>AP028159.1:20504382-30504382 GCA_014132275.2 Samia ricini | reverse complement strand
CCTCTTTTGAAGGTTTAATATATAAATTATTTATTCTTGAGTAAAATGCTTTTAGTCTGTGCACACGTATTTATATTACTGTTCAAACTCGTACAATTACAAGATGAATACACAGTTAGTCACTGATCGCTTCGTCGTCTTCTCGCTGCCTTCCAGGAACTGTCATCCTTTAATGTTGCTTGTACGTAGCCAAAGGAAAACTCCAGCCGGACGACGACGACCTCTCTCTTGAGGAAGGCGGAGTAACCGTACCAGGGATGTGACCCCTTCGGTGGGTGATCCGCGAACCTCATCTACGGGTCGGTCTCTGGGTTATTTCACACTAATGAGATTGTAAGGCTTCTTGGTTGGATATCAACCAACTTTTCATCAGGCATTCTACTGGACGAGCAAGTTCCTTGGCGAGGGTTTCGTACTTCTATCCGGCGGTCTCGAGTGTAGCAACGCGATCTCCCGGACAAAGGGGAAGCTCGACACATCCGCCCGACGAAACAGTAACGTAGCCAATCTTCTTACGAAGGCTTCTAGGCCTTCCCACTGTATATCCCGCTCTATTTCGTCGTTTCTCACATAGGTTCTTTTAGGATCTTTTTCAGGGACATGGAATCTTGAACGCGTAGACGTTTTCTGCTTATAAAATTTTGCTACTGAGATATAATGCATCGAAGCGGAGAATATATGCTGCAAAATGTCTGAATTCTACGCGAGCGAAGCCGCAGCTAGTCTATTAATGTTATGATATGCTTGACACTGTTACAAAAAAAAAAACAAAGTAATCTAAAATTACGTATTAGTAACCTATAATTAATCTATATTATTAAAAAAAAAAACGTTATAATGTTTAAATGTAATCTTCTCAAAATGGCGATCGCTTTGGTTAACATTGTAATGTCCATTTAATAGTTAGGTAAATAAGTAAATTGTGATAATCAAGAGTGACGTCATTAAAACTGTATAAATTCACGGAGATAGCCTGGGGACATGTCTGGGGATTATTCTCAATAAACACGTTACAGTTGCCAGTCAACCGCCCAGTGTCTGGAGACGGGATATCGACTTAAGTTCCATTAACTTAAACTTAACACCTCCTCGAAGATAATCCGCTGAGCCGGTCGGTACGAAGTTATTAAACACTGAATCGGACCCCGGTGGCTTAGTTTTCTACGGTACATGATACCCTATAATCGTCATGGAGCCGTTATATTCAATTTAATATTTAATAATATTACATTTGATTATTGGCTTTTTATTTGTTATTTTAACAATTCCCTAACTTCTAGTGACTAGGTTTGAGGTTTGATCAAGTGGAAAATTATTATTTCTTACCAGTATTCAAGTGAAAACTAAATATGGAAGTGTCAAGCTTTCAAGTCAGGCTAAAACCGACTGCGGAGTATTCCGTCAGAACAAGCGATAGGCTTATTAGCATATTGTCTCTATTGTTACTGTTCGAGTTAGTCACGACTGTAATCAAACGAATCGCGCTGGGCCCTAGTCTAAACGATTCGGGGTCGTGATTAACCCTGGCCGACCTGCGATTCGCAGTAGACCAAAATAATGTAAGATCGACACTTACCTCTCGAGTAACGCCGGTGTCCTGCTTCACCTTCCGTAGCCCGTGTGTAGTAAACAGTGTATAGTGTGAATGTGTGAATTGAGTAATAGCTAGGAAAGCTTAACAATCAACAAACAATCAATTTAACATTTAACGCTAATCACAAATAACTTTCATCTATAACAACGTGTATTCTCGCGTCAAGTTATTTCCAAACTGAACCCTGCGACAATTCTCGCGGGCACGAAAGAATTCAAGTGCCCCTTTTTTCACTTATGATCAATACTTAACAGTTACTATTATGTTTACGGATTTCTTTAAAGATGTTTGAAAATCTGTTTGTCATATAGTATAGTTTTTTTTATAATTAATTTAACCATGTGTATATATTTTAAAATAATTACGAATCTGTCAAAAAAAAAACTTATTCCAGAAGTTCTCTAGAGCCAAGAAAGAGGTACTTACTTTAAAGGCCAAAAAAGTTTTTAACTATATTCACAGTCAGGTAGCGGTTCGAACCCTTGTGCTAGTTACCTTTTGCGACTGAGTGCCTTCAGCACTCGCCCCCAAAGTTCGGTGAACCTGTAAAGGCCCTTCCGGTCAACAGCATTAGCTAGGTTAGGAAAAAAAAAAAAAGTATGTTTACTTTATTGCTAACATAAATACCTAGACAAATTTCTACTATAAGGTTGCTCATTTTGATGTGAAATTTCTTAGAACAGTTTATGATAACAGGCAAACTATGGAGCCTCCAGTTACAAAGCTTTTAACATATGCCCGCAAAATATCGGTTGTCATTTTTATGATTCTTCAATAATCGGAAGAGATACAAGAATAATATTTCTTACCAAATAACGGCATGTAGTCTGTAAGGACTCAAACCTTGTTGTTATTAAATTAAGTCGTCTATGAATCGAACCAAACAATATTCCCGAACCGAAATCGTCAAGTCGTTCGAGACGTTTCGAACGACCAGCCTTCGGGCCAATTTGGCCCTTTAGATGAATACCGCCGAGAAACTAACTCGCTAAAATTAATTTAGTGGGCGCCGCTATTGTGCTGAATACAAAGTTAATTTTCTTGACGATGGTAAGTACTGCATGAACAAGCACTTTGTGGTATTATAGAATGCTCGGTTATTTGAATTCGGGTTGACAGTCTGGAAAATTTCAAACGATTAAATTGTTTCAATTTAACCACAGCGTAGAGATTATTTGAACTCTCGTGACCATTGCAAATATAACTTAATTAAATTTATTTATTACTCTTAAATAATTATTGAAAGTTCCTATATTCTTCTTAAAATCATATATTGTAATACCTTAAGTGGGTTGTCTTTAGGGATATCATGACTTAATATTACTGGATGAAACAGAGATCTTAGACTCTTGGGTTAGTTCCCCTTTTCATTAACGTCCTCAGGGATGATATATATAAGAGCAAATAAACAAACGACTTATACTCGTATATGGATTGGCTAACATTTTTTTCTATAGAGCATACTTTTGTCCTGGAAAAAATCGTACCTTTCATTTATAAACGTCGCTTGGTTATAACAAGAAAGGAATATCCAAAAACGCTTCTTAATTGTTACTATTATTATTTTTTGGTTACTAACATGTTACATTATAATTAATAATAATCGAAAAAATCTAAAATAATGTCATCCTTGTCCAAGATTCTGTACCTCATCTTTTTTAACACATCTTGGACTAAAGCGTCATCTTTAAATCAATGTATCAAGTGACGTTATGGTTATAATATTGAGCATATAAAATATCCAATGCGATGTAGGCTATTATTCTGGCTGTGTTTAAAATACCTTCTTCATAATAATACCAAACCTTATTATAAAAGTATAAATAGGATAAAAGCTTTTACAAACGTTTCAAACTGTACTCGGTATAAAAGAACCCATATAAAAGTTAAACACTGTATCTTTCGAAGTTCTTATTGAAGTTTGCGAGCGCAGAGAACGAGGTAACCCCGGATATATATCCATTAAAACCAGTGTTCACAGAGAATTCGAGAATGAATTACACGTCTATTCCCTATATACATTAGTTAAAGTTTAGATCTGGCGGTTGGTTTAACCTCAAGAATTAATATTACCAAACGTTTCTGTATTCTTGGGACATTGACGCTTTTTATCTGTGAATTTTATGACGACATGTTACTGCCGTGTGGTGCCGGCTAAGAATGGTACCAACCCATATCTCTCCCTGGGTGTCGTAAAAGATGACCAAGGAATAAATCAGGGTATGGGCAGGAGCATCCTCCGTGTATAACAAGCACCTGACTGCGATCGCCAATCCGCCTACCAAACGTGGCGATTATGGCAATTCCTCTTTTTTTCAAGGGATACTTATTTTCAGCAGTCGACGTCTTTGAATCAATCGATCAAGTATTACATTAAGTGTTAAATAGAATACGTATCAGATATTTATAAGGTAATAACCACCGACTGCTGATTAATATTGACGTAAATTCTTGAGAAAAACTTTTTAAAGTTTTGAGTGACTCTCTCATTGTTAAAGTAAAGTTTTCAATGATTATATTTGCATAATGTAGTTTGTATAATGACATTGATCATACTAATATTTTGTAAAATATAGTATAGAATCATATCAAAATTAGTGGTGAAAGACGGATAATAAACGTCTTTTATGTGAATGGTTAAGGGGACATTCGGTCGTATTGCTATCGCGTTGCGCCCCAAAGAAAGAACAAGGGCAACTACAGCTCAGGCTGATTTTACCGTATGAAAAATACACGAAAACATCACTCCATAGCAACCTGTTTCCTCCTCCAAAACTGAACCGATCTTTAATGTTCTTTCAGATTCAAAATAATAAAAACTTTGGCTATGCCTGCACGTTTTGCTTTTTTAAAATTTTATCCATCAAATTTCTTTGACGAACGTCTGAAAATGATGGTAAAAATCGAGCATTTCTTTCATTTTCAAAGGCTCCTAGTTTCTACAATAACTAATTTATGAAAAAAAAAACAAAACGTACGGTCATGGCAGTGGTGGATATATATTATTTGGTATAAAAATATTTACCATAATGGTATTACGGAGGTAGGAATCAGAGGACTACGTTCGTATGGAATAAATGCCACCGCTGTTAATAAAATGAAATGTTTTTTTTGGTTTGTGATATCACCGATTTAGTTTTAAACATTTTTATACTCTGGAATAGATTTAGAATTTTTTTAACAATTTGATATGGGTTTTTTTTTCTTCGCAGCAAAGGCTGTCAAAATGTTATTATCTTTCCGATTTTGCAGTTTCGGGGAGCTTAAGCTGGCTGTCTAGCAGATATTCTTTTCTTGTAAGTTATATATTATTATTATGATTATACTCCTAGAGCAGACGATTTCAAATATGCAACTAGCTTGGATTTAAATCTAACATTGCAATGAAAATAAAATAAAAAACTTACTTTAGATTCTTTAAATGGTTCATGTAAGTAAAGGTATACCAACTAAATTTTGTATATGATTAATACCTAAACATTTATTTGAATTTCAAATGAAATTTGCATGGACTGTCTAGAAAATTAAAACTATTATTACGTTTGGTTGGTTAAGAATTGCTACTGTCCTTTATTAGTGACCCAGTTCCATCATATTAACAATTTAACATAATAAATGTAATAAACACTTATATTACCATGTTACCACTTTACCAAGATATCATTCCTTCAAAAGGCATGAAGATAGATCTTAAGATCCCAGCAAGATGCTAATAATTATTGATTAAATTTGTGTTATAAGGTTTTAGTTTTTAGAATTTAAATCTAATCTTATCAAATTCGTTTATAAATATTTAGAAATAAATGTAATACAGTTCAAAACAAATAAAGATAGTAAAATACCTTAAGAATATTCCATAATTACTCATACATATTACAAAAAGCACTTCAGTCATTCGGCTCGTTATTTGAATTATAACTTGAAACACACTAAACGACTCATGTACATGTTTTTTTAATGATGTATTCTTTGGCCATATTTTAATAAATATATTCTTCAAAATCAGAATATAATTTTTTTCATTCAATTTAGGCCCTAAGAATGCAATTAAGAACGTCAAACACTACCACCGGTTCGAAAAAAACAACCTAGTCGAGAAGAGCCGGCAAGAAAGTCAATCTGGTTTCTATCAAAAACTATGCAAATTACAGTTATGACCGTTGTTAGCGGAAGTAAAGAGATGGAGTAATTTCCAAGCATCACTATCCTTTACATTATGAACCACCCTGTAATAATAATCTTTTGAAATTAAAACTTGTTTCACAGAGGCAGTGCTTGAACTTATAGTCAGGTAAATCACTATTATTCTTTGGGATCTTGCTGCAAAACCGAATACTATTACCTAAGAAGCTTTTATTAGATTTACTTAGTTAAAAGTGTGGGACGGTTAATTTATTTTATTGTTTCTGAAGTTAAAATTATGTCGATCGTTTACTAGATTAAGCTTGTTTATATTTTTGCGAATATATATTAAATTATCGAAGATGTATTGGGAGGGCAAAGTTAAGATACTATTCTTGAAATTTAGTTTTTAGAGGTTCGCGAGGTCTTATTGTATGTTGCTTGAACATCCCTCTTTTATAACATAAAAATCGTGTCTACATCTGCTGCAGTACTCTACAGCTAAATAACATAGGACATTAAGCTATGAAATTAAACAAAGTAGAGTAACTTAGCCTTGCCAATGTCTGTTAACTTTAGAATTTTACGAACCTCAAATGCAGCGGAGTGTAGCGTTTCACCCAAAGTTTCACTAGATTATGCACTATACAAACAGTTATAAGAATAATAGTGCATAGAGTCGAGTTAAAAATGGCCGCCATAACGAAATATAGTATGTAGTGAATATCAAATTTTATACATAATAGAATTTACTGTCATGTATAAGCGAAGGACCTGATACAGTTTCTATAAAAATATATGCGTGGTTATAATCAGATGTTAAATATATATGTGTAATATAATCCAGATAAAATAGTTAGTGTGGTCACAATACACGCAACAGGCCACCAACACGTCTCCCTAATGTCGGACTTTAATCACATCGCAAACGTATCAATTTAATTCTAATTAGGATAGGTAACATTTTGATGCAATATTTCTTATATTAACTTTAAAATATAATTTATTTTATTACATAATTTTGAATAATTCGAATAACATTATTTATAAAATACGATGTATTAAAAATGCTAAACGTTTATTTCAAGTGAAAATTATATATTTAATACAAGCCTCTCCTGGCAGCTTTGCTGATATTTTTTTAATATGGTCAGTACCGTAAATAAGTTACAGTCTAAGAACGACGATTACCATCGATAGATCTGTCGACAGTCGCCATCATTCGGCCAGACTACATCTACCACAGCTAAACTCACTAAACCCACTAAATAGATATTTGCCGATCATGGAACACGAAGTGCCTTAATGACTCACTATGACGGCTTTTTTATAATTGTACGATGATACGCAATCCAGTCAGGCTCAATTCCTCAATTATCACACTCACTACTGAATCTATCCTGTCTAATAATACTAAGACAAAATATTAAGGGGTTTTATTAAACCAATGATAATTTATCATAATTCTTTTTTTCATTTATTTATTTATTCTCTTGTTTACACCTTACAACATAGATTACTGACCCACAAAACTGAACATACAGTTTGACTGCAGGTCATGGTATTAAAGTTTCTTATATAATTATATACCTTTAGAGTACCTCAAGAGTAACTTAAACAATCTCAAAAAAAAAAACAATCAAATCCTATGGTAAAAAATGTATAAAATAATTTTTCAACTTAATTTTAAACTTAACCATGTTCCTTTCTTCTCTTATGTATGCGGGTAAACTATTCAATATAAATGGGATTCTCTTTTTGAGAGTTCTGTCACCATACACATTGGTAACTCTCGGTACCACATATTTACCCGCAGCCATCACTCTTGTATTATATTTATTCATAACATTTTCCATTGGTATATACTCCTTATTACTATGGTTTTTAACGAGTACAAGGTGTTTATGCTTGATTCAAGCATTAATGCTAACTAAATACTCGAACTCGAATGACTACCATATTTTAAATTTTTACCCAATTTGCTTATATCAATAAGGCCAAACGATATTTTGTTTTTTTTTTTTTAATTACTTACCAGAAATGTATAGCATCTATTAATACCTACTAAGAAATATGAATGAAATGACCAACTCTATTACAAGTTTTTGGATCTTAATATAAAGTTTAAATTTAAACAAAAACCTGTAACAAAATGTGTGATAATTTTATTGTAATAAAACATATCATGGGTACTAAGGGAATGATTCATTTCTTTTAATGTATTTATTATTAAATAATATGATCACGTACGTATATGTTGATATCAGCCGATAACCTTAACGTATTATTCAATAGATTTACAAATAAAATAATAATTATCATAAATAGTTAATGTTATATTTTGTCGGTGAATATATATTCTAATAAATTATAAAACTGAATTCCTACTTAGTTATATATAAATATGAAAATTTTAAGGACAAATATACTTTTCCGTCGGAAAATGTTAAATATGTATTAGTGCGTGTTTGTGGTTTTTCCCTCTGTTTACAATTCATGCCATTCCGTTTTGTTTTTGGTCAAATTTTCAATTACATTCTGGTTAGTAATTCCCAAGTGTTTATATGTGGTATAAAATTAATTCTGTAAATTATGCTTACAAGGTATTGCAAAATTCATTAAATTTGTGTACAATTAATATTGTTAGGAATGTGTTACAGGTTATATAATTACTATGTATGTAGAAATACTGTGGTGACAAACACAATGGACGGGAGTTCGACTGAATGATTTAAACAAATTATTACTGTTAGTTCTATTTGTAGTTTTTTTTTATTGACGCGGTATAAGGGCGTAATTGATGCAGGTGGAAATAGTTATTATTTGTGTTATGTAACCAACGTAAGCACCATTAAATTATTTGTCATTAAAATATTAAAAGAAAATTAATAAGAGTTTTTGAAAATAAAATTACAAACACGCTTTTATATAAAAGCCAACTAAAAAATAGAAAATAATTAATAAATATAAATTAAGTATAGTGTAAATCAGAGTATAATGTTTTAACACATAATTATTATAATGTTTTAATATGAACGCTATTTACACATTAAATAAATGTATGTATGCATAAAAATGTATTTTAAATGTTACTACAGAACATATACTAAAATCTTACCAAATTTTATCCCATTCGGTTTAGTAGTTTTTGCGTAATTGGCGAACAAATTAATAAACAGACAAGCAAAAATAAAAAAAAAACCATCCAAATGTGTTCTGTTGTCGTTTCTGAATCCCTGAATCTAAAATTCTGAATCATGGTATTTTTTCTGAAATATGTTCAATGTACAGATTTCGTCCCTCTAGCCTTTTATTATAAGTATAGAATTTTTAATTTTCTTTTTGTTGGATTCTCTATAAAAGCGTGTATTTTTTACTTTTCGGATATCAGATACTAAAAAAAATCGCTAACCCTGAAAATCCTGATAAGGATAACGGGACTAACTGTTTTGAA
Organism: Samia ricini; assembly: GCA_014132275.2. Lineage (NCBI taxonomy): Eukaryota > Metazoa > Arthropoda > Insecta > Lepidoptera > Saturniidae > Samia > Samia ricini. The sequence goes on along the minus strand of AP028159.1, from coordinate 30,495,212 downwards.
GGGGGTCGAAATCATCTTCAAAGTTTCCGTTACATAAGCACATAGGCACATGACATCTATCCATCCATTCAACCAAAAGATGTCCACTGCTGGACATAGGTCACCCCCAAAGATCTTCATGTTGACCGGTCTTGTGCCTCCCACATCTAGCGGATTTCCGCAACCTTCACTTTTACATAATAAAAGCTTTTTAAAAAAAGTTGGTTGAAATCCTATAAAAAAATAGTTTTACAGTATTTTTTAACTGACCAAATGCAGTTGACCCGATTGACCTTGACAGCTTTACTGTACTTTAGGGCAAGCTCTTGAGGCACTCAGACTAGAATGGTAGCCAGCGCAAGGACATTAAAATCCTACGAATCCCGGCTTGAGCTGATACTTGTGTAAAAAATTCGTAAAGACAAACAGAAGCAGCAGAAGGTAACATCTCAAAATATTTCGATTAAATTTTTTAAAAGATTATTGTACTCAATTAAATTTATGTATTAAATTAATTGCACGTAAAAATAATTAATTTAATAGACAACTTACATAGAGGAGTAATGAAGTGTATACAGCAAACACAAAAATAAATTGAGAGCGGTGTCGTAGAGGGAGCATGACGCCATAAAAAGTATGCTATACCGTTTTCCGTCACGGCATACGACTCGATTTTACTGCCGCCGATATTTTTCAAAGATGGAGAAAAAATTTCTTGATCTGTTTTATTGTCCCTATTTATATATAAATACTGTTTCTCTTTTACGTTTGTTTTACAGTTATCTCGATTTACATGTGATTTTTAAAGTCCAAAAAAAAACAGAAATTCTTAATTAAAAATAATATATTCCATTTTTTTTAAATGTCAAGTGTAATACTAACCTAGTAGAATACAGACGTTGGCCGCATTTCCAACATGTGGGAAATGCAAACGCGTGAACTTTGTTACAACAGGTGCTACGGATTTTGCGCGACTGGATTAAATCTAGGAAATTTAAAATATGAGTGAACGTTGACTTTGAGCTGACTTTGCTAGTGAGTCATGAGTCATAAATAAGTAATCTGAAAAGACAACGATAATATTTGCAACTGATTTGAAAAATACTTATTTTTTAATTTCAGCTTCTCTAGCTTATAAAAGAAGGTTATCTATTTATCCATGCGTTCCGTACTTGACTTAAAATTAAAAACATTTAGGTTATTCTTTTTAAAAATGATAAATGTATTGTGTGACCGGATTTTAGTAAAACTTGAAATAATTGCTACTTAATAAAATTTTGACTCGGGATATCATAAAATCAATGTGACAGAATCTATCATTTTTGGAATTTTTGTCTGACTTACTGTCTATATCTACACGGATCACGCAAAGACTACTGAGCGAATTTTGATGTAATTCGGTATTAAAGTAGTCCACATTCTGAAGAAATATATTAACGCAAAAAGATTGTGAGAACTTAACCAATGAGAAATGCGTAAAAAAGGGTATACAAATTTGTAAGGGAATAAATTAGTATATAAAATAATAGAAAAAAAAAATGATATTTTCTTCAGTACCAATGTTTACCAGTAATGTTTGTAATGTAAGTAATGTTTACCAGTAAACCTAAAACCAAGATCTACAACCACTTTGTTGTTTATTATATTCGTATTGATCATTAAAGAGTTATGTGATTTACGTAATATTAGAGTAAAATATTATAATGATTGATTCATTAATAATTAAGTACACATTCGAAACTGTCTACATACAATTATTGTCTTAAAAGTTTTCCTGGTTGTTTAGTTTGTCCACACAAAGTACACACAGCGGAAAACGCCACTTATTAATGTTTGTTAAATAAAGGCAGATTTTCTACAAAAGGACACGAACATTCATATGACAGAAACGTGACCGGAATGAATGTAACGAACTGGAAAATAAGTTTGCTTATACAGTTCTCGCAGTTTATTCATAAAATGTGGCTGTTTGTTTTGTATACAAATATATCTATATTTACATTTTAATATATGACATTTATTCGTATTCATATTTTTTAAATAAAACTTGTTTATTTATATATACGTTATTATAATAAATGACTTTGAAAAATAATGGTATAATTTCACACAAGTATTTATTAAACTTAAAGACGAAGAGAGTGTTGCCAGTTATATTTTTTTACATTACTCAACATACGGAATGTACGTAAAAACAGCTTGAAATGAATCAGTAAGAACATTGACGGTTATAGCGTCAATGAGAGTTTTTGTTTAAGGAATAACATTAAATGAAATCATAGTATGGTGGATTGATATTACCTAATTTTTTTTTTTAACCTAGCTAATGCTGTTGACCGGAAGGGCCTTTACAGCTTCACCGAACTTTGTGGGCGAATGCTGAAGGCACTCAGCCGCATAAGGTAGCTAGCTGAAGGGTTCGAACCTCGGCTTGGCCGCTACCTGAGTATGAAAACTCCCGCGGAATTTTTATCCTAGCTAAACCCTACATTTTTTATTCTTTATTTACATTAAAAAAAAAGGTTCCTTACAGGACCTATGTACCTGCGTGTTATGTGCAAGAGTGTGTTTGCAGTTTTGTGCGTGTAATGCTTGATGCATGGGCAGTGTTACTGTATCGCGCTGGCGGCGACGTCAAGAGCCTCCCCAGTTGGGGAACGAAGCACGTCTTGGGCTGCCGCCTGAGGGGGACCCGGAGAGTGTGCGGGAGATATTACCTAATATCCTCCAGCTTACTTATTATCCTTAATTTGAAAACCAATAGATATAGCGCTTTACGAAAATTTACGTGATAACGTGATTATTAGTATAAGTCTAATAGAGATATTTGGCGTGATCATGGTTTGCCGATTAATTCTGTTCGCAATTCATTAAACTAAAATATTTAGTCTTATATTATGTAATTGGAATTTACGTGATATTGAAGTGTAGTGAAATGTCACAGAAACTCCATCGAAGTTTCTAACGAAAGGCCGCCATTCTACTGCCACGGTAAAGATTGGAAGAATTTGTATTCTCAGCAGTAATAAAATATAAAAAGGGTATTTTGAATAATCGTGGAGAGTAGCGAGCTATTGTTGATTTCCGTAGGACTATGGTTGTTTACAAGTAGATTATGAATAACTGTAGTTTGCAGGGATCATTTACGATCAAGTGGACTGCAGTAGGCCTTTTTACTTCAACATATGGAAACTAAACAAACAACAATAATTGTAACAGACAAACATTAGTTGACGATCCTATATTATTTTTATTTATAGTTCTTGTTAACGATCGTCAGTTGAAAGAACTTGAGGATAAACTGCGTATGGGTAGTTCAAAACTGTTTCGCCTATGATATACAACAGGGACCGACCAAGCGGAAGTTTCATATTTGAATAGGAAGTCGTAATTCTGTCCCCGGTCGCGCCGGTCAATGGATACGTTGAAAATGTTGAACGGGCCTGAAAAGTTACTGCATCTTTTAATATTCGTGTATTATTTTGTTATGTATGTGTGTTCCGATATCCGACTGGGATACTTCTGTACCCGCCGCCAGCGTGATATAGTGACACTTTCGTCCAATAACATAACACGCATCACACTGTTCATAGCACATGGGTTCTGTAAGTCATCTTAAGATCTGTACATCCATCCATACAACCGTAAAGGTGTCCACTGCTAGACTTAGTTTCCGCCAAAGATAAAGGGGGAATTGCCATAATCGCCACGCTTGGCTGGCAGATTGGCGATCGCAGTAGGTGTTTGTGGTCCGAAGTGGATGCTGCTGCCGATCCCCTGGTGTATCCCTTAGTCGCCTTTTACGAAACTCACTGGTATATATGGGTACTATTCTACTATTAATACGAGCAACATACAATATGGGACCTCGCAAGTGTAAAGAAAAAGTTTCAAGAATATGATATCTTAACTTTGTCCTCCCAATACATCTTCGATAACTTAATTCATATTCGAAAAAAAATAGAAAAGCTCGATATAGTGAATGATCGTTCTAATTTTAATATTAGAACTAAAGAGAAGTTGGCCGTCCCACGCTTTAGGCTAAGTAAGTCTAATAAAAGCTTTATAGGTAATAGTATTCGATTTTACAATAAGATCCCAAGTAACGTTACTGATTTACCTGACAATAATTTTAAGTATTATGTCAAGCAAGTCTTAATCTCAAAAGGTTATTACAGGGTGGATCATTACGTGAACGATTGTGATGTCTGGAATTAACCTACATCCTTTCGCTAATTGGTTAAGACTATGATTTGTATAGTTATTTTTATATTAGAAAAATATTATATATTATATTTATAAAAAAAAAACCAGATCGAATTTCTTGCCGGCTCTTCTCGACTCTTATTTTCCGAACCAGTGGTAGTGTATTAAACTCTCATAAGCGCCTTCTTAGGGCCTAAATTGTTTTTTTTATTATTTTTTGATTACTATTCATAAGCCCGCATAACCAGCTCCACACGGCATAATGTAGTTTCCTTTAACTTAGGTATTGCTCGGATAATTTCCGCGAAATTTACGTTAACAATTCAAGCAGAATCCACACCACTTCGTTGACCTTAGCGCTCGCTTCATAAGTTCGGTGAAGCTATCATGGCCCATCTTGTCCACGACATTCGGTAAATTTAAAAAAATGTGTATGCTTTTTCAGTATCAAATGCATATAGTCTGATGCTGTACATGCCTTTATGCCCAAGATGTAGATATCTGCTGCCAACCTTGTTCAAGTATCAACAAATAAAATACCGCCATAGTGAAAGGTTAAGGTATTAAGTGTATGCCCGAGCTACCTGCAAACTTTAGCCGTGGGCATAATGGTATTAAGTAATTATGACCCTTAATGACTCTATATTAAGTTAATAATATTGGAACAGTCAGTATACCACATGCGTGAAAATGATCAAATTGTTAAAGACAAATATAAAATTGGGAGTAGGTACTTAAATGGAGAAATAAATATATTAAACTTATTTCTGAAATTTAGTGTTTAAATTATATTATAGTTAAAATAGCGGATTCACCTGCGTTAAACTTGGTTTCATACAGAATAAGCCGTCGCCTGATCTTAGTTCTTGCTTCACATACATACTTGTCTACATGCTAATTGTGCTAGTGATGGTATGGCAAAGAGGATATCCTAGCGTCCTTTATTCCATACAAACGTCCCTGTTTCCTTCCTGTATATTAGTATTATAGTAAACATTTTTATACCAAATAATATATATTCACCGCCGCCATGACAGTACGTTTTGATTTTTTTCCGTAAATTAGTTATTGTAGAAACTTGAAAATGAAAAAAAATGCTCGATTTTTGCAGTAATTTTCAGACGTTCGTCAAACAAATTTGATGGATAAAATTAAATAAAGCAAAACTTACAGGCATAGCTTAGGCATAGGTCTTTACTATTCTAAAACTGAAAGAGAATTAAAAATCGCTTCAGTTTTGCAGAAGGAAACATGGTACTACTTTGTTCTTTATTGTTGTACGGATGCTTTCGTCTATTTTGCATAGTTAAATCAGCCAGCGCTGCAGTTGTCCCTTTCGCTTTCTTTGGGGTGCAACGCGATAGAAATAGATTAAAGGAACCTGAAATAACCATAGTATAGTATAGGCCTATCTAGCTCTTTTTTTCTGTCGACCTCCCTTAATAAGAGTTGTGGCACCAGTTGGTGCGAAGGTTGCACCTGCTCAGGGGCAGGTGTAGGAGGGATGCCGGGTGATTTGTGGGGGCCTTCCCCTCTCTATGCCTTTCTCGGGGAAGGTGAGCGAAGGGGGAAAGTTGCCCCCACGGGCGAAGAGTGAGTTGTGGGGGGGAGAGAGGTGGCTACTGCGGTCGCAGTAATCACCCCTCTTCCCTCCGGAAGGTAATACCTCTTCCAGAGGCGGGCGAAGAGGTGTGGGGGACTTTCTCCCTCCATCCCCATTGGGCTGATGTCGGACGGGCACATTGGGTTTGTCGCAGGGGGCGACGTGGAGAATGCCAACAGGGCCCCGTATCGTCCCCACTCCAAATGCGGTGGGCGGCTCCGGGGGGTTTTAGTGGGTATTTCCGGGCGCTTCATGCCCGGGTGAGTCCCACACTGGTGCGGAGACGTCCCTCCGCACCCCCTTACCCATTGCATTGGGGGACTTCGGTCTCACTAATGCAATGGGTAAGGGTAGTGCGTAAATGCATTTCCCCCCGTCAAAAAAAAAAAGAAAAAAAAGGCCTATCTAGCTCTACCAATCTCGAGTTTAAAGATCTGTAACCAAGAACCTATAGATGTATTCCAGCAATACCAATTAAGAACTAATAATTATAGCTTTAGTGTGTTTACTATCTTCGTCACTTAACATTAATAAGAGAGAACGCACTGCAACACTGTCACTTGTTTCGAAATTTGTTAAACTTTTGTTATGAACCTCTGCATTAAGCGCGATAATGTTGATGATATATGTATATGTAAATATATACGAAACCAAATCTTTAATGTTGTGTTGTTCTTAAAAAAAGTGGGGTTTTGTAAAAGTGACAAGGTTACAGCGGAGTTACGTTGCGGTAAATCGCCGAATCTATAAGTTAATGTAACATTTCTTAATACTACAAATCCTTTTCACAGTGGTCATTGTAGGTCTTGGAATCATCTGCAGGGGGCGACGCGGTGCTTGCAAAAGCCATCCCGCATCGCCCCCATCCCAAACGCGGCGGACGGCCCGGGGGGGTTTAGTGGGTATTTCCGGACGCTTCACGTCCGGGCGAGTCTCACACTGGTGCGGAGACGTCCCTCCGCACCCCCTTACCCATTGCACTGGGGGACTTCGGTCTCACTAATGCAATAGGTAAGGGGTAGTGCGTAAATGTATTCCCCTTGTCAAGAAAAAAACAAAGTCTTGGAATCATCACATTCAAGAATACAAGCTGTCGAAGCTATAAGACGTTACAATACATAGCTTAATAAGTTAAACGAAAAAACACACATAATGACCTAATATCGTTTACCTGAACCATTATTTACCATAGATTCGAAGTAAGTTAATTCTCGTTTAGTTATAAAACATATATTAGACGCCAGGAAGGAAGTAATTACTAATCGGCTAATAAAGAGTGATCTCGGTTACTTTAAGCAATTTTGGAAGCATTCCAATTGCAAATACGTAAACTCCCATCTGTTTGAATATAAGTATAGTCAATATATGCTAGAGAAAAACTTATGTTTTTATTAAAATGCATTGGATTTTTATAAAATATTTATTGAAAGAATTCATGCTTTTTTGCGGGATCTCAAACTGTATTTAGCAATTATTTTCTTTCATTAACTAAACTTGTGTATTTCACTCTATATGCGTATCTATACTAATAAATAAAATTGAAGTGTCTATTTGTAATGTCAAATTTTTTTTTTACTTACTAGATATGAATTTGTCTGTCTGCCTGTTTGTTTATTCCGGGTAATTTCCGGAACGGCTGGACAGATTTTGAGGGGACTTTTTTGGTGGATAGCTGAAGATACTACGCGTAACTTTACTATTAGACTTTTGCTGAAAAAAAACTATAACTAGCTGTTTGCGCGCGGCTGCGCCAACGTTTCTAATGTGCTGCACTGAATTTCAATATTTTATACGGAACGCTAATATTTTTTTTAATACTAAGATAAAGTAAAAATATTTCTCATAAATTCATGCACTTGCACGTAAAACTGTGCATTGAATCGGATTTTATTCATTCTTTTATGAGTTTTAATTTTTTTACGCGGAATCATAATTATTTTCGAAAATTAAAAGTACCCTAAGTTACCCCGAGTAACTTCAGCTATCTACCGGGTAAAGTCTCCTTACAATCTGTCTTCTGGAGTTTACCCGGAACAATCAAACAGACAAAAATTTTAAAAATTGTATTTTGGTATGGTTATCGTATATACTTTCATATCTATTTAGTAAAAAAACATAATTTTTACATTACAAACAGACACTTCAATTTTATTTATTAGTATTGATAAACAAATATATTAAGCAAAAATGGCGCGTGAATTTGTTTTTTCGCGGCGTGTGCCTGTATTTGAAATACCTATGCGTGCGCTAGTGGAAGAAGAGGCACTGGCAAAGCCGCCAAACAGCCAGTACAAAAAATACAAACTGAATATTTTGGTATTGATACAAAAAAAATAGCAAAAATAACTAATTTCATTAGTTGAAATGGTGAACACTATATAAAAAAAAAACAATAATGGTTTGGACATGATTTTTGGACATAAAAACTCTTTGGTGTCATAAAAATTATGTCAAAAGTTAAAAGCACTAGCGCAGTAATAAAATGAAAAATGACGTGCGTTCTGGGAGTTTTTAGTGCGATCTCAGTCCGTTATGTAACAATTATTGTCTTTAATTCACTAATATATTGAGTAATTTTGGTGACATTTTGTATGATATAGTTTGGATATTATGACAAGGTAATATTATAATGGTATTGGAAATAATGACGCCACGAAAACTACTATGTTCTGTCAAAAAGAGCCATCTTTTTTGATGGGACATAGAAACGTTGACAAAAGATTTAAAACATGACTTATCACGTGACACTGGCAGAATTGTATGTGTAAATCGCAGATTGCAACTAACCAAGAAGAAGAACAATAATTATTAAACATAATTTAATTAAATATTTTTTTAGAAAGAATTTGTTTGTTTATTTCCACCATATACACATCACATATTTTATTACTATATATATATACATTACAAACCATAATTTTAACTGCAAGTGCTGTACTACGCTGGAAAAAAGACCCCAGACTCAGCTAATTGCTCCCGCAACGAAGGTTGCAAAAGCGCTGGTTTTCAGCCTGGGCTTGTAAATGATCCATCATCATTATGTCACGGAGTGTGATACGTCATATATGGTTTATTATTACAGATCACACAATAGTACATACATTTAGATGTAGGGGATAAATATTAAAATGAAAACACGAATTACACGAATGTACATATAGATACAGATATAAGATTTATTACTGCCCTCTGACCAACAAAAACCAATTTTTTTGAAATTTTCACAATAATTAATTATGCAATTTTTATTATTTGCAAAGAATATGTACATACTCCGATGTTTTTATCCTAAAAAAATATTTCTATGAAGCCTAAATTAAGTATATATTCAACGTAATATCGATCCTTAATAAATCATCTGCGATGTGTTCAAGATCAACGGCCTTGTCTGATAGGTCGGGCCCGGCTCGTGCAATACTACCCTGGAAACATTCCAACCACAAATCGTTGAATTTATTTGCCTTCAAACGTTGCTAGTGCATCTACGTGCATAGTGTACGAAATGCATTTGTTACGTGCCTATAAACCTGATGGATGTGGCCATTATATAATAAATAGTCTGTCGAGATTAATGTATGTTTATTGCAGTTTTAAATCATGTTTGATCATTCTATTTTTTGCATTGAGAAAACTTTGAAAGATTTGCTGACTTGATATTTGATAACGTTGTAATCGAATATAGTAAAAACGTTTATCCTATCCTTTAGATCTGGATGCCAATTGAACAAACCAATTCTATGGTAGTTCAAGAAATTCAGGGCCAAGTCAAGCGGACATTTAAAACAATATCTTAAAGCATCAGGATAATTATCTCCGTCGAATGTGCAGAGTCTATTAGGGTTTAAACCCACTATAAATTGATGTATTGTCATATATTGTCGTATTTTCATACAATAGTATATCCACAATCACTTCTGATGTCCGATAACAATATAGCCGAAGATTGCATCATTTATTCATTTCCAGCTAGTTATTATTTTGTAATAATAACACTATTGTTATATTATTTACTAGCATAGTTAACACAAACTAACAGAAGAACATAGACCACCTATATGCACACGTCAGATCGCGAAAAATATGTTAACTACCCACTCAGACAATAATTGTTACGGCGAACGGACAACTGCTTACTTAATTCCTAGACTCTTAAATTATTTACCTTCATCCTTGCAAGATTAATATGAAAAATTGCAAATTTTGTTTCAAAAATTTTTCTTTATCCTTTCTGTATAAACCCTAACTACCTTATATATTTGTAACCGATTTTTTTTAATTACAAGTTCTACAGACAAATTTTGAAGGTGTAAGTGGCATTATATGGATGTATTATATATTTTTTGTAATATGTTTTATTGGTAATTAATTTAAAAAAAAAAAAGAAAAAAGTTTTTATTATTTAATAGCTGTGTGCCCGTGGCTCCGCCCGCTTTATACGGAACCTTAATTATATATTTTTTTTGGTACTAAGAAAAAGCAAACATATTTCGCACAAATTCAAACACGTGCCAGTAAAACCAACCACTGAACATTTATTTTTATTTACAATTTCTTGGGTTTTAATTTTTTATGCGGTATCCTAATAATTTGCTTGTAATATTTTTTTGCACTAACAAAAACCAAAGATATCTGTTACAAATTGAAACACGTGCCAGTAAAACTGTGCATTGAATCGGATTTTATTCCCAATTTCATGAGTTTTCATTTTGTTCTGTCAAAATCGGTCCAGTCGTTCCGGAACAAACACACAGATATACAAAACATTTAAAAATTGTATTTTTGATATGAGTATCGTATATACATTCATATGTATTTAGTATATATTAGAGGAAGTTTGAAAGTTGCGTCAACGGTAGAAAAGTTGAAAGGTTCTCGTTTGTCGTGGTATGGACATATTATGAGAAGAGAGGAAGCGCATGTGTAAAATAGTAATGAATATGAATGTGGAAGGTTGGAAAAGTAGAGGAAGGCCAAAGAAAGTGTGGATGGAGTGTGTAAGAAATGATATGAAAGAAAAAGGAGTGAATGAAGAGATGACGGCTGATAGGGACGTGTGGGAGAAGAAAACATACTGCGCCGACCCCAAGTGAGTTGGGAAAAGGCAGGAGAATGATGATGATGTCTTTAGTCAAAAGTTGTTATCAATTAGTATAGATTATTTTAAAATATGTTATAAGAGCGACTCATCTTGTGTTTTTTTATATCCTCGGCGCTGTATAGTTGTGGTCGAAGCTGTATTTTACTTGGTTCAGTTATGGCATTGCAACTCAAGTATTGAACGATAAATAACCTTCCAGAGTAGTTTTACTGACCGAACCGTATCTGCTTTGTACTCTGTGAGCTTACTAAGTATTTCTGATGAACTGTCAATTGATAGAATCAACTGTCAATTTGTGTGGGTTGTTACGGTTGATCGCGGGCAGTTATTTTTATAATAATAATATAATCATCATCATCATCTCCCTACCCTTTTCCCATTTTTATTTGGGCTCGGCGCAACATGTCTTCCTCTTCCATTCCTCTCTATTTGTTGTCATCTCCGCACTCACTCCTTTCCTAAGCCTATCATCTTTCACACAGTCCATCCATCTTTTCTTTGGTCTTCCCCTTCCCATGTAACCGTCCACATTCATATCCAATACTTTTCTTACAACATTCTCTTGCTCCCTGCGCATCACATGTCCATACCAGATAAACGACCGCCTCTTAACTTGTCTGCTATTGGCGCCACTTTCAAACTTCTTCTAATATACTCATTCCTAATCCTGTTACAAACATTCGCATCTCAGCTGCATGTAATCTTCTTTCGTCCGTCACCTTTATGGGGTAACATTCTGATCCATATAAGACTTTTTTTTTTTTTTTTTTTGACCTAGCTAATGCTGTTGACCGGAAGGGCCTTTACAGCTTCACCGAACTTTGGGGGCGAGTGCTGAAGGCACTCAGCCGCAAAAAGGTGACTAGCTCAAGGGCTACCAAAGCGATACGAACCTCGGCTTGGCCGTCACCTGAGTTATTCAAAAACTCACTCGCGAGTTGTATCCTAGCTATCCCTACATTTTTTATATTAATATAAAAAAAAAAAGGTTCCTTACAGGACCTATGTACCTTGCATGTTATGCATGAGTATGTATGGAGTGTTGTGCGTGTAGTTGCTCAATGCATGGGCAGTGTTACTGTATCGCGCTGGCGGCGACGTCAAGAGCCTCCCCAGTTGGGGAACGAGACACGTCTTGGGTCGCCGCCTGAGAGCCCCCATATAAGACGACAGGTCGTATTATGTTCTTGTAAATCTTCCCCTTTCATTTAATTGGGATTTGCGGATCACACGTAGTAGCCGTAACCTGCCGCCATTTCATCCATGCTGCGTTAATTCTATGCTTTACCGTCCGCTCTATTTCGCCATTGCTTAATAATTATATTATATTATATTATATTATTTTATTATATAACTGCCTCGGTAGCGCAGTTGTATTACATACGACTGCCGTTCTGAGGTCTCGGGTTCGATCCCCGGGTCGGGTCAAGTGATATTGGGTTTTTTCTACTCAGTATCATCCCGGAGTTTGGAATTTGTGCCCGATATGGCGACAAGCTCGCCCCCTGTCACATCTGGGACGAAACTAAGCTCGGCGAAATGTGGGTGGGTTGTAGTTCGCTACTTTACCTCTGCCTAACTCTTCGGGGATACAGGCGTGAGCATATGTATGTATGTATGTTTGTATATTATTTTTTTATATTATATTATAATAATATAATATATGTGTTTTATTTAACAACCATCAAGATCTTTTTAATATAACTTCTATTGACAGCACCGCCTTGGAAGTAAAACCGACTCGTATGGGATAATATTAAATGACGTTCGATGTTTGAAGTTTGTCGAGCGTCCCGTGACGGCTAACTTTTTAAATTATTGTTTTTTTTTTTCAATCTAATAAATATAATTCTCTCTTCGTTTGCAGGCTTTTATAGGCTCGAGAGCAACAAATTATATTTATTTATTTAGATAAAACAATTTACACAATTTGTTTTAAAACGATAATAGCTGCTTTAATTAAAAACTATGTTGCAACTACCATCGCCTGCCTCCGGTACATATCTTGAAAACTACTTTATATAATATAAATACAAATATATACGAGTAATATTAAACGAAGCAAACAAAAAATGCAAAAAATAAAACAATGACCATGTGTTAGTATTGTGTGTATCAGCGTGCACGTGTGTAAGTATGGTTAAAGTATGTATTTTACATTCAACCAGCAGTTTTTTGAGCGTTATAATTGAAATAAACGCATGTTATCCAGTCTGTTACAAGAAAGAGTACTACGGATTTATCTATGCTTGGAAAATATAGTTAAATTACAATTGGGACAATTGAATAATTAATAGTAAAATACCACCACATCGAGTTAAGATATTCGGTGGTAATATTATAGTTCATAGAATATTAGCACTTTATAAAATACACTGTTATTACATTTCACGTTACATTTATATCATCATATTCAAGTGCATAGATTCAAGTGAATCTTTATTTGCCGCTCTGTCAAGTACATAAGATTCATGCGGCGCCATCTTGATTTTCTGTAATGTCTGTCGTCACTACAGACATTATAAGATTTGAAGTAATCATATTAATCCTGTTATTTGAACAAACAGTTGAACTAAATCGTGACGCTAGTAAAGCGGTTAATCGCGTACGTTTTTTTCTTGCATGTCTTTTTTGTCTTGTAAATTCCACTCAATCCCTGCACAAAGAGAGATTAACGTAAATTATAAAATTAACCATATAACCTAACCTAAAATAATTATTCTAATCACCCCACGTACAATGAAATTCTGTAGTATACGTATACAAACCGCAGAAAAATACAGCCCGACGGAAACAACTGTTTAATTTACCCCGGGAAATGTTTATTATCTTTAGGGAAATTTCAACGGAACGTGACCCGAAAAGTGAATACTGAATTTCATGAAATACACTCGCACCTGAATGAAACAAAGACCCGAAATTGTGACTTACTTTTTTATTTAGATACCCCCATACATATTATAAAGATGTCGGGGTACGATTTGAAATTACGTCACAAAATTAAACAGCAGATAACTTAATCTGTACGAATCTCGAATACATAAGCGAGAGAATGTTTAACATATAAAATGGGGAAAGAAAATGTACCTTGATTATGTCGATTTTTATTTAGGACTATCTGTGGAATTCTTTAGGAATTCAGATAATTATATTCTAATTTTTTCCTATATTTTCTCTCTAGATGCGCGTCCCGTCCCGGGGTCCAGGCGTGAAGAAGGTCATCCCGGCCAGATCAGGCCGCCTCCCAGTGTAATAGAAGGTCTAGGCAACCGCCCCTTTCCCATTCATTTCCCAATACGACAGAGTCCAGACCTCCACCAAAACAATGCACCCAGACTTTATTACCCTAATAGGCCTGAATGGCGGCCTGCACAGTATACTACCCATGTGGTGATGAGTGAGAAGGTGATGTGAATAAGTAGTAGAGGAGATTACCTCAAACTCACTAACTTTACATATTTATAATATTAGTGTGATATAACCGCTATTCCTACATTATATAAATACTTAAATGTTACTATATAGTATAATACCATACCAAATTTCAACGAAATCGGCTCAGTGTTTTGAACAAATGAATAAGCAGACAGACAGACAATTTTTTTAAAGCTTTTTATTGTTGTAGTATTATTTACTATTGATTATCTGTGTCCTTATAAAGTTTAAGAACAGTGTAAATTATTAAAAATTAGTTTTAGCGCCATCTATGAATAATCGTCAGAAATACATAAATATAATTACATAAATAATGTTGTTGTTTTCATTTAGCTTTATTTCTGCTTCTTTTACTAATCATTTAATTAAGCGAACACATATTTATTATGATGTTTTAATATGAATATAGATAAACGCTATTTACGCATTATATAAATGAATATATGTATTTTTAATGTTACTGTAATGTATATACTTCAATCATGCCAAATTTCTTCTAATTCTGTCCAGTGGTTTTTGAGTAATTGGTTAACAAATTATTAAAAAGAAAAACAGACAGACAAAAATTTAAAAAAAAACCATCGAATCGTGTTCTGGTGTCGATTCTGAACCCCCTCATGGTATTTTTTCCGAAATGTTTTCAATGTACAGATTTCGTCCCTCTAGCATTTTATTATAAGTATAGATTAAAAAAGTGATTACTCAGTAATATATTTATTTTTTATTTTATATTTATTTTTTTACACGATATAGGGTCAGCGCTTTGACAACGATCTCACCTGATGTCTAGTAAAAAAGTAGTCCAGAATGGTAAACGCACTAAACCTAGAGGTACTGAATCTCAAATGATGCTGCCGGGACACACCTATTGGTATTTTGCGAATAGATTTTCAGACTTGAGGGTGGTAAGTACCTAGGCGGCATTATTAGAGCATGGTTTCCTCACGATGTTTTTCTTCACCGAATCTCAGGCTTATTTTTAGACTTGGACAGGTGTGGTTGAACCCACATCCATTGACGCGGAATCCGGCTGCACTTTACGATTTCTATGCAATAATGAAATGATAACAAAAGTGCCAAGCTTGATCTATCTGATTTTACGCAGTCACCGATACCGCATGTACGTTGCCAACTTTTTTAAAATCACTCTTCCTTAAAGATCCTCACTGCCGGATGTTATGTAAATCATAAATTGTGATTCGACTAAGGAGAAGATATCAAATTCTAGAATGTTCCATCTGTTGTCCATTGAATGTCCATCCAATATGTTTAGCTGTAGTATACAATCAAAGCTTAAATATTAATAGAAAAGTTTGAAGTTCAAATATTGATCTTAAATAAAATAAGTTTATAATATGAAGTATGATATTTTCTTTGAGGAATTTTAACAAGATTTTTTTCTTAGAAAAAATAATGTTACGTACGAAGTTGCGGTTTGATATCCCAACGTAGAATTCGTTAGTGTCTGTTATATATAAATTTGCATAATAATTTAATATCTTTATGCTCTGTATGTATACTGACAGGCATAAATTATATTAAGATAGTAAAATATATCGTGCAGTGGGAAATCTTGGGTGTCTGTTTATTATAGTTGAGGGCGTATAATTCCGCAACCGGAGGGTTATCTCGCCTAAAGGTTTTCGTCGTTTACGAGTCGTACCAGGACTGTTAGATTGCGGCAAATCCTAAATGTCTTAGTAGCCAGAACAAAGGAAATATAAACACAAATAACGTATCACTAAGGATGAGTGTAACTTACGATAAGAATTCGATACTAAATCGGGAAAATTATTGACTTTTTATTGGACTCTCAAAAATGTAAATAGACTTGTCTAAAAAATGTTGATGAATGTTGACACCAAGTATCAACCTGTCGATGGCAGTTTGTCGTGTATCAATCTGTTCGTGGATGCAATATAAAATTAATTCTGATCCTACATCTGAGATACTTTTGCAATATCCTGTCTAATATAGTGGAGAAGTGCGGGATTGCGATGAAAATATCAACAAAAATTATACGACAGGAAGGTTAGTTACACTCGATGACGTTAGCAACTATATAAGTTAGGTAACTAAAAAAGTAAAAATTTTATGAAATTGTATCGGCTATTTGGATGTTGAATCGTATTTATTAGGTAAAATAATACTTACGTCCATCGGATAACGACAAAAAATCAAGTAAAGCTAATTACTAATTACGTAAATAATTAGTTTTGTAACTTTTTTAGAAATCTCCATTGAATAATAGCAGATTGGTAGGGTTTTAGCAAACAAAAAAAAGTTAATATAATTAATCATCGTTGCTTTGCACATATAACAACAATAGAATATTACCATTTTCACAATTACGTCTCTAACACTCTAAATACAAAAATCGATCAAAAGTATCCAACTTTCTTGATAAATGCCAACAAATTATAAAATACAAAATTTTCTAACAACATACCGTTTACCGCGCTAACAACAGTTTATCTTATTCACTTCACTATATATTCAACGATTTAGTCTTGGTATTGCACGATAGTTGTTATTCTTCTATCGAGTTCATTCCCTACTAGCTGTAGTCCCGCGGCTGCACCTACGTTCAATATTAATTTTTCGTACGAGCCGTTGCGGAGATTACCCGGAACAAACACACAGGCAAAAAAACTTCTAAATTGTATTTTGTAATTTATTTAGTAAAAAAAAAAAAAAATGACATTAAAAAACAGACTCTTCAATTTTGTTTATTAGTGTAGATTATTTTACAGATAGAAAGGATGACGACACAAGTGAAAAATAAAGATTTGATTTAAACATGGATAAAATATTGATCGCAAATAAGTAATGTCACATCAGATAAAAGCATAAATATTAAAAAGTATACTAAGAAACATTATCAAGAAAAAAGACTGGTGTACAAACATCCCTATCAAGAGCATGAAAATAAGATTCAGTCTTCAAAGAACTTAAACATAAAATATTCTATGAATAATTCACACGTCAAATATCGAACAGTATGAGTTCCTTCTATAGGAGAGTTGTCGCTTGAAAAAACTTACTATGAATAAATTCAAGGAAACTTGAGTGCGTTTACGACACGCACCGTTTTTTTTTTATGCATTCAAAACAACTTATTTATATTTTATTAACCCATGTTTTATTGGAGTGGTTCTTTTTTGTGTATTTTAATTTGTATGAGTGTCAGACGTTCAGTTTTAACTTGAAGATTAAATAGAATATTTATTTTATAACGTTGCATTTTAAATTACCTACTAATATTTTATAAAATAAATCATCTATTGCTAATGGTTAGTAACTGTGCTGACATGGTTCTATTTGCAGATGACACTTCACTTATTTTCAAGGTGAAAAGAATCCGAGGTTAAGCAACTAAATAACACCTTATATATCATAAATATTAGAAAAATAGAATAAATATAAGAAAACACTTCAAAATGGTTTGCCTTAAATAATTTATTGCTAAAGCTCAATGAAATTAAATTTATGAGATTTGTCTTACCATGTTAATAGCCGTGCTCCAGTAGTTTTTTTTCTTCTAACCTAGCTAATGCTGTTGACCGAAAAGGCCTTTACAGCTTCACCGAACTTTGGGGGCGAGTGATGAAGGCACTCAGCCGCAAAAGGTAACTAGCACAAGGGTTCGAACCTCAGCTTGGCCGCTACCTGAGTGTGAAAACTCCCGCGGAATTTTAATCTTAGCTAATCCATACATTTTTTATTTAACATAAAAAAAGGTTCTTTACAGGACCTATGTACCTGCGTGTTATGTGCAGGAGTGTGTATGCAGTGTTGTGCGTGTAATGCTCAATACATGGTCAGTGTCACTGTATCGCACTGGCGGCGACGTCAAGAGCCTCCCCAGTTGGGGAACGAGACACGTCTTGGGTCGCCGCCTGAGGGGGACCCGGAGAGTGTGCGGGAGTGCTCCGGTAGCGGGATAAGAACTATTATGACCGAACACGCGGATACTTTACTGTCCAATTTTGTGTATTGTTAGCAAATATAAAGTTGAAACATATTCTAAGGTCGTAAGGACCATGACTATGGATAGGTAAGCGGATAAATAGCCTTTGCAAAAGACCCAGGGTATGTATCTAACACCAAGAAGCATCAGGTAAAATTATAAACGCATATCGTAATTATATATAATGTTATCTGGAAGTGATACCACTCTCTGTGCTTCCGCTAAAACCATTTAATGTTATTATGAATAGTATAATTTTAATAACTTAAAAAAAACATAGAGTTTTTTGCCGGCTCTTCTCGACTAGGTTGTTTTCCGAACCTATGGTAATTTTTTGATATTCACAGGCGTCTTCTCAGTGACCAAATATAATAAAGAATTTTTGATTTCGATCATCGTCAACAGAAAGACTTCCACTGCTGGACATAACAATGTCGGTCACATTGGTTCTACTGCGGATCTCCGCATTCTTGATTCGATCACACAGTGAAACTCTGAACATAGCCATCTCCATTACCCATTTTAGTAATATAATTGAAACATCTACAGTGTATTTTTATTTCGTGAAACATAAACAAAATTTCTTAGATTTTTTTGTATATCAAAGGCATTACTTGATTTAACAAAATCTTATTATTATATATATATAATTCAAATTATTTTGACACATTAATTTAAATACATAACGTAAACTTTCATTTGAATTAATTTTATATCCATTAATTAACTTATTTACAAGAGGGTAACTATTTGTGGCCTTCTGTAAATTTACTCCTCCATTCATCTGAAACTTACATTGAATTTGATGCAATTTTCAAAATAACGTAATTCCATGATATATACGTACAATTTATCTAGTTATATAACCTTCATTACTCAAAATAATAATAACCAACGAATGTATCACTTTTTTGGAAATTTGACGATATTGAGAAAACATTTCAAGCTTTGAAAGCGTTTAATGTTTCCAGCTTTATAATAATGTTATAGCGGTTTATATTTAGACATTCAATTACTGGTTCGATCGGGTGAAAGCTAATTTCCTGTAGAACCTTGAAGTGAAAATAGAAGGTTTATGGTATAGGAAAATGTTATATACAGTCGTGATATAACAAAGTTGACAATGTTTATTGGGGCTTAATGTCTATGTTGTGAACATGCGAGGAATTATGTCGGTTTTTTCCTTAAAGGTAAGGTCTGGAAATAAGATTTTTAATAAAAATGGAAAACACTTTTTCAATAAATGTTTTAATTAAAAAGTTTTTGTCGGATATGGAAAATCTAAGAAAATGTATTTGTAGAAACACAACTTTATTTTATTTTTAAACTGTTATTCAATTGTCAGGGAAGCCTAATTTGCAGAACATTATAATTTTTTATACTATTTGGAACAATCAAAAGAATAAGCGATGACTTTCGTATGGCAAGGAGGTGAACGCCGAACAGCGCCCAGAACCCAGGTTTAGGTTTAAGGGATCCCTGTCCAATGCATTAACATTCACCATAACTACTCGAGTTTCTCTCCAGGCTCAGCCTAAATTAACAAGTAAGAATAACTTAAGTGAATGGTACATAGCCTAGACGAAGTGTCCCATACTGAATAGCCGTCAGTAATGACGCTCACTCATGAGCGAGTTGAAAAATCCGATCCACACACGACGATGGTCCATACAACACTGATTCTCGAAGGTTCGACTTTTTTTCTAACCTAGCTAATGCTGTTCACCGGAAGGTCTTTACAGTTTCACCGTAACTTTGGGAGCAAGTGCTGAAGGTTCTCACCTGTAAAGGTAACTAGCGTAAGGGTACGAACCTCGGCCTGGCCTATGTTTATAAATTGCCGCGGAATTTGATTCTAGCAAACGATTCTCGATATCCGGTGCGACGCGCTTTTATAGGAACGTCGCTAGAGAGGGAGCCGCTAACACCGACTCTGTTCACGTGCCGTCTTTTCAAAAAGAAATGACGTCACGGTTGCACGTGTTGTTTACAAGTGAAATGTCGTTAACCCGTCGTATTTGTTTTATTCTAGCTTTTACATTAAATATGTATTTTCAGTAATAAAATATTTGTATATATTACGTTTGGTTACCACAAAAAACAGTTTGTCCAAACGCAAGGTTGTTATTGTTTTTAAATTGTCATATTATGTCATCAAATCGAGGAAAAAAAATCTTAAGTGTAGTGGAGTATAAAATATATTCTGAAATAAATTGCTGAGTGACACTTTTAACGTAACAATCGACAATTGACACACAAACCAGTTTTATGTCTTATTTACTTACATCGAAGTAAATAATAGAGAGAAAAATGTCGAAAACGTATGTTACATTTCCATAAAACGCTTTTTATGAGTTTTTCTTTTATACTTTTTCAGAGGACAATCTCTTTTTAAAGATCAGTAGTAATCTGCCATTATCTGACAATCTGTATAGTGTATCTATTTGTCTATCTGAGATAGTGTAACTTGATACTCATATTTACTCCTAGAGTCTGAAAGTTTGTCAGAATTATTTGTACAATTTCTTCATAATTTAGTGCTTTATGGTTACTTAGGCAATTTTCGAATACCAACACAAAATACCTATACCAAGCTTTACTTTCCAAAACAGTCATAACTTTAATAAAATCTGTGTCTTTCATCAATTGCCGTATTTGAGGACCATCAAATATTCCACCATTCAACTTTTCAATGTATGAGATATGTAAAAATCATAAAAATAAGAGCACATACAGTATTTTCATGAACATAATCGTAATTTGGGCACTTGAAAACAGAAAAATTCGCAAAGATATCCAGGGCCACACACGAAAAATTTTTTTGTTCTTGACATGTGTTAATTTTTAATTTTAGTGTTGAAAAAAAAAAAAAAAACAATTAAGATTAGGGTTAATTAAACGCCTTGATATTAAGTTTCGAAATTTAATCGAATTAATTTCATTTGGTACCAAAGTTGCGATAGTTAGTAAGATAGAAACAAATAAAATACTTTTCGATTTATTTTATTAGAAATTAATTAAACATCAGATTCTAACTAGAATCAAACATATTAATTAAACGACGAGGTATTACGAATCGGATATTTAAAGGAATAAACAAAAAAAATATCTCAGAAGAATTCGCTACACATTTTTAGGTTAATTACACTTAATAATTGTATAAACTTTTTAAATTAATCTGGTTAAGAATTTCTCTTAGTTATATAATGGATTGTTCAGCTTTAATCTAAAAAAAATATCTATGTTCTTTATTATCCATGGTAATAGCAACAAAATTACCATTTACACAAAACAGTTGAAATATAACGCACTGTTCCATTATCTCATGATTTTAATAATCTCATCCCTAAAAATATATAATTTTAAAGTAAATATATTTATAATTTGTAATAAATAATACGGTGGTTTTACAGTGAGGCCTAAGCGCAAAATTTTACATAAATATATGGCTTGCAACACGTACGAGTATATCATATCTCGATATTGCTACATCCCCTTGGAGAGCTTCCAAACGCATCAGTGTTATCAAATTTTAGCTGTTGTTCTAATCACTAGCTATGAAACTAATAACCGTTTATAGCAATTATCATAAGCCCTCTTTATAATATAACTTTAAAACTGTAAAGAAAAAAATCAATACCTATCTGTACTAATAAATAAAATTGAGGTGTATGTTTGTAATGTCGAAATATAAGTTTTTTTTTTACTAAATAGTTATGGGTGTATAAATAATACCTATATCAAAAAATACATTTTCGAATTTTTGTTTTTGTGTTTGCCTGTTTGTTACGGTTAATCTCCGGAACGGCTTGAAGGATTTTGACTGGTTCTTTTTATAGATAGCTGGAGTTACTTAGGTTAGATTACTTAAATATTACTTCGAAATTAATTAGGGTTCCGCGTAAAAAAAAAACTGAAACTCATAAAAATTGGAATAAAATCCGAACCAATGCACAGTTTTACTGGTGGGTTTTTAAATTTGTGAGAAATAACTTTGCTTTATGTTAGTAGCAAAAAGTTTTTGGAAAATAATTAGGATTTCGTATAAAATAATCAAAAATTATATTAAGTATTATATGAAACGTGAGCGCAGCCCCAGGCACACAGCTAGTTGACAATATGCATTACATTCATTCTTATACTAAAGCTAAAATGTATTTTATTGAAATCGCTGTTTTACTAACACGAAATTCCACGTGGACGGAGTCGCAGGCAATGCTAGTAATTAATATATTTTAACCATTTTCAAAAGTCTATCTTAAGCTACCCGCCTCGGTATATTTGCTTCAAATAATCACGGAATAAATATAGGGGGTTTCACTTCAATGAATAAAATTTGTTCGCGGTACAAATTGGATTTCAAACCACTTATCCTTCAGGAATAACCTTTAACAGAGTATAAATTTAATAAATCTATTTGCCTAAATAAATATGAATTATATTAATGAAGTTGGTTTATTTTCTTTTTATTTTCATTTATATTTAATTATTGTATCCGTAATTCTGACTAGACTTAGATTTAAATTAAACTCGTAATTATAAGTAAAGTCGTCACATAAATTTCATAGTATTTCTTTCCACCAATAAACTCATAAGGCTAAAGAATTCTGGAACAAATTGCCAGAATAAATTCATTCCAAGCAGCTCATCAGGGCATTCACTCAGCGCAAAGCTCAATCAGCCCTCGACTATAATAATCAACCGATTTGATTTTTTCATAATTATTCACTGAATTACATTACTAAATTATTCAATGATGCAGGTAAAGTTTTAACTGACAGACTGGTGATTATTCTTTTGTTTGTGTTTTCCACGGCCACGGGAGTCAACCAGCTCAGCGTACGTAGGCCTCCACAAGGTGGACCGACGATCTGGCGTAGGTTGCAGGAATCCGCCAGATGCGGGTGGAACAAGACCGGTTGTTGTGAATATCTTTGGGAGAGACCTATGTCTACCAGTGAACTTATTTCGCATACATAGATCGTTAATTTATTTTCTTATTTTGTACTAAAGTATATATATTTATTTAATTGCTTCAGTAATTTTAGGGTTACATTACAATATGGAATTATATGAATAACTTGCTTTGATAATAATAAAGATAAGGTGGGATTTATTCAAGTGCATTGACAGGGCTATTATAGATATAATCAAAGACTGAATAATAATTTATCTATGATATAATAGAGTTATCATAAAGCATTATTTTCCGTAATATGAATAGTCGAGCAATAACTATCAATCGATTAATCTGATAATAGTTACGAGAGAGGAGAAATTTTTTCCAAGAACAATAAGTAAGAAAACAACTGGTTCAAGAAATGCCTTTGATTGCTTGTGGAGCAAGACGAAGAAACTTTGTAAAGTGTGGTCCAAGTTATTAACGTTTCTTCTTATGCAATGATTTTGTTTTTCTTAAAATTAGTGATTATGTTTTTAAATAATAGCCTAAAAACGTTTTGCTACATATTATTAAGCTCTTGAGTAGTTTAACGTGAAAAGGATTTGTTACTGTTCATAAATAAAAAGAAACGTAATTGAGTGTATTAGAACAAAACAAAAAAGTTCAAGCTAAATCAAAATCTTCACACAATTATCTTATTTAAATCAATCATAAATTTAATTTAATAACTCGATAAAGATTTTGAACTGAAATTATCACTTTCTTTAAAGTTTTGAGTTTATCTAAATTGCTTATCACTTGTACCATACCGCGTAACTTTCAAGTATCGTCCGGCAGAGCGTGTAAGTTGACAACATGTTACAAATATGTCACGACAAGCTACGAACTCTTGCTAACTTCGTTATAGTTCTGTCGGTAAGTTTTTAATTGGCTTTTATGTCATGATTACTATTACAAAAGGGGTAAATAATTTAATACCATGCGGGATTTTACAAGGTGTACGGTGTTTATTAAAATTCGTTTTCCTATATTCGAAAACCTATCATAGGAAACTACAGAACCTATATGGATGTAGATTTTAGTTTAATGTAGTAATTATCCCGTAGAAGGATTTAGACTTCATATTGACACACGTAGGACACTTTTTCAAGAGAGTAAAATAGCAAGCAACAGTTGATTAAATAACCGTTATATAAATATTTAGTAAATTGAATGTGTGATAATATAATTACATTTTATATATCACTTTTATTTAAACCTATACATGCAGTTCCATGCAGGCTTCATGCAGTCTCCATTCATCCATCACCTTTATGGGCCAAGATTCTGGTCCATACAAGACGACAGACCGGATAAAGACTTTATGTACCATATACGAGTAATATAATTGCCTATAAGTACAACATACAGTTTAAAAATCTGTAACAAAAAAGGTACCTACTCATACCCATAAAGTACTACTAGCAAGCTGCAATCAAATATGTCGGGGAAAAGTTATATGAACATTTTTTGGCAACGCTCGTTTTTAGCAGATAAAATTTTTTATTGTAAAGGACTTTTCTCATATCACGTATATATTTTTACGTTTTCACTTCCTCCGCTTTCTTCTACTACTTCCTTTTTCTTCTTTTAGTCTTCTTACCTGTAATTTCTTTTACCTGATTTTAATCTTGAAAAAGTCTACCAAGATGTTTTTAATTTGTAATACGTTATATATTTATCAAGAGTTGTTTACATCTCAATACAATATAACCCACAACACAATATATCGCTAAGTGACAAGAGAACTCTATAAATATACTGTTACAATGCGGTGTCTTTTTCGTTCACAAGTTTATTTTCTTTCTTATTGTTCTAAATTTTACCAGATCGAAGCCACGTGGATATATAATTCATGAGTAAAACTACAGTTCCATGTATATTTTGAATCTCTTCCAGCAAATGGGTTGAATAAAAAGAATAGATTTGGAAAAAAGTAATTCGCTTCTCGAAGGTGTGTACTTCCAAAAAATCTCCTATCAGAGCACGACGTAATGTCCAATATTAAGTGCTTACTGAGTGCCCTTAATTTACAGAACCATAAGACAATACTGGAGAATTAACAAAGAATCAGATAACAAAGAACCTTTCACATGGGCATTGTATAATCATATTGATAAATAGATTTTTTTGTCTGATCACTGACACTTTAGAGCAAAAAAAGATTGAAATTTTGGATTTCAGCAAGTAAAAATAGAATGATATCGCATATTGAAACCGGCTTTATTATGACGTTGACACATCATTCACGATATTTTTTTACTAGGTTTGCAATGTTTCATTAACGTGAGAAGGGTTTTTGTATTTAATTCACGTAAGTTAGTTTTGCTTGACAACAACTATCACACATATATTGACGATTCATTATCTTTATCATTCGTTCTAACCTTTCGGAATAAATGAAGCATCTCTTTAAGTCGATTAATTTATCAGACCAGTCATTTTGAATACGTCATTAGTCTGAACGCGATTTTATAACATTATAAGAAGTACATGGATGATCTCTTATTTCAAAGTCGAAGCGTTAGAATTGCCACTGCATTTATTGTAAACATACCAGAGAAATATATAAAAGGCAACTGAATATATAACAAGTTCAGTGCAAATTGTCCTTTACGTGCAAACGGCGCGGTGCGTCGCCGGCAACAGACAATGTTGTGCAAACACAGTTCGCCGCAACTTTTGGTTCGTTAGCGAGCACGTACCCGATCACCGAGGTAGACAGACACATGCATGTTCCTGTAAATTTTTATATTTCTCATTTTTATATTACCTTGCCTAACAGTGATATTTACTGCACAACAATAGTATAAAGTTATTTCAACATGTCCATATTATTGTGTGTCAGTTGAAAACACTTTATTTTTACTGTAACTAAGAAGAATTGTGGTCGGCAACAAACTTGAAGCATAGATATTTTAGAAATTTATTGCCATTACTTTGCGCCTCAACCCTCAAACCGTTAATGTTCGAAGGTTCCTAGTTACTATAATTATTAATTTATGGAAAAATCAAAACCCTGTGCGTTTTGCAGTGACGGATATATTATTATATATGAAATAAAAATATTTACCTCAATGCGATTACCTACGGAGGAAAAAGGGGAATACGTTTTTATGGATAAACGCCGCCCACGTATCCTCTTAACAATTCAGAATCTAAATATAAAATTGAATTCGAATGTAGGTTCAATTTAGTCACAACAAATTTTGAAAGAGTACTTAATATTATAAAACGGATATTGCTAATAAAATTATTAGTAGGTAGTGTTTAGACGTTTCATAAGCCATTTTAGGTCCTAAAAGTAATTTTGATATTCCTGTTATAGAAATAAAACTAGCTCAAGCAAATCGACAAGAAATTTTCAACATTTTTTTTTTAAATATTGCTTTATTTTGAGTTGTAAATATACAGTTATGATTATAATAATTAACCATTATTTATATATATAGATACATGGTTTTTATACATTTTTTTATAGTAATCATCACATTAAATTAATGGCATCTATAACTATATTTATACGTTTAAGCATTTTCAAGTTCCATGAAAGTTACTTGACTTCTGTAATTTAAAATTGGGATGTCGATGATAGCTTTAATATGATTATCATTGATTAGCTCCTATGAAATTTTGACAACTTACCACCTCTTGATCTCTTTATACAGCAGGAGGCGAGCATGGCAGGCCTGCACCTCACCCACCTAGGCTTATGGCAAAAAACGAGTGGATCTCAATCTAAAAGATGGGACAGAATGGTAGGTTTACAACCCCTTCTCAAAGCCCCCTGCGACAAGATCCCTGGAATATATAACATACAGCTCAGGGAAGATATAAAAGATGAAAAGATTACCCTTGAGCATCACATATACACAGATGGATCCAAGATGAAATCTGGAACAGGTGCGAGAGTATTCTCGCAAAATCTTAATATCAAACTATCTACAGGGTTGGGTAAAAATAGCACCATATTACAATGTAAATGTGTCGCTATCATCCAAGCAGTAAACGCAGTCTACAAAAAGGAGATAAGGGACTTTGGTATTCGAATTCTCTCTGATAGTAAGTCCGTACTTCAAGCGCTTGAGAATACTTCCATCACTTCAGGCTCATTTGCAGAATGTCACCTTGCACTGCATTGTATAGCGGCAGTCAAAAAGGTCATCATACAATGGGTAAAGGGTCACAGTGGATCAATGGATAACGACGCAGCAGACGAACTGCCATATCTTCCTCTTACATACAGTACTTGTAGATCATAGTTACGTCAATATACCCACAGCACTCACAGTGAAAGATGAAAGTGAAAGTGAAGACTAACACAGTCTAAACAAGCTGTTCCGGAAACATCATGGAGCTTGGCCCGGAGACTGCTGAGCTTATCTCGCACTGATCTTCACCTAGTAGTGGGTATAATAACGGGACATTGCTCACATAATAAATATGTATTTACTATAGCTCTGACAGATAGCCCCATGTGTAGGGGATGTCTGGAAGAAGAAGAGACTGCTGCCCACGTGGTCCTGGAAACCTGTGATCGCCCCAGGAGGTTTCTGCGCTTCTGAAAGGAGCTAGGCTGGGTCGAGTAGCTGGCTGATCCTGCACGCACAATAGAACGTAAATGTGTCTAGTTGCGGAAACAGAATCCTACCAACAAGTAACAGGTAGCTCCTATGAAGATACGTAATAATATATAGTCCAGAGTGTTCCTTGGGTTGTCTTAAATAAATTTAAAAACTACATTCAAAACGACACAGTATTATTCCAATAACGAGAGGTTATAATACATAAATAATAAGAGTTTATTATATATTTATCTATATATAAGGAAAATAGGATTCCTTTGACGCACCATCAGCTCAAAACGGGATGGGAATACTACCATACGACACGGAATTTTTCGTAGATGGTTATATTATTTTTTGGATTCCAGCGACCCTTTTTCGTTTTTTTTTTTTCGATTTACTCTTATGTATATTTTACCTACATTTTTTTGCTAATGAAAACAAAAGGCTCTAATTTTTAACACGTTTTTCTTTTTTTTTTTTTTGAAATTTAAGTATCACTTTTTCAGAACATATGAAACGAGAGCGGGACCACGGGCACCAGCTATATATATATAATATTGCGCTGTAAAGTGACTGCACTTGACCTTTTTTTTTTTTTACGGGGGGAAATGCATTTACGCACTACCCTTACCTATTGTATTAGTGAGACCGAAGTCCCCCAATACAATAGGTAAGGGGGCACGGAGTGACGAGTTCCGTGCCAGTGTGGGACTCAAACCTGGGCGAGAAGCGCCCGGGAATACCCACTAAAACCCCCCGGGGCCGTCCGCCGCATTTGGAATGGAGGCTATACGGGATTGCAAGGCATGCCGCCGCGTCGCCCCCTGCGGCGAACCCACCAGGCCTCGTCTGTGCAATGGCCCAGTGGGGGTGGGGGAGAATTTCTCTACCCCACCTCTTCGCCCCCCCCCCCCCGAAGGGAGGCATGACCTGCTGGTCAGGTCATCAAACCGGGGGGACAGTACGTACTTCCTGCCCCCCATAAACAGGAAAGAAGAAAGACAGAGCGGAGACGGGCAAAGAAGAAAGAGGAAGGAACCCGCCTCCGCTATAGAAGAGAGAAAGAGATAGGTCCCTCCCCTGTACTCGCCTTGTTGTACTAACAAGGCGTAGCCAGTTGAAGGATACCTAGAAGGAAGAAGAAGCACCACCCATAAACAACCCCCCCCACATACAACCCACCATCACTACCTACCCCCTTGTAGGCCATCGCCAGTCCCCCACCACGTCATCCTTCGCACTTTGTAGGCCACCGCCAGTCGACTGCACTTGACCTGATGTTAAGTGCAGTACAATCCAAAACAGCGGCGACTCACTACCAGTCATCGCTGTCATGCTGGCCTGCTTAAGTACCTATTCACGCCTATATACATAGAAAAATAGGCAGTTTTGTAAGATTTGAATTTAAAATAATAATTAAGTAGTAAAAGTAACGTATAGTCATAGTGTAATAAATAATAAACAACTAATAACTGCCGTTGTACTACAAAATTGTTTTCGTGCCAAATTTGAGACCAACAGACGTTATCGTGTTCAAACGGTGTACACCACAACTCTTGGTTCGTTAGAGACAACATTTCAAGCCACGAATACCCTTTTGTGTCATATATATATATATGATTAACTAGCTGTGTTCCCGCGGCTGCGCCCGCGTTTTATATATTCTTCACTACGTTTTTATGTTTTTTATACGGAATTCTAATATTTTTTGTAATAATCTAAAGTAACTGTGCATTGAATCGGACTTCATTCAATGTTTTATGAGTTTGAATTTTTTTACGCGGAACCCTAATTATTTTCGAAAATTAAAAGTACCCTAAGTTACCCGGAGTAACTTCAGGTATATACCAAAAAAAGTCTCGTCAAAATCCATCCCACCGTTCCGGAGATTAGCCGGAACAAACAAACTGACAGACATACGGAAATTTTAAAAATTGTTATTTTGATATAGGTATCCTGTTCACATATATACCTATTCAGTAAAAAATAATCATTTTGACATGACAAACAGACTCTTCAATTTTGTTTCTTAGTATACAAATATAGATTAAATATATATAGTATATAATTATGTTGGTTTTCTAAATTATTTTTCTATTCAGAACACGTATCTCTAATAATTTATATTTTAATGGTATTGACATTTTTAACCACTCTCTTATTGGATATAAGAAATTAAATCAACACGTTAAAAGTGAATTATGTATAGTTTTAGAAATACGTGTGTGATTTAATTAAGTATTTCCTTTTTATCGCGTTTTTTATTTATTTTATTTTAAATTTTATGCTGACGTTTGTTTCTATCTTTTTTAAATAATTGAAAGTGCCAAATTGAATAAGTGTCTATTATTCGATTCATTGTATGATTTTTAATTTATGGAAACGTTATTGACTATCATATGTAATGTATAATGTTTAAGTAGATAGCATTGTTTTTTCCCCTAATAACTAAATAAACTTTGGCGAATAATACCTAATTAATTCTGCAAACTTATGAAGAGTGTAGTGCACATACTTTCTGCAGAAGTAAAATACATTGCATAATTCCAGGTAAAGAATAAAGTTATTAAGATAATTAAAAAAAACAATTATTAGCCTGCGTATAACATAAATAAATACACGAAAGTCGAACTCCTGACAGACATGATCATATTACATAGAAATCTGTCTTACTCTAGAATCTCTCGATTTAATTTCTATATGAAACAAAATATACCGTTTATATGATTTTGTTCTGTATTTAATATACTCTGTTTAATAATGTACATAATAATTTAATTAACACTACATGCAAAATTTAAATCAAAACACATTTATCAGAGTAGCGCATGAAATTTTTCGATAACGAATTCTTCGAGAGGTAAAATTTGCAGCACGCTAAATAAAGAAAGTGCGGACTAAGCAAGAAACAGTGTCTGGCGAGTTCGAATTTTTGCAGAGTTTTCTTTATATTTTCCCAGCAACAAATATACGGGACGCTCGAATTTCGTTCCTAGACAGAAAAATGTCTCACACAATGTGACTTGGTTGACGTCACACGAATGGACAGTACACGTTTGACCGGCTTAACGAACTAAGTCAGAGTATATAATACAAGGAATATTTTATTTTATTTACATCAAAATACAAGTCAAAAATATTTTCCCTTTCCTATTCATATATTTACTTATTTAATAGAAACCTTTAAAGATGGCCTTACCCGGTGTATTTGATTTGTTAGCGTGGCGGACGGATGTCCTTTTTTAGTGTACGTCACAACCCTCGATATTGATGTATGGAAATAAGAATATGAATTTTTAGAATGAAGTAAGTAAATTGGCATATTATGCCAATAGTAAACGCAAGAAATAAAAAAAATGTACTTCGTATTTTATAAATGTTTATATTAAAGCTTTGTCTGTATTTTTTTTTACAGATTTTAACTATTCTATAAAGGAATCTCGAATCTGATATTTAAATGTTTTTAATCTTTTCGTGGGTACATCTAGCTAACACGAAAAAGTTTTCGTCGATTTTGATGAAACTTTGTATGCGGCAAGTATTTTATTAATTAAGGAGCAATAGATACTTCGCATCCTAATTATTATAAATTTCTTTAGTGCGGATATTTCTTTTAATGTTATTAATGTACGACAAAACCTACTTTTTCTTGCGATTAAATCCAATTTAAGTAGTTCTCGATGCCAGTTAACATTTTTTGATAATTTATATTATATTTTAGTTAGTATAATTATGGGTCTAACTGAAAATCAGCGCTATGACATATTTGTTATAACAAATGCTGACTTGGTGCCCTTTTCGACGTTGAATACGGTATATGCTTTATATGTCTTATGCTGCGTTGTTCAGTGACCAATTAATGGTTCTTTCTTTCTTTATATACGTAGTTTTTAATACAATTTTTAAAAATCTTTACAAAAATATTAAATATTAAAAAAAATATAATTTTCTCAACTATATAACGCTTAAATAAATATTATAAATAAAAGTAAATAAGTAGTAAATAAATACATACGTTATGTATGTATATATGTCACGACTCTTTCCCATAAGGGTAGGCAGAGACCACATCCTTCCACTTGCTATGTTCCTGACACACGTCTTTCGCTTCTTTTACTTATAAATAAAGTGTAGATAAATCTCAAAAAAATGTCGATCGATTTGAACGAAATTTTGGTATACGAAAAGATGTCTTTCGATGATTGATAGGTTATGAAAAACAAAACAAAATCGGGGAATCTGATTTAGATAAGACAACTAGACGAAGTTGCGGGCACTCGCTAGTCTATACCAATAAATAAAATTGAAGTGTCTGTTTGTAATGTCAAAATTGTTCACTAAATACATATGTAAGGTTACACGATACCTATACCAAATACGGTACGGGTAATCTCCGGTAAAGCTGGACCGGACCGATTTTGACGGTACTTTTTTTTAAACATAGCTGAAGTAACTCCACGTAACTTACTAAAGTTGATGGTTTAGGTTACTTAGGTTGATTTACGAAAATAATTAGGGTTCCGCGTAAAAAAATTAAAACCCATAAAATATTCAGTGCCACAGTTTTACGGTCAAGTATTTGAATTTAAGAAAAATATTTTTACTTTGACTTAGCACTAAAAAAAATGAAGTGAAGAATATATGAAAGGTGGGCGCAGCCGCGGCCACACAGTTAGTTTAGAAAAATGTAATGGCCTGACACTTAGAACCGTTATAGAAATAATCTTGTGGAGACCAAGCAATTAAAACTTTTAGACGATTAGCAAAAACTGTAGCGTTCGTTGTACATTGTACATACACCGCATCGACGGCCCAGATAAATTGAGGCAACTTTTAATTACTTTCTACTAGCGTCGGCTTCAATTCACAAGGCTCGTGCGGGAGCGACAGCGTGCTATAATATTCATACGACATAAAATGAATTCGGGCGAAGTTTGATGTGATAATGATTAATTTGTTGAAATTGCTGATGCTAAATTAAATTGTACAGTATGGTAAAGTAACTATATGATATAATTATTGCAAAGTTTTTTAATTACATAATCCAAGACTGATTTGCGGTTGTTCAGTGTAACTCCTCTGTCTAAACTATGTATATCATGATTTATTTTATATTTTTGTATTTAATGTGTCGAGTACTCATAAAAATAAGACAATAGGAAAACTATGGAAAGCTGGCGTAAACGCCAGGTAAGTACTCGAGGGGTTAAATGGAGTCTAATGTTACAGATTTAGACGAAAATAGATTTTCTATAATATGTATTAATTACCTGAAGGGGAAATGACTTAGTTGGTAGTGTGGTTGATTTCCCGGTCAATGGACTTAGGTTCGTACCCTAATATAATGAGCCTGATCTTTCAGTGAAAGAAATCATCCCGAGAAAATCATAGTAATTATACTATAGGGCATTTTATAATAATGCTCGCCTAGCCTAGCTTAACCTAACCACCATCAAATTTAAAAACTTGGCACCAAGCTCGACAGCATTATTTGAAAGCAAGTACCTCCAGGCTTAGTGTATTTACCATCCCCGATTCACATCACTTAATATCAGATGAGATTATTACACTGTCACAGTATTAAAAAAAACATGAACTAATTAAATACGAAGAGGAGTTCAGTTTAAATTCGAATAAAATTTATAAACAGCTGAAACGGCAGATTTTTAGTATTAGTAATTTATAGTAAAAGCTTAAAATACACGAAGCGGATACGAGTGCAAAAGATTTAGGACTTAGCAAATAATTCGCTGTTTTCATTTTCACCTCCCTAAGGTTTGAATAATAAATTACTCTTTGTATTTCATTGCAACAATGAAAAACGTAAATTGTAAATCATTTCTCTCTGTCCTCCGGAGTTCTTGTTCCTACAAGAACCCAAGGATGAGAGGGGCAGGAGGATTTGGCTGACGGCGTGAAAAAGGGGGACTGCTATTTGCCGAGTTCCCCTCGAGAATGGTAGGGACCTGACTCGGCGTGGCTGGTTATGCCTGTCATGCCCTTTGGTCGAGCCTTCCGCTAAGGCGACGCGTAACATGTCCAATCCCGTGTCGCTCCTCCGAAGCGGGGGATGGTACCGTGGGGTTATAGGAGATTCTTACGGATTAGGGTTGGCAGAGAGGAAAAAAAACGGCTAATTAGCACAAGAATATATTTAAAAATGAGCTAATAATTACTCTTATTTTTTTCATGTTCTGGGTTCTTGGACTTTTATTATTTAAAAGCGGCAATGTTGTAAATTAATACTATTTTATTAATAATTAATATTTGTTCTGCGACTTTGGCGGTATCTCCAGTCTGAAGCCAATATTACTCGGAGGAACACCAGTACCAGTCTGTTCTGAATTCCGCTACCTCGGGTCACTCTTGCAGTGTGACGGAGAAATCGACCGCGAAATAAGGCATAGAATCAAGTCTCTGGTGTTTTTTGTGACTCCAGGATGCCCCTTAAATTGAAGGGGAGGATATGTAAGTCCATCATAAGACCTGTCATATTGTATGGATCAGAATGCTGGGCTAGTAAGAAGATGGATGAGAAGCGACTGCATGTAGCTGAGATGCGAATGTTGAGATGGATGTGTGGTGTTACAAGAATGGATAAAATAAGGAATGAATATATTAGAGGGAGTTTGAAAGTTGCGTCAATGGCAGAAAAGTTGAAAGGTTCTCGTTTGTCGTGGTATGGACATGTTATGAGAAGAGAGGAAGCGCATGTGGGTAAAATAGTAATGAATATGAATGTGGAAGGATGGAAAAGTAGAGGAAGGCCAAAGAAAGTGTGGATGGAGTGTGTAAGAAATGACATGAAAGAAAAAGGAGTGAATGAAGAGATGACGGCTGATAGGGACGTATGGTAGAAGAAAACATACTGCGCCGACCCTAAGTGAGTTGGGAAAAGGCAGGAGAATGATGAATGTTGTAAATTAATACATTTTGAGCATTGAGAGTCGCGGAACATTCTCTCATTATATCATTTGAATTTTCTAACACCGTGAGTAGCTCGTGGCGCGGATATCTAGAAAAAAAAAGTACACAACAATAATTACAACGATTCCTGAAATTTAAACTGAAGCTAACGATTCAGCAAAAATATTAAAAAATGTATCATATTTTAAAGTGAATTCTAATATAAAATTTATCAAGACGGTTTCAAAGAATTCACTGAAACTTCACTTATTTATGATAATGGTTGGTAGCTTTTACAAAGATGATAACTCACATGAAATAGCATCAATAAACTGAGGTTAAGACTTGAGATAAACAACGGCTATTAGGATTTGAATATTCGTTTTCGAGTAAACTTAACCCGTCTAGAACGGTGCCTCTTTCATCGTGGTTTTTATTTAGTTAAAGTTCTTCTCTATTTATCAACATATTATCTTCTTATTATTATCTTATATAGTAGCTATTAATTAATTAATAGTTATTAATTAATACGAACATTACTTTTTTGTTCTTTTAATTATATGTTGTTGTATTATTAATACATCTACGATAACTTAATGAATATTCGTAAAAATGTAGACAAGCTATATCTAGTAAATGATCGTCATAACTTTAATATTAGAAGTAAAGACAAGTTGTCCGGAACCACGCTTTAGGCTAAGTAAGCCTAATAAAAGCTTTATAGGTAATAGTATTCGGTTTTACAATAAGATCCCAAGTAACATTACCGATTTACCTGACAATAAGTTCAAGTATTATGTCAAGCAAGTTTTAATTTCAAAAGGTTATTACAGGGTGGATCATTACGTGAACGATAGTGATGTCTGGAATTAACCAACATCTCTGTGCGCACCCGCTAACATTAGTAAGACCATGGTTTGTATAGTTTTTAAAATGAAAAAAAATATATATGTATTATATTTATTAAAAAAAAAAACGAACCAGATCGAGTTTCTTTCTTGCCTGCGCTCTTCTCGGCTGGGTTGTTTTCCGAACCGGTGGTAGTGTTTTAGACGTTCACAAGCGCTTTCTTAGGGCCTAAATTGAATAAAGATGTTTTTGATTTTGATTTTTTGAAATTTATCGATAATCATATTGTTCTAATTTCAACCACCGTGCATTACGTAACATATAAAAAGTTAAATATGAATGTTTGACTCCTTTTTCAATTAACATAAACGCAACATGTAAAAATAACTCATTCACTAAATAAATTATTATATGAACTTTATAATAAACATTATCTAAATAAATCACTCTATACATATCAGATGACCATTAAATAAGTGGGACTGAATGATCAAACTCTAGATACTTCTGATATGGAATTTCACTTTAGCCGCCTGTTTATTTCATATCAAATGTACTTTATATGCATAATGTATGTTTAGATTTTTAGAATTTAGGTTAAACCATGATGTAAAAAAATACATTTTCATTTTATGATTTGAGGTTATGTATTTTTAAAATAAAAAATCATATTTGAAAAACAACGTTAAATGAAATACTTTTTAAATTACTTCTAACATTGAAACAGTGATAAGATGTTAATAAAGTGTTAAAACACTTCGGAGTAATTTAAGTTCTATGAGTTTAGATTTTGTCAAAAAATAAATTGTAAAATGTAACGTTGTAATAAAATGTCGGAAAACTTATAATTAAACGTATATAACTTAAATATGCATCTAAAAATAATTACTAGAATAAGAATTAGATTAAAAAAAAAAAACTAGAAAGTAAATAAAATCCTTGCAGACTCTTTGGCTCTTGAACATACAGCATAGAAAACAAAGTCTCGGATTATGTCCGAAGTGTTATTGAGGATTATAAAACACAAAAAATAAGTTAGTTAAAAGAGGTAGTTAAATGTTGTTTATAATAAATTTGATCTCGAAATATACAATTTCTTGATACTTGGACCACAGAATAAACCCATTCGCTACTAAGAGAGCAGGAAACAAAGAAATTGATCAGTATCAAGATCTATCGTAGCTAATGGATACAGTCATTGTTGGTACGAAAGATTTTCTTTAGAGTTTTAATTCGATTAAAAATAATGGCGGATGAAATCGAGTAGATAAATATCTTGGATTATCCTTCGTCAATATTTACTTTGTCACTTGTAGATTATGTAATAAGGTATTCGCTATTAAAACTATGTACTAATGTAGCATTGTACTAATTATAAGTGATGTCCAAAAATGTTAAATTTCTTCGATAACTTATTTAATCATTTTTATTAAAGAGAGATAAGTAGTTACAGCGAACTGAATCACTATTAAACGATTTTTATCATAATTGCGATGCTTGGAGTCCTGCTAGACAGAAGTTCTTTGATCACCATAATGTGATAAATATCACGGACTTTTTTCTTATGAGTGACAATTTTAAGAGTAACTAATGCAATTTATAGACTAAGAAATATTTTCACAAACCTGTTTGAGAGATGGTGTAAATAAAATTTGAATAATCTTTTATAAGATATTTGATTTCGTCATTGCGTCTTTATGAAGCTAAATATATGATTGAAAATTATACAGCCAGAGGCTTGTTTATTGAAATGTTCAAGTTTTATTAAAACTGCCACAGTATGTTACAAAAATTTACTCGGAATGTAAACGTACATTTACTAACTTCAAATTAAGTGACTTTTATTGGGTTATGGGAAACAAAATGTTACATCTCTACTCACTTGAAATACGTCATTGGCTGACTTGGTATTTGAGTGCGTACGTTCTTTTTCTTGTTTAAAAAAAGTCTTTTATATAAAAGATAATGTAAAAGCAAGACCTAGTATTCTAAGAACATTTACTACTTGAAGTAAAGTACTCAAACAACGTGAAATATTTAAGCGTACTTCCTCGTTCCAGACCCACCTATCCAATATTACAGCCGCGAAAGCTGGAGGTAGGTAATTAACTACACTGCTCGTGGTGAGACAAAAGTAACTTAAGTGACAGTACGCTAATTGCTTACAGAACAGCTCTCAGCAATGATCAAATTATAACATTACTCTTTATATTGTAACGGTATGGTTTGATTTAATTGCTCTATACTATTTATCACTTTTGACTTGCCGTCTACCACTTTCTTGTAGCGTGTTAACTGTGAACGTCTAAAGTCATCAAGCTTAAATATTAAATTCAAAGTTTCTACTAATCACCACCTTATTCCTCACTAGCGGTACGCCCGCGGCTGCGCCCGCGTTTCATATATTCTTCACTGCGTTTTAATTTTCTTTTATACGGAACCCTAATAATTATTCTAAAACATT
This sequence comes from Samia ricini, assembly GCA_014132275.2. Lineage (NCBI taxonomy): Eukaryota > Metazoa > Arthropoda > Insecta > Lepidoptera > Saturniidae > Samia > Samia ricini. The sequence goes on along the minus strand of AP028159.1, from coordinate 30,457,192 downwards.
TTAGTACAGAGATAAATTAAAAATATTTTTCATCAATTATAGCACTTGCCCGTAAAACTGTGCATTGAATCGGATTTTATTCAATTTCTTATGAGTTTTATTTTTTTAAGCATAACCCTAATTATTTTCCATAATTAAAAGTTCCCTAAGTAACTTCAGCTATCTACCAAAAAAAGTCACGGTAAAATCAGTCCAGCCTTTTCAGAGTTTACCCAATACAAACAGACAGATAACAATTTTAAAAGTTGAATTTATGGGTATAAGTTTCGTATATGTATTCGCATCCATTTGGAAAAAAATAATAATTTTGACATTACAAGCAGACACTCCAATTATATTAACATTTAATCGTTACAATATGTTTTCTTCTTTTACTGTCTTCTATTGTCTATCAATTGAATATTTCGAACGTTTTTACGCGTACCATTTTTAATACAGCCCATATATACATTCATCGGTAATCTCTTGTCTCTTTTAGTTAAGTGACTTTAATTCCTTTAACAGATTTTTTTTATTTCAGTGAAAATACGTGTTGAAATAATATGTTTTATATAAAATACTCGACCCTACTATCTTACTTGAAAGCCACGAAGTCTGAGCGAGTAGCCAGCGAAAGTTTAAAATTCAATCAATTTCGCGCTCACTACCCTCCATTCACCGCTCAGGTGTTTTGTTCCTGTAATTTCCCTTGTTCATTATTATGTTTTCACCGTTCCACACTGTTGCTTTATGCAGATTTATCAAAGTTGTTTCTAAGGAAATTTATTTGTTAGAATCACAATTAAGTATTTGTAACAAACAACGTTACTTTAAAAGGTTTTAAATTTTACATAATTTAATTATCTATGGCTATATAAAATCCAAGTAAAGGTTTTTCATTTCCACAGCATTCCATTCTACGTTGTTACAGGTAATATATATTTGAACATATTCAATGCAATAATATCCTGACTAACACTCATATGTGTCGAGTACCCATAAAAATAAGACAGTAGGAAAACAATGGAATGCTGGCGTAAACGCCAGGTAAGTGCTCAAGGGGTTAATGTCATGACAAATACTTTGATTTAAAGTAGCTTTTTATATCGTAAAATTTGTTTTATATTATTTTATATATAGGCTCAGGGCTTTGAGTACAATCTCATGTGAATTCTAAGGCTAAATGATGATTCGTTTCAGAATGGTAATCACTTTCTAAACTACTATACTATACTACATAAGGTTAATAATGGACTACCTCAGGCGGCGACCCAAGACGTGTCTCGTTCCCCAACTGGGGAGGCTCTTGACGTCGCCGCCAGCGCGATACAGTAACACTGCCCATGCATTGAGCAATTACACGCACAACACTCCATACACACTCATGCATAACATGCAGGTACATAGGTCCTGTAAGGAACCTTTTTTTTTATATTAATATAAAAAATGTAGGGATAGCTAGGTTACAACTCGCGAGTGAGTTTTGAATAACTCAGGTGACGGCCAAGGTTCGTACCACTTTGGTAGCCCTTGAGCTAGTCACCTTATTGTGGCTGAGTGCCTTCAGCACTCGCCCCCAAAGTTCGGTGAAGCTGTAAAGGCCCTTCCGGTCAACAGCATTAGCGAGGTCAAAAAAAAAAAAAAATTGACTAGGTTAATTTTAAACAACAATTAATCAAAATCGAATACAATTAACGACGTACAATTTACACCAATTTGTTATCCATAAGCTGGCAATGATTTCAAAATTAACGAAGCAGATTAATAAAGTAATTATTTATTAACTTTTTAATGAATTTTATAGTGTATTCTTTTGAAGTCGGTTTTGTTTTTAATTAACAAAGTTTTTTTCTTACAATCTAATTCATCTTGTGTGTGCTTTTTACTTATGTACATTTGGTTTATTCTTTTAACTTCTTATATTCTAATACTGTTTTAACTATGTCTGCTTGACCTATTTATTATTACAATCATTAAATACTGTTAAAATACTATGACCATAATTCGTATCAAAGACTTCGTCATTAAAATTGTATGTTACGTTAATTAAAACTTATACTAATTTTAAAAGAATCAATCGATCAAAATCGAAGTGATACACTGTCAAATGTTAAAACTTAAACATTATAAAACACTCAGGACGTCGGGCATTGGATATTTAACACTACCACCAGCCCTTCGTTATTAACCACATAATAAATAAAATTGAAAAAAAAAAAAACATTGTTATTTTTTCGAAAAATTTAAAACACTAATGTATTCATTTTTAAATGAAATAATAATAGTTATTAACAAATAATTAGCTTGTTTTTTATTGAATAATTTAGGTATTAAGTAATTGAGCAGTTAACAGTTTAGGAGTAAGCATACTCCTTGGAAAATAAAAAAGATTTTCTCGGGTCTAGTTTATGGTATAATATTTTTTCTACTATAAATGATTCATTTTATTCATTTAAAAACTTTATATTAAAATCTTAACAGTTTTATCTAAAATTTTGATTAAAGGGCGGTATTTTTATAGAGCATATTAGAGCCCAAAAAGTTTACGTTTTCGCATTTGTTCTTCGATGTTCAAACTCTGTACGATCTACGATCCGCTTGTTTGTTAGTTAAAAACTATTACAAATCTTTTTGATTTAGTTTCATGATTTTGGTTGTATTAGTTCCCTTAAATGCTTTGTTATTTTGTTTATCATAATTACTTTAATCGCCGTTTAATTCCCTACTTATTGTTTCTACTATAATGCGAGGGCATTCTTTACAAAAACATATGACGTTGAGTTTTTACTTTTCTGCGTACGTTAAGATAAATAAATCTACTAATCTTATGTATGTATGAAATCTATCCAGACTTAAATTCAGTTAATTTTAATGGGTTTTTACGCGTTACCTTTGCTTTTTTCTATCCCGACGTTTCGGCTGGGTTTCACCAACCGTGGTCACGGGCTGACTGGCGTGCGCGGCGTCGCCTGCTGCGTTGAAGGGTATTTTGATGACCACAGTTGGTGAAACCCAGCCGAAACGTCGAGATAGAAAAAAGCAAAGGTAACGCGTAAAAAAACCCGTTAAAATTAACTGAATTTAAATATGGAACGCGAAAACTTAAAAAATTACTATCCAGACTTGTAATAAATTCCCATGAGTCGATAGAATTTGAAATAGCACTATAAATGGAACGCATAAAAGTGCCTTCACATAAGTGGAAAACGATGTGAAGATAACGTGTCTCGCATTTGAATATCATGTAAATGCATCCAAGTGGGGGTTATATTTCAACATTCTTACACATGAGCCCTCGATACTTCACAGATAGAGTAGAACTTACACGTATCATACATTTAAACGATTCAAATCACGCTCAGAACATTTTTATTTTGTTTTAATTTGGCATAAAGGATAGTTAAAAGATATATTTAATTGATTTCCGAGGGGTATGAGTAGTTCTTAATATTGCCGTTCAACTTGTGGCGTAACTCTAAATCAAAATCAAAATGTATATATTCAATTTCAATTTAGGCCCTAAGAAGGCGCTTATGAACGTCTAAAACACTACCACCGGTTCGGAAAACAACCCAGTCGAGAAGAGCGCAGGCGAGAAACTCGATCTGGTTCTTTTTTTTTCATAAATATAATATATATCATTTTTTTTTGTCATATAAAAAACTATACAAATCGTAGTTTTTAGTGGAAGCACAGAGATGTGGGTTAATTCCAGACATCACTATCGTTCACGTAATGATCCACCCTGTAATAACCTTTTGAGATTAAAACTTGCTTGACATAATACTTGAACTTATTGTCAGGTAAATCGGTAATGTTACTTGGGATCTTATTGTAAAACCGAATACTATTACCTATAAAGCTTTTATTACACTTACTTAACCTAAAGCGTGGGACGGCCAACTTGTCTTTACTTCTAGTATTAAAATTATGACGATCATTCACTAGATCTAGTGCGAGATAATGTGCGAGAGCTCATTGTCTTGTCATTATTGTTCTTTACTCTTTGAGATATTATTACTTTTTCATCTTTGAAGTCAACGCGTCTATCCTAGAAGAGCTAAATATCGACACTCGCCTCTCCACTACTTGCCTCAGACAAATTCTCTTCTTCTTTGGTCGCTTGGCTCGGCGGGAGCTCGATAGGTTAGAAAAACTGATGAGTGTAGCCCGAGTCGAGGGCAAGCGAAGCAGAGTCAAGATACCCACACGCCGGATGGACGCAGTTGAGGAGGCTGCAGGCGTCAAGCTCCAGGACTGTACACGGAAGTAAGAAGATCGTCCGGCGTGGAAAGCACTTCAATCAAGGGCTATTTTTATTTATGGTGGTAACGAGTATCATAACTGGTTCGTTTTATGGTTTGTTCGTTTAATTAGTTTATAGTAAGATCATTTTATAGAACTTTATAAGATCATTTCTGTAATAAATTTTCCTACCTTATCACGATACTATCTTGCCTTAGCGGTTTATGCAACGTTTTTAGATAAGTCTTACCGTCGTCCTTGGCCAGTAAAAAATACCGTCCTTTTATCAAAATTTTGGATAAAACTGTTAAGATTTTAATAAATAGTTTATAATAAATCAAATGAAGCATTTATAGTAGAAAAAATATTATACCATAAACTAGGCCCTTGAAAATATTTTTTATTTTCCAAGAAGTATGCTTACTCCTAAACTGTTAACTGCTCAATTACTTAATACTTAAATTATTCAATAAACAACAAGCTAATTATTTGTCAATAACTATTATTATTTCATTCACAAATGAATACATAAGTTTTTTAGATTTTTCGAAAAAATTTCAATGTGGTTTTTTTTAATTTTATTCATTGATTTTTGAAAAAAAAAAGACTAAGCTATACTAAGATTAGGATCTGAAGAATGATCTGAAACTTGAAATATACTTCATAAAAAGATTGGAACAAGTATATAGAATATCACGTTTCTTATTTTTCCTCAGGGTCTTTCAAACCTACGACAGTTATAGGCCATTAGTACGCCACGCTACGCCTAACAGTCTTGTACGTGACAATACTCAGTGTCTCGCTGGAAATGTCATTAGCTAAACTGTTATTTAGCGTTTATAATATACCCTGGTAATAATTACGTTAATTTTTAAACGTACCTTTTAAAAACACTCTAAGTAAATTGATTAGTGAAGATTTATTTCTTCGAATTCTCTATAATATCACGTAACAAACCTGCACAGTAGCTTGGCTTTACAGATTCGTGGGTAACAGATAGTCATAACTTAATATTATTTGTATTTTCGTGTTAAAATATTAATTTATTTCTAACCGAAATTTATATTTTTTCCCGCAACTACACATGCACCGACGATAGAGGCTTACTCAAAGTCAGAGTAAAACGATTTGCATTGCAAGGAATCCTTTTATTTGTACAAAAAATTAGTTATCGACGGCTATAACAGCAGCCATTCTGGAAAATAAAATAATAAAAGCAAAACACATAACCGATGCATATAATATAAAGCGTCTTTTATGTCTTTAGGAGAATTTCCAGTAATTGCTACTTTGATGTCGAGAGAAACCTTTTGTCAGTTTTTTTGTATATCCATTAACGCATTGCTGCTTTTACTTTGTCATAGGAAGGGGGAGAATGCTTTATAAAATAAATTGGAGATGAGTTAAAAAGTCCTTTCAATTACCGTTTCGACACAGGATATGCGATATTTAGTTCGCTATACTTAATTGATCAGTATTAAAGAGTTAAGTATTTATATACGCATGTGAAATGTCATGTTTACTTCGGTGAGATCTATACTAATAAAAAAACTTAAAATGTCTGTTTGTAATGTGAAATATTTTTTGTTACAAAATATATATGAATATAAATACATACATACGTATATGTACCTATACCAAAAATGTATTTTTTTAATCTTTCTCTGTCTGTCTGTTTATTCCAGATAATCTCTGGAACGGCTGGATCGATTTTGATGAGACTTATTTTTGTTAGATAGCTGAAGTTACTCCACGTAACTTAGGCTACTTTAATTTTGCGATAATAATTTAGGTTCCGCGTAAAGAAATTAAAACTCACGAAATTGTGAATAAAGTTCGATTCAATACACAGTTTTACTAAAAAGCTATTTCATTTTCTGAGAAATATTTTTGTGTAATGATAGTGGAAATAATATAGGACTCCGTATAAAAAATTTGAAATACAGCGATGAATTTGCATGAAAATGAATACGCGGGTGCAGCCACGGGTACACAGATAGTTATATAAATAAGGTTTTTAAAATCCTCTTTCATTCATTGCTTATAATGCTAAATTTCAAAAATACATCCAATACTATATTTTACTCACTGAGGGTATTTTTAATTGAACTAGATTTAGTATCATTACAAGATTTAACGGTATTAAAAGAGTTAAGACTAACTTCAAATAAATTTATTCACTTCAAATATTTTTGTACGGATGTAAGAAGGATTCGCCAATGTCGAAAAAAAATCAAAGAACAAAAAAAATTATTATGGTATAATTATAGTTAATGAATTGTAAAAATGAAATTGTCCAATATTTTATAACATATTTATTAGTCCATATTAATTCTTGGTATTATTACACTGTTTTATAGTCAGGATGATAATGTAAGAGACCAAGAATTTTTGCATATACTAATAAGTTCGAGTTATTATATTCTGGACAATTTGAGAAATTTGCATCTTTGGTTGGAATACCGGATTCAAATGAATATTATTTAAACTTTTCTTTGTGTGTTATTTATCATTGATTTATGTGCTATCAATGTAGATTTAAATTATAATTAATATGGAGTTATTATATTATGAAACTCGGAAAATATTTCAAGTTAATTTTCGATCCGCACATTTTATATAACTTTTTTAGAAATGTTTCATTCTCTGTTCAAAGATTTTGAATATCACGATCGTTTGCCACGTCGAGTCTTCCCTTCGGGCGATTGTAAGAACTTTGTTACCCTTACAACTGAGACAGTCGAGAAGCTGTTAAACTTTCACCAAAATCGGCTCACTAAGCCCGCTCCTATTACTTTGGGGCTCCACTTCGCTTCAAGTAACACGGGTGTTACCTGACGTCACTTGCAAATCTCGCAATAGAAACGAAAGAGTTAAAAACTTGGATTAAGTTATTTCGAATCTTACCTGGTAGAAATGAAGAGGAAATTCGATGTTGTAGAATATTTGAATTTTCTTACAGATAATTGAAAATTAAGTAATGACAAATTTTCTCAAGTTCCTGTGATCGGAAATGGTAACATAGTAAAACTAAAGGGTTACAAATTTTTTTTTGTTTTTTTTTTTTTATAATGCACAGCACAGTGACTGCACTGGACCTGATGGTAAGTACAGTACAATCCAAAACAGCGGCGACTGACACTGAACAGAATTCAATGCCAGTCACCGCTGTCATGCTGGCCTGCTTAAGTACCTCTTCACGCCTCTTTTGAAGGACTCAATATCGTATGAAGGAGGGAACACGCTGACAGGAAGACGGTTCCATAACCTCACAGTGCGACAAAAGTAAGAGTCAGCATACTTTTTGGTTCTTGAAGTTATGGGTGTCGCCGTGAAACCGTGACACCGAAGTCCCGCCCGCGTGGTTCTGTTATGGAATGGAGAGGAGGGGATCAGGTCGAAGAGCTCTTCAGAACACTCGCCATGATACAAGCGGTAAAATACACTTAGAGAGGCTATGTCCCTGCGCAATTGAAGCGGTAAATTAATGCTATAGAAACACTTCTACACAATTTTAGCGAGCAGCCGTGTATTTAGTTTAACAGAAACATTACCACCCCGCTACCATGCTTTTGAATCATTTCGGTATTCACCAAAAAACTTGATCTCAATGAATTTTCCAACCTACGATATCCAAACTACCTCTAATTGCCGCAACTTCTAAAGTGTTGAAAAGAAACATCTAATTTACGTGACGTAAATGATGTTTGAAGCGATGAGCGGGTAGTGCGGTCGGATTCCGCGTCAATCGACGCGGGTTCGATATCCACATATCCGACTCTAAAATTCAGCTTTTGATGAAAGAAAACATCGTGAGGAAACCATAGCATGGTGGTAGGGCATTTTCTAATGATGCCCGTCTGGGTAGCTACCACCCTCGAGTTTGAAAAACTGTCGCCAAAGCCAATAGGTGTGTTCCCGCAGCATCACTTGAGACCCAGTACTTCTAGGCTATGTGTGCTTACAATCCTGGACCACATCATCACTTAGCATCAGGTGAGATTGTGGCCATAGCGTCAGGCTCAGGCCTATTCCGTGTGTTCCGTTCTTTTAAAGGCTTATGACATGGTTATCGTTTTCAAAATTCTCTCTTTGACTTCTTGATCCCTTCGTGACACAAATGGAGAAGGTTTTATTGTATTTACAGAATAATACTCTTGCATAAACATTCAACTAATATTATTCAGATGAAGAATTTTGAAGAATGTAGCTATCACCGTATTTCCTTTGCATATTGCTATCATAGTGATACGTTTCTCGTTATCACTCCGTGCTATTTTAATATCAGTAAAATATTAACCAACAGCTGGTCCCAAAACGAAAACATACAATAAAATATTAATATAATAATGACAATTTCCAAGTTAAAATATAACATTTCTGTTATTGTTTATGCTATAACAGTAGTAACGCCCAAATAACATCTGCTATTAAAATTCATACGTTTAATAGGCAAAGCCTCTTTCTGCAGCTTATCGTCGCACGAACCTATAATATGTCTGATTTCAAAAGTAAAAAGTAATGTTCTAAATTACATTATAGTTTATAAAATATATGCGTCTTAAAAAAATCTAGCAATTGTTTAAAAAAAAAACTGAAATTTATTTACTACTGTGACAACTATGCAAGTTTGATTCTATCTTTAAAACTGACAGTTCGCATACCCATTTATATCTCTTTTTAATCACTTTGGGGTAAGTTTAACAAACGTTTTAGGAATTTTATATTACTTCAGAATTTATAACAACAAAATACCGAATTTAATCATGTTCATACATAAACATATAAATTTGTCGTTGATCTTAAGCCTCTTCGAGTATTTTCTCTCAAATATATTTAATGTTTTCTTTAAATATTGATTTTTAGTGAAGATCATAAATACATCTTGTAATATAAATGTGTATATAAGATATGTAAGTCGTCTCTGAAAAGTAATTTTGTATTTAATATTGATACACGTACAGCTTAAATTACTTTAAAAAAGTTTGTTGTAAAAGAAAAAAAAAACATAAATGAGATTTGTTAAAGTATCAAGATGGCCGCTCTGATAAGAAATCCAAAGATATTTAAAATACGACGGCGCTAAACTTCTTTGACACGTACTCGGATAATCCGATCGTTCGTGATATTACTTGTGAAAGAATATCTTTATTGGATTTTCTGTTTAAGATTATTACTGAACTTTCGACACTATATTATTTCTTTTTTTTTTACGAGTGCATTATAAAATGCTTCATAATATCTTACTTGTTTTTTTGATTTAGAATCTAGAATTATAATACGATAATTATAACTATTGTGGATGAAGTCGGTAAGTTTGATCTTCCACAATTGACCACTTATTATTTACGTTTATTTATAATATTATAATTATTTCAGGGTATTATAATTATTATAAATATATACTATAAGGATTATTGCATACTAATAATGTATTTTAACGGAATTTATATATATTTTTTACGTTAATATTTTTTTATGATTTCGGTGTAAGCTTCGTCCAGAGCTTCTGTATCACGAATGACTGATAGTTAAGATATAGCACGAATAAATGAATGGGAACTGGACCAATTTAAAAACCAGCAATAAGCTATAATGCCACATAAAAACAGTTGAGGTAGCACAATTTTTGTTAAATGAAACTACATGCTTCATATCCAGTGAAAAATCACCAAAGAAGGTAACTTAAATTAAAAAAAAAAATATAATGTAAATAAACTTTATGATTTATTCTAATGATTCTATTATGTAAATTATTTCTAGCAACATTTTAACGGTCCCTAAAATTTATTGTGCTTAAAAATTTATCAATTTGAAAAAAAAAAAAAATCTTCCAATTTATAAATGAACAACTTAATTGTTTTCGTCCTTTAGTAGTTTTAAATTTTATTATATGAAAAAGGTATAATAATATAGTTTATGTACCTTAAAAAAAAATTAATACAGATGTTATAAATAAGAGTAATGTCTTAATTTAATAGTTGATTATTAAACTATATTAAACATTGGTAAAGTGCACCGCTTCTTTATTATTATTTTTTCATGTCAAATACAATCACAATTTCCTAGATGAGTACGACATTTACATAATCTTGCACGTATATTTAATAAGCGACGACTTTTTACTCTATGATCTTTTCCATTATAATACTTGATTTGACTATAATGCAAATATTGTCAAACTAAGTAAGAATTCTATATTATAAAAAAAAATATATATTATATATTAATTGTATAATTATGTTTCGAATCATATTGTAATTTTATTTCAAATAAATTATTATTATTACTAGTATAATATTAACCGAATAACGATATAGTAAAATATAATTTACCAAAAAATGTACCTACAGTTTTTCTGTTATTATTATTTTTAATTTATCTTAACAAGAGTTGAAAAATGAATCTATATACTTATAATAAAATGCTAGAGAAAGACAATATATTTCAGTAAAAATACAACGATGGGATTCAGAATCGACAACAGACACATTTCGATGGTTTTTAAAATTTTTGCCTGTTTGTCTGTTCATTAATTTGTGCGCCAATCACGCAAAACCTACTGGACCGAATAGGATGAAATTTGGCATGATTGTGCTATATACTCTATAATAACATTTAGAATACATTTTTAAACATATATACACTTATATAATGCGTAAATAGCGTTTATCTATATTCATATTAAAACATCATAATAAATATGTGTTTAATAACATTATAAATTAATCGTGAAATGAATAGAAATAAAGCTAAATTAAATCTACCTAATTTATTTACATTTAATTTAAACATATATTTATGTATTTCTGACGATTATTCATAGATGGCGCTATACTTATTTGCTAATAATTTCGAGTATTTTGAAACATTACAAAGACATAGATAATCTATTTAATAATACATAATACTATAAAAATAAAAGGCTAAAAATTGTCTGTCTGTTTATTAATTTGTTTGATCTACGTACGAATCGATTTCGATGAAATTTGGCATAGTATTAGTTTATACTCTATAGTAACTTTTATGTATTTATATAATGCATGAATAGCGTTAACATATATACTAATATTATAAAGATTTAAAGTTAGTGAGTTTGGATGTTCGAGGTAATCTCCGCTACTATTGTCCACATCACCCTCACACTCATCACCACATGGGTAGTATGCTGTACAGGGCGCCATTCAGGTCTATTAGGGCAAGAATGGTTGGGTGCATAGTTTTGATAAGGTCTGAACTCTGCCGTATTGGAAACCCAAACGGGGAAGGGACGGTGGTCTAGACCTTCCATTACCCAGTGTAATGGCTGTCTGGGAGGTGGCCTGATTTGACTATGGTGACGGGACGGGGCAACTGTATTCCACGCGAGCGAAGTCGCGGACACAGCTAGTATGAAAACAAAACATTTAGAATGAGATATACGATTTCGTAGTGTTAGGATAATTATTCGTATATTTTGTTTATATACGTGATAATAAGTAGTATGAAACTGTAATAGAATTTACGTATACGTAAAACGTATTTTAGAATGTCTACATATTTTGTTTGTTAAGAATATTATTAACAGGTATTGCATGCGTTGCAATATAAATTGGTCGCCCATCGGGTATTTAGGGGAGTTATTATCGAGTCGTGACACGGATAACACACAGAGTGTTATTTATCATTGTGAAATACATGGCCAAATATACGTTTCAAACAGATTGATATACGCGTAATTGCTGCCCCCTGACCCGTCCCTACAGTAGTTTGATAAATTCTTTGAAACATACGTAAGTCCCAACTAAGTTGAATTTGCATCGAGTGAAGTTTTAAATATTTAACATATAAGTTATGGAACAAAGTAGTTGCACGATTCGAATCGCTATCTACTCCTTGTAGAGAATGAACTCAACAATATCCCAGGCCAACAATACATTACCTAATATAGTGGGAGATATTAGAACGTTAACTTTAGTGAATTTCCCGCTAGAACGGTTTTATATAGGCTGTTACATACACTCGGCTTGCGGACTTAAGGCTTTTATGGGTAGCTCATAAAAATGATAGATTACTGTTGCGGTATGTAGGTACTTTCGAGAGAAGTATTTAGTTCTGTGAACGTTACTCCTTATATAAGATTCTTTCACCGATACTATTCTTGTATATTCTTACCTAAAAAAAAAAGGTTAATTTGCTAATGTTTATTCGACATCGATTTATTGTAAAAAAAAGCGTGGGGTGATAATTTGTGATTAAAATATTTATAACTATTGATACCATCCACCCCCGCTTTTTTATAATAAGATTATTATTTTTTCTTCTATTTACACTATTCTTAATTTCCATTTATTGATTTTCTATAAAAAAAGTGTGTTTTTTTATTATTTTTTTATATATCATTTTTTATACGAAATATGTACCCTCTATATTTCTTGATGATTTTTATAAATTAAATATTTATTAATTATAACGAAAATGGCTTCAGGAATCAAAACAATAAAATAAATAAAATGATATGAATACTCAAATGTAACGCATAAATCATATAGTTAAATAAATATACCTACGAAATAGTTCAAATGGAACGTGCCCATAAAATATGATAAATATATTATAATATATTACTTAAATCTATTTTTAACGAATTTTGTATAAAATCGCTTAAGATATTTAGATAAAACACAACTTTCATATGATAACGGTTAAATATTTTCCCCTCTACTATTTACACGGACGACCAGACACTAAAATGTTTCGCTCGACATATTTTAAAAACCGTTGCTGGCTCGTGTGTGACATTTTGTTATTTTATTGCAGTCGAAATATGGTCGCCGTGATAGCATCCAACAAAAAGGTCGTTTTATGTATATTCCTGTATCAAAATTGAGAGATCGGGTACGCGGTGAACCTATACGACTTGCGTTCAAGTGTCTGTGTGTGTGTGTGACAAAAAGGGTAATATATTTTGTTGTAAACGATTATTATTACAATATTATAATTAATTTTAGGCTTAGTGAGTCGAAAAAAGCTTTTTAGGAAATAGTGTCAGGTACTACAGCACGGTTCTAAAGCACATTACCGATTTACCTGATAATAAGTTAAAGCACTATGTCAAACAGGTTTTAATGTCCAAAGGTTACACAGGGTGGATCATTACGTTATATATATATATATATACATATTGTTCAGGCAACACCATGTAATCTGTGTCCGGTAGTTTTCTGTGTTTCGACGCTTGGTGGCGCCCCTGTCTCGCCAACGGTTTTTCAATCACGCGACACGTCTCCTCGGAACATTTTATAATAAAATCGACTTGGATATTATTTTGGCTTATTTTAAGCTCAAAACGTGTTCAACGTTTGTGCGTGCTTGAATATTAAAAGTAGCTATAGTGAAATTGGTTACGGAAAAGAGCGGCCGCTCAACATCAAGAAGACACAGTGGACGGAGCTGTGCATCATAGCAGGGCAAAGCATCTGCATCGGCACACCAGGTAAGTCGACACTGTTACTACTGGGTGCGGTTATTTGGTGAGCCAGAACAATTGATAAGGAGTAGGAAGCCCTAGGATCGGCGACAAAGCTATCGAATTAATTCAAGGTCCTTCGATTCGGTCATACACCCCCATATAATTTATTTATAGTATAATTTGTTTTATACTTTATAAAACCATTCAAAAAAACACCGGATCGAATTTCTTGCCGGCTCTTCTCGACCGGGTTGTTTTTCGAAACCGGTGGTACCATTTTGATGTTCATACGCGTCTTCTCAGGGCCCAAATTGAATAAATAAATTAGTTTTAGTTTGACTAATTGATTAACTTACATTTCAATGTAAACATCTATATATGTGTCAGTCCGTTAGTTGCTATATAGCTTGATAACTTATTTAGATGATACTGTTTTAAATCATTATAATACACTATCTATATATGTATATACTAACTAAAGCCTTAAGAATGTTTATTGAACTGAATCATTTTTGAAGTATAGAAATATTATACGCGAACGGAGGCGCGTGAATAGCTAGTGTTAATATAAATAATGATCTAGTTACCATTGTAAATATATATTATTTCTTAACTAAATATAGGTCCAAAGTTACATTAGTACCTTTGAAATCTTACGACGAACTGCAGTAAGAAGGTGTTATTTTTTTACACTGTATGGGCTTTGACCACAGTCTTATCTGGCGTTAAGTAACTGTCTAAGATGGTAAACACTTAGACCTAGAGGTATTAAGCTGTCAAGTGATACTGCCGAAACACACTTATTAGTGTTTGGCAACAGGTTTTCAGCTTGAAAACTCTTAGCCGGGGGTTATTAGAAAATATTCACTATGCTATGGTTTCTTCGTAATTGTTTTCTTCTCCGAAAGTTCTTTATAAAATTTGATATGTGAGTTCGAACCTATGTCCATAAAATCGGAAACCGAACGCACTACCAACTGTGCCATCGATTTGTGATGAACTCATGATAGTATTATTTTTATGTCCGTATAGCTACGTGAGGTACGTAAATAGACTTGAAAATCTGACGCTAAAATGTGCATCACTTGAGATTTAGTTGTTCTAAGCTTAGCGTATTAACATATCGCGTTATCAATTAATATCTCGTGAGCTTGTTGTAAAACTTTATATACTTACGGATTAAAAAGTCAATAGTTTCATTTTACTTTTATATTTTATGCAAACTATGAACGAGGTCAATAGATCGTGGAAGACTCAAATGGGTTTAGGCAAATTAATATCGGAATTTAGAGTTAGTTACCAATGAATAAGTACATTTTTAATAATACTGTCGGTTTACTATAAAAAAAAAAAATATGGTATCTCTGTCTATCTGTCAGTTTACCCGTTATTTGACTCATAATTCGAGAATCGATCTACATAATTATTTTTTTAAATCGTACATATATTATTTGGCCAGGTTTTAAGTAATCTCAACTATAAGAAAAAAAACTAGGCAGCCAAGGGGACTGCCGACAGAAGTAAAAACTATGAAAAATACTGTTTTTTTTTGTGGTTATTTGGACAACCAACGGAATAACTTTAGTAGTAATCGTTTGAATCAAACATTTTTCGGGCATTTAGGGGAAAATACTGTAGATGCGGCAACTCAAAAGCTTAGGAATTTGCCTTCATACGTAACATAAATTATAAAACTTTCCATGTCGCTGACAGCAGGTTGACGCGAATCTATAAGATTTTCCCCTACTTCACTCCAAAAAACTTCACAATCATAGCCATTATTGGGTTCTTTCTCTCTATATTTAAACATTATATAAAAGACAATGTGTACTTGTTTGTTTGTCCGTTTGTATACAAAGGCGGAGCAGCCGGCACATAGCCAGTTTTCTATAAAGACGTATTCTGTAATTGATATGTTGATTACCCTTAAGAATGAGACAATAGGAAAACAATGGAAAGCTGGCGTAAACGCCAGGTTAGTGCTAAAAAGGTTAAGTCCTTCACTCGCCTCATGCCGTTTTGGGGGAAAGAGTTTTTTTTTATAGAAGCACTGCTAAAAATGTACTTATGCCTGATGGCCATCAGCACAAAAACGGCGGCAAGTTCCGAAAAATCGCCAAGTTTTATAAAGCGAAAGTTAGTATTCGAATAAGATATAAAAATATATTAAATAATAAATGAATAGACGGTACACACCTCGTTTCTTCTAAGGCGGGGGGTAACAAGACACAGTCGCGGGTAATGTGGCGGATAATCGTGATAAACAAGCGTCGGGTGCGTGATGTTGAGCTGCTCCATGAGCGGCGAGGGAAGGGGGGGTGAGGACGTCGGAAGAGTGAGGGGCGGGAGAGGGAAGGGAACACACGAGTGGAATTCGTTTACGTATTTTGTTTCGTTGAGAAAATTTCAACGGAAAAACACAAGTTTTTTATGAACAAGCATTTTTATCACTATGAGTATTAGCCGTACCTGTGACTTTACTCGCTTTGATGTATAGCAATTTCTATTATTACTCATAATTAAATATTTAATAGTTTACGTAAATTATGGAATGAAGTCATAACTTATCCCGTGTGACAAAAATCTGGTCAGAGAATACTTTATATCTGATATAAAATGAGAATAACGTAAACAGCCGAAGTGGATTTTGAAGTAAAACATACTAACGGACATACGGACAGAAAGATGTTGCCTTTTAATATTAAATATTTTCAGGGCAATCTCAAAAGCCATTCATTACATTCACTACCTATTAAGAATTACACTATTTATTGTTCAAACTGAAAACATATTTTGCATACTAAATTAATTTTAGTCTTCATTGTTTTTGTCTAATGTTGTTGGTCAGCTCTTAACAAAATGAACTATGGATTTGCAATGAAAAACGAATAAAAAAACCATATCAAATTGATTAATAAAAGAACAGGTCATTATTTGACAAAATATAAAATTTCGTGTAATATGTTGTTGATCTTTTTCCACCGAATACGAAGTTAAAAATAATCACGAATGTAAAAGACAGGTTTAAAATTAAAACCATTTTATTCCAGATATATTTTTGACCCATGTCAAATTATCAACTGTGACGTGTATTTTGTTTTTTCTAAATGCGAAATTGTTATACCAATATGAGTATCACAAAGAAATAACAAAGAAATCAATTTAATATAAGGAGATATAACAAACTTGTATAGGCTTGTTACATTACAACGTTTACAAGTACAAATTGGGGAGAGTGCAAAGGCGGTTTCTATGGCACTTAACCTTTTCTTTTTTTCGAGGGGAATGCATTTACGTACTAGTTGTCCAGCCAGATCTGATAGGGACCCCCCCTTCCAGGTCTGGCTGAAACACGTCTGAAGATGTGTGACAGTCTCTCGCACGAAAGCACGAGAGGCTGTCACACAGGCTTAGTGTGAGACTCGCGGCGAGAAGCGCCGTTGACCACTACCCACTAAACCCCCCGGTACCTCCCGCCACCTAGTTGGAGCAAACACGGGATTGCTCTGCATGCACCGCGAATGGCACTTAACCTACGGATTAGTTACCAAGACAGACTTCAATATTTCAAGATAGATTCTTTAGAAGCTCGTAGAAAGATTCTTGATATGAAAAATGGCATTTTTAAACACCAGAACTATTAAACAGAGTCAAATTAAATGCGCCCACTAAATTACCTCGAGCCTCTCGGTTTAATATTTTTACAACTAATCATTATCGCACGAATTTAGGACTTTATTCTCCTATGAATAGAATACTATCGACATAGAACAGAATATTCAAAACCACGAATCTTGATATATTTCAAAATAGTTTTCATGAATACAGATCTAACTGTAAACGAATTAAATACTAAATTAGACATTAAAATAAAAAATAAATCTCCTTCAAATTCGTCTTGGATATTGTTGTCTTCGATGTTAAAATTAAATATAATAAATAATTAATAACTTTTATATTAATATATAATAATAATAATTAATAGTTTATATTGCACTTAGTTCCTTGTATTTCTTTTTATATTTTAGTTTAAATATAGTTTGTTTTTTTTTGTATTTTATACTTTTTGTAACATACTAGATTAGATTAGACCAGATTAGATCTACTAAAAAACTGAAGATTATTGTCGCATAAATAATTTTTCCTCACATAAATAATGCCGTACTCACCTATAATTAAGGTTACATTTAAGATATATTGTAACAATAATTTAATTTTTAATAAGCTAAACACATTGTATACCTTTTTGGCGATTGAAATAAATAAATAAAGAATGTGCGTTTAATTCGTTTTCGATTTACAAGCGCTTTGTAACTGACTTATATTTAAATACGATTAGTGCGTTGAAGTTGCGTTCACGTTCCAGCGATCGCGCCGTTAACACTTTGAGCGTAGACAAAAGTAAAAGAAAATGTTTTTGTAATAAACAATAATAATTAATTTAATCAATTAATATTTAATTAAATATTGTGTTTATTTTGATTTTTTAATTAACTAGATATTCACTTGTATTGTTCTATTTCATACAATTATTCACTCGTAATATAGTTCTTCTTCTTCTTCTTAGTTAATGGCAATCTGTGTGTACACACAATTTGTGCCAATGTCATGTAGGTAAGATTTTCAATCTTGTATCCCCGTAATATAGTTTTAGAATAATCATTGGAAAAGAATGGACCATATTTTTCGCATAACTATTTTTGTACTGACAGACAGCAAAAACATTTGTCAAGAATTCAAACAGTTGTCAGTAAAATTATGCATTTAATCGGGTTTTAATTACAACTTCATGAATTTTAATTTATTTACGTGAAACTCTAATTATATTCGAAAAATATAAGTAGCCTATGTTACGAAGACTAACTGACAAAAAATCAAAGTCAAAATCGGTCCAGCCATTCCGGACATTAACCGGAACAAAACACAGACAGACAGACAGACAAACAAACAAGCAAACAAGTACTTTAATAACCTCCTCCTCGGTTAAAAATTATGTGTTTGGTATAGGTGGCCTATATACTACATTCATATGTATTTAGCAAAAACTTGTTGTTATGATATTACAAACAGACATTTAAATTTTATACATTAGTACCTATACATTTAAAAATATACATTTTTCAGAAATATAAAGAATTGCCAAAGTAAAGGGACAATGGTCTGGCCACATTGCTCGTAGAACCGATACTCGATGGGGCCAACGGGTTCTCGAATGGCTGCCGCGTACTGGAAGACGTCGCATGGGTAGGCCCCCCACAAGGTGGACCGACGACCTGGTGAAGGTCGCGGGAGTCCGCTGGATGAGGGTGGCGCAAGACCGGTCGTCATGAAAATCTTTGGAGCAGCCCTATGTCCAGCAGTGGACGTCTTTCGGTTGAATGGATGGATGAATGGAAAGAAATGGATGTACAATTTGATCATCAGTTAGAATAATCACGTCAGCAAACAAATTATTAACACGAAGGTGAACTTTAAAACGATTATAGCTGAGTGGTTATTTGAACGGAGGATACGTCGTCAATGGACTTATGTTCGAATACATTTATTGTATTCTATAAGCAGCTGTGAACGCAAATTCATCCGCGTGGAATTCTATGTTCATAAAACGATATTTTCAATAAAATGTATACATAAAATCACACAAACATTCGTACAAAAATTGTTAGTATTGATTCAGAGTGGTTTGTCTCATTTATATTTAGTTGTAGATTTTGTTTTTTTTTTTTACTTTTTAATGGAGATAATGATACCGTTTTATTAAGTTAGAGTATTTTGTAAAACCCAACTTGCCAAATACTACTCTCAAATTCGAAAATCAGTCTCCAAGCACCTATATGTTTTACACGATATTGGCTCAGTCCTTTGACCACAATCTCACCTGAAGTTAAGTGACAATGTGGTCCAGGATGGTAAACACAATAAGCCTCAAGTGATACTCCCGGAACACACCTAATGGTATTTGGCGACAGGTTTTCGAACTTGAAGGTGGTAGCAGTAAGACGGACATTGTTAGAAAATTTGCCACCATACTATGATTTCCTCACGATGTCTTCCTCTAGGGAAAGCTCAGGCTGGTTTCAGAACTGGATATGAGGGTTTGAACCCGCGTCCATAGACGCGAAATCCAGCCGCACTATCCTCTGCGCCATCATCGCTTCAAATACATTATCAAACCGTTTCACTTGAGAACCCGTAATTTAAGTTTCAGCATGTTTACAATCTTGGATATAATTGTCACTTAACATCAACCGATACTGCGGTTAAAAAACACTGAGTTATATATATTGAGAACACAAAGCAGTGAACTACATATATTTTTCTCTTTGTTTGTTACAGGACACCGTCGACGTCGTGCGATACGTAACAAATTATATATATACGTGTGAAATGAACATTGTTATATGTACGCTAAATAACAACGTAACAATCATTTCTGTTCTCGTCTTCAAATGATTATCGTATTTCAGATATAAATCAACTGGTTTCAAAACAATTTTTATTTTCCGTAAATGGACGACCTATATTACAGGTATTGATGGGGACGCTTTCTTCACCAGTAAAACCCCAACTTCTCTATATAATGTGGACTGTATTTATTTATCTTGGAATTACACGTATTTAGAAACTATATTTTGCCTTTTTTTTTTTTGACCTAGCTAATGCTGTTGACCCGAAGGGCCTTTACAGCTTCACCGAACTTTGGGGGCGAGTGCTGAAGGCACTCAGCCGCAATAAGGTGACTAGCTCAAGGGCTACCAAAGTGGTACGAACCTCGGCTTGGCCGTCACCTGAGTTATTCAAAAACTCACTCGCGAGTTGTATCCTAGCTATCCTTACATTTTTTATATTAATATATATAAAAAAAAAAGGTTCCTTACAGGAAACATTGCATGTTATGCATGAGTGTGTATGGAGTGTTGTGCGTGTAATTGCTCAATGCATGGACAGTGTTTCTGTATCGCGCTGGCGGCGACGTCAAGAGCCTCCCCAGTTGGGGAACGAGACACGTCTTGGGTCGCCGCCTGAGGGGGACCCGGAGTGTGTGCGGGAGCAAAGTTAGCCGCCTGTCCCCGGCGGCGGGAACGGCGGTTTCGCGGGCGTGGGCACTGGTACGCATTTGTACGAGGTAAAGGAGGGAAGATTCTATTACTACGAGTTAGGGTATCGTCGCGGCACGATAAGATTCTTTGCGGCCGACGTAAACGACGCGGCTTACGTCCTGGCAAGTACGAGACGGCTCGCACGATGAGGGGGTTCGAGTGTGTCTCTGCGCGTTCGAAGATTGCGCGACACTGGGTCTTAAAAACGGACCTAATGGAGGGCAGGTTGAGATCCCTGTGTAAATCCACAATTCTCTCGAACCATTGGGCACCTACTGCCTTCCTTACAAAGCGATTCTGAATCCCTTGTAAGGCGTGCATACGTGAACGAGTGATGTGACCGAAGACAGGTGCGCAATACGTGATGATGGGTCTGACCACCATCTTGTATAGGGTAATCTTATGGCGAAGTGCCATTTTGCTCTTGCTGTTATAGAGCGGATAGAGACGACCTAGCACCATGGAGGTCTGGCGCTTCACTTTCTTAATGTGAGATTTGAAAGAGAGTCTGTCATCTAACTGAACTCCTAGGTACCTGACTTCGGAGCTGTATGGGATTTCAGTACCCGCGTACTGTATGGGCTCGGGAGGGTCTTCCCTAAGTTTTCGGCTTCTAGTGAATAATAACGCGGCGCTCTTACTCGGGTTTATCGCGAGACGCCATTTGCAATACCAAGCGCTGAGTTGGTCGACAGCGCCTTGGACGTATTTACGTAAGATCGTTTTCTTACGAAAAGCGAAATAAATGACTGTGTCATCCGCGTAAAGACCTAGCTGAACTCTTCCGAGATCAGGGAGGTCCGCTAGGTAGAGGTTAAAGAGGACAGGCGCCAGAATGGAACCTTGGGGGACTCCTGCGCGTATGGGGTGGGCTATAGAGAGAGCGCTCTCTACTCTATAGCGGAAACTACGATCGGTGAGGTAATCGTGTATGATTCTAACCAGAGTGTCGGGGATACCTAATCTAGTGAGTTTGTAGACGAGGCCCGTGTGCCAGACCTTGTCGAATGCTTTGGCAACGTCGAAGAAGACTGCGAGCGTATGCCAGGATTTATTAAACTGAGGGTGATTAATATTGGTGAGTACGTACTCCGTGAGGCGGAGCACCTGATGCGCACAGGAGTGTCTGGCTCGGAAACCAAACTGTTGGGGAGGCAAGAGATTTTTGTCCTCTATCACCTCTATGAGACGGTTCATAAGGATCCGCTCATAGAGTTTGCCTAAGGTGTTAAGAAGGCTAATTGGACGGTAGCTATCGGGTTGCCTGGCGTCTTTGCCATATATATTTTGCCGGCGGTTGGCACGGGTTCTTATACATTTTTAATCCTTACAACTAGCACATAGTTACTCTTAGTCTAAAAACTTATTGTCTATTACTTTTACACGCATGAAGTACATATCTTACATCTCTCTCTCTCTCTCTCTCTCTCTCTCTCTCTCGTGTTTCTAGGTGTGTGTGTTGTAAGGCTTGTGAATCGCGATGTTATTCCCGTAATCGAATGTTAATGTTAAAGATTTAAGGAAAGAGGTTCATTTGTCCTCAACAGGTATTATTATCGGCTTAGTGCTCTTCAATATACATATCATTTCGATGTCTTAAACGATGAAAAGCACGCTCCCTCGATCATACGGATCAGGATGCCTTCGGTCTTGCGCCAATCACATCTTGTGGTGTCGAAAGATCCTTCTGCTGGTATAAAAACTCTTCCGAACCAAAACAAAAAGGTATTTGTTTTTGAAATTTAAAATAATACTTATGTACTGTGTTTACTATTATGATACAAAAAGCCAACAGATTGATTTAAAATAGCTACAATAAAGATACATCATCATTATCATATCACCGTCGATTAAAGTGATAGTCTTCATCAGCTCAACCGAGCTGGAGTATCATCACAATCATGGCATTATTAGGATACCGTTAATGTGAATAATTACTTTACACACCGAAAATCACTTCAATTAGAATCCCGGTCATATTTAGTACTATGTTTTTTTATACACGATATAGGCTCAGTGCTTTGACCACAATCTCATCTGATGTTTAGTGACGATATGGTCCAGGATGGTAAACAAACTAAGTTACTGGTTATCAAGTGATGCTGCCGGAACACACCTATTGATATTTGGTGACAGGTTTTCGAATTTGAGGCTGGTAGCTACTCAGGTGGGTATTGTTAGACCATACTATCGCTCCTCACGATGTTTCTCTTCACCAAAACTCTCAGGGTGATTTTAGAATTGGATAAGTGGGCTCGAACGAGTCCATTGATGCGAAATCCGGCTGCTCTATCCACTGCGCCATCATCGTTTCTGTAATAATGTGTGCTATGGTATCACATTATATTAGGATATGAATAATTATTAAATGTTTGCTACTATCGAGTAATAAGATACAGTAGGTTTTTTTAAATTGATTGATTGATTTATTCAACCGTAAGAATCCACTACTGGAAATATCTCTCGCCCAAAAAGAGTGAAATTGCCATAAACTCCACACTTCCCAGATGGTTTGTTGATCGCAGTAAGTGTTAGTGGTACTCAGAGGATGCTGCTGCCCACCCCCCCCGATTCCTTCTTTACTCACCTTTTATGACACCCACAGGAAGATATTGAATAGGAGTGTTCTTAACCGGCACCACACGGCAAGTTTTTTAAAATAAAAATACATTTTAAACATGGTATATTGTATTTCGAGCAGGTTTCTTATGTACTTGGCAAACAAGAATCAGTAAGCTGAAGTTTACACAGGCAGTAGCGGTGTCAAAGAGTTGGCAACGTTGCGACTTGCATTTATTTGTACGTGATAGGCAAACGCGAGTCTTCGTCGCTTCAGGGTTGGCGACTATTTATTTGTTTAAATAAAAAATATAATTAACATTATTATTTATTATTAGCTGCGCGCCCGCGTTTCATACATATGTTCTTCTCTGCGTTTTAATTTTTTTTTTACGAAATCCTAATTATTTTCCTAAATTTTTTTAGTGTTAAGATAAAAAATACAAAATACAAAAATCTTTATTACTTTATAATACTATATTAGAGGGAGTTTGAAAGTTGCGTCAATGGTAGAATAGTTGAAAGGTTCTCGTTTGTCGTGGTATGGACATGTTATGAGAAGAGAGGAAGCGCATGTGGGTAAAATAGTAATGAATATGAATGTGGAAGGATGGAAAAGTAGAGGAAGGCCAAAGAAAGTGTGGATGGAGTGTGTAAGAAATGACATGAAAGAAAAAGGAGTGACTTCATTCAGATGACGGCTGATAGGGACGTATGGAAGAAGAAAACATACTGCGCCGACCCCAAGTGAGTTGGGAAAAGGCAGGAGAATGATGATGACAAAAATCTTTATTACTTTCACAAATTTAAACACACAAATATATGTCTATTGATCCCCGCACTAGGAATTAATTCCTGTACCGCGAGAGATCGTTCAAATTCCAAGTTATAGTAATTGATTACGCTGTGGTTTGTGTCGCAAGTGTGTCAAAGGATTAATTAAATATACATTTAGGTAGTTTTTATGACATAATTAATTTATAAATAAATAAGCGATGAGGTGAAAAGTACCTAAATATAAGAATAAATAAAACTAAATATAATTAACATTAATTTACATAAAGTAAATATACTTCTAATAAATTCAAGCACTTGCCCGTAACACTGCATTGAGTCGGAATTTATTCAATTTTTATGAGTTTTTTTTTTTTACGCAGAACCCTAATTATTTTCGAAGATTAAAAGTGCCTCAAGTTACCCGGAGTAACTTGAGTTTTCTACAAGAAAAGTCCCGTCAAAATCCGTTCAGCCGTTCCGAAGATTACTCGGAACAAACAGGCAGACAGACAGAAATTTTAAAAATTGTATTTTTGGTATAGGTATCGTATATACATTGATATATATTTAGTAAAAACAAATTTGGCATTACATACAGACTTTCCATTTATATTTTTTAGTATCGATTTAAATCAAGCGTAGCGTCTTCATATAAAAAAAAATATTCCGATTGTACGACTAACTGAGGCGTCACTTTGATCTATAGTAGTGCTCTCAAATCACACTAATAAGGCACTTGGTAGAATATTAAATTAGGGGGTTTTTAAACAAGAATAAAATACGCTACAATTCTGATGGTTAAAAACACCTTCTCTTAGATATTTTTCAACTTTTGGTGGCTCAATTAGGCCATCGAAATATTTCTTTAAATTAGACTGAAATCAAACTAAAAGCATCCGAGTTATCGGCCCGATAAAATATAAATTCAATTATAAATTTATTTAACGCAAAGCAAGTGACATCTGTCATCAATGTCACTTGGTTGAAGTAGTGAAACTCAAACAATACGTTGCAACCATTGTAAGATTAATATAAAAGTATGTTAAAGAAAAAACAAATAGCAATACATAAATACTGTGTAAGAAGGAATTTATTTATTTATATGTTATATGAACCTTAGTATTAACCTTAGTATTTTTATTAACTAAAACATGGACGAGATTCTCCAATTTAACAGAATCATTAAGGAATATTTTCTATTCTTTTTCTATTTATTTTTGATATTTGATATTTATAACACTCGTTTGTCAGATGTGAAAAGTAAAAAATGAAGTCACTGTTATATAGAATTTAGTAAACATCCGGATCTCGTCATGATGAAGGACTTAGGATTTAATAAGATTTTTATGATTTTTTTTCCTATTTCATTCCTCTGAGCTTTATTAAGGTTTTTTTAATAAAAAAATGAATATTGAAGCGCCGATAGCAAACAATCTGTTATTTGTTAAAACGAGCCTTCACTTGCGTAATTATTTTTATTACTAGCTGTGTCCGCAGCTGCGCCCGCGTTTTATATGTTCTTCACTGCGTTTTAATTGTTTTATATGGAACCTTAATTATTTTCCTAAAAAAAAATCAGTATTAAGATAAAGTAAATATATTTATCACAAATTCAAGCACTTTCCCGTCAAACTGTGTATTGCATCGGATGTTATTAAATGTTTTATGAGTTTTCATTTTTTTTTAGTTGGAACCCTAATTATTTTCGAAAATTAAAGGTAACCTAAGATACCCTGAGTAACTTCAGCTATCTAGAAAAAAAAAGTCCCGTCAAAATCCGTACAGGCGTTCCGGATTACCTGGAACAAAAAGACAGACAAGACTTTTAAAAATTGTATTTTTGGTATAGTTATCGTATATTCATTCATACCTATTTACTAAAAAAAAGTTTTTCTATTTTTTTTTTCATTACAAACAGACACTCCAATTTTGTTTAAAATATATAAATATTAACGGTAACAATTTAATAACATAGTAGCTCGATTTTAGAATTAATGAATTTATCGATGATGGTTCGTGTTTCTTCGATATTATGTTAGTCAGGTTATACCTGGACATACAAGAAAACTACGTTTAATTTATAAGCAATTACATAGATTTAATCGAAAGACATCCACTGTTGAACATAGGTCTCCCCCAAATATCTACAAAATTACCTGTCATGCGATACCAAGATCTAGCGGATTCCCGCGACCTTCACTAGATTGTCGGCTCACCTTGTGGGGGCCTAGCCACGATGAATCTTCCGATACGCGGCATCTATTCGAGAACCCGCTGGCCCCATCAAGCATCGGTTTACGAGCAATGTACCCAGCTCATTGCCACTTAAGTTTGATAATTCTTCGGACAATGTCAGTTACTCTATAAACAAATACATATTCTTAACTAAGTTAATTTAGAAGTTATTGGTAAATCATATAAGAACCTAATAAAACAAAACATATGCAAGACATATTAATGCGCAAGAAATATAAATAAAGCGGCAAATAGTTTGGTCGTGTAACCAAATAAATTTAAGAAAAATAAAATCCATGAGATATCGAATTCACTGAAATTGCAAAATCTAGAATACGAAATTAATGCTCCTAAAAATCTAAGCCATATAAGGCTGCAAATAATCAATGTAAAGCTACTAGACATAATTAAATATTCGTTTCAAAGAATACATTATTCGTGTAAAATAAGTTTGGGCCTCTTCAAGAAAAACACTGAACAATGTTCTCCAAGGATGGCAGTAATGCCACCAAAAAGATAGCTGTTAGTTGCCTTTTGACATAAAATAATCTAAAGCAGCAAAGACAAGTGGAAAATAAGAGATATATGTACATAATCTAGAAAATTCAATATTAAAAACTGGTCAATACTTAATATTCACTGTCAATAGCTTTGAAAATAAAAAAAATGACTATTAAGCGATTGAAGCAAAAGCAGTAGTATAGTCTTACTTCGAGTCGGTTCAATTAAGTGTAATTTTATAGTAAGCTCATACAGTATACAAAAATGGGTAAATGGAATAAACATGTTTTTTAATGGAAAAATCTAATGCTTTCTATTATTTGTTAAGTTATAGGTCAGCCCTACTTTGCATGTTTAATTTCATATGACTCATAAGCTATAGAGAGTTCCGAAATAAAAACGACTTCGCTAAACACCTCGAAATATATTCGGTAATTGTGCTTTCGAACAATCACACATAACATTTTGAAATTTCACACATTAATGTATTCGTCACTGCAGTACTAAATTTGAGTACTGGAGGGCTTAAATAGTATCCCTGAAACTTTGATGCTCATTTATTGTGCCTTCTGCACTCGCACACAAAGTTCGGCGAAGCTGTTAAGGCCCTTCCGGTCAACAGCATTAGCTAGGTTAGAAAAAAAAAGTAGAAAATTGATGCTCATTCGCTCACCGACATCGGATGAGTCAACATTAGTCTTAGGAACGAATAAGAAAAATAGTAATAGGATTTTTATTAAATGTTTTAAAAAAAATAGTGCCAACACGAAAATAGCTTTTTTTAAATGGATCTCAAAACCCTATCACGCCAATGGCTTGCGACGGCCCGACTCCGCCACGTGTTCGCGGCTGCATGACCGATTCAGTTCCAGGTCACGTCTCTGACGCTGTTCAAATTTACTATTCTATATGTTTGACATTTTTAAATTCTATTATTTTTTCACCGTTTACGTTTTTACGATAGTATTATACGAATTCCATAACGTTTACACTTTTTTTTACTTATTTGGCACGCCAACAAAACATATATACTGATTTACGTGAATATAATATTCTGGTATACATTGAAATATTTAAACAATACTGTTTTTAAAATAAAAATAAACATGGGAGTATCTAAGATTTCGTAAATATAAGATTTAAAAGAGGTCAAAGAACAACAAATAAATCAGAGTTTTGTAAATTTTGGAAAAAGTATTACAAATATGCCAAATAGGAGCTTGTTTGTCTAAAGATGGACTATGTTGGTAGCAAAAGGTAAATATGCGCTGCATCTACAATTTGGGCGAGGTGTGGTATCTTGAGTGAAACGTTCTGTGAAATTTCCGGACTGTCAATCATACTATTTAGTAGCTTGTATAAAATATTGTGTGGTTTTATGAAACCTAAGTGAATCTTTTCAAGTAAACAAGACATTGTTTATTTATAAAAAAAAATCATAATATACAAATGTCGTGGAGCACTTGCACGCATGAGTGAGAATACAAATGCTAAACGGTTAGAGGATGCGATCCATGGCCACCGCCATATTGGCCTTGGCTATTCTGCCGAGTGCCTTTCCCTTTACCCCTACTCCGCGGCCGGCTGTAATGCGACATGCGATAGATGGACAAAAAAATTGAGACGATGGAAAAAAAAGTTTCACTTAATAATATTTTGAACGTCTAGCTTTAAGATAATGGTAATTTATCGACTCTAATCTTTCCACATAGTACACTTCGTAAGACTAAATTATGTTTGGTGCATATCTGTTGCAAGAATCGTTTTGTACATTAATAATTGTTTGTCTATTATTAAACCAGGAGTATTAGATTTAACAGGACTCAAGTTTTCGTGTATTGAATCTACCGAAGTCTTATCCTTATCTACTTCAAGTCAGTTCAAATTTTAAGTTCAGCAGGAGAGCGAGACAGAACGCCTCTAGTACCACCAAAAGCTAGTCGGCTATACCGTGAATTATACTCCTTCCTTATCAATGTTTATAATTATTAAAGTCAAAAGAAAGATGTGAACAACTGAAAAATATCTTAAAAATATCTCAACTGATGAAAATAAAATTTGAATCAAAACGTACAAAAACATATCCACGATTTCAAAATATTTTAACTGAAATTAGTATTTAAATTAGTTCTATAAAAAGTTGGTGCCTATTTTCTTAATGCCGACCAATTAATGCTATTGTTGATCTAATTATCCCAATTATTTTAGATTTATTATTGTCAATTTTTAAAGTAAATTAATTCTTATATGTGGTAAATTTTTGAGCACAAAAAGTTAATAAATTACAAAGATGAAGTTAATAACCGCAAGTTATGCCGCAAGATACATTCGGTACACCGAAATACCTTATGTGGCGTAATGTGAAAAGTTTTCCCATAGAACTGCTATAAAGGCAGTATTGTGAAAGGGGCAGTAGGTTAATAACCTGTAACTTTAGTAATTTCATGTGGTACAACTATGCATGTTTTTGGTATACAGAACATTTACGCCATGGGACAAAGAAATTACTGAATTTACCAATTTTGAAGAAGTGTTTCTCGGTGATTAATAATCTATATAATACCAGCTAACCCAACACTAACGGCCTCAGGTCCAAATTTACAAACAATAATTCAAAATCAAAATCAAAATCAAAATTTATTTATTCAATTTAGGCCCTAAGAAGGCGCTTGTGAACGTCTAAAACACTACCACCGGTTCGGAAAACAACCCAGTCGAGAAGAGCCGGCAAGAAACTCGATCTGGTTTTTTTTTTTTTTTTCATAAATATAATATATATAATTTTTTTATGTCATATAAAAAACTATACAAATCGTAGTTCTTAGTGGAAGCACAGAGATGTGGGTTATTTCCCGACATCACTATCGTTCACGTAATGATCCACCCTGTAATAACCTTTTGAGATTAAAACTTGCTTGACATAATATTTGAACTTATTGTCAGGTAAATCGGTAATGTTACTTGGGATCTTATTGTAAAACCGAATACTATTACCTATAAAGCTTTTATTACACTTACTTAACCTAAAGCGTGGGACGGCCAACTTGTCTTTACTTCTAGTATTAAAATTATGACGATCATTCACTAGATCTAATTATTCTACTAACTAAATATTTACTCATATTATGTGAGTTAAATCAGTACGCTTTGAAGCACTGGTTCGAGAGTTTGCTTTTGTTCAAGCTCGGCTAAATTATCTCATATCAGTTCTGTTAAATGATGTACATTCCATGATAGACAGATGATGGACCAGTTAGTAGTGCGGTCGGATTTCGCTTCAATGGACTTAAATTTTAACACATTTATCCAACTCTAAAATACCTGATAGATGGTTAACAATGCACGCCTGGGTAGCTACTACCCTCAAGTTTGAAAACACCAAATACCAACAGACACCTAGTGGTCAATTAAAATAAAACAAAAAATCTACCGACAGTCACCAGCATTATGCCAGCTTACATCTGCCACGTTTAAAACCTTTAGGTAGATCTGGGTATATATTCGCTTATCCCAAAACACGACATATACTGATCTTTCACTATAGCGGACTATTTAAAAATGTACGTTCGTTGCGATGTAATCAGGTTCAATTGGCCTACACTACGTTTATTACGTGATACAGAAAATTGGAAAAATAATTTTACCTAAAACAATATATGTAATAATTATCTACAGGTAATTTAATGTCATATCCGTATGGTGCCTGTTTAAGAATAGTACCACCTCATGTCGTAAAAGGCGACTAAGGGATAAACCAGGGTACGGGCAGCAGCATCTTCTGAGGACCACAAAAACTCGCCTGCCAAGCGTGGCGATTATGGCAATGACGCTCTTATCTTTAGAGGAGACCTAGTGCAACAGGAGATGCTTTTACGGTTGGATGGATGGATGGAATTTAATATCTACCTGGATATATTATGTATTGTATTTAATATAAATTTACGATATATGTATCATGCAGAGAGAAGATATAAACCAAAATTACTACTACATGAAAGATAAGGGAATTAATAACGTACACATCGCAGTAACACGTTAGCCTCGTCGTCAGTAAGGTAACAAAGCCTGAGTAGTTAATTTATAACTGACACTCGCTGATGTTTCGCAACCGAGAATATAGTCGTAATTTCGTGAATGGAGCAGTTATAAAACTGTGAACGTAGGTTATCTTCGCACACATAATAATATAGAAATACAGACGGCTCAGCAGAGAGAGCTTAATGAAATTATCATAGAAATACCTGATATTAGAATTTAGAATTAGTAATGATAGAATCTTGCAGCACAATCCGATTGTAAATTTACTTTATCGAATTAAATTCGTGGATATATCATACATGATATAACTAGATGCGACCGCAGCTACGTTCGTGTTTTAACTATGTTCTCATATTTAGTGCAATATCTATGATGATTGATGATATGATCTTACTTTCACAGCTTAATGTCTTACGGTATTTTGATGTGGGGTACAGCAGCAGAGGTAGACACCATTTTTACGTTACAAAAGAGAGCTGTTCGAGCAATATACAATATGGGAGCTCGCGAATCTCTAAAGAACAAGTTTCAAGAATATGATATCTTAACTTTGCCCTCCCAATGCATCTTCGATAACTTAATGCATATTAATCGTCATAATTTTAATATTAGAAGTAAAGGCAAGTTGGCCGTCCCATGCTTTAGGTTAAGTAAGTGTAATAAAAGCTTTATAGGTAATAGTATTCGGTTTTACAATAAGATCCCAAGTAACATTACCGATTTACCTGACAATAAGTTCAAGTATTATGTCAAGCAAGTTTTAATCTCAAAAGGTTATTACAGGGTGGGTCATTACGTGAACGATAGTGATGTCTGGAATTAACCCACATCTCTGTGCTTCCACTAACATTATTAAGACTACGATTTGTATAGTTTTTTTTATATGACAAAAAAAATATTATATTTATAAAAAAAAAGAACCAGACCGAGTTTCTTGCCGGCTCTTCTCGACTGGGTTGTTTTCCAAACCCGTGGTAGTGTTTTTAGACGTTCATAAGCGCCTTCTTAGGGCCTAAATTGAATAAATAAATTTTGATTTTGATTTTTGATGAAATTTGGTTCGGTGATTCTCGATTTTTAAGCCAACTAACAGACAGCTAGTATTAGATAGCGTCGGCATTTTTCATAGACTAGGATGTAGCTTGTGGTATTGTTAAAATTGACACACCCAGATACATTGAAGTGACATTTTTTACCAGCCGTTTGCATAAATACCGGCAAACATCTACACAATTGACCTTGATCGCGTAATTAAGTCTAATTGGTCATCGTTGCGCGAAGCACTATCGTATCATTCATGTGATTGGCTAGTAAAATTTCCTCATTGGGTCAGTTTATGTTCAATATGTTTGCAAGTATTCATACGTCTTGAACAATTATAATTTTTCCACGAATTAATACGAGTTAACATGAGTTTATGTCCTTTCAAAACTACATGTAGGAAGAACTCCAGGAAGTCTGTGGGTGTATGCGAGAATGTTTATTATTACCTGAACTTGTTATCTTGTTTTTTCACGACAAGTATGAGGCCTTGAACCTACCGAATTAATCATAATTTTATGTCTAAAGCCGTCTTCCAGGAAAAAAAAAGTGACAATATGCGTACATACAACAATGGAAGTCTGATAAAACGAACGAATTGATTATAAGAGTTCCGTTTTTTCCATTATGCGACACGAAACCTTTAAAAAACCGGTATACTCGGAAAGTAATTAAAACCGGATAATTGAATAAAATACTCAAACATTTGTATTAGGGTTGTTGTTTTTTTTTTTTGTATAAAAATATACCTAAATGAAATTAATTATTCTGTATATCGGTTATGTTCGGATAGTGTAAACAACTGATTTCGCTTGCACAGTAACAGAAAAACTAATTAAATGTAAATATCACTGGTAGACCAGTGGTAGTACGTACATTTTATTTTTCCCCGAACCAACAGGATACTAGAAATGTTGGCTAACCATTTTATTTTGTCTCATCCAAATAAAGAGACCGTATATATGGCTGCCCACTGATTAAAAAGAAAGAAATTATAAGCATTTATTTTTATTCTATAGATAAATAGATGGGAAGATAAAACTAGCTTACAAAGATTTAACATTACACTCTTTTGTATACTAAAATTATTTATTTTACAAGAAAAAAAAAGGTTATCTCTTTTCGATCTCCACCATAAACTCTCAATGAATTTAATTTGTCTAAAGATATTTTTTTTCAAATACCCTATTCTATTTTCTTATGCAAATTTAAAATTACTGATACATGAGTTATCGTCATACTTCCGCCGGTGGCTCACTTCGCCCAATTTCAGGCAGCAACGCCACAAGAGTTTGCGAGTTGTTTCACGTTTCCGGTGGTGTTTCGTTCACCGGTCAACGTCAGATCGTACTACCCCACTCGTGTTCACACGAGTGGTTTATAATACTTGGTATTCCTGTATATTTATTTTAAGAATGATGTTGATAAATAAAATTGTTAATTGTCATACTTATTTTTGAAATAAATAAACGCTAGATTGCGCTGCTCTGATGTTGGGCTGTCCGTGCTATGGGCTACACGAGATGTTTTGCTAAGAAGACGTGGTAGAGCCGATACAGGGATACTTGAGTTCTAACTGCTTAAGGAAATGTGTAACAGAGCTTCAAAGTAAGTCACTTCGTTTTCTTTGATAACATTTTTGCCCAATTCGAATGTATGAACCAATTGAAGGTATAATTATGAGCTTTAATAAAATTTTGTGGTTTGTAAATTTCGCACAGAGAGTTTCAAGCCAGACGATCTATGCTTTAAAAAAATACAGCCAGTTATTAATTTTAAACTTAACCTTCACCTTCGTGAGAATGAATACACATGGCTTACCATTTATTTCATTAGAACCTTTTATAACACGAGTTAAAAAGCATCAATTCATATGAGGCCTTAAGCAGAATGTTTACTTTTCTTTTGGATATGTTTATGGTTATATAGGTATATGAATTGTAGATTGCAGTTTTGTAGAAACAAATGTTTTAAATTATGAATTATAACTCTATATGGCATGAGATAGTTAAAACTGTTTATAAATAATCATTATTCCCTATGTGTAGATATTAATAAATAAATGTTTTCTGTTCTTACAGAGTTTCTTGCCGATTCTTATCTATAACGTCGTTGTTTTTTTATACAACGTAAGTAGTGTTTTGACAGGGCAGAGCTCAGCGCGTGGATATAAATAAACACAATTGTTAAACGTAATTAAGTACGGGCAGTGAAATTTCCTTTCGAAATATAAGTTTTGAATGTGTAACGCATGAAATTAATAAAAAAAGAATTTTAAATTAATTATATCCAATAAAATAAATACATAATGATTAGTTCTCAATATTTGTGAAACATATAAATACTTAACAATACATTCTGAAAGTATAATTTTTTTCATATCTAACGGTTGACTTGGAGTCTATTTTTTAATTAAAAGTACTCGACATAAAAAAACAATTAATTTTGAATTTATTGTTGGTAGTGACTACTTTATGACAAAAAATTTGTTAAATGCGGAACAGAGTCGCAGACAGGTAATATAGAGCGCAAAATAATCCAAAAGAGAAGTTACATACTTACTCACAGACCTTAGCCCCCACGGCAATATGTTTTATCAACATCTGGCGTATAAATCACGACGTGTATAGCTCAAGTGCGGAATATGAAAGTGACGTCATCTCCGTGATGAAGCGCACATTTTGACTTAACCCACAAACAATGTTAAGCCTTATATATCCTAAACAAATTCTCGGAGCACACCCGCCGAGCGCCGATCATATTTTAGTGAGTGCAAGAAATATAGGCGTCTTAAGTTTATGGTGTGGGCATGAACCAAGCGTATGTTTGTAATCTCAAAATATATTTTTATTTAATATATTTTTATTTATTATATACGATACTTATACGAAAAATATTTATTTTAAAACTATTGACTGTCAGTCTGCTTTTTCCGGGTAATCTCCTGAACGGCTGGACCGATTTTGACGGGCCTTTTTTGGTAGATAGCTGAAGTTACTCCGCATAACTTTTGATTTTTGAATGTAATTAAGGTGCCTCGTAAAAATATTAAAACCCATATAAACAATTTGAATAAAATCAGATTCAATGCACAGTTTTACGAGCGAGTGTTTGAATTTATGAGAATATAATTTATCTTGAAAGTATTGTTTTTTTTTGAAAATTATTAGGGTTTCGTATAAAAAATAAAACGCAGTGAAGAATACATAATACACTGGCACAGCCGCGGGCACACAGCTAGTGTAGACATATTTTAAAACCGGCACTAAAAATAACTGCATTTTGTTTGATATTAAACAAAGTGCAATCGAAAAAAAAAAATCGTCACATGATAATATATCGACAATGAATGTGTCTGCAACTGCCAATCTAGTCAATTTAGTAGTGGCAAAGTCATCATCATTCTCCTTCCTTTTCCCAACTCACTTGGGGTCGGTGCAGTAGGTTTTCTTCTTCCATACGTCCCTATCAGCCGTCATCTCTGCAGTCACTCATTTTTCTTTCATATCATTTCTTACACACTCCATCCACACTTTCTTTGGCCTTCCTCTACTTTTCTATCCTTCCACATTCATATTCATTACTATTTTACCCACATGCGCTTCCTCTCTTCTCAAAACATGCCCATACCACGACAAACGGGAACCTTTCAACTTTTCTAGTAATGGCAGAGTAATATCACATAAACTTTTAACAGTAGAATTTTACAAAAAAATCTTCATAAATCTTAATATTAAGTTAAACGGAAAGGATATTGCGTGATCATGGAAATAGTCTTATTCAATGTTAGTACAATAAGGGAATTCGTTTTGTTACGGCCATCACGTTCAAAATGTAAAGTAAAAGGTTTTTAACTCCACCCTCGAGGACGCGGCGTTCAATAAAATTTTATTTTTATTTGTCTTTTATTTCAGCTCGGAGACATTGGTACTTAATAAAAAATTCAATGTTTAAAACCCAAAAAAAAGTACGCTAACCGCAAACCTGGTATTGTTTTTTCAAACATTGATATTTAAAGCTAAACTACAAGGCCGCTCACAATGAGCGCAATAAGAAAGCACAAAGTTGCTCAATGGAGAGGGCTATGCTTGGAGATTCACTGCGTGGTCGAATCAGGGATGAGGAGATCTGCGGAAGAACCAAAGTAACCAACTTTGCCCGAAAAATTGCTAAACTTTTTTCTTTTTTTTTTTTTATAATGCACAGCACAGTGACTGTACTGGACCTGATGGTAAGTACAGTACAATCCAAAACAGCGGCGACTGACACTGTACAGAATTCAATGCCAGTCACCGCTGTCATGCTGGCCTGCTTAAGTACCTCTTCACGCCTCTTTTGAAGGACCCAATATCGTATGAAGGAGGGAACACGCTTACAGGAAGACGGTTCCATAACCTCACAGTGCGACAAAAGTGAGAGTCAGCAAACTTTTTGGTTCTTGAAGTTATGGGTGTCACCGTGAAACCGTGACACCGAAGTCCCGCCCGCGTGGTTCTGTTATGGAATGGAGAGGAGGGGATCAGGTCAAAGAGCTCTTCAGAACACTCGCCATGATACAAGCGGTAAAATACGCTTAGAGAGGCTATGTCCCTGGGCAACTGAAGCGGTTCTACTTAAGTGGCAGTGGGCTGGGCCCATTACTCGCAGAGACGATGCTCGATGAGACCAACGAGTTCTTGAATTGAACTACGTACGGGAAGAAGCAGGGTGGATAGGCCCTCCACTAGGTGGATTGACGACCTGGTGAAGTTCGCTAGAATCCGCTGGATGCGTGTGGCTCAAGACGGTCGTTGTGGAGATCTTTGGGGGATGTCTTTCGGTTGAACGGATGGATGGAAGCTAAAAGGAGTTATAAAATATGTACAGCAAAAGAAAAAGCTGAAATTATGATGGCTTATTCGGTAGTGTAGCATTTACTGAAGGAAAATGACATGAGCATGGCAGTTCTAATAATGATTAAGAATTAATTGAAAAAATGAAGTTTGCCCAACCAAAATAACTTTGGATGTATTTGATTTATTTTTGGTAAAGAATTGTCGTTCTTTAGGTTTTTTTTTTTTTTAAATTTCTATGACTAATGTATTATTGTCTATACTAATAAAAAAATTAGAGTGTCTGTTTGTAATGCAATTTTTTTTTTACTATATAGATATGAATGTATATAAGATACCAATACCAAAAATACATTGTTCAAATGTTTGTCTGTCTGTCTGTCTGTTTGTTCCGGGTAATCTTCGAAACGGATGGACGGATTTTAACGGGACTTTTTGGTAGATAGCTGAAGTTACTCCGGGTACTTTTAATTTTCTACAATAATTAGAGTTCCGTGTAAAAAAATTCAAACTCCTAAAACATTTAACAAAATCCTATTAAATGCATAGATATACGGACAAGTGCTTGAATTTACGAAAAATATATTTGCTTTATCTTAATACTACAAAAAAAATTAGGGTTCCGTAAAAAAAATAAATAAAACGCAGTAGAGAATACATGAAACGCGGGCGCAGCCGCGGGCACACAACTAGCACTATAATAATTCTTGTATTTTTTAGGCGTAGAAGGACTTGATATTATACTGAATGTACTGTTAACGTATTAAACTCATTGCATAAGTCCAATCGGTATCTCATAAACATTAAATTAATAAATAATCTCACTTTAGCATACGTTGAAATATTACCCATATATATGTAATATAATCTTAATAAATTAAAGCTTTCGCTTATCTCATGGCTTCTAAACAAAAATGCTCAAGAAACCCGGTATAGGTGAACCTTTGACAAGTAATTTTGTACACATATTGCATCCGTCAAGAAGGTGCTTTCGTGTTGATTTTAAATTTATAATATTCATAAACTTGTTAGGTATTAAAAGAAATCTGTTAGACCGATCTTGATTGTATTTAGAATGATATGTAATTTCAGAATTTCATCAGAGTCAATACTATTTGAAAACAAAAAGTCACTTACAATGAGTTTCAGAAGGTAAATAATTATTTTCAAATGGCACGCAATATTCATGGCACATCAACCATCGTACACCCGTAGACGGTATTGACATGTATGGACGTCGTTGACACTGCGTGCATGGACGTGTGCTGACACTTTATTGTACATAATCCACACTTAACAAACGAATAGTCTATTATTGGTTAATTTGCTTTCAATGTTATAGTTTTGTTCTCTCCAATACACTATTTGAACGACTGAAGATCAAGTTCATATGAAAGTAAAAATAAACGAACAACCTACAGCAGTCGAAGAGACATTAAATTCACAGATGAGTTGAACCGCATTCGATGCTCTTTCTCATTGGTTTCTCAGAAAGATCCTTAGCACTATACCCTTCAAAGCGAAGAAGCAGGACCTTGTCATGATGGTCCACACCTACCGAGAAGTAGCTTGCAATGAGAAAAATGTTCAACTATTGGCTAAATAGGTGATAGCAGTTTGGAAGGTTTCTTTCTCCAAGTTAAACATGTAAAAGTAAACAATACGATGATCTAGAAGCACCGTTTTGTGTTAGTCTCAAAAAAATGGCTCATTTCAAGCCGATGTATAAGTTTGATAAATTTATACCTCACAAACTGATTGACTAAGCGAAAGGCGCTCGTCCAAAACTGCATTATAGTAATAATGATAACATAATAACATCATTAACGCTCAACGAGCGATGGAAAGAACTACGCTCGAAGCACTGCGGTGTGAGACGTCCACCTGATAAATGGAGCGACAACTTTCGGAAAATAACAGGCAGTGGTTGGATGTGTACAGTCGAGGATCGAGTGCAGTAGCGCGGCGCTATTAGGGAGATAGATGCCTATGTCAAGCAGCGGACTACGGACTGAAGAAGATGGTTAAATATAAAATAAAAATAAATCATATATAATCATTGTTAACTTTATACAATGATTAGAATCACAACTTTCAGACTTTGCTGACAACCAAGCCGGATAA
This sequence comes from Samia ricini, assembly GCA_014132275.2. Classification (NCBI taxonomy): domain Eukaryota; kingdom Metazoa; phylum Arthropoda; class Insecta; order Lepidoptera; family Saturniidae; genus Samia; species Samia ricini. Next base: position 30,418,310 of record AP028159.1, on the reverse strand, counting down.
GTTTTTCTCCCGTAATCAACCCAACAGTAAATTTAACTTAATTATCGTTTCAAATTAATATGATCGTCTATTAGAATATCAGTAACTGTCAATTAAAATACAATTTTTAATTTAATCCATTGTAATAAATTTCTCAAAAGAATTCTCATCTCTAATGAAACTTCATTCTTGCGAACTTATTAAAATTCAAGTTTTGAAGTCTGACGAACTCCAGTGACGTCGTGTTTTCGCAAACTCGCTTAGTGGAAGAGAATTTTGAATATTCTCCCTTATAATATCTTGAAAAGTTCTACGTATGTTATGAAGGAAGCTCTTTATATTTGTCATCTTAACCCAGATAAGCCTGAAACTAAAATTTTCTGAAAATTTTGAAAAAAGTTACATTATTTAGTTTATTAGATCTTATGCAACATAAAAAAAATTATAAAAAAAAAATTAAGTGTAAGGCTTTCAGGGAAACAGCCGTCCTATATGTAGGACAGTAGGATAATAAGAGGAAATAAAAGACCATTTATGACAAAACAGAATGTAATCAAAAAGTGTAGTTTATTAGATAACTATTGATTATATAACCCATTGTTATATGTAATTTACTAGATTAACACTATTTATGAATGATATGTTTCAAAACACTTGACACACACTCCAACATCACATTTCTTGCAACGTGTCAAACATTTTTTGTGACATTGACGACAGTGTGTTTGCTTCGATTGAGGCATAACCAGATGATTCATTTGGTCTTTACGACTATCAGCATGTTCATGATGGGAGGGTCGGCTAGGCCCTCTTTTGGCATTTTTTCTGTTTGATTCAATCAAAGCAATTGCTACCCTTCTGTGAAAGCCAAGATGATCCAGTTTTCCATGATTTATTTTATATAACTGCCATGCATTATGTTCGGCAAGATCGATCATGTGTGTGAGCAACGGCATGTACCATTTCTTACCTCGTATACCAATTCGGTAATGTGAAATATTTTCATCAGATCGATCCACTCCTCCCATATATTTGTTATAGATGGACACCATATGTGGTTCTTCTATGACAATGTTTCTCTTTTCACTTTGTGAGAAGCGTTTGGCAGATTGTTTAGGATTTATTCCTACAGCATTAGAAGCAATACTGAATATATTATTGTCATGCCATTTAGCAATAATGAACGTGTTGTCATGTGTCGTTCTGTAATCGACAGCACCACGTTCCTTTTTTTTTTTCAGTAACTTCGATGTAATCAGAGGACAACTAGATGTCCTGTTTTCTCGAACTGTCCCAGTGCAACGAAGGCCTTTCTTTGTTATCTCTTCCAGCAAGGGCGTCCCAGTAAAAAAATTATCAAAAACTACGTGGTAAGGAAGGTCGAAGCCACGTGAAATCAGCACATCGCAAAAAGTGAGAACAACGCTTGCACCCAGCCCCAATTCTTTATATATTGGATTGCACATAGTTTGTAGCACCTTGGTATGGTTCCATCCATAAAACATACCCTAACCGTGTAGCACCAACCCAAGCTTTGAACCCGTACCTAATAGGTTTACCTTTTATGTGCTGTTTGCAGCCATGTCTACCATAGTAGGGGATCATGGCCTCATCTACACTGTAATGCTCTTCAAGAGGAGAAAACTCTAAGAACTTTTTATTTAGAAGTGTAACTAGGGGGCGTACTTTTGTGTATTTGTCTTGCAAATCCAGATTATCATTGACATGAAGGTGGCGAAAAATAAAGTCAAATCTATCCCTAGTCATAGCCGAGCTGATCAATTCATTCTTTGTATCAGGGGAGTTTTCCCAATACATTCTTCTACGGGGGAGCCATGAATAACCACTAACCAACAATATGCCGATGAAACATTTCATATCTTCAGTGGTTATGTCTCCAGGCAAATTCTTTTTGACAGCATATTTATTGCTCTCTGACACCAACAACGAAATAACATCTTCATCTAAGAAGTTTTCAAACCACTCAATTGGGCGCTTATCTTGGCAAGCGCCTTGAACATCTGGCCAATTCACGGGATTTTTTGCCAAGTCCCGTTTTCTCCATGCGTAGGTACGCCTACGTTTAGTTCGACCTGTAGAATCAGAAGGTTCTTCTTCTGTATCACTCACCATAATCTGCCCTTGAATCATTACTTCAGCCGGTTGAAGCAGAATGTTTCGTGGCAAATTATTCAAAGTTACATTATCTTCTTCACCCGAATCTTCGTCAGTGAGACAGTCAGGATCAACAGGAGGAGGTAGAATACATATCAGTCGTTCTCTATAATCTTCTTCATTATCAGAAACATTTTCTAAAGCATCTAAAATTTCATGCGCAGCTAACGGTCTGTAAAGAAAAAGTTGTATTATTGTACTAAAATCATGTATATTATCCTACTGTCCTATATATAGTACGCTAGTATTTGTAACAAGTTATACGTAATTTGTTTATATTATTTTGCTAGAATATTTATTTAGTACAAAAGTTAAGGTTATCAACTAGATATTAACACAGAAAAAAACAACTCACGAGTAAAATATAACTTTTTATACATACCTGTCATTTGCCATGTCTGCAACGCACTTTTATTACACACTTATAAGGTAAAATATAAGGTAAAAACTGTTAAAACAACTGTCTTTTTATTTTTTCTAATAAAGCTGACACGTTTCTTACTGCAAATCATAAGACTAAATAATCTTAGATAAAGAGGGTATTCTGATATTTTTTTTTATTTCTACTGTCCTAAATATAGGACAGTAGGCTTATCTGGGTTAAATCTTACATTAAAATTTAGAAAAAGAACAGTTTTTCGAGTTTGTAACGGCTTGGATCCCGGCTAGCTGGGTTCTGGAAGTAATAGTCTTCTTCCGCCCACTACAGTTCTATCGGTGTAGTATGAGGAAGAACACTGGCCTGCAAAAGATTTCCTTCCGCCCTCGGTGTTCCTCTAGGGGTCTTAAGGTGGCAGCCAGAGTCCTCCTTCCGCCCTCAGTGTTCAGTTGTTTGTAGCAGGTAGGTGATCCTGGAAGCCCAAGACGTAGGCAAGCATTATAACTGGCTAGACAACCCTCAACAAGCTCAGTGCATCCCTAACCACACTGTAATACTTCCTACGCAAAGCAACTCAGCATTTACATAGGAAAGAACACAATAAAAAGATAAAGGTTACTCACCCTAGCGGGATGTTGATATTTAATTTTATATTTAGACAATACAATTAAAATAGGAGGTAGTGGGGTAAATTTAATTATATACTAATAACGCGACCGTCTCGATATAGCGTTCCGACGCGTCTGCCGCGAGGAGCTGAAAGAATCCCGTTATGCGCGTGAAGTTACAACGTTACAAGTTGATAGCGTTTACGAAGCCCGAATCGTGCTGGGCCCTGATATTACCGATTCGGAGTCTCGACCGAGCCTGGCCGACCTGCGATTCGCAGTAGACTCTATTATTAGATGTTGAAACGAGGATGACGTAGCTCTGACTGCGACTGGATTCCGCGTCAACGGACGCGGTTTCAAATCCATCTATCCAACTATAAATATCAGCCTGAGCTTTCCGGTGAAGCAAAACATTGTGAGGGAACCATAGCATGACGGTAGATCATTTTTTAAAAATACCCGCCTGGATCTACTACTACTGGATCTACTAGTTTTGTTGGTGTCTTAACCTTAAGATGTGTTCCGATAGCGTCACTTGAGAATTCTAAGCTTAGTGTGTTTACCAACTTGGACCATGTGGAGACCTCATCAACATCTAACGGCACACTAGCGCGAGCCGCGGGCGCACGGGTTACATATACTTAATACCTCGTATGAGAGAAGTCCGTGTGTCCCGTCTCGCTCGCACTCTGCATGTTTCTGATTAGCCACCGTAATCTTTGTAAGCCCTACGACTAACGAAGGGATCTTTTAGAATTTAAGTTTCACTGTATGTCCACAGAATTAACCAAATAATAATCAAACATTAATCAACATTAATCAATAATCAACAATAATCAATAAATCAAGTAAGAATCAAATAAGAATCAGATAATAAAAATAACTTTCAACGTGTACCACGACTTTGCCTCCAGTCATCCTTCATCTGGCTAGCAGCAACCTAAACCACATCATTACTTAACAGCAGGTGAGGTTATGGTCAAAGCATGGAGTTTAAAAGTATTAAAAAAAATAATCGAGATTTTCTCGAATAACGGGTGCCAAGTAATGGCTGCGTTTCTTTTGCGCATCCTGTAGCCTATGTACGTACATACATGTGCCTGCGTACACATAGTAGTATATAATGTGTGTAAATGAGATTGAAGGCTAGGAAAACCGGGGTCGAGTTAATTGTTTCAATTTGCGAACAATTATATATTTCGCAGCACTTTTAAACCAAATTTAACCAATTTTAAATTATTTTACGCCCCATCTCGCATCAATTAACAAGACTGCACACTCTGTCGATTATCGCGGGTACCAAGTAAATATAATTAATCGTGCTACGTAGTTATTTTTTTATATATAACATTATCAGTACACAACAATAGTAATATTGAAGAAATTACAAAGGAATTTCAACCAAAAAATACGAATGATAATAGAAATAATAAAGAATAATCTTCAGTTCATTGTCAAGACCATCTGCTATGAGCGTTACGTTTTTTTTAAATTTTTATTTAAATTCGTTGTAATTTGATTTATATTACTTTTATTTAAGCCTGTTTATTTAATCTGTGAAGTTTGGTTAATTAAATTGATTAATGGTAGTTTTATTATATCAATGTTTATTTTGTTATTTATCGAATCCTAAAGAAAATTTTGTGAAACCAAAAGCTATGTAGAGTTGATTCCCATTGGAACTAAGTTCTAAATTAAAAATTACGCTATAGTTTTTCGATGGGTCATAATTTTCTTATTATTTAATTAAGATCCATACTAATAATCACTGAAATAGTAAGTTTTAGAATTAATTATTTTCATAGTTCAACTGTAAAGAAATGAACGGTCGCTCATTAAATTATTTGCCGGATAAAATTATAAAAGAACGCAATCAATTTTAAATTATTTATTTTTGAATTACATATATTGATTGATTGATCGAATATCCGAATAGACTGAATACAGCGTGTCCTGATATGGTCATGGTCATTTTTTGTTGGACACATTATCTTACAAATATACAGAGAGATTTAATATATAACAATATTACAATCTTAATAATATGACCACTATGAAGTAACGCAAACTTAAAGTAGTTCACGTAACTGCAGCCGTATTGAATATTTTAAATCATCAGATGTTTCACGATACATTCAGTTTATTGTTGGCCGGTCATTAAAACAGTAAAGGTAATTAATTGTACCTATGCGTGTCCCCATTAGTGGTGTTTTAAATAGTATAACTTGAAATTAATTAACACACCATATATATATGTTTGATAAAATATCGTCGAACGGTGACCACAGTTACCTATAAAGGTTTTAACGTGAACACTGTTGCGTTAAATATTGACGAGTGTTTATTCGTTTAAATAAATTCAAAAATAAACTCTACTTTGATATGAAATATTTTCAAATTCAAAAACTATAGGTAGGCGTTTTTTAGGGCTCTTATATTATATAGTTTTGAGTGATATAGTTTTGGTGAACAAGTGAAAGTTATTTGAAATAAAAACGATTTAAGATTTAACGATCATCGATTTGCATATTGAGTTTTATTTTTAAATATGTAAACGATTGGGGGGCGTATGAACTTGTAACGATTCAAACTTCGCGCGCATAATGGTATTGTTTCAGCCCATCTCGCGTAGACGCATCGCAAGGTTATAAGGAGACGGCCACGTTACTCTAATAAATATATTTAATAACATTACGACCTTCGTCTGTAAATTGTGGTGGTTAAAATCAAAATATAAAATTGTGAATATCTATATCCGGCTCGGTTGAGTAATTATTACCTATTAAGTTTTATCCTGGCTTATACATGCTGAGTTGCTTAGCATACGAAGTATAACAGTGTAGATGGGGAGACGCTGAGTTCTTTGAAGGTTGTCAGTGCGTCGAAGCCAGTTGTAATGCTTGCCTACGTCATGGCCTTCCAGGATCACCTATGTTCAACTAGCAACTTCTAAACACCGTCGGCGTAAAGGAAGGCAGTCGTGCCTTTTTTTTTTTTTTTTTGACGGGGGGAAATGCATTTACGCACTACCCTTACCTATTGTATTAGTGAGACCAAAGTCCCCCAATAGGTAAGGGGGCACGGAGGGACGAGCTCCGTGCCAGTGTGGGACTCGCCCGGGCGTGAAGCGCCCGGAAATACCCACTAAAACCCCCCGGGGCCGTCCACTGCATTTGGGATGGGGGCGACACGGGGTGGCTTTCGCAAGCACCACGTCGCCCACTGCAGCGAACCCACCAGGCCTCGTCCGTGCAATGGCCCGGTAAGACAGTCGTACCTAGCTACCAACTTAAAAAAATTACTGAAGTGAACGCCGAGGGCGGAAGAAATCCTAATTGCAGGCCACTGTTCTCCCTTAAACTAAACCGGTGGAAATGTAGTGGACGGAGGGAGAGTCACAGCATGTTACAAACTTTGCCTAATATTGCTGATAAGGGTAAGCTGGATGGCTGTCAAAAAATGACTAAAATTCTGCTTAATTGGATGGCTTTGTTGATTGCTTTTTATTTTTATATAGATTTATTTTGATAGTCGATGGCTACATCCACTATCCTTAAATTATCTACGTAGTTTTGGAATATACATTCAATGATAGAATATTGCACGCCTTAACGTGTTCATCATAACAATTTTTTTTTTTCCCAAGTCAATTGTTATCGAGATCCAATTGAACTCGATTGTACTACCACACCATAAGTAGTATCACTATTTATCTGTTTTTATTCGCTCTTAGACAATTCTAATACGCTGAACTTTTCCCATTACTTGGCGTTCATTCCGCATTCGGTGTTGCTAATTATTTTTAATTGTCAGCCAAAGCAAAATAGAGAAAGGCGTCTGGCGACAATACATAGAACTTTATTTCCAGCACTACTGATAATACATGTGATCGGGTTTTAAAAATAACTTTAGCTTCGCCAGTCGCTATAGGGTTTGCGCTCAAAGAAAGTATTGTAACTACGTATTTGAAGTTACTGTTACCAAAATCGATAATAAATTGTGTGTGTATATATATATATACAAGCAAGAGCAACTCCTTTTGATTAATTTCTTCTTCCCTCTTCAACTTGTATTTCTTATTTTTTATTGATCAAAATACCCTATTCTCAACTCACTTTAGGTCGGCGCTGTATGTTTTCTTCTTCCATGCGTCCTTATCATAACCATTCTTTTCATACCACAATAAATGATTCCCCATCAATTTTTCAAACACTGGCGTCACTTTCAAACTCCCTCTAATATATTTATTTTTGATTTTCTAACTTGTTGGCTTTTTATACTAAAAATTGAATATTAAACAATTTCGTAGTTAGATTAAAGAAAACTTTAATTAGTCATATTTTTTTATTTTATTTATTGTATTTTTACAGTATTATAACAATTCAAATTTTTATCATTTAATCTTACGAAAGAAATTGTTTAATACAGTTGTCGAAATTTATTATCATTCATCTATTTTACACTTGAATAGAAATTACATGCGAAAATTAATAAACACCATTAAAATGACTCCTCAAATCGAACCGTACGAAATAACATCATTCATTTTAATTTAATAAAATATAGAAGACCAAATACTCATTGATTGTGGCCGATAGCAAACATCATAAAGGCGAGAAAATTTTCATAGACAATTCATCAAGAGGTCGGTGTATTATTATATCAAAGTGTACACAGAACTTGTTGATTCAGTTGAAGTTTATTCATGAGGTGGTAAGAAGGTAAGGTTTCACGGAAAGGGTGTAACGAGGGTTAAGGAGGACAGCTGACGTGACCCACACGAAGTAAGGGACTCGTTTGATAAAGGACTTTTAATATTGAGAGACCGTCACCGCTTGTCTCGGCTCCTGTAATTCGATAGTTACAGTGTAAATAATATATGGAGATAGGAAAGAAATAAACTCACTAGTGACTATAAAATGTAGAGTTTTTAAAGTTTAACCTTCTTTTGAGGTGTTGCAAATGCTATGACGTCATCCGTCAATATGCCACAGTACCTATGTCAAGTATAAGATGCTGTTTAGTGATTTCACTTTTGTGTTGCCACATCTAAAATAATTTCCCAAAAATGCAATTTTTAAATTGATTTTATTCTAAATTTCTTTTGAATTTACTTTATTTTAGCATTACACGTATTAAAAAAAATGTTTTTCTTTAAACTGTATAGGTAGAGCGCTTTGAACATAAATCTCTCATGAGATCTTTCGTGACAGTGTGGTCCAGGATGATAAACACAAAAAGCCTAGAACTACTATCACTCAAGTGATATTTTTTACCAAAATAGATGGGTGCTTGGCGATAGGGTTTTTAAATAAACCTATCTTGTTTGAAAATGGTACCATCATTATTATTATTTTAATCAACAATTCACACATTTACTCTAATAATGACTGTACAAATATATGCCTCAACAGAGTATCTATATAAACAAAAAATAATAATTTATGTATAAAGTAAAACCTTTTTTTCTAAATGATCAATTTATAAGAAAAAAATGCTACTTTTAAAACATCATTTTAATAGATTTTGAGTTGAATAAATATAATGTTATACATACATATAAGTTATTTAAATTGAATCTCCTTGAACTCGTGAATGTTAACGGAATATGGGCACAATGGAAAGTTTATGAATGGGTGTTTCCCTTTGAATTTATTTCTCTTGTTATCACTTTGCGGGGTTATTTCTTTTAATATGTTCGTTCCTCTTCTGTATTTCCCCGTCTGAATTTATTATGTGTACTATAGTCACTTGAAAAATTCTTCAATATTTTCTCGCATCCGATTTGCTGGATTGAAACATTATTACTTCTGTGGGTAACAAAAAAATAGTGTTTACTGTAACGACTATAATCTTCTCTTGAGTTTTCTAACGAATCGAGATTGTTCCCGATAATAATAGGTACTTCTTACTCGAGTTCCAAGAAATGATGAAAAGCGAGTTGTTTACACTCTTTGTGATAAGCAATATTGAATCTTAACGCTGCGGAATAGGGTTGCTATTTCAATTTTATATAACGTTGGTTACATGAATCCACGATCGTAAATCTCTATAAGTATATGGTATAGCTGTTGTTTAGGTAAACCAGTTGCAAGCAAGTGTTTAGTTCTCCCGCACACACTCCGGGTCCCCCCCAGGCGGCGGCCCAAGACGTGCTTCGTTCCCCAACTGGGGAGGCTCTTGACGTCGCCGCCAGCGCGATACAGTAACACTGCCCATGCATCAAGCATTACACGCACAACACTGCAAACACACTCTTGCACATAACACGCAGGTACATAGGTCCTGTAAGGAACCTTTTTTTTTTAATGTAAATAAAGAATAAAAAATGTAGGGTTTAGCTAGGATAAAAATTCCGCGGGAGTTTTCATACTCAGGTAGCGGCCAAGCCGAGGTTCGAACCCTTGAGCTAGCTACCTTATGCGGCTGAGTGCCTTCAGCACTCGCCCACAAAGTTCGGTGAAGCTGTAAAGGCCCTTCCGGTGAACAGCATTAGCTAGGTTAATAAAAAAAAAAGTGTTTAGTTGTTGCGTTGTGTGCCTCACCCAGTAGACTTGTCCGTAGGCGCGGACAAAGGAGAGGCCACCGTCGAAGGGAATAGCCCTGATGCGGTTTCCCCGTGTCCGTAGTTCCCGTTAGATCGTAAGTTAGTGATAGTATAGCATGTAACCCCAACTTTGTTTATTTTATAAGATGAATTGTAATTTTTAATTGTAATTATTATTATCTAATAAAGAATGGTTAGGGAGCACACGCTGCACTGTTGCTTAACTGCTTGGGCTAATAGAGACTGCACGAGAAGATTGCTCATCATTAGTTGTTGTAGGTAAAACTGTTGTTTACAACTTTGTGGAAGGATCGAGTAAGCGAGACTGGGTCTATACTGTGCTTACTTGCTACTTAAGTAAGGTACAATACTAACAGGGTTAGAGTGCTTCCCGACCGGAGTTTGCCTTTGGCTACGATATAAGGCGGATTGAAGGGCGACAGTTCCTGGAAAGCGAAAACTGCGATACGGCGATCAATGAGTAACCATACGAGTGTAATAGCCATGTTTTAGTGTTCGTATGCAACTGTGTCTGTGTTATAAATAAATATATGTGTGCAAATTAACGGCATTTACTTGCGGCTCCACTATCCTGACTACGATAAAAGCATTGGTGTTTGGTAATAGATATACTAATGTCCCATCCCTAAATCCGCCCCCCTGCCCCCCCACCCCCGCTCCAACACCTTTCCTGTGAGATGTACGTGTCATTCATTCGTCGATGGTTCTCGTAAACTCGTGCGCACGTACATACCACCTAATAATAAGTGTATTATGTGTACCTAATCATGATCGTAAACACAATTAATCTGGATCCGTGGAAGAACCCCGCATCGGCATCATCTCACGTAAATCCTTTCCTATCCTAAATTTATCGTTCCCATTTGCGTATCGTTTGCATCACACCAAATACAATCCACTATTTCGCTCATACACATTTATTATTTAATATGTCGATTAACTATAAAAATGAGACAATATAAGAAAACAATGGAAAGCTGGCGTAAACGTCAGGCTAGTGCTCAAGGGCTTACAGAACTACGCGTTTACTTGTTAAATAGCAGATTTAATTTATAACAAACAAACACTTGAGTCGGATAGAATCAAAACTCACACTTAAACTCATTTTTGGTAAAGTGGAAAATATATTTTTTTTTTCTAAAGTATAGCAGTGATGATTGATGTTTAACTATAGATTAACATACAGTTTATACATCAATAATCACTGCTATACTTTAAAAAAAGATTTTTTTTCCACTTTGACAAAAATTAGATGAAGTGTAGACATCCACTTTTGATTCTATACGACTCGCTTATTCACATCACTAGTCATTATATCTCAAAGCACTACTAACTTGTTCTTTTGTGGATCTCTTTCAGTTCCCTTCTTGTTATTCTCTCATAATATGTCGAAATGAAATTGTCTAGACCGATAATTTTCTACTCCCATAATATAGCCAAGCAAAGGACTTCTAGAAAAGCACAGAAAGTTCAAAGGTATAACGTTAGTAATTAAAGCCTCATCATCATCTCCCTACCCTTTTCCCATTTTTTTTGGGGTCGGCGCAACATGCCTTCCTTTTCCATTCCTCTCTATTTGTTGTCATCTCCGCATTCACTCCTTTTCTACACATATCATCTTTCACACAGTCCATCCATCTTTCCTTTGGTCTTCCCCTTCCCATGTAACCGTCCACATTCATATCTAATACCTTTCTTACAACATTCTCTTTCTCCCTGCGCATCACATGTCCTTATCAGTATAAACGACCGCCTCTTAACTTGTCTGTTATTGGCGCCACTTTCAAACTTCCTCTAATATATTCATTCCTAATCCTGTCCATTCTTGTTACCCCACACATCCATCTCAACATTCGCATCTTAGTAATTAAACCCTATTTTATTTAAATGTCTTTGTGAATTTCGATTACGTAATTAACATTTGATATCTTTATGTCCTATAAAATCGATCGATCGATCGATTCAACCGAAAAGTGTCACTGCTGGACGTAGGCCTCCCCCAATAAGGGAGGAATTGCCATAACCGCCACGCTTGGCAGGTGGGTTGGCGATCACAGTCACACCACACATATTACACGTTCCTTACAATACTATTGGATAATTGTAACATGATACAAGCATTTTATAGCTACATGAAAAGATTCATTTTTTGGACAAAGTTATATTCATTGTACATTTTTTATTCATAAAAAAAATTTTCATCGTTGTTCACTAAAAGTCACAAATTTCACTTTAATGCAGTATTACAGAATAAATTTCCGTACTCGCACACCCCTAAAAGCAAAGGTAGCGAGGAATAGAGACCTTTTGTAAAAGCGAAACACGCGAACAAAGTTGCCAACGTAAAACATTTTTAAATTGTTTCCAATGAAATCGTAAAAGAGACTTTGGGAGTTCGTCTGTCTTTTTTTTTATGTTTTCAAGCTTTGATTTTATTTTGAGTACGTTTTAATACAATTATACGTTAATCCATTTGTATAGGTTATACGATTTTTAAAAACTTTTTTTTTTATCTATACAGGTCAATCACAATCTCACCTAAAATTCAAAAACACTTGAATTAATTTAAGGCCTAATAAAGGACTTATGTACGTTAACATACTACCATCAATTTAGAAAACAAACCAGTCATCGAGAAGAACCTAAACCTAAAGATAAATGACAATGTGATTTAAGATGGTAAATACTAAGGCTAGAGGTACTGGCTATCAAGTGATGTTGCCGGAACCACCTAATGGTGCTTGGCGACAGGTTTTCAAACTTGAGGGTCGGTAGCTACATTATTAAAAAAAAACAATACTACCATGCTATTATTACCTTGTGATGTTTTCCTTCATTGAAAGCTCAAGCTCATTTATAAAGGTGGTTAGGTGAGTTCGAACCTAAATCCATCGACGCGGAATCCGAACAAACTTCTAACTAAGCCAACATGGCTTCAAAACTTTTAACTTGGTTGCAAGCTATTAGTAGGTACACTGAATAATCGTTAAACGTCTCATATATTTTTAAATTTGAAACTATTATCCTTTAGGATATCCTTTACATAAAAGAATTAAAAATAAAAGATTACTCTTAATTGGAGGTAAATTATAAACAGATAAATGTCTTTATACTTGGAAGTTCATTATCGAGCCAATCCATCTTCAACAGAAGCCAAATAGAAACAGATAATGTATTCGCCAGAACCAATCTAGATTTAAATTATTTTACATAATATCGTTGGTAAGGGAGCAAATAGATTGAATTCCCAACTCGGATAGTCGGATGGGGGCCTGTTCAAACACGGTTTCAGTTTCCTACGACGCAGTGGATTTGTGAAAATTCACACGAGACTTCGCTCTTCCACTAAGTGGTTTAAAACTTGAAAACTGAATTTTAGAAATTCAGTTAATTTTAACGGGTTTTCACGCGTTACCTTTGGTTTTTTCTATCCCGACGTTTCGGCTGGGTTTCACCAACCGTGGTCCGTGGTCACGGGCTGACTGGCGGTGCGCGGCTTCGCCTGCAGCGTTGAGGGGTATTTTGATGAACTACCCCCGTTTGGTCTTTATATTTATTATAGTCACAACACACAACACTAACAGTGTCCATCGACGATGCCTGTGACGATAAATCACGAACCTTAAGATTTTCTAGCACCGGATTCCACGCTGAGGAAAGTCTATACCCATCCTCGCGATTGAAATTTGGATGTTTTTTAATTTCAATCGCTTCGCGAGCCATTCTACGATAGTATTGGCGATCAGTGGATAAAACTTTCGGCCGGTGGATTTTGGTGAACTTTTATCCACTGATCGCCAATACTATCGTAGAATGGCTCGCGAAGCGATTGAAATTAAAAAACATCCAAATTTCAATCGCGAGGATGGGTATAGACTTTCCTCAGCGTGGAATCCGGTGCTAGAAAATCTTAAGGTTCGTGATTTATCGTCACAGGCATCGTCGATGGACACTGTTAGTGTTGTGTGTTGTGACTATAATAAATATAAAGACCAAACGGGGGTAGTTCATCAAAATACCCCTCAACGCTGCAGGCGAAGCCGCGCACCGCCAGTCAGCCCGTGACCACGGTTGGTGAAACCCAGCCGAAACGTCGGGATAGAAAAAACCAAAGGTAACGCGTGAAAACCCGTTAAAATTAACTGAATTTAAATATGGAACGCGAAAACTTAAAAAATGAATTTTAGAAAGTTGAAACCACGCCCTGCGTAAATTTCATATTAACCATACCGTATTCGTATGTCGTTGAAACTCGATAGTTTTATAAAGAACTAGTTAGTGTGAGCAATGTGGTCCAAGTTTGACAATAATCATTCTTGAAAAGTTGAAAATAAAAGCAATTTGGTAGGGCATTTTCTAATGATGCCCGCCTGAGTACCTCTAGGCTTAGTGTGTTTACCATCCTGGACCACATCGTCACTTAGCACCAGGTGAGATTGTGGTCAAAGCACTGAGCAAAAAAAAATTCTATATATACTTTTTTTTACTGAAGATATCTAAAGCTTAACAATAACCACAAAACAAAAAAAAAAAAAAACAAAGGAAATCGGTAAATACATAGAAGATGTCTTGAGCTAATTTATCTATCGTTAATTGTATATAGATTTTGAAAGTCTCACACAAGAGTAATATGTAAAATTGTTATGATAATTAATTATGTTTTAATTAAATGCATCAATCTATATAAATGCAAATACAATGTTAGTATGTTTATCCAATATACAACTTATAAACTCTTCATCGAATTTAGATGAGACTAAATGAATTGTTTTAAATACAGCCCGCATCGCAACGCTTACCACACTGCTAGTAATTTAGAAAATTATAGTAACTGCAATTATAACACCCCTAGTGATATATATATATATATATATATATATATATATATATATATATATTAAGATCTATTTTAATTATATACAAAATTAACATCCTAACTTCTCTATCCCATGCGAGTAATCAGAAACTACATCCTTTCACTCGATACGATTTCGATAAATTTCTATCGAATTTTTTTACCTCTATGAGCGCTTGCATACATCTTTTACCCTAGCCTTTCTTTAAGACGCGGTCTTGCCTTTAATTACCTGTCCATCTTTTAAATTAATTAACAGATGTTGTAAATTATTCAAAACTCGCTCGAATCGCTACAAAGACGATTCCATGAATAAATGGAGGGAAGTTAAAAAGGCATCAAAAGTAGACTGGGGACACGCTTGATTATACTGTCCCCTAAATTAAACCGGCGCGCTGCAGGTGTTGAATATTTAAAGAATTGGGGTCCCAGAGCGGGGTAGCCCTGGAAAGCGCTCTTAAAATTTTCTCATCACGTTATGCCGATATGCGTTGAGGGTTTACGCTAATTCCCCTCGGTATCGCTAACAAGATTAAGTACCTACGCAGGTTTCGGATTCGTGAATATTCTGTTGATACCAAGGAATCGAAAGCTTAAGAATAATCCGATTGACGAGTACAAAGTAATGTCTTGAGGGTTTTTTATGCAAAGAAAAAAAAGAATATAGATTTTCATAATAACTCGATAATATGAGAACGATAGATGTTTTATTAATTACGTAATAAAGGTTTTTCTATGGTTGTAAATTTCCTCATACAGGCGTTCTGTTATACATAAATGAACGTGAATTTATATCGACTTACAGCATTAAAGCCTTTGTGAAATTATCGAATGTGTAATTAATATATTTAATTTAATTATTTTTAATTCCTATCTACAAGAGTTACGCGAGCAGGTTTCAATAGAGCGATAACTTTAAAATGAAATAAAAAATATTCAGTACGTGTATTTGAAACATAAATATCTCAATTTTCAGTCTCGAAAATAATATTGACCACAAAAATCAGAACTTTCCAATAAAAAAACTCGCCTATACTGACATTAATAATGACTAGCTATCACCCGTAATCACATAGCAGTTTAAGTTCTCGACAATTATTCACACAAGTGATTTTATTAAACGAACGAACAATTATTTAAATAATGTAATGTGTCCCTATAGACAACGCTTATGTAACAGAATACAAATTAACTCCCGAGAAGATTTAAAATAAAAAAAAATCACAAGTGGAGAAACAGATAAAAAGACTTCACCTTTAATCTATACTAATAAATACAATTGGAGTGTCTGTTTGTAATGTCAAAATTATTATTTTTACTAAATAGGTAAATGTATGTAGGAATGAAAGGAACGTAAGACTGAGTGAAAGAATGCATTGTGAGCGAATGGATGATGGAAATAAGAATAATAAAAAAAGAAAGAAGATCGCAAATGGCGAACCGGGAAATGTGTCGGGAAAATTTGTAAAGAAAAGAATAAAAGATTTAATTAGGAAGTATTGTGTTTAATCACTACCGATATCCTACATGTATATATGATATACCTATATAAATTAAAATTTTTGTCCGTCTGTTAGTTCCGGATAATCTACGGAAGGGCTGGACGGATTTTGACGGGACTTTTTTGGTAGATAGCTGAAGTTACTCTGGGTAATTTTTAATTTTCGAAAATAAATAGGGTTCCGCGTAAAAACAATAAAACTCATAAAAAAATGAATAAAATCAGATCCAATGCACAGTTTTAAGGAAAAGCAATTGAATTTTAAAGAAATATATTTAATTTATCTTAGTACTAAAAATGTTTAAGAAAATAAGTAGGATACCGTATAATAAAATAAAAACGCAGTGAAGAACATATCAAACGCGGGTGCAGTCGCGGGCACACACCTAGCATAAGATATGTAACAAAAAAAATGAAACTATTACTATCACGTCATTATTTTCTTTACTTCTTATAAAAAACAATGTCTGTGTCTTATTAAAACTTGAGAAATGCCAATTTACATAACTATTTTTTTAAAGTATAGATTTGCTCTCTAACCAGGATATATTATATAGAATATATTAAATTATTATAATAAAAAATATAGTTAATAAATCAAATATAG
Source organism: Samia ricini (assembly GCA_014132275.2). Taxonomy (NCBI): domain Eukaryota; kingdom Metazoa; phylum Arthropoda; class Insecta; order Lepidoptera; family Saturniidae; genus Samia; species Samia ricini. The sequence goes on along the minus strand of AP028159.1, from coordinate 30,401,635 downwards.
AAGTTCATAGTGCGCCTTTAGTTTAGACTTGTTTTGAATTCATTAAATAGCAGTATTTGTGAATATTACATGATTTCGGTGGCATTTTACGTAATATAGTTTAGTTATTGTGCCCAGATGAAATTTATTGACAATGTAAATTTTAAGATGACACAAAAACTACCTAAAAAGTAATAAATAAATAAAAACAAAGGACCCCAAATTTTGTCGGAATACTGAAAATTAGAATCTGACCCTAAATAAAGAGACTATTAAAATCTAGGAACGAAATAGCCAACAGTACATTTAAATGGTAATAGAATTTGTGCTACATATAATATATTTGACCGTAATATTCCACGTAGTGGTGATTCTTCGGGAATGATATCGCTGTAAAAAGTACACTATTTTTCATTCATCATCGTTTATAACTCAGATTGATGTTAAGACCCAACGACCGAAGTTGAGAAGCTCCATCCATCACCCATAAGTTCCATTTACATGATAAATGACGGCGAAAGGCTTCGCAATGTAACTTTACTGAGTTGCGTTGACTTACGGATTCATTTTTGTGATATTTTACATATATCTAAATGTCTAGATATATCTACTGTCTACCTTTTCGATTGTACTTATTTCGTATCCTGTAATGAGCCTGGGTTATGATGATGACCTTAACATGCTCAAATTGAAAACCTTTCACTAAGTATTAACAATTTTTTTTTAAATAAATAAATACGTCTTTAGCAGTGTTGAGCTATTCTCTTGAGCTTGAGCTAGCTCGGTAGGGGAAAAACGTATAGATTTGCGTTACTATGATATAATGTTATGACGTCAACCCTCAAGTATAATATGACACTTTTGTGTTGCCAAGACAAAAATATTTTCCCACAAATGCTGATTTAAAATTTCTTTTATTGTAAATTTTTGTTATTTTTTTAAGTAATTTAATTTTTTTTGATCTATTTTAAATTCATACTAAATTTATTTTATTTTTATGTTTGAAAAATTGAATCGTATTAAAACATGAATAGGTACACGTTCTTAAGACACCGAGATAATATAAACATTAAAAAAAAAACAATATTTCCAATGTTAGAAGTTTTTACTGTTGTCCCCATGGCTGTCAATTTTTTTTAAATACTGATATCATTGAAGAATAAGCAGTCGGGAATATAATGCCAGGCTATATCCACTTCATCATTAACGTAAGCAATATGGAGTTATTTTTCACAAGTGTACTGTTGTTACGATCAATTGTCCTAACACTTCGTTAACTGCTGGACCTTTACAGACTGATTACGGGTTTTTTTACCGTGTACCGCGATCAACTTTAAGTTACGCGGAGTACCTCTAGCTATCTACCAAAAAATGTCCCGTCAAAATCGGTCCTGCCTTTCTGGAAATTACTCGGAACAAAGAGATAGCCAGACAAAATTTTTAATAATTGTATTTTTAGTACAGGTATCGTATATACATTGATATATATTTAGTAAAAAATTGTTATTTTGACATTAGAAACAGGCGCTTCAATTTCGTTTATTAGCAGAGTATAGCTACTTGTGCAATAACGATGCAATCGAAGATAGTGTCACGCTGATAACTAGTTTTCAATTAAATTGGTGGCACTCACCAATAGGTAGATTGGTAATCATAAAAGTATAATTAACCCCTTGAGCTCTAACCTGGCGTTTACGCCAGCTTTCCTTTGCTTTCCTATTCTCTCATTTTTATGGGTAATCGACATATTAAATAAGTTTCCTAAAGTTTAATGAATTTACTACGATATTCAAACACCTCTCGAACAACACACAATTGATAAACCATACATTCTCTATTTATTTACATTTATTTAACAATATTCAAGGTCAAATCTTTGATTTCCATCGAATTTGATGGGTATTAGATAATAGAAAACATTACGGCTATTCAAGGTATCCCAATATTGATTTACGTTTCAGTTGGATATCGAATGTTGCGCGGCGTTTGGACAAAACTCCTTAACAAATGACAAATGCTACAAATACAAGATAAATCAAATATTGACTCACCTCGAAATGGAAAAATACGATACTTGGTATTTTACAAAATGTAGTTACTACGTTTTGATACTTTGCAACAGACATTGCGTTTTAAGTTACTTTTGTTAACTAAAACATATGAAAATATAACTTAAAGTTATACATTATATAAACTATTAAACCTATGTCGCAATTATTGAAGTTTAGAATAGCATTTATTGATAATATTATTTACAGTACGATTTATAAAAACTGAATTAATGCAAAAAAGCCACATTCACATAGAGTATTACAAATTGCAACTTCGATGTCGTTAATTTATAAACGAAGACAATAATTTTTGAATGTATATCAAGGACATTACTGAATGTCATTTCCCGTTTGAAAACTTTATTTCGGTCCGAAAAAAAAATAACTCGTCATATCACGTCCGAAGGAATTTTTAAAGCGCCTGATACTAGCATTATTTTTTGACATATTTATATTGTTAACAGGTGCAGACAAAGAGTGTTAAAATGTTATGCTTGATTATGGCCGCAATCACCTTAAATGTTGTAGAAAATAAAATTTAATATTATTTAAAATACTTCAAAATTTGTCTCCGTATATAGTAACAATTATTTCAATGAATTAAATCAAAACTTTGAACTGAACAGTTGCATTTATTATATAAATATATTGTTGTAAACGTACATTATTATATTATATATATAAAAAAAAAATGTCTAGTGTAAAAAAGCTATGAAAATTCTTAACACTTGCGTTGATTGTTCGTACGGTAACGTCTTAAGAAGCATGAAAGCGTAAACAATACGAGATTGTACCTTTTATCTAAACGGTAGCTTCTACTCAGTGGACTTTTCAATTTTGCCGAGTGCCAAGAATTTATGCTGGGAAGCATCGTAGTGTTTTCTTTTCATTTCGAAAAGAGCATTCGTAGCTAGACCGAGAGCTCATAATTAAACTAGTTACGTTATCATTCCGAATTAACGTGTAATTATTACATATCTTTTAAAGTTAATACGTACAAGATACTTTCATTTAGAACGATATTAATAGATATACTTCACAAAATTATTAAACATTCTTAAAAAAAATTAAAGAGTATATATTTGAACGTTGATGAAAAAATTATTTATAATAATTTGATTTTTTTTTATTACTTCTTAACGTAGATGAAAAAGAGTTATGGTAAATTGTTATTACAATCTAAATCGTTCTTAAGTATGCTTCACCATTACTTTCAAAACTACATTGAAATCGGTTAAGCAGTTATATGATGATGGGCATATGAATAGAGAAATTTACCTTTTTGCTATATGTACGGAAACATGACTTTTAGATTCTACAGTATTCATTCAATTATAAAAAGAGATGAATGTGGAACATATAACTACATATTTATAATAATATAAGTATTTATGTCCTGTGTATTTAAATAATAAAAATAAATAAATATTGCGAATATATATCACACTGTTTGAATACTATGTGGGAATGGAAACTGCGATATGTCAACTTAACAGTTTTTTACTGTTAATAAGCCCCAGAAGTTGTCAAAGTATATACATACGGCAATATATTAATTGGTAATAACAGTAAACAGGCCTAATTAGAAAGCTTAAAGTTACCCAAAGGGCAATGGAGAGGGCTATGCTCTGAGTTTCTCTGTATGATCGAATCAGAAATGAGGAGATCCGCAGAAGAACCGAAGTAACCGACATAGCCCCGAATAGTTGCCAAACTGAAGTGGCAATGGGCCGAGCACATTGCTTGTAGAACCTATGCCCGATGGAGCCAACGGGTTCTTGAATGGCTGCCGCGTACTGGAAGATGCAGCATGGGTAGACCCCCACAAGGTAGACCGACGACCTGGTGAAGGTCGCGGGAGTCCGCTGGATGCGGGCGGCACAAGACCAGTCGTCGTAAAGATCTTTGTGTGAGACCTATGTTCAGCAGTGGACGCCTTTCGTTTGATTGGATGAAATGGTAAAATAATAGTTAACGTCAGGTAAATATATACCTCGGCAGCTCTTAGCTTATTACTGTAGAGCAGCGGCGTTAAAAAAAGTCTTTTGCTATCGTCGTTTGAGATGCAACTTCAAACATGAAATGATTGGAAAAGCTCTGACGTCACAGCTTTCAACTGCAAAGCGGCTCAACGCTGTGTATTTTGCATTGATATTGATTTCTCTGAAATACAATGGATAAAAGGGATTTAAGGATTATGAGGATTACGAAAAAAATTATATTATTATTAAATTAATATTAGGTTCAACTTGTTGAATTTATTTTAGTTTAGCAGATAAACTGTACGCATTTCGGCCTTTATTACTTATTACTTATTTATGTTATGCGATAATGGCGCAGCGGGTAGTGATATCCGATTCCACGTCAATCGACGCAGGTTCTATCCCCGCCTATCCGACTCTAAAATCGGCCTGAGCTTTCGATGAAGGAAAACATCGTAAGGAAACCATAGCATGGTGGTAGGGCATTTCCTAATGATGCCTGCCTGGGTAGCTACCACCCTCAAGTTTGAAAATCTGTCACCAAATACCAGTGGGTGTGTTCCCGCAGCATCACTTAAGAACCTCCAGGCATAGTGTGTGTTTGCCATATTTTACCACATCGTCACTTAACATCAGGTGAGATCGTGGTCAAAGCACTGAGCCTATTCAGTGTGAAAAAAAAAAAAACAAAGCAATTATATGTATAATGTTTACGTCTATACGATATTTATTAGTCACTTAGTAACAGCATTACATTTCATTTTGAGTTAACCGCGTATTGTTATATGCAATTATTATGACGTAACTGCCTCGGTGGCGCAGTTGTATTACATACGACTACCGTTCTGAGGTCTCGGGTTCGATCCCCGGTTCGGGTCAAGTGATATAGGGTTTTTTCTACTCAGTATCATCCCGGAGTTTGGAATTTGTGCCCGATATGGCGACAGGCTCGCCCCCTGTCACATCTGGGACGGAACTAAGCTCGGCGAAATGTGGGTGGTGGTGTAGTTCGCTATTTCATTTCTGCCTAACCCTTCGGGGATAACAGGCGTGAGCATATGTATGTATGTATGTATGCTGTGGTTGACTATAATTGGTGACTCGATGATTTTGTAAGCTTGGAATCGTCCTCAACTGTATCAAATTGACAAATAAATAAAATCTAGAAATCATTATAAAAACTCATACAGTTTGAAAACTAAATGTATCAGCGTATTTTATCGCTGCATTATATATGCCAGATCATCAATGATAAAGCATTCTAAATAACATGAAGGTATTTGTTTCGATATCATTCGCTATTACAATTATAACTCATCATGCATTAGTTTAAGTAACAGAATCCCCACTGAAACTTGTCTGGGAAATATTTTTATAATTACAAAAAAAAAAACGACGCAGCCTTATGATAGTTGCATATGGTGCGTAAATTCTGATATCTCACCTTGGTAATAAGCAACATTAAAATTCAATTCTGAAAAAAAAAAATGTTTCAGATGTTATTTGATATGATTTTTCGTAAACAAGGATGATTTTTTTTTGAAAATTTTAATAACAGTAGGATTATAAAGCATTTTTTTCAAAAATAACAGTTATAAACATAATTTAAGCAGCGACAAAAATTAACCTTTATTAATATAATTTACATATATAAATTAGTTCATATAACTGATTGACAGTACCAACTTGTCGGAAAATTAGTTGAATGAATGAATGAATAGCACCGCGTGTGCTCATTGGTCGATTCAATTAACGCGCACATCCCTGGTACTTCCTGTTACAAACTTCCGTTTCTTTTTATGATATCACAACTATGAAGTCCAGGAATGCGAGAGAAAAGATGTTACCAAAATCAGTTACTCACGAACATTATAAGCCCACGGTCTTATAAGACCGATAAATAAAGACACGATGCTTAGCGTGATAAATTAATATATGCATATATCTACTACAATCTAAATAAATCACAATAAAAAGATAATTAATAATAATATTAGCGTTATCAATTTTAAAAATCTATTTCAGAAATGCACCAAGCTGGTTTCTCGAATACGGAATATACGCAAAGACGACTCAAGTGGAGTGCACTTTAAATGAGTGCGTCGTCCCATGTTTGCACTAAGACGCAAAGCAATGCACGCTCTATCTCAAGTTGATATGAAACGGTTTCTTAGCCCATGAAAGCCCTTTTTTCGAATCTGTAGACGTTTTTTTTTACCCCACTGAAAGCAACGGGATTGAATAACAAAGTGTGCTCTTTGATTGGCCTTTCAAAGCCGAGCTTGTTTTGATTTATACGTTTTCTCTTTACCTTTCAGTCTCGGATGATGGACCTTACGAATATAATAGAACGGATCTCATTCTGCGATAGAGCGAAACGGGGTTTCAAATCAAGTCAAATTAGACTATGTATTACTTTATTATATATTACTTTAGCAATTTTTTTTTTGTTATAAGGTCGGTCAACCTTTCATTTTTCATGACTATAGACTTTGTTATTATTTTGAAAGTAAACCAAAAATGCTAATCGAATATCAAATTAAGCAACCATAATAATTTGAAATAGACAAACATCTTTATCATAAACTGGCATAATGTGGAGTAAGTTTACTGAATTGATCTACCAATCAAACGATCGATATGGCAGTCCTCCGCGCGATGGCGACCAATCAGACCTTAAGATCGATATCTGTGTAGTCAAGGTCAGTTTTAAAGATGTTTGTTTGTTAATAAACACTTTTTCCGTATTGAAACAAGACAACAATTAGTTTTTTTTTGTAACTAGGCAACCTAATGAATTTTCAATTTGAGTAAGGTATAATAACTATTCATAGTCAATTGAATGAAAAGATAAGAATTTTGAAATGGTTGTAAGGTGTAATTTGGATAGATAATATTGGAAATGAGTCTGTTAGAAGAAACTTCAAAATGACATCAGTGATAGAGAAGGTAATATGTTAGAGCGGTACAGCCACGCCATGAAGATGGACTAAGAGACATAAAGTACATGAGTGTTATATATGTATACTAGCTGCGCACCCGCGGCTGCGCCCGCGTTTCATATATTCTTCACTGCATTTTTTTTTATACGGAAGTCTTTTTTTTTTTTTTAGTATTAAGATAAAGAACAATGATTTCTCATAAATTCAACAACCACTTACCCGCAAAATTGTGAATCGGATTTTATTCATTTTTTTAAGAGTTTTTTTTACGAGGATCCCTAAATATTTTTGTAAATTAAAAGTACCCTAAGTTACCCGAAGTAGCTTAAGCTATGTACCAAAAAAAGTCCCGTCAAAATCCGCATAGCCGTTCCGGAGATTACCCGAAACAAACAGACAGACAGACAAAGATTTTAAAAAGTGTATTTTTGGCATAGGTATTGTATATACTCGTGCATTCATACCTATTAAGTAAAAAAAATAATTTTTCGACATTACAAGCAGACACTCCAATTTTATTCATTAGGATAGATTTATGGAGATAAAGAAAAAGTGAAAAATGTACAGAGGAAAGAGGATAAAAATATATATTTGTGTCGAGACCATTCAGTATGAAAATAGGACACAAGAAGATAATTATAAAGATTACGGAATATTAATATGTTATATTTCAAATTTATTGACCTTACTTACTCTCACGGTTTAAAATAGTGAAACGGGCGGTATCTTATTTTATCATATGTATGTTACATCGATACGTGTTCAAACTAACGCTGAGAGATATTTAGTTCAATGATATTAGTTCCGATTTACTTTTCTAGTATGTACAATGTTTCTGTGTGATTAAAACCGATCATTTATAAATAAATACGCAAAGATAAAGAAGTCAAAATCTTCTTCTCATGTTTGTGCTTATAAACTGATTTTTATTTTTTTTATTAGTGACCATTAGTGAGCTCTAGTTTCACTAATAAAAAAATTGGAAACTTTACTTTTTGCAAATTTTCAATAGTGATTACGGTCGATGAAATAAACCACGGAACATACTTCAGTATTTTTAAACGAATTTTAATATATTTTTTATGTTTAAATAAGGCTTTACCCGTATGATATTATACTATAAACTATAATAAATAAGAAAATACTTAGATAAAAGCTACTGGCCGTCCAACTTTAATGTGCCCACGTAAGTCGCTGCATTTTTAAAGCTTTCCTCGGAAAGTGCATTTAAAACTTTTTAACTCCGACCGAACTTTATAGATCTAAGAAAAGTATTTAATTAAGTATCAAGTCCCGTGCGATAAATCGACTTTCTATAGTAGCCATTGTTAAAATTCGACCTGACAATTTGTATGAACGTAATGATTATTCAGTTGTATTGTAGTTTTAATATATGTATTTTTTTTTAGTTTCATAAATTTAGATATATTTAGTAATGTTTATAAGTGAAATGACCAGATTGTAGAATCATCAAAATACAATCGAATTTGTTAACGAGATACAGCGGGCTTTGCGTGTGCAATCATATCCTGGACTCATTTCGACGGATCGAATAAACGATGTTGACACACGAAATCTGTACGCGAATGGATCGGTATTCCGAATATACTTCAACGCCAGGAGCTGTGAACGTTGTAGATTTAAAAAATATTGGGGTAGTTTTATTAATTACTGATTAAGATTTATTATTTACTAATTTAGATCGAGTTCCATAAGGTGACATTGAATTATTCAATGAGATTGAACTTAGAATAATATAACACAACTTAGTGGTGTGTTTCTGTAGTAGATTATATATTCCTAAATTGAGTAAAATATATCTACCTAATTTTGATGCTTTAATAACGGCTAAAACAAAAAAAAAGAAGCATAATTTTATAACCAAATTAGAAGATATATGGACTAACCTATGAGGTTCAAATTTGATATTTGAATTATTTCATATTAAGTGCTCAAGGGGTTAATAGAGAATTATATTAATGTTCGCCCATTGGTCATTGTCAACCAAAATCATTCGACTGACAAACAGGTGGAGAAAACTTTTTATTTTACACGATATAGAATCAGTACTTTGACCATAATCTTACCTGATGTTAAGTGATGATGATGTGGTCCAGGATGGTAAACATACTAAGCCTAGATACTGATTCTCAAATGATGCTGCCGGAACACACCTATTGGTATTTGTCGACAGGTTTTCAAACGAGGGTAGTAGCTACCTAGGCGGGCATTGTTCAAAAATCGCCTACCACCATACTATGGTTTTCTCACGATGTTTTCCTTCACCGAACGCTCAGGCTGATTTTAGAATAGGACAGGTGGGGTTGAACCCGTGTCCATTGACGCGGAATCCAGCCGCACTATCTAGTGCGCCATTATCTCTACTGAACTGTTTATCTCTAAACAGCCAAAATTGTTTTTTTTTTTATATGTATAAACTCAAAAACTATTTAACCGATTAACATATTTTATTTTTAAATTGGATATCATCAAAATTATCTGTATACGGCGTGCGCTGCGATAACAATATATTAGTTTATCTTTCTATCTACCCGTGCGAAGCCGTAGCGGGTCGCTAGTATACAGATAATTGGATATTCAAAAATTACAAATGTCATTATTAATGAGTCTATAATAAATGAACTGGTTCCTACGCTATAAACACGCGCCCGACACATGGTACATGCGTACATTTTATGGGCCGCGACGTGATTCGATTTGAATAAAAGGTATCGAGACCGTCGCTCGCTATGTAAATTCTGTAAGTAATGTATACACACATTTTGGCAGGCTTTCCGCCACGTTTGCGGGGTTTAAAAGCGCGTCTACGACATGTCGTAACAGACATTATAAAATCTTCACAATGTTAACAAATATTTAAAAAAAAGCCTAATAATTTGCACAATTGTTTTATTTTATACGTAAATTATTACTATTATTGGAGACGCCTCGAGCAGGCGCGGTAGGCCAAAATGGCAAGGGAAGCGTGGTGGATGCGGGAACAAGGAAGTCGTGCACTGACGTCGTTTATATTATAAGTGGAGAAGCGAATATAACCACCACGATTTAGGCGGCGCGGGCGCGGTTAGGATTACAAGTATGTATAGCGGGAGTATCTGTATGCGATGTATGCGCGGGCGCGGTTAACATAGAAGTGCACGACAGGGAAAGGGGGGGGGGGTTTTAGGAAGCCACACTTGGTGGCGTTACCTTTAAATACTTAATAGTACAGAAAATAATGTTGTGTCAACTTTTAATATTCACTTAATAGACTAAGTGACTAGGGAAATTCGATTTTAAAGTCATTGTTAAAATAATTAATTTGAAATGTCGTCATCGATGTGAATGTAAAAAATATTTTTTTGCGTTTGTAATGTAATCATTTTCTATCAATGTCTGTACTAATTAATAAAATTGAAGTGTCGGTTTGTAATGTAAATTTTTTTTTTGGTAAATAGATATGAATGTATATACGATACCTATAACAAAAATATTTTTTTTTTAAATTTGTTGTCTGTCTGTTTCGGGTAATCTCTGGAACGGCGGGACAGATTTTAACGGGACTTTTATGGTAGACAGCTGAAGCTACTCCGAGTAACTTAGGGTACTTTTAATTTTCAAAAATAATTAAGGTTCCGCTTAAAAAAATTTAATGACATTGTGAATAAATTGCGGTTCAATGATCAGTTTTACTGGCAAGTTAAACAATTTATGACAAATATTTTGACTTTTTATAAGTAGATTTTTTTTTTAGGAAAGAAATTAACTATCCGCATGTAATCATTTCAAACGCAGTTATGAATATGAAACATGGGCACACAGCTATTTATATATAAAAATGTTTAATCGGTCTGTCGAAAATTTTAAACATCATTTATTTGCAAATCTACTATGCACTATCCATAATCAGAAATCTCAAAATACAACAAACGACTAGACACAACAACATTACTTCCATACACACTTAAACAAGCTCCCACGCCTCACCTTTTTTTTTTTTTTTCTGACGGGGGGAAATGCATTTACGCACTACCCTTATCTATTGTATTTAAGGGATCGGAGTCCCCCAATACAATAGATAAGGGGGCACGGAGTGACGAGCTCCGTGCCAGTGTGGGACTCACCCGGGCGAGAGTCGCCCGAAAATACCCACTAAAACCCCCTGGGGCCGTCCGCTGCATTTGGGATGGGGGCGACACGGGGTGGCTTTCGCAGGCACCGCGTCGCCACCCCCCCCCCCCGCCTCACCTAACATAATCGTAAAAAAAAACAACTGGCATTTTAAAATTATACATCATATAGTTTTAAAATTACTACGACTACGACATGACGATCCCATAAGACAAGGAAATAAAAACGCATCAAACAAAAAAAAATAAACTTTTAATAATCTCAAAAACATCGTACGCAGCCTTTTTCAAGCGTGCGACGTAACATGAAAATGAAAACGCCGTGATAAATATTTGTAAGTGTAATACAGTGCGTATTCAGCGACAGAGGGAGCGCTAATGACCAATTTAACGCTTATGAAGTGCAAATTCAGTGTCATACTGCGAAATGAGACATTATAATACGCAATTTTGTCTTCAAAAAGAATATGAATGCGAGACGCACCTGCGTAGGCATCGCTCATTTTTCACCCTGTCTTTTTTGCTAATTTTATTTTTTCAACCGAAGCAAGTAGGCACCTACTACGCAGTATTCCCCGCCGTGCAATAAGTTCGTTCAATAATGAAATTTATTCTCTAGTTGTAAATTGTTTTCTTAATTAACCTGTCGTACTGTATGGATCGGAATATTGCGCTTGTAAGAAGATGGATGAGAAACGAATGCATTCAGCAGAGATGGATGTGTGGCGTGATCAGAATGGACAGTGTGCAGAGGAAGTTTGAAAAAAGCGTCAGTGATAGAAAATCTGAAAGGGAATCGTTTGTCTTAGTATTGACATGTTTTGAGAAGATACGTAACGCATGTGAAGAAAAAAGCGAGGACTATGAAAGTTGAGGGATGGAAGGGGAGAGAACGCTAAAAAAACATTGTATAAGGATAGATATGAAGACATAGTGACTGGTAGAAATGTATGGAAGAAGCAGAAATATACTGCGGCGACCCCAAATAAGAATTTGGTAGCAGGACGATGATGATGATGCTAATGGTTTCATTCACGTGACAATTCTTTAAGGATTTCTTTGAAAGTTGTTTACTTTTTATTTTATAATTATTACTGCAAAAATAAAACGATATGAGGAAAGCGTAATAATTTAAAAGTTTGTTGGTCTGTACCTGAAATCTACGTTGTAAGCAACAAGTATCAGTAATTGCACACATTCTTCTCAATCCTCAATAATGAAAATGTCTATCATATTTAAAAAAATATATTTTCTTATATCACTCGATTAATCTAAATGCAAAATTTTAAGATATAGAATATTTCAAGATATAAATTTTGTAAGTTAAGGTATATCTTTAGATTTCATACATGCAGATGAAGTAATTTCCTTGTTGTTTAATTGACATTCTCATTAACTAACAACCTTTGAAATTACATCCGCAACTCATTACGTACCTTTGAATTTTGTTGTTCAAAAGATAACCTAATTTGTATAGAGATAGCTCTTTCAAAATAATTAACCTTTTGTATACCGCACCGGTGATAATATCAGGGCAGGCGCGTTTTTAATAATTATACTTTTTTTTTGGGTAAACCCGTAAAAAGCTTTTATAAATTCAAAGCAATAGAGTCCTCGCGAACGTAACGTCATTTCCTGTGAGGCCGACAAGAGTCCGGCCCGACGGAAATGAGATCTCTCTCCACCCTTTTATCGTGAACCAATCACGATAGAACATGGCTTAGCACGAATGAGATTTCCTTAAGCGTTTACACCCTTAAAAATATAACAAGGGTACTTTAGTGAAGAATTAATATCGTAATTTAAAATTTACGAGTTAAATAATATTACTATGTAATTGAAATCAAAATCAAATCAGGGTGAAAACAATCTACACCTATAATAACTAACGAGATGAAATCTCTAGATTGAAGATACTTTAAGTAAAAATACTATACTATACTATACCTATACTATAATCGACTACAGAAAATACATTTTGATAATTAAAAAATGTTGTCTGTCTGTTTAATAATTTGTTCGTCAACCACGCAAAAACTAATGAACCGAATTCCATAAAAGTTTGTAATTGCAAAAATTGCATCCAGGGGGGAGAACATGGCTAATTGTCTGAATCCCAATTGGCTAAAGCCGCAGACAAAGCTTGTATGTAATATAGATGAAACATAATAAGCCCCTTGATTTAAAAAGAATTATTGGACAATTGGATTATAATTACAATACACACAATAGAAACTGCATCTTAGTGACTGAATTTTTCAATTCTTAACAATTTATAAGACCCCTGACTCCAAAGGCTGGCGAGGTGATGATCGAAATAGTGCGGAAAGACGTGGAAGATGCTGGAACAAGAAAGTCATCCACTCAAAAGCAGCCTCGGTAACATAGAGGCTTCGGGTACTTTTTTACATTTTAATCTAATATTGAACGTCACATCACATTAAGTTATAAAACGGGGTACGGACAAGAAAAGGCTTATTAACCTATTTTGTGTTACCTATAGGGTTGCGAAAATATTCACAAGCACCAAGAGATCTGTGAAAACGTGGGTGCCGAGGTCGACCATAAAGGACACGACAGGGAAAGAGATGGGAGTTATTAGGTAAGTTACTCTGTATTCGAAGAAAGTACTACTTTCGCTCTAAATTCGTTTATCGTTGTTTACCATCGCTCTTTAATTTTAATATTCTCATCGTGAACTACCAACGGGACAATTATTTTTGCAACCAATTTTTAGCTAATAAAACATCTTAAGTAATTTTGTCAACATTTACATCTAAATAACATAAATAAGTATTCGGTGGAATATGTGGAATACTAATTTAATTATTAACACATACAATACATCATGACAAAACTTGAAAATTGCTATCTTAGTATTATTTGATATATTTGCATATATGTTAAGCTCACGCTTGTTATTCCCGAAGGGTTAGGCAGAGGTGAAATAGCGAACTACACCACCCGCATTTCGCTGAGCTTAGTTCCGTTCCAGATGTGACAGGGGGCGGGCCTGTCGCCATATCGGGCACAAATTCCAGACTCCGGGATGATACTGAGTAGAATAACCCAATATCACTTGACCCGACCCGGTGGTCGAACCCGAGACCTCAGAACAAAAGTCGTATCGTAATACAACTACGCTACTACAAATATTCAAATTAAATTCCATTAATTATTAGAAATTCAGTTTAATTTTATTTATTGATAACCCCCACATTAAGCTATTCGACACTTGTCGCGGGAATTTCAAAACCAAATACCTCAAATGAATTAAATTAATGATTGATAAGGAATTTTTAGAACAATAATTTTCTAATGTGAGAAGTGCCTACAACACATCAGTGACAACAGCGGCCACGTCTCTAACCATATTATATTCTTTCCATATTATATATATTATAACCATATTATTTTCCTTCTTTCTTCGGTTTCTACTCGATAACTTCTCCTTCACTCCATCTCTGTTTAGATTGAAAATACATATGAACACAAAGTTCATGCCCGTCTTTGAAGTAATTGAGAACAGGCCTTTTTTCGGTAGTTGAAAATTAATACTTTACCATTACAGTAGTGACAACTTGTGCAACATTTGACTGTGGAAAAACAACCGCTATACTTAGATTTTAAAACTGCTAAGTATCAATGTACCGGTGTTGCTAAGTGTATTAATCCAAATGGTTTCATTGGTAAAGCATGCTGAGACATTCCAACATCATTCTCAGGAATACCAACGAATTTTGTCACTGACACTTGTGTGTTTTTCAAGATTTGCAAGAATAACTATAGGCTATGGTGATTGCAGTTTTTGGTCGGATTTTGTTTAGTCATATGGTACTGCGAACTTGCAGTTTTGAACCTATGGTATGTAATTTTTGGCGAGATTTTATTGTGCACAATGAACCGAAAACTCCCCTGAAAGTTCTGACAAAGGACCGCTATTATGTTGAAACACTGAATATCAGGAAAATAATATCAAGTTAAACTCAAAAAACTTGTACTACATTATTTTTAAAAAATCTAGCGATCTCCTGCTTTTTTGCTACTTCATACTTCGTAAAAAACATAGAGCACATTTTAAATAAAATATCATGAAAAATTGTTGCAGTACTGTGGTATGATATTTAATTTTTAATTTACTTATTTGGATTCTACAATTTTACAACCTGTGTAATTCAAGAGAGGGTGCAGAAGCTCTTTACAGAAAAAAATAAACATTTTGTCGGAATAACGTAAAGGATAGGTAACGTCGTACCTGTTATAAAGTTACCTGCTTTTTGGCAGCCGTGTTTTATGACAGTCTATGTGTGCATTTATGAACAATGTCCAACTTGCAGTCGTCTAGATAACAATTTATAGTTTAATATAACTGCTACGTGATATTATGTCGGTGATATACGAGAGTGAACTGGGGAAACTATTTTAACAAAAGTTAAAAAACAATCTCGATTTTGCAGTAGGATTTCATTTCAAAAGTAACTAGTAACATAATTTAAATCGAGGTCCCTATGGTAATTTATTGTCTCGTTGGTATGTAGTTTAATATATTCAGGCATACATTCCTATTTATTATCTATCCTAATAAATAAATTGAAATGTCTGTTGGTAATATCAAAGTAACAATTGTTTACTAAAAACTTTTATACTTTATAAAGGACACCTATGGCAAAAATACAATTTTTTTAAAACTTTGTCTTTAATGTTCCAAGTCTCCGGATCTGCTCGACTAAATTTGAAGGTACTTTTTTGGTAAATACCTAGCTAAAGTTACTCTGTGTAACTAAGACGAAAATTGTTAGGGTTCCGCATGAAAAAAATAAAACTTAAAATTTTGAAAAAAAAAAAGACAATTTAATGGTTAATTTTACGGGCAAGTGCTTTTTTTTTATTAATTCCCTCCTGAATAATCAGGGACTTTGGTAACAGCTCGGTAATAAATAAATAGTCTAATAATATAAAAGTCTTTCCTCCATTCTCCCCTTTATTTTCTTTTGTTGAACTTGTTCTTTTGCCTCTTGTTTCTATATTTCTTTCTTTAATCCTTTGTTTTCACATTACTCTCTTTTATTTTACTTAAACTAAACTTAAATTTGAATTTATGAAGTGCTTGAATTTATGAGAGATATTTTTACGTCATCGTAGTAAAAAAATTTTTTTAACGAAAATAATTAGGGTAATAATAAAGAAATATCGATTTTAGCATAAATTCCCAACATGGAATTTCCACATATTTTTATATATAAATCGTGTTTCCGTTAATAAACTCTAGCACTAAAAGAAGTAGTACAACTGTAGACAACGTTTTTTTTTTTTCGTACTTCAATGTGAAATGTGGTAATATTCATGCCTTTTTCATTCATCGTTTACAGTTCTGGTTCAAATTTAATACCTAATTAGTATTTTTGAACCAGATTTCTAAATAGTGCCTAAAAACTTTGTAAATAAATAACTTTGTTCAAAAAGAACTTTTGCAAGGCTGCTGCAAGGCTAGTTTAGGTATTACAGTTATATTATAAAATAAATGAAATGCGTGTTAACATACAATAAAAGATTAACGAAACGATAAAGAGACCTATGTCTTGAATTTATGCTCCTCCAGCTTACCACATTGTAACGTTATGGACTTCATTTGGCAAAAAAAGTATCATAACTATTACTTATATACCTAAAGGTTTGTACGGAACCGTCAGCGTGCGAGTCCGTCTCGCACCTAGCCGATTTTTTTTGCACTGTCTACGCTCAGTGCTTTGATGTTAAGTGACGATGTGATCCAGAATGGTAAACGCACTTTAGGCATTTACATAATTATTTTTCTAAGCGGCAATAGTTATATGATCCTGATAAATTCGAAATGTTAGGTTATGTTAATAACAAACTATAAAATTTAAACATTAAAAAACAGTTTTCCAAAACTTCGAGTTTTTTTATTACAACACTGTTTAGTATTGCACATTCAATTAAGTGAATTAAAAATATTGAGTTTGTTTACTCAATTAAGTTGTCACTCGTTGGGTAACCCACGTGTAAGCATCATGTTTAACCCAATCATCATAAGTGCTTCGCTGTTCATAAATTAATTAAGGCTAAATCGTTTCACGAAAGTGTATTATGAATGGAAAGATGCTACTTTTGTATGAAAACGTTATAATTCGGGCAACAAGAGTATGTAGAATATTGTAATCATAAAATTTCTAAAAGTTGTTATTACCAACAAAATTCCTTCTTCGTAATTCAAATCTCTACAGACGTATCTTATCAGTTTGTATATTATGAAAATAGACATTCCTGGTGCTAGCAAAATCAGCTCTACCAATTATGACCTATTCACTATTATCAAAATTCGGACCTAATTAAATGAAAGCTTTGATTGTTCGGTAAAAAATAATATTATTATTATAACCATTAAATCAAAATAAAGTGGCTTGAGGTTATTTTAATCCTTTTTACGAAGCTCGATTTAAATATTAATAAATAGTAACCCAGCATACAGTTTCTCGTCTAGGTGCTCGTCCAGGTGCGACCTCGAGTGCAAAACCGGAGTTGGGATAACAATGGACACCTTAGCTGGTCTTTTGTTGGACGATGACCACCGTCCAGCTCTCCTGCAGTTTATAGGCGACATTGCAAGGAGAGCTGGGCAAAGGCACAAATAGGCGGTGGTCAAAATTGACAAGAAAAATCTACACCTTTTTACAGTCTTTTTTATAAAAAATTTCAAACACTGTACCATATCCTATTGAATTTGAATCTACTTGAGTCTGTTGACTTTGTAAATACGGACGCCTTTTATATTTATAATTTGTATTTTAATTTATATTTTATACTTTTAATTATATTTTAATTTACATTTTAATTTATATTTTAATTCTATTTTGTTCTCTACTTTTATCTTGTTCAACTATTTATAGAATTTTGAATTATTTACAAATTACCAATTCATTTATTATTATTAATTTTTAATTACTGTCGACTCAATTGGTTTTTTGACCATTTTTTTTACTTTTAAGTTTTAATCCAATCAGTGGCACGAATTATGGCCTTAATAAGCATAGTTGTATAGAATAGTAATAAGTATAAAACATAGCAAAAAAAAAAATAAAAAAAAAACATGCTAAAATGAAAAAGAATAAAATAATAAAAACAAAAGAGCACTTAAAAACTAAAAATAAAGCAGTATCAAGGTCCCTGGTCACGCCAGGGGAGATGCCGGAACACTAAAAAAAAAAAAAAAGCATACAGTTTACTCAAAACAAAGCTCGAATACTTTACGTGTTAACTCAGAAAATCATTATTAATTATCAGATACAGTAACGCATTTTTTTTGCTCTAGTCTAATAAATCGAGTATTATACCAATAAAGAAGAGCGCACAACTGCAAATCTTTAGCAGGGTAATAACTTTAACTCAGACCCGGCATCCTTATACTATTATACCACTCTTATCTAGCAATCACCTTAAAATACTGTTACAAAGATAAAATAGTTAAAACCGACTTAGGCAAATAGAGAGACAATTACGAAGAGACTTGGGTTTTCCGCAAAAGTCATTTAATTACAGAACGTAACGTACTGCTGACTGCATGGCCAAAGATGTACAGACTTTTATGGAAGAGACTGCCAACAAAATACCCTTCTAGATATTGATTATCATTATCATAATTGTTTTGGTCTTTATTTTTCTTTAGTTCCAATATATTTTGGCCTTTAACGTTTTGGGTTAAGTCGGTCTAATTGTACATTCAAATTGTATGTAAATTATTTGGCAACTGTTCTAACAACAGGGCGTCAGCATTGTTGGGCTCTGAAATAATTGCGTGAAATGTACCCTGATACCACATATTGAGACCAAGGTGTGCTACAAGTCTTTCCCTCTGTGCTTTGTTCCGGACACATTCCATCAACACGTGATGCATGTCTTCAACTCTATTGCATTTCTCACAATTGGGTGAGTTACGTTTTGTAATGAGATAGTAAAACTTGTTGAGAGCCATATGTCCGGAACGCAATCTATGAGCGACAACAATTTGGGTCATTTTAACTTCAGAAAACCACGGTATATGAGGAGGCTTGTTTTGGTCTTATCAAGTCCGATCTATAAGCTGTCGTCTCAAAGCTTTTCATACACATATAATTGTTTACATAATTAATACATTATTTTTTTGGTATTTCTCTACACTTATATCCGTCTAATGTCATACTTAATTCTATTTTAGATAGATGATTATAATATTACTAATAAACTAAAATATCTTAATTTTTGAAGAGATATTGTGAGAAATGATTTGGGATTAAACTTTTTTCCATGTATTTTTAATACAGTTTTCACTTTCATTCGAAATGTTACAATTAGATAAAAATAAACTCCACAACATGTCTATAATTTTCACAAACTTACGTTTTACTAGTTCGACCCGTGACTCTGTTTACGGTCTCATTGCAAAGAGAGTATGAGGTATTTAAAGTGAAAAGGAATACACATTTGATCTTTGGCTTATACGGAATATTACAATTGTAAAAACTTCTATATGTAATAAAAATTGTGAATTTCCTTCTCATAGTTTTTATCGCACTCTTAAATTAAGGCCAATGGAAATCAAGAGTGTTCTTGTCAACGACTAAAGATCCAGTGAATGGTGTCTTGTCTGCTGCACCTTATAAATCCATACAATTGCCGCGGATCGTGTAGAATGATATGAGCGTAAAACCGCCGGAAGTCGATTGACGACGTTGTGAGTCGACTCCGGAAGTAGGGCGATAACATAGTAAATCTTATAAATTAAGCTTAGCGTAAGTGATCAACTGAGGTACCTGGGCGTTATTCTTGACAGCAAACTTTTATGAAGCAAGAACCTAGACCAACAGCTTGAAAAATATATTTGATATATTTATACAGCAGACGGTGAGCATGGCAGCCCTTTTTTTTTTGACGGGAGGAAATGCATTTACGCACTACCCTTATCTATTGTATTTGAGGGATCAGAGTCCCCCAATACAATAGATAAGGGGGCACGGAGTGACGAGTTCCGTGCCAGTGTGAGACTCGCCCGGGCGTGAAGCGCAAGAGCATGGCAGCCTCACCTACATAGGCTTATGGCAAAAAACGGGTGGGTCTCATATTAAATTATGGGACAGAATTGTAGGTTTACAACCCCTTCTCGAAGCCCCCTGCGACAAAATCCCTATGATATTAATATTCGACAGATTAGATAAAACACAGCTAAGAGAAGATATAAAAGATGAACAGATGACCCTTGAGCACCATATCTACACAGATGGATCCAAGATGGAATCTGGAACAGGTGCATAAGTATTCTCGCAAGATCTCAATATCAAGCTATCTACAGAGTTGGGTGAGCATATCACCATATTCCAATGTGAATGTGTCGCTATCATCCAAGCAGGAAATGCAGTCTTCAAAAGAGAGATAAGGGACGTGGATGTCCGAATTATCTCTGATAGGAAGGCCATACTTCAAGCGCTTGAGAGTACTTCCATCACTTCAGGTCTCATTTACGTGCTGACGAAAGGGTGAGAGAGGAGGATCCGCTTGCAGATCCTCGGCGGAGAAGGAGGCCGAGAGGGCGGTGGGCGCAATATGTCAGGGGCTTCCTGCGGTTGTAGGGGCCCCTGGGTGGATTGTCGGTTGTTTGTTTGTTTGTGTTCGTCGTTGTTTGTGTTTGTTTTGTCTGTGTGTTTGTGTTTCTGCGTCTGTCCTCCCTTTCTCTTCCTGGGTATCCCTCTCCTTTCTACGTCTTGTCGATGGAGACAAGATGAGTGAAGGAGAGGGATCCAGATTTTTCTTCTTCAGTGGCGGGCTTCTTCCCCTATCTCTTTGCCCGCCACTGACCTATCCCTTTTTTCATCTATTGGGGGGCGAGGAGTATATCTCGCCCCCCGGATTGTAGACCACTCTCGGTCTTACCTCATTCGAGAGGTGAGCGAAGAGGTGGGGTTAAGAGGTACTCCCCAATCCCCGCTGGGCCATTGCACGACGAGGCCCGGTGGGTTCGCTGTAGGGGGCAACGCGGTGCTTGCGAAAGCCACCCCGTGTCGCCCCCATCCCAAATGCAGCGGACGGCTCCGGGGGGTTTTAGTGGGTATTTCCAGGCGCTTCTCGTCCGGGTGAGTCCCACACTGGCACGGAACTCGTCACTCCGTGCCCCCTTACCTATTGTATTGGGAGACTTCGGTCTCACTAATACAATAGGTAAGGGTAGTGCGTAAATGCATTTCCCCCCGTTAAAAAAAAAAAAAAAAAAAAATAAGGTCTCTTTTACGTATGTCACCTTGCACTGCAACGCATAGCGGCGGTCAACAGGGTCTTTCTACAATGGATAAAGGGTCACAGTGAATCAATAGGTAACGATGCAGCAGATGAACTAGCAAGAAGAGGATCGACGACAATGGTGGCAGGCCCTGTGCCATATCTTCCTCATACATACAATACTTGTAGATAATGGTTGCGTCAATACACCCACAGCACTAACAGTGAGAGATGGGCTAACACTCCTAGCTGTAGACAGTCTAAGCAGTCCGAAAATATCACGGAGCTTGGCCCGGAGACTGCTCAGCTTATCTCGCACTGATCTTCGCCTAGTGGGGGGTGTTATGACGGGACATTGCTCACATAATAAACATTTATTTACTATAGGTCTCACAGATAGCCGACGAAGATAGCAAACGAAAGTACGAGTTTACTCTAGGAAGCCTGTGATCGCCTCAGGATGCTTCTTCGCTTCTGGAAGGAGCTGGGCTGGCTCGAGTAGCTAGCTGATCCTGCACGCACAACGAACCGTAAATGTGTCTAGTTGCGGAAACAGGAGCTTAGCAACAAGTAACAGTGGCAAACAGGCGATCCACCTGATGGTAGGCGGTCACCGTAGCCTATGGACGCCTGCAACACCAGAGGTATCACGTGCGCGTTCCCAACTCATTCGGTTGCATTTCTTTCGCCAAGCATGAGCTTTCGGTGATGGAAAACATCGCGAGGAAACCATAGTGTTCTGGTAGGGTATTTTATCATAATTGCCCGCCTTTGTAGCTACCACCCTCAAGTTTGAAAACCTATCGTCAAATACCAATAAGTGTGTTTCGGCAGTATCACTTGAGAACCAGTACCTAGGCTTAGTCTGTTTACCATCCTGGAATATATCGCCATTTAACATCAGCTGAGATTGTGGTCGAAGCATCAGTGCTCAGGCCTATCCCGTGCAAATAAAAAAGATAAAGGCAACGTATGATGACAACTCTCGATAGAATATCATCGTGCTTGGACTGTATTTAACATCAGGCGAAGTGTTGCCGTATTATCAAGATTGAATAAAAAAAACTTCAAATAATTTACATGTAAGTAATATTATGTGGATATACATTTTGTCGGATGCTCCATCCAGTGTGATTTTACATCATATAATAACATGCTAAGCGGTTGGCAGCATTGGGGTCGCGGCATCAGCGACAACTTTTGACCTCATTTACATAACTATTGTGTCACTGATGTCACACCTGCTAAAATGATGTAATATCACTATTTGCATTTATTGCTGACACAGAAATGTTCTATTTATTACAAATAACAATGTACGAGTTATATATTAACTTACTGATTTTTTTAAGGGTTAATTATTATATTTTATTACAATAACTAGCGCTGTGCCCGTAGCTGCGCCCTCGTTTCATGTGTTCTTCATTGCGTTTTTCACTTAAGTTTTTCCGGTACTAAGATAAAGTAAAACTATTTCTCACAAATTCAAACAGTTGGCAGTGAAACTGTGCGTTGAATCTGATATTGTTGGAATTTTTTTGTTTTAATTTTTTACACGTAACCGTAATTAATTTTGGACAAACAAAAGTACTCTTATTTACGCGGAATAACTTCAGCTATCTAACAAAAAAAGTCCCGTCAAAATCAGTTCAACCGTTCCGGAGATTACCCGGAACAAACAGAAAGACAAAATTTAAAAAATTGTAATTTTGGTATCTATGGGGTATCGTATATACATTTTTAGGTATTTAGTAAACATTGTTATTTTGATATTACAAACAGACATATCATTTTTTTATTTATTAGTATAGATGAGTATTTTTACGCTTTCCTTAAAAATGTTGAACAAATATCACTTCCTTCTAAATTAAGATCTTAATTATTGTACTGTCTTTTTGATGACCCAGTTCTTCGTTATTGTTAATTTAATTCTAATTATAAACAGTGTCAAATCTTCTTAACCTACTTAAAAAAGGAATGTTCCCTTTACATACTAAATTTAAATACTAAAGGACCTTTACATACTTGCACTTGTTCGATTTGGTTCAAACTACACGACCATTTGTAAGGATCATAAATCAATCAATGTTGTGAGGCAATCTATATATCTACAAAAATAGTAGATATGAATAGTTTCTTATAGTAATAGTTTTAGGAACTCTGTCTAGATAATCCATCCAGTTTACTGTTGATATTTGATCCAATGGATTTTAGGTAAAAACTTAAATGGCGTAGTTGGTAGTGTAAGTGCATTCCGCGTCCAATGAATTCCGGATTCCGCGTCCAACTCTAAAATTAGCCTAAGTTTTCGGTGAAGGAAAACATCATGAGGAAACCATACCATGGTGGTAGAGTATTTTCTAGTAATGCCCGCCTGGGTGGCTATCACCGTCAAGTTTGAAAACTGTTCTGAGTTTGTGTTTCTGACTCTTACTTTTGTCGCACTGTGAGGTTACGGAACCGTCTTCCTGTCAGCGTGTTCCTTCATATGATAGTGGGTACTTTAAAAAAGGCGTGAAGAGGTATTTAAGCAGGCCAGCATGACAGCGGTGACTGGCAGTGAATTCTGTTCAGTGTCAGTCGCCGCTGTTTTGGATTGTACTGTACTTACTGTCAGGTGCAGTGCAGTCAATGTGGTGTGCATTATAAATGTCAATGGGTGTGATCCGGCAGCATCACTAGAGAACCACTACATCTAGGCTTAGTGTGTTTAACATCCTGGAACACATCGTCACTTAACATCAGATAAGATTGTGGTCAAAGCAATGAACATATATACGTATATAAAAATTTTGATTAAGTATATTCTATCTTAATAGTGAAACCTTTTTATTACGTATTTAGTTTCTATTATAGTTGATATTTATTGGTGAACATCATATTAAAAAAAAACTCTTTCTAAATAACAAAAATAATCATTAATCCAGCGAAATAATAATTTATACAAAGTTCGAAATAAAATAAGTATAAAACGGAGGAGAAAAATGAACCGTCTTCGCAAAATAATGAAAAAAAGTTCAAAATAATTCTCAAAGAAGTCGGTTAAAACAAAACGAAATCAAACGAATCGTCAAATCGTTGCGATTCCAAACGACTTTATTGCGAATTATTTCCAACTTTCTAGTTCATGTTTGAAAGTCGATCCTTTTTTGTTGCTTTACAAAAGTGGATTTTAATTTTATTTACGTACTTTATTTACTTTAAAATTGAAAGTATAGGTTTTAACAATTTTAACTTTATTTTAACTTTATATATTAATAAATATTTTAACTTTACATGCACGGTAACATTACTAACAAATTTCACATTACAAGCTTGTATAGAACATACTACATAACTTTTGTAAGGTAACTTTTACTATTTTTAGTAGAATTTACATGCAGATTCGTAGAGCCAAGGTTCGTATCATTGTCGTGGCGTCCCAGTGCTAGTTACCACTTTCCGACAGAGTGCCTTAACTTCCTTAAGCGCTAAACGAACCTGTCAAAGCACTTCAAGTCAACAGCATTAGTCAATTCGTAGAAAAAAAATAGTACCTGCCAGTAAATTTCCAAAAAATCTTTACCGAATATCATATTATGACAGTGAAAAAGACGTTACAGTGAAGTAGCGGGAATTCTGTACGTGTGCTGTGTTACTAACCGACTATACGGCCGGGAATGTAATCAAAATCGTCGAGCGTCCCAATGTTGCATTATGTTAATAAGTCCTCTCGGCTAAATAGAACTGCGAAATGCTAGACGTGATCATTGGCGTCGGAAATTTCGTGAATTCTGGCTACATTATACATACACTCCGTTGTGTCGGTGTTTTCTTGTAAAATTAACTTTCGCGTTATTACTAACTCAATGGTTAATATAGTTGTATTATATTTTTTGATGAAGTGCCTTAAGTTACACGCCGATGGTAATTTTTATGACCTAATTTCACTATCATTATCATGATATGTGTCTTGTAACAAAATATATAATTATACAAAAACCTCACCAGTGAATATAGCTACAGTTTTAAAAAAAATTCACCCAAATCAGTTATTTAGTCTTTGGTTTATAATCAAATTAATGAATAGAAAGACGAACAGGTAGAGAAAATCATATTAGTGTTGTTTTTGTAAAGATTCTATGAAATAGAACTTATCTTAAAAAAATTGGCTAATGTAAAAGTTTAGTACTCCGTCATTTGTCAAGCTATTTCCTTTCATTTTATTTCTTTAGTAGCTATTGACGAGTTACTCCGTATGATGGTAAGAATTTTTCTTATTTGAAACAGATCATTTGTTCATTTTTTTTCTGCTAATTTTTTAATAATGGTAATGGTGACTTTCGGTAAACACTAGTATTAAAATAATCCGTAATGCTAGTAGATTACCTTCGCCACTCACTGAGATATTTAGCTTGAAGGTAGCTTAGACAAGCACTAAATATTATCCAAGTGCCTGGTAAAATTTTACACTCGTTACCTCGTCCACCCCTTTGTTAACATTTGAACTGTACAAAAGACATTGATAAAGTTAATTAGAGACCATCTGGTACCCGGTAATCCTCAAATAGAGCAAACGTTCGAGTAAGCTATTAACGTCGGACGGGATAAAACTTTCATACAATCTCGTAACTTATGGTATGGGGATATGAATTAATCCCATAAGAAGCGATATTGGAAAAGTTCGAGGCGGATTTATTTACCCCGTTTATTGGTTTTTAATTCAGTTACGTTCGAGATAAATATATTGATTGTTAGGAGTATGTTGGCATGATTGAAAGATAAAAAATTAATTACGGGCAAACGATGGTATTATAAAATTTGAATATTTTCGATGTTACTAAATAACTTACGGGCTTCATTTGTAATTTTATTGTCATGTATTTTAAAAGAATATTTAACTCAATATAAAAACAACATATTTTCAAAACATAAACATATTTTGTGCCTAACCTACTAAAATGTACCTAGAGCAGGGTCAAGAACATGATGATAATTTATCTCTCTAAAAATATAAATGTATATTTGATATATTTGGAAAATGTTTGAATGTTAGAATTCTATGCGTAAACTCTTAACAATCATATAATAAATTAGTTTTAAGATAACAATTTTTTTTGTGAAACCTTGAAACTTATTTTTTAGGCTGTTGATTCGATATAAATAAATATGACATTCAAACCATGTAAAAGTTTTACTCTCAAGGGTGTAAAATAACAATAGAGAATAGGGGATGAAAGTTTGTATGGAAAATATGTAAGGTTTATGTGACTGTTTTATAGGTTTGCGACAAGATACAAAATATTAGAGCTATTCTGATGTAACATTTACAGAGGGGAGAGGGGCGTGGTGAGGCGCACGCGTCACGTTTCGCAATCAGCCAACATAGATCTGACAATTTGTGTGGTGGTAAGAGAATAATCCCGATTTATTTGAGATTACCATTCACATGGTGAAAAACCGCTATTGTGGCACGTCTCAGCTCATCTTAATTTAACATCAGGTGAAGTACAGTAATTTCGCCGAGCTGGAATAAAAATATCTAAAATTCCCGTAAGTCGTCGAATATGACGACTTGAACTTTGCTCAGCTCAAGCTAAGCTTGTGACTATAAATTTGATTTCTGGAGTTAAGTCTGAGATAAGCCTGTGTACGCTCTATAGATTTCACCCTAAGAGTGCTTACTCGAACGGGCAGACACGTGAGGGCGGACGACTGTGCCATATGCATGCGAACACTGATGGTAAAAGTGGGGAAAATAAAAAACGTATATTATAAAAATGAATATTAATACTTTATACTTTATGTACTTATATACTTAAATAATAAAGTATTTATACGTATGTATCTTATTTGTAAAATAATTAGCCTAAATAATTTAAAATTCTACCCAAAGACACTATTCCACGCGGACGAAGTCACAGGCACAGCTAGTATTTATATAAATCTATTTTAAGTTAGTTTAAATAAAAAAATTAATTAAAATTATACCTACATGTTACCTGTAATTTTATACAACGATATATGAACCTTCGTAAACGTAGCCTTAAAGATATAATTACTTTCAAATTACGGTATTATAATAATTCCAAGATAATATTAAATAACACTAAGTTCAGATTAATCTTAAATTCAGCTTAATTACTTCGCTAGTTCAAGGTCAAGTCATAAGATCGAGGCGTGTTATGTTTTTAATTATTATCACTACAAAAAAAAATTATAACGAATGTACTGAGAAATTTTATATGTAATGTCTCTGTAGATATTTATTACGCAAAAATCTTTAGTTGTTGTAAGTATCTTGTGTTTAAATTATATCTCTTTGTGCCCGTCCGAATGTTAGCTTTTAACTTGAGAGGTGTTGGATCTATTTACATGATATTTTCTGTTAAATTATACATGTATACTTTACCCTGGTTTTACTTACCTTAGATAATATAACATATTATATAGTTACGTATATTATATTATAGAATAAACCCTTATCTGGCTAACTACTACCCTCAGGTTTGAAAACCTCTCTCCGAGAATAAATAGATGCGTTCCGGCAGCATCTCTTGAGAGCCACTACCTCTAGGCTTAATGTGTTTAGCATTCTGTAATACGTTGTCACTTAATATCAAGTGAAATTGTGATCAAAGCACTGTACAGAACCTATACAGTATAGCAATACAAAGTATGTAGATAAGTGTAAATATGCCGGGAAAAAACAATTGACCTCCAGAATCATGTCTTTCAATATTTCACATGAAAAACGCAGTGAATGTTATGCGTTAAGAATGCGTCCTTTTAGTTTAGTAAATTGTTAGCTTAACTAACCGGCTATAAATATCATTGAAGATTGGAAGAGGAAAAAGGTGCTTTAAATTTGTTTTTAATTACTGTATACAACTAAATAAAGGTCGTCAAACTAAACAAAAAATAAACGTGTCAGAACTGAAATTAATAAATAATAATTCTACAACTAAAATACCATTTTGATTATTATCATTTTTGTCTCTTTCTTTTTAACTCATCTTGTGAAAATCTGAAAATATACTCTCATCGCGCAAAACATACATATACACAGACATACACACACACACACACACACACACACAATAATCTTTATATATAATATATATAATAAATCTTTATTTAATGTATCGATTAAGTTTTACATATCTATTTTATACGACCTGTGAATTTTAAATGTAAATAAATAAAGAAGTCTCACTTGAAATCCTTTCCAAACATAAACAAAACCAAAGAAACTTCGCGTATTTGTAAATTTCACGTTAAGTAACAAAATAGACTTTAACAAACTAGTATCAGGTAACATAATAATTAAAAAAAAAAATATATAACAAGAGCCTTAATCTTAATAACTGGTGATTTTAATATAATGCAAAATGGAAATAATAGGTAGACAAATTTACATAGAAATATGCGCTAATTATTGTCGTCCAATACGCTTGCGACATGCAATTCGTGCAGTGCAGTTATTATGGATATTAGCTTCCATTGTTATGTTAACATTTGGGGAATGTCATGTTTACTATGTAATTTACTCCTATATTATATTGTATGTATAAATAATAATCGGAAATCACCAACTCCATCTAAATACGTAGGCACACAAATTTTGTCATTTGACTTTATTTTGTTCTATTTTATACTTATTATCCTACGCTTGTACCGTTTTTAATTATTCCTGTCTACAACGGTTTTCATTATTTTTTTATGACTAAACCTACTTCATTTATTTTTTTATTTTTTTTTTTTATTTTCTTGATATTAAATTTTATATTTGGTTGCTGCAAAACTCAAGTATTGTTTCTATTTTTAAGTATGAAGATTGAAAGGGAACTCAAGGATTTATATCACAAAACGGATTATAAATATCCTAAAGCAATAAGTAAATATGCATACAAAATAATCGGTGTCTTCGTTTTTGAAATTAAAATATCGTTCGTTCGAATAACGGGAAAAGTACCTACATTCCTTAAGATATAGTATTTAGAATGATAATGTCATGACAATATATCAATTAAATTACATTGTGTTTGTTTTCATTTTATACTAGGTTAGATTAGACTAAATCAGATCTACTTAGAAGAACGGAATTTATTATCGTATAAATAATTTTTGCTCACATAAATAATGCTTATAATTAAGGTTAAATTTAACATGTACTGTAATGAAAATGTAATCGACATGTACACTAAAACTATAAACAGGAAAGATTTGTACTTTTATATGTAACGTATACACTTAAAAACTATTGGACCGATTTAGATGAAATTTGTTATGGAGATAGTCTGAAATCCAGGGAGTGACAAAGGATAGTTTTTATTCCGAAAATCCCACGGGAACGGGAACTACGCAGTTAAAACCGCGGAGTGCAGCTAGTTTTCAATAAGCTAAACACATTGTATAGATTATTGTTGATTAAATAAATAAGTTAATTAAATATTGATATTTTAACATTTATATTAATATATAAATATACATTTTTAATAATTAACTTTCCAACTTAGCTTGCAGAACGAGTGTTAAACGTCATGTTAACATGAAAATTTAACGAGTCACGGACAATACGAACTGGACGGTAAGGTACCTATTATTATACAAACATCGCTAAATAAAGTCGAGAGGGGAAAAATGAGCGCCGGCAACCGTACAAATTACGTGGCCTAGCAACTAATAGAAATGTTAATGCAGCCTCACTCTCCCTGAGGACTGTTTGTTCGGCATTTATTTGTAAGATCTTTACATGTTATAATATAGTAGATATTGCCGAAGATAATAGACAACAGATTCACGTAATTTTAGACCAATTCTTTGAGTGTATCTGGTTCAAGGACATATAAGAGCTCCACTACACAGCTATTGTAAAATGTTAATACCCAATAATTAACAGTAATAATACTTTATTGGGAAAATTAAATGATGTATCTTTTACAAGAAATCTTAACGATATTCTCGCAATAATAAGAAATATAATGGAGTATTGACTTTAAACGCTTAGAGATATTATTTGAAATTTCTTAGCCAATTTAGAAATACATAATTTATTTTACTGTTTATTCTATAATTTTTCATCACAAAGAACTGTTTTAATCTAAATTGATGTTACAATATTATATGTATAATGGTAGATAGAAGATTTGTCAACACGCAGTACAAGCCTTCCCGCCCTAGCGCGGTAAAACTTCAGTGTTACTCAATTTACGTTTGCCACAAATGATCTGTCAAAGAGAAAACCGGAGCCCAAAGCTATTGTTAACATAAATAAAGCCGGGACCCTAAAAGTACGAAGCGAAATGCTTCTGACCGTAAACTATTTGATTATCCTTTGAATCGAACCGAAGGTCTTTTGTTCCCGCTTCGCATCACTACACAAGTTTATATAAAAAAAAAGGAATATTTGAAAAAGTCTGATGCCGGGCAAACAAACGGATCCGTAATATTCTAAGTAACACGTCGAGAGTTATAATATTTCATGCCATTTAAATCTTCACAGTCTTGCATCTTCACAGTCGTCTAAAATAACATCCACTTTAAAAAAAAATAAGGTTATGATATCTACGATTTTATTTATTGAGCGGTAACTGAGTAATATGTGTATGAGTGATTTTAGGTTAAAAACGGAACATCATTTCAAAATCCTCTACATTTATACACAAATCAATAGTTTTATTCTCCATAACTGGAATGGATCCACTGCATTGGATAACAATTGGTTTGATGTTTGAATTGAGACGACTCATATACTTTATTCCGGGCGTATCTTTATTAAATTTTGTAATACGTTTATTATGCATTATGCATAAAATCCAGCTTGAATTAAAACATAAATCATTAACAATTTCGACTTCAATTCTTAGCGATTATCAATCCCAATTGCTTCTTCCATGCCATCTACTTTTGATATAACTTATCCAATTAGTACTTTTTTTTTACACGGTATAGGCTCAGTACTTTGGCCACAAACTCACATTATGTTAAGTTACGATGTGGGCCAGGATGGTAATCACTCTAAGCCTAGAGGTGTTGGTTCTCAAGTAATGCTGCCGGAACACATCTATTGTTGTTTGGCGACAGGTTTTCAAACTTGAGGGTGGTAACTACCCAGGTGGGCATCATTAGAAACTGCTAGGAGTAGAGATCCCATGGGCGACCGAGGTCAAGTACCTCGGTGTCACACTAGACGCCCACATGACTTTCAAACCTCACGTTTTGAATGTCAGAAACCGTGCCAACATGGTTATGGGACGTCTTTTCCCTCTCTATAACGCTCGCAGTAAGATGGCCGTCCGCCATAAACTTACATTATATAAAACGGTAGTTAGGCCCATTCTCACCTATTGCGCCCCTGCCTTCGCTTACACAGATCTGGCCTCCTTCCAATTGGTTCAGAACCGCTTCACCAGGAGAGCCGTAGGTGCCCGGTGGTACGAAAGGAATGTGGACGTCCACAGAGACCTCAACCTACCATCCATTCATTCCCTTATCAAGTCCCAGTGTCGCGCATTTTTCGGCCGCGCAGAGACACACCCGAATCCGCTCATAGCGAAAGCCCGTCGCGTACTCCTCCGACCCGCTAGTTCCGAAACCGTTTCGGAGACCGCGTAACGTTCTCACCGATTCCGATGATGATATCACGTGCGAAAATAGGATCTTTCCTTTTCAACCGATTCAGTATGCGTGCCAGCGCCCACGCCCGCGTAACCGCCGTTCTCGCCGCCGGGGACAGGCGGCTAATTTTGCTCCCGCACACTCTCCGGGTCTCCCTCAGGTGGCGACCCAAGACGTGTCTCGTTCCCCAACTGGGGAGGCTCTTGACGTCGCTGGCAACGAGATACAGTGACACTGCCCATGCATTGAGCATTACACGCTCAACCCTGCAAACACACTCCTGCACACTACACGCAGGTACATAAGTCCTGTAAGGAACCTTTTTTTTAATGTTAATAAAAACTGTAGGGAATAGCTAGGTTCAAACTCGCGAGAGAGTTTTATACTTAGGTTACGGCCAAGCCGAGGTTCGTACCATTTTGGTAGCCCTTGTGCTAGTCACCTTTTGCGGCTGAGTGCCTTCAGCACTCGCCCCAAAGTCTCGGTGAAGCTGTAAAGGCCCTTCCGGTCAACAGCGATAAGGTAAGTTCAAAAAAAAAAAAAAAACTGCCCTACAACCATGCTATGGTTTCCTCACTATGTTTTCCTTCACAGAAAATCTCAGGGCGATTTTAGAGTCGGGATAGGTGGAGATCGAACCCGCGTCGATTGACGCGGAATCCGGCCGCACTACCCGCTGCACCATCATCGCTTCATTACTAAAGTTCAAATACATGAATGATTGACAAAGCTTTATCAAACAGACCCAATTAAGTATACAAATAGTTGAACCAGCTAATTTAGAGCCTTTATATCCTTGAATAATTTACTTAATATTCAAACAGGCAAACTTATTGACTGTAAAGATCAAGTAACTCAAGGTATCTGAATTTATGATGAAGCAATCTTGAGTTTATTGAAGTTAGAAATCATTCAGGACACATTTGGTTAAATATTAGAAATATCTTTTCCATCACTTTGATCATCTACGGACACATTTTCTCAACTTTGATTTGCTCACATTCAGAATATGTTTTTTTCTAGAGTTCTCATTGTAATTTTTTTCCCCTTTTTTAGACTATAACTTTAATCTTTTACGCTATCTTAATACCTCGTATTCTTTTCTGGATCTTCAACTGCCACAAGGGGACGTTATTTTCAATATTGAGAATCGAAGCTCTGCGTAAACATTTTTTTTTATATTAGCAAGGAAAATTGACGGCATTTTGTCAGATAGTAAGCACAATATAATTCGAAAACAGTGCCCAACATTTTAGGTCAATAATAATTGGTTAACGTACTTGCTACAGCCATGCTGGCCTTCAAACTAACTACTACTTATTTTGTTATATTTAGTTAATCTATCTACAGACAAGTTAAGAGGCGGTCGTTTGTCCTGGTATGGACATGTGATGCGCAGGGAGAAAGAGAATGTTGTAAGAAAGGTATTGGATATGAATGTGGACAGTTACATGGGAAGGGGAAGACCAAAGAAAAGATGGATGGACTGTGTGAAAGATGATATGTGTAGAAAAGGAGTGAATGCGGAGATGACAACAAATAGAGAGGAATGGAAGAGGAAGACATGTTGCGCCGACCCCAAATAAAAATGGGAAAAGGGTAGGGAGATGATGATGATGATGAGTTAATCTATCGCTATAATAAACAAACTCTTTATTATAATTGACTAACTTAATTATAATTTTCTTAGCAAACAATAATTAATTTAAGTAAACGTAGAAAGTTCATATAAAGGTGTTGCATATTGCATCTATCTCGCGTAGTATTTAGTAGAAATATAATGTTGCCGACATTTCCATTAAAACACTACATTATGCGGTTCTTACGCCTCGCTTGTTGAACTTGTGACAGGGTTTGTGTTCCAATGTCCAGAGCTGTTTAAATACATATTTTAATAATTCCGATACAAGTAATTAGTTGTGACGTCACAAGCAATAAGAATTATTTGAGTGTCTTTTAAAATATGCAGTCGGTTAAGCTACCAGAAATAACTGTCTTGTGTAGCTGAACGAATGCCTCGGATTTCGCACTCCAGTTACATGTTAGGACTACAGCAATGCCTCCTCAAATAAAGCAAGAGAAAGATCTGTAACACAGATGCGATGATGACGCAGTGGGTAATGCGAGCGGATTCCACGTCAATGGACGCGGATTCGAGCCCATTTCTCCAACTCTATAATCAGCCTGATCTTTCGGTAAAGGAAAACATGGTGAGGAAGTCATAGCATGGTGGTAGGGTACGTGTGTACCTGCAACATCAACTGAGGACCATTACCTCCAGGTTTAGTGCGTTTACCATCATAGACCACATCATCACTTAACATCAGGTGAGATTGTGGTCAAACCACTGAAAGCCTATAACGTGTAAAAAATAGTAAAATTCCAAATACGTCAATCGAACATAAACAGTTACTTACATTAATACGAATATTCAGTTCCAGACCGTTTTATAGAAATAGATACTGGGCATTTTTATACGCGGAATCAATCAATTTAATTAGTCTCATGGCTCTTTTTGGGCATTATTAATTAATAATCTTAACTCGGTAACTCGCGATCGGTCTGATGAAAGTTTGGCTAATTGGCTCTTAATTTGCTGTCGATCGGCTCCAATTTGTTACTCAATCCATTTTATTTCTAATCCGGTAATGGCACCGTTTTTGACAGAGAATGAGTTATGATTAATTAATTCGTTTACACCGAAACGGTTATGCCATCACTCGTTTTTTAATATTATCATTTTAATAAGGTTATTTTTTGTATGGCCAGTAATAAATAGAGGTTAGGTTAGTTCTAAAAAATAATTATTGGTAGTAGTCGTTAGTTGATATGATATTTGTGGTCGATAAGAAACAGTAACATGAATATTAGCAGCCGAGAGGTAACTCATAAGTACATTCATTACATTCCGTGAAGCTGTTTCCAGTTTATCTTACGCATGTTTTGGATCAGGTTCGTTATTTATTCTACTTTGACTTTAGTGTATGTCAGATGCTTATTTTAGAAATTAGGAAGAAAGTTTTGTTAACAGGTTAGGTTCGCTTGTCATGACGCTGTGCTTGCGAAAGCCACCCCGTATCGCCCCCATCCCAAATGCGGCGGACAGCCCCGGAGGGTTTTAGTGGGTATTTCCGGACGCTTCACGTCCGGGTGAGTCCCAGACTGGCACGGAGTAGTCCCTCCGTGCCCCCTTACCTATTGCATTGGGAGACTCCGGTCTCACTAATGCAATAGGTAAGGGTAGAGCGTAAATGCATTTCACCCTGTCAAAAAAAAAAAAAAGGTTCGCTTGTCATGCTAATTAGTCCTGATTTACCAAACTATTGCAATCATTTGTTAATTTACCGCTAACACGTATGTGTGTGGTAAGCTGACCAATAAACATAATTTTCTTAAAAAATATATCTATTTCGCTTACTCGTTAATAGCTTCATTTTTCAAATAATTTAATTTATGATTAATAACTTACGTAAACATTAAACGTTCAGCACTTTAAATTCTAAAATGTCTTTGATTTTTTTTTACTTACATCAATAATATTCTCAAGTTGTTTTCAATATTTCACTAAACTTAATGAATTAAAAACTAATTTAATATGTCGATTACCCATAAAAATATGACAATAGGAAAACAATGGAAAGCTGGCGTAAATGCCATGTTAGTGCTCAAGGGGTTAATGGACAATTAATTAATTAATTATTTATATATAATATTATATGCAAGATTGAATTTCACATTCAAGCGTATTACACAACGTATATAAGAAGTTAAGATTAAAAAAATATACGCTACGAATTTAAGGGATGTCAAACTTATAAAACTTTCCGATCCACTTACAAACTACAGTCATAAGGAGTCTGATTAAACTCGTGAAATGTATACGGATCTTGCATTAACTAAATGAAAATAAGTTATTGATTACCTTATGTTGTCATGTGTTATCTGAAATTGTACGATTAGTTGCTGAAACAAAATCTTTTCTACAATTTGTACATTCTTTTTAATACTAGCCAGCGATTCTGCTAATGTATTTTTTTAAAACTATTAACTGCATTATGTCTGTTAGATACGTAATGTTTTGTGTGGGTAACATTTAACTTGACAGTGAAATAATTAATAGTAGTCAATAAAATAGCAATACAGTTAATTGTTCCGACTATTAAAGATAACGCGACAGAGTTATTCCTTCTCCATCAGCACAAAGAGCGACATTGCCCCCGCCTTTGTGCTGCTAAGTATTTCAGGAATTGAGATGCATCATAATATAAGTTGTAATACGACGAACTAATGATGAACTATTGATGTCATGAAAAAATTCTGGGTTGGGGAAGGGGTACTGTCGATAGAAGTGATAACTCGAAACTTTGGAGAAACAGTTTTGTAATGCTTAAATTTCATAATTGGTTAATAGAAATTATTAACATAACCTTACATTTGTCTGGTTTATATGTTTGTTTTTTAGGGGTCCGATTAATAATTACGTGTGTACATTTTTATATAATTTATTCATATGTAATCAAACATACGATAGGCTGCGTAATTATAAATTTTATTATTTATCTCTGAGCGCCAGCACTTAAACGCCATCTTATACCATAGGTACTTGACATACTGTAGCACGTTGACCTCTGACATCATAGCATTGGTAACGCGAATCTATAAGTTTTAATGATATCTCGACTAGAAAAAATGTGGAAAAAATGGGCTTAGCGTTTAAGTCTTAATTAATTACCGATTAATTAAACCGAATAACGTAGCCAGTAGTAACCAGCTAATAATAACCAAAGAATTTTGGTTATAACTAAAGTTTAAAAGAAGTTGAAGAAAGATTTCTTACACGTCTTTAATTAAGGCATTAAATATTTTAGAGCTATAACAAGTTTACGGCATAACAAACAAAGAAAAATAAAACTCTCTCCACATACACTTCAAATATCATTGTCTTCAACACATTAATTGCGTCTGACTCAAAGTAACTTGCGGGTCAGTTTCGCCATAGATAAAATATCATAGTCTCTGGTTCCGCGAATTCAAACGGCTGTCATGTCGCCCTTTGACGGGAACCGTATATCGGCACAAAGTCGTGTGCAACTGTTTAAGCTAAAAGCAGATTACAATCAGTAATTAAAACGCGGGTGGCAACTGCGTCGATGTTTCCGACGGGAGTGCAGTCAGTGACTCACTGCCGTCAGGGGAATGACGCATCGCTCATAAATTATTAGGAAGCATCAACTTAACAAATTAATTATTAAAAACAAATTTGCTATAACCGTTGAGTTAGTAAGTATAGAACATAGATGGTTTTTTATACCTTTAGTAATTGCATGTTATGAAACAGAAAGACAAAAGATTTTTTTTTTAAATGACTAAACGCTGTTGACCTGAATGGCATTATAGCTTCACGGAGCTTTGTGCCGAATGCTTCGTCACTGCATGTATCATCAATGCATGGTAGGAATCTAAGTTTCCGCTGCAACTGGCTAAACCTATTCGTTAAGCAAGTATACAAAGAACATTCCGTGTGATAGGTAATAGGGACAACACAGTACCTAAACCCTATCGCTCTAAAACACGGAAGTGATACTATTCGCATCTGATTGGTTAGTTTTTGACAGTAGAAACGATTCCAGCTCGCCTACATCGCACCCCTGTTTAAAAACTTCTGTTCGAAATTTAAAAAAAAAAACATTTTTTTTAAATTAAATTTAGTCCCTGTTAAGGCGCTTATGGATATGAAAATACTACACTCCAGTCATCGAGAAAAACCGGCAAGAAACTCGATCTGGTATATTTTTGTGTGTTTTTGTTGTGCCATTTTCTTGTGCGAT
Organism: Samia ricini; assembly: GCA_014132275.2. Lineage (NCBI taxonomy): Eukaryota > Metazoa > Arthropoda > Insecta > Lepidoptera > Saturniidae > Samia > Samia ricini. The sequence goes on along the minus strand of AP028159.1, from coordinate 30,363,861 downwards.
TTTGTTAGATATTTAATGTTTACAATGATTCCATAAATTGCGAAATCTATTGATACAAACATACGTAATAAGTGTACAAATATAAGATTTTTAATTACACATTATATATTCGTTTTAATTTTACAAATAGACTTGCAGTGGTCTTACCTAATAACAATCTCTATTGTAGTCTATAGTTGTTTATAACAAACTTCTCAGCAGTTTCCGAACTCATTCTTTTAACGTAAGAAATAAATAAAGAAATTTATTGAGATAATACAATACAACCTTTTTTTTTTTTTTTTGACGGGGGGAAATGCATTTACGCACTACCCTTATCTATTGTATTTGAGGGATCAGAGTCCCCCAATACAATAGATAAGGGGGCACGGAGTGACGAGCTCCGCGCCAGTGTGGGACTCACCCGGGCGTGAAGCGCCCGGAAATACCCACTAAAACCCCCCGGGGCCGTCCGCTGCATTTGGGATGGGGGCGACACGGGGTGGCTTTCGCAATACAATACAACCTAAGACCACGTATGACCATTGAAATTTGAAAGGTAAATAAACTAATACCATTCTAAAGAACATCACAACCATGTGTAACAAGCTAACTATTCAAACGCCCGCAACCTGTTCGTGGCAACAATTTTAGTCGCACAAAAGCCGTTTTTTTTGTGCCAGCGGAACAAACGTTTTAAAATAGAAGAAAGTAATTTTTAATGATTGCCTTCTCTAATAGTGAAATTTAAATTGAAATCATAAACAAGCGTTTGTAATTTTAAAAAAAAATGTAAGACTTTAACTTCTTGTTTATAATGTTTTACAGATTTATAAAAAACTTGCAATAATAAAACTATTATCGTTGCAAATATTTGTTTATGCAATTTGTAATTCGAAATAATTATGTTCAGCATGTTGGCAGGGCATTTTCTAATGATGCCCGCCTGTGTAGCTACCACCCTCAAGTTTGAAAATCTGTCACCAAATACCAATACGTGTGTTCCGGCATCATCACTTGAGAACCAGTACCTATAGGCTTAGTGTGTTTACCATCCTGGACCACATCGTCACTTCACATCAGGCGAGATTGTTGGTCAAAGCAATGAGCCTATTCCGTGTAAAAAAAACTACCATTGAACACTATAGCCGAGCGCCGCACTGATGAAGGAACATTCAAATTGACCTATAATATTCCACAATGAACCTTTTTAGGAGAAAGAAAATACGCCAGCACATCACCAGTTAACATCAGATGCGGTTTTGGTCAAAAAACTTGACTATATCAAGATTTTAAGATCATTTAAAATTACACTCTTCGCAAAAACAGCAGCGAAGGACATTTTTTGTTTTTTTATATTAGATTGATATAATAAAAGCGAAGCATTTAGTAATATTATATTTTTCAAATGATTATTGAAGATACTTTCTTTTCATTTCTACATAAAACATAAATATAAATCGAGCAACGCCGGTTAGGATAGTTAGTATCCATCTTATATTTATTATTGTTTCTATTTAATTTATCACTGTGTACAAATCTTAAAATATTGTTAGGCATTTATCTAATTCATGATCGGATATCAGTTGTTATTAAATTACGTGAAACAATCCATCGCAGGCTCCCGTTACCAGTTTGACAGCTGATCTAACCTTATTACACGACAAGATTGATAGAATACTTGTCCACGAGCCTTCAATTTTTCAAAGCACCTATTGTATTCGAAAGGAGTTCTAAACTTCTAAAAAAATCGCTTTGTTACACTTAGCAAAAACAAAAAAAAACATTTGTAAATCAATTTGAATATCGAAAACGTTATTTCGATAATTAAGAGCGCTTGAAAAGCTGTAACATAATTTGCAATTTTCCAATAAGTATGCCATTAAGAGCTTTGAAATATGACTAGTAATTTTTAAGTATCATAATTAAAAAGTAACCCTAAAAAAAGAATCTCTAATTGGTAATGGACCATATCTATCTTTATGTTACAAATGTATGAAGTTCTAATTAGGAAGGTTGAGGTATGGAAGGCCGCCGGTCATAAATACTGAACTAAATCGCATTTCAAAACCTAAAATCATATTATCCCGACCCTGCTTATTGTAGGAGGACAAAATAAAGAAGATGATGAATTTTATAATGCTACCTTAATCCTTTTTAATCTACTCGACTTAGTATTGAACTAGATTTCATATCTTTCAAGTTACTCTACACATTATAATCTCCGTCACCATCCAATATATTAAATAAAGCATTGCTCGATCTTATTTCGTTTAACTAAACTTCCATAAGAATTAGTTTCTCCATCGGCTAATCAGTAAATTTGTGTCTACAAAATAATTTAACATATAGATATAAAAAAAATCATAGAAGTAGATTTAAGCTCACATATGAGAAAGAAGATTACTAACTGCATAGCTGCTTGAATTGCTATTATAGGCAATTTTGTCCGACGCAAGTCGATTTAAATCTCCAATATAAAAAAAGGTGCGGACCCAGAGTCTACAGATAGTTAAATTTCAATAAAAAAAAAAAATCAGTAAATTTAACCAATTCTCAAAAGAAAGTGAGTTAGAATCTATTATCTTGTACCATAATAAAAACTAAGTTTTCTGACTGATCAACTTTCATAGCTTCATGTAAGTATATAATTCATTCCACATCAATAGTTAAAGTATTTATAGCAAGTGTCCCGTACTTGAAAGATGCAATTATATTTGAAAAACAAATAAATAAATCTATTAGATTTATAGCTTTTTGTCTATGATGTCAAGATAGACGTGAGGCGGGAATAATTGAGTGGTAGCCCGCAGCGTCTCAGCGTGACCGCTCTAGAAATGGAGTTTGATTCTATTCATTGAATCTTATGAAACATGGTTCTTATGTACTATTATATAACGATAGTACTGATATATGAATGGTAAAACGTACAAGGACTTTAAGCATCACGTAAGCACCAATGAAGGGTGTTAATCTTTATGAAGATTACGTTATACTAGATTATGTAAAAAATATACCAATGATTAATTTATCACAGAAAATAGAGTTAAAACTTAATTGTCAGTGGAGAAGGAGAAACCTGAAATATCTAAAATTAGTTAAAGATTTAAAATAACGCGGCAGATACTTTACGAAATATTTGTTACATAAGGCTCTGGCATATAAATCATTCTAACCTGCATGCAATTTATCCCTAGCTAGAAAGAAAACAAAAGAACAATAAACATTTCCCAAAATACTAAAACATATAAAGACGCTTACGTTTAGAAAGAACAAAATACACTAAAGGATATTTAAAAAAACACGCCGCGTCCGCAAGGATTTTAGTATCGGTACAAACTCGGCCAATTCAATCAGAATTCACAATACCGTTGTCCCGAATGGTTAGTTCTCATGCCTTTGCATGTCAGTACAATCGAATCGAACTACAAACCCCATCCGTTCGGTCTATCTATTTACGTGATTGTTATTGGATCTTGTGTCGATATAAATTTATTTTTATTTACAAATTTACCATGACTGTTTTTTTATAAGCCGTTTCGTCTTCTTATATATAAGAATGTTTAGTTATCTTTTACTACATTAAAAAAATAGTAATAATGAAGAGTATGTTACAAAAACCAAATGCAAACAATAATATTTTCAATTAAATTGAATCACTATTGTTTATCCAGTTAAGTAATTTATCTAAAACAAAATTCTAAACTCAATCCTAATATAAAAGGTTATCATTATTATTTTCAAATCATGAAGTTCAAAGAATAAAATTGAAGTATACTATGATGACCAAAAAATAGGTGATAGATTTTATAATATTTATGACGTAATCTAAAAGAGGCGTCTAACCTAACCTAAACTAAGCGGAGTAATCATACATTAAATATACGTTTTATAGAGTAAAATGCGATTTATTAAAAGCTTTAAACTCGTTCAAATTTTATAAATGTAATATATCTTTTTTCAAATATAAATGAAAATATTGTCATTATTTTCGAAAAAAGAACACGCGAAGTATCAAATTTACGGACTAAGAAGATCAAATCCATTGCCGGAGCTTTTATAAAATTTGGAACATTACAACGGTCCACCAATGTTGTATGAAACGGCGTGCTGGGGTTATTAAATACTCTTTGATTGGAACTCTTACATCATTCTTGGCAAAAGTAAATCTCTTTGCTTAGTACAAATTGCGTTCACGAGGCTGTATAGCCACATACGCGTTTGCCTTTGGTACAAATGATAAACAGGAAATTAGCGGCAAAGCTGATTGTGTTCAGCCTCTCTTCTAGCTGATTCTGAAGCGAATTTGACGAGTCTGAAAAGACAAGGAGTCTGGATGTCCGAAAAAGTGGCTGAAGGCTATATTGAGGATTCAATTGAAATGAATCCTGATATTAATAATAAAATAAATCACATCACATTGCAACCTTATTCAGAAACAGAATCTCACTTGCTGGATACTTGCCAACATCTAAGTCTACAGCCATCCACCTCAAAACAGCATATTCAGCCATCTATAACTACATCCAATGCCCACCTGCAAACCCCATAAGAAGTTCAACAAACAATCATAAATATACCGGGGAAATCAATAACATTTTCTTTTAGTAACGTGACCAATATAACTTTTAATGTATCTTTTATTTCCCTGGATTCTTTTGAGAAAAGCACTACATATGCCTCCATGGAAATGGCAATTGCCTGACTCGTATTAGTGAAGTCCTCGCCTATGGCTTGGCCTTCAAACTCATACTCGACCTGCAATTTCCTAATTCACGGCCTTTGCAATAATGTACTATTATTCGCTTCAAAATCAACACTCACAAGCACGGATATCTGTCATAGTTATCTTTAAGTAAGAATTTTTACATTTTTGTAGAGAAACTTAGATAGACTTTAATCACAATTTTAATAATCAAATCATAAATTGTAACAAGTTAAACCTAGAGATGAATTTGATTTTCTGTGTTGGTACTTTTAGCAGCTGATTTGATTTTAGCAGAATTTCAATCGACATTGATGTCCGAGCGGTATTATCACTAAGCCATCATCGCTCAAACCCTGTATGGTTTTGATATAGGGCACAAAATATCACAGTGAATGCGTTGGTTTACTGTTATTACTTACCATAATTAATTTCTAAATATTGGACTGAGAGTAAAAAAAAGTTATTGTGTTTATGACGAGTTGGAGTTTGAGTGGTTCCATTAAAAATCATCGTCTCACCTGCCATAATATATAAAGCAACTAAGCTTTATATTTATTACTATTATTTTTTATAGATAAATGTATAGAGTGGAGTTCATATAATAAACTGTATTGATTAATTAATAAAATTGTAATTAAATAAAATTTAATTAAGATGAAAGCAACATGTTGACGTAAAAAGTCAGTTATTCTATTAAAACATTTAACAGTACCTACCAGGGCAACATAAATCCACAGAGTAAAAACGTGCAGCAACACAATGTCCACGTAATCTCGTTAGCGACACGCGAGGCGAGATACAGATTGAGAGCGCTCCGCTGAATTATTGATGAGTTTCGCTCTCTGTACTGCCATATGCTGTGCCCGTGATACAGTAATAACTTTGGAATTTTGTTTCAAATGAACCGCTGAAGCATCAGGTGCTTTAATGATAAAAATATCAGGAACCGTACAACATTTATACGATTAAATAATTGACTGTGGTGATTTTTTAAATTTATGAAAGATTAAGCTGGTAAAGAACCTTTGCAAAACTGATTCTATCGTAAGAACTTTTGATCCGAAAAGTCTGTTTTGAATTTGGTTATTAGGAGTAATAAGCTATAAACAACAAATTAATTCCACGATTACACACTACTTCATATTATTTAAATTTCTATTGAGAACTTTATTTTCTGATGATATTAATACAAAACCATGGGCATTTATATTTTATACTAAATGGAGAGGCAGGCGTGTAAATAGCCGTGCTCCTGTAGCAGGCTGAGAACTGTTACGACAGTACACGCGGAGACGTGACTGTCCAACTTTGTCTTTAAGTGGTCTGCGGAAGAATTGCCTATGCAAATGTAGGTTGGAAACAATCCAGGCTCAAATTAATAAACTATGGATAGGTCCGCGGATAAATAGCCTTTGCAATGAACCAGGGGTGTATCTAACACCAAAAACCATCGGGTAAAAATGTGTATCGCTTACCTGCGGGTCCCGTTGGCTCCTATCTCCTTGGTGGCCACCAGTAAATACACCACACTTAAAGTTCTTTTTTGTAGGCTAATTCTTAATTGTAATTATTATGCGGAATGACGTCTGCGCGCAAGGAACGCAGGCGCATAGTAAGCGAGCGGTTGGCGACTGACATTTACCCGAAAGTCCGGCGTCAGAAAACTACCCCTGATTCATTGCATAGGCTAATTAAACCAAAATAAGAAAGAAAAAAAATGCGGATTACCCGCCCAACCACTAAACTTAATGTAAACTTAGTAAATTCAACCATATAGATTAATAAAATAAATGAGTAAATAAAAAACAAATCCATTATTGGATTTCTTCAATTGATTGCACTGAACACTGAAATTGAACAATGAAGCTTGTCAACACCTTGTAATAAATGAAAGGAAATATGTTGGTAAGTAGAAGAAGAAAATCAAACAGAAATGATATTTGCATATTTATGTAGATACCTTTTTCTTTGACGAGGGGAAAGTATTTACGCACTACCCTTACCAATTGCATTAGTGAGAATGAAGTCCCCAGTCTCCACACCGGTGTGGAACTCACCCAACGTGAAGCGTCATTTATGTAGATACCTGCAAATTATCAGTAACCTCGTTCTCTTGCGTGACAGCGCCCATGCCCACGCAACTGCCGTTCCCGCCGCGGGGGACAGGTGGCTAACTTTGCTCCCGCACACTCTCCGGGTCTCCCTACGATGGCGGCCCAAGATGTACGCCGTTCCCCAACTGAGGAGGCTCTTGACTCTGCTACCAGCGGGATACAATGACACTGACCATACATCAAGTCCTGTAAGGAACCTTTTTTTATTATTATTATTAATATGTCGATTACCCATAAAAATGAGACAATAGGGAAGAAATGGAAAACTGATGTAAACGCCAGGTTAGTGCTCAAGGGGTTAATAAATAAAAAATGTAGGGTTTTGCTAGGATTAAATTTCGGGGGATTTTTAAACCCAGGTAGCGGCCAAGCCGAGTTTCGAACCCTTGTGCTAGTTACCTTTTGCGGCTAATGCCTTCAGCACTCGCCCCCAAAGATACGGTGAAGCTGTTAAGGACCTTCCGGTCTACAGCATAGGCTAGGTTAAAAAGAATAATTATCAGTATGTTCATGGAACAACGTATGACAACAGTCATAGAAAATAAAATCGATAATAAATGACACACCTTCATAAATAATTTACTAATAAATAATTGTTAAACGTAAATTATTTTAAGTGAACGGCGTCGTTGGTATAGCTAGCGCAAAAATTAATTATTACATAAAAAAAGACTAATAAATGTAATAAGTTTGAAGTGTCTGGTTTTAATGTCAAAATAGAATTTTTTAACTAAATACATATGAATGTATACACGATAACTTTTACAATTGTTGTCTGTCTGTTCCGAGTAATCTCCGGAACCACTGTACCGATTTTAACGGAACTTTTTTTCGTACACAGTACTTTGGGTAATGTAGGATACTTTTAATGTGTGAATGTGAATAAAATCCATTTAAATGATCTGTTTTACTGTGAAGTGCTTGAATTTATGAGAAAAAATTTACTTTATCTAAAATATAATATATAAAACGCGGGCACAGCCGCGGGCATACAGCTAGTTATATATAAGTCTTTCGATGTGTATGCAAATATAATCTAGGTACATAGCAGCAGATTATCACGGTAACAAGATAATCCACTCGCCGTCTATTAAGACCGGACACTAATTGTACGGAAGCCCAATTTGCGCGAACATTTCGCGTGCGATACCCATTACTGATATTATCTGGAATTTAGTTATGTAATATTATTTCACTGGAAGATCGCGATTTATTTTCCGTCTATTAGTGATATCGGTTCGATTTTTTTATATGTAACATTGTAACATTTTCACTGTGAATATTTTATGATCTTCCTTAGAAAGTCTGTACATTTTCTATGATACCTGAGAATATATAACGGACATAGGAGTATTAATGTCTATTAATTTTATAGTAAAAATTAAAATATGAGAAGCACCTTAATGTATAGTTTTAAATATAGATTTAGCTGTTTGTATAATTTAGCTGTATAGTTTAATTACGAATTTCCCTAATAATCGTCACCGTAAAGCGTCAAATAATATTTTTTTTGTTGTCTGTACTAAATTTTTTTGCGATCCGTGAACTAATGTTAATTAACAATGTCCCCGAAGATGTCCAGGCAAATGATATCTCAAAAAAAGTCTTTAAATACTGCTATTTTATACACTAAGATGTTTGGTAGCTTCACCAAAAACTCGACATAAAAATAATTTTAATCATACGGTTACGAAAATATTACTATTAAAATGGATTTGCCATAACTATGAGAGTTTTTCACAACTCTACGGTGGCTGCGGTAAAGTCGAGTTTAATTAGCATAACACCCCGTAAATATAATTATTTACATCACTTAGGTCTGGGACAACACGCTTTCTTCATTCACTCTCCTACTAGTCACATCTTTTATACATATGTAATTCTCCATATATGGTCACTCACAATGGACCTAATAACAAACCTCAAAGTTGCTTAAAGGGCACTGGAGGTTATGCTTGGAGTTTTGTGATCGAATCAGGAATGAGGAGATCCGCAGAAGATACAAAGCTTTTTTTCTTTCTTTCTTTCTTTCCTTTCTTTCTTTCCCTCTTTTCTTTCTTTTCTGTCTTTCTTTCTTTCTTTAAAAACATACAACCAGACATACCGTACAGAATTTTCTTTTAAGCTTTAGGGTGATTTGTAATAATCACTTTCAAAACATTTCATTCATATTTTCATTAAATAACCAACTTTCAAACTGAAACTGTAGTATATGCATAAAGTGTATCAGGAACGTTATAAATACGTTAAGTAACCAAACTCTAAGGAAGTTGAAGATTTATTTACGCCATTAATTATATTGTCCACTAGCAAACGCTATGTTATTAATTTGTGGACGTTAAGTAAAACAAGACTCTGGGGGAAAATTCTGATCATTAATTCTTTATTATTATTCTAATACGGTTCAGCGCTTTGACCACTAAATCACCTTTTTTTTTCTTTTTTTTTTTTGACGGGGGGAAATGCATTTACGCACTAGCCTTATCTATTGTATTTGGAGGATCAAAGTCCCCCAAATACAATAGATGAGGGGGCACGGAGTGACGAGCTCCGCGCTAGTGTGGAACTCGCCCGGGCGAGAGTCGCCCGGAAATAATCACTAAAACCCCCCGGGGCCGTCCACTGCATTTGGGATAGGGGCGATACGGGGTGGCTTTCGCAAGCACCGCGTCGCCCCCTGCAGCGAACCCACCCGGCCCGTCAGTGCAATGGCCCGGTGGGGATGGAGGAGAAAAGGTTCCCCTCCACCTCTTAGCCCGCCTCAGGAGAGGCAAGACATGTAGTCAAACATCCAGGGAGCGGGATGAGTTCCCGCCCCCCGTAAGAAGAAAAGGGAAGAGTTGTAGAGAGCAGTGGCGGGCAAAGGGACAAATGGGGAAGAAACCCACCACTACTTTAAGGGAAGTAGGTCCCTCTCCTTCACTCGTCTTGTCTTAGTCGACAAGACGTAGGAAGGAGAGGGATACCTGAAGAAAAACGAAAGAAGAAAAAGAACGAAGAAAAAGAGACAGAAGAACGGCACAAGCCCCCCCACACACACACACACACAAACCCCCCCCTCTACGGCATACGCCACCAACACTCCCACGGCACACGCCACCAACCTTCCACGGCACACGCCAACGACGCTGCCCCCCCGGGCACGCCTACATGCGGAAGAAGCTCCGCACGTAGCGTGCCCACCGCCCCCTGGGCCTCTTGCGCCTCCGAGGATCCGCCCCAGGATCCTCTTCACGGGCCCTCTCAGCCGCCTCCTTCTGCAACATAACTTGTTCGCAGAAGGAGGCAACTACCCCCCAGACCTCCTCGCTGCCGACCATGGCGCTGACAACGGTCGGCAGCGAGAGGTCCGGCCCCACCGCCGCCACCACTGCACGACGCGGCTCTTCCCACGCGGCGCACTCCGCGAGGGTATGGTGCGCCGTGTCCTCCGCCGCGTCGCAGTGGTGGCACCTCGGCAACGGCTCCTTCCTGGCTATCTTGTGCAGGTACCATCCGAAACAGCCATGTCCGGACAGCACTTGCACAAGCCTAAAGGTGAGGGAGCCGTGCCCCCTCCTTATCCACTCCCGGAGGACCGGGCGGATGGCGTCTACGGTAGGCCGTCCGTAGCGCACATCCACCAGGTCCTCCTCCCATCGCCTCATCTGCACCTCTCTCTCCTCTAATCTCGCCCTCCGCACCTCAGCCGGGTGCAAGCGGAACCCACCACCATCCCTCCTCGCTGCCGAGTGCCGGTACACGGCAGCGAGCACCTCCGCTTCTCGCTCCCACGGCAGGGAGCCGGCGAGCACACAGGCCGCCGCCACGGACACCGTGCGGTAACCGCGTATCGCTCTCAACGCCACCTTGCGCTGCACTGATTGCAGCACACGGATATTACGGGCGTTGAGAGCGTCCGCCCACACAGGTGCCCCGTAGACGGCCATGCTGCGCACGACCCCTGCGTGGAGCCGGCGGCACCTCTGGCCAGGCCCCCCCACATTCGGGAGGAGCCGCCCCAGTGCCGCCGCGGCACCGGCGATGCGCGGTCCAAGCCCCTTGAAGTGGGACTCGAACCGCCATCTACCGTCCAGGATAAGGCCCAGATACTTCATCTGGGCCTTAACCCGGATCCGGTGCCCCCCCACCGAGATGCTCGCCCCAGGGGGCGGCCCATGCCGAGGCCCGTGAAACAGCAGGGCCTCGGTCTTTTCGGCCGCAACCCTGAGCCCGAGCATCTCGATGCGCTTGACCACCAGGGCAACTCCCATCGTGGCCAAGCGCTCCACCTCCTCCCACCTCCCCCCTGGGCCACGACAAGGGTGTCGTCCGCATAACATATCAGGCGCACCCCACTCGGGAGTGCGCCGCGGACGACCCCCACCACTAAATCACCTGGCGTTAAATGATGACGTGGACCACTAGGTCCAGATCTAGGTAGGTGGTTACTAAACCACGCCAAGCATAGAGATACTGACTGACTCTCAAGTGATGCTGTTGGAAGCCTATACGTGCATGGCGTCAGATTTTTGTGGTAATGGGAAAATACCCTACGACCATGCTATGGTTGTATAGTTACGTGTTCCTTCAGCAAATACTCAGATAAATCATAGAAATATAAATACTAGATGCGCTAAATGCTCTGCTACTATGTACAATACTTTCCTCTTTAGATTTCTTTATTGTATCATCACTGGACTTTTACTGTGAGCGTTTAAGACGTACTATCGAACGCACAGGCACCAAAGTGATACGGCCCTCTGCTTGAATTGCTAACTTAATGCAAATATTGCAAAATACACCCGAAATAAATCCTGTGAAAAAAACTATATCTCTAAAAAAAAAAAACTATGTATGTTCGTTTAGTGACCAAGAGATGTGAGTTGCAATATAATGCGTGAGATGTCAACGCGTACAGAAGTCTCTACAGTCGCGAAATATTATTTCGTATGCATTGGTTTAGGTAAAGCACTGTAACAAATATGCTACTGGTCGTTTTAATATCGGCTTCATTAAATAATATCATCATAAATCGGGTTATACATAACATAATGTATCAAATAAATAATAAAAATTGGGCAAATAATACATTTATTATTTAAAAAAGGATAATAGTAAAATTGACCTAAACTGACGACTGAAAACCCACTGGCGGACAAACGAGAGTAACTTCAAAAGCAGAAGAGGCCTTTACAATATTTTCTATAGGGATATAAATCACCTTCGGAGAGAGAATAAAATGTAATAGAACTATAATTACGTGTATGTAATCTACACTAATAAATAAAATTTAAGTGTCTGGATGTAATTTCAAAATATATTTTTTTAATTAAATAATATGATACGATACGATAACTATACGAAAAATATGATCTTTAAAATTTTTGTGTCTTTCTGTTTCTTCCGATTAATCTCAAGAAAGGCTGAACCGATATTGACGAGACTTTTTTTGGTAGATAGCTGAATTTGCTTGGCGTAACTTAGGATACTTATGTTTTTCGTAAATTAGTTCCATGTAAATAAAATTAAAATCATGAAATTGTGAATAAAATCCGATTCAAAGCACAGTTTTACTGTCAGGCACTTGTGAGGAATATCTTTGATGAATGTTAGTAGCAAAAAAAAAAAAATTGGAAATCAATTAGGCTTCCGTATAAAAACTATATTACGCAGTGAAAATTTATATGAGACGCGAGCGCAACTGCGGGCATACAGCTAGTGTATAATAGGAAGTTTATTTATAAAAATTAGAAACTAAGTAACAGAAGGGGAGGAATTCCAAATAAGTATAAATAATCTGTTTTTAATAATACACTCCCTTAAATAAAATACACGCGATAAAAGTAATTTCACATTATTCATAAGTAATATTTGGAATGTTTAATATAAAGAATATTAGGTATTAATAAGAAATTTAATTTGAGATTTCTTGTAGTGTATTTTTAATTATTCACTTCTATTCAATCGTAATGATTTATTCTTTAGTTAAATCGTACATGGTAAACAGTTTTATAGTTTAATTTGAATTTATGTTATAATCGCTATTATACATAACATAACATAGGCTCACGCCTGTTATCCCCGAAGGGTTAGGCACAGGTGAAATAGTGAACTAGACCACCCACATTTCGCCGAGATTAGTTCCGTCCCAGAGGTAACAAGAGGCGAGTCTGTCGCCAAATCGGACACAATTTCCAGTCTCCGGGATGATATTGAGTAGAAAAACCCAATATCACTTGACCTAACCCAGAGATCGACCCCGAGACCTCAGAACGACAATCGTACTGTAATACAACTGCGCCACAAGGCAGTCCGAGGCATTATTGTTATTAAATTCAATGGTAAATGTAATGTAATGTAAAGAAAGTATGACAGATTGTATAATTTCGATAGAAGGAGAAAGAGTGGAACAAGTGAAAGAGTTTGTGTACTTGGGATCAAAGGTTACGAGAGATGGAAAGTGTGACGATGATCTTGAAAGAAGAGTTTTGTTAGGGAATAGAGTAAATGGGGCCCTGCGTAACTTCATGTGCAGCCAGAAAGTGACTGAAAAGGCGCGTTTGGTTGTACATCGAGGAGTCCTGGTCCCTACACTTAGGTATGGTAGTGAATGCTGGGTTTGGCAGAAGAAGCATGAAAATAAGATTAACGCGGTGGAAATGAGAAGTCTGAGAAGTATAGCTGGAGTGAAGATGATTGACAAAGTTAGGAATAGTATGATAAGGGAACGCTGTGGTGTGGTAGAGGATGTGGTGACCAAAATAGAGAAAGGTATGCTTAGTTGGTTTGGGCATGTAGAGAGGATGGATGAGAGAAGATTAACGAAACGAATTTATTAGGCGAGGGTGAATCGGCAAGTCGGTAAGGGTCGTCCTAGGCGAACGTATATAGACCAAATCGATCACGTGTTAAATAAAGGCCAGGTAAAAAGTACTCATAACCGACGAGCATGTATGAAAGCGCTCATGAAAGTAGAGGAAGCGAAAGAGGCGTGTCAAGATCGTAGCAAGTGGAAGGACGTAATCTCTGCCTACCCCGACGGGAGAAAGGTGTGATGATATGTATGTATGTATTTGTAAAAATAGTATGCAAGTATCGAGTCCTTTGCTATAACATAGTAAATTCATAAAGTAGCAGGATTTGAATCAATCGTCATTCATTCGTATATAAGCACGAAAAATTAAGTATCTACTAACTAATTAAATCAAAAATATAAATTACCCCGTGCTCATATATTTTAGAATAATTTTCTTACTATAAAATATTTACAACGTCCATGTTTTCCCGTAGCGTTGTATGTCACTGGACGTCTACGAAATAATATCCTCGCGTCTCAGAAGCGGGTAAAATAATTAATTGAACGAATAAATCACAAACTTTCCTCGAGTTTGGTTACTTAACATATTTTTATCTATTGCGAACAACGTTTCGAGGGTTTTGCTGTGAAAAAATATATGTATTTTAAAGTAAATAAATTAATTAAACTTTAAAGCGATCATAACCGTTTAAAACATCTATGAATATTTATTTTAAACGACATTAAAACGATAAACTGTCTAAGATGTAAAGTGAGCAAAGTGTAAATTGTATTGTATATTTTTACCGATTAAATGAAACGCGAGTTAACGAACGAACGAACGATTTAACGAATAAACTGTTAACGTTAAAAGTAATAAAGATATTTCACATACTAAAAATATAACGTTATATTAATATTAGATATAGATCTACTTTGATCGAATTGCGTTTCTGACATAAATAGTATTAACATATTTTATTTAAATAATTGGACAAGATATAATAATATATATATGAACTAGATTCGATGTAAATATTATTAAATAATAGTATTGTCATTTAATAATAACACTAAGAATAATAATAATGATTTTAACTTTGACTTGATAGTAAGCTTTAGGTACTTTAAAGCAAAATTATATTTATATGAATTGTGTTGTCTAATAATAAATATAAATTTATAAATTATAATATAAATTTATAAATTCATAAATTACTAATTTCTCATCTATGCATTGATTGAATACGGAAGAAATTTATCTTAGTAACCTTATCCGTTATTCAAAATCTAAATTACGTTGAGTTGACGAGAGAATGTGGCGGTAATAAGAGTTGTTGTATGGCAACCCTAATTTCGCGCGTTGTCCAGAGAGAGCCATCGTAAGATTTACGACCGCTGCGGCATCCATCCTGTTAAAACCTACTCACTAGCAACATGCAAAAGCACTCGAGCTGAAAACCCCTGAAATGTTTTTAAAACTACTCAACCCCACGGTATTTGAAACTGTGTAACGTTGCCCGCACGAGGCGCCATTAATGAAATAATCCACCTCTATTTTTCACTTCACGACTTGTAAACTAATTATACCGTACTCCAGTCGAATATGTCTATATATGGGGTCGAATATGTCTATAGAGGGAGTCGAATTTGATTTTGTTATATCACAAAATACATTACAATTCAGAAGGTTTACTCCCGTTATATACTTTTAATTATTAGCAATAGCAACTAATTTTTTTTTTTTATAATTTAAATATAAATTCAATAATTTTAAACCTATTACTAGACGCTGTAATATTATTTAAAAAAAAAAAAACACTAATATTCTTAGTGTAACAGAACATGATATTGGTATTAAAATTTAACCAAAGAATACTAAGTCTAAGATTTTGAGAAGAATAAATTATTTATATAACTAATGGATTTGAAGCTAATTTCAAGAGGCTTGGACCACATATCGCCGGTGCCGCGGTGGCACTCGAACAGTTCTTTCCTGATGTGGGTAGACCAGGCTAGGAATGAAGTCAACTCCATGCACGGGTCGTGCGGAGCATGGCCGTCTATGGGGCACCAATGTGGGCGGACGTCCTTAGCGACTTTAGCGCACGGTGTCATTAAGAGCAATACGCAGTTACCGCACAGTGATAGCGTCGGTGGCCCTTGTGCTTTTTTTTTTTATAGTGATACCCCTCATGGCGTTTCTGCCGCGACCTCTAACATAATCAGAGACTTTGATTATCTAGGTTTATTTCCACAATGTAAGTTTATTCTTTATTACTTTATTTCTTTCTTAATTATATTAATTTTGCTTTAATTTAGTTTAGTTCATGTTCCCGTTTTACTCTTGTTTCTGGTTTAAATTCTTGTCCTTTCATATCATTGTTTGTTTAGATTTACGTTTACTTTCTTTGCTTGAATTGCCTATTTATCTTTATTGTTTATTCCTATTAGTTTTATCTTGGTTCTGTTATTATTTTCATGTCTCCTATCCATTATTCCATCCTTGTTTATTTCTACTTTTTTTCCTTATCTTCTTTTATCTTTATTTTTATTTCTATTTCCCCAAATTGTGCTTAGTATTTTATACATAAAAAATTTCCACAATTTGCCTTCTTATCTCATGAAGGGCTTGCACCATCTCGTTTACTCAATATTGAAATGTGATGACGTTCTCAGAATGGCCCTTGTGCTTGCAGGATCCCTGCCGTGGGAGCTTGAAGCGGAGATGCTGGCCACCGTATACCGATTCATAGCGACGAGCAGGGATGGTGACTGCCCCCCCCGACCAAAGACAGGGAGTGGGCTGATTTTGTCGCTTCACGCCGGGCGAGTCCCACATACCTCCCTCCCCTTCCAGCTCTTATCCGGAAGAGGGTTCTCCCAGATTAGAGCTGGTAGGGAAATGCGTAAATGCATCTCCTCACGTTAAATAAATAATGCTACTAATGGATGTGCCGGCGGACAGATAAGACTAATTTGTTTGAATATTAATGGTTAGTAAAAAAACATAAACTGAAAACCTGTAATGAGGTCAGTATCTTATAATAAATTAATTTTTTTTAACAAGATGAAAAGTGATTCGACAAGTGAAATTCATGGCGACAGATTTCGTGATTATTACATTTTTTGGGTAGCTAGAGCCACTACGTGTAGCTGGAATATGTTTGAAGTTATGGTGGCTCAATTGGTAATGTGATCGGATTCCGCGTAAATGGACGGTGGTTCATATCCGCCTATCCAATTTTCTAATGAGCCTGAGCTTTTAGTGGAGAAAAACATCGAGATGAAACCATAGCAGGTAGGGGTAGGGTATTTTTTAATTACCCGTCTGGGTAGCAACCACCCACTAGTTTGAAAACTTATCATCAAGCACCATAGATGTTTTCCGGCAGCATTACTTAAGAACCAATTCTAGAACTAATGTGATTATCATCCTGGACACTTAACATCAGGTTAAATTGTTGTCAAGACCTGTACAATATAAAAAATATGCACTAACACCATGCTATAGTATAATGATGGCGGTTAGTGCGGCCAGATTCCACGTCAATCGACGCAGGTTCGATCCCACCTATCCAACTCTAAAATCGCCCTGAGTTTTCGGTAAAGGAAAACATCGTGAGGAAACCTTGGCATGGTGGTAGGGGGTAGCTACCACGCTCAAATTTGAAAACCTGTCGCTAAATACCAATAGATGTGT
Source organism: Samia ricini (assembly GCA_014132275.2). Classification (NCBI taxonomy): domain Eukaryota; kingdom Metazoa; phylum Arthropoda; class Insecta; order Lepidoptera; family Saturniidae; genus Samia; species Samia ricini. The sequence goes on along the minus strand of AP028159.1, from coordinate 30,346,579 downwards.
TCCGGCAGCATAACTTGAGTACTTAGGCTTAGTGTCTATACCATATTGGAACACATCGTCACTTAACATCAGGTGGGATTGTGGTCAAAACATTGCGCCTATGTCGTGTAAAAAAAGTATACTACAAATATAACAGATAATACCGTAACGCTATATTAAGAGACATTCAATTGAATCATGGCGGGTGTGACGTCATAACTAATTAGTTTCGTCACCGCTCGTATTATGACAGGAACTGAGCTTTTAAATACACCGGGAGCTCAGTTGCCTCGTCATTCTCGTTCTGAACTTTTTACTCTGCATTGTCATCGTTTGAAATATTTATTCTGATATTGAAATAGCTTGAATATTTTTAGATGCGTATAAATTCACGTCAGTTTCTGGTGTACCATTTCACGTTCGTTTCATTACATAATCGATAATACTCTCGATTGAGCGTAATGAAAACGGAAAAGGGATTTCCTCGTTACGATCTTTTTTTTATATGTTTACAGCCGTGCAAAGGGAAAATAAGTCTATTTTGTATGAATTTGCCGGTGTTCTGTTGTCTTTTAAATATTGAAAGGTCTTTGTATTTATTAAATTTTCTTGTCGAGTCGTAAATAAACTTCGAAATTGTTATTCGTGTTTAATGAACATCGATTTAACTTGTTGTTACACAAACGAATTTAATAAAGTATCATACATTAGGTAGCTTAATTACCTTTGTGCCTATCAAAGATTTGTTAAAAATTAATGAAGATTGACTATAATGATACAGATGTATTTTTAGTGAATTTATAATTCACATAAAATCAAAGTATTCATAAATATGTTGTGTTGTGTTTTAGGAGTTTCACTTTAGCGAGCGTTAGTGAAACCATACGGTTTATCTCTGAATTTGACTACGTCACTACTTAGCATCAGGTGAGATTGTAAATAGAGCATAAATAAAAATATATATACAAAGACAACAAAACTTTATTCATTTTCTTGACAATTATATAACATATGCTCAGAATCGAGAGCAAAAAAAATAGAGTATTTAAAAAACCGAAGAATAAGTGAGTTTCCGATTACTACTTGCAGTGCTCTTAGAGCACCTTAATTCAACAGAGTGCTCCAGCGAACGCCGTTCGATTTGAATGGCTCACTTTTCTCTCGTATATAAAAAAATATGTCACTTGAACCGACCTGATATATTGTCATAATTCACATAAGCACGTATTTTTAGTTAAGAGTATTTTAAAATGATTTAAATGGAGTCATAAAGTAAATAACGGCAGTTTAAAATTTGATACTAACTCGTTCGCTTGGTGAAATATACTGTGACGTCATAGAAGTTAATGTCAGGAATTGTCCAGTCGTATTGTAATTCGTAAACTGCATTACTTGCTGATCCCTTATCGTATATTTAGATGCCGCTGCGTAATGAAGGATTTAATTTAACCTACATCTTAGTATTTGGGTATAAATTTGGGCAGCCATTGGTAAACCCGTTTCTTTATAAAACTTACATTTAAGTGTTTATTCCTAACTAAATACCAAGCAGCTAAAATCGTAGTTAGTCTACAAGCCTTGTTATCTTTTAACCGACTTCAAACACTTTCTTTTTGTATGTTTGTTACGCGATTTCTCCGTCATTTGTTGACCGATTTGCAATTTGTTTTTTAATCGAAAGAATACACTCCCGATGTGATCCCGTTTCCAACCAACTCAGGATCTGATCAGTGTAGCTCAGGAGGAAAACCCTCGAATATTATAGACTCACGTGTTTCATATATTCGTGTCCAAAGCTATGAGTAGGCTTCACAGCTATACATAAAATACTAAACCTAAATATACTAAAACTAAAAAGTAGATAAATCTTTTTTTAATTAAAAACAAAACTGACTTCAAAGGAATAAACTATAAAAATCTACTAAAAAGTCAATAAATAATTACTTTATTAATCTGCTTCGTTAATTTTGGAGTCGGTGCCAGCTAGAGTTAACCAGCTTCTATACTGAAATAACTACCTAAACTTCACAATTACATATACGCTAAATAAAGAGCAAGAGTGATTTTAAAGAACAATTGATCCCACTTTGTTATCTATAAACTAGCACCGATTTCAAAATTAATGAAGCAGATAAATACAATATTATTTATTGGCTTTTTAGTGCATAGTTTTTTATCATTTTGAAGCCATTTTGTTTTTAATTAAAAAAGTATTTTTAGTAATGGTATTCATCCATCCATTTAACCCAAAGACGTCCACTGCTGGACATAGGTCTCCCCCAAAGATTTCTAAAACGGCCGGTCTTGCACCACCCGCATCCAGCGGATTCTGGAGATGTTCACCAGGTCGTCGATCCACGTTGTGGGGCGCCTACCTACGATACGTCTTCCGGTGCGTGGTACCCATTGAAGAAACCGTTGGCCCCATTGGGCACTGGTTCTGCGAGCAATGTGCCCAGCCCACTGCCACATAAGTTTAGCGATTCTTCGACCAATGTTGGTTACCTTGGTTCTTCTGTGGATTAATTTATTATTTTCAGTAATGGTATAGATTAATATTATTATTAAATTAGATAGATATTTGCTATGTATTAGGCACTTAAATATATAACTCAAATGGACATCCAAAACTTTGAGATGAATAATTGATATAAATACATCTTTGAGATTCTCAAAGATACCATGAATTGTTTACCGTTCCTATAGAATTATAAATATTAACATAGTAGAAAAGACATTTTAAACAAAATTGTAGTAAAAATTATAGCCGTTGTTTACATGTGATAAATTAATCATTCAGATATTATAATGAATCATTATCATAAAACGTAATTTAAATCTGATGTAGTCTCTGGTAATTATAAATTTTAAGTTTTCAATCGTGCAGCCTAGGTGTAATCTCGAAATTCAACGTTCACAACTTTTAGATTTATGTTCGCAGTAGGTACTTTAGAATACGTAATTAGCTTTTAAATTTATAGACGTTATTGAAATTATGTTATTTCTATCAGGGTTAAATATAAATAAATAATAACTATAGTTTTGAATTTAAAATTGTGACCGCTAAGTTAGAAGTTTGATGTAACTTTTGGTTCGGTCACGTTACGTATTGGAGGCTCCATGACTTTGGGAAAATGTTAAATTAAATACAGAGTTTTACGTCGTAGGAAATTAATAAAATCGCAGCTTAAAATAATAGTAACCATCATTTATTTTTAATATTAAAGCTGATGATTAATTATTAACTTTTGTGTATGTACAAAATGAAACATTTCTCATAGTTATTTGACGTGTAGTGTTTTTTGTGTGAATGGTAACCTTCTACTCTGTATTCTGCGGCATTTAAATGGTATTGGATAGTGGTAGTGAGTTCAGAAGTCCCACGGAACGTACATTACGAGTTACCTCAATATTTTCATAAAAAATACATGATACCAATTTACTATAACGTTACTTAGTGTCTTGAATACCATATACTCGCAACTAATATTGAAAACGATTCAGAATGAAACTCCAATTATAACCTTCGTGTGTTTAGTATTTCATAATTATAGTCTTACATATTACACATATCTACGAGTGTGTAATTTAATTTGAAAATAATTACACATTATTTATTGTTACACATTCGAAAAGACTCGTAATAAGTAATGAGTGCCGGAGGTGAGTAAAGAAGTTGTATTGACTACATACAACTGTAATGGCGGGCCTCAAATCAAAGGCGTGTTGTCTTATACCGAATGTTTATTGTATTAAAGAGATGCACAACACGGAAATAAAATTTTAATATTGTATATTTGACAATTACTTACTTAAAAAATACTTTACCGGAAATAAAGTAATTGAAAAACTGGTTTGAATTTAATTATTACATGATAATATAATGAGGACAATGATATTAAATAGTATTAAAAAAAGCGAAAAATATTTGTGTTCTAAAAAGTATACAGTTACCAAGTACTACGTAGGTAGATTGACGATTTATACCATTCAAGCTCTTATTTTTCCCGGGCTCTTTTTTTAACTATTTACATATAATGCAAGCATATAATATTTGCATTCGAAAAGAATATGTTATTTTTGTCTCTTAAAAGCGAATGTTGAGATGGATGTGTGCCGTGTGGGGTAACAAGAATGGACAGGATTAGGAATGAGTATATTAGAGGAAGTTTGAAAGTGGCACCAATAGCAGACAAGTTAAGAGGCGGTCGTTTGTCCTGGTATGGACATGTGATGCGCAGGGAGAAAGAGGATGTTGTAAGAAAGGTATTGGATATGAATGTGGACGGTTACATGGGAAGGGGAAGACCAAAGAAAAGATGGATGGACTGTGTGAAAGATGAAATGCTTAGAAAAGGAGTGAATGCGAAAATGACATGTTGCGCCGACCCCAAATAAAAATGGGAAAAGGGTAGGGAGATGATGATGATGACGTCTCTTAAAAGTATTTTTTTTAACATTTCTAGTTGGAATTATGAAATATTTATTAGATACATTTTCAGTTTGGACTGTTCTTGATAAATCATAGTCACCGCAAATATAAGGGTCATAATGGGGTTAGCCGACATGGAATGGGCGTGTTCCCGAGGCTCAGTTGCAAGTAATGCTAGTGATATAACTCCCCGTGCCACATAAAAAAACATATAGTATAATTGAATTATTTGTTGATGAGGTAGATATATTGTTTGTGTAGGCTTTATATAAAAAATACAGTATATTTACGTACAGAGTAATTCCCTAATTTAAGAAACACATTATGTGTTCATTGTGAAATTAAAAGCGAATTGAAATAAAGTAAGTGAAAAATATAATTCATACAAAAATAGTCTAGGAGATTCGATTCAAAATTTTAATTTGTTTTTCTGTACATATTAGCAGCTCTTCTAATGCAAACAATGAGACCTAAAATTGATAATATAGGAAAATAAACGCTTCATAATTTTGATAATCAAATCTGATAAAAACGTCTTATTTAATAATTGGTTTAGCGGAAGCTCGGGAGGGGCATTATTTCCAGACATCACTATCGTTCAAGTCCACCATATTATGAACATTAAAACCTGCCTGACATAGTGCTTGAACTCTTTGACAGATTGATAGGTAACTTCCATTGGAACAGTATTATGGATATTCGATAAAAACTCACTATAACTTCTGTAGACTCTAAAACGCCAGGACGGTCCATTTTTGGAAATTATCGACTAAATTAGGCTAAGTTAAGCATTGCTAACATGCCTGTTAGCGCCATCTATTATCATATATATTTTCTTCTTATTCTAAGGTATTTCTTGTCTATGTTATCTATACGCCCCCGCTCTATTTAGTCTATGTATTCATTATCCTTTCCTCTTCCTATTCAAAAAAACGGAACGCCAACACGCAAACCGCCGCCGCTGTCTCTCGTATGTTTAAAAGTGCACATTAATTATCAAATTATATAGAACATTCATAAAGTGAAGTGAGATGGAAAATAAAATCTGAACCAGCTTAATCGAAGGCTAATAATAAAGGTAAGTTCCGTTTGCTCCTTTCAACATCATCCTTTTAGATATTTTTTAGATTTTATATTTTAGAGATTTCTAGTATTTTAGCAAGCCCTCTATTACTATGCAAGTCTAAAATAAATCAAATCATAATTTTTTTTTAATTCAATTTAGGCCCTAAGAAGGTCCTTATGAACGTCAAAACACTACCATACTCGCTAAAACAGTATACATATTCCCTAAATCATTTTTTGTACTATGTTAACAGTTCTTACTATGTTATTATGATAGTCAGCAAATGCTGTAAAGTAGTGTCCTTATAAAACGTACATAAAACATGATTAATTACGTTACACGTTACAATAGTATATGTACGTGAATAATTAAATGCCATAGTGATTGATATTGTCACGCGAACTGAACATTTTTGTTATACTTAATTCCATGCCTATTGTTAATTATTCAACGAATATAATTTGTAAATTTCTTACCTCGTTTTACCGATGAATTAATTGCCACTATATTATTGAGCTATTTTAAGAATATTTTTATAAATTAAAAGAACATATCTAAGTCAACCTTATATAATATAGAAATATTTATTTCGCACAGCTAAATTATATAAATGGCTCACAATTGTTAAGTAATACAAACTTATTTAACAACGTGATGACTCTAAGAGGATGATGATATAATAAAGAGAAACATACCTACCTTGTAACTCTTTGACTTGGTCGTGCTAAAAGAAGAATTGAATAGAAATACAATGTCTTTATGTACGTAATATAAGTTACATACCTATAATGCATTAGAAATGATAAGAATCTTAAAATATAGGGGGCAGATTCATCAATATCGCGTTTAAAGACATAATCGGATAACTTAGAACATAAATAACAGGAGAATGAGAAACTTATGTACAATGAGAAAGGGCTTTTGGAGAGTGACTTGCCCGATGCCCGATGGGGCCAACGGGTCCTCGAATGGCTGCTGCGTACGGGAATACACAGCGTGGGTAGGCCCTCACAAGGTGGACTGACGACCTGGTCAAGGTCGCGAGATTACGCTGGATACGGGTGGCGTAAAACCGGTCGTCGTGGTGATCTTTGGGGGAAACCTATGTGCAGTAGTGGGCGTCTTTCGAATGAATGGATGGATGGAAGTAGCGTCTGAAATTGACGCAGCGGCATGAAGCTAAAGAAAGCGGAGTGAAAATTTAGAAGAATATTTAGCAGTGAGACTCCATCCTTTTATATTTACTCTAGTAATAAAATGGATTAATTATAAATAGAAGTAGTTTGAAATTGAGTTTTCATGCAACATCTAGTAGTTATAATTAATGAAAGAACGTGACGTGACTTAAATTTCTCCAAAATAAGTGTTTTACATTTACTACATTTATATTTATTACGATTAATATAAATCCATCGATAGGAGGTGATCGGAAAGAATAGGTATAACAACACGAATAGTATAAGAGTTTCTCCACTCCGTTCAACAATATCTTTGACACTTAAAAGTATTTTACATAGTTATAGCATTGCGTAAACTTTTGCAATTTCAAGAAGTTTTGCATACGAAATGAGAGGCGAAAGTTGATTTTAGCTTATCGCCTTGTTACACGCGAATACAAAATCACATAATAATACGTTGAACAAATAAGATTAGCGGTCTCGAAATTAAGGGAACGATGCCTTCCTTCAAGGTGTCGAGTGTAAGAAGATTATACTTTGTGCATATACTTACTTTTTAGCAGAAATGAATGGGTTCAATTTATATTCTAGTGTTACGATAATATTACTCGATTTGATATAATAACTAGCTGTGAGCCCACGGCTTCGGCCGCGTTTCCTATATTCTTAACTGTGTAATATATAACCTAAAAACCAAATGAATGAAGTAAAATGAGAGCATTTTGTTTTTATTTGCGCGGAAAAAATATGCATAAGAATAAAGCGGAACGGAAAAAATGTACACAAGGTATATTAAAAAAAAAAGAATTAAAAAGGGCCGATGGAATCCGAAAAAAGCTTATAAACATCTATGAAAAATTCCGCGTCAAATATTAGTAATCCCATCCTATCCGGATCAGTAGTTTTGAGGTGATGGTGCCTCAATGGACCCCAATTTCCTTTTATATATATAGATAATTTAAGTAATTCCGTTTACGATTTCCTCATCAGACAGGCATTAAAAATTTGTCTACGACCAAATGTCGTCTATTTAATCATTTAATTGTATTGTGTAAAAAAGCAGTAATTCGTTTACACAAATTTAATATTAAAGCAATTTTTCGCGCGATACTATCTGCTGGACCGCTAAGAATGTTCGACAACATTATAATTAAGTCTCCGATTATTTTATATATAAAATAGAACAAAAAAAATATAATACGTGAATATTCACTACACAATCATCTACAAAATAATTTGAAACAATTAAAAAATTAACATTTACAACAATCGTTACAATCCGTGTCAAGTCGCATCGAAATAAATGTCAATTTTAATTTTAGACCCGTGAAATTTGTGCTTCAATTATAATTTATCGGCGTAACTACTTATAACAACGTGTATTTGGAGTAAAAATCGTAATAATATCTTAATATAATAAGGTAAAAATACCCTTAACCTCTCGAGCACTAACCTGGCGTTTATGCCATCTTTCCATTGTTTTCCTATTGTCCCATTTTTATGGGTAATCGACATATTAAATAAAATCTTTAAACGAATAATTTAAAAAAAATACTTTGTGTATTAATTAAATACAGCATAGTGTTTACTTACATATACATTACTTATAATAACAATTGCCTTTGTCCAAACATTAAGTATTTTTATGGGAATATTATTATTATTATTTTTAAATGAAAAGAAAATAAAAAAGAAAAAAATACCTGTATTTCTAAAACAAACAATACTTTAGATTATTAGACATTTTTAACAATAAATAAATACAAAACACTATTCAGAAAATAAAATTTTCTCATGTTAGCAAATATTCGTTCCAACCACGAATCAAACGATAATGCAGCAAATATAAGATAAACTCACGACAGCTATGTTAATTTTCCTTAAAAGCTGAATACATTTATAGCAAACGAAGGGCTTAATGGAAGCTCACTCGCTCCCCGGCTCCGATACGAAGTTGTACGGTACATTCGCTTTACCGAATCACTCCATTCAGCGGTGGAGTCGTATTTTCTTTCAATAGATTGGCCGAGATTGTATTACTTCACTCGAGACCCATTTTTCAGGCTCTTAGCGAGCGTAACCCGCCCTTAAATATCTTAAACAAATTTATTCGAGCTTAGACAAGATGTTTTGTTTGCGAAGAGTAGATAGACAAGTTTATATGGTAATAATGCTTTTTGCTTAGAAATTTTTTTCAATAATGTAACAGTAACGTTTTATTTTTTAATAATAATCATGAACATTAATTTAGAAGTGTATCCAATATACTTTACAGTACATACCTGTATGTTTATAATAAAATATTTATTTTGCATGTAATATGCAATTTAATAATGAATTTGAGAATATGTAAACTATATTATTCTAAATTTACCAAGTAAAATTACAAAGCTTTTTATAAAAGTATATTCTTTTAGGTTTCTTTCTCAGCTTCTTCTTCAGCTTTCTTTTGCGTCTATAGCCAATCAAAATCAAAATAAATGTAATTTGTAATAATGTGTTTAATCGAACGCAAATTTAGATTACTTTTGACAATACACTACTGTCAATTACTATTATTTTATACTATACATATAAATTACCTTGATAATTACAAAAAAAAACTTTAATAACAATATCTATGCAAATATAAAATTCAGGTCCTTTTATATTACAACTGTAAAAATACTAAACAGATTTACGTGATTATTTTTTAACTACAATAGATGTTACTCTGCGACTGGATTTTAATATACCTTTGTCGCAATAGGTATTATATATGATAAGCTAAACAATTTAATATATTGAAGCTAAAATACAGTGGATATCTTATTTATATATAAAGAAATGAGGCATTTTATACGTTAACATAAAAAGGTAAACATTTAAAAGGGTTTAAATTATTGCTGAGAAATGTTAAACGGGTAGTTAACGACTGTAAAACAAATGGGGCAGTTAGATAATACAAAAGAATCCACTTTGATCGAAGAGTTACGCTACGCGCAATGTTTTGTATTTTGATTTTGAACGCTCCTTTCTCTCGTAAATTAGCTATTGTTTTAGTCTTAAATTATAACACATCACTGTTTATCCCTTTTAATATGAATTTCTATTTGTTAGTCATTTACCACACTTTATTTCATTATTGTTAATACCGATGTAAATCCGATTTGGTCCTATATTAATCTGAAAAGTAATCGGCTTAGTATATTATATTCAGTGTGATGCGCTTGAAAACGGAAAACTATATCAATCTAGTTTTTTACTTACTCTTCTAAATTACCGAAAAGTTTTTCAAAACTATGCCAGTTTAATAAATACGCAAGCCATCGGATTCAAACCCTAGAAGAGACACAGAAAAAAGTGTTTTAAAAGGGATGAAAATGAATCATTGGCGTTATTACCGGTTTTTTTTTTTCTAAACCAGCTAATGCTCTTGACCGGAAGGGCCTTTACAGCTTCACTGAACTTTGGGAGCGAGTACTGAAGGCACTCTACCGGTAAATATATTTAACATAAACTATAGTCGCTGTGAATGAAAGTTCGCTTGACTGTTCTACCAATCACACGAACGATAAGACAACTTTCCACGCAGCGACGACCGATCAGAATTTAAAATCGACTTTTACGCTACCAAGTTTAATTGTCAAGACATGTGCCTGTAATTTAAAGCGTAATACTTCCCTCTTGCGATTGTAATTATTTACTGAACTCATTTTGTACCACAATTTTCATTGAGTTTGACACCAAACTGTTTAAGGTTAAGCTATAATCTATGTATATTTGATACTAGCCTTCAACCAGTGTCTTAACAGTAATTAAGCATTAACTTACATTACTTACTTAACATACAGCAATGGGACGTAGTCGCTCACAACTAAAAGGCTCAAAGGGCAATAGATAAAGCTATGATTGGAGTTTCACTGCATGCTCGAATCAGGAATGAGCAGATCCGCAAAAGAACTAAAGTAACCGATATTGCTCGAAGACCTGGTAAAAGTCGCGGGAATCCGCTGGATGCAGGTGGCGCAAGACCGGTTGTCGTGGAGATCTCTGGGGGAGACCTATGTCCAGCAGTGGACATCTTTTGGTTGAATGGCTGGACGGATACCAGCCTGCTTTCTATTTGTTATTCATTCAATTGTTTATAAAGAACTTTATTATATTACCACATATAAATGCGAGTCACTAAGGTACTGTATCACACTGTTATTATAACGCATACGATTCTTGACGTATCGTGACTAGCTCCACCAAAAATCGGCGCTGAGTATTCCTAAATATTTTAGCGCATACTCAGCTGAACACCTTTTCATAATAATGAGATTCACGTGTGTATCAAATATATTATTATCTTTATTTGAAAGTGTACACTTTTTTTATAATTAATGTCATGTCGCGGTATATGCGTCTTATCATTGAATAAACGGTTAATTTCTTTCTTAATAATCTACAGGTCGCAATGATCAATTAATAGCAAGTGGACTATATGCTTGTTTTGCTATTATACGTTAACCAAACAAAATAGGTAGAAAGAATGGATTCTTTATACTTTCTCATCAGCTTCATGTCCTTTTTACGTTTAAATAACGTATTTGTTCTGTTTCATTAATAATTAACCAAGCATTTCTTTCTTATATATTAATTTAGTTTAATTGTGAACCTTTTATTCGATTATATATGAAATTTGTTAGCAAGTATAGGTTTGTTTTATGGAACGAAGTGCAAAAGCCCAACAATAACACGTCCCAGCAGCGAGAAGGTGCCGGAAACTCAACAAACATTAATGGTGTAAACACTAAGGGCTGTTATAAACTTTCTTATCTCTATTTGCGTTCGCATTAATCATTTTCTCCGACGATACTTAGACCGATTTCGCTCCGTAACTCATTTGTTTTGATTACGTGTTTCCTGTGGTAGGTAGGCACCTATCTACCTACATATAGTCGTCTTAATTTCTTTCAATTACAAACCGACACTCCAATTTTATTTATTAGTATAAATGTTTAAAGTCTCTAGCTAGGTTTGTAGGTAGCAAATGTATGACATTAAAAGAAAGGATATGTCGAAGGGATCAGAAGTAGATTAATAAAGTAATTATTTATGTACTTTTTAGGAAATTTTTAAAGTTTTTTTTTTTTAAAGGTCACGTTTCGTAATTTAAAAAAAAATCTACTTTTTTACTTGTAAGTATATACTTTTAGGTATAGTTTTGAATCCAGTTTTTGAAATTTTGACTAAAAATAATTTTATTTCCGTATTAATTTCTTTATCCTTTTTATTCACTACTAGGTGTGTCCGCGGCTTGGTTTGATTGGGATTCAGACAATTTGCAACCTATATTCTCCCTCTGGATGCTATCCATCTCATTACCAAATTTTATCGAAATGTATTTAATTCTTCAGGTATAAAAAAATAACAGATATACAGACATAAATAGCTTGTACACGCGACTTCGTCTATGTAGAATTATTACTTGAGTACTCTATTTTTACTTCAAGCTTTTATTAATCTCCATACTGGTTAAATAAAATAAAAAAATCATCTGTTCGTATTGAACATTTTTAAATTCTATTTCTAATAATATAATTATCAGTTTTTTTTTTTTTTAAAGTTCCTTCTGTTAAGCACAGCCCATAATATAAGTTATTCTAAATTGTGACATACTTTTAGTTCTGAATTAAAGTTCGTATAAAACCTCCAAGAGTCAGTGGTGTTTTTAAAGGTATTTTAATAATTCAAAGTTTCCCATAACAAGATTATGGTTTCAAGTATTTTACACTCGCGTTACGTCAAAGAAAGTTTCTCTACATTCGCGAGACCGCCTCAAGCGCTTGTATGTCTTCTTACGTGGGTAGTTTTTAAATTAACTTTGACTAAATCTAACCGGTAAATAGAGTACTTAGAATTAATAGAAGAGAGATCTCATTACTATAAATTGAATAAACGTTACGTCTGTAAATAGATCACATAAGTATATATATCGCAATGGGTATTACTGTAGATAGTTTAATCCTAATTCATTTCTGAGTTCGAACTATAGTACATAGTGCCGCCGAGTTGTAAAAAAAGTACTTTCAGTTATTATTAAAGGCTCAAATTTTCAGGCATTTTTACATACTATCAACAAAAATTTCGCTACGGGACCGAAAAAAAAAAAACGTTTAAAAAAGCACCCTAAAACCGAAAAACGTCCACTGCTGGACACAGGTCTCACGCAAAGATCTCCACGACGACAGGTCCTGTGCCACCCGCATCTAGCGGATGCCGGATTCCGCTGTCCAAATCCAAATTGCCCCACGCGCAGCTCCTCACCTCTTCGCTTTCCTAGTTTCTCATTGAAGTCCCTTGTAACAATAATGTACTTTGTTGCTACATATGGCTTGTGAAACATCCTCATACATACTTCTTCGTCGGAGTGTGCCGAAGTCGGGGCGTATATCTGAATGACCATCAATAAATACCGTTTGGTTATTCTGAGTATAAAGAATGTCACTATGGCCGACACACTCTCGATCTTCACCACATTCCTCACAAGGGACTTGCGGATGAGGAACCCGATAACAACTTGAGACTATTGTTCGCCCTCCCGGAAATACAGCAAGTTACCAGGATTGAGGATTATCGAGTCCTCCCCCTCTCTTTGGACTTCAGATAATCCAATATATTCCAATAAATTCAATATATCTCATCGTAACTAGTTTCTCTCTTCCTCTAGCTCAACGATCTCTTTATCGGTCCACAGTGTTCGCGTGTTGTATGTTGCCAGGTCAGTACGTCGTTATTTGTGGTAGACATGTATGTAGACGAAGTCGCGAACATCCCCTTATTATTAATAAATATGATAGTCGTATTAACGATGGGTTATAAATAAGTTATAATAATACATATGAAAAGAAAAAATGACACACGAAACTTTCAATAAAAGATATTATTTGAAATAAACTTATGACAACCTTTTATAAACAGTCTATAATATTCCAAGTTTTAATATCTGTGGTCACTGTCAGCCCAGTTTTAATATTTAAAGATATATAGTCCCAAAGGCGGCATTCATTTCAACGCTTGCGGTACACTCGTGCCCGTAGACTGGTTCTCAATTAAATTAAATTAACTTGCACTGTTTATTTACGAATTAATTGACAATAACAGATTATATATATCTAAAGAAATTTATTTAAAAACACCATTATAGATAATTAATTAGTTTTTTAATTGCTTTATTTTTAATATACTGGAACTGATTATTATCTAATTAGTTTAGTCACATACCTGAACATAGTTTTATCTCAATTCAAATTCACATATGATCATTTTTTGACGAATATTGCGCATTGCTGAGTGTAAATAATTTATCAATAATGCAATATAAATTACTGGTTAAAAAACGGAAACTCATGTTATCATAATGCATGTTAGTTTTAAAATTTTATTTTTATTTTTCCAAATTATTTTTATTAGTTTAAGTCTGTGGTAGATCAATTTCGATTTTCTATATCATATGATGTTTTACAGAACGCAAGAGACCAGTCATAATAATTCAGCTAAGAAGGGAATTAGTGTGGGTACTATTAACTAACAATGAAGTGCATTTAGATTGATAACGCTTTCTGGATTATCTATATGAAAAATAAATTTACCACTACATTTATTTAATAGTCTCTTTGTGAGTCTGGATGTTCATTGTTTAGCTTATAATTCGAGAAGTAATACGCTAACATAATTATTTTTTTTATGGATAGGGATACAGTCTCAGGTTAAGTTTTAGTTCAGTAATTATTAGACTAAGTAATATAAAGAGAAAGTTATGAGGATAATAAATATAATAGTGAATGTTGCGCGACACAAAAATGACTACAAACGTGTTATTTGCGATACGCCTTAAATACATACATTTAACTATTGATTTAAAAGATAATATATTTACTGTCTAATTTTTTACACAACATAGACTTTGTGCTTTGATCTAAATCTCATCTAATGTTAAGTGACGATGTGGTCCAGGATGGTAAATACACTAAGCCAAGAGGCACTGGTTAGTCATTTGAAGAAAATGCAATAACGCGAATTTAAGAGTAGAAAAACCTTAGAAAGTTTTACGCAACATTAACAATATTATTATTATTATTATAATTTTTATCAAAAATTAAAAGTACCTTAAGTTACCGGAGTAACTTCAGCTATCTACCAAAAAAAGTTCCGTTCAAATCGGTCCAGCCGTTCCGGAGGTTATCCATTACAAACAGACAGACAGACAGACAAAAATGTTAAAAATTGTCTTCTTGGTATAGACGATGGATATGCATTCATATCTAGTTAGTAAAAAAAAAAATTGCAATAAACAGACACTTCAATTTTATTTATTACTATAGATACATATTACATACCAATTCAATTAATAAGTCGATGCTCTGGTGCTTGTTTATATTTTTTATTGAGTTATTCTTTGAAGCCAGGTTTCTTCAAAGGGCTTTTTTTTTCTGTGTGTGTTTTTTTTTCAGTAGTCAAAAAATAGTTCTCTATAATTTTCTCTTTTGGTGACATAATTGATATGTGCACACTATATATAGACATGACATAAACTGGATATTGTCGCTACATATAATATTTTGACAGTAATTCCTTGGTGTACGCCAAACCAGTAATACGTTTAGAATAGGTTTATATAAGAGAAGTTAAAGCAATTGAGTCAACGCAAGATAAACTATATGATGTCATAAAAATTACAAAGTATAAAAAATCATTTGTTAATTAATAATACCTTAAATAGAACTAGAAGAATAAAATACAACCGAAATCATCGTATATTACGCAGCTAACTTCGTATACGTGAAATAGTTACATAACTAATTTCTATGAAAAATCATTTGCTATGTAACATAGACTCTTTCTCATATTTACTCGTATATTAGTTTGAAAACTACAACAAAATTATGTTCATTGTAAAAACAATGATGTTCGTTTAAAGCTAGAAAATATACTGTTTCTGTTGTAATTAAATTTACGCTATACCAATTATTTATTTATAAACAAATGCGACGAAAAAATAAATAAATTTTCTGAATGTTTTCAAGTAACACAGATTGAAAAATGTGTAAAATAAATGTTATGTTTCCGTTATCGTAACGTTTTATTCTCCATCTGAAATAGAATACCGAACAATACAATAGTATTAAATTAGTTTTGACGCAAATACCAAACAATTGACTTCAGTTGCCGTCGGTTTGTAGAGATTAATTGATGTGTGTTGTCCATTCGATTCAAATCTTTATATACAAAAATAAAATAACATAAGTTTTATATATATAAAGTGCGGTGATGTCACTCAATGTTATATAATTTAGTCTATATTTACGTTTTATAATAAATCTGAGACAATTAGATTCATTTTCAGTGTTATTCATAGATCTGTGTATTTACAAAATTTTAATTATTTACGACTTAAAGAATCAATGGAGTTATAATTTCGATTTATCATCAATGTGAGTGTGAATTATAGTTTAAATTTAATCATGAGCATGGAAATAATTAATTAATTAAAAATTATTGCTTATTTTTATTGTTCTAAACAGGATCACTACATTTTTCTTACAGTATTTAAATATTTGATACACTTTAAAAAAACCGTATTTAACATTAACAAAGGAGATGTTTATTTATTACCCATCTTTACCTCTAAAGGGAACATTACTAGGCGTGCAGCTTGTTGATTAAATTGTCGGTAGAAAAGGATACAAAAGCCAGAAAAAGCCATTACTGTATCCTATAGTTTATTTTTGATATTTCATTAATCACTAGGCTAATAAACAAAGCCACGTGGAAGCTTTATGTCAATTTGAAAAAAACTTTCACGATATTTTATGAGAAATGTGAAACAAATAAGGGGGTGTCCATAAATTACGTGAGGTGTTTTTTTACATTTTCTGACCCTCCCTTCCGCCCTGGTGAGATGTCGTGAGATCTTATTCAACCCCCTCCCCAACCCCCAAGCTCACGTGAGATTTTTCAAAATGTGAGTTTCTTACGTAAACGCGTTGGATTTGTTATTGTAAAAAGAAAAAAACACATTTGCATCGTGCTTTTATTTACGACTAGTTAAGACTAGTAATCAATATAACTGAGAGTTTAATTATAAGTGTAATAAAAATTTAACAATAGAATACTTAAATCGTAACTACTGTGATTAACAAATATGGCGGTTTGACAGTCAGTAAATGTATAACGTTGAAGTATGAATGAAATTATTTTCTTTCGAAAGAATTAGTAAATGATCTTAATCGTATTACGATTACGCTTAAGATTTAATCTTAAGCATGTACTATCTGGATTAAATGGACCAAAATAATATATTTTTTTTATTTGTTTCAATCAGAAAAAAAATTGCGTGATATTTGCCGAGACCCCCCCCCCCCCCCCCTCTCAAACGTAAGATTAGATGAGATTTGACTCGACCCCCTCCCCCCTTAAACACCTCACGTAATTTATGGACGCCCTCTAAGTCGTTACATGAAAGACAATTTGACTGCATTAAACGCCCTTTCTTCTAAGTAATAAACACGTACCGATGACCCTTCAGTCCTTTCTATTAATCTATTTTATAGCCTCTTAACAGATTAGGTAAGTTCCAATCAGATGGCATCGTTCACAGCACATAAGTACTAATTAAAACAATTCAATTAACATCTACACGTTACTCTGATCCATTTTATTGGACGTTCGGACCCGTTGAATTTGGTGGTTACGACAAATAAATTTTTACTGGAGCATAATCATTTATTGTCGTTAACTGAATAGAATCGATGTGGATTTTATGCTAGCTTTTACCAGCGGCTGTACTCCACCTGAAGTTAGTGACTGATTACTAATGTGTAAATATTGCACAATCTTTGCAATAATCTTACCTAATGTTAAGAGCGCATATGGTCGAAGAGAAGAATACGCCAAAGCTAGAGGTAGCTCCTGTTGAGCGATCTAAATATATTTATTTAACGCAAGATTTTCAACTTGGGTCTGGTAGCCCGCCTGATGGAAATTAAAAACACGTTGCTGCTACTATACAAAAGTGTTATTGGAGTTTTTTTTTTTAATTATTATAAATATTTTCTTAAACCAGACGATGATAAATAAAGTTATTGCGTAATCTTTAAAACCGTTTTTCACTACTTTTTAAAGAATTTCATGTTATAAGCCCTCGGTAAAAGTCATAGTTATCATCTTCTATATATTGTAGTAATTCACTTGACGTACTCGCAGCTCAATCATTTACTGTAACTTGTGATTTGGATGATCTCCCGCGATATAGGAATGATTTCCTAGTGCGAGAATCTATAGTCATGTATTTGTGTGTTTTATTTATAAACAGTAATGTAGATTGTTGATTTTTTTTTTTTTGTGTATCACGCTAGGTATAGGCCTACCGCGGACGGCCCCGGGGGGTTTTAGTGGGTATTTCCGGGCGACTCTCGCCCGGGTGAGTCCCACACTGCACGGAGCTCGTCACTCCGTGCCCCTTATCTAGTGTACTGGGGGACTTTGAAAAAAAAAAAAAAAAAAAAAAAAAAAAAAAAAAAAAAAAAGGTATAGGTATAGGCCTACCCCAAGGAACTTCATAAAAGTTGGTCTTGCGTCATCCAGCGGATTTCTACAACTTTTACCAGGTTGTCGGTTTACTTGTTGGTGGCCTGCATCTACCACTATATGGTCGCCACTCGGGAACTCATTGTCCCAGTCGGGTACCGCATCTCACGTCTTCTGCGTCCGAACCAAAATTATCTTAATAGGTTCTGAATATAAGATTTGTTTTATATCTTGTTTGTTAAAGACAATGTAAAAAAACTGACTCCTCCTCAGCAACCACGCAATGAATTGGACTGTATAAGGGTGACGATATATAATAAGGTGCGGTGAAAAATATAAGTGTAAAAATTCATTTTATCTGCAAATTAATCCGGGCGCACATAGACTACTGATGTGGTAATAATATGAAGCGGTTACGTGCATTAAACTCGGGTGCAATGGTACATATATTTTTTTTTTATCAATAACGTTTAATAATACTTTAAGATTAGTAATATTTTAACAATGTCGCAGTGATACAAGACTAAAAATAAATCCCTATTTAAAATTACTACGCTATGTTATATTAAATCCTTGTACAAGTAATGATATTATCACTAATAATAAAGTTACATAGCTCCCGAAAACGAAAACTCGAAGGTTTTTCGATAAATCGACTTCAGTTAAGTGACTTTTTATGTTAAATCGTTTATACGTTTACTCCGGTGAGAGCGGTTATCTAATAACATAATATCAAGAATACTGTCTGTACTTTTAAAAGAAATCCTTTTGCAAACCGTATGCTCTAACTTGAAAATGTTCAGGTGTTGGATAATTACATAAAAAAATAATATTGTGATAAGACAGATTTTTTTTTTTTTATATCAGAATTTGATAGTCGCTTTTGTAGTTTGATATACATTTTGGCAATGCTTCAGACTTTATTTTTTTAAATAATGAAACCTTTTGAAACATAGTTATATTCAATATTTTTCTGGGAATCAAAACTGTAAATCACCTACTGTGCTAATATTATTTCGAATTCAAATAATATTTTCCAAATACTAAAATAAAATATCTGGTGTACTAACTCTACCAGATTTTTACCATAAAAAATAATACACTTCTGCGAATTAAAATTAATATTAATAAATAAAATTGAAGTCTATTTGTAAGGTTAATTCTTTTTTACTAAATAGAAATGAATGTATATATACGAAACCTATTACCAAATACCAAAAACACAATTTAAAAAAAAATTATCTGTCGGTCTGTCTGTCTGTCTATCTGTTTGTTCCGGGTAATCTCCGGAGCGGCTGGACGGATTTGGACTTTTTGGTAGATAGCCGAAGTTACTCCTGCTAACTTAGTGTACTTTTAATTTTCGAAAATAATTAGGGTTCCAGGTAAAAGAATTAAAAGTCCTAAAAAAATTAATAAAATCCTATTCATTGTTCAGTTTTACCGGGAAGTGCTTGAATTCTTCAGACATATTTTTACTTTATTTTAGTAATATAATTTTGTTTGATATAATTATAATAATAAGGGTTCTGTAGAAAAAATAAAACACATTTAAAACATATAAAACGCGGTCACAGCCGCGGGCACACAGCTAGTATTATATATCTTTTTGAACACAAAAAAATAAACAATAATCGCTCACGTATAAGCATCGCCATGAGACAAAACACTGGCGTATAATAAATTTTCTTTTCGCAGATGTTTCCCGCGGGCCGTTATTGGATCCCGACGATATAATATGCGGGATTTCATTTTCACAGATTGTCAGGCTAATGGACATTGTATGGTGATGGCCGTCTTATAATTTTCACCCAAGCACATATGCCTAATGCATTTTCTATACCATTAAATAAAATTGGAGTCTCTGTTTGTAATGTTAAAATATTTTTTTTACTGACTAGTTATGAGTGTATATCTGATAAGTATACCAAAAATACAATTTTTAATTTTTTTGTCTGTCTGTCTGTTTGTCCCGGGTAATCTCCGGAACGGCTGGACGGATTTTGACGGGACTTTTTTTTAAGATAGCCGAAATTACTCCGGGTGTCTTAGGGTACTTTTAATTTTCGAAAATGTCTAGAGTTCCGCGTAACAAAAATAAAACTCATAAAAAATTGAGTAAAATCTGATTGTATGCACAGTTTTACGGACATGTGCTTGAATTTATAAGAAATATTTTTACTTTATCTTATTACAAAAAAAAAAAATAGTGTTCCATATAAGAAAATTACAACGCAGTGAAGAATATATGAAACACGAGCGCAGTCGCGGGCACGCGGGCATTATAATATAGCTCGATGTCTCCATGTCTTCGCTCGCATTTTTTACATATCATTTAAAACTATAGGATTTAAATTTCATATTCAATGTAATGAAGGTATTGGCGGTAATTTTTTTCCGATGCATTTTATCAACTTATTTCATTTACATGTACTGAAAATAACCAGAGTGTACGTTATCTACGATTTGAAAAATAATCATGTAAATAGGTTCAATTGGTGTTGATTTATAAATGAAGCAAAGATGGACCAGTAATTGTGTAGTCAGATACCGCGTCGATAGACAATATTCGAATGTATTTATTCCATTCTATAATCCATCCATCCGTTCAACCGAAAGACGTCTACTGCTGGACGTAGGTCTCCTCCAAAGAACTCAACGACGACCGGTCTTGCGTCACCCGCATTCATCGGACTCCCGCGACCTTCACCAGGTCGTCTGTCCACCTTGTGGGGGGCCTACCCACGTTGCCCCTTCCAGTACATGGCAGCCATTCGAGAACCCATTGGCCCCATCGGGCAATCGGTTCTATGAGCAATGTGGTCAGCCCATTGCCATTTAATACCTGCCACATAATGAGTCTGAGTTTTCGATGAAGAAAAAAATTCATCATGAAACCATTGTATAACCTATACCTTATATTAGCCTTAGTTGAGAGCTAATTAGCGCTATGTGTAACGTTTATCATTTTCATCTAAACATCCTAACCTAACATATATCTTATGTTTGATCTTACGTTATATATGAATCTTAGCACATAGCCTAAGTAGTAAAAAAACCGAACAAAATACTATCTGTAATATAGTAATCCACTAAAATTTGTAAAGATTATATAAATAAAATTGAGTTTGCTTTTCCAGAACTTTATTTTTATAATAAAGAGACAATCGTTTTATTTGAACTCCAACTGATGGTGATTAATAATGTAGATGATGAAAAATGAAAAAAAAAAAAATAATGAATAAACAGTTTGAGAATTTAACTTCGAATTAACGCAAAGAATTAGACAATCTTATAAAAAACATAATTACTACTGTCTATATAACGTTTATCACACTAATGGCTACGTGCAACAGTCCGCTTTCATAAAACTGTACCCGCCCACAAACATCGAGGGAATTAAATCTTAAATACCGGCTTTTGCTTTTAATAGCCGGCTGTGAACGAAATCTGCTTAAGTTCGCTGAATTAATAGACTTCTTAGAGCTGAGGTAGTTTTCATTTGAATAAAGCTTTTGCTTTGCCTACTTTAAAATTACTAAACAGTAGACATATTTATATAGTTAGGAAAGGTTGTGTTTATATAATATTATCATAAATATTAACAAGAACATTTAAAGTAATGTTTATAATGATCTTTCTTCACTGTATATGAAGCTAAGTCTTGACCACCCAATTCAATTATGCATTAATGCTAATTTAATATTGGTGAATCATTTGGTTGCTGTGGTGAGAATGTCAGTTATAATTATCATTCTTGTCGTGTGATTTTCTCGTGTGTGGAAGCCCGCGCCGCTCGACGTTACGTTTGACACCTTTTTCAAATATATACGCGCAACCGCTCCGCAGCACAAGACGCAAATTTATAATGAAACAATATCGCCGGATCATGTCGCTTATACCGCTTCCACGGCACTAAGCTAGATCCAAGATTCTTGGGTTCGCAAGTTCAAGAGAAATTACTCGGTAAGTGGACATATTGATATTTTCACCCTGAGCGACCCAGTGTTGTCACCAGACCCACGGAAAGAAATAGGATATTTGGAGGCCGGCCAGCACGCATTTGGTATTTTCTATCAAATATTGTCCGAATCGTTTTGTATGTTTTTTAGCCCAAAATTAAGCCAAAAATAGATGTGAGGAACATAATATTCTGGTTAATTACATTTGAAATTTAATGATCTTTGATATAATTCAAATGTTAGGGGATATAAAGGTTAACACTGTTTGTATGAATTATATTTAACTGGCCATATTTATTTTAAACTTAGTTTTATTTCAGTACAGAATACAAAGAATCAATTTACGAAATGCGCACTTAGGTATTTTTTTTTAATTTAACCTTTGATAAGTGGTTTGTAATATTTCGTTTCGTTTTCCGAAACTAAACGTTTTTAATTTTTCTTATATAGGAAATTTGTAGTAAAATTAAACAGCTTAACATACCATGTTACAGTATTTTCTTACGTTAGCGAATAAGATTGACTCACTATGGCGGTTCCTTCGTACTTAAATTCATCTATCTTCTAAACAAATTGAGATGACATTCTGTTTTGTTTTACAAATGTTTTAACTGTAAATTATATTATAAAAATTATAAAAATAGGTGCAATTTAATTTTTAACCAATTTCTGAGAAAAACAATATTCACAAATAATGATTAGTAATTACTTGTTAACTGTATTGATAGCTTAAAGAAAAATCCGTTCGTCAAAGTTTTACAATTTTTTTGATGTCGCATAAATTAAAGAAAACATATTGATTGTAAAATTATTTAGGTTATAAATAAAATCGCAAATCTGACATTATTTATACAGTCCGCTAATATGTTTTTTTTAAAGTAAACTTAATTGCAGATTTTATGTACAATAAATAAATTTAAAGTATTAAAATATAAAAGGTTAACTATGTTCTACCACGTTCAGGAAGTCGCTTCAGCAACCCTGGAGGAGTACCCGACATGGGCGATGGAGCGCAGATCTTAGCTTGCGGCTGTACTGTGTAGCGATCTCTCTTTACCGGCTGTGACTCGTCTTATGGTTGATATAGAGAGGACATGGAACACAGTCCTTCCTTCGGTGAGGGCGCCCTCTCGCAGAAGGAGGAGGCTGAGCAGCAGAGAGAAAAGCAGCCAGGGCACTCGCAGTTCGCCGCAAGAATACCTGTTGTATGAGGCAGGATAAGTCGAAGTATCTTCCTCCAGAGACCTACATTCATGTAAGCAACGGGAACGTCTGGTGTCAAGTAAGCAGGCTTACGGGATGCATGAAGAGGAGAATCGTCGCTGCTTCTAAAAAAAGTCGCGTCAGCAACTGAAAAAGCATATTAGTAAACCGCATATTATATGAACTGTAAAATATATATATTCCATATTACAATATCTACATACGTTGGTATCTAGACCCTTCATATATTAGATGACAAAATATCGGTTCAGTTGTTCGTTTTCATAACTGCCGGTTGGCGTAATCAAAAGTTTTCGTATAAACAAGATTCGTTCGCAACGAAACGCTGTATCGGATTTCATATGGGATTTCGTATAAAATATTACATTATACTGAGTTTATTATTGTTCAATACTAATCAGAGTTTTGTAAAAAATTAATGAAATTTCAAACAATAATATATTTTTATTACCCTGTAACAGTGATTTATGTAATTATACTGGTTCCATTTTTATGTCAGATGACAAATATTTACTAATAATTTATTATAATAATTATTTTATTAGTTTTGGTAAAGCTTACAGACCAATATCACAATGCATAAAAATATATAATACTTCTTCTTCTTCTTAGTTAATGGCAATCTGTGTGTACACACAATTTGTGCCAATGTCATGTGGGTAAGATTTTCAATCTTGTATCAGCGTTACCAAGCTCCAACAGAACGGTGGCCTATCCTGCTCAAACTTTCCATGGAGCTTTGTCGGCACCTCAGAATGTATGCTACGCGTTGTCTTCTATAATAAACTTAACTTGAACACAATAACTAAACTATTTCACACAAAACGCCACCAAGATTACATGATATAGAGTCAAGTACACAAGTTTAATGAATTAAAGAAAACAATTGCTACATGTCAGACTGAGATCCCGCCAAAAACTCCAAATATATAATTGTTGACTATTGCTAATAAAAAGCTTCCACAGATAAATAATATTATTAATGTTAGCAATTAAATTTCATGATGATTTTTATTTAGCATTATTATCTATATTTTAGTCAATACATTTTATGCAATTGATAACTTAACAACTTTCAATAAACAACAAAAATACAAGGTTTTTAGTAATGCCACCATTAATTTTCCTTCATTATTTGTATTATTTATTACGAGCGTGATATATAAACACTATAAGACGTTGAATTTACCATCATACTTATGAATCTTTCAGATACATATAATAACTATCCTTCAATTTTAGGTTAAAAATAAACTCATGTGTTGCTTCTGAAAACGAAGTTTTATTTCGTTAGTTTCTTACAAATACGATAACTTATTTAACTACACTATTATTACCACTTTACCTGAAAACGAAGAAACGACAATTAAAGTCTATTCTTCTACCAATTATTCTTATTTATCTATTTTAATTAACAAATCTATCACAATAAATCTCTTTTACAATGCTATTTTTTTCATAACCTCTCAACTGACCATAGACCTCAGACCAAGGATGCCACAGACTCTAGCGCTTGTCAGTTGTCAATGTCATTGGTAATGTAGTAAGCGCGGCCAAATTCAAAATTAAAGAAATATTGTTTCTTTACATACATAACATTAAAATCACATCGATTTTTATAAAACTATAAGCCGTATATTTAGAGGTATTATTTTGCTAGGTTTAAGAGGATATGCGGTCGGCGACCGATTTGAATAATAGATATTTCAGAAATCTTTTACTATCGCGTTGCGCTCCAAAGAGACAGTTATAAAATACGAAAGGCACAACTTCAGTTCGGATTGATTTAACCTTTGCAGAATAAACGAAAAGATCGTAGTACCCTGTTTCCTCCTCCCAAAAATAAACCGATTTTTTATTTTATTTCACTTTTAGAATAGGAAAGACTTTAGCTTGCTTTTTAAACTATATACATCAAATTTGTTTGACGAACGACTGAAAACGACGGTAAATGTTGAGTCTTTTTTTCATTTTTTAAGACTTCTAGTCTCTACAATAATTAAGTTATGGAAAAAATCAAAACGTACTGGCATGGTAGTGGTGGATATATATTATTTGATATAAAAATATTTACCATAATGTTATTATCCAGGAAGGAAACAGGGGACTACGTTTGGAATAAATGTCGCTAACATATCCTCTTAATGTAAGATTTCTTGTTTACTATAACTGCGTCGTTAACTTTTCGTCATAGCTAGTCTTATTATTACGCTTATTAAAGAACTTTCGTGTTAATTGTTGTAAAAAAAAATTTCTTAGCTATTCTCGGTTGTCTGTTGTAATTCTTAGGATACATATTATTATAAAATAACACTACAGTGTTATTGGCTTTTTTGCACAATAGAGATTTGGCTGAAAAACAACGCTATTCTATTGTAAAATGGCTACAGCTGTTGCCACATTTTTTTCCTATTAATTTTCTTTTGTAAGTTTATTTATGGCAATGAATCAGATATGAAGAGATCCACAGAGGAACTAAAGTAACCAACATTGCCCTAAAAATTGTCAAACTTAAGTGGCAATGGGCTGGGTACATTGCTTGTAGAACCGATGGCCGATAGGGTCAACGGGTCCTCGAGTGGCTGCCGCGTACCGAAAGACGCAGCATGGGTAGGCCCCTCATAAGGTGGACCGACGACCTGGTGAAAGTCGCGGGAATCCGCTAAATGCGGGTGGCGCAAGACCGGTCGTCTTAGAAATCTTTGGGGGAGACTTCCAGTTGTCCAGCATTGGACGTCGTTGAACGGATAGAGTTATAGGTTTTTTTTAATATTTTAACTAAACTTGAAAACATTTTACAGAAATATATATTATATAATATGTGACATACCACTTCCTAGATGTAGGCAACCAAAAGCATCCTCAACTTATATTTCGGCTGGTAGTAATATAACGTATCTCGCCAGATGTCCTCACTATATATAGGTTATTTCCGCTGATATTGGTGTTTGGTTCATCGTTTTCATAAACACTCTGTGAAGAGAGAAAACGGTAACATGAATATGTTCATATAAAATATTATATCACCTTAAGATTATTAAATCAACATTTAACACAATCGCTTTAAGACTTTCACTTTTTATTCTATGAGTAATATCTAATGGGCACTTACGTCGACTCGTATACCGTTTCGCCCACCTTATTAATTTGACTTTAAATTAAAAATTAAGTTACCATTCTGAGATTGAGTAGAACAGGCAAGCAATCTGATTTATATCTCATTGATGTGGATGTATTATTCACAAGTCAAATTATTAAATGATAACCAACAACTCTTTTTAAAGAAAACCCTATAAAAGCCCGCTGCAAAAGACGTGATTAGTGGTGACTGAGTGCCTTCAGCACTCGCCTACAAAGTTTGGTGAAGCTACAAAGGCCCTTCCGGTCAACACCAGCGGCTAGGTCAGAAAAAAAAAACCAAAAAAGGGTGATTAGTGGCAGCAGTCATCTTTTTTTTAATTGTAAATTCACGAGCGAATGCCTAGAAAGGGGTGACACTTCCAGGTGTTAATATCGTTTACATAATGCATAATTGTAACAATTATATGGAAATTAAAATTTGCTTGACAAAGTCCCCATATTCTTCAGTAAATCGGTAATGTACTTTGATAATTATCTGTTAAGTGATTTTTACGTTAATGTTTTTTTTTTTTTTATAATGTGCAGCACAGTGACTGCACTGGACCTGATGGTAAGCACAGTACAATCCAAAACAGCGGTGACTGACATTGAACAGAATTCACTGCCAGTCACCGCTGTCATGCTGGCCTGCTTAAATACCTCTTCACGCCTCTTTTGAAGGACCCAATATCGTATGAAGGAGGGAACACGCTGACAGGAAGACGGTTCCATAACCTCACAGTGCGACAAAAGTAGGAGTCAGCAAACTTTTTGGTTCTTGAAGTTATGGGTGTCACCGTGAAACCGTGACACCGAAGTCCTGCCCGCGTGGTTCTGTTATGTAATGTAAACGTATTTGACAAGCGTAATGCTCAATAATATTTTAGTAATTTAATACCACAAATTTATTATTACGTCAGAAACCCCGGCACGTATCTACTACATATGTACGCATTCTTGTTTTTCGCTGATGTTATAAGTACGAACCTGTGTGAATATGATGAATATTCAAATGTTAATACTGTGACACAGCATAAATTTAACTGAGTTACAACCCTAATGTCCCGGAGCTTGACACCTCGGAGTGAACTGTATTGGCAGCAATTTGCAGCGACATTAGAAGTGTTTTTTTTGGTGTCTTTAAACTGCTTTAGTGACGTTAAACAACGTTGTTTACCGGGGGCTGTCAACGATCGCAGGTAGGGGCTCAGCTCCTTTCTGGTAGGTCATCCGGTAGGAAGCATAGATATTTTTTTTCTAGATTGATATCGTTTTATTCCCATTTCCTCAAACAGAATTGCAAACTTCAGGAGATTATATATTACTTACATTCTAAGACATTAATAAAAGTAAAAACATAAAAAAAATACATACATTCATAGCCCTAAAAATACCTTATTTCAACATTAACTAGTTGTGTACTTCCATTTATAATGGTCATTCTTCGTAAATGTAACTATAACATTATGACAACTATAAAAAAAATTACAAAAACTTTTGACACAAAGAGATGAAAGTTAAATTACTCAGACAATATTATTTGAAGTAAATTAATTGTGTAGATAATGACCTAACATTATACGGCTAGCTCTTAAAGTATTTGCTGCGTATGTTGAACATAGTATAAAACTGTTTACAGTTATCAAAGGGGTTCAGAACACTAAAAAAATATAACCCTTTAATTTTATATTAAACTAAATAACAACGGATTTTAGAAAATTAAAAAAGAAATAAATGTGTTTTAAAAAAAGGCTTTATGAGTTACAATTTCATAAGATTTATGAAAATAATTCTATTCAAATATCATTACACGATAACTCGAATCAAAATAGATAACAGGCCTCACCTGATCGTAGTATATAGTTGTAAATTTTTTTGCATGATATCGATTTATTGAAAATTAATTTTGACTCACTGGTCGAAATTCAAACAAAACAGTAATGGCAATTTGCAGAATAAACTAGATTGAGTACTGGACTGTTTTTATCTCCGAATATTCGTACTTATGTAATATAGATCGGAAATATTTAAATACCTATAAATTTGTTATAATACCATTTGTTATAAATAGAAATTTAAAAATTAAGAGAAATTTATAGATTTCTTCTACAGCTCCGTTATGTGGAAACTTGAATTCCATATTGCAATTACCAGTTTAGATTCACGTATGTAATTAAAATTTTATCATCGACATCTGACGCTTTGTTTTCGTCCTGTTCACCGGAAGGGCTTCTACAGCTTCATCGAACTTTGAGGCGAGCGCCATAGCGCTCAGCTGAAAATGGTAACTAGTACAAGGGCATCAAAGTGCTACGAACCTGAGTAAAATTCCGCGGAATTTGCTCTAACTAAATCCTACGATTTGTGAAAAAAGTAACAAAAGAGGTACCTTATAAAAGCTATATACCTGTGTTTGATGTGCAGAAGTGTATCCAGTGTCACTGTGTCGCTGTTCGAGCAATATATAATATGGGACCTCGCGAATCTCTAAAGAACAAGTTTCAAGAATATGATATCTTAACTTTGTCCTCCCAATACATCTTCGATAACTTAATGCATATTCGTAAAAATTTAGACAAGCTAGATCTAGTGAATGATCGTCATAATTTTAATACTAGAAGTAAAGACAAGTTGGCCGGAACCACGCTTTAGGTTAAGTAAGTGTAATAAAAGCTTTATAGGTAATAGTATTCGGTTTTACAATAAGATCCCAAGTAACATTACCGATTTACCTGACAATAAGTTCAAGTATTATGTCAAGCAAGTTTTAATCTCAAAAGGTTATTACAGGGTGGATCATTACGTGAACGATAGTGATGTCTGGAAATAACCCACATCTCTGTGCTTCCACTAAAAACTACGATTTGTATAGTTTTTTATATGACAAAAAAAATGATATATATTATACTTATGAAAAAAAAATAACCAGATCGAGTTTCTTGCCGGCTCTTCTCGACTGGGTTGTTTTCCGAACCGGTGGTAGTGTTTTAGACGTTCATAAGCGCCTTCTTAGGGCCTAAATTGAATAAATAAATTTTGATTTTTGATTTTGACTGTATCCCCAGTTGGGGATCGAAGCTCATCTTGGGTCGCTTGCGAAGGGTACCTGGAGTGTTTTCGGGAAGATTATCTGACACTCTAAAGACGAATTTACGCGATTGGTTGAATTCAAAACGCAGATTAATCTAGAGTTGTAGTAAATTATTAACTTTCATTTTCCTGCGTTAAACTATCGAACTTTTACAGCGTCCAAGTTTTATAATAGCATGCCACTCGAATTTGTTTTCTGTCAAATTTAAGGTATTTTCCATAACCCGTTGACTATTTATAACCAGCCACAAAAATCTATAGTAAATCAACAGGTTACTATCTCCTGAATAGTTAGCTACATTGGTTCCATGAATGTGTGGCCAGTAGTAATATTTTTTCATATTTTTATTATTTTTCATATGACATATTTTTCGATATGACCCTTAACTAGTATAGTATGACGACCGCTGCTGAATCCAAATATCGAAAGATCTCTTTCTAAGCAAAGACTAATTTACTGATTTCCGCACCGATGGATGTAAATTCGAATCCACCAATAAATACCTTATAACGAATGTAAGCTTTCGTTGAACATAAATATCGTTATGTCTAATTAAAATGTAATATAATCCTCATGAGACTTAAAAGAGAGTAATGGAAGGTTATTATTGATATAATATATTCAGCAGATTTATAAAGTATACCAGATAATTGAAGCATTTGGCTATGAATACTTTAGCTAAGGCAACCAACCCGAATGCAAACCGAAATTCTCGTCATAAATCATCGAAAAATGTATCCGCTTCGAATCAATCATCCCGGCCTTTACACTTAATACCTTCACAGAAGAGAAACGAAAAAAAAAAAAAAAAAACTCGGTATTTGTACAGTGGGCCGAGAAGGCTTATTATGTAAATCTGATCACGTCGGAACCCTTAAGATACGGTATCCCCAACAGAGATTTCGACTCCTTGATCCGGCGTAACGTTGTTGTAAACACCGCTTATGGATATATCCTTTCGATATGGAAACCGTTGCGCCTATCCCGGCCGTATCGTTTTGTGCCATCTAGCCAACGCAAATATGTTAAGGGCATACTGATCAGGTATCTTTTGAGATGTCCTGATGTTTTATACGATATTTCCCTTAGGACTCGTTCTATCCACTATAGTGTAGTCTGACATTTGGATATATTTTTTGGAGTGTTAGGTACATAGTCTTGATTGACATCGGTAGTTTTGTAGTTTACGAAGTTCGTCAAGGGTTTGAGGAAGTTCATTATATTACTTTTTTTATATAATACAAAATAATAATTGTATGCCATCTTGACAATATGTAACATTGCATAATAAATTGACCATCAAATATAAAAAAATTAATACTACTTTTTTCAATTTCAATTGTTACATGGGCATGTATCCTTACCCGGATCTTGAGGATTTCTTGAATAGGAATAGGAATGTCTTCCTATTATCTCATTTTTATGGGTAATCGATATATGATTAATGTTATATATATATATTTTTTAATAGCAATAATGGGTACGTTCGTTGATTGTCTGACGGTTTCTGTCTGTGGCGCACAGAACGCCAGCCGACTAGTCACTTCAGCTAGAGCCACTGGTGCAACTTAGTTCTCAGGTAATTAGTAATATACTGAAATAATAAATCTTATAAATTAGCACGTATATTTATAACATTAACATTTGATGTTAACCATCTCACAGTTTTTTTTTTACAATACAATTCAGTCTAAAAGAACGAGCTCTTTATGTTAAATGTTGTCTACTTTTTGATATAGTTCGTTTTTAAAACGTATTTTTTTGTTTATTTATTTTTTTTTTTTTTAACTTTATTTTGTTTTGGTTATAAATGCTCGGGGTAAAAGTTGTTGATTTTATGGTACCGAGTAGGTTTTATATTAAAGAAGTGTATTTTATAGTAAACACCATCAAACACTGGAAGTATATTTTATTTCATTGATGACATTTCATTGTTTAAATTGAAGCAAATATATATAGCGCTAGATATAAAAAAAAATACAATGGGTTTAATTATTTGCTGTTGTAATAATATTAAATGAAAAATAGCGTTCAAATAAAGAATACATTTTACATTAAAATAGGCCATAAATGTTTGTTATTAAATTGAAAAAAAAAATCTTAGCTATTATTATTAAAAATTATAATAAATTTTAACATTCATTTTTATTTCGTTCCAAGATGAAATGTAAAGAACTTTATGAAAGATTATTTTCTAAGATAAACTTTCGTTAGTTCAGAAGCGAACTTAACTAATTTGTTAAACGAAGGCTGCTGGATGGAATTCGACATTGTTTTTAGATTAAATTCCTACTGTTTTAATTTCACGTCAATTATTATTAATGCTTTACCGTTTATGTTTTTCATTATGTCGGTAGGTTGGTACTCGCGAAAATGTAATTTTCCCCGAGTTAACAATCATTCCGTTTTAATAATGAAAGAAAATTGTTCTGTTTAATGTTCAGATTGTTTTTATAATATTATTAGCGGGTTTTTTCGTTGTTTTATTTTCATTTTGAATTTCTAAAAGGTATAATTTATTAAAAATGAGAATCAGATTTGTTTTTATCGAAAAAAATGTATTTATAAAATAATTTACGAGTTAAAGAATGCTTCAAGCATAAGTGTACGCTTACAGTGAAATGAATGTACAAACTACCAGATTTTTTATTAGGAATAAGGAGATCCGCACAAGAACCAAAGTAACCGACATTGTCCGAGGAATTGCTAAACTTAAGTGGCAGAAGACTGGGCAAATTGCTGGTATAATCGATGCGCGATGAGGCAAACGGGTTCTCAAATAGCTAGCACGCATCGGAAGACGTAGCGTTGGTAGGCTCCACTCTACACAAGGTCGACCGACGACCTGAAAGTCGCCGGAATCTGCTGAATGCGGTTGGCACAAGACCAACCGTCGTGGAGTTCTTTGGGTTAGACTTATGTGCAGCAATGGACGTCTTTCGGTTGAATGGATGAGCTTAGCGCAGAAAGCCTAGGTTTATTAGAGTCGGGGTTGAACCTGCGTCCGTCGACGCGGAATCCAATCACACGAATAATCCATCATTTTTTTATGCGTTTATAGTCTATTATTTATATAACAGAGTTGAGATCAGTTTGAGATCAAATAAAAATGGCGTCATTTGTATATTTTTGTTACGAGGCCGAATTATATGCGAACGATACAAAATTTACTTTGTACGCTTGATATCTTATTACTATCTTTAA
Organism: Samia ricini; assembly: GCA_014132275.2. Lineage (NCBI taxonomy): Eukaryota > Metazoa > Arthropoda > Insecta > Lepidoptera > Saturniidae > Samia > Samia ricini. Next base: position 30,313,767 of record AP028159.1, on the reverse strand, counting down.
TTTTCTATTCTAATGTTCCATATTTATAACAATAATACGCTAAACCCAGAGGCTTTTAAACAACGCCACCAGAACACTGTAACTTTTTGGCAAATTGACTTTACCGTGCGCTGTCGGCTTTAGAATAGTAAGTACCACACTATATCTACCCGTAGGTGTCCGTAAAAGGCGACAAAGGGATATAAACTAAGGGATTGGAAGCCGCATCCTCTGAGTACCATAAACACCAGACTGCGATCTCCAACCCGCCTGCCAAGCGTGGCGTTTATGGCAATTCCCCCCTTTAGTTGGGGGAGATCTATATCCATCAGTGGACGCCTTTACGGTTGGATGGATGGATGGACTTCGAAAACGAGTGTGGTTAACTAGCCGTGCATTAGGAAATGCCAACACAAATTGTAAGCCAACAAGCAAAACAAAAGCAAGATATATACTCCTGCGATGCATTCCAGCCGTACATTTTAAGATCATAAAATATTCGAAATTTAAAAGAATATCTATTTTTTCACAAAAGAAAAACAGAAATTTATACGATATTTTTTTTTACGGAATTTTATATTTTCTCTAGCGTTATTTTTTCGAGACACCTGTCCACACTAGGGAGCTCTCCGTCACGTAGAGGTGTCGTCCTCACGGCTACAACCCTTAATTTACAAGGGTTGAAGAATACAGTTATTTAACTAGCCGAGTCGAAAATATCTCGAGTGGCTTTTGTGTGCGTAATTGTATTGGCTTTTAGGAGTGTTATGACATACGATTGTTTTTTTTTTTTTACAAATTATCGAAATGCTATAATTCGATCACAATGTACATTCACTACATAATGACAATATCATAAGCTTACATTGGGGATAGATTTTTAAAAACAGCTATTATCGGCTTAAGAATGAAAGAACATTCTTAGTTGCATATAAACGTACTTCAAGATTAAAAACGTATGGAAAGTTGTTTTTTTATATATATGTAACTGTAATATATAAAACACTTTTAAATTTTTTATCTAACTTTATGGATACATTTTTTAACTTAAGTATAGTAAATGGTCCAAGGTCAGAAACAAATAATGTGAAAAAATGTTACAAATAAATCCTATTTTTTCCTGTAAATTTACTGTTATTCTAAAAACTTATTCAATACATTATTATCTAATTTGAAAAGTAATCCAAGTGATTGAAATGGCGGTTATTATTTGTTATATATATATTTATTTATACGACTATAAATATGTAATAAATAAATAAGCAAAGATAAATAATTACATTAATTATTTTTTATGCTTTGTTTGTCGACCGAATTGCTTCCTTTTTTTGTTTTATGACTAATGACGTTTTTTACACGAAAAGCATAAACAATTTTGAAATAGTCTTTATTACTACAAATGTTGCAATAAATGTATAAAGAGATTATATCTATAGAGTAAAATCATAATAAACGAAAAAATACTCAACGGGGTTTTATGTTCGATCACAGAACACAATTTTTCGGCTATATTTTTTAAATTTGTTTTTTTAAAGGTATGGAAATATGATTTAGAGATACGACTGACTTATAAATATTGAACTTTAGAAAATTGTTACTTACGTATCTTTTAAAGTAAAAACTTATTCAGCTATTCTCTGTAGGGGAAAGACTTACAGATTCGTGTTACTAATGCCATGACGTCAGTCGTCAACATGTTATAGTATAGCGTTTTTGAAGTGCTGGCGCTCAGTGACAAATAATAAAATATTTACTTACGCAGTCTATCATATGTTTTTATAATAATCTATTGCTTGCAGTGGCAATAGAAGTAAAAAACCAGAAAAATGGCTACGTTAATAATTTCAATTACAATTTTAATTACTCAAAATATTAATTTAAACATTAAAAAAAAAACAGTTTTTCCAAAGTTTCGAGCTTTCGCTTCTGACGTTAGTCCCCATGGCTGCCTATTTTTTTTTATCATACACTTTTTAATTATCTTTTCTCATATACGAGATATCATGCTGACACATTTGCGACTGCATTGTTAGCAAAAATGATGCGATGTGAAGCGATGATAGCGCAGCGGGTAGTGCGGCCAGATCACGCGTCAGTCGACGCGGGTTCGATCCCCACCTATACGACTCTAAAATCGGCCTGAGCTTTCGGTGAAAGAAAACATCGTGAGGAAACCATAGCATTGTGGTAGGGCATTTTCTAATAATGACCGCCTGGGTAGCAACCACCCTCAAGTTTGAAAACCTGTCGCTAAACACCAATAGGTGTATTCCGGCATCATCACTTGAGGACAAGTACCTCTAGGCGTAGTGTTTTTACCACCCTGGACCACATCGTCAATTAACATCAGGTGAGATTGTGGTGCAGGGGACAACGCGGTGCTTGTGACACCGACCCCGTATCGTCCCCTGAATGCGGTGGGCGGCCCCGGGGGTTTAGTTTTAGTGGATATTTCCGGCGCTTCTCGCCGGGTGAGTCCCACACTGCTGTGGAGACGTACCACCACACCCTCCTACCAACTTCATTGGGGAGACTTCGGTCTTCTTAATGAACTTGGTAGGGGTAGTGCGTAAATGCATTTCCCTCGTCAAAAAAAAAAAGTAATATTGTGGTCAAAGCATATTCCGTGTAAAAAAAAAATGATAACATGGTCTATAGTAATAAAACAAAGTATGGTTTGATAGTAATGTTAACTACATTACTGATAAGCGGGAATGTAGACCTTTATTCGAGTAACGTCCTTGCGGTCGTAAGTGGCCGTAGACAAATTATCTTTCAGAGCCGGTTAATGCACCCGGTAGAGTCGTAACACCGAAGTCTAGTGAAAAGACACGATCGTATAACTTAGTTACTTCTCTCTATTACACTATAATAAACTTGCTTCGGGATTTTAGTTATGCCGGTTGGTTGTTTTTACATGGGAAATATATTTAGATAATAATCTTATCTATTTATTTATGGAGGGGGAGAGAGGGAAAATATCAAGGCAAAAGGGATGAATGAAGACATGGACATACTGCGCTGGCCCCAAATAACAAATTGGGAGCAGAATGATGATGATGTTTGTAATATCAAAATAATAACTTTTTACTAAATACATCATAGTATTTACGATATGTACAAAAAAGACAAGTTTTAAAATGATTGTCTGTCTGTCTGTTTGTTCTGTCTAATCTCTGAAACGGCTGGATCAATTTTGACGCGATTTTCGATACAATGTACAGTTTTACGGGGAAGTGTTTAAATTTATCAAAAATATTTTTACTTTATTTTAGTACCATAAAAATTAGGGTGACGTATAAAAAAAAGTATAACGCCGTGAAGAATATAAGAATCGCGGGCGCAGCCGCGCGCACACTGCTCTTAAAATATAAAAAGGTTCAATCGGACTGTTGGCAATTTTAAACTTAATTATTTACAGATCGACTAAACATTCATGAGAAAACTCAAAATACAACAAATGACTAAACATATTAAAATTATTCCCCACACTTACTTGAATATTTCGAAAATAATTAGGGTTCCACGTAAAAAAAATTAAAACACACGAAATTGTGAACAGAATCCGATTCAGCGAACAGTTTTAGGGGCAAATGTTTGAATTTGTGAGAAATGTCTTGGATTTTTTTTTTAAACAATTATTCAGGATCTGTGTAAAACAATATGGTCCATTATTTACCAATGATTATTTAAAAAAAAAAAAACTCAGTGAATTGTGCGAAACAGAAAATGTAATATACGAGCGGAGTTTTGAATGAAAAAAGGACGGATAGAAGAAGTGCCCTTAGAGATAGAAAGAAAATAAAATTATAAGCTCACTTTTTGGCTGTTTTAGCTGTAAAACACGTACCTACGGATCGGACCATGAGCAAGGTATGGCTGCCAGCTGAGGTCATCAGTCGCCTAAGTAGGGATGGGGATTCATTCCGAAAAAAATCGATTTTAGAAACGATTCAACAGCTTTATTACTTTGTCCTCTTTGTGCTATATTCGTACTTGAAGAAGTGAGTGCATGACAGTATTTTAAAAAGAGATGGCACACATATTTTGTCTCTTTTCTCGGTCTGTGCCATTTATCTTTAGTAATAATTCGAATGAAATGTGTATTGTAGTTTAAATTTGTACACTGGCTAACTTAATGCTGCAAAACATTGAGTTCCAGCTATTTGTCTTTATTTAAATTTAAAGTATGGAATTAATTATAATTACTTAAGTTGTTTCGCTTCCGACACATGTACGCTTGCCATTTATTGTCCCCGTTTTTATTACTCTGTGTATCTTACTGTGATTATAAATTGAAAACAACTAAACGGATTTTATTTATTCCTAAATATATTTATTGTGTAAATAAATAATATAGTTCATAATTATATAAATAAAAGTATATTATAAGATAGAATTTGGAATAAACTATGAGAGTTAATGCAGCAATAATGTAAGCAAAAAACTGCGAGTACAACTAGTATTTAGTATATTCACTGAAATTTTCGTTCAATTGTAAGGTTAAGCTTAAGGTATAAGTAAATGTATTTTTATTTCAAAAATACTTCTTGGACTATTTAATTTTCAAGTATTTTGGACTACTTAACTGACTATCAACCACTATCAACAACTTTCAAGGAGAAATTATTCTAACAACCGAACAGATAGCATTTCCAGAAGCTGCCTATATCATCATCTCCCTGACCTTTTCCCATTTTTATTTGGGGTCGGCACAACATGTCTTCCTCTTCCATTCCTCTCTATTTGTTGTCATCTCCGCATTCACTCCTTTTCTAAACATATCATCTTTCACACAGTCCATCCATCTTTTCTTTGGTCTTCCTCTTCCCATGTTACCGTCCACATTCATATCCAATACCTTTCTTACAACATTCTCTTTCTCCCTGCGCATCACATGTCCATACCAGGACAGACGACCGCCTCTTAACTTGTCTATTATTGGCGCCATTTTCAAACTTCCTCTAATATACTCATTCCTAATCCTGTCCATTCTTGTTACCCCACACATCCATAGCCTATATAGCTTCATATATTATATAATCGTTTAATATAATGTAAGCTTATTGTAATCTCTACTGGAAAATTTATCCGCAAAATCTTTTCCGAGTTTGAATTTCGTATGTATAACAAAATTTAAACTTACTACTCAAGTACGTGAGACCATTATGTTTCTAAACCGCTACGACGGCGCGTTGCGGACTACATATATTTTAATTCATAGCAATATACATCATGGTACCTACGGCGTCACACCACGCTTAGATTCTTAGTCATGTTAACACTGAAATACAGTTAGCTGGCACAAGTTTTATCTAGGGTTTCTCTTAAAAAAAATAATATTTTAAAAATAGTACCATCCGTATCCAACTACTATTACATTATAAAATGAATTCCTTTTGAAGCTTGTGTCTATTGAAATGCGATCGACTCAAAAACTACCGAATAGATTTCACCAATAGGTCAAGCGATTCATGAGAAAAGTAATCTATACTAATATTGGGATTGCAATGAGAATTGAAAAAATATAGAACTGTAAGAATATGTAATACATAATGTCTAGGTTAAGTAAGTTAAGTTTAAGTTAAACATAAGTTTGTATAAAAGATAGGAAAGACAAAAGAAAAGATAAAAAGAAAGACAAAAAATAGAGACAAAAGAAATAAAGAAAAAAGGGAAGACATAAGAGGTAAAAGAACCAGTCTAACAAAGAAAAAAAGGGGATTTGGGGGGAACTGTTGTATTTTATTTAAAACCCGTTGATGCCAAAGTCCCTGATCATGTCAGGGGGGCCTTTAAAGAAAAAAAAAAAAAACTATACTAATAAAAAAAATTGAAGTGTCTGTTTGTAATGTTGAAATCATTTTTTTTTCTTAACAGATATGACTGTTTATGCGACACTTATATCAATAAAACAATTTTTAAAATTTTCGTATATCGGTCTGTCTGTTTGTATTGGCTAATCTCCGGAATGATTGGACTGATTTTGATTGAATTTTTTTATTTTTGGTAGATAGCTGAAGTTACTCCGGATAACATAGGGTACTTTTAATTTGGATCCACGTAAAAAAAAAAAAATTCATAAAAAATGGAATAAAATCCGATTCAATACACAGTTTTACGAGCATGTGTTATAATTTATGAGAAATATTTTTAATTTTTATCTCAGTACTAAATTTTTTGGGAAATAATTAAGGTTTCATACAAAAAAAATTAAAACGCAGTGACTAATATATGAAACGCGAGTGCAGCCGCGACTACAAAGATAGGTAAATAAATTATAAAGAGGTTTTTGAAAAATTTTACTCATATTATCTGTTGCTCGTGTGAATCCGTTGCAGGTTGTTAGTAACATTATAAAAAAAAACAAAAATTCTCGGTCAGTTGTTGAGCTTATAACTTTAGAACTGATGAAACCTAAATATGTTATGACATTTTTTGAAGTTATACTTCTTTAGGCGCGTTATGAAAAAATGATGAGAGTGAAATTTTAAGATGCGCGCGCATCTGTGACACAAAATTAACAGTATGAAGTTGTCTGCTTAACCGCTCATTAAGTCCCGAAAAAAAAGCTACCAACAAAATGGAAATTGAACCTCGATATTAGTCGCGCATGTTGGTACGCTCGTCACCTCTGATCACTGTTTTCATATTTATAATATTTATCAACATGTTTCTAGTTTATACATTCACAACACGTGTTTTAGTTTCATACAAGTGCGAATTATATATGTGCTAATAAATTATATTCAGTAGTGATTTAAATTGAATATTTTGATTGATATCACTTACTATTTGTGAATATTAGTGAAAAAAATTGTGCTTATATACTTTTTCAAGTGCTCCAATATAATTGAGGTTAACTATCCGTATGTATTATTTATTGATATAAATTAGAATACTTTTATTTAATATAATTAACACTAAATATTATTAAATTATTTTATTTAATTTTTCAAATTTAAAATGAACTTTGTTGATTATCCTTTTCCAATCCTTGTATTATTTTATTGTAATTAATTATTTGCATGCAATTAAAAACTATTTTTTAATGATGCCAAAGAAGTATAACTTCTCACGCGCGTACATAAGTACACGCACCCATTTTTTTTTTTAATTAAATTATAAGTGTATTCTGTGGGCAGGTTTTAGTACATGTGTTGTTACATAAAAAAAAAACTATGAGGACTTCGAGAAATATAGATATAATATCAATGCAATATATAAGAATTTAAATATAAATAATAGAAACTCATATATGTGAGCGAAACTACTAGAATAAAGCAATAGATATTGTTTGGCAAAAATCATATTTGTTACTTAGATGATGATACGCTAAGTTCCGCTAAGACCCTTTAAATAAATAATTGGAGCTGGTGCCAGCTATAGTTAACCAATCTACTAATTTATAAATGGAAATAACTGCATAAACTTCATCAAAATCACATAAAAGCTAAATAAGACTAAGTTGATTTATAAAAACAATTAATCACAAATCGAATATACTTAGCGACGTACATTTACATTTGTTATCCTTAAACTGGCACCGATTTCAAAATTATTAATGGTATTAAACAAAGGATATATTAAAGTAAATACATACATATCATCACGCCTTTCTCCCGTGGGAGTAGGCAGAGATTATGTCCTTCCACTTGCTACGATCTTGGCATACGTCTTTCGCTTCCTCCACTTTCATGAGCGCTTTCATACATGCTCGTCGGTTATGAGTACTTTAAAGTAAATAGAAGTAGATTAATAAAGTCATTATTTATTTAGTTTTTAGTGTATACCTTTGAAGTCGGTTTTGTTTTTAATTTTAATAGTTTTGTGTTCTCTTTAGTTAGCTGGCGTTAAGGTAACTCATTTAACTAAATAGCTGTTAGTTAACTGTCGTGATTTCCTTTACTCTACAATTATTGGATTACGTAATTTTCTCAGATTTACATTCCATTGAATAAATTGTATTCAATTGGCACAATTTGAATGAATGTTTAATTTTTTTTAAATACATTTAAAAGGAAGGAACATGCACATAGGTACATACATTAACCACGCAATACGCATAGTTACACAATAAGTGACTGTTCTCTAAAGCTAATGAATTAATATTACGCTTTAAACCTAACGAGTGCACTTAATTATATAAAACTTAGCACTTTGTCAAACACTTGAAACATGCGATATTAGTATTTATGGTTTTAATATTAAAGTCCAACCTACGTACTAGCCCAAAGTGGACACAGCAACTTGACGTTATTACTGGCGAGCTTAATCCATGATGAAATAGAGTGGCGCTGCGGCAACGTGTAAAGGAAATTGAATTTATTAAAGCTAAGTATGTTATCTACTAACTTCGAGATTGTCCGGTACGTACACAATATGTACGTTAACTATTTAACAACATTAATTATTTAATTTCATCCTAAATGCCGTGAAAATATCTTAAACAAAACAATCTATATATAAATAGGCAAAGACACAATTGTCCAAGTCGTTTATCTCTGCTATTTATCGGTGATGGGATATTTATAATCGAAGTTTTTTAACTTGTCTAGTAACTAGCATATTGCATCGATCTTCATTTTCTAAATTATTTATTTAAACTAGACTGACATTACACAGAACAACACTACAGAAGTCACTACATTATAACAGGTTTTTCAGAAACTTGGTGACAGACAAAATACTCGATCGTTGCAAAAAAAAAACTATACCATACGCACAAGACGTTAAGGAAACTTAGCTAATAAATTAAATATAAATATATTCTTTGAAGTTGATCTGAGATTTTTAGTAAACAATTCCTTAATCTCTCATATGATTATAATTAGGTAAAAGCTATGACTTCCTGGAGATCATTTTTGATATCTTTTTCTGATATTGAAAATTATTTCAATAATAGGAAGGTACATTCATACAAGCTACTCCAGTTTAAGAATCTATAAGCTATACTAATAAACAAAATTGAAGTGTCTGTTTGTAATGTCAAAATAACGAAACCAATATACTAAAAATACGTTTTTTATGCATGTTTGTTCCAGGTAATCTCCGGAATGGCTGGACCAATTTTGACGGAACTTTCTTTGGTAGATAGCTGAAGTTACTTCACGGAACTTTCTAGTAGGTACTGTTATTTTAAAAAATAATTAGGGCTCCGCGTAGAAAAATTAAAATATATGAAATTGTAAAAAAAAAAACCGATTCAATGCACAATTTTACTGGCGGGTGTTTGAATTTGTGAAAAATATATTTGTTTTCTCTTAGTATCAAAAAATGTTTAGGAAAATAATTAGGGTTCCGTGTAAAAAAAAATAAAACTCAAGAATATGTGAACAAAACAAAATAATGGCATCATCAAAACATTATTTACCAATGATTATTTAAAATCTATATTATGCAGTGAAAAATATATGAAACGCGGACGCAGCCGCGGGCACACAGCTACTCGTCAAATACTCGTGATTGAACTTTCAGTTAAAGTATAGTTTTAATAAAAATAATCACACACACACATAACAGAAGTTTACGATTAATTAAACATTTAAATATTAAACTAATAAAAAATCAAATACGACATTGTTTAAATTAAAAAAGAAACATACTCTAGTTTTACTTAATATGAACTGACTTTACCGTATTTAATCGCTAAATAAATTCCTTGATAACGTGAGTCACCGGCAGGCACTTGACATTACAAATTGGTGTTAACTCGTATAGCGGCGGCCATGTTAATTTATTTAAGGTCTCTATAATATCTACCGTGTTCATAATATTACCTATATACAGCATGACCGCTTTTATATTAGTAGATTTCTTCTTTTCTGTAGATTATGAGCCTAAATTATGAACGTTTAGATGGTCCAAATGGTTTAGTAGAATTTAGTAGATTTGATATTTTAGAAGGTAGCAATACTTTTATAAAATCGCAAACACTCATCGGAAACCTATTGTATTCGAATAGAAACAGAAAAGCTATTACTGACTTTGACGAATTTTTGGACGTCCAGCAGTAAATTATGTCATATTAATAACGAGAACCAAATTTGAGAAAATTTTCCTGCGAAAAATAAATTACAACAAGCAGAAAATTTCACAAAATTTACACCTTTTTTTTTTGACGGGGGGAAATGCATTTACGCATTACCCTTACCCATAGCATTTGCAAGTCCCCCAATGCAAATGGGTAAGGGGGTGCGGAGGGACGTCTCCGCACCAGTGCGGGACTCGCCCGGGCGTGAAGCGCCCGGAAATACCCACTAAAACCCCCCGGGGCCGTCCGCCGCATTTGGGATGGGGGCGACACGGGGTGGCTTTCGCAGTCACCGCGTCGCCCCCTGCGGCGAACCCACCGGGCCTCGTCCGTGCAATGGCCCAATGGACAAAATTTACACCTGCTATTTATGTAGCAAGCGGTGAAAAAGTATTTTTTACAGAATAAATGTATGTACTTAAAGTGTGAAGAGATGTGGGATATAGTGTTATTTGTGAATTGGACTGGACTCGATTGGAGCACGTAGTTTATATCGTTTATAGTTCGTTGCAAAGTAACAGAGAGAGAGAGAAATGCCCTGTTATAGGTGTATGTTATAACCCTAATACCATATACGTAAACATGTTTGTAATACATATATAATTAGAGAGAGTGCAAAAGCTGTTTCTGTGGCATATGAAATATAGATTTCACCTAGGGAAAACACTTCGTACATACCATGATAGACTTGATCATTTTAATTTGCACTCTTTAGAAGACCGTTTTTAAAAACTTGTTTAACCTTCTCGCTGCGTAACATATGACCATAAAAGCACTAGTCAGAAAAATATTATGTATGATAAATAAATGGGATCAGACAATTCCTCTATCAAATTAAATTCGAATCTTAAAATGAGTCGGAGATTTTAATGAAACCATGGTTTTTGTTTGTCGGATTCTCCAGCTGTAATATTTGATAGCTTCTTGGCTAAACTTATCATGTAAGTCATCAAACCAAAAATATTATTATATTTTCAATTGTTCCATAATTAATCTTGAATTCAGAATTATAACGTATAAATAAACAATGAAAACTATACGTTCGTAAATAAATATATTGTATAATTTTGCGTCAATCATATGACACATTTTATTTAGTAAGGTATATCATATCGGTTGAGAAACGTATCCAACTAAAGTGGACCCCAGTGTACATAGAAAGTACAGTGCTAGTGAATTCAATCGGATATCTCAAGCATTGACGGGAACATAACCCGATAAAAATACAATAGACGTAAGGTTTACGACATAAGAGTAATAATAGTTAACGCAGACCAGCTCGGATATTTCCATGAGTGCGCTTTTGTATTAACCTGAAAACTGTATACAAATTTATTCAGTAGTGCTTCATCTACGCGCGTTCTAACATGGGAAATTTAATGTTTTTAATAATATTAACACTATATGTATTATAATCTGACTTAATTTCCAAGCTCCTAACAGTTATCCCGAACGAACTCGACTCGCATAGATTAAAAATTTTCATTACAAGCTAGAAACAGATTGGACTGAAATTACAATGTTTTTTTTTTTTTTGCTTTCCGTGACGGATATGAAATATTAAACATCACCAATCTGTTTCGAAAACTATGGCCACCGTTACCATGGCAACGGCTAGCATAGTAACGCGGATGTACTATACTCTAATGCACTTTTATATTCACACCTAAAGAATACATGAAACGTGGGCGAAGCCGTGGCCACCAGTTATCGTATCTATATATAAAAAATATTCTGGATTTAATTTTGCTTCAAAATCCGTCTCTAGCGAGTGTCTCCGTCATAAAAGAAGCGTTTGTATGTAATTTATAAGTTAACCGCGTACATAGATTCCGTGATGAGTTAGGTTGTATAGATTAGGACACTTGAAATCTTTCTAAATCTATTTATCAAAATACAATATCGATTTAAAGTTTATTTCGCTCGGCGTTAATTTTAATTAGAAAACTTGAGCAATTAAACTCGGCTCACCTAGCTAACCGGTCGGATAAATTGGAATTGTTTCGTTCGGCCTCTCTGCATTCTAACGCGTAGATCGTTAATCTATATCACGAAAAACAATTTTATTAAAACATAAAAAAATAAAGTATCCTATAAACAGTTTGTAGCTTGAAAAATATTTATTATCTTATTATTTTTATTACCAGGAACTACAAGGTTTCGTATTGAACTACGTATAGGGCAAACATGAATATAACACACACGCTCTACGAAAATGTATACACCACGCTACTCTGTAAATACACAGAACTGCTCATTACTCACTCGTATTTCTCTTCTTCGCTTTGAGGTTCAATTCAAACTGAACTGACTGGATCGACCTACGGTCTACTTATATAGTGCAATAAAGTACATCTATCTGGTTAATTGCAATGGTTTTTATGAGTGTTAGATTCATAAACAAAATCCTTTACCCCTCTGTTGCTAATGTTTTTAGGATGGTGAAGAGTTTTTTTATAGTTTTAAATTCTCTTGATTTAAACATATAAACAGAAAATGGGCGACATAGAAAATTGTCATAGTAGTACTGTTGAGGAAGTCAACAGGTGGCAAGACATGAGCGTGACATCGCGTTGTTTTCATGCAATCCTAAGTATATAAAAGAGCTCAGCGTGAGTTCTACAGTAGTCTGCGGTTGAGTGCCTTCAGCTGCGGCTGATTGCCTTTAGCTGCGGCTGAGTGCCTTCAGCACTCACCCCCAAATTCCAGTGAAGCTGTAAACGCCATTCCGGTCAACAGCATTAACTACTACAGTACACTCTGCCTCTAGTCGTGGAACGAGCAATAGCTCTAGTCTGGAAGATGTGTTCCTATCATTGTGCGCCTCGAGGATAATGCTATGGAACACTCGTTGCAGCACGTCCTGAACAGGTCTTCAGGTGTAAGTGATGTTGTGTCACGATCGCAACTACGGAATGAACGTCATTGCAGATGAAAGTTCTTCAGGTCCAAGCTCCAGAAGCGGTCTTGTGAGCCCTTTGTCCAAATCATAAGTGAAAACACACCGATGTAGCATACCTTTAAAGAACATGGCAGCTGAGGACTGCTCGCTGGCGAATGTAATGAGAATTATACACGCGATAACTGATCTGGTGCGGAGATAGTATGTGAAAAAAGTCATAAGAATCGAGAAACAGTTTTGTGTCGGTCGTCCACATGTGCAGACCTGGGTCTTCAAGTCTTTTATGCCTGAGCGGGGCATACCTGATCGTCCAGCTTGACCGTCCAGCCAAGGAGTTGTAACTGTGTATCATCTTATAGATACTCCGTACGGTTTTGTATACTGATTCTTATGACCTATTCATCCGTGTTTTAATTTCAATAATGTAACTTTGAATTATTTATTTTTATATTGTGAATTTCCCTTCGTATCTAAAAATATAGTTTATAACTGTAAAATTAAGGGATGGTAGGAGATATCTTGCAAAACTAGGTCCTTTGGTGAAATTCCAGAAAGTATGTCCAGAACTTTTTTTACGTGGGGAAATTTATGGATGGGAATAGAATCTCCCGGCTTAGAGTTGCCAGGGGTATGTGGGACTCACTCGGCGTGAAACACCGGAAATCCCTACTAAACCTTATGGTACTGTCGTGCGAGGGGTTTTGATGCTATGATGGTGCAGCGGGTACTGCAGCCGGATACCGCGTCAATCGACGCGGGTTCAATCCCCACCTATCCGACTCTAAAATCGGTCTGGGTTTCTGGTGAAGGAAAACATTGTAAGGAAACCATAGCATGGTGGTAGAGCATTTTGTAATGATGCCCGCCTGGGTAGCTACCACACTCAAGTTTGGAAACCTTTCGCCAAATACCAATAGATATGTTCCGGCAGCATCACTTGAGAACCAGTATCTCTGGGCTAGATTATGTTCACAGCAATGAAGCCTATATAAAAAAAAAGATCAATACGCGATCGTTACTGCATTCGAACGCGTCACATGTTTCCAGACCTACATACTATATATACCTACAAGACCAGACAGACAGGCTCTGGCCTTGTTGAAATTAAGCTGGTATGATGATGGCTACAAGCGATAGATTCTCATCTATTGGCAGTGATCATAGACATTGGACTATACTTCATTTAATATCAGGTAAAGTGCAATCATTTTTCCGAGCTCAGATAGAAGTAAAAATATTTATTAACTACTCATTCCAGGGAATGAAGGCGCTAGCATATCTTGTTTGTAAAGCATCTCCACTTTTTGATAAATTTGTATACAAATATTTGTTTGAGATAATGAAAAAAAAAGTCCCAACAAACAAAAGTTACACACTATATAACACGACACCTAGAAGCTATACATCAAAATGAAACACGATGACAGATTTTTCACTGAGTTTAGTGGCCGAGTTTCAGCCTCGCACACAAATTTCCGCTCTGTTCGTTCCCAAGTCTATTATTCAATAACATACGTGTATATACAATCTGGTTTAGATATCTTCAGATTCTTTATTTAATCCTTAATTTTGAATGCATATATTTCTTTAGCCTAACCTTTTTTTTTGAAAGAATACATCTTGCCGAAATCATAAATAATAGATTTTAATACCAGAAGTAATCACAAATTAGCCGTCCCTTGCTTTAGGCTTAGTAAAGCCAAAAAAGCTTTTTTAGGTAATAGTGTTAGGTTCTATAACATGGTTTCAAAGCACATCACTGATGTACCAGACAATAAGCTTAAGCTCTATGTCAAACAGGTTTTATTGTCCAAAGGTTATTACAGAGTGGATCATTACGTGAACGATAGTGATATCTGAAAATGACATCCTTCTCTGTGCTTCCGCTGAAACCGTTGATTGTTATTATGTTATAATTTAATTTAAACAAAACATTTTAAAAGAAAACCAGATTGAGTTTCTTACCGGCTCTCCTCGACTGGGTCGTTTTACGAACCGGTGGTAATTTTTGACGTTCATAAACGTCATCCCGGGGCCCAAATTGAATAAAGAACTTTTGATTTGATTGACTGTAGTGTTTCTTGTAATTCCCACTGAGTTAGATAGCACACTTAAGTTTAACAAAAAAATATCGCTAGCATTTATAAGTATATTTAGATATATGTATATACTTAAAAGCCACTAGCTATCTTGATTTAGTATGTTAAAAATCTAGAACCAGATCGTCATATAACATTTTTTTTTATTAATCCCGCGCCGTTTTTCCTGGCATAACCAGGGACCTTATTACTACGATTCTCTTTATATGTGTGCTCTTTTGTTGTTTTTTCTATTATATAGCGTGTTCTTTTGCTGCTTAATTTTCTTTGTTTCATCACTTTATTTTCTTTATTGAACTTAGCCTACATCTTAAACCTATCATTAATTAAACATGACAAACTTATTTATTAAAATTACAATGTTAATATATTACGTCAATTACACAACAAGACGTAGACAAAGCGACAAAGACAGAGGTAGAAACAGTGAGTTCAAAGTCTTGTTCAGATTGAAACGAGATTTGAAAAGAAACTTTACGTCATCGTTACGTCATATAACATTAATTGAGTGTCTAATTAAAACACTATGTATCATCATTCTCCTGCCTTTTCCCAACTCACTTGGGGTCGGCGCAGTATGTTTTCTTCTTCCATACGTCCCTATCAGCCGTCATCTCTTCATTCACTCCTTTTTCTTTCATGTCCTTTCTTACACACTCCATCCACACTTTCTTTGGCCTTCTTCTACTTTTCCATCCTTCCACATTCATATTCATTACTATTTTACCCACATCCGCTTTCCTCTCTTCTCATAACATGTCCATACCACGACAAACGAGAACCTTTCAACTTTTCTACCATTGACGCAACTTTCAAACTCCCTCTAATATATTCATTCCTTATTTTATCCATTCTTGTAACACCACACATCCATCTCAACATTCGCATCTCAGCTACACGCAGTCGCTTCTCATCCATCTTCTTACTAGCCCAGCATTCTGATCCATACAATATAACAGGTCTTATGATGGACTTATATATCCTACCCTTCAATTTAAGGGTAAACTATGTATATAAAGTGTATAAAAATTATTACTCTGTAAAATATAATAAAGCAAGGATGGCTTAGTTAATGCTTAGTTAGCTTAATGAACGCGGGTTCAATTCTAACTATTCAACTCTACAACAAACTTGAGCTTTCGTTGAAGGAAAACATCGTGAGGGAACCATAGCCTGATGGTAGGCCATTTTAAAAAATGCCCATCTGGGTAGTTACCACCCTAAAGTTAGAAAACCTGTCGCCAAATACCAATAGATATGTTCCGGCATCACCACTTGAGAACCAGTTCCTCTAGTCTTAGTGTTTACCATCATGGACCACATCGTCACTTAATATTGGGTGAGATTGTGATCAAAGCACTGAACCTATACCGTGTAAAAAATAATAATAATTGAAAACAATATAACACATATTATTAAACATTGCTTAACCATCTGTATCAGATTAATTATTAAACGATTAAAGATATTAACGACTGTAATAGATTATACAGAATCCAATTGATCTAACTTACTAATAAAATGGATAACAAACCCGATCATCAGTTTGCAGAATTTATAAATACATATAAATTAATAATTAAGGCTTAAATATATAGCTTATATAAGATAACATGTGAACATAAAAGAGAATTATTGTAATATACAATAAATAAGTTTGATATTAAGTAAATTAATATCTACGAAGTACAAGTAAAAGTTATAGAAAAAATTCTTGATTGGCTTCTTAACTTCCCACTGATTTAATTATGTGTAATAAATAAATTATTTTGTAACATTTTTGCTTTGAATAAAGTTGATTGATGAAGCCGTTACAATGTAGGAGTTCAATGTTGGCTTATTTAGTTAATTTAAGAACAAAAACGCCAGAGTAGTGATGTTATTCATGGAAATAGAAATCGATGCCGCCTACGGCTGGAAAAGCGGATCAAAGGGAAAAGTGTTAGTTGTGAGAAAAAGAAAGGGAATTGATTCTTTGTAATAATTAGATATTACATTAATCAAAAAAACACCAAATATATAACAACTAAGTATTTACTTATATGTAAAATGTAAAAAAAGATCCTATCGTAAATCTTACATCAATATCTTGGATAATATGGTTTGGAATTAAACGATTTTTTTTTATTCAAAGAGCTGACTTACTACTTAATACATTTTTATATGTCTTACGAATAAACAAGAATAACCATGTCATTCGTCAATCTGGTGTACACTGTATTTTGTTCAGTATTAATTTAACTAAACTAATAAATAAAATTGAAGTGTCTGTTTGAAATGACAAAATATTTTTTTTCAAAATCAAAATCAAAATTTATTTATTCATTTAGGCCCTAAGAAGGCGCTTATGAACGTCTAAAACACTACCACCGGTTCGGAAAACAACCCAGTCGAGAAGAGCGCAGGCGAGAAACTCGATCTGGTTCTTTTTTTTCATAAATATATATATATATATCATTTTTTTGTCATATAATGCTTCGCTAGTTACATATGAATGTATTATACGATACCTATACAAAAAAAAAAATACAATTTTTTTAAATATTTGTCAGTCTGTTTGATCCGGGTAATATCCGGAACAGCTGAACTTTTTTTAGTAGATACCTGAAATTACTTCACGTAACTTGGGGACTTTTGTTTTTCGAAAATAATTAGGGTTCCGCGTAAAAAACAATAACTATATACAATGTTTATATACATATAAATAACTATATTACGCAGTGAAAAATATAAAAAAACGCGAGTGCAGCCACGATCACACAGCTAGTTTAAAAAAATAAGTAAGTTTTTTTGTAAAAATATAAGTAAATTACTGTATAGCTTTTAAAGACAATTTATTTTGTTTACTACAAAACAAATTGTTAAAAAATATGAACTTTAAGATTACTTAGTTCAGAAAACAATATGATAAAAGTAATTCAAATTTATTTCATTTGAGAACATGTTTACCTCTCATCTTATATTCATGTTAATTACCGAGGAAGTTACATTGTATTTACAGGAGCGTTTATTTTACCCGAAATGGTTACCTACAACAGTGTTTTCCTTGCAACGTTCCGCCATAAATAGGTCACATCGTTTGCTTCATTGAGAGTTGAGGATCTTTACACGAGCTATTTATATTATATTTCGTATGTCTGAGGACCGATGGTTCTATTAATTTAATAAAATCCCGCCTCATCCAAACGATATTCTTTAGGAACGACTCCATCTACATATGTAAATACATTGCCTCGCGAATTTTGATCTGTTTTCTGTGTTATGACGTTTCTTTTACAGTTGCAGGAATTTGTTCTTTAACCTTAATATTTTCCTTCTCTCCTAGACGTAAAGTAAGCCAGTAGAACTGTAAATGACCTCAACATACTTCCAGTCTTGATCTGTAAGTGCTCCATGAGATGGTTCAGTCCTCAACTGGAGAAACGCTGTATGCACACTTGACAAATAAAAGCAAATCGTACAGGCATAGCAAAAGTTTGTCTTATTTTATACAATTGAAGGAAAAATTAAAATCGTTCTAGTGTTGTATGAGATAATTATGATCGGACGGGCTATTTTGCAAATAGGTATAACTAGCCCGAGCTGCAGTTGTCACCTTTGCGCTTTATAACTCTTTCATTAGGACGTATATAGCAATAGATTTCTAAAGTATATATTTATTATATTTGCTGTATATTTATATTTTCTGCCGATCCTTTTGAGCACTTCTTCCGAAGTTCGGTGAAATTGTCTCGTCATCTCAGGTGAAAAGACATTAGGCAATTCGAAAAAAAAGTTCATAAAATGCAGTGATCGACCTTATTATTGGCATAATATACTATACAGTAGTTTACCAAGCTAAATTATTTGTCGCTTTTAATGTAATAGTAAAAACAATAAAAACATGAAATAACTTTTAAATATGTAGTTAGATTTAGAATTAATAAAATAACATAAAGATAACTTAATCTCACGCCTGTTATCGCCGAAGAGTTAGGCAGAGGTGAAATAGCGAACTACACCACCCATATTATGCCGAGCTTAGTTCCGTCGCAGATGTGACAGGGGGCGAGCCTGTCGCCATATCGGGCACAAATTCCAAACTCCAAGATAATAATGAGTAGAAAAATCCAATACCTCTTGACCCGAGCCGGGGATCGAACCATAGACCTCAGAACGGCAGTCGCACCGTAATACAACTGCGCCACCGAGGCAGTCGTAATACCGAGAATTAATACTTGGTTATATAATATCAATGCTTTTACGAAGCGACACATCGTTTGCGATGCATCACTAAATTGTTTGTAGATCTTTTCGAATTAGAAGTATGTTATATTTAGAAATTCGGTACTATGTGGATTATCAAATATATTTACTTGTATGATGTGGTGGTTAGTGGAATGGCTAAAATAGTAAAATTTAAATAATAGTCGTTGCCAGTTGCGTATTTCGCAGTGAAGCCAGAACGATTGGTCACAAACTTCTTTGTTATACTCAGCCATTACTAAAAAAAACTATGTATGATGTAGTCAACCGTATTATTTGTTATTCTAGCATAGTAAAGTGACTACACCACTTTTGATAATAAAAACACTGCACCGTAAAATGGAAGCTATTCACGTAAAACATGGAACATATGCAGTACACTGAACTGACATTCGAAACAATTTAATCAACCTTTTTGAAGACTCCACGTTGAAAACATCAAGTTTACTCGTATAAATATTAAATAAGTTTTTTCACCTTAGTGAAGGATCATGGAGGTTGATCAAGATTTAAAAGCAGAATAAATGAGTATTTAACATTTAATTTATTGTAGCTGTTAAAATAACTACTAAACCGAATGTGAAAACAATTTCCACTAGACCTATTTCTGTCGCAAAACTTTAGTGCTCAGTTTATTACATTCCGGTCCAAATATTCTAATTGGCAACACAAATTGACACGTGAGATGTACGTAAACGTAGCAAATCTATTACGGTTGATCATTTTGAATACCTATTTCTGTCAATTATAATGACGTAAAACGAATAGAGAAACTGATTCTAAAACCTTGTATTTCAATTATTGAAATGAAACAAAATATTTTTGCGCATCGCTAACACTCTCATCCCGCCAAAGGGTATACTAGATTCCACCGAAGCGACGGCATGAAATTTCAAACAAAAAGCTCCGTTCAAAAATTATTTGAGAGAAGCGACAGACTCTGTAAAACATTTGTCATTTTAATCACCCGACGCCAACGTCTGGGGGGTGGGTAATAAAATTATTTCGTAGTAAACATTTTGAAAATTAAATTTTAAAGAGTCTCACTCAAGTAATGGTCTGTTGTTGTAGCGACGTGCTGAAGTAAGTACACAAACTAAGTGATACATTTTATTCTGTAATTACGTTGTTTCTTCTATATTTAAATTAGTGGATTAACATTGAATTAAAATGACTATTAGCGTGGTTTCAAATGAATTGAATAAAAGACCTTCGTTTTTACGTGAGAGAATATGATAATCTTGAATTTTTACTATCTGGTTTTTATTTTTATGATTTTAACATATTAACAAATACCCAAGATAAATAAGGTGGCAGAGATAAATCTTTTGAAATTGTATATAAAATCTGAAAATTTGAAATTGAATGCGATGATGGCGTAATGGGTAATGCGGCCGGATATCGCGTCAATCGACGCTGGTTCGATCCCACCTATCTAACACTAAGAGAATATTGGAGAGACCTAAAATAAACTTATGGTTACTTCACGACAGACTTTTAACTTGAGACTGGTAACCAGCTTTTATTATTGAAGGTAACCATAATCGTTCATCATACATAGAATCATCTAAATATTAGTACGCGAAGCAAAAACTTTGTACCCTTTTTTTTACGAAAATTGCGTGGACGGAGAAGTATGAAATTTTGCATACTCATAGTTTATATAGATAAGAAGTGAAGAATGCTAATATTAAAAAAAAATATGGGGAAAAAATGCATTAAATTAATAAAACAATACAGTTTATACCATTAGTTTGACACAGACACACATCTATCATTATCCCTTACGATTACATTATCAATCACATGTCAATGTCAAACTTGACATTTATTTGCCGTGTAGACAGAATATTGACTTTTGAGAAGGTTTTACTTTAAGCAATTTAAAATGAAAATCAAACAAAATCGTGGTTAATTTCGATCACAAGCGAGCACTAGTAATGACGAATGGTTAAGTTTCAACCTAAATTAACGTTGAAGAAGTCATTAAAAAAATTATTCTGGTATAGAAATAAACTCTGTTATGCCATAAATTTAGCAGTAGGTTACTAACCTTGTTGTGAACCAGCTTTACCCTCGGCTTCCATGACATGACAGCAATGCTGTGTAACTTTTTTTTTAAAGCTGCTCATTACATAACTTATCTACTCTTATAGGTCCCATGCGATTCTCATCGCTAAATAAAATAATGCATTCCTATATCAATGTTGAGATAGCAGTTTATTTGGATATTTTACGCTCGGGATTAATAACTGGAATTGTATTAATTGCCTGATTACGGAAAGAGTAAGCTATTCTGCAATCTCCCAGTCAAATAAGTAGTAATACCCGAAGAAATATTTTTTTCTTTTGCGAGCAATTATCTTGCTGTTTACAGTTAATATTTATATAAACATTAGAGTTATGGTGCTAACAATATTTTTAAACTAATTCTCCTCTATATAATATTATTTTATTACTTAAATGAGTTGCAAAATACTTTTCTGGTGGCAGTTTTTGATCGATTTCAATTTGATTTACACTCATATGTAACTAAACTTATACTAAAATCTAAAGTGCATCTAAATTCAAAGTCCACTAATGGACAGACAGAGAGATTTGGTTTTTATAATACAAAGAGTTATACAAACATTCATTAATTTCATTAAAAGTTTACAAGATCATGATACGTTAACATCTACATATAAAGAAACTCTGTTATTCGTTTTCCTTTATTCCTGTAAACATTAGTGACTAGCTCTGTAAAGAGCATGTAATTAAATAGCAACATTGTCTCTGATTTTAGATAATACATTTTGACAAAGATTCGGAAGCCTCTTCGAAGCTAATTAAGAAATCCTTGGTGGACTTTAAGATATCGAAGCAGAGAGGTCTTTTGTTAGACCTTTATAAATAAAGATTAATTAAACCGAAGCTTCAATATAACTCCTATTGTCAATGTATATTATAGACCTTTCTTTTCAACTTCGAACTATGACGAAATAGAATAATTTTATATTAATTGTTTTTACCAAGCAACAGTCATAATGAATCTTTAAATATATAAGACGAGAAATTAAGAGAGACATCAAACATAAAAAACGTAGTGTATAAAATTGTGGAAACGTCGAAGTAAATGCCTCATGAATTTTCTTGTTGATTAGGCTAGTGCACAGTTTCTCAGCCTTAGTTTACTCACACTTTGATAATACGTTTTCTATGTCCCCTATCTTAATTTTTGCCTTTTTTTAGTATGTATTTCTAATCTGCTCATTCCCCCTCTGCGCTATCTCAATGCCCCCTAATTTTTTCTGGGTCTTGTACTTCTACAAGGAGGCATTATTGCCCACATTGAGAACGGAGGGGCTGTCTTCCCACGGTAAAAGTCTTATGCAAAGCAATGGGTAATTTGCAAGTGTGTAGTAACTATATAAAAAATGTAAAATTATTAAAAAAAAACGGGTCTTCACGCGTTACCTCTTTTCTATCCCGGCATTTCGGCTGGGTTCCATCAACCGTGGACATGGCCTGACTGACGGTGCACGGCGTGCCCTGCTGCATTGAGGAGTCGCCCAGCCGAAACTTCGGGATAGAAAAGAGGTAAAGCGTGAAGAGCCGTTTTTTTAAAAATAATTTAAGCAAAATATGGAACGCGAAAATTTAAATATGTACATTAAAAAAAGGGTATTGCGTAATATTGTGTATAAATGTGAAACATTATCCCATGCAAGTAATCACATAAAAATATATATCAGAGAAAAACCTTGCATTGTTAATAGCCATGTACTAAATACTATACATTTGTACGCAAAGATATACGTGCCAACGAACAAAGAGAAATGTTCCGGGCCGTATTAATTTAAGTCGTACATCAAAACAATATGTAAACGTTAGACTACGCGAGCTTTAGGCGCGTTAAAACATTTATTACGCTGAAACGCGGCTTTGAAAACAGCCCGCCTGTGGCTTTTTGATAAAGAATATATAACGTATTGAAATATATTTTGTTAACGCTTGTTTATTTAGTTAACGTTTAGTTAACTATACTTTAAATAAGTTAGGTGTGAACTTCCTGACATACAATTACGATCTATTTAGTTTATAACTGCACTTCTTGATTATATTATTTGGTTTCCTTTTTTTTAATCAGTATAAGTTTACGCTTTGATGACAATCTCATCTGATTATGAGTTGTAATGTGACTGAAAATTACCATACTTATAAAAGTATAAAAATTATTAAAAACAAAACACTATCAGACTATGCATATTAACAAGTATTTGTCCAGAGGTTTTTTGTACTGATAACACTATATGATGTATATATATATATATGTATATTTTATCATAGCCTAATACATATAAAAATCCAGTAGATGTTTTTTTATTAAATAAAAATGTAACCTAAATACGCATATAGTTACGCCTTTTACACACATGGGACATTTATATAATAAAATTGCCCGCCCGCGACTTCGTTCAAAATTCATATATAAAAAAATAAATTGGACCAAATTGTGAAACTA
This sequence comes from Samia ricini, assembly GCA_014132275.2. NCBI lineage: Eukaryota > Metazoa > Arthropoda > Insecta > Lepidoptera > Saturniidae > Samia > Samia ricini. Next base: position 30,290,005 of record AP028159.1, on the reverse strand, counting down.
AACCATTCTCGAATCCTCACGGAATAGACACAAAAAATTTAATTAAAAACGGTTTAGCAGATTTATAAATATAAAGATATGTTTCAAACTTTGAACGAGTTTCCATTATCCGACGTTACAGTGTGAGACCACTATTCAATAAAGATGTATATATTAAAACAATACAAGTCAAGTTTTCCCATTAGAAACAGTCACAGTTAGTAGTGTGAATATATCTTTCCGATGATTTATTTGATGATACGATATATAAAATAAATAAAAACGAGATGATAAATTTCTTCAAATATTTCATTATTGCATAATGTTTTGAAGTTAATTGCAATTTAATAGGTACGTTATGCATCCCCACGTAAACAGGTCAAGATGGCGCCGCACATTCCTCGGATCACATTCTGAGGATATCGCTGCATAGTTCATAGCATAGTTCAACATGTGAAGTGGACATTCCGTATACATTTGAAACACACTTACGGCGGGTTTCAATATCGAATCTTGTAAATTAAAATTGAGATCGAACCAAAAATATATCGGTTTTTTTTGACACTTTATAGAAAAAAAGGCTACTTTACTATTGATGGTATTCAAAATATGAATTCTATTTTTTTTTATTATTTAAACTTGTACTTATTATAAAAAGTATATTTATGTGAAAGAATGCTAAAATATTAATTGCAATGCAACATTTCTACGACTCTCTGGAGTTAAATTAAACCTTTTTGAAAGGGTCTATTCAGAATAGAAACCTTTTAATAATTTCGTCTATCTGGTTATGTTAGCGTAGTAATAACTCAGGAATCACTATTTATATTTATCAAGGTTCTCCTCACCAATAATTATTCACATCAATAGGTATCTACCGCAAAAATTAATTCAATTTGTTGATACTAATTGATAATTATGAAAAAGGTAAGTTTTTATGTTATTACTATTTCGATTTACGACATTTTTACCTAAATATAAATAAACATGCTTTTGGGTTGAATCTTATTATACATATGCCCATAAAAGTGTCGTATAAATAATTATACAGTTTAACACTAATAATCAAATTATTTTCTATCTTTATAAATATACAATAATTCCCAAATTTACGCATATGAAGTTGTAAGTCAACCTAGGCTATGATATAATGTAGCTATCATTCAAAAACTATATAATTCCCTTCATGACCATTCAAACAATATGTGACTCATAATTTCCATTATTTTCAAGCGTATTAATTTCGTTTTGAGTAATAATTCAATTTTTCTAATAACGAAATGAGTTTTCTACGAAACGAATTTAAATTTACCAATTCAAATTCCAAAACACTTTATTCTATTTAGGCTCTGATAAGGCGCTTATGAACGTCAAAATACTACCAACGGTTCGGAAAACAATCCAGTCGTCGAGTAGAACCGGCAAGAAACTCGATCTAATTTATTTCTGCATGTTTTTTTTTTGCAACTTTACAACTAACAGGTACAAATTTTTATTAGTAGATGCACAGAGAAAGCTGTCACTTCACAATTAATCCTTTAAAGAAATAATTCCAGATATTTCATATTACATAACTGGTAAAAGATTTCATCATTGCTTTACGTGAACTGAACCAGAACAGAAATATAATTAGGCTATCCTTAAGATGCATTTTACACGACAAATTAAAATTATAACAATGAATATATCGGACAAAAATGGTGATGTAACGTTACAAACGTTACAAATGACTCAGAACTGAAATGTCTCGTGAATTACTTGTAACCGTCATGTCTTTAGCGGCATACAAAAGAAAGGAAAAAAGTTAACGTAATTTATATTATATCTTTTATAATATTTAATTGTATAATAAAATTAATTTTACTTTCACTTGAATAATATTAAAAAATAAAAGCGTATAATCTTGGATTATATGGGTAATAAGACATTAATATCGTAAAAAAAAAGTAATTAAGTAAAGGGAGGTAAACGAGAAAGAATAGCCAATTCTGCTAATTAATGTTTATAAACTAGCGGTACTAAAGAGCGGGAAAATGGGAGAAGATTTAATAGGAACAGCTTCGTTTAAAGATCTTTAACGCCGGGTAAGAGAAGACATATTTTGAATGAGAAGTCAGTAGAAAATAAAGTAGAAATAATTTCAATTTTCAAAACCATCAGTGTTAATTTCTGAGGAAAAGCTGTCATGTTTCTTTCTAATACGTGAGGTTAGCAACAAGGCAATAAATCGTTTCTTGAATACGGATAACAATGCAATGTTATTTATTTTTTCCTTGTAGGAAGTGATAAATGATTTTGAAATGTATCTTAATAAAATTAGTGTATGTTGGAATGAGAAATAATTTCATAAAGAATGTTTAAAAAATACAGTTTCTAATATAACTTATAATGAGTACTGTATTTAACCTGCTAAATTCAGTACTTTTAAAAGCGACGTGAGATTATTCGACACTACGAAAATATTACGTAAGCGACATTGATCGAGTGGCAGCGTCATATGATATTGAGGCTGCGGCTCTAACGTAAGTGACTAATACTAGACCCGACGTTTTAGACGTAGAACTCTTTACAGTCACTCAATCTAGAGAGACTACGAAACGAAATCATGGCACCTTATTCATGAGAACTATATCAAATTAACAAATATTATGCGATGGGCTGACTTGATCATGTGCTAAATGCAAAGCCAATAATAATAATATTTTTTGTCGTCAATCGCATGTTCGTTACACATCTTTGAGTTTTGATAAACTTTAATAGCAAAAATATTTTCTATTGCCTTTTTGTACACGATATCATTACGCGAATTATCTCTATTAAAAACTTCTGAAAAACTATCCACTTACATTTAATCAATAAAAGACTATTCAAGGTTACTCACAGTGCAACGGCGAGAACTATGCATTCACTGCGTGATCAAATAGAAACCGAGGTGATTCGCAAAAAAATGAAAGTAACCGACATTGTTCGAAGAATTACCAACCTTTATTGACAGAGGGCGTGGCATATTGTTCGTAGAACCGATGCCCGATGGGAGTAACGAGTTCTCGAATACAACTGCATACCGAAAGACTCAACGTGGGCTAACCCCAACAAGTTATACCTAAGGTTCGCGACAAACCGTTGAATGTAGGTAGTTCAAGGTCGTTTGTTGTGAAGATCCATATGTGAGACCTATGCCCAGTGATTGACGTCTTTCGGCTGACGCAATGATTCCGATGTAAATAAAAAGCGAACTTATAAACAGGTGAACGTTGTGTTTTGAAATCATTGAAATTCTTTGCTTCATGAATGTGATGAATTCAGTAATCAATAATTAAATAAATCCTCTGACCTAATTAATATTCTTTATAAGCCAGGATAAATATAAGACTTTACTCCAGACATTTCAACCACAATTTAAGTAACTTTGACGAATATATATAGCTAAAAACTGTCATCAATTTAGTGTATGCATCACACAGGCGAATGAGTTCACTCGGGTTATCTTAGGTCAATGCAATTAAACTTAATTGTTCGTGCAGTGGACTGTTATTAAAGCTCACACTTTTATTATCAATGATTCGACGGTAATCTTATGACTTAAATCATTACGTATTCGAACGGTTGCGTGTCGAGACTTACTAGTGTCTTCATTTTAACTTTACAGTAGACTGTTTACTTACTGTGTAATTTCCGTTAGAACTGTTCGTCATAATTGTATATTGTTACCAATTGTGTAATCTGTGTAACATAATTGTTAAGTGAATGTGTTTATATTGAAAACAATATTGAGTTCCATTCATATTAACATCTAAAGCATCTCGTAAGTAAGTATATAATTTGATTTCTGTCCAATTTTCTCTCTATTATGGATTCGTTTATTATACATTATTGAATTGAAAAAGAAATGAAGCTCTCTAAATTTAATAATACATTTTGTTATAGTTGTGTTGGTAAATTGTGTTTTAAATTTTGATATATTTATCTCTCATTTTCGGTTAATGCAATCATCACATTAATGGAGCAAATTACATACTTTATTGATATCATAACACAGAACATTCAAGTGCCTATTATTTGTCTTTTTTAATAATTTTCTAAATTAATTTATTAAAAACAAAGTACCGATATCGTTGAATTTACCATAAATTCTTAAACAATTTGTGTAAAAAATCTGTCTTTCAGTCTGCCCGTTAGTGGGATTCTAACGTGAGACAGGTTTTAGTAAATATTTTCTTGCGTTAGATAATAAATATATCGAATAAATTAAAAGGATAAATATGAGCTAAGAATAAGAATCACCACCAGGATGTTTTCTTTGATATATTTTAAGTCAACAATTAAACATTTAATATATGAATGATGCAGTAACAAATATAAATTAACAAGTGAGTAATTAAAATGATTATTATTATTGTTAAATTCTTTTACTTAATTTATATACGCAAAACGTCGTCGGATACCGTAGATTCAAATCCAGCTATCTCATTTTTTGTAGTTGATATAACTAATTTATGTAATTTCATTATGAATTTGCATGTATGTATGAAATAAGTAAAAAAAGTTATTTTTTAAATTAATACATAACATAATTTGTATTCCAATTCAATATTACGCACACAAATTGAAATTTAATTATCAGAGGAGATAATATTCGCGCGAAAGTTTTATATTTTGGCGAAAAGCAAAATCGGAAAGGAGTATAATTAAATTCCCCAAGAGAGTGACGTAAAGTTTCCCGCCCACGGGTTTACATGAACGTAATTTCTAACGAAGTACCTAATTTTGTACCTACGTGGTTTTATTAATGTGGTAATAAAAAATAAAATAAGTTAATAATTTAATTAGACATGTAAAAAGTTTAAATTAAAAAATTATAAGTCCCACTTCTGATGTTAGATACGAAGTTAGTTTAAAAATTTGATCCCACTTCAGATATATCAAACCGTACGGAGTGTCCACACCCGTACGCGAGGATGCACAGTCACAATGCTATGGCTTGTCCGTCAGTAATAACGCTCAGTCATGAGCGACTTGAGAACATGACAGACTTGATACAACCTCGCAGATGCAATTTGCTTTTATAGGGACATCGTTAGAGCGGGAACTGCTAACAATTTTATATCAGAAACTCAACAAAAATCCATTAAGCAATAGTCCTTTATACTGCATATGTTTAGCGTCTGAACGCAACCACACGTAATGTAGAGTGACGATATCACTGTGACACGCTAAGCCTATAGAAACAGACTGTCAAGTGATGATGAATGGATTCTTATTTATACTAATCCATACTAATAAATAAAATTGAAGCGCAGGCTGTTTCGAAACATATATGTATAATGGAAGGAATATAAGTGTCTGTTTGTAAAACCAAAATAACATTTTTTTACTGAAAATGAATGTATATACAATACCTATACCAAAAATGCAATTATAATTTTTTTATCTATCTGTCCGGCTGGACCGATTTAGACAGGACTTTTATTTTTGTTAGATAGCTGAAGTTACTCCGCGTAACTATTTTGTTCGAAAATAATTAGGGTTCCTCGTAAAAAAGTTGAAATAAAATCTGATTCAAAGCACAGCTTTACTGGCAGGTATTTGAATTTGTGAGAAATATCTTTGGTTAATGTTAGTAGCAAAAAACAATTTTAACAATAATTAGGGTCCCGCATAAAAAAAAAACTATATTACGCAGTCAAAAATAAAATACCTAAAATGTAGTACATGTAACATTCTATAGCAATTATAAAAATATATACTTAGATAACATACTCGTGTGTTAAGATTTACCTTTAAAATCATTCGGATACTTGTTTGGTAAAACCTGTACCTGTGTACAGAACACATATATATGTATAGATGTTTAGCGAAATATGAAAGATCAAAGCAATGGTGGCTCAGTGTTCGTCTGTTCGGATATCTCGAGGTGGCATTCATCACCACATGGGTAGTATGTTGTGCAGGTCGCCATTTAGGCCTATTAGGGCAAGAAAGTTTGGATGCATAGTTTCAACAGGGTCTGGACTCTACCGTATTGCCAAACCAAGGGGGGAAGGGGCGAGAGCCTAGACCTTCCATTGCATTAAGAAAGCTGTCTAGGAGGTGACCTGGGCTGCCCAGGCCGAATTTCTCTGCGGATAGGGGTTTGAACGGGACAGATGTGTGTATATATGAGTATAGGTGTGTGTGTGTGTATATATTTGCGTGTGAGTGATAGAACGTGTATTTGTGATGTATAATACATTGTTAAAGGAAGATTAAATCTTTCTCTTAAAAGCTATATTGCTCTCAAAAAAAATTATCTGCATTAGCTGCTTTCATATTATATTGGTGTGAACATCTAGTCATCAATGAATGCCGAGCATAATTTGGTTTCGGTTAGTTGCTTGTGGAAAACTCGAGGATTACGGGTACGGGTTGCCTACAAACCTATCCGCTCTAACAAATATGAACAATAGATTTTATTATTAATTAAATTATGTAAAAAAAATAAGACCCGATACTATACTTCTATGTTCCAGGAGCATTATACCTAATCCGTGGAGATTCTCATTTTTATCCGCCGACAAAAGTATTCCTCGTCGCCTAAGTAAATTCAGGAATTTATTTTGAATACTTTCAATCCTTTGACTATGTATATTGCAATAAGAAGCCCATATCTAAAATGCAAATTCTAATAAACTGCGTACATAAGCACAAAACAATGCCTTTTTTGGAGATTAATTCTTAAAAGGTACTGTTATTCTCGTTATGAAGCCCAACATTTTGTAAGATTTTTGAATAATACGGTCATAATGATGTGAATATGATAGTTTATGATCTAGCCGTGTGGTGCCGGTTTAAGAATACTACCACCCCATATCTACCCATAGGTGTCGTAAACGGCAACTAACGGATATACCGGGGGGTGGGCAGCAGCATCCTTTGAGAAAAACAAACACCTACTGCGATTGCCAATGGATGCCTTTACGGTTGGATGGATGGATGGATGATCTAGCTTGACTCTTAAATCCCTAACACATATTTATCTTGCAATTGGTACATTATTGATCCGGTAATCGTATTTGATGACATTTTTTTGCGCGATTAGGTAATATATTGACATTTGGCTACATTAAGATCCAAAAAATTTATGGTACAGTATTCGCATAATCTGTTTAAATATAGTACTAACTTATAACAGTCACCAATAGTCCCCCTTATTGGCATAAATATATTTGTATCATCGGCATACATAGAGAACCTAGCCTATTGAAAGCAGGAACATATGTCACTCACGTATATTCTAAATAAGATTGGCCCTTTTTTTTTTTTTGACGGGGGGAAATGCATTTACGCACTAGCCTTACCTATTGTATTAGTGAGACCGAAGTCCCCCAATAAGGGGGCGCGGAGGAACGAACTCCGTGCCAGTGTGGGACTTACCCGGGCGTGAAGCGCCCAGTAATAAAACCCCCCGGGGCCGTCCGCTGCATTTGGGATGGGGGCGACACGGGGTGGCTTTCGCAAGCACCGCGTCGCCCCCTGCAGCGAACCCACCAGGCCTCGTCCGTGCAATGGCCCGGTAGGGATGGAGGAGAATACTTCCCCTCCACCTCTTAGCCCGCCTCAGAAGGAGGCACGACCGTCAGGTCGACAATCCGGGGGGCAGGATATACTTCCTGCCCCCCATAAAAAGGAAGAAAGAAGAGTGGACAGAACAGTGGCGGGCAAAGGAAAAGATGAAGTAGCCCGCATAAGATTGGCCCTAGATATGATCCTTGGGGAACGCCTGATGAGATTAATGAGAACCTGGAGTATTGAACCCCTATTCTAACTACCTGAGATCGATTATCAAGGTAAAAAATCTACCACTGCAATAAATCACCATGAATACCTATACCGACAAGTTTATTTATAAGAATTAAGTGTGACAGAGAATATTTGTCCATCAGATTACCGCTTTCCTAAATAAGGAGAACAAACTGCGCCAGCAAAAACCCTTTTTAAAATGAAGTAAAATCCAACTAAAAAAAAATCTTCGAGACGATTTTCGCATTCTTCCAGACAAATCACTTTATTATTGTTTTAAGAGGAAATGTGAGCAGCGTTTATTCCATACAAAGGTATTACATTGTTTCCTCCTAGATAATAGCATTATCGTAAATATTTTTGTACCATATAGTGTATACATATAGTATACAGTTATCACCAACGTCATGCTACGTTATGATTTATTCCACAAATTAATTATTATAGAAAATAGGAGCCTTTGAAAATGAACAAAACATTCCCAATTTGATTACCGTCGCTTTCAGACGTCCGTCTAATAATTTTGATGAATAGAAACAAAAAAGGAAACAGGGGAATACGGAGTGATGTTTTCATCTATTTTGCATAAGTCAAATCAGCCCGAGCTCAGTGGCGTAACTATACCATCTCAGGCCCGTGACAAATTCGTTGCCCCCAGTAAAAATTGTCACATTGTATTTTGATTTTAATAAATCACTAAAGTAATCAATAAAGCGTGAACTTTAATTGTTTTTATAATTATTACTGAATTTTGTTAAGATTGTTGGGATACTTCTAAGCCCCCGTCTTCGCGGGTCGGAACCCCCATCGGCAAAAGGCCCCGGGCCCGTGGCATTTTGCCAGCTCTGGCACCCTATAGTTACGCCACTGCCCGAGCTGCCGCTGTTCCTTTCGAGTTTTATAACCCTCCTTTTGGGTGCAACGCGATAACAATAGATTTCTGGATTACTTATTTTTCAAATTTGTCGTCGATCGCATATCCTCTTAATAGTGCCTTTTACATACTTTTACACGCCCATTATCACCATTTCTTCGTAATAAAACAACGATAATATTACATTTTCGCATTCAATTTTAACTTAATTTACGCTTGAACATTTGTGGTCGCGACCACGAAGCCCATTCATATTAACGTCAATAGCTTAAAATATGGCTAGTATAAACAGTACCTACGTAACATTATTATGCAGAACAACTGACTACATGGTCATTAATAAATGTTTTGTTCATTATCCACAGCAATGTTCTTATAAAACTTCTCTACCCTTATCATTGTTCGTCAAAGCGGAGGTTATAAAATGTAAATTTTAATGGACAAACTCGAAAAGGTGCAAGTGGAAAATATCTTTTCTTAAGGAGCAAAGGTAATGTATGCAAATTAGAGAAACTTTATTCCTACGGAGCTGTTACGACGAGTTCGACCGTTTGATAACTAAAGGGAGCATTCATTAGTCTGAGTACAAACTGAAAATTAAAATGCATTATCTACTTTGCATATTATATCTACATGCAATACGCATAATTAAATAAATTGATCAAAATTTACAGAGAATATTTTATTAAAGAATCATTATATAATGAACATCTTCTAAATGAAGTAGTCAAATAAAGTAATTTTATTTATTTCACTTTCTAAATATATTATGTTACTAGCAAATCCATCTTAAAAATTGTTTGCATGTTAGTGATTATGTTTTGAAACCAATTAAGATTCAGCATTTATTTTTTGTTCTAACAAAATATTTTATAACGAAAACAGATATTTATTTTATTTTATTTTAAAAGGCACTGATACAGATATATGATTAAATACCAATTAATTCTAGATATCATTTTTTTCAAAATCAAAATCAAAATAAAGCTTTTTTCAAATTAGGCCCTAAGAAGTCGCTTATGAACGTCTAAAACACTACCACCGGTTCGGAAAACAACCCAGTCGAGAAGAGCCGGCAAGAAACTCGATCTGGTTCTTATTTTTATATATCACTTTTTTTTAATATAAAAAAACTATACAAACCACAGTCTTATCCAATGTTAGCGGAATCACTGTGGGTTAATTCCAGACATCACTATCCTTCACGTAATGATCCACCTGTAAGCCCTGTTTAAAATCCCATACCCTATTACATAAGTGGACAACTAACACAGTTAAGAATTTTTATTATGAGTATATATGAACATGTATGAACAGAATACAGATTACATAAATTATAATAATTTTTACACAAATGATAATTTTTTAAAGCTTTTTAACGTAAATTTAGACAAAAAAAAATAAAAACAAAAGTAATAAAAACCATAGTAAAAATAGGAGATCTAGCATCAACCAGTTATATAATCAAACTTTGGAATTTTATTCAATTACTAGCTTTGTGCCTGCGGCTGCACTCGCGTTTCATATATTCTTCACACATAATACTATTAAATATCGGTATTAAAAAATGGTTGTTGGTAGAAGGGTGTAAATGAAGGGTTATGTATATGTTTAATGCCAAATCATCAAAATATAAAAATAGAAATAATGTAAAAAAAAAATTGGGATGGGCCACCCTTATCACTTACGGGTATAAAAAATAGTTTACGACCTATTCTCAGACCTACAGAATATACACAAATAATTTCATGAAAATCGATCAAGTCGTTTCGGAGGAGTTTGTTTACAAACATAAAAATTATGAACTGTGAGTGGATTTAAATGATTGTAATGACCTTGACTAAGTCAAGGAGTATTTGAAACATAAAATGCGGTTGTGGAGAATAGAAACAAATTATTACTTAGGGAAAAATGAGTTCTCCGTCACATTAATATCGCTTAATACTTCCTCATTCCGTATCGAGTGGATTATTTAAACGTAAACATAAGTTAAAGATATCTAAATTCTTACAAATTACCTACATTCCTTTCGGCAGCAACTCAGCTTTCTCTCTGATCCCTAACTGGTCCTCCTGTAATCGGTACTCGCCCGATACAATGTCACCATGGAATAGTATAATAAGCATTACACTGTACGCCACACACCCTGAGATTGCCTTAAATTTAGTAGATTTATTTATGACAAATCCATCGGAATTTACGCGCACACCGAGGTCCGTATCATTTAAGTCCCCTTACACTACCTTTCTGGTGGGCGCTTTAAACGTTGGTCACAAAAGTATAGAGAATTATAAAGGCTCTACTGGCCAAGAGCGTTTTAGACAGCTTGAAAACAAAAAAACCCTAAATCACGGAATAACTTCAATGAGGGAGATGAGACAATTACAATGTGTCATGAAACAACCTCAGTAATCTAGAAAGGGAATATCGGTTAGCTTTTATTTGCTTCACGTATGACATACTTTGTTTTGAATTATATAAATAGTAAACAAAAACACAATATATACGAACACATAAAATTACCGCATCACATACTTTGTTTTGAATTTATAAATAGTAAACAAAAACACAATATATACGAATACATAAAATTACCGCATCATTTAACGGTACTATTGTGACGTAAGCTACTTAGTATAAATAAATTTTATTCATAATTAATTATCCATTCGGGTGCAATCGCTCCAGAACCCACGTGGTCCCTGTAGGATTCTACTAATTTCGTATCATCTCTTACGTTATTTATTCACTTGTTAACGAAATATTTAATAAAATACGTTCTCGGCGACAGGTTTACAAACTTGATGGGTTACTAGCAATATTAAGAAATCCCTTATCCTTATGGTATAGTTTCCTCACGATGTTTGCCTTTATCAATGACTAAGGTTTATAGAGTTTGATAGGTAGGTGTCTTCGAACCTATATTCTTCGACGCGGAATCCGGCAATACTACCAACTGAGACATCATTGCTTCACACGTGGAAATTTACTTGTATTCGGATTGTGATGTTTTTGTTTTTGGTTATAACACGAAAACCACTTAACCGATTTACATGGTTCTAGTGCATATATATCTGGCCAGTGTTTAGTTTATATACTAAATACTTATCAAGCTGCACGATTTTATTTTAATTTTGATCAGTTCTCTATTATATATATTGATAAGGCGAGTTGTATAATACCTAGTACCTTTTTTTTTTTTTTTGACGGGGGGAAATGCATTTACGCACTACCCTTATCTATTGTATTTGTGGGATCAGAGCCCCCCAAATACAATAGATAAGGGGGCACGGAGTGACGAGCTCCGCGCCAGTGTGGGACTCACCCGGACGAGAGTCGCCCGGAAATACCCACTAAAACCCTCTGGGGCCGTCCGCTGCATTTGGGATGGGGGCGACACGGGGTGGCTTTCGCAAGCACCGCGTCGCAAAATAATACCTAGTACCTGGTGTCTACCTAATTGTTATTAACTTTTAATCCAGATAATCATTATTATGTTAATTTACAATAAAACTGTTAAAACTTAAAAAAAAAAAAAATTAAATTACTATTGTTTTACATGTAACTTAAGTAACTTGTTTTGATTATTCTAGCTTGATTAAATATTGTTTGACGACATTATGAGGATATCCTATCGGCATTTATTCCATACAAGCGTGGTCTTCTGTTTCCTTCCTGGATAATAGCATTATGGTAAATATTTTATACCAAATAATATATATCCATCAACGACATGCCCGTACGTTTTGATTTTTTCCATAAATTAGTTATTGTAGAAACTAGGACCCTTTGAAAATGAAAACATGTTCGATTTTTACCGTCATTTTCATACAAATAAAATTTAAAAAAGCAAAACGTACGAGCATAACCAAAGTCTTTATTACTCCAAAAATGAAAGAAAATTAAAAAATCGGTTCAATTTTGGAGTAGGAAACAGGGTACTACGAAGTGATGTTTTCGTCTATTTTGCATACGGTAAAATAAGTCCGAGCATCAATTATCCCTTTCGTGTTTTATAATTATTTCTTTGGGGCGCAACGCGATAGCAATAGATTTTTGAAATACCTACTTGTCCGACCGCATGTCCTCTTAACGTTGCGAATATTTCACTAAGTATAAAAGTAACAGAGCATATTTTCTGCGCTTCCTTATCTCATGGGAATATTTCGCATTACTCGCCATACGTAATAAATAATTCATGTCGGAAAAATACTCCTAATTCTATAATACACTTAACAGAATAACATAAATTTCTCTCATTAATTTTGTTGACCTAAAAAAATGACGCTTTATAATGATTAACTCAAATATTTTTGTAGTGAAATTAAGTAGTTAGTTTTTACTTCTTTAATTATAACAGTTAATGGAAAAAGTATTCCGATATATCCTTTTTTTTTCGTTTTTTATATACAGGAAAATTTCATAGTAGTGAGTGATTTTTTTTAATAGATAGATTTATAGACATAAATATATAGGATCTACTTGTACTTATATATACTTTTACTTTTACTTATATAACAGCTACTCAGCTGTTTCATATATTCTTTCACTGCATTCTATTTTTTTATACGGTACCCTCATTTTTTTTACTAACAAGATGAAGTAAAAATATTTCTCTTAAATTCAAGATTAAATTAAATTGCACGAACTATGCATTGATTAGGATTTTATTACATTTTTTAGAAATTTTAATATTTTTACGTGTAACCCTAATTATTTTCGTAAATTAAAAGTACCCTAAGTAACTTCAGCTATCTACCAAAAAAAGTCCCGCCGAAATCCATACAGCTGTTCGGGAGATTACCCGGAACAAACAGACAGACAGACAAAAATTGTATATATATTTATTTATTATCCTATTTATTTAGTAATCAAAATTAATTTTGATATTACAAACAGACGCCTCAATTTTATTTATTAGTATAGATATTAACACGGTTTTACTCGAAGTATAAATTATTTTTGGGCGTTTTGCGTTTTCCAATTTTATATAATTCCGATTCCGAATACTTAATAATATATACTTCCGATTTTTAATTTGTTACGTAATTTCATAATTAAAACATATTAAACAGAATGTGTATAGACTTTACATATAAACCATTGTTTTCTCTCATCATAATATAATATCATTGGGTATTCATTAATTTTATTGATAACAATATGACGTAACATCGAAAACACTAGACCAAGTAATTTTAATTTACAAAGTAATTAACGAAACTCTTGGCCGGGAGAGTAATTAAGGGGTAGAAGTGTCTAGTGAAGGCAACGGACACTCAAGATTAATTTATTAACACCTTAATTGGCTACTTTACCGTGTCACTGGAAATTATTTTCCGTTAGAATTCAAGTTTCCCCGATACCGGAGGGGAAGGACACTAACTAAGCCAAATATTTTATTAAGGGTGTCGGTTAATATAAGAGGGGTATCAAGGGAGGGGATGAGAAAAGTTGATATATTAATTAAGTAGTGAATAAGTCCGTCAAGGCGAAGAGTCACTCGGTTATACGCAGGCGCATTAAGGGTGTTTTATAATACGCCCTTACGTAGTGTGAACGCGGGCTTCATGCGGTCCACACGAGTGTCGACTGACTCGAAAACATACGATGTTTCATTACCATTAAAAACTAAAGTACAAAAGTTAAGTGTATAAAGTTATAAGGGAGTTTTGAGAGATATTATAGGGGCAAAAAAAAAATGTAAGTGCGTGACCAATTTAAATAATATATAAAAATATATCTTAATAATAATGAGTTTGTGTTTATGTACATATGTGCCAGTGAACAATGTGCTTCGTGAGGACCGTTGGGATGTTTATTCCGATTTACGGTGAGTCGAAAGGCTTTACTTATGGTGTATATAAGAGTATTTAGTTTAATCTGTTGTTTTGGAAAAATTTTTGTTTTGCAAGCCACGAGACTCATCTTCTTTCTGAAGGCAATATAATAATATATCTGTTTGTAATTTAAAAAAATATTTGTTTAAAAACTAAATAGATATGAATGTATATACGATACCTATCCAAAAAATACAAATATTTGTCCGTCTGCCTGTATGTCTGTTTTTAATGGGTAATCACCGGAACGGCTAGACGGATTTTGACGGGACTTTTTTTTAGTAGATAGCTGAAGTTACTCCGTGTAACTTAGGGTACTTTTAATTTTCGAAAATAAAAAGGGTTCTGCGTAAAAAAAACTCTTAAAAATTTGAATAAAATCCGAAACAACGCACAGTTTTACGCGCAAGTGCTTGACAAATATTTTCACTTTATCTTGTTACTAAATTTTATTTTAGGGAAATAATTAGGGTTCCGCATAGAAAAATTAAAACGCAGTGAAGAACATACGAAAAGAAGGGCGCAGCCGCGGACACACAGCTAGTTTGTGATAAATATAATATTTCAATTAGCGTTTGAAACAAATTTATACAAAACAATGTTCGGCTAGTGTTCAAAATTTGATCATTATTGAAGCTTTGAAGAAAAATAAAATGTCTAAAAATTGTTTCTATTCAAAACGCTAAAACGCGTCGTCATTAGCTTGCAAAAATCATTTAACAAACAGCAGAGAAAAGGTATAGATTTTTTTTTGTTTTTACTTATTCATATATAGAGATCACTTGAATCGTATACAAGCTACTATTTCCATCGCAGCGAGCAGGCTAGTTGTTTGACAAGCTATTCGCTACGTCTAAAACTCAATCACCGCGATTTAAATGGAACATTTCAATTTTTATAGCGTGAGTATTATAAGGGAGGGAATCGATTAGTGGATACTTGCTCGAGCTTAGTAGCCTTATTCAGTTCCTTTATCAGACGTATAAGAGAAACAGCGTAACCTCCCTCATTTTTTATCGTTTGGTCTTAAAAATCCCAGGGTATGTGGGACTTAGCCGATGTGAAGCGCCGGCTATACCCGCTAAAACCCATGGTACAATCCGCCACCTTTCTAAAGGGGCGACATGGGATTAATAAAAGCGTAACGTCCTAACAGTCTTAGGTCTCACAAAACACTAACTCAAATTAACTGTAATATTTTTTAAATAAATGAAATAGTAAAAGATTGCATGCAAATAGTCGTCCTTCCGTTTTATAACAGCAATAAACTAATCTTTCCTATCGACCTCCGTAACAGATCGGATAAAATTACATGAATACCAGAAACCGATAGATGTTTATGGTATAATTTGAATTAATATAAACCAAACATTTGTTAACTCGTAAGATAAAACAAAAATAAATTAAAAAAAAACTTTATTCAGATTAGACCCTGAGAAGGCGCTTCTGGGTGTCAGAAACATTACTATCTGTTCGGAAAACAATCCAGTCGCGAACAGCCAGCGAGAAACTCGATCCGGTATTTCTAACAAACTATTTAGAAATGAAATTTATAATTACAAACTGGTTTTTAGAGTATGCACAGCGAGATTGTTACTTCTAGATATCATAATCTTTGGCATAATGATCCGTCTTATAATAACTTGCTTGAAATAGTACCTGAACTTATTATCCAGCAAATCGGTAATATATTTTGAGACCATATTGTACAGTCTAACCTAAAAACTTTTATTACTTTTTCTGATTATAAAGCACGGATCAGTTTGTATTATTTCTAGTAATAAGATTATGTCGGTCGTTTACAAGATCAAGCTTATCTTAATTTATCTAGGACGTTCTTTGTAAATATAAAGATAACATTTGTGATACGCAAACATGTTTTCACTCATTTTTTTTATTCGCTTCGAGTAAATTCGAAGTCAAGTATCCAATGGTTGAATCTATTGTCATGAGGGGATTGCGGGTGTTAACTAAACTTATTTGCATGACGATTCCTTCCATTCAGTATAATATAGTTTATTGTAAAGCCAGTATTTTCGGGACCCTCAAATTGAGAACTTAACCTCAATATCATTTTCGGTCTACATTGACCCAGTAAAATTAGATTATTCATTTTACTGTCATGACCTTTACAACGTAATAAACATTTTGAATGTTCATCGTAGGTTATACATTGTGCGTTATATATGGGAGTTACGCTAAGTCACGCAATACAATGTTGGTTCACGTCATCCACATTCAGGCAATGCCGCATATTTATGGTCTGGTGGTGAATCTAATGGATTCGGTTGTTTATGTGAACTTTTTATAAACTCTGATAACACCCAAAGGCATACTATCAACTTAGTTAAGTTCCAATTTCAAAAAAGAGGTTAATCGTCGAATCCAACTCAGCTCGACCGAGTTCGGAGAGCTACGCATTCTTCTCGTCTGAAACACTGCAATGTTTTAAGACAAAAATCTTTGACCAGTGTGGATTGCCCATGATAAGTTGCGGCACTGAGGCCTGGTCACTTACAATGGGCCCAATTAGAAAGTCCAGAATTACCCAAAGAGCAATAGAGAGAAGGGGCTAGTTGGAGTGTCACGGCGTGATCGAATCAGAAATGAGGAGATCCACAGATAACCAAAGTAACCGATATTACCCGAAAGATTGCCAAATTTAAGTGGCAAATTGCTCGTAGAACGGTTGCCCGATGGGGCCAATGGATTCTCGAATGGCTGCCGCGTACCGGAAGACGGTATGTGGTTAGGCCCTCCACATGGTAGACCGAAGATCTGATGCAGGTTGTGAAAATCTGCTGGACGCTGGTGGCGCAAGACTGATTGTTGTGGAAATCTTTAGGGGGAGACATATGTTCAACAGTGGACGTCTTTCGGTTGAATAAACAATTTTACGGAAAACTTATGAACCAGATATATCTTTGATTTTTGTTTTGTATCTACTTCATTCTTTATTACTCTCATTGCTCTTTTCGTATACTAGCTACTTCACTAAGCGTTACCCGGGTTATCTTATAAAATATATATTTTGCAATAAAAATATCGAGGCCATTATTCGGCATAAAAATGATTGTATCTTTTAACATTGATCAAACCACACAAAAAATGCAAAATTGTATTAAAATCAGTTGAGTACCTAGTGTCGGAGTTACGCAGACAGACATAAGTGACACGGGGTTTTGCTATTATTTTATTAGCATATATATTACACAAGTAATAAATCATACCGTTTCAATAGCTAGCTCTCTATTTCAGAAGTCAAAAGACGTACAGAAAGACGAAGATATGATGCTTTTAATAAAAATATTACGTAAAAGTTTACACGTTTGTTCTGAATCTTGCGTGGCAGCCATATTTAATACGCAAGTTACGCAACAAAATAGTCGTCAAGTGTTTTTTTGATAAAATCAATGCCGCAATCACCAAGGTCAATGTAAAACATTATCGATCGTTTTGCTGTACCACAATTAACTCGACTTTTGTATCTTAAGTTATTTAAGTTTTTTTAAGTGAAAAAAACTCTTCTTTAGTATGTTTCAATGATTCTCATTAGGGGAAAACTTATAGATTCACGTTACCAATGCTATGACTTCAGCCGTCAACATGCTACAGTATGTCAATTAAAAGATGGCGATTAAGTGCTGGTGCTCAGAGATAAATAATTCAATTTATAATTACGCAGCCTATCGTATATTTTTATTGTGAATAAACTACATGAAAAAAAAAACTTTTTTAATTAAAAACATAACCGACTTCAAAAGAATAAACTATAAAATAGACGAAAAAGTCAATAAATAATTAGGTATTTTATTAATTTGGTTCGTTAGTTTTGAAATCGGTGGCAGCTAATGAATAACAAAGTGGTGTAAATGTACGTCAGTAATTACGTTAAATTTTTATTAATTGGCCTTGAAAATCGGCTTATTCTTTTATTTAGCTTATGTGTACTTACGACAAAGTTGAGACAGTTATTTCCATTTGTAAATGAGTACATTAGTTAACTCTAGTTGACACCCGCCTTCAAAATTGACGAACCAGATTAATAAAGTACCTAATTGACTACTTATTGACTTTTTAGAGTGTTTTTATAGTTTATTCTTTTGAAGTCAATTTTGTTTTTAATTAAAAAGTTTTTTTTCTGCTTTCTAGTTTAAGTATGCAGTTTTATGTATAGCTGTGAAGCATACTTCATAACTTTGGAAACAAATATATGAAGCACGTGTAAGTGTTTATAATGTTCGAAGGTTTTTCTCAAATACCCTGGTACCACTAATCAGTACCTGATCTGGTGGAAATGGAACACCGGAAGTGTACTCCTTCGATTAAAAAAAAAATTGTAAATCGATCCACAATTGGCGGAGAAATCGCATAACAAACATACAAAAAAAACATACAGACGAAATGATAACCTCCTCTTTTTTCAAGTCAGTTAAATACATAACTATTAATCGTAGGGCCAATAGATGTAAAAATCAGACTAATATTATAAATGTTAGGTTATATAATAATTTAAAATTAAAAATGGACAAAAAACATTTTTTGCAAAATATCGAGTTTTTACATCTGTCGGCAGTCCCCATGGCTGCGTGTTTTTTGTTGTTGTTTCCTTATTTAATGGATACCGGTACAAACAAGGCCATTGTAACATTATCAAGTCGATTCAAGTAGTATTAGGTATTAGGGGTGCTGTTATAAATATTATATTAAGACAGTTAATATTGATCAGTTAATCTATTATTTACACCACTTTCAAAGGAATTGGGGGAACTTCACTTATCCAAATTAAATGTGAATATAGAAATGTAATGTAACATTTGATGGTAACGTTAGTTCGTAAAGTAATATACTTTTCTTTTATATATCTTGGAGATGTGATGACCGAATCGAACGACCATGAAATTAAATCGATAGCATTATCGCCGATCCTAGGGACGTCCCACTTCACCCTGGTGCAATGTATAGCTTCGACTGCTTCGTCTTTTTGCTGTTGACCGTCCGCTCTTTTCCGTAACTGATTTCACTATCGCTACTTTGAATGTGCACACACACACACGTTTAACACTTTATAGGCTTAAAATAAACCGAAATAATAGCCGAAGTGGATAAAATATAAAATATTCCGTGGAGATTTTGTCGCTTATTCGAAAAGTCGACGTTGGCGTTGGCGAGAGAGAGGGCCGCTACCAAGCGTCGAAACAGCGAAAACAACCGGGCACAGATCAAACGGTGTTGCTTGAACATATCTACACAAATAAATAAAACTGAAGTGTCTGTTTGTATTATCAAATTAACAACTTTTTACTAAATACGTATAAGAATGTATGCATATACGGAACATATACCAAAATTTTTGCTCCGGCATGCACAATATTGACGGGGTTTTTTACTGGCTAGTAGCTGAAGTCACGTGAAGTCTCTAAGGCTACTTTTGTTTTTCGAAAATATTTAGGATATCACATAAAAAAAATTAAAACTCCATGAATTCGTGCGAAAAGTCCAATTCAATTCAAGTTTTTTTTTTTTTTTATTTGAATGTATGTAAATGTTTTTGTAATTGGGAACAATTACTTTATATAAAATAATTGTATCTTTAATTATTTTATTTACTCGTAAAATCACATCATCCATACTTACGTTGAGGTTGTTTCAAATCAATTAATTATCATTAATGTGGTGAAGAGACTAATTTCAATGGACTGCTATTTTATGACTTAATTATACAAATAAAAATAACCAAACAAATGTAGGTTTATCGTTTTAAAAACGACCAAAAACCACAATCTTACTCAACGTTAAGTGACGATGTAGCCTAAGATAATAAGCAATGTAAGCATAATCGGACTGGTTCTGAAAGAATGCTGTCAAATACCTCCAACTTGGTCATTTACGATGAAATTTCAATCTAAAGGTTATAGCTAACCAAGCAAGCATTTTAAAATGATAAAGTTTTTTTACGGAAAACTCATATTCATTTTAGAACAGGACTTGAATCCACGTCTTTAATGCGATAGCGGGACCATGCTACTAACGCGCTATTATCGCTTTACTAATGAATACGTATCATGTAACTATTCCCATTTATTAAATCATAAAAATAACTAATTATGAAATTTCATAAGTAAAACCGGGGTTAAATAAAATTCAATTATCTTAAATTCTCATTAACACCAATTATTTTTTATGATCCGACGTCTTAACGTTTTTTTATGGCTGCAATGAAATGGAGTACAATAGCTTTTCGTTTGTATTGGCAGTGTAAAAAAAACTGAAGAAGCACTCCTTCGTTAATGGTTTATATTCACGTCAGCTTTTCCTTCTGGAACGAAAACAAAATTAATAAAGTAGTACTTTACAAAAAAGTATTATTAACCCCTTGAGCACTAACCTAGCGTTTACGCCAGCTTTCCATTGTTTTCCTATTGTCTCATTTTTATGTCTAATCGACATATTAAGTAGTTTAATATATAACCGAATATGTGAATCTGTTTATATTATATTCTCTAACTGTGTGCGCCCGCGGCTCCGCCCTCGTTTCTTATTTTCCTCTCTGCGTAATGATATAGTTTTTTACAACCAAATGACTCTGCAGTCAATGAAGAAACAAATACTCCATACAGATACATTTAGTGCAGAAAAAAAAGGAAAACAATGCAATAGTAAAAAAATCCATTCAACCATAAGACGTCTACTGTTGGACATAGGTCTCCCCTAATGAGAGGGGCATTGCCATAATTGCCAGGCTTGGCAAGCGGGTTGGCGATCGCAATAGGTGTTTGTGATACTCAGAGGATCCTGCTACCCATTCTCTGGCTTTTATCCCTTAGTCGTTTTTTACGACACCCGCGGGAAGATATGGGGAGGTGCCATTCTTGGCAGGCACCATACGGCAAAAAAATAATGCAGTTCAAATTTCATTTATAAACCAATTTTTAAAGATAACATAATCGTAAATGAAACCTGCTGAGTATTGAGTTAAACGTGTTATGTGTCAATGTAATTCTAACCAAATCTGTCGGACCAAAACACCACTTAGCACAAGCACTTCTATTTCGTAACTTACTTGTACTACTTAATGTGTATTTCAAAGTTGCATAATATAAAGATGGTTTAATATTGTGTGATAAGAGAACGCATCGATTGATATGAGTTCAAAATATCGAAGTGAAATCATGACATGATGATAGCCAGTAGCCAAATTTGCTAATCAATCAAAAATTCTTAACTCAATCTGGGCTCTGAGAAGGGGCTTAGACACGTTAAAATCTCTACCACCGATTCGAAAAACAGTCCAGTTAAGAAAAGCCGGATAGAAAGTCGATATGGCTATAAAATAAACCATTATATAGTTACAGACGGTTTTAGCGTAACTAAAGACAGGTTTGCAATATTCAAACATCACTATCGTTCACGTAATGATACAGCCTATAATAACTTTTGAATACCTCCAAACTTATTATCCGGTAAATCGGTAATATATTTTGGAACCATATTGTAAAACCTGACTCAATTACCCATCCACCTTTTATTGGACTTACTAGGTTTAAAATATCTTACTAACCAGCAAACAAAAATGTTTTGGAAAATAGTTGCAGGGGCGTTCTGGTATCAACATTTGTTCCCAAAATATTAATCGGTCACACCTTCACTTTAAAACTAGTGAAACTGAACAAACTGCACTTACATTAATTAGTCCTTGGGACCTTGAGGATTTAATTCAAACTGTAGAAACTTTAAAATGTAATACTATTATGTGTAGCTATATGCGTATAGTACATTATGACCTCCACGAAATAGGTATGACCTTGTTTGGAGGTCACAAGTAACCTTTGTCCCTTACCTTTACCTTGATTTTGTTAATCACCCTTAGACTTTCGTTACTCAACTTTAAGTAAAAATGTGACAGCCTTAGATGAATTTGAACGTACTGAATTTTAAAGTAAGGTTTAAATAAATTACAAAAAAAAAAATCTTGTATAAAAAGTATTCCCTGAAAATGACTTCTTCAACAAAAACTTCGTATATTTATGTCAAGTTTCAGTTTCGGTGCTATATTTTTCTTGGAAGGTAAAATAGCAGCTTGTTATGCATTATGGGCAATATACCGTCGGCGTGAATTTCCCTCTTTTCGCAATCTCGATTAGCATAAATAACTGCGAACAAAGCTACGGCCGATTACTACGGCACTGTGGTTCCTTACAAAACAAAAAATTGTAATCAGATTTTCATCATTTCTTTATGAAATCCCGGGAAATTTACGAGTGAATTAAGAATCTTTTTAGTAATAAGAATTACTTCTGAACTAATTTTTTTTTTTTCATGTTGAAAATTTACTATGATCAATAATGTTTAGTGTTTGTCGAGTCGAGTCTTATAATTACACTGAATTCTAATTCAGATGTAATATAATAGCTCCCATAGTTGGTAAAAATAAATTTCTTAAACCACAATCCACCTAACGTATTCCCTTTTATAATCTTTATTGCATGTGGCAGTTTAAGTGCCTCCAAGCTGTACTACAGTCGAGTTAGAAATCTTTTATCGAGTACGTATACGTAGGTGTGTTCCGTTAGCGAAATTTAAAAGCTTTTTTACGCTTTAATATATACTATCTATGTAGTGATAAATAAAATTAAAGTGTCTGTTTGTAACGTCAATTTTTTTTTTACTTATTTGATATGAATGTGTACACGATACACATACCAAAAAAAAATACTTTTAAAATTTTTGTCTTATTGTCCATCTGTTTGTTCCGGGTAATCTCGGGAACGGCTGGACGGAATTTGACGCGACTTTTTTGGTAGATAGCTGTAGTTACTCAGCGTAACTTAGGGTACTTTTAATTTTTGAAAATTATTAGGGGTTTCGCTTAAAAAAATTAAAACTCATAAAATTTTGAATAAATCCGATTTAATGCTCAGTTTTACGGGCAAGTATTTACATTTATGAGAAATATTTTTACTTTATCTTAGTACTAAACAAAAATTAGGGTACCGTATAAAAAATTTAAATGCAGTGAAAAATATATGAAACGCGGGCGCAGCCGCGGTCACATAGCTAGTATAAAATAAAAGAACATAACATGAGCTCTTATTAATTCTTTAGATTAACATTTGTCATACATAACTGTTTAATGTGCAACATCTTTTTCTTCTTCCATACTTTTATATACAGACTGTCTTTAATTATTTACATGTAGATTGAAATATTTATACTGGATTTAAAAAAATAAAACAACTTGAGTTACTTGAGTATCATAATTGTCTTTAACCTACTTATACTTATAACGTCTTACGATGCAGTTCTTCTGAGTCAGAATCTAGATCAGTGGTCGCCAAATCGCGGCCCTCGGCCGGTATTTGTACGGCCCGCGATGTAGCAAACAATTTTGATAAACGAGTTCTCATATTATGAATCTAACTAAATTGATGTACACGGTATGGAAACATTAGATTAGATCAAATCTAAGAGGAATTTTCACTTGACAGCTCAAAGAATACATGGTATAAACCTCCCAATTCATAAAAGTGCGGAACAGAGTGGTAACATTGACCTATGTGGCCCTTTACTAGATAAGTGTGATGGCCACTGATCTAGATGTATTGTTACATTCTTAAATATAGAAACATTGATTTCAATTATATTTTCGTAAGTAACAGATTCACGTACTCGGGTTTCGTCTGTAATTTACCGGACGCCGGTAACACCGACATTAACGTGAAAGAGATTAACGCTCCTTTATCCTACTAAAGACCAAGAATTAACTATTATCGTTAGCTATCCTAACAAGTCAATGGGCTAATAGAATTTACAGATCTTTGTAGATTATTATGTAATTTTGATAGTTTTTTATAGCAGACACTAATAGGAGTAGACTTTATAAAAATTTTATAGTGTAGAAATTGTAGCCAATCAGGCAAGCGTCAATCATTCTGATGTTAACGCTCAAATCCATTATAGACTTCAAGCAATCATCGCCTGATGTGTTCTTCGATCAAACAATAACTAAGTTGTCAATATGATCAAACTCAAATAGCGATGTCACTTTTGTATTACAGTTAATTTATACTAATGAATTTTTAATTCTGGCAAAAACAAATTGTACGTCACATTAATTTATGAAATTCACTAGTAGACTTATTTGTCCTAAATTACAATAATTAATTTAGCTAACTTGTTTTAAACGTACTTTGAACAGAGCTCCATTGCTCAGCTCATTTTCATGAAACCGACGCCTTGTAACAAGATATTAATAGTCAAAATACCTATAAATTAGGTAGACGATACAAGTAAGCATCAAACTTGAAATTCGCAAAGTTAAAGCTTAATATGGCATAATTCCAAGTTTTGACTTTGTTTGAATATTGACTTGTGAAAGTTTAGTGAGTGCCTGTAAAAGCGAATAATTTTGTAGACCCTTTCGAGCTTTAAGATGAATTTTCATATATACAGAACATAATTTTGTATGTTTTAAATTTACCTTTGTCGTTGCTTCTGGGTGTATAATTAAGTATCGTGTAATTATAGAGTTCAATTTCACAAATAGCTAGCTGCTTAGTGTTTTACTTAATGGCTAGAATCAAAATTATTTTAAACATTAAAAGTGATGTTTTTGGTATAATTATATTATAAACAAGCTGTGCCCGCGACTTCGCTTGCGTGGAATTTAGGCAATTCTATTCTAATAGACAGCCTGTACCGTCCCGTGCCGTCTCGTAATAAAAAGTAGCCTATATATCATATACCTTTCTAATAGTAAATGATTTTTCAATATCGGATCTACTGATTACCGGAGATTACCTCGAACATCAAAACTCACAAACTTTACCTCTTTAGTATAGATGTTCTTATGCGTACACTTTATTATTATGGGTTTTTAATGAGTTTACGCTATTCATACGTTATTTAAAAAGATATTATTATAAGCTACTACTATACCAAATTTCATAGAAATCGGTTCATTAATTTTTGCGAGACTGACGAACAATTGACAAACAGATAACATTTTTTAAATCTATCGAAATGTCTCGTGTAGTAGGTTCTGAAGCCCTACGTAGTTTTTTTTCTCAAATATATTCAACGTACAGATTTCGTCCCGTAAGACTTATTATAGGTATAGATTATCTAGCTATATATAATGTTTCAGAACAGTCCAAATAATTAAGAAATTAAGTACAGCGCCATCTATGAATAATCTTTAGATATATATAAATTACATAGTCAACGTTTATAAGATTTCGCGCCCCTGTCTAATAAATAAAATTGAAGTGTCTTTTGTAATGTCAAAATTATTTTTTTTACTAAATAGATATGAATATACGACTATGTACGATACCTATTGCAAATATTCAATTTTTTTTAATTTTGTCAATCTGTCAGTTTGTAATGTGTAATCTCCGGAACGGCTTGGCCAACTTTTTTTGGTAGATTTCTGAAATTACTCCGCGTAACTTAAGGTAGTTTTATATTTTGAAAAAAGTTCCGCGTAAAGTACAAACCCCATAAAACTTTCTATAAAATCCGATTCAATTCGCAGTTTTTTATGCGTAAATGCTAAAATTTATGAAAAATATTTTTACTTTTTTAGTACTAAAATGTTTTTAGGGAAATAATTAGAGTTCCTTACAAAAAAATTAAAACGCAGAGAATAATATATAAACGCGGGGCGAAACCGCGGCCACACAGCTAGTCAAAAATAAACACAAACCATCCAATTATAGTTGCAATGAAATAATATTATTTTCCGCGTCATATTCGTTGGTATTATAAATGGAATTTAGTTCACTAGTTCCATAAAATTAAATCTGGAATTCGTAATTGAAAGAAATATACAAAAATTTAACACAAAATACACCAAGGAAATTTAACCCATTTGTTTATTTAAATTTAATTAGCAAAATATACTAGTATGAAATAGGAACGAAGACACTGTGAGTAATATTTTCGTACTACAGCTATGTAATGGAAAAATAAAGATATAGAGATCTCCTGGGGCTTGAAACCGTCAATGCCGTCCAAACCCTTTCAAGATACGAAAATTTGTAATATTATTTACTAATCCACTTTTTTTTTTTTCTCTTTACAGATTTGGACGAGATTGTGTTGTTTATTAGATCGAAATGAATTTTTTAGTTGATTATATATGTGACGTTAATCATAAATGTTAGTTAGTTAAACAAAACAAAATGCATATAGACGGATTAACGGAACGTACTCTAATTACGTTGACGATGTTAGTCGTGGCTAATTCACCGTCGGCGACGCAGAACAGAAAAGAAAGAAAAGAAAAGAAAAAAAAAAAGAGAAGAAAGAAAAGAAAAGAAAGAAAGAAAAAGAAAGAAAAAAAGAAAGAAAGAAAAGAAAGAAAAGAAAGGGGAAAGAAAAAAAGAAAGAAAAGAAAGAAAAGAAAGAAAAGAAAGAAAAGAAAGAAAAAGAACTCCCCGAAACGAAAAGAAAAATAAAAGAAAGAAGAAGAAAGAAAAGAAAGAAAAGAAAGAAAGAAATTGTTTATTTCACCATATACACAGCACATATTTTATTAGCATATATATACATTTCAACCATAATTTCAACTGCATGCGCTGTGCTACGCTACATTTTTTTTTAATAACTTAATAAGTTTTTACTTCCCCAAACGATGTTGTCCTTGATAGCTTCACCTGCCTTTGGGGCGAGCGCCTAGGGCTCTCAGCCTAATATGGTAAGCCAATGGCTTACAAAATAGTACGAACTTGAATAGTATGAGCTTGAGCTGCTGCCTGTGTTAAAAGTTCACTGCAATTTACCTTAAGATTAGTAAAACTGGTAGAAGAAGGTCTCTTATAGAAACCATATTTCGTGTGTGTAATGTGCAAGTATGTGTATACAGTGTGATGCGTGTGATGATAATCCTTGTAGTGTAAATGTATCACGCTGGCGGCGGCTACAAGGGTTTCTACAATTGGGTACTGGACCACGTTCTGAGCCGCTAACAGAGGGTGACCGGGAGTGACGATAATAAGTTATAAATAAGTAAAAATCCTAAACTATATAAAAAATACATATATAAAAGGAAAATGGGGGCCATTTACCCCCTCCCCCCTCCCCTCCCCCCCCCCTTCTCCCCATCCCCCCCCCCATCACCATCACCTCAAAACTACTCAATATATCGGGATGGGACTACTACCACCCGTCTCGACTCGATTCTATTGTATTTCCATTGAACTCCAAATTTAAAGAAGCAGATTAATAAAATACCTATTTATTGACTTTTTAGTGCATTGTTATAGTTCATTCTTTTTAAGTCGGTTTTGTTATTAATTAGAAGAGGTTTTTTTTTCTAATTTTTAGTTTAAGTATGTACTAGGTTTTAGGTATAGTTCTGAAGCCTACTTCATAACTTTGGAAACGAATATATGAAACACGTGTAAGTGTCTATAATATTCGAGGGGTTTCTCAATTTCCTTGAGTTCCACTGATCACTGAAATTAGACCACCTCGGAAGTGTACTCCTTCGATTAAATTTTGCAAAAAAAAAATTTGCAAATCGGTCCACAAATGACAGAGAAATCGAGTAACAAACATAAAAAAAGAAACATACAGACGAATTGATGACCTCATCCTTTTTGTAGTCGGTTAAAAATAAATCCAAAGTATTACATTTGTTACTTTGTAAACAAACTCAATACTTAACTAGAGAAAATTTTCAACGTAGGGTGAGTAATCATTTTTGATGTAATTTAATCCCTCAATTTTCCTTTTCATAATCTCCACATCGTCGCAAGATCATCATAGTACCTACTTCTTATATTGCATTTTTTTTTTTTATTTTGTACAAATTTCATCGTATTATGATAATGAAAAATGGTATAGCGATGATACGTATATTACAGCGATACTTAGTTAATTGAATATAAAAACACGCACTAATAAGCAATGACATAATGTATGTCGACATAACCGCATTGGTAGGGGTCGATGAACCCTCCCCTAGTTTTTGGAATTCGGTCTTATTTCGTGGCGACACCCACTTATACTTATAGTTATTGGTAACGTTTTCCCGGTAACATGTGTGTTCCTTACGATGATTGTTATTTTTACGGGCTCAAGGTCTACTTTATCTTGCTGAAGTAAATGTCTAAAGCTAAAACGGCTAAAGCTATAAACAGCAAATAATTTACCACCTCTAAGGATTAAATTTAAAACAATCGTATGTTTCTTTTCCAAACCAGCTAACGCTGTTTTCTTACTAACGCTGTAATCGCTGATATCTTAACTTGAGGGCACTCACAATAGTCTTTCATAATTTAATGCATATTCGTAAAAATTTAGACAAGCTCGATCTAGTGAATGATAAAGACTAGTTGGTCGTCCCACGCTTTAGGCAAAGTAAGTCTAATAAAAGCTTTATAGGTAATAGTAAAATATGGTAAAATAGTATTCGGTTTTACAATAAGATCCCAAGATACAAATACCGATTTACCTGACAATAAGTTCAAGTATTATTTCAAGCAAGGTCCCACAAGGTTATTACAGGGTGGATCATTACGTGAACGATAGTGATGTCTGGAATTAACCCACATCTCTGTGCTTCCGCTAACATTAACTAAGATTATGATTTGTATAGTTTTTTTACATGATAAAAAAAAAAATGATATATATTATATTTATTTAAAAAAAGAACCTGATCGAGTTTTTTGCCGGCTCTTCTCGACTGGGATGTTTTCCGAACGATTGGTAGTATTTTAGACGTTCATAAGCGCCTTCTTAGGGCCTAATTGAATAAAGATTTTTTTGATTTTAATTTTAATTTTGATTTTGACTGGCAGCGTCTTTTCAGCTTCACCGTGACTTTGGGAGCGAATGCTGAAGGCACTCAGCCCCAAAAAAGGAACTAGCAAAAGGGTTACCAAAGTGGTACGGACCTCGGCTTGACCAGTACTTGAGAGTGAAAAAATCCGCGGAATTTTGAATCTAGCTAAACCCTACATTTTTTATTTAATAAAAGAAAAGGTTCCTTGCAGGACCTATATGCCTGTATGTTATGTGCAGGACTGTGTCTGCAGTGTTGTGCGTGTTATGCTTAATGCATATTCAGTGTCACTGTATAGCGCTGTTAGCTGCGTAAAGAGCTTCCCCGGTTGGAGAACGAAGCACGTTTTGGGCCTCTACTGAAGGGGGACCTGGAGTGTGTGCAGGAGCAAAATTAGCCGAGCATCCCCGGCGGCGGGAACGGCGGCTACGCGGGCGTCAAGAAGAATCGTTTGCCCATTACTTGTCACAAGCCGTGCTGTGTTGCTTGGCGAAAATAGCAAATGTCATATTTTAATGTGTACTATCAGCGCTTTGACTACAATCTAACCTGATGTTAAGATACGATGTAGTCCAGGAAGATAAATATACATTAAGTCTAAGGACTCTCAAGTGAGCCGCCTCACATTCAGGTGCTTGGCGGTACTCTTTCTAACTTTGAAAGGTATTAATATAAACAATAATTTATGGATTGCAACCTATATTTATTAACTTGTATTATAACCATGTTTCTATTATGCCATTTTTACTTCAGTTTTAGAACGATGCCACCAGAGTTTTGATTCCTCCATCTAAAAACCAGTTTTTTTCACCACCTACCTAAATATATAATGTCCTATGCGATGACGTTACAAAAACAAATGCAAATTTCAACAACGGCTATGGGGTCCCATTATGTTCTGAAGTATTTAATAACAGAACACTTTATGATACGTCGCATGACTAGTTACATTTTTGCGTAGCTATTGAAATAACTTAACAATATGAATTTGAAATAATTTTATTGGTATTACGTCGTGTTAAATTGTCACTCAGTTGTATATAGAATTTTTTAGTTGATATTAGGGTCTCAGGTTTCTTTAACCCGCTATAGGCTCAGTGCTTTGACCACAATCTCACCTGATGTTAAGTGATGAGGTGGCACAGGATGGTAAACAGACTTAGCCTAGAAGTACTGGTTCTCGAATGATGCTACCTGAACACACCTATTGGTATTTGGTGACAGGTTTTCTAACATGAGGGTTGTAGTTATTGGTGGGCATTATTTTAAAATACCCTACTACCATGCTATGGTTTTCTCACGAAGTTTTCTTTCACCGAAAGCTCGGGCTGATTTTTAGAGTTGGATAGCTGGATCTGAACCCGCATATATTGACGCTATATCC
Source organism: Samia ricini (assembly GCA_014132275.2). Lineage (NCBI taxonomy): Eukaryota > Metazoa > Arthropoda > Insecta > Lepidoptera > Saturniidae > Samia > Samia ricini. Next base: position 30,259,358 of record AP028159.1, on the reverse strand, counting down.
GATCGTACTATCAGTTAAGACGTCTTCGCTTCAATCGATCAGATGATTAACATTAGGACTAGACCGGTAAAACTAGACTCTGGTTGCAAAAAATAAACGAAGCTTATCAATAGGATTAAATATTAAGTCAAACAGTACAGCTATATATTCTTGCTGATTAATTTTCAGCAAAGGGACTATTATAAAAGACTTTATACACCACTGTGGTATTATTTAATCAAGATATTTTTCTTCATAAAAGCTCAGCCTTATTAACACTCGAATCCACGGCCATTGATTTCCTTTCAGCCACTTCGCTTCTATCACTTGGTAATGATTATTATGAAAATGTTTTTGGAAATAATAACAAATAGATAATGATATTTTTTAAATCGAGATATTTTACCTCAACAAAATTGAGATCTGTAAAATTTGCATTTACGATCGCAATACTAAGCCACTAGACTTTACTGTCTTTTGGTTAACAAAATCTATTCATGGTTCAGGCCAAATTGACAATGTAAATAAAAAAATTCTATTCCCTTTTTACCTTAGTTTATTCTAATTTCACAAAGTGAACTTTACCTGAGGCTTATAAAACCGTTTGAATGACTCATGAAAACGGTACAATTTTAAAACAAAAAAGGTGTGATCGTAAATTTGGATTAAGAAAAACAAACGTTAATACCGCTAAACTGGTTTAAATTAATTTTGTACACACAAAAAAACAGTCGTCGACAATACTGACCCTCCCTTCCAAGCTCCCGCTTTGTGTAATAAATCTCGCTGGAATAGATAAGAATGGCCTGAAGCTATCGAAATGTAGGTATTTACAAAGGGACTGGAGGTACTGGATTACATTACCTTACTTACCCGCGTTTAAAAGGGAAGTATTTTTTTACAATATTTTCACACGATGGTAATTTTATCACGAAATATTGTTCATATCTACTTATTACTTAGAAACTTAATAATAGAAATGAAATAAATGAAACACTTTGTGAAGCAGTAGTAATGCAGCTTTGTTAACGAAGCGCGAAGTTGAAAGTTCGATCTTTGGGTCATGATTTTTTTAATTCTCTGAAAAGTTGTTTGGCTTTTGTTTTTTAAACGGTTTAGGTTCAGTGCTTTAACCGCAATATTACCCGTTGACGATGTAGTCCCTGATGGTAAACAAATCTCCACGACGACCAGTTTTGCACCACCCGCATCCACAAGATTTCCGCGAACTTTATTAGACCGTCGATCTATCTTATTGGTGGTCTGCCCTATCCACGCTACGTTTTCCGGTGCTTGATACCTATTCAAGAACCCGTTGGCCCCATCGGGCATCGGTTCTGCGAGTAATGTGCCTCTCCTCATACCTGATTCGATCACGCAGTGAAACTACAAGCATAGTCCTCTCCATTGCCCTTTGAGCAACTTTGAGCTTCCTTATTCGGCCCATTGTAAGCGACCACGTCTCACTACCGTATGTTAACACTGGCAACTCACACTGGTCAATGACTTTCGTCTTGAGACACTGCGGTATCTCGGTAGATTTTGATTTCCCGAAGGCAAACCCAGCCGAGTTGGATACCAAAAGTATATTAATTAATAATCAGAAATAAATGAAAAGCAAACAAAGGATAAATTAAACATACATATTATCATAAAGGCCGGTAGCTATGTACGTACATTCACTACACAGCAGCGCTTTGTTTTATAAAAATCCGTTTGGAAGGCACGGATTATAACAAAAAAAAAAAAAATGGGGGACTCAATTAACATGTTTTTGTGAGGTTCTTTTGCGGTATGTTTTTCTTTAGAGAATTTCTAATTTAAATATTATAATAATACACCTATATAATTTTACAGAGCATTTCAAAAAAGTATTAAACAGAGAGTCGGTTACATGAGTACAGGTTGAAATACCCTTTTTATTCAGGGACAAGAACTGTTTATAATATCATACTTTTTAAAGAAAATATTTAATTTGACTTGAATTGTACTGATTGTTCCGTTGAGGTGTTGTTATTAAAACACGTCTGTACTCTGTTAAAGTTAGTTTATTACTCATAAGCTTAATGCTAAGGTACATTAGTGATATTATAAAACTTATATACGTTTATGTCCCGTTGATGTAAACTTATATGAAAAAATATAATTAAAAAATTACAATTAACCATAAATTGAATTTAGTTTTAAGTAAGTAAGTACTATATTACAGTATCAATAAAATTATCCGTGAAATTATCTATTCCAGGGCTTCTTAAACTATGGGTCGCGACCCCAAGCGGGGTCGCGTTGCAAAATTCTGCGGTCGCGAGAGATTTTAATGTCAAATATTTATATATACCATTTTGTAACATCACTAGAGTTGGCGGATTACAGTGGACTTGCAGAGTCTAGACACGCGCATTTGTTGAAGGTTTTGAACTAACTCCACCGACAGCAGGAAACGATCGATCATCGCTAATATATGTATTATGTTACCTAATAAATAAATCAGCAAAAAATATTAATTTATTTTTCTTTTATATTTGTATGGGGTCGTCAAGAAACTCGCAATCATAAATGGGGTCGTGAATAACAAAAGTTTAAGAAGCCCTGATTTATACCAATAAATAAAATTGAAGTGTCTTTTGTAATGTCAAAGTAACAATTTTTTACTAAATACATATGAATTTATATACCTATAACCTATAAGAAAAAGATAATTGTTTAAATTTTTGTCAGTCTATCTGTCTGTTTATTCCGGGCAATCTCCAGAAAGGTTGAATTGATTTTGACGAGACTTTTTTTTATTAGATAGCTGAAGTTACTCCTCGTAACTTAGGGTACTTGTGATTTTCGAAAATAATTAGGGTAAACAAAATTAAAACTGATTAAAAGTCGAATAAACGCAAATAAATCCAACGCAGTTTCACTGGTAAGTGTTTAAGTTTGTGGTAAATAGTTTTATTTTATCTTAGTACCGAGAAAAAATAAGGAAAATAATTAAGGTTCCTTATAAGAAAATTAAAACGTATTAAGGAACATATTAAAAGCGGGCGCAGCCGCGGGTACATCGCTGGTATATATAAAGTCATACTAAAATGTTTATTTATTCACTAGGAAAATTAGCGAATCGGTACGATTAATACTTCAAAATGTTCACGAAGCAGTTAAATAACATAACGTAAAAAAAAAAACATTCACACAAACAAACTCCTTTATAAATAAACACCTTCCTCTCTACCTTCGAACTTTTTATCCAAAGATTTTTCTTGGAAAAAGATTTAAGTTTCCTTAACCCCTTAATTAAATTCCCAAGCTGACGAATGAAATGCGATTGTAAAGATAAATGGCTAATTAGATAAGAGTGAATTTAATAAGGATTTTTTTCTTAATAAGTTATTAGGACATCATGTTCAAACAGACAGCGGTCACCACACACCAGGTGTAATATTAATACGCTGAAAGATGTGACATTTTGAGAAAAACACTGAACAGTGTCAGTAAGGCTTTAAGGAATTCTATGATATATACTCGTAAATAATCATAATTAACCCAAACAGAGAGAATTACTTTAAACAATGACTTATTTTAAAAATTACTACTGAGGATATTGAAAATGAAAGAATAACATAAGTCCATAAAAGTGTAGCAGCAAATAGAAATGATAACTGCGGGAATTTTATTGACGTATCAAAAAATATTTGTATAAGGTAATGTTTGGTTGCGTATGTGAGAATTAATACGTCGGATTACTTACTTATTTGCGCTTAAATTACTTGCATATGGTGACATGGGATCCGACAGTGTAGACTCAGCATAACATGTTCGCAAGGCAACTGAGACCGACCGAAAATCCACCTTATTGTGAATTTGCGCACTTGTGAATAATCAGTCACAGTGACCGGTTAAGGTTTACCTGAAACAGCGAGTGCATATCCAGACATACAAGATTGTAGCTGTGGTAAATGTTGGCCGCCATTCTGATGCCGAACATCGATAGATTAGAAGTCAATGCAATCATTCCGCAAGGTTGAACTAAAAAATAAAAACTAGCGATGGATTGTCAATTTCTCGGTGGAAACTGTTATTTTTCAATTTTACTACGTTAGATATAGTGCAGTTACTTTATAGTACTATTACTGAAGTAGTAAATACATTATGTATGGAACGAATAAGGATAAGCTATCAGCACATAAGTATACAGGCACGGAATTGTTTTAGGGTTGTTCGTTTATTCCAAGTCCGTAAAAAACTGGGTAGTAGGAAGCTTGTATTTTTTAGTGTTAATATAAATAAATCTAAATCCGGTATAAACCCCGAGGTATTCAGTCTGAATCAGCAACCAGAATAACAATACATTGCGTTTCAGTTCCTGTGTAATATTGTTTAAATGCAATCTCTTCTGCTATTAAGTGGTAATATATTTCCTGATGACGGCACGTTGTATCTAGAACAGATGTCTTTCAAGTTATGCTTCCCGAATGCTCTTACTGGAAGACAAATTTTCAACTAACCAGAATATTATAAAATGCTATACCATTTTTGTAACTGTTCGAAAACCTTGCACTGAGCTATTATTGTTTCATTGATATTTTAAAACATTCATTATAACTAGAAACAAGCTACTTAGAATTTTATAGTTAAAGTAAGCTTTGAAATATATATATAATCATTAGCAATATTTAGCAGAGAAATGCACTGTCATCATGAGCCTAAACTGTTAAATTTTACCAGCTGAATTAATTGGCTTGTCCTGAGGTACGTCAATTAACATCTTTAGCTACATCGTTAATTAGCATTTTAAGTTAGTTTGCTATGATGCGAAATTCGATTTAAAAATATCTAATTTTACCATTTCAACATAATGTTACCACATACGGTGAAAGCAAATGATGTGTATTGTTGTTAAGGGATGTATTGTCATACATGAATACAGTATACATACATACATTTCAATAACACTTCAATACAGATCACACTATTCACGTCGTCACAACCCTCATGTAGATCGCTTCCAGTTGTCACTTCTAATTCACACAAATGTTCCAAATGGCTTCTATCTCTGTCCGATCTGCAGTCTGCTTGTATACCCATTTCAACTCAAACGTTTTACGAATTCGAGACGAATCTGAGAACATTTTAATACTTTATAGGCTCGGCGGTTAAGCCCTAATCTTAACTGGTATCTTCGTACCTGATACCTCACATGCCTGTCTACTATATAATCCTATGAAATAAAAATTATATACGTAATGTCATTCATGTAGGAATTAATTTGTATAACTAACTATGGTATTAACCTGCGGCTCGTAATGCCAATAATTCAAAATAAATCAATTTTAAGACACAGGTTTTAGTTTAAAATGCAGTTACTAAGACATATTCGTGGAAAGGACTCAAACGACTTTAAAAGATTTTCTTGATCGAAATTAACAATGAACTTTAGTTTTCAATACAGGATCGTATCGATAACGTAATGGTAGAATGGTTACTAAATCAAAAATATAAAAAAAAACTTAATTCAATATACGGCCTAAGAAAGGGCTTATGAACGTCAAAAACACTACCACTGGTTCGGAAAGTAGTATTGCTATTCCAGCAGCTAAATGCGAATAAATTCCACTAAAACAACGTAATCTCAGAACTGATCCAAGGGGCCGCGATAGAACACGCCACCGAGCGCTAATAACTTGGAATACATAGAAAATCGTCGAACCAAACGAGTAACTCAATTGAAAAGATTACATAAATAATGTCGATCCTTCAATATAATACAAGAAGGTTAATATATACTCGCATATATTTCGAAGAATCGGAGAAATATTAACCAATACTTATGTTTCTTTATATAGATTTGTATGTTAAAATTGATGAGATCGAAGATCGGTGCGTCTGTACTTTATTGGAAAAGGAGCAGGGAAATAATATAAATCACACAGACCGGTTCTAATCTCACGTATAATGAGTCAATTTACTAACAGCCAAAGAATATCTTTCGGAATCAATATGGGAGCATTAGTTCTGTTTCAGTAAAATAAACCTCTGTATATTTTTATATCTTTATTGATTTGCAGGCTACGCTTGGGAATGTTAGATTTACCAGGTTCATTTTTCAAGTCATTGAGCTGTATTATTGATGGTAATTTGCATATTACATTATGGTAAAATGCCACCATTTTAGTCAAGAGATTAGACCATTCTAATTACTGACTGATAAAATACTGTATTCTATTGCATCATTTGAGAGTAATGTTCATTTATTTCTGTAATAAGTTTCTCTGGATGTGAAGCAAAAATGTTATTAGAATAGGTCTAAAAATGACAAAAGCAATTACCATAACACTCATTGATCATTAAAGACTACTGTCAGGTGTATGTCATACAGTATTAGTACACGTTATACACAAAAAATTGTATTTAAATGAATTAGATTTTTTTATTACCATCTCATCGTCAAATGACCTTATTTCCTGGCATTTCTTGACGTGCTTTTGTCTTCCTAATATTTGTAACGGAGCTGTGAGAATTACCTGCATATACATTCTTATGCCGCTAGTGTATTCCTAATTCGAAACCTGATAGTTTACACCGTCTCCGTCACGAGTTGCTAGAACAGTCATCTATTTAAGTGGATCTGAGGAGATCCTAATTCTTACTTTCTGTCTCTTTGTCTCCTTCGCTTCTTTAGCGATCATTATTACATGCATGCGATTCGAAATGAGAAATCAAATTTCCGTTATGTTCTTTCGAAACCTTATCACTCTCTACCTGTCGCGAGTTACTTATTTTATTCTGGAAAAATATTTAACATGTTTTTATTTTTAAACTAAATATTAATTTATTCACATTTATCAGGCAGTTTACATAAATGTTTTTTTTTTTTTTTTCATTTCTTTGAATAAATCTAGTACTAACAAGCCCTTAACTTTAATTAAAACAGAGAGATTTAACTCTTTAGCGTAACTTTTAAGTAGATTTTTTTTTTGTTGTTGTTAATAATCAGATACTCTCCGTCTGAAGGAAGTCTTGAAGTATTTCCTCGTTAATTCAAAAGCGAGTTTCGTAGATTTCCATTGGAATGATAAGATTTCTTTGGAAGAGGCATTTGTAATTTACGTTAAGAATAATAGGGTAGACTTGAGATCTTACGATCCTAATGAATTAACGGAAACGAGTGTCTTTTTAAATAATACGGTTATTTAATACCTTCAGATAAATAATTTTGAACTTCCTATCACTTTAAGGTATTTAGTTATTATTGTAAATATTATTTTTTTCTTGTATCTATTTACTATTCTTCAATTTAAAATTAAATAACGCACTGTAGTGAATGTTCAGTTTGTATTTATAGTAAAAAATTACAACGTTTGTATGATAAAGTCGTGTTTAATTGTCTCAAACTATTAAATTAACTTAGTTCTTAAATTCTAAGAAACTAGAGTTACAGGTCTTCAGTAATTAATACAAATTACTCTTCGACATCGATTTCAACAGTAAATATAATATGTCACATTTTTTTTAAATTCTCTAATATATAATCATTAATCGTATTAAAAATTTATCATTTTACTTCTTAAGAAAAGTTAAGTAAAAATTGAAATAACAAATGATTTCCCCCGAGATGTTTCTAGGTAATTTCAAGTTTTTGTTTCAAGAAGTGTTTTATAAATTCAACGTTGGAATCACTTGAACTCGAGGTAACTTTTTTTTATATCTCAATTAAAATTAAGATTTATTTTTCTTTATTCATTAGTACGGTTGTCACTTTCAATGCTAAGTGAAAAGGCCTTTTTTATATTCTACTCTATGCAGCGTCTGGTATTTGTCTGTGATAGTGTTATACGGATATTTTTTTTTATTAGCTGTATCATTTGTGGTACTGTAAAAACAAATTACATGCATAACCTCTTAAGTTTTTTATACCGCAATAGGCTCAGTCCTTTGACCACAATCTCATCTGACGTCAAGATGTCGTCCAGGATGGTAAACATACTGAGCCTTAATGTACAAAATAAAAGTGGTACTAAAGAAATTGATGCTGCAAAAATCCGTCTGTAAGTTTTGTTGACAGATTTTCAAATTTGAGTGTCATATAGCTAGACATTATTATTATGCGAGTATTAAATAATTGCCAGCCTGGCTGCTCAGAAAAGCTCAAGTTCTTTACAGAATAGAATAGAAGACATATTCGGAATTCGACCGGAGATACATTGAGTCAGCATTGTATTAAAAATGTATTAAAAATGATACTCTCACCATCATGCATTTTTCGAAATTATTATTAAACAAATTAATAATTGTCAAACAACCACTCTATGTAAAGTAAAGCTAAAATATTATAAAGCGAACACACTCAAACATAAAGTCTTATTAAAACAAACTATGGTCTTTGGAAGTTAAATTCATACTTACAAAAGACAGAAATGAAATATACCCAGATCGTTTTGTTTAGTTTTGATTGATTATAATACTTCATAATAGCTGATATTTATAACGCAATTCTTGTGAAATAATTTGTTAGTAATTGATTATGACACCAGTGAAGCAGTTTAATAATGTAATTTAAATAATGCTTTATCAGTTGTGCGGAATTTAGTTTAATTTTTGTAATAGTCCCGTGAGCGCTAAATTTTATGAAAAAATTGACAAACTCTCAAAATTCAAATACATCTACAAATATATATTACAACGATTAATTATTCAGTAAGTATCTATGTTTCAAAAAATCTTGAAACAAGTGTTTGAGACACAAAAGACTTGAACAAAAAATAGTAGATAATTGAATAGTTTTTTTTTTATTAGGTATAAAATGTCTACAGTTCCCAAATAAATAAGAATTATAATAAAAATAACGTAAGCCACAGCAACACATAGCAGATTTACTGGGAAGAATAAGTTGTTTTTCACATAGCCTGAACCCCTGTTTGTGGAGAAAAAAGTGTTGAGAGCACGTGAAGAAAGGGATGGGCGTATTGTCTAGTAGGCATTATAGGAATATAAATCTCACCGACCGCGTGAGATACGGATAGTGCCGGCCTTCCTTCCTTCTATATTATTTTGTAAAAAACTATTTATTAACAGAGGCACTAAACCTCTGTGTACATTACACGTACGTTTTATGTGAGTCTTTCTAATAACCTCCTTTCTATAATATTAAAAAAAAAACACATTTTTGGATTAATAGCCTTTATATTATGCTCGATTAAATTTATATATACAGCGTAGAAAAAAAAAACATACAAAGCACACGAAGCCTGCCCTCTTCACGGAATGGTAAACAATAATTTCTGGTTCACTTAGCAACTGTTGTATGGAGCGGAGTGAAAACAATCATTTAGAAACGACACGATTAAAGTGGGTTATTTTATGTTCACGCTAACCTACTTTACTGAAAAGAATAAGAAGCGGTTAAATAATCCAGTGCTTAAAACGCAAAATAGATTGGTAGAAAAAAAAACACAATGTAATACATTTCTCAGTCCGCCTTGACAGTATAATCAAGTCCAATGCCGTGAAAGGTAAACGGCATGACGCTATCTCATGCCGTCATATACCTTCTATAATGTACTTCTGCAATATTTTATTAGGATGATGTTTGTTAGATTGATATCCTTCAAGTAGAACCACCAAAAATCTATCTAGTAATATTTAATAATCTATAGCAGCAGCTGCGTGTTTTAATAGTCTGATCCAGTTAAGGGTTTAGCGTGCTTACATTTTCTCTTAGGTAAGATCGCTCTTGCATTAAATGCACAGATGGGTTGGGATCCATTAAAAATCCTTGCACCTCCCCATCAGTTAATCGGATGAGTCCATAACACCGTTTTTTTTATTTTTTTAACATGGGAAATGCATTTACGTTTGCCTCCTGCCATCCATAATCCAGGAGTGATGCCTCCTGGATTGTAGAGGCCAGGGCGGAGCCCACAACACCTGACCTCTCAGATAACAAAAGTTACTCCTAACAAGGCCTTTAGTAGGAAAGTCCGCACCTTTCAGGTAGTAGATACAATGCAAAAGCAGTAGAAAGTAGAGGAACATCATGGAGCTGTAAAAACTATTTACTTACTAACCACCTTTTACTGCCTGAAGGGGGTGGCTATTACATTCAAGGATTCACTACATATAAAAGGTGAAATTATAGCCTGTAAATTAGGTAATAAAACAAAATGTTGTCTGATAAACCGTGAAATTTGCATAAAATGAAATAAAATCTGTACGGATTAATCAATAAATCATAAAAAGTAATTTATAATGCCAAACCGCACGAAAAGCCTTACGTCCGTCCGTACACATTTTATGACTAGCAACAGAGTGACTTGCATACACAGGTGTTCACGCGTTGACAACCAACGTATAATTAATTCCTTTGCAGCATTCTAATATAGGAATTTCATTAGAGAGGGTAGTTGTTATTTAATAATATGTTTAATTCACTGGTTTCTTTTAAGTTAGTACAGTTCACATTTTAAGCATATCGACATCAAATGTAAAGAAAATAACCTTATGTGAATGTCTCTAAGGTCTTTCGCTCATAAGTACAAACGATGATGATTCGTCGCGTGATGAAATTACTGAATTATTTACGAACTGATCGTGCGTACATCAATTAGGATCGTTTGTTCGTGCAGCGATAACTACTTAGGACGCAGATTAAATACTGCTATGTTTTTTACATCATAACTTTTAAATGATTGATCGGACGTAAACGAAATTTGGCACATAGGTACATGTTGTCCAGGAATGACATCTAGAGAATCTTGTACAATTTTAAACATATCAACCGACACACATTACCCTTCATTTGTGGCTAGCGAAACGGGTGGGTTGTATAGAATAAGGGCTGTTATAACTAAGTAAATATAGTATTCGTAACTATGTCACATACATTAGAAAATTATAATGTACGAAGGAAGGCACTAAGGCATATCCATCCAGGCATTCATTAAATTTATTGTAAGCGGAAAGTAGAAGTTTTCACGACAATTACACGTCAAGGAAGAGGAAAGCGCCCGGAGCTTCAGTGGATGTTGAATTATTTATTTCTATGGGAAATTCACAAAACTTCCATAATATAATTGAATTGAAAAAGTTTTATCAACATAATATAGGGGCACACTTCGTTATAAAGTGTATTATAATACACATAGGATTCTTAATAAACGTGTTTTACCCTTGTAACATAATCATGCTTTGATTATTATTCTTTGGTCCAGACTAAAATCATGTATTTTTTTAATGTACGTTTTTTAAGAGATTAAATTTGTAAATCATAAAAATAAACTACACAAATCGTACGTCTAACAACTTTGTTGATAGTACTATGATTATCATTCAACACTAGGCAATGCTATTAGATCCACGAAAAAAATTAAAACGCAATGTTTTATGTTTGTAATTACGTTAAACGAAGCCTTTTCAAAATTTTCACCTGTAATCCTAAAAGGCCTAAAATCAAAGAGCATTCGCTTCCTAATGATACACCATGACGTTATGATTAAAACTTAATTAATGGCGTGTTTCGTTTAAAAAAAAAAAAAAAAAAAAACTGTTGATTTTAATAAATAAAAGAAAAATTCTGGACCCGTTAGTTTGAACCGAACCATTGAAATCAATGATGTGATCTGCGCCGAGATTCCTCAAACTAATTTAGATCTTTAATAATTGTACAAATTTGAATTTTATTTCATACTTCGATTTCATTGATTTAATATAGATAACCAATTAGAAAGCTGAATATGAAAAGCTAACATTTTAAGTTAAAAAAAAATAATCATAAGTATGTTTACTGTCAGTCCTTTTTTAGTAGGTATCCTAATTGGTGTCATCCATTCAGTCGATCATAAGACGTCGACTGTTGGACATAGGTCTCCCTCAATAAGATTGGGATGCCATAATCGCCACGCTCGGCAGGTCGGTTGGCGTTCGCAGTAGATGCTTGTGATACTCAGAGCTGCTGTCCATCCTGTGGTTTTATCCCTAAGTCGGCTTTTATAACACCCGCGGTAAAATATAGGGTGGTACTATTCTTGGCCGGCACCACATGACATATTGGTGTCATAGTTGAAGGAATAAATGGTGTATATGAAGAGATTTTGTAATTAACATTTCGATAGGAAATCGTGTATGTTCAGAGTTATTTAAAAAAAAAAGAATATATTAATATTTCTAAAATTCATGCGAGCAGAGTCGTGGGCACAACTAGTGCCATACAAACCCTTGCGCTTGTAACTTTCTGGCCAAGTATATATTTGCTTGTATAAGGTAATATTATAGGGGTAGAAAGATGTTGTTTACTGTGACGTAATAATCAGGTAAAGCGATATTATGAGCAATATCAAACCTAAAATAAACGTAATATATTCTTTCCCTTATGCATTAGACCTCGTAATGTGGAGATGGGCCGCGTTGAATAAGCGTAAATGGTCATAAGAAAGTTTTATATCGCTGTTACATTATGTTTGTTGTTTCACGATCTTTTACCTTCGAATCACAAGCGATGTTATGTCCTACTTTCACAAAAGGTTGCCACAACCATATAATTTTTTTTAAAGACAAATCTTTTTTTCTCTTGTGATTCAAAACTCGCTGAAACGAAAAAAAGTGACATTAAAAAGAGACAAACACGTATATCTATAATATGTAACGTGCGAGAGAATAAGATAGATACATTATACAGAGTTTCTTATATTCGCGGTCTCGTATATGTGCGGGGCTTCGTAGCGTACTGTTGCCTACCGAGAGAAAAGTCATCGTACTACTATTTCACTTCTAAATAAAAGAAGCCTTAATACGTAATGTTGCTTTAAATTTAATTTAATAAACTATGAACTTTTTTTTATATATTTTAATTTTTACTTAAGCTATTTAACAATGTAAGTTTTATTTTTTAGATATACTGGCAACTTTGTAGCATGCCCTCCTCTAAAGCTTTTGATTTTAACCTGTTTTTTGCTTGTCTATTCTGTACCTGCAATCTTAATTAAGTCGTCTTCCCAACGTTTAGTTTAACTTTGTTCCTGTTACTATCACGTACACACGTGGTGTACCATTCTGTCGTGGTACAACTTGTCTCGTCCATTTTCACTTCTAACGTGTATCAATTGCACACCACATGTTTGTGTTTAATTATGTCACTAACAATAACGAATATAACATTTTTTTAGTAGACTATAAAAAAAAATAATTTATATATATATTATATAAAATTATTTTAGGCCAACAAATTTAAATCGTTACTGTTAAACCTGTTTAACCTTAGGAAAAAGCGTGATGATTTATAATAGTAATTCTTTTACTTGAACACCACTCTAGTAGTTTTCAAATGCTCATTAAGCGTTCCAACGTGGAAAATATTTGAAAAAAAAAAATTACGTTTTCCAATAACAATTAAAAAAATCTTTATATCCTTATCCATGGCTCCTTGGTATATAGTTCCAGTGTAAAAAGTTTAAAAAATTCGATATACATGATTTTGACTTAAATTCGAACATACAACCAGACATACAGAAAATTACAATAAAAATAATTACATATATTGCCAAAACTTCAGTTTTATTATTACCTAGTATATATTTATTAAGTGTGTGTGTGATATCGCTACGGAAATATAATTTTCTCTAAAAAACTTATTACAAATCGATGAATAGTTAAACAACGCATAATGTACAAACATGATGTAAAGACAGATTCATTTTTATATTTATATAAATAGAGATAGAGACTTCATAAATTGGACGGTATAGATTTTAACGTGTACTTATTAAATTCTTTACCCACGAGATTCAATTTGTAACATGAAATAATGCCATAATACTGCTCGCACCTCTGGGATGGATCCGCTAAATATCTCATCGATGCCTTAGACAGGTTGCAGAGGCGGGCTGTCCGCATTGTAAGTGATACAAGAGTTACCAACTCCATAGAACCGCTTCAATTGCGCAGGGACATAGCCTCTCTAAGCGTATTTTACCGCTTGTATCATGGCGAGTGTTCTAAAGAGCTCTTTAACTGGATTCCCTCCTCTCCATTCCATAACAGAACCACGCGGGCGAGACTTCGGTGTCACGGTTTCACGGTGACACCCATAACTTCAAGAACCAAAAAGTTTGCTGGCTCTTACTTTTGTCGCATTGTGAGGTTATGGAACCGTCTTCCTGTCAGCGTGTTCCCTCCTTCATATGATATTGGGTCCTTCAAAAGAGGCGTGAAGAGGTACTTAAGCAGGCCAGCATGACAGCGGTGACTGGCATTGAATTCTGTTCCGTGTCAGTCGCCGCTGTTTTGGATTGTACTGTACTTACCATCAGGTCCTGTACAGTCACTGTGCTGTGCATTATAAAAAAAAAAATTTTTTTTTTTTCATATATAATATTGTTTATAATAATTTATAAAATGTATTACTTAAACAACGAACAGGAACTCTGTACGAAATTCCATTAATCACTCCGAATAATTTCACATACATTTTTAAAATACTAAAGCAGTATTAATAAAAACTGAACCTTTTGCTCGATATAGAACACGTGAAATAATATCATCTGTACGTTATTACGATGATATAACTACACTCCTGGCTCTTGTTTACACGTAAAATAAAAATTCATTCGAATATAAAAATTCTACTTTTTCCCTACATACATATAAGATAGAAATGATTTTTTATGCTACATACTAGCAAATCCTTCTGATGTTAATAATATTTACATACTCAGTCTACCTACGTTTGGGTGTATTAGGGTGACTCCATATTGATGCCATTGTGGTATTATATTCGACTCGCTCGATCATCACGGTCTGGCTTGTAGTAAAAGCGCAGGTCGTATTTCGCGTCACGCCACTCTCAATGACGTTTTACGTCGGGCTTTTACCAGTGTTAAAATACCAGCCAAGCTTAGAACCTATTGGTTTGGTGCTTGAAGATGGCAAAAGACCCGATGGGATTACGCTAGTACCTTGGAAGATTTGGCGGTCTTTGGTATTGGATGCTGCTTGCGTCGATACTTTAGCACCGTCACCGTAGTTACCTCTTTGAAGGCCGACGCTGCAGCTACATCAGTGGAGGATCTCAAGTGGCCAAAATATGCTACCCTTGGTGACGGTTACATATTTGTCCCGTTTGGGATCGAGACTCTGGGACCGTGGGGTCCGAGTGCTCATAGACTTTTTAAGGAGCTCGCGAGTCGTCTAGTCAACACATCCCACGACCAGAGGGCGGGCCAATATTTGGCAGATCGAATAATCATTGCCATAAAACGTGGCAATATGGCCAGCCTTCTGGTAACTTTCTCGTCTGGCGGCGAGCTGGACAACATTCATTCATTATTTATATAGGTAATAGTAATAATTAGGTACTATTATTTAGTTTTTTGTTATTTAATTATAATGTATTATATTATATAAATTAATGTATTTTTTTATTTGAATAAATATATAGATACTGATGTAACTTGGTTCATAGTGCTTTATTAATAAGAGTAATAAATAAATCACAGATTTTCAATGTTAAAAATTCATGGTTTAAATTTATTAGCGCGTTTTCTAATATTCGTCTATCTGGCATCCTTTAGAAAAAATCTATCACTAGACATTTATAGGTGTGTTTTAATAGCATCACTTACATTAAATTCTTCTAACTTTATCATTTTTTTAGGGGCTTTTAAACATAACCTAACTATCCCCATCATGACTTAATGCTACTAATATTACAAGTTTTCGTATCCATCTTTCATAAAATCATCTTTCAGTCAATTTCCGTTGCATTTTAGCAACCTTAACTTCTTCATTTTAAAATCGGATTACATTGTGTTTTTTCTTTAAACTGAGTAAAGGTCCACGGGCTGAAGAGCCTTTACAGCTTCTCGAAGCTATTTGACAAACTCTTAGAACACTCAGCCGCAAATCTGTAACTACAGCACAGGAGTATAATTGTACAAAATTTAGCCTGAGCTTAAGCAAATTCCACATGTATCCTGTGTAAAAGTTTCCGTCAAGTAACCAAGTCCTATGTACTTTGTGGGTGGTGCATGATTTGTGATTTTATTGAGCTAGCAGCAGGTGTATTAGCTTCTCAAGTTGGGGGTCGGAATAAATCTTTCCACGTACCCGAAGCAGAAGATGGGGCGCGTGCAGGAGCAAGATTATCTATTCGTCACTGACAACAGAAACGGTGGTTTAACGATTATAATTGACATCGTGATTGCACGCGAAACTTGTTTTATTAATTATCTCACAATTTAGATATTTCAGCGCTATAGGAATCTAGAGTTAACTAATGTCTATGATAAAGTTTGTCTCCGGAGTGATTTTAAATTTAATGCAGTCTATCAGAAAAAAGACTAACGAAACTAATCTAAAAAAAGAGTGAGTTGTAACGTCTCGTATGTCAGTTCATATCGGTCCGTCGGAGTGGAACAGCATCGCCGCTTTGCGACAGAAATTGATGTGAAAATGCTAACTTCGCCGTTGAATATTGTAGACTATTTACCGCTCCCAACTTTTATTATGAATTTGTTGCCTATTAATATAACTATTTTTGAAAACAGAAATAGGAATAAGATTAACCGTTACATAATGTATCTATATATATACATACGTTACATAATATAATCCCACCTATCCAGCTCTGGTGAAGTCAGTCTGGTGAAGGAATATATTGTAAGAAATCCATATCCTGAGAATAGGGCAATTTCTAATAACTCCAGTCTGGATAGCTACCTCCCAAAAGTTTGGAAGTGTTCTTAAGTATCTCTAGCCTTAGTGTGTTTAACATCCTGAACTTGTAGTCAAAGCACTAAAGAGTATAGTATTCATAGCGAAGATAAAACCGTGACGTAATTTGTTCTTATTTTTATGATGCGCAGCAAAGTGACTGCAATGGACCTGATGTTAAGTTCAGTACAATCCAAGTCAGCGGCGACTAACACGGAACAGAATTCACTGCCAGTCACCGCTGTCATGCTAGCCTGCTTAGGTACCCCTTTACGCCTCTTCTCATTGAAAAGGCGACATGTGGGCAGAAGTGTGTTAGCAACACTTCTCTCTAACGACGTCCCTATAAAAAAAACGCGCCGCACCGGCCATTAAGAATTCACTCAGGTAACTGCCAAACCGAGTGCCCTTGTGCTAATTACCTTATTCCGGTGGGTGCCTTCAGTACTTGCCCCCAAAGTCACGGTGAAGCTCTGAAGGCCCTTTCGGTCAACAGCATTAGCTAGGTTAGAAAAATATTTTCTTTTATCGATAATCAGTGTAGAATGGACCGTTGTCGTGTGCGGATCGGAGCTCTCAATACGCTGATGACTGAGCGTTATTACTAACTGCCAATTCAAACGGTTACTCCAGACTGTTAACCCAGTCGGTCACACCAAACTGACAATCCAGACGGTCACTCGAGACTGTCAGTCTGACGGTTATTCAGTACGGTGTTTGAGACACTTCGTCCAGGATTTGTATCATTCACGTAGTTTATTGTTACTTGTCAAATTAGGCAGGGCATTGAGAGAACCTCGAGCAATGATAGGGAGTGTACTTGCAATGGAAAGGGATCCCATAAACCTACACCTGGGTCGCAAGTCCCGGGCGCTGCTCGGCGTTCACTTCCTTGCCATACGAAGCTCATCTCAGTTAATCTTTTAATTGTTCCAAATAGTATAACGAATTATAATGTTCCAATAATCGGTTTCCCTGACAAATTATCAACAATTTTAATTTAAACAAAGTAAGTTGTGGTTGTTCCGTGTTGTTTCCGACATATATTCTTCTAATGGTTGTCAAAATTTTTGTTGGCAATAAAAATTACTATAGCTATGCCGGCAGCATCACTTGCCATCCAGGCCCTTTAGGTGTAGTCTGATATCAGTTTAGATCATACAGGCACACATGAGATTGTGATCAAACACCATGACATATAAAAATATCGCAAAATAAATTAAAAGAAAAGGTAATTTTTAATTCAATTTGATTTGATTTGATGTTCTATTCTATTAACTCATAATGTAATTCTTTACGCTCTTCAAAGGTACCTATCCATTATCAAGTGCTATAAGGAAAAAGAACAATGTATCTTATTCCATACGGAATTACCGACAAATGTACCTACTTAACCGTCATATTCATTTATCTCGTCCAATTCGTAGACCAGAAAAATACGCAATACAAAATACGCCATCATTTGAACGATACACTTACACATTATTGTTATTATGTACTATTCTCTTAACTGTCAGCAATTTATTTTGGCGTAGAATTACGGTTGATCGCTATATAGTTATATTCGTATAAATGAAGAAGGACTTGAAAGTATTCACGAAATACATAAATCACTCAATGAGAACACGATAATTCCTTTCAGTTCAAGCGCTGTGGTTGAACTATTTAAATTATCAGGTTTATTTAAGTTTACTATAACAAAAAACGTGCTGGAGGTTTCGTTTACAAGTGACAGTGTATGTTAGGTATGTGTGTGTGTGTAATGTGTATTTGTATGTTTGTCGATATGTTTGTAAGGATATATGGCTGTGTAAATTTTATGTTAATGTTAGCTAGAGTGATTTTCATTTGGTTACTAAAACTGTTTTTAGATTAATTTTTGTTTCGAAATTTGAAGTTAATTTGATCTATGTCACTGAATTGTTTATTATAAATACACTCGACAAGTTACTGAACCTATAGTTTGTTCGACGCTTGGAAATATTAAATAATTGTGTGTGTCGAGTACGTGTGCTTGGGGCATGTAGTCGCAACATTTTGTTGATGAGTGTAGAACAATCGAGTCCGCCTGAGCATACATCATATAATAGTAACATCTCTTGAAGAATTCGCCAATCACGCAATAATAGTAGCTTATGCTTTTAACAAGCTAGCTCGTAATCGTCGAATGGTAATTTAATGGAAACTTAAGAATTTTAAAAACTTTTTTTGCAAGCGCTCAATAGCATCTGACATATTGAGGATTCCATGCTATGCTACAGTATTCTAGTATACTTCGAACATAAGCAAAGTATAATATTTTTAGACATGCTACATCAGTGAATTCCTGAGTTACACGGAAAATGAATCCTAGATTTGTGTAGGCCTTATCAACAATATAATCAATATGCAGAGGGTAAGCTTTGAGTCCAACATAATGCCTAGATCACGGACAACTTGTGTTTTACTTATTATCATATTATTACTGCTGTACTAAAAAAAAATAGGATTTATACTACGTGTATAACTAATATGAACACACTTTGATATGTTGACCTCTATCGAAGTTCTGCAGTAACAACTTAATCTGTCCAAATCTAACTGTAAATTTACAAAGTCTTTATTATATTTAATATTGTTAATATTTTTTTATCTTCTGCATACATTAAGAATTTAGCGTATTGGAAACAGGCAGAGATATCATAGAGGTATGCTGTATGTTATAGTGGAACTAACAGAGATCCCTGAGGAATTCCAGAGGGAACACTTATGAAATCGAAACGTTCACATCCAAGTATGACGGCTTGTCTTCTGTAAGTGATGTAAGACTGAACCCATCTTAGAAGGTCGCCTCTTATACTGAGTTCTTGCAGCTTTCTTAACAGAATAATATGATCAACACGATCAAAGGCTTTTTTAAAGTCAGTGTAGATCACGTCAACAAAGACACCGAGATATGTAGTAGTTAAACGACCCTTAACAAAACCTGTTCAGGAATTCCTTGACGTAGTACTGGATAGATATTATCATATATTACTTTTTCAAAACATTTATTTAATACGTTTAATATTGAGATTGGTCTATAGTTCTCAATGTTCAACTTAGGCCTCTTTTTTGTTTATTGGTACAATATGTGCTTGTTTTCAATGTGTTGGAAATATTCCTTCTTTAATGGAATCTTTTAAGCAATAATGTGATTGGATTCAAAACAGATTCAGCACATTTTGATTTTAGCAGTGAAGGTAAGTCCGGCTTCCGTTTTGTATCAAGATCACGTATTAACTTTAAAACTTTTTGTTCGGTGATAATAATGGTGTTTATGAAATTCGAACCTGGACTACATGATGATATAGATGAATATTCATCTGCTGGCAAAGAAAACATTTTATCGAAAAAACTAGTAAATGATTGCAGCATCTCATGTATACTTATTAACTTTATACATTCATAATTCATAATACTAGGGTACCTTATTTCAGATTTTCCTTTCGCTTTTATATAATGCCTTGAAAGCTTAGGATTTAATTTAATTGCTCCTTGTGATCTCGTAATAAACTCACGATAACATGCATTCTGAATTGTTTTTTTTTGTATTAACAATGAAAATGTATCGTAATAGAGGGGATTTTTATAAGCTTTCAAATGAGAGTGAAATTTTTATTTTTCTTTTATGATGATATAAAATATTTAAATTTGTTTTGTGCGTTAAAAAAGTAACGTTATTACATCAATGTATCTAAAAATAATTAAAAACTGTAAAATATATTTTATTTTTTTAATCTAAACGTAATCAAATACCCAAATAAGTTGTGACGTAGTAAAAGTATTATTAAATCTACTTCTCATACAGCTAGATTTCGCTTCATTGTATTTAGCATTATTTGTAACTGCCCATATTGCCCATTTTATAGCTGCGCCAACATTTATATCAATTTATAAATAAGAAAAAGTTACCTGTTACTTGATACAGGAAGCCGTCCATCTGATCTCACGGGAGAGTTGGAGCAACTCATTAAATATACAATGTTGCCTTTCAAATTGCGCAGTTTATTGTTTCCTATTTCTAAATGCATTCATAAATATTTAAATGTTACGCGTTAACTTTGGAATCGGGTCCTGAGAGAAACTGTTTGTTTGTAAGTCGTGCGTAGGAGATACTATGCGGAAGTTTTTTTTTTTTTCAGAATTTTTGACAAACCACAATTACCTGTGTAGCAAGTGCATCGTTTTGATGTACCTATGTCTTAAGATTTGGTCTAAGGAAATTATGAAAAATATTTTTTCTTGTGAGCTGGTCACAAAGTTATAATTTTTGAAGTTACATTTGTTTTAGCGCGTTAGGGAAAAATGACGAAAGTAAATGTTTACGAAACAAACACCCTGAAGTTGACTGTCAACGTTTTAGTATTTTCTATGATAACGTCAAAGAAGTATAACGTCTTACGTGCGTACATAAGTACACATACGCATACTTTTTTTTTCTTTTTATATTTAAGTTTGTTTATCATACGTATACAAATTTTCATGAAAACCTTTTTCACGGAAAAAAAAAAAATGATTTAGAATAAACTAGCGGGTAAATAGACGAACAAAAACGGAAACGACTTTGTTTTATACCATGCGCCTATAGATCAATGATTTCACTTCGAAACTATATATACGGGTACACGTTATAGAAGAGAATATCCATCTGTCTGTTTATAAGTATTATATTTTATAGCGCCTATAACTATACAAACACTGAAATTATTTACATGCTTCATTTTCTAAGTTGTAAATATAGCTTCCATCCATACAACCGAAAGACATCCGCTGCTGATCATAGGTCTCCCCTAAAGACCCGCGTCACCCGCCTTCAGCGGATTCCCACGACTTTCACCAGGTTGTCGGTACACCTTGTCGGTACGCCTACCTACGCTATATTTTCCGGTCCGGTGCTCGGTTCTGCGAGCAATTTTCCCAACCCACTATCACTTAAGTTTAACAATTCTTCGGGCAATATCGTTTACTTTGGTTCTTCTGCGGATTTTCTAATTTCTAATTCGATCACGCAGTGAAACTGCAAGCATAGCCCGCTCCATTAGCCTTTGCGCTTTGTTATATGTCTCAGTGCCGTATGTCAACCGTGGTAAAACACACTGGTCGAAGACTTTTGTCTTGAGACACTGCGATATTTTGGACGAGAAGACTCTGGATAGCTTCCCGAGTGCAGATCAGCCGTTTGTATATATTTATATCAAATATAGTTTAGTATATATTTATATTTAAGTTGAAAGAGAATTGTCCAGATCCGGCAAAGAATATTTCGAGTGTACCTAACCATTTACCATCATTGACCGTCTGTCTGTTTACTGGCTCTTGATGTAATTAATATAGTAAGTTAAAACAATTATAAAATAATCACAAACATATTAGTTTACAATATTTTACGTAAACCTTTGCGAATTCAAGAAATTTAATAAGAGAGACGGAGAGAAAAGTATCCAACTGTATCATATTGGGTTATATAAAATGTTTATAGGTTATCTTAGTTTATCCCTTATATATTGAAGAACTTACTCGGGGATATTAGAGAGGAAACTAACGTTTAAAACTCAATTTAAAATATTTTATAGGTACTTTACCGTGATATTACTATTTTTCATTTTAGTACTCTATATCAGCACTAATTATATAATATTGTGATATATATATATATATATATATATATATATATATATATATATATATATATTGATTTAACAGTCAAACTGGGTATACAATGTTGTTGGATATAAATAAAAAAGAACAACTAAAATTGAAAAAAAAACGTAAATAAATGAACAAATTATTACAAAATTTACAATAAATTTTCATCAAACGAAAAAAGTAATCCTTTTAAGAGGAAATAATTTTTAAAACGCTACTGAACCCGTATGAAAAGGCATGATGACATATCCTAGTTCTTTTCTTCCTAATTAGTTCCTAAATAGTAAATTAAGAATATTTAATTCAACAGTCGTTAGTGAGGTTCTAGTAATTTATTACCAAACGGATAAACAAGGTTTATATATTTTTTTTCTTTATTGAAGCCAAAATTTTTCTCTCACTCCGCCTAGTATCATTAATAATGCCTGTAAATTGAGCAAGGGTGTGTTTTGGCTACGCGCGCAGTGATTCATATTAAAATACGTTAAATAAAAATCTCGCTTATACGTTCATTTGTTATTAGAAATATTTATATTATAGAAATTAATAAATTGTTTGATTTTTCGTTTCAAATGTTATGCTGAATATAACATTAAAATCTCTTAATAGTGCTGCACTTATTACAAGGTTATTTATTTGAAAAACAACAAGAAAAAAAAAAGGTTCCTTTCTTCCCATTAACGAAAAGTGGTGAAAAAATAGGAATAAAACTAAGCCTAGATCATACAAGAATACAAAATTACAGAAACATAAATAGATAAATTCAATATAAACTAAGTAATATTTTAGCCTACAAAAAACATCAGCTGTATATTAAGAACTAGCTGTGCCTGCGACTTCGCTCACGTGGAATTTCCCGTCCAGTCCTGTTTTTATTTTTTAAACTATTAAAACGTTTCCTTTCGTATACTCTAAAGTCATACATTGTTTTTTTTTCTCAAATATCTTGTGAATGTACAGATTTCGTCCCGTTAACCTTTTATTACAAGTATAAATTATTTATGTCATTTTAATATATCAGAACAATCCGTTATTAAAAAATATGTATAGCGCCATCTATGAATAATCGTCCAATTAGAATGAAATAATATTATTCCGCGCCATATTTATACCTATTGATATTATAATTTGAAATTCAGTTCACTACCTCCAAACATGACTCCTTAATACAACGCCTAAAATGCCTAGACAATTGTGTGAAAATTGATTATTAAAATATTGTTTTTTGTCTTAGAGATTTTTATTTATCTATCTATCAAGATACTTTATATTATATCATTTTGTTCAATTTCAATCAATCTTTTAATTTGTTATTCTTAAATAACACTTAAACGCATTTACCTACCAACTCTTCTTTCAAACTAAAGTCGCCGCGTGTTATTCAAATTACAATAACTTTTGATAGAGTGGACTGATTTTAATTAAATAAAGTTTTGATGCTACTCCGGAAAATGTTTTATAATTGTTTGAAAATACCGAGTATACAATTAAACAGACAGACAGATAGACGGACAGACAGACATTTGTAAAAAGGATAGAAATGTGTTTAATTACCTATTTTTTGTCCCTTGCAATATATCTTTCCATAAAATCGGAAATGTACAGACACGTGAAATTTACAATTTTTTTATTACTATATAGATATAGATAGTTATAAGAATATACGTACAAAAACAACAGAATAACAGATTTACAAAACTCAAGATACAATATAGTACAACACAATAATAAAAAATAAACGCATGTTGCGTTTATAAAGAATGTGTAAATGCTATGAGATTTTGAACAATATGGTTTGTGGACACAATTTGATTGTTAATATATCTTTCAGTAATTCTAAGACGTCTAAGGGAGAAATCTTATCACGTTTACAAGTACATAGTAAGTAAATGTATACTGCGTCTGGGATCTCGTAATTTGTTTTAAATGGATTACATAACTTCAGGCATAGTTTTCGGCTGAAATAATATTTCATTTAGACATTAATTGTCATTGATTTTTGCGATAAAAAACAATATTGTCACAACAAACATTTATGTGTGGGTAACAGAGTTGAGTCCTTCGTAAAAATATTCCGCAGTCGCCTTGGGAACGTAGCGGATGGTTGCTACCAAGAAAGCTGAGGATTATGTTGAAAATAGATGTCTTGACTTTACTTCTGACGTCGGATAATCCCTTGGGCTAACCCGATAAATGACACTGTAAAGGTGTATCCAAAAACTTATTTATTTACTGGTAAATATGAGTACACGTAGCGGAGATGCGAATGTTAAGATGTACGTGTGGCAAAACTAGAATGGATGAGATTAGAAATTAGTATATCAGAGGAAGCTATAAAGCGTTATCAATGACAGAGAAATTAAAGAGTAAATAGGTTGGCCTGGTAGGGACATGTTATGGGGGGAAATGGAAGGTGGGTGAGTATAGAGGTGTATGAAGACCGAAGAAGGTATGGATGAATTGTGCACAGAGAGATTATTATATAACAGGTGTGAATGTTGAGATGACAAATGAGAGAGGAGAGTGGTGGAAGAAGAAAATATATTCTGCTGATCCTGCTTTAATGTAGGATAAGGTAAAGATGACAATAATGATATTTTTTTTAAATCTCTAGGCTTAGTGGGTTTACCATCCTGAATCACGTCATCACTTAACACCAAGTGAAATTATGATCAAAGCACTGAGCCTATCAGCCTATATACAGTTTACAAAAAGGTCTGTCCGTGTGCAAATTTTGGTAGTTTTAATTATTTTGGATTTTTACCGAAATCGCAATCTATTAAGTAGTGGTTCTTATCTTTAATTCGGTTATTTAACTCTATGGTATGTGATTTGGTTACGTTTTGTTAGGTGTTAAAGGATAAAGGATTGAAACGGTATATTAGCCAAATATTATCAGACTAGCAAAATTGTTTCTTTGTTTGTTTTTTTTAAAGAATTATAATACGTATGAAAATTGTCGATTCATTGTTTACAGTACTGTTGGTAAAATTGAGAATATCAAAATATCATTGTCATATTATATTTACAACCCTAAAAATATGAGAGATGACGAAATTCCAATAAATTGTTGTGAAAATTAAACATATCATCTATACTAATAAATAAAATGGGAGCGTCTGTTTGTAATGTCAATTTTTTTTACTATAACAAATAGCTATGAATGTATATACGATAACTATACCAAAAACACAATTTTTGTCTGTATTTGTGTTCCGGGTAATCTCCGGAACGGCTGGACGAATTTTGAAGGGACTTTTATAGAAGATAGCTGAAGTTACTCCGAATAACTTAGGTTACGTTTAATTTTCGAAAATAATAAGTGTTCCGCGTAAAAAAAACTCATAAAAATTTAAATAAAATCCGAAACAATTTACAGTTGTGGGCAAGTGCTTGAATTTATGAGAAATATTTTTACTTAATCTTAATACTAAATTTTTTAGGAAAATAATTAGGGTTCCGTATGAAAAAATTAAAACGCAGTGAAGAACATATGAAACGCGGGTGCAGCTGCGAGCACACAGCTAGTTCTATGAAGAGTAAAAATTGATTTTATTTGGTATAAATTAAAATCTATTTTACCGATTTAGAAAATTCTTTTACTTGTATATAGTTACACGAAAATATTTGGTTTATCAGGAAGTCCGATGACTGCTGTGATGGGCACAGTGACGCGGGTGTCGGCCGTCGTCGGCGGTGACGTCGATCTGCCTTGTGACAGTCGACCGCCGCTGCGAAACGACAGCTTACTACTCGTCGTTTGGTATCGAGATGACAACCCAGTGTACAGGTAACTTTATATATATATATATATACCGCACAATACTTAACTAATTCATGCTTACTAATAAATGCGCCAAACTCCCATGCAAAGGGAAATGTAAAGGCATTTATAAAAATAACACTAAGTAACTGAATATTTTACATTGTTATTCGTTTTTTTAGGCACGTTATCTGTTATATGTTTAATGGACTTTTCTGCATATGTTATTATTATAGCTCTGAAATGTCTATGTGACTTTGTTTGTTCGTTACGCTTTCCGGCTTAATAATTGAGTATGTCGATCATCATGATTTAATTTTTAAACGTTACAATCTCACCTGATGTTAAGAGACGAAGAGGTCCAGAATGGTGAGCACACTAAGCTTAAAGGTACTGGTCCTCAAGTTATGCTGTCGGAACACACCTATTGGCAATTGGCGACAAGTTTTCAAACTTGAGGGTGGTAGCTACCCAGGGCAGCATTATTAGAAAAAGCGCTACCACCATCGTATGGCTTCCTTGCGATGTTTTCCTTCACCAAAAACTCAGGCTGATTTTAGAGTTGGATAGTTGGGCTCAAACCCGCGTCCATTGACTTGGAATCCGGGCGCACTACCAACTGAGCCATTATCGCTTTGCGTACACATTGTCACTAGTACAGAAAATAACATAAGTTACTTATCATCCCAATCGTTTTATATTAAGGTTACCTGTGTTGATTGGCGATCGGAATTATTGTATCCAATCTACATCAACGAAAGTGATGACGTGTAACAAATATAATGCCTTCAAAAACACAACATTATTTAAATTGAATTATAACTTCACTATTGAAATTGATCAAATTAAAGTAACCGATAGTCGGTTCGCCGTAGTGAAATATTTAATTATTTTACCGGGGTAAAAGCGAGTTAGGAAACGGACGGCTCCATTGAATGCTCGGGTTTTCATCCCTACAGGCAAAAGGGAAAAAAAAAGATACGTCTGATTATTATGAATCTCATCAAAAAGGATGGATGGACCCTTTTTTGCTGTGGGCCTGATGTTCGTACTGTATAAAATTCATGTTGGGATGTCCTCTTTCCCGTAATAATATGTTACGTTTTGTATAATGATGTTTATAAATATTACTTACTTTCTATGAGTAGATATCAATCGAGTTACACATATATATAGACAGGTGAAGCAGTCAAAGAAATTCCAGTCAACAACGTTGGTCGATTTGAGAGAAAAAAAAACAATGTCTTTATTTTGCTGAAGTTATGGTTCATAGTTATACTATATCTGAAAAAAATCGCCTGTGAAACTAAAATTATTTTGCCACTTATCGCACAAGCATTGGTATTTTTTTGCTGGATTGTTTTAATCAATTCTTATTTTTAAACTATCATTTATCGCCACTGTAATATTGTTTAATGTCATTTATTTAAAAAAAAAACAATTTTATACCACATAAATGGGTAGGTAAGAGGTCTTCATGGTTCCGGTCGGTCCGCGGCTGCGGATGGACGTGTTCGTTGGTGCTCCTGATACGGTCGGTCTAGGTGACGGATAAAGAGATCGGATCGCGGTGAATTACATATGTGCGGGTTCGTCTTGGTGTGGACTTTGTGGAGGTGTTTGGATTGTTTTAAAACGACGTCGGTGAGTGGAGAATCAGTGGATTTGTGTGTGCCGTTAATGGTGCCAGCAATGGCGGAGTGATCGGTTGGTCACGGAGGGCGCCGATTGGTCCGTTCAGATCCAGTTGGCCGCGCCGTAACCTGATTGGTGGAACAGTTTCAAGCTGGCCTGCGGTTCTTTGCAGAGGACGGTGACGTTAGGACCGAGACGTGTCGGATCATAGTTTTTGTATATACGGGAGTGGTGAGTCGGATTGTATAGTTCATATTATTCGACTGGTGGATAGCTCAGTTTGTTCTTAGTGTTGGTACTTTTGCAGAGGGAATCATAATATTGTATATAGATTGTGATTTTGGGGATTATTAGGCTGTTAGTATAGTGACTTGTTAATCTATTTTATTATAGATTAAGTGTTGGGTTATTTGTGTTACGGGGGTGGACTTGTAAATATATTACTTTAAGTGTGGGATTTATAGTGAATGGAGTTTTGCTGAAGGGGCAACTTGTGTTAAGTATTGGAGGGTCATTTAGGGGAGTCTACATAATATTTTGGACTGACAGTGCTGGCGGTCGTAGGATCCACGAGGTTTTTTTTTTGATTCGTTAACGGTGTTTGTCCTGCTGGCCAACATGTCGGGAAATCGGAATCGGAAGGGGGTACCTAGTACATCGAGAGGTAAAGTTACTGGTGGCAAGGGTAGGTTGACCTTTGATGCCGGGGACCTTTGGTGACGGCGGGGGAGTCCGGGTGTCACCCGTGTGGCATCGGTACTTCACCGAAGAAAAAAAAAGGTAAGAGATCTCCATACCTTATGGATGCCTGTGACACTAATGGTACCAAATGCACGTTGATGACCCATTAAAAATGTTTCCACCCCTTTTAGAGATCGCTTAGAGTTTTTTCTAATAATATATACATTTTTATCTTATATTAAACAGACAATATATTACAAAATATATTGGAAAAATAGGTCGAGGTAATTACGGAAATAAGTTACTGTGACAAAGGATTTAATTTTAAAATATTGAAAATGGTAGTAGCAGTTTTAAAGATTCTGTAGTTTAGAAGTTGGATACATAAATTGACATGAAACCAGAAATTTATAGTAAATTCAACAAAATAAGAAGTAAAAGTATACAATTTTAGATTTTAATGTATCTTATTAATTTGTATTTTACACGGACAGACAGAACGACACAAACAAAGTGTTTCCATATTTCATCACAAGGCACGGAACAAAAATAAACACAAATTATATTTAAAGTATAATTAATTTAAAAGCGATAAGTGACATTTGTTATTTTTGAAAATGATTTTTGTCAATTCTATTAGAAACATCAATTTTAACTTGATGAATTATGTAAACGAATTTTTTACTCTTAACTTGTCCAAAAATGATTTATGTAAAAATACATTACGGTGGAATATTTCTATCTATCTGGCTAACTAGTGACGTGAAATATCGATGTTCTATATTTTTTGTTATCTTTTGTAAGTTTCAAAACCTATGTCGTTATTTTATTTATTGTTAAAAATACGAGTTATATAAAGTACCTTATTACTCAGGCTAAGTATGTATCAAAAAATATATCTCGGTCCTCTTCTATTTAATTTATATATTAATGATGTATTTCCAATTTTTATTAATTCTGACATACTTCTATATGCAGATGACATGAAAATCTTTAGAACTATTAAAAAGTATTCAGATTGTTCTCTTTTACAAGATGATCTTAACAGTCTATGTTGGTATTGTGACAACAATTTACTTGACCTTAATCTAAATAAATGTAGTGTTATAACTTATGCTAGAAAAAATAAACCTATTACTTATAATTATCATCTATATAATAAACCACTAAATCGAGTAACCGATATGAGAGATTTGGGTGTACATCTTGATACTAAATTATGTTATAATAATCATATTAACATTATAACAGCCAAAGCGTATAAAATGCTTGGCTTTATTCTAAGGTCGGGAAAAGACTTCTATTGCCCATCAACTCTTATTCTTCTTTACAACTGTTTAGTTCGGTCTATATTGGAGTATGCTTCTATAGTGTGGAATCCATATTATAATAAATATATAGATATGATTGAAGGAATCCAATACAAATTTGACAAGCACTTACAGTATAAGTTTCATAGCAACCCATCACTTCCTAAATTAACTTCCCTACATTAACGAAGGATACAACGAGATCAAATGTTTCTATTTAAACTAATCCATAACCTTGTTGACTCCCCATATCTTCTTAGTGAACTAGGTTTTAGGTGCCCTAGGCCTAATGCCAGAAAACAGTTTTTATTTGATGTTCCTCTCTGTAGGACTAACTATGTTGCAAACACATTTCTGTATAGGACTTGCAATTTATATAATTTATACTTTAATGACTCTGATATATTCTTTATTGCAAACGCAACGTCTTATAAAAGAGAAATTAGAGCAAAGTGTGATATATTATATGTTTAAGGATTGTGTAAATATCTATGGTCAATTTGGATTTGAATTCATTCTTTTTTGTTTTTTTTTTCAATCTTACCGTTAATGCTGTAATTAGTATATATTTATGATGTTGATTTTGTTCTGAGGTGCTTTTTGTTTTTTTTTTTTGAGTATATTTTTGTTTTGAGTGGAAACTTTATTGGGTGTATGATCTTGTTTTATAATATTTAGTAATTAGTCAAATAAACTGTATGTTTCCCTAAAAAATAAATAAATAAATAAAATAAAATAAATATGTATCAAAACTCTATCCAGCCCCACTATCATTGAACTGTAATAATTTTAATACCTTAATAATAATATAAAACGTAAAACCTTTCAAATATATCGGCGCAATATAATAATTAATAGGCTTAAATTTATATTACAGCTAAACCTTTCAAAGGTTTAGTAATTTAACAAAATTATATTTTATTTTCAAATTTTTAGCACAAATATGGAATATTAAAGCTACATTTTTTCTGAGATCAAATTCCTCTTTTGTTTTTTTTGCAGGAATATTTTAATTTTTTTTAATGATTATGACTACTTGCCATCATTTTTGCTGACCGTATCTTAGAGAAGATATTATAGTACATGCAAATGACCTCATCGAACCGTTAAATCCAATAATCTTAACAGCTAGAAATTGAATTCCAATCTAAACACACTCAAGCACACAAGTGCTTTCTATAATAATCACATCTGACCTTTGACGGTATATCAATATACGAAGACTCAACATACTTCAAGAATTCATATAATTACCTAATTACTTTTTTCAAATTACCAAAAATTCGAACGATTTTTATTTGAATCTCTAAAATATCTTATGTAAAAATAACGTTACATATTTAGTATTCTTCAATGATATATAAATAGACAACCTTTAAGTTTTTTATGGCTATAAAAAACCATGGAACTAACTAACGATTTCAAACACGCATAAATCTAAAACTGTATGTTTTATATTACATAGTCGTATTTAGAAATCCACATTATATTTTCTTTGACTGTCGGTTGGTAAAGTCACAAATATAAATTAATAAATGTATTTTGTTTTTCGTTTCATTTCGTAACACTTGTCTGTATATATCGAAGTTCTAAAAAGTGATTATCGGATCGATATTCCACCCTTCCTAATAATAATACCACTGCCGCTTTACATACCAATTATCATGTATTATTTTTATTACTTGCAAGTGCCACGTTATGCTGTGGACAGGGTACGACTGTAATTAAGCCTAAGTAAGGATGGGGTTACTTTCCGAAAAAGAACTATTTATGAATCGATTCGAATCTAATCTTCACGAATAGTTTCTCAAAACATCAAGGTGGAAAAGATCGATGTATCAAACTAATAAAATATCGTTTATTAGAGTATCCTATTTGTTTTCTATGAAATTATGATTATCTGTAAAATAGGCTGTAACGAACTAACGCGATTCTAATACGATGCAGTGTCAATTCGCCACTCTGGATCGAGTATACTGATATACTCGCCGGTAAATACGATATAACACAAACTATCAAGCAATGGGTATCATGCACGGTACTCACCAGATAGTCTGCGTCCAGGTTCTTGCGGTATTCCCTTAGGGCCGGCCGGCTGATGTTGGTTCTCTACTGTTCACTCACACGAATAAGATTTAAAATAGTTGGAAAACGGTGGACACGTTCTTCGTGTAGTTAACTTCTTAAAAAACGTTTTAAGCCGTAGATCTTCCTTTTGTCACGTTATCGGAGGAGAGTGCCGCGACGCTTCTACTATGCCGGGTTGTATCGCGTATGCGCTTCGAGTCTCTCGAGCGATCCCATTGGTTGATAACCAATGTTATACCGTATATGAAGGCGTTCCAACACTGCACCGATTAGTTTTAAAGAGCGCGCGAAAATCAAAATATGATACGATAATAACGGAAAATAGGCAAAAAAATACAACAGTTCAATGTCATTTTACCGTAGTAGGATAGACGTTGTTCTTGTTTTGTTTAGTTGCTATTGATGACCTTTAGTGCTGTTAATAAAAAAACAATTGGAAACAGTTTTTGCAATATGTGATAAAAATAGTCTAAATTCGACCATTGGAAGAATATTGACGAATAAAAAGTGAAATAAAACAAGTCGAAAATGGATTGATCTCTTAGATATCGATGTTTTATGAATTGAAATAAATCATCGATCTATTTTAATACTCTTATACCTCATTCCTACTAAGGCGACTGATGACATCGGACACTCGCCATACCATGTTATTGGTCCAGTCCGTACGTGTTTTAATAGCTTTAGGTTTATTAACATTTCAACTGCATTTCGAATTAAAAAGAACAATTTGCATGAATGTTGGAAGCTTTTTCATTCGCTGTAAGAAGCGTCAAAATATATTTAGTTTCCATAGCAAATGTATCGTTGCAATTTGTTTTTTGCAAAGTTTATTTATTTTAGAAAACCAGTATATCAACAGAAGATACTAATTTTATATTTTTGCTGTTATTGCACTACTTACAAAATCAGTTGTCACTGCAATAAAATTCACAAACACAGTTAATCTTTGGTAATGTAAATCTAGGCATTGAATATAATAGCAAACTCTGAAATATTAGAGAACTCGCTCACACTTATTAATAATAATATGAACTCAGCAAAAATATTAAGATAAAAATTAAGTTTCAACAGTTTGCAATGTAGTATCGATTACTGAAATTCTTAAGAATCTAACCTTCTCTCTTTACAAATAATCTACATTTATTCTTTTTTGTTTTTATTTTTATGTATATAATTTATGAATTCAATTATTTTTCATATGTTCCTTTGATTAAAGTATACACCAAATACCGACTTTTTCCAGTTTTCCGTGTTAAAATATTCCCTTACCATCACCTAAATCTGAACTCTTCTGCAAATATTACCTCTAATCAGTTTTTCTCCAAATTCCTTACCAATGCACATTGTTCTTTCGATTCTCGGCTGTACCTATTCGCTTACTTCCAAATCCTTTCGACCTTTCGACAGTCTTCACTGTCTTTAGTTTGAGGATATCGTCTACACGGTAGAAATCGGATTGTCGGTTCTTTGATAGACATGACAGGCCAATTATTATTTCATCTATGTACTCTGCGAACTATGTCGGTCACTTCGTTTCTCTGTCGTATAATCTTATTGCGGATTCTGTCTCGCAAAGTTACTTCAAACTCGCTATTTCGATAGTCAGCTTAGTGACTTTTAACCTATGGATGGATCCATTCGCCAGTACCTACATTTACGTACTAATAGGTAAGATGCGTTGCTTGAGGATTTATGTACCATAGGGATGTTGTAATGGTGGTACGATTTCAATTATATATTTTAAGAAATGCGTTCAATTAATTCGTAAAATCTTACAGTACAAAATATACCGTATTTATTTATATGATTATATATTTACAAGAGAAGGTTCGAAATGACTTTCTAATCTTTGATCCTGTTAGTTGCGTTTTTTTTTTCGACAAAAGTCGCTTTCAGCCTTAAGTGGCGGATAAAGGGGGATTTAGTTAAACCTCGGCGGACCGGGATAAGAAAACTAGTCGTCTAGATAAAACCTCATATCCTTTCCGAGATGCCGACCGAATGATAATCAACTTTATTTGAAGTTTCAGTTTTAACGCGTCAAATGTTCAATTGATTTTTTATTATCCTGTATAAACCTTTGATCACAATTACGTTTAACATTAAGAGAGGATATAAATAATGATAATAATTTTAAGCGTCTGAATATTTACTCTAAATATCAGAACATTCTGAAAGTTGGTTGATCAAAGATGACTACTGACATACCATGATTGTATAAGAAAAAAATTAAAGTAAGCTCAGGTTCATTGTAGAATTTAATTCAATTACTATCGAAGCTATTGTGGGGTGTGATACAAGGAAAGATATTCTCACATCATTGATCAATAATTATTAAAATAACTTATCATTATGTTAACATGTAATTTTTATGACAAAATTAACTTACGCAGTACGTGGTATTTTTTCTTGAAATGTCAGGTTTTTGATATTGTAAAAATGTTTAAATATTATATACTTATCGGTTGATGAATTAGTTGAAAATAATTAATTATTTCAAACATGCTTTCACATGTCACTGATTGTTATTTTTTTTTATAGAAAATTTACGATAGTTATAAGGGCTGCGTTTAACAAAATGTTATGCTATATATAAATTAATTTAAGTTTTAATTTTATAAACCGTAAATTATAAAAATACTTTTTCCTATAATTTGAACATTGCTTTTCTCTACCGTCACATAATACCGTTACTTTTATAAACACAGCAACATTTCAAATAGTCCCTGAACTCTTAAAAGCCTTCGACGTTTGTTGGCGCGTTTCGAGGAATACCAACAGAAATGCTCGTCTCTAGACATCAGCTATCACAGTAATGCGTTACTGCTTCGTTCCAAAGTATTTCAGGCTCGCGGAACACGCTACAACTTTCGACCTACTTCGTACACTCGGCTGTTTAAAATTTTACATAAAGCCTCCGAAATATTTCGCCGAGGCGCACTGCGGTATCGCTCGTAAATACTGTCAACAGTATGACCGAGTGATCATCGAACGTTACATCTAAAAAAGGAGGCCAAATTTGTGTATTTCATAACATCGATTTGTAAGGCAAATATTGCAAAAGTTTTCCAAGACAACTTAAATATCTTGTCTAAACGGAGTTTCTCCGCAAGTAACAATGTAGACATTCTTTTTCATGTCTCACGTGCAAGCTTTAAGTGATAATAGTTCAGTACGAACATCTAGTCAATTACATGGATTTCAATGAATTAGCAAATCAAGCTTAAACTTAAGTAAACCTAAATTTTCGGTAAAAGATTTTCATTGTAGGGGGATTCTTTAAACTCGATTCTATCACACCAAGTTAAAACAAGTAGTCTAGTGTCTATTTTCCTATTAATCATACTTTATATCTAGTCCATTTACCAGACATTCCGTCTTTGATATTCGATTCTATCAAGTGGTAATTAGGTTAAACGGTAATCCATAAATCGATTACATAATTAATTTGAAGTAATAATTGATTATGTGTTTACATTTAATATGTCGATTACCCATAAAAATGAAACAATGGAAAGCTAGCGTAAACGCCAGGTTAGCGATCAAGGGGTTAAGGAGGTTTTCAATAACCAATACACTGGTTTTCAATACACTGTTATGGGCCCGTTACAACAAAATTACTTATCAAATCGTAATACTAATATAATAATATTATCAAAATCAAAATCAAAATTTATTTATTCAATTCAGGCCCTAAGAAGGCGCTTATGAACGTCTGAAACACTACCACCGGTTCGGAAAACAACCCAGTCGAGAAGAGCGCAGGCGAGAAACTCGAAATGGTTTTTTTTTTTTTATAAATATCATTTTTTTGTCATATTTAAAACTATACAAATCGTAGTCTTAAAAATGTTAGTGGAAGCGCAGAGATGTGGATTAATTCCAGACATCACTATCGTTCACGTAATGATCCACCCTGTAATAACCTTTTGAGATTAAAACTTGCTTGACATAATACTTGAATTATTATGGTATATATTCTAAAATAAACCAATTAGTGTACTATGCGTTAGTAGTTGTTGAAGGTAAGTGCTTTATTGACGCAGACAAGTGGAATGCGTGGGTGAATCTCGATAAAACGAACGAACTGAACTTCTACTATATTGCTGAAACCGGACCATCTATAAACAAAGTAATTCAAAATAAACAATTAAGTAAACCAATGCATAGTGAAAGGGATTGACTAAAGAAGGTTATTTTTAGTTTTTTTTGTATATAAACACATATAAGAAACTGACCATTTATGAAGCAAAAGTATTGAATGAATATTTTTCCTAAATATCTTTTTTAGGTACAGAAATGTTAAAAGGTAAGTCAAGATTGAAACAGAAGAAAGAAGAATTAAAAGAAGAAAGATGCCTTCAAGAAGAAGAAAGCCGCAAAACTCTGAAATGATAAAATATGGTAATCCAAAGTCAAAAGTGTTCTTCAAGGTCCATATTCTGTCACAAATTTTAAAAATCATATTACGGCAAAAAGGCGAACAAATGACCTTAATGATTACATCTTTGACCTACTTTTTTCTTTTAGTTATTCCTATCTGTACATATTTTAGTGTCACGGAAACTACTCAACGGTTTTCAATTAGACATGGAATTTATGATCTAGCTCAAATTAGTATTCTTACGAGTGCTAGAAAAAACAAAGAACATTCATTACACTTGACGATGCATCCCACATTAATAAGTCATTCAAATTAATAAAGAAAAATCTCTATTGTTAATTGTAATATGTGCAAAAGAATGACGTACACAGATTTGAATCTGAATTCTGAGGAGATACGGGTGACGTTTATTCCATGTAAACGTATTCCCTTCCTTCCTCCTTGGATAATGACATTATATCAGATATTTTTATACGATATGTCACTACGGTCATGTGATTTGTGATGAATTTTGCCATAAATTAATTATTATAGAAATTAGGAGCCTTTACAAATGAGCTATAATGCCTCGTTTCACCATCACTTTCCGTCTTTTTCAAACAAATTTGACGAATAAAACATCCTAAAAGTCTTTCTTGTTTTATAATTAGAAGAAAAAATAAAATCGGTTCAGTTTTGGAATAGAAAACAGGAAGTTAAAAAAGTGATAATTTCGTCTACTTTGCACAGGTAAAAGCCCGAACTGCAGTTATCCCTTTCCCGATTTATAACAATTTCATTGAGCGTAACGAAAGAGCAATACATTTCTGAAATACTTACTCTACAAATTTGATGCCGATCGCGTTTTATTTTAAGGCGAAAAAATGAGCAAAATTAATGTTAAAACCAAGTCATTTTTGTTAAGGAATAAACCTTTTTGTTAAATTAAATGAACATAATATTATGGCTCTTTGTGGACGGATTATTCTCTATTGAAATACAATAACCTTTTTGCTTTTACGATGAGATGTTTTTTAAAAAAATTTCGCAGTCGTCTGGTAAATTTAATAGGGGTACGTGAGATACAGATGCCATATGACGGACTTTGGAAACTAGAACATTAAATTAACATAAACCTTAAAACTTTTAATATAAATATTTTTATATGGTCTTGGTAAAATGCGCCTGATGGTTATAAATAGAGTTATATAAAGCAACATACGTTGATATAATATCTATATATACGGACGTTTACGCATGTATACATATGTACGTAATATGCAATACAATATAGGTCCTACAAAATTTATATATGGTTATGCTACACACCCACAGAAAATTTAATAGATTAAACTTACTTTCTTAGCGGGAACATGTAACAAATAATTATTTATAAAATTGCTTATTTAAATTCCACTACGTTCTTTTAATTTTACCGAATATTCTGTGATTGTAAGTTGTTATACGTCACAATGATGTCAAGACGTCGCGGTTTTGATTCTAACCCATCACTAAAAAAATGATAACTTGTTATTTG
Organism: Samia ricini; assembly: GCA_014132275.2. Classification (NCBI taxonomy): domain Eukaryota; kingdom Metazoa; phylum Arthropoda; class Insecta; order Lepidoptera; family Saturniidae; genus Samia; species Samia ricini. The sequence goes on along the minus strand of AP028159.1, from coordinate 30,221,643 downwards.
TAAATAACCTAATTTGGTACTCCGTTAACTATGTCATGCATGGTAACTGGTTAACGTTTAGATACCACAGTTATAGCAAAATACTGAGTCTTTTGGTTATATATATATATATATATATATATATATATATATATATATATATATATGTGTTCCTGTTTAATTATGCGCTGCCACGAAGCATGAAGGCGGATATGAATTGGCTGTAGAGTATGTTCGTGATTACATTTATGATTTGATACATTTTGTCATATCTATCGAGCTCCCAGATCGTCGCCGTTGAATTAAATTATCTTAATTCTTACATATTATTACAATGTAGGGTTTGTTTGTTTTTTTTATTACCTACTGAGAATATGAGTTTTAGGTCCTTTCCCAATACGGACTTAAGGAGTGTACGGTGATACAGCGGACCCCGTGATGTAGTTGGACTGTGTTGAAACTCGGGCAGTCCATAAAAAGATATTTGAGGTGGTGAATGATTGTATTTATTTATGACTGGCTGTGCCCGCGGCTTTACCCGCTTAGAATTCAGACAATTTACAGCCCATGTTCTCGCCCTAGATGCAATATATGTCATTACCATCTGTCGTCGAATTCAATTCCGTAGTTTCATACATATTACTACAAACGTACAGACAGACAAATATTTTTTTAACAATCGATGTTCGTTCTGTATTCGATTCTGAAGCTCCGCATAGCATTTTCTCTTAAAATATCTTCAATGTACAGATTTCGTCTCGTTAGCCTTTTATTATATGTATAGCCTGCCTTCGATGAATTTGAATGTGTGCAGTAATTGTTTAGGGAACGCTTGTGTGCTTTAAATGTATATGTGAGCGTGAATGTTACCGGTGTACAACGGAGAAATATAAACAGACTGACATTTTCATCAATTTCCTTAATGACCAGTTTCCAAGAAACCAATTGCACAACGCACACAAGTTTCATTTCAAATTAATTGCCAATTTAAACACCAAAAAGTAAACGAGCAATCCTATAAATAACTTTAATAGAGAACACAGTTTTATTTCGCTAATCTAATCTTTATGATTCGCCTACGATGAAGTCAGGGTTAATAGTAAACGTAAGGTGGCCTCAGTGATAGCGTAGCAGTGACACAGATGATTGTTGTTTGAGCGTTTACCGACTCGCTTAATAAACGCTCATCGTTCTTATATGATGGCAGATTTTAAGCAAATATGATCTCTATAACCAACGCTGTAAACCAAAAATTCATTTGACCAGCCAACGGTACACTAGTGTCTCCATTTAAGAAACTTATATAAGTAGAAGCTATAAAAACGTTGTGTTGTTTTAAAGTAAAACGGCAAACTTAGCTGGGAAAGGTGTATTTTTACATACACGGCTCATTGCGCGTGTCACTAGGTGTACCAGCAGCTAGACTCGCAAATAACATTTTTTTTATTAAAAAATGTTTATAGTATATATCAATCACTTCATTTATCATCTATTAAATATTATTGCAATTACTTTTAATATAATTATGACGAATTACAATTATACGTCTTTGAATAGTGTTGGCTTGTGTTCGGCTGACTTCTGTATTCCGTCGCTGCCGTCCATTCGTCAATGTATCGTCATCTCTCTTGTGACTTCCCTAACGTTTCCCTGTATTGTATATTATTTCTTGTTCAATTTTTTAATATTCGAGGTAACAATATAATTGATAAAACCTAGCTAGAGGTATCCATGATTTTAAAAAAGAATCATGCGAATCAACTTAGTTTGCCTCGAATTACATGTCATGGACAAAGAGAAATTGACTTTTAGGTATTTAATAATGTGTAAAAAATACAGATTTTGAAAGAGAAACATTAACACGTTTTTAATCATTTAATATTCATGTTCCGTGAATACTACCCGCACCGCTCTGCCATCTACAGCGAAAAGTCAGACCGTACACTAATAAAGGAAGGGAATCAAATTTAGTGGACAGTTTATTTGTGTTTCGACCCGACTTCGGTAGAATTAAATCTGTTCACGTACCTATTAACTTCGGTTTGACGATACTGAATGCTAAATTGACAATTTGCGGTTGAGGGTACGAAGAGAACTTCCAACTGTCCGCGAAGCGACGTGCAAAACATGCGCAGAATGGGTTTTTATTTTAAAATTCTAATTCTGAGCGCTCTTTTATTACGTACAGCAAGTAACCCCTTAAAATTTGCACTTTAGTCGTCTTTTTTAAACAAGCCAACTATCAATATTTTATAGTAAAGTCTATATTATACTATTGGCTCTTTCTAATTTAAAGTTTAGTAAAATCATAGAAATGTAAAATTGTTTTGGTAACACTTTTTTTGCTGTATTATTTACGACAATGTTGCAGTTGGTAGTGCGGCCGGATTCGAGCCCCCTTTTCCAAGTCTAAAATATGAGATTTTCGGTTCAGAAAAACATCGTTAGAAAACCATAACCATGAGGTTTTGGTCAAAGCACTGAGCCTATACAGTATACAAAAAAGTTTTATTACAATCAAATTTATACATATTTAGGTGTAGACCTATCTATAGAAAAAAGCTACGTAAACAAAATAAAAGATTTTTAAATGCTAAGATATACTCAATCATTCGACGACAATGTAATAATAAATAAACTAAGCCTTGAGGTATTTCATGACTCATGATTTCATGACTGCCGTAATATAACTATAGGCGCTTTGCGGCAGATTTTTCAACCTCAAGGGTAAGGTGGTAACTAGACTGGAATTGGAAAATGCACTATCACAATGCTGTTTTCCTTCACCGACAGTTAAGGTTCATTATAAAATATAATAGGTATATTAAAATCTATATCTATATACGCTGAATCCGGTTACATTAGCACTGCTCTATCTTTACTTCAAAGGTCATAATAACATAAAAGAATCATACTTTTGATGGAGTCCATAGTTCAATAAATTAATAATTAAACAAATAGTGAAATGGTAATTCAAGTTTATGTCAAATACCGCGAGGGATATCACTCGAATGAGTGTACGTATTCGAATGATTATGCAAACATCGAACACCTTTGCACTTCACGTGTTATGAACTGAATGTGGAAACACCTAGATCAATACGGGTGCGGTGTACCTACAGGCAGCGTACCGCTATTTAGTCTCTCGGTTAGCTTCGTTGATAAATAGTGCTGGGACATTTTATAGCCGAAATAAGTACAGTACCTACTTATTAAGCATGAATTATTAACAAAATGTGTCAAAAAGATATGATGAAATGTGTTTTGTAATTTATTCTAAAGCACATTTTTTTATTATAAGTAGAATATAAATATTAAAATTAGATTATCTCTCTGCAAAAAAAAAAAGCAGAAGTATATAAAAATACAACATCACAATGCGTAATAATAAAAAAAAAAACATATCTTACTATTTTATGGATATTACATTATAGATATATAAAATATGTAGCCGGTTTCTATATCCAGCTAGCTAGCTCGTTCTAGCCGTGAATACTTAATATTGAATGGGATATTTAATATATTGCAAGGGACGCGATGATGGTAATATTTTTTTTTTTTGTTACGACTCCATTTTCAATTACCCTCAGAAATCTTTTCATATGCTACTTAATTCAATAAAATAGAACTAAGATCTATCTAGATAAACAGCTAAGGCTGTTTTAATTGGAAATTACGATACAATGAAAATATTGAAGTTTTTCATACGTGGATTTGAAAAAGATTTTAAATAATGATGAAGTCTCATAAGACGTAATATATTGTATTATAATAAACACACATAATAATATCATCCGATAGACATCCACTGCTGGGTATAGGCCTCCATCAGAGATATCCACAACGTCCGGTCTTACACTATCCTTATCCAGCGGATTCTCGCTACATCCATCAGGCCGTCGGTCAACCTTATTGGAGACTTACTCACGTTGCCGTTTTCCTGTATGCGGTTGCCATTCGAAAACCTGTAGACTCTATTTTGAGCATCGGTTCTATGAAGAATATGCCACACACACTTTGGGGCAATTTTGGTTACTTTGGTTCTTTTCGGATCTCCTCATTCCTAATCAAAGCTACAAAGATACTCTAATTTAACAGTATATTAATATGTCGATAAAAATGTGACAATAGGAAAACAATGGAAAGCTGGCATAAACGCTAGATTAGTGCTTAAGGGATTAACAAAAGTTTACAAGAGAAAAATGTATTGTTAACAAAGCTTTATATCAAAAATATTTTATGATTTATAATCATGAATAATTTTTGGTTATCTAAAGTACGATTGGATTCGATTAAAACCCACGATGGGATAGTTGTTAACGTGCAGTACGTTGACATCTCTATTGAAACCGTATGTACGTATAAACCGCATATTGCGAATTCAGTAGGGGTGTGATCAATTTAAAACGATTTGTGTGTATCTCGTATAGTAACGCAACGCAAATAAACTGTTCGTGTGTTTGTTCGTGCGAGTTGTTATTATTTTTTAAGCAATTAATATTCCGATCGGTGAATTGAGTCTCAAACAATAAGCGATTTCAACGAATTTGTATAAGCTACATAAAGGTAATTGAAATATGTGATTTAATTTTACTCAATTAAGTTGAAGTTTCACATTTACCTATATTTTATATAATTATATATATTGTGAATAATTGAAGTTATACTTCTTTAGGCGCGTTATGAAAAAATGGTGAGAGTGAAATTTTAAGATGCGCGCGCATCTGTGACACAAAATTAACAGTATGAAGCTGTCTGCTTAACCGCTCATTAAGTCTCGAAAAAAAAAGCTACCAACAAAATAGAAATTGAACCTCGATATTAGTCGCGCATGTTGGTACGCTCGTCACCTCTGATCACTGTTTTCATATTTATAATATTTATTTTTATTTTATATAATTTTTTGTTTCGAGCGTTAAAAACACTTTGATACAATTTCTTCAAAAAAAAAACACATGACATGAAGAACATTAATAAAAATAAATTTTACTTTCAAAGAGAAAAATTCCAAAGCGTGCAATATAATTTCCGTAAAAATTTGAACGAATTCTCGACCAAAAACTCAAAAAATACCATCGGGCAACCACTTTATTCACCAGATTTGGCTCCAGCAGACTTCTTTCTTTTTCCATAACTCAAATTACCATTTCGTGGCACCCGTTTTCACTTGGGTAGAAGACATATAGGAGAATTCACGTCGAGACTTAAACTTAATTATGGAGAAAGCGTTTAAAAATTGTTTTGATGATTGGATTATTTGTTGGCGTAAGTGTATCGTTTCTGAAGGAGCATACTTTGAAGACGATAAAATAAATTTGGATGAATAACTAACATTTCGTATATTTTTGATCTCTTCCCAGTACTTTTTGGACAGAGTAGTACATGTAAAGTTTTCTTGAAACACTATAATATTATTTAAAAAAATCTATATGTTTGTACACTCAACACCAACTCGATTACAACTAAATAACTTAGTTACATCTTTCTTCTTTTTAACCAGCAATTTATATGGAAAGGTTTTAATGTTTATTTTATTCCATTTAGGTGTTATTATAAATGAAATCAACATAAAAACGCGCAATAAGATATACATTTACTTAGAACGACAGCTGTAACACAAAACTATTCCTATATTAGAGAATTTTTTTTTTATCATATTCAAAGAAATAAATTAACAGTAAATTTTGTTTAACAGTTTGTAAATAAAGCAAGTGAGTTAGGTACTTAAAATGTGCTATGTAGCCTTCGAGGTACGGCCACGGTGTGTTTTGACTTGTGCTGCAATTTAGTATCTTTATTTTAAGACATAGCGTTTCTGAACATTTTATTATTATTAACTTTAGCTATCTACCACTAAAAGTCCCGTCAAAATCCGTCCAGCCGTTCCGGAGAGTATCCTGAGCAAACAGACAGCCAAACAAAAAAAAATAAAAATTGTATTTTTGTTAAAGGTGTCGGTATATACATTTATATTTATTTCGTAAATAAAAATATTTTGAGAATACAAACAGACATTTTAATTTTATTGATTAGTATAGATGATACAGGCTAAGCAAATCGTTAAATTAACATAAAACGCGTTTCCATTAATTTCTCACAATGAACAAAATGCGCTTGGATTATTACGGTTCTAATGTCGTCATATAAGGAAACTAAATATTGTACATATCACAATAAAAGAAGAGATAAGTTTCAGAGTTGTGGGATACCCGAATAATAAAGTATGTGAAGTCACATCTGTACAAAGGACAAAAATATAGGTACATGAGATGCTTTTCGTCCCCGTATTAGTTTTTATTTCATACGGTTTTCTTATTTCTCATGGCAATGTCGAAGACAGAAATAAATCATATTGAAGTGTCTATTTGTAATATCTAAATAACGGCTTCTTGCTAAATACGTATGAGTTTATATACGGTGCTTAAACCAAAAACACATTTTTTTTAATATTTGTCTGGCTGTCTGACTGTTTCTTCCGGCTCTTCGAAACGCCTGGCGGTGCTTGTTTCTAATACATACATACATACATATCATCACGCCTTTCTCCCGTGGGGGTAGGCAGAGATTACGTCCTTCCACTTGCTATGATCTTGGCATACCTCTTTCGCTTCCTCTACTTTCATGAGCGCTTTCATACATGCTCGTCGGTTATGGGTACTTTTTACCTGGCCTTTATTTAAGACATGATTGATTTGGTCTAGATACATTCGCCTAGGTCGACCCTTACCGACTTGCCCATTCACCCTCGCCTTATAAATTAATTTCGTTAATCTTCTCTCATCCATCCTCTCTACATGCCCAAACCAACTAAGCATACCTTTCTCTATTTTGGTCACCACATCCTCTACCACACCACAGTGTTCCCTTATCATACTATTCCTGACTTTGTCAATCGTCTTCACTCCATCTATACTTCTCAGACTTCTCATTTCCACTGCGTTAATCTTACTTTCATTCTTCTTCTGCCAAACCCAGCATTCACTACCATACCTAAGTGTAGGGACCAGGACTCCTCGATGCACAGCCAAAACGCGCCTTTTCAGTCACTTTCTGGCTGCACATGAAGTTACGCAGGGCCCTATTCACTTTATTCCCTAACAAAACTCTTCGCTCAATATCATCGTCACACTTTCCATCTCTCGTAACCTTTGATCCCAAGTACACAAACTCTTTCACTTGTTCCACTCTGTCTCCTTCTATCGAAATTACGCAATCTGTCATACTTTCTTCTCTTTCAAATAGATAGCTGAAGATATAAGCCGTAACTTCAGTAACTTTCATTTTTGGAAATAATTAGGGTTCCGCATAGAAAATAAAGCTCATGAAATTGTGAACAAGTTTGGATAAAATGCAAAGTTTTTGTGAAAAGTTTTTGAATTTGTAAGAAATATTTTTGCTCTTTAATTAATACCAAAAAGTAACTTAGGGCCTGTAGAAAAAATATGGACCATTATTTTCCACTGGTTATTTAAAACCTATAATACACATCGAATAATCTACTGCCTCGATGGCGCAGTTATATTACGGTACGATTTTCGTTCTGAGGTCTCAGAATCAATCCCAGGATCGGGTCAAGTGATATTGGGTTTTTTCTACTCAGTATCATCCCGGAGTCTGAAATTTGTGTCCAATATGGCGACAGATTCGCCCCCTGCCACATCTGAGACGGAATTAAGCGCGGCGAAATGTGGGTGGGGTGTAGTTCGCTACTCCACCCTCTGCCTAACCCTTCGGGGATAACAGGCGTGAGCTTATGTTATGTTATGAATAATCTATTAAGTGGAATAGAAAATATGAGTAAAGCCGCAGGAGCAACTGGTTTTTTAATAAATGAAACATTGACATTATAGAATTCATAAGAGTTTTTGAAGTGAAAGTTCTTTAGGCGCAGTGTGAGGAAGATTTCAAGTTCGCATCATGCGACGAGCATCAGAATATTAGGGTCATGATTTTGAATATTAAAGAATGAATATAAGTATGCACAGTAACAGAAAGAGACAAAGACAACAGGCATGCTGTACTTTTTAACTGCAGAAGTATTATTTTCTCCTTTTGTGTCATATTCGTTCTTGAGGAAGCGTGCACATTTACTGTGTTTTACCAAGTGTGCATACATATTTATCATTAATTTATCGATCTTTACTACTAATTTGATTACAGATTGAAATTAAAGATTACCAAAAGAAGTTTTACCTCTGACACGTGTACTCTAAACACGTGCTCTTTTTTTTCTTTTAATACTGAATTTAGGAGAAAGATATTTACATTCCAGCTGATCTAATCAAATTACGAGATGTGAATAACTCATTAAGTCAGAATGGATTTTTGGATGATCGTACTGTTACCTTCATGTATTATGTGTTGGAAATAAATTATCAGAATCAATGGCAAATATATACGTTTTCTTAGAGCTAGAATTACTATGGAAGTTGAAACTTTAAGATTTTTTTACTTAATTTTATTGTTATGAGTGTACATTTATATTCATGCAGCCACTGTACTTAAAAATTACTGTACTTGAAAATGATCTAAGTCTGTAACCTTTTTTAAGAGTTACAATGAAAAAAAATACTACTATAAAATCTGTATATAAATAAGTAAGATAAATTAGTTCCAAAAATATTGTTTAGTATCCTAACCCATAAATATGAGTTTCAGTATTTCGAAAAAAAAAATCGGGAATCAGTTTTTTTTAAATTACATTTTTATTATGTTCGTTTTTCTCACCACCGGGGAAATAGTAGTAAATGAAAAATAATAAACAAATTTAAATTAAATAAATATATTACAGTAAAAACATAGTAAAAATGAAAAGGCAATTGACAATCCTGTTGAGACGTATAACCGCCACAATCGATTACACGTGTCTCCTCTTTCCCGCGGTGTATCCCTTCGGAAGTTACAGTTTTCAAACTTATTTTATACCGTTACTGACGTCATCACGAAATTGTTAAAAATTTATTGGCCCTTGTTAAAATTACCTTAGGAGATGCTTGTAAAACGGTAGCAGGTAAATTTTATCTCACCCGTCTTTGCTATAAGGTAGAAAATAGTTTAATGTTATTGTGCACAATAAATTCTTTTTCCAGACGCTCGATGCGTATCAAGACTTTTTGTGCTATTTCTTTATCTGGCTAACGTTTTAGGTTCCGTCTATCTTCCGATAGCGAGGTAATGACTGCAGAAGAATGTAAGAGTTTTTGTAAAAATAAATAAATTTGTTTTTACTATCCGAATATGTTTGTAAAGATGCAGCTTTTTGAGGCATGAAATATAAAATACTTCAATCATTTATTTTGTGGTATCAGTTATAACTATGAAGTAACAGGAAATGAAAAGTAAATGGCGCTTGTGTACAAACTACGCGCGTCAGAAGTGATATTTCAGTTTCATTCTTTTTCGTTATGGCCCACTTTCTAAAACACAGTACGAGGAATGAATAAAGCATAAAGAGGAGAAATTATTCTATAGTCAATATGTGTGGTTTGTTTATTAATTATTCTTCTTCTCTCGTAATACTATACTTCCTTTAATATTCAAAATAATGACGCTTATAATCTAGCGATTATATTATTATTATCGCGTGTATCATTAATTAAAGAAAAGCGATATAAATGATGCAATAAAGATTGTAATTGTCTATACTGAATTCAATACTTCTGCTATATTATTTGGGTTAATTAAAAAACATAAAAATATTTTACTGATCATTCTATACTTCTATCATATAGAGTAATAAAGAAGTATTTAATGTTAAGTGCTAATTTTAGCATTATAAATGTATAATCGACATCAGAATGGACCTCAAACCCAAATGTGGCCTGTACAAAATAATTTGCCACTCCTGAGTTGCCTGTATCTGAGCACACTTTTCAAAACAGAAGAAGCAGCGTGGGTATCTATTGCTTCTTTACGGTAAAAATAGCGACTTTGTTTCTTCACTCAAATTATACAGGGTCAGAATAATAATTTTATTATTCTGAAAAAAATTAGGTTCTAGTTTAAACGTCTTTACTTATTCTAATACCTGTTTTGTAGTGTCCTCTTTGTTCGAACCTTTGTTTTTACAAGAACCCTAAAACCTGTCCTACAACTTCAAAGGCCTAAGAATACCAAGTAAACAAAAACAAGACACAACATGAAAGACTCTCAAATAATCTATTTGATCTAGTTTACTCCTAAAAAACATATACTGAAAATAGAAAATAATAATATTGGTTACGCCAGTGTAATTTATTAAATTGTAATTTAATATCGAGTTTGCTGGGGAAAATGGAATGTTACTGTGCCTCGAGTTTGGTCGAAATTTGACTGGCTCGACACTGCAACCCTACCCCTCCCCCCTCTTTTCCCCTTACCCCTTTCTTCAAACCGCAAGAGTTAGTCAAGCATAAAACGCCTTACTCGTCGTACGCGCACCGCACTCGCGAAATATAGCACAGGCTGAAGAAGAAGTCTCACTAGTCTTGGTATTGCCCAGACCCTTGCCCTCATCACCACGTCGACGCTGGGAAAAAGGACATCAACTCCAGGTACTGTACATTGTATTTTTCCTCAACGAACTCGATTAAGTAGGGACACCGCCATGTTAGGATTACAGTCCATTAGGCCGCGCGCCGTACCAAGTATCTTGCGTATAGTAAATTCGTAAAAATAATTTCAGAATTAATTATTAACGGTTTTATATAGTTACAAATGTTTTATAAACGACATTGCTTTTAATTTTACTCGGAGTTTAATTTATATTGCGAACGAAATAGTATAAATTAGTGTAATTACCTAAGGAATAGAAAATATTAATATTACTGATCCTGTTACTTTATAAATATTTCTAACAATAATTATATTTGTATATATTTGATAGAAAATATTTAGTATTTGGTATATATTTTTGCATCTTTATCGTTTTTCATTTTATTGCTATTTATTGTAAAATTGTTTGATCACTTGTCGATTTTTTATGACTGAATAAAAGAAAAACAACAAATAGAAACAGTTTTTTTTCTAAAAATTTAAAAAATCGACTAAAAACTCGTCAATAGATACCACAAAAAAAAAGAAATTTGGTTGAGAGAGATGAAAAATGTACGCAGCTACTCGTATGTTATCTTTCCCTATTTATATTTGTACGGTTATCTTATTATGAAGAATTTTTGAAAAGTGAATTTTAAATCTTGATTCAAAGGTGATTCAAAAGTAACGTGTACATTTATTTCAAGAAAGATGAAAAAACAAATGATTTAAATAGAATATAAAACAAAACGAATTATAGCGAAGCTGTAATTTATGTTCGGCCATGCACCACCACCCACCGAATCAAGAAAGAGCTGTTAATCTGTCAATCCTTCCGGTGTCCGGGCCTGGTGAGATTTCCCGTGTTGAGTCAAATTAAGCCGCAGGCTCCACTCCTGGTGGTGCCCTTCCGTCAATTCCTTTCAGTTTCAGCTTTGCAACCATACTCCCCCCGGAGTCCAAAAATGTTTCGTTTCCCGGAAGCTGCCCGCCGAGCCATTGTAGTAACGCGCCAATATTAATAAGTTAAATGCTTAAATATAAATAGGTCGAGTATTCCGTTTATAAGTTATAAGATATGATAACGCAGTAACCGCAGTAGCTTTTAATGCGGGAAAGTCGACTTTAGTGTGCATTTTACTTTAGTATTATTTAGTATTTTACTTTAGAGGTTTACCTCACACGGTAATTATAACTTACTAGCTATACTCGTTGCTTTCCTTATATTTAACAATTTAAACATTTCAGAGTAATTCACTGCATTAATAATGATAGTCTTTATTGCCAAAAAACAAACTGTAATAAATTAAAATTAATAATAATTTTACATTGTTTCTTTGCGTGTCTTTGCGACACAAAGGCCTTCTCCGGCTTTTTCCATTCTTCTCTTATTGTAGCTATTCGATGCCATAATGGATCCGCTATTTTTTTTAATTTCATCAGACCATACTTTTTTTTGTCTTCCTATTTTGTTTGAAATCTAGGAGTTCACGCTGTAATGTCTCTTGTCCATTTGTTATTATTTTTTCTGAGCATAAGTCGTACATAAGAGTTTTTGCTTTGGCCACAACGTCTTGTAATTTTGTTATATATCATCTTATATCCCTGGTTCTTTTCCTGTCTCTCTTTGTATAGACCCACCCCCCAGCATACTCCTTTCCACAGCTCTTTGACATGCGGTCAGGACAAATATTTTCTTTTTTGTTGTAATGATATATTATTTGTTTTTTACTGTATTATCTGTACGTGAATAGACAAATATAAAACAATTTAATATCTGTTTTCCTTTATTTATCAACTGATTTCCTTTGTTTATTTAGTACCTAGCTATTGACGAGGTTTAATATTATTGTAAGTAAAATAAATTTAGAAACAGTTTATTTTAGTTTTTTTTATTCGCTTTTCTAACAATGACTACAATATTGTCTATAACGTTACAATTGGTGGTTACTAGTTTGTGTTAAATATGCAATGGCTTATAAAAGTATCGCGAGAGATTGTAGGCGTAATAATGTTTTAGATTTATTTCTACTAGTGGTAATTAAATCGAGGCCAAAATTTACGTAATAAAAAAAATAATTAAAAAAATTAAATTGATCCTGTGTTATACTAAGCAAGTCAAGTGCATTAAAATATAAGATGATAGAGAATACATAAAGACATTTCAAGTATGAATGTCAGGGTAGGTCCTAAGTATCTATAGCGATCCCCGTGTTTGCTCCTACTAGGTGGCGGGAGGTACCGGGGGGTTTAGTGGGTAGTGGTCAACGGCGCTTCTCGCCGCGAGTCCCACACTAATCCTGTGTGACAGCCTCTCGTGCTTTCGTGCGAGAGACTGTCACACATCTTCAGACGTGTTTCAACCAGATCTGGAAGGGGGGGTCCCTATCAGATCTGGCTGGACAACTAGTGCGTAAATGCATTCATGTATGCATGTAATGCATGCATGTAAAAAAAAAAAAAAGGTCCTAAGTATCTGCTTAAGTGAAGCATTTAGTAGAACGTGTGTATATATCTAACGCAAGGTTTATTGCCGCAAGACCGTTCCGTCACAAGTCGCGTGCGTGTTCAAATGAATTTGTATTTTACAGCATTAGTAAAAGAGTTTATTGTCGGTGGAATCAGCTCTATATGCGAATCGTGTCGTCTGCAAACGCTCAATGTTTGCCGAGGCCACTCCATGCACGCTCAACACGTCGTCCCCGTTACAAAAGCACGCCCTATAGAATACTATTTTATTCAGCTCGCAAACTAAAACTCTTTAATTGAGAAGAGAACTAGGTCTGGTCCACCTTTTCTACTTACGCTTAAAGTGACCGCTCTATATTTTAGTAGTAAAAAATTTAGCTCTCACCAGTACCCTCTATTTGGATGATAACGTTTCATAACTTTTCAATCTATGATCATAAAATCATTTAGGGTTGTAATTTTTCTCGACCAGTCCGTCATTCAAAATCAGCGGAGGAAAAAAATCCAACTTTTATTCATTACAATATTTAATTAAAATTCTAAAACGTTTTCTCAATCGTTACGCACTATCTCTTCCATGGTAGGTTGAAAAAATATATCAATTTTCACCGCCATTACCATATATATAAGAAACTTGCTACCTACATTCATTCATCCATAGCTTGATTCGATGAATGACAAATGCCTGACTTTCATTTAACTTAAAATTATTATATATAAATAATATTTATAAAAAAACGAAAACCTTTCTTTTTTCTCAAATTATAAATAAAGATTATGGTCAAAATTAGCTACTAGGTAAAATAAAATACACCAGGGGTTACTGTATTTATTGCTAGAACTGACAAGATTCGTACCTATCAAATCTCTTGACTTATGTCACAACATTACATTATTAGCAAATATTTGCATGCTTTATATGTAATAATAAAAATTTACAATATTACTTTAATTAAATTATAAACATTATACTGTTGCTTGTAAGCATATTTTAACAATTTAAAGGACTAGACACTCCTCTGTTGTGACTGTCTTTGGGAGTTACTGCTGCACTCTTCAAATAAATACCGTATACCAAATTTGGTTATTTATTTCCCCTTAATTAGAACACGTACACTCTAATCGGCCAGTGCACAGTAACTGTCCTCACATACGTCTCGCTTACACATAAAACCGCTGACAAAATATCTCTTTAATACGTACAAAGCCCCAAAAAAGGTCTTTTAATGTGTGTTTGTATTTTTTTCCAAAAAAAAAAAATAACAATATAAAAACCCCTATTCACATTTATGACAATCATGAAGTAAAGAACACAAAATGTATGTAAAAAAAATAGAGCTAAGACTCTGTTACTTGAAAAAAGAGATATACGAAAGGATAGTATGACAAAGATTAGTGATGAATGTTTTGAACTGGTAAATTTAGTTGGTAACATTGTAGATAACAATGAAGTAGGTATCGTGTAGATATATATATATATATATATATATATATATATATATATATATATATATATTTCATAAGTTAAACCATTTTCGTTTCCATATGATTATCATAATTCTAGTACTTTCATTGTACATAGAGGAATAATTTCCTGATATTGTTAAGAAATAATCTATTACGTGGGACTTATTATCGACATAATAGTAACAATTATTATGGTTAACTAAATGATGGTTCTAGCTTATTATAATGGAATAATTAATTGGTTCCTTTATACCTTTTATAATCACAAAGACTTTTAGTTCAGTTTACTTTCACAAAATTATGAAATATCTTCTGATATGGATAATTAACAAATGTGGGTAATTTTACTATATTTAAACCTATATTATATCAAATGATAATGAACATTATCCCTTACGAGATAAATAGCAAATAGCATATTTTTTTATCTCCTTGTAAACCTTATTCATATTTCAGCGACTGTCTGTTTTTTGTGTATCATTAATTAATATACTATTTTTGCTTCTTCATATTCGGATTCGAGATATGATAAAAATTTTTCATACAATTAAACACGTAATAAATGTCTAACGATCTGCCTGTATTTCGCACGGACGCCAAAATTAACAAAAAAAACCTTAATAAATTATACACCAAAACCTTCCTAATGAATCACTCCGTCTATTGGTGAAAATCGTATGCAAGTATGTTTAGAGTTTATCGCGTATATACAGACAGAAGCTACACGGGGGCTTTATTTTATAATATGTATAGTTTAGATATGGTATACAAATAGACAAAGAGAAAATAGCTCAAGTTATTTATCAACTCTGCTTACATTAAAGTTTTAAGATTATAAGGTAAGGATCTAGGCTACCTTTATCACGTTTCATTGAAATTAACTAAGCCGTAATCATATAAAAATATCAAGGAAACATATTTAAAATATTCCACGTTTAATCCAGCAATTAATTACCTTTTGTTGTATTTAATTACCAATAAAAAAACATATTACAAATTACATATTGCCACTTAATCCTTCAAGGTTTAACGGTAGCACTTAAAATGAAAATACCGACTCAAATAAATACGTTAATTAGGGTTTTACAATCAGTCAAAAAAAATTAAGTAGAGTTTGCAATTTTTTTATTAATAGATTAGATTTTAGTAATAGATTATTCAGTAAAACCAGCTTAAAAAAAAAAAAGAAAACGGGAAACTCATACAACATCAAAGAATCACATCAAGAGCCCGGACTAACGAGAAATATAATAAAGTCAAACCACTTTCAAATTAAATTCACAGCGTGCTCCCAAATCTAAACAAAGCACTTCAGACTACGTTACATTTTCAATGTATAATATAATCTCTCTACTAACTCTCCACATCATTTAGTTTAGGCTTACTGCAAGTTTTTTTTCTAACGTGAGAAGAACTTAATTCAATATTATATTTATCTAGCTGTGTGCCCGCGGCTGCTCCCGTGTTTCATTTATTCTTTACTGCGTTTTAATTTTTTTATACGGAATTATTTTCCTAAACAAAATTTGGTAAGTAAAGTCAAAATATTTCTCATGAATTCAAACACTCGCCCATAAAACTGTGCATTGCATCAGATTTTATTTCAATTTTCATGAGTTTTATTTTTTACGCGGAACCCTAATTATTTTTGTATAATAAAAGTTATCCGGAATAATTTCAGCTATCTACCAAAAATGGCCCGTGAAATTAGGTCCAGCCGTTTCAGAGATAACCCATTACAAACTTACAGACAAAAATTTTAAAAAAGGATTTTTGGTATAGGTATCGTATATAAATTAATGTATGACATTACAAGCAGACACTTCAATTTTTTTATTAGTATAGATAACCAACTGTTTTCTTAATTTATTTAACAAAAGAATGAAACATGGTTTACATAATAAATATACGTTTGATGTCATAAAACATGGTGAGGGTAGAAACACGAATTAATATGAAAAACTTTCTTTACTAAACAAAAGGGGGGAACAAAAAAATTAAGAGGAGATGCGGCAGCAACAGATTTGAAAAGAAGACATTTCACAAGTATATTGCTATCGCATTGCGCCCAAGCGCTCTTGGTTTCTACAGTAACTAATTTATGGAAAAAATCAAAACGTATGGGCAAGCCGGTGATATATATATTATTTGGTATAAAAATATTTACCATAATGCTTTTATCCAAGGAGGAACCAGGAGATTACGTTTATATGGAATAAATGCTGCTAACTTATCCTCATAAAGGTTAAAATTATACTGTAGCAAATCGAATACAAAAAAGGCAAATTTCGGTGAAGGTTTTAATAAAATAATATTTAAAGTTTAGTATTTAGCTTCCTTTATAGAAATTAGTAAGCTAAATTTGTCTTCTGAAATTATTAAAGACATTTATATTTAACGCGTATCATAAAACTTAATAACAATGGTTCAGCTACTACCTCTTTTGTATAACCTTGAAAAGAAACATGGAACCCTTACAAAATGTACCTTTAAAGTATCTTTAGCCAAGAAAAATACTACAACAAAAGAAACGCGAAGAGACAAATAATAACAATGTACCACCACCAGTATTCAATTTAAAACAATTTCGGTAAATTCTATGTGTAGTCTACGGGTGCTGATTTTCAGTTACTATGTCACCCATATTGAATCCTTGCAATGACGTGTGAAGAGTCGTGAAGACAGCAATTTTGATAACTAAAAGTTTCAGGGGTTGTTTTTTCTCTTATTTTCCTAAATCTATCATAACTTTTTTGACATATAGGCCTCGGTCACACCATCATACGCACATGATTCTGCATGTGTCTTTGCCGGCTCGGATAATTTAAATCCAGCAGTTGTATCACCCAAGAATTATATCACTCCATATCTTCCCGTGGGTGTCGTATAAGGTGACTATGGGAAAAAACCAAAGGATGGGCAGCAGCATCCTCTGAGTAGCACAAAAACCTAATGCGCTCATCAACCCGCCTGTCAAGAGTGGTGATTATAGCAATTCCCTACTTATTGGGGGAGACCTATGTCCAACAGTGGACGCCTTATAGTTGAACGGATGGACGGATGGAGTTGTAGTAGTATGGGAATTGAGTGCGAGTAGATTGGAATTACAGTATACTTGTTAAAACCCGTCATAATGAGACGTTAATTTGCTTTGTATCCCAAGATCAGCAAATGTATACCCAGACTTAAGGTATTTTCTAATAATGCTCACCTGGGTAGCTACTACCATCAAGTTTGAAAACCTTGCGCCAAATACCAGTAAGTGTGTTCCGGAAGCATCACTTGAGAACCGGTACCTCTAGGCTTAGTGTGTTTACCATCTTGGACCACATCGTCACTTATCATCAAGTGAGATTTGTCTCTGACTGCCTCGGTGGCGGAGTTGTGTTACGGTACGACTGTCGTTCTGAGGTCTTGGGTTCGATCCCCGGATCGGGTCAAGTGATATTGGGTTTTTCTACACAGTATCATCACGAAGTCTCGAATTTCCGCCCGATATAGCGACAGGCTCGCCCCCTGTCACATCTTGGACGGAAC
This sequence comes from Samia ricini, assembly GCA_014132275.2. Classification (NCBI taxonomy): domain Eukaryota; kingdom Metazoa; phylum Arthropoda; class Insecta; order Lepidoptera; family Saturniidae; genus Samia; species Samia ricini. Next base: position 30,203,679 of record AP028159.1, on the reverse strand, counting down.
TAAGCTCGACGAAATGTGGGGTGGTGTAGTTCGCTTTTTCACCTCTGCCTAACCCTTCGGGGATAACAGGCGTGAGCTTATGTTATGTTATGAGGTTTGTGCTCAAATCAATGAGTCTATACCGTGCAAAAAAAGCCCACCATGATGATGGCAGTCGATAAATTCTCATCTCTTGGCGATACTAATTTTTTTTGGTTAATTTGATGATAAAATAAAGTATAGTCATTTTACCATGACAGTAAAAAAAAGACAACTTATGTTGCCAGGTGTAAATAAACTAATTTAGATCAGTTAGTATATAATAATAAAAAGAAAATAAAATGTAATGTGTACTGAGCCCTAAAACGTTCCAACGTTTTAACAGCTCCAGATGATGTCGTGCGTAGTTGGTAAATTCGTAACTTCATAATAAAATTTACGCCCGTGTTCGTCGTTTCGCCTGAAAATTCACAGAGAGGACTGACTAAACTCTAAAGCAATTATGAAAAGTAGAGGCGCACTGGCGACAAAAATCTTTTGTCTGTCATGATTTTAAGACGCACCGAAATCGTACTAACATAATTATAGTTTGATTCCTATATTCTTGTTACAAATGTCCTTTAAACTATCTACATGGATCATTTATAATGGATGGAGGAATCACTTGGTAGAGAGGTTGAAGAAACATTGATTACTTTTGATGTTGTTTTAATATTCTCTTTAAGTTGGTATCACAGTCTTGTCATTTTAGCTATGCATATATTTTTGTTTCTTTTTTTATTAGCTGTTTTATATTCCTTTTTGCTAAGTTATCTACAAATTCTTTTTTGTTTTGTTTGCAGCAAGCAGACTACAATGTAAATATAGCGGTGACCACTGTTAGTATTTTGTTAAATACAGTGTGTACGTATGTACGTACAGGTAAACCTGCTAATCCCAAAATACGACAAACCAAAATGGTAAACCCATTTTTGCAGCGTAGTTGTCACTCACTAGAGTACAAAAAGTCCCACCAACGCACTTTATAACTGGATAAAAAACAACTGATTTCGGAACGCGAAAAAATCGATTCTTATCTTATTGGAAATCCTAAAACAGAATTTATAATGAAAATAAACTTTATTCAATTAAAAGCCTCGGGAGGTAGTTATAAAGTCAAAACTACCACTGATTAGGCAATCAACCCTGAACCCGAACGATGTACATTGGCTCCAATGTTTACTTTGTCGGGGTCGTCAAAATTAATATTGTTTAGGGGGAACCGTACTAAAGAACATCATTATTCGCCTGAACACATTTATGAAAAAGGTCTTTAAAACCATTTATCTGATGATATTCAAAATATCTAAATGACATAAAATAACTTTTCATGGAAAGGATTCGTGCTTTGGTTTTTACAAATCATTTCTTCCATTGTCTAATATAGAACAGTCTTGAAAAAATGAGGGTATAATGTTCAAGAAGATAGTAAATAAATTAGTTTCAAATTGCATGTTTAAATAATCTCATAATGTGTGGAACGAGTCTAAATTTATTTCCTTTTGTTGTCGGATCCAGTATTTTTTTCAATTTATTGATATTTTTAATGTTTCGATTACCTTTCAATGGTTTCAAATACTACAATTAATGAAATTTTTATTTTAAGACTATCAAGAGATTACTGACATCAATGATGACATTTCAGCCTATAAATACCACATCAAAAGCTTCTAAGCTAAAATGTAATTGCTTAATTTGAAAAACAATACAGTTTTCATTTTGTATGTGGTTTTGATCAATTTCTTATTCGAGATTCAGTAGAACGTACTGTATGAAGTTTTACTGGTTTGGATGATTTCTGAAGGAAAAAAAAACATCACGTTTGATCGCTATTTTACATTAAAATAAGTACTATGATAATGTAAGTGATGATTATAATCAACAAGATTTAGGAAAAGTAGCTCTAAAATGATATAGTGTCAGAATACATTTATAGATGAATTTGAAAATGCCCTATCGTTACGCGCTTTGGTATTATCACAATGTTTTCTTTTCCCAAAAGATTAGGCTAAATATTGGGAGCATTTTGAAGCCATGTAGTATTGTCCGTTGCCCCAAAAAATGTTTAAATGATGGTACATTTTCTAATGTAACTTATTTTTATTAACAGTTACGATACACGAGTGACGGGTCCAACTGCACATTGGACAGACGATGCGTTCACTGAAAGAGCGCGATGGTATAGTTCGCCAACGTCGGGTCTCCGACTCCACGGTGTGGAAGCACGCGACCGGGACGTTTACAGATGCAGGGTTGATTTCCAAGTGTCTCCAACTAGAAACTACAGAATCGCTTTAGACGTTATTGGTGAGTAAGATATTTAATAAAAGTTTCCCGTTAAAAATTCGTAATAAGATTTAAAAATGAAAGGATTAGAATAAAGAATTAATCACATTACAAAAATTCTCCTTCGCACATATTGTTCAAAGTCATCTCATTTCATTACGAACAAAAAATATTCTCCGAGTGACCTAATAAAGATAAAAAGCAAAGAAAAAAAAAAACTATAAAACCAACCCTTTTTTTATCGCAGGTGTCTTAAAAATATATTCGTATCTGAGAAACGATCTCGACTCAGATAGCCGGAACTCTTAAATTTTCACCTAATCTCACCCTCGTATATCTCTCTTTTTTTGTGCGTTTTAATAAAATAATTCACCTCGAAACAGAGGGCCTTATAAAAGCTATGAAAACTCTGGGTACAATCTCGATAAGAACGTTTACTATCGTAAACTGAACCCTTGGTAATCCAAAAATCAATATTGTACATTCTCAATAAAGGATAGTCAACTTCTTTTTCGAAATACGTCGTACCAGTCTACTGTCACAATATTAGCTGTAACAAAACTTATTAGAAATGCATGAAACTGAGTTAAATTTAATTTTTAAGATTATAATAGTTACATTAGTACCATAAGGTAGCGCCGGTGGTAGAAAAGTTGAAACGGAATAGTTTGTCGTTTTTTGAACATGTTATGAGGAGAAAGGAAGTGTATGTGAATAAACTAGTAATTAGATAATGTGAATGTGGAAGGATGGAATATTAGAGGAAGGCTAAAGAGTCTGTGAAGAATAAAATGAAAGAAAAAACAAGTAAATGACGAGATGACGGCTGATAGGAATATAAGGAAGACAAAAACTTATTGCGCTAACCTCGAATGAGTTGAAAACAGGGCATGAGAATGATGACGAATCTATATACGCACTGATTAAGACTTGCGTATTTTTGTTATAGTAAGTCATTAAAATGACTGCACTTGATACTATGAAATTAAGTGCAGTTCGAGAACGATGTGAGCACCGATAAATGAGAAGCTATCGACCGTCGGCATTATCATGCCTGCCCTCATCATCATCATGGCTAAAGCCTGTAGCTATTTATATACGTTTGCTGATATCGAAACATTCCTGGCCACCATGGCAAGGTTTTAAACAATTATACGATGATCGTGTTCCAAGCAAGTTCAATTAGCCTACCGTCTCACTAACTGCTAAATATAAAATGGCTGATCCCGGGTTTCAAGATGTCGGAAACTTTCACTATTACGAGTATTTGACCATATACCATATGCATGGTGGCCTCGACAAAATCGGCCACGAAAGCCGTACCACCTGCGTATATATATTTCCATAAATCTGGCAATCTGAACGTTTCTGTTAGCACTTGTTACTAAATTTTATCAAGATGCTGACCATCACAATCATTGCTGAGTATAACAACCTCTCTACAAGATATTCATTCAAAAGTTAACTGCCAGTTAGATTGTGGTTCATTTAGTTTTTTATAATGAAACAGTAACTTACAACATATTTTTATGCTAGCGTTTCATACAGTTATACTAGTACTCACATTAAAGTATATTTTGTAAAACGAATACATATTTTTTTTAAACATTATATAAAGTAATAATGAAAAGTAGATTGAATTCAATCAAGAATCACTGTATTTTTAAAACGGAATAAATTATGAATACTAAAAAAAATAAGAATACTTTTGCTTTTCTGAGTTTTTAAAATTGAATTTCATTTAAAATTTAACCGCTGTAAAGTCGTGTATGGCACGGCACTAGCATCCTGCCCTGTCTAAAATATGGCATACAAACCTGGACATGCAAAAAGCAGGCAAAATAAAAAAATTGAATTTGTCACACAGCTATGGTAAGATCACATTCTCGTAATACGAAAAATAGATAAAGTACACCACGCCAAGATATGAAAGTAAAGAAAACAAATTGATTATCAAGTCCACTTTATGACATTAAAGTAGAAATGGGCAGGACATTATTTCTTGTTTATTTCGATTTTCCCTTAAGACAATGCAGGTTGTTGTTGCTCTTTTATTACCTGGTGGTGGTACGTTCCAGTAGATAAGTGGACTGTAGCTGGTTTAAATGCGAGGGCAACGGTATAACGGATATGCTCAACCGCGGGAAGAAAATATATTGAATCAGTTGAGCTGTAAGGAAAGAAAAACATGCACACTTACTTGGCGGCGAGTGGTGCGCGGGCGCTCAAGTGGCTCCGGTGGCAGCGCTGCTGAGGTGGCGATTTGTTCTATTAATTTATAGGCGAAAAAACTTTTGTAGATTGGATAATTAGCGGGGGTAGCGGTTTATATTTTATAGTCCGAAGGACACGGCAATCACGGCGGCGAGCTCTGGCCGATTCCAGACGTGGACTGACCACGAATCCACTTCGCGGCGTTGCGGTTTCGATGCACATGTTTTAGGAGCGGAAGTTAGGCACAAGAGGAAAAGGAGTTGCCCACGCGGATACTATTAAAACTAACATAAATAACTACCAATTCCCCCCGGCTTTGAAGGATCCCTTCAACAGAAAAATAAAACAATGGCAAAGAACATATTTGCGGTGCGGGCTACGTATTACAATTATAAGTAATTTTGTGCGGAAATACAAGAAAACATTAAAGTTAAGTTACTAAAAAATAATAAAAAAAATAAATACTCTTAACAACGCTTATTACCCTATTGCGTTGGCAGTGGACAGAGTCGTACTACTGGCCGGTCATATGTGCCAGTCTTAGTCCTTATTTTGGCTACGCGTATGACACCATCCTTGCCAGGGTATAACTTAGTAATAATTCCTAATGGCCACTGAAGTGGCGGTGCGGTTTCAACGTTCAAAAAAACTATGGTCCCTACCTGTAAAGGCTTACTGGGAGTGTTCCATTTCTCACGAGTTTGCAAGTTGTGAAGGTATTCTGTTTTGAAACGCTTCCAAAAAGATTGTACAAGCGAATCCATTAAAGAGAAACGAGTCGTAAGCTTGGCTTGGTTCTCAGATAGATCAGGCGCAAGTAAAAATTCTAGCGGTGCGGTGGAAAGAAAATGAGCGGGGGTTAATGCGGTTAGCTCTGACGGATCAGAACTCAAACAATACAAAGGTCGACTATTTAACACGGCTTCAATCTCAGAGAGAACCGTGAGCATCTCTTCGTAAGTTAATATTTGTTTACCAATTACACGAAACAATAAGGATTTTATACATTTTATGTTTGATTCCCAAATGCCACCAAAATGACTGGCAGTGGGAGGATTCATACGCCATGTTATGCGGTGTTTAGCAAGTTCGTCACAGAAAATTTTATAATAATTATCAGACACTAAAAATGTATGAAGCTCATTCAAATAAGCCTTTGCAGCAACAAAATTTTTTCCATTGTCACTATAAACAAACTTACAAGGACCGCGTCTAGATAAAAACCTTTTAAAAGCGTCTAAGAAAGAAGCAGAACTCAGATCAGAAGATAGTTCAATGTGGATCGCCTTTGTCACCAGGCATATGAAAATACATAGGTATGCCTTTTGACTGCGAACTCCACGTTTTCTCGTTAAGGTTATATATAGAGGGCCTGCATAATCGACCCCGGTATGCGTGAATGGCTTGCATTCTTCTAAACGACACTTCGGCAAGTCTGACATCGCGGGAAATGTAGGTTTTGGATTAACACAAAAGCAATTACGGCAATTATGTATACGTTTTCGAATCAAACGTCTAGCGGATAAAATCCAAAATTTATGGCGTAGAATCGACATTAATAGCTGAGGGCCTGCATGCATATTTTTACGATGGTACCAATCAACTAGTATTTCAATAATATGTCCGTGTTTAGGCAACAACGCGGGATGTTTCTGAGTGTATTCGAGAGTGGAGTATGTTAAGCGGCCTCCAACTCGTAGAATACCTTCAGATAAAAATGGAAACAATTTCCTAAGTGCGGGGGAACAAACCTTGTTGTTCTGCAGCTTATGCAAATCATCTGTGAAATAAGTTAGCTGTATAGCTTGCACTATTCTCAACTCTGCGGCGTCCATATCCTCAGCGGTTATGACATTAGAGCGCGGAATAAGTTTTAAAAATTTCAAAATATAAACCGTGGATCTCAAATATTTGTTCCAACAAGAAAATTTAGAACCTAAAATAATTAATACGTGTTCCTCGACTTTAGTACTCACATGAGCGACGACTTTCTCTTCCGGTAATTCTGATTTGTTTGGAGAGAACTTATAAACCGGCCAATCATTAAGGGGTAAAGCTAACCAAGGGGGGCCTTGGAACCACAGATTGTTACCAGTGAGTTGCGAGGGCAAAAGTCCGCGGGAAACGTAATCTGCGGGGTTTTCAGATCCAGGTATATGGTAGAAATTATAAGAAGGCAAGTTGGTCTGCACTTCAGATATCCTATTAGCCACAAAGGTGCTAAATCGGTGCGGCGAGGAACTAACCCAGCAGAGTGCGATTTCGGAATCAGAAAATGTAAACACATTTTTTATGGTACATCTCCTTGATAAATTATCATAAACAATGCGCACTAATTTTGACAGTAAAACTAGCCCATTCAGCTCAAGTCTCGCCAATGTTATGGTTGGCTTTGCTGATGCCACCCGAGACTTTGAGCACACGAGCGATACGAACGGGGGTTGATCGTCGTTAACGACGTGTAAATAAATTACACAACCATACGCTTGTTGACTTGCATCAGAAAATGCAACCAGGGAGATCTCAGAATTCTTCTCAATGCCCATATGACGAGAGAACTTAAGATTCGATATTAGCGGTAACTCTGACACATAATCTTGCCAAAGATTGACAATACGTGTGGGAGGTGCATCATCCCACTCTAATTCTTGGAGCCATAACTCCTTGATTATCAATTTAGCGTAAAGAATAACCGGTCCCACCAAACCCAACACATCATATAAACGCGCGGTTACAGATAAAATTATTCGTTTAGTACAAAATGTGGGTGGTATAGTGGTTACAAAAATAAAATTATCGGAAGCGGGAAGCCACCGAAGACCCAAGATCTTATGTAAATTGTGTTCATCGAAAGAAATAGATTCCGATAGGCGGTGGGAAGCGGGTATGTGTTGCAACAACTCTGAAGAGTTGCTGGTCCACTTTACTAAATCGAATCCGCCAGCCTTAAAGAGTTGGATCAGATCCTGTGCCATCAAAACTGCTTCATCCAAGGATGACACAGATGAGGCCAGGTCATCCATGTATACATCTCTCTCCATGACACTAGCGGCATCTGGCCAATTTTTACCCTCATCACTAGCAAGTTGCCGAATAGTACGTATAGCTAAGTACGGCGATGAGCGCAAGCCAAATGTGACGCGATTAAACTGAAACAGTTCGAGTGGGTCCTCGGCGGAAAAGCGATATAAAATACGCTGAAACCTGCGGTGCGGTGGATGTATAGAAATACATAAATACATTTGCCTTACATCGGCTAAAAATGCGATACGAAACATACGAACATTTAACAGAATGTCAAAAAATATCAGACTGTAAATTTCTACCCGTATGTAGAACGTCATTAAGTGATAGCCCTGAATCAGTTTCAGCGCTGGCATCCAAGACTATGCGGACCTGTGTCGTGGACTTGTCATTACGGATCACAGGATGGTGCGGTATAATATAACCAGGCAAGTGGTATTCATCGCGAGAGACGCGCGACAAAATACCCATTTCTAAATAATTACGAATAATTTCGTTATATTGTTCATATAAATCAGGTGATTTTGAAAATCTTCGTTCTAGAAGTACAAATCTCCTTTTAGCGACAATGTAAGAATTTCCTAACCTTTGTGGATCGTCTTTAAAAGGAAGGTTAACTATGTGTAACTACCATCCGATAAACGCCTGGTGGTAGTCGTGTATATATCCTCACAAGTCTGGTCTTCAGGACTCAAAAAACTTCGTGAAGGTACTTCCTCAGTTAACCAAAACTTCTCCACTAACTCATTAAGAGGTTCTTTAGTAAAAGCACAGATGGTACTGGCTGCGGGAGGAGACACAATAGGTGCGTCACCCATTATTAAATACCCTAAAGTTGTCTCTAGTGCGCAGGGTAAATTATTTAATCCGACAATTTTATCAAATAATAAAATTTGTAAATAAAAGTTTACGCCTAATAACAAATCGATCGATCCGGGCTCGTGAAATGAGTCATCCGCCAGTGGTACACCATGTAAATACTGTAAACAGGTGGTATCTACGCGCGAGTCCGGTAATTTTGATGTTATTTTACTCACAACGAGCGGTTGAATATTATACTCGTGCCCGCTGTCGAATCGAGACGTAAACGTGATATCAGTAAAACCCAAAATCCTTTGGGTTACACCTCCAATACCTTGAACATCGGAAAAGCGGTTTTGATTACGTACACGAAGCGATAAGCGCGTACAACAATCTGCGGTTATATAATTACTTTGAGAGCCGGGATCAATCAGGCATCTCAATAAATGCGAGCGGTTATATTTATCAATATATTTTATTTTAGCGGTTCCTAATAACGTGGTTGTAATTGTGCGCTTAACACTGTCACATGAGACAGTGCACACTGACGCGTTACTATTTAGTTTAGATGTCTCAACCGTATGGTTATCATCGCACACAGAGTTGAGAGTTGCGGGTGCTTTATTCGGACGACAAGTTGCCGATGAGCGACATATCGAATCACTAGCGATAACAGGAGCGGGGTTCGCATTCCTTTGTGCGGTTGTACATATGTCAGAGACGACCATATTATTATTATTAGATTTAGCGGGCGGATTAAAGTGCAATAAAGTATGATGTCTTCGCGAGCATAATGTACAATTGTTTGGAGTTACATACAAAACTTTTGTGTCTCATACTTAAACAGTTGCTACAATAATTATTGGTTTTAACAAAATTATATTTGTCATGCGGTGTTAATTTCATAAAGGAAGAACAGCTATAAAGATGTTGATGTCTACCGGTTTTGCACAAACTACATTTAATTAATTTATTATTGTTGACATTTGTACTACCCACCATCTCGGTGTTTACAAATGACTTCGTCGGTTTAGGTTGTGGGAACGATTTATACTGGCGTGATGTTACGGCAGAATTATTATTAATCGAACGCGATAACACCTTAGCTTGTTCCTTTACAAATACAACAAGATCATTATATGATGGAATCGTATTTTTACGATGCGTAATCTCAAAGAATTTAATAGTATCAGAATCTAATCGTTGTAAAGCGAGATGTAATAATATAAAGTCAGTTAAGTCGCTTATTTGTAATTGTTTGAGCGCCTGAACCGCCGAGTCAAAGTTCGTTACAAATGACTCAAGATTAGATGCACTGCTAACCGTTAAATGCTTGAAATGTAACAACTGGTCAAGGTAAGAACTACCGAGGGATCGCGGGTCATCAAATTTCTCAATTAAAGAGTTCCAAATTATTAAATAATTATCCTCGGTTGGCGGGAGCCCTGCACAGACGGATAACGCCTGACCGGATAATTTTCCAACTAAATAATGTACTTTATCACTCTTAGACAAGTCAGGGTCATCATGAATCATACTTTTAAATTGCTTATAAAAAATAGGCCATGTTCGAACATCGCCTGTGAAAGAAATTAAATCAATAGTAGGAAGGTGTTTTCTAGTGCGTTGCGGATTTGAAGTATTTTGGATAGAAGAAGGGTTATCTGACTGAATTAATTCAGATAAAACTTGTTTTACGTAAGAAAACATTTCATCAAAGGATATAAATGACTGGTGATTAATTTGAGAATTTGGATTAATTTTTAAATACATTAAATTATATGAATCCAAAACTGTTTCAAAATCTTTACGTAAATTTTCAATGTTTGAAGCGGTATGAATAAATAATTTACGTTTAATGTCATCAGTTATGTCCATTGACTTATCATAAATGTTTTGCATTCGAGTAAATAGCATGTCACGCTTTGATTGTAACAATGTCAACTTATTACTTTCTTCATCGCATGCCTGATCGTCAACCCTTTTCTTACTCATTGTAATCTATTATCAAACGCTACAATGTACTTCAAATGAATAATATATAAGAAAAATAACAAAACCTTCCTACAACGCGGTGCGATTATATTTGTATTCTAAAAAATAATAATTACGCCGAGCCTGCTCAGCCGCTAGCCACTGTGAGCGAATTATAAAAAACGTGCGGGTAAATATAAATAAAATTAACAATTATCTTATGGGATGTAACAATACGAAATGAATACTGATCACGCGGGATAATAATTAAATGAATATGCTGCCAATGCGGAATAAATATTATAAAGTAATTGGGAAACTTATTCTTATGATTCAGCACAAAATTACGTATGCACTTCTGCCCATGAGTTTGCGGGTGCGGTAATAAAAATTAAAAATAAACTTTATAAATGCGTAAAATGCCAAATTAAGTATGCAATAAGCGAAATATATTAATTTATGAAAACTATATACCGTTACAATAGACTAAAATGTTATAAATTCTGTTCGACTCGTACGTAACAATAAATAACGGTACGATCCGGCTCGTACAAACCAATAAATGGTGGTACGATCCGGCCTGTACGAACAAATAAAATGCGGTATCCGGTTCGTATGGACCAAAAATGGTGGTACGATCCAGTAAATAAGTGGACTGTAGCTGGTTTAAATGCGAGGGCAACGGTATAACGGATATGCTCAACCGCGGGAAGAAAATATATTGAATCAGTTGAGCTGTAAGGAAAGAAAAACATGCACACTTACTTGGCGGCGAGTGATGCGCGGGCGCTCAAGTGGCTCTGGTGGCAGCGCTGCTGTGGTGGCGATTTGTTCTATTAATTTATAGGCGAAAAAACTTTTGTAGATTGGATAATTAGCGGGTAGCGGTTTATATTTTATAGTCCGAAGGACACGGCAATCACGGCGGCGAGCTCTGGCCGATTCCAGACGTGGACTGACCACGAATCCACTTCGCGGCGTTGCGGTTTCGATGCACATGTTTTAGGAGCGGAAGTTAGGCACAAGAGGAAAAGGAGTTGCCCTCGCGGATACTATTAAAACTAACATAAATAACTACCACCTGGTACTTAGTCGAAGATGTTCTATTCTGGATAGAATTCTGTCTGTCGATAACCCATGGCAGAATATCATCCTATAATTGTCTAAAATCTATAAATTGTTATTGGTTCCATGATCTATGAGCAGTGGCGTTACTAAAAAGTGGAAGAGCTGGCAAAATGCCACGGGCCCTGGTCTGAGGGAGCCCCGGATTATTATAATCAAATTACAACATGAGAATTTTTATTGGGGCACTCCATTTAACGAATGTACGGGCCTCAGATAGTATTGTTACGCTACTAGCTATTACTACGAATAGTAGAAGCCATTCTAGAATTACCGTAAACAGAATATAGGACATTTTTTGTCTAAACCCCTACCCCCGCTTGTCATTAATACTTAGCAAAGTTCTTACATCCTCCTCCCATCATAACGTAAGCACTCGTATAAAAAATACTTAATGCTTAAGTAAACACTGTTTCCCATGTCATCAAAAATAAGCATAGCGTAGAGCCCCCTCGACACATCATTAATTCTTTCGTACTAAACGAACTGTCCCTTAGGTTCGTTATAAAACCCTTTAGTACACACGATAATTGACAAAACCGTTCATTATACGTACCTACGATGGAGGCGATATCTTTTGTTTAACAAAAATATTTTCATTTCATCGGCCACATTCGGCTTTTTCTAGTTTGTTTATCCTCAATTTGAGGGTATTCCGACAGCGTTCGATGCCTTTCACGATTCGCCGCGTGCTGATTTTGTTTTGATTGTGAATAAATTTCGAGGGGTAACGAAGGCAAATACTCTCGTATACTCGTTTGCGAAGATAAGCCGAGCGTAATATAACAATTAAAGCGTTTTCGAATTTATTATCATGCATAATTAAAATAACAAAATCAATTTTAATAAATAATTGTACGGGAAAAGAAAATCATTGTTCTACGCTTAAAATTGGGGAATTAATATTTATTATACTCACAAAAGTGAACTCACGATAGGGTATTTGTCTGATTAGAATATTTGTTTTGTTGAACTGAATCTATATAGTATAACTCTTATGTATATTTTTTCCGATAATAAAAGGCTTTGACCACAATCTCACCTGATGTTAAGAGACGATGTGGTCCAGAATGGTAAACACAATTAAATCAAGGTACTGGTTTTTTAGTGATGCCTCTGGAACACACCTATTGGTACTTGGCGACATGTTTTCAAATTTAAGGGTGGTAGCTACCCAGGCGGGTATCATTAGAAAATACCCTACCACCATGCTACAGTTTCTTCACGATGTTTTCACACAAAGCTCAGGCTGATTTTGAAGTCGGGTAGGTGGGATCAAACTTGCGCTGCCCTCTGCGTCGTTTTTCTACATTCATTTTTTTTTAAGTTAGATATAAATGAAATGTTATATGCACTTTTTCATTCATACCTAAAGAACATATGAAACGCGGGTGGATCCGCGGGCACTAACTAGTTAAATAATATAGTTAAAATGTTACGCTTACTTTAAAAAAACTTGATTCAGCTAATAAAATTCGTAGATACAAATATTTACAGTTTTTGGTGTAGATAGAAAAGGTATGGTTTATCCATTTCCCGCAATGTGAATGTTAGGAAATATAAACTTCTATGATATGAAATTTTTTATCACTTCTTATCTTTCTTTCTATCTATCTACTTTTTGATAAAACCTCCTTGCGGAAAAATACACTTAATATAATGTGTCATAATAAGGGTTTACAGGAGAAAAAATTCGTCGTCATAATTAGTTTTTGCCTTTGCAACGATTCTTATACCCTAGGAAATATCTGGAGATATTCTTCAAGATATTTATTAATTTTGCGGTAAATAGTCGTGACAAAAAAAAAAAGAGCGCTATGAAATTTTCGTCAATATAAGTCAAAATTATAGTCCACTTGCAAAGAGCTACCTATTTAATTGAATCTTAAATATTTTTCTTTTATGAGTTGTGGTCAGATTAATTGAAATGTAATGTGTTGTTATCATGTAAATTTATTTGTTCTTAACAGAATTACCCACGAAACCGACGATCTTCAACGAACACGGTAAAGAATTAACCGGAGTAGCTGGGCCTTACAAGGAAGGAGAACAGTTCACACTCATATGCTCTGTCAAAGGAGGTATTAATTAATATATGCTTACATAATATATGTAATTCGTTTTATAATATCACAATTCTCCTCAACCACGTCTTTTAATCAGTCTCACTGATGTCAGCAATATTATTGGCGAATGTGCGTTTGAGCCATACACCAAAAAAGTAGAAGAAGAGTTAATATCAAATATTTCAATAAAGTTTTCTTTTTTTTAGAGGTTTTAATTTTTATTACCGGTAACTAAGAAATTTCATATTGTCTTACAAGGTGATCTTTAAATAAGGTCAGAGGTGAAGTAATAGAGGCGTGGGGAAAAATTACCGCAAGAAGCGACCGTAGCTATCTCTAATACGCTTGCTATATATACCTTATAGAAGAAGAATTATGTTTGCATATAGTGCTGTAAACCCATCGAAATCGTAATAGTCTTGAATTGAAATTGTTTGACAAATCTAAATGATATAAATAGGATATAAATCCGATTTAATCCACAGTTTTTTTGGCAAGTGCTTGAATTAATGAGAAATATCTTCGCTTTCTCATAGTACCAGAAAATATAGGAAAATAATTAGGGTTCCGTGTACAAAAATAAAAAAACCTCGTTGAAATTGTGAACAAAATACGATAAAATGGACAACACTATCACAATATTATTTTACAATGATTATTTGGGAAAACTATATTGCGCAGTGAAGAATATATGAAAGGCGGGTGAAGCCGCAGATGAGACGCGTCGTGCAGTGGTGGCGGTGGTGGGGTCGGACCTCTCGCTGCCGGCGGTGGTTAAGGCCATGGTCGGTAGCGAGGAGGTATGGGGGGGGATTGCCTCCTTCTGAGAGCAAGTAATGCTACAAAAGAAGGCAGTGGAGAGGGCCAGGGAGGAGGATCCGGTGGCGAATCCTCGGAGGAGGAGGAGGCCCAGGGGGAGATGGGCACGCTACGTACGAATTTTCTTCCGTATGCTTTGTTCTTCCTTTTTATGGGGGGCAGGAAGTATATCCTGCCCCCCGGACTTTAGACCAATTGGTCGTGCCTCTTCTTTGAGAGGTGGGCTAAGAGGTGGGGGGGAAGTATTCTCCTCCATCCCTACCGGGCCATTGCACGGACGAGGCCTAGTGGGTTCACCGCAGGGGACGACGCGGTGCTTGCGAAAGCCACCCCGTGTCGCCCCCATCCCAAATGCGGCGGACGGCCCCGGGGGGTTTTAGTGGGTATTTCCGGGCGCTTCACGCCCGGGTGAGTCGAACACTGGCACGGGTGAAGCCGCAGGCACTCAGCTGGTAAAAAATATAAAATCTTAATTATTATGTTTAGGGAATCCACCGCCAAGAGTCCAATGGCTTCACGACGACGTAGTGCTCCACACGCTAAGTGCCGGTGACTTGCAACCATCTGGGTTGACGAGATCCTTAGCACTTGTTATCAGGAATGCAACGCGATCGCATCTATCCGCAGTATATACGTGTACCGCCGATAATACATTACTCGCGCCACACCAAAAGACTTCTATAAGAGTCGATCTCTACTGTAAGTATGTATATTCTACTAAGAGAATTATCTAACAAAAACGAAATTAAAGTGGCTGTCCTTAAGAAATAAGCACACTCCAATAAGTTTATTCGCTCCAAACATACTCCTACATACTTGTAAATAATTCATTTCAAAATGTAAAAAAACTATTGCTAGCCCCCATTACTATGTATCAACCTACTTTATACGTATATTATATTCTAGCTATGAAAACGATAGGCCAATTTTAAAGTTTTTAGTAAATATGTAATTTGAGGAACTTAAAAGTTATTAAATAGTGAAGTTGTATTATCCCAAAATGTTACTTTTAAAATAAAGAAAGTGAAATCTATTTTATTAACAATTCTGCGTCGAAGTAAGTTTTACAAACTCATGTGCGAATTAGATAATTTACGAAATGAAATCAAAACCGACTTCAAGAGAATAAACTATAACAATGCACTAAAAAGTTAATAAATAATTACTTTATTAATCTGGTTCGTTAATTTTGAAATCGGTGCCAGATTATGGATAACAAAGTGGTATAAATGTACGTCGCTAATTATATTCAATTTTATGAATTGTTCTTTAAAATCACCTTAGTCATTTATTTAGTTTATGTGTAATTGTGATGCCATCAAAAACAAAACATGTAAAAAAAACCAAGTCTCGGAACTCAGTTCTTCTACCGCAAAAAGTTGTGAGATCCATGTAATACCAAGTCGGTTACTATATTAAGTCCTTACTTAAGGAACCTTCTGTCTTAAGTTATTACGTAATTAGCTAACCTAACAATATCTTATAGTGCCCATATATATATTAAAAATCTTCTATGTTTTAAATAAAATATATTGACTTGGCCACCACCACGGAAGTGTGCTCATTCGATAAAAAAAAAAAATTACAAATCGGTTCACAAATGATGCAGAAATCGCGTAACAAACATACAAAATACAAAACAAAACTACAGACGAATTGATATTCTCCTGCTATTTGAAAGCGGTTAACTAATCCAAACTACGCATGGTATTAATAAAGCTTCATATTTACAGTGAGGCCGTTGACCGTTGAGATTCTATCTCGGGAGCAACCGCTCTCAGTGGGTAGGAAATCGGAAATAATGTGTACATCATCCGGTGCAAGACCACCGGCCAACATAACATGGTGGTTAGGAGGAAAGTTGATGAAATCTACCATCCAACAACGGGTAAGATTATCGATACGTTCTTTGTTTTGTCCATAGGGAAAAGAGTTGCTCCACAATTACTTAGGAGTTGCGCTCCTTTTACTGATGAATTAATAATGGTAAATTATTCATATTATCAAAATAGTTATAAAAATTAGAAACTTCAAGCTAAAGTGAATATTAAAACCCCGTGAGACATTTGCTAAGTTGAATGATCAACTAGCTAAAGCAATATAGTAATGAATTGCCGATTACCCATAAAAATGAGAAAATGTGACAATAGGAAAACAATGGAAAGTAAACGCCAGGTTAGTGCTCAAGGGGTTAAAAATAACTGTAATTTTGTCGTAGCATTACTAATGTATTCAAATAATCGATTTTTAAAAGTCGTTGACTCAATTTACATACATACATACATACATATGCTCACGCCTGTTATCCCCGAAGGGTTAGGCAGAGGTGAAATAGCGAATTACACCACTCGCATTCCGCCGAGCTTAGTTCCGTCCCAGATGTGACAGGGGGCGAGCCTGTCGCCTTATCGGACACAAATTCCAAACTCCGGGATGATATTGAGTAGAAAAAACCCAATATCACTTGACCCGACCCGGGGATCAAACCGGAGACCTCAGAACGGCAGTCGTATGTAATACAACTGCGCTACCGAGGCAGTTTGACTCAATTTAAACGATAAAAATCTCTAAAAAATATTGTAATTAAACAGATGCTGATCGTTTTTAACGAAAAATTAAAATTACAAATATTCCTGTGAGATATAACAGTTGGGTGTTATATTTCGGAATATAAAATTTGCTTATCTTAAATCGGCGATTTCGCAAAACTTAAACATAATTATTATGCATGAGTACATAAAAAGTGACTCTAAAGTGCTTAATTAATTTTAAAATATTAAATTTTCATTTGAAAACTTAAAGTTCCACGAAGTTCACGATAATGGAAGCCGTACAAAATCATCGATAAAAATTCTGTAGAAAATTTGCACAATAATTAATCATGAATGTTGTAATAGATTTCTCATTAGCTTTGAACTTTTTACATAGTAATTTCTTAATCATGCTTGGGGTTTATAATAGTATATTATGATACAAGTAAGTAGGTTGAAGTGCAATTGTGAGAAATGCAATAGAGTTGAAGACATGCATCACGTGTTGATGGAATGTGTCCGGAACAAAGCGCAGAGGGAAAGACTTGTAGCACACCTTGCTCTCAATATGTGGGATCAGGGTACATTTCACGCAATTATTTCAGAGCCCAACAATGCTGAGGCTCTGTTGTTAGAACAATTGCCAAATACTTTACATAAAATTTGAGTGTACAATTAGACCGGCGTAACCCAAAGGGTTAACATACATACATACATATGCTCACGCCTGTATCCCCGAAGGGTTAGGCAGAGGTGAAGTAGCGAACTACAACCACCCACATTTCGCCGAGCTTAGTTCCGTCCCAGATGTGACAGGGGGCGAGCCTGTCGCCACATCGGGCACAAATTCCAAACTCCGGGATGATACTGAGTAGAAAAAACCCAATAACACTTGACCCGACCCGGGGATCGAACCCGAGACCTCAGAACGGCAGTCGTACGTAATACAACTGCGCTACCGAGGCAAAGGGTTAAAGGCCAAATATATTGGAAAAAAAAGTAGAGACGAAGGTGAAGATATTAGGGATAACTATTACCAATTTTTACGCGTTTTATACGACATTTTTCAACACACTTGCAAGGAATACAATAAATAAAACATAATAAGCCTGTTTTGTTGATAAAAAAAAATGGAGTACATATTTCTTTCATTTACGGACTTTGCTTATGATTGAGCTAGCAATACAATTGGAAATATATTTATCATATTTTAACCGACATAGTATTTACAGAAATGCTTACTATCTTTTGGAGCAACTCTTTGGTCAGATTAAAAGTAACTCTAGTATGATAATTTAAAGTAAAAATGATTCGTATTTTACAAGCTACATTTTGAAATAGGGGTTATAATAGCAAGTGTGTTGTAAAATGTACCATTTATTTAATATCTGCATGAAAATTTCAAAATTATTGCGTAGGTGGGTACGAACGAAACTCAGTCATTGCTGCAATGGATGCCACTGAAAGAGCACAATGGTAAAGTGCTTGCATGCAGAGCGGAGCATCCACAGTTCAACCAATCAACTATTGAGAGCAAGCTATTCTTAAACATATGTTGTATGTAACAAATTTTTTTTTTAATTTGATCATATACGTATTCTTTACAGCTATAACAAATATTGGCACAGTTCATTGTAAAATATCAATTCAGAGATGTGTGTAGTCTAATTATCGATCATCAGTTAAACATAGAAGGCTCAACCAACTGCACTAGCAAAGCATGTTGTTTTAGCAAACACATGCAAAACAATGGTATCGAAAATACAACAGAGTGCAGGTTCCGTGAAACTGGAAACGAGACATCAAAGCATGTTCTCTGTAAATGTGGTCCATTAAAATCCATACACAATCGAGTTCTCGGAAAACATGTGTTGGTCCCGGAGAGGGTACAGATGCTCTTTGATAAAAATATAATACAGTATATCCAGGCTGTTGGTCATGCTTTAGTGTAGGACAATTATAATAGATCTATCTAAGTCGTAGTGTTTTAGGGCAGTCCTAGCCTGCATAGCCAATTTAGGTATAATAATAATAAACATAAATTTGTTATGTTATAAAACGTAGTTATGTTTGATAAAATTATGATTCGTATGCGTCACAGTGCTACTGTTTACATCAGCTCCGTACATTTCGCCGAAAAATAAATATAATTAGTTGTGAAAAGTAGTTATAACTTTCGAAAACGTGTATTAGTGCCCATAAATCACCAGAACAAAGTGAAGTCTACGCATAAAAGTGAAAGACTTAGTGTTAAACACGAAAAATAGTGTGCAACATCGTAACGGACAAAAAAAAAAATAAACATTTGCGACGATTATCAAGAAATGTGAATAAGAATAAAAGTGAATCAAAGCAAGTACAAAGACGTTTTTTTTTTTTGTTAAATGAGTGCGGGACTGAAAAAACAAGTGCACATCACAACAATATTTTTAGGTTAACTTCTGGAAGGATCGCTATCAATTGACACACTTTATTGCACAATTTGCGACATCTATTGGCGAGTAGAAAAAAAAATTCCAACTAGCTCAATATTGATCGTATTTCTCTAATTACCGCAAGAGGCGACTACTAACCACAATTCTCTTCATACATACTGAAGATTCTATCTATTAAGTAAATATGGGCGAAGTAAAAAACATGTTAAAAGCAATGCAAGAAGAAATAAGGCAACAGAAAAGCGATATGAGGGATATGAAGGAGGATATTAAAAACACAATAAACAACAATAGAGAAATTTAGAAACTTGGAAAGCAGAAATGAGATTGTAGAGCAAAAGCTGGAAGCGCAGACAGTAAAAATAAATAATCTAGAAAGAACTTTAAGGCAAAAAAATCTACTTTTATTCGGTGTCGCTGAAAACGAAAGAAGTTATTGGAAACTAGAGAAAAAAGTCTTAGACATGTTGAATAGCATACATAACATTAAATGCGACAGCAACAGTATTGAATACGTAAGAAGGCTAGGAAAAAAGGGCGAAAAAGTAAGGCCGATTGTTACAACATTTACGACAATGGGGCTTAAAATAAAAATACTACAGAACAAGAAAAAGTTTGAACAATCTACACCATACTACGTCAAAGAAGATTTCCCCCCTGAAATTCTCAAGTCGGCGAAGACTGGATGACGAAGGCGGCTAATCGTAAACTATGGAAGCAGTTGGAGGAGGCATATATCCAGAGATTAGTCTACTTTGCTTACTTTCACAGCTTAATGTCTTACGGTATTTTGCTGTGGGGTACAGCAGCAGAGGTAGACACCATTTTTACGTTACAAAAGCTGTTCGAGCAATATATAATATGGGAGCTCGCGAATATCTAAAGAACAAGTTTCAAGAATATGATATCTTAACTTTGCCCTCCCAATACATCTTCGATAACTTAATGCATATTCGTAAAAATTTAGACAAGCTAGATCTAGTGAATGATCGTCATAATTTTAATACTAGAAGTAAAGACAAGTTGGTCGTCTCACGCTTTAGGTTAAGTAAGTCTAATAAAAGCTTTATAGGTAATAGTATTCGGTTTTACAATAAGATCCCGAGTAACATTACCGATTTACCTGACAATAAGTTCAAGTATTATGTCAAGCAAGTTTTAATCTCAAAAGGTTATTACAGGGTGGATCATTACGTGAACGATAGTGATGTCTGGAAATAACCCACATCTCTGTGCTTCCACTAACATTATTAAAACTACGATTTGTATAGTTTTTATATGACAAAAAAAATGATATATATTATTTTTTATGAAAAAAAAAAGAACCAGATCGAGTTTCTCGCCTGCGCTCTTCTCGACTGGGTTGTTTTCCGAACCGGTGGTAGTGTTTTAGACGTTCACAAGCGTCTTCTTAGCGCCTAAATTGAATAAATAAATTTTGATTTTGATTTTGATTTTGAGGAGCCATGCCCTAAATACACCTTTTTTAATTGTAATATTATGTTAGTTAATTTTGTAATATTAGAATGTAATACGCATGGAAATAAAAAGGCTTTATTATTATTATTATTATTATGTGCCTTTAACAGATATCCCTACAGCAACTATGCGACTTGGTGCTAAAATGAATCCTAATGATATCGAAGAAGGCGACGATGTATACTTCTCGTGTGAAGTAGATGCCAATCCTCCAGCTTATAAAGTTATATGGGAACATAACGTAAGTTCTAATTTTGAATAATTCATATTGGTACGGTTTATAATTGATTATTCATAATATTCGATTTATGAATGCTGGATGCATTTCATTGTACTTATTGAAGGCTTTATGAGATATGACAGGAAATTATTAATCAATGGAAATGGTTTAATTTTTAAAGTAAACGTTAGCTACAAAGTTACATTTGGATATAAGTACTATTATATACTGATATATTAATTACTAATAGTAACCCGTGGCTCCATTCGCAAAATTATAACTTTTATTATTTACAAATTTTTCTAGAGTTATATTTCTTTTTCTATTTTATGGTAGTTTTTTATGTCACCTTAATTAATTAATATATTCATAATTTTATATAACGCAAAAAAAAAATTAGTAAAATCTAGATAGCGAGGTTGTTTTTTTTATACGGTATATGTTCAGTGCTTTGACCACAATCTCACCTGATGTTATAAGTGACGATGTGGTGCAGGATGGTAAACACACTAAGCCTAGACCTACTGGTTCTCAAGTGATGCTGCCGGAACACACCTATTGGTATTTGGCGACATGTTTTCAAACTTGAGGGTGGTAGCTAACCAGGTGGACATTATTATAAAATGCCGTACCTCGATGCTATGGTTCCCTCACGATTTTTTTTTCTTCACCGAAAGCTCAGGCAAATTTTACAGTCGGTTAGGTGGAAATCGAACCCGCGTCGTTTGACGACAAATACGGCCGCACTACCCGCTTCAACTTTAATCGATGAGAATCACATAGTGGGAAGGCAACTAACCTTGAATGGATCATAACCACCATACACTTGTGAAAAAAGTCACAAGTTAAGACGCGTCGCATTTTGAGATTAGCAATGGTATATCTAGACGTAGCTAGAGGCTTTAGCCGTGCTAAATATAGCCTATCATGACGATGGTGACTGTTAAGTGAATCTCAAATATCGAAGGTCGACATTGTTCTTAGACTGTGTTCTCTTTACCATTAGATATAGTTCTATCACTTTTCTGAGTTCTGATAAAGTTCTAAGACATTTAAAAGCAAAATATTCGATTTTAGTTTTCATATTATAGTCATTGTTATGACATTCAAAGGTCTGTATTTCTCGTGAAACATTTCTTAAGCTGATAAATATTTCACAGAATATCCAGCTTCAGCACAGCACCTCGAACGGTGTGATTCTGACGGGAAATACGAATCTCGCATTGCGTAACGTGTCGCGGCTGCAAGCTGGTAACTACACTTGCACAGCGTCCAATGTGGAAGGTGACGGAAAATCACCCCCATTACACGTACAAATTGTCTGTAAGTGTATCTTCATATTTGCGCCTCTCTTTCTTTTCCCGCATAGAAGTAATCTTCTACCTATCACCACTTTAAAAACAATTCTCTTTGGAACGGTTATTGGAAGCTTTCGTTGATATATTAATGTTAGTAGAATCAATTTTGTATTATATTCTCCTTGTAATTCGTTTAATGTATTTTCTTGTTTATAATTTTTTATGCATATCTAGTATCGCGACTTCACTCCCTTTGATTTTAGAAATGGGTCCAGAAAGAAACTGTGCTACTTTTAATCAATAGTAGTAGAGAGAGATACGTCATCGCGAGAATTTCTTCGGGATGTTTAAAGAATTACAGTTCTTTAAATTTTTATTATTTTAATGTGTCTCTAAGTCTAATGCTAGCTAAGCCAGAAAAATTGTGTTTTTTAGTAACTTGGTTACAAAAAATGATTTAAATTACACAACGAAAATTATTAGAATCAAATTAGAATGTATTACATAGATGAAAATAAAAACACCTTAATTAATCTAGGATTATGAATTTCAAAATACTACCATCGGTTCAGAAAATCAGCCAGTCATCGAGAAGGACTGGCATTTCCAGACATCGCCATCTTTCACATAATGATTTACCCTATAATAGTCTTTACAGGTTAAAACTTTCTTTACGTAACGCCTGAATTTATTATCCGGTAAATAAGTAATGTGTTTCGAGAATTTATTGTAAGAACTAGAAAACTCCTTTTAGATTTACTAAATATAAAACTTCTTTGATTGAAAAAATATGCAATTGATGATGATAACTATAATTATAATCTATTCTGTGGTTTAGAAGGAATTAATAGGTAAATAGACAGACTCGGGAAATCGACTTTGTTTTGTCATATGTATAGATTTATTAGCTATGTGCGATATACAACGTGGTCGTAAATATTTGACAAAAATGTAACACTAACTGTTACGTCATATTTCAATAACGTTTATCTAAAAGTCAATATTTTGTATAAATTATTGTACAAAGAAAAAAAATTGGTATATAAAGTCGTTAACGACTATTCCAACCTATGAAGTTACGGATGACGGCTAGCTTCAATATGTGATCTCAACCTGTTTTCCGAAATTTCAATCTTTTTTATACTTTATACAGTCTGATCAGTGTCAACAATCAAACAGAACTGTTAATACATTTACAGTTTGACATCAATCTTAATTTTTAAGTTTTTTTTTTTTTTCGTTTAAGCCGATTTCAAAACCATGAATTTATTGTCACAAAACAGTATAAAAATGTACTATAATATTTAACCAAATTTGTACCTTATTATTATTACGTATAGTAAATATATTATGTTCAAAGAACGAAAGTTATATTTGAGAAATATCCATAATAATTTTTTGGATTTAAAACAGAAACGTATATTAAACTACCTTTATGAATTTCCTAGTAAGAAGTAATAATTTATTATGATTTAATACCCTACATTTACTTGTAATTTGTACTATTACTTGGTGCGGCAATCATAATCAGTGTCTACGTGAATTTTGAACGACATTTTCTTGTGAATTATGCTTCGATAATAGCTCATATTATGCAAAATCGACTTATATTTGAAATAACACTGAGCCTCTGTTCATTGTACTGGCATTTATTATATTTATTTATCACAACAAATACAAATTATCAGGAATGAAGTCCCTTGCCATTTAGACTAGGACTACCTGTATCTCAGGCGGCAGTATAGCATATACTAGCTGTGTTCCCGCAGCTCTGCCCGCGTATCATGTTTTCTATTCCGCACAATTTTTATAGCGTAATATAGCTTTAATTTAAAAATATTTTCATGAAAATTATTCAAGTTTCGCATTAAAAAAAACCCAAAAAATTTAGAAAAAGACGATTCAATGGGGTTGGGTTTTATAGGGAACAGCTTGAATTTATGATAAATATTTTTACTTTATCTTAATACCAAAAACATTTTAGGAACTTAATTAGGGTTCCGTGTAAAAAAATTAAAGCTCTCGCAGCTGTGAACAAAATTAGATTCAATGGACAGCACCAACATAACATTATTTTCCAAATATATAAAAAACGCAGTGCAGTGCAGAATATCAAAAAACGCGGGCGGATCCGCGGGCATACAGCTGGTATATAATATATTACACGTTGAAAAGCGCCCAGTAGCAAAGCTAGTTCGTTTCATGGCTTGAACGACAGAAATAACTAAACTATTATTCACATTTTCAAAAAACTGTTTCACTTTTAAAATAATGTTTTTTTTTACTACTGTGAATTGTTTTGCGCATATTTACGTTAAAAACTATATATTTAAAAACTTTAATAAAAATAACATACAGCCGCGCACGTGTGATGGTAATTATTATGTTAGTATCCGTACTGAAGCGTCGATGTCGAGAGCGGTAAGCGGAATGAGTGACGGGAGGGGGACGCACATTCCTCGCAGGTGCCAAGTTAATTTCCGGGAATTATTCTAACATTCATTTTTATTTAAATAGATATCGGAAAGATGGGAAGTTATTCGGATCTTCATCATACGTAGGTGTACTCTATTTAACATCAGAAGAAATACAGTCATTTTACGGAACTCGAATAAAAACTCAAACCATTGTTTTGCTAATAGTATTGCGGTCTTCTGTTGCTGTCATCTAAATCTGTGTGCTTCTTGTTTTTTTTACTTTATAACGTTTCTGTTTGATGGTTATTGTCATTATCACGTCTTAAAGTAACCTAATCTGACTTAATTTAAATTGTGTGTAACTTCTTTACAAGCGTGATGTCTGAGTACATCAAGCATTCTCGTGACAGGAATTTCAAAAGTTATCAGTACACTTTATCAATGTTGCACAGAGAGTAAGTAATAGGCGAAACTGTTGTTTCATTAGTCAAATGGTCAATTTCATTTCATCAACACGCGATGGAATGAACGTTTTCATTTCGTTTCAATGCGTGAAGCCTATTATTGTCGCCGAGTAACATAATTATTCGTAGGAATTTATTACTTTTAATAAAAATACCACGCGTTTGAAAATAAACTACGGCTTAAAAATTAACCGTTTTATTTTACCGAATTTTTTATCAAATTACGGTTCTTAATGTGTTCATTAAAATTAGACAATACAACATATAGTTGAATCTTGTACAGAAATCATATTTATTTCTTAATAACTTTTATCTATTTTTATATAAAAACCCTTGGAACGATCATGGCAATAAATTGTGCTAAAATGAAGTTTCAATTTATGTTTACTAATTCGGTTTAAACATTATAAATAATGCAATTTCTTGTCCTTGGATCGAATTTTGTCCCAGCAGCTTATATCTAAATTTAGTATAAGTATAAAGATATAGTACACGTATCCTTTTCTGTTTTTATCTGACGGACACTGTCGCTTCGCCGCACTTTGAGGCGAGCGCTTAAGGCACTCAGTATAAAACAGTAGCCAGCACAAGGACACCAAAATGGTACGATCCTCGGCTTGAGCTGCTACCCGTTGTAAAATTTACACGGAATTTGCCATAGCTAACCGAGCGGTTGTCTTATGTTTAAGTTTTAACCAAATTTGATGGTGATACGAATTATGGCCTTAGTAGTTGTATAGTATTAGTAGTAAGTATAAAAGAGCACAATGTAACATTATAATAAAACACAGCAAAGAACACGCTAAAAATAAAATATAATATAATAAACAAAAGAGCACACAAAAAATTTTACAAATTAATGAGCAGTACCAAGGTCCCTGGTAACGCCAGGGGAGATGCCGGAATAAAAAAAAAAAAAAAAAAAAAAAACCGAGCGGTTAGTGAACCTGTAAAGTAAAAAAGGGTCCCTTACAGAACCTATGTACTTTGTATAGGTTCTATAAGGGACCCTACCTAAATATCTATTTCATTTAGCTTTACTTAGTAAAGTAAACATTTTTCATCCGAATCTTTAATAAGTAGCTAGCTAGTTTTGAGTTAATACGAAGTTGATTTGTATTTATTTGAGTTATTATACTTTTTACATTCTTTATTACATTACAATGTTTTATGTTTTTATCAGTGATTAAATAATATAAATTTCAGACAGGGGTAGATAGATATTCAAATATAATTATTATTTAAAATTTGAGAAAAAAGTTTGCCGTCTAGGGACCCTTGACTGCCGTCACTGTATACGAGTCGATTTAACTGCCAAAGCTCACTGAAGGTGTCTCACATCACAGTTTTAATTTCTTTTTTGTTAGTAATAAAACTAAAGCTACTAAATGAAAAAAAGAGAAAACGGTATTAAACTATTACGTCTTTGCCTAATAATATACAGGTAATATAAATGTACAATAATACGCTTGGCCTTTTGACCACAATCTCACTTAATGTTAAATGACGATGTGGTCCGCGATGGTAAACACACTAAGCATAGAGATACTGTGTCTAAAGCGATACTCCCGGAACACACCCGTATTTAGCGACAGGTTTTCTAACTTAAGAGTGTTAGCTATGAGCATTCGAGGAGTCGAGCATTATTAGAAAATGCCCCACCACGAATCTATGCTTTCGTTATAATGGTTTCCTTCATCAAAAGCTCAGGCTGACTTTAAAGTAAGTTTGAACCCGCATCCATTGACGCGAAATCCGAACATACTACCAAACAAGCCATCATCGTTTGAATTAGAGGTTTTCAAACTTCAGGGTGGTAGCAGGCAGGCATTATTAGAAAATGACCAACCACCATGCTATGGTTTCCTCACGACGTTTTCATTTGTCGAAAGCTCAGGCTCAAATATACAATCGTATATATGGGTTCAAATTCGTTAGACAACGTAGAATCTAATCAGACCATCAACAGAGCCAACGTCATTTTAAAGGAGAAGCATTTAAAAATATTATTTATATCACAAGATCGTCCAATCTGCCGGAAGAGAGAGGTACGCTTGATCGGTGCAGCACTTCAAGAGCCTGTGACTGTGGTTTGTGAAGTCGATGCTTATCCACCTCCGAATACCTTCGAATGGACCCTGAACAATTCCGTCACGACACCCATAAAAGTTGAACAGGTGATCTTCCTCTCTATTTAACTTTTAATGTAAAACTACCCCAGTTTTATTCATCCCACGTTACGTGGGGCATTTAAAAAACCATATGGATTACTAGCTGTTTGCCCAAGACTCTGTCCGCGTTCTATATATTCTTCACTACGTAATTTCGTTTTTAAATAATCATTGTTAAATAATGTTATGATGGTGTCCATTGAATTATATTATGTTTACAATTTTATGAGTTTTAATTTTTTTTACCCGGAACTGTTATTATTTTTCAAATATTAAATTTACGCAAATTAACTTCAGCTATTTACCAAATCGTCCCCTCAAAATCGGTCCATCCTTTCCGAAGGTTAACCGGAAAAAAACAAACCGACAGACAGATATTATTTTTAGTATAGGTATTCTATGTACATTCATATGTATTTGGTAAAAAAATGTTTATAATGATATTACAGAGTGACACTTCAGTTTTATTTGTTAGTATAGATATGAGTCGTCAATATCATAAGCCGTCACATTCCTTTTTGGAAAAAATAAATAAAGTTATTTGAATGACTTTTTGAATGAATTGAAAACGAAACGCTAAATCTTTCCATTTACTACCTAACCAACTAATTAAAGCTTAAAAAAATAATTATGTTTCAAAATCCACTACGTTTTAAACTAATCAATAGTCTCCTAATCAGCAATCAATTACTCTCGGTCACGTCTGCATTGGATGTGACGACGATTGATTTTAAACGACTTATATTATATTTAATATTATCAGCATAATATGATATTTCATTTTAACTTTCATACTTTCTTTGAATTTTTTTATCGGTAACACACATTAGCAATAGTAATAAAAAGCTTAAAAAAAAACGGATAAATAAACAGAGGAAGAACTGTTTTAATTTTATCTATTTATATTTGCATTCCAGCAGATGGCTGCGACGTGTCTGCTTAATACTTGTTATATTTTAAAATTTATTATATTTTTAATATTTAGCCTTTTTTCCCCTTTTATGTACATATAAAAAAAACTTATTTTGATACTTGATGCGGTAAACCGCATCATCCGTTGATTTATTATATTTCTCTAGGACCGATTTACAATCGAAGAAAGGACAGGAAGATCGGTGCTAACTTATATTCCGGTTTCGAATGTCGACTACGGATCTCTTTCTTGCCGCGCAACGAATTTAGCGGGTAAACAGTCATCGCCGTGTGTTTACACTCTGATGCCCGCAACGAAACCAGACCAGCCGACAAACTGCACCATCTACAATCTCACAGACGACTCCCTGGACCTCGTATGTATTGCAGGTATACCTGAACTCTATTGTATTGGGGAACTATTGTATTGGGGGAACTATTGTATTGGGGGAACTATTGTATTAGGGGAACTATTGTATTAGGGGAACTATTGTATTGGGGGAACTATTGTATTAGGGGAACTATTGTATTGGGGAACTATTGTATTGGGGGAACTATTGTATTGGGGGAACTATTGTATTGGGGGAACTATTGTATTGGGGGAACTATTGTATTGGAGGAACTATTGTATTGGGGAAACTATTGTATTGGGGGAACTATTGTATTGGGGGAACTATTGTATTGGGGGAAATATTGTATTAGGGGAACTATTGTATTGGGGGACTTCGGTCTCACTAATACAATAGGTAAGGGTAGTGCGTAAATGCATTTCCCTTGTCAAAAAAAAAAAAAAATGGTTTACCTGAACTGTTCAATAGTATTGAATTTGATCATCTGTTTTGGTTATGATAGGGGTTACACTGTGTTATCGTATCAGGAATTGAGGGATCCGCAAAAAAAAAAAATTGCTTGTAGAATTGTCAAACTAAAGTGGCAGTACGACGCGGTAGTATAACTCGTAGAAACGTTGCTAAAAGATTTTTAAATGGCGACCAAGTTACGGAAGGCGCAGCGTGAGTAAGCTTCCAACAAGATGGACAGATGATGTGGTGAAGAACGCAGAAATCCCCTGAATGCGGGAGGTGAAAGACCGTCCATTGTGGAGGTCTTTGGGAAAGGCCTACGTCAAACAGTGGACGTCTTCCGGTCTTATGACGCTCTAATGCTACCTTCATTCATCATTCTCATGCTCTTCCCAACTCATTTTATTCTCAACAAATTTTATTACATTTCTTTATGTTGTCTAAACCGATACCGAGCCATAATTGAATTTATCATTATTTAAAAACTAAATATTTACTATATTTACATGTTTACGTGTTACGATTCTATGTGTGTGTATGTAACGTGTATATTTATAAACATAAAAACATAAGCTCACGCCTGTTATCCCCGAAGGGCTAGGCAGAGGTGATGTAGCGAAACTACACCACTCGCATTCCGCCCGAGTTCAGTTCCGTCCCAGATGCGACAGGGGGCGAGCCTGTCGCCAATACCACTAGACCCGACCCGGGGATCGAACCCGAGAGACCTCAGAACGGCAGTCGCACCGTAATACAACTGCACCACCGAGGCAGTTGTGTATATTTATGTTTGTCGATATGTGTATGTAAGGATAAATAAAGCTATGGATAAATTTTATGGTTTTTGTTTTCTAAAGAGACTTTAATTTGGTTTCTAAAACTGTTTTTGAATATGTTTTAAAATGGTTGTTTAACTCTTTAAACTCTTATCGACGAATTTAATGCAACATAATTCTACTGGTAATCAGTTTGAATATTCCTTGTGTAATCCATAAACTCTGAACATAATTTGTACTAATTATGGCTAAAACTGCCTCGGTGGCGCAGTTGTATTACGGTGCGACTGCCGTTCTTAGGTCTCGGGTTCGATCCCCGGGTCGGGTCAAGTGGTATTGCGTTTTTCTACTCAATATCATCCCGGAGTTTGGAATTTGTGCCCGATATGACGACAGGCTCGCCCCCTGTCACATCTGGGACGGAACTAAGCTCGGCGGAATGCGAGTGGTGTAGTTCGCTATTTCACCTCTGCCTAACCCTTAAGGGATAACGGGCGTGAGCTTATGTTATGTTATGTATAGCTAAAATCTTTTTAGACTTAATTCTTCTAACACACATCGCAATTCATCTGAAATTAAGTCGTAATTGCAGTTCAATGGTCAATTATAAGCGACCTAATTTATAAGAACCATTCAGATCAACGACTTGATTAATTGATAACTTTGGGAAACGGTTTTAGAATGACTCGTATGTTACATCAAAACGCTTTTCGGTTTGGAAAACGAGTAAGCATTATCGCTTTTTGTGTTACAATAATTACATTTTTACCAATAAACTATCGCAGTATTGTATTGTATGGTAATATTGTATGGATCAGAATGCTGGGCTAGTAAGAAGATGGATGAGAAGCGACTGCATGTAGCTGAGATGCGAATGTTGAGATGGATGTGTGGTGTTACAAGATTGGATAAAATAAGGAATGAATATATAAGAGGGAGGTTGAAAGTTGCGTCAATGGTAGAAAAGTTGAAAGGTTCTCGTTTGTCGTGGTATAGACATGTTATAAGGAGAGAGGAAGCGCATGTGGGTAAAATAGTAATGAATATGAATGTGGAAGAATGGAAAAGTAGAGGAAGGCCAAAGAAAGTGTGGATGGAGTGTGTAAGAAATGATATGAAAGAAAAAGGAGTGAATGAAGAGATGGCGACCGATAGGGACGTATGGGAGAAGAAAACATACTGCGCCGACCCCAAGTGAGTTGGGAAAAGGCAGGAGAATGATGAAACTATCGCAGTATCATCAAATATAAATTTATCTGCCTGATAAACGCTTCACTGGGGAACTCGTTTCAGGATATGAAGGTGGCCTTCAAAACGTGTACATAGCAGAAGTATGGGCAAACGAAGGTCTAGTTGTGAATTCCACAAACAGTGCTGCTGTATGGAATCTCCGTAGGCTAGGAGCAAATCGGCAGCTTCGGTTAGTTGTATACGCTGCGAATGCAAGAGGCAGATCCGAGCACACATCTATACTTGTGGAAACACCACCAAAATTGGCGCCAAGAACTGGTTAGAACTAGTCGTGTTTTTTTTTTTGTCAATAAATGTAACTGCTATAAATAAAAGTAGTATTTATTACGTATAATATTTTTTGTGTAAAATGTTAATAGTTAATAATAACCAACCTGATTGCTATTAATAAATCTGTTTTCCTGCATAGCCCTGTTTAA
This sequence comes from Samia ricini, assembly GCA_014132275.2. Lineage (NCBI taxonomy): Eukaryota > Metazoa > Arthropoda > Insecta > Lepidoptera > Saturniidae > Samia > Samia ricini. The sequence goes on along the minus strand of AP028159.1, from coordinate 30,172,176 downwards.
TCCTTTCCATGTTCCTTTCCTTCGTTTATTATTTCAAAATTTTTGTTATTATCTTTTTGCTATTTTCGTAATATTTCTAATTTCATCATTTAATTTAACAATTAAACTATTGCTATTATAATATAGATCATGTTATTTAAATTTATAGGTCTGTTTGGAATTTATATAGAGTAAGAAAAAAAATACATGAATGTTTAAAATTTGTCAGAAATTAGTTTGCTATAGAAACTGAGTTAATTGGTTTAAATATTCTAAATCGTAATAAAAGGAAGCAACATTTCAACCATGTATAAAACCTTGACCAGATTATTTTATGATTTCAACGGAAAAATTGGACAACTTTTGTGTGAAATGTTCCCCAATTATTGTGCGTGCTAGTAAGGTAATTGCTTTTTGGGTGACCTATAAAATATAACGCACGTATATTAATAATTACGCTCTTTCCGAAGTTATATTTTATAATTTTTTTGTGTGAATCGTTAGGAATAATCACGGAACGGACACGACATATTTTTTGAGCAATTTTACCATCAACCTTCAAATTTAGAAAGGAAACGATTTGTAATTTGGTGGGGAAAACGAGCATTTCTGAAATTTTAAATGCTTTGAAGCAAAAACATTTGAAAAAATATCAAACAGTAAAAGATAATACAAAACAACATTTGAAATTATTAATTGTTCTGCCGATCAGACCATCATTTACAACCGCTTCATTCGTTTAGGCTTTACAAATATATTTAGGTTATACAAATGCTGTAATTACTTACAAGTAAAAAATGATTGTAGTGAACAGAAGATATATATAAATTAAATAGTATTTTAGCAAATAGTTCAGAAATCCTCAAATAGAGACCAATAATAAACTTCCAACAGGCGCAATTGAAACATAGAAATAAGATCCACACAAGTAAATCACACTTTTTTATAAGGCGTCAACTATTTGCAAGTGTAAGAGTCATATTGCTCGTAGGAGTTAAGAGATAACTTAGTCACTAATAAAGTCTTAGAGTCAATAAAAAACGAGGTAGGCACCAGATATTTTTAAGGATTTTCAGGCATGAAAAAAAAAATCCCCCATAAATCATACAAATCGGTTCCTTTGCTTTAGCCAAATGCACGAGACTGACAAAATGAACTAAATGAAGAAGAAGTGTTAGATTATTGGATTCTTAAAAAATAAAAGAGCCAAATCATAATATGCAACTACCGAATCGATAATGATCATATAGAAATGGTGAATAGCATTTGAGGTCTTGGTTCTTTATTGTGTTATTCTATAGTATAATAAAAATTTTATGTGAGACGGTTAATTTGGCATTAAATTTCTGTTGGACGTAGAAGCTCAAGAAGCATGGGAAGTTAACTGGGCACTCGGCGGCGTCTTAGGAGCTGGAGCAGTGATAGCATTTATATTGTGCTTGGCTCTTATTGTTACACGATTAAGACATAGATCCAGTGACTACGAAGGTACATGAAATTTTACGACAAACCAAAATATGTTACGGTTTAGTGCGGCCTTAAAATCTTTCCTGAAATACTGTTTGGTTTCGTGCTTTAGCCACAATCTCACCTGATGTTAAATGACGATGTTGTCCTGCATGGTAAACATACTAAACCTAGAGGTACTGCTTCTCAAATGATATTGCCGGTTACCTATTAGTATTTTACAGGTTTTCGTAACTACGCAAACTGGTAATACTAGAAAACGCTCTACCACCATCCTATGGTTTTCTCGTGATGTTTTCCTACGCCGAAAGCTCAAGCTGATTTTAGAATTGGATAGATGGTCTCGAACCCGCGTCCATTGACGCGAAATCCGACAGCAGTACGAACTACGCCATTATCGCTTCAAAAAAGTCCTAAGCCAAATTATTTGATAGCCAAATATGGCCTATAACCCCTTGATCACTAACCTGACGTTTACGCCAGCTTTCCATTGTTTTCTTATTGTCGTCCTATTGTCTCATTTCAATAGGTAATTGACAAATTAAAATCTAAAATAACTACAATAATTATCTAATGAAACGGTATACAAGAAAAAAATATCGTAAATCATAAATTATTTATGAATATTTTACGGTTAAAATTTCTCATCTTCATGTCTTAACTTATTAAATTTTGTAGCTTTTGAAATTTTAATAACACTGAATCACTAAACCCTTTTAGAAGTATTAAGTGCAAAGTTAAAAAACTTAATGTAGTCAAAAACCTGTATCATTTATACAGTCTTTAGGAAATCAGATTTATGATAAAAAATGACTAGAACATTTGTAAAACTATTACACTAAAATCATTGCATTTCAACAGTATCCATTCCAACGCTGAAGAATCAAAAAGTGGTGACAGCAAAAAGGAATTCACCGCAAGTGGACGATTGTAATCCCGACCTCATTCCTCTAAGTAAAGGTAATATTTTAACTTAAAACGTTTGTTTGAATTATAACTTAGAGGTTATGTATGATACGGTTTCTGATAAATTAACAAACCAAGGAATAGAAAGTTATTGTGACTGAAACAAAGTTAAATACAGAATAACTATACAGGTTACTTTAGCAAGGTCACTAATTCAAGGTCACAATTAAAATGTTACAGTAACAATAAAACAAAATACACTAAAAAAATATAGATTCTTAGGGACTTTTCGTTTTTTGCGTTTTGACATGTTTTAATAAAAATAAGGTATTTTTTAAGGAAAAGTTTTTCTTTGTCCGTATTCTTTTTGGTGATTAATATGTAAACTCCTCCTAAATTATTTCTATAACCTAAAGAGTGAACTTACTGCTAATTTTAAATGAAATAAAAACAACCAGATCGATCGATGTTCGCTAGAAATATTGTCCAGATAAGACATAAAGGAGAAATTATTTTATTAAAAGTAAAAATCGGTTTTTATAAAACAATACCAGATAGACTATTAGATCCCTATTTTGAGGGTTTTTTCCCGATATTTTTACATGTTTTCATTATATTTCGGGTAGTTACTTTAAAGTGGGCAACACTGTACATTGTCAGTAGTTACATAATTTGGATTATAAGAAGCAATGCATGATGGATGGCTATCGAAACTAACTTTAAAGCAATTCAAATATTTGAACACTTAATCTACACAGTAAAAAGTATGAATTTTAGCTGTTTAACCTTTGTTAGTTGAAGGTCTGCAGCCCATATAATTATATTAATCAAACTTTACTTTTATTTCATTAGAGACAACAAACAATCCATTTAATTAATGGATTTAATTAAGTGCTATGATATAAATGAATATGTATATAAATGAATAAAACGGTTTTACGTCTGTTTCTTATTTATCTGGATGATTCGAAACCGTGGAAGAACCGGTTTGAATAATTAGTTTTTAGTTGCAACTTCCGAGTCAAGATTTCTCAGCTGAAAGTTTCCAGGGAACCTTTTTATGCATCGGCCATTGGGCACAGTCTGGCCTTAATTACATTTATATGTTAATTAGCAGAGTTGGATGGTGATAAATTAATTACTATTTATTATCTCCGTTATTCTCTGGTGGCTATCTTTTTGAAGGACGTTGCTATTATGATTTTATTCAATATAGAATATAGTTTAATCTGTCGAGTACCCGTAACAATGAGACAATAGGAAGACAATAGGAAAACAATGGAAAGCTGGCGTAAATGCCAAGTTAGTGCTCTCAAGTGGTTAATATTTATTACGATTTATGACATTAAATTAAATCAAAATAATAAGAGAATTGATTGAAAATATCAGTAAATTCTGTTAACAAAATTGACGATGTGGACACAACTTATAATTTAACTTTTTTTTTAATAATACTTGTACCGTATAGAAGTTCCCATCAAGATTCAGCTAAGTGAAATAAATTTATGATATATGGTATGTCTAAATTATTTTTAGAATTTACTGATAATTTTAAAAATCAATCACTATACGTACTTTATCGTTTACGTGTTAATTTTTAGGTCAAAATACATTTTAAAAAGGTTAAAAGTTATAGGTTGATTACTTAATCTCACCTGATGTTAAGTGACGATGTGGTACTGGTTCTCAAGTGATGCTCGCGGAACACACCTATCATTGGTATTTGCCGATAGGTTTTTAAACTTAAGGGTGATAGCTATTTACCCAGGCGGCTACTTTTAGGAAATTTATCAAACATTTTTTTTAAAAGACTATACAAGTTTGGATAAATAGTACTATCTAGACTATCTAGATCTAGACTTTTGGAATACTAATGGAGTTATATTACCTACCCTGCTTGCGTATATTTCCATAATTCATAATATTATGATTACACCCAGGTATTATCGAATGTCCTCCCGAACCGCCGTTATATTCGGCTGTGGTAGCAAACTCTGCACTTAAGAACTCGAGGAGTGCTCACAGCTTGGCTCGCACCCAATCGCCCGGTACACCTGTATCGACGCACGCACAATACACTGACTCACAGGTTTGCTTACTAACTTTGACTTCATTTATACTTGCTATATCACTTTCCTTATTAGGTAAATCTTAATTTTATTGTATTACTAGCTGGTGCCCGCGCCTCCGCCCTCGTTTCATATTTTCTGTGCATATGACGTTTCATTTATAGCTAATTAAAAAAAAATCAAATGAATGAATAAAAGTAAGAGTATTTTGTTTTTTATTAGCGGAAAAAATGTATGTAAGCGTAAATTAAAGTGGAAAATGTACGAAAGAGTAAATCGAAAAAAAAAACATGACAGAGGATCGGTGGAATCCAAAAAATACCTGTCTAGGAAAAATACTGCGTTGAAAGGTATTAGTCCTATCCCGATGTGTTCAGTAGTTTTGAGGTGATGGCGCGTCAAAGGAATAATAAACAAACAAATTGAGAAAACATGGCAAAGGGCTCATAGAATTCGAAAAAATATATAGCCTATAACCATCTACGATTAATTCCGCGTCGAATGGTTGCGGTTTCACGCTGATCGGTCCATTAGTTTTCGAGTTTACCTCGGACAAAGAAACAAACTTTGCTTATATATATATATGTAGATATCTGCGGATTTCTTCTGACAAAAATAGCCTTAATTAATTGTCATTAGAAACCTAGATGTGAATTATAATGGGATTCGAGCATTGTATGAAATAGAAAAAAATATATTTGTTGAATATAGGGGTAGTAATGTTCTTTTTTAAAAAAAATTACATAACTGTCTTAATTTTAAATCAGTGCTACATAAGTAAACAGAAATGTAATGCAGTTAAAATAACGAATCATTTTCATTCGATTCGAATATTGAAACTTTAACTAATTTATTGTAAATATATTATTTCGTGTTTGGTTTAAATAATCCTTTGGAAATATTATCAATCACATATTTCGCTTAACTCTTAGTAATATTTGGTATAACCTAAGGTTCTAGTAAATATTCCCAGGGAAACTCTATAAAAGATAATCACAACTCAAACTAACTATAAACTAATAAAAAAAAAAATTACGACAATGTTTTTGTCACAGAACATATTTGCTATAGCTAATATACGAGTAACAATTAACAATATGCACTTTAATATAATAAATATGCAGTATTGGTATAATCTATACTAATAAACAAAAATTGAAGTGTCTGTTTGTAATGTCAATTTTTTTTATACATACCTGAAGTTACTCCGGGTAACTCAGGGTACTCGTAATTTTCGAAAATAACTAGGGTGCCGCGTAAAAAAATTAAAACTCATGACGTAAAAAAAATTAAAATTAAAACTCCGATACACACGCAACGACGGTTCGTACAACATTGATTCTCATTGTTTTTTTTTTAATCTAGCTAATGCTGTTGACCGGAAGGGCCTTTACAGCTTCACGGTAACTTTGGGGGCGAGTGCTGAAGGCACTCAGCCGCAATAAGGTAATTAGCACAAGGGCACTCAAGTGGTTCGGACCTTGGCTTGGCCGTTACCAGTGTGTAAAAATTCTCACGAAAGTTTGATCATAGCTAATCCCTACATTTATTAATTAAAAAAGGGTCCTTACAGGACCTATGCACCTGCGTGTTACGTGTATGCAGTGTTTTGCGTGTAATGCTTGATGCATGTTCAATGTCACTGTATCGCGCTGGTAGCGGCGTCAAGAGCCTTCCCAGTTGGGGAACGGAGCACGTCTTGGGTCGCCACTGGAGGGGGACCATGAGTGTGTGTGGGAGTAAAGTGAGCCGCCTGTCCCCGGCAGCGGGAACGGCGGTTTCGCGGGCGTGGGCAGTAAACGCGGTTGATGCGGGAAGATCCTATTCATACGAGTGGTGTTATCATCGTAGTCGGTCAAGATGTTACGTGGTTGTCGCATCTTAGGGTTCGGGTGTACCTCTGCGAGTTAAAAGAAGGAATTCTCGATCGACGGTGAGGCACGCTTTTATAGCGACGTCGGTAAAGGATAGTTGTTAACGCGACTCTATCCACGTACCACCTTTTTAATAACAAATGACGTCATGGTTGCACGTATTGTTTACAAGCGAAATGTCATTAACCCGTAATATATACTCTTTTGATGTAAATAGTTTAATCCATTTTAATTTTAACTAAAATTGAAACATTTTTCCTTTCATTTTCTGTAAAGTTTTAATCTTGTTAGAAGATATTAGTTCACCGTCGATATTTTAAATGTATTTTTAAATGGAAGGCTATAATGAAATTAAAACCCGTAATTTCTGAACTGTTGACGTTTCATATGTGTGTACTAAATTTACGAATTCAAATGAATATTCACGTATTTTACATTCACGAATAAAATATCTTCAATATGCAAGAAAACGTATAATTTACTATCGAATATATATTTCAAAATTTGATGCAACTTTACATACTTACTATTTATTATTACTTAAATTTATGTGTTTGATTGTGCCTATAAACAATTTTAGTCCATTAATGATAATAAAATATTAAATCAAACAACATAATAATAATTGTTCATATACAGTAACACATAACATGTTAATGATTTATTTGGAATATTAACATATTAAACATATTCTTGGCAATTTCTAGAATTGAGCCTAATGAGGGACTTTTTTCTACACACTACCACTGTTTAGCTGAAAGAAAACATTTTAATAAATTAAGTCAAGCCAAAGTGCTGTCAATGTCATAAAGAACACTTTATTTTTGAAACGAAAACTTCTTTAGGGACGTCAGCCGGTTAACATGGTGCAGTATGTCAAGTATAATATGGGGTTAAAATGCTGGCGCTCAGAGATAATTTCCATTTCAACAAAATTTGTAACATAACATAAACTCGCACCTGTCATCCCCGAAGGGTTAGGCAGAGGTGGCGTAGCGAACTAAATCACCCACATTTCGCCGAGCTTAGTTTCGTCTCAGATGTGACCATATCGGGCACAAATTCCAGACTCCGGAATAATACTGAGTAGAAAACCCCAACATCACTAGACCCTACCCGGGGATCGAACCCGGGACCTCAGAACGACAGTTGTACCGTAATACAACTACGCCACCGAGGCAGTTTAAAATAAATACAATTTTAAAATTTATACTACGTGTGATCCGCAAATCCCCTTTAAATTAAAGGAGAAGATTTACAAGAACATAATACGACCTGTCGTCTTGTATATGGATCAGAATGCTACCCCATAAAGGTGACGGACGAAAGAAGATTACATGCAGCTGAGATGCGAATGTTGAGGGGGATGTGGGGAGGAACAAGAATAGACAGGATTAGGAATGAATATATTAGAGGAAGTTTGAAAGTGGCGCCAATAGCAGACAAGTTAAGAGGCGGTCGTTTGTCCTGGTGTGGACATGTGATGCGCAGGGAGAAAGAGAATGTTGTAAGAAAGGTATTGGATCTGAATGTGGACGGTTACATGGGAAGGGGAAGACCAAAGAAAAGATGAATGGACTGTGTGAAAGATGATATGCTTAGAAAAGGAGTGAATGCGGAGATGACAACAAATAGAGAGGAATGGAAGAGGAAGACATGTTGCGCCGACCCCAAATGAAAATGGGAAAAGGGTACGGAGTCAATTATGATGATGATGACTTACGCAGTATTGTTTTTATTACGAATAAATTATATAAAAATGTTATGTTACGTTAATATTTTAAATGAAAAAATTATAAAATTTTAATTATTCATACTATAGTTAAAACCTTAAAAAAAAACAGTTTTGGCAAAGTTTCGAATTTTCACATCTTTCGGCAGTTACCGCGGTTTTTTTTTTTTGTTGTAAATAATATCTTTGCTTTTATTACAGAATGAATCAGGAAGAAGCGGTATAAACGGACTTGTTAGAACACATCGTGAAGTGGTTACGACACGGACTCCGTTATTAGCAGCACATCAAGAGAGCTGCGTGTAATGTTTAGTATTAATTTTTTATTGGACTTTATTGTATAGAATATTTTAATATTCAACAGTTTTGGAAGTGTGGACGATATTAAAAAAAATTCGGCTATCCTACAACTAAATCTACATTAGTACCCCACAATATGAAAGCAGTTACGATTCGACGAATTGTTCGTATAAAATCAAAAGTAGAAAATTACGTCTCACCTATAATTTGGCAGATAGGAAAAGGTAGAATTTTAAGAAATTTAGTTTTTAAAATAGATTTTTTTTTTTAAACATAATTTGCCGCCTTTGGTTTTATACGAATCAATGTATTCATTTTCTAAATCTTGATGTTTCTATAAACGAACAATACGAATACTTTATATATATATATATATATATATATATATATATATATATATATGTATATATATATCGATCTAATCTTTGTTCTGTAAATGATAATAAAACACAAAATAAGTTTCTGAGTATTAAATAAAATAATTAATAGCTCCAGTATTTATAAATTTATATAAGATGTTTGGATATTTCAAGATTACGCACAACAACGATATAAAGATAATTTAACTTTGTTCAAAACGAATCATCTCCAATGAAATTTTAAAATCATTAAAATATGCGTTGTTCTATTTATATTATTTAACTAGCTGGTGCCCGCGGCTCCGCCCGCGTTTCATAAGTTCTGTGCATATGACGTTTCGTTTATAGCTAATTTAATAAAACAAATGAATGAATAAAAGTAAAATGTACAATGTAATTTTAAAAAATATAGCCTATAACCATCTACGGTTAATTCCGCTTCGAATGGTTGTGGTTTCACGCTGATCGGTCCAGTAGTTTTCGAGTTTACCTCGGACAAGAAAACAAACTTTACTTATATATATATACAGAATATATATCTAAATGTATCAATAAAATACAATATGCGACGTGTACGAAGAATTTTTATTGTGTTATTTAAGCAATTTACAATATATCATCAATAATGTAAATTCTAAAGTGGACGAAAATGGGTGCCACTACGTCAAGGTATTTCAAAGAGTTTCGACGTTTCAATTTCTCGACCTTTTCACTTTAATCTATACTAATGAATAAAATAGAAGTGTCTGTTTGTAATGCCAAAATATATATTTTTTACTCAATACATATGAATGGTATATACGATACCTAAATACGAATTTTAAATTGTATGTCTGGCTGCCTGTTTGTTCCGAATGATCTCCGGAACGGCTGGACAGATTTTGACGGGACTTTCTTTGGTAGATAGCTGAAGTTACTTCGCGCAACGTAGGGCCTTTTAACTTTCGTAAATAATTACGGTTGCGTTTAAAAAAATATAAACGCAGTGTAGAGTATATAAAAACGCGGACGAAAGAAACGGACGAAGCCGCGGGCACACACAGCTAGTATTATTATATGTATATATACTTTATAGATAATTCAGCAATTTAACTTCATAAAATGACTGATGGACAATTATTATTATTATAGAAGAAAATTAATTATTATTACCTACTATAAATTGTAATTATACTCTGTAAGAGATTAAGATGAAGGCTCTAAGCTAGTAATTTAATGAATAAGTCGTTTGAATAAGTTTCATTCAAGTTAAACTAATTTTTCCCCGTTACGATTGAATTGAAAAAGCCGTAGCGAAATCATTTTTTTTAATGTTGCGATAACATTGTAAATTTTGAACTTGTTAATATAATAACTTTAATTTAATAGACTAAAGTTGGTGTAAAATATTTGTAAAGTTATCGAAATCTTTTATTATTTGGTTTATATTTTAGTCAGAGATAGCCAAAGTATGTATGTTCGTAAGATTTTAATTTATTTTAATTAGGTGTCTAATTTCTAAAAGAATCCTTGTATTTTAATTTATTTTTAAACATATCGATTTATGTACATATCTCAAAACTACGGTAATTGTTTACGTAATTAATAATTTTTTTTTATTAAATATGTACTCGATGGTTTTAAATCAGTACTGACAAATTTTGCTCACAAGTATTATTATTAGCATTAGCACGATATTACCATTACTGTGAATAATTTTCGTTTAAACGGCATTTAAAAATTATTTATAAAGTACCGAATAAAAAAAAATTCAAATCAATTTTTTAAATACATGTGACATATTATTATTTTGTTTCATTTAATCTAATTTTACCTTCTAATATCATCAAAATACCAGATTAACGTTAATGGAATAATACTGGTTTTAAATTGCGATGTAACTAAAGAGGAAATTGAACTCACCAGATTTTCTGCTGCTGTCCATTGTTAGGGGAACTCCTGTTCGAATTCAAATTTCAATTCGGAAATACTTTATGGAATTTAGATCTTAATCAGGAAACTATAAACGTCAAAATACTACCACCGATTCGGAAAACTGATCAGTCATAGAGAAGACCAAAGAAACTCGATAATGCTTTAAATATCACTAAACGCAAATTAATCAGTATTTAAATCCTGTAATAATGATGACTCATTTGATACTGTGGTCGGATTCTGGTCCAATAAACGTAACACGTAGTAAATCCGTTTATATATCGAGCCAGTACTAGAGTCTCTTCTTATAATGGTAGCTACCACCTTTAAGTTTCACAACCTGTCATGAAGCACCAATAGAGTACCTCATTTGACATCAGGTAAGATTGTGGTCAAAGCATTAGTACAGTACAAAAAAACAGTTTAATGAAAAAAGTGATCATTTAAAAATCCCTTATGAACGGTTCTTTGATGTGCGTCGTTCAAATTACGAATCCGGCTGATTAATACAGCGGTGAGTGGCGAAAATTGTAGAATTATAGATAGACATGTAAATAATAAAGGGATGGGATGTGTCACCGTGTATTTTTGCCCATCTATTTATATATTTAGTCTTAATGATAATTCTCTAAATGTAGAGTGACGTTGTTTCATAAGTCTGAAAAGAATACATTTGAAGACAGTTGATTGGCATGGTAATGGATTTTCAGCTTGAAAGTGATAATTAATCTGATGGATAATAGAAAATCCCTTTCCGCAATGCTGTGGTTTCATCATGATGCTTCGAACCGTGATCGAAAATTCAGGCTCATTCTAGGAGATTCAAACCGACGTCTATCAACACACTGTCCAACAACGCCACTATTAAGCTATCAACAGCTAAGCTACATTAATTATTTAAAGTTATTAAAAGTCATCTTGGCAGTGACTAGTTTTGTCAGAATATAAATAATTAATTGCATAAATTGTTCCTTATCTATATTTTATTCATACAATTAACTCCGATTTAGAGATACTTAAAAAATGAAGTTATTCATGTCACATGTAATCTTCCACCGTTCTACCCGGAGTAACCAGACCTTTGGTTTCTACAACTGGAATCGCACTGGCTGATGGTTCCACTGATGTTTCAAAATTCATTCAAAAATATTAATACTTCCAATGGTTAAAACGATATGAATGAAAAAAAATATATGAAAACAGTGATCAGAGGTGACGAGCGTACCAACATGCGCGACTAATATCGAGGTTCAATTTCTATTTTTTTGGTAGCTTTTTTTCGAGACTTAATGAGCGGTTAAGCAGACAACTTCATACTGTTAATTTTGTGTCACAGATGCGAGCGCATCTTAAAATTTCACTCTCATCATTTTTTTTCATAACGCGCCTAAAGAAGTATAACTTCAAAAATTGAAAAAATTAAACACAGAGATGAAGATTCGGAACTTAAACATTTTTGAAATGATATACCAAAAATGTTAAATGTGCTATGGATACAATGTTAATATACAGACTAGGTATGTGTTTTATAAGCTAAGCATTAGGTAACCGCACTGTACATTTACTACGAACCGAGCCTGAATAAAGCATTATAAGCCATTTGTTACGTATTCAGCGCACAGTAATTAATCGAGTGACTGGACTAATCGATATTGCATTAGGCGGCTAATCTACCAAAACTTCTCGATATTTACGGTTTCGATTAAATAGTCAACAAATCTGGATGAAAATGTTAAACTATTCTGAGGTACAGAAAGGTCTAAACCGTCCCGTAACTAGTTTTTTATATCTGCATCCTTGAAAACTTTTCTAATAATACCTGGCTCTGACAATAAATTAGACCATCTTTAAAAATACCATTAAAAAAAAATAAAACATTTGTTTTTGTAGTTTAGAAGCGATGATGGCGCAGTGGGTAGTCCAGTCGATCAACGCGGGTTCAATCCCCACCTATCTAATCCTAAAAATCGGCCTGAGCTTTCGGTGAAGGAAAACATAGTGAGGAAACCATAGCATGGTGGTAAGGCGTTTTCTAATGATGCCCGCCTTGGTAGCTACCATCCTCAAGTTTGAAAACCTGTCGCCAAACTCCAATAAGTGTGTTCCAGCAGCATCACTTGAGAACCAGTACCTAGGTTTAGTGAGTTTACCATCCTGGATCACATCGTCGTTAAACATCAGGTGAGATTTTTTTTTATAATGCGCAGCACTGTGCCTGCACTGGGCCTGATGTTAAGTACAGTACAATCCAAAACAGCGGCGACTGACACTTAACAGAATTCACAGATAGTCACCGCTGTCATGCTGGCCTGCTTAAATACCTCTTCATGTCTCTTTCGAAGGACCCAATATCGTATGAAGGAGGGAATACGCTGATTGTGGTCAAAGCACTGAACCTATGTAGTATAAAAAAAGTATAGGTACATTGGCAGACTTTTGAATAAACATAAGTAGTACATACTGCTGAGGCGAATCTACACTCGTATTATGCAATAAATAATGGGTTTCGTATGCTCTGGTCATTTTTGCGCTCCTGCAGGGCCTGCGGCCTGTGCCTAGGAACTGCTGGCTCCACACTAGTTACGACATTGAGTCTAAGATTCTTCCTAACACCAGAACATCATTAGGCCAGGTCCGCATAGACTAAATGAATTAATTAATTATTGCACCGTAGTTTCTACGCTGGTCAGCTTGACGTCTTAGCATTAATTTCTTTCAGCTTATTAGTGGTGGTATAGAGAGAGTAAAATCATAGTATGCAGTGTTAAAACTCATAATAAAACTTAAAGACTAGAGTAATAGTTAAATAAATAGTGGACGAAATAAATATAACATAATATTGTGAAGACAATTTCTTTTTCTGCCCTGTCGTGTGATAGCTACATTCACATGGTCCATTTAAAGTACAAATCAAGAAACTTACAAACTTCTGCAAACTACATGTTACATAGGTGCAAAGAGGATTTTTACCAAGACAACCTGTGGGTAACTACAATTGATGGAGGCTTAATAAGTGATGGCTGCCTTTGCTTTTGCACTTCGTACTTACCATTGATACCTTTTTTCAAAACATATTTCTACGAAGTAAATAAAAATAACGTCAATTTGATAAAATAAAAGGCCAATATTAAGTTCTTCGTTTCGTCCTACCTATAGCAAACCACTTTGTACCCCAGAACACAGTACGAGATTTTATTCTAACTCATTTATTATAACAGCTACATGATTGTGGAACTCTTTACCGCTTGACCTACCAGATGCTAAGGCAATCGCCACTTTTAAATCCAAACTCCATCAACTTTACTTTAAGAACAGGAACAAAAAACTGTAGAAGTATTTCCCAAAACTATTAATTTTTATCTATATTTTATCAATAGCTATTTATTTAATATTTATATTCGTTTATATTATCATGTTATTCAGTTGACTTTTTTAGTACCTGCAAAATAGATATGATGACATTAAAACGTACTACCCACTTCTTTGTATTGACAACACTACCGCAGGTTAACTGGAAGAAAATGTCAAATGGCAGTAAGCTCGACTATGTACAAATTGTATGTGCAATAAAGATTTTATCTATCTATTCGTTTCATAAGGACGGTGCAATATCGAAATGATAATATGGTGGAAATATATAGATAAAACATAAACATAACATAAGCTCACTCCTGTTATCCCCGAAGGGTTAGGCAAAGGTGAAATAGCGAACTACACCCCCTACATGCCGCCGAGCTTAGTTCCGTCCCAGATGTGACAGGGGCGAGCCTGTCGCCATATCGGGCACAAATTCCAAACTCCGGGATGATACTGAGTAGAAAAACCCAATACCATTTGACCCGACCCGGGGATCGAACCTGAGACCTCAGCACCGTAATACAACTGGGCCAGCGAGGCAGTATATAGATAGCGCATAATCAAACATTATATTGAACAGGCGTTTTTATTCAAGTCAATTTCGCAATAACAACACATGTGACAAAGACAAAGAATATATTATGACATGGCACGGCTTCAAAGCGTTACAAACCAAAATTGCATTAATATCTAAATTGTAGAAGACTTATAACACTAATAGAGATCATAGTAATAAGGTCTAGACAAGCACTAATGTTGAAGGGGAAATCTGTCCACAACGTGATCGTTACTGGATTTAGCTTAGTGTAGTCCAACGCGTCGTTTAAAGCTATTTGAAATTTATTTTCTGAAAGTAATTTAATTACATCACGTTACTAATTATAAACTACAAAATACAGTTTTTTAATAATCATCAAGTCAATTACAAAGTCATTACAGTATTTTCATTTCAATGAATTCAATTTATAATGTTAACTTGAAAGAATGAAGTACTGAAGGAAGAAATGTCATTCAAATGCGGAAATAATTGCAGACATAAAAATGTAAAAATTAATACTAAAACTTATTTACGCTAAAGTATTGCCGTAAATATACCACATTCAACGGTGGAAAAGGAAACCAGCTCAGTCAGTGCTAGGACTAAGTTAACATTGCGTTGCTTTTCAACTGTTTCCACCTCAACAACGACTTTGAAAAACTATGTCCCTCTTTGTAATAAATTAATGGTATGAAAAATCATTTATTTGTGTTACTTAAAAACCACGTTTAATTATTTTTTTTTTAAATCCCAACTAAATATCCTTAATAAAATATCAACGCATAAGTAGGTTTAACTTCCCGAGCGAGGTGTATACTAACGAGCGAGGTGTATACTAACAGCGAGGTGTATACTAACAGCGAGGTGTATACTAACAAGCGAGGTGTATACTACAAGCGAGGTGTATGACTACAAGCGAGGTGTATTACTACAAGCGAGGTGTATTACTACTATTAGGGGTTGGTTTTGTTGAAGAGGGTTGTTATTGGTCGTGTTACGTCTGTGTTAGGGGTTGGTCTGTTGGAGGGGTTGTTGTTGGTGGCTGTACGTGTTAGGGGTTGTTTGGCTGACGTTGGGGGAAGGCGGTATGGCGAGTAAGTCTGGGGGTCGTAAATATGGGTTGAGGGCGGATGTGATAGGGGAGTCTGTTGCGTTGGAGGAAGATACGGATACGGACTTTACTGAGGTTAATAAGCGGGATTTCCCATGGGAAAAGTTCCAAGGGTTGAAGATAAAGGGGGGGAAGTGTGGTGGATGAATTGAGGAGGATGGTTGAAGGGATTCCGGATGTGTCGTGTCTGGCACCGAAGGATTGGTTTGATTCGACGGATGAGATGATACAGTGTTTGGTGGATTTGGAGGGAAAAGTAGGAAATGGAGTAAGTGGGAAATTGAGATCGATGGCGGTGTATTTGTGGAGGTTGACTGCGTTTGCTGCTGATGTGTCGCAGCATGCTAGGTCGTTGGCTTGGGAGTCGAATTTGCTTGAGGTAGATAAGAAGAAGTATAAAAAGGAGATGGATAGGCTGAAGGCTTCGCTAAGAGTGGAGGAGAAGGAGGCGGAGAATCTTGAGGTTCAGTTGGTAAAGGAGAAGGAAAAGGTGGTGAGTCTTGAGGCTCTGTTAGGGATGAAGGGGGCTAAGAAGAAGAAGTGTATGATGGATGTTGCTGTGGGTACCTCACAGGGTGAGGGTGGAAGTTTAGGGTGCGAGGGAGAGCAGCTGAGAGCTGATAGTGCGACGGATATTGTGACGGCGGTTATGGGGAAGTTAGGGGGAGTACTTGAAGGGGTTAGTCGGAAGTTGGAATTGCTGGAGGGGCAGATAGCGGGGGTGGCTAGTCGGCTGCCAGGTGTGGTGGAGGTTGGGAGTGAGGTTGGTGGTTTGGCGGATGGGATTAAGAGGAAGAAGAAAGTAGCGGAGAAGGGTGGTCCTCCTTTGTCCTCCCCTTTGGGGATGGACTGGGCTCCACTTCCCGGTGGAAAGAATGATGAGGGAAATGAGGTTGTGGTCAGTGGGGGAAACGCCGAGGAGGAATGGTCCGTTGTGGAGGGGAATGGGAAAAGGAGGAAGGTGGTGAAGAAGGGTGTAGTTGAGACCCTTCTGAGCCTCAAGGTGTGGGGTTGGAAAAGAGGGTGGTGAAGCCAAGGCCGAGGGTCCCGTCGCCGCCGCGAACGGCGGCGGTGGTTATTACGCTGCGGCCGGACGCGGTGGCGAGGGGGCTCACGTATGGGCAGGTGTTGGCCGAGGCAAGGGGCAAGGTGGGGTTGGAGGCGATGGGGATCGAGAGCGTTTCCTGTCGCCCCACTGCTGCGGGTTCCAGGATGCTGGAGGTGGCGGGTCCCGATGGGAAGGAGAAGGCGGATGTTCTGGCGGCGAGATTACAGAGGGTTGTTGAGGAGGTGGCAGTGGTCTCCAGGCCAATGATGCGGGCTGGTGTCCGCCTTGTTGGTCTGGAGGACTCGGTGGGGAGAGAGGAGGCTCTAGCCAGGGTTGCGCAGGAGGGGATTTGTGGAGCGGATGAGATAAAGGCGGGTGAGATCCGGGTGTCGGAAAGAGGGGTGAGGAGTTTGTACGTGTCGCTTCCTGTTGAAGCGGCACGTAGGGTGGTGGAAAAGGGGGGGATAAAGATTGGGTGGTGCGTGACCCAGGTGCATGCACTTGAAGTTAAGCCGCTCAGGTGCTATAAGTGCATGGGCCTGGGGCACATGAGGTTTAGGTGTGTGGAGGAGGTGGATAGGGCGGCCCAGTGTTTCCGTTGTGGGGCACTGGGGCACAAGGCTGCGGCCTGTGTGGCGGAACGGCCAAAGTGCGCACGGTGTGCGGACAGAGGCAGGGAAGATGGGCACCATATGGGGGGGGCTTTCTGCCTCCCCTAGGGGTGTTGGTGTTGGTAGGGGATTCCTTGGGGGGTTTGTGGGTATGGTTGATTGAGGGATTAGGGGATGTGGGTCTGTTGAGTGGATTTGTGTATTGTGTTGTCTGTCTTCAGGTATCCCTCTCTTAGCTACGCCTTGTTGTTGCGACAAGGCGAGTTCAGGAGAGGGACCTATCTCTCTTTTCTCTTCTTAGCGGAGGCGGGCTCCTTCGTCTTTCCTCTTGGCCCGCCTCCGTTCTGTCCCTCTCTTCCCGTTTCTTTTTATTGGGGCAGGAGTATATCCTGCCTCGGAATGTTGACCGATGGGTCATGCCCCCCTTCGGGGGGGAGGGTGAAGAGGTGGGGTTGAGGAATATCCTCCCCCATCCCCATTGGGCCATTGCACGACGAGGCCCGGTGGGTTCGCTGCAGGGGGCAACGCGGCGACATGCCTTGGCAACCCCGTATTGCCCTCATCCCAAATGCAGCGGACGGCCCCGGGGGGTTTTAGTGGGTATTTCCGGGCGACTCTCGCCCGGGTGAGTCCCACACTGGCACGGAGCTCGTCACTCCGTGCCCCCTTATCTATTGTATTTGGGGGACTTTGATTCTTCAAATACAATAGATAAGGGCAGTGCGTAAATGCATTTCCCCCCGTCAAAAAAAAAAAAAAAAGGTTTAACTTACCATTAAATTTTTACATGTTAAACGATTATTAAAGTGACTTATTTTAGTAAAATCAGTTAGGGTTATTATAAAAGGGTATTATTTACCTTGACATGTAATAAGGTAACTGGCTAACATAGATCTGATCTCGTCTAATTCCGCAGATGCGAGCTCGAGTGGCAGAACAGTTATCAAAATAATGGATAATTCTGTAATGATGCCGATGACTAAAGAGATCGCCGCAGGAACACCCTGTGATATAAATAATAATTGCTTTTATTCTAGTTCAACAAAATTACTGCATTCCATCTGATATTATATAAAGTTAATAACAACGAACCATCTATAAATAACAATCCATCATAACACCAACGTACATCTACCACCTCACGTTTATAAATAACTAGTTGTGTGCCCGCGGCTGCGTCCCCGTTTCATATATTCTTCACTGCATTTTAATTTTTTTACAAGGAATCATATTTAAATTCCAAAAATACTTTTTGCTACTAACATTAACCAAAGATATTTCTTACAAATTCAAATAGCTATCAGCAAAATTGTGCATTGAATGGGATTTTATTCATAATTTCATAAGTTTTTGTAATTATTTACGCGGAACCCTATTTTATACCTTAATAAACCCTAATAAATTGCGCTATCTAATAAAAAAAAAGTTTCGTTATATCGGTCCAGCCATTCCGGAGATTACCCGGAACAAACAGACATAAAACAATTTTAATAATTGTATTTTTGGTATAAGTATCGTATATACATTCATATCTGTTCAGTAAAAAAATATTTTACATTACAAATGCCTATTTGCATGCTTCGATTTTATTTATTTACTGATCGAAAATAAGAAGAAAAAATAAAAGTTTAGAGGTACTCACTCCATAAAAATCACCAGTTAAAAAGTAATATGCAATACCCAACATTCTTGCAAAAACGTAAACGAAAGCTACGATCATCTAGAAAATGAAATATTATTGTTGAAGAGCCTGATTATATTATTTTACGAGTACATCAAAATAAAATATTTGCACTTACTAAATATCTGGGGACAGCCATCGCAGATTCTAAAATACTTCGCAAACGTCTGTACGCGTATGTAAACTTTTTAACACATTTAACTTTGTGTTCTTCTGTACAGTTTTGCTTTTTTTAAACCCATTTTTAATTCTGTTCCGAGAGTTTTCAGTATGTTGTAAAAACAATCGAAAATAAATACAATCGGATAATAGCTTACTGTTATTGCAATGAAGACAGTGGTTAGAAAAATATAACTTATCCCGTAAACAATACCAAGTATAATATTATTCGGATAGTACATTACCAAAAAACGTAACAACTGTAAAACTATCCCTATAATTAAACATAAGGATGTGATAAAACTTTTCAATTTCGATGTACAACCGAGCTCCTCGTCGAATGCTTTAATATCTTCACAAAATTTTAAAATAAACCTACCTTTGCCTATTAATGACAACCAAAAATGTATTGCTAAATGTACCAACAGGAGACCATTATGGATAATCATCGGTAACGAATTATTAAAAGTTATGCAAATGAAATAAATAGTTTGAAATACATAAACAGTAATGCAGTATATTTTGCCAATGCAACAGATTACTTTCGAAGGGCTAAAATCATAATACAGCCCATAAAAGAGTCTATACGACATAATACATTTGAAAGATTGTAAACGTCTTGATATTTTTAGTACAATTTCTTGAAAAAAGATTTTAACATTTTCACAAAAGACATCTTCATTGAGATCCATAATCGAGATTGCGTAATGAATTAGTAGTTATTTTTAACGTATATATTAATCCAATTAATTTACAGTTAACGTTAAACAATTTAAAAACGTGTGTTACGTTTCGTACGGTGAAGGTAACTGTGTGAATTATCGTTACTAGAGGGACGTAAAACAAAACATACAAACGAAAAAGGCGTTCTTTCATTGTAATTTCAAGTAACAATGATGGACTATTCGTCCTCGGATGTTGTTTCTATAGGTTAAGATGTAACAAACAGATATGAGCTCCCTCTGATTTTAAATGCCAGCTATTATTTATGGGTAATCATAATCGATCTCGAAAGAATCCTAATCTCAACTTAACTCAAAATAAAAAAGTTGCCATTACATAATTGAAATGTTTCGTGTGCTTTTAACTGCATTATATGAAATATTAACATCTATTGCAGTGGGTTTTCTGCAGTTAAATCCTTTCTCTTAAGCTGTTGTTAAGCATGCCCTATTAATTTAAATATCACATCATGGTTGTAAAGTGGAACGTTTAATTTAGCGGTCACAATATAATCTACCTGATATCCAGTGACGATTAGACAAAGGAATAAGTATGTTAAACTAAACTAGTTCTCAAGTGATATTCAACTCACCAACTTGGATGATGATAGTAAGATAGGCGTGAATATATTTCCTTGCAACATTCGGATCGAAACCGATGGACGAAAATGTGAATAAATGTATTGCTTATAAAAATTGATAATTTCGGTAGTTAACTATAAGTAATTATCAAAGTAATTTATTGATAAAACTATTATCGATCTATTGACTGCATAATTTGAGAAGCAGTACCTCTAGGGCATCGTGGTAGAGCATTCTCTAATAATGCCCGCCTGGATAGCTATTATACCCTCAAAAAAACTGTCGTCAAATACCAATAGGTGTGTTCTGGCAGTATCACTTGAGAACCAGTAACTCTAGTCTTAGTGTGTTTACCATCCTGGATCACAACATCTCTTAACATCGGGTGAGATTCTAGACAAAGCATTAAGCCTATGTAAAAACAAAGATCCTATAATCAAAATATAAGTATCCACTCACGTTATAATTGATTATAACGTTATTAATATTGAATTTGCTGGATGACATTGTTGAAGATTCAACGGACATAACAATGTTTGTATAGAAATTATTGATCGCCACATCAATATTGTGTTCACCAATATAGTCTAATAATTGTATTACTCGGATCTAATTATCGAAATCCTTGAGAACGTTTAATTAATTAAAGTGAACCCAGCGTGAATTAGGTCGTCTGGTTGCATAATAATTACCATTGCTGTTTTGCCCTTTGCAACTTCAGCTTCTGTTTCAAGCCGTTAAACTTAAACACTCCAGTTCGTAAATACCGATTTATTTATTGCTCAGGTAAATCTGTTGGTATATTTAATTGTTTACACTTGTATTGTTTCTATATTAAGAATTCTATAGATTTCATTCTTTTCTATTTAACACTCGCTCAATTAGCGAAGGGTTTTAGAATAATTTCTTTAATATATTACAGAAAATTTATGCATTTTTTAATGGCCATTTAGCTTGCTAGTTACCGCTCTTAATTTGAAAACATGTAGGGAAATCATTTATTAATGTATTTCGGTAACTGTTGTAACATTGTCAACCACATTATTACATATAACGAAACAAGATTGTCTTTAAATGCTTATATTTACAATGAATATTTTATTAAACATAAATGTTACTAATTCGATATAAATAAATTTTATCTTAAAAACACCGCTAAAATACTAAAAATATTTTGTTCTACATTGTACTGTGAAAATGATAATTAATTTTGGTAATGTAAATTATCAAAACGTCTAGCTAAATCGATGCTGGATAGGAAAATCTGATAGGTGAAGTTGTTTCCGAATTTATTAATTACATTATATTTGTTGCAAAAAAATCACATTAAGTCACAATATGTTTAGTAAGTGAACAGTAAAAGATCTATCACATAAGGTGCACTTAAACTAAGAAAACATAAATCTAAATATTTAAAAGTTTTTCCGTAGCTTGCACTCAGGCGGACACTCGATGATATAATCCACAATGTCATTTAGCATATCAATTAATTGTCTATAAAATAAGTAAGATTTAGTTTCACGGAATCGTTTCAGAGCCTAACACATTACATCAAATTTTAATATACAATTAGGCCGGCGTAACCCAAAGGGTTAAAGGCAAGAAATATTGGAAATAAAAAAATAAGTTAAATTTATCATGTAAATCAACTTTAAAAGCACTTATTTCAAAATCAACAACAAATAATCACGAATTAAATAAGAGTAAAATAATCAATTTATATTTTTTTATAAATCATATAATGAATTTGAAATATATGCTATTTCATATACCATGTCCTCATAAGGAGAAGAAGTCAGAAAGTTTAGGAGTTTCGTAAAATGAAAGGTTTCCTATGTCCTATTTGGTTGTAGTCTTCAAACATACAAATGTCATAAAGTTATATAAATGTCCTATAAGAAATATTAATTAATGTTATAAATATGTAGTTGATTTATTACTTCCTTCTCTTTAGCTGCTCATTTTCATTTAGTTTTTTTTTTTTTACACCGACTTAAATTTGTCAACTATCGGATACCATGTGGACCATCGACATGGATTTAAATCATTCAATAAGTGTAACCTCTACGTCATAAAAAAAAGATTTTGATTAAGCGATGTCATCCTTGTAAGATATTTTCAAATATTCTTTTAGCTATCTAACAACTCTCAAGTTGAAATCTATTGTGAAACACATATTAGTGCCCGCAACATTACCTTTTTTTAACATGGGAAGTGCATTTACGCGTCCTCCCTCCCATCTCTAATCCGGAAGTAAAATCTCCCGCGTTAGAGATGCCAGGGGAGTATGTAGGACTCGAACGGCGTGAAGCACCAGGAATAAACACTAAAACCCACGGTACCATCCGCCGTTTTTTTTCTGAGGGGCGACACGGGATGGGGTGGCATGCTCCGCATCGCCTCAGCGACTGGCCCGACCAACAGTATATGACAGGTAAACAACCTGTCATGCCGAGTTGGGCAGGTATACGATAATGTTGACTTTTGTGAAGATTTTTCATACGATTTAACATAACAACATATATATGAATTAAAACTTGACTAGATAATATATATACAATTTAAAAAAAAATTGAAATCAGTTGAATGGTTCTCAAGTTGTAAGCCAACTAAAGGACAGATAGATAAATAGACGTTGCCTTTATTATATTTAATGTAAGGAGAATAATCCAAGATCGTGATACAATATTTAGATGATCATAAACTTTGTACCCATTTTTACGAAAATTACGCGGACGGAGGTGTATGAAATTTCGCAATCTCATAGTTTATATAGAGAAAGAGTGCAAAATGCTGTTTTTTTTAATTATGCTTTTTTAATTAAAATTTACATTAAATGAATATAACAATATAGTTCGATTACCAATGCATTATCAATCACATGTCAATGTCAGACTTGACATTTATTTACCGTGTAGACAGAATATTGACTTTTGAGAAGGTTTCACTTTAAGCAATTGACAATGAAAAGTAAATAAAATTGTTAGCGTTTGTATGAATTATGATCGAATTTTGATCACAGACGAGCACTATTACGAGTAAATACGTGTTTAAGACTTACTGAAAAAAATTATACTAATCATAGAGGAACTAGAGTTGACAACTCGAATAAAAATTTGGTACACCTAGGTATGTCATATGACATACCGATGCTCCAGTCTGAGAATGGCACACACCGCGTCGACACATTTACACGTGAAAGTTTAAATAAGAATAATGCCGTCCTATGCTCTTAAATACTGCACGAAACAGTAAAACAAAATCAACAAAAATAACAAAATATATTTTTAAAGATATTTTTTTTCGAAATTTGAGTCAAACACGTCTAATTTTAATTTAATTATTTTTGATTTGCTGCTCGCTTGTTGCGACAAATGATATCCATATTTACGTTAAATCACAGAGTTGGTAATCATATGAGTCTTTTATCTGTTTTAATGATGCCTACACTGGAACAGAAGCAATATGGCCGTTTGGGGTCAGAGTTTCAGTTTTTCTGCTCACAAGTATGCTATCTATATGAAGTACGGACATATACAAGAATGTATATGTGCGTGTATGTCTGTACATACGAATGTATGTAACTTGAGTAATTATTTCATTATTAACATTTATTCTACTTAATAATTTTTAAATGCTTTCTATTCAATTGGTATAAAAGTACAAAAAAGTTAATAAAGATGCATAATAAAGTTTTAGCCGGAAAAGAAAGTAATTAGAATTTATTGACCAAATACTAAAATATTAAAACTACAATTATTATGTTTTTAATTTATCATTATAATAAACTTATACAAAATACTTAAAATTGTTTTACTTCCTCTCAATTTCAAACATTAAATCAATGTCCCATCTGGAATTCATTTTTTAAATTACTATGACGATATGTCGAATGCTCGCCATGATACTTGGTGGCCGAGGCCAAATATGAGTGCCGTTTGAAAAACGGTTTGTGTTCGGGACTTCGCTTCTAGTACCTATATACTTCAATGATAGTAATAAATAAAAATGAAGTGTCTGCTTGTAATGGCAAAATATTTTTTTTTTACTAAATACTTATACGACACTTATATCAAAGATACATTTTTTTTTAATTTTGTCCGTCTGTCTGTCTATTTGTTCAGGGTCATCTCCGGAAGGGCTGAACCGATTTGACGAGATTTTTTTGCTTGATAGCTCAAGTCACTGCGTGTAACTAAGAGCACCTTTAATTTTCGAAAATAATTAAGGTTCGATATAAAAAAAAATAAAACGCAGTGTAGAATATATGAAACGCAGGCGCAGCTAGTATCAAATATAATTATAAAATTGAAACGGCACAAGTATATTGAAATCGAACTGTTTACGGAGAATAAATATCTATTTGATATACATACGATAAGAAAAAAATTCACAATATAATTTTACTTCTATAATTAATCTTGTAAAATAACTGTAAGTGAGAATATATTCAAAGATGTGGTACTGTAGGTTTCTGGTGACTGCAAACCGAAATAATTAAACAAATTTTGCATTCGAGATAAAAACATAAAGATGTATTGTTTGTTTGTTATTAATTAGTATTAGAACGAATACGGATATCTCGAAAAGAACTCCACCCATTCAATCATAAGATGTCCACTGTTGGACATAGGGCTCCCCCAATGAAGAGGGCATTGCCATAATCGCCACGCTTGGCAGGTGGGTTGGCGATCGCAGTAGGTTTTTGTGATACTCAGAGAATGCTGCTGCCCATTCTCTGGTTTTTATTCCTGAGTCGCCTTTTACGACACCGTACGGCCGATAGCGTACGGCACCGAAAAGAACTACAGAGTTATAATAATCGCGGTCAAATTGGTCTTTGTAAATCCTATTAATCCTAGATTAATATTTAGTAAATATCTGAACAACCAATAAATACCCCTGATGAAACAAGTAATTTTTAATCACTGCACGTTATAATAAATACCACACATAAATCTTAATGTCATCATACATCTTATAAATTTAAATGTACTAAATCATTTTAATATTATTCCGTTTAAATTCGCCATTATCGAAAGTGTTGGAACACAAAACAGTGTTAGAGTTAAAATACGAATACAATGTATTGCAAATTAGATTCCCTGTGAACCATAATAATAGTTGCATATTTGAAAGCGTCATGAATAAATTCATGCGATCAGATCGATATTTTGATATGTATTGTAAAATAATAACATAACATAAGCTCACGCCTGTTATCCCCGAAGGGTTAGGCAGAGGTGAACTAGCGAACTACACCACCTACATTTCGCCGAGCTTAGTTCCGTCCCAGATGTGACAGGGGGCGAGCCTGTCATCATATCGGGCACAAATTCCAAACTCCGGGATGATACTGAGTAGAAAAACCCAATACCACTTGACCCGACGCGGGTAATCGAACCCGAGACCTCAGAACGGAAGTCGC
The DNA here is from genome assembly GCA_014132275.2 of Samia ricini. Classification (NCBI taxonomy): domain Eukaryota; kingdom Metazoa; phylum Arthropoda; class Insecta; order Lepidoptera; family Saturniidae; genus Samia; species Samia ricini. Next base: position 30,146,339 of record AP028159.1, on the reverse strand, counting down.
ACCGTAATACAACTGCGCCACCGTATTGTAAAATATGTAACACAAATAGTAGATTCATTTTAAATGACAGTTCAAGAGGCAAAATTTGTAATTTTATTGTGTTTGCTAAAGATATATCGTATATACATCCATATGTATTTTCTATTTTAACACTATAATTTTATTTATATTTTTTAATGCCTATATAAGAGATATCAATAGCCATCATCTCTTATTATAATAAATGTCACATTTATATTTATCTTTTAAATTACTAAAACAAACATTTATTATACATATGTCTCTAACTATTTTCAAATATATACCAATATATGATATTGGCCAGCTAATGTATTACATTCGATTAAATCGATTTGTTTTGTTACTAGCTACCTATATGTCCATATCATATATGGATAATTTGTTTATTTATATGCAGGTTCTACCACACGTACGGATCGGACCCCGGGTATGCTATGGCGAGCGGCCGAGTTCACCAGTCACCTAAATAGGGATGGATCCGTTCCGAAAAAGAACGATTTTTGAGTCGACTTAAATCCTAGCTTGATAAATCGATTCACAAAACAACGAGGTATAAAATAATGTAGCAGTAAAATAACTATAGATAAATAAATTAACTGTTTAATTTATCCACTCACTTAAAAGACACGTGATATCTCACTATGAAACCTTTTTTCGCTAGAACTATGTTTTATAAATTTTATTTAAAAAATAAACGATGAATGTAGTATAATTTCGACCACGACTAAGTCACTAAAAGTCAAATAAAACAAGTCGAAAAAGATTGATCTCTTGGAGCTCTATGTTTTGTGAATGGATTAAAAAATCAACCTTTTTTCCCATCCTTGCTTAGGCGACTGATGACCTCGGCCGTCCGCCATACCACGCGCACGGTCCAGACCATGGGTCTGGTATGGTTTTAAGAACGATATGATAGTAGTTTTTATATGAAGAACAATAACTTTATTTTCCATGTTTTCTCAGTGTATTTGATTAATTCAACTTTTGTAAGTTATAGAGAGGTTTTGTTATTTATAGTGCCAACGCCTCGGTTTCATAAGAGCTTGTGATCCATAATGAAATATTTCTATTAATTAATTAAAAACCCAAAAACATATCGCCGACGCGATGATGAAAAAGTTTAACAAATTGAAAACATAAAAAACTTTTTATAATATCATATAGCTCATATTAAATTACAAATTACTTTGATGTATAGATTTAAACCAAAAAATTGCTTCAATTTAATATTATTATTCTTAAAACTAACAAGTCCTGACGTCTATTAGGAGAAATATAAACTACAGACAAATATTTGAAAACCTGCGGTGCAAATGAACGCTATTCTAGTTCATCGCAGCCAACATAGATGGCGTTAAAATAATATTAGTTTTAAATCTAGATTTCAAACGATCTTACTGTAGGAATGTCATACATACATATAGATTTATCTTATTTACGTAAAATGAACGCACTTCTGATTATTTTATTAATCAGGAGAATTTAACGACAGCCTATCTTCCTGAAAAAAAAAAGTACTTGGGTACCTAAACGAGATAGGCATGAAATGTATGTAGTCTTCTTTTTTCACAATATCATCCAATTCATTTCAAGAAATCTTTTTTTCTAAAGTCAAGTTGTCTTACCGTTACTAGAATACTTCAGTTTTTGTCGTTTAGCCTTTAAGAAGTTCGAAAAATTAACGGATGCTCTTATGTTTTACTCACAAAGTTAACAAGGCAGTATGCTCAAATAACGTCATTGAGAAGTATTAAGTGCATAAAAAGTATGGTACGTTATTTTGAACTGTTTTGAACAATATAAGCTGGATAATTAAATATTTTAGTCACTTTTTTGGTCAAGTACATAAATATAGATATACATCTAACTGTCCTTCCAGGTTTTGCTCGAATTACATCTATTTAAAAAAAAAATGAAAAAATTACACATAGAAGAATGTATTATTCCAGCATTTTTTCATTAACTACAAACCCAGTTCCCAACATCCAGTAGCTAAACAAGTTCATTTAAGAGGTTAGTTAACAATAATAACAAAACGTTTCTTTATTCTGATTTTTTTAAATGTGCATAAACAATTAATAATACTTTTCATTACCTTCTATGAATCGTTTTGCCCATATTTACGTAATTAAGTAAATATGTCGATTACCCATAAAAATGAGACAATAGGTAAACAATGGAAAGCTGGCGTAAACTCCAGGTTTGTGTTCAATGGGGTTAAACAAAACGATTAAAAAATAATATAAAGCTCGCACACGTGTATTATCCGTACTGATGCGTCGAATGCGAGAGCAGTAAACGGAATAAGTGACGGGAGGGGACGCGCATTCCTCGCAGGTGCCAAGTTAATTTCTGGGAGTATAACGCACGCGAGGTGGTGGGGTTTTCGTTCACAACTGGAATGCATCCACCGTATACTTGTGAAACCTCGTCATAGTGACAAGTTAGTGCGCGTTGAATTCCGGTATCAACAAATGTATATCCAAACTTTCTTAGAGGCTGTGTATATTATTATTTAGTTTTTTATTTTCTTTCCTCAGGTATCAGCGGTCGTCATCGTAATTCGACTGTACTTTATTTAATATCGGAAGAGTAAGTGCAGCTTAATTTACCGAGATCGAAAAAGAAAGAATTGTACCAATCTTTAAAAGTTAATCTAATCTCGCCGTAGCTTATTAATTTGACTGCATTTTCTTTATTCGACGGGCACATGATCATAGAATAAAGACAAACAAAGTACAAGAGAAGACTAGAAGCGAGAGAAGTCGACGGGATCAGAAATTTTGCTGGCAAGACCTGAATAATGATACCATACTAATGATACTCTATTTATGATTTTTACCTTCATAGTGACGTCATTATATCTTCACAGCGCTGTCTAAGTGGTCCTCAATTGGTTATGTATTAGTTTATATCTACACTTTTTTTATCATAATCTAACATAAAATACGTCCGTAACATCAACGAATCGATGTGAAATATTTATTTTATGAAGAATCTCTCATGATACTATCAATAGAGATTTGGCTACAACAAGTTAGGTACATCGTTTCATTTTACGATGTTTGTCCATATGAGCGTTTTTTTTTGTATTCTATCGTACAGTATATTACGACTATAGACATGATTTTAAAAATTAAATATTTTATGGAAATGCCGCATTCATTATTTTTGGTTTACCCATTATCATCTGAACTAAATATGGATATTGTTTCATAATATAATAAGTCTTATAAAACATATTTAACTAATGTTAAATCAAACATATAATTTTGGCTCTGGTGTCAAAGTACACAATTCCAATATAACTTAAACTGGTTAGAAATTTCACTTACTTATATGTAGATAATTATTTCGATCATATTCTTTTACTGTTTCCTCCAATTATACAGACTTTTTATATAATTTATTTATTTCGTTTATTTCTATTGATTATACTCTATTTTTCGTTTTTATATATATAATAAGAAAAATATTTTCGTTCAAGGCGTAAATTTCAACTCGAGATTTTATTAAGTCAGATACAAAAATGTTTTGAAAATCAAAAGCGACTATGAATCAAATTAGTCTTTATACAATAAATAATTAACACGTTCACTGCATAGCATAGTTTTAAATTTTTATACGGGATCCTAATTATTATCCAAGGTTTTTTTTTACTACTAACATTAATCAAAGATATTTTTCACAAGCTTAAATACCTTCCAGTAAAACTGTGCATTGAATCGGATTTTAATCACAATTTCATTTATTTTCGAAAAACTAAAGTACCCCAAAGTTACGTCGATTAACTTGAGCTATCTACCATAAAAAGTCTCGTCAAAATCGGTCCAGCCGATTACCGATTACCCGGAACAAACGTACAAAGAGAAAGTCATATAAATTTTAAAAATTGTATTTTTGGTGTATGGTATCGTATGTACATTCATATATACATTTAGTAAAATATTTTGACATTACAAACAGACACTTCAATTTTATTTATTAGTATAGATTTAATTCTTGCATCGAAATGTCATAAGCAAAATATTTTAACAAAAAAAAAATGAGAATGTCCAGACACAGGAAATTAACAAATCGTCAATAAAGACGGACACCATCGTTATTCGCCACTAGAACGAGAAGTAATTTCCCTTCACAATCATTCAAAAGTATGTGGAATAATTTGCTTTAAAAAATGTTTCATTCAGAGTCAGTATTTGGATTATTTTCATAAATTTTTGCTACGACACTTGAATTTTTTAGAATAAGTATTCATATATTATGTATCTTATTTTTTTAATAAGGTATATTAATCTTGTAAAGGTTTCAATATTTCGAGTTAATATTTGTGTGATCAAAACATTTTAAAAGTGTGTTTTTACTGCATCTTTATGACATATCGGGTGTATTTATGTAATATAAAATATTAAATTTTCCAAATTCGAACGCATTAAAATGAATTCAATGTAGTTATCAGTTTAATAAAGGAAACTCGTAGAAAAGAATAAACTGTTGTGTTTTACAAGATACAATTCAAAGCTACACGTGTATGCTCGGGGCAGGTTATTTAGTATCAGGGCCTCTGCAGAATACATGTATAATGCGCCTCCGGAGGCCCTGGCATCTTTGCGCCGGTTAGGGACGTGGAGTGTTTAGTCAGTCGGTTTCGACCAACCTGGCACACGGGCACCAAAGAGGGCGCCTCTCGCAGAGAGGCTTGGTGACCCAGTCTGTCGCGAGGATCAACGTGTGCAGAAAACTACGGTTTCGGCTTACGTCCGAGCGTTCAACGAGCAGATTTCAACCACAAAAAAAAAAAAAAAAAAAAAGGTTATTTAGTATAGGGTATGTCATATTTATGAAAAAAAGTTATTAGAATAAAAGCGAATGAATGAAGTCAACACAAAAACAACCAACATCTCACAGAATAATTATAAAGAATGGAAACTGATATATACGAGCGAAGTCATCTAGGATGTCTGAAGATTTACGTAAGCCTTGAAAAATATTTTTTTGTCGACTTGGTTACAGAGTATCGATTTCTTCTACTTACACATGAACTTAAATAGGAAATATTATAAATATCTAAAAACAATTTCAGAAACCAAACGAAAGTCTTCAATAGATGAAGGCGAAGGCTTTGCGAAAATCCATCATAAATTACATTGTTTAATTTTTTACTTTGCTTACTCCGCTAAATCAGTGATCCATAAATGAAAATAAAATGTATTACAAAATTTGAATACTTTTCTACATACGTACAGAAGGTCACTCTATAGATTAATTAATAACAAAGTCACTATCATAATAGTATTATGAAAATTGTATAAAACGAATAATTAAGAAATATTGTAGAAAATAACTATAAACTGTATCAGATTTTACAATACCGTAATCAATGAAAAACTAGTTAGCCATAACGTTCTGGTTTATGATTTGAACGTTATTTGCATTTTAGCAAACTTTGAAGCAGCCATAAAGCATAAACTAATTTGTCAAACTTCGTACTTGTAATGTTAAGAACAGAAGTTGTTTTCCCGTGATGGATTCAGCTTATTAACCTTCTCATAGGCAATATTTTCAGAAACGATTTGAGCTTTCGATAACCTCGTGGTTAAACCACCTCAAAATGGTATGACATTTTTGAATGCTATCAAGTTAAAAATGTGTTATACCGATACCTTACAAGTACGCCTCGGTAGAACCTCAGTCACTTAGTGTCGGATCATGGTCTGGGTCAAACACATCTATACAATTATATATTGCGCCTGTATTTTTGGTAAAGGGATCCATAGCATGGTGGTAGGACATTTCCTAATAAAGTTCGCTTGGGTAGCTACCAGTTTTAAGTTTGAAAAGCTGTCGCCAAGCAACGATAGGTGTGTTACAGCATCATTACTTGAGAGGCAAACCTTATATGCTTAGTGTGTTTACCATCCTGGCCACATCGTCATTTAACATAAGATGTGATTGAGGTCAAAGTACACGCTATATACAATAATAAAGAAAAAAACTTCAGTTCAACCTTCGTTAGCACATCTTTTTACATGGGTACATTCCAACCTCAAACAAAGGTTGATACCATATTCTAATACCCTTGTGTTGGCTACTTTTTTCGGTTAATGCGTTACTAAACGCTCGCCTCAAATGTTCGGTGCAGGTATGAAGGTCCTTCTGGTCAACACTATTTAGTTAATTTGAAAAAATAAAACTATTTTAACAGAACACCATGTGAGATTGTGTTCAAAAATGACTTGTAAGTTTCATGAACTCTTTTACCTCAAAAATATCCGAGTTACTAATAGAATTTTGTTAAATGTTAAATTTTATTTTTATTGCGTTCAGTAAAATTTAAACGTCAAAATAAATGAAAGAGTAACACCCCATCAACACACAGACTTAATAAATACTGTATGAGCGAAATAGTGGACTGTATTTGGGTGCTGCAAACGATACGCTAATGGGGACGACAAATTTAGGATAGGAAAGATGGGTACTTACGTGAGATGATGCCGATGCAGGGTTCTTCCACGGATCCAGTTTAATGGTGTTCACGATCAAGATTAGGTACACTTCACTTATCACTAGGTGGTATGTACGTGCGCACGAGTTTACGATGACCATCAACGAAAGCGATATAACGACGAGTCAACGACGAAAGAGCGATGAGTGAGTGATGACGAGAGAACGCTGAGTGAGTGCCACGTACATCTCTCAGGAAAGATATTGGAGCGGGAGGGGTTGGGGGGTGGATTTAGGGATGGGACATTAGCCTATCTATTTGCAATCACCAATCGACAATTACGCGCAACCAAATACAATAACTTCAATTAATGTAAAAATTATTCAGAGTGTGATTATGAAGCACGTAACGGGAATACCGCAGCGCCGGTCCGCGATAGTGAGAACCGGCAAATTGTACGAACTTGTGCAATTGAAACTCCAATATTATAATCTCGGCTGCACTGGCGGTTGTTTTTGCCACAGTATGATCATTAAGCAGTTATATCACGGTCCAACATTCGTGAAATTTATCTCGAAGGAGAGAATTTGTGTTGTCTTAATTAAACTATATTTTTACATAGTTTTGGGAGTAAAACAAATCGAGGAAAATGTTTACAAGGAACACAAGCCTTAACTAATTTTTGTTTTGAAAAGTATGCATGGGAAAACTAAATACGTCAAGGGGGGCTTCGTTCCAGGATCATTAAATGCACCTACCTGCCTACCTTTAACTGTAGTAGTCGTAGAGTGGTATGACGTTGGTGACTGTCATGATTTACATCTATCGGCAGACGTTATCGTTTTTCAACTTCTTTGGTAGTGGTTTGACGTTCATAAGCGCCATGTTAGGGCATAAATTGAATAAAAAAAAATTATTTCAATTTTGAAGTATAATTAATTTCCATTCGACCGAAAGACGTCCACTGTTAAACATAGGTCTCCCTCAAAAACCTGGAGAGGTTGTCATAATCGCCACTCTTGGCAGGTGGGTTGGCGATTGCAGAAGGTCTTTATGGTACTCAGAGGATGCTGCTGCCCATCCCCTTGTTTATCCCTTAGTCGTCTTTTACGACACCCACGGGAAGATATGATATTAGCATCCGTTAAAACGCATTAATTTTCCCTGCTTAAACAAAGAAAAATTGTTAGGGGTTTAAAATTTTTAAGTAACTGTGACGATTGGACAGAGTATTAAAATTTAGTTTTGTTATAAAACCATTTCGACTATTTCTCAAACTACTAAATAATACATAACTGTACTTTGGCATACTTCATTAGAGTTTATGATAGATGCTGGGGCAGGAGCTAATTAGAGATGGCCACTGAGGGAGATAATACACAAACAACTGTATGAAATTATGACATATAAACTGTGATTATAATATAGTTTATTTTTATTTAATACTAGTTGTGCGCGCGACTTAGCTCGCGTGGAATTCAAACATTTATATTCTAATAGACAGCCTTATCTTCTCTCTCTAGTCCCGTCCCGCCAAATTGATAAACAGAATTGACTAACAAATCAATAAATACAGAGAAACAATTATTTTCAAACTATCGCAATGTATCTTGTTGTAGATTCTGAAGCCCCACATAGATTTTTGTCAAATATCTTCATTGTACTGATTTAATTTTTTATCACAAGTATAGATTATCTATTCCTTGTAATGTTTCAAAACAGTTCAAATTATTAAGAAAATAAGTATAGCGCCTTCTATTAATAATCGTCAAATATGTAATCACCATTCACCATAACACTTCGTCCCGCATGTTATCAAAAATAAACAAAATATTAATTACAGTTATAGTACAATTATAGCTAGAATATATATTTTAATAATATTATGTCCAGCGCCATATGTACACCTATTGACAGTATAATTGAAATTCAGTTCACTATTTCCATAAAATGGCGCCTAAATGCAACGTTTAAAATGCCTCGAGATAGTGTAACAATTGAATATCAAAATATTGTTATCTCATATACTAAGTCTTACAAATTTATTTTTTATACACTATAAACATATTTTATATTGTGTCGTTTTGTTCAATTTCATTCAATCCATCAATTTTTTGTTTTCGAATAAGACTAAAACGCAGTTACTTACCATCTCTTCCTTCATACTAAAGTCGCCGCGTGTTATTCAAATTACTATAACTTTTGATAGACTGGACTAATTTTAATGAAATAAAATTTTGATGCTGTTCCGGAGTATGCTTTATAATTATCTTTTAAATTTTTTAAAGTATAATTATAACATTCCAACTGATACCTGCACAACCAAACAGACGGACAGATATTTCAAAAAATTATAGAAATGTAAATTTTATTTCCTATTTTTAGTCCCTTCCTATAATTATTTTCACAAAAATCGGAATTGTGCAGACACGTAAAACTTGCAATTTTATTATTAGTATACAAGATTTAAGGTAAGGTATAATTTTAACATTTCTTTAAAGTATTTGGTTAACTTTTCTTTGCAAAACAGACAGCTGATATTATATATGTTTTCGCGATACGTAATTTAAAACTAAATACGACTCCTAATTTTAAATATTACCATCCCTTTTCACATCCTTAAAAATAGATTCTCATTTAAATAGTCACAAATGCCGTAAAATAAATCTAGTATCAAATTTCTTGTTTACGACCTTTGGACATTCAATATTTTGATAACATTTTAAAACCTTGTTTAGTGTATTTGTAATAGTAAGTCCTGCTATCACCAACATAAAAAAGTAGCTACATACAAAAACAATAAATTTTAGTTTACTCTCAGTAACACTAGGTTAAAGTTTACGAATTGATCCAAATGTAAAATCAAAATTGTTTTGTGAACATGACGGACTGGAAGCATGAAGGCGCGCGTGTTGTGGTTGACGTGGCTATTTGTTCCCGCGTAAAGAAGTTAACCAGTTTACAAGATACGATACGGCGACGATACGACATAAATTTACGGAAACAAAATTAAATAATACATACTTACTTCAATACCTGCTTATAAAATGATTGCAATATGGTGACAATTGCATTACAAAAATATTAGATATTAAAAATAATCTAAAAAGTATTGTAAATAAAGAATACATATAATATTAACTTTAATCCGTGGCTTAATTCATTACTTGTATTTATTTAGCGTAACATCATTAAATTATTCACATATTTTTTTTACTGTTTTATACTGTATAATGCTTAATGCTTTGACCACAGTTTTACCTCATGTTGAGTGACGATGTGGTCCAGGAAGGTGAACATACAAAGTCTATAGATATTCTCAAGATCTTTTTGTATTTGGCGGCAGGTTTTGAAACTTGAGGGTGGTAGCTACCCAGGCGGGCATTATTATAAAATGGCCCTACCACCATGCTATGATTTCCTTACGATTTTTTCCTTCAATGAAAGCTCAGGATGATTTAAGAGTTGGATAGATGGGCTCGTACCCGCGTCCATTGACGTGGAATCCGACCGCAATACCAATAGGGCCATCATCGCTTTTTTTACTAATTTCAACTAAAATCGTAAAATGTAAAAGTAAGATCCGATGTTAACGATTCAAAGGAGAGTTTGCTTTACGGTTACTGTTCTACTGAGTATCACCATTTTTCCTTGTTAAGTATAAGGTGGGCTGTCAACTGTAAAGTTGCACGGAAGTCCCTTGATAGTAACAGATCATACTCTACTGCTAGGGTTTTACTACCGCTTATTCGTGTTACTAGCTAAAATGGTTTCTTTACATTTATTTAATATGTTTTACTTTGTTCAAATTTATTCAGTATAAAATGTTTTGGAGTGCAAGCGTCATAAAGCGCTTTAAGAACTTTGAAGAACGCTTTTTAGATTAATATATATACTTAAAGTCATTGAGATGCACAGGCGCGGTGACCAAATAAGTGCGGAAACGCATCGGTAGTGTGATCGACCTCGTACTTTTGGGTATCCAGAGTAAGCGTGAATATGCTAATCTCTTAGCCATCTCCACAGTGATTGACGTTTGAAATAAGAACCGCATTTACGTCGATCGGACTATATAATTTCAATTATTGAAAAATAGGTCTTCACACGTTATCTTTTTTCTTTTCTCAAATACCTCTCAACGCAGCAAGCGACGCCGCGCACCGCCAAAAGGCTCGTAACTACGGTTGGTGAAACGTCGGGATAGGAAAAATCAAAAGAAAGAAGCTAACGCGTGAAGACCCGTTTTTCAATAATTGGAATTAAATATGGAACGCGAAAATTTAAAAACGTACAGAGTATATGATATCTGTAATTGTAAGTGTGCTGCCCATATGAATATACCCGTTGGATGTTTTTTTTTATTATCTTTTATTTAAACTTATCTACATTTTCGACAAATTTTCAGTCATGATTATGATGAAATGGCGACCTGTGGATAAACACTAATAAAATATTATTAAAAAATTTTTTTTACATAAATTTACTTTATAATATTTTTTATTTTTTTGGATTTTAAAACTAACTGTGTGACTGCGGCTCTGCCCACGTTTTAAAAATTCTTCACTGCGTATTCTAGTTTTTAAATATTCATTGGAAAATAACGTTTTGGTGGTGCTGCCTATTGTATCGTATGTTGTTCACAATTTTATGAGCTTTAATTTTTTTACACGGAACCTTAATTCCTAATTTTTTTTTGGGGGTACTAAATAAAGCAAAAATATTTCTCAGAATGGTTTCCCTTCAATACGAATAAATCTTTTGCCTTTTACTCAAACACTTCCCACTAAAACTAACGATAAAATCTTCTTTTTTTATCAGTTTTTTAATTTGTATTTTTTTTTCGCCGGACAAACAAAACATTTAAAAATTGTGTTTTTTATTATTGTTATCGTATTTGTTACAGGTACATTTATTTGTGTTTAGTAAAAAGTTGTTATTTTGATATCACAAGCAGACATTTCAATTTTATTTATTAGTATAGAATAGGAATTTGAATTTCTAATTATTTATAATACTTCCATGTGTATTTGAATTAGGTACTGATTAATTAATGAATACAGGAGACTGAAGCGACCTTTGTTGAATAAAAACAACTCTATCGAGAGAAAACAACTGACATCAATATTTAATGAGTAATGAAACATGTAATACTTAATTAAGAGGATTAAATATAATAAAATGAAAATTGCATTACATTTTATTAACGTTAAACTTTTAGGCAAAAATAAAAGTCATGGAACCCTTATATTCCTCTTTTATATTATAGAAATATTTAACCGTGCATTTTTATTGTTTCATTAGAGATGGCTTAAACAATTTTATATATTAAATGTTAACATGGGACATTTACAATAATAATAGCTGTCAACTTGGTTTGTTTCGTATATCAATTATGACAGTCTAATTAACACAATTATTTCTTAAATTATTTAGATACGTAAGATATGTATTTTAATAATCTAATATCTTCTAATTTAATAATCACCTTAGCTGAAAGACATTCTTTGTCACCACAATACTTCATAAAGCACGTTTTTGCGCCACCTGCATTCAAGAAATTCCCGCGACATTCACCAGATCGTCGGTTCATTTTGTTGGGGACCTACCCACGTTACGTCACTCGGTACGTGGTTACCAATTGAGTACCCGTTGGCCCCACGAGCATCAGTTCAACGAGAAATCTGCCCAGCCCACTACCATTTTTTTTATTGGCAATTCTTCAGCTAATGTCAGTTACTTTAGTTCTTCTGCGGATCTTTTCATTTTTTATTCGATCGCCGAGAAGTTTGTCTAAAGTTAAGGTATTGTAAGACAACGTACTGGTTATTCTTTCTTTTGGTAGACTTACTTCATTATTCTCTTAACTTGTTACATAAATTCTGTAACTATTCCATAATGAGTTTCAGCGCTCGATAAAGGAAAAAAATTATGATGAAACCATATAACTGTGGTAGAGCTTTTACTAGTGTTCACAATTATAAGCTAGTAGAAACGCAAGTGTGACCAGTATAGAAATAAAATTACAAGTATTATGGTATTGCCAAAACAGAGAGCTAAATGTTAAATTTATAACGTCTGGATTTCTGCTCAACTTAATGCAATTATCTGTGCAAACGGACATTCGAGCAATATTTGACTGATCGATTAAACTGTGTACACACTTACACCGGGAAATGGAATCCGGGAACAAACATTGATTTATATTACGGCGATCGTTTACTGGACGTCTGTGCTGCTACAAAGGATTTATGTAGATAGCTTAAGCCCCATTAAAATTACTAGTATGATTGAATACTTTTTTCATTTGTTTTAATTCTTTTACATCTATCTACTAGTAATAATTGAACTAAAGAATATTAAACATATGTTTTTTAAACGTAATATTTTGCAACTACATTTAAACCCTGACCTTTTTTTTTTTTTTGACGGGAGGAAATGCATTTACGCACTACCCTTACCTATTGCATTAGTGAGACCGGAGTCCCCAAATGCAATAGGTAAGAGGGCACGGAGGGACAAGCTCCGTGCCAGTGTGGGACTCACCCGCCCGGAAATACCCACTAAAACCCCCCGGGGCCGTCCGCCGCATTTGGGATGGGGGCGACACGGGATGGCTTTTGCAAGCACCGCGTCGCCGCCTGCGGCGAACCCACCAAGCCTCGTCCGTGCAATGGCCCGGTAGGGATGGAGGAGAATACTTCTCCTCCACCTTTTAGCCCGCCTCAGAAGGAGGCACGACCGTACTGGTCGACAGTCCGGGGGGCAGGATGTACTTCCTGCCCCCCATTTAAACCTTGACCTGAAAATCAATCCTGGAGTCATCTGCAATTATAACAAATGACTTATGATGATTCGTACACCATTTTGCAGCGGGACTGTAACAGTTTTTTTATCTTGATACGTGATTATACGTGATAATAAACTTGAATATATTATTTTTTTAATATACGTCAGTTGGTATGGTAGGTAGAAAGAATGAAAATATTTTCTTTCTTAATATACAAGCGTTTTTATCTGCTCATATCATAAAGGAAGGGGTTTAGACATATATTTAAATATTATTACCATGATTGAATTTAAAAATACTTAATTCCGCAAGTATATGATATTCAATTTTGCCGTCGCGTATCCTTAAAATTGTATATTTCACAATAAAAGAATTCCATTTAAAACGCATTAGAAATATTTTCTAGGTTTATTTTTGACCTAAGAAAAGTTTAATGATGTATGACAAATAAGGCAAAGTAACGTATGCTATTTGGATAATAATGTAAATGCGGTAAACGTATATAGAAAATATTCTATTGCGGTAAAAATACTTCCAAAGTATTGGAATATAATTTAACTTTACCTTAGAATTTCGTTGGAAGTTATCTATACTTTTCATTAATTCAGACTATATGCACAAATGCATTATTACTCTTTTTATTTAATCCACATTTTTTTTTAAAGAGAACTATTGTCAAATTAGCTTCCTCTATAATGTGCCACTCTAGGCTCAAGCTTACTCAGCCTGCTAGTAAATCCACCACTGATCTATTTCAATTTTTTTTTAATCGACATAAAAGTATCTACAACTTAGCCGAAAGCGAGGAATACGCTACAGGAGTTAGATCTATGATGATGGCTTTACCTCTGTCCGTGACCACGGACAAGTTCGTTCGTTGTGGAGTAATCTTCTGAGTCGTGTTCGGGAATCTATTTAATTTGTTATTGTGTATGACGTAGTAAGAGAGAGGAACCTCCGCAGTGTTTTTAAAAGTTCTGACGCCAGCATTGCTGACGTCACAATTATTGGTACCATGATGATGACTCATGAGTTCGAAAGAAAACTATATTATAATATTCCACGAACAGAGTAACAATGTTCCAGAAAGGTCCGAACTGTGCGACGGCTTGAGACGGAATCAATCGTGTATTTTTTTTTCTAAACTAGCTAATGCTGTTGACTGGAAGAGCTTTAACAGCTTCGCCGTATCTTTGTAAGCGAGTGCTGAAGGCACTCGCCGCAAATGGTAACTAACACAACAGTTCAAACCACGGCTTGGCCGCTACATGTGATATAAATTCCTGCGGAATTTAATCCTAGCTAAGCCCTACATTTTTTATTTATTAATAGTAAAAAAAAGGTTCCTTACAGGACCTATGTACCTGCGTGTTATGTGCAGGAGTGTGTTTGCAGTGTTGTGCGTGTAATGCTTGATGCAAGTGTCACTGTATCGCGCTGGTAGCGGCGTCAAGAGCCTCTTCAGTTGGGGTACGGAGCAAGTCTTGAACGGGCACCGGAGGGGGACACGGAGAGTGTGCGGGAGCTTAATCGTGCAACGACCACTACTCATATTTATGACAAAGCTCGAGAGGGGTTTACAAAACCACTTGTATAAAATGTTAACTGAACCTATTATAATAATTATTCAATTATAATTGAACTGTAAGTGAATTTAATTTAAATTAACAATTTTAGAATATTAATCAAAAAACAACTTTTACGAAAACATTATTTGAAAACGTAATTGAAATGATTCGTTTTCTTCAAATAATTGAACTAGCTTTAAGAGTCACAATATCTTAAGTAAATAACTTAATTAAATGATATTGCGCCGATATATATTTTTCATGAATAAAGAATTATTAATTTTTATATAAGATTGATTTAGCCGTCTCTTCATAAACCGCAGGAAAATGTATTTAATACGACATGACTCCTATTTCAGACCAGAAATTTACTTTCTCTGATACAAAATGTTAAACATAATCTAAAACTATACAGTCCGGCACGCCTTACTTCAAGTTTAAGCTTAGATTAACCTAGTTATAATGTTAACTGGTAGGTATATATAGTTTTTGAAATAACTATATCATTAATTATTACCGGCTCTCACATATCCTTAGCTAATTTTGTTAGTTTCACCTTACTTAACTGTGTTAGTAACTGCTACCACAGAACTTAATGCAACTAGTCATTTTATATTTATAATAACGAAATAAGAATTTTTTCTAGGAAAACCAGCTCCTCAAAAGAAGTCTTAATTAGAACGCTAAGTTCAAAGTTTCTTTATTTTCTGACTACATAGTGGTACCATAGATAATATAGTCTTTGTTGGTACTATCAAAAGACGTATCAAGGTTTCGGTTACCGAATGATATTTTCTTTCTGGAGTATTGGTAACAATTAATTAATTAATTTAATTTAGTAAATAAATACTCATGAGTTTAGTAATGCTCCGTGTCACATCCCTTCTTAAACATATAAATAAATTACATTACTTTAAAAAACATTAAAAATAATGAAGTAGTTTTGTTTCAAATTTTAGTTCACTTAAAGATGACCAGGTAGTAAATATGTGGGGAGCTGTAAGGGTTAAACTCTCATTTTTTCTTTAATTTTTCTGGATAATACAAAAATTACACTCTCAATGGAACATATATAAAAACAAGACTTTAAATGTTTTTTTTTTTGTGTGTTTCCAGAAGATTTACAGTCACTGAAGTCAAAATTGGCAATATACATTGTATTTTAATAAAATATCCATGTGCGCCCGCGTTTCATTTGTTCTTCAATGTATTTAATTTTTTTATACGGAACCCTAATTATTTCCTTTAAAAAATGTTTTGTACTAAGATAAGGTAAAAATATTTCTCATAAATTATGGCACTTGCCCGTAAAACTGTGCATTGAATAGGATTTTATTCAAATTTTTATGAGTTTTAATTTTTTTATGCAGAACCTTAATTAATTTCGAAAATTAAAAATACCTTAAGTTACACAGAGTTACTTCAGCTATCTACCAAAAAAGTCCCATCAAAATCCGTCCAGCCGTTCCGGAGATAAGCCGTAAGAAACAGACAGATAGACAGACTGACAAAAAAAATGTATTTTTGGTATATGTATCGTATGTACATTACAAACAGACGCTTCAATTTTATTTATTAGTATAGATCTAAGTAAGGAATTAATACCGAATTAATTAATATATTTTAAATAAAACTATCGTTCAAATACTGTATCTCTCAGAATCGATAAGGCTGCATCATCATACCCTAACAATACAAGTAGGAAACAAAAACAAGAACGAAGCCATTGTTCCGATCGACAATGAGCCGAGTGAAAAAGCTTGAATGACAATCAGGAGCATTCGTCTGGTTCAGAATCAGAGTACTACACCTATAACGGGAAAATAAATTGCATTCACTAGAAGCTTGCGGAATGGAGAACAATATAATAAGTTCTTTCTCATATTTGTTTTATTTATACTCGTGAATTTATTATCGATATATCAGTTAGTTCACACACTTCTTTATCCTAACATAATTAAATATTAAGGTTTAGGGATCGGGAAGTATATATTCAGACTTAAAAATTTGACCAAACGATGTTAACCAGAAAGGCTTTTATAGCTTCACAACACTTTGAGGCGACCGCTTGAGGTCTTGATGGCAGCCATAGCAAGGGTTCTAAAATAGTGCGAGCCTCGGCTTGAGCTTGAAATGAAATGAGATCGTCTTACTGAGCCCCTACAAAGAAGCTAGTAAATGTGTATGACTGAATACGTAGGTTTGTATGAAATAGTATGAAATAGATACGCTAGTTCGATATCCAAATATTTTGAAAATTAATGGAACGACATGTCCATTAATTTAAATTTAAACGAATGGCAACCACGCACCGGGAGACGTAGCGTACGTAAGGCCCTCCACAAGGTGGACCGACGACCAGGTGAAGGTCGCGAGAATCCGCTGGATGCGGGTGGCGCAAGACCCGTCGTCGTGGAGATCTTTGGGAGAGACCTATGTCCAGCAGTGGCCGTCTTTCGGTTGAATGGATGGAAATTTAATCGGTTAAAAGTTAACTTTAAAATATCGTGGTAAAACACTAGTACTAGCTTTCAGGTTACTCTGTATATTATTAATGTACTAGTACTTTAAGAAATTTACTTCGCGATTCAGTATAGAGAAAGGGGGTATTTTCTATCTCAGCATATATCCATCGAATCCTGCATGGTATTAGGCTTGAAATCCCAGAACTTTCGTGTACGTGCCAGATTCGCCTCAGTGTGTGATTTTCCGTTTAACAGTTGTTTGTTTTCAGACCTAAAGCGTCACATGTTTGTTCTGTTTTACACGTGGCTAGCTTCGTCTGTGTGATTTTTAAGTGAATATTTTTGTGCGCGGATTAAACATTCAAGATTGCGTCATGTGATTAGGGTCAGAATAATAGCATTAAGGTTTTGAATATTAAAGGATGGATACGTAGCGAGAGGAGAAAGGACAAAAATAAGCACCCTATAGTGTTTAACTATTATTTAATAATCTACTTTGCTATAATCATTCGTGATGAAGTATGCGTATTGTGCGTACTATATTTTAGTTAGTGACCATGACATATATTGGACATTATTCATATGTAAAGTCTATACTGTAACTATATTGTAGTTTAGTTGAGGTTACCAGAACGACGACAACAATAGTTAAATCAGTTGTGAAGTGCATTTTAGGTTACTATATTGATTTTTTGTTGTTGTTTTTTGAAGTGAATACTTCTTTAGCGGTTGAGCGATTCTCGGTAGGGGAAAAACTTATAGATTCGCGTCACCAATGCTACGTGACAGCAGCTGTCAACAATAAGCTGCAGGAACGTTAAAGTATAAGATTACTATTTTTGTGTTGCCACTTCTAAAATATCTTCACATAAATGCTTATTTATATTTGTTTTGGAATGAAGTTGTTTACGGCAGGCTTGGAGGTGATAAGGATTTCGCTGCGCGACCGAACTGAGATATATGTGAGACTAAAACCGTAAGAAAAATATGTAACGGGAGTGCTTTAGTCGTTCTTTTTCCCTCTTTCTTTTGCATTCTCTCATCCTTTCTCTTTTTAATCCCACTCCGTCTCGCCAATGCGTAGTTTATACTCATGATTTTAACGTCAATTTTGCATATTTTTTTTAAATTTAATTTTTATTTATTGTCGAAAAACTTGTAGTTTTTATTTTAACTAATAATTTGAATTAATTTTTTTTTGTTTAATTTATTTTATTTTACGTTATTTATTATCACACTAAATTTCCTAAATCCTTTTATATCCAAAAAAGTAACAAGAAAATACATATAAATTAATCTTTTTTTTTTACAAATTGTATTGCTTCTATGTTAGCCGAAGGAACTTTGCTCCTACCAATTACTTCAAAAAAATATATTTTTATTACGTTTTTTTAATATATTGTTAATTTATTTTAAATTCATGCTAAATTTTATTTTATTTTTCTTAAGTCTATTTACGCAAATCAACAATAATTTGAAATGTGACATGGAAGTGAATTTTCTCTTAATCGCTGAAATACCAAGAAAAAATTAACAATAGGAAATCAATTGGAACTGGTGTAAACACCAGGGTCGTACTTTAATGGTTAAACTAATAATATGATACCTACTTAGGAGTGTTCCAGTTTTATTAGTGGATTAAAGCGATAATGCTTTACTAGTTGTGTAAATGACATTACATCGATTAACGTGAGTTCTAAACACGTAATGAGTTGAGTTTTCTGCCAAAAAAAAACATTACTATGAAACAGTATGGTGATGGTAGGGCTTTTTCTATTACCTACCTAATACCATCTCTCACTCTAAAGTTAAAATCTATCAACAAGCATATTATATGGGTATTTTTTATCTTTAAATCAAAGCCAGTCCTTCTGGGTTTAGCATGTTACTACATCTTAGACAAAATCGTCATTTATTATCAGGTAAGATTATAACAAAGCAGCAAACAAAATCTAAAGAAGCAAAAAAAAACTGTCTTGTTTTAGGTTACTAAATAAAAGACTGAAATTTTGCAGATGCGCAAGTTCTTTATTTTCAAGAAATTTTACATATATTCTCTTAAATATACCGATATGTCTAGAAGTCGTGAAAATCACCAAAATATAATTAACATTTTCTTTTTATAGATAAAAAAACATTATATATTTTTCTCAATAAACCGTATTAATATTATTTGGTTTGAAAAAAAATATTAAAACTAATTAAACACACAGAAAGGTATTTTTAAATCTATATATAAATGATTTAAGTTAAATAAAACAACCACTAAAACATTATTTGAAATTTATTACTTTATTCTTGAATAAATTTTTATTACATACATATTTCACACCGTTTAAGAAATATACCAAAATCGTAAGAAACATAAATAAATAAGGACTAGAATTAAGTTAGGGTTGCCATTCTCTAATGCTAAAATTCAAGATTTTAATATTAAAAAAAATCAATCTGTACCGTTTTCGGCAGAAATGAAGAATATTCGTATGTAATATGTTTTTTTTATTTATAACTCTGTGATATTTAACTATCATCTTCATCTCCCTGCTCTTAACCCATTTTTATTTATGGTCGGCGCAACATGTCTTCCTCTTCCATTCATCTCTATTTAAGATCATACCTACATTCTAAGAATATCATCTTTCAAACAGTCCATCCATATTTAACTATATAAAGTTGAATTACTGACATAAACTTTTTTTTTTTTACACGGTATAGGCTCAGTGCTTTGACCACAATCTCATCTGTTGTTAAGCGACTATGTGGTCCAGGATGGTAAACACACTAAGCGTAGCAAGCTAGCTAGCATTTTCTAGCAAGTTTTAACTAAAGCTCTGCTACTTTGTTAAAACAATGTTTGGAGATATCAGAAACAATACAAATTTAGGCCTAAGGGTTTATATCCAGCGGCTGTAATAAATGATCGAGAAAAAAAAAAAACAAAGTCACTAGGTAATTTTTAAAATACAGACACTGGAATAGGGTTAACAAAAACCATAAATAATTCATAATTATATATATTATACGTATACCCCGCCACTTCCGAAAAAGTGGGACAAATCCTGAAGGAACAAGACGACTGGCAACCCTACACTAAACCAATATTATTCAACGAATTCAATTAAGAGAAAGTAAACATCATAAACATTCTAACTATAACGTTTCCTTCAAAATGTTATTACATATATTATGTGTTTTATAAATCAACAAAAAACTTAACCGAACACAATATCTTATTATTTTTTTTTATTTCTATTAGTATTTATGAGTAAAACATGTAGTTTTAATTTTATTTACAGCTTATCTATACTAAAGAGTTTTTTTTTTAATTCTCATATTTCATAGCATCACAGTGATTGATTTTCGTTAAAAATTAAATTTACAAGCGGTGACCTAATTAGACCTCGATAGATGCTTAAATGCGAACCGAATTAAATATATATAGTATCTTTTTTTGAGCTTGCTAACATATTACGTCACATGTTAGAAGCAGAACGTGTGATGTTAAAAATAAAGATTTCAACGAACCGACCACTACTAAAAAAAAAATCAAAAATATAGAGAAATGGTAAATAATTCATTTCGTCAAGCGCAGTCACTCTAATGTATTCACGAAATACTTGGGCATCAATAAGAAGCATTTTATTTAAGATTTTGCTAAAATTTTATTGTCTAATCCATTTCTTTCGTAATATAAGGTTATATCTCTTAAAGAATGGAACAGTTACTTTATTTTTCTAAAATAAATATATATATATACAGAAATACTTGATTCAAATTTCTTTTAACTTACTAATTAGTGTGTATTGCTTTTTGAGCATATTATTAATAATTAAAAATATTTTTATAACTACAATTAAATTAAAGGTAAACAAGAGAAAATAATAATTTATTTTTAATAAAAATATTTTGTAACAGTTTATTTATTTTAAATAAAATTTAAAAAAAAAATGTTACTTCTAAAGATACTATTGAAGAAGGACACTTAGATTTTAAAATAAAGAATGTATATATATTTTTATATCAGATATATAAACTTTTAGTTAGTGTTAACAATAGAGAAAAAATAAATTGTTCATTAGAATATAAATCTAAATTGAGAGGTCACATAGCAACCGGACGAACATACACAAATGTATCGAATTTTATGTCTTGTATATTGATTTATTCAAACAAAAACATAAAAAAAAACATTAATATCCAATACTTTCAAGTTAATGTGATCTCTCAATTGTGTCGAATAATTCAGTGATTTAATTAAATTTACTACTACTACCTTTTATCCCTCTTAGAGATTGTCCCAGAACGTTTTTTTGTCCACTTCAATTATATAATAACATCAGTTAATTACAATACTTATAGAATTTATATACAAAATAGTTTTGTCGAAACGTGCCATATTTTGAAAATAATACACAAAATGCAAACTAGCGTAGTATAAATTATTATTATTATAAAAGTATTACTTATGCATTTTATTTCGATGTTTGTTTAATTTTTTTTTAAATATATAGTATGTTAAATAAATCTGTAAAAAATTCAAGACTTCAAGATACAGGCATTGCCTAGTTTGTAGTCTACAGACTAAACAATGTATATGTAACCAATTTGTAAATAAACACATTATGCATATTTGGAATTTTTTAAATTGAAATGCATGATAAAATTATTGCAAAATTATGATTACATAAAGTGGTTATAACCTATTTATAATGAAATGTGTGTAACATGGCACGTCGCTTTCGAAATCGAGCGTGTTGAGTACAAAGAATATAAAATAAACAGTCCAGATTAGACACAACTCTCGCGAGCGTTAGCTAACAGCGGCGTCCGAGTCGTGACAACTTCCCTACGCCTTGAAAAAGTCCCACTCGATACGCTCCGGCGATCGTCCACTAGTGTTCCTATACTCTGTGCGAAAAAAAAAATCATAATAAATTTTCAAAAATACCTTTGATTTCTTCGACGGCAAATGTATAATTTATATCTAGAATTTAAATTTCAAATTTATTATCATTGAGTAGAACAAAATAGCATATCATAATAAAAGTATCAAACATAAGGGCGAACGAGATAGCATTCCTATAGTGTCGACTTCCCACTCTGACTTATAGTATTTATAAGTATAAGCAGGAGAGCGACAGATCTTATTTATTACTATTATTTGAAAGTTTTTATTCCACAGAACACATTGCGCCCCGTGTTATATTGGTTCAGATCAAAAGGTTTGTTGGTGGGTTAATATTATCATATAATTTCTTAGCATTGATTGAACAAGGTTCTACTAATATCATATAAAAAATCTGTAAGTTTTAGTTTCATAAATTTAGCATATCCAACAACAACTCTCTCTCAGTCCTATTCTTGTCACACTCCATCAATGAGTGATGTAAATCATCAATTTTTTCACATTAATCTCAATTCGGGGATTCTTTTTCTGTTTGAATGTACATAACATCCCGATGGAGTGCCCTGTACGAATATTAATAGGCTAACACCGTATAATTTTATACCAAATCTCTTTTTCTTTACTTTTTTCACCAAAATATTAGGATTAGTTAGCTTTTTTTTATACTTTGGTAAAATTTCCCAGTAAGTGATCTTGACATCCTTTATATATATATGTAAATAAACCCTACATTAATCGTTAATATAGCATCAGATATTTTAAATACTCAAAATTTATGAAATCAATTATAAATTGTTATGCTGGTATTGAAAGGCCAATATAAAAATATTTATGCAATATCGCTAAATTTCTATTATATGGGTGGCTGATCTTTTTGTAAACGAATAAATTAAATTAAGAAGTAAAGCTTAATTTCGAGACGCCGCACTGAATGACATACGAATCATCTTAACGCGTCAAATCTCAATATAAACCAACTTTAACTAATAAATCTTTATTGAAATGTACTAATGATAATGTATTGTTATCAGAGAAAGTATCGTTTTTTTTTTGTATTATCTATATTTAATTTAGAGACTTGGGTTCACCAAGAACATGTCAGTCCCATCGTAACTTAAACTTAAAACTAACAAACTATACCTTAAAACTACTCGCAAACTTCCACAAAATTTTGGCTTCTACACTTGCAGTAAGTATCGTTATAAAATATATAATAGGAACATTTATGAAAACAATTACACCTTTTTTAATACTCAAAATGTCAAAATTATAGTTACGCAATCAAAAAGGGTTATCTCGATTGTAGGTTTACTGAGTAGAGAGTGTATTTTTTTAAGTTTTTACTACATAACAATGATACGTTTCACAAAAAGCTGCGCTTCGACAGCGGACAAATTTTTATTGGCAGAATATATCTTATTTATTTTCATTGAAAACACATTTTTTTAAGGATTTTAATGTTATTGAATTGTGAGTAAAAGCATAAATCAGATCAGAGTTAATAATTTTTGACAAAACATTGATCATGATAATGGCGAGAATTTCTATAATGTATTTATTACCTGAGAGTCGAAGTTTGGTGTATTCGGTGTCTGCGGGTTGCTTGTTCTCAGATCCTGCTTGTGTAGACTGTGGCCACTTCTAGACAAAACAACAGGCGGTGACACAGCCGCACCGTACGGCGGCGGATCCGGCGGACATTCGAGATCACGCGTGCATTTGAAATCTATTAAGAAGAAATTTGTCCAAATAAATCTGATCTGCTAATCCTAAAGGATTACGTTGTGGGTGTCACACGTATTACAGAAGTCATTTCCATAGATTAGGTAAAAAGATTGATGATAGCTCCGTGTATCTATGCGTGTATAGATGCGTATCTATGTATATAAATATTAATTATATTTAGTTTTATTTATTTTTTTATATTTAGATACTTTTCGCCTTATCGTTTATTTATCTATAAATTAACTATGTAATAAAACTACCGGAATGTAAATTTATGATTCTTTGACACACTTGCGATTCGACCACAGCGTAATCAACTACTATAACTCGGAATTTTGAATGATCTCCCGCGATACAGGAATTCATTCCTAGTGCGGGGATCAATAGACATATATTTGTGTGTTAAATTTGTAAAAAAATAATAAAGATTTTTGTATTTTTTTTTGTATTTCTTTATCCATTTAAATTCCATCCTAGGCAGTTCAGAAGTCGTGATTATATTACAGTGTCCATTGATATTGACATTAATAGGTCAAAAGAAACTTAGGAAATATTAAAGTATTTGATTAAAAACGATAAATAAATTCTATAGTAATACTAAGTTTATTTATTTACTTAATCTAATTATAAGTACCTTATTGTTTTAAAACTGTGTTTTTTTTATTTCTGCTAATATACAAAATTATTTTATCTTCATTTATGAGAAAAATAATAATTTGATTGATTATTGATAATAGAGTGCGTTAATATCTTTGCGTTTGCTATTTACTATTTAGAAGAATAAAACGGGAGAGTAGCTTTATCTTGGAACAAAAATATTCAGGAGCACTTAATCCACCCACCTTTGCCAAGTGGTACGACGTCTGGGTTTTTTTTATCATCCGGCGGTTGCGGCGAATGGTCTTCACTGCGTAAAGTACCTTTAAACGCTTTCAATGTCTGTATAGGAGCTATAGAAATAAACACTGAATTTAATGATAAGGACCATCAATAAAATAGTTACAATTTAGAAAGTGGAAGATCTGGTGGTATGATAAAATCAGAGATAATATATATGTGGGAAGTGTTTAGATTTTTTAAAGCCTAATACACTTGTATTCACTACTGTAATAGATTAACAAAATGACTTGTCAATAAGATGTGTTACGACTATGTTCCTTGTTTACGACGTAAGACTATAAATAAAAGATTTGTGTTTGAAAGTGATTATTTCCCACCTTATTCCCACATATATATTATGTAAAGAAAACGTACGCTAACTTTTACGTGTTTGTATCAAAATTCTTTATTTTTTGTTAATGGGAATCAAATAATATAACTTTGACTTTCATTTACAATTACGTATCTCCCTCCTTACGCAAGGGAAGAAATAACTAAAATATATGTCTTTCTTAGGTTATTCGTACTTTGAGAGCGTGGTTTGCCCGGTGGACTATTCCGCGTGTCTCATAGACGGTACGACTGAAAGGTCGGAGGTTCGAACCCAGGGTGGGTAACACGTTTTTGAGAGCGTGCTTAGCCCGATGGACTAATCAGCGTGTCTCATAGATGGTACGACTGAAAGGTCGGAGGTAGCATTTTTTTTTGGGGGCGACGCGGTGGCATGCAGTGCAATCCCGTATCGCCCCCATCCCAAATGCGGCGGACGACCCCGGGGGGTTTTAGTGGGTATTTCCGGGCGTCTCTCGCCCGGGTGAGCCCCACACTGGCACGGAGTTCGTCCCTCTGTGCCCCCTTACCCATAGCATTGGGGGACTTCGGTCTCACTAATGCAATAGGTAAGGGTAGTGCGTAAATGGAATCCCCTCGTCAAAAAAAAAAAAGGTTATTCGTACTTTATTTTTTAGATACCGTACGTTATTCAATACACGTTTCTAAATTATAAATCACTGCAACTCCGAAATGAGTTATAAATAACTCTTCGTTCATTGCATAAAACAGAGCGTGAATTGAAAATACCTTGGCCACAATTTCCTGTTGCGCTCCAACTGTGGCACGTCTGCTTTAGTTATAAAACTTTGTGAAAATTAATACAATTTTTAAATATGTTATTATTATACGGTCTAACATTTTTTATGAATAATCTTTTTGACGATAACACAATTAAGGGAGACTTAATTAGTAAACGCCTCTTTCCGTGGAAAGGATTTCTTAATCGGTACTACCCATTTTTATATCGCATGTCAATTTGAAGAACACTTTTCAAACATCAAGTCCCTTAATAGATTAACAAGGTAACTGTTTGTTTACCTTCAAATTCGAATTGGATTAATCGATATTGCTTTGAAATAATTATTTGTTACAGACGGATTTTATTAATCAGTAATGTTTTCCCTAAATTTTTTAAATAAATCAAAAGTCTCTTCGTTTTGAAAGCAAATTGGACGAGTATTCGTAATTCGAGAGAATGCAGAAGAGCATAAACTGAATGCAGTTCAGTTAGAACATTTGGTCGAAGCTTTCAAAAATTCCGATCACGCGACACAAAATCTGCCTCCGTCCTCCAGCGAGCTCTCGCTTGCGCCGGCAATTTCGATTTATTCGCCCTCCGTAAGCATGTCGAGGGAGAATCTTTTATTGTTTCCCCGTAACTTGCATTCAATTTGTTTTATATAGTGATTACTCTTAATTGATCGAGGGGATTTATTATTTCAAATAATATTGTCCAAACTATATGATAACAATTTAAAACTAGATTTATATATTTTTTTTATTTATAATTAAATTTTTTTTCAATATTACATTTATTATTTGGCTAGTTAATATTATATTATAATAAAATGTTTTACAACACTATCACAGAGGGACATAAATTAATATGAAATTATAGTCCAACTAAAGTAAATATAAAAATTTATGTACATGATAATATATTTGTTCATAAGGAAGTTTGTAATAATACTAGTTGTGTGTCCGCGGCTGCGCCCGCGTTTCCTTTTATTTTTCACTGCGTAATAGTTTTTTTTGTTTTATACGGGCCCTAATTATTTTCCAAATTTTTGAAGTGAAAAACATGGAGTCGCGTCATAGTCAGCGGACGCTTTCCATAAACTATGTATGTATACTTTGTTTTTATAAAATGTTTTAAACATTGGAAAAGTTATTTAGATTAGTTCATGGTTGTATTTTAAAATTCGTATTAAAAAAAATTCTATATTATTCTTTTATAACAAGTATTTTGTCGTGGATTTATAAATTCTAAAACAATTTTGTGCTAAAAATATTAAGCAAAGATATTTCTCGCAAAATTTAAACATCTGCGAGTAAAACTGTGCATTGAATTATTTAAATTTTTATGAGTTTTAATTTTTTACACGGAACCCTAATTATTTTCGAAAAATTAAAGTATCTTAAGTCACGCAGAGTAACTTCAGCTATTTTGAGCACTAACCTGGCGTTTACACCAGCATTCCATTGTTTTCCTATTGTCTCATTTTTATGAGTAATCGACATATTAACAAAATAAGTCCCGTCCGAATCAGTCGAACCGTTCCGGAGATTAGCCGTTACAAACAGACAGACAGACAAAAAATTCTAAAAATTGTTTGTTTGGTTTTGGCATCTTATTTATATTTATATGTATTTATTAAAACAAAACAGACGTTTCAATTTTATATCTCAACGACAACAAAAACTAATTTTCTTTGTACGATCCTACTTCCCGCTATAGTTGTGTTGTCTTCCAATATATATTTTATTTATTAGTATATATATATATGAACAATAATAGTTCAAGTTATTCCATAATTAATTTACCTTCGTATCGCATCGAATGGTGATGTCGCCTCCGGGCTATAAAGGCTACAATTACAATTAAAATAATTGTTGCTGAAATTCCAGCGATTATCAGAAACGCTCTGCTCGCATTCTCATTATCGCCGGTTGTTGCTTCTAAAAGAAAAACAGCACTTCAGTAATATTTTGTTATAGTTAGACTTTAATAATGTTCAAGTTATATTTTTGTCAATAAAAAGCGCAAGGGATGTTTCAAAACTTTGCAAATATCAAAATTATTGTCCGTCGTATTCAGTGGATACATTTTGAAGCAAAACGCAAATAAAGTCAATGATATTATACGTGGACGAACGCATGATAATCACTACATACATGGACCTATTACAAAGACCTTCTTAGAAGTGTCGCATTTAGTAAATACTGCTGTAGTAATGATTGAAATGTAATCTTGCAAAAATGCAGAATTGTGTAACAGATTATAAAGATCTTTTCGTATATAATTTTGCAGTAGTCTGTGAACCACATCACTACACATAAGCTGACGTTTATAACGTCCAATTTAAAAGGTGACGTCTCTCTATATGCCCAGTAATTGGTGTATAATTCTAGAACCACAGAACCAATTTACATAATTTAAATTTTAGTATAGTATATTTGGTAATATATGAATAGTCGATACAAAAACAAATAATATCTCAACCCATTCAACACTTTAACTAAACCATCGAATATATGATTGATTTGTTATAAAATTAGTGTTTTATTTCAGTCATTTTTCAGTTCATTCCACAAATTTTATTGGATACGTCGAAAAAAAAATCCTTAATTGATACACCCCTTTTCTAAGTGCTCTTTCCCTGAGCTTGCAATGATTTTCCAATCAAAACTACACGTAAATCAAATTTTTTTTTGTTAACTTCTCTAATTATATACTTGGTCGCGATTTCCTCAGAATTAAACAATTTATAAAAGTGTCCATTGTGGCAAAATGTTACCTATAGGTACACTAGTAAGCTGTACAGGTCACTGAAGTTGTTATTATCTCTGAAGCAATCAACTTTATGAAACAAATGCAAATAACAATTTTGTCGGAAGTTAATTATTTACGAAAAAGTTCCTATAGAAATTAATTGCTTAGATCAATATTTCCTAAGATATTTAACTTAACTAAGTACACTTTAATATACATTTTAAAGTAGATGTAAGTATAAATCAGTAGTCTCCAGCACTTATTATTTAAAAGCTTAAACTTTTAAAACATTATTTTAATAAACTGATTTGATGACAGTGTGAAGTTAATGATTAACAAATTGGTAATCTATTGTTAATTATGAAATAATTTTAAGCATATACCTGTGTGTAAAGCCATTCGCGTTAATGTATGAACTCTTAATTTTGTAGTATCAGATTTCCCTTTTGCATTGAAAGCATAGAATAGGAGTTTTAATGCCTTTCCAGATCCTAAATCACGTAATTTCCATATCGGTTGAGGTGAAGTCTCGTTTAGAACTACTTTACCGGATTCCCAAGCTTCCACCACATACATTGTCTGAAGTCCACCATCGTAACCTGATAAATATAAATACAGAAATTCTAATATTCTTGAATTTATGAAAACTGATAAATTCAGCTTCATAAATTTTAGAATGATGGCAACATTTATTTAAACTAAACATATCGTTTAAATTACGAGTATTGTAAAATACTTTTTATTATATATATTTAGCCGGGGCTAGAAAGTTTCCTGTTATTCGTTATTGTAATTTTTATTACTGACATGTATTTTAAATTTCCCAAAACTGAATTATGAAAAGTATGTCAAATTTTAAATTTAAACGACATGAACCATTGCCTTGTTGTTTTATTCTCTGTTTAAAATAAAATAAAACCTCAAAGATTCAAGGGTCCGTTTGCTTTTTATTTAGTCTGTCTAATGGACTTATATACGTAGTATATATAAATATAGATACGTCTGATTAAAATATATATATATATATATATTCCGCTGTAGGTACAATAGATAAAGAAGTATGTAAATGTAGGAAAATTCTATCAGAAAGCGTTAGTATCGCAATTGAAATTTGGGGCCACTTTAAAAACTTGCCTGAGAATAGGTACTTTATTTCAAGGTTTAAGAATAGCTCTATTTCTCATAAAGAATTACATGATTCACTTACTGAGAAACAAATGTTTAAAACTAGGATTATTATTTAGAGCGCACAAAGGTACAAAAAAAATAAATTAAATTACAAAAACATACAAATAATTACAAAGATGTGGGTAGATACATGAGATACATAGAGAGACCTTAAGAATTTCGATCTTTGTCTAACTGAAACAAGGATGCATGAATTATTTTAGCATTTACTAGATGAGGCATTGATGGCATAGTCTCGTATCAACAACTTTTTATTTATTTATTTTTTCTTTGTAAAATTTTTGTTATTTATTAAACGTCAATTTTGTTAATAATTTATTTTTTATTATTCTTATTTTTTTTTTTGGTTAGGCTATTCTATTCATATATTTTAGATATATTTCTGATTTAGTAGCCATTTTAGTTTAGTTATATTTTAGTTTTAGTTATATTTTCCTGTATATTATTAGTTTACAATTTAGTAAGCAACAAAATACATACCTGCAATGCATCTTAATTCAGCCGAATTTTCTGTCAAATTCACTGACGAACAATTGTATGGCTGTTCAGGCTTGACCGCTGGCATCAGGATGTATCTGCAGGGTTCTATTTGTTGTCCAGCTAAATTGGTAGCCCTACAAACCAAAGAACCGTAGTCTGCTTCTGTCACTGGTTTGTAAGTTAGTACAGAGTAACCAGCAACATCTATCTTGAATTTACTCTGATATAGAATGAAAAAAAAAAAACATATTATTAAAGACAGGAGGTTATATGTTTATTATTGTGTTGTATGGATTTCGATCCGGATTGCGCAGGTTTGCAATATAACGAAAGAGTTTAATTTTTCATAGAGGTATATAAATTGAATAACAATTTCAAAGTTTTTGTCTACTTTGCTTACTTTCACAGCTTAATGTCTTACGGTATTTTGCTGTGGGGTACAGCAGCAGAGGTAGACACCATTTTTTTTACGTTACAAAAGAGAGCTGTTCGAGGAATATACAATATGGGAGCTCGCGAATCTCTAAAGAACAAGTTTCAAGAATATGATATCTTAACTTTGCCCTCCCAATACATCTTCGATAACTTAATGCATATTCGTAAACATTAAGACAAGCTCGATCTAGTGAATGATCGTCATAATTTTAATATTAGAAGTAAAGACAAGTTGTCCGGAACCACGCTTTAGGTTAAGTAAGTGTAATAAAAGCTTTATAGGTAATAGTATTCGGTTTTACAATAAGATCCCGAGTAACATTACCGATTTACCTGACAATAAGTTCAAGTATTATGTCAAGCAAGTTTTAATTTCAAAAGGTTATTACAGGGCGGATCATTACGTGAACGATAGTGATGTCTGGAATTAACCCACATCTTCGTGCTTCCACTAACATTATTAAGACTACGATTTGTATAGTTTTTATATGATAAAAAAATGATATATATTATATTTATAAAAAAAAAGAACCAGATCGAGTTTCTCGCCTGCGCTTTTCTCGACTGGGTTGTTTTCCGAACCGGTGGTAGTGTTTTAGACGTTCATAAGCGCCTTCTTAGGGCCTAAACTGAATAAATAAATTGAACATTCCATTGACCATCATCAGCTTCAATGCATTGTTACGTTTTCGTTACGATACGCGATTAACAAAGCAAGTTAATAAACCATTGTGACATTTCTGTTTGTCATCTCTCGGATGCATGAGACTATCCGTCAGTTATATGTGTTAATTTACTGTGTAAACTTGACCAGATTGAGTTGTTTCTACAGAAATAATTGCATCGCAGTTAAAATATACAAATTTATTTCTATTAGTGTTACACATAGTACCAAATCTATTTTGTTGATATTATAATAGTAGATAAAATACTAGTGGTCCGTAATTTAGACATTAGAAAAGTCTCGGGTTGATTCCGTGTAACTAAGGGATTAACTGATGCCGTAAAGCATTTCGCTATAAATGTATTATATTTCGCTTACATCTGCAGCATACTAAAATATTGCAGCACAATATGGAATCAATAATATGTCACACACGGAGGTGCTATTAAGCGCTTATAGCGAATTTTTTTAAAAATGTTAAATTTTCGTTCTAAATTACCATTTCATGAATACGAGTTAGCTTGTTTTCTTTAAGACGATTTCTTTAAGACGTATTACAATTATTATTATGATATATACTCGGGCGGACTCGATTGTTCTACACTTATCAATCTATCCATTCAACCGAAAGACGTCCATTGCTGGACATAGGTCTCCCCCAAAGATCTCCACGACGACCGGTCTTGCGTCATATTGATGAGTGATCAATAAGACATTAACATTAGTACCTACACCGTTTGATAACCATTTGTTGTTCATTGATTACAACTGAGATTGAATTATAATTTTCTATACGATGTTAAGAGTAAAAATAATAGATTTTTCACTTACCGAATCTATTTCGACAGATCCCATAGAATTGTTTAGTATCCATTGGAAATTCTTTGGTGGAGGAAAGGCGTCTACTTCGCATTTAACTTTTGTTGGTTCGTTAAAAGCTGCACCCACCATAATAGTATTTGACATGGTACAAATAGGTTTATCTGGAAATTATATATTTTCAATAAAGGTAATAAATTAAGAGCCTGTATACCGATTGACTTTAGAAGCAAATATATTTCTGCGACAATGTAGCAGTCCTCATATTTCTTTGTTTCAGTTTAAAGGGCGCCGACTTACGTGACGTTTCGAATTAATCACAAAAGTAGCAATTTATTTTTAGTTAAAGTTTCATTGTGTTATCTTTTTCGAGTTCTGTTATCAATATAATGGGCACTTCAATTTACATGAACAGAAATGTATGCCTGCTATTATAAACCATAAAGTGTATGAACAAGTAACTACTACAATATTAGTTTCTGAACTATTCGCCTAACCTTTTGTTTGTATGAAGATGCAAATCTGTAGGTATTATTTTGAACCCAAAAATGTTAATAACACAAACAACATTTTGACTTGGATATAAGACCACGCGGCAGTCTCGCTGAGATTGGAACGTATACAAAAACATTTTATTTTGGCATCCTTGGTACGCAATGGGCAGGGCGCAAAAGTAATTATCTTACATTCAAAGATTAAAACATTATAAATTAGACATAGCGTAAAATTGTAGAATTCTTATAAAGGTAAAAAAAATTAAACAAATGATTAACATTCCTCAGCTGCTAAGCTTGTTTAAATTTAAAGTTCTTTCACGTCTGTGCGGACTGTAAAGAATAAACATCTAGCATAATATATTAGAATTTCTACCAGAGATTATTTTTGATACATAGTGTAATATTTTTGAATTTCAGTAAGTATACTTCAGATGAATTTCTCGGTATTGGTTTACAATTGATAATGGTTTTAACATAATAATAGATACATTTTGACGAATAAAATACTCACAAATAAAATTACAAAACTTTTTTTTCATGTTACAATTACGCCTACCGTTATGTGATGATTATTTTAAAGATTATAGATACATTAGATCTAGAAATTAGGTTTTGTCAATCTAACAATGTATTTCGATAGAAACGATAACATAACCGTTACGATGTTTATATGGAAGCCAAGATAAGCATAAGATATCTGAAATAACTATATTTTAGAATAATATGATTATGTGTATTACAGGTTATTTGAGTTAAGATGAGTACTGATAGAGAATCATGTAAACAGAAAACATATTTCACTGACTCTATCTAGTCTCGGATAGAGGTATGATGTTGATATATTAAAACTATAGTTAAAAGTGCACAAAATAATATTTAATTGAGAAAATAAACAGTTTGACGAATATGTATCCACTTAGCATATGAGTAGATATAAAATTATTTGAGCAAACACAGTGAGAATCTTTCCAGGCAAAAGAGTATTCAGTTAAAAGGAATTATTATATATGTACATACACCATAAATAATGAATGTGAAAATAGCATCAAAACAAGAAAATACGGTTGAGAAAGAGGCATCCGTTGCTACATTAGTTATTAACAGGCGTTAGACTAAAAATACGAACGAATACGAAAAAACAAACGAAATATTACATGATATATATATACGTGTCTAAATGAAATATCAAATTTAATAAATGGAAATGTAGTACTCGTCTGAACTATTGAAGTGACAATTCTTTTTGCGCGATAAGAGTAAAATTTCAAGGTCGCTTCACGCGATTTTTAATAGTAAACGACGGCTTGAAGTGCGTAGCGAATGAGAAAAAGAAAAATAATAATCGCGCTATTTTTAACGATATTATTATAATCTATCTATATATATAAGCAAAGTTTGTTTTCTTTGTCCGAGGTAAACTCGAAAACTACTGGACCGATCAGCGTGAAACCACAACCATTCGACGCGGAATTAACCGTAGATGGTTATAGGCTATATATTTTTCAAATTCTATGAGCTTACCATGTTTTCTCCATTTGTTTATTTATTAATTTATTTGCTCCCATAAAACAAAAGACATGCATTTATAAAATGGGGTTCCTTTGACGCACCATCACCTCAAAACTACTGAACATATCGGGATAGGACTAATACCTTTCAACGCAGTATTTTTCGTAGACAGGTATTTTTTAGATTCCACCGATCCTCTCTAATTTTTTTTTTTCGATTTACTCGTTTGTACATTTTCCACTCAATTTACGCTTATATACATTTTTTCCGTTAATAAAAACAAAATACTCTTACTTTTATTCATTCATTTTTTTTTTTTTTTTAAATTAGCTATAAATGAAACGTCATATACACAGAACGTATGAAACGCGAGCGGAGCCGCGGGCACCAGCTAGTAATTATTATAATCGCTTCTTTGTGCTACATTCGTTCTTCAACAAACGTGTGCATGCTCACATTTTAGCAAGTGAACATACTTGGTTTCTGATATCAATCCCTTACCAATAACTTGTGTTAAACGTTTCAATTAAAAATTGACAAAAACATTTCACTTCTGACACGTGTACTAGGTACACAAGCTCTTTATTTTATTTATCTGGTTAATTTTATATAAACAACGATTTGAGAAGCATTGAATGATATCGCAGATAATCAACCTCTGGAATGAAGTTCGTTCACATTAGTGACAATGAAGTTTATGGAACTCCACGAAAACTCGTCGTAAGTGTCTCACCAGAATTCTCTGAAAACCAGCTAGCAGTTTTGTGATACAATATTAAAGAAACAAAACACATAGGTTCATCTACGAATATATCATATTACATACCTAATAATAACTCATTTACCAGATTGAAAACCGTCGAATTTAAAATACACATTTACGGATATAAAATCAACGTCAATATCAGAAACACAAATGGAATAAGTCATCCAATGATATATTGTAACGGTGCCGGTTGCAAGCTATTTCTGATTTATTGCGAGTTTATTTGGCATTTATATCTCGTAATTTTTTTTTACAAATATATATCTACATTTTTTAGAACAAATTATATATGCTTACTACCAAATTATTTGTCCTATATAATTCCTATGTGCAATATATATAAATATATACCTACGTTGTTTTTTTTTATTAATTCGTTCACAAAATAATTATCATCATAATAAAAGCTATGTTCACGCAATCACGACACGACATAAAGCACTATAGGATACGGTGTTTTAGAGTCACGCCAACAGTGGTAAACAGAATATTAATTTTTAACCGGTGACAATTATCCAGTCAACCGACTTTCGAATAGCAAAATACTAGGTAATTTTTTAACACGACACTTTTACACGGTCTACTTGATAATTTTAGTAATTTATAATCTCCAACAAATATACTAAGATTTAGTGATAAAAAAGAAATGAAATCAACACACTGATTAAACAGGAAATCGTAAAACATAACATGCTATAACAAACCGCAAGAAATACCTTGCGCCCGTACTCACTTATGACCTGTAACAGATTGACTTGGGTACTCATGATCAGACGCGATCAACGGCCGACGTAGAATAAATCACGACCTCCGCTGTAGCGCTCTTTTATAGCAATTTCGTTAGAGAGGGTAGTTTTAATGTTATAATTTATTTTCTTATTTTGTAGTCTCGAAATAGCGTGAAAAATACTTATCTGAATTCGCTTGGAGACTTGAAGCGGACTTGGTGCAAATTCGATTTATAATAATCACTAATCTTGATCAGGATTAAGTTGTTACGTTGCCATCGGTTCTTGATAAATATACAGACAGAACTTTGATTTTATTTGGTGTTTGTTTACATACATATACAGATACTAGCTGTGCTCGTGGCTTCACCCGCTTGAAATTCAGATAATTTGCATCCCATTATCTGCACCTGGATGCACTATATTCATCATATTCGGTTTAGTAGTTTTTCCGTGATTGGAGAACAAATTAATAAACAGACAGACAATTTTTTTTAAACTATCGTAATGTACTATTTGAAACTATAAAAAGCTCAAAGGGCAATGGAGAGGGCTATGCTTGGAGTTTCACTGCGTGATCGAATCAGGGATGAGGAAATCTACATAAGAACCAAAGTAACCGACGGTGCCCGAAGAATTGCTAAATTTACCACTTAAATTTGTGAGCTGCGCACATTGCTTAAAGAACCGATGCCCGATGGGGCCAATGGGTTCTCGAATGTTTACCACGCACCGGAAGATGTAACTTGGGTAGGTTCCCCACAAGGTGGACCGACCAGCTGGTGAAGATCGCGGGAATCCGCTGGATGCGGGTGGCGCAAGTCTGGTCGTCGTTGAAGATCTTTAGGGGAAACCTATGTCCAGCAGTGGACGTCTTTCGGTTAAATAGATGGATGGATGAATGGATCGAAATGTGTTCTTTAGTCGATTTTGAAGCCCCGTATTCGTCCCGTTAGCCTTTCATTATAAATATAAATAAATGAAGCTTATAAAAGCGTGTTGAAAATGAATTTTATATGTTGTGTTTAGCCTTAAATAAATATGTTCACCATTTTCATGATTACATTTCAAGTCTAGACCGAACCTAACTACTCCATCTAACTATAAATTTGTTAATGTTTAGACATTAAACAGTATGTCTTCCGTGATACAGTGGTACTACTTTGGGAAAGTTATTTGCTATTTGTTATTACGCGCGTTTCATG
Source organism: Samia ricini (assembly GCA_014132275.2). Taxonomy (NCBI): domain Eukaryota; kingdom Metazoa; phylum Arthropoda; class Insecta; order Lepidoptera; family Saturniidae; genus Samia; species Samia ricini. The sequence goes on along the minus strand of AP028159.1, from coordinate 30,109,426 downwards.
TAAATAGAGTTGTATTTTAATTACAACCGAACGTCCTTAGTTTATTACTACGAAATAAACTATTTTAATGACAGTTTTGTTAATTACTGTAATTTTAAGGGGTGCTGTTAAAATTATTACTTAATGGAATCATTTCCAGAGGCATTTTAAATTCTAAAAACACTAGTTCAATAATGTCTAATGATAGGACGGTGCATAAATAATCTTCGCATATGCTACGAGTACTTTTCGTCATCACATTTAGATATCTTAAGGACTATTGTAAAGACTATAAATATAACAAATATATTCCTTAAAAAAAAATTAAAATAAAGTAATTTAAGTTAGTAATTATCGAAGGCGCCTTTGACAAAACAAGCTTTATTAGCATAAATCAGGCCCTGATGAGACATGGGGTAGCGTCCACAATTGCCGAGTGGATAGAGATCATGCTCCGTTATAGGGCCGTTCAATATACTGTGAATACAACCACCAGGGCGGTGGTATGCAGGGGTTGTCCCCAGGGTGGGGTCTTGTCGCCCTTACTATGGAACATTGTAGTCGACGAACTGATACGACGACTTAAATATGTCGGGTTGTACACAGTTGGCTACGCCGATGACCTCGCCATACTTATTAGTGGACCATTCCAGAACATACTCTGCAACCGGATGAGACTTGCCTTTAAGATTATAAAAGAGGTGCTCTAAACACGAACTGACAGTTAACCCGGCTAAGACGGAACTAGAGCTACTGTTCACTAAAAAGAGAATTCAAGGGAATATGATATTACCGAAACGCACAACGGACCGCCAATGTGTCTAAGTGCGGAAACAGGAGCCCACCAACAAGTAACAAGTAAGTAATTTGTTTTACTATTAAAACATATTTAATTATATTATTCATAACCAAAACCCTCCAAATCGCCGCGGCAAGGAAAAGTACCCAGAAGGCTGGCAGCATTGCCACGATGTATGGGAATGCTGATCCTCCGACCGAAATATAGGTCCACCTCATAAGACGGCTCGACCAAACGACCCACGAGCTCCTTGCACAGACTACGAACACTCGGTCCTCACGGTCCCTGAGCCTCGACTGCAATCTGCACTAATATGCCACCAGTGCTGGGTTCAGCACATTTGAGTCACTTGAGGTCCTCTGCAGAGGCGGTTACAGTTCCAGCGCTCAATGAAGTACCTAAAAGTGGGACGGTGCCAGCGTATCGACGCACGTTGCGTCCCATACTAAACGCTAACCCATCTTCCATGGCATAAGGGTTATCCTGTCGGGACTTTTACCGTCATCACGCGCCAGTCCAGATTGTTCCAGAACCGACTAAACACCAACGCTGATAAGATTCTGGCATATAACATCATCGAAGGTAGCGTTAAGCGGGATACGACCCGCGCTCCTGCTGCATGCCAGACCGTGATGACCGTTTTTTACATATATCTGGATTATATGTAAATAAGTTATTGTGGGTGGTAGAGCTTGTGTGGTCGTCCTAATGGCGTCTACCATATACATTGTAAAAACCCATTAAGTGAGATAACATTTCGGAATATAGCAAGTGTTTATATGTATATCCAGATTTATCTAGGGCTCAAACTCCAGTAGGTATAGGCCGACATAATGATTACGTCTGTCGATAGATTCTAATGATCTTAGAATATACATTATTTAACATTGGATAACATGTAGCCATTTTGCGAAGCCGATATAAAAAATAAAATATAATACTTTTTATTTTTTGTGAAGTATTAGTTAATTTAACTATCGTAGGGTAAAGACAAACTTAAAGATTATTGATATGAAATAACAGACAAGTTGATGTTAGGCAGGTGACTGGAGATAAAGCATTAAGCCAATCCAGACTACATAAAGAGAATAGAAAAAGAATGCATATTACTACCGGCCCTATATAATGAAGAAAAATAAGATGAAGGTGGTGATGATAGGCAGTAGAAATCTTCTGGCAAACCAAACAAATCAATAGTACCGGCTAACTTAACTGAAGTTGATCAATTTTATATAATCACCAGAAAATTAATAAATAATGAAACTTTTCCATTTATAAAGTTCGAATTATAGTTATTAAGCTATTATAAATTTCCATAACCTATTGGATATTAATACTGGATGAAACTTTTTAAACTACAGAGACAACATTTTAATTATTTCTTTTTTTGTTTAATATTATAACAGCTACAGGCTATGGCTGCAATTTACATATTGCATTATATGTACTTCAATATTAATTTTAATAATTTCGTAAACGTAAAATGAATATTCAATAAAATGTTGTATTAAATAAATTTAAAAGCTACTGTTTTTTTTTTAATTTTACGTTTATTGTAATGAATGCTTTTGGTGTAATTTACTGTGTCGCTAAAATTTTACTGCTTGATTAATTTACATAATAGGGTTTCACATATCAGCTTTTTCGCTTTGAAGAACGAAGACAGTCAAAGTCCCTAAAAGGTAATTTAAGAAACCGTAATAGAATGAAATACGTACGATAAAATACCGCTAACATAAGAATTAGAACGAGAAAGGTCTGACTAGAAACATTTACTTGAACGTATGACATTTGATTGGATTGATGAGAAAAGATTACAATTTTAAAGATTTAGATATTTCTACCTACTTAAACAAGGGCTTAGAATTATTATCAATGACTAAGAACCATATACAGTTGAAAAACTTAGTTGATTATTCAAGTTGTTGTAATACATTTGTGGAAAATTATCAATGATTCCTTAATATGATATGTATAAATTAATGGCTATTAAATAAATTGAATACTTTAATATATTTCTCTGTAAGTTGTGAGCAAGGCAACTCTATCGAAGATAAACCAAGGCAATCAACACTGATTACTTTTCCTATTGTTTTATGGGCGGAAGTAGCGGAGAGGTAAGCAATTCACTTATTATTAATGTAACCTAAAGCTATCGACTAGCATCTTCAAAATCCAATTTTAGCTGAGGCTAGTAAAAATAACTTGCTACTTCTGAAAACCTAACTTGAACTATTACACTTCTTATTATTTTTAACAAGAACCTTTTTCGTAATGTTGAGGCTCAGTTTTTTTTATGAGATCTCAGTTAATATCAACGAGAATCAAGATGATAACGATAATACGCCTAGAAACTTTCAAATGATACCGTTGGAACACACCTATAGGTATGTGCTTAGCAACAGATTTTCAACTTGTTGGTTTTAGTTAAAAAGTGCCTTTTTTTCATCTTATTGCTTGGGCTTATTTTACATTAGAATTTGTAGATTTGAGCATTTTTGTTTAAGCTCAGTGTTTTGACCACAATCTCACTTTATGTTAAATGACGATGTGGTCCAGGACGGTAAACACACTAAGCCTAGAGGTACTGATTCTCAAGTGATACTACCGGAGCACATCAATTGGTATTTGGCGACAGGTTTTCAAACTTGAGGGTGGTAAGTACACAGGCGGAACTTATTAGAAAATGCCCTACCAACATTCTATGGTTTCTTCAGGATGTTATCCTTCACCGAAAGCTCAGGCTGATTTTCTAGTTGGATAGGTAGGGTTAAACCCGCGTCCGTTGACACGGAATCCGATCGTACTACCAACTGCACCATCAACGCTTGATAATAGACAAGCCACCATAGAGGCACCATCGTTTCGACTTCAATATAGATTTACACAGATGACATGCGACATATGCATATTCACAAGAATAAACATGATGATAAGATGTGAAGCGAATTTACAATATTCGAGAATTGTTATGATAATAATAAAAATATTTATTTTATTTGGAACTCCTTTCGATATTATCGTCTAGTAACTTACAAATAACTTGCAAATTTACAGGTCTTGATTTTCCATCTCCCTCCACGTTTGATGCAGTGCAAGAGTACTTCCCCGCTTGTTCCTTCGAGACGCTCTGCAGGGCGAGGTGAGCTGAACCCGCTATAACACCAGCGCGCTGGTTGTGTGTCATCGCTTGACCCTATGAGGAGTCATCTATTAGATGCTTATTCGGAAACTTGGTGTATTTATAGAGGCTTATTTACAGGTAGGCTATAGTTAGCGACGGCAAATTGTCGAAGGCGAAATTTTTTCGGTTCCACTGAAAACGAAGTATGAGCTTCGCCAAATTTCCTTTTAATTAATTTGTCAAAACGAAGAATAATGGGTGTTATTGAATGTAAATAATATACTATGGTTTTTTTTTTTTTATTATTGAAATTAAACTATCTGTAGACTCTGGGTCCGCACCTTTTTTATATTGTAGATTTAAATCGACTTGCGTCGGAAAAAAATTGCCTATAATAACAATTCAAGCGGCTATGCAGTTAGTAATCTTTCGCATATGTGAGCTTAAATCTACTTCTATTAAATTTTTTATATCTATATGTTAAATTATTTTGTTATAATTAATTAATTAATTACATAATTATTACTTGAAATTTTTTTTTTTTTTTTTTATTAACGGTCGTAACAAGCCAAGCAGAACTAGGTCCGTGTCCACATAGTTACCTCATAAATATACTATGGTTACGGCGGTTGAGTGCAGTGATGTATGAGGCGGACGTCTAAAATTCTGACGAATAAAATTCTTGGTACATTTTAAATTTTAATAAACGTTTGTATTTCCTATGTTATTCGCTAGTCCCAATTTTTTTAAAGAAATATAGCATATTATGCTATTTGATCTAGCCTATAGGTGGCACATTTGCAAATCTGCCTCTGAGTAGTAAAGTGTCTTTTTGAGTTTACTTTTAAATGTATATATAGTGGAGCGGGCCGAATGTTCGCCAAAAATATAACCGAAACCGACTTACAGTCGAATATTCGGCTCACTTGATTCCCATTCTAAAACTATATCTTATTTATGGAAAGCACCTATATTAACGATGAACCTTCCAAACGGTTACAGGGTACAGAAAAAAACTTGGTTTTAGTCACATTTTAATTTGCAAAGTCTGTTGATTTTTGTAATTGAATTCCTCATAAAAAGAACACACTTTAAACTTTAAAAAATATTGAAAGGATATATAATGCTCAATTATATACGGCAAGGTACTAAACCTTGAAAACTTTGATTACTACTTTCCCGAATATCAGCTGATGTAGCCAAATATTTGACCCAGACATTTTTTTTATATAGGTAGGATTCAGTACAGTAAGAGTTGATAATAGTTAGTCCTGTAGTTATGAATGCAAAAATATCACTAGTGACAAATGCAAATGTTGAAAAACAACGATAATAAAACAAGTGAGCACTATAATAAAGCTTACTTAACACAATTCAAGAAACTGCAACTCCGATACCAAAAATCAACGTAACATAATTATTTTATTTTTATAATTTGCCCATAAAAAGTGTGCCCACTTACAAATGAGAAATTAAATATATTCACAGTTAATATATAGCGTCAATTCGAATGAATTTAATTCCCAGTTAAATGAACGTTTAGGAGCCTTCGAAACTTTTACACACTCTTATCGGATTACCGAGTTCGACAAACACAACCTCGAACTTTGCTCTTGTTCTAAACTCGTTCGTACATTCGTTGCTTATATCAGCGTGTTTATAGCTATACTCACGTTATGTTCCCAAACGACTTTGTAAGCTGGAGGATTAGACCGTACTATGCATTCGAAGTAAACGTCGTCGCCTTCTTCTATATCGTTTGGATTTAACTTGGATCCCAGTTGGAGGACTACGATTGGTACATCTGTTTATGATAACGAAAATACATTTTTAAATTCAGTTAATTTTAACGGGTTTTCACGCGTTACCTTTGCTTTTTTCTATCCCGACGTTTCGGCTGGGTTTTCACCAACCGTGGTCACGGGCTGACTGGCGGTGCGCGGCTTCGCCTGCAGCGTTGAGGGGTATTTTGATGAACTACCCCCGTTTGGTCTTTATATTTATTATAGTCACAACACACAACACTAACAGTGTCCATCGACGATGCCTGTGACGATAGCCGCGCACCGCCAGTCAGCCCGTGACCACGGTTGGTGAAACCCAGCCGAAACGTCGGGATAGAAAAAAGCAAAGGTAACGCGTGAAAACCCGTTAAAATTAACTGAATTTAAATATGGAACGCGAAAACTTAAAAAATTACAATACATTTTTAGTATCATTTTTTTTATTATAATCACTCCATATGCATCAATTTTTTGTTACGGATCATAATTGCATTGGAAAATACTTTTAATGTTTATTATTAGTCAATAGTGGTAAAATCTATGCAGACTGGAAAAGATGCCGTCATGATCCGTATAAAACCAGATTCAGGAAATTGAGAAGTTGGTAAAATGAGACACAAAAAATTAAATTGCAAACTGAATCCAACCACTATCTATAATGAAAACATATCCGGAGAATTTTAGTAAATTATACGTAAGACATTTACCATTTAATATCGATATGAAAAGATAAATTAATACTCACAATGTAAATCAAGAGTGATTCTTGTTTCTATTGTGGTGTATTCAAGTTTCACGTGAGCCGCCCGACATGTTAGCACACGTCCGTTATGCTCCATCCTCGGTGTCCATTGTAGAATGGATAAGTTTAAGTTTCATTTCGATCTTCTGTATCCTGTACAAATTATTTTGAAATATACACTAATTATTTATTAACATTTACACCTTAAACAGGAACATTTGAAATCATTGATTTACCATGATAAAACATCAATCATCATGAAGAAACACAAGAACCACACACACATACGTTTTTAGCATTACTTAAAAGAAACTGCTATTTTACAATTTTGTTTACATATTTTTAATTCTGTGGAACGCAGCCTTTTTTGTTTATAATGTGGTAGAGGGCGCTGTTGGCTTTCTTTTTTTTTCTAACCTAGCTAATTCTGTTGACCGGAAGGGCCTTTACAGCTTCACCGTGACTTTGGGGGCGAGTGCTGAAGGCACTCAGCCACAAAAGGTAACTAGCAGCGCTGTTGGCTGCGACACAGTTATACTAATGTAGCCAATATCGTGTACTTTGTTTTTGTGTAAAATTGTTATGGTTCCAATCAATAAACAAATAAAATATAAAATCGTTAGAAAATGATAGATATCTCTTGAGTAGGTACAGGGAGTTGTATGACGCTAATTTACAAATATGATAGTACCTGGTAACTAGATATATATTGGTGAATAGGGACTCCAGTACCTTAAGGTCCTTGAAGCCTCGCTAACATCATCCCTTCGTTTATTATTTAAAAGGTTGTACCCTTGTGCACGTGAAAAGATGGTTTTGATGTATTGAGATCTTACAAGAGAGCATTTAAAATGTATGTGTAAATAACGATACTTACTTTTTGTACGCTGGAATCAGTCATCTGCGTTTCATCCAGCCACCAAGTGATAACTGCCGGTGGTCTTGCACCAACAGCTCTGCAGGTTATCTGAGCTTCTTGCCCGACAGATAAGGGTTGTTCTCTTGGTAAAATTTCCACGATCAGAGGTCGCACTATAAAAGTATAAATTATTTATACTCTGTCACAAGACTGTCATCCCAAGAAAACATAATCGTAATATGCCATCGGTTACATAAATAATAAAACGAGGGTTATGTGACAATTTTCTACGAGTAAAATTGCCTAAAAGGTTTCCTCCTCTAAGTACTAAATAAAATATAAGTTGTTAGAAATTTATGGGTTATTTGAATTATTATGCTAAGTCGGTAGTTGTAAATCATTGACTAGGGATACAGGTTGTTGAAGACTACAGTAAAATTAATAGTACATTAAAAATAGATGCTAGTATAATTTACGTAAACCGGAAAAAAATGCATTGACTTAACAAAATAACAATATCAAAAGGATTATTTTAAAGAACAGAAAACATTTTGGTATGAAAATATCTAGTAAATTATTAGAATTTAGTGCTATATTTTAGTATACGTATAGGATGCAGTTATTTATCATTGGTCAATACGAGCAGTTACGACAATGAATCCGTAAAAACACAATAAGTATTACCGCAGTATATTCCCAATATTATAATTGTCTTATGAGATTTTCCAATTGAATTTGATTAACAAATCGTGCAATAAATACAGCTCTTTCATGATTAATAGTTGTATAAAACACTAAATGATATGAACAAACTAGTGCATGGTGGTTGGACATATTCTAATGATGACCCGCCTAAATAGCTATCACCCTCAAGTGTGAAAACCTGTCGCCAAATACCAATAGGTGTGTTCCGATAGCATCACATGAAAATCAGTTTCTCTAGGCTTAGTGCGTTTACCATCCTGGGCCATATCGTCACTTAACATCAACTGAGATTATGGTTAAAGCACTAAGCCTATTTCGTGTAAAAAAAACAACCTAAATTAATGCTAAAAAAAACGCTTTCAAGAATATTTTCCTATCGAATAATGCTTACAATGAATACAAATAAAATTGAATTCGAACAAAACGCTGCTAATGTTGGCCATTAGCGTTGTAATAGAAAAAGTGTGAAGGGATCTCACTAAAAGCTTTGGAAAAACTCAGCTTACCGTGCATTACCGAATGAGTGACATCATGGGTTATAATAATGGAGAATAATTTCCTGCTCGCCGACGCGACAATAACCCCACGACAGGACAATAGGACACAAATAAAAATTAATGGTTACTAAGGGTTGCCAATAAATTTGAAAAATGTACATGTTATAGTGTTTTTATATAAAAACCTAGTCTGGGGCCTAGCCACACTCGTTTGTGAGTTACATAATACTGCAAATTCAAATGATGTCCTTGATTTATTACGATTTAAGAGATAAACTTCCGACTTAGTTCTGGAACAACGAAGAGAACAGTTGTTAACGAATTCCTCCTGTATCGTGGAAGCGGCAACCCTGGTTATAGGGGCGGGAGCTGACGACAAAAGATTTCACGTGAACCCGTCATATTCCGAGATAATCCGCAAAGCAGACGGGCACAACGTTTGATATAGGTTAATCGCACGGATTTACTTGACTTTAGTTTTGCAATAACATTGAATGGAACGTCTGTTATCCGTAATGCTCATGTTATGAAACTTTTCAACTACTTAGCGACGATATATCTGATGTTGATTATACGTGTGACTGTGAAACATGAATGGAGTAAATGCTGAAAATGAACTGACACGATTCGTTTTTATGAGAGACAATAAGCGATATTACGGGCTTTTGTGTCGTTGGCCTTATTAAAGGAGAGTATCTCTTTTCAGAACATTTAAAGAAGTGACTTTCATCACATAATAAAAGCTTAAATCTTGATTACTGTATAGCGATTGCTCTCTTGAAGAAGTGCGTAGTAAACATTAGTGAGGAATTAGCGCTACTGCAAGAACATTATATTAGTAATATGTATGGACTTATTTATTTATCAAATGATTATATCAGTTTTCGACATTTTTGACACTGTTGAAGTGGTTTTGAATTTAAGTTCTTTAGTTTCAGGACTTAGATGACAATAATTATGCTTTTAGATAGAAGTAAATAATACAAAGATATATCATATTTCATTCCGGTAAGAAACGTAACCACATCGTATAAGATTTTAGTCAAAGCGTGAAATCAAGAAGTATTATGCAAATGTATACGAGTACACACAATTCGATCGCTATATATTGAAAAATATAAACAATCAAATTGTAAGAATAATATAAAGTATTGACACGTTTCTTGTTATTGATTGACAATAATACTTGTGTAATATATTTACAGAGTTTCTTAATTACGTGAAATATTTAATAATTCAGATAAAAACACATTATTTCTCCCTGCCGAGGACAAGGACAATGCTTACACATGTCAGACATTCGCAATTCACCGTGTAACCTTGTAAGGTGCCCTCATAAATCATAACGAGCACGTACGAGGTGACGCGGTGCGCTGTCACTGCCCACGACGTAGAAATGCGGTTAGTTAGATAAATGTCTGCAAATGTTAGCGACTAACACATAATAACAATAACCAAACATGTCAGATAATGAGTCAGTATTAGCGGGATTTGAAGTCGAGTCGAACGAAGCAAGCTTCATATTTGAAAATTAACTTGAGCATTCTTTGGAAGTAAATATCATACAGATAGAACCATGACATCGAACAAACAAGATATAATGTTGACGAAACGCTTACAGTTAAAAACATTTCTCGTAGATGCTAGCAACCCTTTTGAAGAGAATCCCGTGAAAGTTGAAACAGATAAAGAAATGAAATCTCAGATCGAGAGATCACGGAAATGAAAAGAGCGACGGCAACGAAAATAGTTCCTACAGTAATATCTTTTAAAACGGTTAAACTAACATAACCTTGGTGGGCACCTAAGGATGCTCAAATTACGTGGAAGATAAATTAGTAGCAAGACTTCAAAGTGTTATTGCTGCTTATGTGCTGTTTTATGTGATATCGTTTTTTTATTGTGCACAAGTTAAGTTTATTATAGAAAATAAGGCGTAACATTTATTCTGAAGTGCCGACAAATCTTCATGGAAAGTTTAAAATACATCTGACTCACATGACACTGGCACAAATTATGTGTACACAGATTGCCATTAACTAAGAAGAAGAAGATCACCTTCTATTATTTCTTCATTTATAAAACACTCGTATAAATTCTCGTAACAAATCAAATATATATTTTCTCAGATATTGTTATACAAATAAATTCAAGTATTTAATGGTTCAATAGGTGAGCTTAATGAGATTTTTTTTAGATCGAACTACTTTAATTTACATTTCATCATTGCATGATCTTTTCTTTTCACATTTCATTAAACTATTCAATTGGTAACTGGAAATCTTTTAGAAATATTGCGGTACAAATTAGGCGAGTTAACATGTTTACTCAAGGTTGAACCCAAACATATGGATGAAAGTTTTCAATCTTTGGGATTGATCCTTTGGAAAATAAATCTTTACTGAACTATTTTTACTACAATGCAATAAATACGAAATGTTTTTTTCGAGTTTTACTTTAATTTTTATAGACGCACTATGGACACATATTCTGAGTCCGTAAGAAAACCAATCAAATTGTAGTGAAATTCGTTATTTATTTCTGTAACTTGTATTTATAGTACCTACCATTACATTTTTAATATATTCATGAAGCTTTTAATTAAAAAAAAAAAAACTCTTATTTTTAGTGGAATTTGCTTTAAGTTGATCCATCTTATTATGAATACCAATTAACAGTAATTAAATTTTTGTAAACTTATTATCCTATTAGTGTGTTACAAATGTTTTTTCATAATTAACGAGTAAAATTGATAAAATGCATTAAACAAAATAATTAAACAATTAGTGAAATTACCTACTAGTTCTCAAGTGTACCTCAGAGAACAGATGTACGCAACAAACATAAGAGACAAAACTTCAAGATGAATAATAGAAAAACGATTCCTTCATGTAAGGCTGGCGTGCATCATCTACGTTTATATTTAACAAAAGTCAAATCCGTAGTTAAATCTACAGTTAGGTAAAAACGTGTTGCACCATCCGAGTTTAGTTTAAATGACGATATTATTTAACTGTAACCATAACCCACGAAATTTGGGCGTTTAAAATTTAAACGAAGTTTATTTCGATTGTCATGACATCTGCCAACGATGTTTAAGAGAGCCTATTATTTACATCGTACAAAAAAAGGTCTCTGTTGTAAGATATTTTGTAAGAAACATCTTCTAGCGATGTTTTCTCTTTTTGTTTCAAGCTAATACCATCCATTTTTTTGACATAAAATAGTATCCTTATGTTTAACAATAAGTGTTTGAAGACTTTATATTTCAGATTTTGTAAAATTACTACTTTTATCCCTAAAACATAAACACGAATGAATGAGTAATAATACTCAGCAAAAATAATAATTAACATGTCTTTCATTAGTATATATATTACAGTAATATGAATCTTAATGTAAGGCAAATACTATTTGTTTTTTATTCTTGATAAACTCACTTGGTTTTTACAGTTATAGGATTTGATCCAAAACGAAAAATATCCAAAATCATCGTTTTAGTCAAATTGACAACAATAACACCACGTTTGATTTCTATCTGCCAATATTGTTTTTGACATTTTTTACGATGTTACTATATATAAAATATTTTCCTTAATATTTATTAGGAGATTGATGTCTCTTTCAACTGACAACTCTTTTAACTTTAACCCTAACTCAAAGTTGAGTTGTGCACTCGAAACTTTGTTACTGCTTGGTTAAAGATATAGTAAAGATTAAGTTTAAATTTAATCTTTACTATAACTGGAGATTTCGTGCACTCCACCGTAAATATTTAGCAACGAATTTATTCTCTTTGCATTTTAAATAATCGTCAAAACTTTGCTTTTATATCCTAAATGTAATATGAATCCTTATATAAGATTAATTCAGCGAAATTTTATAGTACGTAACTTCGTTAGCAGCTTTACAACTCGACTCGCTAATTAACTGAATCGTTCTGTAAGCGCTTGTGAAAGACAGGACTTAATTATATTTTACAAATCACCTTTAAATAACTTAAGTCTATAATTCAATGTAGAAACGGTTGGGTGATATTTAAAGAATATTTCAAAAATGATTTCGTTTTCTTTTAATTGGCAAACATTTTATAGTTAGATTGATGGAAAATAAAATACAATAAAAAATTAACAGCGATTGTTGTTAAACGGAGTAACCGTAAAGTTCTCACACTATGTCTGATATTACTAATAGTATGAAAGTGGGCTATGCAGGCTTGTATAATCACTGCAAGCTAGAGAAATCTATTATGATCGCTCTAACGCTCCTGAAGCACACTGCTTAGACCTACGACCTGAATGTACTATAAAATATTTTTGGCCGAGAGTGTCTGTACCTCCTTCAGTAGCAACACATGATTACCCATAACTTAGCTGCGTATTGCTCAGTATTAAGGTACCTTATTCACACAAAATGTGCGTTTTAATTGCGGTTTTACAGAATCTGTACTCTCTTGCGTTCCCGACACCAATAGAGTTAGTGATCTAACAAATATTCATAGCTGATCCCTGCTAAGTAACCAAGACTTTCAGCTTTACGATGAATATTTATACCCATTAGAATTGAAAGGTTCTGATAAGATCTCTGCATAGAGATTAGCTAAGTTAATAATTTTCATCTTAAATTTAGTCGGAGTTGTTTAGACTAATTTATGGCGCAGTGGATAGTGCGGCCGGATTTCGCGTCAATGGATGTGGGTTACAGTCCACCTATTCATATATATAATAACTTAAGGAAACCATAGCACGGTGGTAGGGCATTTTCTAATTTTCGCCGCAGGGGGCGACGCGGTGGCATGCATTGCAATCCCGTATCGCCCCCATCTCAAATGCGGCGGACGGCCCCGGGGGGTTTTAGTGGGTATTTCCGGGCGACTCACGCCCGGGTGAGTCCCACACTGGCACGGAGTTCGTCCCTCCGTGCCCCCTTACCCATTGCAATGGGGGACTTCGGTCTCACTAATGCAATGGGTAAGGGTAGTGCGTAAATGCATTTCCCCTTGACAAAAAAAAAGGGCATTTTCTAATAATGCCCGCCTGGGTACCTACCACCGTTAAATATGAAAACCTGCCAAGTACTAATAGGTATGTTCCGGCGGCATCACTATAAAACCAGTACCAGTTTAGTGTGTTTACCGTCCTGGACTACATCATCACTTAACATCAGGCGAGATTGTGGTCAGAGCTCTGAGTCTTTATCGTGTAAAAATAAAAATTATCTAACCCAAAAACCGTTTTACTTCAACAACTTTATGTAAGGTTTCAAAGTCTTCAAGTTCTTCATTTATACTATACAGTAAAGCAAAGAAATTTCAAAACTTAGGAAGATAATGTCGTAGATAATTAAAATTTTATCAATGTAATGTTTCAATCGCAGTTAACTCCAGTCTAGAGAGGGTGCGTTATATAAATACACTAGCAGTGCCCACGACTTCTTTCAGGAAAAGACAGAAAAAATTTAATTACAATCGGTTCAGCCGTTTAGGAGGAGTTTAGTCACAAAAGATTTATATAAAGATAATTCTGTGTCAGCTGGGGTATATTCTTTTTTTATGCAATTGTTATTAACGTAATTAAAGATTTTATGTGCGGGGGGGGGGGGTGTAAATGACAGGGATGATTAAAATCTCATTTAAATTATTATTTTTGTTACAGCTCACTAATTGAATTTGGAACCAATAAAATATTAAACAAATCGCAAATTTAATTTTTTTCTTTGATTTATTTAGTCTTATTTTTCACTGAGATATATTTCTATCAAAAATGTATAAGGCTTATTCACACGGTATAGGCTCATTGCGTTGACCACAATCTCACCTGATGTTAAGTGACGATTCGATCCAGGGTGGTAAACAGACTAAGCCTAGAAGTACTGGTTCTCAAGTGACGCTTCAGGAACACTCCTATTGGTATTTGACTTTTTTTCTTTGATTTATTTAGTCTTATTTTTCACTGCGATATATTTCTATCAAAAATGTATAAGGTTTTTTATTACACGGTATGGACACATTGCGTTGACCACAATCTCACCTGATGTTAAGTGACGATTCGATCCAGGGTGGTAAACAGACTAAGCCTAGAAGTACTGGTTCTCAAGTGACGCTTCAGGAACACTCCTATTGGTATTTGACTTTTTTTTTTTTCTTTGATTTATTTAGTCTTATTTTTCACTGCGATATATTTCTATCAAAAATGTATAAGGCTTATTCACACGGTATAGGCTCATTGCGTTGACCACAATCTCACCTGATGTTAAGTGACGATTTGATCCAGGGTGGTAAACAGACTAAGCCTAGAAGTACTGGTTCTCAAGTGACGCTGCAGGAACACACCTATTGGTATTTGACGTCAGGTTTTCTAACTTGAAGGTGGTACTCCACTCAGGCGAACATTATTTTGAAATGCCCTACCACCATGATATGGTTTCGTCACGATGTTGTCCTTCGCCGAAAGCTCAGGCTGGTTTTTAGAGTTGCATAGTTGGGCTCGAATCTGCGTCCTTTAACGCGAAATCCGACCATACTACCAACTAAGCCATCATCGCTATCTGTAAAATATAGGCAGGCTTCAAAGACCTTTACTCAATTTTATTGACGTTATATTAAGGTCCATATTATTATTGTTTTGTTCTACGACCTATGACCTTCTTCTTCTTCTTAGTTAATGGCAATCTGTGTGTACACACAATTTTGTGCCAATGTCATGTAGGTAAGATTTTCAATCTTGTATCAGCGTTACCAAGCTCCAACAGAACGGTGGCCTATCCTGCTCGAACTTTCCATGGAGCTTTGTCGGCACCTCAGAATGTATGCTACGCGTTGTCTTCTATAATAAACTTAACTTGAACACAATAACTAAACTATTTCACACAAACGCCACCAAGATTACATGATATAGAGTCAAGTACACAAGTTTAATGAATTAAAGAAAACAATTGCTACATGTCAGACTGAGATCCCGCCAAAAACTCACCTATGACCTTGTGAATGAGATTAAGCGAACATAGGCTATTCGCCAATGTTAACAACATCGCAAGGTCGTAATATGAACTTCGGTTAAGCTTAATTCACATGATTATATAGTCGAGTCGATAATAGATAGAGAAGGTAGCAAATTACCTGAATCCCTACAAATTAATTTACCTTTACAGTATACGTAATCATTATACCTGACGTAACACAATTTAATGAAGATAATTTACAGAGTAAAGTAAATATCGAATTTAGAGAACACCATAACATAGCTAAATAGTTCTCTTAAGTACATTCAATACAAAATGATAGCAACAAGAAAATTACGTCTTATATTTTTTATCTAAACGATACTTACAGTATAATAGTAGCTGCACATTGGCCCTCAAAGGCGGGACGAGTATCGTGTTGTCAGCTGTGCAAGTGTAAACTGCTTCGAAGTATTCCCTAGTCAACTTCGGTATTCGTAACTCTAGGATATTGCGTCGAGAGGCGCCTTCGACTGGCGGCTGTGAGGCGATCACTTTCTCGTCCCGCCACCATCGCAATCGAGGCCCAGGTTTACCTGTACGAAGTTTTTTTATATTAAATATTACTAAATTACTACTAATGAAATACCTATAAAAAGCGCTGTAACATGGATTGTGATTCATTCTACGTTGGTCATACATGAGAACCTGTATAAGCATACGGACGTAAGGCGTTTCGTGTGAACTGCTAAAACATTTATTACTTTATATGATTTAATGATTAATACGGGTTGATACCATTTTAATCAATTAAAATTACAAAAGTTGTCTAATATTTTACATATATTCACAATTGTAACTCTGCTGATCTTACAAAGTAACTTTTAACAGTAACAGTTTGGTCTGTATATTTATTATAGTCACAAGTCACAATTCCACCGGCCGAAAGTTTTATCAACTGATCGCCAATACTATCGCAGAATGGCTCGCGAAGCGATTGAAATTGAAACTCATAAAAATTTCAATCGCGAGGATGGTTACAGGCTTTCCTCTGCGTGGAATCCGGTGATAGAAAATGTCAAGGTTCGCGATTTCTCGTCACAGGCATCGTCGATGGACACTATTAGTGTTGTGACTATAATAAATATAAAGACCAAACGGAGGTAGTTCATCAAAATACTCCACAACGCGTTGGGCGACGCCGCGTACCGCCAGTCAACCTGTGACCACGGTTGGTGAAACCCAGGCGAAACGTCGGGATAAGAAAAAGGAAAGGTAACGCCTGAAAACCCGTTTTAAATAATTGAATATGGAACGCGAAAATTAAAAAAAAACTTTATATTATACACTAGCTGTGCCCGCGACTTCGCTCGCGTGGAATTCAGACAATTATGTCTTAATAGACAGCCTATATTCTCCTACTAGTTGCAATCTATCTCTACCAATATATTCTTATCTCTATCATGCCCAGTCCCAACCTCCTCCTCCTCGGTCACACCATCCTAACCAGACCATCTCCCACACAGTCTTAGAAGTGCAATAAAAAGGCCAGGGTCCAGTCCCTTTCCATCTTGTTTTGGCAATGCGGCAGAGTCCCGATCCCCGCCGGTGCGGTGTCCGGCCTGAGTCTAATTGGCGGCTTGCATACCATAATACCCATGTGGTAATTAGTGTCAACTCCCGCTTCATTTTTTCCTAAATATCTTCAATGTACAGATTTCGTCTCGTTAGCACTTTATTTTGTTATACTTTAATTTTTATACTTCTATTCCTTTTACTATGTATTTATAATATTATTATGCATACATTTCATTATTATATTTTTTTAATGAATCTAGATAAACGCAAATCATACACTATATTTGTGTATGACATACATGTGTAAAAAGTATCCTAGATGTTACTATAGTGTATAAACTACTACCACAACAAATTTCATAAAAATCGGTTAAGTAGTTTTTGCGTGATTGGCGAACAAATTAATAACCATATAGAAAGACATTTTTTTTTGTAAACTATCGATATGTGTTCAGTAATCGATTCTGAAGCCCCGCATAGTATTTTTTCGTAAATAACTTCAATATACAGATTTCGTCCCGTTAGCCTTTTATTAATTGTCTGTCGAATATTCTATTTTGGAAACTACGAATATTATATTATCTGCAAACGTTATTAACTGTAATTTAAAATAAAAAAAAAATCCCTGGGCCAGAAATAAAAGTTCATAAAGTTTAAAAAAATTGACTTATATTCTTTCCGTTATAGTATTTACTCTTTATCGTTTAGTTCTAAACATATGAGCGAATAAAGTAAAGAAAAATAAATAAATAAATATATGTATATGTAATTGATTTGTATTGGATTTAAATAAACCGAAAATGTTTCACGTACTGTAGTATTCTGATATGTCGATGTCAATTTAGAATAGAGATTTATTCAAACCATTAGCATTAATATATAAATCAATATCAGCTAATTGAGCTAATTGAGCGTCACATATTTATTCGGCAAAAACTTATAAATAAATAATGCGCAAAAAAACTTCTAAGTTTGCAAATTGTTTCGTATCATAAAATGGATAAGCTATCGAGATCCGAGACGAGGCTAGCGGGTGCAGATAACTGCTTTCATTTCAACTCCCCCACAGACCGGTGGAAATGTAGCACTTTTGTTTCTCGGCCACTGTCACTGTTTACACGTTTTCTTTTATTGCAACCATTGCAAGTTATTCGACGTCGAAGGATTTCGCTTACAGTGCGAATCTATTATGTCTTTCTGTTGAACCAGCAATCTACCGTTCTATATAACCAAACCGATAGCTGTATGTAAATTTTCATTGTTTTAATGTAATTGTCAGAATGCGCAATAAAATAGGACACACGAGGAATATAATAAATACGAGTTGTGATGCTATATTTATGCTATAATTATTCTTATAATGTAACGTAATACGCTAAAATCTTCATAATTAAAGTTTAAGAAAGTTCTACAGCACAATTTACGTATAATGAAGTTATAACACACTGCCTATTAAAAAGTTGGTATAAATTTACGCTCATCTAAACTATAAAGTTGGCAACACAAAACTTTATCGGGGTTATAGAAAATGAGGGTTTATGATTCGCTTACATATTCTAATTTTAAACAAGTAGTAAGTAAGTTTTTAGTTTCAATTATTTATTTTTTTCTCTTAATATTTGTTTTTCATCTTTATATTAATCAACAAAATCTTTTTAAAATAGTTTATATTTAATAAAATTTAGTTTAATAATATTATAAGTTTACATAATTTTATTTTAAAAATTTTTTTGAACTGAATAGGCTCAGTGCTTTGACCACAATCTCACCTGATGTTAAATGACGATGTAGTCCAGGATGGTAAACACACTAAGTCTACAGGTACTGGTTCTCAATTGATGCTGCCGGAACTCACCTACTGGTATTTGGCGACAGTTTTTCAAACTTGAGGCTGGTCACTAACCAGGCGGGCATTGTTATAAAATTCCCTACCACCATTCTATGGTTTCCGCACGATATTTTCCTTCGCTGAAAGCTTAGGCTGATTTTAGAGTCGGATAGGTGGGGGTCGAACCCGCGTCTATTGACGCGAAATCCGGCCGTACTACCCAGTGCGCCATCATCGCAAAATAATATATTCTTACATTTCTGAGATTACTCGTTGAGTTATACTAGAAAACGATATAAATTCAACCTAACAATTCGATTATTACTTATTACTTAGTTAATACTAAGACGTTCCATTTCATTACAGTGTTTGCTCATAATTCAAGTAAAAAAGAAAAATAAGAATAAAACTTGTTTATATAATTCCGTTCTAATAACTTGACGAGACAAAGCGAGTTATATAAATAAAGCAATTATACCAGAATAATGATTTATGTCTAGAAAATTTCTGTTAGTATTACTTAGACGAGGACAGGTCAACTAACTTGAAATGAAGCTAGACGGGTCGTTGCAGATAACAGCTTTTATTGTTTCGTTTCTCAGCCATCTTTGTTTATTTCGTTTATTTTATTTCTTGCAAGTTATTGCACGTCACGAAACATTTTAGTATACATGACAGTTATAGCTTAGTAAGATATTTAAATAAATTTCGACACTACGAAGGCAAAATTTTTGAAGTGGTAATATTTGAAGGTATGCACGGGTAACGCATAAGTAATTTAGTGCGGAAACCTAAAATTTTCCCTGAATTTTCACTGAAGAAAAATATCTCACATTGGAAACTTGCAGTATACATTGGGAGCATAGGCAGAGTTTTGGTTTTTAGTGATGTCATCCACAGTGACGTCATCAATTAACACCAAATGAGTAAAGTAGTCAAACGTAAGCCTGTTCCTGATTCCCCTTATTTGAGAAACATCAGTAAGATTAAATTCAAAGAGTTAGTTACACAGATCAGAAGTAATAATTAATTATTTTTCATATGAAACGTACAACTTTATATTGTGTTGTTTTTTTTATATAATTTACTAGAAACTTGTTTTATATGATAGACTAGCTATGCGCCTGTGGCTGCGCCCGCGATTTATATGTTCTTTACTGCGTTTTTTTTTTTTATACGGAACCCTAAAAAATTGCATGAAGATAAAGTAAACATATTTCTTACAAATTCAATCACTTACCCGTAAAAGCTGTGCATTGAATCGGATTTTATTCAATTTTTTATGAGTTGTATTTTATACACGTTTATATGTTAAAAGTTACCCGGAGTAACTTCTGATATCTACCAAAAAAATCCCGTCAAAATCCGTCCTGCCGTACCGGAGATTACCCGGAACAAACAGACTGACAAAAACTTTAAAAATTGCATTTTTGGTATATGTCTCGTGTATACATTCATATCTATTTAGTAAAAAAAAATTGACATTACATACAGACACTTCAATTTTATTAATAGTATAGATAAAATCAAATATAAGCGAAAAATTATTATCGGAACATTCCTTGTCATCCCAATTTGCAAGTAAAAACCTGGCCTTTATTTAACACATGATTGATTTGGTCTAGATACATTCGCCTAGGTCGACCCTTACCGACTTGCCCATTCACCCTCGCCTTATAAATTAATTTCGTTAATCTTCTCTCATCCATACTATCTACATGCGCAAACCAACAAACACATAAAAATAGGTACCTATTACTTTATCTGCTCTCCAACTACGAATAAATCAATAGATAGAGCAGTGAATGAGGACGCAGTAAATCGAATATAAATAACAAACGGTTCCTTTTGATTAAAATAATTATCACGTCAATAAGTGACATTTGCTTTTTGATTCATTCGGCTCATAATGAGTATAATCACTATCAATCTGTAATGATCAAACAAATCTTCAATTTAATGAACGTTAATAAGTTATCGTATTTTAATATTCCAAAGTAACATTAATATGTCGATTACCCATAAAAATGAGACAATAGGAAGTCAATAGGAAAACAATGGAAAGCTGGCGTAAACGCCATGATAGTGCTCAAGGGGTAAATTGTAAAATGAGTAAAGAATCATGTATCATATCTAAGGTAGATTTAAATGCATAAACAGTAACTATGTAAACAGACGGTTAATTTTCAAAATCTGTAATTAGATATTCAAACAGGTGATTTAGCCAATCCTTTGTCCAAACTCGTAAATCAGAAATATTAACAGTCTAGATATCGTAAATTAATTTGATTGCAACAACGCCCGCATACTAAATAAACAGCTGGTAGGGCGTTCTGTTATTTCCCCGTATTCCCCGTGTCGCCCCCATCCCAAATGCAGCGGACGGTCCCGGGGGGTTTTAGTGGGTATTTCCGGGCACTTAGCGCCCGGGCGAGTCCCACACTGGCACGGAACTCGTCACTCCATGCCCCCTTACCCATTGCATTGGGAGACCTCGGTCTCACTAATGCAATGGGTAAGGGTAGTGCGTAAATGCATTTCCCCCCGTCAAAAAAAAAAAAAAGGGCGTTCTGTTACAAATAATAATGATGTAAAGATTTAACTGACAAATAAAAATTATATCACGGCAATAACGATGCAACTAACTAACAGTTTACCTCCACTTACAACACAGGTCAGTTTCAGACTAGTGTCTTCAACGTAAGGTCCGGCGATGCCGATGATCTCCGTTTCCAGTTCGTCGATGACTTTTGGCTTCTCCGGCAATTCTGAAAACATGAATCAGATATGAAGTAGTGTTAAAAATATTGATTAAACATTTAAAAAAAAAAATCGCATGAATATTATGCATGTCTGACTACACTATTCAAAACCTGTTACAAACGCTCCGTCCAGCTCATCGGGTATTGAAAATTGGGAAATCGCAGCTGCAACTGCTGCAACTCACAACTTTAGAGGTGTAAAGGCATATTCACTAATCTCAAGGTAGTTTTAGAAAAGTAATTAATTTTGTAATAGTATCATTAAGATTGAAATTTCAGAAATTAAAGTGCATTTTTTAACTAATTAATTTGAATAATTAACTATAGAATACGCACAGGCACAAACGTGTATCTGGAATTTTTCTCTTTTATGTTTAATAAAATGTAATTATATCAAAAATGAATGAATTTACTTTTCATCGGTAATATATTTAACTCGCATGAACCGCCACACTAATTTGTAAGTACTAAATCTTACTACTGGTTTACTGAATAATAAATAGAAAGTGACCATAAAGGTACAGTGATAAAAACTTGCGTACGTCAACTACCTGCCATAATTGAGTTACCCTACATTAAACTTTCCCAACGCACAGTATACTGTCTAAATAAGACCCTTCTACGTGTTATGTACATACGACAAATTCCAGAGTCCTAAAACTACGTTTTAGCTGTTTCAGTCATTTTTTCCTCTATAATTCTGTTTACTTTTGCGAGTGTTATTTGAAAATCATTACATTAATTATTACCAATTTGTTTTGTTACTAGCTGTGCCCGCCGCTTCACCCGTTTGGAATTCAGACAATTTGCATCATATGTTCTCCCCCTGGATGCAATATATGCTATTACCAAATTTCATCGAATTCACTTCAGTAGTTTGTGCGTCACTGGAGAACAAATTAATAAACAGACTAAAGACAATATACAATTTAAGGATAAGAGAGACGTGTGGAAGAAGAAAACATACTTTGCCGACCACAAGTAAGTTGAGAGAAGGCCTATTATCCCGGAAGGGTTAGGCATAGGTGAAATACCGAACTACACCACCCCCATTTCGCCGAGCTTAGTTCCGTCCCAGAAGTGACAGGGGGCGAGCCTATCGCCATATGGGTCACAAATTCCAGACTCCGGGATGATACTGAATAGAAAAACCCAATATCACTTGACCCGACCCAGAGATGGAACCCGAGACCTCAGAATGACAGTCGTAACGTAATACAACAACGCTACCGAGGTAGTCTTTAATGTTTAATGAATAATTTAATTTTAGGAAATTAATGTTCAATTTTCTTCAATAAAAAAGTCAAATAAGTGACTCGAATAAGCATATTTTAACAGATAAATGAATAAACACAAAGGCAATTTCTCAACTGTATAACTAAATAAACAACAAATAACGCTTACATAATTCGACAAGACTATAAAACTAAAAGAATTATTACTCCATAAAGCACAAAATGGCGGCGTGCCAAAACGCAATATGTGGGTACAGACGGTTGAACAAAACAGTTAGTTTATAGACGTGACTTCCTAGTAATGACTGAGAAAACTTTATGTACAGTACGTTATAGAGTATTTTGATATCTGTTACAATATTATTGTCATTTTTATTGTTATTATATGATACATAAAGAGATTTTGAATACGCAGATTCTTTGTCTACTAGTTGATTCAATTTATGGTTATTAATCTAGTTCTAGAAAGTAGTAAGTTCTGTAAAAGACAAGATTACAAGGGAATTCATTTAGTAAAAACGAACGTAATGAAATAGAAAACCCTAATAGTTTTAACTAATAATAGCAAATGACATTGGTAAGTCTGGTGTATGGAACCGCAGATAACTCCTGAGATAAAAAAAACACTATCTCGATAAATGATAAGTAGAGCAATAAACAAAGTGACTATCTGAAAGACATAAAGTTACTATTAGCTACAGAAGGTTATAGATATCGAACAGTGAACAGGCACAAGTAGATAATATTCGTATACGCAAAATAATAACAGAAGTTAGGAACTTAAGCACTTTCAAATTAAGACACATTTTACAGTTATTTTTTTATTAATTTAATACATTTTAAATTCTGAACCAAAATACCTTTAAAATGTTTACTACTTTATAGACTAGTTGCCAGTGCCTGCGACTATGCTTATCTTAAAACTCGTTTTAAATTCCAATTAATGTGCGCTAAAATGAGACCAGCAAATGTATTTATGCTTTAAAAATAATATCTCGTAAATCGTTAAAGTTTTCAATTAGTAAGATAAACTGAAACACTGGCTTTTAATTTCTAGCTTCTGTTAAGATACTGTACTTTTATATCGTTGAATAAAATAATACATATAATCCATAATTGTAAAGAATAGATATATTTATATGCAAGCGGAGCCACGGTTACACCTAATATTTAATAGTGTCATAAAAAGGGACTTTATTTAAAACTTCCGTACACGAGCTGAAAGCCAAGAAGAAATTTACGATCATTACCCACACCAACCTTATTACCCATAAATATTTTCATAACTCCTAAATCGTGACTTTGTCAGTTCCCTGGAGTTACTATATAGACAAGATGTCAGGTCAATAAACCGCGACCAGTTGGCCCGTTTCCTGTACATGGGGCATAAATTCGAAGGCGGACATCGGAGCCAGGTGACTTTTTCGCTAAAATATATATATTCCCGAACGGTACATATATATTTATAAATGTACCTTGCATCCAATATTTATGAGGTCAAATTAAATATTACATGTACGATACATAAATGTAAATTTACTTTCGAGGTCGATACTTATGAATGACCTTAATTCTTTAAGAGATTTATATGAAATAGATACTTTGAATAATGTAAAATTTGATAATAATAATTTTTCTCAATGTTATGTTTGACCTTGACGGGGGGGGGAAATGCATTTACGCACTACCCTTACCTATTGCATTAGTGAGACCGGAGTCCCCCAATGCAATAGGTAAGGGGCCGATTTTATGTTCGACCTAGGCGAACGTATCTAGACCAAATCGATCACGTGTTAAATAAAGGCCAGGTGAAAAGTACTCATAACCGACGAGCATGTATGAAAGCGCTCATGAAAGTAGGGGAAGCGAAAGAGGTGTGTCAAGATCGTAGCAAGTGGAAGGACGTAATCTCTGCCTACCCCCACGGGAGAAAGGCGTGATGATATGTATGTATGTAAATGTACCCGCGATTGCTCTTGAAAACATAGTTAAAGAACTTGAAAATGTCAATGTTATTGTTACTTAAATTCAGTATTTTTCTCATAACTTGATACCTATATTTAGTGAACTATTAAAGTCTGGCTAGATATATCTATGTCAATATTTAAGAGGTCCGGCAATTCGTTTTATTCTATCTGAAAATATAAACCAAGTAAGGGATGGGGAGATAACCGTTTTTTCTAACAGTTGTTAGGATAATATAATTCTGGATGATGATTTTCTCGTCACACGATCTAGCAGATGTGCTTAAAATTGTCATGTTAAGCACATTGTTCTAAGCCCAAAAAAAGTTATAGCTAATGTTAATACTTGTTTTGATGTTCATTCGTATCAATTTTTATAACACTTTTAAAATTTTATTTTCAGCCAGTACTCAGTTCACTAAGTTCAATACGTTTACTGTCAGTATATTTTCAAATCATAACTTAAATTAAATTTAACAGAATAAATAATAGACATTACCGTTGAAGTAATTACTCAAAGTAATAAACATTTAATAAAACGTCAATAAACACAAACTGCCGTTGTGAATATTTAAAGAACGAACGTAGACGAACTGGCGCAGCGGATCTATTCCATGCAAATCGAAATAGTCGCTGTAAATATTAAATAAACGTTCCGAGAAGAAACCAATGTATAGTAATAACCCGAAGAGTAAATAATCTAAAATTGTCAGCCATACACATGTTATGCAACGATAATATCTCGATGGATAACTAATGTATTTAACTATCTTGTAACCTTATCCTGTTACGGTAAGATTTATTATATGTTTGCAAACCAAACTTCCTTCAGATTAATTAAACCCTTAAACTTCTTGGTCAGTTTGATATGGTTTCTTACTATCAAATATCAACTAGTTAATCTCATCATATATTAAAACAAGGCATGAAATTAAATGGATTTGGGTTGGTGCTAAAAATTTAGAACTCTTATAAAAAATCCATTTGCGGTTGAGGTAATGTTGTAGAGATATTTTGAGAATTTGCCTTTCACATTATTTAAAAAGAACAAGAAAAAGTTTATATCATAAAGTTTGAACTTTATAAATCCACTATATAAAGGATTTGTGAATTTCGCCATTTTATTATTACATCAAATTTCAATCCAGCGCTAGCCTATAAAGGTAACAAGCAAGAGTAATAACGAAAATAATTGTGTCACTAATAAATGCAAATACAATTTGAACTGAAAAAATTGAACTGTTTTATTATTATACAAAGAAATAAAACAATGATACATACATACATACATACATATGCTCACGCCTGTATCCCCGAAGGGTTAGGCAGAGGTGAAGTAGCGAACTACAACCACCCACATTTTGCCGAGCTTAGTTCCGTCCCAGATGTGACAGGGGGCGAGCCTGTCGCCGTATCGGGCACAAATTCCAAACTCCGGGATGATACTGAGTAGAAAAAACCCAATATCACTTGACCCGACCCGGGGATCGAACCCGAGACCTCAGAACGGCAGTCGTATGTAATACAACTGCGCTACCGAGGCAGTTGTAAACAACGATACAGATGATAATAAAAGCTAAAAAAAATAACTAGTTATCTAGTACTAGACATCACACTACTCTTATCACCAACATGCAACCGCAAAATATACAAACAAGGCAAGCGAAATAAAACCGTTTAAAATGAAATCTAAACATTAAAGAATTATAATATTGAACTCACCAATAACATCCAACATGACTTTTTGATTTCGCGTCGGTGAAATTTTAAAGTCGACTCTGCAGCGGTATAACGCACGATCGGTGCCCAACACGTCACGTAGTCGCAAAGACGATGGTGCTGTGGCATGCCATCTAGCACGGCCGGCTAACACGTCATCAGCCCAATGAGACGTCGGCCCCTTTATCCGGCTATCGTAGCTACGGAACAGTAAGCAATTAGTAGGAAAAATAATGATCATTCCCAACCAAATCCTAATAAAATAGGCTATTCAAATTTACTCTGAACTATGGGAACTGACTGAAAACTTATTATACGCTCTATATCGTCCAAGTTATTGAAATCGCTTATATTTTGTACACATCGTGTATTGTTTAGTTAATAACATTACACCTGCTCGTATATTATTTCCAACGCATAACGATATTTTGTATATTTTTTTTCTTGACGTTCTTTATAATTTAGATCAGAAAACTAGTATAAATATAGTTGATATTTGAGTTATTTTCAAGGGATTCCATATATAACTAGACAAAGGTAAAAAACAGTTCAGTATCTTTTATCAACCGATTTTTTGCTGTTATATTGTTTTAGTAGTTACAGACGAGCTTTAGTGATACGGATTAAAAAAACAAATTCAGTAACGTACATGGGCGATTTTCTAGGAAATATAAATACGCCTATCAATTATTCTGATTGGCAAGTTTAATTATTCGGTAATATTTTTATGGTGTGAAATAGCAAACACATGTAACCACAATTGGAGCAACACAAAAATAGATTACAATTTTAGAGTACTGATTTAAAACAACACGAATGTTAAAGCATACTGCCAATCATATTTATTTTGATAAAACAAATAGGATAAACACGAAATGCTTTTTGGCACAATCAGTGCAGTGGTGGCGCTTGACAGTTTTTAGAGTTAAACAATTTTGTAAAGTCTATTTTCTTTTTTTTAAGTATTGATGTGGTCCAGTACGGTAAATACACTAAGCCTAGAAGTACTGGATATGAAGTGAAGCTGCCTGAACACACCTATTTGTGTTAAGCGACAGATTTTCGAACTTGAAAGTGGAAAGTACCTGGACGGGTATTATTAGAAAATACCCTTCAATCATGCTATGTTTTCTTTACGATGTTTTTCTTCACCAAAAGTGCAGGCTGACTATAGTGTTCGTTAGATAGGTACCCAACTCAAGGTCAATCGCCGAGGAATTCGATCGTACTACCAACTGCGGCATCATCGATTCTAGTTATACGTCTGTGTTATAATTCAAGACAATATCAACTCCTACCTTTAAAAACCTAAAATAAAAAGAAAACACTAGAAAATAAATTATCTGAGATAATATCAATATCATTAATTGTAACTACTGCATATAATTTTCAACAAACACTCTTTGTATGTAAAAATCTGTTTTATTACACACGCTAACCCATTCGAGCGTTAAACTTATTGCGAGTCAACGGTCCACCCTTTTCAAGTTCCATCATAATTATTTACAAAATTCTTTTCGTCTAAATCAAAAATCAAAATCAAAATCAAAATTTATTTGTTCAATTTAGGCCCTAGGCCCTAAGAAGGTGCTTATGAACGTCTAAAACACTACCACCGGTTCGGAAAACAACCCAGTCGAGAAGAGCCGGCAAGAAACTCGATCTGGTTCTTTTTTTTTTTTCATAAATATAATATATATCATTTTTTTTGTCATATAAAAAACTATACAAATCGTAGTTTTTAGTGGAAGCACAGAGATGTGGGTTATTTCCAGACATCACTATCGTTCACGTAATGATCCACCCTGTAATAACCTTTTGAGATTAAAACTTGCTTGACATAATACTTGAACTTATTGTCAGGTAAATCGGTAATGTTACTTGGGATCTTATTGTAAAACCGAATACTATTACCTATAAAGCTTTTATTACATTTACTTAACCTAAAGCGTGGGACGGCCAACTTGTCTTTACTTCTAGTATTAAAATTATGACGATCATTCACTAGATCTAGCTTCTCTATATAGACTATATATCATTTAAAATAATGATTTATTGTATCTTATAGACATGAATGCTTATAAATGCACGCGGTGAACATTACGG
Organism: Samia ricini; assembly: GCA_014132275.2. Taxonomy (NCBI): domain Eukaryota; kingdom Metazoa; phylum Arthropoda; class Insecta; order Lepidoptera; family Saturniidae; genus Samia; species Samia ricini. The sequence goes on along the minus strand of AP028159.1, from coordinate 30,080,806 downwards.
TGTATTTTCCCGCTTGCTCGGTTATCGTGTCACTCGCCAAATGTGCATGCTTTTTGCTAAAGAATCGTGAAATTAGTTCCTAAAATTTCTTATTTATTAGTTTCTTCCATTATATTTGTCTAAAAATGTTCATAAATGAGGCTTCGTTAATAACGTTATTTTACATAAACCTAACATAACGTTTATATAATCAACCGTAGTAACCGTAGGACAACGTCGGACGTAAAGGTTCGGAGGCCCTCGGGCAACGTAAATGTGGAATTTCCGCATAATTTTGATTGTGAATTAGAATATGCTTTAAAAAAAAAACGATTTCGTGAATTATCCTTTATCAGCTTTAGTGTTATTAAAAAAAAAACTTACTGTAAGAAATACATACAGAACTTATAATATTGTAAAGAGACCGTCCGTATTCGATTTTCGTTGATCATCGTTATGTTATTAGACTTATTAAAAGATAAAATAACCGTGTTGCATGGTAATGCTTGCAGACGACAATTCCCTTATTTTAAAAGTGAAGAGAAAAGAAACAGACGTTAGTCAACTAAACTGTACCTTAGCGAACATCTCAAAATAGTTTACTATCAATAATTTACTACTAAATACTAATAAAACAAAACATGTTAAATTTGCCTTCCCCGAAGTACAACACGTTGTATAAAATCTGTATAAATGGACCGTTCATATAAGATTCGTTTTACTGGATTCAAACCTTTACGACTAGCGTTTCAAACAATAACTAATTTGTAACATAACATTTAAAATATATTTCCACTAAGTAAAGCGTTTAAAAATAATGACCGCTTTTAAAAACATTCTCGTAACTTGTAATATTTCAAGCAGCATATTTCACTAGATTTTTCATCACTAATAAATTCAATTACATATTAATATATATAACGTTTTGTTAAACCCGACAAAAACTAGCCGTTTACCGGCTGACAGCCGACAGGTAATTTATAAGACCTTACGGTCCGTATTCACTTACGACAAAGATGCTACGCTTTACCTTCGCGGCCTTTCAGCGCTTATATCAATTGAAAAATATTGAATCAGAGTATTAATCGCTCCGTCAGCACACCCAAAGCGAACATCATCAATCAACATCGAACGCTCAGAATGGAAGCAAATATAATATATAAATTCGTCATAATCCGTCACATGGACGTGAGAAATGTCGTAAAAAAGGGAATAACGGAGTAATTTTATTTGACCTAATATCCTCGTGTTTATATTTACGTTGTTATTTCATAAATACATTAGATTTTTTATCCGTAATACAATTAGCTGCTTGATAGTAATTTATGTTTTATACCTCAAACAAAAAAGGCCTTGATATACAGACATACAATAATGTGGATTATAAGGGTTTTTTTTTTTGACGGGTGGAAATGCATTTACGCACTACCCTTATCTATTGTATTTGTGGGATCAAGGCCCCCCAAATACAATAGATAAGGGGGCACGGAGTGACGAGCTCCGTGCCAGTGTGGGACTCACCCGGGCGAGAGTCGCCCGAAAATACCCACTAAAACCCCCCGGGGCCGTCCGCGGCATTTGGGATGGGGGCGACACGGGGTGGCTTTCGCAAGCACCACGTCGCCCCCTGATATAAGAGTTGCCATTTTCCTGTATTCTAAAACATTTAATAAGACAAATTTCTTGGTAGTCTAGTGAGATATATGCGTAAGAATATATCAAGCATGTCCTATGTCTCCTAATCCAAACATTATAAAAGATTTTTTTTAATTCTCATAATGTTGCTTATAAAAAAAGAACACTAATATACTATTAGAGTTCTGTATAGATATATTTTTTTGAAGGAAAACATTATGATGAAATTTGAACTAGATTTACTTAGATTACTAAATTTTTTATATAACTATAAAAAATCTACATAATTCAAGATGTAAATAGTATTTGAGATTTTTAAAATATAATGCGTATTGTAATATTTATTTCAGTATACTTAAACCAACATATGAACTAAAAAAAAAACACAGTCTAAGTGTACATACATACATATCATCACGCCTTTCTCCCGTGGGGGTAGGCAGAGATTACGTCCTTCCACTTGCTACGATCTTGACACACCTCTTTCGCTTTCTCTACTTTCATAAGCGCTTTCATACATGCTCGTCGGGTATGAGTACTTTTTACCTGGCCTTTATTTAACACGTGATCGATTTGGTCTAGATACGTTCGCCTAGGTCGACCCTTACCGACTTGCCCATTCACCCTCGCCTTATAAATTCGTTTCGTTAATCTTCTCTCATCCATCCTCTCTACATCCTCTAAGTAAATGTATGTAACACAATAAAAGAAATTTAAAGAAATACGGTTATGTCAATAAAAATGATTCCAAATAATACGAATATTTATTTTATTAAGAAAAATACTGTACTAATTGACAATTAGCGATGAAAATACCATGCCTCTATTAATCAGTTAAATATATATATTGAATAAATATCAAACTGAAGCTTCATTAAAATAAATACCCAAGGTGGTAGATATTATTTGTTATTACAGATTGTTATTCTCAGAGATTATTAATTTCGAATTTCTTTTGTCAATTTGACTTCATATTATTCGTTTATCGATGGGAAAATTTCTATTTACGATTTATCTGGTGTATTTCAGTTACACTAATACATTTTTGTTACGAATTGATTTTTTTAATGTTATTCTTTTTTTCATGATTTTATGGTTAGATAAAAAAGAAATATAGTGAAAGATTTAAAAATAAATTATAATATTATTGGAACGAAGTTCCTTACGGCAGGCTTGGAGGAGATAGGCATTTTGCTGTAAGACCTTTCTCTTTCTCCTTCTTTCAGCAATAGAATGACGAGACTGATTAATAAGAATTACTTATAATAATAATATTATAATAATAAACTTTTTTTGTAATTATTTATATTTCTATGTAATTTTATGTTGTCAAACAAAAATAAAGAGACATATTTTGTTATTTTAATTGATAATTTGAATTACGATTTTTTTTTTATTTTACGTAATTTATTATTTCCTAAAATACTGAATTTCCTAAATACTTTCCTGTACTTAAATAAAAAACTAATCAGCAAAATTTAAAGAGAAAAATCAAGAAAACCTACATAAAAATTGAGTACGATTTTTTTTTTTGCAAGTTGTTTCGATTGTGTCTACATAAGCCGAAGGAACTTCGTTCCTACCTGATGTCCCACGACACCACATCTATTTATTTCATAACAGGATAACCAATTAACCCATGTGTAATTAGAAATACTGTTGTCAAAAATGTATGTGCGGTATTTCCTTACAAACTTTTTCATTAGAAAATAAAACAACTCAGCAAATTAATCAAATATAATTGACGGTGAAAATAAATTAAAGTGAAGTGGCTAATATACAAATATAGTATCTAGCAAGAGTATACATAACAACATATTTCTTAGCATTGGATATGATGAATCTTCTTAAAGTTGGTCGGGTTTGATTATGCCTGTGCTTCCGCTCAAAGGGAAACTTTTTATTTGTCGTGAAACAGTTGTTATTACCATATATATATAACTCATCATCATCATCCCTACCCTTTTCCCATTTTTATTTGGGGTCGGCGCAACATGTCTTCCTCTTCCATTCCTCTCTATTTGTTGTCATCTTCGCATTCACTCCTTTTCTAAACATATCATCTTTCAAACAGTCCATCCATCTTTTCTTTGGTCTTCCCCTTCCCATGTAACCGTCCACATTCATATCCAATACCTTTCTTACAACATCCTCTTTCTCCCTGCGCATCACATGTCCATACCAGGACAAACGACCGCCTCTTAACTTGTCTGTTATTGGCGCCACTTTCAAACTTCCTCTAATATACTCATTCCTAATCCTGTCCATTCTTGTTACCCCACACATCCATCTCAACATTCGCATCTCAGCTGCATGTAATCTTCTTTCGTCCGTCACCTTTATGGGGTAACATTCTGATACATACAAGACGACAGGTCGTATTATGTATATAACCATATATATATATAACTATTCGTTAATATTTACTTTTAAGTCTGTACAATTACGTAATAATAATACATAAACAAAATAATAAATATAATAAAAATAGAAAAAAAAAAACATCTAAATCCCTCGATTAATATGATCAAGCTTGGCAAGGTTTGCGTCGAAACTAATTTGGCAACGATTTCGCACCGGGACCGCCATGCATAGCAAATGTTCACCGGAGCGATTTATAAAATATGCATACATTGTCAGACTGCGATTTAGTTATAAATCTTCGCGTGTATAGTGTAGTGTGGCTATATTCACAAACATTTTTCGGATATTTCCAAATTTTAAATCATATTATAAAATTCAAACCACAAAAAAAATCAAAAACTCTATATGTTTCATTTTCAAAAACAAACGATAAATAATCACAGTTGTTAATTTTGACCTCGAATCATATTAACACTAAACTACTATAATTGAAGCATGATGAATAATAAATAAAAAAAATCGATAATATTCTAGAACATTCAAGAACATAGAGTTTGCTTCAACTGAACGGGTCGTTGGTCTGGCATCGCACGCGACCTCGACTTATTACAATGGAAAAAAAAATAGCGTAAAGAATAAAACCGTTGAAGCGACTAGGTATAAATACTAATTCTAGTATTATCGAAAGCAGTTTGTATTTTACCGGGAAAAAGTATTCAAGTAAACGTTGCGAAGGTTTAAAACAAAAACATTTCGAAAATACAAAATTAATATGAAGGATATCATTTTTATTTATTTTTTAAATTAATTTTATCTGTAACATTAGATATACAGATGCTGGAATCGTATTAAATGGAGTATACGTTTTTTAGTGTTTTAAGTTTAAAAGGTATGATACGAGAGAAAAAATCCAGCTGCAAGAACTTCGCAGTGTGTCAATCTAAGCTAAAATCTAATATTTACAATTTAGAGAAATCTTTCAAAACTTCCAAATTGTATTTGGAAGTTACCCTAAATAATTTACTTTTAGTTACCTATTTTCATTGCGTTTTCTAAGCAAGCTTATTTTTAACATTGTGGTTATTTTGTCAATTTGCTAAGAAACCGGTGAATAAGAAAGTGTTGTCTGACAGTTTACACCTTTTCATTATTATTCTGCAGGTGTAACAATATTTCTCCTGTTACCCATTGCATGTAAACTTATTATTATAATTATTCGAAAAGGGGCTATGCAGGCTTAAACAGTCCTGTATCACTGCGACCTAGTCAGATCTATTGTGATCGCCCCTATATTGCTAAACCTCACTGCCTAGACCTACAACCTGAATATACTGTAGTATCTTTTTGGCAGAGAGCGTCTGTACCTCCTCCGGAAGCAACACATGCTTACCCAGAATTCGGTTACGAATGGGTATTAATGGATCACATTCACACAAGATGTGCTTTGGTGTTTCGTCTCCTACTTCACAGAACCTGCACTCTCTTGTGTTCTGGACACCGATGTTGTGCATATGCTTGCCCAAACAACAGTGCCCAGTTAGTGCTCTCACTAATACTCGTAGCTGATTCTTACTGAGCATCAGGGCTTCTTCAGCTTTGCGCTGAGTGAATGCTCTGATGAGCTCTTTGGAATGAATTTGTCCTGGCAATTTATTACATGTAAACTAACCGGAATAGTTAATTCAATAATATTAGCTGGTATTTACTTTATAAATTAAATTATATACAATGTCTACAGTGAAAAAAACTTAACATAACGGTAACATTAACTAATAGACACGCACATTTATGTGTGTACATATGAGTGATTCGAATGTTTATTGAACAAGCCAATTTCGAATAATATGTCAAAAATTCTCTAAAAATTTGATAGTTGTTTTTCCCGTACAATAAACTAGTCAACTGAATAACAACCATTACGAACCCAATGCTAATAATGTATATATTTCGAGTGAGCTTAATTTTCGGAAATTCAACTATAGTATCTACTGTTAGAGAAATATTTACACAAATTTTTGAGACTTGACAGCAGTTATAGCCATCTATCTAGTACTAATACAGTCATCTGGTAGTTTCACCTAGAAAGTTTTCCGGGAATTATGAGGTTGGGTAAATTTATAGTTTTTCATGTAGTCTTTTCGAATCTCCACTTTGCCACCTCTTATCTTTGCCGCTATTTCATATTGGAAAAATGACATCTAAAAACAGTTTTTTGACGATATCTCTTTTCTGAGTGATTTTACGATAAAAACTACTATAAAGTATAAACAAAATTTACGTACTAGGATTTTTTTTCTGAAAATCAATATCAATGTCAATAGTGTTATGTAACAAGTGTTATCACTGAATAAGTCGTTTTCACACCAGTAGTTTTAATCATAAAATCAATCAGAAAAGAGATATCGTCAAAAAACTGTTTTTAGATGTCATTTTTTCCAATATGAAATAGCGGCAAAGATAAGAGGTGGCAAAGTGGAGATTCGAAAAGACTACATGAAAAACTATAAATTTACCCAACCTCAAAACTGCAGGAAAACTTTCCAGGTACCTAACCCCGTTTTTAAACCTAATGACTGTACTAAAAGTCAGTTATAAAACTATTAATAAATATGTAAGTAAAGTTTAAAAGCCTTTTCACAAATATTTTTGTACATAAACAAGTTTGTTTCTTCGTATTTCCAATCACAACGATTTTAAGGAAGTTTCACTTCAAATATCATTCGTCAAATAATAGTATGTTTTTTGCGTCGACTACGATAATGGAATCCGCTGCCTTGTTCAATTTTGTACTTCAATCAATCCCGTGCACACAATTTCCTGTCGTGTTCCACTTACAACATTCGTGCCATAGGTTTGTGAACCCTTATACGGACCGATTACAACAGTATTACTCGATTCTAAGCCAAAGAGAAATCACTCTGGCTGCAATGAAGAAATTTGAAACATACATCCCGAATAATGACTTGATCGGCCGTAAGTTTTAATGGTATTGAACGTCTATTGCTTCGGTATAAGTGGAAATAAAAATTTAAGCACACATTTACGAACATTTGAAACGAGTTTCTCACACGTGAAATAGAGCTAATGATTAAAATTAATTATTAAAAAAAAGTATGAATTAGTATAAAAATATACTATTCCCAAAAAACCTCTTAGATTGAAATGTATCAAGGTGTTTAAATGTGGTCCTACTGAACTAATCATTTTAATAACCCACACTCCAATCCAATCCAACTCGGCTGGGCCGCGTTTGGGAAGCTACGCAGAATATTGTCGTCCGAGATACCGCAGTCTCTCAAGACAAAAGTCTTCGACCAGTGTGTGTTGCCAATAATAACTTATGGCACTGTGTCGTGATCACTTACAGTGGGTATAATTAGGCAGCTCATATTTACAAGCTGATAAGCAATAGATTGTAAAAACTTTAAAGGCCGGTTTTAATATTTATTTATGTTTAGTTTGATCAGAATGTAAAAGTTAAGATTCAATATTGAGACCGAGGCACAAACCAAAACATCGAGATTTCGGTGTCAAACATTAGATGACATAGTAACGTACCTACGTTTTACAAAATTGCGTTACATGGCATAATGTTATAATATTTCTATTAAAAAAAAAGGAAAAAAAATATTAAACCGATATCAGTTTCCCATCAAAGACTTTTTTTTTTTTCTTTTTTTTTTTTTTTTTTTTTTTTTCGAACCTAGCTAACGCTGTTGACCGGGAGGGCCTTTACAGCTTCACCGTGACTTTGGGGGCGAGTGCTGAAGGCACTCAGCCGCAAAACCCATCAAAGACATTTTATACTAGCATATATAGATATTTATCTCATTCATCCATAAATTTTTTAAATAAAATAATAAGTCAATATTAATGTTAAACGAGCCAAATAAATATCCATAGTAACTTACAATTTATTCTATATTATTTAAAAAGATGTTCTAAATATTTAAATGCCATTTTCACAAAACAGTAATCGCATTAGTTGGTGGTCATCGTATTGCTAATCAATTTCCATTTCTAGTCATAAACGATGTTAGCATTTCTTGGAATATGTTCAGGATTATGGTTATCATTTTTTCAGTCCATTGGATGGACGTAGGTTCAAATGCGGCCATACTATTGGTTCTGGTACTGGTACCTCTAGGTTTAAATGTGTATCAGCCATGACAACATTGTCACTTAAGATCATATGAGATTGCAGTCAATGTGCTGTGCAGGATGATACAGTGTTAAACTTAACAATTGAACGATAGTTTCATTAACATCATAATTAGTCATATGTTTGCAGTTTATATATACATAATTATTGAAATAACTAATATATTTACATTTCAACTTATTATGCCCATAGATATTAAGGCAACAGTAATCATAAAAAGAAAAATACAAATATTCGACATCAAATTAAGTTTTGTCCATTCCCCGTACTTAATGGCTCAAAGCTGTAACGATGGTCTTTGAACAAGATTATTACCCTACTTACTTGAATAACAGGATCCTAATCCGACAATATTAATTGATATTACAATACGGACCTCATATAAAAGAAGTAGAGTCCATTGTCGTAAAATACACCGTCGAGATTGGATCTTTTGATACCGGGAATAGAATTTAAATAGCAAGGTGGAATTATTTCTTTCCTTTCATTACAATTTAACTGGAATAACTAAAAGAAAGTTTCTTTTGTTTTTTTTCTCAGGATAAACGGCACATTCACTCGAATTTAACAGAAGTAATTTACATTAGATTTAACTGTTTCTTTGTTTGTTCAAAATTATAGCTTACGTCTAGATTTATGATAATTGCAATAACTTCAGCGGAGAGATTTATTTAAGAATTTTAAATGTTTTTAATTAAAATTATTCAAATTAAGAGAATATAAAAAGGCATTACTTCGTAGTATTATATATAAATGTAAAAGATAAATATTGTGAGGTTATATGAATCACGTTTGCACCATTAACCACGTAAAAGTGGTTGCGCGTAATTATCGATTAGTGATTGCAAATAGATATACTAATGTCCTATCCCTAAATCCACCCCCTGCCTCCCGCTCAAACATCTTTCCAGTGAGATGTTCGTGTCATTCATTCATCGTTAATTCGCTTTCGTCGATGGTTCTCGTAAACTGATCTGATCCCTTCCTCTCCTTTCCATAACAGAACCACGCGGGCAGGACTTCGGTGTCACCGTTTCACGGTGACACCCATAATTTCAAGAACCAAAAAGTTTGCTGACTCCTACTTTTGTCGCACTGTGAGGTTATGGAACCGTCTTCCTGTCAGCGTGTTCCCTCCCTCATGTGATATTGGGTCCTTCAAAAGAGGCGTGAAGAGGTATTTGAGCAGGCCAGCATGACAGCGGTGACTGGCAGTGAACTCTGTTCAGTGTCAGTCATCGCTGTTTTGGATTGCACTGTGCTTACCATCAGGCCCAGTGCAGTCACTGTGCTGTCCATTATAAAAAAAAAAAAAAAAAACTCGTGCGCACGTTCATACCACCTAATAAATAGATGTATTAAGTATATCTTGATCGTGAACACAATTAATTTGGATTCATGGAAGAACCCTGCATCGGCATCATCTCACGTAAGTACCTATCTTTCCTAACCTAAATTTTTCGTCCCTATAAGCGTATCGTTTACATCACACACATACAGACCACTATTTCGCTCATACAAAAAGTTTCCTATAGAATGAAACCATGTGTAAAAAACTTCTCATTCATTCATTCACAGGGGGGATTGCCATAATCGCCACGCTTGTCAGGCGGGTTGGCTGTCGCAGTCAGGTGCTTGTGGTACTCAGAGGATGTTACTGCCTATCTCCTTGTTTATCCCTTAGTCGCCTTTTACGACACCCACGGAAATATATGGAAAGAATATCATTTGTATATCCGGATGAAAAAATTTTGTCTGTCTGTCTGTTTGTTCTGGGTAATCTCCGGAATGGCTGGACCGATTTTAAATGGACTTTTTTTTTTGTTAGATAGCTAAAGTTACTCCGCGTAGGTAACTTAGCTATTTTAATTTTTCGAAAATAATTAGGGTTATATAAAATTAAAACTGATACAATTGTGAACAAAATCCGATTCAATGCACAGTTTTACAGGAAGGTATTTGTGAGAAATATGTTTGCTTTATGTTTGTAGGAAAAAAATATTTTGGAAAATTATTAGGGTTCCGTATATAAAATTAAAATTCAGTGAGAATACATGAAATATAAACTCACCTGTAAACTGGGATATCGTTCTTGTACCATACGACTAACAACAGAACGTCGTTTGGCTGTGGCGAACGTGTGTCGCAGGGGAGTGTGACGTCACCTCCTGACACCGCTGACACTTTAAAACCATTTCCGGTGTTTCTGCTGCGACACTCGACAAACTCGGGACCAGTCCTATGAAACGATAAAACAAGAATTTATAATAATGTCATTATTTTCTTGATTGAAGCAATCAAGTCTGAATATCAAGACCCAGTTTTATTAGTGATCATTTTTTATGTTAAATATTTTTCTATTTTGAAAACTGAATTTACCTAAATTATAACGAAATAAGCTTTCGTTGATTGTCATTCTGTGAAAAACCCATTGATCAATCCGTTTAGAATTTGAATGAAGTTTGGTGAAAAGTTTTTGTTTCATTCTATGACGAAGCACTTTAGTTTTTAATATCTCGAAAGCTATTACTGTAACAAAAACCGAATTTAATAAAGTCAAAATAGTCCTCCGATTCTACAGATTCCTTTCAATCACAGAGATAATTGTATTACTAACATTTTTTATGTAAATCAACCATAAATATTATCACTAAGTATAATATTGTAATAACATTAAAAAAAAACATATAAAAATATTAATTTAACAAATGACAACAATGAGTTACTAGAAGACGAATATTCACTAGTCGATTTCCTTTCGGAATCGTTCGCGGAATTCGAATTGTTCGCTCGCCGTGAATGCGGAGCGCGATCGTGACAAATGGCCCGATTAACAATCCCCAGTCTTCGGAGGAGATGGTGCGACTAACGATGCAATATATTAAAGGATTTTTCTCAACGTTGACGAAACCCCACACCTAATTTCCTTGTTTAAAGGCGATGTGATAATTGTGCTTCCCTTCCCTTTCCTTCTTTGGTTACTTCGGTATCTTTATGTAATAATAAACATATGTCTCTAGGTAGGTACTATCTATACTATTTTATGTAAAGAGGAAAATTTGTTTTTTTTTTTTTTTTAACCGATCTTAAATCTAAATTCTCTTACCAGAATAAAGTTATATTATCTCTTATATTTTTCAATGAAAGATATACCCGTGCCAAGCCGAGGCTGGTACCAAGCATAAATAATATATATTTTATTTGTCGTATCCTTGGAAAATATGATGTATTTTATAAATTAAACAACATTTAGTTAAAGCTTTTGCGCTTTGTTAATACTAATAGTGAAGAAGCTATTCTAAGGTTTACTGGAAGAAAATACGTAAGGCATTAAGTCCGACTTTGTAATCACGCGTGTGCAAAAAGTGTAAAATAAATAAATAGATATTATTGCTCTATTGACATTATTTTAATAAATAGTTAATTTTGTTTAGTAAACTGATAAATAAATTAATCTGATTTACAGATAAATAATGAGAATTGTGGATGTTCACTAAAAACCAGCTAATTTGCAATTTATACGATATCTCATACATACATGAGCAGTTTTTTTTTTATCTTTATCAAACTTATTTCTTGCATACTTCTTAATGTTTATTGCCGGCTGCTTCTTTCCAATATATATGGAATAATATTATAGTTAATACTTAGTACCTGCTATTTTTAAAGTAAATTTTAAGGGCTGTCTTTGGTTTTTTTTAAATAAAAATGCCAGAAGTAAGTTAATAAATTTTAATACATACATTTTTTATTAAGAAATCCTGTATAAACTTTAGTTTCCTGGATAATCAGTTTTAACTGATTCACAATTTTATTAATAAATCTGACATGCAATAAGGCATTAAATTAACAGGTATAAAATAGCTATAGAAATATATGTGTTTTGTTAATAATTGCACGAAAACATGACTGTTTATCGTGCATATCTGTAATCCCTAGAGCACTGGACCTAATTTTAATTATAACCGTGTGTGCCACCCACGACCTTAATACTGGCAATTAACCCATATTACTTTACGATATAAAAGTAGTTAAACAGCCTCGTTAACGATTCCAAGGAAAAACTCAAGTATTAATATGTATATTTTTTTATAGAAAGAAAGGTTACGATTTCATTACTTAATATACTATTATTTTTAAGTCATTTAATACTCACTTGTGTTTTCACATTTCGTTGAAAGTCGTACCATATGTGTAGCGATGATATATTAATCCAATGGACGAACAAGAACGAAATAAGCCGACATAATTTTGTAATGCGCATTCTAATAATGAAACCAAAATTCTATACTTCAAAATCAAAATCGAAATCAAAATCAAAAAGATGTTTATTCAATTTAGGCCCTAAAAAGGCGCTTATGAACGTCTAAAACACTACTACCGGTTCGGAAAACAATCCAGTCGAGAAGAGCCGGCAAGAAACTCGATCTGGTTCTTTTTTTTTTAAATAAATATAATACATATAATTATTTTTTTTCTTACAAAAAACTACACAAATCATATTCTTAACTTATGTTAGCGGAAGCACAGAGATGTAAGTTAATTCCAGACATCACTATCGTTCACGTAATGATCCATTCTGTAATAACCTTTTGAGATTAAAACTTGCTTGACATAATACTTGAACTTATTGTCAGGTAAATCGGTAATGTTACTTGGGATCTTATTGTAAAACCGAATACCTATAAAGCTTTTATTACACTTACTTAACCTAAAGCGTGGGACGGCCAACTTGTCTTTACTTCTAATATTAAAATTATGACGATCATTCACTAGATCTAGCTTGTCTAAATTTTTACGAATATGCATTAAGTTATCGAAGATATATTGGGAGGGCAAAGTTAAGATATCAAAGTTCAGATCTTCAGATAAAAAATCAAAATAAGAATGCATTGCTTGGTTTAAAACAAATATACAATTAAATGTCAATATAATTATATCGCATTTTTCTGGTTTCTTTATAACGTGACGCTTTACCAAAATGGCGACTATTTTGTAAGAACTATATATTTGTATGGTACCGCAGAAGCCGTGTTCGATGATATTTTCCATACACTTTACTTGAGTACAAATATTAAACAATGCTACGTAAAATGCCAGCAAAATTACTTAACATACAGAATACAGATGATCAGCCGAAAAACTCTTTACAAACTAAATGGCGCGTACTGTAATATATTCGCTCGCAGGTGAAAGACACTGACGAAACGTCAAACAGCCTAATATTGAAAACATACGATACTAAGCTTTTTTTTGGAATTTCAACAGAAATTAGTATTATTTTTTTATTGGTAATCATAAAAACAAATTTATAAATAGTAATACTTATTAATTTAGATTAACAAACTTTTTTATGGAATAGGACAAACGAGCAACTGGATCACGTGATGGTAAGTGCTCACCGCCGCCCATGGACACCCACAACACCAGAGGAATCGCAGATGTGTTGCCGTCTTTTAAGGTATGAGTAGGCTCTCTTCTTAAAGGTTCCCAAGTCGTATCGGTCCGGAAATACCACCGACGCAATATAATTTTACATATTTACATAATTATTCTCTATATTTTTGAGAGAAACACTTTTTTCAGAGATTAAAAAAGATCTGCAACCTTAATAAACTGTATTATGAACGTAAAGAGCTGGAGAGTGTTTGGCTCCATTTTGGCTTGTCATGTAGTCGTCCTTAGTTTTAAATCATTAACTGGCAATATTTGATCATATTTATTATGTAATTTTTACGTGACATAGTTTAATTACGGTGCACAAGTGAATTAGAAATAATTACACGGAGGTTGTAACAGAAGACCGCCATTTTGTAACAACATTTATGAGTAGTGTTCCTAACGTTAGACTTGGCTACATGGTCTAATACCTTTGCCTTCCTTAAATTTACTATCATTAGCTTATAGCTTTATGAATAGCTAGGTGGATCACAACATATATTCTCTACCCGACGACACCAAATTAAAAAAAAAAAAACGAATGCATCTTGAAATATTTTATAAGTAATATACATAGAGAAGAAATGATAAATAAATGAACGTAATTAGAACTCCCAAATAACTATCTTTACTTCTCAATATAATATTATTTATTGTATGTTTTAAACGACAAAAAAACTCCTCCTTATATTTTTATAAATGAAATAAAAAAGCTATATTTATTTGTTAATAATTGAAAATAATGTTTTATGTGGAAACATGTGACATTTGGCGATTATGTCAGCTAAAACTTGTCACATTTTCCCAATATTAGTATGATTTTAATTTAATAATTATATATTCAGGCATATATAATAAGTAAAATAAGTTGAAGCAACATGGCGTACTATTAATCAAAGTTATTCATATTTAGAATCAGCGAAAAATATGATTAAGATCGTGATAGCAAAAAATAAATTATTTCAATCTATGTATGTAGAAGAAAGAAAGAAAGAAAAAAATTAATACATTTATTGTCGGATAATAAATGTATAAATTACAACAACACACATTTTAAATAGTTACGAATGAATCCAACAACAGCCCGCGGTAGATACTGCAAGGTTTACAATAGGGGGCTTTGACATGCACAGACGTTCAGTCGAAAAATAGACAAGCAAGTATAAAATAAAAAAAATAAAAACATTTAAAAGTATGAAATGATCCAATCAAGTGTGAGTGTAAATCCAGGCTTGTAAGAATTATTGAAGTGACAAGCGCAGAAAAAAATATGTAATACTGTACGATCAGATGTAGGGATTGTAGGGAGAATATATAATATTATAGTCTATTCGAAAATGGTAACCGTCAGAAAGTGATTGGGTAATTCAGTTCCCTGTAAAGTTTAATTTCAATGTAGTATCTGGTCTGTAGCACGATGGTACGAGTTCATATTGATTTTTTTTTGGATGTTTAATAAATACTGCTTATATTAAACTGATATTTGAAACTATATTATATAAAAATAAATAATAATCTCACACAGTATTGATATATATGTGTATCGATATATCCTTTTATATTTCATCGATGGATAAATAATTGAAAAAGCCAACAAAAACAATAGGTTATCTCGCAAAGCAATTTACCGTGTAAAGGAAAATATTTTTCTCGAACATAGAAAACTTTCCTCGATAAACATTCGAAACCGTTGTTCTTAGAAATACGTGACATGAAACGAGGATAATGTTATATTATATCGAAATGACATTTGATGCTAAATAAACAAAGTTACATTACTAAAGTGAGAAATCGAGCGTGTTTATTATACTAAGAAAACCCGTTTCATATTATTTTCCTTCGACTCCATCAGTTTTCTTACATATTTTTCCTCGTTCGTTCCAACTATTTCACCGACTGGACAAACGGGTATTGACCAAGGTACATGTCTAGACAAGTAATTTGAAACCAAAATCCTGGAACAATTTAATTTACCTTCGCGACCCGAGAAGGGTATATAGAAGTCTGTCATAAGACAAGTAGGTTAACTAGTGTCTCTACTCACACCGATATAGTTCTGCAAAGGGAAAAGCGAGACGAATATACTGATGACATATATGTTTTTGTTTACTATAAGTTTTTTATATTATTTTTTTTATACGGTACAGGCTCAGTGCTTTGACTACAATCTCATTGATGTTAAGTGACGATGTGGTCCAGGATGGTAAACACAAGTGATGCTGTCGGAACACACCTATTGGTATTTGGCGGCAAATTATCTGAATTTCAAGTGGTTGAAGCCACGGGCACAGCTAGTAATCTAAAATTATTTTGAACAGATAAAACCTAAAAGTAATACTAAAAGAACTAGAAACGCCTAGAAAATGGGTACATATTATCTAACTTGTAAGAAGTTATATCATCCAGTTTCGTAGACGGGTAAGTATAAGTTTGTTAAGATCGCGTGCGAAAGCCCGCCGTACTACATACAAGCGGAGGCGGAACGTGACGATGGAAAAACGGGGCGGAAAATTTGCGAGAAACACGTAACGTTTGAATTGTGATCGAATAATATGTGCCGACAATTTGAGAACAATACCGAATGTGTGTAATTGGTTTTAGGTACCATTTTCGTTTTTTTTTATACATATAATGTAATAGCTGTGTGCCCGCGGTTCCGCCCGCATTTCATTTATTGTACATCGCTTAATATAGTTTTTTAATCTATCTATTTAACAATAAGACATCCACTGCTGGGCGTATGTATCCCCCAAATAAAGAGGGAATTGCCACAATCGCCACGCTTGGCTTCTTAACATTCGCATCTACGCTACGTGCGGCATTCTTTCATCCATCTCTTTGGTTCCCATTCAGATCCATATAACACGGCATGTTACATAACCGAACGCACTCGAACCACCATCCAATTATATGTACTGGGCCCGGTAGTACAATTGATATGTTATAGTCGGATGGCGAAACGATGCGTCCGTGCAACAGAGTACCCGAGTGCGTTACCACAGCGCTAAATTAATTGTACTCGACCTGTACCGGTCGACACTGATGCTCTGGAGACAGGTGGAAGTAGGGAGTGTAGGTTTTATCTGACATCCAAAGGCGGCAGCACGGCACTATCACTCTCGAACACTCAGTTATCAACGTTTATATCCAATGTTCAATACAAGAAAAAACAGTTATACACGACACTGCTATAATCTTTTAATAGTTAAATTCACAATCAACCAAGTAGCAAACAATGAAATATATTCTCCGATGTTATACAACAATACCTGTCGACACCCGTACGTACTCAACCAGACTGCAAGTCCAGCCGTGGTGCGTCACAAGAAAAACTACGTACTATCAACTCTTCGTTCATGACAAAAAAAATATTACAAAATTACAAACTACCTGCCTATATTAAACACGGCAGGTATTATAATGTTCTTATGAAATAATAGAACGTTAAAAAGTTACATTATAATTAATGCTTCAAACTACTAAAAAAAAAAAAGTTACAAAGTTAAATCAAATATATCAACCGATTTGGAAAAAAACATGTCGACTACGGTAGGAAACGGTAAACACGACCGACAAGTTAAGTCTATAAATATAACGTATAAAATTACAGAAAACTAATATCGGAGCATTTTTCATTAAAATGACAGTGAAAAGTCAGGGGGTTAGTAATTTAAGGGAGGAACAATCGGTCGCCGGGGGGACGTAAAACGTAGCGAACAAAGGGAGCGACGTCAGGAAATTTTTTATTGCTCAAGATATCTCCTAGAGTCGTGCTCAGCGAAAAAACAATAGCTTTCCTACAGTAAGCACCTTGTTTACCTGGCATAAGCGATATAGAATATTAACTTGAATAAACCTAAGGAAGAATATATAAAATGCTTAAATCTCTTAATTCCTGATAGTTTAAAAAAAAAGTTAAATTGGAGATATATGATTTAGCATACTTTAGCACGTGAAGCAATTAGTCTGATTCAAGTTTAAAAATATCACATTCAGTCAAATTTATTCATGCTGGAGTCGCACGTGTGTGTTGTTATTGTTAAAACGTAGATATTGTTAAAATTTTAAGGTCAATAATATTTTACAAATATGAAGTAATAACAAATATTTAGTGTGTGGAACAACACGTTGATTTGCGTGGTCTTGAATCCTAGAATAAGTTTGAGTTTTCGGTGATGAAAACCATGACATGGTATATTGACATGGCATGGAGTATTTTTGACGCTCTCCTAGCTAACAATCACCACCGATTTCAAAGTTTCAATAAGTTTAATTTTTGCAAATTTAACATTTAATTCATTTAACATACAGCAATTGTCGGTGTGATAAATTATATTACATTGAAAATGAACAATAAATGTAAAGAAATAAAACCATATACAAAATCAGTATCACCGATCCTAATAAAATTTTGCACTTTGTGTGTTCTTAAAAAATACTTTTTCTATCGATTTATGGCCTGAATATTAAATGATTTGATAGGATAAAGTAATCCGGACAATGCCA
Organism: Samia ricini; assembly: GCA_014132275.2. NCBI lineage: Eukaryota > Metazoa > Arthropoda > Insecta > Lepidoptera > Saturniidae > Samia > Samia ricini. The sequence goes on along the minus strand of AP028159.1, from coordinate 30,062,721 downwards.
GAGAGATCACCTAGTAAATTTATATATTAGAGGTATTTACTTAGCTATGAAGGGTATCTTTACATTTGCTGATGTAAAATCTCAAATATATGTTTTTTAAATAATCAGAGTTTTGAATCACAATCTCATCAGATATTAAGCCTAGTGTTATCGACTCTCAAATCATCGGAACACACCTATAATAATAGGTGTTTGTTGAGAGATTTTAAAACTTTAAAGTAGTTGCTAAATAAATGAGCATTAGCTAACACAATATACCATGACATTTTCCTTCACTGAAAGGTCGGGTTGAATTATAGCGAATTCGAACCTGGGTCCACCGACGCAGTATCCAAGTATGAGCAATAAAACAAGAATGTAGAAATTTCAATTTTAAATAATACAAAATTATTCAAACTCCGCGTGGGATACCTGATAAGTATGCAAAAAAGTACAAAAAAACGTCACTTTATAAATAAACGGTATTTAAATTAACATTTGATAACAATAAATTCCCAGAAACACTTTTCTTTAAATCAAACAATATCCATATTAATTGAAAGTTTTTCATCATAAATTTCCATTTGCATAGAGTTAAATAATTTAAAAATTAGACCAATATTCTATTATTAATAAATATTTAACTGAGATAAGATTATATCATGCTTTGATAGATTATGAAGGTATTAAATAAATTGGATATTTTTATTTAATCATGACTAAATGTTCATATTTATATTAATTCCAATTTTTTTACCAATAACTGATCACGGTTGCATATCCGATTATTTTTTTTAATTAAATCGATGCAATAGTTATAAGCCAAATTAATGGTATAAAACTATGCATGTCATATATAAATCTAAAAAAACATAATAATCCGGTAAAAATAAAAAGCACCTACTAAGAATTGCGTGAAAAACGGCCATTATATATCGAGCTGTTGCAGAGAGCGGACGTCCAGTCTGATCTATTATACTTTATTACATCATTTATTGTATTCCTGTATCCGTAGAACATCTGATGGATGATCTGCATTATAACTGCCTTTTCTGTTGGATTTGTCAAGTACAATGGATATGTAAATAATAATATATATTTTTATTTAGAATATTTCAAGATTCAAAATAAAGACAAAATGTTTATTACTGAGCTGGTTTGTATAAAATTCAACACAAAAAAAAAACATAAACTTAACTAAGCATTGCATTATGTTAAAAACTGTAAGAAACAATTTCTAAATACATAGTAAAGGTAAATGAAGAACAGTGTACTCGAAATCTCCGTTCAGACGAATTGTCACTTTTTATCTCGGGACACTGGCACAATCACTCGGTCCACTGAACGGGTTAATTAACGAAATCTATTAACTTTCTCCTTAGGGGTTTAAACGTGTTTTTGCGAGGTCATCCCATCTGGGCGATTTGGAACTGACACTGTGTGTGTATGTTGAAAAACGTTTATATGCTTGAGCTTTCAACTTACGATAGGGTGACTAATTATTGATACAGGACCACTGCGGTGTGGTTAAGAATGTACCTATGTTACATAGATTAAAAAGAGGAATGAATAATTGGTTTGACAATTGGAGAGGATGGATAACAGAAGGTTACAGAGTTATAAAGTGATTGTGATTGGGCACATCTCGACCAGATCGAAAACGTGCTAAAAAGTCCCAAGTAAACAGTGTCCATAACCGACGAGCATTAAGATCGTAGCAAATAGAAGGACGTAGTCTCTGCCTATATCCATGGGAGAGAAGCGTGATACAATGTCTTTGAAGTTTTGATTCACTTTAAATTTATTATCATGAAGACTTACTTCCAGTATTCCATATCCAATTGTAAAGGTCATAACTACGGACATTTTGTAATGCACTAACAATCCTAAACACGTTGTCATAAGGTCTAAGTCATGAGGTTTCGGGTAAATAATTACTCAGATGGAAATACATTGTGAATTGTACCGATAACGGGATTTTGAGATTGAATAAGGATCTCGATAAATAACAAAACGATTCACAGATATACATTTAATCTATCTTGTAGATGAAGATCCGGCCTTATCCCGGTGTATACAAATACCTTTATTTGTTATGAGTATATAAAAAAAATCAGTGAAAAAGATAGATATTTGTTTTATTTTACACCGTAAATATTTTATTTGATTCTTACAAAACACACATCTTAGGTTATACAAGGAAGATAAATTAATAAATACATTTTTTATACTATATATGCCCAGCGATTTGAGCATAATTTCGTTCGATGTGCTCCAGGATGGTACTTAATGGCCAAGACGTACTTACTGACTCTTAATTTGAAGGTGGCAGCTACTTAGACGGGCACTATAAGAAAATCCCTTTATCAACATACTATAGTTTCTTTGCGATCTTTCTCTTCACCGAAGTATCAGACTCATTATTGAATAAACACACTAAGCCAAGACGTACGTACTTACTGACTCTCAATTTGAAGGTGGCAGCTACTTAGACGGGCACTATAAGAAAATCCCCTTATCAACATACTATAGTTTCTTTGCGATCTTTCCCTTCACCGAAGTATCAGACTCATTATTGAATAAACACACTAAGCCAAGACGTACTTACTGACTCTCAATTTGAAGGTGGCAGCTACTTAGACGGGCAATATAAGAAAATCCCCTTATCAACATACTATAGTTTCTTTGCGATCTTTCCCTTCACCGAAGTATCAGACTCATTATTGAATTGGATAGGTGAGTCCGAACTTACTTTCATCGACGTGAAAGCCGACCTAAATACCAATTGATTCATCAATGCTTCACCTAAAATGATAATTTATTACGGAATAAGTTTATACGATTTTTTGTCATATTGTATGGATCTGATTGCAGGGTTAGTAAGAAGATCGAACAAAAGCGGTTGTTGATATGGATCTGTGGTGCAACGAGAATTAATAAAGTTCGGAATGAATATAACAGACGGAGTTTGAAACTAGCACCAGTGGTAGAAAATATGAAAGGGAATCGTTTGTCGTAGTATGTGCATTTTATGAGAAGGGATAAAACGCGGATAAAATAGTAATAAATAAAAGCGTGGAACGATTGTGCGAAGAGTAATATGAAAAAATAAGATAATTATAAGGATTAAATTAAGAGATGACGGTTCATAGAAAAGGTATGGAAGAAGAAAACATACTGCACCGACGTCAAGCAAGTCGGGAACAGGGCATGAGATTTTTATGTTGATGTTGATGATAAACATAGTGAAATCTAAAAACGATCGCTATTCCCCGATGTCAAATAGGGTTACGAAGCTTTATGGCATCCGATTGACCTTGAAATATGGCAAAGAGAAGTCAGTCACTATGATCAGTTTTCACCGAAAGCATATCGGTAGCAATTCAAAACGAGTAAGATAAGATAAGATAAGTAAGGCGCCCCATCAGCGTTTTAAATGTGAGCTATTTTACGAAATTTAAAATCTTCAATGGATATAAATCTAAAGTCGATTTACCCGGACTCTCATGCCAAAACCAGCGAGCCGCACTGCTAAAAATAGAGGAAGTGTATAAACCTTTTTTCGCCATTCGAACGACGTCGACGACTACAAAAATCGAATATCGAATGCGATTCGTGCGCTGCTTAATCAAAAACTTTATACAAACTTTTATTCTTTATTTGGATTTCTGGTTTTGATATATGGGATTAAATAGTGGTAAGGCTTTGGTGTCCGATTGGATCGCGACCATCATGCGCATTGTGGTAAAACAAAACAAGTCTCGGCGTATGACGTTTCGGAATTAGACAGTGTAGATCCAGGAGTTAGTGGAGTAGTACAGCAATTGAGCTCAACTTGATCGCGATAACCACACAATTTTGAAAAAACCTACATAGTGATACACTAAGGATTTTAACTTTGGAATCAAAAATGTTATGTATGTCCAGATCCACCTAAACACTGTAACCATGATAGCCGGCATGATAAAGAGGCAATTGTTAAAAGATTCTCATGAATCCCGCAATCGTCGTCCATTTTAAACTGTATATTATTTAGCATTCAAATCAAAATCAAAATCAAAATGTATTTATTCAATTTAGGCCCTAAGAAGGCGCTTATGAACGTCTAAAACACTACCACCGGTTCGGAAAACAACCCAGTCGAGAAGAGCGCAGGCAAGAAACTCGATCTGGTTCTTTTTTTTTCATAAATATAATATATATCATTTTTTTTTGTGATATAAAAAACTATACATATCGTAGTTTTAATAATGTTAGTGGAAGCATTACATGAAATACAGTCATTTTTGTCATACTTTAAAAAATAGAAAATTGCTTGTTATCATTGCTTAAACAAATGGTAGATCTTTTGCAATGTTTGACTGCACCTGACCGCAAAAATAAAACTTAACGCAAGCCCCTCCACTCGCGTCTCCTGTGCACCCTCTTGCGATGACTTTAGCTTCAGGTTTCACTAACCTAAGTAAGGTAAGTAATATATTAACAGTGTTCTAGGTAAGCATGAATGAATGTTCTGAAGAAGCACAGACGATCTCTGCCAAAATTATTGTAGGTCATCTAGGCAGTTCTTGAAAGTGAACTTTTTCAGTGCGGGAGCGATCGCAATAGACTATGTAGGTCAAACCTCTATAACCTCTCTTTAGGAATAATAATATGAAGTATGACAAAAGGTAATATGTAACATAGCATATAATATAGTCAACATAATTACGGTTGTCGTTGAATAAGGAAATCACGCCATGCGCGTAACCTAATTAAACAAATCAAGTATAGATAAGATAGGAAGTAATTAAAAAGACCTCTTGTAACGTAGTGAGGTAGCGTTAAATATAACAATACATTGATGCGGTGATGTTATAAATATTCATAATAGAGATGAAGAAACGTAGCACGTTGCGGTCTAAACAAAACGGTGTAAATGCTTACGTGTTGGACCAAGAAATAGACGACAAGCGGATATGTAATTAACTAAATGTATTAGATCCCAAAGACTTTAATAAAACTAATAATAATCAGGAAATATTAAAGAATATTTAAGTGGATGTTTGAGAGCTAATTTAAGTAACAGTATTTCAGTAGTGAAGTGAACGGTCACCGTCAACTATTGCCACCAATGTGGGCGGGAAAGTATATGCTTTTCTTAAGTTTCATTACATGAGTTTGATGGTTTACATATTGTAGTTGCAAGTTAAAGTAACAAAACAAAACCTTAATTTATTATAGATTTTTGCCAAATTAAAAAGTTTGTTATTCATAAAATTAGGTTACATTAGCATAGTATATAATTGAAGTTTTTTGCAACACAAGCCAATTTGTTGATAGAAGTTATATATGTACGATAGGAAGATCAGTTTGATAATGAACATTGAAACACGAGGTATATTAAACCCTAAACCTTGGGATTAACGATCCAATTAATCAGAGACCTCATAAATAATACGCTGTTTTTGAAAATCATTAATAGGTAACATTGATAGCGAAAAAATCGAGCAGTCTGAATGCCAAGTAATTACTACTTCAAAAAAATATTAAACAAAAGAACTAAAACAATTTTTTAAGTTAACAAATTTTACATTTATTATAATGTAACTCAAACAAAGAAACGTGTAATTTTCACATTTATATACAACAATTCTAAATGAAACAGTCGCGTGACTAGTGTACTAAAGAACAACGATTTACTTATTTCAATGTCGATTTATTGTAACGTTAATTATTTATAACCTAAATTTATCGTCCGTACAACATAGAATCGGAGGTTTACTTTTAGTTATGAAACTTATGTTTTATAAATTAATATTTGCAGTAAAACTGAACTCAATTACTTTCTATGTTCGGGATCGAATTGTTTAATTAAAGATACGCACTGATTAACATGGCGTTCTAACACAGTCCTGAGGGCAGCAAGGCTGTAACCATATTAAGGTTGCTCGTAGAGCTACACGTCGATTTACTATGAAAAAGATGGTTATACTTTATACCATATAAAGATATAAATAAAATGATTCGAAAAAAGAATACATCAGTCAAGAAGGTTTATGTAGCAATTTCTAAAGTTAAAATATACTCAATGACAATAGATTTCTGGTGGTACTTTAAGTCCAAAAAGAACAGCTAACTTCGAAGTATGACTGTCAAAGTACATCGATTTATTGGAGACAAACAGCCAACCTGATGATAGAAGACAGGTAGGTAAACATTAGAAATACCAGGTTTCAATGAGATTTCAAACTCATAACATTTGTCATCCTTAACAGAGATGTGTTTCTGCTTTTCAATGTTTAATTTACACAAAATATGCACTATTCTGTTTACGCAAAAAACCTACAGAATTAGCAAATAGAAAACTGTTCTGTAATCAAAAACTCTAACAAGTTTCCAGCTTTGTAATTTAACAGCACTGGAAATATCACGAATACTTTTTGATGGAAACGAAAAACTAACTCAGTATCGAGCTTTTGGAGTTACTGACAAGTAAAAAGTTTTTGCAAAGTTTTTATAATAAATGAATAATGGAGGCATAGATAAAATTTCTCAAACTTTCCGTTGTCTATATTTTTAAGTTAATATTAAATTTATTGGAGATCTAGAAAGAAAAACTTAGGGCGTTGTCTTATATGTTGGTTCGCAGGTTTTCTCTTTGTATGCCAACTGTAAAGATAATAGCTGTTTAAAGTTTGCTATCTATGCGACTAAAAAAAGCCCTGGTTGTGTACGGTTGGGTGAAATCACTAATTATATTCTGAGAATATTGCGGTATAGAACAGATAATTCCTTCTTTCACTACGGAACTGTTGAAACGTGATACGGTCAGGTGGATCGTATGCCAGTTTTTGCCACACTACTGGTATAAAAAAAACTGATGAAAAATTTGAGCTCTCATGCGAAATACCGATTTTGCTTGCTTAAACCAGTTTGCTTTCTATCGAGAGTTGCCATCATTATACCGAACTACACAAAGTTTCTAGCTAGATATACCCATATAAACATGTATGTATACCTAGATATTCGATTGATGAAGGCGATGCTTTGCGGAAATCCATCATAAATAATAAACCATATTATGTATACCTAGATAAGTATATATATATATCTATATGTACCTCTATAGGTAGATATACCTAGATAGGTAGGTAGGTATACCTTGGGGTGCGGTGTCAGACAACCTACTCGTGGTGTACCCTGGGCAACGGCAGTCCTTCTGACTGCCGGCTAATAGTCTGACTGGGCGCCTGGGCGGAAGCCCACTTTTTTTTTTTGGGGGGGGGGGGAGAGGTGATTACTGCGGTCGCAGTGATCACTCCTCTTCCCTCCGGAAGGTAATGCCTCTTTCAGAGGCGGGCGAAGAGGTGGGGTAGAGAAATTCTCCCCCACCCCCGCTGGGCCATTGCACAGACGGGCCTGGTGGGTTTGCCGCAGGGGACGACGCGGCAACCTCGTATCGCCCCCTATTTCAAATGCGGCGGATGGCCCCGGGGGGTTTTAGTGGGTATTCCCGGGCGCTTCTCGCCTGGGTTTGAGTCCCACACTGGCACGGAACTCGTCACTCCGTGCCCCCTTACCTATTGTATTGGAGGGACTCAGATCCCACTAATACAATAGGTAAGGTGAGTGCGTAAATGCATTTCTATACCTTGCTGACCCAAAGGGGAACGGGCGTGGGCCCTGACCTTCCATTGCACTGGGGAACCCGTCGGGTGGCTTAGTCTTGGTTGACCGGGACTAGTTCTTTTGCGGGTAGGGACTTGGCCTTCGGGCTAGGTTATCCCTCCGGGGGGTGTGTCGCGGTGTATGCTTGCAATCCCGTGTTGCCCTCCTTATGTGGCGATAGAGACGGTCACTCATAGGGTTTTAGTGGGTAGTCGCTAGGGTCTCCTTCCCTAGTGTTAGTCCCACACACACTCCCTGCCCCCGCAGGGGAGAAAGGTGCCTAAACGCATTTCCCTATGTAAAAAAAGGTAGGTATACCTTTGGTAATCTCGAAACACAACATGCTGAAAAGTGTTACTTAACTTATTTTTTTAATATAAATCCATTTTGGTTGCAAATCAGTCTGGCGTGATAGCCCTAGCCCTAGCCCTAGCCTAGCCCTACTACTCCGCATAGATTGAGACTACTAACAATGTTGTATAATCTGTTATAAATTAAATTATTCAATCTCCATAGTTACTTTAAACAGTCTGTGATAATTATGTATTTATAGAGTTGGAATACTAATATCAATGTATATCTCGACAATGTAGAATAGAGAATCTCACTTAAACTTTCATCTGCCATTTCATCTTGCTAGGACTGAAATTTACATCAATTATTTCTTACTATTTGCTTACATAACAAAGTAAACCTACTGACTAATTTCGGGTGTACGTTGTTTGATTAGTCTGTTAATTAGTTCTTTATTTATATAATACAGATGATATGAAAATATATGTCAATTGTAGTTTATTTTACTAGAATTCAATATAGTGTTAATATGTAGATCACCCATAAAATGAGAAAGAGGAAAACAATGGAAAGCTGGCGTAAACGCCAGATTAGTGCTCAAGGGCCAATATGTACTATACAATAATAATTTACAAAAAGCATATTTGATTTGAAGATTTTTTGTTTTTGAAAATAACTGTAACCCGTAAATTTGTTTACGTGAAATAAATTGATCTGCTTAGATAAATTTGGTGTTAGTTACTAGATCCTATCAAAGATTCCGTGTTACAAACAAAATCCATTTTAATATAATAGTTAAGTAGTTCACTTAATATTAGCATTTTAATAAGGAAATATTAAAATGTTAATATAAATGTACAGATTTACTAATAATAATGTGGTCATGTGGTGCAGGCTAAGAATAGTACCACCCCATATCTTCTCACGGATGTCGTAAAAGGCGACTAAGGGATATAAACCAGGGAATGGGCAGCAGCATCCTCTGAGTACCAAAAAAACTTTACTGCGATTGCCTACCCGTCTGCCAAGTGTGGCGATTATGGCAATTCCTCCCTTATTGGGGGAGGCCTATGTCCAGTATTGGACATCTTATGGTTGAATGGATGGATGAATGGATGGACTTATAATAATGAACATTTGGCTTAAAACCGACCTTGATAAAATTGCTACAAGTAAGCTGACGGTAATTACGTTACTTTTATAATGTGCTATGTATTGTATAGAGCAGTTACAATTGCTAAATGTGTTTATAATTTTTTATATAATGGATTGTGTTCTAAAGAATTGATCAACATAATGCCGACCTTTACCATCGTACGGTTCGCCATCAGCAGGGAGTTTATCCTGATAGCTTGAAGCTTAAATGGTCCCAGATAGTGCGTTTCCAGAGGAGATTTCTCTGGCGGAAGATCCGGACATGGAAAGATCTCTCAACTGTGGTTTTGCAAGAGGAAATAGTATGGGGTTCTTCAAAAAGGGCGTGAAAGAATCTTTACCGAGTCGATTACGATTTTACCAGTTCATTTGAAGTTACAGCAGTAGAAATACTGGTTTTCTAAACAAGGAATGATTTAAATGATCATGATTTTTAAACACCAAGTATGTTACCTAAGTATTGTTAACAATATTTTCGCCGCTACATCCGTCTCTCACCGTCTCTCACATGCTACATGTCAGATCGCATGGAATGACTATATAAGGCTCTATAAAGCCAACACAGACACACTTAAGTTCTATCTGTTAAAGTGAACGTTCCTGATAATGCAATATAATAAAGTGGTGACGTGGGAATAATACATAGTGAGAGTGTTTCATAATATAGCGAGAGTGTTTTAACAGTATATAATTTAATAAATGTAAATATATATAAGTATGGAAATATTCTTTTATATATTTGAATTATGTCATAAATAAGTTATTATTAAGTCTTTGATTATATATTAAAAGGTATATATTTATAGTCAATTTGTATGTACATTTGTAATATCTCATTCTATAAAGTTATTTTTTGTAAATAGAACTATCTGCTTTAATACATTATTTCCACATTTTCGATGGATAGCTGGAAGAAAATGCCTTGGGGCATTAAGTTACTGAGTGAACATTTTTTTCGTAAAATAAAGAGTTCATTCTTTGATTCATGTATGTTTTACCTTTGATGTCGCGGGCGTCCAAAAACTACGGCGACTTAACATCTGCCGCCTTCGTGTTATAAAAAAAATGACAGTACTATTAGGCTACTATGTATTATATACTGGCTGATCTCAAAAATACTTTACCACATACATATTGGTCACTCCCGCTCGAAATGGGAAGCGACCTTTGGTTTTCTATTTGCGAAAATCTACGAAGACGACGATCTAGTGAGTGCACTGTTTCACTAAGGCTAGACCACTCACCTTTACCACCGCTGCGGAGTCGTAGGTCAGCGCTGACGTCCTTGTTATGTGGTTGCGGACTTATGCCACATATACTATCAAACGAAGTTGTATGTCCAATAATATGCATCCACTTGTCACTATGATACAATGATTTCACACCACAGTCCACACGTGTGCTCGCAAAGGATTGTACGGCGAGACTCCAGGGTAGCGGGTGCGAGGTGCCGGTGGCGGCCACGACCAAAATGTCCCACTACCCTCACTAGATTTAACGATATCAAAAAAAAAAAAAAAAACAAAACTACCTACCCGTTTAACTACATGTGTAAATGCGCGGCTCCAACACATATATATATATATATATATATATATATATAGCGTTAGCTGTGATTTTTTCTGAATTTTATTTGATCGTTATCTTTTATTTAAATATAAATAGTACTTGAAGCAATTTCGTATAAATTATATAAGGACCAAGGAAATTAACATTAGAAACGATAGGCCGGTCTTTATAATTGAAGCCTGTGTTTACTCGTCGAAATTCTCTTAACGTTTGTCGAACGTTGCTTTTGAATAATGGATTGGAAGCTTGGCGAATGGCGCGTGGTGTCGGCAAACAGGCTGCCTTGATGATTGACGGTTTAGGCTGCTACCATAGAGATAGAAGGAACGGATTATTTATTTATTTACATTAAAAATTCACAGCTCGTTTAAATACATTATTACGATACAGTAAATAAAGAGCCGAAAACGTATTTATTATTAATTAAAAAATAATTATACAACTGTGTTTACATGTGCACGTGTGTATACCAAAGTTGAGTATGTTGTGTATGTGTGTGTAATCTGTTTATGTGTCGATATGTGTATGTAAGGACATGGATAAACTTTATGTTATTTGTTTACTATTGGTACGGCGCGCGGCCTAATGGACTGTAATCCTAAGATGGTGGTGTCCCTACTTAATCGAGTTCGTTGAGGAAAAAATACAATGCACAGTACCTGGAGTTGATGTCCTTTCTCCCAGCGTCGACGTGGCGATGAGGGCGACGGTCCGGGCAATACCAAGACGAGAGAGACTTCTTCTTCAGTCTGTGCTATATTTCGCGAGTGCGGTGCGCGTGCGACGCGTAAGGCGTTTTATGCTTGACTAACTCTTGCGGTTTGAAGAAAGGGGTAAGAGCAAAAGAGGGGAAGGAGGGGCAGGGTTGCCGTGTCGAGCCAGTCAAATTTCGACCAAACTCGAGGCACAGTAACATTCCATTTTCCCCAGCGAACTCGATATTAAATTACAATTTAATGAATTAAACTGGCGTAACCAACTATAGAGACATTCTAAAACTGTTTTTTTTAGTTATAATTTTGAGATGAAGTTTGGAGTTAAACAGATTTATATCACTAAATTGTTTATTATAAGTACGCGGAATTCTGCTCGTCATGTTATTGAATCCATGGTTTGTTCGATGCTTGGGAATATGGAATAATTGTGTGTGTCTGTAGAGTACGTGTGCTTGGCGCATGTCGAGTCCGCCTAAACATACATCATATAATAGTAACATATCTTGAAGAATTCTCCCATCACGCTATGATAGTAGCGTATGCTTTTGACAAGCTAGCTCGTAATTATCGAATGGTAATTTACAATGGAAACTAAAGAATTTTAGAAATTTTATCAATGGCATGTTCATTTGTGACATATTGAGGATTCCAAACTGAGATACAGGATGCTATTATTATTTTAATTTTATATTTAGGCGGGCATTATTAGAAAATACCACCACTCTATAGTTTCTTTCAAGTGATGTTTTTTGTTTGATCAAAGAGTCGGATAAGTTGGTGGGAATCTGATTAATATAATTTGAAGCGATGATGTTTATGTTGATAGCGTGGTCGGATTCTGCAGCGATGGAGACATTGATTAGACTTACCTATCCCCTATGAGCTTTCAGTGAAAGAAAACATCGTGAGAAAACTATGGTAGGGTGGTAAGGCATTTTATAATAATGTGCACTTTGGAACTTTCCTAGAACCCTCAAACGAAACCTGTTTATCTACGAAAGTATTGCGCCAGTTTCGCTTGAAAACCAGGCTTTTTCTAGATTATTTCTAGGCTTAGTGTGTTTAACATCCTGAACCCACATCGTCTCTTAGCATGAGATGAAGTTGCGGACAAAGCGCTGAAAAATATAATATACAAAAATATAAGCTTGTAAATGACAAGGGAAGCCATAAAATTAAAATTACCTACTCACCATAAAAACCGATGCCATTTATCCTATTGTTACTATATGTACGGTTGTAGCATCTTCTGAGTACACGATGTTTTTGTGGAAGCTTTTGTTAAGCCTTTATTCGTTTCTTTAACATATTTTCCTTCGCGGTAAATATGATTGGTACCATAGAGGTACTGTACATACATACATACATAGGTAACTGTACCTATAGGTATATGTATCTTAATGATAAGAGGATGTAAATTCGATATGCAGCCATTCTAAGGCTTTAATTCCTAGGATAATATTGAAAGTAATTTATAAAATTCTTTAAGTTTTCGCGTTCCATATTTAAATTTAGTTAATTTAAACGGGTTTTCACACGTAACCTTGCTTTTTTTTTTCTATCCAGACGTTTCGGTTGGCTTTCACCAACCATAGAAGGCAGTCAGCCCGTGACCACGGTTGGTGAAACCCAGCAGAAACGTTGGGATAGAAAAAAAAAACAAAGGTAACGTGTGAAAACCCGTTTAAATTAACTACTTATAAAATACTATTGACAGAATTAATTATGTTTGACTTATTAATCCGCGACAAAGTACAAAACAAAGTTTTTATTCTCCATTTTCGCTTACCTTCCATCACTTAGGTTATCCCCTTATGGGTAAGAGCTAATAATTGACTCCTGGCCCCTCTCACACTTCTTATGATTAATGAAAAAAACGCAGTTCTAATTATGAAATTTTGAAAAGTTATCTTAACTCCGAGAGAAGTTATTGAACAGTTTTATGAAGGTCGCTTGATCGCATTTCAATTGTAAGAATTATGTAGGTCAATTTTTCATCTTTATTAAATAATAGTTATCGTAAAGTTAAATTTCAAATTCAACTTGTAATAATAAAATTATTAGGTGGTGCGTTTTTTATAATGCTCATTATTAAGAGGTAAACAATTAGTGATAAGGGAGCTGTAAATGGGGCGTTTTAAATTATATGCTTTGCATTTTACGTTTAATTATCATATAGTATACTCGTTGAATCATGTCAAATAACTTTAATAACTAAAAAACAAACTCTATTAAATAAATCCGAAAACAAATTTAAATAATATCAAATATCTAAATATGGAAAATAAAAGAAATCTATCAAAACCTACGTTTGTTCTATAAATAATATAAACAGAAACATTTAAAAATAAATTGCTGTATAAATCTTAAAACCTCTAAAAATAAAATATAAGGCTAAAGTTAGCCATATTTAAAATTAATTTATTGTATAAATATATTTCGAAAAATGTTAAATCTTAATAATACTTTGTATCGTTTCCAAAAATTATTACTGTTAAAATATTGGTAAATCACAGAATACTATATATGGGATAAACAAAACACAAACATATAAGACATTAGCGAATAGTGACATTTTAATTAATGTCATTTAATGGCGATCTTTATCAATAAATTTTGTTACGTTAACATTAAACTTATTTATGTTAGAAAATGATAAAGGTATACACCGTTTGGCTACTGTTATATCCTACGACGATAAATTTACAACCGAAGCTTCCTAAAGATATACGGATTAGAGAAATTCCACATCATGAGAAACTGCTGTTGTTGAAGTAAGAAATCTTTTAGAGTTTCATGCTCAAGTTTACTGATTCATTTCTAATTAAATGACGTGAAATTATGTAAAAATGTTTTGTTCTTAGCTTTATTAAAATCATATGTCCACTATGAAAGTAATGTTTCCTATTGTTCAGATATTTTAATCTTTGATCAGTCAACATTAAGTACTTGTTGCTTATAACGAAAATGTTTTTTTTAATAAAAAAACGAAGGGGACAACTGCAGCTCGGGTTGTTTTTATCTATACAAAATAGACGAAAATATCACTTCGTAGTAGTACCCTGTTTCCTGTTCCAAAAACTGAACCGATTTTTAATTTTCTTCCAATTTTAGAATAATAAAGACTTTAGCTATAACTGTAAGTTTTGCTTTTTTAAATTTTACTCGTATCCATCAAATTTATTTGACGAACGTCTGAAAATGAGAATAAAAATCGAGCATTATTTTAATTTTCAAAGGCTACTAGTTTCTATAGTAACTAATTTATGGAAAAAAATCAACACATACTAGCATGGCGCTGGTGGATTTATATTATCTGGTTTTAAAATATTTACCATAATGCTATTATCCAGGAAGGAAACAGGGGACAACGTTTGTATGGAATAAATAACGCTAGCATATCCTCTGGTATATTTACTTATTCATGTACTTATCATATATTCATAATAATATTTACTTATTCATGTACATTAATTTTGAAATATCGTTTTTCGGATTAGTACACAAAAATAATTTAACTTAATGAAATAAATGCAAATCGATGCGAGAAAAAGGCGCGGGGAAAAAATTGAAAAAAATATCTTGAAAGTTTAAAAAGGCTAACATCAATACAAACTTCGAATTGAATGTAATTATTCATACGTATTCATAGCTCTGTTCCAAACTTGGACAAGTTTGACGTTCTAAGCAAGTTACACAGAATTCAAACATGAATATGTGCGTGAAGTTGGAGAGGAAGTAAATTAAACGCCTCACAGAGCCGCAAACAACCACGGCGAACTAGATAATACATGTATGTCTAAATAATAATATGTTGATATCGAGTTTTGTCTCAACGATCAGACAGTATGGTTTAACTAAATAAAAATCCGGTTATACTCCAGTGAAATGTGACTCATAATACAAAATCTTTTACAACATTTAGGTATATAGAAACTGTAACTTCACTGATACGTGTGAATCGGCACTGACACTTGTGAATCGGCCTTAACGAACTCAAGATGGCATCCAAGTGCCTAATATGACGACTGCCATTTGCACCATTTGAATTTAACAAAATACTCGACGATCCGAAATTGCGGAGATATGTTGTCGACTCGAAATCATTATTTTATGTGTTTTAATATTCAGGTAAGGTTTCAATCGAGTTTACCATACCTCTTGACCGAATTATTAATGTAGATTTTTATAAGGTGTTCAATTTAATTGTTTTAATTTATTCAAAACAAATGAAGTGAATAATATTATATAAGTTACTCATATTGAAAAATTAATTCTGACAATAAAATTCTCTGAATTTTAAAATGAGTTTCAAATAATAATATGGACCTGTGCTATATTGTGACATTATAGCTAACCAAAAAAATTATATACGTGAGTATGGTTTATTAAAACAACGTATTTTAATAGTCTTAATAATTAAGCAAATAATGCACTAAAAATAGTTATTTCCTATGCAAATATTTTTGTTGCCTTCCATACTTTTTCATTGATCTTTGACAAATCAAAGTCATTGACTCGCACATTCTCATTTGAAACGCATAGTATGAGCTTTTATAGTTTTTGGTAGGGATTGTGACGGAATGTTATACGCTTCCCTGCAAAACGAATGTTAGCATAGAGTTTTTACGAAATAGGTTAATGTGGCATCATATTGAGGCACAGTTATTAAGTATAACCTCTCTTTAGCATACCTAAAGTTCCTTATTCTTTGACAATATTTTTTTTCACGTTATAGACTCAGTGTCTTGACCACAATCTCACCAGATATTAAGTGATGATGTGATCCAGGATGGTAAACATACTAAGCCGAGTTACTAGTTCTCATTTAATGCTGCCCGAACACACCTACTGGTATTTGGCGACAGGCTGTCAAACTTGAGGTTGATAGCTACTCAGGCGGGCATTACTAGAAAATGCCTTTCCACCATACTATGGTTTCCTCGCGAAGTTTTCCTTCACGGAAAGCTCAGGCTGGTTTTAGAGTTGGGTAAGTGGGCTCAAACCCGCGTCCATTGACACGGAATCCGGCCAAACTATTCACTGCGCCATCATCGATTTAAATATTTTTTTCAGTGGCCCTATTGATGGTATATTTTTTGATAAGAGAATTAAATATAATCAGTCAATATTCCTGTTGATGCATTTCAATATCCGTTAAAACTATATTTAAATAGTTGTTGAAGGTTTTTCAAATGTTTAATTCTACCAGTTCGCGTATTCGTTTCACCACAATTTAACTTAAAGTAGTTTTACGACACTTTAATTTTCATTTGAGTCGAACTTTCAGCATAATTAACACCTTCTTTACTATTAAGAACTAAACGTGCGGTTTGTACAATCTAAGAGAGAATTAATAGCAGATTTGAAGTTGTATTCTGTTCCTCGTACAGAAAAATTATTATTTTTTTTATTTTTAGAAAAATGTATTTTACATGTTTTACTAATAGTATTAAAAAACACTGCAAATAACAAAAAGTATAAAGAATTATTTTATTTGAGTAATCCAAATCTAACGTACATGTTATGAGAAGAGAGGAAGCGCATATGGATAAATTAGTAATGAATACTTTTTTTTTTTTTTTTTGACGGATGCAAATTCATTTACGCACTACCCTTACCTATTGTATTAGTGAGACCGAAGTCCCCCAATACAATAAGTAAGGGGGCACGGAGTGACGAGCTGTCGCCGCGTCGCCCCCTGCAGCGAACCCACCGGGCCTCGTCGTGCAATGGCCCAATGGGGATGAGGGAGAGTAATTCTCGACCCCACCTCTTCGCCCGCCCCCCCTGAAGGGAGACATGACCCATCGGTCAGCAGACCGGGGGGCAGGATATACTTCCTGCCCCCCATAAACAGAAAAGGGAAGAGAGGGACAGGATGGAGACGGGCCAAGAAGAAGGAAGAAAGAACCCGCCTCCGCTGTAAAAGAAGAAGAGCTAGGTCCCTCTCCTGTACTCGTCTTATTTAAACAACAAGACGTAGTAAGGAGAGGGATACCTATAAGAGAGAGGAAAGAACTCCCAACCAACCCTCCGACACCCTACCCATCACAAAACACACCCTCCTTCAGAAACCCCTCAACTTAACCCACTTCCTAAGCATTCACCACCGCTACCCTACCACCAGCTCCAAACACTCCTCTCCTCACAGGGGGCCGACAAAAGGGACCCCCCATGTGGTGTCCTGCCTCCCGTCCCTCCTCCGCAGTAATGAATACCTAAGTAGAGAGTATAGATGGAATATGTAAGGAAACCAAAAGGAGTAAATGAAGAGATGCCGGCTGATATGGACGTATAGAAGAATAAATCATACTGCACTGACACCAAGTGAGTTGGGAACAGGGCATTAAAATGATGAAGAATCCAAATCTTAACCATACGAAATTTATTATTACATGGTCTAGCAAAGAATAATCGATAAAAACTGTAATGTAATTTAATGAAAGTAGGTTAAGTGGTACCTTTGTTTAAATCAGGGTTGTAGAAGTAATCTTAGAAAAACTATACACCAATTTCTGTACTTCCGTCGACTATGCTTAATCAGCGTGTTGATTATTTTAAAGCAGAAGAGCTCTTGGACGGTCAACAATTTGGTTTCACAAAATCAAAATCCACCACGCTGGTGCAACGCTTGTAAGTCATTTCTGCGGGGCCTTGGAATATTCACAGCATGCAATCGGTGTATTTTGTGATCACTCAAAAGCCTTTAACTGCGTTGATCGTAGTACATTTGTATTAAAATTAAAATATTACTGCGTTTCTGAAACCTTTCTCGCCCTTCTAATTTAACAGAGCGCTGTCAAAGAGTACATGTAAATGGAGCTACCTCCACGGGATCATTAGCTCGATTAGCAGAGCTTGATTCTGAGATTTTACACGATATAGACTCAGTGTTTTGACCATAATCACACTTGATGTTAAGTGACGATGTGGTCCAGGATGGTAAACACACTAAGCCTAGAAAATACTGGTTCTCAAGCGATGCTGCCGGAACACACCTATTGATATTTGGCGACAGGTTTTCAAACTTGAGTGCAGTAGCTACCTAGGTGGGCGTCATTAGAAAAAGCCCTACCACCATGCTATATGGTTTCCTTACGATGTTTTCCTTCAACGAAACCTCTGGCCTATTTTAGAGTCGGATAGGCGGGCATCGAACCCGCGTCGATTGACGCGCATCCCGCTGTGCAATCATAGCCACAAAATTCCTATTAATTCCTGGTATACGTAAACGATCTACCGCTAATGGTTAGTAACTGTCTTGACATAGTTCTATTTGCAGAGGACACTTTACTTGTATTGAAGGATAAAAGGAAATAATCCGAGATTAAGCAACTAAGTAATACCTTAGAAAACATTTCAAAATGGTTTTGAATGAATAATTTATTGGTAAATGCCTATAAAACTAAATGTATAAAGATTTATCTTGCCCAATGTGAAGTATGTTGATTGCAGTATCAAGACAGAAGGGAATCTTATAGGCTTTGTTAATAATGCTGTATTCTTAGGTATTATTCGTGATAATAAGTTACAATGGGGTAAGTTACAAGTCACACATTAAAACTTTGCCGAGAAGGTTAAGCTCAGCTGCATTTTCAGTTCGTAAGATTCGCCAATTAACAGATGTTGCTACTACTAGGTTAGTCTATTTTGCTTCTTTCATAGTTTAATTTCTTTCAGCATTTTGCTATGGAGGACAGAAGCCGAGATAGATACCATATTTATAACACAAAAAAACAAGCAGTTCGAGCCATTTGCAATATGGGACCTCGCAAATTACTGAGGAATAAATTTAAGGAATATAGAATAACTTTGCCCTCCCAATATATCTTTGAGTTTAAGTGTTTGTCTTGTCATTGTTAAGTGTTAGTTAAGAATGTATGTAATAGATAGTAAGCACAATAACACAGGGTAAAAGAACGCGCCACAAATATTTAAATAAGAGCACTCAATAAAACAAGGAAGCAAAAGAACGCGCTAATAAATAAATAAATAAAATGAAAAGAGCATACACACTTGAAAAACTTATTATAATAACAAGGTCCCTGGTTACGCCAGGGGGATGCGGAACCATATAAAAAAAATATACCTTTGATAATTTAATGTACGTCCGCAAAAATTTAAAGAAGTTTGATATAATAAACGGCCGGTATAATTCTAATACGAGGAGTAATCACAAATTAGCCGTTCCTTGCTTTAGGGTTAGTAAATCCAATAAAAGTTTTTAGGTAACAGTGTTAGGTTCTACAAACAGGTTTCAAACCACATCACTGAATTACCAGACGATAAGTTTAAGCTCTATGTCAAACAGATTTTAATGTCCAAAGGTTATTACAGGGTGGATAATTACGTGAACGATAGTGATGTCTGGAAATGACACCCTTCTCTGTGCTTCCTCTGAAACCGTTTATTGTTATTATGTTATAACTTAATTTGTATTATACTTTGAATCAAAAATTTTAAAAGAAAATCAGATCGAGTTTCTTCCCGGCTCTTCTCGACTAGGTTGTTTTCCGAACCGGTGGTAATTTTTGACGTTCATAAGCGCCTTCCCAGGGCCTAAATTGAATAAAGAATTTTTGATTATTTTGATTTTGTTTCAAAGACTAAGTTCTCGTGATATTATGTCACAATTGGCTGAATTGGTAATGTAGTCGGATTCCGCGTCGAAAGACGTAAACAAAATATCGCGCAGAAACCATAGAATTTCATCATCGGTTATATTTATACGGTTTAAAAAAACGTATATATTATGTCCAAAGAAATTCGCAGACAGACATAAGTAGGTAAATACCTACGACCCATAAATCAACAAGCACCTGGACGTCGTCGAAAAACATATTAAATAAACAAAAGAAAAACGTTTAATACATCGCAATATGGCAAACGGTCTAGACAAACAGCTAAATAAACTATTATATAATCTGAGAGAATACACAAAGGGATAGTTTGAAAAATGTACCTACGAAGAAAAACTTTCAGTTTATATATTTCTAAAACACTAATCACAAAATAAAATATTTCTTTTCATTCGGTTTGGACGCTGAGACAGCACTTATGAGGGTCAAAAAGTACCACCATTTCGGAAAACAACCCAGTCGGGAAGAGCCTGCATGAAACTCGATCTGTTTTTTTTAAAGTGTAATATAAATTATATAATTCATAATAACAAGCGAATTTAGCGGAAGCATAGAGAGGGATGATATTTCCAGACATCATTATCGTTCACGTGATGATCCGCCCTATAATAACTTTTGGAAAATAATACTTCGAGTTAGGCACTTAGATGAGCATAATGCATGGTGCATGGAGGTAAGGCATTTTCTAATTAAAATCAAAAAATAATTTATTCAATTTAGGACCTAAGAAGAAGCTTATGAACTAAGAAGAAACTCGATCTGGTTCCTTTTTTTATAAATTAGAATATACAAAACAATTTGAATTAAAAACTGTACAAATCATACTGACAACTATTGTTAGCGGAAGCACAGAGAAGGGGTGTAAATTCCAGGCATCAATAACAGTGGTGTAAATTAATTTTTTGTACTTAATACATATACCAAAAATACAATTTTTAAAGTTTTTATCCGTCTGTCTGTTTGTTTGTTCCGGGTAATCTTCGCAACGGCGCAACGGATTTTGACAGTATTTTTTTGGTAGAAAACTGAAGTTACTCTAGGTAACTTAGTGTACTTTTAATTATCGAAAATAATTAGGGTTCCGCATAAAAAAAAAATCACAAAGAATTGAACAAAATCCAATTCAATGCACGGGGTTACGGGCAAGTGCTTGAAGTTATAAGAAATATTTTTACTTTATCTTAGTACTAAATAAAAATTAAACGAAGAGAAAAATATACAAAACGCAGGCGCAGCCGCAGGCACACAGCTAGTATTTAGAATATTTGTGAGTCTGAAACTAAGTCAGATATACCTACTAAGATGTCTGTAAGCTACTTCAGTGTTATATGTACCTAAATATAGGATAAATTTATATTAAACTGATGGTTTAACCGAGATAAAACGATAGCAGCTTTCTAGAAGTTTATATATTTTAATATACTGTCATAATAATTTAACCTTTTCGTAGCGTTAAATACTTAGGTATTTTCTTGTTATTGAGAATTCATTTGTTCAGTAAAACACATCAATTTTTATTAGAAGTGATATGTCTGTCCGTTTGTTTTAACTCGAGAACTACTGAATTGTTAATAATACCCATTTTCCTTCAAATCTTAGACATAACAGGTGGCATTCAAAAAAGTTTTAAAATTATATTTAAATTACTAGCAATGCGCCTGCGGCTGCGCCCGCGTTTTATATTTCTTCACTGCGTTTTAATTTTTTATACGGAACCCTTATTAGTTTCCTAAAAAATGTTTAGTACTACGATAAAGTAAATATATTTCTCATAAATTCAAGCACTTGCCCGTAAACTGGCCATTGAATCGGATTTTGTTCAATTTTTTATAAGTTTTATTTTATTTACGCAGAACTCTGATTAGTTTCGAAAATTAAAAATACCCTATGTTACCCGGAATAACTTCAGCTATCTACCAAAAAAGGTCCGGTCATAATCTGTAACGCCATTCCGGAGATTACCCGGAACAAAGAGACAGACAGATAAATATTTTAAAAATTGCATTTTTGGTCTATACCGGTACCTATGTATCGTCGTGTATCCATTCATATATATTTAGTATAAAAAAAATAATTTTCAAATTACAAAACGACACTTCAATTTTATTTATTAGGAAGTATAAATAAAGGATAAATATTAATTATAGGAGAGCATATCTAGTATTATAAAATTCAATATAGCGAAAACGAAAACTATAAACCACAGGTTAATCCTATTATAATAAATCCTAAGAGTTCAAAATAAAAAACTAGACAGATAAAAAAATAAGAATGCTCTCGTTTCGCTCATTCGTTATTTTTAAATAACATGGAAAGCTATCGAGCGATACTCGAATGATTTTAATTAATATTGACGCTGTCGTTTGATGAAGACACACTCATTGGAACATGAGATCGTATTCTAAAAAGTTTTATTAAAGCAAATTCTAATGTATTTTAAGTTTGTATTATGAGAAATAGTGCTCGCCTGTGATCGAAGTTTAACTATAATTTGTAATTTATAAAAAGGCTAACAATTTTGTTCGCTTTTCATTATCAATTGGTTAAAGTAAGACCTTCTCAAAAGTCTCTTAGAAAGAATTAACTAGTTTATATTAGGAATTAGAGAAAGCTAATTTGATTCTTCTATGAGGTAACTAGTAATGTAACCTGAAGTCTGTATAAAAGGGTGATTCTGTGACAGGATCTTAGTGGCGGTGACTGTTGATGAATGGTTATTTCGTAGTTAGTCGAAATTTGATTTGTAATCGTTTAGTTATGCTCCTATGAAAAAAATAGAGCTATAGGGACTCCCGACAGAAGTGAAAAACAACTACAGAAAACGACATCTCTCCTCGTCCCATTAAATGCCTAGCAGTAGAGATCCCTTGTGCTACCGAAGTCAAGTACCTCGGTGTCCTATTAGACGTACAAATGACTTTCAAAACTCACTTTAAGAAAGTCAAGCACCAGACCGCCATGGTGTTAGGGCTGCTTTTCCCTCTATATAACTCCTGGAGTAAGATGGCTCTCCGCCATGAAGTTACTCTGTCATCAGACCGATAATGACCTATTGCACCCCTTTTTTTTGACGAAAGGAATGCATTTACGCGATACCCTTACCTATTAGTGAGACCGAAGTCCCCCAATGCAATAGGTAAGAGGGCACGGAGGGACGACTCCGTACCAGTGTGGGACTCGCCCGGACGTAAAGCGTCCGGAAATGCACACTAAAACCCCGGGGCCGTCCGCCGCATTTGGGATGGGGGCGATACGGGGTGGCTTTCGCAAGCACCGCGTCGCCCCCTGCAGCAACCCACCGGGACGTATTGCACCCCTGCCTTTGCACATAAAGACTTGGCTTCCTTTCAAGTAATTCAGAATCGCTTTGTAAGGGCAATCGTAGATGCCCTAGAGTATCAGAGAAATGTAGACTTACACAGAGATCTGAACCTACCCTTCATTCATTCCGTAGTAAAGTCTCAGTCTCACGCCTTCTTCGATAGCGCAGAGATATACCCAAATCCGCTCATATCGAAGCCGTTGCGAACTCCACCGATCCGATAGCTCCGAAATCGCTTCGGAGACTGCGAAACATCATTACCGACCCCAGCGATGAAATCACCGCTGCAAATAGGATCTTTCCCCATCACCCGAGGAAATATGTGTGCCAGCGCCCATGCCCACGAAACCGCCGTTCCCGCCGCAGGGGGCAGGTGGCTAACTTTGCTTCCGTACACTCTCCGGGTCCCCCTCCGGCGGCGACCCAAGACGTGTCTCGTTCCCCCACTGGAGAGAGTCTTAACGTCGCCGCCAGCGCGATACAGTGACACTGACCATGTATTGAGCATTACACGCATAACACCGTACAGCCACTCCTGCACACAACACGCAGGTACATAGGTCCTAAAAGGAACTTTTTTTATTATTATTAACAAATAAAAAAATGTAGGGATTAGCTAGGATCAAAATTCCGCGGGAATTTTCACACTCAGGTAGCGGCCAAGCCGAGATTCGAACACTTGTGCTTAGTTACCTTGTGCGGCTTTACCCACAAAGTGCGATGAATCTGTAAAGGTCCTTCTGGTTAACAGCATTAGCTAGATTAGAAAAACCATCGAGAATCAGTGTTGTACGGACCGTCGTCGTGTGCAGATCAGAGTTCTTAACTCTCGTTCCAAACAGTATAAAGAATGATAATGTTCTAAAAATTAGGCTTTCCTGATAATTGATTCCAGTTTAATATTATCAAAGTTGTGTTTTTTTGTTTATATTACATTCTACATATTTATATAATATACGAATAGCGTTAATTTAGTTTCATTAAAACACCATAATAATCAAGTGTGTGCGTAACAACATCTATACTGTTATTATAAAGAGGTAAAGTTTATGAGTTTGGATGTTTGAGGTAATCTCCGGTATTACTGATCCGATTTTGGAAATTCTTTCACTGTTAGTCAGCTATATATAGGGTACTTTTGACGGGATGAGACGGGACAGAACGGGAGAATATAATTATCTAAATTCCAATGGGGCACAGCTAGTAAATAATAAATTTGCAGTTAACAATAAAATTGTCTTCATTCTACCTACAGCCATCGACAGATTTCGATGAAAACGGATTATTAAATTATGAAATATGTGCAGCTTTAAATAAAAATGTTTTATATTATAGGCAATACATTCATTCGTTTTCTGTAGGATACCACGCGAAATGGAATTCCCTGTAATTTTTTACTAAAACGTGATATCCGTGGCTATTTTGAAGCGGTATGAAAGCTTCGGTTAATGTTTGCGTAAACCTGGTTTTTTTATTAATATTCTCTTTCTATATATTTTGATAACTCCTTATTAATTGTGAGCATTACAGTTATCCCAGTTATCCGTATTATATCCTAATTTAACATATTATTAAACGTTATTTATTTTTATTTAATAAGCTACTTTGCAATTAAAGTATTATTTGGAAATTAATCTATACTAATAAATAAAATTGGAGTGTCTGTTTGTAATTTCCAAATGTATTTATTTAACTAAATAGATATGAATGTATACGATACCTATACCAAAATACATGCTTTTCTTTTTTTGTCTGTCTGTCTGTTTGTAATGTAAAATCTTTGTAACGGCTCTATCGAGTTTGACAGGACTTTTTTGGTACATAGCTGAAGTTACTCCGGGTAACATAGGGTACTTTTAGGGTACCGCATTAAAAAATTAAACTCATAAAAGTTGGAATAAAACCCGATTCAATGCACAGTTTTACGGGCAACTTCTATTAAATATGAGAAGTTTTGTTTTACCTTATCTTAGTTCTAAATGTTAATAGAAAGTTAATTAGGGGTTCCGTATAAAAAAATTAAAAAGCAGTGAAGAATATATGAAACGCGGGCTCAGCCGCGGCCAGACAGCTAGTAAATATATAGAAATAAGTAACCTACTGAATAATTAATTTACTTAATTATTAGCACTTTTCTACACAAATCTCAAAGTACCTCTTTCAAAAAGATCTTTAACATTTCTCAGAAAAAAATGTTTAAGTGGTTGAAACTTCGATCTTTTTTCTGTTCGTAAAATTGCGAAAATGAAATCGAGGTTAACGTACAAAAATGTGCGTTTAGCAAATGTTACTCAAGTGTTTTAAATACATAAAATACCAATGATCAACTCCGGACTTTCTAAGAAAATATATGAATAGTTAACTGGATCAGTCGATAAGTTATCATATCAAAAGAATACAACAAGACATAATAACATAATTCTCTTATCTGTTTGTACAATACGACGCGCAAAGCCTAAACTGTGTTATTAGATATTCGCAAAGTGAGGTATACGTTTCTTCTTATCTCTTGACTTGTATCTTTCTTCTCTCTTATATAATAAAATTTGCCTGAATGTGAGAGGCGACATTGAAATTTCACTCTCAATTCTCGTCCAAGTATCAAAAGAATGATTATAAGTATTATTAAGAAAAACGGTTTTTTATTTTTAATGCAAACATTTATTACCGACGCATAAATTTAACCATATTATTATTGATAATTAGCTGTGCCCGCGACTTCGCTCGCGTGGAATTCAGCCGTCCAGTCTCGTAAAAAGTACCCTACCTTTTATCTATTTTAATGAAATAAAGTTTGATGCTGCTCCGGAATACACTTTATAATTATCTTCTTGATTTTTTGAAATATACTTAGTACTTTTTAATTGATGCCTGCACAGACAAACAAACAGACATCTCTTAAAGTGATAGAATTATCTATTTTTTGCCCCCTTGCAATAATTATTCACACAAAAATCGGAAATGTACAGACACGTGAAATTTACTATTTTATTATTAGTTTACATTGAGTAATTTTGTTCAATTTCAATCAACCCATAATTTTTTTTTTTGTTCTTAAATAAGACTAAGACATATTAACATACGTTGGTAAGTAAAAAAAATCAGCCACGTGTCATTCAAATTACTATAACTTTTGATAGAGTGGATCGATTTTAATGAAATGAAGTTTTGATGTTACCCCGGAATATGCTTTATAATATTTTATAATTTCCTAATTGATACTTGCACAGACAAACAGGCAGACAGACATTTCTAAAAATGATAGAAATGTGTTTATTTACCTATTTTAAATCCCTTGCAACGATTCTATTCTCAAAAAACGGAAATACAGACACGTGAAGTTTACAATTTTATTATTAGTAATAGAGAATAGGTAGTCAAGTCTGTGGCGTTGTAGGTTTTTATAAAAAAAGACTTTTTAAAATGAATACGTTTATTCGTTAGAACAGATACCTTAAGACTAACTTATTCACTACTTATTCTTAACAAGAAAACAACAGGCCACCTGAGGCGGATGCTCTTATCCGTGTCGACTCAGCGCCTGATTATTCAGAAGACGGGATGCTGACTCTCCGGTCTGGTAGAGCCAGTTTCCATAACTAGGTATTATATATATATTTATTATCTTGTTCTTAATAAATTAAACACAAGTGAAATAGCCTATTATCAAATTTAAAAACAAATAGAAATCATTTCTACATAACTTACATAAAATACACCAGACACATAAATCGTTACCAGGCATATCCGACAAAGATCACGCACCTTTTTGCCGGCCCGAGCGTGGTAGTCGCTTTTTCTCATGCAAAATACATATACGACGCACGCGACCAACGAACCCGGTGCCGCGTCGATTTATTTTCAAAAGGAACAACAATGCGAAACAATAAAAAGTGCGGAGCGTGTGAACTTTAGTCGTGCTCCTATCGCGTGCCCTTCGGGGTAATAAGGGCCCCCTAGTCGATGACGGTATTTTACTGTTCTATGTAACTTACCGAATAGCTCATTATTTTTTATATCCAGTTATTACCGGTCGTATTTGCGAAATTCAAAAGGAAATAACTAACTTTTCAGGAGAAAATAAAAATAAAAACTGCACTTCTTTTGTCTCCATATTAATAAATCAAATTGAAGTATCTGCTTGTTAAATGAAAATAATAACTTTTTCTGAATAATAAAGTAAATAATAAATTATTCAAATTTTTATGTCTGTCTGTTTGTACCGGCTAATATCTGGAACGTCGGAACCGATATTGACGGAACGTTTTCTAGCAGATAACTGAAGTCACTCCCCGTAACGTAGGCTACATTTCGAAAATAATTTGGGCTCCGTGTATTTTTTACACTCGTAATATGTGTAGTCTGGAAATATAATTTACATTTTCTTAGTATTCGATATTACGTATTTTATGAAAAAGAAAACTGATGTAACTCAAAAAGAATCAATTTTCTGTACAAAGATATTTTAAAGTCTGAAATATTAATGCAAATCTCAATAAGTCCGTTTCAAATTTATCTCTTATTCTACCAACTTTTTTCTTAATTCAATACTCTGAAGTATTCGTTTCTGAGAAATATGAGCCTCATATTTTAAGCGTTTGTATAATTTTTTACCTAACATATGAAAGAGTAGATTTCTAAACGTCATTATGTAAGTTATTATTAAGCTAAAAAAATTGCCAACAACTCCACTTTCATATGACAGTATTCAGTGATATTTATTGATTGCGTTATAACTTATTTTAATGGTTATTTTTGTGTTGAATTAATTCCCTATAACGTTGTCTGTATTTGATAACATACTTATGATAACAAAATGTATACTAGAGAATACTAAAAACAACATTTAAAAAATTAATTCCATTATACATTCTTTTAAATCTGCTTATCATTTCAACCGAAAGACGTCCACTGCTGAACATATGCCATCCCCAATGATCTTCATAACGACCGGTCCTGCACTATCCAGCGGATTTCCGTGACCTTCTCCAGATCATTCATCTGGCTGAGGGCTTATTCACGCTCCGTTTTCCGGTACGTGGTAGCCATTCGAGAACCTATTGACCACATCGGGCATCGGTTTTACAAGCAAAATGACCAGGTCGCTGCCCCTTAAATTTTTCAAGCCATGTCGTTTTTTTGTTTTTCCTTATTTGGTTCATCTGCAGAGTTTTTCTGATTTTGAGATCCGTCGTTCATCATTCCCGAATTGATAACACAGTGCAACTCAAAGAAAAACCTACACCATTGCCCCTTTAATATCATTGAGCTTTCTTATTAGGTCCATTGTGAGTGATAACGTCTCATGATGATTTTAATTTATATCTGTTCAGTTTTATCAAGTTTTAAACCAATTAACGGGCACACAGATGGAGACTTTTATAACAAGTGTGTATTATATGAAAACCTTATTTAATATACGATTGTAATTTTAAATTTCTCATTCATAATTGTTATGTCAATCATACAAGTCACATGGCTAAGTTTTTTTGTTCATATTTTAAAAAACATACGTAAGATGGAGTACATAATTTCAAGTTGACAATTCACCGTGCGTTATCAAAAAGAAAATCCTTATTTTCCATAAATTGACTAAGACTTTGTGCGATCCATTATACCGCGAGGATCACTTTAAAAAACTCAAAGTCTGTAAATATAATAAAGCATTGGATTACGACTAATCTCTATATTTCTCTTGAAAATTAAACCAAATAATTGGATGTCAACGTGTATGAATAGGCATGAACCCGTCTGTCAAGCTGTGTATAAATTATTCAGGGATATGTGAGACTGTAATTAAAACTCTGCCCCGGTTTATTGAACGGACACGTTTATATTTGATTTCGGACAAAGAGAATCGTATTTGTAGTGTTATGATATTTTTTAATGTATTTCAAAAATGACATTTATTCATTGGTAGGTATTAACTGATTATGTTTTTTACACGATATAGGTTCAGTGCTTTGACCAAAATCTCACTTAACGTTAAGTGAAGATGTGGTCCAGGGTGGTAAATACACTAAGCCTAGAGGGTATTGGTTCTCAAGCGATCCTTTTTTTTTTTTTTTTTTGACGGGGGGAAATGCATTTACGCACTACCCTTATCTATTGTATTTGAGGGATCAGAGTCCCCCAATACAATAGATAAGGGGGCATGGAGTGACGAGTTTCGTGCCAGTGTGGGACTCACCCGGGCGTGAAGCGCCCGGAAATACCCACTAAAACCCCCCGGGGCCGTCCGCTGCATTTGGGATGGGGGCGACACGGGGTGGCTTTCGCAAGCACCGCGTCGCTTCTCAAGCGATCCTGCCGGAACAAAGCTATTGGTACTTGGCGACAGGTTTTCTAACTTGAGGGTGGTAGCTACCCAGGCGTGCATAATTTTAAAATGCCCTACCACTGAGGTATGGTTTCTTCAAGGTGTTTTCCTTCACCGAAAGCTCAGACTGATTTTTACAGTTAGACAGGTGGCCTTCTAACCCCTGTCCATTGACGCGAAATCCGACCGCACTACCAACTTGCTGCATCTTGCTGCTCTCTTGTTTGGTGTCGTGAAAACTGGGTTACCTATATGAAAAATTGGATTGGGCCAAAGAGCGGAAACGATATGAAACAAGGGCTTCATTATTCATGTTATGCACTCACCAACATGCAACCGAAAAATTTCGGGGTAGCTATAAATTTACTGCCACTAGATGCTGGAATGATTTGCCTCCTCCAATACGTAGTATTAGTAATTTGTCAACATTTAAAAATATTTAAAAAAAAATCTTATTAACAGCTCAATCTATGTAAGACTTTCCTTCTACTAAGTAAAGCATCCTTTCATCATCATCATCATCATCTCCCTACCCTTTTCCCATTTTTATTTGGGGTCGGCGTAACATGTCTTCCTCTTCCATTCCTCTCTATTTGTTGTCATCTCCGCATTAACTCCTTTTCTGAACATATCATCTTTCACACAGTCCATCCATCTTTTCTTTGGTCTTCCCCTTCCCATGTAACCGTCCACATTCATATCCAATACCTTTCTTATAACATTCTCTTTCTCTCTGCGCATCACATGTCCATACCAAGATAAACGACCGCCTCTTAACTTGTCTGTTATTGGCGCCACTTTCAAACTTCCTTTATGTTTAGCATCCTTTATGTTTTATAATAAATTATTGATATAAATATACTTGCCTGTGTTTTTATATAATATTTGTTATAAATATCGTAACGCCTCGAAAATTTATCTTATATGTAATATTAATTAATTAATTTATATACCCTTATATATTAGATCTATAACAATGTTATATGTGTTAATGATATATATATATAGACTAAGTAAGTTAAATTATACAATTTAATTTTTTTTATTGTAATTTGCAAAGATTTTTTTTTTTTTTTCATACTGACGTTCCGTGACTCGCTCTGGGCTTCAGCTGAAAATCAGCGCTGACTATCTCTTGGTACTTCAGCATATGCTGATCTGGAGACCTTATTATGTGATTTTTTTTTGGTATCATTTTTTAAATTTTTTTTTTTTTCAATTTTGTCAGTATGTGTTTTGTATCTCGTTTGTGAATAAAGATTTTCTTTATTCCTTTCTTTCTTTCAACTAAGCATCATCGCTTTAAAACATATGATACAGACATATATCAAAAGACCTACACTAGTATTATAAGGTTTGTGAAGCTGAAACTAATGAGATAATAATTATTTTTACACTTCTTAAGAAACGACTCCCAAGATGGGTGATATAGATTATATTTTATTTAGGTTATTTCATAATAATGCCATTAAAGGTGTGTTAATATGTAGAAGAAGGGGCCCTGGTGGTCAGACGAATCGAGATGCTCGGCACTTGGATGGTTCCTTCTGATCTGGGAGAAACCGGCCAGAGGTGCCGTCTGGTCCACGCCGGGGACAAGAGGAGCATGCTCGTCTATGAGGAACCAGTGTGGGCGGACGCTCTTAGCACCCATAATATCCGTGTGTTGTGTGCTGTGCAGTGCACGGTAGCGTTAAGGACGTTACGCGGTTACCGCACGGAGTCCACGTCGGCGGCCCTTGTACTTTGTCCCTGCGGTGGGAACTTATGGCGGAGGTGCTCTCCGCCGTGTACCGGCTCAAGGCGGTGAGTTGAGATGGTAGTGGGTCCCGCTTTGGCTATTTGAAGGTGCGCGTTGAGAGGCTAAGGCCAAGGAGGAGGTGGTTAGAAGATGGAGCCAGGATCTGGCAGGTGTGCGGTACGGAAAATATACTATAGACGCCATCCGCCAGGTCCTCAAGTATTGGTTAGCAGTTAGAGGGGGGAGGAGCTGGTGACGCTGACACTAAGTATCCTGGATTATTCCCGTGTCGCCCCAAGAAGGTGGCAGATGGTACAATCGAGTTTTAGTGGGTATATCCAGCGCTTCACGACGGATAAATGCCACAGACCCCTTACCAGCTCTAATCCGGAAGATCGTACCGGGTTGGAGCTAGTAGGGCAATGCTCAATCACGTTAAATAAGAGAATGTCAAACTTGTGAAGACATGCAAGAATTGTACTTTTAATTTATAGACTAATAACGCTAAGAGTGACTGTTTCATACAAAAAATTGTTTAACATTGAAGCCAAAAATACATATATGTGCGCCTGCGCGTAATATATTAATGTTTTTATTAATGTAGTAGATTTTAGTAAAATTGGCTTTTTGTTATTGATTTAGTTTGTTTTTTCTTACTCATTGTCATCCCTACTATCAATGAAGAAATCAAAGCTATGTCTCGTCGAGAAAAGTTTGAGAAACACTGGTATAGATGATGATTGACGTATGACGTAATTAGTAACATTAAATATTGATGGTGTTGAAACTATGTTTGGATACATATTTGTATATGTTATGTTCATCAAAGTTGTACGAACATGGGTATGGAATGCTACCGAGACGTAAATTCCAATGAATTTACCACACGTATTTCGGCAGCATCACTTGTGTAGACAATAACTCCAGATTTAACGTGTAAAAATATTATAAAACTCTATATATTAATACCAATTTGTGATGTTGTTAATAAAGTCCATCCCAGGTATTTCATGGGAGGCGAACTCGCGGGTGACAGATAGTATTAAAATACAACAGTCACATGGAGCCTTCTTATTCAGACTGTCAATGGCTAACATGAAATATCGAAGTAATTCGTAGGAGATATTTGTTACGGAAGCACACAAGAGCATCTGAAAGGATGCGGCACCGTCTGCGGAGGTATGATTTGTACCCAGGCGACCATTACGACGGAAGAGACAGACAAATATCGGTTTTTACAAGTGCAAAAGCGAAGATTATATTTTTATATATTTTTTTTTTCCGTATAAAATTTAATAACCTGTAAAATAATAGGCACTGTGAAACAGTTCCAGGTTTTGTTTTCCACAGTTTATCGACATTTGATTTGACAATAATAAACTAAACCAGTTTCTATTTTCTTTAGATTTTTCAATATAGATTATAACATCATTTCTAAATTTAGTTTTATATATTCAAGGTTATTTCTTTATTAATTGATGTTAATATTTAAAAAATTGGTTACGTACATAAATTTTTTGTACTAAAAGCGTCTTTATTGAAACATTTGTAACTATGTAACAAATTAGTAACTTATTCCAAATATTTAGTGACTTCTACATGTTTTTTTACTATTCTTCTTTCTTCTTCATTCATATTTACCCAGTCATAAAATTGTTATTTTCATATTACACACAGACACAACAATTTTATTTATTAGTATATATATATATATATTACTAGCTGTGCACCCGCGGCTGCGTCCGCGTTTTATATGTTTCTCACTGCGTTTTAATTTTTTTATACGGATCTCTAATTTTTTTTAGTACTAAGACAAAGTAAAAATATTTCTCATAAATTCAAGCATTTGCCCGTACAACTGTGCATTGAATCCGCTTTTTTTATTCAACTTTTTATGAGTTTTATTGTTTTTACGCGGGACCCTAATCATTTTCGAAAATTTAAAGTACCCTAAGTTACCCGGAGTAACTTCACTTATATATAAAAAAAAGTCCCGTCATAATCCGTCCAGCCGTTTTGGAGATTACCCGGAACAAACAGACAGACCGTCAGACAGACAAAAAGACAAAAATTTTAAAAATTGCATTTCTGGTTTAGTTATATTGTATACATTCATATCTATTTAGTAAAAAAAAAATTGACATTACACACAGACACTTCAATTTTATTTTTATTAGTATAGCCTTACAAATGTATACGAATTATAGACTGTTGTTATTGTTATTATAAAAAATATTATTTTTAATTTTGATAATAAAACGCAATGCGTAACGCATTGAACGCGGGAAGCATGTAATAATTGACATAATATTAAAGGCAGGATATATATGTCCACCCGGTGGGTTCGCTGCAAGGGGCGATGCGGTGCTTGCTAAAGCCACCCCGTGTCACCCCCATCCCAAATGCAGCGGACGGCCCCGGGGGGTTTTAGTGGGTATTTCCGGGCGACTCTCGCCCGGGTGAGTCCCACACTGGCACGGAGCTCGTCACTCCGTGCCCCCTTATCTATTGTATTGGGGGACTCCGATCCCTTAAATACAATAGATAAGGGTAGTGCGTAAATGCATTTCCCACCGTCAAAAAAAAAAAAAATGCTGGGCTAGTAAGAAGATGAATGAGGAATTATTGCATATAGTTAAGATGTGAATGTTGATATCGGTGTGTAGTGTCACGAGAAAAGATAAAGTCAATAATGAATATATAACAGGGAATTTTAAAGCTGCGTGAGTAATATAAAAATTGAAATGGACTCGTTTTTCATAATATGGACATGTTATGAGAAGAGAGGAAGCGCATGTGAGTAAAACAGATTTTTTTAAACAGTATAGGCTCAGTGTTTTCACCACAATATCAGCTGATGTTAAGTAACGACGTAGTCCAGGATGGTAAACACACTAAGCCTAAAGGTTCTCAAGAACAAACCTATTTGTATTTGGCGACATATTTTTGAACTCGAGGCTGGTAGCTACCCAGGCGGGCATTGTTAGACAATATCCTGCCATCAAGCCATGGTTTCCCGTGCTATCATCGCTTCAAATTAATACGAGAGCGAAAACATGGCACAGTAGAAAAAAGCAAAAGAATGTATGGATGGAGTGTGTAAGGAATAATATGAAATAACAAAGAATAAATAAAGAGATGACGGCTGATAGAAACGAATGGTAAAAGAAAACATACTGCGCCGACCCTAATTGATTTGGGATCAGGACATTAAGTATGTTTACTGTTTCTTTTTTTAATAAAAACACTTATATCTTTATGACGTTGATTCTTAAAATATAATTACTAATAATTTTACTGTACTGTAACGTATTCGCACACTCTGTATGTGGGCCATATGAAACAACAGTAAAGCTGTATAAGAAGCTTATAATACCAAAGACACGAGGTTTTATATTGTCGCAGATGATCTCGAGGCTTAATAAATGTTGAATAAACACATCCCAATGAGCGTTGAATTCTCGAGACAATTTTGTTCGTGAAATTTTTTCTTATCTTTTATTTACAAATGAGGATTATTGCCCCTATATCATCATTTATATAAATAAATAGGAAAGATATAATAAAACAATTTAGTACCTATTTTTTTGTGTATTTTCATCCAATTTGCTTTTATCTTTTTTCGTTTACTAGCTATTGACGAACTTTTGTGTCATCATCACTTAACATCGGGTAAGATTGTGGTCAAAGCACTGAGCATATACCGTATATAAAAGTGCATTATATAATAATAATAATCTAGTTTTATAGGGAAGACGACTTTCAATAATATAAAATTTTGCTAAGATAGCACTTAGTTTGCCACCTATTCGTTCAATGTGTGGATGCCAACTGAACGTATCATCAAAAATCAGTTCCAAGTACATATTAGTAATAACTAGATTACCTTAAAAACTATATTAGTTGAAAGTTTAAATTATTATTGTGATATTGTAATGTTTTTAGATTTAACTATACGATTAAATATTTCGACATAAAATAACCATACTTTAATGAAGTAGAAGATAAAAAAAGTAGCACTTTCATAGTGTTACATTAAATTTATTGTAACTCTGTAAATTATTAAAACTTTGCCGTTTATTCATGCTTTAAAAAATATTGTATTATTCTCAAGAAAATTAACATTTCTTCGTATTTATCGAAGTCGCTTGTTCAAGCTATTCGAAATGGTGATATTGACCATTCCAATGGTGTTAGTAATTTCACAAATCAACGGATTTAAGGAATAAATCAAACAGTCTTCCAATATAGGGAAGTGCCAACATTGAATGAAATTTCGTAAGATCGTTTTATTAAAAACAAAAGCAGTAAGAAGTGTTATTTGAACTTCGATTGAACTGACAAACAAACAAAGGTGAAACTACAATCCTCTGGAGCCTGGAACAATGTTCCAGTGATTAGTAATCATAAAAGATCTAACAGTAACGAGAAAGGAAACAAAACAAAGTAAATTTGCATCCCTTCCATTGAGTGAAAGACTGTATAAAGATGCTAGGATTTCTTACTAAATTGTTCGTTGATGATGAAATAGATTTCAAAATACGAGGTAATTGCGAAAATTAAAGGTAATTATGAAAGCAATTAGTATGTAAAGATTGACCATCACCTTCACTTAATTTTTTGAATAATAATAATAATGTTAATATTACTACAAATGTATACTTCTTCGCTATATTATCTTGTTATTTATTTAACAGTATATCAGTAAGTTGTAAGAGCGAATTATTAATGTAACTTCAATTACAGTAATACTCATATGGATCTACGCAACAGACTCAAATATATATATAAATGTCACATATTTTTATCTCTTATCACACCTATTTTATTTTATCTCTACACAACCCCAGGGTTGACTGGTAGAGAATGCCTCTGGCATTAAGTTCGCCTTTTTACACGAATTGTAAATACAGTATAAATAAATATAATATATAGTTAATTATCTAATTGGCTGGATAGAGAACTAAATACACCATTCTGTAAAGATTAAATTTAGTTTTTTTTTATTTCCTGTTATGTACACAAAAACATAAATCATAACTTAAGGAACTTCGAACAAACTGCTAAATATAAAATGTAATTATTTGCTCAACCAACACAACATTTACTTATCTTGAAAATGTTCCAAAAATTTCATGAATTAAATTAACTTCAGAAATATAAAAATTGTACTTATTTCAAAAGACAATACATTCCCTCTCTCATCTGTATTTTTGTTATTATATTATAGACTAGCTGCGTGCCTGCGGCTGCGCACGTGTTTCATATATTTTTCATTGCGTAAAATAGTTTGTATTTTATTTTATACGGGACCCTAATTGTTTTCCAAAATTTGTTTTGTTACTAATATTAAGCAAAGATATTTTTCAGTAAAACTTTTTCACTAAAACTGTCATTGAATCGGATTTTACTTACAATTTTATGTGTTTTAATGTTTTTTTACGTGGAACACTAATTATTTTCGAACAACAAAAATACGCCAAAGTTACACGGAATAACTTCAGCTATCTAACAAAAATAATCCCGGCAAAATCGGTACAGGCGTTCCGGAGATTACCCGAAACAAACAAAAGACAGAAAGACAAAAAAAATGTTTTGTTCGTATAGGTATCGTATACATTCATATCTATTTATTAGAAAAAAATATTTTGACATTACAAACAGTCAATTCCTGTCAATTCAATTGTATTTATTAGTATAGATAAAAAATTACATGAGGGGTTCGGTTATTATTTTTTTTGAAATATTCTACCAATCCACGGAAAAGTAATATAAGACGAAGACGAAATATTAATTTTCCTTAACATAGAAATTCAGATTTTAGCATGTTACTTCTAGCTAAAGGGATCTCTAATTTCCCCCCTTTATCATGCTATTATTATTTACAGTCAATTAATATCTATTAAATCGTATAATATTATTTAGTAAAACTGTAAATAAAGCTCATCTTTCACCAGATGGCCGAATCGAGCCAAACCGAATCGCATTAATTCTCCTGCCATATACGAAGTCCAATGCGATTAGAACCGACCGATTGAGCTTGCTTCCGTACGCCTAAAATAGACGCAGTTTCATAGTAACTATATGATAGGTAAATTAATGAGATTCGGCAATTACTGACACAGTAAGCTCGGTGGACGTTGAATTTAATGGGAAATTACTATCTATTATATAATAACAGGACTCCAGTAAACGTAAATTAAAGGTTGATATTATTCTACATAGCTATTATAAGTTATGTAAAAATCTTTTCATTAAATTCTATAATAACATTTACTTTTATATCAAATTTCATTCGAATTAGAAAAGTGAGTCAGAGAATAAATCGGTGTTAAAAAAAGGTTGCAATTTTTTTTGTTAATAACTCATTAAGATATCCTATATAGAACAAGAGCTAATCTGAAACAACAAAGTACGTTTTCCATTGCAAATAATAAAGAAATAACAACACATCTCTTTTAAAAATATGTACGCTAAGCCAGCTAAAATGTATTACGGACCATAATGAAGAAAAAAATTATCATAAATATTTTAGCATTTCGTGAAGTTCTGTTTGCAACATACGATTAGTCGACGACAGTACCTGTACTTTGTGATAATTATATTTATGTTTACTTACCATTTTAATCCATCGAGAAACAGGAATGAAACATCATTTATAATTAAATATTTATTATAGTTTAAAATATTAATGGTTTTTATATTTTCGAGTTGTTTACTTTGTTTGAGCCTTAGGTGACTTTACAGCATTATCGGATTTGTATATCAAACGCTTGAGAGTCGAAAAGAAGAAAATAAGTAACACCACAATAGCGTAAACTTCAACTTGGATATTCGATTATTTATTGTTACCATAAAGAAACTGGCTGAAGTAGATTTTTTTGCCACTTTTGGACATTGCATTGATTGGAATAATTTGAAATCCTAAACTTTCATAATACACAGATAAAAAACATATCATGGTGATAGTGTGTTTTTAGTGTCCACCTGACACAGTTACAGTAATCACCTTCAGGCCCAACCTCACTTGAAATCCAACTCTATTCGTAAACTTAACATGAGATTTTGGCCTAAAATATAGCAAGGCTAAAAAAATATCGAAATATAAAAAAAATGCTTGATAATAAGAATTTTAGTTTTAACCCAAAAAAAAACCAGTAATCGAGAACCGATCGAATCGGTACACACATTTAATCAGTGTGTACATAGCGTCGAAATCACAACGGTAATATTCATATCACGTAACATTCGAATATTTTCAGATCGGCCGAAGCCCTATCACCAAACAGCTTTAGCCGGTGATTTCTGTATTTTATTTATTCGAAAGTTTCTCTCGGTTTTTCAATTTACTCGGGCGTCCTTTTATTACGCTTCATTTTGTATTCTTACCGGGTGCGCTGCAGATTTTCTCGATTGGGTCAAAGGGACCTTAAAAAGACACTCATTTATTGGGAACGACGGTTTAACTATTTCTTTTCGGTATACGGCTTAAGCACTTTATTATCTTGCTAAGGGACAAAACGAATCATTCGGCCTTATCTACGATTTTATAGGATTTTTTTTAAAATCCACGTTCTAATGAACTTGTAATTATTTTATTGATGTTAAAGGAAATATAATTTATATTCTGCCCAGCCGAGCAAGCGTTTTTATTGTCTGTAACTGTGTTTAGATAATACACCTGCCCGTTATGGACACTGACAAATAATACTAGAAATAGAATTGCAGTTAGTTGATAAAACGCATGTCGCATTGATTGTAATAATAATAGTTAAAAATTCGAAAAAAAAAAAAAAACGGTTTTCTGTTTTTGTTTATTGACAACACTAAAGCTGGTCTGTAGCTCCTAAATAAATAAAAAATTATAATAAATTACTAAGTCGAGGAGAAAAAGGTACTTTTAGCTTTGGCTATTTAGATATAAATAAATACTAATTAGTAACAGAGCAGAATAATATCTCCTTCGAATACTAGGTGATGTAATAAATGACTGAAATACCTTGATAAAGTAGTCCATAACATAACATGTCATATGTAACATAGCGCACCTCCATTTTAATCAATAGCGCTATTACATTTAGAGAAAAAAAATCGGAATTGTATTTCCGAAATGTTCGAATTATGTCTATTTACTAGCTGGTTAAGTTATGAAATTGGTACAGATTCTGGGCATTCCTGGGCTATATATTATGTCAATGGTATTCTAGACTTTGTAATTTTTGTGATAATGCAAACGCTGATATTTGTCACCAGAGAAAGGTGCGTTAGGCCTATGATTGGTGAGTTGAGGAGGGTCCGTGCCACAGATGCCGGGAAGAGTTGGAGTTGGGGGGGGGAGAGGTGGTTACAGCCTATGAGCAGTAATCACCCCTCTTCCCGCTGGATGATTAATGCTTCTCTTTGAGAAGGTAGGCCGGGAGAGAGCCTGTGGGTCAGGCATCGGTATTCTCCCCCCCATCCCCATTGGGCTTAAGGATGGACGAGGCCAATTGGGCTTTCCGCAGGGGGCGACGCGGAGCAATGCTAGCACAATCCCGTATCGTCCCCATCCCAAATGCGGCGGGCGGCTCCAGGGGGTTTAGTGGGTATTTCCAGACGCTTCACGTCCGGGTGAGTCCCACACTGGTGCGGAGACGTCCCTCCGCACCCCCTTACCAATTGCATTGGGAGACTTCGGTCGTAAATGCATTCCCCTCGTCAAAAAAAAAGGCCTATGATTGGTATTTATTAATACTATTATTATATTATTCCCATTCATAAGTTCATACTTGATTAATAATTTCTAAACCTCAATTTATACAAATAACATTACCAATAGTGTTATTACCCTATTCACTTTGTGAAATCGAATCTTCCGAGCTCAAACATAGACCAGATGTTATCTTACAATGATTAAACTCCACATTACTATGATATTAATGGATTGGTAATCTATAATATACACTTGCGTGGATGTTACATTCTGAAAATAAATAATGGTTTACATTGTGACAAATTTAAAACTAGGTTAAAGCGCAAGAAGTTATATATGCAGAATTGTATAAGTTCTAAATATCAGTCTTTCGCCATCCTCATCCAGCAGATTCCTGCGACCTTCAGCAGCTCTACATTGTTGGGAGCCTACCCACGCTGCGTGTTCCGACACGGTGTAACAATCCAAATGTGACTTACTGTCACTTCAATGTCACTTAGGTTTGTAAATTCTTGGGCCAATGTGGGTTGCCTTGGTTCTTCTGCGTATCTCTTCATTCTTGATTGCATCACGCAGTGAAAGTGAGCATAGCGTGCTCCATTCTCCATTGACTGATATTTAGCCTTCTTATAAGACCAATTATAAGACCAAGACACACTAATCGAAAATTTTCGAGTTGAAACTCTACGGTATTTAGGACAAGAAGATTCCGCGTAACTTCCCGAATGGAGGCCAGCTGAGTCGAATTCGATTCAATTCATTATTGACAAAATATAAAAGAAAATAGTACAAGAATATATAATACATGTTTTAAATAAACAATCGTGGAAATCAGTATCAAACTTTTCGAGTTATAAGTCAATTAAGGAATATATAAATATGGAGTAAAGTAAAAAAAAAAACCCTGTAGGAAATTCCATAAAGTGTTTGTTAAATCAATCAATAATAAACAAAAAAATCATCGGGCCGGCGCAGTATCTTTTCTTCTTCCATACGTCCCTATCAGCCGTCATCTCCTCATTCACTCCTTTTTCTTTCATATCATTTCTTACACACTCTGGGGATGTATGACCGAATCGAAGGACCTTGAATTAATTCGATAGCTTTGTCGCCGATCCTAGGGCTTCCTACTCCTTATCAATTGTTCTGGCTCACAAAATAACCGCACCCAGTAGTAACAGTGTCGACTTACCTGGTGTGCCGATGCAGATACTTCGCCCTGCAATGATGCACAGCTCCGTCCAATGTGGCTTCTTGATGTTGAGAGCGGGCCGCTCTTTTCCGTAACCAATTTCACTATAGTTACTTTTAATATCCAAGCACGCACAAACGTTGAACACGTTTTGAGCTTAAAATAAGCCAAAATAATAGCCAAATCGATTTGATTATAAAATGTTCCGAGGAGACCGTGTCGAGTGATTGAAAAACCGTTGGCGAGAGAGGGTCGCCACCAAGCGTCGAAACACCGAAAACCACCGGGCACAGATTACATGGTGTTACCTGAACACACTCCATCCACACTTTCTTTGGCTTTTACTCTACTTTTCCATCCTTCCACATTTATATTCATTACTATTTTACCCACATGCGCTTCCTCTCTTCTCATAACATGTCCATACCACGACAAACGAGAACCTTTCAACTTTTCTACCATTGACGCAACTATGCAAACTGCCTCTAAGAAAAAAATTTAACCAATAAAAATAGCAAACCTACACAGGAAGTTGCTTGTATAAGCTAGTAACAAATAATACAGCAATGCAAGCACTAGCATGCAATTAGGTGAATTGTTTAAGTATGAAAGTGTTGTGTTACGTTTTCAAGTTTCTTGCTGATACAATGTTTCTTTTTCACTCTGACCTAGTTGAATAGGTAAGTGGAAGTGTATATACGGCGTGTTATTTTTATCGACTAGCTAGCACGCTACATACATAATTACACTTTGCTAAATAAAATGAGTGACAACATTGGGACGAATTAAAAAAAAAAATTACATGCCACATTCAGAAACTTGTGTCATATGGAATCACTCAATTTAGACGACGTGTCACGTCACATTCCTATTTCAAATGGAATAGGCGAGAAACTTTATCGGGGGCTTGAGCATGTCACCGAATATGTAATTGGCAACTTCACGTAAAGTGAAGCTACCGAATTCGAGGATAATTGTATATATATTCCTTTGGAGGTTTTTCGTCTCATTCACACATCTACATTTCGAATGAGACGTATGTAATGTTGGAAGTTGCCCAACAATTTTAGAATAGGGTGTCGGAGTTTTCGTAACAAGATAACGGACGGGAACTTCCCGCGGCATAGCGCACCACACAACCACGTGTTACTTTGAATAATATTATGAGATTTGAATTAATTTCAAATTCTATTAATTTGTCGAAAAGCTGTTACAAGTATGTGACTGACAGGTTAGTTCACGTTGCGTCAAAGTAAGATTTACGTCACACTGAACTTTCAATAACCGAGAGTTCGTTCGATTGAGGTAATAACTTTTGCTTTAGTCATAGAAATATACCAATTTACAGTTCCAAGAATAGACATTTTTCAGTATTCAGTGTATCCATTGTTTATGGGGTTTGCGGCTGATCGCGTATAATCTATAACCGAACCGACGGAACGGTCAGTTATACGGATGAGCTCTGCTCTCACAACTGTTGATAAACCACTGGTGAAGGAGCCACGACCCTAACAACACATCAAAAAGCTGGACGTTCCAGAAGCAAGGTGACTGAATTTTCGTTATCAATGTACCAAACCTTATTCTGACTTGAGGCACACTGAACAAGAAGCATTACTGCGTAATCAATCACACATTGGTTTTTTTTCACACGGTTTAGGCTCAGTGCTTTGATTACAATCTCATCTAATGTTAAGTGACGATGTGGTCCAAAATGGTACACACTAAGCCTAGAGGTGCTTACTGGGTCTCAAGTGATGCTGCCTGAACACACCTATTGGTATTTGACAACAGGTTTTCAAACTTGAGTTACTACCCAGGCTGACATCATTAGAAAATGCCCTAGTGCCATGCTATGGTTCCCTCACGAAGTTTTCCTTCACCAAAAACTCAGGCTCATTTTAGAGTCAGATAGATAGGATCAAACCCGCGTCGATTGACGCGGAATCCGGTCACACTACCCGCTGCGCCACTATCGCTTGTATTACGTAATATACTGTAAAACCAATATTTGCGACACGTTTATTAGATTCTTTATTCTTTTTTTTACCGATCTCAAAAAAAAGAAGGAAATTTTCAATGCATCTTTATGTTTTTAAGCGATTTCTCCGTCAATTGTGGACCGATTTGAAAACTTTTATTGAATGAGCAAGTCCACTCCCGAGGTGATCCGATTGTTACCAAATCAGGATCTGATCAGTGGCTTTCAGAGAATTTTGTGAAATCCTTGAATATTATACACACTTACACGTGTTTCATACATTAGTTTACAAAGCTATTCGCTATTATGAAATTATTATTGGTATAAAAACAAAGGATATATTGGAGTAAACAGAAGTAACTATTTATTTACTTTTAAGTGCATTTTTATAACATATTCTTTTGAAGTCGGTCTTGTTTTTAATTGTCTATTTTTTTAATATCAATTCTGTAAGCACCAGAGATTTATTCTGGAGGAAAACATTGCGAAGACACGAAACTGTTTAAGGGATTCGTCCAAAATATTATCACATAGTGGAAGCACATTTTAAAATTGCTGATCAAGCTTGTTTTTTCTATCGGCAAAAAAAAAAAAAAAAATTACCTATACCATATTCTACCTAAAATATCGTATCAAACGTTTGACGTTTCAACGTAAATTGTACCTTTTTATGGTCTGAGAATTCGATCCCTCGTGAAATAGAACCTTAATTTGTCGAAGTATCTAATATAATTTGCGTAACATACGAAAAGACAGATCGATGCCTACGGCGAAAGACGGGTAGAAATGTCGTTAGCATTTTCAATAACATAAATGTAATAAGTATGTTGCAAAAAATATATTCATGTTTCAATTTTTTTTTTTATTCGTATAAATATTAAGATGTGGCCTTGATTTTACCTGATAGTAACTAGCGATGTCTTAAAGCTGTCAAAAGCTAAGCTTAAAGAAACTGGACCTACAGTGATACAAGGCACCTATACGTGTTTAAAGGTACATATTCAAATGTAGACAATAAAAAAAATCTTGCTACAGTTTAATTACAATGCTCTTTATTCCTGACATCTCAAGCTCTCTA
Organism: Samia ricini; assembly: GCA_014132275.2. Taxonomy (NCBI): domain Eukaryota; kingdom Metazoa; phylum Arthropoda; class Insecta; order Lepidoptera; family Saturniidae; genus Samia; species Samia ricini. The sequence goes on along the minus strand of AP028159.1, from coordinate 30,018,391 downwards.
TAAGTATATCTATATCTATATAGTACATCTATATCGATGTGTTAATGATGTATCATAATTAAACATTAAATCGTAATTAAAAAAATTATACAGAAATTATATATGTACTAATAAATTTAATTGAACTGTCGGTTTGTAAAATCAAAATAATACATTTGTTTACTAAATAAGCGTGACTGTTTATACAATAACTATACTAATAATAAAATTTTAAAAAAAAATTGTCTTTCTATCTTTTTGTACCGGGTAATCTCCTGAACAGCAAGACCAATTATGAGGAGCCTTTTTTGTAGATAGCTGAAGTTACTCTGTGTACCTTAGGGTAGTTTTGTCTTTTTGAAAATAATTAAGGTTTCGCGTAAAAATATTAAAACTCATGAAATCTCGAATACAATCTGATTCAACGCACAGTTTTACTGATAAGATATTGAATTTGTGAGAAATAGTTTTACTTTATTTTATAAACAAAATATAATTAGGGTTCCGTATAAAAAAAAAATAAAACGCCGTGAAGAACATATGAAACGCGGGCACAGCCGCGGGTACACAGGTAGTTAAAAAGAAAAACGTAAATAGTTGTAACATGCCATCGAAGTACACACTTAATAATCTAAAGCCTGAATAGACTAACCTAATAAAGGCAGCAGGTCACAGTGGTCTGATAAAACTCCAATGAAGTCTAGTAAAAAGAAGGTCATCGCAGCCCATAGATTTACGCGCTCTAGATACCGAATCTTGCATTCTCAATTTATATTTATTCAATGCAGAATACCCAATGATTAAAATGAAGAATATAAACCTTCTTTAAAAAAAATCTAACTGAGTGTGAAATTAGCATCAACATCCACCGCTTGGTTTGGGAGGAGTTAGTGGATAAACAAACAGGCAGACGCGGAAAGCGACTTTGTATTACCATGTATGTATAGAAGAATTCTAAACACGAAAGTTACACTGTCATCGTAAACTAAGAGAATGTAACGCGAAGCTTTCACATTCTCGAGTTGAACGGAAACCCTCACACAGATTTAACTATGCTATAATTTAACCTTACGATGCACTCACGAGTTTCACACGTTACGTCAAGCGGAATTTCTTAACATAAACCTCGCTTACTTGCACCCAGATATATTTCATTATAGCGCACAGCAATCTTCTTTCAAATAATTCAAATGAGATTTTTTGGAGTGATTCCATTGTGTTATTTTAACTTAGTTATTATCAAGAGTTTCACTGCGTGAATGATTAAGAAAAGAGAAGATAAAAGTAGGTATTTTAGAAATCTATTGCTATCGCGTTGCGTCCCAAAGAAAGAATTATAAAACTCGAAAGGGACAACTGCAGCTCGGGTTGATTGTAACTATGCAAAATAGACGAAAACATCAATTCGTAGTACCCTGTTTACTCTTCCAAAACTGAAGCGATTTTTTTTTTCAGTTTTAGAATAATAAAAGCTTTGGCTATGCTTGTACGTTTTTTTTTAAATTAAATAAAAAAAAAAAATGTTAGGCGAACGTCTGAAAATGACGGTAAAAATCGAGCATCTTTTTCATTATCAAAGGCCTAGTTTCTACATTAACTAATTTATGAAAAAAATCAAATCGTACGGGCATGTCGGTGGTGAATATATATTATTTGGTATAAAAATATGTACCACAATACTATTATCCAGAGAGGAAACAGGGTACTACGTTTGTATGGAATAAATGCCGCTAATCCTCTTAAGTGGTGATGGGCTGGGCACGTCGCTCGTAGAACCGATACCCGATGAGGGCAGCGTTTATTCGAATGGGTCCTACGTAAAGGAAGACGCAGCGTGACTAGGCCTTGTACAAGATGCGTCGACGATCTGGTGAAAGTCCAGGAGTGGACTTCTTTCGGTTGCAATGGACTGGACTGGACTGAATTATCAAGGAATAAACAGTAAGCGTAGCAAAAAAATAGATCCATAATTCCCTATATGGATAGCAATTATTTACATATTATGTATATTTGTTATAAACAAACAGACTAGGAAAAGCTTTAAGCAATAATAAAATAATCATTTCAAATTGTATTAGGCATTTGGAAAAGTACATTATTTCCAAATCAATGGAACTGAATATGTAATGTATCTGAGTATTTAATTTATTAAAAGTAAAATTTCATGTCCTTTGTTATCCGTCAACAAACGTCTTTTTTTTTCTTATTTAATAATTAAGTCACTTTATCTATATCTATATATTTTATATAAAACAAAGTCTGGTCAGTTACTTTCATAAATGGATGGACCGATTTTTATAATCTTCGATTTGTTGGTTTTGTCTCCATTCAGAATAGCAGAACACAAATGAAATTGAAACAACGAAAAAGCTTACGTTATTTTTTTATATGGATTATTTTTTTCATATACTTCGTATAGATCGGCTTTTTGGCTGTTATCTCGAGAACGTATTGACTGATTTCGATCATTCTTTTCTGTTTCTTTCTGGATCTTGAGAAGTTTCTTCGTGCATTGGAAAAAAAAAAATAATTCATCTAATAAAACAATATTTATTGAATATGAGGCGGTACCTACAAAGTTCACAGCTTATATTATATGTAGATAACAAACAATTACCAATTTTAGCACACCCCTGAAAACTTTTCAAGTCTTATACTCGCCGTACACATCTATTTAAAATTAAAAGGAGAAGGTAATTTGTTTACGGTAAAACTTCCAGCGTCCAAAGCTTTTAAAACAAGCAGCAACACGCTTTTAAAAGTCCATTCATTTCAATTCAACGAAAGCTAGAAAGTAAGTATGTACTTACATCGAATACTTTCAAAAATGGCTTCATGCAATCACACTAATGAAAGCGGGGCATGTCGACGCCTAGGAAATATTCTGTTTAATTCAACCGAGGTTTCCAAGTTAAAAGAAAATCTAGTTTATTTTTTTTTTTTAATAAGAAAAAATCTTTTCTAGTATTCACTAATGCTCTATAAAATAATGAGGTAATTATGTAAATAAGAACTTAAGATTAAACATTGCAAAATAGATCCCGAAACCGTTCGCCACCCAATGTTAGCCGCAGTTATGTAGGACTTTTAGACCACCAATGCAGTTCATCGTTCAATCACGACTGTCCTCTCTAGTATTACGTACGCCATTTTATAATAATAAAAATCTTACTACCTACTTCTGGTAAAACAATACATAAAAACAGTCGACGATCAATGATGACAATCTATACTTACAATAAAAGATTAACGAGACGAAATCTGTACATTGAAGATATTTTAGAGAAACTACTGTGCGGCGTTTCAGAATCGATTACTGAACATATTTCGTTGGATTAAGAATTGTGTGTATCTGTTGATTAATTTCTTCGTCAATCATGCAAAAAGTACTGAACCGAATTCGGTGAAATTAGAAATGAGATATATTGCATTTAGGGGAGAACATAGGCAGCAAATTGTCTGAATACCAAACGGGTGAAGCCGCGGGCACTGCTAGTATCTGAATAGAACGAAACATTAACTTAAAAGTGTACATATGATTTTTAATAAAGCTAACAATTATAAAACTGCAATAGTGGTTGGTATATGCGTATGCAGTATTCAAAATTATTCATTAAAATACTGAAATTTATACTAATAAATAAAGTTGAATTGTCTGTTTGTAATGTGTTTTTTTTTTACTAATTATATATGAATGTATACACAATACCTATAACGAAAATGCAATTTTTTAAATTTTTGTCTGTCTGCCTGTATGTTTGTTCCGGTTAATTTCCGGATCGAGTGGACGGATTTTGACGGGACTTTCTTTAGTAGATAGCTGAAGTTACTCGGGGTAACTTAGAGTACTTTTAATTAACGAAAATAGTTAAGGTTCCGCGTAAAAAAAAAAAAACAAAAAAAAATTGAATAAAATCCGATTCAATCCATACTTTTACGGAAAAGTGTTTGAATTTATAAGAAATATATTTACTTGATCTTCGTACTAAAATTTTTAAGGAATACAAGTAGGGTTCCGTATAAAAAATTAAAAAGCAGTGAAGAACATATAAAACGCGGGCGCACCCGCGGGCTCGCTGCTAGTTAATATATAAAATCTTAGGCAGACATACTTTAAAACAAAGTAACTTTCCGCGTCTGACTGGTTATCAGCTAATTCCTCCAAAACCATGGAACGTATTTTATGTAAGTAGAAAAAAATATATTGTAAACAGTTGTAAATCTGAAGAGGTACATAAAAACGATATCTTGCAGGATTCTGGACAACAAGGTGGACCCACGACCTGGTTGCGGGAATCCGCTGAATGCGGGTGGCCCAAGACCAGCGTTATGGAAATTCTTAGGGGAGACCAATGTCCTGGATTGGTCGTCTTTCGGTTGACTGGATGGACGGATGTAAAGAATTATGGCTCTCAAAAACCTTAGAGACGATTTTAATATAGCAAATATTGTACAATTGTGTTCTACGATTCTAAAGTCAAAGCGTATTAAGTCGTGGGCAATAGCTATTATGGGCATATTAAAGTATTTAATAAAACGTGTCAAGCTTGACATATTATTAATAAGTACTGGTCCTATTTTCACATCGGCCGTTGACCGTCTTCATTACGATTTAGTTCGAACTATTCCAATAATCCTTGAGTTATGCGCCGTTATTATTATCGTTCTCGATAACGTTTTCAGCTTTCGGTAAATTCGCTTTGTTATACGTTTAGATTTTAGGGTTGTCGAACTATTGTTTTGATTTACGACGTATTATAAATTTACTAGTGTTTCGTATTTGTTATTGGAAATATGTACTTCGCCAGATTTATATACTTACTACGTATGTATTTTAATAAACGTCTAATAAACGTCTAACTTTCTCGTTACAAAATCAAGTTTATTTTTGATTAGTTATAGAATAAAAGAAACAATGCCCGCGACTTTGTCTACGTGGTTTTTTTATAAGAAAACTAGGGTTAAAACATTTTTACGAAAATGTCATTAGAAGGTAGCGTAATTAAATTACTTTGATTTAATTTTATTTCTGTTCGATACACTTTTTCATGTTAAAGGACAGCGAATAGACAGACGGCTCCTCTGATGGTAAATAGTTGCCGTTGCTTTTGAACATCTGTGAAATCAGGAGAGACGCGTTGCTGACCTTAGAGAGTGTTTCAAGTATCTTCTTGAAAAGTCATATGTCGTAGCTTTAGAAGGCTGTGCTGAGAGTAACGCATTCCGCAGCGCTAGCGAACGTAACAAAAAGTCAAAATAATGTTATATATACACTTATTTATTAGGTTATATATACATTGAGACAAGTAAACGCTATTATACGTCAGACATGGCTATACAAAAGTAAAGGTAAAAAGTTTATATATAGATACCAAAAAAATATGACGACAAACATTCTGAATTAATTCTAATAACAAAAAAAAAAAAAACAACGAACAAAGAAACAGAGAAACTTTACTTTTAATAATAATTGAAGGTTTTAAATTAAGAAATCGTTCGGTTTTACAAATCACTCTATTGTTTCGTTTAATTAATTCATTCGTCGTTTTAACCAAAGTTGTCTGTGAAGTTGTAATATATTCCTGATTATTTATTCCAACATCGTTACGGCTGTAGATTTAGAACGGCTTATTTGATGTTTTGCGAATAGTCACTAAATTAACATGGACGTAATGACTCATCTTTTAGTCCTAATTTGCATAGTCGGCTAGTTTGTTTTTGTACGTACGTACTTTAATGGAGAAATTAAACCACAGTTTCTCAACCTTATTTTGCTCACTGCCCACTTTGAGAATTATGCTTTTCTAGAATCTACCCATCTTTTTTTTGCCTTTTGGAGACCATATTTTTAACCTTCCCGCGCCTCCTCTGCGCTTCCACAACGGGGCGTTTGTTCTAATTTTAATTCGTCAAAGTGACTCCACTTCATCTGTTGTTAAATCAACACTGGCTGATCCCGGACACGTAACGCGCCGCTTCTTATCACTATGGCGGACATTTCACAATATTTTTTATTCTAAAACCGCGCAAATTTACTGTATTTTCTACGGGGTGTATCGCAGGGAGATAAGGAAACATTTTAATGTCAAATTTCTCGGGATTATAAAAAAAAACGGATCTAATTTTTAGTCAGTTAAGCAATAACATTTTTTCTTTGCGCTGAAAACAATGGCTAATAAAAGCGTAATTCGATTATTATTATCCTTTTAAATCTATCCGAAAAATAAACAGTCTGTGATTGGATAAATTACAACTGGCACAAATTTTATGTCGCGATGTACGTAAGGAATGCACCAATCAATACATTCAAACCTCCGTGTTTCAGCTAGCAACCAATGTGTACCAATGGACGGACACTCTTATTCGATCAATGCTCTTATTCGAGGAATTGCTCCGCTGCATGCTAAGCCACCAGATCGCAAAACAAGACTATTACCACGCACCCTCCTCTAATCACAAGATGTACAAGAAGCCAATCAAGGAATCAAGATCACCAATAGTCATATAACGAATAACCCAATGACCGGTTTGTGGTCACACAGGCCGCGTAATAGAGTAAACACGCCCTGAAACAGTATCCCTGCCGAGGAGTTTGCGATTGTAATACCAGTCATCACTGAGCTACAAAGAGTGTATTATTATTATTATTCGAAAAGGGGCTATGCAGGCTTAATCAGTCCTGTATCTCTGCGACCTAGTCAGGTCTATTGTGATCGCCCCTATATTGCTAAAGCTCACTGCCTAGACCTACAACCTGAATATACTGTAGTATCTTTTTGGCAGAGAGCGTCTGTACCTCCTCCGGGAACAACACATGCTTACCCAGAATTCGGTTACGTATGGGTATTAATGGATCACATTCACACAAGATGTGCTTTGGTGTTTCGTCTGCTATTTCACAGAACCTGCACTCTCTTGTGTTCCGGACACCGATGTTGTGCATATGCTTGCCCAAACAACAGTGCCCAGTTAGTGCTCTCACTAATACTCGTAGCTGATTCCTACTGAGCATCAGGGCTTCTTCAGCTTTACAAAGAGTGTAGGTGGTCTGTAATAAAAGTCATGGTCAACTGTTGCTAATAACAAAGAGTACTTTGATGCAGAACAGCTTCTGGTATTTTAATAGGTATAAGAGAAGTTTACACTCGAGAGTCATTTGTCTTCGGACAAATTGCCACATATCATCCAGTGAAATTTTATTTCAACGCAAACCAATACGTGACCTACCAACGATGACTTGGTGAAGGTTGCTGGAATTCGCTGAAGATCTTGAAGGAGGCCCTATGTCCAGCACTGTACGTCTTTCGGTTGAATGGAAACCAATACAGTATTTAAAAATATGCTCACAACTATTCTAAAATATTGCTTATTGTAATACACAAAAAAATGGTATGTAAATTTTCATTTTTACGTTTTTTTTTTTTCATTCTTTAATTAAAATGAGCTAAGATACACGAGTAAATAAATTTATTAACCTCCCAAAAAGGCGCAACATGTAACCCGAACTTAAGTCTGACCCTTTTATTAAACACAATCTGGGCTTAGATCACGAAGTACTGGTCTCACTGGTCTCGAGGTCGGCCCGGTTTATTAACGGATTAAAGGAAGCTTTACTTTTGCAATATTGTAGTCGCGTTATTTTCTAGATAAATAGAAATTAAATGAAATAAATAAGAAATGAAGACTTACAGACTTTGTGTTCATTAGGAAATGTAACTTCTGAATACAAATTACGAATTAGTCAAGCAAATACTTTATAAAGAAGACGTTTAAAAAAGTAATTTGTCAGTCGTTCGCTCTGTTTATAACTAAAGCTAAACTTTATTTATTGCAAAATTAAAATCGTGAATATTGTATAGGAGTATCCTAGGGCGTGTAAATAGCCCTAGGAGCGGTTTTGGGGGGCAATCTAGCCTAAGCGATGCGGTTGTGAAAGGAGTTGCAGTAATCTACTCACCGATAGTGGCGGCAATCGTTCCCTCTGCCAGCGTATAGTGTCCAGGACGGTTTCTCGAACTCACTTTCACGTAAAGCGTATATTTTAAAAGCGTGCAGCTGCAATAGCGCGGATTTGCAGTAAAAACAATGTTTGTAGCGGAGGTGTTCGAATTCAAGTACACAATTCAACTGTCACGGCTCACTAATAACTCGACCGACGGGTCGGCGCAGTAGTCCAGCTAAGGTACTACAGCGCCACCACTCAACGGCACAGCAAATCACCAGCAAACCTTCACAAACCGCCTATAGATGGCGTAACCAAATATTGTGTTAAGATTTCAATTAAACTTCTAATCTTAGGGATCCAGCGGTTGGAAATTAATTTATTTTTGTTTTTGTATTAGGAAATTCATTTTAAATTTCGTATATAGAAAGTAATTATTGTTATAATTATAAAACCCTAAGCCCTGCAGAACCGGTACCGTGAAATATAACGGTTCAGTCCATTAACGGTTAAAAATGTATCAAAAAGTAACCTACACTACTTACAGTTTATCCCATTATAAGTAACTATAACACAACCCGGTACTCCACTGAAATATATAACAACAAGGTAGTAAATATAAATGATTAAGCGGGTTAAAATATAGAAACTCAAAAATAAAAAATTGTGAGGTCAAAACAAAAATATATCAGTTTTCATGATTGAACAATGACACTTTAGAGAAAAAAAGGATTGAAATGTAATTAAAACAGATCGAGATCGCATATTAAAACTGGCAAATACGCTAACTTTCCTAATTTAAATGTCATTTACCTATTTCATAAAGCAGAACAGACAATATTAATTGCTTAAAAAAACAGTATATACTTGTATTCAATAAGGGGTGATATAAATTAAAAATAATTTAAAACCCGATTTGAATCACCATGATTTCCCATTTCAGTATCGTTTGCCATAAATCCTAAAATATGATAATGGAATTCTAGATGCCGTAAACCTCGTAAAAGCTTCCAACTCTCGAATATATAACGTAATAAGATATTATTTATCATCAGTAAAACATGATACATTGTACCACACAAACGAGCTCGTTTTCAAGCCAATACACCGCAGGGATCATAATAAATTTGGTTCATAATTTTTTTTTAATACTTTTTAACCATTTTGAAACATGAACTCGTCGGTTTTCTTTACTCGCCATCGACTGTCTGTTACGTTATTTTAAACATTTGAAAATGTTGCGTTCGGTTTGTAGAATTTAAAAATAAAAAAAACCATCATAAACCTTAACAATATTCACTAATCTTTACGAACTAAAATCCATCTGAGTGAATTAATTTGTATACAAGTATTTTTATTTTATATGTTACTATTTATTTATTATCGTTAAAATTATTTGTTGAAATTGGCATTTGTTTCAGTTCTTTTAATCCAAGGGCTTGTTTGTTTTATTTTGAAGATATATTTTAATTTTATAAATATTACTTTGCGCTTATTTTTTCTTCTACTTTAAACGTGGAGGCCGAACTAATGGCAGATCAAACAAACAAGTACTTAGGCGACGATCTGCATAAGTTTAGCGTTTAACTTGATTTTAAGTGAGGATATAGCTAAAGCCGGTGACAGTCTAGATGAACTTGGCTCTTAAGTTTTGCTACATATATACACATATATGTATTTTTAACAACAGTTTGTGAACGTTTAAGAAGGACGGTAGATAACTCACCGGTTATTACAAAATGGTTTGACCATCACAATTAAATGCAATTACCTAATGTTCGGTGTTTGTAGAAATGACTAAAAATTTGAAAGACAAAAAAAAATCCGTTTCATAAATTGTTTGCATTAATTACTCCGCAATGCCTATTTAATGTGATCATTTAAAAAAATAGATTGACAAAATAGAAAACGATTTTATAGTTATCTATTCATCAACCTATACATTATTATGATTGCATCAATTGATGTGATGGCTTAATTGGTAGTGCGGTCGGATTTTGCGTCAATGGACACGAGTTCAAACGCACCTATCAACCTGAGCTTTCAGTGAAGGAAAACATCGATCATGGCTTGGTTACTACCAAGCATTTTAACCAAGCGTTTGGTTACTACCTACTGGGCATTTACTAATAATTCCCGTCTGAGTAGCTACCACCCTAAAGTTAGAAAACCTGGCGCTAAATATCAATAGGTATGTTCCGGCACCGTCGCTTATGAACCAGTACACCCAGGCTAAGTGTGTTAACCATCCTAGACCACATCGTCACTTAACATCAGGTGACGTTTGTGGTAAAAGCCTAAACCGTATAAAGGCTCATATAGGCTCAGTGCTTTGGTCACTATCTTACTTGGTACTAAGTGGCAATGTGCTCCAAGATGGTAAACTAGTTTAGAAGTCTAAAAATATACCAGCTCTCAAGTGATGCTGCAGAATGTACTAGTGAAGGTGGTCGCTAACTATGTGGGCATTAGAAAAATCACTCTGCTGTCTGGCACCGAGGTCTTCTCTCCAAACTCCCGGCTTTCGGACTTCCCAACAACCTGTGCCGATGGATCTCCAGCTTTCTGCATGCGCGCAGATTTCGTGTCCTTGTTGACGGGCATAATTCGCAGCTCATGTCTGTAAACGCTGGAGTACCACAAGGCTCTGTTTTGTCACCCACGTTGTTTCTTCTGCACATCAATGATGTACTTCCCCTGGGGCACATTCATTGTTATGCAGATGATAGCACGGTTCATGGGTGCTACGTCAGTAAGCCTGGCAGTGGAAGGGGAGACACAGAAAAGAGAGACGGAAGGAACTTGTAATTGAACTTAACCAAGTCTTGACCCGCATATCCACTTGGGGAGCAAGTAACTTGGTTGAGTTCAATGCCAAGAAAACGCAGGTATGTGCCTTTACCCAAAAAAAATCCCCCTTTTCACCCAACCCTACTCTTCAGAACACTCAGCTTGCAATGCGTGACAGACTAAATATCCTGGGAATGGATATTCGAAGCGACCTAAACCTCAAGGACCACATCGAACATGTCATCTCCACAACATCTCGGAGACTCGGAATCCTAAACAGAGTGCGACGGTTTTTCCTGCCCGAGCAGCTGTACCTTCTTTATAGGGCCCAGGTTCGCCCGTGCATGGAATACTGCTCGCACCTCTGGGATGGATCCGCTAAATATCTTATCGATGCCTTAGACAGGTTGCAGAAGCGTGCTGTCCGCATAGTAAATGATGCAGGTATCACCAATTCCATAGAACCGCTTCAATTACGCAGGGACATAGCCTCTCTAAGCATTTTCTACCGCTTGTATCATGGCCAGTGTTCTGAAGAGCTCTTTGATCTGATCCCCTCCTCTCCTTTCCATAACAGAACCACGCGGGCAGGACTTCGGTGTCACGGTTTCACGGTGACACCCATAACTTCAAGAACCAAAAAGTTTTGCTGACTCCTACTTTTGTCGCACTGTGAGGTTATAGAACCGTCTTCCTGTCAGCGTGTTCCCTCCTTCATATGATATTGGGTCCTTCAAAAGAGGCGTGAAGAGGTATTTAAGCAGGCCAGCATGACAGCGGTGACTGGCAGTGAACTCTGTTCAGTGTCAGTCATCGCTGTTTTGGATTGCACTGTGCTTACCATCAGGTCCAGTGCAGTCACTGTGCTGTCCATTGTAGAAAAAAAAAAAATATTTGAGACGTATGATATTTTTTCACACGAGATCCGGTTGGAGTTAAATGGCAGTAATTGACATGTAACCAAAAAGCGTATACCTCCTCCATACGATCAGAGAAAGAGCGTAGACTACAATAATCATTTATTGCAGAAAGTGTTTCAAATTTTTTTTATTGACAGTTCTAAAAGTCATCGATAGCCACTAAACAAAAACAAAATGAACGGTTAACCTACTATGGAAAAAATTACACTCATCATCATATCATAGAAAACAAAAGTAATACTATTGTTAAGGGTAAAAGTGTATGTAGGTGTTTTTAAATTTGAACGACGCATTTTGAGAACAAAAAATTATTATAATAATACTTTTAATTGCCCGTTTGTTGGATATAAGAGTTTTTTACAGTGTCATCGACGATGATATATTAACATAAATAGGAGGCCTCTTAACGACGAAGAACAGCGGACCAGTGGTGAGTCCAATTTTCCATATTCTCCATTGTCGTCGTGCAATGTTTTCGTGTTCTGCCAGTACACAATTAAACTAATATTTTTGAACCTGTAAAGAACCAGCGCGAACAACACTATTAGTCAATAGTTTATTAGTTTGAAGCATTGATTTTTTTGGTCTTTGATGTTATTTGAATCGATTTATCAAGTTTTAGTTTTATTTATTTATTTATTTAACACTTTTTGCACACATTTATGTACAAAGGCGGACTTAATGCCTTAGGCATTTTCTCCCAGTCAACCTTAGGGTGGTGAAGAAAGCAACAAAGGTAGGTGCAAAACTAAATAATAATATTATGTACTTGTACACAAATATAATATTATATACACACATAGATACCAATATAATAAAATACATACCACATATACATATAATACATACATACATCATATATACAATACATTAATTAATAGAAATGTATTAGTATTATGATTCTGCTAAAGAATTAGTATAGAGTTGCCGTACCCTGGCTTTAAAAGCCATACGGCTCGTGGACATCCTGATTTCCAAGGGAAGTGCATTCCATAGAAGAATAGATTGGATGTAGAAGGAAGAATGTACTAAACCGGAGGTATGAGGAGGAGACAGAAGGAGAAGATTATGTGAAGAACGTAGATTCAGATTATGGCTACAATTTAGAAATTGAAAGTGCGGTGTTAAGTAGGCGGCGATTCATAAATCGATCTTTTCGGAAAGGACCCCATCCCTACTTGGGCGAATGATGACCTCGACCGCTCGCCATACCATATCCGCGGTCCGGTCCGCGTACGTATGTTAACAGTTGAATATGGAAAGTGGCGCTTCAACTATAATTATGTGACGTTTTTATCGTCATTATATTAATACGTGAAGTGAAATTGTACCCCTTTTTACGAAAATTGCGGGGGCGGAGGAGTATGAAATTTCGCACACTTATAGTTTATATAGAGAAGGATTGCAGAATGTTAATATTTTGTTTTAATTGGGCATAAAAATACAACAAATTAATAAAACAATACAATTCACACACTGCTATTAGTTTGACACAGACATACATCTATCATTATCTCTTACGATTACCAATGCCTTATCAATCATATGTCAATCTCAAACTTGAGATTTATTTATCGTGTAGACAGAATATTGACTTTTGAGAAGGTTTTACTTTAAGCAATTGACTATGAAAAGCGAACAAAATTGTTAACGTTTTTATGAATTATGGTCGAATTTCGATCACCGGCGAGCACTAGTACATATTAAATAGATTTTTTTTACAATTTCTTCATTCAGCTTGTTACTTAATAACATATAATATAAAGAGAAAGGAATTTCATTCCTACCGGGTGTCCCATCCCACAACATCACCTTATTTTTTGTATTTCAGGCGTTCTACTTAGTTTTATACTCTATGTTTTCTTTCTAAAGGTAACTTATATTTCGCTATAGGTATATTAACCACTGTTCTAAATATTATGACTTAATCTGCAATATATTATTATATACAACTTAATTACACGTACAGCTTAATACTGTATCCTGTTATAATAAACAATATTCTCTATAATGAGCGGTGGAACGGTTCGTACGTATGAGTAAAGATTTATTGTTTTCAGGGATTATTAACCCCTTGCCATGAATCTACCCATGCCACCATACAGTCGAGTAATTAATATGAGACGATAAATAACGTAAATTATTATTTTAAAACGATTTTATGGTTATTTTACGGGAGTTGGTAAACGTGTTTTTTCCCTTTTATTTATAACTACTAGCTGTCCTCCGGTGAACTTTGTACAAACATCCATAGAGATTGCATTGTTAGCTGTATTTAATTCAATTTATCTTTCACTGCGCGAAAAAATTTTTTGGAACAAAAAAAAGTCAAAAATTAAAAACTGATATCCAAGCGCGTTTAAATCAATCTAATTTTGATATGGAAAATGTTTGCAATCATTACCAGGCACCGGCGAGTTAATTAACGTCAAATTAGACATACCGGGTGTTGCCGATTAGCTCAGTTTTAGGTGAAGATTGGGCAAATATTATGATGGAAAACAGGAAAAAAGGCGATATTCGGTGTATCTTCTATGAGTGTATTTTACTATATCTGGTATTGACAATACATTGAATTCTTAAATTAAAATACATTTGTTTTATAAGTAAAAACTACACAAAATAAAAAAGGTTATTTACTCAGACAAAAAGGTATAAAGGTTGGATTCTGAACACCGGGGTTCTACAAAAAAAAATACGATTGATCAATACTACAATACTCTACCACTATGGCTTCTTCACGATGTTTTCGTACACCGAAATCTCGGACTGGTTATTGAGTTGGATAGGTGGACTCGACCCCGCGTCTATTGACGCGGAATCTGACTACACCATCCACTGCGCTAGTATCGCTTTAAATATATCTTACTCTATCATGCGTTTTGAGCCCCATGTATTTTTTGGAACACTCACGTTATCAAAAAAAAAAAAAAAAACAAAAATCTTTATTCAATTTAGGGCCTAAAAAGGCGCTTACGAACGTCTGAAACACTACCACCGGTTCGGAAATAACCCAGTCGAGAAGAGACTCGATCTGGTTTTGTTTTATAAATATCATATGTATCATTTTTTTTTTTCATAAAAAAAAACTAAACAAATCATAGTCTTAATTAATGTTAGCGGAAGCACAAAGATGTGCGTTAATTCCAGACATCACCATCGTTCACGTAATGATCCACTCTGTAATAAATAACCTTTTGAGGTTAAGACTTTTAGTTTTTTAGTTATTAATAGACGATCCCTAAAGTCGCGTCGCTACATGACATACTATACTCGTATATTAATTTGTTTCAGAATAAAATTCATTATAGGCCGGATGTAATATACACTTGAACTGGTGGAAAATAACCTTACGAAGCTGTAAGTAAAAGTCAAGTAATAAAAGATGCATGTTCGCGTCTATCCGTGACTTTATCACTCCATAACTTTGCTTATTATTCGCTATGAGAAGTTTTCTTTTTATTCCTGCACGAGATAATACACACGCACAAATAAAATATGTAATTTTTACACGGAATAGGCTAAGAACTTCGACCACACCTGATAATAAGGGACGATGTGGTCCAAGATGGTAAACACACTAAGCCTAGAGGTACTGGTTCTCAAGTGATGTTGCCGAAACACACCTATTGGTATTTGGTGACAGGTTTTCATTAGAAAATGCTCTACCACCATGCTATGGTTTCCTCACGCTGTTTTCCTTCACCGAAAGCTCCGGCCGATTTTAGACTCGTATAGGTAGGGATCGAACCCGCGTCGGTTGACGCGAAATCCGGCAGCACTACCCGCTGCGCCATCATCAAGGTATTCCTTATAATAATGATAAAGAAATATTTTAGACTTTAGAGACAAAACTTTTAAAGTTTGTTTTTTTTTTATATTATTAATATGTATTAAGGCAAAACGCTGTTATTTTAGTTTAATATTTAGACATATCAATTTGTTTATTTGTACAGATTTTGAAGACTGTTTATTTTTAAAGTGGTCACACCTTCTTTAACTTTCGAATGTGTTAACTCTGAATAGTTCGATTTTGCATATTTTTAATGCCTTCTTGTAGCGCCTCTCTTCGTGTGACACTGACACGCGGGATTCGCTATTGATAACTAAGCAAGAAACTCAATAAACAAGAGTATAACATAATTTGTAACAAACTCTCTGTATCCATTCAACCGAAAGATGTCCACTGCTGGACATAAGTCTCCCCAAAAGATCTCCACGCCGACCGGTCTAGCGCCACCCGCATCCAGCGGACTCCCTCGACCTCCACCAGATCTTCGGTCAAACTTGTGGGGGGCCTACCCGCGCTGCGTCTTCCGGTACGCGGCAGACATATGAGGACCCGTTGGCCCCATCGGGCATCGCTTCTACGAGCAATGAGCCTAGCCCATTGTCAATTCAGTTTGGCAATACTTCGGGTAATGTCGGTTACTTTGGTTATTCTGGGGATTTCCTCATATTTGATTCGATCACGCAGGGAAACTAGACTTTAATGGTTATTAACAATATCTATTATGTAGAAATTACTATAACAGTTCCAGTATAATAGTTTAAAGTCTATTAAAAACTAGTGACATAATAAACATACCTGCAACATCGAAGCAAACAAGCAACAAAGCCCACAGGGACGCGAACCGTGCCGGGCGGCGGCTCCTGCGCGCCATTTCGCATTTTCCACGGTGCACGTCACGGAAACGAGTTCATAGCGCACAATGATATAATCACTCAATTCACATTTTAAAATTTCTTCCACACGTCGTCACTTTTAATCTGAAATGTAAAAAAAAACATACACCTTTAATAATCGTTTGTTCTGAACATTACTAATTCACTCTTATTTACTTTTTGTTTTAAAAACCTGAAAAATTTGAATACAGATTGAGACAAATTGAGTTTTTCAACAACTACGTAGAAGAAGTAAATTCAATTTTGCAAACAGCAGTCGAAGAAAAACAACTCAGTTACGAGAAAGAATTTCGGTAAAGAAATATATCATTAAGGAGAAACATGTTTTTAACACTGTGTAGGTTTTAACAAACATATTAACTAAAAATATCACATTTACAAATGAATCCGGTACAAAACATGATTTCGTAACTATAGGTCACTGTATTATTGTGAATTATTATGCCTTGTTATTTTTTACTGTATAACACCAGCACTTTTACCATAAGCTCAACTGTTAAGTGTCCATGTGATTTAGAATGTTAAACACACTAAACTTAGAGGTGCTGGTTCTCAAGTGCTGCTGACGGAGAACTTTTAGTTACTATTCAAATATATTACTAAATACAAAATACAAAGTAATACTTGGAAAACAAGTAATAGCAACAAAAATTTAGTAGGTTAAACTCGTTTCTTTTATGTAACCTTAATAATCAGAACTTTTAATATTTGTCATAGTCAGTGACGAGAAATAAGTTAAATCGGTATTGGCTCAGTTGGTAATGTGGTCGGATTCCGCGTCGATGAATGTAGGTTCAATTTCAATTATCCAATTCTATAAATGAGTCTGTGATTTCGGTTAAAGAAAACATCAAGAATAAATCATAGCATGGTGGTAGAGCATTTTGTAACAATGCCCCCATGGATCTATCATCAAGTTTGAAAACCTGTCGCCAAGCACCAATTGGAGTTCGCCGTCAGCATCACTTGAGAACCAGCACCTCTAAGTTTAGTGTGTTTAACATTCTAAACCATTTATTAATATCATATCAATTTTCATATTTACAGACAGAGCTTCATTATCGTAAAATAAGTGAAAAAATATAGCCGGGATATTATCATAAATAAGAATTTTAGATACTTTCATTTCAAAAATATTTTAATTACATATACAAATTCAATTTAGTGCTGAACACTTTCAGAATTTGAAAATACTTTACTACATTTAGGCCCAAAAAAGGCGCTCATGAACGTCAAAATACTGCCTCCGGTTGAGAAAAAATCCAGTTATCGAGAAGAATCCGCAAGAAACTCGATGTGTTTTTTTTTTCGATTTTTTATACAACGAGTAGTTATTAGGTTTTTAGTAGATGCATATGAGAAGGCTGTCACTTCCGGACATCAACATCTTTCCACTAATGATCCATCCTATAATATAGGTAATATATACCCTACAATATACACTTATGTAAATTAAATCTTGCTTGATATGGTGTCTGAACTTATAACTATATTATAACAGTAACAGAGTAAATTGTTAATTTGTTAATACTTCTATTATTATATAATACGTTAACGCTTATGAATTACGCTTGAGAGCTAAGTCGATGTTAAAAATTCAAGAAAAAGCGACGGTCCCAACTGCGGCCCCTGAGGGTACACTTACCGGGAACTCCGGCGGAGTGCCACGATGAAAATACTTAATGAACTAAACGAAGAAGCATCAACTAAAGACAGCCGGAAACTTAGTACTCACATCTCGAATTCATGCGAATCTTTTAATTTATGTGTGCCTAAGTCCATATAATTATGTTAAAATTTTAAACCATCTTATTAATAGAACATTTATTATAGAATGTGATTCAACTTGAAAAATTAAGAATCTACTTATAAAAATTGGACTTTGACAGAAGTATTTATATAGAAACACGCCATTAAAGTGGTGTGCAAAAAGTTCGAACGAACTATGTTTATGTTAACGGTTATCTATCTAATATAACTCAGCATTCTTCTCCTTTTCCCTCTTTGGAATATGTGATAGATTAACTATCATTTCTTTATCCTAATAATCTTTCAAATAATTAAGACAGCTCAGGTTCAAATTATTGCTTATTAATCCTATAGTTTTCTATTTATCAAAGCCCTATTTTATTGACCATATTTCTATACTAACTTTTCTGTAAATATTTCATTCTTAATCCAACGCTATTACGACAATATTATCTCACTGGTCACCAGTGACGATGTGGTGCCAGAAAATGAACACACTAAACTTAAGAGTAATAACGATCACCTGATGCAGCCGGAATGAATATAAATGCTTGGTGACAGGTTTTCAGATTCTATGATGGTAACTAACCAGACGTGAATAGGAAAAAACCCTACCTAAGATTATTATATAAACGCGGTATACGACCCTAATTCTACTGAAACATCATCGTTTCTTTTTCAGATAATGTATAGATTTTATTAACCATTTCTGTTGCCAAATAATTATTTACAGTTGATACACACAGTTAAGAGTATTTACGGTAACATTAATATCAAACTGATAGAGTAAGAACGGGGTAATATAATATATATGTATATCGCCCGGAGGTTGTACCAGCCGACACGTATAACCTAGCGGTTTCCACCCCTTGACGGGAAACCGTGTGTTTATTTACGTAACATGATAAGTGGGTGCTTTATGAAACTTATATTATATTTTTTTATGACTGTGTATATATGAATAAACTACATAAAATACTTTTCAACGTTTCCTTTTTTATTAGGTGCAAAAAAATAACCAGCGGTACAACATTATGTGTCATAAATCAAACTTAATTAAATAAGTGTAAATTGGTATAGTTTTTTTTTTTATAAATGCAGGAATGAAGCCGAGACAAAAGCTAGTAGGTATATCGGAACGTTTTTGTATATAGACATGATAATATTAATAAAATTATTTAACGCGAACGAAGAGATATTACCTCGTTGAGAGATTTTATTGTCTGTATTACGATGAGTGTGCTCAAGAGATGTATAACCTTATAGCTTCATTTTTCTTAAACAGCAAAAAAACCACGCAAGCTGTTCCACGAATATACACATACAAGGAGTTTTTTATAACGAGAAATAAGTTGGCGAGCTCTTTTTTTTGCTGTCTCGTGCAATAGTGGCAATGGGAAGAAGCATCTTAGCATGGCGTCAAAGATTGACAGCGAAATCTGTCACTGTCAATTGCTAATGTTTTAGAACTGTACCGTATTTACGATCAAATGTTGTATTCTACTAAGGTAACATACAAAATAGCGATCTCCACTCCAGCTTGTCTATAGTATTTTATTATAAAGAGGTAAAATTGATTTTTTGTTCGTTAATTCATTTTTTAATTAGAGTTTACTTAATACGCATGTGAAGCCGGAGCTTTTAGCAAACTAGCCTAACCTAGGTCACTAGCTTAAAAGAAAGAGACATTTCATTTAAATAGTTATAGTGAATTAACCAAAAGAAAGCCTATATAACACTTAGAAAACACATTATATTATAATTAAGAGTACTCAAATTTTTCAAAAAACCTTAACACAAATTATTCAATAACAAAGTCAATTAAATAGTATACTAAATGAAGCGATAATGGCGCAGCGGGTAGTGCGGGCGGATTGCGCGTCAATCGACGCGGGTTCGATCCCCACCTATCCGACTCTAAAATCGGCCTGAGCTATATCTATGAAGGAAAACATAGCATGGCGGTAGGGATTTTTTTTTGTTCTAATAATGCCCGCCTGGGTAGCTACCAACATTAATTTTAAAAACCTATCGCCAAATACCAATAGGTTTGTTCTTGTATCATCACTCGAGAACCAGTATCTCTAAGTTTAGTGTGTTTGGTTAAAGTACTAAGCCTATTCCGTGTAAAAAAAAACAATACTTAGACTTTTTAAGTAGTAAGTCATGATAGATTTGTTTGAAGTGGAGAACGATACATAGCAATTACCGAAGAACATTTTCGATGGCAACTGTCACTCTATTTGAGTGGCACTAACGTGAATCAATCCGACATCGGCTCAATTATCATCGGTTAGTGCTTCAGGATATCTATCATTCAATTACCTTGAATTCGTCGAAGTTTACTAATCTATATATGTACTAATAAACAAAATTGAAGTGTATGTTTGTAATCTCAAAATAACAACTATTTACTAAATAGATATAAATGTATATACGATACATATACCAAAAACACAATTTTTAAAAATTTTGTCTGTCTGTTTGTTTCTTCCAGCTAATCCCTGGAACGGCTGGCCGATTTTGAACGGATTTTTTTTGACAGATAGCTGACGTTACTCCGCGTAACCTTTTTATTTTACGAAAATAATTAAAAAAAAATGAAAAGTTATAAAATTTTGAACCACCAAAAAAAAAAAAAACCTGACTCTATGCAGTTTTACTATCAGGTGTTTGAATTTGTGAGAAATATATTTGTTTTCTGTTAGTACCAAAGATTTTTTTTTTTGAAAATAAGAATTAGTAAACCTTGTAAAACCTTGTAAAAAAAAATCGACATGAAATCGTGAACAAAATATGATTAAATAGACAGCACCGTCAAAACCATTCTTTTACAATGATTATTTTTAGTTTACTCAGTGATAAATAAAATAAAACGCGGGCGATGCCGCGG
This sequence comes from Samia ricini, assembly GCA_014132275.2. Lineage (NCBI taxonomy): Eukaryota > Metazoa > Arthropoda > Insecta > Lepidoptera > Saturniidae > Samia > Samia ricini. The sequence goes on along the minus strand of AP028159.1, from coordinate 29,997,432 downwards.
GCACACAGCCAGTTTAACATCAATTTTTAGATTACGGTTATTAGTTGACAGTCAAAGAAAAACAAAAGTTCTTACAAATATCTTATGTGGAGCCGTTGAAAAATTTACTCAAACATCAGTGGGGGGGGTTGTGTTTTGCTTATTTTTGATGACTCGGAATATGGGAAGGGGGTCTGAATAGTGATTACATACTCAATATTTACTTGTTAACGTTCGCCTTTAGTTCAAAACTATACCAATGCTTTATTGCATGTGGGAGAGGAGGATAAAAAGCTTTGCTGACAAGGGGCGAAGGGGGGATAAATGTACAAAATGTTGCTTACGAAATATTTGCATGGTCCCTGATTGAACTTTCAAAGTGCGTATGATTTGTAAAAGATACACCTGCTTTTTTCACTTGGTATTATAGGCTCAGTGGCTTGACCACAACCTTACCTGATATTAAGTGACAATGTGGTTCAGTATGGTATACCTAGAAGTATTGGTTCTCAAGTTATGCTGCCGGGACACTCCTATTGATATTTGGCTTCAGGTTTTTCAAACTTGAGAGTAGCAGCTACCCACCATGATATGTTTTCCTTCACCGAAAACTGAGGCTGATTTTAGAGTTGTGCAGGTAAACTAGAACTCGCGTCCATTGATGCAAAAGCCCGCTGTACTACCAACTACGTCATCGTAGAAGGAGCTATGCTTGGAGTTCCTTTAAGTAATCAATTTCACCTCAGAACCAAAAATACTGACGCCTCAAAGAGTAAGGAAGTTTTAGTGACTGAATTCATATATCATAAAACCGACAATTATTGGAACAAAAGAGTTCTTAAGAGAAGACGACGTGTTCACAAACATAGCATCAGACAACCTCAAACTAGAATGAACGGCGACTTAGAAAATATGGCTGGATGTTACTTAGTGTGGAATTCGAAAATTGAGTACAGTGGCGACTCTTAAGACACTCCTATTATCAATAGTTGACTGATAATGGCTTATGACGATGATGATGATTGTTACTATATTTGCACACTTCAAAATTGGTATTTCATTCGCTTCTAGATATGAATGATCTGCGAGAATTGAATGTTAAAATTATCGTCAAAGTTACAACAACATTTTTGAAAACTTCAAATTAACGTCGTATAAGTCTTTGATATTAGTCGTGATTCGGGAACATTCGTCTATCAAAAAGAGGTCACGCTTATAAGCTTATTTATTACTAGCTGTATGCCCGCAACTCCGACCGCGTTTCATGTATTTTTCAAGAAACACTAACTTTGTTCCCGTTTTTATTTTTTGTTCTCAGAGGAAATAGAGTTTTTTTTTACAAATTTCTTTAGTTTTTGACGCGGATCCCTAACTAGTTTCGAAAAATTAATGCTCAAATTACGCGGATCAACTCCTGCTATCTGTCAGTACAAGCCCCGTTAAAATCGATCCGATTGTTCCGCATATTAGCCAGAACAAAGAGACAGACAAAATTTTAAAAAAATGTGTTTTTGGGCTAGATACTGTATATACATACATTCATATGTATTTATTTATAAGATGTTACTTTTATATTAAAATACAGACACTCAAATTTTATTTCTATGTATAGATTAAATTTCATTTTCGAACAAAATAAAGACATGCATATAACTTTAATCAAATCTCCTGAGACAACTTCTCTTAATAAAACTAAAGAAAACAAAATATAATATTATGCGTCTGGTTCAGCATTACGCTATCGCATAATCACAGAGCTGAATCGCTGAATGCAGTTCGAAACTGCATTTCAAAGACAAATAATTCGAATCGAAAGAGGAATAAGAAATTTTGTGTAACGCTCAGCGAAAACAATGAAGGAATCCTTCACTAACAAAATGGACTTTATGAAAATATATAACGAGAGACGTTTCGTTCGTTCGAAGCGAATGATTAAAATAATCCGCTCGGCGCGTTGTTCCCCGAAACCGATTGGTTCGTTTCAAACGTAAATTGTTAAATCTTTATCAAGTTTGTAAATAATATTGTCTGATCCTCGTTCAAGTATTGATTCTAGAAACGTTTCAATCTTGTCGAAAGTCTTTACGACAACAACTCAAGCTGTTGTTCGCATTTATAAGTAAATAGAACTGTGTACATACATACATTACAAATTTCATTGTATAACTGTTAATATTGCATTTATAATATATTACACGAAAGTATTTAACATATTTCTAAACCGAACTTAGAAACTATAATATTATATTCAATAATAATTGACTTTTTTTCCTCTTTAATAAGAGCAAGAAACAATTACACACAAATAAATAATCTTACTATAACACATTTGTTATTAAAGTATAACCATATTTGCTGCATAACAGAGTAAGTAGCATCGATATAAAAAAAAAAAATTAAAGAAATAATGTAATGAATCTAACTTAATCAAAATCTAATTCTTAAATAAAAGTAAAACATTAATAAATGACCTTAAAACGTGACCATCAAACATAATATTTTGGATTATAAATACATGTCTTGAACGAAATAATGGTTATTATTAAAGACAGACGTAATTAATCATATATGTCTCGTAATGCTGTGTTGTTTTCCTGTAATCTATAATCATAGACCTTTATACTTTCTTGATATATATAACACACAGATGTGTTTATAATATCACGAGATCAGAGGATACGACTAATACGCGCAAAACCGAGGACTGAATTGATCAACAATAACAGATTTTATAACAAAAAAACAGCGGTGCACTTTTGGGGCGTTGCGGAGAAGTACCCTAGCCGGCAAAAAAAAAAACGTCCGTAACGTTAAAAAAAAATAGTCAAATTTTTTAAAGCTGTAATTAAATTTCAGCGAAATAGATATTGCTTCTGTTACGCAATTGTTTAGCTCGTTCGGCTCTCAACCGAAAGGTTGTTGGTCCGGTGATTTTTTTTTTTTTCGTTTTATGTATAATCTATCTATGATAGCTATACAGTGTCTAAAGTATAGTCTACGTGATGACCCTTATTATTATTCCAGTTTGCTATTATTATTATTCATGTAAATAACTGTTTCTTTGTATATTATTATCGTACTAGAGAAATAAGAGATGGCGCTTTTTAAATAATATTACATCGAATTCTCAGTGCAGTAATTTGTTATACGTTCAAAATTTGAACACTAGATGGCGTCGCAAGGTATTTAATTTTTAGTTAAGAAGACATAATTTAAGATATCTTCTTCACGATTCATTTTCTAATTATAATGTAGACCCTTATATAGTTTTTTTTTTTTCTACTTTTGTTTTAACTAAGAACTGCGTTCTCTACGGAAATCCCCCCACCGCACAATTTTTTAATTCATAATAATGACGAAAATACTCGTCTTTCAAAATTATTGTCAACCATGGGATTTTTCATATCAGTAACATCATTACAAAGCAACTCTAGAACTAACCACACCCAATAAGACTATCTTCTATCTATAAGAAATATGAATTAACTAAATACAATAGTGCAATTGGTTACGGTTATTTTAATTATTGTTTCAAATGGGATAATTGCAACAGTCACTAGCACAGTAGGCGCTCGAGGTCAATCTTCAGCGACCTATTAGCGGTTGACCACAGTTAGAACTGCCGTTCTGTTTGCGGTTAATTATAGAGAAGCACGTAGACTATATAGATAACCCATTATTAAGTGGACTCCATGTTAGTTAATACTTTTTTTTACATAAAATCATCATTTGCCAATAATTTACAATATCCACATAAATTTACCGTGATCAAATGCTGAAATGCCTAAGTGTAAAAGTAATAATACAATATTCTCTTTAATATTTCAATAATTAACATTTTCAACGTCAAAGTTACAAACATAATCACGTTCCTCTTTACCGAAGATCTTTTTGTTTACGAAAATTTATTCTTAAAAAAGCAAATTTCCTTCGCAACACTGAAATTTATCTTAACGGGCACCTGCATAAAAATATATTGGGGCGAAACCTTTCTTTTTTTCTCTAAGATATCTAACACAGTGCCCTGTTCTCTCTACATTATCTAAAAGTGGAATCTCTTTATGGTTGACGGCTATCGAAGCATTTAATCCACTTTCTCTTTTTATCTTAAGACAAGGGAATCGAGCGAAAAGGTTCTCGTCCTTTGTCCACGGCTTCTGATAACAGGGTGACCTTTCTCCTTTTGGTTGATTAAATAAAAATACACCTGTGCTTTGAGACAACTGTTGGGATTCCATTTAACTCCGCCCTCGGCCGTGTAATATTGTAGACATTTTTTATTGCATGATTTATTTTTATTCTCTTTCCTTTGTTCAATTAGATACAATGTTTAGCGAAAAAAATACCTTTAACAGATAAGTTAATACTATTGTGCTTCTTATATTATATATTATGGTTTTTTTTTTCAGACATATAGTAGTATACATAAATCAAGGTATTACATAGTTCAAACATCGATCTCTCTAGAAAACATTTGTCTAGATTTAAGTCACTGTAACCACTGTTATTGACCTTAATAAAGTTCAAGTCGACCTTCATAAAATTAAGTCTACTTTTTATGATTTATTAAATTCTTGTAAAAGTCCAACTAAATGATCAATTCATTATTATTATTATTATAATACTATATGTAGTTTTGTTACTATTATTCAGTACTAATTGTTTGCTACGTTTTCTCACCTTAACTACTGTAAATGCATGAATACACTTTGTCGTGAGTACAGAAAGGGACACAGAGTACCTCTCAACACTTGACTGATAAAATCTAAATTATTACGAGCGAAGCCATGGGCGGAAACTAGTATTATTATTAGATAATACCAAGTATAAAGAAAACATGCGGTCGGAAAAGTAGATATTTCGGAAACATATTGCTATCGCATTGCGACTCAAAAAAAGAATTATAAAACACGAAAGGGACAACTGCAGCTCGGGCTGATTTTACCAATGGAAAATAAACGGAAACATCACTTCGTAGTAACCTGTTTACTCCTCCAAAACTGAATCGATTTTTAATTTTCTTCCAGTTTTAGAATAATAAAGACTTTGGCTATGACTGTACGTTTTGCGTTTTTTTTTAATTTTATCCATCAAATTTCTTTGAAGAACGTCTGAAAATTATGGTAAAAACCGAGCATTTTTCATTTTCAAAGGCTCCTAGTTTCTGATAACTAATTTATGGGAAAAATCAAAACGTACGGGCATAGCCAAAGTCTTTATTATATATACAATATTATTTGATATAAAAAAATTACAATTATGCTATTATCCATGGAGGAATCAGGGAACTACCTTTGTATAGAATAAATGACGCTAGGATATCCTCTTAGTAAAATTCACAAATATACAATGACACAAGTATTTTACTCGAACTTTTTGCGTTCAGAGATAATTTAATTAATTAGATTAATAATTATAATTAACAAAATATGATAATTAATCATTATATATATTTTTATATGTTAAATTTTAGTTAGTCATCCTTTTTGTATGTGAGTCCAAATTGATTTCGTCCAATCACTCGGGCAGATTTCCGTAGTTTTCTTTGGTAAAAATTACTCTTCGTTAACTAACACTAAGTAATTTACTAAAATTAACCCGGTAGAAGATATAAAAATAAATATTGGAGTTTCTGAAAAAATCGCGCATATACAAGACACGTACGTATTGCGAAAATGTAGAAAAATCCTATTTTTGAAGATGTACTTTTTTGACGTGTTAGAAAAAATGATGGGAATAAACTTTAACAATGCGTCACGAAAAAACGACACCCTGAAGTTAGCTAGTCAACATACGATGCGCGCACACACCGTCACGAAGAACCAACACGCTGAAGTTAGCTGTCAACGTTTTTTATTTTTTCTATTATTACGTCAAAGAAGTATAACTTCTTACGTTCGTACATAAGTACACTCATACTTTTCTTTAATCGTTTAGAATATTTAGTGTTGGTTATATGAAGTGAAGGCTTTACCGATATAAACTGGTCGTGCAATGAGCACTCTCTCTCTCTCTCTCTCTCTCTCTACACGTACGCTTCTACCTATTACTTTTTCCTTTTTTTTTTTTTTCTTCCTCTCCTTTTCAACTTCGCATTAAGAATATGTAAATAATAATCTGATAACAGAAAAGTATTTCGAATCTTTTTTGTGAAGTTTTTAAATATATTTTTACCTGAGAAACCGGTAAAGTTAAGAAAGTTTCAATAGTATTTTTATCGCAACCGTAGTAACTTTTATAGTTTCTTTCGCCTTGATATTCATGGAAAGTTTACCTCAAGATATCATGTTTTGAAAGGTAAAACTAGAAATTTCGAATTTTTACAAAGCTGTCCGGTAACTAAAAGATTGAATTATATTCCATTTTACTCTCATATAATTTATTGTATCATATCTCTTAAATATTAAATGGTAGAGGTAAATGTATTTCAAAAGAAGAAGAGTAGGAGGACTAAACCCAGATTTCTCGTAAAATCAAATGGCTACCACGCAGCGGAAAACGCAGTATGGTTAGGCCCTCAACAAGGTGAACTGGCGACCTTATGAAGATCGTGGGTATGAGTTGGATGCAGGTGGAGCAAGACCAGGGAGACGTATATCTAACGACATACGTTTGTCGGCTGACATGATGATGATTACAAGAGCACCTATGGTAGTTAAATTTATTTCTAAATGAGAGTAAAAATCACTCACGTCGTCACATAACTTCAGATGAAAGATAGAAAGAAAGGAAGAATGTATTTATTTGCACTACACAACACACTCAATACAATACAGAAACAAAAACTATTTTTTTTAAAATTGTACATTACAATGTTGTGCGAAACCAAAAAGGCTCAGCCTCAGCATTATTGCTGCACTGAAACCAGGTATTTACAGTGCAGCGCTGGTATTCTGTACCTCCTAACCGTCTAACCTTCACGGACAAAATAAAATAATGTATATTCATAATATACTTTGGTTGCTGCTAGCCAGCTGAAGGATGACTGGAGGGAAAGTCGTGGTACACGTTGATAGTTATTTATTAACTTATTATTATATGATTAATTAATTAATATTGATTTTTTTTTTGACCTAGCTAATGCTGTTGACCGGAAGGGCCTTTACAGCTTCACCGAACTTTGGGGGCGAGTGCTGAAGGCACTCAGCCGCAAAAAGGTGACTAGCTCAAGGGCTACCAAAGTGGTACGAACCTCGGCTTGGCCGTCACCTGAGTTATTCAAAAACTCACTCTCGAGTTGTATCCTAGCTATCCCTACATTTTTTATATTAATATATAAAAAAAAAGGTTCCTTACAGGACCTATGTACCTTGCATGTTATGCATGAGTGTGTATGGAGTGTTGTGCGTGTAATTGCTCAATGCGTGGGCAGTGTTACTGTATCGCGCTGGCGGCAACGTCAAGAGCCTCCCCAGTTGGGGAACGAGACACGTCTTGGATCGCCGCCTGAGGCGGACCCGGAGTGTGTGCGGGAGCAAAGTTAGTCGCCTGTCCCCGGCGGCGGGAACGGCGGTTTCGCGATTAATATTGAGGGTTTTTTTTTTTTTTTTTTTTTTTTTTTTTTTTTTTAACCTAGCTATTGCTGTTGACCGGAAGGGCCTTTACAGCTTCACCGAACTTTGGGGGCGAGTGCTGAGGGCACTCAGCCGCAATAAGGTGACTAGCTCAAGGGCTACCAAAGTGGTACGAACCTCGGCTTGGCCGTCACCTGTGTGTTCAAAACTCTCTCGCGAGTTGTGTCCTAGCTGTTCCCTAAATTTTTATTTATTAAAATAAAAAAAAAAAAAGGTTCCTTACAGGACCTATGTACCTGCGTGTTATGTGCAGGAGTGTGAGTGCGGTGTTGTGCGTGTAATGCTCAATGCATGGTCAGTGTTACTGTATCGCGCTGGCGGCGACGTCAAGAGCCTCCCCAGTTGGGGAACGAGACACGTCTTGGGTCGCCGCCTGAGGGGGACCCGGAGAGTGTGCGGGAGCAAAGTTACCTGCCAGTCCCCGGCGGCGGGAACGGCGGTTTCGCGGGCGTGGGCGCTGGCACGCATGTTTTCTCGGGTGATGGGGAAAGATCCTATTTGCGGCGGTGATTTTATCGTCGGGGTCGGTAAGGACATTTCGCGGTCTCCGAAGCGAATTCGGAGCTAACGGATCGGCGGGGTAAGCTACAGCTCTCGATATGAGCGGGTTTGGGTGTGTCTCTGCGTGATCAAAGAAGGCGCGACACTGGGACTTGATTACGGAATAGATGGAGGGTAGGTTCAGATCTCTGTGTAAGTCCACATTTCTCTGATACCCTCGGGCACCTACGGCTTTCCTTACGAAGCGATTCTGAATCACTTGAAAGGGAGCCAAGTCTTTATGGGCGAAGGCGGTGGCACAATAAGTCATGATCGGTCTGACGACGGTTTTATACAGAGTAATTTTATGGCGGAGAGCCATCTTACTCCGGGAGTTATATAGGGGGAAAAGCCGCCCTAGCACCATGGTGGTCTGGTGCTTGACTTTTTTAAAGTGAGGTTGGAAAGTCATTTGGACGTCTAATCGGACACCGAGGTACTTGACTTCGGTAGCCCAGGGGATCTCTACACCTAGGTATTTAATGGGAGGTGGAGGGGTGTCGTTTTTTGCGGAAAACATGATCGCGGTGCTCTTTCCCGGGTTTATCGCTATGCGCCACTTTTTGTACCAAAGACTTAAGGTGTTGACAGCCTTTTGGACGCGGGCTCTAAGAATAACTCTTTGTCTATGAGAAAAATAAACGACCGTGTCATCGGCGTATAGACCTAAATGAACCTTACTGCACTCTCGGCCTGGGACCGGGTGTTCTTTCAGGTTCGGGTTTAGGTCGGGTAGATCTGCTATATAGAGATTGAAGAGGACGGGCGCCAGAATGGAACCCTGGGGAACTCCTGCGCGAATTGGGTGGGCTGAAGAGAGAGTAGACTCTACTCTAAAGCGGAAACTACGATTTGAAATGTAATCACGTAGGATGTGAACTAGCGTGTCAGGGATACCTAACTTTACTAATTTAAATACAAGGCCGGCATGCCAGACCTTGTCGAATGCCTTGGCAACGTCGAAGAAGACAGCGAGCGTATGCCAGGGTGTGTTTGGGGTTCGATGAAAGTTTGACAGGATGTGCTCCGTGAGGCGTTGCACTTGGTGCGCGCAAGAGTGTCTGGCTCTGAAACCGAACTGTTCGGGGGGCAAAAGATTTTTGTCCTCTATCACAACTAGGAGACGGTTCAGAAGGATCCGCTCGTAGAGTTTGCCTATTGTGCTTAATAAGCTGATTGGACGGTAACTATCTGGTAACCTGGTGTCTTTTCCAGGCTTGTGAATACCTATGACTATCGCTTCTTTCCAGACGGCTGGAAAGTGGTGATTTTTAATGGCCGCATTGAAGATGCAGACCAGTAACGCGATGAGACGAGGTGGAAGAAGCTTAAGCACTTCATTCCTGATCCCGTCCGGACCGGGAGATTTCCTGGGCTTAAGGCCCTTAATAGTGGTGGTGACCTCATCACAGGTGACAGGTGTGAGGGGGACAACCGGGGAAAGAGCGTCTAAGTCCTGTACCGAGGACTCTACATCGGAGACGTGGAGGACGTCAACGTTGTCAGTGACGGGGGAACATTGCTGCTCGAGGCTAGCGGCTAAGCACTCAGCTTTTTCGTCATCGTCAAATGCGGGTAGAAGACCCTGTGCGTTTCTGTCCAGGGGGGGCATACTAGCGACGGTACGGACCGTCTTCATTGATCGTGCAAGCTTCCAGTACGCGAGGTGGGAGGGTTTCAGCTCCTCGAGGAGACTGTTCCACCTATTGTTACGGAACTCATCTATGCGGTATTTCACCGCTCTACGTAAAAAACGTAAGCGTGCACGATTTTCCTCAGTTGGATACGTGTCGTGGGCGCGGGTCGCGGCGTTCTTTTGGGTGAGCAGGGCTCTTACGTCATCAGGGAGTATGAACCGGCGATCGTTCGCCGCTTGCACCTCTTTCGAGGTCTCCCTGATTCCGATGTTGAGATGCTCAACCAAGGAATCGATCGCGAGATCCGCGTCCGCAGACGTATCCAGTACATCAGGGATCCTATCTAATGGAGGTGAGGACTGATGGTCCTTCAGATACCGGCCGAGCTTGTAATAGTCTGTGACCTTTACAACTGGCGAACTAGAGCCATCCGGTTGACCTAAGTGTAGAACGACTGGGCGGTGGTCGGAGTCAAGTTCATGTACGACTTGTATAAGACGCACAGGTAGCGAGACTCCTTTCAGAATCGCTATGTCTAGCACTGTCGGGCGGCAGTGCGCTTGATAGTGGGTAGGCTCTGAAGGAGCGATGACCTCACAGTTGAGCCCAGGTACCAGACTCTCGAGTATGATCCCGTTAGGTGAAACCCTCGAGCTGTTCCAGATCGTGTGCCCACTGTTGAGGTCACCTGCGATGATTACTGAGTCGCCGAGGGCGAGAAGTTTCCCTAGATCAGATAGTAGGAGTTCGCTATTGGGGGAGAGGTATACAGATACTAGTACGATTGACGGATGGCCAGTCATACCAATTCTGCACACAGAAACTTCCATGTTTGTGAGTTCAGGAGGGTCTAGCGGCGTGCAGTAGAGAGACCGCTTGTAATAAATGAGAGTACCACCGCCCCTTCTGGGGGGCAATCTATCGTTCCGAACGATACAGTAGTTCGCAATCGTAGGATTACGATCCTTGGGTTTCAGGAGGGTTTCCTGGACAAGAAACACATCTATTTGACGATCGCGGAGGAAGTTCGCGATTAGAGTACGCTGCGGGACGAGTTTCCGAGCGTTGAAAAAAAAGAGAGAGACAATCCGCGAGGCTTTATCTTAGCCATTGATTAAGGATGGCATGTGGCACGGGCCAGACCTTGGATGGTCATGGCAATAGCTGGGTACCGAGTGATCGCGTCCAACTCGGCATTTCCGGCACCGCTGTTCAACAAATTGTTGAAAGCGACGACCTCCTGCACGTCATGGACGCGCAGGAGGAAAAACACTCGGTCTAAACCAGTGAGATTGGATGGGGTGGCCTGAGGGCCCAGAGAAGGGGCGGACTGGCGCGGTTGCGCCGCGGCTTGGGGTTTTAGAGCCCACGGAGCCAGAGGGGCCATCGCGGGTTGGGAAGTAAACGGACGGGTCAACACCGCTGAAGGCGCTACCGACGTGCCTGGTAGGCATGGGAAAGCCTTCAGTGTCATTGATGGCACTTGAGGCTGAGCGAGAAGCGGAGCAGGGTTCCCCTGGGTAACCTGCCTACCACCCTTTCTAGGGTGGTTCCGCTTCACCCTGGGTGCACACGGGCACCCACGATAATTCGCGGGGTGACCCTCCTGCCGGCATAAGGCGCAGCTGGGGGGATCGGAGGTGTCCTTAGGACGGGGGCAGTCTGGGGTGAGATGCTCACCCAGACACTTAACACATCTCGGAGCCATGAAGCAGCTCCGAGAACTATGACCGTACCCTTGGCAGCGGTGGCACTGCGTCGGGTAGGACTTTTTGTGGGGTGGCTCTACGCTAATGCCAGAGAGCCCACAGAGGGTCCTGAGGTTGAAGACCTCTTTACCCTCTGCAGTGGCTGGCAGTGAGACCAGGACCATGTTGTATGGTTTCCTGTCTCGGGGGGCTATCATTCGGTGAACCTCTATCACGGGGATGTTCTGGGCCTTAAGTGAGGCCGTGACATCCTCGCACGAGATCTCTTTCGGGACCTTCTTAATCACTACTCGAAGGGACTTCTCCTCTTCGAGTGCGTGCGTGAAAAACGCGTATTTCGCTTCTCTAAGGAAGCTGGTAAGGTCCTTAAAGTCCTTGATAGTAGGGACTTTAACCATTATACCATCACGGACGCTGGTGGCATGCGTATAATGGATTTTTCGGCTTTGTAGAGCCGAAGAGATACGAGTCCAGGACGCCTTGTCCTGGACCGTGACCGGTGGAGGCGGGCGAATCTTTACAGGCTGTGCCTGTGAGGATTGTACCGCGGGTTTGGGTGTAGCTGATACCGCGACGGGTACCGGTTTGGGCTGCTGCTTGGCGTCCTCAGTAGCGAGGAGCTTAGGACCAGTGGTTGGGAGCGGCGGAGAAGCAGTCGCCTTCCTTTTTGACTTCCGCTGTTGGACGGTGAAACCGTCGTCCAGCGGTGGAAACTCTACATCCATATCATCAGAGTCTGATTCGGATGATGATGGAGGAGCAGGACGTGTAAAGTCCGGCATCAGGCACGGACGTCTGTCGGCCTCATCCGGAGGGGACAATGGGGAGTACCTGTTGCCCGTAGGCACATTTATGATGTCCGCAGAGCGCGGACGAGGGAGAGACCGCGATCGAGAGCGCGAGCGTGATCTAGAGCAGGAACGGGCGCCCTGATGGGGCGAAGCCCGCCTCTTTAAAAAGGACGATTCCCTTCCAGAAATTGACGCGGGTGGAGTGCGTGCGCGCGAACGCTCCGGAGCGTTAATGTTTTGTACTGGCTTGCGTACACAATGCGGGAGCGCGGCGGACGGACCTGGCAAATTAGTTTTAAAATGCGCGAATTCCCGAGCGAGTTCGGGAGACTTTGCGAGCAAAACCTTAACAAAACTAAGGAGCTGATGCTCCGTTGTCATAAAATCAGCCATCCCGAGACGGCGAGAGGGCAGGGGGGTGAACTACCTCCCTGCCTGAAGGGCAGGGGGGCGCGCCAAAAACCTAATGAGGCTACGCGAGCCTCGCAAGGGACCTTTGAGTCGAGGGGCAATGACCCAAAAGAGTTGGTACCTACTAGGCCTAGGTGGACGCCCTATCAATCTCTAGGGCCGAGAACGTAACTCGGCTAGATCGAGATTACGCCCACACAGCACCCAGAGGATGGATTGAGGCGGGATGGGAGGGTGTGACTGAGGATTTCGGCGCGACTACGCACCGAAACTATGTCAGGTATAGGGAGACCCCTGAAGGGGGTCTCTGGGGCACGCCTGATAACCCCGCACCACCTTGGGTTGTCACCGCTAGGTATCCAGTGGTGACCACTATTATACGAAAGTTATCTTCAAAAGTCAAAAAGTAACAGTTAAGAAAAGACGTATCTTCACCTTACGGGTGAATATACGTAACACGCGCGCGCGTACTAAAACGTACGATATTCGAAATAAACGATGTTGTAAATAAATTTACAACACCGAATATTAAACTTACTACAAGTCGGCACGCGACGCGAAGTAGGTCTGCGTCACCTCGGTTACTGAAAGCCAGTCACTGATGTCACGAAAAACACACGACTACGACACGAAACGAAACGAAAGCGAAAGAAATCGATATCGAGTTGGAGCGAGCGAACGAGGCATGCGTGCGCACACCTCCGCTTACCGATCACGACTCCCTCGATTAATATTGAGGATGTACAGTGAGACTTATATTCTAAAAGATCCCCTCGTTAGTCGTAGGGCTTACAGTAACTACGGTGGTCAATAAGAAACATGCAAAGTGCGAGCGAGACGGGACACACGGACTTCTCTCATACGAGGTATTAAATATATGTAACCCGTGCGCCCGCAGCTCGCGCTAGTGTGCCGTTAGATGTTGATGAGGTCTCTACAATACATTCCAATTATATATACGTATAAACCTAATATGACAATTTTTTAATTGCATTGAAATATCTTATTCAATTTACAGTAATAAAATACAGGTACGAATTAATTTTGTTTAAAATATGAAGTAAATTTTGACATAACTCTATAGATTAATCGTCGACGTCGGCACGTTCGCGTATGAGTTTTGGAAGGCGCCGAGAGTAGAGTGAGCGCAACGTTACTATATACTATTTGAAGTAATTAATTACTACGGGCGGTATACGTTTACGTCAAACTGAAGCGCCAAGCGAACAGGCAAGACGCGTCAATTAGGTAAGGCGTAAGGTTAGAGACACACAGATCCTTTCTACAGCAATCGAAAAATTTCATTACTTCAAAAATGTATGTAACACTACAAAACATCCGCATCTCCTATCGTGAATTAAAATTTTATATATAAATTAAACTTAAGTATTAAAACAAAAAGACTTAGATAAAATAGGTAGCTAACGTTTACATACAGCGTATTTGGTAGATGGATTTATCAATCGTCTTGTATCCACAGTCAGTTAACGATGTCATATCTCCGATATCAATATTATCTGCTCCTTTGGTTATAGAAGCACTTGAATACTCTGTTGTATTGTTCTGCTATAATGTATCCACTTAAGTGGCTAGCTCCACATAGCTCCACTATCGCCACAAACGTTCGATCACACTTCGGACAGGTCAGAATTCTTTCAGAGTAGTCGTATTGAATGGTCACAGGTAGTCTGGCTTTCAATTTGGAGCGTTTAGAAACAAGGTCGACGTTCTTTTCTATCTCAAAAGCGACATCATCAAAGCATGCAAACTCTACTATAGCTAAAATGTTACCACCCCATAAAATCCAATATTTATCAGTCTGTCTGTTCGTTGGTTTTCAAACTCAAAACGACTGATAAGTTCGATCGTCTGTGGTAACATATACGTTTTAAGCACCACGTCCTATAAACATCTATAAACGTCTATAAACACTACTATAAACAAAGTAGCGAACAAATACACATACAATAAGATGTCCCATTGCGGGCCTAACCCCTTGAGCACTAACCTGGCGTTTACGCCAGATTTCCATTGTTTTCCTATTGTCTCATTGTTATGGGTAATCGACATATTAAGATAGTCCCAATGACGCTTAAATGTAAATATAACCCTTTTAAATACAATTTAGTTTATAAAAAAATCTAAATGTGATAATTCCAAATGTTTTATTCATACTTATCCTATACATATGTATGAAGTTTTCTCTAAAAGTCTCAACTTATTACATTATAACTTATATTTGAAATAATCATTTAATTACTAAATAACATTGTAAAGAGAACACAATAAGTACAGGTTTAATTCGAAAAGTGTAAAATAGTTTTATTCATATGTTGGTAGAAACGAAAGAATTATATTTTTTGCACTAGTAAGTAAGTTAAAATTCCCACATATATATACCACATCCCACAATCACTAATTTAAAAAAAATGTCTGACCCATATACCAGTTATCTGTCTTATAACTTAGTAGGTAAAATACACAAATATTAATTATAGTTAATCAAACATGCAGAGTTGAAACAACGTGCGTGACTTATGTACACTTAACAACATAATAACATAGAAAGTGGGGGAAGTGGTTATTTACGTTTACTTGAAAAAGTAATCTCATTTAAATAACGATCTCGACTGTAATTTCGCTCCAGTCGTCAGGGAAAAAATATTGTACGGCTGTTAATTATAGAACGTTGTTTGTGATTTTTCTTTTAAATTGGTCTGTTATTATTCTGTTAAAAAAAAAACAAAACAAAATGCCTCGTCTCAATAGTTGACAAGGCGCTTAGCTATAGCTTAGTAAGAAAGACTTAGGCATTATTCTCCCTTGGGTCCTTATTATATAACAATATTTTTATAATAAGATTAGAGTTTTACAAATCGGATCGAGTAAAATAATAAAAAAATACTTGTCTTCTCGATTTATTTATTTTCAAAGACTCTCTACGGGATCATTTTCATTTTCTGGACATTTGATCTTATATTTTATACACTCTAATAAATAAAATTGGAGTGTCTGTTTTTTAATATCAATGTAATATTTTTTTACTGAATACATATACGATACCTATACCGAAAATACACTTTTAAAGTTTTTTATCCGTCTGTCTTTTTGTTCCAGCTAATTCTAACGGATTTGACGTGACTTTTTTTGGTAGATAACTGAAGTTACTCCGATTAACTTAGTGCACTTTTATTATTCGAAAGTAATTAGGGTTACGCGTAAAACATTTAAAACTAATAAAGATTGTGAATAAAAACCGATTTTTTTTTCACGTTAAACTAAAGGGAGAGACTAAATCCTTCCAATTGCTCCGACATACATCAATCAGTATACCTATTTTTATGATCGTATGAAACATTACAGGTGCCTGTGACCTTTCTTTTTTTTGGACGAGGCACCTGGTCTTCGTATAGAACACCTTCGATCTGGTCGAGATACGTTTGCCTAGGTGGGCTAAATAAATTAGAACTCCTTTATAAATCTTTGTCATTGCGTCCTTTACCATCTTTTTTTTTTAAAACATAATAGTTAAGTATAGTAGTACCTTCTCGTGGGTTTCCTAAAAGGTGATTAAGCGATAAACCAGGAAATGGGGAAGCAGCATCCTCCATCCACAATATTATTGCGATCGACAACGCGCCTGCCAAGCGTGGCGGTTATTCCAAACCCCCCCTTTTGAACGACACAATTCTTTGTGGAGATCTTTGGGGGTGACTTATGTCTAGCAGTGGAAACCTTTTGATTGAATGTATGGAAGGATGGACATCTATTTGTAATCATGTCAGTTACTTGCATTATTAGTAATTTCTATTTTACTTCGATAATTCGGTAATTTCAGTCAGTTCGGTAGCTAGTCGTGCCATATACGGAGTCCGGTCTGCACGTCTGTTACTGTATCAATTATAAATTTTTATTAATGAATTAAGAAAATATATTTATGTAATAAATCGTTTTATAATGAAATGTCACACATAACGCTCGACCTGTCACGTGTTAGAGACATGTCTCAGTGTGCCACGGTACTTAAGAATTATGCGAGGATTCGTGACGTAAGCACTTGTCGAGCTGAGCACGCGGTATACGCACCTGCGGTTGACAGTCCCATTTGTTTGTTAGGAGCGATGAAAGCTCAAAACGGCTTGTTCCTTACAGTACAGTAATACACAGAGATACTTTCATTATATCATCCTGTATACATACACTGTGGCGCTTAAATTTAACTTTATAATATACTAGCAGCGTGCCCGCGGTTGCGCCCGAGTTTCGTACATTATTTACTGCGTTTTAATTTTTTATGTGGAACCCTAATTATTTTCCTAAAGTATTTTTAGTACTAAAATACATTAAAAATATTTATCATAAGTTTACCCGTAAAACTGTCCACTGAAATGGATTTTAATCAATTTATTATATGTTTTAATTTTTTTCGCGGAACCTTAATTATTTTCGAAAACCAAAAGTAACTATCTACCAAAAAAAGTCCCGTCAAAATCCGTCCAGCCGCTGCGGAGATTACCCGGAACAAACAGACAGACAACAATTTTATAAATTGTATTTTTTGTATAGGTATCCTTTATACATTCATATTTATTTAGTAAAAAAAAAACTATTTTGACTTTACAAACAGGCACTTCAATTTATTTATTAGTAAAGATTACATAGTCAGCGGTCTTAATATTGTAAGTATTATTTTACACGTGACATGGTCTATAAAGATCTGATGGATTTAATTTGAACAGATGCTTTTCACTTTGAGACTTGATATCAACAGACGCTGACATCAATGACAAAATTAAGATTATTTTATTCATACTTTAATTTGTAATATTCTTCAAACTTCATACTTCAAACTTCGTACATATGTCATGCATCCATCCACCCATTTAACCGATAGACATCCACTGCATACCGGATAACTTAGCGTGGGTAGACCGCTCACAAGGTGGACCGACAACCTGAATGCGGGTGCTGCAAGACCGATCGTTGTGAAGTTCTTTGAGAGACCTATGTCCAGCAGTGGACATTCGGTACACATGTAGTTATATTTCATTAATTACTATTTTAATAATTAAAAAGTTAATTCTATATATTATTAGAGAAACTACTCTCCTAACAAAATTAAACACGCACTAACGCAATCCTTATAAAAGCGGACTGAGCAACGGGCATCGAGGAGTGTAGTCTCGACCGTAGGCGCGTGCTCGTAGCACCGAGCACCGAGGGCCAAGCTCCGAAGGGCAAGGACCGAGGTTCAACCACTGCGGCCGACCACTGCGGGTTGTGCGGCGTGCCCTGTGGTGTATACCCAGTGCCGCGTGCGCTGTGATGCGTACGCTATGCGGTGTGCGCTGTGCGATGGCCCGGAACGGCGTGGCGAAGCACCACGACTAAGCTTCGTACAGCGCACGAGTGTGAGATACTCCATACGGTTTGCTATCTGAGATGGGACCCAATTTGTTTAATATTCGAATCAAACATCAGAAATGAGATTTATACTTTTTTTAATTTAAACTTCTCTACGTGTCGAAAAATATATTTATACTTAGGTTGATAATAAATTAAATACAAAGTACAATTTGTAAATCGTAATTAACACCCATCCATCCAACAGAAAAACGTCCACTGCTAGACACAGGCCTCCCCCAAAGATCTCCACGGCGACCGGTCTCGCAACACCATCATCCGGCGGACCTTCACCAGGTCGTCGTTATATATAACTAACATCCACTTGAAAGATAAGAAGTTAATTTGTTTGATAATATTAAACTAAATAATATTAATATAATTCTAACATTGTAAGAAACGAAAAACTTTTGATTAGAAATAATTTTCGTAAATTCGTGTGTTTGTACCTAATTATGAAAATAAACCATATTAAGAGCGTCAGCTTGAACGAGGTGCAATTATAAATTCTCAATCACCATCTCTATTGCTATTGCCAAGTGTGAGCTTACATTAATTAGAATTACTGGAACTCATTACTCTAAAGTGGATAGAATTACTTTTAACTATTTTAATGCAGATATAGACTACTTACAATTAATGACGGTGCAAAGTCTGTGCGCTCTTTCATTGCATCAATCGATGTTGCTTCAAAGTAATCCTATGAACCGTGTCTCAAGTGATGCTGCAGAAGAATGCCTATGGACGATTAACCACTCTACTTGTCACTTGCCAGTGGTAAGCTAACCGACTTTTAGACCTAATAGACCAACGACCTTGATGATATACAGAATTGTGTGGAGAGGCCTCTTCGAAATATGTTTCATCTAAATATAGACAATTAGGGTTCCGTATTAAAAAAATGCAGTGAAGAATATACAAAATGCGGGCGCAGCCGCGGGCATACAGCTAGTATAATATGAAAGGCAACTTCTTTCTAACGCTTAAAATAACGTTAACAATCTTACAATGCAAGAATGACATGACTATATTCTTAATTCACGTATGCATTTTTGTTTAAGTTTTTAACCCCTTGAGCACTAACCTGGCCTTTACGCCAGCTTTCCATTGTTTTCCTATTGTCTCATTTTTATGGGTAATCGACATATTAATTAATATATTTAATACGTTCAAACGGGATGGCGAATATAAATATATATATATATATATATATATATATATATATATATATATATATATATATATATATATAGTCTACTCATTAAATAAATTTAATAATAAACATTGAGAATGAAACATATTTCTACAATTATTAATGTTCTTGTCTGTCTGTGTTGTCTTGTCGTGTTATCATGCAAAAACTACTAGGTTGATTGTAATGAATTTCGGTAAAAAAAATAATCTATATACTTGAATAGCGCATAGAATTCCTTTTTTTAACTTACTCTATAGTGAGTGAAGTTTTCCATGCAAATTGATATGGACATTAAATTTTAGAGTCATGGAACTTTAGATGCACCTTAGCAAAGTTTAAAGTTTTCAAAATTACTCAGATACTCGAATAAGCGATGAAAGTGCGTATGAGTGTTTTAAAAAGAATTATACCAGTCAGTGTTCAAAGACTTGCCAATAAATGTCGTCAGGAGTATTTTAATAAATAAACAAAATCTGTGTATTTATTATATTTGAAAAAAAAAAAAAACATTTCTATATATTTCGGATTAGAATGCATATTTATATGAATATTTGACAACGCCGTTTTAAAGACACAGAATTCCAAGATGGCAAACTTGCAGGCACAGCTATACAAAAAAAATTCCAATGTATGCGAAAACCATTAATAAAGATTCTAAAAATCCTTAAGGAGATATGCGAGCGGTATTTATTCAATACAAAAGTAGTCCCTCGTTTCCTCCCTGGATATGGTAAATATTTATTTATATTTTTTCCATAAATTAGTTATTGTAGAAACTAGAGCTTTTGAAAATGAAAAAAAAATCTCGATTTTTACCGTCATTTTCAGATGTTCGTCGAACAAATTTGATGGATAATTAAAAAAAAACACAACGAAGAGGTACAGCCAAAGTATTTCCTGTTCTATAACTGAAAAAAAAAAATTAAAATCGGTTCCGTTTTGGAGAAGGAAACCAGGCACTACAAAGTGATGTTTTCGTCTATTTTGCATAAGTAACATCAGCCCGAACTGCAGTTGTCCCTTTCGTTTATTATAAGTCATTTTTTGGGACGCAACGCCACAGCAGTAGATTTCTGAAATACCTACTTATCAAATTTGTCGCCGACCGCATGTCCTCCTAAGCAGATAATATAAGAAAAGTGTATAATTAAATGCATTAGATAATACAACAAAGAATGTATTAGTTATGGTAGGTAATTTAATATTCGTATGGGAGCGCCCCTATGAATAATTTATCCAATGACGAACTTTGTGTTTGTCGGTTTTGTATTATTCATATATAAAACAGGCCGATCGTCGGAAAGTTCATTATTTATCTATTAAATATTACAATATTTATATTTATATAACATATCCATAAAACTTTAAAGGTAATTTTTTAGACATTTATAATTGTATGTTTTTTTTATTGGCTTAATTAGCCAATGTAGATGAAGTAGTTAAACCAGACTGGGTTTCGAGCACCGTACACTTGTGAAAAACCTGCCATAGTGACACAAAAAAGTGCCTCATAACCTTCAGACTTCAGCCATGACAGATGCTAAGAGCGTTGATCTAAAACCGGTGTTATTAATCTTAGATAGTAATTTAATTAATATACATTTACCTGCAGTCATTTTGTTGAGTGCGACATAAAAAAAAACCTCGTATATTATTCCGAATTCATGAAAACATCACAAAATTTAGCCATAGATTGTATATATAATTGAAAATAATTATTACATAAAATGGTTAATTATTTATTGATATATCGAAGTACAAAAAGATGATAAGAAGTACAAGAGAACTCGCCTTTTATAAAGACATGTTTCTAGATTTAATAGAAAAGTTTTAAATATCTCGTAATAAAATTGGCATTCATTTATTTTAACGTTTGAATCTAAATAATTAAATTACAAACTTCTTACTGATTTTAGTTGTTTTAGTTTCGAAAACAAAGTACGTTTTTAATTTCGATGTCTTCATTTAATTATTTTCTTGCTATTTCGAAATAATTAAACATATCAGAATGCTATTAAAGAATTACTTTTATAAATATACTTTTAAACTTCTTTTGTAATTGAAAAAAGAGAATGAGCAATTACTTATCTGTTACCGATTAATTAAATTAATCGAAGTTGATCATCTATTAATCTAATGATTCTAAATAAGTAAATAACTTATCTCCACTAAGTAGATCGGTTTCTTTTAAGGGAGGTAATATATCTAGAATCTATCTATCTTTCTAGTAATCTGTACTAACAATAAAGCTAAAATTGTGTTTGTACGTTTAACTTTGTTTAGAATTTTTCACCAGCTGTATATTTTAGCTGATACTAATATAGCATTTTAAAAAAATGTTTTCTGTATCCAGATATAATACAGATTTAACTTAAAAACGGTTTTCTTGATTTTAATGAAACTTTGAACACGGGAAGTATATGCCAGGGAGTAATTATAAGTTATAAAGAGTATTTAAATTATTTTTCAAATGCGTGAAAAAAAATATTTAGGTAAAAAAATTGATCGCCTTTAACACAAAAACGGGATGATCGGTTTTGTTAAAATTTTGTCTGCATAAAGTACATATCAATAAGCGAGTATAAAAATACCAATATCAGTTCTATAAATCATAAAAAACAATGATTTAAAAATATTTGATTAAAATTTATTGCAAGTGGGATTCGGTAACGAATAGGTCACGAAAAACAAAATAAAAATTAAAACACCACATGTTTAATCAAGGTAAAATACGTAGATGAAGTCGCTGGCTCCCGTTAATACAGAATAAGTTTATATTTACAGCGAAAGCAGTTTCTTTCTTTTTAATTCAAAGAAGCGATTGTGACAAACTAGTAGTTTGTTAAGATACCACGTAGTGCGTAAATGCATTTCCCCCCATCAACAAAAAAAAAAGTGAGATTTATGGTCTAAGTTCTAGATATACTCTTTGTAAGTCCAAATTAAAAATTTTAAGATATATTTATGTTCTCACTTAGGTGTAACGCATTAATGATAATACTCTTTAACCAGAACAAAGTTTTTAGCATCAGATAACGTAAATAAATATTTAGATGAAAACTGTCATATATGTGAAATATTTTCATCACTATTAACATGGCTCCTAACGTAAAAAAAACTAGAATGAATTCAATATAAAAGATTTGTGGTGTATAAAACGAGTCGTTATATGACGCATTTAAAATAAATAAATGTATTTCCATCTATGCATATTCATTCATTGCCAGTTTTATAAAAAACAACTCACCTCTGTGTATATACGATTATTATTTCTTAAATAATGAAATATGTTGATACTTAATGAATAAAAGGCTAACGAGACGAAAAATTTATACGTTGAAGGTATTTAAGATAAAATACTATGCGGGGATTCAAAATCGAGTACAGAACACATTTCGATAGTTCTAAAATTTTGTGTCTGTCTGTCTGTTTATTAATATGTTCGCCAATCATAAAAAAAAACTACTGAACCGATTTTGATGAAATTTGGTATGGCAGTAGTATATATTCTATCTATTTATGAAATGAATAGAATGCATCTAGATTCATAAAAATATATATTTTTTCAATATATTTATTTAATCTATCTTTCAGGAGTAAACTAGGGAGGCCAATGTTTGATTTGTGGGGAGCAGGACCATAAGGTAGTTGATTGTAGGGCTGAGGCGGGAGGTGACGCTAATCGTCACAAGGGTAGTATGCTGTGCAGGCTGCCATTCAGGGTGCCAATCATGTTAGAGCGAGGGCTAATCACAGACGACTACTCAGTCGGGACACCACCGGACTCTGCTCAATCGCCAAACAAAGAGGGAAAGGGGCAGGAGCCGTTGCACTGGGAAGGCTGTCTGGGAGGTATTCTCCTACGAGAGGACGGAATGGGACATAAATAGAGATAAGAATATATTTGTAGAGATAGATTGCATCTAGAAGGAGAATATAGTCTGTCCACTAGAATATAATGGTCTAAATTCCACGCGATCAAAGTCGCTGGCACAGCTAGTACGAAATATAATTATAAACTATTCATATTTTGATACGTACCTACCTATTTTATATATTATGATCACCGTAAACATCGAAATTGCGTCTCGGCTTTAGATGTACGTATGTCAAATATAAATTTGCTCAAAGTTGCCGTATTGGTACACAAATTAACATCTTTGTAATTAATCACCTCGATATGACAGCTGGAAAGCGTGTAGCACAACCTTCAAATTATTATCAAATATTCCTCTCTTATTTATAATGTGATATACAGATTTCGTATACAGTACGTACAACGTAATATTTTACATTAATAACGATGTCAGGGATATTTGGCTCGAGCGCATAATGTTTGTATGGCGCGGGTGGCTTTAATTTTCAACCTTATTGTTAAAGGCTTTTTAGTTCAAACATATTTAAACTACATATACTTTTATAAAAGTAATCTTTTAATATGTAAAAAAAAAACATATTTATTGACAGAGTTAATTCCGTTAAATTGCTAATAATGTTACGTTACTAAAAATACAACCAGGCACAATTTTATAATAAACTAATAGCGCCTTCGCAACTCCGCCTGTATTCAATAATTTATAAATTTGATTTCAAAAATGACTATTATAAATCGGCTTATTACTTCTTGATTAGTAATCTATGACAACTTTTTTTTAGAATATTTAAAGTAAAACCTTTATACTGTATAAGCTCAGTCCTTTGACCACAATCCCAGCTGATTTTAAGTTACAATGTTGGCCAGGATGGTAAACACACTAAGCCTAGAGGTACTGTTTCTCAAGTGATGCTACCGGAACACACCTAATGGTATTTAGCGACAGGCTTTCAAACTTGAGGGGGGTAGCTATGATTGCCTTGCTATGGTTTCCCCATGATGTTTTCTTTCACCAAAACCTCAGTCTTGTTGTTAGAGTTGGACAAGTGGAATCTAACCTGCGTCCATTGATGCGGAATCTCTTCAAAAACTTGACGGTAAATATATGTATGTAGGTTATGTATAACTAGACTAGACTATAGACGTTGCCTTTTTCATTTGGTTTCATATACCAGAAACACGATGTTAGTTATTTTTGTTGTTATATAATATATAAATATTAAAATATGTCCCGAATATTTTAAAATAATGTAAATCAGTTTGATATAAATATATATAAAGTATATCTATCTATGTTGGTATATATGAAAATTAAGTTTGCGAATATTCTGGTAAAACAATCAAAGGCATACAAATTTTGCTAGATTTTTAAATTCATAGATACTTAGAAACGTTCAAGTATATACTAAATAAAAAAATCGTAATAAGAAATATAAACTTTTCACTAATCAGATAAAACACAACGACTCCAATTTCACTAGACGTACTGCGCCACGTTTCGAGTTAATTACAGACGAGGTGAACTTCAAACGGCGTCAACCCGCCTCTAGACTACTCCACATTTCATTTGGTGAGATAACTCCACACCGGTCGCTCGTCTCCAGACAAATGAAGGTGTCAACCGCAGTACGCCGTTGACGACAGTAAATCGCTTTGATTCTCTAACAAATATACCGTTTATCTGTACAGAATGTTATTTAATTTCTCATCACAATATGACATAGTGAATTTTTTTAATGCATTTAAATTTCGTCTACCAGAAAGTGATTGCTGCTGCCAATATTATCAGAAAATCTTTGTGAGTCTTGCATTGGAGTCTGGGTACTTTAGACATCAGGCTTTTTACCATACAATTTTATCACACAAATAGTAATAATATCCTAACTAAAAATAATATCACTCCATTTTAAACTAACTTGGATATATTATTTATAGTGGACATTAATTATTCCAAACCAGCTGGAACCCAACCGGTTAATCAAACATAATTTAGGATAAGGTTAATTTAATTAGTCGTACCTATTCATAAATATAATGTTCGTATTGATAAAATAATATCTAAATATCAATTATTTTAATAGATTTATTTATTTCATTTTTACATGGTTACGGTGGCATGCATGTATATCGCATGGATCTTTCACGTTTATCAAGGCAGACTCTTTTGGAACATTGCTTATGAAAAAAGACCTTTTGGTAGACCTCTTCTGCTGTTCAAAGTACTAAGCGCGACATGGATGAGTTTTCCATTGATCATCGTTACTGGCAGAAGATCGTGATGAGAGGAAAAAGACATGCTGACGACTTTAAATCCCGTGACTACGCCTGCGTTAAGAGGCTATCTGTAAAATGCGTATTACGGCATGAACGCTCTGCAAATCTTGAGTTGAAGATGGTCTATTTGGGTGTGCACAGTGTGGTCGTCGATGTTACTCCCGTATCGGCTCGGTAAGCCGATACAATAAACAACCAAACATTTCCACTTATGTCAATAAAAAAATAAAGAGAGCTGTGTTTATTTGATTTGAGTACGTTTGAGCACGTGGAGATGAATGAAAAAAGATTGACTAAAAAATACCAGCTAAGTGCTCATGAAAGTAAAAAAAACCGAAAAAATGCTTCGTAGGATTGTAGCAAATGAAAGGATGTTCACCCCGCTTACACCCATAACGTGAAGGATCACTATACGAGTATATAATGATAATTATTTCTTGACAAAACATACAAACTTATTATGTACGTACAATAAAAATTAGTGTTGAATCTCAGTCCTTAGTCCAAATGCTTAATATTGTCTAGCCTTATGATTACGGCCGCCATTTGTCATATATAACTGTGGACCTACCTCTCAATTACTATTATTCAAAAGAGAAATTTATAAAAGCTGAATCAGAGTCAGGAGGTTTTATCAGTTTTAATTAAATCATTTATCATATTTTGAAAATCACAAAGAAGCTTATTATTACCTAGGTCTCAGTCAATTAAAGTTTATTTTAATGAATAAAAAGGTAATAATAAAAACTAGTTACTTTAAAAATATTAAAACCCGAGTTCGTGTTATACGTAGACGGACGGCTGTTGAACATTAAATTTTAAACCTTTATCGATTTCTTGTGACCTAGATTTATGGCTTTCATATTCACATATTAAGTTCTTAGTACTAAAAGCGGTTGTAATTTAGTAGTAGGAAAAGGCGTTCTTTAAGAAATTTTCCTGATTTATTGCAATCCTTCGTTTTTTATTACAAAAAACTATGATTTGGTTTTGAAATTCAATAGAATCACAATCTTGATTTCTTTTTAATACCGTGCACTTTAAACGTCCAATTTTCTTTTTTGAGTTTAATTCTAATTATAGAAATGGCTATTTTAAAATAAAAATGGGTTATCAAACTGCGCGTTCTATCATAATCGATTTTTTTTAAATAAATAGTATTCCCTAGCGCGCCAACAAGGTTCAACCAGAATACCAGCGCTGCTCTGACATTTTTGAAGTTTCAGTGCACCAATCAAGCTGAGTTTGGGCCTTGTTTATATAAGCGCAACACTTTGTTTCATGTCGTAATAAACATGTATTTCCTGTTTGTTTTGTGCAAATAAAAAAAATGTATTCTGATTATAACGTCAATTACAGAACAATATATTAAACATGCGTACGCCCAGTCTTTAAGGCTACTTGATTAGTAAGACACGTTTACCTTGAAATTACTTTATTAGCATGATTTTCAAAACTTTGGCATATATCTTAATGTCATAACCCAATTATCCTCAATTAAATGTGCCCTCAAATAAGTTTACTCACAAGTGATTAAAGACCGTATTCATTAAAGAATCTCAACATATAAAATATTCCACACTACAGATTTGAAAATAAAAAACGACCTACTCCCAACTTTTGCGTTCTACCATAGGGCTACCTTACGTCGTAAAGTTTTTCGTCTTCCAAGAATTCCTTCTTTGTTATACACACGTACCGCTAATGAGAGGAACATACTTTCAGGGTCAGTTCTCCGAAACTCATACAACAGGGAAACCTTTTAACGAAAACGTGCCGACATTTTCGTAAAACTTTTTTATATCAACGCTATGCAAATAACTCGGTAAAATATAGTCCTTGAAAACCAGTGTAATGGGGATTAATCGACGATTGCAGTAACCCTATTGATATATATATATATATATATATATATATATATATATATATAGATGATAAGGTAAACGATACGATGTTTTTTAGGTCGTAGATAGGGTAGAGGGTAGATAACCACAAATATCGCGAAATCATATCACAGATAAACCAGTTACTAAAGGTTGCATTTTCACAAATATGTGTGGTATGGTGTTAGTTGAAAAGTGGCACCGGTGACAAAGAAATTAAGGAACAGTCGTATGTTTTTTTTTACACCATATAGGCTCAGTGATTTGGCCGCAATCTCACCTGATATTAAGTGACGATGTGTTCCAAAATGGTAAACACACTAAACCTAGATACTGGTTCTCAAGTGATGCTCACGGAACACACCTATTGGTATTTAGTGAAAGTTTTCCAAACTTGAAGGTGGTAGCTACTCAGGCCGGGATCATTAGAACATGCCCTAACACCATGATATGATTTCCGCACGATGTTTTCCTTCGCTGAAAGCTCAGGCCGGTTTTAGAATTGGATAGGTGGGATCGAACCCTCGTCGGTTGACGCGGAATCCGCTGCTGCACTAACCACTGCGCCATCATCACTGCATGTCTATGTATGTCGCATATCTATGTATGGACATGTGATGCGCAGAGAGGAAGAGGATGTTATAAGAAAAGTTATAACATATAAATGCGGATGGTTATAAAGGAAGGGGATGACCAAAGAAAAGATGTACGGATTGTGTGAAAAATTATATATTTAGAAAGGGAGTGAATGCGGAGATAACTGAAAATAGAGAGGAATGGAAGAGGAAGACTTATTGCACCGACCCCAAATAAAAATGGAATAACAGAGGTGAGTTGCGTTCCTATCTAGTACAATTCCTTTAATACCTCGGTTTATTTTTGTCAACAGAGATTACCAAGCTGATAAGACGTTCCTCGCTTGTCAATATGTTTAGTACTCTGTTCAGTGCTTTGATCAGAATCTCAGAGTTAAATAGCGATATGATCAAAGATGGTAATACGCTAAACTTAGCAATGATGACTCTCAACTCATGCTGCCGGAGCATACCTATATAAATGCTTGCTACCAGATTTATAAACTCGGAAATGGTAGCTAGCAACGCAGGTTAAAGCTCTGTATATTTCCGTTGCAATACATTACTTACATTTGAGGTTGGCGGCTGCATATATCGCCGGTCACATTACCTCATCAACATTATCATCGTATGCCCCTCAATACCAGCACCACTTGAAGGAACTTACATATTTACGGAAATGTAAATTACCATCGTTGCTAATTTCAGAAACAACGCTGTATTCAATCGTTTAAATTGAAACCAAGAGCTTTAATGTTTAACTTCTATGTTGGCTAATGTATCCAGTAAACGAGGGCTCACTATTTAAGAAGATTAGAATACCACGTAAATATTTATAAATAATACATTTGGAGACAGTCTATTTTTTTAGTCTTGCTCTATTGCATATCTAGATCATCTTTTCACGTGTGTTTTCAAAATAATTGTCTTTGCACTTTACCGAGAGTTTGCATTACTCAATATGTCTCTTATAAACGGGCTAGTGCGTTTCTGCTTATACTCCTGGAGTTCACAAACAAATACCTCTCGTAAAGTAATGTAAGTAAGCGTAAGAAGTATGTGCCCATAACATTTCAATCGACGTCCATAATTCAAGGTCAAAACTTTTGTTAACAAAATCACACCTGTATAATTTGAAACGGCTTTTACCCGTTTAGCATTTCTAACGTACGTACGTATCGGTAACAAACGCGGTCTGAATTTAACGGGGTCAGTTCAATCATGCTAATGGAAACAAACCATGCGATCCTGCCTACCGCCTGCTGAATATTCAATTGGGGCTATTTTCTTAAACGCACTACAGATTTTAGCCGCAATCGAGAATTATATCTAAACAACGTCGATCGTCTGTCGTAATAGTGGATAATAAATCCAATAGTGGTTGGAAACATGCAATACTTACGAAGTGTCCGTACTTCGGAGGAGTAGCCACAGTTTGTGATTTATAAGGAACCTCAATGGACCAATTTTAAATTCGAATTCAAAAATACTTTATTCAATGTAGGTCCTTGATAAGGCACTTATGAATTTCAACATAGTACTACCGAGAAATCGTTACGAAAACAAACGAGTCATCGAGAATTTATTTGATATATTTTTTATATATGTTTTTTATGGAGTATAGAACTCAATAATTACAAACTTTTTAGTAGATGAGATTGGTTTGCGTGCTTATTCTTAATTTATAAAATGAAATAAAAGTTAAATGTTGATTGTTGCTATGTGCAGCACTGGATAAGGACTGGATTAATTTGATCATGTCCATCTTACATTTCGAATGAAGGTTCCACTTAAAGATGAATAGACTGAAACATAAGAGAATTTAGGAAAAATTGATTTATTAATTTTTGTGTAATTTTTGAATATTTTCACGACTAGAATTATGTATTAACTAAATTTGCATATTCTCGTAAATCGATTCGTTGATGTCATTAGAAATACATAGATAGATATACTTTTAACAATTTCATTAAATATTCTATTACTGTATTAAAATATTCAATATGTAGGTTATAATAGAACCTTTATTGAATTTATAAGAGAGGTCGGCCGACGTAGCGTCCGCCCACTTTTAAACGCGATAGTTAATCGCTATCGTTCACCAGTACTGCCTTATTTATGTTGCTCCACCACTATTATTATATTTTAACATATTAATCTACTAACCATACTAAAATACTAATATTCGGTTAGCTACGGAAAATTCCGCGGAATTTTATTACGGGTAGCAAGCAGCTCAAGCCGAAGTTCGAACAATTTTGGTACCCTTGTGCTAACATTTTTAGGCGGAGCGCCTTAAACGCTAGCCTCAAAGTTTGATGACGCTGTTAAGGCAATTCAGGTTAATAGCGTTAGTCAGATAAAAAAAATCATACCCATAAAGGATTTTTCACAATTATTAAATCCAATATCTATACACTTTTATTTTTAAATTTCACTACGTTATTCTAGCAACTAGCTTGGGTTTGCAACTTCATTCATGCAAAAATATTTTTTTTGCATGAATGAACTGCCAGTGCGTAGTAACTGGTGTCGACACTCACATAAAACCGCTGACAAGCCATCTCTTTCATGCATACAAAGTCCTCTACACATTATTAGAAAAACTATTTGTTATATATGAGCGAGCCGCCATGACAGGGACGACTGACGATGGATAACCGATCTGTCGCCAGTCGCAACTGTTCCAGGATTGCAATGTGCTTATCATCAGGCACAATGCCGTCACTATGCCGAAAGTTGAAAATATAAAGAAAAAAATTGCATGATTGAAGTTGCAAACGCAAACTAGATAGCGTTGGACAAGTGGATTCGAGCCTACTAAGTCCATCGACGAGGAATCCTTTCATTTTCTTCTGTATTAATACATAATCAAATCGATTCAATATTTTCACAATCATCCGCAGCCGTATGCAATAAAAATTACGATTTTGTTACTTAACTAGTCATGCCACGTGGCTCCGCGCACATATGTAAATTCATACTCATCACAATTAATATATTGCATATCGTAAGCATGTCCTAATTCTTAAATGAAAAAGAGTGAAGTCACAGGAGGAGCTAGTACAGTATAGAATAGTTAGGTATATAAAACATTCTCCAAAGCGGATTTTCTATAATTATAAATACTGGGAGATATTCAATAAAGAGTACTCCAATTACCGTCAATTTACATATAAGGACCTTTCCTTAAGATGTGAGTGGATAGATCAATTACATCGAAATAAATCGTACGGTAAATTCTCTCATTTTCCTTTATACATCCAATGAATGTATTCGAAGAGTCTTTATTTTTATCATTCGAAATAACCTGAATACCAAAGAGGAGGCAATATTCTCAACAAACATAAACTGTATAGTTATGGTTAACCATTAACTCACCTGATGTCACGTGATGCCATGGTCTAAAGGAATATCTTTATATGAGTTTTCCACTGACTCATCACAACTATACATCCGACTGATTTGAAATTTGACATAATTATCTCCATTTGGAACGTAAATGTAACCGAAGAATCTTATCCAGAATTGACATTTCATTATTTTCGTATGTATGAATCCCTTCCAAGCGAAATAAAAATTATTCCTGTAGTCATCGTAACATGAACAAAGTTTCAAGCGCATGCTAATGAGGAAACCATAGTGTCTGACGATACGATGGCATTTTCTAATAATGTCCTCTTGGGTAACTACCACGCTCAAGTTTGAAACCCAGTCGCCAAGCACCAATAGGTCTAGGCGTAGTCTATTTAGTATTCCGGATCGCATCGTTACTTAACATCTGGCGAGATCGTGGTCGAAGTACTGACTAAAGTAAATTCTATAAACTATAAAAAAATCAATAATACAGAATTTCTGATAAAAGTTCAATAATTATATTATAAGGAGCAAATTATTATTCTATATTGTCAATGAAACGACGACAAAGACAATATACATCTGGACGAATCTGATTAAATATGGTTTTTTTGTGGCACCTTTTTTATGTCTCTTTCTCTATGAATTTGTTCACATTTATTTTATCACTGAAGTCTCATTTTGGTATGTTGGTATTACTAGCTGTCACGTAGTCAAAATATTTTGCCAATCGTTTTGGACTTTTGCTTTTTATAGTACAATCTAATCGTAAAACATGCCAAAACGAATTAAAAATAGTGCTACACATATTTTACTAGCTATCCGTACAAACTCTGAAAGAGAAAGATCAAATAAAGCTCTGTAAATTCCATTCGTCAAAGATTGCCGCCATGACTCGTACGTAAAATAGTGTTGTCTGTGTATTAAATTTATCTACATTTTATAGGAATAAATATCGAAAAGGTTATCTTGGTTTCGTATAAAATCAAATAAAAAAAGCCTGGATTTGTAAGCAATGCAATGCAATAAATACTATATTAATTTTTCCGCAAAAAGTAGAAGTTGCATCTTCTATGTCTCAATATTATGTACTCCTAGAAAAATACATATTAAAAAAAGAGGATTTTTAATGATATGCGATCAGAAATAAAATTCCTATAAACTTGTTTTTATTAATGCACAGCTACAGGTTTTAGCGAAATATATATCTTATAACTATGTATATCCGTCTCATCAACATACCAAAGTGGCCAGTAGCTACGGAGTTTCTTTTGCTGTGATAACTAATGTTTCTTGTCGGTCTATTTTGAAACTGACACATTTATCAAACCTCTTTCAATTAATTGTATTTTCAATAAAATCATGGCGAATAATACATGTCAAAGATTATAACAGAATATTCAGAACGACAACTTAACGGCTAGAGGTAAAATAACTGTGAACGGTCTATATACATACATACATACATACATATCATCACGCCTTTCTCCCGTGGGGGTAGGCAGAGATTACGTCCTTCCACTTGCTACGATCTTGGCATACCTCTTTCGCTTCCTCCACTTTCATGAGCGCTTTCATACATGCTCGTCGGTTATGGGTACTTTTAACCTGGCCTTTATTTAAGACATGATTGATTTGGTCTAGATACATTCGCCTAGGTTTACCCTTACCGACTTGCCCATTCACCCTCGCCTTATAAATTAATTTCGTTAATCTTCTCTCATCCATCCTCTCTACATGCCCAAACCAACTAAGCATACCTTTCTCTATTTTGGTCACCACATATATATAACGGTCTATGTGTGTATACATAATTTTCATTCCAATGCAATCTTTTAAAATGATTTAAAATTCGAAAACTAATTGACTTTTCTCGTCAGTAGTACTTCTAATGATGGTTCTTGAGCCAACATGCATAAGTGTACTTGTCAATTTGAAGTGTGCATGCACCGTTCTATACAAAGCGACTACAATGCAGATTAATAGATAATTCGCATCCCTGCAATCCTCTCAGATATGTGTAGACCTCTTTGAAATACTTGACTCTCGATTCGATTGATTTATTTAGTTTCTCCCACAATTACGTATGTGTATGGCTGTGGATCGTTATTTTTTATATATATCTATACTAATAAATAAAATTAAAGTGTCTGTTTGTAATATTAAATTTATTTTGTTTTACTAAATAGATAGGAATGTATATACAATATCTATATCAAAAATACATTTTTGTCTGTCTGCCTGTCGGTCTGTCTATCTGTCTGTCTGTTTATTCTCGGTAATCTCCGCAACGGCTGAACGAATTTTTACTGGACTTTTTTTGATAGATAGCTGAAGTTACTCTGGGTAACTTAGGCTAATTTTAATTTTCTAAAATATTGAGTGTTACACAAAAACAAAAATCAAAACTCATAAAAAATTGAATAAAGTCCGATTCGATGCACAGTTTTACGGGCAAGTGCTTGAAAGAATTAAAAATATTTTACTACATTCTAGTACTAAACAAAAATTAGCGTTCCGTATTTAAAAAATGCAGTGAAGAATATACAAAATGCGAGCGCAGCCGCGGGCATACAGCTAGTATAATATAAAAGGCAACTTCTTTCTAACGCTTAAAATAACGTTAACAATCTTACAATGCAAGAATAACATGACTATATTCTTATTTCACGTATGCATTTTTGTTTAAGTTTTAACCCCTTGAGCACTAACCTGGCCTTTACGCCAGCTTTCCATTGTTTTCCTATTGTCTCATTTTTATGGGTAATCGACATATTAATTTATATTTTTAATATGTTCAAACAGGATGGCGAATATAAATATATATATATATAAATATATATATATATATAAATTACTAAAATGGCAATAAAAGAAACAATATAATGCTGTACATAATTTTGTAAAGAAGAATCCGATTTGTTACCTGCAAGCAGAGCTTATATGGAATAAACAAACATATTTAAAAGCTCCATAAAATGTTTCTTAGAACACTGGCATATTATTATTATTATTCTAAATGAGGCTAAAACTGTCCTGTATCACTACGACCCAGTTAGATCTATCGTGATCCCCCTATATTGCTAAAGCTCACTGAATATACAAAAAAATCCTTTTTAACAGAGTGTCTGTACCTCCTCCGGGAGCATCGTGTGCTTCCTCAGAATTTGATTACGTATTGTATTAATGGATCACATTCTCACAAGATGTGCTTTGATGTTACATCTGCATATTTACAGAACCTGCACTCTCTTGTGTTCCGGACACCGATGTTGTGCATATGCTTGCCCAAACAACAGTGCTCAGTTAGTGCTCTCATTAATACCCATAGGTGATTCAGGCATAACAATAAGTGTATGGAACTATAGTAATATATAAATTATTTGACATTTATTATTGACTATTACTATTAATTATAAAAAATTTGACATTGTTTTGAACAGTATTAACCTAGAATAAGTTGACATTATTTGTTGTTCTAGATTAAGTTTCTTTTCAAGTCTCGTTTCAATCTGAATAAGACTATGAACTGTCACTGTTTCTACCTCTGTCTTTGTCGCTTTGTCTATGTCGTGTTGTGCAATTGACGTAATATATTAACATTGTAATTTTAATAAATAGTTTGACATGTTTAATTAATGATAGGTTTAAGATGTAGGCTAAGTTCAATAAAGAAAATAAAGTGATGAAACAAAGAAAATTAAGAAGCAAAAGAACACGCTTTATATAATAAAAAAATAAAAAAAAAACAACAAAAGAGCAGCACACATATAAAGAGAATCGTAGTAATAAGGTCCTTGGGTATGCCAGGGGAAACGGCGAGGGAATTAAAAAAAATATATATAAATATATAAAATTGTTTTTTTGTTTGCCACGTTTATACTCAAAAACTACTTGAACAATTTAAAAAATCTTTTACCTGCAGAAAGCTGTATTGTCATCAACAATATTTTTTTTATTGGAGATTTTTGTATGCCCGCGCGAAGCCGAGGCTGAGCGCTAGTAATTAAAATAAAAACATTACATTCTTCTGTTTCTGACAACTCACCCGTCAACAAATTACACAAAGTTTTAATTAAATACGTTTCCCGTTTTGTTTCAATTAATTATTAATTTTCTAATTGACCGCATGGCTAGCCTAAGTCAAGTTGAAGAATTGCCACAAAGTTCTTATTGGTATCCGACAGCATCACTTACGAGTCCATTCTTCTAGGTTTAGCGTATTAAAATTTTCGTTTGATCTAGGCAGTTGACTAACGTTGTTGACAGCAAGGGTCCTGACAGCTTTCTGACTGTAATTTGGTGCGAAGGCGGAAACATGTTACAACCTTAGGTCACATGGTCACTTAACATGAGATGAAATTAAGGTCAAAAATTAAACTAGTGGACTTTTAAGCTTTTAAATTTACAGACTTGAATAATAGGATATATTGAAGCTTAAGTATTTTAAAGCAATGGACTCTTAAATAAATCAAGTACCTGCGAAGTTTTACAACATGACTTAATATAAAAAAGATACAATATATTCACTAATTATTTACTACGTATATTTACTTACTCACTTAAAAGTATTAATTTACATTATTATTATAAAATATCACTTGTAGTTTTTTTTAATTGTAAGAGACAGTAGAAATAAACAGGCGTATATAATAGTATTTACACCCGGTTGTAAGTTGCCACGTATATCCAACTTCAAATAGAATCTCATTGTAGAGGTAATTTGAAAGCAGTTTCTCTATACCTCGGCAAATAGATAAATAAAGCAACACATGAATAAGCAACAGTAGAATCTGACATAGGTTATCCTTTGGTAATTGGCATCATAGGTATTAAGAGGATATACACGAGAGGGACAACTGCAGCTCGGGGTCATTTTACCGTATGCAAAATAGACGAAAACATCACTTTATAGTATCCTGTTTCCTCCTCCAAAACTGAACTGATGTTTAATTTTTTTTTTTCAATTTTAGAATGATAAAGAGTTTGTCTATGCCTGTACGTTGCTTTTTTTTTTAATTTTATCCATTAAATTTGTTTGACGTACGCCTGAAAATGTCGATAAAAATCAAAGTTTTTTTCATTTTCAAAGGCTCCTGGTTTCTACAATAACTAATTTATGGAAAAAAAAATCAAAACGTACGGGCATGGCGGTACTGGATATATATTATTTGGTATAAAAATATTTACCATAATGCTATTTTACAAGGAGGAAACGGGGGAGTACGTTTGTATGAAATCAATACCACTAGGATATCCTCTTAAACGCAATCTTAAATATTATGGAATTAATAAATAACATATATTTTAAACGAAGAAAAACTAAAAACATAAGGTAGAATATTATTATGAGCGACGACGAGGAAAAAGTACATAGCAGCTACGTAAATAAAATCTCATATTGTCGGTCGTTGCAGAAATGCTTTAGTATCGTACGAAGGAAGCGGATATAATAAAAATAATACCACAGAGTCAGGAGAGGTGCTCCCTCCCTAGGTAATATTTCTTTGCAGCGTGTAACACTTCCATGAAACTGGTGATATTTAAGCTTTTGTGGTGAGCGTGTTTCTACAAGAATTTATTAGATATCCATATATTATGTCGAATGTCTGGGGCTTGGAATTCCAAATTCAAATTTATTTCAAATTTAGGCTTGAGTATTTGCGTTTCGAATTTAGGGATTCATTTGTTTTCTCATCATTTGATTCTACGACAGTAAGTCGCTAAATTAGAGGAACTGCGGTTGGAATGTCTCCTATACTCACCACACTTTCCGGACTTTGCTTCAACATAACATCACTTTTTTCGGAATTTGGACAATTGCTTATATCGAAAAAAATTCATTTCCGATGAAGCAGTCCATAGCGCCTTCAATCATCTTATTGATTCTCGCTGTTACGATTTTTTTTTAACAATGGAGACAATGAACTGCCTATAAATTGCCGAAAGTGCATAGATAATAAAATTGATGAAATATTTATATTATTTCATTATATTTTTTTCCGTTCAAATAATTCATTATCTATGTTATTATCCCTTACGAATACCAATGAATTATCAATCAAATATCATCGTGAGACTTGAAATACATTTATCGCGTAGAAAGAATGTTTGCATTCGAGAAGGTCAAGAAGTTCAAGCAATTGAATCGGATTTTATTCACGATTTCATGAGCTTTTTGACGCGGAACCCTAATTATTTTCGAAAAACAAAAGTGCCATAAGTTACACGAAGTAACTTCAGCTATCTACTAAAAAAAGACCGTCAAAATCGGTCCAGCCGTTCCGGAGATTACCCGAAACAAACAAACAGATTTTTTTTAAATTTGTGTTTATAGTATAGGTATCGTATATACATTCATATGTATTTAGTAAAAATTATTTTACATTACAAACAGACATCCAATTTTATTTATTAGTATAAATTATATTAAGAATCAATATTAAACATATTGATACAATGGTAATAAGGAAGTCTGCAATATGTCTTCATATAAAACACCTACTAATGAAATAGCACCGTGTCAGACCGCAAAAGCCGCAAGCTTCGGCCACATAAACTTTTATTAATAAAAAGAATAAGTAACTGAACGGCCGAAACGCCCTGAAACATCCGCCGACGTGGGTGTAATAAAAAAAAAGTAGAAGAAATTGATGAGGCAAATGCGGCGCCCTCTAGCGTCGAACTTCGACGACTAACATCACAGCTGGATACCCGTATATGCGATGAATAATGACAAAAACGATTCATCTGGATTATCGAAACTAACGAAATGTAACTTACTATACGATAATTATTTTGTATATTAAAATAGTTTGGTGCGTTCTGTACTCGAGTATGCCTCTACTGTTTGGAGCCCGCATTACTCTAATCATATTGAAACTATTGAAAAAATTCAGCATAAATTCATGAAATATTTACAATATAAATTTTGTTATCAGCCTAACGTTTTTGTTTTACCTACTCTGCATAAACGTCGCATGGTAAGAGACCAGATATTTTTATTTAAACTTGTCAATAATATGTTAGACTCGCCTTATCTTTTAAGTGAACTTAACTTTAGATGCCCTAGACCTAATGCCAGAAATCGATTTTTGTTTAATGTGGCATTTTCCAAAATAAATTTTATTGCGAATACATTTTTACATAGAGCATGTTATTCACATAATTTATATTTTGATGAAATTGATATGTTTAATCACTCGCTTATCACATTTAAAAAACTAATTCGAACTAAGAGTGATAATTTTAAGATTGGATTGGAAAAGTAATTATTTATTATTTGACTGGTTCGCTATTTGTAATTTGATTGTCGCACTATATTTTCATTTTAATGCTTGTGCCTTTTGTGTGTTTGTTTGAAACTTTTTTTTATTATCTTAAACAATTTTTATTGTCAAATTAATATGTACACGTTGGCTTGTATGTTTTAGTAATACGTGGAAACTTTGTTGGAATATGAAATTTTAATATATGATGTATTTAGTTTTAAGCGTAATGTACTGTTTGTTTCCCAAATAAATAAATAAAAAAAAAATTGTTAAGTGATAATGTGATCGGACGATACATTGATTGCGTTAGTTCAAATTCCACAATGAGCCTGAGATTTCACTGATGAAAAATTTCTTTATAAAGACGGAAGCAAATATAGTTGTTGAGACCTAACTGATAAATATTTGACTATAGAAATGCGAAGTTTATTAGTTTAAAAAAACACTCGTAAAACAACTCTATGATGTTATGATTACTTTTCCTTGTATCTACGAATGGATAAATGCCTTGGAAGTGTATATGGAAGGGCCTTGACAGCTTCACAGAATTTTAAGACGAGCACTTATTCGGTTAGTTTATCCATGTATCTGCGTGTAGTGTGCAGGGGTGTTATGTGTAGTATAATATAGTTATATGCATGAAGTAATGAGTGTATGGAAGTGTCGACTGTATCACGCTGACATCCGGTACAGGAACCACTCCAGTTGTCGATTGGAGCACGTCCTGGGCCGCTGTTTCCTCAACATTCAGTGCATTACCTTCAGTTTAAATACATAATCTAACACAAGTAGAGAAATATTTAATGAAGCTATCTTTTATATCAAACCGTGGT
The DNA here is from genome assembly GCA_014132275.2 of Samia ricini. Lineage (NCBI taxonomy): Eukaryota > Metazoa > Arthropoda > Insecta > Lepidoptera > Saturniidae > Samia > Samia ricini. The sequence continues at coordinate 29,958,126 of AP028159.1, read as the reverse complement.
TAATAAATAATAAAACAAAAATCTTCTCAACTATTTGCATCAGCGGTTGAAGCAAAACTGGTTATATACGCTTTTTTTTTAAAAAAAATCGCCTGGAATCTCCGAGCGGGAACTTTATTAGGCAAAACGTAGCGATGTTAGGCGCGGCCATTATTAAAATTCCCATAACCGAGGGTCGAGCTCTCCGCTCCTAACAATATTTTCAGACATTGTACGAATAAGCTAAAAAACAAAACTTAATTTATGGATTAATTAATGGATTAAGCATATTATTTCGTGATAATATGAAAAAAATTACAAACTCTTTTAATACTTTACTTTTACTGTTTTATTACTTTTAAGAAATTACATTTTAATGACATCGTTTATTCATAAACTAGCAGTGCCTCTGACTTCGTTTGAAATTCAGTATCTGTGTAACGTCGACGGTTTGATGAAGCGATAATGGCGCAGTTGGAAATGCTGTCGGATTTTGCGTCAATGGACGTGGGATCAAACCCATCTATCCAACTCTAAAATCAGCCTGAGCTTTCGGTGAAGAAAAACATCATGAGGAAACCATAGCTTGGTGGTAGGGCATTTTAAAATAATGACCGCCTGGGTAGCTACCTCTCTCAAGTTAGAAAACTTGTAACCAAATACCAATAGGTGTGTTCCGGCAGCATCGCTTGAGAACCAGTGCCTCCAGGTTTAATGTGTTCGCGACGCGGTGCTTGCGAAAGCCACCCCGTGTCGCCCCCATCCCAAATGCAGCGGACGGCCCCGGGGGGTTTTAGTGGGTATTTCCGGGCGCTTCACGCCCGGGTGAGTCCCACACTGCACGGAGCTCGTCACTCCGTGCCCCTTATCTATTGTATTGGGGGACTTTGATCCCCTAAATACAATAGATAAGGGTAGTGCGTAAATGCATTTCACCCCGTCAAAAAAAAAAAAAAAAGGCCGCGAAACGTCCTCACCGACCTCGATGATAAAATCGCCGCTGCAAATAGGATCTTTCTTCATCACCCGAGGAAATTTGCATGCCAGCGCCCACGCCCGTGAACCTCCGTTCCCGCCGCCGAGGACAGGACCACAACGTTATTTAAAATCAGGAGAGATTGTGGTTAAAGCATTGAGCCTATAACGTGTAAAAAAAGTATTTCCGGACAATAAATTCAGGCACCATGCCAAGCAAGTTTTAATTTGCAAAGGTTATTATTATAGGGTCGATCATTATGTCAACAATGGTCATATCTGAAATGGGACCCTTCTCTGTGCAAACTTTGTAACTATGAGTTGTTCAATTCATTAAAAAAACAGGCAACAAAAAAATAAAAAGACGTTTATTGCCGGCTCTATTCGATGACTAGGTTGTTTTTCAAACCGATAATAGTAGTATTTTGATGTTCGTAAGAGCCTAAATTGAATAAAGAATTTGTAATTTTTACAAATTAAGAAAATAGAGATAGGTACATACGTGTTCGCATTTGTTTTATATTAAATTAAGCATATTTTTAATTTGTTTTCATTCAAATATGCAACCTCTTTTTACCTACTTTCAAAAATCATATTAATGTGTTCTGTCATTGATTCTAAAGTGTCTTTTTTTTTTCAAATATATTTAACCCCTTGAGCACTAACCTGGCGTTTACGCCGGTTCTCCATTGTTTTCTTATTGTCACATTTTTACGGATAAACGTAATATTAATGTACAGACTATTGTTTCGTTAAAGTTTCATAATAAGTATGCATAGATAAAGTCATTTACGTAAAATCTTTTAAGATGAACAAGTTAACATTTCAGATTCTTAGAATTTCTTCCGTTGAAATATTTATTCAAGTAAATATTATATTGCTCAAATATTGCTGCTATTTTTCCGTCTTACTAGAGCTGTGAGATACTATTTGTTTATTTAAAAAAAACAGTCTATGAACTTAGAAATAGAAATATATTACTTTAAAATGAAAATAAGTAAAATAATAATAGCATGTTTTTTGTAAATATCATTATTTCTAATATTAAATATATATTTTGAATACCATGAAATTCCGTTTTTATAGAACAATATAGGCTGAACGGTTTGATCACAATCTCGCCTGATGTTGAGTAAACATGTGTTTTGTACAAAAAGGTAAACACGCGAAACCTAAGAAATATAGATTCTGAAATGATACTGCCGGAACACACCTTTTTTTTTTTTTGACGGGGGGAAATGCATTTACGCACTACCCTTACCTATTGTATTAGTGAGACCGAAGTCCCCCAATACAATAGGTAAGGGGGCACGGAGTACAATAGGTAAGGGGGCACGGAGTATAATATGTAAGGGGGCACGGAGTTGCCGGAACACACCTGACCACCATCTAACCACAGTACCGCTGAGCCATAATAACTCCTGATGATAAATCAATACTCTAAAGCAGTGGTCGTTAAACTTTTCTGGTCATGGACCACATAGGTCAATGTGAGGTACCACTGCGGGTCACAATTATGGATTGAGCAGTTGATACCATCTATTGTATTAATTATATTATTATTAGATCTAGTGAATGATCGTCATAATTTTATATTGCAAATAAAGACAAGTTGGCCGTTGGCTAGCCGTCCCACGCTTTAGGCTAAGTAAGTGTAATAAAAGCTTTATAGGTAATAGTATTCGGTTTTACAATAAGATCCCAAGTAACATTACCGATTTACCTGACAATAAGTTCAAGTATTATGTCGAGCAAGTCTTAATCTCAAAAGGTTATTACAGGGCGGAGCATTACGTGAACGATAGTGATGTCTGGAATTAACCCACATCTCTGTGCGTACCCGCTAACTTTATTAATGCTACGATTTGCATAGTTTTTTTATATGACAAAACAAATGATATATATTATATTTATAAAAAAAAAGAACCAGATCGAGTTTCTTGCCTGCGCTCTTCTCGACTGGGTTGTTTTCCGAACCGGTGGTAGTGTTTTTTAGACGTTCATAAGCGCCTTCTTAGGAACTAAATTGAATTTAAAAAAATTTGATTTCGATTTGATTTTGATAATTGACACATTTTTAGCAGCTGTCGAACGTAGATTCGTTTTGGCAACATAATTCACTAGCTTTTCATTGATTTCAATTTAACTAAAAATCGAATTTACAGTTAACTTAAAATACTCGGGGTTTCACGGCTAAAATCAAGTGTTTGTTAGAGAAATTATTTTCTGGAATTATTCGCTCATGGTGACAACTACCTAATCGCATAATATTCTATATACATTATATTTATAATAACCACAATAATTCACAAAAAAGAATCACGTAAACGGTTTCGAGTCGTTCTCGAGTTAGTAACGGATAGATAAAGTAACATTGAAGTTTATGGTTTTCAAGTACAGATTAAATCTGAAAATAATTATAGGTTATCAAATAGTTTAATTTTTCGATGTATCTTTCGGTATTAAATAATAAATGAATTTATTAAAAGTGTCTACTGGAATTCTGTTTTGTAATAAATACGTGAAGTAAGTCACCGCATTATATATGTCAATATCGAAACCCGCACAGCGGTAATGACGTCCGCCTTATAGGTTCTTATTCGGGTACCTCTCGAATGATACTTAATATCCACTCTACAAGTCGTTTTGACGCACTTTAGTGGGTGTATGTCGGATAATGGATTGAAAAAAAAGAATTATTTCTGCAAAAAGGTTCACGTGGTACAAAGGTAATTGCATACAATAAACTGTGATCTAGTGTTTTATTTATATTTTAAACTAGCGGGCGCCCGCGACTTCGTCTACGTGTCCTGATTAAATATAGGTGTCCTGATTTTATTTTGATTTTCATAATATTTTATTGTTTAAAACGTCACTGAATACTTTGTTTAAATTCATTATAATTTATGAATGTACTTTGTTGTAAATATTATAGGGTTCATTCGATAGTTTTATAATCAATATCTAAGTTTAAAAAATATAAATAAGTGAGTATTTTTTTTTTTATATATAATTAATGAAAATCCATGGAACCGATTTTGATCGGATTTTAAAAATATTGTTATAGTAGTGCGAAGGATATTTAAACTACTTAATTACCAAAATAAATAATACACATAAAATAAATATGTCATATTAAAATTTAGAGTAGCATTCATTGATTGATTGATTGATTCTATAGTATGAGTTATTATATCGTTCGAAAAAATCTTACGAAATACGGTGGGTTGAATATACGATCTCAATCTACCTACTGAAATCCAAAATTTTGCATCCTTTTTTTCTCTAAACTATCAAATCAGTTTTGGTTTGATCTCGATCTTAACTTTCAGGGTTCAATATTGACACAAGCCATTATTCATCATAACGCACCTAAAGAAGTTTAACTCCAATAATCTAAAACGTATCTTAATCCAGACACACTTGGATGTAACTCTCACGGAGTAAAACGCTTGTCTTGACGTGTCGTGAAGTTGACAAACGGGTGCGGAGCTGTAATGACGTCCACTTGGAGATCTCTCGAGAATCTCCCGGACTACACTCAATATCCTCTTGACTTTATACCATCCCCCTGACTCGCTTTTCGGCAAAGTTTGTTTGTAAAACAAGGGCACTGACATTGTTATCTATAAAGAACGATTTATCTGTTTTTATGTCCCGTAAAAAATTCTATATAATAATAGTTTTAATAGATTGATTAACCTTATTATTTGGTTGTATTATATAAATACTGAAAAAAAATTTTTGTTCACAAATTTCTCACAATATTTGGTAATGTAACGTATTGAATTGGAAAGTAAAGTACGTGGATTAACAGATTAAGGAAAATAATCTAAAGTAACTGAACCCATATTATTCAATCAAAAGACGTACAGTTCTGTATCTAGGTCTTCCCCAAAGATCTCCACAGAGAACGATCTTGCGACACCCGCATTCGGTGGGTTCCCGCGACTTTTACCAGGTCGTCAGTCCACCTTGTATGCGCCGTCCACCCACGTTGCGTCTTCCGATACACGGTAGCCATTCGAGAAGTCATTAGTCCCATTGGGCATCGGTTCTAAGAGCAATATGTCAAGTCCATTGGCACAACGAAAAACATGGTATTAAGTATTTTATAAAAGAATAATAATCAATTAATGTAATAACTAAAAAATTAAATTGAAGTTAATTTTAAATCGGGAACGAAATAGAGAACAGGCATAAATTTCAGAAGAAATTAAGTGATCGTCATAGATACCGTTAGTATGAAGTGATCAATTGAGTTAAACCAATCCTATGCAAGTGACCAACTCCAAAACATAGGAAAACAAACTTCTTCATGTGAAAATTACTAACATTTCTTACGATCGAACACATTATACCTATGGCCGGTTCCGATATCGAATCTTAACTTTTAGATCGAGATCAAACCAAAAATAAATCGGAATTTTTTTCTGCACACTGACACCGATCTGACACTTTAGAAAAGAAAGGATTCACTAGGTAATAACATATTGAGATCACATATTGAAACGTGTCGCTAGTCAATTAAACATGGTACTTATAATCAAACTAGCTGTGCCTGCGACTCCGTCTGCGTGGGATTCCCCGTTTGTAAAACTTTTTTACCACTATTTATTAATTCAATGAACAGCATTAAATTTCAGTATTAAATATTCGTTAGTTTAGTCAAAATGTTGGACGCAATACAATGGTGGCTAATCTTCTGTCGATTCCATTTACTATTATCCGCATAACTTTTCTTGTAGATTATTTAATGTAGCCAAATTTATACTAAAACCTGGACAGATAATATATGTATGTAATTTTTTTGTGAAACAATTGCTGTAACAAATGAAAATTGTAATTAAAATGTTTCATTATACTGACACCTTTCAATTGATATGTATGAAGCATGAATAGAAAATAATTATTTTGTTAACATCAAGCCAGTCGTTTGGTTGTATTTCATTTACCTGTAATTGTCTCTATAACCTTTAATTATATTTCCATTCGGTAAATATATGACAGTAATATTAATATTAAAACAAATTTAACGTATAATTATTCTAAAAACCATTACTCCTTTTTTAGTTTTAATTATGAGAGAAGGTAATAATTGATGTCAGCATTTAATATTTAAGAAAGCCTTTTATTTTAATGTCAAAGAGCAGCAAACAGGCAGATGGTTCAAGCGATGGTAAATAGTTACCGTTGCCTACGAACAAGTGCAAGCGATGCCGGCCTTAGAAAGTATTTTTCACCTGACGTTAATACGCTATAATTTTTAACAATAAAATTACATATTTTTTTCTCCTCTTTGTTTTTGAAAAAGCGCGCGCACGACTATATTTTAGAAAGTGGGCATATTTTAAATCTACTCCTCGGTCTCTGATACACACCTCCAACTAATAATTCGTTTCAGAGATTTAAACTAAAGATCGTCAAAGAAATTTCACTTCTGACACTTGTACTCTGCACACACACTTATACACTGTTAGGATAATTATTCGTATACTTTGTTTATATACATAATAAGTAGTATGAAACTGTAATAGAATTTACGTATACATTTCTGAACCGGAACCGGAAAATAGATAAACGGAAGTGGAGTTAATTTTGGATTTAATAGATAAGCAATGTAAGAATTAATTAATAATCAATGTAAGAATTTTCTATATTTTTAAAGACGTATTTTAGAATGTCTACATATTTTGTTTGTTAAGAATATTATTAACAGGTATTGCATGCGTTACAATATAAATTAGTCGCCCATCGGGTATTTAAGGCAGTCATTATCGAGACGTGGGACGGATAGCATATAGAGTTTTATGATATATGGCCAAATATAAGTTTCAAATAGATCGATATACGTGTAATTACTGCACCCTGACCTGTCCCTACAACACACTTCTTTTTACATTATAGAAAATGTATACTCTTTGTAGGGTAGAATTAAAACTATATCAACCGACACAGTAATAATAATATTATCAGAAAGTTAATTATGTTATTCTTGTTGGTTTAAATAAGGAAGAGAAAAAATAATCTAAATACTAAAACAAATTATTTCCCTATTAAATACGTTGGACGAAAAGGAGTTTTAATCCACGAAGTTTCACTACAAACCTGCCACCGTGCTGCCGATCGTAATTCTCGTTTTTACTTTTACCGGGAGAGGTTGCAATTCCGTGATCTTTAGTTATAGAATTTGCGGGTTGCCGAATCGCGGTCCAATTTTGGGGCCGCCGGCCCGCCTTTGACGCGTGACCTTTGACCGTAATGGCCATTGCCGGACGCTTTTCACATTTAGCACAGTCGTATTTCCCCTTGCCATTCAGTTAAGTTACTAACACGAGTGGAGTAGTTAAACTCTCCACTTTTATTCGTCTTTCACGAGTCAAGTTCTTTTATTTACGTATGTGCTAGTAAACATATTTTACAATTCATTGAAGTAAGCTAAATAGTCTAATAAACTAAGGGTCGAATCTCGAGCATCGTATGATTAATTAACTATACATTTTATTATTATTGATAATTAAATAATTGTAACAGTTTTGTTTGTTTTGAGTATGTATTTGCTTGCAATTTTTCATTTCTTAGCTAGCTACTCTAAAGTAAAAATTTTGTCTATAGTCCGTTTACAGTTATTTTACCACTGAAGTCCGGCTATATACCATATCAACTGGAGCAGGTTTTAATCCTATAAAGTACCTGAGCTTTCGATAAAATATAATAAACTATTTTGAAAGCTACCGTATTGTTGTAAAGCGTATTAAGATACCTTGGTTAACAGCAACCCTCAAGTGAAAATATGTTAACAAAAATATATAGCTATGCATAGGCAGCCTTACTAAAGAGTTACCTTCTCTAAACTAAACGAACCACATCGTCAAAATCTAAATTAAAATCGATTTTTTTTTAATCAATTTGGATCCTGGGAAGTCGTTCTGTACGTCAAAAATTAACATCGGTTCGGAAAACCACCCAATCGTGAAGAGCCGGCAGAAACTCGATCTGGTTTTCTTTTATAATATTTTGTTCAACGTATAATAACAATAAACGGTTTAGGCGGAAGCACAGACAGGGGTGTCATTTCCAAACATCACTATCGTTCACGTAATGATCCACACTGTAATAACCTTTGGACATTACAACCTGTTTGACATAGAGCTTAAACTTATTGTCTGGTAAATCAGTGATGTGCTTCGGAATCTTGTAGATATTAACACTCTTACCTATTACTCTTTTATTAGATTTACTAACCCTAAAGACAGGGACGGTTAATTTGTGATTACTTCTGGTAACAAAATTATACCGGACGTTTGCTGTATCAATCTTCTATAAATTTTTCCGGAGGTACATTAAATTATCAAAGATATATTGGGAGGGCAAAGTGAATATACTACATTCCTCAAATATGTGGCACGAACTGCACGTTTTTGTATTATAAATATGGTATCTAACTCGGCTGCTGTCCCCATAGCAAAATGTCATTCGGCCAAATCGTCATTTAACATGACTTAATACCGTGGTCAAATAATGAACCTATTGTTACAAAAAAAAATGAAGTAATTTATTACAATTAGTTTTAAGCAATTTTTAAGATTATTTAAATATCATTCTAAGAAAAGAAAATGTTAAAAATATCTCTTTTTTTATATTGACACGTATTTTAATTACACCTTTCGAGGAAAAGCCAAAAATAAATAAATAATAAATTATTCTCAGTAAAATCGAATAGAATGTTCTCAAGCAAACTTTTGCGATATAAATACAGCATCGAATACGAAATTAACTTTATATCTCCAGTAATTTACTCTCATATTCTCGTATCAAATACATGACGTGGAATAGGAAATATATAATATAAAACTAAGAAACAAGATAAAGAGTAAAAAGGTATAAGTAAATATTGGAATTATATTGAAGGGACGAACATGGTCTGAAATGATAGCAGCTTTCAATTTATAGCTTTAGAACATAGACATACTTTCTCACTAATAGGTTTACATTTATAGGACGATATACAGCCAGACATTCGTTGCTTACAGTTTTAAAACAATTTTAGCTTAGAGCGCGATACGCTTTGATAAGTCTTACTTTTAAATACGAACTAAAATGGAACAAACTGAATAATTTAATAATTCTACTACATTCCCTAAGATTCGGTTTTAAAGCGATGATGGCGCAGCGGATAGTGTGTACGGATTCCGCGTCAATCGACGCGGGTTCAATCCCCACCTTTGCGAATCGGCCTGAGTTTTCGGTGAAGGGAAACATCGTAAGATAACCATAGCATGGTGGTAGGGCATTCCCTAATAATGCCCACTTGGGTAGCTACCACCCTTAAGTTTGAAAACCTTTCGCCAAACACTAATAGGTGTGTTCCGCATCACTTGAGAACCAGTATCTAGGCTTAGTGTGTTTACCATCTTGGACCACGTCGTCACTTAAAATCAGGTGAGATTGTGGTCAACGCACAGAGCCTATACCGTATAAAAAAATAAATTCATTACAGCAGAAAACCAGTTCTGATAAAAGTAAGTTGTTAAATAGTGGATTATGCTGAAACACAGTTGAAACGACTAAAATTCCAATCGGACCATAGCCATATTTTTGCGACTACTTTACAGTGAAAATAAATATACCTATTGAAAGTAATACCATGGACAAACGTTTTATGGGATTTATGCCTCTCGTTCAAATTAGAGTGTGATTTAATTGATATACATACGAATTAAATAACAAAAAACTCTGATTTATTAAAACACGATTCATTAAATTTTTAAAGTACCAAAAACGTATACTTAGAATTTTACTACTAATTACAGACATTCATCCCTAATAATAACAGATGCGTAAAGTTTACAGAAACAAACTAGTGATTAGGTTGCTTCAAATTGAATCGTTTGAGTGCCCTGCAAATGTCATCGTCATCGTCATAAACATTATAGCTAATTAAACGTCTGATTATAATTCAAAGTGTTTCAGTGGACTGAAAAATAAAATACTGGTCTCTAATAAATAAATAAACCTATAATAATAACCTATTGGTTTGGTGTGTGACGATAGATGATGGAATTACGCTTATGCCTTGGAAGTATGGGTATGGGATGCTACTTGCGTCGATACTTTAGCTCTGACACATCTTCCAGTTACCTCCTTGAAAGCCGGCGCAGCAGCTACATCAGCGGAGGATCTCAAGCGGCGCAAATATGCTACCCTTGGTGAGGGTAACATATTTGTCCCGATTGGGGTCGAGACTCTGGGGCCGTGAGGTCCGAGTGCTCGCATAGCCATTTAAGGAGGTTGTGTGTAGTCTAGTCGACACGTCTCGCGACCAGAGAGCGGGCCAATATTTGGCACAGCGAATTAGCATTGCCATCCAACCGTGCAATATGGCCAGCCTTCTGGGAACCTTACCGTCTGCTGGACGGCATTCATTATTTATAGAAGCAATAGTAATAATTAGGTACTTGTATTTAGTTTTTTTTTGTAATTTAATTATAAAGTATTATATAAATTAATGTACTTTTTGATTTGAGACAAACATCTGATAAATTGAAATAAATTGACTTGTATTTTTAACATTTGCGACTTTCGGGTTAGCAAATGTATCCACCGCGCTGTGAAAGTGACTGTTCAGAATCACTACAAAAGTATTATTGTATGCGGCTGAAAAGAATAAAACCAATTTAACCAATGGCTTCAATGAACATACTGACTGTTAAGTTTTAAATCTTTTACTGTTAATAAGCTTTAAGCGATTAGAAGTCGTGTGGAAATCAAATTTGATAAGGGACTTCTCTATGACACTACACATAGCGCGGAAGTGCGGAACGGAGCGCGTTTAATATATGTTCCTGACGTGGAGTGTAATAACATGACGTTAAGGCGCCTTTCAGCTAATCCGTGTTTATAAGCTTCTTTATATGCAGTTGATTAAATCCCCTTCGCAAAACATTATGAAAATAACATTTTATTTATATTAATCTATTATAATACAAATTTCCGTCATTATTATAATATTGTAAATAATTTTTCTCCTCTTTGTATAAAACTGTTTCTTTTTTACATTTCTTTGTCTCCATTTTCACCAATACCATAACGGTCACACTTCAAACACCGGATTAACCTTTTTTTCTTTTTTTTAATCACGATTTGTTTATTGTTTATAGCATGCAAAAAGGTTAAAAAAATGAGTATTAGATATTGAAACTAGATAATGGCTTATAGTAAATTACTTTATTAACTTTTACTCTATTTGCTGGTCAAAAATTAAAGGTTTATATAACTTGGTGTAGTTATTTGGAAACCTAGAGCGCTTCCTGGCGCACGGGCCATATCATCCCCTCTACTCAGCTTTGCAGCCGATTCCCGCACACCCCGGGTCAAAAGACTCGCGCACGCGCAGCCGCAGACAATGAGAACGTAGCGGTCGGTTATATAGTTAATAATTATTGGAGCGAATTTCCTTACGGCAGGCTTGGAGGAGACAGAGATTTTACTGTGCGACTGAACTGAAAAAAATGTGAGACTAAAACCGTACGAAAAATATATAATGGAAGTGCAATATAGTCGTTCTTTTTTACTCTTTCTTTCCGTTCTCTCATTCCTTCTCTTCCTGATCCCTCTCCACCTCGCCAATGCATAGTATATACTCAAGAATTAAACGTCAATTTTGGAGATTATTTTTTTAAATTTATTTATTCATGTAATTTTATATTATCAAAAAAAATATAAAGAGATATGTTTTTTTTATTATATATGATAATTTGAATTGCTATTTTTTGTTTCATTATTTTTTTTTTACGTTTTTAAATATTTACTAAAATACTAAATTTCCTAAATACTTTTATGTGCTTAAATAAAAACCAATCAGCAAAATAAAATAAAAAAACATGAATATATATATAGCAATATTTTTTTTGCAAATTGTTTTGCTTCCACATTATCCGAAGAAACTTCGTTCCTACCTCATTTCCCATGACGCCTTTTTTGTAAATTGTCGTTTTGTTGCTTTTAATAGTTTTGCAAGTTTTAATCTCAAAAGGTTATTACAGGGTGGATCATTACGTGAACGATAGTGATGTCTGGAAATAACCCACATCTTTCCACTAAAAACTACGATTTGTATAGTTTTTTATGACATAAAAAAAATTATATATATTATATTTATGAAAAAAAAAAAAAAACCAGATCGAGTTTCTTGCCGGCTCTTCTCGACTGGGTTGTTTTCCGAACCGGTGGTAGTGTTTTAGACGTTCATAAGCGCCTTCTTAAGGCCTAAATTGAATAAATAAATTTTGATTTTGATTTTGATTTTGAATACTTTATTCAGTTAATACAGTGCATATTGAACAGTTCGTGTTTTATTTTAAAAGAACTACTACACCATTAACCTGTATTTATTTTCTCTATGAAATGTGTCTTTCTGTCATACATTTTTCATTTCAATATGTCTCATCGTTTAAGAGTTGCTAAGATTACAAATATACAAAACATTGACATTTACAATACCCTGACTATAATAATAACAGTAACCATAATTGGAAATGAGTCACGTAATATTTTTTTGAAGTTGTTATTATGAATATGTGGATTAAATATTTTTAACCAGCAATCTATTAGAAATGCGGAATTACTTCAACTGTAGGCTTCCTTTCCTGACTCACAGATGTTTGATACCTTTAACTACAAACAAAACGAAATATGACGACCTTGAAAATCACTTGAATTATCATGATAATAAGTTTCACTACATCATTTGCGATACAAATCATTAAATGTATCTACAAGGGTTAAAGAGAGACTATAAAATAATTTCGCATGAACGAAATCACGAGCTTCAGTAATGAACTGATTACACTTGAGAGTGGTTTTTATGTTTATTAAAAATACTGTTCCTGCATTAAAATCTGTCTTAAATACTCCATTATGATTATTCATTTAAGTATTTTTTTTTTAAGAGAACGATTTCATCCACTGTTATCCACATAATGTAATAGAGTATATACTAAAATATGGCCTAAGTATACATCTATGATTATAAAATAGAATCATATAAATCAGTTCACTAATTTTCAAGTTATGAGCCAACAAATAAACAGACAGACAAACAGTCAAGCAAACATACGTATATGCACGGTTCGCTGTGGGAATTAGGGCAAACGAACAGTAGGACTTATTTGAGTTTTTTGCTTGTTTTATCATAACAACTGAAGTCATTCATACACACGTTACTTTATAGGGTATTTTACCCGCGTAAGCGCATGCGTACTTGGAAAGATCATCTCTAAGCGTTCTAACTCGATATTTACATCATGCTTATGCGGCCATTTTGATTTTCAGTATTGCCAGTAATAATATATTTATGTATTTAAATAGCTATGTCCCCGCGGCTACGCCCACGTTTCATAAGTTCTTAACTGCGTTTTAAATTTTGTATACGGAACCCTAATTATTTTCGTAAATTTTTATCTTGGTACTAAGATAAAGTAAAAATATTTCTCATAAGTTCAAACACTTGCCCGCAAAATTGTGCATTGAAACGGATTTTATTCAACTTTTTAGGAGTTTTAATTTTTTTACAAAGTATTTTCGAAAATCAAAAGCACCCTAATTTACGCGGATTAACTTTAACTACCTACAACAAAGTTCCATCAAAATCAGACCCGCCGTTTTGGGAAAAAACAGACAGTCCAAAAATTAAAAAATTGCATTCTTGGTATAGGTTTCTTATATGTATTTAGTAAAAAACTATTGTTATATCATTACAAACAAACAAATACTTCAACTTTATTTATTAGTATAGATTATTACAGTTTAGTCATGACAAAGAAAAAGAGCCATTTACAACACCTAAGAAGTATTTGCACAAGTACACATAAAGGAAATCATTAATAGAGTGAACGTAAACAGATCGTTAATAGTTTAATTTTGGAAAGTACCTACGAGTCGCGTGAATTAATAAAGTTATTAGATATAATTTCGGTAACTGATATGGCATAAGTTTCTCTAGTGGTTGGGGCACGGATACAGTGAAGTCAGGAACGCCCGTGTGTCTCTGCTGCGACAAACGAGCTTACCCCAATATCCGTTTTCGACGCCCGCACTAACTGAATTTTGATAGTTTCTCGTGTGAAAAAGTTTGAAGTTTAATCATTAATTTAAAGGGGTCATCGCAAGTGATAGGTTCAAAAATTCGTTTTATGCAATAGAATCCTTAATATGTTTGGAATACGGTAGTAAAGTGATTTTTAAAAATTCGAAGTCGTTTTATAGATACAGCGGTTAGAAGAAGCAGCTGTTTGGACCGCTGAGTTGGCAGTCGGTGTCTTTACATAATATATACGTTTATATAAGTTTCTTCAGGTATAAAGAGCTTAAAAATCTGCCTTAAAAGAAATTCAAGAAGAAGAGGAAGGAATAATCTATGTACCAGGCATCGCCGATTGAGAGTATTTTGAGATTTTCATCGTTTTAACCGGACTTAAAACTTTTTACGCGTTTTTTTTCTCGAAACTGCGTTTTTTAAAATGTCTTCCATCGTATTTCAAAAACGGCTCTACCGAATGCCTTGAAATTTGTAGGGTACTCTAAACGTATATAGATGCATGGAATGGACTATTATCAAACAAAAGTTTCGATTTTTTTTTTATTAATAACAAAATATTTAAAAAACAACGTAAAATTCACAACCTTTTTTCACAGGTCTACCAAAAATCAAATTTTTGGTATTTTCATTGGATAAAAGTCAACTCCGTGTATTTAGGTTTACAGATTAAAACGCCTTTGTTTTTTAGGTAAGCCAATCAGCCGGAATAGTGGAGGAAGAGCGAGCCTATTTTTTCGAGGCGGGGTTGTTGGGGCGCTGGAACACATGATCTATTTAATATTTATCATTAAAAGTTTATATTTATACAACTGAGATATATGTTAATAAATGATAATAAATTAGAAGTTGTGCCTTTTTACTGGTTGTGATAAAAAATTCGCAAAAAATGCCCAAAAAAACAGACCGTCACATGGGATGATCCCCTTAACACTAAATATTTCTTTTGATACGGTTATAATATCCGGCGTCTGCAATTATGTACGCATAGAAAAATTTGATTACTTCTTCTTAATCATTATGAAAAGTGTAATTAATGAATATGCCTCCTAAATAGTTCCTCCTCTGTTTTATAACAACTCTGTGAACGGTATCAAAATAGTTTTAGGAATTTTCCAGTGTTCTGTTTGTACAAAGTGAAATATGTAACTAGTTTTTTTTATACACTAGCTGTGTGCCCACGGATCTGCCCGCGTTTCATAAATTCTTCATCCCGTAATATATTTTTTAAATAATCATTAGATAGTAAATGTTTTAATGTTGGTTTTAATTGAATTGTAATTTGTTTACAATTTCGTAAGTTTAATTTTTTTTACGTGGAATCGTAATTGTTTTCGCAAAATAACAGTAGGGTAAGATAAAGTTACGCAGAGTAACATCAACCAAAGGCCCGTCAAAATCGGTCCAGCCGTTCCGGAAAATATTCAGAACAAATAAACAGAAAATTTTAAAATATGTGTTTTTGGTATAGGTACTTTATTTACATTCATAGGTATTTAGTAGAAAGTTATTATTTTGACATTACAAACATACACTTCAATTTTATTTTTAGTATAAATTACGACAAAGTTTAATCGTTTGAACTCAAAAATCTTATAAGTAAATTAACCTAATTCCAAAACAATTATGATCAGGTTTTTAATAATTATAAATAGACCTTTACTTTTCAAAAAGGAAAAAAAAAAAATAGGCAAATCAACACGCACTTTATTCTTGTGTAATGAAAAAAACACAGAGCACGCCTTTGTCGATGCCCGAATTTTATACGCCGGCGACATATAAAGCCCCGTTTACAATATACAAACCACGGAGAACATAAATGACAGAGGTTGCAGTCGACCGAGAATGAAAAATATTTAACCTTTTGTTGTGGCTACTAAAAGGCTTTGAACGTCGCGTGATGTCACCAGTACAAGCCCGACTGACACAGGTGAGTTCTCTGTTACAATCGTTAAATTGTCATTTTTTGAATACGCTTTACGTAAACTGACGTTCCTGTTTATTTTATTCAAAACGATCAAACCGTTTTTGAGTTTTTTAATGATTATTATTTTTATTTCAAAAATAGAGATTGATAGGTTTTGTAGCCTTCTCCTGCCCCCTGGACTGTCGACCTATGGTCGTGCCTCCTTCCGAGGCGGGCTAAGTGGTGGAGGGGAACTATTCTCCTTCATCCCTACCGGGCCATTGCACGGACGAGGCCTGGTGGGTTCGCTGCAGGGGGCGACGCGGTGCTTGCGAAAGCCACCCCGTGTCGCCCCCATCCCAAATGCAGTGGACGGCCCCGGGGGGTTTTAGTGGGTATTTTCGGGCGCTTAACTCCCGGGCGAGTCCCACACTGGCACGGAGTTCGTCCCTCCGTGCCCCCTTACCTATTGTATTGGGGGACTTCGGTCTTACTAATACAATAGGTAAGGGTAGTGCGTAAATGCATTTCCCCCCGTAAAAATACGCATACTTTACGCATACAATACTTTGTCAAAATCGGTTAGCTCCTTCTTGAATTAAAACCGAAAAGATTTGAAACTTCTTTAGCGGCGTTGAGCGATTCTCAGTAGAGAAAAATTTATCGATTCGCATTACCAATGCTATGACGTCAGCCGTCAATATCCTACAATATGTCGAATTTAGATGGCGTTTAATTGTTGGCGTTCAGAAATAGATAATCAAATTTATACTAACGCACCGTCATATGTTTTGATTATTAATATAAACTATTTCAAAATGTACATTATTATTACTTGGAGCGCCAATAGATGTAAAATATAAATGTAATTTTTCGTATTCTGAAAATCTATATAACCTATCAACAGTTTATTGTCGTAGACTTTGTACGTACAAGATTTCATCAAAAGCGGTTTAAGTGGTTTTTGAGTTAAATCTGGACATACACACATGCAACAAATTTTTTTTCAACGTCAGATTCGGGATGAATAATGGCTGTAATATACACAATCTAACACAAAAATACTAAAAAAAAAGTATACAGACAGACCTTTAGGTTTTATTATTAGTATAGATGATTACATAACCGAAAACTGAAAGTATCTTGTAGTGCCCTGTGTACCACGATTGTTTAAAATAGCTGTTCTATAAAATACAACACATAAGTTCAATTATTTAACGGAATAGCTGCAAAAACCTGGCTCTAACAACGTTGCGTAGGAGGTAATTACGGCAACTTTTCACAGGAAAATCGAAAACAAATTGCACTATTTTCCTCGGTAGCCCATCGAGCCGAAGGCCCAGAACTTCCGGCTCATATTAAAACTGTTATCGCACGATCTTAACTACCCTGTACTCGAAACTATGGCCTCTACTGTAAATGATATTCTAAGTTTTAATCACCCCTCTCAAATAGAACTTTATGACAGCGGTGTAGAGTTTATTTCACTCTGAACCGTAACAGCGAGGTCGTATTATTTCTCATTATTAATTTGATAAGAAAAATACAAAATTTTCGTATTGTATTCCGAACTGTTTCTCTATTAAAATAAGGCATATTGTTGCATGAGCCGAGAGTAGATTTGGTCGATGAGGCTACAGCTTTTTAACGGACATTGTAACTGCGGATGGGGTTTACGGATCCTTTGTCCCTGAATAAAAAGCATAACAAAAAAAAAACTCACCGTCCTCAAAGAGTTAAAATATTGAAACGGTTATTTCAATTATAATGTTCTATGTTACATAATTACTGAAACGCTAATGATTTAACAGGAATATTATTATTGTATTATTAGACAATAATGCTCATATTTGGAAGACAGATTAAGACGGGCGTGCTAGCAGAAGTAAGAAAAAATCTAGGTTATCGTTAAGATTTATTAAGCATGCAGTATTACATAGTTCATGGCATACACAATATGACGCCCACGATATTATTAACTGTACTCAGTATCAATTACAAATGGCCAGTTATTTTTCTAAATTTACCTTAAAACAAATGTAATTAGATAGAATTATTATATGGGTTAAAGAGTGACACTCGTGTTCCAACCGTGCTGAATATTAGAAAATGCTTGTAACTGTATTGTAAAACATTTACATATATCCAGTGCACGCTACTTATTTACACATGACAAAACTTTTCCTATTCAAGGTTTACTTTGACAAATTTCATTTTGATACCAGCAACAACAACAATCTTATATCTCAGCAAGTATATTCAGCTATCTGGAGTATTTCATCGCGGTACTTACACGGTCCGACGATAATTATGCGCATCAATGGATTCATTATTGTTCTCGAATTGTAATTAGGTGTCGATTGTAATTAAAAGTATTTTTGCTTATAATGATTAAAGTAAGACATCGTTGATGAAATTTCAAAAATAATTTAAAAAGGTTGACAAAAGAATAAACGCAAATTCCTGAGCACAACTATCTAGCGGATCAAAATGGTAAATGAAACTTTTGTATGCACGTTGCATCTGCTTCAACATAAAAGTTTAAAATGTCAGTTTACAGATGATAAATGAAGTCTGTTACCATTTTTTTTTTTATATTACACAAATATAAAATCTGTGTGCGGGAGGTATTGGAGTATTTGTTTGACATTTGATGAAGCTAAAATTAAGACAGGGCTAATATATAGATGTATTTCATATTTATAAAAGACATCCATTATTGTTAGTACAGTGGTAATTAAAGATGAGCGGAGTATCCTATTCTGGAAGCCACTTGAAACTTGACAGTGATGAAATATTAAGCCGTCTATTTCCAGAACGATTTGTAAAATTTTCTATTTACACCAGGAATACTGTAAATAATTTATTGTTGGTAATTTATGGATATAAATTATTATAGTCTAAAAATAAATATGTCTTAGTATCTAAATATATTTTTGACAAGTTCAAGTACGTTCAATCATATGTATTTAAGAGTAATGATAAGAATTAATGGAACGAGATCACCTGAAAAGGTCCTACAACAGATTCAATAAGTGATTATGATATAGTATTACACTTTTTTTATGTTCATACTAAACTAATTTGACAAACTAAAGAGACATTTAAATACTACGAAGTAAACGTAGGCATGTAGATCATTTGATATGAAACGCATTGGAATACGGAGCAAAATGGACCACAGTCCCGATCAATGATAATTCAAATCATACAGCTCTATTCATGATTTGGAACCTCCTATCTTATCATACGCTTTAGACTGGAACAGACATACTGCTTTATGGTAAAAATATAGATGACGTTCGTGTCTCTTCCGCAAGCAAAATTTTAAACAAATTAAACTAAAGTTTTAAAATTTTGAAAGTGCATAGTTAAATTTTAGCATGCCATATTGTATTTACAATTCAATGCAAAACACGGCAGCAAGGAAATACTAAAATGTCTCTGATATTGTTACATATATTAATAATTAGATGTCATATCTGTTTCTGATATAAATTTCCCTCGAGTTCTCTTAATATTATGACAAGTCATCATTGCCGAACAAAATGACTGTATATTGGCTCATTGAAAGTTTCGTAACAAAAATGGCTTATGACATGAAATTTGAAGCCAAATAGCCTATTCAATGTGACATTATAGTGAGTAAGAAAGGTTATTTAATTTGGAACTGCTGTTACGCTCCAATATCAAGCGCCGATACGAAGACATAAAAGGAAATTGTTGATCTACAAATCACTTTAAATGACCCTTGCGTGAGCCCCACGAAAGGCTTTACAGGCATTTACAACATTTTTCGTGGTGAATATGTTGCCTTTATTTATAACGCTTTACACAATGTGGTTAGAATTAAATGAAAAAGCCAACAGAAACGAATTATTAAGATATATTATAAAACATTATTCGACGAAAAAAGGACAACCAGCGAGCATTTCGAAATACCAGTAACATTATATATAACTCGGGATTTCTAAAAGTATTTTGTTTAAGGTTTATGCTGCAGTAATTTAACAAATACACAAACTATTATAATCTTTCCTGTTTATTTGCAAATTGTCTACTATTCGTTTTTTTTATTCTAATTTTAGGTGTAAATTATACTAAATTTAATGTAAGTTTGGCAGTACCTTACTTAAAATAATATAAATTGATGACTGATACATTTAATAAATATGAAAAATGTGAGTAATTTAGATTTTGGTGATATATCATGTTTGTTTTTCTAAATGACCATTTATTTTCTTAAGTCTCTTTGTAATTTCACAATAAAATACTACTTAATCGTACTATTTATCACATTATTTCATTGTTCCAAAAAACATAAGAAAAAATGATTTTTTTTAAACGTTATAGGCTGAGTGCTTTGACTACAATCTCACCTAATGTTAAGTGGTTCTCAAGTGTAGATAGCGACATTCGACAGATTCATTCGCATCAGATGAAATGCCTTTTATGGTGGTCGTATAAAAAATGTTTTTATTTTTTCAAAACTATTGAATATTTAAGGGAAAAAAAACAGTCGCTAGTGTCAAAATTATTTCATTATTAAAGCACTTAAACTCATCAATATATACTAAACAAAAAAAAATAAAACCGATGGATACATAGAGGAGAAAAATGTGTTGAACTCTTTTTGTTTTATCTGTGCCTATTTATGTTAATAAAGTCTCTTATGTTTGATAACGCGAATGATGTAACACAACAATTTAACTCATAGTATCTAAATGAGAATTTACGAATGTAATCTGCGAATGAAAAATTAAGGTAGCGCGTGCGAACCATCGTGTGTGTTTCGTGTTTGAACTGCTGAATAGTGTTAACGCATTTACATACAGTAAATGACTCATATATTTATTTACATATGAACATTTTCGGCCAGACTGAACACATTTATTTTGATTACATCATTCATGAATGATACATTTTTACATGGGCATGTTCAACGTCGTCAGATTTCAAATTAGAACTGTAACATATTATATTAATAACATTTTATCTCACAGTATTTCATATTTAAAAAATATTTGTTTCGATAAAAAGTATATTAGAACAAACACGCTTTCGTTGTGTTATGAATTATTGTGATAAAATTCGCCACATATTCATTGATCCAGGTGCAAAATAAGAGCTATATAGAAAGGCCAAAAACCGCTTCAATGTTCAAACATTCCGAACACCCTTTCATAAAACAGCCGACAGTTAAATAACTATCCCGAACTAGTAAAAAAAATTACAAAATAAAAATTGATTTCCGTTACAGCAACAAGTTTCAATTCTATTGACTGGTCAAAGGTGAAAATGTCCGAAGAAATCGAAACATTAATATTAGAAAGTATATATGAGTTTTTACACATATGGTTTTATAGTGGTGAGGTCTGGAAATGACACCCCTGTCTGGCAAAAATCGATAATAATAATGATTTGTACTATAACATTTACATTAAAAAAATATATATTTACAAAACATAATCAGATCGACTTTCTTACCGGCTCTTCTCGACTGGATTGTTTTCCGAACCGGCGCGGTGGTAGTTTTTTGTTTTTACATTAATCTATCAATTACCCATAAAAATAAGACAATAGGAAAACAATGGAAAGCTGGTGTAAACGCCAGGTAAGTACTCAAGTAATAAGCATCTTTTCAAGGCTCGAACTGAATAAAGTAATTTTTTATTTAATTTACGATATATGTACATAAACCTATTAAGTTTAAATCTTAAACTTAATACATAATTTTTATTACTGTAGTTATTTTCAGCATTCGTATCCATATAAAGGTTTTTAAATGTGTATTTGAAGATTTGGACATTATAATACAACGCGCTGTCACCATTTAAATATACTGTCTATATTTAATTTTAGCTTCTTTGACGTCAGTCTCGCCTGGTACCAAGTGAATATGCGATCAAAGATGAATATACGTTAACCATAGGAGCACTTGCTTTTAAGCAATCTTATCGGAATCAATTATAAACTCACACAGGTGACGCGGTACCTAAATACTCTCTCACAAGACAATAAGATCGGAAACGTTATAATAAATCATTATTGCCACACATATCAAGGCAACGGGTGCTGGAAATTTCAGAATAACTTTTTCAGTGAATAAGATCTCTCATTTTTGTATTCCCATTAATCTGAATTACATCCAACGTAGGTTTAATTACTTTAAAGATTTAAAAGGGCAATTTACAAAGCTTACGGTACTCGAGAAAAAATGTAGTTAATTACTGTTTATTTTTTTTACTTTGTTACACTTATTTAAGCGATGGTTTTCGAGCACTTAAGAACGTTTTAATAACAATCTCAAGTCCCGTAATTCGAGTCAGGCTAATCAAGAATTTAAATAATGACGACACTAAGATGTGATTTTATACCACATAATTTTTATTTTTGTAGGCAAGGTGAACCGACGACCTGGTGAAGGTTGCACGAATCCGCTGGATGCGGGTGGCGCTAGGCGGGTCGTCATTGAGATCTTTGGGGGTAGAACTACGTACCTACCAGAAGTGGACAAATTTCGGTTGAGATGATGATGATATGATATTATATTTATATAGTATTCAATATAAAAATCATATGCGGATTAAAAGTTAATATTATTTATAAAAAATTGTCAATTTCATTTAATACATATGAAATCTAAAACTACAAATAAATGATTAAAGGCGGTTTTCTTGTCTATCAACCGATTTTCTTTATTTTTTTTACTGTAGTCATTGAGTGTTGAACCTTAGTGTTGTCAACAACAACATTAGATTTTTTTTAATATTACAATAAACATTGTGATATTATTTTAACCACCATTAGTATAAACATGCGTGGAATATACACTTCATTCCATTATGTTACATATAAACTTTTATAATTAATAAAATAACAACCAGGAACAAATCTTGTATATACTGTAAAAAGATAGAATAATTTAAGTCTAATTTCTGTCTAATAAAGTTAACTCCTAAGACTTGACAAAATATATAGAGTATTTATTAGTGAGTCCGTTATATGTTTATGTATGGTTACGCTGTGGGGTTTACGTAAGAATTCAAACTGTATAGTTTAAACTAGGGCGTAATCTTGTTTAAGTACAGCAGTTTGTAACTTACTCTAGAAGTTGCAATGGATGTAAGTATAACTTAGTACAGTAAATTTAACATATACTTCCCGTAAGAGTCTGATATTATAAGTCTGATATAAGTATTCAGATCAATACTTTAATTATTCATTTTTATATAATATTAATTACTGACTGCACTCGTGACTCCGTCTGCGTGGAATTTATCATCCTTTTACAGTTAATTCGGGATCAGCTTAAAGTAAAAAAACCCGTATGCTAATCCGGAATGTAGAATACTTCTTTCATAACTAAGAACTTAAAAGTTAAGTTAACTTTCATAACTCCACAACTGATTTTGTTCCCATACAAATATTCATCTCTTCTTCACCGTTTAGGGGTGAGTTTTTTTTTTTTTCTATACTTATATATTTTAGGCCAGGTATAGTCTAGATCCATACGGAAGATATTGCGTAATGCATGCAAACATACAAACAAACAAACAAAAAATTAATAATATTTTCTACAGAAAACACGTAGCCCTAATGACAAGCGACGTTTGAAGAATGCCGAGAAATGTTTATTTTTGCAACTACATGATTGTTACCTTGAAAAAATTTCTCGAACTTTTGAGATTCACTGTTATAGCGCGAAGTTTTGACTAACAGAGATCGATTCGATATTCTAACGATCTTAACCATTTAACCCAAGAAACTTATGAGTTATGGGTCAAGAAGATATTTCTATCACTGCAATTATATCAAGTCCGAGAATGTCATCAATAAAAGGAACTCTCTAAAAGCGTTCAAACAACTTATGATTATAACCACAGAAAATACCGAATGAGAAAGAAAAATAAACATAAATATTATGTTATATTTTTGTCAGTATGTCTATGTAAATGCAATTACGTTCTTATAAAATATAAGTCGTGAACTCAGTACTTTTGTAAAATATCGTCAAGAATATCACATTCATGTTTTCAATAATTTGAATCTTATTTAATCTTTACATTTTACAAATACAATTAAAAAAAAAGATATTTTACAAAAACAATCTTGAGACACAGTAATTTTTGAATTCTTTTTATATTAATAAATAAATAAATAATTGAAATCGTAAACAGTAATTTCATTAGAATGATCTTTTATACAGCAAATTAGAAATTTCTGTTGACTGAAAAATAAACGAAAAACAATCACATCTGAAAGAATAATAATGAATTAAAAACAAAAGAAAACGAATGAAACGTAAGTAAGGGAAGAGACAAATTTATATTTATAAAGTAACAAAATTACACCGGTACTGCTATTTCGTTTTTTTTACGCTGTAAATAATTTATAACCTTGCCATGAAAAGCTTAACTCGATATCTGAATTACGACCTTGTACACGGAATACGTTTAGGATCAAGGATTTCCGGCCTGAAATTAAAAAAGCTGCCTACGATAAAACAAACTAACTGTAATCTTTCGACGGCTTCAATAATTACTCTGTCGTTCAACCGTTGTTTGTGATTACTGGTCTATCAATGTATCCTAATCTAATGTGTGGCTTACACTATGTTTTATTTCAATTTTTAGTTAAATGTTGATTTATTTTATTAAAATATGTTCCGTATCAAATTCCATTGCGTTTAGTTATCGCAATTCAAATTATATTTGTGTTACATTTTACACGACTGTTGCTTGCTCAAGTTCTACCAGATCAGTTACGCCAAAAACCACTGTAGCTTAAAGAACTTCAGGAAAACTTACAATATTAGAATCCATCAACTTAGTGTCACGATTTGTATCATACAAAGCCTGCCTGCGATCCGACTCACAAATAACAATTTCTTAACTTACTCACTGCATCGTATTGTCTACATATTTTAGGCGAAGTATTTGCAAATGACCATGCCAAGTTAATCAAAATAACAAGCTATGTTGCGTCGTGTTCTAGAATTAGCAATTAGCAAAGTGGTAAATGGTGAGCTAGACTGATAAGTAACATGTTATGGCACGTCGTGTTTTGGATTCAGCAAGTTTATATCCAGACCTACCTAGAGACTTTAGTCGTGTTAGATTTAGCAAAACCTGATGATAGCTACTGTTGATAGAATTATCTATAAGCGGTAGTTATCAATCTTAGACTGTAGTTTATTAAATAAGAGATGAAGAGCAGACATTTGTTGAGCTCGAATAAAAAAAAGATTTTTCGACTTAATCGTCTATCGTTCTCATATCGTTTCCCATAGGTTATCTAATGTAAAAAAAAATATATGTATTAAAAAAACCTGTCTAGAAGATATATTCATTGTTATAACTCCATAAACAAAAAGATAAATAGATTGATACGCATTCTCTTTTCTATATGTAAGGATTATAGGAATCAAAAACACAAAATTTATATTCAATTTAGGTCCGCTTAGAAGGCGCTTATGAATGTCTAAAACACTACCACCGGTTCGGAAAACAACCCAGTCTAGAAGAGTCGGCAAGAAACTCGATCTGGTTCTTTTTTTTTATATATAAAATATATCATTTTTTGAAATATAAAAAAAACTATACAAATCATGGTCTTAACCAATGTTAGCGGAAGCACAGATGTGGGTTAATTCCAGACATCACTATCGTTCACGTAATAATCCACCCTGTAATAACCTTTTGAGATTAAAACTTGCTTGACATAATACTTAAATAGATAAATAAGAATGTCGAATAATATTTATTTTTCTAGTTAGACGCTATAAGAGTTCTTGATATTTAGTAGTTTGGTTTTATACGGCGAAGCATTAACCAATATACGTGGGTTTAGTACTTCAACCAGCTTATTCGACCAATCAATTCAAGAAAGAAATCAGTAAATTAAGTAATAAATATGTTAAGAAAATAATCCTATTAGCACAATTCTAAATCGAACCTGTAAAAGTAATCATGATTTTAAACATTGCAGTTAGTGTCTGAGAAGGAAATATATATTCTTTATTAAAAACAAGTAAATTCTTAAATGAACATTTTAAATATATCAATAGACTATTATTATATAATCGCTATTCAATCATTTTCCTCATAATTTATAGCTCGTTACGGGAACAATTATTATTTGAAAGCAGCCATTATACCTGTAACATCATTCATCTACGTCGTTCGAGCGAAAATATAATTAGGGCTCCATTATCAGTTGAATAAGCAATTGATTCATCAGTTTCCCTCACTTTAGCATATTCAATGAATTGTTCCATTTGGCCTTGGAGTCGCGGCCGTCGCCCCACCTCACATTAAGGCCCGATGTGCGTGTCCATACAAAATACAAGTGGTGAACTCGTGACACGCAAGCTGACCGAACTAACGGCTCCTTTGTCGAAGAATAAGCAGCACTTTAGCGGCGTTTCATGGTTTAACGTTTTATCGACCCATTTCTGAATATAATATTAATATATGGGTAATAGGTTAGTGCGGTATGGACATGTTATGATAAGAGATGAAATTCACGTAACTAAGATAGTGTTAAGTCTGAAAGTGGACGGATATAGTTGCAGAGGGATATCGAAGAAAGTACGGATGGCTTGTGTGGAGAGTGATATGCGGTATAAAAACTATGAATGTTAATATCGATTGACATAGGAGATTAGAAGAAGAAATATGTCGTGCCAACCCTAACTTAAGGATAAGGTAAATATGATGACTTCCGAATATAACATTCGATTTGAAATTAATTTTATTTTCATAATTCGACTGTATTTATAAGCATCCTGGTATAAAAGAATTACATGGTTAATTCAGTATCTCTACACAGGGAATGTATTGCATTCCAACGTAAGTATTTCGGGCTTTACTAGCGTAATCCGGGTTAACGATGGGCCGATGTGCGTTTAACCGGATCAAATGCAGAAATATACAATTTAGTGAGTTTTTCTCTCTTTTAACATACGTAAAAAGTATATTGTTTAAATTGAAAAATTAATGCTGTCATTAAAATAAAGGAAATATTTTTTCTAATATAGTAATGGACTACTTCATTTTGATTTGTGCATATCAAGTTTTTTTTTTCAATATTATTTCCCAGCCTTTGACGATAAAATCAAGTAAGGATAAACGATGATGCAGGTCAAGTATAGTAGTCGGTTGCCAAAATATAAATACTATGCATAGAAATAAAATGCAAGTTATTCGAACAAGCATCGCCGCAAAAGTACTAAACAGACTTCAACATTCCAAATTAAAGTGAGAGTGAACCCGAAAGGGGATCTAGACTTTATATAATTAAGCGTCTCCATTCATACCAAGTATTAAATATAAAATTATTTCAAGGTTACATTTCCAACTTTGAAATTCTCCCATTTGTGAACTCAAAAGTCAAAACATCGATGTCACATCACATCTTTCTCTTTATCTGATATATAGTTGCTTTTTTTTTATGTTTTGAATCATTTTGAAAATAAAAGATACTTTTCTTCAGAGCTTGCTGCTCGTTCTAACATGTTTAAACCTAGCTGAAACCTAACGATATTAATTTTCTCTAAGACCTTTCTGTTATACCAGAGTTATATAAAGAAACAGTAGGCACGGTTTTTCACTCAAAGCTGTATAATGGGGTCCTTCAACATTCAGCCTGCTTTCTGCACTTTGGTATAAAACCAAAATTCTAAACACACCGATAGTATCTCGGTAGTAATGTCAACAGCAATAGAAGGATTTAGAATTAGCTTTAACGGGTGACTACAAACGGTAGGCGTATCGTAATGAAAAGCATCAGAACGGTACGTACCAAACAGTAAATATCTGAATAGGTTAACATACATTTAAGCACACTTTGAACGCTATTACCGCTAGCACCGGATTACAAAACCGCATGTGTTTAGAATGCACCGCCATCGACATCGGACAGCTTTAACTACGTGAACGAAATGCACGAATAAAACGTGCCGATGCTTTGAACTGAGAATTTTTTTACACCGGTCTATTTCTAGGCGCAAAGAGAGGCGTCCGATTTTCGTATTTGTATCATCAATTATTGCTTTCATTTCTCGATTTGTTGGTTCAATCTGTGTTTTCAATATTTAGTTCGTTATTTCGTGTTTATGTACTGTAATCATTATTATAACAAGCTATTATTTAAAGTGTCTTATTAGTATGGGTGAACCGATTGAACTAAAATGCACGAAATAGTTTAGATTGCTAAATGGCGTCATTCTACATCCAATATAGTGAACTGCAAAAGATGGTAGATGGTAGAAAAGGTGGTTTTTTACGCAGCTCAATGGTATAGGAATCAAATGAAAGAGTTTGCTGAGAAGAATACGGAAAATGAAATGACAACATGGCGGACGAAATTATTATTAAAAATTATTTTTAAAAACAAACTTATTTTAACTACGCACCTACACTTTTTTAGAACTGTACAAGATTTGTCTGCGCACTCGTCACTTATAATGAGTTTAAACATAACTAGCTGTGCGTCCGCGGTTGCGCCCGCATTTCATATATTTTTCAATACATAATATAGATTTCATTTTTTTTACACGGAACCCTAATTAATTTCCAAACATTTTTTGCTACTTAAATTAAGCGAAAATGTTTCTAAAAAATTCTAATATGTGCCCGTAAAACCGTGCATTGTATCGAATTATATTCACAATTTCATAAGTTTTAATTTTTTTACGCGGAACCCTAATTATTTTCGAAAAACAAAAGTACCTTAAGTTACGCGCAATAAATAAATAATACCCTTCAAAATCGGTGCAATCATTCCGGAGATTACCCGGAGCAAAGAGACAAACAGGCAAAAATATATATTTATGGTATACGTATCGTTTATAAATTCATATCTATTTAGTAAAAAACAAATATTTTGAAATTACAAACAGACACTTCAGTTTTATTTACTAGTATAGACGACGTCTTGTAGCTATAAATAATAATTCAATGAAATCCACTCACAGAACATTACGTTGCTTCTAATGCGATCTAATGAGGATCGAAACAATATTTCACTGGAATATACATTTGATCAAAACAACATTCCACATTATACACCCATTTTTTTCTTATCTTTAGTAGTGTATCAAAAATATTACTGTTGTTATTAGGCATTTATTTATTTTTGTGTGAATTTAATTTTTTTTCTCCTATCTCTATAAGAATGCGTAATGTGTAAACTTCATATAATATTTAAAAAAAAAAACATGTAATTTGTTTTGTTTGTGTCAAGTAGTTTTTAATCGCTCAAATGCTAAGAAAAATTTAACAATAGGAAAACGAGTGTAAGCTTGCGTAAACGTCATATTATATACGGTTAATACATTCGACTACATACAATATGTTTATACGGAAATAATCAATATGATTAATTGTTTAAAGTATTAACATATATTTAAGTAAATAAAACCGTTTAAATAAATAGGATCTATAAACCAATTTAAGTTTTATTTATATATTAAGACATAAATATGTAAGTAATATTGTACGGAATCATAGTTTATTCCGTATATCGCTTGGTTTAAATCTGGTTAACCACCGATTTGCATGATTATAATTTTTTTTATAATTTTTATTTACAGATAATAAGGAATTAAGCCAACAAAAATATCGATATTATATAATATTAAAATCATTCAAAAATTTAAGATTTATGGAGTAAATAAAGATCGTTAATACAAGCGGAGACGCGGATAAAGCTAGTGATATTATAAAATTTCAAAACATGTAAAATAAATTCTCTCGTCTCGCAAGACTCCGAAACTCAATTCGCACTTAAGCGTTTATTATTATTTTACAACGCCCGAAGCTAAATTGAACGTTAATGTAATTACCAACAGCCTTTACTCCTCCTATTCGGCAAACGCCTATTAAATTAGGTACCGATTCGCAGCGGCTAAAGCCAGTTTATTAGCTCACGGACCGTTTTCATTCGATTTCTGGTCGTATTGAATTAATTCAATTAACTTTGTAACTAAAGTGATCCGTTAAGGAAAAATCGTCTTAGTTTAAACTTATTAAAAAAATACCATTTCTTAAATGTAAACCCGAATTTTGTATCTATTTATATGTCTTTGACTCAGCTTGTGTCTACTGCCGTTCTGAATATTTTATATCTATGCCTAACTTTAATATAGAATCAGAGTAATTTAGAATAAAATTTGTAAACCCTGGCTGTTATTGTCCGAATTTCGCGGAATTCCGAATGTTATTGAGTACAACTTCACTACCTACTAGTAAAAAAACAGAATCCTATTAAAGTATTTAGTACATAAATAAATAATATACAAAATATATGTATTTTAAATTAATAAAAATATTGGGAAAAAAAATCTATAATTTTTTTATTTTTTTATGCTGAATAAGTTCAGTGCTTTGTACACAATCCCAACTGAAGTTAAGTGACTATATATCCCAGGATAGTAGAAGTAAGATTAAAGGTATTCGCTCTCAAGTAACGGGACCAGAACATATACTATAGATGTTTAACGCTAAATTAATACGATATCATTAAGGACGATAAATTTTCAAACTTTTTAATTAGCTAGTAGTACCTTTTTTTATTTTAAAAGGGGGGAAATGCATTTACGCACTACCCTTACCCATTGCATTAGTGAGACCGAAGTCCCCCAATGCAATGGATAAGGTGGCACGGAGGGACGAACTCCGTGCCAGTGTGGAACTCACCCGGGCGAGAGTCGCCCGGAAATACCCACTAAAACCCCCCGGGGCCGTCCGCCGCATTTGGGATGGGGGTGATACGGGATTGCAACGCATGCCACCGCATCGCCCCCTGCGGCGAACCCACCGGGCCTCGTCCGTGCAATGGCCCAATTAGCTAGTACCTACCATCTTACCAAATGAGCATTTGCACCATCATTTTATACTTGACCCCGATGCTTTCCTTCACCGAAAGCTCAGGAATGTGTAGATACGAACTAACATAACTCGACGCGGTACCCGATCACACTATCACTAAGCCATCATGACTTACCAAAAACAATATTCAAAATATTCCATATTATTAATATAATTTATAAACATAATTATTAGTAATTTAAATAATATGTGTAACACATAAAACTTTTGGATTTTTTATATAAATAAAAAAAAAACACTGCCATTTAAAATATCTAACAATTTCCTTAAAAAAAGTCCTTCAAACGTGATTACACTATTTTAAATTAACCTCCTCCCGTGTTGAGTGTTCAGATCTAAATACTTAAGATATATGATACAGGAGAAATACATTACAATACTAAATTAAGTAATTAACTATATTACTAAACTATAAGGTGCCAGCTAAAAATAGTACCACCCCATATCTGCCATAACTCCTAACTGTGGGTTAAACTAAGGGATCTTCTCGCAGCATCCTTTGAGTACCGCAAACATGTTACCGCGACCGCCAACCCTTCTAAGCGTGGCGCTAACGTGGGAGACCTATGTAAGAACTGTGGACGTCTTTCGGTTGGCTGAATGAATGAATGATGTATGTAACTATTTATATATATACAGGAAACGAGGAAGGGGGGCGGGAGGTAGTTACAATGATTAATAAACTGAATTTATATATTGTACAAAAAGTCTAAAAATTCTATGAAATTGTGTCATTACATACATAATTGTTTTTCTACTTGAAATTAAAAAGCAGTCAAACTGCCTTCCTAGGACGATATAGTGTTAAAAAAAACATGAATTAACCCTTCTAAAATTTAATTATCATAAACAAGTTTGAACATTACGAAAGGGTTTTATATAATTATTGTCATGTACATTTTCACTTCTGTTCTGAATTTTAAATTATTCATTTATGCATCACGTTCAAAGTTGTTTTAGAGTTTTTTTGTAATTTTTTATTTTTGTTGTTGAATTTTAAACTACACAGTGATATTAGAGTTTCTGGTTAAAAAAGGAATTAAAAAAAATTTAGCAAACTCGTGCTCTGAGAGTTCAGTGATATTACGTACGTCAAATAAGCCGAGATACATTCATTGTATAAATAATAATTTTTTATTATTTACCTAGTACTTTATGTGTTAAAATAACACCGAATTTAATTATGTTGCGTATTCATTCATATCAACTCACAAATTTAATAATTTTTGGTTCATATCTTAAATTAAATTATTTCGTAAAACCTCACTTCATTTCGAATTTGAAAACCTTGGGAAATACATTTTGGGTTACTGTATTAGTATTTTTTTAAATTTTCGTGCTCCATATTTAAATGCAGTTTAATGTATGTATTAGGTTTTAACAATCGATGAATAAATGGGGGTTTTAGTATAAAGGACCAAAACTCTATATCGCGTAAACCAAAATAAACTAAACTTGCTTCTTTTTTTTAAATTCCATTTCATGAAAATTCTACACTCTTCAACAGATTCTTCTTCCCTCTATATCTGATCTATGCTAATGAATAAAATTGAAGTGTTTGTTTGTAATGTTAAAAAAATTCACTAAATAGATATGAATGTATATACGACACCTATACCAAACATACAATTTTTAGAAATTTTACCTGTTTGTCTGTCTGTCTGTTTGTTCCGAGTAATCTCCGGAACGGATGGACCAATTTTGACGGAACTTTTTTCGGTAGACAATTGAAGTTACTCCGCGTAAATTACGGTACTTGGTTTTCAAGATAATTAGGCTTCGGCATATAAAAATAAAAACCCATGAAATTGTAAATAAAATCCGTTCCAATGCACAGCTTCACTGGCAAGTATTTGAATTTGTTAGAAGTACCTTTGCGTTAGTAGCAAAAACATTGTTGTAAAATAATTAGGCGTCTGTATAAAAAATATATTACCCTGTAAAAAAATATAGGAAACGCGGGTGCAGCCGCGGGCACACGGCTAGTGTTCAATTAAATATAGTCCATGAATGATGATGACTACCGAATAATGATAATCTTATGACAGTCGCCTTCATTTACCGGCCTAAGTCTCTATCACGACTAAAGGTTCTAGGTGATTCTAGATAATGCCTTCCAATGCCAGAATTCAATACTCCTTAACGTGTAACTATGTTAGGGTTTTCACAAGTATTTACTATAGTAACGTCATACACAAACAAAATAATTTTTTTGACAGAAAATTAAACAGATAAAATAGTAATTCCATTCGGGTCAGCTTTTACACTAGGAACTACGAAATTCTGAAATCTTAAACCTCTCTCTGAATAACTCCTCACAAAATGTTGATTCATCTTTATCGCAGAGTTAACACGTTTACTGCGTCGACAAATTCTTAAATGTTGACTTTAACGTCTTTCTAGATTGTTATGGACCCTATAATAGATTCTAGACGGAGAATTCTGTATAATTATGTGACATCTCAGTCTAAGCGAAATTTTACGATCCCTGCCAGATATAATATTACTTTAGTGGTATATAGTAAAATATTGTTGTCTCTTTCATACTGGTTAGATAATTTAATATATGCTATTCGTAGAGTATGAGACA
This sequence comes from Samia ricini, assembly GCA_014132275.2. Taxonomy (NCBI): domain Eukaryota; kingdom Metazoa; phylum Arthropoda; class Insecta; order Lepidoptera; family Saturniidae; genus Samia; species Samia ricini. Next base: position 29,924,686 of record AP028159.1, on the reverse strand, counting down.
GTATTTTGGTAAAAGTTCGTTTCGAACACCTTTCGCAGTGGACGGGCTGCAGATATATAATAGGTTTGTAACAAAGCATCTTTGCTTAATCATTGCAGAAGAGATGTGCCAATTAATACTGCAAGATTATTACATTATGTAAATAGATTAATCTGTGTAGTTTCTCTACTGAAGTTTTTCTTGTTTTTGTTTTACCGTTTTTTTTTGTTAATTACTATCGACGAGTTTATTGTTATAAAATATAATGTGAAACAGTGTTTTTCTTCAACAATTTTTAATTTCAGAAGTCATGTCAAGTCCATAAATCAAATTAAGTAATTTAAACTCATATAAAAAATACAAACTGCCGTGACTCGATGGAGCATGACATTGAAACTAAGCTTGAAGTAAAAAAAAACATTGGGGTTTGGGCAAATTTTTGTTTGTAACTGTCCCCTAATATTATCAAGATCCCTATTTATACCCCGCTCTTACTTTAACGAAACAACCAACTGTTTAGCATAGAAATAGATATGACCATTGCCCTACAGAAATTAAACGTTAAACTAGAAACGATGTTGGCTAACGACCGGTTTCAATATGTGATCTTAATATGTTTTTTTTTACCTACTAAAATCCAAAATGTCAATCCTTTTCTTCTGAAAAATGATATCCAACCGATCTTTCTTGAGCTACTCGAATTTTAATCTGTATTCGGTGATCAATCTGAATACTGAGTGCCATTTGTACTAAAAACCCACTCACGACTCTTGCAATATACTTAGTGTAATAATTATTTCACGTCTTCTTCATGTCGATACCCACAATGCTGAGGATCGTGACTCCGTAAGTCACTATGACATATATGTCTCCATCAAGCTCGATCCTGTGCTTGATGGAGAGCTGCGCTGAAAGGTAGCTCCAGTTATTCGGATACTTGAATCGACCACCGTTTGATCCATCTTCCCCCGATCGCTTTCATTGAAGCTTTCTTGTGAGCACCGGCTTTTCTAAATGATTTGAGTTTGCTCTTGCCATATGCCCAAAATATCGCAGTACTCGGAAGATACAGATTGCTGACAGTCTAGGTGCCGTCTACAGTCGTATTTCTTTTAATATTGACACATTAGTACGAAATGCCATCTACACAATCCGAAGCATTCGTCACCACACACCACACCAAAAAAGCATAGCTTCTGTGCTTATCAGCAGCCTTGATAGTCCAGGTTCTGAGCCATACGAGAATATGAAAACGACAGTATGTGAACTAGGTGGGTTTTAATCTTTCTTGAGATATTATTACCATATTTTGTTCAGTTGAGTCATCGATGTTTTGGCTATCCCAATGTGCGTGTGTCGTTTTACAGGTTCGCAACTACCTTTATTTGAGATAACTGATACCAGGTACTGAAACTCGTTTACCTTAATCTCTTAAAACGTTTCATGGTTTCAATGATATGAAGCGATAAAATACCATGAGTTTTATTTTGCTTAACAGCTAGACCCACCCCTTGACTGTACAGTTCTAATCGTCCAAGCAGTTCCCCTTTTCTTCTTCCATACATACAAACAAGGTTCTATCATCGAAGTAACGCGACTAATATGTATGTTTAAATTCCGTTGCGCTGTTTGTTTTGCTGAATGCAATAACGTATAATTAAATTACTAATCTCATTTTAACCAATAGACAGAACGATTAATATAAAAATTTTAAGCATATAGTTTACTAAGGTCAATTTGCCGTGTATTCTCTGCTATACATGCGATGCCGGGGTAGGTCGCTAGTTATCCACTATAATTGAAACAACGCATTAAATGTTAAATAGCTATTACTTATGACACACCTTTTCATAGGTCGTAACAAAAATGAGTATGTACCCCACCTATATATAAGGGTATAAATAAAAAAAATATGTATATATAAAGTTCATTTAATTTTATAAATAACTAAGACATTATTAAGCGATTTACAAAATTAAACAATTAAAAATTGCCCTAAAGACAGACTCAATTTCAACCTGCTTCAAATTTAACTAAGTGTAATTATGAACTTCATTGAAATGAAGATATTTTTTTAATGAAACGAAAAAATATAGCAAATATTAATATTTTTTTACATAAATATTTTTATAAGTAATATGTTTTTAAATAAAACTATTAACAAAAATATTCATCAAATATTCAGTAAAGGTAAAGAAGTTACATTTACTATGTGCAAATATATTTCCCGTATTAAAAAAAAAAAATAATAATATGATTAGTTTTAATTGTGTGCTGTTTTTAATTAAAACTAAAACAATCACATTTATATATTTACATAATTTCTAAACTAGTTATAATACTTATTACGTACCATTATTTCCCATCTTTATTTATTAATTTAATATTGACCAAAAAATGGTAAATTTTACACCAGATAATTATTAAAAAAAAAAAAGGGAATAAAGTGTAATATTAGTAGATAAGAGAGATTTTAAAATTTCCACAATAACAATGAAACAACTTACCTGTTATTTTAAAATCCACACACACATATATTCTGTATTCACAAGGAAATAAAAAAACACAAAATTATATTCTCCAAAAAAGTTTTTTTTTCCCAACAAATATTAAGAGTTCACAAAACTCGTGAAGATTTGATTAATTTACAATTAATTATAAATATAGCACAGTTTCTCAAACAGAAATAACTTTCACAGATCACAAAAATAAACCGTTTGAAGATTGTATAGAATATCGTATTCGCGGTACGCTAAACTGAGTGAATGGCACGGACCGCCCCAAAGCGTTGTATGTAGCGGCCGACGTTGGGCCAATTACTGTTTACGGCACGCAAGCCCGCGTTAAAGACGCCACAGCGCATGCTCCGATACAATTGACACTCGCTAAGCTTATGTACTAAGCCCAAAGACGCGAATATTCATAAGTTAGTCAGTTTTTTTTTTTCTATACTTTTGCCTAAAACGTTACTCTTGAGACTTTCCTTACCTCGAATTCGGTTCACTAAACGTAAATCAAATTGGTGTTCTATTAACATTGATGGTAGTTTGATTATGCATTTCAAATATTTAAAGCAATTCATTCCATTTTATTGTAATATTTTACTACTTAAAAATCATTAAATTATTTAGATAATAAAAAGCTCTTTGTTTTCATAAAGGTTAAGAAGTTAAATCATTTCTTTTTAAATGAAATTTTGTAACAAAGTTAAAAATGCACAGTCCTAGCGTAGCACAACATTTATTTTGTCGTCCGTTACAACTAACATTGTGTTTAAAAATAAGAATAAACAAGCAATAAAATAATTATGAAAAATCGAACGCAAAATTTGTTATTTATTTAGTTGTGACTAATTCATTGACGCTTAAATTAATCCGCCCGTCGGGGACATATTTTAAATCGTTGAAAGCTTTAACATCTATCCCCTTTTATCAGTACGATTGTACAAAACCACTCAACCCTTTTAAACCCCAATCCGAAGTGCGTCCGGTCGTTAGTACACATTAATGGAATCCATCCGGTTACTCTGCCGTGAAAATAACAAGGCGCCGAGGATTTCCCAGGGCCCAATACGTTGTTTACGCAACAAAAACACCATTGGCGACAAGACTGACGCAAATTAGGTTTAATTTAGAACTGTGACAATTAAGTTTCAGATTATGGGTTTTTGTAATTGATTGATTCCACTTCTGCACATAGGTCTCCCTTAAAAAAGGGGGGATTGCCATAATTGCCACGCTTGGCAGGCGGGTTAGCGGTCGCAGTAGGTGTTTATGTCACTCAGAGTATGCTTATGCTCATCCCTTGGTTTATGCTTAAGTCGCCTTTTACGACATCTACAGAAAGATATGGGGTGGTACTTTTCTTTGCTGGGACCACTTTAATATTCTGCAGCAACATGTTGCCTACCTTATTACTTCATTGGGAGTTAACTGAGAATTCGTTTGGGGATTGGTTTATTGGGGAATGCAACCGCGTCTAACTAATCCCAATTTACACATAACTAATGACAGTCCTTAACAGGCTACTAATTTAAATTAAATAAGGTGAACCACACCTTATGGGTGCGGATACAAGGCTATTTATTTATTATTGCTCCGTATCTACATCACCCTTTGACGATATTCTTTCCTAAATAGATCGCAACACGCTAAACATAGCTAAACGCTAAACATCTATCAGATCGATCATTGCTTATTAAACTACATAAAGAAATATCCCACCACCATGCTATACATTTGTTATGTTTTTTTTATCGCGTCTCATTAATTACATCCAGAACCACTTAATCATCATCAATTTAGTTAAATTACTGAAATGGAAAAATAATTACAATGAATGATATTTAAATTATTACCCAGGTCATGTTTTACCCTGTTTATAAATAGGAACTGATTATTTCCCCTTAAATAAATACCGGTTATAATATTCACCGGCTATATTTTAATTCAAAACAAATTATATTTAAAAATTAACTTTATATAATCATAACACATTGATAGAATTGATAAAGATTTTATTTTAAAAATAAACTTCCAGTAAACCATTTGAAAAGATCATTATAATTTGACGGATGTTTTGTATAAGAAAACTTTAATTAAGAGATAATGAGACCAACGGACAAAGCCTAATTTTATTTTTTTTAATATTTCTTTCTTTTCCACGAAATTTTACACTTTAATGAAATTTAATTTACCTTTATAGTTCCTTTACAATAGAACGAGTTACTACGATACATTTAAGAAGAAAATGGTTCGGATTTTCTTAATGAATTTCATTATATATATATATATATATATATAATAAATAATATAATCATTTTTACAATAATATAATCATAAATTGTAATAAAACCAATCATTACAAAGTTGTTTTCAAAACACCAGTACAAAAGAGAGATAAAAGAAGCCCGTACTCGACGTGGTGGTAAAATATAAAGAGAGACCTGGGACAAGCTTAGTTTCTATGAATTTAATATTAATTTAATATTATAAGTCTCAATACGAAATAAAAGAGATAAAGGATAGTTAAATAAATTGATAAATTTTGTTTAATTGAAGATCGATCCCAGTTTATATTAAAAGTACACAATTTATAGGTCGTTTTGCATTGATGTAGCTGAATAACTATCTTCTGTTATAAATTTGTAAACCGATAATCAAAAAATGTCAAAAATAACGTGTACTTGTCTTTGCTAAGATAGATGCTACATGTATTGCTACGAATTCGTAGCAGCGTAGCGAAAACGTAGCACTTATCTACGGCTATCAGTAAACTTCAATCAATGAATGTATGGTTTTATATTTTTACTCTTTATATGTAAATAATAATATGAAGAAGATTTTGAACAAAAAAAACGATAAAAAATAAAGTTTTTTTTACAGATTATAGTCTCAATGCTTTGACCAAAATCTCACATGATGTTACCTGACGATGTGGTCCAGGATGGTAAACGCACTAAGCCTAATCTACTGGTTCGACAGGTTTTCATATTTGAGGGTTGGGGGGATGGGTTAGCCACCCAAACGTCTATTAGAAGAAAATGCTCTACCATTAATAAACCATTTGACAGAAAAAAGAAGAAAACATCGAACTCGAAGTTTACCTACATAATACATTTCGAACAATGATTCGAATCATTTTATATTTCATTTATTACGCCTACGGATATCACAGTCTGTTAAAAAAACTAAACTCAACAAAGACTATTACAGAGTGTAGGTATAAAATGAACTCTATCGTACGCTCGACGTTCCATCGTCTGCCATGGAGAGCGGCTAAAATAACATATCACTTTACCGTACGCAACGGTTCGTTACACCGTCAACGGGGGTTATAAAAACTTTCACACTGAATTAGAATAACTTTAAGTAATAATACTCAGCTATATTTAAATTTTATGATAATTTAATCAGTCTCTGAGTTATTTTTAATGTAAATTTATTTTATTACTTTACGTAATAAGAGTTCGAAAACACTATTCACAGTGGACATATAGAATTACATTTAAAAACAATGATTTATATGTTATACCCATATAAACATATTATTTAAATATCTACAGTAATTGTTGAAAATTTATAAAAAAATTAAATCGAACTTGTATAGTTTTTTAACACATAAAAATAATCGATAAAGCATACTTGCCTTATAACGCTTGTTTATTCCATATTCCTAATTAGTGATCACGTTTTGATTTGTGACATGTGACATTTGCTTCAGAACAAGTACTTACAGATTACTTAAAGGAATAATTAGTAAATTGAAAAAATGTATCAGCACAGTTTAACAGTTCATAAAGTTTTAATCTACAATTTATTTCATAATAACTAAATAATTTTATTCTTATGTATTATTATAATAGCAAACAGTTCTGACATAGTTTTCAATTAAGATGAGAAAGAGATAAAACCAGATCAAGTTTCTTGGTGGTTCTTCTCGGTGACTGGGTTGTTTTCCGAACCGGTGGTAGTATTTTAACGTTCATAAGCACCTTATCAGAGCTTAAACTAAATAAAGTATTTTTGAATTACTCTCTATTAATTTTTGTTTTAAAAATTTCAGTCTATAAAATTTGACTACGATGCTCTGTGAAAAATGTCGCTCCTTGGTTGATTGCTGACAACCTCTTTCGAGTAATCATGTCATTGACAGATGTAAGTAAGCCGGACAGACCGAAGAAAAACTTACTTCTTTTGCACTGAATAATGTTTCATCCTCCCAATTCATATTTTGTTAGAAAGAAAACTTTTACAAAACACGGTCATGCCAGAAAAATACTTTTATTTTAAATGGTAGAGACATAAACTCTTATTAAAATCACCGTTAAATAAAATATCTTTAAAACTGAGAGGAACTAAATTTATTTTAAAAAAATATCGGAGAAACAGAAGCTCGTGCAAAAATAATCTGTCGATGTTCGCGGATACAGGAACAAGACTACGCTTACCTGAGAGAACACAAGAATACGAAAGCGATGGCAGCTCTCAAACTTTGAATGAATAAATTATTTCTTTCCATCCATCCATTCATTCAACTGAAATACATCCATTGCTGGACATAGGTCTAACCTAAAAATCTCCACGACGAACGGTTTTGCACCACTCGTATCCAGCGGATTCCCGCAACCTTCACCAGGTCGTCGGCCCACCTTGTGGGGGCCTACTAACGCTACGTCTTCCAATAATCTGTACACTGGCAAACTTAATACCACATGGCATTTTCTATTAGCTAACCAATGATAACGCAGAAATAATATATTAAATAAGGTAGTGTTATTCGAATAATGAACAAATAACTTTGTGGCAATAAGTATTAGCACCTATGATAGGTTACCTCTAACTAATACAAGTATGATTTTTTTTAGTTAAATACAATTTTTTTTTTATACTCAACTAATTCCGAGTATTAACTTACGCATTAAGACTAATATACAAAACTACAAAAAACTGCTAACCAAGCTCGTTTGAGCTAGAATAAATTAGGCACTTAAATTTCATGTCAAGCATTCATTAGCCGAAAATAGGGTGATTTAAGTAATGGGCTAGACAACACTGTTTATGGATCTAATGTTTAATTTTGATATTTTTCTAAAACAAATGTTTCGCTTTGTTTATACCTGTATTAGCATTGCCCTATACCTATACCTTATTTTATTTTATTTATTTATTTGGGAAACACACAGTTAATAAAATACACATATGAAATTGCATAACAATACAGTAATACCCCGCTTAGCGCGACCCCGTTACGCGCGGTTTCACTATAACGCGAATTTGAAGTTTCGCGCTCAAATGCCTCGCATTACGCGAAAGAGTGCGTATAAACATAATGTAAAGACAATAGATGTATTTTTCCGTAAAAAATAAGAGTACGTATTGCATAAAGTGTTCTTAGAATTAAAGTGATTGATTAAAATGATTTGTATTTTTTTGTATTAAATTTTGACTATGTTTAATCATAAACCTCGATATACGCGAATTTCAGTTAACGCGATTTTTTTCGGAACGTATCCCTCGCGTAAAGCGGGGTATTACTGTATTACATAAACCAGTCAAGTTACCACTAAAATTATAATTAATGAAACTAAATATAACAATAATAATACCTCTATAATTACAACACACAATTGCAAACACTAGAAGTTTAAAACTATTTTCAGCAATTTTTTAAAGTAACTGATGGGGTGTCCAAATTTCATTAAAAATCTTAATACATATATCTCACGAACGAAATAAATACGTGTTCTTCACATACCTCGTTCGTGCAACAGGGATTTTCAAAAGTAAGTTGTTTCTGGCATTAGGTCGAGAAAGCCTAAAATTAATTTCACTAACAAGAAACGGGGAGTCAATGAAATTTTTAATAAGTTTAAATAAATAAATTTGATCTCTCACTACTCGACGGTTAGTAAGTGAAGGCAGGATGTGGGAAAGGTTTATTTGTCAATTTACATTTAAACGTTAAGTGCCTAATAAATCGATTTACACTAATATAAATCAGAGGAATTATCATTTGCAAAACACAGTAACTAGAAATAATTGTAGTAGCATCGTCGGAATAACGAATAATACACTGCGTCGATTTTTCATTTTATTCTTTCCTGTCCCGACACCTATGTAGATGTCCTACCGTCGTGTCTCAAACTAAATCCCCCTTTGTACGAAGCCTTATTCAACAGAGTAGCCCCTTTTGTCCCGTTTGTAACATAGACATATCGCTTGGTTTTATATCTACACGGGACGTTATCACATTCTGTTTTGGTTTCCAATGAAACGGTTTTTTAGGGGTTTTTTTTCTCTACTTCACTGTTGTTTTAATACTGGGATTTATTTGGCTTTAGGCACGATTCGCTGTCACATAAAGAGAGAAAAGTGTAGATTGGTTTTCTGTCTTTTGTTTTTTGCAAGTTCATTAAAATAATCGCTCACCCGCTTATGGTAATGTATTTTATTTCGTTTATTATATTCAAGACACGCATATATAATATTTATCTATAGAAAGGTATAATCTAATAGCAGCTAGCTACCATTCATAAGTTTAAACATCTGCTGGGAACAGCTACAGGTATGATCGGGCAATATTACTTGAGAGCCAGTACATTTAGGCTAAGCGTGATTACCATCCCCATCGTCACTTAACATAAGGCCATAGCACTCAACCAACTAAAAAATAATTAAGTTAAAAAAAATATGATTTAAAAAATTAAAAAAATATTTGATGCAAACAATTACTTAATATAATTTTCTTTTGTAGCAGTTTTGTGAAAATGAAAGTCTCTTGAAACGGCTTGACTAGCTGATCGAATTCTTTAAAGATTCTCTATGATCATAGCAGATATTGTTAAGACAGTTTTGATACTCCAACCAAGTGAGTGCATTTTGAAATATTAACTAAATGCCCTGTAACATAAATCCCAAGATATATGTATAGTCATCTCTAATATATTTCATTAATTTGCTTTTTATAGATTAGTTCTAGGTCCATTTAAATACCAGTACTGCGCTAATAGAAGAATCGCATCCTGTCAATTAATCAATAGTTTCGTAGTGAAGTTAACGGTACTATTAACTTGAACGCTTTTCTCATAAGACTGATCTTTATTTAATAAACGTGGTTGTCAACTGTTCAGTAACTATTATATAAGCTATGGTTTACTTTGAATAAAATTTCTAAGTGCATGTATAAAAAGGTCTTCACAGCCGCAACTTGACGGTTACTACCAACTCGGCACGAATCAAAATTTTTTTTTTTTTGACGAGGGGAAATGCATTTACGCACTACCCTTACCTATTGCATTAGTGAGACCGAAGTCCCCCAATGCAATAGGTAAGGGGGCACGGAGGGACGTCTCCGTGCCAGTGAGGGACTCGCCCGGGCGTGAAGCGCCCGGAAATACCCACTAAAAAACACCCCGGAGCCGCCCGCCGCATTTGGGATGGGAGCGTTACAGGATTGCAATAGCATGCCACCGCGTCGCCCCCTACGTCAAGCCCACCGGCCCTCGTCCGTGCAATGGCCCAATGGGTATGGGGGGGGGGGGGGGAGAAGGAGAGGGATACCTAAAGGAGAAACACCCCCAATCCCCCAAGAAACCCCCAAGAAAAAACCCCCACACACACACACACCCTCCAGCCTCCACCTCACGAAGCCCCAATCCACACACACCCACCTCCTGGACAAGCCCCCGCTTACCGCCCTACCTCCACCTTTACAGGTGCAAAGTACTTTTGACCTGCCCTTTCTCCAGAACGTTCTCGATCTGGTCAAGATACGTTCCCCTAGGACGAGACTTATCTTCGCTTGCCCAATCACTCTCGTCTTGTAAATTTGTTTCGTCAATTTTCTTTCATCCATCCTCTGCACGTGTCTAAACCGAGTCGGACTCGCGCACCGAGGGTTCCGTACAAACCTGTAGGTATATAAATGATAGTTAAGGTATTTTTTTGTCAAATGAAATCCATAAAATTACAATGTGGAGCATAATTTTAAGACAAAGGTCTCTTTATCGTTTCAATAATCCTTTATTTTATATTAACACTCATATCATTTATTACATAATATAACTAAAATACTTACACTAGCCTAGCAGCAACCTTGCAAAAGATATTTATTTATAAAGTTTTTTAGTCACTATTTAAAATCTGGCTCAAAAATATTAAATTTGAACCAGATCTGTAAATGATGACAAAGAGGAATGAATTACCACATTGAAGTTCGAAAAAACGTTATCTATAGTTATACTACTTCGTGTAATGCTATTGTTTATTAATGGAAACATGTTTATGGATGAAAAATATGTGGAAATTCCATTTTGGGGTTTCTTTCTAAAATCGATATTTTTTATAATGTCATGTTACTAAAAATGTAAGGTTTTCGAAATATTTCCTTTATGTGTGCTAATAAACGTTGCTTCATGCCAAATTTCAAGATTTTAGGTCGACTGGAAATCGACCTTTAGGTTTTCATTCCCTTCGAAATATGCGGCTTAAATTGCTGTTTCTTTTGATTTGGTTGACATAGAAGTTTGACGTTTGAGTATAGGATATGACTTTCAATTTTATGCCTCTACGCGTTCATGAGGAAAAGGGTAGTAAGTTAAAAATTATTTTTATTATATGATGTAATTAAAAAGTTATGCTTTTTGCAATTTTTCCTTTATCTGTGCTATAAGACGTTGCTTCGTACCAAATTTTAAGATTCTGAGTCTCAGGGAATTACCCTGTAGGTTTTGATTCCCTTACGAGACTCGAAAATTTGCAGCATAAACAGCTGTATCTTTCACTGCGTTGGCTTAAAAGTTTGATTTTTTCACACCTCCAAGGGAAAATAGACCTGAGTATTTGATATGAATTTCAGTTTGACACCTCCACGCGTTCCTGAGAAAAGGGGTCTTGATAGACGGACAACAAAGTGATCCTATAAGGAGTCCGTATTTTTCCTTTTGAGGTACGGAACCCTAAAAGTGATTAAAATACTTTAAAAATTACCTGAAAACAAACCTATATAATATGACCTTATTAAATAATAATTTCACCTTTATTTACTGCTCTCAAATTCTAAACTGAAGTTCACCTTCCACGTAACATAATACAAAGATAATTCGAAAGTCTAAATAAACTTTGTAACTTTTAACTTCTCTACATCGCTGTTCTCGAATTCACAAAGGTGCTGTATCAAAGTAAACAAGTTATCGTTCGAGTTATTACCTTCCGGTTATATAAATAAGGTTTAGTTTTATTTAATTGTTACAAGTCTTTCCTTTTGACCGAGACTGTGTCATATAGTGTGTGACTAGGGAACTGTGAAAAGTTTTAAAAAAGCGACGTACGTACGAGACAGTGTTTTTGTTTCGGCCCAAGTAAACAGCTCAATTGCGTTTAAACAAATACTCTCTAAAGAATAACTAGTAAGATAGTCAATGATAAACATGCGCCATAAAATAAAATTTGTAGTGCATCTGATATTAAGCACATGATAAGCAAATAATCCTAAAACTCGTGTTTATATTAACTCTATTCGAAATTCATTAATTGTACAATTTAAAATAAATATCTCGCATTCTTCAGATATTCTGGTCTTTGATAAGTTTTTCATACTGAAACTTGTTGCTTCCGACGGAAATCGACTTTTTCTTTTAACTTGTTTGATTATTAAGTAGTTTTGACTATTATCTAGTCTAATGATGAATGATCTAGTGAATGATCGTCATAATTTTAATACTAGAAGTAAAGACAAGTTGGCCGTCCCACGCTTTAGGTTAAGTAAGTGTAATAAAAGCTTTATAATAGTATTCGGTTTTACAATAAGATCCCAAGTAACATTACCGATTTACCTGACATTAAGTTCAAGTATTATGTCAAGCAAGTTTTAATCTCAAAAGGTTATTACAGGGTGGATCATTACGTGAACGATGGTGATGTCTGGAAATAACCCACATCTCTGTGCTTCCACTAAAAACTACGATTTGTATAGTTTTTTTATATGACAAAAAAAATGATATAAAAAAGAAATGAAAAAAAAAAGAACCAGATCGAGTTTCTTGCCAGCTCTTCTCGACTGGGTTGTTTTCCGTAGTGTTTTAGACGTTCATAAGCGCCTTCTTAGGGCCTAAATTGAATAAAGAAATTTTGATTTTGATTTTGAAAAATGAAAACGCAGAAAGAAACAATTTTTCTTTTCTAATTTGTGAGAAATATTTTCATGTTCGTGCAATATAATAATTTATCGCCATTCATTGGGTATTTTTATGATTTTACAAACTGACATTGAAATATCCTATTATCTGCATCTATTTTATCATTATGTGTTTAGATTTTTATTAAGTAAATTAATTTGATTATTTAAAAATTAAACGGCCGATTTTTGTTTACCTTAGTTATTAAAGATGTATATTTTTTAAAACCATTCGATGACGCCACGTCACCTCTCTATTTATTAATTAAAGAACATGAAATAATAAATTGACGGATATGATAAAATATTCCAAATTCAGGTTCTAAAAAATTCACGTATGAAACTCATTACAGGGTTATAAACCAGTTGAACGCCTTTTTTTTTAAATATACAAATATTTTTATTTCCTCAAAACATTTACAAGAAATTATAGCTTTAATTAAGGCTCCAAACTAAAATAGATGTACCATACAATTGTATTTACAACTTTTTTTTGGCAAATATTAATTTCATTATCAATTTAATTTACTTTTTTACTGGTTAGGTACGGGGCTTTTATCACAACCTCACCTAATGTTAAGTGAAAATATTGTTCAGAATGGTAAAATCTAGAGATACTTACCCTCAATCAATACTTTCAAAACGCATTTACAGGTACTTCATAACTGGATTTCTAAACTTGAGTTAGTCAGGATATTGCCCTTCACAGAAAGCTCAGACACATTAAGAAATAGCAAATATGAATTCGAACTTAAGTCCAACGACGTGGTATTCAACAACACTACCATCGTCGTTTCAAAATCAAAACCATGATGGAATATTGTATTTTATAAGGTTCATCTCTATGCTAATACAAAAAAAATAGAGTGTCTGTTTGCAATGCCATAGTTATTTTTTTTTACTAAATAGATTTGAGTGTATATACAATACCTATACCAAAAATACAATATTTTAAATTTTTGTCTGTCTGTCTTTCTGTCTGTTTGTCTGTTTGTTCCGGAACGGTACGACTAAATTGAACGGATGGACGGTCTTTAGCGGGACTTTTTTTAATAGATAGCTAAAATTCCTCCTGGTAAATTAAGCTACTTTTAATTTTCGAAAATAATTACGGGTCCGTGTAAAAAAAAAATTAAAACTCACAAAAAGTTGAATAAAATCCGATTCAATGCACGATTTTACGGGCAAGTCCTTGAATTTATGAGAAATATTTTTACTTTAACTGAGTACTTAAAAAAGTGAAGTCCGTATAAAAAATTGAAACGCTGTTAAGAAATATGAAACGCGGGCGCAGCCGCGGTTAAACAGTTAGTTAGTCTATAAGATGAATGACAAACAGTACGACATATTGTGTTGAAATGAATGATCGTTGACGTCGGTTCCTTAATTTGTTCGGAGCAAATGAACTAACCATTTCTATCACATATACTATATCCATGAAAATAAGCAAAGGCTTCATTCATTATAGATTTTTTAATTCTCCTAACAGTCGGTAAGCAGTAATAGGTTTCTCTAGTGACCTTTCTTAGGGAAGAGATTTTTTTTCGCAAAAGTCTATATTATTATTGCTTTCCTGATCATTTGGTAGTGTTCCACGTCCTCGGACGTAGGTTCGAACCAATCTATTCAACCTTCAAGTGAAGGGAAACATCGTGAGGAAACCGTAACTTGGTACTTGGCTGCCTGGGTAGCATTTAGTTAGCCCTTTAGTTTGAAAACCTGCCATCAAACAACAATAGTTGCGTTTCAGCAACATTACTTAAATGCCTGCGTTTAACATAACCATAACGGAAATTAATATCAGATAGGATTATGGTACGATTGTACCATATCCAGATGTACACCGTTATTTTACCGCGTCCATGTCCCACTTTATTGCATATAAGGCGACCCGCGGCAGATGTCTCGCGCACTGTAATTGCTGTTGTCGCAACCCGCACTCTCAGACGTGCCAGATGTTTACAACTACTAGAGAAGCCCTGTGAGATGTTCCTTTAGTGTTCTCCCCGTTTTTTTTTTTTTGTCGCGTTATAATGTAAGCAAGGATTTATAGCGGAGCGCGATGCTTTATGGGGAAAAACATTTTAGTAACATTTTATACAGGAAAAGACAAGTTTAATGGTTGCAGTGAAATGCGTTATGTTTTAAATTAAATTACTAAAAACGGTAATGGACAGTAATAAACATGTAAAAGGATTTTATTTTTAACTATCACTATGAACTGATGATGGCTTAGTGGTAATGTGGTTGAGGTACAAAGTTTGGTAAACTCCACGTTGTGTGCACCGGGAAACAACTTCAGTTCTTGGCAGAGGCTAACCACTTGGTGTCATTCCTCTTCCAAAGTTGACGACGGCGCTCCTCCCGGTATTCCTCAACTCATTTGTATAGTTTTAGGACTGGGCTTGCCCAGTCCCTTGGGACTGCGAAGTGGATAACCCATATAAAAAAATTGCCCCGGAGGGGTTCTCTTGTGATCCGCATTGAGGAATAAAACCTCTTTAAAAATAACTAGTAAAAAATCATAGATAAAATAAAAATATAAAAATCATTAAAAATTACAACGGAGGCTGAGGCTTCATGAAGTGATGAACACCAATAGAAAAAAAAAAGTGGTACTGAATGAGCTTCGTTTAAGAGAACATCGTGATGAAAGAATATCATAGAAGTAGCACATTTTCTATTACCAATCAAGTTAGCTGCCATCTTCAAGTTTACAAATCTATCGCCAAACGTCTATAGGTATGTTTCAGAAGCATCACTCGGGAGCTAGTACCTCTAGGCTTGGTGTCTCTACCGTCCTAGACAATATTATCACTTAATATCAGGTAAGATAATGGTTTATCTTCTTTTTTTTTAAACTTTATAAGTAAACTCAAGCTATTTTTATTATGTATATGAAAGGTTACTTAGAGTTAGATGAAATCGAAATTTATAAGATTAAAATAAAACGAAAATTGATATTCTACTTTCATCATAACTACTTTGTAAAATTTCTATCATATTATGTGAATTTTACAAATTGAAATTAAGTTTTACGAAATTTAATATTAACACACAACGATCTGAGGAATCCTAATAACATTTGCTTCTAACTTTATAATGATGTTACATGTTTTATTTACATGCTTTTATCTGTCATTACGTTATTGAAAATAGAATTTATGTTATTTTAATATAATTAGCATTAGTAAAAATAAGGTTTATGGTGTTATTTTATACTAGTTGTCCACCCGCGGCTGCACATACGTTCTTCACTGCGTTTTATTTTTTTTATGCGGAACCCTAATTATTTTCGTTAATCAAAAGTACCTTAACATACCCGGAGTAACTTCAGCTATATACCAAAATAACTTCCGTCTAAAACGGGTTGCCGTTCCAGATATTGCCCCTTTACAAACAGCCAGACATACAAAAGTTTAAAAAATTGTATATGTAATAATTATCGTATATACATTAATATCTATTATGTAAAAAAAATACTTATAACATTACAAACATACACTTCAATTTTATTTACTAGTATAGAGAAAAAAATATTTGCTTCGATAATATATTTATGATATGTAGTTTTTGGAATCATCTTGGTCAGTCAGCTAATATTGTTTGTTTGTAATTCATTAAATTGCTATTTTTGAATCAATATTGTATCATTTTTGTGACTTTTAAAAAAATGTCTTTTCAAAGAAAAATATTCTCTCAAAGGACCACCATTTTATTAATTAATTCTATATGTCGATTACCCAATTTGTGGAGACAATTGGAAAATAATAGAAAGCTGGCGTAAACGCCAGATTAATGCTCAAGGGGTTAAAAAACAATTTTTGTAAAGTATTATTATCATAACAAATTAATCGTTTCCTAATAAAAAAACACTTTCCATTAATTTTTTTAAAATATACGAAAGTGTGACTTAGATCACTATGATTCTAACTTATGGTATATGCAAGAACAGTTAGTTTCAGGCAAATAATAGTACATGAATTAATTGTTTAGAAAATAAAATTAGTTAATTAGTCAGTCAATTTTATGTTGAGAAGGATAGCAAAGGTTTGACCACTAGAGGGTAATTAATGACCGCATCTCCTCGCCTCTCAAGTAGTACCCTCCCATAGTTAATTAATGAGTGAATCCCACGTCGATGGAGCTATTATGTTTTACGTATTTAGTGACCACAATCAAAATAGAAACCTAAAAAAAAAATTGTTTCCAAAATGTCTTTAATTTATAATAAAAATGTTGATAAGTAAAACTAAATAAAAAACAGTGTAGAAAAAATGTACTGAATTGTTTTTTATTAACGAACTTATTTATAGACTAGCTGTTTGCGCGCAGCTGCGCCCTCATTTCATATATTCTTCACTGCGTTTTAATTTTTTTATACAGTACCCTAATTATATTCCTAAAAAAAATTAGTAGTATGTTAAAGTATTTACAAATATTTCTCATAAATTATAGCACTTGCCCTTTAAACTGTGCAATGAATCGGATTTCATTCAAATTTTTATTAATTTTAATTTGTTTATATTTTAAGTTACGCGGAGTAACTTCAGATATCTACCGAAAAAAGTCCCGTCAAAATCCGTCCAGCCGTTCCGGAGATTAGTAGGAAGAAACAGATAGACAGACAAATATTTTAAAACTTGTGTTTTAGGCATAGACGATAGGTATCATATATACATTCATATCTATATACTAAAAAAATTTTTTTTCTCTGTCTATGTAATCTATTTTCAATGCACTCCGAAAAGCTCTACTACTCCACAATATACCACAAACACATAAATTCTCATTGAAATTTACTCAAAGTCAAGTAATTCTATGAAAATCACATTCAAATCGGTACAATACTCTTGAAATGATACAATCTTGCCGAAATCCGTATTTTACTTACAAGTTATAGAAATACTATGAATAAGCTAAAATACATTTTTACGCTTCGTAAAATCAACACAAACGCTCTGCTTTGTTTTCCCTTTTCGAAAGTGAACTTAATTAATTAACGTATCCGTGCGATTGTTAATTATGAAGTACACAGGAACGTAATTAATGCAACAACAAAATTAATTACTAATTTAGATATTTTTACCATCTAATATGTAAATTTTACATACAAATTTGGAATGCTATTATTAGATTGCCTTTAAAGTTATTTTACTGCATCCTAATTTTGTGACTTTTTCGTTAAATGTTTAATTATTTTAACGCAACCAGGCGGGCATTATTAGAAAATGGCCTACCACCAAGCAATTGTTTCCTCGCGATATTTTTCCTTCACCTAAAGCTCAGACTGATTTTAGAGTTGCATAGAATGGCTCGAACCAGCGTCCATTAAAGAGTATTCCGACCGCACTATCAACTGCCTGTCATCGCTTCACTGTCTTCCAAGTTCAAGATACATATAACTCTCAGCAACACTTCTAAGTTTAACGTGTAACATAAGATGTTAATCAATTCGTCATTTGAAATCAAGAGTATTCAATTTATATAAAAACGCTAAGCATACAAAACTTTTGAGTCTTATAGTCGAGATGACAAATAATATTTTGATAAAATAAACAAATCCCTAATTTCTTGTACTACGATAACTAATTAAGCTGTAACGTTGCCGATCTGTCTCATCATCTTATTTGAATAATAATACACAAAAAAAAAAAGCGGAACGATCGATCTGTCACCAGTTTATCCGACCTAAAAGCGACTGTAAATAATGACAATGGATTACTGTTTTCCCTTTTTATTAAACGGGGCCAGATTAAAATGGCAAAAACGGCAGGCTAGTTGTTTTTGTTCCCATTTCTCAATAATATTTCCCGCTGATTGAATCGAGCTGGACACTTTTTTATCAGACCATAATTTGGAATCGATACAATATCTATTAAACATATGGAAATCAACTATCAGTGAATTAAAACGGTTTACGTTTATTATGGTAAAAAACATTTCACTTTTTCTTGGATTATTATAATATATTAAACATTAGTAAAAGGTTCTCTAAGGTTTGTCAGACTTACAAGTTTACTTTGATATACGTTTATTCATATGGAGATAGCTCAAAATGGATTGGTTTACATACGATTAGTTCGTGGTAATCTCTGATAGTATTATGGGCATGATCAGCAATTGGTATAATATGCTCGTGATTCCCTAAAACTTGATGACAACTAAATTACACAAACCATTCAAGTTTCCACTAAAATTGTAATTAATTAAAAGTAGATATAACAACAAACACTAATTTTTATAATTACAACCTTATAATATTATGGCAAACTCCAGCGGTGTTATTACAAAAAAGTTAAAAATCCGTTGAACACATGTTTAAAAAAGTTCAATGTTTTAGGCTTGTTTAGAGACTATATTTTGTACAATTTTAAATTTTAGACATAGTGTTTAGTTAAAAGCGTGTTTAAATCTCTTTTAAAGAACTGATGGGACATGCAAATATATCAATCTTATTAAAACTCTTATTATGCATATATATGGCATGAACAAAAAAAAATATGTGTTCGAGTTAGTCACGACTGTAATCAAACGAATCGCGCTGGGCCCTAGTCTAAACGATTCGGGGTCGTGATTAACCCTGGCCGACCTGCGATTCGCAGTAGACCAAAATAATGTAAGATCGACACTTACCTCTCGAGTAACGCCGGTGTCCTGCTTCACCTTCCGTAGCCCGTGTGTAGTAACCAGTGTATAGTGTGAATGTGTGAACTGAGTAATAGCTAGGAAGGCTTAACAATCAACAAACAATCAATTTAACGTTTAACGCTAATCACAAACAACTTTCATCTATAACAACGTGTATGCTCGCGTCAAGTTATTACCAAACTGAACTCTGCGACAATTCTCGCGGGTACTACGATAGAATTCAAGTGCCCCTTTTTTTCAGTTATGATCAATAATTAACATATGTGTTCTCGACATATCTCGTTCGTGAAACCGGGATTTTAAGTAATTCTAATATGCTTCATTAATATCAACACCATACGCAACCGAGTTCTAGGGAAACACATGTTGCTCTTGAAGGTACCTTCCAAAAACTGCCGAAAAGATATTAAAGTATATCCAGGTCTAGAGAGTGAAATAGACTTTAGCAGAGTGACAACCATAGTAGATATTTCTAAGTCGCAGTTATATAAGATTGTTTAAGCCTAAATTGCTTCTTCCAGAATTATAATAATAACGTGTTAACCGAGAAAATAATGATAAATAAAAATAATAATAATAAGCCTTTTATTGTTTCTCCATTTGCATGCGTTTACAAATTAGTTATAACAAAGAGTATAAATTCATAGTAGGCATATTGACAAAGAATATTAATAATATTAATTTGTTATAATATGTTTATGTATTAGTATTTAATTTTTTAGTAATTAAGTAAATTTATTTATTTTACTTCAATATATTTTTTAACTTAATGTTCGTATTTATTAATCTGTAATGTAAAATAAAATTTAAATGTCATTATTTTTATGAGAACCCCTCTGCAGGGTAAAGGCCTCCTCCATCTGTATCCAATATTTTCTGTCTTTTGTTTTTGTTAACCAATTTTCTGAAGCAACATCTTTGATGTCATCGACCCATATTCGCGGTGGTCTTTCTCTTTTTCTTTTACCAACTGGTCCATTCCATTTTATGACACAACTTGTCCACCGGGCATCTTCAACTCTTCCTAGGTGTCCTGCCTATTTCCGCTTTAGTTTCATAGAGTGAACTAGAAAATCAATTTGTTTTGTTTTCTCTCTAATCTGGGTGTGGCGTACTCTATCTATTTTTCGTAATCCGAGTACGTATCTTTACATAGTTGCTTGACAGAGTCGATTTTTTTCCTTTGCCTGCTTTGTGTATGATGGTAAAACGTTATATAATGTTACTATGAACGCTGATCCCTAAAAGATGAGTTAGATCCTTAAACATCAAGAAATTTGTCTATATACTCGTACGTATGCAATTAAATAAAAAAAAACAATTCCACTTTGACATGCGTGCATAACATGCACTTTGCATGGTGGTAGGGCATTTTAAAATAATGCTTACCTGAATTGCTACCATCCTCAAGTTCGAAAACCTATCGCCAAATGCCAATATTTGTGTTCCGGCAGCATCACTTGAGAACCAATATCTAGGCTTAGTGCGTTTACCATCCTGGACCACATCGTCACTAAATATCAGGTGAGATTGTGATCAAAGCACTGAGTCTATATCGTGTAAAAAAAAAGTCGTGATCTAGAATGAAGCAGGTTACTAGAGTTCAGTTATCGAAGTATATGAGAGTACACACTTGACAAGAAATTCTCACGTTTCTTGATTTTAAAAGTACTATTCGAATCCGAGGCAATCGGTACTGATACTCTAAAAAAGTAATGTACTCTTCTTATCTACGATTAAAACAAAAACATGGTATACGATCGTTTGTATTTTAAATTATAAATTACCTTGTTCTTTTTTATTTCTGTGTTTGATACGTACTTTATATTGTCACGATTAAACTGTTTGGTTTGTACGTGACCTTTACAATATCCTTGACCGTAAACTCGAATGGTGGCTTGATTGATTAATGTATTGTTTTACTTGAAATGTTTCTGATAACGTGAAGTAAATTATGTTGTACATGATTGTTTTTTAAATTTTACTATTGATTAAATATATTGATAACTAGCTGAGTGCCTCGTCTGAGCCCGCGTTTTTAATGTTCTTCACTGCGTTTTATTTTTTTTTTAATACGGAACCCTAATTATTTTCGAAAATTAAAAGTACGCTAAGTTACCCGGAGTAACTTCAGTTATGTATCAAAAAAAGTCCCGTCAAAATCCATCCAGCCGTTCCGAAGATTACCCGGAACAAACAAACAGATAGAAAGACAAACAAAAATTTTAAAAAATGTATTTTTGTTATTTTGTAACGTAATATACATTCATATCTATTTAGCAAACAACATAATTTTGACATTACAAACATACACTCCATTTTTTTATTTATTAGTATAGGTTCTATGATTCTTCATTTATTTAATCTAAAAAATAATATTTATGTTCAAATACGATAATTAATGTGAAGATTAAAATATTCTTTACATTAAAATAACGTAAATAAACATTTATTAAAAGTTTATTTGACAATAATTTTACAACTTTTAAAACTTCTATACCGAATAGTATATAGGTAACTAACCATCAGCCAGTATTTCTTTGAAATCCTGAGCTATTTTCTTAGGATACCGTGCAAATTACATTACGTTTATGTATCGGGTAATGTAAATATTTCTTCAACCTAACTACCAATGATACCTTTTCTTTTGTAAAACATTTGATAAAATTTCAACAGGAAATTACTTAGTCTTTGTTTTTTAATAACTTTGAGGCGAATTAAATTATTTTTAATTATCAATAAGCATACTGCAATTGTAGCAAAATAGACAGTAAAGAAAATTTAAGATGTAATCAATATGCAAGAAATTCTGACATAAACACCTCCGGACATCTACAGATAATAAATTTTACCAAATAATTTACGAAGTATCATAAAACTATGCTATTGTAACTTTCTACGGGACTATTAGCAAAAGATACATAACAATAAGATAATCAATCGCAAACTTTGAAATCAATTTGACATTCTCTAGACGTTAGGTTTTGAATCAATTAAAACTCTCTTATTATACCAATTGTAGTTTCATTATTTAACGAAGTCATCATAATCTTCTTACTTCTCTACGCCTTATAGGCACAATTTTTTATGTCCCCTCAAGTACAGAACAACAAAAATCCTAACCGAAAGAATGAATGAACACCACAGCTGCCTACAGCGTCCTAATTGCTTCATTGAAATAATCGGCACTAGTCCAATTTCTCAAGTCTTGTCTTGTTTATCCTGTTTTGTCTGGAGAAAGTCATTAGCAAATAAGCTACCTTTGTACTTGGTCCTTTATATCTCTAGTACTTATCCAAATTACAGAACATAGTAGGTAATTTGGATTTCAGTTTTACATTTTACTTGATGACTTTCTTGTTGACAAAAAAGCCTTTCTATCATTTTTCAATGCAGAAGATTTATACTATGAAAATCTTTATTTATTAGAAAACTAGTAGATACCCTTGGCTTTGTCTGCGTTGTTTATTATCATTACAATTTAAATTATTTAGTGATTAAAAAGTGATTAAACTATCTATATATTTAAACTAAAGAGATCCACGCACAACAACATTTTATTTAAAAACATACGGGTAAAGATTTTTTTTAATTGTAATATTTTCTTCACGCCGTGCAAAAGGATTTACAGTTTTTTTTAACAATTGCTAATGTGTTTTGCATAAACATGAGACATTCAATTACAGATTTAAGCTGAATAATCTTACATTAAATACACGAGAGAAATTTCACGCTCTCCGTCTGAAGTGACACAGCAATATGAAGCGAGCGCCACGGCGGTCTGCAGCTGTAATTAAATTTTTTTAAACAACTTTCCGTGTCTAATTCCGTTTATGAAATGAATTATTTTAATGAAGGCCCTTATGAGCTCTTTGTTTTTATATAACACGTACAAATGTAGGTATTATAATTTTTATTATAAGCTAACTCTTGATCGTATTCATTCACACTTGATTTTAAATTAGGATTCGAAGGTTGCCGAAGTAAGTCAATGGATGCTTGCTGATATTTTCAAACAGAGTTTGTTAGTTAACTAACCAAGAGCTAAATAAATTGTAATTTTAACTTAAGAACTTTTTTTCACTATTTCATCATATGATGTAAAGTAAAAATAATTTTTCGACCTTATGCATTGCTAGGGTCTTGATAATGTCATATAGTGTAAACTCTATATAGCGACATTTCGGAGACTGCATCATTTAATGCCGCTATTAAGAGTTGTCGTTAAATAGAAAGAAGAAAAATTAATCCAATTGTTCTAATATATAGCATGTATTTACTAATAAAGTATAGCATTTATTGATTAAAAAAAAACAACGCTTATAGCAAGAATAATCGAATGAATTACTTAAAAGCTTAGGTACATATGATGCCGTTAGTCAAGATAAGTCGTATTAGATAATAAAGGAACTAAATAACAAACGAAAAAACGTGTAGAGATTAAGTCCTTATTAATTTCGACAACTTAGAAACTAGTGTTTACTTATTAATAATTATTGCCGTTTTTTTTTTTTAAATTGATATGACACTAAATAGAGTGTACCGTCATATGGACATCGAGGCAAATCCAACCACAGTAATTTAGGCTCCTTTAGGGAAGTCTGTACTTAAATCGAGTGTCGTTTACGCTGTATTTTGATTTTTGACAATAAATGTCTTTTAAATATTCACTTAGTACACTTTTAGTTCTAGATCGAATATATTTTTAAATCACACATTCAGCGGTTCTAAGTTATAACTTCATACGTATTACATTTATGAGTTGTATGAGTAACTAAATATCAGTTTTATAGTTAATACTTTAGAATTCACTCGACATGGGGGAGTAGACGGAACACACGGATAATCTCAATAAATCTGTGGCCGAAGCCGTTAAACTAATGTCATGTTTTTGTAAGACTTCATCGGGTTATTTTTTTTATACATCGCAAGTGGATTAAAAGATTTTTTTTATTCTATTTATTAACGCATTATTTTGTTGTCGGAAATTGATAGATATGGTCGAGCTACAATTGTATTCTATTTTATTTCCTGAAAATTATAATAAATGCCTTGTTTTTTTTCTTCTTACATTAAAATTATTTATGGAATCCTAGACTTATAAGTTCAATGCAATTGTTTTCATCATAATTTCTTAACGTATACTTTTAATAATCTCTTATAAATACTTTAAAATAATGTGTCCAAAATACACTTCGTGCTTATTACTTACTGGCTGGTGCCCGCGGCTCCGCCCGCGTTTCATATGTTCTGTGCATATGACGTTTCATTTATAGCTAATTTAAAAAAAACAATTGAATGAATAAAAGTAAGAGTATTTTGTTTTCATTAGCGGAAAAAATTTATATAAGCGTAAATTGAAGTGGTAAATGTACAAAAGAGTAAATCGAAAAAAAAAAAAAATAAGTGAGGATCGGTGGAATCCAAAAAATACCTGTCTACGAAAAAGCTGCGTTGAAAGGTATTAGTCCTATCCCGATATGTTCAGTAGTTTTGAGGTGATGGTGCGTCAAAGGAACCCCATTTTCCTTTTATTTATTACAAGGATAAATTCCTGTCTTTTGTTTTATGGGAGCAAATAAATGAATAAACAAACAAATGGAGAAAACATGGTAAAGGGCTCATAGAATTTGAAAAGTATATAGCCTATAACCATCTACGATTAAGTCCGCGTCGAATGGTTGTGGTTTCATTCTGATCGGTCCAGTAGTTTACCTCGGACAAAGAAAACAAATTTTAACAAAGAAAACATAGATTTCGAATGGGACTATGTAGGCTTGAGCAGTTTTGTATTACTGCGTTCTAGAAATATCTATTGTGACCGCGCCCACAAAAATACAATTTCTGCTCATAATCAATCACGCATGCTCATGTCGATATTCCTATTTAACGTGATAATATTTTCAAATAAATGAATTCCTTTCAATGTGTATAATTTTAGGAAATGCAATATCTGGAAAGAAGTTCCTTATGAGGCGCTGCGGAGGGGTACCCTAGCCGGCAAAAACGTCCGTAACGTTAAAAAAAGCGTAACCATTCTATAGCTGTAATTATATTTCAGTAAAATAAATATCGCTTCCGTGGCGCAATTGTGTAGCGCGTTCGGCTGTTAACCTAAAGATTAGACGTTCGAGAAGACCCAGTACTAAGTATTATTTAGTATTTTGTTCGATAATTTATTTTAACAAATTATTGGTAGTAAGATTCTTTTATATGTATTTTTATTCATAGAAATATTGAGATCATGACCCCATAAATTAAACGCGAGAGATCGATTTATTTTTGAAGTAAAATTAATAAGAATCGAATAAAATACATCTCAGTATTTTATGATACCACCTTTTGCTGCAATCATGGCTTCTATGCCTCGCAATATTATGCTATCTACAAATACTTCTGTGTTATACTGTCTTATAAAAATAGTATTATACTAGCTTAGAAGACCGAGTTTCTTTTTATTAGTAACCACTAACAGATTTACAATAAATATTATTATTATTTGGTTAGAGTTTAATATTACTACACCATTCTTTTATAAAAAAATCAAAGAGCTGAGATTGGTTTCTTTCGATTTTGGATTAACAACCCCTTGAGCACTAACCTGGCGTTTACGCCAGCTTTACATTGTTTTCCTATTGTCTCATTTTTATGGGTAATCGACATACTAATGCCATAGTTACTTGCATTAATTAATTTCATGTGAAAAATTAACAGTTTTTATCTCTATTACTAATGCCATGATCTCGACTATTTATTGTAATGAATAACAAGTATGTATGAAACAATAAAAATTAATCCGATGTTTAAACCATTGTTTTGTAAATAGAAGGAAATTTATTACATGCTGACCCTAATAATTTAGCCCATCCAATGTAAATATTTAATCAGAACATTTTAACCATAGATTATACTAATCAAGGACCTTTGAAACTTTTACGTCGAGTTATATGAAACTAAAAGTTTTAACTTTGTACTATAGCATAGATTGATTGACTGCGTGTAACCTTTTTGTTTTATCATCCGTGCCCGTGCACGTTTTGTCAGAAACACGACTACAACGAAAAACTCTATCCGAAAATGAATTAGGATTTATGATTTACCCTTTCGCCGTAAACATAACGTGTTCGTGAATTCTATTCCTGTTATCCGAGATTGCAAATTTTATTTCACAATGATCATAGTCAATGAAATAAAATTCAGCCTTCTTACATTACATCTACTTACGTAGACGATACGTTTTATCCGATATCAAGTGACGGGAACTGATTTACAAACCCAGTTGCCGAAGTTTATGAGTAAATGTTTTTTTACACGGAATACGCTCAGTGCTTTGACCACAATCTCACCTGATGTTAAAGACGATGTGGTCCAGGATGGTAAACGCACTAAGCCCAGATACTGGATCTCAAGTGATTCTGCCGGAACACACCTATTGGTATTTCGCGACAGGTTTTCATACTTGAGGATGGTAGCTACCCAGGCAGGCATCATCAGAACATGCCCTACAACCCTGCTATGGTTTCCTCACGATGTTTTTTCTTTCGCCGAAAGTTCAGGCCGAGTTTAGAGGCGGATAGATGGAGATCAAACCCGCGTGTCGATTCACGCAGAATCCGGCCGCACTACCCGCTGTGCCATCATCGCTTCTAAGTGTTTAGAGTTAGATTAAAGACTTAGAATTATATTGTTATATTTTAATGAAAATTTAACAACAATCCAAACGTTTAAAATAACATGTTCTTTCAGAGTTAAAATGTCATGACATTTTTGTAACGTGACAGCTATTCTATTTCAGTTGTTTTTTGTGGTGACGTGTGCCGCTGTTGCGAATTCAGAGTGAGATGATGCGAGGTGAGAGAGAGAGAAGAGAGAGCAGGAGAATTGGGTAGTTGAGGAGAGTATAGTTTGATGGTTGTCATGACGATATAATAAAACGAACACGTCATACGATATAACTTGTATTTTTTTCCTTTTATTCTTTATATATAATATTATTAACAAAATAATGAAACTACACTTATAAGTTAAATTTGCTTTCAACAATAAAAATCTTAACCGAAGAAAATTAATCAAAATATTTATATCAAATTAGCAAAGTAAAATTAACACATGATGTAAAATTAAATTTTAAAAGTAAGGCTTTTTCCTTCGCACGTTATTTAAACGGAGCTGCGAACGGTGTCGGTGAACGGACAAAGACAAAAGGTCCTAAAAAGACCAACAAACAAACCGGCAACAAAAACGGTCACAAAACCTCAACCATACGTACGGGTAATTTACTAAAGACAGTTTCGTGTTAAGTTGCGAAACGAGTTTTCAATATTAATAGCTCTTTTGTTTAATTTATATTTTGAAAAAAATATCAGACACTTTGATCCTGAATTTTTTATAATATCTATATATAACTGTATACGGTTCCATCCGCTACTACACCTGCATTGAATTTAGAATTTGATCTAGTGATAAATTGTATTCCTGAGAGTTAATCGAATGCAGTAAAGATGCCATCAAAATTTTCCGGCATGTCATTTTGATGTATCTTAAGCCCACGCAGGTCATACAATTGGATTTCATTTGTTTCATTACATATTTAAACTTTCCTTGAAAAATATTTAAATAAAAGTAAAAACGACATCAAAATCCGTTGCATATTTTTTGAGGAAATAATGTTACCGGAGTCATGATGTATGCTGAGCTAATAGGTACTGGCTCTCAAGCGATGCTGTCAGAACTCACGTATAGGTGATTGGCGACATTATGTTTTTCAAACATTGTTTTAATTGGCATTGACTAACTCTCAGTACCAACACATATCAACTAGTCAAACAAATACAAAATATCGTGTAGCCAGAATTAATCATCTGCTACTGTTATTTATAATCAAAAAAAGTTTATTTCCGATAATGGCGACAACGTGGCGCATATTGTTTCCTGTTTAAAATGTCTCATTGCGCGATAGTTGATAATTACTTCTAAACAATGTAGTAAAACCGAATATATATTTTCGATTGTCTGACGTATTGGATGGACCCATTATAGTTTAACATATAGGTTTGTATATTTGAAAGAGCAACACATTTTCGCCATCCATCAGTGAATTTAAAACAATGGGCGTCTAGAAAGTACGTTGGTATTTTAGTGGATTCAGTCTAACATAAACAGTGAGCTATTCTCTGTAGCGGATAGGTATACTGACAAGTACTCTTAACGCAATAATAAAAAAAAAATACGTTTTTTCAAGAACAAAGTTAACATTAAGATAAAATCAGAAATAAAACTTCAACTAAATTTATACATATTTAACAACACGGTGGCATAAAAAGTAGGTATTCGCAATTTACTGTAAAAAAAAAACACCGTCTATGTCGAAACTTTACGGTCGATCAGTATCGAAACGGATATTATTTCGTTTCTGCATCTATCAATGTCGAGCGCAGGGAAAAGAAATTTACAAGGAAATGACACATAAAAGTTATTCTGAAAATTGATCCTGTAATGGCGAAAATAATATATCAGGTATATAATAAAGTGAGTTGAAGTGGATGTTTATTTTTAATATGGACAATTTCAAAATTATTTGCACCTTTTTTTTTTGTCGCTGGGAAATGCATTTACGCAATACCCTTACCCATTGCATTAGTGAGACCGAAGTCCCCCAATGCAATGGGATCCCCAATGCAATGGGCCCCCCAATCCAATGGGTCCCCCAATGCAATGGGTCCCCCAATGCAATGGGTCCCCCAATGAAATGGATCCCCCAATGCAATTCTAGTAACTTAAATCCTACGGAGTTCCATAAAAAAAAAAAAACCATCTAAAAAAGTAATTTAGCTTTACATTCGGGTTCGGATAATGAAAGGCCCCTTTGATGTACTTATATTGAGGTATAACGAACTCTAATTCGCTCATAGGTAGTAGAAACGATGGATAAGTCAGAGTCCATTTTTTAGTAACTTAATTTATGGCAGCCGTTTGTCGACCAATATAGGGAGCTCAGTCGCCATATTCCTCTACCTACCATACATTTTTTTTCAAACTCCATCAGCTCCTTCTCACGACCTTGTCATGGAGATCGTTAGGTGCAAGATTACAGACTCAATCACTGAGATCAGGCAACGGTGTGAGAAGACCCATGAGTGATAGACGAGCAAAGTTGTACTGCGTTGATACGCGAGATAATTTTCGCGCACATCCATAATGATGACACCTAGGTGTCATTTTTCAGTCTACTTTTATATCAACACGCTTAATATTGTTTTCAATATAAAATATTGAATATTGGTACATGTAATTTATTTTAATTAACTATAGTTAATAACAATAACAAAACTAAAATTTATCTTTGGTTCTTGAAACGATTATAGCGTCATCTTAAGTTTATATAATATTATATCTTTTTGTTTTAATTCCTCATTACCACTCCGAAAATAATACCAGATTTTTTTATTCTTTACTATCATTCCAACATTATTCCTGCTACTTATTATGCTGAAACATGTTAAAAATAAAAAAGGAGAAATCAATACGACAAATAAACACTTGAAAGTCATTTAATTAGTACTTTAAACTGAGCGATTAACTTAAAGGTAAACTAGCGAACGGACTTTACGGGAAAGACAAACAAACAATAAAGATGCAGATTTGCACACTGCCGCCCCGCGACGTCGAATCGACGTGTATACCACACGTAGTCAGTTTTGACGTGTACGTTACTCGTTGACATGTAAACATGTAAATAAATAACTATTAGTTCAAATGCGTGTTTGTTATACTTTGACAACCTTACGACTTCACCGACCGTGATGAATTTGACATAAATGTTCTCTAGAGTACAGAAAAGGACTTCCATCTCTGAATTTATTAACAGTCTACATTATGTATAATGTTTATGTATAAACAGATATTACCTTATATAACAACATAGAAGAATAAAAAGATAATAAGGATAGTATTGTGTTTGTTTCGTTATTATCGTATCGTATTTTGATTTCGCGCGCTCTTTAAATGTAATCGGTGCAGTGTCGGAACGCCTTCATATACGGTATAACATTGGTTATCAACCAATGGGATCGCTCGAGAGACTCGAAGCGCATACGCGATACAACACTGCATAGAAGCAAGCGTCACGGCACTCTCCTCCGATAACGTGACAAAAGGAAGACCTACGGCTTAAAACGTTTTTTTAAGAAAGTAACTACACGAAGAACGTGTCCACCGTTTTCCAACTATTTTAAACCTTATCCGTGTGAGTGAACAGTGGAAAACCAACATCAGCAGGCCGGCCTAAGGGAATACCGCAAGAACCTGGACGCAGACTATCTGGTGAGTACCGTGCATGATACCCATTGCTTGATAGTTTGTGTTATATCGTATTTACCGGCGAGTATATCAGTATATACTCGATCCAGAGTGGCGAATTGACACTGCATCGTATTGGAATCGCGTTAGTTCGTTACAGTGTTTATACTTTAAAAAAGAAAACTTCGAGTCTTGAGCAACTCTTGACAAAAATATGGAATCGCGTTACCAAGTTACCAATGCCATGAAGTCAACCGTCAACATGCTAACAGTATGTCAAGAATTAAAAAATTCTGTTGACCAGAAGGGCCTTGATAGCTTCTACGGACCTCAAGGTGAACACTTAAGGCACTAAAAATGGTAGCCAGCGCAAGGGCACCAAAATGGTACGAACCTTGACTTGAGCTTGCTATCCGTGTTAAAAATGACGCAGAATTTCTCCTAACCTCCATCTATCCATCTAACCGTAAAGGCGTCCACTGTTGGACCTAAGTCTCCCCAAAAGATAGGAGGGGAATAGCCCTAATCTCCACG
This sequence comes from Samia ricini, assembly GCA_014132275.2. Classification (NCBI taxonomy): domain Eukaryota; kingdom Metazoa; phylum Arthropoda; class Insecta; order Lepidoptera; family Saturniidae; genus Samia; species Samia ricini. Next base: position 29,893,549 of record AP028159.1, on the reverse strand, counting down.
CTTGGCAAAAGGGTTGGCGATCGCAGTAGTTGTTTGTAGTCCTCAGAAGATGCTGCTGCCCATCTTCTGGTGTGTATCCCTTTGTCTCCTTTCACGACACTCACGGGTAGATATGGGGTGGTACTATTTTTAAGCCGGCACCACACGGTACGTAACGGTTAGTAAACATTTAAAGTAAAAAGGTCCCTTGTAGAACCTATTTACCTTGCGTGTAGTGTGCAGTATGACGTATGAGATGCTTAAACATACAGTGTCACTGTATCGCGCTGACGGCGGCTAGAAGAGCCTCCCCAGATGGGAGTAAGAGCATGCCTTGTGCAACTGCCGGTGGGGGACCAGGAAAGTGTACGAGAAGATGGCGTTTAAGTGCTGGCGCTTGGGAATTAATTAAATGTATACTTACGCGGGCTCGTATATTTTGATTATGAATAGACTTTTTGAAAATATATACATAATTATTGCTCGGAGGGGCAATACATGTAAAAACTCGACAAAAGGTTATGTATGTTAATAATATAAATTAACAAATTATGAAATTTATAAATTAAAGAAAAACAATTTTTCTAAAATTTGGAGTTTTCATTTCTGTCAGCGTTCCCCACAACTGCTTAATTTTTTTCCAATATTTTTTTTTAATTTTGATTGTCTATCAAAAGTATTCCGTACTTAAAAGCTTCAAAGTAATTAGTAGTTTAAAGTTATTTAAAAAGAAACTTCGTTCCAACAACTGTCAGTAATTACCTATTTTAAATAAGCGAATCAAAGTCGAAACTTTTAATTATAGTTAATTCGATACATTTGTCTATCGTTTCGAATGTCAAATGAAAATAATTCTTACGTGGTGATTTTTATTAAATTCGGTCTGATAAAAACTTAACAAACAGTGATTTTTTTATTCTCCTTTTATTTGTACAGGGCTTTTGCACATTAGTGTATGCCAGCCCTGTCGGAACATACCCAATATACCTTACAACGATAATAATAATAAAAAAAACAACTAAAAAAAATGATCTCTTATCTTAGTAATATATAGTAATAGTATTTTTTTTTACTTGTTTACATATCTGTTACCTAGTACCTAATACCTAGGTAATGACGGGGGGAAATGCATTTACGCACTACCCTTATCTATTGTATTTGAAGGATCAGAGTCCCCCAAATACAATAGATAAGGGGGCACGGAGTGACGAGCTCCGTGCCAGTGTGGGACTCACCCGGGCGAGAGTCGCCCGGAAATACCCACTAAAACCCCCCGGGGCCGTCCGCTGCATTTGGGATGGGGGCGACACGGGGTGGCTTTCGCAAGCACCGCGTCGCCCCCTGCAGCGAACCCACCCGGCCCGTCAGTGCAATGGCCCGGTGGGGATGGAGGAGAATAGTTCGCCTCCACCTCTTAGCCCGCCTCAGGAGAGGCATGACCTAAGGTCAGACATCCAGGGGGCGGAATAAGTTTCCGCCCCCCATAAAGAGAAAGGGTAAGAGTTGTAAAGAGCAGTGGCGGGCAAAGGGAAACAAGGGGAAGAAACCCGCCACTGCTTTAAAATACCTACTGTACCTAGTAGATAATACCTAGACCCACATTCATTCTAGACCCTCATATTACAGCACAAATTTCCACGAGAATTATGAAACTGGTGACGATGTGAGATAATGTATCGTGGGACGATCAAGCGATGAGAAAAGGACAATCTCGCTCGATCGCTTGAGCTAGAAGGTCACCATTTTAGTTTTAAGTATTATATTGTAATTAGTTATATAATCAATTTTTATAGGACAAAAATTTCCTTTTAAAAACCTCTGACGGTCAACTATGTTTATATTCACCTTTGAAAAATATAGCCACAGTATAAATATACAGCTGTGGTATAGTTTAAAAGCGATATTTCTAAGTTTATAATTCAAGGCATGCTTATTACTCGGATACGAGTCAAAGCGATACGATATAAACGTCCATAGGTAACTAACAGTATCACACGTTGTTAACTGTTAATTAATATCCTCCAGAATTGTCATTTAAACACAACATATGTTCTCTGGGAGTTATTATATAGTTATTGTCTTATTCAATCACATCAAATGAATTCATGTGAAGTAACTTAATTCATATTATTTTTATACAAGGAGATCCCTCAATAATTTTAATTTTATGGAATAAAAATTAAAGATAAATATGGACTACATCGTACATCGTATTTTGTAATATATGTAATCCAATTAAAAATAACTGTGAAAGCTTAATATGGTTTATAACAGGCGATTAAATTTATAATAGAAATATCAGTGTATTTTTGCTCCAAGTATGTAGGTTCTTAACTAGTTTTTTAATGATAGAGTAATTTATGGTTTATGAAAAATCTATGAAATGTCTGCAAAATGCGCATGAAGTACCTAGTAATTAGAAGTATTTAATGAAACCCCGTGTGTTTAAAATAGATATTTCTTTCTTTTGTTATAACACTACGGTGGAAATTTTATCTCTGTATACATATATTCTATTTCATACAAATCAGTTTATATGCTCTGTATATATGTATCTTTTGAAAGGTCATATTTCTTAGTTTTTATATTGATTAGCTTTTAGCATAAATTCGACGCTTTGACTACAATATGACCTGATACAAAGTGGTTATTTACACCAAGGTAGTAAACTCGCTAAGAGTTACAAAAGAAGTGAAATCTACATTAACCAATCGGTAAGTTAAAAAGGGTAATATGTGATATCAGACCGAATTGACTGACCTCCGTTCACACATATGACCAGCAACATGAATTTGCCTACACAGGTCCGCACACGTCGATGGCCAACGTACAATTAATCAAGACCTTTTTTTTTTTTATTTTATCTAAACTAGCTAATGCTGTTGACCAAAGTGGCCTTTAAAGCTTCATCGAATATTGGGGGCGAGTGCTGAAGTTTCCTTGTGTGCTGAAGAAAAAAAGTTTCCTTACAGGACCTATGTACCTGCGTGTTATGTACAGGAGTGTGTATGCAGTGTTGTGCGTGTAATGCTTGGTGCATGGGCAGTGTCACTGTATCGCGCTGGCGGCGACGTCAAGAGCCTCCCCAGTTGGGGAACGAGGCACGTCCTAGGGCGCCGCCTGAGGGGGACCCGGAGAGTGTGCGGTAGCAAAATTAGCCGCTCGTCCGCGGTGGCGGGAACGGCGGTTACACGGGCGTGGGCGCTGACACGCATATGTACGAGGAACATGAGGAAAGATTCTATTTTCGCCTGTGATGTTTTCGTCGCGGTCGATTAGTATGTTACGCGGACGTCACCGCTTTTGGTCGGCGTTAATCAAGACCCGTGTTGCAGCGCCCTTTTATAAGAACTTCGTTAGAGAGGGTAGCCGTAATCTAATAAAATATTTTTTCAAAATTATAAAATTACTACTTAATAAAAATGATAAAACCCAATAATATCATGAAGTTTCATTGGATTAACGTTACTAGTTTCCTAAAATGTATAATTAAATTTGACAATCATTTTGATTATTTAAAAAAAAAACAGTATTCATACTTGAATTATAAAAATAAATTCAGTACAATATATAAGACTCGTTCTAAACGAAATGCAATTTATCAGAAGCATCAAACGCAAGCTAAACAGACGTCGTAGACAACGACGCACGGCGAATCCAGGAGCGTAATTTATTTTCGATTCTAAATAAAAATAGCAGACCGTACCGTCGATTTGTTCGGTTTAATAACGACTATTGAATCCTTTAGGGTGTGACCAGTGTGAGTTACGCCGGGGCTGAACCTTATTTATTATGGGATGAAATAAAGAACATTGTGCGAGAGAGTTTTTTTTTTTATAAGGTGTAAAAATTACCTCTACACAAGTTTTTATTTTTTAAACCTGCGATAGTGTGAAAATTGTATTTGTTTATCGTGCCTATTCGTATTGTTATGATTGTTGTTTTTGTGACGATTTGGTTCAATATGATTGTCATAACTTTTACCACGAGCTTTAACCCCTTGAGCACTAACCTGGCGTTAACGCCAGCTTTCCTTTGTTTTCCTATTGTCTCATTTTAATGGACATATTAATGTAACTAAATACGAACTACATCCTTTTTTTTTTTTTTTTTTTTTTTTTTTTTTTTTTTTTTTTTTTTTTTTTTTTTTTTTTTTTTTCGAGGGGAATGCATTTACGCACTAGCCGTCCAGCCAGATCTGATAGGGACCCCCCCTTCCAGATCTGGTTGAAACGTGTCTGAAGATGTGTGACAGTCTCTCGCACGAAAGTGCGAGAGGCTGTCACACAGGATTAGTGTAGGACTCGCGGCGAGAAGCGCCGTTGACCACTACCCACTAAACCCCCCGGTACCTCCCGCCACCTAGTTGGAGCAAACACGGGATCGCTCTGCATGCACCGCGAGTGCTCCAGTGGCCGCCAAAAGATACAATCCTATACACGTCTGGGAGCGGGTAGAGAGTGTACCCTCTCACCCCTACTCCCTGAGAACCCTCAACCCCGGCATCTGTGGCCCGGACCCCCCCCTCATCTCATCCTGTTATAGCCAACAGGATGTAGCGAGAAAGGGGACCCGAGCCACAGCTGCCTAAGACAGCGCTGGCTGACCCCCAGCCAAACTCCCTCCTCCCCTCCAGCCCATAGCCGACTAATCCCCCCGGCCAATGGACGACCGCGCTCGGGAAGTGGGGAAGCACCGGTTCCTCCCGCCACCTTGCGTGGGACAATACGGGATGGCAACGCATTCAACCGCGTTGTCCCAGTGGCTATATGGGCCAGAACTAAACACCGTCCATTAGTATAGAATGAAGGGGCACCTCCGCAGCCCCCTACGTCGCTGTCGACGCCTCCTCAGAGAGTCCGCTCCTGGATCACGCTCCCGGACCCGCTCCGCAGCTTCTTTAGTCTGCATCACATCTTCACAAAATGCTACCACAGCCTCCCACCCTGCTTGATCCTTGAGCATTCCTTCTACCACCCTTCCTAACGACAGGTCGCTCCCTACTGCCCTCACCAGGACTCTCCGCTGCTCCTCGAACGCACCACACTCCTCAAGGGCATGCTGCGCCGAATCCTCCTCATCTCCACACTCGTGGCACATCGGGGTCCTTTCCTTCCTGGCGTTCTTCCAAAGGTATCTACCGAAGCACCCGTGGCCAGTTAAAATCTGAGCCAACCTGAAGGTAATCGACCCCCATTTCCTTCTATACCACCTCTTCAGAACCGGTCGGATAGCCTCAGCTGTCCGCCGCCCATACCGGGCTTCCGCTATATCAACCGCCCACTTCCTAAACACCGCCTTCCTACACCTTCTCTTTATTTGCAACGCCTCTCTAGGGGCCAGTGCCTCCCCCCGCATTCTCTTCTCCGCCGTTTGATGGTAGGAGGCAGACAGAGCCTCTACCTCAAACTCCCATGGTGGGGAGCTGGCGAGTTTGCAGGCGACAGTATAGGACACCGTACGGTAACAGCGGGCCTCTCTCAGCGCCACAACCCTTTGTATGCTCCGGAGCGTACGTCAGTTGCGGGCGCTGAGAGCATCAGCCCACACCGGTGCCCCATATGTGGCCATGCTCCTAACCACTCCGGCGTAGAGTCGACGGCAGCCGGCTCCTGGTCCCCCTCTATTCGGGAGAAGTCGAGCCAATGCTGCTGCCGCTCTAACCAACCGCGATCCTAGGTCTTTGAAATGATCCTCGAATTGCCACTTACCATCCAAAACTAGCCCAAGATATTTCATCTGCGGTTTCACTCTTATCCGCGTACCACCCACCATCACCGCCGCTCCAGGAGGCGGGCCCAGTCTCGGACGGTGAAATAGCAGCGCTGAAGTTTTGCTCCAAGCTAACTTTAGTCCTAACTCTTCAATTCGCCCAGCAATCAACGCTGCCCCCCTTTCCGCCAAAGCCACAACCTCTCCCCATTTCTTACCACGTGCAACTACCAGCGTATCATCCGCATAAGCAAGTACTCTCAGCCCATCTGGCAGGGGGTCGCGAAGAACCTTGTCAAATCCAATGTTCCATAACAATGGGCCCAACACTGATCCTTGGGGAACTCCACACTCGATACTTCGCCGAATTACTCTCCCGCAACGCAACTATTCACGAAGGTCACAGCTCTTCCCTCCAAGTAGCTATTCAACAGTCGCCTCAGATATTCCGGCACCCCGAAGAATCTAAGCGCCTCCCGGATGACACCATACGGCAGACTGTTGAACGCATTGGCGATATCAAACGATATCGCCAAGAGCCTCTCTCCCGCCTCCGTCGCCTCCGCAGATAGCCGCTTGAGTACCAGCATGGCATCAACCGTGGACCTCCCCACCCGAAAACCAAATTGATTGTCAGACAGATTCCGTCCCCCATCCTTCAGGTGCTGGTTAATCCGCGTAGCCACAATCTTTTCCAGGAGCTTCCCAACATCGTCCAGGAGTACCAGCGGCCGGTACCCAGAGGGATCCTCTAGAGGACGCCCTTCCTTCTTTATCAACGCCAGCCGCCCCTCCTTCCACATTGTCGGGAACCTACCCGTCCGCAAGCACTGATCGAAGACCTCCCTGAGACGCTCCCCTAAATGCCTCAGGGCAATATCAAGGACCCGCCCAGGGACACCATCCGGTCCTGGGGCACTCCTTTTCTTGTGTAATCGGTCAATGACCAACTCCATTTCTTCCTGCGTTACCCGCGGCGGAGCTTCAGTCAAATGAACCACCCCTTCAGTTCCCACAGCCCTCTGCCTTCCCCCCTCGTGCGATCCAGGAAACAACACTTCCACAATCCTATCCACTTCCTCTGGTTCCAGTGTCTCCGTGATCGGAAGTTGTTGCCCCACAAACTTTTTACGCGCCAACCGATAGGGTGTACCCCAAGGATCTACGTCTAGGAGCCTAACCATCTCCCCCCATGCTTCTTCCTTTGCACGGCAAATGGCCTCCTGCAGTTCCTTTTTCTTATTCTTGTACTTTTCGTACAAGCGGCCTTCCTCTACTGTGTCCCTCATTCGGCGTCTACGGCAACGCCCGTACCTCCTCCGAGCTGCAGAGCAAGCTGCGCGCAGGTCTGCAATCTGGCTGCTCCACCAGTATACCGCACGCCGTCGCATGCGACGACTGACTCTTGGCATAGAGGCGTCACAAACCTTCATGAGGCACCTACGGAACTCCTCCGCCCGCGCATCTCCGCTAGCATCTTCCTGCAAGGGCAGCAGCCAGCTCTGTACTATGGCCGCCTCTTCAGCCATGTCCCGGTTCAAACGTTTCAGCGCCCACTTAGGGAACCTGACGTAGTCACTTCCCCGGGAGCGTGGAGCAGTGTCACCCGAGGAGGCAGAGACATCAAACCTAATGTACCGATGATCGGACATGGTCTCCACCTCCTCTAATACCCGCCAGTTGCGCACTCTATTGGCGATGGAGCCTGTCGCAAATGAGACGTCCACCACTGAACCCCCATTATGCCTGACACACGTTAGGGTCGTTCCTCGGTTTAGTACTGAGAGCCCAAGCTCCACAGCCCATTCCTCCAGTCTAACCCCCCTGGCATCAGTGCAGGCAGAACCCCAAGCCCGAGACTTAGCATTAAAATCCCCCAACACAACCGTCGGACTGGGTGCCGCACGACGCACAGCCAAGTTGACTGTGGCCAGCCACTGCTCAAACTCAGCCACCGACCGGTTGGGGGAGAAGTAAGTACCCAGCACCACCACCCCCTTCGATCTCACCGCAACGTATCCCATCCCTTTCTCCACCACTGGCAGCGGGCTCTCACTACTTAGAACTGCGACAGTACCACTCGTATCAACCGCCCAGCAGGGCTGGTCTGGAACACAATATGGTTCCGCAATAACCCCCAAGTCAATCTCCCATTCTGCCACACTCTGCACAAAGAGATCTTGTGCCGCAGCAGAGTGGTTGAGGTTCCCCTGTATAAATTTATAAGGCTTACCGTCCATTAATAATATCTATGGACATCTCCCCAAACAGCGGGCTAGCCGTAGCTTCAGCATCGCCATTCCTGACCACACCGTTTCTCGTAGGGGGAGGCCTACATGCTGCCCCACCCATCACGTGCTCATGCTCTCTTCCCAGTGCTTGACACAGCGAACAGCAAGCTCTAGCCGCCTTACACTCCACAGTACCATGCCCAGGCACTCCACATCGGTAGCATAAGCCACTGCGGTCCACCGCAGCTTCACACACGGGCCGCGTGTGGCCCAGGCCCTGGCACTTATAACACCTGAGCGGCTTTTCCCCCAATAGCTGGATTCGCGCTGCACTCCAACCAACCAGCAACCTTTCCTCTTCGGCCAGCTTCCTTGCCGCTGTAATAGGCAGCGACATGAACATGGTCCACCCACCCCGACCCTGTACCCGAATCTCTCCAGCCCTAATATCTCCCACTTTGCAATCTCCTTTCCCCGCTGCAGCCGCGACCACCTCCTCCTTCTCAACAGTCTCGTCCAAACCGAAAATTCTGACATCGGCCCTTTTAACAGGGCGCGACACCGTAGCCGTTTCCCCTAGAACAGCCCTCAATTTACTAGCTAGCGCTTCCACCTTCTCCTCGCCAAGAGAGTCCGGGACCTCGATGATCCTCGCCCCTGTAACAGTTTGGCGGACCGATACATCCGAGATACCTAGGTCTGAAAGAGAGAGGTTTTTGCGCACCCCAGCCAGCACCTCTTTGTAGCTTTTCCCTTCCGCCGCAGGTTGTAGCGTGATCATAATCCCTGCCTTTTTCGGGACATAGGGCAGCCTAGGCTGGTCACCCTTCGCATTCACCACAGGTCTAGCTGCGCCCTGAGCCTTCCCAGTTCCCTTCCTACTTACCGTCACCCATTTCTGCCTCCCTTCCGCTTCCTCTTGCAATGGTAATGACACCGGTAGTACATTCTGGCCGCTGCCCACTGGCCCTCCCCCCCTTGGACAAGACGACGCGACCGCACCGCCAAACCGCTCCCCCTCCCCTGCATCTGCAAATATTCCTCCCCCCAAAGGCCTCTCTTTGCGCCTCGTATAATCCACCACCGGCTTGGCACACCTGTCCGCTGCAAGCGACGGGCGCATAATAGGAGCCGGAGGCAGGCGCTCTTCAACACACCTCCATTCGAGCATTAATAATGTTCCCTACCGTTATCCTAAGGTCCTGCCCCATCTTGTCAACCATGCGCCCCACCACACCTTCCACTACCTCCTCCCAGTTCGCCGGCGGAAGAGGGCAGGATGCAGTTACTGGGGCATCCTCTTCCCTAGATGGCTGCCTCCATGCCTCCCGCTCATTCTGTAGCGTCACCACTTGCTCTCGAAGCCTCTTAACCTCCCGTCTTAACTTCATCATCTCCTGAACTTCTCGGTATCTCGAGAATGCTTCCTCCAACACTTTCCCCACTTCCTCTGCCTTCGTTATAGCATCCTTTGTGCCATCCTTCCCCTTTTTCACATTCCTAATAGCCCCCATCAATTCCTTCATCTTGTCCTCCGCCTCCCGCTTCAATACCTTAAGCTCCTTTTCGTCATACAACGGCGCTCCTTCATCGTTTGAGCTCTCCATCCCACCCTCATCTGACCCAATATCCTTATAATAGAAGCGCCCCTTTCCCGATGGATCAATGAGGTGGACCCCAATTGCCCCCCAATGGGTCCCAACAATCCCACACCAACAACCACACTTCGCGACCACTTAAACAAGTTGATCACCAAGTGAGGACCACACACGAAATAATCCCACACAAAATACCGCACGTCCCGAAAAAAAAAAAAAAAAAAAAAAAAAAAAAAAAAAAAAAAAAAAAAAAAAAAAAAAAAAAAAAAAAAAAAAAAAAAAAAATACGACTCAAGTCACAGCAGTCGGTCGTGGCCAACGCGATACACCGCCATCTAGATTGAGCCGCGGCCACCTAGATTCTGCTCGGCGAATCAGGAGACGCCGCGGCCAACTAGATTTAATCCGACCAATCAGATCGCTCCGTCAGCTTAAGCACGGCCAACGCGATTACGCCGCCATTAAAGTCATGAACAAAATTCACACAGTTGTTTGCTAATATCTTCGCACACAGCCACCGAACTGACACGTGCAAACCCTCAAAAGAAAACTCGCACCAAGACGCGTCCACTGGTATGCACCACACTACAATCCGAGTACTTTCGCGTCACACTGAGCGTCCGTAATCAGAGCTCGAAACCAACAAGACCGTTCGCTAACGTGGTCAAAAAGCAACTCCACGAACTACATCCTGGCTGGCCTTAGGTATTGCGAAGTTTGCTTTAGTGGGTATTTCCGGACGCTTCACGTCCGGGTGAGTCCCACACTGGTGCGGAGACGTCCCTCCGCACCCATTGCATTGGGGGACTTCGGTCTCACTAATGCAATGGGTAAGGGTAGTGCGTAAATGCATTCCCCTCGTCAAAAAAAAAAGGTATTGCGAAGTTCCGGGCGGTACGGGCCTTTTTACGAGGCCCTTATCCTTGGTGGAATTAATTTGTATTGAACGTATTTTAATTAATCATGCTTGAAAAGAAATCTAAAAGTTATTTATATAATGTAAATATATAATAATAATATATTAATATGTAATCCTTGATACCGACATTTTAAAAAGATCGGTTGTATGTATCAACATGATATAATTAACCATTTATCTATATTTAATATCTATATTTGTTACACGATATAGGCTCAGTGCTTTGACCACAATCTCACCTGATTTTAAGTGACGATGTGATCCAGGATGATAAGCACACTAAGCCTAGATACTGGTTCTCAAGTGATGCTGCCGGAACACACCTATTGGTATTTGGCGACAGGTTATCAAACTAGAGGGTGGTTGCTACCCTGGCGGGCATTGTTAGAAAATGCCCTACCACCACGCAAAAATTGCATGAATATACATATCTAAAACAAAGTTATTTTTACTAACTTATTTCGTTGTTACGCAGTGAAGAATTTTGAAAATGCTGGCACACAGCTAGTTAATAATAAAACATAATTTATGCAAGAATTACCTATCTACTTAATTTTTAAATTCGTTTTTTACCATTTAATCACATCTTTATTGTCCGTAAGTAGAAAGAAAAAGTATTTCGTGATTTTTTTAAATATTACGTGCTTCTCCTTGAAGTATTAGTTTTCAGTATACGTCTCAAAGGTGAAGTAATTCAGTATAAGCCTATAATATACGGTAGTTTGAGTTCGTATAATACGTCTCACGTTTTATAATGCAGTTATATACATATGTATCAAAACCGAACCGCTTCGCAGTTTATAAGTAGTTACAATATAAATAACAAGTTCGTTGTTGAGCAACAGCTTAAAAACTGTGCATTTCACGTTGTAACTTTGTTTTTTTCTTTATTAAACTTAGCATCCATTCATTGAGACGTGGTCGCTCACAATGCTTCTAATAATAACACTCAAAGTTGCTCAAAGGGCGATGGAGAGGGCTATGCTTAGAGTTTCAGTGTGTGATCGAATCAGGAATGAGGAGATCCACAGGACCAAAGTGACCGACATTACTCGAAGTATTGGCAAACACGAGTAGCAATGGGCTGAGCACATTGCTCTTAGAACCGATGCCCGACGAGCCAACTTACTCTCAAATAGCTTCCGCGTATCGTAAGACAGCCTGGATAGACCTGGTGAAGGTCGTGGGAGTCTCCATTATGCGAGTGCCGTATAACCGGTTGTTGTGGAGATATTCGGAGAAGACCTATGTTCAGAAGTGGGCGTCTTTAATTGAATGGATGAATGGATTGATAACAGTAAAGCTAATTTTAAATTACTTATTATTGTTCTCTCAGTTAAATATTTAATTCCATCCATCCATCCACGCAACCATAAGTCGTCCACTGCTGGGCCATAGGTCTCCCCTAAATAAGGATGGGTGATTGCCATAATGCTGCACATCTCCTGGTTTATATTCCTTAGTCGCGTTTTACAACACCTGCGGGAAGATATGGGGTGGTGCTATTCTGAGCCGCCACCACACGGCTAGGTACGGTACGGCACAATATTTAACTAAAGGTAATAGAAAATATTTATTAAAACAGAAAATGATATACTTAAAAAAACGGAATATTTTGCTCATTAAATTATCTTTACTCACATAAATAATGTCGTACCTACTCACCTGTTATTAAGGTTACATTTAACATGTACTGTTATAAAAATGTAATTTTTAATAAGCATCGCATACCTTGTTGGTGATTTAATAAATAAAATAAATAAATACTTTCAAGTAACCAAATTGAAGTAACGTTTCAGCGTGTAGGGTCAGCCAATATAGATTTGCCGGTTAGGGGGGTAGTAGGGTAACTCGTTTACGACTACCGTAAACTTGTCACTAATCCGTTATAGTAAAAAGCATCATGTTCCAGGATCAGACCATGGATATCCAGAACTACCTAGAGACTTTAGCCTTGATAGATACAGATACAGGCATGATGTTCGACATCATTATTGGACTGTCGTTTATTTAACGTCAGATTAAGTGCAGTCACTTTGCCGTGCTCTAATTTAAAAAAAACTAGATAGCCATGGGTACTGCCGGCAGAAGTTAAAACTCGATAGCTTGGTAAAACCGTTATTTTGAATGTTTAAACTTAATATAATTTGTTTATAATCAAAACATACGATAGGCTGCGTAAATATACATGTTATATCCCCGAGCGCCAGAGCTTAAACGCCATCTTATACTTGAAATACTATAGCATGTTGACGGATGACGTCATAGCATTGGTAACGCGAATCTATAAGTTTTTCCCGTACCGAGAATCGATCAAGAAATAAGTAATAATAACAGTGAAAATCTATACAAGATATATAATAAAAAACTCACATCCGATAATAGGGAAGTTTGATCAAAAGAACGATGTTTCTGTAAAATAATGATGCATGGGAAACTATGGAAGCATTAATCTAGCCCGTCCGAGGTAGTCCGGGCCAATAAAGTTATAAATAACTCGGTAAATCTAATTTGGCTCTCCCGACCCGTTCGGCTTGGTAGGGTTAAACGTATTATAGCGCTCCGGTGTTAATATAGAGCAGGTGGGTACTGTTTGTACCGCTAATTTTGTCAGTACGCATTCGCATAAGTAAAGTCGAATGCTAATTATCCATGTAAATCGAAACCCTTTGGAGTTGTTTGCGCGGAGGCTTTATACTAAACATTGTATAAACGGAAACTGCTATATACGTTTATGTGAAATATATCGAAATAATTTAACAAATAAAATTGCGTTCTTTTTATAGTGGTTAATGCATATATGTAAGTTTTTCATTTAATAATAGATGAACTACACGACAACCAGCTGCATAGATATAAAAAAGTTGCAAATTTCACGTGTCTGTCTGTACTTTTTAGATTTTTGTTATTAAAAAACTTATTGCAAGCAACTAAAAAATAGATAACTAAGAATTAAGAACATTTATATATTTTTTAGAAAATTCTGGCTTTAGTCTTATACAAAAACATAAACCTATATAAACATAATCTAAAATAATATGTTATTTTATAATATATATTCAATAAACATCTGCAAAATTATAAAAGAAAAAGCAATATTTTAATATTCTATTTTCAAACAAAGGGCTAGATTTTGTTATTTATCTGTTACTTTTTCACGTTTAAAGCACTAATAAATTTTTAACAAAACTTGATAACGCAATGGATTGCGTCCAAAAAAAAAATATAGCATGCATATTGTTTGAATAAATTGCGGGCCAAGCCGCGGGCATAGCTAGTTATGTCACAAAATAAAAACGCCAAAAAATAAATCGTCTCTGGCTGAAGTAATCATATGGTAAACTTTGCGCGGTTCCTAAAATCTTGTAACGTAGTACTACCCTAAAGAAACGAAAAAAAAAAGGAAGAAATTATTAATAGAATAACAGAATGATAAACTTAAATTACTACATGCGAGCGTAACCGCAGCTACAGCTTGTTAATTACTTAGCATATTCATGTCTAATCCTCTTCTTAAACTATGTACAAAATATAGTCAACTTTAAAGTACTATTAATATTTGAAAACATATTCCCAAGTCTCATAGAAGTATAGTCAACATGAGCTATAAATATTAATTAAAAAAAATAAACTTTTAATTCCTTGAAAACGGTAAACATAAGTAAGCTTAATAAAGTCTTATATTTCCGAGCGCGCTGGCGGAACACCGTCTCAGCAGTCCTTTGAAGCGAGATGCCGCTTGCATCTTAAATACCAACCCGGTATTCCAATTAAGCGATCTCAATGTGGAATAAACGAATGAACAGAAACACTTAGAATTGATTGTCTAGAGAATTTACGCTGACTTGTGATGAATGGGCTTTTGATAATTTAGCTGCAAAACGCTGAAAAACTTCAGTACAATATAATTATTGAATACCTATTTATTTATTTACACTAATAAATAAAATTGAAAAGTCTGTTTGTAACGTCAAAATATGTTTTTAGTAAATAAATATGAATGGATATACGATACCTGTACCAAAAATACGATTTTTAAAACTTTTGTCTCTCTGCCTGTCTGTTTGTTCCGGGTAATCTCCGGAGCAGCGGGACCGATTTTGACGGGACTTTATTCGCCAGATAGTTAGGCTACTTTAATTTTTCAAAAATAATTTGGGTTCCGTGTAAAAAAATTAAAAACATATGAAATTGTGATTAAAATCCGATTCTATGCACAGTTTTACCGTCAGTTATTTGAATTTTTTTTTAAATATCTTTACTTTATTTTAGTACCAAAAACAGTTATAGACAAGTTTAAAAAAAGAGTTAGGAGTTCTGTAAACGTAGTGAAAAATATATGAAATTTGGGTGCAGCCATGGGCGCACATCTAGTCACCTTTAATAATAATATTTTTCAAACTACGCTATGCTATGGATTTCTTTTAAAGGCCTTATCGATAATATTTAAGCAGAAAATAACTATCAACCTAGTTATTAAATACTAAATTATGTTTTCGATTTAAATCACGTAAACTTCAACGAAATTCTATCCCTTACAGAATTACAAATGGGATGTATTTTACTTTTCTTAATTAAAATTTTAATCAGAACAATATTGACTGATGCAAATAGCACTTTATAAATTTGGATCATTCGTATATAAATAAACAGTTTATTTGTATCTTAAAAGCTAACGTTCACTTTTTAAAAATAAATCATATTTGCAAAAAAACGGTAATATTTTGTAAATAAAAAAGACTTTTCATTAATAAAAGCATCATGTGTTTTAGCAACATATTCCCAATTCGCTGTGTGACTGACAGATCGATAAAATAAAAAAAGTCCGTACAAATTTCATTACGTTATTACGATCCATTTTCAAAGTTTTAGTTAAATCAGCGAGTGTCGTTTCTGCCTGTTTATAAAGTTGTCAATGAAAACCGATTATTTGGTCGAGCCAGTCAATCTATCCCTTAATTAATGCTCGATTAGTGCCGATTATTTGATCGGGTTGTAGTTTGTTCGGAAAAGAATGTTAATTCGTTTTTAATTTTTCCGGATAATAATTCTATTGGAATATTAATGTCAATCCCTTTCTGTTATATTTCATTGTTTGATTTTTTTTCATGACTTTATTGTAGTAAAGAAAATTTGCTTATATTTAAAAGAACGAATGTAGGTATTGTATACGGTTCGCATTTATGTTTTAAGTGTGATATGGTCTAATATTTTGATCTTTCGAAGTGTATATTTATTCTTGATCCAGGATGCGTAATTTCTCTTTTCATTGAAAGATAAACTATTTCCTTTTAGCTTGTCTACCACTGTTGGCACATTCAAGCTCCATCTGACTTATTTCTGCTTCGCAATTTAGTACTTGTGCTAAGTATATAATAATAATAAAACCGAAAAAATCATTAATACCGTACACCATAGGATCATATTAAACCACCTAATAATTATAAACTATCATACAATACAGATGCATTCAACCATCGACGTTATCTATAATATAAATGTATCTTTCCATTTCACTGCTTCGTTAATTTCCGTTACTGTTATCTATTTACAAATTCATCCATCTGGCTGATCGTGAATTAATTTGCGATCTGTACTAAGTATTACATCGTTACGAAAAATGTTACCATTACTTTAATATATGAAGTAATTATTACAATGTAGAAATATCAACTTTAATTATTAATTCAGTTTGTAATTGTTACTTACAAAATGATCAAGATACAATGGCGGAAAAAAAAAAATTGCAAAAAATCTTGACTTATTTGATAGAGCTTGGCGAGTTTGATTTTAGAATTTAAAATGTTATCTATGCACCATTAAACCGAAAGACGTCCACTGCTGAACATAGGTCTCCCCCAAAGGTCTCCACGACGACCGGCCTTGCGTCACCCGCATCCAACGGACTTCCGCGACCTTCACCAGGTCGTCACTCCACCTTGTGTGTGTTTGGACTACCCAAGCTGCGTCTCCCGGTACGCGGCAGCTATTTGAGAATCCGTTAACCCCACCGGACATCGGTTCTACGAACAATGTGCCCAGCCCATTGCCACTTCAGTTTTAACAATTCAAATGTAATAAATACTTATTATTTAAATGTTGGATTTAATGATGATTTTTTATTTCAAGCACGAGAAAATTTAAAATATTACCTACTATTTTTTGTTCATTATTAGATTGTGTTTTATTATGATACGTTTGTTTAAAATTTTACCAGATGATGATGAGGGATGATATATAATATCATACACCAACTATATTGAACTACGTACGTAATTAATTATCTCGTGGATATAGAACAAAAATAAATGTTACATAACCGAACCACTCGAACCACCATCCAACTATGCGTGCTGGGCCCGGTGATACAAGTTATATGTTATATGTTATAGTCGGATGGCGGAACGATGCGTCCGTGCAACAGAGTACCCGGCATGCGTTACCACAGCGCTCAATAAATTCTACTCACCCTGTACCGGTCAACACTGAAGCTCTGGAGACAGGTTGAAGTAGGGTGTGTAGGTTTTGTGTAGGAGATGTGAGGAATGTGTAAGCGTGATACCACCTGACATCCAAAGGCGGCGGCTCGGCACTATCACTTTCGAACACTCCGTTATAAAACATTTATATCAAAGTGCAATACAATAACAATAGTTATCCACAACAATATTATAATCTGTTTATAGTTAAAGTCAAAATCAACCAACAATCAAACATATGGACCGCGACGTCATACAAACACACGACGACACTCGCACGCACTCAACTCGACTGCAAGTCCAGTCGCGGTACGTCAATCAAACTACGTAGCCTTAACTCATTCATAACAAAAAAAAAAAAAAAAAAATTATCTACTACTTGCCTATACTAAACAATAAATAAAATGCAAAATCCATTAGGACGGAGTCTATTCAGACATGTCCAGACAATGGTAGTCTCATTGTTAACTAGAAATAGGGAATGCTTCCATCACATGTAAGGGTATTATGGGCGCCAATGTAATCAAGATGAGTAAATTGAATTTAATATTGCATCGTGCGCCGCCGTTGACCGAAACGAAGTGGAGCTACGTCCGCGGAGACTTCAGGACCGAGTTTGCTTGATTATGATTTATAGCGACGGTATACAGCCGAGCTTTTGATACAGATATTTAGCTAAATTTCGACCACAAACACGCTTATTTAAACTTAAGTAAATTGTACTGACCGTACACTTTGAGAATATGTGTTTTTTTTTTTCTAAAGCCCCCGCCTAATTTTTATTTGCCTTTGACTATATTTTAATCGACGCACTTACCTACTACGTTATCTTAAAGCCCCCTAACTTTCTCTGGGTATTATACTTCCACAAGTGGGCGTTATAGCCCACGTTGAGAACCCAGAATAAGTCAAAATCTGTTAAGACTAATTTACATGATTCTTTTTCAAAATCGTTTAAATGTTATCTTGCCAGCTTTTAGTATATATTTAGTTGCATTAATTACTATCTATGAATCTATAAGAAAATTAATTTGAATAAACGTATCTCTGACTGTCTGTATGTCAAGTAACATTAGAAACCATACATAAATAATAAAAAATATTCTCATAATTTCTTATGTCAGTCCCTTACAGTGTCATAGTTTAAGGGACAATTTTTGTATACGAAGAGGCCTCGCAATAAATATTTCGATAGAAAAATCATATATAGTACAGTGTTATTTAAAATATACTAATATTATTATTTAAAATACACCCATAAGTTTATCATTCACGCGAGCGGAGCCACGGGCCTAGCTAGTCTAAGTATGACTCATAGAATGTGTACACTTGGAAATATATAGTGACTAACGATCCGGCACATAAATTCCATGGTAATAGATATTTCAGTTATAATAGTTTACCGTGAAGTGTGGCAAGACGAGGCGTGCTAAATACGAGGGCGATGACAGGAAAGAAGAGATTCGGGGATTGAAGAAAGTATGCTGTGTGCCATTACATGGTTAGCAAGGCCATATAATAAAGAAATATAAGTCAATTAATGTGTCGAGTACTCATAAAAATGAACCAATAGAAAGACAATAGGAAAAAACAATAGAAAACCGCCGTAAACGCCAGGAAGATGCTCAAGGGGTTAATGTTAGAAGTTGTAATATGTTGTCTTTTATTTATTTTTATATATTATACATATATGAAGTATTATATACTAAACGTGAATAATTATAACCTTTAATAATTTAATCGAATAAAAGAAGAGTGTAGGCAAGATACCAAAAAAAAAAGGTTTTTTTTTATTAAATTTATGGAACACTACCAATGGGAAATCCCGTTCAGTACACGGCTAGTTACCAATAATACCTACTATCGCTTTAATATTTTCAAATGATAGACGAACTACTACACTCACTATTTTTAGATTATAGGTCTTTCCTTTACGTCGAAAGCTTCAAATAAATTAAATGTAAATACTTCAACGTAAGTTGGGCGTATGACTTGACATTTATTAATATTTAACTAATTCTTATCGTGTCTTATTCCACAATTACTTTTCATAGTTAATTACCTAAGTTAAGATAGACTCTAGACTAATAATTACGTATAATTTTTATGAAGTCGATCACGGCTGGTAATTATTACTAGCCATTGTCTACGATAATTATTGTACCAGAAAAATTTAAAGCAATATTTAAAAGCTATTAATTTAGTATATTGGTGTTTGATTTTTAATATTATAGAATTATCGATATTTCAATTTAACCCCTTGAGCACTAACCTGGCGTTTACGCCAACTTTCCATTGTCTTCCTATTCTCTTTTGTTTATGAGGTAATCGACATATTAATAAAAGAATTTTAATGTATTTTATAGATTCTAATATAAAATATTGTGTTTACTTCATACAAATTAATGAGATCATTCTAAATTATATTGTTTACGTTATTAATGTCTGCGTGTGACCTGCGAATGATTGGTGCGTTTAGCAATTACTCAACTCAATATTATAAAATGGCGATTGATAGTGATTCAAATAAATATTGAAAAACCGTCGAATGCTGTCAATGCTTCTTCAAACTCTATTAATTTCTCCATTTTGTCAGCTAGTTTTTCTTTTAGATTTATTATAAAGGTCCGAGATATTAATTTATAAAGTGACAAACTATAAGATGCATTTCCTTGCCAAAAATAGGTATCTAAAAAAAAAAAAAAAATCAAAGACAATTAAGTAGAAATCGCGAATAAATTCAGTGCGAAATACACGCCCTGTATTAACCTGTTAGGTTTATTTTTTTTTATTAAAACATTTATCTGCGTATTAAGATTAAAAATAAACTACATTATGCTACTGAGTTAGATCATAAAATCTCTGTTTACTTTGCAGCGAAATACAAAACGGTTAACAACGTTTTTCCTTATTAGGATAATAAGGCACATAACGCTTCTCTCATCATGAAATAACCTTATAAGAAGTACATTTTACAAGCAAAAGTGATGTTTCTATTTATATTTCTATACTAGGAAGAAAGCTTAGAAAGAAAAAATATATTGTTTGGCTGTCTGAGAAACTATTTATTTAACCCCTTGAGGACTTACCTTGCGTTTATGCCAGCTTTCCATTGATTTCCTATTGTCATATTTTTATGTGTAATCGACACATTAATAACGGTTAACTAAAGTACCTAATGCATGTAATGGTATTGCCAATTCCCATTTATGGGTAGTAGTTTTCATATGATATTGGGTCCTTCAAAAGAGGCGTGAAGACTTAAGCAGGCCAGCATTGCAGCGGTGACTGGCAGTGAATTCTGTTCAGTGTCAGTCGCCGCTGTTTTTGGATTGTACTGTACTCAACATCAGGCCCAGTGCAGTCACTTTGCTGCGCAATATGTAAAAAAAATTAATAATAATACGTATGTAGAAACTTTAATCAGCTTAATCACAGTCACATCACATTACACATAACACCGTCTAGATAGCCTTCAAGATCCCCTTAGAATGCCCCCGAATCAGCTCATCTGCAACAAACCTTGAAATTAGGTTATAGTATGATTCAGAACAGTCTCTTCACGTGTCTGGGATATCATGACCATCGCACTTCTCTGCTTAACTCTATGGAAGAGTTATAGATTAGCGGAACAAATAGAAATAGAAAAGACATAAGCTTTGAGAAATGTAAATATACAATTACTATCAAAATAGCTGCGTGTTTTTGTTCATATTTAGCTGAAAAACGGCTTGATTTTGATGAAACTTAATACATAGAAAGTCAAGTAGCGTTGACAAAAAAATAAGTAAGAAAAAATTCTGTTCGTTTTTAACTCATAAAACGGGTTGACCTATTCCTATATGAGATTTTTCTGATTAGCAATTGACATACTATAAAAAAAAAATAAAAATAGAAAAATATTTATATGAAATTTGGTGTTCGGATAACATGTAAACAAAAACAAACACTGGACATTCCACATTTAATCAAGATAAAACACCGGCGCCCGAAAGTAATGCAACAAAGCAAATAAATTGTATTTTCATTTTACTATACATTATTACCCCTTGTTTTCATTCATCAAACCATAATTTCGGTAAAGAAATCACATTTTTTTGAAGTTATACTTCTTTAGGCGCGTTATGAAAAAATGATGAAAGTGAAATTTTAAGATGCGCGCGCATCTGTGACACAAAATTAACAGTATGAAGCTGTCTGCTTAACCGCTCATTAAGTCTCGAAAAAAAAGCTACCAACAAAATAGAAATTGAACCTCGATATTAGTCGCGCATGTTGGTACGCTCGTCACCTCTGATCACTGTTTTCATATTTATAATATTTATCAACATGTTTCTAGTTTATACATTCACAAGACGTGTTTTTTAGTTTCATATTATAACCATAATAAATGATAAATATATATAACCTGTCATTGATATAAGCTATTTTATTACAAACAGTAGTAATTAAGTCCGATAAGCAATAACACGATCAAATGTCAGATGTCACCGAATTCACCCAATAAGTTAATAACGCGAATACCGCCCTAATATATTGCAACGTTACATGAATCCCCGGGAACTTTTCCCTCAGAACTTTCCTAATAACACAGAAAAATAGATAGGAAATCTACGGACCGAATTACAAAGTTAGTAAATTTATGTTTCTTAATGAAATTTACTTATAATCTGAGAGAACTTCGGATGAAACGGACGATTTTATATATTATACTAGCCGTGTGCCCGTGGCTGCGCCCGCTTTTCATTTATTATTCAATTCGTAATATAGTTTTTAATTTTTTTTTATACTAAACTCTATTCATAAAATTTAAACACTTGCCCGTAGAACTGTGCGTAGAATCGAATTTTATTCAATTTTTTATTGATTTTTAATTTTTTTTTATGTTAATTATTCGAAAATCAAAAGTACTAATAACTAACTAACTAAAATAACTTCATATATCTAACAAAAAAAAGACTTGTCAAAATCGGACCAACCGTTTCAGAAATTACTCGGAAAATATAGACAGATAAAAATTATAAAAAAATTGTATTTTTAGTATTGGTATCGTACCTATATAAATTCATATGTACTTAGTTAAAAATTATTTTTTTGACATTACAAACAGACATTTTATTTATTATTATATATATTTGATCTACCATGACCGTGACCGGGTCGTGTCCGTGTAAATATTTAATTTAATTATACTTTATTAGTTAAACTTTAATGTGTAATAATCAGCAGTCGGCGGTGCTTATAATGTTGCGACGATAGCGCAGTTGGTAGTGCGGTCGGAATCCGCCTCGATCAACACAGGTTCTACAGGTACATAGGTACAGGTGGGTACCTATACCACTCTATAATGACTCTGAGCTTTCGTTGGCCATAGCATGGCGGACGGGGGGGGCAAGCCGAGGTTCGTACCACATTCTTCCCACTGTAACAATAACATAAAACATAAATAAAAGAAGCTAATATCATCGGAAAAATAATATGTAGTAATCTCTTCCATGAAAATTAAACGACTTTAATGAAAACGATGTAAAAAAATATTTAGTCAAAATTTTCTTATATATTTTGCATTTTTTAAGTTCAAGTTGTGTGATTTTTCTAAATATTTACATGCAAAATTATTTATTTAACAAAGAGTATTTAATTACTATTTAACCCTTGTGCTAGTCACCTTATTGCGGCTGAGTGCCTTCAGCACTCGCCCCCAAAAAGTTCGGTGAAGCTGTAAAGGTCCTTCCGGTCAACAGCATTAGCCAGGTCAACAACAAAAAAAAAACCATAGCATGGTGGTAGGGTGTTTTCGATTAATGCCCACCTAGATAGTTCGAAAACCTAACGCCAAACACTATTAGTTGTCTTCCGGCAGCATCAATTGAGAACTCTAGACTTGTTTACCATTATAGACCACATGGTCAATTAACATCAGATGAGATTGTGGTAAAAACATGGAGCGTACATGCATATGTTATGTTACGTATGTTAAGATTCCTGTAAGTGTATATTTTCACGGAAATTAATGTTGCATATTCTGTTGTGTTCTGATTATAAATTTTGAAATACATAGTTGAGGATGATTTTCATTCAACTGTATTCGTTACCATTTTCTTTCATCGTCATCATCATCTCCCTACCCTTTTCCCATTTTTATTTGGGGTCGGCGCAACATGTCTTCTTCTTCCATTCCTCTCTATTTGTTGTCATCTCCGCATTCTCCTTCACTCCTTTTCTAAACATATCAGTTTTCACACAGTCCATCCATCTTTTCTTTGGTCTTCCCCTTCCCATGTAACCGTCCACATTCATATCCAATACCTTTCTTACAACATTCTCTTTCTCCCTGCGCATCACATGTCCATACCAGGATAAACGACCGCCTCTTAACTTGTCTGTTATTGGCGCCACTTTCAAACTTCCTCTAATATACTCATTCCTAATCCTGTCCATTCTTGTTACCCCACACATCCATCTCAACATTCGCATCTCAGCTATATGTAATCTTCTTTTCGTCCGTCACCTTTATGGGGTAACATTCTGATCCATACAAGACGACAGGTCGTATTATGTTCTCGTAAATCTTCCCCTTTAATTTAATTTAACTTTAATTTTTTATTGAACGGAAATTTTGAAAATAGATTTACTTCTCAAATGCTCATATATCTATAACTCTAAACTAATAAATAAAGTTCAAGTGTCTGTTTGTAATGTCAAAATAACAATATTTTTACTAAATAGATATGAATGTATTTACGATACCTCTACCAAAAATACGATTGTTTAATTTTTACCTCTGTCTATCTGTTTATCTATCTGTTTGTTCCGGGAAATCTCCAGAACGGCAGGACCGATTTTGAAGAAACTTTATTGGTAAATAGCTGATGCTAGCTGAAGCGACGTGGTCTAATATGGTAAGCACGCTAACCCTAGTGGTACTGGCTCCTAAGTAACTCTCCTGGAATACACCCATTTGTAATGGACGACAGGTTTTCAAACTTGGTACCCACGCAGACATCAGTAGAAAATATACGACCAAGATATATATCATGCTAAATACACCACCCTCACGTCATTTTCCTTCACCGAAAGCTCATGGTCATTATAGATTTTTTTTTATTTAAATCCCCTACCACTCCTCAATCTTAAGCCCGAGACCTTATCAAACATTAGGCTTAACTCATAAATTTGTATCATTATTTTCTTTCATATAATTATTTTCTGTCTCTATTTTTTCCAATGTTTACTTTTGATTCAACCGAAAGACTCCACAGCTGGGCATAGGTCTCCACAGGAGGGGGGAATTGCCATAATCCCCATGCTTGGCAGGCGGGTTGGCGAACGCAGTCTGGTGTTTGTGGTACTCAGAGGATGCTGATTCCCATCCCCTGGTTTATCCCTTTGTCGCCTTTTACGACACCCACGGGAAGGTATGGGGTGGTACTATTCATAGCCGGCACCACGCGGCGTACTTAATCTGTTACAATTTTCTTATATCTATTTCGATTTTTATAAACTATTAATTATGTAAATCGATTATATTTTTTTATTACTCCATAGTCTATTACAATTTTTATTCTACTGTCATTATAGAGTGAGGCAGGTGGGTTCGAACTTGCGTCCAGTGACGCTGCATCCCACCGCAATACTCCATCATCGCTTCTGAAATCGCAATTAAACGTTGATAAAGTTTTTGTAACGATTACAAATATTATTATTAATATAATAATATCGTGTAACATAAATTACAGAAATGGCATAAGAGTAAAATTTATCACGAAACAAGATGTCAACGCCTCAATTCCATTGATCTTCCCAACTAACAAGATAACAGTTACCTCCTACATGTGATCGTAATTCACCCCCGGCAGAAGGGTCCCACAGATAATAAACTTACCAACAATCACGATCAAAAAAAACAACGTGTCCGTGTCCAAACACGCGCTGTTTTTTTTTTTGTTAGGAAATTCTGAATTCAAGTATATGAAGCAGATATTTTATATTTTATAAAGAAGAAGAAAAATTATATAGAGAAGATGGGAGTTAATTATTAAGAAAATCTTTTTTAAAATAATTACTGTAGACATTTAGCTGTCCTTGGGTTGTGTGATATAATTAAACATTTAGGTTCGATTATTAGGCTTTAAATATAATTATTCACAATTGACATATTATTTATACTATTAACTGATAAATTAGTGTGACGTAGGAGTATGTACGTATGAACGGAGCGCGGTCAATCAAGTAAGCGACTGGAGGCGCTGCTAATCGCGGTGACACGGACGCGGGGTGGGAGCGAGTTACTAACCGGTTTCGACGGCGCGACGCGTAGGCTACAGGCGGCTACCGATTACTATCTCAGTACTTTGTATGGTGTAATTGATTTTGTAGAGATGTTGAAAAAATGATGTGTGGTGTGAAAATATTTATAAGGATGATGTTGAAAGGAGCAAACGGAACTTACCTTTATTATTAGCCTTCGATTAAGCTGGTTCAGATTTTATTTTCCACCTCACTTCACTTTATGAATGTTCTATATAATTTGATAATTAATGTGCACTTTTAAACATATGAGAGACAGCGGCGGCGGTTGCGTGTTGGCGTTCCATTTTTGAATAGGAAGAGGAAGGGATAATGAATACATAGACTAAATAGAGCGGGGGCGTATAGATAATATAGACAAGAAATAACTTAGAAGAAGAAGAAAATATATATGATAATAGATGGCGTTAACAATGTGTCATATGAATATGTGAGTTATGTGTGTAGGAATGGAAAAGAATAAGGATAAGTGCCTACAGACATTTAACTAGTTTATTTTTTAACTTCTTATTTTTTTTAAAACCTAGATAAATACCATCTGTTACTATTGTCAACTCGGCGTGAAATTTTAGACTACGTACTGTTATTAAAAACACTAGTAATGACATTAATAGCGCGGATCTCCTTTCCAAAATTTATTTTAGTGTTCCGTGTAAGCTAACTCGACATAGTTACCTATTGCAAGTTCCATTTGCTTCATCTAATTATAGGAAAAACTCTTATTTAGTTCGGGCTAGTAAAAGTTTCAATGGTTTGTGTGAGCGGTATAACCTTGATCCTTTCCGAATAAGTATTACTTCGACTAGAAGATGCTTAAAGTCTTAGCTTTTTTAATACTTGAATAGTTCTCTTTTCTTATTCAATAGTGAATTTTTGGGTCCTCATTGGTTTTTGTAGTAGTGTTAGCAACGTCATACATGCCCACTTTTTCTTTATAGTTTAACTGATTTATATATGTGATGACTAGTTATTGGTTAATATGTTATTATACTGTCAACTGTTACTGTTAAATTGCTTTACTGTTAGTCGGTCATAATACTAAATAAATAATGAAATTAATATGTTAGTATGTAACATGCTAGTCCGGAGTCTTTCTGATTGGATACTGGTTTTGTTTTAACTATTCACTCTTGCATTAAAAAAACCAAGTTGAAGAAATTTTTCGATTTCGAGGTTTCGCATTGTATCGCTTATCAAGGTACGTGTATGAAAATCTATCGCCAAGCATCAATAGGTGTCTCGACAGAATCTGTTGAGAGCCAGTACTTTTAGCCTTAGCATCTTACTCAGACTACATCTTCGCTTAATATCAAGCGAGATTATCGTAAAAGCGCATACTTTAAACGTTAATCTCTTCAATCTATACCAATAAAAATAAAAATTAAGCGCCCGTTTGTAATGTATAAATAACAATCGTTTACTAAATGTAAATGAATTTTGTTTTAATTTGTCTGTCTGTATGTCTATTTTCACAGGGCTTTTTTTGTTAGATAGCTGAAGTTACTCCGCGTACTTTTACATTTCATTTTCGAAAATAATTAGGGTTCCGTATAGAAAAAAATTAAAACTCCGTGAGGAATGTATGAAACGCGGGTGCAGCCGCGGAGACAGAGCTAGTTAAGCATACGTTTTAATACTCATAATATTGATTTAATACATTGAAATGTTTTTCTTTAGGTCCTTCGGCCGCACTCCACGTAACTTATAAACAGAAAGTTACTTTCTGTATGTTATATATTATATTACACAGGGAACGAACCAAACATGATAGTAATAAGTTTTGACACTTAAAAACTTATACTTTATGCATAAGGAATTTGACTATAATTATTGAATGTTTATAACATACTAGCCGTGCACGCGTCTCCGCTCACATAAAATATACTCCATCCTTCATCAGAATAATGTATACACAAATAGATATTTGAAATATTTACTCAGTGATTTGGTTAAAATATTCTAAGATAATTTTCTCGTTGTATCTTTTTTTGACTCAGTTCAATTTAATTCTGACAAACTGACTGACAGATAGACGTTGCCTTTTTTATAATATATAAAGATAACACATTTGAAATATACAATATTCTTTAAAATATGTTTATGCCATGTAGAAAACAGTATGCAGATATAAAATAAAAATTATTGATCATAAAGTTATAGAAATTTATTGATCGTAAATTCTTGGCCGCGTCTGTTAGTATGGATATTATAAATTTATACAAAGTCGCCATAAATTTTATTTTTTAAATATCGACATTTAGGATACGGATTAACTGAAATAATTTATTTACGCCACAAAAACTTCAAATAAAATAAATAATTGAAGGGGCAATGGAGAGAGCTATACTCTAAGTTTCACTGCTTTATCGAATCAACAATGTGAAGATCCGCGCAAAAGATCCAGAGCAACCGTTATTGTCAAGCATAAGTGTTAGTGAGCGGCACATTACCAACCATTGCTTGATGGGGGCCAACGAGTTTTCGAATGGAGACCACGTACCAAAAGCTGATGCAGCGAGGGTAAGCCTCCAAGAAGTTGGATCTACGACATAGGAATCTGCTTGAAACGGGTGGCGCAAGTCCGGTCGTTGTGGAGTTTCTTCAGGGATGCCTTTGCTGCTTAGCAATTGACGTCTTTCGGCTAAAATAATGAAATCATATAATGATTTTGTAAATAGTAAGGAATATTTCGGATAAAAGAATGAGAAATAAGGTTTAAATGAAATAAGAATTAAAATGTGAGAAAGATACTAAAGATCTAAAGTAAGTTGATAATAGCTTAACTAATCC
This sequence comes from Samia ricini, assembly GCA_014132275.2. Taxonomy (NCBI): domain Eukaryota; kingdom Metazoa; phylum Arthropoda; class Insecta; order Lepidoptera; family Saturniidae; genus Samia; species Samia ricini. Next base: position 29,865,531 of record AP028159.1, on the reverse strand, counting down.
TGGAAATTAAGGCGCTGTTAAAACTGTGAATTATTCTTAAGACAACAAGTAATTATAACATGAGATGCGGAGTCACGCAGCAGAGCTAGTTAATTTCATCACATCATCACATCATTCAAGAGAGAATTTAGATTTGACCCAGAATAGGAAATGTCAACATTTTTGTTCCTAAAAAAAATCGGTATTCGAACCCGGAAACATCACAGCTGTAATCCGTCTCCGTACGTCAATAATTGGCTAATATGGCGATTAAATCATAGCATGGTGGTAAGGCATCTTTCAAAGCTGGCCTGGTATAGCTACCATCCCTATGTGATAAAATCTGTTACCAGGCACCTGCTAGTGCCTTTCGGCAGCATCATTTGAGACCCAATATCTATAGGCTTGTTTACCATCTTGTGCCACAGCGTCATTTAACATCATCTGAGTTTGTGATCAAATTACTCACCCAATACAGTTTTAAAAAAAAACTAGGTAGCCATGAGGATTGCCGATATAAGTGGAAACATTGAAAAATCTTATTTTTAAAAGTAAAATTAATAATATATTTACTAAAATTCTGAGTCTGCTTGAATTCTTATCGCCTTATTTAGACAACCAACAGAATAATTTAGTAGTAATTGTTTCTACTTGAACATTTTATTCGGGAATTTATGGGAAAACATTTTATATGTGGCAATACAAAAGCGTTCACTTAAACGTCATCTTATATTTGATAGACTGTAGCATGCCGTTGAAGGCTGACCGCTGACGTCATAAGTGTCGAGAATCCACAAGTTTTTCCCCTATCGGAGAACGCGACTAAAGAAGTTTTAACTTCAAACAGAACAAGAACTGTATTAATTTAAAACATTGTGGTATTTTATATTGAAACATTTAAAGAAATTTCTCTCTATTTGCATAGAGACATATAAAGTTATTTTAACTCCATACGAATTTCCACTTGATGTACTATAAAACCAAAGTTCAAACAGTTTATAAGCTAAGTTAGCTACACTCATAAAACGTTCTATTTATACAGTATAATACGTGTTATTTTCGTATAGTAAGTTACTGAAAATTACTCCGAATATTTGGCAACACACGAAATATTTTGAATATTTATATAGCAAAAGCTGTGAAAACACTTATTATTGACCCGGTGAATATTCAATTCAAAGACATGAAAACGTTCGCATGTATTTATTATGTAAGTATTATTAGCCGATACGAGTGCCTTCTTTTACGTGTAAAACAACTTTATCGTTAATGTCAAACCTCTATAGGCAAATGTAACAAATAGCCCAGCTCCTTTTTCGTGTACGTGTACTTCAGAGAACACGTATCAGAAGTGGACATCTTATTGACAATATTTTTGATGTGAAACATCTATAGCCGCACGTAAAACCGATTTCTGGCGTGGCGACGCATGCCGTGGCGACGCGTCGCCACGCTATATGATGGTATATATATACAGTCTATTTATTATTATATTAAATAAATTCGTAATTTTTTGTATTGAATGAAAATAAATGTTTATTCAATAAATAATCATCGTTATCTGGAAAAAAAATCTTAATATTTTATTTTATCATTATGACATATTTAGTTCCTATCACAATCTGTTCTTTTCTGCATATTACTTTTACAAAATAATGTCGATGTTTCACATCTGCCAGGCGTCCCGTGACGGCTCACATTTTTTTTTCTTTGGTGTTCGGCAAAGTGACGGCATTGTACCTGATGGTAAATACAATGCAATCCTGAAGCAGTGGTGACTGGCGAAAGATCGATTATCCAACGTCAGTCGTCCCTGTCATGCCGGCTTGCAATATAGATCTGTAGGCAAATTAATAGTAATGCATCGATATCAGAGACCGAATAAGGACTAAAAAATATGCATGCCCACTTTCTAAAATACAGTCATGTGGGCTTACTCAAGAACAAATATGGAACGAACTAGTGTGTACCCGTGGCTGCGCCCGCGTTTCATATATTCTTCACTGCGTAATATAGTTTTTAATTTTCAAGCAATTTTTTAAGCAAATATATTTCTCACAGATTGAAATACCTCGACGTAAAACTGTGCATTGAACTGCGGATTTTATTTACAATTTTATGAGTTTTAATTTGTTTCTGCGGAACACTAATTATTTTGAAAAATTAAATTAACCTAACTTACAAGGAATAACTTTAGCAATCTACAAAGAAAAGTACCGTCAAAATTGGTCCACCCATTCCGGAAGTTACCCGGAACAAACAGACAAATAGACGTAACTTTTATCAATGTAATTTTGGTATAAGTATCATATGTCAAAATAATTTGAAATTCAAATTATTTTGACATTACAAACAGACACTTCAATTTTATTTATTAGTATAAATTGGAGCAAATAATAATTCAAAAATAATGATGTTCATAATATTGTGTGCCTTTTTCTTACTCACTACGACCTTTAACTTTTAAAATAATACAAATATAAAATGTTATTATTATTCTGACGCTCATGTATGACGTGTCTTTCAAATGTATAATTAGACCGAGCGCAAAGATGTTTTATCTCAAAAAAAAAATTAACTTAGTGTGTTAGTATTAAAAAAAAAAAGTTTAATAAAAGGAGACAAATGATAACCTCCTTTTTTGAAGTTGGTTAAAAAAAGATATCATATTGAAACCGCTCGTTATTTAAACTCATTGAAGTAAAATAAATTCAATGAAAGCTATAAAAATATTATGTGTACATTTTCTTAATAGTTTATATTATCGGTGAATTCTTTTCAGTTTTATTAAGAAACAAACGTACACATATATAATGTCATCTATCTAGCCCAAACTAAACTAAGAACCGTCCAGATAGTTCTATAAGTGCATTATTTTTTTTTACCAAAAGTGGTCAAGCATTTAAAAGGAAAAAAAAATACCCCGAAAATTAGCTACTAGTAACAAAAAGTAAGTTCTACTATTTAAAAAAAACAACAAAACTATCGAACACTCAAAAACTTTCAAGCATCGTTAAGTTTCTCTTAAGAAAAGCTACAGAACTCGGAAACAAAAGTTTTATTTTTCTTAAATTCCAAATTAACTGGAAACATAGACACTTGCAACAAAATGTACGCAAACTACAACATTCCCTCTTGAAACTAATTCGTTGTATTTAACCGTCGGATTCCTTAGAGCTACCCCACTTTTTTCTTCGCTTCGGACCCAGTGTGAACCGAGTTAATTACATTTTCGACTTACTATGTACAATTATCACTGACAAATAGATTGTTTGCAAAGGCGAACATTTATTACGACACAAAGAAGACTTGTTTATTGTATTTTTAATTGTATGTCTAAATATATTTATTGACTACTTAATGTGTCGAGTATCCATAAAAATGAAACAATAGAAAGACAATAAGAAAACAATGGAAAGCTGGCGCGGTGTGGAAATATCTAAAAGGATGATATTATTAGCCTTCGATTAAACTGGTTCAGATTTTATTTTCCACCTCACTTCACTTTATGAATGTTCTATATAATTTGATAACTAATGTGCACTTTTAAACATACGAGAGACAGCGGCGGCGGTTGCGTGTTGGCGTTCCGTTTTTAAATAAGAAGAGGAAGGGAAAATGAATACATAGACTAAATAGATCGGAGGCGTGTAGACAATATAGAGAAGAAATAACTTAGAATAAGAAGAGAATATATATGATAATAGATGGCGTTAACATGGCGTAAATGCCGGGAAGGTGCTCAACGGGTTAAATACCACAGTACAAAAATGTATATTGAATCAAATTAAAATTGTTTTTGCTAATATCCACAGTTGAAATTTTTTTATCTTTAAGAGAGATTTTATCGATTTATACTATATTTAAAAAAATCCTTTTTTTTAAATAATACAATTATTCAACGAATAATATGTTCTTACTAGATAAAACACTCTTAACCTTTAAATTTCTCCATCCCTGAGAAACACTGGTAAAGATTTTAACATAAAACCTCGGACGTTTGTTGACGAACATCAAACATTTTATTTATCAAATCCCATCCTAATAGTGTGCAAAGTAAATGAAGAGGGTAACAATGTCTAAGGAATTGTTTGAATTAAGCTGTATTGTTTGTAATGAAATAAAACAAATAATTAAACGAAGATCTTAGAAATATATCCGTATATCTTATTAGTCAATATAGTTAATATATCTATACTAATAAATAAAATTGGAGTATCTGTTTGTAATGACAAAATTAATTTTGTTTTACTAAATAGGTATGAATGTATATGATACCTATACAACAATACATTTTTTTTTAATGTTGTCTGTCTAGACACGGTCGGCAGGACGGATTTTGACGGGACTTTTTTTGGTAGATAGCTGAAATTACTCCGGTTAACTTAAGGTACTTTTAATTTTCGAATATAATTAGGGTGCCGCGTAAAAAAATTAAACTCATAAAAAATTAAATAAAATCAGATTCAATGCACAGTGTTACAGGCAAGTGCTTGAATTTATGAGAAATATATGTTATTTATCTTAGCACTAAAAAATGTTTAAGAAAATAATTAGGGATCCGTAATTAAAAAAAAAATTAAAACGCAGTGAAGAACATATCAAACGCGGGTGCAGCCGCGGGCACACAGCTAGTAGTAATGATTTATTCAATTCAAATCGATAGAAAACAAATGTCAATTTAAACACACACATATATACAGAATCACTTTATTAAATATCTTGTCTTTCACGTTAACGTCTTCACCTTGCCGCTTTCGACCTCGTTAATATAAATTAAACAGAATTTTCATTAACTTAAGTACAAAATGTAATAACTCGCTAAGACGGCAAGAATGAAGAATGAACTGTGAACATTTCTGAACTTGTCAGCGATGTCAGCAATCAAACTGTGTCGACTGATTAACATAGTTCCCACGCAAGAACTCACTCATAACTTGCGTAGGTATTCCCAGCTAGCTCTGAAACTTTGTATAATACTCGACAAATCACAAGTTTCCATATATATATTATTCTATATGTCACCAAACTCGAGTCAGTTTCAGATATATTGTTATAAAATTCTTCTGAAGTTTCCGTACTGATTTTTACTTAAAATAACCTGCTGTCTCTTCATAACTGCCTCGGTAGCGCAGTTGTATTACATACGACTGCCGTTCTGAGGTCTCGGGTTCGATCCCCGGGTCGGGTCAAGTGATATTGGGTTTTTTCTACTCAGTATCATCCCGGAGTTTGGAATTTGTGCCCGATATGGCGACAGGCTCGCCCCCTGTCACATCTGGGACAGAACTAAGCTTGGCGAAATGTGGGTGGTTGTAGTTCGCTACTTCACCTCTGCCTAACCCTTCGGGGATACAGGCGTGAGCATATGTATGTATGTATGTCTCTTCATAGTTATTGAAATATTTGGAATATCGATGTAAAGCCTTGTCATGTTCTATCGGTTGCATTTTGAAGACTGTGCCGAAGAACTGCACCAATTATTTCAGGCGTATGGTTTTCTTTTACCTTCCATTCGCATGAAGTTTCTTGCATATTCGTTTATAATGACAACTGCGAACGAATGGAGTAAGCTACATGCTCTATCTTAAATCGTACAATATAGGGGTCTTCAAATGAAGAAGGAATAAGTTTTTACTTAGCTTTCACGTACTATCCTCCTCAGCCGGAGCAGTTTATTTTTTAAACAGAGCCTACCAATCTTAAATAGTAACTTGAAACACTTCATATACAGGTTAAAAATTTTAAAATATTAAGTACAGAAAAAAGTGCAAAAACCAAGGTTTCTGTTGTCAAATTAAGTACAGCATCTACCAACTTGATGAAACTACTTTCAATCAATGCTATAAACGGAGTCATTTTAATTGCGTTAACGTTTAATTTATAAATCCAAAGTTACGTATCCTTCCTTTTTATGTATTGAATTATTTCACAATTCTTAAAGAGGATTGGTATTAACTGTGTTAACTTTAATCTATGAAGGTTTTATTTGTTAGCAATTATTAAAGCCACTTTTACAGTATTATAATTTATTTGACATTTGTAGCAACGTCACACCATAAAGATTTTTAATTCTTCTTCTTTTTAGTTAATGGCAATCTGTGTACACAATTTGTGTCAATGTCACGAGGGTAAGATGCATTTTCAATCTTGTATCAGCGTTACCATGCTCCAGCAAAACGTTGGCCCATCCTGCTCGAACTTTCCATGGAGCTTTGTCGGCATCTCAGAATACATGCTACGTGTTATCTTATATAATAAACGTCACTTGAACACAATAACTAAAACTATCATAACGCCACCAAAAATATAGAGTAAAATACACAAGTTTAATGAATTAAAGAAAACAACTGCTACATGTCAGACTGAGATCCCGCCAAAAACTCCAGATTATTAATTATACAAGAGAAAATGTTACCATAGATAACGCATTACCATTAGCAACATTGCAAACATCATTTTCTATTAGCTCTAACAAAAGTTCAGTTAAGCCCATTGTTTTGCGGTAATCCAACATAACGAATGCACTGATTTAGCAAAAAAAAAAAAAAACAAATATAAACAAAACAATGACTAAAGAGAGGCTAACCAGCACGTTGGAAGCTTTGATCTTCAATTTGTAGCCTGTAAACATTATTTAGCTTGCTTGGATTTGGAATAATTCTGTGTTTTACTGGAACGGTCGATGAATTTACTATTATTACTATTTAATTTTTGAAATGGTAAATCTTTTCCGATATTTTTTTTATTCTCCCATTATTGATTGTGGAATTTTATAATATTTTATTTTTTTACTTATATCCTACAATTTATTGTAAGCCTTTCTATAAAACTATAAAATAAAATAAATAAATAAAACTATTTTTGGTTCACTTTATTGATTTTAGATCATTCTTTATAACTGAGTCTTTTGGAATAGTTAAGGTCTTTTATAAATTCAGTTCGATTAATATGCGCTGCCAACATTACACACATTGGAAGAGCCAATTCTCCAAAAATCCTATCTTCTTTAATCTTATATGAACGGATTTGATTTTTGAAAAGAAAATAAAGTAAGCGATTACTTAAATATTTTGCTTAGTGAGCAACTTTTACTAAATCTCAGTTTAGTCAGCATTATTGTGAAGGGTATTTAACATTCTTTGGTCAACTCATAACACTTTATACATCCAACAATTTTTTTTTTCTTATCAAAATCTTATACTTGTATTACAACATTCATATTTCAGAAGCAGAATAATTTATTGACATTTTCAATTGTAAATTCTACTAACAACATATAATATCACAAAAATACAATCCCATTATTCAACCAAGTGTAATTAATTATACTAATCAAGAATATTTACCATATTATTACGTTGAAATGTGTTCGGAATGAGCAAAAACGATGATGACGCAGTAGGTAGAGCTGTCGGATTCCGCGTCGATGGACGCAAGTTCGAACCCACTTACTACACTTTTAATGTGCTTGAGCTTTCGGCGACAGAAAAGATCCTCGGGAAACCATAACATGGTGGTACAGCGTTTGCTAATAATGCCCGTCTGGGTAGCTACCAACCTCAATTTTGAAAACCTGTCTCCAAACACCAATCGATATGTTCCGGCAGCATCATTTGAAAGTTTAACTCTAGGTTTCGTTTGCTTACCATCCTGGACTACATCGTAGTCATAGCGTCGAACCTACACTGTATAAAAAAGGAGATAAATTACGGCCTAATATTCTACCTGAATAAAAATGCTGCTTAGTTGGGAATATCCATCAGCGCGCTTCTAAATTATTCATACGGTTGTGATGTGTAACTTTGAAGAGTTGTTTTACGTACGCCAATAAAGATTCCGGTAAAACAACCCGGAGTGTTTTTCGCCTTATATTCATTTTCCATTGTCATCGATTGGTAATACGGAACTATTTTATTTTTAAATCACAACAAATATAATGTGTAATAAATTAACGTCTGCGTCTAAAATTACATCACATTCATTAGGGGCATTCCAGGAACGATGCGACATAGCGAGATCTAGTGATACAGAATGCGGTGTGCCTGTGTAACAGAACGTGCTGGGAAACGTAAACCGAGACAAACAAGCTCATTACCGACGCGGTCTGCCCTCGCCGAGACCGGAAAAGTCATCAGATCGGTAGTGGAACGTAGCTAGTTCTGTATAGTTTATGTTCGTATCGAACATTGTTTTCTACCCTGTTAATTACACCTCGTTAATGTGGTTCACTTTATCTCGGACAAAAAATGTTTATAAATCCATTTACAACAACAAAATAACCTGTTTCATTATATTATTTTTTTCATTCATATTATATAGAAAATTCAAGAATCGTTCCACATACAAATACGCTACGCTGTTTCACCTTTAATCGCTTCACTTTTAATATACATCAGCAACTCGCTTCGTCTTGTGTCACAAGCGTTTGGAACACCATTTTTAATCTCTGTCAACAATATGAATCAAACTAGAGTTTTTGGCGGGATCTCAGTCTGACATGTAGCAATTGTTTTCTTTAATTCATTAAACTTGTGTACTTGACGCTATATCATGTAATCTTGGTGGCGTTTTGTGTGAAATAGTTTAGTTATTGTGTTCAAGTTAAGTTTATTATAGAAGACAACGTGTAGCATACATTCTGAGGTGCCGACAAAGCTCCATGGAAAGTTCGAGCAGGATGGGCCACCGTTTTGTTGGAGCTTGGTAACGCTGATACAAAATTGAAAATCTTACCCACATGACATTGACACAAATTGTGTGTACACACAGATTGCCATTAACTAAGAAGAAGAAGAATCAAACTAGCGACTCATAGTAAAATAAATTACGAACAATCTATTTCCGTTGTAAGCGACAAGTTTTAGTACTGTTGACAGATCAATGATGAATTGCAGAATGCGAAACATTAAAAAAAAATGTACATATAATTTTTTAATAAAGTTAATAGAAAATACTCAAGTCATGTGTATATGTTCGTATCGGATTACTCATAGCTATTTATGCTGTTTCGTAATTCTTTATTTAAATCTTATGATAAAATTAAGGTGAATCAGTGTGATAGTATTTTTCATGATTTGTTTTTTTTTACTGTTAACTTTTTAATGCGATATACTAATACCTATCTAGCGTTTACGTATAAACAACTATACTAAGTATCACAATTTAAATACCTGTGTTACATATGTAAAAATATTGTAAAAAAAATATATAAAAATATTTGGCACAGCGAATTAGCATTGCCATCCAACGTGGCAATATGGCCAGCCTCCTGGAAACCTTCCCGTCTGGCAGCGAGCTGGACGGCATTCATTATTTATAGCATTTTATTTTATTTTAATTTTAAATTATTGTGTATAAAATTTATGTACTTTTTGTATAATAAAGTATATTTTACAATAAAAAAAATGAAAATAAATTTTTATCCTTGTCCCAGTTCATAGGCGTCTTGAAGCAGTGACTGAGACTAACCTTATTATTGAAATCAAAGGACGCAACAATTAACAGACACTATCTTTGGATAGTTAAAGTTCTGTGTTTATAAAAAAAAACTATGCTTAGACTTGTTTATATATACTAATAAATAATATTAAAGTGTCTGTTTGTAATATCATTTCTTTAAATAAAATACATATGAATTATGGACGATACCTAAAGCAAAAATACAATTTATAAAATATTTGTTTTTGTGTTTGTTCCTGAAAATTTCAGGAACGGTTGGACTGATTTTGACTGGCCTTTTTTCTTGTTAGATACCTGAAGTTACTTCGAGCAATTTAGGTGACTTTAATTTTCGAAAATTATTAGGGTTAGCGTAAAATAATTAAAACTGATGAAATTGTCAATAAAATCCAATTCAATGTACACTTTTACTGGAAGGTATTAGAATTTTTGAAAAATATCTTTGATTAGTGTTAGTAGCAAAGAAAAATTTGGAAAATAAGTAAGGTTCCGTAAATATTAAAACGCAGTGAAGAACACATGAAACGCGGGCGTAGCTGCGGGCCCACAGCTAATTTATTAAAAAGTTCAAGTAAATGGTATTATGTGAAATCATCCTCCAAAGTGTTTATAAACAACTTATATGATATACCGAGGTTTCTTTTTGTTAGCTTCTCTTATCTTATATTATAGCGAATAAAGTGTAATCTTGTGAAAATAAATAACACCGCTATAACCCGTCGTATCATTTGAACACAAAGGACTTAGCTACTGTTAGATCAAAAATTTATACATTTCTCGCTTCAGGCAATTCCCTTAACTTGTATCAATTGAAAAATATCTAAGGAACGATTTTCTATTATATATTGGTAAACATGGTTATCTTTATTTATTATATTATACTTTCTTTTGAATTTATTTAAACCCCTTGAGCACCTTCCCGGCGTTTACGCCAGCTTTCCATTGTCTTTCTATTGTTTCATTTTTATGGGTACTCGACACATTAAATAGACATTATGACAAATAATTTACATACTTAATTTCTTCTAAAATTTTTAAATTATTTTCTCACTATTTTTTATCATTTGTCAACATTTAACTCGATATCTTTTTATGTATATTTTTATACCATAACTTTTTACTGTAAATAAATAAAATTATTATTTAAATATATTTTATAGAAAACGCTACATTTAACATCTGATCAGTCATCATTTAAATGGTTTTAATTAAGCTTCAATTTTAAATCGACTTGTCAAATATTTACACGCTCTGCTTGATATATCTTCTTTCTAAATTTAGCGTCTCTGACAAAAGTGTTACTTAGAATCATTTCACAAATATAATTTGTAAATAAGTAAATAGTATTCAAAATTTAATATACAAATGAAAATAATTTAAATTATACACCACTGCTAACTGCATTCAAAATAATTCATCCATCTGAACACACTAGCTCATAACATAATATTAATAACGAGGTATTAATAAAGAACTCTACAAGAATATTTACAAAATTAATACAAACACTAAATACGAATATCCACTGCGACACGTTGTGCAATTACTCAAAACGTTCACAAATTCCATCTGGAATTCAGAGTCGCGCGGAAACACGCTGTATTGTGTCAGAAGACGTGCAAATTCCACGTAGTTTATTGTATTGGAGCCGTCTCGGTCGGTCTTGAACAATTGTCGTTCCACGCCAGCACACGTGCTATTGCGAATTCCGTCGTGGAGGTAATATCAATACGTTCCCGACTCGACTGCACTCGCAGCGAAGATATCCACCCAAACTCGTCACTTCAATGGCGCTATACAGTTATGTAATAGTATCACATTACTATTCTATTTTGTAAACTTGTAACAGTACATTTGTTTTAAATTGTTTGAGAAAAGTTAAATACAATTATTAGATGATAGTGATTTTAATTAAATTTCTTACTGTTTGTTTTAAGCGTTTAAACATACAGTAATTTAATTTTAGCTGAGAACATTACTATACCAAATTTACAATTACGACTAAATACAAATCTTTCAAAATCAAAATCAAAATTTATTTATTCAATTTAGGCCCTAAGAAGGCGCTTATGAACGTCTAAAACACCACCACCGGTTCGGAAAACAACCCAGTCGAGAAGAGCCGGCAAGAAACTAGATCTGGTTCTTTTTTTTTTCATAAATATAATATATATAATTTTTTTATGTCATATAAAAAACTATACAAATCGTAGTCTTAATAATGTTAGTGGAAGCACAGAGATGTGGGTTATTTCCAGACATCACTATCGTTCACGTAATGATCCACCCTGTAATAACCTTTTGAGATTAAAACTTGCTTGACATAATACTTGAACTTATTGTCAGGTAAATCGGTAATTTTACTTAGGATCTTATTGTAAAACCGAATACTATTACCTATAAAGCTTTTATTACACTTACTTAACCTAAAGCGTGGGACTGCCAACTTGTCTTTACTTCTAGTATTAAAATTATGAAGATCATTCACTAGATCTAGCTTGTCTAAATTTTTACGAATATGCATTAAGTTATAGAAGATGTATTGGGAGGGCAAAGTTAAGATATCATATTCTTGAAACTCGTTCTTTAGAGATTCGCGAGGTCCCATATTATATATTGCTCGAACAGCTCTCTTTTGTAACGTAAAAATGGTGTCTACCTCTGCTGCTGTACCCCACAGCAAAATACCGTAAGACATTAAAATTTACAAATAGACATTAAGACTTTAATTTAGAAGTTATATCGATTGAGGGTTCACCAGAAACTAATATAAGGGAATTAATGAAAGAAAATCTCCTCGTTGAGAAAATAAAAAAGGTCTTAAAGTTAGTATGTCAAAGCAAATAGGTTAATTAAATTTTGATTCCATAATAATTCAAATTACAAATTATAATTTTATGTTCCACGGTATTTAAGTGTGCCTTTATATTGTTATATGATAACTGCGATACATTTAGTGACCAATAAAGATACCCACATTATTATTTTTGTACATTTAACATTTATTATTATCATAAATGATTATTCGATCATTTTAAGTCACAAAAACACTACTTAGTTATTATAATAACATTTCGCTACATTAGTATTTCCGTTCCGATCGTAACATCCATTCGTGACGTTTTTCTTTTTCTAAATTAGAAACCCATCCTCTAAAGTGTGTTAAGGACAATAACATCAAAATACTTGGAATTAACGCGAATTTATGAAAGGGTCATAGGTGTTGAAAGGGAACGAAAGAGAATGTAATATAAAAATTACTGTCTCCACAACATCCCTTACATGGTGTGATGATCGATAAATAAATTTATTTTTATTAAGTACTAATTTTCATTTTTTCTTCTCTCATTGTAATCCGATCGAACCATAAACCATGACACAATATTGCTATTTGGATGTCTCCGTAAAATGTTTGCAGTAACGTTTATAAAGGGATACCAGAGAGGGATCAAATTGGCGATTACACATCGCTACTGCGGCGAAATTCCAAATTGCTCTTAGTGGGCGAAGAGTTCATCATGACCAAGGTTACAGAATATTTTTTTAATATTTTTTACTACATACAAATAGTAGTAGGGTTTTCGTGCTCGATCGCCAAGAACATTTTTTTAGCACTGTATAAGCGCCATGACCATAATCACACCTGACGTTAAGTGACTATGTATACCAGGATGTTAAACACAATAGATTATCAAGTAATGCTGCAAAATTAGAAGACATTGTGGCCAAAGTAAAAACTCCAAAGTGGAAGTGAGTAGGACATATGTACAAAAAAATTAAAACCAAATGGACAAAATACATCAAAGTGTGAACTCCTAGATTTCAAACAAAATGAAAAAGAGGAAGACGAAGAAAACGATAGTCTGATGAAATAAAAAAATAGCGGGTCTATTATGGGATCGAATAGCTACAATAAGAGAATGGAAAAATCTGGAAGAGGTCTTTATGTTAAACACGCCGACTCTTAATAACTCACAAAACAATTTTATTATTAATTTTAAGGTATTGCTGTCTGTTGTTGACAATAAAGGCTATTATATCATATCACAAGTATAATCCGTCATTTTAAAGCTTTTGTAAAAAAAAATGTGCACAATTCGACTTCGGAAGAACTAGTGTTACTCTTGATTCTGTTTAAAATATCTAGTACTCGTACAGCTTTCCAGTTTTTCTGTGACCGGTTCAAAAACACTGAGATAATAAGTCTCTATTAATGGGGTTTTACATACGTGATAATATTTTTTTTACACGATGCCTTCACTACAGAAAATTGGCAGCTCTTGGACTATTAGGGCTTTCGTCGACACGCAGCATTAAAGTCTTACTTCAATTCGTACGTATTTATAGTAGTACTTGGAACTATCTTTCAAGCCATGTAATGCTACGAATGCACCTGTCTCTATTTCCACGATATCATTTAAAAGTAGGTATTAACGAAAGGTGTCAGAGACACAGTGTTTTAGAGATAATAAATAATGTTTGTAATTTAAAATAATTTATTAATTAGAATACTTTATATTTTTTATTAATATTTGTTTGTTGTAGCTTGAGAAAGTGATTGTAATATTTTTATTTTCTAATAGTAAATAATGAATCTAACTGTTTCAGATAAGCAAATAATTAATCAAACATGTTACACGAAACATATTATTTAAATAGTATAAACAAATGCAAAATTTTCTCCGTATTTGTTACTTCGTTTTTCAATCAAAATATCTATATTTTTTTAGCTTAGTTAGTCTAAGGGCCGATTTTTTGATCCGTAGTCAACTCGAGAAATGGTCAGATTCGTCCCAAATGGTTAAAATAATGCCATAATGCGTTTTTTGAAACATAGTAAAGGTAACTAATTGTCAAAAATCTGACTACTTGTTAAAATATTTAACCACTCATCTTTGACTGGTTAGCAAGATGGAGGATGGTTAACTCGAGTGCGAAAAGCTGTTTCATTAATTTTACTGGTAACATAAATGACTATTGTTAAAATTAACAATAGTAGATTTTGTGATCAAAAACCGAATTGCGACTATAACATTTGGTTAGTGTATTAGTAATAGTCAATTTGACAAGTTGTTATAGTAACTTTGACTACGGATCAAAAAATTGGCCCTTAGTCTGCTAATAAAATGGTAACTAACAAGTATGTCTGATGTTGTCGAACTATTTGATTATGTTTAATTGAAATTTTGCACGAACTTGCGTTTAAAAAAATTGATAAGAATTAAATATTAATCTTTTTAATGTCACCATTACCTTATTATGATCTAAGGTAAGAAAGATTTTAACAAAGTAAGGATCCAAATATACCAATACGAAGAAAATATATCTAAAAATAGCAACAAAGTCGAATAGAAATTACACATATTTACTGGCATCAATACAGTATCGTGTATCTTCTACCCACGTTACATAGGTTAATTATTTGATAATATTATGGACAATATAGATCGAAAAGTTGAAAGGTTCTCTTTTGTCGTGGTATGGACATGTTATGAGAAGAGAGAAAGCGCAGGTGGGTAAAATAGTAATGAATATGAATGTGGAAGGATGGAAAAGTAGAGGAAGGCCAACGAAAGTGTGGATGGAGTGTGTAAGAAATGATATGAAAGAAAAAGGAGTGAATGAAGAGATGACGGCTGATAGGGATGTATGGAAGAAGAAAACACACTACGCCGACCCCAAGTGAGTTGGGAAAAGGCAGGAGAAGATGATGATGGTCGACAATATAGATCCTTTTAAATCCTAAGTTCAAAACATGAATCAAATGCTAGGATTCGTGTTAATTCTAAACTACATTACGAGTATATATCCAGTATTATATTCTAACACTTATAATACTATTAATATATAACGTATACCGTGTTTTATTTTATACAAGCTATGCCCGTGACTTCACTGGTATTCCTCAATGTTAAATATTCAATGAGAACGTCTTGTCTTATAAAGTACATAAATTAAATATGAAATAAAGCTTGACCGGATAAGATAACGTATCTGCGATTTGAAAAAAGATTTATTCAATCGATTCAGTCGTTCTCTACTTAAAAAAATTACCAACGGATTATTAGACGTTGCCTAGTTTAAGTGTTTTTAAAAGTAATCCATATTTATCCTCCCGACCATAAATAACTCTATGCAAAATTACATTAATCGAATCGTTTAAGAAGCGGATTCGGGCGACCATTACCAGGTCGTTGATGCACGTTGTTGTGTGGGCGTATCACGTTGCATCTTCTGGTATCTAGTAGCCATCTGAGAACCTGCTGGCCCCATCGGGTATCGATTCCATGTACAATGCGCTTAGTGAACTTTGGTTCTTCTACGGACATTCACCTTACTGATTCGATCTCACAGTGAAACTCTGAACATTGCCCTCTCGATTGCACCTCGAGGTTTCTCATTAAGTGCATTGAGAGCGACCACGACTCAGTGCTGAATGTGTCATCGCTAGCAACACACACTGGTTGAAGACTTTCATCTTGAGACACTACGATGTTTTGGATGAGAAAATTTTACATAGCTTCCCAAACGCGACCTAACAGAGTTGTAATCAACGATTCAACCACTTTCTTAATATTGGGCCTACTTAAATGGATGTTTTTTTTCTTAGGTGTATATAAATAAATAAATAATAAATAAAAAGCCTTTATTGCTGTACAGAAATTACATATGCTATAAATTAAGAATTAAAGTGCGCCTAAGTTTATTTTTACAATTTGCGTTTAATAATGTATAATATATCGGCAAACGGTCATTATTCTGAAGCAGCTTGTCTTCCGACAAAGGCCTCCTCTAACGACTTCCACTCTGTCTTGTCCTTTGCTGTACGAGTCCATAATGGACCAGCTATTTTCTTGATTTCATCCTCCCATCTTTTGATTTGTCTACCTCTGTTTCTTTTGCTATCTCGTGGGTACCATTCTGTTATTAGTCTTGTCCATTTTTCCTTCTCCTCTCTTATCATATGGCCTGTCCATCTCCATTTAAGTTGTTTGTAAGTTATGTATGCGTTTTTAAATTTGGTTCTACACTTTATGTCTTTTAATTTTACTCGGTCTTTCCTTTTAACTCCTATTGTGCTTCTTTCTATTCCGTTCTGACAAATCTTTATTTTGTTTTCTAGTTGTTGTATTAAAGCCCAGGTTTGACATCCGTATAGTAAACATGGTAGAATACATATATTATATACGTCTACTATACTACATATATATATATATAACAGTCACTAAATTCGAGCATGTAAGAAAAACATTCATAGCTTTTGCGTCTTCAAATAATAAAGTAGATAATATAAGTACGAACTCAAAACCTCAGTTATTCCAATATTGTTTTCTTATTCATATTGACATTGTTAGATGTTCACTCGTGCGTGATTCGAGAATGTTCGTGTTATTCCTTATGTCCAAATTTTTTTGTCATATATATATATATATCGCCGATGGTAGGTAATATCATTGAGCATTCTAGTGTGAAATTGCATAGCCATCTATGCCTAACGCCCCATACGGAGATAGTCGAACCGCTTGATTAGTTTATATAACAAGATTATTAATTATTAACGATAATTAATGGTTTATATAACCAAGGTAATTATGTAATTTGAAACTATGGGTTAATTTGTAATTTTCGTAATGAATTTATACGTGTTCGTGCCTTAAAAGTCAATGTATGTCTATCTTTAACCGTTTGTCGTTTTATAGTTTGACAGTGATTTAAATGGTATTAAATCAAGCCATAGATATTATGTTCAGTGAATAAGTTTTAATATTTTATTACATCAGGTTATATAGTGGATAGCTGGAGTGAAGATGATTGACAAAGTCAGGAATAGTATGATAAGGGAACGCTGTGGTGTGGTAGAGGATGTGGTGACCAAAATAGAGAAAGGTATGCTTAGTTGGTTTGGGCATGTAGAGAGGATGGATGAGAGAAGATTAACGAAATTAATTTATAAGGCGAGGGTGAATGGGCAAGTCGGTAAGGGTCGACCTAGGCGAACGTATCTAGACCAAATCAATCATGTGTTAAATAAAGGCCAGGTAAAAAGTACTCATAACCGACGAGCATATATGAAAGCGCTCATGAAAGTAGAGGAAGCGATAGAGGTGTGTCAAGATCGTAGCAAATGGAAGGACGTAATCTCTGCCTTTTTTTTTTTTTTTTTTTCATGTGGGAAATGCATTTACGCATCCTCCCTCACATCTCTAAACCGGAAGCAAAATCTCCCGGATTAGAGATGCCAGGGGGGTATGTGGGGCTCGCCCGGCGTGTGGTGCCAGGAATACCCACTAAAACCCACAGTACCATCTGCCGCCTTTCTTGGGGGTGACACGGGATAGGGTGACATGCACCGCATCACCCCAGCGGCTGGCTCAACCACTGTAAATGACAGGTAGACAACCTGTCATGCCGAGTCGGGCCCCTTCCTATTTTTCGCTCAGGGGGGAGCTTGGTACAAAGCTACCCCCTCTTATCTGCCGCCAGCAAAAATGTCTCGCCCCTCTCCTCCTTGGGTTCTTATAACAAGAACTCCAGGGGAGAAGGGCTTGGGACGGGTGGGGCCGACTCAAGGTGGCAGAATTGCACGGGCGAACCGTGCTCTTCTGCCACCCACCCTTCTGCGGCGGAGAAGATCCGCCAAGGGATTCTCCTCCCGCTCCTTCTCTGCGGCCTCCTTCTGCAGCAAGACTTGCTCACAGAAGGAGGCCACAGTTTGCCAGACCCTCTCACTGCCGAGCATGGCTCTCACCACACTCGGCAGTGACAGGTCCGGTCCCATCTCTGCCACCACATTACGACGCTGCTCGATCCACGCAGCACACTCTGCCAAAGTGTGCTGCGCGGTATCCTCTGCAGCGCCGCAATGATGGCATTCTGCTGTCGGCTCCCTCCTGGCTATCTTGTGCAGATACCACCCGAAACAACCGTGTCCGGATAGTATCTGCACAAGACGGAAGCTTAGGGAGCCGTACCTCCTACTCATCCATTCCTGGAGGACCGGGCGGATAGCGTCTACCGTGCTACGACCGTAGCGCACATCCACCAGGTCCTCCTCCCAACGCCGAAACGCTGCCTCCCTCGCCCTCCTCTTCTCCTCCACCACCTCCGCGTGTGCAAAGCGGAGCCCTCCACCATCCCTCCTCGCCGCCGTGAACCGGTACACGGCGGCGAGCACCTCCGCTTCACGCTCCCATGGCAGGGATCCTGCGAGTACCAGGGCTGCCGACGCGGACACCGTGCGGTAACCGCGTATCGCCCTTATCGCCACCGTGCGCTGCGTAGCCCGCAGCACACGGATGTTATGGGCGTTAAGGGCGTCCGCCAGACCGGTGCCCCATAGACAGCCATGCTCCGCACGACCCCTGCGTGGAGCTGGCGACACTTCTGGCAGACGCATTGGCCCAACGCCTGAAGGGGGTGCTGGCGGACACGGTCGAGGTGCGGGGAAGGTGGGCACAGAGCATCAGAGTGTGGGGCGAGCAAGCCCCACTGCGCAGTGTGTCATGCAAGAGGGGCACCGGCAGAGCATCACATGGGGGGGGGGGGCAACTGCAAGCCCCCTTCCAGTGGTAAATGGAAGCTCCCATTTCCAGGGGCCAGAGAAGATACCCAAAGACGTAATCTCTGCCTACCCCCACGGGAGAAAGGCGTGATGATATGTATGTATTTATTAGAACAATAGCGAATTAATTACAAAACAAACTTTTTACGATCCCAATATTTAAGTAAACTTTTGAATATTCATAGTGAAAATAATTTTGAAAGATTTATATCTTTATACATAAATAAAGTTAACAAGTTAGATAACTGATTACTAAACGATGTTAATATCCTTAATATCTTATCACCGTCTGACTGATTACAATTCAACAAGTCTTAATAACTACTTCCGAGAAACAATCTAAAATTTTAAATGAAAGCGGATCCATTTTTCACATTTCAATAAAAGAACTCGGTTTAAGGGTAACAGAGATAGACAGAGAGAAAGAGACAAAAAAATCCCGGTCACTAATTGCCTATTACAGTTGCCTGAAAACTAGTCTGAAGCAACCAACCGGAAACAGTAAATATGATAGCTCCTGAAAACTCTATACCGTATAATTAAACACCTAGTTTTAATTACAATATTTGTCTAAATGTTACAACATAATAATAATATTTCGAATGTAACTATGTCTAAATTAAATCCATTATTGCGTAATGTGCGTTTGAAACTTTTTATGATAGTACTTGAGAATAGTAATGTAATGTCTATTGTATAGATTACTTGTAATTGATAATTTTAAAGACTAGTCAATCGATTTTAAAAATTAATCTCTAGAAAGGTACACTATTAGTAACACAGACAGGCATGCAGAATAATATAAACTGAAAACGCCGCCAAAATAACATTAAAATATGCAAGATAATGAATTAGAGACAATAACAACTAAATACATGACAGACTGAGATCCCGCCAAAAACTCGTTGAATTATATGAATGATCTATAGCGGATGTAAGGTTTCTCAATTTAATAAAAATTATATTTTTAGTATATTGTATGAATTACATGTTGATATCTAAATTAGCTTGTCAATTGATGAAACTTTTTATATGTGTATTGTGAATGACGCTGTGTCAAATTCTTTGGCTCAAATTTAGTTGGCTAAGAGTTTATTAGTGTTATTGGTGAAGTGTAGCGCCTTCTTCAAACGCGCAGAGACACACCCGAACCCCCTCATAGTAGAAACCTTCTCGTACACGCCCGACCCGAATATTCCTCCAAAGGTGTGACGACCGCGTAACATCTTGACCAACCCCGACGATAACATCACTAGCACGAATAGGACCTTCCCATATCAGCCGCGTACACTTAAGTGTCAGCGCCCACGCGGCGAAACCGCCGGAGACGCGCGGCTAACTTTGCTCACGCACACACTCCGGATCCCCCTCCAGTGGTAGCCCAAGACGTGCATCGTTCCCCAACTGGGAAGCCTCTTGACGCCGTTACCAACGGGATACAGTGACACTAAACATGCATTAAGTATTACATACACAACACTGCACACACACACTCCTGCACATAACACGCAGGTACATAGGTTCTGTAAGGAACCTATTTTATTACTATTATTAAATAAAAATGTAGGGCTTAGCTAGGTTCAAAACTAGGTTAAAAAAAGGTAACGGCCAAGCCGATGTTCATAACACTTTGGTAACCCCTGAGCTAGTTACCTTTTTGCGGCTGAGTGTCGTCAGCACTAGCCCCCTATGTCACGTTGAAGCTGTAGCCCCTCCGGTATTAGCTAGTTTAAAAAAAAAATATTAGTGATATAAGATTACCCAGTAATGTAAATAATTTTCTGCTTATCTTCGAATGCATTCGTATTACTTTTATATCGAATTTGTTATTTAATTGAGTGGCCACTTCTCTGCCTGCTTCCATAATTAAATCTAATCAATTTTGTACAAAAACTAAATGTTATTTCATTTGATAAAGAGTTTTACATTTCGATCTTTCTAAATAATATTGTTTTGTAAATAAACGTTTAAATTTTTCTATAGTTATATATTTTTATAATAAAATTACTTTGTACTAGTGTCGAAAATAAATAGAACTTTATAAACTTCATAATAATTATATTATTGACCAATCGCATAAGACACCAGTTAGAACAATATGGTTATCATTTTTTATACAAATTAAAGAATGACATCATAATATAATTAAAAGTGGCAAAACATCAAAGGCGGCACAATTGTCGCGGACACTTAAGTCGTGTTGAAATGTAAAGAAGAGGCCGAAATCAAGTGGTTACTCCGACGCGCGACGCGACCGCTACAACAATCTATTTCGGCCGGGGAGTCTTGTTAGCGCGCTAACAACATACCGGATCGCGAACGAAGCGGGGAGACTTAGCTAGGATTGTGCTTCGTAACGTCCCTCACACAGTAAAGCCAAAATAGTAACTCAAATAATATCTATAAATATAGCTTTATTAATATTAAAAAAGGTAAGGTCTCTATGTGCTTTTTATGCTAAGAATAGTATCACCCCATATCTAGCATGGTGGTAAAGCATTTTATAATAATGCCCGCCTGAGTAGCTACCACCCTCAAGTTCGAAAACCTGCTTATCTAAGCTTAGTGTGTTTACCATCCTAGACCACATCGTCAGTCAACATCAGGTGAAAATGTGGTCAAAGCACTGAGCCTATATCGTTTAAAAAAATATATCTTCTTATGGGTGTCGTAAAAGGTATCTAAGGGATAAACGAGGGGATGGACAGAAGCATCCTCTGAGTACCACAACTACTGCGATCACCGACTCACCTGCAAAGCGTGCCGATTACGACAATCCCCCCCCTTTTGGAGGAGACCTATGTCTACTGCGGACGTCTTTCGTTTTAATGGATGGATTGATGGCCTTTGTCTATAACTGTTACAGTTGCATGGTTTTTTTTTCATTAACGGCGGGTGTTACTGCTCTTCAACTTGGTCTTCTTCTGCCAGTAGATTCCTTTGGATAGTTGATTAACAGATTTTTCATATTATATATCCAAATTATTGCCATTTTTAGTAGGATGAATTTTAAAAAATATTATTAGAAATGGGCATATGTGTTGAAAATAACGTTTTAAGCAATCATGACTCTATTGGTAGTGCGGCGAATCCACATATTGAACCCTACAATAAGTCTGAACATTCGATGAAGGGAAACATTGTAAGATAACTTTAGCAAGCATAGGGCATGTTCTAATAAAGCCCGCCCAGACATTGACGCCCGCTGTTTATCTCAAGCTTAAATATATGTCACCAAGCACCAATAGGTATCTATCGGCAGCATCACTTGAAAACTAGTTTCTCTAGGTTTAGTGTGCTTATCATCCTGAACCACGTCGTCATATAACTTCAAGTGTTTTTATGGTCAAAGCACTGAGCATATACAGTGAAAAAAGACCAAAATCAAAATCAAAATTTATTTATTCAATTTAGGCCCTAAGAAGGCGCTTATGAACGTCTAAAACACTACCACCGGTTCGGAAAAACAACCCAGTCGAGAAGAGCGCAGGCGAGAAACTCGATCTGGTTCTTTTTTTTTTCATAAATATAATATATCATTTTTTTTTGTCATATAAAAAACTATACAAATCGTAGTTTTAATAATGTTAGTGGAAGCACAGAGATGTGGGTTAATTCCAGACATCACTATCGTTCACGTAATGATCCACCCTGTAATAACCTTTTGAGATTAAAACTTGCTTGACATAATACTTGAACTCATTGTCAGGTAAATCGGTAATGTTACTTGGGATCTTATTGTAAAACCGAATACTATTACCTATAAAGCTTTTATTACACTTACTTAACCTAAAGTGTGGGACGGCCAACTTGTCTTTACTTCTAGTATTAAAATTATGACGATCATTCACTAGATGTAGCTTGTCTAAATATTACTAATATGCAATAAGTTATCGAAGATGTATTGGGAGGGCACAATTAAGATATCATATTCTTGAAACTTGTTTTTTAGAGATTCGCGAGGTCCCATGTTATATATTGCTCGAACAGCTCTCTTTTGTAACGTAAAAATGGTGTCTACCTCTGCTGCTGTACCCCACAGCAAAATACCGTAAGACATTAAGCTGTGAAAGTAAGCAAAGTAGACTAACCTAGCAGTAGCAATATCCATCAACTGGCGAATTTTTCGAACCGCAAAAGCAGCGGAACTAAGCCTTTCCTGCCAAAGTTTTAATATGCGGACCCCATTGTAACTTATTATCAAGTGTGATACCTAAAAACAGAGTTTTGTCAACTAAGCCGAGCTTATATAGTACAAAAAAATAACACTAATTATATATCGATATGCCGTATGGTACCGGCTAAGAGTAGTACCATCCCATATATTCCCGTGGATGTTGTAAAATGCGACTAAGGGATAAACCAGGGGATGGGCAGCAGCATTCCCTGAGTACCACAAATACCTACTGCGATAGCCAATCCATTTGCCAAGCCTAGCGATTGTGGCATTTCCCCCCTTATTGAGGGAAACTTATGTAAAGAGTGGACGTTGGTTGGCTGATGATATCTCAATATATGAAATGCCTACTTTTCATAATTACTCTCGAAGCGGCATCCGGACACCATCAGTAAGACGAAAGCGCGAATACACTTAAAATATTTTTATGTCGCTATCAATACATATATTTTATAATTGTTACTATATTACTTCTATATGAAAGTTATGTGCAAAATAAATTCCTAACCGAGCTAATTACTTGAAGTTAGTTTAACTACCGTATCTGTATGTACTATGGAGTCTGCCTTGATTCTTTTTTTCCTTCCGTCCCTCTTTTGTCTGTTTCCGTGAGAACGACGTTATCACGTGTCGGCTGGCTTGTTTGACGTTATTGAAAGAACACGTAAAAACGCCTTCACGAGTTGATAGAATAGCATTCGTGTGTACCCGCGTTCCATTTAAATTGCTTTTATGTTTATTATTCAGTTATTTATCTGAATAGAGAGGAGGTTATTTTTTTTTTTCTTCTTTCGTTTAGACTGCTCTGATTTCTTGTGTAAACGAGCGTTCAATGGATTGAATCGATACCACTTTTATCAGGAATGTATGACGCATTTATCCTTATTGCTTTCGTTTTTTTCTATATTGTTTAATTTGCTTCTGTGAATCGATATGTAAATACTGTAAATATGTTTTGTGTAATGTATTTTGTTATGTAAATTCATTTATTAACATTTTCAAAGGTGTACGGCGTAAGGCATTTCAAGAAAACGAGCTGTCGATAATTATTTTGTAAACTCCATTTTTACTGAGATCTTCGAATCTTGCTCCATAATATCTCCTTTTTAATAAAATATTATATTTACCTAACAATACTTGCTCATTCAATACATTTATCATTTTAAATTAGTATTATTTAAAACAGCTTAGCCAAGAGTTATAAATCGGGCATAAGGTTGTTGCTTTTATATAATATTTATCCAAAAGATAATGAAATGTATTCTGGTAGTTGCGTGATTTTTCAGTTTGAAACTGGTCTATAATTTATAATTGGGCATAGAGTACGCTGGAGACTGGTTGGTTAACTTCGTTCTAACACTGGACTTGTATCGCAGCTAAAATGTATAATTTATGAGCTCACAAATTTGCTAATTAAATATTCATAACTTTATACATAATTTTATTTTAGTACTTTATTTAGGTATAGGTAGCGATTCACCACAACTTACCTGATATTATGTGACGCTGAGCCTAGAAATTTGTAATACATTTGCTTTTGGAGAACAATAGTTAACTGGACGGCCATTAGTATATATCCTACCACGACACAGAATAAAAAATACAAGCGCTATTATTGATAAGAGATTTAAACTTGTTAAGAAAGTAGATAATTCATCGACAATATTATTATTTTTTCAAATAGGAAAATATCGAATAGGAAATTTAAATTTACGCTCGCAATAGTAAAGCGCATACAAAACAACATAAGTTACGTTTTTCCAAAGAAAACCCACTTACTATTTGCAACTTTCCGCAAACCGGCGACCGAGCAACATTTTAACTTGGCTTATCTAAAACCATAGTTTAAAGCCTCCGCCAGCTACTTTGTTTTTAATCCCGCGAACCAACGGCACACGATAACGAGTTAAAATTACTTTGTTCTTCTGCTAAGATCGAATATCAACGTTCAGCATTTTTTTTTCTCTCGATACTTTCCAACCGGCTACGGATAAAACTTTTGTAATTAGGTCATCGACTACTTTACACTTACCTCTAGCCTATACTTAGGCTTTCATATTGACGTTTATCTTTGTTTCTAAAATCGAACAGGATGAATTTTCTATAAGATTGTTATTTTACATAAATATGACTCTAGGTTCTCAACGTGGGTGATAACGTCCCCTTGTTGAGACTATCAGGAGGACAGTAGAAAATTAGGGGCATTAGGCAGATTTAAATTATAATCTAAAAAAAAAAGCAATAAAATTAAGATGGGGGACTGAAAATATTCTTAAAGTGGTCAGTAAATCAAAATAATGTTGAGAAACTGTGGTCTATACATTTCTATTAGGTAATAAAAAAATAAAGACCAGATTAGATCAGTTGAAATTTACTACTAAATTTTTACGATCCGTTTTAGATGTTTTATGAATTATTACTTTTTAAGCTCGTTTTCTTTTACATTCGCTAATTGAATTCCAACTAATTGTAAAAACAATACGTCGCCTTGAAACATGAAGGTTTTCGAATTGAACAGCCATCAAGTCTGATAATGCATTTATGCATAATCTTGTGAAATTTAGCGTACACGTTAACCGCTGCCGTGCATGAAGTATTTTACATAATATTGATTTATTATGCCAAGCTATCTATTCTGTTCCATCTTTCCGACACGTCCCAATTTCAAGTTGTGTTTCTTCATCGTTTTAGCGTGTACTTCTTTCTGCATTTTAAAAGGCAAAGTCTTTATGTCCACTTTCCTTTTCATTAGAAAAATGTATATTCTTCTGTTTAGTTAACGGCAAACTGTGAGTTAAATCCACAATTCAGCTAGTGTCACATGAATAAGATATTATTTGAATCTTTTATAAAAATTCAATGCAACAACGCTCTAGTAATACATCGGCTATTTTATTAGAACTGTCCAGAGAGTTTTTTTGCGAGATCTCATATTAAACGTTCCATGTTATTTCAATACACTTTATTTGTACACAACACACGCAAAATACGACAATGTTATTAATATGGGGTTAAATATGAAAGTTAATGAATTAAGTATAAGAACTTGACAGATTGACATCCAGCCAAACACTTTTTTAATTGTTTTTCTATATGATTGGACCGTTTTTAAAATACATTTTAAAAACTTCAATTGAATATTCAGATAGAAAAAACCACGTACTGTATGTACAGTTCAATAAATAAAAAAATTAACAAAAAATATATAATTAATCGAGCGGAGCCGTAGGCATAGCTAGTAAATTATATTATCTGATGCTCAGTAAAAACAACCTCATTTGATGAGAAGGCAACATCTACCTCAAGCCTTCATGCAAAATATCCGATCACAAAACAACAATACATCGGAATATGACAGTATTCTTTTGTTTGTATGATTGTCACAATCTATTTGCAGCATACAATCCCGTCACTCTACTATAGAATATTCTGAATTGTTAATTCGTTTAATATATCACAATTAATCTAATAACATTTTATTACAGTACAAATACCGCATTCAATTTGATCGTTTATTTCACGCCTTTAATATACGCGCTAACAATATATACGGCTCGCCGGACATTCTAACACCATTAACACATGCATTAGCAATATTTCGTGTTCGTGAAACAATGCAGCCGCATAAATTTACTAGCCGTTCGGCTTACTTAAAGGTTTCGACATACAGCGTGCAGAACGAGAGACAGCTGAACGCCAGCGCTATTTTTTTGTTATGATCTATTCTAAATCTATGTAGTCGCTACGTACGAAGAGCATGGTGAGAGGTACATCCTGTGACAAAAGTCTGAAACTGATTTGGATTTTCTATCAAACAAAATTACTTAGAGCTTCCCTATAGTTTGTCTGTATTTTAAAATGGGTCATAGTAGATGTTATGTAGTAATCTGTAAATATAACGGCACAAATAGGCGGTGTAAATTCTATATTTTTCCTATAGAAGCATGGCATTTGGTCCAAAGAAATAAAATCGGTAGCTGCTGTAAAAAGGAAAAAGTGAACGATATGATCTTAAATTATGATATAATGTAGTTTCTTTTGTTTAGTTAAGTTACAGCATTCAATTTTCTCTAAGAGTACCATTTTAAGAGGTAATTTAAAACAAATCTTACAAATCAGTCGGTTTTTGGGTTAGTTATTACTTATTACTTGTTAATTTTTTGCTGAATTATCTAACTTCTTCTTTAACTTGCGTCAACGGTGGCGACGACGAGGTTTCGTGGTGGCAGATTCACTTTTCAGTCCGGCAATCGAGCAAGCAGCGGTGCAATTTGTGTATCTCATTTGTGAATAAAGATTTTCCTTCAATTTCTCGGATGAGGGAATATTCCGATACATTCACCCGCCGAAACAGCCTGGTTGTCAAACAAGCCACGAAGTCGATCAGTTCTTCAATGCGTAGGTCTCTCTTGATAGTGGTGTTTCGTATTGTGTTCGTGGTGTGGGCTCGTGTTGTATATTTTTTACCATAATTTTTAGCTATACTTTTATGTTGATTTTTTACAATTTATTTGTTTTCATCACAGTTAGAGGTCAGGAACTTATATTGTTATTATTATTTCAAAGCAGGTTTTTAAGGTAATGTTGTTAACGCAGCTCACTGCGCTAGAGAGGAGCGCGGACGGGATCCAAGAACATTCATTACCCCGGTCACCCGCTCCCGCACCTGCACCCCGTCGCCTACACACGGATCAGCTGGTCCGTGCATTCATTCATTATCATCGCTTGGCACGTCTCACGCCTTCTATTTATACATGTCTTTACAATAAGTAATTAAAACTATTGATACTAAACCGCATTTTACTGCGTAGAGGAGCTATCGAAGCACATCACCTAGAAAATGTTCATTTTCTTATGCACTGTTTTTAACCACCTAATTCTTCTAAAATGGTCTATTTACCTTTTAATTATATTATTTATAAAATATATTAAAACATTTGTAATTCATTATGTGACATACTATTAATTAGGTTCACGTGCCAGTTGGCGCTACTGTCTTGCAAATAGCCTGTAATAGTAATATAGCGCTCGCGTTCTGCTACGGTCCCGTGCCGTCCGCTATTTGACGAAACCATAATTGTACAAGCGTCGCAACTGACTGAGGGAAACTTTGTAGCAGTTAATTATATCCGTTGATGTGATAGCAGAAGGGAAAGAAAGAGAAAAAAAACCAGAGAAGGAGTTTCAGTAAACAACGTCATAACTTTAAATTGGTTTTTCCACGGCGAACTGGGAACGTTAAGAATTCCATTCTTTCGTTTTACGTCCTTGTGGTCGTTACAGAGATTATTATTTACTCGATGCGTCCTTCATGGGACATTATTTTTGATTTTGCTTACGGTGAGATGGAGCGTTGTTTATGTCGCTTTGTTCTTATGGGACATTTTATGTTTTAAACGATACTTAGGTACGTGTACTTTCCGTTTTATCGTTTGAATGACCTTGTGGTTTATTATATTTTTTTATTATATATATGCTCAGCACTTTTTACCATAATCTGGTGGATGGTAAAAGTATTAAGCCTAGAAGTCTAACCATCCATCCATTCAACCGAAAGACGTCCACTACTGGACATAGTCTCGCTCAAAGATTTCCACAACGACCGCTATGTTTCTACAAACACAATACAACTATTCTAGGAACACAACTATTAATGTTTGGTGACACTACACAGACGTGAATCATCAAAAAGTGTCCTATTACCATGTTCTATGATTTCCTCATGAAGTTTTCCTTCACCGAAAGCTAAGGGATCATTTTAGAATTGTATATGTAGGAATGAAGTTACACGCCTATGGACGCGGAATCCGACCACATTATAAACTAAGCCATCATTGCTTCAGTGCATATGTGAGTTCGAACCTAAATCAATTAGCGCGGAATCAATTCTTACGGTATTTTGCTGTGGGGTACAGCAGCAGAGGTAGACACCATTTTTACGTTACAAAAGAGAGCTGTTCGAGCAATATATAATATGGGACCTCGCGAATCTCTAAAGAACAAGTTTCAAGAATATGATATCCTAACTTTGCCCTCCCAATACATCTTTGATAACTTAATGCATATTTGTAAAAATTTAGACAAGCTAGATCTAGTGAATGATCGTCATAATTTTAATATTAGAAGTAAAGACAAGTTGGCCGTCCCACGCTTTAGGTTAAGTAAGTGTAATAAAAGCTTTATAGGTAATAGTATTCGGTTTTACAATAAGATCCCAAGTAACATTATCGATTTACCTGACAATAAGTTCAAGTATTATGTCAAGCAAGTTTTAGTCTCAAAAGGTTATTACAGGGTGGATCATTACGTGAACGATAGTGATGTCTGGAAATAACCCACATCTCTGTGCTTCCACTAAAAACTACGATTTGTATAGTTTTTTATATGGCAAAAAAAATGATATATATTATATTTATGAAAAAAAAAGAACCAGATCGAGTTTCTTGCCGGCTCTTCTCGACTGGGTTGTTTTCCGAACCGGTGGTAGTGTTTTAGACGTTCATAAGCGCCTTCTTAGGGCCTAAATTGAATAAATAAATTTTGATTTGATTTGAACCATGTTAATCGATCCAGTGATTATTGAGTTATAAACCAAGTTACACAGATAACAGGCCTTACCTTTACCTCATAATCTATAGGTCAATACAATATACGGTGATTTTTTTGTTAGTACTTTTTATCTAGATAAATAAATTTTATCCTGGCTATGAAATATATTAATTACGCTTGCATTTAATTGTGGATTGATAAAGTATCCAGGGAACTTCCCGAACACAAAATATGTACAATTTACACGGGAATTCAATATGTAATTTAATAATTAATATTGCGGTTACTGTAATTTGTTCACGTATTTTATATTATTGTATTTTATATTTACCACAAATCACAATATATATTTTCTTTGTTATCTTCCGAACTCGATTTTTACAATAAGAAAAACAAATCTTTTTTTTTTTCAAAAGTTTTCTTCACAAAATAGGTATAATTCATGGAAGTGCCAGTCGGTTGATTGATCGCGTTGTTTGCGTTCTTGCTTAAGTTAGAAACTGTAGCGTTTTGGAAATGTAATTTATTTTGAAAATTCTATTGACAGTTAAACCGATTCGTATATTGTGTATGACGGCAATAATGACGTATCGTATTACTTACGTGCGCATGCACTATTCTACCATCGCCTTTGGTAAGTCAGTACCGAGAGTCTCGTGATGATCCACTTTTTGATGTGAAACATCTATAGCCGCATGTAAAACCGATTTCTGGCGTGGCGACGCATGCCGTGGCGACCTATATGATGGTATATACAGTCTATTTATTATTATATTAAATAAATTCGTAAATTTTTGTATTGAATGAAAATAAATGTTTATTCTATAAATAGTCATCGTTACCTGGAAAAAAAATCGTAATATTTTATTTTATCATTATGACATATTTAGTTAGTTCCTATCACAATCTGTTCTTTTCTGCATATTACTTTTACAAATAATAATGTCGATGTTTCACATCTGCCAGGCGTCCCGTGACGGCTCACATTTTTTTTTAGTTTGTACTTTATAATGTTATATGCTTTGTTATTTAATTATAATGTATTTTATATAATTAATGTTCTTTTTGATTTGAATAAATCCCCTTATACACGTTTGTGCTTTTAGTATGCAATATTTCTAATAATATTTTACTCGAAATAGATTTTTTTTTTTATTTTAACACATTCTCTTCATATTTATATTTTGTCCCGTACAGATACGAGTATATAAATGTCGTGTTATCATTTGATTTATGCAATTCATGCTTTTAAATTTGCCGTAGCGTAATAAACTAGTTTCTAAAGTTCAGGAATCCAGATGTACACTTTTACGATTATTTTTTTTTTTTTCAATTTCTTGCGTTTAAATCATTCTGTGATGTAGTTAAAGACTCCAGAAGTGAGCCATAAATTATAATATTATATGTATAATAAAAAAAGGATGCAATTTTTAATGAAAGCTACTGAAGCGATGATGGCGCAGCGGGTAGTGCGGCCAGATACCGCGTCAATCGACGCGGGTTCGATCCCCACTTAGCCGACTCTAAAATCGGCCTGAACTTTCGGTAAATGGAAAACATTGTGAGGAAACCACAACATGGTGGTAGGGAGTTTTCTAATGATGCTCGCTTGGGTAGCTACCACCCTCAAGTTTGAGAAACCTGTAGCCAAATACCAATAGGTATGTTCCGGCAGCACCACTTGAGAGACAGTACCTCTAGGCATAGTGTGTTTACCATCCTAGACCACATCGTCACTTAACATCAGGTGAGATCGAGGGCAAAGCACTAAGCCTATTCCGTGTAAAAAAAAACTTTATTACAGGTTGCGGGCTGTCAAGTGATCTGAGAATCTTGTTTAAAATGGATTTATTTATCGGAACAGCCTATGGAAATTCTTCACTAGTTAGTAGCTATATCTACAATTTTAACGTGTTTCACTCTCCAACAAACGATATATACATATCCACTGAGGGACAATGACTCTTTTGGGAGCATTATATTCGAAATGCAAAAACAGATTTCACCGTGCGGAAATATCTTTTAACTTGAACCTAAACCAAAAACTCAAATCCTCCTTCTTAAATGATTACTTACATAATAACTACTGTAAAATCGTTTTTTTTTTTTTATATATTTTGAATTTCGCATTTATATTTCACCTAATATTTATCAAAACGATACCAAATTAAAATAGGCTATGTGGTGGAAATTTGACCACTATCTCCAAGCATCTATAAGTTAGTTCCAGCAGCATTACTTGAGAGGTACTTCTGGGATTAGCGCGTTAACTATCTTGATCCATATCATCGTGATGTTAGAGCACAAAGTAAGATTGCAGTCTAAACTTTGAACATATACTGTATATAAAAATGTACAACTAAGATGATCGTAAAAAGAAATAACTTGTAGTCAACATACGATGGGCATCGTGCTTGCTTGTTACTTCACTTCATAAATAACAAAACACAAAGACGCAAGGATTAACTAATTTTGATACTTTGTTATTGTATTTAAATCATGTACTATGAATGTTTAAAAGAGATAATAATTTAATAATAACGTAGACTGAAATCCAATATCGATATTTAGATATTTAGACAACTATTAGAGAAATACATTACAGCACTAAAGTCAATATAGGTTATATAATCTCAACGCTGTAGTAATAAAATACTATTAAATCATTTCGTTTAATTGCTCTTTGTTTTTAACAATGTAAATATTATTTTATGTAATTTACTGTGTATAGTTTTTACAAAATAACATAGAAGTAAATTTTTAAATTATATGGTGACATCAAAACTAACCCGCTTACTAAACTCTTTAGTAGAATTATTTTAGCGTGAACAGTATCCTTAAAACTTTATGACGTTCTCGCTTCCTGCGACCCAAACTAAAGCTAAGCCTTTAGAATTTATTTTAGAGTTTTTGTTGCATACTTAGTCATAAAAAAAAAAATCCGTTAATCAAAAGACCGGCATTATGTAACAAAATATGTCACACAGATTCATTGCATCTCTTAAATTTTGTATGGTATGTAAATGGTTTTTCCTAAGTACTTAATATAATGCGATGCTCACTTAAATATCAATTTGAAAGACTATTAAACATAATAAGAAAGTAAATATACTAAACCCTAACCAGAGATTATGATTAAAAAAGCACTAAATTGATACAGTCCTTCTCTACTAAAACCCAACTTAAAGACAGACAAAACTTTTACAACAATATATTTAAGACAAACACACACCTTGTTTCTGAAACATTCAGCTACCCTACTACGGTCTCGTAAATGTGGTAACTACGTCATCAATGTATTCTTAATTTCAATTCACGGTGTGAAATACTTTCTTAACGTACTAAGCGTAATTTCATATTTGACAGTTTCACGTTTTCCAAATGAGTATGTGATAACTCATCGTTACCACTGACCGTTTCATAGGTTCAGTGTCAGCTAAAAACCTCGTAAACTCTCTAAACACTGAAATCCGTTCTGTAATATTTATATACAAAATTAACATAATTACATCATAATATAATTAAAAGGATCAAAACAGCAAAGGCGACATAAGTATCATAAAGTTAGAAGCGGTCACTTGAACGATAATAACGTAGCGGCATATTCACCTTGTTAATTTGTATAAGTGCACGTCTATGAACAAGTAGGTACTCTTAAATGAGTTCTATATGCTCCCAGAGCAAGTCATTTTTCAAGATCATCGGGTATAGGTTACAACTATTTCCTCACAGAGATGTCATACTTTTTTTCTTGTTCGAACTCTGCAGAAAGACAACACTACATCTGATCGTATATGTTACATGACAATTTATCGACAGTCATTAATATCGTGGAGTCCTACCTTTACAAAGGCTTAAGAGTCTATGTAGGTCTAGATAAACTATTGCTGATGTTGCTACGTGACTCGCTATAATATATCACTATTAGAGGATTTTCGGTATTCGGTTAAAGCACTAATTTTGATTCAGTTAAGCTCGTTTACCCTACTAACCAGCTAACTGCTATATCTATACTGAGTGGTTGTACCATGTACATAAGCTTAACAGTCCGCCGTAATCAGAAAACTTATTTTTAAGCAAATACTTTTGAGCAAAATTGTATATCGGATACTAGCTGTGTGCCCGCGGCTGCGTGTTCCACATGATATTCACTACAATTTAATTTATTTATACGGAACCCTAATTATTTTTCTAATTTTTTTTAATACTAAGATAAATTAAAAAAAATTCTCACAAATTAAAACCCTTGCCCGTAAAACTGTGCATCGAATCGGATTTTATTGAACTCTATATGTGTTTTAACTTTTTTACGCGGAACCTTAATTATTTCGAAAATCACAAGTAGCCTCAAAATTACGCGGAGTAACTTCGTTTATTTAGTAAAAGAGATTAGATTTTATTTACGAAAAAAAACTCAGTGAAAAAAAAACAGGCAAACGGCCTATATGATGGTAAATGGTTACCATCGCCTATGGACAACTGCAACACCAGAGACATTACTGTTGCGTTGCCGACCTTAGAGAGCGCTTTTCAATTGTTTATATATATTTAGAACAAAAAAATATTTCGCCATTACAAACAGACACTTCAATTGTATTTATTAGTACAAAATACATTTTCCTACTACGAGCTACATTGTGTAAAAAAGAAACATTCCAAACTGAATTATATAATCGTTGAAGCGAGTGAAATTTCTTCACGGTTTAAGCACATCTATATGGCTACCCATTAACTGTAGTGGGATCTTTTTGTTCGAAAGGCGACGTTTTGTGTTATATAATGCATCGCTTTGTGCCCCTGTTTGAGGTGTAAATAGCTTGTTGTACATCACTCAGGGACCGCGGGGCTTACGTACCCATCGTTGTAATTGCTTCACATTATTCATTTAAATGTTGCTCGGATATCGTAAAACCTATGTGCGAAGTATTTTTAATATTATTTATAATACTTCAAGTATTTTATATGCTTTTTTAACCGAGTGTATTCGTGTTATTGTGGCTATAAAGAGCGTATCAAGCCATTTGGATAGGTTTTTATGCTCAAAACGGTCACATATTTTTTTTTTACTTTTCTTAAACTCAAACTTTAATATAAACAATAATGATAGATCAGTTATTGAAAACACGTTTTTCCTTTGTTTATCAATAGATTTTCTTTATTTTTTTATTTAGTCACTATTGAGTTTTTTTTTTTTTATAAATAAAAACAATTTCAAATATTTTCAATAATCATTAAAATTAACCTATCCTATTCAGTGTACAATTAAAATATTATTTACTGGCGAATATTTTATAAAACATGAGGGTAGTTAAAGACGGTTAATTAACAACGCAGTACCAACAAAAGCAAACCGGGATAGCATCCCGCAGGCTTTGCCTGAAGGTTTTATCTTAATTGCTTTAAGAAACTCGATATCGTTTGGCGACAAGATGCTTTTTATTCCCTCACCGAGCTCCTTTGGCAAACAATGACGGAACTTTGAATTGGTTTTCACTTTGATAAAGTCTAACCAGAGAGTAGGAACCGGACGCCGATTTTTAGTAGAAACTTTTGCGAAACACATAAGCATAATAATGGTATATATCAAGGTCCACAGATTAGTTTTATTGGAGGTCCGATTTTAAAATCATAAAAGAGCATAACTTTTTCCATTGATTTGTTACAATGCTCTCATTTTACATGGAAAATCCTTGATGCATCCAAATACGCTTCATTGTTAGCCACAGTTGGGCATGACTTTTACTACAGACTACTAACTCACTTCGTAACTCAATCACCTGAAGACTGTTCTTAGATTTTGTTCGGGGCACATTATATCAAATAAGTTTGCATTTTTGATGAAAAAGATCC
The DNA here is from genome assembly GCA_014132275.2 of Samia ricini. Classification (NCBI taxonomy): domain Eukaryota; kingdom Metazoa; phylum Arthropoda; class Insecta; order Lepidoptera; family Saturniidae; genus Samia; species Samia ricini. The sequence continues at coordinate 29,829,952 of AP028159.1, read as the reverse complement.
CATCGCCAAACTGTACGGAGTGTGGTGTCATTGAGAATGTTCAACATGTTTTGAAGGTGAATGAATGAATGAAGCTTATAAATTATCACCATGGTGTCCTATGGGCATAGCATTATAATAGTTTATTAGCAGAACCTTCATTCAAAAAAGTTAATATGCTATTTAAGTTACCAGGGTTAGGTTTAAGATTATGATTATTTTATTTTATATCTCGTATGTACATATATAATCTATACTAATTTGTTTTTTCTCACGGGACGATATGCGATAAAGCCCTAACCAAATAAATTTAAAAAACTTCAAAAGCGCCAGTCCTCATGTTGCTGTATTCCAGTTCAAAGAATGTATTTCGGAACACACATTAGTGCACTAGGGGCTTTTAATCAATCCTCCTAATTTATTACTGACCATATATTTATACTACTATATCTGATTATTTAATTAATTAAAAAAAATCTTAATACGTGCATTTATCTGTTAAAATAAACTCTCACTGTCCAAACTGATAGACAAGCTTCGTAGTCAGGTCCGCTATAGAGCGACTAAAAACGGGAAAGAAACAAAATATAGTGAAATTCACGGCTTATGTACAGCTTTAAATTACTCATCTTAACAATACGTTTATTCGGCGTTTGAGCATAAATCATAAACATAACATAGTGCAACAGATTCGCAACGAAGGTGTTGTTACAATTACATAAAATAAAATAAAGAAATATCACTGTAATCGTAATTTACACTGCACTTTATCATATTTAAGACCTTAATATATTCTAGCCAACGTTAAAGCCAAACCAAATCATGCAAGCCTTCCATTGACACATTGAAAGGTGTTCAAATGACTCCCCCGCCAATTGTAACGTCATGACATCGCTCGTATCATGCCGGGAAATAAGCTCCCAAATAGGCCGGCTGCTCAATTGTATGTTGATTCCACATCTATATTCCTATAATACCGTTTAGCTATGTTCTTTGTAGCGAATATTCTGATCGACAGACTGGTTCGTAGTTTACGGAGGTCATAATTTTAATGATCTGTTTTCATTCGTTTTTTTTATAACATCTAACAAAATCGATTATAACCATAGAACTCACTAGCCTTATGTAAAATTATTCATTCTGTATTTAAAAGATGCTTATAAAAACGATACTCAAGAAGATAAGTTGAAAGAGAAAAGAAAATGACACCGCAAAATAAGTTGATTTTAAATCACAATAAAATATTTTTATAAAAATGGAAACAAAAATAATACTATGAGTATCCTAAATACATTACACACAAATATATTGCTAATATAAAACTAAAGTAGTTTTTATTATAATAAAAGCAACTGAAATCATTCTAACAGTGCTCGAATTAATAAATATCCCGTCTGTAATTAATTAACTTCGAGAGACTTTGTGAAATAAATAATTAAATAACTGGTATAAAGTTAAGATTCAGCATATTTATGAAGTCTCCCTCTTAACTAAAAACTTGCAGTTTTAAAAAATATGTACTATTGCATAAAGTTCTCAAAATTTTACATCAGAAAGTTTTTTTTCTTTCATTTGTACGTACGTAACTATATCTTCCCATTTATGATTAGCTATAATTACAATAATGAAGAGGATAAATCAGGTATTTTTGAATTTGAATTATGTTGGAAATGAAAACAGATATGGTCTGTATACGCTTTGTTTATCTATATATAAATAAGCAAAGATATAACTGTTCCATACATTTTTCTCCTTTCTTTATGAACCGATTTTCTTCATTTTGGGAATTGGTCTTCTTTGATTGACCTTGATTAGCCATTGATTATTATTGCCAATACAAACATTTTTGTATAATTTTTTTTTTTTCATTCAAATCTTCAATAAAGGATAAACGTTCAATTTTTGACCAACAAGCGAAAATTATTTTCGATAAACTGAACTAAAACATCTATTATTATAAAAGAAGTTCATACCTCATGTCTAACAAGACATTAATTATAATAGCATGTAAGAATAATTAAACATAGCCCTCACTTGAAATTTAATGACATTTAAATTTAACTTTTAAACATTCGTCCCTTATGTTCAAGTGGAAAACAAAATTTACGTGAAGCGCCCTGGCCGCCGTCCAAATCGCTGGAGGAGGTCATAGGTCACCTGCCTTAATGTGAGAACACATTTTTGGCGTCGGTACACCTAATACAGTGCCGCATGCAAATTTTATGCCATGTAAAACGTTTTATATACTGAATCCGTAAGTTACAAAGATGTTAAAAAGACCCCGTGTCCCTCGGGGTTATGAAATTAAGCGACATAATCATATGCGCATACACCTTGTCTATGACGCATATAAATTCTAAACTGCATACATTTTTGATATTTTTTTTTTCATTTTCATGCTCAGATTCCATAAACAGTATCTAGCTGCGTTAAAACAATTCCAAATATTTAAGTTATCTCCAGGATTTAAGATAATCGACTAATCAATCATAGTAACAAAAATCCTTTAAAAAAATAATTTCATAAGCAAGCACTTACACCAACAAGATTAATTATTATCAGCACGTCATTATTTCAACTAAAAGATGTCCAATGATGGACCAGGAACTTCTCAACGACTCTTACACCTCCTGCAGGACTTCGCTAAGTCGTTAGTCCAAACTGTTGGGAGTCAGTCCAAGCTACGTCTTACGCCACGTGGTTGCCAAAAGTATCATATCATCTTGAAATCAAATTCGACTTTAAACTCGTAGAGTTCTAGATTATAGATAAGAAAACAAAGTTATCTTAACCATTTTTGCAGTGATAGAAAATATATTGGAGTCTTCGTTTTTAGACTTCAACTCTGTAATGTTTTTTTTTTAACGTAAACAGAATATAAAACCTTTGGCAACTACAATATTTTTAAATATGTTGTTTTAACAAAAACAGTAAAGTATAATCACCGATCTTCCGTACAATAAGTTCAGGCACCATGTCAAGCTACTTTTAATTTCCAAAGGTTATTATCGGGTGGAACATTATGTGAACGATGGTGATGTCTGGAAGTGACTGGTTTCTCTGTGCATGTACTATTAAACTTTGTAACTATTAGTGTAAAGTTCCATAAAAACATGCTGAAAAAAGCCAGATAGAGTTTCTAGCCGGTTCTTCTTGGTGATTGTATTGTTTTGACGTTCATAAGCGCCTTATCAGGGCCTAAAATGAATAAAGAATTTTTTAAATTGGAATTTAAAAACATTAATAGTGATATTCAATTCCCAATTTTATAGAATACTTTACAAGAACCCGAAACAAAAACTTTGCTTAGTAAAAAGTGTGATAATAATAATAATTGTATGCTCCTTCTAATTTTCAGTTATCGCTTCATTAAGTTTCATTTTAATTATCGTGTACCTAGTTTTAGAATGTGTTTGGTCATACTTTGGAGCAAGTCAAGACGGCATGAATGATAAATAATAGATTTATATCCGCTGACTTTAACCAAGGAAAATGTCCATATTCTGCAACCGTGATTAATAACCTTTATCTCATGCAAACTACTTCGGAGTTATATTACTGCTGTCATCCACCTTAAAAAGTACAAAATTAACCATAATATGTTATAAACATGTTATTTGAAATACCCTTTTTTAAATCTAAAGAGAATATATTCTACGTATTCATGAAAGAATATGAGAAATATCAACTAAGAGCACAGCAACTGTCATAACACTTGGTGTTCACAGCGGTCGAAATAAAATTTGACACGGCCGTAAAAACACGGACGTTAGAGCATTATTATGACAGAAATATGAGTGATATAATAAAATAAAAAGCTTCCTTATTGGCAACGACACGAGTTCTACGTCATACGACATCTAATTAGTCATTATATGATCTCCTGTACATATGTATATCATTTAAACATAAAATCACACATATTTTAAGCATATTCATTATAATTTAGCTAATTATGTTTTTTATGTTTAACCTGTTACCTTTTTCGGGTATAAAATGTCACTTAACAAAAGGTGAGAAATCCTTTTATGTATTTACCTTCCATATTAATAATTCCTATTTGATATTAATAATGTTCAAGCTGAAGATCCTTTAAGTTTGTATATACTATTTTTCTAGTTCTTACATTAAAGGATGGTTGAATTAGATTGCTGGCGTAACAAGAAGATGGATGAGAAACCATGGCTTGTATAGATTCATGCGTGTCTGAATGGATGTGTAAGAAATAATCTGAAAGAAAAAGGTCAAATAAAGAGATGGCGGCTCATAGGGATGTATGGCAGAAGAAAACATACTGCGCTGACACCAAATGTATTTGGTACTGGGCATGAGAATTATGAAATACTCTTCTTCTAGTCTTGTTGGTCAAAGACTGTTTACTGTTTTTTATAATATATACAGTACAAACAAAATATCGCATGACATTTAAAAGGCGTGTCAGTGACGGCTCCAGAATACCACCCCCCTTACCTATACCGTTCGGTCTCGTAAGAAGCAACAGAAGGGAAAAAATAGTCATTAATATACGCTCGGATCGTTGGTGGCGGTTAACTACCAAAAGTAGCATTGCCGAGGAAGACTGAGGTCAAGCAGGCGGCCTAAAGTAAGCCAAAACTTAAAGCAACATGAATTTGAAGAAGAAGACATGTTGCGCCGACCCCATATTGAATGGGAAAAGGGAAGTGATGATTTCAAAGGGATTCAAAATAAAGTCATCAAACGCAACGCTAGAAAGATGCTCCAAAGGAGGAAGTCTGCTTCTAATTATCCACGTCACAAATTAACACTTACGCGAGTTCACGCTAATTAATATTTAACCTGAGTCGTTAAACCTTCTCCTTTACACTGAAGGCTATTAACTATTGTAACTAATGTCTGCTTTTACGATCTGACAGGCTAACAAAATAAATCCTTCTTTGTATTTTCATATGAGGGATATTGTTGTAATAGCCATGTTTATAATTTTCATACACCAACTTTATATAAATAGAGCAAAACTCGATGAATTAAATGTTACACTAAAATTTTAGATTAGTTTTAGAAGATCACTGACTCGTGAGTTACAAGATGGATCATAATTAAACAATTATTTTTGCATAACTTCTACTTTCTGTTTTCATCCTATATTTTGCTAGTTGTTTTTTAAATACATTATAGCTGATATATGCAAGTTCCAAGCAGAAAATTTTAAATTAACAATACGTTACTCAATAAAAATGTAAGTTTATTGAATACAAATAGCTCCCTTACTCAAGTGTTTTAAAGTCATTTTTTTATTATAGCGGATTAAATAAGGACCGTGTAAGAAAAGTTTCAGAACCTCTTTGTGTCCGCATTATTTATGACTTGTTCGCCGGGCATACCAATTGATTATGAACTGTTTAATGTAAATTTACTTAACGGTTAGACTAGGGGTATAAACGAGTGATAATTAGGGAAGTAGGTAGTTTTATAAACAATAGGCATCGTTAAAACCCGTGGGACAATTTTTATTTAAACAAAATATTTTTTATTTAAAACACTATAGTACCTCGCATTTTAGGTTTTTTGCACTCTATATTTTAACCCCTTGAGCACTAACCTGGCGTTTACGCCAGCTTTCCATTGTTTTCCTATTGTCTTCTTATTGTCTCATTTTTTATGGGTAATCGACATATTTAAGATCAATTCTAAGCTTAGGCTATATCAGCTTAGGTAGATAAAAAAGATCATAAGTTTGTTGATGGAATACCGAGCCAAAAAATGTGGTACACAATCAACTAAAAATGATAAACGTAAATACAGATCTTATATTACAGATTATTACACAGTATGGCAAAAAAATACTTCAGTCTACAAACTAGATACATTATTGCTTAAATATCCATTTATATAAATTAAATATTTATCTTACGATAATTTAGATTAAGCGATGAGGGCGCAGTGGATAGTGTGTCCGGATTTCGCGTCAATGGACGGCAGTTCAAGCTCACCAACCTAACTCTAAAATCAGCCTGAGATTTCGTTGATTGAAAAGATCCTGAGGAAACCATAGCATAGTGCTAGGTCATTTTCTAATAATGCCCGCCTGGGTAGCTACCATCCTTATGTTCAAAAACCTGTCGCCAATAGGTGTGTTCCGGCAGCATCACTTGAGAACCTAGGCAAGGTTTAGTGTGTTTACCATCCTAAACCACATCGTCACTTATCATCAGGTGAGATCATGGTCAAAGCACTGAGCCTATATCGTATCATTTTTTTTTTAATAAACTTGCAATTTTAATCACTATAATAATGTTTATAATCGACAATAACGTCAGTATTTGCGAAATGCAAGGTAAGCCAAAGACGGATATTGTCTAACGCACCATCGTTATATTTAGCTACATAACGTTTATTACTATTGGCAGTAATTGGCTTATATGACAACAGAAAATGTCAACGTGTTCACCCTTGTGTTCATTCATCTCCATCATAACATGTTTTAAAAAAAGTGGATAAAATAATAAGCCATTGATAATTCCTTGGCTCGATTTTGGTCCGTCATATAGTAAGCCCTTGTTTTTGTTTCATTAATTTGCAATGTTAACTCTATATTATATAATTTTGGTGATATTTTACATGAAATTATTTAGTTATTGTGCACAAGCGAAATGTATTGAAAATAAGGACACGGAGTGTGAATTCTAAAATATTCCAACAATTTCCTTATAAGGAAATATCTAACAAAGGGCCGCCATTTTGATAGAGCGTTGTATCAAAAAGAGTGCCTAATGTCAGACATGGCTGCATGGCGTTTGCCATTGCCTTAATATTTCGATTACTCATAAAAATGAGACAATAAGAAAACAATGGAAAGCTGGCGTAAACACCAGGTTAGTGCTCAAGAGGTTAAAAAAAGGTTTGAACAATGAAACAAATATAAAGATAAACAAAGAAGATTTAAACAGATACGATTACTGTTAGTAACCCTTTATCCATAAAGCAATTCGATGCAGGGGCGAAATACAATTGGTTGGTAGTGCATGCAATTTGCATAGCAACGCTTTCACCGCGACGATTACACATCGGAGTCATTTTCATTTAGATTAAGTCTTATTCACGTGTGGGTAAAGTAAAACAAGATTATTATTCAACTAATACGATAGAGTAAAAATCTATGGAATTTATTTTATATGGCTTATATCTGAATTAATGGAATAAAATCTGCCAGCATAAAATTATGTCAAATTTCGTTTTTTTTAATAAATATAGACAGAGCCGTGACATTGTTACAATTGATAATCACAATACTGAAGTAGATAACGATAAAGAAGAACAATAGTCCGTCCATAATTTATTAATCAGACTGAAGAATGTAACGACCCAACCCTTACCCATATAGATTAAATATATATAGATATAGAGAATCGAAAGCTTACTCAATATAAAAATAAAAAATTAAATATTATTAATACGAATTTGAAAAATGCAGTTGGCCAATTATGTGATTATCGAGCAGTTAGAATCCTTTTACGTTTTGGAGAAAATAAAGTTGTAGAAACAAGTACGTTTAATCTGGTACTCAGAAAACATTGCATAGATTAAATCTAAATTGAAGGTTAAGTGAATAAGAAAACTAAATAATAAATTAATAACTAAAATTATCAAACTTAGAAAAATGTTATTGTTTAAAATGGAGATTATAAAGAAGGAGAGATACAGGCCCCGCCATTTCCATAACTCTCGCCTCAGCACATATTTTGATTGCAAGACTAAATAGTCATCAACCATCAGCATTGCATGAGGAAGTAGGAAGAAGATGAAGGATATAAGGACACCAGAAACCAGACCCTAAATTCATTAAAGATTTGAATCTATTGATTCAATCTGATGAATAGAAATAGGAAACATAGTACTTGACACATTACATCTTAACCTTCAGTAAATTGTCGAAAGTTGCAAGGAGACAAAGTCAGCCGGGGAGATAAATGTTACTTGCTTCAATCCATACCTCACCGCAAGAAGAGCTAAGCTATAGAGACTTCGGGACAGGTGGAGAAGGGACTCAACCCTAAACTCTTTCCCTTTATTAGAGCTGCTACTTCTGTACGGATCGATGGACATAGATATTATGAAGACTAGTCACACCCTAACCAATATTATGAGATGGTGGAGATGGCAGCCTGTACACAGCTGGCGCCAAAACACTCATCAAATTAAATATTTTGTAGCCTTTAAAATGGTAGGCAACCGCCATGAAATGATGAATATAGGTGATTAGCCAAGACAGTCTGAACTCAGTCCGCGCCAAAAGACCCATCAGATTTAATTACACTGGTTTCCAAAAGGGTAGTGTATAGGTTTTATGAGGTATGTGTGAGGAACTTAATCAACACAGAATAGATGTTATAATTATAACATTATAAATATTAATGTAATTTGACAGATAAACATCTGCAAGGTTCCAGCCATCATTACTGTACTAATGTACTAGCCGAAACCCTCACAAATCATTCATTAGGTTGCTTAAATTTTCAAAATACTGCAATAAATAAGTAGCATTGACTCTATTAGACTCATATTCGGTAATGCTTGATGGTAAGTGATCATTTAGGCATAAATATCACTGTTTGTTCATTTGCAAGGCCGAAACATTTTGAAGATTCCTCCTCCTTTTCATAGGCTATATCGTAGACTATATTAGTATAGTTTTACATAAATAAATAAAGTGTGTAGTTTTTTTTGGGTCCATTTATTCCTTTTTAAGAAAAAAGCAAAGGTACTGGTAGACCATTCAGCCATGTCTGATGTTAGGATCACTATCAATGAATGGCGGTAATAAAATGGTGGCATTCTGTCACGACCACAACAGTAATGATTGGGACACTTCTGAATTCACGCTCAGTGTCATTATTTTGGCTTCACTATACTTGCGTATCATTACACTATATCACGTAAAATGCCACCATAATTACATAATTTATAGTCAAATACTGCAAAATCCACCCCTTTTTTACTTTTGAATATATATAAAATAGTTGTCAATGTCAATCATTATAAAATTTAATAGACAAAAGGTTTCATTCGTTATTTCTTTTTGTTATCACAATTAATGGTTTTCTAAAATTAATACATTATAAATATTGTTATCATTATAGTTTTCTTTTAACAATACTTTAATGATAAATAACTCTTTATAAATAACCTTTTTAAATTTAGCGAATTCTATGTAATGTATACGTAAGTTTAACATATTTAAAAATATTGAAAAACGGGTGAATTTCTCTGATTTTCTCTACATGGCGATAATTAATCCATTTTATTTATTATGCTAAGGATAGATCTGTCACAAGAAGTATCACTGATAAAAGATAATAAACATAAATATGACTTAGAATGTATATAACAAAAAACTTTTCATAATATTAAAAAAGAAATCAAACACACATTCTAGGAGATTGTGTAGGAAACAGAAGGGCATTGAAAGAATGAAAACTGTCAAGTGCAAGCATATAGGAATTGGTGCAAGAGAAATAGCTAGATGGAATAACAAAGGTTTTTTAGAAATAACTCAACTATTGTAGTGTACGGCATACATAACAACAATTTATACGTAGCATTCGACATTGTAGAATCCCTAAGTGGAATAATATATCCATATAACCTATTGATTTTATCAATCAGAAAATTACTTTTAGTTTGTCTTCATAAATGTTAACCCGAAAATAATAAAAAGGTTTCTATCGTTGATAGTTTTTTTTTTTATTTATAGCGTAAATAAATCACATCTAGAAAAATAACATTTTACTTTAAACAAATTGCCAATATCACTTCGATGATCCTTATTATAGAAACGATGACAAAAGTTAAAATAAATTATTATCAAAGCATTGCGATCGAGATGACACTGTGTAGACAGAAATATTATTAGAACAAGTTTCAAATTTCAAACTTGTGAAGCGTAAGTAAGTTAGTTAAACTTTTTTCCTCGACTCCCCAATTTACTTTCTATCGAATCCAATCTAAATTCGTTCAATTTTTTTTACATAATCACCGATTGGATAACGCTGATATTCACGAGACAAGAACGCTAGAAGCAGAAAAGGGAATTGTAATAAACGGTTTACCGAAAGAATCAGAATGGATCCCGCGGGACACGAGAATTAAGGACTCAACTAATGAGATGTTGATTGCATCCAGTGCTTCGTTTACCGGTTATTCTGCATTGAATTTCTTGTTTTTTTTATTTAAACTTTATCGCTAACCCGTTCCTGGGGGTAAAATGCAAAACGTGTCTTCACAAATTCTACTATACGCCGGAGGGTTTATGCATATGTCTGTTTTCTTGTTTTCATTTTTGATCGTAGCCATGTTTAAAACAATTTTACATTTCTCAGAGTAAAATTAAAAATGTAGAATTAAATCGCATTTTAATATTTATAATTACTTTCACTGGGTCAAATGTTGTAAAGATTAGATTAAAGATATAGTAGCATGAGCTTTGGTAAAACTTAGCAGGTAATCAGGCAATTTAAAAATTAAAAAAAATGTAATAGGTTAGTTTAATACCATTAATCATAGTACATGGGGGTTAATTGGCTGTATTTTATCTATATAAACTGTTAATTTGTGAGTGATGAAATGTACCCTATATTCTGTTCTGTACATTTAAGAGGACATGTGGTCAGAAAAGTATGTATTTCAGAAATCTATTGCTTTTGCGTTACGCCCCAAATAAAGAATTATAAAACACGAAAGAGACAACTGCAGCTCAGGCTGATTAAACTATGCAAAATAGACGAAAATATCACATCGTAGTACCCTGTTTCCTCCTTCAAAACTGAACCGATTTTTTTTTCAGTTTTAGAATAATAAAATCGAATGCTATTCCTCTACAATTTTATCCATTGAATTTGTTTGATTAACATCTGAAAATGACGGTAAAAATCGAGCATTTTTTTCATTTTCAAAGGCTCCTAGTTTCTACAATAACTAATTATGGAAAAAATCTAAACGTACGGGAATGGCGGTGGTGGATATATATTATTTGGTATAAAATATTTACCATAATGCTATTATCTAGGGAGGAAACAGGAGGATAAGTTTCTATAGAATAAATGCCGCTAGATATCCTCTTAAGGCTTTAAGCAATGAGCAGTAAACATAACACATTGGAACCACCTTAACTTAATAAATCCACTTGATCGTCGCGATAAACGGCTGGTATAGGTCTGCCACTGTCTTCGTCCTTTTTCGAAGAAGATTGTATCGTATAGCAGTGTGAGAGCACATTGATTTTTTTTGGTTATGTTCTTCTTCTTCTTCTTAGCTAAAGGCAATTTGTGGTCAAACAATTAGTGCCAATGTCATGTAGGTAAGGTGTATTTTCAATCTTGTAGCAGCGTTACAAGCTCCAGCAAAACTGTGGCTCATCCTGTTAGAACTTTACATGAAGCTTTGTGCGGCACCTCAGAATAAATGCTACGCGTTATTTTCCATAATAAAATTGACTTGTATAAAATAACCAATCTATATCACACAAAATGCCACCAAAATTACATGATATAGAGTAACATACACAAATTTAATTAATTAAAGAAAACAACCGCTACATTACAGACTGAGATCCCGCCAAAAACTCCTTTGGTTCTATTCATTCCTTACTAAGGAATCGGCAAAGGTACCAAGACCATGCAGCTAAGTCGAATGTTAAGAGCACAGTGAGTGTAAATAATTTCATACTCTATGTAACGAAGAGCTAATACAAATATACAACACCATAAAAATATAACAAGAGTCGTCTAATCGACACGCGACCAGCGGGCGGGCCAATATTTGGCACAGCGAATAAGCATTACCATCCAACATGACAATGTGGCCAGCCTTCTGGGAACATTCCCGTATGGGGGCGAGTTGGACGGCATTAATTATTTATAGTTTTTAGGTAATAGTAATAATTAGGTACTTTTATTTAGTTTATTGTTTTTTAATTATAATATATTTTATATAACTAATGTATTTTTTTATTTGAATAAATATATTTGGATTACCGTTTAGACGGAAAAAATATAACAAGTGAATTATTTTAAGAATGTACTTTAACCACAAAAATGATAATATTTAGTGTAGGTTGGAAAAAAAAATTGATTTCTTAAATTTTATTCATTCTGACCGTGAGGATAATATATATTTTCATTTCTCCTATAATTTTACTATTCACCTGTTTATTGTATTGTTCTAAGTTCGTTTTATTATCCGTTTTTTAATAAGATACCTAAAGCGTAAAAGTTACTCGTTTGTATTTTTCACAAATATATGGTGATAGTTTGAAAGTGTCGCCAGTAACAGAGAAATTAAGGTAAGGGATAGACCAAAAAAAAGATGGATGAAGTTTGTAAAAAAATAATATGTTCAGAAAGGTAGTAAATATGGAGATGACTGCAAAATAGAGAGGAATGGAAAAGGAATACACGTTGGGGTTGGGTCGGAAGCGATGATGGCGCAGTGGATAGTGTGGCCGGATTCCGCGTCAATGGACGCGAGTTCACACCCACCCATCCAATGCCCGCCTGGGTAAACCACCCCGAAGTTCAAAAACCTGTAGCCAAATACCAATAAGTATAATATGTTCCTCCAGCATCTCTTGAGAACCAGGATTAGTATGTTTACCATTCTGGAATACATCGTCACTTAACATCAGATGAGATTGTGGTCAAATCACTAAGCGGAAAAAACTATCACGTGTAAAAAAATTAAAATGAAAATGAGATAAGGGTAGGGAAGTTGATATTTGTTTACGTGGGGATGATGACCTAACTTTAATTATTTTATTGTTCTCCGTTATGTCAAAAAATATGTCAAATTTTGGAATTACACCCAACTCTAAACAAAATATTTAATATAATACAGTGTTCGGCTAACATATTAAACGGTTGTTTTATCAAGATTGAATCTCTATTAGTCCGTAGTCGACTGTACCACACGGCATCGAGCATTGCATGTCAAGGCGCTCTAAATAAACTAATGTATTTGTGAATATTACGATAATGTGGAAATTTGCACTACGTTATTAATAATTATTATGTGCTGACAGAATTTCGTTATTTGAACAATGCAGAGTTAACATATGTAGTTCTAACACGAAATAATGCAAAGATAAACATTTATTTAACAGCTATATGACATAACCGTTCATAATATTTACATCGTAAAATTAGAAGAAAAAAATGACGATCACTTCTGATAAAAAAATATATCTTTACTTTTTGTTCAAATCGACATGTTTTTACGTTAATAGGAAAAAATAAATAATACAGTGAGACCTAACGTACTCGCCATAAACGAACCACATACAAAGTTCTTCTGTAAAAGACTGTTTTTTTTTGTATGCCAGTAGATTTATTCTGTGTTATCATCAGATATATTTACTTTAATAAAAGCTATCACAGAAGACTGTAAGGTAACAATAATTATTAAAATAGGTACCATTCAAAGTGTTTCTGATATTAAATTCGTCATCGAAGGATTTGTGAGAAATTGCATATTTTAAAACAAAAAAAAAACGGTCTCAGTCTGTTTATCCTTTCACCTATTACTTGACTTATAATTTGAAACACAATTCTTTTTTAAATGATAGATGTATTCTCTGGTCAGGTTTTATTTATTTATTTATTAGAAAAACTAACAGCTCTTACACCAACATATTGGATTAGCCAATGACGATTTCCAAATTTACTTAATGTTTCCAGTATCCATAAAAATGAAACAATAGAAAGACAATAGGAAAACATTGGAAAGCTGGCGTAAACGCCAGGCAGGTGCTCAAGGGGTTAAAAAGATAAACAGTAAAACCTAAACGAAATACCTATAATAAAATAAATTATTTGAATATAATAGAATTGTTTTCAATATGATCTCACCATAAAAGTTACATTATACTATAAAACAGAACTATATCGGAAAACTACATAAAAAAGAGAAAATAATTAAATTAAATAATAAGAATTTTCGCATCAAAATTAATAAAAAAAATAGTTTACGTAATTGTTGTGTGGTGTGCACGTATGTGTCTGTGTATATATGAGTATATTAGTGTGTGTGAGAGAGAACGTGTGTTTGAGATGTATTATTACTATTTAAGGAAGATTGAATCTTTCTCTTAAAAGCTACACTGCTCTCAAAAAAAATGTCTACATTAGCTGCTTTCATATTATATAGGTGTGAACATCTAGTCATCAATGAATGACGGGCATAGTTTGTTGATTAGTTGCTCTTGGAAAAGTCGAGGATTACGGGTACGTATTGGTGTTGCCCACAAACCTATCCGCTCTAACAAATATGAACAATCGACTTTATTATTAATTAAATTATATAAAATACATACCATACGTCTCTGTTCCAGGGGCATTAGACCTAATTCGCGAAGAGTCTCATTTTTATCCGCCGACAAAAGCATTCCTTGTCGCCTAAATAAATTCAGGAATTCATTTCGAATATTTTCGATCCTTTGACTACGTATATTGTAATAAGTAATAACGTATATTGTAAGTATGTTGTTATGTTACATAGAATATGGAACAATTTACGTGGGTGATGGTCAATGAAGACTCCAAAAATAACATGATACAAGTTTTTAAAAACTTGACCTAAACCACTGAATCTATAAGATATGCACATTGTTATATATGGAGCCATTAACATATGTAATTGAAAATATGGCAATAATAAAATTTACTATCATTGCAAAAAATTAAAGATTAATAAGTTTTCTTAATTAATATAGTATAATCATATTTTTATTAACACACCAATGATTATCGTTAAATAGTGGAATCACCGTAATTTCTCTCAAAGTTCATCAATTGTTATTATACGAAACCGACGTCCAAAAGAACGAACATTAAATAAAGTTCAATTTTATAGCGAGTCCTGACCTCATAATTTATTCATCCCATCCGCTGTCACTCCGGATTCAAATTTAGTCTAAATTGCTTCCTCATTACAATTAACAGTCACGGATCAAACGTTCAGAAATAAAGTATCTTACGATAGGCATTCATAAAAAGGATGAACTTTGCGTACATAAAAAGGAACTAAATTTTTTACATTTCTTTTCACGCAGTCCTCAGAAAAGTTTGTAATAACGCATATTTCAAAATTTAAATTTATTTGTCCTAAACATAATTTAAGTAGACATCATTTTTTCCGTTTTTATTCATAGACTTTTTCAGCTACTGGATTTTTTTTTTTTTTTGTGATTTGACTAAATGCTTTTGACCAGAAGGGTCTTGACAGCTTCACGGAACTTTCAAGGCGAGTGTGGACGACGCTTAGCCGGGAAATTGTTAGATAGCCCAAAGGCAACAAAGTGATACGGACTTCGACTAGGACCGGCTTGGCTTACCCGAGACAAAATTTCAAGAAATGCTGCCTAAATACACCCATGGTTTTTATAAGGAACTACAGATCTCAAGATTCTTTACAGAACTAATATATTTGCGACAATCAGATTCTCATACAGTATATTATCCAAAACAGCTGTCCCATTCAGTCTCCTTATAACCACCATTTTTGTCTACATCTTTGAATCCGTTTGGCATTTACGGGCTTTAAGAATCTTTAAGGATTCTTTCTTTATAATAAGAAAGAAAATTGAAATTGGAAATACTTTTTTATTAATTACTTTTTATAAACTTTTGAAAATATATATGAGAAAATCAAAACTATTCAAGTTTCATAATAAACACTATTTTATAATGCCGTCTTAAGATACTTTGAATTATTTTTATACAAAAATGATTTCAAAAAGAGTTGTAGAACCTGTTTAAAATTAGATTCCTTAATCATCGCTTTCATAAATAATTATACCGCAAGTGATGCTAGTGTTCTGATCTAAAGGTGTCATTGACAACAAATATTTCCAGATGAAGTGGATCCAACCTAATCCTCATAAATATCTACATATTATAACTAACTTGAAAATAGCGGGATTTTTCAGGCACATAACTATGTATTTTTTGTTATATATATATTTAAAAAGTGCTCAAAACTATATTTGACATGAAACAAAAATTACATTCACTTCTTTGCTCAGTTATAGTCAAATTTTTAACATTCGGACTGGTTGAAAATTGCTTGAAACTTGTCTAAGAGAAAGATATTCTCAGCACGTACGACGGCCATCTTGATGTTGGAAAACTGTCGGTGGACGTACGAAACGACCCCTTCGTGGTAAGCTAACCGGCTGGCGTATGCATAATATGTGAGTGGATTTAAGATTAAGTAGGCTAGTGTTTTAGCCAAATAGCAAAGTAAGTCTACATAGCAATTGTCGTATTTAAATCACATTTCAAATCTTGACACATTTTGTAGTACAGACTATACAAATAATGAAAGAATCGATACAGCGTCTGACTGGTTGTAATGTAGTGAATTTGGTATCAGCACTCTATATTGAATTACCTGGTAGATTTACTACAGTACGCTTAGACATATGTCTATCTAAGACCAATCATCTTTTATCTAGCTTAGCTAAATCAAAACTTTGTACCGGTTCAATATCAGAAACAATGAAGTCATTTCCTCATAATTGTGTAAACAATGTTTGTTTGTATTTGAATTTGTTTATAATATAAATTTATACTAATACTGCTTTTCTATTGCCATAAAACCTAATGTATTTTTCACGGTATCTCAGGCCAAAAATATAGTTTCTGAAAAGATTAAAATGTGTACCACCGGGGCCCATGGATTATTTCCCGTCAGCCATATTCAAGGTAGTTTTAAAAACTAACACCGTCCACGCTCGCACTTTTAGGAGCGCAGGAGTCTGTTTACAAATATTTTTAAAGGTAAAAAAGGATTAATAATAATTGGTTTACTAACTAGAGTCAAGCATTACAGTACAACATGAATATTATTTCTGACACGATTATAATATTGAACATTTTGCTTCAAGCTAAAGCACTGCTTGTAACGAAATAAATACTAAAACAAACACTTTATTAGTTAATATGAAGCATAAAAACTTAGCTACAAGGTAAAATATTTATAGGTGATGTTATTGGCTATAAGAAACACTATCGTTACGAACCATAATGTCGTTTAGAAATAGAATACAATAACAAACTGCTAAAGTTTCTACCGTTTATAACAAACACTATTTCATAAGTTGAGTATTCAATAACAGATTTTATACACAATTATTGTATACTAGGGCTGTCGCGCCGCTTAGCCGCCGCTATCGGTTATTCCGATCACGTTCCACTCCGTCTCAACATGTGGATTGTTAGTAACAACGCTGTAGTTGCCACTTCTTGCCGTAGTTTGTTTTAAAGGTGGCATATGTCTAGTTTTAGATGGTATATTCAGCTACCGTTTATATCTTTGTCAGCAGTTTCGACGTTTACGATGATGATGTCGTTCGTTTACGTTGCTAGTTTAAGGCCCGCTTCAAAATTGTTCGTGATATTTTATGTGTTATAAAAATAATCTGGTCCCAAAGGTAAAAATTATCTTGCAAACTAGATAAATTCTCTTCTTTTTGTCCTCAAAATTAATACTCATATTTAAAATAGTGGCCTTTCCTTGTCCATTCTAAGCGTGTATACATTATAAATATTTCTCCATAAAACAATATTTACTTAAAATTATTACCATTGTTTTTTTCTTAAACTGTCAATGTCACCCCAACTGACCAACGTTTTACGTACCGATTAACCTCACCCATCTCTTTTAATCAGTCTCACTGATATTAGCAAAACCAATAATTCAAATGTGCGTTGGAGCCATAAACTAAAAAGACAATTTCGTAAATGAAAAAAGTCGCTTTAAACATTGCAGAAATTCACTACAAACTTATTTTCGTATAATCTATAAATAAACTGAATTATATAAATTAGGGTAAAAAAATAATATCAGTAGTAAAGCTACCATTAAGACAACAGTTTACGATTTCTTTTAAAATTACCTTATTCTTACCTGACACGAATGGAGTTTAAAAAAAAACTACTTAGATGCTACAGTTCGTTCGTTTTTTTTTTTTTCCAAAGTGATCGTTCGCTGAAAAGGCTGAAAATTGCCGTGAGGAAGTCAGTAACAAAGTGAGGATGAAAGTTAGGCCGGTTAGAGGCGCCCCATCCAGCCGCCGTGCCGGGGAGCGCCGTTCGAGCGCTGGGCTCTGTCGAGTTTTTAATTTCGTTCCGCAGCCACTCGCGGCAAACCTCGTTACAAGTTTAAATTGGCATTTCTCGGAGTAATGGTTAGACGCCGGCGGTAACTTTCTCCGATGTCTCCTTCACCGGCTCAGGGTAATTCTTATTTAAAATGTATGAGCGGTTGAACGCAACGGATCGGCATCGCGTAGTCCGTGCGAACGATGCCGGTGTTCCACCGTAGTACAGAATACCCGGTTTGACCAATTGGTACAACTTCAGGAAAAGCTGATTTAATTATATCAAATAGTTCAGAATCGAGAGAAGCCTCTGTGATGAACGTAGGATAGCAATACTTTCGACTCTTCTCTTCAACTCTTGAAAAACAATTTAACTCTTCATAGTTATTACTGTAATCTATGCTATGTGTATGTATGTCTATATCATTAGTAATAATCTTTTTTTGTTTGTTATGGATAAACCTAAAAACAACTTGACCGATTTTAAAATTCTTTCACCTGTAAAGAACAGCATTATCAGTAACATAGGCTACATATTTTTAACTAGCTGTGTATCCGCGACACCGCGTTTCATATATTCTTCACAGGGGGTAATCGGTACAGCCGTTCCGTTTTAGCCGGAACAAACAGACTGACTGACAGACAAAATAATTTAAAAATTCCTTTTTAGGTACAGTTGTCGTATACACCTTTATATGTGTTTATTAAAAAAAACAGACACTTTTTATATATTATTTAAAGAAAAAGAATCTTTTCAAAAATCAAAACCTTTCAAATCTTGTTTCCATAAAAGTTGTTATTTTATTAATATTCTAAAATTGTATATTTAAATTAAAGTCAGTTACAGTTATATTATAATTAAAAGCATTTATTAAATCATTATTATAAATAGGTTCAGAAAACAATTGATATGAAAACATTTTCTAAAACTCCCCACTCTCGAGTTTTGGTATAAATACGTTACACGATTCAGTGCTGGTTACATTTTGCGGCAGGACTCGCCTTCAAAGTTCGGTGAAGCTGTAAAGGCCCTTCCGGTCAACAGCATTAGCCAGGTAGAAAAATAAAATAAAAAAGAGTCATCATCATGAAACCAACCAACCATTTGCAGCCAGAATTGCTGACGTCACGCCTTTTAAAAACACTACGTAGGTTCCACCTACGTCATACATATATATTTCAAAATAATCTGCGCATCAATTTTATTTATAGATTAGCTATTTTTATCTACCCTGTGTGAAGCCGGGGTCAATCGCTAGTATTTAATATACATACTAGTTGGGCCAGGAGTTACCGTCTCCAATATATGGTGTGATAAATTATATGAATCATTTTAGCGATGAATGCGCAGTGTATAGTATGGCCGGATTCCACGTCAATCGACGCGGGTTCGATCCCCACCTATCGAAATCTAATATCAGCCTGAACTTTTGGAGAAGGAAAATATCGTAAGAAAAACTAAAGCATGGTGGTAAGGCATTTTCTAATGATGCCCGCCTGGGTAGCTACCACCCCCAAGTTTGAAAGCCTGACGCTAAATATGTGTGTTCCGGCAGCATCACTTGAGAACCAGTACCTCTAGGTTTATTGTGTTTACCATCCTGGACCACATCGTCACTTAACATCAAGCGAGATTGTGGTCAAAGCACTAAACCTACTCCGTGTAAAAAAAAATTGATGAATTGAAATTGAGTGAAGCAGTCTTTTTTTTATTACTAAACAAATAACACATTACAAATTAAAATATTTACAGATTGTATTATATAAAAATCGCAGAATTATAATGTAACATAATATTAGATAACAAGTTCAACTTCCTGTACAGATACGGATTAAGCCGTTGTGGACCTTTCCGTACTTAGTACGCAGTTGGTCTAAAGTGCATTTACTGGTGCATCGGGCTTGTGTCGAGAGCGATAAGGGCACTCAACTAAAAACGATAACCAGTAAAAAGAAATCACAATGGTATAAGCCTCGGACTGATTTGTTACCGTGCATCCAATACTATGAAATAAACCCTTGCTAAGCAAACCAGTTCGATCTATCTATATACATAAAATCAAAATATCTGCATATATATTCGTTTTTATCTGACAATAATTATATTATGTCATATTAACGATAAACATCCAATTATCACAGGACTGACCGATTCGAACACTCAGTACTTACTGTTCTCAGTATATTTTTGTGAATGGCGTATCTCATTCTCCCATCATTATCTATTCTCCTAAATACATAATTAAATGTTATAATTATAATGATTATTAATGATGTGTCGAGTACCCATCAAAATGAGACAATAGGAAAACAATGGAAAGCTGGCGTAAACGCCAGGTTAGTGCTCAAGGGGTTAAGCAGCAAATTACATTAATATTGGTTACATTCTGGTAGTCTCTATCAGCAAGTCTCCTACTTGTTAATTGTACATAGAAAAAAAACATCTCTGATAGAAACCAGAGAAACCGGAGAATCCCAGAATTTATATTACTACTGTTTAAGTGTGGATGTGTGAAATACAATTCCAGCTGTAATGTTGTTGCCAATGTCTTTCCGGAGAATCGAATCTAAGTATATAAACAAAACTTTCCAATTAGTGCAGATTTAGAGAAATTACAAGAATAAAAAAAAAAACCTAAAAGTATCACGAATATATTACTATCCTGCTCTAAGCACAGGGCCCATGGACACGTGGGTATATGCTACTTCAACCGCGTGCCTAATCCGGCCCTGGTTCGTATAAAAGATTATATATAATTCCAGCTCAGTTCACGCGCGCGGCGTTGCGAAGGTGAATCTAGTGAATGTTTTATGCTTTAACACTGCGAGTTCATTCAGTTCACGTGATGTACTAAGCTTCTGGGACTAGTTTACTATTATTACCTCGAGCGCTTCATTTTAACTAAATCCAGTATGCTTTAATTTCATTTATTTATTATTTTGTTTACAACAAAATGTACAGTAATATATGTAAACTAAATCGATAGATAATTTTTTTTAAATGTGTTGTTTAAATGCGCGTATGTATGCACGTGTGTCAATGTGTATTTATCATTTCTATCATTTTTACTCTATATTAGAGCTTTGACCACAATATCACCTTATGTTAAGTAAGGTAAGCTTAGAGCTATTGCTGTTCAAGTAATGTGTCGGAACACACTTGTTTTATATTTGGCGACAGGTTTTCAAACTTGAGGGTGTTAGCTGTCTAGGCGGGCATTATTAGAAAATGGCCTACCACCACGCTGTGGTTTCCTCATGGTGCTTTCCTTCACCGAAAGCTCAGGCTCATTTTAGATTTGGATGGGTGGGTTCGAACTCTCGTCCATTGGAGCGGAATCCGACCACACTACCAACCGCCCAATCATCGCTTTAAAAAATACTTTTCGGATATAACATTATTGAACGTAGAACCTATCACGCGTCCAAAACGCGTCTTAAAAAAAAGATACATTAAAACAATTCTCACATCAAATTATGGAAATAATAATAGTAAATGAAGTTTGTATAAATATGGCGAACGAAGCTACTAGCATAACTAGTACTAGTTATATAGATGGTAATGGAAAAAACACAGGTATGCTTGTAATTTCCAATATACCGTGAACAAAGTAAACGATTAACACTCGTTGACCTTTTTACAAATGGCGGGGATGTACGAAATTCAGTTAATAACGACGCGGAGGTTAAATGACTGCTTCGCGTAAACGTTTCGCACCTTGCTTGTTTTTTTATTATTTACAGAGGTAGGCGGTTGGGCGCGTATTGTACTTTTGTTTTCCATACCCGACCGATAGTAGAAATGTATTAACGCATTTAAAAAAATAACAATTACATGAAATGACCGCACAAATAATTTAGTTTTTACAAATAAGCGAAATACTGTTTAATTGTTGTCTAGAATCAAAGCAATTAGTCACAATATACTCTATTCTATAACTAAACTTTATTTTCTGTTATGTATACTAATAAATAAAATTGAAGTGACAGCTGTTTATAATATCAGAATATTTAAAAAAAAAATACTTTAATATAAATACAATTTTTAAAATTTTCGTCTAATGTTCCGACTAATCTCTGAAACTGCTAGACATATTTTAACGGGACTATTTCTGGCAGATAGCTGAAGTTACTCAAGGCAACTTAGCTTCGAGCGATAGCAGTACAGGTTACAATTCCCACTCCCCGCCTAAAAAGGTGTGAGAATGCACCAACGAGTTTTAGCAGGTATTCCTGGCGGTCATCTCAAGCCGGGCGAGTCCCACATACCCCCTCTGCGTAATTGAGAGAGGATTGCCTAAATGCATTTCTCGTAGTAAAAAAAAAGGTAACTTAAGCTAAGTTTTTAATTTCCAAAAATAATTAGGGTTCCTTGTAAAAAAAAAAATCGTGTATTTGTGAAAAAATACGATTAAATGAACAGGTTACTGGCAAGTGTTTAAATTTGATAAATGTTTTTGGTTTCTGTTACTACCAAAACAATTTAGAGCCAATAAATAGTGACATTATTTTCCCATAATAATTTAAAAACTATATTGCGTGTAGAAGAACAAATCATATACGGGCAGAGCCGCTGGTGTAGCTAGTTAATTAATTTTAGAAATAAACTTCATGTTATTATTAATTTACCATTTAATATGAATTTAATTGAAAAATGTAATTAAGATTATTGTTTGTAAAATTTTACATTTATTTTCACAATTGTGTTATTTAGCTAGAATATTTATGAAATCGCGTTTAAATGACTAAACAAAACGCAGTTTTAGGGAACTTCAGAGTTTACATTACATGTTATTATATATGTATAACTAGCCGTCCCGGCGAACGTAATTTTAAATCGACACGAACCAAAAAAGTCTACCGAACCAGTCCTCGACAGATCATCAAAAAAGCCGTTTTAACATTATACTGAATATATACTTTTTTTAAATTTTTCATTTGGTTTAAAATCCAACAAATGAGAGATCACAAAAACTGGTGCAGTCGTTTCTATGTTATAAATGGTGTAACTCACCCGACATTTAACTGAAAGACGTCCACTGCTGGGCATAGGTCTCTCCCATAGATCTCCACAACGACCAGTCTTGCGCTACCCGCATCCAGCAGATCCGGAGGCTAGGGGCCGGTTTTTAAGAATTACTCTTAAAGTGGGCGATTGCTACAATAGCCACCATTGGCAGACACTTTGGCGATCGCAGTTAGTTGTTTTATGGTACTTTCCATCCCCTGGTTTATATTCCTCAATCGTCTTTTACGACACCCAGTGGAAGATATGGGGTGGTACCATTATTAGCCGGCACCACACGTTGTTTTAAATATAAGATATAGACAGCTGCAAATCACTCGAATTTTACGGCGTAAAAACTTTTGAGTAACAAATAAAAATCAATACACGACAGACCATAATGCCGCCAAATATCCGTCTAACTTTATTTATATAAGTAATTAATTAATTTCGTCTTTACATACGAAATAATATTTGTCATAATTAAAGACAAAGTGCTCAGACATTTTCATATAAATATCTGTCAAACTTTGTACTGTATATTAGTAAATACAATTTTAGTTTACATTTCGGCTTGCATAGCATAAGAAGCAACGTCTGTCTGTTATTTGGCTTTTAACCCGAGAATTGTGAACCCGTCTTAAATGATTACATTTTTAATCATAGATGTATTCTGTAAACAGGTTTAAAAAAATATTTTTTTACTTTTTTTTTTTTTTTTTGACCTAGCTAATGCTGTTGACCGGAAGGGCCTTTACAGCTTCACCGAACTTTGGGGGCGAGTGCTGAAGGCACTCAGCCGCAAAAAGGTGACTAGCTCAAGGGCTACCAAAGTGGTACGAACCTCGGCTTGGCCGTCACCTGAGTACTCAAGACTCACTCGCGAGTTGTATCCTAGCTATCCCTACATTTTTTATATTAATATATAAAAAAAAAAAGGTTCCTTACAGGACCTATGTACCTTGCATGTTATGCATGAATGTGTATGGAGTGTTGTGCGTGTAATTGCTCAATGCGTGGGCAGTGTTACTGTATCGCGCTGGCGGCGACGTCAAGAGCCTCCCCGGTTGGGGAACGAGACACGTCTTGGGTCGCCGCCTGAGGGGGACCCGGAGTGTGTGCGGGAGCAAAGTTAGCCGCCTGTCCCCGGCGGCGGGAACGGCGGTTTCGCGGGCGTGGGCGCTATTCGACTATGTAATATATGGATAACTATGACTTAATGAATTCGACACAAAAATTACTACTGCTGTAATCCCATGCAATACTTTAACTCAACTATTAAGAATATATCCTAGCGGCATTTATTCCATACAAAAATAGTTATTCTAGAAAATAGAAGCCTTTCAAAATTAAAAAATGCCCGATTTTTACAGTCATTTTAAGACGTTCGTCAAACAAATTTGATGGATACATTAAAAAAAGCATAGCCAGACATACAGACGTACAGGCATAGACAAAGTTTCTATTATTCTAAAACTGAAAGAAAATTAAAAATCGGTTCAATTTTAGAGGAGGAAACAGGTACTACTACGAAGTGATGTTTTCGTCTATTTTGTATAGGTAAAATCAGCCCGAGCTGCAGTCGTTACTTTCGTGTTTTATAATTCTCTCTCTGGGGCGCGACGCGATAGCAATATATTTCTGAAATACCTTTTCCGACCACATCTCCTCTTAAATATGGTGCTTAACAAATACATAATACAGAAAATATTCCAATAGTGTCTGAAGCTTGCACACCTATAGGAATCTAATTTTGTTACTTAAATATTTGTGTGATAGATTACTCTGTCTCTATAACTCTAATCTAAAGGTCGTTTGATTCCCCATACAAACTGTCAGCGGCTCAAAAGATGGTCCGTTTACTAACTGGAGAAACGACATACATGGTAACACATCATGCATTAATAATACATGCAACACACTCACACTACATTTAAAGTTTTTTAACATAGCTTATTTTTTTTAATTAGGTTCACAAATCAAACATGTTTTGAGAAGAGAAGAATCGCATGTGAGGATAAAGTGATGACTTCGAAAGTAGAGGGATGGAGGGGTGGGGACGTCTAAAGAAAAAATGTGTGGAATAAAGATGGATTGTGTAAGGCTAGATATGAAGGTAAAACGTCGAATGAAGATATGGTAACTAACAGAGATGTATGGAAAAAGAAGACATACTGCGCCCAACCCAAAAAAAAAAACAAATTGGGGAGCAGGACGATGATGATGATGATGATGACGAGGTTCACAAAGTAGACAGCATGCAGAATAATGTACAAATATATATATTTATTGAAGTGAAAACTTCTTCAGCGGCGTTGAGTAAACCTCGATAGGTAAAAGCTTATAAATTCGCGTTACCATTGCTATGACCTCAGCCGTAAGCATGCTACAGTGTATCAAGTATAATATGGCGTGTAACTCCTGGCGCTCAAAGATAAATAATAAAATTTTAACTTATCCAGTTATTCGTGTATTTTAATTACGTAAGTAAATTAAAATGTATATAGTTTCTCGGAGCGTCAATTAATTTGAAAACCAGACAAATGCTTTATGTTAAATATTATATTTTTCATTAACAAATTATATTTTAACATTATTAACTTTTCCCAAGTTTTGAGCTTTCTTTTTTGTCACTTATTCTGGCAATCTGCGATTTACATACACGATTTTGCCAGCGTCATGAGATATGTTACATTTTCAGTCTTTTTTAACGTTTCTATGTCCCAGTAAAACGGGTGGTTAATCTTGTTAGAACATGGAGTTTTTGTGTTACCTCAGAATAAACGTTTCTCGTCATTATTTCCAATACACTTCACCTGTGCACAATAGCCAACACTATATCATGCAAAACGACAGCAAAATTAAACAATATAGGGTCAAATACGCTATTTAATGTATTATAAAGACAATAACTTTTACATGACAGACTAAGATCTTGCAAATTTAAAAAATAAAATTAAAAATATTTTTTAAACCCTTTGTTTGAACTCTGCAGAATTTACATACCAATTACAGTTCAAACCGAGGTGCATACTACTGCGTTTGTCTTATTTTTTTACATTAAAAATTCACAGTTCGTATAAAATAGATATATAAACTAAACCGATACATAGAATAAAGAGCCAAAATTGAATTCATATTTTTTTTAAAACTAATGAAAAGATTATGTTTACACGTGTGTCTTTATGCATGTGTTTGTGAATTTATTTATGTGTGTGTGTATGTATGTAATATGTATATGTATGTTTGTTTTATACTGATTAACATTTTCCGAAAATGGGCCCTAAGCGTTCACTATAAAAGTTCGAAAAAGCTGTAAAGGCCTTCAAGTCAACAGCGTCAGGTAAAAAAGAAATATTAACTAATAAACGCGTAGTTTTATAAAGTTCATTACAGAATTTAAAAGGTAAATATAGTAAAAATTTATATAATAAACAAACCTAATCTAAAATTATATCTAATCGACATGTTTTTCACGAATTAACTAATTCATTAATTAACTATATTCAATAATTGTAATAAATTAAATAAATGTGCTAAATCCATTCGCTTCAATTTAAACAGTAATAAAACAACAATACCGGTCTCTACAATTTAACAAAACGATTCGTTGAATATTGAGTTTAAAGTTAAAGAAATTAGTAGCAATTTATTGCCGCCAGCAACAGTTGCCTTCCGTCGAGCGACTCACTTCGGAATTCGTCTGGGTTTTAATTTGTTTGTCGATAATTCTGTAGCCGTGACTGGCTCGCAATCAGTAACTTCGGTTTAATAAATTATCATGTTTTTTGTAAGAATTATTATTCTATCGGGCTAATATTTTTAAAATTCAAAGAATCCAAGTAATAAACACGGGAATTTTAGCTAATGTTTATCCTATTAATAATGTAACGGAGAAGTTATATTATAACATTTATTTACGAATGATTACCACTCGCATATTCTGTTCCCAACTCACTTGGGGTCGGCACGGTATGTTTTCTTCTTCCATACATTTCTATGAACCGCTATGTCTTCATTTACTGTTTTTTTTCTTTAATATTATTACTCATACACTCCACCCACACTTTTGGCCTTCCTCTATTTTTCCTCTCTTATCATAATATGACCATAGAAACAAAATAATTCCCTTTCAACTTTTACATCACTATTTTGTAATTCATTCCTGATTTTATCAATTCTTGTGATATCATACATCCAAACAGTCACATCTCAGTTTCACACAATTGTTTCTCATCCATCTTCTTACTAGCCTAGCATTCTGATCTATACAGTATGATGGCAGGTCTTATAATGGACTTAGTGCGTAAATGCATTTCCCCCCGTCAAAAAAAAACAAAGGTCTTATAATGGACTTATAACATACCCTTTAATTTAAGGGGCAAGCTGGAGTTACAAATCACACCAGAGACATGTCGCCATTTCATCCAGCTTGAGTTAGTTCTTTGCAAAAGATATCTCTACTATAATATTCAAAATATTCTACACCTATGTATGTCACCAACATTGCGCTGTCATACTACATCTCAATGAACTGTTTTTTTCTCTTACTTCTTCACTCTGTCATAATAATGGTTTCAGCACGCCGCTAGCGTATCGCGACGCCAACGCGATCTTTCTACAGAATATTTCGCGTCGACGCGAGCCTAGCGCAACGTCTTCTATAGTAAAATTGCGCTTACCCTCCCGACCCGTCCGCTATGTGTTAAAACTATGAGACTTTTACAAGTAAATTTGAGAATTGTTTTTTTTTTATACGTAATAATTGTTTACTTTTACCATACTATATATATTCTGAAAACCGTGAAGACAACACATCAAGTAAATCAAGTGGTAAATTATTGACTAAAACTATTACTATATTCGTTACATTTGTAAGTAGTAAAGTAATCCTAATTATATATTTTGTAAAGTATTTTTAAATAACAAAATACATTTAACACATACAAACATTATTTTCATTAAACCGAATAAGATACATTAAAATAATAAAGCTTAGTTCTATTATAGTCGAAGCACTAACTAAATAACGTCTAATTATCGTAAAGAAACAACCTGTACAAACTTGGATATTTTGATAGCCTTCGTAGAGGCTTACTAAAACAGTAGCTAGTAATTGTTCTGAATAAATTAATAGAAAACATAGTTCATTTGTGTTGGTATTACTTATCAGGTATATGGTTGAACTATTATATACCAAGTATATACAGAGTGGTTTTTTTTTTCGATTATTTTACTCTGTGTAGATAACATTCGTAAATGACGAGTGAGTCAGATATTTTTCGTACGAAAATAACGTTCAGTAAATATGTTTGTCTTTTTAATCATTACACGTACTGTCAGTTATATTACCAACTAGCTGTGCCCGCGACTTCGCTCGCATGAAATTCAGATAATTATATTCTAATAGACAGCATATATTCTCCCTCTAGTCCTGTCCCGTCCCGTATACTATGTCTTACATATTCATTATTTATACACTATGAACATATTTTGTATTATGTCATTTTTAATTTTAAAAATTATTTTTTTTGTTCTCGATTAAGACCAAAACGCATTAAATTATCAACTCTTCCTTCATACTAATGCCACCGCCTATCATTCAAATTACTATATATTTTGATAGAGTGAACCGATTTTAATGAAATAAAATTTTGATACTACTCTGAAATATGCTTTTCAATTATCTTTTTGAATTTTATAAATATACTTAATATATTCTAATTGATGCCTGCACAACCAAACAGACAGACAGACATTTCTAATAATGATTTATTTCATTACCTATTTTAAATCCCATAAAAGCAATGATTCTTTTCGGAAATGTGTAATTTACACTTTTATTATTAGTCTAGATAAATGCTACTAAATTTAAACTTTAATATGCCATCTTCATCTTAGTACGTTTTAATCTTCTTTATTTAGTAATATCTGCCACAAAAGTCAAAGAAGTCTTAGTTCAACCGTGCGTAAAGGTTAATACGAATAATAATGATACAGATAATTAACTAAAAACTATAAAATAACTAAATTGGTATCATGTACCAGTCATCACACCACTCTTCGCATAAATACAAGGTACTGATCAAACTAAAACAAAATCGATCAACACGAAGGAGATAAAATATCATTTACTAAATTTGAACACAGGACACAAACAAGATAAGCTTTCAACCTATTAACCGTTTAAAAATAAGTGTACTTTAATACTAATTGATATATATTATATACTAGCTGTGCCCGCGGTTTTACCTGCTTGGAATTCAGACAGTTTGCAGCCTATGTTCTCATATGTCATTACCAACTTTCATCGAATTTCTAACTGTCAAAATATAGTAGTAACAAGTAATACTCAGTAACTTTTATTTTAGTATTTTTCCTAAATATCTTCAATGTACAGATTTTGTCTACAGAATTATAAGTATAGATTTTTGGAAAACAACATTAACTAATGACTAAACGAATAGCTTAACACACACATTTAAGTATTAAATTAATCGGATATACTATGCTCATACGTCAAAGTCTACCGTAACGTAATGGCTAAGCTTCACGGATATTTACGTGGTATCGAAATTTACGGTTTCAAGTGTTCGCTATCTGCCACTGCAGTGCCGTTATCAAGAAAAATAGAGGCATTAGAATCTCACTATTTGAAGGATAATCGCACCGAATTCGCCGCGCCGTTAATTGCATTCCGGGTGGATTACTGAAATGTTAAAAATGAATTTCTAAAAAATAATTCCTTATCACCATCACAAATTAGTTGGAGAGGGTATTTAAAAATGATTTGACGATTTTAACTATCTGAAACATATAGTTCATATCCTCGGACGACGACGTGACTAATGGTATATCGATTTCTGGAAAATTATGATGTAATGTTGTGGGATATTTTTGTAATTATTGGCAGACGCTATGGATATTTGAGAAATTAGTACAAAAAGTAAGGAAGTTACTTTACTGAATACAACTTTTGATTTTTTAATATGCAGTAATATTTATTTATATAAGTATATTTCTGATAAATAAATAAATAGGTCACAGTTAGTTAGAGTTTACACTTACAGCTTCGGGTTTTTTTTATGATCATAATTTTCTTGTTATAGCATTCTATCATAGCAACAAAAATTTACAGCGGACTTTGTTTCAAAATTAAAACCGTCCGCATTTAATCCGGCAGTAAAAGTTGAAATAACCACTAAAACTACCATTTATCTTGGACGGTCATAACACACTCACTTAACTTCATTATAACTTTAATATTTGTTTCATATAAATTTTTAAAATGTAACGTCTTATTGCAAGACATTAAATTGACCCACATCGATTATAACGTCACAACCGGTTTTTTTTGCGTGTCTTTATATATACATTTAAAAAAATCTAAGCAAGACACATTATTTAGAGGACCAATGCATAGAGCTGTATGAATGGTACAAGCGGAATAAATCAGTCCCATGTATGTAATTATTTTTCAATCAATAAGAGCTAAGTCGCACCTAGAATGTGGAAGGAATATAACTGACTGCAAAACGTCAGCCTATGTTAAACAGCCCAAGTTAAGGGTTGTTTTTAGTGATACCCCTCAAAGCGTATCTGCCGCAACCTCTATCATAATCAGAGACTTTGTGTCGATTTTGATTTTCACCTTTTAAGTTTTTGTCTTGTAAGTAATCTGCTTATTGGTTCTTATTTATTCATTTTAGTTCTGTTGTAGTTTTTTTGGTATCATATCCACTCTTCCATCCTTTTTTATTACTGTATATTTTGGTACACTGTTCTCTTCTCTTTTTTTTACGTTTTCCATTTCCCAAATTGTGCTTGATTTTATACATAAGTATCAAAATTGAAATATATGAAATTATACTTATGTTACGTATATTTTTGAGAAAATAAATTATAATAATATATACAGCTAAAACATACAATTTTTGGGACTAGAATAAAAAATAGACCGATATTGTTTTAATTATAAAACATCATACTGTGTATTACATGTTCTTAAACATTTATAAATGCTTTTTACGATTACCATTGGAATTACCTGTAATCAAATAATAGTGAACCTTTTTACATTACAAATGGCTTGGAGAATATATTCAACATTTATTTGCTAAAATATAATAAAAGCTGATGTAACTCCATATAATATTACTAGTTAGTTTATATCCGCCGAAATACATTATTAGGTAACGACAAATTTAAAAAAAAAAAAAAAAAAAAACTTTTAATAATATTATTTCATATTATGTAAATAAATTTCCTTCACTAAAATCTTAGTTAAAATCTAAATACTGCGATATTGTTAATTTAACGTTAATATATACTTTATAACATTAATATTCCACACTTCTTAAAACTAAAATGGTATGTAAACTGTACAGGAGCGTAAGTAATTGTAATCTTACAAATTAAATTTAATTATCTCAGAACATCTTTTACACAGCACCCTTGAGCTAAAAAGAGTAAGTAATTTTAAAGTGTTACTTCCTTATTCTTAGAAAAAAATAAAAATACATTTGAAATTTAATCATAAATTTAATCATATTTTATTTCAGTTTACTTAATATGTCGATTACCCATAAAAATGAGACTACAGGAAAACAATAGAAAGCTGACGTAAACGCCAGGTTAGTGCTCGAGGGGTTAACCCCTTAAGCATTTATTCGCATTCCAATCTTTAGGTTTAATGCATAGTTTCTTACTTAATTATAACACTAATAACACCAGTAGATAGTCATAACAATTACAAGAAAAGGACTTGTAAAAGTTGTTTGAAATTAGTTTCTGAACTTGAATATGTTTTTCGAGTTTATCTAAAAATCTGAAACTTTAAATACATTTTCTATGTTAATATTTCTATTTATAAGACATAATATAAAGCCTACATTATTTTGGGTTACTTATTTCTTTGTAAATTTTCCATATTCGAATACGTGTTTCTATAAAACTATTAAACCGCAAGGTTTTCTGATTAACCTAACATAACTTGTAATATATAATAATCTATACACTACATGTGTTATTACGCTTTTCTATAGAGATCACAAGCAGTAGAGTAGTCCCGTACGTCAGTTAGTTCACTAATTTTAAAATAGCAACATTTTATTGATTGATATGTATTTTTCACTTCAGATTACCTTTTTGTATTAATTTGTTTACTAAACCCAATAAGGAGGCTATACCCTCCTGATACTCTTATAATGTGTATTATAAAGGCGACGTCTCTCTACCTATATCAATACTGTTAGTAACGATACAAACAAGAACTACTCAATCGATTTACCTTATTCTATTTTCTAACCTACCAATTATTCATATATTCTCACCAAGTTTCGCTGTATATTTTATTAAATCAAGAACATGAAAATAATAGTGAAGAAAGTGTACGCCACGTGTTATTTCTATAAATAAGTTCTAAACTACTGAACATTGAATAGATTTATTATGAATTCTGCATGAATGCATTCTGTGTGTTAAAATTGTTTCAATGAATTGCCTGGTTCAATCTGATACATGCACGACAAAATAACTGTAACTAAAATAGGTAATTATTTATCGAGAGTCATCACCATCACATCGGGTTACACCTACCACGCCCAAAACCTTTAGGTAGCTCTGGATCTATAGTTGCGGTTCCCGGAATGCGACTAGTCATAAAGTGTCAGTCACTATGTCGGGTTTTTCACAAATGTATAGTGGTTGCAATTCAGTTGAACTCAATTGTCCTACCACTCCGCTAACCACTGGATATACTCTGGTTGATCCCAGGTACGTCGAAAATATTAATTTACATTAAAATAAGCCTGCTCTGCGGCTAAATTATTACGCCCATATTTTTCAATATATAACTATTGTCTAAATAAAATATATGTAAAAATATCTACCTTTCTAATTTTCGTTTTATCTCTAGGTGACTGATAGTAATGGCCGATGAGATGCCGTCTCGGTTCTAATGCGACAGAATCTCTAATAATCTGAACTAATCCAGACTCAGAATTCAACGCTGTTGGTGGATTACACGCTTTAAGTTACGGTAAACCTTATTTTATTTAAAAATACAAATAGGATTTCGTCTAATTTTCTAATCCCTTGAATCAAATGTATATTATAAAGTCTATGTGTTCTCTAAATTGCATTGTGAAATATGTATCTATAAAAATTGAACTTAATTTTCTAAATATAAATAGCTTTTTATAAGGTTATATTGTTAGAAATTTTATGATATTCAGTTTAATAAGTTATCAAAGAAAAAATCAAGAATTTTTCGAAACATTTTATCGAAGTGTTATTGATACCGACCAATTAAGACGAGCGGAAAATATCTACTATAGGTCCCCACCAATAAGATCCTTTAAGTGATTATTTACTAGTTTGAATGTTATTTTATTAAAAATGTTGATGTTTTAAAACATAGTGACGGTATTTAGACGCATTCATCATCCACAACTAACCATACACCTGTCTTCTTATACGCCAGTCATTTTTGTCCCGAGCTACTCTGGACTAGGTGTGACCCGCGATTTTCACTATATCGTCAACTTAATGAGCTAGTGGGTATTTGGCCCTGTTTATTGCTGCGTGGCCACCATTCCGTCAATATTTAGATCCTTTTTTTTGTTTTTTTTTTTGACGGGGGGAAATGCATTTACGCACTGCCCTTACCTTTTCCATTAGTGAGACCGGAGTCCCCCAATGCAATAGGTAAGGGGGCACGGAGGGACGAACTCCGTGCCAGTGTGGGACTCGCCCGGGCGTGAAGGGCCCGAAAATACCCACTAAAACCCCCCGGGACCGTCCTCTAATTAATACATATGCAGATTGAGGTGCGTTAGTGTTAATACTCTGTGTCAAATCCCGACCTCCTTAAACAGCACCGCGCCTGTTGAGAAGTAGATTTAACAGCCAACAGCTCCTCCTCCCCCCAGTGAAATAAGTAAGGAATGAACCCCTGCAGGATTTTAGATAATTATATTTCAGTATAAATCTAACATAGGCCACAATCTGCAGCCTGGTGAAGGAGCAGTATTTATGTAAGATTGGTCCACGTTAAAGAAACCTCTTTATAATTAAAAAAATACAAAACTAGAAATTTCTTCTTGTTTGAAATCCAACAAATAGTTGACTGGTGCGATGAATAAGCTCATGTGTTCTTTCAGTAAGAAACTTACTTAGCAATGGCGCATTTACTTAGCTTTATAATATTATATAATTTAAATAATTAAAAAGAAAAACGAGAAACGGTAGGTTTCAGAAACATTAAGCTCGAATATCTCATTACGGCGCTACCCACATTGTTACCCGTTCGAGATAAAATTAAAAGAATCACAGTCCACAGACCTGAACAAACATCAACAAACGAGGTTAAAAATAATTAAAATACGTATATGTACGTACGTACGTGCTTTTAACATTTTAAACACAAATGTGAAACAAGTTGTGGAGTTTTTAACGGGATCCTAACAGAATTACTTCTCCCCTCCTGACGTTATAAGAACGAAGTTGTACATTTCGTTTGTGGAAAATATTACATTATGCAGATGAGAATGAATACATATATTAGGCATACGCTACATACATTCATACACTTGAATATTTAAAACTCGAACAAATTGTGTCGGCCGAAGCACGCGTGAATGTTAAAATAAAATTCACAACCATGCCTCTCGCGGTAACTGGAGATCATAATTTTTGAAAAGGTCCCTTCGGTTTGTAATACGTGTCGGGTTTACAAATACATATGGATTAACGTACGGGACCTTCGTATATTGTAGGGTTACCGTTTGATTTTAGCAATTTCGGAAACCGTGTACCTGTCTATCTTCGATCATTATCGTCTGTTTCTATTTTTAATTAGGTACCTACAAGTTAAGTTCACAATAATAAGATATTGCCTTAGAAGAACAGGTATATTTATCAAAGCATAATAACAGCAATACTTGAATAGTGACATATACAGTTCTAGAATATAATTTAAAAGATATCTTCAAAATTCGATACGATGGCAGTTCAGTTTTAGTATGGTTAGATACTGCGTTATGGACATGTGTTCGAGTACATCTAACCTATTCTGTAATCAGCCTAAGTATGGTATTACAATATTTTACCACTTTTAAGTTTGAAAATTAATCACAGGCACTTCACAAGTATTCCGGCAGCATCATTAAGAATCAGTACCTAGCATAGATACCATCTTGGCTTACATTGTCACTTAACGTAAATCCTCATAAGTACCCAAGACATAAAATGACCAACATTTTTTTCCAACCTCTATGTAAAACTAATCTTGGACTTAGCTTCCCTGTAGTGAGAGTGTGTAGAACATATAATGAGCGCAATATCACGGTAGATAACTTGGATATATTTGCGCAAAATTTTACAACTTATGTAACCAACTATAAATATTATTTCCATACAAGTTAACAAAGTTATTATTGTACTTAATTATAAATTAGTTATAAGATGTCTATCAAAGCTGTGAGCGCCTAATGGGTATGCATATCATAATTAGAATCATAATATGTGTACTGTTGGAGCTGCTTTTTTTATAATAAATAAATAAATAAATAAAAACATCGAGTGTAATAGTGGTCAAGGATCAGAATTTATACAGTATAAAGTTACATAACATTTGCATATAAATATCATCCTGTCTATCACGTGTAAACCCCAAACTTAATTCTCCTCCTCCTTTTAATATATTTAGGTAGGTATCATTTGGAATTTCTTTTATATTGATTTGTCATAGTAACTCATCAATTTTTAAATAATACAATCGTACATTTGTAAATGCTATCAAAAAGAAATTATATTGTAAAGAAATAAAAATAGTCATGATAAAATTGGAGATAAAACGAAGTAAGAAGATGAAAAAGATTCAAATGAAGAAAACGGATTAAGGACTGAATCCTATTATTCTGATATAATATTTATGAAAAAAACTTTTAACTTTCAAGACAAAAAAAAAAACATTTACATGTAAAAAAGAAACACTTTATTTTTATCAAGTGCAAAAGTCACATTTTATTTCAAATCTTTTATAAAATTTTAATTCGCGGAAGTTATTTTTCAAATTAGAGTATCTACTAAATTATATGCATTGTATTAAAATCTGGTTGAAGTTACATCCTAAGTTAAAGGTTTTATACCGCTATAACCAGCAAGTATTCCGGGAACGTGAACTGCAGATGCTCATTTTGAAAGCAATTAACCGTCTTTGCATTGAACTAGGTCAATAAGCTAGTCAAATGAAGTAGCTCAGATGCGTGCTATATTTGTTATGGTAAATGGTCCCTCATTCTGTTTAATGTTCCGAGAGTGTGAATCTATCACTATAAAACACGTCATCTAAATTTTATTCATACGAATATCTCGAAGTATTCGTTTCTGGCTATTTTTCATTCATTTGAAGAATTCTAACAACTTTAGATTACATTTAATCGTTTGTCAAAACCGTTATATATAGTTTAAGATTGAAAGTTTTTATTTAATACAGAGTACAGCTTACAACAAGAATATTTTGTGTAAAAATATTTTAACAAACGTATCGAGTATTATATTCATCATTATCGCTAATTGTTTCTATAATTAAAAGGGCACAGTAGCTTTAGTTAAATTTAATTTGCAGTAATTGTTTCTTACGAACATCCAGACGTTTTGAGATTATAATGAATTCAACGAAAATGATCTTATTATAAACGTTCAATCGACTTATTAACGTCTAATTATTAGTAAAGTGGAAAATTTCTATATTCCAATTATTCATTGTCGCATGTTCTTTATGAGTGTATTAACCACGTTAAGCTTATAAATTTGGCTTCTCAAGTGATGCTGCCAGAGCATGATAGATTATGTACTTGAGGATGTTAGGCTAACTAGGCAAATATTAGAAAATGCTATGTCAACATTATATGGATTCATCGCGTTATTTTTATCACCAAAAACTCATTACAAGATATGCCTCGCACCAACACCGATCAAGGCCACACTGCTAATGAGCTTTACTATGTCAAAATAGTAACAAAATTTACTAACATTTCATAATTACTTTAAAGTTTAAATATTTGCTAGGATTCTCTTTAATTACTAGATTCGAATACGTTAATAGTGAGGTGAAACGTTTTGCAATCCTTTGAATTAAACCTCCTTCTTTATCATCTTGATTTCTGTAAATGCATTACAAATGGCTGTGATTACAATCACCTGTGATTGATCGAACAAGGTGATCTGCGCATTAAGCAAGCAAGCGATTTACATTGATTATGCTATAAATAACATATTTAGTGTAATTTATTTAAACATACTCTCAAGTCCCGTATTATTTTTCTTTTAATAAAAAACGAAAAAAAAAGAAAAAAAAACTAATAAACATTTTATGTAGCTTGAACCTAACATTTTTAGTTGTTTGGACAAACTAGAGTAATAGTTATATAAAGATAATCTTACATATTCAGAATTGTTAGGATTTTGTATTAAAACATTACGACAAAATTATAGCACACGGTTAACAGCAGCGAAGGCTTTAAATGTTCGGGACGTGACATTTTAGTTCGGGCCCCTACTAACGACGAGTGTTTGACTCCATTTTAGCTACACACTCGACTTAAAGCCGGCACATGGATGGGATTAATGCTTTTAAATATATTTTTTATGTTCCGTTTAACTCGGTGCACGCAAGAATTTAGACCCAGGGTTTATTATCTACTTATCATTGGCAACAATTGCCATTCTACCTTAAGGGCGGCTTGCACCAAATGACTTAGGTTCGATTTAGTAAAATATACACTTGACTTCAGCTTAAATCTAGTTTATCATTTTGCACGATGTCAGTTTGACTAACGTCAAACAAACATCTCGATTTTGGAAGTTGACAAAACTTAACAAACTATTTCAACGATTTATCTCACTAATTCTAGGTTTAACGTGTTTTACGTTAGGGACGTTGTACTGGTTAGGGAATAATACTTTTTTTTATACCTATCTATACAATGGAAATATTTTCGTATACCCATAGATATTATTACATTCGATGATGATTCACTATCAGATGACGATGAAGATATTTTACAATA
This sequence comes from Samia ricini, assembly GCA_014132275.2. Lineage (NCBI taxonomy): Eukaryota > Metazoa > Arthropoda > Insecta > Lepidoptera > Saturniidae > Samia > Samia ricini. The sequence continues at coordinate 29,791,761 of AP028159.1, read as the reverse complement.
TATAAGTCTACATTATGACGTCCGAAAAGTTATAAGAACGTAGTAATTTGTTCAATAGCTTACGGGATAACGAATTTATAAAAATCAAATATTTCAACTTTTTTATTTTCATTTCACCTCTTGGATTCTTCTAGTCCATATTATATTTGTATGTAACTTGTATTCACTGTTATTTCTTAGAATAACAAATTCAAAACTGGCATTAAACACGTTTCTTTTCACGACACTTTATTAATGCTTTTTTGTAATCAATTTTTATGGGAAACGAAACATAAATATGGTCGAAGTTGCATTGTCTAAACTTAGATTAGTTAAATCTTACTGCAAAACCACTAATGCAAGACGAACTAAAATCGGTTTAAGCTAAATCGAGTTTAAGCAAAAATCGAGAATTAATGAAATCTAGGTTTAGATGTTTTTGGTGCAAGTATATGTTTGTTGTCCGTACAGAAACAACATAAAAACTAGTTTCATATTTCACAATAACTATCCTTTATCTTAGTAGATGGTAAATTTAGTACAAAAACTGACAAAGATTCCAGATATATTAAGGAATGAAATCGCGTGCACAAATATAAGGAATTGGATAGAAAAACATAAATACATGTAAAGATAAAAAGAGGTATAAATATATTTTGCTTTACATTTAAAGCGACTGCTTAAATTCTATTCAATGCATACAAGTTAAAATTAGATAATAGCTATGATTGTAAACATAAAATGTTCGTCCATTTAAAAATATTTTCATCAGAAGATTCAAACAGCGCATTGGAAACGGAATTCAAGTTACGGAGGTTAATTTACATTTCGAATGAAAATTCACATAAACAAAAAGACCAGTAGAATCTTCTTTTCTTAACAATAATAAATCATAATTAATAATTAGAAACGCTTAGCACAAAATTATTTCATAATTACTATTTTTTATATCCTATAAGTTTTTATCAAAATATCATGTCAAGTAACGATAAATACAATGAACATAGAAGTAATGGCTCTTAAGTGATACTACGGAATACATTAGAAATTACCCTGTCATCATGTTTTCCTTCACTAAATTTGTTTTTCTAATTTTCGAATTACGGACCTCAAGGTCACTAACAGAACCTACCTACGTGTAGTGTGCAGAATTGAAAGAAGCAGTGTAATGCGTTTTATGGTAGTGCATGAAAGTGCCATTGAACTTCGCTGGTGGTGGATAAAGAAACCTCCTCAGTTGAGGACCGGAAGACGTCCTGGGTCGCTGCCCGAGTGGGTTTTGAGACATTGAAAATCAAAATCAAAATCAAAATTTATTTATTCAATTTAGGCCCTAAGAAGGCGCTTATGAACGTCTAAAACACTACCACCGGTTCGGAAAACAACCCAGTCGAGAAGAGCGCAGGCGAGAAACTCGATCTGGTTCTTTTTTTTATAAATATAATATATATCATTTTTTTGTCATATAAAAAACTATACAAATCGTAGTTTTTAGTGGAAGCACAGAGATGTGGGTTAATTCCAGACATCACTATCGTTCACGTAATGATCCACCCTGTAATAACCTTTTGAGATTAAAACTTACTTGACATAATACTTGAACTTATTGTCAGGTAAATCGGTAATGTTACTTGGGATCTTATTGTAAAACCGAATACTATTAACTATAAAGCTTTTATTACACTTACTTAACCTAAAGCGTGGGACGGACAACTTGTCTTTACTTCTAATATTAAAATTATGACGATCATTCACTAGATCTAGCTTGTCTAAATTTTTACGAATATGCATTAAGTTATCGAAGATGTATTGGGAGAGCAAAGTTAAGATATCATCAGAAAGCCCATTATAATATAGGGCAGATGGATTCCGACACAGATTAAGCGATGCAATATCCATCCAAACAACCTCTGATGCACCATAATCGCTTAATAACCATTATGATGTTATAATAGCAAGCTTTAAATTTTCTAAAAATATCCAAAAAATAAGCACTCTCAACCGCTCTCCTCGGGGATGTGATAATAAATTTACCGCTAATGATATCTTAAATATACTAACGTTTAGCGATCACGGCTAATTTCCTTAGAGATTTTCTGTATAAATAGCATTTATGGTGTAAATAAAGACCGAAATAACACATAGATTCTATTATTTCATTCGTTTAATGAATGAAAAGTCTATTAGCGAATGATAAATTTTAGTTCAAAATAAAAAAAAAACATGAAAATACGACACCTCCGTCTTTCTCTCTGTGTAGTTTAATCGACTTGGGAAAATGACGACAACGAAAGATTCTTGTGACTTAAAACTTTCGTATTTTACTTACTTTACTTACAAGGGTTGTCTCCAGAGGTTTTTGCTTTCACGTTAAAATATTGAAACTCTTACCTCTGTGATCTTTGTTGATTTTTGTTGCCGGAACTACTATTATGTTTTAGTGTTTCCTACAGTAAAAAAACCTTCTAAAAGTTTATGACTTTAAAGTTGAAAGGCCGATAGAAGTTTACTAGAATTAGTGTGGATTTTGTGTGATATTAAACATTATCCGTTGATTATCTATGGGGTTTTTTTGCGTTATGTGATATGTAAAATTTTGGTGGTATTTTATGAGAATATTAGAGATTATGTCGAAACTATATCTCAGATATAGTTTGGTTATTGATTGAAAATGAAACGTTACGTATTGATAATAATAACACAGAACAATTAAAAATATTCGAGGTGCCACTAAAATTCTTCGGATAATTTTAGGGAAATTTTAAACGTGACCTTAACCCAGTGTCAATCCTTAGAAAGAATGATTTACCCAATATTGACTGGTTGGTTTATTGCAAAGAGAAGGCCACCAAACTATATAGGAAATTTGGCATTACATCTCTCCATTTATAGTAAGATCCAGAGGCAGATCTAAAACAAACTGCAAATGTATAGTGCTAAAAGAAATAAAGGAGATGAAAATTCCCCAAAAAGATATCGAGGGCAGAGCAAAGTGGAAAAGAAAAAACACGAAAAGCTAACCCCATGGGACAAATACCTAGAAATAGACAGTGAGAGAGATTATTACACTATTCTTATAAGTGATAATGTAAGTATTCTATTTAAACCCATTATATACAGGTCAATGTTCTGTTTTGAATTAAATTTATATTATTACGCGAATAAAGAGAACAAGTACAAATACTTTAAAAAAGTACCGATTTATTATCACGAGCCAAGAATAATATTGCTCTCAAAAATATATCACTATCACGAGGGGCCAATAGAAAACGTTAAACCTATCCCACTTCTGATTTTAAAACTACCGAAGAGTTATAAGTGAAGCAACTTAAAGTTCTAGCACTTTATTTCATAACATCTGAAGTAAAAACTTATTCAAACTATTATACAGGTAAATTACAAGTTTTGCTATAGTTATCAATTACATAAATGTACGGATAAGTAGTGCCAAGAACGTAAAGAACTTAAGAGATAGCAAACATTATATTTAAATTCTTTAAATATTATTATCATAATTTATTTATAGTTTTCTGCATACTTCTATTAATTTATCATTTATTATCATACATTGACCTGATATTAAATGATGAAGTTACACAAAATAGTAAATACGGTAAACTTAGATATATTTTTATGACCTAGCTAATACTGTTGATCGGAAGGGCCTTAACAGCTTCACCGAACTTTGGGGGCGAGTGCTGAAGGCACTCAGCCGCAATAAGATGACTAGCAAAAGGGCTACCAAAGTGGTACGAACCTCGGCATGGCCGTCACCTGAGTGTAAAACTCTCTCGCGAGTTTGAACCTTTTTTTTTTTTTTTTGACGGGGGGAAATGCATTTACGCACTACCCTTATCTATTGTACTTAGGGGATCGAAGTCCCCCAGTACACTAGATAAGGGGCACGGAGTGACGAGCTCCGTGCAGTGTGGGACTCACCCGGGCGAGAGTCGCCCGGAAATACCCACTAAAACCCCCCGGGGCCGTCCGCTGCATTTGGGATGGGGCGACACGGGGTGGCTTTCGCAGGCACCGCGTCGCCCCCTGCAGCGAACCCGCCGGGCCTCGTCGTGCAATGGCCCAGTGGGGATGGGGGAGTGTACACACTACTCAACCCCACCTCTTCGCCCGCCTCCCGTAGGAGGCATGACCTAGGCAGGTCAGCCAGCCGGGGAGCAGAAAGACTGCCCCCCATAAAACTGCCCCCCCATAATCTGCCCCCCCCCCCCCCCCATTACTGCCCCCCCATAACTAGCTGTTCTAAACTTAGATCTACTTACTCTCAAGTGATACTGCCAGAACACGCCTATATGACGTACTCAGCATCATCATCGTGCATCATAAAATGACCTATTACCACGCTATGGCGTTATCATGATATTTTCCTCCAAAGAAAGCTCAGGCTTATTAAGTAATATTATAGATGGGTTCGATCTTTCGATCACTTCGAAGTAATATTAATCTCAAGTAATTATTTACATGTTCCAAAAATATTCTCTACAAATCATAGAGCTTATTTAATTAGTAAATAATGAATGAGTCTGCAATGTAAAAATGAAAGAGTAACTTTATTTACTTTAAAAAGCACCCAAAAGTCAGATCATCGACTTTCTTCAGACAGCCTAAAAGAGAAAGATCCAGCTTCCCGAAAAACCCGACTTTACTACTTCCCTTCAAATATCCGGGTCAGCTATTGTTCCTTTGTCACAGAACCGGACAAGGCACTGTGCAAACTTAACACTGCATTGAATGTACGCTTTACTTCACAGGCGAATTACCGAAATTACAGTTTTCCAACGGCACAGCCGGTATTGTAACTAAGCACAAAAGATATCTGACGTTCGCTCTGCTAGATATATACCTTTTGTTTGTTGTTAATATTTTCTGGCGAGCTAAATACCGCAGCGAAATGAAATTACATGAATTCCATCGGTCAAGTGTTTATTTTGAGACGACGTTACGAGATTAACATTTTATTCTATTGAAGCATTAAATTGCAAAAAAAATATTTAATTAATTATTATTTTAAAAGCCCGCCATAAAATGACAAGTTTAGGCGAGCTGCATTCCGGTATCAACCATTGTAAATCCTGTACTTAGCGGAGTGGTAGCTGGTAGGCCAGCATGATGATGGCAGCAATCTATAGATTCGCATCTGTCGGTGATCGTAATTGCTATTTAAACGTACTTTATTTAATATGAGATGAAGTGTAGTAATTTTGCCGTCCTAATATTGAAAAATAAAAGTATTAACACTGCCTTCCGACAACGAAAAATGTATGTCAGTGATACCTCCATATTTAGAGTCGACTCCTACATGTGTTAATAATCCCTAACGAAACGCAAGTTACGAAAATTTGTTACAAAATTAATTTATGAATGTTTAACGTGGAACCTATTACAAGATTTTTTTTTTTTGATTTATATCAAACTTATGTATGACATAATTTTTTTCATAACTCAATACAAAAATCTCACTTTTAATGTTTATTTTACACAAAATGTATCTACGAATAAATAATCAAACATAAAACATATCAGTATGTTTTTTGTTTAATATTGAGGTACTTTAAAATTATTGAAGTAACATATTCAGAAATAGATTGTTTTTACAAACCAAAGTTTTTTGAATAAATATTTTGATCGAATTCCAGCCACTACGCAAATACCATTATAGTTATACTTGACACATACTTTTTTTGGCTTTTTTCCTTTTATGTATAGTCTATATTTGATGGCTATAGTGTCTAATGTATAGTCTACGTGATGACTGCTATTATTATTACAGTTTGCTATTATTATTATATCATATTATTATTATTCATATAAATAGCTGTTTCTTTGTTCATTATTATAGTACTAGAAATAAGATATGGCGCTTTATCTCTTAATATTAAATCGGATTTTCACTAAAGTAATTTGTCGCACGATGTTTGATTTTTAGTTAAGTAGTTATAATAATAATTTAAGATATTGTCTTCATAACGCGTCATTTTCTAATTATTACATGTAGGCCTTGTATAGTTTGTTTGTTTTTTTTTTCTATTTATGTTTTAACTAAGAACTTCGTTCCTGACGCGGGTCCCCCGACCGCACATAAATATACTTACAAGTAACATTATATTCATAAGTTTCATTACAAAATTTCCATTCATATTTAAACAAAAGAATAGAATCTATACACTTAATATATAAAATTGAAGTGTCTGTCTCTTTGTCTGTTTTTTCCGGCTAATATCGCTTCATCGATTTTGACTTTGTTTTTTAGCAGATAGCTAATGTTACTCCGCGTAACAATTCGAATCTAAAAATGAAAACTCATGATATTGTGAATAAAATCCGATTCAATGCACAGTTTTACTGGTAGATGTTTGATTTTGTGATTTTTTTCTTTTAGTAGTAAAAAATACTAGAAACGTTCCGTGGACAAAAAAAATGAAAACTCTTGAAATTGTGAACAAAATACTATTCGATGGACAGTTGTACGCGAGCGGAGCCGCAGGCACACGGCTAATAAATATAATAAAATTGCAGAACAAACTGTGAGAATAGTTTACGATAAATATAAGCATTGACCGATTCGCATGAACAACAAATGGGCCATTTGTAACCGCTATGCTCTCGAGGGGCAAATTGAAAAATTCCTCAGAGTAGAACGGCAGTGGAACTAGAAAATCCTGGACGCAGGCCGGCCAGGACGCTGACATTAATCTACGTTTCACATACGCTACTAACTTACGAGGCGGATCAGGTTTCCTTGAAGAAAAATGTCTGACTACCAGTTACTGGTGACTATGCTCACGTGATATTTTGATAATAATAAGCAGTTTTTTTTTTTTAATTTGGTAGGTACTACCGGTAAAAGTAAAAGCTCAAAGCTATATAATTTCCAAGCCACAATGAAATATTCATTGCATGATGTATTACAGAAATTAAATATTAGAAAACGAAATAGTAAAATCAAAAATTTCAATGTAAATATTATAATACCAATATTGGAAATATTGGAAAATAAATGGAAGTTTTTATTATTCATATTTCTAGAAAGCCAGTTTAAAGCAACACGTCACACTAGCATGTCTGTTACGCGAACCTATAAGTTTTGTCTCTACCTAATATCGTAAGACGCGGCGAAAGAAGATTTCACTTAAAAAAACATATTTTTTAAATAATATAGAAAATTATTAAGTCACTATTGACATGGGTTGGTTTTTTTATAAGTGATTGAAGTATAATTTTATTGAAACCATTAATGAAATAAAAATGTTAAGGTGTGTAATTTTATGTTAAAACGAAATGTCTTTGACTGGAAACCGGTTATGTTTAAACCTTTTTTGACTTTTTTAAATAGAAATATTACACTATGTCACACGGCACTATTTTGTAAAAAAAAAAATACGGTTACCTGCATTTGACATAAAAACATATCTGTTTTTTATTTTTAGATTTGACACTATTTTACTTATCAATTTTTATGTTTCTCAATATTGAAATCGACTATGCAACGAAAAAAAAAACATTATTTTTTATATGCTTAAAATTATTTATATTTTTTTCGCTCCAACTACTTCATATTGTATATTTGGTTCAAGGGCTTCAGCCCTACAGTAAATAATATGTCGTCAGATAGAATTTGTTAAAACCAATCGATTTAAAATTTATAACCAAACAGTTTTAATCCTCTATTCTGCATTAATTTAATGCCTTCGGTAGCATTAAGAAGTTTCATAATTTAGTAATATAAGCGCAAAGTAAGCTCTGCTTTTGTCGGTCTCATTTTTCTTTTAATTTTCTCATTTCACAACGGTGCGATCTGAGTGGTGTTCTACTTAGGGATACCTTTCAGCTAATTGATATCCAAGACAAACCTCTTTTTATTTTACGCCTTGTAACACTGTAAAACAATACCTACCCACCTCTGACGTTTCTTTGTTTAAATAAGCTACTTGATTTTAATTATTTATCAGTGTAAGCCTTTAATAATAATAATAATCAATATCGTTCACATGTAATCATTCAATACATATCATGATATGATGTTTCTTCCAAAGATTTTTTTAACAAACATTGAATTTATTTCCTGTGTTAATTATTACAAAATTTAAACTTATGAAGTAAAACATTCATGTAATGTAATCAATATCACTTCATACTCTTTTCGCAAATTATTATGTGTTGACGCAGTTCGTTTCCTTCTTCCATACATCCCTATCGGCCATTATCTCTTTATTTAATCCTTTCCCATCATATAATTCCACATCACTGCAACCATAGATTTTTTGGTCTTCCTCTACTTTTTCCACGATCATATTCATTGCCATTTTACCTACATTCGCTTCCTCTCTTTTCATAACCACGTCCATTACCACGACAAATTTTCAACTCTTCTAGCACTGGTGTCTCTTTCAAATTACTATAATAAATGTATTTCTAACTTTATCGATTCTGGTCACAACACACATCTCAGCTACATGCAATCGTTTCTCATCCATCTTCTTACTAAACGAGGATTGTAATCCATACAATATGCCAGGTCTTATGATGGACTTATATATATTCTACCCTTTAATTAAGGAGCATCATTTTTTTTACGTGGGGAAATCCTGATAGACGAACCTCTCTCCTGGAGGACAGAAGAGGGGAACAGTGTCGGACTCCTATTGACTAAAATCCCACGACAGCCTAGGCGTGAATGTGAACAGGGCCGCGGGATAATGACAAGCATGCGACGCAACCCTGTCCACGAGCTTGGGTCAGACGCTTTAGCGAGAGACCCTCGGCTTAGGAAGAAGGATTGGCTTCTCCTACCCTTCCAATGTGATGCATCGCGTTAAGAGTTCCGAGCATCTCTTCACAGATGGGTCCTTGTCATAGATATGTGCCCGTGCGCTTATCCTCTTCATGCCGGAGTAGCAAATCACAACTGAGACCTGTCGCCAATTTATGTAATCTCTTCTGCAAATCAGATATCAAATGTTTTATTCATTATTTGTTTATGAAGTTAGTTGTAAAGGTGCAAAAAAACATACAGAAATAAACCAGATCGAGTTTCTTGCCTGTTAAGTATTGATCATAAAAAAAGGGGCACTTGAATTCTTTCGTGCCCGCGAGAATTGTCGCAGGGTTCAGTGTTTGGAAATAACTTGACGCGAGAATACACGTTGTTATAGATGAAAGTTATTTGTGATTAGAGTTAAATGTTAAATTGATTGTTTGTTGATTGTTAAGCCTTCCTAGCTATTACTCAATTCACACATTCACACTATACACTGTTTACTACACACGGGCTACGGAAGGTGAAGCAGGACACCGGCGTTACTCGAGAGGTAAGTGTCGATCTTACATTATTTTGGTCTACTGCGAATCGCAGGTCGGCCAGGGTTAATCACGACCCCGAATCGTTTAGACTAGGGCCCAGCGCGATTCGTTTGATTACAGTCGTGACTAACTCGAACATTTTGGTAGCAGAGCGTGGTTATTTCGCGTTTTATTTTAATTGTAATTGGAATTTTGTTGCTCAATAACCACTTTAGGCTTGTCGTCCACTTCATAATTATAAATATAAACATTTTTTTTGTTTGGTTTTGTGTTAGTGTGATTGTTTGTAATAATTTTGTTTATGTTTCATTGTTTGTTACTTTGTAAACATTGATCAATAATTCACTTCTACCGGTCCGTAATATACAATATTTTAGAATAAGCTCACGCGGTTTGCTTCCGGGACGGGGTGCGTTTTTGTATACCTACATTTATTTCGTATGGCTGTTTGTTCATACTGAGTCGTCGAATATAATATGTTCTTGCACTAGAGCTTGCAGTTGGGTTGGCTTGCTTCCTAGATATTTTGTTTAATTTAATTGATTTTGTAGTTTAGTTAATTTAATTAATCTTGTTACTTGTTTTATTCATTTTTTTTTTGTTGTTTTTCTTTATTCTTTGTTTAACTATGGCATCAATGCATACTAAGCGGATTCGAACAGAACTAGTTTGGGCGACCTCCGCTGCCGCCTTAGTGGGCAGGGTTGATAGGCAGGAGGCTCTCTTAGAGAGATTTAAAGGTATTGAAAAACGACAAGCGGCTGTAAACTCTGCCTATGAGTCATTTTTAAATTCGATGCCGGAACAAATATTGACCGACACGGTGGAGGCTGACGTGGCCCAGTTTTACGAGTTGATCGATACAATCACACAGGGTGCACGAACTATTCTCAATGAGAGAATGGGAGCTGGTGGAAATGTATCGGGGGCAACACGACCTCCCACACATCCGGAATTGTTGGGGCAACTTCCAAGTTTAGACCTCCCCAAATTTAATAGTACTATAGAGAAGTACCCAGGGTTCCTCGCGATGTTTTCGAGCTTAGTAGATGCTCGGAAGGATTTGTCGGACAGTCAAAAATTGGCGTATCTTCGAGCCTCTCTCAGTGGCGAGGCCTGGGATTTGGTAGCGCATTTGGATATGACTGACGGCAGCTACCATACCGCTATGGATTTGCTCGCCAGGCGATACCAAAACGTTCGATGCTTGGCGGATGCACATGTTACGCGACTTTTAACCTTACCTCGGCTTACTAGAGTTGACCGCTTACGAGTTGATATTTTGAATCCAGTACTCACCGCGTGCAACGCTTTGAAAGGATTAGGTTTGCCGGTGGACCAGTGGTCGTTCTTGCTCCTTCATATTATTTTGGGTTTGTTACCTTGCGAGCTCAAGGTTAGATTCGAACAGTTATACGGTGGTGATGGTGCCACATACTTGCCATCTTTCGAAAACCTAATAACATTTTTAGAGGGTGAGTGCCGGTTGATTGACAATTCCGGTATTGCCTATCCATCTCAAACTCCTGAGCAACGACCAGAACAGCGCCGAAAGGATAAACGATTTACTGGTGATCCCCGTCGCCCGGCTAATCGCTATGCCATATGTGAGGAAGATTCACGTTGCAGTTTTTTTGTCGCGAAACTGGACACCGAGTCCATATTTGCCCTAGGTTCCTAGATCGAAGTGTTAAGGATAGGCGGGGGATCGCGAATGCACGGAAGTGGTGCTATTCCTGCTTGGGGCAGCACTTTCAGAGGGACTGTAGGGGATTTCGTCCCTGCCCTCATTGTCAAGGTAGCCACCACCCAATCCTATGCATGAATATGCATGGCTCTCGACGATTGGAGAATGACTCACCTACTCCCCGCATGGGCGGGGGAGTTTACCAACATCCCATGGATGGTCAGCCATCATCCCCTGTGGATCGTTGTCGGTTCTCAGATGAACCTACTCAACCACATAGGGATTATTCTAAGAAAGTCCTTCTCAGGGGCGGGCGTGACTCTTCCCCTACCAATCAGCAGAGAAGCGGATATCTTGCGGTTGAACATTCACCGAAATGTTCGCAATCCCTAAAGGACTGGCCACCCCTCGAGCGGCGCTCTCCTCGGCTTGGACGCCGTATAAATAATAAAGCGAGTTCCACCCGCAATTTTCCCCCACAGGCTGATCCTCAGCCTTACTACGATTGGCATCATTAGGTAGCTGCTGCCCTCTCTCCCACCACAGCCACCCCACCTGAAACTGTTCTCCTGCCAACAGTTTCAGTTAAGGTGTGGGGCCCGAAGGGTAAGTTTGCGATAGTTCGCGCCCTTTTGGATTCGGGTTCACAAGGCTGTCTTGTTTCTTCCTATTTGGTGGGAAAGTTGGGCCTCCCATGGAAAGCTCATCATGGGCGGATATATGGTATCGGTGGAATTCAAACCACGGATCTTAAGGGAAGGGTTGATGTTTTATTTTCACCTTTGAAGGGTGAACCCCGTATAGTGACTAGGGCAGTAATCTTAGATGACATTTTGGGCAGACATCCCCAGATTACGATACCGGAAACTGCAATAAGAATGACTGCAGGTTTGCCTCCTGCTGATCGTAAATGGTTTGTTCCTGGGACTATAGATTTACTTTTAGGTGCTGACGTGTTGGGATTAATTTTATCCGGTAATCTTCAAATTTTGCAACCGAATGGCTTAGTAGCCATACCAACGATTTTTTGGCTTTAGTTTCTTTGGTCCCGTTTTGCCTGAGGTTATTTCCTCAAACGAAAATCAATTCTTAGAAGTAGGAATCTCACTTAATGACGCAATACAGCGTTTCTGGGAAGTTGAGGAGCCTCCCCAAGCAGTTAGAATCGACCCACTTGCCCAAGAATGTGAATTATTTTACCAGAATAACACTGGTCGCCGGGTTGATGGCCGATTTGTTACTAGATTACCTTTTCTACCTTCACGGTCTCTGCTTGGTCAGTCACGACCTATAGCTGAAAGGAGGCTTTTGTCCATGGAGCGCCGTATGAGAAGAGATACGGACTTCAGAAATAAATATATTACTTTTATGCGTGAATACGAAGAGTTGGGACATATGTCGATATCTGATTTTGATTGGCGTTCCCACGAGCACTACTTTTTGCCCCATCACGCCGTTTTGAAGAACCCCGATAGTAAGATTCGAGTGGTGTTTGACGGCTCTGCCCCCACGTCGACTGGAGTTTCATTGAATCAGTGCTTGCACTCTGGCCCTAAGCTTCATCGAGATATATCGGATATTCTCACACATTTTCGCCGCCATCAAATTGTTTTCGTGGCTGACATCCGGATGATGTTCAGGCAAACCATTGTTCATAGGGACGATAGGCGGTATCAATTGATTTTGTGGCGTGAACAACCTTGTGAACCAATCAAAGTTTACGAACTGAACACAACCACATATGGTTTAAGATCCAGTCCATACATTGCTATACGAACGTTGTTAGAGTTAGCTAAACGTGATCGACTGAAGTATCCCACGTGCAGCCGCTATTTTGGAAAATTCTGTCTTTGTTGACGATATTTGTACCGGAGAATCCAATGTAAAGAATGCACGAATACTGAGAGATGAGTTGATCGCGATTTTGAAGTCGGGAGGATACGAGCTAAGGAAATGGTTATCGAATTGTCCTGAGTTATTAAGCGATCTCCCAGAGGCACATCAACAAGATCCTCATCTGTTTGAAAATCCTGATACTCCAAATTTGGTGGCAGTTCTTGGCATACAGTACCAACCTGTTCAAGATATTTTTACGTATCGTGTGAAGTTGGATTCCCCTAAACTCTGGACTAAGCGTTTAGTTTTGTCTACTGTTGCCCGCACCTTCGATCCAAACGGATGGATAGCGCCTGTCATCTTTTTGGCTAAATGTTTTCTTCAGAAACTTTGGATATCGGAAGTCACCTGGGATGAGCCTCTGCAGGGAGACTTGTTGCGAGAGTGGATTTCTATTGTGTCTTCACTACCCGAAGTCAATAACATTTCTATACCCCGATGTTTTCTTCCAGTAGGACGATGCCGAGTAAGCCTCCACGGATTTTGTGACGCATCCGAGCGAGGGTATGCGGCAGCGGTTTTTGTTCGGACTATCAGCATCTCCGGACAAATTGCAGTACAATTGGTGATGGCAAAGAGTAAAGTAGCACCTATTCGATCCCGATTGACCATTCCAAAGTTAGAGTTATCAGGAGCGGCTCTTCTTGTTCGCCTTCTTAATCACATTGGCTCTAGTTTGGGTACTGTTATTGAAATATCTGATATCTTTGCATGGTCTGACAGCGAAATTGTGCTTTCTTGGCTTCGAGCATACGTTCATAATTTGGAAGTTTTTGTTGCAAATCGAGTTTCACAAATTCAGAATTCTGAAGCCTCTTTAATTTGGAGACATGTACCAGGAGAGATAAATCCTGCAGACTGCGCTTCACGTGGCTGTATGGCTTCTGCTCTGATAAATAACACTCTGTGGTGGAGCCCACAGTGGTTGTTACAACCTGATTATTCTTGGCCTCAAAATAAATTCTCCTCTCCAGATGTTCTACCCGGATTACGTATTGGAGTCGTAGAGAATTTGCCACCTTATAATTTGAACACTCTTTTGAATAAATACAGCTCTTTTGATAAGTTGATTGGAGTTACTGCTTGGATTCGACGATTCATACACAATGGAAGGAATTCCCAGATTAAAATACAGACTACGACTTTGTCCTCTTTTGAACGACAACAGGCTTTAGCGTTTTGGGTTCGCGTAGTACAAATAGAGCATTTTGCAGACATAATTGATACCTTGAAACGAGGTTTAGGTTTAAAGGGTTCCATTGCCCGATTAAACCCCTTCATAGATGAAGCGGGTCTGCTAAGGGTCGGAGGACGTCTTAAAAATTCCAATCTTTCTTGTGAAGCTCGTCACCTTTATTGCTGCCTAAGGGGGGAGTTTTCGTAAATTTATTGGTGACTCAACGTCACATTCAAAACGCCCATGCCGGCCTCAACGCTCTTTTGGCTACGCTGCACCGTGAGTTTTGGATTTTATCCGCTAGGCGCGTTATTCGAAGTGTATTATTTAGATGCATGAAGTGTTACAGATTAAAAGCCAAACCAGTTCAGCCGATTATGGGTGATTTGCCTCCAGATCGAGTCACTGAAACTCGGCCTTTTGCCGGAGTGGGAACAGATTTTGCTGGACCATTCGCAATTAAATCATCACACTTACGTAATGCTAAATCACTTAAGGGATATTTGTGTGTGTTTGTATGTCTCTCCACCAAGGCGGTTCATTTGGAAATTGTAAGTGCCCTCAGCACTGAAGCGTTTGTTGCAGCGCTAGGTAGATTTGTTTCTCGCCGTGGACTACCTTCGCTGATTCGATCTGACTGCGGTACGAATTATAAGGGAGCAGATCGTTATCTTAAGGAAATTGTTGAATTTTTGTCAAATAATAGGAATAGTATAGATCACGCAATGTCAAAAATGGGGATAACTTGGATGTTTGATCCACCGGTTTGTCCTCATTGGGGTGGAATTTTTGAAGCAGTCGTAAAGGTTGCAAAAACGCATCTCCGCCGGGTTATTGGTGAAACTATTTTAACCTACGAAGAGCTTGCTAGCGTATTTTGCAAAATTGAGGCCGTTCTCAATTCACGTCCGCTCTGCCCACTCTCGTCCGATCCAAATGATTTAGAGGTTTTGACCCCCGGCCACTTCTTAATTGGCCAACCACTTAACGCCCTGCCCGAGTACCCCTTCAGGGACGTGAAGCTATCACGATTGACTCGTTTCCAATTGTTACAGCAGATGTCTCAGAATTTTTGGCATCGTTGGTCTCTTGAATATCTGCACACTTTACAACAGCGCGTTAAGTGGACGGACAAGACGGATCCAGCCAAGGAGGGAGATCTTGTACTGGTCAAGGAACCAAATTCATTGCCGTTACATTGGCGTCGAGGACGTATTTTAAAATTAATTTACGGGTCGGATGGGGTCCCCAGAGTGGCCGAAGTTATGGTAGGAGATTCGGTTGTGAAGCGAGCAATTGCCACCTTAGCTCGTTTACCAATTTACTAGCGGACATAATCCTTCTGTCCGGGACGGGGGGTTGTTAAGTATTGATCATAAAAAAAGGGGCACTTGAATTCTTTCGTGCCCGCGAGAATTGTCGCAGGGTTCAGTGTTTGGAAATAACTTGACGCGAGAATACACGTTGTTATAGATGAAAGTTATTTGTGATTAGAGTTAAATGTTAAATTGATTGTTTGTTGATTGTTAAGCCTTCCTAGCTATTACTCAATTCACACATTCACACTTTACACTGTTTACTACACACGGGCTACGGAAGGTGAAGCAGGAGGACCGGCGTTACTCGAGAGGTAAATGTCGATCTTACATTATTTTGGTCTACTGCGAATCGCAGGTCGGCCAGGGTTAATCACGACCCCGAATCGTTTTAGACTAGGGCCCAGTGCGATTCGTTTGATTACAGTCGTGACTAACTCGAACATTGCCGGTTCTTTTGGTGGTAGTGTTTTGACTTTCATAAGCGCCTTATCAGACCCTAACTTGAATAAAGTATTTTTGAATTGAAACGTTGAGTTTACTTTTGCCACTTATTTGTATTTAATCTTTTTACATTATCTTATCCACTTTATTTATTCTTTGTTCTCTTCTAATTTTAAACTCTTACGAATATAATACATTATACCACTGTCTAATTCACTATGGATTGTCAAATATATTTCCGAAATTACTTGATATAAATCGTTAGATCTCTACAAACATAAGTAAACGCAAACATCAATGACATGTTGAGAGATGACAGCGGTGTACGTACTTCCTTCCGTCTCTTGATGGCTGTCGCTTTGATTCATATGTTGTGGACAAAATAAATCTGAAATAACGTCTTCATGAATATTTCCTAAGAGACATTATATAACTTACCTAATCACAGACATAGATGTCACAATACAAGAGACACACGAAGAATATCCTAGACATTAATCAGACGAATGGAAACATTATCTCTTATTTTTCTTAGTACTACGTTTAAGTTGTGAGACACGTAAAGTGTCGCCATTTGTTCCCTTGTAAGTTGTGTTTATTCTTTTTTTTTTCTCCTTCCGAGGTCCTTTTTGGTCCGTTATGAGTAATGGAGGGTTATAGGTCGAGTGACGGGATCCGCTCGAGTGAAATACTCTTTGCAATACGTTACGGATTATTATTCAAATATTGTGATTTCTTTCTAAAAGGATAAAAAGATGTTCTCTTTTGAATACAAATATATATTTACCGCAATATATTAAGTTCGTATTAATAAACGTTTTACTTTATCATTATGTTCTTTCCTTATTTGTTTAGTCCCCGTATTCTTGAACCTCGGTGTTTGAAATTCGATCATAATAATTATCTGTCAAAACTCGATAAAAAAGTATGAAAAGCAACAGAAATATTTGCAAAATTTTTCTTTATTTTAGTGATTCTTTTTTGCCTTATTATTAAGACTAATAGTATGCGTCGTTTTAATGAACTGTACAGACCTATTTTTTTTGTTTTTCGTTAGCTATGACGTTACAATATGGCGCAGGTCCATGCGCATTCTATGTTACTTTTAAGAGTGAGGTGTTTTGGTATAATTGGTCACACGTTGAAACGGCTATGGCACCCTAGGCATTCAATCTTATTTACATACACACACAGTCTCTACGGAAGGCGCAACAGAAAAGCAGACGCTAATTGAGAGCCGTCATCTGAGGTAAATGCCTATATTATAATAACAAGGCCACTGGAAATCGTAGGTCGGACAGTATTGGTCACGACCCTGAATCAGTAATAAACAAGTTTACATAATTTTTATTCAATTATAGATTAATATTGACGAAATAATGAGTGCTGGGTACTGGTTATAGCTCGACAACGAAATATGTATGTAATTAATAGTAAATAATAAATACTCACGCATAAGCAAAAGAATGCGCTTAGAAAATATGAAAAAAAAAAAAACAAAAAAGCACACAATAAAAAGAAATTAAAACAAAGTAAAAAAACTGTAATACACGGCACATCATGGTTCGGTATATGGAGACGCCTGGAGCTGGCGCGGTAGGCCAAAATGGCAAGGGAAGCGTGGTGGATGCGGGAACAAGGAAGTCGTGCACTGACCTGTTCCTCAGCAGCAGCTAGCGCCTTCGACGTGTAGATCCACTCGCAGCCGCCTGAAAGCTCCTTAGAATAAGACAAGGGCTTCCAACACCTCACACACTTCAGCCAACTCACGACGTCACCACAATATGCGGTATAGTTTATATTATAAGCGGAAAACTAATATAACCACCGATTTAGTGGCGCGGGCGCGGTTAGGAACACAAGTAAGTATAGCGGGATTGCGAATTATAGTATTTGCGTTGTATGCGCGGGGCGCGGTCGACACAGAAGTAGTGCACGATAGGGAAAGGGGTGGGGGTTTTAAGAAGCCACACTAGGTGGCGTTACCATTCCAGCCGCCCTTAAAGGGTCACCTTTAAAAACCTGCCGTAATAATGAGGAAATAAATAATTATAAGCGGGAGATAAAATAGCGGTTTGCGAATAAATAAATGAATATATGTATAATACATAGACAAAATAATAAATAAATATTATACATAACAGCGGGAAATAATTTGCGTATATTATTAAGTAAGGATAGGACACAGCTGAACAACGAGTCGTAAATTCGTCGTTCCCTGTGCCGTTCTCACCGTTGCAGCATGAACAATTTCATCCTTGGATGGAAGAAATTTTTCCATGGCCGCTAACGATTGCGAGTAGTCAATAATGACAACTACAGAACTAATAACAATTAGCTTCGAAGAGGTATTACAGTTTTCCCTAACCTGCAAATTATGTAAACACTCGATATTCCTTCGCTTCCAGAACTGAAGTAATTTATCTAACAGAGATTTTCTGTGAAGTAAAGACATATTGTCAAATTTTACTTCACGCGCGGGTACAGAACATAGCGGTGCGGTGTGTAAAACGCGAATAGTGGTGAAGATTTCCACCACTAGTTTTTTTTGCTGATTATAGAAAAGCCAGCCATAAGCAAGTAGGCTGGTTGCGGGTTAATTTTATAGCGGGTGTAGAATATGCGTCTTCTCTGACGAATTATACGACGTGCGGGGTTTGTCCAGAATTTTTGTCCAAGCGGTGGCATCAAAAATTCAGGACTGACATGTATATTAATTTTGCGGTAGTGATGAACTAACAAGTTAATTATTTGATCATGATTTCGTACAATTGCGGGGTATCTTATTAAAAGCGTATTCATATACAGAGTCGAGGAAACAGTTTCACTCGCGTGCGGTAAATATGTATGACTATAATCAACAGTCAGCGATTTGCCCGTACAGAGCGCGTGGGGTGTACTTGAGTTTAGGCCGAAACTGATAGGATTAAGCTGCGGAAATAATAGCGTATCTCGCGAATTAGAAGTGCAATATGTTTGCTGGTAATCAGTGATTAGTGCAATTACATATAAACAAATATTCAATAGAATGCTTACAAGCGGACCGTGAAGAAAGACATAGCGTAGCGGTTTTCCTTCTCTGATAACTCCGTGATGCGGGATCGAGTAATAAGGTAACACTGAGTTATCAGGAGGCGCGGGAGATAAATAATTTTTACTTAAGTATTCTTTCATGAAATTATCACAAGCAAATCGTTTGCGAGTGACTTCATATGGGTCACCTAGCGAATAAAGGTCTCCGTGAAGCGGTAACGTAACAATATATTGACCACTGTAAATATCTTTATCAGTGGTTGCGCGATAAGATTCTAAGGATTTAAAATCTTCGTAATGCTGAATCGAGGGGCTGGAAATTTCTTCAGCCTCCAAGGATTCGTTCATATCTGTTTCAACGTGTGCGGGTGTAGTAGTACAACAGCATGAAATTAGGCAGGCGGTCTGCGAGTACGTTATGGGTACAGTACCCATGATCACGTAGCCGAGTACAGTTTCGACTGCGGACGATAATGGCGGATTCTTTGTTGTAATACGCGGAACTAACAAATGCGGAAATAAAGAAGCGCCTATTAGGACATCTATCTTATTAGGCGTTGCGAACATATCGTCTGCAAGCGGTAAATTTTCTAAACATGTGAGCGCGGCGGTATCAACATTAGCGGTTGGTAAAGAATCCGTAATTGAATTTACCATTAAACAATTTATATTAAAATTAATATCAGAATGATAGCGAGAAAAGAACTGAAGGTTCGCGGTGTATTTAATTATATTTTCAGAGCCGGCAAACCCTTTAATGACTACGGGTTTGACCACTTGACATGGTATACCTAACAGTTCACAACACTCTTTAGTTATAAAATTACTTTGTGAAGCAGTGTCAAGTAAAACCCGTAATATATGTTTGTTATCGTGAACATCGTACGCAATAACTTGAGCGGTAGCTAACAACACCGTGCTATTAGTGGTACATTGCGTGTTTGTATCGCGGAGGTTAAGCGGTATTGAGTGCGAAGCGGCATTGGTCGAGGTGCATAACGCTACGTCCGCGGGCGTAGCGCATTCACGTAGCACGGGCTGTATCGATGCGCGCGAGTTAGGTGACGCTGCGTGCGCCAGTGGCTCAGTTGTTGTGCATGCCGTCTCGACGATTGCGGGTGAGCGGTACGATTCCCGATTATTAGAATGTTCGGTGAAACAGAGCATGGAATGGTGCTTTAATTTACACCGGCGGCAACTAGCATTAGAACGACATAACGAAACTCTGTGCTTAATGCTAGTACAATTTACACAAGCGCCTAATTCTTTTACAACCTTGAAACGATCTTTAGGTTGCAATTTATTAAATTCAGGGCATTTATACAAATGTAAATGTGTGAAATTGGTACATAAACATTTACAATTTGGCGGGCTATCTTCGCGTATATTTACATATGTCTGATATTTTGGTGGTGATGCGGAATTATTCTTATTAGTGCGGGTACGTATCCGTTCCGTAGAGTTTTTTGTGCTCACTGAAGGCGCGGGATCAGATATATTTGCGGTGCGTTGAAATATTTTAGAGCGATTTTTAATAAACTCCACCAAACTATCAAACGTGGGTATATTTGCGGGATTTTTGTTAGATATTTCGAAAGCGCGTACGGTATCTTTATCTAATCTTTGAAGAGCGATATGTAAAACAAATAGATCAAATAAGTTATCCAGTTTTTAAATTTTTAAGTGCCTGGACTGCGTTTACAAATTGTTCAACAAATAAATCAAAGTTAGTAGCGGACGCGTTACAAAGAGGTTTAAATTCTAACATTTGATTCATATAAGCTGACGCGTACATTCGCTTATCTTCATAGCGATCTACTAGAGTTTTAAAAATCAATTCATAATTTTCTGCACAGGGAGTAATTCCTGCGCAGGCGGATTGAGCCGTACCTGATATTTTACCTAACAAGTAATATAGTTTCTCAGCTTCTGTAAGCGATGGATTATCGTGTATAGTGGATTTAAAGTTAGAGTAAAATAACGGCCACGATCGAATATCACCATTGAAAGATAATAATTCGATACATGGCAGTGAGGGTCGGCTTTTTTGTAATATATCTTCGTTTGCGGTTTGTGTGATTAGTATATTTGGTTACTAACCGTTTGGTGCGACTATATAACTGCTCAAATGCTATCAGGGGTTTATAATCTGCTGCGGCTTTTGGATTAATCGTTAATAAACGTTTATTATATGAGTCTAAAACAGTTAAAAACTCATTGCGAAGCGTTTCAATATTACTGCTAGCGTCTAAAAATAGATCGATGTCTCGATCTTTATTCTTTATGTCGACTCCTATATTTTTCGATGAGTCGTAAACATATTGTAAATATTCAAAAATAGCGTTACGTTTCCCTTCAAGCGTTGACAAAGAAACGTCGTCTTTACAATCAACCATTTTTAAAATGTGAAATTACAAATATTTTAACAAATAAGTTTTGAATAATAATTTAGTTATAACAAGTAGCTTGACCTTGTTACGATGCGGGCAGAGCGGTGCAAAGTCACTGCGCGAGCGCGAGCGCAGCGTTGCCAGATATGCGGGGGTATTCCGTGAAAATTTATAAAATACAAAAAATGCAAAAATATAATATAAATCAATATTATATATAAGTAATAAATGCGGGATTATAAAATACTAGACTATTCAACACGAAATCGTGTTAGAAATAGTTCTGGCGGGAATGATATTATACAAATATGCGGATAATAAATTATGCGGTAGGTAGGGTTATAAAATATTAAATACGTAAAATATGATATATAATTATAAATTTACGTAAATACGCTTATTAGGATGTTACTAATAAGGGCGCTGGTAACAATATCTGCGAACCGAAGGACCAATATGGAGACGCCTGGAGCTGGCGCGGTAGGCCAAAATGGCAAGGGAAGCGTGGTGGATGCGGGAACAAGGAAGTCGTGCACTGACCTGTTTCCTCAGCAGCAGCTAGCGCCTTCGACGTGTAGATCCACTCGCAGCCGCCTGAAAGCTCCTTAGAATAAGACAAGGGCTTCCAACACCTCACACACTTCAGCCAACTCACGACGTCACCACAATATGCGGTATAGTTTATATTATAAGCGGAAAACTAATATAACCACCGATTTAGTGGCGCGGGCGCGGTTAGGAACACAAGTAAGTATAGCGGGATTGCGAATTATAGTATTTGCGTTGTATGCGCGGGCGCGGTCGACACAGAAGTAGTGCACGACAGGGAAAGGGGTGGGGGTTTTAAGAAGCCACACTAGGTGGCGTTACCAGTATACATAGTCATTACCGACTCGAAATTTGTAGATTTTTTTATATATCGATAACACTAAAGCACATTATAAAAAAAATAATTCGATTAACAGATAAGAAAAGTTACCTTCTTGAAATGTTTTATGTTTCCCTATTTAAATTTACATCTGTATTTAAAAGATTTACGCTTTTGACTTATATATAAAATATTATTTTATTCCGCGCTGTTTTTCACGATTGTGAATAGCTTAATTTATTAATACATTCATAGTGTTTTAAACGATAACTTTTACAAAAAAATCTTTAACGGTGACTTAGATAAATGGTATGTTAATAGAAGTTTTGAATCTATGAATGAGATAGACATTTACCTTTACACCAGATTTCTTCTACAATCTTTCTTTGAAACAATATCGTAGAGCTTACCAAAGAATTTGGGAGCGTTTTAATCGTACTTATAGTATAGTAAAATACTTATTCTTGTACTAACATACTATAAAAAGTAACGTCTATTATAGTACGAGAACTGATGTTAATCCGATTTATATGATGGAACAAGTTATGAAAATTTGCCATACAATATGTAATCTAAATTCTCCAATCATTCAACCGAAAGATGTCCACTGCTGTACATAGGCCTCCCCCAAAGATCTTCACGACGACCGGTCTTGCACCACCCGCATCTAGCAGATTTCCGCGACCTTCACCAGGTCGTCGGTCCACCTTGTGGGGAGGCCTATCCACGCTGCGTCTTCCGATACGTGGTAGTCATTCTAAAACCCGTTGGCACCATCGGGCATCGATTCTGTGAACAATGTGCCGAGCCCATTGTCACTTAAGTTTAGCAATTCTTCGGACAATGTCGGTTACTTTGGTTCTTCTGTAGATCTCCTCACTCCTGATTCGATAGCGCAGTGAAACTCCAAGCATAGCCCTGTCCATTGCCCTTTGAGAAAGTTTGAGCTTTCTTATTAAGCTCATTATAAGCGACCACGTCTCAGTGCTCTCCAATATTGAAATGATATACCGAATGCAATAATTGTAAAGAATTCATACGTGTAAATGAAGCCATGGATTAAAATCTAAGTAACAAAATTACTTCACGTACCCTAAAATCTTTCAGGACGAGGATAAAGGAAACACTGCAACCGCCGACGATATCAATAACAATTCACCATCTAATAAGTATAAAAAAATAAAATCTCCAAAAATAAAAGACCGGGGTAATTGAATCCCCATAATGGGAGCGGGCAGGGAAATGTATGTAGATTACGGATATTCCGATACGAGAGCACACCGAAGAGCGGTATACCGAGATTTTACACTTCGCCGATAGCTGCCAATCCCTCTAATATTATTATGGTAATGCGACCAATTTCAATAAAAGCGTTCGTCGAAGACTATCTTTCGCACAGTACGAATGTCTTTCGTATAAATCAGTTAGACATGTGCAAGGAACGAACACACGAGTTTCCTTTTGTATGTTATGTAATCATGAAATATTTCTCTCATTCTTTTGTATTATTCTGTTTAAATGGGAATTTACTTTACTAGTCCTATATTACGTTAGTCTTAAGTAATTTTGCGTTTTACCTTATTACGTGTTCAAACATTTCGGACTCTTCTTATGGATGTATCAAAGGAAAACTATTATGCTGGTGAAATCAAATTGAGTAAATAAATTCACAAAGCGAATCGTGTTTGTTTTAATTATCTTAACAATAAATCATCCTAAAAGTGTAATAAGAAGAAAGATGCTAATTAACTTCATCCGGGGTAACACGCCAGTAAAAATTCACCTCGTGTTATTTTCTAGAAAATTTATTGATATTAAAACAAAGTAAAAACTAAATCCTGGCGGGGTTTTATACGAAAAATTATTTACCGAACATTCTTTCGCAACATGTGAACTGTTCAATCAACATCGATTTATATTTATATCATTTGAATCCACTTCATTTTCCAGATAAAACATCAAAGCTAAATAGCCTTAATGCTCCATTACATGCATGTACACACATTTTCGTATGTGGATTTAAGCATGAAATGGTGGATTCCGAACGCAAACAGGATCCGCGAGTGATTGAAGTCGGTCTGTGTATCCGCGAAACGTGTAGGAGCACCATAAAACGTATGATCCGCGAGAACCGTTACAGCAACATTCCGTAGGACGGGAGAATAAACGATGCTTTGCCATTCATTTAAATTACAAACAACAGAGTAAGAATACATATTTCGAAACATGCATTTTATAATCTTCGCTCGTGTACAGTTTCGAAATTCCCTGTATGTTTTCTGCATACCATGAAAAAAAAAAAAAAAAACGCGCGCATAGTTAATCAACTCTGTTAGCTATATCAAATGTATTAAAAATCGGAAAAAACTTTAAAAATAAATTCACATAATACATTTTATTATAATTATTTATAACTTAACTCATTTTCATTTGGAATAAGTTCTGGTTGTAAGTTACTTTTTTTTTCTTTTTAATAAGAAAGTATATTTTAAAACTATAAAACCATACAATAGTTCAATAGTTCCAATTTGGTTAGATGAATAGTTTATATAAATCACTAGCTGCTCTCTGCGATTTTACTCGCGTAGTTACCGTTCCCGTGGGTATTTCTGAATAAAAACCTATGTCACTCCCTGGACTTCGAAATATGTTTTAACAAAATCTTATACCAAATTTTATCCAAATCAGTCCAGTAGTTTTTAAGTATATTCATTACATGAAACAAAATACAAATATTTCCTCTTTATAAAATTAGTATAGATTAAAAATACGTACTAAATCTGTGTTGCGCGAATAGTTTAAATGTTATTTTAGGTTACAGATTTAACCATATGAAGTACAGTAAACACGTCAAGAAGTTAAGCACTTGATTCACAACATTTTTTATACCACTAAAGTGACAAACAGGTATACTATCCACCTGATAGTAAGCGGTCTCCGAGGCCTATGGACGCCCACAACACCAGAGGTATCACGTGAGCGTTCCCAGATCTATTTTTTTTTTTACACGGTATAAGCTTTGATCACAATCTCACCTGATGTTAAGTGACGATGTGGTCCAGGATGGTAAACATTCTAAGCGTAGTGATTCTCAAGTGCAGCTGCCGGAACACACCTATTGGTATTTGGCGACAGGTTTTCAAACTTGAGGCGGGCATCATTAGAAAAATGCCCTACCACCATGCTATAGTTTCCTTATACCCATAATATTCTAATTAGTGTCATTTTTCACATATCACCTTTATATATAACTACAATATCTGTTAATAAGTGCCAACGGCGCTAAAGATAGCTGGAGACGCCTCGAGTCGGCGCGGTAGGCCAAACTGGCAAGGGAAGCGTGGTGGATGCGGGAACAAGGAAGTCGTGCACTGACCTGTTCCTCAGCAGCAGCAAGCGCCTTCGACTTGTAGATCCGCTCGCAGCCGCCCGAAAGCTCTCAACACACAAGGGCTTCCGACACCTTACACACTTGCCAACACACGACGTCACCACAATATGCGGTATAGTTTATTTTATTTGCGGAAAACTAATATAACCACCGATTTAGTGGCGCGGGCGCGGTTAGGAACACAAGTAGGTATAGCGGGGTTGCGAAATATAGTATCTGTATGCGATGTATGCGCGGGCGCGGTTGACACAGAAGTGCACGACAGGAAAAGGGGGTGGGGGTTTTAGGAAGCCACACTAGGTGGCGTTACCAATAGCAAACAACAAACGCTTAAACACATTTTTCAATTCGTCTAAACAAGCAATTACATATGCTCCACCAACTTACTCTTTGTTTCATCACGTTGCATTATTTCAGCAAATAACTAAGGCTCGTGTAAAATTCAAACCGACACACTTCGATGCAATTTCAGAGCATGATACAACTAACAAATCATATGTTCACTCTAATAAGTTTTCATTTGACGAGAATTAATTGAGAATAAGATTTCTTAAATTTCCCAAGCAAATTATGATAGACTTCATCAGTTCGTATTGCAGAATCAAACAGTGTATTTGCAGTTAGACTTGTTAGTCTTACGGTAATAATAGCAGCCCAGCATAATGACGACGAATCTGAATAACAAAATCCTTTCATTATACAAATGCATTTATGACGACATTTACAACACTGTGGATACATCAAAATAAATGGATAGACTAAATACGAATTAAAAAAAATCATATTCGGTTTCTTTACCCTTTATGCAAATGACTACGTAAATCCTACGAAAGAATCTAATCGTTTTCAGTTTACATCAAATCTGTAATTACATCAATTAGTACTGTATTTTACGAATTTAATTTTGTAACACCGTTTAGCACAGACAAACACTTAAAGTCTCAAACTAACTAATGGATCGTGGATATTCTAAGCGCTAACAAATTATGTTCACTCTAGAAAGATCATTGAGCGGTTGGAAACTGCGCTCTCGTTTCTACACATAATACATATATTTGTTCAGCCGTGCTGCTGCATAAAAACCTCTAGCATAGCCGACGGTTTCAATATTTGCATTCCATTTCCGGTTTGAAATTCACTTCGTCGGGATGACGGAAATTCTTTGTAAGTTTCTTATTGTTCCCTATTTTATTACATTCTTTTATCATCATTAATTCTCATACCGTGATACATCTATAATAAGCAGTTTTAGGAACTGTTACTGTTAACTGCCCAGTTTAATTTAAAAACCACTCTAAACTGCAAATAAATAACATCAACACGTCCTTTGTTCAATGCAGTTTTTTCATACTATATAAACATAGAGGTTGCAGTTGACATAAATGTTCGATGTGGTTCAAGATTGTAGACACGCTAATGTTAGTAGTACTAGTTTCCAAATGATGCTTCCACAACACACCTATTAGTGCTTAGTAACAGATTTTTAAACCTAAAGCTAAGCGAGCATTTCATTAAAAAACCCTACCACCTCACAGTTTCTTCACTAAAGTTCAGACTTATTATGGAACAGAATCAGTTAATTTGAGCCTAAATTCATCATCGTAGTATTCGACCACACTACTAATAAGCTAGTATCACTATTCAATTATTTTAAATTGATTTATGCCTTAATGAATATTTTTGATCATGGATATTTACCGATAAAAATCTTAGTTAAAGATTTTGTTTTTTTTGGGAATTAGACCCCTCTGAAATCTTTCTCGGTATATCAAAAGTTCACGATTAATTTTGATTACGGTTACCCGACCTATAGACCGTAAGTATACCATTGAGATTAGCAGTGAGATATGTAAGGCACTAAATACACGGCGCGGGTTCATGAACGGTTCGCTTGGGAACTGATGCTTCTTTACTATCTACAACCGGCTTTATATTTTCGTTAACAGGTTTTTCGACTATCTTTTAGTCCCTGGTTTGCTACGTAACAGATTGAGTTTTCAAAGCAATAAATTTTTCATGAAGTAGAAACTTTACGCTTCAACAATATTTTTTCGTAATCAATAACTACTATACCGCTACTATATAGACCGTATAATTTAACGTTATACTGTCAGATAACTTCCGAAATTTCAATCAAATCAATCATAGAACAGAAATCCGCGAGCGTCGACGGGCGACGTATATACGTAAAGACGTATATTTACAAGTATTAAAATGTAATTATTTTATTCTAGAAACAAATTGTAGGCCCGTGGCTGCACCCGCATATTATATAAATTTTCACTTCGTAATATAGTTCTTACATTTTTTTAATACGAAATTCTAATTATTTTCCAAAAACTTTATTTACTACCAACATTAAGCAAAGGTATTTCTCACAAATTCAAATACCTACTTGTAAAACTGTCCATTGAAGCAGATTTTATTTAATTTTTTGAGTTTTATTTTATTTACGCGGATCCCTAACAATTTTCGAAAATTAAAAATAACCTAAGATACGCGGAGTAACTTCAGCTATCTACTGAAAAAAGTTTCGTCAAAATATAATATGTCCAGCCGTTCCCGAGATTACCCGTTAATTAAATTTTTGACTTTTGTCAATTATCCTGGAGAATTCCTTGCGTTTTATGGGATAAAAACTATCCTAGATGTTACTTTATTATATTAGTTATAAATGTGTCAAGTTTCGTCAAAATTATTTCAGTACTTTCAGAGCGATACGCGTACACGGGGAAATACAGACAGATAGACAAAAATTCTACATAAAATATTTTTGGCTTCTATTTCGATAACAAAGTCCACCCCGATTATAAATTTAAAAAAAAATATTTAATGTACAAATTTGGCCTACTTACAGTTATATAGATTTCATTCATAAAGTTAGTCTAACTCCTTCTATTATTATTAACACCGTGTCTAATATTTCTAATAATTGTCGAAAAATTTAGCTCACAGATTCACAGAACCAGATTCGTAAAACCGTCTTTCCAAATATCGAAAACAAATCTACGAACATTTAACGCCTTTAGTAATTACACGGACATAGTTTAAGGATAATTCGACAACAAACCGGGATGCGAATAGTTCTTTTTATGTTAATAGCCTCTTATCCTTCTTGTAATCAGGTGATCAGAATCCTTAAGTGACTCAAATGGCGGTACCAACTGAATGGGCGGTTACGGATCTTAGTTCGAGGATAGGATACTGATTAGTTAGTTAAGGGTAGCAGCTTTATTAATTGCTGAAAAAGGTATTGAATTGTGATGAGATTTCTATTAAGATCTATATTCATAATACGTTTTGTTAAAACTGTCTATTTACGTTTTTGTGACTGTTGATTTAACTATCCACCGGTGCTCCGCGGTTTCACTAACATTTATCACTTCTGCACAATTGTCTACTGCATTATATTAGAAGATACCGCACTAGTGGCTATTATTCGATATGGTTATAAATTACATTGTCTTATTTCCCTACTGCTCTCATTATATACCTACAAAATATCTGTATACAAACAAGCGAAATATTACTGTCACGAAAATGTCTAAAACTATATAACCGATTGTCAAGGGATTCTGTACAAATCATACCCAGAATTTATTTTTTCTCTATCATCATATATAGTACACCCAATCATTGCACTGAATAGCCGTTATCATGTTAATTCCATTTACGTTTCGTGAAACTGGTAGACATAGTCTCGCATGTAAACAAAACCAGTAGACCAAAGAATAGACCTATGATTAAAAAAAAGGGTAAGTAAAATAAATTTGTTAGTTAGCCAGTTATAAGCGCAATAACAGACAGAAAGACAAACAGGAAGATGTCAGTTTTTATAATAAGTAAGAATAAAGAGATGTCGTAAAATAGCATGATTACTAAGTCCCTGATTTTCTTTTAGAAGAAGCTAAACCGGGAGAACTTACATATGAGTTTTATCATTATAATAATTACTGAGGTTTATAATTAAAATGCTAACTTATTATCATCATCAACAGTCTTATATACATTCATAAACTTCTTATATCAATAAACTTAAATTCCAACTGTACATTTTAAATTTTAAAACAAAAAAAAAATCAAATTTATTTCAGGTATTACAGATTTCTATGGTAAATTCATAAAAATGATTATCGCAATAGCAATATTTAAAATGTGTTCAGGCTACAAGATATAAAGTCTCACAAATGAGTTGTGACGCAGTGACATTATCCTTACCTAAGCGAAGTTTTTAATGAGCTCCCTCGGGTAGCAGCGCGTTAGCGTGCTGTAACCCTTTTTATTATAACAATAGATATTAATAATGGCTTAAAGTCTGTAAACATTGATATAAAAAATTTAATATATTTAATATTCACCTTTAGTGGCGCGCTCAGAACAAAAATAAATCAAACTAAAATTGATGTAGATCAGACTATAAAATGTAGAAAACATTATAAATGTTCAATTAAGTTTGAATTAAATTTCATGCATCTCTTATACTATAACAAAATTACAAAAAACTAACATCTGTATTTCAAAAAAAAAATCATTAATAACGAATTTTGTTACAATTACTCCCAACTTAGGCTATCCTTCTATTGGATATTTGATAGGCATTTACCCATTCTCCAAACCTTCAAAAACATCTGCATTCATCGGGTAAAGATATGTCTACAGTAATTATCCACTTCAATTATTGATTGGTGTTACTTCGCTCCATACTTTGCTTACCATATCTCCTATAGTCCAAAACTGAAAAATATGCTACGTCCATAGAGTGAAGGATGTCTACAATAACACATCACGTCAATTGTTTCTTCGCTTTGGTTCGATCGGTATTTCACTTTACATTTCGCCAATGCTCCAGACATAGTATTTCCTTTTACTTTAAAATTTTTAGGCTTTATTTTTACTATTATTATAACAGTCTTTAAGACTCTTCAAGGATTTTTAGATAGCTCTATTAAAATTTGCTTTCTTCTGCTAACTTAAGTAGGTATGATATTACTAGAAAGTTTAATTATTTAATGTGATTTTTTCTTGTCGCAATTGTCTTCGTATGTATACACAAAAATACCAAATGAGAAAAATATTTCTTAAGGACCATTACGATAAGAAGGATTATCCCTATGTATGTCATCCTTGGCATCTTGGATGAGGGAAATCTAAAATAAATAACTTTTACTTCGGTAGTTCTGTATGTATGCTTGAATGTATTTATTGACTTAGCTTTCGTTGTAAATACGTAAACAGTTATGTACATTTGCTCTATAAATGAATCACATTAAATACGGGAATTTTGTTTACTTACCTACTACAATTATACCACGAGTCTGAGCTTTTGCTGGAGAAAAAAACTTCGTAAGATAACCATAGCATAGTGGTAGAGCATTTCCTAATAAACCCCAGATGGGGTAGCTACCATTCTCAAATTTGAAACTTTTTCACCAAGCCCCAATAGGTGTACGAGTATGTTCTGGTAACATCATTTTAGACTCACCAGGTTTACTATTACTATACTGGACCGCATCATTAGAAAACATCAGTTGAAACTGTGGTCAAAAGACTGAGCCTAGACTTTATAGAAAAACACAATTTTAATTTTTTTTTTTTTTTATATTATTGAGATTAAACTATCTGCAGACTCTGGGTCCGCACCTTTTTTTATATTGTAGATTTAAATCGACTTGCGTCGGAAAAAATTGCCTATAATAGCAATTCAAGCAGCTATGCAGTTAGTAATCTTTCGCATATGTGAGCTTAAATCTACTTCTATTAAATTTTTTATATCTATATGTTAAATTATTTTGTTATTATTAATTAATTAATTACATAATTATTACTTGAAAAAAATTTTTTTTTTATTATTAACGGTCGTAACAAGCCAAGCAGAACTAGGTTCGTGTCCGCATAGTTACCTCATAGTTATTATCATACAATTTTAAATTAGACACGTTTAAAATTAACATACAAATTTACAATTGACCAGTAAAATAACATCTTAAAGGGTTAACAAGAATAAAGCAAGCCCAATCCTCAACCGTGTGAGGTGGCACGTTTTGGTAATTATAAAAGTTCATTTGCTAACAAGTTCACACGTCGTGAAACATTCGAACACCGTAGTATAAAGGTGTCGGCCAGACGACATTTAATTAAAATTCAATTCCACAGGGAAAATTTTAAATAACTAACGGATAATTTGTTAATTAATAAAGAAACAAACTTTAATTAACTCCTTTCGATTTGGATTGTTTAGATGTTTTTTAAAATATTATAATAACACCAGCACTAGTCTGTTCTGAATTCCGCTACCTCGGGTCACTCTTGCAGTGTGACGGAGAAATCGATCGCGAAATGAGGCAAAGAATCAACTCAGGTTGGGTGAAATGACGACGGGTCTCTAGTGTGATTTATGACTTCAAGGTGCCCCTTAAACTTAAGGGCACGATATATAAGTCCAACGTAAAACCTGTCATATTATATGGATCAGAATACTGGGCTAGTAAGAAGATCGTTGAGAAATGATTACATGTAGCTGAAATGCGAATATTGAGATGGGCGTGTTGTGTCACAAGAATAGATAAAAAAAGGAATGAATATATTACAGGAAGTTTGAAAGTTGCGCCAGTGGTAGAAAAGTTGAAAGGTTCCCGTTTATCGTGGTAGGGACATGTTATGAGAAGAGAGTAAGCGCATGTGGGTAAAATAGTAATGAATATGAATGTGGAAGGATGGAAAGTAGAGGAAGGCCAAAGAAAGTTTAGATGGAGTGTGTAAGAAAGGATATCAAAGTAAAAGGAGTAAATGAAGAGGTGACGGCTGACAGGGACGTATGGAAGAAGAAAACATACTGTGCCGGCCCCAAGTAAGCTGAGAAAAAGGCATGAGAACACTTTAAATATTTTTCTTAATTATCTGTTATCGCATTTTTTTTTTCTTCTTTTAAACATATAATTTGATTTTCTTTTCGATGTGGCTATGCTGTTGACTTAATGGACTTGTTGATCAGGTTATATCTCGAGTGATGAAACCATTCCGCGAAAAAAATTAAACACCCTAAGAATAACAAACAAAATGGTATACTGGACAGCTTTGCCTATTGGTGCATATGCAATTCGCTGGAATAATGGTAACGTAACTAAATCTAAATTAAGCCCCTTACTAACATAGTGTAAATATCAACGTTCTTAATTTTTTTTTAATTATACGCACTTCGGCTAAGGTTACTGTCACACACGTAATTCTACAAGGCTAGGATGACTGAGCAAGCTGGTAAGGGCCTTCCTAGGCGAACGTATCTTGAGCAGATCAAGGACGTTCTGTAGAAAGTTAAGTTAATGGTACCGGAACGAAGAGCATGTAAGAAGTTGTTTATGAAAGTAGAAAAAGCGAAAGACGTGTGTCAGGATCGTAACAAGTAGTAGGATGTAGTCTCTAACCTAGTTATATGAGAAAGGCGTGACGTGTGTATGTAAATCTGTGCAATAATTGTAACTTAACTAAATCCTAGGATAACCTTAAATGCATTTATCTATTATTCTTTGTGTAATTAGCCATAGGTACGTAAAAAAATATCTCTTACAGATACTATGTTAGTACTGTATTTATGTGTATGTATTAGATGCAGAACAATATGTTTTTAGACTAGAGATTGATGATGTTTCTGAATCGTGATGCATCGAACTCGAGGGCTTCTTTCCAGGAAGTAATAGAAGTAGACAGATGAGTTGAAAACATGATTCGAAAGCGTAGCTTAAAGTGCAAGTTAATTACTAGCTTTGAATGCAATTATAATGATAAACTCTTTTGCTGAACCTTAATAAATAGATGTATCTTAAGCATCTGAATTATTCTAACAGATTTCCTATATTATTTGTCTAGTACTCTACTAAAATCAAGAAAGGTAAACATAAAAAAGCGTTCAATTATTATTGAATTTTGTCCAAAGAGAGCCTTAAAAGGCAAACCATTTTAGTTCAGTTCGCGAACAAAACTAATTTCAGTAAATTCATTTAAATAACTTTATGAACAAGATTTTAATTTACACGTTGATTTAGTAACGACATTCCAACGCTCATGTCACAAGAAACCACCGAAATAAGTATGTAATAATTTAAAGGTTTTAAATTAAGAATATTCTCAAACGATTTATGTCCTTCAAGAAGAAATATAAGGTTTATTTCTGTTTGAATAATACCAGTTTCGGGGAAGGAGTGAAAAGTTATCCATCAAATTAAAGACAATCAAGACATTGTGACGAGTCGCTTTTTGAAACGTTAACGTTGAATGCTTGACAAGATTCTGCGGAATATACTGAATGTATAGAGACAACCTCGTTAAATTTGGTTGACGTTTCACACACATTATAATGTAAACGATATAAGAGAGCATGTGGCAAAATACTTAAGCTATGTAGGCCCAGTTCCTCGTTATGAATTTATTTTGCGGTATTTTCAAAATATTCGTTTACAAATATTATTATTTTGAAAAAGAAATAGAAAATGTTAAGTTATTAATTGAGACTGGTTTTTTTTTTTTTTTTTATTGAAACATAAACTACTACTATACTATTTTGGTGAGTTTACGCTTTTAAAAGACATTCTTGTTTTTTTTTTAAATAAAAAAGTTTACTTTCAGTCAATACATACTCAATATTTCGAAATATCAAATCAGAGTATTAAGTATGTATTAAGTAGTATTACATTAGGTTACATACTCTGTGAGTCATTTTTAAGAGTATATTCATCCATCCATTCAACCGAAAGACGTCCACTACTGGACATCTCCACCAAAGATCTCCACGACGACCGGTCTTGCGCCAACCGCGTCCAGCGGACTCTCGAAAGGTTGTCCCAGGTATATATAACTGTCAACAGCTACGAGCGTAGAGTCACCAATTTTTATAGAAGTTGGCACAACATGAACATTAGACATGATTTTTATCTTTTCCATGTTAATTTTAAGACCAACTCGTTCGGAGGCTCTACTAAGGTCATCGAGAATCGTACCTAGATCTTCTGCGGTCTCAGCTATAACCACTATATCATCGGCAAAGCGGAGGTGTGTTATGTACTCGCCATTGATGTTAATGCCAAATCCTTTCCAATCCAGAACCTTGAAAACATCGTCGAGTGCAGCGGTAAACAGTTTAACAAATTACGTCTCCCTGTCTAACGTTACGCCGCATAGGTATAAGTTCCGAGGTCTGGTCCTGTAATCGCACTGACATGTTGGCATTTTCGTACAAATCATTCAATGCTTTGATATTTTGATAGTCTACTTGGTACCGCTGGAGAAACTGTAGTACAGCCCAGGTCTCAATCGAAGACTTTATCGTAGTCCACAAACGCTAAACAACGGGGTAAGTTATACTCCTCGGTCTTCTGTATAACCTGTCGCAGCCTATGTATGTATTCCAACATGCTAAAGTCTTTTCGGAAGCCGACTTGTTCGGGAGGCTGGAAATCATCAGGCCTGTGCGCTAGTCGGTATATCAGGTATCAAATTTAATTATAATTACTTTGTAATTGGTAATACTGCAATGTTAAAATAATAAACTCCATTATAGTAAAGTTAAGTAATATACAATATAGAAAAAAAAAAAAAAAGAAAATAAAAAGAAATAATATTATATAACTAACAAAATAGAATATAAAACTTAAAAAGATCACGCTATTTTCGCTCTTTCTTTCTTCCTCTAAAACTTCCTTTAAATCTCTTGTATAAAATATTACGTTCGGATATCTACAAGCAACTAAACTGATGTCAATATCTTTGGCGCATTTCCTTGGTGTATGTATAATCGTGAACAAAGTGTTAATTAACAGAGATGCTCGTCATTGAAACACGATTAACTTTAAATTCAATTTATTGGCGCAAACCACCAATCGGTGCCGCTTCGCTTCCGTTACTAAATATGTCAATACGATATACATTTCGCTCAAGCATGAAACTTATTGAAATGTGAACATCGTCCCTAA
Source organism: Samia ricini (assembly GCA_014132275.2). Taxonomy (NCBI): domain Eukaryota; kingdom Metazoa; phylum Arthropoda; class Insecta; order Lepidoptera; family Saturniidae; genus Samia; species Samia ricini. Next base: position 29,756,300 of record AP028159.1, on the reverse strand, counting down.
TAATTGTTACCAAGTAGTAACAGATGAAATAATAAACCAAATCTAATAACGATTTAAAAGAGAAACAAACAGCCACGTTGAAAGATTCTAAATAAGAAAACGAGGAAAAGAAGAAAAGGCTCCACATATCGCAGAGACCTCTGTCAGGCCATAACAAGGATCCGTGGAAGCCATAAACTTCGCTCGCTTCAATCCTTTTACGCTTGTAGATAATGTGATTAAAGTAAATCAGCCAATTTCAATAAGTGCTGCGTCTACGGACGAATCTACATATTTTATTCGGGTGGACCGTAAATCCTGGAGACGAAAGGTCGGCGGCCACCTAGATTGACATCGTAAATATTTCCTACAGAAGCTATTCGCGAATTACGATTCAAAAAGATACTGAAATTGGTGTATTGTGATTTTTTTTTTTGCGCCGTGTAATAAATCTGCCGTCTATTTTCCTTGTTTGAAGAGAAATACGTAACGAACGAAGAATAAAGGACTCGATTTAGGTAAGCTTCGTTTGATATTGAGAAGTTAATATTTATACATTTCTTTCAAATTTAAATAATCCTAAGAAGAAATGTACTGTTTCAGATTGAAAGTAAAATATCTTTAAATGGCTTTTTTTGTGTATACATAAGTAGGCTATTTTACGTTTCAGCTTAGTAGAAGTGTAAGTATGTAAGGAACAAATGTAAGTCAGCAAGATCACCGCTTTTTCAATGAACTTCGTTAAAAATAAATACTTTTCAATGTTCGCCGTACATTCAATTTTTTTCTTTCGAATACACATCTCGCGTTCTCTATATGATTGTTAATTTTTTAGGAAGATCTTTTTATTAAGGTCTTTTTTATACAAATCTCCCTCAATATCATTTTTTACCATATCAGGTTCTGTAGGCAGAACGTTATAATACTAAGGCCTGAAATACTCGGTCAAAATAGTTCTAAAACTTTACTGAGGCATTGAATATTCAGTTAAACGGAATTCCCCCACAAGCGTACTAATAGGTAACAGATAGGCCTTACTAAAATTATGTCGTGGTTTATGGTCATATCTAAATATAGACGAAGCAGAAACTGTGTTTGTTACAGATGGGTCGGTCGAGCCCTTCCGATGTCGGCGGTGTTTATGATAATACCCTGCGAGCGGTGAGAACTGTCGGTCGGAATTACCCGGAGACTACGTTTACGAGTTTATCTCGTTTTTGGGTCATAATTACTGTGAACGATACAACTGATATCGCACCAGGGTTAGTTCGAAGTGTTTTATATTAGCTACGTGTATTTTCCTTATTTGTATGAAAAAGATTTGTTACTTGTATCAAATATTTAGATAATGATTTGCATCCTAAACTATGTTAATGTCTTTTGTATAATATTCACATTGTAACTAGTCATTCTTTTCACCGTTAGGTTTATAAGAGATTTCTGATAAATTCATCGTAAATGAACCAGAACTTGCTGTTACTGTTTCGTTGATTAACGAAATTCTTTCCAATATGATTTAATTTGAAGTACATTTTAAACATTTAAATAACCGTCAAGTGCAGTTTAAACATTGTTAAAATTTCTTTGTTTTCTGCAAAATCAGTGTTCCGTTCATCGGAAAAAATGGTCGGTAAATATATACATACTACATTGACTACTTAGTCTTTATAATATATACTTGTTTTTATAATATCTGTATATAATAAGTCATGTCTTTTGTAATTGTTCGTAAAAACAGTGTTCTTTGTTGTTAATAGTTAAATTTAGACCACTGGCCTAGTAAATAAAAACGATGTACAAAGTACCAAAATAATTAAAATACGTAGATTATAGATGTTAAATATGCATAATAACTATTTATGTTATCTAAGGGGTTCAGGCCTATAGGGTTGAGTTTTCAAAAACTAGAAATAGCTTGTTCTGTTAATTATAACAGAGGTTTTACACGCCAAATTTCATGTTCCTAACTTTGAAACTAGCCGACCGTCTGTCTGGAGGCTTAGTATTGCAACTTTTAGTCCCATTTTAAACTATTAACAACTTAGTTTCGAAAAATCCGTCCATTAGGAGGGTAAATAATGTAACTTTCTATCCATAATACATATTTAATGATCATAGTTTTTTGTCACAACTTTAATCTCTCGTCAACCGGAACGTCCATTTTGAATAAATTGTACCAAAATTAACCATAAATAAAGAATAGCTAACTAATATTTTAATAACTTCATATAAACTCACAACCATACATACGCAAATAATATTTAGGAAGTGAATATAATACTTGTCTGTCTACTTTAAATAGAGGGCTTGATATAATTCTGTCTCTTTTAACATGATGAACAAGATTTTAATTTACACGTTGATTTAGTAACGACATTCCAAAACGCTCATGTCACAAGAAACCACCGAAATAAGTATGTAATAATTTAAAGGTTTTAAATTAAGAATATTCTCAAACGATTTATGTCCTTCAAGAAGAAATATAAGGTTTATTTCTGTTTGAATAATACCAGTTTCGGGGAAGGAGTGAAAAGTTATCCATCAAATTAAAGACAATCAAGACATTGTGACGAGTCGCTTTTTGAAACGTTAACGTTGAATGCTTGACAAGATTCTGCGGAATATACTGAATGTATAGAGACAACCTCGTTAAATTTGGTTGACGTTTCACACACATTATAATGTAAACGATATAAGAGAGCATGTGGCAAAATACTTAAGCTATGTAGGCCCAGTTCCTCGTTATGAATTTATTTTGCGGTATTTTCAAAATATTCGTTTACAAATATTATTATTTTGAAAAAGAAATAGAAAATGTTAAGTTATTAATTGAGACTGGTTTTTTTTTTTTTTTTTATTGAAACATAAACTACTACTATACTATTTTGGTGAGTTTACGCTTTTAAAAGACATTCTTGTTTTTTTTTTAAATAAAAAAGTTTACTTTCAGTCAATACATACTCAATATTTCGAAATATCAAATCAGAGTATTAAGTATGTATTAAGTAGTATTACATTAGGTTACATACTCTGTGAGTCATTTTTAAGAGTATATTCATCCATCCATTCAACCGAAAGACGTCCACTACTGGACATCTCCACCAAAGATCTCCACGACGACCGGTCTTGCGCCAACCGCGTCCAGCGGACTCTCGAAAGGTTGTCCCAGGTATATATAACTGTCAACAGCTACGAGCGTAGAGTCACCAATTTTTATAGAAGTTGGCACAACATGAACATTAGACATGATTTTTATCTTTTCCATGTTAATTTTAAGACCAACTCGTTCGGAGGCTCTACTAAGGTCATCGAGAATCGTACCTAGATCTTCTGCGGTCTCAGCTATAACCACTATATCATCGGCAAAGCGGAGGTGTGTTATGTACTCGCCATTGATGTTAATGCCAAATCCTTTCCAATCCAGAACCTTGAAAACATCGTCGAGTGCAGCGGTAAACAGTTTAACAAATTACGTCTCCCTGTCTAACGTTACGCCGCATAGGTATAAGTTCCGAGGTCTGGTCCTGTAATCGCACTGACATGTTGGCATTTTCGTACAAATCATTCAATGCTTTGATATTTTGATAGTCTACTTGGTACCGCTGGAGAAACTGTAGTACAGCCCAGGTCTCAATCGAAGACTTTATCGTAGTCCACAAACGCTAAACAACGGGGTAAGTTATACTCCTCGGTCTTCTGTATAACCTGTCGCAGCCTATGTATGTATTCCAACATGCTAAAGTCTTTTCGGAAGCCGACTTGTTCGGGAGGCTGGAAATCATCAGGCCTGTGCGCTAGTCGGTATATCAGGTATCAAATTTAATTATAATTACTTTGTAATTGGTAATACTGCAATGTTAAAATAATAAACTCCATTATAGTAAAGTTAAGTAATATACAATATAGAAAAAAAAAAAGAAAATAAAAAGAAATAATATTATATAACTAACAAAATAGAATATAAAACTTAAAAAGATCACGCTATTTTCGCTCTTTCTTTCTTCCTCTAAAACTTCCTTTAAATCTCTTGTATAAAATATTACGTTCGGATATCTACAAGCAACTAAACTGATGTCAATATCTTTGGCGCATTTCCTTGGTGTATGTATAATCGTGAACAAAGTGTTAATTAACAGAGATGCTCGTCATTGAAACACGATTAACTTTAAATTCAATTTATTGGCGCAAACCACCAATCGGTGCCGCTTCGCTTCCGTTACTAAATATGTCAATACGATATACATTTCGCTCAAGCATGAAACTTATTGAAATGTGAACATCGTCCCTAATAATTGTTACCAAGTAGTAACAGATGAAATAATAAACCAAATCTAATAACGATTTAAAAGAGAAACAAACAGCCACGTTGAAAGATTCTAAATAAGAAACGAGGAAAGAAGAAAAGGCTCCACATATCGCAGAGACCTCTGTCAGGCCATAACAAGGATCCGTGGAAGCCATAAACTTCGCTCGCTTCAATCCTTTTACGCTTGTAGATAATGTGATTAAAGTAAATCAGCCAATTTCAATAAGTGCTGCGTCTACGGACGAATCTACATATTTTATTCGGGTGGACCGTAAATCCTGGAGACGAAAGGTCGGCGGCCACCTAGATTGACATCGTAAATATTTCCTACAGAAGCTATTCGCGAATTACGATTCAAAAAGATACTGAAATTGGTGTATTGTGATTTTTTTTTTGCGCCGTGTAATAAATCTGCCGTCTATTTTCCTTGTTTGAAGAGAAATACGTAACGAACGAAGAATAAAGGACTCGATTTAGGTAAGCTTCGTTTGATATTGAGAAGTTAATATTTATACATTTCTTTCAAATTTAAATAATCCTAAGAAGAAATGTACTGTTTCAGATTGAAAGTAAAATATCTTTAAATGGCTTTTTTTTTGTGTATACATAAGTAGGCTATTTTACGTTTCAGCTTAGTAGAAGTGTAAGTATGTAAGGAACAAATGTAAGTCAGCAAGATCACCGCTTTTTCAATGAACTTCGTTAAAAATAAATACTTTTCAATGTTCGCCGTACATTCAATTTTTTTCTTTCGAATACACATCTCGCGTTCTCTATATGATTGTTAATTTTTTAGGAAGATCTTTTTATTAAGGTCTTTTTTATACAAATCTCCCTCAATATCATTTTTACCATATCAGGTTCTGTAGGCAGAACGTTATAATACTAAGGCCTGAAATACTCGGTCAAAATAGTTCTAAAACTTTACTGAGGCATTGAATATTCAGTTAAACGGAATTCCCCCACAAGCGTACTAATAGGTAACAGATAGGCCTTACTAAAATTATGTCGTGGTTTATGGTCATATCTAAATATAGACGAAGCAGAAACTGTGTTTGTTACAGATGGGTCGGTCGAGCCCTTCCGATGTCGGCGGTGTTTATGATAATACCCTGCGAGCGGTGAGAACTGTCGGTCGGAATTACCCGGAGACTACGTTTACGAGTTTATCTCGTTTTTTGGGTCATAATTACTGTGAACGATACAACTGATATCGCACCAGGGTTAGTTCGAAGTGTTTTATATTAGCTACGTGTATTTTCCTTATTTGTATGAAAAAGATTTGTTACTTGTATCAAATATTTAGATAATGATTTGCATCCTAAACTATGTTAATGTCTTTTGTATAATATTCACATTGTAACTAGTCATTCTTTTCACCGTTAGGTTTATAAGAGATTTCTGATAAATTCATCGTAAATGAACCAGAACTTGCTGTTACTGTTTCGTTGATTAACGAAATTCTTTCCAATATGATTTAATTTGAAGTACATTTTAAACATTTAAATAACCGTCAAGTGCAGTTTAAACATTGTTAAAATTTCTTTGTTTTCTGCAAAATCAGTGTTCCGTTCATCGGAAAAAAATGGTCGGTAAATATATACATACTACATTGACTACTTAGTCTTTATAATATATACTTGTTTTTATAATATCTGTATATAATAAGTCATGTCTTTTGTAATTGTTCGTAAAACAGTGTTCTTTGTTGTTAATAGTTAAATTTAGACCACTGGCCTAGTAAATAAAAAACGATGTACAAAGTACCAAAATAATTAAAATACGTAGATTATAGATGTTAAATATGCATAATAACTATTTATGTTATCTAAGGGGTTCAGGCCTATAGGGTTGAGTTTTCAAAAACTAGAAATAGCTTGTTCTGTTAATTATAACAGAGGTTTTACACGCCAAATTTCATGTTCCTAACTTTGAAACTAGCCGACCGTCTGTCTGGAGGCTTAGTATTGCAACTTTTAGTCCCATTTTAAACTATTAACAACTTAGTTTCGAAAAATCCGTCCATTAGGAGGGTAAATAATGTAACTTTCTATCCATAATACATATTTAATGATCATAGTTTTGTCACAACTTTAATCTCTCGTCAACCGGAACGTCCATTTTGAATAAATTGTACCAAAATTAACCATAAATAAAGAATAGCTAACTAATATTTTAATAACTTCATATAAACTCACAACCATACATACGCAAATAATATTTAGGAAGTGAATATAATACTTGTCTGTCTACTTTAAATAGAGGGCTTGATATAATTCTGTCTCTTTTAACATGATGAACAAGATTTTAATTTACACGTTGATTTAGTAACGACATTCCAAAACGCTCATGTCACAAGAAACCACCGAAATAAGTATGTAATAATTTAAAGGTTTTAAATTAAGAATATTCTCAAACGATTTATGTCCTTCAAGAAGAAATATAAGGTTTATTTCTGTTTGAATAATACCAGTTTCGGGGAAGGAGTGAAAAGTTATCCATCAAATTAAAGAGAATCAAGACATTGTGACGAGTCGCTTTTTGAAACGTTAACGTTGAATGCTTGACAAGATTCTGCGGAATATACTGAATGTATAGAGACAACCTCGTTAAATTTGGTTGACGTTTCACACACATTATAATGTAAACGATATAAGAGAGCATGTGGCAAAATACTTAAGCTATGTAGGCCCAGTTCCTCGTTATGAATTTATTTTGCGGTATTTTCAAAATATTCGTTTACAAATATTATTATTTTGAAAAAGAAATAGAAAATGTTAAGTTATTAATTGAGACTGGTTTTTTTTTTTTTTTTATTGAAACATAAACTACTACTATACTATTTTGGTGAGTTTACGCTTTTAAAAGACATTCTTGTTTTTTTTTTTAAATAAAAAAGTTTACTTTCAGTCAATACATACTCAATATTTCGAAATATCAAATCAGAGTATTAAGTATGTATTAAGTAGTATTACATTAGGTTACATACTCTGTGAGTCATTTTTAAGAGTATATTCATCCATCCATTCAACCGAAAGACGTCCACTACTGGACATCTCCACCAAAGATCTCCACGACGACCGGTCTTGCGCCAACCGCGTCCAGCGGACTCTCGAAAGGTTGTCCCAGGTATATATAACTGTCAACAGCTACGAGCGTAGAGTCACCAATTTTTATAGAAGTTGGCACAACATGAACATTAGACATGATTTTTATCTTTTCCATGTTAATTTTAAGACCAACTCGTTCGGAGGCTCTACTAAGGTCATCGAGAATCGTACCTAGATCTTCTGCGGTCTCAGCTATAACCACTATATCATCGGCAAAGCGGAGGTGTGTTATGTACTCGCCATTGATGTTAATGCCAAATCCTTTCCAATCCAGAACCTTGAAAACATCGTCGAGTGCAGCGGTAAACAGTTTAACAAATTACGTCTCCCTGTCTAACGTTACGCCGCATAGGTATAAGTTCCGAGGTCTGGTCCTGTAATCGCACTGACATGTTGGCATTTTCGTACAAATCATTCAATGCTTTGATATTTTGATAGTCTACTTGGTACCGCTGGAGAAACTGTAGTACAGCCCAGGTCTCAATCGAAGACTTTATCGTAGTCCACAAACGCTAAACAACGGGGTAAGTTATACTCCTCGGTCTTCTGTATAACCTGTCGCAGCCTATGTATGTATTCCAACATGCTAAAGTCTTTTCGGAAGCCGACTTGTTCGGGAGGCTGGAAATCATCAGGCCTGTGCGCTAGTCGGTATATCAGGTATCAAATTTAATTATAATTACTTTGTAATTGGTAATACTGCAATGTTAAAATAATAAACTCCATTATAGTAAAGTTAAGTAATATACAATATAGAAAAAAAAAAAGAAAATAAAAAGAAATAATATTATATATAACTAACAAAATAGAATATAAAACTTAAAAAGATCACGCTATTTTCGCTCTTTCTTTCTTCCTCTAAAACTTCCTTTAAATCTCTTGTATAAAATATTACGTTCGGATATCTACAAGCAACTAAACTGATGTCAATATCTTTGGCGCATTTCCTTGGTGTATGTATAATCGTGAACAAAGTGTTAATTAACAGAGATGCTCGTCATTGAAACACGATTAACTTTAAATTCAATTTATTGGCGCAAACCACCAATCGGTGCCGCTTCGCTTCCGTTACTAAATATGTCAATACGATATACATTTCGCTCAAGCATGAAACTTATTGAAATGTGAACATCGTCCCTAATAATTGTTACCAAGTAGTAACAGATGAAATAATAAACCAAATCTAATAACGATTTAAAAGAGAAACAAACAGCCACGTTGAAAGATTCTAAATAAGAAACGAGGAAAGAAGAAAAGGCTCCACATATCGCAGAGACCTCTGTCAGGCCATAACAAGGATCCGTGGAAGCCATAAACTTCGCTCGCTTCAATCCATTTACGCTTGTAGATAATGTGATTAAAGTAAATCAGCCAATTTCAATAAGTGCTGCGTCTACGGACGAATCTACATATTTTATTCGGGTGGACCGTAAATCCTGGAGACGAAAGGTCGGCGGCCACCTAGATTGACATCGTAAATATTTCCTACAGAAGCTATTCGCGAATTACGATTCAAAAAGATACTGAAATTGGTGTATTGTGATTTTTTTTTTGCGCCGTGTAATAAATCTGCCGTCTATTTTCCTTGTTTGAAGAGAAATACGTAACGAACGAAGAATAAAGGACTCGATTTAGGTAAGCTTCGTTTGATATTGAGAAGTTAATATTTATACATTTCTTTCAAATTTAAATAATCCTAAGAAGAAATGTACTGTTTCAGATTGAAAGTAAAATATCTTTAAATGGCTTTTTTTGTGTATACATAAGTAGGCTATTTTACGTTTCAGCTTAGTAGAAGTGTAAGTATGTAAGGAACAAATGTAAGTCAGCAAGATCACCGCTTTTTCAATGAACTTCGTTAAAAATAAATACTTTTCAATGTTCGCCGTACATTCAATTTTTTTCTTTCGAATACACATCTCGCGTTCTCTATATGATTGTTAATTTTTTAGGAAGATCTTTTTATTAAGGTCTTTTTTATACAAATCTCCCTCAATATCATTTTTACCATATCAGGTTCTGTAGGCAGAACGTTATAATACTAAGGCCTGAAATACTCGGTCAAAATAGTTCTAAAACTTTACTGAGGCATTGAATATTCAGTTAAACGGAATTCCCCCACAAGCGTACTAATAGGTAACAGATAGGCCTTACTAAAATTATGTCGTGGTTTATGGTCATATCTAAATATAGACGAAGCAGAAACTGTGTTTGTTACAGATGGGTCGGTCGAGCCCTTCCGATGTCGGCGGTGTTTATGATAATACCCTGCGAGCGGTGAGAACTGTCGGTCGGAATTACCCGGAGACTACGTTTACGAGTTTATCTCGTTTTTGGGTCATAATTACTGTGAACGATACAACTGATATCGCACCAGGGTTAGTTCGAAGTGTTTTATATTAGCTACGTGTATTTTCCTTATTTGTATGAAAAAGATTTGTTACTTGTATCAAATATTTAGATAATGATTTGCATCCTAAACTATGTTAATGTCTTTTGTATAATATTCACATTGTAACTAGTCATTCTTTTCACCGTTAGGTTTATAAGAGATTTCTGATAAATTCATCGTAAATGAACCAGAACTTGCTGTTACTGTTTCGTTGATTAACGAAATTCTTTCCAATATGATTTAATTTGAAGTACATTTTAAACATTTAAATAACCGTCAAGTGCAGTTTAAACATTGTTAAAATTTCTTTGTTTTCTGCAAAATCAGTGTTCCGTTCATCGGAAAAAAATGGTCGGTAAATATATACATACTACATTGACTACTTAGTCTTTATAATATATATACTTGTTTTTATAATATCTGTATATAATAAGTCATGTCTTTTGTAATTGTTCGTAAAACAGTGTTCTTTGTTGTTAATAGTTAAATTTAGACCACTGGCCTAGTAAATAAAAACGATGTACAAAGTACCAAAATAATTAAAATACGTAGATTATAGATGTTAAATATGCATAATAACTATTTATGTTATCTAAGGGGTTCAGGCCTATAGGGTTGAGTTTTCAAAAACTAGAAATAGCTTGTTCTGTTAATTATAACAGAGGTTTTACACGCCAAATTTCATGTTCCTAACTTTGAAACTAGCCGACCGTCTGTCTGGAGGCTTAGTATTGCAACTTTTAGTCCCATTTTAAACTATTAACAACTTAGTTTCGAAAAATCCGTCCATTAGGAGGGTAAATAATGTAACTTTCTATCCATAATACATATTTAATGATCATAGTTTTGTCACAACTTTAATCTCTCGTCAACCGGAACGTCCATTTTGAATAAATTGTACCAAAATTAACCATAAATAAAGAATAGCTAACTAATATTTTAATAACTTCATATAAACTTACAACCATACATACGCAAATAATATTTAGGAAGTGAATATAATACTTGTCTGTCTACTTTAAATAGAGGGCTTGATATAATTCTGTCTCTTTTAATTCATTAATCCCCTTTAGCTTTCAAAACTTTCCGAATCTCCATTAAACACCTTTGTCTACAGATTAAGTCACAATTATTAACTGACAACTTAATTACGTTAATATTTAGACAAAACTTATGCTAAATTGAGTGCAGGATTGTACTCTGTAAGTTCTCCGTTTTATTAATACTTACTATATTTTTTATTACCATAATTCGTTGTTCAAATAAATAGGATGAGTTCAATATTTACTGGGTCATTCCTCGTAGCATATCAAAGATGAGATTTTAAATGAGATATGTCAATCATATATTTTGTCCCTGCTAACATTACAAACTTATTTCTTCATATTGTTCAAACTCATAATTACCTTCATGCTATCGAATTCGAATGTTTTTTTTTGGAAATTCTACAGTTATTTCTTTTTCTATTTATTAATTATGTTAATTATACTTCCGCGTAATTAATTTACATTGTACATCATTTTTGTTATATATTTTATGTATTTTTAGCTTCCATATGCTCAAACCAATGAAATAATAATATTATTTTGAAACAAAGTATTAATCAAGTAACTTGTTATTAATTAGTAACAACGTCAATATCATATATCTATCTTAATCTGCAACCCTTCCAGCAAATGCACAAATAAAGCAATGCCAAAAATGTTAACCAAATTCAATAGTAATTTAATGTCTGAATAAGAATTTTACGAGAACATGTCAACCAGAAATACACCCTTATTTGTACGTAAAGTTAGCCTGTTTTATCTTATCGTGCATTTAAGTGTGTAACCTCGCCATATCAAAACTCCAGAATACACTAGCTAGCACGGGCAAGTCGGCTGTTTGCCAACTACGGAACTCTGCACTAATTTGTCAACCCTCATTAAGTTATCTTCTCCGAGTACCCGTGAGATGTCGGCTTCCCTCGTCTCAATTTACTTGTTCAGTGCAATATTTTAGTAGTAAAAAGGTTTTTCGTGTTGTTCGCTATGATTTAGTTGTGTAATAACTTAGCGAGATGTGAACCGTGGACATTTCTTGTCTTCGTTGCATTTCTATATATAAAATTATATTATTACTGTTTTAGCTTTAAACATTGAACTTTGTGATAAATGTATTTATCATAATTAAAATATAATAATTATGTATAAACAAATTCATATCAAATACGTCTTGCGTTAAGTAATGTGCATAGGAATTGTACAGAACATGAAAGTGACAATTCTTCTTTGTGATAAAGTTACTTTTTTTCTATCGTAATACCAAGGCTTTGGTGCCAATATGCGAGTTAACCTATATTTCCTGGTAATGGAAATATAGGTAGGCTCGTAGAACTGAAATTACACCCACCGCTTGAAAGATATAAATGTGCATAATACGTTTCTTTTATAATAGAATCCTTTCGTGGCTCCATTGCCTTGTGATTATGTTTATGGCGTTTAATTAATTATAGATTTTATGCCATCATTTTAAAATTATTTTTTATTCATATAAGTAAATTAAAAACCGAAATGGGAGTGATACTGAAAATGACATTGATTTATTAATGTTTAAAAATAATTGTTGTTGAGTCAATGGACTAAAAAAAGAATTAGTTAAAACCATTGATATTGTTCCAATAATATTCTACAGAGCGATCAAAGAACCTGAGTAGTTTTTATAGAAAAATTTCACTAATTTCATCAGCGGAACTTAAAAACTAGTTTTTAAACCTGTTGTTTGTGATTGTTGTCAAACGCAAAAACCAATAAGACAATCCTTTCGTTATACATTAAGCCACTTTCAAAACAATAAAAATTCGCAAATTCAAAGCAAATAATCGCAGTTAGTCCCTATGGACTAAGTGAACATTTTGCTTTAAAAAGTAGATGGAGACATCCAAGTCAGATTCAACTGCAGCCTTAATATTGTGCTCTCATACAAACCAGAAAATGTACAATGATATGTCAATCGTGCCTAACTGTAAAACCTCTAAAAGCCGAATCACTCGGCGAATGCATTTCGCAATCCAGCAATGTATTTCTAGCCAACTAGAAACTTTTATCCTACTTTTTGTTGTATAGTTAACTAATAGTAAACATCGCTGGATCCTTAACATTTATTGCTATTCTTGGATTGCATTTCATTCACCATCAATGAAGAATTGAAGAGAATACTGCGACGTGAAACCGATAAATTGTACCTGTACAATATAGAACTCCATTGTTTTTGAAATATCGATTGACAGGGATGTGTGGAGTGCTCTCCAGTGTCGAGTGTTGGAGACGAGAACTCCCAACTCTCTTACAAACAACAGGCTTCAAGATGAGGACGTTAAAGTGGAATATGGTACTATAGACTCGGTTAATAATATTGGCAATTTTTTAACACAGCTGTATCTGGTACTGGAATAGAGTCTTGAAACAATTTAAAAATGGTGTATTAGGGTGATTCTGTCATTTTAAAAAAATACAATACCTTCTCTAATAGACAAATAATCCAAATGAATACAATCTTTTTCGAATAAATACATTAGTAATTTTAGAAGTTTTTATATGAAATTTTTATGAGAAAATGTTTATAGAATTTCGAGTAGAAAATTTTTACTTTTTATTTTACTTTTTACAAAACGGATGTAGGTTTCGCTTTGGCATCGGAATTTGGCATCGGAGCTTCCACCTATATTCTGTACGAATTGAGTTTCCTCTTCCGGTTTAAGAGGCGAAAAAAATAATAATTGAGAAGGCGCTTGGGGGAATTATTTAGTAATGTTTACTTGTAATGGAGGAAACATTGTGATCGCTCCTTACGTTCGGTATCTTTTATTATTTCACTTGTATTGTGAAAATTGTAATATATTCCTCGGAAAGTTACTGGTTTTTTAAACTAGTTATCAGATTCATACAGAACTGTATCCTTGATAAAGTCTACAGGCCGGTCTCAATACCGAATTTTAAACTTTAGATTGAGGTTACACCAAAAGTATACCAATTTTCTGACTGATCAGTGACACTATCTTAAAAATGAGAGTTAAAATTTCGGATTTTGGTTGATAATAAAAAAAAACTGAGATCGCGTACTGAAAAATATCAGTAATAAATATTTCTCGCAAAAGAAGTTACCAGTATTCGCTACTAATAAGTATGTTGCTACTATTTTTTCTTCCATAACATTTCATTCTAATTTATATATAACTCTAAAGTTAAACTAAGTCACAATTGTAGCTAATAATGGCATCATTTTACTAAACCAATTACTTATTCTCAAAGTACTTCAAAGCCTCCTGAGCTCGCCTTCTTATACACTACAAGAAATAGACAAATCTATCACTCAAGATATTATTTACAATATGATTTTCATTGTAAACATTTTGCAAATAATTTCAAAGAGATATCAATTTAAATTTTCTTTTATTCATTCATATTTTTTAAACAGAATATAATGAATTTAATATACATTGAGATATATCTTGTAAGTGAGAATCTCACAGCAGTTTTTGTGTTTCCAAACTTAAAAAAAAAAAATCGGTAAAGAAACATTTTATTCGGCTTATATATCGTTATAACATATACGATTATTCTTTACTTATACTAAAATTTACCCAGTCTACGAGTCTATATATTATGCAGTCTGTTGATTTAGTACATTTGCAAACAGAAGTTCGTGTAAGGTAATGGTAGTACTGCGACTGGTAACTTCTGTGTTTGCTTACACTTCGGACTTGGTTGCAAATTCGATTATAGAGTTAACACAGACTGTTTGTATCATAGTTACAAATGAATATATATATATCGGCTTATATTATGTACTAGCTGTGTGCCTGCGGTTGCGTCCGTGTTTCATATATTTTTCATTGCGTAATATAGTTTTTTAATTTTTTTAATACGGTACTCAAATTATTTTCCATTTTATTTGCTACGAAATTAAAAAAAGATATTTCTCACAAATTCAAATACTTTTATGAGGAACACTAATTTTTTTTTTTTCAAATAAAATACCTTAAGTTAGACGTAGTAATTTCAGTCATCTACCAATAAAAAGTCCAGTCGAAATCGGTCCTGCAGCCCCGGAGATTACCCGGAACAAACAGTAAGACAGACTTAAATTTTAGAAATTGTATTTTGATATAAGTAGCGTATATACATTCATATGTATTTGATAAAAAAATGTTATTATTATATTACAAACAGACACTTCAATTTTATTTATAAGTATGGATAAATTAATATAAATATACATTTAAGACCTTTTGCGCTGACCCCAAAAGAAAATAAAATAAGAGCAGGGAGATGATGATACGTTACAATAAAATAAATTTGTAAATTGTAACAAAAAAATCGAAAACTATTTTCTTTTCATATACATAACATTTTCCTGTTATAATGATTAAAGTTACAAAATGCTAGTTAAAATAATCCAGAACGTTCCAATCTCAATTATTTTAGAATATATTTATTAGTAGACAAATATAAAACAGTGTACTTTACCGTACTTTACTGTACCCTACTTACACACCTAGTTTTATAACTAGTTTTTTTTACTTTCAACAAAAGTATCAAATTTCATAATATTCATTACAAAACTTAAATATCAATAAATAAAACGTTAGTGCCTAGTAAATGAACAGGATAGAGAATAATAGCGTAGAGAAATTTTTTTAAAAAACATTTATGAGTTTGGCCATAAATAAAATTAACATAATTATAATGACGAATATTTTTTATTTGTGGTATCACACACAAGTATCTCCATTAACAATACCTAAGTCTATCCTTTCTCTTACCGTCTCCATAGATCTCTTTCTTATGTTCCTCCACAAAAAAATTAAAATATAACGCAAAACGTTAAAGATGGGAGGCTCGTACAAGATTATTCTCATAAATAAATAAATATAGCATATTAGTTGCTATCTTATGATGATTTACAGAAAAACCTATTACTTCAACTGTGTCTTGACAGTCACGCCGTAAAATATATTGGTAACATTGTCAAATATATCCTATATAGTTGATTACCTACCTAAATTTCAGTCATAAAAATGTTCCGTGTAATGCCTTAGTCGATAGAATAAATGTATAAGTGGTCGTAAAAAGTACCTACACGGGCGGGGACACCCCCTGAGTGAGTTTCCGCAGCGCATTTTGCACTGTTCTCACGTCTTCGGTAAAACTTTCTGAAACTTGGTAAGTTTGTCCTTTTATTGTGAGTTGTGCAAATATTTGAAATGATCGTTTCGAGTTAATTTTTATTTTTTCACACTTTATATTAGCTCAGTGCGATGACCACAATCTCATCTGATGTTAAGTGGTGTAAGTTTAGAGGTGCTGGTTCTCAAGTGATAGTATTTCCAGAAAATGCCTTACCACCATGCTTTCGTTTCTTCAGGTTTTCCTTCAGGCTGATTCGTATTTGTAAATTGATAATAGCATTAGTCTTATTATCAGGTACCTAACTAGTGAGAGCGTGGTTAGCCCGGTGGACTAATCCGCGTGTCTCATAGACGACTGAAAGTTCAGAGGTTCGAACCCTGGGTGGGTAACACATTTTTCCTCCGGACGAATATTCTCATTAAAAAATCGGGGGGAGAGAGCTTGTGGGTCAGGCAGCGACTTCCCCCTCATCTCCAAGGAGATAGTGAAGACGACGTAGCCCTGTTGAACCTGTCGCAGGGGACGACGCGGTGCTTGTGACATCGATCCCGTATCGTCCCCTGAATGCGGTAGGTTGTCCCGGGGAGTTTAGTGGGAATTCCCGGCGCATCTCGCCGGGCGAGTCCCACACTGGTGTGTGAGACGTCCCTCACACACCCCCTACCAACTTCATTGGGGAGAACTATTCTTCCTAATGAACTTAATGCGTAAATGCATTCCCCTCATCAAAAACAAAAAAAAGGTACCTGGTCACTCCCGCTCGAACTGGGGAGCGACCTCTGGTTTGCTATTTGCGAAAATTTGCAAAAAAGACGATCTAGTGAGTGTACTGTTTCAATAAGGCTAGACCACTCACCTTTACCACCGCTGCGAAGTCGTTGGTCAGCGCTGACGTCTTTGTTGCGAACTTATACCACATATACTATGAAACGAAGTTGTATGTCCAAATTATCCATACACGTGTCACTCCAATATAATCACTGCACATGATAGTCCACACGTCTGTTCGCAGAGGATTATACGATGAGACTTCTCGAGTAGCGGGTGCGAGGTGCCGGTGGCGGCCACGACCAGAATTTCCCCTACCCTCACTAGATTTGTTAACGATATCAAAACAAAAAAAACTAAAACTACCTACCCGCACTACATGAGTAAATGCGCGGCTCCAACAGTACCTAAATAGTGTTTCTCATTCAACTAATTAATATTTATTAAGTATCGTAAATGCCTTACTAATACAATAATAATTCTAAAAAAAATATCAAGCGAATCTATAACAATTTATTTATATATGTAAACAGGTTGACAGGTGACGTTTAGAAAGGTCAGGTCAAAAGAACCCGTAACCGAAGAGGTCGTATGAAAGTGCTGATGAAATTAGAAAAAGCGAAAGACATGTGTCAGGATCGTAGCAGGTGGAAGGAAGAATGAAGACTCTCCCTACTCTTGGCGTAATGTTATGTATGTATGAACATACGTAGACAGGTTTCGTTCAAAAATTTTTGCAGCTCCAAAAAGGCACAGACTTTATTTTTATATAAACAACCTCAAACCTAGCATCCGTGATTTTAGTAAAAAAAACTTTTTATCTAATTTAAGCTAAATATGTATAATAATATAACATAAACCTAGAATATTTTAAATCTAGTTTTACTCTTGTTTTGTAGAATATATTTACTTTTATAAAATAATGTATACATACACGCAACTCTCCCGTTGGGTTAGCCAGAGACTACATCCTTCCATGTGTTACGATCTTGAAACAACTCTTTCGCTTCTTCTAATTAGCACTTTCATAAATAATCATTTTTGCTTGACCTTTCTTTAAGACGTCTTCTATCTTACCAACATACACTTGTGATAAATCAATAGACACGTTAAGGCGGTTTGCGTCCGGACCATCTAGCACGTGACCAGCAGAGCTAACTTTAGAGACTTTAGATAGCAAGATGATAACCACAATCTATAGATTCCGAACTATCAGCATTCGTCATCATCCGTGGACTGTACATTATTTAACATCAGATAAAAATACCTTAACGAGCAGAATTCCGTGTACTTATAATAAACAATTCAGTGATATAGATCTATTTAACTTCAAACCTCTGGTCAAAATAATATCTAAAAACAGTTTCAGAAACCAAATGAAGACACTCTAGTAAACAAATAACATAAATTTTATCCACAACCATGTATCCTTGTATACACATATAGACAAACATACATATCCACCTAACATACACACCCACATACTCACATACACATGTACACGTGTAAACATAGTCTTATTAGTTTTTAAATAATAATAAATTCATTTTTGGCTTTTTATTTAATGTATTATTGTAGTTATATCTATTTTATACGAGCTGTGAATTTTTAATGTAAATAAATAAATAAATGCAGTCATTATTCCGAGCATCAATAAACAACAAGAAAAAACTTGCAAATATTTCGTTCCCACCAGCCTCTCGTCACTTGACCACACGGTAAACTTGCTCGAAACTTTACACCCATTAATAATTCTTCAGCGGACTCCGGCCCTCTGAAAAGAATATTTCACTCTTTTGAAGCTGCAAAACTGGTAAAATCAAATTACCATTTCAAAGGGGCGCCTTGTATCGCCGTTTAGACGTTGAGCGATTTTCGGTCGCTTTGTTTGTGCATTTATCAACTTCTTATTGTCCAAAAACAATAAATAATTTTAGTGTCCCTTCTATTCCTCTTTGGCGAAAGAAAAATCTTTTAAAATTTGTTTGGTCTAAGTTCATATCACTTTCAATTTTTTCTTTTTTGTATTTCAATTCTATTATTACAACTAACTAAATGTATTCTTTTTATTATTTGATGTCATGGTGTGAATAGCAGTCGATTCTACCAATCTCATAAAATATATGCCTAATTTTAACGCCCCAGAAGAAATGGATTTCCTACGAAGCTTTTGTGGCACATCGGAATTCGTGCCCCACATCATTATTTTTCGGCACTTCACTTGAGTATAATAATCAAACAGTACCAGGTAAAATATCATCAATATTACATAATATAAAGTTAAGTCTCAGAATTAAAAATAACAAACGCTACACGGCAAATAATAAACCCGCCAAAAATTTCCAACAATACACGGATATTTACACGGAAAAGATTAAAACTGGCTAAAATCATACCTAAAAACGTTACAATTCATCATAATTTCATCCGATTGATTGTTTGATGTTACAACGTTTTGAATGCAAACCAAGCTTCTAAAATTTGTATTAACATTACAAGATTAATATTTTAAACGATTGCATTACCTTTTTTTTTTATTAATAGAGAATAATGCATGAGTAAGTAATCGAAAAACGGTTATAATCGATCATGAATTTACATTACAACAAAGGCCTCAACGTTGAATAATAAATTAAAAGCTTCACAGCCGGTTTGTCTTAGCCAACGGAGATAATATTATCATTACCCAAATTTGGACCATTTATAATGCAAATGCGACCCGCCGGGCAATTTTACGCGTCAACAATTGAATAGATTGCAAAAACAGACCGTCAGCGTTGCGAGCGACGGTACATCTAAACGTTTATAACTCGGAGAAGGGCTTAGTTCAAAGCTGTAAGAAGTCTGTAGTGACCATTAAATTTATAAAGTACCTACGGAACTGGTAAATTTTTTGATTGTATTATTAAACCACATAAAGATATGTACGTATTATTTTATGCCAGAGGGGACCAAAAGCAAACGGCTCATCTGATGGAAAATTGTTACCGACGCCTATTCACAACTGCAACACCAAAGGCATTACTACTGTGTTACCAACCTTGGAGAGCGTTTTTCAGTCACTTTTTGAAGAGCCACGTGTTATAGCCCTGAGGGTGTTTGGTAACCCAAACAAGCGTATGCGACAGTTAGGCCCTAGAGAACTTTAATGTTGTGGCGTTTCAGTTATGTCGTTTTTAAAAGAATCTTCGAGCATATACTTGATGGACGAATGCGCTGATGCGGTGCATCCAGATATTGGGAGAATTGGTTCGACTACTATTTTGTATATCCTGCTCTTGGCCGCTTGTCTTCAACCTGTCGTCTCAACACTCGTTTGTCTAAAAGTTATTTGTCTTTAACGATAAGACCAAATTATAGCAGTATTCAACCCGACAGTATTATCTCCAATCCTATCTCTTTTCACGTACCCAACGTGACTGATACTGATTATAATTATTTATTATTTGCAAAGAACTGTGATCTTTTTTACAAATTTCTCAGCATTACATATTATTACCATTATATGTTATCAAGGGAACCTAGTACTGCAGTTATTTCAATTTATGATTTAAGACAAAATAGTGTACATCAATTTTCAAATAGACAGATTTGTTGCCTGTTACAATTTATAAAGAATAATGGTATTCTATTAACTAAATATTTGCAAGCATATGCACAACTTGCCCAGAACACAAGAGAGTGCAAATTCTGTGAAATTGCAGATGCAACACCAAAGTACATCTTGTGTGATTTTGACCCCTTAATACCCATACGTAACCGAGTTCTAAGTAAACACGCGTTGTTCTCGGATGAGGTACAGACACTCTCTACCAAAAAGATCCTACAATATATCCAGGTTGTAGGTCTAGGCAGTGAGCTTTACAAATATGGACTGTCTTAGCCTGCATAGCCCCTTTCTCGATTAATAATAATAATAACTAAATATTTATTCTGAAATAATATGTGAAAATCCCTAACCATGACCAACAATGTTATAACTATAATTAAAAATACAATAAAAAGGATTCAATTTACGTTTTACAATTTCTAAAAACTTGTTTTGTTCGATAAATCGTAAATGTTATGATCGTTTTTTTATTACTTTAATCGACAATAATTTTAAATAAATTCCACGTTATCTTTAAAGTACAAATACATACAAAAAAAATGAGATACACAACAGCAGCAAAAAAAATTAACCGAATGTGCATTACATTACCTTACGCTTTACCCTAAGGCACCGACCCGGAAATAACTCAAAAATTATTAAATAAAGAGTAATGTACTTTAAAATGTTTCAGAGAGCGAGCAACAGCTGAAACAAATCGCGGGCAACGTGGACTACATCTAATGGGTATAATGGAAATGGTCGACTATAGCCCCCTTGCCGTAAGTGGGTACGCGACTTGGAAACAAATGGCCTCTTCCTACTAACAATTCACTATATAAGTGTGTAAATTATACTTGTAAGGTTATTATTAACATATATACTTAATTGGGTATAAGCCGTACTAATTTTTTTTTATTATTGTGCTCAAAAGAACTAGAAAAACTATAAGTAATAATTAAAAAAGAATCCTTTTAAATCTATTTAAAAGACAAATAAATCAATGCTGGAGAGTGACATTGCTACAAATTAGATGAAGACATGCTATATTTTTATGTATGTGTCTTAAGAGTGTAAATAAAAAAAACAAGCATGCCAATAATTGAGATCATCATTCATCAGTATCAGCCAATCATCGCCAAATGCTGAACATAAGCCTCTCTACTTCTACGCTACTCATTTTGATCCTGAGCTGGTATCGTCTACCCAACGGCCTGGTGCCCCGGATGGTGGTTTGCCATCCGATTCCTTTACTATTGCTACGTGGCCACCATTCCGTCAACGTTTTAATCCACCTGCTATAACTGTGTCTAGCATAATATCCTGCTAAAATCCATTTCAGTTTAGTGATTACCTTCGCAGACCTTTGTGTGACGCTGGATCTTGACATTTCTCACTCGATCTTGTAATTTAATACCAAGCGTGACACCCTCCATGACTCTCTGTGTGTATTTTGTGCACAGCCTCAACTGTCATGTCTCGGTACTACAAGTCATCGTGGGCAGGATACATTGATTGTAGAGTCGTCTTCAGACGCTGTGTATCGCTTGTGGACTTAACAATATCTTCTAACAAAGAGAATACTCCTCAACCCAGCTGGATTCTTCTGTAGATCTTAATCTTCTGAAATTATCTCTCAAAATATAAAATATATCTAAAGATGAAAGTTGCTAAAGTTAGTTGTTATTACTTCAACTATCTGCCAGAAAAAAATATCGCCTCGTAATCGTACCAGCCTTTCCGAAGATTAACCAGAACAAACAGACGGACGGATTCACACATAAAATGTATTTCGGTGTGAATACCGTACATACAATTGTATCTATTAAGTAAAAAGCTCTTATTCTGATATTACAAACAGACACTTCAATTTATTTATTTTTATAGATTACTAACCTGTAGGTTTCCTCTCTCTAACTATAAAGGTATATAATAAAACAATTCCTTTTAAAGAAAGACAAACGTTGCCAGAGAAACTGCAACGAGCACATAGCGTACACAGAGGCACGTTACAATCTTCACTGTCCACTACAAATACTTTCCAGAACATTACACACGGACGCTCAGCCAATTTCATAATGGCCGAGAAGTATATATTGTTAAGACAAAAAGTCTAATGTAAAACTGTATAAGACGTTATCTGTATAATTACTAATATTATTACATACATTCATACTCGTACATCACAACACGCCTCACTCCCATAAAAATTTGCAGAGACAACATCCTTCCACCCGCTACGACCCTGACACAGGTATTTCGCTTCTTCTAGTTTCATAAGCGCTTTGATATACACTCTTCAGTTGTAGGTACTTTGGATCTGGACTTTCATTAGAATGTCTTCGACCTGGTTTACCTAGGACGACCCTTACCAGCTTACCCAGCCACCCTCGCCTTATAAATTCGTTTCATCTATCTTCTTTAATTTATCCTCTCCATGTACTCAAACCAATTAAACATCCCTTTCTCTATCTTTGTCACATATTAGTTTACATGTATTCGCAAAAAGCAATGGTGCTAAATAAAGTTCACTTTAAAAATATGTTTAATATAATACAGGTGGTATTTAAATTTCAAATAAACTGCATAATTAATTTATAAAATGAATAATATAAATCTAAACAAAGATAAACTAAAGAACAATAATATAAAAAGGTTTTTATTCAACATATTAGATATCATGAAGCATTTACATAAAGGAGTCGTGTTTCTTGCTGGTGTAGACATAAGTAATGTTCCAAAGACCCGCTACTAATGTAAGTCACTTTTGTATTGTCGTAATCTCTGTTATAAATGGTATACTACTGTAAAGCTAAACATCGCTCCATCAGTACGGAAAAGTTTTTAAAGGCATAAACGATTGGCGTTTTCTTTTAATTTTAAATTTAAAAAAAACACATTTCCAATAAATATAAAATATTTGTATTTTGCTATAATAAAAAGGTAACGTTTTTTTTCATAACCATGTCAGGCAAAATACGTCCACTGTTATCCAAAGACCGCTCCCAAGATATTCCAGAACAACCGACCTTTCGCCACCAGTATCCAACATATTCCTGTAATCTTCACAAGGTCATCGTTCCACTTTGTTGGGAACCTGCCATTCAATTCGAAAATTCATTTAAAACCAAGCGTTTAGCTTTAAAAAACAATCCATCATCATCTCCTTTCTCTTGTCGTAATAGAATCGGCACACCAACATCGGTTTGTGTTGTGAAATACCATTTGGCTTAGTGTTTTATGACCGGTCGCTCTCCTGGCGTCAGCCTTCCTTAACCGGTCTAAGCAGTACTTCACATCAAAGGAACAATTTGTGCTCTTGAAAGCGCAAATCCGATCTTAAGTGGAGTACTCCTCACACGTTTGGGCTGGTGCTCCTGCTTACCAGTCTTCTCCTCTTGATTCCATGCAAGGGCGAGCTATTCGGATTGTTGATGATCCCGAGCTAACATTCGGCATAGATACATTGGAATCTCCTAGAGACGTTGGCTCTCTTTATGTATTCTACCGTATGCCCAATGGGGAATACTCTGAGGAACTTTTTGATATGGTGCCCTCGTCTCCGTTCTAAACTTGCACCTTACGCCATTGGCTGGCAGGTCATCTCTACACCCTTAAACTCAACCGAAACGCGACAACACAAAGGTACTTGTTTGTCGCGTACGATAGCGTTGTGGAATGGGTTACTCAGCTTGGTTTTCCCTGAGGCCTATGGCATAGGGCTCTTCAAGAAGAGATTGAAAAGCGCTCTCCAAGGTTGGCAACGCAACAGTAATGCCTCTGGTGTTACAGTTGTCCATAGGCAACGGTAACCATAAACCATAAAAGGGGCCGTTTACCTTTTTACTGCCCTTTTACATAAAAAAAGGATCTCCTAGTTATAATATAATCCATGTTAAGTAAATCATAAGGATCCATGAACTAGAGGTTTGAAATTATAAAGAATATTATTGATAGATTTATTATAATACCTTTCTGAATCTACCTGAACAAGGTTATTGAAAATGTAGAACAAAAAATTCGCTATTTGCTAACGTAATACACCGCTGACTGACGGCAGGACACGGCTCTTCTCGACTGTCTCTCTAATTTTGTATGCTCCGTTGTTTTACCGCATTTATTTTTCTTCGCGGTCTAATTCTCTTTGTTGTCTCTGTCGTTTTGCAACCAAATTTCGCGGAATGAGGTCCGCGGTTGAAATGAAATTGGTATTCGGAATGAATTGGGCTCCTCCTTAAGTTTTGTAGACCCTTTCGCTTCAAAAACACGGCGTCGTCTTGATTTTTAATTCGATTTCCTTCGAACGAATGCTGAATATAAAGAGGGCTAATTGTATCAGGATAAAATTGTATTTCACAATAAAAACCAATTCGCATTATTTAGGCTATGTTATATATTCAACCGGCGAGTTAATTAGGGTTCTCCATTTTATTCCCCGCTATTTAAAGGGAAAAGTAAGTTAATTATATTTCAAATCGGTCATTATTATTTTCTTTAAAACACTTAAACCATCAGTGTACAGCTCCTTATTCGCCCACTCAATTTACAGTTTTATCTCATTTGAATGCTTATGAATAAGTTTTTTTTAATTCACCGTTTACACCATAATCTTATTAAATGGTAAACGTTATTGTAATCATAGCGTCTATAGCTATATAACAAAAACTTTTTCTCAAATAATGCAGCTAAAACATATAGATGAAATACTTGATAGTAGATTTTTGTATTTAAGGCTGAATACTAACCAGACATGCATTAGCAACCTATACTTATAATAAAAGGCTAGAGTGACGAAATCTGTACGTTGATGATATGTCAGAAAAAATATCATGAGAGGGTTCGGAATCGACAACAGAACACATTTCTATGGTTTTTTTCTATTTTTGTCTGTCTGTCGGTTTGTCTATCTGTTTATTAATTTGTTCGCCAATCACGCAAAGCCTACTGGACCGAATTGTATGAAATTTAGTATGATTGTAGTATATACTTTGTAGTAACATTTAGGATTTATATATATATATATATATATATATACATTTATATAATGCGTAAATAGCGTTTATCTATATTTATATTAAAACATCATAATAAATATATGTTTGCTTAAGAGTAGTATAAATGAATAGTGAAATTAGCAGAAATAAATGTAAATTGATAAACATTATTTATTTACATTTTTTTTTAATATGTATGTATTTGTGATGATTCTACATAGAAGGCGCTTTACTTATTTTTTTAATAATTTGGCCTATTTTGAAACATCGCTAGCACATAGATAAACTAAATAATACTATAATAATAAAAGGCTAAAAAAATTGTCTGTCTATCTGTTTGTTAATTAATTTGTTCAAAAACTAGTAAACTGATTTCGATCAAATTTGGTATGTTAGTAGTTTATACTTGTTATGTATGAACGCACGTGAGAAATCAAAGACAGTCATAAGCGCACTGACGTTTAATGTGTCATCTAACATTATACAGATACATACATATGTACATACATGACATCTTCCCCCCCTTAGTAAAGTATTACAACAATAATACACATAATAACAATTTTAATTAGACTCTTCTGAATAACTCTCTGGCATGTTACATTATAGTCTAGTATATAAGATAAATACTTAATATTATATGAGCACAATGTTATATTAAATGTATAACATTGAATAAAATGATTTATAATCGACCCTAGGCAGCGGACGTAACCTCGAACCATCGATTTTTGATTTGATTTTGACTTTTACATTCGCCGCTGCCGTACCCCATATAGGCAATTATTTGGTTTTTATGTTTTTTTAAGAATACATTACTTTTAACATCTTTAATTAAGTATATTACTTTGCCAATTTTTTTTACTATAATACCCTTGCCCCAATTATCTTTGTTACACATATTTAGTTTTTTTATATAAAATTATCTGGCCCAATTGAAAAAATTGTTTATTGTTACCAGCATACGACTTAGACTGTAAACACTGTTTATGGTGCACATGATTAGCGAGTGTACTGATCGATGACTTACGTGGTGAGCTATTCAATATGTCAAGGCGTGAACGAAGCTTCCGACCGAAAACTAATTCAGCAGGTGATGACCCGGTTGTACTATGCACCGAGTTTCTATAGTCAAATAGGTATTTTAATAATTTAGCATCGCTTTGCTTAATATTGTCACCATTAATTAAACTGGACTTGATTCCTTTTTTAATGATCTTAACAAAACTCTCGGCCTGTCCATTGCTCGAAGGGTGATAAGGTGGTGACGTCAAGTGATCGATACCGTTTGATTGACAAAATATTTTAAATTCTTGTGAAGTGAAAGCCGTGCCGTTATCGCTCACTATGGTGTGTGGTAAGCCGAATCTCGCTATAAACTCTTGTAATTTCAATATGACTAATGCAGATGAAACAGAAGTCATTTTATATGATTCGACCCATTTTGAATATGCATCTACTATTATCAGGTAGGTAGAACAATGTATTGGACCTAAAAAATCGATATGTATTCTATAGAAAGCATGTGGAGGATAAGGCCATACTGCAAGCGGTGCACGACCGGGTAAGGCTCGTAACTGCATACACACATTACAACTAGATATATATTTTTCAATTGTTTGATCTAACTTTGGAAACCAAAATCTTCCACTTGCCTCTGCTTTTGTTTTAACTATTCCTAAATGGGACTTATGTAATTCAGACATAACTGTGTGTTTTAAACCTTCAGGAATTACTATTCTTTGGCCGCGCATCACACAACCACTTTCGTATGACAATTCTAGCCGGCAAAGAAAATACGGCTTTAATTCGGCATTTGTTATTTTTGGTGGCCACTCTATAGTAACATTTATATTTTTATTTATTGTATGAATAGCGTTTAATCTAGATTCAATAAAATTAAAAAAAAAACATAATAATGAAGTGTGTGCATAATAACATCTACACTAATATTATGAATATTTAAAGTTTGTGCGTTTGGATGTTCGAGGTAATATCCGGTACTACTGATCCGATTTTGATTTTTTTACTGTTGGAAAGGTGTATTATACATTGGCTACCTTTTATCTTGATAAATATATATTTTCAATAATTCATCACGATAAATGAAATAGATTGCATCTGGATGGAGAATATAGGCTGTCTATTAGAACATAAAAACTAAAGCTAGTAAAAAATAAAACAAGCGTCTGATGCCTTAATACTCACAAATTCACTTCAGAAAAGTTCCATTCAGATTTTAAGGAAAATATATTTAAGTTCTTCTCTTAATTGAATTATACCCTACGATCTTTAGTCGTATTGAGCGATTTTTCGTTATATTTTTTTTTATCTGACCAACGCTGTTCACCGGTAGGGTCTTAACAGCTTCACTGTACTTTGAGGCGAGCTCTTAAGGCGCTCAGCCTACTAATGGTAGCCAGCACAAGGGCACCAAAATAACACCAACCTCGGCTTGAGCTGCTACCCGAGTTATAAATTCCACGGAATTTGCCCTAGCTAAACGAACAACTAGTAAACCTGTAAAGTAATAACGGTCCCTTACAGAACCTATATACCTTGCGTGTAGTGTGCAAGTATGACAGCGGCTACAAGAGCTTCCCTAGATGGGGGTCTTATGCATCTGCCGAAGGGAGATCCGGAGTGTGTGCGAGACTTTTTTACGTTACTTACTAAGGCACTGATACTGGCCAGCCACACTGGCCACGAACGTATGGGTTCTCAGAGCAGACGTTAATAAACTCTGTTCCCGTTACCCGCAACGTTTAAATACGAACCACTTTTACCTTTCTGAGGCTTATTTCTGTGGCTGTATGTTACACCAAAGACTATTAATGTTTTATCTACGGTTACACGTATAATATTATGATATGAAATTAATGATAATAATGATGCAAAAATGAAAACAATGTTGAAAATGAAGTTCATTGAAATTGCATAAACTAAATATAAATTGTTAAATAAACTCAGTTGTAATTATATTTTGGGAGCTCATCTTATGTTTTGATTAACTGTCGATCTACTAGCGATACATGCAAAAACCTAACTAGTGTCAATGGGTTTTATTTAGAAATTATAAAATTTGAATTTTTGACAATTTGTCCTAAACATTTGTATAAACCAATCTCAACAAGTCGAGTAGTTTTCCCTAGTAATTATTAATTGTAATAAAGTATCTATAAATGCAAAGAAGGATATGAAAACAACCGTGATACACAGATTCTTTTTAGGCGTACGCGTTTGTGCAATTGTTTTTATTTAAGAAAATGTTGTTTATATTTAATTTTGTCTCGATGAGACGTATGCAGATCATATTAATATACATTTTCAATGTAGATTGAAACATGAAATATAATTTTATTAACAATCTATCCATAAAACCAGTAACAGTACGTTATTAGATCGATACTATAAATAAACTTTTCAATATGAAATTCCGTAAGTAGAACCATCGGGAAGATGGATATACGGTTTACTGATAAATAGTCCCCGGGCTCGCCCGGTTCATTGGTAATTCAAACACGCCCTACACCACGATTTATATACAAATGCGTCCAGTCAAGACGACCATATTTATTTTTCCGTGTCCTAATGCCGCTCGTGAAATATTCATGCGGTGACCACGCCATCTGTCTTTGTGTGATGTCTGTCACAATAACATGATGTAAGGGACGCCGCCGCTAGAGGGCAGTGTGAACGCCTGAGGGTCCTTAGGGGATTAATTCATATGCTTTTGTTATTGAGTAAATCTGAACATAATGAATTAAGTTCAAAACTTTTGTTGTAAGAATTCAATATAAGATAATATGCACCGTGAGATTGATTGAAGGGCAATAATGTAATACGTAGCTTTTAGATTATGCTTTGAAATTTAAAAACTCTGTCATTATATTTTTTATAAAACTAATACGTCGTTTTCAGATGGTCGAAGCCTTGTACGAGTTGTTTCCTATATGACCTAAACCAGTGCACAGGAAGGTTGTGTCTCCCAACGCTTCCTTCCTTGGCTTGGGAGAATGGCGCCTACCAGATAGCGTTGCGCACCTCCCAAAAAATCCCCACCCGAACGTCTGTGCTAGACATTTACAGTCACGGAGATACCATTTTTAAGTTATTCCTTGTCTGATCTTGATAGTGTGGCATATTATTTTAAGTAACTCTTCGTATACTTCGTAATTTAGTAAACGCTTTTTTTTTTCTCTACCTGAATTCCACGGATATGCAATTTACAAATGTTCTACAAAAGAGGATGTTTTTGTTTTGGAAATTTGCTTGCTCGAATTGGCTATATCTAGGATAAATTCAGCATAATTTTTATGTCGATATCAGCCTAAGTCGATGATTGGACAGTTGTGCTAGTTACAATTTTCCGATTTAGTGCCCACAGCTCTCATCCCAAAGCTTTTTGAAGCTATCAGGGCCCTTCACGTTAACAGCGTTGACCAATATAAAAAAGTAATCGCGAGAAATTAACTTCAGAACAGCTGGAGATTTTTGATGTTACTTTTCTGTCATGTAGTTATCTTTATTTTGCGTTTTTTTAACTTTATATTATAATTACATAATTCTATGTTATTTGGGTAGCGTTTTCAATGATACAGATGCATGATAGAGATTTTTGTACACAAGAGAAGTGCATGGGATATAATAACATTGAAAACAATGTTGTATTCTGAGGCGCTACAAAAATGTTCTGGTAAGTTATGGAAAGAGGTTGATACAAGACTGGAAAAATATCTAATCCACCTAAAGTGTAGAAAGCTCACAGACAAGCTCACGCTTTTAACTAATAATGATAAAAATAAAACCAAATAACCTTCGTTATTATCGTTCCGAAGATTATATGTCGGTAAGTACGATTATTTGTTTTGAAAATAAAATGAATGTAATTTTAGAAAACCTTATTGTGCAATCGGCTTTAAAGATAAATACAATAAAATAAATATGATAGCAACTTATTCAGATTCAACAGGATTTGATGTTATATACATACCTATGTGATAAAATCTTAAATATGAATATTTATATATTTTTATACCTGGTTTTAACTGGTATATAAAAAAATCATTCTAATCAGTTTTAGATATACATCTTATTATATTTATTACTAGCTTTGTGCCCGCGGCTGCACTCGCGTTTTATATGTTTATCACTGCATTTTTTATGCGGAACCCTGATTATTTTCGAAGTACCCTAAGTATAAAGTACCCTAAGTTACCCAGAGTAACTTTAGCTATCTACAAAAACAAGTCCCGTCAAAATCCATCTAGCCGTTCCGGAGATTACCTGGACCAAACTGACAGACGGACAGACTGACACTTTAATATTATTTATTAGTATAGACAGATTAGTATAGATCTCAGAATGGTCAACACTCTTGTCAAACTAAGCTCTGATCTAAACCATGATGATAGATTACTTACTATGAATTAATAAAAAAAAAAAAACAATTATAATAAAAATAAGTAAAATATAAAAAAGTTTGCCGTCACGGGGCGCCTGGTATATGTTGAATATCAAATTTAACTCGCACGCACTCAAAATCGAGATGATACGTAATTTATGGCGATTACCATCACGGCATACAAGCTGTTTGAACCGCCAAGTTCTGGTCATAAAAGAGTGTGCGACTTAAAAAAAAATTATAAAATACTTTGCCCACGTAACTTTTTTTTTAATGTCTAATGAACGAGTTGAACACGCCCCAAAAGATGTTTCACATCTAAAATGGAATATGTTTATTGCTTACATCAAATGTTTAATATTGAACAAGTCACTATTGTATATTTAAAGTTTTTTTTTTTTTACTTCTTTAATTAGTCATTTATTCAAAAAGTACATAAATTTATACACAAAAATTTAAAATTAAAATAAAATAAAATACTATAAATAATGAATTCCGTGCAGCTCGCCGCCAGACGGGAAGGTTCCCAGGAGGCTGGCCATATTGCCACGTTGGATGGCAATGCTAATTCGCTGTGCCAAATATTGGCCAGCCCTCTGGTCGCGAGACGTGTCGACTAGACGACCCGCGAGATCCTTAAAAAGGCTATGAGCACTCGGGCCCCACGGTCCCAGAGTTTCGACCCCAAACGGGACAAATATGTAACTCTCACCAAGGGTAGCATATTTGCGCCGCTTGAGATCCTCCGCTGATGTAGCTGCTGCACCGGCCTTCAAAGTGGTAACTAGAAGATGTGACGGCGCCAAAGTATCGACGCAAGTAGCATCCCATACCAAGGGCCGCCCCATCTTCTAAGGCAGAAGCGTAATCCCATCGGGTCTTTTGCCATCGTCACGCACCAAACCAATAGGTTCCAAGCTGGCTGGTACATTAACACTGGCAAAAGCCCGACGTAAAACGTCATTGAGGGTGGCGTGACGCGAAATAAATAAAGTTATATATTATTATTTAAATGTAAATTGTCTTTCATAAAACTTCGAAAGTCACTCTAGTAACTAGTAACTTCTATAATACCTTCCCAAAATCCCTTTAACGTAACAGATCCAACGATTCGAAATTCTCTTATCAGAAATATTAAAATTAACGGCAAGTAAAAAGAAAATTTGAACTTTTTATAGACAATAAACTTGAAATTTTAGAATAGTAGGTACTGTTCTGAACTTTATCTAATCGTAATAAAACGTTTTGTTGTTAAATCCGAAAGAGTTAAAATAGAAGTTTATTCGAAATACGAAATAAACATTTCTTAAATTATTTATGAACTCGAAGTCCTTCGTGGAACAATACCAACTTCAAATAAATTTCATCAAATTAATCAATTATTGATGTAAATGTATTATTGCTCAAAACAATTAAATATTTAGGTGTAAATGTTGTATTTAGGTGTTAATATTGGCGTAACTATAGGGTGGCAGAGCTGGCAAAATATCAAGGGCCCCGACCCCCCGGGGCCCGACACGCAAACCGCGACCTCAGAAAAATCCTAACATTTTTACCAAAATTCTACAAAAATTATAAATACAATTAAAGTAAGACGAGACTAGATATTTAAACCATTTAGTGACTTATTCAAATCAAATTACAACGTGACGATTTTTAATAGGGCCCTATGAATGAATTTCCCACGGGCCTCATATGATATAGTTACGCAACTGGATATTGATTAAGCAATGGAATATTAAGGGTACAGAAAAATTAAATAGTGATTATTTACTGTAGTTTTAATTTCCTATTATTTTTGTAACTTATTCCATATATTTTATAATAAAGTATATACACAAACCTGGCCAGATAACATACCTACGATTTAAGGAATGTTAAAGGGATTTAAATAAATGATTACTAAGAAAATAAGTTTTAGTAATGAATTTTTAAACTCACATGTACGAAGATAATTGATAATCATAAACTATTCAATGGAACATGTCACATGCGGTCGTTAGATTTCAAACAAAGCATGAACTCCATCGTGGTAGCAAAACAGCTGCGTATATTTGTAAATACTCTAATAAATATACAAAAAAATATTTTAGACAATTACACAATTTAATAAAAGAGAAAGTAAATTCAAAATTTGGTTATATAATAAATACACCGAAAGCAAACATAACGGTAATTGGAATTTCTTTAAAATGGATGCGTGAAATTTTACATATATATATATACTAGCTGTTTTTTTCCCGCGGCTCATATATTCTTAACTGCTTAACATCGTTTTAAATAATCATTGGAAAATAATGTTTTGATGATGATGTTTATTGAATTGTATTTGGTTTACAATTTCTGGTGAATTAGTTTTTTTTTTTTTGCGTTGAATCCTAATAATTTTCCTAAAATTATTTTTGTGCTAACAGAAAGCAAAGACATTTCTCATATGCTCAAACATCTCCCAGTAAAACTGTCCGTTGAATCGGATTTTATTCACAATTTCATGAGTTTGATTTTTTTTTTCTCGGAATATAAATTGTTTTAGAAAAAGTAGCATAAGTTACTTCAGCTATCTCTCAAAAAAAATTACGTCAAAAATCGTTCCAGCCATTCCGGACGTTAGCCGGAACAAACAGACTAGACAGATAAAAATTTAAAAAGTTGTGTTATATGTATCGTACATTACTAAATACATTTAAATACATATTTAGTAAAAAAAAAGTTATAACTTTAACGTTACAAATAGACAATTCAGTTTTGTCCATTAGTATACAAGATCAAATAACTCAAACATATGTAATTTGTTAATAAAAAAGTACTAAGCAATTTAGAACGGAAAAAAACTAGCGCTCAAATTTATCAATCTTTCAATCAAATATCGTACAAGAAAAAAAATAAGAAATTATGTCTCCAATGGATCAATAATGTTGACTGGACAAGAGATTAAACATTTTGAGACTTCGTTCCGGACATACACATCCACTTAATCAATTCGCATTTTTAATGGAGAAAATTTAATAACCTCTTTGCACTGATTGCAACAACATTGAGGATGTTTAGCATATTGTAGTGGAATATGTCCGGAATAAGCTAGAACGGAAAAACTTTTGCTATGTAATTAACGTACATAACGTTGGGTTTAGTAACAGCATTTTGGTTTCACCGTTATCGGATGAAGCCAATAGTCAATATATGTGTAAAGAGGAGGTGAAGTGTATTATAGATAGATATTATTATGTAAAATGTATTATATATGTTCACGTTGCCACCCACCTCTTTAATAATAAGAAAAAAAAAAAGAAGAAATTATGTCAAAGGACCCTAGTTTGTAAAATTAGACGCAGTTGAGTCGATATCAAACGAAATCCCCCTTCAGCTCGCGTACTATACACTCGGCTATTAAAATAACTTTATTAAGTTTATAATAATAAAACCATTATTTTATATGTCATGCATCAAATGTATTGTGTTTATTCCTACACATGTATATGTTATTTTTACCTCGCCTCTTCCCCTCTTGGTTTGGCTATGTAATGAAGTCCAGATACCGCACGGGCGGCACCCGGATTCCGCCATCACCAGCGCCTAGCCCACGGAGGGGCTCAAACTAGAAGAACCCCCGCCATCCTCGCCATGGTCGGCTTAAACGGCCGAGAGCAGAAAATCCTCTGGGCTAGACCCTGGACAAAAGTAACAATTCTTTAATTAATCGGTGATCACCTAACACAGTCATCCTTGTGTCTGTCTGAATACCACACAAAATCGTTGATGGAGCAAGAACTGAAGAACAATTAAACACTCCGTGGCAGAGAGTAAGTCTAAGAGTGACAAAGATTCAGATTGTTACTTAAAAACTTGTAAAGTATAGCAGCTAACGTCATTAGTTGTTCCATCTTTAAATTAATAGAAACTCTACGAATTGTAGAGAAACAATAGATACGTAAGGTTTTAATATTAATTATCTCTATAAAATGACAATCCCTCCGTGAGGCAAAACTAAAAAATGTTTTGATTTTTTTTTCTGCTTTAAAAAAAAAAATATATTTTACATCATCATCAATGCACCCAATGCTGTTAATACACGTACAGACCGGACCACAGACATGGTATATCGAGTGGCCGAGGTCATCAGTCGCCTAAGTAAGGATGGAGAGTAAGAATTTTCAAAAAGATCGATTTTTTGAATCGATTCACAAAAACATCAAGCTCCAAGAGATTTTTTCCTTTTTGTTTTATTTGACTGTTTATTCGTAAATAATACTTTTTATTTCAGTGGTCGAAATTAGACTATCATCATTTATTGCAAAAATGGTTTCCATTTTTTTTAACAGTACTAGTAGTACTAAAAGAATTAGCAATTAAAAAAAAAAAAAGAATAATGCTTAACATACTGAGGAAAAATGACACTACAGTGTTTTATTTTTACCTAATTACAAATGATGATTTATGATTACGAATCTTAGATTCGAATCGATTCAAAAATCAATCTTTTTCGGAAATATTTCCATCCCTAGGACTGATAACATCGGCCGCCGGCCGTAATATGTCCGCCTTCCAGTCCGTACGTGTGTTAACACCATTAAATGGGATTAAAAGGATTTATTAATTTATCACAACTTTTACGCACATAAAATACTTATTATAGTTTACAGATGTTACAAATTTAAAGGTAGATAAATCTACAATGGAAACATTCTTATCCTCTCAATAAAAAAACCGAGACCGTCTTTCAGTCTACAAAGTTAGAATGTGTCCCTAGGTTCAGACTATACGTACAAACTTCTTCAATTTACATACTTAGTGAATGCTGTAATCTGTCTTATATTTTTTTTACAGGACCCTTCGTTAACAGACTTACCTTTCATGTCGAACAACTAATTTTCCTCAAAGAGCCGAATTCTAAAGAACTTCATTATTTTATTTGTGTAGTACATTGTCTGCGTTTTTAACGAACGCCCAACGGGAAATCGTTTAACAATATAATCCATATTTGGAATCTATTTAATATATAATAATATCCACTAAGACGGTGTAAATATATGTGTAATATTTGAGACTGTATCTGCATACACCAGTAAAGAATTCAAACCTTAACAAAATCATTCCATGGCATCGCAACGCATAACTTGTACAAATGGTTAAATTATGAAAAAAAAAAATCTAAACTACAGAATAAATAAAGTCGTTGCGGTAATACACAACACAATGCACATCTCAGTTTAAATATTATCGTCAAACATCGATAACGTTTGTATCGAGAAGCAATAGAAATATCACAATTTTCAGACAAACAGTGATTCTTCCAATATATGTTTGCGCATTTCGCATTTTATAAGCCAGTTTGAAATCATGCTCCCAACCAGCTCGAGTTCGGAGCACAAAGGGTTTATTGCAACGCGCTCCGTGATGTTTGATCCTTTCGACGAACGTCGCATGAACTACGTTATTGAGGTTACCTTGCCGTCGAAATATCTACTGTATTTTATTAAACAGATAGCAAACATTTAAATGACAGAATCTCTACTAAATTTACATAAATAAATACAATATTTTAATGCGAATCATTCCCGCGGAGATCATGTATATCTTTAATACAATAATTATGATTGTATAAATATTGTATTCATATGCGAGTGGAACCGTAGGCGCTAACTAGTTTATTCAAAAAATATTGTATCCCCGATCACAAAGATTTTATTTAACGAATCCGTTGCGAAGTAATCCAAGGTCGCTTTAATTATGATAACCGACATAAAAAGGGAATTACCAGGAAGCTTCTGACAATAATCCGTATTTTCCAACGTCAGCATAAAAACAGAACTGAACCTTCCTCGAGGATAAGAATGAAAATTATTTTATACTAGCTGGTGCTCGCGACTTCGCTCTCGTTTCATTAGTTATTTAGGTGTGAGTGAAAAAGTGCTACCTAACCTTAAAAAAACAAATGAGAGTCACAATGTCTATCTCTCTTTCTGTTAGTTAGCATATAACTCTAGAGTTATTTAATTTTAGATAAAAAGGTGAATAGTGATATATAAATTAAACAACAAAAAATCTAAAACTTTCAAAATTCTTCTGTTCTCAATTATTTGCAAAGAAGTAAATCATTTGGTTTATTTATTTTAAATTAAAAAGATGCAGCAGTGCCGCGCATACGATAACAAATAGTTCGTGTCTGCTGAATTTGCGCGGTCACCATTTAGACCAGGGTTAAGTACATAAAAAATATACCATTTGAAAATGAAATATAAGAGTATCTCTCTTGCTAAAAATTACGTAATTCTTGATAGAAAATGACAAAGAAAATGAGTGAATATGGAAACAAAGAGCATTCATTTCAGCTTGAAATGATCCGATCCTATTCTTGTGGTGGTTAAAGAATTATTGTTATGTGTACAGTCATGAGGTGGGATTATTTTACTTTGAATCAGAATTAAATTATGTTTTTAAATGTACGTTTTATAAACTCTTTATGTAATATGAATAGTAAATAAGTGAAATTTTGAAAAATCATACAAAAACTACTTCAATCGTACATCTGACACCTTTTTTGATAGTACTACCACCAACATTCACCGCTAGGCAATGCTACATCCACGGAAAAAATCAAGACGCAATGGTTTATGTTTGTAATTACGTACCGAAGCCTTTTTAGAATTTTTGCCTGCATTACGAATTGACCTGAAATCAAAGAGTAATCGCTACCTGATGATCCTCCCAATGGATGTTAGGACTAAATCATTGCCATGTTTCACTTAAAAAAAATATAATAATTTAAATACATAAAGGAAAAATTCTGGAGCCGTTATATGGGCCCGAACCATTGAAACCGATGGTGTGCTCTGCGCCGAGATTTCTGAATCTAATTTAGATATTGAGTTGTATGCAAGCCTAATAATTTGTATTTTTATAAAATCAAAATCATCTTTATTCAATTTAGGCCCTAAGAAGGTGCTTATGAACGTCTAAAACACTACCACTGCGTCGGAAAACAACCCAGCCAAGAAGAAACTCGATCTGGTTTTTTTTTTAAATATAACACGTATCATTTTTTTTTTTCATTTAAAAAACTATACAAATCATAGTCTTAATAATGTTAGCGGAAGCACAGAGATGTGGGTTAATTCCAGACATCACTATCGTTCACGTAATGATCCATCCTGTATGTTACGAATAAACGCAACAAATCAATTTATATGTGTCGATAACCAATTAGAAAGTTAAATATACTTAACATTTTAAGCTAAATCAAAACAAAAATTATCATAATTACGTTTAGTTAGGCCTTTACAGTAACCTATTGGTTTCATAGTTGAAGGAATAAATGGTTTATATGAAGAGGCCTTGCAATTAATACTTCGATAGGAAAATCAGGTTCATAGTTATTATATTTATAAAAAAGAACACTGGCCGTTATTATATAATACAAGCGAGCGGAGCCGCGGGCTCAGCTATTATAAAGATAAGATTTAACATACAATTATAAAAAGGCGACGTTACTAAACTTAATAGAAGGAGATAGGTAATCAGAGAAAGATGGTTGTGTGACAAAGCTAATATCGTACATAGCCCTGAAATAATAACGGGCCGCATGTAGACCTAATACCGATCGGAGTGCTATCGTAAAAAATAAGAAACGGTCTGCCGCAAAATACCTACTCACTATTATATTATATTTCTGTGGTGTATGAAAGAAAATCGAAAAAAAAAAAAAATACAAATGAAATTATCGAGAAACGAATAAACGTAGAATATAGTCCTAGATCATTTCTTCATCACCAATTAGCTTTTTTTTCATTTCAAAATGCGTGCTGGAAGGATTTACGTGCCCGACTGAGTCTTGGCCATCATACGTTAGCAAATCTTACAGCACGTCGCAAATTCCAACATCAGTAAATCTATGTTATGGATCTATGCTATAGAATTTTGAAACCAGGACAAGTTCATACCAAAGAGCTCGTCAGAGCATTCGCACAGCGCATGCTGAAGTAGCCCGGATTGTCAGTAGAAATCATCTGCGAGTATTAGTGAGAGCACTAACTGGGCCTTGTTATGTTAAACATATGCACAAGATTGGCGTCCATAACACAAGAGAGTGCAGATTCTGTAAATACACAGACGAAACCCCAAATGTGATCCATTAATACCTATACGTAGCCGAATTCTGGGTAAGCACGTGTTGCTCCCGGAGGAGATACAGGCACTCTCTGTCAAAAAGACCCTAGATATTACCCCAGGTTGTAGGTCTAGACAGGGAGTTTTAACAATATAAGGGCGATCACAATGGATCTATCTAACCCAATGACTGCCTGGGCAACACCTTTTCGAATAATAATAATAATAATCTAGAGGCTTCAACTATGGTAGATGTAGATCGGATATTATGATGGCGACTGTTGATAGATTTTTACCGATCAGCGGTCGTGATCGTTCTGGGTGTATTTTTTTATATTATGTTTGGGACGATCACTGCTTAATTCCTTTCCTTATCGATATCGGGGACGGAGAAAATTATATGTGTATCGGTGGATATATCACACGCGGCTTCCAGGTCTGGGACCAAAGTCACCAGCAGGTCAGTGGAGTTTTCTCATTCTCTGGTATTGGTGAGGGAGCATTTAGCGGTGTAAGCCCAGTTTGTCCCCGGTTGCTTGCTGCCTAACCAACTGTGCCATAAGGGACATTATTCCCAGCAACAGTACCAGTGGTCGAATAATTTATAGTGTTCGTTGCTACAGATTAACTTCTTAGACTATTAGTTGTTATAAAAAAAATTAAATGATATCTTTATCAATACTTTATACTAACACATAAAATTAAACTGTCTGTTTGTAATATCAAAATAAACAACTTTTACTTCATTGACATTTGGTTGTTAACTAAGAAAAAAATATTACTAAATCTTCATTTAACATATTGTTAAGGTAATACGAAGTCGGTGGTATCATAATTTCATTTAAATTATATATCTAATTTCATATATTGAAATACGACAATTTTATACCAAAAATATTCAAAAACCAAACATTGTTGCAATATCAATTTACAAAAATTGTAACATAAATTCCACAAAGCCCAATCAAAAAGTATATTTATTTATACAATACTTTATAATTATATTAAAATAAAATGAAAAAAAAAAACTATAAATAATGAATGCCGTCCAGCTCGTCGCCAGACGGGAAGGTTCCCAGAAGGCTGGCCATATTGCCACGTTGGATGGCAAAGCTAATTCGCTGTGCCGAATATTGGCCTGCCCTGAGTTCGCGAGACGTGTCGACTCGCGAGGCCCTTAAAAAGGCTATGAGCACTCGGACCCCAAGGCCCCAGAGTTTCGACCCCAAACGGGACAAATTTGTAACCCTCACCAAGGGTAGCATATTTGCGCCGCTTGAGATCCTCCGCTGTTGGAGCCGCTGCGCCGGCCTTCAAAGAGGTAACTGGAAGATGTGTCGGAGCTAAAGTATCGACGCAAGTAGCATCCCATACCAAAAGCCGCCCCATCTTCCAAGGCATAAGCGTAATCCCATCGGGACTTTTGCCAAGACATAAGCCCAATTAAATAAATGATGATACATGAATTTAACATAAACATCTGAAAAGATGTGAACGAACTAACACTGCATACGTTTACTCGACGTATAAAGATAGTTGTCACACGTAACAAACGATGTGTTACGCCGCATATAATAGAATGAGGATTCCTTAAATGTAAAACGTACGCCGCTGCTCTTACAGTCGTTGAAACCCCTATAAAAATGTTAGTCCGCCTTTCATTACATTTTGGAACACGCTTCAGAGCTAAGCGATTTGAAAATTCGACCTTCTCCTAAATACACTTCAGTATATTTTTCTACTTACATAGAATATTTATTCAACCGAAACCCTCGATCTATAACGTTTTAAATGGCTCGTTCACGGGATTTTACTATGTTTTTTGATGTCGTATCGGCTACTATTTAGTTTTAAACTTTTCGAGATAAATTCTAAACTGCAGTCAGTATATTTAAGCCATTTGCGCCTTATAATTAATACTAAATGTATATATTAAAATTCAAAATAATACCACAGTTGGAATGTTTACGAAGTCGCGGACAATATTAGGCGGCAATATAGACCCTTCACTACACGATGGTCGGTTATTTCCCTTGACAGTAATATTATTGCGAGTTGTGACCAGTTTTATTTGACCTCCCTTTGTCTTGTGCCATTGCGAAGAATATGAACTGCGGGGGGCCGGGTAATGTATCGCGAAGTATCTAAATTTAATGGTCTGGATGAACGTGATATCGGAATTCTCCTTGCCCGCAAGGTTGTTACTGGCACCTGTAGTCGCGGGCGGGTATTATGTGAGAAATTTCTTGTTACTCTAAATTCGGGCCGTGATACCGAATCACAAGTTTCGGGGTACAATTTTCATTATCAGGTAATATGCTTGTGCATAATTTTCAGTACCATAAAATTCCTTTGACTTTGACTTTGAATTTTTTTCGGTATTACGATAAAGTCAAACTATTTCTCACAAATTCAAACACTTCCCGGTAAAACTGCGTTGAATCAGATTTTATTCGAAATTTCATGAGTTATAAGTTTTAACGCCGCACCTTAGTTATTTTCGAAAAACAAAAGTATCTCAAGTTATGCGGCGTAATGTAACAAAAAAAGTCCCATCAAAATCAATTCAGCCGTTCCGGAGATTACCCGGAACAAACAGACAGACAGACAAAAATTTTGAAAATTGTATTTTTGGTATAGATATTGGCCATACATCCATATGTATTTAGTAAAAAAAATGTTATTTTGACACGCGCAATTCCTCAGATGTTAATAACAATCATTGCAACCCAATATATGTCACCAATTTCAAACACAACTGCAATTAATTACTTATATTGAGACATTAGGCCATAAGAGTTTATAGTTAAAACGATCCGTCTGTTTGAACATGTTAGCGACAACATTATACTCGACGGTTCCCACGCAATCACGACATGGACAAAAGCAACACAACACAACAAACTATACGACCATAGAGAATTTTTTATTCCATAAAATAGGCAATTTCAACGAATCAATTTAGTCTCTTTACATCTCATTCACCACTGAAGTTAAATACACAAAATAATATAAACATAAATTTAAAATAATTTATATTAAAATAAACAAACGTGAAACATTTCATATTACACTTTATATTTCCTCCGATAACATGTTAATTTTCCAACCCAAAAGTTGTACAAATGATTACATTCGTTCGTGTGAAACTATTTTGTTTATAAGACAAATATGCTCGAATATTTCTAGCTTGTTGGCAAACTATGTTATAAATTTGTAATTAATGTTGCCTTAGAGGATTGAGGTCGTGGTAAGTTCTCTTAGACCGGCCGTAACCACAGTCTATTACCACAAATATAATAAAAAAACACATTCCATAATATGATGGAAAGAAATAGAAGATTCTAGAACAATAGAAGATTAACTCAAAAAAAAATAACAACTATTTCTTCCGCAAAACGGTGCTGTGTTCTAATTATAGTCGTAATCACCAAATCTGCCAAAAGACCCTCACTTGCTTCCTCCAAACATTACCACAACGCATACAGTCATCACCAGGCCATCGCTCTACTTTGTTTAGAGGTCTACCAATACTGTGCTTGTCGTAACTCGCCATTCGAGAATCGGGCACCGGGTCTACAGGCAATCTATATCACCAACTGCGATATTTAACTTTGGCAATTCTTTGAGTAATATCAGTTAATTTCTATCTATTATGGATATCTTTATTTCTGATTCGATTACGCAATTCAATTCTGATAATAGCTTTCTCTCTCCACTTTGAGCCTACTTATGGGGCCTATTATGAGCGACCATGTCATACTCTGTCATATGTCCCAATTATAAAATCATTGTTGCAGATGAATGCAGTGCATACGGTATTGAGACATGGTCGCTTAAAATGGACTTCATATGAAAGCATAAAGTTGTTCAAAGAGCATTGGTGAAAGCTATGTTTGGATTTTCACTGCGTGACCGAATCAGGAATAAGGAGATCCGCAGAATAACTTAATAACTTAAGTGCAGAACCGATGCCCGATAGGGCCAACGAGTTCTCGAATGGCTACCATGCATTAGAAGACGCAACATGAGTAGGCCCCCACCACACAAACTGGACCGATGACCTGTAAAGGTCGCGGGAATCTGCTGTATGCGGGTAGCGCAAAACCTGCCTTTCTGGAGATCTTTGGAGAAGACATGTCCAACAGTGGACGTCTTTCACTAGAATGAATGGATGGAGATTCATTTCCAACCAAAAAAGAAAATG
This sequence comes from Samia ricini, assembly GCA_014132275.2. Classification (NCBI taxonomy): domain Eukaryota; kingdom Metazoa; phylum Arthropoda; class Insecta; order Lepidoptera; family Saturniidae; genus Samia; species Samia ricini. The sequence continues at coordinate 29,713,278 of AP028159.1, read as the reverse complement.
TAATGTGTCTACGTTGTTTACGTCAAAGACATCGTAAATTAATTTTGGCAGTATTGAAATTCAAAGTAAAGCCTAGTAATATACGTAATCGATTTCGTAACTAGCAAGACGCTCGTTATTAAGCAATGATCTCGCTTAACCCCTTGCCGTCGTGCGTGCCAAAACGTCATGGCCCTTTGATGCAGGTCTCCGGGGCAAGACACTAATTTGAAATCGAGTGTAACACAAACAAGACGACGTATGTCAGTCAACCGTAGGTTAATTTATTTTGCAATTTAGTAAATTAAAACTCTAAGAGATATATTAAACAACAATACAGTTTTATTAATTGTATTTCAAAAAGCAAAATTGACTCCATGCTTCCTATACGAAGCATTCGTTTTTACAGACAATAACTTGCAATTTGAAAATGACTTTTTTAAATATATTTTTTATATCTTTGCAAATTAAACAATAACATTAAATTAATGAATCCGCAGTGTTTTTTTTTTTATTATATCGCTCACGGAGATTGTAGCTACGTTGAAATCATGTTCGTTTACAGTATGGCTGACAGAAAAATTTCTCAAAGATTATTCAAGGAATCCTTGTATCCGCGCGTTCTCATAATGACTATTCACGGTTAAAATTAAGTCACCATAAACAGCAAAAATAACCCTGAACAATACCCAAAAATCGAATAGTCAATGGAGATCACAACCCTTAAGTTTAAATAATTTAACGCATGAAGAATAAGCTACACTGATATACACTTTTTACGCCATGATTTTACCGACTCTTAAATTTGTGGTGAACCTTTTTCGAACACATTCGTTCAAAAAATGGCAACCCGAAGAATGACGTCAATTTTATAACTATTTAGAGGTTGTCTTACATGTATCTATATTAGGGTACGAGATTGTTGAGAGATCCTTATAAAAAAGTTCGCGAGCAACGAATTTTTATCTGTATATATGTAAATCTATTTATAGATACATGATATTATATGAGTGATTCCATTCTGTGATTGTTTATATCTTAGTATCACTGGTATGTTAATTTATTAATGGATTGGATGGATGGATTGTTTTTATCTTTTTTAAATTAATCTAAGAAATTGGGTACAATTTTGTAATTTTATAATTAGTTTATTTTGTACAAGATTATTTTAAAATGTCCCTTCTTGTCGTAGAAACATCTTCCAATGAATGATAATATATACCCAAAAAATAAAAACTCAAGTAAAAATATCCTTTTAATTACTTTTAATAAAAACTAAACATAACTAAAAATAATTAACAGCCACAACTTTTTTTTACTTACCTAGGTATGCTTTATACTTTATTTAATTATGTAACTATGTTTTTTTATGTTCTGACAAATCTTTAAAATCACTGAACAGATTTCGATCGGATTTTTTTTTGTTTATTGTATTGCAGGTTTTTTTTTACTATTTTTCATTAGAAATTTTATATTGATAGATACCAATTACGTGGATCGTAGTTTGGGTTCAGTCTATTACATTACTTTTTCACATAAACTGCTAGTGTCTCTGCAAATAATAACTGGATTCGAAGCACAATACTTAAATGTCAGTATCGCCAATGAAGCAGTCAAAATCCTTTTACGCTTTTTTTTACCAGAAAATAACATAACATAAGCTCACGCCTTTTATCCCCGAAGGGTTAGGCAGAGGTGATGTAGCAAACTACACCACTCACATTTCGCCGAGCTTAGTTCCGTCCCGGATGTGACAGGGGGCGATCCTGTCGCCATATCGGACACAAATTCCAAACTCCGGGATGATACTGGGTAGAAAAAAAAAACCCAATACCACTAGACCCAACCCGGGGATCGAACCCGAGACCTCAGAACGGCATTCGCACCGTAATACAACTGCGCCACCGAGGCGCCAGAGGTACCAGAAAATAAAGTAACAGATTATCTTAAAGTATTTTATTATACTATCCTAATAGTTATCGAAAAAAACGATCATTCAAGTTTTCAATAACCCAAGAGCAGATTTATTCGATTTCAAAATCAGTTAATTTTGACGGGTTTTATGCGTTACCTTTGGTAACCAAAGGTACCAAAAAAACCAAAGGTAACGCGTAAAAACCCGTCAAAATTAACTGATTTTAAATATGGAACGCGAAAACTGAAAAAATTACATTATTCGATTTCTACTATTAGTTGTACATCACACTCATTGAACGTCAAAGAGAATCTAATCAAAGTGTAATGTCCGACACACGACCGATCGTAACAGGAGGATAATTGTACCGTACGTTAGGTAGAGTACCATAGTAGCTACATTAGAACGCATTAAAATTAACACTAATGTAATAAAATACATTAATAAATATTGACAAACAGTGTGTTCTTTAGGAAAGCAAAGTTCAGTGTCATCTCTACACCTCCACACTGACTCATCGTGTCAACCATGATCTCATCGTGGACCGATATGGAAACAAGCTTCGTCGCATTTGGACAACATGTTTATAACGATTCAGTGCGCTAAAAAAAGTCATTCTTTTGTTTTACATATCGGGATGCCGTATTTTCCGTCGGTTATTCTAGAAACTTCTTTGGAAACTTTAAAGTAAATGTGGATGTTTTGTGTTAATTTAACTAAAATTAAAGTTTGTGGTGTTATTCGAACTACAAATTATTGAATATTGATAATTTGATAAATAAAATTTTATTGTTTCCAAAGTTTTTGATGTGAAACATCTATAGCCGCGCGTAAAACCGATTTGTGGCGTGGCGACGCATGCCGTGGCGACGTGGTATATATATGCAGTCTATTTATTATTATATTAAATAAATTCGTAAATTTTTGTATTGAATGAAAATAAATGTTTATTCAATAAATAGTCATCGTTATCTGGAAAAAAAATCTTAATATTTTATTTTATCATTATAATATATTTAGTTCCTATCACAATCTTTTCTTTTCTGCATATTACTTTTACAAAATAATGTCGATGTTTCACATCTGCCAGGCGTCCCGTGACGGCTCACATTTTTTTTTTAATTCATATCTATACTAATAAATAAAATTGAAGTGTCTGTTAGTAATGAATTTTCTAAATAGATATGAATGTATATTTATACGAACCTATACCAAAAATACATTTTTTTTTAAATTTATGTCTGTTTCTGTCTATCTGTTTGTAATGGGTACTTCCCAGAACTGATGGACCGATATGAACAGGACTTTTTTGGTAGATAGCTGAAGTTTACTTCGGGTATCTTAGGGTACTTTTAATGTTCAAAAGTAATTAGGGTCCCGCATAAAAAATTAAAACGCAGAGAAGAATATATGTAACGCGGGTGCAGCGGCGGGCACACAGCTTGTATTAAATAAAATCGATTGATAAGTCAGGAAAATAGTGTCCTGAACGATTCCATCTTTGCTTATAGATAATATGAGTCTCCTCAACTTCACATGGCGTATATGGTATTGGATTATAATATTATGGTTAGTATCTCAGTTGGTGTGTCGAACCTTATGCTCTGCGTCTTTCTTGAACTGACACTCTGTGACTATCACCGATATAACTCAAATGACCATACTGTATACCATATTGTTAACCAATTTTTTACAAATTAATAAACGGATAGATAAAAAACCTATCATGTAATAGATTCCAAAAATTAATCAGAAATACTCAGAAGTAAACGGCAATATTTTCAATAGGCCCTGTGCTTGTTTGATCCACCTCTGTGGATAATGTTCAATTGTTCATATCTCCGGTATGGATTTACTCTTCAGTTTACACAACGTCTTTTATTGATTGAATTCGACTGATATAAACAATTCTAACAAACTTTAGAGAGCTGGCAAAAACTGTTTCTGGGTAATTCATTCAATAAATTAGCTTGGTAATTCTACATTCATTAATAGTTTGCAATAATTTTGGATAGATTTATATTAGATTTAAAAAGTAATAAAAATACTTAAGTTGAAAAAGGTTGGTATCAGTTCGGAAATAACAAAGTAATCTCACGGGAAGCGCATGAGAACCGAGCGCAGTAAACGCGAATGGCAGAGATTGATATCCGGTTGAATTCAACACATTAGTTCAACGTAATTCCTTATATTTCACAGTACACGGTACCACCATCTACTACACATGAAAATTCTGATTAAATGAATATCGTAGGAGTCTACATACTGTGTAAAAACGATTTAAAATTTCGGTTATTTTTGCAAAGATCAATTAAGAATTTATTAAAATTAAAACGTATTAAAATATATCGCGTGCCCACGGCAGATGGATAGGATTTATACCAAAATATAGGTTAAGTTCTCTATGTGCCAAAAGGTTGCACTAATATTTTTTTTTTACTGATAGAATGAATTTAAAAAAAAATAACAAAACTTTTTTAATTAAAAACAAAAGACTACTTCAAAAGAATATAGTATAAGAATACACTAAAAAGTAAATAAATAATTACCTACTTTATTAATCTACTTCGTTTAACTTCGATATATTCTTTGTTTTAATACCATTAATAATTTTAATTTAAAATGAATAAAAACAATTTTTTTTTTATAATGCAATTTACAAAAAATAATGTATTTTATTTAAAACTAGTTTCTTACATTTGGCACTCGATATAGCTATAAGAAATACGGAGAAATCGACCGAGAGATAAGGCGGAGAATGAACTCAAGTTGGATGAAGTGGCTAGATCTCAGGCCCCACTTGCTACTATAGGATGCCCGTTAAATTGAAGGTCAGAATATATAAGTCCGTTATAATGTCTGACATACTACATACTATGTGACTGTCTGACATACTATGTGGATCGGAATGTTGGGCTAGTAAGAAGATGGATGAGAAACGACTACATGCAGCAGAGATGCAGATATGTGGCGTGACCAAAATGGACAAGATCAGAATTGAGTATGTTAGGGGAAGTTTAAAAGAGGCATCAATCATAGAGGACTATGAAAGTCGAGAGATGGAGGAATAAAGAGGACGCCCAAAGAAAAGATAAATGCAGTGAGTAAGAGAAGATATGAAGGTAAGAGGGGTGAATGAAGTCATGGTGGCTTATAAAGATGTATGAAAGAAGACATACTGGGCCGATACCAAATAACAAGTTGGGAGAAGGATGGTGACGATAAAATACACCACGTAAGTTCTTCCAACATTTACGGTCTGTAGTTTATATCTTATGTCTGGATCATTTAAGATTATTGTCTACATTTTCAGAACGGATATTACTTCACATTTTATCAACTGGTAAACAGACATTTATATTTATATCTTATATTCCTCTGAACTATTGATATTATCAAGAATATAATAATACAATTTGCAAAAGTCATTCGCTAAAGTTACCTTTGAATTGTGTTACCTATGCCGTGTTTCGCAAGACTCACCCAAAATTTACAAAGAAATCAATCCTGTAATGTTTGGCAATTAAAGATCTCGTATAAATTAGTGCAATATTTGCAAAAAAATTCAAATGTCAAGATTCTTTATTAATTTTATTTCAAAGGATATTATTGATTTTAAAGTTTTTGCTACACACCAACAAATATCGAATTTATGGAACAATTTAAAATACAAAATCGGTTTCTCCCTCTATTAGTATAATTTATTCCAATATTGGAATTGGAATGTTGGAAAAATTCCCAATCTCCTCTTCTGTATACAAACCACATTGTCGTAGATAATTCTGCACTGAATAAGCAAATAATAATTGTTACTCCCGTAAACACGATATCTCTTAGTGACATGAGAAACGTATGAAGAGAGTAAGGAATGCACCTACGAATTTGAACAGCTCGATTTTATTAGGAACGTGTCTCACATTATTTACAGAAAAGCCGGTGATCCCGCGCACTGGTGTACGCCTCCCACCGTAGAATGTATTTACCAAAAGCGTATTCATATTAGATTTCCACGTTCGCAATGCCACTCTGTAAGACAGGTACTCATTGAGACGCCGCGCACGTTTGTGCGCGTTCATGTCCATGGGCGTTCATTGGAGCGATTTTTCAAAACACTGTATTTTTACTGTTGACGTGAAATAAATATATCCCAAAATTAATCACTATATATAAAATATTATAAATGAGGAAACTTGAATATTATAATTCCTGAAACTTGATTATAACGTAACATAACATAAGCTCACGTCTGTTATCCCCGAAGGGTTAGGCAGAGGTGAAATAGCGAACTACACATTTCGCCGATCTTAGTTCCGTCCCAGATGTGTCAGGGCTCACGCCTGACGTCATATTGGGCACAAATTCCAGACTCCAGGTTGATACTAAGTAGAAAAACCCATTATCACTTGACCCGACCCGGGGATCGAACCCGAGGCCTGAGAACGACAGTCGTACAACGACAGTTATACAACTGCGCCACCGAGGCAGTTGAAACTTGATTATGGATTGCTAAATATAATTTTTTGAGAATATTTAAAAATAGAACTGATTTATGTATAATAATGGATAAGTATTGAGGAAATAAACATAGAATGCCTTTTCACCTTTGGGGTTTTTAATGATAACTTTTTTTTCTCAATTTTTTAATAATGATTATAATCGAACATTAATCACCAGTAGAACTTAAAAACTAATCGAAAATAATTTTCAAATTATTCCTGTTAGTTACCATAAGGTAATTCTATAAATGTTATATGAATTTTACAGGCATCACGTAACAATTAATAGTAAATAGAAATATACCACGCGTGTGTTTACATATTTATCCGCATACTTTGACCCCCCCACCGTAAAAAATTCTTATTACACGCCCGCGAGCGAACTGTATCGAGAATGTCACCGATACATTCGATACTTTATTCGAGACTGGAGTACGTACGCGCGCGACACGGAAGACTGTCAAATAAATACAGGTCGATATATATCTCCTGTCGCACCCTGTGATCCTGGTATACACACGCCATTTAAACGATGAATTTCTGTTTAGTTTTTGTGTTATTCGGTTATTTTTTCGCATGGAGCGCCGGGATGCTGTACCGTAGAGAATCCGATGTCCTGAAGCCTGGTGAGGCTCGATTTGTTTTTATTTATTATCTAAACTTACCTTAATTAGTACAATAAAAAACTTTATATAATATAATTTAATATAAACGCAAAAAGGAATGACTTAAATGTATTATTATAGAAATATACAAAGCGCAGTTTGCTGACATTTAAGTTGAAATGGAGGTCAACTGTGTTATTTGAGAATTCACACTAAAACATATTATAAATTATGGGAAATAATAAAGTAAAATTACTAAAATTATAAATTATTTATTTTTTGTATTAGTTATTTGGTATTTTTTAAACATGTAGATAATAATTACATGCTGCTTGCGCAAAAATCTTATATTTTAGTATAAAGAGGCTATATTATAATTTATATCTCCTATATTTTTATTACGTTAAATATATTTTGCAATCGTGTAAAGATTTCTGATCTTAAAGTTTTTAGTCATTGCAGATTTTAGCTGGGAATATGAAACTCTCTGAATCATTACAATATCATAGGGAAAATTTACAATAATATCGTTACTAATATATCATACAATGTTGGAAGCTTTCTTCTAATATAATTAGATACTAAACAAAATTATCTAGAATGTTCATCTCCGGTAGGTACCACCTACGTATAGCCCGTTAAATGTAAGGTTAATTTAATATGTCGATTACCCATAAAAATAAGACGATAGGAAGAAATGGAAAGCTGGCGTAAACGCGAAGTTAGTGCTCAAGGGATTAATTCCTAATGCTTTAACAATCATCGATAATTTGCATTCACACCTTTACATAAATTTATAATCAATCCATTATTAAAAGAAATGTAATGTTGTTATTTTGTGTTATCCTGTCGTCTTGTATGGATCAGAATGTTAGGCTATAAGGATGATGGATGAAAGGAGACTGTTGAAATGGATGTGTGGGGTAACATGAATGGACAGGATTAGGAGTAAATACATTGGACGAAGTTTGAAAGTGGAACCAGTGACAGAAAAAGTAAGGAATAGGCGTCTGTCTTAGTATAGGCATGTAATATGCAGGGAAGAAGAGGATGTTTTAAGAAAGGTATTGGATATGAATATAGACGAGTATAGGGGGGAAGAGGAAGACCAAAGAAAATATGGATGGACTGTGAGAAAGATGATATGTTTAGAAAGAGAGTGAATGTAGAATCTCAAATAGAGATGAATGGAGAAGGAAGACATGTTGCGCCGACTAAAAAAAAAAAAAATAGGATAATAGATCTAAATGTATTATAAAAGTAGTCACAGTTAATATTGTGTTTTGAAGCAGGTTGCATTGCATAACCTTGATGGCAGCGCATACGCCGGTCGTTAGCGAACTGTGCACTTTCAAAAAATATATTGTACCGTTGAGTACTTCCTGCGTTTGGTAAATATAAAAAGGAATATTCGTTTTTAATAATCTTTAAAAATATTTACTTCACATTTCATAGACTTAACTTATAAGTATGTATTATCTAGTCCAAAAACTACCGCCATCGTACTTCGGCAATATGGACTACCATTTTATTTGTTTATACTTTTGAACAGAATCTAATTTGCTATTAAATTATGTTACTGATACAGAATGGAACACACAAAACTAAAAAAAACAAGATAAAACTGGTTCTCAAGTTCAACTGCCGTAACACACCAAAGGAAATTTGTGACAATTTTCTATAGTATCAAAATCATGCAATCGTTGTAATGCCTAATTCTCACAGCATTTATAGTTATTAATAACTATCCTTAAAAATAAACTAGTCCTAGCTGAGTGGAATCAATAAAAGACTGTCTACTTTAGAAGACCATTTTAACACATCATTACTTAAACCTGTTGCTAACTATTTATGTATACTAATAAATAAAATTGAAGTGTCCGTTTGTAATGTCAAAATTCGTTTTTTTTACTAAATAGATATAAATGTATATACGATTACCTATATCAAAAATTTAATTTTTTAATTTTTTGTCTTCCTATCTGTCTGTAAAGGGTATTCTCCGAAATGGCGGGATAGATTTTGACTGGACTTTTTTGGTAGAAAGCTGAAGTTTAACTTAACTCCGTTTAACTTAGTGATTTTTAATTTTCAAAAATTATTAGGGTAATACGAGTACTTCCACAGCAAAACCTATATAAGGTTACTAAACCTGTATACGTTCTACTTTTCTTAATTTTCAACTGTACATACCGAACGAGCATTCGAATTGTATACGCTATTACTATTATTATTATATTATGGCTTTATCACAATCAACACGTCATCGTCATCAACAAAAAATATCGTGATAGTAGCTTATATCTAATCCACAACACTAACTACATCAAAAAATCCTTAACTTCACCGTTAATTGAGTTATTAATATTATGTGTTAACAAGCTGTACTTGGTGTATTTTACGATAAGTCGAAAAGAATTATCTCCTTTTGAGTCAGAAGCAATCGCGAGTGTACTATAACAATTCTTCAAAATTTCAACACAAACGAATGAATGCTTTAGGAACACATAGAGACAAACATACAAAAAAAAATCATTTTTTAAACACTACTTAAACAGAAATATCTGTAATTTCGAAGATCCATCCACCAGTTCTGAGAATCTTATAAAATCTTTAAAATGATAGCGTAAAGAATAGTTATATAAAGTATATATCAAATGTGTCACACAGTTCAAACGCAAAACGTACGACATAGAACAAACCCGCCCGATACAAGGCCACATTTGTTTACAACGTACACACACCTGTAACCAAAACTTAACTAGTTCCGCTTATTAAGCTACTAAACTATTTTGCCTATGTACTAATGTATTAATTTTAAGAGTTAAATATATATTTATATACTATACAACAAAAAAAAAACATTTTATAAATATTTATGAAGTAAACGAGACGAATGCGTCAATGTTACCGGTTATCATAAGGACAAACATCGAAAACTATTTTTCTAATAATAAAAAACAAATGTTTTGTTGGATGTATGTCAGATGTCCTATATTGTTGGGATTGTTCATATAATAGGCTAGCTACCACCCTTAAATTTTAAAATCTGTAGCCATGCACATACAGATGTGTTCTGGCAGAGTTATTTGAGAGCCAATACCTATAGGCCTAAGCCTCAGCACACTCTAAAGTGTTTACCATTCTGAACCACATCGTCACTTGTGTTTATATCGTTGATCTAATTACAGTATAAAGAAATAATTATTTAATCTATGCATTTAAATTTCCTATAGACTTACTACTATAAATAATTTTAAAATAATTATTAATATAAATGTACCTACATATATCTGATTTATCGAATTCAATTTAATCATTCGATGTCAATGATATAATAGAACAGGTTTTGTAAATGTAATAAAACATAATGATTATTAGCAGGATAAGATAATCAACTATATAAGCCATAAGAATCTCATTAGTAATAAATCAAATTTCAAAATATTAAAAAAAAAACAAATAAATGAGATGTATTAACACGTCATATGCTTTGCTGGGATAGACTGTAATGGTGTGTTAATTTTATTGGTCTTTCTTCTTCATAGTTAGTAAGCAACGCGTTAGTTACAATTCTGCCACTATCAAGTAGGTATAATATTTTTTTTCGATCGTGCATAAACGCAAACGAACAGAATGGTCAAACTTAATCATTTAAAATACTATCGTTTATAATACCCACGCTGACTATGCATGGGTATATAAAAACTCTGATAAAAAAAATAGACCATATATTACTCAGATATAATGTAACTTTCTACAGGTGACTTTTCTGATAATCAGTTATCCATAACAAAGAACAAGCGAAAGACGTTCACTGTTGGACATACATAGATTTCCCCTAAAGATCTCTACGACGAACGGTCTTGCGCCAACCGTATCCAACGGATTCCCACGACCTTTACCAGATCGTCGGTCAACCTTGTGGGAGTTTGAGAAGACGTAAGGTGGGTATCTTACGTCTTCCAGTGTGTGGCAGCCATTCGAGAACCCTTTGGCCCCATAGATCATCGGTTCTGCGAGCAATGTGCCGAGCCCATAGCCAATTAAGTTTAGCAATTCTTCGGGCAATTTTGGTGACTTTGTTCTTCTGCGAATCTCCTCATTCCTGCTTCGATCAGTGAGTGAAACTCCAAGCATAGTCCTCTCCATTGCTCTTAGAGCTACTTTGAGCTTTCTTATTAGGTCCATTATGTGCGACCACGTCTTGGTACCGTATGTCATCACTGGCAACACACACTGGACCTTCGTCTTGAAACACTGTGGTATTTCGGACGAGAAGATTCTGCGTAGGTTCCCGAACGCAGCCCAGCCAAGTATATATTTAGTAGTTCAAGTAGAGTCAAACATACAGCCAGCTAATAGATAAAATTCTTCTGTTCGTCCTGAGCAACTTTTTTCCATTCATTTTCTTTTTACGGGAATGTAAGTAATGAAAAAGTTAAAAAAAAAAGAAAATATTTGATTAATTCTATATAAATATTGTTTTTTACGTAAATACTCACTGGAAGACGTAGCTTGGGTAGACCCCCCACAAGATGTACCGACGACCAGGTGAAATTCACGTGAATCCGCTGTATGCGGGTGGTGCAAGACCGGCCGTCGTGGAGATCTTTGGGGAGTCGTCCAGCAGTGGACATCTTTCGGTTGAAGGAATGGACATGAATACTTATGCACGCACACTGAATCCCGCAGACAAACCAGTTATAAGGTTTTGTGGGACTATGAACTACTAATATGAGATGTTACTGCATAAATAAATAAAATAAAACATATATTTCACAGTTAGTGTATTCTCAAAATAATTTCAAATCATAGAAATACACGTAGATAAAAAAGAATGAACTACTAGATTTTTAGATTAGATGTTTGTTTAGTAGTAGCGCGAACGACGCCCAACGACCCAACCGGCTTTACGGTATATATCGAACGAACTGTCAAGAACTTATCGACAAGGCAGATCACTATTGCTTAGTTATCGACTTTAATACACATACACTAGTTGAAAATCGACCGTAACGATTATTGAATTTAAGAAAAAATCTTTGTAATTTCGGCATTGAACGATTCTCGACAGGAGAAAAACTTATAGATTCATGTTACCAATGCTATGACATCAGCCGTAAACGTGCTACAGTATGTCTAGTATAAGATGGCATTTAAATGCTGCGCTCAGAGATAAATAATTAAATGTAACTTACTTAGCCTATCGTATGTTTTGATTATTAATAATCTGTAATGAGTATGTAAATAATTACTGATAGTAATCAGAGCGCCAATAGATGCAAAACCAGACATGTTAGAAAAATGTTAGGAGATTCTCATTTTCCATTAACAAATTATGTAATTTAAACATGAAAAAAACAGTTATTCCAAAATTTCGAGTTCTCACTCCTGTCATCAGGCCACATGGTTGCCTAGTTTTTGTATAACACTAAATAACTACACTTTTTTTTATATTTATACAATCGCTGGTGTAACTGCCAGTGAACGAGTAACTTCTGAACGGGTTTGACCAATAATAGAATCTGATAAATAGGATTGTAGTTTATATTAATGGAATTTCATATTTATGGTCATTGGACCATGCCTATATAAGTATATTCATAGCTTATGTTGATGACTTTATTAATATAATTTATTTTTTCTCAAATAATCGCCCCATTTACCGGTAAGAGTTGAACAATGTCTTTCCAAGCAGCTAATATAATATTTTTCTGTATATACATGAATTGCAAATTAAAAAAATGTATTTGATTTCAGATCTATTGCCAGTATCATCGACAGTTGTACCGCTGCCTTATTATTCAGTATACGGTTTCCAGAAAAAACAGCTCCGTGAGAAAAACAAGAAACGTCCTCATGGGAAAGTTACATTAGTCACCAAACAACCGGAGTAAAGCTGAATCTAAATAGGATCAAAAAACATTAGTTGAAATGGATCGGTTCAAAATCGCTTATTTAATCACTTTAATTGTAAATATATTTATGACAATTGAAAAATAAATATCCATAGAACATTATTTATATGCCAATCAATCTTGATGAATCTTAACAAAAATAAAAAAAGCGCAATGTGAAAATTATATTTTAGCAATGTTTTAGCATTTTAAGTAATAAGTTCCACTTTATATTTCTCAATCTTTACTAATAATTGGATTAGGTACTCCAAAAATTTCGTAGTTTTTCATAAAATTACAACAGATAAAGTTTTATATGCCTTATATATTAATTAGATATAAAACAACATATATTCAATGGACATGAGAAATATTGTCCGTTCATTCCGAAATTCATTCCGTTAAAGAAAGCGTACTTAAATATGTATTTATGCGTTTTTACTAATAAATAATATTGATAAATTATTGTAAACTATGAATTACACTTCATACCAAAAACTCACTTCAATACAATAATCAAATAGCGTAATTTAAAGCTAAAATAACTCTGTTTTAGATTTGTAACATATATTTCTTTCCATTAAACGAGCAATTTTTTGCATATACGTTCAGAATAATTATGTAAATGGTTTCTAAAAACAGCTCTATCATTACCTAAACAGATATTTGTAATTTAGAAATTTATAATAAATATTTTTTTATTAATTCAGCCATTCAATACTAGATGGCGTTAAATGACAGCAGAACATTAAGATATCGAACGATGCTTGATCGTCTAAGTGCATACTTAAAACTGTTAATTTGACATAATGAATATTGTAATTAAATACGAATCATTTGTCTGTGTTTTATTTTAACCATATTTTCCCGTGATAACCCGAAGTATCTTTAAAGTAAATTCTATTACTTTATAGTAAATTTATTTCACAATAATGTAAGCCGATAAGTCTTCACTATGTTTTTTAATCGACCTAACCTAAACCTATCGAATTGTTTACGAATTGTATATATGTTTTAAAATGTACTTCTAGACTCAAATAAATGCACTAACATAAAATCCTTTCCTATTAGAATATGTAAGGTCCTAACGTTTCTACTATTTCCAATAACATTGTACGCCTTACTCAGGTAAAACTAATAAAGTTCATCGGTATATTCACAAAGTTTTCACGTTTAGAACCTGTGAGACGAGAGCTTCACTTTGCAAATACCGCGCTCACGAATTCGATTTTAATTAAAACAGTGAGTTGAACTTGTATTTGGCATTTGAAGCACGGCTGAAGGCACAACGAGTGCCTACGTTTGTAACGTTTTGAAATAATGATCATATCTCTATTTAGATTTGGAACTTTACAAGAATTTCACCTAATATGTTAGCCAATGGTGCGACCTAACCTTGTAATATGGAAAGAATAAAAGAAACAAAAGCTCGAGCTGATTACACATTTGCAAAATAGATGATATCATCACTTCGTAATTCCATGTTTGCTCCTCCAAAACTCGACTGATTGTAATTTGTCTTTTAATTATAAAACGAAAAAATTTAATTCAAGGACGTCTGAAAACGCCGTAAAAAATGAGAAATTTATCCAATTTTCAAATGCTCCCAGTTTCTATAATAGGTGAATACGTTTATATGGGATAAACGCCGCCTGCATTTCCTCCTAACATTAGTAAGCAACGAAAACTGTAAGCCAATCTTTATTGATTTCCTCACAGTTTCAATATTGAAATTTTAACGGCAACATATTAACTATAGACATAAGATGTTTTCCCTTTGTATGTCTATGGTACAAATTAAAGCCCTTAATAAAAAACCAGAAACTTAATGTATGCCAACTTTTCTATATTCAAATGGAGTTAGGAACTGAAAATCGCGACAATCGCATAATTAAGCACAATTCTACGAATCTTATCGTTTGTTTTAGGAAAATATTGATACCAACACGGTCAAACAATAAATAAATAACATATAGTGTAATTGAATCGTGAAAATAACATAAAGATAGCAGATTTTAATTTCGATTTCATATTCAAAAGAGCGTTAATGACTGAATGAGCGACCGAACAATTAAAATGCGCGTCTGCAGTACTTATATATCTATTGAATTGTAACCACTGACGGTCGTCTCATTTCGTACTGCCTGCCTGACTATATAATATCTGTACATCTCACAAATAAGAAATATATATATATAAATTATTTCAAATACTTTTCCATCGATATGAATAAAATTATTTAAATTAAGTTCGGATTGGATACAATGGTTTTTTTTTCAAATAAAATAATCATTTATTAATAAAATATATGTTAAAAATATAGTTATATTTCAAACATCTCGCCTATCATAACATGGCCTTTTTAAGAAAACAGTAAGTTAATATCAAGAAAAAAATAATCATTATCTCGTGTAATGACACGTTACGTTTTACTCTGAAGAGAAATACGAGTAGTTCAAAGCAGAATATCGATATTTTTAAGGATATAATAAGGCTTAACTTTTAACCACATCACTTGAGTATAAGACCTAAAAAAATCGCTCTAATCCTAATCTATCCATGTAACGTACATATATTAGCGGAGTGGTAGTGTTTTCGTTCCCAACTGGACACCAACCACTATACACATGGTGTAAAATCGTGACACGTTCTGAGAGCGTCAAGTTTAAATCCAGAGTTATCTAGTGGCTTTTTTAGCAGAGCTAGATGTAGACCGGTATCATTATTAAGACTGTCGTTAGATTCTTATCTATAAACGGTTTTCATCATTCTTGAACTATATTTAACATCAGATATAATAGAGCTGGTATTAAAAAAAAAAAACTGCTCATAGACATCGCTGCCTGCTTCAACATATGAGCGAGCCTCTTTACTTCTTTTCTAAGAGCAGTACGTGCTATCCTAGAATCTGATTTTATTTAGGTAAAAATGGATCACTTTCACACTTTGGCGTTTTGTCTAAAGTTTTGCAAAGTCTGTAGTATACTGTGTTACTGAACTATTTATTTCGACTTCAGTGTTCAATATGTCTCTGGCTAGCATAATAACAAAATTATTCTGTTTTCAAAACAGTTATATAACCTGCAATTTGTTTGACGAGAACCCGCGATGAAATAATTAAGGTACAAAAGAATAAAATAAAAGAGCCGAAAAAGGTGGACCGACTTGAAAAAAAAAACAAATCTATCCCCAACGTACAAACAGTTAGTTAGCCATACTTTATCGTTAAACTCCCGACGGTATGGGCTCTAATGGACGCAGCGCGCCACGGCACGGAGGGCGCGTGTGGGGTCGCAGTGTAAAAATAATGTATTAGTGGGATTTACTTAATCCGAGACAGATGCGAGGTGGAGATTACTAGAGATGTGTGTCATAACGGAGACTATACCAACTGTCATCCTTTTACGTAAGGCTGTTTTTACTTACTTTGATCGATTGAAGACATTTTGATCAGTAGAATTATTATGTACTAGCTGTGCCCGCGACTTCGTCCGCGTTGAATTTTGTCCTTGGGTGACATTTTTAATTATTTTACAAATAAGACACATACGTATAAATACTTTAATGAGCTATTTGCAGTGTTTCACTGCAAAGAGCTTATTGAATTATTTAAATACAAAAGGTATAATGTATTAATATGAGCTTATTTAAGTACATTTTTATAAATTACATTTTTTGCTTTCCATCTTTTGCCATCAGTATTCGCATGCGTGTAGCATCTGCCCTCATGTGTTTGCCCATTCGGCACACTTAGGCATATTTCCCCACCTACATCTCGCTGTACCACAACGCGCTCCACCATTCCCCCCCTCCAATCTTCCCCCGCGCGGCTGCACAGCACTCATTGTGTACGGCGCGGCGCGGCGCGGTGCTTGGCAAGTTTCCTACTCGCATTAACTTTAGTTTCACATTTTGTAATGACTCCGTAAAGGTTACATCAGAATAGCTCTAATATTTTGTCTCCTGTCGTAAATTTATAAAACATTTACATAAACCTTACATATTTCCATACAAACATTCATTCCCTATTGCTATTTTACACCCTTGAGGGTAAAACTTTGTATGTCATATTTATTTATTTATAATCAACAGCCTAAAAAATAATTTTGTAGCTTCTAGCTCTAAAAATGACAATATACTCCCATACAACTTTTTATCCCCCCTTCTAACCCTTTTTTGCATTAAAAAGTAGCCTTGTAGCCTGTCCTTTCCCAGGCTTTAAAATAAACTATTTGTGTACCAAATTTAATTTAAATCGGATCCGTAGTTCTGACGTGAAAGCGCGACAGACAGACAGAGTTACTTTCGTATTTACAATATTAGTAAGGATTATTAAGTCGACATATTTTTGATTACCTTCATTAATTTTATATAAATCGAAAATTCGCTACAATTTACCTTTCAAGCCAGCATCGACAGAAATATCTAACGTCAAAATGTTGATATGTTGACACATTAAAATCCCTTTCACTATCTATCGTTCTTCCACATATATTACTTTATTTATATTAGAGAAATTCAGACTTTATTTCTCGAGATGTCAAATCCTTACAGGGATAAAGAGAATACGTCAACATATAAACATTTCCATGTCAGGCACGGATGTAACTTCACGTTTTAGGAGATTCAATGTGTAAATTCCACTAACCAGGAAAGCAAAAATGCCAACATAATCAAATCTTTATCTGTCGCAACTTCATACAAACGAATCAGACATAAAAATCGATACGTGTGTAGTCACTTGTCGATATGTTTTCCGGTATCTACACTCTTAAAATATCGTGTGTATTTAATGATTTAATTAGTTGAATTGATAATAAAAATATCTCAATTTTATACTTTTAAAAATACCCAAAAAATACCAACTAGTACAATTTAATACAGCGTGTTCTAAGAGTCTTATAGTCCAGTAAGCTTTTAAAATAATAATAGATAACTTCTACGTTTTTTTATTTCGAACCGTTGCTAAACTTAAGTGTCAGTGGGCTGGGCACATTACTCCCAGAACTGATGGCTCATGGAGCCAACGGGTTCTCGAATGTTTACCACGCACCGGAAGACGTAGCGTGGGTAGGCTCCCGCGAAGTGGACCGCGACCTGGTGAAGGTCTCGGGAATCCGCTGGATACGGGTGGCGCAAGATTGGTCGTCGTGGAGATTTTTCAGAGAGACATATGTCCAGCAGTGGACGACTTTCGGTTGAATGGATGGACGTTTTTGTTAAACAAATAAAACAATCTTTGGTATAACATAATTCTATATTAAGAAAATTAATTATTTCTATTTTGATACTACGATAACAATAAAACAACAAATATTGCATATTGAAATAACGTGCCAATTAAAAGAACGAAAAGTGAATACATAGGCATTCAAATATTCCACGAAATCATAGACATTCAGATTAATCTCTTTAACTTTTTTTACAATTAATATTCTGAGCAACAGACGCTAGGTATAATATATCGTGGGGGGCAGGAAGTATATCCTGCCCCCCCCGGACTTTTGACCATAGGTCATGCCTCCCTTCGGGGGTGGGCGAAGAGGTGGGAGGGGAAGTATTCCTCTCTCAGCCCCATTGGGCCATTGCACGGACGAGGCCCGGTGGGTTCGCCGCAGGGGGCGACGCGGTGACTGCGAAAGCCACCCCGTGTCCCCCCCATCCCAAATGCGGCGGACGGCCCCGGGGGGTTCTAGTGGGTATTCCCGGGCTACTCTCGCCCGGGTGAGTCCCACACTGGCACGGAGACGTCCCTCCATGCCCCCTTATCCATTGCATTGGGGGACTTCGGTCTCACTAATGCAATGGGTAAGGGTAGTGCGTAAATGCATTTCCCCCGTCAAAAAAAAAAAAAGAAAAAAAGGTATAATATATCGTATACATTTATAATATACTTCACCGAGATACTTTTACTGATGTTTTTACGAAGTGAAAGAACTGCCTCGTTGGCGCATTTGTATTGCGGTGCGACTGCCGTTCTGAGGTCTCGGGTTCGATCCCCGGGTCGTGTCAAGTCTTTTCTACTCAGTATCATCCCGTAGCTTGGAATTTGTACCCGATATGGCGACAGGCTCGCCCCCTGTCACATCTGGGCCGGAACTAAGCTCGGCGAAATGTGGGTAGGGTGTAGTTCACTATTTCACCTCTGCCTAACCCTTCGGGGATAACAGGCTTATGTTATGTTATGTTTTACGAAGTTATGGATTATAAACACCATCATCATCAGGTCATCTCAGCCTCCCCGCGAGGGTAGGCGAGGATACCATTCCATGGCACTGACCTCTTTGGTGGAATCTTCGCGGCCCGTTAATACGGACCAATCATTGGAGTTTTCTCAGCCTGTAGGCTGTTGACTCTCTCAATTTATTTTGGATTCTTTGCCGTCAATCGCCGTTTACGGCGACCATATTGCGGGGCGACGGTTTCGTTCGCTTGTCCGGAAGGCGCGCGTGGAGCGGAACTATCTCCCTGATTAGAGGGAAGCTCGACGCGTCTGCCCTCTGGATCATGGACGTGGCAAGTTTGCGGATGTGATCGCCTAAGCCCTCCCACTGCAGGTTCCGCGTAATCGTGTCATTCCTAACATAGCGAGGGGCTGTAAAGATTCTCCGTAAGGTGAGGTTCTCCTGGGCTTGTAGAATCTTTCGCCTTTGCTTGCTTAGATAAACGTACCAAGCTGGCGCCGCTTACGAATACGTTTTATGGAGGTTGATCTTCGTTCTATTATAAACAACAATTAATTTTAATTGTATTTATTTATATCCATTCATTCAACCGAAAAATATCCACTGCTGGACATTAGTCACCCCTAAATGTCTCCCGCATGCAGCGGATTCCCACGATCGCTACCTAAGTTGCATCTTCCGATAGCGCGGCAGCAATTCGAGAACCTATTGGCCCCATCGGGCATCGGTTCTACGGGCAATGGGACTAGCCCACTGCCACTTAAGTTTGGTAATTCTTCGGGCAATATCGGTTACTTTGAATCTTTTGCGGATCTCCTCTAATTCAATCACGCAATGAAACTCCGAGCATAGACCTTTTCATTGCTAACTGGACTCATTCGTAAGCGACCGATTGTAATTTTATAAAAATCAATTGTAAAAAAATCATCATTCAATTTTTTTTTAATTTGACGGACAATATGTTATTGAATTTTCTAGATTACTAGAACCTTTAGAATCATAAATCAATCGCATGAATTTAATAAGATAAAACAAGGCGATCACGTAAACCTCTCGCTGATCCTCTGATAAATTACCTATCAGTTTATCCGATAGCCATTCTGCTAATGAATGAATGGATGTTTATTTAACGAATATATAAGTATAAATAAATGAAACGCGACATGTTTTATTAATATTTATTACGTTGATACGACAGTTAATTTATTAAACGTACATACGTACGTACCACGGATAAATAATCATTATTTAATACAAAATGCGGGATAATTACAGATCAATCAAGACCAACCATGTATTATCGGATATCAGCTGTGCATAGAACATACGTGTCAATGTTAACAAGATCTTCCAAAGTTTAGTTACCTCATCTATACTAATAAATAAAATTGATGTGTCCGTTTGTAATGTCAAAATAATATTTTTTTACTAAATACATATGAATGTATATACGAGCCATTAACAAAAATACAATTTTAAATTTTTTTGTCCGGCTGTCTGTTTGTCCGGGCTAATCTCCGGAACGGCCGGACCGATTTTGACAGGACATTTTTTAGATAGCTAAAGTTACGCCGCGTAACTATGGATGCTTTTGATTTTCGAAAATAATTAGGGCTCTGCGTAAAAAAAAATAAAAGTCATAAAAAATCGTATAAAATGCGATTCAATGCACAATTTTTAGGGCAAGTGTTTAAATTTATGACAATTGGTTTTACTTTATCATAGTCCTAAAAAAATGTTGGGAAAATAATTAGAGTTCCGTATAAAATATATGAAACGCGGTCGCAGCCGCGGGCACACGGCTAGTAAATAATATTATGCTAGATACATTTTATTCTTACCAATGATAACCATTACTGATCCCGCTTAGAATATTATCTTAATGGATATGTCTCTTAATCTCTATAGAAAAGCGTAAGCCTAGATCCTTTCTCGAGTTCAGGTCTAGATTAAGCTGAAAACGACATCCAAATCTACTATATGTATTTCCGGTACTAAATCTGTTTCCCAATCCACAGTGCATCCAAGCTCGGAACATTTATGCAAGCACTCAATAATTTAAAAGTAATCAGGAGTCAATTATATGTATATACTAGCTATGTGCCCGCGGCTACGCCCGCGTTTCATATAAATTTTCAATGCATATTTATAATCAGATAGATTTTAATTTTTTATTCGAAACCCTAATTATTTTCCAAAAATTTTTTTCTTACTAACATTCATCCAACTATCTACCAAAAAAGTACCGTGAAAATCTGTCCTGCCGTTCCGGAGATTACATGTTACAAGCAGGTAGACAACAAATTTAAAAATTGTATTTTTGTTATAGGTATTTGTTATAAACGTTCATCTATTTAGTAAAAAATAATAATTTTGACATTACAAACTGACACATCAATTTTATTTGATATATAGTAATATTTTATTTGATGTATTAGATATTAGGGTGTTTTTTAACGACTGACTGTTTTTTTTTTCGGTACCAAATTTTGTTGGAAATGTCTTTAAAATGCTTAAAAACTTGAGCCCTTAAATATTAACATTAACTACTCTCCACGAACGTGAGAAAATTTCAAATATAATATACACGTAAAACTAATTTTCTTTTTAATTTTTAAAACTCGGTAGCACTTTGTAGCACTATATCGTTCGAACTCAGAAATTACTCAGGATACTTCGCACGGATATATAGAAAATATCTTCTTTTTTTTTAATATACCGTCTATTTTTTAAAATTTTAGATGGCAGCTAGTCATCGAACAAAATGACACATATTACTGTAATTAAAATTTGTAGGAAAATGTCTTGAATTTTCCTATAAAAAGCGAAGACACTTTTTCCCCAAACTTTTATTTAGATTTGATATATTCGTATTTAATAGTATAAATTTTGAACACTGAATATCAATTAATAACAGTTTTATGAAAGATAATAAATAGGAAACTGCCTAAAATGGAGCTTTTGTAAAATACTTTTATTTTGCGAAATCTTCAATACATTTTTAGAGATAAAAAAAGGCCCTGAAATGTTGATGTTCGCTGAAGAATAATAATAATGTTTACGTTGCATCAACTCTTTTCAGCGATGTATTAATAAAATTGAATAGAGTTTATATTTTCCTTCGGAGCGACTCGACGCCGTGAAAAAAAAACCGCGCCATCACTTTCCGCTCTGAGAAGTTTAAACAAGAGGCTTTTGTTTTTCGCCAAATGAAGTGGTCGGCAAGTTTATCGCGAGGCCCGATTGCCTCAGACATGGTAATCAATCAAATATTTGGCCAAGTCATGAATAAATCTGGCGAGGAGAGTTCTACGGTGATTCGGCTAAAACTAGGGTTGGTGATTGTTTAGTCTTTGCTATATTATAGATAATACCACAATAACAATATTAATAACAGCCTGTCGAACTTAGATCTATTTACGAGGGTATGCCATGTCAAATACTAAACTATCTAGATTCTAAAGCTTTGTATTTTGTCCTCTTGCAATAAACATGCGCTCGAATCAAATACTGAGCTGGGTTTTTATCTAATCTACATTACAAGTTTGTTTTTGCAGCATCAATTTAGAAACAAGTCCCTTTAAGCTTAGTGTGTTTAAATCTTAGGTCTAACCATCACTTAGCACCAGAAAAGATTGTGGTTTTACATTAACCAGTAGAAATAAAAAATATTTATCAAAGGTTTATAGTTTTATAGCATAAGTAATAAACAACCATTCTGTTCAATTCGATTAATAGAGTAAGTCGTAGATTCTCAACGTAGGAGATATCGGCTCCCTTATGGGAATAGAAGGCCCAGAGAAAATTAAGGGCATTTAGAAAAAAGGCAAAGAAATTAAGATGGGGTCTCTAGAAACAAACATATTCTCAAGGAGGGCGGTGAGCATAATAAGGTTGAAAACTTTGGTGTAAGTTATCGCTTTGCAGATTAAAATCGAACCTCAAAAAACCTTCGATCTTGCAGCGTCTAAAAACAGGTGCTACTTCCAAAGATCGAAGTTCCTATGTATCTTCAGCCACAATCTCTGGATCAAAACGCAAGACCGCCAGCGCTGCTTTTTTGCGACAGAAATATATGATTCCTTGTACAGATTGTACAACTCCGTTTGTATTACAACGTCATCCTTACAAATGAAATAAACGAATATAGTGTCAACCTACGCTACCAAAATTTTCATATAAGGAAAATTATGTATTTACAATATTGTAAAAAAATATATAAATCACCAAGGACATTTAACTGGTTTTGATTTTTTCATAACAGTATTTGACGTATCATTTTATTAGAAACATTGATAGATACAAAGTATGAAATAAAAACGTTTACAATAAAAATAATAGAAATAAAAATAGCATACCATTACGAAATTAGGTTGAAAAATGGTTTTAACCTATGAAACGTTTTAACCTTTTAACCTATGAAATAGAGATATTATATTATGTGACACAACACTATTTTGTTAAATATACATTATTATGTGGTCTTGCGTTTAAACACCAAATTATCGTTTTCTTTTGTTTTTGAGGGTTGACACCATTACCAAGTATCGAGATTTAATTATTGAAATTTTCGAAATACGTTACGGAACGGAAAGAAAACTTAGATGGAGATTTATTAGAAAGAACTGGTAGAAAGTTCTCATTGTGGCATTGATTAGTCATATACAAACATAAAAAAATCATTACAAAGAAACAGTAATGGAGACTCATATAATTGTTACGAACAGTGTTTTTAGAACACCTTTGTACTCGATAGGATGGCTCAAATTGCATTAAAAAATGCAGTACACATTTCAACACCAACCAATGTTATTCCTTAATAACACATAGTCAGAAATATTTAGAATACATATTATTGACACATATTGATCTAGTGGATTATTTAAACATTATATGCTGTAAAATCTTTATGCATAAAACGCAAGTTATATAATAACAGTTGAAATGTAACTTAAAATATAATATAAATATTTTTTACTTAAAATATAATTCAAAATGTACATTACAAAAACATTATTAAGTTTATAAAATAGTATAAAAAAAAAATCAAAAACCCCAAAATAATGTATATTTGTATAACATACATTAATGTAAAGGTTTAAATCGACAAAAAAAGTGGTAACCCTGTTTGAAAAGTGCCTCTCGGAGCAACTGTGCGGATGTTTGCTCGTGACTTCCCGATACTTCCATATTATTATGTTTACACAAGAAGTATTACTTATTTAGCAAACCTCAAGAGAGAAACTTCGAGACTAGGTAGCTACATAACTCTGTTCGGTTTAACTTTAAATAAAATCTTGCAAAATAACAGATTTAGTATCCTCTCTTAAATTAATCGTAGAACATATATATAAGTAATAGTACGTATAAACATCTTGACGAAGGACCATGACGCCGCAGATATCGATTTTAACTTCTGATTGGTCGAAATCGCGCGGATAATCTATGTGTCGATTACGTGATTGGTAAATCACAGTCAACCAAACAGTTATGTTAAAAGATGATACTTGTCAATCGAACTTAAAAAAAAACTGTAAGAAAAGTAAATTCCAATATAGACGAAATATTTTCTATGGATTCCGTTATATTACCACACATTATCTAAATTCGAAAGTACATCTATTATCTTTAGATTATTAAAACCATATATAAATTATATATAGTCTTTGTTATAACGTTTTTCGCAGTTTCATAAAATATAGTGATTCGACCGCCATATTTGTTTAATTTATAACCATAGATAAACTATATATATAGTCTTTGTTATAACGTTTGTCGCAGTTTAATAGAATATACTGAATCGACCGCCATATTTGTTTCGTTTTATTTACATCATTTCTCTCTGCTAACTAAATATATACGTATACACACAGCAGAGATAATTATTGGATTTGATAACCATTGAATTATAAATTGTAATTACGAAATGTAAATTTGATTAATTCCTAACAAAAAAAAAATCTCATTTTCAGCGAATTACTGGTACTTCATATTCGTTTGTTATAGTACTCTATATCGCCCTAAAAACAAATTGGTCTGTAACTGGGTCCAATATAATTTTATTATCATAGTTAGAGAGGTAACGGAGGAACATAACACGCCAGAATAATCTCCATTTCCTCGTTCGGTAAACCTGAAAACGTACTGCGGATGGTACAGTCGACTCCATTTAAATCTATCTAGTTTAATATCTACCGAGATATGTAAGAAATCAAATTTGTCTATCTACATTTTAATACAGTCACATGAGAACAGAAACGAGTACTTAATGTAAATACTGAAAATTATTATACATAACATCTAAAAAGTTTAATAGTAAATTCCAATTCCGTCCAAAAATCTTTTCCAGCAACACCTGATACTTTAGAATTTAACCCACAACTCAGAAAGTAATAAACAATTGAATCCAGCTACAGACGATAAGCCAATTATAACATAATTATTCACTGTAAAATAAATGATATCCGATTAATTCGTGGTAAAAACCGCCATATTATGTTCGGGTAGTTTTTTAATTATCATTTCGAACGTAAGCTTTATCTTCATCACTCTCAATTTTGGAAATATACGCCTTGTAGTAAGTACAATCGAGTAACATTGCGCTCGGTAAATATTTTTTTTGAACAGTTATGTAAAAGTGTTGCTGGACGCAGGTGGCCCAAGAGTGGTCGTCGTAGAGATCTTTGGGGGAAACCTATGCCCAGCAGTGGACGTCTTTCGGTTGAATAGATAGATGGATTGCAGTAATTGCTGGGCCTTTTTTGGCACTGAATCTCAGATCGGACCCTTAATGCCAGACCTGATAACGCCTGTGTATACAAGCGTCCACCGAGAATGTCTGAGTCACACACAGCTTACGATCTAAATTCCATCTATTCATGATGATGACTGTATTGCTAAGAGTACTTTCCACACCACCGAATTGAGGTCAGTAACGTCGATAGTATTACTGCCGTCAACCCGGGAACGAAGCAACCACCAGCCAGGCTACAGGTTAAAAATATAAAGAAATGACCTGTGAAACGAATTTACACCTTATTCCATAACCATTCGTTACAATTTCCCCTGTGATAACTGTACAACTACGAGTACTTTCATTTCGGTGTAATATTTTCATAAAATAAGGGGTATGTTTGACTTTGCTTTTCTAACTCGTCCAATATTTTCATACTCCGCTCTAGTGTACTTGAAAATGAAGAAAACTATTATACCACGATATTTTCCTTCAACACACACATCACACTGGTAATCAATTATAATAATAATATACAAACTATCTGGAAAATATTGGATTCGATATGAATTTCCAAGGCTAAGAAATCTACAGTCATGTGTGTTTCCCCTTCCACACTTTCCTTGACCGTTAAAAGATTTTGTAAATTAAATTCACATTTGTAGGTGTATTAGTGAATTTATAAAAAATATTAAGGTCTCTTAAAACAGTAAACGGGACGAGACGGCGGCAGGACACCAGTGCGATGTGTACAGTTGTTAATGTTACTAAAGAAAACAGCACGCCGGGAGCGAGGGTTCTATGTGGCGTGTTCTATACTAATTAATTACAAATGTTCACACCATACTGGCTTCCCGCTGACATCCCATACGGACTCTTTGGCGTGACCTTTCCACTTTCCTACCCCATCTTTTCTTTTCCATAACATAATCTTACATGTGAGGCTTCGGAAATAAACCTGTATGGTAGCTACCATCTCGACGGTAACAAAATGTTCCTTAACCAAAAGTTCAGTATGGCATATGTTCACGCTCAAAGTCTACACGACGCGAACGCTGGAACGTGAACGCATCCTCAGCGAACCTATCGGTTTTAAATATAAAGACGTTAAAAAGCACTTGTAAATTAGAAACGAGATTAATAGCATAATCAATAAAACCGCAATTTTTTTTTTCGCAAGCCGTTTATGTAACTGTAAAAAGCCTATACATGTTTTTGATCCACAGGTCGCTGGTTCATATCCGCCTCGAAGGACCAAAAACATGTATAGGCTTTTTATAGCTACATGAACGGCTTGAGAAAAAAAAAATAATTTGCGGTTTTTATTGATTGTGCGTTTAATCTCGATTCTAATTTACAAGTGCTTTTTAACGTCTTTATAATTAAAACCGACTGGTACGCTGAGGATGCGTTCACGTTTCTGCGTTCGCGCCGTGTAGACTTTGAGCGTAAACAGCATGGTCATGTCATTTTGGTATGTACTGAACTATTAGTTATAGTGACTATAAGTTTTCGTAATAAAAAATTAACGTATTAAAAAATTGTCAATAGATTCTCATCTTATTTTTTTACTTATCGTTAATTTTCTTTTTCTCTAAACGACTACATCTTCCAATAATTTTTAACAATTTAGTATAAATAACATACATGATAATGCTAACATTGTTAACTTAACTAACATTTTAACTTTTATAATTGTCTTATTCGAAACGATCCGAAACATGATACTTAAACTATAATTTTCATTTCAAGCAAGTTTCATCAAAACTTGTTGAACACATAATTGTTCTTGGATTGTACTTAATTCATCAGCTAAAGAGCAGAGTTACGTTGTAAAAAAAATAGGTATTACTATGGGTAATGCTAAACCTATGTGGTAGGTATTTAAAAACTGGACTAATTAACCATATCAAATACAAGAAATTGAAATTCCATGGTGGTCAAAATCCAATTTACTATAGTTATAAATGTCCAACACTTTTTGTCTACACGTTTTAAAACTATTCTTCGCTCGATGTATTTTCTCTTAAAAAACATTTTTATTCCCTCATCTCTATTGTGCCGCTTCCAATTTGTTTACTTGGCTTTTGCTTAGCATATCACGGAATAGTCTCGTTTCAACTGCACGAATAAATGTGAGCAACAGACCTTACAATTAACTTCATTGGATTTTCAATTATACTGTTCTGATTATAAGATTTAATATCGTTTGCGATGCAAGGTGGAGTTATGCGGTTTGGTTTTTAATCGTGTCTCAGCTTTGCCATCACCTCGGAGCTCATGTTTGCATTCGCGGTACTTCCCTGCGAACGCTCTCTTACTTTACGTTTCTCGACTTTGTAATACGTATTGTCTTTCACACCTTTGAAAGCAATGTAAGCATTTCATGCCATGTTTTGTTAGCAATTGTAAAATAAAATGTATTAGATATACATCAATTTATACATGATATTAATTAGGTAGCAACACTTTAGACATGTAATGCCTTATATAAAATTAAAATAAAGGCGTTAATATAACTTAAGAAGTTATTTATTCTGTATAATTTTAACATTTGGTACCACAGACTTACCGATAACCCGCTAAACATAGAGTAAATCGTGTTGAAAGTGACAATGCCGGAACACACTTGCAGGTCCTCTACAACAGATTTTCAACATAACGCCTGAGAGTTTTTGATAGGATCTCACTCTGTCAAGTAGCATTTCTTGTCTTTCATTCATTAACTTGCGTATTAGACTCTACCTTACTCGTATGTTTTGCGTGATATAATTTGGTTATCGTACACTTATGAAGTCTATTGGAAATAATAACGTTGAAGCTTTATTCTATAAGGGATCACAGAAAATTATTTTAAAGTTCTAACAAGAAATCAGCCATGTTGCTAGAACATTGAAAACTAATACAAAGTTAGACACAAGCAAAATTATGTACATAACTCACAGACTATCATTAATTAAGAAGAAGAACTTGGCGGTGATAACTAGCCAGGAGGATATTAGAACTAGCTTACAATCTACGATCATGGAATAACGCCCAGTGCCAGTTCATCGAATTCCGGTTCATGGCATTTACATTCACTGGTAGCTCTATTTAAATGAAAATATAAGTACAAAACCTGAAAAAAAAACACTATCTCTATACGGCTGTTAAGTCGATCTATTTAAAACAGTACAAATAATATCTCGGCATGTACCTAAAACTCGGTAATTTATAATGCCAGTACGTCGTTGACTATGATAGTGGTTAATCCCAGGTTTTCCCTCGAGAAACGAGAAGTTATTGCCAAAAGGTTGCATATTTACTGGTTTGTATTAATAAAAATAATAATTAAATTTTGGCATAACCTTAGTCTATCGTGTAGTAATTCATGTTTTTAATTCATTAACTGGCAATATTTGTCCTCTTTTATGTGATTTTGGGAGCGTTTTACGTTTATAGTGTTATAATTGCGCATATAAGAACCATATTTTAATCAAATATATATTCTAATGTGTCACAAAGAATCCCTTTTTTTTTTGACGGGGGGAAATTCATTTACGCACTACCCTTACCTATTGCATTAGTGAGACCGGAGTCCCCCAATGCAATAGGTAAGGAGGCCCGGAGGGACGACTCCGTGCCAGTGTGGGACTCGCCCAGACGTGAAGCGTCCGGAAATACCTACTAAAACCCCCCGGGGCCGTCCGCCGCATTTGGGATGGGGGCGATACGGGATGGCTTTCGAAAGCACCGCGTCGCCCCCTGCGGCAGACCCACCAGGCCTCGTCCGTGCAATGGCCCAGTAGGGATGGGGGGGAATACTTCCTTACCCACCTCTTAGCCCACCTCTCAGAAAGAGGAAAAACCAAAGGTCACCAGTTCGGGGGCAGGATATACTTCCTGCCCCCCATAAAAAAAAAATGGAAGTGTGGGATAGAGCAGTGGCGGGCAAAGAGAAAGAAGAAGTAACCCGCCACTGCTGTAAGAAGAGAATAGGTCCCTCTGCTTCACTCATCATGTCTCAATCGGCAAGACGTAGGAAGGAGAGGGATGCCTAGAAGAACAAGGACACAAAGAACACAACTCACAAAGAATCCCTGGAAAACTATATAAAAAATTCCATCATTCACCATCCACCACCTTCCTAGAACGTTACCGGGTTAATAAAATATTGAAGAAAGATTATATCCATATAGTATTGGCGGAACTGTGTGTTTAATTCACACCTCGTTCATTAATAAAAAGAAAAAGAAATGCCATTTTATAAATCATATATATATATATATATATTTATATATATTTATGTTCCAATGATATCCGCATCGATTTAGACAGATTTAAATTAATTCTGTTTATTTGTTACAGAATTACAGTAAATTAAAAATGTGGTATTGTACTTGAGAACTTTGTTCATTTATTACCTGCCGTAGTGTTCGAAGTTCGAATTTTCCATGGACATACCGAAACTTTTGTGAGTAGTGTTTTAGATCTGAAATAAAAAAAATCAAAGTTTCTCAGTAAAACTAGAAAGGGGGATTTTATGTAGAATTCTGTACTTCGATAAGAAGAATCTTAATCTTGCCAGGGTTTTTTTTTACAAGGTATAAGCTTAGTGTTTTGACCACAATCTCATCTGGTGTTAAATGAGGATGTGGTCCAGGATAGTAAACACACTAAGCCTTGAGGTACTGGTTCTATTGGTATTTGGCGACAGGTTTTCAAACTTGAGAGTGGTAGCTACCCAGGCGGGCATCATTAGAAAATGCCCTACCACCGTGCTCCTGGTTTTCTCACGATGTTTTCCTTCACCGAAAGCTGAGGCAGATTTTAGAGTCGAATAAGTGGGGATCGAACCCGTGTCGATTGACGCGGAATCCGGCCGCACTACACGCTGCGCCATCATCGCTTCAGAACTTAGACTTTCATATTTAAGTGGGTAGGTACATCTTAAATGACACAAGTCAAGACTAGTCGTAGTAACATTACAAGTGTTAGCTTCTTAAAAATTCATATGCTAATTTTAGAGGAATAATGGCCGTTGCCCAGATATTTTCAGTAATGATTATATTTAATTTGTCAATAGTACAATATAACAAGTTGATTTCATCCCATAAATTAATAAATAATTTACAACATGTCATAAAATAAGACTCATTTTAAATTGTACTTTTACAATAAGTTTGGATTTTTATTAATTCATTTTATATATTTAAATCTGTAAGTAGCTCTAGCTCGATTTCCGGAAATGTTACAAAATTAATATTTCGGAACATTAGAGGCAGTCATGATAACAGAATAATATTACGTCATGATTGAGCTCCAGTGGGTGTTGGTGTGGTTCTAGTAAAAAAGTGAAGTGTAGTTAGATGAATTAAGAAGGCTGTCTGGACTTTCAATATAAATAAATAATAGCGTGTTAAAAAAGAGTTTATCACAAGACTGAAGTGATTCTTTAATAAAATTGAAGTGTCTGTTTGTAATGTCAAAATTTTTCTATTACTAAATAGGTATGAATTATACGATACCTACACTAAAAATGCATTTTTTTTATTTTTATCTGTCTGTTTGTTCCGGGTGATCTCCGTAACGGTTAAACGGATTTTGACACGAGTTTTTTTGGTAGATAGCTGAAGGTACTCCGGGTAACTTAGGGCACTTTTAATTTTCGAAAATAATTGGTGTTCCGCGTAAAAAAAAACACATAAAAAGTTGAATAAAATTCGATTCGATGCATAATTGTATGGGCAAGTGATTGAATTTTTGAGAAGTATATTTACTTTATCTGAGCACTAATTTTTTTTTTGGAAAATAATTACTGTTCCGTATAAAAAATAAAATAAAACGCAGTCTACATAAATTTGGATGTATATTTATTGAAAATTACGCTAATATAGATTAATTTAGTTTTATATTGATCTATTTATGTTGGCTTGAGTTCAAAGGTATTCTTTATTTCTATTTTTAATTTGAATTGAATTTTGAATTTATTAAAAAAGCCACATGGTTATATTTAAAGGTGTATATATTTTACGTCCGTTTTAAATATTTATTTATTTATTTAATATAAATATTTCTTTAAATTAAAGATTGTTTTAATATTAAAAGCTTCATTTAGAGACGAATGAAAAAGTTCTATGAAACGTATTATAGAAGTTTTAAATACGTTTAATGATAAGTACATTATCAAAGCAGAAGAACCATTGACCTTGACTGGTTTGACATGAGAACCGTTTCCGTTTGGCAATATCACGACAGATGGCCTTAGGTAATTCATTGGACCTCTACTTAATTGTCACGAAGTGGCATGTCGATGCGAATTTTTGAAAAGGATAATTAGTTTGTATATCTTGCTATTACAACGTGTTAATGAAAATGTACGAAGCAGACTTGAATATTCAAAACCTTTCTCTCTAGTTTCCAATAAAAAATATAATTAAAAAAAAATAGTAACTAAACACCCAAAATCATTCAGATCGCACGGCGTGTAATAAAATCCACTCCGAAACATAAAAAACAAAACGCCATTACGAAAATTGGCAACTGTGGAAACGTAATTTCGTTTTAAACCTCGCACCAGATACAAAGGAAATTTGAACCCAATAGGGGCAGATGGGCTCTGACCTCATATTCTGATATCCAATAAAGAGCAGCTACATTTTATGGGCCATTCGAAGGGTCGCCTTTTTTCTGAATCCTTCAAGTTTAGCTTTAATCTTTTCGTATTGTGTTATTTAGTGGTACAAAGATTCATGCAAGATATTAAATTAAATACACACGCTGTAACTTGTTAGGATATACGTAAAATTGAACATTTAACCCCTGGAGCACTAACCTGGCGTTTACGCCAGCTTTCCATTGTTTTCCTATTGTCTTATTTTTATGGGTAATCGACATATTTATTATGCATTTGAAATTGTTTTGGTTTTATAAAAAAAACAAATACACAGTGCCAGAGACAGATATATTTTAAACATACTGAAAAAAAAAAACATGTTACCAGAGATAAAATAGTATATAATAGTCTATGAATCAAAGCAAAGTGTATAGTTATAAATAGTCTAATAAAGATAATTAATAAATTAAGGTCTCCTAAGCAATCAGGTCCGTCTACTAGAGTACTAATTTTATTTTTCAATACAGAGTGATATTCCCACGCATAAAATATTTTACCACAGTATCTTTACTAATTATACCGAACTAATTAGTACTCTCAATAGCTTTATGAAAAATCATATAAAGGAAACGAATATCAGAAGTCTCTTACTAAATCAAGTATACTTACTTTTATGATTTACTTAATATAAATGTAGAAATATTCATTTGAAAAGAGATCCGTTCCATTAATGATTCATTTCATTTCATAACGGCGATTCAGCTGAAGCTAAACACGACTCATTTTTAATTATAAACTGTTGTGACCACTCTTTGACTATCTATTACAGATATTTTTATTAATAACAATTGTTAAATACTCTCGCTTTATTTATTAAACACTCTCACTATGTATTATTTCCACGTCACCACTTTATTATATCAGGAACATTCACTTTAGCAGATAGAACTCAATTGTTTCTGTGGTTGGCCTTATTATAGGCATTCCATGCAATGTGACATGTGGCAGGAGAGATACGGTCCTACCGGATGTAGGTGGATAATATCTTAAGGCGCCGCCGGATGTGTGCCGAAAATATTGTTAACACAGTAATTAAAAAATGAATAAACGTGATTCGAAATTAATTCCATTAACTTTCTATATGTCAATCATATTTCTCAATATGTCAAGACACCAAGACCTATACCAAAGTGTCTTTATAAAATACTTTTATTCCAGTATTAATGATACTAGATTTCGTTCAGTGGTCGAATTTCGACTCTATTAATTATTGAAAATACTAAAGCATATCAATAACCAATAAATAAAACTGTTTATGAACATATGAGAAAAATGACATAAACTGATTTGAAAAACGTTTCTTTTTTTTTTTTTTAAACTAGCCAATATTTTTTTTGTAATAAAACAATGAATGGAAAAATCAAAACTTTTCAATTAATGAACTGTATTTTTTGGTTATGTAATAAGAACAACACACTATCCAAGTGAATATGGTCAATAACATCAAGTTAATCGCTTATAATGGCCAATATCTAGAGCAATACATTGGTGATATAATCTAGTTATTGTCCTATCAATAATAAAGAAGCATGGCCACCGCGGCAGATAATGTCGCCGTGGTGCCTCCATGGGGGTTTTATCTTAATTGCCTTCACAAAGTCAATATCCTTAAGACCGATTCACATCCATAACGAACGATTCCGATTTTATATTTTTTTTTTTTCAACATATTAATTTATCCATATTTTCGTTTATCACTTTACTAGCTATCTAAATGCGCTACCATACACCAGGCGCTATAACTGCAGTTCAATTTTAAGAATGACCGAAAAGATTAAATATTAATTGGTAACCGACGACGTATACTTCCAGTGATTACGGCAAAACCCTCTGTATCACTGACTCATGTCAAAACACTAATTTTATAGGATTTACTAGATGACACTAGCTCGTGTATCTAAGGTATTAGATCTTAACACAAGCCTTGGAATCTAAGACACGTTATAAGCCTAGTTAAGGCGTCCGTTTTAACAATATTTTGTTAAGAAATTTGGAAATAATCATTTTCAAAAATTATTTCACGGCTATATAGAAAAAAAGCATTTATTTTGAAATTCATTGCTAATACTAATAATATACAAAAAATTATAATAAAAATAAAACTTGTCTATTATATACATTTAGTGCAAATTTTAAACGATAATGAAATAAAACACGTGAGATCAATTTAACATTAATTTATTCTAAACAAAATAAACCGAACTGTGTAATGTAAATACTTTTGCAATAGTAAAATTAAAGTAAATATCGATATTCTCCTTTTTATCAAATCACATCGTCCCTAAAGTCATATTTGTAAATCAGAACAAAGTTGTCCTAACTTAAGATTTTATACTTTCTAAGTTTACAATTTTCCTAATAATAAATCATTGAAAATGTCAGTCAATTTGTTTTTAACACAACCCAATTCCCAAACCGTAATTTATACTTTTAAAATTTCAACGAAACCAAAATCGATTAATCCAAAAAATACAAAAGATGTTTTTAAAATTGAATCCACACTAGACTGTGAATCGGACTCGGGGATCAACAATTTTTGACGGGTAAACAAAGCCCGAAACTCAATCTCGGAGCCAGTTTTGAAATCAATATCTTACAATAATAAACCATTAAATTATCCAACAAAGGATGCTGTAGGAGATTGCTTTTATTGCATCTTAATATAAAGTTATCATCAAATAAACTTATTGAGTCACAGAAGCAGGAAATGGGAATTGCTTTATTAAAAAGTGCATGCCAGTACCTATATAATAAGATATTTATAATTATAAAAGTAATTCATTTGAAATATAAATTTACAAAAATTAGAATAAGATTTAAAATTTGCTTATACAACGAATATATTTGAAACTAGTTGTGACCGCGATTTCGTTCGCGTGGAATTCAGACAAATATTTTCTAATAGACAGACTATATACTCCATATAGATGCAATCTATCTCACTACTAATATATTCTCTATCTATGTCCCATCCCGTTTCATCTCGACACACGCGGTGGAGGTCATGCCGGCCAGACCAGGCCATCTCCCAGAAAACTTTCCCAGTGCAATGAAAGATCAGGGCCCCCGCCCTTCCCTCCTTGGTTTGCCAATGCGCCAGAGTATAGACCCACCGGTGCGATGCCGGGACTGAGTCGCCATCTGCGCTTAACCCTCGCGGGGCACCTGTGCTGAAATGTATCCAGCCATTCTTGCCCTAATAGGCCGGAATGCTATGCTAGGCCTGAATGAAAGATATGTGAAAATGCTTTACATTTTGTTCCTTTATTTCAAACCATTCAAGCAGCGCACACTATATTATATAATTATTACCTACTTCAATTACATTTATTATGATTACTTATTAAAAATATATATTTAGCAAAATAACAAGTAGCCTATATATAATATACCTTTCTAACGGTGAAAGAATTTCCAAAATCTGATCAGTAGTACCGGAGATGACCTCGGAAATCCAAACTCATAAACTTTACTTCTTTACAATATTAGTATAGATGTTATAATGCATACACTTGATTCTTTTTTATGAATCTAGATAAACGCTATTCATACATTAGGTATAATATGTGTAAAAGCCAGATGTTACTATAGAGTTCCAAATTTAATACCAAAGTACATCGAAATCGGTTGAGTAGTTTTTGCGTGATTGGCGAAAAAATTAATAAACGGACAGAAAGAAAAAATATTTTAAAACTATCGATATGTGTCCTATAGTAGTATCTAAAGGCCTACATATTTTTTTGCTCAAATATCTTCAATGTGCAGATTTCGATCCTTGTCCAGTATCTATGTATCCATTACAAGGTAATGTTTGAGAACAGCTGTTACTTGTTTCACTATTCATTTATAATACTACTAGCTATTCTCCGCGGTTTTACCCGCGGATTTCCCGTTCCCGTGGGATTTTCAGAATAAAAGCTATTCACTATTAGCTAGTGGCGACGCGTGAAAAAATCTACGGTAAAACCGAAGTATTAAAATCTACGTCATACTTCTTCCTCTTGAAGAATTACAGTAATAAATGATGGATGCTTGTGCTGCTGAGCGAAGATATCCAGTTGCAGTTAGTGTTAACCACCTTCATGGTGAAGGTGGAACTTGACTTCAATGGAGTTACATAAACAGCACAGATTGAAGGTGAAATTATTTAGCACCCTAAATACGAAATGTCAAATTCAGTTCGCTTGTGATAAATGTTCCTATATTTATGAAAATGTAATAAATTATAAAATAACGATTTGTTACGTGATACATAAAATTGATTTTTTCCTCTTCATACTAGATACAATTAATACAAAGTACGATTCTTCGTCTACGATATTGACACATCATTATAAACAATTAAACTAAAATAGGAAGTAAATCAATCACTTTGTGTAGCGAAATAGTGGAATCTATTGAGATTAATTAGCATATTATCCTCTTCATATGAAATAGCTTTAAGGCATTATTCTAGTATACCAGTAAATGGCGCTTTCTTCAAATATTTGTATTAATAAACCGTAATTTTATCACAATTATGATCAAAATGAAATGAATAATCCGGAACGAAGGGGCTTATTTTCAGCCTAAATTTCTGGTACTGATGAAGTCATAGAGGGAGACCTCGGTGCCACGCTGCGGCATAAAGCCATATTGCCGTACGCTGAGTTAAGGAAGCAGGTGCCATTGTAGACGGCGCACCAGAAGCTTTTCGAGGAGCTTTCTTAGCACCGGGAGTAGATCAATAGGTCGGTATGACTTGGGGCTGGTATAGTCTTTCCTGCCCGGCTTCCGCAGTATGCACACCTGCGCGAATTTCCAGGGTTTTGGGAAGAGGGCCAGGTCCAAGCATTTGTTAGTCAAAGCCCGGAACAGTCCCACGCTCCGCCCCGCCCCCCCCCCCCCTCCAAGATCACGTGCATATGTCCGCCAAGAACCCATCACTCCCAGGGGACTTCCGCGAACTAAACTCTTTTATAGACCGTAGGATATTCTCCCGGGTGAAGGGCGGGTCATCCGCCGACAGACTGTGGAGTCCTGCCAGAGGGATGCCCTCAGTCAACACCTTTTGATCTTCTGTTTCGCCATCCACAGTGTCCTCTAAGAAGACCGCGGAGGCGAAGAGGTTGACGGACCCATTTGGAAACTTAAAATGTTTAAATGTCGTGATGCAAACTCAATACGATATCTATCTACGTGGCATACTTCTTTACTGCTGCGATTAGTATTTTTGGGGGTAATGTTTGTCTGTGTTTCTTAAGTATGGTTTTGAACACAAATAGCTGTCTATAATACAGTAAGCCAATGCTCGTTCAAGTTTTATAAGAGATGATTTTGCAACACCATCACAAACTCGTATGCAGTAAGAGATAAGAGACTGACACATATATATATAAGTCGACGTATCTTGGAAGTGAATGTATCATAAGTGTTTGTTCCAGTTCAGTCTCTCATCTATTATGATTCCGAGATATTTGATATCGGTCGTACGAGATAAAAAAAATACATTTACAATTTGTGTGCAGTTTTGATCAAGGGTTCTAAATTATTTATAATTATCTATCCATTATCCTATTTCGAGAAAGAAAATACATCTAAAGCCTAATACGCCTAAAGAGTTACAAACCGGTATAATTTCTTCCGGCGATGAATTGCCGTTCTATCGGTGTCGACGTTGTATTATTCTTATAAATAGACGCAAAAGCGAGCTGCAATAAAAATACCCATGAAGCGGGTAAAACGTAATTCTAGGAAACTACAAAAATATAATCTCAAATAGAGAACCCTTTTACTATAGTTTTTGAATGTAAAAGTGACTTTTTTTTTTGTTGCTTCCGTGTATTTTTGTAGTTACTAGGTCCTGTATCAGAGCTTTTTATATCTGAAATTCTCAGTACCTATCAGTAAAAATATAAAGTTCTACTATAAAATTCTGCGTAACTTTTACGGAAATATATTTGACTATTGTTTTATTACGTAACAAACAATACAATAAGATAAAAGCATCGCGTCGGTAACACGGACAGTGATAAAGCGTTTTTTTATTTCCCAACCCCCGATGTAACATATTTCTGCTAATGTACTAACGGCATAGACTTTTTTGCGTATAGCCCGTGTTAATTATATCTCCATCATCATTAGTTATACTGCCGATTCCAGGATCGAAGTTTTTGTTAACGGCTGGAGGAATTTTTTTTCGCTAAGTCGCTAAATCGACAGAACCTGATATAAGTTGATGTATTCTACAGATTATTATGATTCGTAATTTTGTTTTACTCGGTAAGGAGCCGACGTAACTCTAAAAGGACGAAACTTCAAGTATGATTTGCCGTCACTTCCAACCACTCTTGTAAGTGTAGTGTTGTGTTAAGTTATAAGAAATTGTCGATGTGATAAGCGATCTTTGTATGCCGATATAAGAAACGTTCATTTATTAATGGTTTTAGGCGTATGTGTAAAACAAGACCTGCATGCAGTGTTTTTAAAAAATTGTTGCACTTAGCTTTTTATAAAATGTAGGAACGTATTTATGTATATTCTCTAGTGTTGGTGTAAATAATTGTCTGGGAACCTTATTAAATAAATAGCGATTTCCGCGGCCAAGGCACTATCTCTATGTAAACGAATGGATTAGCGGAAATAAGAAGCTCGACTTGGCGGGGGCAATGCTATGCCCCCAGATTACGTACGTTGTCAACCCGATTGAAAGCGCTTGCGGCTACTGGACTACCAATTATCTTTCGAGTTTCCCATCCCTGGTTTGAATACAAGCAGCAGTAGAAGAATTCTTTCAATGAATATAATAATATACATACATATACATCAAAAAAAGCCATCAATCAAGGATGGCACCCGTTCTCCGGGTAATTAATTAGCCACCTTTAAGGTAAATTGTAGATTCAAAATATAGTGAAAAGTGCCCGAGTGATCAATATAATGTTCGTCGAATATCAATACCCAATATGCACCAATTTGGTTTCCACATTCACCACCTTCTACACGAACGATTTACCTCAGTATTCATTGGCGAATGTTCGCCAGACAGTCTAAACTAAATTTTTTATGAAATAAAATATAACTCTTACAAATATAAATCTTTCTTTTCTCTTAGTACCAAAAAGTTTTAGGGAAATAAATAGAAATTATGAACAAAACAGGATTAAATGGCCAGCACCATCAAAATATTATTTTCTATTATTAATTAAAAAACCATATTATGCAGTAAATAAGATATACAACGCGGGTGGAACCGTGCACAGACACCCAGTTAATAAAATCAATACATCTTAGAACCCCAATGTTATCCGAGTAAATATTACTTAAATATAGTAAATACATGATGTTGAACATTTCAAAATACTAATTTACCAAAAAGTTTATCTTCGGATCGTTCTGATAAATTACCTAAATAATCTGTCTTTTCCACTAGAGTATTAAACTTCTAAGTAATACAAATGTACTGTTTGCAAACCAGCTGTACACGGGAATGAATATTGTTAGATATAAATAAAAACATGTTTCATTTTATGCTGCCATAGGTATTACAGTATTTATGTATATAAAACGATGTATTTTTTTTTTCTAATAATTCATTTCATTTAAATAAACTTTGGCTATTAACGTCAATTCTACTTTCATATGTTATCTATTGGCTCATTGACACAGCACGTTCAGCATGCATCTAACATTCGGGTTTTTTGTTTATGGAAGTGGGAACAAGTTCATTGAACCTGCTTCACAATTTATTATGCGTTATAATAACGGAACTCAAAAAACTTGGAATGCCTACTAAAAACATCTCACGTAAATCGCTGACCACATTGCCACAATCCGGGTTCTCTATCTAATTCATCGGAAAACGTTAAACGCCACATTATCTTTAACTCGAATTTCCGGTTATTATTATTGTGTGTAATTCCGATTGCACATAAAATACACACTCCATACTGCAATGATAGTATATACTTAATATTAAGGCTATAATCAATTTTGACTGTTCTCTGTAATTTAGCAGTAATATCTGTGAAACCGGGCGAAAATATAAAGAAATTGAAATATAATTTATTTTGCGCTATGACGGCGCAGTTGGCAGTGCGGTCGGATACCGTGTCAATGGATGCGGTTTCGAATCCAACTCTAAAATCAACCTTAGCTTTCGGTGAAGGAAAACATCATGAATAAACCATAACATCTAGGCCTTTTTTTTTTTGTCGGGGGGAAATGCATTTACGCACTACCCTTACCTATTGCATTAGTGAGACCGAAGTCCCCCAATGCAATAGGTAAGGGGGCACGGAGGGACGAACTCCGTGCCAGTGTGGGACTCACCCGGGCGAGAGCCGCCCGGAAATACCCACTAAAACCCCCCGGGGCCGTCCGCCGCATTTGGGATGGGGGCGATACGGGATTGCAATGCATGCCACCGCGTCGCCCCCTGCGGCGAACCCACCGGGCCTCGTCCGTGCAATGGCCCAATGGGGATGGGAGAGGAATACTTCCCCACCCACTTCTTCGCCCACCCCCCCGAAGGGGAGCAATTCATCTAGGCCTAGTGTGTTTGCCATTATAAATCACATCGTGACTTAAAACCAGGTCAGATTATGGTCAAAGCACTGAGCCTATACAAGATGAGTACAAATAGCGAAAGTTTAACCCCTTGAGCACTAACCTGGCGTTTACGCCAGATTTCCATTGTTTTCCTATTGTCTCATTTTTATGGGTAATCGACATATTAAAAAGAGTTAAAATAAATAAAATATTAACAAAATAAAAAAAGAGTGAAAAACTTTACAACAGTAAAACAAATATAAATGAATAATGGGGATGAATTTATAGAAATAAAAATGAATTCACATATTAAATAAAGAAGCGAGTCGTACTGTGCTGTTAAGAGGAAACGGAGATCTTTACGTCGTCGGCAAGATTTACGTTATCTAAACGAAATTCTATAAATACTGAAATATACTGGAATATATTTGAGACTATAAAAATATATTGCATTAATATTTAGGAATGAGATTACAGACTACTAACTCATTCGAAAATAGTCGAGTAAGAGTTTGGGCTTCGATACGAGAAATGGTATGACTTATTACAATGTTTGTTTCCCAGTGTTCAAGTTATGTCACTAATTAAAGAACAGTTGTAAAATACTTTAGCCGGATAGACCCCCGTTATAGTGAAATGGTAAGGCATTTCGCTATCCGGAATCAGAAAATGTCTCGAGACCTAACTAATGACTTTAGACATGGTAGATGTAGATGTTTAATGTCTTTGTAAATTATCTTTTTTATTCTTTTTAGTTTTTATCTTTAATAAACTATTGTATTTTAATTCAAGAATACTAATAAATTGTCATACTCAATCAGTTCAATAAACTCATCACAAGATACATCATAAAATATTGACTTAACTTCACCTAAATCTGAACTTCTCAACAACTGTCATGAGGATGGCGAGTGTCGATAGATTCGCATCTATAGGTGGTCGCCATCGTTCTTGGTCTGTACTTTCATCCTTCCATTTATTCAACCGATAGACGTTCACTGCTGGATACAGGTCTCTCACAAAGATCTCCAGAACGACTGGTCTTGCTCCACCCGCACCTAATGGACTCCCGCGACCATTACCATTTCGTTGGTCCATCTTGTGAGAGGCCTCCTACCCACGCTGCGTTTTTCGTTATGCGGCAGACTTTCAAGAACCCGTTTGCCCCTTTCGGACATCGAATCTACGAGCAATGCGCCCAACCCATTGACACTTTATTTAACTTGCTCTAATAAAAAACAAATCTTTTATACAGAATCGATTCTAAGACATATTTTTAAAGCCTAAAATATTCTTAGTAGGTACGGTACGTAGGTAGTATAATTTAATTTAGTTTACGCGGTACTCTTAGAAAATCCATTACCTGAGACGTGTAAAGTCGTCCCTGGGAACCCGCCGAGAATGCAACCTATGCGAAAACTCCATCCGACCTTCGACATTCCCGCTCCCGCAGGACCCCGTCATATCCCAATATTCAATAAAGCGAACTAACACGTTTAGATGCCCGGACCTTCCGAAGAAATCCCTCGCGCATTGCTATATACTATAATACTGAAATCCCGCCGTGGTTCGATATAACGAAAGTCGATTCAACCTGATATTTAAATTGCCTATATACCTATTATAACGACTTTTCTATATTCATTCGAGTCGCGATTCAAAGAAATTACGAGAGTAAATATTTATTACGTATGTGTGTCCTTTTAAAAGCTTTTTGGGACTTAATAATCCTCAGAGATTGCTAAACGTTTACAACGAATAAAAGTTCAAAACTTCGCTGATAAGCGTTATGACAACATACACGTAAGCATCATTAGACTTTGGAAAATACGAAAAATATTATTTAAGAGGAACAAGTCGTCGTTTTTTAAGATGATTTATAGAAACTAGGCGATGGTGTTTTAACCTGTCTCTTTTATACAACTATTATCACGTTTCTCTCGATAAACAATGAGAGAGTATTCTCTAAAGAATTATAACAACGCGATGCAGTCGTCTGAGCGCGTTATCTCTACAACATGAATTTATTCGCAAAATTTCTTACATACCGTTTTGACTTTCTGCACAAAGAAAGTATGCAGATCTCGACGAGCCGCGGACCGTTTTTAAAATTTTCAACAAGAATTATGTGGTTACTTTGCATTATGCTACGTTTTAATCCGACATTTTATTATATTTACACGAATATTTT
Organism: Samia ricini; assembly: GCA_014132275.2. Taxonomy (NCBI): domain Eukaryota; kingdom Metazoa; phylum Arthropoda; class Insecta; order Lepidoptera; family Saturniidae; genus Samia; species Samia ricini. The sequence goes on along the minus strand of AP028159.1, from coordinate 29,670,090 downwards.
TAAGAAACTTAATGGGAATTTAATTAGGGTTATTTTTTATAGTTTCTTTCAAAAATACCTTACTATTTTGGATGCATTCTTATCTGATGTTAAGCGACGATGTGGTCCGAGATGGTAAACACGATAAGCTCAGAGATGATGGCTCTCTAATTTCTCGTAACGCTGTCAAAATACACCTATAATATGTGCTTGCCTATACATCTACTAACATTATGTATTGTTTAAAGAAAAATCGACTTTTAGTCGTAATCATTCACTTTCGTTTTGGACTAACAAATTACAAGTATTGAACGAAGGGCTAACGATATTATAACAAAACTGTTCTCATCATAAACATTCAATTTAGATTCTTTTTTTTTTCGCTCCAGAGGCAAAGCAACAGCGTAAGAACCATAAAAAAACTTATTTACGAGTTATGAACGTCAAATAAAAACGACCAGTGGTTTGGAAAATAACCTTTACGTATTTATCCTACAACAGAGAACAGGTAAAATTTGTTTGGATAATATTTTTTTATGAAAAAAAAATATTTAGACGTCTGTCTATATTTTAACGTCAAGATAATATCTACTAAAATACATCGTATCATTAAAAGTGTATTAACAACATTTAAGAAAGAAAAATTATAAAAATCTATCGCATGTTTTCTTAAAGAATTGTAAAGCAGAAAATTTCTGATACTGTATACGGCTTTGACCACAAGCTTACCTAATGTTAGGTGACGTTTTGGTGCGACGACGCGGTGCTTGCGGCGACGCGGTGCTTGCGGCGACGCGGTGCTTGCGGCGACGCGGTGCTTGCGAAAGCCACCCCGTGTCGCCCCCATCCCAAATGCAGCGGACGGCTCCGGGGGGTTTTAGTGGGTATTCCCAGGCGATTCTCGCCCGGGTTTGAGTCCCACACTGGCGCGGAGCTCGTCCCTCCGTGCCCCCTTACCTATTGTATTGGGGGACTTCGGTCTCACTAATACAATAGGTAAAGGTAGTGCGTAAATGCATTTCCCCCCGTCAAAAAAAAAAAAGGTGACGTTTTGGTCTAAGTTGGTAAACACAGTAACCCTAGACTTACTCATGGGAAGTACTGGTTCTCAAGTGATGCTGCCGGAAGACTCCTATTGGTGTTTGGCGACAGTTTTTCATTGTTAGAAAATGCCCAACCGCCATGCTAGGGTTTCCTCACAACGTATTCCTCCAACGAAATCACAAGCTCACTATGGAACTCCCCAGATTTACGCTCAATAAAACAGTAACTAAATTCAATGAAGTGGTAATTATTTAGTAGTAATTACATTAGCTTTTATAATAACATTCCTAAACGTATTACTAATGTTAACTAAACAATCGATTCCATTTCGGCGAATCTCACTAATTGGAAATCATCTCTGTATGTAAGCTATCCATAAGTACGTTATGCATCGTATATATAATAACAAATGAAATATAATTATCAGCAGTAAAATTTATTGCGACGTAGTAGGTACATAAATATTCCAGTTCGGAAAAAAGAAAAATAAGTATGTAAAGAGTCTTTGAATGAAAAACGAAGTTATTAATAGCTACAAAAGAGGAAACATCTTTTGAGGGACTAATTAAATTTTAAAATATGTCTGTCCGAGAAAATTTTCGTCTCTTTATTCTTATTATTTTATTTTCTAATGACAATTTCATTTGGAAAAAGAACACACCATGATCTCTATATTACTGAATACAAAATATTTGTTTTGAAGGTCATTTTTAAAGTCGTTTCAAATATAAATATAAAACATTTACGGAAACGCTTTAGCGTTGTTTAAGAGAAGCAATAAATAATTGTTTGGTATTGATTAAAAAAATCAAATTAACTTTTTAGTCAACAATCTGGATTAATTTTCTTTTATCAATCATAACGATCAATAACTTTTTTCCTAAGTACATATATTTTTCTTTTTATAATCTGATTTCAATAAGGTGACATTTGGGCGACAATAGTTACACATTAAATTTTCAAAAATAAACTGGCACACATTACTGTGACAGCCTAAACTAAAGATAAACTCAATTCGTTCATTTAACGTACATCTTTTTACCACACAATTTTTATTATAATTATAGAAATAATCCTAAATAACGTAAAACTTCTGTACCAACACTACTAGAAACGATTTATGCTTTCTATGTTAAATGTGAGATATTCTATTCAGTACTAGCTGTGTCCGCGACTCCTTCCGCGGGGAATTTATGCCCATTTTTATTCACTTTGGGGTAACCTTAAAAAGTATTATGCCTCCTTGTTACTCCGGGATATAAACTATTTCTTTCATAATTAAGACTTTAAATACAAAGTTTCATGACATAAGTATATAGAAGAAGATATTATTTTGGATGCACTACAATATTATGGTTTTGTAATGTAAATCTGTAAGTGTATAAACTATTAACAATCCTATTTTCAACGAATTCGGTTCAGTAATTTGTGAGTGGTTGGCAAACAAATTTCTGTCTTTTAGCAGTTTATCATAAGTATAGATTACGCTAATAGTGATAGGTCCATACAAAAACGGATTTAACATTGAAGTCAAAAACATATGTGTGTGGATGTACAATCGACACGAAATTACGTAATCACTGGCGCGTGATGAAAAGAGTACATGGCAGTTTAAGACCAAGTTGAAATGGATTCATTCCGCGTTTGACTGCTGCCGTTCTGAACGTTTTACTTCTATAGCGTCTTTATTATTTTGCTCTCGAAGTGCGCAAAGAAGTTTCACTTCAAAATGTACACTCGAGTAGATAAATAAATATATATATAATATAGAACATACACTTTTACTGAGTTATACTATTATTATGGTTTATGAAGATTACCTCATAACGGCGCGTCTGATATAATGTTCTATAAAGTTTTAAGCGATTGCATTAACCGACGGGCCCCCGTTAGCGTCTCTTTATTTAAATCACGATCATAAAGAAATATCACCCGTCCTCCAATATCGAGCACATCTGTCGCCGAAAAGAAAAGAACTTTCTATGTGAATTTTTATAGGGACCGTACCGCACTTTCCGATATTTAATAGTAGAATGTTTCTTGATACTTCGTACGTACGACAATTTTGAACATCAAACTTGTTTTTATTATTATTATGTTATTTAAGTTAACAGAATAAAAAATAAACTGTTATCCTAAGATACTGTAATGTCTTTTACGATTCTTTGTTTTTCTTAAACGGTTGTTTCACATTTATTCTTTTAACTTGTATAATTTTTTGGTTAACTTTAAGTTATGTAAGAACAAAGTTATAACACTTACATTTAGCCCATAAATTACATTGTTTTGTGTGATCTCTTTGGATTAGAATTTAATAAACTTTCGTCATTCAGTGCTCGGGTATTTGAAACATATCTAAAGCCTCTTTGACTATTCTTAAAACAAAGTTTCTTATAAGCCATAAAATATAAAAATATTTTAAAATGTGCATCAAGTCAAGTCATCATTCAAATTTCAACATTATCATACAACGTTTGTTGAAAATTAATACTATTTTTCTAATGTACTAACTACTAACTTTAGCTTCCGACCACAAATTCATTGCTCATATCTGACTGCGATCGCCTACCCGTTCCCGCCCCACTATTCCATGTCATAGTGATATCGATCAAGGTAACGATGAAGCAAAGGTTCGAAGTGGCTCCCGACATCAAAAACCTAGCGAAGCTCGCCAGAATCAGTTGTGCCAGACCAGTCATTGTACAAATCTTTGCGGAAGCTTATGTCCAATTGACCCTTTCTAATGTTAAGTGACGATGTATAATTTCGTCACTTTAGCATTTTATTATAAGTAAAGGGTAGATTACTTAACAGTACATACATTGATGATACATAGCAAAATTTAAATAATAATTACCCATTGATTCGTCGGTGTATTTAATTATTCATATCAGTATATTTTTACACATGACATCATAAAATCGTATAGTCCATAGATTTATCTATGAAGCTTTTAGGTAGCATTTAGCTTTTAGCTCTTGAAGGGAATGGAGCATGAACGAAGACTCGACCTCGCCGCCCAAAGCCTTGATTCAACTCGCCTGCATCGAGTAATTACTAATGGAGTCCCCTTCCTATCCGGGGCTCAATCTATTTGACATTTAATATTCATATAATTATGCGTGTCAAACACGCTCCCTTTTAAATGATGTATTTAAAAAATACATTATTCAGGAACAGACTTAGGTAAATAATGATCATAGGATATGTTTATGCTCTATGGAGCATAGGCAGTAACAAGTAAAACTTACAAGATCTCAAACGCGACTGCCTACAGTTGATTTTAAATTTGAAATAAAATTTAAATAAGATAAAAAAAAGTATCCGTAAGTCTACCACTGTGGTATTTATGTATGTATAGGATAACGGTAAGTTTGGTACACAAGTTAAAAGCTACTTAGCGAGTTAAGAGAAGTATGCTTCAAAACGAAAGATCGAGCTGGGTCTATTGGCGAGCCTTGGAAGAGGTCTATATCCAATAGTGGGCAAGCAAGGGCTGATGATGATATTGAAGAGTCGGAACCTACGTCGATCAACACTTTGTAGGAACAATCTAGGTTACAAATGTTATTTTACACGCGTTTTAACACCTTACAATAAGGTAAGGTAGTTGCATGGTGATAGGGCATTTCCTAATAATCCCCACCGGATCGCTGTCACCATCAAATATGAAAACCTGTCGCCATCACCAATAAATGTGTTCCCCCAGCATTTTTTTTTACACGATATAGTCTCAGTGCTTTGAGCACAGTCTCACCTGATGTTAAGTGACGATGTGGTCCAGAGTAGTAATCACACTAAACCTAGGTACTGGTTCTCATTCGACGCGGTGCTTGCGAAAGCCACCCCGTGTCGCCCCCATCCCAAATGCAGCGGACGGCCCCGGGGGGTTTTAGTGGGTATTTCCGGGCGACTCTCGCCCGGGTGAGTCCCACACTGGCACGGAGCTCGTCACTCCGTGCCCCCTTATCTATTGTATTTGGGGGACTTTGATCCTCCAAATACAATAGATAAGGGTAGTGCGTAAATGCATGTCCCCTCGTCAAAAAAAAAAAATTCTCAAGCGATGCTGTCGGAACACATCTATTGGTATTTGGCGACAGGTTTTCAAACTTGATGGTCGTATCTAACCAGGCGGGCATCATTAGAAAATGCCCTACCATCATGCTATGGTTTCATCAGGACGTTTTGCTTCACCGAAAGCTCAGGCCGATTTTAGAGTTGGATAGGTGGGATCGAACCCGCGTTAATTAACGCGCAATCCGGCCGCACTATCGACTGCGCCGTCATCGCTTCACATGAGACATAATTAGTATTCGTTCTCTGATAATTAGTCTGGATTAGTGTTTTAACAAATCTATATCACATCGGGATTTGAAATCAAGCAAGATTATGGTAAATGCGTTGAAAATATATGAGGAAAAATAAATCAGAAAAATCGCTAACACTAACACAGTACAAAGCGCATTAAACGTAAATCAATACATACCTTATAAAACAATAATTAAATTTTTGCACCAATAACCTTAATAATGAGATATAAATAGCTAGATTTGCCACGCGACTCCATTCGTATACCCATGCATAACAATTTCAGTTCATCACGATTATTCACAGAATTATGGTCCGGTTAAAGTATAAAATTCCCGTTTCGTACTGAAATATTAAAATAATTTTATTCCTTGAATGAAATATGTCGGAACACGTATTCCTGAATTACTCTAAATTTCCCTATTAAAAGTAATTGAAAGCCGAACAATCAAATGCCATGATATTCTTTTAAAATAAAAACATTAATAGTTTCACTCTGAACTTGACACCGTGCAGAATTAATTGACTAATAACATCATAACTTTTTACAAATATCACGTATTGTAATTATGAATGTATATGTTATTATAATCATATTTAAATGTTTGTAGTCTATGTAGTCAAAGAATACTTCTATACTTTAAAAAAATAGTCACCTTAAAAGATACAGTGATTGTCCAATTAAACAGACGTTGATTGTTATGACATTCATATACAATATAAAAGGACTTAACAAATTGGATTCCAGAAATACGATGACATTGGAAACAGACGAAGACAGCACAAAAAACAACAACACAATTTGCCTTGCAACAAACAACTCGTTAACATAGTTTCACAACAATATTACAAGACTTTCTACAATGCGACACTCACTGGCAGCGTATACTACCGTTCAAGAAAAGTGTACCATGTATTTTTCTAGATATTATTCCCATTAATTAATTTTAAAAAGAAATGCCTTATAAAAACTACCATTAAAATTTATAAATTGTCTTCAAAAAACCTCGATAATTTATATATATTATGACAATTCTATGGCATGATAATACTTGATACATGTTAATTAATACATACACCTCCCAGTATCATTTTGTCTTCAAAGAGGAAATGCGACGAGCATAGAAAGTGACGGGTAAGGGCTGACTTGGCCAGCACTCACCCTGCCGCTGGACAAAATGCATGGAACTTGTTCTTTCCAATGTTTTTGAAAATCCGTTATCCCAGAACTTATACTAAGATCAAGATCCTGGGTTTCACTATCTGCCGTGAGAAAAACAACCTATGTAACACAATTTACAACGTAAGCTGGAAAAAGGGAAGTGAACGATCTAGGTGATCACCTCAGTGCGGCGTCTCTTTTGGGATACACGGAAGAATGGGCAAGAGATACCTCTAGCTCCTAAGAACACTGCATTGGGGTTTGCATTCTTGCAATCCCAATCTTCCGTTGCAGACGAGTTGCAGTACCTGTGATAGGGTTTCACACAGAAATAAATGTCAGCAGTCTACACTTAAGTCGCATGTCAACGTTATATGCCTAAATCATTTTTTTAGATGCCTTAAAACACCATCTGTGTAGCGTGGCAACTCCCAATTTGGGATCGACACCCCTATCTAGGCTCCCGGGGAACTGTAGAAGGTACTTAATTACCCATTTTTAAATACACGCTTGCTGTATTTTTGAAACAGTGCAACCATAAGGTCGCATATAATAATATACGTGTTAATATAATTATCTTTGAACGGCAGTGTAGTACCTTAATAAATAATGACTTTTGAACTGTTGTAATATTAAATTGTGTAGAATGGAACGTATCGAATAACGTTTGAAAGGCGCATCCACGTCCGGACGGCAACGCGACGCGACGCCCTGTTAATATCAGAACTTTTATCAGCCAATATGGTCGACAGGCTGTGTGCGACGCCTAATAAAAGACAAAAGTTACTATAACTCGTTCCTAAGTTCTGCGCTATTATTTATTAGTAGAGCAATTTTATTAGTTTTATTATATTTTCACTGATATTCTCTCATTGTAATAAAAGATATTAGCAAATTGGCGGCTATTTTTCTAGAACTATCTAGAGAATTTTATAGGTCTTTCGAATTCACGATCCCTATCATTATTCTTTATGCACTCTACTTGTACACCGTATCACTAAAACAACCCAGACTTACATAATATAGGGTCAAATAAGGCCAGGTATGCCAGGTAAAAAAAAAAAAACGACTTCATGTCTTACCAAAATCCTGTCAAGTAGTCTTAAACAATAGATGTTGCATCCTGATAAACAATATGCAAATCTTTTTCTTTAAAAGTAAAATTAGAATACCTAATTTAAACCTAATAATAAAATTAGTAGTAATTTGATAATGAGATGGCACAAATATATTTTTTTAATAATTAGAAAATAGGTAAAAGAAAATGCTTTAAGAAAACCACAAGACGTTGTAAAACAGTCACAAAGGAATTGCATCTGTTTTAACGAACGATGTTCGTTCTCACTCCATTAGTTCAAATAAACCGTGCTCTGCGTGAATTGAAACGTTTTCTTTATTATAAAGGAATGCGCTCCGATGGACAGACCGGGATTGTATTGAGTTAAGCTTCTTTCGTGCCGGAGAAAAAAAATTACTGTAGTGTCAAATGGATCCGTGTTCAAACTGGGCGGCCCTGTTTTTTACATTTATGAGTTATTTCGTAAGATCTAATTTTCTTACGTGAATGTAAAACATTTTGTACTCGTTAATTTCTCATATAGATTTACAACACACAAGTTTTCATGTGACTTTCACGCCCTTAAAAGCTTTTCTTTAAACCTCGATATTTCAAAAGATTCCAAACTTCGTATTTTTTCTTCAGTAGCAGTGAGTTTATTTCTCATCAATCATAAACTGTTTTTCTATAATGAAAGAGTGTAAAGAAAATAAAGTAAAATCTTAACTTTGTTAACTTACATACATTTATTTATTCAATACATTATATACCCTAGTTTTACTAATAATTACCTAATTGCAATTACTTTCATTTTTTATAATATCATTAAAGTTAAAATTAAACCCAAAAATATGGTCTAAAAATGTTAACATAGTTTAATCTAAGTTGCAAATGAAATATATTTAACATGAAATTAAATACGAGGATGATGTTTTTAAATAGAAGTTTATAATTTATCACATATATAGATTAGAAATTCCAGCGTTTGCCGAGTACCTAAGTAGGACGAATTTAGCAATTCTGCAAGATGTTGAAAATACCTGATATATTATTAATATTATTTCGACTTTTGCCGATTTTTTCTAACTGGAGAGAATCTGAATAAGAATTTTAACTACAATTAAACAGTAATGAATTCCGCTCAGAATTACTTATATGTCGTTTATTTGCCGTAATGATTCTAGTTCTGATGACTAATTCTAACTGCTTGACACCAACAGACTTGCCATTTATCACATGTGAGTTATTTCGAATCCAGTATCTGTTCAAATACGACAAGTACTTCATAAGTGAAAATTTAGCTTTCATATTATTAAGATTTTAGTTGAATATTATAATTAAATCAATGTACACGAGTGAGAACGTAGAGGTCTCGTGTCCACGCTGTTATCAGACCGGGAACAATCGTGGCCCACCCTTAAGTGGTTATCGAATAGTTCCCGCCGACCTTTCTGGATTACGGGTCGAAATGGATCCCCGGAACGGTTCGCCGCCAATGTCGCCGTTGTGTTTCGTAACCGACGTGTGTTATTTTACCACAAGACGAAAGCCGCTCACTCAGTTTTTATACCAATACGAAAAATAACAAAAAAAAATCTAATACGAAAGTAGTAGAAAAATAACCCACACATTTTTTTTAAAACACTATATAAATAAGTAGTATGTCAACAAAATCCTTTTGATCAACAGCTTCTATTCAGTTAAAAAAAACGCTCAAAGGGCCAAACATATTCGGTATATGAAAACATAAAAAGAACGCATCTCTAAAATATTAATTCGGTAGTGTCGCGCACTATACGGCTTGTCGGTTATTCGCCTGGGGACCGAATTAGAATCCTATTTCAGATTTACTGCAACAAACCGACTTCGTAACTCAGTTAACGATAATACAGATATACCTACATAAGGCCCTTGGGATACTCTGTACCTAACGGAATTTCAATTGTTTATAATATTCTAAACACACTAGTTGATGCCGGTATCGTGTAACAATTTAACTTATATTTAAAAAAAACGTAATCAACAATATCCTTCTTCATATTTGCTTCTGTATTTAACAGAAAAATACATTCAGTATCACTAAATTCCGCAATTATTCGCTGCATTATATATCTTAATGTTCAATGGTTTAGGTTAGAGGTCACCAAATCTTTTAATCTAACTGAAAAGAAAAAATCAAATTCGGAAATTGGTATTTTACTCCGCATTAAAAAATATATTATAGAGTGGGACAGTGTCCAAGAAGATCCATTCAACCATAAGACGTCCACTGTTGGACATAGGTCTCCCCCAATAAGGGGGGATTGCCATAATCGTCACGCTTGGCAGGCGGGTTGGCGATCGCAGGAGGTGTTTGTGATACTCAGAGGATGCTGCTTCCCATCCATTAGTCGCCATTTACGACACCCGCGGGAAAGTACTATTCTTGGCCGGCATTACACGGCTACGGACGACGACACCAAGAATATATCAATATTACATTTCTTTTAAATAAAATATTATAACGTCTCAAGAGTCTTTTTGCTTTAAATATGATCTAGTTAAGTGCGAGAAGGTTTTTCACAAATAGTTCATAATTTGCAGTTCGCAATATTCTTAAAGGTGAAGTTTTTAACTAAATCTAAATCGAAAACTACTTAATTAAATTTGAAGAAGTACTTAATTTAAGAAGCACTTCATTAAAATTAAACACATGTACTAAAAGAAATTGGAAATCTCACGTTATAATCATAATTTGAAGTTATATAGCTCTTATATATGAAACTGCAACTTTTTCGCTTTGGGATTCCACTTGTAAAGTGTGGCTTCGCTTTTGCGATATGAAATAAACTGTAAGAAAAAAACACTTATTATGAGAAATTTATTCAACTTATGGACTGTTAGGTCAAAGTCACTATACCAAACTGTAAAAACAATACCTATAGTGAAAATCTCATCGTAATGACTCGCTTTTAGAAGTAAATGGTTTTCCGTCGACCACGCGGTATTTGTAAGCCGCTTTCAGCGTATTCCGACTAAAGCTCCGAGCAACAACTTTCCTGTGTCTACACCTAGCATAACGTATAAGTCATTTTGAAAATTATGTATTTATGTACCCATTAATTAAATTTAACTATGTAATATAACGTAATATAGAAAAAAAACTCAATCAGAAACCCAATACATGGTCTACATTTAGTTAGAAAATACACGTAAAGCTATATCTATAGAAAATTTTAGAATTTATTTTTTAATTCAATATTTATGTAGTGTAACAGATACATTTATATCTAAGGAAACCAAACATATCTTTACGGATTATAACAAGGTTACAAAACTTTCTAATCTATATTCTAACTTTATAATTTATTTTAATGAATATTATAATTTACTAGCTGTGTCCGGTAAGTGTTGCGATGCCATGGAACGTTTTCTTAGGGCCAGAAACAATCGCAGGGTTATGCAGAATAACTCACTAAAATTTGATCATAGTTAGATGTCACATATACTAAATTATGATGACAAAATAAAAAGGAAAGTCATCTAAAACGACTGACTAATTGTCGAGTTATAAGCCACCTAACAGACCTAAAGTCAAATGGCAACAGATTCATTACCATCTCTCAAAAATTTCGGTGCTGTGAGGTAGGTTCTGGTTGCAGGAAGTTAAGAAAGATTTTAAGATTTATTTATGGGCATAAATATGTTTACTGCTATTTTCACTTGCAAACACACGCGTTGCGCTGTTTAGTATTTTCGGATGTATTCTAGACTTACGCTCGCACTTAGACTATGTATCAAGCAAACTGTTTCCGTCACTTCATTTATGCTGACATCTTTTATTCATCCAGTGTTTGCAGTTATTATTTTTTATTTTAGTAAGAACAAGAAGCGAAAGATAGAAACTTGCGTCAACAATACGATATCATGAGAATAATCAAATGCAGATACTATAAACGCCAGAAATAGATAGATATACATATATAATAACATTACGAAATATTAGCCGGGTCGTGCAACAGTAAAACGGACGCTATTCGTCTCTGGGGACAAATAAAAATAATATACACGGGGATCAAGTTAATCCGATGATAAATTAGGACCCAGCAGCGAGATGTATGTGTGCGGCAAAAACTAACGACCAGGCTTTCAGTTATTGAATAATATAACAATTAATAGGTAACCCACGCTATTGTTCTGTACTTTCTGTACGTTTGGTACTTCCTTATACTTACGTACCTATCATAAAAGGAGAATAAAATACCTAAACATTTGAAACGATGTTGGAACTAGATTTGATTCCACCTATATTCTATATACCATGATGAAGCTAAGTTTTTTGAAAATGAAAACATTGTGATAAAACAGTCATAAACTTGATATATAAATATATTTTTTAACACTCTTGTAAAGGTTTAAAAATTTGTAGAGCAGTCGATTAATTACTAATGAAGATTTAATAATATCAAAAGAAATAAATATACCAATATTTATTCATTTAAAAAAATCCCATTACAATTTTCTTATATATACTTTTTTGTAAAGCCAAGTATCCTGTAAAATGAACCACTATCGATTTTGGTAGATAACTATAATGATTTTGAGAGATTACAAAAAAACTTGAAATAATTAAAAAATATACTTTTTTTTAGTTTAAATAGGATTTTAAATACAACTTCGTGGGTATATGGGAACAGGTCGATTCCAAGTATCGGTCAGTTTGACATGGAGTCAATCATATTTTATTATAGTACCAATAGTTAAAGTATTATAAAGGAACAAAATAAACATTTTTGTATATTATTCACATAAGTTTTGCCATATATTATTACCTAATCTAATAAAATCGATACTAAAATCTTGTCAGACGGTACATATACTATTAAAAAAAACAAGCAAATCGATTTCTTGGTTGTTTATTTAAACGCCAGCTAACGGTCAGACAGAGAGAGAAACATTGCCTTTTGTAATGTCTAATAATATGTCAATTTATTTTTAATTTTTTTAATTATTTATTATACACTTGATTCTATATTGCTTTATAATAAAACCAAAACCATATGTACACTGTATTATAGTTCTAATATCTGAAATTATGTACTAACACTGCTCTAAACATTGTTACAATTTAAACAATGACTGGGAGTACGACCTGCTTACATAAAATGATACATTTCAAAGATCTTATCACGACTGCATAAAGCTTATTATGGAAGTTCACGCGTACCACGACACAATGAACATTTAATAGTGCAGTATGGTATTTGAACAAAGCGGGAACATTCCGAATACCCGACCGATACACGCCGAAGTCCAAAGGCAATAATAGAAGTTCCCATTATAACGTTTGTCCATAGCTGAATGAATTGTCCAACGAAATTAGAACTGTACTTGCCTGTGTATAGCAAAAAATGCGGAAAACGCGATATCGCAATGTGTTTTTCGATGTGGACGAAGTTAATAAGGGCTATTAACCCTTAAATGTACGCTGTATCGAGAAAAATACCAGTATTTTTTTTTTTTTTTGGAATAACTAAATTATTTCCTAAAGCACTTATTTTCTTTGTTAAATTTCGTGAGCAATTCTAGGGTTAAAATTAAATTAAGAATCTCATTTTTCATTCTGACAAACACTGTTGATCTAAGAGGAATTGACAGCTTCATTTTAAAGTTTTTAGCCAGGAAATGGTAGCTAGCACAAGTGCACTAAAATGGTCTGAACTTCGGTTACTTGTAAACAAAAGTTACCGTAATTTGCCTTGACAATTACGGATACTATAGTTAATAAGAAAATGGGAAAGTTCTCTGGCAGGACTCACATAATTTACATGTACTTTGCAAGTGTATGACATGCAGTTTGGTGTGTGTGTTTTTAGTACATGCGGTGTCACGGTATCAAGCTGGCATTGGATGCAAGAGCTTCCCCAGTTGGGGATCGGAGTACACCTTGGTTTGTTGCTGCATATTAAACATTAATTAGTGCCTCAAATGTTAATAAAAAGTTAATTCGCAATACTCTTTTACAGCTTCTATCAAATTGATTCAAACAAAGACGACCTACAGATGGTCTAGTACAAGTCTTGTACTGGACACATAAGTACAAAGAATCCTTATTTCTGACAGTGGTAAAACTGTATAAAAATATATTTTGAAATTCATGCAAACACCATCCTTTCTTCTTTCTGTAACACAATCGTAGAAAATCTGTCGCCACAATCAAATCTTTTTTATAAATTCGAACTACGCAAAATGACCGCACTTGATCTGATGTAACATGAAGAATTTTTAGCCCCGCTCTCTCCCTATGTAACGCGCCGTAACGTTTTTCTTTACTAAATATTTCTTATAAATTTTTACTGCTAATTTAATGCATACATTTGCATAATGCAACAGCATACATTTAATAACGTCGTTTTCCTAACTTGGCCCTTTCCTTGACACATTGTCGTTTTATCCGTCATTGTTCTACACATGCATCAGACCGAAGTATAACGAAGCTATCCAAAGTGAGGTAGTTTTTGTTACCTACTTGACTGTAGTGATGTGAAAAACTATCACATCTGTTGATAAATATTATTTTTGCTTTACATTTAGAATTATAAAAAAAAATTAATAGTTATATACTATCCTGTAAAGAAAGCAAGAAATTTTGTAAGGTACAAAAAAATTTCAAGTGATTATACGATTAAAATTTTTTGAGAAAAAACACGTTTTAAAAAATGCGGGAGAAGAAAGATCTCTACGCGACTGTTCTGTAGGGTTAAAACAATATTGCGCAACGCGTAGTTCAAAGTACCCCCTCCCGCCACTGTAATGCATCGTAAAGTTTCAGAAGAACCCCCTAAATTCGTTACGTAATACTAATAGATAAGAATCTGTCGACAGTAATTATAATGCCTACTACAATTGTATTGCTTCATACAAATAAGGGGAAAAAACAAAGAAGGACCTAAGTGACCAACATTGCCCGAAGAATTGCAAAACTTAAATAGCATTGGGCTGAGCACATTGCTCGTAAAACCGATGCCCGATAGGACCAACGGGTTCTCGAATGGCTGCCGCATACCGGCAGATGCAGCGTAGGTAGTCCCTTCACACGCTGGACTGACGACCTGGTGAAGGTCGCGGGAATCCGCTGGATGCGAGTGGCGCAAGACCGGTCGTTGTGAACATTTTTGGAGGAGATTGTCCAGTAGTGGGACGTCTTTCGGTTGAATGGATGGATGGATAGAAGGGAAAAACACGAAGACGAATATAAAACACAAAAACAGCTTTCGATAACACGATTATAAAATACATTTAGAACGGCACTAAACAACTAGTTGCTAAGCAACAATACGTTTTTATAAAAAGAATATTTTTTAATGAAAATGACTTACAAATAGGTCCATTAGATTGAAAATTAAACCTCCTTTAAACCTTAAAATTATGCTATAATAACGAGGTTTTTACAAATATATGATGGTCGCAATAAAGTCGGATTCAATTAACATACCACCCCCCCTAGTTGATCCCGAAAATACGACATCGAAGCCGAAACGAGTACGAAGATGCAACCACTATCAATTATGTATCAAATAAATCAAATAACAAATTACAAAGTTAACTATTGAAGGAAGAATTCTGTTTGTGCTTCCCCCTAACACTTTAGTATCGTGTTCCACTCAGTTAATCGCTAATGGCCCACTAAATTCAAGCGATTGTTAAATGAAGTCTCTAATTTTGGTTAGAATCGTCGAACCCCTACTGTTGCGAATGGTACCCACCCACCTACTGTATTTAGCGTGTTTTGTTATTCCGCTAGCTATTTAACAGTGATTTAAACGCGATAATGAGGCCTTGTTTGCATTCATATACGAACGTTATTAGCTAGTGTAATTGGTGTGTTCACTAATTTTAGAGCAATAAATTATTTCTATTATCTCTATTTACAAGTGGGATGATCATTTGATGTATTAAATTGAAATAACTTTAAATAGGTACTAGATAAAATTGCACACAAAAAAATCTCATTAATTATATGTCAGATATTTAATGTTTTAATGGTAAAAATATATACCTAGGTGATATACCCCGTTTGCTACAAGAACGGCATTTCTCAAATATGAATACTTTTAAGTTTCATTTAACATTTTTATTAAAATGACAGAAGCCGTAACTCAAAATACAGGGAAATAGATTTTAAAATAAATTATTGAGAGTAGTAGGTTATAATTTGAAATATTTGTACTGTATTTCTTTTGTTTTACGTCAGTCTTCATCCAAATGATTGATATGTTTTAAAGTTCATATTTAACTAGCAAGCCCGGCAAACTATGTACCGCCTCACAATGAACAAAATGAATTTTCTTATCGTACATTCTTCCATCTCTTAATAATTATTCTGCTATTCGGGTCGGAAACTAATCCAAAAAAATAAATAAACAACGGTCCTTAAAATAACAACAAATAAACTTCGGTTACTAAGTTATTAATATTATGTGAACGATGGTGATGTCTGAAACAGCCTTGCCTGTGTATCTACTAATATACTTTGTAACTATGACTTGAATAGTTCTTCTTGCCAGCTCTTCTCGTTGACTGGGTTGTTTTCTGAACCGCTGGTAGTATTTTGAGTTTCATAAGTGCTTTATCAGTACTTAAATTGAATAAAGTATTTTTTTAAATTATTTTTGAATTAAATATTATAGTTAAACACTGAATTCAAAACCTCGGTGGTTTATTACCGACTATTGTGTTTAATCACTCAGTAGTACGTCTTGTCTCTAAGGTATTACTGTAGCACTGGATTCTAAGCGTGGAATCTAAAACAAAGACAATAGACCTTGCTTGAACGTCGTCCGGTAAGCAGCTAAATGTGTTACGATTTACATTCTGTAACGACTAATGTTCGGAACATTCAATCTGAATTCAAACAAACATACTGTAGTGTCGTATTTTTATTTTATGTGTAATGTATATGTAAATATAACAAAATGCGTTTGAAGTTTTGTTTTGAATAGTTTTTCAAATAGGAGTAATCGTATAAATGTAATTTTTTGTACCTCGGGGTTTCTGCCAGGCGTCCTACCTGTAGATGTAAAAGGATAAAACAAAACGTTCGGTCCTACTTATAAACTGTCAAAAGAAATAGTACATTAATAGATTCATACATACGAACGTAATTAATATTGATTGTTCAGAGCTACTGAGTAAAGTTAACTTAATTAAGTGTACCGGCAGTGCAATGTAGAAAATATAATATGTTTTATAATTCATTAGTTAGAGCTACATACAGGCAGAACTTATATATCAATAGAGTGACCAATATAGCACTCGTCTAGTGTTTACATTTATTGGCACTCCGAGCAATAATTATATAGATTTTGACTTAATTTATTTATATTCAAAACATAAGATAGGTCCCGTAGTGCGTAAGTACAAATTTTATTATTGATCTCCGAGCGCGAGTACTTAAACACCACCTTAAGCTGTTAAACACACGTACGAAGCGGACCGTCGACATGGTATGACAGGCGCCCAGGTTATCAGTCGCCTAAGTAGTGATGAGAAAAAGATTTTTCAAAAGGATCTCATTTTTTGAATCGATTCACAGAACATTGAGGTCCAATTGATCGACCTCTCAAACTAATAAATGTCGATTATTAGAGTGTCCTTTTTTTCTATGATATGATGATCATCTGTAAATTAGCAAAAATAAAACAATACAGTGTCATTTTTCCTTAGTAAGTTAGGCATTCTTCTTTTTTTGTTTAGTTGCTATTGATGACCTTTTTTACTGTTAATAAAAAAATGGTAATAGATTTGGAATAAATGATAATTATAGTCTAAATTCGACGACAGGAAGAATACTATTTACAAATAAACAGTCAAATAAATCAAATAGAAAAAAATTCATCTCTTGGACATCGACGTTTTGTGAATCGAATCCAAAAATCGATTTTTTTGAAAAATCTTATTCCCTATCCCTACTTAGGCGAATGATGACCTCGGTCGCTCGACATACCATGTCCGTGTTCCGGTCCGTACGTGTAGTAACGATATAACAATCTATTGCTTATTAGTGTACAAATATCCCAACTGACTGAGCTATCTACATCTAATTCTATTCCCACGACATAATACCATTGAATTATAAATGCGCATCATGCATTATGGTTGTTATAATTGTTGAATGCAAAGTTTAAGATTTTTCAATTAGACCCTTTAGAAGCTTCGTATTTACAATCTTTAATTTATTTCTATAAACGGATAATTAAATGAGATGTAAAATTTAGGTAATTTAATATGTTTTTAATGATTTTTAAGAATATAGATAAAAATAATTTTAAGTGAAAAAGTCCGAAAAGTATTCAACTTAATTTTTCAATTTTTTAAACTGTTCAGGTAACGCTTTATTATTTCACCTGGATATTATGTGATGATGTGGTTCAGAATGGTAAACATACTAGGACTAAAGGTACTGGCTTTTCAGTGATGAAGCCAGAACATACCTAGTGGTGTTTTGCGTCAGGTTTACAATCTTGAGGGTGGTCGTTACCCAGGCGGGCGTTGTTAGAGAATACCATGATTTCCTCACGATGTTTGTCCTTCACCGAAACCTCAAGATCGTTATAGAGTTTATTAAGTGGGTCCAATCTGCGTGTATCGACCGCTGATAAAAATATTTTAACAGTACCAGCTTATTGCTACTATTTGTTCACAAATACTTACTTTTCTGCTAAATAATCAACGTTATTTGAGAAAATTGCAGATATCTTTTTGACTATTAAATAAAAAAGAATTACATTAACAGCAGTTATATCTCACGTTATTAATAAAACACCTAATGAATAATATTGATGCCTAAATTATAGTAGTAGGTATTCTGGAGTGTTGGTTATGACTTATAGATTTTAATAACATCTCAAATAAACTTCTAAATCACCGAAATGACAATCGAAGGTAAATACGACGTCCGGACGGCGGTAAATTGACAAGGGACTGGAATTTGTGGAGGGCACCTTATGGTAAGTAGACCCCAATAACTCAACGGACAGATTCACGAGTTTTCAAATAGACGATTTCGCTATTGTTACGATTCAGTGCGACGAGTTTTATATATATTATGTAAACTCTATTTTCATTTATAATGAAATATGTTATAGAAGAAATTTATCGTGTAACGCATTGAATAGACGTTCTTATATGATCGAATAAAACGAATAATTGCAATAATAAATAATAACAGGCAATCTCTCTCTATCTATCTCGAGAACCAATTAATTTTGCAGTGTGGTAGAGTTTCATGCCTGACTGGGTCGCAACCATAATACACATGGTGAAAAACCCGCGATATTGACACGTTCCAGCGCTTTCACGTTCAATCATTGTGGACCCAGTAGTTGGGTCGTAGGTTCAAGAAAAAAAGTGAACAAAAAATATTTTTTCCACATTTACTTGGTTACTTTTACTAGGTACTTTAACTAAACCGAATAAATACTTTGTTTAAAATATTAACACATCTATTTTAAAAATATAACACAGGGATTAAAAATAAAAGGTGGTCAAGTACGAGCGATACAACGATCATAACTAATTACAAATTTATCAAAATCATATAAAAAGATCAAGAAATTATACCGTTTTTACCGACATGAATTCATAACTTTACCAATGGTTTTACGTTTCAAAAAAATTTTATATTTTTTATCTATACTTAATAAATTAAATTTAAGTGTTTGTTTGTAAGGTTGAAATATATAAATATTTTTTACTAAATTACTCCGGCCACCCTCCGTCTCGACCGCTCAACCTGCTTCTTCCGTAGGAGGACACTCTCACAGAAAGAGACGATTGCGCCCCATGCACGCTGTCCAACGACCATATAGCAAACCACAGACTAATGCAGACTAATGTCAATACTCACTGTAGTTATGAGCGCATTTCTGTCCACACCAAACACTCCTCGAGGGTGTGCTGGGTGCAGTCATGTAATAATTGACCTTTCTTTTTTTTTTTTTTCTACAAGGAGAAATGCGTTTATGCATCTCCCTTTCAACTTTCAACCGAGAAGGATTATGTTGGACTCGCCCGGCTTGAGATGGATGCCGGGAATACCCACTCAAACTCCTTGGTGCCTCCTCACACCTTTTAGGCCGGGGAGCGGGAATTGCAAATAGAACTGCTACCACTAGAATATCCTAACAATACATCGTACATCACATACTTGCAGACTAAATGCAAGGTATAGATCATGTAAGGGGCCTACTTTTTTCCTGTTTTATTTATCATCGTTTAACGAATAGGATTACCTAGGATGAATTCTGTGGACTAATAAAATACATGCTCATAAAATCACGAGCTGTTAACATTTAATTAACTAGTCCATATGAGTGCATTAAGAGCTCGCTGCATACAACGGTAAAGCTGTCAAGATTCTTCAAGTTAACAAGATTGCCTAATTCAAGAAAAACATTGCGTATTATGTGAATAAATCGTAATTTTTGTCGAATCTTTAGTGATATATGATTATGTCCAAAAATGTTGCACGAAGCCAAAGAAAAGTGTTTTTAGTTATCGTATATTAAACATTGCATATTTGTGTGCTGTATGAGAGAAAAATATTTTTGTAAATATTTATTCGACATGATTAAATTAAGTAAATAAAAATACGAGTATGCTAAGTAACTTTGGAGATATTGGCAATTTTAATGTAGTTCGTAAACAAACCGATCGGAAGATTAAACTTTCAACAAAGGCGGTGGTACACAACATTTCAATTAATAGGACCAACAACAACAACAACAAAGTACCAACCAAGAAAGCGGAAACAGGAAAACCGGGCGCGGCCGAACTCAAACAGTACTGGTGCGGTCGCGACATGTTTGCCACGACCCCGCATACACCGGTCTATGTCAATATAACCACTGATAATATGTCCCTTAACCTATCCTCTTCGCGCCAGTTATTAACATTAACTTTAGACAAAAGTTTCACGCATTTGACCTGTGTCTTCTACTCGCTCATTACCCTAGACGATGTCTCTTTTTTGTCTTTGAAGCGACAGTTCTTCGCACTCGATGACAGGAAAATTTCAATGTCGTGTCATGATATAAGAATCACGATTTTTTCAAGATGAAAAGGAAAATAGAAGTGCGTAGTAAGCGAGAAAGGGATAAAAATAATAAACATTCAGATATTTAACTGTAGAATTATAATTTTCTCTTATTTGTGTTATATATATTATATGTTCTTGAGAAAACGTCCACATGATTGTATTTTAGAAAGTTTTTATGTCTTTCTCGGTCTCTGATAGTATCTTCTATATCACGTTCTCTGTTCTTCCCAGACTTTATAGCGAGTTAAGTGCTCGCACTCAGCCAAAAATACGATGTTTCGTTTTTATCTTTGGTCATAAATATAACAATATAAAGAGTCTTCTTCAAACCATAGATACACAAGGCATGCTACTTTCTGTTTTACATATTACACGTGTTCTGCATTATATCTGCCCCAGAAGTATAATATTGTTATGGTCATGCCTTCAACACAGCATGATATATCCAATAATCTAAAGACCTTTTCATAGAAGGTCATTTATTTTCGTTGTGTTTTTTCGTTTTGTTGTTCTTCCAATAAACAGAATTTTCCGGTCGTGAGAACTCTGCTCCTTGAATGCATCATGGCCTAAGACACTAGAGTTACTTCCTTAAAAGGGTGAACTTTCAGTTTAGTACTAAGAGAAGAACATACTGACTTAAACCGCAAGGAATTGTCGACAGCGTCCACCCCGACAGGAGTATGGTACGCTTTCGAATTTTTCGAAATCATATAGTGTAGTTTGGCCCAAAACCACACTTTAACCGATCTTAATAAAGTTTTGGTTTTAGCTCAGGAAGTTATCAGAGTCCACATTCATTACCTTTTAGTTTCATCATATAATACTTTAAACATATTGTTAACGGGGCAACTTAATTTTATAGTCCAGGATCAATAAACAGAAAGACAATTTAGGTTATTTAAAAATATGTGACCTAGCTCCTCTCTGCAACAGTACACTCGGTCCGTAGAAATCTTGCTCAGTAACCACGCGGAATAGTGGACTGTATAGCGGTGTCTATAAATTATTTAAAATATTCCAAAATGCGGAGACACCTACACACAAACATGGATACAGGTAAAGTTCTTGAAGCGGTAATAATATGATGCGATTACGTCTGTACATTAGCCCAGGCGTACGTAGAATACTTGAATGGTCCAGTAGTTTCATAGGCATCCACGGAAAGAATCGCCAGACATAGTTGGAAGAAATAAATTGAAAAGGGTGTACAAGTGAAAATGTGCGGTTGTGTGTGTGTGGGGGTGTGTGTGTGAAGACATAGTATTATCTGCTGTTAAAGGAAGATGTAGTAAGGCGAATACAACACTATACCTAGGGCTTGAGAACATGTTTTCAAATACTGTTATACGAACAGAACTAAGTGTTTGATGAGAGATCTTCATTCAAGAATATTTGATAGCCGAGTAATCATCCTACACTTTTTTTTAATACGATATAGGCTCATTTCTTTGACTACAATCTCACCTGATGTTAAGTGACGATGTGGTCCAGGATGTTAACACACTAAACCTAGGTACTGGTTCTCAAGTGATGTTGCCGGAACACACCTATGGGTATTTGGCGACAGGTTTTCAAACTTGAGGGTGGTAGCTGCCCAGGCGGGAATTATTAGAAAATGCCCTGCCACCATGCTATGGTTTCCTCACGATGTTTTCCTTCACTAAATGCTCAGACCGGTTTTTTGGATAGGTGGGGATCGAACCCGCGTCTATTGACGCGAAATCCGGACGCACTACCTGCATCATCGCTTCAACCACTTTTGAAGATTCATTACACTGTTTTTCTTACCAGGCCTTAGGGTTGTCATAGCAACACACCAACCACCACAGAGATATATCTGAGCGTATTTCTTCCATACTAAAATTCATTAGTATCAACCATTTTATGCTAAGCGTAACACGCGTTAACCTTAACAGATTACAAATTACAACACAAAGTTTCATTTGCACGTCTATACGGTTGATTTTTGCTAGAGAACCACTAGACAAGATCAATTCCGCTAGTATGTTGTGTGATTACTTAATTCCACGGCGAGTGGGCAGGGACCCTAATAAAGATAAGGCTGGAATGAGTGGGGCTCTTCTTAATTTATGAACAAGTGTCGTGCCGGGAGCCCCTTCCCCCTCACATCCGCCCCCGCGCTACAGTATCCGCGTGTGTAACCCACCTTCATATTATATGGTGAATTAATAAAAAACTTATGATGTTTAACCTTGCTCTCTACTTGAAAATGTTCTATAAATTTGTGAAAAGGTAATGCGTTGACTGATCTTTGTCTAAAATGATAACTATGATATATGTTTAGCTACAGATAAATTTATTGCATTTTATTCGCTTACTAGCTGATGCCCGTGACTCCGCCCGCTTTTCATATGTTCCTTAGGTGTGAATGAAAAAATGCATATAACATTTCGTTTATACCTAAAAATAAGTCTTTTGTTTTTAATAGGTACATACATACATACGAGTAAATCGAAAAAAAAAATAAGGAAGGGTAACTTCAGTTATCTATAAATCTATCTAAATCGGTCTGGCTGTTCAAGTGATTAGCCGGGACAATCAGAGAAACAAAAATTGTGTTATTGCTATATGCGTACCGAACCTAAATTGACATATTTTATTAAGTACAAAGTTATTATTTTGATATTACAAACAGATACTTAAATTTTATTTATTAGTATAGTTTAAAATAATTTTTAATGACGTTCTAAATTTACTAGGAAATAACATAGTGATTTTCGGAGTGAATGTCGGCGTCAAAGGACGCAGGCTCGAGCCGACCTATCCAACTCTAAAATTAGCCTGAGCTTTCAGAGAAGGAAAGCATCGCGAGGAAACCACATAGGTAGGGCATTTTAAAATAATTCCCACCTGGGTAGCTACCAATCTCGAGGTTGAAAACATGTCGTCAAATATCAATAGGTGTGTTCCGACAACACCACTTGAGAACCAGTGTCTCTAGTGTGTTTACCATCCTGGACAGCATCACAAGTGAGATTGTCCTTAAAGCTGAGCCTATACCATGTACAAAATAAACAAACAAAAGTTTTAATACATCGAACGTACTTAGTTTAAAAAAATATGCTTCTAAAAACAACATATAAGGAACACATAAAATGACCTTATTACAAATATTTACTGGAAACAAATATACAGAGATATTTCATTTATATTTTAGATATTACTAACTGTGGGCCCGCGGCTACGCTCGCTTTTTATATATTCTTCAGTGCATTTTAATTTTTTATACGGAACCCTAATTACTTTTAAAAAAAAAAATTATAGAACTTGCCCCTAAATCTGTGCATTAATCCGGATTTAATTCAATTTTTTATGAGTGTTATTTTTCATTATTTTCGAAAATTAAAAGTTACCCGGAGTAACTTCAGCTATCTACCGAAAAAGTTCCCGTCAAAATCGGACCAGCCGTACCGGAGATTACCCATTACAAACAGACAGACAGACAATAAATTTTAAAATTGTATTTTTGGTATTGGTATCGTATATACATTCATATGCTTTTAGACAAAAAAAATTGACATTACAAACATACACTTCAATTTTATTTATTAGTAAAGATAGTATTGGTTGAATGTCATTTGTAACTCGCTTAGTACGTAAGCGACTCTCAATCTACATCCCACGAATACACTTTGAAAGTTTAATCGACTGTGAATCGAACATTTTACATATTAAACCCACATATCTACATGCATTGATCTTTCTCTGCTTTCACTTTAAACTATACGACTTATACATTGATCCTATGTCATCACGTCCTTAAACTGTACGCACAGGAGCGGATCATGATTTTTTGGGGCCTTAGGCTAACTGATTTTCTGAGCCCCGACCGTTTATTTGATAGGTGTAGTAGGAAGGAAGTAAAGTAGTAAGTTAGAGGGTGAAGGAAGAATAATATTTAATACTTGTTTATTTACCTATAAATATTGATTATCACTTTTAGAATAAATTAGTTTTTAGGTTAGTTAGTTGCGGGCTTTTTTCTTTTTAGAGAGCCCTTTAGGCCTTAAGTTTTCTGTAGTAGATCCGACATTGTAAACCCAAGAACACGGATTTGTTTAGCCTATCAATTGCTTATTTGGATATACGTCAAGGCGTTGAGGCCGGATAAATCATATAAATCATAGATTATAATAAAGAACAAATACGGTGATTTGTTTATAGTAATTTTAAAAATGTCTTTTGGCATTAATAAAGACATTTAACAGAGAGTGTCTTTTTTAGGATTGAACAAAGTCCCGTAACAAAAAAATCATTCAATTCGATTCAATCATTCTCACGCTGCAAGAAAACTAACAGACAGGCAAACGAAACTGAATTGCTTCTTATAATATTTACATATATGGTATACAATGAAATTAAACTTATACAGTTTTACACTGATATATATATAAATGGCAATGGGACATTCTGGACAGATAAAACATACCCTTTGAGCATCTCATTAGAGTGAAACATGGCTATGGGTCCTGCATAGGAAACAGAAAGGTTTG
Organism: Samia ricini; assembly: GCA_014132275.2. Taxonomy (NCBI): domain Eukaryota; kingdom Metazoa; phylum Arthropoda; class Insecta; order Lepidoptera; family Saturniidae; genus Samia; species Samia ricini. The sequence continues at coordinate 29,644,942 of AP028159.1, read as the reverse complement.
TTGTTTGAACTTGTGCCCTTTCATTTTAACCAGTCCCTTATTCAATCTAATGTGTAGATTTAGTTAGGTAACGTGTCTAAGAAAATATTCTAATTCCTCCGAGTAAATTACTTTAAACGCTAGTAAAATACTTTTAACTTAGGCATATAAATAAAACACCCATTGACATAGATTTTATAAAAGAAATCAGGAGTGATAGCGGAAACATACGCCTGTTTTACAACATAAAACTAAGTTCAATAAGGAGGTGGTTCTCAATTCGTCTGTTTGTATGCTTGTTACGTAATTACTTCGTCAATTACGGACCGATTTGTAAATTCTTTTTTATTCGAAGGAGTAAGTCTGGATCTGGTCACTGGATCTCGGGGAAATCGAAAAAAAAAAACTCTCGAATTCTGTAGAGACTTACATTGGTTTCAGATATTTGTTTCCACAGCTATTCATGTATTTGCGTGTTGAAGTCACCACTGTCTTTTGCTGATCTGATGATGGAAGGTACAACATTTCAACGAGTAGGAGCAGAAGGATATTTTTGTTGTTGTACTTTATTTATATCCACTAACAATTAATAAAAAAAGGAAATACGGAAATAAAATTATTTTTAGAGAAATATGAAAAACATGTTTTAAAACTATACCTACAAGTATATACTTAAACTTAAAAAGTAGAAAAAAAAAACTTTTTTAGTTAAAAACGAAACCGACTTCAAAGAATATACTACAATAATGCACTAAAAAGTAAATAAATAATTACCCTATTCATTTAATTCTGCTAACTTCGATATAGCCTTGGTTTTAATGCCATTAATAATATTGGAGTTGATGCCAGCTAGAGTTAATCAAAGTACTCATTTATAAATGGAAATAACTGCCTAAGCTTTATCACAATTACATATAGGCTTAAATAAATTTATCCTAAGGACTAAGGTGATTTAAGGAAACAATTAATCAAAGACGATACTTCGATAATTAGCGACGTACATTTACAACATTAAAATTTACATATTAAAACAAAGAACATATCGAAGTTAGGAGAAGTAGAATAATAAAGTAATTATTTATTTCATTTTTAACGCATTTTTATAGTATATTTATTTGAAGTCCGTTTTGTTTTTAATTTAAAAAGTTTAGTTTCTTATATACAAATCAATGTAAGTATTCGTACCTTCTGTGTACTCTCAATCTATTCATCGGATTATGACGAGATTTTGGTGATTTATTCTACAAACGCCTGTGAAAAATTATTTCTGTTACATTACAATACATACCGAGTATACTTAGTATAATATTTATAAAAATTAAATGCCGTAGTATAATAACTCTTAGTTATCAGAAAGCGCAGAAACCGACTCGTAATAACTGAGACGAGGCATCAATCATAAGTTTAAAGTTTCCGGCGGCGTTTCCAACTCGTCTAACTTGAGCCTACTAACTAATAACTTAAGTCCTTTTAAGTTACTTCGTAGAAGTAAGTAGGATTTCGTATTAACTATTAACGTGTGCGGTTACTAATTTATGTATATAAAACGAGTGTGTATTTTCGAAAAACCTTCATTTCTAATTAATGTTTTTGTTCACATGCTAATTGTCAAAACAAAATATTTTAATATAAGTTTAACTAGCTAGCTAAAATAATTGAAAATAATAAGTCACAAATATACTTATCAAAATAAAAATAACCTTAGTAACTAATCAATAAAGGTGGCGAGAATACTTTAGAAGCAATCAGTGATTGCTTGTGATTGCATTGATTGTGAGTTTCTTGTCATTAATTTTAATATACATATCTGCTATGAAAACTTCCAATACATCTCCGTTTAGTAGAAAATGAATTACGACACTTGTAGCGAGAAAAAATGGCGTTTGAACCCTAAAGAAAGGGACACAAATAGCACTATCGATTTCAGACATAGTTGGCCTTTTTTAATACTAAAATAATACTTATAATTAAGAAGATTTCCCAGGAAAGTAATCAATGAGGTGTTATCAGGAATCGGATCTCCTTCGTTGAATATCCACTTAAATATACAACTTCAATGAATTTAGTATTAGTATTCTCTACATAGCGTAAAGAATATTACATACACCATTCAGGTTTCCACTAAAATAATTATTAATCACAAAACTTTTTTTTTATTAAAAATAAAACCGTCTTTCAATACTAATATACTTTATAAAACACTAAAAAGTAAATAAATAATTACTTTATTACTTCTGTTAGTATTTTTGAAGTCGGTACCAGCTTACGGATAACAACATGGTGTACTTAAATGTAAATCGCTAAGTATATTCGATTTTTATTAATTGCTCTTTAGAATCACCGTAGTCTTCAGGGTAAGTTTATTTATAATTGTGATGGAGTTCAAACAGTTATTTTAAATTATAAATGAGTACATTGGTTACGCAGAAGTAGATTAATAAAGTTATTATTATTTATTATCTTTTTATTGCATTATTAGAGTATATTCTTCAGGAGTCGGCTGCGTTTATAATTTAAAAAGTAATATTATGATCAAACATCGTATTGATAGACGTAATTCTATTTTGTAATGCGCCCTAGTTTGTGTAATGCCCTCAAACATATATATGTGTATTCAGGTAGCTTCGCTCGAGAGTATTTACAATATGTGAAGTTATGGTGAAAGCACTGAGACTAAACAATAAAAAAAAAAGCAATTAACGGTAATACAGACAGAGAAATTGAATAAAGAAAGGAAGTTGTAGGTCGGCTTATCTATTTAATCCTACCTATTACTAGAAGGATATAAGTAATCCTATAATAATTCTTATCGAACAAGTATACAATAAAGGTGAGCATGCATTTTCACTTAATTTCGTCTCCCAATCAGCGTGAACGGTATCACTCGCGTGTCGTTCGTTGGGATTAGCCCCTCGGAGCTAGGGCCCGGTTATAGTCAGTTATAGCCAGTTATTGCCGGTAAAACTAGTCTCGTCGGCTAATGGAGGTACTGCTGCTAATTGGAGCTGTCCCCTGCTAACATATTAAGTATACCTTCATTACGTTAGCGATAATAGTTAAGTTGTTTCGAATTCTAGAGAGAATATTTAATTTACTGCATGTATCTTATCTATTTATTTATTTATTACAAATAATATTAAAGACTAAAGACCATTCCCACCTGAACTAAGATTACCTGTATCTCAGGCGTCATTTTTTTTTTCAATTTCTTTGGTTCTATTATAGTTTTTTATGGACATCAATAGGATTAAAATTAATCTTTCTTTCTAACTGACCGCACATAATATGGTATTAAATAAAGCACAGTTTCAGCAGTTGTTTTCTGGAGGAAAGAGTATTATGAAAGTCATAAGGCAACTACTTTAATAATATTTAATGAAAAGAATATACACAAACACATACAACACTTTTTCACTACAGAAAGCTATCAAAAGGTTACATTTTAATTTTATTATAAAAACAATTATAAGTTCAAATTACGAACACGGAAACAGCATATGCGAACATAAACTACAGCGAGTGAGAGAACATAATAGCAAATTACCAAACGCTTCCGATCGAGTAGGTACAACGGCACGGTTAAACCGAGTTTCGTGCAATGCGTTCTCTTCGAAATTAATTAACCATATAACATTTTTTTATGCAGAGGGGCGCTTCAAGTATTACGTCAGAAATTCCTAAACCCGTCTCATTTTCCTAAACCCGTGGATGTTTACGTAACATATGAATACAGAGTTTAACGTTCGACCACAATCTCACCAGATTTTATGTTCGATGTGACTTTCCATCCATCCAGCCAATCAACCGAAACAGCACTGTTGAACTTATGTTTTCTCCAAAGATCTCCTCAATGACTGGTCTTGCGCCACCTGCATCCAGTGGACCCCGCGACCTTCATCAGGTCGTCCAACTTGTGAACTTGCTTACCCATTATATAGCACAATTTTTTTTAAATACAATATACCATAAAAAAATACTCGATCTTCAATATGAGGAGGGAGATTACTCTAAAATGTCACTACGTATAAGTAAAAAAAATGCTAAAAAATACATCACGACCCCAATGATACAACCATGATATTTTTTTTTTCTTCACAGAACGATCACTGTACGATTGGATTCGAATTTATGTCAATAGACGCGATATCCGACCACACTACGCTATAGTTGTGCAGCTTAATTTAATATTTGAAATCATACCAACATAAATTTCACGGGCAAAAAGTTTTTTTTTATGCAAATTCTGCAACGTACCTCTAATTTATTCGTCCTTACTTACCTCTGTACAGCATTAGTCGAAGCGGTCGTAAAAAAACCTTCCCACAGATTACAGCAACTAACATTTATATATGTCACATAAAACTCATGTAATAGCCGCTGTAAATATTGTTACAATTCGTTCGTACTACTACTGGCTGGCGTTCATTTCTGTTAAATTGTCCAACCAACTCCACCAGACACATATGTTCCATATCACATCGCGTATCATTTTTTCATTCGCATTATTAAAGGATTTATATAATACTAGCTGTGTATCCGCGGCTGCGCCCGCATTTCATACATTCTTCGCTGCGTTTTAATTTATATATACGGAACCCTAATAAGTTTTTTAGTACTAAAATAAAGTAACAATATTTCTCATAAGTTCAAACACTTGCCCGTAAAACTGTGCATTGAATCGGAATTCACTCAAATTTTTATGAATTGTATTTTTTATACTCGAACCATCACTATTTTTGAAAATTAAAGTACCCTAAGTTATCAGGTTAATTTCAGCTATCTACCATAAAAAGTCCCGTCAAAATTACTCCAGCCGTTCCCGGGGATTGTCTATTACAAAAAGATAGACAGAGAAAGTTTTTAAAATGGTAAATTTCGTATAGATATCGTATATACATTCATATCTATTTAGTAAAAAAAACTATTTATGACATTACAAACAGACACTTCAATTTTATTTATTAGTATAAATGATATATGATATTTTTTGCTGAAATAAAATATAGCTTATACAACTTTTGGTGTCGAGTTAGAACATTGGATATTATACTTTTTTTGTCACTCGGTATTCGCTTTATGTGTCGTTGAAACGACTTCAAATTGTTTTAGTTAATACAAGTGACCTGCCCCGACTTCTCACGAGTATGTAGAAAATTACAAATCTCTAATATAAAAATGAAAACAAAATGGAGTCTATGTTACTCCCTGATATAACTTTCCACAGGTGTGAAAGTTATTAAAATTTGTTAAGTAGTTTTTTAACTTATCTATTTTACTTCTTAGAATAGATTAACAAGATGCCCGCGACTTCGTCTATATATTTTAATAAAATATGGCGTCTGGGACACAACTTATGACAGTATGATCTCCATTAAATTGAAAGACAGAATCTATAAGTCCATTATAAGACCTGTGTTGGACTGGACTAGTAAGATGGAAGAGAAACGACAGCATGCAGCAATAATACGAATTTTGAAATGGACGTCTGGTGTGACAAAAATGGATAGGGTCAGAAATGAGTATGTCAGAGGGAGTTTGAATATGGCACCAGTGGTAGGAAGCTGATAGGAAATCGTTAGGCTTGGTATGGACATGTTTTTAGAAAAGACGAAACGCATGTGCTATAAAAAATGAAGACTACGAATGTTGACGGATTCAGGGGAAGAGGACACTAAAAGAAATGAGGGATGCTCTGTGTGGCGAAAATATTAATAATTTCTAACGTTTGATTCGATAAACCATAATAATTTTACACTACTAATGAGTTATAGTTTAATATTTCGGGAAAAAATCATCTAAGCAATTAGATCTATGTCATCATTTTTGTAGGAATTTTAATTTCCAACTAATTAAATATATTTATTTTAATTTGATAATACTATATAGACGGTTAAATGAGAGTTTCTTTGATTTTGAAATGAATTTTAAACATTGAACGATAATAAATATAACTTCCGATACAATTATTTGTTTGATTTTATTTTAACGAACTCAAAAAAGTTTCTCCTAAAAAAAGTTACATTATTGTTTCAAATACAACATTTCTGCTTTATGACGTCAATATGATACAGTAATTAATAGCTCGGGGAAAAATCTTTTCGCATATGGTATGTATAAACATGTAATAAAATCTCTTTGGGTGTACTATTTGTATCTGGTTCGTTAAGATGACGTTAAAAAGGTTACATTTCAAAAAAAGAAGCAAATTAGTAAAATGTCGTTTCCAGTTACCTTTCATTTATTTTTCTTTCTGTCAATGAGTAAATCTAATGAAGAAATTCCATTTTAAAAAAGAAATAGAAAGCATCGCGAGTACCAAAAAAAATGGTAACGTTTATGAACCTAATGCAACTTTAGTACGTTAAAAATAGCACAAAGTAGGTTTAAGCGTTTTCAATCCGGAAATTTTGATCTCGATTTCTAGTCGCCCTATTACGGATGAAGTGGATGCCATTTTTGATAAGGTGAAGCAAGATCGGCATATCAGTAGTTACGACATAGCTGAAGAACTGGGAATTGACCTCAAAATAGTTTTGACCTATTTGAATAAAGCTGGATGTATGGGGTGCTACACGAGCTCACTGATAGAAATCTAATAAACCGTGCACACATTTGCGATTCTTTATTGAGACGTAATGAAACCAAACCGTTTTTGAAGAGATTAATAACTAGTGATGAAAAGTGAATCACGTACGATAGGAACGTGCGTTCAAGGTCGTAGTTAAAGAAGGTCGGTCAGAGTTCACAGACTTTGGCAAAACCTGGACTAACTCGCAATAAGCTATTGCTGTGTCTATCAATCTATATCTATACATTCAACCGAAAAAACGTCCACTGCTGGACATAGGTCTCCCCCAGAGAACTTCACGACGACCGGTCTAGCGCCACCCGCATCTACCGGATTCTCAGGACCTTCACCTGGTCGTTGATCCACTTTCTGGAGACCTACCCACACTACGTCTTCCGGTGCGTGGTACCCATTTGAGAACCCCCATCGGGAATCGCTTCTGCGAGCATTGCGCCCAGCCCACTGCCACTTAAGTTTAGCAATGTTGGTTACTTTGGTTCTTCTGTAGATCTTATCATTCCTGATTCAACCACGCAGTGAAACTCCAAGCATAGCCCTCTCCATCGCCCTTTGAGCATCTTTGAGCTTCCTTATTAGGTATATTGTAAGCGAGTACGTCTCAGCGCCATTACTGTGTGTATAGTGTGATTGAAAGGGCATTGTTCATTATGAGCTTTTATCGCCGGGTAAAACCATTGATTCGGCTCTCTACTATATACAACTAATGGGATTAAAGCAAAAAGTTAAGAGGTAACGGCCGGAATTGATCAATAGAAAGGGTGTGGTCTCTTAGTACGATAACTCTAGACCATACACATCTTTATTCACTCAGCAAAAATTAAGAGAAGTTGGCTAGGGGTGTTAATGCATCGGTCATATAGCCCTGACCTTGTATCTTCAGATTTCCATCTGTTTAAGACTCTTGAAAATTCTTTAGGTAGTCTCAGGTTAACGTCAAGAGTGGACTAGCAAAACTATTTATCGCGTTTTTCTGATCAGAAGTCTCAAAATTTCTATAGCAACGGAACATGGCATTACCTACAAGATGGCAGAAAGTCATCGAATAAAATGGCATATATATACTGTAATCTATACTAATAAATAAAATTGAAGTCTGTTTGTAATGTAAAATTATTTTTTTTACTAAATAGCTATGAATGTATATACGATATCAATACCAAATTTACCATTTAAAAAAAATTCTCTGTCTGTCTGTTTGTAATGGAGAATCCCCGGGATCGGCTGGAGTAATTTTGACGGGATTTTTTATAGTAGATAGCTGAAATTAACCTGATAACTTAGGGTATATACGAGACATGTACCAAAAATACAATTTTTAAAATTGTTACTGTCTGTTTGTAATGGTTAATCTTTTAATTTTCGAAAATAATTAGGGGTCGCGAAAAAAAAAAAATTAAACTCATAAAAGTTTGAATAAAACCCGTTTCAATGCACAGTTTTACTGGCTAGGGCTATAATTTATGAGAAATATATTTTATCTGAGTACTACATTTTTTTAGGAGAATATTTAGCGTTCCGTATAATAAAATTTAAAATCGCAGTGAAGAATATACAAAACGCGGACGCAGCCGCGGGCACGCAGCTAGTTAAATTTAAAATTGAAAACTGGGAAAAAAAAGTCTTGAGTTTTGAATGCGATGAAACTATTTTCCTGGCCTAATTTATCAACATAAACGATTCCTATGGCTTCAGTACGTTCCGTAATATGTTAATGTAATGCATAGACATATATGGAACGCTATTTTACACCCTTAAGTTAAAAGGCTTTCGCACAATATGATAGACAGTAAAATTTGTGATGGCCCTCCGAAAGCAGTTTGTGTGGACATAAACGGTGAGATAACGATAGCCAATTCAGAATATTACTACGTATTGGTTTACCATTGAAATGGGCATGAGCGGGAACTGCGTTTACACATGCAAATACAACTACACTTTTGAAGATTCCCGTAATATTATTATTATAATTAATTCTATTTAATAATTGTTATTATATAAATATCGAAGTAAGAAAGAATGTATGATGACAATCGACGTTTATAACGTCACGTTCGTAAGGGATCGTCCATTAATCACATGAGGAGAGGGTGTTCGGAAAAAATTACAAAACATTACAAGGAGGGGTGCAGTGAGATATTACGTGTATTTATTTTTTAGGCGTTAGTCTAAAACCTCACCACGTGTCACCAGGGGTAGGGGGCGTCACAAATTTGTAAAAAAATATGACGTGAGTAATGGTCGAACCTGCCCCCGCACTTGAGGAAGTGCGTAAATGCACTCTCTCCACGTCAAACAAAATGCTCGAACCTAAGTCACTTTAAAATACTTTTAAAAAAGTAATCGAAAAATGAGTTAATGTAGCCAAATGTATATTTAGAACTTTTACAATAATTACTAATTCATTAATTTAATTTAATTAATTATGTTAATTAATTAATGCATTAATTTTCTTTAATTCTACAATTTAATCAATTAATTTCATCTCATGTTTCTTAGAATTTTTAGTATTCTAAATACGGAGTCCTTAAAGTCGGTATCCTTTATCTCTAACACTTCATAAGTTAACCAAAAGCTCCATAAATTATTTTTCAACCCACTTGCTCGTAACGTGGCTCTCATTGTATGTCTCTTTACTAACAATTTATAAAACACGCGAGCTTTATAGTTTACAAACACTTTTGATTTTTCCGGTTTTTATAACATCAAAAGAGTTTTTATATCCGAAAATAGTTATACGAATAAATAACAATATTAGGATGCCTTCATTTCGTAATATTGTATGTTTGTCCTCTATGCTTTCCTAAACCAAACAACTGATTGTGATGAATTTTTCATTGAAATTCCTGTAAAAAGTAAAAAAAATAGTGGCATTGGACACAACTAGTTCATAATATTAGTTACGACCTAATCAAACATTTGAAACGATGATGGCTTAGTTGGCAGTGCAGTTGGATTTCGCGTCAATGGACGCGAGTTTCTTACCCGCTTATCCAACTCTAAAATCAGTCTGAGCTTACGGTAAAGGAAAACATCGCGAGAAAACCATAGAATAGTGGTAGGACATTTTCTAATCCGGGCCATCGCACTGACGGGCCTGGTGGGTTTGCCGCAGGGGGCGACGCGGCGACATGCCTGGCAACCCCGTATCGCCCCCACTCCAAATGCGGCGGACGGCCCCGGGGGGTTTTAGTGGGTATTCCCGGGCGCTTCTCGCCCGGGTTTGAGTCCCACACTGGCACGGAACTCGTCACTCCGTGCCCCCTTACCTATTGTATTGGAGGGACTCAGGTCTCACTAATACAATAGGTAAGGTGAGTGCGTAAATGCATTTCCCCCCGTCAAAAAAAAAAAAAAAAAGGACATTTTCTAATAATATCCGCCTGGGTAGCTACCACACTCAAGTTTGAAAACCTGTCGCCAAATGTCAATAGGTGTGTTCCGGCAGCATCACTTGAGAACCAGTACCTAGGTTTACCATCCTGAACCACATCATCACCTAACATCAGGTGAGATTGTGGTAAAAGCACAAAGCCGTATACCGTATAAAAAAAAAGAAAAAAAAATGTAACACTGTATCGTGGTATTCCGTTTTCTTGCCACAACATTCTATGATATATTTTAAATAATAATTATAACATAGAGTAATTTTTTTAACCATGGTGCTTAGTAGAAACCAGCTACGAATATTAGACTGCTAGATACTTTTGCACGCATTCACAGCATTAGTGTCCAGAAGACCAGAGAGTGCAGGTTCTGTGAAATTGCAGACGAATTCCCAAAACACTTCTTATGTGAATGTGATCCACTAATACCCATAGGGAACCGAGTTCTGGGCAAGCATGTTTTACTCCCGGAGAGGTACAAACGTCCTCTGTCAAAAAGATTGTACAGTATATCCAAACTCTAGGTCTAAGCTTTAATAGCGTGAGGCGATCACAAGAGGTATTTTTAGGTCGCAGTGATACAGGTTTGTTCTAGCCTGCATAGCCCCATTCACAAAAATAATAAAAAGTTAGTTAAATCAAATGGAATAATAATTACACTTAGTTTCCAGTTAATTTCAAACATAAATCTGAGTGCACTAAGTAGCAAACACTGCGTCGTTCTGTGAAAAAGGTGGCACTATTGAATATTTTTCCCGGTACGGTGCATAAATAGCCGGTTCGCTCTCCTGCTAAATGATTCCACAGGTGATACCAGCCTCAATTTAAAAAAAAAACTTTTTTGAAATATTTTTTTAGTAAATATGTACACAGAGTATTAAATAGTACACGTTTCAATATACTTTAAATTGACAAAATTTCTTTCAATTTGACTGAAGAATTTTACTCTTATTGTCTAAAATACGACTATATTTATTTTACATCTGATTTAATAAAGACCTAAAAAACGGTAGTTTGTTGTTTTGAGCTAACATAAAACTTCTCTTTTTGTAGTCTTAAGTACTCGCAATCGTATATATTATCACAAGGCCCTACTTTTAAGAGGGTTCGTAGTCTGACATGTAATAGTTCTCTCTTTAATTAACAAATTTTCATTACTTGGCCCCTATATTATGTTTAATTATGTCCGTCTGTTGACGGGACGGAGCCGCCATTTTTGTGGCAGTTTATACCAATATAGGTAATTTGGTTACTATGCATAACTAAACTGTATTAGAAATAACAACATTCTGAGATGCACAATAACTTCCTGCAAAGTACTAACAAAGGAACAGCATTCTCCTGTTTCAAACTTAGAAAAATAAAACAAAGTTGATCATGTATCTATTCAAAAGCCGTAATAAATTATCATACAGCCAACGTAAATATGTATTGCAGAATATATAGGTCACGTGGAAGCTTGATTGATTCGTAGTAGCTGATGTACAGTAGGTTTTGATTTACTGGCTTAATATTTGCATGATGCTTGCGTTTGTTACTATGTTTTAATTGAAATTTCGATATAAAAATGTTGTTTTTTTTTTCTATGTAAGTATTATACGAAATTCCTTGATTTAAAAAAAAAATAGTAACCACTGGTAACCCTATATCCAAACAGTTCTCGGCCATCGTGAGGAAAGTATACGATATTTTTATTTATGCCACAGCAGAAATAAAGTATAGTAGCAATTTTAAAACGGACTTTACAAAATTATTACTCAAGCAATGTATAATTTAATTTGAAATAACGAAGAAATAAGATTAACGTTAATTTAAACGCCCTTCGCAAATACTTTGATCTCGTTAGCACTGTCACGACCTCAACCCGAGTCTGTTTATTAAATGAATCACAATGGGCAGCGCTAAATCGGGGTATATCTCACAGTTATTATTAAATATACAATTATTAATGTTATGTACTCGCCCAAGGAGTAAAAGGCAAGCAGTTTAATTAACTCGTTTTAGCTTATTCACTTCAATATTCGTTCTGTGATTCTTGATCTTCTAAAGTAATACTTATCTATACCACGCCTCAGCAACTAAACGGTATCGTATGCCGTTGATGTTTCATATCTGCCATGCGTCCCGTGACGGCCAAATTTTTATCTCTTTAATGTGGGCAAATCAGTAATTGGCGCTGTAAAACTGAAAAGTGTAAAATACAAAATTTAAATATTGGCGTTGAGTTAGAGATATTATATTGTTCGAATAATAAATAATAATTTTCGGTGAGAAATTCTACTAATTCCATGTGAGATCTATCAAACACACGGCGTAGATGTCTCCACCCAGCTCCTATATGCTGTTTCCGCTTCATTTATTCACATGAAGCACTTGCGTCTTCAATTATTATAAGCGCTGGAAACGTTGTTATCTCCGTCTTTTTCCCCAAGAACCAATATTTGCGTCACCTATACTTTATATCAGGTTTGAACGAAGCCAATAATTTAGCACTTTTTAAAATAAACAATAACAATAATTGAGTATATCATAATTCCCTTAAACTTAGGTCCATCAATTAATCAATATTAATATAGTCGACTCGCTCGGGCATTACGGTCTGGCTTGTAGTAAAAGCGCAGGTCGTATTTCGCGTCACACCACCCTCAATGACGTTTTACGTCGGGCTTTTGCCAGTGTTAATGTACCAGCCAGCTTGGAACCTATTGGTTTGGTGCGTGACGATGGCAAAAGACCCGATGGGATTACGCTTCTGCCTTGGAAGATGGGGCGGCCCTTGGTATGGGATGCTACTTGCGTCGATACTTTGGCGCCGTCACATCTTCCAATTACCTCTTTGAAGGCAGGTGCAGCAGCTACATCAGCGGAGGATCTCAAGCGGCGCAAATATGCTACCCTTGGTGAGAGTTACATATTTGTCCCGTTTGGGGGTCGAAACTCTAGGACCGTGGGGTCCAAGTGCTCATAGCCTTTTTAAGGATCTCGCGGGTCGTCTAGTCGACACATCTCGCGACCAGAGGGCTGGCCAATATTTGGCACAGCGAATTAGCATTGCCATCCAACGTGGCAATCTGGCCAGCCTCCTGAGAATCTTCCCGTCTGGCGGCGAGCTGTACGGAATTCACTATTTATAGTATTTTATTTTTATTATAAATTTTTGTGTATAAATTTATGTATTGTTTGATTTGAATAAAACAATTAAACGATGGTTACGTATACGTTTGAAAAAATTGCCTACAAGAATTATTATTAAGCATATATTTTGACACAAAATTGTAATGTTTGAATCAACCAAAATACAATCAAACATCCGAAAGATTTATTTTATTTTTCAGTACAGTTTTATTTTAGCCATTTCCTTTAGCGAGATGTTATCTGTTTCATCCATATAACAAATGTACGTTTCTAAAATAACCGACTTGACTGTGCAGCATTGTCAACCATGCGGAAAATTGTATTGTAGTAGATTGTTACCTGCCTAATCCACTTAGACCGGGTCAACCGTGAAGCGTTGTCACCGAATATCGGCACGATACTGTAATTAATTTTGAAACCCATAGCGTACATTATCATTTGTTTTATTACTATATTATTGTTTGTAGATAACTATGTATTATTTATAGAATACAGTAAGTTTTTAAGAGTTTTTTTCACGTATCTTTTGTGATAAAATATAGGAATATAGGTGTCTTTTAAATTCAAATTAAAAAAAAAATGTATTCAATGTAGGCCCTAATAAGGTGCTTATGACGTCAAAACCCTACCAGCGCTTCAGATAACAACACAATTGAGAAGAGCCTCCAAGAAACTCGACCTGATTCCTTTTATAAATTCAGAATATAAATATTATTTTTAAATAAAATCTATACAAATCATAATTACAATCATTGTTAGCGGAAGCACAGAGAGGGGTGTAAATTCCAGACATCATTTTAATATCGTTCACGTAATGATCCTGTAATAATAAGCTTTTGAAGTTAAGACATGCTTGACATAGTACTTGAACTTATTCTCAGGTAAATCGGTAATGTTCTTTGGGATCTTATTATAAAACCGAATAATATTACCTATTTTTTTTTTTGAACATTTACGGCCAACTTATTTTTATTTCTAATATTAAAATTATAGGGCAGGATATAATAAGTCCATTATAAGACCTATCATATTATTACCTAATTTATCACGGTTTCGACAGAGATGCCGAATGATATCACTGAAGTTCGCACGAGTAGGTCCTACTTACTAGCTTCACACTCTCGACTCCCGTTGGTGCCAGAAGTTTGCACAAACCTCCAGAGGCGATACTGTCACATTATGAGTGATACATTACAGCATTCTGTTTACCAAACGTGTTTTTCATTACTGTGATATCCAACACTTTTATTCTGAAAAACTCTTGTTTATTTATTTAACAAATATCCGTTGCAAGTAATAATATCCTTATAAGTATCGTCTGCCTATATTATCTATGCAAGCTGTGTCAGCGACTTTACGCGCTAGGAATTCAGACAATTTGCAGTCCATGTTCGACCCCTGGAAGCAATATATGTCAATACCAACTTTCTTCGAATTCGGTTCAGTAATTTGTGCGTGATTAGCGCACAAATTAATAAACAGACAGAGAGTCTCGTTAGCCGTTTATGATAAATATAAATTTGTTCTTAATAATTATTTTATTTTGCATATAATATGTGGTAAGTGTTGATAATTTCGAAATCTAGTGTTTATATTAAAATTGTATTAAATCAATAAACAAGGTTTTTTTGTTTTTAATTCAATAATAATTTGCATTTAATTTTACCTTAATTTGTAAAAATACTATTCGTAGATTAATATTGCCATATTACATGGATTTTCCAATAGACAATATTATTGTTATTATTATGTACATATATATTCGATAAATTCGTACAGTATGAGATAGTTATTATAGCATTCTCAAACACACTCCTGCGCACTACACGCAGGTACATAGGTCCTGTAAGAAACCTTTTTTTATGTTTATATCTAGGTTCAAAATCGCGAGAGAGTTTTACACTCAGGTGACGGCCAAGCCGAGGTTCGTACCATTTTGGTAGCCCTTGTGCTAGTCATCTTTTGCGGCTGAGTGCCTTCAGCACTCGCCCCCAAAGTCACGGTGAAGCTGTAAAGGCCCTTCCGGTCAACAGAGTTAGCTAGGTTCAAAAAAAATATATTAAAGCATTCCTGAATGACAAAAAACCAACAAGCTGTATTCGATAGTTTAATCTAGATTTTAAAAAAAATTACCAAATGCAGTATTATGTACATAATTTTTATAACAGTATGAAGCTTTACAATATTTAATGACAAGTGTAACAATCTACATTTTCACATTAATTGTTTTTTTTTATACTTATCATTTTTAAGTTTACTTTAGCCTTATGTATACATGTTACGATGTTATGTACCTTTCTAATTTTATAAACTTAAGTTATATACACATCAAGAAGGGTACAGTCTAAATTATATGCCATATATTTTATTCTAAGACTGAAATATAATTCTAAGACTAGGTACAGCTAATTTTGTACACCAAAAAAAAACACTGACTGAAAAGCACTTTATTTTATTTGATATGGGCAATATCCACACATGATTTCATTTTTAAATTTCAAATTACAGCTAGACTAAATTAAAACAATATTGTTAGACAACAATCACTGAACGTTCAAATGCCAAAAGAGAGCCATAAAAAGATCACTTAGAATTAAGTCTACCTAGATATTTATAAGAATCAAGTTACTTATATCATAATATTAATATGTCGTCTTTGTGTTTAATTTTGTAAATTTGCATACATTATACTATTTTAAAATCTTGATTTTTTTTTATGCTTTTGGATTACACCTTCATGTATCAACATAAAAAACAAATACGTTTAATTCACATTACTTCCGTTAAAAGAATCTCAAAGACCTGTATAGGCCCGGAGCCTCGCAATGGATAACGAAATTTATCTAGAACCCGGTTAGACAAAAACAATCTTACACTATAAACCAACTAACGGGCGGATGTACATGCAATTTTTATCTTTTATAATATGTATGACTCCCCCCAGTTTTACTGCTTAGTGGACAGTTAGACACACTATATTATCGATCAATAATATTAATTATTAATATCTAAATTAAATCGAATTTAACGAACGAGTACAATAAGAATTGGTACATTTTAATATGGAATGAAAACCGCATTTACATAATAAGCATTACACACCAGTTTCATTCAATGCACACCCCGTTTACTCTCTCCATTGCTCCATTCGCCAAAATGATTTCAATTCGGATACGCACACATCGCGCCGCGGTACACATATTTTAATTAACCATTTTCTGTAATGCGATGGTGTATCCAGTAGTCTAATAGCCGTGCTATTATTATAAAGCTTGTTCTACGCAGGATTCCTTATTTTAATATCCTATAAAGAATTATAAATACCGGGAAACATCATGATAAATGTCCTTGACTACGTAATTGCCGATTTTTATATCTGATTAGTTGTCGTCGCGCGTGGGGTCGTCGTCGTATCCATCGTGTGATTGGTAGATAAAATCAGCAAAATTAACCCACTACTCCAGTTTGTGTTATTGATGTTTGCGCATAATAATTCTAATTGTTTATGATTATAATTAAGTTATTTACATGTACATTAACCCAAATCTAGATCTGGAACGGAATCTGTATTTATTTTTCTAATTCTAAGGCATCAGTTTAAAACGTCTCAAAAAGGTAAAACGTTTGATTATAGTTATATGGGTTAATTTACCTGACCTTAATGCCTTGCCTAAAAAATAATAGTTATTGTACTGTTAAAAATCAAATTGAAATGTAACAAGTGGCGTTTATAAATATCTCTTGTTAAATACTATTTGGTATGCCGTTTAAATTTGAAAGTGTGTACTGCGCTCAATAATGAGTGCCCAAAGAAGAACCCACAATAATGTAACGGCTTACCCAATAAGCATTGGTTCTGTTCTTGAAAGCACTTCGTAGCGATATCCCAACAGCGTCTGAATTATGTAAGAAAGGAGTATGAATCTTTCAAACAATCGTTTTCCGAATATGATTATATAATGGTAATATTATATCTATTGTATCATACTGTATTTATGTCCATATCTTGTTCCTTATGTGTAAGGTTCAAAGCTGATAATTTGCATACAATCTAAAACAAACATCTTAATGTGCCGTGTGGTACCGGCTAAGAATAGTACCACCTATATCTTCCCGTGGATGTCTTAAAAGACGGCTAAAGTATATAAACCAGGTGAAGTGCAGTAGCATCCACTGAGTACCACAAACCATAAGCCTGCCAAGCGTGGCGATTATGGTACTCCCTATGAACGACACACAAAGAGGCCCTTATGGAGATCTTTAGGGAGTCTTATGGTTGCATGGATGGAAATGACGACAATAATTTCAAAACGCAAAAGACGTAACTCACGCTTAACTTAGCTATTTTATAAAAAATCAAATTGCAACAAAATACCTTCTGTCTTCTGTCCTATTCTAGACAAGTATTAAAAAGAACCGGTACGACACCCCACCATTGTGCATGAAATTGTTCTTATTTAGTACTAAAATACCTACATTTATTTCGATAGTTTTGAACAAAGAAAATTCATTAAAGAATACTTTATAACTTTTTTTCTGTCAGGTTCCCAGTCAAGTTCAATTCCGAAACAAGCAATGAGATAAACGAAAAATCATGCAAAGCGATGAAAAAAGATGGAGTTCTAACGAATCCTTTTTTCGGAACGAACCGTAAAACAAAAAACGACCGAATGAAGTAAAAGTTTTACGTACTGTAAATAGATATCACATTCGTCCGGCGGACATAAATAAGCATAATTTAATAGCAATGCCTCTTTCTCTTTATACCTTTAGCATTATCCACATAAATAGAAATTATTGTTACTTTGTATGTTTGACCTCTATATGTTTTCGTTGCATTGCTACATGAATGATATAGTTTGAATATTTTAAAAGCAACTTCTTTGACTGTCCGTCTGTTAGTTGGCTTATAGCTTGAGATATTAGAACTAAACTATTTACATTAAATAATAAATAAACTATTAAGCTGAATTTTACTTTTTGCATTCGTTTACATTTCAATTGAAAATTATTTTAAGTTCCTTTTTCTGTGGTTAAATTCTTTTTGTTTCCGTTTGTTGTTTTTTTTTTCTTTTTTTCTGTTATGTATATGTGAAAACTTGTAAATGGCCTTCTGATTATGTTGTGTATTATTTATATTAGCTGTAAATTTCCCTAAAATTTTAAAATGATATGAAAAAGAATAAAAAGTCGCCGTTCCAGTGCTGCCAATATTTTGAAAAGACCATTAACACTAGTTATATAGTAAATAATAGTGAAGTGTACAAATTATAATTTGCGAGTGTAATCACAGGAAAGGCTAGTATTAATATAATAATCACTCGGAATCGGTTCATTTGTTCACATCCGGGAGGAGCGCGAGACTCCCGACCGACACGGAAATCATTATGATTATGACAAATGCGTACAATTTCATATTCATTTCGATTTAAATTCATATTCACGTGAGTACAACGCTTCAATGGTTAACACTTCGAAATAATACAGATTATTTCTCTAGTTAAAAATTAATTACTCGATTTAATTCAATTCAAACCTATTTAATTCCATAACATTAAAATAATACCAAATCCTGTAGTACGTAACAACGTATATTATTAACTTTACGTTCGAATCTCCTGTAAGGAACCTTTTTTTTATGCCAAATAAAAAATGTAGGGTTTAGATAGGATTCAATTCACGAGAGAGTTTGAATACTTAGGTGACGGCCAAGCCGAGGTTCGTACCATTTTGGTAGCCCTTGTGCTAGTCACTTTTTGCGGCTGAGTGCCTTCAGCTCTCGCCCTCAAAGTCACGGTGAAGCTGTAAAGGCCCTTCCTGTCAACAGCGTTAGCTAGATTCGAAAAAAAAAAGTAACGTTCGAATCTCAAGGCGTGTATTTATATGCTAATGATTTATACATATCGTTTCGTTCATTTACTAAATTATCTCACTTTTATTGAATTTTAGAATACTTACGTACTTACTCCAGTTTTATTGTGAATATTTAGTCGTTTAGAATATTAGTTATTGTTGAGTTTGAAGCGGCGATGGCGCAGTTGCTAGTGCAGTCATTAGACGTCATTAGACGCGGGTTCGATCCCCACCTACTCAACTCTAAAGGAAACCATAGCACGGTAGTAGGGCATTTTCTAATGATGCCTTAGTAGCAACCACCCTCAAGTTTGAAAACCTGTCGCCAAATACCAATAAGTGTGTTCCGGCACCATCACTTGAGAACCAGTACGTAGGCTTAATGTGTTTACCACCCTGGACCACATCGTCAATTAACATCAGGTGAGATTGTGGTTAAAGCACTGAGCTTATACCGTGAAAAAAAAATTACGGCACAACTTTGGGACTATACATATATATCCATTTTTTTCTATGAAACCTGAAAATTAAAAAAAGTACTGTAATTAAAAATAAAAATGACTTTACTTCAATACAAAATGGATCTTAATTAGATAATAATAATATTAGGTACGACATAGCTTAGAAATCATCCATTCATCGGCGAAATATGTAAATTTAATGAAGCTAATTAATTTCATTATCCATTTAATGGCATATAACGGAACCGTTTGAAACGGCTCTAAAAGGGCTATTACCTTTAGTGATTGTTATTCATTTCGTCAACGACCATTATGTTGTTTATTGAGCCACTCTAAATAAATTGATTAATTTTATTCAGCCATTAACGTGTACTTGAAACAAGTTCGAAAAACAATGTGATTACCTACCAGTGCTCTATATATGTAACACTAGCTGTGTGCCCGTGTCTGCGCTGGTGTATCATATATTCTTCACTGCGTTTTAATGTTTTTATACGGATCCCTAATTATTTCCCAAAAAAAAAAATTATTCACTTGCCATACGGACAAGTGTACATTTAGTCGGATTTTATTTAATTTTTGATGTTTTAATTTTTTTACGTTGAATCCTAATTGTTTTCGAAAATCAATGGTACCCTATAGTTACGTGGAGTAACTTTAGCTATCTATCAAAAAAGTCCTGTGAAGATTAGTTCAGCCGGAACAAACAGACAGACTGACAAAAAAAATTAAGTATTTTATTTTTGGTGTAGGTTTCGTATATACATTCCTATGTATTTAGTAAAAAAAAGTATTGACATTACAAACAGACACTTCAATTTTATTTCTTAGTATTAGATTAAGTCCTTCCTTTACATATTAAAATAGATATCGTCTCTCGTCCTGTTTTTCTCTTCGTTAGTTTATCAATAACTTCAAACTATATCACCAATATACATAATTCTTTTTTCTGATCAAGTTTTAGTATACTTTACTATACTTTGTTACAGTGTTTTTTTAATGTATGGAAATTAGTAAAAAAATAATATTTTCGCATTGGGAATAATGCAGTCGTTAGTAAATAGGTAGGTAAATATAGGCACTTCAGCTAAGCAAGCGCATTGTCTCGCATTGCTAGAGAACTTTAACAAGCACTGTCTAGCTTAATTCCCTCCTGTCCCGTCTATAATCTACCAACACGAGCTGGACTTCGGAGCCACAGTTTTACAGTAGCTGCGGAGCCAAAAACATTCGAATCATTTTATCTTTGCTACTGCAAAGCTGTGAATTAGTTTATCAGCTACAGTGTCTCTCTCTTTCTAGAACATCGCATCCTCAAAACGTAACGTGGAAAGAAATTTGTACATGCCGTGTGCGTGATTGATGGAGAAAACAAGGTCCCTTGCAAAACTTATGCAACCACGTGTAGTGTGTAGGGGTGTGAAGTCCAATGTAATCATAAGTCCATATAATGCTAATGTATGTGGTGTCACTGTATTACACTGGCAACAGGTACTGGGGACACCCCATTAGGGGTCGAAATACATCCCAGCACACTTCCGCAGATACAAATCATCAGAATATTGTCATAGTGAGAATAAAGGAATTGATACAAACATTATTATAAAAATATGATTCTGCTTGACATCAGTTACTTTAAAAAAATGATTACTTGATTTAGAGCTAATATAAAAAAATTTTACTCTATTTATATCCATAGGAATTTTATTATGTTTTGACAAAATTAAATCATCCCACTTTTGAAAAAAAAACACAAACATAAATTATAATCAACATAAATAAATCAAACGCACGAATCCAATGAAGGAAACAACATGGAAGAAGAGATCTTCATTCCACAGTAACAAGCAAACCACCGAAGGTTCCGTGATACCGAACTCGTATTATTATTATTCCGAAGGTAATTTAATTCGGCTCTTTACAAATAACGAGTCTTCGGCACTCCATTACCTCCCTCCTATCTATGTAATAGCATCCGCTACGGCTAAATCACCTTATGAATGGAGAGGCCCGCAAATTTTTCAACATGCTCCCCTATATATTCCGTATGACTTGAGAGCTATTCATTATGTTCACCATTAATTTCGAGGAAAATACGAGTCTTTTTTTCTTTAAATAATAATACTACGTTATGCCGACGACTTTGATTATGTTTAGAGTATTTAACAGACTTCAAAAAGGAGCAGGTTATCAATTCGCCTGTATGTTTTTTTTTGTATGTTTGTTACGCGCTTACTCCGTCAATTGTGGACCGATATGCATTTTTTTTTTCAAAATTAACAAAATTTATTTTTTAAAGAAAATTCACCTCTTTAGAACTTTTTTGGAACGGTTTTTTGATTATCGGATCGACAAGATCGGATTGCCTTCTTTCAATGAATAGAACTTTTTGTGTTCGCCTTGAACTCGAAAAAGTGAATTAAGTTCAACTAATAACACAATAATTATTATCCATAATCAGTAATAATGTATTTCTTACAATCTTTGATCAGTCCTTAATTAGTTTATCTCTTAAGAGAGTATACCTGTACTTATCTAGAAGACATTTTTTGGACATAAAACCTCTGAAGAGACATTAAATTCTTTACTTTGTAAATCTGTAAAGAATAGATACGCATTCCAGTTTTTGTATATCACCCCTGAGGGGATAATGTAAGGAATAATATTATCTGTAGAGAATACAGAATCTGTAAAGAATGTATAAACATTGTCCCTAACGAAACTTTTCAGTGAATCAATCAAAAAACAATATTTTAATGCAAAATAGATGTAAGTAAACGAGTAAAATGTATAAATAAGGTAAAACATATTTACATCATTTTCAATTACCAACTTAACGGTAAAATTTCTCAAAATCCTTTCTTATTGAATGCCTTAAATTTATATATAATAATAATATTTATCCTCAAATTATATAAAAGGCACGTCTATTTGTCTGTTCGTTAATTAGCTTACAACTCTATACGCACTAAAACCGTTTACATGTTTCTTTTCTTTTTCAATCGTAGATATTTATCTGGTCATGTTTTAGTACATAAATATTGTTACATTATCTACGAGTATATAATAATTATAAAAAGACTTGACAATGACCGATCTCATGTTCTTTCTTTGCGTCCTCATCCTTAACTTATATAAAAGTTATTTTGATAAACACGCTGACCACAATTTTATAATTCACGAGAGAAGAGCCCCTGGCACAGCTAGCCCAAGTAAGTACTTTTAAAAATTAAAACAAACCAGCCCGCGTCAATGTTGCCATACTTCGCTACTCGTGGCTGTATGGCCGTACAACTGCGCGATTAGTCGAAAAAGGTGTGTGTATCCATGTGCGACAGTTGAAAAGACACGTCTTCGCGCCAATACCTCAACCGTCAGTCTGTATATTGTAGCAGCCTCGCCAGACTGCCACACCGTCCACAAGAAGCGGCGACCGCGCAATATCTTTATCGTCAGCGATGATACAATCACTCGTAAAAATAGGATATTTCCTTATAAACTACGCTCACTTGCGTGTCAGCACTTACTCCCGCGACGGCCCAAGACGTGCTCCGTTCCCCAACTGGGGAGGCTCTTGACGCCGCTACTACCCATGCATCAAGCATTACACGCACAACACTGCATACACACTCCTGCACATAACACGCAGGTACATAGGTCCTGTAAGGAATCTTTTTTTATTATTAAGAAATAAAAAAATTAAGGTTTATCTAGGTTCAAATTTTGAGGTAATTTTATGATATACTCGTAGGTAGCGGCCAAGCCGAGGTTCGAACCCTTGTGCTAGTTACCTTTTGCGGCGAGTGGCTTCAGTACTCGCCTCCAAAGTTACGGTGAAGCTGTAAAGGCCCAAAAGCATTAACTAGTTTATAAAAAAAAATGTAGCATAGTAGTCTTTGGCCTGCCCCCAAAGAGCTCGCGAGAATTAGACGTTAGCTTATCACCGACACGCGTCAACAATGTACACGCACGCACCAGCGTTTATGCAGCACACTTTTTGTTTATTATAATATTTACATAAAACCTATGACCATTTTATATAGTTCATATAATAACCTTTAGCGCTGAATAATAGTCTCTTTTCTTACTGTGACCGTCTATCCCTCATAAAACGTTTTTTGTAACGCTTCAGAAAACAATCATAAACGCCTTTGTTTTTCTATTGTGGCATCTATGCTTCTTATAATATCTAAACTTTCACAATAAAGGGTCGTTACAACTGTGTATGTAACCTTCGATAGGCATTGCTTATTTTTGATGACAAGAGAGAGGGGGAGTCAAAATGTCTAAAGTGTTATTAACGTAATACTTCAGTAACACTTATACAGTAATGTACATGGATCCGAACCTACATCCATCAAGGCAGTATCCAACCATGCCATAACCACAAAGCCATCAAAGCTTTACAACAGACATCTTACTTGTAAACAAATTTGTAAAGTCAAAGTTCTCAATTATTTATCTAACTATTCCTATATAATCCTAATATATACGTAATTATAGATAATTATTATTCGACTATAACATGCTCAAATGAAACAAACTGCTCTGCATTATGTACTGCCCACAAATGTTTCAACACATTGATGGCCATTACGGAAGCAATGCACTGAAATGGTAACTGCTTATTTCATGAATACCGCTTAAATATTATGATTTTGCGCCGCATGTGCGGTTTCGCACAGACCCAAAACTGTTTAGCCAATATCAACTAATTTACTCTGTGTACATATTGTATATATCTGTTGTATTCGTGTTAATATATGATTTTAATTAATTAACGTTTGTTATTATGGTTCGGCATTTTCACGGGCTCTCGCTAATGAATTATTTAACCGATCAGTAATTAAAAGTTAATACGTAACATAGTGTTATATCAAAGTGAATGATTTAGATAGTATCCAAATAGTTTAAATTAACCCGTATTAATTATTCGCTAATATGAATATAATGTACTTCTCTGATAAGTACTATACTAATAAATAAAATTCCAGTGTCTGTTTGTAATGTCAATATAACAATTATTT
This sequence comes from Samia ricini, assembly GCA_014132275.2. Lineage (NCBI taxonomy): Eukaryota > Metazoa > Arthropoda > Insecta > Lepidoptera > Saturniidae > Samia > Samia ricini. The sequence continues at coordinate 29,620,515 of AP028159.1, read as the reverse complement.
ACTAAATACATATAGATGTATGTATATAAGATACCTAAGTATACCGAAAATACATTTTTTGTCTGTTTGCCTTTCTGTTTGTTCAGGGTAATCTTTGAAACGAGTGGACCGATTTTACGGGACTTAATTTGTTTTTTGTTTTTAGAAAATAGTTAGGGTTCCGCGTAAAAAAATTAAAACTCATGAAATTACGATTAAAAACCAATTCAATTTAGTTTCACTGGCAATTGTTTGAATTTATCAGAAATATTTTTACTTATCTTATTACCTATTATTACTTATTATTACCTACCGAAAAATATAAGGTAAATAATTAGGTTTCAGTATAAAAAAATTAAAACGCATTGAAGAATATATGAAACGTGGGCGCAGCCGCGAGCACATAGCTAGTTGAATATATAATTTCATAATAATTTTTCTCGTATTTCTTTTGTCAATATAAAACTCTAATTTCACATGTGAGGATCTAATACATAGTAATTAAACGGTTAATTGAATATTTATGATTGCTTAGTAATTCAAGTATTAAAATTAGTAGGAGATTTAAACTTTATGAGAGCTCGAAATATCGTGCGAGAAGATGCGCATGAGCATAATTTTATTGGACTTCTTTTTAAAATCTCTTCTGCTACGTGGCCAATACAAATAGCAATTGGCAGATGCCTAATATCAAAGACTTTATAACTATGATCTAACATGTAGATGCACTTTTAGGAGTTTATGAAAGCTGCAACCAAACACTCCTTGGCTGCAACATTGATCAACCGTATTTAGCACGCCATCTGTGTGTTCACTAAAATAGCTCTTCTTTTTTTTTTGGTTCCTTATACCTTTTTAAGGAAAAGGCAAAAGTACTAGTAGACCGTGCAGCCAAGTCAGACGTTAGGAACACTATCAATAAATGAATGGCGGTAACAAAATGGTGGCCTTCTGTTACGACCACAACGGGAATGATTGAGATACTACAGAATTCCTGCTCCGTATCATTATTTTCACTCTACTACACTTGTGTGTCATAACTACACTGTATCACATAAAATTCCACAAAAATTACATAATATATAGTCAAATACTGCAAATAATGACTTAAAAACTAGGACGACAACATGACAGACCGAAGTCGCGCCATAGGGGTGCATGGCTAAAATAGCTCTTTTGATACAACTTTTCTACTTTGTTCTAAAAAAAATACTAAGAAGCTATGTCATACCGCCTTGTATGACGTTAGGAGCATTTTCATACAAGGCTCTAGCAAAAAATGACGCCCTATTTATTAGAACTTACCGGAGAGTTTTTGTGATATCTCAGATTCCACTCCTTACTTTTATTTTCAATATACCTTATTTGTGCACACAACTAAACTATATGACATTTCTTTATGTACTTTGATTCATCATCCGGTGGCGTTGTAAAGTAAATGTTACTTCCAAATTATTTCTATTCAATTCTTTTATTAATCTTTCTCTAATATAATTTTCATCTACATGTATCAGAATCTGTATATAAAACATAATTTGAACTTTAACTTTATACCAAATATTTCTTATCCTACTTCGTAAAATTATGGAAATAGTAACAACGGATACGAAAAAAATGTATTTAGCCACTCATTTATTTAGAATACATTTTGTAAACACATGCTTATTTCAAATAAGGAATTATTTAAAAAAATCATCATCTTAAAAAGCGCCTTCTGTTGAACAAAATACATAGCTTGTAACGAATAAAATTATTGTAATTTACTAATGCTTGAATTGAATGCTTCTTAAAATATAACGCATATTAAAAGTAACAATACATTAATGTTGTAGTAAAAACTCATTTCAATCATTTTCTCGACACTTATAAATACAAAATTAAACATACATTTAATATTATTTTTATGTTATATGCAAAATCATAAAATTCACTTACTGCTTGAAACGAAACGTTCGGAGCAAGTCGCGTGCGCGTCGTAAACTCGAAACACAATTTTTTTATCTTTTTGATCTCATCTCAAAATTATGAAATTCTAAGAACTAATAAACATAATAAATAGTTTTAAGAAATATGTTGGAAATGAATCTAAGAGATGGAACAAGTTGTTTTCATCCGGTGCCTTTTATACTAACTTGTTGAGTGTGACATTAGGAAAATAAACAGATGAAAGAGCCTATTACATTATTTCATTTGTTTTCATTATGACGAAGCGTCGAAGAATACTTCACGCGGACAAAATAATACAAAATATAGTTAATGTGTTTTTTTGTTTGTTAATGTTTCTACAGTTAAAAGGTCAGTACCGTACCGAATACTCCCGATTACAGCCTGTTTACAGTTTACTGTTTACAGCCATAGGAAGTTTCATATTCTTTAAAATATTCACACTAAAAATAATATACATATTGTTTGCTACTAATTTTGCATGAAATAAACATTTGAGACTGGATTTTTTTTTATAATTTTACATAATTTATTTCAACCTGGAGAATGTTATTAATTTTTATTCCAAGTAAATGAATTAATAATTATCTAAATTGTTTAGTAATTAACTCACTACCACTAATCAAAAGTTAAAAGTTATTTCTCAATAAAACTTACATTGAAAGTTTTAAAAAAAGTCATTATTTTGATATGATTTTATTGAGACACATAACTATGAATATGTTGTATTGCAGATTCATTTGTCTAGCTGTATGTAAATTCTAGGTTTTCTAATATTTTTGGGAAGGTGGTATGCAAAAATATTTTTGTTTGATCTTAGCACTAAGCTGAACTATTGGTTGATATCTAGGGAATTGTACTATTGAATTTGATTTCCAGGATATTTCTCTGTTGCGAGTAATCCAGTATTGCTATATTCAACTGCCTCTGATGTCAGAATTGTAAATACATCAAAACTAAATAAAGTAAATACTATAGTTAAAGATTTAGAACAAGGTTCTGCTGTTGACTTTCATTATAGAAAGAACCTAGTGTGCTGGTCAGACCAGACTGCGGAATTGATTCAATGTATGAAATTTAATGATACTTATGTAGGAGAAAAAGTAAGTAATATAGTTTTTTTTTTAACAAATAGTTTGGATGATGAACCACCATGATAAGACATTGTATGTATTAATACTCAATAGCATTAAAAATGCTATCTAGAAAATTACACAACAAAATTATTGTTGTATTAGTTTAATAAGTGTATAATTCTATGTATTCTGAATAAATTAGTCTTTGAAATTACTCTGACATTATCTCTATATTCCATACAATATTGACCTGTGAGATAAACTTTAATATACATAACAACAATAACATATTCAATACACTCAATGTCTTTGCAATGTAGGTGAAAAGTCTAATAATAGTCTTTATTCAGAAATAAGTTAACACGTTCTATGCCGAGAAAAAAATCACAGTTTCCTGTTCGGACCGTGTTGGTCAATGCTGCCTGATATTCATTATTTCCATAAATAGTGGCTCAAATTGACTTTTGTTATTACTAAGTAACATTTGAGTAAAAGATAAAAGCATATAAGCAAAAAAAAAAAACAATTTAGTAATTTTATACAGATTAAAAATTTTCATTGGCCTAAAGGGAAACTTCACTGACGGTCAGCACTGACCGCGTTGGCAGAGAATGTGTTAACCCATTAAATTTAGAAGCTGGGTAATGAAGGATACTGACTGAGAAATCTGTTTATAAATGCTACTTTGTTATCTTGTCAGTATTTTTACTTTCATTATTCTAAATGGGGCTATGCAGACTAGAACAGTCATACATCACTTAAATTTAGAAGCTGGGTAATGAAGGATACTGACTGAGAAATCTGTTTATAAATGCTACTTTGTTATCTTGTCCATATTTTTACTTTCATTATTCTAAATGGGGCTATGCAGACTAGAACAGTCATACATCACTTTAAAACCTAGTTAGATATCACCCCATATTGCTAAAGCTGCTTAGATCTATAACCTGGATATACTGTAGAATCTTTTTGGGAGAGATTGCCTAGAAGCAATGTGTGCTTGCTTACACAGAATTCTGTTGCCTATGGTTATTAATGGATCACATTTACAAAAGATTTACATTGGCATTTTGTCTGCTGTTTTACAGAATTTTCATTCTCTTGTGTTCTGGACACCAATGTTCTGTATGTGTTTGCTCAAATAATAGTGGTCAGTTAATGCTGCCTAATAGCTCTTAGCTGATTCCTATTGAACATCAGTGCCTCTTCAGTTTTGAGTGAGGCATTTTGTTTTCTTGTCATTAAAAAAATTCAGATATTGTCTAGTAATAAAGAAAAAGAAAAAATATATTCAACATACATACAACACATCATAATAACATTATCTTATAAAATAACAAAGTTAAAAAAAAGAGTTGTACAAGGCTGCAGGCCTATAATCAGAAGCACTACAGCACTGATATTCTGTCAGGTTCTTGTGGTACGTACACCCTCACGGCCAGACTATCACATTGATAATTACAGTAATAACATGCTATGAAACATACTATAATAATACTATACTATAATAAACTGTTTTTCAATTTTGCTTTGAAGCAAATAAAATATGACCCTGAGAGATTATGGATGGGTGGTGGTTTATTATTCTAGCACTTAGTGGTTGCGAACCTAAAAGAACCGTGAAAGGCTACAGTTTTATGTTGTGGAACAACAAAGATATGTGGGCATCTTATATTGTGGTATTTATTCTGATCTTGAGCCCACAGTTGCATGTTATATAAGTAACTTGGGGGTCTTAGTTTTTAGCTATGTTATCATTCATTCACCATACTTTTCATTATTGTTAAGCATTAGTTTAACATTATATTTAAAATCTCATAAGGATACTTTCAACATATATTTTATTGCAACCTTTATAAAGTTGTAGGGCAAACTTTAAGGTACAGTAATACCCCGCTTTACGCGAGGGATACGTTCCGAAGAAAATCGCGTTAACTGAAATCCGCGTATATCGAGGTTTATGATTAAACATAGTCAAAATTCAATACAAAAAAATACAAATCATTTTAATCAATCACTTTAATTTTAAGAACACTTTATGCAATATATACTCTTATTTTTTACGGAAAAATACATCTGTTGTCTTTACATTATGTTTATACGCACTCTTTCGCGTAATGCGAGGCATTTGAGCGCGAAATTTGACATTCGCGTTATAGTGAAACCGCGCGTAACGGGGTCGCGCTAAGCGGGGTATTACTGTATTAAGTTGTAACTGAAAAAAATAATATTTAATACATTTACCAAAGGTAATACTGAAGTTACATGATGCTGGATAATATCAGTATTGAGAATTTAAAGTGATTTTTTTAAATATTAAAAAGGTTGGTTTAAGTTTGTCCACATATGTTTTTTACACAATTCCCATCAAACAAAACCGATCAAGACTGAACTATGAATGATTAAAATTCTGTATTGATGTATTTGTGTGTATATATATATATATATTTTATTAATTATGTAATAATAGCTATAATGTATTTTTCAGGTTAAAATAGTATCAGAAGGTTTAATAACACCAACTGGTATTGCAATAGACTGGTACACAGACAAATTATATTGGACAGATGGAGAAACAAATAAAATAGAAGTTATTAGTATAAAAGATAAATATAGAAAAGTATTGTTTTGGTCCGAGGTTGACTTGGCCAGAGCTATTGCTGTTGTTCCTAATGAAGGGTATTTATTTTATTGTTTATTTAACAATTACGATAATATCAGAGTAATTAAACAATTCAGTGGATTTCATGTATCATTATTAATATATTATTTGATAGACTGAAGCATTAATTATTATAAAAACTGGCACTGGTTAGTATAATTAGAGAATGGATGTTTAAAAAAATGTTTATTCTAGTGTTCAATATTTATTTTTAAATCAAATCAAATCAAAATTTATTTATTCAATTTAGCTTCTAAGAAGGCGCTTATGAACGTCTAAAACACTACCACCGGTTCGGAAAACAACCCAGTCGAGAAGAGAGCAGGCAAGAAACTCGATCTGGTTCTTTTTTTTATAGTTTTTTTTATTATATATATCATTTTTTTTTGTCATATAAAAAACAATACAAATCATAGTCTTCATAATGTTAGCGGGAGATGTGGGTTAATTCCAGACATCACTATCGTTCACGTAATGATCCACCCTGTAATAACCTTTTGAGATTAAAACTTGCTTGACATAATACTTGAACTTATTGTCAGGTAAATCGGTAATGTTACTTGTGATCTTATTGTAAAAAAAATAATAAATAAATAAAAAAGAAATAACAATAGATGGATGGATGGAAGTATATCAATTATGCAAACTTAATGAAAACTATTTGGATTTTTCAGGTTCATGTTTTGGACAGATTGGGGTGAAGTTCCAAAAATTGAAAGAGCCGGTATGAATGGTGATCCCACCACTCGTAAAGTCATAGTTAAAGATAACATAATATGGCCAAATGGGATAACAGTAGATTATGATAAAAGTCTAATTTACTGGATGGATGCAAAACTTCACTTTGTGGATTCAATCGACTTCAATGGCGAAAAGAGGAAGAGAGTTATTAAAGGAGGCTTAGTGTATCCTTATGCTCTGACTTTTTTTAATGATAAATTGTATTGGACTGATTGGAAAACGTGGTAAGTATGATATGAAAATTTATCCCCGAAGGGTTAGGCAGAGGTGAAATAGCGAACTACACCACTCACATTCCGCCAAGCTTAGTTGCGTCCCGGATGTGACAGGGGGCGAGCCTGTCGCCATATCGGACACAAATTCCAAACTCCGCGATGATATCGAGTAGAAAAACCCAATATCACCTGACCCGACCCGGGGATCGAACCCGAGACCTCAGAACGGCAGTCGCACCGTAATACAATTGCGCCACCGAGGCAGTTCTTTTATCTTTGCCTATGTATATAATACTTTATCTAATAAAAGTAAATCTAATATTATCCAAAAAAAAACTATCTGTTTCATATCAATTTTCACTGCGTTTTAATTTTTTTTGTTTTATTTTCTAAAAAAATTTTTGATACTAAGGTTAACTAAAAATATTAATCATAAATTCAAGCACTTGTCTGTAAAACTGACTATTGAATCGGTTTATTTTTCTAACGTCGAACCGTAATTATTTTCTTAAAGTAAAAGTAAAAACTTAGGGTAAGTTACCCGGAGTAACTTCAGCTATCTACCAAAAAAAAAGTACCGTCAAAATCGGACAAGCCGTTCCGGGGATTACTCGGAACAAACAGAAAGACAAAACAGACACTTCAATTTTTATTTATTAGTATCTATTATCCAAAGACTACAAATGAAATTGGACTATTTAAAGGTTAGAATGCAAATAAACATTATCTTGACCATAGACAAGCACATTTGCAAATTGATGGTGACCAGAAAAGAGACGATAACTTTGATCTGCGAACTGAAATATCCAGTTAGGAGATAAATTTTGACAATGGATACAGATAGTTCATTAATCACTTCAAGTTTTAAAGGGGGAATATGTTTGGAAAAAATCACGAAAAAATTACAAATTGGAGGGAGATGTACTGAAATATCACATTTATTTCTTTGTTCGATGACTAAACTAAAAATCGACATTGATTCGTCAGCCAGGCAATGATTTCCTTTAAGGCTTAGTCCAAAACCTACCTCACTACATATCACCAAAGGGGAGGGGGATTAAAAACATCAAATAATGAATGGACGATCCTAAAGCAATAAAAAAAAATCAATGAATTCTATGACACTTAACTTGGTGATGCCAAGTAAAACTTATTATAAAACTGTGAAACAAAGGAGTTGATTATATTATTGATATTGATTTATATATATATATATATATATATATAAGCAAAGTTTGTTTTCTTTGTCCGAGGTAAACTCGAAAACTACTGGACCGATCAGCGTGAGACCACAACCATTCGACGCGGAATTAATCGTAGAGGGTTATAGGCTATATATTTTTCAAATTCTATGAGCCCTTTGCCATGTTTTCTCAATTTGTTTGTTTATCATTCCTTTGACGCACCATCACCTCAAAACTACTGAACATATCGGGATAGGACTAATACCTATCAACGTAGTATTTTTCGTAGACAGGTATTTTCTGAATTCCACCGATCCTCTCTCTTTTTTTTTTTCGATTCACTCTTTTGTACATTTTCCACTTCAATTTACGCTTATATACATTTTTTCCCCTAATAAAAACAGAACACTCTTACTTTGATTCATTTATTTGTTTTTTTAAACTAGCTATAAATGAAACATATGAAACGCAGGCGGAGCCGCGGGCACCAGCTAGTTTCCAATAAAATCAAAATAACAACCAGAACCTAAACTGGCAATAACACTATTTTCAGGTCAATTCACACATGGGACTTGACGGCAAGTGGTCCAGTTATAAAGGACCTAATGAAGTCTTACCCAGTCCCTGTTGATATAAAGGTATACGATGAAAGCAGGCAACACTTGCCCGGTGATGCTCATCCGTGTAATGTAAATAACGGTGGATGTTCACATTTATGTCTTTTGTCTCCGTCTCCTCCAGGTAATTAGATTTTTATACTAACTGTATTGTTCACCTGGTTTTCAAAATTCGATTATTAAAAATAAAGGTGTGAAAAAAAAACAGTAAACAGAGATATCTGTGTAACTAATGGGAGGTAGAGAGATATCATCTTTTATGTTATAATATCAAACTTTTTATGAGAGGCTGAACCGCTTTCTTACATAACGCGTTACGGCGACAGTCTGTCTGTCTTCCCTCCCTCTCACGCATACGGTAGGCAGGGTCCTCCTCTCTTTTTCCCGGTGCATGCACTAGTCCGATCCCGTGTTTGCTCCAACTAGGTGGCGGGAGGTACCGGGGGGCTTAGTGCGTAGTGGTCAAAGGCGCTTCTCGCCGCGAGTCCCACACTAATCCTGTGTGACAGCCTCTCGTGCTTTCGTGCGAGAGACTGTCACACATCTTCAGTCGCGCTTCAGCCAGACCTGAAAGGGTACGTCCCTGTTAGGTCTGGCTGGACAGCAAGTGCGTAAAAGCATTCCCCTCGAAAAAAAAAAAAAAAAAAAAGGTTCCTCCTCTCTCACTCTAACCCACAGCGCTAGTCGTATCTCGGACAGACGCTTCCCTCTCTAGTGTTTAGTGTGTGATAGACTGTTGATTAAATGGTTATATTTATAATGTACTAATAATTGTAGCTAAGAATGAAATATATTTTATAATCAATAAAAAAAGACTTTATTAATAAATATAACCTTTCCATACATTATCATATTAATATGTCGATTACGCATAAAAATGAGACTATGGAAAGCTGGCGTAAACGCCAGGTTAGTGCTCAAAGGGTTAATATACATAAAATTTAAGCAATAACTTAAGCTTTTCTGAAGTTAATTTAATATTAAATAGTTCAACTTAGATTAGTTTAAGTTATCACTTCTGACCGGCGACCCGTGACGCACACTTTTTTTTTTTAATCTTAAGCATTGATTGATTCAACTCTAAGAGTCCACTGCTGGACAAAGGTCTCCCCTTAAAAAGGGGGAATTGCCGTAACCACCATGCTTGGCAAGCGGGTTGGTGATCGCAGTAGGTGTTTGTGATGGTGGCGTTAAGCATTATTAAACAGTAATTTTAAAATCAACTTCTTGTTGGTTGATTGAGCGCTTTCATTCAATTAGCCTTCATTTATCCTAGGGATCGTCCAATAATCACGTAAAGCTAGAAAAAGGTTCATAAAAAAACACAAAAAACATCATTAGGAGGTAGGGGGCGCGAGATCTTGACGACCTTAAATTAAGTTGTCTGTATTTAAAGCTAATATTCTGAAATTTTTTATGATACTTTGTACCAAAAAGATACATGTGCTTTTGGCTGGTGTATCATAGATGGAATAGCTGTGCCCGTGGCTGCGCCCGCGTTTCATATATACTTTACTGCATTTTTAAAAAATATGAAACCTTAAAATTTTTTTTAGTAGCAAGTACGGGCAAGTCCCGTAAAACTGCACCGAATCGGAATTAATTCATTTTTTTTAAGAGTTTTAATTTTATTTATGCGGTACCCTAATTATTTTCGAAAATAAAAAGTACCCTAAATTACCCTGAGTAACTTCAGCTATCTACCGAAAAAAAAGCCCCGTCAAAATCCGTCCAGCCCTTCTGGGGATTGCCCGGAACAAACAGAAAGACAGACAAAATTCATATATATTTAGTAAAAAAAAATAGATAGATATAAAAGTTTTTTTTTTTTTATCCGTAGGCTACGAATGCGCTTGCCCAACTGGGTCGAAATTAAAAGAGAACAGTACGACAATCTGTTACAATAGTCCGCAGTCGCTTCTTATTATCGCACAGAGGTCTGCGATATCTAAAATATCTCTGGACTCGCCCGATTACACTCCGTACACGCTCCCCTTGAAGGATCTCAAGAGAGCCATCACCGTCGACTTTGATCCTAAAACGGAATACATTTACTGGGCCGATAGTTTGGTAAGGGTTATATAATAATTAATTATTAAACGAGTAAACATTGTAATGGAGCCCTTCGATAACTTAAAGAACAAGGGAAACGATAAATTAGTTTGAATTTTCGCGGTTTGTTTCTGTGTTTTGTTTCAGGATATCTACACATAGGTATAAGAAGTTTCAAGGGTCTTAGATTAAATTCAAAAGATATTTTAGAATAACACAAACATAATTTATGTATTATAATTTTATATTGCCAGAACTCGAAATCTATTTTATTTTCAATACTGAATAAAGTAAAGAAAATGTTCTATAAAAGATCGTAAAATACAGATATTTGCAATTATAGAGGTTTTTAGCTTTGGAAGAAAGGAAATGAGATTTTTTTTACTTATAAAGTAAACATGCAGATTTTCTTTTATTGATCAAAATTATAACATTCGTTTCATAAATATAGAACTTGTGCCTAACGACTACAGAACCATATGTAACATAAGTATGAAATATCATCACGAGAATACAAGTATATTGTGCAAGTGTTGGATCAATGTGCAAACTGCCTCGGTGGCGCAGTTGTATTACGGTGCGACTGCCGTTCTGAAGTCTCGGGTTCGATCCCCGGGTCGGGTCAAGTGGTATTGGGTTTTTCTACTCAATATCATCCCGGAGTTTGGAATTTGTGCCCGATATGGCGACAGGCCCGCCCCCTGTCACATCTGGGACGGAACTAAGCTCGGCGGAATATGAGTGGTGTAGTTCGCTATTTCACCTCTGCCTAACCCTTCGGGAAAACAGGCGTGAGCTTATGTTATGTTGGATCAATCAGTTAAGTTCAAAAGTTATATGATTGCAACAATTATACATAAACTATTATTTTTTTTTGAGTTTATTCAGAACAAACATAAAAGCATTTTTTTGTCTATATATAATAAGTATACACTAGGCTGATTTGGCATATTTTTCTCCTATAAGAATTACAAAAAGCTCAATTACCATCACCACCTACCGATTCCAACTGTGAATCTTAACCATCCAGGTACTCACTCAAACATTTACAACAATAAAAAAAATCATCAAAATTGCTTTCCCCCGTTTAGGAGGAGTTCAGTGATAAACCCACATACAGATGAATTATATATATATATATATATACTTATTAAGATAATATTTATTGAAAACTAAACCCGGGCAACAAGGATGCAGTCCTTCTAATTAAAAAAAATCGATAGAATGTGTTTAGTTTAGGAACCCTAGCTTGCTAGTTGACGCTTTTAAGTGTACCTTGTATATAAGAAAATAAATTCATACAACCATAAGACGTCCACTGTTGGACATAGTTCTCCCCCAATAAGGAGGGGATTGGCATAATCGCCACACTTGACAGGCGGGTTGGCTTGTGATACCCAGATGATGCTGCTTCCCATCCTCTGATTTTATCCCTTAGTCGCCTTTTACGACACCCCCCGGGATGATATGGGGTGGTACGATTCTTAGCCGGCACCACACGGCATAAAAAGAAAATACACAAATATAAATCGTCAGTTTTGGATCATGAGCTAATAATAATGATTACGCCTGAATCTTCCTTCCGAATGAAGTTCGTTCTCAGCAGTGAAACATCGCAGCAGCATTGATATTATCTCAGTGCAATAGATAATTTCAAATAGTTAGCCCTATCTATGGCCGTTTATAGTAAAACTAAAATAAATCTCAGGCCTATTAACAGATACTTGCGCGTGAGAGACTTTCACACGCCCCCGGGTAGAATCTTCCTCGGGTTTTCCCTGGGTAGGTTGGACGGCTAGTGCGTAATTTTTTTTTTTTTTTTTGTAATGCACAGCACAGTAACTGTACTGGACCTGATGGTAAGTACAGTACAATCCAAAACAGCGGCGACTGACACTGAACAGAATTCACTGCCAGTCACCGCTGTCATGCTGGCCTGCTTAAATACCTCTTCACGTCTCTATTGAACGACCCAATATCGTATGAAGGAGGGAACACGCTGACAGGAAGACGGTTCCATAACCTCGCAGTGCGACAAAAGTGAGCGCGCAAAAATGCGTATACCCCTCGAAAAAAAAAACGTCCTATTAATTAAAACTAATTAATAAAAAAAAGTCTTGTGTCTGAGTTCTAAATAGCCATTACTATTATCAGGCAAAAACAATTTCGAAAGCTCGCCTAGACGGCAGCGAACAGTCCGTAGTGGTCCATACTAATGGGTTATTGGACAGTATCGCCATTGATCCGTTAGCGAGGAACATCTACTGGACTGACCCGGTCACGGACACTATCGACGTGGCTCGCCTGGATGGGACATCTAGGAAGGTAATATTGAATCTTGTGTTTTTTTTTTTTAAATACTCCTATTTGCCCAGTATTCGAGATTCAACGGAATAATCATTATCTGTACTAATAAATAAAATTGAAGTGTCTGTTTGTAATGTCAAAAATTTTTGCTTAATATATATACGAATGTATATAAGACAAGTATACCGAAAATCAATTTTTTTATTTTTTTGTTTTTCTGCCTGTATTGAGTAATCTCCGTAACGGCTGAAGCGATTTTACGGGACTTTTTTGGTAGATAGCTGAAGTTAGTGCGGGTAACTTGGGTGCTTTTAATTTACAAAAATAATTAGGGTTCCGCGTAAAAAAATAATAAACTCATAAAAAATTGAATAAAATCAAGTGCCTCAAATTATGAGAAATATTCATACTTTATCTTACTACTAAAAAAATTAGGGTTCCGTATATAGAAAATAAAATACAGTGAAGAATATATGAAACACGGGCCTAGCCGCGGGTACTAGCTAGTTAATAATAAAACTAAAAGCTCTAACAGACGAGCGCACTGGACTGCGTACATGGTACGACCGACGGACGAAGTTATGCGTCGCTTTGAGGGCACTACTGCTGTAACGACAACGTCGTCATAAAACCCATACATATTATAAAATACAACATCTATTTGTCTGTATATCCGTTAATAGCATAAATAGCAATTTATATGTCTTCGTGATTCGATGATGTGCCCACAGAGCGGCTGATAATATCGGTCAGACGTACCGTATACGCTGTCCGGTGCGCGCGTCTGTTATAGCTTTTAGATTAAAACAAAATATATGTCAGGTGATCATACACAATGAACTGTACGATCCGAGAGCGATTGCCCTACACCCGACAGCGGGTTGGATGTTCTGGTCCGATTGGAACGTGAAGAGACCGAAAATCGAACGGGCCAACTTAGACGGAACCGGGAGGCTACTGTTAGTATCTGAAAAATTAATGTGGCCCAACGGCATTGCGCTGGACACACAGACAAACAAACTGTATTGGGGCGATGCGAGGACACATAAAATTGAAGTGAGTCGACAATTTTTTTTTTAAATACTAATAAAGTTTGAATTCATATTATTTGTGCTGCTCTATATAATTATAGTTATAGTTTTTTTTTTAATAAAAATAAGTCGACGTTTTAACAGGTTATTTAAAAGCTGTTCGTTCAATCTATCGGAGCAACAGGTTCAGTCAATAATATCGCGTGCGAAAAAGACGTATATGAATTTGTTTATACTTTTTTTTAAACCGTCAATCGCATATTTTACAGATCTTTAATTATTGTGAGTTTTAAGGTGTAAGGCACTAAAAAGAAATATGGGTAATTTTGATAAAAACCTCTTTCCAACTGCTGTGATACGTTCTTTTTGTATTTGCCTCATAATATAATTGAATATGATATCTACACTGAAAAAAAATATCATTTGTCTAATAAACAGTCTGAGATATAAACTTTTATGGTGTTATTACAAAAAAAGGTAAACTCCCGTCGAACACATGTTTAAACAAAGTTAAAATACAAAACAGTGTTTTAGGGTTGTTTAGAGATTATATTTTATGCAATTTTAAATTTTGGACACTGTTTAGTAAAAAGCGTGTTTAACGCTAGTTTAAAATCTTACCGTTACGGTCTTATTACAAAAACAAAAATAAACTAGCCTCAAACATGAATGAAACAGTGTGTCAAATTTAAAGTTGTATAAAATATAATCGTAAAACACTCTTTTGTAATTGAACTTTTTCGAAGTGAAAACTTCTTTAGCACCGTTGTGCTTTGAAATTCGATGAAACGAAAAAGCGACAGCATGTTTTTGATGGAAGTCGGATTTGTTATCAAATACCTGAGAGCGTGGTTAGCCCGGTGGACTAATCCGCTTGTCTCATAGACGGTACGACTGTAAGGTCAGAGAATCGAACCCAGGATGGGTAACATTTTTTTTTTTAGTATTCACTATCTATCACACATTCATTTTAAACATGTGATCAACACGAGTTTAACTTTCTTGTGTTGAAATATTTAGTTTATAATTTTACCTAATAATCTACATTAGTCTATGACAATGTAAAAAAAATACTGTTTCCTAGTAACGTTAATAACACAATAGGTGATCAAAACTAATTGAGTATTTTCTTCCCGTGCATTCTTAACCCCTTGAGCACTTACCTGGCGTTTACGGCAGCTTTCCATTGTTTTCCTATAGTCTTATTTTTATGGGTAATGGGAAGTGACCTGTCCCTTTCCCGCGAAATGACTTTTAGTATAGAACTGAATCATACATTTCCTATACTCTGTAAATTTAATATTATAATATTTACTTGTTATATACAAGGTGTGCAATATGGACGGAACCGATAGGAAGGAATTACACAGTAACGAAATATTACACATATTCGGCGTTACACTACTCGGCGAATATCTTTACTGGACCGACATGCATAAACGTACATTAGACAGAATCAATAAAAACACAGGTGTATATATATGTTAATTAATATTATAATCGATTCGAGTTTTTTTTTTTTTTTTGCAATAAAATTCTATATACAATAAATACCACTTTTTAATAATAATTTTGGAGAACAAAGAAATAAAAGTACCCGCGTATTTTATCTGTGCCGCTCTGAAACCGAGACGAGGCAAAACGAATGTCAACGAATGAAAAAGTTATCATAATAAGCTTATGTGAGACATAGAGTGAGCGAGATGTGAACATACATCAAACGCACATGAGTGACTGAGATGGATGCGCAATACAATTTCTTAATGCCCATACTAATAAATAAAATTGAAGTGTCTGTTTGTAATGTAAAGAATGTTTTCCTTTACTTAATAGATATGAATGTATTTACGATACTTATACCAAAAACACATTTTTTTTTTGTCGGCTGGACGGATTTTGAAGGGACTTTTTTTGGTAGATAGCTGAAGTTACTCCGGGTAATTAGGGTACTCTTCGACAATAATTAGGGTACCGCGTAAAAAAAATTAAATAAAATCCTATTCAATGCACAGTTTTTACCGGCAAGTGCTTGAATTTATTGAGAAATATTTTTACTTTATCTTAGTGCTAAAAAGAAATTAGGGTTCCGTATAAAAGAAATAAAATACAGTAAAGAATGTTTTAACACACAGGCGCAGCCATGGCCACACAGCTAGATTATAATAAAATAGTCTATTTGCGCCGCCATTTTTAGTTCAGACCGGCACAGTTAAAATGCGCGTACTATACTCAGGATCTAGTTGTTTTCGTGAGATATATGTTTTTTTTAAATTGAAACGAAAACTATGAAATATGGTTTATAGGATTAGACAGGCAACCGATAGTTGAACAGATGGCAAACGTAATGGGTGTGAAGGCTTTCCGCCTCGGGGAGCCGCTCGGTTCGAACCCGTGCTCGGATAGCAACGGCGGGTGTTCACATCTCTGCTTCAATCGACCGGATGATCACGTCTGTAGCTGTCCGCTAGGTAAGAAAATCACAATTAAATCATTTAACATTATACTTTAAAAAAACATACTTACAGTAATACCCGGCTTTACGCGAGGGATACGTTCCGAAAAAAATCGCGTTAACTGAAATTCGCGTATATCGAGGTTTATGATTAAACATAGACAAAATTTAATACAAACAAAAATACAAATCATTTTAATCAATCACTTTAATTCTAAGAACACTTTATGCGATACATACTCTTATCTTTTTACGGAAAAATACATCTATTGTCTTTACATTATGTTTATACGCACTCTTTCGCGTTATGCGAGGCATTTGAGCGCGAAATTTCAAGTTCGCGTTATAGTGAAACCGCGCGTAACGGGGTCGCGCTAAGCGGGGTATTACTGTACTTATAACATAACACACAAAAAAAAAAACCACCCCCTAGTTCGTTATTTATTATATATGACGGCCAAGCCGAGGTTCGTACCATTTTGGTAGCCCTTGTGCTAGTCACCTTTTGCGGCTGAGTGCCTTCAGCACTCGCCCCTAAAGTCAAGGTGAAGCTGTAATGGCCCTTCCGGTCAACAGAGTTAGCAAGGTTCGAAAAAAAAAATTATTACGTGCATTTATATAACTCTTTCAACGCTATAATGTAGCGGATAGTAAATATTGACATTGAACTGTTTATTTTAGATTTTGTTAAATGCATATGAAAATCATAAAGAATGCATTTGATACGAGTTAATTTGTTTTTAATTTTGTGGTAAATATATTATTGTATTTCTTGAATTAAAATAATGTTATATAAGAATTAATTTTAAAACAATAGCAACAAAAGGGTGATCATTTTTTCTGTTTCATCAAGTTTCTCAAATTTTTCCCATAGACTAATTAATGTTGCAATATATAATCTCCCCATTTTTTTTTGTTTTTGAGTTATAAATAAATCAAATTTCTAAATACACGTTCAACGTGGCTTCTCCCTGTAGATATAAAGCGGGTTAAAAGCAAAAAAAAAAGGATTCTTGTAGAATATAATAAAACCTAACCAGGATAATAAATATACATTTGTGATTTAAAAAAAGAAAGTCATGTATTATTATTTATTTATCGAATTATGAATCAACTTAGGTACGGACAAACAAAGCCCATATATAATATATATATATATATATATATATATATGTAAATGTAACTAATAATATGATTCTGAGGTAATAAAAATACATATTTTAGGTTTAGAATTAAACAGTGACAACAAAAGTTGTATAGAACCCGAGGCGTTTTTAATATACAGTCGCAAGAATATAATCGGTTTGCTGAGCATTGAAAACGAGAACAACGATGCGATACTACCGATCAAAGAATTGAAAGAAGTCAGGTAACTAAATCTTTATTTCCCCCCTTCTCATCTTTCTTCTTTTCGTAATTTCTTACCGATCTAAGAATTGAAAGAAGTCAGGTAACTAAATCTTTATTTCCCCCCTTCTCATCTTTCTTCTTTTCGTAATTTCTTACCGATCAAAGAATTGAAAGAAGTCAGGTAACTAAATCTTTATTTCCCCCCTTCTCATCTTTCTTCTTTTCGTAATTTCTTACCGATCAAAGAATTGAAAGAAGTCAGGTAACTAAATCTTTATTTCCCCCCTTCTCATCTTTCTTCTTTTCGTAATTTCTTACCGATCAAAGAATTGAAAGAAGTCAGGTAACTAAATCTTTATTTCCCCCCTTCTCATCTTTCTTCTTTTCGTAATTTCTTACCGATCAAAGAATTGAAAGAAGTCAGGTAACTAAATCTTTATTTCCCCCCTTCTCATCTTTCTTCTTTTCGTAATTTCTTACCGATCAAAGAATTGAAAGAAGTCAGGTAACTAAATCTTTATTTCCCCCCTTCTCATCTTTCTTTCTTTTCGTAATTTCTTACCGATCAAAGAATTGAAAGAAGTCAGGTAACTAAATCTTTATTTCCCCCCTTCTCATCTTTCTTCTTTTCGTAATTTCTTACCGATCAAAGAATTGAAAGAAGTCAGGTAACTAAATCTTTATTTCCCCCCTTCTCATCTTTCTTCTTTTCGTAATTTCTTACCGATCAAAGAATTGAAAGAAGTCAGGTAACTAAATCTTTATTTCCCCCCCCCCCCCCCTTCTCATCTTTCTTCTTTTCGTAATTTCTTACCGATCAAAGAATTGAAAGAAGTCAGGTAACTAAATCTTTATTTCCCCCCCCCCCTTCTCATCTTTCTTCTTTTCGTAATTTCTTACCGATCAAAGAATTGAAAGAAGTCAGGTAACTAAATCTTTATGTACCCCCCTTTCTTCCTCAACACCACCCTCCCCTCCCCCTATCCCTCTTTCTTATTCTCATAATTTCTCTTTGAAATTCTGTTATATTCTATTGACACAAAAGATTGTAATTGAGGAGCGTTTTTACAAAAGCTTTACAACAAACATTGTCTCAAAAAAAAAAAAAAATTGTCTCAATTTCCATAGGTGATTTTATTGACGTCAATTACATTTCTATAAAAAAATACATAAATCTAATTTAACAAATTTAATTTAAAAACATAAATTTCTATAAAAAAATATTAAGATATGACGGTTTATTTTACAACTTAATAATTGCTTTTTATTTAATTTTCTAGTTTTGATACATTAATTATGTGTTTATGAGGGTCGATCATTCCAGGAACATTTTTTTTTACATTTGCAATTTTTTCTCCTTTATAATAATAATAATAATAATTTTAGTGCGCTCGCAGTGCACGTGTCCGGGTCTAAGTTGTATTGGTCGGACAGTAAAACTAAAACTATCAACCGTTGTTCTATAAACGGATCGAACATGGAAAAAGTTTTGGAATGGATGGGATTAGTTGAAGGTAAATAATACTAATACCGACTAAATAGAAAATATAGTATAGAACTTTAGCCTATTACTATAACTAAAAATGCTAATTACGATTGGAAATAAACTCACTTTTAGCTTCAATGTATATTGTACATTTTTAACGCAAGTAATTGTGTCAGAACATCAGAAATCTGGGATACTTTTCCGAAACGAACCATGTTTAATTTTTTGAAAGATTAACTGTCAATTGCCTAAAAAAAGGTTTAGCTATATGGAGAAAATGACGCTGTTATAAGAAGTAGTCTCTTAGAGCCGATTTTTTGATTCGTAGTCAAAGTTACTATATCCATTTTCAATTTTACTATTACTATTACACAAACCAATGGTTATAATCACAATGCGTTTTTTTGATGACAAAATCTACTATGGTTAAATTTAGCAATAGTTACTTATGTTGCCAGTAAAATTAACTGTATAATAGAATACTTTTGATTCCGGTAGTTTTTTTTGTATGATCATTCCGAGTAAAATGTGTCAGGGTCCATAATTCGAGTAGTCCAACAAACATTACAAAACAACAAAGGGTCGAGCTACTATCGAACATCTGCGTCCATTATTATTTCTTGTGATAGTTTTGTAATGATATTAGCTTTTTTTTTATTTCGTCTTGTATAAAATATTATTTGATTTCATAATTTAATTCTTGAATTTAATATATTTTACAAGCCAAATAAATATTTGTACGAACTTGATATGTACTATACATAATGGTATACTGAATTCTTATGAAAAACAAAATTCATAAACAAAAATATTACGAAAAAGATAATAAATAGTGATACGTTGTATTATTTAAGAAATTATTTTTATATAAATTAATGTTATACAATGAAACAGCTGTTCGCACTAGAGTTAACCATCCGCCATCTTGCTAACCCGACTGGGTTGAATGGTTAAATTTTTTAACAAATAGTCACATTTTTGACAAATGGTCAGCTTAACTATGTTTCAAAAAACGCATCAGGGCATTGTAGGGATTTGTAACCATTTGTTACAAATCTGACCATTTCTCGAGTTGACTACGGATCAAAAAATTGGCCCTTAGAAAATATAATTTTTCTTATATACTGTATAGAATCAGTGCCTAGCCCACGATCTCACTTGGTGTTAAGTGACAATGAGTTCCAGTACGGTGAACACACTAAGCCTAGGCTTACTGGAACAAATTAGTGTCTGGCCAAATACGCATTACAACCGTCCTATGGTTTCCTCATGATGTTTCCCATCACCTTAAGCTCAGGTACATTTATAAAGCTGGATAGATGGGTTCTAACCTACGTCCATTCACGTGGAATCCGGCCACGTTACCAACTGAGCCATTGCCATACATTGCCCACGGGTGTTGTCTGTACAGGCTTGGCCATAGATTGGTCCAGTCAGAACATATACTGGACCGATACAGCTACGCAACGTATAGAAGTGGCGAGGCTTGACGGCTCTAGTCGCAGAGCTCTCATCTGGCAGGGGTTGAAAAAAAACCCAAAAGCATCGTCTTAGATCCGAAAAAAAAGGGTTAGTGGTGTACTTGTCTCTGGATTCCCGTTGACCAGAAAATCCTTGATACTCTCACCAAATATGACATTAGACATACCATGTGATACTAGATTCTAGATTTATCAAACAGCTCAAGACTAAGTTCTTCGACCAGTTTTGCACTCCTAGTGGCATTCGGGTGTTGCTTGCAAATTCCCTGAAGTCAACAGCATTTAGTTCAATAATAAGCCTACAGTAATTTTTTTTAAGTGAAAACATATTTACCGGCATAAGCTATTAATTCGGTAAGGGAAAAATCATAGATTCGCGTTACCAATGCTATGACGTCAGCCAGGCGTTGGCTTAGCGATAAATAGTCAAATTTAGCATATCGTATATGTTCGGTTATGTTAATAATTTTATATAACATATTATAAAATTTTAATTACTCAGACTATAACTTTAAAAAAAAAAGTTTCCAGTGTTCACTTCTGTCGGCAACCCCTATGGGATGCCTAGTTCTCGTTTAAATTTAATTTCTACCATTGAATTTAATTTTGACGAAATAATGTAACAACTCAAGAAATGTTTTCTTGACTTTATTTACTAAATCAATTTTTACCGATTATAAATGTATTATTGCGATAAAGAGAATATAACAATATCTCCTACGCTTATAGCGTAACTCAGTTCTTAACTAAATTGAGATTTTTGTTCCATAATATAATTCTATATTTCGGACATTTTCCTGAGAGCACAAATTTAAATATTTTAAATAAATCCAAAGACTTTTGGTCGCGACATATGACAATAGGTGTTCCCGCGCAAACGGTCGTACAAAAATGGCTCTCCTGAAAAACTTAGACATTTATACATACGACCTTACGCGTGGGAAGTATCGATAAGACGTACTCTACTCCTTCCTATAAGTTGCACGCGCATCTAGAACACTATTCTATAAAAAAAACATACTTGATAAACCTTACTAGAATTTTGCATACTAGTTTTTTTTTACATCTGAACTAATAAATAAAATTGAAGTGGTCTGTTTGTAATGTCAAAATTATTTTTTTTGTTACTAAATAGATATGAATGTATATACGACGACGCCTATACCAAAAATACGATTTTTATTTTTTTTTTGTCTTTCTGTCTATTTGTAATGAGTAATCTCAGGAACGGCTGGACCGATTTTAACTGGACTTTTTTCGTAGATAGCTGAAGTTACTCCGGGTAACTTAGAGTACTTTTAATTGGCGAAAATAATTAGGGTTCGACGTAAAAAAAAATAAATTTAATGAACAGTTTTACAAGCAAGTGACTAAATTTTAGGAAAAATGTTTTTACTTTATCTTAGTAGAAAAGAAAATTAGGATTCCGTATGAAAAACATTAAAATGGAATAAAACACAGCTAGTAAAAAATGAAATAAGACAAAGTGAAACTAATTTTCGTCCTGATTTTTAGTTATATGTACTGGTCTGAGCTCGGTTCTAAATGTATAAAACGTGCTGCGATGGACGGATCATCGGCTAGCGTGTTCATGGAGCAAGTCGGTCGGGTTCACTCGCTAGCGATCGATTACGACAAGCGGACGATATACTGGGCCGCTTTGGACCCGCCCGTTATCGAATACGCGTACCTAAACGGCACAGGAAGGAATCTCCTGGTGGATAACATACCGATGCCATACACTTTGACGGTGTTCAATGATTCCGTCTTCTGGGGTGACTGGAACACGGGCAAGTATTGTGAAACAAATTACTTATACACACCTACCTATAATACCTTAGACTAAGTACTGTGTAAGTAACCATCGTCCAACCAAACCGACTTATTTATTTATTTACATTAAAATTCAGTTCGTATAATCTATATTAATAATTCGGTCAAGGGGTACGGTAGACTCCATTGTAACCCTTACCTGGATAATGAAATATAAAAAAAAAAAATTTCGAATCGACAACCTATATCCGCGTAATTCGGATTGTCGAGTATTTTGTTAAATTCTAATGGTGCAAATGGCAGTCGCCATATTGGCCACTCGGATGCCATCTTGTGTTCGTTAAGGCCGATTCACACGTGTCAGTGAAGTTACAGTTCCTATATACCTAAATTTTGTAAAATGTTGTGTATTATGAATCAAATTTCACCCGAGCGAACCCGGGTCTTCATGTAGTATATATACAAAATACATTAATTAAATAGTCAAAAACGAATTATCATTCTTTAAAAACAGTTCCGTAGTGAAAAAAAAAAATTTTTTTTCATCAGCTTTTATTGTTCTCTTAGACATATTGTAAAATATCGGTTATGTTTAAAATAAATGTAAATTCTTATCATCTAATACTAATCCCTATACTTTGGGGAAGACCTATGTCCAGCAGTGAACGTCTTTCGATTGAATGGATTATTATTTACATTTAGAAAATAAAGCTATCAAAAAAAAAATCATCAGAATCAATTAGGCCGTTTCTGAAAAGCAACGACCAAAACTTGTAATGCGAACCATTTGGAATTGTTACTTATCGTGTTTTTATTTTATTATAAGTGATAAGTTTGACCATCGTTTCGCCAGATATTAAGTGACGATTAATCGAAGTATAGAGACATGTGCTACACCTATTGGTGCTTGACAACAGGACAAAACGGGCATTGTTAGTGAGAAATCACGTGGTCGGTGACGTCAACAATTTCCACAACAGGTATAATAGAAACAGCGAAGAAGACAGACGGATCGAACCGTAGACTGGTGCATCGCGATCTGGATTACATATCGGATCTGAAGGTGTACCACCGGTCCCGGGCGGCGGGCGGCAACCAGTGCGGCGTCGACAACGGCGGCTGCTCGCACCTGTGCTTGCCGCTGCCGGTGGCGCCCGGCGAGTACCGGTGCGCGTGTCCCGCGCACTACCGCCTCAACCGGGACAACCTCACCTGCTCGGGTACGCAGCTGTTCCTCCCAAACTCTCACCGCGTACCCCACCCCACCCACTCCCCATCCCCACCCCAACCCTCAAATTACTTAACCCCTCGACTTCATTTCTATTCCGAAAGAGGAAGAGTGAAAACCAGACATGAGGCCGGTACAAAAGAAACTATAGTCAGATCAAGACTATTTGTTGGACGCCTTTGAAGGAAGCCTTCTAAAATTAGAGAAATTTACGCCAAAAAAAAAAAATTACTGCTGTTTGTGATTGTTTGAAATGTGTTTTTCTTTTAGTATAAAATAGCGTGGGAAAAAAATAACATTTTATATTTTGTAAAAAAAACTTAGGACGCGCGCGTCTTAACGCGTAACTCTGGCGGTCGGCAATTTCAACATTAATAACTGGGAAAGCTACTTAGCTTATTAGCTATATAGTGTACTGTTTTTTTTGTTTTTATATCTACAGTCAGTTGCACTATTAGCAGAGGTGTTGAAAGCATATGTCGTTGCGGGTGAGCCCTCCACTGAGAGCTTCTTCCCCTTCAGGCCTGAGAACATTACTCCGGTTGAATAATGTCTTTTCTTTTGAGCCTTTCACTATAACTGCGGGTAGTCAGCTTAATTGCTAATCTATTTGGATGGTTCTCAAGGCGATTTAAGTATTTTGAAGAAGTAGATCGGATTTCCTCCTTCACCGTGTTTCATATTCAGATGTTTGTGGATTTCTGCATTTGTGACATACCATGGTGCATTAGCTATAGAGCGCAAGATTTGCATTCTTTGTAAAATAAATATACTGGAGTCACAAGCGCTTCCCCAGAGTTGTATTCCGTACATCCATACAGGCTTTAGTATTGCCTTATATATAAGTAGCTTATTACCTGTAGATAGTTTGGAGTTTCGTCTAACTAGCCAGTATAGGTTTTTATATCTCAAATTTAGTTCTTCTCTTTCTGTTTTAATATGGTGTTTCCATGTTAGTCTGCGATCTAGATGTAGGCATGTAGTGTACTTAGCGATTTTTTTTGAAGTTATACTTCTTTAGGCGCGTTATGAAAAAATGATGAGAGTGAAATTTGAAGATGCGCGCGCATCTGTGACACAAAATTAACAGTATGAAGTTGTCTGCTTAACCGCTCATTAAGTCTCGTTAGTCGCGCATGTTGGTACGCTCGTCACCTCTGATCACTTTTTTCATATTTATAATATTTATCAACATGTTTCTAGTTTATACATTCACAACACGTGTTTTAGTTTCATACAAGTGCGAATTATATATGTGCTAATATATTATATTCAGTAGTGATTTAAATTGAATATTTTGATTGATATCACTTACTATTTGTGAATATTAGTGAAAAAAATTGTGCTTATATACTTTTTCAAGTGCTCCAATATAATTGAGGTTAACTATCCGTATGTATTATTTATTGATATAAATTAAAATACTTTTATTTAATATAATTAACACTAAATATTATTAAATTATTAATTTTAATTACTTATTATTGGTTATTTAATATTTACAAAATAAAGAAATAAAATTAATAAAAAGTTTGTGATAAAAATTAATATTGAACATCAAATTATAATATTAATTTTTAATATTTGCTATTAAATTGAATAAATAATAAATATTTATAAAAAAAACTAAATAAATTTAATGAAAATTTTTGGATAAAAATGAAAAGTGAATATTAAATTAAGAAATCAATAAAAATATTTAAAAAATCACCAACCTTTAATTCAATTTTTTTTCTATTATTACGTCAAAGAAATATAACTTCTTACGTGCGTACATAAGTACAC
This sequence comes from Samia ricini, assembly GCA_014132275.2. Classification (NCBI taxonomy): domain Eukaryota; kingdom Metazoa; phylum Arthropoda; class Insecta; order Lepidoptera; family Saturniidae; genus Samia; species Samia ricini. Next base: position 29,595,152 of record AP028159.1, on the reverse strand, counting down.
ACACACTTTTTTATTTTATTTTATCTATAGTTTTTTTTGTGTTATAAGGTACGATGTGATATTCAAGAGGACATTATTGAGAAAATATTCTAATGTGCATTCATTTTCAAATTGCGGTATACGGTCCCGCTAATACTTTGTCAATTCTCCCGCCGTATGTCTGACTTTGTAGAAAAAAAGTTTTTGTGGTCACATAAATAATACATTTTAATATAGCTAAAAAAGCGAATTATACTTTGCAAGTAATAAAATCTGTTTCAGAGCCGGAAGAATTTTTACTGTTCGCCCAAAAGAATGCCATAGGACGGATCTTAGTCGCGAACGGAGAAAGCAACGACGCCTTCATCCCGCTCACAGGACTGAAGAACGTTAGAGCCATCGAATATGATCCTGTCAACAAGTGAGTTTAGCCGAGTTTTATATTTATATGTTTTACATAGCACATTTATAAGATTGACAGCTGTCAGGGAAATTACCGGCATTCCCCTGACAGCTGTCAGGATTTGTTCTGTGATTATTCTATTAGTAAACGTTGTATTAGAATGTATTGTACGAACATACAGCGTGTTGACGGCTGACGTCATGGTTGTTGAAATGTGATAGGTTTTTTTTTTACAGATATCTATACTGGATGGACGACGATTCGCACTCGATACGGCGCGTTCCAATCTCTTACTCGATGACGTCAGCGGCGACCGAGTCGAGCACCGTCGTCGCCGGGCTCTCGCGGCCCTTCCACATGGTGCTCGACGTGCTCGGGCGGGCGCTGTACTGGACCTGCTCCGACACGGACTCGATAAACGTCACCTCCGTGGACAACAACTCGTCCGTCGGCGTCATACTCAGGGGCGACAACATGATGCCGAGGCATTTGGCGTTTCATCAGACGAAACGGTGAGCCCTGACACTTGGTAAGAAAGAAAGAAATAAAAAAAACCTTCAAAAACATACATACATAAGCTCACGCCTGTTATCCCCGAAGGGTTAGGCAGATGTGAAATAGCGAACTACACCACTCACATTCCGCCGAGCTTAATTATGGCGAGCCCGTCGTCATATCGGGTACAAACCCAATATTACTTGACCCGACCCGGGGATCGAACCCGAGACCTCAGAACGACAGATATTGCTAGTGCTCGGTTAGTCTTCTTTGCTTACTTTCACAGCTTAATGTCTTACGGTATTTTGCTGTGGGGTACAGCAGCAGAGGTAGACACCATTTTTACGTTACAAAAGAGAGCTGTTCGAGCAATATATAATATGGGAGCTCGCGAATCTCTAAAGAACAAGTTTCAAGAATATGATATCTTAACTTTGCCCTCCCAATACATCTTCGATAACTTAATGCATATTCGTAAAAATTTAGACAAGCTAGATCTAGTGAAAGTAAAAACAAGTTGTCCGTCCCACGCTTTAGGCTAAGTAAGTGTAATAAAAGCTTTATAGGTAATAGTATTCGGTTTCACAATAAGATCCCAAGTAACATTACCGATTTACCTGACAATAAGTTCAAGTATTATGTCGAGCAAGTTTTAATCTGAAAAGGTTATTACAGGGTGGATCATTACGTGAACGATAGTGATGTCTGGAATTAACCCACATCTCTGTGCGCACCCGCTAACATTAGCTAAGACTATGATTTGTATAGTTTTTTTTATATGAAAAGAACCAGATCGAGTTTCTCGCCTGCGCTCTTCTCGACTGGGATGATTTCCGAACCGGTGGTAGTGTTTTAGACGTTCATAAGCGCCTTCTTAGAGCCTTAATCGAATAAAGATTGTTTTCATTTTGCCCCTTAGAAAGCCCCCGTCATTGACAACGTTGACGTCCTCCACGTCTCCGATGTAGAGTCCTCGGTACAGGGCCTAGACGCTCTTTCCCCGGTTGTTCCCCTCACACCTGTAACCTGTGATGAGGTCATTACAACCATTAAGGGCCTTAAGCCTAGAAAATCTCCCGGTCCGGACGGGATCAGGAATGAAGTGCTTAAGCTTCTTCCGCCCCGTCTCATCGCGCTACTGGTCTGCATCTTCAATGCGGCCATCAAAAACCACCACTTTCCAGCCGCCTGGAAAGAAGCGATAGTGATAGGTATACACAAGCCTGGCAAAGATGCCAAGTCACCCGATAGTTACCGTCCAATCAGCTTGCTAAGCTCAATAGGTAAACTCTACGAGCGGATCCTTCTGAACCGACTCCTCGTAGTGATAGAGGACAAAAATCTCTTGCCTCCCGAACAGTTTGGTTTCAGAGCCAGACACTCTTGCGCGCACCAAGTGCAACGCCTCACGGAGCACATCTTGTCACAGTTTCATCGTAGCCCTGACTCACCCTGGCGTACGCTCGCTGTCTTCTTCGACATCGCTAAGGCATTCGACAAGGTCTGGCATGCCGGCCTTGTATTTAAACTAGTTAAGTTAGGCGTCCCTGACACATTAGTATACATCCTACGCGATTACCTTTCGAATCGTAGTTTCCGCTTTAGAGTAGAGTCCGCTCTCTCTTCTGCCCGCCCGATCCGCGCAGGAGTCCCCCAGGGCTCCATTCTGGCGCCTGTCCTCTTCAACCTTTACATAGCGGACTTACCAGACCTAAGCCGAACCCGAAAGACGACCCGCTCGAAGGAGTGGCGGCTAGTAAGGTTCATTTAGGTCTCTATGCCGATGACACGGTCATCTATTTTTCGTACAGACGTAGAGACGTTCTCAGATCCCGCGTCCAAAAGGCTGTTAACATCTTAAGCCTTTGGTACAAGAAGTGGCGCATAGCGATTAACCCGGGAAAGAGCACCGCGATTATGTTCTCCGTAGAGAAATCCCACCCTCCTCGTCCAGTTACTTACCTAGGAGTAGAGATCCCATGGGCGACCGAGGTCAAGTACCTCGGTGTCACACTAGACGCCCACATGACTTTCAAACCTCACGTCTTGAAAGTCAGAAACCGTGCCAACATGGTTATGGGACGTCTTTTCCCTCTTTACAACGCTCGCAGTAAGATGGCCGTCCGCCACAAAATTACATTATATAAAACGGTAGTTAGGCCCATTCTCACCTATTGCGCCCCTGCCTTTGCTTATACAGATCTGGCCTCCTTCCAAGTGGTTCAGAACCGCTTCACCAGGAGAGCCGTAGATGCCCGGTGGTACGAGAGGAATGTGGACATCCACAGAGACCTCAACCTACCATCCATTCACTCCGTTATCAAGTCCCAGTGTCGCGCATTTTTCGACCGCGCAGAGACACACCCGAATCCGCTCATAGCGAAAGCCGTCGCGTACTCCTCCGACCCGCTAGCTCCGAAACCGTTTCGGAGACCGCGTAACGTTCTCACCGATCCCGATGATGAAATCACGTGCGAAAATAGGATCTTTCCTTTTCAACCGATTCAGTATGCGTGCCAGCGCCCACGCCCGCGTAACCGCCGTTCCCGCCGCCGGGGACAGGCGGCTAATTTTGCTCCCGCACACTCTCCGGGTCCCCCTCAGGCGGCGACCCAAGACGTGCTTCGTTCCCCAACTGGGGAGGCTCTTGACGTCGCCGCCAGCGCGATACAGTGACACTGCCCATGCATTGAGCATTACACGCACAACAGTGCAAACACACTCTTGCACATAACATGCAGGTACATAGGTCCTGTAAGGAACATTTTTTTTTTTTTTTTTTTTATTATATTAATAAAAAAATGTAGGGAATAGCTAGGTTCAAACTCGCGAGAGAGTTTTACACTCAGGTGACGGCCAAGCCGAGGTTCGTACCATTTTGGTAGCCCTTGTGCTAGTCACCTTTTGCGGCTGAGTGCCTTCAGCACTCGCCCCCAAAGTCCCGGTGAAGCTGTAAAGGCCCCTCCGGTCAACAGCGTTAGCTAGGTTCGAAAAAAAAACCCCTTAGAAAGAACAAGGGCAACTGCGGCTCGGGCTGATTTTATCTATGCTAAATAAACGGAAACGTCACTTCGTAGTACCGTTTCCTCCTCTAGAACTGAACCGATTTTTAATTTTCTTTCCGGTTTAGAAAAATAAAGATTTTCGGCTTTGTTTTTTTTTTTTTTTTTTTCATTTTATCCATCAAATTTTTTTGACGAACGTCTGAAAATAACGTCTAAAATCGAGAATTTTTTTCATCCTCAAAAGCTCTCCTACTTTTTAGAATAACTAATTTATGGAAATAAACAAAACGTACGAGCATGGTGGTGGTGGATAAATATTTACTATAACCCAGGGAGGAAACAGGGGACTAAGTTTGTATGGAATAAACGCCGTTAAGATGTTTATTTATGATTTATGTTTTTTTTTTTTTTTTTTTTTCAAAATAACTGCAATACTTACGTCACCATGAGGGGGGAATAGAGAGGAGCTTTGCTTATTACTATTTAGAAGGGGAAAGCGGGTAAAATATTGATCAATTATTATAACTAGTCTCAACCGGTTATGACTTTATGTGATGCTGTAACGCAGTGGTCTTTTTTTTTTTATTTAGTCCCCTTACATCTCAGACATAATCCGAGTTTTGTTTACTTTTTTTTTTGTGCCTTTTCCCTATTTTTTTTTATGTCTTTATTATTTTCATTTGACTTCTATTTTACAATCTTATTCTGTTTCATATCTATGCGTTTCTATTGCATTGTTGTTATGTCGAATCTTTGTTTATTCAGAATTCTCCAATTTTACATTTCAGTCTAGTGCATTCTGTTAGTTTGTTTATCACCTTTTTGCGTATAATTTATAATTTTATTCATCTCTGCATCACCTTAAGGTTGACTGGTAGAGAATGCTTCTGGCATTAAGTCCACCTTTTTACACACAATTTGTAAATAAATAATTTGAATATTGTGTGGTTTGGTTGGGCGATGGTTCGGTTCAGAGTGCTGGTGTGGAACGATGTCGGCCTGGGGGTGATAATGCGCGGCGCCGTGGACGGCGGCGGGCGCGTCGAGCTGGCCCGCGCCGGCAACGCGACCGCGCTGGCCGTGGACCAGGCCACCGGCACGGTGTACTGGGCCGTCAACCGGCAGATACACGCGCTCGACCTCGACACGCCCAACGAGTACGTCCACCGACACACACCCCCGACACATTACTCACCTTCACATCAACTCCTTATATTATTTTTCTTACGACTGTAATCGAACGAATCGCGCTTGGCCCTAGTCTAAACGATTCGGGGTCGTGATTAACCCTGGCCGACCTGCGATTCGCAGTAGACCAAAGTAATGTAAGATCGACACTTACCTCTCGAGTAACGCCGGTGTCCTGCTTCACCTTCCGTAGCCCGTGTGTAGTAAACAGTGTATAGTGTGAATGTGTGAACTGAGTAATAATAACTAGAGGAAGGCTTAACAATCAACAAACAATCAATTTAACGTTTAACGCTAATCACAAATAACTTTGATCTATAACAACGTGTATGCTCGCGTCAAGTTATTATGCGACCCAGAACCCTGCGACAATTCTCGCGGGCACTACGATAGAATTCAAGTGCCCCTTTTTTTCACTTATGATCAATAATAATTAACAATACTTATAAATAAAATTTAAATGTCTGTTTGTAATGTCAAAAGTAGTTTTTTTTTTTTTTTTACTAAATAAATATGAATGTATGTATGTATATTAAAAATGCGATTTTTAAACATTTTTTGCCTCTGTCTGGTTTGTTTCGGGTAATCTCCGGAACGGCTGGACGGATTTTGACGGGACTTTTTTTTGGTGGACAGATGAAGTTACTCCGGGTAACTTCGTAAATAATTAGGGTTCGATATTATTAAACGATATTCATTTTATCGATAGGACATTTCAATTATCGAAATCGTATAACAGTCGTTAATTTTTTCAGACAGACAAACATATTACTTATATACGTATTTACTCGTAGATAATTAGGGTTCCACGTGAGAAAATTAAAACTCTCGAAAAATTTCATTAAATCCTATTCAATGCAAAGTTATACGAGAAAGTGCTTGAATTTGTGAGAAATGTTTTACTAAAATTTGTTTAGGAAAATAATTAGGGTACCGTACAAAAGAAAATTAAAACGCAGTGAAGAATGTATGAAATGCGAGCGCAGCCGCGGGTGCACAGCTAGCTATAATATAAACACAATATCTCTCCAGCCGTGTGGTGCCGGCTAAGAATAGTACCACCCCGTATCGTACCCGGGGGTGACGTAACAGGCGACCAAGGGATAAACTAGGGGGATGGGCAACTCTTGAGTGCTAAAAACGCCTTATTGCGATCGCCAACCCGCCTGCCAAGCGTGCCGATTATGACAAACCCCCCCCCCCCCAACCATTAATAGTGAAGTCTTATGGATAAAGTAATGAATGAATGAAAAAAATATCTCTCCGTCTGTATGTCCGTTAAATGGTTTACTAACTTACAGGAACTTCTGAACTGATTTACATGATTCTTCTTCTAAAACATAGGTTCATATGTTATCTGGACAGGATTAATATATATATATATATATATATATATATATATATATATATATATATATATATATATATATATATATATATTTGTTTTAGTAACAATTAATACGGAAATCAACACATTTGTGAAAAAAAAATTTACGTCTCTCTAACTCAAAAACGAGCTGATCGAAACGGGATGATATATATATATATATATATATATATATATATATATATATATATATATATATGTTGTTTAACGATAGCTAGTCTATAAAAATTATCAATATAATTAAGAAATTTTATAGAAAAAAAAAAATTAAATGGAATATAGTTTACGGGAAGTATGCTTCGTTCAGTAACTGATACGTTATGAAAAAAACACGGACAAAGATAAAAAAAACACGGGCGAACTTGCGGCCACCGGCTAGTGTACAAAATAAAACTCCACTAATCTATTGTAAAATAACACAGTACTATTAATTAGATATCGTCCTACTTGGCTCTGCTCGGGTTAAACTAAACGAAGTCAGGATTTCCCACATGTTCAATCAAAGTCGTAGGCTAGTTAGTAGCGAGGTGGTGGTTAACCGGTGGGCGTGTCGGTAGGCGCGTGGTGTGGCAGGGCGGGTGGGGGCGGCGAGCTCGCTGGCCGCGTACAGCGGGGGGGGGCGTGTACATGTGCGGGGGTGACCGTGCACTCATGCGCGTGCCGCTGCACCGCCGGAACGCACCCGCGGCGCCCGTGCCGCATCTAGCTAGGCTCGTCGCACTGATAGTCGTGCACAAGGTCAGTATCTCACCCTCCCCCTCCAACCTCCCTCCCCTCCCCCCCAGCCATCTCTTCCCCCCCTTTTTTTAACGAGGCGAAATGCATTTACGCACTACCCTTACCTTTTGTATGAGTGAGACCGAAGTCCCCCCAATACAATAGGTAAGGGGGCTCACATTCCCTTCCCTCGCCCCTCAGTAGGTTCGCGTCACCGATGCTATGACGTCGGCTGTCAAAATGGCGCATTATGTCGCGGAAAAAATATTGCACATTATAATTTAATTTAACATTTTACTTGCAGAGATGCAATCGATATAATAATAAAAAAAAATTATGCATAATTAATAAATAATGCATCATTGAAAGGAAAGTAGAAGAATATCGGCGAATTACCTTGCATTCTAATTTTTTTGTTTTACTCGATATTGGCTCAGTGCTTTGATCACGATCTCACCAGATGTTAAGTGACGATGTGGTCCAGGATGGTAAACACACTAAGCCTAGAGGTTGGCTAGAGCCTATCGGTATTTGACGACAGGTTTTCAGACTTAAGGGTGGGAGCTACCCGGGCGGGCATCATTACCAAATATACACACTCATATTTCCATACACTTGAGGTTAGGCTTGTCGAAAAAAAAAAATATCGATATTATTTGTTCCGATAAAAACCGATTTTCATCATTTTTACGGTTTTTCGAAGTTTTCTCGAAATTTCGAGGGTGTAGGGGTCAAACTGACCTCGGTTTCGGATTCAGCGGAACAAAATACGTACCCTTAGGTAGGTCCGGTCAAATGCACATTCTACTTAATTTTTTTTTTGTGTGCCGCCGGTGTAGTCATCATTCTTTATCACTTACTTAGTTACCTCGTAACGTAAAACGATTAAGCTACGTTCTGATAAATACAGTAATTAATAGATCTCGCTTATTCTTTTAAGAATTGTACCAGTATATCGATATTTTTTATGTAAACTTTATCATCGACATCATCATTTGCAAAAAAATATCGATACTCACTTCTGACGTCCCTACTCGAGGCGCTTCAAATGTTAAGTAAACATCCGTAACGGGAAGGGGTTTGTTCTTGGCTTATTTTTGAAAATCGGACGGGGATTACATAAAAAATATTTACTTATTAATTCTCATCTTTTTTTTTTTTAATTTTTAATTATGTCATAAGCTCGGTAGTAAAAGTTTTGGTTTTTAATGTTGACATGGGAGGGAATCAAAAATGTCCAAAACAAGCGTACGTAATACTAAGCGTGTGATTTGCGGGTACGTGGTACAGGTAGCGCGCGAGCACCCGTGCTGGGGCGGGGGGCGGTGTGGCGGCGGGGCGGGTGCGTGCGGCGCGGGGGGAGTGTGCGGGTGCGCACTGCGCTGCGCCGCGACAACGCCCGGCTCGCCCGCCGCGCCGCGCTGCGCCCCCTCGAGCTTCCTCTGCAACGCGCAGAAACCGCGATGTCTACCGCTAGAATGGAAGTAAGTCTACGTAACAGTTCACCCTATTCATCTTTAACAATAATGAAATGTTTATCCCCTCTATAACCCCCATAGACAATATGAATGCTTCGCGGATTATAATTTCAAGATGGCCATAAAACATGGAGACCAAAAGGTCATACAAGCAATAATTGCCCAAACCCAAACTATGAGGTAGGCTAGCTATGCGGACACGGACATAGTTCTGCTTGGCTTTAACCTTTAATAAAAAAAAATTGAAGTAATTAATCATGATAACAAAATAAGTGTCTACAAAATAATTTACCATATAGATATAAAAAATTTAGATGTAAAATAGAAGTAGATTTAAGCTCACGTATGCGAAAGAAGATTACTAACTCCATAGCTGCTTGAATTGCTATTATAGGCAATTTTTTTCCGAAGCAAGTCGAATTTAATCCCCAATATAATAAAAGGTGTGGACCCAGAGTCCGCAGATAGTTTAATTTTTAATAATAAAAAAATTAAAAAAAATATGAATGCTTCCTTAATCTACCCTAATATTGTTCGAGCGACGATGTTTGCTTAAAGAGATGCGGGGGGAGTAGTGAAAGACTAATGGGAGGACTGCGATGCATCCCCCTACTTACGCGCATGCATCCATCGTAAAATCTCCAAGCCGAGCGCATTAATTATTAAACAATTGTATATTAATGTAAAAAACGCACAAATTAATTTAAAAAAAAAAACATGCACAGAAGAAATTTGTTATAAGCGAAAATTCTTTGTCGATCTTTAGTTTAAATCCTAAAGGTACGTTATTAAGTTATAGTCTAAGGTCTGAAAGAAGTTTTAATGTAAAAAAAATAGCCTATCTCCTTAATGTTAGAAGAAAAAGTTTAAAAAGGACCAATTAGATTCCTATGTATTTAAGGGTATAATGGATTATACGAATCCTCAAAAGTAATGTTTGAAATTCCTTACATTCCTATAATAGTGATTTGCGTAGACAGAGTCCGTGCGCGTGACGTCACTATCGTAGTGAATCCCTGTGCCCGTTACAGCACTTTTTTTTATAGATATTGCATTTTAGGGTATTTGTAATGTAAAAAATTTATAAAGAAATAAACTTGCTTGCGAATCACGCAAAAACTACTGAAGCGAAATCGATGAAATTTAATATGATAGCAGTTTATACTTCGTAGTAACATATAAGATAATAGATTCATATTAGATTAATACTTATTTTATGTAACTTTGTATTTAAGGTTCTAGTTATAAATGAAGTAGTCTATATATCGGAGTTACATAGGGGCTAAAGAATAAATTAAGGTTAACCCAAAGTGAGTGAAAATGGTTATAACTAGTTTTATAATATATGTGTATGTGCGTGTGTTTATAAACAGATGCGACGGGCAGAAGGACTGCGAGGACGGTTCAGACGAGGCGGAGTGCGGCGCGTGCGGCGGCGGACTCGTCCGGTGCGCGGACGGCGGGTGCGAACCCGCACTCGGTGCGTGCGACGCCGGCGCGTACTGCCCGCACCAGCCGCTACCGGACGCATTCCGGTAAACCTCTATAACACGTATTAACTGACGAACTTTAGCTGTAAGTGCCCTCGCTTCTCTCCCCCCCCCCCAAATTATATGATGATTATGTCATGATTATTGAATCAGGTGCGATGATCGTCTGTGCCTAGCGCCGCGGTTGCTATGCGACGGGCGTCAACACTGCGAGGACGGTACCGACGAGACGCCCGTCTCATGCGGATACACGCAGAAGGATCAAGTACGTAACACCATTTTCCCATTCAATTCAATCATCATTCACTTATACCTACCAGCCTATTCTTATAACTAACTAGCTGGTGCCCGCGGCTCCGCACGCGTTTCATATGTTCTGTGCATATGGCGTTTCATTTATAGCTAATTGAAAAAAACAAATGAATGAATAAAAGTAAGAGTATTTTGTTTTTATTAGCGGACAAAATGTATATAAGCGTAAATTGAAGTGGAGAATGTGCAAAAGAGTAAATCGAAAAAAAAAATGAGAGAGGATCGGTGGAATAAAAAAAATACCTGTCTACGAATAATACTGCGTTGAAAGGTATTAGTCCTATCCCGATATGTTCAGTAATTTTGAGGTGATGGTGCGTCAAAGGAATAGTAAACAAACAAATTGAGAAGACATGGCAAAGGGCTCATAGAATTTGAAATATATATATAGCCTATAACCGTCTACGATTAATTCCGCGTCGAATGGTTGTGGTTTCACGCTGATCGGTCCAGTCGTTTTCGAGTTTACCTCGGACAAATAAAACAAACTTTGCTTATATATATATATATAGATTATTGACCTTCTTTTTTTTACGGGGGGAAATGCATTTACGCACTACCCTTACCTATTGTATTAGTGAGACCGAAGTCCCCCCAATACAATAGGTAAGGGGGCGCGGAGGGACGAACTCCGTGCCAGTGTGGGACTCGCCCGGGTGTGAAGCGCCCGGAAATACCCACTAAAGCCCCCCGGGGCCGTCCACTGCATTTGGGATGGGGGCGGCACGGGGTGGCTTTCGCAAGCACCGCGTTGCATATAGATTATTGACCTACTAATCAAAATTCAACCACATTCATTGTACAGGGTGTTATGCAGTTGATTTCTTTCATTTGGATTTTCGAAAAAAAATAAGAGACGTATTTTTTCCTTGACGTTTAATACGTAACTAACACACCCATGCGTGGCAACACTGTCTTTGAAAAATGAGTTAACCGTATGTTATGTAATCTATAGTAGTTACACCTGCACTTGTTGGTATGGTTTATAGGAAACTAAATTTTATAATGTTTTTTCGAGAAAAAGTGTATTTTGGTATTGGACTGTTATATGGAGATTTGAAGTTTCGAGTAATCAAGATTTTAGAGCTTGGAAGGGAGAGAATAAAACATTTTTTTTCTAACTTTGTAAGTTTTCGACTTAACGAGGTTCGACTTATCGAGGTTCCACTGAAAGAGGTTCTACTATCGTTTTGAATATATAAAACCCTAGTGAAGGTGATGGCTTAGTGTATGTGTGTGTTTGTGGGTAGAGCGGAAGCGGGGCGCGGCAGACGAGCGCGCTGGCGGTGTGCGGCGGGGCGGCGGGCGCGCTCGGGTTGGCGGGGGGCGCGGTGATGGCGGCGCGCTGGTGGCGGCGGCGACGCCGGCCGGTGTCGGCGGCGGTGCGGGCGCATGCGCTCCCGCTGTGCCGGGCGAAGCCGCCGACGCACGCGAGGCAGCAACCGCTCGGCGCGAGCTCCACACAGTCAGTCCACCTCCTCTACTCTGTCAATGCAGTCAATAAAATACTTGATTCGATTTATGCCCCGCAACAATTCCTTATAAATGTTAAAACACTATCCACCGATTCGGAACAACAACGAAAAGATCCAACAAAAATGAAACTCGATCTAGATTCTTGCCTTTGATTTTTTTGTTTTCAATTTTTGGTCTAAAGAAATTATATTTAAAAAAACTGTTTTTAGTGGATTATCATTCACCAGATATAACCATCACAATATATTCATCGTTATGTATTTACGCGATACCTCTAATACTTATGGGCAGATCTGATTTTGATGACTTATTATGAAAGATTAGTTACATTAACCCTGGAGCACTAACCTGGCGTTTACACCAGCTTTTCATTGTTTTCCTATTGTCTCATTTTTATGAGTAATCGACATATTAATGACCGAAAAACAAGTTACAGTAATGGTGTATATCAAGCTGTGATGTTACACCTATGATAAATGCGAACTTTATCTTAATTTTGTACTAAAATAGAAAAATGTATGGTTTACAATAGTTACGACATACCGGAAGACGCATCGTGAGTAGAGGCACACACTCCCCCCCTCACTCTTCCCCAAAATGGAGCTACGGCCTGGTGAAGGTCGAAGGTAGCATTGAACGCGGGTAATCGTAAAACCGGTCGTCGTGGAGATCCTTGGGAGAGACATATGTCCAGCAGTGGACGTCTTTCGGTTGATTGGATTATATGAATCGTATAGAATTAAAGGTGGCTATCATTTTTGGCAAAGTGGAAAAAATGATTGTTTTTTTCTAAAGTATAGCAACGATGACTAATGTATACACTGTAGGTTTAATCTATCTATAAAGTTTACAAATAAACCAATATTAACGTTTTTTTTGTTGGCGATTGTATATAGCTAAATTATAGATAGCCGCCTATGATTCTATATATGTAAGTAATAACAACAGGTCGTCGGAGAGTCCGGTGTCGCGGTACCCGAGACCGACTGCGAACCCGCCGCCGAGCCCCGCGACCGCGAGTGGTGGCGCCGGCAGCGTCGGCGGTGGCGGTGGGGGAGCGTCACGACGCCGCGCGTACCGGCACTACCGAGCTATGAACCGGCCCCCGCCCCCGACGCCCGCCTCCACCGACGCCTGCGAATCAGAACCGGAGCCGGCGGCGCGCGCACCTCCCCCCTCACCCGCACCACCACTCTATTCACCCGACCACCTCACTATACCACTAAACTGTTCCACCGACTAACAACACTCGGAGTCACAACAGTCATGATTCCCTCAAAATCGTACACGTCGATTTGACAAATCTCTTAAAAATACACAATTTACGAAAACTTAAAAAAAACTTATTTTGTTTTACTTGAAACGTCTAAACAAAAAAATTTTGATCTTAGGCTAATCTGATGTGACTATACGAAACGACGCCAAACCGTCGGAATAACATATATTTTTCACCTAATCTGGTATAAATTAAATATTAAGGGTGTGCGATTATCGTTACAATCAAATCGAATTAAAATATTCCAAACGAATAATTCGTTAATTCGAATTATTCGCACATCCCTATGAAATATCTGTCAAATGCCTTATTTAGCAACTTGATTATAGATTCCTTATACAGTATAAGTTATACTATGTCATGTCTATAACATTATATGTGACATATTATTGGAAACATTCTAGCGATATAGCCGCCGTTTTCCTGGAGCGTTGAAGTATAAAGCATTAAATATTACAAATTTAGGATGTTTGCTATGGTTGCCTTTGCGCGTGCGTGACAGCCATCTTAAAATGGCGGTCACATGAAAATTGATTGATCCGTAGAGATATATCACATTTATATTATCAGCGCTATATTATATTTTAATAATAATATTTTTTTTTGCGTTTCATTAGTTCATATATTCAACAAATTATTTTCCGTGTTCGTTCCTAAGATGGTTAATAAATCAGATCTTGTTAATTAAAGACTATGTTAGTACTATATTTATATTTATTATAATATGCCTTTTCGCATACACTAACCGTAGTGTATGTCTCAAGTCATTATTTGCGAAATTTGCAATTATTATAATATTATTTCTTTTGTTTATTATTCTAAACTTTCAAGAGAACTACATTCTAAATTATTTTCCTAATTCAACGAATAATTTATTTATACCTACATATGAGAAGTTGTGAAACAAAACTTTTTGTCATAACAAATTAAGGAAGTCGATATAATTTTATATGAATTAATATCATTAATTATAATTATATCAAACATAAAGATATAAATTTTGCGAATACGAGCTAATGCGAGAATTTTGAATGTGGTTTTCAGGTTAATAGTGGTTTATAGGAGTATAAGCTACATATCATTACGCTTACCGATAGGGGCTGAGCAGTGATAATATTATTACAATTTAAAAAATGCCAACCGACATGTAACATAGATTATTTTTTTTCTAAAATTAAGACTTAAACCGATATCTAAAATATAGATAGATATATATCTAGAAAACCATATACGGTTGTTTGATTCATCTATAAAAATAATACCAGCCCACATGTAACATAGATTTTTTTTTTTCTTAAAATTAAGACATAAACCGATATCTAGAATATAGATAGATATATATCTAGAATTAACTTTTCTACGCAATAACTGTACTTTTTAAATGTAAAAGAAAACCATATACGGTTGTTTGATTCATCTATAGAAAAAATGCCAGCCGACATGTAACATAGGTTTTTTTTTTCTAAAATTAAGACATAAACCGATATCTAGAATATAGATAGATATATATCTAGAATACCATATACGGTTGTTTGATTCATCTATAGAAAAAATGGCAGCCCACATGTAACATAGATTTTTTTTCTAAAATTAAAATAACCGATATCTAGAATATAGATAGATATATATCTAGAATACCATATACGGTTGTTTGATTCATTTATAGAAAAAATGGCAGCCCACATGTAACATAGATTTTTTTTCTAAAATTAAAATAACCGATATCTAGAATATAGATAGATATATATCTAGAAAACCATATACGGTTGTTTGATTCATCTATAGATAAAGTGCCAGCCGACATGTAACATAGATTTTTTTTCTGAAATTAATACATAAACCGATATCTAGAATATAGATAGATATATATCTAGAATACCATATACGGTTGTTTGATTCATCAATAGAAAAAATGCCAGCCCACATGTAACATAGATTTTTTTTTTCTTCTAAAATATAGACATAAACCGATATCTAGAATATAGGTAGATATACATCTAGAATTAACTTTTCTACGCGACGACTGTACTTTTTTTTTAATGTAAAAGAAAACCGGTTGTTTGATTCATCTATAGAAATTATGCTATACTTAAAAAAAAACACGAAAGTCCTTAACAGTTATTAAAACACAAATAATATTAAGCAAGTAGGGGGTACTATAATTGGAGTATTCAATTTCAATTTGGTGCTATTTTAAATGTTCGTGCCTCAGTAAAGTTTAAGGAGAAAAATACATATTTATAGACTGTATAAGTAAGTTTAATTGTGAATCGTATCATCTGTGAATATATTCTCGTGTTTTATATATATATATATATATATATATATATATATATATATATATATATATATATATATATATATATATATATATATATATATATATATATATATATATATATATATATATATATATATATATATATATACTTATAAATAAAATTGAAGTGTCTGTTTGTAATGTCAAAATTATTTTTTTTTTTTACTAAATAAATATGAATGTGTATACCGAAAATGGAATTTTTAAAATTTTTGTCTGTCTGTCTTTTTGTTCCGGGTAATCTCCGGAACGGTTGGACGGATTTTGACGGTGCTTTTTTTGGTACGTAGATGAAGTTACTTGACGTACTTTTAATTTTCGATATTAGGGTTCCGCATAAAAAAAATTAAAACTCATATAGAATTGAATAAAATCTGATTCAATGCACAGTTGTAATGGCAAAGTGCTTGAATATATGATAAATATTTTTACTATATTTTAGTACTAAATAAAAATTAGGGTTCTGTATAAAAAAATTGCAATGCAATTTAGACAAATTAGACTTTGTGTATGAAAAGGTGTCCGTTAAAATGTGTTAAGTAATAGGAAAGGGGAAAATTAAAAAAAAAGGGTTAAAAGCTTATCATTTTTTTTTCGTTATTAATTAACTCGCATAATATTTTAAAAGTCTATTACTAATAAATAAAATTGAAGTGTTTGTTTGTAATGTTTATTTTTTTTTTAATTTTTGTCTATCTGTCTGTCGGCTGGACCGGTTTTGGCGGGACTTTTTTTTATAGTTAGCTGAAATTACTCCGCATAACTTAGGGTACTTTATTTTTCGAAAATAATTAGAGTTCCACGTAAAAAAAAACTCGTGAAATTGAGAATAAAATCCGATTCAGCGTACAGATTTACCGAGAGCTATTTGAAATTGTGAGAAATATCTTTCCTTAACGTTAATAGCAATACATAATTTTTGAAAAATATTTAGGGTTCCCCGTATAAGAAAATAAAATTACATAGTAATAATTTATGTGAAACACGGGCGCAGCCGTGGGCACACAGCTAGTACATATATACGTAGGTACGTAGTACGTAAGTACGTACGTATACGTAGTACGTAGAGTACGTAAGTTCTTGAATAATAATACTCTGCACACTTCAGTCCGTCATCAACAACTTCCTATATTCATACCAAATCTTTTGCCTACACTGGCGCCATTTTGAAGGGTTTTAAACTAACATTTACTGCTTTTTCAACTTTCCTAACCCCCTCCCTAACCCACCCCTTAAAATGAGACATATCTCTTTGCCTCTACACTCCGTAATATAATTTAAGGAAACTAATTAAATACATTAACATCCTATAAAATTTTGGCCTTTGGATTGATTTCATCGAAAAAATTAGTTGTTTAACAAAATTTATGATTTCGTCATTTAATTAATTTCCTTCGTGACTAATTTATTCATAGAAAAGTAAACTCCTCGCGGTCCGTGTAATTATTAAAACAGCAATATTTCCATCCTCGTCTAACAGTTAGAGTTAGTAAGAGACAGAGCTATACAAGTCGTATAATCATGCTATGAATGTATGAGAGAATATCTATTTTGAAATTAAAAAAAAAAAAACAAACCGGTACCTAATTTTTACTTTCTATTTATAATTACTGATTTTAAATTAAAATCGGAATTTATTTATTGGTTTCTATATGACGACGTTCGAATAAGAATGATCCAAGTGACAGTCCAGTTCCAGTCAAGACCTCAAGTCAGTCAAATCCAGATCCAATTTTTTTATTTACGCGTTTTTAGTTTTTACCTATAAATCTTTAAATGTGGATCATGAAATAATACTTTGAGAATACCTGCAATGGGAAAATTATGCGCTTTGATTGTTTTTTATTAACAAAATTGTAATTTTGGCAAAAATGTCCTTTTTTTACACGGCTTATAGGCTCAGTGCTTTGACCATAATCTCACCTGATGTTAAGTGACGATGTGGTCCGGGATGGTAATCAAACTAAGCCTAGAGGTACTGGTTCTCAAGTGATGCTGTCGGAACACACCTATTGGTATTTGGCGACAGTTTTTCAAACTTGAGGGTGGTAGCTACCACCATGCTATGGTTTCCTCACGATGTTTTCCTTCACCGAAAGCTCAGGCTGATTTTTACAGTTGCATAGTTATGCTCGAACCCGCGCCCATTGATACGGAATTCGGCCGCACTATCCACTGCGCCATCAACACTTCCACATCGGTCACTCGGACCATTTTGGTTTTAACTTTGTCATGTTATGTCTTATATACAAGTTCTATTATTTTTCAATATTCAATTATTCAGCGACTATTATTATCGCGGCAACTACCACTTGCCATTTTAATTGCGTTTAATCAACTATATGTAGATATTTAACCCCTTGAGCACTTACCTGGCGTTTACGCCAGCTTTCCATAGTTTTCCTATTGTCTAATTTTTATAATATACCGAATAATAAAATAGAAATTCGTAGTATAAAATGAAAAACGGCAATGAAGGTATGACATTGTTATATAATTTGACAATTACAGTTATTAAATTTTGTATGATGTTTATAAGAGTACGTTTAAGTTTTGTTTTTAAAGTCAAAATGGCAAACGGGTAGATGGTCCGTCTGATTGTAAGTTATTACTGTCGGCTTCTGTATAACTGCGAAATCATCATCGTATGTCATTAGTTATATCATATTTACCCTCTTTGCGTTGCTGCCTTTGATTTTACACGACTGAAATATACAATTGTGTTTGTTTTTTTTTTTTACTTCGATGTGTTTCAATTGACAGCTTTATGTGTTTATTAAAATGTGAAATTTTTAATAAAACCCTGTATTTGTTACGTTGTGTGTTTTTTATTTTCATCATTTATGTATCTTAGAATAAAAATAATTTACAAATGACACATTGATTGGCACTACATAAACATCTTCGGAATGTTCTTTCTTATATATGTATTACAAAAGACAAAGTATATTATCCGTCCGTCAGTCGGTTAGTGGATGTTCTGGAGTTATCTACACTAATATTATAAAGAGGAGAAACTTAAAAACTACTGACCGATTTGGATGAAATTTTCCAAGGAGATAGTTTGAAATCCAGGGTGTGACAGGGATAGTTTTTATTCCGAAAATCCCAGGGGAACGGGAACTACGCGAGTAAAATCGCGGAGAGCAGCTAGTTTTATATAAGTTTGAAGTAGTATCCGCGAGGGTAACTCCTTTTCCTCTTGTGCCTAACTTCCGCCCCTAAACATGTGCATTGAACCCGCAACGCTGCGAAGTTGATTCGTGGTCAGTCGGCGACTGTAGTCTGCAATAGCTCGCCAAGTAAGTGTGCATGTTTCTTTCCTCATAACTCAACTGATTCTACATATTATCTTTTACTTTTTTTTATTTTTTTTTTTTTTTTTTCTTTGACGGGGGGAAATGCATTTACGCACTACCCTTATCTATTGTATTTGTAGGATCAGAGTCCCCCAATAATGACCCGCTGATAATGGAGGTGAAGAAGCTTCAGAGACGGATCCACCACCAAATGTGTAAATCTTTGTCTATTATTTATCAAGTAATGGATAAAACAAAATAACACTGTAAGATATTTACGAAACGTGTGCGAACTTAAGGGATATTGATGGGGTTTACGCAGGGATAAAAAGAGCTCTCGCTGCCAAACATAATTGCTGCCATGATTGGCAGTGAGAGGGCATGGGATGCCGTAAAGGGCTACTGTGAGAAGGTGATGGCAGCAAAGGAGGAGGCTGAAAGGATGCGGGAGTTAGATCCAGGGGCTCCGCAAATGAGGAGGAGAAGGACGGGAGGAAGGCGTCGCCGCTATAGAACGGCGATGCCATAGTGACGTGTGAGGTTTCATCCATGCCAAGTTCATGAGGTTGAGAAGCAAGGGAGGTAATCAACCTCTTGGCTGGATAGTGGGGCATGGAGGTTTGGGGCCCAAGTGAAAGGCCATCTGCTGAGCGCTGCGGTCAGTGCGAGACCGGTACCGTGGTACTCAGATAGGCGGTGGGTGGCAAAAAAAAAGGGATAAAAAGAGCTCCCGGCCCTACTCCAAAGAACACGGCGCCTTTTAAGGAAGTCGACGGCTCTCTTATAACTATTAGTAGTTTTCAGATCACTAAATAAGTGGAACACTACACCGAGCTCTACTCATGTCCTGTGGATATTCAGCCAACAGCAGTAGACCTAGTCCTAAACCTGGCCACTTGGCGCAAGTTAGACACCACATCAACGGTAGTGGAACTGGAAGGAAAGATATGCGCGATGCTAACATCGTTACAATATAAAGGCAAAAGCGAGCGTGGACTGTAACTATTACCGCGGAATATCCCTACTTAGCTTCGCTGGTAGAGCTTATACTACTAGACCCATTTTGGAAAAAAAAACTAAATACACTCACCTACCCCGTATAGCCTGAGGTTCAATGTGGTTTTAGATCTCAACGGTCAACTGTTGACATGATATTCTCTCTTTGGCAGTTACTAGAAAAGTGTAGGAAGCAACGTTCCCTCTTAGTTGTTGCACTTGTTCACTTGAACATTATTCATTCCTTGTTCGAATTTGATGCCCCCGAAACCCTTAAAACTAGTGCAGGGTTTTTTTGTTTTTGAAAAAATGTTTCAAAAACTTTAAAAAATTAATCACTTTTCTCAATAATGGCGAAAATTTTATAGAGTTTATTATATCAATTTTTTTTTATTTCTTTGAAAAAGGTTATTATTTAAATACGAAAATTTTATAAGAAAAAAAACGTCTCGATCAGCCAATTGTTAACAGAATTATGGTAATATGAAAAAACGAGACGTTTTTTTTAAAAAATTATAATTGAGATGATTAAAAAAATTCTGGGTATCGTATAAGTTACAAAAGAAAGATAATAAACTTTCAGCTAAATCGAAAGGAGTCGGGGTCAAAAGTGGTCGATTTGATATTGAATTCCCCAGATATACTCTATTTTATTCGGATATATAATTTCATGCCTTACAAATAAAAAAGTTATAATAAAGAATACAAATTTATTAAAGGGGTTTTTTTTGTTAATGCTAACCATTACATATTTATGAGTTTCTGCTCCGGTTCAAAAAAAAATCGTAGATGGTTCGAGCGAATTCTATAACATTCATTTTGCGCTAAAAGTATAGAGCATCTCCACCAAAACTGTTAAACGTTTATACCCGAATTTTATTAGCTGTATGAATAACGATTAATAAACATAGATATAAAGTTACGGAAAGTCAGGAAAATAAAACAGACAGAGGTTTTTTAGGGAATTAATTACCACTAGCGATCTGCCCCAACTTCGTACACGTACATAAAAACCTCTAATTAACAGTATGTCATTGTTATATTGCTTCTGGTTAAAACAGCTTTCTAATGGTGCAAGAATTATTAAAATAGGTTCTTTACTTTCAGAGTTTATCAATTACAAACGAGTAAATGTTTCCTCTTTATGATATTACTAGCTGTGTGCCCGCGGCTCCGCCTGCTTTTCATATATTCTTCAGTGCGTAATTTAGTTTGTAAAATAGGTTTAGTTCTCGTATGTTTCTAAATAATCATTGGAAAATAATGTTTTTTGATGGTGCTGCTAATTATATTGTATTTTGTTCACAATTTCATGAGTTTTAATATTTTTACATGAAACCTTGATTTTTTTGGACTAACTTATACGAAAGATTTATTAAAATTCAAACACCCCAGTAATACTGCATTGGATCGGATTTTATTCTTTATGAGTTTTAATGTTTTTACACGGAACCCTAATTATTCTTGAAAAATAAAAGTAGCCTAAGTTACGCAGAGTAACTATAGCTATTGTTCAAAAAAAAATCACTTCAAAGTCGGTCCAAGCAGCTCCGGGGATTATCCGGCAACAAACCGACAGACAAAAATTTTATAAATTGAGTTTTGTGATATACGTTTCGTATACACGTTCATATGTATTTAGTAAAAAAATGTTATTTTGATAACAAACAGACACTTTAATTTAATTTATTAGTATAGATTACCTAGTATAACGAGCATATGGCTCCATGTGCATTTGAAATACTTATCAATTGGGGGCGTAATGAACCGCCCCTCGAATATACATATGTAAAATCTGTTTAACATAATACACGCAGTACTTAGTTGCTTTCTGAACGCGCAACGCATGGAACATGCCCGGGCTACTTATAAAATTCGTGACTTTACTAATTTGTTTTGTGCACTTAGGTTGTGACGTTTACCATGATCGTCCTAAAATCAGAACATCTGATGGAGACCTTATCCTAGAACCTGCATTTGACAAAAGCATATATTTATTACCCAACGGTCCTAAATCGACTGTATACGTCGGTGATACAAATGTTCTCAAGATTGAGCCGACGAAAAGAATGAACAGTTTCTACCTTCTAGAAATACTAACTCTGCCGAGGACTTAAACGTACCTGATGCAATACTACAGAGAATCATACGATTGGAAAACATGAATTCATTTCTACGTGAAGATCTTATGGCTAATATTTCTCGATTGTGGAGGAAAGTCAATAATCTAAATAGGAAGGTTCTGACATTACAACTACAACAACAGAACAGAGATAGAGATGCATGCCAGTCTCAACCTTGCGAACATGGAGGTACTTGCTTAAATTTAGTGAATGACTACCACTGCCTTTGTCCTTCTAATTGGGAAGGTAAGGATTGCGATATGGACGTGAATGAGTGCAGAAACTTTGCCGGTACTGACTTGGGTTGTCAAAATGGAGCTATATGTATCAATCGACCAGGTTCATACGAGTGTTTGTGCAAATCAGGTTGGTACGGACTTCATTGTACTAGAAAAGCGAAGGACTGTTCCGGAGGTGATTTTGAAATGTGCGGTTATGGGTCATGCATACAGACTAACTCTGGTGACGGTATAAAATGTATTTGTAACCAAGGATGGACAACTAACGGTACTAGCGTTGCTTGCCTGACTGATGTGAATGAATGCGAAGGAAACCAAGTACCACGGTGTTCAGTTAACCCTAGAGTTGAGTGTATCAACCTACCAGGCTCCTTCCGATGCGGACGTTGTCCACAAGGCTATGAGGGTGATGGCTATAGTTGTAGAGATATTGACGAATGCGTGACTATTCCAAATGGCGGGTGCAGTCCTTTAGTAGCTTGTCATAATACGATCGGATCTCGTATTTGCGGCCTCTGCCCTCCAGGATACCAAGGCGATGGGGTTACGTGTACCTGGAGAGGATCGTGCAATATAAATAACGGAGGCTGTCATCCATCTGCAACCTGCTTTAATACAGGTAGAATCGGAGGATCAAGAACTCAATGTATTTGCCCCGATGGTATGGAAGGAGATGGAATAGGACTCCAAGGTTGCTATGTAGCTAAGTTTAAAACAGTTTAAATGTTAGTCAAGGGTGTGAAAGCAACCCATGTGGCTCTAACGGCCATTGCCACGCGTTACGAACTGGTTATACCTGCATTTGTTTTAAAGGTTTCGGTGGTGCTCACTGTGAAGTGCCTAGGAATTTTTGTAATATCAATCCGTGCCTCAATGGAGGTGTCTGTAGGGTAGATTTTAGCTCCTTGAAAGGTTACAGATGCGAATGCACCGCACAATATACAGGCCCGATATGTCAAATCATGTCTAGATCTTGTGGTGGTGTTTTAGATAACGAGGCAGGTAGCATTATATATCCTATGACTAATACAACATACAGTCACAAATCCCGATGCGCTTGGGTAATTCACACATCTCCGGACAAAGTAATTAATATAACATTTACTAAATTTGATTTAGAAGCACAGAGCGAGTGTTTGTTTGATTTTTTACAGATACATGACGGTGGAAGCTCTGCCAGTCAACTAATAGGTAGATTTTGTGGAAATAATTTTCCGAAAGGTGGAAATATTATATCCAGCCATAATAACTTATATTTTTGGTTCCAATCAGATGGGTCAATTGCTAAAAATGGTTTCGCTTTGCATTGGACGAGTGTACCGCCGGTGTGCGGTGGTGAACTGAATGCGTCCACACACGGACATATTAGTTCTCCTGGTTCGCCGGGAAAATATCCACCTAACCGCGACTGCTTTTGGTATTTAACTACAACATACGGCAAACGGATACAACTACATTTCTTTGCTTTTGATATAGAATCACACGCGAACTGCAGTTTCGACTATTTAGCAATTTATGACGGTGAACATACTACTGACCCTCTTCTACGAAAATATTGTAATTCTACCCAACCCGCGCCCATACAGTCAGCTGGTTCCGAAATACTAATACACTTTCATTCAGACGCATATGGTTCTGGTAACGGATTTCAAATAGCATACGCTCCCACGGAAGGCGTACCGGGCTGCGGCGGCCTCTACACTGCAGATAAAGGTGAGCTTATATCTCCATCTTTTAATGGAAGTTATTTAAATGGTTTATTATGTGAGTATAAAATAAAAACAAGCGTAGACACTAGAATAAAAATAGAGTTTCAATCATTTAAATTGGAAAATTCTTTGAGATGCGGATCAGATTACCTTAAAATATACGACGGTCCATCGTCCGACTCTGGTCTTGTAGGTAAATTTTGTGGGACTACATTTCCAAAATCCTACACTTCTACAACAAACAACCTCTTTTTGGTATTTAAAACTGACTTAAGTATTGCTTACGAGGGATTCAAAATTTCTTATAAGGCTATGTGTCAAATAAATATCTTCGGTGAAGCCGGTGAAGTGAAATCTCCAGGCTATCCATTTACTTACCCGGAGAATAAAGTATGTGAATACGTTATAAGTACTACACCTGGTAAAATTATTCAACTTGCCTTTCAAGATTTCGATATTGAGAGTGTTGGAACAAATGATTGTCCATATGATTACATCGAAATCCGTGACGGTCCTGATAATAATTCCACTTTACTTGGTAAGTTCTGCGGAAATTCAGAACATACACCTCCAGAACAAATATCGTCGCATAATTATATGTATATAAAATTCAATTCTGATCTCAGTATGACGGGCACCGGATTTTACGCAAATTATACCACTGTATCCAGTGAATGTGGTGGAATATATAGAGAAAATACAGGACTTATTAACCATCCTTCTGGTGATAAGGACACCTATGAAAATGATCAATCTTGTAGTTGGATATTGATAGCACCAGAAGGTTATCACATTATATTGACATGGAACAGATTCAATATAGAAAGTATGCCAGATTGTGATAGTGATTATCTCAGACTTATTGAAATAGATAATGAGAATAGTGAGAACGTACTTGGCAGCTATTGCGGTACTGATGCACCCCCTGCTTTAACTACGTCTACTAATCGCCTCAAAATTCAGTTTGAATCCGACAGTTCTATTCGTTCTCCTGGCTTTTCGCTATCATACGCATTCTTAGATGACAAAAATTATTGTGGTGGAACGTACGTGAAAACACATGGAGTTATATATTCACCGGGATGGCCTAAAGCATACGAACCTAACCGAGATTGTACCTGGGTTATCAAGGCCCCAGTCGGCCAACAAATTAAATTAAATATTTCACAGTTTGATTTAGAACGTCCAATACGTGATAAATGTAATTTAGGAGATTATCTCGAAATCAGGAACGGTGTTTCTCGAAATGCACCATTGATTGGAAAAATTTGTGGTAAATTTCAATCGAGACGTATAATTTCGACAGCGAATGTTTTATTACTTCATTTTCACTCCGATTTCTATTTAACAGGAAAAGGTTTTAAAATTGAATGGGACGGTACCATGACTGGATGTGGTGGTACTCTGACTAGCTCAACTGGTTCTATATCATCACCGAATTATCCAAATGATTATAATGAAAACGCAGAATGTTTCTACAAAATCATAGTAAACCCCGGGTCAAGGATACATATTTCATTCACAGAAGTGGATCTTGAACAGAGTCACAAATGCAACGACGACTACGTCGAAGTATTCGACGGACGTGACTCAAACGCCCCTAGTCTAGGAAAACACTGTTTTATGTCTCCAACATTAAGTAACATCCAAACTACAACTAATTACGCTTTTATTAAATTTCGTTCTGATTTTTACCTAGGAGGAAAAGGTTTTCTCCTCAATTATAACTCAATTTGTCAGAGTAACTTAACAGGACGGTATGGCGTTATAGAAAGCCCTGGCTATCCTAATAGTTACCCAACGCACTTAAATTGTCTATGGTATATCACCGTGCCTAAAGGTAATAAAGTTAACGTCACTTTCACACATTTTGACTTATTTAGATCTTTTCGATATCATCGCAACTGGTGGAATAATCACAGAACGAGATCGGCTTGTGAAAACGATTATTTACAAATAAAAGATGGTATTGATGATTCTTTCTTATCAAAACTATGTGGAAATACATTGCCACCATCTTTTACAAGCAAAAGTAATTATTTGCAAATTAATATGGTTACAGGCTACATTCCTCGAACAGGGTTTCGTCTAGAATGGGTTATTCACGGTTGCGGTGGACATATTCAAAAACAATATGGTACTTTAACATTGGGTAAGGATTATTCATCAAGTAGCGAGTTAGAATGCCAGTGGTTAATAGAAACGGCAGTAGGCAAAAGTATTTCATTGACTTTTCTTGATCTCTATTTGTCAGAAAATGTTAATTGCACTGTTGACGCAATTGAGATTTATAATGGTCCTGATACAACATATCCCCTCCTCTCGAAAATATGTCATAGAGACAGAACATTTGTTCAATCCAGTGCTAATTATATGCTAGTGAAACTAGTAAAACATTCTTCTTTGAAAGAAGTTTATTTTCATTCTAGATTCGGTTCACAAGTATCTTTATGTGGTGGTCTTATAGAGTCTAAAAGTGGTTTCATTTATTCTAAAAATTATCCAAGGAATTATGATGATAACTTGGATTGTATTTGGACAATATCAGTACCCAGTAATCATCGCATAGAAATTAATTTCATCGATATCGATTTGTACAGCATGGCTGCTTACGATGATGATGAGGATCCATGCGCCGATAATATAAAGTTATTTGACAACATGTCCTCAAATTACACACAGGTTATCTGTCCATATTCCAATATAACACAAGTAATAACAAAAAGTAATACGGTCCAAGTTCGATTTGTAACAAATAGTTATGGGTCAGCAAAAGGGTTTAAAGCTAATTTTACTGCAATTTGTGGCGCCTTAATAACTGCTCTGCACGACGGTATAATATCGAGTGACTTAAATAATCCTACTAATAACTGTATATGGACAATTGTAGCTCCGAAGTTAGATGAAAAAATATCGTTAACTATAACTCATATTCATTTACCCAAAAGTAATGACATTATAACAAACAAAAGTTGTTCTTTGTCTTATCTTCGAGTTTATGATGGGGATGATAACACTGCCCCTTTAATTGATGAATATTGTGGGCGTAAGGCTCCTCCTATGATAATCAGTCATGGTAGTACCATTACTATCGAATTGGGAACTAATGGTAATCAAATTGTTGGTCGTTTCTCAGCTTATTATTCACCGTGGAACAGTGCTTGTGGCGGTACTTTGTCTTCCGAAGAAGGTACTATTGCATCACCAAATTACCCGCGCCCGTATTCCGGAGATGATGACTGTGAATGGATATTGAATACCTCACCTGGTAATCGAGTCTCTATCATGTTTGAAGTATTCAATTTAGAATGGTCAGATAGATGTAATGAAGACTATCTTGAAGTTCGTGAAGATTCGGGTGGTGGAAAGCTTCTAGGTGTCTATTGTGGTTCAGATATTCCCGAAAATAAAACCCAAGCATCACGGCTATACATCAAATTTCATAGTAATAAGGAAAATAACGGTGATGGTTTTCTAATCCATTATGAATTTTTGCACGGAAACGAAATTGCTGGCGATAATGGAATTCTCACTTCGCCTCTGTATCCATTTGCATATCACGGTTCTGGTGAATATTTTTGGAGAATAATGACGACTGGAACGCAAAAGATTATCTTGACCATTGATCGATTAGAAATTCAATCATACGGTTCTGTGTGTTATAATAAATTGTCGATATACGATGGGTATGACGATACTGCACCGCTCTTAGAAGAACTTTGTGGTATTTTGAATCCTGACACGAAAACTATACAAACATCTTCAAGCGCAGTTTATCTAAAATTGTCGATGGATGAATCAAACACGGGATCATTATTTCATATTGTATGGACTAGTTCTGATAGTATGTCAATTGATTTGAATTCTGGTAAAAAAATAAACTGTGGCTTTAATAATACGGAGCTTATCACCCCTACTCTTTCGAAAGTATTTAACTCCCCTAATTATCCAAATAACTATGGAAATGAATTAAATTGTCAATGGGTATTTAAATCTACTATGGGAAATCATTTAAATTTGCAATTTTCTGAATTCCAAATTGAAGAAACAAATGAATGCTATGGTGACTCGATGTCTTTATATACGTCGGATGTACTAGATCAATGGAAGCCTGTCAAAGAAAATTTTTGTGTATCTGAAACGTCTGTACCATTTACAAATATTTCAAATTATTTGAAAGTTATATTTAAGACTGATACAACAGTGACTAGAAAAGGATTTCAAGCAAGTGTAACATCCGTGTGTGGAGGTCTCATTACCAATTCATCAGGCACAATTGAACCCATTTGGCAAAATTACTACAATAATTCGGCAAGGTATAATCGGGCGAGATGTGATTGGACAGTAAGAGTGCGCCCTGGTAGAGTCATTAAGTTAGAGTTTGTACATTTTAATATAACTAACAGTAATGGTAAATGTTTAACCTCAGTAATATTACATAATGGAGATTCTGTAAATGCACCTTTACTATCTAATGGAAAGTATTGTGGAGCTGCACATGAAATTAAAACAGATATTGTTACTTCAAGTAACTCTCTATTTGTGAGTTACATAAACGAGAATATAAATTATATAGGATTGTTCACATTTCAGAACTTTCGGTTACGGTATGAAGAAAAAAGTATAGAATGTGGAGTTACATCTAATTTAGACGCTGATCATTCATGGGAAATTATTAGTTCTCCAAAATATCCGGACACTCCAACACCATATTCAGAGTGTATCTGGGTCTTCCGGGGACCACCGGGAGAAATATTAAGAATTGATTTTATTGGCAGGTTTGATTTAGACTATGTGAACGACTGCGCTACAGAAGCAGTAGAATTACGAGATGGATCTTCTGAAATGGCGCCGCGTTTAGGTCGTTTTTGTGGCGATAATCCTGGAACCGTTAAATCAACCAGTAATATTCTTTTTATAAAATATTCAACTCAGCTACCGGAGCCAAGAAATGGATTCAGAGCTAACGTTTCTATCGATATTTGCGGAGGTACGATTATTTCAAGAGAACTGGTGAAGTATTGTCTCCAGGATATCCCCATCTACAAGCATTACCATATGGTACAGTCTGTGAATGGAAGGTCATAGGTGCTCCAAGAAATAGTTTACTGCTGAAGTCCCAAGATATTAACTTGCCAGACTCGGAATCACCTTGCGCAACCAAAATAGTGATTCAAGAACACATACCAGCTAACAACACAATCGCTATTTTGAAAACTTATTGCAACGATGATATTGATACCGATTCTTCATTAATTGAAACGTCCACAAACGAAGTAATGATTATGTTGTACATCGGCAAACCGAGTGAATGGACACAATTGTCTGATCATCGTGGATTTCGGTTTACTTTCAATTCTTCCAAACCAGCGTGTGGTGGTTTTATCACTACTTCTGAAGGGTTTTTAACTACGCCTAATTACCCTCTTGAAACTACACTGAGGTATTGTCAATGGCTTATAAAAGTACCAAATAAAAATAGAAGAGTACGCATTGACATACTAGACGCAGATGTCCAAAAACATAAAATAGGTATTTTCAACGATATAAATTTCCAGTCTCCTATAAAACGGATACCAGATGATGATGGTAATACGTCTAATTTAATATTTGAATCGTCTACCAATAAATTAGCAATATATTTGTGGTTAAATCCTTTAATTTCTCGGCATCGATTCAAAGCAAAGTTTAGCTCAGATGATCCGATACTTTGTGGTGGTGAATTATTAGGTGTTAGTGGTGAGCTTATTTCACCTGAACTCCAGCGCTCATATACTTGCGAATGGCATTATAACAACAAGGACCCATTAATACACGATACTCTTGAATATAATACTATATTTGTTACAGCGAGTCTAAATTCATCTATAAGTAGAACTCGATGTCGTTATTACGACCCTAAGTTAAATATTAGATCAACAGTAAATAAAATGGGTATGATTTTTAATCGAGACATTTGTGGCAACAGAGATGTAACTTATAGAATACCGTCTTCGGTAGTAGACTTTAAAGCAACAAAGAGCGAAAGTAGTTCACTCTACTTTCATTTGGAATGGACGTCACAGCCATGTGGTGGAACATTGCATGCAGGAAAAAATCCTATAAATGTTCTCAGTGTACCAACTTCCTACAATGATACATTAGAATGTGCGTGGATAGTGTTAGTGCCTACAAATAACAGAGTTCAACTGACTATGGAGGGTTCGTTTAAATTTGATTGTGATGACGAGTATATAACAATATCTCAAGGGTTAACTTTAAATTCCCCTACTTTAGGCGAATTTTGTAAAACGAAACTATTGGATACGCCTATATTAACTAACTTTAAATTTGTATATATTCAATATCATTCGAAAGCTAAGAATAATACTGATATAAAATTATATGTAAAAACAGTCAACGACCAGTGTGGCGGATACCTTCTCAGTTATCAAAACGTATTTGCATCACCAAACTATCCTAAAAATTACTATCCAAATCAAGAATGCACTTGGGAATTAAAGGCTGATTTGGGCAATAGAATAAATCTTAATTTTATAGATCGTTTCGTTATAGAAGATCGAATTAATTGCACAAAAGACGTTGTGATTATTTATGATTGGAAAGATGATCAGTATATTGAAATGGCAAGGTTATGCGGACGTGAGTTACCACATTCGTATAATTCCACCTACAATAGGATGAAGGTTGTATTGCGAACTGACGCCGACACTAATCTTGATGGATTTAAAGCTGAATGGGTACCTTTGTGCGGCGGAAACTACATTGCAACTGAAAAAGAAATGTTTTTGTACAGTCCACGATTTCCTGACGACTACGCTCCGCATGAGAATTGTACTTATGAAATATCAGGCAGTGGTAGAAAGGCCGTGGTCAAGTTTCTAGAATTCGATTTAGAAGGAACATATCCTGACTGTAAATATGATAATTTGTCCATAACTTCTGATAGTAATTTCAATTACTATTCTCAAGTATACTGTGGCAATGAATTACCCTCTACTTTGAGCTCAGAGAAAATTTCTCTTGTATTCAAAACAGACAGTTTTAAACAAGGAAAAGGTTTTAAAATATCTTATAAACTTTATACATGTGGTGGTTATATTAACACAAGTACGGTTATATCTTCGAATGATTTTGAAAATTATCATGAAAATACAAACTGTACTTGGAACATTATAGCGCCACCTAATAAAATAGTAGTGTTAAAGTTTCTTTATATAGATATAGAAGAAAGTAATGATTGTTCCAACGACTATATCTCTGTATTCGAAGGTCAAATAGTAGATTCCACTAAACGATTGGCTTTAATATGTGGATTAGTTAACTCTACCACTGTATTAAGAAGTATTGGAAACACGATGCTGTTACAATTCCTAACTGATGAAAGTGTTCAGTACAAAGGTTTTAAGGCTACAGTATTTTTCAGTTACTCTAAGTCTGTAGGATGTGGTGGAATGATTGAAATGAAAGCTGGTTCAACTCACATTTTGAAATCACCACTGATAAATATAACAACGTGGTATACGAGAACTATTTAGATTGTTTATGGACGTTTACATCACCAGTTGATACCTTTATCAAAATCGAATTCACCTCATTCCATATTGCACCCTGCAAAGATGTAAATCAAACAGCTTTAGGATACAGTAAATGTGATTGCGATTATGTTGGAATTATGGATGGTATTAATCCCAATAGTCTTGCGATCGGGAAATACTGTGGACATACACAGCCGCCGCTGTTGATGTCGTCAGGACAAATGTTGAGTGTCAAACTGTTTACGGATGGAGAAATAGTTAGTTCAGGATTCGAAGCTCGTTTAACTATACAACGTTCTATATGCGGACAGTCTCATTATGTTTTAAATCGTAAAGTGCAACACTTGAAATCACCAAATTATGACACGGGATCAATTCCTCGTGGCATACATTGTGCATATCATTTAGACAGCGGTGAGAGTTCTTTCTCGAATATTCATCTTACGATCACAATGGATCTTCAATCTCCAACTGTAAAAAATGATGGTACAGGTATTTGTAACAGAGATAAACTAATAATAACTAGTACTCCTAATAAAACAAATGTCACTGTTGGGAAAGACTTTATTATAAAATCCGAAATGAATGAATTCTTCTCTAAAGCTGACTTTTATGAAGTTACCTTTCCCAAACAATTTGAACTATGTGGTCATAAAGAATCTGTAGATTTATTTATTTATGGTACTGTTTATATTAATTTAATAACATCCTCAGATTCAGACGATATAAATCATAAAGGTGTACAAATTGCAATGGCATACAGCGGTTACTGTGGTAGGAACTACACAGAACCACAGGGTAGAATACAGTCTTCGTATGAAAGTGAGAATGTAGATCAGAACTGTTACACGCTTATAACGGCGCCTGAAAATTATACTATATCAATATATTTCATGAATGTTAATCCTAATTACTGGAATGATAACTATTATCTCGACATATACGACGGTAATACTAAAAGTTCGACAAAGCTTTGTTAGAATACATACTGAATTTATCTATAATTACCCCGTTTTCTCTACGGGAAGGTACATCCTAATACATAATCACTTCCCTGATAATTCTGATTCACCATATGAAAGATTAACTTTCGATCTAAATTATGTGACAACGAATAAAGGCAAAGGATGCGGCGGAAAATTAGTGAACGAAATCGGGCGAGTAACCAGCCCACTCTATCCAAATATTTATCGAAGGAAATCTACTTGTGAGTGGGAACTCGAAACACTTTCCGGTACACAGTTACTCTTAAGATTCTCGACGTTCGATATGGGAGTTAACTGTGAGCAGAATTATGTGCAATTAGTTGACAGAGTAGGCAATGTAAAGGCGTCGTTTTGTTCCGAGAAACCAGCTGACTTTACGAGCGATGATAATTACGTGAAAATTATGTACGTAACAACTATGAATAACGGCGGCTCGGGTTGGGTTGCTGATTTTATTGGTATTCAAAGTAAAAACTAATAGGTAGATTAAAAAAAAAGAATCGTAATACAAATCTCTATTTGTTATTCATTTTTAAGTGGATGTAATTTAAATACGTCTTTGCCTATTTATTGCGTAAGTAATAAAACTGTAATCTTGATTACATAATTATGCGTCTTATATAAAATAATACATATCATAGTTCGTTCTCTCCTAGATATGACTTGTTATTTTTTTACAGATAGCTTATTGCGTTACATGTTTCGTAAATTTAGAAGTTTGCATTCAGTTTGTAGGAGTCAGGTTTACACTTATATGATTGTAATTATTTTATTTTATGGCATATCTTATAGTGCACCCGGTTTTAAATAATACATTGATAACATATCTATTGTGAAAACTTGTAAATAAGTTTCAGTTTGTACTGTATATAATTTTATTCTTTATGTTGTAAATTTTCGTTAATGTTTAAAATAAAATAATATTGTTAAATTTATCATATCCCAATAAAAAATATTGGTTATAATATAAAACTTATTTAATTTCATTTTAGTAAAAAAGAATACATTTCATATTCTTTTTTACTTATACACCTACGTGTTTACTTCATAAAATAAAAAAGATGACTGAAAAGAGTGAAAGAAAGAAGAAAGAAAGACATTTATTACCATATTTTAGAACAGATTACAAAATTTACAAAAAAAACTAAAATTTAACATATAAACAAAATAAAAACATATGGTAATAAGGACTGGCGTCAGCATTTGCCGCTTTACAACTGTTGCCATAAAACGGCGCTGTTTTTCAGCCAGCCCTTTTTTCCGGCCGTAACAAAATATATATAAATATAACACTTCCTGCCTTACTTTTAAAATTACAAGAGCAGATTTTTTTTTATTAAGTAAAAATTAAAATTATATAAATAAACAATATTTTCAAAGCAAATTTATGTGCTGAAATAATTTATGTTAAATTGGTTTCCTACGGTGAAAAAGTTCATCGAGCTATAATAATCAAATGATTTTAGAATACTTTCCCGTTGACATTGTATGTATGTAGTTTACTAAACTAGCCTAAAACATAACTTTGTGGGACTCGCGAGATTTTTTGTTTTCGTATCATTTTTGAGAGATAATTAACAATAAAGTTACTTTTTACTGTGTATATTATTTTTATTTATATTAACTCCTCTATAAATAATTGATTAGACAAATAATGTCCAGATATTTTTTTTTTATTGAAACACTTGCCGTCCGCAGCTTCACCCCGCTTGGAATTCAGAAAAATTTGCGGATGTACTTCCCTCAGAATGCAGTAATATATTTCATTACCAAATCTCATCGAATTCGGTTTAGTATTTTTTGCGTGATTGACAAAGAACTTAATAAACAGACAGCCAAAAAATAAAACTATCAAAATGTGCCTTGTAGTCAATGATATATATACATAGATATGTTACGTCATAGTATTTGAGAATGAAAATTTGGTCATAAAATCTATTGTTTCTATTAACTGTATGTATGTTGTTAGGTATAATTACTGAATAGCACAAAACATATAATATAAGAGCGTAAGTAAAAGAGATAGCTATAGTTCAGATAATAACGGTTCAAATATTTTGTAGGGATTATATATTAGACATAGATTATGACTTTGTTAAACGGAATGGTCATTTCAAAAAATATTAAGTCATTTAAAAATAAAACATTGACGTAAAGAAATACATATATTTGTACTAGCTGTGCCCGCGACTTCTCTAGCATGATTCTAATAGACAACCAATATCCTCGTCGTCACGTCCCGTACTTTTTTCGTAATTTCGAACAAACTTTTAATATTATTGGTACGCAGACTATTCTTTTCTTCAGACTTTTGTTTTTTTGAGTAGGTATTTTATTTTCTTCTAAAGTTGTTTTTTTTTTTTTCAAACTTTAATTAACGCACACGTTTTTTAAGCGTCGACTTTCTGGGTTTTTCCAATATTTCTTCCATGTCTGGTATGCTGGCATTATCAAAACTTGAAGAAGAGTTGAGAACACTTTGATTTCCACGAAACTGAATAAAAAATGAAACACTTAATTTTTTTTTTAACGAAAAAAAATTGATTTATTTTTACATTTACTTTTAATTATCTCTACATCAGGAACAGCATTCGTGTTTGCCCTTTTTTCTTAACATACTTATCACTACTTAAAAGTGATTGCTACAAATTGTACTAATTCTTGATGGAATCCAGTCTTTCACTAGGTGAGCACTACAATATTCGATAACGTCGATAATGTTCAAAATATTAATAAACATTCAAAAAATAATCAATTACATAAAAGAAATATTTTTCATAAAACGTAAGAAAACTAGCGAATTATTTATTATTACTGCCTACTATGCCATATCTGCAGTTTTTAATCTATGTCTGGAGTTAGCGCTTCCTTATAGCTCGCTCAACAAAAACTAATTAAATTTATTAGAAAATATACTAATAATAATAATAATTTTATATACTGACACGTGATATGATATCCCTTGTATTTTATTTACTTTAGCATCATAATTCTAATTGGTACACTTTCTAAAGACAAAAGACGGCATGTTTGTTTTAATAATTCGGGTATATTTTCTAGTCTTTGGTATTATGCTCCTTGACGCGGACTGATTGCAAATCGTCACAATTAGGACGTTTTCGTGTCTTCAATTTGTGCACTTCAGTTACGTATCTGCTTTTTTTCTATATAATATCATTGTCTGTAGTCGATTCTGAAGCCCCGTATAGTAATTTTTCATAAATATCTTTAATGTACAGATATCGTCTCGTTAGCTTTTTACAAGAATAGAATAATCTAAAAATAACAATGAATATAAATACATTATACGGATTTAAAATTATTTTCTAAATTTTAACATTTTAAATTACTTAAATTATATAAATCAGTTTTACTTAACGCCGTAAAACAATGTTAGATATCCTAATTCTGCGATCAAATAAAATATAGTACATATTTCTATATCTTGTATATCAATATGAACCACGTGTCTTATATGTCTAATCAAAAAAATGATCAGTTATTTTGTAAACAAAAATTTAATCATGTAAATATTAACTTTATAGATTTCGATATATTGCCGTAATAATAAAAAAAATATTTTACTTCAAAAAAAATTGTTTCCGAAATGATATAATAATGATAGATAACACAGTTAAGCATTATTTCAAATTACTGGCTAGCATGGGTGGCGCTCTTTGCGAATAGTATGGCATCACGTTTCCTCATGTAGTTTTCGTTCACCGAGGGCTCAGACTCTGGCTTTAGAATTGGATAGGTAGTCTCAAAATCAAATCCATTGGCGCGGAATCCGACCCACTATTAATTTTCAACTAGTCTACTATTTTCTGAATTTTGCGTCTGATAGTCCTGTAACACAAAAGATTTTTTCGAACTTCATTGTGACTGGAAGAGCCTGGTCACCAATTACCATTAAGAAATAAGAACTTCGAAAACATCGTAGTTGCCAGTTACACAGTAATTACAGTAGTTTTATTATAATTCTACTGCATTTACTCTTTCTGTAATAGAAATGTACAGCGACATAATCAATGTTAAACATTAATGGTCTGCGAAGTAAAACGAAACATTTTTATTAAAGTCTTAAGTAATAAATGTATTGTGAACATAGTTGACAATTATAAGAAAATTCTCCACAGAAGGATTTCTTTATATTGTGACGATATCCAGAAAGCTCTCGAGTCAGGACGTCGAGATAATATTACAATAGGTGCCGAGTTCCAAGAAATAAAGAATAGTGTATACACAACTATTATGGCAAGCAACATTGTGGAATAAGAAATTTCAATGTTGTGGGACGTTGATCTATTATATTCTCGTAACAATATAGAACCATTTGATTAGGAACTGACAGATGATTATTTTTCGAGTAAATGTACCAATAACTTTCAGTTATTATTTATGTCCTGAAAATACTGTAAAGTTTTAAACAATACTTACGTTATTCTTTTTGTAATAAGAGGCTACGTGTTTAATGAATTCTTGTATGCATTATCACTCTTTATTTAAATATACTATATTGTACAATATTTCTGTACCTCCGAATTGAAGCTGGCAACACTGTATTTCACCGAATTGTTAGAATCAAAAGGGTTTGAAGCCGGGGTCGTTAAACAAGTTATTAAAAAAAAACTAGCTTCTTCTGCTTATTCTTAGATAATGACACTCTGTGTACACACAATTTTTACCACTTTCATGTGAGTAAGATGTACTTTCAATCTTGCATCAGCGTCAAAAAATTACAGCTCTACGGTGGCCCATCCTGCTAGAACTTTCCATGGAGCTTTGTCGTTAATTCAGAACATATGTTACGGGTTACCTTGTATAATAAACGTAATTTGAACACAATACCCTAAATATATCACACAAAACAAGCCCCAAGGTTACATTATATAGAGTCAAATATACAAGTTTAATGAATTAAAGTAAATAACTGCTACATGACAGACTGAGATTCCGTCAAAAACTCACACTTTATCACTTGTCAACTATGCTGTTGTCAGTAGCATAGATAAAACTCTATAATACGTAGGGATGCCAATTATTTCTAATTAGATCGATATTTGAATCGATTCAAATTAAAGCTTTCGAAACGATATACAAAAAAATCGAGATCTCAAAGAACAATCTCTAGAAAACCGATCTTTTTTATTTGTTTTTTATGCATAACTAGTATTCTTTTATTGGTTGAAATTAGGCCATAATCATGATTTATTGAAAATTTGAGATAAAACTATTTTCGAAATAATTTTGTTGATAAAGCTCATCAATAGGCATTAAAAGAAAAAAAGAGATAAAGACTGAGGAGAAAAAGATACTAAACTATTTTACCTTTGCATATTTGTACATATATCCATATCAGACAAAAAAAGGGATATAAAATAATCAATCTTTTATCATTTTAAAATAATTAGGATTGTTTTTAAAAGCTATTTCTTCTTCTTCTTCTTAGTTAATGGCAATCTGTGTGTACACACAATTTGTGCCAATGTCATGTGGGTAAAATTTTCAATCTTGTATCAGCGTTACCAAGCTCCAACAAAACGGTGGCCCATCCTGCTCGAACTTTCCATAGAGCTTTGTCGGCACCTCAGAATGTATGCTACACGTTGTCTTCTATAATAAACTTAACTTGAACACAATAACTAAACTATTTCACACAAAACGCCACCAAGATTACATTATATAGAGTCAAGTACACAAGTTTAATGAATTAAAGAAAACAATTGCTACATGTCAGACTGAGATCCCGCCAAAAACTCTCTAAAAGCTATTTGTTTGCCATCTTAATAGTAATCAAAAAACTATTTTGAATCTCGAAACTGACTACAAAGCCATTCCATCTCATGAGTATTTAATTAATTTATTGAAAATCTTTCATACATTTACTTGTATATGGGTACATTCATAATTGGAAATAATTTTATGGTTCTCATAGAACTAGAAAAAAATATACCTCGATTCCCTATATTCGGAAATCAATTTACTGGATCAATTTATAGTTAAATATCGATTTTATTTAATCATCTTTTTGCTCTTAAAGATTGATTCTTCGATCTCATAACGCCATCGCTATTAGAGCCATATCACAAGTTTTTGATTAATTAAGTGAAAATTTTCATACGTTTGTATTTGTTGTAGCACTTTTATAATTTATAAATATTTGTGATTTTAATCGAAGCAGAAAAATTAACCTCGATTTTCTGGGATAAAAGATCAATCTTCAATTAATGTATCTCAGATCAGCATCCCTAACTATACGTCAGTAGTGTCAGTACTTATGTCTGTTGTCATGTGGATAACATCCTACTCCGGTAGGAGTAATATTATTCTGTGTGTGGATGTAATTACTGTATAATAAATACAAAATTCTTTTTGAATTCTTAGTTTATAAAATTATTATAACTTTGAAATAAGAAAGTTGTATAACTCTCAGAGTTTTGATATGTAAAATTTGTTCAGTTGTGTAACTCAAAATGGATGTTTTTAATGATAATATGGGCTATTATCATGTATGGTATATTCGCCGCTATAATATTTATTGGACTCGTGAGTAAAAACAGTTTTTATGTGGATAATCTTCTACATTTCCTACGACTTCATAAATTGTTTGAATATTCGTCGGTTCTTCAGTTTTCAGTTTTGCCTTGTTGGCACTTTACATTGCTAAACATAAAATCTTAATAATTTAATTTAATTTTTAGCTTTCTGTTATTTTGTATATAATTACGGAACCTTATCCTCTTGTTGACCGAGAAAAAAAGAAGAAGAGTCATATTATGATCCTAAATCAAAGTCTGAGCTGAAATTTACTAGTATTGATGAAGTACATACTGTGGACCTGACCATAGTAGTTCCTGCATATAATGAAGAAAAAAGATGTAAGTAATTTAATATGTTGATTACCCATAAAAATGAGACAATAGGAAAACAATGGAAAGCTGGCGTAAACGCCAGGTTAGTGCTTAAGGGGTTAAAAATTCATTATGACTTCAATAACTTGCATTCTACAGATCAAATAAGTCCTGTGGTTGGAGTTTCTAGCAAAATGCACAAATTGTTCCAACTTTCTGTTTACTATTAGAATCCTTATGGTCATTAGTAAATTGTATTCAACAATGATAACCAGATAATAATTCATTATTTTGTTATAAAGAAAATAAAAGATTATTTAAGGGGTTAAAATGTATATAGGCAATTATAATCAAAATCTTATCATATTTTGTATAATTAAAAAAATGTAATCAATAAACAAATCACAGAATCTATGTATCTTATCTAATTATAATGATTACAAATAACTTAGTATGTCTTTCCAATATCTTACATCAATATTGTAAGAAACAATCTGCAATGTACAGTCTACAATATATATATATTGCAGGCCAAAAGTTTCAGAAAGTTCAAGAAAGTTTAAAGTAGCAAAATTAAATAAAACTCCAATAAAATATTAAAAGTTTAATATAATAATAAAACTGTTAAATAATCCAATCACACGCTTTTTTGACAATCAATATATTTCAAAAACATAAAGAAATATTAACAGTCCCTGCTAAAAAAGGCTATAGTTAGCTAAACTGATTTTTCATCAAAAAATCTTCCTTTACATTCTATGACTTTTTCACAAGTCTCAACATACGGGCAATAAATTTGTCGATAATGTCTTGTGATATATTGCTCCAACTTTCGCATATAGCATTTCATATTTCTTCTCGTGAAGATGGACCACAATTACGGACATTCGGATCAAGCCCTTCCCAAAAAAGTTCAGTGGGATTGAGATCCGGGCTCTGAGGAGGCCAAACCATGCTTTTTCACACCTTTTGTGCCTCTTTCTCTTCTAAATATCCTCTGCATAATTTTGCGCTATGCTTAGGATCATTGTCCTGTTGGAAAATGAATCCATCTCCAATTAATCACAACCCAAAACACTTTGTTCTACAAAACAATTTTAATGTTCCTTTTTAATAATTCTGTCAATTTTGATCAAATCAACAGTTCCTTGGGTAGAAAAGAAGCCCAGACCATAATTGAGCCACCACCATGCTTGATTGTTGGGTACACAGGGTTGGGTGCTACACAGTTTGACAGTGTTTGAAAACAATACATGTTTATTGTCCAATAACTTTGAAGTAAATGAAAGAATGACTTCTTTAGATATTCCATATTAACAATAGAGTATGCAGGTGTACATTTCATATATTTATCTTATGGGATTTTCCTTACAATTGATAGATAATTAAGTGTGGTCTTAAACTTTTGGTGGGCAGTGTATATACATATAAATCTTATGATTTTAACAATTGTTTAATTTGTCTCAGAAAAAAAAATAATGTAGCTGGTGTAAAAATGGTGAAATTGCAAGTATCAGCATTTTCCTGCCCAACACATAATTATATATAAAATATCATTTAAAATTGATAATACGTAATATGCATTCAACTTTCTTGATGTTTGCGTGAAAGCACTTTTTGCACCAATAAAGTATAAAAATTATTTTCTATAGAATATAATGCAAATTTAAAGGCACAAGTTAACCTATTTGCATTGCATGCAGAATTTAAATGAATTATTTAATTAGATCATTTCAAATACTGGTACATCATAGTTTTTTCAACATCTGGAGAAGTAAGGATGATTTACAAGATAGTTATTGTAGCAATAAGAAATTACTGAAATTTATCATGTCAAACATATGGTCTCAACTCCCTAGCTGAGACACCCTTGACATGGTCACTGTTTGACCTAACCCTGTAAATAACAGGAAAAAAAAACACTTGTAAAATGTGTTCAACTAATTATGCATGCATTAATGATTTTGTGAAAGAAGTTAATAATAATATATTTATATAAATTTGTATTCATTATTATCTTTTGTCTTGCTACAGCTGTTCACATGACAACCATAAATTTTTCATAATATCAATTGTTTAAATATTTCACTTTATTAAAGCCAAATTACTGTTTTCTGTAAATATGGTGTGTTTCAATTTATATTTGGAAATATATTATTAGAATTGTATTTCATTTTAACAGATAGTGAGGTTAGAAGTCCCTATACATGGTTCTCTACTATTATGAAATTATCATATAGTTTTAGTCCAATCTATTTATTTACTGACTTAGATTATGACTCTAGACCTATTTGGAATAACTTATAAATAGTTGAAGAGTGGTGAATACATTGGTGCAATTTTATGGCTGGTTTGCTACTCAGTACCTTACAAAAAAATCTAATATCAAAGACTATAATGAGTTCTAAAATGTTTTCTTGTCTCCTAACATTTTTATCTGCAATTTATTTACCTATTTTCTTTTAATGTGAGAAGATTAATAGTGTAATTGACTAGTGTTTATTTTATTGAAAATAATAGACTAAATAAAATAATATAATTAATATGGTACATTTACTTTAAAAAAATTACTCCGCTTATAAAATTCTTATCCAAGTATTTCAAGAGGGGGGGTGCTCTATCCCTTTACTGCAATTTGAAAGTATATCTCATCATAGTACTCTCTTTATGATGACCAAATATTAATTTTGTTTTCAGTAGTCATTTATTTAATGATCTGTTTTTAATGAGTCAATAAAAATAATCAATAGAAGTTCTTATTATTGTTATTAAGAAGCAATAATTATGTAAACATTTAAATTTCAGTACCTCCTATGCTCGATGAGGCCTTAGAATTCCTAGAAAGAAGACAGAAAGAAAATCCTTCATACAAGTATGAGGTTATAGTTGTAAGTGATGGAAGCAGTGATAGTACAGCGAGAGTAGCACATTCTTATACTGAAAAGTATGGAGTTGAAAAAGTCAGATGTTTGAAACTAATCAAAAAACAGAGGAAAGGGTGGTGCTGTTAGATTGGTATGAACAATTATTTAGTTGTTTATTATTTCACATAGTTATAATATCGTATGTTTGCAAATTTAATTCTTGTTTTACCCCTAAAATATGTGTTAAGTATGAGAAAATTTTGTTGTTAATGGAAAAGAAATGAGAAAAACCTTTTTAATCTTTATTGAGCAGAGGAAAATAGATCATATTAATATTATACAATTTTAAGTAAATGTGTTTCATATTTTATATAAAAGGTTAGAGTTTAATCACACTAAATGTATATTAAATAATTTCAGGGTGTGGAGAGCTCACGGGGTGCAACGATACTGTTCGCTGACGCCGATGGAGCGTCTAAGTTTGAAGATTTGGCAAAATTAGAAGCGGCACTGAAAAATATAGCACAGAACGATCCTGTAACTAATAGTAACGGGGTAGTTGACAGCAATGCTATCATCATAGGCTCGAGAGCTCACCTTGAGAAACAGTCATTAGCTACACGAAGTATTTTCAGGTAAACTGTGATCAATTTTTAAGCTAATTACCTAAAATAATGAATGATTAAAAATTATTGTTATTTTTTTTGTGAATTACTAATATTTTTTATGTTAAATTTACACAATTTTAATGAACATTGACTCATCTTAATTTAGTTCATTAGTTTTATTGAATGTTATGAAAATTCAGACTTAATATATGATATATGACTAAATTACAGGAACATTCTCATGTATGGTTTCCAATTCCTAGTATGGCTGTTTACCGTTAAAGGGATCAAAGATACCCAATGTGGCTTCAAACTGTTCACTAGGGAATCCGCCAGGCGATGTTTTAGAAGTCTACACATCAACCGGTGGTGAATACATTTTATCTAATTTATTCATTCATTTTTATAATCAAATTTAAATTCCAGTTTAACTGTAAAGATATACTTTTTGATAATTTGTACCAGAATCGATTGTTTAATCTAGTCCTCCATCCAGAGTCAACGAGGTCGTAATAAAACAGTCATGAATGAATGAATGATCAGACAATGAATGAATGAATATTGGAAAAAAGTTAATTTATAAAATATTAACTTCAATTATTAACATATCAATCACTTCATTAGACACAATTGTTTATGCTTTATCCTTTTCATATTTATACAACTCGAGAAATCTTTGTTTTATCCAAAATATATTTAAATATAATATAAAATGTCATGTTTTTGCATTCTTCACTACTTCGTTTTTTATTCTAAATATTTAATGTAAAACTAACCGATGACTTACAATTAAACCGAGACTTATAAATCTAAATTTATTTATTGAGTAAGTTAATGTTATTTTCTAGGGCATTCGACGTCGAATTATTGTACATAGCACAGAAACTGAACATTCCTATAGTAGAGATACAAGTGAGATGGGCCGAGATAGAGGGGTCCAAAATAACACCGGTACTGTCTTGGATACAGATGGGGTGTGATTTGGGACTCATTTGGCTTAGGTACACTATAGGAGCCTGGAGAATCAGAACAAACAAGACAGAATGATAATACCGTATAAAGATATTATTATGAATAAATAAATGCATTTATAACTTTGTCCATGTCTTTATTTTTTACCTGCTGACCTGGCGGACTTCGTACTACTACAGAATCAATAAATCTTCTGTATCAATTAGCTCAATTAAATTCACTTCTTGTTCTTTAGAAACATCTAGAACCCGAGACGAACGAATAAATAAATCGATCCATTCTTCGGTTTTTTTATTAGCTCACTGGTCAAGGTTTGAGGACCACTGGTTTACAAGCTATGGTTTTAGTGAAGTAACATGACATCATTTTCTAGATGTGTATGTGCCACTTATAGTACATAGTATTTCTGAGTGCTCTGTAATGTCATCTAAAAAATCGTTCAGAGCATAATTTATGAGAAAATGATTTTTCCCGGATTTTTCTAATGATTTTATTGTATTTATTCTGCTATTTGGGTATAGACCAATCCAACAAATCATAAAAACCATATTT
Source organism: Samia ricini (assembly GCA_014132275.2). Lineage (NCBI taxonomy): Eukaryota > Metazoa > Arthropoda > Insecta > Lepidoptera > Saturniidae > Samia > Samia ricini. Next base: position 29,550,883 of record AP028159.1, on the reverse strand, counting down.
GTTTTCGAGGGGAATGCATTTACATACTTGCTGTCCAACCTAACCCAGGGCAAACCCCCAGGAAAGGTTGAAGCCGAAGATGTGTGAAAGGCTGTCACACACCAGAATTAGTGTGGGACTCGAGGCGAGAAGCGCTGTCACTACCCACTAACCCCACCGGTTCCTCCCGCCTGGTAGAAAATACCAACTGCGGGCTGGCCGGCCTCCAAATCTCCTATTTCTTGCCGAGGGTCTGGTGATACACTGGGTCGCTCAGGGCGAAAATATAAGGAATATGTCCACTTACCGAGCAATCTCTCGTGCACATCCAATCCCGAGGATCCTGCAGCTTATGTAATGGCGTAGAAGCGGTGTAAAAACGTGATGCGGCGATATTGTAGATTATTATAAAAGTTATGCGGTTTGCGTTGCGGAGCGGTTGCGCGTATACATTTTTGAACCAACTGTCAAGTTAACTCGCGGCGCGGGTTGCCAGGCACGAGAAAATCACTCGGCAAGAATGACAGTGATTCCTGACATTCTCACCCCAGCAACCGAATGATTCACCATAACCCCCGACCTTAGGAGAGAAGCGTCTCCTAAGCTCAAAATATTGGAGAGGAGGTGAAAGAAAATTAGATGGATGAGCGGAAATGCGGAAGCGGAATTACAAATTTAACTGAAGGATAAACTAATATTAAAGTAGAAAAAGGATAATAATATACAAAGGAAAAGAACTATTAGAAGGATTATTGGGTAGGTAAAGGACAGACCTTTACAACCGGGCGCGTATAAGTACCGCTTTGAGTGCGAACAGTAACCACACGGACTATTCCGTCAGCACCAGGGTGGCAGGTTTCAATAATACCAAGTGGCCACCTTAATGGAGGAGCGTTATCCGATTTAAGAAGAACAACAGAACCTACAGTAGGATTTGCGGTACGCGCATTCCATTTTTGTCTAGTTTGGAGCGTTGACAAATATTCATTCCTCCAGCGTTTCCAATAGGATTCCACGAGCTTATCCAATAAGTATTTGCGCTTCAACAAAGATTGCGGTTGCGAAGCAGTGTCAACTAAATTAAAAGAATTGAGCGGTTCATAGTTAAGAAAATGTGCGGGAGTTAGAGCTGTAGGTTCGGCCGGATCCGAACTCAAAACAGAAAGTGGTCGTGAGTTTAGTATACATTCGATTTGTGTAAGAAGTGTTGTAAACTCTTCATAGGTAAGTAGCGAGTCGCCTATAATGCGTTTTAAATGCGACTTAATGCCTTTTATATTAGATTCCCAAGCACCACCAAAATAAGGAGCGTTGGGAGTAATCGTTTTCCAGGTAATACCGTGCTCTACAGCTTCATTCAAAAATGCCTCCGAATATGTTTTAGATTTAATAAAATTATGTAAATCATTGTAATGCGCTTTTGCACCTACGAAGTTAGTGCCATTGTCCGAAAATAACTCTAAGTAATTTCCTCTACGCGATATAAATCGCTTGAAAGCTTTGATAAATGACTCAGTACTTAATAATAACAATGCACATAATTCGAGGCGTGCTAGAGTTTGCATTTTATTAGCAGTTGGTGACACCTTGCTTTTAGCGCATACTAGATTGACCGTGTTGGGAGAATCCTTAATGCACAAATAAACGTTGGCGCCGTATCCACTTTCACTTGCGTCTGAAAAACCTACTACTATCAACTCGGAACTGTAAGATGGCACTCCTAAGAAACGAGCAATTTTTACACTAGATAAAAGTGGTAGCTCATTTCGAAGGATGCACCATGCGTCGCAAATGTCTTGCGGTGGGCATTCATCCCAATTTACATGTTGCAACCAAAGCGATTTCATAATTAACTTAGCCTTTAATATTACGGGTGCACAGAACCCATTGATATCCCACAAGCGAGCGATAGTTGCTAAGATAATGCGTTTAGTAATTATTTGCGAAGTTTCCTTTACCGAGATTACGAATTGATCTTTTTCCGGAATCCATTTTAAGCCTAATAATTTTAAATTGTCATTTTGATCAAAATGAACATGTGAAAGGTTATGATTTTCAGGAATTGATTCTAATAATGCGGGGCAATTACTTATAAATTTTACTAAATCAAAACCACCTTTTTTAAACATGTTTGTTAATTGGTTAGATAGGTTTATACCTTCTTGTGGTGTACATACGGATATTGCCAAATCGTCCATGAATAAATTACTTTGAGCTACATCTGCCGCGTATGGATATTCCTGTCTCTCTTGTTCAGCTAGTTCGCGGATTGTCCGCATTCCTAAATATGGGCTGCAAGACAGACCGAAACAAATGCGATTGAACTCATATAAATTAGCGCTATCCTCATCTTCAAAGCGATATAGAATTCGTAAATATTTACGATAATTATTATGTACCAATATTTGTAAGTACATCTGCTTAATATCGGCACTTATAGCAATAGGAAATAAACGAAATTGAGTTAAGATCGCAAGTAAATCATTTTGTAAGTTTGGCCCGGTATACAGACAGTCGTTTAACGACAACCCGGAAGTTGTTTTTGCACTTGCATCTAGAACTATTCGTAATTTCGTACTAATTTTATCATTGCGTGAAACTGCGTGGTGAGGAATAATATATTGCCTCTCACTGGAATTATAATTATCTATGCGGGTAATATAATTTTTATTTAAGTACTCTCTAATAATTTCGTCATACTGTAATTTTAAATTATTATTGAGTTTAAACTTGCGTTCTAAATGCGTATATCTCTTAGATGCGATTTTAAATGAATCCCCTAACTGCGAAGGGTCTTGGTTAAAGGGTAAAATAGTAGTGAAGCGGCCTGATTTATCGCGAGAAATATTCTTTGAATATAACAACTCACATTGTTTATCCGCGGGTGAAAAATGTTTTTTGTCCGGTACATCTTCAACGTCCAAAAAACGATTCATTAAACCTTCCATTGAAGTATCCTCACTACAAATATATGAGTATGTGTCACTGAGACAAGCGGTAGCGTTAGCGGACGCGGATTGTAAAACACGTGCGGAGCCTACAATAATATAACCAAATTCGGATTCAAGAGCGTCGGGATTCCCATTCGAACCTATGATTTTATTTCCCTTCAATATGTGGGCAAAAACTTCTGAACCAATTAGCATGTCTATTGGACCCTTCGTATGAAACGATTGGTCTGCGAGCGGTAAATTAAATAAATAATCGAGCGATGTACAATCTACATTAACTTGCGGTAAATCACCCGAAATCTTATTAATAACTAAACATTGTATGTTCAAGCGGAAATCATTATGTCGCGAAAATACTGTTACATTGGCTATACCCTGTATCGGTTGCGGATTGTCACCAATACCATTTACTTGAATGGAATTGGCGGAGTTAAATATATTTAATCCAAGTTTCTTACAACATTGTTTGGTAATAAAATGTCTCTGAGAACCCATATCGATAAGTACTCTGACTGGGTGTAATATAGAATTTTTATCTTTTACTAAAATGACTGCGGAACCTAATAAAATAATTTTATTTTTATGACGCGTGGATTCAGAATTCATCTGACTACAAAGAGATACAGTTTTGTCTTGGGTACCTTTTATCGTTATTATGTAGTTGATTATCAGAGGTCAATGACCTTGAATTCCCCCCGACCATGCCATCTAAACTGTTCTCATGAAAGTGTAACAAGGAATGGTGCCTCTTGTTTCCTTTACAAAATTTACATGATGATACAGACTTACAAAATCGACTAGTATGCAACAAACTCAAACAATTTATACAACCGTTCACATTCTTTATATATTTGTATCTATCTAGCGGTGAAAGAGTTTTAAATTTCGCGCAATTATATATTTGTTCATGTTCATTCGATTTACAAAATGAACAGTGTTTATTAAGACGCGCGGTGACGTCATTTGCAATTAATGCGCGTGGAGCTCGCTGTGTCGAGCGACCGCTCCTCGCGTCTCCAGCGGCGCAGTGCTTATACTTACTACCGGCGCTTGCGTTGATTTTAATATCTGGCGTAATTCTTTTTAATATTTTATATTGTTCCCGGAGAAATATTACAAATTCTTCGTAATTGGGATATAATTGTTTTCTATTAATATTTTCGAATTGTTGCACGGTGTCCGTATCTAGTTTGCGTAAACCTAAATGAACAAAGATGTAATCTAACAAATTATCGATCTTTAATTGTTTCAAAGCGGCTACAGACGTAGAATATTCGTCAATGAATGCGTCTAATTGACTCGGCGTAGCATTGTGAAGCGATTTTAGATTTAATATTTTTTCTATATAGGTAGTAGCTATCTCACGGTCGTCCGTGTATTTATCAACCAGTGCGTTATAAATTATATTATAATTTTCTGCGGTCGGGCTTAAACTTAGCCATATTGACTCAGCCTTCCCTTTAAGTTTACTAATTAAGTACCTTACACGTAGTGAGTCATTTAGACTCGGATTATTGTGAACCATTGAGTTATAACATTCAATGAACATAGGAAATTTTTCATAGTCACCATAGAATTCCGGTATTGATAATTTCTCTAATTGAAAATTTAAATATTGTTCATTGTGTTCAGCGGTATTAACATTTTGCGATATATTGAAGCGTGTTAAGGCATTTTTTACTCCACAATAATAATCTTCGAATGCCCATATTGCCTCATAATTTGGTAGGTACTTAGGATCTAATTTCAAATTAAGTCGGTTAATATTATCGACTATATTTTGAAATTCTTCGCGCATCGAATCTATGTTTGTCGCTTGACTAATAAAGAGAGGAGTTTGGCGATCCTCCTGACTCGTAGGTATAGATTCGTAAATAGATTTAATGCGTAAATAATAAGATTGTTTTTTACTTTCGAGTAGAGATATTTCTCCGATACCTACTGAACCTTCAGCTACTTCTCCCTTTTTGGACCTATGCTCCATTTTTAAAGTTAATAATATTAAACAATGTAATTAAAAAACAAATACAATTGAATAGTATTCGTCTCAACGGTAATATAAAATATCAAAAATGCGAGGGTAAATAATAAATTTATGAAATTGCGTATGCGGTTTTAAAGTCTTAGGATGTAAAAATAGGGAATTTAGGACACAATCCAGGAACGAAGGACCATTAAAAGATGGTAGAAAATACCAACTGCGGGCTGGCCGGCCTCCAAATCTCCTATTTCTTGCCGAGGGTCTGGTGATACACTGGGTCGCTCAGGGCGAAAATATAAGGAATATGTCCACTTACCGAGCAATCTCTCGTGCACATCCAATCCCGAGGATCCTGCAGCTTATGTAATGGCGTAGAAGCGGTGTAAAAACGTGATGCGGCGATATTGTAGATTATTATAAAAGTTATGCGGTTTGCGTTGCGGAGCGGTTGCGCGTATACATTTTTGAACCAACTGTCAAGTTAACTCGCGGCGCGGGTTGCCAGGCACGAGAAAATCACTCGGCAAGAATGACAGTGATTCCTGACATTCTCACCCCAGCAACCGAATGATTCACCACCGCCAAAATCATAAAAAAAACCTGTCCAGCAGGTTTCCAGTTTTATATGGTGTAACTACTAAATCCTGTTTTTTATTATATAATTTTAAGTTACAAAGTAAGAAAGAAACGATTTTTTATAAAAAATTGAGGAGTTGTCAAACGACGTATGTTATTTAGGTTAAAATTGAAATGAAATATCTCTTTTTTTCTGACATAGATCTTTATTTGTATAAAATATAACTTACAAAAAAATCGAGATAATAGTAAATATACATTGAATATTTAAAACTAGAATATCTTATAAGAGAACAGATTACAACAACGAGGTTAAGATAAAAAGGATATCTACGTAGTGCAAAACGCGCATTTTAACTTTACCTATCTGAAGTATACTACTAATGGCTACGCAGTGGGTTATTATGTATAACCAAAACAGTATTGAACAAGCATGGCTTTGCTTTCTCCTTCGCTATTTTATATTTAATGTATGATTACATCTCGTTCGCTCTACGTCATGCTATAGTTTTTGTATGGTGTTTTCTACAGGAGTGTGCCTGCACCACCATCTTTTTGTGTCGGTTTCAGAACGGTAAAGTTAAAATGCACGTTCTATAATAAAAAACTTCTTTTTTTTTTTTTTCTTTACATTTTACCGTTGGGAAAATATTAACATACCTTAACCTTCTAAACCATAGATACATTTTTTTTTCTTATCCAGAAGTTACTTTATTTACGTTACTTTAGGATTTCTTTTCAATTAATATGTCGATTACCCATAAAAATGAGACAATAGGAAAACAATGGAAAGCTGGCTTAAACTTCAGGTTAGGGGCGTCCATAAATTACGTGAGGTGTTTAAGGGGGAGGGGGTCGAGTCAAATCTCATCTAATCTTACGTTTGGAGAGAGGGGGGGGTCTCGGCAAATATCACGCAATTTTTGTTTGAGGTTGATTTGAAGTTGAAGGAGCAGATGATTTTACTGAAAATCAGATGGACATGTTGGTTCCAATAGTCTCTCTTGAGACCGCGCATGATTCTCCATGGACTGAATTAGAGTAGGTATTCTTTTTTTAATAACAGTAGTTACGATTTAAGTATTCTATTGTTAAATTTTTATTACACTTATAATTAAACTCTCAGTAATATTGATTACTAGTCTTAACTAGTCGTGAATAAAAGCACGAAGCAAATTCGTTGTTTTTTCTTTTTACAGTAACAATCCAACGCGTTTACGTAAGAAAATCACATTTTGAAAAATCTCACGTGAGTTTGGGGTTGGGGGAGGGAGTTGAATGAAATCTCACGACATCTCACCAGGGGGGAGGGAGGGGAAGAGAATTTAAAAAAACACCTCACGTAATTTATGGACGCCCCCTTAGTGCTCAAGGGGTTAACACAGTTCTTGATCATAAACAAAATATCATACAGCGTAGAACACGAAAAAAAAACGACATTTTGCTCACTTGTAATTATTTCCATCGGAAGTTAATACCGGGATTCTCAACTTGGATATCGTTAATACTAATAAAAAGAGACACGATTAGATCGAAATCGTAAAATAACGTATATAAATATTATTTCTGTATAAGTTTAAACATAACAAATTATTTGATTAATGTATAGTGCTTCGAGCAGTAATATTGTAACAATAAATAAATACTATATACGAATATTGTGTTTGAGCACAAATTTTTTGTTCCAGTGTCTGAATCGATAAGTGATTAATTTTGAGCAGTATGACGTCCTATATAAAATTTGGCAAAAATGAGCTGAAATTTTCGTTCCCTCCAAAAAAGTGTACGATAAATGACAATTAATAAGATAATATAATAATGTAAAAAAAATATTTAGAGATGGATCATCAATAGATTTTTCTTTTTGTTTTTCCTTAGTAGCTATTGAGGATATTGTAAGTGTCACTGATAAAATCATTTTGAATACAGTTTTTCTTCTAATTATGATCAAATTAGACCACCGAGTGGACACAAGTTACATTGTACTATATCATCAATAAGACTATCCCATAGAAAAGAATGGGAGAAATGACTGTCATTAAAAATTCTTTGAAAACTGTTTCTTCACATTTACATTAAAATTTCACGAAAATCACTACACAATAAAATTGTATAACCAGAGAAAGTTTTAAATACATAAGTCATTATTTCAAAAATACCTCCCGATGCTTATATTTTTTCAAGTATCTACTTAAATTCATTCTTAAATGCGTTTAATAATATGATTATTTGAAAACATTCATGCAATCGACAAGGGCATTATATTATATAAATAACGCTACCTTTAGAGACACCTGACAATGGATACACGTAGAATCGAACCCCACCACCTTGACCTGCGCGTTCTTACGGCCAACACTAAATGGACAACAAAAGTATTTTCCCGTTAGAGAAATAATTTCATTCGCCTGAATAATATTCGAAACACCGAAATACAGATTACAAATTGGAACAAAATACGTTAATATTCAGGAAAATAGCAAAATATCAATTACGAATATAAAGTTGTTTGCTAATTGTTTAGCCTTAGTACAAGATACGCGCTAAAAGAAGAAACCGAGTAAAAAAAAAACCTTTACGTAACTAATAAACAACTAATTTTAAAAATGACGTTAAAAATACATGCTCATAAGTTTCGTAGATTTTTGTTTTTATGCATTTGCTTTTTATTATACAGTTAAAAACCTTGGACGGAAAATGTTTGAATTTAATCTTTAACCCATAATACATTGAAAATCATGTTTACATTAAAAGGTAATATCGGAGTTTTTGGCGGGATCTCAGTCTGACATGTAGCAATTGTTTTCTTTAATTCATTAAACTTGTGTACTTGACTCTATATCATGTAATCTTGGTGGCGTTTTGTGTGAAATAGTTTAGTTATTGTGTTCAAGTTAAGTTTATTATAGAAGACAACGCGTAGCATACATTCTGAGGTGCCGACAAAGCTCCATGGAAAGTTCGAGCAGGATAGGCCACCGTTCTGTTGGAGCTTGGTAACGCTGATACAAGATTGAAAATCTTACCTACATGACATTGGCACAAATTGTGTGTACACACAGATTGCCATTAACTAAGAAGAAGAAGAAAAGGTAATATCAAGAAACAACATTCTGAACTTCAATAAAAAATAATTGTACCAAACATCCTAACGTTAACATAAAAGGTTCCAAACGTTATGTTACCATTAATATAGAGGCTTACAAACAATAAGTTATTGTTGATAAAAAGCTCAAAAGCGTTAAATTATGGTTGACATAAAAGATTCCGAACGTTAAGTTACTGTTGAGATAATAGCGTCTAAACGTTATGTTATCCTTATTATAGAAGCTTACAAACATTAAGTTATTGTTATGTTATCGATAACATAGAAGATCACAAACATTAAGTTTTCGTTGACAGAACGCTTCCAAATGCTATGTTATCGTTAACATAAAGGCTTTCAAACGGTTAGTTATCGCTAACATAAAAACTGCCAAAATTATGTTATCGTTTACGTTAAAGTTCCTAAACATTGTTTTTTTTTTTTTTAAATCTGACACAACATCCGATACATTTCTATTTATTTTACTTTAGTAAATATCAACGTAATAACTCGTGTATCGATAATGTAATATGAGACAAAAATATATAATTAACACCTACACAAAAAATACTATCAATTGAAGCTGTATTTGTAATTGCCATTATAATTCGATAGGCGTTTTTAAAATTATCGTAGCACTCAAATATAGATGTTTGCTTTGTAATGAAATGTATGAACTATTGTATTTTCGTATTAGCATAGACAATATCACGACAATTACGCGCCATTATGAAAAGATGTAAGGAGTATTTAGTTTGTTCGCGTAACTAATTTAACAGTTTCATCCAAAATTAATTAATTTATATATTTATTGTTAGGAAACCCAACAGTATACATAATTATATAGAATAACACACATTGTTTAGTAATTAAAGCAAAGACAGGGTTCCACGATCACTTCATAGTGGTATACCTGACCTGTGTTAGAGAAAAAAGCCACAATTATCTGACGGTTATGTGTCGGTATATGAAACACGTGTGTCTGTAATATTCGAGGGTTTTTCTCTGATCAGATCCTGATTTGGTGGAAACGGGACCAACTCAGAAGTGTATGTGTTGTGTGTCTGTATGTATAAGCGAGTGATTGAGTATGAAGACTCTTACGTTAATCATATTACCTGTAAACATTAGGATTGAAATTTTTTTTTTTATAGTAATAACTTATTTGGTAGATTTGCATGATTTTTTTTCTTATCAAGCCTTCTTCATGTACTTTTACAAAGTTGGTGCAAATTGACGAAAATGACTTTGGAAAATTGGAAACAGAGAACAACGGCCGTAAAAAGGAATGACAGGATAGTCAATAATGACATGTTTAATTATGTTAATGCTTAAATACATGATTATTAGGTTACAATTTGATTAATATGAAGCAGACATACCGCCTAATATAACAGGAGTTCTTAATTTTAGGCGGAAGCAGTAATTAATTGTAGCTAATTGTAAATTATGAAATAAATCAAATGGTATTATATTCGAGTAACAAATCGTGACAATCCTGTTTCTTATCCATAAAATTATTGGAGAAACGAGACGTTTTAATAGCATTATAATTAATAATAGCATTAGCAAGTTTTGATAAAAAGATATATGTATCTGCTTTACAAATATAAACACTATTTTAAGTTGAATAGATACAAAAAAGTGGACAATTTTGATCCTTGGTTTAATATAGAATGACGTAGGTAAAGTATCGTATATAAATATCGCTTGACAAATCAAGTTATTATTTTACAGGAGATATATAATACTGAATTAAAAAAAGCATCCTCAACTGATATATGCGTAATTTAATTCCTCAATTAAGACATTTAATACACATGTGTGTGGACACATATTAATAATCGATAACATAAATAACGTATCACGCCAGTTATTTACATTAGGGTGCTTGAAATTTTTTTTACATCTGTTACCCCCCCCCCCCCCCAAATGATTTATTTGGATAAGAACAAAATCCTCGCGAAAATCGGACACTATAGTTCGAGTCTAAAATGTCACTATTATCATTTTAGTTTCCTATTTACTTAGCTTGATCACTTTTTTTTTTTATTTAAACTGAAATTACACCTGTTTTTTATTTTATTTTTTTAATAATCATTTTTTATAGACAGTTGACTTTTAAAACTTTTTAAAATCAACATAATAGAGTTCGATTATTTTCATTAGAAGATTATTTGTAAAGTCATTGTAGCAATAAAATCTTTCGATTTTAAATGACATTTTAGCAAAAAAAAAATCTCATTTTCTCTCTCTCTAAAATACTTTATTTCATATTCTATTAAAGTAATTGAACTTTATTATTGTAAACTTGGAAAGCTTTCTGATTATAGAAAATTAAAATGATTTACTTGCATTTTTTTTAATAACCCGCATTACGTGAATGTTATGAAACTATTCAATTTCCATCAACGTTTCAGTCCATCGCCACATGTGAAATATAACTGGACGTGATTTTATAACATGTGATTATGACGGACATAAAAAAACCTTAATGATATTCTGAAGGTTTCCACAATTTCCATGTCATAGTAATAAGACGCCTTACAAACTTTTATTAAACATATATAAAGTTTTTAAACATCGACATAAATTACAAGGAAATAAAATTGAATCCCTTAAATCAGAAAACATAGATACGCTTGTCACGAAGATAATTCAGCATTTAAATTTAATAACTAACAATATTGAGTTGTAACAATTAATGTGGTCATACAAAAGGCGCCATTTTAATGTGATTTTTAAAGATATATAAATTTCATATACAAATCGTTTAAAAGCATTTTCAGTACACATACATTTCCAATATTGGTCAGAACTTTAAAATATAATGTGTGATAGCATTATTAACACACGTAGCCATATATCTAAAATTTTAATAAAAATATATATATATATATAAATTGTCTTTTTTTATATCACACACATATATTATATCTGCACAACAATTTTTTTAATAATAAATATAATAAGAATAATATATATAAACAGATCTTTTAGCTACAAACAACATTCATAATGTTTATGTCGGTTTAAATTTCTTATTGTTTAAATAATTTCAAAGGAATAATAATTTTTTTTTTTAACCATTAATATGTACTTTAAATTTATAAAACTGTTAGCGATAGTCTTTATTAAATTATTTTAAAAAAATGTAATAGAGTGTTGGCGAAAGAACTTAATACTACACATATTATAAGCGTAGACAATGAAATAAAAAAAAATTATATTATGTAAATAAATCTGTACCGAGAAACATTGTTAATAAACTTAATCATATAATGTAGGGGAATTCTTTATACCTTCAGACCAAAGACCATTTTCAGGAATTGTTCGTAGTGTATTGTTATGACGCCATCTTGATCCGAGTCGTAGCGCCGGAACGCTGACGTCAGAGTCTAAAATATACAATTATATTCAATTAAGTTACTAATCCTTTATTGCAAACATATACACAGCGTATTTAATATATTTGTATAACCCAACCCAACCCAGGGGTGGGCAGCAGTATCATCTGAGTACCGCAAAGGGGGGCGTCCATAAATTACGTGAGGTATTTAAAGGGGGGAGGGGGGGGGTCGAGTCAAATCTCATCGAATCTTACGTTGGGGAGAGCGGGTCTCGGCAAACATCACGCATTTTTTTTCTGATTGAAACAAAAAAAAATACTATTTTGGTCGATTTAATCCAGATTGTACATGCTTAAGATTTAATCTTAAGCGTAATCGTAATACGATTAAGATCATTTACTAATTCTTTCGAAAGAAAATAATTTCATTCATACTTCAACGTTATACATTTACTGACTGTCAAACCATCATATTTGTTAATCACAGTAGTTACGATTTAAGTATTCTATTGTTAATTTTTTATTACACTTACAATTAAACTCTCAGCAATATTGATTACTAGTCTTAACTAGTCGTAAATAAAAGCACGAAGCAAATTTATTTTTTTCTTTTTACAGTAACAATCCAACGCGTTTACGTAAGAAATTCACATTTTGAAAAATCTCACGTGAGATTGGGGGATGGGGGAGGGGGTTGAATAAAATCTCACGACATCTCACCAGGGAGGGAGGGGCAGAAAATTAAAAAAAAAACACCTCACGTAATTTATGGACGCCCCCAAACACCTACTGCGAACCCCAAACCGCCTGTCAAGGGTGTACACTAGATTATGGCAATTCCCAACTTATTATGGATTCCCCCCTTATGTCCAGCAGTTCACTCTTTCGATCGAATCAAACCGCTAAAATATATATGTCATAAAATTTCTAGAAAAAATTCAATACACAGACAAAACGTCAGTTGTATTATTAGTATAGACTAGGTGCGCGCCCCGGGGCTTCCATTTTTCACATAATAGTCGTATATTCGCTGTATTCTATTACCCCATATTCAATGCAGTTTAGGTAAATTATTGCAAAGGAAATGAGTTTGTGATGGTTTTTTTTTTTCAGTTCATTCAATAGTATCCCTAGAAAACGAAACAATATACGAAAAATGGAAGACACATTGTTTCACTTCAAAACCGAGAATCGTGTAAATCGATATAAACCAGAATCACCGAAGCTAATGATTCTAGGTACTTACACTTGAACACGATGAGTTTTAATCTATACTAGATTAAGAAAATTGAAGTGTCTGTTGGTAATGTCAAATTTTTTTTTTATACTAAATAGTTATGAATGTATATACGATACCAATATCAAAAACATATATATATTTTTAAATTTTTGTCTGTCTGTTTGTTCCGGGTAATCTCCGGAACGGCTGGACGGATTTTGACCGCACTTTTTTTGGTAGATAGCTGAAGTTACTCTGGGTAACTTAGGGTGCTTTTAATTTTAGAAAATAATTAGGGTTCCGCAGAAAAAAATATAACTCATAAAAAATTGAATAAAATCCGATTACTTGCACTGTTTTACGGGAAAGTGCTTGAATTAATGAGAAATATTTTTACCAAAAAAAAATTAAAAAGCAGTGAAGAATATATGAAAAGCGGGCGCAGCCGCGGGCACACGACTAGTCTATTTATAAAAGGAAACTGGAGTTACTTTGACACATCATCACCTCAAAACTACTGAACATATCGACGCGGAATTTTTCGTAGATGATTATGGGCTGTATTTTTTGGATCCCATCGACCTTTTCTAATTTTTTTTAGATTATCATGCACTTTTTCACTTGCACCTAAAAAAACCCGGGCGCATCTAGTGCACACAGCTGCAGTATGTCACTATGACGGGTTTTAACTATACGGTGATCGCGATCTATTCAAACATAATTCACCCTACCTCGCTGCAAAGGAAATGTAGATTCTTATATGAACTTATTCATAAAAAAAAACAAGGCAGCTATAGAAACTGCCGAAAGGAGTGAAAACTCGAAACTTTGGAAAAACTGTTTTTAATTGTCTAAACATTACATTTCATAATTAGTTAATTGAAATTACTAACATAACCCAAAATTTATAAACCAAAACAACCGAAAACATAGGATAGGCTGTATAAATTTTAATATTTATCTAATACTGTAGCATGTTGACGGCTGACGTCATATCGTTGATAATGCGAATCTGTAAGCTTTCTGCCGCTGAAGAAGATTTCACTTGCAAAAAAAAAAAAGGCAAAATCAATTAATACTCACGTATAAAGTGATACAGCACTGTATGAAGTCGTCGAAAAGTATAGTGCCCCGGCCGAACCTATCAAACTTTTGCACCATAGTACTGACCACGTCATCGGACAGTCTGTACCCGAAGGCGGTCAGAGCTGTTTTGAGCTCATTCTTATCGATGTTCCCGGAGTTGTCGCTGTCGAAGGAACGGAAGCAACTCTGCCACTCTGTGACGTACTTCCACAAAGCGCCGAAATCTTCAAATGATATTACACCCCTGTTCTGCTTATCGAACATACCTTGAAAATTAATATGCTATTTGTTACTATCAGCTAACTCTTCAAATCACTCAGGATAATTTAATGCAGTATTCAGCCTCCTAAGAAAACATGTGCTACTTACACTAGCATTAATAATATTACCATTTAAGCCAAATTCCTGGAGCACATAGATAAAATCATATCATATTTCCTCAAATATCAAACGTCAAAATATCGGAACACTTACCTATCATAAGTCGTACAGTTTCGGGATTGAAAGGGTTCCATGTTCCGTTTGACAAGGCTTGTTGCAGTTCATCTGCCGAAATGTAGCCACTACGGTCTTTATCGACTCTGAATATGTGAAAATATGTAAATATTACTATACAATTCTATAGTGGGTCAATAAATTATTCAATTAACACATAGTCATGCAAAATTTTTGTCGTGAATAAATTGTTAGACCAGTGAGTTTTCCACAGATTTTTTAAATCTTATATAAAAAATAAGTTTCAATAATCACCAATGTAAACAAGTCCTCTTAGTTTAGAAAATATATGGTTCTAGTATTTAGTAAAATACCATAGATATCATGGTGGGACCACATAAATCTTTGTTAATTGTCGTTTGCCAAAGTTAAAACATTGGCATTTTAAAAACACTACAGTAGTAATATAAATAATAAACGTATTTTGATCAAAAAATTATAGATTTTCTATATGTTGGTAAAATTTTAGGTAAAGTTTTAGTTTTTTTTATATTTTGTCAACAAACCCCGAATTTAGCAGATCAGAAGGCCGAGTTATCACTATACCGATTTTTATCAGATTTTTGTTTTGTCTCTTACATTATTGCGAAGGTATATATTTTTATTATTATTATTTTAAAACTAAATAAGAGCTAACTACTTAGAGGATCAGTCTAGTAAATCAATTTTTTTACATAAATGAAATCCAAGCAACGTCAGGAAAGGTATCTAGTGCTCATACAAACGTGTGGTTGTAACATGAGTAATCCTGCGTTATTTCAAAATAAACTGGTTCAGTTTCAATCGCACCGTAGCGGACGCCCGCAACTTTGTCTAAGTGGTTTTACTTGATCAAATGTGGGATATTCTGAATTTGTTTTGTTTTTCATAACCTCGAACGATGCATACTTTCCGTACGCCAAATATCATACAAAACTTTTTTTTATATATATTAGAAATGATACAGATATCTTTTATAGCCTATCAATCGCTAATTAATATATACTTTATGAACACAAATTTTATCACAATCGATCAACCCCGTTTTTGGATTAAAGCGGAACAGATATATTTCTTAAATATTTTTAAAGAATTCTAACAATAATTTCGTAAATCTAAATAGCCTATGAACAGTTCCTTGACATATACTTCCCGTGTAAAAAGTAAGACAAAAAAAAATCCTTCCAATGTCAGATCCGTGATAAATAACAGCTAAAATATACTACTATCCTAAAGTTTGTAAAAAAATAAATGTACAGACTAAACAGACAGAATATGAAAAGGGTAATTGTGAGTTATTCGATAATGTGAAAAAATGACAAAGGTAATAATTGTAAATTAAGTCGCCAATAAAAAATTACCAGTATGTTCCCTTGCAAAAAATTACCTATATAAAATGCTTGCTGTTTTAAGTGTGCAGTCTCGTTATCTTTTAGTTATTTCATAACTTGATAATGTCTTATTTTCCTATATGTAAGCTTATAGTAAATCATGTTAATTCTGCTATGCAAATTTTCATTAAAGTGATAACCAATCATAGGAAAACATATGTTATGTCAATCTACATAGATATCTCATGACGATTCTAAGATATTTACTAAACGGAAACTTAAATATTATTTCTAACTATTTAGTATTTATTTTCGGGACAAAGTTATTCGCGCAGTTTCATCATGGGGTGTTCATATATTACGCTTATATTGCGTTATAAGCATCAATGAGGTGTTTATGCTTTGCTTATTGGAGTTTACTCCTTAAGAAACGCTTTTCATGTTTAGCCCGCGGTATTAAATTTTATAAATAAAATCGAATGTTTACTAAAAGTGAGGTGTTACATTTCATTACGCAATGTACTTTGTACACCTTTTACTTCCAGATTATGTATCCATCCATTCAACCATAGAACGTCCACTGCTGGACATAGGTCTCCCTCATTAAGGGGGAGACTGCCATAATCGCCACGCTTGGCACACGGGTTGGCGATCGCAGTCAGATGTTTATGGTACTCAGAGGATGCTGCTGCCTATCCCTCGGTTTATATCCCTTTGTCGTCTCTTACGACACCCACGGGGTAAAAGGGGTGGTACTATTCTTAGACGGTCCACGCGCGTTGAGGACAGATATTCAAACATTCATTCCTATTTATATAGAAGACTAGCGGCGAATTGTCCGATAGTACTTAATCTATTTCCTTCGTCATATAAACGTGAATTAAATATATAACTAGCTGTGTCCACGCGCCTTTTTTTACATAGGAAAATGCGTTTAGGCACCGTCCTCCCATGCGGGGGCGGGGAGGGTGTGTGGGACTAACACTAGGGAAGGAGACCCTAGCGACTACCCACTAAAACCCTGTGTAACCGTCTCTACCGCCACATAAGGAGGGCAACACGGGATCGCAAGCATACACCGCAACATACTCCCCGGACGGATGACCCAGCCCGAAGGCCAGGTCCCTACCCGCTTAGGGACCAGCCCCGGTCAACCAATACTAGTCCCCCGACGGCTTCCCCAGTGCAATGGAAAGTCAGGGCCCCGCCCCTTCCCCCTTGGTTGTATCCCCGCACCTGCTACCGCGTTTCATATATTATTTTTCACATTTTTTTTATATTGACCCCTAATTTTTTATTAGTACTAAGGTAAAGTAAATTTATTTCTCATACATTCAAGCACTTGTCCGTCAACTGTGTATTGAATCGGATTTTATTCAATTTTTTATGAGTTATATTTTTTTCTGCGGAACCCTAATTATTTTCTAAAATTAAAAGCACCCTAAGTTACCCAGAGTAACTTCAGCTATCTACCAAAAAAAGTGCGGTCAAAATCCGTCCAGCCGTTCCGGAGATTACCCGGAACAAACAGACAGACAGACAGACAAAAATTGTATTTTTGATATATACTGCCGGCCAAAAGTTTAAGACCACGCTTAAACAACATAATTACCTATAAATTGTAAGGAAATCCCATAAGATAAATATATGAAATGTACACCTGCATACTCTATTGTTAATATGGAATATCTAAAGAAGTGATTCTTTTATTTACTTTCAAGTTATACAAACGCTGGGTTAGAGCAATGTGGTAGAGTCGTAATAATATTTTTATGATATTGGAGATGGATTCATTTTCCAACAGGATAATGATCCTAAGCATAGCTCAAAATTATGTAGGGGGTATTTAAAAGAGAAAGAGGCACAAGGGGTGTTAAACATGGTTTGGCCTCCTCAGAGCCCGGATCTCAATCCCATTGAACTTTTGTGGGAAGAGCTTGATAGGAACGTCCGTAATAGTGGTCCATCCTCGCGAGAAGGTATGTGGAATGCTTTATGCGAAAGTTGAAGCAATATATCACAAGACACTATCAACAAATTAATTGCCCGTATCCATAGACTTGTGAAAAAAGTCATAGAACGTAAAGGAAGATCTTTTGATGAAAAATCAGTTTATCTAACTATACTTACCTAACTATAACTAAAAATACCTACTAAAACTGGCCAGAGAATATATGGCCACAAATTTACAGTTATACTTAAGCACAATTCATTTTATAATACGTAAAGATTACATTACGAATGCATTTACGCTCTAGCTGTCCAACCTACCCAACTACCCACGAAAGTGTGAGAGGCTGTCACGCACAAGTGTGAGAGACTGTCACACGCCAGTTTAGTGTGGTGCTCATCAACGAGAAGCCTGAAACTACCCAGTAGCACGAAACCTGGCCTAACTGACTCTCGCCTCACTATCTTCTTGAAATTCCTGTGATGAGACTAATCTCATCCTTTTTGCATTTCTGCTGCACTGGAAGAGGTTGGATTTTTTTCGAGGCATTCTTACAATAAGTATTAGTAATTAGTACTAACTCAACGTTTTTTAGTAAGCACGTACTTATCATAAACAACAAAATTATAAATACAGATTACAGTTTAACTTTATTATAGTTTTATAACTATTAAGACATGTTAACATAACCTATTAATTATCGAAAAGAAAAGAAATGAGTAATAGATACATTTATGTATTAATGAATCACAAATTACTAAATTGTATTTTAAACATAAAAGTTTAGTAAAGTTTCAGTCAACATTACTAAACAGAGAACTAGTAGAATAATACTAGAATAAATGTTCGACATGATTCTTTAAAGTGGCATAACTTTTTTATTGATGATTCGATTGACAAGAAACAACTAAATGTTAAGTGAAGCTTACTCCAAAATATTAATCCATTTAAATCTGATCAGCCGGTTCTGAGATTAGCGTGCACAAACGCACAGACAAAAATTCTAACAATCATTGCTTTGTGTGCTATTTGCGTTGATAAAGGTCCCAATAATTTTTTTTCTCATATATCTTGTATTTACATACAGTGATCTGTAACATTTTTATTTTATACTAATGAAAGTGATAAATCATATTGATTAATTCTCTCTAAATGTGCTTTTAGATACATCTTAAAGGAAATGGATTATATTTATTTTTCAACAAAAAAAAAATAATTTTGTATGATCCAGAATTTAAGCAGGTGACTTTTGAAAAATATTTAAATGAAGTACAACTTACTTTAATTAATCTTATATTTAAATCAGTTTATTGCCGTGTTTTACGCTATAGAAAAAAGGCAACAAAATTTACACTTTTGAGGACCATTTTTATTTTAAATTATTACCTGTTTGTCTAGTTTTAGAAATGTTTGCCTATAATACTTTGTTATTTATCATTTCCTCTAATAAGTAATTTCTAGCTTATTTATATTATATGAAATACAGCTTGGTAACATTTTAGATTGATAGAGTGTCATAGCAAAACTTAAAAGAACCATGGATTCATAGAAAGATATGACGCAGGGACACCAAATAAAAATGGGATAAAAGCAGGGAGATCATGATGATGATATGAGTGTCAAACATTCAGTACCTAGAGTTAGGAGGCTAACATACACATAACAAGAACACATAAACAATATTTATACTGACTGAGTCATATGCTGACTGCGTAAATAAGTCATATGCCTATTAATTATCCTTCCTCCTTCCTTATGAAATAATAGTGATTAATATTAATAATTTGTTTTCGCATATTATAATAACTAATATTAACTGAACCATTTGTAAAATTTATGTTACATATAAACTTTATTATGTAAAGAAAGACCAGAGTTCTCACTATAGCTAAATTTCTATCTATCTTTAAATATGGTTAAGTAATTAGAGTATTAAATAAAAACACAACATAATTACCTTCTAAAAATATCCCACAGGAAGTCCCTGCTTGGCATTGGAGAATGGAAAGCCATTTTTTTACCTAGAAATTTAAGAACAAATAAGTTTTTATTGCAAATTATATTGCCAATATAAACATAAGTAACATATACATAGTTTCATTTACTAAAATATTATTTTATTTATTTTTGATTAAAAAAATGTGAAACGTTTGTGTAATCCAATTGATGTACTATACTGAGTTACTCAATTATATTTACTCAAAACAGAACTGAAAATTGAGATCAAACACTGATTGATTTAAAAAGGTATTCATATTGCCAACTAACTGACCAACTTCCTTTATCAAAACCTAAAATATCAAAGAGTATTATTTATTACCTTTAGTTTAGAACATACTATAGACCAACTAAGCATTAGGTAAAAACTAAATTCAATGTATAAACAAAATGAGGATCATATCATGTATATATAATACAACTTTTTCAAAATTTTTAAAGTCAACATAATAAATATCTTAAAGTATATCAATGACTAGTAGACTAGACTAGACAACGATAAATAAATAAAAATATTTATATTATCAAGCACCATCTTGCTTGTGCTTTCTAAGTTGAGTAAAACATTTTTTATCAATGTAAATATTTTGTAAAATAAACATACCCAAAAGTATGTAAATAACAATATAACATATTGGCAATAACATTATGTCAAGTCAATATCTTATAAATTGCCAATATTTGGAACATTAACAAAATATTCATTTTTTGAAAATTGACTTAATTTATACCACATATTTATATCATATTATTATTAAATTAGTATAGAAGTGAAACCAAGAAACAACCTAAGTTACAAATAATTACACCATATCATAAGAAATTAACAATAAAGTTAGAATTACAATTAAAAAAAACAATGTTTTCTAATCTAAAAGACACATATCCTGCTGAACAACAAAAACTATTGAATGAGTCACAGTCACTTTAGTCACCTAAGAGATTATCGTTTAGTTTACATATCCTAAAAACATGCTTGACTTGATAGCATTTGTGGCTTCATATTTATTTTAGTATTGTCGTACATGATTTTCATGAGTAGATTAGAGTAGAGTACCTTTAACAATAGAAAACAAGAAAATGAAAAATACTTATTACTTACTTAGTTAAAAAAAAAGAACCAATGTAAAAGCCAAGCAACTGCTAACACTGAATAATTATAAAATTTTAATGGAATTCTTGGGGTTTTATTTGAGTAAACTACAATCTAGAAAAACGATGTTGAATCAGAAACTTTTTCGTGTCAATCGCACAGACACAGGTAACACAAAAAGGCGAAAGATTTATTCGTATTGAAGGGAAATCAACCAGAGTTACAGAGTAGAGTATCTGTGGACTAGACTCCGCTCTAAGGATGACAATCTGGAATCGATTATTTAAAAAATTGATCTTTCTGACCAAAAGATCGAGGTACATTTTTTTGCCTCGATTAAAATCACAAATTTGTATAAATTAGAAAAGTACTAAAACTAATACAAAGGCAAAAAAATTTCACTTTCTTTATTAATCAAAAACTTGTGAGATGGCTCTATTAAGAACGGCGTTCTGAGATCGATTAATCAATGAATCCATCTTTAAGAGCAAAAAAATCGATTTTATACAATCGATGATTAGGACTAAATTGATCCAGTAAATCGGTATAAGAACCTAGAAAATCCTGGTTTATTTTTGTCTGGTTTTATGATAATCATAAAATTATTTACAATTAAGGGGTACCTAAACACAAGTAAATGTATGAAAGATTTTCACTTAATTAATTAAAAACTGAAGAGATTCTTTTGTGATCAGCAGAGATGAATAAAGTGATCAGTTTCTCTCGCTTCTTTGCGAGATTAAAATTGTCAAATTTGTAAATGTGTAAAATTTGTATATAATTAGGATGGCAGACAAATATCTTGCCTGATGGTAAGTAAAACACTACGCCGTTGTGAGACGATTACTACATCCAGAAAATTTAAGGTGTATTGCCAACCATAAACTCTCTACTCTTTATACCTTTAACTTTGATACACTTGTAAAAACAACTCTAATAATTTTAAAATAATAAAAGATTTATTGGGGAGTTTTTGGCGGGATCTCAGTCTGACATGTAGCAATTGTTTTCTTTAATTCATTAAACTTGTGTACTTGACTCTATATCATGTAATCTTGGTGGCGTTTTGTGTGAAATAGTTTAGTTATTGTGTTCAAGTTAAGTTTATTATAGAAGACAACGCGTAGCATACATTCTGAGGTGCCGACAAAGCTCCATGGAAAGTTTGAGCAGGATAGGCCACCGTTCTGTTGGAGCTTGGTAACGCTGATACAAGATTGAAAATCTTACCTACATGACATTGGCACAAATTGTGTGTACACACAGATTGCCATTAACTAAGAAGAAGAAGAAAAGATTTATTACTATAGTATATCTACATATACCTATATATATGCAAAGATAAAATAGTTTAATATCTCTTCCTCCTCAGTCTCTTTGTCTTTTGTTTTTTTTTTCATTTCTATTGACGAGCTTTATTAATCAAATTATTTCGAAAACAGTTTTTTACCTCAAATTTTCGATAAATGAAGATTACGGTATAATTTCGACCAATAGAAGAATACTAGAAACCAGGCTCCGATCTACGATTTTTTCGAATCGGGGGCAGAAACTTGATAGTAACTTGATTCAAAAACAAATCAAATATACTATTAGTATATTATCATTATAAAAAAATCCCTTTAATAAATTTGTACTGTTTATTATCTATTACCCAAAAAACTTTTTCATTTATTAGACATGTTATTATATACCAGAGAAAAAATGTGTTTATCTGGGGCATTCCATACCAGTCGACTACTTTTGGCCCCGATCCCTTTCAATTTGGCAGAAAGTTTACCAGAATTTTTTTAACCATCTCGAAAAAAATCATACATTTAGAAAAAAAACGGCTAATTTTTAAAGTGAAAACTTCTTTAGCATCGTTGTGATTTGAAAGTCAATAAAACGAAAAAGCGACAATACGTTTCTGATGCAGGTCGAATTTGTTCATAAAATTTTTGAGAGTGTGATTAGCCCGGTGTACTTATTCGTGTGTCTCATAGACGGTACGACTGAAAGGTCGGAAGTTCGAACCCAGGGTGGGTAACACGTTTTTTTAAGGTGTCACTTCTACCACGTTTGAATTGCACACATTATTTTTTTTTTTTTTTTCAAATTCCATAACTTTGTTAAAAATTGGCCGATGGAGACGTTTGAAGTCTTTCGTTTTGAAGGTTGCTTTTCCGCTGCGGGAATCGATCTCTGCATCAAGCGAGAGATTGCTCGACACCTGAAAATCTAGGTAGCAAAAACATGCTAGAAGAAGAAGAGAAGGCTGTTTACTAATAGATCCTCCCTAAGGCGCTTTGACTTGAGCATGGATATGTTGTACAGTCTGCCATTAGATCATTTTGTGATCGATCTTGTGTGCGATCAGTTAGAAGAGATTTCAGATTTGCTCACTCGACTTGCGCCGGTGCCGAGACATGCAATGCTTCCATGTCTCGTATCATGCAAAATGTTATATTTTTCTTTGGAAGATGGGATTTTTCTAGGGATAAGTCAAACTTCGGACACAACAAGGCTATGGTCAGTGTCACAATCAGCGCTGTGAAACGTTTGCTTATGGAGCATTTCCAACAGATTTCTGGTGACGACAATGTCTACCTAGTGCCAGTTTTTCGACCTGGGATGCATACAGGAGACTTGCTGCATAATTCCGCACATCGTTTTATCAAGTTGGTAGTGGAACTGGTCCTTGGTCTCAGGTTTTGCATTAAGTATCGGTACATAAGCGGAAATTAAGGTGACAAAGCCGCTTTCCGCAAGACCATAATCCGCTGCGACACACCTATAGATGATTTTACTGCGCTGATTACTGACCACAAAACTCGTTGTTACCTTTCCATTAAAAAGTGTAACTGGCTTCTCACATCGACCCATTATCTTCGATTTCGGTCTCCTGTAAGGTTGCAATATCAATGTTAACCCTTTTGATCTCGACATCAATAATGTAGATTTTGTGCAGTTCTTGAGCGCAGTCAAGGCTTCCTTTAGTATCGAGAAGCCAGTCGTCATGGTTCGGACTTTCCATGACGCAAACTGCATGAAAGCAGCATTGATGTTAGTCTTGGAGTTTTTATTATTGTTATTTCGATCATCTTAACTACCTAGTTAAGATTATAGGGCCGACGTCCAGCTGTAAAGCTTGTGTTCCGTTCGAAGCGGAACAGATTTTTTATTACTGTGTACGCCATATAATACTTTTACTCTGAGATGAATAATAATGTATTACTAGAATTATAAACGATGATAGTCTTTTATTATTGATCGATGATGGTGGTGTCTAGAAGTAATACCCATCTTTGTGCTTGTATTAAATACTTTGTAATCTATGAATTGTATAGTTCCATAAAAAACATGAAATAAAAACTAGATTGAGTTTATTGTCGGTTCTTCTCGATGGTGGGGGGGGGGGGGGGGGGCGGTTGTTATTCGAACCGGTGGTAGTATTTTAACGTTCACAAGCATCTTATCAGTAGAAATAAATGATAGAATTACTTATCAGGGTCTAAAGTACATAAAGCAGAGATGAATAATAAGCATAAGGTATTTGACTAGACACACACGTCCTTAAAAAAAAACACCGACGGCCGACCTGAGCTCGGTCACCCAGGTACTCTTATCCACAGAGTACATTATATATACGTATCTCTGTATTGTTAAATGACGACAAACTTCGATTCAAAAGAGATTGTATTTTAGTTTATGTATTTTAGTAACATATCTCAGGCTGTACGATAATTTTGTTCTAAAAACCATGAACGACACGAAAATACGATAATTTAAACTTAAAACAATTGGCTACACTGGCTTGACATGTTACTTAGACATGGATTACTCAGCGAAAATCCTTGTGTAACTCAATAACTCAGGCACAGTTAACTGCGCCGGCTTATTGCGTTAATTCAAAATTGCGCCATGGCCATTGTAGTTGATTACTATGCATATTTTATTTGTAATAAATCTTGTCGCAAAATAAATGGTTACATATTGTGGTAATATTTATTTTTCATCAAGGTTTTGAATCCTGTGGAGACTATTCATCCAGAGAAGCAGGTTTGCATGACAAGTCGCTTGAAACTCAATACATGTCCAAAAAATGATGTATTTCAATGATTTTTTGTCTTTGTTACTTCATTGCACTTTAGAATACAAAATAACAACACTTTTGTGCACTAAAACACACTTAATAACAAGTTAAAATAAATCAACCATGCTTTTCCTTCAACTACTACTCCCGCACAGAATTGATTATAGTTCAATCGTTTTGATTTTCGAAAGTAAGTAAAGTGAAATATAGAAAATAAAGATTACTTGGGTATAACTCCATTTACATTTCACGGAGTTTCTAAAAATGATATTCGAATTTCCCGGTCATGCGCTGTGCGCCAATGCATTTGAAGAAGTAAGTTAACACGGTGCGAGTTAACGCGGTGTACTGACTTGGCGCAAGTGCGCGGCGCAGCGCAATGTTACACATCTCTAATGTTACTTGATATTAAAATGGCGGATGTCTCAAGTAGTGATCGAAAACTAAAGATTACAAAAAACGGTAAACTAATTAAAAAACGTTTACGAAATCCGGAAGGTGGGTAGATTGTTTATTAAATTAAACCTTGTATATTATTGTTTTGTATAAGAAACTTATGCGTGCGGCCTTTTTCTTGTACTTACGTCCTCATTTTTTAATATTCAATTCTTTGCCTCTTACTACCTTATTATTATTATGAGCTTTAAAAGTAAATATTTGAAATAGTTTCCCCCCAATATCTGATTATACAGGAAATTTGGTTTTTTTCGTACACACATTTAAAACGATAACTATTCCTTTTGTTATAAGAATGAATATACGTAGTATGTGTGTATATAGTCAACAAATTCATAACTGTACATACGTAAGTTAATTTTTATATTTTGTTGTATTATATTATTTTATTGTAGATCTTTTCACATTGATAAAGTTTATAGAATAATTTAACTTCAATTTTCGGAATTTGCGTAGATATAAAACTAATAACGGTATTGGCTGATGATGAAGGTAAAATAATTGAATGAAACCAGGACACTAAATATTTTCGAATACTATCTAAAAAGGTTACTCTCAGAAAGAAGTCATTTTTTTATTAATACGATATTTAAAAAAAATGGTATATTTATATCCTTTATTATAATTAAAGCATAGATAATTAACTCCTTCATAGTCACTAAAAATTACAAATTTCAAATATTACAATAAACTAAATTTCAGAATGGCACAAACAGAAACAAAAAAGATTGCGGATAGCAGGACTACAATACATAAATGCAAATGGAAAAATGATTCCACCAAAACAACCTGGACCTGACTGCAACTGTAGACGGAAATGTTTTCAAAAAGTGCCTGAAAATATTAGGTTAAAGACATTTTATGCATTCTATTCATTGAAAACCCATGATGAACAAAATGCATACTTGTTTGGTCTTATGAGACAAGTTGATGTAAAGAGGAAAAGAGTTAAAACTAGCAGTCGCAGGACATGTACTTTTGAATATTTTGTTAGAATTAGGGGGCGAGAGACCCAAGTGTGCCAAACAGCATTTAAAAACATTCATGCTATAACAGAAAGAAAAGTCAGAGTTTTATGTAAAAAGATGGATGATGGAGTAATGTTTCCCAGTGATAATAGAGGAAAAAAAACAGTCACCGCAGATCTGGAGAAGTGCGCCTACCTTCGGGAGTTATTGATCAAGTTAAAAATCATATTTATTCAATTGTTCATACTCATAAATTGAAAGATTTTATAAGATTGGATAAAATTGCAGGTTTAGAAATAAATATTTCAAAAATGTGGAAAGATTATATAAAAACTTATGATCCGGACAACATACCAGCAACATTACCAAAATCAAAACGGAACATTGATACAGTGCCAACAACAGAACCAATGCAGCAGCAACAAGCACAACCACAGGAAACTTTTGCACCTATTGCATACCCAGGAAGTGGCCATCTTGTTAATATTACTGAAAACTATTTCCAAAATCAATATCAGACTGCCACATTAGCTACTGGTACTACAACAAACTTTTATCCAACTGCCAATGGTGGGCAAAGCATGGGTATACTCCTTCAGCCAGCCACACATAGATCATCACAACCTACTACTGCTTATATGTGCTTCAAGCAAAACCGGAACCCCAACAAAATACAACTATCAACATAAGCAACAATGGCTTTAATCAAGGTACAGAAATAAAACCTGATACAGAAAAGAAAAAAGTTAAGAAAGAAAAGAAAAAAGGTCCACTTGTGAAACAATGGAGATATAGCAATATATTCCATGATGAAATTAATGGAGCGGCTTTGGCTGCTATCAAAACAAGACTGGGAATGTACTATGCTGAGAGTGACGCAGCTAGAAAAAAAAACTAAGCAAACTCAGCCAACTGAGACTAGCCAAAACATAAAAACTGACCAAGTACCACAGCTGGGACACACTGTTACTATATATACTCATAGGCAGAATTAACTTTCATTTATATTTTATTTGGCAAGGCTGAGTATTTTTGAAGGGAAAAGGTTTATTTTCCTAAAAAATAAAATGAGGTTTTATTACATGTATATTAATTTTTTTTTAATTGAAAGTAATAAGAGTCAGAATCTATATTATATGGATTTAATGATCTGAAAATATTGTTTTACCATACTTCAGCAGACATTATTGATGTTTTAGTCAATCTTTGATCTACTTTCGGATATATTTTCAAATCCATTTAGTAAGTTATTGTAAAGTGTGATTCAATATTTCATATTATTAGCATTGAGCTTTGGATGATTTTATTTATTATTTCGATCTATTTATTGGAGGGTTTATATGATAATTTTTGTTTCCAGTTAATATGTCGATTACCCATAAAAATGATACAATAAGAAAACAATGGAAAGCTGGCGTAAACGCCAGTGCTCAAGGGGTTAAACATTGCTCTTATAGTCAAATTAGTTTATATTATTATTTTATTTTCTGATAAGATTCAATTTTACAAGGTCTTATTCATGTGTAGAAAATGTAGGTAGGCGAAAATTTGTGTGCTACTTTCTCTAAAATTGGAATCTATAGTATTTATTTACCGCTTTTGTACCTGAAACTCTTGAGGCTAAAGGAAACTCGGACCGCTAATTTTATGCTATACACCACTTGTTTGTAAGTTCTCTAATGTGAACCCAAAACTGCAGGTCTCTTTTCTGATGTTGACTATCTACTTTCATCATGTAATTCATCAAGACCAGTTTATAAAATCTCAAACCAAGTATAGATGTATTTAATTTAAGTCAAACATGTTTAGATAATTTTTTTTTTGGCTTAATAAATGACAATTATTTATTTGATTAGTCCAAGAAAATCTAGAAAGAAAATAAAAAAGAGTAAGAACATGTATATTCTATCGATTGCCATATAATTCTGATGAAATTTTGTATACATACTTTCGAGAACCGCAAACCCTTTTTATTTCTTTTTTTTTATTTAGTTTTTACTCTGAGAATGAGCATTCGCTAGCCTATACACCCCTTGGACCGCAGATTAAATCTCGATAGTTCTAAAGCAATCTGCTCCTTCCATGGTTATTTACATGAAATTCTTTAACTTCGTGGAGGTTGCAACTATTCTAAGAAATATTTGGGTTTTTGATGAGTGATACAGATTGTTTAGCTTAAATAATATAAACTTTTTGCACGACTGAAATAGGCGTTGGTATATCGTAGTAAGGTATTGTGTTAAAAAAAAACGTAATACTTATTGAAATTTGAATTGTTTTTTTACCTACTAGACTAGGTAATTCTAGACTACCTATTAGTAGAGATCTACACAAAAATGCTTGTTTGTCAATTCAAGAAGCATTCGTTGTGAGTCATCAAGTACGTAGAATGAAATTACAAAACCGTAAAATATACAATTACGGATAGCTGATTGTAGAGTTAATGTTAATGTATAATGACGCTCATGACTTTTCCTGATTACAGATTATAACTGTATACCAGTCTAAACAGACACTTCACTTCGGTACGTTTAACCAATTTGTGAAGTGTTTGTTTTAATATTTATTAAATGACTAGTAATAAATTACAGAGGTTCTAAGACAGCCAGTATTCAAGCTTATACTTTAAATAAATAAATTATTTACATTTTTAATAATCGTAGTGATATTGCTTATAACGATTTTAGTTGTAATTATGTTGTCCGATTGTGTTTACTGTAATCATACAGATTAAAAATAAGGGTTTGAATTTACTTCAATGTATTTTCATAAACATCATCGTAAATGTTATTAAGATCACAAAATAAAGCGATGATCAGTAGAAAGTAGTTTTATTTCATACATAGTATCACGCCTTTTTCCTGTGGGGGTAGGCAGAGACTACGTCTTTCCACTTGCTACGGATCTTGACACCTCTTCGCTTCTCTACTTTATTGAGCGGCGAAGTGTGTTGCAGTAGTCACGCTGCGCCCTATGCGCACATCGGTAAGGATGATAAGCACCATATGGGTGGGTGCCATTTGTCGACCGTATCCGGCGAGAGGTAGTACTCGTTCACGTAGAACGCCCGGGAGCGGTGACGACTGCAGGCGCGGTAGACGTGACGAGCTCGTGTCCAAATTGACCGCTAAGCGTTTGCGCGAGTGTTGACAGAGGTTTAAAAAGATGGATTAAAAAAATATTTATGATGAATTATGAAAACGTACTATCGTTTCTAGCGATAAGTTCAAACTGGTTGAACTTACCTGACGTCGCGAAGGAACGCGCGCTCCGCCGCTAGTTCGATGTGAACACACAAACAACATCAAAAGTTTATTATAATCGCACGCGCCTGTCGCCAGCTACTTTCGCCGCACCTGCGTTTTATGCTGCTTGATATTTCGCGACCGCACCCGCGAGGCAACGTGAACAAGCACTAGAGGTGCACCATGTTCATACCCTGCCTAACTAAGGAGGAAGGGGTGCATCGTTGGAAGCGATGGTGGCGCAGTGGATAGTGCAGCCGGATTCCGCGTCAAAGGACGCGGGTTTGAGCGCACTTATCCGATTCTAAAATAAGCCAGAGCTTTCGGTGAAAGAAAACATCGTGAGGAAACCATAGGATGGTGGCAGGATATTTTTTAATAATGCAGCTACTCATAGCTACCACTCAAGTTTGAAAACCTGTCGCCAAATATCAATAGGTGTTCCGGCAGCATCACTTGAAAACTAGTACCTCTAGTTCTAGGCTATCTGTTCACCATCCTGCACCACATCGTCACTTATCAGGTGAGATTGTGATCAAAGCACTGAGCAAATACCGTGTAAAAAACTTCCATTGCACTGGAGGGTAGCCTTTTACCGAGACAACCCCTTACGGATGCAGGGGGCTTTGATGCCCTCTGCCGGGATGAAGATTGCTATCCCATTAAGACTGTAAAGTAAGGGATGGTTTTAGTGGGTGTGAGTCCCACATACCCTACCTACATCGAGTAACGTGCGTAAATGCATTTCCTTAGCAAAAAAAAAATGATACTTGATAATCAAGACACTTTTACAGTGTATATACGCATTTTAATCCGAAAAAAAGTTAAATACTGATAAGAAAAATATCTATTTAGATACTACTTCCAAATAATTTCGAAACAGACAGTTGATAAAACTTTTAAAATATTTGATTGAGCGTAAGATATGGTAGACTTTTTTTTTTCATTACTGTATAGTTGAACATTGGTGGGCATCTTAAAATCAAACTGCCAAGTTTTTGTTAAATTTTGTATTTTCCTTAAATTACGCCGACAGGACACATACTCCACCTACAGCCTTGATTTTCTGCTCAGCCGTTTTTGAGAAGAATTTCGCTTTCACAATGACAGGTTGTTTAGGGAGTTTGCCTTTGCCTAGTAACTTGTAGTAACCCTGAAAACATTAAGGAAAAATCGATATAAGCCGGGTGCTTGGCGCAGTTTTGGTTTGTCATGTATTTTTAATTCATTATCTTGCAGTATTTGACTATATTTTACGTAATTTTGATGGCATTTTACGTTATATAGTGAAGTACAAGTGTAGTGAGGTGAAAATAATGACATGGAGCGTGAATTCTGAAATGTCCCAATCATTCCCATTGTGGTTGTAAAAGAAGGCCGCCATTAATAAAAGGCAAATACTATTATTGATAGTATTCCTAACGTCCGACTTGGATGCATGGTCTACTAGTACCTTTGCCTTTTCACTAAAAGGGAATTAATGGGACCAAGTTTGGCATGTAGCAGCCATTTTCTTTAATTCATTAAACTTATGTATTTAAATCTATATCAAGTCAGCTTGGTGGTGTTTTGTGTGATATATATTAGTTATTTGTGTTGTAATTATGTTTCTTTTAGAAAATAATGTGTAACATGTAATCTGAGATGCCGGGCAACAAAGCTTCCTGGAAAGTTTGAGTAGGATGGGCCACCATTTTGCTGGAGTTTGGTACTGCTGATACAAGATACTACATCTCACCCACATCACATTGGCACAAATGGCGTGTACACTGATTACCATTAACTAAGAGAAATACGGAGGAAAAAAAAAAAAAAAAAAAAAAAAAACATTATTAGCCTATAAGTAAAAAATCAGCCCTCAGAAGTTTTTTAACTGATCAGTTTTAGGCTAAGTGTAGGCACTTCTACTTACGATCAGTTGGACAAAATGCCTACTTCCAATGGCACAAAAAATTATTTACGACATTGTTTCTTTGTTGAATATCATTTACCTAATATTGATTAGTCCAACACCATTTTATTGCCTAACTAGACATAGTTATGCAAACTAGAACAATATGCTATTTTTTTAGATAATTGAATCTTTGTAACAAACAAGGGAAAATTCAATTATTAAATAAACAATACTTACTAATTCAATTTTTATTTTTATTTATAGAATTATGTCAAAGTTTATATTTAATACTGTTGAAAATTAAATTGATGTGTCCACAAATTGTGTGTTGGTTGTAATTTGCAAAACTATATCTAATCACTGATGAATCAATTAAAATAATTGATGAAGATAAGTAAATGCACTAAGCATTCAATTACACATGCATTTAAATTTGTTTACAGTCGTTTACAATTATTTGAATTCAAATTTATTACTGAGCAACACATTCCAGTTCTTGAGATTAGGTGTATAAAGGAAATAAAAAAATTTCTAAAATGGTAAAATTGATTGATTGACTTTTCACGTTTGTTCAATGAACATACTATCACTATGAAATTAATTTCTCAATAATTATTTAAGTGAACAAGTTTCGCTAGATGAACAAGATTTATTAAAATACACTACTTACAGCTTTGACAATGTTGATTACAGGCACCTTGCCATCTGTGGCAGATGCATACTTTAGTCTTGCCTGCTCAGAGACCAGAGTCCACAGTTTGTCAAGATTTAAAACAGGGCAGAAATCCTTGTTTCTTCTCATGTGGTAATTTCTCATACCAAGCTGAAATTAAATGATCACCAATAAATTAAAAGTTTTCTTTAACTTCTCTATGTACTTAAATATATTATTTGTTAAAAAAAAAGGATTTTATTTCTATTTTAGATTATTTATTCATGTTACTTAATTATAATAATTAAATTATTATTAAATCAAGAACTTACTTTGCCAAAGTACCCAGGGTGGTACTTGTCCATGTTGTCTGTGATGGTGCTCACCACCAGCATTACCACGTCCACCAGGATGCTTACGGTGCTTGCCTGAAATGCAACAAACACAAAATTATGTCATGTACAGTGTATATGGAAATGAAAAAGCTATAATAAAATATATGGTATATAATTTTGTTATCAATCAGAATAAAAAGCAGACATTTTATTTAAATAAGCACAAAATAAGTGTATATCTAAACCATATAAGAAATACATATTATATGGATAGCTAAGCACTGACTACAATCTCCCCTGATATTAAATGACAATTAGTTTATATTGGTAGAACAAAAAATTCAGTTTCAGAACATGGTTTTGTTTAGAGAATAATCTGGTTAGATATAATTAAGTAAATTCATACTGCATATTAAATACAGACATTGTATTTATTTTGATTATTGTACAGACATTATTTTCAGTCTGTATAAATGTTGTTATTTATAAAATTAGTATATCTTAGTCGATACTAAGAGATACTAATTGTCAACTGATGCTGGCAGGACACTAAAATTAATTTCTAAAAAAAAAAAAAATTACACTCCTAAAGAGGCTTGGTGACAGATTTTAAAAAAACATGAAAGTGATAGATAGCCAGATGAGTATGAGAAAATGAACATATTAAGCTTTCACAAGAATGTTTTCTTTCATCAAAAGCTCAGGATCATTATAGGATAGTAGATCACAAGCCTAAGTCCGTTGACATGTACTGACCACTACACCACTGATCCAAAATAGCTTAAAAAAACAATTGTTACCACATAGTAAGTTGTAAAATTGGCTAAAGAAATCAATCTAAAATTAATCCTAAAATCACTATTATATTACAATAAACTAAGCTACGGTGGCGCAAGACCGGTGGTCGTGGAGATCTTTGGAAGAGACCTAGGTCCAGCAGTGGACATCTTTCGGTTGAATGGAAACTAAACTGTAATCAACCAACAACATAAAATATTTTTGTTGCTGTATTATCTACTATTATTTTCTTCTATGACGAGATTTATTTATACTTATCATGAGTACTATACGTAAGAAAATTCAGTATTTATAAGTTTGTAAAATTTATGACAGGCAGTTGCCTGTTTGGTTTAACTGTAATTTCCTCGAATAAACAGAAGAAATAAAACTTTTAGAGAAAGCGAATATTAACGATCATAGTGTGCAATTACTACCACTTTCAGAGTGAAACATGCTCAGATTTTCATATAGGTTAGAAAACATTTACAGAATATAATTAGAGAGCAAAGTAATTAGGAAACTCACCGATACGACCATGACCATGGCTCACGTGTCCTCTCAACTTCCTGGTCTTCTTCTTGGAGGTGGCCTGCAGAATAACAATAATAAAGAAGTTACGTCCTGACTGAGATTTTATTAGGAAATATGCCACTTAACAACACAATGTACACTGTAATTACACAAAACACAAAAATATTTAACGATATTTAAGAAGATTGTATAATAAAATTTCGATAAATTTTATAAAATCAAACAAACCATATTTACGTCTTCCGTCTACTTTTGAAAAAGAAAGAAAGAATAATGTAGTGTCTATGCTTGTGTAGTGTTGAGTTTCATCGATTAATAGTTGCGTTTATTAAATACCATAGACAATTATTAAGAACTATTCTATTTATTAAATTTTATGTGGAGTTTTAATGATAAAATAAAAACTGCAGTAGTAATATAATATCTTTTATTTGGCAGATTTTGGTTGTATTATTTTATTTGACAATATACCTAAAGGATATTTCTGAATTGTATGAATACATTTCAATCTATATTTCTTACATTGTTTATTATCTTATAACTTGGGTTACAAAATTATTTGATCATTTTTGTGCTTGCAGCACAATTTTATTCATTATTATATTTAAAAAAAATATTTTTTTAAAAGCGTACCATAAATCACATCATGACGAAACTATAATAGGTACCTCTTTGGATAAAAATACTAAAATGTTACAACACTGTTCAGTACGTTTCCAGAAAATGGGTGGGATGGGATTGTGTGTCGAAGTTATTTCTGACACGTATTTTGCGAAAAAAAAACATAAATAATTTATGAAAATTCAGTAATGTTATTCCTTTAGTTGGATTTTTACATGTACACTACATGATACTGAACAAAAATGGAGTTTCGCGAGACCCTATTAGCTGCACAACGAAAATCAACAACAAAAGTCATCTGTGAGTTTTGATACATTATTTTCTATATAATTTTCTTTCATTTTGCCGTTTCTAGATACTTATATAAAATGTTTACTGTTATTGTTACACTTGATTTTAATGTCTGTAACTTATTATTACCCTTAAAACTGGTTTAATTTTTGTTATATTTCTACATTTATTGGGATATAAATAAATTATTGAAAATGTTTTAGGAAAGTTCGTATTACAAAGCTCGGTTTGATCCACCCAAAAAAGAATTCAAACCCAAAGACAAACTCTCAGCGAATATACAGAAGTTTTTGGCTAAGAAAGATGAAGAAGAAAAGCAGAAAAAAAGATTGGAAGCACAGAGAAAAAAGGATGAATTACTTGCCATGCGAGATCCAAAAGCTTTGAGAAAGATTCAAAAGTCATTGAAAGTTATAAAATCTGCAAACAAATCTGTGCTGGAAGATGCAGTTGATAAAGACAATACTGCTGTTACTCTCACAGGACCAGACCAACCAGATCAAGATGATTATGGATATGAATCACAGGAAGCTGCAGCTATATATGCAAAAATGATGCAAAAGTATAGTAAAATCCCTGATGAACCAAAATTTCCAACTGGGAGTAAGTGTTACGATGAAATACATCCTGTAATTTGTAGATATTTCTATTGTTCCTTGAAACAGCATTTTATCAGTCTTTTATCAAGATCTAACCTTAATTAATATGTACAAAAAAAAAATTTCAAGGATTTTAATTCATATACATATAATAACTTAAAAATACCAGGAAAGTCTATCTCAACACTATTAATTTGTTATATATATTATTAATGTTTCATTTAAAGACTTTGTAAACAGATTTGAATTTTTTTTTGTAATTTTAGTTTCTTTTTTCAGTTTAATGTTATTCTAATTAAATTAATATCTTAATTTACTTCAATTGTGTGTGTGTGTGTATATATATATATATATATATATACATAGAATATATGTGTCAAGGAGGAATAGTGAAATATGTGTGTACTCAGCTCAGTGGAAAGATTTCCATTTGTTATCAATAATCTTTAAATGTTTTGAACTTCTAAACTGTAGTACCTACATAGATCTTCTATTTTGAGACCTGTAGCTTTGTATTATATGAAAATGGAGTATTATTAACCAGAAGATAAATGCTAAATATTTATAGTATAAATTGCAATATCATTATAATTGCAAAATATCCTTTTCTGTTGTTGAATGTTTTGTTTTGTATTTCTCAAAGTATCACTTTTAGTTCAATATCATTTAAATTCAATCTTACAGGCATTTAACTAACTCCTTTGTGAGGAAAATTGTAAGTTGTTTTTCAATTCTGTTTTAATTTGAATAATATTACTCGGGATATACATGTTGGTTAGTTTGTTATTTGGTTCTTATTTTATTAAAGGTATGTTAAGCATATTATTAACTCACCTTTACATTTTATTTTAGGTCATGGTGTAAAAAAGGATTTAAATGGGACAAGAGAACGAGTAAAAACATGCTTTACAGCATGAGGATGACCCAGTTCCTCATAAACGCAGACGAAAAGGGGATAATACTGGTACAACATTACATTTAATTTTATTTGTTATTATAATTGTCAGTGTTTTAAAAAAAGATATTTATATTCAAAGTGTAAAAATAATTCATACACTTTTTTTTGTATCTATCTACTATATGTAATCAACACATGCAAATCTTGCCTAAGATACTCACGCCCGATAGCCAGCAAAGACTGGGTTGTCATATTCCTACTAATTAAAACCCCATGTTGTTCCTCCATCACCAATGTGGCTAATAAGTAGGGACTGCTTTTGCATTGCATCTATTCTAGACATAACATCTTGCTTTTAAATTTATTTAATATGACGCTTAGAAAATGTTTTCATCGACTCAACCCATAGAAAATGCTACTATGAAATTTATAATTTTTAGAAAGAGACTCCAGTCCTCCAACAAATTATGAACTAGAGAAGAAGAAAGAAGATTCAAAGCCAGATAAACCGAAAATAAGAAAACTTGCTCCTCCTCCATTAGACTTTAATCAGTTATTGAAAATTGCTGAACAGAAAAAAAGTGAACCTATAGAAGTTCTGCAAAAGAAAGTAGTTCAGGAAACAGAGAAAGAAAGGTTGATGACGAAAAAACAGAAGCGAGAATACGAGGAAGAAGTAGCTCGACGTCAGCGACGCCAAGAACGTATTGACGCTGAGCAAAGAGGTAGGAACTCTGAAAAAGGTGGCAAATCACTAAGTAAGTTACTCCTGTTTCAATAGAAATGTTAATGCAATCATAGTTTATCATCGTTGATTTATCATAATTTATTATCCATCACAGATGTATACTTTATTTTTGTTGTAATTTAAAGTTATTATCCATATATCACATTCAAAAACATTAAAAGTTTTCATTTATCTTAATAGAATTTGCTCACCAAGTACCTTATCAACACCTTGAATGCACTGGGTCATAATGCATAACCATAAATAAGTATTATCATTATATCCCTCAATTATTTCAGGTCAAAAAGAATCTAAACCAATTGAAAAAAGAGAGAAAACCTGAACCTGCAGTTTTCACACGAATTCCGAAGCTTAGTGATAAACTATCTTCTACCAATAAAACTAATAACCCTAAACCATTGGAACGAGACAAAGAAAGACTTGATAAATTACAGAAAGAAAAGGACAAAGTAAAGGTTGATAGAGAGAAAAATTGGAAAGGGAGAAATTAAGGCAAGACAAAGAGAAATTAGACAAACTAATGTCAGAAAAAGAAAGAATAGACAGAGATATTGAAAGACTAAACAGAGATAGAGAAAGATTAGAGAAAGCAAAAACTAAATTGGAAATCAAGTCATCGGATAGGCAGAGTAAATCTAGTGATAGTGTAATGGATAGATCAAAAGTAAACTCTAGGGATGTGATAAAGAAAAATATAGATTTAAAAAGTCAGAACACATATAGAATAGACAAAAACGCGAATGAGAAGAAATCCACAATACCAAGCAAGAGCAATGATGGCAAATATATGAATGGCCATAATTCACAAGGTAAACCAGTGTCAAAAACAAAAGATCAAATTCCTCACAGGAATGGTATTAAAGAGAAAGTTTTATCAGATAAAAATAGAGCTAACGATGACAGAGCTGAAAGACAACAAAATAAAGATATATCAAAGAGGACAGATGACAATAGGAAGGCATCGGCTAATATTGGCAAACCTCAAGCTAGCTTTAGTAAACCAAATGTTGCAAATAGTTTTGACTTTGACAAACATGTTAGTTCTTTAGGCAAAAATGGTCATTATATCAACAAAAATGATGTGAAAAGAGGGCAAATGGTTCGCGTCAATTTCCACCCGGTGACGTAAGGAGAAAACCACATCCCGATGACATTAGGAAAAAACAAAAGAGTGAGTACTTATTTAATACTAGCTATGTGCCCGTGGCTGCGCCCGTATTTCATATGTTTCTTACACTGCGTTTTAATTTTTTTTTTCTGCACTAAGATATAGTAAAACATATTCAAACACTTGCCAGTGAAACTGTGCGTTGAATTGGATTTTGTTCGAAATTTTATGAGGTTTTCTTTTTTACGCGGTACCCTAATTATTGTCGTAAAACAAAAGTACAATAAGTTATGCGTAGTAACTTCAGGTATCTAACAAAAAAGGCCCAAATCAAAATTGG
The DNA here is from genome assembly GCA_014132275.2 of Samia ricini. NCBI lineage: Eukaryota > Metazoa > Arthropoda > Insecta > Lepidoptera > Saturniidae > Samia > Samia ricini. The sequence goes on along the minus strand of AP028159.1, from coordinate 29,512,269 downwards.
TCCAGCCATTCCGGAGATTACCTGGAACAAACAGGCAGACAGGTATAGGTATCGTATATTCATATGTATTTAGTGAAAAATTATTATTTTGACATTATAAACATAGAAAAGATATTTATATAAAAAATGTTGCTGTTTCTCAAATTCTATTATCATATTGAAATTTTAAATATTTCTATAAATAATGAACTAATTATTGGACTCTTCGTTTCGGTAACTATTTTCTGTATACAGGGTGTTGTATTAATGTTTTAAAAGAATAGTTTGCTAGTTTTATACAATGTTATAGTTGGTTGAAATTCTTTAATGAAATATTGATATAAACCATTTTGAAATCGCCTACAATTTTTGTAATTTGTGCAAACATCACACTGAAACTATTGGTCAGTTCAGGTTCAATAAAGGATTTCTTATTTCATATATTTCTAGTCTTTATTGTGTATCACTATCAGAATCTGTGAATTATTACATTTAAATTGTTTTAGTTTTAGGAGAAATTTTAGTTAAGACTTAAACCTATACTAAGAATTAAAAAAAAACCATAATAACTTGTGAAATAGGTCTCTACCTGAAAATAATATTATTTACTTAACTAACATATGTGTTATATTTATTTCATGCTTCATTTACAACAATGGAACTGAAAATTGGTATGACGTTATTTAAATTTTATCCTGTGCCACATTGTATTTTAAACTGGGATACTTATAAATTGTAAATATTGTAGGACGCGCCGTAGAATCAGAGTCTGAATATGATTCTGAACTGGACGACTTTATCGATGATGGTGATGAGGAAATGGATTACTCGAAGCACATCAAGGAGATATTTGGTTATGACAAATCCAAGTGAGTACAAGTGACAATATTTAATTGCTATTTACCTAATATTTAAATCTAATATTTATTACTCTTACAGTTATCTGTTTTATTTCTTCTTTAATATGTTTATTACCCATAAAAGTGAGGCAATAGGTAAACAGCGGAAAGCTGGCGTAAACGCCAGAATAGTCCTCAAGGGGTTAAATACAGATTATAAAACAAAATTTGTATATTATAACATATAATAATTCTGAATTTTTAAAAAGATTTATGTAAATTGGGCCTGCTACCAAGTATAATCGTTGCCATGCTTGGCAGCGAGAGGGTCTGGTATTCCGTTAAGTTGTTCCGCAAGGAGGTTATGGCAGTGAAGGAGTCTGCTAAAAGGGCCCGTGAAATGGACCCTTGAAGCACCATTTGTTAGGAGGAGACGAGTTGGTGGAAGAAGGTGCCGCTGTCAGCGGACCCTACTCCCATGAAGTCACTGCACAACTGTACCAAGGGAGTGAGTTCAGGGGAACTCACTCCCATCGCACTGGTACAATAGACTGGGGAGACAGCTCCAGTGTACCTAACTGACTCCCTATTGGGTGGGGCCCATGTACAAGGGCCCGCCGCCGGGGCGAAGCGGTCACTACAAGTTCGACCCCGCATCGAGCCCTGCCCTGCCTGCTGTAGGTACACTGAAGTTTTAGGGAGTAAGAGTTTCACATAACTCTACTACATAGCCCTGGACAGTAGAGTACTCATAAGGGTTTCTCCATGTTAAAAAAAAAAAGCGTTGCCTCCGAACGAGTTGGCCTTAAAATGAACATTGACAACACGAAAGATATGTCCAATGTCCATATTGTGCCAACTATTATAAAAATCGGTGACTCTACGTTCGAAGTTGTTAAGAGTTATGTATATCTGGGACAAACCGTCCAATTAGGTAAATTCAACTTCGAGAAAGAGGTTAATAGTCGAACTCAATTCGGCTGAGTCACGTTCGGGAAGCTTCGCAGAATCTTCTCGTCCGAAATACCGCAGTGTCTCAAGACGAGAGTCTTCGACCAATAATAACATACGGCACTGAAAAGTGGTCGCTCACAATGGCTTTGCTTTGAGTTTCACTGCGTAATCGAATCAGGAATGAGGAGATCCGCAGGAGATCCAATGTAACCGACATTGCCCGAAGAATTGCTATATTCAAGTGGCAAAGGGCTGGGCACATTGCTCGTAGAACCGATTTCCGATGGGGCCAATGGGTTCTCGAATGGCTACCATGAATCAGAAGACGTAGCGTGGGTGTGCGCCCCCCACAAGGTGGACCGTCGACCTGGTGGATGGACGACCTAGATGTGGGTGGGGTAAGACCGGTCGTCGTGGAGATCTTTGGAGGAGATTTTATATCCAGCAAGTCATTCGGTTGAATGGATGAATGGATGTTTCTGAGTTATTAACCAAATAATAGACAAAAATATAGAGATTATGTAACTGCTTATGTTCACTTTCATCTGAAATTTATATTGTTATATTTGACATCATTTTCTATGTAACATGTGATTTTGAATTTTATAAATATAGATACCGAGACATGGACGATGATGATGATCCAAGCATGGAGTCAAGTTTTGCGAGACAACAACGCGAGGAGTATATAAGCAAAAAGATTGGTATGAAAATAATTTATTTAATTACATTGATTATTTGTGACAAGGATGATATTTCTCAATGATATTTACAGCTTTGTGTGTTCAGCAGAAAAAGAATCGAGGAAACCTTATAAAATAATAAAAGCAATAAATTCGTATTTCAAATTTGGTGCACTTTTAAATGCTAAGTTTAACGTTAATCAAAATTCTCTTTTACGTTTAACGTGTTAACTACCGCTAGATTGAAAGCGATAGCAGTTTGTAAAAGAGATTCAACTGCCCATTTCGACTGCCGTAAGCCAATCCTCCATGTAGTCTTTCATAATTCTCCTTTTGCTCTACCACATGCCCATTAAAATCTCCAAGCTATTCCCTTTAGCCCTTGAGTTCATGTTACATTTTAGGTTTCGGCTGTTTGATTTTACCACTGGCCTCCTTCCTTACTCCAATCCTCCTTGGAAATATATAATCAACGAATACATTTACATTACAAATACTCTTTAGGTTTGTCGGATGCAAGCTGACACGAAGCCAAATTAAAACAGCTTTTGGATTTAGGGTTTTCTCTTAATAGATTTACTTGCATAATGGGGAGAGTAAACACACCCAACTGTGAAGGTTCTGGAAGAACCTCAGCATCTTTTGGTGGAATGTACAACCAGAAATACGGGGTCTTGATGTATATTATTACTTGTAGTAAGCAAAGATGTAATTTTATTTAGGCTAGCACTAATGTGTATCAGCACTGTGTGAATAGATGGTGAATAAAAAAATATTCTTTATAATTCTCAGGTATAATGGAAGATTTAGAGGACATGAGAATGGAAGCGATGGAAAAGAAAAAAGCAAAAAAGAGCCGTAGAATCAGCGATGACTGAGGCTAAAACTATTTGTTTGAAAAACGACCAAGATATGTTTAAATGTTGTTAAGATGGTCAATGTGTGATTTATATCTTAAACATAAAGTTTAAAAAAAAAATTGTTACCGATTACATTTTTAAAATGATGCTCAGAATATTACAAAGGAAATTAAAAAAATTATGTTGTTTATGATATGTATACAATTAACAAATTGATTATAAAAATATGTTACCTAAATGAAAATTATGTTTCGTACATAATTGTATTGCGAAAAATTATATATTTTGTATATTTTTATTGTGATAATTTGTAAAAAAAAAAAACTTTGTTTTTGTCATCATAGTATCAATTTATTTTGTACAAAGAAAAATGTTCTCCATCGTATTTTATCTTTCTTTTCAGTTTCTTGACAATTTTGGGTTTTGGTTTTAGGTTTAATTACTTTATAAAGAACATAATACATAGTTGCTTTGATCACATTATTAAAAAAAAAGTTATAATTGTCAACACACATATATATATAAATATATAACAAAAATGTATTGGATAGATTTCAATAATTTTTTATTATAATCGTTAATTAGCTATAGTTATTTACTATAAAAATAGTAATTGTATATGGATAAGTACCTACTATTTACTAAAAAAAGGTGTGTTGCCAACTGTCTTAAATATCTTGTAAGCCTTTGATCTCTTTACAATGAGTTACATAAATATTGCTTGTCAAGGATACAAAAATAAAGAACTTGTACCCATCAGCTGAATGTTTTATAATAGTGTATTTACGATAAATAATTAATTTATAATAATCTACCTACTGTGGCTAATGTACTAGTGCCTCAAATAGAAAGAGCATTGAACTGTTATTAAATTTAAACTGTAAATCTTCTATAATATGTAAAAATATACTTAATAAATATTTATAATTTTTTTAGCATATAATTTTTTTTTTATTTCTTCATCTCTCGTATCCAAGAAGAGTACATTATCATTTATTTAATATTAATATTTCAAACATGTAAGCTGGGAATAATTTAAAAATTGACAAATGCTTTTCATTATCTTAACTACAATAAAGTCCTTCTTACTTTACTCTACTCACAAGTGACAAGTATATCCCACATGAGTATCGGAGCTAGTAAAATCACCGCCCTATTCACCACCAGAGATGAATAATAATAGTCAACACCATGGCGCGTTTCTATAGGTACCTAAAATGGCATATAATAAAAAAAAACTTTAAATTTGGGCCACAAATTTCGCAAATTTTGAATTGTCTTATAGTGCCTACGTAGCAACAAATAATGTTTACTTATATATGGATGAACAAAGTACAATATCTTCCTCCGTCGTCTCCAGTATCTATAAAGTAAAAAAATCTGTGAGTGCTTCTTCACCCCTGGTATCACTTGATGATGGCGCAGTGGGTAGTGCGGCCGGAGTCTACGTCAATGGACGCGGGTCCGAGCTCACCTATCCAACTCTAAACAGTACATAATAAAATAATAAATAAACTAATCATTCGATAGATCAACAAAACAAAATTGAATCTTTGACGGGATCTTAATCTATCAGGTTATATAGTTTTTATTTTTAAGTTATTTAGTATTTATATTCAATGCTATTATGCAAATTAGTAGGCAGTAGAAATAACAGCATGTAATGTGAATTTTGAGGCGGCATAAGTCTTCATGGCAAGATGGGAAGTATACTGAAGCCGTTATTAAAATTAAAAAAAAAGAATATCACAAAAAATTAATTACCCTTGGAATGGATGATTAGGCTGGATGGTCTAAATATCTTTGCCTTTTTCTTAGAAAGGAGTTAATGAAAATAAAACATGGCAAATGCTTCTGCGACTCCAAGAAAAAAAAAATCACTTTGACAGTCAGTAATAGATGACGTTTGACAGGTAGGTATTGGTTTCATTTTTTCTTCGATTCACTTCAATTCAAGGTTGTGTGTGGGGACGGATTTCATAAATTTCGTTTCCATAAAAAATCTTTTTATTTAATTAATTAGATAGATAGTGTAGACCTTTTTTATAATTAACACATTAAAGAAGAATATCATTCGGCAACTTATACACTGCCGAATTTTTTATTCAACAGCTGGTAACTATGATCACTTGATATTCTGAAATTTATTGCGATTTTAAACAACTTTCTGTATGAAATTTACTAAAAAAACGCATATTCTAATTTTTACACTAATAGGACAAATCTAATTTGGAATAAGTATCAGATTTACTTTCAGCAATGAAGATACTATTAAATGTTCAGGAAATTCCTGAATTAACAAAAGACAATGTCTACTTGAGAAATGAACAAGAACTGCTTCAAAAGTTAAACAAAATAATAGAGGATGGCTACAAAAAGCTGCAAATTGTCACTGATTTTGATCACACACTGACCAGACACAGAATGGACAATGGAAAAACTGTGCTAACTAGTTTTGGTATGACTTCAAATTATTGTTGCCTTACTAAAATCTAATATAAAGTGAATTAATTACATTGCTAGATTATTTTAAAAACTATCTAAATCATTATGTTACTTGGTATCATTGTTATTATGGGTTCAATCCAACAATCTATATATATAATATTATAAAAGTGAAATACTCACTGACTCATCAATAAATCACCAAAATTATACATAATTTACTTGAATGGAGTAACTGTGTAGACAGTTACTCCTTTTGTGATTTCACACAAATCCTATCTATAATTAATTTTTCATAATTTTAATTACATCATATATACACATGTATGTATTACTCCCTCCTACTCGTCTGCACTAAGTATCTAACCATTGATATCATAATATGGTTGCTATGGTAACAATATTATTAATGTTTTATATACACAGATAAAAAAAACATTTGGCAGGTTCAGCTATAAATTATATAGCACAATACCAAGAATTTCAAAAACAAAACTAAAATATTATAATTTAAATACTAATTAGTTAATAAATTTCAAATAAATTTTCATAGTGAGTTTAGTATGAACATACTTGAAATATGTTTAATCGCTCAAATACCAATAAAAATTTGGCAATAGGAAAACAATTGGAAGCTGGTGTGAATGCCAGGTTGAAGCTTAACTGGAAGCAATTTTTGTTGATGCTTTTGAGATCATTTAGAAAAAGTTATGGTTACTTTAACATAAAATTATTGTACCCCATGCCATCATCATTTTTGTTTGGGATTAATGCAACATATCTTCCTCTTCCATTCATCTTTATTTGAAATGAGTACATCACCAACGGGTTCTCAAATGGCTACCACGCACCGTGAGACATAGCAAGGGTAGGCCCCACAAGGTGGACCGACAACCTGGTGAAGCTTGCGGGAATCTGCTGGACGCGGGTGGCGCAAGATCGATCATCGTGGAGATGTTTGGAGGAGACCTATGTCCAGCAGTGGACGTCGTTTGGTTGAATAGCTGGATGGATATCACCCATTGTTTAAAAGCTCCTATCTGATTATTTTTAATTATTTCTCAAGTAAATTTATAAATAAGTAAGTAAATTTAATGGCAGGTATGTTCAGAGAGTGTCCATCCATACCTCAGCACTACAGGGATGAAGACAACAGACTAGCAAGTATATACAAACCTATAGAATGCGATCCTGTCATGAGTATAGAAGAGAAAACAAATCATATGGTAGATTGGTATGTGGCTGCCCATGCCCTTCTGAAGTAAGTGAAAAAAAAAGTTTAGAATATGGCAAAAAAATAATCCACAACAAGTACACATTATGTTACATTTCTATGAACTGTATCTATATTTATATACTTGATTGCAGAAGTATACTTGCTAGGTTTTAGGTTTTCTTTTTGTATTTAGGTGATTAAAATACTAAACTAATTGCTCAAATACCAAGAAAATTTGACAATAGGAAAACAAATGGAAGTTGGGATAAATGCCAGGTTAATGCTTTAACGGTTAAGTAGTTAGGGTCATTATCACCTGCATATTGGGTTCAATTTTTATCTATTGCTGAATGCTGATATTTGTTATTTAAATTATATTATTCATATAATATCGAATACAAAAATTTATTCTTTTAATGTGACAATTTTTTAATACCTTATGAAATGCGATAAGTAAAATAGTTAATTCACAATTGTTATAATGAAATAATGTTATATACAAACTCAGAATTGTCACAAAACTGCATCAGATGCAATTGGTAAAATAATATATAATATATCTTACATTTAAACATAAATATTTACCACTATGACAATACTATGGTGGTAGTCCATTTTCTAATGCTGGCCAGGCTAGCTACCACCATAGACAACCTCAACTTTGTAAGTCTATAGTTGTTTTGTGGCAGTATCATTTCTATAATTGTGACGATGTCTATAAATGTTACTATTTTTAAGAATGGAGTTAGAATGTCTTGTCTAGGAAGTACTTGTTGTCAATAAGTTAGTCACAACAATAATTGTTTTATACACTGTATATAACAATTAATCTATTATTATGTAGAATTGACTGAATACATATAACTACATATTAGATAATTGTTTTTTTATTCTGTTTTATTATTCATTATTCTTAATTTTATTCTCAATGTTTTTTATTACAGAGGGGTTACATTTCCAAGACATGAGCTTATGAGTGTAGCTCAGAAAATGATAGAATGTTTCAGGTAAGCGTTTAATTACATATTAAGCATTATAATGTAAATGTTCACTAATCTTTTACCTATTTGTACTATATATTTATTTATCTTTACAATAAAAGGAAAATATCTCTTTCACTATTAAACACTTAAGTAATGTAATTCTCATGTAATAAATAATTATATAATATGGGACCTCGCGAATCTCTAAAGAACAAGTTTCAAGAATATGATATCTTAACTTTGCCCTCCCAATACATCTTCGATAACTTAATGCATATTCGTAAAAACTTAGACGAGCTAGATCTAGTGAATGATCGTCATAATTTTAATATTAGAAGTAAAGACAAGTTGTCCGTCCCACGCTTTAGGTTAAGTAAGTCTAATAACAGCTTTATAGGTAATAGTATTCGGTTTTACAATAAGATCCCGAGTAACATTACCGAGTTACCTGACAATAAGTTCAAGTATTATGTCAAGCAACAAAAGGCTATTACAGGGCGTATCATTACTTGAACGATAGTGATGTCTGGAATTAACCCACATCTCTGTGGTTCCGTTAACATTATTAAGAATATTATTTGTATAGTTTTTTTATATGACAAAAAAAAATGATATATATTATATTTATAAAAAAAAAAGAACCAGATCGAGTTTTTTGCCTGCACTCTTCTCGACTGGGTTGTTTTCCGAACCGGTGGTAGTGTTTTAGACGTTCATAAGCGCCTTCTTAGGGCCTAAATTGAATAAATAAATTTTGATTTTGAATAAGTAATTCTTTTTGAAATCAATGCCTAGCCAGATTTTAGTATATATTTTATTACATTTGATAGTATATAATCATAATTCAACAAAATAGTAAGTCAATGGAGTTGACAAATTATCACCCTTGTCATGTTTTGTCTTGTTAAAGTATCACATATTTAATTTTTTTTTAGGTCAAAATAATGTCTATGTCTGCGATGAAAAACCGCATAAAAATAGTTTTTTATGTGAAAAAGTATAAAAATAAGGACAATATATAAAACATTAATAATCCATATTAAATAACTTCCTCATTTTAATGTAGTATTTACATTAATTAACATATTACAGAATCAACATCTTATATCTTGTTGTTTGTAATATCAAAGTTTTTTTTTACTAAATACTTATGATATAACCAAATAAGCGATTTTTTAAATTTTTGTCTGTGCGTCTGTTTTCGTGGCTAATCTCCGGAACGGCTGGATCGATTTTGACGTAACTTTAGAGAGCTGAAGTTATTAGACGTAACTTAGGCTACTTTTATTTTTTTTTAATAATTAGAATTCCGTAAAAAAAAAATTAAAACTCATGAATTTATGAACAAAATTTTATTGGCAGCTTATTGGCATTTTATTTAAAGCTTTATTGGCAAGCGTTTGAAATTTTGAGAAATATTTCGGCTTTCTTTTAATAGGTATCATAAATAATTTATTGCCTCTACCATAAATAATAGGCTCCATTTTTTTCCAATAACTATTTAAAAACAGTATTACGCAGTGAATATTTGTGCGGAATAGAAAATATACGCGGACGGAGCCGCGGGTCAAGCTAGTATTGCTATACAATTAAATCTTACTATATACATACAATTAATATTAATAGACATAACATTTTAGACATTAAATTGTAAAAACGTTTCTATATTATTACTGTATATTTTTACTATTTTAGTATAGTCTATGCTTACATAGACTATATTAGCGAGTCGAAATGTAGACTATTTTTTTTTGTGTGAATATAAATTGTTTTAATCCTAATGTTGCAAGTCAAATATAACTTTATTTAGCACTGAAAGAAACGAACAGCGGGTTAGTCAAATAAATAAGTACATGTTTTTTCAGCTTAAATTTACGCTAAAATAGGGTCATAGTAGAATTCTTTTAATGGGGTCTTCAAGGTCATTAGAAAAACACTATAAATATGCGTAGTGATTAAAATTCAATTATAAATCTCTGTTTATAAGTGCAGTGTTCAAATCTCAATACTTACAAAAATATAAAATTGATATTTTTGTAATTTTTAGTATTTGGGGGGGAAATAAAACAAACCGAAGTGAATATATATATATAATTTTAACAGAAAAGGTGTCCATGAAATGATATCATGGAGTCAAGACCAGCAGGTGCCAGTTCTAGTGTTCTCTGCAGGTCTTGGAGAATCTGTTGTGGCCGCATTGAAAGCTGCAAACTATTTACTACCACATGTTAAGGTATGTTTTGAAAAAGATGTATATAAATATATATATATATATATATATATATATATATATATATATATATATATATATATATCTTTTTTGTATCTATAAATACCTTTTTGTCTAGGATTTGACTAACATCACAGTTAATTTTAAGTTTTAAGCTACTATGTGTTCTTTTTTTATAAGTGGGAATGGAACTGCCATAATCGGTAGGCGGATTGGCAATCGCAGTCAGGTGTTTGTGGTACTCAGAAGATGCTGCTGCCCATCCCCTTGGTTTATCCCTTAGTCGCCTTTTACGACACCCACTGGAACGATATGGGGTGGTAGTTGGTACTATTCCTAGCCGGTACCATACGGCATGCAGAACCGATGCTAGATGGGGCATCGGGTTCTCGCATGGCTATCACGCACCGGAAGACGTAGCGTGGGTGTGCGCCTCCACAAGGTGGACCGACGACCTGGTGAAGTCCGCTGGATGCGGGTGCTGCAAGACCGGTCGTTGTGGAGATCAAGAGACCTATGTCCAGTAGTCGACGTCTTTCGGTTGAACGGATGGATGGATGTGTAGGTAGAGAAAAGTTGCTGGTTCCCAATCTTGAACCCAGTCACCATCTTGAAGTTTATTAGATGTTTATTAATAATCGTTTTTTACTCACTAACCATATATCAATCTCTTTTTAAATGGTATTTTATGAAATTTATCAAAATGGTCACAATGTCAGTTTTATATTGATGTTACCTTGCGTCGTGTGGGCTTAACCTCGCGAAAATGTTGCAATCGTAACTTTCAACTACACAGTTAAATAAGTATCTAGGCACGTCTATCTTAACCTTTCATTACATTCGTTTATATAATGTTTATACATGATTAATTCAAATTGTAAAACTGTCGAACTATTTTGTTGTATTCTGAACTTAATGTTATATTTATTATCTGTGGCAACATCATTATTTAAAACATTAAGGAGAAATAAAAGCCAAATACTACTAAAAACAAGGACTCTGTGTGTCTGTCCAATGTGTGGCTTTATAACTCCGGAACATATGAATTAATATCTATTTCAATAATTGTTTTTTTTTTAATTATATAGAAATTCTTTGATCTGGTTTTAGGTTCGTTTCATTACGTAGTACTTATATTTAAAAAAAGGATAATAGTGAATAAAAATGTCCATTACCTATTGAATTCTTTACAATACTTTAAATAAATCATCGAACATTTAAGAGATATAATATAATTAATAAACATAAAGAACAAATATTATTGAAGTCATTGGTACATCTAAGTTTTTTAGAAGGACATAATTTAACTTAACCTAACACCGTAACATCGTATTTACATAGAGAATTAAAAAAAAAATCAAATAGTGTTTCTTAATCTTCTCATAATCGACGTATTTAGACCCTCGAAAATTAGTTTCTAATTCCCTCCCTGTACATTGATTTGCGTAATCAAGCGAGAAGTTGTCTTACCCTCTATATTTTATATTCAAGGTCGTCTCGAACTTCCTCGCTATGGACGAGGATGACGTCATAGTAGGTATAAAGGGTGACGTCATACACACTTACAACAAAAACGAGACCGCCATTAAGAACACGGAATATTACAACATGGTGCAACAACGGAGTAACGTCATACTAATGGGGGACAATATAGGTGACGCCGGCATGGCGGAGGGTATGGACCATTGTGACGTCATCGTCAAAATAGGTTTCCTCGGTCAGAACGCGGAGGGAAACCTCCAGAACTATTTGAACAAATTCGACATCGTTCTAGTGAACGATTCCACAATGGACGCGACAAACGCTATATTGAAACTGTTAGTCCAGTGATTGTTTTCTATAACTAATTGTTTCCAAGGGAATCTTTTGTTGAAGTTTTTTATTTGTTGTAAATATTTTTAAATCGTTATTACAGTCAGAACAGACGTTTTGACGGTCCGATAGTTTAATGATATTGTTTTTTTTTTATTATTATATCGTTTAACGAAGTCAGATCTACTTTATGGAATTAATGTACTGTGTTATGATTTATAACGTTTGCAATATTATATGGCTCTTTTTTCCTAGATTTTTATACAATGGCGTTTTTAAGTTTTTGCTTTTTAAAATACAAAATTTTATTTGTGTGTTTGTAAATCGAATTAATATATTAATTATTACTAATTCGAGAAGTTTTGATAAAAATGTTACTAGAAAATACCAATTTGTAAAGTTGGATGAATATTTTACATATTACCCTAACTCTCGGGATTCATATCGATATTAAAGATTACGGATTTGTACATTAATCTAATGGATATTATAAATAACATTTTGGTCCTTGGATACGCGATGCGATAAGTAAGTTTATCGCGAATAAATTGCGATCCTTCCATCGTTATAATATCGCACATTCAGCGATAACAATGTCGATCGAATTCCGTTTCATTTGTCTGGTCTTAAATGTGTTATCACTTTATAAATATACAAAGCGGCTATTTACATTCGCGATGAAAGAACTTTTAATAAAATTAAGTAAATTTCCGTTCAGATAACATTGGCTTTTGTGTACGATATGCATTTCTACGTACCACATAAGCTTATATGATAATTGTGGCCGGTTTGGGCAGACGTCCCTCCGCACCCCCTTACCTATTGCATTGGAGAACTTCGGTCTCACTAATGCAATAGGGAAGGGTAGTGCGTAAAGGCGTACCCGTCGTCAAAAAAAAGAAGGGCCGGTTTGGGCATAGGGCGGTGGTAAATGCCACGAGATCCATGTTTTATGAAACCTGGGAATTAGGACATAGAAGTGGTATATTTCAGACTTTGAAGCTGATCACAAGAAATATCTCAGTTAGCAAGATCTTATGTACTTTTTACATTTCTTATGTACTTCTCGCCTACTACTAATAACGTGTCTCGAAATTTCATGTAATGTCTAACAGATAATTTACTAATTATAGTAAATGTTATAAACTAGTATACTAATGTTAATAATTTTTATGAATTAAATATATTTAGAAGTATACATTTAATTACAAAAGGCTATACATATATGGAGTAATTTATAATTAATACCTAATGGTTGTATTATATTATATTTCATAAACATTCGCAATAATAATGAATAGTCGTTTTAGAATCTGTGATTTTGATATTACATATTATATTAGCTGACATTTAATTTTTAAAGTCATAGAATTATTTCAATAAGTAGGTACCTATAATATAATTCATACGCGTGATACGTGTGACTTTCTAGTGTTGAGACAACGTTGATTAATGAATTTTTTTTTTAAATAAATAATAGTGGAATCAAACGTTTAAGGGGGTAGATGCACTCAGAAGCGTAAAAAAAGGCCTATTTTAAAAAAAATATTTTTTACAGTAATTAAGTTTATTTTACAAAATAAATTATACAGAGTTTTTATACAATGCTTTAACTTAACAGTTATGAAAAAAAAAAAAAAATACATATTATTTATTAAAATATCGCCATATCGGTTGGATCCTCTCCCGCGAGTAGTACTTCGCGGTGACCATCACAACAGCCTTCTGGATCATCTGAATTCGACAAACCAAGGTGAAACCTTTAGTTTAATAATAAATCCAGTCTTTAATCGAAGCTTTTTTTTTTTTTTTTGAAAATTTACAAAATGGTGGCATTCGAAACTTTGGACTCTGATTTTCGATAAAATGTTAAAAGTTAATTGTTAAAAAAATATAGTAATTGTTAACAAAAATCAATATCCTTCGATTAAAGACTAGTTCTTAATGCCAAAAAGATAATATTAAAATTTCATCAATATCCACCCAATGGTTTTCGAGTTAAATTGGTCACCGAATGGAAAAACACAGTTTTGATAAAAACGCGTTTAAAGTTTTTTAAAAGTAGATCTTGTTTAATTTTGGTGTTAAGTATCTAATTGAATAGAAAAAGTTAAATTTTGCGTAATTTTATTACTAGCTGTCTGAAATTTCACATCTCCATCACACTCCTTACACTTGACAATACTTGCAATAGCAGTAAAAACAGATATAAAGTTTATTATTCTGTATTCAACACCATTATCTTCAGGCGCACTGTCTTCGAGGTCACGTTTTAATTTTTTAGCTGACGAACTAAGAACACTTTGATCACGTTCCGCTGTCTTTGGATTGAATACATTTCTTCTTTTGACAGTACGCGATTTACGAACACCATTAGACTTTCGAAGTTCTCTTGAACCTTTCGCACGATCCATGATAAAATTTTCAAAACAATTTTCACAAATCAAAAAACACGTGTATCGACTCGACTACTCACTTCCAATGTCGAGTGTAAAATGAAATTTAACCAAAAATTTTTTATCTTATACTTGAAATTATTCTATTCATACAAGATAATAGGCGTGACAAAACCGGGCGCTTGCAGCTGCCGTCCGCTACCTGCTCTATTCACAACCGAGAGGTTGAATGTTACTTCAGTAATTACTAAATATCTTGAAAAACTATTCATCGGATTGACTTGAAATTTTCAGACAATATTCTTGAAACATCATACTTTAAGAAAATGAAAAAAAAAACAAAAATCGATTTTTCCAAAATTCTAAGTGCATCTACCCCCTTAATAACACAAGTATCAACTGCTTACACTTGGTAAGTTTTAGTTAATATGTCGATTACAAATGAGACAATAGGAAAACAATGGAAAGCTGGCGTAAACGCCAGGCTAGTGCTCAACGGTAATATAATTTTTCTTTCAATGATAATGATTTTGGTTATTTGTATTGGTTATTTAAATAATATGTAAAAATAAAATTTACATCTTCTATATGAAATTACAAGAACTAATTTATTACAAATTTTGGTATACTTTAGAGACCGATATTATTGTAATCTGTGATTAATATGAGCTGAGTTACATCACTATTCGAGTGCATAATAAATTATGTGATTAATAATTAATAATTGTTTTCATTTTACCATAAAATAATACACACTCCATATTATGTGACCCCGATGAAAATATCTCCACCTTTATTTTACGAATTTGCATCAACCTAAAAAAGAAGTCAATTGTTAATTTTCATTAAAGGTAGTATTAAACTTACTAAAATTACTAATTTGTGAATTTTATAGGTTATATTGTACAGAACCGTTGATTATTATAACTGCATAATTATTAATGATATTTGCTACGCTTTATTATATATTTTGGCTGTTATTATTATCGGAATTTTGTGAGAATTGTTTTTTTTAATCGCTTATCTAATGCACGTACGGACTGGACGGCGAGCATGGCATGTCGAGTGGCCGTGGTCAGCCGCCTAAGCAGCGATAGTGAAGAAGATATTTGGTAAAGATCGATTTTTTTTTTTTTTAATCGATCCACATAACTTCGAGGTCCAAGAGATCAATGTTGTATTCTAGTTGTTTTATTTAACTTTATTCGTAAATAGTATTCTTCCATTGGTCGAAATTAGACTATAATCCTCATTTATTGCAAAAAATGGTTTTAATTTTTTTTAACAGTACTAAAGACCATTAATAGCAACTAAAGAAAAAGAACGTTTAACCTACTAAGGAAAAATGACACTGAACTGTTTTGTTGTTACCTATTTATAGATGGTCATCATATTATTTTATATAATAAAAAGGAATCGCTAAAAATCGATACTTCATTTGTTTGAAAGATCGATATTTTGGTCCTAGATGTTTAGTGAATCGATTCAAAAATCGATATTTTTCGGATAGGATTCCCATCAGGGGACCGATAACATACTGTATCCACGGTACGGTCCGTACGTGTGTTAACACCATAAACATAGTTATGGTATATGATTCCGTTCATATTAAACAAATATTAAATGATATGCATCGGTTGTTTTATAATACTTTTTGTTTTTAATTTTGGTGCCGATATAAAAATTAATTTTCATGGTATTTTGAAATACTTTATTTATTAAAGGAATTTCTGTGTTTATATTAATAATATAACTATTTTTTATACGAATTATAATACACATTACACGTTAAGAATGTTAGTAATACATGTTCTAAAGATTTTCATTTTGATAGTTTTTGTGGCCTCATCAAATATTTTTTAATTATCTGCGCAATTTGATATTTACTTGATATATCGATCTAAATAATTTAAAATTGATAGTATGTATAAAATTGCTGTTTTTATAGTTTGCTAATGAAACAGAAGTACATACCGACCATTTATCAAGCAATCTCTTTAACAATTTTCGTAATATATCATTGATGATGTCGTAAAGGGCATTTTATAAGGTCATATGTATTTACTGTCTGTTTGTTTATAATCTTAATATTAAATACCTACTATATATGTATTTGGTTATGCTTCAATACTTAGTCTATTCATTGGCTTGGCCAATAGAACTGGAAACAACGTTGTCACTTATCGTAACATGTAAAAGTTGATTTGTAAATATAATTGTCTTGTTATTCTAAATCGGGATTGAATTTTGAATATGATACTGTTCAAGTTTTGAAAACCGTTTGTATTGATAATGTATTGATAAATGAATTTGCTCCGTAAACGTCCAAAACTGAAGAGTTTTCAATGAACGTATACATAGAGAAGCATTACTACGATTAGAAGGCACGTAAAACGTGACGTCATATCTTGTCATACAGTATAAAATTAAAATATTTAATAAAGTATTATTGATGATTTGATTTCAATTGTTTCTTGTTGGTCAGCCTTATGGTCTGCTTTTTGATGAGCAAACAAATGATGGTCCTGTTATACACAAGGGTCAGTAGACCCGTGATATGAATTCGTGGGGTTGCTTATTTAGCAATCTGCTTTAATATACTCTTCACAGTTCATATATCTACCTCCCACCGGGGCAACGCGGTAGAATGCACATGCCATCCCATATTGCCCCACTTAAGGTGACGGGAAGAACCGGAGGGTTTAGTGGGTAGGGGTTAACGGCGCTTCTCGCCGCGAGTCCCACACTAATATTGGTGTGTAACAGTCCCTCACACTTGTGAGAGACTGTCACATACCGTCGGATCCAGTCCTTTCCTGGGGGGGTACGTCCCTTTGGGTTAGGCTAGACAGCAAGTGCGTAAATGAATTCCCCTCGAAAAAAAAAGTTCATATATTTACCCGAACAATACAAAAAATAACTTATTCCTGCACTTTGACGGTAACATATATACGAATAATAGAAATGCTTTATTTCATTGCACAAAACTATGTATACGGTGTAATTAATATTTTTGTGACTTTTAATGTAATGTTATAAAATACATGTATGAAAAAAGGAAAATAAAACAAAATTTGTAATGAAATTAAATAATTTGTTATTATTAATCATAAAACAACACATATTTTTAATACAATATTGTGTATTATCAAGTCATAACTACGCTTCATTTATTTATTTATTTTAATATAAAAATTACTTTAAGAGAAAATATCACAAATCTTAAATGCCAACTACTTAATAAGATAGACAAAATTGCAGAATTCAAATTGAATCTAAAAAAAAAAAACAGAGATTTATTATAACATATACTATATTGGTTCATATACGAACAATGAAGATTAGTATCGTTTACAAATTACAATTTAGAAATACTTTCAATTTTCCCCACATTACTATGGTAGTTAATAGAACAAAATATTTAATAAATAAATTGAATATAATATTTGATTTTATTTGACCCTATATTATTTTACGAGCGAAAAAACTTGAATGCAATTCCTGCAAAGTGGACTGATAGGTTATGTTACGAATGGTGAATGAATGAATGAATCCACATGTGACTTGAAACAGAGAGGGGGGGGGGTTGGGTTTAGAAAAATCAGAAATATCACAATGGAGAAGAGAGGTGCTGTAAGATATCACTTTTATTATTTCTTTTGTCTAAGGCGCGATTGTTAATCGGAAAGTTTTCAAAAATTAAATTAGATTATAGGTTTTTACTATTAAAATTTCTAAATATTTTGAAATAATGAAAAAGTATAATCAAGGAAGCCTTGAACGATGTTAATAAATGGATTTTTGTTTGTTGCGAGTTGTTAAAATAAATCACGCGATCCATTCTTTTAAATTCCTATACTGATAAATATCATCAGTTTACCTCGCAAACATGTTAATAAAATATTTAAATATACGATTATTATGTTAACTGGTTTCACATTCAGGAAACTGTTTAATTAAGTAACTGGATTCTTATAAATAACACTAGGTTATTGTAAAATGAATATTGTGTATACGTAAAATTATTGACAATAAATAAATAAATAGTTTTTATTATTTACATAACAAGTATCGTAAATATTTTTTAAGTATAACAATTCTTATTTCTAATAGCTCTATGATTATGAGAACGATTTACTAAAAAAAAATTATGGCAAGACATACCGAAGATAATAATAGGAGATACAAACAAAACGTAGTAACGACTTGAAAATAAAATTACACGGAAACATTTTCGTCACGATAAACCCTATAAAATATATCACTACACACAGTTTAAATCAACAGAACATATTAAAAGCTCTAAGATAAACAACAGTCTTCTTATATTATACAGATTATTTACACACATAGTCACATATATTCGTTTTCTTTTTATTTTTTATTTTTTTAATTATCATTTTAATAATATAAAAAATATCCTACATGCTGTACATTTCAACAATGGTTCCTTCGTATAGAAATATATATTTATTTATTTAATTAAAATTTGTCAATATGTACAAAACTAGAAACGATAGTAAAAATAGTTAAATCTTTTAGGAATAAGTCATATGACAGAGTACTCTATAGCGAGAAATACATTAGTCCCGATCAGAAGGCACTTTTTCACGTGCTATGAACAACAGTCGTACATATATTTACGATCAATAAAATCACTAATAATTAAAATCATATTAGAAGGAAATAAAAAAAAAGATTCCGTTTAAATGTGCCGACTATTAAATGACGTAAAATGATCAATATAATAATAATAGGGAAAGACTTAAAAAATATTTCTACAAATTCGTGCCTTGTTAAGAGTTTATTTGCTTTATCAGCCCCCCCCTGTATTTTGAATATGTATTTCCTTCTTAACTGAACTCTATAGTGGGCATGTAAAGAAACAAAAACCACAAAGGCAATAACAGATCAACAACATGAGGCTTTTTGGCGGCACCTCAGTCTGTCATGTAGTAGCAGTTATCTTTAATTCAATCGCGATTTTGGTGGCGTTTTACGTATTATAGTTTTTTTTATTGTTATTGTGCACAAGTGAAGTGAATTGAAGATAATAAGTTCGAAGCGTTTATTCTGAAATGGTACGAGAATCAATGGAATATTCTAGAAGGATTGCCATCATCTCGCTAGGTTGTTGATACAAGTTTGAACTTCAGAATAAACAGTATGGACAAAATCGTTCTTAGCCTGTCCCATCGGACTAATGTTTCTAGTCAACAACATGAAGAGGTTATCTAACAAGCCGCCATGACAGTTGTGACTGACGTTATATCGAACGCCTTTACCTTTGTAGATAAATAATTGATTATATTAAAAATTCTAAGCAATTTGCCTTTTTATTAAGTTAACACATTAAAAGTTTGCCGTTTAAATTATTACAAAAGTTAACTCTATATCCGTGAGGTGTTTATCGGCATATAACCTAGCAGTCAATACTTTAATTCACGTAAAATCTAAGTTAAGTAATACCTTTTTGGTTTTCTAATATATGTACATACAGTATGTAATAAATAAAAAAAACTAAATGAAAAAAAATGGAATGTACGATATTGAATGTCGTGGTTCTAATACGTTTCATATACAATACTAGAGAACTTTGGTACTCCTTAACTAGTTTGGTTACGTTGCAATAAAATAATAACCTCTAAGTAATTTTAATCACGTTAAAAAATACTGAAACTAATATTTACTACGACAAAACAGATAATAAGATGATTAAAGATTTAATTTTTTAATCGCAACTAAACCGAAATTTAAAATCGATTATCATTCAGGTATCGTTACGTTCAAATAACGTATAACACCGTTAACCGTTATTTACGCTGTAACGTTATTTACTTAAGTAACGTTATCAGTATAACACATGAGTAATAACGTTACCAAGTTTTCATACGTTTTACGTAATTCGATTTATTTGCAGTTCAAGTAAGCACTAGTAAACAAAAATAAGCAAATCATAGACCTCCTCCCTCCATTGATGCTTGCGTAGTTTTATTAATCGAAAATAACGACATGACATAGTTAGTTAATAAAGACTAATGTATTTCTCCCGATATAATGAAGGCCCGAATAACGGGTCACAGTCTCGGGCAAGGCAGCGCGTCTCTCACTAAAGGTAAAACAACAACATTATCTAGAAGGAAGCCAAAACGACATCACAAACTACTTATCCCACTTAATTAACATTATAATGATTATATCACTCGTTTATTTTGTTTTTTGATGTGAAACATCTATAGCCGCACGTAAAACTGGCGTGGCGACGCATGCCGTGGCGACGCGTCGGGGCAACATCGAATATAGCTATTACCGAAGTCACTGATTAAACGAATAAAGTAGTCACGATTTGAAATAAATTCGTAAATTTTTGTATCGAATGAAAATAAATGTTTATTCAATAAATAGTCATCGTTATCTGGAAAAAAAATCGTAATATTTTATTTTATCATTATGACATATTTAGTTCCTATCACAATCTGTTCTTTTCTGCATATTACTTTTACATAAAAATGTCGATGTTTCACATCTGCCAGGCGTCCCGTGACGGTTCACTTTTTTTCTTTATTCCGTGTCGAGATTTCGTTTATCACGAATCGCGAAAAGTAAGTACAAACAATAAAATACATAAAGCTGTAGAGAAATCCATATGTTAATTGATATATTATATATCAGTATTAAGAGGACAGAATAGAATTAAAACTTGAAAATTGTTTTTAATCTATCGATATTATGCCCGTACAATAGAATACTGATACTCACTAATTAGATTACACGCATTGCATTATGCATTATTTATGCAAAAATATTTTCAAAATATGGACTATAAAAATTGCTGATTATTATGTGTTTATTTTTACCAAATCGATTCTATAATTATTGTGAGAGATGGAGGTAAAATTTAAGGTGAGTGAAAACAAAATGGCGGCTGTTTTGCTGGAAATGTCAAGGTTATTTTTTATTGTGACATTTTAGAATTCACACCCGTGTCATTATTAACAATACTATTTCACATCACTCTTTACGTAGTAACCAAAATACCATGATATTACACAATATAGGGTTAAATATAACAAGGCGACAAAGAGAATAAAAATACAATAATAACGTAACAGACTGAAAAGCCTTTTAGTCAATATTAATCTGATAATTAAATTAAACATGACCTCTCTAAAGAGGATATGCTAGCGGCATTTATTCCATATAAATTTAATGCCCTGTTTTCTCAGTGGATAATAGCATTATGGTAAATATTTTTATACCGAATATTATATATACACCACCGCCATGTTTTGATTTTTTAAATAAATTACTTATTGTAGAAACTAGGAGACTCTGAAAATGAAAAAAATGCTCGATTATTACCGTCAATGAAAAAAAAAAAAAAAACAAAAACGTGAAGAAAATCTGCTGCCGACCGCATGTCCTCTTAAGTCATCAAATGCATTTAATCCCATGTTAACTGATAATAAGGAAAAAAAAAACTTGCGAAAATGACTAAACTTTACATCGACACTTACGATCAGATGAGATCGTCGCCAAAGTAAACTGTAATATCAAACGAATGGACGATTTATCTCTAAATAAAATATGTCACGTTATTTGTTGTAAAAAAAAACACAGCGCCACCTACCGCGTCCAAGTATAGCTGGAAACAATTAAGTACTCAAAAATCAATGTAATCAGAATCGGTCAAGCCGTTTTTGGATGAGAAATATTACGAACTCACGTACAACTGATATTTTGTATATATCTATAATTTGAATTTCTAATGGAACGACTATAACCCCATCTATCGGATTCTATCACAGATATGAATTATCGTCACGAGAAAAAAAAAAAAAAAAACACGGTAATTAAATATTATAAATTATGATAATTAACAATGAATACTTTTTTTTTCTTTATCATTTAATTGAATACGAATTATAATTAATCATTAACTTGTTAAAAGGAGACCGAGTATCTAAATCATTAGCAAGAATTAAGTTAATATATTTTTTTTATATAAAAAAAACTACGTAGATAGTTAAATTTGGGAATTTATAATTCGTCAATTGGCAATAGAAAAAGCTCGTATTAAAAATATTACTAAGTATTAATTGTCATAAAATATTTATAAGCGTTAATTTTATTCTGTCATCAGATGTTTTTTTTTGTTAATCTTACGTTATTATTTTTTTTTTTTTCAAATATATTTACGTAATATTAAAGAATATATTATAACAATGTTGCCAGTTTTCCTTAACATGTATATATTAACAGTAGAACGTATTGGTAACTATTAAGCGTCTGTCACACATGGTGACGTACCGGTGCGTGATACCGTCCGACGCATTGGTCCCCGCTTTATTGTATAAAACCACAATATATTAATTATATATTATTATTATAATTCTAAACGACAGATCACAGCCTAAGTTGAATTTCAATGAATCGAGGTAATAACGAGGGGTGGCGGTGCGTGTGCGTGCGCGTGCGTTGCGTGCGTGTGCGTGCGCGCCCGCACGTCACGTGACCGCGGCGACGTCCGCCTGCCGCTTCTCTAACCCGTCCTCGTCCGTTGATCTGGAATAACAAGTCTTTTACATGCGCCTATCGTTTCAATATAGGAATTAAAAACTACCCACAGTTCGAGAAGTAACATCGATTAACGTGATATTGAATATTTTGTCGATATAAGCCGAGCAAAGTCACGATGTTTACACTGGGGTTGATTTAACCGCTTGGCTACCTTCAAAGGAAATTTAATACTTCACGGTTTTAAAAAGGTCAAAAGCGACATGAAAATTTGAAAGAATATTAATCGCTCAAATACTAATAAAAATATAACAATAGGAAAAAACAATTGAAAGCTGGCGTAAGCGCCAGGTAGGTACTTGACCGCTTTATGGGGGGCAGGAAGTATATCCTGCCCCTCGGACTGTGGACCTTTGGTCGTATCTCTCTTTGAGAGGTGGGTGGGGAATTCCCCCCCCCCCCCCCCCCCCCCCATCCCTACTGGGCCATTGCACGGACGAGACCTGGTGGGTCTGCCGCAGGGGGCGACGCGGTGCTTGCGAAAGCTATTCCGTATCGCCCCCATCCCAAATGCGGCGGACGACCCCGGGGGGTTTAGTGCGTATTTCCGGACGCTTCACGTCATCGGGGGACTCCGGTCTCACTAATGCAATAGGTAAGGGTAGTGCGTAAATGCATTCCCCTCGTCAACAAAAAAAAAGGTGCTTGACCGCTTTCAGCTAAAACCCTTAAAATACGGTTTGATCAGAATGAGAACTGTACATCAGGCAGCTAATTCTGATAAAGTGTTGAAAAAAAATCGATGTTATGAAAGCGTTCCAATATAATATTAATAAAAAATTTGCTGTGTTAATAATAATAAGCTTCTAAAAAAATCATGACATGATTAACGGACGACCTCTAAGTTATCTGTTGGGAAAAACGAAATTACTCAATGTTATACTCCTGTCAAAAGTTTTTTTTTTTTCGAACCCAGTTAACGCTGTTGACCGGAAGGCCTTTACAGCTTCACCGTGACTTTGGGGGCGAGTGCTGAAGGCACTCAGCCGCAAAAGGTGACTAGCACAAGGGCTACCAAAATGGTATCTGTCAAAAGTCGCGACCCGCGACTCATCGATACACTAGGGAGGGATACGTACGGTGTATTAACTTATCGATAACGGCTTATCGAATCCGTACATTGTGCGGGTAATTTATTCATTATGATGGTATAAGTAAAAAGTTACTTTTTTTTAGGTTATTTTTTAGAAGGTGCTTTTTTTTTTCAATCATTTGACACCTGGATGTACGAGTAGCGAGATGATATTTTAATAAACACAAGTTAAAATGGATGCATTTTTGGGAAAAAGTATCAAAAACATACATAAGCCTCGAAGCAAGCAATGTTAATTTATTAATTAGCAGCTTTGAGCCCGCGGGTGCGCTCGCGTTTCACATTTTCTTCAATGCGTGATATAGTTTTTAAATAATCACTGGCAAATAATGTTTCGATAGTGCTTATCCATTGAATTGCATTTTATTCGCAATTACCGTAAAAATCGGACCACCCGTTTCGGAAATCAGCCGAAACAAACAGACGGACAGACAGACAAACGAAAAATTGTAATTTTCGTATAAGCATCGTATATACGTACATTCATATGTGTTTAGTAAAAAGTCGTTATTTTTTAATATTACAAACAGACAATTCAATTTTATTCACATGATATTTGAGACAGGATAAGTTTAATAAATTAAAGAAAACACATTGCTACACATTGATTCCTACAAAAACTGTGTTTCCGCTAATGAACCCGCGGTTTAAGCGAAGGGAGAGTTAACAGTTGTGCGAGAGGGATAGAGCGATTACCTGTATACGTGCGCGCAAGAGTTAGCGGTGCGGTAGTGCGCCGCGTACGGGAGGCGGGAGCGCGCGCCGCGCCGCCTCGCCACCACGGCGCGCCGCAGCGTGCCCGGGCGCACCGTGTTGCGGATGCCGTGGTACGCCAATCTACACGCATAATTATACTATCGATATAGGCACCTCTATTATTATTATTACTCGAAAAGGGGCTATGCAGGCTTAAACAGTCCTGTATCACTGCGACCTAGTCAGATCTATTGTGATCGCCCCTATATTGCTAAAACCTCACTGCCTAGACCTACAACCTGAATGTACTGTAGGATCTTTTTGGCAGAGAGCGTCTGTACCTCCTCCGGGAGCAACGTGTGCTTACCCAGAATTCGGTTACGTATGGGTATTAATGGATCACATTCACACAAGACGTGCTTTGGTGTTTCGTCGTCTGCTATTTCACAGAACCTGCACTCTCTTGTGTTCTGGACACCGATGTTGTGCATATGCTTGCCCAAACAACAGTGCCCAGTTAGTGCTCTCACTAATACTCGTACCTCTAACGCACACCCCCACCTCCAAATTACATATTATATTTCTACACTTTCAAGATTGGTCTTCACAGCTTTTTTTTATAGGGCGATTGCTTTATCACAGTCTCACTTGATGTTAAATGACGATGTGGTCCGGGATGGTGAACACAACAAGCATTAAGATAGTGGGTATCAAGTGTTGCTGCCGGAACACACCTCTTGGTATTTGGCGACAGGTTTTCAAACTTGTGGGTGGTAGCTACCCAGACGGGCATTCATATAAAATGCTCTATCACCATTCTATAGGTGGGCTCGAACCCACATCCATTAAGACGGAATCCGGTCGTACTACCAAATGCGCCATCATAGTTTTTAAACTAACTCTATATACTAATTTAGTGAGTTATAGATACTTTTTAGACAAATCAATATGACATTTTTTATACTAGATAAATTCAACAATAAATTAGAACGTTGTTAATCTATACGAGTATATATAAGCAAAGTTTGCATTTTTTTGTTTGTCCGAGGTAAACTCGAAAACTACTGGACCGATCGGCATGAAACCACAACCATTCGACGTTGAATTAATCGTAGATTGTTATAGGCTACATATTTTGCTATGTGCCCTTTGCCATGTTTTCTCAATTTGTTTGTTTATTATTCCTTTGACGCACCATCACCTCAAAACTACTGAACATATCGGGATAGGACTAATACCTTTCAACGCAGTATTTTTCGTAGACAGGTATTTTTTGGATTCCACCGATCCTCTCTAATTTTTTTTCGATTTACTCTTTTGTATATTTTCCACTTCAATTTACGCTTATATACAATTTTTCCGCTAATAAAAACAAAATACTCTTACTTTTATGCATTCATTTGTTTTTTTAAATTACCTATAAATGAAACGTCATATGCACAGAACATATGAAACGCGGGCGTTGCCGCGGATACCAGCTAGTGTTATATATGTCAGCTTGTGATGATAATACCCTTGTAACGATTTTATAACATTTGATTTGATTATCACCAAACATTTCAATTAATTATGGCATGATGTAATGTCATAAATATTAACCATTATAATATCATTAATATTTGTTAAGTTTATATATAACCTAAATAAAAGTAATAATTAGAACGATTGAAAGATAATTCTGCCTAAATCGACTTCTCGTATAAATCGATTATTTCTCTATCGATTTGTTTAGTAACATCTCTAGCGAAGTCACGATGACAATTGTGTCAAAAAGTTATTTCGTAACTACCGACTGTAGGAGATTGCAATTCTAATAGTTAATAATCATAACATAAGCTCACGCCTGTTATCCCCGAAGGGTTAGGCAGAGGTGAAGTAGCGAACTACACCACTCACATTCCGCCGAACTTAGTTATGGCGAGCCCGTCGTCATATCGGGCACAAATCAAATATCACTTGACCCGACCCGGGGATCGAACCCGAGACGTCAGAACTATAGCCGTACTGTAATACAACGGCACCATCGAGACAGCTAACAATCACTATACTCGGTTATCGACGGTCGATATTTCCTGAAAGAGATTACCATAAAGTGTTAAGTTTATAATGAATCCTAGATAGCAAGAGCTTACCTAGGACAGAGTGCGGCTACTGTTGTGATAATCAGTACGAGCCAGTAGACTGGGTCGGAGAGCGCGTGCTCCAGCACTTTGTACGTCGAGGGGAGGTTGAAGCACGACACGCACAGCGACTGGTACACTAATGTCAGCACGAAGAACGACAACAGCGAACCAGTCAACGCGAACACTTGAATTATCGTCTGTGGACATTATAACTCCTACTATCGACATCGACATTCATTTATAAACCATCCCGCAAATTGACAATGCATTGGTAGGAGTAGAAATAACCGTTCTGTTACGGGGGTCCCTTTCAAGAGGCTTTAAAAAAAAAACGGTTCTTTAGATTAACAAAAGAATGTTTATTAATAAACACAATTAAACTTCTACAATGATAATAGGGACCCGAAAGTAACTCGACTTCTTGTTGTCGCGACTTAGTACAGTAATACCCCGCTTAGCGCGACCCCTTTACGCGCGGTTTCACTATAACGCATATTTTAAATTTCGCGCTCAAATGCCTCGCATTACGCGAAAGAGTGCGTATAAACATAATGTAAAGACAATAGACGTATTTTTCCGTAAAAAAAAAAAAATAAGAGTATGTATTGCATAAAGTGTTGTTAGAATTAAAGTGATTGATTAAAATGATTTGTATTTTTTTGTATTAAATTTTGACTATGTTTAATCATAAACCTCTATATACGCGAATTTCAGTTAACGCGATTTTTTTCGGAACGTATCCCTCGCGTAAAGCGGGGTATTACTGTATATGAAGGGTTATAATGTTTACTAAGCAAAGGGGCTGACGCGGAGCGGTTTAGCGCTGTCATCCGTTTTAGGTACACTGGAGGACCCTAACAGTTCGATAGGCAAACAGGAAAGGATATATTTATTTATCCATGAAGTTAAATCTTGTATCTAACAGTCATGATGGCCATTCTTCTAGAACGATCTATGGAATTTTCGTGGCACCTTAGAATAAACGTACCAAACCTCCAATACACTTCACTTGTACACGAAACCCAAACTACTATACGAAAATACCAGCAAAATGACACAATATAAGTTCCAATAGCACAAGTTATTAAATTAAAGATAACAGATACTATAAGTCCAACTGAGATGTCAAAAACTCGTCTAATAATGCGTTAGTTACAGGTATTATAAAAGGAAATCATTTCACAACTGTATTAAGTACATTATTGACAAAAAAAAATGACGACCGCTGTGTCATCCATCATCGTTGCTTTCAAATTTACATTCAATGTCAACCCCCTACACAAAGCGAAAACACACCACTCAAAATTATAACCAAAAAATGAATGAATACATCATACAGTTCTATTAAAATATCTATTCTATTGTAAATTAATATTTATTATAAAGACGAAAAACTTTGAAATATCGGTCTCGTATCGATGTGATATATTTATCTAAAGATTAATCCATTTTGTATCGATCGAATATTTTATTATTAGGTATAAATGTATTCATATTTTTATTATTGTCGAACGAAACAAAATTTAAAAAAAATATTTTCGTGAATAAACACCACAAACTCCGACGTGAAATGCTACTAGGCAATTTAAAGCGATACACATCTATTGCTATTGCTTTTCCACACCCTCAACAACCACTTACGAGTTTCTTATAGAACAGCTGCGTGAAAAGTAAAATCTTATATACTTTCGATTTATTTAGGAAATCCCTCGAAGTTAAATGTATAATGTGCCATATGTATAAATGACATTAGGTTTGATTAGAATGACAGCTGTCAAACTAATGTAACTAGTGCCGCGAAAGTAGTATACGAATCGATATTAAAATTTGAAAAATACACATATATAAAGTCAGTCAGTAAATCTATATATATATATATCTACGCAAAGTTTGTTTCTTTGTCCGAGGTAAACTCGAAAACTACTGGACCGATCAGCATGAAACCACAACCATTCGACGCGGAATTAATCGTAGACGGTTATAGGATATATATTTTTCAAATTCTATTGTACGTTTTACTTTTATTCATTCATTTTGTTTTTTTTTAATTAGCTATAAATTAAACGTCATATGCACAGAACATATGAAACGCGGGCGGAGCCGCGGGCACCGGCTAGTTGATGATATTAACTAAAGTCCAGATGATATCCTTTATAAACTGCAAATTATAATAACAGTAAGCGCTTATTTACAAGGACATCACTATTCGCGTACTATCGCGAACAAAACTACCTCGAGCAACACGATTTAATCTATTTAGCACAAATTATTATCGGACAAATTTAGGTCTTTACTCTCCTCTAAATAGAATAATCTCACTATATAAACAAAAAATCTTAAACTAAAAATATAGACATTTTTCAAAACAGCCTTAAAATGTATAAATCTAACTACTTACGAAAGTGATACTAATGTTATATATATATATATATATATAATCTAAAACCTAAAATTAATGTAAGTTTATTCTACTTTTAATTTGGAGTCGTTTTTTTTTTTTAGTAATTTAAAATTTAAGTTTTATCAATTCTAATATTCAACAGATTTATTTGTTCTTTTGTATCTTTTTGGTTTGTACAAGCTTGTTCTCAATATATACTTCAACGTAATCACTTATAATTAAGGTTGCATTTATCACGTGTCCTCAAATTGTTCATAGTACATATCTAAATCAAAATGTAAATCTTGTTAGTGTTCAAATAAATAAATAAATAAAAACAAACAATGACGTTATAAAACTCTGCTCCACATAGTCTGGCAGCTGTCATTCTAATGAAGACGCAATAGTAAGATAGTGCAAGAGTTAGAAGTCGTCGGACTCACCCAACTCCTGGTCTCGATGGCGACGTAGGCGAGCATGATGACGAGGCAGCAGGTCATGCAGCATGAGCCGAAGGCCCACATGTCGACGTGCGTGTCCCAGTAGGCGCAGGCGGCGGTGAAGAACACCACTATGCTGATGTAGACGGACTCGGCGAGCACCGCCCAGTAGGAGTGCGTGCGGTACCCGAGCCCGCGCCGGCTCGCGCTGTACAGCCCCGCGCGCTCCGTCAGCAGCGACGCGGGCGCGCACCTGTCGTACGCACCTGTACGCACACACACACATATGCTTCCATTTTTTTTTATAGTAGCTTGACAAAGTGACGGCGTTGTACCCGATGGTAAGCACAATGCAATACAGAAACTGTGGCGAATGGCGAGAGATCGGTTATACATCATCAGCAGTCCTGTGATGCCGGCCTGCACAGATATCTCTTCACGCTACGTTGGAAGGACATGATGCTATAGGAAAGGGGGAATACATCGGCCGGAAGACTGTTCCACAGCTTCACAATACGGCATTCGATATTTATCGATTCGTCTCAACATCGACTCGATAAATATCCAGACGAACAAGTCATGTGTAGTTATTCAACCCGACTGATTAATTAATGCAGAGCCGAAACTTTTGGATTTAAATACATCAAATTTTTACCAAATGCTTAAGTTAGGATTCGAATCCGCTACCACTATAACACAGTTCAAGCTGTCAGAGATTTCACAGAACTCAATGTCCTCAAAATATAATTTTCTGAATTAGTTTATCTAACTTTATCTAATTTAGAAACTTTAGAATTTTTCGAAAAAATTAATTCATTTACGACATTAAGGCTGGCGTGCATCATCTACGTTTATATTTAACAAAAGTCAAATCCGTAGTTAAATCTACAGTTAGGCAAAAACGTGTTGCACCACCCGAGTTTAGTTTAAATGACGTCATAATTTAACTGTAACCATAACCCACGAAATTTGGGCGTTTAAAATTTAAAAAAAGATTTTGTAAAGTTATTTTACTTTTATCCCTAAAACATAAAACTCGAAGGAATAAGTAATAATACTCAGCAACAATAATAATTAACATTTATTTCATTAGGATATATATTACAGTAATAGATTTGATCCATAACGAAATATATCCAAAATCTTCGTTTTAATACAAACTGACAACAATAACAACACATTTGTTTTCTATTTGTTAGTATTGTTTTTTTGGCATTTTTTACGATGTTACCATACATAAAATCTTTTCCTTAATATTTATTAGGAGATTGATGTATCCTTCAACTGATAACTTTTTTAACTTTAAAAGTTGGGTTGTGCACTCGAAACTTTGCTACCGCATGGTTAAAGATATAGTAAAGATTAAGTTTAAATTTAAACTTTACTATAACTGGAGATTTCGTGCACTCCACCCTAAGAATCTATCACGCGGTACGCTGGAAAACTAGTAGACTTTTTTACCTAACAGATATTCAAAACAAAACTATGTAAATATACAAACACATCGCAAATTGCTTGCTTTTAATCGATAATTTTAGTGACTCGACTAAAAAAATTAACAGGCATTTTTGTTTCGACATAGTAATATCTGTTGTAGAAAGTGTTACTCACCCATGACAATAGGCGGGAGAGCTGTGAACATGAGATTGTACGCCATTAGATGTAACTGGTCGATCATGACCATAGCCGAGAAGCCGCTGTACAGCTGATACCAAAATATTAGGAACACAAACGTCTGTCGACAAACAATATTAGTATCAGTCCGAATCCTTATTAATAAACGACGATGGAGCAGTGGGTAGTGCGCCCGGAATCCGCGTTAATTGTCGCGGGTTCAATCCCACCTATCCAACTCTAAAATCAGCCTGAGCTAGGTGTGTTCCGGCAGCATCACTTGAGGACCAGTAGTTCTAGGCTTAGTGTGTTTATCATCCTGGACCACATCGTCGCTTAACATCAGGTGAGATTGTGGTCAAAGCACCGTCACGAGAAAACGACACCCTGAAGTTAGCTGTCAACTTTTTAGTTTTTTTCTATTATTTCTATAGAAGTATAATTTTTTTGTTACATATGTGCCATAGATTTTTGCGACGGACTGAAAAAATCTAGTTTCAAAAAAATACAGTAAAAAGTAATATAGATACATTTTATTTATCTAAATATCATGTAGATGAGGAAAGTATTACTTACGGCATTTTTAAGGAAAAAAATAAAGTATCATCCTGGCGAGACGGTCGTAGCACCAGTGCCCGTGTACGAGCAACAACCGTTCGATGTATTTAAACCTTGAGAGGGCGAAGTCCGAGGCCATCACCGCCTGCATACCCTCTTGGCCCGACAAGCCTGCCATCATAGACATTACCTTACAAACTACTGTTTTTCTTCTTTTTAGTTTGGAATTTGTGCCCGATATGGCGACAGGCTCGTCCCCTGTCACATCTGGGACGGAACTAAGCTCGGCGGAATGCGAGTGGTGTAGTTCGCTATTTCACCTCTGCCTAACCCTTCGGGGATAACAGGTTTGAGCTTATCTATGCATGTATTAAATAAGTGTAAAATTTGCGTAGAAATGAATTCACTTTAAGGCACGCAATATTAGTTGTGAAGCGACATGACGTCATAGGATATAAAAAAAAACATTAATTAAGTACAGTACATTGTTAATAGATGGCGTGTTATGTGTTAATTGTATTTTTAAAGTAGTTTTTTGTCAGTAATAGAGTAATGTACGCACCCACACCGACGTCAGCGGTTTGTATCATAGAGACGTCGTTAGCTCCGTCGCCGATAGCCAGAGTGGTCACACTTAGCTCTTCCTTCACAGCCTATAATAGACAATAAAACTAAATCACACCAAAGATTTGTAATATTTTTTTTTTTTTAATCCCAGAGAGTTTATTCTAATATCGAAAGTAACTCATTATCTACTTACACCAACTATTCATTGATACGAAAACATCGATGTAAAATTTTATCGATAATTAAAAAACAGCATATCGCTAATTGTGTTTTTTTGTTTTGCTTCATTTAACCAACGTAAAATTAACCATTTATCCATCAATTTAACCGATAGACGTCCACTGCTGGGCATAGGTCTCCCCCAAATATCTCCACGACGACCTGCTTTTCGCCACATTCAATGGACTCCCGTGACTTTCACGAGGTCGTGCGTCCACCTCGCGGGGGCCTCTACCCACTTTACGGATCGATATCGACACATTAATATAAAAATCAAACGGTTGATTTATTTCGACTTTAGAGCGACTTTATTTTTTTTTTAAAACACTGAAAAACAATATTACTTTAGGCGGAATAAAGTATTGATATAAACGTTAAACGGTTTGGGGAGACCCAAAAGCGTGACGTCATACTTTACAGGGTACCGTTTATTTAACCGCTCGAGTACTAACCTGGCGTTTACGTCAGCTTTCCATTGTTTAAATTAAAACGCTTATAAGTAAGTACGTACTGTATTTTTTATTGATTTTAATTCTATTTTCAGCGATCGTGCTCATTTTTGGTCTTATATTTAGAGGGGGGAGGCATTTAAAAAAAATGATTAGTCATTCCTGTTACCTTGACGATGTAAGCCTTCTGCAGCGGCGTGGCTCGACAGCAGAGCACCGCGGAACAGCGACGGGCGAGCGAGAGGAACGGCGCCACCAGCCCCGAGCGCCGGTCCAGGATGTAGGTGAGGGTGCGCCCGTCCACCACCAGCGACCGCCCCACGTACCCCCCACTACTCTCCTCGGCGTCGCCCTCCAAATAACTCTTTATCGTCGATTCCGCGTGCTCCTACATCGAATACCCAAACACACACGCGCATGCTAATATTTTTAAATATTTATTCTTATGTAGTAACACTTAACCCCTCATTTTTTTCTTTAACTGTAATTATACTATTGCATTTGTAACTAGAGAACCGCAGAACTACTATGCCTTTTTTTAAATCGAAGATATGTTCTCTTTACAGGTTTTTTATAAATTAAAGATGGCGGTGAATAACAATACTCAGTTATGAAGCGGCGAAGAATAGTAAATAATTCGATTAAAAAAAACCTAGTTCACGTCCGGTCCCAATCTTAATTTTTAGATTGAGATCAAACGTAGAAGAGATTAGTTTTTTTTACTGATATCAATCTCCGTCCTAATAAAAAAACACGATCTGTATCTGCTGAGCAAGACCAAGAGTAACAACAAGATTGTCTACGTCTAAGCAAACTAACGTACAGACAGACATAGACGTTGTCTATTACAACACGTTATTCTCGTCTGGTTGTGATCATTAGGAGAACAACTCGAGCTAAAGTAACACTTGGACGGTCACTTTGACCATTTATATATAGTTATTATAATGCTTTGACCACAATCTCACCTGATGTTAAGTGACGATGTGGTCCAGGATGGTAAACACATTAAGCCTATCCGGGCGCACGATCGAGTGCGTTTTGGTGACCACTGAAAGGCAGATTACCTTGTCCCGGGACATGAGCTGCAGCAGCCGGTCGTTCTGCGAGAAGAGCGCGCGGCGGAGTAGGCGATGTTGATGGCGGTCTCGGGTTTGTCCCCCGTCAGGACCCACACGACGATGCCGGCGTCGAGCAGCGCGCGCACCGTGCGCGGCACGTGCTCCTGCAGCCGGTCCTCGACCCCCGTCGCGCCCACCAGCACCAGCGCGCTCTCCAGCCGCGACAGCGACTCGCGCAGGCGCTTCTCCCGCCCGCCCTACCACCACATCTATACTAACATACTTTGTTCCCTAACCTCCCCCCCCCCCTTCTTCCATATACACACTGCTTTGTTACAGCCGCCGCGACATACTTAATTAATACCAAAGACAAATGACTGTAAATTAGTGCTTTGCTGGCCATTTACTGAAGCCCCCCCCCCCTCTTTAACGAACATAGGTTCGTACTAACGCGTGCTGTTAACTATATATATATATATATATATATATATATATATATATATATATATATATATATATATATATATATATATATATATATTATTATTCTCTTGTTTACACCTTACAACATATATTACTGACCCACAAAACTGAACATTCAGTTTAGCTGCAGGTCATGGTATTAAAATTTCTTATATAATTATATACTTTTAGAGTACCTCAAGAGTATCTCAAACAATGTCAATCAATATCTAAAAAAAAAAACAAACAAAACAAACAATCAAATACTGTTCCTATGGTAAAAAATGTATAAAATAATTTTTCAACTTAATTTTAATCTTAACTATGTTCCTTTCTTCTCTGATGTCTATTTTCTTCTTATTCTAAGTTACTTCTTGTCTATATTGTCTATACGCCCCCGCTCTATTTAGTCTATGTACGCATTATCCCTTCCTCTTCCTATTCAAAAACGGAACGCCAACACGCAACCGCCATCTTTTGTAATAATATTTAAAAGTGCACATTCATTATCCGATTATATGACTAAATTACGAGAATATAGAACAATTATAATAAACTGAACTGAGTGATAACTCTGAACCAGCTAGATCGAAGGTTACTAATAAAGGTAATGTCCGTTTGTTCCTATCAACATCATCCTTCTAGATATTTCCACCACGTGCGAAAACAACAAGTAACATGCACACGATAACATAATACAGTTCACTTCTCCCATAAGGGGGCGTCCATAAATTACCATGGTGAGGTGTTTTTTTAAATTTTCTGCCCCTCCCTCCCCCCCTGGTGAGATGTGGTGAGATTTTATTCAACCCCCTCCCCCAACCCCCAATCTCACGTGAGATTTTTCAAAATGTGAGTTTCTTACGTAAACGCGTAGGATTGTTATTGTAAAAAGAAAAAAAACAAATTTGCTTCGTGCTTTTATTTACGACTAGTTAAGACTAGTAATCAATATTGCTGAGAGTTTAATTGTAAGTGTAATAAAAACTTAACAATAGAATACTTAAATCGTAACTACTGTGATTAAAAAAAGAATACCTACTCTAATTCAGTCCATGGAAAATCTCAAGAGAGACTATTGGAACCAACATGTCCATATGTTTTTCAGTAAAATCATCTGCTCCTTCAACTTCAAATCAACCTCAAACAAAAATTGCGTGATATTTGCCGAGACCCCCCCTCTCTCCGACGTAAGATTAGATGAGATTTGACTCGACCCCCTCCCCCCTTAAACACCTCACGTAATTTATTGACGCCCCCTAATAAATCCGCTAGATAAAACATAAATACAATAAACGATTCAAATCAACCTCAAAAAAAATTGCGTGATATTTGCCGAGACCCCCCCTCTCTCCAACGTAAGATTAGATGAGATTTGACTCGACCCCCCTCCCCCCCTTAAACACCTCACGTAATTTATGGACGCCCCCTAATAAAACATAAATACAATAAACGACAAAATTAGGTAAGATTTTTCTGATCACGTGGTATATTCAAAATGAAATACAAATGTACCTTCACCGATTTCTGATGCCCTCGCGTGGCCGGCGAGCCATTCCTCCCACAGCGCTGGCTGCATCGTTCGTTTCGCCATGACCAGCGTACGCAGACCCGCGCGCGAGTACTCGCTCAGTAGGGAGCGGGTTCGTTCGTAAGCGGCCGACTCCGCGGAACCGGCCCGTATGGGCGCGAGTGCTCCCAACACCGTGCTGTCAGCGCCCTTCACGTATAACACTACCTGAAATTGGTTTATTTACAACAACAAAAAAATACAATTGTACTAGTTTGAAGGTTCTCCTGTAAGGAACCTTTTTTTATTATTATTATTTAAGAATAAAAAATATAGGAATAGATAGGATACAACTCGCGAGAGAGTTTGCAGAGTTTTGCAGCTGAGTGCCTTCAGCACGGGCCCCCAAAGTCACTGTGTAGTTGTAAAGGCCCTTCCGGTCAAAAGCGTTACAGTAATACCCCGCTTAGCGCGACCCCGTTACGCGCGGTTTCACTATAACGCGAAAGTTACAATTTCGCGCTCAAATGCCTCGCATTACGCGAAAGAGTGCGTATAAACATAATGTAAAGAAAATAGATGTATTTTTCCGTAAAAAAAAAGAGTATGTATCGCATAAAGTGTTCTTAGAATTAAAGTGAATGATTAAAATGATTTGTATTTTTTTGTATTAAAAATTGACTATGTTTAATCATAAACCTCGATATACGCGAATTTCAGTTAACGCGATTTTCTTCGGAACGTATCCCTCGCGTAAAGCGGAGTATTACTGTAGTTAGGTTAGAAAAAAAAAAGTTTGAAGGTTCATTCTGCTTACATTTACATATGTTCATACTATTGTCATTCCATATGTAATTAGTACAGAAAAAATATACGGAACCAGTGTCGTGTTTATTTTACAATACCTCTTTTGATTTCGCGCCTTTTTGCAGGAAATATATTTTTATTTTATCTTATAAAAAATTAATTTCTCTATATTTAACGACGCTAAATCGGGATTTAATCAGTGGAACATCCAAAAGCTATAGAGACAATGTCCAGTAAAAATTCAAAGTAAAAACAAAATCGAATTGTTATAACATTTCTTTGATAATGACCTGATGGTGTTGACAAAGACCTTAAATCAAACTCTCAATCCTTGTTCTTATATATTTTTTCTAGAACGAATTCCATTGGAAAGTAATTTTTTGTTTAACTCCATGCTGATATTGTACAAACAGCCTTACCGAAGTTTCTTTTACACATATTTAATTAGACATTCTAACCTGTGGATTTTAAAAATGTTCGTTTATTTCAGTGTAATATCGAATGATATAAAATGAATACAAGTGCTTACTTGTCCAGTCGGCATTCTTAACGCGACCGACATGCATTTCCTGTTGGAGTCGAACTGTTGGACCCTGAGTATTTTGAGTTTAGTGAGTTCCCCGCGGACGCCCACGTCCAGTTCGTCGGGCGAGCGGTTCCTTAGCTCGTACCCGTACGCGAGCGCCGCCTCGGCCAGCGCCAGCTCGTCAGGACTCTCAGCTTCGAAACGAGCTACCTGAATGTTTTTTTTTATTGCATTATAGCCTAGAAACTACCACAATATTATATGACACCTTATGAGGTTATAGTACAGCCGAAGTTTTCATTCACGGTAATCTTATAAAATAACCTAAGATAACCAATGCCAATAAATTAATTTATGTAATTTTTTATGTTTTCGCGTTCCATATTGAATAAATTCAGTTAACTCAATTTGCTCAACTCCAATACCAACCATTGGATCGAATTCCGCCGGCCGAAAGTTTTATCCACTAATCGCCAATACTATCGAAGAATGGCTCGCGAAGCGATTGAAATTAAAAAACATCCAAATTTCAATCGCGAGGATGGTTATAGGTTTTCCTCAGCGTGGAATCAGGTGCTAGAAAATCTAAAGGTTCGTGATTTATCGTCACAGGCATCGTCGATGGACACTGTTAGTGTCGTGTGTTGTGACTATAATAAATATAAAGACCAAACGGGGGTAGTTCATCAAAATACCCCACAACGCGTTAGGCGACGCCGCGCACCGCCAGTCAGCCCGTGACCACGGTTAGTGAAACCCAGCCGAAACGTCGGGATAGGAAAAAGCAAAGGTAACATGTGAAAACCCGTTTAAATTAACTGAATTTAAATTAAGTTATATCAAACAAAAAATATGAAGAAGGGGGAAGAAAGAGAGAACGAAATGTTATTTTAGCTTATTGAATTCACATAGAAACGAAGAAATTCCGGTTTAGATTGTAACTTATAATTGAAAATTATTATCATGCGATTATCAGGAATAATCGTCACATAACCCCAAGAAAAGCACTCAAATCATGTTCAACTTAGGTAGGTAAAGGTCGTTATATGAAACATATTTTCTACCAAATGATTACAGTGATTGGGGACATTCCCTCTGACAACAAAACTGAATTTACTTAAGTAAAATAAACAACAACATTATTCATTAATCACCGTATATAGTGAAGTAAAGGGCTCGATAATGACATATCACAACGATCGAAATGCCACCGATGACGTATACATTCTTTAGAAATCGCTATTACTCATACCTGTTGTTCGGTGGACGTACTCGGTTCGCTGGTGTTATCGTCTCGGCTGCCAAACGGCAGTTTCGGAAGCCGTATTTTCAGCGGCGAAGTAGTCGACGGCGGCGGTGATGGCGTCGTCGAACGAGATTCCGTCAATCGAGCGTATCTGAAGAATAAGTTGGAGTTCAATTACAAAACAAACTAAAAACGTTTATCTTCCAATTAACGCGTTAAAGACTAAGACAGTTTCTTGACACGCATCACGCAGTGTTACCCTAGTTTCGCTTAATCTGCAATTTTCCATCTTATGAATGGTCTCTATAGCCAGAAATAGTACTCACGAAAAATTAGGTACACAGTGAAGTAACAATAAAGAAGGAGAAAGAAAGAAAGACATTTATTACCATATTTTAGAATAGATTACTAAATTTACAAAAAAAACTACAATTAAGCATATAAACAAAATAAAAATATATGGTAATAAGGACTGGCGTCACAGCATTTGCCGCTTTATAACTGTTGCCATAAAACGGCGCTGTTTTACAGCCAGCCCTTTTTCCGGTACATAAGATATATAAATATAACACTTCGTGCCTTACTTTTAAAATTACAAGAACAGATTTTTTTTTTAATAAGTAAAAATTAAAATTACATAAATAAACAATATTTTGAAGCAAATTTAAAAACTCAAGAGTGAAGTAGTTATAATTTAACTTAAAAAACTAAAAAAATAAAATAAATAAAACGTAAATGCAGACGTCAGATTAACGAATTGATAAAAAAAAGGAAATTATACTTGTAAGTTAATTTTTGGTTTTCTAATATACATATTTTTAAATTTTTCTTGAAAAGTAAATTTTGTTGTAAAAATGAGCGGAGGGGGTAAATCGTTCCAAATTTTTGATGCCGCATATTTAAAACCTCCTTTATAATCTGCAGTCCTATGTTTAGGTATAGATGTAGTATTTCTTGTTTTAGATCTAGTATTAATATTGTGAATGTTCTTAAACCAATCAAATTTATTATACAAATATTCAGGTTTTTTACTCAAAACAATATTATGGATAAAACACGCTAAATGTAAGTATCTCCTGGACCACTATAAAAGAATAGTATGTAGGAAAACCCTTATGTACAGATTAGTTTTTAAAGCGGAAAGCAACTTTAAAATCACCTTGGTAGAAAGACTGATTTGCGCTAGATATAGAGCCATCTAAATTGCGTCCAGTATGGAGTGATCATGCCAACGCGAACGCCGTTACAAAACATAAGTTAAACTTACAATGAGAGATTAAATCGTCCGAGAGATAAAAGGCTATATTTATGCTTAAGCGATCAGTTTGCTGAAGTCATATGTTCACATTTGCCAAAGAACTGATAACGGTAGGTGAATGAATTTTTTGAGTGAAGGCCAAATGAACGTAATATGAACTGTTTTTAAGTAAACTTTAAGGTGATCTCCGTAAAGTGAATGATCAGAACCGATAGTAAATATTGAAGAAAACTATTGTCCATAAGTAGTTTTATAAATCTGATAAATAATTGATAGTTCAGGTTACCACTCATCCTGCGTTATTATCTTATCATGCTTATAATTTATATGTAAATTGGTTAAATGTTGACTTGCCCGATAATAGGTGTATTTATAGAAACTACATCAGCCTGTGTTGAACAGGGTTATTGCAACGGTTTAGTTATAGGACGCATTGACGAAATAAAACCGGTTGTTTATACCCGTGACGACATTAGGCGAAACGGTTCTAGGTCAGACGACATAAATCCGAGTACACAGAAGTCGTTAAAACAGTTGTGCGTCATACATACTAAGGTTTTACATGGAAATCGCAGGTTTAACAATATCGCTTTCGGGATTTTATTTGGAAGTTGAAAAGTCAAATTACGGCTTTAGGCGCGACTATCGGAAATTGTTGGTCAATAATTCCAATTATGTTATTGAAAAAACCAAAAATGATTCATTTAATCTAGTTAAATCTCTTTTTAAAAGGTTACAGAAAATTACATAGTAATATGTGACGGATATCAACTATAATCATATAATATTTTCACAATTATAAAGTAAACACACACACGGCTTATGTATACAGTTTAATGACAGGTATATGGTTGTAATAAATTACACTTACTTGTCGTTAGATCGGAGTGTTCCGTTAGTTCTCGAAAGTTTCCTATTGTTAATCTGTTCCGCGGAATTAGAAGACATACTGAGCTGCATCGTGTCCACGTGCGGTTGGCTGACGACCACCGTGTTGCAGACGGCTAATATTAAGAGGAATTCTCGAACCTGACCGAAAGAAAGTTCAAATTTACATTTTAAGAAACATTAACAAACAATTGTCAAGAAAGCTGTAAAGCGACGTATAGAATATTAATTGTACGTACCTTTTGCGTATGTTGAGCGTCATTGATGTCGTTCAAGTGTTGGATCAGTCTTCTGTTCGGTGATACTTTGGTTATGGGTGTCACAATGGGCGGTAGTTCTGCCGAAGGCTCTGCTGGCGGTCCGGGCGGATGATCGTAATCTACACCGTTCACGGTACATCGTCTGAACACCATTTTATTCTCAGTCAGCGTACCCGTCTTATCACTGAACAAATAATTAATCTGGCCCAACTCCTCCGTTATATTCAACGCTCGACACTCTGTTCTTGTATTCGTCTCTGGATCGTACATCTCTATGTCTTGGTGTATGTGATAAACTTGCAAGAGCTTCGTCATTTCAATTGTGACATACAGAGATACGGGTATCATCACTTGCAGGGCTATGATGTACGTCCAGAATATAAGGAGGCCTTCGTAAGCCGGTTTCTCGGCGTACGGGATGAAAGGGGTGAATCTGTCCTTCATCGGACTAAATTGGTCTAACCATATTTTGCAACCAACTGCGCCGGCGCAGCATAGGAAGAGTAAAACTAACACGCACCATATAACGTCTGTATTCATTTTCTTTTCTAAATTCGAGCACTTGTATCTTGGTCCGCCGTTGTTGAGCATAGCTTTCGTTTCGTGTCCCGCATACACGACAATACCTTCGACGTAATCAGTGTTTTTAATAGTGCATTCTCTTAAAAGGAGATTCTCGGAATTTAATGGCACACGTGAGCCATTCGGGTGTGACATTGTACCGGTGAACCGATATATCTTTGTCGAAGGTCGTTCCACCTCTACTGAACTTTTAAATTTTGACGGGTTGAATTCCATTTGCTGTAATGTGAAAACCATAACCATATTAGTACATCTCAGTAAAAAGTTACATCAAACTATAATACTACAGTTGTTGAGAACAGTGAGAACTAACATAGAAAGTATTCCCACGAATAATTTCATTGTGTTACATTGCAAATAGGTACATTAAGTAAATATAATAAAATACCCTGATACTGATACTATGAATATAAATTGTCTGATCGTGTATTAATTCTGTAATTATATTTAAGTCGCAAATTTTATCACAAGAAATTTGATTTAATGCATTGAATTTTGTATTATCAGTATTTTACACATTTAACTAAGATAATAAAAAGAAAACGTAAACGTTATGAAATGTTATGAAACTTTATGTTAATCCATAAATTGACACATTTATTGAGGAATCACAATTATGTATATTCGAATTGGCTTATCTTCGAACGAACTTATCTAGCGTGATTGTCATAATTATATCTACGCACTAGGTTGATGAAACTTTTATTTTATGGAGCAAACAAAAAGGAATGGCAATTCAGAATCATAAAAACCTAATGGTGCCCTCACATTTGCAATATAGCGCGTTATCTGACAGAACTAGCCATTTTGAGCATTCGTGTCAGAAGACATTACAATAAGCTTAATATACATTCCCGCCATTATTTTTATTTTATGCAATCAATTGAATCATCATCAATCATATGAATGAATAAAACTAATGCGGCCCTTTTAAAATTTACTTATGAGGATAATAATAATTAAATAATATCCACATTTCTATCAATATAATCTGATATGACGCAATATTAAGAATTTACTTGGACAGTTGGTAATTATAATTATTTACTTTATGTATTCTCTATTTAAGTGTATGACGTAAGCGCATACAAGTATTTTGTGTTTTACTAGTTGTTCCCGCGGCTCCACTCGCGTATTATATTTTCTAGTCGCTGTGTAATATATCATTTTCTTAAAATTGGCGGGCACCTGGGTTGCTACCACCCTCGAGTTTGATAACCTGTCGCCAAACACCAACAGGTGTTTTCCGACAGCAACACTTGAGAACCAGTATCTCAAGACTTATCCATCTATACGAAATTCGATCATCATCATCGCTTTCTCAAACTCTACAAATGATTTATAAGAATTGTTTAGAGTTTTTGGCGGGATCTCAGTCTGACATGTAGCAATTGTTTTCTTTAATTCATTAAACTTGTGTACTTGACTCTATGTCATGTAATCTTGGTGGCGTTTTGTGTGAAATAGTTTAGTTATTGTGTTCAAGTTAAGTTTATTATAGAAGACAACGCGTAGCATACATTCTGAGGTGCCGACAAAGCTCCATGGAAAGTTCGAGCAGGATAGGCCACCGTTCTGTTGGAGCTTGGTAACGCTGATACAAGATTGAAAATCTTACCCACATGACATTGGCACAAATTGTGTGTACACACAGATTGCCATTAACTAAGAAGAAGAAGAAGAATTGTTTAACAGAGGCTAGAAAGGAGTTTTTTTTTTTATTATGATGAAAAGACAAATTTTGCCTTTGCCAATCAATAGCGTGTAAGGGTGTCAAATAACGTTTCAAATACAGTTGTTAACTTCATCTGTATGCTACATAATAAAGTACAAAAAGCTTGTCTATCTTTTCCCATCAATATTAATTACATCCTAACAGTGGTCGTCTTTTTTTTACACTGAGAACTGTGTCGTTAAATATTAATTATATTACTCTTATATAATTAAAAAGGGGCCGTTCAATTGTCTCTTTGCAATATTATTGACCTCCATTGTCAGCAAAAGTAAGCAAAGCTTTTAATCCACTTGATTATATATGCATTAGCATAATTTAGTAAAAAATACGAAAATTAATAAGTAAATATCGAATACGTAAAAGTTGGTAAGATAAGGCTTCGTAAGGTCGATGATGAGATCGCAGAAGGGCTCAACCAATA
The DNA here is from genome assembly GCA_014132275.2 of Samia ricini. Lineage (NCBI taxonomy): Eukaryota > Metazoa > Arthropoda > Insecta > Lepidoptera > Saturniidae > Samia > Samia ricini. The sequence continues at coordinate 29,468,400 of AP028159.1, read as the reverse complement.
TACATAGAAAACCGGTACAAAGAGATAAATATACGCATTACATTGAGATAGACTTGTTTTGGTAAACTTCATGACGTTTTCGGGATCGACAAATGCCGGAATGTCTGAAGATCCGTCTTTTTAACGATTATGTCTTGCTCTTAATGTCATATGGTGCCCAAAATGGACTCTCACTAAGGAAACTGGTCAAAGTGAGGATTGCACAAAGAGCCATGGAGCGCGCCATGTTCGAGAGACAGAGATCTTAATACTGATAGCCTGAGAAAAACGAATGTAAGAGATATTGGTTTACACATTACTCAACTCAAATGGCGGTGGGCAGGACCATGGTCAGATGCGGTGATGAGAGGTAAAGTAGATCTCTGACGGCGCGGTTTCCGAGAGAGGGTAAACGTCGGGTAGGAAGACCTATGGCGACATGGGTCAAAGACATCACAAATCTTGTCGGCAATGCCTGGACAGACAGGGCGCGCAACAGGGACGAATGGCGTAAAAGAGAGGAGGCTTATACTCTGCAGTGGGCTGAAAACAGTTGAAGATGATGATGATGATAAATACTTGAAAGGCCCCTATCATACTATTTTAACTAATTTTGTTAGGTCCTTTTACGAACCCCGGGGGGTTTTAGTGGGTATTTCCGGGCGACTCTCGCCCGGGCGAGTCCCACACTGGCACGGAGCTCGTCACTCCGTGCCCCCTTATCTATTGTATTTGGAGGACTTTGATCCTCCAAATACAATAGATAAGGGTAGTGCGTAAATGCATTTCCCCCCGTCAAAAAAAAAAAAAAAAAGGTCCTTTTACGAAATGAACTTATCGCTAATTCTTTATAAATACAGTAAATTAACCTTGTCTCTGAAGCCAGGAACAACAATCCTCTGTTTCAAATTCGTCTCCCCATCTAAATTGCATGTATCCAGATAGCAAATACCCAAAGGATTCGAGGAATGCAGCAACACCATATCGGCTGGTACCGCTTCGTTGTTCGACAGGTGTACGAGATCTCCCACTCGCACGTCTCTCCATTTCACTCTCACGTATCGTTCGGCTGATCTGCGTAAAGATAAATTTTAAATTATTATATATCGTTATATTTTGTCCTGCCAAATTTTTAAATTCACTCCTATGATTTTGATTGGATTTTGAATTAATATCCTGTTTTTTTTTTTTTTTATAAATATAATTCAGGTAACGCCGGGTAGGGCAGTTAGTAGTTTATAAAATCCGTTCTGTTCTCATTAATTCATGGTTATGTTATAATATCATACAAAGATCCAAAATGGTAGAAATTTGCTAAAACTTTCCAGTTAGTTTTTATGACAAGTCAAAACTACTTCATATCCTTAATTGACTTTATTTTAATTCATCAACTTGTACGCAATAACAATCAAGAACTCCGACTATACAATTAAAATATTCTATAGCTAATATTTTAATGGCACAGCTTAAAAAATAGATTAGCAAGTTTAAGGTAACTCTTTTTAATATAATTTAATATTTTATTAGTGTATTCATTCTATTTACAGGTCGGATAAGATAACACAATGATTGCGCAACAAAGACAAATCATATTTCACGATAACCGTTTCAACGTGGACATAAAATGACTCACGGTTTGAAATAATTAATGATGCATTTTAACATACACATATTTATGTGGATTATTAATTATTTTTATTACTATATTATTTGTTTCCTTAGTTAGGGAAATGTTAATAAAATACATTTATAATAAACTGAATTATCTCAAGTTTAATATCAGTAACCGACGATCATGTACAAAGGCCCTCGTGCAAGTAGAAGAATCGAAAAAGGTGTGTCAAGATTTGTTTATTTTATAGTATTTTCTTCTTCTTCTTAGTTAATGGCAATCTGTGCGTACACACAATTTGTGCCAATGTCATGTGGGTAAGATTTTCAATCTTGTATCAGCGTTACCAAGCTCCAACAGAACGGTGGCCTATCCTGCTCGAACTTTCCATGGAGCTTTGTCGGCACCTCAGAATGTATGCTACGCGTTGTCTTCTATAATAAACTTAACTTGAACACAATAACTAAACTATTTCACACAAAACGCCACCAAGATTATATGATATAGAGTCAAGTACACAAGTTTAATGAATTAAAGAAAACAATTGCTACATGTCAGACTGAGATCCCGCCAAAAACCTTCTATAGTATTTTATTTGATTGTTTGCCAACTTTTAAAAAGATCGCCATAGACTTCAGAAGAAAGTACTACAGCCTGTGGTCCAAATATTTCAATGTAAAGTCATTAAAGAAAGGAATTTGATATAAAACTATTCAACCATCTCTGGGTTCAGCCCCTTAGAACGAAGATTTCGATATTAGAAAATAGATGACTGCACTGGCTCTAAGAAATTGTTCTGGGCATATTCCTTTAAACAATTTTAAGTTTTCAATGAATATAAGAAAATCTCCATTGGTTCTGGAATCTGACGTTGGTTTATGTATTGTATTGCTGACTTGCCCAATATCGAAAGAAGCCAAATCAATCTATGATTTAGTCGACATCGGTATTAGGGCGAATAATTGATTCTTCTTAAGTAATTATTTCCTTAGTTTTACATTAATATGTCGATTACCCATAAAAATGAGACAATAGGAAAACAATGGAAAGCTGGCGTTAACGCCAGGTTAGTGCTCGAGGGGTTATTATAGGCTATATTTAATAATTGAAGGTGACGTGAACTGAATTTCATAAAATTTAATTCGTATTTTCATATAATAATTCAAGATACGACGGAACTGACATGTCTCAATTATACATTTCATATATGTAAGTAAATAAAGATAACGAGTTTTCTTAGTTTAATATTAAATGGTTATATATTTTCTTAGAAAATAAAACACAAGTTTGACGGTATCTCAGAGGTTCCGCGGCGAGCGGCCTGTTACTAACCCGCCCAGTCGTTCATGGCTTCGATAACACAGTTCGTGAACAAAATCAACAGGTAAATTCGTCCAGTAACACTACAGTTACAAGACGATAGGCGCTTAAGGGAAAACGAGAGCGACGCTTATCCCATTGTTTCAATCTAATAACATTATAGTAAGTATTTTATAACATATAATATGCATACACTACGGCCATGCCCCTTCGTTATGTTTGTATTTTTTTTGTAATAATAAAAGGAGTTTTCAAAATGAGCAAAGATCTGGTTTTACCGTCGTTTTCAGACGTCCGTCAAACATATCTGTATAGCAAAGGTAAAGTCTTTATTATTTTATAATTGGTCTAGTCATAACTTAAATTGGTTCAGTTTTGGAGGAGGAAACTGGGGAATTAAATGATAATTTCGTCTATTTTGCATGTTCCGTGTTGCATTTGTTTCTTTTACGCATCAGAACTCTTTCATTGGGGCGCAACGCGATAGCAATAGATAACTCAAATTTATTAAATTCTTTAAATTTGTTGTCGACCGCGTTTCCTGTTAATGAACACATATTCCTCCGTTACTAATAATTAACTAAATTAGAAATTCCAATAAACACTACTATTATATTAGACTAGCAGTGTCCGCGGCTGCGCCCACGTTTCATATGTTCTTCACTACGTTTTAATTTTTTTTAAACGGAACCCTAATTATTTTCCTAAATTTTTTTTCTTAAATAATATTTATATATTTAGGTAAATATAATAAATAAATATAAAGTAAATATATTTCTCAATATTTCAAACACTTACCCATAAAACTGTGTATTGAATCGGATTTTATTCCATTTTTTTATGAGTTTTCTTTTTTTTTACGCGGATACCTAATTATTTTCGAAAATTAAAAGAACCCTGAGTTACCCGGAGTAACTTCAGCTATCTACCAAAAAAGCCTCGTCAAAATCCGTCTAGCCGTTCCGGAGATTACCCAGAACAAATAGACAAAAATAAAAAAAATGTATTTTTGATATAGGTATATCGCATTAATATCTATTTAGTAAAAAAAAAATAGTAATTTTGACATTACAAACTGACACTTCTATTTTATTTATTAGTACAAATTAAGATAATTAGCGAAACTATTTCAAAGACGATAACATTTTCCCGTACAAGGAACAGCATGCTACATAACTACATATTATGTCAAATATTACACAATTAGATCATGACGTACAGACTACGGTTACAAAATATGTGTTTAGGTAAAAAAAAAAAGTGTAAATAACTCTATGAAGTAATATTTGTAAATGTGCCAATTACTCGGCGTGACATAGTCTATGGACATGTTAGATAAACGCGTAATATTTAATGCAATGTTAAATCCAAATAATGACGCAATGGAAGTTTAATGAGAATTAATATATCATACAAAAACTTTGATTTCTATAATTGAATTGAAAAAAAAAAAACCATTCAAATGCCACTGGAAACACAAAGTCAGAGAGAGAAATATAAAAATGACATTAAGATTAAAGATTAAAATGTCGTTTAAATATTTATACAATTTTTACATACGGATAGACGACATATTTATTTTTTACCATATAATTAAATAAATATTATTTATAAAGTTACTTCGTATTATGCTTTGTACATTAAAATAAAGTTAGAACAAAAATTTCAAATAATTTATATATAAATTTCAAATAACCAGTCGCGTCGGCCAACGACTTGTGTTTATTTAACCTATATTGTGTTAGCAAATTATGCAAACGTATTTTTACTACATAACCCATTTTTAGACGTGTCAGTCTGTATACTATTGCATAAACGCTTCAATAACATTTCACCTTAAGAATTACGTTTTATCTTATTTAAAAAAGTCTTATTCACTTAAATATTAAATTCGAGATTTGCAAAATATACAAAAAAAAATGCAAATATTTGCATGAAAACAAAATTCTTATCGACATTTTTAAACAGCAGCTTGGATATACTAAAAGATTACGTAAACAATAAACAAAAACAGTTTTACGATTAAATTTACATACTTCAAACGACGATGATTTTATTATTTACGTCGTGTATGGTTCTCTCAACAAAGGCGATATAATTGTTTGTTTACCAGATATTGTCTTACGGACCGATGATGTAAGTTAGTCAAACGTGTTTGACTAAACTATACTAAAAGGCAACGCCTACGCGAATCATTACATCTAAATGGTCATGTGTTTGGACAAGAATTTTAGTACTAATAAGAAAGAAAAAATGTTATTGTCAAATTAATTAGTTTAGCTGTATTACCATATTTATCTTTGTAATCGATTGGTCAGTTCGGAATGATAATTTGGAGCCGATCATATTAAATTGGATTTTTGATTCAACCAAAAGACGTCCACTGCTGGACATGAGTCTCCCCCAATAAGGGAAGGATTGCCATTATCGCCACGCTTGGCAGGCGGGTTGGCTATTATTATACACTTTTAAAGAAAATCAAATAAAACCAAATGATCTTTCTGATATAAAGAAATCAACAGTCATTAGAGACAATACTGACGTAGTTACAGAATAAATAAAACATCAATTACTAAATAAATACATTACAGGGACGAAAAAAAAATAATTTTAACGAATCGGCATGACACCGTATTTGTCATAAGTGCGATAAGCTTAATATCATTTGTAGAAACATAATCGTTTATTACCCAGACGGGAATTCTCTAGTATGATAATAGAATGTTTGCCACGACAATAACATTATTGCAATAAAACTGATACTTTAGACTCTTTTTGAGTATTTTAAACAGACGTTTTAACTAAATGAAATAGATTTACTAAAGATGCGATACTTAAGCGTGAAATAATTCTTGACATTAATTTATTTAAAGGTTTGATTTTTCTGATAAATCCGTTTGGCAATGAAGGTCGCCTTTGTATCTAATTAATTCTAGTAAGGTAATAATTACATATGAACCTGAAGATGAAATTAAATTGATAATAGACTATAATTACCTTCAAGGTAATGCAAAATTCAATGGTATTGAAAGCAAATTGGACATTAGTGGTTATTTATAAATGGTACGTTTTATTTTATACTTTGGGTGAAAAAAAATGTTATAAGGAAACTGTTGTTAAAAAAATGTCTCTCCAATAAACATCAAAAATTATCATAATTATTTTAGAGATATGATTTAAAAGATGAACTTTCAAGTTATGAGAAAAAGCAGTGTCCTCGTGTTCATATAAAAGTTGTAAGTAATGTCAACAGTTCGATTAAAGAAAGACATAAATCTTACTGTAAAATTCCTTCGAAACATTTTTAGAATAGAAATAAATGTGTTTGTATAAATAACAACAAATTATTTTTTGGTAATTGTATACAATTCATATAAAACCAAATTCGTCTTTTAAGAAAAAAAAAACATGCAAAGAAATAACTACAGGGAGCCATAAACCTTCGGATAATATTTACACATTCGTACAAAAGTTTAACGAACAGAACAAACGTTTGATGAAACGGATAGTGTCAAACGATAATCGCCTATAGTGCCTACTAGTATATTTAAATAATATTTATATTTTCACTTTTCCCTATTTAGGTATGGCTCTGTGACTGGCTAAACCGCGGGGTCACTTTCTCTTACAATCTCAGAATGGCGAGGTGCGTCACCGGTAAAATCATGAACCGGCAAGTTGTGTGAACTGACAACTGTTGTAGGTTACATCAGCTCGACCGAAGAGGCAATGTGAAGGCCGGAACGTTCACTAGCGACCTCCAACGGCGTATTCAACGCATTAATATATCGCGCGAAACACAAACTAAAAAAAAAACAAAACTAATAAATATAAACCGACTAAAAATGAGGTAAAGTCGTGGGAATCGCGTCGACGTTAGGTTTTATTTTCGAAAACTTATATTATACCTGATAAGTGATTCGCACGCGGCTGCTTTATTGTATTGTTTTAGCAACTGTACAAACATACCAGTATTCAATTTCACAATGACAAACAGGTTTTAAACCGTATACAATATAAATATAATATTACAACCTTCAAATCGGTTTGGAAGTAAAGTATTTTGTTTTATTTTACTATGTCGATTACCCATAAAAATGAGACAATAGAAAAACAATGGAAAGCTGGCGTAAACGCCAGGTTAGTGCTCAAGGGGTTACAAACTATTGGTACATAACGAAACTTTCAATTAAATAGTAAAACATAATTATACAAAAAACTCGGTTTTGCATAGATGTTTTGACACGTATCATACGAACTTCTATTATGCCGATCTTTTTCAGCCAAACAGGAACATCTTTATAAAGAACTTAAAACCTAAAATCCCAATACGTTAGTACGTACATACGGTGAGAGAGAAGGAACTTCGTAAATATGGTCACTATTTATAACACACACACATACATATACACACTCGCGTATACATACAATAAAATTTGAATATCAAGACATTATACTGCATAACAGAATTTCAATTATAATTACTTTGTAATTGGTACTACTTAAATGTTAAAATAATAAACTGTATTATGGTAAATGTACTGTTAAGTAATATACAATAAATAAATAAATAAATTTAAAAAAAAACAGATAGAATTTCTTGTCGGTTCTTCTCGATGACTGGATTGTTTTACGAACCGATGGTAGTATTTTGACGTTCATAAGCACCTTATCTGGGCCCAAATTGAATAAAGTATTTTTTAATAATACATAAGAATATTATCTACAAATAGTATACAATAAACTAACTACTAACTATAAACTAACTTCATTTCTAAACCATACAACAGGTTTTGACGTGCTTTTCACATAATCTTACATGTTTTTTTTTCAAGGAAAACTTGAAAATAGGAGAGTACAAAACTAGAAAAATTAAGATTTTGTAACCAAGTTGCCAAAAAAAATCCACTTTCATCACTTACGTCGGCTAAATCGTAAGAAATACTTCTAAATGAAGTACTGAAAGATATATGGTTTCATCAAAATCCTAGAAGAAATTTCGAGATGGGATATCTCTATCTAATGCTAAAATCAACGCGGACGAAGTCAAGCACAGAAGCTAGTATTTAAGAATTTGTATAAAACCAACGTTCCGTCTCAGAATTATAATTTTAATTATATTTCTTTTAAGGAAAAAATGAACAGTATGTACACGGTATTTGAGCTTGCTCATACGAACAGATTCCGCGTATTCATACCTTAATTACTAATTTATAATTTTATTATATTTCTTTTGAATTTATAAAAGTAATGATACTACGCTACTAAATAATAAAAGACAAAGGATACGCGACTGTTTTTTACATAAAAAAATATATTTTTCACCATCGTATTGTCGAAAACTATAGAAAGAAAGAAAGAAAAGAAAGACATTTATTACCATATTTTAGAACAGATTTACAAAAAAAAACTACAATTAAGCATATAAGAAAAAAAAAAACATATGGTAATAAGGACTGGCGTCAGCATTTGCCGCTTTATAACTGTTGCCATAAAAAACGGCGCTGTTTTTCAGCCAGCCCTTTTCCGGCCGTAACATAAAATATATAAATATAACACTTCGTGCCTTACTTTTATAATTACAATAACAGTTTTTTTTTTTAATAAGTAAAAATTAAAATTAAGTAAATAAACAATATTTTGAAACAAATTTAAAAACTCAATAGTGAACTAGTTATAATTTAACTCAAAAAACTAAAAAAAATAAAAAAAAATTAAAAAAAAAAATTAAAAAAAAAATAAAAAAAAAAGTTATATTACATAATAAGTCATCATTTAGTTGTATAATATATATTAATTTATTATAACCATTGTAATATTTTATTTCGATGTTATTTGCTTTTTATTATTCAATTGTAAATTTATTTTTTCTAAATTAATTTTTTTTATTGCTAATAATATTATATCACCATAAAAACTGTTTGTTATAGGAACCAAACTGCCGTGTGGTAGAGCCTCGCGTAATGGCGAAGACTCGCAATTGATCAAACAACACGTAATATGTACTTATGTATACAAAAATATTAATTTTGCATTCAATAGTTGTTATTAATATCACAATTTTTTTTTTACTTAAACAACAATATTATCCGAGCGTCCAATATAAATCTTAGGAAGAACTTTTAATTAAAATATATAAGTAGATAATAATTTGTTGTTTCGTTTGGCGAACGTAATCTCCCTGCGGGCATGACAATCGTTTGTCTAACTTCCTGCATTAATTTAGATCAGCCTCGCTTTGCAAATTCATTGCCGCTTGATCCAACCAAGGCCTTAAACATCATAATCCGAATCACAATTTTCGTGTCGTCTGTGTATGTAAACGAATTATGGATACCACACGAGGTAATGTTAATAAACAAATTGACATTTTAAAACAGTCGACAATTAAAATCTTTTTTCGTGTCCGTATAACCGAAAGACGTCCACTGTTGGTTGGACATAGGTATCTCTCAAAAGGCGGGAATTGCCACAATCGCCACGCTTGGCAGGGGGGTATGGTGTTTGTCGTACCCAGAGGATGCTGCTGCCCATCCAAGTCGCCTTTTACGACGCCCACGGGAAAATATGGAATGGTACTATTCTTAGCCGGGACCACACGGCATTTTTCCTGTAAGGATTATATAAATACAAGTACTTAGGTGTGTAATGACATTAAATAGTTAAAAATTAACATATTAATTATTCGGATATAGGATCGAAGCCAAAAACCGTGTTAAGATAATTAATTGTTTAGTCGTGCAAATTACATTACGTGCAAAATTTTAAAATGTAATATCGCTTACTTAACATATTAATATGTCGATTACCCATAAAAATTAGACAATAGGAAAACAATAGAAAGCTGGCGTAAACGCCAGGTTAGTGCTCAAGGGGTTAAGTAGTATATATTTGCCCAACAGTAATTTGTAAGTAAAATTCATTTTATGAGATAAAGTTCAAGAAAAAACCATAGTGATTGCGTAATATATTCTTGTTACATCGAATTTAGAATTTAATTGGGATAAGGACTGGCGAATTGGTCCCTCGCAAGCATCAACTTATGTAGCGTAAATACCAATGAAGGGAAAGTGATCCAATAAATTTAGTATAGTTCGCTAATTACATTTTTACAAGTAAAGTTTGATAGCTCCACGCCTCTACTTTTCACAGATATGCAACAGGTTTAAAATACCGAATAATCATCAACTCAAAGCCAATAGAACGATGTCAAAAAAAGCAATACAACGAAATAAAAATGTAGCTCACACCAGCAGTTAATTAATTTAATTACATAATTACATCAAACACACAATACCGTAAACTGAACATGACCTTGACCTTGACCTACGCATGTGAAACCATGAAATATGAAAATTAAGGTGGCTCAAGGCAACATACCGACATCATTGCGGCAAATATATAAAAACTCTCAGTTAATACTTTCCGAAGGAATTTATAGGAAGGCTTAATTACACATGAAAATACATCATAATTATAAAACATTTTTCGAAACACAATCTTATTTGAAATGCAAGAAACTAAAGCAATAATTTAATAGGCTTCATGTGCCTCGCTTCGGTGCTTTAATCATGAATAAATATATCAACCACGAATAAAGTTACCCACATTTCAACCTGATATTAAAAAGCCGAATAACAACATGAGAAATATCCGTTTGTCGATTAGTAGATTTTATGGTAATAATTTTGTAATATGTTTACCGTAAGCCCTGCAAAAGCATTTGGTTCAAAAAGACAAAGAAAACCTAACGGTTAAGAAGCACACCTCTTTTTTTAAACTGTCTAAATGGTGTTCACCTGAAGGGCATTGACAGCTTCCTCAAACTTTGGAGTAAGCGCTCAAGACACTTAGTCCAAAATTATAGTTACCGCAAGGGTGCCAAAATGGTACGAACCTCGTCTTGAGCTGCTACCTGTATTAAATATTATCCTGAATTTGCCGAAGTCAACACTTTTTTACGTAGAGAAAGGCAAACATCCCCTCTCTCAACAAAAGGAGAGGGAGTATATGGGACTCATCCGGCGTGAAGCGCCAGGAATACCCACTAAACCCCACGCCCGCATTGGCGCGTTTGTAGAACCCCTGTCCTCCCGCAACCCTTTGCGGGATCATGATTAGCATTCTTTCCGCAACCCTGTCCACGCCGCCTAAGCACCCGTATACGGCCTCTAGATCTGAAGCGGGGGCTACAAAACCCAGCTTTTCCTTCACAGGTTTGTTCTTCAGTGCCGATGCCAACCCTACGTTAAGTAAAAATAAGAGGAAAAAAGGTCTCTTATATAGCCCACGCACATTGGGTGTAGTGTGTATGATACTAGTGGATGTGGTGTCACTGTTATGCGCTCACGGTGGCTACAAGAACTTCCCGATTTAGGCATCGGAGCACGTTTTTGGCCGCTATTTGCAGAAAACACCCGTCTCTTACACTGTATTTATTTTAGTATAACGTTCACTATAAAATCTTCTATGCCTAAAATACAGCGAAACAATTTGATCAAGACAATACAAAAAGAAAACAATAGAAATATCAAATAGAACACTTAAATGTTTTTTTCATTTTCTTAGTAAATGACAACGCGTGAGTTACATACGTACACAATTCTGCCAATGACACGTGGATAGAATATTTTTCACAGTCCTATTATCAACGTTTTAACGCTCTAGTAAAACGTTTACCATCTTGCTAGAGATTTTTAGGGCGTTTTTGTGTCACCTCGGAATTTACGTTAATTCTAATGCATTTCACTTGAGTACAATAAACAAACAATACCATCGATATTACATAACATGGAGTCAAATATTACGAATAGATGTGATCCGCCAGCACCACTTATAAACCAGTATTTCTAAGCTTAGTGGGTTTACGATCCTGGGTCACATCGTCCCTTAGGATCACGTGAGATTGTGGTAAAAGCACTAAGCCTATACAATGTAAAAAAAAAAAAGTAAATACGAAAATTATTTTAAAGATAAATTGAATCTAATTAGTTATTTCCGAGTATTTAATGCATTAATGGTACGGGGTACAATAACCTATGATTGGGCGATCATTATTAAAATCAAACTAATTGTTAATAATCACGCTCAAAACTCATTTAGGTGCTTGTTCTCATCTAGTTTGTGAAATAATTTTGTTTTTTGAATTTATATATTTTTTAATTGGCAACCATTTTATTTTCTCACACTTAATTAGAAGGATCCTTTACATGAGATTGTCTACAATACAACTTCGAAGCATATGAAAATCAAATTTAAAATACTTTATTCAATTTAGGTTAGGGGAAAGCGTTTCCAAGCATTTTTGGAATTCTTTATTATAGTTTATGCGTCAGAGGGGGGTGTTACTTTGATACATCACTATCGTTTTCATAATTATCCAATAACCCTATAATCCTCGAAATTAAAATTTGTACGAATTAATAAACCCATCAAACTCAGAATTATGCTATCAGAAAATATATATATGATTAAAAATAAAGAATTTAAAGAAAGTTCACTGATTTCCAAGTTATAACTCAACTATGAGACAGACAGAATGATGTGGTATTTTACAAAGTTTTGTTTAAGGATAGGAAGGTTGAAATTTCACTTGATCCATCGGTAACTGTAAATAATTCCACGCAGAATTTAAATAATATCGTCCACATATTTTACAAAATATTTTGTACTAATAGAATACGAACTTTTAAACTAAGTAAGTCCTACATTCTCATTTTTAACTCACTGTTTATAAAAATATAAAATGTTACATGAGATAGTTTTTTTTTACACGGTATCGGCTCAGTTCTTTGACCACAATCTCACCTGATGTTAAGTGACGATGTGGTCCAGGATGGTAAACACACTAAGCCTAATGTGCTAATCAAGTTATGCTGCCGGAACACACCTATTGGTATTTGGCGACAGGTTTTCCAACTTGAGGGTGATAGCTACCCAAACGAGCATTATTAGAAAATATCCTACTATTCTTACTCTACCTTTTATTGTCTTTCATTTGGCTTAGTATGTACTGGCCAATGAAAAAAAAAACCTTAAATCGCCATTCATAATTTAGTAGTAAACAATCAAAATATCTATTATAAATATGATGTTTATCGGAAGGCATTAAGTATAGGTGACAATACTAGAGGCGGTAAAACCAATTAGCGGTGATTATAATTTCATGGCGTTTTAACGATACCTGGCCTCAGCCCACGCACCGTCCATTATCACTACGATTTGAACATGTATTTATGTGTTTTTATTCACTACTACTACTGGGTTGTACCTTGCAGTGTAAAACCACGGAAATAATAAAAAAATTTCATAGTCGTACGCTGAAGAACTCACCAAGTTTCATCACAGTTAAATAATCCTATTTTAAAATCAGAGATGTATTCTATGATCAAGTTTTAGATGTTAACTCTGTTTGTTGATAACGATATTGTAGTAACATACATACATACATATGCTCACGCCTGTTTTCCCCGAAGGGTTAGGCAGAGGTGAAGTAGCGAACTACACCACCCACATTTCGCCGAGCTTAGTTCCGTACCAGATGTGACAGGGGGCGAGCCTGTCGCCATGTCGGGCACAAATTCCAAACTCCGGGATGATACTGAGTAGAAAAAACCCAATATCACTTGACCCGATCCGGGGATCGAACCCGAGACCTCAGAACGGCAGTCGTATGTAATACAACTGCGCTACCGAGGCAGTTGTTGTAGTAACAACTTACCATTTTCATTTTATACTTAAGGAGGGGTGAATGATTATGAAGCTTGCGAAGCAGTTGGAGTTATATGTTAAGTATTCGGTGTATTCTATTGTAGTTCACCTCAAATGGAGATGAGATGAGGAGATCCGTACATGGACGTACCCATGTAAAAAAAGGTTGCTATTACTTTGGACTTAGTTGGAAGGCCTCATTTGTCAATTGCGTATTAATTATAAACAAATACGTTAACTAGTAACATTTAGTTAACATAGTCGCTATATTAACTGATGATGTCATCAATATAAAGTATTTAAATATACGGGGCGTTGTAGGCGTTCTGATTAATCAAATCTTTATAGGTATGTGACGACATTTGTTGCTATAATCTTATACGCAATAAATAATAAATTTGTAATATAATAGAAGACGTCAAGGTTTTTGACCGAAGTTTGTAAAAACGCAATAGAGTGTGCAATGCGAGACTATTTTCAGAATAACATCCGATTGTTTGCACGCTTCAATGTTGCTGCGGGGATTCCGCAAAGATAAATAAGACGTAGTTTGATCGTATTTCATTTGGGCATAGCGTTAGTGTATTTTTACGTCTCAGAGGCACAAATTTATTTTAACCTTTTCTAATACGAATAACTTTCGTGTAAGTATTTTTATAAAAGAAATAATACACAAAAAAATCTTGTTGGCACGGTGTTCGAAATTCTAGCTATTAAAAATTTGATGACTAAAAAAAAAAATTCACTTTTCTTATTAATAGCAATAAAGCACTACTTAGTTATTAAAAAAAACGAAAATAAAGAAAAACAATAAAATAAAGAAAACAATGATAAACTGATATGACTGAAAAAAAAAGATAAACAAACGAGTGAAATCTCTTGAATTAGGTATTTTATCTTTGTCTTATTATGTTTAAATGAATTAAAGTCTTTTCAACAAAAGATAAATAAATACCTTTTTCAGATATAAAAGAGTGCTTAACCATTAAACAATCGCAATTAATAGTAATAGACAAAAGAATATAATTTAATTACAAAGGTACTCATTTAATGTCTAAAATGATTTTTTTGTAAAAATTAAATTTATAATGCACAATAAACTCAGAAGTTGATGAACCTCTCTCAATCGAGGGTAAAGACCTCCTCCAGAGATGTCTAGTAGTCTCTTATATATAGATCAATAAAATGTATTCGTTATACGTATGTAATAAAATTTAAGCGGTGAACAATTAACAGAGGTGTAAAGTGCAATTGATCGAATTAACCTTCATCACACCTACCAACTACTACATAATGTAAACTGGATACAAAATAACACGAAGCGATAATTCTGATCGTTTATGTAAATTCACACGTAATACTGTCAATGACCATCATCAACGGTCGGCCCGTTTATTATCAAAATTAGAATTATTAGAATATAATATATGTTCATTAACTTCACCTAATTAATATGTTAACGTTTTTTTTACACGTTATAAACTCAGTGCTTTGACCACAATTTCACCTGATGTTAAGAGACGATGCGGTCCAGGATGGTAAACACACTAAGCCTAGAGATACTGATTTTTTCAAGTGATGCTGCCGGAACACACCTATTGGTATTTGGCGACAGGTTTTTCAAACTTGAGGGTGGTAGCTACACAGGCGGGTATCATTAGAACCACCTTTTTTTTTTTTTTTGACGGGGGGAAATGCATTTACGCACTACCCTTACCTATTGTATTAGTGAGACCGAAGTCCCCCAATACAATAGGTAAGGGGGCACGGAGTGACGAGTTCCGTGCCAGTGTGGGACTCGCCCGGGCGTGAAGCGCCCGGAAATACCCACTAAAACCTCCCGGGGCCGTCCGCTGCATTTGGGATGGGGGCGACGCGGGGTGGTTTTCGCAAGCACCGCGTCGCCCCCTGCAGCGAACCCACCGGGCCTCGTCGTGCAATGGCCCAGCGGGGATGGGGGAATACCTCTCAACCCCACCTCTTTGCCCACCTCTCGAAAGAGGTAAGAACGAGAGTGGTCTACAATCCGGGGTGCGAGATATACTCCTCGCCCCTCAATAGATGGAAAAAGGGACAGGTCAGTGGCGGGCAAAGAGATAGGGGCAAAGAGGCATGACCAAGATTGGTCAACCATCCAGGGGGCACTGAAACCACCCTACCATTATGCTATAGTTTCCTCACGCTTCCTGATGTCGCAGTTAGTAGGGCCGAGCTATCGGTGAAGGAAAACATTGTGAGGAAACCATAGCATGGTGGTAACACATTTTCTAATAATAAATCAAAGATATTTCTTGCAAATTTAATCACCTGTTAGCAAAACCGTACATTGAATGTTTAAGCCTATTAAACATAAATATAGTTGAACTATATTGTATAGTATAAATTATCAAGGACATAATATATTTGCGTCAACTTATTAGCTAGAACAATAATACTAATAGATTTTATTTTTGTTCCAAATGGCAAACCCATTTGTAGTTTTTCTTACGCCAATGGGCTTATGTAATAACATTCATTATGTCATCAGGATAAATATTAATAGAAAACGTATATGCCATTTTGATATAAAAAAAAAAAAACCCAGTGGCTGTCAACCGTTTAGTAATGAAGAATCTATACATTCTTTGCCACTAGTAATGTCATAGATTCAGAACCCTTTTGAAAAGAGATATATGTAATTATTTTCATTTATTTATATATGTTTATTTCGGATAACTTTTTATTCGTAAAGTTTATTGACCAACGAGATAATTTTTAAATGGCTGTTTGTATGCCATTAATTTAAAATATACCGCTAAGTAATTGAGGAAAGAACAACGTCATCCATGTAATTCACAATGACACTACATTCATACGTTTAACAAATAATTATATTAATCAACAATCTAGGTAGATTGGTGTGTTCTAATCTCAGATAAACGTTGATAATAATAAATCTAATTATAATAGATATGATTCTGTTTTTATCGTTTTCGTCGTAACGTTTACTTTGTCAATAAGTATTTATTTATTTAAATAAATACTAGTTACGTAATTACCATTCAGGCATTCATATCAAGCAAAGCGTAGACATCTCTGCCCTTATTGATACGTACGTAACACTTGAACAACCCCTTAACGTGTCCATTGAGTTGTGGTAAACTAAAATACGAGTAATTATGCCAAGTCGCACGGTACCGTTACCTATACGCTTTCTTTTCCGTGGTGTGTTGAATAAAGCACGTGCGTGCCCGGTGAAACTCGGAACGGAACGTATGCACTGATTTCGCGAAAGATGTATACAATCTCCGTATCTCTGTAATATCATAGTTGGCCTTATAATTTGAGAACCACTGACCTAATTGTTTATTAATTACATAATTGTTTCAAATCACACATATTATGATTTCTAAGGTTATCAATTACACGTTGGACCATTACGTGAACGATAGTGATGTCTGGAAATAACAACCCCCTCCTGTGCTTGTGCTAAAACCGTTTGTAACTATGAACTGTATTTTTTATACACAAAAACCGTTTTATATAAAAAAAAAATTCAGTTTCTGCTTACTGTAACAGTGGTAGTTTTTAACATTCATAAGCGCCTTTTCAGAGCCTAAATTGAATAAACAATCTTTGATTTGATTTGACCGAGTTTTATTACGTTATAAAAAATTATTAAAAAAAAGTCTTGTAAGGAAAATAGTGTACGAAGTTAACAAAAAATGACCTCAATCATACACTCTTGCAAAATATTATCTATACCATATAGAACTTAAGCGCTATATATGTACAGTAAATAAAAATGTAGGTACATGAACAAAGTTATGGGGATAACGAGGTTGTAAGAATAAAATGATAAAGGTCTACCATTGTTCGCGTATCACGCATATAACTGCTAGATAGTATTTAAATTTGATTAATTTGTTTTTAGTTTTACTTCTTAGACGCTTGTAGCTTATTAAAAAAACGCATATCACGATATCTTTATTTGGTCTATTGTTAAGATAGTAAACAACGTAGCCGAAGTCATGGGCACCTGCATCATTAAAAACTGCGTTATAAATTTGAATGTAATTTTCCGATTCAAATAGAACTATACCGAAACGAGGATCTAGACTGCACATATTTACAGCTTTTCGTAGGAACTAAGCAATCATAACGAATATAATTTAAAAAAAAAAGGACAATTTTAACACAAAAGTCAGGTAGTTCCTATGGTTGGGGGGGAGAAAGGTGATTGTGGCTTTAGGGTGATAATCACTTCTTTTCCTCCGGGTGGTTTTTACTTCTCTATGAGAGGTGGGCGAAGAGGTGGGTGGGGAGAGAGCCTGTGGTTCAGGCAGCGGTATTCTCCCCCCCATCCCCATTGGGCTTAAGTATGGACGAGGCCCAGTGGGCCTTGCCGCAGGGGGCGACGCGGTGCAATGCTGTGCAATCCCGTATCGCCCCTACTATAAATGCGGCGGACGGCCCCGGGGGGTTTTAGTGGGTATTTCCGGGCGCTTCACGCCCGGGGGAGTCCCACACTGGTGCGGAGACGTCCCTCCGCACCCCCTTACCCATTGCATTGGGGGACTTCGGTCTCACTAATGCAATGGGTAAGGGTAGTGCGTAAATGCATTTCCCCCGTCAAAAAAAAAAAAAAAAGGTAGTTCCTATGGAACATCGCAAGGATTTTGATGGTCGAAGTCACATGCATTGACTAATAATATTAACAATAAAAAATTAAACAACTTACAAGTTCAACAGTTTAATCGAACCAGGAAAGTGAAACCAACAATTGCAAATTATAATATAGAGCAAAAACTATATATAATTGAGTCTGATATAGAGTATAGTGATTGTCATAGAAGTGACGGAAAGACGGCAGTGCAACGAGGTCGCGTGTAACATGCCATCAAACGCTTCCCCACAATTGAATAAATAAACATTTAACATTGCACTAATTCGATATGACAAACAGAAACAAATTAGACTAGCAATCATTTGCGCTACACAAAAACAAATCTGCGCCTCTTGTCTTTTAATGTGTATATTATATATTTCGGACATGTTTATATAATATAAACTGCCTCGGTGGCGCAGTTGTATTACGGTGCGACTGCCGTTCTGAGGTCTCGGCTTCGATCCCCGGGTCGGGTCAAGTGGTATTGGGTTTGTGCCCGATATGGTGTGACAGACTCGTCCCCTGTCACATCTGGGACGGAACTAAGCTCAGCGGAATGTGAGTGGTGTAGTTCGCTATTTCACCTCTGCCTAACCCTTCGGGGATAACAGGCGTGAGCTTATGTTATGTTATGTTTAAATAATAATACTATTTTTAAAAACTTTGAAATCTATATGAACCGTATTTTTATATTAAAAAGCTTTCACATCTCTCCGGGGAATCCCGCCTACCCGGGTTAAAACCGAGAAAGTAGATGATGTGGACTGACTGTGCCCGTGTCTCCACTCGCTCATAACTACTTTTATAATAAAACTTTTATATACAGCACCATAACAGACAGACAAAGAGACGTTATTTTTCATATTATTTAAGTGAGAATAGAAATGTTAAAACGATACCACGACCGACCAACAAAGTTGAACATTCCTCTCGTAATACCATTATTAAAGAGATCGAGAGGCATTGTTTGTAACAGAGTATTGTTCGAATGGAATATTTATTCTGACTTAATTAACATACTATTATTGAAGAAGTTAATACAACCTTATTTAAACCAAACGTCATTATTACCTTTTAAATTAAATTAGTGTAGTTCTGTTAGCAAATATAGTTCTATTCACCTATGACGTGATTCTTTATTGATAATTTTGAGCCGAGACAATTTAACAAAATTGTAGGCGGTACTGATATGAAGAACGTCAATTATTTTATAAAGGATAATAAATTTTATGTATTTAAAGACCAGTAGGAAGTGAATGCAAGTCGGACAGATTTCTCAAACGGCCTCGGTCTGAGTCGCAGTCAGTTTCGAGAGAGCAAAAAAAAACCGTAACTGATACCGACTGGTGAGCCTTATTGTGCTACGTTCTTAGACCGGATATGTGAAAACCTTAAGCTACCTCAAGGACTCGACAACTAAATCCGATTGTTATAATGGAAATACAATTTTTATAACAAATCATTTAAAAACAATTTTAATGAAGTCAATCTCATAAGATGCTATACAATTTTTTTCCACTATTGAGTACATAATGTAAGTAATACAAAACAATGAAACAGGTAATTTGTACACGAAAACGGACCGCGATTTTATCGTGAATTAAATCCTAACTATATTATCGAAGAATAGAATCTTAATCAATAAGATTATAGGATGCACCAATAAGGAAGGAATATCATCATTATAATAAATATCTTTAAAAACGCATAAACGAATTCGTAAAAACAAAATGTAACAATGATAAATAACATTTTAGTAGGTATTTTTTTTAAGTAATTGAAATAATTTTTTTTACTAAATAATCTCAACTACAAGTAAAATTGTTAATATTAAAAGTTCATATTCACCATTAACACTTGTAAAAAACACTGTAAACCTTATCTATTTAACGAACACTAATTTTCTTTGAAATTAGATTAATGTTAATCTTGTTTCTTAATCGTCACCATCACGTACATAAAACAGATTGGGTTTTCCTTTGAATTACATAACACACTAGCGTTTTTTTTTTTTAAAATAAAAACCTTCAGTTATAGCAATAAAATCAATTACCTACTCGAAATGAGATCGTACTAGTTAAGAAGTAGGCGTCTCGTATACATTTTATTATTTTTATTTATATTGATGGCGTCATTCGCAATTGACACAGAAGGCCTTTGTCAAAGGCTCACCTTGTTAATAACCTAAATCATTTTCGTTTAGACCAATTTCGTCAATTTGCTATCAGTTTAGGGAATTAAATATTATGCCGTAGACATCCAAACGCTTTACGAATATCATAGTGACTTGCACTTTTGTATAGAACTATAATTTACCTAAAATTAAAAACTTTTAATCATAAAAATTACCACGAAAAGAAATACAAAAAGCAACTCGGAGAAACCAAAAGTTTGTAACTCGCACTGCAAAATAGGGAAATTTATGTCTAGAAATTTCGTTTCCATGATCTTGAATAAAGCATACACTGTGACGCGATATCCTAGATAAAGGTACCCTAGGGACTAGGGACAACAAAGATGATAGATTTCTCCAGCCATTATTCTCAACCTATCAGCCGAGAGATTGATCTTCATTTACTAGTAGTAAGTAATGCTGACTGAGACGATGGTCTCTGCCTTATAATCTTTTAAGACCATATTTGTTCAGAAAAATTCTTGTGATGGATTTCACACAATAAATAAAAATAAAATTAAAATCTATTCCCTAAAAGATCATGAAAGAAAAACATGTAATAGCAGAAATTTTTTTCGTTCTAGTTTAACTACACCTGTGATTCTGCCTATTTAGAACGTAGTATGCCATACACGTTAAACTAGACACTTCTAGAAAAGTATCCACCTTATTACTAGTGAGTATAAAATATTATGATATCAAATGTACTCTAGTAGTTTTGTTCTATTGGTACGAACCTTAATAAATAGACATACAAACAAAAAATTCCAAATTTATCGAAATGTAGATTCTAAAGTCCAGTAAAATGTATATTATTGAAAATCTTATACATGGCAATTTAAAAGTCTGAGAAGTATAGCTGGAGTGAAGATGATTGAAAAAGTCAAGAATAGTGATATGAATAGTAATGATATGAGAAGGCTGTGGTGAAGTAGATAATGTAAAGACCAAGATAGAGAAAGAAATGCTTAGTTGGTTCAGGCATGTGGAGAAGGATGGACGAAAGAAGATTGACGAAGCGAGGTTGAATGGGCATGTCGGTAAGGGTCGATCTATTTGAACGTATCTCGACCAAATCGAAACACGTCTTAAATAAAGGCCAGGTGAAGAGTACCCATAAACGACGAGCATGTATGAAAGCGCTCATGAAAGTAAAAGAAAGAGGTGTGTCAAGATCCTAGCAAGTGGAAGGACGTAGTCGCTGGCTACCCGCATAAAGGAATAAAATGTAACATTTTTATTATAAGTAAATGTTGAGTTACCGTATATTGGATCTTTGGCTCATTGCTTCTTAATGCATTCAGTTGTTGTAATTAGATTTCTATAGGCATGGCCTTTATTTTACAAATATACTTAATGTAAATTAGAGATCCTCAACAAGATTTATTTGAGGTCAGTTTTTATTATGATCAAAACAAATATTAGAATCTCTGTACATTTCCTGAATATATTTTTTTAATTCACTGGAAAAAATATATTTAATACTTTTGATATTTACTTAATACAAACATAATAATATAATTACAATAAACAGTATCCCTACCTGAATGTACTATAAAGTTAGTCATATAATTACAGTAAAGTTTTAAGCTAATATAAACACGTCAAAGGGAAAACCGCACCATACACTCGTATCAAGTCATATGCTAGAAAACTCGTCTTAACCTTAAAATGTACACGTCATATTATTTTAACTTTTAATTTCCAATTCAGGTCAATGACCGAAGAAGGTATGTTAATTCATATTTTAGGATGTTTTTTTAAAATACCTAATATAATAAACATGTAAAAAATGTTTCTTTAAACGCACATAAATATAGCAAACGTACAAATATATCTTTGAATTGTATTTTTGGATCGTAAACAACACATATGGTATGAAAAATCATATATCGTAAATCTAAGTACACACTAAAATAATTATAATAGTTAGGCACTTTGCTTTCATAGGTTGTGTTTTACGGTCAATTTTCTTGCTCTCCATATTTCTGCTATACACCATTGCTTGCTCGCCTTTGTGAATATATATAACAATATGAAAAACAAATTAAATCGTAATGTTGCAAACAACAAATTTTAAAATGTTACATAATAATAATTTTCGAAGCGTCTAGTAGATACTTCAGATCAGACCTTGGACAACTTATAAGCGTACTATGTAAGTATCCAGCGGTACATTTTCTGATAACTTATCCACCAGTGAATGTAAGTTTTAACGACATTCACTAATAACTGTTTAAATATTCTAAAATATTAATTACGTGATCTTTATTACAATTTATTTTTTTAATCAGTTTCATATAAATACATATATAAATATCCTCAAATATTATGTCAGCTTTGAAGCAATGTGTTATCGACGTGGTCTGTTGTATGAAACAACAAGGCTTGATTTTATATGCAACTCATTTTTAGACAGGTAGCTGACACAGCAACATAATATATTTGGAGTTGAAAATAATTCGTATCGCATTTTTAAACGAAAATAATTTATAACAGAGGTATATTATTTAAATTGTTGTCCATAGCTATTATTTCTTTCCATCTTTGCGGCGTAACATGAGTTTCTTGTCGAAAGAAGGCTTTAGGTGGAATCCTTTCTTGGCATTCTTCGTAGAAAATAAACTTCGAATCTGATAGATCATGATTCATCAATCAAAACAAGTAATAATCGGAAGGAACAGCATCGGGAGCATAGATGTAGGGTGAAGTCGGACTTTCCATTTTAGTGTTTGTATGTTTATAATGGGTTTTTGTGACGTATGTAGGAGCTCTATCGTGCTGCAAAATAGCTGTTGTGTTTTCGCAGTTTTCCGGCCATTTTGGCTTCAATATACGGCTTATGTGTATCAAATATAGTCGGTAGAAATCCCCAGTTATGATTTCATTCGGTTTTAGTAGTTCACAATAAATCAAACTACTTTGATCCAACCGAATACAGAGTATTGATATTTTCGCTTCGCCACTGATGTTTTTTTTTATAGTAGCACGGCAAACAACGGCTCTGTGTCTGATGGTAAGCACAGAACAATCCAAAAACAGCGAGGACCACCTAAAAATCAGCTATCGATCCCCGATCGCCGCTGTTATGCCGGCCTGCAGAAATGTCTCTTCACATTGCATTTGAAGGACCCAATGTTGTAGGAAGGAGGGAACACAGCGGCCTGGAGACTGTTCCACAGTTTTGCGGTACGGCAGAGGTAAACTGAATCGAACTTTTTGATTCGTGCCGGGATGAGAGATACCGTATAACTGTGGTTGCGAAGCCCAGCGTGTGTGGTCCTGTTGTAGAAAGGAGAGGACGGAATTAAATTAAACAGCTCCTCAGAGCACTCACCCTAATAGAGACGGTAGAACGCGCTCAGCGAGCCAATGTCTCTGCGCAGCTGAAGCGGCTCGATACATTTAGTAGTGTCCGTATTATTTACAATGCGGATATCCCGTCTCTGTAATCTATTCAGGGTATCGAGGAGGTATTTTGCAGAACCATCCCAGAGATGCGAACAGTATTCCAACCACGGCCGAACTTGGTTTGCCAGGTATAATCCCATGATTTTTTACGGTAATTCGATGCAAAAATTACTTTCTTTAATCCAGTTGAAGCAGATGTTCAGAAGTCGAAACTTTTCTATGTTCCTCGATTTAACCCAAATAGGACCCAATATCCTTGCATGTTGATCATTCCAAAAGTTTTATGGTTTTTTCCTACCGGTGATAATTCAACTCGGAACGATGCAGACGATTCTTGAATGGTTTGACATGAATCTTCATTGAGCAATGTCTCCAATTTATTACCCCTAAACTTCTCCAATAGTGCTGGACGTTCCTGGTCTTCTGTGTTATAATTACTCAACAAACCATTTCCAACATGTTTTCTCAACTAGAGAAACGTTTCACTCTTGTGTTCATATATTGAATTATAATACTCTCTGCAAAACATTTTACTCGGCATATTCGAATTATTTTCATTACGTTTTAAATAGAATAATATATATAATAAACTGTAATACGATGAATATATTGTTGTCGGTAAAAACAGAATACTGTATCACTGTATGAGCGAAATAGTGGACTGTATTTGGTGTGATGCAAACGATACGCTAATGGGGATGACAAATTTGGGATAGGAAAGATGGGTACTTACGTGAGATGATGCCGACGCAGGGTTCTTCCACGGATCCAGATTAATTGTGTTCACGAACAAATTAGGTACACACAATACACTTATTACTAGGTGATATGTACGTGCGCACGAGTTTACGATAACCATCAACGAAAGCGATTTAACGACGAGTCAGCGACGAGAGTGACACGTACACCTCACAGGAAAGATGTTGGAGCGGTTCGGGGGGTGGATTTAGGGATGGGATATTAGCGTATCTATTTGCAATCACCAATCGACAATTAAGCGCAACCAATCACTAATGCCATATCTTGTTAAATGCTACGTATGAATTCCAACACCTAATACCTAAAACAGAGTCAAGTTTCATTTATAAATATATGTTCTATTTTAATTAATTTTAAACACATTGTCTTTCTTAATAAGTAAATATTATACCCATAAGCATATGAATATACACATGCCCGCACGCATGTACCCGCCCATTAGCACGCACGTGCCCACACACGCATGTCACATGTAAATTTTAATTAAATTAAATTATCATTCTTCTGGTGTTCTTCTAATTTTTACTAACAATAGGAACTATTATAGGATTGACGGATTGCATAAAACACTCGGCAAGAACTATTAGTTAAGTTCATACTATGAATTTGCTATTTGTGGAATGCGAAATTTATCTCCTACATTTTACCATCTAAATTAGTGATAGCCAAACTTTCTATACCTTTTTTTTTTTTTTTTGACGGGGTGAAATGCATTTACGCACTACCCTTATCTATTGTATTTGGAGAATCGAAGTCCCCCAAATACAATAGATAAGGGGGCACGGAGTGACGAGTTCCGTGCCAGTGTGGGACTCACCCGGGCGAGAGTCGCCCGGAAATACCCACTAAAACCCCCCGGGGCCGACTAAAACCCCCCGGGGCCGAAAACCCCCCGGGGCCGAAACTTTCTATACCTACTTCCCACTTTGGTATCACTATTAGAAATATTATTTTCTAACTACCCACACAGAGTTTCTACATGGTGTTTTATAAAGTAAAAAAGTAAAATTACTTTATAATTTTTTTTAAACAGATTTACAGCAAAAATGAAATCAAAGATAAAACCACTTTAGATGAAAGATTTTACTCCTCTATTACGGGTTTTTTTCTCTTCTCTTTTTTTTGTTTACTAGCGCTATTTAGGACTAGCTTTAGTGTTTGTACCAAATAAAAAAATCTATTAAGAATAATTTGTTTTTTTTTCAAAGTTTCGACCATTAGGCGAAAACTAGTACATATTAACATTTACTTATCACACATTTACTAAATTTGGTAGAATATTTTTTTATAATAGAACAACGTACTTTTGTTAAATATATTTTTGTCATTAATATTTTACGTACACGCAAGCATTAAGTCAGATTAATTTATATTCTTAACGAATTCATTAAAGTTTAATGAAAATTAACTCTTACGAAGACACAGTACAGTTGTCTACTGACAACAAACTGTAACGCTCATTAGTGGGGAACAGTGACCATATCGACTCCCATTGATTTAAATTGTTAATATTACAGTTACTGTAAATTTACTTGCCGTTGAATAGCAACTCTATCGCAATTTACCCGCAGTACATTATAAGCTAGTGTCCTCGGTGTCGACTGTGGAATGCCATTTATATTTTTGGCAATGATCCGTATTTGTACTAATTTTTTGTTATTTTCTGCGTTTACCTACTCGTTGTATAATTTAAAATCTACATACATCTAAATGTAAATCTACATATCCGATTATAAAGAGGAAAAAATTGTATTTTTGTATGTAACTAATAAACATAAAAACTACTGAACCGATTTTGATGAAATTTGGTATGGAGATGTTTGAAATCCAGGAAGTGACATAATTTGTTATTCCAAAAAAACCCCATGGGAACAGGAACTACGCGGGTAAAATCGCGGAGAGCAGCTAGTCGTATATACATACATTCATATCCATTTAGTAAAAAAATTTAAACTTGACATTACAAACAGACGTTTGAATTTTATTTATTAGTATAGAAGTATAGATTAGTTGGCTTATTTTATTTATATAGGCTCACACCTCGTGTCATGTTAAGTTAACACGTTAATTTTCGAGGTCAAGTGACGCTATCGGATCATACTTATGAGTGCATGGTGACAGATTGTCAAACTTAAGGGGGGGGGGGGTTAAACAGCCAGACCAGTATTAGAAAAGGCCCTACCACCATACTATGGTATCATCACAATGTCTTACTTCACTGAAGCCTCAGGCTCGTTATAGAAACAATGGCTAGGTGGATTCGATCTTACGTCCAATAAATTAAGCGACCATTATTAAAATGATGTTAACTGTTAATTCTTATATAGATTATAGCATAATGTTATAACTATTTAGCCAGAGTACAATTACAAAGCCAAAGTAGCCGCTTTTTTTTGTAACTTAGCTTATGCTGTTGACCGGAAGGGCCTTTACAGCTTCACCGTAACTATGTGGACGAGTGCTGAAGGCACTTGCCGCAAAAGGTAATTAGCACAAGGGCACCAAAGTGGTACGAACCTCGGCTTCGCCGTTACCTGTGTGCAAAGCAAAGCCGCTGGTCTGTAGCAACTTTATGTCCTTCGCTAATCTGACACGACAACAACATGAGAGTGGTATTGACCGTGTGTCATGGACCACCATTCACTACTTGTATCACAATAAATATTCTTATGTCTGGTTTATTATACATAAGTATATATTTTATCATATTTCAAATTGCAAACTAATTTAATCCTTTTAAAATACTTTCATAATAAATCCACTTGACGACGTCTGCATGCAGTACATGCAGTACATGTATGTTTTTATTTCAACAATTCGTGCAAGTAATGCAGTCTATTTACGTCCGGTAGGTAGGTACAAGAGTTACCCATAAGTCTATATATATATATATATATATATATATATATATAGATATATATATGATAAGGAAATGTAACATGTTTTTACTAAACCAATTCTATATATAATTTCTTCTGACCAAAACAATGAATGCTATTAACGAATAGGGAAATTTGATACATGATTAAATTTTATGAAATTCTTTTTTTTTTTTTTTTAATAATTCCCCCGCCGTTTCCCCTGGCATAACCAAGGACCTTATTACTGCGATTCTCTTTATATGTGTGCTCTTTTTTTTTTTTTTTTTTTTTTTTTTATTGTATACTATATAATAATGTCAACTTATTCTAGGTTAATACTGTTAAAAACAATGTCAATTTTTTTATAATTAATAATAATAGTCAATAATAAATGTCAAATTAATCAAGTACAATTTGGAACAATGATATATTAATAATAATTCAAATTAATAAATTCTTTTATACACATTTAGATTTTGTACAAACGAATACAAATAACTATTGCAAAGTCTAAACGCGTATAATAATATTTTCATCTAAGCACTGTGGATCCAAAACGGCATCGTTATTGATCGGCAGAACAGGATTCGTCGACGAAAATAAGCTGACGGGAATTGTTCGTATGCTAAAAAGTTCATACAATTCCGAGAATAGAAACTTTGTTCTGCATCCAATATCGATTTAATGATACTCAGAATACCGAAAATGAAACCGTAATTTTGTTCCGTTCATGCCAAAGGAAATATAACGTTATTCATTCTAAAATGACTGATTATTTTCTATAGATAGGTAAGCCTTTACGTAAATAGATAAGACGGAAAGGATAGAGCAGGCTATCGGAAGATATGTTATTGAAATGCAAAAGATTATGAACAGAGCAACCGGTATCTCTCGTAAACAATTCATAGATAGATTACTGAAAACTGTCGTAAGCGATGTCTATTAATTCGGTGCAATCCTGAAACCGATCACGCTTCTATGTAGACCACGGCCAATTACGTCACAAAACGAGTTACGGATGGATGAGAATTTGCGATTGTTCAAATTAGAGCCGGTTTGAAATAGACGTTAGATGAAACACTATATAACTGTGTTCTTCTTTACTTTGCGGTTTAAAGTTTATTCCGAGCAACCGAAGTGATAATTGTTACCGAATATCATTTTTTACTAGTAAACGAAATCGAAACTACCGATTTCGGTAAAAGCTATATGAATGATTTAGAATATTGTAATGAATTATTTTAAAACGACGTGGAAAATAAATCAACTCGTACGTAAAATTTTAATATGAAAGACATAGATGGATAATCAATTCTATAAAATAAAAGCTTACCGGGGCCAGTCATCGGACGATCATTACTCCGGAGACTAAAATGCAGTTGAGTCTATGTAACTATGTAATTGATATTATATTGAAAGAAATAAGACTGGACTATGACAGAAGAGTGCTTTGGCGCAGAAATAGCAGTACTTAGGCTTTATCATGCACTACATCTGACCAAAATAGAAATATAAACTAAAATTCCATAAAAAAAAAAAAAGAAATTTCCTCTTGAAGGATATACGTAATCCACTTACTACAAAAGTGTTTATACAGAAACTAAAAGTCTCAAACAAAACCTTTCGATATTCAATATCACAAGTTGATTATACTTATTTATACCGTCAATATATTTACATAATATCATGCAAATGTGTTGTACGGCATCAAATTACAAATTCATGGTCAAATTAAGTATACATTTATGGATTAGATTCGCATTAACATTTATATTGTCTTCGCTAATTTCGGCTATTTATCTCGATTATCATTTGACTTATTATATCAATTTATATGTTTAATTTAATATACTGAAAAACGTAAAAACGAAAATTATTCGAAATATTTAAAAGAACAATAAAATCTCTCGATTCGTGCAACTTTCGTCACATAGACATACTTTAATATTCAGGAAATGCTTTTGTATTAAGAATTTATTAAAATAAAATAACATTTGGCTAAGATGTTTCAAATAACAAACTGAACTATATGGCATAGAGCCAATCAAAATATAACAACTGAACTCGATTTTACGCATACGATCAAATTTAAATTCTTGATTATATCACTGTTAATTCGCTTTAATTTTGGGGGAAGTTTTAATTTGTTTAAACATATTGTTAGATAAGCTGTACCAACGGCCTCTATTCTAATATAAAGATTTTTTTTCATCACAGTTATTCACCTCATTATGGCGTTTAAATGTTCGGTGATTAAGATAAAGTATTGTAAGAAACATGCCGGATGTCATTATTTTTATCGTTTTGATTAGCTATTATCCTTATAATTTGTTACATAGTATATTTCTCCCATGTAACAAAATATACCCTAATAATTAACTTTGATGACGTAAAAAGTTTTTCATCATGATTCTGAAGTGATGATGGCGCAGTGGATAGTGCGGCCGGATTCCGCGTCAATGGACGCGGGTTCAAACCCCCCTATCCAACTCTAAAAATCAGCCTGAGCTTTCAGGTGTAGGAAAAACATCATGAGGAAACCATAGCATGGTGGTAGGGTATTTTCTAACAATGCACGCCTGGGTAGCCACCCTCAAGTTTGAAAACCTGTCGCCAAATACCAATAGGTATGCTCCGGCAGCATTACTTGAGAACTAATACCTAGGTTTAGTGTGTTTAACATCCTGGACCAAATCGTCACTTAACATCAGGTGAGATTGTGGTCAAATCACTGACCTTATATCGTGCAAAAAAAAAACAGTTAATTTTTTTTTTACAAATTAGCACCTCACCTTTAGGCATACAATACAGGACTGCTAAGTTGAAGTTTCATTTTGACAATAATATATGTATTTAATGACATTCTCCACGTGTTTATATAAAAGTAAGTGTGCAAAAATATACAATCAGGAGATTTTATATATGAGATTGGATGGATTTCCATGATTTTTTTTTCAAATTAACTAAACTCTATTAACATGGTGGACCTTAACAAATCTTAAGGCACTCGGTAAAAAAAATAGCCCGCGCAAGCGGATCGAAGTGGTGTAAAAACGTCGGCTTGCGCTGCTACCTGTGTAAAATTCCACGGAACTTACTTTAGCAAATCGGACGACAAGTAAAAAGGAATAAAAAGGTTCATAATAGAACCCATGTATCTAAAGTATGTCTGTGACGCTAGTGCATGCAGTGTACTATATCGTACTGTATCGTGTTTGTAGCGGCTATAAGTTTCCCCGGATTAGACCTCTGCTGGAGGAAGATCCGCGATGTGTGTGGGAGAAAACGTAACAACCCGTCCCCGGTGGCAAGAACACTAGATTATCTATGATTAACAAACGAGTTGATTTCTTTTAAAAACAACTTATCTGTTAGATGTTGTTTTCTACCCTTTGCACTAGGTGATACAATGAAGCTGCAGGGGGCGACGCGGTGGCATGCTGTGCAATCCCGTATCGCCCCCATCCCAAATGCAGCGGACGTCCCCGGGGGGTTTTAGTGGGTATTTCCGGGCGTTTAGCGCCCGAGCGAGTCCCACACTGGCACGGAACTCGTCACTCCGTGCCCCCTTACCCACTGCATTGGGGGACTCCGGTCTCACTAATGCAATGGGTAAGGGTAGTGCGTAAATGCATTTCACCCCGACAAAAAAAAAAACAGGTGATACAATGAATTTATCTGAATGTAACATTTAATTCTGAATGTGTTTTGATCTATAAACATAGGATTTGTAAATAAGGACTACATGGCCATCTATCAGATCTAACTATAACTATTATATTATTATAGTGAGAAATAATCTTATCCCGTGAACATAACCTCAAACGCCCAAGTTTAGATGTTACAAAATCCTTAACAGACGCACCAACAATTACCATATATTTTTATCACGTAAATCTAGTAATTAAAACATGGACTAATTCAAATTGGTAATTCATAAAAGTAGAAACCCAGAAATGTCCAAGACTCATTTAACCACTAAAGGGGAAGAGTTTCATTATCGAACACAGAAAAGAAACAAATCTCTTAAATAGGGCGAGAAACTTATGAGCGATATACGGAATTATTATGAAGCCTAATTAAATTACTAATAGCGTGCTTCACATTGACCTTGGACGGACAACCTTAGCTGGCCAGCAGTGTAAACCGTAAGGACATTGGCATTCACAAACAAACACATGATAATAATTCACAAATCTAGTCCGATTTTGACGTAATAAACCGTTTGCGTGACGGCTTATCATATTTTAAAGCGATCAAAAATAATAAGCGACATGCAAACACGTTATGTGATTTAAGTGTGTAATAAACATTATTACTAGTATAAAACATATTCCATTGTTTGTGTTTTTAGATCAAATTGACATATCAATGGGTGTAATCTTTTGAAATGCAGTGAACTGATAATGGGTAGATTGGGTACGAAATCCAAATAACATAAGTTCTTTCTTAATATAGTATATAAGGCCTATATAAGGTCTATAATTTTTGACTATCTGTCTATTGGTTAGTTGTCTTAAAATATATAGATCTGACACTGATTCTTTTTTTTAAATCATAGATTTTAACATTGGCTTTCCTTCGTCATTCGAAAATCCTATGGTTCCATTGGGCACCGGTTCTACGGGCAATGTGTCCCGCCCACTGCCACTTAAGTTTCTTTAAGTACTTTGCCTGGAATACTCTGGTTCTTCTGTGGAAATAAACTGAAATAAATGCTTGCATAGAAGGTCCATATCGCTATTATTAAGTGATATTTAGTACACTTATGTTGAAGCTTGGTCTAGGGCATACTTGAACTAGGCGCTTGTATTTTCAACTAACACAATAGTAAAAATGTAATAACAATTAATTAAACGTACGCTATTATTTTCAGTATTATACTTTGTTGCGATAATACACGTAACTCAGTGGAATACATCCGCATAACGCATAGGATGACGGATGTTCGAAGCCATGACTCTGGGCTATCGGTTAAGGCAAACTTCCTTGATTATATACATGCTAGAATTTGTCATGGGAACAGCATATCAACCATGAACATTCTCAAACATGTTTTTTTTTTCCAACCGACTAAAAATGCTGTTGATCTGAGGAATGTTGTCTGCTTCACCGAATTTATCGCAACAAAGAGGTACGAACTTCGACTTGACCAGCATGCTACACGTGTAAAACTTTCACTTAATAGCTAACCCTACAGTTTGTAAAAACGAAAAAATGTCCCTTACAAAACCTATATACAAATAGTATACAAAAATGTGTGTGGAGTGTGATGCGATAGATGCTAGTGTATGTGCGATGTGGTGTGCACTGCATCGCGCTGACGGCAGCTACGAGAGCTTCCCCAGTTGGGGATCGGAACACGTCTTGGGCCGCTACCGGAGGAAGACAAAAAATTCTTTCTAGCTAGATTTGAACCAGCTACTTGTGAATGATCAACACTAATCAATTACAGACAACCACTCTACCAAGTACCAACTGAGCTATCGATGGTACAAATAACATCTAAAATAATAAAACCAAAAGAGGTGCAATATTTGGCAATTCAATTCGTTACCACGTAAAACGTAAAAATAACTCTCATAATTATAATAAATTATAATTATTATAAATGAGGGCAATTAAAATTAATCAGTTATTCTTATTTGTCACATTAAAGGTCTGCACTACTTCGTCAGTCGACTTAAATATTGTAAACTCGACTATTACAAATTTCTAACGTAATGGCGTCGAACATAGAATATTTACCTTGTTGTTTACATCATTTTAGACATAAGGCGTTATTTCCTAGTGCAGAAAAACATTAGTAACTCGTGCTAATTGTTCATCAATAATAGTGATAAATACGATAATTATTTGCCGCTCGACCATCTTTGCTAATCACTTCGCATTCTTACAGTATCTTTGTAATTTTATATAGGTGTATATTAGTTATATTTAAAACGTATTATTGCTTCTGAGCTGTTTATTAAAAGAGATTTTTATTAAAGCAAACCACAAACTTAGAATAAATGTTAAGTTAACTGATATTATCTATATATGTGGGAAACGGAACGTAAGAATGACGAAGGAGACCGAATGAACTATATAGAAGAGAATAAGATGGCGACACGATTGTAAAGGATGGTTGTCAAAAAGCTTTTCTAATAATAAATAGTTATTTCATTTAATTAACTGTTTGCTCTGATTAAATCCTATATATATGGTATATTAAATTCGTAAATTTTTCATATACTCACACGCATAATTTTAAAAAATACTGAAATTATTTGTACCTAGTTTTCAGATTACCACAGAAGGTAACAGAAGAAAAATTCATGGCTACATATCATTACGTTTTAACAAAGAGGTTCAGTCGTAGATGGCAGTTATTAGTAAACGTACACATATATGTTCGTAAAATTATGACAAAGTATAAATAATACCTATATTTATATTATTATTTACCTATATTTATACCTAAATTTATCTTACATTAATTATTCAAATATATTCAGTTTTAGTATTTTAGTACTTAATAATCAGATCAAATCAGAATCAATCAAAAATTCTTTATTCAAAATGAGCACTGAAAAGACGTTTGATGAACGTCAAAAATTACCACCCGTTCGGAAAACAGCCCTGGTCAAGGAGAGCCGACAATAAACTCGATCTGGTTTTTTAAATGTTTAATGTATAAATTGTACAGTTCAGTTACAGACGGTTATAGCGTTATCACAGTGTCATTTCCAGACATCACTATCATTCACGTGATGACCTACCGTTCAATAATAAATATAACCTAAGGACATTAAAACCTGCTTGACATAATGCTTAAACTTGTTGTTACATAAATCGGTAATTTCCTTTGGAACCATATAGTAAAACTTAACTCTAAAACCTAAAAAGTTTTTATTAGACTTCTAAAGGATGGGATGGATAATTTATGATTATTGCTGGTATTAAAATTATGCCGGCCGTTTGCTATATCAAACTTGTTTATACTTTTGTGAACGTACATTAAAAAGAATCAATAATGCAGTTGTAAATAAAGATTTTAACCGTGATATATGCATGCCGGCGTCATCCTTCTTGGACTGCATTAAAATCACAAGAAAGTGTACCCATTTTGGAGAGCTCGAATGAAAAAAATAGAAGGTACGTTGGTTGTTAAAATTGCGTTTATTATTGTAAGGCTGA
The DNA here is from genome assembly GCA_014132275.2 of Samia ricini. Classification (NCBI taxonomy): domain Eukaryota; kingdom Metazoa; phylum Arthropoda; class Insecta; order Lepidoptera; family Saturniidae; genus Samia; species Samia ricini. The sequence goes on along the minus strand of AP028159.1, from coordinate 29,433,748 downwards.
GACTCTTTGAATACTTTATACTGATGTTCAAATAGCGCTTTTTAAGCCTATCATATATACATAGCTCTATTCCACCCGCTACATTTAGGAGTTAATTCTTCTAGGCTTAGTATTAAATTAATGTGTTACTATTTAATGTGACATGGATTAAACTTAAAATGAAACTGTGGTTAAACGCTAAACCTAATAAAAGTTTTAATGGAATAATCGAATTCAAATATCGAATAACTTTTATATGTTATTTTAAGATAATTTAACTAGAGTCGTGGATTAATATCAGTATTGTATATTATAATATCCGGGTGTTTGATAGATATGTTTATTAAAAACATGTTGTTTCGTGTGATGTTTGTTCGTAACAAACTCCGAAACCACTCAACCGATCTTAACCAAATTTTGCACACTGTTCATCTCAATTAATGACTTTAATATTTTTTTATTGCAAATTTCATGTTTTGTAGGATAATGTAACCCTGACAACATTGGGTAGGGCAGCTAGTATATGAAATAAAATATTTCCTTGTTATGTACAAAAAACTAAATGCAATAATGACATTGTAATAAATGTAGCGGAAAATAATTTACGAAACGGTAACCGTTTACTTTAAGCATGAATCAGTCCATTATTAATTATTTAGCTTATATATAGGTTAATTATTTAACTTACTTTAGCTTTATTGTTTTTTTTATTTCAATTTTATACGTACATGTCCGTTTAACGAGAAGTAGTTACTCTAAATAGTATTTTCTATCTAACTTTCTTTCACAAACTACGTGTAATGTTACGTTGCCATATAATTCTTTATATAAAATTAGTACAACCGGCTGCTATAACGCTTTTATCTTCGAAAACGACAAAATAACAAGGGGAATGCAGTTTGAACAGCTGTATCAGTGTTAAAACTGTACGTTTAGGAATGATTTTGGTCAAAATATATGACACCATTTAATATATTAATTAAAAATAAATTAATCGATCAAACATTTTTTTCACGATCTTCAATTGTTTTTATTTGTTTGTTAACGAAGTTCAGGGTAGGCAGAGATTACATCCTTCCACTTGCTAAGGTTCTGACAGAAATCTTTCGCTTCTACATTAATGAGCATACAAGTTCTTTTGTTTCGGGTATTTATTAAGAAAGTCTGTGACCTGGTCGCAATACGTTACCGACCCTTACCGAATTGTTCAGCCCCCAGTACACGAGTCCGGAGATTTTTTATACATACTGTTTTTTTTTTAAAGAAGCATGTTTTGAAAACATATTTCAAATTTGATTACTTACTGGTTAAAAAAAGAAGAAAACATTTTACAAATTCTAATAATATATAATCCAGTATTCAGTAAATGAATCGGCATGAACTTCGTAATAAGATACAAGGTACAAAAAGCCTTCGTTATACTCTTGGCTAAAATTAATAACCATCGTGAAATTATTTCTTCATCTCCACGTCTGTCAATGATAATTAAAACTTACCATAAAATAATTTTACTGCAAACGGGTAATAATCTCATCACAGACGCAAATGTGTTGGAGGATTTACATATTCCATCGATTAATAAAAACAAAAATACTTCACCGATTATATGAATCATTTGATTAAGGCATAAAAAGATAGTTGATCTTTTTTATTTTACATAAAATTTTAACTGCATTACTTATGAGAAATGATTTTTTTTTATTCTTGTATAACAACAACTTTAAATAATTTTAATCGTAATCAAAGACATCTCTTGTGGATGTGTATTAACTTCAACTTAATCTAAAAGCACAAGTTATTGAAGAAATGAATTCACTACCGAATACCCGGATAGGCAACTATTAGGAAAATAAATTATTTTAGGAAGATTGAAGATCAGCGGTATATAGGAACAGAAGAGTATAAGCTGTTGTCAAAATTTGCACCCTACATTTTGTTAATTCGTATTTTTTTTTTCAAAAGAATATTGTCTGATTAAAATCTAATCAAAGTCGGATGGAGTTCAGTGTAGTATGGATAGAAACCGACGAACAATCCTGACATAGTCGAACAGGAGAGAACGTTGGAACCTTGTCATTGCTAATGTCTACCACGTATTCCCAGACTCTTTAAGTAATTATTCGTCGAAGTCGCTTCGAATTAACTCGTAGACAGATATAATTCCAGACGGAGAAGGGATGCCATCTCTACATTTCCGTAATCTCGTGAGCCAGTTTCTATTTAATATGTCGATTTTAAAAACGAGACAGTAGGAAAACAATGGAAAGCTGGGCGTAAACGTCAGATTAGTGCTCAAGGGGCTAACCTCTCAACAATTTAATTCAGTTCTAGTTCTCCGTAATTTAGCTCCAACCTTTTTGCGAGCTGTTTACAATTACAAACCTAGTTTTTTTTATACCCTCTTTCAGTTTATCTAATTTTATTACCTTAATATTTTGAACGTTATGAATCTATGGTCAACGAGCAGATTACTGCAATTCAAAACGAGCTGTATTTTATAATAGCATTTATTCTTGAAACTGCCATATCCAACAACATAGACACAAATCCTTATAAGGAGAAATCGTATGATGCCTGATATTTAGAAAGTTTAACGCGGTAAATTGTTGCTTATTAACTTTTTTAGTAAATCCATATAAATTTCTTAAAAGACCAAGAACTTTGCATCGGGAACAATAATGAGAAAAACCAACTAAATGTCTAAATGATTACAAACGGTGAAATGCTTCGAGTATTTGGTTGTACAATGTTTTCTTTGACGCTGGGTCACGAATTCAGGTTAATGGGGTAATGTTGACGTTTAGATTGCAAATGCGTACCATTCGACTGTTCGACCAATTATAGACCAAGTAATTTCCTAAATTCTTTAACTGTATTTTATTTAATTTTTTTTAATACTTATTTCAATGCAAACATGAAGAACTATTACATTTTTTAAATCTGCATTTCTAATACTTCGTATCGTATCGTCGAATTTGGTTTCGCCTTAGCACGATAGCATTTATTATCTAAATAATTCGATTCACCTCACCCGAATAAGCACTACAGTACTGGTTTATAGATATTTATCTACGATATCTGAAATTGATCTTGAGTGGGCTATACCAGATACATACTTTACGAGAAAATCTTATAAATGTTAGACAGAATCCACATCTTGTTTTACATTAACAAACATTGTTTGCAAAAGCCTAATAATATAACTAGTAGCAAAAAATGTTTGTTTGATTTTTAAATTGCAGATTCCTTACGCATTTAAATTCGTCTTGATTTCTTTACTTTTTGTAAAGTTAAAATAAAATTGAAGGTTTTCTTTAAAACACTATCGTATTAACTAAAAATTGTGTTTTTTTTTTTATCGTTAATTTGAAAAGTGTACACCGATTAACTGCTATAAATTATTCTTTTTAGCGATAAGTTATTTACCTACCTAAATCTGCAACTATATTGGAAGTTAGATAGTGTATCAATATTTATGAGTTAATTTAAAATCATTATAAAATTATATAGTATCTACTAACATACCGTATTTAATTTTTAATTCAAACTATAAAATAGTATATTCCTATTTTATTAATTTTCATAAATTATATTCGACATACAATATACTCGTGTTTTTTAATCTAGTCAATATACTTTCGAATTACTTCTAGAAATTGTTAATTTAAAATAAAGTTATAACTTTTACCATTACAGTGAAGTGAAAGTTCAAAGTTGAAAAGGCTTTTTACATCAAAAATCGACTTGCAGTACAACAGAGCAATCCTTCAAGCTAAACTTTATGACGTGTCCAAGATTATTGATATCAACGTCACGTGTTTAATACACTTATGATAATACGTCCGAAGGAGGCATCGTCAGCATATTTTTTGACTAAAACCTAGTTATAGTCCGCGGTTCCGCTCCCATATAACAATCTCTTTACCTAACAACAATTACTCGCTCCAATATATCTATTAAAAATCCTATATTTCCGAGTAAAGTATTGATCTTTCGTATTGGCGGTTTTTTTTTTATTACTTCATTCAAGACTTGAACCAAGTTTATATAACAAAATATATATAAGTGTCTAACAATCACGTAAGTCTAATGAAGAGATAGGCAGATGCTGTTTTTTTACAAAAATTATGCATTTAACTTCAAATTTCATAATAAAAAATGTATCTAAAAACAGTTTTAGAAATGAAATGAAAATCTTTTTAGTAAACAATTAACACAAAATTTATCCATTTTTATACACATAACACACATACGCACGCATACATACACACACACACACATACATACATGTAAACATTGTCTGATAAATTAGTTTTTAAATAGTTATAAATTCATTTTTGGCTCTTAACTTTTGTTTATCAGTTTAGTTTAAATGTATTTTTATACGAGCTTTGAATTTTAATGTAAATAAATACATAAATTAGTTTTTTTTTATTTATTTACACACCACGGCAGACTCTTGGTCCCACTCTTTATTACATGTTTTTCAACAAAATTTTGTACAATAAATTCTTTTAAAATATAAAGATACAAAAAACAAAAACGACTTATAACTTTATAACTTATAGCTTTATAACTATTTCATATTACTATTTTTTTTTCCTTTTTTTTTTTTTTTTTTTTTTTTTTTTTCTAAACTATATGATATTATTAATTACAAGATTTTGAAGAAATAAAACCAAGTAATCCACACAGATAATTCTCGGTATTAAAAGAAAAATGATAATATAAACTGAGTTGATGTGCTGTTGTCTACATGGAATTTTTTACCAGGGAAATATTATTTAGATTAACCTATAAAAGGGAACGACATTCAAAAATATACAAAATACTTATGTTAAACTTTTATGCTTTTCAAATAAAAAAAAAAATATTACTACATGTTATCATGAAATCTATATATCAAAGTCGATCAGTATCTTACACTCTCTGCGTTATCAGTGCGTCTCTGTGATAAGAGAATCAATTTATATCACGAACGACATCTACAGATTATAATAGTTTATTTTTACTATTTAGTATTCTTACTAACACTTGTGATTCATAAACTAATATTGAAGATGGCTATTTGAACAGCTGAATAAATGCCTACTGTGTCATTCAAGCTAAGAAATAAAGAAAAATAACTTCATATGAATAATAACTAAGCGTTCAACTTGCACATAACTCGTCCTATATTTTGCATAACTCGGGTTAATCAGAGATTGTTTTTTACCCCGGTTAGACAAAGTGACTCCAGTTCATCTGTAGCGCAGTCTACAGTATAGACAGTCGTCATCATCATACCGGCCTACATCTACCATAGATAAAACCTCTAGGATACACGCTTGCATATCACATTATGCGATGCGGTTTTAAGTGTACTGTTTTTTTTTTTTTTTTTTTTGACGGGGGAAAATGCATTTACGCACTCACCTTACCTATTGTGTTAGTGGGACCTGAGTCCCTCCAATACAATAGGTAAGGGGACACGGAGTGACGAGTTCCGTGCCAGTGTGGGACTCAAACCCGGGCGAGAAGCGCCCGGGAATACCCACTAAAACCCCCGGGGCCGTCCGCCGCATTTGAGATAGGGGGCGATACGGGGTTAGGGGTCAACTGCCCTACCATATCAGTTGCAAGTAATCCAGTTGCAAACACTGTAACTTGTAAAAAGATAGATATAAATTATTACCTTTTAAATTTTAGTATAATGTGCACAAATATTTACAGCATCACTTTAAATGGATCAAAGGAGTGATAAACAAACATCGGTGTGATTAAAATAGCATCCGTCATATGTACGTGTTAGTAAAACCGGATTCGGGAATGAAGAATCCGCTCACGTAATCCCAATAAACGTTTAGGAAATCCCCAGATGTTAAGGGAAATGGTGTCGAGTCGCGAGATGAAAATAATTTGAGAAATAACAATAACAGAAACAAAACAATGTAGTAAACTGTTACATTGTATTAATGTAGTTAAGTGATATCAACTTTGTTGTTATCGAGCCAAAGTTACTTAAGGCAGATAATAATTTACGACTCAAAGGACTTTAACGACGTGCGTGAATTGCCGCTTGCGAACGTTAATAACGTTTGATAATAAAACAATCATTAATTAGTGTTAATTGTTATATGGAATTTATCTATTTGGAACGAATTCGTTTCGTAATATCTGTAGATTCTGTTCATCTTTCAATTTATTTTTTTAGATAATAAGGTTATAAGAAGGCTCATATTTACTATAGTTTAGAAACTAGGTTCTCACCGCCGGCGTTTGAGACTGGACTGGAGATGGGCGCAATGGAAAACCCAGAGAAAAATAGAGGCAATCAAATAGCGTCGAGGGGGCATGGGCAGGTTAAAAATATAGTTTAAAAAAGACAAAAAATAATGTGGGGTACTCTCGAAAAAAATATTTCTCAAAGGGGGCGGTAGGGAAAATAAGGTTGAGAAACTGTGGTTTAGAACAATAGCAGTGTCGGTGAGAAAAGTCTGAGAGGGAATCTATACTTTTTTTATGTTTGTTGTTAAGTAATCATATGAATTGCTGTATCTCTTTTATTATGTACTCTGTTGTATTGTTGATATTTCAGTTAACGCTTAAATAGTAATTTGCCGGATTGTTAGTTTAGAATCATGAATTTACTAAACGTAGTCCAATTACAAACAAAAACCCTATCAATTCATTGAATAAGAAATTCAAATAATGTGGAGATAGCGTAAGTTTTAATATAATAATATCTTGCATAATGCTGAATAAAAAAATCATAATGTCTTATGTATATTTATAAAGTAATGATCGATATATACCTTTGCTTGCATACTTAATTGTTTTAATATATAATTATTATTGTAGTAACATTTTATACCAATAAATTAATATCCGTTTTAACGTCGAAAAGAGACTTTTATATATTAAAAAAACAAAATTAAAAGTGATTTATGCAGCCGTTCAGACAATTTAATAATAATGCATTTGCAGACTGCATCGTTATAACGTTAAAAAATATTCTTGGAACATTAGCATACATTTACTTAACGATAAATCACATATTTTATTGCTTGAAACGCCAAATATATAAAAGTATGTATATTAGATATTATTACCTATTAGTAAATTAGTTCAGTTATCAAGGATACCCTGTACATACATATATGTAAATAGGACAATAAATATTATGGTTTCAACACACAACGAGCGGTACGGAACGCCACGCGATGTTTCTATAAATGACGTCGTGTCGACGCGGGCCGAGCGCGATCTCTTCTATAGTAAAATCACGTGCCAATCCCGCCCCGCTGTGTTGAAACCATTATAAATGCGAATGTGAGTTTGTTACACTTTCCCGATTCCCGTTATCAGGGGTACAGAAAAGGACGTAGCGCTTCTATTATACTTATTTTACAGTGGCACGGCATAATACTTCAGCTGATGGTGAATAAAGTATAGTTCAAGAACAAAGAAGACCGCTGATAAATGATTTTCTATCGCCAGTAGACATCATCATTGCAGGTTTATATCTACCACGGCTAACGCTTGCTCTGAAAGCGTTCAAGTATTCCGTAAGCTAAATTGTGTACATGCAATAATAAGGAAAGCTCTTACTCCTCCTCTCCCCCCCCCCTACTTCCGCCCCTCACGATTACGTAATCCATCCATCATTCCATTTCATCGGTATTATGCCACCCGCGTCCAGCGGACTCCCGCGACCTTCACCAGGTCGTCGGTTCACCTTGTGAGAGGCCTCTACTCAGGGTGCGTCTTTCAGTACGCGGCAGCACATCGAGAACCCGTTGGCCCGTGGCCCGTTGGGTTACGTAAAAAATGGTGTAATTGTGAGAAAAAAAACTTTTTTATGTACTAGGGTACCAAACAGCCAACGGCCCATCTGTTGGTAAATGGTTATCGTCGGTTATCGACAACTCCAACACTATAGAGGCATTACTCTATAACATAGACATGAGATAACAAAGACATAGAGAGGAAGCGTAAGGCGTTTGCGCTATGCGGGGGAATATGTTGGTTTGGAGGTTTAAGCGTTGCTCACCAGGTGTAAAACTAACACTTTTTAAAGCATAGTGTCAATGTTTCTTCACCAGCAGCCTCTGGATTTCTTATATGCAATTTGCTTATAACACTTTGCGTATACAGTACAATGTCTTCAGGGCATTATTAGGGCTGCCACGGTATTGCAGTGATTCAGGGATATTTGCTAAAGCATGAGTTGATTGTTTTTACGCAAAAATCCGTAGAATACCACTCTCTGATGAAACAGCTGGGTGAAAGCTGTAGTTCTACCCTGATAATGTTGTGGGATAGGCCAGACAGTTCCGTACTTCACCGCTGGACGGAACTGATAAAAAGTGTATGCACCTACGTAAGTTAGCTATTTTGCCTGTGTGGGAGTAAGTAAGATTGATTAATATATCATGTGTAATTCTTGCCAACATATGTAGCTATAGAATACTTTACTAACATAAGACAAATTGATTAACAATTTTGGATGTATCCTTGTCCGAAATAAAATTATTATTATTGTTACGCAACGTTGCCGACCTTGGAGAACGCTTTACCGTTCCGTCTTGAAGAGCTCCTCATAACTCTCAATTTACGCGACATAAAGGTTCTAGAATAATAGGCAGGGTAATGCAGATATGAGGAGTCGTTCGGATATGACATTTGAGTTTCAGTGAGAAAGAGCGACGCCGGCTTTGCTGTTTCCAGATGTTGGTGTATAGCATTAACTTACTTATAGGTAAATATTGTTCACCTAATCACAATTTACACCGCTCGCCAGCTAATGATTGCTACCTTTTTTTTTTTTGACGGGGGGAAATGCATTAACGCACTACCCTTACCCATTGTATTAGTGAGACCGAAGTCCCCCAATACAATGGGTAAGGGGGCACGGAGGGACGAACTCCGTGCCAGTCTGGGACTCGCCCGGGCGTGAAGCGTCCGGAAATACCCACTAAAACCCCCCCGGGGTCGTCCACTGCATTTGGGATGGGGGCGACACGGGGTGGCTTTCGCAAGCAGCGCGTCGCCAATGATTGCTACCTAAGTAATGCTTGGCTGGTCCCAGATCCCGGAACTATGGGTCGCTATGGCTAGGTTTTCACCGATTGTATTGTGGTTGCTACCCAGCGAGTGGTCGCGAGGAATAAACTCCTACCTCCCTGTTACAGAACCACGTGGGTCGATCTACGGTGTCACAGAGACGCGGTCGATCCTATCTTGAAACTAACAAAAAAGTTTCCCAACCCTTGGAATCTTTGCTTCACCATTTAAATTTGGCATAGGCTTCCAGCGTATTCACTCCTTCCTATGACATTGGGACCTACAAAAGAGGCGTGATAAGGCCTCTTATCAGGCCGATATGACGACGACGGTCGCCGCTGTTTTTGAACTGTACAGCTCTCACATCAAGTGTTAAAGCCGCTTTGTCGACCTTCATTAATTTTTTTTTTTATCTCTGTATTGATTGACAAAATTATCATTCACGCAAGCAGTAGCGCGGGAAAAGACTAGTATGCTAATGCTAAAATACCTATCGACATATACCAAAGAGAGTGAAAGCCAAGAATCAGTTCGATATAACAACGTAGGTGTGTATTTATGCGAATTGCTATACATATATAGGTAATCAGTGTTTATATTCAATTCTTAAAGTATGAATCATCCACATATGTATTTAATTGGGTGGTTTTATAAAAAAAACAGCATTTGATTCAGGCGTACCGTTGTACGTTTTTTACAAACATTGGCCGAATACCTATTACGTAATTGAATATTTAACTTAATATAAATATGTACAAATAATATATGTAGTATTGTTATGAATAATTATTTGTTGTCGCTATAATGTAGCTATTTTACATCACAAAGACGTACGGAGATATTATTCACGTTGTGTGAAATATGTTTTTAATTTAAACAGAACCAAAAGAAATCCAAACGGTAAGTTTTAGTTATGATATTTCTCGAACAATGAATGGATTATTGTTTTCGTTATAACATTTGACACGTATATATTATATGTACATAGAGAAAGTAAATTAATGTTTTTTTATTTTTTATTATGACATATAATTACCAACTTAAATATGTTGGCAGTTCGTTTTAGTCTGACCTTCACAAATCCGTTCTGTACCTACTCAAGTTTATTCACATTTACAATGTAAACCGTTTACAAGAAAGTTTTAAACATATAAATTTTTATATGAGGAGTTTTATGGCAAAAGATTAGCATACATTCCATGTAGTTCAAAGTATTTTTGCACACATTTACGTGTACATTTTATACTCGTATGTATCTTTTAAATGACTATAATACAATTAGTTTTAATAATGAAAACTATTCGGCGACTAAAAAATTTATACAATTTTTTTTATTATATTTAAATCGCTATTGTTCCGTGTTAAGTCCGCGCGTCTTAATTTTTTTCTTTCAGATATAAAGAGACTAATAAGTAAAGTCCAGAAGTGGAAAGATTTCAAATTGTTCTGTTTCAGATCGAAAACTATTTTTTTAGCTCTTATATAACACGAAGGTTAGTCATGCTATATACTTCATTTAATATGTAGATTGTATATAGAATGTAGGTAATTTTCACGCACGAAACCATTAAATTTGACGTGAGTGGAGTGAGGTGGTAGGTAAATGTTTTACTCGCACCAACACAGTACAACAATGTTTAATTTACCAAAGGCACTGATTGACATTCGGGCCTTGACCATTGACCCAGTTCGTGAAACCCGGAAGTATATTCTCAATCGTTCGATATCATTGATACAACATTCTGTGATATATTCAATACATATATCACTATTAGTAGGTAAATTTATCTTCGCTCTCATAAAATTACATATATTTACAATCAGTATTGAACTATGTTAATATTAATAATCGGCCTGAGGAATAAACAGAGGCTTACTATTACCAAAATTGCAAAGAATTTGTTGTTTTATATTTTGTACCTTTATAACGCAACCCTTTATAATGAAAAGTGGTAAGTGTAATAAATCCATATAAATTGTTATTTAAAAGGGATGAGTTTGGTTGGGTATTTCTTGCGCTGTCACCCTTAAAATAATTATTTTTAAAAGCATAAAAACCTAGAACTGCTTTAATCGATTAAAACCATATGTACGGAAGACTATCGACTAACCCATTAGTAATTTATCATACACGCTTATTATAATGAACTAGAATTTGGAATAAAGTAGAGAAATCGATATTACGAAAAAATCAATTCATCTTTCTGGCTATCTATTCGAAAAATTGATACATAAAATTAATTGTAATTTCATATCAGGCCACTAGTCCATAAATGTCGATTGATTGAGAATCGTGCTTCTGTACTGGTTAGTCGGGTAGTCCACACCGTCGCCTGCCACAAACCGCGGCATCGTCGTTCATTATTCACGACCTCCGCAACCACAGGCCGCCTTTCTAATGGTCATATTTATGAATGAATCGTTCTATAAATTATAATTGATCTATTGAATTGAGTACACAATAATTATAACACATCAGCTTCAATGTTAAAGATTTGGTAAATCTACTGACTGTGGCCGTCTTCATGCCAACCTACATTAGGCCTTCAGATAGGTTTGGATGTAGACTCGCTAATGCCGAAACGCGACGAACGAACAATTGTTCTGTCACTCCGCTAAGCTATTTTTTAAATCATAAATAATACATTTATGATAAACAATAAAGAAGAATGATATATATAACTCAAACGTCAACGGAAAACCCTAAATATTATAAATGTAATATTCATCAATTAAAACTAAGAAAAACCATCTAATATCTTAGTATCTTTATTATTTTTATATTACGAAACCAATGACCGCTGCAATTAATTATAGATTTTGTTTGATCAAACTCGTTACGAAGGCCATCTGGCCTGTAAGTACGTTGCATGGCGCTGCATCTCGAATTATATCGCAAGTTATATTTTTACTAATATTTATAGTACCAGCTGTGCCTACGACTGCACTCGTAAATTTTTCCGAAATATTCAAAGGTAGATCAGTGGTTCTCGAAGTTGACTGGACCACGACCCGTCTAACAAAACTTCCAAATTCCAGACTCACCTCTTGGTTGTCATACATAAAAAGGGGCATTAATAACATTCAATTGTAATCGAAAATTTAAATACGTTTGCAGTGTATAGACTTACTTTTCAGGGTTCAAACTTAACCGGCCTTAACTTAACTTTTCCCCTACTTTGTGAAATGCTGGTTAAGATAATATAGGTATTAGGTAAGTTACAATTAAGAGAATGTTCATTTTGTTCATTCATGTTCAAAGAGAGTAGTCATTTTTGTTGTCAACTCTTTTCACTATTATCCTTCATAAACTTCCTAATAGCATACTTAATGTAACAAAATCTATCCTGAAACCAGAACAAAATATATTGTGAGTTTTTTTTTTTTTTTTTTTTAGTAAAAAAAAAATAGTTATGTTAATCGTTCACGTGATTCTTCAGATATCGGGTAACTAATGAACATTCAGTTTTTTAAGTTTTCGCGTTCCATATTTAAAATCAGTTAATTTTAACGGGTTTTTACGCGTTACCACGAGTCAGCCCGTGACCACGGTTGGTGAAACCCAGCCGAAACGTCGGAATAGGAAGAAAAAACCAAAGGTAACGCGTAAAAACCCGTTAAAATTAACTGATTTTGAACATTCAGGTTTTTAAGATAAACCTACCAAGAAAGTGTTTTAAGATTCGCTTATACTTATCAAATTAAAAATAATTCATTTTCTTAACATACATCTTTAGCATACGTTCTGGCGTTACGTTGTTCTTAATATACAATGTAAGTGGGCGTATGTATTCATATAACAAACAATGAAAACAACACTGAAGCACATACCCTGTTAATGCATTTTAACTCAAACGACCTTGGATGCCGTCACACAAAATAATCAATTGAAATCAGTGTAGACTAGCTGAGGCGTCTGGAAAGCTAAAGTTCAAGAACACATAGAGCACACAAGAATACCTATACGGTGTTACTACACGAAAGTTAAACTCCCGTTGAACACATGTTTAAAAAAAGTTCAATTACAAAAGAACGTTTTAAGGTTGTTTAGAAATTTTAGACACTGTTTAGTGACGTGTTTAACGCTAGTTTATTTTTGTTTTTTGTAATAAGACCGATAGTATTCAATTTAAACCAATCATTACACGTGTTAGCGTCACCTAATCCAATAATATTTCTTTGTCAAATTACTTGATATTATTATTTTTTATTGTATATCGTGACTTCCTTGTAGACCGGAAGCTATAGCTTGTAGCGGAATAAAGCCGCATAAATAATAAACCCGATAAGCGATAAGATAGTTTAACTTAGTACAAGTTTGTTAAATATAAATAATACATTATTTTTAAAACCATTATTCATTAAACATTTTAATTACTTACTTAACAATATTTCTTTTTATTAAAAATAAAACACTTAAGTACTTAAATCGAAGCGGTGATGGCGCAGCGGGTAGTGCGGGCGGATTCAGCGTCTATCGACGCGGGTTCGATTTCCGACTATCCGACTCTAAAATCGTCCTGAGCTTTCGGTGAAGGAAAACATCGTGAGGAAACCATAGAATGGTGGTAGGTCATTTTCTAATGATGTCCCCCTGGGTAGCTACCATCGTCAAGTTTGAAAAAACCTGTCGCCAAATACCAATAGGTGTGTTCCGGCAGCATCACTTGAGAACCAGTACCTCTAGGCCTAGTGCGTTTTCCATCTTTATGGGGGGCAGGAAGTATATCCTGCCCCCCGGCTGACTGACCTAACTAGGTCATACCTCCTACGGGAGATGGGCGAAGAGGTGGGGTTGAGAAGTTTATACTCCCCCATTCCCGCTGGGCCATTGCACGACGAGGTCTGGTGGGTTCGCTGCAGGGGGCGACGCGGTGCTTGCAAAAGCCACCCCGTGTCGCCCCCATCCCAAATGCAGCGGACGGCCCCGGGGGGTTTTAATGGGTATTTCCGGGCGCTTCACGCCCGGGTGAGTCCCACACTCGCACGGAACTCGTCACTCCGTGCCCCCTTACCTATTTATTGTATTGGGAGACTTCGGTCTCACTAATACAATAGGTAAAGGTAGTGCGTAAATGCATTTCCCCCCGTCAAAAAAAAAAAGGCCTAGTGCGTTTACCATCCTGGACTACATCGTCACTTAACATCAGGTGAGATTGTTCTATTCCGTGTAAAAAAAATAGATTAATTTTATTATTAATTATAAAATTATCTACGATTGTATGTATTTTGTAGTAAAATTGTAATTATAATATGCATGTATGCAGACTTTTTATTAAACGAAAACAAAAACCTACCCAGTTTTTAATAACTTTTATTACTTTAAATTTTATGTGCTCATTAATTAATACCTTGAGACTTGCCTTGAGCGTAAGAATGCTCTGCGAAATATAGCTTTAAATGATAATGGATTATTTAGCATCTTACCACAATTAATTAAAACTAAAAATACTATTCTCTCACTACTCTTTGTTATGTCGCATGAAAAGAGCGGCAAAAATGTTTTGGAAAATCGACAATTTATTACCTCAATAGTGAAGTCTGTTTGACACGAGATGACTATTTTACTATTATATATGTTACTTTTATACTATATTATATATATTACTATTATATATTTATTTTTGTCTGTCTGTTTGTTTCTGGTAATCTCCAGAACGGCTGAACCGATTTTAAGGGTACTTTTTGGTAGATAGCTGCAGTACGCCGTTTAACTTAAGGTACTTTTAATTTTCAAAAATAATTAGGATGCCGCGTAAAAAAATAAATACTCATAAAATTTCAAAAATTTGAATAAAATCCGATGCAAGTACCTTGTTGTACGGGCATGTGGTTGTTATGAGAAATAATTTTACTTATCTTCGTAATACATTTTTTTAGGAAAATAATTAGGGTTCCGTATAAAAAAATTAAAATGCAGTATAAGATATAAGATATCAGAAACGCGTGCGCAGCCGGAGGCAAACAGCTAGTATTAAATACCTACCAGACTCACGGCACGGTGTATTGGGGTCGTTTCCGATAGAAAGGTTACGTTTTCCTTGGATTTCAATAAATCTATCATTAACTAATCATTTCACCGAACCCGAAAAAAGAAAAAAAAAAGTAAAAAAGAAGCCCAAGTAACAAAGTTGTTTGGAAAAACATCATAAGAAATGCATCAAATAATATATTATTAACTAAGTTCAGATTGTATACCTAGCGTGCGTGCATGTTGGATGGAAATGGATGGGTGCCTCAGCTACTTCAATATTCATTCACTCATCGCTTCGACATTGCCTACCCTCATGTACTGTTTACGCAGTATTAATATTTTACGAGTGGATATAATGCCGTAAAAGTTAATTTCATTAGACATGTGTACATTGTTTAGCCTTGTGTTGTTTTATTTAATGTTCTTGGTATGAACTGCTTTACTGATCATTTCGTTGCATTGTATGTACATCATTATTGGATTGCCTAAAAATATGCGCGATTTTTAAAGCTGATCAAAGTACTTAATTTTTCTTTTTCAGGTCAAACACAATTTACCAATAAATGTATATTATTTGTAAATTGCTGAAAGATTATTCTTGTGCGTTTTTTTTTTTTGGTTTTATAACTCCGTATAATAGACATGTGACACGCTAAGTGGCATAACCATACAGGACTATTTCAAATATAACGGGAAAACATTAATATTTCCATAATTTAAAAAAAAAAAAAACAAAATAATGAAATGTTCTTAAAATGACATTTATAATTTTAACTGAGTCGTCTAAAATTAAACCTGACACATTAACTTTTGGGAAAAAAAAGTTTTGATATCTATGACTTCCTTTGTCAACCTGTCCAAACTCTTCCTTTACGTTAGTAACTAACTGCTGCCCGAGTGCTCTGAGTAATTTGAATTTAAAAAAGGAACTTACTTTTAAATTACTATATATTTTTAATTAATCATTAATATTATTCACCGTCAAGTTTGCATTGGATGTGATGGCGTTTGCATTTAGAAGATCCAATTGAACTTATCCTTGAAAATAATTAGTTTCTTATTGTTTTATTAAGTGTGGATTTTGTATTTTAATGTCGTATACCTGCTAAATTATCTTACTAGAAATATATGAATATGAATATAAGTTGGCGTAACTAAGTATAACTTGTTTTAAAATATTTTCAACATAATTATCTATACGGGAAATTCCCTATATATTTGAATGGCTCGAAACAACTCAATATAATCTTCATTGCCATCTTCTGTTATGATATCGTTTATCTGACTAGGTATCTTGCAAATCTTTTTTTAGTGTATAAATATATGTAAGTTCATATTTATTTTTAAACTATTTAAATTGTATGGTACCTGCGGCACCCTCCACTCTCCATATGTTCTTTAGGTCTGAGTTGAAAAGTGCATATAACATTTCAACCTAAAAAACAAATGAATGAGTCGTTTAAAGAATAAAGTCGAATAAAGAAATAAATATCACTGGAGTATTGAGTTTGAGAATGATTCCTCTAAACTTAAATCCCTGAGTGAAGAGAAGCAACATTTAAGAGAAAATTATGTGCTCTCTACTTTAAGAGTTATTCATCTTGAGTCATGAGACTAATCAAGTAAAAAAAAAAAAAAAATTGCCAACATGATTGATTAGTAATAGAATCAAAATTATTATTCATGTTATTGTAAGTACCTTTAAATGGACATGATTGAACCATTGTTCATATTTATTGTTATATTGGGAATAAAATATTGATATATGGTATCAGGAAAGGGAAATACTTGGAAATATCTTTGACTTTGATAATATACTTTAATAATATGATTGCTGAAACAATATAATTTCTTATTATATTATTAAGTATAAGAAATAGAATTACTTTTTCTAGTCAAAAAACAATTGAATTATATTCTTTTATACAATAATTTCTCTGTAAGCATGATGATTCATTCTATTTTATATTGAAGCAGAATTATTAAATTAACAGTAATTAAATAGATAGTAGATAGAATAGATTTGTATAGAAAGATTTATTATTGTTTACTTATATATTTTAGATGTAAGTTTAAAAACAAAGTTTATGTTGTGCTCTGTCAATTCTGTTACAAATACTCCCTTGGAGAAATGTATATATTGTTTATTTCCTTAATGTGTCGAGTACCCATAAAAATGAAACAATAGAAAGACAATAGGAAAACAATGGAAAGCTGGCGTAAACGCCAGGAAGGTGCTCAAGGGGTTTAACTATACATAAATAATTGTTCTATATAATTCAGAAAGTATTACTTTGCAAGTAAAGTATTTAATTAATTCAATGTAATTCCATTACACGGATCAAAGGCTCTTGACACTGAATAAACTACAAGCAATTGGTCTGAATATATGTAAAAAATAAACTTCAATCAACTGCAACACTTTACATAAACCACTGAATACAGCAGTAAGAACAAAAATTATCATACGCAAACAAGTCTACTGACAGAGCTAGTGCTGTAATACTATATAAAGGTGTAAGTAAACCCTAATATAATTATTTTATATGATTACAAAAAATATAAATAATATGTACAAGTATGTATTAGATATAAGAGTACTCACTTTTTGTAGACTCTACAGAATGAATTATTTATCCTCTTGTCAGACATATGTCTACGACGGTCCTCAAACAAGTCCTTAATGGCTGTAACACCTAACACAAATAACACTGGCAGCATAGCCACTTCTTTACCAAACGCATTGATAGCTGGAACCCAGTTCAACAACACTATGAATATAAAGTACACATTTGCAATCCTGTGGAACTGTTCAAACAAGTTTTAGGTAGGTAAGAATGATAGAAGAGTATATTTTGTAGTCCTTATTTTATTGTTACACCTGTGACCATTGGGATGATCCTTCGTTGGTGTCTTATCAGGCACTAAGTGATTAGGAATAACAGTAATGTGGCGGTTGTCAACTGCTGGCTGTTGTCGTCGTAGCAACCAGAAGGCAGCTCGTCGCCATGGACCCACTACAGAGGTGCGTCTGATGGTGTAGATAGAATCCGATCGTGAAGCCTGTCGAGAATGATGCAC
The DNA here is from genome assembly GCA_014132275.2 of Samia ricini. Lineage (NCBI taxonomy): Eukaryota > Metazoa > Arthropoda > Insecta > Lepidoptera > Saturniidae > Samia > Samia ricini. Next base: position 29,415,669 of record AP028159.1, on the reverse strand, counting down.
CCGAACCGATCCTAGCCGCGGTTGAGTGCTCGCCGGTACGGGCTCCCTGTGTCCGGGAGGTAGGATGAAATCGGTGCGACTACCGGTGCGGCTATGACCGGGCCCCGATCCAGCCCGAGGGCCTTCGCCTATCTGACCATGCGAGAGCGCACGCTGATGCCCGCGTAACGCCGATTTCAGCGGTGGTCGAGCTGTCGTTGGATTTCCCGCAAGCATAGGTGTGCCGCCATGGCTTATGGACCTTGAATGTCCTTTCGCTTTGGGAAATAAATACGTTTGCTCTGGTGCTCCTGGTAAACAAGGCACCGTCGAGGGAGTCTCTCCGCTTCCTTCTGTTGACATTTTTATACATCGGAACGGTGAACGAGCCGGAATTCCCTTTCATTTAAAATTATGTTGCTGTATAGTATTCTAAGAAGGTTCCGATAACAAAAAACCGTATAAAACGCGCCTTTCGATTTGAAACATATGGTTAGAAGTCATCTGGTTGCTGATACACACATTGAACTTTCATATTTTAAATACGCGACAGAGGAAAAACTGTATTTAACAAGTTTCTAAATAACGTAATCTAAATTATAAACCGTTGTAATGCACAGATCATGTATTTTTATTTGACCGCCACGGTGCAAAGAGTCAAAGTATACACCACAGAAACGGAACAAAACTCAAAAACAACTAAAGATGAATGACTTTGGTTGTTGACTCAACTCACTCAATCAACTGACACTTGTGAGATTTGACAATCTTGACAGTAACCAACAGCGTTGCTATTAAATAAAATTGATTTATGTGTTTTGGATGGTCGAATTGCCGTGAATGCGTTTAGGTGTTTTTGACGGGATCTCAGTCTGTCATGTAGCGGTTGTTTTCTTTAATTCATTAATTTTGTGTATTTGATCATCATCATGTAATCTTGGTAGCGTTTTTGTGTGATATTCTTTAGTTATTGTGTACAAGTTAAGTTTATTATGGAAATTTATTATTTATTCTGAGGTACCAAAAAGCTCCATAGAATGTTCTAGCAGGATGAGCTATAGTTTTGCTGGAGCTTGGTAACGCTGATACAAGATTGGAAATACATCTTACCTATATGACACTGGCACAAATTGTTTGTACACAAATTGCCATTACTTAAGAAAAAGAAGAATTGCCGTGTTTTGGGGTAATAGTTGGAAATGTGCCATGACTCATACAAGTTTTTAGGAAAATTTAAACTTTCAAATTGTTTTATACTTATATCTTTTTTTAATTGTTTTATACTTGTACAATGTCCAAGTGACAAGTCCAAGTAAACTCACGCTCTGTATGGAACTGTGTAATATTTATAAAAAATAATTCTTATTAAAAATAAAAAAATGTGATTATTTAACAAAGGCTTGGTCATTAGTCACTATCATCATAATATGTATAAATGTTTTATATCAAAGATGCTTATTTCTTCTCCTTTCTTAAAATTATATTTAAGCTATCATTCATGTAATTTAGCATTCCAAAGGATAAACATAAAATTTGTATTATATGTGACAGTATAGTGTTATTCTGTTTTGCAAGCAACGGGTTTTTTTTTTTTATTTATGGTGGAAATAATAATTTTATTTCGTGATTTTGATTTAAACATATTTACGGTGCTAAAAATTGTTTTAAAGTCAGTGTTAATATTTAGATTACCTAATTTAACGTTTTTAGAGCTATGACCGATGTCTGAAGTATGTGACCACAAACTTGTATAAACTCGCGAGGAGCTTATTTGCCAGCGTCTGTTTGCTACGTATAATATTTAAGTATAATCTATAATATTTAAGTGACAACTGTCATTGTAATGTGCATTTTCGCATCTTATCACTAAGTGCATATTTTGTAAATCTCGACATGAACCAAAGTAGGCAGAGTAGTGTAGTCAGACGCTTCATGTAGAATTTTGGGAAATTTTGAGACCTTTGACTAACACGCAATAATCAGAAGTCGCCTAAAGCGAAGAGAAGTAGCACGAAGTGTCCTTTCACACTATAGTATCCGTAGAACTGTTCGATTTCATTGTTTTCGTTTGGCATTTTACAAATTTCGATCCGTATTACTTACACTAATCTACTAATAATAAGCACTAAAGTCAATTAACAGACTTGATTATATGTGATTTCGTCGTGGACTAGCTTTACCCACGACAAGCGCTCTGATTACTGTGTTTTAGGACACGACAACCATTGTTCTGCCACACACCGTGTTTTTTTTTTTTGCTGGACGACCCCAATTTCCGCTTAAAACGGCAATTGACGCGTAAATTGCAACCCTGTTAACCAAGGATAGTTAATACTTATTTCTGTAGTATTATTATTGGTCGATGGACAGCACAGATTACTTTATAATATAAGAAATGGTACTACAGTGGACAGTGGACAGTATTACAAAACAAATATGGTAACACAATATTCAGAACGATAAATTAACGGCTAGAGGTAAAATAACATTAAAAGGACTATAAGTATGTAGAATAACTGCTACATGACAGACTAACATTACGCGAAAACATCCCTATAGGTGGTCGTCATTATTCTTGAACGGAATGTTATTTAATAAATTCAGTCACTTTGCCATGGCTGTATATTTTTTTTAAATTTTACCTTCAAATTAGTTGTGTAAAAATTTCATTTTATAATAGAGTCTAATTATTTATCATCAATAATAAAATAGTTTTAGACTTGTATGAAAAGTAAAATTATAGTTAGGGAATTTTAAGTCCGACTACAAATAAATTAGAACATATTTATACGTTCCAAATTATTGAAATTTCAACCTGAATAGTTATAATTTTATATAATTCGTTCTTGCATTTAACTTGTTCAAGGGAATTTTAATTTTAATATTTACTATTTTATTTTTCTTCTTCTTCGATTATGGCAATTTGTGTTCAAACAATTAGTGCCAATGTCATGTAGGCTGGATGCATTTTCATTCTTGTATCAGTGTTACCAAACTCAAGCAAAACTGGGGCTAATCCTGCTAAAACTTTCCATGGAACTTTGTGCAGCATCTCGGAATAAATGCTACACGTTATTTTCCATAATAAACTAAACTTGTACACAATAACCATACTATATCACACAAAACGGCACCAAAATTTCATGATAGAGAGTCAAATACACAAATTTAATGAATTTAAAGAAAACAACCGCTACATGACTGACTGAGATCCCGCCAAAAACTCCATTTATTTACTTATTTCTGTTCAGAGGCGATGACTCATGGATGACTCATGGCGATTCATTACGAAAAATATCGATTTTTAAATCGATTCAAATTGTAGCTGTATGAATTGATTCACAATAAAATCGAGCTCTAAAATATTGATCTCTAGAAAACCTTTTTTTTCGACTCATGTTTTTATTCGTAACTAATATTTTTTATTGGTTTAAATTGGACCATAATCATCATTTATTGAAATTTTGAGGTAAATACTGTTTCCATAATACTTTTATTGATAACACTCCTCTGCTGTCAATAAAAAAATAAACAACAAAAGACAAACATTCTGAGGAGAAAAACATACTAAACTATTTTATCTTTGCATATTTATAGGTAAATCGATATCAGTCAAAATATAAAGGACACTATTATAATCAATCTTTTATCATTGTAAAATAATTCGAGTTATTTTTACAAGCATATCAAAGTTCAAGGTTTAAAGTGATTTTTTATGGTTGGCAGTACACTCGAAATACTCTTGATGTAATAAGCGTGCAACTAACACTGTAAGTGTATACTAACCATCCGGTAAGATATTTGTCTGTCATCTTAATAGTAATCAAAAATACATTTTTAATCTCACAAAGAAGTGAAAGAAACTGAACACAAAGCCATCTCTTGAGTTTTTAATTAATTTAGTGAAAATCTTTCATACCTTTATTACATGAACCTTTATTACATAATTATTTATAAACAATACATAAAACGTTTGAAATTTACTACAAAGTTTTACTACAAATTAATTAATAACTTATTATATTTAATTGCAAAATAATTTTATCGTTCTCATAGAACCAGAAAAAAATAAACCTCGATTTCCTAGGTTTAGAGATCGATTTCTTGAATAATTTAGTACGAAATATCGGTTACATAAATATTGTTTTTTTTTTCTTTAATGATTGATTCTACGATTAATCGATTTCAGAACTCCATCCCTAATAGAGCCATCTCACAAGTTTTTGATTAAAATGAAGTGGAAATTTTCGTACCTTTGTAATTATTTGGTACATTTCAAATTTATACAAATTTGTAATTTTAAGCAAAGCAGAAAGATTAAGCTTTATTCTCTAGGATAAAAGATCCATTCACTGAATCGATTCAAAAAAGATAGATCTTTTAGATATTAAAATCGATTCTTAAAGAAGATAAATAAATATAATTATAAATCGATCTCAGATTGCCTCCCCCAGGCGATCTGACGACGTCATCGATGGCGGACATATTCTTTTCGACATTTTGACATTTCTACTCTGGTTAGTCATTCGTGTTAGAATATTTCTTCATAAACTTTCACCATGGATGAAGAATACGACGCGATTGTCCTGGGTACCGGCTTAAAGGAATGCATACTTAGTGGTATGCTTTCTGTGTCCGGCAAGAAAGTTTTACACATTGATCGTAACAAGTATTACGGCGGAGAATCTGCGTCGATTACCCCGTTAGAGGAGTTGTTCGCAAAGTTCAACGCTCCGGCGCCCGATGAAACATACGGTCGAGGTCGCGATTGGAACGAACGTTGACTTGATCCCTAAATTTTTGATGGCCAATGGCCTTCTGGTGAAACTGCTCATCCACACGGGCGTCACCCGTTATTTGGAGTTTAAGTCTGTCGAAGGCAGCTATGTGTATAAAGAAGGTAAAATATCGAAAGTGCCCGTCGATCAAAAAGAAGCGCTCGCGTCCGATCTCATGGGTATGTTCGAAAAGAGGCGTTTTCGCAACTTCGTAATCTATGTACAAGACTTCCAGGAAGAGGATACTAAGACTTGGAAGGAATTCGATGCTGCCACCAATAATATGCAGTCACTTTATGACAAATTCGGTCTTGATAAAAACACTCAAGATTTTACTGGCCATGCTCTTGCCCTTTATCTTGACGATAGCTATCTCCAACAACCAGCTATCCAAACCATTCGTCGTATTAAATTATACTCTGATTCGCTTGCTAAATATGGTAAATCTCCTTATTTGTACCCTATGTATGGATTGGGTGAGCTTCCTCAAGGTTTTGCTCGTCTCTCTGCTATTTATGGTGGAACATATATGTTGGATAAACCAATTGATGAAATAGTTTTAGGAGAAGGTGGAAAAGTTATTGGCGTGCGATCAGGCAATGAGGTTGCCAAGTGTAAGCAAGTGTACTGTGATCCTAGCTATGTCCCTGACCGAGTACGTAAGAAGGGCCAGGTAATCCGGTGCATTTGTCTTTTGGATCATCCTATAGCTAACACTAAGGATGCATTATCCACACAGATTATCATTCCTCAAAAGCAAGTAGGAAGGCATTCTGATATCTATGTCTCTGTGGTGTCTTACACACACCAAGTTGCTGCCAAAGGATGGTTTATTGCTATGGTTTCTACTACTGTTGAAACCAAAGATCCTGAATCTGAGATTAAACCTGGCTTAGATCTCTTAGGTCCTGTAAGGCAAAAGTTTGTGTCTATATCAGACTATTATGAGCCAATTGATGATGGCAGCCAAAGCCAAATCTTCATATCAGAATCATATGATGCCACCACACATTTTGAAACAACTTGCCTGGATGTGATTAAAATTTACAAATGGGGCACTGGTGAAGATTTTGACTTCTCTAAAGTTAAGGTTGAGCTAGGCGAGGAAGAACAGTAAACATTCTATACTTTGTACATTGCTTTATTAGTTTTAAATGTTTGTTTATGAACTGCATATAATTAACAGTATGCTCATTAGGGATCTTGGGTGTGTAGATTTATAAAGAGCTTAGATTACAAAAATCTCCAGGCTTGCAGTTTAAATAAATTATATTTTCAAATAATTTATATATTTTTTTCTATTACATAAAACATAAAATTTGTTATTTAAAGGATTTATTTGAGAATTTAAGATTGCTTTTATTATATGTAAGTATATCAGATGATCAGCACAAGTGGATTTATGTTTATATTGTATCAAATAAGCATTCCATTTCAGTACACTCTTTGGTCATGTAAACAAATCATATATGTAACTTGTTAAATTTATAAATGCTCATTATATTGTGAATGTTCTCTGTAAGATCATGAATAAAGTTACATTATATGAAAATAATATTTTTATTTACCGCAATGTAAAACAATTGTACAAAGATCTTTTTTACAAAATACTGGGAATTTTAAAATATTTTATGGTATTTTCTGTTTTAATCTTTATTTATTTACACTTAATAAATTATGAGTTAACAACAGATTAAAATTTTACAAATTAAGTAAACATTTCAATGAGTAAAGATGATCATTTCTGCATCCAATAAATATAAAATCTTCATAGACAATGGGAGATGAGAATGTTTCACCTGGGAGGTGATACTCTGTCACAATAATGCCATTTTCTGCATCAATTAAACATACTTTTCCATTATTAGATGCAGCTACAATTAATTTGGTATTAAAATTACATGGCGTTGAATAAACTGGTGATGTGAGTTGTGATTTCCAATGTAAACTTGGTTGGAAATTCTTTACATAAATGCTATATACATTATTATCGTGGCATCCAAAATCATTTGCCATGTTAACTTATCTACTTCTCTAACATATAGAGAAGAAAAAATATTTCCTTTTGCACCTCTATAATTCCAAATCTGAAAAGAAAAAAATTAGTTTTTAAATTATTGCATGATTTAACATGAACAAATTAACTTATTTACAAAATTTTATTTGCTATTAACTGACAACTGGATGGCCCATTTAAAATCATCAAAGGTTTGTGAAATTAAAATAAGACTGAACATTTAACTATAATAAATTAATATGACCTGATGCAATCTTTGAATTGATATTAACATTATTCTTTAGACAGGAAAATGTATAATTAATAACCCTATAACAAAATGATAATTTACCAGTATATACACAAAATATAAGGTGGATTGTCCCAGTGATGGAGCTGGTAACCGAATGCCCTGGTCAAAAACATTTAAAGGCAAAATTTATTTTTCTTTAAGCGTACAAGAATAAATCAAGTTTATTTTTAAATCTTGGTGTGCTCAATAAATAGATTTGGCAACATTATACAAATAACATAAAGAGTTAAGGAGGAAATGCCTGCAAATTTTTAATGAATTGCCGTAATTATAGTTATTTTGCATCCTTATTATATGTATTTCTTAAAACAGATAAATCGCAAGTTCGATTAGCTTGGTGATCATAGTCCAAGAGCCCGTTGAGCTTGAGATCCTGGTGCAGACAATCGTCTAGCTTTTTAAAAATTACGTCACTGGATTATCCTTATCTATACCATATATATGTATATATTATATATAGATGCTGAATGTTTTTTTTTGTTGGAATAAATCCTGGAATCCACTGCACCGATTTTGATATTTGAATGGATTTTTTGTTATCTCTTAAATATTGCAATACTTAATGTTCAAAAATACCTAAGCTAATATTTTTGTTATTATATCGCATTTGAAGTTTTATTAAAAAAAATTTATATATAATTGACCAAAAAATACGTGGGTCGTATCCGGGCTCTGCTAGTCTTCTATATATATATAAGGAAAATGGGGTTACTTTGAAGCATCATAACCTCAAAACTACTGAACATATCGGGATGCGACAACCACCATTCGACGCGGAATTTTTCTTAGATGGGTTTAGGTTAGGTTACCGTTTATTGTTATTATATTATAATTTAATTTATATTATAACTTAAACAAAAAATTTTAAAAGTAAACCAGATCGAGTTTCTTGGAGGCTCTTCTCGACTGGGTCGTTTTCCGAACCGGTGGTAATATTTGACGTCCATAAGCCTTTCCAGGTCCCAAATCGGATAAATAATTTTTCATTTTTTTTTTGTATTCCATCGACTCTTTCTTATTTCTCTTCATTGATTTGTTTTCTCACTCACACCTAAAGAACATATGAAGACGGGCGGAGCCGCGGGCACCAGCTAGTATATTATAAAAAGCAACATTTATCTTTTCGCCTGTTACCGGGGTTTATAACCAATTATAAGATATAAATATTTTGTTTAAATTATAAGTCATTAAATGAAAAAAAAATATTACGTAACAAGCTATGAGAATAATAATAATTATTCTGAAAAAAATTACTTCTATAATATTCCTTTTCAATACTTTAACACTGAAGAGTTATATAACGCAATGAGTTTGCAGAAAATTTACCATTTATGAATAGACTCGCTGACATAGTTAATTACCAAATTAATTTACAAGTGAGAGAGAACTAAAAAGATTTATTTCACAATATTGAGATAATGATTTTATTTAAATTGAGAATGAGAGTGTAATGCAGATAATGTAGTGTTCTATGTTGAAAAAGAAAAATAATTTGCAGCATATATCGGTATGCAAGACCCACTTCAAACATAATGGATTATTGGAGGATGATGTTCTGAAATAGTCTTCTCTGTAAAGAAGCAAACCCAATTATATAGACTTTTGTCTGACTAAAATCATGTAAATAATAGACGGTTTGGTAAATCTCGTGGTATCCTCACCTGAATTCCTTTCTCTACAGTCCTGCAATGTATTTCTCGCTGACTTCAACGAAGATGACATAATTATCATCGTCATACAGTACTGGAGTCGCGAAAATAGGACTACTCAAGGAACCTCTCCAGGCAACCGTATTGGTGCCGGTGTGAACACAAGCGCATACACCCGATAGGCTCCCTAACAATACTAATTCATTCTTTGAAAGTACTAAATCCGCTGATATCCCTTGGTCGGTGATATTTATTATTTGCTTTATTAAACCTGTCTAAAATAAACAAAATTGATGATAATCTTACTATTAACATGGATGAAACTTAGTTCTGTATGACTAGTAATTTTTTTTATTTTTTTTTTACACAATGTAGGCTCAGTGCTTTGAACACAATCTCACCTGATGTTAAGTGGCGATGTGGTCCAGGATGGTAAACACATTAAGCCTAGGTACTGATTCTCAAATGATGCTGCCGGAACACATCTATTTGTGGTATTTGGGGACAGATTTTTAGAACTCGAGGATGGTAGCTACCCAGACCCTACCACCATGCGCTATGGTTTCCTCACGATGTTTTCCTTCACCGAAAGCTCAGGCCGATTGACGCGGAATCCGGCCCCACTACCCACTGCGCCATCATCGCTTAATAAATAATTCACAATATAAATATAATAATCGCGCAATAATAAATCTGAAGATATGTCTGTACTTTTTATTAACTCTGTGACCGGTGTCTATTTTACTTCCCTTGCAAATCTCGAATATGACATTAAAATATTTTTTGTCTGTGTATATGGACGGATTTAACCCAAAAATGGCTTGATCTATTTTGATAAAACTGCGTGTGCATAAAGTATTTGTTAATTGAGATTGAAGGCTACAAAAATTATAAATATAATTTTGAGAAATAGTAAAAATAAATAAATTTTGTTAATAACATATTGACGCCTGGTCTAAAATTACTCTAGAGCCAGTTCCTCTAGGCTACGTTATCAATCAAAATTAAATGATCATGTGTAAAAACGCTAAAACCTACAAAGTACAAAAATGGCAGTCTCTTCAACTGTCTGTCTGTTAGTTTTCTTATAGATTTTGAATCACTGAACTGTAAAGATTGATCCTTTTTAAACCCTACATACATTCTCTGATTAGGTTTCAGCATATATTATATCATATTAGGTAATATTGTGAACCTGTTATGTTAATAATATGTTCTCTTGTAATTATTTTATTTATTTATTTTGGAAAAGCTTACAGACTAATATTTTTTACATAAAAAAATTTACATAAATTTTACATAAAAATATATAATTGTTGACTATTGCTAATAAAAAGCTTCCACAAATAATATTAAGAGGAATAATACACTAAATAACATTGTTTTAAGCGAGAAAATCCGCGGGTACAGCATACACAACATAACTCTCATTCAAGTACAATTTATCAACACCTAAATAATCTATTTAATATTACTTTTTCCCTGTATGTAATATAAAAAAATAACTGATAACGTACCATTATATCAACACATGTGATGTTACCGTCATATGAAGCGATATATAAGATTCCGTTACAGCAAATGGCTTTACTTTTTATCATACAGCCGATATTAATATTCCATATTTCTGAACAGGTGTCCAGTCTAAAGCATACTATAGTGCCATCGTATGACCCGACAACGCCATACGGTGATGTTAATATCTCAGTATGATAACACAATATAGAGGCCTCTATACGAGAGTTCCCTTGTAACATTCCCTGTAATACACCCCCTATGGCGTCCACAACAATAATTTTCCCCGAGTGACTCCCTACAGTAACATACAATTTGCTGAAAACGTTAAATGTGTTAGATGACTATGTAGATAGTTAGGGAGTGTTCAAGAATTACGTAAGCAGAATTTTAAGTATTCTTGACATCAAAAGTAAGCATATTTTTTTATAAAATCTGTTAATTAATTAAAAGTAAATATTGCTTACTTAATCAATATAAAGTATTCCCATATTATCAAAAACAAGCAAAGCGTAGACGACTCCGCTCCCCATGATATTTGAATGATCCCTAATAGTTATATGCCTAGAGGAACTAACTCTAGACTTAAAAATTTGCCTGGAATACACATATAGTTGGTTGGTGACAGATTTTTTATTACTATAAAGCTCGGTTAAGTTATGGTAAGCACAATGCAACCAATCCTGAAACAGTGGCGACTGGCAAGAGATCGGTTATCCATCATCAGTAGTCCTTGTGATGCCGGCCTGCATAATTATCTCTTCACGCTTCACGTGAAAGGATGTGATGCTATACGAAGGGGGCTACACATTGCCCGAAAGACTGTTCACTTATCAGTTATTATATGGATATTATCAGTTTGATATTCAACCACAAAACTATAAAGTATTTGTAATTTATAACTCATTATACTCGGCATTAATTATAATATTCATGTGCACATAAATAACATTATAATAATTATTCATTAATTTTAAAAAAAGTTATGAAATCATATCATTTTTCATATAGTATTCAACTCTTTAAAAATGAACTTTATTAACTCATATAATCAAGGTAAATATTAATTTAATTTCTTATATGATTAATATTATAGTCCAAAAAATTAGGAGAAATTTTATTACGGCAGTGACTCTGCCAAAATAAACCTATGCATATATAATACACTAGCTGGTGCCCGCGGCTCCACCCGCGTTTCATATGTTCTGTGCATATGACGTTTCATTTATAGCTAATTAAAAAAAAAAAACAAATGAATGAATAAAATTAAGAGTATTTTGTTTTTATTCGCGGAAAAAATGTATATAAGCGTAAATTGAAGTGGAAAATGTATAAAAGAGTAAATCGAAAAATAATGAGAGAGGATCGGTGGAATCCAAAAAATACTATTAGTCCTATCCCGATATGTTCAGTAGTTTTGAGGTGATGGTGCGTCAAAGGAATAATAAACAAACAAATTGAGAAAACATGGCAAAGGGCTCATAGAATTTGAAAAATATATAGCCTATAACCATCTACGATTAATTCCGCGTCGAATGGTTGCGGTTTCACGCTGATCGGTCCAGTAGTTTTCGAGTTTACCTCGGACAAGAAAACAAACTTTGCTTATATATATATATATATATACCCTATAAATTTATAAGGGATTATTATCCCTGTTGTTGCATGATGATAAACAGTTTTAATGAATTTCCTTTAATAATGTAACTTATTAATGTAATTTTATTAATGTAAATAAAATTACATTATATTGAATAAAATTTAAAAGTTTATACTTAAATTGTTGACTAGTTTCTTACCTGTCTGTTTGAAATAATGTGGGTGAAGCATCAATACACTTCCCTGTATCACATGTCCACTTTACAATAATCTCCACAGGATTATTGATAATAACAGTACTAGATTTCTTATGAGAAACTAGTTCATTGTAGGTGTTTATGGTTGACCTAGGTCTTTTCATTTTTCTCTTTTTCTTTATGTCATCACTGGATAGATGTTTTTGAGAGAGTTGCATAATTTCAGCTATTGTTTTATTTTGAGAGACCAAGTAGGGTAGGATTAGTTTACCAAAATGAGGGTAGTTTAATGAAAGCCTATTGCACATCGTAACAGCAAGGAATGATGTACCACCGATTGAGAAAAAATCTTTGTCCTTAATTTGATTATAACTGAAAGATCTATTCATAGTGGTTTTTAATTCATTTAGAAATAATTTCTTCAGTGTATCAAATGTCTTTGGTTGCTCTAATATTGTTTCATACATTTTCGAAAGAATGAGTTTGCATATTTTTCCATGTGGATTAGTTGGTAAGTTGTCCACTCGTATTATTTTATCTGGCCAATGTTTGTCATCCAGTTTACATTTAAGCAAATCAGCTAATTCTTGACAACTTAATGTTTCCGATGAGAAATACACCACAAGCAATAAGGGTTTCGGCAACCAAATACATGAGCAGGTTTTCACTCCAGGACACTGCAATATAGTGTATTCAATTGATTGCAAATTAATCTTATTTCCAAATCTTTTGATTATGTCATCTTTACGCCCCCTGTAGTATATGGTGCCAAATTTAGTTTCACCTAGGTCTCCTGTGTCCAAAAATTTTAAAGAACTTACTTCTTCTTTTCCTTTGCTCTTGTTTAAGATAAAACATTTTCTTGTTTTGCTAACTGTAAAGAGACACAAAACTTAATTATTATTCATGACATTTTATAGGTACCTAGTTAAAAAAATTATAAACCTCATGTAAAGTCTGTGAAAAGCAGTAATGTTTATAAAATTAAGTTATTGTAGTAGTGGCATTAAAAAGTTCGAGGTTATGTTTTACATTTTTAGTAATACTACTGATAAACATACATTTTTGGAGTAAGTAGACATTATCATAATTAATTCTATATAAGATTCATTGAACATATTAGTGGTATACAGTTAGCATAATATGGGAATATATTTCATTTTTAACATGTGGATTTCATCAGAAAAAATTTAGTTACCAATAATTAAATAATCAATATACCAATAATATTACGTATATGAGTAAAAAAAAAAAAATTAATTAAAATTAATCAGATTATTGATTTGATGCTAGGTAAATGTTATTATTGGCGGGAGAGAGGTGATTGTGACTTTAGGGTGATAATCACCTCTCTTCCTCCGGGTGGATGTTATATCTCTCTTTGAGAGGTGGGCGAAGAGGTGGGTAGGGGAGAGCCTGTGTGTCAGGCAGCGGTATTCTCCTGCCCATCCCCATTGGGCTTAAGTATGGACGGGGCCCAGTGGGCCTTGCCGCAGGGGGCGACGCAATGTCATGCTATGCAATCCCGTATCGCCCCTACTTTAAATGCGGCGGGCGGCTCCGGGGGGTTTTAGTGGGTATTTCCGGGCGCTTCACGCCCGGGTGAGTCCCACACTGGTGCGGAGACGTCCCTCCGCACCCCCTTACCCATTGCATTGGGGGATTTCGGTCTCACTAATGCAATGGGTAAGGGTAGTGCGTAAATGCATTTCCCCTCTACAAAAAAAAAAAAAAAGGTAAATGTTATTAAGAAGAATTAAGAATAGTAATTAACAATTTTTAAGCATGATTTATAAAGAGATGATTATAAAAGTATAAGGATAAAAATTCATTATTCATAATTTTACCTAAAATTATATTTCCAATATTATTATTATCATCATCCTCTGGCTTTTGGACAATTAATTGTGTTTCTGATAAACAGTTACCAAGAGGTACTTCCCTGTCAGTTAGTATTCTATTCAGATCAAGTTCAGCTGCACAGGCCCAGCATGACATTTCTGTAACACCATACAATGTAAATATTCTTGTTTTATTGTCACAATGTTTTAATTCTTTCAGCTTCTGTACACCATTCAGAGGTTCTCCCCCTAACGCCAATATTTTGAGTGTGGAATTGGCATTTAATATTTTATTCCTTATATCATCATTTGTGTACTGAAAGAACTTTGAAGGTGTTGTTTGCCAGAATGTGATAGAATTCCCTATCTCTTCTGGAAAGAGTAAATCTACTTTTTCTGGTGCAATTAACAGAGAGGCTCCATTCATACAAGCCAGCAATATCTCAATCATAGAAGGGTCGAAAGTGAGCGGTGTTGAAAAATATATGACATCATTTGAAGTTATGTTGAACATTTTTGTCAAATCATCAATATTTGGTTGGATGCATTGTATCGGAACTTGGATATGTTTGGGTTCTCCTGTACTTCCAGATGTCATAGCAATAAATGAATGCAGGATATGATGGCTTGAATTTTCATTCATAGAATCACATTTGTAAAAATTTATGTAAAGATCAAAAACTGACACAGTTTTATCAGGTTTCTTGCCAAATAATTCTGTTGTTCTATTATTTTGATTTTTTTCAATAGTAATAATCACCGTAAACTTGATATCATTAGCTACAGTCTCTATATCTTGTGTTGGGCTTAGAAACATAAATGTTGTACAACACTTATGGGCTCTGAAATGAGTTTAATTTAATTTATTTTTCCTTTTCTCTTAACTACTTAGCCTACTCATGGGACATTTTACAATATATATTAATAATAATAATATTATTTTATGTGAAATTTAACAAAAACGGAAGCTAAAAATAAAATTGTAAAATGCTATTCTTTTTTATTTTAAGTTCTATTATTGTATACCAGTGAGTTAATGTGTTACTATGAGTAGTTAGCACTTAAGATCATGTTACCTGATTATATTTAATGATGCTAAATACATTACATGTAAAGAGGTCAAAGCATTGATAATCATATAATTCACATAAATAGATCTATCAGATATAATGGTTATTTTCATAGACTTGTCACTAATATATAGTGATTTGTGTAAGTTACCCTACAGTAAAATATTGAATTACGTGCATATAAAGTTCAGAAGACAAAAATGACACACTTACGCTGCTATGATACTCGGAATAATGACATTTCTTTCAGAAACAAGTCCAATAATACCTTTGTTACATTCGAGTTGTTGTAAATTTTGTGACATGTACTCACAAACTCCGTATAGTTCAGAGTATGTAAAGTGTTTGTATTTTGCATTATCATATATTCTGACGGCGATACTCGAAGGATTTTTAGCGCAGGTTTGGACGAAGACATCGTAGTAACCTCGATTTACCATTACTTTAATTTTACACTTGTAACTTTTTAATGCTGCATTTCTAACGAAACTTATTTTGTTGCCTAAAGCATCATTAAATAAATAAATACACACTACACAGTATAACTAATAATCGGAGTAATTGTAGTGTTATTTGTTTATAGAATTTCTGTTATTGATTACATGAAATGTAATCAAAATTCCGGTGTCAAATACATTTTTTTTGTTTCATTTACAGAGAACAGGCAAAGATACTAGACCATGCAGCCAGGTCAGACTTTAGGAACACTAACAATAAATGGTGTTTATACAACATCGACCTTCTGTTACAACCACAACGCGAATGATTACGACATTTAAGAATTCAGGTTCCTGGTCAATATTTTTACGGTGATGCATAGCGCGATTTTGGTTTTTCATGTAGTCGCCCTTATTATCATGCAGTGTTTGACTATATATTATGTAATTTTGGTGGCATTTTACGTGATATAGTGTAATTATAATGTAAAAATGTAGTGAAGTGATATAATGACACAAAGTGGGAATTCTGAAATGTCCCAATCATTCCATTTGTGGTTGTAACAGAAGACCGCCATTATGTTACCACCATTTATTGTTAGTGTTCTTTCTTAACGTCTGACTTGGCTGTATGGTTTCTAGTACCTTTGTCTTTCCATAAAAAGGAATAAACGGATCCAAAAAAAAATAAAAGACGGTACTACTACAGTACTACACGGCAGACTAAGATGCTGCTAAAAATAGATAAATAAATTAATAATATCAGGTCTGCCAATGTGGCTTTTATATTCTTGTTTTGTTTTTTAACTTACACTATACAGCTAAATCAGAGATTGGAAATACTTAGACTTAGAACTTTATGAGCTAGTGCCAATCTGGTGACTTTGGGTTCGACGTTTCTGTAGAAATGAAACGTTCAAACAGAAGGTACAATATAAAGTACAGTAATACCCCGCTTAGCGCGACCCCGTTACGCGCGGTTTCACTATAACGCGAATTTCAAATTTCGTGCTCATATGCCTCGCATTACGCGAAAGAGTGCATATAAACATAATGTAAAGACAATAGATGTATTTTTCCGTACAAAATAAGAGTATATATTGCATAAAGTGTTCTTAGAATTAAAGTGATTGATTAAAATGATTTGTATCTTTTTGTATTAAATTTTGACTATGTTTAATCATAAACCTCGATATACGCGAATGTCTGTTAACGCGATTTTTTTCGGAACGTATCCCTCGCGTAAAGCGGGGTATTACTGTACATATTTCTTAATCAATGTACCTACTTTTATACCCGAAAATGTGGATCTGTGCGAGTGAGAAATCCAATCGCTTGATCTTCTCTTGCATTGCTTCAATGTAGTTTATGGTCAAAAGATGTTGTATGGGTCAGCGCGTTCGCATTGGCGCCACCCGGTGGCTAGCTTCATCCGCTAGGAGTATTGTTATAGCGTGCAACGATCCTTTGTGCTGTTGACTGCAGGTAGCAACGACGGGCCCCGGTGCCTCTTAGCCGGTCGCGTTCTGTGAATGACAAGCAGTTACTTGTTTTTGTTTGTAGACGATTTTGGTAATTAGGCAATGATGATGGTAATTACGTAATTATTAATATGTAGCTATAAAGCAGCTATAATACCATTTTAATAAATGTATGATTAGAATCATTTAAATGAATGCATGCAAGATTAATGCAGTAGAGATGATAAGTCTAAGATGTATAGCTGGCACGAGAATGATAGATAAAGTAAGGAATAGTGTGATAAGGGTATAGTGACAAAGATAGAGAAAGAGATGCTTAAATGGTTTGGACATCTAGAGAGGATGGAAGACAGAAGATTGACAAAACAAATTTACATTTACAAATTTACAAGTTTACAAATTTACAAGGCTATTGTGATTGGGCAAGCTGGTAAGGGTCATTCTAGGCGAACGTATCTCGACCAGATCAAGGACGTTCTGGAGTAAGGCCAGGTCAAAAGTACCTGTAACCGAAGAACATGTATGAAGGTGCTTATGGAAGTAGAAGAAGCGAAAGTAAATAGGTTTATTGACCTAGAGATATTGGTTCTCAAGTGATGCTGCCAGAACACATCTATTGGTATTTAGCGACAGATTTGCAAAAGGCGGGAATTAATAGAAAATCGCCCTGCTATGGCTTCCTCACTAAATTTTCCTTTGCCGAAAGTTTAGGCTCATTCCTAAAGGTAGATAGGTGGGCTCGAAACCGTGTCCACTGACGTGAAATCCGACTGCACTACCAACTGCGTCATCGTCGCTTCAAAACACGCCTTGTACCTTTTAACAGTTGACATTACCTGTACGAATTTTATATCATAAAAACATACATTTTCCGAGTTTGAACGCGCGTTAATGGAATACATACTATTGAACCGATTTGCATGTAGTTTTCAAATTAATACAGGAGATATATATATATATATATATATATATATATATATATATATATATATATACATATATTCTCTCTATAGAACCACTCCCCTTTTTTCTCTCTCAAATATATTTCATTAGTATAATAACGATTTCTATTCTTACTTACTTAATCACTGTATAATGTTTCTTAAATATTGGACCATAGTAGTAGTGCAAACAAACTGACGACGAATATTTCTTTGACGACTCAATTCCTTATTGTTTTTAGATACACATAAACACACGGTACAAAACATCTCTACACGAATAAACAAATTAACGAACTTTTGCACTACCGTGTTGATATAGCATAGGCTTCTACCTGCTTGTTCATTCCTTCTTAAGTCATCGGGTCCTTAGAAAAAAGCGTGAAGATGTATCTTCAATTTCGGCATAACGACGACAACTACTGGTGGAATTTGTTACCGAACTGTCGCCGTCATGTTTGTACTGTAACGCACCTACCATTAGTCAATTTGCCGAGTTAACATTACACAAATAAATCACGTCTTGATGCAACAAATATAATAATGCGTGCTATATCCATCTGTTATTAAAAACTCAATCATCTAAATCATCTTGGCATTTTTCGAGTTGTAAGCCAACACTAATGTAAAGTCAGGCAGAGAGAGAGAGGATGTCTTACATTATATAATGTACATTATGTAATAGGCAAAGCCTGTCTGTCTGACTGTCCGATAGTTGGCACATAACTCGAGTACCACTGAACCGAATTACAGTGTTCTGTTTTTAAATCGTAGATATATTATCTGGTCAGGTTTTAATATAGTTTATTTTGTTATGTTAGATTATAAGTAATCAGAATAATAGAAAAACCTTCATAAAATTATTATTATTGTGTTTCCTCTTACATCCTTACCTTTACATTATATAAAAGGCAACGACTATGTGTTTGTCTGTCAGTCCGTTAGTAAATGCGAGAGGATACGAGCGAGGGCGCACAGGTAATGTTAAAACTTAATTATAAAACGAAATGGTACAATACGTGCTTTCTGTAAGACTCCTGTGCCCTTGCAGCCTTGCTCCAGTTTGTTAGGTGTAATTGACAACGTGTGCCGGCACCAGAATCGCTCTATCCTTTAGGAGTAGGAGGTCGTATTTCGACCCTGATTAAAATTGAGTTTGAGTTAAACACCTACCTTTTTGCTAGTTTCTTGTCATGAAAAATAAATAAATAGAAGCAAACCAAAATTTAATAGTTCGTCATGGTTTATTGAATTCACAGTAGCGGAGGTCATTAACCTTGATATGTTTCGGATACTACATAATATACAGTATTTACGACGTCGAGCCAGCGGTTATTGGGTCGCCTGCGTAGTCTAACTCCCACGTTGGCTTTGCCAAAATCCAAGTATCATCGAGTTAGTGTTATTGCTCATTAAGCTATACTAGTAAGTAATTTGCTTTGTTTGTAACGACATCTCACGCTAAATTTTTTTTTTAATACAAAATTTTGATAGGGTGGAGATCATCATCGTTTTTGTTTACGTATCCGTCAATGGCAAAACCTAACTAGATCTGGTCATGAGTTCGAAGATGCCAGGCAAAACCAAATTTGTTTTTAATATATCGATTACCCATAAAAATGGGACAATAGACAATAGGAAAACAACAGAAAGCTGGCGTAAACGCCAGGTTAGTGCTCAAAGGGTTAAAGGTTATATTGCAGGGCGCAGAATGCAAATAACCATCATTGGAAAGAAGGCTTCGGTCTGGTTTTAACAATAAGGCGCTTCGAATCCAAATAATAAAATACACGTAACAACGGTTGAAGTAAACATTTAAAAGAAATAACTGTAAATAACTTAATATGTCGATTACCCATAAAAATGAGACAATAGAAAAACTATGGAAAGCTGGCGTAAACGCCAGGTTAGTGCTCAAGGGTTTAATGTATCTAATTATTGTAATCAACAAAAAGTAATTTTTAAATACTGTCCACGATCTGTATCATATAGATTACCTTGTTAAAATCAATCCTAACAGTATGCGAAGTATCTCTGTTCATCTGTTCATTCGTTAGTCAGTTTGTAACGCAAGAAGCATTTTACCGGTTTAAATGATTATTTTTTATATTGTAGACTTTCTTAATTAAGTTTAACTGATGAATTATTTAACGAAATCCTTGAATAATTGAAACCCTTAAGATAATTACATAATACAATGAATATTTGTGAGAAATACAATATGATACGCGAGAAAAGCCACGGGTGAAGAAGAAGTTTTTGTAGAATAATATTAACTAATTCCACCTTCCACTCCACTCTACCCTTAACTTATTGTAAATATCTCTAAAGCGTGTTCGCCTTAATGGTAAACTACATTGAATATAGTTTTTTTTTTAAAAAGGAGCAAAACTAAGGTAAACAAATAATTATGTTTTATTTTTTTGTAGATTTTAATATGTCGATTACCCATAAAAATGAGACAATAGGAAAACAATCGATAGCTGGCGTAAACGTCAGGTTAGTGCTCACGGGGTTAAGAAGTAGTGACAAAATTAGTTCACGTAAACGAAGTAGCAAGCGTTAGTCAGTTGCTAATAATATAATATTCCTTAATAAAGTAAATTATCATTAGCTTTTTTCCAATTTTTGCGTGAACGAAGAAATATGAGAATGCTAAATCAAGAAAGTGGATAGACACTGTATTCTTTCAATGAAATTCTTCTACGGTTTTTACATTGATAGTATTGTTTAGTCAAGTAAGCGGAAATTTATTACGATTTCATTACTACCTTTTTTTGTGTAGAGAAAACTCAGGTGCGTATAACATTCGAACCCACCCTCTATCCAACGTGCGAGTGCTCCTTCCCTGAGTCATCAAAGATAGCTTCAAATTCTATTTGGGAATGTTTAGAATTATTTCAATGGTACGTTTTATTGTTTATAAAGAAATGTTGTTATTTTATTAAGATTAACAAGAAACAAACAAACAAACAAAAACAAGAGACAAATCGATTTTAATCGATAGGCAGAAATACTTTAGAAAATAGTTTCTGCGAATTTAATTAATTTAATTATCTACATTCAATGGAGTAATATCATTTATATTAGTATAAGTAAGTATAATAATTTTCTTCATATATATATATACATATATAGGTATGTAACATAAGTACATCATTCATTGCTATACGTTTTAAGTTGCATTTTGCAACTTTGAATATCAGCCTTAAGATAAGCTAACGTAGAGTTTCTACGGAGGAACTGACCTAAAACGTATTCGGCAAACGAACGGCTCCAATCAATTAGGGGGGCGGTCAGCGATCCGCCAGAAAAGAGGGCAGCGCGCGCGCTCTCCAAGGAAACTCGGAAAATGTTATCGGGGGGTGAGCGGGTGAGGCGATGCGGTGCGGGCAGGGGGTAGGGCGGCTCGGAGGGTGCGTGCTCGAGAGGCGCGAGTGGGCATCGATCGCGCGGGGCGGCCCTCAGTCCGCCGGGGCGGCCGGCGAGAGCGCACGTGTGATGCGCTGTCGCTGAGATGGCCGGCGCTCGGGCGCTCGTCGCCGCCTGCTGCTGCTGGTGGTGGCTGACCGCCGCAGCCGGTGAGTATACCACACTTATCATTTCATATAACCGCTTACTTACTCGAACAGCTGATCGCGTCGAGACTTCCGCCGGCGCACGTTCTGAACTTTTCAACAATTTTCCACCGGGTTACGTTAGTTACGTGTTTCTCGTAGCCGTCTTAAGACTGCGACCGCAGTGCGTGTGTGACTTTATACTTCTTGCCTTTTTAATTTAAGCGTGATGATGCTTAAAAACAAAGTTTATATTAATAACGTAGTTTGGTTAGTTTTCCTCGTGACTTTCATTACATGTCAAGGTTTGGAATTTCTATAAGTGCTATGAATTTATTTTATTTATTATATTTTACAATTTTTACTACATTTTTCCTTTAATAATTATTTTCAAACTATTACTTATGTAAAAGACGTACGCAATGTCGTAAAGGGGTTGTCGTCAACTGGTATGTATAAAGCATGGCTCAGGTCGTCCTTGCCTCGGGCTGGCTAAACAAATGCCGATATTGCGTAATACGACGACGGCTAAAATACACATCTGGGTAAATATTGATCATAATCACGCCACTGTGGCCTGAGGAAGTCAAGATTACACTGCAGACGTGCATTATAACACCTGCCTTCCTTCCGGCTCGATATCTATCCGTACAAAGTTTTATTTGCGTAAATTATTTGCATATTTGAAAATAAATTTATAACTTAATCTTATTAACTTATTATTTGAAAGTATTACCATTGAAGTCGTTTTAAAACAGATAATTATTTGAAAGTATATTAAAGAATTACATTATTGTATAATATTTTTATTAAAATTACATTCACTAAACTCTTTTAAGAAATAAAATAAGTGATTTGCTATTGTTCATGCGGAGGGTCAATAAATTTAGTTTAAAAGACTTCAACGCGTAGGGTTTTGTTTTAAATAAATTATTGCGTCGTAAGCGCTTTGCATTGTGGTAAGGCATTTTCTAATAGTGCCCGCCTGGGTAGCTACCACCCTCAAGTTTGTAAACCTGTAGCCAAATACTAATAGGTGTGTTCCGGCAGCATCACTTGAGAACCAGTACCTCTAGGCTAGTGTGTTTACTATCCTGGACCACATCGTCATTTAACATTAGGTGAGATTGTGGTCAAAGCACTGAGCCTATACAGTTTTAAAAAAATGTGTTTTATCATCTGTGCTATTTCATATTATGTTTAGTAGCTGTGTACCATCGGCTTCTTTCGCGTTTCTTATATTCTTCACTGTAAAAAGGAACGTTATGATGGTCCTGGCCATTGTATTACATTTTGTTCAAAATTTTGAAAATCGATACGGTCGTTTTTTAATTTATCCAAAACGAAAAATCCATTTTACCTCTCTACATAATACTAGTTTAATGCCCGCGGCTATGTCCGCGCCTAGTATATTCTTCACTACGTAATATAGTTTTAAATAATCTTTGGAAAATATTCTTTTGATGGTGCTGTCCATTGAATCGTATTTTGGTTTAATTCCATGATTTTTCTTCCATGGATGCTTAATTATATTCCTGAAAACTTTTTGGTACTAAGATAAAGTAAAAATATTTCTCATAAATTCAAGCACTTGCCTATAAAACTGTAATTGAATTGTCATTTTTTTATCCAAACGTTTTGTGTTTTACTCTTTTATGCGGAACCCTAATCATTTTCCCGAAATTATTTTTGTCACCAACAGAAAGCTATGATACTTCTCTCAAATTCGAACACTCGTCGGTAAAATTGGATTGAATCACATTTCATTTACAATTTCATGGCATTTAATTATTTTTTTTTAAACGGATATTTAATATTTCCTTTTTTTCGTATTAAGAGTAAGCAAAGACATTTCTCATAAGTTCAGGTATCTTTTCAAGTATCATTTTTTTTTTACAAATTCTTGGATTTTACTTTTTTATGCGGGACCCTAATAATTTTCTGCAAAACTATTTTTCTCACAAATTCAAATACCTGCCAGTAAAACTGTACATTGAATCAATTTTATTCAGAATTTCATGAGTTTAAATTTTTCTACGCGGAACCCTAATTATTTACGAAAAATAAAAGTTACGCGGTGTCGATCTAAAATCGGTCCAGCTGTTCCGAAGATTAGCCAAAACAACCAGACGGACAAGTTTTAAAAAAATTGTGTTTTTGATATAGGTATCGTAAACACATTCATATCTATTTAGTAAAAAATAATAATTTGACATTACAAACAGACACTTCAATTTTATTTATTAGTACAGATAAAATGACAAGAACGTTACCGAGGAAACTATTACAATAGACTATACATTCGATATTGTAACATCGGTAATGTATCCCAAGCTATTGTATGGGGGTGGAGCGAGTGTTTTTGTATATTTTAGAATTTCATTCAAGTTTTAGCCTTTATAACTTTGTAAGGACGATTATCTCAATTCTCAGGTTACTTGATAGCCTGATAGAGTTTACAGAGTGTGATACAGAACTATTTGAAGATTTGCGTACATAAACAATTCTGTAGTAATATTATTAACCCTTAGGTATATAAATTAGAACCCTTATTATTCTCTTTTATAATTTATTTTACTTTGTATCTGGTCGTATGAATGTTTAATATACCATATGTGTACTTATATGTATATTAGCCGAAAATTTCTAAACAAAATTAAAAATTATCCATATTACTTATTTTATCTTATTTTTTCTGACATTACCTAGTTCTATCAAATAGATAGAACCTATTTAGTATTTTAAGAAATTGAGATATTTTTTAAAATTTGTATATATGACACTACGTTTATGGTAACAAATTTGTAAATTCTAATGTGGATTGTGAAGAACTTTTGCAAGCTTTTAACCCCAGTTTATTGGAAATATAATCTACTTTTTTTTTGTAAGAAAAAGTTAGTTGAAAAATAACTTTATCATCATCCGCCTTTATTGGTTCAGTACTGACCATAGATCTCTAACAATACACAACCAGTATTCTCTGCTCCAGTTTCTAAACATACACTTGCTCTATGCAAGTTGTCACTCTATTCAATCTGGAACGTTCTACATTTGACAATGTACTGTTCTCATTTGAGTTTCTCACTCTGTTCCAACTGAACAAAACACAGCACATAATTACATTTATAAATGCTTAATTTTAAACATACACACACAATAATGTTTTAATTAATATTAATTTTCTGTTCGTGCTAACAAGAGTTAAATAATATTTATATATATATATATATATATATTATAATGCACAGCATAGTGACTGTACTGGACCTGACACTGAACAGAATTCAATGCCAGTCACCGCTGTCATGCTGGCCTGCTTAAGTACCTCTTCACGCCTCTTTTGAAGGACCCAATACCGTATGAAGGAGGGAACACGCTGACAGGAAGACGGTTCCATAACCTCACACCTTTCAGATGGCAGTGATAAACATATATTATCAGGTGCCGTATCAGTGTCGTGTGGTGCCAGTTTAAGAATAGTACCACCCCATATCTTCATGGGGGTGTCGTAAAGGGTGACTAAGGGATACACCAGGGGATGGGCAGCAGCATCCTCCGACTACCACAAACATTTGAATGCAAACGCCAACCCGTCTTCCAAGCGTGGCGATTATAGCAATTCCCCCCTTATCGTTGGGGGAGACCTGTGTCCAGCAGTGGACGCCTTTACGGTTGGATGGGTTATCAGGTGAAAACCTACAGTCGAATTTGACTCGTATAAATCAATACAAGAAGAAACCGACCCCTGATTTTTGTCAATGAATTAGTAATTTACTATGACATTTACTTACTTTTTGAGTTATAACTTCAAATGAAATTGCATGCATTACTTGGTTATTTATGTAATATGAAATAAAGAAGTAAGTACATTCATGAGAGTTACGTAGCTAAGTTTCAATATTCGTATTGAATTTTTATCATATACAAGGGTTCCCCACATTGAGTTTTCTATATTCCTTTACTATCGATGCGTGAGTGAATTGAGATGAATTTGGATTTAGGGGAACATTGCGCTTATCACAGTAAGGAAAATTTTCATATTATATCTATTATTAATGTACACACTCAATATATTTAAATGGTGTTTCAAACTTTGCTTTTCGCTTATCAATAATAAATGTGAATTTAAAATGATCACCTGTGAAACATAACTGTCGATTAGACCGCAAATTAACAACCCGTCGCTTTTGGTTAATAAAGATTATAATTTGAAGGAAAAATATCGTATATTTATAATCTACATATAAAGTTTCACTTTAAAAACCATTGAATTAGCTATTTTACAAATTAAAATTAATTGTATTTTTTTAGTCAGTCTATAGCTAAAGTAAAATTTTAAATTAATATTGACTGGAAATGTAAGCTTGGATTTTTATTTTTTAGCTTTAAGGACGTAGGCTTTATCTATTACCTAAGTAATGACATTATTTTTTTATTAAATTTAATTAATTATTTTTTTCGATATCAGCAATGTTAATATTTATAGTGTTTAACATCCAGCGATATTAGAATCGACCGTGGCGGTAATATCCGTATCTTATCGCTTAAATTTGTTTGAAGAGAATAATCCATCGGGAGATAGCGGTATTGTACTTAGTCGAGAACAGTTAACAAATAATACCCATGTTGGCACTGTAAATAACTTATGTGTTTTCTTATACCTGTTTAGTCTTGTCGTTTGTGCGTCGTTTGTCTGGGTGCAATAATAACATTAAAAAAAACTTTATTAATAATAAAATACAGGTATTACATTAATAGAAATATAATTATTTTATTTATGTCCCTATATTTTATATTCTTTTATATGACAAAGATAAAATAGGTCAGATACTTTTTTTTCTTCGGTTCGTCAAGTTTTTTTAGTTGCCTATTGATGAGCTTTAAGTTATATCATTAAATCATTCTAGTTATTTTAATTTTCTCATTTTCAAAAATAGTATGAACGAATTTCGACAACTGCTCGAACACTAGTAATAATAAGAGACTGTAGTTTTTTAAGTGATTTCTCATTCGCAGAAAAGTCCGATGGCATTTTTGTAATACATTTATGTTTTATTGGCATGTAATTTTTCTTATTTCAATATAAGCTGCTAATATATATTTAACCCCTTGAGCACCTTCCCGGCCTTTGAGCCAGCTTTCCATTGTTTTCCTATTGTCTTTCTATTGTTTCATTTTTATGGGTCCTCGACACATTAATTAATATGTGTAAACTTTATAACTTTGTTTATGTCTGTCATTAAATTTCTTGTTTGCAAATTTTCGACCACACGATAGACATTTAATTATTTTATTATAATTAGTGCTTTTAGAAAAACGATGATTTATAATTTACCATAGGCTCTGGTGGTATCGTATAAAAAAAAGAAATGATGTATACAAAAGTCTTGAAGAATTATTAGTAACAGAAGAATTCCAAAGTTGACTATAACTGTCATTTGTCGATATCGAAGAGGAGAAAGGCCCGGAATTATTTATTTCTGCCTATTTATATATAGAAACTATATTCAAGAACGTGAATAGAGGATAAAATTAAATAGGTAAATAACTGGGTAAATTCCAGTGAATTTTAGGTGATTACAACATTACATAAATGCAGTATTAATTCATTGGGGTATTAATTGGGGAAATACTAACTGATAATTATGGCATGGTGCCTGTTGATAAGAGATAGCAAATACAAAAAAATATAATGATATCACGTTAAAAGTTTTTATGTTAGTGTCATAAGAATTCAGGCGATATAATATAGCCACTTGAGAGAATTAATAACCAAAACCGGATCATCAATAATATATTTTCTATTTACAATATTTATTTTTGGAAATAATATATTACATATTAGATATTTTAGTTTTGTTTTCTATCTCATTTTACATTTATCTATCTTTATTATGTAAACAAATCTAGTATTTCATATCGAATTTGAAGATTTTCGGTATCAAATTTTATTATTTCCGTCAATTTTAAATAACTAAACACTTACTTGAATTTATTTACACTTCTGCATCAAATTTATAAAGAATTTAAACTTTTAAAAGTTGGGAAGTTATAATATATTTAAGTATTTAGTTAAATATATGTATATTCTTTTATCGATGATTTATTTATCTTAAAAGTATTACAATGATGAAAAAATTAAGATTTTAAATGTCACTGTATTGCTAACGGAACAAATCACGAAGATCTCGAGCGATGATGGCTTAGTGGTAGTCTTAACGGATTTCATATCGATAGACGAAAGTTCGAATTCTTGTATTCATCATTCATATTTTTTATAATGTGGCTATACTTTAGAAAATGCCCTATTTCATAATATTTCATTTTAGATGAAGATAGCAAATTGAATCATATAATGAAATAGGGCATTTTCTAAAACCCGTTTAGTAAACTTTAACCCTTAAGTGATAAAATCTGTCGCCAAGCGCCTGCAGGCTCGTCCCGCCAATATAACATGAGAGTCAGTGCTTATAAGCTTAGTGCATCTTGGACAAGATCGTCACTAATCATTACATGATATTGTGATCAAAAAGCCTATTGTATTGTATAAAAATCTTTATCATATTACCTGAATGTGAACATTCAACATCTACCATATTTTATAATATCAACTTTTCCCCTTGAACTTTTTACTGCCCCTCGTATATCGAATAAGTACTGCACTGCTATTCGTGTAGCTAAAACGACAGGGTTGTTTTAAACGCAGTGAACCACTTGGAAATTATATTTTATACTAGATGCTCCATCGACTCCGTTCGCGTATCATATAATCCATAAAAGAATGAAAACTTTTTTGTCCTGCCCTAAAATGATCGTTGGCTTCTTTCTATTAAAAAAGCAAAGAAATTAATTTCTCGCATCTTTAAACACTTACCAGTAAAACTGTGTCAAATTGTTATTACACACGGACACTTCAATTTTATTTATTTCTATATAGATTATATTATAGGTCTATTTCTAACCTGTGACGTCTGTGATACAATTACTCGGCTAGTGCCAACGGACGCCAACGAGCTTTATTTTATTACGGATCTCGATATCATATTTTATTAAGAAATTTTAATTAATAAAATATGAAATAAATTATTATTAAATACTTATTGGGTACCACAATCAATGAACTGAAGAATCGTGAGCTCTGAGAAGAAGGACACCTTGAAGAATATCACATTACATAAGTACCTTAAATCATGGCGGTAATTCGCTATACTGAAAACTTTAACTCAAGATTTAAGCGCGACTACGTCATTATTATATCGGTGTTATCTTTGGAAAGTATAGTGTGTTATAACTTTATCGTACACACTCTTTGTGGCCTAGTTATTCTACTATTTAGCTGATCAGTACCGTATTTGACTTCATTGCTGAACATAGGTTTTCTCTAAATATCTACACGACGACCGGTCTCGCGCCACCCGCATCTAGCGGAATCCCGCGACCTTCACCAGGTCTTCGGCCCACCTTGTGGGGGCTTACCCACGCTTGGTCTTCCGGTATGCGGCAGCCATTCGTGAACCCGTTGGCCCCATCGGGCATCAGTTCTACGAGCATTGTACCCAGCCCATTGTCGGTTAAGTTTGACAATTGTTCGGGCAATGTCAGTTACTTTAGTTCTTCCGTAGATCTCCTCATTTCTAATTCAAACACACAGGGAAACTTAGTGTGTCGTTCATGTGGGTGGGTGATTGTTATAATCTCACTTGGCAGACGGCTTGGCGATCGCAGACGATGCTGCTTCCTATCCTCTGATTTATCCCATAATCGCCTTTTTCGACACCCACCGGAAGATATGAGATGGTACTATACTTAGCCGGCACCACACGGCTAATACATATTCATATATTAACAATTTCTAAGAAAAAGTCCGTCTCCGTAAACCGTGGGAAACATACGATTCAACAGAATAAATACAAATACAATAACTCCGCGACCGACTCTCGCTATCGATCTATTGACAGTTGACACGCGCCTTTATAGTCTACGGCTCTCTTTCAAGATATTTTAAAATAAATTTGGACAGATAGTCAAAGTATATTCTGTTCGTTTGGGCACAATGCAGCTTATAAAATAGATTACATCTATTTATTTTTTTTTTAACCATTTATGCTTAGTTTTATAATTTATCCAATAGTTTATCAGCAAAGTCATTGTTTTTACTGGATACGCGAAGATTTTTAGTTTAATATTTGTGTGGTAATTTTTACTAAATTCATAAAGTTCTTTGAATTACGTATCATTTTTAAAAGTATTATGTTTCTTTATACTGTATACAGACTGAGCTGTTTGAGTACAATCTTAACTAATAGTGAATGACGATGTGGTGGATGTCGTTTACACGACAATCATCACGGATTCTCATGTGTTGTTGTCGAAACAAAACTACAGTTGCGTGGCTACAGATTTTCAAACTTATGTATGCTAGCTATCTAGACAGACGTTAGTAATTGCCCTTCTAAATGGTATTGTTTAATCGTGATGTTTACCTTAACCGAAGGCTCAGGCTGATTTTAGAGCTGGATAGGTAGGCTCGAACCCTCGTCCATTGACCCGGAATCCGGCCGCACTATCCACTGCGCGTAACATCAACGCTTCGAAATATTGTAATTCAAAAAATCGCCTATATCTAAAGCTCAAGTTCTTTATAAATAGAATAAAATCTGAACTTACGACCATTGCCGCGCTACCCCACCAAACTAGTATTATAATAGCCATCATAACTTATAGTCAACTCATATTTAGTGAGTGTCCATCCATCCATACATCCAATCGCAAAGGCGTCCACATAGGTCTCCCCCAAAGATAAAGGTGGAATTGTCATAATAGCCACGATTGGCAGGCGGGTTAGCGATCGCAGTAGGTGTTTGTGATTCTCAGAGCTGCTGCCCATGCCCTGGTGTATCCTTTAGTCGCCTTTTACGACACCCACGGATAGATATGGGGTGGGTACTTTTATTAAGCCGGTACCACACGGCACGGCACAGCATCTATGTCAATTTTAACTAGGTGTGATGATATTCATTGTAGTTAGAATTACAGAATGAATCTCGTTTTAAAGTATTTTAAACTCGTGAAGCTAAATTCGATAGATCGTTCTTCTAATAGGTACCCGCGTAACATTTACCTATTTTCACAATTAATAAATTTGTGTTAATATTTTCTCTTTTCTTATTTTGATATATTTATAGACGTTAGCTTTATTGCGACAGTAAAGCAAACGTAATCGTCATAAAACGTATTGCTTGTAAATATAGAATGGTCGTATATTTTATGAGCAGCGTTAAAATTATTTTGTAACTGTAAAAAAATGATTCTTATGACAAAAATACACAAAAACATTGTTTTCCTATTATAAATTATGAACAAATAATATTTAAATACCATAAGTATTTTAAAGTACATAAATTAACTTCGTACAATTTAAAATACAATTTTTCTTTAACAAAATTTGGTTTTAAAAATAAAAAGTAAGATGAAAGTAAAATCTATTGAGTTCATCGTTCGCTACTGTGGTTTTGTATAATAAAAGTAATAAGAGAGATCGCGTGCCGCCCGCCCTTCGCGCGGTTACGAACGAATGACGCGCCACGCGCAAAGCTCTGTGACTTTACTGATTTTACTCGTTATCTATAGATGCTATAGATTATATCTATAGATATACACTAATAATAAATTATACCTTGCATTATTTTATTTATTACACCATTATTAATTCAGTATTACATACTAGTAATTTATGATCTTTACATTACAAGCAATCAAAAATCAAATTCGCTAGATTATAACATCGCAGTCTATTGATTATAAAATGAATAGACCAATACAACAACTAATACGCGAACACTAAATACATAATTCTGTTTAATGTGCGCCCTATATCGTAAAAATCGGTTTTACCACCCCTATTCGTTAAAGCGATTTTAAATTGTTATTCGGAGCGACATGAGTTACGATGTTAGTTTAGTTATACCATATTTATTGCTGTAAAAGTGTAGTAGCTAAGCGAAGGATTTAAAGAGCATAAAAATATTTTATTCGCACAGTTTTCTTTGGCTATCTCATATTGAGAACAGTTGCAAATATTTTCGTACAATTATTTTCCATCAGAGTTAGTTAGACCATATTATTTCAGTTGAGTTTTATTCGCCCTTTTGTACCTTATTTACTGAGGTTTCGTAGTACTCGCAGTACCAGGCACAGTATAACTTCATCCTATTACAGTAGTAATAAAATATTCAAGGCTTTAAGTGAACTAGAAATACGAAAACTTTGGCCCTTTGTCCAATACAGTTTATAACATTGTTACGTAACTCGTTTGTCGTAAATTATGTTACACGAAAATGTTTTATTTTTTCGTGTAACATTTATACTGGTTCTATTTTATTTAGTTCAATCCGTGTTGGCGTGCATAACTGATATAGAGAATTTATTAATTACGAGACAGTTCGACATTTGCTTCTAAATAATCAAAACCGTCTTGTGGGATTGCAGGTCCCTCATGCTTGAGTATGTCGCGACTACCATACACATAACCCATCATAGTAACAAATTCACTGCGTCGCATTACAAGATCTGCAAATGTGATGCATCGCGAGCTACCATTTTCAAGTTTGAATATCTGTCGTTGAGCTCCTATTACTGTTTTCCGGCAGTATTATTTGAGGGCCTCAACCTAATATATTTACTAGTAGCTGTGTGCCGGCGTATCCACTCGCGTTTCACATGTTCTTCATTGCGTTTTAATTTTTTAACTCTAATTATTTTCCCAAAAAATGTTTAGTACTAAGATAAATAGAAATATTTCTCACAAATTCAAACATTTTCCCGTTGAACTGTGAACAGGATCGGATTTTATTCAATTTTTTTACGCGTAACCCTAATTATTTTTGAAAATCAACAGTACCGAATGTTACGCGAAGTAACTTCAGGTATCTACCAAAAAAAGTCCCGTCAAAATCGGTCCAGCCATTCCGGAGATTACCCGGAGCAAACAGACAGAAATCGTATTTTTGGTGTAGCTATCGTATGTACACATTCATATGTATCTAGTGAAAAATTGTTATTTTAACATTACTTATTACATTATTAGTATAGATATTTTGGGCCATGACATCACTAAACTTCCGTTAAAAAAGTGATCAAAGTGCTGAGGAAAAAAATTGACTTGATGAAATGAGACACAAATTAATTAAATGTTAATCCAATTGATGTAAAAATTAATTGTATTATTATATACTACAAACAGTACTACATCGACGTACTTACTCCTAAATACATAAACGATATCTTTCACCTGTAAAAAACAATACAATTGTAAATTGAATTGAAATTTATTCAATGTAGTGTATTTTAATAAGACTCTAACATTGACATTGATTAGTTTCCCGAGTCTATACAATGAATAATGTATCTTATTCGCAACGTTATCTCTTTAGATTACCATAATAAAAATATACGGAACGCTTAAACTGAATTTCAGTAGAGAATATATTCAGATATTATAATTTCAGATGCAATAATAAATTTAGTTTTAAATCGATAGACGCGACAGGTGCACGTCTACATGAAACCTTGGTAATGGACAACTAGACGAGGGTGTATAATTTAATAACCTCATTGAATGCCAGCCGATTTGTGTATTACATATTATGTATCGCTTTTCATACAGTAATAATAAACGAGCGTTAATTTGCTTCAATTTGTATTTTTATCATTATATTTTATTGGATTTTGTAAATGATTTTATATGTTTGATATAAATTGTAACTTTCGCTTTTTAAGGAATAAAAAGATAGGTTTTGATCGTTGTCTTATTTGTATTATCAAAGATTATTTTGAATAGCTAATATTCATTATGGATGTATGCTGTATATACTTCTCTGGAATAATTTCTTTTTTTTTAATAATTGTTTTCAACCATCCGTTCAACCTTGAGACGTCCACTGCTGGGGACAGATGTCTAACCGAATAGGGGAGCGGGATTGCCATAATCGCCACGGTTGTCAGACGGGTTGGCGATCCCAGTCAGATATTTGGACGATGCTGCTGCCCATCCTCTGGTTCTATCTCTTAGTCGCCTTTTACGACATCGACGGAAAGATAAGGTGTGCTACTATTATTACCCGGCGCCACACGACACATTAAATAATAATTATTTATCAAATAATATTTTTTATACATTCATTAGCTTAGATAGACATTGTAAAAGAACGTGATGGTGGTTTTTGTAAGACTTTATTATTATTTGTTTATTTTTTACCATTATGGCCATAATTTATTTCATCTAATCAATGCTAATAATTTATACTTGAATTCGAACGTTATTTCAAATTCTGTCATAATCGTTATTTAAATTTTAGAAAAAAAAAAAGTAGCAGTTCCAAATTTTTTATGGATAGAAATCTATAGGAAATTAATAATCTGTTGGCAAAGATAGATTTTTTTTTAATTTTTACCTTGCATATTGGCATATAGATCGTAAAACTAGACACATTACATATTACATAGATATATTATTTACTAGATGTGCCCGCGACTTTGCTCGCGTGGAATTCAGACGTCCCGTGCCGACTCGTGAAAAGTACTCTATGTATAATATAGCTTTCTAATAGTGAAAACATTTTCAAAATCGGATCAGTAGTATCGGATATTACCCCGAACATCCAAACCCACAAACTTTACATCTTTATAATAATCGTATGATGTTCTTACGCTTACACTTCATTATTATAGTCATTATTATATCACCCATGTCATCAAAAATAAACAAAACATGAACCGCCTAATTATAATTTGAATTAAATAATATCATGTTCCCCGCCATATTTACCTATTGATATTATATATTTGAAATTCAGTTCACTACTTCCATAAAATGACTCCTTTAGGCTTAATACAACGGCTAAAATGCTAAGATATTGTATAAAAATATCTTTTTCTCATTTACTATGTCTTAGATATATATTTATTATTTACTATACATATATATTTTATATTATATCATTTATTTCAATTTTAATCAATCAATTGTCCTCGAATAATGCTAAAAGGCATTTATTTACAAACTCTTCTTGTATACTAAAGACGCCCCGTGTCATTCAAATTACTATAACTTTTGATAGAGTAGACCGATTTTAGTGAAATAAAGTTTTGATGTTACCCCGGAATATGATTTATAATTATCTTTTGAATTTTTAAAATATACCTAGTACTTTCTATTTGATACCTGCACAGACAAACCCCGATTTTTAGCCCCTCACAATAATTCATTTCACAAAAATTGAAAATGTACAGACACGTGAAATTTACAATTTTATTGTTAGTATAGATTTTAATAATACAAAGGCGCTTATGTTAATAGAGTTCTGATTCACGTTAGATAAAGTCGGGAGATTGCAGGTGTCGCATTGGGCGCAATGCGGCGTCTCTACTAAATCTACTTTGACCTCAAATCCAAGGATGCCTCGACAATTCGAAACTTTTCTAAGTTTATTCGGCTACAGTTTGTGATTTTCTAGTCGGAGTTCTTTTTTATTATATAATGTTTGTTTTAATTGGTTTTAAAATATACTTTTTTGGTATTATTTATTATATTATTATTATTATTTAAATGTCTACATTTTTTAATTTAATTAAATTCATTAAGAAAACCCGAAGCAAGTGGAAGGACGTAATCTCTGCCTACCCCCACGGGAGAAAGGCGTGGTGATATGTATGTATGTAAAACTCGAAGGTTTCCTGTTAGTTTATTCATGTCAACTGTCATTATATCTTACCCGTGGGTTCTGCTAATGTAACATGAGTTTTTAATCCATTTATTGAGGAGCCCGTCCAAGAAAGAACATTTAAAATTTGAATATTTGGAACGCCAAGAAACAATCGAATTTGGATTCATTACACAATGACAACAATGTTACATTAGCAGAACGCACGGGTAAGATATACTGACAGTGACATGAACAAACTAACAGGAAACCTTCGGGTTTTCATAATGAATTTAATATGTCGATTATCCATAAAAATGAGACAATAGGAAGATAATGAGAAAACAATGGAAAACTGGCGTAAACGTCAGGTTAGTGCTCAAGGGGTTAAATAAATAAATAAAATGAAGATTTATAAATATTAATAATATAATAAATATTTCAAAGATAAATTATTTTAAAACCAATCATTACATGTTATTATATTGTAATTTTCTTGAACAATTTAGGGTAACAGTATTATTGAACTTGTAAATTTCTCACTTTTACCGAAGGAAATTAGTATTTACAATCAAATCAACTCACGAAGTATTTATAATTTTATAGAATTGGAAGGGAAATAAAATCAATATTCTGATAAATAAACAAATTAAAACTAAAATAAAATAAAAAATAGTGTACATGTAACCTATATGCCTGGTTGTAGTATAACTTTTTCAACTGTTATGGCAGGTATTAAAAAGATTAAACATGAAATGTGTGCAATAGGAATAATATTCATGCTTCAAATTTATTGACAATATAATTTACTTATTAGATAAAAAAAATATTTAAGTTACTCGTCATCTTGCGCCTAAAGAGGTTTTACTTCAAAACTTTCATTATCAACAATAATATCAGATAGTGTATCGAGGTTAATAATTTTGATGAGACCAAGATAAATGGAACTACGAAATAGTATTTCCGAATAGGTTATATATGTAAACGCACGTCATTGTATGTACGGCCGGCGGGCACGTGCTATCGCCCAATTGTGTGAATATCGATTATTCTCGTCTGTTACAGCAGAAACACAAAAATACTTCCACATAACGTAGAATACGCCCGCGTATAAATTATGAACTTAGCCCGTAATTAGGTCGTCTTTATGTTCACTTCGCGCCACGCTTGTTTACTGCGTATTGCATGAGGCTAAATTTATTATTTTTTACCATCTACAATTTCATTGAATTTTTTATGCGGGCTGTAGGTAATTTTTTTTACTGTAAATTTACGAAGTGTTCATGTTATATGTATTTGTCTTCGCGAATTTTAACGATAAATTTAATATTGGACCTTTTTTATTTACCATACCAATGAAGTTACGGTATTTGTGTTCCATTCGCGTTCCTGATATAAAAATAGTGGTTTTATCTATATTAGTGTCCTCCAGTTGGCTCGAATAAATATCTCGAACTGTTTTATCTTAGTATATATTGATCTATATCTATGCATAGTAAATTGTCCGTTTTGTAACACGAATCACTGCAAGATTAATTAAGAGAGAGGGTTATAATTTTTAGATTTAAAATAGACTAGAGCCTACCAGAAACGATATAGTTGATAATTTATAATAATATCATTAATTTTACTTTCGACAGTAATGAATGGTCGAATTGATTCACATAAATACATGTTTATATAAAATTAATTTTATACTATATAGGCTTTGACAACAATTTTACCTGATTTCAAATGATTATGTGGCTCAAGATGGTAAACACTAAGCCTGACAGTACTGACTCTTCTATAATGTTGCTGGAACACACTTGTAGATGCTTGGCGAGAGATTTTCAAACTTAGGGGTGGTGGGCCATCCAGGCGGACATTCGAAAATACTATCTAGGGCTTTGTCACAATATGCTCATAGTATGCTTAGTTGGTTTGGGCATGTAGAGAGGATGGATGAGAGAAGATTAACGAAACGAATTTATAAGGCGAGGGTGAATGGGCAAGTCGGTAAGGGTCGACCTAGGCGAACCTATCTAGACCAAATCAATCATGTGTTAAATAAAGGCCAGGTAAAAAGTACTCATAACCGACGAGCATGTATGAAAGCGCTCATGAAAGTAGAGGAAGCGAAAGAGGTGTGTCAAGATCGTAGCAAGTGGAAGGACGTAATCTCTGCCTACCCCCACGGGAGAAAAGCGTGATGATATATATATATATATATATATATGTATATGTCACAATATTTTCGTTTACCGGATTGGAACCTATACCTCCATAGATGCGTAATTTGTCCATACTACCTCTAAACCGTCACGTCTTCAATGAAATCTCTTAGTAATACTATTATTTACGAGAAATATATACATATTTAATAGCTTTTGTCACCTGTATGTTATGAATAATTTAATTACCTACATAATATATTTTTCGCATGTATTCATTTGTTTAGGTTTAAATATAAAATTAACTTTAAAGATTAATGTGCCGTGACAATGATAGGTAATGCCAGTCGAATGTGTGGATGATCAGCAAACATTAAGGGCCGTAATGAATACAGTTTTTCTCAAACACCGAGGGGGTTCTGAAACAGGGGTTGTCGGTGCCAATACGGCAGGTTACCCCCAATCCAAACGAACACCGCATTCACAACATTACCAGCCGAGGAGACTATTACCTCAATACGTTTAAATGTATTTATTTGACGTGTAATAAATCGACTCGGTGTAATAATACCATCAGATTTTAAATAAATTTAAATTCAATCGTTTTAAAGGGGAAACCGATATGCTGATGAAAACTCTATGATTTTCTATGGTAATATATGTAATATGATAATCATTTAATGACGTAAATCGGACTAGGAAATGTGAAAAATTGCTATTTGCCATGAAAACCAAATACGTTTTTTATGTCACTAAGGTGTCGAAAGATATGTTAATAGACAGACGGCATGCGATACCTACTAGGTACCTAGATAGATAAAATATTATATAATTTCTATGCTACTGACTAGAAGTGCGATATATTAGATTTTACGTCAGTTTTAATTTTTTCTATTTATTATGTGTCCCACAACTCATAGTCAAGTGATCAATAACGCAGTGTGTTGTAATTCATGGTTTGTGTGATTTGGAAAATTAATATAAATTTATATATAAAAATGTAGCTTCTATGTTTATGTGCAAAATCAATTCATTGATTTACACAACAAATTTCACAAGTAATTTTTACTTAACGTTATACATTTTTTTTCTTTATGTTATTTTATTCCATGTTATAGCAAAAGCGATACAAAGTAAATCTATGTTCACTGAAATACTTTTATTAAGTTCCCTAATAATTATTATCAAAATGAGGCATATCATTTAAAATATTAATTAAATTATTATAATATGTATTTCGTTGTTAATATCGACGCAACACCGAACATATTATTTATAGCGCATTCTTAGAAATGAATGACTTTTATCGAAAATATCATCTGATTCCTGTGTACATTCGTTATTTCCGTCAATGAAATGACCCTTCTAGTTCAGCGCTTCGTCCCGTCGTCGGTTAGGAAGCCCGGTTTACAAAAATGTACACAGACTTACAAATCTTACAATAGTTAGCGGACACACGTGGGCCCGATAGGGTCCCTTATCTCTCGTGCTGTTTGCACAGGATTAACCGCTCTCGTTTCTCGGCTGACGCGGCTCACTGTCAAGTTCAAAATGTCAAAGACACTCCCAGTCGTCGGTTTACCGAAGGTTAACCTCAAAATATTCGTTCGTTAGCATAGCGCAAATATCACTCAGTTAAATCTTTTGCATGTTAACCACGACACGCGAAATTTGCTGAATAATTATTTTAAAAGTTTACTTTTTATTTTTAATTACACAAAACTAAATTATAATTATTTTCATATTATTAGGCTTTCATATACATGGGCGTTGGAAGAACGTTACTTCAAATCAATTCAAAAGATATATCATTTATGTTAATATAGTATGATAGAAACGTAGCAAGATTTGGTTACAGGAACACCAACTGTTATACCATATTTCTACCACAAACAGTAGTTTCAACTCATCCAGACTTACAGTTCAGACTACAATCTTTTTAAAGTTAATTATAAAAAGCTATATACTCTAGATACCTCTTGATATCAGATAGCGTATAAGACTGTATGGATAACATCTATACTTCTATACTAATAAATAAAATTGCCGTCTGTTTGTAATATCAAATATTTTTTTATTACTAAATAGATATGAATGTATATACGATACCTATACCAAAAATACAATTTTTTAAATTTTTTGTCTATTCCTAATAATCGCCGGAACGGCCGGACGGATTTAGACGGTACTTTTTTTGGGAGATAGCTACTCCGAGTAACTTACGGTACTATTGAAAAATAATTAGGGTTCCGCGTAAAAATGCTTCAATCTGTGAGAATCATTTTTACTTTATCTTAGTACTAAACAAAAATTAAGGTTATGTATAAAATAAAAAAATAAAATGCAGTAAGAATAAATGAAACACGGACTCAGCCGCGGCCACACAGCCAGATAAAAAATAAAAGTCATTTTTAGTGCCGTAAAAAAAGCGTGTAGCGTGTAATATTATTAAAAGAAAAACAAAAAGAAGGTGTTTAGCAGTGTCCTCGACTTCGTTCGCGTTTCGTATATAAAAAATTAAATTGGACCAAATTGTGAATCTAAGCCATTCTCGAAACCTCAGGAATAGACACAAAAAAATTTCATTAAAATCGTTCAGCAGTTTCAGAGGTGTCTAGTCACATACACACGCACAGAAAATTTATATATATAAAGATTCACAGGTGAATATATCGTTTACTGTATTATTAGGTAACATTATTTTTTACTTGTATTTGTATTCATCGTTTAAAGGAGTTTAATCTTGCGTAAATTAATTGTTGGAGAACGAATTAATTAATTTTAATTCAAATAACGTACACTTTCATGTAAGACTTTTTTTAACGCAAATATGCGATTTAAATATTTATAAAATCCTTGAGATTATTGATAAAATAGTTATTCATTATATTAATTAATGTGTCGAGTACCCATAAAAATGAAGCAATATAAAGACAATAGGAAAACAATAGACAGCTGGCGTAAACGCCGAGAAGGTGCTCAAGGGTTTAATATGCTTTACATAAAATAACATTGAAAAAAAAATGAAAAAAGGGCCCTATTAAAATTTTCGGTTAGAATACCTACAAAAATACCAGTATCAAGTTATGTTGTAGACATTTTACATATATAAATAAATGTATAAAGACGTAATACAGTAATAAAAAGTTAATCATAGAAGTGAAGTCGCGGGTCACATCAAGTATAAAGAGGCAAAAGAACCAAACATGAACTGTTTTACAGACTGATTTTGTGTTTATTACCTATTTTTTTATCTTTTTATTTATTTACTAGCTACACATGGTCTTCGCTGAGTTTTAATTTTTTTATGCGGAACCCTAATTATTCTCGTAAAAAGTACGCTAAGCTACGCGGAGTAACTTCGGCTATCTATCAAAAGAAGTCCCGTCAAAATCGGTACAGCCGTTCCGGAGATTACCCAGAACAGACAGACGGACATAAATTTTAATAATTGTTTTATGATATATGTATCGTATAAACATTCATATGCATTTAGTAAAAAATTGCTATTTTGACATTAGAAACAGACACATCAATTTTATTTGATTACTTTACGACCTACGAGCTAGCGAACTTTAGTGTTAACAATTAAAAGAAATTAAATTAGTTTTTTTCTATACATGTAATGGTTTCTTACATTGTAATAATAAGGACCGGATGTCGTTTGCAAGTTATTACTTACAGCACGCGGCAGAGGGCATGCGAAGGACAACTGATATCATAAATTCAAATTTTAGAATCCACCATAGTGGCGATTCTATTGCACTTGATAAGATTAATGTATTGTTATCATGTTCAGTGCAAATGAACTTAGGAGTTTCAAAAAAAATCTAAAATAATATTTTTAATAGGTTTAGCATTTTGACGTGATATTAATAATGATATGGTTTAGGAAGGTAACACACACTAAACATAGAGGTAATGGCTCTCATGTGATACTGCCGGAAGTGCCGGAGCACACCAATTGGTGTTTGGTGACAGGTTTTCAAACTTGATTCTTCATTCACTGGGTCATTATAAAATTGGATAGTTGGGTTTGAACCTACGTCCATCTACGCAGAATCGTCCGTTTCCAACACAACTAACTGTGCTATCATCATCGCTTATTTTACTATACAATTCATTATTAAAATATAAATGAGTTATGTACGAAAATTGGTAAATAAATGTACTGGGTTGCATGGTATGTCGAACTTTATATAATTTATTGGAAATTATGACACAAGTTAAAGTCTCTTTATTAGGTTTTCGGATATTTCTTCGGATATTTCAAAATAAATCTATCTCACCAACCGATTTTATTTCATATTTAAATCATAATTATCAATTATATATTACTAGATGTTATAAATATATCAATTGAAAAAAGAAATAACATCTTTAGTAGTAAAAAAATTTGTAATTTATCCGAGCAGAGTTACAGAGTTTTCAAGTTATTAAAATAAATTAATTCAAATAAAAGTTATAGATAGTTTATTTGTTTAATTTTGTCGGATAAGTTTGGTTGCAATATCATGTGATCTGTGATCCAAAACGGTAATTCACATAGCATAGGTATAATTTATTAAGGGGACTGGTTTTTAAGAGCAGCTGTCTGAACACCTGATAGATTTACAACTCGAGGGTAAGGACTAAGCAGCCAACAACAAATAATAAATGCCTTAGACAAAGGTCGCTTTCAAACACGAAGTTTATATCCCCCTAGAGTTCACACTCATTTTAGGATTAAAACTTGTAACTTCCTATGTCGCATTCAAGTGCTGCAATTTAATCAGAATCTATATTTCCAATATGACATTATATAAACACAATTAGTAAATTAAAAGAATTAAATTATAAATTAATAGTTAAGAAATAAAATAGCTCGGTATATTCACAAACAACGACGGAACACAATTTTATGATTTTTCGTTTGTCTTGTATCTGTGAAAATAACACGTAAAAAGTAGTAGTAGTGTATACCCTAAATTGACAATTACATTATTAAAGAATTTTCGAAGAGTCATCCGAATGTAGGACAAAAATATTGTTGCAATTATTAAGTCAGTTTTAATCTTGAAACTTTGCACGTGAGACCTTAGTTATAATTGAACAAAATCATCATTTCAGCATTAAAAAAAAACAACATCTAAATGGTTAAAAAAATAAGATAATACATACGACGTTAATTTATACACATTGCGTTTTTTAACAGAATTTAAAAAAAACTATAGTTCATCCAGTGGTCGAAATTCGACCATAGTTATTACTGAACATTTGGTATAAAAAAGTGGTTCTAAAATTTTTATTAATAACAAGAAAACTAGGCAACAAATAACAAAGAAAATCAGCTATTAAACAAAGAAGAAAAACGTACTGAACTGCTTTGTCTAAGCTGACAAATATGTATCTAAAAATTTTAAATTAATAATTTCACAAATTCCACTCGAACTGACTTCCTAGGCTGAAACGAAAATCTATACAATTATTTCTTAAACATAATTACTTCTCAATATTTGTTCCAGATAATATTATAAAACAGCGTGTATCAATGACAACATAATTCTACCACAATTAAATATAGTTTGATACTCCATAAATATATATACGAATTTTTCATGAACTTACCGTCGAGGTGCATTAATTTTTTCAAGTGGTCATACAAAATAAATTATTCAGATTAGATTACAAAGTTTACAATTCGAAAATAATCAAGATAAAGTTAGATCATACGATGTTACAGGTGCCTGTTTGTATTGAGCTTATAATTTACTATCACCACGTTCCGTAAGATTACAAACAGATTATAGGTATACAAGTTTAATCACAAAATATTACAATACGCATATAAAAATTACATACCGTGTATTATTTTTATAGAGCGTACAACCCTCGATTACGTCAGGGTTAGAGATTTTATGCAAAGCTAATCAATATTTTTGTGTTCTACCAAAAAAATTCTTTAAAATTTGTATGACAAACAAGGCTGTTTCTCTGAAAATTAATCTATACAGATTAAATTAGAAATTGTAATAACCGAATATTTGTATTTTTTTACACGTAGTTAGTCTCTATTTAAATAATTGTTTATAGTTTTTTTTTTATAAATTAATTATTAGAGTTTCATTCCACTTCATAGCTCGATGAGATGAATACAAAAAATAAATTTGTATAACATTATTCTATTTTATAAAAATAATACCTAAAGACTATATAGATAATTCCAAATGTAAGTTTATTTTACCCTTTAATACACTACGGATATAATCCGAGGTTTTATTTTTCTGAACTTTTATTTCTCTGTTTCCCTAATTCTTTTCTTATTTTTATCCCTGAATTATTTATCCGATAATCTTCGTATACCTAAGCTTTTATCCTATGTCACTAGTACTTAGTCTAACTTGTACACTTATTCGTTAGCCTATTGTAAATTCTTTCCATTGATTTAATTTTTCGTCTTTGTTTATTTATATATTAACTTTTAGTTTGTCTTTTTTTATAATTTTATACGTGTCATCAACTGCCCATCTTTATTTTATCATCTATATAAATACCTAATGATAATGATTTCTATCTTTCGGTTCATTATCGTCTTTTACTTTTCTATAGGTATCGAATTATTTTTTATTAGCTCGGCAGTAAACGATGGCGGAA
Source organism: Samia ricini (assembly GCA_014132275.2). Taxonomy (NCBI): domain Eukaryota; kingdom Metazoa; phylum Arthropoda; class Insecta; order Lepidoptera; family Saturniidae; genus Samia; species Samia ricini. Next base: position 29,371,830 of record AP028159.1, on the reverse strand, counting down.
CGCCGCGGTCGCACCGAACCGTTCGCGCTCCGTCCACTAAGTTTCTATAGAGTACCGCCGACAAGGCACGCGACATGGCCGCGAGGGCGGCGTGCAACCACGCGTGTCCACCACCTGTCAGTACACCGGTTCGATTCCCGGGCACCCTACACCGCACCGCACCGCATCGTCATCGAGGTGCCTTATTAACCCGCGTCGTATTCCAAAATCCGAATACATTATTACTATTATAATATATTACTCAAATTAGCCTAAAATATTCACCATTCTAATTTTCAAATCAGGTGGCGATTACATTTACATAATTTGCCAAGAAAACCTATTTCGTAAACATCCTTAAGTATGCTCTGCTCCCCTCATAAAAAATATATTAGCAGGAGATGGAGCATTTTTCTTGCTAATACACTTTTTATACAAGTCGGGAGTTTTATTTTGAGATGTTTCAGAAAAAGGTTTTTTTTTTCGTTTGTATATATTTAACATTGAAATTAATGTTACATGTCCCGTATACATGATAAGGTTGTAACTTTTTTGTGTTTGCACTTACATCATGTTTTTCATAGATTTTCGGTTTTTCATAAACATACCATAATTATACGTATGATCTTATCGTACCGGAAAAATCTATTTTTTATAGTATGTAATTTCCGCGTTTTGATCGTAATCTCATCTGATGATGTATCCGAAGATGATAACCGCACTAAACCTAGATGTAGGGGGTGAAAATGCTGATTGTCGTGGGCAATATTTACTTATTATAATCTTTGTTTTTTAATCTAAATTATGTCAAAGCTTAAATAATCATGGAGTTTTGGCGGGGCAATGGGCTTTGATAACTATTGCTAACTTTGTTGAAGTAAAAAATGATCAAAATTTTGCATACATAATACTTGGACGGTCCCTATGATTTATGATTCAATTTGAAAAAGTATAACATTTAACTAGTTAAAATATATTAGTTATAAATACTTGGCTAATTTTTTTTTAAAAGCTCTTGAATGGAAATGATTGCTTAAATCCATACATACAGACACAATGACGTGAAGTGTCCAGACGAAAACAATTACGTTACACGGCCGAGGTCGTTTCAGTGTTAAAATTTGTAATTTTTATTCGAACATGTCATGTTATTATTACATTAATAATGACATGAAATTATTTACGTAGACAATATTAGAGACGTATATATATATATATATATATATATATATATATATATATATATATATATATATATATATATATATATATATATATATATATATATATATATATATATATATATATATATATATATATATTGGATTGTGAACCTTTTTTGTAATAAAATTAACTTATCATATTGTAGGTCAGACTGCTATAACTTCAAGTGGGATACACTACATCTCTACCGATTTTAAAATTTCATTGAACGTAGATTTGCATCCACCTACCCTTTTACATAACGAGCCGGAGCTTTTGGTGAAGGAAAATCATCAAAATGAAACCATAGCATGGTGGTAAGGTAATCCATTTTGCCAGGCACCTACGTATAGGTATTCAGGCAGTACCACTCGTGAGCCAGTATTGCTATGATTAGCGTGTTTTAGTCAAAGTTTTAACCGATACTTACTCACCGTCATAGTTTAATTATCATTTTACTATATGTTAGAATGAGGAAAGCTAACTATGCGTAAATTTTCCGACGCAAAATTATAACACAATCTACCCATAACTTTTAAACAAAGTACATTCGTTTTTCAATTAATTAAAACTATTGTGCGTCCAATGGGCGAAATTCGACTATAATCAATATTAATTCAAAGAAATAAAAGTAACTGTACTAAATATTTTATTGATGAACCATTAAATAAATTGAATAAAAAGAAAACGAACAAAGAAGGTAAATATACTAAGCTGTTTAATCTTTGTTTATTTATTTATAGAATATTGTATAAATTAACGTGTAAATTAGATATTTTTATTTGATACATATTTTTTATGTCATGAAGTAGTAAACAGGCATGCAGTCAGTGTGATGTTAATTGATCACTATAGTCTATAGCTAATCAGAGTCCAAATTAAACCATTGGCTACCATTATTACCTCTATTTTTAGTAGACAGTGTTTTAATGTGCTATTTCTTCTTTAATTACCCTGCTAAGGTCGTCGAGGCTAATAAATAATGTTACGTAAAAAAACCGCTTTGAAGCCGGTCACGGCCTGTGGGCACGCGCGCTTAACATATGTCACTTGTGTTATTAGAACCCCTTCTCATTATGCTACTTGATTTTTTTTACATATAATTCGCCTTCGTATTGGCTTCTTTAATGTTTGGAGTGAATAAGTCGCGTTATATTTTTTCAAACCGATTCAGGGTTTATATATTCGTTTGAAGATATTTTACATAAATATGAATATATTATCTGCCAAGTACAACCACTCTGTATAATCCACCTAAAATGAGATTGTTCTCAAGGAATTTTTAATAGAATCTTGAATGTTATGTCGTAGTTTTTGTTTTTTGATAATTAACTTGCAGTATTGATCATATCATTAGTAATTCTGGTGAAATTTCATATGATATAGCTTGATTATTATAATACGGAATATGAATTCTAAGGTGCTGTAATAACTCTCGGGTTACTAACAAAATAGCCGTCATTTTGCTACAGTGTTTTATGAAAACTAGAAAAATGTTATATCGCTCTTTCCTCTACTAATTAGATACCTAATGGCAATGTGTATTAAGCACACACAATTAGTGCCAGTGTCATTTGCGTAAGACGTATTTTCAATCTTCAATCAACGATACCAAGCTCCAGCAAAACGATGGCCCGACCTGCTCGAACATCCCATAGAGTTTTCTTGACACATCGGAATAAACGTTATTATTTATAATAAACTTAACTTGCATACAATAACCAAACTATATCACACAAAACGCCACCAAGATTACATGATATAGAGTCAAATACATAAGGTAAAGAATTAAAGAAAAAAACTGCTACGTGACAGACTGAGATCCCCCCAAAAACTCAATCTCTCTTTTTTCTGTTATGTTGACATAATTCTGTAAAATCATAGTCACCATTAATTATGAAGAAGATATTTTTTCAACAAGTATAGTTGAGAGTTATGAGAAATGAATGTGGGATCGAAAAAACAAGCCAGAACAGCAATCAGAACTAAAAATATTTATTTTCCATTTCAATGTACGCACAGTGTCTTTCATTAAAAGTTATTTTTCGCCATCTTGTCTATAAAAGAGACAGAAAGTCACATACATACTTCCCTCTAATTCACACTTTGCCTTCCGTTTCTTCTATCATTCCTAAATAAATATTTATCTGATTATCAAATGTTAGAAATAAAACGGTAATTGCAAAGTTCATTTCTCTTTTTAATAGGGGGATAGATCGACCATAAGCGACCTTTGAGCCTTTATGGGACTAGTGTCCATTCGATAAACACGACAGATGTCGTAACTGACCACGTGTCGTCTCATGTATCAAGACGGGTCTTCAATTAATTATTATTATATTAAACTGTAAATTAACTGAGTGTGTAACGAGATAGGTAAAGTTACACAGATCGTCAGGTTTCCATCGAGGGTAAATGTTTGAAGTTTGAACATTTGTTTTTTACTTTTAGAACTAAAAGTACGAAAAGGTGGGTTTTGTTTTAAGATTATTTAAATAAATCAAATAGAATTTGATTTTCTTTTTTTTTTTTTAATTTTAAACAACAACTTATTTTAGTCTGTAAATATGTATTTTAGTTTTTTAATGATTTAATTCAAATTATCATGGCACGACATTCTCAATAGTTAACTCTTTAAGGAAAAGATGATTCTTGTATATAAACGAATAGTGCTAGTTGGACCTGTGACCTTTATCATGTGAAACAATTTTATTAGTACCGCTTAGACATTGAAAAAAAGACATTGATATACAATAGATTTATTTTCGTGCTTTCGTGTGGTTCCGGTAAGAATAGTACAACCCCATATCTTCCCGTGGGTGTCGTAAAAGGCGACTAAGGGAAAAATCAGGGGATGGGCAGCAGCATCCTCTGAGTACCATAGACACCTACTGCGATCGCCAAACCCACATGCCAAGCGTGGCGATTATGGCAATTCTCCCCTGTCCAGCAGTGGACGTCTTTCAGTTAAATCAAGCAATCAAAATACTTTTTTGTTCTGATTAAGTTCTACGTTTATCTGAAAACTACATTCAACTAAGTTCATTAGTTTTCTAATTCATGAAATAATTTTACGTTCATTTCTTAGGATTATTTAATAGATCAACCATTTTGTGTTTCGTAATAATAATAAAAAACAGGTAAATTAATCTATATTTTGGTTATGCTGTAGTTAAACAAATCGTTTCCACGTAAAACAACTAGTCTCAAGCTTGGTCACAGTCAATTACTTGGAGAGGGGGAGGGGGTGTGGAGGTTATAAGTGAATTATAGACTTTCACCTACATCTTTTCAATTTCAGAGTTTAGGTGTTTTAAGTAGAGAACTTCCTATCTAGTATTTTATTTAAAGCTTTCGTAATTGTATATTTTAAGAGATTTGTCAATTCGACGTATACGATTAGGAAAGGGGAGGGTCATGACCTCTACGACCCCAACCGCAAACCGCCAATGCCTACTCTTTTACTGGCGCTATGTTTTATAACTTTTTAATTAGTCACTGTCATCCATCGCCTTTGACGTAATGATGCCGATGGCCGAAAACGGAAAATGTTTCGCATAGTTTAGCCTCTCACCCTGAGAATACTGTTAATGTTAATGTGTTGGAAAATACCCGTCTTGTCGTCACTCTGATTAATTACGAAATTAATTACTTCCCAGCGATAAAATTTGAAGCCGTTGACGAGCTCTGCTAATTACTATGAGACAGAGAAAAATTTTCTTTAAGTGTCATGGCTATTTAATAATAAATTTAGAAATAAAGTAAGTAAAAACATTTTTGAAGTGAAAACTGCTTTGGCGGCGTTGAGCGATTTGCGATAGGGGAAATTTATAGATTTGCGTTGACGCTATGACGTCAGCCGTCAACATGCTATATGGTGTATGTCAAGTATAACATGGCATTAAGGCATAAATAAAAAAAAATTATACTTACGCAGCCTACCGTATGTTTAGATTATGAATAAACTGTATGAAAATGTACACAAGAGTAATTATTGCTCGGGGGGCCAATAGTTGTAAAAATCAGACAAATGTTACATGTTTAATGTTAGGTTATGTTAATGATTTCAATTAACATAATATTATGAAATTTTTATTACGAATACTATAATATAAATTAAAAAAAATATTTTATTCCAAACATTTCGAGTTTCACTTCTGTCGGAAGTCCTATGATAGCATATTGCTTTATACCGCTGTTTAGCCTTCTAGATAGCTCTGATCATACTTACCCATATATCTACTGATCCCAGAATGCGAGATGCCTTGAAATCTCACTATGATGGATTTTTCACCATGTTTATGGTCGCCTTGATCCAGGCGGATACGAAAGCCTTACTACTCTATGAATATTAGACGTAGATTGCATAGATCACCATAAACATGGGGATAAATCTGTCTGACTGTCTCGGTCTAGACTCTGCCTAGGTGGCGCAGTAGTATTACGATGCGTCTGTCGTTCTGAGGTCTCGGGTTCGATCCCCGTTTCGAGTCAAGTGACATTGGGTTTTTCTAATCAATATCAACCCGGAGTCTGCAATTTGTGCCCGATATGCCGACAGGCTCGCCCCTTGTCATATCTGGGGCGGAACTAACCTCGGCGAAATGTAGGTGGTGTAGTTCGCTATTTCACCTCTGCCTAACCAAACTGGCATTACATGAAAAATTGGCAAAGACTAATTTAAAATCGCCACAATTTTTGGATACGGTTACTTATAGCACCAGGCAAAATAAAGTGACTTTTCCGTGCAACAATAATAGATCACTCTATAGAACAAAAATATTACTTTATATTACTATATATGTGTAAGTAACAGATATAACAATTGGATAAGGAATACCCACAAAACTAGTAATGGATTAAAATCATACGCATCGATGAGTTTAATACCCTTTAGTGTTGCTATAACCGGGACAAAGTCGCGAACGATGCAGAAAAGTAATAAATGCATTAGACATATTTCTGTAGAATCATAAAATATCCGAAACCGTTGTTGACAGCGACGGTGTTTTCAGTTTTTAAAATGGCAAGTAAGTTGCATTCGCGGAGGCGACATAAAACGGATTAAACAGTATCAGATATTGCCGGCTATTAACGTTGAATAGCGTTGAAGTAAGAAGTGTTTACGATCGCGTGGAATATACCGGTTTACGGCTTTCAGGCTCTGTTTGAGCGATATTAAATATTATTATCAGATAGTGGTTCTGCTATATATACGGAACGTTACCTGTTAATACCTTACGCAGTATATATTCACATTAAATTATAGATACTTATTTCAGATTTAGTAGTAAACAAAACAAGAAGAAAATCAGTTGACAAGAATAGGGTAAAATGCACTGAACTTTTTTTCTTCATGTATTTTTTATTTTTAAAGTTTGTCAAATAAATATAGTAAGAATAATTTTTGACATTAATTAAGTAATACTTAAAAATGTAAAGTAAATTTTAAAATTATGCATGACGTTTAATTTTTTCCTATGCAATCTAACAATAAAGATAAGTAACGTTATCCTTACATTATTTAAATAACAAACCATACTATAGTGTCAAGCAGCACTTTGGTATTATTTAATCTATTAATATTATTCACTACATTTTTATAATTTAAACTATCGAACAGTTTCTAAAACAATAATGGGCAAATCCTCGTGTCTCGTCATATATTTATCTCGCTTACTCTTAAAAGGGACTGTGTAAGTGTGAGTAGTATCGCAAGCTACATAACACAACGTCTACTATCCCACAAATTACATTACAACCGAACCCTTCGTATTTGTGACAGAGTTTTTCTTCTAGTCTAATTAAAGTATCGTTTAATTTAGAGGCGATACAAGTTAAGCGAAAAAGGGGATGCTGTATTCAATAATAATTTGTTTTCTTTCTAATATAAAAATTTGTCTAAAATTAACAATATTTTCACTAAATTCATTTAAATTGTAGTTATTTAGAGGCAGTGTTTAAGAACGTATTACTAATTTATTATTTAAACGTGAAAACCCATGTGAAAGTGTAGGTAGCGACGGGAAAGCTGTCGCAGTTTACGAGGCAATCTGAATCATCTCCGTTATATTCTGTCAGGCTTTACCGTGGACGGAGGGAGGAGGCAGACGTGTCGGCGTCGACGCGGCGCCGACTCACACACACTACAGCCTTCTTGACTACTCATAATTTAGGGTTGTCCCAATCGAAAATAAAAGTGGACTAAACAATTAATCGAAGAAATATTGAAATATATTCAAATCAACTATCATTATTAAGTCTAAATAAGCAACTCCTTTTGAAACTATTTACATTTGAAATTATGATATAGTCAGTACATTTAAATTTTTTAAAGAACGTGGTAAATTTTTTTCGAAATTAAATTTTCTTAATACTTTGTATGATTATGTAGAGTAAATATTTGTGTTGATATATCGGTAATAAGATGGATCAACAACTTGGAGAATACCGTGAATCCAATTGAATCGGATGGCGGGTTGTGCTGACCTTTGGGGGAGACCTATGAGCGAGACTGGATGTCTTCCGGCTGATGTGATTATGATGTGAAATGATTTTATCGACTATTCTTATACATTTTCCTGTCAACAAATATTTGACAGCCCTACTTGAAGTATTGTGTTATAGGTGTCATAAATGGAAGCTTGTTCCGTGAACACAAGAACTCTTAGCACAATCTGTGTTGCTTTTAATTGAAGGACAAATATAATAGGCCCCGGTATTTTAAGCTTTCGTTCGCCCGTTTATTTCTAGTGATTATTGCGATTTTTTTTAAATTATACTGGTTTTTTCTTTACTGGTATGATGTAGTGAACAGGCATGCAGTTCATCTCATTATAGGTGTTAATTCCCGCGGACACCTTGTGTGTGTATAATGGATTTCAGTACAACATAAAACCATAAACACTAATTTTGACGGTCGTTGTAATTATCTCTAAGTGGATAATTTTTTGTAAAACTGAATAAACCGTAATTAACTTACTACTACTAATGTAAAATACAAAAAAATGGTGAGATTTCCTAATTATAAGTATAAATTATATTCAATATCCTAATTATAAATATAAATTATGCTATTCGCTCCCTTTATCATTATCATGATTTATTGATTGAATTTCCCCCATAAATTAACTACAATGCATACATGAACTGAAGCAGGAGTTATTTATATGTTAATTAGAAATATATTTAAAAAAGTTATTTGAAAATATCACTGATGAATCATTTTATGACCGATCATAAACAGTTGAACCAGTCAGTCAGTCGATAGTTTTTTGTTATTTTTAGAAGAAGCATAAATCTTTCACGTCACTTTTCTATTTTTATCGGTTTAGATATAATAAATGCTATTTATCGATACGATTTTAACGTACCAATAAAAAATGATTTAGTTCTAATAGAGAAGGTTTGTATATTTTACTATTTTTACGGAACTTTATTAGTTTATCTCGACTTGTCTCGGCCCTTTCCTAGGATTTTAAGCCAGCATGGAATTCATAGAGTTTTACAAATGTTTTTATTTTCTCAAATAACAGTATAAATATTAACGGTATAATATAGCCTTAACTGAGACTCCAAACTAGGCCGAAACGCAGAAAGACTATAAAAAGATCTCCACCTTTTGAAGATGGAACACAGTTATGGAATCAGACTATACTATATTTTTACTCCTCTATAAGACTCGCCTTATCTGATGTTAATTCAAGATGAGGTCAAATATGGTAAACACACCAAGCTTAGAATTGCTACCTTTCAGGTGATAGTCGAAATACGTGAAATTATATTTTTATTAATTCTTTATATATATAGTAACTTGGTCTATTTCATTTTAACGGATTTAAATAGGTTATATAATGCAAGAAATCTCAAAATAAAGTTGAAATTAATCCGATCACAAACAGACTTTGAAATCAATTTAAAATTAAATATCGTATTGACGTATTTTGCCATTATAGTCATCACAAGAAAAAATATTGCTTAATTTACTTACAATCAGATTACATTTTTTTCGATAATCCCGAAAAAACTTGACATGAACAAATTTCCTGAATATTATTTTGCCTATTTACCCCCGGAGATTTCTATACACTAAACTCACTACTACGCTCTCGTGTGTCATGGCTTCCGAATAAAATAAAGATTATAAAAAGTGTATTTATTACCAGGGTCTGCCTTGGTGACAAATTCTTAAATTTGAAGGTGTTAGCTAGCCAAGCGAGCATTTTTAGAAAATACACTACAACAATGTTATCGTTTCTTCACTGAAAACTAAGACTCATGGAGTAAGTGGATTTGAAGATACATCCATAAAGGCGGTGGTACCCTTTTTTTTTTTTTTTTTTTTTTTGACGGGGGGAAATGCATTTACGCACTATCCTTATCTATTGTATTTAGGGGATCAAAGTCCCCCAATACAATAGATAAGGGGCTCGGAGTGACGAGCTCCGTGCCAGTGTGGGACTCACCCGGGCGTGAAGCGCCCGGAAATACCCACTAAAACCCCCCGGGGCCGTCCGCTGCATTTGGGATGGGGGCGACACGGGGTGGCTTTCGCAAGCACCGCGTCGCCCCCTGCAGCGAACCCGCCGGGCCTCGTCGTGCAATGGCCCAGTGGGGATGGGGGAGTGTACACACTTCTCAACCCCACCTCTTCGCCCGCCTCCCATAGGAGGCATGACCTAGATTGATCAACCATCCAGGGGGCAGGATATACTTCCTGCCTCCCAATGAAACAGGAAAAATGGGACAGACAGTGACGGGCAAAGAAAACAGGTGAAGAAACCCAAGGCGGTGGTACCCTAGCTGTACCATCATGCTTCTTTTCTCTTAGTTCAATAGTTATTTATATTTTATATTCAGCTAAGTAAAAAGATACTAGCATATATAAAACCCAAAAATACCCGAGTTAATTTAACTTCAGTCTCAGTATAAATATATTGTAATATTATTTTACTTACATAATAGAGACGTGTATTTCTCGTAGCCTAGTTGCGGCGCTACGAGACTCGAGCTCGCGGCTACGCTGTCTATGTAGCGAGCGCTACGTGACCGGGTTAGAGTGATGGATGATGTTCCGACTGTCACGTGACCGTGGGAATTACCTTTATTTTAGAAATACACTTACTTGTACGAATATTTATCACGATGTAATATATTTTTTTTTTAATTTCATTTCAAAAGGCACTGATATGGCAGAGGTATGAAATTACAAAATACGGTTGCACTTTAATAATAATTCTAAATAAAATCTCATACCCTGTTACACAAGTGCACAACTTACATATTTAGGAAAAATTATTATGTGTGAACAATATTTATTTATTTCACTTTTACAAGATGTGTTCATATCAGTTTTACAGTAATTAAGAGCTAATTTTTATGTCTATTTCATTCACTATAATCATAAAAATACTTTTAGAGACTAGAGAATAAATGTATAATTAAAAAAAAACATACTAACAGATAGAGATATTTTAGTTACCTTTTATTATCTTTAAGGATAAATAAACGAATTATACGTTGAATGGTTTTTATTTTTAATCTATTTAATCGCAATCTGCGATTTACATTCGCAATTTTGCTAACGTAATGTGATAAGTTATGTTTTAATATTGTGTCTACGTGTCTAAGGTCCAGGAAAACGGGTGGCTTTATCTTGCTAGAACGTGGAGATTTCGTGGCACCTCAGAATAAAGGTTTCGCGACATATTTTTCAATACACTTCGCCTGTCCACAATAACTAAACTATATTACGCAAAATGCCATCAAAATTACATAATAAAAGGTCAAATACGCAAGGTAATGGATTAAAAACAATAACTGCTACAATATGATAGACTAAGATCGAATCTAAAACACTCATTATAAGATTATTAGTTCACAGCAACAGTTATCTGTGCTTTTGTATAAATAAAATAAATGATTTTTTTTAATTTGTCAAACATTCACTGATTATAGTACGTAAAAATCCTAAATGAAATGGGGTATATTCTACTTACTTATGATACCTGAAGGGTATTTTGTATTAGAAAATGGCTGAACACAATTCTTCCTCATGATGTTATCCTTCAACGAAAGCTCAAGCTTATTATATAATTGAATATGTATATAATGTAGTAGGCTGATTTGAACCCATGTTAACGTGGTAACCGATCTGTCACTATGCCGTTTTCGTTTTTCTTTGACATAACATAAGCTCACGCCTGTTATCCCTGAAGAGTTAGGCAGAAGTGAAATAGCGAACTACACTCACCCACATTTCGCCGAGCTCAGTTCCGTTCCAGATGTGACAGGGGGAGAGCCTGTCGCCATATCGGGCACAAATTCCAGACTCCGGGATGATACAGAGTAGAAAAACTAGATATCACTTGACCCGACCTGTGGATCGAATCCGAGATCTCAGAATGACAGTCGTATCGTAATACAACTACGCCACCAAGGCAGAGTCTAGACCGAGGCAGTCAGATAAATTTATCACCATGTTTGTGGTGATCTATGCAATCTACGTCTAATATTCATAGAGTAGTAAGGCTTTCGTATCCGCCTGGATCAAGACGACCATGAGCATGGTGAAAAATCCATCATAGTGAGATTTTAAAGCATCTCGCATTCTGGGATCAGTAGATATATGGGTAAGTATGATCAGAGCTATCTAGAAGGCTGAACAGCGGTATAAAGCAATATGCTATCATAGGACTGCCGACAGAAGTGAAACTCGAAATGTTTGGAATAAAATATTTTTTTTAAATTTCATAATATTATGTTAATTGAAATCATTAACCTAACCTAACCCAGAACGACAGTCTTACCATAATACAACTGCGCCACCGAGACAGAAACCGAGAGTTTCTTTGACATATCAATAAATATTACATTTTCGTAGCCTCTTTATCAATTTAATTGCATTGGTCAAATCTGTTATAAAATTTAGAGCTAATTACATATACCATTTATATGCATAGATTTATAACTCTATAAAGTACCTTGATATTAAATTATACTAACGACCAGTGCCTGCTTCATAAGAGTACATAGAAACCTCCATATAAGGAAATTGCAACATGTCCATATATAAATTATAATAGTGGAGCTTTCTACATGTGAAATAATTTTTTTCATCGGTTTAGTCATTTTAGAGCTTATCATAATAAAAAAAAATATTTACCACTTTGTATAATATTATAGTAAAAATGATACAAAATTATTGAAATGGGCGCAATTAAATTTGGAGACGAAAGTGTATTTTTTTAAATTAAAAAGATTAACTGTAAAATGATTCTAAATTGTCGGACCTGTTATTGCTTTAACTTCCAAACGAAATGTGTATTTTTTAACATTAACTAAAATAAAGCAGACATATTTCGAGAGATTGCAAGAGCATTTCATTTTTTAGTCGAAAGAAGTCGCAAGTTACGCTCATAAAAAATATACTCATTTCATTTGGAATCTTCGATACATTGAATTTGTCAGACGTCCTCACATTTTTGCATATTGATTTTGAAGAATATAGGTCAGTGTAACTTTATCATGTCGTAAATAATTTATTACAGATTAAAAACAAGAACATCGCTTCCATAAGTGTGTCGTTAATGTTCCGTTACTACAAATATACTTTAAGAGGCTGTATTTATATTATTCATTATGAATTCATTAGGTTACACACATATTCATTATTTTTAAAACAATAATTTTTCATTTATTCTACACCACGTGCTTTTAAAAATTAAAATAACTAATAGTCGGAGTTTTTGGCGGGATCTCAGTCTGACATGTAGCAATTGTTTTCTTTAATTCATTAAACTTGTGTACTTGACTCTATATCATGTAATCTTGGTGGCGTTTTGTGTGAAATAGTTTAGTTATTGTGTTCAAGTTAAGTTTATTATAGAAGACAACGCGTAGCATACATTCTGAGGTGCCGACAAAGCTCCATGGAAAGTTCGAGCAGGATAGGCCACCGTTCTGTTGGAGCTTGGTAACGCTGATACAAGATTGAAAATCTTACCTACATGACATTGGCACAAATTGTGTGTACACACAGATTGCCATTAACTAAGAAGAAGAAGAACTAATAGTCTGTAGAATATAGCTTGATTAAAATGACAGCTCTCAAATGAATGTGACCAATGCCGAGAAATTATCGATAAAATGAATAGTTGGTACGTATGGTATAAGCAGTCAGTATTTTAAAGTATGTAAATATTAGTATTAGACTGGAATAAAAATTAAAAACATAATTTTTTTATTGACTTATTTGTATACACCTTAATTGAGTATCTACAGTGTTATCAGATTCAGAATCGCTGAAACAACCCTGAAGATTAATTATTAATTTATTTTCACATATAGAATCAAAGCGGGCAGTGTTCTAAATCTTCTGTCATAATATTCCGCGTATTATCACCGTATTTCACCTATATATCACCGTATATCACCTTATTTCTTCCAGTCATCTGGTGTAACATGTTCACATGCATTGTTTAATAAGCTTATTGTCCTCCATTGACAAATCTCCAAGCTTTTCTTTGCTGATTCTTGTGAAAATAACTCTAATACCAAGCGCGTCGGCAACTCGGTCTAATGCTTGTGACAACGGTAACAAAGGTCCGTCATATTGATGTCCGTACTCGAAATATTCACGTAAATGAATCAAAAACTTCCCGTGAGTTTCACTTTTTTGTCATTTTAGCAATAACACACCAACAAAAGAACGTAACGAAAGTTACAAATTTTTTTACAAAATAGTAATAACAAGCATCAAATTATATGAAAATAATTAAAATCGTTATATTAAAAAAAAAATAACCTGGTCGATGCGTTCAGTGTTGCCAGTGTAAAAGTCGAATTCATGGAGTTTTTCTTGGAAAGTAAAAAGTATTTTTTGATATACAAAATAGCAAATTAGGTAACTAAAGTTGCAATAGACTGACGATCGTAGTTCAAGAGCCGACACACCGTTTTGCTACGTACTTTATGTAAACACAGAATGTTAATTAGTACTGAAATAATATTTTGTTCAATTAACTACATCTATAGAATTGACCCGTCTCTTACATTTCTGCAACATAATAACCTTGTAAGGACGTCGTAGATTTTTTTATTAATGAATTGCGAATTTCTTTTGTTTTAAAACTCATTTTATATAGTATGTTGATTTATATATGAAACACTATATTTTATAAAACGATTAACTTGCCATATACGAATGAATTTTCAGGTGATAATATAAATCAATCGTCAGACGTTCCAGCAAAGTTATGTCGCTATTTTGCAGATAACTGTCATTTTAACCATGCTATATTATACAGACTAGTACATTACATTACATTACAGTACATTAAAGTAATTGATATCTATTATTTCTTTATAAATATTATATATTTAAGTAAAATTATTTTTTAAATTAAATCTTTCCACTTTTCTTCTTTTCATTATTTAAAACTGAACCACCACTATTTACATAACATAAGCTCACGCCTGTTATCCCCGAAGGGTTAGGCAGAGGTGAAATAGCAAACTACACCACCCACATTTCGCCGAGCTTAGTTCCGTCCTAGCTGTGACAGGGGGGCGAGCCTATCGCCAAATCGGACACAAATTCCAAACTTCGGGATGATACTGAGTAGACAAACCCAATACCACTTGACCCGACCCGGGGATCGAACCCGAGACCTCAGAACGGCAGTCGCACCGTAATACAACTGCGCCACTACTATTTATTACGATCGAATTTACAAATGTATACAAATAAAAGTCATAGTATGTATATTTGAACTCTATGCACTTTTTAACTATTCATCCGATTATGGTGGGTAAAACTTTTGTGAGTTGTTCTTTCCGTGCCATCTCAACATACAGTATTTCTTAAAAAAATCCTAATGTAATAATTTTATTTGTATATGTTATACAATATAAACACTTTTGAAATATAAATCCATTCATTCGTTCAACCGAAAGACATCCACTGCTGGACATAGGTCTCCTCCAACGATCTTCATAACGACCGCTCTTATGCCATCAGCATCTAACGGATTCCCGTGACCTTCATGAGGTCGTCGGTACTCTTTGTAGAGGGCCTAACCACGCTGCGTCCTCCGGTATGGGGTAGCCATTCAATAATCCGTTGGCCCCATCGGGGGTCGGTTCTACGAGCAATGTTTCCAGCCCACTGCCACTAAAGTTTGGCAATTCTTCGAGCAATGTCGGTTACTTTGGTTCTTCTGTGGATCTCCTCATTTCTGATTCGACCACGCAGTGAAACGCCGAGCATATCCCTCTCCATTGCCCTTTCGGTAGCTTTCTAACTAGGTCCATTGTAACCGACCACGTTTCAGTGCCGTAAGTTATCATTGGTAACACACACTGGTCGAAGATTTGGGCTGGAAGATTCTGCGTGACCCACCCAAGTTGGATTCGACGATTAATCTCTTTCTTGAAGTTAGACCCAACTAATTAGACAGTTTGTCTCAGAGGTACATAACTGTCAATAACTTCCGAGTGTAGCTATCTATTTTTATTGGTGTGATATTATTTTTTAATTTTTTATTTTCAAGTATATTTTTACAAAATATACACACACATACTTGATTGATAATTCATATATATAATTCGAAAAACATTACTTACTATAATTAAAATTGAAACATTAAACAGCTGACAACCGGTATGGAAATATCATAACTTTAGTACAGTATAATTTGATACGTAATAATTAATGGATTGTAGGCAAACACACTACGGTGCTATAATTTATTGACGTCATATATAGCGACGACGTATGATATACAATATCTAAAAAGCTTTATTTCATAATAATATTTATTTATAGCTTAATATAGATTAGATTTCCTTGCGGTTTCGAACACTTCATGATTTTCGATTCTTTATAAAATTATTGACTGCATTACATCGTTTAAAAATTTAACAGATTAATTAATATATTGCGAGGAACATGATTCATAGTGAACGTCAATTACATTCACTAATATTCTTAAAACTTTTTGCAAATACTATCTACCTAATAAATACATATATAATACCAAGACTTGGTCAGAATCAGTTCAGTGATCCTCTAGTTATAACTCCACTAAAGAATAGAGTGTCGATACCTTTTATATTTTGTAATGAGAATACACATTCTTAGTTTAATTCTAAACTTCATGTAAATGAGTAAAGATTAAACAGTCCTTTTGTTTAGATGCTATTGATGAGTATAAAAAAAAAAATTGAATCAGTTTTTGTTCTAATTAAACTTTTAATAATAAATGTAATCGAATTTCGAGCACTGGGCAAAACACTATATTAATATAAATATATTTATATATGTACGTTCAAATAATTAATTTAGATACAATTTCTGACAATATCAATACCTAGACGATAAAGCTAACGAAAAAAAAACATAAAACGTAACATAAAAGTCCTGTTCCAAGAAAATGAATGCCCGAGTTCCTTTTTTAGCTTGAGGGGACAACAAAAAAACGTTACGATAAACGTAATTAGCCTTATCAAATGTTGAACTGTAACCCGCTGTAGCATTCCTGTTATTACAATTAGTCGAAAACGGTTAATATTTCAAACAGGTAAGATAGTGAGCTCTCTTAGAGATATTGATATTCACGCGACTGGTGAACCACGAATTTGTTTGCACTATATTATATCTCTTTGTAGTTTATTACTAACTGATTATTCCTTGCGACTACGCTTGCATTAAATGATATTTGAGTCACTGCATAGATTGATTCAATAGAAACGCCCACTGCTGGACATAAGTCTCCCTCAAAAGGGCGGGAATTGCCATAATCACCACGCTTGTCAGGCAGGTTAGGTTAGGTTTTTGTGGTACTCAGAGGATACTGCTGTACATCCTCAGGTTTATCCCTTAGTCTCCTTTTATACCGCCCACGGAAAGATATGTGGTGGTACTGTTCTTAACCAGAACCACACGAAAGCAACCTTTTTTGTTAAATTTACCTCAGTATATTCCTCATAATGTATTATAAATACTATCTAATATGGCTGTACAGAAAATTAATTTATGATTTATGTGAAACATCAAACGTCATATAGTTTGCCGTCACTTTTTTTGTAACTGACTAATAAATTCTGTTGACCGGAAGGATCTTGATAGCTTCACCGTATTTTTGAGGTGAACGATTTAGGTGGTTTGCCGAGGCGGCAGTAATAGCTTGCGGAAGGAACCCTTGGCTTGGGTTCTTACCAGATACGTAAAATCAGCGGAATTCGACCTCTCCTAAGCCTACGTTGGCCAAGGGAAACAAATAATTTCAAAGTCCCTTATAGAACCTATGTACCTGCGTGTAGTATGCAAGAGTGTAATCCCTTTAAACCCGTAGGTACAGGAACATCCCTAGCTGGGAATCGAAGTCGCGTCTTACCGATTAGCTTATCTCCGGTGATATTATAAGACAAGAGATTTTACATCAAAAAGAGTTGTGTAAATTGGTTGGTCAATACTCTGATTGAAACTTATCGACAAAAAGACTTTATTTAACTTTTATATATGTTTAGATACTAGTTGTGCTCGCGGCTTCGCTCTCGTAGAATTCAGAGAATTTGCAGCCTAAATTTTCCACCTGGAATTCTATCGAAATCTATTCAGTGATTTAGGTTGAAAAGGTAACAGATTCACCATTTAAGCAGTAAATTTTTGTAAAACGTCGATTTTCCGCGTATATTTATTTTAACAAGAAGTATATATCAAATTTCATGCTTCTTAGTTTAAAAATGACGGACTTTCATATCACGGTTTATTTCTTATTTGATCCACTTAGTACTAGTACTAATTACCCTTATTACTAATTTCCTAAAGTATTTCTTAATGGATCATAAAAGGTATAAATTGCCAAAATTTTAAGTTTCATATCTCAGCGGTTTAGGTTCTGCGTCGTTGAATCAGTCAGATCAAGCAATTTCATACGTATAAATATATAGATTTCATTCATTTTCAAATTAACACAAATATTAGTATGAATCGCATTTATTGGAACGAAGTTCCTTACGGCAGGCTTGGAGGAGATAGAGATTTTGCTGCGCGACCGAACTGAAAAAAAAAGTGATAGTAAAACCGTAAGAAAAAGTCCGTGGAATAAAACCGTTAAATGAGACGTGCGCAGACGCGACATTCGTATACACAAGCGAGTAGTGTATAATACCTTTACCTTTCTCTTTCTCCTTCTTTCTTTTCGTTTTTTGCAAATTGTGTCGATTGTACATTAGCCGAAGGAACTTCGTTCCTACCTGGTGTCCCACGAGACTACATCTTTTATAAGTTATAAAATGTCTGTTTGATATTATATTAATCTGTAAGTGAACTTGTATGTGTTTGTTTCAGCCACCGAGCTAGATCTGCTGGGCGCTCTGTCCTTGCACAATACGTCACACGCCGGTATCACTGCCGCGGCGGGCATGCAACCGCACCACATCGCCTACACACTACAAGGTACAATTTAACATACATAATTTAAATTTAAAAATTTACACATATAATAATATAATTTATAATATCTGTAATATCTATAACTAAAGTTCGTACAGTGGTTGGAAATCGATTAATAAAAAAAAACAGAGGAGAAAAGTGCCTTGAAATGTCATAGTTTTACCTGTTTCTATATAGACATATATCTAAATAAAACTTTTTTATTTAAAAAAAACAAAACCGACTTTAAGATAATATACCATAAACATTCACTAAAAAGTAAATTAATAATTACTTTATTAATCTACTTCTGTTTACTTCGATATATCCTTTGTTATACCATTAATAATTTTGAAATCGGTACCCCAGCTTACGGATAACAAAGTGGTGGTACGTCGCTAATTATATTCGATTTTAATTAATCGTTCTTTAAAATTACCTTAGTCCTTCATTTAGCTTAGGTCAGGCTGTTATTTCCATTTATAAATGGACATTGGATAACTCTACTCTAGCTGGAAAAAGTATCCCGAGTCACTATCACTAAAAGAGTGTTTCAAATTTAATTTCAGAAAGTACGCATCCATCAAATAGATTTGAAAATTAAATTGAAAGTACATAATGGGATTTCAATCAGCATATTATCATGAAATGCATGTAGTATCTCTTCCGATAAATTTTCACGTAAAAGCCGGTTATTGCATTCTTGTTAATGGATTATAAATACAGACGGCTTCGTTGCCGACTTTCAGGTGCAGTTCAAGTCGCAGCCGACTTGCCCATTAGTGAGGGCGAGGCACGCCTCTTTACTTTTTAATGTATCGTCCTCTAATCAGTCTGTGTCGTATATTGCATCACCGCGTCGGCTTTTTAATTTGATTACACTATTAATACTCTATTGCACTTACGGTGTAATTATACTTTCAAAGATATGCTATTTAGTATGATATCTTCAATATCTAGTATATATCAAAGAATTCTCGAATGCCTGCCGCGTACCGGAAGTCGCAGCCTGAGTAGGCTTCTCACAAGGTGGAATGAAGACTTGGTGAACGTCGCGGAAGGTCCGCTGGATGCCGCAAGACCGGTTGTCGTGGAGATCTTTGGGGGAGAACTATGTCCAGCAGTGGGACGTCTTTCGGTTGAATAAACTATCTAGTATCGGTGCATATATTATAGTATTTTATCTGATATATAACCTTTACTGATAAACATCTCAATATTAATGTTACAAAAGCAATTAAATAAGTGTTTTTGGATGTTACAAAATATAACAATATATCAGTTATTAATAGGTAATAATAACATATTTGAATGAACACTATTAAACAGATTCCTTTTCATACGAGTACAATAATTAACAATATTCATTTAGCGAGGCGATGTTATCGCTTAGTCCGATCTCTTCCAAGTAAACCTTTGCGTCATACTTCTGCAATAAATTTTCTGGCGGCCTAAAGAAATATACAGAAATACTACATAAATATTACATCATGTTTCTAGTTGCTTTGGCATAATATGTTTTGTTTTCTAAATATAGAGTATTACAGTAGACTTTATTTATAAGTTATTGTATAAACCTAAGGGGCTGAATATGCCACGTGTCTATTGTGTATGAAGCTCTTTCCCTTGCTATTTTGTGATTAATTGAAAGCTGACAAAAACTTTTGAGAAACGTTCGATCGAAGAATAAGAGATAAGAAACAGTAAAATTAGAATAAATGTTAGTACAATACAAATAATACTTTAGGAATATCGTTTGTAATATTATGTTCTGATCGTCTTTTCAAATTAGATTACAAATAATTTTTGAAATGATTACTACCGTGCAAAGGGATTTTAGGTAGGATAAAAGCTTATAGATTCGCGTTAGAAATGCTATGATGTCAGCCATTAACATGCTATGGTATGTCAAGTGTAAGATTAGCGTACAGAGTTAAATAATAAAGTTTCAGTTAAGCAGCGTATTCTTTGTTTTGATTATGAATAAACTATTTGAAAAAGTAAGTAATTATTACTCGGAGGAGCAATAGATGTAAAAACCACACAAATATGAATTGTTAAATGCTAGGTTGATGTTCCGAGTTTTGTCTTCTCACGGCAATACCCATAACTGCCTAGTTATATTTTTATTTGAGCAAATGATTCCCACGTATTGTTTGAACTGATTTGTGCAGTCCGTGTAAATTATTTGTAATCCCCGAACGGAACATCCGCCCCTACATCGAACGAGACCATTATCGAGACAGCATCGCGCATTAATCCAGCCGACAAATATCCGTAATCCCTAAACGCGGCCGGCGATTAACTCGCTTTGAATTGCCTCAAATTTTGTCACAACTAGGGTCGTCAACTTTTGCATCTATCCACGTGTTTCTATAAATAAATAAGCTAGCTTTCGTCCGATGGTCAAAATTCAGCAATTGGTAATTTTTTTTTCTTATAGAAAATAAAACTGTTTCTATATTTTTATACTGACAACCTTATTATATTTTCATTGATAAGCTGAAGTATCAAAGAGATAACCTACTAACGATAATAGAATATCGGTTAATAAACAGAGAAGCAAAATGACTTTTTTTATCTTTAGTTTACTCAATTGTATATTGTTCTTTGTTTAATTGTATATACTTATAGTATATAAAAAGCAACGTCTGTCTGTCTGTCCTATAGTATATGTGAGCGGAGCCGAGGGCAAAGAGCTAGTACATAACGAAATAAGCCTTAATTAAAAGGTTTGAAAATATTTTTTATTTATTACGAAAGGATAACTACTTTATGAAAGTAATTAAAAATAAATTATATTGACAGCCCTATCGTATAAGGGGACATGTCGCATTTCACTTACCCGTAACTTAATCCTTGCCATTAGGCGAGCTGGATACACTAACGTAATTGTCGAAGGGTGATCGCCCTAATTTGTGGGGATCAAAGGCATGGCCATATTGTCTCCCAACGCTTTCGAGTGTCAAATGTCACATGCATCCTCGCATTGTGCCAAAACTAGTCGATAATAACAATAAATCATCCCTCGATTTCCTTAAAAGACGCTTAAAATTTATCAATATGTATAAACCCTCTTGAACTACATTAGTAAATGTAGTAAACAAATCATTGTTAATAGTATCAGAGCGTTAGAATCCATAGAAATTCATAGTGAACTTGTATCTTTTTAACCCCTTGAGCACTTACCTGGCGTTTACGCCAGCTTTCTATTGTTTTCCTATTGTCTTATTTTTATGGGTACTCGACACATTAAACAAGCAATGAATAATAGTAATACTCGGTTACAAAATTTGACTACACTTGTGATATGCACTAGGCCTTTAAATAGGTTTTAAAGTGATTTATGTTAACACGAGCTGTCCCGGCGACGTTTGTCCCACTATATAAACAATATATGTTGTTTTATTAATTGATTTAATTGATCAAATATAAAAAAAAAACTCGGTCCTAGACTTATATATAACTGTAACAATTAGCTCAATGTTATTTTATACGTATATGTTACGTCACTATACCCAGTTAATTTCTTAACCGTGATATCTGTTTTTTCTACCATATTTTCTCCAAGCAAATTTAACTTGCTTAATTCGTGTCGTTTATCTGACTTTATTTTAGTTCGCATTTAAAGAAAAACTTTAAGATAATAGTAGAAATATTAAAAGAATAGAGAATGTAGGTCAAATACATGATTTATTATGCCATCTTACGATCTCTAGGATCGTACCGTTTCTCTTTTGTTACTATCCGCCTTTTTATTCTCATCGATATTAAATTAGAGTTTTTTTGTCAATTTCTTCCTGCTTTCGTTTCTATATTTGACCTATTCGCCTCAATTCTGTGATTTATATTTCGCAGTATATCTTTTATATTAGTTAAAAGTCGGTATTTCATTGTCAAAACAAAAATGCTCTTTCCATTGCTCTATGACATTTTCTGTTTTGGAATGCATTTCAGTGTTAAATTTCAGTCTACATTTTATATTCTTGTGCTATCCCATGATATTATTATGAAAAAAACTTCGTAACTTCATAAAAATTAAGACGCAATTGCATTCATTAGGGTAAATGTTATCTTTATATGTTTATTAATGTAAATATTAAGTTTTCCATGACTAAGAAAATTAATTAATTCCGAAATAAATTCATGTAATATATAAATTTGCGCAATTTCTAATTATTTTCCTCTTCTAATCCTTTTCTAATCCTTTTAATATAATATATTGAACAATAATATAATGATATAATGAATGAAGGTGCATCTGAAAACTATAACCAGTGCGTATTCATGAAACCAATAGGGCCCATGTTCTAACTGACATTCAATCAAAGTCCAAGGTAAGGCAAAGCCTTTTTCACCGATTTGTATTGAAACATGCAGAATATGTGCACTATCCAAAATCGATTTTTATACAGTTTCTACTACTCCAAAAGAAGCAATAAGTCTAAGACATTATTGTGGATAACGTGCGCAGCACGTGAACAGATCTCCACATTGACACCGTATCCACTAAGACACACGCATCATACTGTACTCCCCACCCCTCCACATTACATGCAAGTACATAGGTTCTGTAATAAGAGACATTCTTTTACTTTTTACAAACCGCAGAACTTAGCTAGAGCAGATTCGAATACATTTTCGATTCATAAGTAGGAGCTCAAGTAGAGATCCGTACTATTTTGATGCGCTTGCACTAGCTACCAATCCGAGCATCTTTATTACTCCCTCTAAAATTCGAGTGAATCTTTTAAAATCTCTCGGGTTTACAGCATTTTGTCAGTAAAAACACCGTGCAGTCATAGAGACTACCGACAGAAGTGTAAATTCGAAACTTTGCAGAAATTGATTTTTTAATGTTTTCTAAATTTCCTATTTTTTAAATTGAATTAAAAAGCTTATAAAGTACCAGCACTTAAACGCCATTTTATACTTGACATACTGCATGTTGACGGCTGACGTCATTGTATTGTTGGTGACGGGAATCTTTAAGTTTTTTTCCTACCAAGAATCACTGAACGCGACTAAAGAGGTTAAATTGTAGGGAAAAAAGTTACACCATAACAATACAATTTAATTTAAAATAAAACGATTCAATAGAATCTATTTAGTATTGGAAAGTTAATGTCGATGAGTGCATCGAGTGTCAAGGGCTGCAGAAACACGATTCAATAATATATTAAAGGTAACAACCACACGAACCTAGCGTTGCCGCGTGAAACATGCTTAGTGACGTCATAGGGACGAATTTGTCATTTCATTTTAACTCTAACGAGTTACGTAATATGTATCAATTTTCATTATCATTTCTATAAATCCGACAGGACATTGTATATTGAATAAAGTCATCAATGTATTCTAGCTTCTATTTTTACTATTTAGAAATGATAGGGTTGTTACACTGATTCTCTGTAAACTAAAATGTCATTATATATTACATTTAAAACTAAAAAAAAATGTGAGCCGTCACGGGACGCCTGGCAGATGTGAAACATCGACATTATTTTGTAAAAGTAATATGCAGAAAAGAACAGATTGTGATAGGAACTAAATATGTCATAATGATAAAATAAAATATTACGACTTTTTTCCAGATAACGATGACTATTTATTGAATAACCATTTATTTTCATTCAATACAAAAATTTACGAATTTATTTCAAATCGTGACTACTTGATTCGTTTAATCAGTGACTTCGGTAATAGTTAAATTCGATGTTGTCGCGACGCGTCGCCACGGCATGCGTCGCCACGCCAGAAATCGGTTTTACGTGCGGCTAATAGATGTTTCACATCAAAAAATCAGAGAAATTATGACAAACTTTTTTATACAATACCCTAATTATTCTCCAAAAAAAAATTTCCTACTAATGTTAGTAAGCCAAGATATATTTCATCACAAATTCAAATACTTGCCATTGAACCCGTGCATTGACTTGGATCTTATTCACAATTTCATGAATTTTAAACTTTTTTACGCAGAAACCTAATTATTTTCGAAAGACAAAAGTACCCTAAGTAACTTCAGCTATCTACCAAAAAAAGTCTTGTCAAAATCGTTCAAGCCGTTCCGAAGATTACCCGAAACAAACAAACAATTCAAAAATATATATTTTTAATATAGGTATTGTATATACATTCACATATATTTAGTTAAAAAAAATTGACATTACCAACAGACACTTCAATTTTATTTATTAGTATAGATATTGTCATTGGTTATATTCAAAAATCGAAATAATACTTCGAAGACACAGTTTAATTATTCGTATAAATTATCGTTTTGGTTTTACTATTTATCTTTTGAAGTGAATTTGGAAATAGTCTTTGGCTAATCCAATATGTTAATAATCATTTAAGTAAATATATAACTAACAGCTGTTAATTTCTGTAATAAATATAAATAAAGAATATTTAGAAATTGTTGGAGTTCTGTAGCTGTTGGAGAATCCACGCCGACAATATTAGCGTGATTTTTATCCACATCAATGCGATTCGTTGAGTCTGGTTTGCTCAACGAATCGAAGCAAATGAAATCACGTGAAAGCTCTGTGAACTGAAAACAGCTAGTTAACTTTTCGTTTTTCCGTGATTACCTACTTCCTATTTTGTATGTATTTTGTGATAAAATAGTTCTCATGTGCATACTTATGTAATAATATACTTTTATTTATGTATTTTTACGTTCATTTCATTATTTTTTAAGCTCCAGGATTGAATTTTTATCTACACTATCGATACTTCCTATCTACACTACCCTGGCTACCAGACAGAGGAAAACTTTCAAGCTAAAGCCGGGGCATATGCGTATGTGCGGTTGGATGCGTGTTGTTGCCGTTTGCACCTCATAAAGGAACCCTCCTTCTCCACCCTATGTGTGCACGTGGATCTCGGGGTTGAAAGCCGAGTCTACGCGTGCCTGTATAGATCTCACAAGGGAGATGATGTGACAACTCGGCTGTTCGACTATTTATGTCCGGCAACAGACGACGCACAGGAGCAGTTCCCTACTGCAGAATGGGTGGTTCTGGGATACTTCAATGCACACCACAAACAGTGGTTGAATTCTTCGAAGACTGACCCTAGGGGACGAACTGCCCATGAATATGCTCTCACGCACGATCTGCCATAACTGGTGACCCAGACCACCCGGATCCCCGACATAGCGGGTCATGCGACTTCCCTGCGGGAACTACTTCTGGCGAGTCATCCTAGAGAGTACAAGGTGTTGGTCAATACCCCATTGGGAAATTCCGAATATTGTCTCGTTGCAACATCAGTGCCCCGCTTTGTGCCCCAACCGCCCTCGGGAACCAGGCGTAAGGTTTGGCTCTACTCGTCAGCGAATTGGGATGGTATGCGAGATTATTTCGCATCCATACCTTGGAGGCAACGATGCTTTACTAGGAGAGATCTTTCTGCGACTATCAAGGCAATTGGCGCCGAGATAGAGCTCGGAGTGGAGTACTACATTCCCTCGTCCGAAATTGTCGCTAATCACCGTGGACGCTCTTGGTTCAATTACGAATGCGCGGACGCTTTCAGTTGGAAGCAGATTAAGTATCGTGCTTTTTTTTCTTTTTTTTTATAATCCACAGCACAGTGATTGCACTGGACCTGATGGTAAGTACAGTATAATACATAACAGCGGCAACTGACACTGAACAGAATTCACTGCCGGTCACCGCTGTCATGCTGGCCTGTTTAAATACCTCTTCACGCCTCTTTTCAAGGACTCTTCACGACTCTTTTCAAGAACGCTTCTTTTGGGCTTGGATCAAGGGTCCCTAAATTCTGTTCAGTGTCAGTCGCCGCTGATTTGGATTTTACTGACCTTAACATCAGGTCCAGTGAAGTAACTTTGAAGCGCAACAAAATAAAAAAATCATTACATAAAAGTTTATCATTGTCTACCTAGTAATCGAAATTGTAAGATAGTATACATATAAGAACAATAATGCTATTAAACAAAGAAAAAAGTGCAGACAGACAAACACGGCAGAAAATATAATAATTTAATTTAGTATAGAAAGATAGTATCATAGATAAAATAGTTCAGAGTCGATATTCAAAAATAAATGAAATACATTATAGGAACGTGGTTAGGTTAAAATATAACTATTTATTTTGTACCTATAAGGTTAACAGTGTCGCACACAACATCCCGACTAAGTTCTTAAATGTAGTACGAGTAAGCTAACTATGATTAAATTTGGCTAGAAAAAGCTGTTTTAAGATCTGTCACTATATATCTAATTATTACTATTAAAACATTTGTCCTATGGCAGAGACGACAGGGATTTTACATTTTTATTTCGTTATCACCATTTTGAGCTCACCGACAAATGCATTACAATTACAGGCAGGAACAATGACTATGATATATAAAGTCCGTGTATGATCTTGTGTATTATACTCCATACAATAAATGTTTCTAAATATTCAATACATTCCGTCCCGTCTCTTCTAACTCACTCGATATAGAAAGTAAATAAAATCACAATGAAATATGTGCGAATAAACTCCCGCAAATACAAAAACGGGAAATCCGCGCCACGTGCACGAAACAGATAGACGTTTCCCAACGAAATATATTATCCAGTGTGTGTGGGGTGTCGCACAATGAAGTGTTTACACAAAGCACGGCAAATATTTGCGTGTATCTGACAGATACTGGGTGATTTAATTAAACGGATGATTGGCGTTTATTTATATTCACTAGAATATAATTTCTACATACAAATGAAAGAAAATAATAATATATTATTTATTATTAACGTAATGAAAGTTCTAAATTATGATATGCATAATAAAAAAACAGATCTTATACAACTTACAATATGATAGGTAAAAACTTAAGGATAGGCTCTTAAGGAAAAAGATTAATTAACAAAGGATACACATTTTACATCGTTAGGAAATATGAAATTATTTTTCGACAGCTTTTACCACCTTTCAAATTATAGTCTTTACACCACAGCTATTTTTAGTAAAGACACAATAAATCTTATGTAATTCCTTTTATAATAATATGAACTGAAATACTTTAAATATCTACTATGAAAATTGTTAAAAACTTTGCCCTATTACGTGCTCTACCCTTATGTTATTTCAGTCACAAGAATGAAAAATGAAGCAAAAATTTTAAAATATTTGCAACCCTCGCATGCCTTCGAGGGGTAGGTATTTTCTTTTATCAGTTCACGTCAACCCCTATTCTATGGAGTCTGTATTTATTAATTTATGAGCATTGATTTTTCAAAAGACAAGATAGATTGGAGTTCGTTGACATTAAATAACAATTATGTGAAGCGATGATAACTGTGTGATCAGATTCCGCACCGATTTACGTAGGTTTGAATCTACCTGTCCTATTTTACAATGAGTGTGAGCTTCCGGTGAAGAAAAATATTATAGTGAAATTATAAAGTTTTTTTAGTAATGCCCCTCTGAATAACTAAACGTTAAAAATATGCCAACTTATGTGTTTGGGCAACATAACTTGATAGCCAGTACCTCTAAGCTTAGTGTGTACATCCTGGACCACATCGTCATTTAACATGAGGTGCAATTATATTAACTCTCTGCACTATAAAAAGGGGATTAAAATAATGACCATAAAAAAAAAACGAGGTTGGAGCGTTGATTTACACTTGAATCAAATAAGGGTATAATTCGAATCAGTAAATTTAGTATGTTTGTTTGATTGATAACTTTGAAGTATACACTAGGGAGATTTTAAGGGTTGTTAGATAGTAACTCATTAGATTATACATAAGCTCACGCCTGTTATCCCCGAAGGGTTAGCCAGAGGTGAAATAGCGAACTACACCACCCACATTTCGCCGAGCTTAGTTCCGTCCCAGTTGTGACAGGGGGCGAGCCAGAATCCGTCATGATACTGAGTAGAAAAACCCAATATCACTTGACCCGACTCAGGGGATAACATATTTTTACTTTTAAATTATCCCTTTTTTAGAAAGGTTATATAGATTTGCTAACAGTTCTTTTGAAATTTGTTCTGTTTTTTTTTTTCACCAATAATAACTCTTTAGTTCATATTTTAAAGAGATAAATGTAAGAAAAACAAGAATAACCAATAACAAACGTTTAACACGACAATTGAAAACTATATAAATATAAATCAACTATAAATTCTCGACTACTAACACTTTATACTAATTGGATATGAGGAAGTTTTCATATTTATATGAGTGATATTGAAATGATAATAATATTAAAAGCTTTATGACATTTATAAGGATTTTCGTAAAGGGAATTTATGGGAAATTGGAGTTTTATGAGCTTTAGCCGATACCGTTAATTTAATAAGGAAGCGATGTACACAGAATAACCAGTATATTGGCTTAATTAAAAGAATTCTCTATAGCCTAATTCTTTAATCTTAAGACTTCTTCATTGTGGCATATGACTAGATCGAAGGAGAAGTATATAAATTAAAATAAGAAAACGTAAAAATCTGACAAACAATATCGAACTTATTTACAGAGTGTGCAATGTAGACGCTATTTAATAAATTAGTTTATTCTGTGAGTAACAAATTCATCTAATTTATTTTTCCAGTATGAAATGTTGCTAAAGCCATGCTGTAAACGAAGTAAAAATGTGAAGGTCATGAGCAAACTATTAATGTTTCCAAACGGTTACAATTTCACTTTATATATTTTAGGTTTACATGCGATCAGAATTGTTGTCGTCATTGGATGCTTTTTATAATCTGTTTTTAAATTGTCTGGAAGTAAATACATTAATTAATGGACCCGTGGAATTATCCCTAGGCAATACTTTTTAATATTAATTTATGTGAACGTAGCCGCAAGCTTTAACTAATTTATAATCGTATTATTAAAAAAAGCAATCAGTCCACTCACATTTATTTACACATTCATCAAATTATAAGCTTGTTGTATTCAGTATTCCAAGAAATTTCTCTCTCAGTTATTTTCTTTCCATTTTGTGAAATAATACGATAAATGTACTTACATTGTACATGTGTCTCGTGTGGGTAGAGAGGGGGTGTCATCGAACTTTGTGGGGGGTGGGTTGTTGGAATCTTTATCTATTCTATTACACTAAAGAACTATATTAGCCAGAGAATGACAGATCTTGTTGAAGATTGCGAAGGTTTAGATACATTTAAACTTACGTATACCGAAAAATGAAAGTTACAGTTTGAATTATAATTCTTATAATAATAATATAAGCATTTAAACGTCACATTAGTGAGCATAAGCTCTCAGCACGCAAACTATGAGTTAATATTTATTTGTTCTTTGCGGTTCTGTGTATTAGTTTATAGTTAATAATCTTTCTGTTACATAAAACTTATCACGGAATTTTTTCGAGTAATCAGATTACTTCCGATGTTTTGATTCAATTTAGGCGAATGGTGCTCTGATTCTTATTAATTTTAAGTGATAAAAGGGGGCTATTTTTTAACAATTTTATTGTACTCAATATTCGGTAACCACGAATTTCGTAAGTCGTTATTTAAATCCTCTATTATTATAAAGCTTCTTAGACAGATTTATAGTAAAGTTTAATCTACAAAGTTGCAAACTTTAAACAAATTGGGATTCAGTTTGATAATAAAAAACACATGATCTTTATATTTAATTCCACCCTACTATTTTGTTTTCGGAAATTTCCGTGACAGGAGAAATAGATGGTATCTAACCCTAAAAGAACATCCCCTGTATCTAATATGTACTACAATTAATAATCTGGAATTGTTATGACGGATAACCGCATCCCAGGACTTCTGATGAACTATGCGAAAACTATCTACCAAGCAAGCAATGCAATGGTCACTTCCCCTTCTAAATTCCCTTCTGTTTGATTTACCCTCGCCGCAGGGGTTATCACGATTTTCATGTGACACATTATTTCGTCATAGTTTCACCCTCGCCGATTTAAATCCCGATATATTGCCGAACTTTATTACAGTATCGTTTGGATCACAATAAAACTCTGTGCCAAATTCATCAAACTAACGTTAGCCAGTTTATTGAAACGAATTCCTATTTTAAATTTATTCAATAAAGAAAATAACCGGTTACATTATAGATATTGTAGTTTGTATTGTAACTAATAAATACTAAAATCATGGCTGTAAGTATTTTAATATTATAGTTATTAAATGTATTTGGTCTAGAAATTGATGACTTGTTCGTTTTTAGGAGATTAAGTTAGTCGTAATAAACGAATTAATAAAGAAGAAAAGGTTTTTAATCTCTCGCAACGTGATTATCTTTAAATATTCAAATGCTTCGTTAAGTTATTAAGAGTGGCAGATTCTACGCCAGATTTGATTAAGGAAGCACCAACACCACGCTTTTTTTACAATAAAGTAGTAATTCTCGCGATACATTATGTGTCAGTCCGAAGGTTATTGTGATAAGCAAAGAAACATTCACAATTAGGTTAGAACTCTATAGTAACCCTGTTACTAATTAGCCCTAACTGGAAGCTAGAAGTATTTCTTTAGAAATCAACTTACATAGTATTGGAAAATACTAACCTAACAAAAAAAATTATGTCTGAGCTTTGTCAATGAGTCTCCCTTCTAATTATACTTTTACCCCGACTTCGTCCGCTGTTTCACACGGAACCCTAATTATATTCCTAATTTTTTTCTGGTGCTAAGAGAAAGCAATGATATTTCTCACAAATTTAAGTTACCAGTAAAAGTGACCATAAAATCGTTTTTTTTTACAATTGTTTGGCTTTAATTTTTTTTTCTACGGAACCCTAATAATTTCATTTATTTTTGTTTGGGTGTGTTATAAAGCAAATTTCTCATAAAGTCAAACACATGCCAGTAAAAATGTGCATTGAATGGGTTTTAGTAAAATTTTTATGACGTTTAATTTTTTTACGCAGAACGCAGAACCATAATTATATTACAAAAACAAAGTTGCGCGGAGTAACTTCAGCTATCTTTCAAAAAAGTCCCGTCAAAATCGGTCAATCCGTTCCGGAGATTACCCGGAACAAACAGACAGAATATTTTGTAATTTTTTTTTGTTTGTATTGGTAGCGTATGTATTTATTAAAAGTTGTTATTTTGATTTTACACACAAACACTTCATTTTTATTTATTAGTATAGAATAATTTCAATAATTATATAGATTTAAGCCTTATAAACTGGCTTTACATATTTACTGATAGGTATTTACATTCGAACATAATCACTACAGCAAATTTTAAGAATTTCAGTTATTTTTCCACTCTTTTAAATTCATTCATTGTATATCTGTGCATATATTTAAATAATAATTATTTATATATTTTAATACCTTTAAATGCACTTATAACATAATATATAACAGATACGTGCTATTTTTCTTGTAAAGATGGAAAAAGCGTATAGTCTCCAAAATCGTTTAAAACATTAAAAAAATCAATTGATAGTGAACAAAAAGAAATTGTACTACTTTGTCTTTGCCTGTAGACATTAAAAAAATACTTTAACAATACTTTCGAACATTCAATCATATTTCCACAATACGTCAGTCAAAATGTCTCAAAATAAATTTAATTTTTGCAAAATAGACGGAACACTAAATAAGGTTTGTTGACTCTGTGCCAACATGCGGCAATCGTAACGAATACATTATTGTGATATTGGTTTATGGACTCGAACGACTGATCTTATCGAGATACGGGGTAGTAATTAGGTCACAAATAAATGTCGATCGAATGATAACGTTTCACTTACTTTGTATATGCATTTAAAAAAATGTAATACATTATACAGGGAGATATCAGACATTTTTAATCTAATTCATGCTTAAATTTGTTTATATTTCTTTCTTAATAATTCTTAAGCTATTAATAATTTTGAAGCGATAATGGCGCAGTTGGTTGTGCTGTCGGATACCGCATTAGTGGCCGTGGGTTCGAGCCCATTTATCCAACTCTAAAATTTCTATTTAATCATTTTCTAATAATGCTCGCCTGGGTAGCTACCATCCTCAAGTTTGTAAACCTGTCGCTAAATACTAATAGGTGTGTTCCGGCAGTATCATTTGATAACCAGACTTTCTAAAGTGTGTTTACCATCCTGGAACATATTGTCAATTAATATCAGGTAAGATTATGGTTAAATTAATTTTTGCATAGATATACTATTTCTCAAGGAAATGAACGTTACCTTTTGTGAGTTCTCAATAGTTTATAACGAGTTTTACTACCATATATCTATCGGCGGACAGTAGAAAAAGGGTTGTGTCAGACTCTCACTGAATAAAACCCATAGTGTTCATTTATTACCTATTTGGCAGCGGCTTAAGAATATTTGAACTTGTGACCTTCTGAATTATATATTTTCAACGAATTATAACGAGTTACATCAAGAATCAAGCGATATGACATCAGCTAGCTAACTAAATAGATAGCTTAGTTAATTCAGAACTTTTTTATTTAAATCCCATGATGAAAATAGAATTATTGTAAAATTAATAAACTGAGTGAAATTAGGTTTTATGCAAGAGTTGAATGAGGCAAACGATTTACAAGATTGAATACAACTTATGTTTCAGGTGACTCCCGATCGTTGCAAGTGGAGGGCGCGGCATTTGATCGCGCCGCAGAATTACTACGTCGTTCCCCCGAGTTCACAGTGCTCGCCACGCTGAAGCAAGAGCCAGCCAACTCAGGCACTATACTATCCTTCTCACATGGGTACAACAGGTATAATATACATAGGTATAAAGTGCACGTGTTTCTGAACCCCGGGTCCCCCTCCGGCAGCGCCCCAAGGCGTACTTCGATTCCTAACTGAGAAGGCTCTTATAGCCTTAAGTTCGGTGAAGCTATCAAGACCATTCTGGTCAATAGTATTAGTCAGTTTTTAAAAAAACACACATGTTTCTGAACCAATTATCTCTTAAGAACTGTTATTTTGTTAAATTCACAAAGATAAAAAATATGTCCAAGAACATGCTACAAATAATTATTTTTTTTACAATAATGATAATATAAAGTAACTTAAAAGTAATCTAATTTCTTGCTGTAAACATAGTAAAACTAGTAAATCTACCATGTTTGAACGCACATCAGCAATTACGCAAGTTTAAATAAAATTACGTAAATTTAAATATAATTTTCAGAGACAAACATGAAAAGATCTAAGTTAAATATAATTTCGCTTTTAATATTGATAATAATTAACGTAAACGTAACGTAACGTAAACCGGCTCCGTTTAGTTTAAAGTAAATATAGATATTTAAACCGTAGTAATCTACGGTTATTGGAGAAGTTTTCTTTGTAGATATTAGATTGATGTTGGTTTTTGGCTCTTGATTTTAAATACATGTAATGTAAACTTTAGAAATGAATCTATGTTTAATGTTGCCGAGTAGGAACTCTCCTACTTTCTACTCAGAATGAGCCACCGGCGGACAGGTCGTTCTGCGTGCTGTATGTGGCGACGGCGGCGGCGGCGGTGACTTCCACTCGGCGCTAAGCGACCAAGCACCACTATACGCGGTGAGTTCTAGATCTCAACATCGCTGCGCGCGCACTTATCCTGCTACATTGGCAGGATGCGTGCGCGCGCATAGGGGAGTATCATGTATCTTGGAATGTCCTGTGCCTCGGAATGTCCCCCTCGATCCGTCCGTTGACCTGGTTGCGCTGTCACCTCTGCATGGATGTACGTGTGCGCGGGCAGGTCGGTTTGCATGCACTCCCCGCCGCCCTGCCGTCCCGTCGCCCTACGTCTTGTGTTCTGTGTCTTGAAGTGTTGTGTATGTATGTTTCCCCGACCCTGCCGGTCCGTACCTCGATGTAATCTCACCTCGATGTTGATGTGTATGGAGCCGCGCTCGCCTCGAGGGGATACCGCCGGACTCGTCCGCACTTGCATTCCAAGCGACATGTAACCCGTACTGTCTCGCGCCGTATTTAAGGACGCGCGCGGCCCGTTTGTCGCCAAGCTGTGCCGGGACACGAACAAACTTATTTGGTGATCTGCGATTAAGCTTCCTAAACTGACGCTACGAACCCGGGGATACGACACGATACACTCTGGCTCGCTCGGAGCTATTTGTAAGAGCGAACGCGATCAGTTCCGAGGTACATGGTCCCCTATACAGACCGAGCGATATTGAGATGTAGACGAGCCGAGGTGATCTCGCGGCCGGTCGCAGTCCCGCCCCGTAGCCGTTAAATTGTTGTGTTGTTTGCTTTGTTTATGTGTACCTCGGAACAGTTCGCGAGGGCGCGCCGGAGTGATATCGAGAAGGCCGCGACTCGATGAGCGATGTGTGTCAGTGCATCAGTGTGGCGGTGCGCAGGTACCTCGAGGTGCAGTCGAGCGGCCGCCGCGACGAGGTGCGGCTCCACTACGTTGCGGCCGGCGGGTCTGCGCCGCGCGTCGAGACCTTCCCCTTCCGGCTTGCAGACGGCGCCTGGCACAGGCTGGCGCTCGCTGTCTCCGGCGCACAAGCGACTCTCCTCGTCGATTGTCATCCACTCTATCGCCGCCTTATCCCACCGCCCGATAGAAACCTTACTATCCCACAACTTTCATTGTGGGTAGGACAGAGAAATAGCAAACATTCTTTATTTAAGGTAAACATTGTTATGTATTCACTTTTACAATGTCTTATATTTTTATTGAAAAGTATAATGGAATTACTAATCTAAAATAATGCGATTTTAGGGTACTTTTCAAGATGTTAGACTTATCAGCGGCCCGCACGGCTACCTAGCACAATGTCCTGGCCTAGATTCAGAATGTCCCACTTGTGGGCAGTTTGCTTTGCTGCAGGCCACGGTGCAAGAGCTTACTACACATATCCATGACCTTTCACTTAAGGTAGGCTTGTCCGGTTTTTCATAAAATCTTATTTAACCTATTAACATAATTATCTTTGGAAATGTATAAGTATTGATAAACATTAGCGTATCTCTTATTGCAATAAAAGTAACCTGGGTAAATAGAAAACATGTCATTTTCATACGATAACCTTATTAAGGCAATCTTCTGGCAATAATAGCGATCTTATGTATAACAAGAAAGAAAAAATATTGCGATTTTGTCCTTTCCCTCATTGTCGATGGTATTGTTATTAAATATGTTATCTATACATCGATTCTTCTGAATGACAGCTTGTAGGTGCAGAAGCGAGGTTAGCACGGCTAGAACAGTGCGACTGCCAGAAATCGTGTTACTCTAACGGAACACTCCACGCCGACGGCGCTACGTGGCAGAGAGATTGCAACCGATGCTCCTGCGTGGTAAAACCCTTCACTATAACTTATTACTGACATTTCCACCAAATCGTATATGAGATTTAACATTATATTTCCACAGCACGGTGAGATAACGTGCAGGCCAGTTGAATGCTACAATGCGAACTGCAAGAATCCAGTACTACATCCCGGAGAATGCTGCCCTACGTGTTTGAGTAAGTACATTTAGCAATCCCTTCATACACCTATACTAATAAATAAAATTGAAGTGTCTGTTTGTAGTGACAAAATTATTTTTTTTTACTGAATAGATATGAATGTATACTCGATACCTATACCAAAAATGCAATTTATAAAAATTTTGTCTGTCTATCTGTCGATCTGTCTGTTTGTTCGGGGTAATCTCCAGACGGCTGGACGGATTTTGACGGGACTTTTTTTGGTAGATTGCTGAAGTTACTCAGGGTAACTTAGGGTACTTTTAATTTTCGAAAATAATTAAGGATCCGCGTAAAAAAAAAATAAAACTCAAAAAAAAAAAAAAGTCCTATTCAATTCTCAGTTTTCTGGACAAGCGCTTGAATTTATGTGAAATATTTTTACTTTATCTTAGTACTAAAAAAAATTAGGGTTCCGTATAATAAAATTAAAACGCAGTGAAGAATATATGAAACGCGGGCGCATCCGCGGGCACACAGTTAGTAAATAAATAAATGAGATATGATTTTCGTCTTTTCCATGTTCATTTTAAGGCGAAATGGTTCGGAATCTATACTAAGATAACTGAGCATCGTATTTATGCCTTATGCGCTCTGCTAGTAAATTCATAATTCAAAGATTTATAAATTTAAGAGAAATAACACAGTTAATAATTGAGGAGAATAGACATTCTTATCTTATTCTTACAAATGAAGCCGGAAGCAGATACATGGTCAATGAAGATCAAACTATTTACTTATTGAATTACAAGCAACCAAGTCTAAAAATTTGTTCTTACTGTATTTTTACAAGTATGGGGTCATTAAATATTTTCTCTATCTAAATATTATAAAACATTATTAGAAGATATAGCGGAAAAACAAATTAGGAAACTGCGATAATGGAAATAATTGTAAAATTGATCTTTCGATCCAAACTTCGTAATTATGGCTTGTTTAATGATTAATGAGAGTTTAATCTTCAAAACCTATTCAAATTATATTTTCTTTCTTATTTTCAGAACAATGCTTTATGAAGGGCATCCTCTACGAGCATGGAGAACGTTTTACGCCGAAAGAGTGTGCAGAATGCGTATGTCATGATGGTAATATGCAATGTACACGAGTAGACCCTGAAGAAGCTTGCCCTCCTCTGCCTTGCGACCCGCCCGACCAGTTTACCGTACCTGGTGAATGCTGCAAGTTCTGTCCAGGTACACATACACTTTCTGCTTGAATGAATACCTTCCAAAATTAGTGCCATTTATTTTTATGTCGATGTTTTTTGTGATACAAACATTCTTAACCTAATATTCCTTACCCACAAGAAAGAACATTGCCGATGTGTAGGACAATAATTACAAGGACTATGTAAAGCAGGTTTTACTTCCAAAGTTTATTACCGGATCATTATCAATTTGAAAATAAAAGCCTTCCTGTATATTTAATATTATTCCGAAAGGGGCTATACAGGTTCGAACAGGCATGTGTCACAGCATAAAAGTTATTGAGAGTTTTATCTATTATTCATTATATATAATTAAAATAGTTTTGGTTATAGGCGTAGACTACTGCAGTATGGGTCATTCGTGTGACGAAAATGCGACCTGTATGAATCTAAACACCAAATATACGTGCAAATGCAACCAGGGCTTCCAGGGCGACGGAATAACTTGCCAAGGTATTTTTACTCCGAACAAAATACAAGATTTGTGTATCGCCCATTTTGAATACCTTCCCTTAAGGGCCTATTGCGCCAGTCATTCCTATATGTACGTCTAAAGGCAAGTGACGCAACGTGTTGTTTTAAAACAATTGTCAGTTTTGATATAAAGTCTCTTTAATAACATCTTCACAATACGATGCAGCTGAAGCTGAATATATTTTTTTTAATTTCTCCTTTCTAGATGTGGATGAATGTCAAGAGGCAGGTGGATTGGTCGGACATCATTGTCATTCCAACACGCGATGTGTAAACGTCGTAGGCAGCTATATATGTCAATGTTTAGAAGGCTATACCCGACGTGATAAATTCAATTGTGTTGAGGTAAACAAAAACCTTTAATACCTTATTACAACAATGATTGCAAGTAATGTGTAAATATAATTTAGAACATTAGAAAATTCAGTCATGCGAAAAACAAATGACTAACTAAATAATTAACTTACCATAATCCAAACACTTTGCCTAATTCATTAAACATTCAAATTGCTTACTACAATCATAAGCGTGATATTCTTTCCAGAATTCCACCGTTATTATCTAAGATTGAGTTCATAAAGGTAAAGTTTCGCCATCGAGAGTTTCACCAATGTCTGTCTTAATAGATCTACAATAATAACTAAAGTCATCTCTGATGGTATTTCTATATCCTTACATTATATAAAAGTCGAAGTTTCAATTCTGTTTGTCTGTTCGTTAGAAAGATTATAACTTGAAAACCATTCGAACGATTTACACGATTCTTTTTCAAAACGTAGATATATTATCTGGCTATGTTTTAGTATATATTAAGTTCCAATAGGTTATATATCAGAAAAGTTATGAGAAAAATAGTCAATGAAGTCGATACATAATTTTCTACCGAAATAATTTAATTAGACGAATTTACATAAATCGTTCATTTACCTACCTAGCCCGATTGGGGCTTTAGAGTTGCCAGTAATATGCAAAAATACAACTATTAGGATTATTCTCAAGAGAAGTTCATCCGATTTATAGAATTTGAAAAGCCAAGGAATTATTCTTAAGTGATATATTGAATGATAATTAATATATAATCTGTGAATCGTGTTGCAGGTGGATGAATGTTCAGGTGAAACGCACGGATGTCACGCGGACGCGGTCTGCACGAACACGCCCGGTTCGTACACGTGTCGCTGCCGAGATGGATATCAGGGTGACGGATACCTCTGCATGCGTTAGTATTCTAACCAATACATTATACCGTAAAACCTAGAAAAAATCTGTATAAGTTAAAAAAATCTTATCCCTTCCCTTCAGATCCACAAAACATAAGAAACCTCGATAACTTAAACGAATAATTTACCTATTGGACCTCAGTAATATTTTAATGATACCTGTAACTTAAAGTCACCACAGTATTGGAAGTGATGAAGAAGGTGCTAGTGATGAGCTAAAAGATCAATGTCCAAGTAAATCGATCAGTGAAAATGGAACCGTTGTAACCATGTTGCTATCTTTTAAAGAACAATGTAGTAACGTTGAAGACGATATTTTCTCTGCTTTATTCAATATTGATAATTACTGACAATTGACAGTATCAATTGTCTGAAAGAAAAAACAACGCGACATTTCCATTTCAATAAAATGAATAAACAAAGTATATTTGTGGAATTTGAAAATAGTTTTTGAATTTAACGTTGTTCCTCTAACCAGGCTTGTATAAACATAAAAAAATAAAAAATAAATGTACAATAATATGTATAAATAATCCCAAAACTAAGTAAAGAATTTTACCATACACTTTCACGATAATAATTGATGTATTTATTTGAAGAAATTAATAACTAACAATTTTGATGATAATAATAATAGAAATCCACTTGCATAAAAATTATGCGCCTATTTACTACTACTGTATTATTGTAAAAGATTGCATGTCGTTACATATCGCAAATCTAAGTTCACATGTTTAATTTTTATTTAGTAGGTACCTATTTAAATGATTTGTCAATTGCTTCTATAATCACAACATTTGTTTTTATGTGTTAATATTAATAACAATTTGTAATATGAAATGACTTGGTTTAGGGACACTTACATTGCCTGACTCGGTCGTAAGAGTGTGACGTTTCAATTTACTTCTCAGGACCAGCAACGATATCTCGGTTAAAAATGCATTATTATTAGATCATATAGTAATAGATTATATCAGCAATACGAAGGTATGTTCTTTAGATCAAATCCAAAAATGTGAACTTCAAAGCATTACTTGTTACTATCCTCATTGATTTGACTACATAGCTATAATTTTTGTGGGCAGCAATATGCACAGGCGGTTGTTTGAACGGTGGCGCCTGCGTCACTCCAGAGCGATGCGCGTGCGCACGCGGCTTCGGAGGGACGCGGTGCGAGCGCGACGTGGACGAGTGCGCGCGGCCGGTGCACCCCGCGGCGCGACAACCCTGTGCGCCGAACGCTATTTGCGTCAACACTCCCGGTTCTTACTACTGTGTATGCGCGCACGGTTACCGCCGGAACGCGGTACATGACTCTTGTGAAGGTACTATAAACATTTCCTACCTCTCTAAGAATAATGGAAATATTTAACACTTTAAGTCCTAAAAGAAAAAATACCGTTTGAATTTTAATCTGAAATAACATACGTTGTTTTCTAATTTTTAATGTTGTTTAAAATATTACATTTCCTTTTACATGATTATTTGTGAAACTATATTTTCTATTTCTCGCAACCATTTTTACGGTTAAAAAAAGAAACATTTTTAATTCAATTCATTTTAAATCAAAAATTAAGAATACATCGTTTTTTTTTTGTAAATATATTTTATATGTGATCATAAATGTTTCACAGATAATGTTATTATTTACGTTTATTGTAGATAATTTAATATATTTTATCGGAATACATATGTTATTTTACAGATGTCGACGAATGCGCGGAGGGTTTCCACACATGCCACCACAGCGCACGGTGTGTTAACGTCGACGGAGGCTTCCGATGCGAATGTACCTCTGAACACTGTGAACTAAGTCAGTATTATTTTAAAACATATTAACGCATTTCTGTGTAACAACTCTGAAACTACAGAGACTGACTGACCCGCAAATATAGTTACTGAAATACACAGTTAAATTTTTTGGTAACAGCGGTCTAGCTTTATGGCGATATGCATTATTTAAAACAGCCTATTACCATGCTGTGGTTTTATCGGCATGGTTTTTGTCATTGAAATTTCCTATTCTTTTAAACCTTTTTAATCAAGTATGCATTCTTTGATGGATCAAATTTAAAAGCATCTTAGAGAAAGTGGGTCGCAATGCCCTTGGCAAGAAAAACTCATTGCATGGATCGAAAGACGGCACAGGATAGTTCATTAATTATTGATCGAGTTTTTTCTTCCTGACTCTTTTTAATTGGGGTTGTTTTCTGAGCCGGTAGTAGTGTTTTGACCTTTATAAATGACTTCTCAGGCCATAAATTGAATAATGAATGCAGATCCGGGCAACTTTAGTCAATCGGAAAAGTTTCTATGAGGACCTTCCAACCTAATGTGCAGATTATTAAAATCGTGCCGCAGATTGAATGTGTAGAGGGCTGATATGCTGATATGCCTGCTCTAAAGGTGTCAACACATAGCGCTTTATACCTCATATATCCTCCTACTATCATCGCTTGATTTGAAGTAGATTAGTCGGTTCTAGTCGTCGCATTAATCCCAGTATGTGCAGATGGCTACGGTTCGAGAGTTGGCTTATAAAGTCGTATTTAACTCTCCGTTAATAGTTGAGGGAGCGTAACGAGATATTGTTGGATAGGCTGTAGGTGGCAGGGGCGAGAGGTAGCGGAGGGTGCTCGGTGGGCCGAGGCGGGTGGGTGTCGCGCTTGTTCCTGCACGGCAGGTGTCGCCGAGTGCGTGCGCCCGGCTTGCGCTTGCGACACTTCTGATAACCTCACGCTCACCGTGAGTATACGCACGGCTTTCATACTATATGAGAACTAACGTCACTTTGCCAGTGTCTGTACGTTGGTGCGCTTATAATTCGAGAATCGCTGAACCGATTTACGTGATCCTTTTTTAATATATAATATATTCGATTGATGAAGGCGATACTTTGCGGAAATCCATCAAAAATAATGAAAAGTAAAAAATGAAACCATATTATACATAATAGATATTGATAAGTAATATGTAGAACAGGTTATTAGGATAATAGTGATTGAAGTAGATTTTTTTTTTTACTACCAACACATCCCATTGCAGTTCTTCACCTAGAAACTGGAATATTTAAGTGATATTCGAGTAATACAGTGAATAATTGTGTAGCTATAATAGGTATATTGAAAGATATGACCAGAAATTACTTCTGTAATAACAAAAATCGTGTTAATCAAATTAATGGTTCTCGAGTAATTAGTTATTCGAGATCAGCAAAATGACTGTGCACTTTGTTTGATATTAAATAAAGTATAGTCCAAGAACCATGATGATCACCCGTAGATGAGAATCTGTTATCATCACGCCAAACTATATATAACACGGCTAAAGCCTGTAGCTGATCACGGAACACAAGTACTCTAAACATGTTATTATGACGTATTTTTTTACAAGCGCACTGTGGTCGCTATCCAGTCTTGCTCAATTGCCGTACCACATCGCTAACTGCTGAATCTGCACTAGCTGATCCCGAAACGCGACTTGCACGAAACGCGTCACTATGGTGGATTGATGCCATGGTAGACGAGCAACTCAGTTTTTGTACTAACACTGTTTATAATTTTGAAGTTACAGAGCACAGAGTCGTCGGTGCAGACGCACGCAGCGCCAGCGTCGTGCTGCCCGCACTGCGAGCCGCGGTATCACTGCCGGCACCAGGAGATGCACCACGTCACGTTCCGCAGCGGCGAGCGGTGGCTCTATCAGTGCCAGATTTGCGAGTGCCTCGTCAGTATTATCACCTCACTCAGGCTAACCGACACATTCTTCAATGCAAACGATAACACTCGTATTAGATTTTTCTTGCTTTCTTAGTTGTTTTAGTCTCGTCAGTTATCCCAGTGTACTACGTCAATAATTATATTTATCTAATACTGTATTAATATTCAATGCTTCAACGCTCTAGCAAAATGGGTGCTAAATTGTTAGAATGTTCCAGTGAATTTTAGTGGCACCTCAGAATAAACCTTTCGCGTCATCATTGCTAATACATTTACTTATGCACAATAAGTAAACTATATGACGATAAAATGCCAAGAAAATCACAATTACTCATCATCATCATCATCATCATCTCCCTACCCTTTTCCCATTTTTATTTGGGGTCGGCGCAACATGTCTTCCTCTTCCATTCCTCTCTATTTGTTGTCATCTCCGCATTCACTCCTTTTCTAAACATATCATCTTTCACACAGTCCATCCATCTTTTCTTTGGTCTTCCCCTTCCCATGTAACCGTCCACATTCATATCCAATACCTGTCTTACAACATTCTCTTTCTCCCTGCGCATCACATGTCCATACCAGGATAAACGACCGCCTCTTAACTTGTCTGTTATTGGCGCCACTTTCAAACTTTCTC
The DNA here is from genome assembly GCA_014132275.2 of Samia ricini. NCBI lineage: Eukaryota > Metazoa > Arthropoda > Insecta > Lepidoptera > Saturniidae > Samia > Samia ricini. The sequence continues at coordinate 29,328,508 of AP028159.1, read as the reverse complement.
TAATATATTCATTCCTAATCCTGTCCATTCTTGTTACCCCACACATCCATCTCAACATTCGCACAAAATCACAATTACTCAAATAAATAAAAATACAGAATATACAATATAAAGAAAAAAGAGTTTAGTACATTTTGCTCCTCTGCTTGTCAACCGGTTAATAGTTACTCAAAAGCTGTAGTGGTATCAGTAAACAAATTTGGATACATTTATGGTTTCAACGCAGAGCTGGTAGCTCGGGACGGCAGCGCGATTTGGCTACAGAATAGATCTCGCTGTGTGTTGAAACCATTAATTTTCACTCAAATTGTCAGCAATTGCTATGGCCCAATTTCGACCACTAGGCGAACACTAGACTACGAAAAATAAAAGTCATTGCAAATTACAGTTGGGTGAGGTGGACTGCTGGGAGCCAGAGTGTGAGGAGGGTGAAGGGTGTTGCACCGGCGCCGCGGGGGCGGAGGGGACGGCGGAGCTGCCGGGCCGGGGGGAGAGCGGGGAGGGGGGCAACTGGCGCGCGCCGCACCGGCTCGAGCTAGCGGGGTGCGCGCCGCCGCACTGTCCCACGTGCCAAGTACGTAAACCATACCACATCCACACCATATTCACATTAATACTATGACATGAAGACCAATTGAAACCGTTAATGTTTATCAGATTTCAATATTTTATTTCTAAAACGTTCTAAATTAAAAACTGTGCAAATTATAAAAGTTTCTCCCCTTTTTTTACTTATTTATACTTAATTAATTAATCATTTTATATTTAACAATATGTTTTAAAAAAATACGAGTCTTATAAACATTTATGGTTTCAGGGATTCCCAGACGGCTTTAATCAGGAATGGTCTCCCAATCATTATCTAACATAAATAAAAGCACAATCCCTTTCGTCTTTTGTTAGTTATACTCTTTTGTGAACGTCAAAAGCTATACTTAAAACCACTGGATAAACTCACCTTTGAAATTACGCATAATTTAAAATAAATTCCGCAATGGATATTGTAATCAGTTGCATTCGAAACCTAATTTAATTTTTGAAAAATTTAGTGCGCTCCGTGACCGCTTACGATTTAATGAACGCTTGAGTAATGTTTGCGAGCTGTTTTGTTAATAATAATAACCGGAAAGCTTGTGGCGACTAATGTGGTAACCGCTTCCGAAGTGGTCCGTGTGTGAAGTCCGTCGTTTCCGCTTGTTGCAGGGCGGGCAGTGTGCTACTTTGGTGAGCAATCTCGCGTGTTGTGTGCATCGGTAACCATTCCCACTCTCTTATTCATTCATACATCTCTCTGCTCTATTAACACGTGTTTATTTGAATGTAAACTTTTCTTCGATTTTGTTTATAATGTTTATTACTGTTATTATTTAAATCGTGTTGTTTATTGTCGAAATAAATATATATGTATAACTAGTTAATGTCTGCGGAACTTACGCTTTCTTACAATAAAATAAAATGCCTCAATGAATCTGTTTTTATATTTGAATGTTTGTGGCAAAATCGAAGACAAAGTTCATTTATTGTATTTTATTTTGCATGTTTTATCGTTTATCCATCAATCAAGCATGACGACATGTTTTAAATATTCCCATTGAATATTTCAACAGCAAGTATCATTTTGCTTGAAGAGCATGCTTTAAGGTCTCCATAACTAAATCATATTTTATAGTCCGGCCGCTGAAAGAATGCGTTTCTGACACCTGTCAATTCGTCATGACTAGTGATGTACAATAAATAACATTAATAATATTTAGTAACGTTATTTATTGTATTCATTATGCATATTTATTCAATTGAATTTATATGTTGTTATTTTTTATAGGAAGCTTATTTCAATATATTCACAATGTAAATAAATTCTTAATGAAACTTTTAATTGAACTGAATCATAATTTTTGAATGTACTGAAGGGGGAAAAAATAAAAATGCTTTATTTATTGGTAAATGTATATTCTGAAATACACCGTTTTAAGCCTTAAACAATGAAGACTATGTCAAACAATTTAATCTTCCAATTCACTTGAGGAGTCGCTGTCATCTTCACTAACGTGTATAATCATATAATTGTCAATCATAGTATCTATACGGATATCGCGGTCAGAGTCATCAAATATAAACTTTTTAGTTTTTTCAAACACAAGAATATTCGATTACTCTTGCCTCGTTATTTTGTCACATCACTACAAAAAACAAACAGTTGACATAATCTTGAAACAGCGCCGTTTGAGTTTGAGTTTTAAAAGCTACTGTTTTTATATTTGTTAATTAATTGTAATAATTTTAGCACAAAATTAATACATTTGTTGTATGTTGGCGTAATTATTCGAATTTTAAAATTATCACTAGTTAATAAGGTAAATAAAAGATATTAAAAATTTTGCCGTAAATTGTACTCCAGTTCAAAATTACATCGTCCAGTCGATCACGATCTGTCAAAAACGCATTCTTTGAGCGACCGGACTATAGTTGTCATCCTTTATGTTATTTTTATCACTTCCAATAGATTGTAATATAACTTTACGTTAGCATGAATACATGCTTCGAATTTTATAGGAATCAAATCATCTACTATAATAGATGCGATATGCCATTTGGTATTTTTTATTAACGGTAATATCTCCATAAATGGAGACACGCAACACTCTTGATTACGAGTTACGCTAAGCAATAAATCATCACATCGAGTAGCCAACACAGACGTAAAAATCACTTTATAGATAAAAATAGTTTAGATTAGGCGCGATGGTAATCGGGTGAAGAAATGGTGTGAGCTGGAGCGCAGTGGAACACGTTGCTTGTGTGTAACAGAGCCCGGGTGTCGGTGACCGTGGCGCTGACGCTGGTGGCGCTGTGGTGGGGCCGGGGCCGCGCAGCGCACCGCAAACACCGCGGCGCGCGGCGCTAGAGCCGCCCTGAGCCGCGACATCACACCACACACACTTATTTATTCTAGATAGATCTAATGTTAACCAATTGCGGCGGGCGCTCGTTCGCTCCACGGCCTTAACTTAGCGAGCGGAGTCGCGCCCGCCCGAGCGCCGTGTTCGGAACCGCCGCCTCTCCTACTCGCAGGCTCACCGCGCCTGTAGACCATTCATTCCTCCTCGTTATAGTAATATTGTAGCGTTATTGCATAGATAGTACTGCGAATGGGTGCGCTGCGTGCTTTAGTTTATACTCTTTGTCTCGGTCACGGGAGCCTCCTGCGGATCGTGACGTGCAGGAGGTTTGTTTCCGTATGCGTGGGAGCATGTTTCAGCGAACGGACGTAGCGGTTCCGAACACGCGCTCCTTAGTTTCTCGTGCTCCTGAATTTGTGCTGCACTTATGTCACGAAGTGCCATGGTAGGATTCATTTTTCCACTGTTTGAAAAACAAGTCTTTCATTAAGGGCGCTCTAACTTTAAGTTTGAAATAAAACAACTTGTGTACAAATTATTTTTTGTTTTCATTTAAAAGTATATTCAATAATATCATTAGAATTAATTCAGAGATTCAATATTTGGGAACTCAATATTTGGGAACTCGATCTCATAAATCGAGCTCGATGTACTTACTCCGTTAAAATTCTCGTCACCGAAACGAGATCACCAGGCCGTCAAATTTGTAATGTAAAAAATCTATTGTTGTACATGTAGTGTGGTAAGTGTCACTATCTTATTGATCCATATCTCACAATTTAGGTAATAAAGATATAATCGACTTTTAACTCGCGCGTGTGATTATTATGGTAGCTTTAGCTTCATTCGGGAAAAAGTACGAGAGCAAGATCTCAGTGTTCAAAAATGTACATCAAACAGTAAATTTTTCGGGAAGTATTTAAAACTCCTTGGTCTTAGCTGTTTAAATTTAACAATTTTTATTACTATAGTTATTTATCTAAAAAAAAACTCTACATAACATGATTTCGAACTCAGCACTCATTATGATAGTTTTCGTTTGCGTTACACTGAAACATATGTAATACTTCCAAATCCAAAATACCATAGCTTAAAAACAATGAGCCCGCTATAAGCTGCGAAAGTTCGAGTACCCTTAGTGAAAAACCCTATTTAAACGTACACAAGTGTCGCGTGAATTCGGTCGCAGCTCGCTTTCGGTTCGGTGCGAATAGACAAAGATGTGACGTCAGAATCCCAGTGTATAAATTGATGTAAAATATATTTGGAGGCGTTTGATGTCCGCGCGCACCGTTCGTACTGAGCCGGCGGCAGCGGTGGTCGCCGAGCGCTCATCGCGTCCGCCCTCGACTATCCTGCGTGTTGCCATCGCCACTACTTATAATCATCGAATTCTAAATTTAAACAATAATATGTCGAAACGCTTAAATAACTATTATACTAGAATTAAACGGTACTATTTAGCTATTGTTGTGACTATATAAATAATGCATAGCGTTGCTGGTCGCGTGTGTGCATACGAGAGCCACGTTGCGCGTTGTCGGGTCGGGGGCGCGGACTGTATCTATTGTAATGCGATAGGGGGCGCGGAGGCGGACCGCGTCACTTGTTGGCGGCTTATTCAATTATAATATTACGTAATATTTTAAATATAGTTATAGTCGTGTACATGATTAGCGTAGTGCCAGCCCTGCGCGGTCCGCCCGCTCGCCTCCGCCATGTTGTACGAAATTTTTCATAATATATTATTATTATTAGTTTATGTTTAACATTATATAGATCGTTTTCATGTATAATTTGATTTTACCAAAAATAGGTACCAAATATAAGACAAAGATATTATGATTATTTCTTGATTTCACAAAGCATTTTAATGCTTGCATGTTGTATTGTGTTCAAAAAATTACGATTAAAAAGACATTCCTCAATTATTGTGTTTTTATTTTGAAAAAAAAAAACTAGTATTAAGTTTCTTTTCTTTATCTTTAGAAGCCTTTTTATTCTTATAGTTTTATTCTTGTAAATATAACCATAATGAAAATAAGAATATAGAAAAATAAACATTTATTCGTTAATTTATCAGAATCTAATTACTGTTACAAAATTAGGTAACCACAAACATCTTTAAAATTCAATAACGATTTATAATTTATTTAGCTACTATAATCTGACTATCAGATTTATCGGAAACAATTTTAAAATAGATTTCATTCAAAATTAAAATGTTTGATCTACATGTCCAATTATAAATAAATTTATAGTATTATTATAATATTTTCTAATATCTTTTAAGTATAGGTGCCTAATTAGCAATTCACTCTAATTAATTCAACAACATCAAGCAACATTAATCATTGTTTAGATAAAAAACCTAATTAATACCTACTTATTTGTAATGCTTTCCTAGCTACAAATTCTTCTAATCAAACCAAGCTCTATTTACATCTATTATTAACCAAAAAACTTGGCTTAAGACACAACCGTTTTAGACCCCAAAATTCCCAACAATGCGCGTTGATTCATGCAAATCATAATTTTAACTGCTGTTAATCGCTATAATTGCCAAGTCAAGTCTAAGTCTAAATAAATATTTTGCGAAGACATTAGATTTGCGGCGTAATACTAGGTATGAGTGCAGGGGAAGTAAAAGATGCTAGTGGTGGTGAGGAAGGATGCGTGGCGATGTGTGTGATCCCCAACGGCTGCACAGGTTTGTAGCCACGCACCACGCCGCATTCCACCACATTCGCAACAAGGGTGTAAGTGGCCGCAAACAACGTCACCGCCTTGAAATATAGTCTCTCTTTTAGGATCTCTAAGAATCATTATGGTTAATTCACTTAACTTAGTAAGCTAATCCATATGTCAATCAACATTGGTTTTTTCTAATACCTTACTAACTTGCGCTCCTGTTGAAAACGAGTCCTCCCCCAACAGCCAAACTTATTGCTTAGCTAAACTTATCGTTAATAAAATATAGAATAAATAGAAAACCCTAAAATCATCATATTTTCCTCTTACTGCTTACATACTACTTAATCTAAGAGTATGTGTCGAATAACCAGGTTATTGTTGAGCACGATTACACTTAAAAGGTTCCATGGTAACTCTTCGCCTTAGAAGCTCAAGCCAATAAGCAAACATGTGATTACATAATGTTAATATGTCGGTTACACATAAAAATAAGACAATAGGAAAACAATGGAAAGCTGGCGTAAACGCCAGGTTAGTGCTCAAGGGGTTAAGTGATTACTTTAATTATATCATCGTAAATGCCTTCATTAATAACTTAGGTTAACCAATATATTAGTCACACCCTCTTGCTCAGAACACATTAAAACAAGAACTGCTAATGTGCGACAGAAAAAATGATGCTTCCGAAATGAAATATTGCCAAGAATCTATTACTAAATTGGAAAAGAGTAAAGCTCTTTACATTATTTCAAAGTAATCTCACTTTCAGAGAACAAGTATATAAGATCTTTGTATAAACATTGCACATACATTGCGTACGACTGCCATAAAAATACGTTGTTGTTGTTGTTTAGAACCTACAAAGTATTTCAATGTTTGCCTTAAAGATTACGTTTCTATAAAGACAACGCAAACTAAATCTTTTCTAAGGTTCCATGTCGATAAGCAACAACCAAATATACTTACCATAACAATGATCATAGCTGATGCGAGAGCAGATAGAGAAGTAGCATAATTACGCAGTTCGTTGATAGCAGGCCGAAGACATCCGTTGGTGTACAGCGGTATTTCGCATTTATCGCCGTACTGGGAAGTTGATAAAAATACTATAATCTTATTGATTCATGTTTCTGTAAGTTTTCTTTGCGAGTCTCTAATTAGACGAAATATAAATAAAAGAAGATGCCTGCCTTACAAATTTCAGAACAAAGCAATTAAGATTCCATTGCAATAATTTATAAGAGTGAAAGCAAATACTAAGGTACCTTTCCATTCCAAACGCGACCGCAGCAGGCCGGCGGCAAGGCGTGACGGTGATAATACCAGTCAGCTTCAGAATTAATCCCACAGCATTTTAACTGTAACACCATATCTGTTAACATTTTTTCTATTTTTTTTTATTTATAGGTATTTAAACAATTAAATATAGATTAAATTCAATCCTCTAATCATATGTAAATCGCATTTCGATCATTTTTTTTTTTTGCGTTTTCGTGTCAAAATATCTGATGAAACTTGATCGAACAAAGTCTATAAGATAGTACTTTTTAACCGACTTCAAAAATGAGGAAGTTCTCAATTCGATTGGTTTTTTTTAAAGTATGTATACCGATTACGCTGAAATTTATGATCCGATTTACGTGATTTTTCTTTAGTTTGTTGCGGATTAGTTGCCATTTGGTCTCATAAAAATTTAACATAGTTTGGCCTAGTACTTTTCATTTTATGAAGATTTTTGTTGACTATGGATGAAAAAAAGCCGTACACAAACTAAAATTAAGTTTTTGTGTACGGCTTATTTTTTAGGAATTTCTTGGGATCTATATTATTTAAGGCGCGCGGCACCTTTTGTAGGCCTTCCCGTAGCTACTTAAAAAAATCCATTCATCCATTCAACCGAAAGACGTCCACTGCTGGACATAGGTCTCAAAAGATCTCCACGACGACCAGTCTTCGCCACCCGCATCCAGCGGATTCCCGCGACCTTCACTAGTTTGTCGGTCCAACTTGTAGGGGCCTACCCATGCTACGTCTTCTGGTATGTGGTAGCTATTCGAGAACCGTTAGCTCCATCGAGCATCGGTTCTGCGAGCAATGTGCACAGCCCACTGCCACTTAAGTTTAGCAATTCTTCGGGCAATGTCGGTTACTTTGGTTATCCTGCGAATCTCCTCATTCCTGATTCGATCACGCAGTGAAACACCAAGCAGAGCCCTCTCCATTGCCCTTTGATCAACTTTGAGCTTTTATATTAAGCCCATTGTGAGCGACCACGTCTGGGTGCTGTAAATCATCACTGGCAACACACACTGGTGGTGCATAAGAAGTATATTAAATTAAATCTTTATTAAACTATTTTATACTTTTTAATTTTTGAAGTCGGTTTTTTTAAACGTAGTTTTTTTTCTGGGTATAACAGTTTGAAATATTTTAGCATGCTTTTTACACGGTAATAAGTCAGTGCTTTGACCACAATCCTACATGATGTTAAATGACGATGTTGTCCAGGATAGCAAACACACTAAGCCTATATGTACTTGTTTTCAAACGATGCTGCCGGAAAACACGTATTGGTATTTGGCAATAAGTTTTCTAACTACAGAGTACCAAGGGAGGCTACCAAGCTATGTTTTCCTTTACCGAACGCTCAGGCTGATTTTAGAGTTGGAAAGGTGGGTTTGAACCAACGCAAAATTCAATCGCACTGCCAAGTAAGACAGCATCGCTTCAAGACTTAAGAGACTTGTTATCCTGGAAAGAGTATGGCAGTTTTTTCGGATATATAAAATTGAGAAATAATAAGCAAACGAGACTGTCATGACGACAGATTAATGTAACGTAACAAAATTGGTTTACAAAAAGATTTATTGGTTAAAGAAAGATCGCAAGAGATATGAACGAATAGTGTGAGGAATACATGAATATAAGGTTAAGTTACCTAAGTACTTAAGTAGTGAAATGACAACTATTGGAAGAGAATAAAAGAAGCAAACTTAATGCTGATTCCACTTAGTGCAGCATATGTACAGAACATTATGAAAAATTCTAAAAAAAATCTTGTTAAATCTAAACAAAATTGTTTCTCACTATTGTATTAAAGATATCTTATTCACAAACCTCTAGCTGCATGGCGTTAAATGAGCTACGGACCGCGACATCGATGGCATCGAGTGACATCGCACGCATCATGCTGGCATTGAGAGCAGCGGGTTCTCGCACCGCGCGAGACAGACCCGTTATCGACGATATACCTACCGACAGCATCAGCATCGATACCGTCACCAGGCACATCAACTACATAGATAAATTTATATTCAACATAGTTTAATAGAACAAAATCTTCAAAAAAAATATTTGTACCTTACTGAGTTCCTTTGCATTGCGACGAACGCGAAAGTTGCCCTATCTAAGGGTAGTGTCAACACTTCAATCAAGGAATTACTATTCATTTCATTTACAACTATAAGCATTAAAATACTTTTAGAAATTAGGATTTGTATGTTGTAAATGAAAATAAGGAGACATCTTAGTGTCTATCTCACCTACTCTTTAGTAGAATTTTGTAGTAACTGAACCAGACCAATTTGTAACAGAGTTTTTGTTCGTAATTGAGTCTCTAGACAGAAACTTTTCTACTTTACTACTAAAAATAGTCTTATTTCGCCTACGTTAAAATTTACAGAATACAACACATCTAGAGAGGTTGCACGTCCGTGTAAAAGTTTTTTTAGAACGTTTAAATTGCAGTAGTCGTGATTAGGACTATTCTAGAAAACTATTTCCCATTATCATATCTATATTATGACCCTAGTTATCAATGAAGCAGGAGTCGATTGAAAGTAATCAATTAAATGACATTTTTGTTACCGAATAATCAGACGGCGATTTATAAAGAAACTGGTTTAAAACTTAAAACAATTACTTACACTAGCCAAGAGTGTAACGGATTTAGGATGGTAAGGAACGAGAGTGGAAAGCCAGCAAGTTGGCAGACAGAGCAGTGCACCAGCCATGAACAGCACGCTCGATCCCAACTCAACACCCAGGTCCGATGTCCAGAAATAATAAGACATACGCAGAAGACTCCATACTGCGGAACCACCTAAAATAGCTCCACCGCTCTAAATAAAATAGAAAAATATTTTTTTTATAGTTAATTTTGTTAACTCAGTTTGTAGATCATAAAATATTCTTACCAGAAGTAAACCGGCGCAAGCGAACAAAACTAAACCGCTGCTTCTCATTACGTATTTTTCTGTCTTTTTTATAAGAATTATATCTCTTATTTTATTGGAAATGACGTGAATAGTTTTATTCTGTCATTATTTTATGATTATAATTCGAAAAAAGAATTTATTTTTACCTTAGTAAAGAATAGTTTTTATGCAAAAAACGTTTGCTTGCCACTTTTATTTCATTCTTATTATAAGCCTGATCACAGAATTCAAAAATTAAATAATATAATCTAAATCTAATAAGTCTAAACGTGACATGCGATACGACTAATCCTTTATACACTAATTTATTTTTATTAAGTGGTAAAAAGGCATCTAGAATTGCCACTACGATCTATGGGTTATATGGCGTAACCAACATCAAGAAGAAACGTGATTCTAACCGACGCCAGCCATTAGTTATTACCGAGTAGCACAGAAAGGAGTTGGAACTCCGCCTTATACTTGATAAGTTAACAACCAGAAAAGACCAAGCAGTAGAACTTTAATCCTGATATTAGCGTGACTGGACTTCCTGCGCTGCCAAATACCTTGAACACAGATTCTATCAGTTAATTAATATTATTAATACTAACAATGATAATTATTTTCAAACGGTTTCAGTTGGATTTGCGTTCTCATAACAAAGATGATTTGAAATCAAATTAATGATAATCCTCTTTGTAATTATTGTCATTTGTCAATTTCACCATTAGAGAAAATATGAGATCAGAACATTTATTTCGAGTAGAAATTCACAATAGGTACGTATTTATTATCACTTTTGTAATTAAAATTAGGAGTTCTTGATTTACGTAAGTTAAATGATACACTTAATTTAAAAAATATGAAACAGGTAACAATACATTTATTTCATTATTTATGGATTTATTCATGGATTCTTCAGATTCCTTAGATTTATTCATTCATTTATTCATGGATTCCTTATTGAAAATCATAAATGATTCGTCCTTAACAGCTTTATGAGCTAATTATGAATGTAAATCCAAATTATAAGCAAAATATTTAAGGTACAATCAAATAAATTAACAGAGAATTCATAAATGCCTACGTATACGAGTACGTGAATGATGTTGGCTTGCAAACTATGTGAATTTAGTACCACAAACCACAAAGTAGTATTGCTATTTTTACCTTCTCAGGTCTTAAATTTTTAATATCTACACAAATATAATATATAAAGATTTGTTTATTCACTAACTCGTTCTAAACCAAGCAACAAAACTATTTTTTACACAAATTTACTAGATACCTATTTTTTTGTTTGTTCAGTTAACCTTTTACAAATGTAGCAGCTCACTTCTCACTTATTATGAACATATGGCAAGTTTAATCCAGTTAAAGTTACTCCGGGTAACTTAGGGTATTTTTAGTTTTTTTTTTTTAAAGGCCCCCCTGACATGTTCAGGGAGTTTGGCATCAACGGGTTTTAAATAAAATACAACAGTTCCCCCAAATCCCTTTTTTTTTTTGTTAGACTGGTTCTTTTACCTCTTATGTCTTCCCTTTTTCTTTATTTCTTTTGTCTCTATTTTTTGTCTTTCTTTTTATCTTTTCTTTTGTCTTTCCTATCTTTTATACAAACTTATGTTTAACTTAAACTTAACTTACTTAACCTAGACATTATGTATTACATATTCTTACAGTTCTTCTAGATTTTTTCAATTCTCACTGCAATCCCTATTCAATATTCGGTAATACAGGTTCTATTTGTATAGACTTTTTTTTCACTTCATAGGCGGAGTGCTTTGACCTCAATCTTAACCGATTTTAAGAGACTAAGTTGTCCAGGATGGTAAACACATTAAAACCTAGCGGTAATGGTTCTCGTGTGGTGATCTATCTCAATATAGGTGGGCTTGAATCCATTGACGCGAAATATGATCCCACTACCAAGTTAACCATCATCGTTTCACCAATTTATTTTAAAATAAATTCTACTCATTTATTCTAAATATATTTTCTACAATTGCAGTAGGCATATTCATGGAAGTCTGATGTGAGTACACATACTCCATATTGTATGTACTCAATACAGTAGTGAATCGTGATGCACCCTTTACGCGAGAGGGCGTGTGACGATCTCCTGAACCACCCAGCTTTGAGGACTCCACCGCCCGAACCGGAGCGTCCAAAACCACCGCGCGTACGTAAACCAAGGGAATTCAAGCTTGTAAGTAAAGTCATATATTTTTCTATAAAGGATCTTTTTTTACTACATTTTTTTTAAGAGGATATGTGAGCGGCGTTTATTCTATACGAACGTAGTCCCCTGTTTACTCCCTGGATAACACGATTATGGTAAATATTTTTGTACCTAATTATGTTATTTATCCACCATCACTATGCCCGTACGTTTTAATTTTTTCCATAAATTAGTTATTGTAGAAACTAGGTGCCTTTGAAAATGAAAAAAATGCTCGATTTTTACCGTCATTTTCAAACGTTCGTCGAACAAGTTTGACGTATAAAATTTAAAAAAGCTAACGTAGATGCATAGGCAAAGTCTTTCTTATTCTATAACTCGAAGACATTTGAAAATCGGTGCAGTTTTGGAGGAGGAAACTGGTTACCAGTACTGCGGAGTACGAATTACTAAATTTCGATTTATGACCCAACTAACTGACAGGCAAACATCATATGCTGAAATCAGATCTACGATCTCTTAAAGCTTTGTACATATTTATAAATAATAATATTTTATTCCAGCCGCCACGATTTCCTTTACTATCAAAAGAATTCTATTCGTGTTGGTGTAATCATAGAAAAGAAGTAAGTAAAACAAGAAAAATATCTTTAATTTATTTTTTTTTTTTTTCTAATCATAAACTGATTTAACAGCTTCAAATGGCTAAACATAAGATCGACGACAGTCCCCCAGAATTGTTTCCCGAATTGTACCTTAAGCCTCGTAGACTTGACTACTATGCTCGTCAGCTTGAAGAAACCATGAACGTCAACAAAGAATTGTTAAAAAGGATAAATCTCATACAAAGAACTGGGGTTCGTATAATTTATACTAATAAATAAAATTAAAGTGTCTGTTTGTAATGCCAGTATTAATTTTTTTTTACGATATAGATATGAATACTACTAATCGATCATAATAATAATAAATAACCTTTTTGACCATAAATATTTACAAAATTCGGTGGTGCTCTGTTACCTAGACTAGGCATACCTGTCTCTTAGGTACCAGACCCTCCTTTACAGTGACTTAAACTCAACTATATTGTTTACAAAATTATGTATGGATGTGGTTGTGTTTGTATATATATATATATGTGTGGATGGGTGTGCGTGTTGTGTATAGGTGTGTGTTGTTATTTTTATTTATTCTACTAACTACTCACAGAAATCTTCCTTGTTTTTTATTATTTGCTTTCATGTTATATAAATTCCTCACAGAACTTATAACTTAAAGGTTTAAACTACGATACTTATACCTAAAATACCATTTTTAAATTATTTATTTGTCTGTCTGACTATTTCTAATAGGTAATCTCCGGAACAGCAAGACCGATACTGAGGGGACTTTTTTTGATAGACAGCTGAAGTTACTCTGGGTAACTTATGGTACCTTTAATTATCAAAATTAATTAGGGATCCGCATAAAAAAATATAAAATTTGAATAAAATTCTATTCAATGCACAGTTTTACGGGCAAATGCTATTTATTTATGAGAAATATTTTTACTTAGTACTAAAATGTTTTTATGAAAATAATTAATTCCGTATTAGTTCGTCCGTAATTACTACCGTATAAAAAAATAAAACGCAGTGAAGAATATACGAAACGCGGGCACAGCCGCTGGGACACAGTCCTCAGGCGGTGACCCAAGACGTGTCTGGTTGCCCAACTGGGGAGGCTCTTGCCGTCGCCGCCAGCGCGATACAGTGACACTGCCCATGCATTGAGCATTACACGCACAACACTGCATACACACTCCTGCACATAACACGCAGGTACATAGGTCCTGTAAGGAACCTTTTTTTTATTATTTAAGAATAAAAAACGTAGGGATAACTAGGATACAATTCGCGAGAGAGTTTTTATACTCAGGTGACGGCCAAGCCGAGGTTCGTACCATTTTGGTAACCCTTGTGCTGGTCACCTTTTGCGGCTGTATGCCTTCAGCACTCGCCTCCAAAATTCGGTGAATCTGTAAGGCCCTTCCGGTCAACAGCATTAGCTAGTTTAAAAACAAAAAGCTGGTACACAGCTGGCAGTACTGACAGTATTTTATAAGTGTATTACATTCATCATCCATTTTTCTCCCGCACCTGGATATCACGTCTTCTCTCTCTGTGTATAAACGCACAAAATATTGAGAAGATTCTACCTTCATCTCGCATGACACGTTCCATATTTCTAATTCCAAATTCCACAATCCCACTGCTAATTTATTTCTCATCTTTAAAACTAGTGCCTTCTTCAATGAATCTTTGATGGCTATACCAGCGTCATATGTAAATATTTATAGAATTATTTATTTTTGTATCCTAAAGAAATCGAATTTATACAGTATACTGGCAGGATGTGAAACTGGATTTTTTAAAATAACATTTACTTCTACTTACTTCCGACCGCTAATTATTCAAGTAACCTTTAAAATATTACATTGGAATACTTCATTATCTCTTTAAAAAAAGGGTAGTAATGTAGTAGTCAACAGATATAAAATGAAATAATCCTTTTTCTTCTAACATTAAAGAGATCGCTAAAAGAAACACTAATTGAAATTGATTTCAGGGGTTTGTCGATTGCTGGATACGACCGGAACCAACAAATACTTATAATAAATTACTGTGCAAGCAGCGACAACGAAACCTTGATGCGATACGCAAGAACAACCTTTATTTTTACCAGAGACTTCTCGTTGCGGTCGGTGTTTTGATACGTAATATTTCGTCAACTCACAAAATGAATTATTAATATAATTATTTTTATAGAGATCCGAACAGCCTCTGACGAAAGAACTAGAAGCGTTATGGGAAGATACAAAGCATAAACTTATTTTGGGTGCTTCGTAAGTAATTTAGCCGATAGAGAATAGTTACTAATTTTACAATAATTATGTTATTATTTTTTTTTTTACGTATAATCGAATGTTAAATTCAAAATAATTATAATATTAAAAATCGTTGTGCATGTATTAAGGTTTAATGTACTTTACCATCGAATCTAAACGAAAAGTAAAACATGTAAAGTGCGTAGGAGTCCAGTGATTATTGTTCAATTATATAAAACAATATCAATAGCACATTATTCAATCAATGGCATCATTTATATGTGTTCCTATTAAACATAACAAACAATGTTAAATTGTGTTACAAACAAAACGTGTTTAGCACGTCCATTCATTCATCCATTCAACCGAAAGACGTCCATTGCTGGACGTCATAATAAAGCATAAGTCTCTCCCAAAGATCTCTACGACGACCGCTCTTGCACCACCCGCATCCAGTGGGTTCCCACGACCTACACCAGGTCGTTGGTCCACCTTGAGGCCTACCCACGCTTTCAGTACGCGGCAGCCGTTCCAGAACCCGTTGACCCTATCGAGTATCGGTTCTACAACCAATGTGCCCAGCAAACTGCCACTTTAGTTTCGCAACTCTTCGGGCAATGTTGGTTACTTTGGTTTTTATGCGGATCTCCTCATTTCTGATTCGATCACGCAGGGAAACTCCGAGCATAGCCCTCTCCATTGCGTTTTGGTAACTTTGAGCTTCCTAATTAGGCCCATTGTAAGCGACCACGTCTCAGTGCCATAAGTCATTATCACTGGCAACACAATCTGGTCGAAGACTTTTGTCTTGAGATACTGCGGTACGTGTAGATGTTTAAAATATTCATGTTTATGAAGTCTCTTTAACCTCGTAAAAATAATCTAAATACATATTTAAATTCCTAGATTGGTAAGTGTAGCGTTGGTTCATTTATGTATATGTAAAAATAAATTCATAGATAGTCATCAAAAGAACAGGGTGAAATGTTATTGTCGTGACTTTCAGATTACCGTTTATTTTATTTAAAACTGAAAAAATCGATCGGGACATTAGAGACCCGACTTTTGATAAACCTCCTAATCTACAAAGAACTAAGTGAGTATAAATTAAGAACATTTATTAATTGTGATAACAAATTTTATTGATTTTGTCATTATATTTTAAAAATATTTTATTAGAAAATACAAGCTATACAGTAGTGATTAGTAAACTAACATAACTATTCAAACTTCTAACAACAAAAACAAAAAGCGTGCTAAATTAATTACGTTATTAGATCAGACTACTGGTTTTATGTCTAAGATAGAAGTTAGCCTTTCGAATTTCTCTATATTATAAATTAGTAATTTAAACTTTCAGGGTATCAATGGAGATTTGGGTAGCGGGCGGTTCTAAGATCGGCAAAGTTACAATCGAGCTATTCACAGACCTGGCGCCGAGAACTTGTCATTTATTTTTAAATCTTATCAAGGGAACTGCTTCTGGACATGCTTACACTGGAACCAGATTCTTTAGGTTAATTGTGTTCTTTATAATAAATTATTTACTCAGTTCCGAATACTAATATAATTATTACAAGTAATATGACTCTTATCAAATTTTTTTATTGATATGGTGCTGTTTACGTAATCAGAATTATAGTCATTTTCAACTTTCTCCTTCCTTTTGTTAGCAATAGTGGGCAGAGCTCTAACCTCCCCCCCTCCCACCTCATGTTAACGTAAGCATGAGGATAAATAATCATATACCACACGCCGTTCACTGGTGCTTGTGGAATATTAAAAATGGAAATGAGGCAAGGACTTATTATTAACTTATTATTTATTATTGCCTTATTATTGCCCTGATTCAATTGTTTAATTATAATTTAATTCAATGTAATTTAGTATAATTTAATTTAATTATTTAAATTGTTTTATTGTTGTGATTGTATATTTTAAATTAATTTAATTGTTTTATGTTTTAATTATTGACACGAACACCATACCATAAGGAACTGTATACTGTTTATTATTAAATTAGATAAGTCGAATGAATTGTCTTAGAGTTATGAAATAAAATGACACAAAAAAGAAAATACAGGCAAAAGAACAAGCCACAAAAAACAAAAAAGAGCACAAAAATGAGAGGTAATAACAAGGTCCCTGGTTAAGCCAGGGGAAAAATTGGCAAGGACTATAAAAAAAAATATATATATATATATATATATATTAAAAACTGTGCTGTATATACAGCTCATCAATATTTACTTGTATAGTAATTCACATTTGCAGGGTTGTACCGAATCTATATTGTCGTGGCGGTGATGTTAGTAAAGACAACGGTTTTGGATGTTACATCCGCGAGGGGGACACTGAACCGATGGACGCAGAAAGTTATAATCTGAAACACACTGTGCCCGGTAAATATTTTATTATACAGTCACTTTTGACCAAGCTAATCCGCTTTATATATTGTGACGGTGGTTATTTCACAGTTGATTCTTACATAAATTCTATTATTCTTCTTTCACTGTTTTAAATGTTGGTATTATCAAATTTAAACTTTATGGCGGCTCGGAACATCGTACGAGACGATGCGTAGAACCCAATTTCAGAGTAATTACGAGACGAAGTAGGATGCTGCAGGGAAGCATTCCGCCGCGCATGCAGTCTCTCACCTGCAGTCACGCATTCTACGTATATTTTTATTATTAATGATTTTTTTTTTTCATCTATTCATTATTTTCGGTGAGTTTTGATAGTTGTGCTTTGTTATTTCAATGCTGATAATATACTTCCACGAATACAGAAATTTAATTTAATTATATAGAATAGACTACAAACATAATATTATTTTATAAATATATTATATTTTCCTTCATTTCTCCAGTCAAATTATCATACTTCCGATTTAACTATAAACGATTTATTCAGAAAGACAGCTATAATTATTATTTATATAATACGAACTAAAATTTCATGAATACCCAAATCCCCATCTTCCAACTCCCGAGCCGCCCTAAGGTTAACATCGAAGTATTACGACAATAACCTAGAAATGATGTTAATCATTGAATTAAACAAATAATAAAAATAAATTCATTTCCACCTCACTATGACTTCATAACGACTTCACATAAAAACAATCACAAGACTAAGTGTAAGATTTTTTTTCTAACCAGGTGTACTGTCAATGGTGGCGACACCAGACAACGAAGTCTACGGTCAGTTTAATATCATATTCAAACCGCTGCCACAGTTTGATGGTAAACACGTGGTTTTCGGCAGAGTGAGTCTTAGCACTTACAATATTATTTTTAATTTCTATCGCCTATAAAATTACCAGGTATTTCTAATACCTGTTAATGTACATAAAATGGCTCAGCATTAGTGTGGTCGGGTACAGTGTCGATGGACGTAGGTTTAAATCAATCTTATATTTTTTATTGCGTCCGAGCTTTCGGTGAAAGAAAACATCATAGCATGATGGCAACGCTTGGCTCTCTACCATCTTCTAGTTTAAAAATTTATCGCCAATCATCTACAGGTGTTTTCTAACAGCATCACTTTAGAGTCAGAAACATTAGATCTACTTCACGGTAGTGCTCAGCGTCATGGTCCACATCGTCACTTAACATCAGGTTACATCGTGGCTTTGACCACTTCGCTAAGTTACTTATATAAAGAGCAAAAAAGTATTTTCCTTTTTTCCCATTCCCCACCATTTAATTACTTATTTATTGATGCTCATATTTTTTTTTAATTATCCCTATATTCTCGCCGGTATTTCGAATACCAACATAGTAATAATTGAAAGTTTGTAGAAACAGTTTCAATAATTTTTTAATAAACAAAAGAAAAACTCGGTTGATAAAAAGAGAAGTAAAATATCTTGAATAATGCAATGTAATTAATATCTGAGACTTGAATTTTGAAGAATTTCCATTATCCCATAGATCATAGGTGGACCGGCGCAAGCTTTGGAGCGTATCAGCGCTCTCGGTCTACCATTAGGTACCACAACATCTGATTGCGTCATTCGATACTGCGGTTGGTATACCCGTTCCGGAATCTATCGGGAAGGTAACCAAAACACCATCAAGTTCCCACCCAGAAGGAAGACAAAGTAATGATAACATTGTGAATTTCTTTTTTGTATGACCCTTTGTTGTTTCTAATAAAACATTTGAAAAAGCACGATTTTTATTATTTGACATAATATTTTAAAGAACAAAATATTTTATACGATTCGCAGAAGTTCATCTAAACTCCGAGATCCAAGTGTACTTCGCCGTCTATTTTCAAAAATATCTATCTAAAAAACCACATCACCAAAACCGTGTAGCAGGCCGATGTTGCAGTGGGGGGCGAGGATTACATCTCGCCCCCCGGACTGCAGACCAATCTAGGTCATGCCTCCTACGGGAGGCGGGCGAAGAGGTGGGGTTGAGAAGTGTGTACACTCCCCCATCCCCGCTGGGCCATTGCACGACTAGGCCCGGTGGGTTCGCTGCAGGGGACGACGCGGTGCTTTTGAAAGCCACCCCGTGTCGCCCCCATCCCAAATGCGGCGGACGGCCCCGGGGGGTTTTAGTGGGTATTTCCGGGCGCTTCTCGCCCGGGTGAGTCCCACACTGGCACGGAGCTCGTCACTTCGTGCCCCCTTATCTATTGTATTGGGGGACTCTGATCCCTCAAATACAATAGATAAGGGTAGTGCGTAAATGCATTTCCCCCGTCACAAAAAAAAAAAAGGCCGGTGTTGCAGCGACAACTACCATTAGAATCTGTTATCGATGGTCACCGTATTTCGTACTGTACCACACTTACCATCAAGTGCTGTTGTACAGTCACTTCATCAAGTTAACATATAATAAGATTTAGAATAACTCTGTTAAAACATAAAAGTCCCAATGTAATACCTAAGAATTGTCTGGCGATTGATAAAGTTTTAAATAACAGTCAATACGAATGTTAAAAGATGACATAATATTCAATAATACTCAGTTGACTATCCAAATAACAAATGGCAACGTGGAAATAACATTTATCAGAAGGGGAATATATACTCTAATTACCCACAGGTTCTTTGTGGCAGTTTTTCAAACTTGGTAGCATGAATAGTCAGATAGGGATTATTTGAAAAT
This sequence comes from Samia ricini, assembly GCA_014132275.2. Classification (NCBI taxonomy): domain Eukaryota; kingdom Metazoa; phylum Arthropoda; class Insecta; order Lepidoptera; family Saturniidae; genus Samia; species Samia ricini. Next base: position 29,308,538 of record AP028159.1, on the reverse strand, counting down.
GCCCTTCCATATTGTTACGGTTGTTTTCTTTACTCGAAGCTCGAGTTCGTTATAGAATATATTCGAACTTACGTTCGTCGACAGGGAATTCAGTCCCAGTACCACTGAGCCATCATAGTTTCATAAACTGTATTGCTCTGGAGCCCTACAAGAATTAAGTAAGCACTAAACGGGAGGGGGGAGGTTTGATGACGTGGAGGACGGGGTTCTAAATGGAATTACGAAAGCAACTTTACTTATTTACTTTTAATTACTTAAGCAATATAATATTTGTGTAAAGATATGTAGGTACCAATGTTTACGTTATCATGGGATGGGAGAAATTACTATTCCTGACTGAAAATAAAAACGCATATACGAGAATTTCGATTTATTCTACAAATTTGTAAAAACGCTTACAAAACTCCAGAAACTAAATAAATAAATATCGAATATTAATTAATATCTAAACAGATTAATCAACTGTCCGTATAATATACATACAAAATAATTGGTCATAATACACGTTTTCGTCACTCTATTTTCACAAATAGTCCACACGAAAGGATTAGCGCCAATAGCTGAAATTAAAATAGAGTTTTCTTATTAAAATACTTGGTATTTTAAAATCACTACTCTCGAGATTCCGTTGAAGGAAAACATCGTTATTAATGTATGGTGTAGCAATAAGAGGTCAAAATCCAATGAAAATTATACATATCCAATTTTCAGTTTTTAAATTAGTAATCCTAAAAACTATTTTCCTATTATTATTGTTATTACTGATACGAAAAAACTTTACTTTCAACTCAAAAGATTTTTTTTAATTCTTGCCAATTGAGGAATATCAAAACATATCTGACAGTTTCCAAATACAATCAAAATGTAGCATGCCATGATCTTTCAGCATTCTTTCCCTAACAATAAAATTAATTAATCAATACGATAATTAACGATAAGGAACACCTTATCGTTATCGCGCTAGTAGTATAGACCTATACTTTTGCTGTAGTACGTTGCAGCCAAATAACAAGGTAAACGTATGCTTAGCTCCGTGGAGCAACTACTCCTCTAGATTCGTTGCTTGTAGTATCTATATATATATATATATATATATATATGAGCAAAGTTTGTTTTCTTGTCCGAGGTAAACTCAAAAACTACTGGACCGATCAGCATGAAACCACAACCATTCGACGCGGAATTAATCGTAGATGGTTATAGGCTATATATTTTTCAAGTTCTATGAGCCCATGTTTTCTCAATTTGTTTGTTTATTATTCCTTTGACGCACCATCACCTCAAAACTACTGAACATATCGGGATAGGACTAATACCTTTCACCGCAGTATTTTTCGTAGACAGGTATTTTTTCCGGATTCCACCGATTTTCCAATTCAATTTACGCTTATATATATTTTTTCCGTTAATAAAAACAAAATACTCTTACTTTTATTCATTCATTTGTTTTTTTTTTAAATTAGCTATCAATGAAACGTCATATGCACAGAACATATGAAACGCGGGCGGAGCCGCGAGCACCAGCTAGTCTATAATAATTACAAATCGAATTACATAACCGTACCTTTATGAGACCGTTCTAACAGTTTTTTGAATACTCCCACAATAAACTATAGATTACGAGGTTTGATTATACATGGTGCATTATACTTCATCATCTTATAGATTATCTATCAAAGCTGCTCTTCGATTTTAATATATTACAATTTTAATTATGCATTCTATCAATCGCACACCTATTTATAATTAACCGAACCTATAGAAATATTAACCGAAATGTTTTACCATAATAAAAGCCACGACAACAGCCACAACGCCGACATAAATGGCGTCTTCTCTCAAGAAATCAATGACTTTCGTTAAGCACCCATCTATGTACATCGTTGTCGGATTCGGTGACGATTTGCAATCCAACCTCTGAAATATTAAAACTCTAATTATAATATCATTAGGACATCAGAGAAGTTTGACCCACATATCGTGCCCGTTCACGTGAGTTCTATGTACTTGAGTTTTCGTTGAAATAAAGTGGCATTAGAACACGTCGACGTCATGTCGATGGTCGTTAGGGTCTTAACCCCATTCCTCTCCCGTTCCTCTCCCGAGATCGTACAAGTTGAATTGACAAATCTCTTAGAATAGACAATTTGCGAAAGCTTTAAATACATTACTAAACTTGTTACGAATAAATAATTGTGAACAATGCGTGAAACGGTATGTCACGAACTATTTAAGTTATTATAATATCGTTGACATGTCAACAGATATAAATAACTTGAGCAATGATTTCTAGATTTAAGTTGGCAGAAACGCCTTTAGAGATCAAATGTTGGCATTGTTTTATACAACCGTCCGATGGCGTATGAATCGAGATATTACTGTCATTTCTTTTTCTCTTATAGCATAATCATGACCACTTATCTTATCCTTCACGTGTCACAAATGAGTAAGAACTCACTAACATACGTGCTCGTGGACTTTTATTATTATTTTTTTCCGTATTATTACATACATACATACATATCATCACGCCTTTCTCCCGTGGTGGTAGGCAGAGATTACGTCCTTCCACTTGCTACGATCTTGGCATACCTCTTTTGCTTCCTCTACTTTCATGAGCGCTTTCATACATGCTCGTCGGTTATGGGTACTTTTTACCTGACCTTTATTTAAGACATGATTGATTTTGTCTAGATACATTCGCCTAGGTCGACCCTTACCGACTTGCCCATTCACCCTCGCCTTATAAATTAATTTCGTTAATCTTCTCTCATCCATCCTCTCTACATGCCCAAACCAACTAAGCATACCTTTCTCTATTTTGGTCACCACATCCTCTACCACACCACAGCGTTCCCTTATCATACTATTCCTGACTTTGTCAATCGTCTTCACTCTTCCGTATTATTAAGTTCAAATATAACCTTTCCAGGATAAACCTCTTGACAACAGCTCTCCGGTACATTGTCGTTCCAATCCTTGTGACTCCTCACACCGCAGCACTGCAGGAAGGTTTGTGTGTCGTCCCATGATTTAGTATATTCATGCTTAACACCGTAATATGGGATAGCCGCGTACAACTCCCTGTCTAATGTGGTAACCACTTTCTCTCTGAACACAAACTGCAGTATACCACCGACCAGCATCACCACAAAAATAATGAACACGAGAATATAATACTGAAATAGAAAGAGAGGATTTTTTGAAATATTACTATAACGTAAAAATAGACAAAAATTTATTCAGAAAGGTGTACGTTTCGAATTACAAAAATACGGTGATCTCTTTGTACTGAGCGCAAAGATATAGAGGATGCTTACAATACCATGTGTCTGGAAGGAGCAAGAACGGAAAAAAGAAAACTTTTTCTTAAAGATTACCATAAACTGTATTAAATTGTACATACTGTTGGGGTTTGGAACAGTATTTCGGCTTCACCGTTATCTGATGAGGCTAGGATACTGTACACAACAGTCAATAACGAGGAGGGGAAGTAGTAAGATAGAATTGTGTAAAATATAATCTGTATGTTTACTAATAATGTTGATATGATTACATCGTGACCCAACCGTTTAAATAAAGAAAAAGAAGGTGTACGTTTCTATAAACTACATGGTGGTTTTTCCAGTAGAAATATTGATAAAAACTTACTGTAAGCAGCATACATTTGACTTCCTTGGCCGCGCCGCAACAACCAAGCACCGTAATCAGCATCATTGCGGCACCCATTGCTACCACCACGCCGACTGATGCTATGAACATGTTATTGCTCATCAGAGTACTCGAAAACGATCGAGTCGTCCAAACCCATAGTCCAACACCCAGAGCTACTGCTCCGGCAATCTGAAAATAAAAGACAAAGCTGTTTTCTAAATTGAATTTAAAATAATGACTAAAACTGTTAAGAGGATATCCTAGCGGCCTATATCCTATTATAATATTTTTTTTACAAAATAATATATGTCACCACCGCCATGCCTGTACGTTTTGATTTTTTCCATAAATTAGTTATTGTAGAAACTAGAAGCCTTTGAAAATGAAAAATGCTCGATTTTTACCCCCTTTTTTAGACGTTCGTCAAAGAAATTTGATGGGTAAAATTTTAAGTCAGTCTTTATTATTCTAAAACTAACAAAAAATTAAAAATCGGTTCAGTTTTGGAGGAGGAAACAAGGTACTACGAAGTGATGTTTTCGTCTATTTTGCATTCGCTAAAATTAACCCGGCTGCAGTTGTCTTTTTCGTGTTTTATAACTCTTTCTGTGGGGCGCAACGCGATAGCAATAGATTTTTGAAATACCTACTTTTGCGACCGCTTGTCCTCTTAGTACAAATTCCTATAAGAATAAATATATTCTAAAATATATATGATATACATTCAATTAAGTACATTTTCGGCCAACATAGTGCACGAAATAAGCAAGAATTTTATTATTAGAGAAAGGAATAGCGATAGGACAACACATCATAGTTGCGAAAGACATCTGTTTGTAAAGTCGTCTGTTTTTAATCCTATATTCAAGGACCTTCAAATTGATTCAAATTCCTAAAGCAGATAAAATTGGCTTTTGTAGAGTTTGTCAAAAGATTTTCTTGTCTTTTTTTTGTTTGGTAGCTTTACTGTTGTGAATTTTTAATTCTTCAAGATTTCAATAATCATTATTGTAGTTTTAGCATATCTTAATCGTTATAAATAAGACAAAACGATGAATAAAAATGTAGCGTGACTAACTACAAATGCAACTATTTTTTAACAAAACTATGATGTTAGCTTGAAATTCCACAAACGACAAAGGTTTCGGCGAACCTACGTATTTATGTATCCAGTTGTAAATAAAAAATTAAATGAAGCATCTTGCTACGAGTGCACTGAAATTAATATTATTTTGCTAAGAATATAACTATAAAAACTAATACTTACGAATGTCACGACATTGATACAGATTAGCGAAAACTTCATACATCGTCCGCAGCTGTCCATTGCACCTCCCATGCCCATTGTTTTACTGTTTAAACAATGCCATTAATTATATTTTCTTAGAATCGGTCTGTTACTCATTACTGTCTTAATAATGAATACTTATAACATATTACAATATGATAATGTGAATGTACATCTTTATTTAATAACTAGCTATGTGCCCGCGGCTGCACCCGCGTTTCATATATTTTCACTGCGTAATATTGTTTTTAATTTATTTTTTTTATACGGGGCCCTAATTATTTTCCTAATTTTTATTTGCTACTAACTTAATGCTAAAACTAAAGCTAAAGCTAAAAAAAACTAAAGCTTAATGCAAACACTTTTCTCACAATTTCAAATACCTGCCAGTAAAACTGTGCATTGAATCGGATTTTATTCCAATTTTTATGAGTTTTAATTTTTTTACGCGAAACCTTAATTATTTTCGAAAAAATAAAGTAGCCTAAGTTACGCGAAGTAACTTTAGCTATCTAACGAAAAATCGCCCGTCCAAATACGTTCAGCCGTTCCGAAAATTAACCGTTACAAACAGACATAGACAAAACTATAAAAACTACATTTTTAATATATGTATGATTCTACATTGCGCAATGTTCTGTTGTCTTCCATCACACATATATGTTTACAAACAGTCTACGCTTCAATTATTGCGGCGAGTACCTTCAGCACTCGCCTCCAAAGTCACGGTGAAGCTGTAAAGGCTTTTCGCTTAACAGCATTAGCTAGGATAGAAAAAAATAACAAATATCCTCCACTTTGTATTTCGTTTCTTTGTAATTCTATCAATTTATTTAATGAAAAGCGTGATTTTTTTTAGATAAGAGCACACTATGTATGGTGGAAATAACAGACAAGTTAAGAGGCGGTCGTTTATCCTGGTATGGACATGTGATGCGCAGGGAGAAAGAGAATGTTGTAAGAAAGGTATTGGATATGAATGTGGACGGTTACATGGGAAGGGGAAGACCAAAGAAAAGATGGATGGACTGTGTGAAAGATATGTTTAGAAAAGGAGTGAATGCGGAGATGACAACAAATAGAGAGGAATGGAAGAGGAAGACATGTTTGCACCGACCCCAAATAAAAATGGGAAAAGGGTAGGGAGATGATGATGATATTTATGGTGGAAAACTTTTAAAAAAACCGAAAACTAAAGAGTAATTTCTGCGAGATACGAGCACCCCCACAGACCTGTATCATTTTATTTTTGTACCTAGTTAATAGATTTATTTTCACTAAGTTATTGATGGATTACAATTTTTGATAGTTATAAGCAACACAGTATTCATGTAGGTGCTTGAATTTGGAAATAAAAAAATAATGTTATTGAAAAAAAAATAGAATAATATGGCATATAATATAATTTACAATTCACGATATTTTTTTCTTGTCCTTTTCATAATGACCACTAGTTTAATGGCGTCAATATTTATAAACCCAATGAAGAATAAAACACCAAGCACAGAAATTCAGACGAAGCAATGTTTCTTGGACAGTACTGTTATCACCAGAGTTGTCATCATTACTGTCATTTTAGCGAGTTTAGAACCCTAAATTGCGGGATGAATTTGTATTTAATTTTTCAAACTGAATACTGGTGTTTATTGGACCTTAACAACATCACGCGGCTTTTAATCAGCTCTGTGGCAAGCACTTGGCACACTCAGCCGACAAATGATAACAAATAAGAGTACTGGTATTGGTATACAGTCAGCTTTGGCAATTACCGTGCCCACAATTTCAAGGAATCGGTTCTAGCTAAACCTGGACCATGTGGGTCGCTACATAGGACTCAGGGTATGTATAGGGGAGAAATTAGCCACCCTTCCTCGGCGACAGGAAAGGTGATTACGCAAGCTAATTCACTCGAATTCTAGATCTAGAAACTTTTTTTTTTTTTTTGACGGGGGGAAATGCATTTACGCACTACCCTTACCTATTGTATTAGTGAGACCGAGGTCCCCCAATACAATAGGTAAGGGGGCACGGAGGGACGAACTCCGTGCCAGTGTGGGACTAGCCCGAGCGTGAAGCGCCCGGAAACGCCCACTAAAACCCCCCGGGGCCGTCCGCTGCATTTGGGATGGGGGCGACACGGGGTGGCTTTCGCAACACCGCGTCGCTAGATCTAGAAACTGACTTTGACAACCAGTCTTTTTTCCGGAAAAGCTGACAACACTTCATAAAGGAATATGGAATAAATACTATAATTGATCTTTTTTTTTGTGCGTCGCACATTATTACTTATAAATGTGAACGTATTTAATAAAACCTTTCATATATATAGGTACCTGTTATATGTATATTAAAATTTGTCCTTAACTTTGTCCCGACATCGTGTTTCTTAAAGTCGCTTGACGTCCGGTTGACATTGTGCACGAGACAAGTAATCTAGACTGCAATGATTTTACTATAAAACTTTAACTACAAATGTATATTAGACAAGCTGTGTGTCCGCGTTTCATCTATTCTTCACTGCGTAATATAGTTTTTAAATACTCATTTGAAAACAATTTTGATGGTGCTGTCCATTGAATCGGATTTGTTCACAATTTCAAGATTTTTTTTTTTTTTTTTTTACGCGACACTCTATTTATTTTATAAAAATCAAATTAGCCTAAATTGTGTAACTTCAGCTATCTGCCAAAAAATTTCCGTCAAAATCAGGCAGCCGTTCCGGAGATTAGACGGAACAAACAGACAAATATTGAAAAACTGGAAAAATCACGTATCATAACAATGGAAACTCTACAATCTACATTTACTCGTATACTCAAATATCCAGTTAAAAGAATTTTTTTTTTTTTCAAATTCCCAATAGATCACTAAGGACACAAAATCGGTACATATGTTTAAATAGACATACCCGCGGCTTTGCTCGTATATACTATATATAGGCTCAGCGCTTTCCCCACGATGCCACCTTATATTAAGTGTCGATGTGTAATCACGTTAAACCTTTTTTTTTTTGTCGAGGGGCAATGCATTTACGCACTACCCTTACCTATTGCATTAGTGAGACCGAAGTCCTCCAATGCAATAGGTAAGGGGGCACGGAGGGACGAACTCCGTGCCAGTGTGGGACTCTCCCGGGCGTGAAGCGCCCGGAAATACCCACTAAAACCCCCCGGGGCCGTCCGCCGCATTTGGGATGGGGGTGACACGGGGTGGCTTTCGCAAGCACCGCGTCGCCCCCTGAATCACGATAAACCTAGAGGTACTGACTCTTAGGTGAAGTGATACAACTAAAAAAATGTAACGTCTTTTTATCTGTCTATCTGTTAGTGCGTTTATAACTCGAAAACGATGAAATGATTTCGATTATTTTCCAAGCATTTATTTATATCTAAGAGATACGATTTTTCTAAATATTGAGTAATGTATTGAACAAGTTATTAAAATAATAGGGAAAGATATCGACAAAAAAATAATAGTAGTAGGTAGGGACTTATATCCGGCTAGTCGGCTAGCCGGAGCCGTGCATCGCGGCTCTGAAGCTCAGGGTGGCCCTCAGACCCTGATCACCGAGCTAGCCCAACTTGCAATATTTTCTCCCACTCTTAACACAGTATAGATATAATCTATTTGAATATAACTATAATCATAACAACCCTATTCAACCGAAAGACGTCCACTGCTGGGCATAGGTCTCCTCCAAAGATCTTCACAACGGCCAGTCTTGCGCCATCCACATCCATCATGACAACTCAGTTGAAAGCAATTCGATCTTATAGAGAATTCCCCGAAAGTCTTCCTGATGTTTATGTAGTATTACTAAATTTACTTATTGAATAGTTTACAATGTTTTATCTACCTATAAACTGTTACCTACTTGAAAAAAACCTTCAAGTTTCGTGAAAACTGATAACAAACTTATTATTAATATTTTGATAATAATATCAACCGCCTGAGTTACTATTACCCTTAAGTACCAGTAGGTTCTCCGGCAGCATCACATGAGAGCCAGTATTTCTAGGTTACTTATTATCTTAACAACTTATTATCTTTCTAATTGAATGATTCAACCGAAAGACGCCCAATGATGAACATAGGTCTCCCCCAAAAAGGGAAGAATTGCCATAATCGTGATACTTGACAGGCGGGTTGACGATCGCAGTAGGTATTTGTGGTAGTCAGGGGGTGCTGCTACCAATCTCCAGGTTTATTATCTTTTACGCGACCTTTACGACACCCACGGGAAGATATGGGGTGGTACTATTCTTAGCCGGCACCACACGGCTATCTTACTAATGTGTACGAATAATTTGAATAAGCTAAATACAAGGAAACATCATAGTTTATATGATTTTCGTGAATTTAATGTTTGAACATAAGTTTGAAGAACTCGATACCTGTAGAACTACAAAAAAAAAATTGTCCCATTTGTTTTTTTGTACCAGTGTCTGGTTGTCGTTCCCTGGCTGGTACTGCAATATACCGAATATATAAATTAAGAGATTTACTCAATCGTATACATCGACTTTGCATCTTAAGTTAGTGATTTTATTAAACATTGTTTCCAGAAAACGTACAGTACCAATCGATGTTAAAGGAAATAATATTTCCTGAATCTACGTTTATTTTCAGTTAATCTCCATTGCCAAAATATTTCAACTTACAATTTATTTACTGATTGAATTCGAAAAGACTCATGATTGTCATTTATTTATATTAATTGAAGTGTAGGTAAAAATGAAAAAAAAATCTATATTACTCACTATAAATAAATATATTTAAATATAATATGTTTATTCAAGCTGAAATCATAGTTTAAAATTTATAATTATTTGTTATATGAACTTAGTTGTTTAAGTAAAGATGTTTTGCCATATCATTGTTTAAATTAGTTAATTATAACTGTTTTTTAAGAGTATATTTAATTATTAGAACATTATTATGATAATTAAAGGGATGTACCTAACATACAGAGTACCTGCAACGAGTCGTACAAAAGTAATATTACATAGGTACTAAGTGCGCACCGCAGACGCAATAGCCAAGGTGATGCCGCGGAAATCGCAAGGTCCGTCCGACACATTCTCTTATTAATGATAATGTTAATAAATGAAAGTTATATTTATATTCAACAAAATATAACATACAAACTTTTTACTTTCAGACGTTGAAGTTCATTTAACTCACAATCGAACTCGCCCGACTAGTTATAAGAAATAACAAACATTAATTTTAATTCTAACCTCAAAATATTATAAGTTGGTACGAATTACACTGGTCTTCTTTATCGACGAACAAACGAGTTTCACTTTACCATCACTCTTACGAGTCACGTCACAAGTTTACCGCGTAAACCGCGTAAATCGATTAGTTGCATTTATTCGGTCGGTCGAACGGTGAGTCCGTTGCAAACGGTGGGACAAATTATACTGGTCATATTGAGTCGAGTTTGCGACGCCCCCCACCAAACAAACCATAGGGCAGCAGCTTTCGAAGGCATGCTCAGTATATTTATGTGACTACAAGTAGGTCACAATAGGCGGTATATGTCATAACAATAATAAAAAAAACAAAAAGTAGGTACCTACCTATTTACTGGTTATCGAAACGCATCAGGTGCCATATTTTTCTTTGTAACGTATTCTTATAGTACCTACTTATTTATTGAAACGTGTGAATAATCAAACGGAATCGATGTGAAATCAATATATTAAAAGGCTTAATGAAAGAATGCTCGGGTCATTTATGTCATAAAATGTGAATTCGATTAGTTGATTGAGCGGGAGGTACCAATCAAACTATCAAACATAATAATGAAACAAGACAAACATTAATATTATTCAACTCTTATTTAGGACGAGAATTATATCTATTACGTTTACTTCTGTTGCATTAACACATTCTATATTAAAAACTAGATGTGTACCCGCACCTGCTCCCGCGTTTCATATATTGTTCATTGCGTTTTATTTTTTTATTCGGAACCCTAATTATTTTCTTAAAAAATGTTTAGTACTAAAATAAAGTAACAATATTTATCATGAATTCAAACATAAACGGATCTTAACTTCAGCTATCTATAAAAAAAAAACCCGCCAAAATCGGTACAGCCAGTCCGGAGTTTACCCGGAACAAACACACAAACAAAAATTTTAAAAATCGTATCATATTTGGTGTTACATAAACAAGTATTTACTACAAAAAAAAGTATTTTGAAATTACAAACATACACTTCAGTTTTATTTATAAAATTAATATTTTGAATAATTACTAATTACCGTCAAGTTTATGATAATTGTTGGAAAATTTGCCTTTTAGTGACGGTGCCGAATTCAAACATAAAAAAAACATATTTTACGGATCGGCCGCTACTTACAACACGATATTTATTAATTAACACTACTCATCACTACCCTTACATAACTTATATTGTTATCATCAAAATAATTTAAATCTACCCTCTAAAACAGTGCTCGTCACATTTTTCTGTTTAAGGGCCATAGGATAAAATGAGGTATTACTAGGAGGCGCACATATGTGGATTGCATAATTCACATCACCAATTAATTTCCATATTTTAATAAGCCGTTACAATGCGATTGCCCAGTATATTTTGTACGTTAATATCAACGTGTAAAATTATTTAACCCAATTACTTATTGATTTCCAATAAATTAAAAACGTAATTTGAAAATATTCAGATTTTCACAGCTAAAATTAAGTGTATTTGGAGTTCTCTCCAACAATCCACTACTATTTTACACTACTACACACTACACTACTATTTATTTAACTTTATAATATTATTATAAAAATATGTTTTTTATAGTTAACTAGCTGTTTCCGCGCCTTCGTTCGCGTTTCATATATATAAAAAAAATTAAATTATCATTATCCATTGGACCAAATTGTGAATTTCAACCATTTTCGAATCCTCAGAAATCGACACAATTTAGGAGTTTAGTATTTATGCGACACACGCACAGAAGATTTTTAAATATAAAGATGTCAACAAAAATTGTTTATATGTAGCGGGCCGCAGTTTGACGACCACTGCTCTAGGACAATGATTTTCAACCAGTGGTTTGCAGGAACCAGCGAAACTAATTTAAATTTCGCGGACGATGGTTGCTTGGTGAACTTGGTTGCTATCTACGTGCAAATTATTTCTAGATTATCAAATCTGTGAAGAAGATGCAAACATTTTATTTTTAACTAGCTGTGTGCCTGCGGCTGCGCCCGGTTTTTAAATATTCTTCACTGCGTTTTAATTTTTATACGGAACCCTAATTATATCGCTAAAAAATTGTTGGTACTAATATAAAGCAAAAATATTTGTCATAAACCCAAGCACTTGTCCGTAAAACTGTGCATTGAATCGGATTTTATTAAATTTTTTATGAGTATTTTTTTACGCAAAACCTTAATTATTTTCGAAAATTAAAAGTTAGGCGTAGTAACTTCAGCTATCTACCAAAATAGTCACGTCAAAATTCGTCCAGCCGTTCCGGAGGTTAGCCGGAACAAACCCAGGCAGACAAAAAATTCATAGATTGTATTTTTGGTATAGGTATCATCGCATATACATTCATATACATTTAGTAAAAAAAAATATTTTGACATTACAAACAGACACTACAATTTTATTTATTAGTTATTATATGTTTATTTATAGATGAATGTTACTATTGAGATTTTAGTAAAGTCTTATTTTTGGTATTGATTCAGTTTATTTTTCTTGTTCTACTACTCTGCTATCAACGAAGTAATCAAAGTGGTCCCTCGTCAAGAAAAGTTTAGGAACCACTGCTTCTCGAGATTTTCTCTACCAACGGATGCCGAATTGCTAGCATAAGAAAATCTTCGAGCATTACAATATTCAAAGGTTTCTGTAAATTATTTATGTTCGAATAAAAACAATATGCTAAGTAAGTAGCTAAGGTTGTAATTAAAACAACAGCTTATTATTACATTTCCAGTTTTATTAGGTTTTTGTTAATAAACATCCACATAAAATCAAGAGACAACTGGTTGATAGGTAAAATTTTAACGAATGCTTCACATTAATTTTTTTTTAAATCTAGTTTGGTATAATACGGTCATCGCATAAAACTCAGCAATGTCATTACAGTGTTACAGAGATTCACAGCATTTTGGTTTGATTACCTACATTAATTAACCCCTAAGCATAGTTAACCGCAGACCTGTAATTACTACAAGTGAATAACTTCTTATGGCGATTAGGCCGATTTTTTTTTTTATTAAATAAATTATATGTGAAGCAAAATGTAATTTATTAGAAACTAATTATATATACGAACTTGTCTGACATTGCTTTATTTTCCACGATTAATTATCTGACGTGACTATTAATTAAAGTGACTTATTGTAATTGAGCTTTGGTTATAAAAACATAACAGAAAATCTCTCAAACGATTTCATGAAATGATGGATTCATTTGTTTGTTAAAAAAAGCGACTCAGTCGAACGGATACAACGAGAGAAAAAAAAAGTTTTTTAACAATTTAGGGAAAACTATTTTAACTTTTACACAGTTATATCTGGTAATTTTTTAAATTATGACTCGTGTAAAAAGCTTCAATCATACATGACGTTTCGTGGTTCTCGTCAATATTATCGTGTGTTGTAAAACAATAAAACGTGAACTGAGATTTAGTATTAATAATTTTTTTTTTTACTCATAACGGTCACTTTTATATGTGTTCGATTCATTTATCCGTTCGAGCTTCAGCATAAAATAAAAGCATAAAAACACTGTTTATTTGCAAATTAATTATCTTATTTCCTTTAATTTGCGTGATCATCATTCTGTACTGAAAAAAATGAATCCTTTAACAACACAATTTCATGATACGTATGTTACATATTACGCTGGTTAAAAAAAAACACTTAACCGCAATCAGAAAAATAATTATTCATGTAATTTTTTAAGTTTTCGCGTTCCATATTTAAAATCAGTTAATTTTAACGGGTTTTTACGCGTTACCTTTTTTTTTCTTCCACGGTTGGTGAAACCCAGCCGAAACGTCGGGATAGGAAGAAAAAAAAAAAAACCAAAGGTAACGCGTAAAAACCCGTTAAAATTAACTGATTATAATTATTCATGTATATATATATATATATATATATTACATTTTGCGCTAATAATACAACAAAATACACTTAAGCTATACCGCCAACGCATTGGTTATTTAATTAATAATTAATAATAATATACTGGTTAATTCTCGTACACATTTAAAATGTTTCTCCCCTTTTACATCTCGCTCACACATTAACTACAAGAGAGGGATGAAAACATTTACAAATTGTTTATTCAGAAGGAGAACAAGTATTCACATCGACATAATAAATTAACCCTATTCGTAAGTGTTATGAGAGTTTACATTTTTAATATTACATATCCCTAACATTTAAACATTTATTAGAATATTTAATTAGACATATAGGAGCGAGGCGATCTGCGCAGATCTCCGCTTACAAGTAGGTACACGAAAATTCATCTAATTTTATTGTTCACCCCATTTATTTAAACGTTAATAGTTGCTAGAGAGCAAACGTTTTGAAATTTTGAAAGAACAATAAACATTTTGAGTTAATTCATTTGTAATCAAGTATCTTATAGAATAGAATGTAGCCGTAAAGCTGCGCAGAACGTACGCTTCGGTTGTTTCACATTTATGGTATGAACACACAGTGGAAGTGACGGGACCTCAGCGCGATTTCACTATAGAATAGGCTCGACGACTTGTATAGAAAAATCGCACTGTCATCCCGATGCCGCCGCTGTACGTTGAAATCGTTCGAGTTTTTTAAAACTCGTTACGACACAAAATGGACTATCGGATAGTCACGGAAAGCTGCCGCGGCCGGTTGTTCGCACGGTTCGATATTAAAAACTTCACAATTAATAATTACAAGTTATTTATTTATTTGAATTAAAGTTACAGTATTACTTAAACTAAAATTGTAAACAACGGATTCACCGCAGTTCGCTCAGCCAGACTATAACTAATTCCGGAATCCCAATTACCTCATATTAAATCAATACACTGGTTGGTTCCTATGAAAGGATATTTATATTTAGTATGATAAAATTCCGAAACGGTAACGACCTAAAACCAGTGTCTATTAGTATTGGAAGCTGTTGAATTTATGTCATTAGCAAAAAATTTTGAAGAAAAAAAAAAAAAACAAATTTTCTATTTCATAAATAAATTTGTATTTTTAAATAATAAAAAAATATGACTGCATTCGATTTTCACAGGTTTTCATCAACATAAAGCTTATGTCAGTTTTCATTATCCACGAACGTTGGGAAGCATTTCCACTACAACTAAATACTAGTTCTAGTATTACTAGTAAGTTCAGGACACTTCAATATTAATGAACACTTTTCATTTTTTATAAAATACTGTGGAATATTATATATATTTTACGTAGTGTGTTGTATGTATTATTTAGACAAACCATTTGGAAGTTTTTGTGATCATTTTACATACAGAAAAATTATGCGTGTCTTAAAACTTAATTAATTTATTATACTATATACATAAATATACTGAAACAATATGTTACAAGTTATGAAAATAAAATGCGTTCTCGATTTAGTCGGTAATTGTGGGAATGTTGGATTGTGTGTAGGTTGACTGAAACGAACTGTGGGTAAGCTCAGCTGAGTATGCTCGCGGAGGTGTTCGGGTGTTGGTGTTGGGGGGAGGGGATGAGGGAGATGGGTTAAGGGAGAGGAGGGGGAGTGTTGGTCGGGTCGGAGCGCTCAGCTGGCGGCGACTGCGACAGTGCGCGGCGCCGCGGCGCACCACTACGGGCGCCTACCGAACGCCCCGGCGACGCCCCCGCGCTGATGCGACATATACCCGGACCCGTTCGACGCTACGATCAAAATCCATTTGATCCACTATACACGACTACTAGGAATTCATGATTGAACACTAAAATCGGTCCATATGAATTTTGATGTAAAACTTCCATTATTACACTACTCGCGAAGTTGTTTCGACGAAGTATTAGTCACATAGGGCCGTGCAAAGATTACGTAAGCAACATTTTGATCATTGTTATTCCTGCTCTACTAGCAATAGTAAGTAAAGGGGCACCCCATTATTTAAAGATTTATAAGAAAATTGTATTGTATTATTATCCATTAATTTACGAAATAAATCGCAAGTGATTTTAAAATAGATACTGCTGTCACCTAAACTAGACATTCCTATAGCTCAGGCATCAGTGAAATTGCTTACGTCCTAGTCCCTCAACATGAACGGATAACGCTCCATTGAGAGGGTGTTTAAGACTTTCGGCGGATGCAGTAGAAGACCCAGAGATAATTAAAAAATATAGTCAGAGCAAAAAAGAAAGATGGGAGACTCTAAAAAAAAAAATCACCATTTACACCTCGGCTCCCAAGCCATGAGAAGAAATAAGCAAAGCATAGACCCCAATTAATGCTTACGTAATAATTGTGTAGGATTCTCATACAAGCTCGCGAGAATCTTATTCAGCGGCGCCTGTACGCTTTACATCTTAGATAATATTCAAGAAATAGCTGCCATTAGACTACACTTCGACTAGAACACCGTCGAAACAAATTCGCAAGTAGTGTAGCGCTGGTACTAAAATCGGCATGAGCGACAAAGGAAAACATTGCAATGACCCCATGGCATTATGGTAGAACATTATCTTACGTCTTCCTAAATGGCTACCATTCTCAAATTAGAAATTATCAACCATCACTCGAGAGTGAGTTCTTCTAAAATTAATATGGTAACGAGACATTGTAATTAAATACAATTTGGGAATGTGGTCAGACACCAAAAACTATGAATACATTTAGGATTCTAGAAGGTCTATTCACTTATGAACTTTGTGATTACCATTTTTTTTATTTATACTTGTTAAGTTGAATTCCATAAAGAAGCCGATTTCCATACTCCAGTGTGTGTGAACCACATTATTTCTTGTAAAGAATACTGATATATAGGAACATAAAAAATAACTAATTGTAGACATCAATACACAGAGTCATAGACAATTCAAGTTACCATGTCACTACTAAACAATTTTCTACATATAGTAATTTTACAGCTGATTTAATTGCTTTATTAGCATATTAGCTGTGCCCGTGACTCTGTCTGCAAGGAGTTCCACATTTATAAAAAGACGATTTCAATAAAATATAGATACATAACCATACATTCAATATTAAATTAAACATCCATATTATTAATTAACAAATATGCATTCCCTTATATTCACCTTTCGAATTCTTATTGATTTTGATGCACCCAGTTCCAAAATGACTGTTCTCAAATATAATTAATGGCTTCTATTAGTAAGTTTTATACTTTGCATGTGAAATTTTTACCCATTTGGGACATTTCTCTCAAGACCACTGAACTGTGCTTTCATCATTTATAAGAACTTACATACAACGTTTCACGACTCTTAAGTATAAAAATTACTAGAACGAATTACAAAATTGTCAACCCTTTTCTTAACCACTATGTAGTGAGTTTTTAAAGCTTACACGTTTGGGATATAGACCACTCCCATATTGAATTTCATCAAAATCCATCCAGCAATTTTTACATTATTCATGCGCATACATAAAATCCAAAAACCATAGAAATATATTCTGCCATTGATTTTAAATTCTCCAGAGTTATTTTTCTCAAGTATATTTAATGTACAGATTATGTTTCCTTACAGATTTATTATAAGTATAGGATATGTAATTCTCATTACATTGACTCATAGAATGTATACAGCTAATAATAGGATAACTTATAGGATTTCTTAGAATTAGACAAGTACGGTTTAGAATCAATTATACACACAGTAGAAATCCCTAATTAATATAATATAGTCTCTCACCTTGATTATGATACGGCAAACAGTTAGATTTTAAAATTTCCTCGTGATTACCGTAAGCACAAAATTTCACTACAACAGTACTGGCTGATATACCGGTGATTTCTGCTTCATAGAACTGGAAAGTAATATCAAATAACACATAAGTAAATTAAAAAAAAAAAAACACAAGTTCATCATATTTATTAATACGCCAGAAAAAAATATTCAGATTCCAACTTCGTATTCCCCATATGAAATTTTCCAATTCAACATCAATATAACTTTACCTCAAAAAATACTTAGTTTAAAAACGAATACTTACATTATTATCCTCCCAATATAAAGCGAGACATCTATCACCGACTTTCCAGTTTATCTCTGCAACCCCCAACATAGCTCTTGCTTGTTCATTGACAGCAGCATTCTGGAAGCCCAGGAGTGACCCCGGGAGGAAGGGCCCTCCGCCACGTATCGCATTGTACTCCTGAGGTCTGGCACCGTAGCCATACTGCCGCCCCCCGTATCCCCCTTGAGCGCCACCCATATAATTTAAATTAGGGTACATTTGGGCTTGCTGTTGTTCAATATAACCATTCGGCTGTTGTTGCCTGCGTTGGTACTGTTCTTGATACTTAGGCATTTCATTGGTCCTCCTGAACGGTTGAACATCCTGTATATTTTGGTTTTGCATGTAAGCCTGCTTCGGTGGATAACTCTGGTCTTGATGCTGATAACCCCGCCCTTGGTGAACTTCCTCTGGCCTTGACTGTTTGCACATAAGATTCAGGTTGTTAGCCGCTTCCACTAAGTTATCCATATTGTTAGGATTACGACTATAATTGTGCTGTTGCATTTTGTTTTCGTTCATATTTCTATCAGTCCTAGAGCTCCTATCCTCGTACTGGGCTTGTTGTTGAGAAGGATTTTGATATGCATTATTGTATGGTAAGATATTTATGTTAATATTATTTGTTGAATATGTGTTGTTGTTGCTGCTGTTGTTTATTTTTCTCTTCCAATTTCTTTTGAAACCTTGGGGGTTTTTCATTTTGAGTTTGGTACTTCCTCTCATCTCTGTGCGAGGCTTGCACATTTTCATTAGAGTAATGCCCTCTGTTCTCTGATTTGTGTCTGTTCGGTCCATCATATCTTGATCCATGGCCACGAGGGTTATTTTTCACATTACTTTTATCTCTGTTGTTGTAGCCTTTGTCAACTTTTTCCTCTGCATATGTATTGTTTTGTCTATTATTCTTATCTTTATCTGGCACATTAGGCAATTTATCTTCTAGAAAGTCAAACAAAGAAACTTTACCGGAAGGCTTCACAGGGATCCCATCTTCATCGTTTGAGTCTTTATTCCTTCCTTTACGTTTAGATGGCTCCTGGTCCTTTTGTTGCTTCTCCTTGTTTCTATTTTCTGAATTATCTCTCTTTTGTAATATTTTTAATGCTCTATCAACATTATTTTTTGTGTATTTTAATGTATTCTCAGCCTGCTCCTCTGTGAATCCTGCATCAACAATCTTCTGTACATTTGCATCAAGCAAGGGCTTTGTACCTCCACCACCAAACACCTGAAATTTTTTTTTTTATTAAGTTTTATATAGTAAAGTTCAGTGTTGTAGAAATAAAAAAATAGGGATATGACTTAAGGCAATCTTTGATGTTACCTTTTTAACACCTGACATTCTTTGCGCCTCTGCAATAGCCCCTTTTCTTTGAGCTTCAAATTCAGCATTATCTTGTTTGGAAGCTTCCTGGAGGCTCTTGAATTGTTTATCTACAGAAAGAGCTTCCAATCTTTGTCCAAATGGAATCCATGGTGGAGGACCACCTTCAGCTCCTATACCACCTATAAAACATAACATATATATTTCAATTTTGGAAGTTAAAAAAGTAATAATATTGTTTAGGTTTATAAAATTTTTTTTTATTAAGCTTTACATTTTATAACTAATTCATCCATATCTATAAATAGTTCGTCTAATAGATTATTTCATTTTTATCATTAAAAAAATAATTATTATTGTACAATTTAACATTTTTTGTTTTATACATTAAAACACTACCATATTTTTAATGAAAATAATCAAATTATCATTTCTTCTATAATTAATTGTTTAGACTCACCTCTGGTATGTTTGGCAAGACTTCTATTTAGTTCCCATTTTTCAATCATGTGAGAAACTTTTCCACCCAAAACTGATATAACATTTGGTGAAAGCCAAACCACTCCGTGACACGCTTCCAATTCTTCATTTTTCAACAACAATTTTGTTCCTGGTGGAGTATTTATACTTAAACTTGGTATTAAACTTATCTCTAGACCTGTACATGTTGATTTTCCATCATGTAAAGTGAGTTTTAGCATTCTAGGCGCTGAAGTTGATTCCTCATTTGCTTTGGGAGCCGACACATTACGTATCTTCTGTATTTGGACTACAACAGGTGCCTCTAACTTAGACGGATCTTTAGTGAAGTCCTCAGGCAATGCAGCATCCCCTATGTCCCTCAAATCATACTGAAAACCATGAAAATAATATGCGATAAAACCTCCATATTATCAGACAAAACAATGAGAATCTTACTGGAAATAATACTTACATCTAATGCTTTTTTGATAAGAATATTTACATCTTGTAGTTCTCCATTTTCGCTTATTGTGTCTACACCTTCTTGGCTTAAGTGCCTGGAAGAGACATCTTTATTAATTCACGTGAAAAAAGCTAATTATGCAAGATTTTTGACAATTTATTAATAAAATAATTACCAGCCAAACTCTCGAAGATTTTCCTTTAGCGACATATTCTTATTTGAGGTCAAACTAACATCATTTCACCGAAAATAATTGAAAATAATAAAATTCACGGACATACGGCACCATGACAGCCACAGAATAATAATACTCCTACCGGATGACAGCACTGATTGTTGTTTATAATTTTTTACAATCGTGAATACAGGTTTTTTAGACTTACACATAGGGTATCTATCTGTCAATGTTACAAACCTTCCCTAGGTACCTTACCAACTGAATTGTACAGTCATGGTAGATTTTGAAAATGGACACTGTAGAGAATACTTTTTTTATTTTGTGTTCAAGTAAAGTAATTTGTTCAAGGAAAGGAGAAATACTGGAACAAGTGAAAGAGTTTATGTACTTGGGATCAAAGGTTACGAGAGATGGAAAGTGTGTCGATGATATTGAGCGAAGAGTTTTGTTAGGGAATAGAATAAACGGGGCCCTTCGTAACTTCATGTGCAGCCAGAAAGTGACTGAAAAGGCGCGTTTGGCTGTACATCGAGGAGTCCTGGTCCCTACACTTGGGTATGGTAGTATGGGTTTGGCAGAAGAAGCATGAAAGTAAGATTAACGCTGTGGAAATGAGAAGTCTGAGAAGTATAGCTGGAGTGAAGATGATTGACAAAGTCAGGAATAGTATGATAAGGGAACATTGTGGTGTGGTAGAGGATGTGGTGATCAAAATAGAGAATGGTATGCTTAGTTGGTTTGGGCATGTAGAGAGGATGGATGAGAGTAGATTAACGAAACGAATTTATAAGGCGAGGGTGAATGGGCAAGTCGGTAAGGGTCGACCTACGGCGAACGTATCTACACCAAATCACGTGTTAAATAAAGGCCAGCTAAAAAGTACTCATAACCGACGAGCATGTATGAAAGAGCTCATGAAAGTAGAGGAAGCGAAAGAGGTGCGTCAAGATCGTAACATGTGGAAGGACGTAATCTCTGCCTACCCCCACGGGAGAAAGGCGTGATGATGATATACGTATGTATGTAAAGGAATTTACCTTTTTTCTACTCTTCATATTCCAAGTTATACCTTGTGCTACATTAGTGCTCCATAGTAAATCAGTTGAAGACTTATTTACACTCTCACAATTTACAGTAACAGAGGAACAATGTTGACAGATAATCGTGATGTGTGAAAAATGCTTTCAAGAAATGACAGGCAAGCCGTCACAACATGTACTTTTCTGACACCTGGTGCCAGGATAATTCCGGGTCTTCTGGTGTGAATTTGCTACCAGCTGCATGCGAGTTGGTGTAAAAAAATATGGAGCCATAAGGACTGCTGATAGAAGTGAAAACTCGAAAATTATTTTTTGGTGTTAAAATTTGTAATTGCAGAATTTGTAATTGTAAGAAATCACTTGCTGGTTACTGCAAATTCTATGACTCTGTCTAGCGTAAGACACTTTCTGTGAAGTGCTTATTACGTATGAACGCTCTGCAAATCTTAAAGTTGGTGGAGATGGTCTGTTTGAGTGTGTTCGGTGTGGTCGTCGATGTCACTCCCGTATCGGCTTGGTAAGCAACATTTTTCTGGTTTTTTTAAACCAGAATTGGTTTAAATTGGTGCTTCAAGCAATAATTATTTACATTTTAGTTTATTTATAATCAAAACATATGATAAGCAGCATAAGAATACATTTTATTATGTACTAACTGTGCCTGCTAGTTTTTAACAAATTAATAAACTGACAGGTAGACAGACCTTCTGGTTGATAGGTACTTGTGATGTTTTCAAAATAGGCCAAAATTATAAATAAATATGTGTAGCGCCATCTATGAATAATCGTCACAAATACATACATTTTTTTTAATGAAATGTAAATAAATTATGTAGATTCAATTTATATACATTTCCGCACATGTCACTATTCATTTATAATACCATTAAGCAAACACATATTCACATATTTATATTCCCATTTAAATATTCAGAATATATACTATAATCATACCAAATTTCATCCAATTCGGTCCAGCCATTTTTGCGTGATTGGCGAACAAATTAATAAACAAAAAATTTAAAAACCATAGATATTTAAAAACCACTAATTATAAAATGGGCGAAAAGGCTTGAATTTTTTAAAAACTGAAATAGGCTCAGAGCTTTTATTACAATCTTGCTTGATGTTTAATCATGATGCAGTCCAATGTGATAAAGATCCTGTGAATGTGTATCTATAATTTAATAAAAACCGTCTTTTTTTTAAACACGGCATTACACGAGCACGGAGTCGTAGACGTAGCTAGTTGTAAATATTTTTTTTTTTAGTTCGGAAGAAATCGATTTAAAATATTATCTTGGTTATAAAATTAAAACTTCTAAAATCGATTTCAATTTTCATCCCTAGTTTATGTTTTGTATTCTTTAATCTCTTTGTTTTGTACGAGGTTGAGTTTTTCTTTATCAGTAAAATAATTCGGATCGGATTAAAGCATTACCTACCTTCATTGTATAATAAATATCATTATTTGGTTATCTACTACTGTAGAAAAGAGTTTACAACACTTTATCGGACATTTACGTACGTGTACGCCCTTCTAAACGCTACGTGTTGCAAAATGTCATCGGTAAAACGTTCATTATAAAAATATGTTTCAAACAACTGTTTACTATTATTATTATTAATAAATTGATTTACATTGTATTAAAATGCTTATAATATTAAAATACAATATATCTTTTATTTCCAGACTCATATATTCAATGTAGAAATGACGTGCGAAGGATGCTCGGGTGCAGTGGATCGAGTTCTGAACAGGTTAAAGGGCCAGGGGGTAGAAACAGTTTCAATAAGCTTACCAGAACAAAAGGTTGCTGTCACGTCAACCTTGAGCGCAGATCAATTATTAGATGTGATTAAAAAGACTGGCAAAAAAACAACATATTTAGGCACTGAATAATTTTGGGCTTTAAGTTTGTAAAATGTAATGTTGCCCTAATTTAATGAATTAGCTGCAGTTATTAAATATAAAATGTATTTTCTTAAGACAATTAATATTTACATGTTTTTATATTTGTACAAGTTTCATGTTAATATATAATTTGATATTGTTATGGTTGTATTAGAATTAATGTCATGAAATTTTATTTTAAAGTTTTGTTAACCATTGAATAATTTTTATAATACCAGTATTTTTTTTTTAGTAAATATATAACTTTTTAAAGTCTTTATTTAAAAAAAAATCATTATAATATACAAGTTTACCACAAATCTAATGTATACTATTTTTTAATGTCATCAATGACTTCTTCTATAGTATTCAATCTCAAGTCAACAAGATCTACAGCTTCATGCAGTGCATTTAAATGGTCAACAATAGCATTCACAGTAGGCAGCACATCAGCACAATCACATGCCTTTGTCTTGCTTGTAACAGTATTATTTAATCGCTTAACTTTCTTTAGTACAGGTTCTCTGCCTTGTAAATTACTTTCACTTATAATTTTAAATCCACTATTAATTGGAAAACTCCGCTTTCTGCCTACCCATTCAATTTTACCACTTGTGTAGCATACATCATTTTCTTTTAATTTTATCATTCCAAATAGATCTTCCTCTGGAAAATGTTTGGTTTCTATAGATCTGTTCATTATTGAAGGTATAGTGTAGGTAGAAGGACTAGGTGGGTGTTCTAGGTATATGACTTATATGCCCAACTCCATTGTATTCTTCTGAATGCTCATTAGACTTAACAAAAGTAGGTACATTGCTTGGAGCAAAATTTTCTGGTAATGATTTTGTCAATCTCTGTGATTCTTTTGAAGTGACTATAGAGTTCCCCATTTCTATTTGCGTGCTATGAATATTAGGTTCTTGGAAACTTTGCACTCTGATAGACTCGTCATTAGTTTCAGCAACATCATCCAAATGTAAAAATGTTGTTATAGGATACTTCATGCTGTGATAACATAAGTACCATATCCTCAAACCCTAATTTGTATAAATTGGAATTAATGTTTGCAATGTAATCAACAAGAATAGGAACGCTTAAGTTTAATCAACATGCAGTTCTCACGAAACTCAAGTTTTTGTAAAGTTACTGTATACTTTGAGGTCAGGGTTCCTAAATCCTGAATAGGAAGGTAAATAATTTAGTCATTTTAATAACTTAGAATATTAATTTAATATAGTATAATTAGTATAATTATTATATTTGCTCTTAGCTATACAAATTCTAAGAAATATGTACATATGAGTAATATATCAGGGGTCTAACTAATAACAATGGCAGAGAAAGTCCCATGTAATGGAAAAGTGATTTATTATAATTCAGATAAAATTTCAATTTTATTTTAACAGTATCAAATGGATAGGATATAGATAGGTTATAAGAAATAATATTTCACTTTCACATATGTGAAATATCACAACAGTAGTACAGCATCTGATTTTTTTTAGTATAAATATTTAGTAAATTCCCCAAACAAATGTTAAATGGACTTTGCCACATTTGTTATTATACCCCTTAAATTAATACTTCTACACAACAAATACTATTTTACTCTTATCTCTTATTGACAACCTGTTTCCTGTTCTTAGATGCCGAAGTTATTTTGGAAAACTGTGATGTAGATCTTTGTATTGCTGATGAGTTTTGTTCTAAATTCTCTTTAGATGCACTCAACAGTTCTGTATAATTTGTTTTCCACGTAAATACCTGCAATTTTATACACATTTAAAATGCTGAATATCTATTTTTTTTATACTTTATGGAAGGTTTAAAGTCAAATGTTGAACATAGATAAATTAAAATATGTATTACAATTGCAATTATAAGCCTCCTTTATCTATGGTATAAAAATGAGTTTGGTAAATTTATAATAACCTACCAATTGATCTTCACCAGCTGATGCAAAGCTATCACCACTTGGTGAAAAATTTACAGCATTCACAGAACCCGCATGACCAAATAAAGTAAATATTGGATGCCCTTCCAATAAGTCTAATATCTGTAAAGAAATGGGTTTGTTAACCACTTTTAGTAATAATTTTGTAACAATGCTTTAAATCACACTGGGAATAGCAAACTATTTTTCATTTATAAATGTCTCTTTTTTAATTATTAACAATAGGAAAGAGTTAAGAGGTGCTGTTATCAAATGAGATTACTTGTTTATGATCACCCCTTTTGCTTAGTGTAATGGTTCAGAACAGGCAATATGTATAAGTGGTGTGGTACCGTTTAATGTCTTAACAAGCTTGATCAAGAAGGATAATAGATCAGATTTCTCTTTAAATATAATGAATAAAATGTCTGTACCATTCTACCAATCATTCTGGTTATAAATATTAGTTAAGTAATGCAAAACATACCTTCATTTTACCATCTTTACTGGCTGTCAGAATGTAGCTGCCACTTGGATGGAAAGCTACTTGATTAACTGCATCACTATGGATACTGCAATGAAATAATTTTCTCATGGTAATCTTAATATAATAAAATAGAAATATTTCATATTTTCCTGACTTGTCTCTTTTGATATTACATCATTTAAAAAGGAGTATCTAATTGACTGCACAAAAAGATGTTCGAATATTTATTATAAATGTTATTTTTACAACATTAAATCTTTTCATCTTATAAATTTTTTATAGTATAGAGTATATTATAGTTCTCTACAGATTTTTGTGGCCAGGTAGACTATTAGTGGAAACAAGTCTTGAATTACCACTGATTTTCGATTTCACTATGTGGTAAACATCAGTTATGGGCATCTTACTGTAATTTGAGGACAATAACTAATTTATATAAATATTTACCTGTAATATTGTATAAGATTGTGAGTTCTTATATCATATAACTTAACAATCCCATGTGAAGTTCCTACTGCAATATAACAACCTGACGGGTGCCATGCTAAATGAACACCATGACCTTTCTGGTTCTTGTATGTATGAATACACTCTCCAGATTGAATATTCCAAAGTTTTACTGTTTTGTCATCTGAGCAAGAGGCAATAATTGATTCATCATTTGACATACGTGCACATCGCACCCAGTTTGTATGACCAACATAAGATGCAATAAATTTGTATTTATCAGTAGTCCACAGTTTTACTATTTTGTCATCAGATGCTGTCAGTATCTGAAAATAGTATTCAAGTGAAATTTTTTATTGGAATATTAATCAAAAATAAACAAAGAACAATTAACTCCATCTGCTCAAGTAATGCTGTTATGGCTCCCAGTTCAGTCCAGTCCATGCAAAGTAAGGTGTTATGTGTAAAAGACTAATATATACACTTATGTACAACAGTGGACTTCTTTCGGTTGAATCAATCAATAAACACTAACAACAAATATAATAAACCTACAATTCACATGAAGGAAAACATCCTGATGAAGTTATAGCGTGGTGGCAAAGCATTCTTTCATATTTGCTACATACAGCTATATGTGTTTCGACTCTTAACCGGTCAAGCATCAACCTGGCATTTACACCAGCTTTCAATTGTTATCCTTTTTTTATTGGTATTTGTGTGTTTCAGTTATTTGTTTCCAATCTTGGACCATAATGTCACATGACATCTTGCAAGTTTGTGGTCAAAGTGCTTAGCCTATGCAGTTATAATTTGTTTTTACTTGTTTTCCTGACATTATAAAATATTATATTCTAAAAGCTTCAGGTTATTATTTGTTTGGATGATCAAATATCAGCTTTCTTTTCAAATTTAAAGGACTATTATTTGAAATGAGAATAAATAATCACCTTAGAATTATCAGGACTGAACTGAACAGAACGGACAGTTTGTGAGTGAGCTTTGAACATTCCAGTGCTGCCTGTGACAGTTGGAACCCATAGCCTGACTGTCTTATCTCGAGATGCTGAAGCCATATACTTGCCAGATGACGAAAATGTCACATCCATCACAGCTTCATTGTGTCCTTGAAATCTGTAACTCCGTAGTTTACCCCGAAGATCCCACAGCTGTAAGGAAATAAAGAATAAATATTACGTATTTTAAGGATATATCACTTCGTGTTCAAAGTTATTGCTTCTAGATTTAATTAAGAAAAACAGAAAACTTTTATTCACTAATGAGATACAAATCTCATACTGAAAAAATTAGCATAATAATAATACTAATAACAATGAAAAAAAGTTATACCCAAAAAAAAATACACATTATCAGGGTAACATGTCACCCACCAGCGCATCTCATTAGATGAAAGGGTCTCTAGCTCAGCATATGCTGAAGTACCAACAGATATTCAGCGCTGATTTTCAGCTGAAGCCCAGAGCGAGTCCGGAATGACAGTATGTAAACATTACGATAATTGTAGACTGATGATAAATTGTTAGATTATCGAATAATTCTTACCAATACAGTATTATCTAAAGAACTACTGGCAATTTGTTGTTCATTGGGAGAATAAAAAAGAGCAGTTATCGCGTTTCTATGACCCTTCAGTTTTTTTTTCTCTAAATATGGTTCAAGTGAAATACATTTAGAATCCATTTTTGCAAATAAGCTTCAGTGTAATTTGATTAGAGAACTATTTTTAAGTTTGAAGTTTCGTAGAAAGATATAGAGACTTTGTCTCTAACCAATTTGAATTCAAAATAAAACGACATTGACAAAAGAGATCAAACCAAAAACAAAAGAAGTTTGCGTAAGGATGTAATTGTTTTTGGATGAGGGGCCAAGGGGATGCTTGGTGCAATTTTGGTCTGTCATGTTGTCGTCCTTAATTTTAATTCATTATTTTGGAGTATTTGACTAAATATTATATAATTTTGGTGGCATTTTCGTTATCTAGTATAGTTATGATGCACAAATGTAGTGAAGAGAAAATAATGACACGAAGCGTGAATTCTGAAATGTCCCAATCATTCGGGTTGTGGTTGTAACAGAAAGCCGTCACTTATTAATAGTGTTCCTAAAGTCTGACTTGGCTGCATGGTTTACTAGTACCTTTGCCATTTCCTTAAAAAGGAATAAATGGAACTAAAAAAAAAATGTTTATGTCGAAGGGGGTGCTTGGTGCAATTGTGGTCTGTCATGTTGTCGTCCTTGTTTTCAATTCATTATTTTGCAGTATTTGACTATATATGATGTAATTTTGATGGCATTTTCCGTTATATACTGTAGATATGATACGCAAGTGTCGTAAAGAGAAAATAATGACACTAAGCTTGAATTCTGAAATGTCCCAATCATTCCCGTTGTGGTCATAACAGAAGACCACCACCATTTTAGTACCACCATTCGTTTATTGATAGTGTTCTTAACGTTAGACTTCGCTGCATGGTCTTGGTACCTTTGCCTATTCCTTAGTACGGATTGAACACAACCAAAAAAAATGTTTATGGCTACAGGCTATCTATCTAAAATTCCTTTTTTGTTCGACACGAGGTGTTTCATGTTTTGAATTATTTTCATGTTTTTTAGATACTACACAAAAATAAGTATTTTGTGACTAACTAGTTGATATAGACTTTGTTTTTATACTTTAGACATGCGTAAGTAAATTATATTTTCTTTGACTTCTCTATGAAACATGATTTTAAAATTTGCATGCTTTTATTACCGGGTAGATACAATTTGTATAATATATAATTTTTTTCTTAGTAAAGTTATATATTTATTATTCAATTTCAGTGTCGTGACAATCATGATGTAAAATTTTTATCTATGGGGAGTATTTTATTCAAGATAGAAGGTATGTTTTTTTAAATTATAATTCGTGTATTTACCCAATATATAGAGATAGCTCGTAATCATTGATTATTTTTATTTATTTCTTGTATTTGAGTACTCCATTTGACCTTACGATATTTGTGGGAGTATGTATATAATAATAATAGAATATAGTAATAATGTAAGAAAAATGATAAAACAAAAAAAACATTAACATTTTTAACTGTTAGGTTTTGTATGCCATATGAGAAGGGCATAAAAACCAAAGTACTACTTTTAGTGAAGTAGATGTGCACCAATCAAAATGATAATCAATTGCTCTTTGATTTTTCTAATCAATAATGTAATGATGTTTATTTTGCTTTGTTAGATGTTGTAACATTGCAACACAACTAATATTTTTACACAATATCTTGCTGAAATAAAATTAAAACAATAAGAACATATGTTTGTTTCTCTAGACATTTTGGGACAGTACCATGTTTGTCCTTCAGTTTTAAAAATGTTTCCTTATGAAATAGTTCTAATATTACTTGTAAATTAAAATAGCGACATTAAAGCTTTTTTTTAGCAGTTGCATTATCAGTTACAAATTATTGTATAATATCTTTGATATACTAAATTCTTTGGTCTTAAAACTTTTATTTTTACTTTAAAAGATTTAGTACCTATATGGTAAATACACTTGGTATTTTATTTTGTCTACAAAATAATATTTATTAACTTCACCCTGAGATTATATTGTAAAGCATTCATCTACAACTTCGGGTTTCAGCTAGTTTAAAGTTACTTAAAACTGATTACTGATTTACCCCCTGAATTGATAACTAAATATACTTATACCTATAAGACTGGTCATCATTATTCTCCTGCCTTTTCCCAACTCACTTGGGGTTGGTGCAGTATTTTTCTTCTTCCAAACGTCTCTATCAGCTGTCATCTCTTCATTCAATCCTTTTTCTTTCATATCATTTCTTACACACTCCATCCACACTTGGCCTTCCACTACTTTTCCATCCTTCCACATTCATATTCATTACTATTTTACCCATATGCACTTCCTCTATTCTCATAACATGTCCATACCATGACAAATGGGAACCTTTCAACTTTTCTACCACTGGCGCAACTTTCTTTCTTCCTCTAATATATTCATTTCTTATTTTATCTATTCTTGTGATGTCAGACTATAAATTACAAGACTGGTATGAAAATATATATGTCAACTTATAAAATAATTTTTTCTTACCATTTTTGACATATAATTAGAGAAGTTTTTATGTTATTCAAATTTGACATCCAGTGGGATTAAAGATTTGTTTCTGCAAATGTTATATATCACCATAGAACAAAATTGATACTCTGCATCAAAAAGAAACTATTTTCATACTGTTTGTCACATTCTGTAGCATCTAAGGATAAGAAATTTTACATATATACAAATAAAAAATCAATAGTAAGTTTTTATAATACATTTTATGTTGAATTTGTAGGAGAATAATATCTCAAAGTCCACTATAATTAATTTCATTCACATTTTGCGTGTGTAAGATTTAAGATTTATGGGCAGTGAAACAATGAATAATCTAAAGTAGTATAACATGTCAACTGCTACATTCTAATTGATGTTTGTCTATTTTAAATTTATTAATCGCCAGATAATAGAGAAGTAAATAAATGTTATCAAATGATAATTTTATTTTTCAATTGGTTTAAAAATTCTTTTACTCAGACAGAGCTAGCCACAATGAATATGGGTGGCCTGGGAGGAGAAGTGGCAAGCGAAGTGGCTTTAATAGCTGATGAGCTTAGCAGAGCTGTAGAATTAACATTGAACCCCAACATAGCACACGAAGCTCGTAGCCAAGCGTACAATGCTTGTGAAAGGTAATTGTGCTTAATTTAATACCTACATCATCTTATAATGAACATTGAATATCTCCAATAGCTTAAATCAGAAAGCCCATGGTCTATGACTATACATCCAACTGAAATGCCTTCTAGAATTAAATCAAATGTAGTTGTTATATGTTACTGTGCTATACTATATTATTTTTTGCATGCATAAAATCCAAGTTGACTAACTGTGAGTAATATTGTTTTGTGAGTTAAATAATTTTGTCCTTTCAAGAGTAAATCCTTACAGAAATCATCAAATTAATAAAAGAGAAACAGTTGACCTCGCGGCTCATTTTCTCAATTTGAAGGGCAGCCACTAGTTGTAAATGTCAAGAATGTAGCTGCATTAGTCTATAAATTACTAAGTTAATTTCTCAGCTTTAAAGAAAACTCACCCTGGTGTGCCCAAGCGGGACTCTTACTTGCGAGTGGGAATCAATATTCACCTGAAGTAAAACATTGCGGCCTACAATTGATGGAACATACGGTTAAATACAGATGGACTCAAATTACACAAGCGGAAAAAATATTTATAAAGGTCAGTTCCAGACTCCTGTGATGGTGTAGAGATGTATTTAGGGGCCTTCCAAATATTACGTAAGCATCATGGGGATGTTTCTTATTTTTGTTGACATGGGTTGAGGGGAAGCATTGTTTTTACTAATGCTTACGTAATAATGGAGGGTGGGGTATTATTTATATTCGAAAAAGGGGTATGTAGGCTAAAAGAGTCCTGTATCGTGGATATACTGTAGGATCTTTTTGACAGAAAATGTCTGTACCTCCTCTGGGAGCAAGGCATGCTTACCCAGAGTTCGGATTGCGTATAGGTATTAATGGATCACATTGAAACAAGATGTGCTTTGGCTTTTCCTCTTTAAATTGTGTGGGGTAATAGTTTATTACCGGCATTGGGTGGAAGGGTCTCAATTTACTAAAATTTTGCTGACGTAATTATGTATTTTATTACGTAATTTCTAATAAAAAATTAATGTTAACTTTTTAATGAGATTTTGTATTCTTGATTTTTTTTATTAATACAATAGTAATGTGTATTGATCAGTATTGTATAGAAAGTATGTTTATTTATCGTTATTAGTCATTCTATCCAACTGTGTAAATACTATGGGTAGTTAACAATAATATGTCTACTTTTATGATGATTTTAATGTTCATTTTTTTTTTTTTTTTTTTTTTTGCAGGAAAATGCTATGAAACTTTTGTATATTGGCGGATGGGAGAGGGGGCATTTAAATGATGCTCTAGCTAGGGTAATAGTGGAGATGATAAAGCGCGAATGGCCCCAGCAGTGGCCGACCTTACTGGCGGAACTGAGTGACGCTTGCCTGAGAGGACATCAGCATACTCAGATTGTGCTCCACGTGTTTCTAAGGCTCGTCGAGGATGTCGCTACATTACAGGTTGGTTTTTATATAATTTCTAACAGCAGTAATAAAATAACAGTTGTCATCACCAAATTATTTGGGGTGGATGTAATTTCGTTTACATCCATCTCTTCGTTTGCACTCTTTGCTCCCATTTTCCATTGCTCTTCTCGTGACATGCTCAACCTAAAAGCAAAACTTTTGCTGACAACAGGATTGGGGCTTCAAAAGTGGACGCAATTTTGATTACTGTGAATGTGCCCTTAGAGCCGATTTTTTGATCCGTAGTAAAAGTTACTATATCCATTTGAAAATTTTACTATTACTATTACACAAACCAATCACAAACATAAACAAAAATATTACGAAAAAGACAATAAATAGCAATACGTTGTAATTATTTAACAAATTATTTTATATAAATTAATGTTATATAATGAAACAGCTGTTCGCACTAGAGTTAACTATCCGCCATCTTGCTAACCCGACTGGGCTGAATGGTTAAATTTTTTTAACAAATAGTCACATTTTTGACAAATGGTTAGCTTAACTATGTTTCAAAAAACGCATCAGGGCATTAGTTTAACCATTTGTTACAAATCTGACCATTTCTCGAGTTGACTACGGATCAAAAAATTGGCCCTTAGTTGTACTATTAAGAAGACATGCGGTCAGAAAAGTAGATATTTCAGAAATCTATTGCTATCGCGTCGCGCTCCGAAGGAAGCGAAAGAGACAACCGCAGCGCGGGCTGTTTTGATTATGCAAAATAGACGAAAACATCACTTCGTAGTACCCTGTGTTTCCTCCTCCAAAAACTGAACCGATTTTTTAATTTTCTTTCAATTATAAAATAATAAATACTGGCTATGCCTGTACGTTTTGCTTTATTTAAATTTTATCCATTAAATGTGTTAAAGGAACGTCTTAAAATTATGATTAAAATCGAGCATTTTTTTCACATTTAAAGGCTTCTAGTTTCTACAGTAACTAATTTATGGGGAAAAAAATCAAAACGTACGGGGGATGACGGTGGTGTATATATATTATTTGGTATAAAAATATTTACCATAATGCTATTATCCAGGGAGGTATCAGGGGACTATGTTTCTATAGAGTAAAGGCCGCTAGAATATCCTCTTAAGACGCGAGGTCGCGGTTAGAGCCGACTCAAGTGCTATTTTTTTTGTTTTGGAACAGTTTTTACTCTTAGATGATGTTTCAGTGACACTTCTAGTTAGTGTTTGTTGACAGGTTTTCAAACTTTGATGTGGTTTCTAATCAGTAGGGCACTAGTGATTAACCACTACACTAATATTTCTAAATCTTCCCTTCAACGAATGCTAATTATAGAACAGTGCAGGTCGATTTGAAACTAAGTCTATCAAACACACTAACTATCATTAAATTATAATACCATCCAAACGTGGTTTCCATGAATATGTCGATTACCCATAAAAATGAGACAATGGAAAGCTGGCGTAAACGCCAGGGCAGGGCTCAAGGGGTTAAAAATATTTTTCATAAATAACTTCAAAATTATACTCCTATACGTAGTTATGAAGGTTGTTAAATATTGAGTTCCATTGACTTGATTGATAATAGTTGCAGTGTTAATTCAGATATCACGTTAGCTTTAACCTCGAGGTTGTACCTAATTTTCTGCATGAGTTTTGTTTGTATAATATTTGACATCACAAAAAAACCACTTATAGTATAGATCCACCTTTCATAAAAAAGTGCAACCAATGATCTCATTTAGTATTTACACATCGAGATTGCATCATGCCATATCATTGTTACTTTTTTGGTTACTGATATAATCATATACAGCTTTACGCGAGGGATACGTTCCGAAAAAAAATCACGTTAAATGAAATTCGCGTATATCGAGGTTTATGATTAAACATAGTCAAAATTTAATACAAAAAAATACAAATCATTTTAATCAATCACTTTAATTCTAAGAACACTTTGTGCAGTACATACTCTTATTTTTTTACGGAAAAATACATCTATTGTCCTTTACATTATGTTTTATACGCACTCTTTCGCGTAATGCGAGGCATTTGAGCGCGAAATTTGAAATTCGCGTTATAGTGAAACACGCGTAACGGGGGTCGCGCTAAGCGGGGTATTACTGTATATTTATAACAGTTTAAAATAACTTCTTCTTTTTTTTCACACAATATAGGCCCAGTGCTTTGACTACAATCTCACCTGATGTTAAGTGACGATGTGGTCCAGGATGGTGAACACGCTAAGCCTAGATATTGGTTCTCAAGTGATGGTGTCGGAACACACCTATTGATATTTAGTGATAGGTTTTCGAACTTTATGATGATAGCTACCTAGGCGGGCATTATTAGAAATGATCTACCAACATGCTATAGTTTCCTCATAATGTATTCCCTTACCGAAAATTTAGGCTTATTTAAGAGTTGTATAGGTGGGTTGAACCCGCGTCTGTTGACGCGGAATTGTGGCGCACTATCCACTTCGCCATTATCGCTTCAAAACTTTTCTTACAATGAGTAGGAAGTCAAATTTGTTGTTAAATCTTAAAACTATTTACAAATAAAACTAATTACTTATTCTTTAAATTGTTTATAAAATTATAAACATCAAATTTTAATTTGTATAAACACACTACCATTGATACATTAATAAAACATTATATCAAATTTACAAATTTGAGTTTGGGACTATATAAAATGTTCTTACAGATATGTACATTTTGTTTGTATGTTTTCAGTTCAATTTAAAAACAAATTATCAATCTAAAATGTCTAAACTAACTTTCGTAGGTCTTAGGTTTAAGAGATATGCGGCGTATATTCCATACAAACGTATTCCCCTGTTTACTCCCTGGATAATGTCATTATGCCATTTTATACAATATATAACATATCCACCATCACCATTACAGTACGTTTTGATTTTTCTATAAATTGAAAGAGAAAATAAAACCAGCCCAATTTCGGAGGAGCAAAATAGGGGAATAGGAATTGATGATTTCGTCTATTTCGCATAGGTATAATTAGCCCCAGCTGCAGTTGTTTTTTTGGTGTTTTATAATGCTCTCAATACACGTACGGACCGGACCGCGAACATAGTATGTCGAGCGGTCGAGGCCATCAGTCGCCTAAGAAGGGATGGGGAATAAGATTTTTCAAATATATCGATTTTTCGATTCTAATTACCAAACTATCGAGGTCCAAGAGATCAATCTTTTTTGTATTTGTTTTATTTGACTTTTTATTCGTAAATAGTATTCTTCCAGTGGTCGAAATTAAACTATAATCATCATTTTTTGCAAAAACTTTTTCTTTTTTATTATAACAGTAAGTACTAACGATCATCAAAAGCAATTAAACAAAAAGAAAAGAGTGCCTACCCTACTAAGAAAAAATTACACTAAACTGTTTTATTTTTGCCTATTTACAAAAGATCATATCATAGAAAACAAAAAGAACACTCTTATAGTCGATACTTTTAGTTTGATAGGTCGATCATTCGAATCGATTCAAAAATATCTATTCTTCAAATTTGTTAGCAACCCCATATGGAGTTTTTGGCGGGATCTCAGTCTGTCATGTAGCGGTTGTTTTCTTTAATTCATTAAATTTGTGTGTTTGACTCTATATCATGTAATCTTGGTGGCGTTTTATGTGATATAGTTTGGTTATTGCGTACAAGTTAAGTATATAATGGAACATAACGCGTAAAATTTATTCTGAGGTGCCGATAAAGCTCCATGGAAAGTTCTAGCAGGATGAGCCACAGTTTTGCTTGAGCTCGCTGATACAAGATTGAAAATAAATCTTACCTGCATGACATTGCAACTAATTGTTTGAACACAAATTGCCATAATCGAAGAAGAACCCTATATTCTCTTTATATTAAAATTATTAAACTTCTATGACTATTTTTTAAATAACGAATATTTATTATAACAGTATACATGGCAATAAGGGATCACTTGATATTAAGAAATAAATCAATTAGGAGTCTATGCACCTATTAAAAATCTGTATTTATAATAAGAATATTTGTAAAATCTCCAGACCCTGGAACAGCATCAGCGACGGAAGGATATATACCAAGCGTTGACCAGTAACATGTCGGAAATATTTGCATTCTTCATGCGACTGATCGAGTTGCACGTGCAGGAGTTCAGAGAGAAGACTGCAGCTGGTGATTACAATGGTGCCACCAGCAACGGACGAGTGGTACAGGTAAATGAAGTTTATTGTCTACTAGCTGTGTGCCCGCGGCTGCGCCCGCATTTCATATATTCTTCACTACGTTTTTATTTTTTTTATATGGAACCCTAATTATTTTAATATTTTTTTTTGGTACCAAGATAAAGTAAAAATATTTCTCATTAATTCAAGCAGTTGCCCGTAAAACTGTGCTCTGAATCGTATTTTATTCAAATTTTTATGAGTTCGAAAATTAAAAGTACCGTAAGTTTGATAATCCTTGCTGTTAGTTAGAAGTTACCAGACCAGTATTCAAAAATTATATTTTTTTTTATTACCAGGTAGTTTTACTCACCCTGACCGGGTTCGTGGAATGGGTGTCCACGAATCACGTGGTGATGAACAATGGACGACTCCTTGAGATCCTCTGCATCTTGCTGCAGGATGATGTGTTCCAACAGCCCGCTGCCGAGTGTCTCCTACA
Organism: Samia ricini; assembly: GCA_014132275.2. Lineage (NCBI taxonomy): Eukaryota > Metazoa > Arthropoda > Insecta > Lepidoptera > Saturniidae > Samia > Samia ricini. The sequence goes on along the minus strand of AP028159.1, from coordinate 29,271,269 downwards.
AATTGTGAATAGAAAGGGTTCCGTGAGTCACTTTGACATTTTAAACAAATATTCTAGTGAACATCTAAGACTGAAGTCAAATATTAAAATATTTTTTTTATTACCACAATCCTTTTCATTATATATATATAATATATATAAATTAAGTTAAAATTCAGATGTCATACTGTGTACGCTGAAATATTTTACTGTCACCTACTACATAATTGTTACACAAATTATGTAAATATTTCTTCTATAAATTAAATTTGTTTTTTTTTTTTTCTAGACAAAGGAGAGGAAACCTCTTATGATTTTGTTTAGTGAAGACGCCATCTCTTGCATCCACCGGGCTGCCTTAGCCAGCATCAACGTCATTGATGAACAACATTATTCCTTCCTGAAGAAATTATCTCAGGTTAGTTGATTTGCCTTTTTAATTTTCTATCTTTTCCTAAACTCAAAGTGCACTCTAGTAAAATTAGCATTACTATTTTCTATGATATTTTCTTAACCAGATAAGGCTGTTGGATATACCCAGATACTTTTACTAGCTGATATCTGAGATTCTTTTACTAACTAATATCTGAGATACTTTTACTTTCTAATATCTGAAATACTTTTAATAACAAATATCTGAGATACTTTTACTAACTAATATCTGAGATACTTTTACTAACTAATATCTGAGATGTGTTTACTAACAAATATCCGAGACACTTTTACTAACTAATATTTGAGATACTTTTACTAACTAATATTTGAGACACTTTTACTAACTAATATCTGAGATGTGTTTACTAACAGATATCTGAGACACTTTTACTAACTAATATCTGAGATACTTTTACTAACTAATACCTGAGATACTTTTAATAACTAATACCTGAGATACTTTTACTAACTAATATTTGAGATACTTTTACTAACTAATATCTGAGATGTTCAAATTATTAGGATAATAGACTTTGATTTAAAAAAGAAAGCGAAAAACGTTTTGCGCAATTTTTTTAACATTAAAATATTGACGTTCAATTAAAATATATTTAATTATATTTTATTTTATCATCATTTGTGACGTTATTGACTTGTACTTTTTGTGGTTAATTTAACAACCACTAATGAGGTACTGAACTGAATTAAAATATATCCGGGTATTTAATATCTCACTCATGAGATCGAGTAAATGTAGAGTAAAATAAAATTAGTGTTATAATTTGAACGCTCTAGTGTTTAGTTGTGTTTTTTTTTTAAATCCAACCTCAAAGTGAATGTATATATTAATGAGAATATATATGGCCAAGGTCCTAGCTGGTCTGGCTCAGCAGTTAACTTCGATGTGGAGCAACGCTGTAAACGTTGACTCCTGGTTGCCCGTACTGCTGGAGACGATGCTGTTGCTGACGTCACATCCGTCTCTAACGTTGGCTCACACCGCCAACTCCGTATGGTTGGCATTCCTCAAGCACGACCAGATGTGCAAGTTGCCGCACGTGCTCGCTCTAGTTCCAAGGTGGCTGCAGGCGGCTGCCCCCAAAGTCCTTAAGGTTTGTAAAAATCTTTGAGATTTTTATCGACTTCGACCTGGAATTTATATCCTTCCGTTTGTAACTATGCCTCGGTGGCGCAGTTGTATTACGGTGCGACTGCCGTTCTGAGGTCTCGGGTTCGATCCCCGGGTCGGGTCAACTGGTAATGGGTTTTTCTACTCAGTATCATCCCGGAGTTTGGAATTTGTGCCCGATATGGTGTGACAGACTCGTCCCCTGTCACATCTGGGACGGAACTAAGCTCGGCGAAATGTGGGTAGTGTAGTTCGCTGCATCACCTCTGCCTAACCCTTCGGGGATAACAGACGTGAGCTTATGTTATGTTATGTTATGTAACTATGAATTATAAAAACCCAGATGAAATTTCTTACCGACTCCTCGACCGGATTTATTTTTGAACCGGTAGTATTTGTTTGAGAAATAAAGTTATAAGTGGAGAGAGTTTTTTTTATAGAGGTATAGAACTTTGAAATGGATTAAAACAATGATGATTTTTTTAAATTGCCATGAAATTTACTTTATTCGAAAGATAATCTCCTGGTAATTATAATTTAAATATGACTTCTGGCATATGAAGGTCCCATCTGGCTCGGACGTGGTCTAATGTGAAGGTCCAGTTTTCGATGGTTTTTTTTATCAACATTTGTGGCCCTATGACAGCAATAACGCGACGAATGTTGTCCTCCAAGCGTACAATCATTTCGGGCTTATCAGTGTAGACTAGCGACTTCACATAACCCCGCAGGAAATTGTCTAGCGGCGTTAAATCGCACGATATTGGAGGTCAATTTACGGGTCCGAAACGTGAAACTATGCGGTTACCAAACATTTCCTTCAATAATAATAAGAGCCGATTTTTTGATCCGCAGTCAAAGTTACTATAACCATTTGTCAATTTAACTATTACTATTACACAAACCAATGGTTATAATCACAATGCGTTTTTTGATGACAAAATCTACTATGGTTAAATTTAGCAATAGTTATTTATGTTGCCAGTAAAATGAACTGTATAATAGAATACGAAACGTGAAACTATGCGGTTACCAAACATTTCCTTCAATAATAATAAGAGCCGATTTTTTGATCCGTAGTCAAAGTTACTATATCCATTTGTCAATTTAACTATTACTATTACACAAACCAATAGTTATAATCACAGTGCGTTTTTTGATGACAAAATCTACTATGTTAAATTTAGCAATAGTTATTTATGTTGCCAGTAAAATTAACTGTATAATAGAATACTTTTGATTCCGGTAAATTTTTTTTGTATAATCATTCCGAGTAAAATGCGTCAGGGTCCATAATTCGAGTTGTCGAACAAAAACATTACAAAAAAAAAAAAGGGTCGAGGTACTCTCGAACATCTTTGTCCATTATTATTTCTTGTGATAGTTTTGTAATGATCTTAACTTCATTTTATTTCGTCTTGTCTAAAATATTATTTGATTCTTGAATTCTTGAATTTAATATATTTTACAAGCCAAATAAATATTTGTACGAACTTGATATACTATACATAATGGAATACTGAATTCTTATGAAAAACAAAATTTATAAACAAAAATATTACGAAAAAGATAATAAATAGCAATACGTTGTAATTATTTAACAAATTATTTTACATAAATTAATGTTATATCATGAAACTTCAAATGTTACATAAAAGCAATGAAACAGCTGTTCGCACTAGAGTTGACCATCCGCCATTTTGCTAACCCGACTAGGCTAAATTTTTTAACAAATAGTCACATTATTGACAAATGGTAAGCTTAATTATGTTTCGAAAAACGCATCAGGGCATTAGTTTAAACATTTGTTACAAATCTGACCATTTCTCGAGTTGACTGCGGATCAAAAAATTGGCGTTAAATCAACTGTGGCACGAACTGTGTGACATGTTGCGCCGTCTTGTTGAAACCACAGCTCCTGCACATCATGGTTGTTCAATTTATGAACGAAAAAGTCAGTAATCATGTCTGTAACGTTCTAACCAGCATCGTTTTTAAAGAAGTACAGACCAATGATTCCACCAGTCCATAAAGCACGCCGAATAGTCGGTTTTTCTGGATGTAACGGTGTTTCAATATACACTTGGGGTTTATCATCAATCCAAATACGGCAGATTTGTTTATAGACGTATCTATGATGTCTGGAATTAAACCACATCTCTGTGCTTCCTCTAACATTATTAAGACTACGATTTGTATAGTTTTTTTATATGACAAAAAAAATGATATATTTATTAAAAAAAGAACCAGATCGAGTTTCTCGCCTGCGCTCTTCTCGGCTGGGTTGTTTTCTGAACCGGTGGTAGTGTTTTAGACGTTCATAAGCGCCTTCTTAGCGCCTAAATTGAATAAATAAATTTTGATTTTATTCAAACAAAAGTGAGCTTCATTCAAACAAATTCGCTTATGAAAATCGGAATCAACGGCAATCTAGTTTTGAGCCCATTCGCTGAATCTACGCCTTGCTAGGTGATCGTGTGGCTTCAATCCTGGCACAGGTTGGATTTTGTAGGCACGCAAACCAAGATCTTTCCGCAAAATCTTCTATAAAGTAGATGGGCAAATATCCAATCCCTGTCCACGATGGCGGATAGGCTGATTCAAATGAAATCAAAATTTATTTATTCAATTTAGGCCCTAAGAAGGCACTTATGAACGTCTAAACACTACCACCGGTTCGGAAAACCACCCAGTCGAGAAGAGCGCAGGCAAGAAACTCGATCTGGTTCTTTTTTTTTTAATAAATATAACATTTTTTTTGTCATATAAAAAACTATACAATCGTTGTCTTAATAATGTTAGCGGGTGCGCACAGAGATGTGGGTTAATTCCAGACATCACTATCGTTCACGTAATGCTCCACCCTGTAATAACCTTTTGAGATTAAAACTTGTTTGACATAATACTTGAACTTATTGTCAGGTAAATCGGTAATGTTACTTGGGATCTTATTGAAAAACCGAATACTATTACCTATAAAGCTTTTATTACACTTACTTAATCTAAAGCGTGGTTCCGGACAACTTGTCTTTACTTCTAATATTAAAATTATGACGATCATTCATAGATCTAGCTTGTCTAAATGTTTACGAATATGCATTAAGTTATCGAAGATGTATTGGGAGGGCAAAGTTAAGATATCATATTCTTGAAACTTGTTCTTTAGAGATTCGTGAGGTCCCATATTGTATATTGCTCTAACAGCTCTCTTTTGTAACGTAAAAATGGTGTCTACCTCTGCTGCTGTACCCCACAGCAAAATACCGTAAAACATTAAGCTGTGAAAGTAAGCAAAGTAGACGTAACCTAGCAGTAGCAATATCCGTCAACTGACGAATTTTTCGAACCGCAAAAGCAGCGGAGCTAAGCCTTCCTGCCAAAGTTTTTAATTTGCGGACCCCATTGTAACTTATTATCAAATGTGATACATAAAAACAGAGTTTTAGTTTTTTTTTTTCGAGTCTTTCTCTATGCCACGCTCTATAGCAGCAATGATTTCTTCTGTATGCGCTGTACGACGCGTATTACAAATCAACATTATGATATGTTAAAATGTTCCAGGTAAGTTACCCGACGACGCGTGTGAGCGGCGCCAACGACGCCGTCGCATACGCCTGTATGGACTACGACAGCGAACAGGAGTTCGCTATATTTTTCAACAGATCTCGTACTGAAATATTAGATAGTTTTAGGTGAGTTATATTTTTTTTCTAAATTATTTCTAAGCCATTTATTTCTGAACTTTTTTACATTGAGTTCAGTCTGCCTGAGTTCTGAGTGATATCCACCTGTAAGCTTTAGATCATCTTCCTATCTTGTTAGTTGACATCCTCTTTGACACTTTATCATATTTGTCTAGTTTTCATATAATGTTCTAGCAAAATATCCGTTATTTATCTAAAACTACCCAATGAGTTTTTTGTGGCACTTCAGAATTTATGATTTTCAATACGCTTCACTTTTTGCACAATGACCAACGCTGTAATACCACGTAAAACGCTACAATAATTAATAATAATAATTTATTAGACCAAAAAATTACACAATCTTATCTATATATATATATATATAAGCAAAGTTTGTTTTGTTTGTCTGAAGTAAACTCAAAAACTACTGGACCGATCAGCGTGAAACCACAACCATTCGACGCAGAATTAATCGTAGATGATTATAGGCTATATATTTTTCTATGAACCCTTTGCCATGTTTTCTCAATTTGTTTGTTTATTATTCCTTTGACGCGCCATTACCTCAAAACTACTGAACATATCGGGATAGGACTAATACCTTTCAACGCAGTATTTTTCGTAGGCAGGTATTTTTTGGAGTCCACCGATCCTCTCTCATTCTTTTTTCGATTCTTTTGTACATTTTCCACTTCAGTTTACGCTTATATACATTTTTTTTTTTTTTTTTTTTCCGCTAATAAAAACAAAATACTCTTACTTTTATTCATTTATTTGTTTTTTTTTAAATTAGTTATAAATGAAACGTCATATGCACAGAACATATGAAACGCGGGCGGAGCCGCGGGCACCAGCTAGTTATAAAATAAACACAAGTATTGTGAACATGTCACGTCTCTGTAGTGTGTATGTGGTATTTGAACGTATTTTAGGTTTTGCATGAGCGCAGCGCCGTTAGTCACATGGTCCTATGTAGAACAGTGGACACAAGCCGCCCTGGACAAGGTGGACTCGTGTCCGCCCCAGCTCGACGTGCACCATCCCCTCCATGTAGAATGGGAAGCTCTCTCACAGGTGCCCATACTTATTGTTCAACTTAATATCTATAACTGAGCACTTATCAAAGTTAACAAACGCCATTATTGTGTGAATGAAATGGTCCTTCGAGCCGGATAAAAGGTCACAAACCTAAATATATCCAAATGAATTGTAATCAACTATCGGACACTGAGGCAGCAAAATGTGCACTATTATTACTTACTAATGCACTTTTATTATGAGTTGTAGTATTATAAAACTTAAAAAAAATACCAGAATACTTTCGTACATTCTGGTTCGGTTTATCTGGTATTCTTTGTCCTTAGAACTAGCTCTTGTTGTATCACTAAATAAAAAATAGCGTAATATTCCAAGAACTTATATCTATCCTAATTACATTATTGTTTGATATACAAAAAAAAAGTGTGCGTCTCGGGACGCCCGACAGAAGTGATAACTTAAACTAATCTAAGTTGAACTCGGGACGCCCGACAGAAGTGATAACTTAAACTAATCTAAGTTGAACTCGGGACGCCCGACAGAAGTGATAACTTAAACTAATCTAAGTTGAACTCGGGACGCCCGACAGAAGTGATAACTTAAACTAATCTAAGTTGAACTCGGGACGCCCGAGAGAAGTGATAACTTAAACTAATCTAAGTTGAACTCGGGACGCCCGACAGAAGTTATAACTAAAACTAATTTAATTTGAACTCGGGACGCCTGACAGAAGTGATAACTTAAACTAATCTAATTTGAACTATTTAATATTTAAATTGTATAACTTCAGAAAAGCTTAAGTTATTATTTAAATTTTATGAATATTAAGACGATAATGTAAAGAAAGGATATTTATTAATAAAATCTTTTATTGATTATTAAATAAAAAAAATTCTTAGCTACAATTCTTGAATATTTACATTAGAGTTTTGTGTATGTGCATTATTAGTATGATTATTTAATCAACAGTATATGTCTATCGCACACTAAACACTGAGTAGAGAGAGAGAGGGAAACGTTTGTACGAAATACGGTTAGCGCTATTGGTTAGAGTGAGAGAGGAGGAGCCCGCCTACCGTATGCGCGAGAGAGAGGGAAGCCAGACAGACTGGCGCCGTAACGCGTTACGTAAGAAAACGCTTCACCCTCCCATAAGAGTAATAAGTAAATAAATAGGCAACATTATTGTTTTTACTTTTTGTATCGTAAAGGTGTTGGACGTGGTGCTGTCTCGGCTGCTGCAGGCGGAGCCGCGGCCGAGCGTTACTTCTGGGCTGCAGCTGTTGCAGCGCTGCGTCACCTGTGAACCGCCCGATCCCCTGATACTGTCCCTGCTGCTTTCCCTCATCTCGGCCCTGTTCGTTTTCCTGAGCTGCGCGTACAGTCAGATCGCGGGTATCTATGTCTTTAATTATTTAATGTTGTTTCGTCAGGTTTGTCGTTAAACGCTTCTTACCTGTGTGTTACATAACCGAACGCACTCGAACCACCATCCAACTATGCGTGCTGGGCCCGGTGATACAAGTTATATGTTATAGTCGGATAGCAGCGCTAAATTAATTCTACTCACCCTGTACCGGTCGATGCTGAAGCTCTGGAGGCAGGTGGAAGTAGGGTGTGTAGGTTTTGTGTAGGAGATGTGAGGAATGTGTAAGCGTGATACCACCTGACATCCAAAGGCGGCGGCTCGGCACTATCACTCTCAAACACTCAGTTATTAACGTTTATATCAAAGGGCAATACAATAACAATAGTCATCAAAATCAAAATTTATTTATTCAATTTAGGCCCTAAGAAGGCGATTATGAACGTCTAAAACACTACCACCGGTTCGGAAAACAACCCAGTCGAGAAGAGCGCAGGCGAGAAACTCGATCTGGTTCTTTTTTTTTTTTATAAATATAATATACATCATTTTTTTTGTCATATAAAAAACTATACAAATCGTAGTTTTAATAATGTTAGTGGAAGCACAGAGATGTGGGTTAATTCCAGACATCACTATCGTTCATGTAATGATCCACCCTGTAATAACCTTTTGAGATTAAAACTTGCTTGACATAATACTTGAACTTATTGTCAGGTAAATCGGTAATGTTACTTGGGATCTTATTGTAAAACCGAATACTATTACCTATAAAGCTTTTATTACACTTACTTAACCTAAAGCGTGGTTCCGGACAACTTGTCTTTACTTCTAATATTAAAATTATGACGATCATTCACTAGATCGAGCTTGTCTAAATTTTTAATCCACAACACTATTATAATCTGTTTATACTTAAATTAAACAATCAACCAACAAACAATCAAACATATGGACCGCGACGTTATACAAACACACGTCGACTCTCGCACGCACTCAACTCAACTGCCCCATTCGTGGCACGTCAATCCAACGATGTACCCTCAACTCATTCATAACGACAAAATATATAAAAATTATCTCTGCCTGCCTATACTAAACACTGTGATTTAATAATAAGAAAAGACGACAAAAGCGAAAACTCGATACTTTGGGCAAATAATATTTTAATCATGATTCGTTAATTGAACTTAACGTTTCCACTGTCCCTACGTACAAAGCTACATGCCTAAAGAATGAATATTCAGATCACTCTGGAAAATAATCTGTTTAAATTCTAATATTAATTTTCTCTGCAATATTATATTTGATTATTCAAGTCTATAGTGCTATTCACTTTATATATATATATATAATAAGGTTTTACTCTTAGTGTAACTTTGGGCAAAAATAAAACGACTTAATTGGGTTTCTCTGTAAGACGAAAGAAACAACATTTAAAGCCCTTTATTTTCAATTGTATTTTCTTTCACAACTCACTCTTATATTTATTTTAAACATGTCATTTAAATGTCATCTTTACTGATGACAAGGCATAGACAAAAATAAAGAAAAACATAGATAACAATAGAAACTAGATTACAATGGTTTTCTTTACATATATATCCCTCAGATACAATACACTTATGCCAACGGTTTTTCCAATCTTCAAAGCCCTTTTCGGTATAGCCTTGAGCTCTTCCAGCGATGCAGTCTTTATCTCTTCAATCGTTGCAAATCTCCGTCCTTTCATATATCTCTTTAGTTTTGGGAACAAGAAAAAGTCACATGGGGCCAAATCCGGTGAATATGGTGGCTGAGGCATGATTGTGGTGTTGTTTTTGGCCAAAAAATCTCTCAAAGGCTCATGCTCATGTGACGGTTCTTTTGGTCAAAATTTAGCAATTTCGTAACAAACTTCGCTGACACACGTCTCATGCCCAAAACGTTAGAAAAATTTTCATGGCTCGAGCCAATCGAATATACCAACATCCTCAGCAACTTCTCTGATAGTGTGATTCGACGATTTTTCAAAACATTTTTCTTCACTGCTTGAACGTTTTCATGAGTTGTTGACGTGCTCGGGCGTCCAGAGCGAGGCTCGTCATTGGCATCTTCCCGGCCATCTTGGAAGAGTTCGTACCACTTGTAAACATTTTTTTTAATCAGAACAGTTTCACCAAATGTCACTCTCAACGTTTCAAGTGTTTCGGAGCACTTTATTTTATTTTTTACACAAAATTTGATGCAAATCTTTTGATCCATATTTTTCGGTAGCAAGAAATCGCCGAGCACGCAAAACACTTATAACCTTTACGCCTCTCACAACCAAACAACAAAAATGCTAAACACTTGAAACTTGGTACAGATGTTCGGAAAGAGTGTACCAACATAACAAAACAAATCGATAATCGAAAGTACGTTGCCCGCGAAATTTGAAAAGTCACCTTACTTTTTGAACAAACCTCGTATATCTATATATATTCTGTATATTCTATATGTTTTCATGATAACCCTGTCGGTCAAGTCTCGGCCAAATGTCATTTTTGACATGTCGCTTTGTACGTACGGACCGTCGATTTGTCTGGTTTCTACATATATTTTATTATTTATCTCTGACAGCGGTAGCACTTAAACGCCATCTTATACGTTGACATACTGAAGCATGTTGACGGCCGACGTCATAGTATTGGTGAGGCGGATCTATAAGAAGTTTTCACTTGAAAACATTAAATTAGTAGGTGCGGGAGCGGGTGCCGTGGGGGCGGAGCTGTTGCCGAGGGTGTTGGACAAAGTGTTCGCTGCGTTATTGTACGAGGGTGCTCCGCCCAACGACCGCCGCTCGAGACACGTTAAGAACGTTCGTCGACACGCCGCTGGTTTGCTCGTCAAACTCGCATCGAAGGTATATTGGTACAACATATACAACTACACACACACACACAACACACATAAACAATTACACACTTACATAAACAGATATATACACACGCAACATAAACAACTACATACACACACACACACACACACACACACACGCAGAAACAACTACACACACACACACACATTCTTTTAATAAACTTAGTTTTTTTCCTTTAGTAATCCTGATTCCCTCGAACATAATGCGAGACTTTGTCAATCCTATTTTTGATTTTTATAAAGTTGCTCCTAGCCAATATAAGTTTGATTCTGGATTCGTTTTGTTCCTATTCCTGTCGCTCCTCCCTGTGAGCCCCAACAGTCAGCTGTTCATTGTGTGTTTGTGTGCAGTACCCGTTGCTGCTGCTGCCGGTGTTCGGTCGGGTGCACGAGATGTGCCGCGCGGCGCTGTCGCGGCCCGGCCTGAGCGTCGTCGAGAGCGTCACGCTGCAGGAGGCGCTGCTGCTCGTCTCGAACCACTTCTGCTGCTACGACCGGCAGAGTGCACTGGTTGCGCAGGTCCCTACTCTTATTATATTTTTACTAACTGGTACCCGCGGCTCCGCCCGCGTTTCATATGTTCTGTGCATATGACGTTTCATTTATAGCTAATTTAAAAAAACAAATGAATGAATAAAAGTAAGAGTATTTTGTTTTCATTAGCGGAAAGAATGTATATAAGCGTAAATTGAAGTGGAAAATGTACAAAAGAGTAAATCGAAAAAAAAATGAGAGAGGATCGGTGGAATCCAAAAAATACCTGTCTACGAAAAATACTGCGTTGAAAGGTATTAGTCCTATCCCGATATGTTCAGTAGTTTTGAGGTAATGGCGCGTCAAAGGAATAATAAACAAACAAATTGAGAAAACATGACAAAGGGCTCATCGAAATATATACAGCCTATAACCATCTACGATTAATTCCGCGTCGAATGGTTGTGGTTTCACGCTGATCGGTCCAGTAGTTTTCGAGTTTACCTCGGACAAACAAAACAAACTTTGCTTATATATATATGTAGATTATTTAATAGCTGTGTGGCCTGTGGGGTGCATGGTGGTACTATACTGTGCCCACATATATATAAATTCTTCGGAAACTACGAGGATACATATATGACAGTATGAAGATGAAGTATGAAAGAAGAAACCAATAGTAAAGAAAATAGATAATATAATTTAAACCAACAATAAGATGAGCAAAAAGTGTCCGCGAGTGTCCGTGAGTGTCCGCGAGTGTCCGTGAGTGTCCGCGAGTGTCCGTGAGTGTCCGCGAGTGTCCGCGAGTGTCCGTGAGTGTCCGCGAGTGTCCGCGAGTGTCCGCGAGTGTCCGTGAGTGTCCGCGAGTGTCCGTAAGTGTCCGCGAGTGTCCGCGAGTGTCCGTGAGTGTCCGCGGTGACTGGAGTAAGACGGTCGCGCAGGGTGGTTCAATTGAACCGTTGGTCCAGGGTTACAAAAAAAACTAAAAATTGCATTGTCAATATAGTTATCCTATGTACAAAATGTATTTAACAAAAAAAAATGGACACTTCAATTTTATATATTAACAAAACAACGATTCTACGACAACGAATGTCAAAATTATTATTTTTTTTATTAAAAAGGTATGAATGTATATATGATATCTATACTAAAAATACAATTTTTTAAATTTTTGTCTGTCGTCTGTTTGTTCCGTGTACTCTTTGGAACGGCTGAACGGATTTTGACGGGACTTTTTAGTATATAGCTGATACTCGGGGTAACTTAGAGTAATTATAATTTTCGAAAGTAATTAGGGTTCTGCGTAAAAAAAATTAAACTTATAAAAAATTAAATAAAATCAATGCACAGTTTTATGGGCAAGTGCTTAAAGTTATGAGAAATATATTTAATTTATCTTAGTACGAAAAAATGTTTAAAAAAATTATTAGGGTTCCGTATAAAAAATTAAAACGCAGTGAAGAGCATATCAAACGCGGGCACAGCCGCGGACATTAGGCTAGTCATACATATATATTTCGAAACAGTCTACGCTTCAATTTTATTCATTAGTATAGATTCACTTCATTCTGTCTGCTTGTTTTGTTTAATCTCCGATTTTGAAGGAAACTTTTTAACTGGCAGATAAATTAAATTAAAGGACGGAATTAAGGTTACTTTGTTTTTTAATTAGGGTTTCGCGTAAAAAAATTGAAAGTCATGAAATTGGGAATTAATTCACTTTTCTACTGGCAGATGTTTGAATCTGTGAGAAATATGATTGATTAGTAAATTATATATTCGGCAAATAAAGAGGTTCTGGATAAAAAAAACGCTATTACTCGGTGAAAAATATATAAAACCCTAGCGCAAAGCAGGCACTCAGCGCTAGTTCTGAATAGAAAATCCTGATCCAATGCGCAATTTTACTGAAAAGTGTACTTGCTATCAGTAACTAAATTTTTTTTTGTATCCGTACAAAAAAACGGGTTCATTCATTTCAAATAATTATTTTAAAATGTGAACAGAGCCGCAGGAACAGCTAGTATATCTAATAAATTCAATAGTTTACATACAATACAAAAACTACGATGGTCATAGTTTAACAATTTTGTTACCTAAATAATTCACTAACCAATTGTCTCATTCGCCCATATACATATATTATTTTCGTAATTATCCGTTAGATTAGTGTTATTTGTATAGGAGTTAATTAGCCTATGAATGCGTTAGGTGTTAGGCGACTGCAGTTCGAGATGGGCGGAGTTGGCCCAGCATGTGGGCAGTGCGGGCGCGCTGGCCCGACTCGTGGGGCTGGACTGTCCCCCCGTGCCGGAGGGTGTCGAGGACCCCGGGGGGGTCGCACGCCGAGACCTGCTGCACGCCCTCACGCTGCTACTCGGCGTAGTGAAGCGCACGCAAGTCCCAGCCGACCCTGACAAGTATGTTTAATAAATAATCATTCTCTCATACATGCATGGAAATACTATCCTTATTATTCGAAAAAAGAACACGCGAAGTATCGAATTTACGGACAAAGGAAATCAAAGACATTGCAGGAGCGTTTTTTTAATTTAGAACATTACAACACTCCAGCAATGTTGTATGAAACGGCGTGCTGAGGTTATTAAATACTTTTTGATTGGAACTCTTTTATCATTCTTGTCATACCAGTCTCTTAGTACTGAACTGCGTTTACGTGGCTGTATAGCCATAAATGCGCTTGCCTTTCGGTACAGATGATAAATAGAAAATTGGCGGCGAAGCTGAAAATTCATCTTGATTTGTTATTTACATACCTAATAAATATAAGTTTTAGTATTTATTAAATTAAATGGATAATATAAAAAGTAGGTTTTATTTCCTTATTTTATGTTTTATTTTATTGTTGCATTATTGCCTTTAACATTTATTTACTGACTTACAGGAACGAGTTCTATATTGTCGATAATATATTTGTTTTTCTTCTTTTAAACAATAAATACCTAAAGAAGTTTTAATTCTCTAGTTTCAAACATTTAATTTGTTTCGTTTTTATTTATTTACTTAATATATATAAAAATTATATAATACCGATTTTTAATCTATTTTTACAATTTTCTATAATATCATCCTTCAGGTGAATAATAGTAACAAAATAATAATTAAAATATCCGTTAGTTGTCCGTACAGCGTCGTAAGATACACATCTCTATACATGAAATGTAAAAAAAATGATGTTGGGTTGAATAGGTCATGCGTTTGTGTTGCGTTGCAGGGCGACGCGCGGCGGCTTCAGTAGCGGCGTGACGGCGTCCGGGAACCCGGTGTGGCGGAACCCGTGCGCGGCGCACGTGCTGCCGCTGTTCCCGGGCGCGCTCGCGCTGTGTCGCGCGCTGCACGAGCTGCACGTGCCCGGCGCCGCGGCGCTGCGGGACCCGGCGCACGCGCGCGCTCTCGACCCGCCGCCCGCCGAGCGGCGCAACCTGCTCAACCTGCGCGACCACGACCAGCCGCTCCGCCAGCTGCCGCACCACCGCATGCAGAACTACCTCCACACCTTGCACGATAACGTTAGTACACACACACACACACTCCCCCCCCCCACTCACTACTACTCACTTCCATAACGCCCTTTCACTTATAAACATAAGTGCTAAGTACATGGTCACATAAACATCCATGTGACGTCATACGCAACTAAAAAGTACAGCTAACAAAAACTTATAATAGTCGTATAAAATCATTTCATATAAATTTTCCTTGTAGTTTTTTTTATATGAGATTCTATTTTTCTTAATTTATTAATCATAAGTTAGGGGACTGATTATGGTCAAACATCATTTGAACAAATAAAACATACATATCTGAGTTAATTAATTTGTTTACAATAATATAGGTCAGTAGCATTTTTGCCAACGGTACTTTGTTTAAAGCGTCTACCCGGGACTGGTGTTACTAAAATTCCCTTATTAAAGTAGTTGGCTATGAAGTAATGGTGTTGTGACTTGGTGCAGGTGTGCCACCTGGTGGGCGCGGCCGCGACGACGCTGGGCCGCGAGCTGTACGGGACGCCGCAGCTGGCCCGGTTCCTGGCGGAGTCGGTGCTGCACGGGCTGCCGCACCTGCCGGACCACTGGCTGAGGCCCATCGTCCGCAACGCGCTCAAGCCGCTGATGCTGCACTGCCCGCCGGCGCACTACGCTGACGTCGCGCTGCCGCTCTTCGAAAACTTTGGACCGTTCAGTCAGTCAACCTTCTCACTTAGCATAAGTTATTTTACCGAGATTTGTAGTAATAAAAATAAAAAATTCAAACGGAGCCAAATTATTTTCGACTTGTCGTTTATATAAAATAACTAGCTGGTGCCCGCGGCTCCGCCAGCATTTCATATGTTCTGTGCATATGACGTTTCATTTATAGCTAATTTAGAATGAATAAAAGTATTTTGTTTTTATTTGCGGAAAAAATGTTAATAAGCGTAATTTGAAGTGGAAAATGTACAAAAGAGTGAATCGAAAAAAATATGAGAGAGGATCGGTGGAATCCAAAAAATACCTGTCTACGAAAAATACTGCGTTGAAAGGTATTAGTCCTATCCCGATATGTTCAGTAGTTTGAGGTGATGGTGCGTCAAAGGAATAATAAACAAACAAATTGAGAAAATATGGCAAAGGGCTCATAGAATTTGAAAAATATATAGCCTATAACCGTCTACGATTAATTCCGCGTCGAATGGTTGTGGTTTCACGCTGATCGGTCCAGTAGTTTTCGAGTTTACCTCGGACAAAGAAAACAAACTTTGCTTATATATATATATATATATATATTAATATATATTATTGGTGAACTTGACTTACAATAGAAAATAACTATGCATATCTCATATTAGTGGAATATTTAAATTATAATGAAAATGTAGGAGCATAATAAGTCCGCAGTAAAATATGCCATTCCGAATCATACAGAATGTTTTAATTTTTGCCGCCATCTTTAACTATTTAATTTTTTTAGCTTCCTTATGGGAAAGAAGCGGTTGTATTAATCACTTACGGCTGAATGTTTTGTTTCCGTTTTCTCAAACATAACATCTCTGTTATGTTTGTTACAGTGTTGGTGCATCTTACCCAGCGGTGGGATTACATCACGTCGCTGTACGAGTCCGGGAAGCTCGAGGAGGAGAGCGGCGGTGAATCACAAGAGGTGTTGGAAGATATACTCGTGAGAAACCTCACAAGGGAACACCTCGAAGTTATAAAGGTATCATTTAGCTTACCGCTAAAGCTACACCGTGCCCTAATTCCGGGTTGAACTCCAATTTTAATTGGCAATATTTAAGTGGTAACTTTTTTATTTGTAAACATTATTTTTAAAATTATATTGTAGTTTTGTTTCGTGTGACATATGAGAAAAGGTGTATTAAGTTAATGAAGAAATAGAAATAGAAAGAAATAGCACTTTGAACTCTTCTAGTAAAATTAAAATCAGCCCTGTTTTGAAGGAGGAAACAGGGTAATACGAAGTGATGTTTTCGTCTATTTTGCATAGTTAAAATCAGTGCTGTTTTGAAGGAGGAAACAGGGTAATTCGAAGTGATGTTTTCGTCTATTTTGCATAGTTAAAATCAGTGATGTTTTCGTCTATTTTGCATAGTTAAAATCAGTGCTGTTTTGAAGGAGGAAACAGGGTAATTCGAAGTGATGTTTTCGTCTATTTTGCATAGTTAAAATCAGTGATGTTTTCGTCTATTTTGCATAGTTAAAATCAGTGATGTTTTCGTCTATTTTGCATAGTTAAAATCAGTGCTGTTTTGAAGGAGGAAACAGGGTAATTCGAAGTGATGTTTTCGTCTATTTTGCATAGTTAAAATCAGTGATGTTTTCGTCTATTTTGCATAGTTAAAATCAGTGATGTTTTCGTCTATTTTGCATAGTTAAAATCAGTGCTGTTTTGAAGGAGGAAACAGGGTAATTCGAAGTGATGTTTTCGTCTATTTTGCATAGTTAAAATCAGTGATGTTTTCGTCTATTTTGCATAGTTAAAATCAGTGATGTTTTCGTCTATTTTGCATAGTTAAAATCAGTGCTGTTTTGAAGGAGGAAACAGGGTAATTCGAAGTGATGTTTTCGTCTATTTTGCATAGTTAAAATCAGTGATGTTTTCGTCTATTTTGCATAGCTAAAATCAGTGCTGTTTTGAAGGAGGAAACAGGGTAATTCGAAGTGATGTTTTCGTCTATTTTGCATAGTTAAAATCAGTGATGTTTTCGTCTATTTTGCATAGTTAAAATCAGTGCTGTTTTGAAGGAGGAAACAGGGGGTAATTCGAAGTGATGTTTTCGTCTATTTTGCATAGTTAAAATCAGTGATGTTTTCGTCTATTTTGCATAGTTAAAATCAGTGATGTTTTCGTCTATTTTGCATAGTTAAAATCAGTGATGTTTTTGTCTATTTTGCATAGTTAAAATCAGTGATGTTTTCGTCTATTTTGCATAGTTAAAATCAGTGCTGTTTTAAAGGAGGAAACAGGGTAATTCGAAGTGATGTTTTCGTCTATTTGGCATAGTTAAAATCAGTGCTGTTTTGAAGGAGGAAACAGGGTGATACGAAGTGATATTTTCGTCTATTTTGCATACAGTAAAATCAGCCCGGTTTTGAAGGAGGAAACAGGGTAATACGAAGTGATGTTTTCGTCTATTTTGCATAGTTAAAATCAGTGATGTTTTCGTCTATTTTGCATACGGTAAAATCAGCCCGAGTTGTTCATTTCGTATTTTAATAGCTCGTTTAATTGGGGCGGAACGCGAAATGCTATTTTTCAAATTTGTTGCCGGCCACCTATCATCTTTAGATACTCAGTCGATAGTAAATTCTAGCAAATCCCTACTATTTATGACAGTCGAACTGTAATCGGTCTATTTATAGTGTCGATATATTATGTTCGTCTGTGGTCAGATATCGCTGGTGGAGGGGGGACTGTGCGCGGAGACATTCGGCTGCGAGATGGAGGAGGACGGCGCGGGGGCCCCCGCGGCGGCCCAGCGCGCCCCCGAACACGTCTCGGAGCTGGGGGCTCTGCTACTGCACCACTCTCTTGCCGGATCAGCCGCCTTACATACCGTTAGTATAACGGAACAACCCTAATATTTTTTTTTTTAGCACTAAGAAGATAAAGTAAAAATATTTCTCATAAATTCAAGCACTCTCATTTATTAGGACTTTTAAATTTTTTTTACGTGGACCCCTAATGTTTTCGAAAAATAAATGTACCCTATGCTACCCGGAGTAACTTCAGCTATCTACCAAAATAACGTCGAAATCCTTCCAGCCGTTCCGAAGATTAAGCGGAACAAACAGACAGGCAATAATTTTAAAAATTATATTTTTCGGTATAGGTATCTATAGTATATACATTCATATCTATTTAGTAAAAAAAAATAATAATTTTGCACATTACAAACAGACACTTCAATTTTATTT
Source organism: Samia ricini (assembly GCA_014132275.2). NCBI lineage: Eukaryota > Metazoa > Arthropoda > Insecta > Lepidoptera > Saturniidae > Samia > Samia ricini. The sequence goes on along the minus strand of AP028159.1, from coordinate 29,252,822 downwards.
ATCAGCATAGATATAGATTACAAATAGTGCGCTTAAAAATATAGCAGAAGCTTGAAGTGGTCACGTTATAATTTATAAACTACATTATACACATTATTTTAACACATATACAGTAATACCCCGCTTAGCGCGACTCCGTTACGCGCGGTTTCACTATAACCCGAATGGCAAATTTCGCGCTCAAATGCCTCGCATTACGCGAAAGAGTGCGTATAAACATAATGTAAAGACAATAGATGTATTTTTCCGTAAAAAATAAGAGTATGTATCGCATAAAGTGTTCTCAGAATTAAAGTGATTGATTAAAATGATTTGTATTTTTTTGTATTAAATTTTGACTATGTGTGTAATCATAAACCTCGATATACGCGAATTTCAGTTAACGCGATTTTCTTCGGAACGTATCCCTCGCGTAAAGCGGGGTATTACTGTATATATATATATATATATATATAAAATTATTCCGTATGATTCGGCAAAAAGATATCTTAGTGAAAACTTATGTTTCTCCTACATAAAGGTTTTCACTAAGATATCTTTTTGCCGAATCATACGGAATAATTTTTCCATCCGTATTTCCATTTAACTTTAACATGTGGATTACCCATAAAAATGAGACAATAGGAAGACAATGTAAAGCTGGCGTAAACGCCAGGTTAGTCGTTCAGGGGGTAGAAGTAGCGCCGATTTTTTAAAACTGAATCCCTTCAGTTCCTTTTCAGGTGGGTCGTTGCGAGGTTGGCAAGTAATGACGTCATCAGTGACGTAGTGGTGCTAGTGATAGTGTGTATGTGTAGGTGCTGCGCGCGCTGACGTGGAACGACTCGACGTCGTCGCTGCGCGCGTGCACGGTGGCGGTGCCGGCGCTGCGGGCGGCGCTCGCCGCGGGCCGCGTGGCCGGCCCGGAGGCGGCGGGCGCGCTGGCGGCGGTGTTGCACGCGCTGCGCACGCACGGCCAGCACGAGGCGAACCAGGCGGCGCTGCTGGCGCTCGCCGTACAGGTACACACACACAAAACACACCTACCCTGCCTCCAATAAACACTTATTCCCCCTACCATAATCTTTAAACGTCTTTTTATACCTCAGAAACTTATTAGCCCAATTAAATAATTATGATTATGATTACTTAATTTGTTTGTTGTTTTCAATAAATTAAAAACATTATTTAAAATCCTATTTGGTGCCGTTCAAATATCAGATCAATTTAATGGGGAGGGGGAGGTGCCTCTTACACGTTTTGCTTATTTTTGATGACTATAGTATGGTATAGGCTCAGTGCTTTGAGCACAATCTCACCTGATGTTAAGTGACGGTGTGGTCCAGGATGGTAAACACACGAAGCCTAGAGGTACTGGTTCTTAAGTGATGCTGCCGGGACACACCTATTGGTATTTGAATTTGAGGGTGGTAGCTACCCTGGCGGGAATTGTTAGAGAATGCTCTACCACCGTATGGTTTCCTCACGATATATTCCCTTACGGAAAGCTTAGGCTAATTTTAATATTGAATACGTGGACTCGAACCTGCGTCCGTTGACGCGGAATCGGACCACTGAGGATTGGAGCCTGTGACCCCGCAGACGTACGAGACGCTGAGGCCTCGGTTCCCGAACATTGTGAACGTGCTGCGGTCGATACCGGAGGTGGAGGCGCAGGACCTGCAGCGGCTCGACGACAAGCTCGCCAACAACACCGGGAAACCGTCCAAAATCGACAAGAGCAAACGCGACCTATTCAAGAAGATCACCTCAAGGGTAACAAGTCCTTCATACGTTTTCAAAGTGAATACTTATAGATTTGCGTTACCAATGCTATGACATCGGCCGTCAACATGCTACAGTACATCAGTGTATAATATGGCGTTTAAGTGCTAAAATGAATACTTACCTCATAAGTTTTGATTATTAATAAACTATATGCTATATGAACTGCCTCGATGGCGCAGTTGTGTTACGGTGCGACTGCCGTTCTGAGGTCTCGGGTTCGATCCCCGGGTCGGGTCAAGGGATATTGGGTATGTGCCCGATATGATGTGACAGACTCGTCCCCTGTCACATCTGGGACGGAACTAAGCTCGGCGGAATGTGAGTGGTGTAGTTCGCTACATCACCTCTGCCTAACCCTTCGGGGATAACAGGCGTGAGCTTATGTTATGTTTATTAACTATACGACAATGTACATAGTTTTATTGCTCGGAGAGCCAACAGATGTGAAAATGAAATTAATGTGATTTTATTAACTGTTAGGTTATATTTAAACTTACATTGGGGACTTCGGTTTGCATTGGGGGACATCGGTTTGCATTGGGGGACTTCGGTTTGCATTGGGGGACTTCGGTTTGCATTGGGGGACTTCGGTTTGCATTGGGGGACATCGGTTTGCATTGGGGGACTTCGGTTTGCATTGGGGGACATCGGTTTGCATTGGGGGACTTCGGTTTGCATTGGGGGATTTCGGTTTGCATTGGGGGACATCGGTTTGCATTGGGGGACTTCGGTTTGCATTGGGGGACTTCGGTTTGCATTGGGGGACTTCGGTTTGCATTGGCGGATTTCGGTTTGCATTGGGGGACTTCGGTTTGCATTGGGGGATATCGGTTTGCATTGGGGGACATCGGTTTGCATTGGGGGACATCGGTTTGCATTGGGGGATTTCGGTTTGCATTGGGGGATTTCGGTTTGCATTGGGGGACATCGGTTTGCATTGGGGGACTTCGGTTTGCATTGGAAGACTTCGGTTGCATTGCAAAAAAAAAAAGGTCAAATTTAAACATTAAAAAGACTGTTTTTACTAAGTTTCGATTTTGTCGCTAGTCCCCAGCTGTCTAATTTTTTTTATTTAGATGTTAATGTTATGAGATAAACAGAAAACAACGACGTATTATAGCTGTACGTATTTATTTACAAGTTATTCACTATAACAAGAGGGGAGTTAACATATCTAAAATTCTTCTTATGTTCTATCCAAATAAACGCTTGAACATTTAAAAATGATATAATATAAATGTTATAATATAATATGAATATACTGTTCAAAAGAGAAATTGTCGTGTATCCCCTTATGAGAGCTTCTAAAGGAGCACCTTTATACATAAACAGAAATAGAGTTTTGAATCCAACATGTTTACTATATGTTAGTAACTAATTATGTTTTTGTCAGTATTATTTGATCATAAATAAATATTCTAGAAATGCCACGAATAGTGATTTGACCGAATAGCGAATATTCGGCGAGGCTCTTGGCCGAATCATCGAATATTCGGCAGCCGAATTTTTATACTTTTCGCGGATGGCAGATATATTAAACCTGCATCACTAAAATACGTTATCAACGCTTTTGTTTCCTTTGTGATAGTTCGCCTAGATAAGACAGCAGACCCTTATAAACGGCTGTCAGCAAACGCAAAACGATATAAACAAAAACCCAGCAAAATTTGCTGAGAATTTTATCATCCCCCGATAGCAGTGAGTGGGTATTTTTAAAAGCCGGTTATAATTTGTATGAGGAAAAGCGCAATTGTTTAGTATCAACAAAAATGCTAAAAAAAATATTTTCATCAATCACAACTTACCACTTTAACTTACCATTTTAAGTACATATTAATGCTAAGTTATTTGTAAAATAAAAACCTTTGGGAGTAAAATTATATGCATGTTTTTTAGTGCTTTACTATTCGGTGTTCGGCCGATATAGTTCACAATATTCGGCCTGATAACGAATAGTGGAAAATAATTGCCGAATACCGAATATTCGTGGCATCCCTATAATATTCTATAATTATTATGTTTATAGTTAATCGGTCGTAACGTCGGGCAGCTGTTCAAGAAAGAAGTGTATATCCTCGATTTGCCAACAATGCAGACGGCGGGTAAGGAGAAACCTCGTAGTGCTGTCGACAGCGCGGACGGAGCCGGGTTGAAAACACTGTTCACCCCGAACGCTCCGACTTAGCCGCGTCTCCTCCCAGCGCACGCGAAACAACCAGCTAGCCATACCCCCTAATTATATATTATTGTGAATAATCAACTTTATGTTATAATTAAATTATATTACGATGATGAAGTGAGAAAACCTTTTTTATTGTATTTAGTAAATTGATAAAAAGAAAGTACAGGTTCTGTTGTTTTTATTTTATATCCTGTGTGAATTTGAAAATTGGTTTGTAATAAAAACTAATTGGATACATTTTTAAAAAACTACAAGGCAAATGCAAATATTACTATCTGATCGGCGGGGCTGAAAGAAAAAGCGGCTAAAGTGCTTAGATCTAAAATGAATGTTAATTAATTTGGATTTTGAAATATTTAATGTGCCTAGTACCCATAAAAATAAGACAATAGGAAAACAATGGAAAGCTGGCGTAAACGCCAGGTAAGTGCTCAAGGGGTTAATAATACCCATAGCGAAATCATTGTCTATGATTTATATTTTATACATTATCGTTCTCTCGCGGATCACACACACGAAACAGTTGAAACAAAAGTAAGTGAACAAATGAAACCCACCAAATTGCTCTAGCACAATTCAAGAGGAGGTTATTTTTTCTTTAAATAAATTAACTATAATACCATGGGGTATTAGTCTAAGATGTTTCTGAATGTGTTCCACCAACTATTTTTGTTTTCATCAAATTTCAGTTTTTTACCTCTTTACGTAAAAATTAGTTGCATTATACTAAGTTAGTATGTCGATTACCCATAAAAATGTGACAATAGCAAAACAATGGAAAGCTGATTTAAACGCCAGGTTAGTGCTCAAGTTTGCCGCAGGGGGCGACGCGGAGACATGCATTGCAATCCCGTATCGCCCCCATCCCAAATGCGGCGGACTGCCCCGGGGGGTTTTAGTGGGTATTTCCGGGCGACTCTCGCCCGGGTGAGTCCCACACTGGCACGGAGTTCGTCCCTCCGTGCCCCCTTACCTATTGCATTGGGGGACTCCGGTCTCACTAATGCAATAGGTAAGGGTAGTGCATAAATGCATTTCCCCCCGACAAAAAAAAAATAGGTTAGTGCTCAAGGGGTTAATTGTATAGGTAATATATATATCACATCAGTATAAATGTGGTAGGATCTCAGAACCGAATCATTTCAGCAAAGTAGGTTTTTATAGATTAGTAGTATTATATGCACTATGTGGTTAGCAAGTACGGACAACTACTAAATTTAGAGTAGGACAATTCTGCAGGCGCTAAAACTTAAAAACTGTTAATTACATATATGATTATATTATTATTAATTACTGCAAGATGCATATGATTCATTTCATGTGCCGTAAACTACCGCCAGAGCCTTTAAAGGCCCTTAACAATGAAGTAATCTACTTCATAGTAGAAAGCCTTTTTTTATATCTTGTTTAGAGTATTATATCAAGACCTTTCTAAGGTCTGACACTTTAAAAGAGCAAATGTTTTAACAAAATAGGATCCGTGTCAAACACGATGACCTATTTATATTGTAAGCGAACCTTATAGATACCTGGGTTCTATATGAAAAGTTGCATGTTTCGGGGATCATAAGATCCCCCATATAAATGCCGGAATTTACTACTTCATATAAAAAATCAGTTCTAGGTGGTTTGGCGTTTATATATATTAGACCCAGTATTAAAGATAGGGAGACAGACGTAATTCCTCTGTAGGCAAGAGAAGAATAGAAAAATTGTGATTTTTCATACAAAACCCCCTGGCGTTTAAATCTATTTATACTTGACTGTTAAGAACATGGAATTATAATAATATATATTTTAAATAAATATACGATTATTAGAAATACTAAATAATTTAATAGATAAATAAGAGGGAGAAAAAAAACTATATTCTAATAAATAAAATCATTTATTAAAACTTATAAAATAACGATTCATTTTTCGTAAGTGTAAACCATTTGTGTGCCTAATTGTACATTACTACCGTTAGATAGTAATTCAACTTTTCCGGTATCGACGTCCACTTTAAAGATGGCGTCATTGTCCAGGAGCACGCATTTGTCCACGTGGTCTCCTATCACAGGTATCTTCCTCGGTCCCAGCAGTGGGTCGGAGTATCGCCACAACTTGAGACTGTTTATATCTATAACAAATTAACTAGCATGTTTCCTTATTTCTTATAACTCCCTGATATATTTTATCTCAAATATTTCAGTGTTGTCAAGTAATAAAAAACAAATATAGGCCAAAGATTGCATCTATACACACCGAAAGTCCATTAACTAATGATAATTATTATTTTTTTATTTAATTATTAATTACATTGAAATTGTAAATATTTTTTTTTTTAATTCTGCAATCCTACTAAAAATGTTATGTTATCCATAATAAATCTTCAACTAAATTCATATTTATGTTCTGGTAAATACACATGAGAGCTAGTTAAAAAAGGAAACCTGTATAAACCTTATTATTAATATTTATTTATACACTAGCTGTGCCCGTGACATCGCACGCGTGGTATTCGGACAATTATATTCTAATAGACACAACCTATATTATCCGTCTAGATGCAATCTGTCTAATTACCAATATATACTCTCTATCCCTTCCCGTACTTATTAACTTCAATTGTTTGATATTTTAGCAAAGAAACGTAATGTTGCTATAGTTAAATTATAACGTTCCTTATACGGGCCAAGACAACGGTTCAAAACCTTGCGTTTTTTTTTTTTTTTGAAGTTATACTTCTTTAGGCGCGTTATGAAAAAATGATGAGAGTGAAATTTTAAGATGCGCGCGCATCTGTGACACAAAATTAACAGTATGAAGCTGTCTGCTTAACCGCTCATTAAGTCTCGAAAAAAAAGCTACCAACAAAATAGAAATTGAACCTCGATATTAGTCGCGCATGTTGGTACGCTCGTCACCTCTGATCACTGTTTTCATATTTATAATATTTATCAACATGTTTCTAGTTTATACATTCACAACACGTGTTTTAGTTTCATACAAGTGCTACATTATATATGTGCTAATAAATTATATTCAGTAGTGATTTAAATTGAATATTTTGATTGATATCACTTACTATTTGTGAATATTAGTGAAAAAAATTGTGCTTATATACTTTTTCAAGTGCTCCAATATAATTGAGGTTAACTATCCGTATGTATTATTTATGATATAAATTAAAATACTTTTATTTAATATAATTAACACTAAATATTATTAAATTATTAATGTTAAATACTTATTATTGGTTATTTAATATTTACAAAATAAAGAAATAAATTTAATAAAAAGTTTGTGATAAAAATTAAAATTGAACATCAAATTATAATATTAATTTTTAATATTTGCTATTAAATTGAATAAATAATAAATATGTATAAAAATAACTAAATAAATTTAATGATTTTTTTTTTTGATAAAAATGAAAAGTGAATATTAAATTAAGAAATCAATAAAAATATTTAAAAAATGACCAACCTTAAATTCAATTTTTTTTCTATTATTACGTCAAAGAAATATAACTTCTTACGTGCGTACATAAGTACACACACACTTTTTTTTTTATAGTGATACGCCTCTTGGCGTATCCGCCGTGACCTCTAACATAATCAGAGACTTTTCCATCTTTTCCTGTTTTTTGCTTCTAAATTTATTTATTTATTAATTTGCTTTATTTCTTACTCGTTGGGTTTTTTACTATTTTGCATTACATTAGTTCATTACTTATTTACTATTTTCGTTACTTTAGTTTTCCTAATTTCTTGTTTTAACAATTATTCTGTTCCGATAAAATATTCTGATTTTATTTATTACTATTATTTAACTTTATCAATTTTATAAATCCACTCTCTATTTGTTTTATTTTATTATTCATTACTTTATTTATTTTACGTTTCTTTTGGTGTCCATTACCTTGCGTGTTTATTATTAAACTGTTTTTTTTAAGAAGTACAGAGAGTTGAATTATATAATAACTTTAACTTTTAGCTAATTTGTATGGTGCAGGACTAAAAAAAATTCGTCAAGAATTTCATTATATACAAATTTTTGACTTTTGTCCGTTATCCTCGAGAACCCTATGCGTTTTACGCGACAAAAAGTACCCTATATGTTACTTTATAATATCAGTTATCACTGTGTCATGTTTCGTCAAAATTGGATCAGTTCTTTCAGTGTGATGCGCGCACACATGGAAAGACAAACACAAAAATTATTAAATATATATATTTTTAGCTTCTATATAGATAGCAAAAGTCCACCCTGATTATAATTTTCAATAAATATGTAATGTAAAATAGCCTAGTTACAATTTTATTATATGTACAGATAAGTATTAATGTTATAGTTAAACTAGCCGTGTGCCCGCGGCTGCGCCCGTATTTCACATATTGTATAAAAAACACTGTTCTTTGGAGATTGGACCCATGGTCAATATGGACGGAGTTTTTTTTTTTTTTTTTTCATAAAAAAAAAAACAACCGTTACCTTTGATCGCCTTCACTTCTTTAGCTATCTTGGCTTTGAGTTTGTCCAGGGTGTCCCCGTGGAGCACCTCGACGGTGACCGCGAACAGTCCGTTCAACGGCGTCGGGTTGACGAAGCCGAGCGCGACCCCGGGCTCCGCGCTGAAGGTGACGTGCGCGTGCCCGGGGGCGCAGTCCTCGCGGCTCTTCTCGGGCGCGTCTCCGCTATCAGTGTACTTCACCTCTATTGTGTCCAGCTGGGAACGACCACGGTTTAAACTTTAATAAATTTCTTTAATAGTTTTGCCCCCGGCTTCGCCTAACATGTTTATTTTCTACATGGTATTTGCTCAGGTTAACATTGCTTAAGACTATGATTTGTATATCTCTAAAGAACAAGTTTCAAGAATATGATATCTTAACTTTGCCCTCTCAATACATCTTCGGTAACTTAATGCATATTCGTAAAAACTTAGACAAGCTAGATCTAGTGAATGATCGTCATAATTTTAATATTAGAAGTAAAGACAAGTTGTCCGGAACCACGCTTTAGGTTAAGTAAGTGTAATAAAAGCTTTATAGGTAATAGTATTCGGTTTTACAATAAGATCCCAAGTAACATTACCGATTTACCTGACAATAAGTTCAAGTATTATGTCGAGCAAGTTTTAATCTGAAAAGGTTATTACAGGGTGGATCATTACGTGAACGATAGTGATGTCTGGAATTAACCCACATCTCTGTGCGCACCCGCTAACATTAGCTAAGACTGATTTGTATAGTTTTTTTATATTTAAAAAAATTATATATATTATATTGATATTAAAAAAAGAACCAGATCGAGTTTCTCGCCTGCGCTCTTCTCGACTGGGTTGTTTTCCGAACCGGTGTTAGTGTTTTAGACGTTCATAAGCGCCTTCTTAGGGCCTAAATTGAATAAATAGATTTTGATTTTAAACTATGATTTGTATAGTTTTTATTTAAAAATAATTCACAAAACGATCCTGACAAAGTTCTAGAAAAATACCCGGCATTTTATTATGTCAATTGTTAGGTGATTAGAAAAATAGAATAAATTCGGGCTTAGAAAATTAGACATCAACACTTTTTAGGAAAACTTCATACATTTATTATATTTAGAATATAAAGCCATTAGGTTTTTTTTTTCTAATTTGTACCTCATCATCACCTGTATATATATAAAGACACATTTTACAAAAGAGTCTATACTAATTGAAAAAAAATTGACGCCTCTGTCTGTAATATCGAAATAACAAGTTTTTACTAAATACTCTGCCAAGGCTAATCTCCGGAACGGCTGGACCATTTTCGACGGGACTTTTTTTATCAGATAGCTGAAGTTACACTACGTAACTTTTATTCTTCGGATTACGCGTTTAAAAAATTAAAACGTAAACAAAAAACATTATTTTCCAATGGTTATTTAAAAAAAAACTATATTATACAGGGAGGAGTATATGTAACGCGGGCGGAACCGCGGGCACACGTTAAGTAAAAAAACGTTTACTCACATCCAAAGTGTTGAGTAAGTATTGCTTATTCTCGTTTAGTACGGCGGCTTCGTCAAAGGGAAGTCCCTCTGACAATGCCTCGACGCCGACTCGTTCCATATTGTCTCTGGTCGCTTGGACGAAGGGCATCACTCGCTTCATGTACTTCTTCAGTTCCGGTATCGCGCCTAATTTACTCGATATCGCCTTATTGTCCGGTAAACCTGAAGGCTGGCAACCTCATTTATATAATAACCGTTATTATTCAATAGACAAAATAATAATAATAATATCACTTTAATATAATATCACTTTTAGTTACGTTCTCAACCGCGTTAACGAGCCCTTGTGTAAATAGACAAAGAAAATTAGGGGGTATTGAGAGAGCGAAGAGGGGATGTGGGCAGATTAAAAATATACTATAAGGCAAAATTATTGAGTGCTAGATAAAAAAAAATAATTCTCAAAGTGGATGGTGAGCGGAATAAGGTTGAGAAACGGTGGTTTAAAAGATGACGGCGTAGTTGGTAGTGCGTTCGGGTTTCGCGTCAATGTACGCAGATTTGAGTCCACATATCAGACTCTAAAATCAGCATGAGGGAAACATCGTGAGGAAACCATAAGATGGTGGGTAGAGTTTGGGTAGCTACCACCCTCGAGTATGAAAACCTGTCGCCAAATACCAATAGGTGTGTTCCGGCAGCAAGACTTGAGAACCAGTACCTAGGCTTAGTGTGTTGGTAAACTTTGACCACATTATCACTTAACATCAGGTGAGATTGTGCTCAAAGCACTGAGCCTGTACAATGTACAAAAATATATTGACATTTTATCAAATTATTAGGTGTTATTAATACTGGGTAGTGCGTAAATGCATTTCCCCCCGTCAAAAAAAAAAAAGAAAATAAAAGGTGTTATTAATACTAGATGACCATATTATATTATTATTACTAGCTGTGCCCGCGGCTTGACCCGCTTGGAATTCAGACAATTTGCATCCTATGTTTTCCCCCCGGATACAGTATACTGTATCCATGGCATATATGCCATTACCAAATTTTACTAAATTCGGTTTAGTAGTATTTGCGTGATTGACGATGAACTTAATAAACAGACAGACAGAAAAATGTTCTGTAGTCGATTCTAAAACCCGCATAGTATTTTTTTTCTAAAATATCTTCAAGGTAGAGATTTCGTCTCGTTAGCCTTTTATTACTATACTAGCTGCTCTACGCGGTTTTACCCGAGTAGTTCCCGTTCCCGTGGGATTTTCGGAATAAAAACTATACTATAACACTGCATGGATTTCAAACTATCTCCATAGCAGATTTCATCCAAATCGGTCCAGTGGTTTTTAAGTTTACTCGTTACATAAAAATCTTTCCTCTTTATAACATACAGTATAGGTTGTAATTTTAGTTAATTAACTAACCCCATTGAGTTCTTTCAGGGTTGTTAAGATAATATGTTGCCACTTGGGGTACTCTTTGGCGACCCAAATGATTGCTTTGTTCGGTTTCCTCTCCGGTTTGGGGGCTTCGCCTTTCTTTGGCTTCTTGACTGCGCAATGATTCTTCATGTGGATGCGGAACGCGTGGGCGGCGTCCATTAAATAGTCACTGGCTTTGACCGCGACTTCGTCCACATCGCCGGCGACCGGCCATCTTTCATGCAGAATGCTTTTACTCTGTATATTAATACCGTATTTTACCGCACTGTTTCATTTATCGACGAAACAGTAGGCCAAGTAAATAATACAGCACCTCCAGAATTATTGTCATCTAATTTTTTTTTTTTTTTTGAGAAAGTCACTTTTGCACCTTCGCTTTTATTTGTCAAAATTGTTTTTATACATTCATAAAAAAAAAACATATATTTGAGCTTACTTTTTAACCATAATTAAGTTAATATAACATTGTTTTAATGTTTTATTTAAAAGTAAATTATACGACTCAAAGCCAAGTGTCTCGCTTATTGACTTGTGTCGAGACTTATTTTAAAGGCGCGCGATATATATACGGAAATAATTACATAATTTACAAAAGTTTTTGTGGGGTTCGAAAGGGGATGCTCCATCCCTTTCCCGCAAATAGAATATTAGCGTAGAACTTGTATAAAACACGTATAGCGTGACATCATACTATACAGTAATACCCCGCTTTACGCGAGGGATACGTTCCGAAAAAAATCGCGTTAACTGAAACTCGCGTATATCGAGGTCTATGATTAAACATAGTCAAAATTTAATACAAAAAAATACAAATCATTTTAATCAATCACTTTAATTCTAAGAACACTTTATGCAATACGTACTTTTATTTTTTACGGAAAAATACATCTATTGTCTTTACATTATGTTTATACGCACTCTTTCGCGTAATGCGAGGCATTTGAGCGCGGAATTTGACATTCGCGTTATAGTGAAACCGCGCGTAACGGGGGTCGCGCTAAGCGGGGTATTACTGTAGTGCTCTCTCCCTCTAAGACAAAATGAAAACGTTTATAAGTTCTATATTTTAATTTTGTTTCCAGTTGTCAACCTTATTTATGATTTATTTCTTGATAAACCAAGAAAATAATCAGTAATTTTATTCGGTGAAGGGAAGAAAGTAAATGCCTATGGAAGGCTCTACCTGTGTGAATAACATCAATACACCATTTTGAGTAGAATCTTTTTAATATTTTAAATGGTCCTTATTTGTTTTTCTTGACCTTATAATATGTAATTTTTATGGCTTCTTGCACGAGTTTGGTTATAATGCAAAAGTGTAAACATTTGAAAATTATAAACACGACACATAAAATTCTCGGCTGTCATAAAAGTACCTAGAAACTTCAAGCAAAACGGCCGCAGTTTTGCTTCATTGTTGAAAGATTGATATAAGATTGGAAAAACATGTTATCCATATGACACTGGCAGAATCGTGTATATGACTCACTAAACTTCATTAACTAAGAAAAAAAGACGCCAAAGCGATAATAGCTAAGCGTTAATAGGACATGATTTAAATAGATATGAGTTTGGAATAATAATATTGTGGGAATATATTGTAAATTGGTTACAATGTTATAGATATTTACTTTTTTTTTGTTTTCCGAAGCATTTTATAAGTAATAATAGTATTACTCACATTGCCCAGTAACTCCCAAACGTGCTCAGCGACGTGAGGGCATATCGGAGACATTAGTTTAGCTTGTACTTCGATGTACTTGAGGGCGAGGTCCAAATGCATTCCGCTATCGGAACATAGTTCCCTGTACTTGTCCCTAGCGGCTTGCAACTCAAAGAGTCCGGTCTTTAGGGCCTCTTTAAAAAGCATCTTGTGGTAATTCTCGTCGGTCTGAATTATTTTCCTGTTCATTTCACTGACGAAAACTTTGTCATGGAAATTATATTCACCTGTTTAATAAAATACTAGATGAAAACCCGGCTTCGTAATGTGACTCATAATACACAATCTTTCACAAAAGATAGTAACTTCACTGATACGTGTGAATCGGCACTTATACATGTGAATCCGCCTTAACGAACTCAAGATGGCATCCGAGTGGCTAATATAGCGACTGCCATTTACACCATTAGAATTTAACAAAATACTCGACAATCCGAGTTTTGCGGATGTATGTTGTCGACTCGGAATCATTTTTTTTTCTTTTTTATTATTCAGGTAAGGTCCTTGATCGAATTATTAATACATAAGATAAGATATGATTTATATTTCGGATTGACTACATGCTGTTGACCGGAATAACCTTGATAACTTCATCGAACTTTTGGGGCGAGCGCTTAAGGTTGTAAATTCCGAGGAATTCTGTAAGTTTTAACTAATTGACCACGTGTGAAAGAAAAACAAATGCGTCTAATGCGCGTACGTAGTATGCAATTCAAATAACATAACGAAGTGAAACTAGATTTATATGTAAAAGTAGTTATACTATAATAAAAAAGCCTAAAAAATAAAATCCCTCAAAATCGGTTCAGCCGTTCCAAAGAGTAGACATGCAGATAACATTTTTAAAAGTTGAGTTTACACTTTCATATGTATTTACTAAAATAATATTATATTGGTATTACAAACAGACGCTTCAATTGTATTTATTTGTGTAGATTATTTTATAAATTTAATATGAAGTTATAAGCGAAATAAAGCACAGACAGAGAAATATCACTGAAAATTGAAAATTGTTGTGTTAATTTGTTGATAGATTGTACGATAGTATGGACTCACCTGTCCTTAAAAGTGATTTAGTGGCGATCACTTCCTTGACCCATTCGATAAACGTGTACAGTCTGAGTATAGCCGCGTCCGCGGTGCTTTCAACAAAGTTCGCATCCTCGACGGAGTCACCGGCATCCGCTAACGTGAGTCGCATCCCGTCAGCGCTGAACTTCTCTATCGACTCGGAAAGTGTTAGGAAGTTCCCATCAGATTTGGACATCTTTGCCGAATTCAACATCAGATGGCCATTCGCTCTGATGCCTTTGGGCCATTTGTTCTCTTCATTCGGCCACATTGCGCAATGGTTATAAATGTAGAATGTCAAGTGATTTTGTATTAGGTCCTTCCCGGACACTCTAAGGTCCACTGGGTACCTAGCCCAATATCCAGAAAGTTATTAAGGGTTTAAAAGGGAGTTTTTGGTGAGACCTCAGTCTGTCATGTAGCGGTTGTTTTCTTTAATTCATTAAATTTGTGTGTTTGAGTCTATATCATGTAGTTTTGTGTGATATAGTTTGGTTATTGTGTACAAGTCAAGTTTATTATGGAAAATAACGCCTAGCATTTATTCTGAGATGCCAACAATGCTCCATGGAAAGTTCTAGCAGGATGAGCCACAGTCAAAATACATCTTACCTACATGACACTGGCATTAATTGTTTGAAGAAGAAGGGTTTAAAAGACCAGAAAGTTAATAAATCGTACATTAATCACGTGATGTTTGTTTCGCAAATTTGTGTGGCCCTTCATCCCCTGGTGATATTTGGACTTACAAACAAAATCACATTTATTTTTTTAGTATCATAAAAGTGTAAGATATTTTGTGAATTATCGAACCCTCTTTAGAGTGTCACGTGTTTAATGAACTTTTCTTAAATAGATTATATAAAAGTACTGTCTAGTACATATACATGTACATATATATATATATATATATATATATTTCGCAAGCAGTTGGATCAGGTGTACCATCATTTTAAAATGCATTAAAGAAATTACAGTAAAAGAAATACATTTAAAGATGGAAGTGCATAATCTATCAGTAAATCTAATTTAGTTAGCCCGAACTAAATTACATTATAGATAAAATTTAAACTCACCATTGAGATAGATCATGATTTAAGAAAGGTACATTACCACACTTTTTTTCATTTTTTTATACACAGTATATGCTAAGAGCTTTGACCACAATCTCACCTGATGTTAAGTGACAATGTGGTCAAGGTTTACCATCACACTAAGCCTAGGTACAGGTTCTCAAGTGACGCTGCCGGAACACATCTATTGGTATTTGGCGACAGGTTTTCAAACTTGAGAATGGTAGCTATCCAGATGGGTAACATTAGAAAATGCCCTTTTTTTAGACGAAGGGAATGCATTTATGCACTACCCTTACTCATTGCATTAGTGAGACCGAAGTCCCCCAATGCAATGGGTGAGGGGGTGCGGAGGGACGTCTCCGCACCAGTGTGGGACTCACCCGGACGCTTCATGTCCGGGAATACCCACTAAACCCCCCGGAGCCGCCCGCCGCATCGCCCCCTGCAACATTAGAAAGTGCCCTACCACCATACATGGTCTCCTGTAGCCAGAAAAGCGTTTGAAAATGACTTACCAAAACTGAAATGACTTCTTCATGGTGTCTAAAGATTGTTTTGAAATATTTGTGCTTTTAGGCAAAGGTGCGTCTTTGAAAAAAATGTAATCCCAGACTTCACTAGTCATCTCTTCGGGAGTGATGTTGAGCGAGTTAGTCTTATTCCCTCTGAAAGTGCCGCCTTGTAAATAATGCGCCACTGTATAGTATGCATTATATATAGTTGAATCTGAGAGAGATTCTATGACCCATTGTTGGTCCCAAGGCAGTTTTGTTCCTGTTGAAAAAACATTATATTTCATATAACAACGTTGAAAGTTTTCTAAAACACCCTGTGATTTTCATTAAATTTTACATCTAACAAAAGTTTATTCGCTCACCAAGGCCATATGTCCTGGAACACGCATACTCATGCAGCCATTTAAGTGTCGCCTGGAAATTCTTCCTAACTTCATCATGGTACGTGTTTAAACCGGCCAGAGCTTTCTCCGTTTGACTCTTTCGTTTGACTCTTCCATTCTTCGTTGCCATAATCAAGATACCATTGATTGCATAGAGCTACGACGCATTCATCTCCAGATCTGGACATTATGGTCTTTTCGGGCTCGTAATAAATTACAGCACTGCCATCTTGTATGAGTTTTGTTTGGAGATTTTTTTTTACATCCTGAATCTTGTTCCCTTTGAATTCACCAACTAGTAAAACTCCATCGTAGAAGCCTTTAAGATACACGAGTTCTTTAGCTTGGGTCAATTTTTCTCTATCATTCTGACTTTGAATCTTAAGTGTATCATACACATGGACAGCGGACAGATTTCCAAATTCAGGTATTTCTAGAATAGGAACAGGTTTGAACGGTAGGACTTTTCCATCCTGTATGCCATATTTCTCCCTAAAGGCTGGCTTCTTTTGTAAATCAACAAGAGCAGCATAGTCATCAGGAGAATCTGACGGAACACTGGTGACGATTCCCGTTCCTTTATCTTCCTTAATAGTCAACATTGGAAGAGCATATATCTTCGGATAACAAGTTAATGGTGATCTCATGGCCACACCTAATAATTCTTGGCCCATAATTTCTAATAAGATTTTAAATTCCCCATCCTTTTCTGTGAAACCTTGATACGACATATTTCTGGCCGCACGTTTTGTGCAAACAAATACACCATCTTTGACTGTTTCAAATGCTATATATTTTATTTCAGGGTGCAGCCAACAATTTGTTTGACCGTACATTGTTTCGGGTCTGAGTGTTGCAGCAACAAAGCTGACAACTTTACCTTCAAAACACCTGGAATTTACATTTTTTGACATAACAGTAGTAAAAATAACTGACATTGAATAAAAGAAAAAAGAATACGTTATAAAATATTTGTAATTATGTACTGTACTAACTGGTGCCCGCGGCTTCGCCCGCGTTTCATATGTTCTGTGCGTATGACGTTTCATTTATAGCTAATTTAAAAAACAAATGAATTAATAAAAGTAAGAGTATTTTGTTTTTTATTAGCGGAAAAAATGTATATAAGCGTAAATTGAAGTAGAAAATGTACAAAAGAGTAAATAGATCCAAAAAAAAAAAAAATGAGAGTGAGTGAGTGAGTTGGATCGGTGGAATCCAAAAATACCTGTCTACGAAAAATACTGTGTTGAAAGGTATTAGTCCTATCCTGATATGTTCAGTAGTTTTGAGGTGATGGTGCGTCAAAGGAATAATAAAGAAACAAATTGAGAAAACATGGCAAAGGGCTCATAGAATTTGAAAAATATATAGCCTGTAACCATCTAGGATTAATTCCGCGTCGAATGGTTGTGGTTTCACGCTGATCGGTCCAGTAGTTTTCGAGTTTACCTCGGACAAAGAAAACAAACTTTGCTTATATATATATATAGATTTTATTTTTATATTATTTACTTTCTACTGCAAGTTAGTAAGTAAATATGTAAGAAATATGTGATTCACTTACTTAAGAGGCTCTGGTAGGGGTTCGAGAATTGTCATTTTGATGAGTGTATATTCCTGTGGACCAGCTCCTTCTCCTGAGCTTCGATCATGGTCCATACAGGGCTGCTTATCCAAGGGCGAGAAAATCGTATAACGTTTACCATACATAATCTTCTTGCGGTTCTTCAGGTGATTAAACTGCCATCTGATGAAGGAGTCGTAAAATGGATTTGCGTCTGTTGTTATAAACTTCCTTCGCCAGTCTACCTATTGATAGATCAAAACATGTACAAGAATATTGGTATTTACTTAAAAAAATTAATTTAATAATAGGAAAGATTGATTACATTCATTAAAAACTAAACAGTTATTAAGGTAACAATATAATTGTTGCTGTAAATTTAAGTAGGATCATAAAAATTAGGATCATTTTTTATTGTTTTTATGATTTATAAATATAATATTTACATGAATTCCCATTCTCTTGAGGTCAGCCACAGCTCGTGGTGGAAAATACTCAAGCCAATAACTCTCATCAGCAAACTCTTTTATCTCTTCTTCTGGTACTCCTAAACTTCTCATAATCTGCCATTGATACTTAGCAGAGGCACTTTTCGCCATAGCTTTACTTTTCTTACCCTTACTCTTATCTTTAGGCACAATATCTTCTTCTTTTACAACTACATCTTCTTCTTCTGGAAAAGTTGGTGGATATCCATACAGAGACATTTCTCTTTTTAATTTATCAGCACATGCTTTAATAGGCATCCCAGTGCAGTGAAATCCAAAAGGAAAGAGAACCATCTTGCCTTTCAGCCTGTAATATCTTGTAGCAAACTGAAAACATATAAATATATGTACAAGCATTTTTCTAACAGGACTGTACATTAGATTTAAAATAATCTCTAAACATTATAAAACTTATTAAAAGTAATAATGCTTGTCTGGTTAGCTACTACTCTCAAGTTTGAAAACTTGCTCCGGCAGTATCAGTTGATAGTTAGTACCTACAGGCTGTGTTTTTCTATTCTGAACCGCATTAACTGAGATAGTGGTCAAAGTGTTGAACCCTTACAGTATTAAAAAAATTCATGGAAAATTAATGGAAATTGAGCAATGAAAAAAAAAAAACAAAACTGATATTTTATATACTACTATAGATGCTTGTTATAGTTATAGTTATAGTAATGCAGAACAGACAAAAATCCAATATTATAATGCATTAAAATTAAAAACATTTTCATATTTTAGGTTATCTTTTAAGAAGAGGATTGCAAATTGGTATAATACTTACTTCACATTTTGATAATGAAAAGGTATGTCCCAAATGGAGACGTCCATTCATATAAGGATATGGAAAAGTGCACATAAATTTTTCACAAGGTTCCCCATTATTTGGAGGTTCAACTTCAAATATTTTCTCTTTCTCCCATTGTTCTTGGACTTTCTTTTCAATTTCTTGTAGATATTCAACTTTAAATGTACCTTTTCGGTCCAGAGTGGCCTAAAAAATAATAATGTATATATAACATAAGGAGGTGGTTTAACTAAACTTTATTTAACTTAATACTTTATCCATTAAATTATTCTTATAGTTGAGACCCAAATAAATAGTAAATAGATAAGATTTTAAGCATGCTTATTATATCAATGCATAATTATTTATACAATGGATAACGAAATGACTTTATTCATAGATTGGTTTTGTAACTTATTATAAAAATTATAGATAAAATCCATAAAAAAACAATGAATGAACATTTCATTTACTTTACATATATTATAAGCAAAAATTAATTATATGTATAAATAGAAACAACTGACATGAAAATCTTATTTTAAAATAAAGAAAAAAAAAAAGAAATTTCTATATATTCATTTTGCTATTCATAAATCCATGCTGGTATAATCACCCTCAACATTTATACCTATATAGAACATAATAGATCTACTTAGTTCAAAGTGATACAGGACTGTTTTAGCCTACATACATAAGCTAACCAAAGACACAAAGGACTTACAGAAATTCTAATTGGAAAACTTTATCTAAAATAAAAATGTCTGTCTATAAATATATATTAATGAGATTTTCAATGTTACTAATAAACAATAACAAAAATGTATTTAATTACAGAATTTTAGTATATAATCATTGGTCACATGAGCTAAGTTTCAACACAATTTATAGCCTAAGCTAATATTTGAATGAATCCCACTTGGGATAGGTATACATGACATTTTGGCAAGTATACTAATTATTCCTCTTTCAGAAATATAATATTTGATGTTAAATTTAGAATAATTAAAATATATCATTGTCTAAGAAAATTGTCTCTTAATTGGATCAAATGACAAATTACTACAAATACGAATTTCATACATGGAGATTGACAATTAATAATAACACTTTTCATTTATAATTGTGAACTTTCATTACAATTTGGTTTTAAATACACTTATAACATTCCAATGATAAAACAGCTGATACAATTACAATATAATATGCTTTAAAAATTTTATATAACAATAAGAACATCATTATTAAATTTGATATTATTTGTTAGCGTTAATCTATTAGCACCTATTACCATTTTCAGGACTTTTCAGTAAACAATTCCAACAAAACAATTATTTACACGTTGCATTCACTACACATGTAGGTACCACATGTAAAAAAGGTATTTGTTTGACATTAGACAGCTGCAAAATTTTACTGTCCATACACAATTATTTTGTCTCTGAAGTCACATTTTGATATGTTGGCATTCCTAGCTGTCACGTAGTCAAAATATTTTGTCAATCGTTTCGGATTTTTGCTTTTTATAATAAATTTAAATCGTAAAACCTGCCAAAACGAATTCAAAGTACTTCAAAGTACAAAGAATTCAAATATTTTTCTAGGTATAAGTAGATACTCTGAAAGAGAAAGATTTATTTGATCCGTTAATTCTATTCCTCAACGATTTGCCGCCGTGACACGTACCCGTACGTAAAATAGTGTTGTCTATTTATTAAAATTTTATAGGCATAAATATTGAAAAACTCGTCTTGTTTTATTATTAAAATAAGTATAAAAGCCTTGATTTGTGTCATAATGTAATAAATAAATAAATAGTACATTAATTTTGCGCAAAGAAGAAGTTGCGGCTTCAATGTCTCAATACTAAGTACTCCAAGAAAATATGTATCCAAACAAGAGGATTTTGATTGATATGCGATCAAAAATAAAATACCTGTATACTATGTTGTTTTTATTGATGTACAGCTATAGGTTTTTAGAGAAACATATCTTACAACTGATGTATATCCAAATCATCGACATACCAAAGTGCCCAGTAGCACGTAGTTTCTTTTGCTGTGATAATTCAGGTTTCTTGTCGGTCTGTTTTGAATAAGACACGTTTATCAAATCTCTTTCAAAATGTATATTCAGTTAAATTATAGCGAATAATACATATCAAACATGGTGACACAATATTCAGAATGACAAATTAACGGCTACAGGTAAAATAACTGTGAACGGACTATAGCATTCAAATTTATAATTCAGTATAGCCTTAAACGTTTATGTCAATTACGGAAATGTGACGGGTATATTTATTTATGCTAAATATACAAATCATAGAAACATAGATATATAAAAAACGGCTGACCTTGTTATACCTCTGCTTGTAACGTTACTTAGAAAGAGGAAATTTTTTTCTTAAATCGCAAAGACAATTTATCTATTGACAGAGGTTGCATATTATATAAGCATAGAATATTCCAAAACCATTAAGAATTCCAATATTAAAAGAATTGCATGATGGTCATTTATGAGTAGTTACAAAGAAAAATTTGTCTTGCAGCTTTGTTTACTGGCCCCAGATAAATTCTCAAACAGAAAATATTTGTAGGGAGTGTGGTGCATGCCGACAGCAGCGATATGAACCAGCGCATTCTTTAATGCATCTTTGGGTATATCCGGCTCGTCCGTAGCAACGAATACAATGTAAAGCTACAGTACTGTCACCGGAAATGCTTCCGTCGGAAGTCCTGCCATAGCCTAGCCTAGCCAAGCTCAGCCACACCCCTATCCTACCTGCCAGCCCATTGCCAACCAAAACCACTGTGGTGCGAAAGCGGCAGCCTGCTATAAATTGCCATACAGACTCTAGTTGAGTTACTCCATGTAAGGAACTTTTTTTTTAATTATTAATTAATAAAAAATTTAGTGTGTAGCTAAGATTAAATTCCGCGAGAATTTTTAAATACAGGTAGCAGCCAAGCCGAGGTTCGAACCCTTGTGCTAGTCACCTTTTGCGGCGAGTGCCTTCAGCACTCGCCTTCAAAGATACGGTGAAGCTGTTAAGGTCCTTCCGGTCAACATCATTAGTTAGGTAAAAAAAAATGCCGATTCACTCTTGCAATGGAATTGATACGATAACTTCCTACAAGAATAATAATACGATTGATTCAAATCTGCTTTTATTTCACTTCTCTAACAACATATTGATTTCACCGAGTTTAAGGGAAAAAAATTACCTTGTTACCGTCGACACTCACAGTAAATGAATAAAAGTACAGCGAATGACAAGTACTACAGCTTACTCGTCTATTGGTAGAATTTGTGAAATTTTCGCTCGTTTCGGTTTATTTATTTATTTACACGATATAGGCTCTGTGCTTTGACCACAATCTCACCTGATGTTAAGTGAAGATGTGGTCCAGGATGGTAAACACACTAAGCCCAGATTTGATCAAGTGATGCTGCCGAAACATACCTATTAGTATTTGGCGATAAGTTTTCAAACTTGAGGGTGGTAGCTCCCCAAACGGGCATTATTAAGAAATGCCTTATCTCCATGCTATGGTTTCCTCATAATGTTTTCCTTCACCGAAAGCTGAGGCTGATTTTAGAGTTGGATAGAAGGAATTGAACCCGCGTCCATTGACGCGGATTCCGGTGGCACTATCCACTGCTCCATGATCGCTTCAAACCACCATCGCTTTATGGTACCTGCGCAGATAGTTAGTGATAGTGACGATAGCTCTCCGTTTAGATCCCGTGAATTTGCCGATTATATGAAAAAAAAAAACATAATTACGCATACGATCACCAGTCCGTATAGATCACCCGATAATGGAGCCGCTAAAATGCAGTAACATTTGTAAAACGTGCTATAAAAAAAGCCACTCATGAAGGAGTAGATGTGGATACGGCGATAAACAAATGTTTGTTCCAATATAGGAATTATAAAAACGCTACTATGGGAGTAGCTCCAGCCGTGGCAATGATAGATAAATGCACTTATTAGTCCGAATGCTGAAAACAATATTGAAGAATCTGCTGTTCAGTCCGGTCATCTTCGCCCGGGATCCGAACGTTACGTCGCGATTGGTGATCAAGTGTTAGCCCGTGATTATAGCGCACGCACTGAAAAATGGACAAAGGCTGAGGTAGTTGCTAGGGATACTCCACTCACTTATAGGGTAAAAACTTGTAATGGAAATGAATGGAAGCATCACATAGATCAATTATTACCTATTAAAAATGCTAGTGCGGTAACTCTTTTCTTTACCGATTAATGAAAACGCAAATTTAGCGATGGTTGATTCGAACGGTGAAAATAATATATTGCCTACAGAATTCGTTCAACGAATTCTAATCCCCTGTAATCAGCAGTATAAGGTGAATTATTCATCCAATATGACAGGCGAAATGAATGAATCCATACTGCCAATTCCGTAATTTAATTTCGAATTAATACTCTAGCCAGACGGATCTTTTAATAGAATGTTCATCTCACCTCAAAATAAACCTTCTGTGATTTTATTTCGTGATATATAATACACACTAACCATACTACCATACTACTACGTAAAAAGCTACCGAATTGAGGATAACAGCTGCTACATGACAGACTGAGGTTCCGCCAAAAATTCCCCAACCAAATCAACATTTTTGAGTCCAGCTGTTTCTTTTTAAGAAAAAGGCAAAAGTACTACCATGAAACCAAGTCTGATGTTAGTATTATTATTATTATTATTCGAAAAGGGGCTATGCAGGCTTAAACAGTCCTGTATCACTGCGACCTAGTCAGATCTATTGTGATCGCCCCTATATTGCTAAAGCTCACTGCCTAGACCTACAACTTGAATATACTGTAGTATCTTTTTGGCAGAGAGCGTCTGTACCTCCTCCGGAAGCAATACATGCTTACCCAGAATTCGGTTACGAATGGGTATTAATGGATCACATTCACACAAGATGTGCTTTGGTGTTTCGTCTGCTATTTCACAGAACCTGCACTCTCTTGTGTTCTGGACACCGATGTTGTGCATATGCTTGCCCAAACAACAGTGCCCAGTTAGTGCTCTCACTAATACTCGTAGCTGATTCCTACTGAGCATCAGGGCTTCTTCAGCTTTGCGCTGAGTGAATGCTCTGATGAGCTCTTTGGAATGAATTTGTCCTGGCAATTTATTCCAGAATTCTATAGCCTTATAGGTATATTGGTCCCTTATGGTCAGTCGAACTAGGCTTTTTGGAATGCCACAAAATGGTTCAGGCCCAATTTGTGTTTCCATAGCCCCTGCTCTTGCAAGCGCATCCGCAGCTTCATTGCCGGGAACTCCTGCATGGCCTGGGACCCATCTTAAAATCAGCCTGTTATTCTTACCCAGGCTGTTTAGCATTGCCACACAATTTGCAACTAGCTTCGACTCAACTACGTCCGAAGCCAGCGCCAAGAGAGCGGCTTGACTATCCGAATGGATATATATTGTATGGTTCACGTAGGCTTTCTGCAGATTTATACAGGAACATTCTAGAATCCCGTATACCTCTGCCTGGAAAATGGAGGCAAAACTACCAAGATTAGTTGTTTGACTAAACTTAGGTCGCTCTCCATATATTCCACAGCCTACGTTAAGTCCTATTTTGGACCCGTCGGTAAACCACAGTAAGCTGCCTTCCTTCCACGTTATCTCACCGTTTAACCAGGAGTCCCGTGGAGGGATTTCGACATCATACAATTTTTTAAGATTACTTTCAGGAATCATCATATCTGATATCATCCCTAAAATTGGTGTGTTTCTATCACTGAGTCTAAGAAAGATCTCATGGACTGGGATATCCATTGTCTCCTCCCGAGGGCGTACATTCTGTGCATCGTCAACCTCGCCACCTTCTCTACATGTAGATGAAGGGGCGTCAGATTTAACAGAGCATCCAGAGCCGCTCCAGGGGCTGTCGACATGGCTCCTGTCACTAAGATAGAAGCTATTCTTTGTACTGAAGCTAATCGGGTACAAACAGACTGCTGTTGTGCCTTTTTGCCTGATGTTAGTAACATTTTCTTATAATACGTTCTAATGTAATGACGGTTTGTGTTACAGATTTTCTTTCAGGAGTTTTTTTTGTGAGACTAGATACATAGAAAGAAGCTATCTCCAAAAACTCCACTAAATTGGAAGATTGATGATATTGCGGGTCAAGTTAAGTTGGCGTTTAGTTAGTGACTCTATATACGCTTTTATACTTTTCATTCATATCATTGGTTCTCGATATATTTGTCATTTTTTTTTACAATGATAAGAGCTTTCCTTGCTATTGCTGGAAAGGGGAGTCAATAATGATTACGTAATACTAGATCGGGCCCTGTTGTGAATTCCCCTGTATAGATAAATATTTATGATTAGTAATACGAGTCATCAAATTTTCAAAGTAATTTAAATACGTAACCAATTAAAAAAAATGTTTTAACCGTACAAAATAGAATCTTTAATTTGATTTTGTTGGTTTTTAAAACACACATGAATTACTATTTATTTTTGTCTATTTGTTTTTGTTGAGTTGCCCATAAATAATCGTGGACGACCTTTAACCAGAGATAAATATTTTAACCATGTTAATACCCTTAGAACATGTTATTAAATATTTAAGTTTTTTAACCCCTTGAGCACTTAACTGTCGTTTACGCCAACTTTCCATTGTTTTCCTATTGTCTTATTTTTATGGGTACTCGATACATTAAATTCTGAATCATTATTTTGTGCAATAGTGATGGTTACATTAAATATTCCTTTTTTTGTAAACAATTGCATTAATAATAAATATTTGAACTGAAATATATCTGTCTGCTAACATTTAACCAGGCTAGCCTTTAGTCCAAGCGGGTCCAACATATTGGCTCACATGTGTTGCAACAACGATTGTATTCGGATTTAAAAAACAAGAAAAAATATTTGACAGATTAAATTGGCGGCAGTGGCGGTAGCTGTCATTTTACCGGAAATTTCGCCCGCCACCTTCGTTGAGTTTAAGAGACGCATTTTAACGTGAAAGCAGAATATTTAACCGATATTTGTGTAAAAGCAGCAGTAGTTTAGTTTACAGATATACTTAATATTATGGCGCCAAGATCAGTAAAGGGAAAGGTATGGTAATTTCTCTTGTTTTTCGATAATAACACATTGCAGGTATACTTAAAACTGGTTTGCATTGTTATCGGCAAATATTAACGTCGTTGGATTATAATTTTTAGACGTCATTATAAGAATGATGACTGTTAGAATCTCGGTACGCTTTATTATTTTTTTAGTAATTTGAATCTAATCTTCCACAATATAATGTGTAACCATAAATCTAGCGTGGTTAGATGCAAACACATGCGTAAATTATTTATGCTTGAAGATGGTGCGTCGTTGTCTTTTGTACAAAATCGAATGTATTACAAAATATATACAATTAAGATTGATGTAACGCTTGTATTTTACAAACTAGTTCTGTTAAGTTTTTTAAAGCATGATTGCAAATTCGTAACAATGGCGCCAAAAATCTACTTAAATTTTTACAGATTTATTACAAGGTGCTAAAGAAACATCTGTTTAGAAAGATAATATCAATATTATTTTCTATTCACAAAAAAGCTTTGTATTATTTTTATTATGATTATTGACTGAGTATTGCAGTAATATAACTCACTACTTTTATACATTTCCAATTATATTATTGTTATTATCTTAATTTAGACATTATATCAGAAAGATAATAATTTTATCTGGATATAACGGGCACAATAACTTTTTTATTCTTACAGAAAGTAGCAGATGTAAAAGTAGCAGAAAATGAAGCTCCCAAAAAAGGTAGAGGTAAGGCCAAAGTCTTAGAAGACATAGACCCTGAGATTGAATCTGAAGATATTGAACAACCGGTTTTGATTGAGAAAAAGGCAAAGCGTGGAAAAAAAGCAATTGAAGCTAATGTACAACAGAATGGTAAAAATGATGAAACTGCACCTCCACCTAAAAGAGGTAGAAAGAAAAATGTTGAACCAATTCAAAATAACAAAGATGAAGAAAATATAGCAGGTGATGATGAAGAAAATGATGAAAATACAGATACAAATGGTCATACTGAAGAACCACAAACTTCTGGCAGGGGTCGTAAGAAGCAAGCCAAGAAAGAAACAGGTAAATCAGAGTTGAAAACAGGAAGGGGTAGAAAAGGAAAACAAGAAGAAACAATTGACACTGATCATAAACCAAAGTCTGGTAAAGGGAGAGCTCGTAAAGTTCAGCCTAAAACTGAGGAGGCTGAATCAGATATATCTGAAATTGCTGAAGAAGAGGTTAAGCCAAATCCTCCAATAAAAGGCAGAAAGAAAGCTCAGAAAACTAAAGAAAAGACACCTGAAAGTGAGAATGAAGATGATGAAGAGAAAGTAATTGATGAACCAAAGAAAAAAGAAGTGAAAGGTCGTAAAAATCAAAGCAGAAAGGCCCAAGTTAAAGAGGAAGTACAAGGAGTTGATACTGAAAAAGAAGAGCCAATCTCTAAGAAAAAGAAGACTACTAAAAAAGAAGAAAAAGGGAAAGGTAAGGTTATTATTTGTAATATGATCAAATATAATATTTTTAATGTAGAGGAATTGTAATAACTGATATAAAAAATATTTATTGTAATAATAATTTAAGGAAGATAATATAATTTATATTGTTTTAATTAAAAACATTGAAACATTGTAAATTATTGACACATAGTACATTATATTTCTATTCCTAACATTATATAAGTATTATTTAGACCTATTTTATGATAAACTTATGAAAAATGACATTAATACTCAATGACAAATTAACAGTGAAATTGACTAAAATTATCTCCTTAAAATAATAAAAATATTGCTTTCAAATTATCATCCCAATGTATACATTATAATTATAGACTATTATAGTTATCTAGGATTAGGATTGTATGAAGAAATTGAATCACTTTTAGAGGAATTGTTGATTTATTTATTTATGCATCGGTTCTGTCCATGGTAGGTGATTTGAAAGATGACGAATCAGTTGAAGAAGAAAAGGAGGTGACTGAAACAAAGACCATTAAAGGCAGACGTGGTCAAAAGAAGACTGCTGAGATACAAGCCGAGGATGAAGATGAACACCAGAACGCCGACGAGCCAACTACGAAACGTCGACGCAAGTTGCCCGAAGAGAAGGGTAATTAGTTACGTTAATTTGTTTAGACGTTATTGATATTTTTTATTGTTCCGTGTTATAAAATAATTAAGTGTGATTTTATTAATAATTTCAAAATAAAAGATGTTTAAAATATTTATATGGAACCCTTTATTTTTACCTTTTTATCTATTAGTATATCATATAATTATTTATATAGTTTTTATAATCTGATGATGAGGTTAATTATCTGAGGTTATGTTTTTATAAATTACTTTTGTATTTAATTTGATAATATTGATAATATATAAATGTGATAGTTAATACAATTAACATTACTAATTGCTAGTGGATCTCTTATTAATCGTCTAATAATATTAAATTTTAGTTCAGCATTTATCTGAATGTTTAGTTATTTTAAAGCATGACGGTTAGTCTATGGAGTATTTATAGGTTAACATAACCTCTAATTGTATAGAACACATAAAACTAAATGGCTTAAAATGTTGAACATAAAAAATAGTTTTAAATTGATGAAGTTTGTTGAGAAGAGGATAATCGGTTCTTTTATGGTGCATGCTAAAGGTAGAGGTATCATATTAGACATAAAGTTGTGGTAGGATTTTCATTGGGAAGCATGATTTTTCTGCTTTAAACATTGAAGTATATAATACATTATGTAATTGTTATATAAGATTTTATTATTAGTACTTAATATTAAAAGTGGTAGAAGACGACAATCTTTAATCTTGTAATGTTGATGCTAGAGACATACCTACATGTTTGTGACAATAATATTAGTAATATTTTATTCCCTCTATCAGAAGTATCAAGCAATATACAACTATTTTATAAAACCAACTCGCTTACATACTTAATAAATAAACATATTCTTGTATCCGCCGCTACCATGAGATTTACATATTACGAAGGTCTTTATACATCCACAACTATTGTTCTGTAAAAAGTATCAAACGTAAAAATTTAAATATTATGCGGTTGTGTAGTTACACGTATGTATCACATTATGACGCTTTGGGAATATGCATGGAAGAATTACCCGCACCTATTTATGCAAGTTCAGTTTATGGATACAGGTACTACGGGCTTTATAAAATGAATTATATTTATTTTTTTATATATATATATATATACTTCTATGTATGTGTACGAAATGGATTAGTCAAGTTACATGGTGTGGATGTAATGAGAATTGTGAATTCAAATGAAGTATAAATTTCAGCGTTATCTGAAGACGCGAATAAGAAAGTACCACTAAAAAACAAAGCGACAACTAGTTACGAGGTCATCGATTTTACTAACACGTCTAAAACAGCGCAAGGCAAAGATTGGAACTTTAAAATATCCTGTTGGAACGTCGACGGTATCAGAGCGTGGTTGAATAAGGGCGGTTTGGATTACGTTAAATACGAAAAACCGGATATACTTTGTTTACAAGAAATTAAATGCTCCAAAGATAAATTACCGGATGAGTTAGTGAACTTGGCCGGATATCACGCATATTGGCTTTATGGTGACAAAGAAGGCTACGCGGGCGTAGGAATTTACACAACACAGTTAGCTATGAACGTACATTACGGTTTGGAAAATGAAGAGTTAGACCAGGAAGGGCGTATAATAACTGCCGAGTACGAACAGTTCTATTTGATATGCACTTACGTTCCAAACGCGGGACGGAAATTAGTCACACTTCCTAAAAGGCTACAGTGGAACGAAGAGTTCCGTAAATACGTGAAGGAGTTGGACAAAAAGAAACCTGTGATAATATGTGGTGATATGAACGTTTCGCACAATGAAATAGGTGAGTCTTTTTTTACTTCTATTTGATCTATCCTTTGAATGTAGGTACAGTCAAAGGCATAATCTCTGTTTCTTCTTTAGTAGACTTGTAAATTTAAACCTACTGAACCAAATGTCATATACTCGTTTATTTTATTCTTTGGTAACATTCTTAGTATATTTTTCTGCTACATTACCTTATATGGATATTAATGAATTGTGTAATTTGAAGCACTTGTGACATTGTAGATTTATCTTTATCTATACTAATAAATTAAATTGAAGTGTCTGTTTGTAATGACAAAATTACTTTTTTTACTAAGTAGATATAAATGTATATATGATACATATACCAAAAATACAATTTTTTAAATTTATGTCTGTCTGTCCGTCTGTTGTTTGTAACGGGAAATCTCCGGAACGGCTGGACCGATTTTGACAGGATTTTTTTTTGCAGATAGCTGAAGTTACTCCGGGTAACTTGGGGTACTTTTAATTTTCGAAAATAATTAGGATTCGTAAAGGAATATTCGTATGAAAATAATGTACGGTCCATCTCTAGAAATTAGTTTGTGACTTTCAGACTTAGCGAATCCGAAGACGAACAGGAAGAACGCCGGTTTCACAGACGAGGAACGCGCCGGTATGACCGGGCTCTTGAGCGACGGCTTCGTTGACACGTTTAGGCATTTCAATCCGGACAAAACCGGCGCTTACACCTTCTGGACGTACATGAAGAACAGCCGAGCGAATAACGTTGGATGGTAAGTCGTATTTATATATTTTTAATTTTGTTACAGGTACCCTCCTTATCTCGTAAAGGGTTGTTGAAGTATTATTTAACCAGAAAAATAGTAAACAAAGCTCTTAACAAATGTTAACTGAAGCATTAATCTTACAAAATTTACCTAACCCCTAACTTTACATTTCCGTCACCTTATATTTTATGTGAAAATTAAAACGCGTGTCTTAATGAAGAATTCATGCTGTTCAATGATTAAAATTAAACATTGCTTACGTAATCACCATTTAGACAATCCAAGCCGTCGTGTCATCAAAAAACATAAATGTCATGAATACGCAATAGAAAATAGGATATGCCAGCAGAGCCCTGAGAACTCCTTGTATAGTATAAAATAAAGGTAGTTTTTTGTGTTCGTTTGTATCAAGAAAAAGTCAATATTTTGTAATAAAGTTGTCAAGAAATAAATTTTTATAGCTTAGGTAGGGCAAATCTTAAGTCTTGCATTGGGAGACTTCGGTGTCACTAATGCAGTAGGTAAGGGTAGTGCGTAAATGCATTCCCCCTCGTCAAAAAAAAGGGGCAAATCTTAAGTCGCACGGTGTTTGTGGTGGCGGCCTGTGTGCTCACAGGATAGGATCCCTGCCTTGGGAACTAGAACCGGAGGTGCTCGCTGCTGTGTACCGGTTCACGGCAGCGAGGAGAGTTGGTGGCGGGCTCCGTTTCGACCACACAGAGGTGGTTATGGAGTGGCAGATGGCCAAAGAGGTTCTAGCAGATGTGTGCGCTAAGGAAAGTACACCTTAGACCCCCCGTCCGCCCGGTCCACAAAGAGTGGTACACGAGGGAGTTCGGCTTCCTGACCTTGTGATTTATGCAAGTACTATCCGGATGTTTCGGGTGGTACCTGTATAAGATCACTTGAAGGGAGCCGATGGCGGCCTGTCATCGCTGTGGCGCTGCGGAAGACACCGGGCAGTACACTCCCGGAGTGTGGTGCGCGGGTCGAGCAACGTCGCTCTGTGATGGCAGAGATGGGCCTAGACCTGTCACTGCCGAGCGCGGTGAGAGCCATGAGAGTCATGCTTATATAATTACCACACTTTTTCCTACCAATAATAAATACAGCTAAAAGACTACCCGAAATTCTTGGTAGTTTTAATTTATTTCTATTAGAAGCCAGATATTACATTTTAGAGATTGAACTTTTACAGGAATGAGTGAGTAAATACCTTATCGGGCGAGTGTAACGACCTGCGATAATAATTCACCTGATATAATAAAAAGATACCGTGTTATCAATAATTTGTTGTTAATTACCTCATTTAACGTTTCTCCGAGCTCTGCATAGTTAAAACTGATCATCTAGAAAATTAATCCCTAAATTACGTCAAACGAATTTCATGAGTTTTTATAAAAAACATACATCAGATCAAACATTTAAAAAAAATGTGCCGAATGAAAAGTGGTAAGTTATATACATATATACTTGGATTTAGAATTTGAAATATGACGTCACGGAACGTATGACTCCTACTCGTTATCACAACTCGTCAATCCGTTCCCCCTTTAAAGTGTGGCGTAATTTATGTATGGTTTCTTAGCTATTTTAGTAGTCAGTTAATTAATTCTATGCACTAAGGTCGTATTTGTTATTATACTGTCAATGCTGGTGGGAGTACAATGTCACTTTTTATTGTATCAAATATTTTCTTTGATAACCAGCTGACCCTTGTCTCCATTACACTCGTGCGAAGTCCACAAGTTTTATTGGGCTGGGTAAGATTTCGTTCCTCAAAAGAAAGATAAAACGCAATTAGAGTATATTATGTTATACTAGTTTCTGCCCGCGTCTGCGTCTTGACTTTGAAATTGGGTCCAGAGAGCAATTTTTTAAGAATTGCAATTCTCTAGTAACTCGTTTTGATGAAGAAAAACAATTATTAGAACATAAAGTATTATTTTTTTGAACCACATTGAACTTGCTTGCATGGCTTAGGCTTAATGTGCTAAGCTTATTTAAACCTTATTACATGAGAGACTTATATCAAAAATTACAGTTTATTACTTGAGAACATTTGACTACATTACATTACAGCTGTTGAAATAATAGAAGCCGAAAGTATGCGGTCGTTTTATTTGTATAGTATATTTCTCGAGTATTAGTAATTTAAAAAGAGCAGTGTTTTAACATTATTTTTAACTAGCTGTGTCCCCGCGTTTCGTATATTCGTCCAGCCAACCCAGAAAATACCAGGAACAAAGAGGCATAATTTTTTTTATATTGTATTTTTGGTATAGGTATCGTAAATACATTCATATCTATTTAGTGAAAAAAAAACAAATTTTATAAACCGACAGTTCAATTTTATTTATTACTAGCTGTGTGCCCGCGGCTACGCCCGCGTTTCATATATTCTTCATGGCTTTTTTTTATACGGAACCCTAATTTTTGTTTAGTACTGAGATAAAGTAAAAATATTTCTCATAAATTCTCACAATAAATTGCTCGTAAAATCGGATTTTTATCAATTTTTAAAGTTTTAATTTTTTTATGCGGAACCCAGATTATTTTCGACAATTAAAACTACTCTAAGGGTTACCCGGAGTAACTTCAGCTATCTAACAAAAAAAGTCACGTCAAAACCCGCCCAGCCGTTCCGGAGATTACCCGGAACAAACAGACAGATAGACAAAAATTTTAACATTGCATTTTTTATATGTTTTGTGTATACATTTATATCTATTTATTTATTTGTTATTGTCAATTCAGTCTTTCATAGAAATAAATTTCAATTAATCACGAAAATTCAGTTTCTTCCATTCTACAGTCTAACCGTATGACCATAGGCCGCGCAAGGCGTGGGCGACCGCCTACACCAAATATATATTTATTACACATTACTACCTAAGTGCTCACAAAATGTACTCCGCCCTCATCAAATTATAGTCTTGCCCCGACACTACGTGTGACTACAATCTCTCTTCATATTAAGTTACTCTAAAGTTAACAGTTGTCTGCGTAAAAGTCCTCCTAACAAATTTGTATACAGAGCCCATCTGGTACAAGGTACGCTACTGGCCCGGCATGATAATGGACACTGTAGTTATATTCTCTTGTATTAGGTGTGTCGCCGTCGCTTTTGAACTTGTGTGAATTTAACGTCACAAGAAGAGAAGACATTAGTTAAGCTCGAATAAAAAAATTGTTTTACAACTGGTAATAAACTCGGTTCCGAATTTTCTAACCTGGGCAAAATCTTGATAGTGCCGCCCCTCACACCAGCGTATGAGATAAATTACTTAAAAAAAAAAACACAAATATATATCGGTTGGCATATTTCGTGAATAGGACAATAAGAACCCTTTAATAAATTTGTACTCTTTTTTATCCATTACCGAATAACTTTTTTATTTGTGTGACATGAAATTATATACCTGGGAAAAATAGAGTACACACCTACATACATTCAATAGGCACTTTGTGAAGGAAGTTTTTTTTTTTAATTTTTACTCATAAATTATTATTTTGTCGCCTCCTGAAACTGCCGCCCCGGGCAGATGCTCTTGTTTGCCCCCTCCCCCCACTTATCCAGAGCTCCTGCACGAATATCTTTTTCTGCTTTTATTTAAGAGCAGAATCAAACATTGAAAACGATGTCAAGTTGTTTTTTTTTTTTGTTTGTTCCAGGCGTTTGGACTACTTCATAGTGTCGGAACGATTGATGCCGGCAATTTCTGACAATGTTATCAGGGATCAGGTATATGGTAGTGATCATTGTCCAATAACATTGTTTTTACATCTAACGACAGCTAATAAGCCTAAAGATTAAGTTATGTTATAACAGATATGTGTAACATGTATCCGTTTTACATCTACGGTACAAAATGTATACTATAGTCTATAAATTGATTTTAACAACTCCAATGTTTTTTTTCAATTGTATACAGTTTTCGAGATGAGCGATATATTTAATAAACATAAGTACATAATTGATATTTTGTTATAAAATTTTTTCATTGAGACCCAGTAGCTATGCATCTATGGTCTTTAAAAAAATACCTTCAGTTATCTTGTATATAATACTATACCGTAACAAATGGGATGTGTTATAAGTTATATTTGAAAACATTTTATTAATTGTCTTCGATATCTTGATTAATTGTACATTTAATCTTGTACCCATTTTAAATTGGTATAAGGAATCTTAATTGTCAAGATAATGTTCGCGTAAAAAAAAAATTAAAGACATTTTCTGATTAAAATATATGATTTTTATTTTATATATTATTATTTCGACACAATAAATATTACTTTTCGAATAAACTTAACATTGACATATTTGGTCCTTTTCGACGGTATTTCAAATGCGCCTGTAAAAAATAAAAATACGTTAATACCACATTTTCATACTGGTTAAAATTTGAAGTAACTGAATAAATGAAAAAGCCTCAAGAATATGCAGTCATTCTGTATTATCATCGATGAACAGAATTGTTGTTTATGTAACAAATACAGTAATAATTTCATTCTAGACCACATGTAGCATTCGCTTTAATATATCTCATTAATTAAAAGCATAATTTGGCTGAGTCAATTATTCATAATATCATTACATTTATGTAATATACTGAAGTTTGAACATTAAAAACTTAGTATAGAAGGAATGACCATAGGTAGAATGTAAAATAGGCTAAAAATTATTAGTTTAATGAGATTTCTTTACAAACTATTGGACATAGAATTAGTTTTATGTCCAGCAAAATCCTCAGTCAATTTATACTATACTGCATTGATTTAAGTAATTAATTAATTGTAAACGAACTAGATCTGTCAAAAGCATGTAGCTCATTGATATTACTCATTCATAAGCATCTAAACTAGTGGTCGTCATACTTTGCTGGTCAAACGCCATATAGGTCAATGTAAGGTATCACTGTGGGCTGCACATTTATGGATAACATGGTAGATATCATCTACTAACATATTTTTATAAGCGTCTAACGCGAATTCCGCATTGATTTTGTGTGACCTATAACGTCATTTTTGATAACCTAGTTCGCTAACCAAACTATATCTAAACTTGGTTTTGAGTAATTGTCCACAGAAATGGTTTGTGATATTGCGGGCAGCATAAATCCCGCCCGAGGGCCACAGTTTCACGACCACTAATCTAAACCCATGTATAATAGTTTTTAGTTAACACTAGGCTAAACCCTAGCTATTTTCGTGCGTGTCATCATTAGCATGAGTCATTAATTCCTATAGTTTCAGAGTGACAACCAAAATATCAAGCCATGAATTACTATACAATTACTTCATTTACAAGTTTATAGCTTTGCTCAATTTTTAAATTTTATTTATGACGAAACATATATTCTATGTCTTTGTATGTAATTGACAAAACGAAATCTACTTACTTGAATAATTTTACAGTACATTTCTCTATTTAGCAATGGATAAACTGCACACAAACTACTTAAGGCACTCGGTTCTAATTCTTTCAAACCAGAGCAAAATAAATCAATCCCAACTTCTAATCCTGTTCCGAAATCACATTCATCTACAGCTATACTTGCATATGTTATAACTGGCTGTATTTCTGAAAGAACTTTATCTTTGTCACTTTCAGAGTTTGCTGCTTCTAATTTGGCAAACAATTTCTTTAGGTTATCTGCAAACAATGCATTTATAGACAATATAATATTTGAATCAGTGATTAAATTCAAGATACCAATTGTTAGGTTTGATTTAGATGTTATTCCAGGGGCTTCACACCTAGTGAATCCCACATTCCCAGGCATCTCAAATACGACTCCTGGATTAGAGATGGCAGGGAGGATGCGTAAAGGCATTCCCAACTATAAAAAAAGGTTTGATTTAGACATGAAAACATAATGTGATATTGGTAAATCATTTGGATATCTTGCTTTGTATCCATAATATATAACTTTATTAATAAAATAATATTATCTCACATATATAACATTATAGTATAAAAATAACTAAAGAACATACTATCATTTTCCACTAGTGGTCTATATCCCAACTGTGTTTTTTTGTTATATGGCACAACAATACCAGCTTGGTGTAGGGTGTTGGTTACAATCTTTTGTTTTCGTTGTTTTATATCATATGCTGCTAATGAATAGTTATTATCTTCTGAATACTTTTTCAGTTTATCCATAACCTTCTGGCAACTCATAGCAGTGAATGGTGAAGTTTTTTTTTCATTTTGTAGATATATACTGAAAACATAAAAAATGTTATTACTTTTTGGGGTTTTAAAAGTTTGTATAATGATATAGAAGTTAAATAAAATATTATATCTTGATATGTAACAAACACATGGAATAGATAATAAAAAATACATACTAAACAGCTCCAAATATATTTTCAGCCATAGGTGTGATGTGACAATTTTTAGCACTGTCATTGCTAGCAAGAAATACTGGCTTATCATTGGGATCATCTCTAAAGTAACCAATGTGATATTGACTTTTATCTTTTTTTCTTTAATACTGCCTAAAATTGGAAATTAATATGTTGATTATCCATAAAAATGAGACAATAGGAAAACAATGGAAAGCTAGCGTAAACACCAGGTTAGTGCTCAAGGGGTTAATGTAATCTTAATATTTAAGTGAGTTATTGATGTTATTGCTTGACAATTTTTCAGGAGTGTGTGTCAATTATATTCATTACAATTTTCATCACATAGCCAACACATTTATAAGTCATATAAATTTTAAAAAAAATCTTTACATGCAAACTTGCCCTGTATGTGTGTTATTTTTTTCAATAAAATTAAGAATGTTATAATTACAAAATAAAAATATTTGTTTTTATTCAATTTGGGTTTTGTGAAGGCACTTAGGAATGTCATGAAACTAACATGGATTCGGAAAACAATCTGGTCAAGAAGTAAATACAACATTACAAATACCTTTTCTTTTTTTTTTTGACGGGGGGAAATGCATTTACGCAGGGAAATGCATTTGACGGGGGGAAATGCATTAACATTACAAATACCTATAGTTGTAAATGTAACTCTGTACCTAGTCAAATTAAATTATGTAGTGATATGATACTTTATTGAATGTTTAAAGATTTAAATTATTTACTTATAGTTAGATAGGTTATTCTACTATTGCAACATATAAACATAAGCCATATACATAGGCTTCTTCTGTACTTTAGATAAAGATCGATTGAAGCATTTTAAACATATTAATATGTTGATTACCCATAAAAATGAGATAATAGGAAAACAATGGAAAGCTGGCGTAAGCTGCTCAAGGGGCTAATAAGGTTTTTATCTCCTTAACATTTGAAGAGCTACATGATAATACATTTATTAAGTTTCCTGTTGTAACTATTAAATTAGAATGGTAAATACTTTGTTAATTTACCTGGAACTCTGGTGGATCATAATAAAATCTCCAATGAATCAAATAAAGTTCCTTGTTATCAAATTTTGGAAGATTTCCCAATAATAAATCATAGGGTCCAATAAGCTCCAAGTTCACTGTAGCCAGAGTTTTCACAATAGATTCACCTTCATTGAAACATTCAAAAAAATTGAAAAAGTCTTCAGGTAATTCTACTAAAAACAAACTTTTGAGAGACTCGCAGTCTGTGACATCGTAATACGATAAATTTTCAGGGAGTTGCAGTTTAAAGTCTTTTTCCGTAAGTAAGTTTTTTGAAGCAACTTCTTTTTTACTTTCATCAACTTTAGATACTTCTTGCTCTTGTCCCGAAGCATCTTCTTTAACAAGCTTAGGACTGTCTGAGTCTCTGGAATAAGGTTTTAAACCTCGAAACGTGTTTTTTGCTTTTATCTTTCTTTAAAACCTGTGGAGGATGTTTGAATGAGTTGTGATGTTCTGGATTTTTTTGATAACACTTTGTACCATATTTGCAAATTGTTCTTGGATCTTTTATATACATTTGCCATTCATCAGACATTGTTTATTAATTTTATCACTAAACAAATAATCTTGAACTTATTGAATACTCTCAACGTAAATTTAACTCAACTTTCAATTTAGAACATGTTTACGCGAGAAGCTAATGCAGTGTGACCAGCTACGATTCATTACAGTAAAATTACAGTAGATTGGTACAAAAATACTGTACATTATCTTTTTAAATACAGTAAATATTAAAATAGACGTAATTTCTTAAAATGTATAATAAACTAATAAAGAGTAAATTAACCAGTATCTTTTGTACTTGGAAAAGGT
Organism: Samia ricini; assembly: GCA_014132275.2. NCBI lineage: Eukaryota > Metazoa > Arthropoda > Insecta > Lepidoptera > Saturniidae > Samia > Samia ricini. The sequence continues at coordinate 29,213,904 of AP028159.1, read as the reverse complement.
CCACTTTAATAAATATGTACATTGTAAGCTATCATTTAATGGTTTGGTTCGATATTTACGAAATTATAATTTAACCACACAATATAGATTATTAAACTAAAATAGTTTTCTTTCTTTGTTTAAATTGCTTTTACTTTATTTTAATAAAATAACTGGGTTTTTTGGATTATCTGTCTTTCATCCTATATTGTGTAATGTTGGTGGTTTCTGCGTTATATAATTTGGTTGTTATGCACAAATGACACATCATTTAATAATATACTAATGCACCAATTAGAATCTATAACGCCAAACGTTTATATTGAGGTTCCATGAAACTCCATTCAAAGATTTAGAAAGATGGAACGCTGTTTTGCTACAGCTTATAAGGATTGATTCAAAATTTAATATATATCTATAATTTCCTTAAAAAGGAATAAATGGAACAAAAAAATGCCTACTACATACTATAATATAACTGAAATAATGGATTTTAATAAAACTATTTCTTTTTTCTCATAAGATCCTTATTTTTTAATATTATTAAAATTACAGTGGTTTTCATACAGTTTTGTGTATTATCGTCGTAAACTCAGTAACATTACAGTAAGTCTATTATAATTGCAATCTAGCTGGCACCACTGAGCGGATGTATTATTTCAATTTGACAAACTGTTAATAGTAGTTTTTGGTTTCATTTATTTTAAGGCAAAGGTACTAAATCATGCAGTCAATTCTCTCGTTACATGTCATACAATGCTTCAACAAAATGCCCTATGCTAATATGTCACTATTTTCATTATACTTCACTTGTACAGAATAACGAAATAATATGTAAAATGCTACTAAAATTGCATAATTTAGAGTCAAATAATGCAAGTTAATGAATTCAAAATAAGGATTACTACCTATAATCATGACCTCAAACCGCGCCGAAAACAACTGACAGGAGTTAGTTTAATTAAAATTGTTTTCGATTTGTTAGCTGAAGGAAAAGAGTTTCGTGTACATTGTGTTAAAATTAAAACAGCATGATGCGACTAGCGGCAGCCTCTTTTTATTATTAATATTGTTTTATTATAAAGAAGTTCAGTGCATCCTTTTTACTATAAGACGTCTTCTGCTGAACATAGGTCTACCCCAATAAGGAGGGAATCGCTATAATCACCACACTTGGGTTGGCGATTGCAGTGATGTATTTGTTGTACTCAGAGGATGCTGCTGCCCATCCCGTGCTTTATATCCCTTAGTCGCCTTTTCGATTATCACTGGAACATATGGGATGGGGTACGGGCATCACTCGTCTCAGTATTAAACTTTTTCCCCTCATTACTATGTACGAACTTTAAGATAGACAGGATAGATTTTCTTGAATAAATTTCATGGGCAATTTGGTCACATCTTGGTAACTTTTTACTCACAATTATGTATGGCAACATTAGTTTAATCTGTGAACAGAAGTGAGTGCATAAAAAAAACATGAATATTTGAATTTTTTTATAAGTGTCACTTCTCTCATCTCTGTGTGCTTTCTGAAAGAGGAGTAGGCGCTTACTCGTTTGAGGAACATTGAACAATAGTTTCGATATTTCTAAAAATATGAAAAACACATCAAAGGATAAAAGTCAATAGTAAATTCTGTTATCAAAATCATTTTAGCATGTGAAATTACGAATAGTAGTGTCTTACTCATTGGTGCGAATAAATTTATTATGAAAAATAAATCTTGAAAAATTCGTGCACGATGTAGATCATTTTATAATTCAAACGCTTTCAATGAATGAATATCTAATTTTTTATAATAATTTATCAAGGACATGTACATATTAAATCATCGTTACTCTAGACGTTCGACGATTCCTGCGGGCTACGAATCATGCTGGACTATTGGTAAGTAAGAGTTAGAGAATATCTCTTTATTTATTATTCTTCTGGGTCATCAACATCATTTATTGATTTAATAAGATTACGTCGTGGACTTCAGCAGCCTTAATATTTTATGGACTGTACATTCCTTTATAATTGTAGAGAAGTATACAGTCTAATTTAGATCAAATGTTATGAGCTATGTATATATTAAATGTTATTGACGATTATCTGTGTCAATGTATTTATTGCCAACAAACCATCAGAAATAAATATTTTTATTGTTTTCAATATAGTTCTGTATGTTTATGTGTGAATTGTTTGGTGATGTTCTAAATGCTGACAAAACCAATAAATAGCAAATATTACATTAAAAACTTCGATTTAGTGTTCAAATAAGTTCATATAAAAATGTGTCTAACATGACTATAATTGTATTAATTACAATTCTAGCACTTACCTGGCGTTTACGCCAGTTTTCCATTGTTTTCCTATAGTCTTATTTTTATGGGTACTCGACACATTAAAACAACAAGAATATTCACAAAATATGTTGTTTGCTTTTAACATCTTTGAAGTATAATTTAGTCACTGAGCTTATTATAGTTTCATTACTATCATAAACTTGTATCATAATCTACTTGACATACAAGAGTGAGAATGTTCATCATATATTTAAAAAATGTTTTGTATTTGAAAGACTAGTTAAAAGATTTTTATAGCTAAATATTTCGTTTTATTGCTTTAGTTGATAGAACAAATCAATTAATTACATTTACACAATAATTCATTTGTACTATGGTATTATGAATTCTATATTCATGAAGACAGGAAATTTGAACAAACAACTAACATTATTAGTAAAATATATTTTTACTGCCTTTCAATTTAAATATTAGTTTGCAACTGGTACAAGATCTTTGCCAAACACCACCAGGTCCATAGACAATTACAAATAACTTGTCTGTAAATTTGAAATGGATTAATGATTACATGTTTTGTAAGAGAGTGACTGAATGTGAATGATTTATTGAAGAAAATTTAAGTATAAGTATACAAATGTAAATGATATTTGTGTTAATAAGAAATTTAAACATTCTAATAATCAGAAGTAGTAGTGTCATGTATATTTAATTATGAATATTTTGTGCATATTTCACCCTTTTTTAGCAGATATTTGCATGCATATTTTGGCATTTTGATAGTGCATATAATCCAATGTCTAGTCATTTAACAATATTTTGGTTTTGATTATTATTATTATCGTCTCTTTTTCTTCTTTTGTCCTATAATGGCCACCTATGTGAATACACAATTCCGCCAAAGTCACATAGTTGCAAAGAGTATAGACCAGAGAAAAAGTAGAGAAGTTGAGGGCAGATTTACATGTATACGTATAGTAAAGTAACAAAAAATAATATACAAATATACCCAGAAATAGTGAGGAAATACAAGCGCATCAGACATTTAGAACTATCTTAGCTGCATGCATTTTACCCCTCTAGATGTAGAAATTAGATTGCGCTTATAGGGATACTAATTAGCACTGTTTTCTCATGTGATTGTGCTTTTACTATATATTTGGTTAAAAAATGAATGTTACTGCATGATTTTTTAAAATGGTATATCTAGAGAGGTGTAAGATTTTATAGTTATTAATTTTATCTGTCCTGAGGTTACTAGCAACTGTCAATAGATTCCACCTCTTCTATTGTTTACATAATATAGCTTATACCAAACTCATATTGTGAACTATGACTTTCTTTTTACCATATCTTCTGTATTAAGTATTATTATACCATGAAAATGACAAACAGGCATACAATCTGCACGATGGTAAGCAGATAAGTATGCATGGACATATGCTGACATTTTAAAAATAAATTCTTTCACACACCTTGTGGAGAATCTCATACTGTATTCCCCTGGAAAAAACTGCAAAACTGCAACAGTTATTTCATTCCACATCAATCCAGGGTTGTTCTTGGGAGGAAACTCATCTGGAACCACTGTATGACAGAAATAATGTCAAATAATCTATAAATACATGGTTCATGTATTGTTGCTGGCTGATAAATATTAGGTAAGTTCATTGAATGTTGATAGATAATTTGTTTATTTATCACAAGCCAGGTGTTCAAACAATGCTTCAACAGGATTTCATTTTGTTGATCAATATTTTCAGCACCAATGCTTTAATTTACATTCTTAAAAAAAAAAAAAAAAACATATACAGTAACACCTCGCTTTGCGCGAGGGATGCGTTCCGAAAAAAATCGCGTTAACTGAAACTCGCGTATATTCGAGGTTTATGATTAAACATAGTCAAAATTTAATACAAAAAAATACAAATCATTTTAATCAATCACTTTAGTTCTAAGAACACTTTATGCAATACATACTCTTATTTTTTACGGAAAAATACATTTATTGTCTTTACATTATGCTTATAAGCACTCTTTCGCGTAATGCGAGGCATTTGAGCGCGTAATTCCAAATTCGCGTTATAGTGAAACCGCGCGTAACGGGGTCGCGTTAAGCGGGGTATTACTGTACATAGTTAAAATAAAGATAGATAATAATATAGTCTCGATAAAATCTAAAGAATACGAAGTTTACTAACGTATCCTCAATAATTAAAAAAAAAAAATCTTCATAAATAACATAACCTGATTTAGCACATTACTTACAAATCATCTTTTGTGTTACAGATTCACAATTTTATTGAAAATTAATCGGTTCACATTGTAAAAGTACTCAATTTGATTTTTAAATAAAGTAAATGTTGCTATGCCGTGCCGTAGTATTTTCCTTTGATATAAAATTTAAGCTCTCCATATTCATCGAAGTTCAAGAGACTTCATTTGCAAGTATGATGACTCGATGTTAATTTGTTTGTGAGTAAGGCGCTGCTTGCGACATTGTCCGCTCGTTGCGCATTTTTTTAAAAATTAAATATAAGTATATAGGAATCCTGGGAAAATGGGTCCTGGCGAAATTTATCAGAACCAATATCCGCCTCAGAATCAATATATATGTCGTGTTATTTAGCTGAGTTAAATTTTTCTCTCAATGAGCGAGAAAACTACTCGAGTCCATGAGACGAACAATTAAAAAAATCTGTATGATTAAATGAATTTTCTTCATAATTATTTTTCCGTTCAATATTATTCATTGGTATTTTGCTACTCGGGACAACAAATCAAACGTCATTAATTAAAACCGGTCGAGCCCTTTTGGGTTATAATTTGTGTAACCAACCCGACTTTGTTTTATATATATAGAGATTTTTCTACTCAATTTGGTCTTGACAAATATCGGAAACATTATTTTTGTTAAAATAACATCCGCACATTTTTGTTACAATTATTGAGTATGGCAATTAGTGTTACATTACAGCTTTAAAAACAGCGTAATTGTATGTACCTACTCTAGATAAATAAGCCGTCTAAAATTTCATTTTCTTCATATTCGGAAAATTATATTTAAGTTACTTTAGTAGTTTATAATACGATGCGCACTCTTCTAATAGGGAAAAATTACGGTTCTTAAATCTACGTAGGTTCGAATGAGCCTCTTTCACTAAAGAATTATATCGCGATGAAATTATAGCCGAGGCTATAGTTGAGGCTACCCCCAGGGGTAGGATGTATTTTCTGATGCTCATTTAGATGTTCAACCCTCAAGTTGAAAATCTGTCACCGAACACCTACCGATAAGTAGAGGCTACTTAAGGGGTGGGGGCGGACTGCCAGGGTGTCACAGGTTCCCCCTTACCAATTGTATTGGGGGACTTCGGTCTCACTAATACAATAGGTAAGGGTAGTGCGTAAATGCATTTCCCCCCGCCAAAAAATATAAAAAAAGTGTGTCACAGGTTAACAGTTGGCACCCGATTGTTAATCATCAAAAAATATACCACAGAAAAATCTTAACCATACATAATTACTACCACTTACAAAAATGCATAATAATTAGGTAGATTGCACAAATCTATATATATCGTTACAAGCATCGTTATTATCATGCTCTGTTTCCAACTCACTTGGGGTCGGCGCAGTATGTTTTCTTCTTCCATACGTCCCTATCAGCAGTCATCGCTTCATTTACTCCTTTTTCTTATCATTTCTTAGACACTTGGTCTTTATTTTCCTTGTTCTTAGTCTATTTTACCATCCTTCTACAATCATATTCGTTACTATTTTGCTCATATGTATTTCCTCTCTACTCATAACATTTTGAGGTATGCATTGGCATAATTTTTACAAAAAATTCTTGAGAAGTTAATAAAGTAAAAATTGCTTACGTAATCACTACCTGCCCCCTCTGTTTCACATTTCATAAAAAATACGTACTTGGTACTTCAACGGCGCTTAAAACAAAGTAATCACTGGACTAATTCAATTCTCGCTGTGATAGTTGAATGTTGGCTTTATGATTCGGAAAATTTCCACTGAGTTTAGTGCGGTGAAGCAGATACAAGACGAGAAAGAATTGATAAAAAAAATTACAGTTGATAGATGTAGGGTAACAATGTTATTGTGAAAATTATTTTGAAACCCGCTGTGAGCCCGCGGCTGCGCCCACGTTTCATATATTCTAATATTTTTGTAGTACTAAGATAAAATAAAAATATTTCTCATCAATTCAAGTACTTGCCCGTAAAAGCGTGCATTGAACCGGTTTTATTCAATTTTGTATGAGTTTGAATTTTTTTTTTTACGCAGACCCCTAATATTTTCGAATAATAAAAGTACCCGAAGTAATTTCAGCTATCTACCAAAAAAAGTCCCGTCAAAATCCGTCCAGCCGTTCCGGTGATTACCCGGAACAAACAGGTAGACAGACAAAAATTTTAAAAAAATATTTTTGGTATAGGTATCGTATATACATTCATATATATTTAGTAAAAAAAATAATTTTGACTTTACAAACAGACACTTCAATTTTATTTATTAGTATAGATTACCCTTTCCTAATAAAAATTACTTAAATGTAATAATCAATTGCTAGCGAAATTATTGTTGCAATATACCGTATACGCAATTAACTTGAGACTTGAAATGCATTTTTTTTTAGTAGGGTATATATAGTTATGAAATACGAAAATAATCAAAATTTTATTAAAGTATGTATCTAGGTTACAATAAAAGGTTTTCCCGTAGACGTAAAAGTAGTACAGATAAAATTAATTCATGTAATCGAAGTTGTGGATGTCAGCAAGTAATTATATAATAAACACTTATCGTTCCTTCTTAAATGGCAGTAATGGAATCTTTCACTATGAATAAGTTACATATATTCAAGAATCAACTTTTGAAAAATGCCCTTAAACTAAGGAAGGTTTAAGAGACAATTGAAAGAATATTGTGAAACGTAATATATAATATTGAAACGTGTGTTTATTGGGTGTATGAAAAATGAATGCAGGGCGAAGACCTTCCTCTCTGACTCATAATATCCAATCGCTTCAACAAACGCACGGTATGCATTATGTTAATATTTTCTTGTTCACTTGCCAAAAGTTTATCATGCCTTTGACGTTGTTAAAAAACAACTTTAACTTCAAATCTGAATTATTTAATGTTAAAAATGTAGCTCAAATGGTAATAATACTTTATTATTTCACTGTGGTATAGATCACATATTACAAGATACGGAGTTCTCGATAGTAAAGATTTTTTTTTTGCGTTATTTCATTCATAATTTTTCTTTCTACAAACATGCAATGAATTGTAATAAGTTGTATGTTTACTACACTTTAGTGTGTTCTACAGTTAATCTTTCGCCGTAACACGCAGGTTTATTGTACTTCCCCGGGGCTTTACCTGAACTAGTAGTGATATAAACATTGGTTGGGTCTATCTCTACATTACGAAATCGTTTCCTCAGTTTTATCACCATTCATAAATTCTTCACTAAACACATGAATTTTAGTACAATACATTCGTCATATTAAGCTAAGCTTTGACAATTATTTTGGGGTATTTGTACAAAAAGCTTGTGAAGCATTTATAAAGAGTAAGCCTACATAATATTATGCTGTAAAATTCACTTCATTTATAACGAACACGTCTTTACATATTGTATCATCTGCCTGTCTTTGTCTTAAGTCCATTAGTGCTTTTATAACTGGAGAATCAATGAAACGATTTATGTGATTTTTTTTTTCTAAATCGTATGTTGTACTTACTGGCCAGTATGTACTTTTTGTTACATTAAGTAATATTTAACGTAATTATTAGAGATGGGAGAAACATGGGTTAAAACCAAATACGAATATTCGGTTAAACTTTAACCGAACCGAACATTCGGTCGAATATTCGGCATATTGGATTCCCATATTGAAATTGTACCTACCATGTTTACGTAAAGCGCGTAAGATTAACGTTAAACCTTCCCGTCCGCTAACCCGTAACACTTCAAATTATCACAGCATAAATAGTACCTACAGAGCAAAACTTAGCTTCGTTTTGGTTTTGCAAAGTCTTTTAAAGAACATTTAGATATTTGGGTACTTTAATTAAATCTATACTAATAAATAAAATTGAAGTGTCTGTCTCTAATGTAATTTTTTTTTACTAAATAAATATTATGCCTACATCAAAAATACAATTTTAAATTTTTTTGTCTGTCTGTCTGTTTGTAAAGGATAATCTTTGGAACGGCTGGACCGATTTTGACGGGACTTTTTTTGATAGATAGCTGAAGTTACTTCGGGTAACTTAGGGTAGTTTTAATTTTGGAAAATAATTAAAGGGTCCGCGTAAAAAAATTAAAACTCATAAAAATTGAATAAAATCCGATACAATGCACGGTTTTACGGAGAAGTGCTTGAATTTATGAGAAATATTTTTACTTTATCTTAGTACTAAAAAAATAGGCTTTCGTATAAAAAAAACAAAACGAAATGAAGAACATATAAAACGCGGGCGCACAGCTAGTTTAGAATATAACCGGGCGAACACTGGTTAGGATAGGTTAGGTAAAATCTAATATCGATGTATAATATGGCTTTATTTCATAGCACTTCGGTGTGAGACTGAAACAAATACCATATTATATCAGGATTTCTTTTACGCCATTCGACATTACGAAACATTACATTTCTATCATTATAAATTTATTCCCAAAGCTCTGATTTTAAAGTACAACAGAGACATAAATATCAGAGAAGCGTATCAATGAATCAGTCCTAAAGATTTCGTATTAGCCTTGAGGTGACTAACTTTTTTAATATAGGAAGTTTTTTATTGAATCATCATCATAGGTGAGGTAATATCGTAGATTATTTTTAAAGAATCTGTTAATTTTGATATCACGCTTTTCAATACTTTCTTCTTATTATTTTAGTTAATAAAATTTAGTTCTGTAGCTACACGCACATAGGTAGAATTACTATCCAACGGATAGAAAAACGACAGATTTTGTGACACATCAGATTAAACGTTGCTCGTTCTTATTTACAATGTCCTTGTTTTGAGGGGGGGGGGGGGGGGTTATGCTTTGCTTATTTTGCTGAAATGGGGAATGGGAAGTCTGAATCGTAGTACTTAAGAGGATATGGGGTCGGCGACAAATGTGAAAAGTAAAAGTCGGTATTTCGGAAATCTATTGCTATCGCCCCAAAGAAAGAGTTATTAAAAACTCAGAAAATTAGCATTTTTTTTTTCACTTTCAAAGGATTTAATTTATGGAAACAATCAAAACGTACGGGCATGGCGGAGGTGGATATATATTATTTGGTATAAGAATATTTACCATAGTGATAATAACCAGGGAGGAAACAGGGGACTACGTTTATGCGGAATAAACGCCGCTCGCATATCGTCTTAAACAATAATTGCTTACTAATCTTCCTTATCTCGTTCAAAATTATGCTAATGCTTACGTAATCATGGGGAGGGGGAGATGTAAGAGCTTTTCTCACGATTGCAGAGGAAGAGAGGGGGCGATTAAAAATGACCCAAATTTTGTTTACGTAATAATAACAAAGGCCTCTATAGTGTCAAATACGTAAGTTAACGAATTAGAGGCAAAAATTGCTACATGCACTGAGATCCCAACAAAAAGTGATAATTGTTGTGTTTTAATGTAAAACCTACTTTGTCTTTAAAAAATAATTGTAATCTCTAATGAACACAATGTTAATTAAGGTAATGCTCTCATAAAAGCTTTTTTTTTATTATGTGCTTTTTATCCACCAGTCCACGTAACTCCGTTACTAATAAAATAACCTATTAATAAATACATTTAATTTACGCGTTTTAAACGTTTGATTAGGTAACTATTATTGGCAGTTCCTTTGTGTTGCGAGTAAGGTTCGATAGATAAGACGAGTCTAGTGGCTCGGTGTATATTATACGAGTATTGTGTTATATATTTTATAATATAATAATTTGTAATGTTACGCCTTCATCAGTTGACCGAATGCTCCACCTGTGCGGCTATATTTAGTTTCATTGTGTGTTGGGCGCAATATATCGACCGAGTTCGCAATTTAGAGCAATATGTATGGACGTACATAGAATACAATAACTAATTATGGAATGGATACCTACATATATCCATACAGGCTAATTTTTTTTGTAAGTTCAATGCATACAACGATATTGAAATGCCTCTAAGAGTAATTCTCTTGTTTTTTTTTTTTAATGCCTAGTGTGAGACAATTTTGATGTGAGGCTATTCGAATACAATGTGATTAGAATTTTTGTAATACAGTTTTTTTTTTGTATATGTCGGTATAAAAATAAGACAATAGGAAAACGATGGAAAGCTGGCGTAAACGCCGGGTTAGTACTCAAGGGGTTCAACATGTTTAAAATGTAGCGTTATTTATGTGTGAACGGAGGTGCTGGACATACTTAGTTTTATATATTTTAGGAAACGTTTTAGAAAATTAGTCTCTCTCAGTTAAGAACATATTCAATTGTAAATAATCAATATAGTTGGTTCTACTCGCAGGTTGACTTATCAATAACACTGAAGATAATATATAGGTTCGATTTTGTTTTTATGTTTTATTATATTTATTTACGCTGCGACGGTGATGTATGTCGCATGCGGCACGTCACGCGAATTTTTCTATCGCGTTGTTAAAAATTATTTCGGGCGCATAGTTTTATTTATACACCGCAAGTTTGCAATGATTTATACCATGGCCTTTCATAAAACGAAATAGCACTTGTAAGTTGTGTGATGTACGTTCATAACAATATTATTATAATTATATATAATACATGCACTTACATATGTATCTTGTGCTAAAACTGTTTTCTATATTACAATATACTAAAGTGTGTTGTTCGGTTTGATTGTGAAATATTCATAATATTAAATCATTAACAAACTGTGTATATATCTGTAAGATTTTATACTATAATATTATTGTTAATTTTTCATGTGAAATAATTCGTAGCAGTTATATAAGATTATGAACAGATGCTGATTACACAAAGATTGCTGTTTTGTTTAATAGGAAATAAACAGAAATTAATTTTAAATTACTACGTAATAGACATTGTTGATAATAAGAATTGTCATTACTTTTTGTTTACAGAGATCAAATAATAATAAATTTTGTTGTAACTTTTAGTACAAATTCTGAAAGCGAAGCATCATCATACGATACGTTCGCAATGTCCCAGATACGTCGGTAGTCCCAGATAGGTCGAGATTCTACTGGAGCTGGCGAACGGAAATCGCCAAGCGACAACATTGTTGTTCAGTCTCTCTTGTTCCACGGGGTATAAAATACCTACATTCAATGTTTGTCCACCGATGCGATTTTATTTTTTGATCATGAACTATACTATAAAAGATAATGTTAATATTTGTAGTTTTTTTGTTAGTGAATGTAGGGATTAAATCTAAAGGACTCGTAGGTTATCTAAAAAGCTTTACGGTATTAGTATTGATAAGAACTTATTCTAAATTATTTTATTTTTGCAGGCGATGAAAACTTAACCGCACAATGGAGCGCCAAGATGGTTGGAGTGGCGGAGATTCGAGTGCTGCTGATAACTCAACTGAAAGCTCACATGCAGCTGAACGAGACCGAGTGCGCATCGAATTTTACGCCACCTATGACGTCATGACGGGCGTGCGCATAGCCGCTACGCTCGGCGGTTTCTTTGCATTAATGGTTTTCCTGATCGTTTATAAGAGCCGAAGCAAATCGGTGAAAGCTTTGAACGATCCGAAAATTGTTGAGATGGCCGAGGCGGTGGTCGCCGAGGAACAAGCCGTGGAAGAGGAGAGACAACTCACTGCCGCGTTAGAAGAGGCATTATCCGAGCGAGCTCGTTCGCGACCTTCGATCGGAGAGGAGCCGCCCTGGCCACACACGTCTCGGTTTGCGTCGTACGGAGGCGGGTACGGTAGCCTGTTGACTCCACCTCGCAGGTTATCTACGTTGCGCGGCGACTCGCTGCCCGGCTCAGCGCTCAGGTTCGCAGAGCGACGACAGTCAGGCGGGCCTCGTGACCGCCGACTGAGCTCCGCAACGTGTTCAAGTTCCGGAAGCTCTTATTTGGAGCGACGGGGCTCCTCGGTTGTGTGTTCGTTGCCGGAGCGTCGGTTGTCACCCTGCCCTAGTGAACGTCTCGCGCCGCTCGCCTCCGTAGGGAGCGTAGGACCCTCTTACGCGATAGAGTGTGAACTGGCCTCGGTGGGGGCGGATTCTGTGTTCGCTGAAGACGACGCGGACTCGACTGACGATGAAGTGGAACAGTTTTCGACAGATAGCGGTGGTGGAGAGGCGGCTGCAGTTGACGAGTGCACGGAGCTGTCGAGTCGGCCTGTGCACTTGCCGCTGCGGTTCGACCGCGCTTCACATTCGCGTGAAACGTTGTTCTAGTCGCCGGCGGAGGTATACCGCCGGCCGTTCGTGTTAGTTTATACTTTAAAATATCGACTACTGTCCTTCTCATACGTGTAGATCATCGCTTTTGAATTGGCCTTTGACATATCACACTGAACTTAGCATTTTTGACATATCATTTTATTTCAAAAAAAGTCTAATTACATACGGTGCCTAGTGATGTAACAATAAATTATTTTATTTTAAAACATTTGTCACAATACTGTACCTGATAGAACAATACTGTTAAGACACCGTATGAAAATATTTTATATACAACATTCTACGCAATGTAAATCTGCTTATGTATGGTATTAGATAAAAAAAATAAAATTATTTGACACTGTCGATATTTTAAAATGATATACAATTATTATTAGAAATTCGTGTAAATAGTTTGTTTTTGTTATTATATTGATGTTTCCCAAATGAGGGTAATAATTATTGTGAGTTGTGTACCTATCTACATATGCGCATACATTATACATAATCTATGTTATTAGTATTCAAACATTACAAAAAGAGAAACAAAACTGCAAGTAGGTAATAAACTAAACTGACGTAAAACATAGTAATCGTAAACTTACTAATTAGGATCTGCCGAATTAGTCGATTATAGGCGCGTACATTAATTCATTTATTGTTGAATAGGCGAGTTGAATAGTTTTTGACGACGAATTTTTAACTTCCGTATTTGACTAACTAATAATGACCGTCGTTCTATTTTACAATGTTTTATTATCTGTACTACACCGGGCCGGTTGCCAACCGTGCACAGATAACGTTGAGCGACCATTAAAAACTTCGCCGATTTATGGTGTTTGTGACGTAGATAATATATATATATACCTTATAATATACTAACTTGTTTAGGGTAGATGTCGACAGTGAGAGGTCAATTGAGAATGATATTGTATAAACTATAAATAAATGTATGTGTATTTGGATTAGTGTCATAACTGAAACTACTCGTTTGCAAGTAACAAGGAGGATTTAACACCGATGAAACGCGCCTCTCGGAATAATAAAGCCGTAGTTGGATAAGGCCTAACGAGCACGTACCGATATCACTTTTCAAATAACTGCCACTGTTCATGTTCAGGTGAAATAGTTACGCGAACACCGGGAGTTTTATTGATTCTAGGTGTTCGGAACACCGGCCGGCCGCCTCGAAACGTTGGCCGTGGTCCCCCCTCTCCCACGTAGATTGATTACGCTAAGTCGTTTTTATTACGATTTAGATTTACTGTGTTAGTTTATGTAATGTTCGTTGCTCGAATTAAAAAGAGCTCCCTGTAGCCTGTAAAATGTTGAAATGTATGTAAAAATTGTAAATATAAAACACAACTCATCTGTTGTTTCATTTTTCACATTGTTGGTTTGTGAGGTATAAACATTGGCCCGGTTTATTAGGTTCGTAGTAACCTGATGTTACATTAAGCGAATTATTTAATTACTAATGCGCGTCATTATCTCCGTATATTGTTATAGTTTGTAGATTCTGAGAATATGCAAATTTTGCAGCAGTTAAATTTCTAACTACAGTTTTAGTAAGTTAATCCAAAACAATAATTAAATTTATAACTGTTTTATGGTTGCCAGCGATATTAATTAGAAGTTTTATAATTGGACTCGTTTCATTAAAACTTTAGTATCTCGAAATTAGGCTAAACGACTTCATTGCTATCAATTTCCAGTCGTAATAGACTATCTATCGTAGTAGTATATTTTATCTCGTATATCAGATTTGGTATGCTAACCTATTAACGATGTATCACTTAAAATTCTAGAATATGGTTCAATTTTGAACTTGAGTATCCAATAAAGAAATTGAGAATCGTTAATTTTTTGCCTTAGTTCACTTACATATCGACAAACTCTTAATATCAGGCATGATTATAAACAAAAATTATTTATGGTCAATGTTTACAAAGTAAAATAATCAAGTATTTTATCAAACAAACATAGGTAAAATGAAAAAATTCAAAACTTTAAACTCATTGGAAAAATACGGTACTTGATCCGTTATAGTGTTAACACACGTATGGGCCGGACCTCACATAGTACGGCGTGCAGCCGATGCTATCAATACCTTAAGTAGAGATGTAAACCCTTTCCTAAAAATATCGATTTTTGAATCAATTCACAGAACATCCAGGCCCAAAAAATCGATCGTTCAAATTAATATAATATCGATGGTTACAGTGTCCTTTTCGTTGTCTATAATATAATGATTATCTGTAAATAGTCAAAAATAAAACTGTTCAATTTCATTTTTCCTTAGTAGGTTAGTCATTCTTTATTTTTAGTTTAGTTGCTACCGATGACCTTTAGTTTTGTTGTAAAAAACAAAATTTGGAAACAGTTTTTGCAATAATTGATGATTATAGTCTAGGTTCTACTACCGAAATAATACTATGATCAAATGAAAAAAAATGATCTATTGGACCTCGAAGTTTTGTGAAACTATTAAAAAAGTCAACCTTGTTGAAAAATCTTATTCCCAATCCCTACATAGACGACTAATGACCTCGCCCTCCGACGTAACATGCCCGCGGTCCAGTCTGTACGTGTATTACCAGGATTAGAGCTTTTCTAAGGAGTATTGATAAAGTGTTCCAATAGAGAAAAAAAGTAGGTGAATTATACGTGTCTGTTCAGATGCAAGCTCTTTTTGATGCAAAAATTTTAGTTACATCTCCTATTATAGACGTTAAGCGCCTGGCACTAAATTTGAGGTTTAATACGTCATATATTCAATATGTACAATATTGAGTTCAAATTGAATTTTACTTTGTGTAGTAAAAAGAAATACGTATCTAAAAGACGAAATCTGTGCAAACACAATTACCGTCCTAAACAATGAAATCTAGGTTTAAAACGTATTATATGAATGCTACATTAAATTATTAAAAATATCTTTAGCGTATAACTGAACGTTACATTCTTGCTTAGTTGTCAAAGTGCTGTCATTGTCAATTTTTAGTGTCAAGTGACGAGAACTGAGGAGGTGTCGTTCGATTTTATAAAAATATTTTAATAAAATAGTATTTTCTTGAAGATTTAAAACGTTACTATAATGGATGACGACTTGCCGACTGATTTCCAGGTCATCGTGGTAGGGACAGGTACGTAATATTTAAAAAATAAAATGACACCGGTCGTGATGGCGAGTTTCGTTTCGCAGTCTACTTATCGATCCTTTTTTTCACCACTGTCTAGTCATCACTGTTACATTTCTTTTATTTCAGCTTTATGTTTGTAGAATTACCTAGATAATTATCGAAAGACTTATATATAAACTATAAAACTATAAAAAGGAATACAATGTATTTATGTATAAATCATTTCATTGCTGTGTCTTACTCATTAATTAAATATTTGCGGGTCTGCGTTGCAGTAATTCATTGTTTTCATAACTCTGAAATCGTATGAACACTTGTTGTTCATGACACAAGAACAAATAATGATGTTGCAACTGCTATTGCTAGATTTTCTTTTTTTTTATTGATGTCAATGAACTTTCTGTGCTTATATCTTGAAACATACGGAGATTTAGATGAATACGATGGAAATACATTGCAAAATGATGTTATTGAAAATAGTACTTTAACATAAAAAGTACTTTATTCAAATCTTAATAATATATAAAAACCATATTATATGAAGTTGAACCCAGATATATCGTATTTGTTTATTTGATAATACTGGCATATTTTTATCTGTACTGAACAAACTTTTTTTTATTTGTGACTGCTTTTCCAGCTTTTGCTTCTAAAAATTAATTCAATGTGAATTCGATTCCTTTTTTTATAACTAGAATATTTCATTTAAAACAAGAATTGTTTCATATGAGTTTAATCTAATGTCTACCATATAAATTAAGTACTATGAAAATCTTGGGAAAAAACATTAGACTTCTGAGCAAAAAAATTTTTATTCAGGAATGGTGGAATCCATTGTGGCTGCTGCTTGCAGTAGAATAGGCAAGAATGTTCTACACTTAGACTCAAGTGATCATTATGGAGGGCTCTGGGCTTCTTATAACTTTGATGGCTTACAGAAGTTCATTAAAGAAGTGAATTCTGATCCAAAAAGACAACTTCAAGTTTATAACTTATCAGAAAAATGGTATATTGAGAAGTAAGTTTAATGAATATCATTTGTGCAAATAAATCTAATATATATAATAGAAAACATTGCATACAATTTTAAATTTATTTATTCTATTTAAGATCTCAACAATAGACATTTGACTTAACATTGTATGAAAATAATTTATTTTGTTAAATGCGACTAAAAATTAACTTGATTGTTAACTGTAAAGGGCGAACCTGGTGTTTATGCAAGCTTCCTATTGTCAATTTTTTCTTGGTATTCGAGGGATTAAATATTTGTTGATTTGTTGAACTTTGATTATTCATTTATTATTACATATTTGAGTTGTATCTTTAATTGATTGATTCAATAGATGTGGATTTCTTTTAAGAAGGAAAATTTAACACAAATATTAATATTTTTAAATTTGAAATATTTGTCTGTGCTTACCTTGAGTCTATGTGCATAGAGAATCTCCTGAAGAAGATAAAAAAGAAGATGGAGATGAAAATAAAACTGATGACAGCAAAGCAGAAACCAAAAAAGTATGGAATCAAGCCAACTTTACAGCTGAATACAGAAAGTAACATTGATATGACTCCAAAGGTAAGTTGTAGGTGTTATAGATAAGACATTTTATTACCAGCATTTACAAATGTGAATCTTGATAATATAATTTAATGATAGTAAAATTAAGTAAATGTACAGGATATACACAAGTAGCCAACACCAGTTTATCAATAGTTAATAGTTAAATGCAGTGTTTAAATTAGGGTACTGTAGCACTTTATTTATAACTAATAAGTGTTATAGTACATCAACTGTCACTGTGCAGTGGTTGTAAGGTCTTCCCTAGATCAGATCAATTCTTGGGTCTCTAGTCATTGGGAGGGAGAGTAATTTCAACTTTACTTCGTGCACATATTAATGGAACAATACTAAATTGCAGTGTTTGTGTTAATTCCTTTTAAGCTCTTTCGTGTTGCCTATCATTACCTATATCTACTGTTTGTTTAGCCAGCAGTACTACAGACTAATTTTTTGAAATGATATATAAACATGACCTATTTCATTATTAATATACCAAACTTCTTAAGATCGTAATTCAATGTTATGTTGTGGTGAATATTTTTGTTACCAGTAGATGAATTTGAGGATAATAAAGCAAAAATTTACACATTTTATATATGTTTAGAATTTTTATATCTTTTTTTATTAGCTTCTCTTCTCTCGGGGGCCACTGGTCGAGTTGCTGATATCATCGAATATAGCACGTTATGCGGAGTTTCGCTGCGTTACTAGGGTTTTGACATGGTTAAATGACCGTCTGACGCCGGTTCCCTGCTCCCGTGCGGACGTGTTCGCAACTGAAGCTGTTGGTATAGTCGAAAAGAGAATGCTCATGAAAATGCTTACTTCAATCGTAGCGTATAACGAGGAAGAAATGAACAATGAATTTAAAGGTAAGGAAGCCATTGTTTGTCCTCTGAAAGTTTTTTAATGAGGAAATTTAGGTTTTTTTTCAATACTATTTTGTTTTCAGTGATCTAGTTCTTAAGCGTTTTTGCTGAAAACATTTAAGATTCACAATTACGTGTTATTGTTTAATGTTATTTGAATATGACAATATACTATATTTATTATTCCATACACCGTTATTGTTTCTGCTTAATCAATAAAAATATTTGTCTTATAACAATGTTTTTTTAACTTTATATTATTGTCTTGATAATAATATTTCATAATATATTTGTTCAGTAGGACTGAATTTTCTTGTAAATATTTTTCGGTATTTGTAATTACTTATTGTTTTTTATTACATATATATATATATATATATATATATATATATATATATATATATATATAAAGAAAAAGATTAGTTAAGAAATATATGAAAATTCAACAGATTGGAATAATAAAACATTCAAAGAATATCTCACGCACAAGGGATTGACTCCCAATCTCATCCATTATGTATTATTCGCGATCGCCGGAGGTAACAACAACATGCCTTGTCTCGAGGGTGTCAAGGAATGTAAAAAGTTCCTCATGAGCCTCGGCCGATACGGAAACACCCCGTTCTTGTGGCCCATGTACGGAAGCGGAGAACTGCCGCAGTGTTTCTGCAGGTAATCCATTTTGGTTTGTTTCGCCGACCTTTTTGCAACACACTTTCAGATTAGGACCGTCTTATATTTTGAAGAACTTTCTTCTTTGACTAAAGTAATGAGAAATGACAGATTTCATTATAATATTAAATAATTACATATGTTGTTATCTGAATTAAAACATTTATTCAACCTATTGCCTGCTTCTCTATATTGACTATTATATTTAACCTCTTGAGCACTAACCTGGCGTTTACGCCAGCTTTCCATTGTTTTATTTTTATGGGTAATCGACATATTAATAGTGTTTGCACCATAGTCGAAATTCGATTATAATCATTACAAAAAAACGTAAAGAATAAAAACACACTTTTTTAATTTTATATATCACCAAAATTATCAATTGCTATCAATAAAAAAAAATGGTTGATAAAAAAGAGAGAAAAGTGTCTTCATCTTTAGGTATTTATTTACATATATATAAATAGATGTTTTATTTTATTCTGTTGAACTATATTGCAGCCTGTGATTTTAGGTTATTTTATAAAAAAAAATCGCAATATGTATTTCACAGATTTTAGTCACTATGACCTCTATAAAGTAATTCCGTATTGTCGTGTCGTTAGAGAACGTGATAAAATTTCGTTGAGGTTTGATTATTGACAAATCGAAACCATTGTGAATAGTTTAAAGAGTTCAATGAATTAGAAAAGGTGAAAATCTGAATAACTTGGTTTATTGTATAGAGAAAAAAAGTATTGCGTTGGTGCGTGTATTATAGAAATTTACTTGAAGTTCATATATGACCAGTTTAAGTTTTATCAATTCTAATGATATAAATTTACTATTTATGTTATCAGTAACGATAGTATCAGATGTAGACAATTCTGGTACTTATGTACCAGATGGTATGTACCAGTTTGTGGTTAAGTTTAAAAGTGGACTTAACTGTACTTACATCAAACGATTTTCTACGATGGTTAATCGTTTAAACAATTCTTAAGCAATCAAACCAATCCTCTTTCTAAGTTTAACGTGAAACATTACTTTATAATACAATATTTCAAAATGTTCGTTTTTATTGGAACTAGGATATAGTATAATTTTGTAAAGTCTACAGAAGAACAACTTGAAAAATTCTATTTTTAAATTGTGTAGAAGTTAAAGGGAATTGAACTTGCCGAGATATCTCAAGAATAAATAGGATGCTACTACTATAAAAACGCTATTTTTTGTCGATTGTATATTGTCTTTCAATTTGTATAAAAAGTTTGAGTGGAAAAGAAACAAACGGGAAATGAAATAACGCGTAATTATATTACTAAGGCTATAGGTTTCATAATATTGATACTGAAAAATGAAAACAAACGGATAAGTCCATAGCTAAGGCGTGTATCACCATGAAAGTGAAGAAGTTCGCTAAAGTCGCGCGGCGAGCGGTTCAATGACCCAAATGTGCACCAACTTGACTAACGCAAATAAAATGAAGCTGATTTCTAATGTTGCATGCGGCGCGGCGCGGTACGTTTTAAAAAATAACGTAACATCAAGAATTATTTCAGCAATCGTAAAATTTTAATTGTCGGTAATAATGAAATGTCCACATACCTATTTATAGAGTTGTTACCATAGCTGAATATACAAGCCGGGTCCAGTACCCAGGGCCATTTTTTACGACGTCCAGGGACGGCATTTTTTACGGTATAATAAAGTCTAACCCGGCTCTAGTTGTTACCTAATATATTGATAGTTCTCCTGAAATTACACTCCAGGTCTTAAGTGTCTTAAGAATGGCCGAAAATCGGTTTATAGTCTCATAATTGGCTGACAAACAAACAGAGAACTTAATTCGTCTTTTCTAATACCTAAGTGTCTCCATGCAACCCTTTAGTTTACATTTTAATTAGTTTAAATAACTTGATCGTTATTTACTGATTTTAACTTTGTCCGTTTTATGTTGGTTTTTTTATATTACCTACAGTCAGTTTCGTTACATTCAGTGAAGGCAAGTTATTCTCAAGCGAGACAAAAAATTCAAACGCTGATTCATCAGTTGCTCTTAGACGAACTTATGTTAATAGTGTTCTAGGTATTTCCAGTTGGAAAGCAACTGTTAAAATAATTAATTAGAAACCCACATTTGAATTATACAAGGTTTTTTTTTTTGTAATCCCGTCTAATATCCCAGTTTTGGATTAGGCATTCTTTAAATAGATAATGGTAGACCTTTATTAATTCAGATTAATTATAAGTCGTTTTAATTTGCTGTATTCAATAAACTTTTTACTTCATTACATAAATATAAAATTAAGTTTTTTTTAAAGTTCAATTAATTTACTACATTTCCCACTAGATATAATACCAAATTTTGTATTCACATTATAATGAAGTCTCTTATTTTTTGAAAGTATGAATGCAACGCTTCTACATTTTAATGATATTTATGAATCACCCTTAATTTCTATAGTAAATGAGCATTATCGAGTGTCAAAATTTTATTAAAATATGTACACTATTGTACTGTACTCTGTAAAAATATACTCAATTTTGGTCCATATCTATGTATATTATAGTTCACATTATTTCAATTTAAGTCGTATTTATTAGGTTAGATTTATCTATGTACCCAAAACACCGGTGATTCTTCTCCATGGAACATATCCATCCAAAGGTTGCCTGGAAGAGTTTACTATTAGCAATAAGGCCGCCCTTTGTACTAATTTCATATTTTCAAATATATTATATTATATGTATATAATGGTGTACAATACAGATTAAATAAATAAATAAAATAAATAAATATACTGAACTGAAAAGTTCAATGTTTGAAACATAATATTCAAGATAAATCATTTCTAAATATTTTAAGATTTGATACTCTCTACAAATATATATTTTTTTAAAGTGGTTATACAATTCTGTGCTAATTTTAAACAAAATTTCGTTTAGTGCCTTAAATTACTAAGGTTGTAGTGAGTTATATTTATGCCGTACTTTATTTAAATAAATCGACCTCTATTTAGAGCTAACGCCCATTTCGAAGAAGTAACCGATAATCAATTTAGGATTTAATTAGGATATAAAAAAAATAATTTCTCGCCTTCAAGGTTGTGCGCAGTCTTCGGTGGTGTATACTGCTTGAATCGGCCGATCGATAAAGTCGAGACCAAAGTTGTCGACGAAGGCAAAACCGTCGTCACGATTGAGAGCAAATCGAAGACCCTTAACTGTGATCACTTGGTAATCGGTATCAACGAGTGCCCGAAGGAGCTGATCTCGCCGGAACCGGTCGAGAGCTGTGACGTTTCGAAGGCCGTTTTCGTTACGAACGGATCGATTATGGCGAGCGAGAAAGAACCCCTCACCCTGCTGCGTTTCCCTCCGCTAACAGACGGGGGTCATGCTGTAACTGTGTTAGAAGTCGGCCCAGCGACTGGATCTTGTCCCAAGGGATTGTGTAAGTACAGACTGATCTTTTTTAAAGTGAGCGTGACTTTAGTCGCATTGAGCGATTATCGTTTGGGGGAATGTACAAGACGTTTGCGTCACCAATTCTATGACGTCAGCCGTCAACATGCTACAGTATGTCAATTGTCAGTTTGATAATTATTTCAATACATTTTAAGTGTTTTGTTTCAATTTTTTTTGAAAACTTTTGTGAAATTTATTTTTGATAAATCGAAGCGTGTTAAATAAATACACCGTGCTTATTTAAACATTAATAAAACAACGTTTTAGGTTTTCACTTCTGTCGATAGTCCCCGTGGCTATATAATTTTTTTGTCAACCCTCATCATAATAACAAAATAAATGGCTAAGTGCAAGACCTGTTATATTGTATGGATCAGAATGTTTGGTTAGTAAGAAGATGGATAAGAAAGGATTGCATGTAGCGAACATACGCAATGTTGTGTTACGAGAATGGATAATGTTAGGAATAAATATATTACAGGGAGTTTGAATGTGACGGTAGTCGTAAAAATTAAAAGGGAATCTCGTTTGTCGTGGTATGTATGTATATGAATGTGGAAGAGGGGAAAAGTAAAACAGGGCTAAAGGAGTTGTGGGTGGAGTTTGTGAGGAATAATCTGAAAGAACAAGAAGGTATATGAAGAGATGACGACTGATGAGGACGTATGGAAGAAGAAAACACAGTGCGCCGATCTTTAGTAAGTTGAAGGTTGAGCATGATAATGATGACTCTGGACATGTTTTATGTCATTTTTTATTGGTCAAAACTGGAGTGACTGTGTTTTTATAGAATTTTTTACTTGCCAAAAATGGAGTGACTGTGTTATTATAGAATTTTTTATTTGTCAAAACTGGAGTGACTGTGTTTTCATAGAATTTTTTATTTGTAAAAACTGGAGTGACTGTGTTTATATAGAATTTTTTATTTGCCAAAACTGGAGTGACTGTGTTTTTTATAGAATTTTTTATTTGCCAAAACTGGAGTGACTGTGTTTATATATAATTTTTCTTTAGTATATAGGTTTTGTGTTTCTATCGTTGATTGAAGTGATGCTGGCCTAATTGTAGTGATACATGCCTATAAAATATGTGAGATATAGAAAAATACAGTTAATTTAAACCAAAATAAACCGTTGTAGGTTTTGCTATTAGTATAGTATCGTGGCACTACTTATATAATAATAAATAAAATTGACGTGTCTGTATGAAATATCAAATTAACGACTTTAGTAAAATGCATATCAATGGATAAACAGTAGGTACCAATAGCAACAAATTTCGTCTGTCTGTTTTTGCCGGCTGATCTGCGGAACGCGGAACGGCTGACCTGATTTTGACGGGACTTTTTTTGGAAGATAGCTAAAGTTACTCCGCGTAAATAATTAGGGTTTTACGTGTAAAAATAAAATAATGCTCGTGAAATTGTGAATAAACTCAGATTCAAGGCACAGTTTTACTGGCAGTTATTTACATTTGAATTAAACAACAACAATTAAATTTAAAACGAATGAAATTGTGAAGAAAATACGAAACAGCACAATAAAAACGTTATTTTCCAATGATTATATATTTAAAAATTATATTACGCAGTAACGAATACATTCAATCGCGGTCGGAGCCACGGGCAGACAGCTAGTTAACTTAATAAAGTTCTACATTTAATACAATGTCGAAAACATGAAGCCGACAAGAACGTTGAAAATATTTCAGGGTCACGAGTGTTTCGGTTTTAACTTTTTTTTTTTCGTAATGATTTTTTGTTGTCGGATTGCGTTGCGCTGTTTCGCCACGTAGGTGAGACTTTTTTCATATTTGTTCTGGTTTTTTTTTTTGTTGTTGTTCTTGTGTTGTTTGTTTTTATTGTTGTACGGTTTGACTCATTTCCCGTCACTAGGTATCTGATCTGAGTGTGGATATTTGCACGGTCGATCACCCGTTTTTTATGTGGATGACTTGCAAAATTGGAAATTACACCTGATTACAATTACATATAGTTTAATTATAACACGCACTCGCTTAGTATTTAATACTCAGTAGTTATCAGCAAAATATCCTCAAACCCTTTAGACGTTGATAATAGATAGCAACGCGTAGATTTCGTCCCTGTTTATTACTGATTTGGTCCCTTTTTTTTGTCGAGGGGAAATGCAGCTAATTTGGTCCCTGCCATCCTCTAGCATGACTAGAGCTCTTTTTACTACTCGTTAATTTAATTAAGTTTTTTTCTTTATTCATTTGTTTTTTTTTATTTTTTCTAGCGTGCTCCTTTTTTGTGCAATCTGTTTATTAGTTCTTTTGTTCGTTTGTTTGTTCTTTTGCCCCTTTACATAGTTATCTTCTTATTCTAATACATTTATTTTGTCGAAGGACACGTCGTACAATTAGTTGAACTTTATAAAATTAATAATTACAAAAAATGTGAAAATTGAGAGAAGACATATACGAAGGGAGAAGAGACAGAACTTAGAATAATTAGACAGACAGATCTTATACTAGGACAACACTTATTCTATGTCATTAATAATTTGTAGTAAATATAAATGTTTTTTTTTTAGTGTTCCCGCCAATTTCCCTCTGGCATGACCAGAGACCTTTTTATTACATTTATTTTATTGTGATCTTTTGTTATTCTTTTATAGCGTGTTCTTTTCTTTTGCAATTCTTGTTCTTTATTTATTTCATCTATATCTAATCACATGTCATATCTATATTTAGTTACATCTAGCAACAATATACATAGTCTTCCCAATTTGTACTACACAGCAGTGTCAAATCTTATAATATCGCTTAAATCTAACAATAGAATTAAAATTAAATAATTAAATCGATCAATTAAACTTAAAATTAAAGATAAAATTTTCAATAATTTAAAATAATAAATTTAGTAATTAAATGAGATTAATTTAATTTAATTTCAAATATATAGATTACCATAAAATAATAAATTTAAGAAAGTTAGAGTCTGGGTCTCAATTGTGAGTTAAAATTAAAATTAAGTCAAAATTAAAATTGAAATAAAGTGTAAATTGTAAATTAAATTGTAAATTAAAAAGTAATTGTACAATTAAATTGTAATTATAAATTGTAAATATAAATGTTAGTTACCATTACCTTGTAGTGCCGGATAAGAATAGTACGACTCCATATCGTTCCCGTGGGTGTCGTCAAAGGCGACTAAGGGGTAAACCAGGGGATGGGCAGCAGCATCCTGGTTGCCAAGCGTGCCGATTATGGCAATCCCTCCCCATATTATGGGAGACCTATGTACAGCGATGGACGTCAAGTGGTTGAATGAATAGACCATAAATGTTTCAGTGCTATAATAATTGTAGCCAGTGGTTCCACATCTGAATCAATTTTATTTAGCAAATATTTGATTACAAGATAATCATATGGTTCCTTAGAATACTATCTATTTAGGCTAAGTGCTCTGACCACAATCTGACCCTCTGATCGCTTAATTGAATCTTTACAAGCAAAATAGTATTTGAGAAAAAACTTTATTTGTTTTATTATCATAATGTATAGAATATTTATTTATATAGACAGATCTCTATATAAATATTATATATTACTTGTTTAGTTTGTACTTAAATGTATTATTTTGTTTGGTTCTATTTTTCTGAATTTATGTTCTATATTAGAACATAATTATTATTTTTGAATTCTAACTGTGTGCGTGTGACTGCGCCCACGTTTCATATATTCTTCACTGCATTTTAACTTTTTTTATACGGAACCCTAATTATTTTGCTATTTTTTTTTAGTATAAATATAAAGAAAACATATTTATCATAAATTCAAGCAGTTGCTCGTAAATCTGATCATTGAATCGGATTTTATTCGAAATTTTATGAGTTAAATTTTTGTTACGTGAAAGCCTAATTATTATCGTAAAATTAAAGTAACCTAAGTTACGCGGAGTAACTTTAGCTATCTATCAAGTCCCGTTAAAATCGGTCTAGCTGTTCCGGAGATTAGGCGAGACAGACATACCAACAATTTTTTTAATAAAATTTTTGTCTAAGTACCGTATATAAATTCATAAAAAAAATATATATTTATATTACAAACAGAAACTTAGTTTATTAGTGCAGATATAAAGAAAAAAGACTATTTGAGATTTTTTTCCATAACATTCAAGCCCGTTAAAAGTTAATAAAAATAATATAATCGATTAACGAATATAGGAAAAAATCTCTTTTAAAAATCTTTTTAATATAGATTTTTTATTTTATAGATTGACGAGTTTTTCTTTTATTAATATGTTCACTAGTCCGGCCTTAGTATTGAATTTTTTGGGTTTCTGTAAAGATTCCCGTTTGTTTTGCCTCACCTCGATAACTTAAGGAAAAAGGTGTTAATACCTTCTATTATCGTATATATTTTCTTCTTTTTCTTAGTTATTTATACGCCTCCGCTATATTTAGTCTATGTATGCATTATCCCTTCTTCTTCATATTAAAAAACGGACCGCCAACACGCAACCGCCGCCGCCGTCTCTCGTAATAAGATTTAAAAGTTCCATCCCATTAATTATCTGATTACATTACTAAAATTACGATTATATAGAACAATAATAAAGTGAAGTGAGGTGCAAAATAAAGTGTACCAGTTTCACTAATAAAGGTAATTTCTGTTTGCTCCTTTCAACATAAATTCCTTTCAAATTATTTCCACCGCCAGGGGAAATTCTAAATACTTTAACTTATTGAGATTCGTTTTAGTGCTTTGTCTATTAAACATAATTATGTCATATACGTGCATGGTTAGAGAGACAAGATTACATTCAAAAACTTATTTTCAAATGCCACAAACGTACTTTATTTATTAATTTTTATTTTTTTTTTTTTTTTTGGTTGTTACAAATAACTGATTCTTTCAAATACAATTTTATTTTCAATGCTTAATTACAAGTAGAGAAAAAAATCGTTTTCAACGTCACTACAATGTTCTAAAGAAATCGTAAAATTCGCTTTAAGTAAACAGAGATCCAATACGCAAATTACTTGTTTAAGTTATCGAGGTTTTCGTATTTAAAGTTATCGATATTATTGATTCTTGAGGGAAGGGAATATATATATTTTTTTAAAATTAAGGTTCTACTGTAGTACGGCGATTTACAGACGTGTATTACAGCAATTGTGTTTGTTTGTTCCAGTCGTGGTGTACTTCTTAACGGACCGAGTGAAAGATGCCGAGACAGATCTCAAGATGTACGCCGAGAAAATATTCGACATGTCCGGCGGCGATCAGAACGAGACTACGGATAAACCCAAGGTTCGCTTACTATGATTTATCCTAAGGTTTTGATTCAAACACACTCGAAGAGATTGATAGATAAGGCTCAGTAGGTCTTACGTGTCTATACTCCGTTGTATCGTAACTACCATATATATGAAGCGATGAAGGCGCAGTGGGTAGTGCGGCCGGATTCCGCGTTAACCGACGCGGGTCGATCCCCACCTATCCAACTCTAAAACCGGTCTCAGCTTTCAGTGAAGGAAAACAGCGTGAGGAAACCATAACATGGTAGTAGGGCATGGGAGGGTATGCAATAGGTAAGGGTAGATGCAATAGGTAAGGGTAGTGCGGAAATGCATTTCCCACCGTCAAAAAAAAAAGAAAAAAAAGGGCATGGGAGGGTCCCGGTGGGCTTGACGCAGGGGGCGACGCGGTGCAATCCCGTATCGCCCCCATCCCAAATGCGGCGGGCGGCTCCGGGGGGTTTAGTGGGTATTTCCGGGCGAGTCCCCCACTGGCGCGGAGCCATCCCTCCGCGCCCCCTTATCTATTGCACTGGGGGACCTCGGTCTCACTAATGCAATAGGTAAGGGTAGTGCGTAAATGCATTACCCTCGTCAAAAAAAAGGGCACGGGAGGGTAGCTACTACCCTCAAGTTTGAAAACCTGTCGTCAAATACCAATAGGTGTGTTCCGGCAGCATCACTTGAGAACCAGTACCCTAGGTTTAGTGGGTGTACCGTCCTGGACCAAATCGTCTCTTAACATCAGGTGAAATTGTGGTCAAAGCACTGAGCGTATTCCATGTAAAAAAAATGATTCAAATACTCGTCTAAATCAAGGATTTCCAAACTATTTTGGGCAAAAAACCCCTTTACCAAAATGAACTGATTACATCAGAACTCCATAACCAGATCAAGTCAAATCTAATAAAAAATCTAATCTCTTGTTTTTTCCTATTGATACGAAATATTTGAATATTAATCTATCTTATAACAAGTTAGTACATGTAACAAAACATACGCAGTAGCTATTTTGATAGAGTCAAACTCCAACGTGTTGTAAATAATAGGGGTCGATTTTTAGACCTCGTCGACCCCCAAGATCAGTTTTCGTTTACGGGGTAACCGATATCAACCCCGAGGGATTCCACTTTGGGAATCCCTGGTCAAATGGTTTTTCGTTAGCGACCACAAGTCGTGTTAGGGTTCCCATCTGCCATAATACAAGGTTACTGAATTTTTATATGCTTATTTAGCAGTTAATGTGAGATTATTTATATTATATTATATTATTATTATATTATATTATATTATATTATATTATATTATATTATATTATATTATATTATATTATATTATATTATATTATATTATATTATATTTATATTATATATTATATTATATTATATTATATTATATTATATTATTTATTTATGTAACAGTTAATGTTATTTACGATTATCTGTATCGATGTATTGTTTATTGGCAACAAACCATCAGAAATAAATATTTTTATCGTTTTCAATATAGTTCTGTATGTTTATGTGTGAATTGTTTGGTGATGTTCTATTCTAAATGCTAACAAAACCAATAAATAGCAAATATTACTTTAAAAACTTTGATTTAGTGTTCAAATAAGTTAACATAAAAATGTGTCTAACATGACTAGAATTGTAATTAACCCTTTGAGCACTTACCTGGCGTTTACGTCAGCTTTCCGTTGTTTTCCTATTGTCTTATTTTTATGGGTACTCGACACATTAAATAAGAAATCAATAAAATGTAACAAGATGTAATAAATCAAATAACAGTTCAAATATGGCAACGCTGTTTGAAGTACAAGCTCTTTTGATATTAATGGTCCGAATTTATTTTGTATTCTATGCTGGTACTGCACATACACTTTGTTGTTATGCCATCGACAACCATCGATAGATATAAAAAATTTAATAGAAGTAGATATAAGCTCACATATGCGAAAGAAGATTACTAACTGCATAGCTGCTTGAATTGCTATTATAGGCAATTTTTTCCGACGCAAGTCGATTTAAATCTCCAATATAAAAAAAGGTGTGGACCCAGAGTCTGCAGATAGTTTAGTTTCAATAATAAAAAAATAAAAAAAAACCATTATAACCACTCGATGTAGAGTGACCCGACTCAGGATAGGGTTGCTAGCTTGCAAAAAAATAATACATCATTATATAGATAATTAATAATTGTATGTTTTTTTTTTGCATAACTATATTAATACAAAATTTTATTTTTTTTGTAAATATAAATGTCCTTTTTCTTTCTTTTTTTTTACACGGAATAGGCTCAGTGCTTTGACCACAATCTCTCGTTAATTATTTACCACATAATACATTATCTAATATATTTATCGGTTTAGCTAAAGTTAAATTTCAAAGAACGCGGTCTTTTATATAAATCGGCTTAGGGGTTTCCTATTTCAGCCGTCTAAAATAAAATGACGCCACCACTAATGTAGTAGTGGCGGAGTATGATATTATTGATTAGTTTTAAATGTAGTGGATTTTGAAACCTTCGTTGCAAATGGAGAGTTTTTTGCGTTTCACATAGGTTGAAAAACCATCAGAAAAGCAAAAAAAAAACGGCTTTTATTTTAGACGACTCATTTATAAACCAACTAACGGACAAACACAAAAAAAGTCCATATTTATTTCTAAACTAATATTATAAAGAGAAAAGATTTGATTGTTTTTTGCATTCAATAGGCTCTGAAACTACTGGTCCGATTTGAAAAATTCTTTCACCATTAGAATCCTACATTACCCTTAATGAATATAGGCGATAGAATATTTACAAAAAAGTTAGGGATCCTTATGTAAACTTCGATAATGTAACCCAACGTGTGAGTAAAATCGTTATATCGCGTACGCTGCGGGAATTATTTATAATAGAACAAAAAGAAAAATCATTAAATAACTTTCTTTAAAATGTAATCTTTCTTAGAAAACCCTAACGCACTATTAAGGGTGTATCTGTGCGAAGCCGGGGCGGGCCCCTAGTATAAAATAAAGACAGATATATATGTTTATAATATCCAGGTAAATTATAAAGGGTTTCATGAAATATTGTTAAATTATCGCATATTGTCGACAGTGCCTCTGGTCTTTGTTCTACAACGTGAAGGACACGAGCGCGCCCGTAGCGAGCGTCGTCGACAGCGTGCACATCTGTTCTGGACCCGATTCGGGGCTCGACTTCGACCGAGCCGTTGAACAGGTAAATTATAAACAAACTACCCGCAATAAACCAACATTACTCACTGTCTCAAGAGGAAATGCGGCAGACGTTTATTCCATACAAACGTATACCCTTGTTTCTGACCGACTAGGTTGACTTTACTTCGCGTAAATGACCCGCATTCGTCTGGCGGTTGTGTATTTAAACCTTTACATTTATGTTCTTAATTATTATATACAGTGTCATCAAAAATGATGCCAAAATTTTGCCTAGGTAATATACAAATGGCATCTAAGCTTACCTAGTGGGGACCTCTGAGGAAACCGCTACAGAGGTATTCCCTCTGAAAATGACCTCAATTTTGTCCGCGCTTAATGACAGGTGTGGACTTTGTTAAGTAATCTCTGAGTTACCGTGGGAACTAATCTCTGAGTTGCCATGGCAACTAATCTCTGAGTTACCATAGGAAATAATCTCTGAGTTACCATGGGAACTAATCTCTGAGTTACCATGGGAACTAATCTCTGAGTTACCATGGGAACTAATCTATGAGTTACCATGGGAACTAATCTCCGAGTTGCCATGGTAACTAATCTCTCTGAGTTACCATGGGAAATAATCTCTGAGTTACCATGGGAACTAATACAGCTGAAGCTGGGGTCACTCAGAATCAGAGACATGTGTTCGATCTGTACGAATCATATTTCGCTCCTGTTTTCTCCGTGGATAATGATATTATAGTAAATATTTTTATACCATATTTACAAATACACGACGATCATGCGTTTTTTCTTCTATTTTATAATTAAAAAACACAAAATTAGAAGTCTTTAAAAATTACAAAATATGTTCGGTTTAATCGTCGTTTTCAAACAAAATTTGATGAATAAAAAAAGATAAAAAACGTATAGTCATAGTCGATGTATTTTTTATTTTAAAAGGAAAATTTAAATCAATAAATCGGTCCAGTTTTAGAGGAGGAGCTAGGGTGAATACGAAATGATGATTTCGTCTATTTTTCTTTGTTTGCTTTTATTGGGGCACAAAGCAATAGTAGTTGATAATTATTATTCTGAAATATCAATTCTTTAAATTTGTTACCGACCGCGTTTCCTCTTAAACGACCAGGATGTGCTTTGTTCCCTTAATGCTGAGGTTCCTGTGGATGCCTGACATTTTCGTGCAGCATCATAACACGCAGTAGACTGCACTCCACACTCCTGCATAATAAACGCAGGTACACATGGGTTCTGTAGGGGGTATTTAGATCTTTAGTCCTCTTAACGACTGTAGGTTTAGGGCCAGTCAAGTATTACATCAGAGGTCGATTGGCGAATACGTTAGTAATATTTTATTATATACTAGCCGTGTGCCCGCGGCTGCGCTCGCGTTATATATATTCTTCACTTGGTTTTAATTTTTTAAACGGAGCCCGAATTATCGTAAAAAAAAAAATTAGTATTAAAATTAAGTAAACCTATTTTACATAAATTCAAACACTTGCCCGTAACTGTGCTGCGCATTGAATCGGATTTTATTCAAAATGTTTGAGTTTTATTTTTCTTCTAAAATCTAAAAAAAGTCCTGTCAAAATCGGTCCAGCCGTTCCGGAGATTACCCAATACAAACGGAATTTTTTGGGTATTGTGTATTTTTGGTGAGCCCGCGGCAATTATAATATTATAATATAATATTCTTTTTATTTTATGTATTGCTGCATAGCTAATATCCAAATAAATTATAACCGATTTAAATATTACGTTTGCCAAAGATTTTTTTTTATAAAATTTAACGCAGTATCATATTTTTTTTGCGTATTGAAAGTATTCGTAAATGTCGATTGTAAATATCTACTTACTCTAATAAATAAAATTGAAGTGTCTGCTTGTAACATCAAAATATCAACGTTTTTACTAAATACGTATTACACATGTATTAATACGGTACAAAAATCTAAACCACAATTTTTGTATGTCTGTTTGTTCAGGCTAATCTCCTAAACGGCGGGACCGATTTTAACGGGATTTTTTTTTTTTTGGTACGCGTAACTTAGGATACGTTAATGTTTCGAAAATAAAAAGGAACCCTCGTAAAAAAATTAAAATTCATGAAATTGTGTCAACGTATTTGCAATACCTTTGCTGTCTGTTATTATTTTTTTTTTTTACAAAATATTTAGGGTTCCATGTAAAAAAAACGATTCAA
The DNA here is from genome assembly GCA_014132275.2 of Samia ricini. NCBI lineage: Eukaryota > Metazoa > Arthropoda > Insecta > Lepidoptera > Saturniidae > Samia > Samia ricini. Next base: position 29,180,854 of record AP028159.1, on the reverse strand, counting down.
TAGTCAGTTGTACTAGAAGGTGCTTTAGTTAATGAGAAATACCTTTACTTTCTCTTAATAACAATTTTTTTTTTTTGAAAAAATTAGGATTTTGAGGATAAACTAAAACTCGCGTAGTTGTGAATAAAATACGATTCAATGGGCATCATTATCAGAACATAACTTTCCGATGCTTATTTAAAAAACTATATTACGCAGTAAAGAATATATGAAACTCAGGCGGAGCTGCGCGCACAAATCATTGGCGAAAATATTTGAGAAACGAATACGAGAAATAAATCGATTTGTCATAGTGCAAAGATGACGTTTTACATAACATAAGCTCACGCCTGTTATCCCCGAAGGGTTAGGCAGAGGTGAAATAGCGAACTACACCACTCACATTCCGCCGAGCTTAGTTCCGACCCAGATGTGACAGGGGACGAGTCTGTCACAACATATCGGGCACATACGCAATATCCCTTGACCCGACCCGGGGATCGAACTCGGTACCTCAGAACGGTAGTCGCACCGTAATACAACTGCGCCACCGAGGCAGTTTTAACATTCTTGTATTTTGATAGAATTCTTATTTTTAAGGGCAAATTTACTTTCTCAAGTTATTCGAGGTTATCTATACCTACTAATAAATAAAATTGAATTGTCTGTTTGTAATGTCAAAATAACAATTGTTTACTAAATACATAGGAATCTATATACGATTCGGTTTTTATAATTTTTTGTCTGTCTAGTCTGTTTTTCCGGCTAATCTCCGGAACTACTGGCCCGATTTTAACAGGACTTTTTCTGGCAAAAAGCTAAAGATACTCCGCGTAACTTAGGCTGATTTTATTTGACGAAAATGGTGCCGCGTAAAAAAATTAAAATTCGTGAATACACTGATTCAATACAGAGTTTTTACTGGCAGGTATATATGAGAAATATTTTTGCATTCTGAGAGTACCAAATAAAAATTAGGAAAATAATTAGTGCTCCGTATAAAAAAAAAAATAAAGGCAGTGAAGATTGTATGAAACGCGGGTGCAACCGCGGGCATAAAGCTAGTTTTTTTAGTCCTCTTACATCTCAGACATAATCCCAGTTTTGTTTACGTTTTTGTGGCTTTCCCCTATTTTTTTTGTACCTATATTGTTTAATCATCTTATTTCTATTTTACAATCTTATTCTATTTCTTATCTCTTGTTATTCTATTACATTTTGTTTTGTCGGATCTTATTTATTCATAATTCTTATTGTTTAGTTTTTTTAGCTTATCAATTTAGTTGAAAATAAGTAGGTAGTTAAATAAATATTTATTGTTGATCGAAATCGAATGCTCGATCTCTTTTTCGCAAAACGAATGTTAGTATAAAACTTATACGTGCTCTCTCTTTCTAGGCTAAAATTAAAACGCTCAAAGTTCCTTATTTTTTTTTTCTCATTTTTGTTACATTTTCAGTGCAGTCTTGTTTATAGTATGTTGTTTGTGACACAATCTTCTTTCAGTTTTGTGTGTGAACATGTATTGATTTAAAGATAATAGTATTTCCTTTGTTTGTCGAGATTCGGTATTATTGAAATTTGAATTTTTGTTTTTTTTTTTAATTGAAAACATAAAATCTCGTCAAAAACTATTGCCCATTTTTCTATCGATACTGAAGAGAGTAAATAAAATTCTAAGTTTATTATCAAAATAAAACAAAACGAGAAATATGACATTTTAAATAGTAGATATATAAAAAATAATAATCAAATTAGACAGATAAGAGAATATGTTTTGGATTATTTTCTACAATGGTGTTTTTACCTTCCTATCCCTAGTCAGTAGTAGCCTTCTGCCCTTAAAAAAAACTAAAATAAATATAACATAACATAACATAAGCTCACGCCTGTTATCCCCGAAGGGTTAGGCAGAGGTGATATAGCGCGAACTACACCACCCACATTTCGCCAAGCTTAGTTCCGTCCTAGATGTGACAGGGGGCGAGCCTGTCGCCATATCGGGCACAAATTCCAAACTCCGGGATGATACTGAGTAGAAAAACCCAATACCACTTGACCCGACCCCGGGGATCGAACCCGAGACCTCAGAACGGCAGTCGCACCGTAATACAACTGCGCCACCGAGTCAGCCACCAAAATAAAATATGTACATATTGCTCTTTTGACCACTCCATTATCCGTGTCGTCAAAAAAAAAGTATCACATGAATATAACTTTTGATAGTTGAACCGATTTTAATTAAATATAAATAATATAGCGTAGAATATGTTTTATTGCTGAATTTTGTAATTATGCTTAGTACTTTCAAAGTGATGCCTAGTCAAACAAACAGACATTTCTAAAAATGATAGAAATATAGTTTTTATTCCTCTGCAATAATTTCTTGACAGAAAAATCTTCATCACCAGTTGGTTACTTATAAATATACAGTAATAAAATGTGTCATATTATTTAAAGTAAAATAACTCTTATTTACCCAAAGAATAAGGAATTCTCTATCCTTTTTTATATTCAAACAAGATGGAACTTAATATAAATTTTAAATATTTATGATTTATCTATCTATAAATAAATATTACAAATTCAATTATCTACAAGGCGTATCTTAGTAACATTGTCATTGAATGATATTACGCTTCGACGCATCACATAATTCAATTAACCAACCAACACAACACTTTGAACTCGAAACTGGCCTTCAAATACGTCATTATGTATCATGTTGTTATGTAGCTCCGGTTTGATAACCCCTTACTGTTCTACGACTAAACTAAACAGTTAGATGAAAAAAAAATACATTTTGTAATCACAATAGTACATAGTATAAATAATTAATAAACATTTATCATAATCTCACACATTCTGATATAACCGCGACTAATAAATGAATTCATATTTCTTTACGGTAACCAAAATTCTAACAATCATTTTGTATTTCATACTCGCACTTACTTAATTTGTAGAGTTTTTACTTCTCTTTTAAAGGCATATAAAATTTTATTCTATTGTTCCAATATTAAATGTAAAATTACTAAAAGGTACACACATATTCATTAGTAGTTGGTATCTAATTTGATAGGTATATGCCCGATTTACACGATTCTTTTCATATTACTTTTGTTTTCGATACGATCGAGATACGTTCGCCTAAGTCGACCCTTCCCGATATCCGCATTCATCATTTCCTTATCGATTCGTTTCGTCAATCTTTTATCATACATTCACTCCACGTGCCCTAACCTATTGAATATCCCTTTCTATATCTCTGTCACAACATCCTCTACTACACCATAATGTTCCCGGATCAAACTATTCTTTTCTCTGTTGAACGTACTTTTCTTTAGAAGAAGGAACCAGGTCAAAAGTACTCTTAACCGAAGAGCATGCATGAGTGCGCTTAGGGAAGTAGATAAAGCGAAAGACGCATGTCATAAAAGAAGCGTGTGGAAGCACGTAGTCTCTGCCTCCCCTCATGCGAGAGATGCGTGATATTTTGTATATATGTGTCGCCTGGCCGCTCTTTAGTGAATTTTTTGTTACTCTAGATATATACTATATCGAAAAAGTAATCCTCAATGAAGTCGGTAAAAGAATTACCAGGACCACGTTACTTGCAATGTTTCTCCTAAACAATGGAATAAATATTATTTTACACTAGTTGAGTACCCGCGGTTCCGCTCGCGTATTTTAACAGACATACATACTGACGTTGTCTTTTTTTTGTTATATGTATAAAATTTTGATCTATAAAGATGTTGCGCAACTGACTTTTTACACTTTCTAGAAACGAATCTAACCTAAAGAGTGCGTCCGTCACGTTAATTATCATGTTTGAAATGTCCATATCTAAAAAAAACGAAACGGCATTTAAATGCTAATTGAATGGTTTTAGTCAGAACATATTGTAATTCATGAGAATTTTTATCTTTGCATATTGTATAAGTCAACGTATATTCTGTCTGTTAGTTGTTTTATAACTCGCGAACATCTGAAACTGGTTTTCATAAACCTTTTATTTATTCATAAATGTACTGTTATATTTGATTTTAGTATTTGTTGCATCGGGTAGGGTGATATAGAAAAGGTTATCTGGTAATATTACAGGAACAAAAATGGCTACAACCATTTACCTTGATTATTAATAGTTTAGAAACGTAACATAATGAATAACTGTTAAATATATAATTTATGATACATTTTTATTTGCATAACAAAGAAATTATTCATAAAAGACCCGAATATAGATTATGCGTCACGTGAATTTATATTTTTATACCGTTAGCTGATGATGACTTTCTAGAAATCCCTAAATTAAGAAATGATGGCGTCTCTTGATTAGCATATTTATATTTAAAATTTCCATTTATGTAAGTCGCAACGGTGAATATTATATGTATGTGCGTCGAATATGTATCAGCCAAGTTCTATATATAATAATTGACGATATATATTTTTATACAAGCAGTTCTCGCAACTCTATCCGCGTATCATATTTTCTAATTCTGCACAATAATTGTTCACTGCGTAATATAATTATTGGACAAGAATGGACCATATTCTTTTGTACAGGCCCTAAATTATCATTTCGACTATCAGAAGGTAAGATATTTCTGACAAATTCAAATACTTGCCGTATTGGCCACTTGATGGGATTTTTTACGCAGAACCTTCATAATTTTGCAAAAATAAAAGCACCGTAAGTTACGCCCCCTTAACATCATCATCAGCTGACAATCGCCCATTGTTGAACATAAGCCTCTCTTGTACGACATTCGTTTCGGTCCTGAGCTAGCCTCATGCAGGTTTGAACCGCGGTCTTTACGATATCGTCCAACCAACGGGATGGTGGCTGTCCGATTCCCTGTTTATCCCTCTGTGTAAGGGAATGAAAAATATTATCCTAGTTATTCCCTACATGCATATAATCATTCATCATAATCATGGAACTCAATTGGATTCGAAATTGTTTTCGTAGATTGTTGTCTCTGAATCAATAATTTTCAATGTTAATACGTACTCATTAATATAACTCGTCCCGACATTTTTACGTACAGTACTGGTTATTTGAAGCGGCGTTGACGTTATTAAACTGTTAGCCACGCGCGTTAGCAACTTGCTTAGAATATACTTAAGCCAAAGTAGCTTCAAAATGTTATTATCAAATGTATCATTTTCCCATTAGTCTGAACAAATCTTCAAGAAGATCTGCCCCGGCGAGGAGTTTCTCCCGCGTGCCCCTGATCCAGAGGAGATCGTGTTCGAAGATGACGTCACCCACGGACCCGAGTTCCAGCGGGAGGACGATGAGGCGGAGGGAGACACGGCCAAGGAGTAGTCCCCTATTTAAAACTAAGCGTTATAATTTTACTTCAGTACGTTAGAGCGTGTTGCTTTTAGGGTCTGTTTAAAGTTATAGCGATTTGCAAGCGACTTTATTGGAACACCAAGAAGGGGATAATTTAGCAAAAAAAAAAAAGAAAGAAAAACAGAATTCGGTGTAAACGGAGGCAGCAGATTTACTCCGTAGAGAGTAATAAATTTTAAAGCGATGAAAGATTTCTTTTACTGCAATTAAATAATTCTACATAACGTAACAATTAGTTTTGATCCGTTAATTATTACAGTGATATGTATGAAGAGGCTACAGAATAATTATTATTTTTCCTATCAGAGTTAACAGACCCTGCCGATCCACACGTGGACTTAGGAACAAGATGGCTACATTTTTCAACGCTTAATAATGCAAATATATAACATAAAAATCAGCACTTATCACTGACACACAATTAGATTTTTTTTATAATATGCATTATCTTAAATAGATGTTCATTTTCATTACATATGTATTCTTTATGTAATTTTGAAATTATAATTCAGTGCATTTATAGGAAATTTATAAATATTATTTCTATTTTTTTTTCACTTTTACCATAGTTGTGAGTTATGTATTATATATTTTTATTAAATGTTACTTTCGTATGTTTGGGATTGGTATTTTGAATATCTTCGATGAAATGTTTATACCGAAATAAAAATTTATATTTATTTCTTGCTCCAATAAAAATTTAATATTCGTTGTCTGAAAGTCGAGTCTCTGATTACTAAGTCCATGATTTACTTTTATTAAAGAGTAATATAATATTGTATTGACACGCTCAGACGTTCTGTATACTTTAAGAAGTAATTATAATCTCAATAAATTTTTATACGCTTTGGTCGCTTAGCGGACTTCTTCTCGTGCATTCCGACTGGTGCGTTATGTTACCCGTTATTACTTCAATGTTGCCTATTTAAAAAAAATGAAAATATAGAAATTTAAAAAAAAAAAACGGTTAATAAAAAGTTAGCCTTTTTTAATCTTTAAGATGTCTCTATAATAATGATGTTATTGCCGTTTATTTAGTTTATAAACTTGGGATGGAAAATTATGAAAAGTATTATTATTACATAAGGGGTCGTTAACAGCTTGGTTGTCTTGATTCTGACGGCAAGATTAACTTATAGCATTTTAAATATATTTAAAACTTGAAATTAGGTTTCTTTTGATAACTAAAACATGACAGTTGTATAATTTAGATGTTTTTGTTATGTTTTGAGCGCTCTCTGAAATTTATTATGTAGCAGTATATCTATTAAATATATGTTTAAGGAAGTATTATTATTAATTGAAATCATTGGAAACAAATATGGCTATGACTGTACTTAGTTGTTATGAAATTGAATTTTTAATGTTTGAATTGATATTTCAAACGCACCAGTCCAATCCATAGATTATAAAATAGCACGTATTTTATTACATTATTTAAAAATTATTTAGCACTTATAATATTCATTATTATTAAAGCAAATAATCATGCCTGTGCAGCTTGAGCATTTATAATTCCAATAAATTGTGATTACTAGAATACACAAAATGTAGTTTTATTTATCCTATAATATCATTTATTTATTTGTCAACTATTTGAAACTGTTAAACTTCTCAACATTTTCTTCGAAGAGACAATTACTTAAAGTTATAGACTTTTAAACACCTTATTGGGTAATCTCACTCATGAAAGTTTTTTCATGAACAATATTTGATACTTAGTGAGGAAACAAAAAAAAAAAAACACATTTACTATAAACTGTCTTGTCTACACATAGATTTCCTTTAATGTTCATATATTTTAAAACCAAATATCTATAATTTACAAATATGGTTTATTTGGTCTAATATGAATTATGTGGACTAGCGTAAGTACAGAGTGCCATTTGAAAATCGTTATAATCAAACAATTTAGATTTCATAATTCCAATAAAAGAGAATACTTTCCTAAAAAGTCTTAATTACAAATGTAATTGTACTAATAACCTCTTATTAAATTTATTCTTACATTTAAAAAAAGGGCAATGCCTTTATGTTGTAGAAAGTTTTTATTTCAATTTACGAAGTATTTATTTGGGCAAATGTAACATCTACTCTATGAGTTTGTATGTAAAGTTCTATTTAATCAGTAAAACTACATGTATTAAAGAAGCCTTTTATTTGCTAACAAGATTTAATAGTCTTACTGTAGATTATATTACATTTCAGTGTGTTTCAGGACAAATTGGGTTAACAGGTAAAATCTATTAAAGTCACAATTACTTTATCACACAATTTATTTTATCTGGTCCATGTTACAAAGCTATACTAAATATACAAAATAAAATATATGAATATTTCAATTCAGTTTGAATTCAATGTTATTTCATAGAGACTCATATACAAACAAAACTACATTAATGTCCAAAATATCTTAGGATTTGTTATATAAAATTTAAAATAAATGTAATGCATGTAGTATCACAATGCTAGCCATTATCTAAAATAATCTTTTCTCATATGAAAATAATCCATGTACATTGCCCTCTAGTTGTGCTGAGTAGGTTCTCTTCATGAATCTAAGGTCTCCAGAGTAGCTCATTTCACGTAAAATGAGTACTGAGCGTGCACCCAGATCCTGGCAACTATGCTGCATTCCAGCTTGTAGATATGGCAAAAAACGTAGTACTGACCCCTTGTCAACTATACTTCCACTGACACCTTGTGCTACTCGATGCTTATCACTCTCTTTATGGAAATAACGACTCATTGCAGATCCTTTTCCATCTTTGTTCTCCATAGCTTCCAAGCTACCCATGCCTCTGTACTTCTTGAGCCTTACTCCGTCAGAGAAGAAATATTCTCCGGGAGCTTCAGATGTACCAGCGAGCAGGGAACCCATCATTACAGTGGACGCTCCCAAAGCTAATGACTTGACTATGTGACCCACAGACTGTATTCCACCATCAGCAATTACTGGCACATTGTACTGTTTAGCATATGAGGAGACTTGATATACAGCTGTAGCTTGTGGACAACCACAAGCCATTACTTCTTGTGTGATACATATAGATCCACTACCCATTCCGACTCTTAATGCATCAACTCCAGCATCAATCAGATTCTTTGCTTGCATACGTGTTACTACATTACCTCCAATAACTTCAATATCTGGGTAAGTTTTCTTGATATATTTAATCATTTCTATTTGATATTTTGAATTACCTTGTGATGAGTCTAAAACGATCACATCAACACCATTGCTGACTAACAATTTAAGGCGATCTCTGTCGGCTTCCCTTGTGCCTATTGCTGCTCCAACTAACAGTTGTTTATTTGAGTCCTTTGATGCATTTGGGTAACTACGGGCCTTTTTTAAGTCAGTTCTAGCAATAAGCGCTACAAGTTCTCCAGCTCCGTTTATTATTGGAAGTTTACCTTTCTTACTTTTCTCAAGTATGTAGTTGGCATCTTGTAATGTGACACCAGACTGTGCAGTAATCATATCTTCAATTGGTGTCATTACTTCTTTCAAACTGAGATGTGGGTCGCCCTCCCTAAAATCGATGTCTCTTGACGTCACAATACCAATGAGTCGGCCGCCTAATTTTCCATTCTCTGTAATGGGGTAACCAGTGAAGCCGTTATTTTTTTTCGCCTCCAAAACATCAGCGACCGTATTGTCAGGGCCCATGCATACCGGATCCCTGATGAAACCGTGTTTATATTTCTTAACTTTGTGTACTTCGTTAGCTTGGTATTCTGGTGTGCAGTTGTGATGGATTATGCCGATACCACCGCACAAAGCCATTGAGATTGCCATATCTGCTTCCGTCACGGTGTCCATTGGAGTGGATACCAGTGGGGCTTTAATTGAGATTTTTTTTAGTTAGCGGAGATGTCAAGTCTACCTCTTCCGCCGTGAAATTGATGTAGCCAGGCAGCAGTAGAAAATCATTGTACGTGAGCCCTTCGCTGTTAGCGAAAATTTCGGCAGCAGACAGCCCATCGCGAAGGTCGACGCTAGCTTCACCAGACATATTTGAAGTTGGTACACGTGACGCAAAGATGATTTTAAAAAAATATTTTAATTATTTATTTTTGTAGATTTAACTAGGTTTTACTGTTATTTGTTGAAGATTGTGTGCGTAATTTATTCACTAAGAACACTCAGTCCGCACACGTGGTATTTTCTAGTCTCCTTTCAACAAATAAATGTATTGCACTTTCAGAGTTATTATAATAACTATTATATTTATTTATTATTATAGTGCTTGATTTGGTATATGATAATATCTCCAAAGTAAATTTTCGTAAAAAAAAATTTTTTTTGCAAAAAGAAGCGACGAAGCGTACCTATGTACGCCGGCTTCTTTAATAAATTATTTTGACAGTTGACAGTTTCGTCTTCTGACAGTTCTGACACTTCTTCTTCTTCTTAGTTAATGGCAATCTGTGTGTACACACAATTTGTGCCAATGTCATGTAGGTAAGATTTTCAATCTTGTATCAGCGTTACCCTTCTGACACTTGTTGTTTTCAATGTAAATTAGAGCCACTAAATACAAGTACTTTAAACCTAAATTTGTATTATTTTCTAAACATCAGTGTTCTAGCAAAACGTTGTTATTGTGACATCTCTAATATGTTTTATTGATGTTTTATGTTATTATTTTTAAAACATTTTACTTGTGCACGATAACTGTATTATATGTATAATCCCAAATGCTTCCAATATTATATAATTTTAAATCATGTAGGAACTCAAGCTAATAACTTTCAAATAAAAACTTATACAACCAAAAACTACATTACACTTGCCTGACTACAGTTAGGTATGATTATATTTCAGGGGGCGACGCGGTGCCTGCGAAAGCCACCCCGTGTCGCCCCCATCCCAAATGCAGCGGACGGCCCCGGGGGGTTTTAGTGGGTATTTCCGGGCGCTTCACGCCCGGGCGAGTCCCACACTGGCACGGAGCTCGTCACTCCGTGCCCCCTTACCCATTGGATTGGAGGACTTCGGTCTCACTAATGCAATGGGTAAGGGTAGTGCGTAAATGCATTTCCCCCCGTCAAAAAAAAAAAAGGTATGACTATATTTAAAAATACAATATTGCAGTGTCACTTTTTAAAGTTAAAGTTTGATCTTCGATTTAAGTATACATTTAAGTATATATATATAACTTACATAATAATAACTATCATGAAATATGACCTTTTATATGCAATAAAGTAAGAATAAAAAATAAAAAAGGCATTCTAAAATATGGTTCGAATGATTTTATTCTAACTTAATCAGTTCTTCATATATTGGTCTTGTTATATACATTATTTGATATTTGGAAATTCTACTTAATGTTAGTTTTAATTAATTAGTTAATAGTAATATTATTTATAGGTTCACCCTGCTTAAACTTTCTAAGGAGTTTTCGTGGCACCTCAGAATATACATTTCACATCATTATCACTTATCAGTGTTAGCTGTTAATGTCGTTGTGCCAATACAATTTCATGTAGTCAGAATTAGGTATATTTCTTAGTTAAAGATATAATATAAACTTCAAAACTATTGCCCGTTTTGTTTTTTAATTTACGAACTTGTGCACAGTAATCAAACTTTCATCGCTTGAAATTGTATTATTTTAAATATTTTAAGTACTCTTTGTATTGCTGACACAAATTGTCCATTTTTTAAATGATTTAAAAATATGTGTATATTTACATACGTATCAAACTGAAGCGATATAATTATTTGTTTTGCGTTGAAAAAAAATATGATTAATGTCGTTTTTTTCTATTAAAAGTTTAATATTTAATTGATCCAAGACTGTCTGAAATTAAAATGAATGAAAATCTGTTTTTAACCTGTTTTCTCCTACTGATTCGAGATAATTAGCTCTAATCAATGCCGAATCAAAATCACACATGGATTGGAGAGAGTTTAAATTTTGGCGCCTCCTAAACAGGCAAAAATACGCACCCGCAACGGACGCGCCTTTGAGGATAGAAGCGCCTTCTGCGACTTTGGCCCTATGTACATACCTGTACTGGCCCTAATAACTCATGTGAAATCTTCTACACATATTGCAAAGTAACTCTATAAGAATGTATAACTACTATAACTATAAAATATATAAATTAGTAAATGTAACTATGAGTTTCACTTCGCAATTAACTAAAAATAATTCAATGTTCTTGAAAAAATAAACTATATTTCATGACGATACTGTACTCAATGTTTTATTATTATCAATTACACGTATTTATACCAAAAATGAGTACTTCTAGAACATGTATATTATTTATATATGTATATTTAAATATTCTTAGATTTGATCTTTACGGCCGGTATGTCGCCGTGCCAATGAGATTTCATGTTTCTTAACCGACTAATGTCGTTCCGTTTTTAGAAAATATATAAGTATGTAGTAAAATAAATGTATTTATTGGTCTACACATAGATTTCATCGGTTCAAAAATCTTTGTTTAGTGACTTCTCATTATGTTATTATGATTATATTGAGCTTGTCACTCGCACCCGTGAGTCATGGTAACAATAAAAAAGCTAAATATTATCATAAACTCACGATGGATTTGCTTACTCAACATTTTCAGTTTTTCTCTATCGTATCTGTTTTGTAGTCATGTAAATATATAATAGGTAGGTTTCGAATTACGTATTAAAATAAAATTATAAATTTGTTATCGATTACATTTTTTTCATAATGAAATACATATTATATTATAAATAATTTTATTTACAATCAAATTTGTTCACATAGTAAGTACCTATTAAATTAACAAATAAAAAAAAACAAAATACCTTTCATAATCTGGATTTTACGATGGAATTTCGTTATAAATCACTAAAATTAGTTAAATATGGATTCTATCCGAATAATTATCTCACATTATCACTATCATATTTAGTCTTCTTCAACACATTTCCCGTTTATCCTTACGTACCCCGTAGGGCACTGGTCACCAGTGAATGACGATCTCTCATCAAATGTTACTTCTGTACCATTAATATTTACTGTTGCCTTCTCTGTTGTCACTTTACTTTCGTTCGTTGATTTTGACACATCAGGTTTCGTTGATATGTGTTTTGAATTTTCTTCACTGAAGCCCGGTTTGTCGTTAACACGGTTTCTGATGTCTTCGGAATGTGTTTGATTAGGTCCGTTTGAAGCCATCGCGAGTTTTGGTGTGGTTACAAAATATGTTTCGCGTTTCCCTTCGTCCGTAGATTGTTGCAACTCCCGACTAATTTCTCTGATGTCGGCTGGTTTACGATTCAGCGTTATTGTAACGACTCGTGTGTTTATATGTACCGACGCGACCGGTTCCCTAGCGTGGAATTTACCTACTACAGTTATAAGAAGTGCAATGAGTAATACGATCATGACAGACTGGGTCCGTTTAGGGGAACTTTTAGTAACTAAAAATAAATTTTTACTACACGTTACGATGTTTGTTAGGGAACAGTTGAAATGACAATAAGGAGTAGGTATTGTTCGTGCGGCTTCACGCTTTTTTGCACTTAAGGCGAAGTTAATCTGTTATAATGATGATGTCTCGTTCGTCAAATAAATACAGGGAAGTGCTATGATATCGTTGATGTCACTGTTTATTATAATGAATATGGATGACAACTGAATCATTGTGGAATATTTAAACATTAATTTGATAACCAGTTCCTATGTCACTTCCAATTCAAGTATGTACAGTACCACAAGGATCCTTTGGTACTTGAATGAAATTGACAGAGGGCCTTGTTGTTGCAAATGGCGCAAAAAATGTATTGAGCTAACTTTAAATAAAAAAATACTTCTTGAGACGACGGTGTTAGTTCCGTTTTAGTCGTCCAAAAAGATATTTTTCATAATATACCTACCTGTCTACAAGTACAAGAGATTTTGAAGCAATTACAGGACACCGGCAATATTCTCGGATATAGCGTCGATGAATGTTGGTTCGAATCCACATACCCATTGTAAAATGGCAGTGGTAAAGCGTTTTCTAATGTCTCTCTGGCTAACTCATGGCAGGGAGGGGCATTATGCGGCAATGCCCAACCTTAAAATACCAATCCATCTATCCATTCAACTGAAAGACGTCCACTGCTGGACATAGGTCTCTCCTAAAGAGCTCAACAACGACCGCTCCTGTGCCACCATCATCCAGCGGATTCTATCGACTTTCACAAGGTTGGTGCACCTTCTTGGGGCCTACCTACATAGGTGCGCGGTAGCCATTGGAGAACCCGCTTGCCACATCGGGCGTCGATTCTGCGAGCAATGTGCCCAGCCCTCTGGTTACGGCCCTGGGCTAGTCCAAACCATAATATATCCATAAAATGTCGATAGCCACTATTTATATAAATAAATAGATAAAAATTTATCTATTTAAAAGTAAAGTTATAAATAATCATGAATGAATTTACAATTATTTCATAAATGTATTTAATAATAATTTTGTAGAATACGATTATTTATACTGTGAAATTATATCGGGTATCATTGCATTTAATAGATTATCTTACGTAGTAATTTAATAGTGTAACCTTTACGAATTATTTACAATTGTTTTAGTATTCTCCTTAAATCCAGTTAGTTATTTATACCAAAGAGCACTCGAGACTAACTTGTAATTATTGTTTTAACGGATGCGGAAGATAAACTATACTTACGATGTGGAAAAACACTTTTGGAATAATGTATTTATGTGTTGATATCAGGTAACAATACAGAAACGTCAGTTAGTATAATGTTAATTAATTAGAAAGATATAGATATAGTTATTTTTATAAATACTACAAATTAGTGTGAAAGCTCTGTTGAAAAATAATTTTGATACATTACAAAAAAATTAACACGAGTATGTAATAAATACAGGCCCGGACCCAATCAGTCCGGGGTCCGATTGCTTTTTTTTGATGGGCCCTCTATAACTATACTAATAAATAAATTAGAAGTGTCCGTTTGTAATGACAAAATTATTTTTTTTACTAAACAGAAATTAATATATGTACGATACCTATACCAAAAATACAATTTTTAATTTTTTTTGTTGGTATCTTAGTACTAAATTTTTTTTAGGAAAGTAATAAGGGTTTCGTATAAAAATTAAAACGCAGTGAAAAATATGTGAAACGCGGGTGCAGCCGCGGTCACACAGCTGGTTATGAAATAAGAAAGACTCTATATTTTGATTTTTTTTTGTTTTTATTCCTTGGTGTTTTGTTTGATGGACGTCCATAAACGACGGTAAATATTTGGAATTTTTTCTCTTTATCGAAGACTCTTAGTTTCTATAATAATTAACTTATGAAAAAAAATTAGCGGTGTTAGATGTATAAAACATGGTATAAAAATATTTATTATAACGCCATTATCTATGGGGGAATCAAGGGAATACCTTTGTATGGAATGAATACTGCTCATAATATTGTAAGAAACATAAAAGAAAAATCCGGTAAAAATCGATCCTGTGGATTAAAAGATTTGGTCCAACAAAAAACATTTATAAATACAATTATGTAGGAATATATTAATAGAGGATGAATAAAATATGACAAATAATAACATTTATGGTATGACATACATGTAATATGATAAATTTGTTTATTTCACATATTATCATGAAAACGTTAATTAGTAACCAGTGAAAAAAAAATCAAACCACTCTTTCCTCAACCTTTGCAAATCGCCCCTTTCTGTTCTAATTAATTGAAAAAGAAAAATGCCAAAATGTTCATGCAAAATTTATGTTAACAGCACTAAATAAATGTTGTTTCCAATACAATTGATTCTGACATTGCTGCATACTATAATTACATATTTATGTCGTTTTTCATTACATCATTCTAGAGTGCTAGACAAGATGCATTAGTAGGTATTCATTTAATTAATCATTGTACGACGCGTAGTCGTGAATCGATACCAAGGTCTGTTAGATTATTTACCATTAAAAAAAATCAAGTGTAGGAAAATAGTGTATTCAATTTGTTATTATTACCTAAATCTTATTTTATCAGCCTCAAATTATTTTGTACATATCATAGTATAGGTACATGTATAAATAGAATAATGTATAAATGTATAATTATTTTTTTTAACATGAATGTGAGTTCATCAGATATTAAATTTAAGTTTAGTCTGAGGCGAGATTTAAAAGGTGGTATTTCGTTCATTTACGGTGCCCTTTATTCCATTCATCCATTCCATTTTTGAAAATATATTTTTTTTAACATTATAAATCATAAAGTTAATTGATAATCAAAATTATTTGGAGATTCCATTTTTTTCGTTGCATCAAGGTTTCAAAATCTTTAAATCTCAGTGTTGCTTTTTACTTAATAGTTAAACAGAACAAAAGTCTGACTAATTTTAACAATCTATGAAAAGGTCATATAATATATCTTTATAGTACAATAGTGTTACTGTGATGAGAGAATTTAAATCCGTCGGGTTACCATATACGTCATTACCTACACGGATACCCACTCTTTATCGGTCAGAAGCCAATGGGATTTCGAACTTGAACTGATTAAAACCTAATGTTCTCTCCGCAATTGTAGTCTGGTCGCGGTAATTACCCATACAGATCTCTGTATTCCCAGTGGATGTGCCTCTTTACCCTAAAGACTAAGAAACTCCTGCGTTAGATGATGTTTTTTTTTAAAACACTATATTGGCTTTGACCCCAGTCTCACCTGATATTACGTGACGTTATAGTTCATGATGCACTAAGCCTGAAAGTGCTGGCTCTCAAGTGATGCTCACAGAACACACCTATTGGTGTTCAGGGTGGTAGCTACCATGGCAGGCATTATAAAATGCCTTATCACTATGCTATGGTTTCCTTATGATGTTTATTCACTTTACCTAAAATTCAGGCTCATAATATAATTAGATAGGTTCATACTTACGTTCACCGACGTCGTATCCGATCGCATTATCAACTGAACCAGCGGATCCCTCGACCGTTTCCAGGTCATCAGTTTACCTTCTGGAGGGCCTTCACACGCTGCGTCTTCCGGTACGCGGCAGCCAGTCGAGAACCCGTTGGCCCTATCAGGCATCAGTTCTACGAGCAATGTCGAGTCGATTGCCACTAAAGTTTGGTAATTTTTCGGGCAATGTCGGGTACATTGTATCTTCAGCAGATCTCGTTATTTCATTATATGTTTGGGTGACAAACTTACCTGACTCGATCAACACCAAACCCAGTTATTTTATTATAAATATTTCATATTCCCTCTACTCCAGTATTAAAACTGTATAATAACTTTAGCCAGTTCGTGACAACCCTGCCAATAACTAACATTGGAGTTTTCTTAGAAACCTTGTATTTATAATCAAATGTATTGTATTCAATCATGCTATATTATTAATTGTGATGGTTTTTTTTATTACCGAGTACCCGTTTACGTGTAAACAATTAAATTTATATAGAATGAGGATATGTGAAACAAAAACAAGTTAAATATGGCATGATGTAAAAAATGCATCGATTGCGTATTTCGTATTTAAACGTAAATTAAGAGAATGATAACTAAAGCAGCTTCACTAGGATAATATGACAGTTTCTATGGTTTCAATATGTATAAATCCTAATTAATTATTTTAAAGCAGTTATTACGAGTAGGTAAAGTAAAATATACAATATTATTTAAAATAATAATCTGAATTCTACCGCTTGTCGGGTAACACTGAAGGAGAGCAACTTCAAAAAAACACAATTTGTTTTGTAAATTTTTATAACTAACAGATAACTATAATATTTCTTTATTTTTGTTGGATAAATTATATAAAACTAGCTGTGCCTGTGGTTCTGTTTAAATGTATTAATTTATACTCCTCCACCCCTCACAAATATTATTTACATTAGATTATTATTCTTATAAATATTTAGCATATTCAACTAACGGACAGACATTCAGGTAGACGGTTCCTTTTATGTAATACTAGCTGAATGCCCGCGGCTGTTTTTAATGTTTTTCACTACGTTTTACTTTTTTATATAGAACTCTTTTTTTAGTAATATTGTTAATTTATTAGATTTTTTTGTATGTGTGATAAAGCAAAAACATTTCTCATAAATTTAAATACCGTCTGTAAAAATGTGCATTGAATAGGATCCTATTTTTTTACGTGGAACCCTAATGATTTGCGATAAACAAAATTACCCCAAGTTGGGCGGGGAAACAAAAAAAGCCCCGTCAAAATCGGTCCAGCCGTTCCGAAGATTACCCAGAACAAACAGACATACAAAAATTTTAAAAATTGTATTTTTAGTATAGGTATAGGTATATATATATATATATATATATATATTTAGTAAGAAAGTTATATTGACATCACAAATAGACACTTCAATTTTATTTATAGATAGACATATAAGGAACGCGATATTAATTCATTAAGTATTAATCCACTTTATAATAAGCATTCTGAGAGATTGGAACGGCTTAAGGATTTTTTTTGTAAAAGCACTTGATTTCAATACTGGTAATATCTACATGAACTATGAATCCTTAGAAAAAAAAAAACATAAAACCCCGCTCTTGTCGCAGATACTTAATACTTATGATGGATTATTTATACATGAAATTATAAATAACATCATTTATTTACCTATGCTTGGCAATAAAATTAATTTTCGTATATTTAAACAATGAAATAGTTTATTTATCTATCTTTTAAAACATTCTATGCAGGCTGATACTGATAATGGCGCATTAGGTAGTTCGGCCGGATCGGATTCGGCCGCGTCAATGGTCGCGGGTTTGAGCTCACCTGTCCAACTCTAGAATCAGCCTTAGTTTTCGGTGAAGGAAAACAGCGTGAGGAAACCATAGCGGTAAACGCCAAACCGAGGTTCATACCACTTTGGTAACCTTTGTGCTGGTTACCTTTTTGCAGCTGAGTGTCTTCAGCACTCGCCCACAAAGCCACGGTGAAGTTGTAAAGACCCTTCCAGTCAACAGCATTAGCTAGTTACAAAAAAGAAAATCATCATAACATGGTTGTGGAGCATTTTCTAACAATGTAACAAGTTTGAAAACCTCTCCCCCAAACACTAGGTGTGTTCCGGCAGCATCAGTTGAGAGCCTGTTTATCATCCTGGACCACATCGTCACTTACTATCAGGTGAGATAGTGATCAAAGTAGTGAGGCTATTCAGTATAAAAAAGTCTATTTTTTTGCAATGGTTTTATTACTTTTATGTGTTGATGTGACTGTTTGATTCTTGATGATAAATAATAATTATTTTTATGAGGACTCATTATACTCGAAACTAATAAATTACGTAATCTAACAAATTGTATACTAAAATCTTAACAGTGATTCTTAAGTTACATGTATAGACAGACAAATAAACCCTTTTTTTTTTTTTTTGACGGGGGGAAATGCATTTACGCACTACCCTTATCTATTGTACTTAGAGACAAATAAACCCTGTCTTTTATGTAATATAAATTGTAATATTCAAGGTTAATTAACAATAAGTGTAATTTCAAATTAATTTTTAATGAGTTTAACTGTACTGCTTTTTTATTTAAAAAAACTATTTGACCTTCTTTCGTTTACTTAACATAAATATCTGTAAGTAGTAGCCTGAATATTTTGAGAACTTTTTCGTAATAACCTCTTTTCAATGTGAAGTAAAAAAAATATTAAAAATATAAATTTGAAGATAAAATACATAATGAAGGTTGGAAGGAAGGTTTTTGTTCACGATTCATAATAAGTTACAAATTTAGTGCCAAGTCGTGAAGGGTTAGTGATAGGGTAGCAAAATTTAAAGAGATTGCTAATTTTTGTAGTTAAAAAAATGTAAGTAACGTAGAAAAAATATGTTTATTAAAAAGAAAAGTTGCCATATTAGGTACAGGCCTAGGGTCTGATACCGATATTGAAATCAGAGCCACTTTTAATCTACCTGCAATGCATTTAGAGTTATAAAATAATAGTCTAAATCATTTAAACTATTCAAGAAAATTATTCTTTTTTAAATCGCACGTCTATGGGAAATAATTCTTCGTCTTCTTCTGCTGGTTTCGGCTTAACTTCTGTGTCTCTTTTCGGAGATTCTACGTGTATTTTATCACCTCCATATATATACTCATTAGGATTTAATGGTACGAATAAAGGTTCATCGTCTTTGTTCGGTTTATTGTTTTCGTTTCCGACAACTTTCTCAGTGGTATGCTGAATATCGTTTGCCTCGGTTGGGTTAGACCAAACATTATTATTCTGATTATATTTGCCATCTTCAGGCGTATTTACTTGTCCGTTATTGATATTAGAGTTATCGAAGCCTGGCTGATTTGGCACCGCGTTTTGATTGACATTAGGTTTATTTTGCTGCCCGAAATTATTTTGGTTTTGATTTTCATACCCTGGTTGATAATTTGACCCGTAATTCGGGTTTCCGTAGTTATTTTGATTCTGATTTTCGTACCCCGGGTTATTCGGTGGTCTGAAGTTGTTTTGATTACTGTTTCCAAAACCTGGTCTATTGTATTGACCTTGGTTGTTTTGAGGTCTATTGTTGTTAACGTAATATGGAGGATTCGGTTGGCCAAAATTGTTAGGATTATTATTATTCCAATTAGCATTCTGGTGTATGTAATTTTCTTGAGGATTATAGTCCTGCGGTCTGTTTTGATATGGAGGCCTATTTTGATTTCCAAATGGTCCTTCATTATTTGTGTACTCATTCACATTAACTATGAGAGTATCCGTCGGCTTTTCTGGTTGACTTTCATGATTATGCTGTGCATTTATACCAAAATGTCCTTGTAGATTTAAGCCATGTGATATACTATCTAGGACGGCACTAGCAGCTCCATGTACTTGTTTATGCACGTCGAGAGCGCCATCCAAAAATCCTCGTAGTATCCCTCCATTACACTCATAATTAAAAACGAGCAAAGTTAGGATTATGAATTTTTTCCTCATTATAAAAATGTATAATTCAAATGCACTTTGTTTAACGTTAGTTTGACTCGGTACGACGTACTCTCGCGGACGACTGGCGAGCTCATCTTCAATACTCGTTTCATAGTCCTTAAGAAACCAGTTTCTGTTACATATACTTAGATGGAATTTTAAATTACTTTTTTTTGCGAAATCATTAGACTTATAAATATGGTGAATCCCTGTACCCATATTATATCCGACGTTTAAGTTCCACTTTGAGAATTGATAAACAGTACTGAATTTTAATTTATAGAAGGAGGACTAACACAATTGACCGGATTGCCTTGCGTAAGTATAGAGTCGTCTACTTAGTACCAACTACAAAGTACATATCAAACTTACGATTTCTCACATACATTATCAACAATAGTAGCATTTTTCTTTTAATTATTGTCTTTATTGATAATGACACTGTGTTATATATCATTCCGGATGTCGATACGTTCACAATCATTGTCATCATCGTGTAGAAAATAATTTTCCTCATTGTTTTGACCAGCTTATGTCGTTAGTTGTCTCACATTAGTTTAGATGTATTATTTAATAGTAGATCAAATATTATGTCCGTCCGACTGTGGCCACCTTGATAGGAACGAGGTCATTGAGTCGTGAATGCCGTTTGACATGAAGGTCATGAATCTATCATACATGTATTTATTAAGCAAATGTTTTGTATTCATTGTATATAAAACACGATAATCGGTTGGGGAAATTTAAAGTTTTGTTAAAATTATTACTTAAACTTACTAGTGATTGCGACTTCGTTCATTTGTAAATGTTTTAATGCTTCATGGGAACTACTTATGTTATGTGGGTTAAAAGTATGTTGTCGTATTTATTTTTTCTTTTAATGTTGTCTTTACTGCTTAGCGCCAATGGAGAGACGAAATGCGGATAGCTTAAATATTTTCTCTAATTCACTACTATATAGTAGTTGGAAATTAATTTAGTGGTTTTCAAGAGACGTGCGTGCTAAAACGGAAAATTTACGATTTAATTAATTATAAGAACAAGCTGTGCTCGCGGCTTCCGTTGCGATAACTTCAAAATAGTAATGTTTTAAGACGGTTTTTTGTATCTAAATAGATATTACAGTATATCTAGTAACGTAAAAGTGGTCGTCGTATTTTAAAAATAAAAGTGTTTTATTATTTTTCCGATTTATTTTATGTCTTCATACAATTTATTAAACTTATTAGGAATTAGGAAGAAATAAGAAATTTATTAGAAAGAATATCCAAAGCAGAATTAGTAGAATCTTACCAAATCTGGCTACACAGGGAGAGGAACACGGGTAGGGATGGTGAGCGTAGATGCGCATTGTAAAGAACTCCTTTAAGCTAAACCTGGGTCGCAAGTCCCGGGCACTGCATTGGGTTCTCCTCTCGGCAACACGATGGACCCGGTTTCCGAACGGAGAACACATGGAATGCTAAGAAGTTTCGTCTCTGGTTTTAGATTTAGATCAAATGTTTTTTTTTTTTTTTCGTAGACGTAATTTGGTTATCACTGCATAGTGTTAAAGTAGACCCAATACCTGGCCAGAGAATTGATTTACGATTTAAAAAACAATCGTGTACCTAAATTCTATTATTGGTTGTGGAGTTATAAAACAACTAACGACCAGACAGACAGAGTAATGTACCATTTAGAATATGTAAAAATTTTGTTTAAATTTGTCCGTTCCTTGACATTTGCGAATTTGGAATCCGGTGGAATGTAAAATCGTCTTGAACTTGTTTGTCCGGTTGATGATCCGCGCGGTCGGCGTATATTAGGGGTTATCCATAAATTAATATCCTTTTTAACCCCTCCCTGTAGATACGTGGTGAGGTTTTAGATTAGACCATGTGACCTTACCAATATCACTTGTATTTTTGGTACAAAGTAGTATCTTGATTATTTGAATTTTGTGAATCATATCAAAATCATGTCCTTTTTCAGCCCAAAAATAAATACACGTGATGTCTTACTGCACCTTCCTCCACCATTGTGATTTTTCTGAAACCCATGCCCCTTTCGAGCCTCCCCGTGATTAATGGATGATCCCTCAGCGCTAGCTGAGCCAATTATAAAAATACTTAGGTTAATTATTAATTTACAACCGACATTCGATTATTATAAATTGCGTTTTAAATATGAGAATTGCTTAAGGATAATTTTGAATTTGTAGGTGATAAAAATAAACTTTTACGTTATAACTTTTAGATGTATAGTATTTTCAAATAGTTTTAGGAACAAAGTGTTGGCACCGATATATGTATTTGTTTTTATTTTTACATTGTTTTAGTTAAATCTGGAATTTCTTATTCTGCCAGTGAAAATAAAATATTTTCCATGCCCGAATTTTATCTATAACAAAAATATGTTCATAGCAATAATAACACTATATTAATAGTGTTCGTCCGGTGGTTGAATGTCGTCGATTATATAATCATTACTGAAAATTTGAAAAAAGATATCCGTTATTTTTTTATCTATACAAATAAATAAAATTGAAGTCTACTAAATATACACATATTAATGTGTATACAGTACAGTTATAGGTAACAAAACTTTTTTAATTTTGTCTATTTGCGTGTTCCCGCTAATCACCGGAACGGCTGGACCAATTTTGACGGGACTTTTACTGGTAGATAGCTGAAATTAGGCTACTTTTATTTTTCGAAAATAATTAACGTTCCGTGTAAAAAAAAACTGATGAAACAGGAAATAAAATCCGATTCAATTACCAATTTTACTGGCAGGTATTTGAATTTGTGAGACATATCTCTGCGATTTTTGTCAGTATCAAAAACAATTTAGGACAAAAAATAGTTACCATCGAAACATTATTTTCAATAAGATTTTTTTTAATATACATATTTTTAATTATTTTTTTTATTCTCGTGTATTAATGTATTATCGCTCAATTTATATGAAAAATTATAGTAGTTGTCAGGTATTTATCTATCCTAGTAAACATTTTCTTGTATTTACTTATGTATACATTTCAAAACTATATATTTAAAGCTGTACCGTAAATTATTACTGATATAAATACATACATCGATTACCAATATTTACCGTGTGGACATTTGACTAGGTAGAAATAAAACTAGTTGTATTTATGTTTTTATTAATTTGTATTGTAATTTTTGTAAAATATAAAACACAATAGTACATAAAGATTCACAACACATTTACTTTTGCATCGACACTTTTCACAATTAAAAAAAAAAAAACAAGTATTCCCTTTGGTGGTGTCCATTATTGTTGAGAAAAAAAAACTTATCGGTCAGAGCCCGTTTAGTTCTTTAAACATTAATTAGTCACTAGTATAATATAATGTTTTTTTTTTGCAATTTGATAGTTTGAGTTTGAAAGAATTGCCAGCGGCATATGCGTCAATTCCGCCTCATAAAATAAAAACGATAATTTTAATATACTCTGTGCTCTAACATGAAAAAAAAATCTCTTAGTCTAAGACTCTTTGCTATCATCAAGAACGTTAGAAAGACGTCAAGTAAATTAAAACAATTTATTAGTGAGATAAAATCCTGATTATAAATAACAAAAATAAAGTAATCCATTTTAGTGTCTTTAACATTGCATCAGATGATCATGGCGATTTCAATATGAAGTTCTTTTTTATGTAAACTGGATATATAATTATAACCAGAATTTTTTTAAATAATTAAATGTTATTATTGTAGGAAGAGTGAGATATCTTGTTAATGTCAGTGTTGAATCATCGCCAAACATAATGAACCAATCCACATCGGCTAATAACAATGCTAATTATATAAACATAACATTTACATATTTTAATCACTCTTTAATTATTATTCATTTATAGAAAGATATTACCATGAAATAATAATAAAATAATTCTTTATTATACACAAATATAACAGAAAATGTTTATTTTAAGGTTAGAATTTCATAATCAAAAGCGATACTATTCTCATAGATATATTGATTGTGGTTAAAGTATAGGTAATAACTTAATTTTAAACTAAAATTATTAATTTATATTTAATTTCGTAAACAATCATTTAGAGTTAACTTTTGCACTTTAAACCCGTTCATAGTAACACAATTATTATGGTTATAAATTAACTTGTTATTTAAATAAAAAGTAAAGTATATATATATATATATATATATATATATAATCACTTTATTTTAGTGTTCCATGTATACTAAATTTTAAATAAAAATACATTTGTAATTTAAATTAAAAACTTTTTAAACATAAATATTTACAATGTAGAGACAAGAGGAAGAAGACATGGGGTTTCAAAACTTTTTTGGTGTTTCCACCGAACATAACCTATGTTTTGGGTTTTTATTAATCAGTGTATTAATATTGACTTGATATACCCTAATGGTTTCGCCACACGGCGGACAGGTTGGGACGCCAGAGCACTTTTACTACAGAAGTCGCGTACAGCTCTCGCTTGGCTCTTGTCGACGCGAGGTCTTCTATAGAAAAATCGGGTCCCGCCCGCTGTGTGGCGAAACCGTTACTACTTATAGCAAGATATTTCTTTTATATGAAATTACGTATTTACTTTATATATAGATATTAACGGAACCCAATATAATATGATTACATTAAGCACATTATAATCGACTTACTATACATAAATCTTAATATGTATAAGGCACAATAAATCCTTACGTTTAAGTATTTGGTTAGACATTCATTATTCATTATAATTAGTTTACTTTGTACAAAATAAATAGGTACATATAATGATATTAATTACAATTAGAAGCTCTACGCGTTATGAATCGTTTCATATTACCATAACGGTGTAATAATCATTTTAACTTATTTATGATTTTAACATCATATAATATATATTGCAGTTTACAAAGCAAAAACAAAGAAGAAGAAATATTGATGTAATAAATGTAACAATATAAATAAAATATTGTTTTTTTTGTAGCCATTATAAGAGAGAATCAGAACAAACACGTGACAGAACGAGACAGGTAAGAAGAAATGATTTAATATAGATTTTATAGGTTTACGACAAAAATTACCACTTAGCTAATAAAAACAATAATTGCTTTAATCGTCCCATTTAGTGAAAATTGTTATCAGAATTCATAACTCTTTTACCAGTCGCGTATCGCTGTACAAATACCGGAAGACATCTTTAACATATATTTGTATAGTGGGAGAAAGTTCGTTAAACTGATCTACCAATCAGACGATCGATACGAGAGTTCTCAATGCGAAAGCGACCAATCAGATGTATAAATCAATATCTGCGCAGTCAAGGTCAATTGTCACGATGTTTGCATGTATTTATACGTTAAAAATTTTAGCATTTATAACTTTAGGAATGAGTATATTAGAGGAAGTTTGAAAGTGGCGCCAATAACAGACAAGTTAAGAGGCGGTCGTTTATCCTGGTATGGACATGTGATGCGCGGGGAGAAAGAGAATGTTGTAAGAAAGGTATTGGATATGAATGTGGACGGTTACATGGGAAGGGGAAGACCAAAGAAAAGATGGATGGACTGTGTGAAAGATGATATGTTTAGAAAAGGAGTGAATGCGGAGATGACGACAAATAGAGAGGAATGGAAGAGGAAGACATGTTGCGCCGACCCCAAATAAAAATGGGAAAAGGGTAGGGAGATGATGATGGTGAACTTTAGAGGAAAAGGCGAGTCATCCATTACTCTTTATGAAGCGTCGTCTACTTTTTACTTCGCTTATTCAATGTACACTGTGAAACAATTAATCATAACATATTTCTATATAATTAAAGGTTATATATAAGTCAATCTTTATTTTTGTATTAGAGTAAAAAAATATGTTACACATACTAAAAAATAAAAATAACTTTCTAATACACGACATAAACAAAAAAAAATCCATTGACAGATATTAAATTATTAATTAGGTACATTTTTATAACAATAAAATAGGAGATTTAAGAATTAGAATTGATTTTTTGATGTTTACAATAAATACACATTAATCACTATAGCACCATTTATTATTAACAATTATAAAAAACTACAACGTCGCATAATTGAAAGTGTGGATATCGTAATGTGTGAAAATATCAAAATTAAAAACATTAAATACATCTAGATAATAAATCTTTTTATGAACATATAATAATAATAATAATATTGTAAATAATTATTTTAATGGTTGAATTGTGTTATTATCATACAAAAATAAAATAATGTATTTACTAAATTTCACTTCACAAACTAAAATCTGGCTTTCTTATGGCCTTTTATTATTAAATATAATTTTCCATTAAATTCGTCACACGCCTTAAAATTGTATTACTCATATTAAAAAACCAAAAACTGAGATTCGAATTTCAAATTTGATTTTTTTTGATGTGAAAACTTCTTTGGTATCGTGATTTGAAAGTTGATGAAACGAACAAGCGACAGTACGTTTAGAATGGAGGTCGGATTTGTTCACCAAAGCCCGGTGGACTAATCCGCGTGTCTCATAGTTGCTACGACTGTAAGGTCGGAGGTTTGAACCCAGAATGGGTAACACTTTTTTTCTAAAATTAACGCCTTTCTAGAGACACATATATTGCGATATTCCGAAGGGAAATTTCGGTATACGCTATTGTGATATATAGTAGTTTTTATGATAGCGTAGGTATGTGATGTACCAATATATTTGGGTATAGTGAAATATTCTGAATTTGAATTTAATACCAGTGTACCATATAGCCTATAAAAAAAAAACTACGATTAATATTATTCATAAGAGATTTTTATATTGAGTAAATTATACAAAAACGCTGTTACTATGTATTAATATTTTGATTTTATTTCGAGATGATGTTTCGTTTTTTATTTTTTTAATAAATATACAATAGGTCCTTTTTTAAAATATCGATTATCTATTTTTTTATTGAATAATTACAAATTAGAAGCCGGTCATATATTAAGAAACAGTAAGTATAAAATAAGCAAAATTTTGGATATTTTGGACTCCTCCCTCTCCTTACTCCTCAATAGTAAGTAAAGCCTTA
Organism: Samia ricini; assembly: GCA_014132275.2. Lineage (NCBI taxonomy): Eukaryota > Metazoa > Arthropoda > Insecta > Lepidoptera > Saturniidae > Samia > Samia ricini. The sequence continues at coordinate 29,153,516 of AP028159.1, read as the reverse complement.
GCACCATTGAGCAAGCGTTGGTATTATTAAAAAAAAATAAACAATTAATAAGTCAATTTTACATATGTATCATCATTCAAATAATATGGAGCACATACCCCCCTGTTGAAGCTTATGAACGGACCCCACAATAACTTATTAATTTGTTTTTAAAGTGTAAACATCTTTAGCGGTGTTGAGCGTTGAGGAGAAAAACTTACAGATTCACGTTGCCAATGCTATGACGTCACCCGTCAACACGCTACATTTTGTCAAGTACAGGATGGTGCTTAAGTGCTAGCGCTCAAAGATAAATAATAAAGTGTTTATTTATACACTCTATCGTATGTTTTAATTAACCCACATCTCTGTGATTCCGCTAACATTATTAAGACTATGATTTGTATAGTTTTTTTATATGACAAAAAAAATGATATATATTGTTATTATAAAAAAAAGAACCAGATCGAGTTTCTCGCCTGCGCTCTTCTCGACTGGGTTGTTTTCCGAACCAGTGGTTGTGTTTTAGACGTTCATAAGCGCCTTCTTAGGGCCTAAATTGAATAAATAAATTTTGATTTTGATGCTGAATAAACTATAAATGAAAATTGATATAAATATTGCTCGGGTAATGTTAAATGTTCGGTAGGTTATCTTCATAATTTAAATAACCAATAATGAAATTTAAACACAAAAAAAAAACACCAGTTTTTGTAAAGTTTCAAATTTTCACTTCTGTCGGTAGGTCACGTGGCTGCCTAGTTTTTTTTTTAAGAAAAAAAAATTACAGCTTAATGTGTAGTTATTTGAATAGTGGCGGCGTAAGGCGTGGGCGAGTGCTTACGGCTTCGCGGACCGAGGGGCCTCGCGCCAGAGTCTAAATACATATATATATATATATGTGGGAAGTGTTTAGATTTTTTATTGCCTAATACACTTGTATTCACGACTGTAATAGATTATAAGATATAACAAAATGACTTGTCAATAAAATGTGTTACGACTATGTTCCTTGTTTACGACGTAAGAGTATAAATAAAAGATTTGAGTTTGAAAGTGATTATTTCCCACCTTATTCCCATTATTATATATTAATTATTATATATATATTTATTTATTATATATTACTAGCTAAGTGCTCGCGGTTTTGCCCGCTTTGTATATATCGCATTTATATTGCCCCGCCACTGCATTTGGACACCGATTGTTTTTTTTTATATACTAATATTGTCACTAATCGTAGATATGGGTAAGGTTTCGTCCTTCTCCGGTGCGGAGTGCAGCGGGCAGGGCTGTCGCTTCACGCTACGTTTCGTACGCGAACCGTGCGCGTGTTTCGATTGCGTTCGTTGAGGCGGAACCCGAATCGGCTGTTTCGGCGGGTCCACGTTCGGCGAACCCTTGTCGAACACCTTACGGTTGTTCGCCGACGAGGGCTTCGGCCGCGGTCAGTCGATCACGTGTTTGATTTTCACGTACAGAACGCAGGAGAACAGGAAACCGAATATCGGTATCACGGACATCCCTACGCCGACTGCGGCGAGGATTATCAAATGGTCACGTATGTGATCCGTAAAGTGTTGTATGCAGCCCTGGAATTTTAAAAATATATCATTACTTATTTATAGGGATTCTTAGGATTGATTGGTTGCCCAAGATTGGAGAATATGGTAATCTTTAATATTAATGATAAATTTAAAGGTGCCGAGCCTTTGTATATAGTACTAGCTGTCTGCCCGCGGCTGCGCTCGCGTTTCATATTATACTTCACTGCGTTTTAATTCTTTTATACGGAATCCTAAATATTTTCCTAAAAAAAATGTAATACTAAGATAAACTAAAAAACATTCTTATAATCAGATCAGATAGAATCAGATTTTATTAAAAATTTTATGAGTTTTTACTTAAACAGAAACCTAATTATTTTCAAAAATTAAAAGTACCCTAAGTTACCCGAAGTAACTTCAGCTATCTACCAAAAAAAAAACCCGTCAAATCGGAGATTACCCATTACAAACAGACATTAAAAAATGTTAAAAATTGTATTTTTTCGTATAGGCATCGTTGTTCATTCATATCTAATTAACAAAAAAAATGAAATTACAGACACTTTGACAGACAGATTTATTAGTATAGATAAAAAAAGAAGATCGATTTTAGTGCTGATTCTCGAAAGAATGTTATTCACATCTTTCATGTAATTTATGAATTGTTCAACAATTGGGCGTATACGAATTTTTATTATTATTGTATACATATGCCACACATCTAAAAAAAAAAAAACAAAAGCTCTTGAAATACTAAAGACATTTTTCAGAACACTTTATGCGATACATACTCTTATTATTTACGGAAAAATACATCTATTTTCTTTACATTATGTTTATCCGCACTCTTTCGCGTAATGCGAGGCATTTGAGCGCGAAATTTGCCATTCGCGTTATAGTGAAACCGCGCGTAACGGGGTCGCGCTAAGCGGGGTATTACTGTACTGGTTCTCAAGTGATTTTGCCGGAACACTCCTGTTGGTATTTGGCGACAGGTTTTCAAACTTGAGGGTGGTAGCTACCCAGACGGGCATTCTCTACCACTATGTTATGGTTTCCTCACGATGTTTTCCTTCACCGAAAGCTCAGGCTGATTTTAGAGTCGGATAGTCGGAATCGAACTGCTCCATCATACCTCCAATTCACATTGTAACCTACATCTAAACTATTATTAGTGTAGATTTATAATACTATAAAGAGGAAAGATTTGTACTTTTGTATGTAACGAATAAATTTAAAAACTACTGGACCGATTTGGATGAAATTTGCTACGGAGATAGTTTTTACTTCCCCTCGAGAACGGGAACTAAGCGAGTAAAACCCCGGAACATATTTTAGCAACAAATATTACCTATAAAATTTAACTAAGTGTGAATTAGAGACTTCCTTAGATCATATTATATGAACTTTCATTAAACAGTATTCTAGGTACATGTTTTATCTGTGTTATTGTTTTTTTTAATCCCCTACCACTCCTCAGGGTTGATCCGAGACCTTGATATTAGATTTAATTATTAAATTTGTACACCCCTACAATTTATTCTTTTGTTTTTCTTTTTTCGGCTTTTTTTTTTACAAACGCGGAGAGCAGCTAGTGTTAGTTGAATTCAGTGTAACTCACAGTGTAGTATATGTTGGAGGGGTGATCCCTCGCGCCGCAGCGCATCGTGATGGTTTTGCAGCAGGAGTCCGGCACCAGGAGCCGAGGGTCGTGCTCGTGCCACCTGCTGCGCCGCCAGTCCTCGTAGCGCAGCGCGCCGCAGCATCTGAACTGTTATTCCCACCTTTGTTTCTACGTTCCTATTTCCTAACACAACGCCGTCCGTGCAACCCTTAGAGGCCGTTTGACTAGTAATCGTAACCGATCACGAACGAACATGGGTGTTATTTTTTTATTACTATTATAATGGATAACGTAATAAACGATAAGGAAACAAAAGTTAAATATTAAAATAGGATTGCACACAAAAAAAAAACGTCCGTCTGTACAGAGTAAATGTGTCACAAGTTAAACTTCACTAAAACAATGTAATTTTACGACTTGTAAGACAAACTATTAGTAAAGGGCAATATCAGAGATCGAGGAAGAGGTAAAAAACGTGTATCCGCGCTCACTACCTAGAGAACAAATGTAGCACAAAAAGGAGATAAAATTAATTCTACTAAAAAAAGGATAGCTTGCATATAATTTTTGAGCCTTTCTCTCCACGTTATGTACTATGTACATTCACTATGATTTTATTTTTTGCACAAAAATACAATAACAGAATCCATAAAGGCATCTCTACCTTGAAATAATTATTGTCTATACTCAAAAATCGACCAAGAATGAATCCAAACACATTACTTAATGCCTTGAAATTATTTTATAATTTTTAATAGGTTTTGTAGAAACAAGATTGGTCAGAGTTCTTTCTTTATATTGTTCATAATATGTAAATGTAACTTTATCTTTCCCTAATAAAAAAAAAAAACATGGCAGCCATGGGAACTGTAAAGAAGACTCGATAATTTGAAAAAAAATTTCAATATTTAAATTTCATAATTTGATCGTATATATGACGTAACCTGTAAACCTGTTCAACTTAGACCGCCATAACTTGTAAAATTTTTTTTTTTTTAATTTTAGTGAAGTAATGTTAAAGTATGATGAAATGATACTATGTTTTTGCTTCTGTGAAATAAACTTAATTACTAGTAAAAAATATAATAAAAAATGGCATTTTTTCACGCTCCTGACTACGCCTAATCCCTTAACAGAATTATCACACTTGTCTAGTTCTTACATCACTTGGTGCTACGAACAATAATAAATCATAATGTAAACATACGATAAACTACATAAGTACACATTTTATTATTTATCTCTGAGCGCCAGCATTTTAACGCCATTTTATACTTGACATATTGTTGCATGTTGACGGCTGACATCATAGCACTGGTAATACGAATGTATAAGTTTTTTACTAAGAACCGCTCAACGCCGGTAAAGAAGTTTTCATTTCAATGAATTATTATAGAACTAGCTGTCCCCGGAACTAACTTCGACCGCGTGGAATAGTGTCTTTGGGTAGCATTTTAAATTATTTAGACTAATTATTTTACAAATAAGATACATACGTATAAATACTTTTTACGTTAGTACGTAAGGTGAAAAGTATTAATATGAGTTTATTTAAAAACATTTTTATAAACTACGTTTTTTGTTTTCCCATAACTTGGCATCAGTATTCGCATGCGTGTGGCACATTCGCCGGCCCTCATGTGTCTGCCCGTTCGGGTTAACTTAGGCATATTTCCCCACCTACACCGCGCCGCGCTCCGCTGCCCCCGCCCGCCCCGCCCATAAATGTACATCAGAACAGCTCTAATATTTTGTATCTTGTCGCAAAATTATAAAGCAGTCACATAAACCTTACGTATTTCCATACAAACTTTCATCGCCTATTCCGTATTGTTATTTTCATAGATACTCCCGGACAACTTTTCATCCCCCCTTTCAACTCCTTACAACCCCTTTTTCGCATTAAAAAGTAGCCTACGTCCTTTTTCAGGCTCTAGACTATTTAAATGAAATTTGGTACACAGGCCAAATTTCATTTAAAATCGGTTCAGTTGTTTTGGCGTGAAAGCGCGACAGAAAGACAAAAAGACAGACAGAGTTACTTTCGCATTTATAATATTAGTAAGGATTATTCATTACGTGAAAGGCCGAGCATCAGTTAACTTATAAAATGGCTTATTATTTACCTCGATTTGCATTCTGTCCACAGCGTTAGTGACGGCCGTGTCAAGCGCATAGTTTGTGAGGAAGGTGCTGTTCAGTTCCATGCGGAGTTCGTCTTCCACTGCCACTTCGTAGTAGTAAGCCAGGCCGCCCGCCCCGGCTTCCAGAATGAACGATATCAGAAGGAAATACGTATACTGGAAATGTAAAAAAAAAACTATCTATACTAAAAAATAAATTCGAAGTGTCTGTTTGTAATTTCAAAATAACAACTTTTTACTAAATATGTACATTACATACGGTATACCTAAGCCAAAAATACAATTTTAATTTTTTTGCATGTTCTTCTGTCTGCCAGTATGGTCAGGGTAATCTCCGGAAAGGCTGGACTGATTTTGATGTGACTTTTCTCGGCAGATAGCGAAGTTACTCTGCGTAACTTAGGGTACTTTTATGTTTCGAAAATATTTAGGGGGCTGCTTAATTTTTTATATTGAAACTCATGAATTTGTTAATGTAATCCGATTTAATAATAATAATAATAAAGAACTTTATTAAATCTCATGAAATTGCCTCGCCTCGGAGGCGTAGTTATATTACGGTGCCACTATTGTTCTGAGGTCTCGGGTTCGATCCCCGGGTCGGGTCAAGTGGTATTGGGTTTTTCTACTCAATATCATCCCGAATTTGTGCCCGATATGGCGACAGGCTCACCCCTTGTCACATCTGGGACGGAACTAAGCTCGGCGGAATGCGAGTGGTGTAGTTCGCTATTTCACCTCTGCCTAACCCCTCGGGGATAACAGGCGTGAGCTTATGTTATGAAATTGTGGTAAAACATGATTCAATGCAGCACTATCAAAACATAACTTACTAATGATTGTTTAAAAACTATATCACGCTGTAAAGAATATATGAAAAGCGTGCGGAGCGGCGCGCACACACCTAGTACATAATATAAAAAAAGAAATGATTTTTCTATATTTAGGTACTGTATTCTTTTTACATTATAGAAGTAGGTATTTAAGGTTAAAACAGTATTATTTAGAAGAAATGTAATTTTTATCTTTACTTCAAAAAAGTGAATAAAAAATCCAGTGTAAACTTTTTATTTAGTAATGAGATTAAACGAATCAATAATTAGTCATTCGTTGTTTAATATATTATGCTATTTCAGGAAGTTGACACATTAAAATAATATAATGAATAAAACTGTATAAGTATTGTTCTGTAGATCTACATTGTTTTATCTATCCTAATAAATAAAATTGTAATGTCTGTTTGTAACGTTAAAATATATATATTTTTTACTAATTAGATATGAATGTATATACGACATCTATCTCAAAAATACAATTTTTTAAAATGTGGTCAGTCTGTTTGTTTTTTTATTCGGGTAATATTCGGAACGGCTGGACCGGTTTTGGCGGGACGTTTTTTTTGGTAAATAGGTGAAACTTAGGGTACTTTTTTTGGAAAATAATTAGGGTTCCACGTAAAAAAATTAAAACTCATGAAATTGTGAGCAAAATCGGATTCAATGCAAAGTTTTACTGCCAGGTATTTGAACTCGTGAGAAAATTTTTGCTTTATGTTAGTAGCAAAAAACTTGGAGAAAATAATTAGGGTTCCGTTTAAAAAAATTAATGAAAATCTATATGAAGCGCGGACGCAGCCGCAGGCACACAGCTAGTTACCTAATAATAATGAATAGCGATTTGTTATTACGTAATTCGCATTCATATGGTTTTTTTGCGTCAGGTGGATAATGAGTAAATCAATGGTGATTAATATAAGGAAATATAATGCAATGGGGTTTCCGATGATAATTTAATATTGCTTTTGCTTCATATATTATAATAAATAGGAATTTAGCAATCAAAAGAGTTATTCATACAATTGAGCGAGGATTGTTATAAATTTGTTTTAAGTACATATTCACCAATCAAATGCGGAATCTCTTTATTTCTACCCAATCACATGCAATAAAGGTTTTGCTTGGAAATATTGAGTCCAGGTCTGATGTGTCTGTGATACAATTGTGAAAAACGGTCATAGGGACATGATGATAGTTACTGTCGATATATTCGTATCTACCGGCTTCTTGGACTGTGGGATCGTCCATTTCCCCAAATGTCGCGTATTTAAATTTAATTTGATTGCGGTAAAACTTGCAAATCGGTGCCTGACAAAGGTAAGGCAAGGTAACGCTCGTCGGTTCAGGCATCGTAGTTTCAACGAAAACACAATATTTCACTGCAGCACCCTTCCTGCCTTGTGATTTTTGCCGAACCCTCGCGCGATTAACCGACGATTCCTGTATATTATATAACATCAAATGAGTGTAGCCATTTTGCCGAGCTAGCCTTTTCGTTCAAATATTGCGCGAGCAAAAGTTTGGTCAAAAATGAACCAAGATGCGTTGGCATAACTGAAAAAAAAACGAAAGTTTTATAAGGGTCTTATCCCTCGTTGATGTTTACGTACCACGATCACTAGAGTAAAGAGAATGATACTTACACAGAGTAAACTGGTTCTGTTTTCCGTCTTAAGGCCGCAGCAGCCGAGTGCTGAGAGAGGCACGCCGATCGCTCCGGCTATGATGAGTAGATACGCGATGGCTGGGTAAGTGGGTGTCGGTAGGAGTGCCGTATACCTGTGTCTATATGCTACCGTCCATGCACCGACTGCGAGGACTCCAGCTCCTGCGAACTAATTGCATTCCACACCATAACGTACGTAACCTTACTGTTTTGTTTCTAGTTGACGTAAAATGATTATGGAGCTATTTAATTATTTATATGATTTTTAGGGTTCAGAGAAAGTTAAGTTACGGACGAACAATGATAAATATGTACTTCTATTAGAAGTACTTTTGTTTTTAATGAAGCTCGACGTAAATCATTTCATCTATTTTTTTATTTTGATTTATTCCTTTCTGAGAAAAAGGCAAAGGTGCTATACCATGCAGCCAAGTCTGTGATTACGACCATTTTTTATACAATGCAGTTAGAAAATGGCGGCCTTTTGATTAGAAAATGAAGTGATTGGGTGATATCAGAATTCACACTCCGTGTCATTATTTTTAATAAAATGTCATAATATATCCATTTACAAATACTGCATGTTCATAAATTAAAAATAAGGGCGCCTACATGACAAATCAAAATCAAGCTCTCCAAAGGCATATTTAAGTATCATGTAAATGAAAGTTTTTATTGATTGGGTGTCGTGAAAATAATTTCTTTAGCATTAGTACACATAAGTTTTAGCGTGAGATCACAATCGTACCGGAATGCATTAAGATGATAACGCGTTAGTCCTAGAAACACTGGCAATGAATCTGCAATACTGTAGACAATCTATAACGGATTTTCCACTACAGGGTAGTAGCTAACCGGAGGGGTATCAAAAACACCCTACCACCATTCTATGAACGTATACAGAAATTTGCATTCACTTAAAGCTTGGCCACTTTACCACCTTTTGAAATCGGTTTGATTGTATTAATAAAAATGGGAGGGGGGGGGGGGGGGGGAAATATTTGATTATTTTGGATAATACTGGCGACGTGGGTCTGAATAGTGATTTACCTAATTACTTCTCTTTTCTTACAAATTATACCATTTCTTACATTATCATGGAGGTAAGGAGTGGGGAGTCATAAAGACTAATGATTTGATAAACTAATACTTGAATGACCCCTATCCATTGAGCTCTCGTATTTGTTTCTATACCTATTAATCCTTTCTACTTCCTATTTTTAAATACAGTGACATTTTATTTCATTACGGCGGCCATTTTATGTCGATATCAGTTTTTTTTATAGAATCTAATATAGCAAATTATATAGTTAAATTTGGCAAAAGAATACATCTAATATTTAAAAAGAATCCTTCTAAATCGGGTCAATGGTTCCCGAGTTACCAACTAACGGAAATAACTGACAAATGGTGGCTTTTAAATGTCTATCAATCACGTGGTGTTTTTTTTCTACAAATTTGCGATCCCCCTTCCCCCGGTGATACGTAGTAAGGTTTTAGACAAACACAAAATCACGTGTATTTTTTTTTTGTTAGTTCTGAAATTTACATGAAGACTAAGTTTTTTTAAGCTTTATTGAAATCTGGTAATAACACTAATAGTAAAATGTGCCCTTTCAAGCCTCATGTAATTAATTGACGATCCCTAAGGCTATGGTACCGTTGATAGGCAACGAAAAATAATTGCTACCATTATCTTGGTATTCGAGAATTTTTTATGTTTTGCGAGATTAGAATGACCTCGACATTTCCTATTATCGTTATCTGAAAGTAACTATATAGGAAAAAATAATATTCCAATGTTTAATTATTTCTTAACTCGATTATATTTATCGTATTTATAAACAGAATAATAATTGTTGTTTGTAAATTTTAACGATATTATGTATATGGTTTTATAAAACGGTTACTTCGACCTTAACACGTCATAGGCACAGATGTTTCAGTATTGTTTGATTTACATAAGGACGTTCTATCTGTTCATTATTCGTATGCCAATAATGCACGAACAGCGATTAAAGGATACAATAATGAAAACGGATTCAGATTTATAACCAGAATTTTTGTAACCAGTAAAAGAAAGCAAACTAATAAAGCATACGGCTGAAATCCAATCACAATTAAGGCATTGAATTTTCAAATAGTGAACGGTTGCTAGGGTTTTAAAAAAAAATGTCTATTTAATAGTCTGTCAACCTTTGTTTTATAGCTGCACCGGGATTATACAGTGAGCTTTTAAGGCACTTAGCCGAAAATGTACTTTTCATTATTTGGGCTGCATTCGGGAAGTTACGCAGAATCTTCCCGTCCGAAATATCGCAGTGTCTCAAGAGGCGCGAAAAGCGATGATGGCGCAGTTGGTAAGTGCGGTCCGATTTTGCACCAATGGACGCAGGTTCGTGCCTACATATCTAATTCTAAAATCAGCCCGAGGTTGAAGGAAAACATCATGAGGCAACCATTACATGGTGGTAGGGTATTTTTTATTAATCTCCACCTGGGTAGCTACCACCTTTAAGTTTGAAAACCTGTCGCCAAATACCAATAGGTGTGTTCCGACAGCATCACTTGAGAACCAGTAGGCTCTAGGCTTAGTGTGTTTACCATCTTGGACCACATCGGCACTTAATATCAGGTGAGATTGTGGTCAAAGCACTGAGTATATACAGTGTAAAAAAACAAAACTCTTTGACCAGTGTGTTATCAGCGATGACATAAGGCACTGAGACGTGGTCGCTCACTTTGGGCCTAATAAGAAGACTAAACAGGAAATGGAGGCCTATGCTCGTAGTTTTACTGCGTGATCGAATGAGAAATGAGAGGAGATCCTCAAAATAACTAAAGCAATCGACCCTTAGAATGGCTAAACCCAAGTGTTTTGATGTTTGTAAGTGCCTTTTCAGGGCCAAAATTGAATATTCTTTGATTTTGATTTTGAATCCACCGGCCACCCGATGGTGGGTATCGGTCATAGTGGATTTCCTCGATGAAGGCCTATGTCTCATACAGAACATATATTGGCACATTACGAAAAACAATTCGAAGAATACTTGTGTAAGACTCCTTACCCGTCCACTTATTCACAAGGTATAAAGTTACTATACTAAATGTAGAGGGTATATGATCATATTTTTTTAGCAGCATTGATAAATTAAACAGTAAGTAATGAAAACGTAATATTAGTTTTTGTAATATTATCACTTATTATATATTATTATCGCTGTAAACGGGTTTAATGATTATTAATAACATAAAGGGAATTAATTTATCGATAAAATAATATACGTGTTATTTGCATAAATAAAGGGGAATTTTGATATATAAGGAAACATTGTTATAAGCAGGTTGTAACTTGAATTGTACATTTTAACTACTCATTGAAAGTAAAGTGAATACGGGCACATATTTTGGAATATACAATACCTAAAAATTCTATTGTATTCATACATTTTATATATGGCTTTGTTGGTTAAAAGGTAAAAATAAACTTAGTGACGGGTACCGTATTGGTTTTTTGATAACCCCGTTAGTCTACAACGGAAAAAGTCGAGAATACTAGCTGGTGTCCAGCGGTTCTTTGGGTATGAGTGAGAAACAAATGAATGAAGAAAAATGAGTCTTTTGTTTTTACTACCGGAAAAATTGTACATAAGAGTAAATCAAAATAAATTATGAAAAGGTCGATGGAATCCAAAAAAATAAATATGCTAAACCATCTACGAAAAATGCCGCGTCGAATGGTACCAGCCCCATCACGATATGTTTAGTAGTTTTGAGGTGATGGAGCATCAAAGGGACCCTATTTTCCTTTTACATATATATAGAGAAGATAGATATTACTAGATCTAATTTAGGTCACACTCAAACAATCACACACTGTCATACACAAAACACACATATGTTTCTTACTTTTGGTACGTCAATAATATTGCCACACTATCATTCATGTATGTAGGGTGGTAGCAACCATTTTCAAGTTTTAAAACCTATCACCAAGCATCAATAGGTGCGTTCCGGCAGCATAACTTCAGAGCTAGCACCTCTAGGACCACATCGTTACTAAACATCAGATTAAACTAAAAAAACACATATACCAAAGGTGACTTGAGAATATATCTATGATATACGAAGAGAATCATGTAAGTCTGTTCATTGGTTCTTTATGTAAAAGGATAATTTGACATTCATTAATTTAGTAGAAAGTTGTGATGGAAACCGGTTTTTTTTTTTAATATTGATCGAAACCATTGTTCACTTATTAAGCGAACTGTTGCTTTGTAAATTATCGTTATATTTTAATGTGGGAGGTGACACCTACTTACAAATTTTATGTACAAAAGAATAGATGGCTCGACTAGTAGGACTGATTTTACTTTCATACAAGCTGTGTCCGCGGCTGCGCCCGTTATTCATATACTTTTCACTGCGTAATTTAGTTTGTTTTTTTTGTTTTATAGGAGACCCTAATTATTATCCAACTTATTTTTTGCTACTAACATTAATATGTCGATTACTCATAAAAATGAGACAATAGGAAGACAATGGGAAAACAATGGAAAGCTGGCGTAAACGCCAGGTTAGTGCTCAGGGAGTTAAGCAAAGTTATTTCTCACAAATTTAAATACCCGCCAGTAACTATGCATTGAATCGATTGAATTTATTCAAATGTTTAAGTTTTAATTTTTTACACGTGGTACTTTAATTATTTACGTAAAAACAAATGAATTTAGAAAAAAAAACAAACACTTCAGTTTTATTTATTAACGACAACAAAAATTGATTTTCTTTTATCGAAACTATATCGCGCTGTGGTTCTGTATCTGTTAAGGTTAGGTTATGTATAGAGCAAGTATTGAAGAGGGGTCGTTCAAGTTTTACGTAAGATTCAATGGGAGTCTCTACTCTGCTAATTTTTAATGCCACAGGAGCCGTCAATACGTAATCATTATACTTACTATTGATGACAATAGCGAGGGAGGGCGGGGGAGGGGGTGTCGTGTCAAAGGGCCCACATTATTTTCCCCCCGTAATACTTGGACGACTCCTAAGCGAGGGAGCAGAAGGGACTAGTTGAATACATTTAAAAATCATACCAAAAACACCACATTGAAGATATGCAGGACGCATTTGAGGAAATTGATACTGCAACAGTCGGCGTCTCTTGATTTTCTCGGCTTAATTTTTTTCTTTTTCGCTAGTAGCGCTGTATTATCTTTCTTCTTATTTTCACTCATTTTTCTCTGTTTATCTTCTCCTATTTTCACCTTCGGTTGACCATCTTTACTTTTTCTAACCTGAAAATGGACAGATTTAAAATTAATCCTTATCAAAGAGGATTACAAATACTAAATAGGTTCTTGTATACTTACAAAGTTTTTAAAAGTATTAGATATGATACTTTTTACTTCTTTTATAAGGAATATTGTACTGTTGGAGACTTTCAAAATATCATAAATTTGTATTTGTTATTTAAATGCAAATAATAATAAAAACCATAATAACGATTTACATTATTTATTTAATAGCAAGCCCTAAATAACCTTACAAAAGTGGAATATTATAATACAACACTTAATTTTAAAAGTATATAACAAGAAGAAAATTATCTGAAAATAATCCATCTATATTTTAGTACAATATATATGTGTAAAATCAAAATAAAAGTTATTAAAAAAAAAATTGTGATAAAAATAAACTTCGATGATATTTATAACATTGCAAAAATATTTACAAGGAAAATTCATTTAGAAAAGATAATAAAAAATACAATATTGATTAGATACCATTATTATTTAGTTCTTAATAATCAGTCCCTTAATTTCATCAAAATGTAAATTGATTTCTTAATAAATACTATAAAGATATTTAATTTAACTCAGCATCAAATGCAAATGTATAAATATCATAAATAAACAGTATATATAAATATATAATAGGTTGAAATATAATAACATTTTGATTATATAAAAAGTTATTGAAGGATTCTAGTTTTGTCTGCAATTATCCAATGTGATAATCAACAAACATTACAAGTTGTACAAAAACTTACAAAAAAAAAAATGGTATTATTATTTAAGTATAGTTGTCGTAAATTATCACTTAGTATTTATATAGACCATGCACTTCTAGTTTTTAATGGTTCTTAGTATTAACCTTTCACGTCACATTTAAACAACGTAAATTTCTGCCTGACTCTGTCCGATGATGGGAACATTGTAAAACTATTTCTAATCATCGTAATACTTCATTGTCGTTTCCAGTTTATCGACTATTCTCTTGTAAAAGTTAATTTGCTGCCTCAAGAATTTCTGCATGGTCGCTTTCAAATCTACAGTTCTCTCAGACTTAAAATGGTTTATTTCGGCAAGAAGTGCATAAGAAATCACATCGGTCCTTCTCAATACCTCATTCAGCTGAGCGACTTCCATCTTGTGTTCTGATGTAAGCCGTTCGCATTCACGTTTCTTTTGAACTGCGGCTTTGTGATTGGCCAGAGAATCTGGTAAGCTGCCCACTATACCCTTGTACAGGTGAAATTTGTCACCGAGTGGCTCAAAGTCATATTTAGGCTGTTCATCATACATCCGCCCTATATCTATGTATACACCGCCTGTCATTTTCACCGCAGATGTCAACTTTGATGTTGAAATTATTGTCCCCTCATCTAAGCTCAAAGCATTTCCTAAACTGTAGAATGCTTCTCCGACTTTCTGACAGTCAGTTTTATATGGCCCCTGGAATCTTTTAGTTTGTACTAAACACATACTGGATACAGCTTTCACAGATGTATCCATACTGTTGATGATGAATGTATGGCATTGCTCAGTGATGTGATCCACTTGTGATTGCAGTAAAGCTTTTTCAGGTACAACTAATGACACACAATAATTAAGACCTAATAAATTGTCTCGCTCAGCTTGTCTCTTACCAGCTTTCCATCTCTTTTCATCAGTGCATGTTAAGAAATGCTGCCAGACTTCACTTTTTGACAATACAGGGTGCTTACACATCCAGTCGACAAACTCTTGAAGTTGGACTCTTCTACGCTCAATCAATTGCTCGTCATATCTACCCGATATCTGCTTGTCGGGTAAAGGTGGGATAGGAATGAGAGTAAACTTCTCCTGCAATCTTTCATGTAGCCAATCAAAATGTTTGTATCGCCTAGAAACTTGTATATTATTAAATGAGGGTGTCAACTGATACGCTATGAAACTCTTGATTCCTTTAAATTTCGATTCTTTCTTGGGAGAAGCTACAGTGACAGTGTATGGCTGTGATATAGGTGACCATACATATCCTTCCTCATTTTGAATAATGAAAACTTTATCAGACTCTGGCACTTCCACATTGAGTGTAGCAAGGAGGTAGCTCTCTCCACTGATTTTTGAGGACGGAGCAAATTTATTTTTTCTAACTGTACCAACTGAAGAACCAAAATTGGATGATGTGTCATCAATATGATGATTATAATCATTTATGGGCATACCAGGAAGAGGTGTCAGTGGTACTTGTTGACTGTACTGGGGAGGTTTTTTGTTGTTGCACTGGGCCTATTTCTGAATATGTGTCATCATCCCAGTCTTCGTCCCATCCATCTTCATGTGAGATGCCTCGTTGTGGGTGCTCACCAGCGTTAAATTGGTTGTCACCCCAATCGTCAGCTGCCTGATCATATCTTGGGGCAGGAGGTGCAGCTTTAGTTTGCACTGACTCTTCAGGACTTAGTTTTCTTACATATGCTGCAGGAAATAATCCTGTTTCCCCTTTAGAATTCTTCCCTTCCCACCAACCTTCACCTATCTCTGTGTTCAGTAATGTGAGTATTTCTCCACATGCTATGGACATTTCAGTTGTTCCCGCCTCACCGGTAAAGTCATAGAGTGCCTGCACCTGGCTCGTCATCCTGGCACCCGTTACCTACAACAATGCCAAAAAGTGTACTATATTATATCTAGTTACGTTTTAAAGGATTGTAATATGAGTACAAGTATTATCTTATCACTGTTATCTAGAAATGTAGGGAGTATGCACACAAATATGATAAATGGCAATATTCACATAAATGTTTCTTATTATTATTATTCTTAGTAATTATGTGGATTTAAAGCAGTTCTCGCTGCGGTGCAATGCAATGACACATTTTCGTAATAGGTCTCAATTAACTACTGGTAGTAATTGACAGATTTAAACAGACCCGGTGTACAATGTCCCAGTTTAAACTGGAGTAAAAGCAAGAGAAGACTTTCTATCTATTGTGCAAAAACAATAACATGTAAGTCATTGTTAAATGGAATAAATTTACAAATAAAACATAATGTATAACAATGTAAAAACCTAGAAACGATACAATCGAAAAATACTAGGATATTTAATTTTTTCATAATTAAAACTATTTATTAAAGATATAAACATGAAACCTGAGCAAGAAACAATCAGATAAATTGTTTAGTTTTTTGATGGAAGACAACCGAATGACGTCAATTTAAAGATTGTGTATTTAAGACACAAATGGAAAATAATGAATAAAACCTTCACATAGTTATTTCACAAAAATCACTCACAAACACATAGTTCCAAAAAAAATAAATGTTTCTACTTACTTTTGTCCACGATTAAACGTAATTATAAGGCGGATACACCGATTGTACAGTCATCTGTTTGACAGATTAACGACAACTTGTTTTCTTTGTAGCTCGTATTTTGCAGCTTGTTCTCAGTTACAAAACAGAAATATATTACTATATTACTGATTGGCCCCACGTGATATTAGAAAATCTAATGACCAATGGAAACTTATGTAAAATTTTGTCTAACAAGCTTAGCCAATGACAAAATGGCGGAGATTGTGAGGTAGCTTGAAAGATATTCATATTTGCTAATAGATGGCGCTGTATAGAATTTATTTTAATTTATACATTTTTTTATCATAACGTTTTTTTTGTGAAAATGTAGAATGTAAATTCTATACAAAATGTCTTTATTTATAATTAAAACATATATTCAACAGCATAAACATCTTGTATAGTTTTAAATATATTTTTTAATCATTAAAATGTACTACTTGTGTTTCATCAAGCTATGACTCTACTAGGGTAAGCTCATAGATAAATAAACTGCATTGATCGGGGTAAACAGAGATGTATAGGGGTAAACTAATAGAGTACTACTAATTTTTAAACTCGGTAAGCCCTTCATGTAAACTTTGATTACGAGTAATATTTTATTTAATGGAAATTACCTTGGTATTAGTACTTTTGTTTAATACTGGCTTCTAACTCTCTTTCATAGATTATTCTGATAACAAACAACACAAAAAGAAATGATTTGACTTTACTTGTATTTCTCATTTTTCACTAGAACCTCTGATAATACTTACAACAATGTTTTGATAATTAAACTAGACTTAACGACAAGCTTTACTTAACCTAATTATGATTATATCTTATAAATTTATACTAGATGTACCAGTGACGTCGATCGCATTTTACCGTTGCAATTGTATTAATGCATTATAAATTCAATGGTTAAGTTTTAGTATTGAGAAGATCGCAATTATGATGGATTTAATTTAATTACTGTAATTATTATAAGTATATGTATATAAGTATATAGATAAAATATATAGATATTAAAATTTGATCACAAATATGATTAAGAAAGTAATCATGTAGAGAAATTAGTTTGCTGGTCAAATTCATCCATCTATCTATTCAATCGAAAGACGTCCGCTATTGGACATGGGTCTCCCCTAAGATTTTCACGACGGGCGACCTTGCGCCATCCGCATCCAACGGACTCCCGCGACCTCAACAGGTTTGGGGGTGTGATTGCCATAATCGTCACGCTTGGCAGGCGGGTTGGCGATCGTAGTCAGGTGTTTGTGGTGCTCAGAGAATGCTGCTGCCCATCCCCTGGTTCATCCCTTAGTCGCCTTTTACGACACCCAGTGAAAGATATGGGTTGGTACTATTCTTGGCCGGCTCATATATATTTATAAAATCATAATTTCTTAGGTACTAAATGTCTGTGATTTTAACTTGCCCTTCATTCATATGGGCAAGTATACAGCCAATAGGAGTTCTGTACATAATAGCATAACAATAACTGATTATTAATTTGAGAGGTTATCGGTTTGATTCTTGTACATTTTTGAAGTGAAATTCTTTGGAGGGAAAAAATAACTGGCTTTACGATATTTGTAATCCTGGCGAAACAGTCGCTACAATAATAATATTCCGCTTCACGAAGAATTTATTAGCGTGTTTATATTGTGTTTCATGTTTACAACTAAATTGATCAACAAAACCTCTGTTTATAAGTGTTCTTTTTTTTAAAGTTATATATAGGCTTAACTCTTTAATTAAAATCTCACCTGATGTTAAGTAACATTGTAGTCCAAGATGATAAGCACGGTTAGGTGTTTTGTGATAAATCTTTCAGTTTGAAGGTGGCAGCTAATCGCCATGAGGACATTAGAAAAAGTCATGCCATGATTTCGCTATGTTCCACTTAAATTTGAGCTATCATCGTTTCATTTATTTATTATTTAGCGATATATAATTGTTTAGGAATTATTCATTCAGTAAATAATACTGCTGTATTACGTAATCAATACAAGGTTACACTAGCAAAGTATTTACTCATAATCGCATTACACAATGCAATGTATGTATGTGCTCCTACTTGTTCCTGGAAATGTGCATTAGGTAGTAATCTTGTTGGATGTCGCTTGAATGTATAAACGTGTTTTTAGCTAATATTTTATTCGAGCTGTTTTTTCTCTTATTTGTCTAAGATGTACGTATTTCATTACTATTTTACATTACATTAGTACTCATTACAGTCTTCAAATCTTGATATATATCTATTTAAAAGTGAAAAGGCCGACTTAAGAGGACATGCGGTCGGAAAAGTAGTTATTTCAGAAATCAATTGCTATCGCGTTGCGGCCCAAAGAAAGGATTATAAAACACGAAAGGGACAACTGCAGCTCGGGCTGATGTTACCTATGTAAAATAGACGAAAACATCACTACGTAATACCCTGTTTACTTCTCCGAAACTGAACCGATTTTTATTTTTTTTTAGTTTTAGAATAATAAAGAATAATAACTCTTTCTTTGCGGCGCAACGCGATAGCAATAGATTTCTGTAATGCCGACTTTTCAAATCTGTTGCCGACCGCATGTCTTGTTTACCCCCTATGCAAGTTAAGTAGGCATTGGCATAATTATAAAATATAAAAACAAATGCAAATAAGTGAGCATTGCTTACGTCATCACCATTAGGACTACAAACCCCCCCTTTGCATTTATGTATGGTAATACTAAACGGTCCTAATTACCAAGTTGCTGGAATTTTATTCCGTACATTTCGCGGCATTTAAAGATTAAGTCGTTTGCGGCGTTACACTGGCCGAGATTTCGAGAAGTTTACCGCACTCTGTGTGCTTTGAGATTTCATTTTGTATAAATGTATATAGTCACTGAATATGTGAGATTTACCGCGGCCGGTACTAACTAGACCTAGAGTCTTTGGCTTGAGGACAAGTTTATATTACCCATTTAATGTTACTTTAATAAATGAAAAATTATCGCGACTACACATTTTATATAATATGGATTATTTTATAGTAAGCAGAGATAGACGCGTTGCTTTATTTGATACTTTTTTTTTAAATTTATATTATAATTTCTTCACTCTTGAGTTTTTAAATTTGCTTCAATATATTGCTTTTTTTAACCAATGTATATTTTTAATTATTACTTTAAAAAAAAATCTGTTCTTGTAATTTTAAAAGTAAGGCTCGAAGTACTTTTTTTTTGTTTTTGTACTTAATTTAGTTTCTCCTTGTAATTTTTTTAATCTATTGTAAAATATGGTAATAAATGTCTTTTATTTAAAAAAAAATGTCTTTTCTATTTGCTCTCTGCAGGTTTTCCCGCGTAGTTCACGTTTCCGTGAGATTTTTGGAGTAAAAACCATCCTATGTCAGTCCCTGGATTTCAAACTATCTGCATGTCAAATTTCATCCGAATCGGTTCAGTAAGTTTATTCGTTACATACAAAAATACAAATCTTTCCTCTTTATAATATTATTATTATTAGTGTCGATAGGAGGTCTACTTACGTGTTGAAGCCTGAACGGATATTAATTTTTTTTAATGGAAATCCAGTATGAAAACATTGTATTGTATATTATATAGGTTTTCTTTTCATAACGTTTAAAATAATTGACTATTTAAAATATATTGTAAGAAGAAGAAAGAAGGAAATAAAGTTTATTTATATATGGTACACACATTGATAAATTCTAGACAGTAAGATAATAAATAAGTAATAATAATATTAAATATAATAAAACCATATTCAAGCAAAAGTGTGTAACCAAGTGTTGTGCGGGAATGAAAAGATACGGTCTTAGCATAGTTATTCCATTCAAACTATAACGTAACAGTGCAGCGTTGGTATCCTGACTGATAGTTGTTAAATGACAAAACGAGCGTCTGTACAATGTACACGTGTCAGAAGTGGAACTGATTTGACCATTAATTACAAGTATACATATAAAAACGCGCACGCTCTCTCAAGAACTAATATAGTACAAAGAAGAAAAATAATAATTCTACATTCAATAATTACAGCGTGCTTATTATTTTCTTAATCTCTCTCTCACTCTCCCCGTACGTACGTATTTCTTTCTATCCGTAATTTAACATCGTGACGTTAAATTTAAAGCTTAGCGTCAGAATATCTGACGCTGATCACGTGACGCGATAGTGTAATTTTACTCTAATAGAGCGTCTTTTTTTTTTTAACAATCAAGTATAATATAAAATCACAATTGCTAATTTTGGAAGTCTTGTGTTAATAATGTCACAGATTGTAATATTCATAATACGTTACTTATCTGTAAATAAAAGTGATGTTTTTTTTGTGTAGATTGTAAAATGTTTGTTGTCAGAAACAGACTAGTACGCCCGGTTTCAAAGCTAAACAGAAAGCGCTTTGTCGCCTCGAGATTGATGTATAACTACGGTCTTTTGCAGTTGTTTCCCTTTATACGGTCGACTTGATAATATGTGAAATACCGTTTAGTGTATATATATTTACTTTCGTATGCGTAAACTATGTTATGTTAAGTGTATGAGTGAAGCGTAACGTGTAGATTATGAACTTAAAAGTTCGTACCTAGGTACTTCTATCTTTTTAATTTATTTTTGTTATTTCTTTTTTAATAACCTAGCTAATGCTTCATTGTAACTTTGAGGGCGAGTGCTGAAGGCAACACACAAGGACATCAAAGTGGTACGAACCTCGGCTTGGCCGTAACCTGTGTGTAAAAATTCACGCGGAATTTTGATCCTGTATAATCCCTACATTTTTTATTTATTAATAAAAAAAAGGTTCCTTACAGGACCTATGGACCTGCTTGTTATGTGCAGGAGTGTATGCAGTTTTGTGCGTGTAATGGTTGATGCATGGTCAGTGTCACAGTATCGCGCTGGTGGCTCGCGAAACCGCCGTTCCCGCCGCCGGGGACAGGCGGCTAATTTTGCTCCCGCACACACTCCGGGTCCCTCTCAGGCGGCGACCCAAGACGTGTCTCGTTCCCCAACTGGGGAGGCTCTTGATGTCGCCGCCAGCGCGATACAGTGACATTGCCCATGCATTGAGCAATTACACGCACAACACTCCATACACACTCCTGCACATAACACGCAGGTACATAGGTCCTGTAAGGAACCTTTTTTTTTTATTATTAATAATAAAAAATGTAGGGTTAGTAATAAATAGCTAGGTTCAAACTCGCGAATGAGTTTTAAACTCAGGTGACGGACAAGCCAAGGTTCGTACCACTTTGGTAGCCCTTGTGCTAGTCACCTTATTGCGGCTGAGTGCCTTCAGCACTCGCCCCCAAAGTTCGGTGAAGCTGTAAAGGCCCTTACGGTCAACAGCATTAGCTAGGTCAAAAAAAAAACGCGCTGGTGCCGACGTCAAGTGCCATCCCAGTTGGGGAACGAGACACGTCTTGGGTCGCCACCGGGGGGTACCTGGAATGAGTGCGGGAGCACAGTTAGACGCATATCCCCGGCGGGAACGGCGGTTTCGCGGGTGTGGGTGCTTACACGCAAGTAAACACGGTTGACGCGGGAAGATCCTATTCATGCGAGTGATGTTATCATCGCGATCGGCCAAGATGTTACGCGGTCGCCGCATCTTGGGGAGGGCGTTCGGCTTGTACTATGATAGGGTTCGGGTGTGCCTCTGCGCGTTCGAAGAAGGCGTGACACTGGGTTTTAAAAACGGATTTGATGGCGGGGAGATCCAGATCCCTATGTAAATATTCATTTCTGTGGTACCACCGGACGCCTACAGCTTTCCTTACAAAGCGATTCTGTTATTTCTAATAACTACTTAGGAATATGATACGAAAAATCCATAGGAATAACATATATAACTAACAAACCATATTGGTTGTTCTACTCGAATGAAATTCACTAATAACTTGAAACGTGAATTCTAAGTTGTCATAAAAACTCTTTGGAAGTTCTAAAAATACGTTGTCCACCGTCATGTTGTGTCACTGGCAGAATATAATTGATAGAAGTTAGGAATTAAGTTAATTTTATCCTTGTAAAGGCTCTCGTTAGTGTTACAAGTTTAATTTTGTGTTCTCAGCTAAGCCAATGCTCGAAACTTTCCTTTAGAGTCACTGACTAGTTGGGATAAAGTTTTCAGAGCGAGCTCTTATATTGAAAAGTGCACTGGGACTAGTTGAAAGTTTAATGTTTAATCCAAGTTTAAAATTACATGTGGCTAAACGGAGATATTATTAGTCTTAGTTTTTACATTTCTAAGCATAAAGTAAGCATTTACATTTTAGTATATTGACTTTATCATTAAATCGTCATACACAGAAATGCAATGAAACATTTTATTAGAACGCAATTATGCTATGTATCTTTGCTTGTGTCTGCAGTTTTATTCGAGCGAAATATGCATATCTATTTATAATTCATTTACTTGTTTAATTATATATGGAGCGATTTTTCAATGATTAAAATATTAATATCTTTTCTTTATGTAATTAAATATAGGACACATAAATGACAGAGGTTTTGTAATGTGTAATCGCATTTTCATTAAATAAATTGTATTTTAGCGTTTTATTTCATTGAAGAAATTTGAAAAATAAACGTTATTGATTAATGGAAAAAAACAGTTTAATATATACTGATAAAAATTAAACTTTGAAAGTGTAAATATTTCATTGGAACAATAGTTTAAAAAAGTAAAAACAAACAAAAGTGCGGTTATTGAATATAAATATTAGGTAATAAGAAACAAAAATCATAACATATATTCTTAAATTTACAATTACATTTCACTTGTTTTATTTTGCACAATTCCACAAAAGAGGAAATCCTAAATGAGCTCTGAATCCCCAATCCGGAATTCATTACGTGGAGCATCGGTGGAGATTGATGAAGACAGATAATGGGTGCGCATTTGCCTCTCGAAATAACAGACGATTCCATAGATCCACAATGATTGGTTTGTTAATTGATATAAAAATCAAGCTTTAATACTTTAGAGTACATTGATTTCGGAATTTTGCCTCGTTTATTTATGACTATGTCTATTGGCAAATATAATGAATTTTAAATGAACACAAAAGTTAAACTTACAATGACGTTAATGTGTTTCGTGTGTGAAACGTGTTTATTCACAATGGGTTCAATAAGAAATTTCAAGGTTACTTAAAAAGCAATGGAGAGGGCTATATTCGGAGTTTCTGTGTCTGATCAAATCAGGAAATAATTTTCAAAATAAAGGATCAGTGGGCGAGGCATATTACCCGTAGAATCGAAGCTTGATGAAGTCAGCAGATTCTCGAACGGCGGTCACGTACCGTAAGACGCAGTCCATGGACCAAGGTAGTTTGACGCAGGTCATGAAAGTCGCGGGAATCTGACTGGTATACAGGTGGCGCAAAACCAATCGTTGTGAGTTCTATGTCTATCAGTGGACGTCTTTAATTGACGTAATAATGATAAATAATGTGCACAAACAAATATATGTATTTAAGAATGGCATTTACTCCTTTATTGGTATAATATGATAATTGTTAATATTCGTCTACATTATTCATAATTGGTGAAGAATAATTGTAAAATACAATGTTTATAAAATTAAGTTTGAAATTGGAAAATAGATAAAGAGAAATACTCAATCTCTTAAGCAGATGACATTCCACGAAATACGATACTAGAAATAGCTCGAAAGCTTATCCAGGGATTGAATGTATTCGTTTCATTAAAAACGCGACCCTTTGAAAGACTTTTCGTGTAAGTTCAAAGCTACGTTTGCTAACATTTTAAAAGCATTTGCTCGGGTTAGAAAAAGGTAATTCTGCATCAAACGTATCTTGAATAGAAATACGTAGTTCTAAAATTACAACATACACCAACCTGTGTGCTTTAGCAGTGTTTAATCTGAAACAATAAAATCAGTTATTAATATTGAATTTAATTTTTATTATTAAAGTAGTGTTCGTGCAGTGATCGAAATTCGATTGTGATTAAATGAAAGTTTAGGGAAAATATGAATTTGTATTCTACTCACTATTTTTTTCCTACTCTTTATTCTCTGTACCTGTGTATATGAGAATATACATTTATAATATAAAACAATTCCGCAACATTTCTTTGAAATGTTCTGTTAAAAGATTTTCAACAATTTTTTTATTGTTGACACTGTTTTTTTTAACCTAGCTAATACTGTTGGCCGAAAGGGCCTTAACAGCTTCGCCGAAATTTGGGACCGAGTGCTGAAGGCACTCAGCCTCAAAAGGTGACTTGCACAAGGGTTACCAAAAAGGTACGAACCTCGGCTTGGCCGTCACCTGAGTTTACAAACTCTCTCGCGGATTGTATCCTAGCTATCCCTACATTTTTTATTCTTAAATAATAAAAAAAAGGTTCCTTACAGAACCTATGTACCTGCGTGTTATGTGCAGGAGCGTGTATGAAGTGTTGAGCGTGTAATGCTCAATGCATGGGCAGTGTCACTGTATCGCGCTGGCGGCAACGTCAAGAGCCTCCCCAGTTGGGGAACGAGACTTGTTGACACTGAAGCTGGTTATTTGCTTTTAAACAAGAAAGAGATCGGTTGATAAAAAAAGGAGAAAATGATACTGAACTGTTTTGTCTTTGTCTATCTTTATGTATACTTAATTGGTCTCTACCCTTATTTGTTATTGAAGTGTTCTTAAATAGCTGGGCCGATTTTATTGAAATTGTTTGTGTTCATTCAGTGAGTGAGAGAGATTTCTTGGAGTGGAGTCTGGATGGTTTAGATTCACGATTGGTAATGATAGCTTCTATGTCTTTTTTTTTGCAGAGCAGGAGAAAGTCTGCCATGTTAGCTAGTTTAATAATAGAAAAATAAAAAATCTATGATTCAAAATCAAAACTGTATATTAATATGATGTTCTAATACGAACACGTTTATATATGTAGTTATTGAAATTTTAACTTTTTTCTAAATACACATTAAAGTAAAATTATACGATACCTATACCAAAAATTATATGTTAACTTATTTTTTGTCTGCCTGTCTGTTTATCCGGGTAATCTCCGGAACGGTTGGACCGATTTCGACGGGACTATTTTTTTTTGGCAAAGAGGTGAAATCACCCCTGTGTATCATAGGCTTCTTTTATTTTTTTGAACATAATTAAAGTTCCGCGTAAAAAATTCAAACTCATGGAATTACGAATACAATCCTATTCACAGTTTTACTGGCAGCTTTTTTGAATTTGGGAGAAATATATTTGCTTTCTCTTAGTATAAAAAAATATTAGGGATATAATTAGGGTTCCGTATAAAAAAATTATAACTCATAAAATTGTGAACAGAATATGATTCCATAGACACCACCATCAAAACATTATTTTTCAATGATCATTTAAAGACTTTATTACGGAGTGAAGAATATATCAAACTAAATTCGTTTATGCTTGCCACATATTACACACACACACACACACACACACATATTACATATACATATTAATGTTAAACAACCTTTGAAGTTATCTGGAGTGGGTACAAGCGACCTCCGGGAGGTCATTACAGACCCGGCTCAGCTGAGAAAATCACTCTAGATTGTGCGGATCACAAGTTCCGCAAAGTTTCCGGTTTAAAACAAGCTACGTAGTGCTGTACCGTTGTATGTAATTGTTTGAGGCCTTATGAGTTTATGTACAATATAGGTACCTTTTACCTAAGGGTTGAACGTATAATCTACGTGTTTGCAGTTTTAATATTCTCAAGTCAATGAAATTCATTACTAGACCGTGAATATATAAAGGCATCAGGCACTTTTAACACGATTTGCCAAAGTGGAATAGACGTTCAAGAGTAGTTTTATCTTTCTTTTTTTACACGGTATATGCTCAGTGCTTTGACCACAATATCGCCTGGTGTTAAGTGACGATGTGGTCCAGGATGGCAAACACACTAAGCCTAGAGGTACTGTTTCTCAAGTAATGCTGCCGGAACATACAAATTGATATTAGGCGACAGGTTTTCAAACTTGAAGGTGGTAGCTACTCAGACCGGCATTATTAGAAAATCACCATGCTATGTTTTCCTTCACCGAAAACTGAGGCTGACTTTAAAGTTGGAGTGGTAGGCTCGAACCCGCGTCTACTGACGCGGAATCCGGTCGCAATATCCACTGCGCTATTATCATTATAAATGACAGAGTTTGTCTAGGTTTTCATAAATAGTTTATTACCCAGCTTGTACAAGAATCAAAGTTTAAAAACCTCGGTTCATAGTGTTCGTTATTATGATAGTAGCATATAAAGTGTTAACGTTCAGTAAAGTTTAAGTAAACAAATGCTATTAAAATATAGTTATGGTGTTAACACACGTACGGATCAGAGCGCGGACATAGTACGGCGTGCGGCCTATGTTATCAGTCCCCTAAATAGGTATGAGAATCCATACCGAAAAAGATTGATTTTGGAATCAATTCGAATCTATCTTTGATGAATCGATTCACAAAACATCGAGGCCCAAAAGATCGATCTTTCAAGCGATTAAAGTATCGATTATTACAGGGTTATTTTTTTCTATGATATGATGATCATCTGTAAATAGGCAAAAACAAAACAGTTCAGTGTCATTTTTCCTTAGTAGGTTAGGCATTTTCCTTTTTTTGTTTATTTGCTATTGATTACCTTTACTGCTGTCAATGAAAAAAATTGGAAACAGTTTTTGCAATAAATGATAATTATAGTCTAATTTCGACCCCTGGAAAAATACTACTTACTAATAAACAGTCAAATAAAACAATTACAAAAAAGATTGATCTTTTGAACATCGATGTTTTGTGAATCGAATCAAAAAATCCATATTTTGAAAAAATCATATTCCCCATCCTTACTTAGGCGACTGATGACCTTGGCCGCTCGACATACCATGTCCGCGGTCCGGTCCGTTCGTGTATTAACAGCATTATTTTACTTTTATAATAATTCATACTTTTTTTATTTATGTTTGTTAGTATATTATATTTCACATAAGGTTCCACTATTATACATAAAAAAGGTAAGTTCATAATAGTGAATTAAGTTGGGAAAATCAACCACAAATATGGAATATTTTACCTAAATAACTAAATATTTAAGAAATATATATTTCTACGGGTAAGTGACCCCACTTGTTACGCAACCAATTTCTGAAATTATTTTTGGTACTTTGGTAACAGAAAGCAGAGATATTCTCACAAATTCAAACATCTGCCAATAAAACTGTACACTGAATTGGATTTTATATATATATATATATATATATATATATATATATAAATGTACATATACATTTACTAAGATAAATAAGTATGGATATCATATTCCAGTTATTGTAACGTCTAGACAATTTTCTTAGAAAATGGTATGGAATTCTATTATTTCTTTTCCATTAAGCAAATTCCTTATATCTTGAATGCATATTGGTGTGAACAGCTTACGTCTTCTTTGGGTTCATTTTTATTCAATATATTCGAATCACATGGATTTCAATGCATTTATTAGGATTTGCGCGTATTCACTTTGCATTTTATTATATCTGGTTTTTATTTTACTTTTAAAATCTATAATACTAGACAATATGAACTGTTTATACTTATCATAACATTACCAATAAACAATGGGTTGGCGATCGCACTCAGATGTTTGTGGTACTCAGAGGATGCCGCTACTCATCCCCTGGTTTATCCCTTAGTCGCCTTTTACGGCACTCACGGAAAGATATGGTGTGGTACAGCAGAGAGTTACAGCCGAATACAAGCTTCCAAGCCCCAGGATGTCCAAAGCTGTGCAACCTATTTTTAAAGAAACTACGTCTGGATTTCTTCGATGATGGATCCGAAGCAATTTTCAAGGAGCATCATCAAACCTCCGTGTGATAAAACCAAGGACTGGTGTGTCGTCATGCACCACGGAGCGACCACTGAAAAGAGCAGTACGCCCTGATACAGTTTCCTTTCCTCTCATGAGAGGAGCTTGAGATGACTACCCATTTGCGGTCATTTAAAAATCCTAAAGATAACTTATGACGGCATTTCTCTGTCTCTTACGATTAACTTAAAATACCATACAATGTGGGTTTCTATCTGGTATTCAATTCTAAAGTCAACACGGACGAACCTGCGAGCAAAAGCTAATAGTAAATAATTCTTGAGATAAAAATACGTTCGGACAAATTAAATTTGTAATCCGTCTGATTTTTATTACCACATGATTAAATCAGTCTTCTGTAAAAATGAGGGAGTTTACAGTTACACTAGAATCTTAATATTTAGGTTTGTAGTTGCCCCCGACATGCGTTGCAATGCCAAAGGAACTATTTTTGAGTTTTTGGGCCATGTGACAATCGATTTAGGAATGCATAAAGGACAAATATACAACATTCGTATTTCTTTATATATATATTTCTTTATAATATACATAGGTATAATACATGCCTTCGAATTTTATTATTATTATTATGTAAAGAAATCCATAGAGGTTTTTATTAATCAGATTGAAATGATATCATATTTTTAGTTTTTAGTTTTTACAAGTTTCTGTACGTATTTTAAGTATCATTACTTCTTCTTCTTAGATAATGGCGATTTGTGTACAAGCAATGTGTGCCAGTGTCATGTAGGTAAGATATATTATCTGTATCAGCGTTACCAAGCGCCAGCAAAACTGTCCCTCATCCTGCTAGAACTTTCCATGGAGCTTTGTTGGCATCTCAGAAATAAATGCTACACGTTATTTTCCATAATAAGCTTACCTTGTACACAATAACCAAACTATATCGCACAAAACGCCACCAAGATTACATGATATAGAGTCAAATTCACAAATTTAATGAATTAAAGAAAACAACCGGCTACATGACAGACTGAGATCCCGCCAAAATTCGTACCATTACTTCATAATTTTTGTAAATACTCAGTTTACGAAGAGTTTTTATTGTAAGACTGTGCCGTACCATCAAAGCACATTTGTTTAACTTACTGCTAATTGGAGTCCATTACATTTATCTTAAGTATAGACAAGCAAGAATGTTTAAAAACTTTTTTACCCTTGACAAAATTACAGCGGGCTTCTAAATTCAGTGGCCTTAATACGGTAGCGGATATCTTTCTTTTCATAGAAATTTGATTTTATAAATTCGAACAGAGAGAGTTTTGATGAAAAAAAAATGACATCTTGGAAAGTTTTAGAACAATTTTGGTTTATTATGTAACATAACATAACTACATGGTCTGAATATCTTTTTCTTAGTAAAGAATAAATGGAACAAAAGAGTCTATTTCAAAATTGTGATTACCGTTGTATTGGCATATGTGTTCTTTCTGGCCATTTTCGGCTACTCCTACTCACCTATTCGGGACCAGTTCATAACATAATATAAGCCCACGCCTGTTATCCCCAAAGGGTTAGGCAGAGGTGAAATAGCGAACTACACCACCCACACTTCGCCGAGCTTAGTTCCGTCTCAGATGTGACAGGGGGCGAGCCTGTCGCCATGTCGGGCACAAATTCCAGGCTTCGGGATGATACTAAGTAGAAAAACCCAATATCGCTTGACCCGACCCAGGGATCGAACCCGAGTCCTCAGAACGACAGTCGTATGTAATACAACTGCGCCACCGAGGCAGTATTGTGTAGTAGTCCTTATATTTAGTAAGATATAGTTGAGTTTTGTACCAAAAGAAATGTATTCAAAACAATGACACAGAGATGAATTCTGAGATGTCACTTAACCTTACCGAAATTTGTAACCAAGGGCCGCCATTTTGATGCAACGGTAAGTATTAGAAAAATAATGCAAATAATAAACACTTGTATTCAGGATCGTAATAAATAATGACGAATACTTATGTATTGCACATTAATTTTTAATTAATTAAGTCTTATTGCAAAGATAATTAGCATCGTGGATAAGATTCAAAATCGCAATACTATTTTGATATATCTTATGTATAAACATGATTCAGCTTTGATGACAAACAAATATACTCAAGGGGATTGCTCTCGCAAGGTTTCCATTGTTGGAATTGTTTCCGAGCTTATAATTTTCTAAGTAAAATTTTAACATAGGTTATCTATGCACATTCCAGATGAAGTTTTTTTATTTGCAAAAGCAAATTCTTGTATCTCTATTTCTATGTATACGTTTCTTTTATTATTCTCTACTTCATTCTTAAATTAATTGGAGATTCTATTGCATCCTATTCTATCAAGTTTTTCGTTATTGTGTTCTAAATGTGTTCTTTTTCTTTGTAGTTAATAAATTACCTATTTATTTTTATTCTTAAACGAACACATTGTATTTTTAAAACTAATTTTACTTTAATTAGTCCTGTATAAATTCTTTGTTTGTTTAGATGCTAATTCTTATAATTGTGTATTTCTCAAATTGTAACATGTCATATTTTCCTTTAGGTATATATTACTTCCATATTATGCCGTACGCATCTTTATATTTCATTTACTACCATTTGAAAAATTACCGTACGATATTAAATAACGAAGAGTTCGTTTCAATCTGAAATTGAATAGGCAACTAAAAATAGATAACTGTAAATCTGAATTTCATAACCTATGTAAACAGCCTAAGGTCTTGTATAAGAATTTGAAGGAAGCTAAAAGGTTTCTACTGTGCGAAATAAAATGTATTTTTAACGTTGTAACAATCTTTCAACCGATTGAACAATAGTAAGTGACAAATGATAGCAGTCGATTTATCCAGTCTCGATGTCAAACGACACACGGCATTGTGTCTGACAGACAGCCGTGACTCAAGGGATCTTTTTCCTGCTTCCTGATTCAAGGATGAATTACGTGAGAATTACGTATTTCTTTATCGAGAGGATGAGTAACGTTTTGTTAATTGTAAACATTGATAACTAAAAACAATATATATATATACTAATATTATAAAGAGGAAAGATTTGTATTTTTGTATGTAAACGAAGTTTAAAAACTACTGAACCGATTTGAATGAAATTTTTATTCCGAAAATCCCTCGAGAACGGGAACAGTGCGAGTAAAATCCCGAAGAATAGCTAGTATTTAATATAGCACATATTTACAACAAATATTATCTATAAAATGTAACTATTATTGAATTAGAGATTTCCTTAGATCATATTATATGAACTTTAATTAATAAATTTGTACACCCCAACAATTTATTCTTCTGTTTTTCTCTTTCGGTCTTATTTCTTATTTTTTGTTTTATATCATTCTTTTCCGTCTCTTTTTTTTTTTTCAAAGTTTTCTTGTTCTATTAAATTTTTTACTACTTATATCTATTTCAGTTTTTCTTTTTTTTACTATTACCATGTTATATATGGACGTTGTATAATTATAAATAGTATGTAATAAATGGAGACGATACATGTTCGCAATAATTATAAGCCAAAATGTATAAAAGTTGTTTTATTAATTTCTCACATCAAAGTTTTGTAACTTAGTGAAACTTACAATTAGTTGTTATGTCAAATTTAATATGTTTCATTTTAATATCATAAGTTTAATATTCGGAAACTTTGTCCGTGTGAAGCTTCTATACGTTATTTGAATAATCGATTGAATAAAAAACTAAATGGAATGTGATACAATTAAAAAAAAACGTTATGAATTGCTAAAAAGCTATGGTTTGTAACTACTGTTGTTATTTTTCAATCTTTATTTAATTTAATTTTAATGATACGAATATGTAAATTTTGTTGCTGTACTCCATTCAATTTGGTATACCTTTTTATATACAGCTTTGGAATGTTAGTGTAGTTAGTAAGTTACGTATCCTCTTCTTTCTTAATTTAATTATTTATTAATATCCTTTCTGTTATTAATATTTCACGTTAGTTTTTTTGACAGTGTATTATAGTCCAGCTTTAGACCACAATCTCACCTGGGATTCAGAATGGTAAACACACTAGAGGCTCTCAAGTGATGCTTCCGGAAAAGAACTATTGATATTTGACGACAGGTTTTCAAACTTGAAGGTGGTAGCTACTCAGACGGGCACTATTAGAAAATCACCATGCTATGTTTTCCTTCACCGAAAACTGAGGCTGACTTTAAAGTTGGATAGGTGGGCTCGAACCCTCGTTTACTGACGCGGAATCCGGCCGCAATATCCACTGCGCTATCATCATTATAAATGGAAGAGTTTGTCTAGGTTTCAATAAATAGTTTACTACCCAGATTGTACAAGAGTCAAAGTTGCTTCCAGCTACCCAGGCTGGAATGATTAGAAAATGACCTACAATCATGCTTTGGTATCTTCATGATGTTTTCCTTCGCCGAAAGCTCAGACTTATTATAATATTAGGTAGGTGAGTTCGAACCGGCCTCCAAACACGAGGAATGCAACTGCACTACCATTTGCGCCATTATTTATTTTTAAATTATAATTCAATATACCTATCAACTGATATAATAATATTATCAGTAAATCAATTATTCCTTGAGGTATTTCATAATACTATCCATAAAATAAACTTTACAAAGCCTCCTCATTGTTTCGCAGACCACTTTGATCTAATTAAAAAGTTTCCCAAAGTGGAACGCAAAAAGTGAATTAACCACCGAGAATTTTATCCCGTAGGTAAACTCTGGCGGAGTTGTCGAGTCATGGTTAATACAATGGCGGTTTGCGGTACTGTCGAAAGGAGGCGTTTAATTGAAAAATTCCTTCACTCGCTTCAATATATTTTACTCAAATGCACAAATACTCTTTATACCACTTGATTCGTCTTCTATTATAGTGCTTTAATTTCAAATAATTATTATAATAACAAAAGAATTAAAAGAAACGTAAACATACAAACCAAGTTGATGATAGCAGTGTTTGAAATTATGTAATAAAAATTTGAGCAAAACTCATTCATTATTTTTATTAATGATGTAATAAGTAATTTTTTTAATGAAGATACGTTTGTTGATAGAGATGTATGGAAGAAGAAGACATTCTGCTCGACCCCAGATAAGAAACTGGGAGCAGGACGACGATGATGATGATAACATTGAGGTTCGTCGATAGTTGCTAAAAAAAATGATGTACACAAATAGAAGAGAGAAGTATTTTATGTTTTCCTTGTATTCGGCTGGAATAAACCGCTTAGTGAAGTTTGAACTTGAGCGTTACGTTTCATTTCCCGACACGTTGTTGGTTTGACTGTAATCAAGGTCTTCTGAAGTTATCTTGTTTCGACGCCATTACAATATATACATAACTAGTGTCGCTTCTCATGAACTCTATGAGAATTTTATAAAAGTTATGCCAAATGTGTAACGAGGGACAGGTAATATTGAAGTTTTGAAGGTAAAAATTTAATTGATTTTTTAATTCATTTTCCTTGTAAAGGCATGTAAAGTAAATGTAATGTAATATTCTGCTTAACATTGATTAACAGATCATTTAGTAATTCCTTGAAAAAGTTCAATATGTGTAAGAACTGCATATTTTAAATCAGTTTCATAATCAGGGTAATATTACGAGGGTAAATAGGTACTCATTACTAAATAGATGTAATAATATTTATGACATACTTATTGTTCATAGTATTTTCAGTTAGAATTAGTTACAAATATAAAGTATTTTTTAATAATTCCTGTATAATAACACGAATTGGAAAAATTCCCCTGTTCATTGATTTTTTTTTTTTTCAAACGCTTCATCTGATTATAATCGAATTTGACATTGAGGTACATTTTTTCAAAGAGATTAACACTGGATATCTTTTAAAATTCTAGATACTTCGCTAAGGCATATTAATCTTTAACTTACATTAATTAAAGAGGGCAAGCTTAAGAATGAAATATTATAATTTTAAATGACATGGTATCGATAATCTTGTAAATATATTATTAGCAATATGAGTAAAACTAGAAAATAAAAGTTTATTTATAATAATAAGTGTTCGCCCAGTGTTTGGAATTTGATTATAATAGTTTATGACAGTTTAAGGACAAAAGAGTAACAGTTTTTTTTTGACAATAACATAGATTAAATATTTATATAGTCATTGATACTAGTAAAGCTTGTCAATAGCTGCTAATAAAAAAAAGGAAATTGTTTTAACAATCCGAGCAATAAAAAGTAATTTTAACTAGTTAATAGATAAGTTTCTAATTTTAATATAAAATAAATCATTTATGTCACAACGGGGCCTCTATAGAATTCCTAAATACGTACCTGGACTTCGGTAGCGTTTACGGAGGCCAGTTAATTGAGTTTGTAATTTAAATAGAAACCACTTGGCCACAGCGTTGCTTGTTAAAATCCCTCGCTAGGGTTTTAGTTCGTCATTGGTTACCATAAAAGGATTGAATTATTTAACTATAATTACCGCTACGACCATTAAACGAATTTGAGTTTTATATAATACTAGGCACATTACATTGTATATAAATTGTTGAACCAGGGGAACTGTTTGAATCCATGTACCTTTTTCAATTGACATTTCGGATTGAAACGATATCGTTCCCGTAACGGACATAGTTCCTGGATTTATTACGATTCGGAATTACCCATAAGATATGGACTGTGAATTTTAGTAGTCCTAAGTAAACCTAGTTTTACATTTTACGTTTATTGTAGGCTTTAAATTTTCTACTTTTTAATTATAAAGTGTCAAGCGGATATACAATTCGTCATATAGATTGGGGTGTGTAAAAGCAGTGTGTAACTGTTGCGGTCATGTTTTGCGGTATTCGGATGATATTTAGCGGGTATTAAAAAGATAAATGTTGCTAGGAGTATGCATTATATATATAATATATATATTATAATATTATATATATTATAATATAATATTATATAATATATATATATATATTATATAATATAATATTATAATATATATATATATAATGCATACTCCTAGCAACATTTATCTTTTTAATACCCGCTAAATATCATCCGAATACCGCAAGACATGACCGCATATATATATAATTTGGAATCTATGGTTATAATATCGTGGTTATCGGGTTATCGATCTATGTTATTAACCGGTTTATATCTTGACATCAAACATTGATTTCTTTTAAATTTGCACATATTTGATATTACTGAATTATTACTTAATTTGAAACTAATTTTTAAGTGAAAGGTTTGCAATTGAAAATCCAGACCGTAAATTATTGCCAAACAGATTTCTCATTTAAGATTAAACAAGTGATTGTATCATTAGTCAATTATATTCATTAAAATCACTACAAAACAGTTTAAACTACAGGGACTGCTTATTATCAATACCATTAATTTTATGTTTGGTAAATAATTTATTATTTTTACAAATAATGTTACATTCAGGTTAAGTTAAAATCCTTAATGTTTTATTAAAAGTTATGATCACTTCAAAAGCCATGGCTGCGGCAAGAGCGAGCTATCAAGAGCTCTAATTACGAGCTATCGTTGGCTAAGATTCAAAAGGAAAAACTATCTTGAACAATAGAAACTAACTTGCGAAGTTACTGGGATAATAGATAATAGATTCTGGGATAAGGAAATCTTAATTAAGTTTGTGGTTTTGAAGAAGAAAATTTGATAACTTTATTATTAATTAGCTGTGTCCGCGGTTTCACCCGCTTGGAATGCAGGCTATTTTCTTCCCTCTAGATGCAATATTTGTCATTATCAAATTTCATCGGATTCGGTTCAGTAGTTTTTGCGTGATTGGCGAACAAATTATGGACAGACCAAATGAACAAAATTTTTTCAAACAATCGAAATATGTTCGGTAGTAGA
This sequence comes from Samia ricini, assembly GCA_014132275.2. Taxonomy (NCBI): domain Eukaryota; kingdom Metazoa; phylum Arthropoda; class Insecta; order Lepidoptera; family Saturniidae; genus Samia; species Samia ricini. Next base: position 29,117,378 of record AP028159.1, on the reverse strand, counting down.
TTCTGAAGCCCCGCATAGTATTTTTTCTTCAATTTCTTCAATGTACAGAATTCGTCTTCTTAGCCTTTTATTGTAAATATAGATTTATTAACCTATTTGTTATTTTAAATTTTATAGTATATCACTACAGCGGCAAACAAGCATACGGTCTGCCTGATGGTAAACGGTCACCGTAGCTTATGAACTTTGGTTACACCAGGAGAATCACGTGCGCATTGCCAACCCTTTAAAAACTTTCTTACGCCTCTTTTGAGGAATCCCATACTATATTCCCCGGTAAATATGGCCGCTGGGAGCTCATTTCACATCCGCATAGTTCGCGGGATGCAACTGCACTACTCTGGATCATTTTGGCTACGTTAAGGTTACGCTTTAAGGCGCTTAGCCGGGAGAGTGTTAGAGCTAGCACTAAGGCACTAAAGTGGTATGAACCTCGGCTTGGGCTGCTTGGTACCTACAATGTAAATTCCTCGGAATTTGTCCAAATTATGTAAAACTACGGTGGTTAAGGGAAATTACAGATGTCAAGGTCCCTTCTAAAACCTAGGCATAGTGTGCGGGCCTGCCTCCCGGCTGACCGACCTAACTAGGTCATACCTCCTACGGGAGGTGGGCGAAGAGGTGGGGTTGAGAAGTGTGTACACTCCCCCATCCCCGCTGGGCCATTGCACGACGAGGCCCGGTGGGTTCGCTGCAGGGGGCGACGCGGTGCTTGCGAAAGCCACCCCGTGTCGCCCCCGTACCAAATGCAGCGGACGGCCCCGGGGGGTTTTAGTGGGTATTTCCGGGCGTGAAGCGCCCGGGTAAGTCCCACACTGGCACGGAGCTCGTCACTCCGTGCTCCCTTATCTATTGTATTGGGGGACTCTGATCCCTCAAATACAATAGATAAGGGTAGTGCGTAAATGCATTTCCCCCCGTCAAAAAAAAAAAAAAAGGTATAGTGTGCGGGAATGTTACGCTAGTGCATGAAAGTGTAGGTACCAAGGTGTCCCCAGTTAGGGATCGGAAAACGTCCTGCAACGGTATAAATATATTTATACTGTGGTTCCTGGGCTGCGCCTCGTTGGAGTGCGCCTTGGGTGTGTATTGGTGCAAAGTTAGGCGCGCTTCCCCGGTCACGGGAACGATGGTCAAAATTTGTTGCTTTATTAAACAATATCATTATAGTCAGTTCGAACAAAGTAAAATATATAGTTTCGACTGTTAAAAGACGTAAGCATCTGTGAAATAATTTATTTCTTCATTTAAATACAATAATAACTTAATACGTCGAAATTAAATCGAGCTAAGGTGTACAAATCTATACTAGTAAATAAAACAAAGCGATTTTTTTTCAAACCTAGCTAATGCTGTTGACCGGAACGGCCTTTACAGCTTTACCATGACTTTGGGGGCGAGTGCTGAAGGCACCCGCCGCAATGAGGTAAGCACAAGGGCACCAAAGTGGTAAGTACCTCAGCTTGGCCGTTACCTGAGTGTAAAAAACTCTCGCGGAATTTTAATCCTAGTTAATCCCTAGATTTTATTTAAGATTAAAAAAACAGGTTTCTTATGTACCTGCGTGTTATGTGCAGGAGTGTGTATGCGCAGTGTTGTGCGTGTAATGTTTGATGCATGGTCAGTGTCACTGTATCATGCTGGTAGCGGCGGCGTCAAGAGCCTCCCCAGTTGGGGAACGGAGCACGTCTTGGGTCGCCACCGGAGGGGATCCGGAGTGTGTACGGGAGCAAAGTTAGCCGCCTGTCCCCGGCGCCGGGAACGGCGGTTTCGCGTTGGCGCTGGCACGCAAGTAAACGCGGCTGATGCGGGAAGATCTTTTTCATACGAGTGATGTTATCCTCGCGGTCGGTCAAGATGTTACACGGGAAGCGTAGACTGTTTCGAAACATATATGTATAATGGAAGACAACAGAACCATAGCGCGATGTAGAATCGTTCAAAGACAATTAATTTTTGTTGTCGTTAATACATAAAATTGAAATGTCTGTTTTTTTTTTTTTAAATAAATACGTATGAATATCTTTACGATACCTATACCAAAATTGCAATTTTAATTTTTTTTTCTATTTGTTTGTTCCGGCTAATCTCCAAAACAGCTGGACCAATTTGAACAGGACTTGCTAGATAGCTGAAGTTACTTCGTGTAACTTAGATTACTTTATTTTTTCGAAAATAATTAGGGTTTCACCTAAAAAAAAAATTAAAACTCAAAAATTTTAATACAATCCGATTCAATGCACAGTTTTACAGGCAGGTACTTGAATTTGTGAGAAATATCTTTGCTTAATGTAAATAACAAAAAAAATGGAAAATAATTAAGTTCCCTTATCATAAAAATTATAAAATGTATTACACAGTGAAAAATATATGAAACGCGGGCGCAGCCGCGGATCCACAGATAGTTAAAATGTAAATTAACAAAGTAACTTTATAATCGAATATCAGACACGGTGGATAAGCATCGTCAGGCTTTTCAACTTATTCGTAACATCGCCTTGGAGGCACAGAAACAATCTAACTCCGAGTCATATTAAAGTGTTAAACGAATAATTAAATTGACCGGTGTTTCTTACTAGATTATTGTTATAAAAGCTTCCTATATTATTTTATTAGGGTTGTCATGATAATTTTCTAATGTCTATATTTTGTATCAGTTTATTTTTGGATATAGGGCTCTTTCAAGACCTAATAGTATTAGATATCTACATTACTCTAATTAACATCATTTACATAATGCATTATTATATTATATTTCTTTTACTATTTATCTTTTTATTTTAGATAGTTATACGTAGGGTCAACAAACATTCTTTGACTTGGTCCCAAAATTTGTGTGATATTTTCTTAGAAAGTACGGTTACTAAAGTATTATGAAAATTTATTTTGAAATATAACATTCGAGTAAAATTTGACAGATTTTTTAGTACCTTATAATTATTATTATTGCAGTTTTATGTTTAATATATTGCCTCTATTTCCAGTAGCGACTTGTTATTTGTAACAAACGTCAGAATGCACCACTCGCGACAATATCACGAAAATGCTATTATATTATATTACTTTAGTGCTATCTGTTATGGGGACGCTCTCGTTTTCTCTTATCAATAGTCTAGTGCAGCTATACTCTAAGTGTGTTCTGCGGAACTCTAGGGTTTCGCGAAACGCCTGTAGGGGTTCCGTAAGAATTAAAAAAAAATTAAAACTTTACTTTTAACTTATTATAAGTGATCGTAATTTTTGTACAAGATAATTGAAATCATAATCAACATTTATGTATTGGAATAGATTGTTTGATATCTTTACGGATTTTACGATAACACCTAAATAAGAAACTTCGAACGGCTAACGCTGTGAAGTCTTCTGTGTGATTTACAAGACGCGTTGACAGAGTAATTTGTCAAAATGTTGAATTGCGCCACTTTGGCGGCTCCGCGGTTAAATGATGCTTGAATCCGTATCTTTGTATATCTATCTAGTCCCTACACATAATAGCTTAAAAACTACATTTTTGTACTATATATTTTATTATGTGCAAGATCTATTAATCTATAATTTTAACTAGAGAACTATACACCCCTAACTTTAAAGTCTTCGTCAGTTTGAACAACGCGAAACTAAAACAGTTCCGGGGGTATCTCATTGCATAAAATATACATTTTAAATGTAATTTTATGTTAAATTTTGATTTGAAACTTTATAATGTCACACTGGTGAAGTTTTTACAAAGATTAGAGTGAATCCGCTTTACAGTTGCTACCTCGCTTGAACGTCGCGATCGAAGAAATCCTTCGAGCGTACAACGGAGTTAGTGAATAAAACCATCACAGTATGTAAAATACTTGTCTGGTGAATAAAAAAAAGCAGTTCCACCTCCGTAATATGTAATATGAAGATTTTTGAAGCGATGATGGCTCAGTTACTAGTGCGTTCTGAATACACGCCACAGGACGCAGGTTCGAACCCACCTATCCAACTCTTTAACAAACCTGAGCTTGCCGTGAATTAAACTATAGCATGGTGTAGGTGTATTTCCTAATAATGCCCGCCTAGTTAGCCTATAACGCTAAAGTTTGAAAACATGTCGCCAAACACACTTCGAGACCCAGTGGCTTAGTGTGTTTACTATCGTAAAATACATAGTCACTTAACATCAGACGATATCGCGGTCAAAGCTATGAGCCTATACAGTATAAAATATATATTCTAATAAATAAAATATACTTACGAGATTTAAAATGGCAATGATAACGTTTTTCCCGTATTGATTATCGTTTTTTTATTACTTACAAATAGATAGTCTTTATTGTACCTATGGCTCAATTATATTATGGGTTTGCAACGTTGATCAAATAATACATTTATGTTTAAAAAAAATACCATGAAAATCGATTCGATTGTTTTCGTGTTATAAAGAGAGATAGAGAAACATTGTATTTAGGAGGAACGTATCCATTCGTCGAAAACCATGGTGGTAGGGCATTTTCTAACAATGCCATCTGCGTAGCTACCACCCTCAAGTTCGAAAACCGGTCGCCGAATACCAATTAAGTGTGTTCCGGGAGCATCACTTGAGAACCAGTATCTAGGCTTAACGTGTTTACCATCCAGGACAACATGGTCACTTAACATAATGTGAGATTATGCTCAAAGCACTAAGTCTATATCGTGTAAAAAAAACGTATTTAGTTTTTTATTATCGTCAGCTTTTTTATTAGTTTTTATGATTTTAATATCGAAAATTCTACTACCTAATTTTCAACTACTAACTTTTCGTCGTGTTTATTTTAAGCCAGCAGTATTAAGTCAGTTTGTACGTTGTCATAAGCTTCATCGTTCGGCTCACATAACGTGCACGTCTGTTCAACGACGTTGACAAATTATCTCGCTAAACATCAGGGGAAATTATTTAAAACACTCTCAAGCCCCGGGATTGAAGTAGAGGCGTTCTCGCCTCCTTAGCAGATTGTTTTCGACAGTGTTCGCAATATATTTTGTGTACAATTTTATCGCACTATATTTATTAAATAAAACTACTTTTGTCTTCTTATTTCTTAGTTAATGGCAATTTGTAAATTGCATACACAATTTTGCTAGTGTCATTTAGACAAAGTTTCTTTTGCTATCCACTTCTTATGAGTCAATTTTTCCAGTGATTTTTGTGGCATCTCGAAATTCCCGTTTTATGTTATTATTACAAATGCATTTCACTTGAGCATATTAACCAAATGATATCCTGTGAAACACCAGAACATAAAAGATGTCGCCGAAACGCCTAAATTTTTTAAATAACATTTTCTACTTTCGGCAAAGGCATATGTTTTATAACTCCTTACATATTATAATTGGCAATGTTATTGAATAGAATTATTGATTTTTTTTTTTAAATTATAGATGTCTTCTCTAGGCAGATTTTATTGCTTATTTTCTTATATTACCTAGTGCATGGAACAAGTTTTGAGGAGAATAGTGATGTAATTCGATAAAAAAACAAATCTTTACAGTTATTAGTTTCACTTCAGAGATAATTTACAGAGTATAATAAAAGCATGCGTTACAACAAAACATTTAGATCTTTATGGAACTTTGTACATAATTTAATTAAGTTAATTCGTGATATTAAACGTTGTTAACTGTCATAAAAGTTAATAACTAAGAAAATGTGTATAAAAGTCATAAATAATAGGGCTGGTTTCGTCGACTAACGAAGACGTTTCGCGGTAAATGGGCGCCGTTTGCGAACCGTAGCCACTCTAGTGGGAGATATTAAATCCACGTGAACACGCCTATAAAGCGGAACATTCGCGGTCTTCTGTTGCTTATAAACAGTTTCTCATCTTTAATTCACGGTAGCCATTCACGGCTATGAGAACGTTAGTAATATTATTATAGTTCTTTAACACCTTCCTTTTCTTATACTGTGTAAAGATATATTTTTTTGAATGACTAATGTTATGAGTAATGTTTCTATCTTTTTAAGTTTCTAGTTGTTTTAAAAAGAGTAAGTATTAACGTCTATAAATCCTCAATTGACTATCTTCGATTAGGAAATTTCTGGAGCAATTTTAGTTTGTCATGAATGGTTTTTTTTATTTTATACCCATAAATTTGCGGTGCTGAGAAGTATATTATATTATAAATACAATATATTATAATATTACAAAAAAAAAAAACGTGGAAAGTTTTAACAATATACCAGAATATTAAAAAAGAATTGCCTGTCACGGAACGACTGGTAGATTTCAAATATCAAGCGTCATTTATAGTCACGACATAAGATTTTGTTTATTTTCAAGAGACGCCAATAGATGATTCACGTCAATAATACAAAGTCAGGCATAAAGAACTTGAATTCAGTAAACATAAATTAAATAAAAATCGCATCGCTTAATATTTTGTTGTGGTTCCGCTCAGATTATGACGTATTTCATTCTTGCTCTGTCATTTTATTGGGACGTTGTTACTTTGTCATAATTCAAAATAATAATAAAAGAGTTGCGGTTTATAATAAATGCAGGATACATACTTTTTTGTTTATGTGGTTGAATTTCTTTTATCCAAACCGAAATGGAAAGATGGGGATATAGTTAATCACATTGTTTTATGAAGGTCCACTAAGCCTAATTTACATGACAAGGACGCTGCGGGACTGTGCAGCGCGATAAGGTCCAGCCAGTTTGATTCAAAATCGTGATATTTCACTATTTAACTTAATTGAATATAGTATTTTGTTTGTTTTTTTAGTGTTTGTTTATACTCACCACACTATTTCAAACCTTGGGTTTAATATCGGAAAATAAGGCATTTTTTCGAACTCACTAACGGTGTTTTTATTTAGTCCCCTTACATCTCAGACATAATCCGAGTTTTCTTTACTTTTTTTGTAGCTTTCCCTATTTTTTTCTGCCTTCATTGTTTTCTTCTTATTCTATTGGTTATCTATGTGTTCCTATTGCATTGTGGTTATGTCGAATCTTTATATTTACTTAAATTCCATTTCTAATTTACAATCCTTATTTTATTTCGTATCTCATGTTCTATTGCATTTTGTTTTTTTTTTACCTGAAGGCAATCGTCACTAAAGTGGTACAGATCTCAGATAGAGTTGCTATAGAAATAAGTCCTTACAGGACATCTTACATATTATGTGCAAGCGTGTGATTCCAGTGAAAACAGCGTTACTTTACCGAGCTGGTAATGGATGGAAGAGCTTCATCAGCTCGAAATTGGAACACGTTTTGGTCTGCTACCCTAAGAAAATCCGTAGTATGTGCGGGGGTAAATTTAACCATCCTCTACTAGTGGCGTCATCGGTGGCTAAGCACATTTTGGTTCTCGATTTAGGAACTAACAAAACATGACAATTATTTTTTTTCTAACCTAGCTAACGCTGTTGACCGGAAGGGTCTTTACAGCTTCACCGAACTTTGGGGGCAAGTGCTGAAGGCACTCAACCATAAGCATGACAATTTCACAATAATTTACACCTAATGATAACAGTATATATAAATGATACTTAGTTTAAAAATGTAGAATGCCATCTAGCGGTGACAGAAGCAAGCAACTAAATATATTTCTAATTAATCAAAAACAACCATAAATAAATAAATGACACGCTAGCGAGGTTAACATTGTATTATTTGAAAGAAACGGATTTTTATTAATTTTCCTGAATTAAATGATATACTTTGTGTACGTACATAAGTATACAATTACGAGATTTATGTCTTCAATTCAATAGAGACTTCATTGAAATGTCTTAACTTTCTATTTTTAGAACAAGCTTTATAATAAAACTGCTACTGTTTGCCGACTGCTTTCATTTCCGTTCACGTACATCTAGAGAGATGCTCGTTTCTCAGGCTTTTCTTTGAAGCTACGTTCACTTTTAGATATTTACGTCTGTTACGAGTACTCGGGCTAGTCTGTCCGATAATCAGTAATTAATAATGTCCTGTTTTCAATTAATACTATAAGTTTTCTCATGTGATAAATAACATAAAATGTGTTTATTAACACAGTAAACTGGTAGGTGGGGTTTAGAATAGTATTAATTAAAGTGAACTATAGCTCAATAATAGATACATAGGACATTTATCTATTTAGCTAACTCTATGTAATTCCGAGATGGTTATTATTTAATCAAGCGCTGTAGCAGAATTTCAAAGCGCCTGTAATCATTTGAAAATTAAATTCTCATTTACTTTACATCTTTGTACAATTTACGTCTGTCTGTCTATTAGATGGTTTATGCACAAGCAGACATACGTAATATTGCACAAAGATGTAAAGTAAATAAGAATTCAATTTACAATTGATTATAATCATAGAAATCGTTAAACTTATTTACATGATTGTTACTGTAAACAATAGGTTCCCAAAGTGCCCATATGGAACCCTGAGGACCATACTGAACTTCAAGTGACGTACGCCAGTGAAGATAAAAATCCGGGGGACTGCGAGCTGTAAATGGGATTCGTCAATAGGAAAACCTACTAAAATCATGTCAAGAATAATTCCACCCATCAAATTTAAAACATAAATAGTCAAAAGATACCCAATACTATAAAAACTAGATAAAAAAAAAGTTTGGGAACAATTGCTGTGAACTATTCATGTATTCTATGACTAAAGTTTAGTATTTGTTACATCAGATAACACACATACGGAAGAAGTAATTTGAAGATAATAGTGAATTTAGTTGACAAGAAATTACGATCAGTACGTTATTTGGAATACGTTATCAAAATCGCTGAACATTTAACTAATAATGTAATAAAGCCAGCGTTGCCAACTCGTACGATAACAATGATATCGGTACGTATGATAATTTAGCCGATTTTACGATGTACAATAATGATAATCTAAACGTAAGCTAATTATCTGCAATAGACATAGAAATTAGTAAAATGGTAGCAAATCCCTTTATAGCTGCTCAAATACCGATGTATATAATACTGTTGATTTATATTAATTATCTAGTTAAAAAGGGGTTACAATAGTTATTTCTTGTATTCAGATTGTACAATATAAATTTGTTGTGAATATTATGATAATTATTACGTGAAAATACGATAATTTGAACTTTAGAAGTTGTAAGCAGAGCCGTCGGGTACAACTTAAATATTATAACTAGACTAGACCCATCTATCCAAGTCTGTAATAAACCTAGGCGAAGGAAAACATAATGAGGAAACCATAGCATAGTGAATTATCTAACAATGCCCGCCTGGGTAGCTACTACCCTTAAGTTTGAAAACCTGTCGCCAAATACCAATAGGTGCGTTCCGGCAGTATCACTTGGAAACCAGTATCTAGGCTTCGTGTGTTTATCATTCTGGACCAAATCGTAAATTAATATCAGGTGATATTGTGGTCAAAGCCTAGACAGCAGCGGTCGTCACGCTTTTCTGGTCAAGGGCCAAATAGGTCAGTGATAGGTACCACTGAATGACACATTTTTATAGATTAGATAGTTGATACAATCTATTCATTGACATATTATTATGAATTATCAAACGCGTATTCCTTATAGATTTTGTATGGCATTAACAACTTATGAATTGCTTTCTGATTCTACTTATGCTTATGTTCCCATGCTGCGTATATCAATTTAGTTACATTCATAATATGTAAACCAGGTTTTAAGTTATTGTCTACCAAAATTATTTGTTACATCGCGGGCCGCACAAGTACCAACCGAAGGCCACAGTTTAACGACTACTGCTATATAGCATTAAAAAAAAAACGAAGAAGTTTTCTTCATATTTCATTGAATTCAAAATCAAAGCAATCGAACGTCGATAAAGTGTGAATCAACGAATCACTTTCATTCAGTTCCAGCTTCGTACGAACGTATTTGTGTAATCAATTCTGATTTCAGTATATGAGTATACAGAACGTCCGGCGCGGTGGCTCCGCGTTACTCGAATGCCTCTGAGTGCGGAATTTGTTTCATCTGGGATTTCGGCTTATACAGCACGACCGATTACCATATAAATTACAATTTCGATATTCGACTCTGCCGTGTGATGTATATATTTGGAAATGTGATAATGTACTTTTGAAATGTAATTTACTTGTAATATAATATACGTTCAGTATATCATATACATACATACATATCATCACGCCTTTCTCCCGTGGGGGTAGGCAGAGATTACGTCCTTCCACTTGCTACGATCTTGGCATACCTCTTTCGCTTCCTCTACTTTCATGAGCGCTTTCATACATGCTCGTCGGTTATGGGTACTTTTTACCTGGCCTTTATTTAAGACATGATTGATTTGGTCTAGATACATTCGCCTAGGTCGAACCTTACCTACTTGCCCATTCACCCTCGCCTTATAAATTAATTTCGTTAATCTTCTCTCATCCATCCTCTCTACATGCCCAAACCAACTAAGCATACCTTTCTCTATTTTGGTCACCACATCCTCTACCACACCACAGCGTTCCCTTATCATACTATTCCTGACTTTGTCAATCGTCTTCACTCCAGCTATACTTCTCAGACTTCTCATTTCCACTGCGTTAATCTTACTTTAATGCTTCTTCTGCCAAACCCAGCATTCACTACCATACCTAAGTGTAGGGACCAGGACTCCTCGATGCACAGCCAAACGCGCCTTTTCAGTCACTTTCTGGCTGCACATGAAGTTACGCAGGGCCCCATTCACTCTATTCCCTAACAAAACTCTTCGCTCAATATCATCGTCACACTTTCCATCTCTCGTAACCTTTGATCCCAAGTACACAAACTCTTTCACTTGTTCCACTCTGTCTCCTTCTATCGAAATTACGCAATCTGTCATACTTTCTTCTCTTTCAAATACCATTACTTTCGTTTTACTAACATTCACTTTCATTCCTTTACTTTTAAGGGTCCTGTTCACAATACTGACCATCGCCTGCAACTCCTCCGCCGATGATGCCAGATTAATTATCTGATCATAAAAAAGGCTATTGCAAAAAATAAACATGAATACGCGTTCAAATAATATAAATTCTATTTAACACTGTAATTGCTTGAATGCTTGATTGATAATAGTTTAATTGAGTAGACGACTTTCCAAATTTGGCTCTGATATATGTATTACGCCTCGCCATAATGTGAACTTCCATAACTAAAGTCATTCGGTAACTGGCGTTTTAGAATTTACCAAATATATGATTTGAAATAAGTATTCTCATCAGGGTATTGTATGAGTTATCATCTGAATTGGTTACCTAAATCGAGTAGAACAGGACGTTGGTCTGTTGGTACGGAAATTCGCTAATAAGAGTTACCTGTGAATGGGATCTGAAAATTTTCATTGAACTCTTTTACTAAAAAAGGAATAGATATCAAAAAGAAAACTAAAAGTTTGAAATCAACTCTTTTAAAAATATAAGTTGTTTTCATTTTTGTAGTAGGTACGTACATATATGATACTGTAATAACCTAATAAAAATCGGTCGTGGGTTTTCTGAAAAAAAAAAATGAAATTACAAAGATAGTAAGAGAAAGAGAGAAGAATCTAATGCAGTTATAAATATAGATTGATGGATCGATACAGATTTCTTAAAAGTGATGAAATATTCTTATATTTCCTTGTTAGAGTTAGCTCAGTCAGCTAAGTCTGCTCAATAGTTTTATAATTATAGTTTGCCAGTTTTAATGCTACTAATTAAAAATTTAAAAATATCAAACTGTATCAATGACAAATGAGTACATTTTTTAAAACAAGCATTTTGTATTAGTTAAAATGGGATACTGTATTTATGAATAAATTGTGTAAGATAAATGCTATAACAAACAATATGGCTGGTTCGCAGTCGTCGTACGGAGCAAACTACGAAATGGTATACAATAGTGAGGACCTTCTTGTGAATCTTATTTGCGAGCGACTTGTTATGTTTCAAGTATCCAAACGGCTGTGGGTTCGAATTATTCTCTGTACCGAATAGAATTGCACAGATTGTTTGTTTATTAAGCTATTGGTCTGTTTTTATAGAATCTATTACAAATATTTATTTCTTATTTTATAATTTAAATGTTTCCGTTCTTATAAATTTCGTGGCAGGTTACTTCATTCTAGTTAAGGTTGTAAATATCGAGAAGCCATTTTACATATTTTAGACTTATGTGGCGATAAAAAGACGCTTTCGAGCAGAAGAACCAAAGTAATCGACATTGCCTGAAGAATTTCCAAACTAAAGTGGCAGTTGTCCGATGCCCGATGAAGCCAACGTATTCTCGAATAGCTACCACCAAAAAACGCACTGTGCACAGTGGACTTACGAACAGGTGAAGGTTGCAGGAATCCGCAAGATGCTCATGGCGCAAGACCGATGCTTAAATATAATGATGATGTATGCTTTGAATTTCTGAGTTTGAAAATAAGCCAATCCGGAATAATTTGAACTTTTTTTATCTTATGAAGTTTGATTTAATATTTCGTTACTCTGGTTAATAAATATGGTGATAATGCTGTTTCTAAGATACCTTAGATTTATTAATTTAGATGAATTACACTGTTACCTTATTCTAATGATTTCCCTCAAGTTAAACGTTAAATTTTTGATCAGGCTTCGAAGGTTCATTTTAAAATAATGCTCTAGCCTAGATACTGTGTTCACAGCCAACAGTGTCGTTAGTTTTTTTATTCAATTATAAATTTTATTTGGTCATTACTTAAGTTTTAACGTTTCGGGTTGACTATTAACGCGCCATTATTGAGATATTACTATAGTTTGGCCTCTTTTTCATGTAACGTTTTCGGGTCGACGATTTCATTAGTGGAATTGCTACATTTTTTTTTACTTAAGTTTAAACAGACCAAGCTTTGCGAAGCTTTTTTTTTGTGATGATGACTAATTGGACGTGTTGGCATGTCGCCGAGCCTTCATTACATAAAAGGGTGAAGCTTGGCGCGACCTTCGTAGCTTGCTTCTTTACACTACACGACTATTAAATAATTTCTACAAGCTAAAGACAAAATCTATAAATAGTATAAAATAAAGTACAGCGTCAGCCTGCTTGAATGTAATAAAATTTAAAAAATCTGAACGACACAAAAAATCAGAGAATTTGATGAGGTAGGTTTTAAGAGGTTATTAAGCGGACATGAGGCGGCAACAGATTTGAAAAGTAGGTATTTCAGAAATCTATTGCTATTGTGTTGCGCTCCAAAGATATAAAATACGAAAGGGACAACTGCAGTTCGGGCTGATTTTACCTATGCAAAATAGACGAAAACGTCACTTCGTAGTACCCGATATCCTCCTCCTAAACTAAACCGATTTTTTTTTCAGTTACAGAATAAGAAAAACATTGGCTATGCCTTTTTTAATGTTATTCGTCAAATTTACTTGACGAAGGTCTGAAAATGACGGTAAAAATCGTGTATTTTTTTAATTTTAAAAGGCTCTTTGTTCTACAAGAACTAATTTATCGAAAGAATCAAAACTTACGGTCATGGTAGTGGTGGATATATATTACTCAGTATAATGATATTTACCATAATACTACTATCCAGAGAGAATACAGGGGACTATGTTTGAATGGAATAAATGCCGCTAGCATATACTCTTAAGGTGCTTTGTTAATATGACATAAGTGTGCTAATGCTGCTATTTTTATATTAACTAATATTTAAAATTTTGTGTAGCTTGATAATCTTGTTTGGTGTGAGTTTTTGGCGGAATCTTAGTTTCTTAGTTCTTGTTTTTACATAATTGTTTATTAAAAATGTATACATGCATAAATAATTCATTTTCAGGTGTAAAAAAACTCTGGAAAATTCAAACAATGGCACAACAATATTAGAAAAATATAATAAAGTTAGATCCGACTAACTTGTATTCATGGCCGTAATAAATTATCAACAACAATAACTTATATTCAATATTGTCTCTAATTAAATAAATTATTTAATCAACCATCTATGTGATTATATTAATTTGAAATTATTACTTACCATAGTTTTCTATAAATCGAGAACTTTTCTCATATCAATTTCTTTAATTCATGTTCATTGTTTATTATTAGCCGTTATTTATTATTACTCGTCAAATAGCTTTAACATAACTTAGTAAAATTTAAAAAAATATGAAAACTACAATTAAATTCGTTCAGTACTATTGCATACCGGTACTATAGATATCTATATGCAGTTAACCTATTCAGCTGTCGCTGAAAAATACCTTTGAGATGGAACGATGTCGTAACCTTGACACAAAACCGTACAATTTGAAGACCAAGTCACCTGTATACATAATTTATAGTTATGTCGGTGTAGTCTTAAGTTGCTAAATATGCGTCCGTACTTTCGTCAACACATTTGGTTAGTTTAGTCACCATAAAGCGCATCAAATGTACTGCCACACATAAACCTTGAATAATATTAAAGTAAATCCCGGAGTTTGGAATTTGTGCCCGATATGGTGACAGGCTCGCCCCCTGTCACATCTGGGACGGAACTGAGCTCGGCGAAATGTGGGTAGTGTAGTTCTCTATTTCACCTCTGCCTAACCCTTCAGGGATAACAGGCGTGAGCTTATGTTATGTTATGAACTGGTTCCGAATAGGTGAGTAGTCGTAGCCAAAAACGGCCAGAAAGCACATACAACGGTAATCACAATTTTGAAATAGACTCTTTTGTTCCATTTATTCTTTATTAAGAAAAATATATTCAGACCATGTAGCCAAGTCTGAAGTTAGGAACATTTTGTATAATTCTCTAAAAACATTTTGTGTACGACCTTGTGTTAGAACTTTTCATGGTATCCTTGTGAAATCGCACGCACCGTGTCATTATTTTCAATACACTTTATATGTGCACCAAACTATATCACATAAAAATCATCAAAATTACATACATAATTTAGAGTTGAACATTAAAACTCAAATTACAAAGAATAGTTATAGGGCAAACTGTTATTATATAAATGTCGTACTCGTGTCGGAAGGTGTAAATAAACTCTGTATACTACGTCATGTTACACTGCTATTAGGTGTTTACCTGCTGTAAAACATTTTCAGCACAATTGTAAATTTATTAACGTGAAAATTCCTTATTGACGTTTAATATTTTACACGTGTTAGGTAAAGGTACTTCAATGATATTACGTTAATTTGTTTTCTTTTGAAAATTATGGTCGATGAATTTGATGATCAGAATATTAATTAGAAATCCGTAAGTTCGAACATTGGTTTCCCTAACGATGTCTTCAGAAATTACGTTAAGGAAGCATCTATTAATCACGTTGAGGCTCAAAAAGGGCGTGGTAGGAGTTACGGAAAAAAATAAGCAAACATTATAAGTGAGATATCTTGTGGATTTTTATCTGTGTTTAGACATTTATTCAGAAAAACATTATGATACTTTGTACCAAAAAATAAATATGAGATTTGCAAAAAGAAAAACATTATTAATGGACATCCCATGAGTTTAATAAGTAACATTTATTTTATTCTATGAATAATGCCATCTAATGATGGTAGCAGAAAACATCGTAAGGTAAGTTGGTTGAGAGATGTTTTCCTGTTGTATTAATTAGTATAGGTGTGTAATACATGAATGTAATTTGCCGGTTTTTCAAAATACGTTGTGGGCTGCTGAGGTGATCAAGTCCGGGCCTCGAAAAAAGCCGATAAGTGTCTAATGCTGAGTTGTGGTCCACGAGTCAAAACTAACCTAAAAAAAACTTCAACAAATCTTAGACAACTTTTAATAAGTCCTTGTTTTTAATTCAGTATGAATAGTTTCACAGCTCATGATGGGGTGTTCAGAAATGCAATTTTACAAATTATTAAACCGATAGTTCTGTATAAGCTACAGTTAAAAGCATTTTAGAAACCGGACATTATTCATGATAAACAAAAATAACAAACAACGTTCTTATAACTGGTTTCATGTATTATTTGATATAACAATTGTCATTGAATTGTTTTGTAGTAAAATTTGGCTAAAGAATGCATGTATAATTAAAAATAAAAAACATGAAAGTCAGTTTAGTGGTTTTCAGTAATTTAGTGATTTGAAGGGGCTATGCAGGTTATAACAGTCCTGTATCATTGCGACCTAGTTAGATTTGTTGTGATCGTTCCTATATTGCTAAAGCTCACTGGCTAGAAATACAATTTATTTTTTTTTTTTTTTGGCGGGGGGATATGCATTTACTACGACTATTTATTTACTAGAACTACGACCTGGATATACTGTAGGATCTTTTTGCCAGAGCGTGTCTGTACATCCTCCGGGAACAACGCGTTCTTACCTAGAGTTCGGTGATGTAGGGTTATTTTAGAGCGCGTTAGCCTTTTTTACCTACCTATACCTATTACTAATAAATAAAATTGAAGTGTCAGTTTGTAATGTCAAAACATTTTTTTTATACTAATTATATATATTATATACGATACCTATATCAAAAGTACAATTTTTATATTTTTTTTCTGTTTGTCTCCGGGTAAATTCCGGAACGGCTGGACGGATTTTGACGCGACTTTCTTTTGGTAGATAGCTGCAGTTACTCCGGATAAATTAGGCTACTTGTAGTTTTCGAAAATAATTAGACATCCGCGTAAAAAATGAAACTTCTAAAAAAATTAAATAAAATCCTATTCAATGCACAGTTTAACGGGCAAGTTCTTGATTTTATGAGAAATATTTTACTTAATCTTAGTACTAAAAAATATTAGGTTTCCGTATAAAAAAATAAAAACCAGCGAAGAATATATGAAACGCGGGCGCAGCCGCGGGCACTCAGCTAGTAGTAAATTAAAGTAAAAATACAATTTAAACACACAACACCAGACAGAGAGTGCGATTAGCGTGAGAAGAATAGTCAGTCAGAGATAATATGTAAGGATAAATGTGCACTAAAGCCGGCTACACATTGGAATCCGGTTCAATTGCCACGGACAGCACTACCAATGTGCGTAGTTAACGAACCTTGCGTTTCAGTTGAAATAGACTGAATATTCAACGCATAGATTTATATGGCATTATACAAGAATTTATGTGCCCCAAAGTAGCTAGCGCTCCTCTAGTGGTCTAAATTCAACCATAATCATTATAAAAAATTTGACGATATAAACTGTTTTCATAACCAAACAGTTGTAATAATGTTTTTTATTGTCAAATTTATCAACTAAGTTCCTTGAACCAGTTTTAGATAGCAATTGTTTTATCTGATATCCAACAAAGGTTCGATGATATGAACTACAAACATCTAGATTCATATCCACTCAATTAGTATTACTTCGAGAACTTAGAAACATATTAAATTAGTCTATGTTAAAAACAAATGTTGAAAAGTTTTTAGAAAAAAAATAGCAATAAGATTTCAGTAAACATTTACTTTCGGATCCGTATATACATATATATAAATGAGAGAGTATGTGATAGGTTGTATTTATTTAAGGTTGATCGAAGGATAAATAAACTATTGACTATTTTTCAATAACATAAAAAAGAAGTGAAATCTTCTTGGATTTAATCAGTAAGTTATGAAAAGTAATGTGTAATATACTAGACCGCACTAGATGTCTTACGTACACATTTATGACCAGCAATAGAGTGACAACTGACAAGCGTACTTAGCTTCGCACGCGCCGATGCAACGGCAGACGTAGAATGAATCACGATGGTTTTTTCTTCAAAATCAAAATCAAAATCAAAATTTATTTATTCAATTTAGGCCCTAAGAAGGCGCTGATGAACGTCTAAAACACTACCACCGGTTCGGAAAACAACCCAGTCGAGAAGAGCCGGCAAGAAACACGATCTGGTTCTTTTTTTTTTCATAAATATAATATATATCATTTTTTTTGTCATATAAAAAACTATACAAATCGTAGTTTTAATAATGTTAGTGGAAGCACAGAGATGTGAATTCCAGACATCACTATCATTCACGTAATGATCCACCCTGTAATAACCTTTTGAGATTAAAACTTGCTTGACATAATACTTGAACGTTATTGTCAGGTAAATCGGTAATGTTACTTGGGATTTTATTGTAAAACCGAATACTATTACCTATAAAGCTTTTATTACACTTACTTAACCTAAAGCGTGGGACGGCCAACTTGTTTTTACTTCTAATATTAAAATTATGACGATCATGCACTAAATCTAGCTTGTCTAAATTCGAACTAGTTAATGCTGTTAACCAGAAGGGTCTTTACAGATTATCTGAATTTTGAAGCAAGCCCATTAGGCATTTAGGCGTAAAAAGATATCTAGCACAACGGCACCAAAACTATACGAACGTCGGCTTGGCCGTTATTCGAGTAAAACATTCGGCGAAATTTATAGTGATTGCGTTGCAGTGCTATTTTATAGTGATTACATTAGCGAGAGTAATTGCTATTTAATAAAATTATTGTTGACAATAGCAATAGATGTAGTAAATGACGCAGTATTTGAAAATAAAATGTTAATGTTTTAATGGTAGTACGCTTCGATTCTGCGTCTTAGGACGCGTCGAGTTTTACAACATTGTGCAATTTTTGTTGTTAGGTAACTTTGTTCTTGACTAAACAAGCAGGTAATGCCATCGGCTTAATCTTAACTTTCCGCCAAGCGTGATCGAGGCCAAGCGTAAGTATAGCGTAAAAAAATATAATAAAACCAAAAGTTTTATTGCTGATCTGGTTCGAGTTAAAAAAACTAACTCAAGTAACAGTGTGCTTCGGATACGCTTTACGGCCAAATTGGAGTTATCTGTACGACTATAAAAAATTATTAAGTAATGTGTAATAGATATATTGAGACATGAAAATATGAGTTTTTATGTAACAAATTACATTTATTATGTCTTTAGTTTTTGTATAAAACATATAATTATGGTATTACTTTTTGAAGTTATACTTCTTTAGGCGTGTTATGAAAAAATGATGAGAGTGAAATTTTAAGATGCGCGCGCATCTGTGACACAAAATTAACAGTATGAAGTTGTCTGCTTAACCGCTCATTAAGTCTCGAAAAAAAAAACTACCAACAAAATAGAAATTGAACCTCGATATTAGTCGCGCATGTTGGTACGCTCGTCACCTCTGATCACTGTTTTCATTTTTTTTTTTTGTTAACTGTATAAGCTTAGCGCTTTGAGAACCATTTAACATTATGTTAATGACGTTGTGTCACAAAATCGTATACATGTTAAGCCTAGAGGTACTGTGTCTCGAGTAGATGCAGCTTGAACATAGCTATTATTAGCGATAGATTTTCAAATTTCCAGATGGTAGCTAGACAGGCGGGCGTTAAAAAATTACATACAACTCTGCTATGGTTTTATGTTTTCCTTCGCCGAAAGCTAAGGTTCATTGTCGGAATAACGGTCTTTTAATTTACGTCCTTAAATGCGGTATCCGCCCACATTACCACTGAGCTATCATCGCTTTCTGTATTTATATACATATATTCATTTTACTTCTATTTTTAGTTATGTTTTTTATAATTAGCTTCTCATTTATCTATAGAACAATAGGGCATGTACATCCTTTACTTATATTTTAAAGTTGATTAATAGAAGTCATTTGTATTTACAAATAAGAAAGTAATTATCATTCTTTAGTAATAAATATGCAAGTAGTTAATTTTATTCTTACTAACAATAACTTACTTTTTATGTATTGTCATAAATACACAGTCATAAAGTTTATTTACACAGATTATTATATTAGAATTTAGTCTTAGATGAAAAATGTTATCAATTTTTCCATATTCAAATTTTATCGCACGCGATATATTTCATAGGATAAATAATTACAAAACAATTCAAATAAATTAACTTCCATTTCGGTTTGTTGATTCTTAGAAGTTTCTATTCAGTTCAGTGGTTATTCTCGTATTTTATGATAACCTTTGTCGGACGACGAAAGAAGTTATTTGAAATGTAAAAGTCCCTTTCTGTTTTGAAATAATTTTAATAAATAAATAACGGACATCGTTGAGGCTTTAATGTCCATCAACGTTTTTGGTCCTACTTTCCCATTTACGTTCTTTGGTAATATTATAAAAGGAATCATTAATTTAGGTCTTCCATTTGTCTTACAGCGGTACAACGTTTATATTTATAAAAGTACTGCAAATAATATTAAGCGAAATATCTCAATATAGTCTTACATTAATAGCAACAAAATATTACACGTTTAGGAAGAAACTCACAGTGATGAATTAAAAAATCTATAATTTTAAAGTCGAATTTATAATTAATACAGTAGAATTCATGCCGAAGATGGAGAAGATGCAGATCCCATAGATAAAGCATTGACTGTAGGGAAAATTAAAAATACACAAATTGAGGTAGGATGTATGAAAGACTCGATCGAATCAAGGAAAATAAATTTTAAGGCTGGTTTTTTGCTCATTCTAGTTCATTCAAAGTAACAAGATGCGACGATAGATAATATTTCACTTATAATAATATAACAACAGTGAATACAACAATTAGTAAATAGAAAGAAGCTTACTCAGTGGAAGAAAGGAAGGCACTTTCCTGTTTTGTCAAGTACAATAGATTAAGCTTTAACTGAACGTCTAATGGAAAATTAAATATATTTAATTACTATAAAACTAGATATGAATTAAATAGATAAGGATAGAATGAAATTAATTCAATTTTTTCATAAAATAAAATACTGATTGTAAACTCTCTTATGACTGTTTTCGTTGTTTCCTGTTAACAAACGCTCAGAGTCATCGTCGGATTAATTCCAATGCACGGCAGACAAACAACTGTAAAGCCACCATCACTTTAAATGACACTCATTTTTATATCAGAGCATCTTCTCTAAAAATAATATATAAAAACTGATGTAGTTATCGTTATATAGAATCTCATTTTCTCTCTTACTTATCTAAGAAGTGGACAACCGCAAAAGTGATTTCCATTTACACTTTAGAGTGGCAGTCTGCTGAGAACTAATGGCCAATTAAGTACGGGAGGTTGGTTAGTTCGTGTATCGTCTGTCAAGAGAGAAACGACCCCCGGGCGATCCATCCGAATTGGACACTATTCGTTGCTTGACGTTCAAGCCTATTAAACATTTGGCGAATGACATTTTAACAGAATATACTCCTATTATTTAATGGATGTAGATGTCTTGAATTTATTTTTATTTTTAAGTATCAATGATTGTACAACAACTATTTTTGTATTTTATTTATGAATAAAAAAATTTAAGATATAAATTAATTTAAACACATTTCATTTAAGAAAATATATTTATTTTTACCAATCTACTAACCTTTTATTTGGTTGTCACTTTCGCGCTGAATGTCCTCGATGTGAAACTATGTATAGTAATATAAATAAAACAAGGAGTATTTATTACTCAAAGTACTTTTGATTTAGTAAATAATCCATTAAGTATATATAATACTTCTATACAACTTACTAATTTATTATTTTTTACAAGGAAATATCAAACACTACTCTTTGAGTCGAAATTGCGGGGTGCAGTAGATCATGCTAATTTCTCTTCTTTAAATTTATTCGGAGAAACTTAGCTTAGTTACATTGTGAATTAAGACGTAAATTATTTTATATGTAAAAGAAAAAGCTCATAATAGCAGCAGCTATAATAATCGTTCGTATTGTTATCATTATAATAGTCTTGTGATTTCCTGTAGTTATTTTGAAAAAGAAAATAAAATGTAAAATCTAATTAACTCAAGATTTGGTAAAACGATAACCGGTTTACGTAATTTCCTTAGTCGAACTGCATGTCATTTGCAGTAACATCTGTTAGGGTAATAACATAGAAGTACCGAAAGAAAATACAATAGAAGCCGACCCTCTAATAGGTTTTGGGGACGCGCTTAATGACAGAATATTCTTGCGCATTTGCCGATACGATACATACGAGTGCTCATAAAGTTAATTGGAGTTAGAAGTGGGAAATACAGTTGATAGTGACATTAAGAAGTACCTATAACGTTTGTTATAGGGAACATGACCAGGGATATGTTTATTGTCAACCAAATTAGAGCAGAATCTATACTAATAAATTAGATTGAAATGTCTGTTTGCAATGTATAACAAGATACCTATATCAATTTGCAATTTTTCAAATTAGTTTCTGTCTGTCTGTCTGTTTGTTCCGAGTAATCTCTGGAACGGCTAGACGGATTTTGACGGGACTTTTTTAGGTATATAACTGAAGATTTCGGACAGGCGGGTTTCTTCGGAGAGGCGGGCGACTTCGGAGAGGCGGGCGAAGAGGTGGGTGGGGAGTTCCTCCCCTCCCCATCCCCATTGGGCCATTGCACGTACGAGGCCTGGTGAGTTCGGCGCAGGGGGGCGACGCGGTGCTTGCGAAAGCCATCCCGTATCGCCCCCATCCCAAATATGGCAGACGGCCCCGGGGGGTTTTAGTGAGTATTTCCGGACGCCTTGCGTCCGGGCGAGTCCCACACTGGCACGGAGTCGTCCCTCCGTGCCCCCTTACCTATTGCATTGGGGGACTTCGGTCTCACTAATGCAATAGGTAAGGGTAGTGCGTAAATGCATTTCCCCCCGTCAAAAAAAAAAAAGAAAGGTATATAGCTGAAGTAACTCCGGGTAATTTAGGGTACTTTTAATTTTCGATAATAATTAGGGTTCTGCGTAAAATAAAATGAAACTCCTAAAAAAAAATTGAATAAAATCCGATTCACAGTTTTACGGCAAGTGCTTGAATTTATAAGAAATAAATTTACTTTATCTTCTTTTACTTTTAACTATGCTTTCTTGATTTTTTTATGACAGCGTAAACATTCAGCGATTCATCAAACATCTATTAATGTTTGGGATAATGTGAAAACCATTCGAACACACCAAATATCATTTTGTACTCGACTGCACATTGCACCGGCGAGAATAGATTAACGATTGGATGGTTAAATTCACTCCATCATGTCGCTTTACATTAACTGCTCAGTCAAGCTGTACACCAGTTAATTACTCAAACATGTTTCAATGAAACAGATAGTCTGTATGAAATTCCACATTTGCCTACAATTATAGGATCAGTTAATTTAGGATTAAATATACAACGTAATTATAGAAAAATGACGAATAATTGTTTATAGGACACGAGTTGGCATGAACGTGTAAACTTGGGTTATTATAATTATAAAAAAAAGGTGAAAGAAGAGTGTGATATTTGGATATATGTTTAAAAAGTAAATTCTTTCTATAATTTCTATAGTATGAGCGTTATGAGATATTAAAGACAAGCAGTAAGTTAAAATGATTCCTTTTAAGTCACATTTTAATAACTCTTCAGAATTATTTGATTGAGGAGTGTGATGTGACCATTTATCTATATCTATACTAATGAATAAAATTGAAGTGTCTGTTTGTGATGTCAAAATAACAATTTTTAACTAAATACATATGAATGTATATACGATACCTATGCCAGAAATACAATTTTTAAAATGTTTGGCTGTCTGTTTGTTCCAGGTAATCTCCGGAACGGCTGGTCCGATTTCGACGCGACTTTTTTTGGCAGATAGCTAAAGTTACTCTGCGTAACTTAGGATACTTTTGATTTTCAAAAATAATTAAGGTTCCGCGTAATAATATTAAAAGTCACAAAATATTAAATAAAATTCTATTCAATGCACAGTTTTACGGGAAAGCGTTTAAGCTTATGGGGAATATTTTTAATTTATCTTAGTACCAAAAAAGATTTAGGAAAATAATTAGGGTTCCGCATAAAAAAAAATTAAAACGCAGTGAAGAATATATGAAACGCGAGCGTAGCCGCGGGCACACAGCTAGTTTTGATATATAATATACACATGTAAGTGAAATATTTAACATGTGATAGTGAAATTTTATGATTCACCTCGAACTTATAAATGTAGTGTTAAAATCTAGTCAGATGAAATGCCAGGTAGATTCCTTCGAAGCGTATATTTTCGAGTTAGTTAATCGATATATCTTGCGGTGCAAGTACGTACGAGTATGTTCTTCAGTCGTAACTCCTAACTAAAATACACTTTCTTAGAAACTATCCCGGCAACCGAAAGA
The DNA here is from genome assembly GCA_014132275.2 of Samia ricini. Lineage (NCBI taxonomy): Eukaryota > Metazoa > Arthropoda > Insecta > Lepidoptera > Saturniidae > Samia > Samia ricini. The sequence goes on along the minus strand of AP028159.1, from coordinate 29,093,360 downwards.
TATTGACTACCAAACTTATTCAGACAGCTCAGATAAGTTTATTTCCAGTATAAATATAGGCTCGGATGATATTTTTGTAATGGGATATATTAGATATATTTAATACAACATTTTTGAAGCGAAACTTCATTGCATTAGATGAGAGTTAAATTTCAAGGTTGCGGCATGCGATGAGTGTTAGAATTAGCGCTCCATGATAACGAATATTTAAGAACAAGGAGTATGTACGCAATGAGAGCGAAAGAGACAAACATAATAAGCACGATTTGACTTCATAATTATTATTTTCTCATCTTTGTGGTATACTTGTTCTAGAAGAAATGTACGCATGACTGTTTTTCAGAAAGTAGGCATACATATCTTTATCTCTTTTAAAGTATCTCTTACTGATAGTTTGTGTCATAGATTTAAAATTTGCCAAATAAGTTTCATTTCTGACATTTTTCATTTGTCAATATTTGTAATCGAATTTTTGCATAAACTAATTCAGATATACCTAAGGTCAATTATAATTACGGATTAAAGATGGGAAATAATTAGTCGTAAAGAATTTAATTTAAAACAGAATTTGAAACAAGTAGCAATAAACAAAAATAGTATCCGAGTTGTTGCCTTTCTATTGATAAAATTAAATTTGTTACGGTTGTAAAACTCTAGTCAAATTGTACGCGTAATATGATGCCTTGGGATACTTGGCACTGATCTGTCTTTTAATAGACATCTCTCTCGTACCCGTCCTTGTCTAATAAAATAGCTTTCTTTACTTGCCTTAGCTTTTATGAGTCGAATATCCGACCCTCCGGGATATCGAAGGCATTATTCTAGACAGTGCTTATTAAAGTTAGGATTATCGGTATATTTTGTCTTCTTGAAATATAAATAACCACGTAATATAATTGTTTATCATGAGAGTAAAGGAAAGGGTTTGTAGTTCGAAGAATACCTATGTGAGAGTTGATTGCGAAAATATAACTTCTTCGACTTCTACCCCATAAAACTTCAGTTAAAGGCGCGCTATTGATTCTGTCTTAAGGTTGTTTTTGCCAGTATGCATTGGTACATGTACCTCATATTTGCATTCACTGGCACTACACAAAGCGTTTGCACTTACCAATGGAAATATATTCATATCTGACGTTCTATCTAAACTCCTAGTTTTCGAATTGAAAAAATAAAACTCTAACAATTAAATTCGCTTAATGGATATACGTTGAATGGCTTAAACTGAAGCTATAATATTTGCATCTATAAATAAATCTTCATCAAATTTTAGTCGTAAGTAAATTAATTTGTTGGATATGTTTGCGTAAGCTACGTATTGCTTTTCCGTTTAGTATTTATTTCAATGTTTTTTTCTTGCTATAAAATTAAATATCTACTATGCAGGAGTTGCTCTAATGACTAAGGTATCGGTATAAAGGAAGCAACGATCTGTTCATTATATTCTGTTTCTCGTTCTTAGAATTATAGGTTAGTACTGTGATTACTCTTTCATTGTATTCTACTACCTTGCATTGAATAGAAATCTTATTGTCTAGTTTATTCTTAGCAAATGCATTTTTATGGAATTCCTGCATTTCACTATATATTGTTACAATTATTGCACGTTAAAATTAAATCGGTTTCTTATATACTGTAATATATATTAAGTATGTTCTGATAATGTAATTAATTGTTACGGCTTCAAATTTAAAGCTATTCATTTCGTATTGGTAATCTTGCAGAACCATCTGTAACTCAATTTCCCTTTAGAACTTTTTATCTGGACTGAATCTGCTACTTCTTTTTAGGTATATAATTTTTTTTATTTCGATTCGTATCAAAACAACAGTATAGGTTTTTATTGTCTTAAATAAAACAAAATAATATCTCTTCATAAATAAGAACCTTTTATTAATGACATTAACTTTTTATTATGAGCATTTCAATTTTATCTCCTAGAGAGAGAGAGAGAGAGATAGAGAGAGCCAAATTAAAAAAAAATCTGTATATATATATAATTATTATCAATATTCCTGTTACCAGGATCTGTAAGGTCAGGTCTGTAAAGTGTCTGTTCGTAATGTTATTTTTTTTACTAAATACATATGAATGTATATACTATACCTGTAACAAAAATACAGTTTTTAAATTTTTTGTCTGTTTGTAATGAGTAATCTTCGGAATGACTGGACCGGACCGATTTTGACGGGCGTTTTTTTTTTTGGTAGATAGCTGAAGGTACTTTTAATTTTCGAAAATAATTAGGGTTCCGCGTAAAAAAAAAAACTCACAAAAAATTGAATAAAATCCGATTCAATGCACAGTTTTACGGGCAAGTGCTATAATTTATGAGAAATATTTTTACTTTATCTTAGTACTAAATTTTTTTTACGAAAAACAATTAGGGCTTCGCATAAAAAAAATAATTAAAACATAGTGAACAATATATAAAACGCGGGTGCAACCGCGGGCATGCAGTTAGTTCATCAATAAATATCAAGTATTATTTACAACTATCAATTATTATCTGGGTTTGAATAATTACATACAAATATTTTTTTCTAAAATAGGCAAGCTGTGTTTACTTGTAAATTGTACATCACAATGTTAGATTTAAGATTTTTTTTTTTTTTTTTTATTATGGACAGCACAGTGACTGCACTGCACCTGATGGTAAGCACAGTGCAATCCAAAACAGCGATGACTGACACTGAACAAAGTTCACTGCCAGTCACCGCTGTCATGCTGGCCTGCTTAAATACCTCTTCACGCCTCTTTTGAAGGACCCATAATTATATAGCATGAATCGATGTAACAATTATCGTGAACGAATAAATAAATAAATACATTAAAACACTTGTAAAATACCCTATATTGGATTCGTTTTTACCCTATTTGCTATATAATTGGCATTTGAACGACAGGGTGAGCAATGAAGCGATAATTAATGTTTTACCCGTGTATGAAACATCATTAATTTAATTATGAACAGAGTACCTACGACCCAGTGAGACCTCGCAGTACGTTGCGCCATCGGGGGTAAATGATTAATTGTGTCATGGAGAGGCCTCTAATATCGAAATATTATCTAAAGATAAGTATATACATTCTTTATACCTCCATTTTTTTTGTTCGGATATTGTGATGACATTTCAATTTCACGGTACGCAGGACATGATGTAAATGAGTTGGAAGTTAATAATATATATTAATTTTCATTTTGAATAAATTTCGGGGGCACGTCTCGTGCTTTTGTCACAGGCGTGAAATTATGATTAGAAAGTATAATAATATACGAAAGAGAAATGTTTATGTAAGAACGGTAAAGTTTTTAGATCACCAGTATTATGGTAACCTTTTAAACCGGACCCATACAGCTTCATAACATCAAAAAACTTTGTTATTTACGTTCCATGGAATACCAATGAGGACTTATGGGTTTAGGTTGCGAAAGAAATTTGTATATTCATACGTCCCTTGGCCGACCTCAGTCCGCTCTCTTCAACCTATCTAAATGTAGATATTACAAAAGATTTGATAGTTAGCTATACTATTTAAGTAAAGAGGAAATGTTACTAAAAATCTAAATATAGATAAGTTTTATTGTAATCTGTGTTTGTGAAATGATGCTTTCAATAAAATATACAGGCCTATTTACAGTTTCGATATTAAACTAATTTGCCTCTCCCGTATAAATACATTTCGAACGAATGCTCCAACGTTTTAGCAAAACGGTTAGCCGTCTTATTAGAACTTTCCAAAGAGTTTTTATGCCATCTCAGAATTGTTATTTTTATTTTTAATACATTTCACCTGTGCAAAATGACCAAACTACATGATAAAAGAATGCCAATAAATGTGGCTAGATTTATTGGTAAATAAGTTGGATATAATAAATATATGTTGACATACAAAATACAACAATGTCCGTTAGTTGAAACACTGAATCAGTTTATATGATTTTTTAAATAATACAATTCGAAAACCGAATAGCAACCATGTAATGGATTACGAATTGTGAGAAGGCCCAAACAAAGTGGACCGTCGACCTGGTGAAGGTCGCAGGAATTCACTGGATGCAGATGGTGCAGGACTGGTTGCTGTGGAGATCATTGGAGGAGCTCTATGCCTAGCTTTTTACATCTTTAGCAAGACATGATGACCATGATGAATAATTTATTATTTGCCCAGGTTTTGCTATATATTTTAGTAGATTATACAGCATGTATACAAATATGTTTCACGCATATTCACATTAGGCTCATTCTTATTGTGTCTGAGCCCTTCGGCTTTCAAGTCCTTCGACTTGATACGTAAAGTATTTCTCACTGATTCATAGATGAAAAGCTTTCGGACGGATGGGTGTGAATGAACGATCAGTGGATATTCCAACATCGAGACAGGACTGTAAGGATTGGGACATATTAAGGAAGAGATACACTCTTTACACGCCACGTTCGCCGTTACGATGTGACGTGTGTGAAATCAAATTGTATGCGATGTCAGGTCGAGTGTCAATAAAGTGTTTCTTCCAATAGAAGATAATACAATGTAATGAATAAATGGTGTCAACTAGAAGGGTTAGCTTCATCGAACTTTTAAGGCGCTCTGCCGAGAGAGTGGTAGCTAGCGCAAGGGTACCAAAATGGTACGAACCTCAGCCTGAGCTGCTAGTTGAGACTTGACTTCCGCGGAATTTGTCCTAGCTATAACTAAGTCCAAGAAAACTACGGATCTCAAGGTCCTTTACAGGAGTGTATTGTACAGTGTAGAGCAAGAGTGTCACTGTGTGATACAAAAGCCATCCCGGTTAGTCATCGGAACACGTCCTGGGCCGGTGCCGGAGACGGCTCCAGGGTGGGTATCAATCTACATGGTACACGCAATCAACATGCACCATGTAGCGTGGCGCGGCGTGTTAAAAGTGTGTTTCAGTCTTTATTATTTTGCGTTCTTTACTTTATTTTACCCCTATAGTATTTCTTATATTAACGTCTACTGAATATATGAGATGTTTTATTGAAAGAAGAAATATGTTGTAAAAGTACTATCTTGAAAGAATCTAATATCTGGAAAAAAGAAACACTGTAACTAGGTATATTGAGAGATTCTTACAAATTTTTTTCTTCAAAATGAATGGAATAGATTCTATAATATAAAGGGAATATATGTAACATTATATTTATCATTTAGCGGTGTATTATTTAAAACGTTTATTTGAAATACATGTTAATTTATTGCCTTTATTCTAGAATTTTACTTAGTTTAATCACAAAAAAAAAAACTTATTATCATTATATATAATTTAAAGATACGGAGAGTTTTCTGTTATGAAAAGTATTAATTATTTTATTTCTGAGTAAATATATTTCGCAGTATTATTTATCATTTGGTTTCGCGTTGGGGAGGTGGTGTTTTAGCAGTTAAAACTAACAAAGGTTTTGTAATTTTTGTTGTTTGAGAAGTCTAAGATAGGGTTTGAAGGAATTACGCTTCAGTTTAGACAACGTATCCAATATATGTATGTAGAGTCAAAACCTATTCTTATTCCATAATGACCGTAGTATTCGAATCGAAACATGTTGGTAGGTTATTTTATGGTTTGCAAATCTATCGCCAAGAACTTAAATAAACAATATAATGTGAGTTGGCGCACATCGATGTTCCGGCTTTAGTTGTATGTTTAGGTTCTTAGCTATATACCAAACCATTTTATTAAACCGAAATTTTGGGCGTTTCTCGGTACGATTGGATCTAAGCTGTATAAATAAAAACATATGTTTGCATGTTTGTCCTCTATGCGATCCTATACCATTCGTGTAGGTACAACAAACATTCTTTCTGTTGCATTGCAACGTATGCCGGATGCAGCTAGTAATTTAACTCATTGATAACCTCAAATAAACTTCATTTGCCATACAATATTTATTTTAATAATTTCCAAAAGAAGAGGAGTACGTACGATAAAGCGGCTTTAGATTAATGGTACATCTGATTTTTTATTTATCCTGTATAAATAAATAAACCTTCTTTTCTGTGAGGAACCTCACTGAACAAACTGTTCAGTTTTTATTTAATTACGTTTCGCTTTCGTAATCTTTCCCAGCTAATTAGAATTCGTACTGCGATTTTCCGTCGAAAATCATTAACAAGTTGAGATTTTATCAAAATTTTCCCGCCCGAGCTAATCTCTCGAGTTTTGTGTTCAAATATCTACATTTTTCGGGTCGTTAAATTTTTCATTTTTTTCTTTGTCTTATTTTATTCTATAGATAGATATTCTATGGGTTTTTTATTGATTTGTATTCTTTTCTAAAAGATATCTTTCTTGCATATTATAAAACTTGTCATCTTTTTGCTTGTCCATTTATTTGCGTTATTTAGAATATCACTTGAGAATCAGTAAAGCGATTTACAAAATTATTGTTTTTAAATGATGCATTATTTAGACAGTTTTAACTCGAGTATAGGTATCGTTGAAATAATTTATTAAAATATAGTTTAAAATTAATTTACAAAACGTTTATTTCTGCAAATACTCGACGAATGTAATGAAAGCTATCACTATGTTATGAATCTATATTAGGCATTCTCGTAACCTGCCTAACAGTACGGTAGCCTGTGTAAGTAGCCAAGGCAAGCAACTATGAAAGTATATCTATATTAATTACCTTTGAATCTCATTGAAACATTTATTCACTATATTATTCAAAGAATAATTAACTAAATTTAAATATTTATACGACGATATTCATGTAATATTTATAAAAAAAAACTTTACAATGAAAACTTGTTTTTACGCCAAAAAAATTTCAGTAACAATAGCTTATTACGTCAGCTCGTATTATCCTTAGTTAGTGTCTTTGTATTGTCGAGTTTTGCCGTGTTCGTGACATGTCAATTTCCTGTTCGCTTTTACGAGCACGACGCGATAAATGCGCGATTCCCTTTTGTTTGCAACAGCCGAATGAACATACGACAGATGTAGTATTCTTGTAAATGGCAAAACTGACACTGACGAATCCTCTTTCGAGGTAAAAAAAGGACAAAAGATACAATTAGTTTTAATATTTATCTCTGGCTAGGCTTTTTGGTGGCATCCCAGTCTGTCATCTACTAGCTGTTATCTTTAATTCAAAAACCGTATATTGTGTGACTTTAGTTGCGTTTTACGTAATATAGTTATTGTGTACAAGTGAAATGAATTGAAAACAATGGGCGCGAAGCGTTAATTCCGAGGTGCCAGGAGAATCTCATGGAACATTCTAGAGGGTTTGCCATCGTCTTGCTGGGATGTTACAAAAATTAACTTCAGAATAGGGGTATGGATAAACGTCTTTTAGCCTGTCCCATCGAGCGAATATTTCTGCTACTATATATACTATACTACTATCTCTGGTTACAATCGGCACTGCTACCTTCGACGTGTATAAATGTAAAGCTTATAATATTTCGAAAATGTAATCAACAATAAATAAAATGTAACTGTATCAGGTCGTTAAACTCATAATGTTTCTTTAATGTTGAAATGTATTACAGTTTAAATACATTGAAGAAAAAATTAAACGGATAGTAAAATTTATTATGTAAATATTGATTACTAATCGTTTAATAATTGAAGTATATTTATATTATTATTCAATGAAGAGTCAAATTGGAAGCTATTATTTTTTTAGTGTTTAAATCAAGTTAGCATTGAGAATATTAAAATAATTGTCATGAAATAGGTAACGTTTGTCTGTAGTTTGCTTGAATATACATTATTTTTTGTTTCTATTTCACCCGTAACCTTGATCGTGCGGCACGATACACAGATTAATGACCGAGCTTGTAAAAAAATAAATGGAAACAGCTTTTAACGCTTTCATTACTCTGAAATATGAAACAATGTATACGCGATCATCAATCTATTTACTTTTTTGGTTAATTGTTACAGAAATATAACAACTATATATCATTACGAGCCATGGATATTTTTCGTAATTTAAGAAATATACATTTTTCTGAAAATATTTTGAGAGATTGATTTGCTTATGATCTTTCTTATCTTTCTGGTAGCGGTCTAGTATGTGCTTTAATCTCCAACTGGAGAAGCTCATACACTTGCGACCAGTGCGATACGGCATATTGTATGCACTAGTAACAAATACAACATTAATCATCACGCGAGTGCTTCGCGCGATTTTGATTTGTCATGTAGTAGTCTGTATTTTTAATTCATTAAATCGTAGTATTTAACTATATATTATGTTATTTTAGTGGCGTTACACGTGATATAGTGTTGCCTATTTAGGCGTGAGCATTCCACAGGGTTCGTTTATGGGACCATTTTTACTTCTGGTATATATAAATCATCTACCGCTAATTGTTGATGACTATGCTGACTGGGTTATTTTCCGAACAGATGGTAGTGTTTTTGACGTTTTTAGCGCCTTTTTATTTTGTTATTGAGCACAAGTGAAGTGTTTTGAGCATAATGACACGGAGCGCTAGTTCTGCGACATCTTATAAACTCCGTTGAAACACTTTAACAAAATACCGCCATTTTCTTGGAGAACAGAAGAATAGTAAAATAATACCAAGTTTGGCCTAAAATAATTGTAATCGTGACCGTAATCAATTTGTAAAATAACTGCGCAAAACTCGTCTGTACACTACACCCAAGGTACTACATAGGTTTTGTGAGAGATCTTGTCATTTTTGCCAACCGTAAAATTTGGCTAAGGCTGATTTAATGGAATTTAAATGCAATTAGCAGCTGAAGGTAAGACTACCAAGATCACTCATGCAATGGACCGTCCAAATTAAGACTGCTCTGGATGGATCATTGTATAAGTGCACAAAATATAGTCGACTGAGACGTTTGGCGATATATCATGAGAAAAACATTAACAACACCTGATTACGTTTCAAGATCACGACCACTGTGAAACGATGGAGAAGAAACAGCTCAAGCTGATGCTTGTGATCATTGTGATGTCCTGCAAGTTATGGCTTACCGCTCGGTATAATGCCCGGTTCAAGCTTAAAAGGTCAACAACGTCAGTCAGTCCTTAACGAAAGTCTATTCTTATTCATGTTTATTACCTGAAACAAAATAATTCAAGGTGAGATTTATGTTCCTGTAAAATGCGTTTAAATTAACTTAGAAAGTTGTAGAACATTTTTCAAATAATTTATTGGTTGAAAATCTATATAGTATTTCTATTGCATATTGTAATTTTTTTTATATGTATCACAAGTATTTCAAAACACAGAGCGTTTATGTTGTAAAATATTGATTTAATCTTCGCAATTACTCGCAATGTAGTATGATGGTTATTTTTAAAACTCCAAACGCGTTTTTCTCAAAATTATGTTTTCTCCAATCCAATGATCTCCATGAAATTTTAAACAGGTCTTCGGGATACAATTTACAAAAACTTGGACGAAGGATTTGTTATTCAATTACAACTATTTTTTTTTATTCCGCGAAATTTTTACTGAATTTAGGTTTTTTTTTGTAAAAACTGCTATCAAACATCCAATTCGTCCAGTTTCTAGTTTGAAGGCTTAGCTAAAATACGTTTTATTCACTTCAGATGATCCTGCTTGGAATTCTGCTGTCAACGCGAATGCATCTTTTTTCAGAGGGCTCACCGGGAACGACGTCACAATGGCGATGTTTTTAATATTTTTATTTCAAAAATCTCAGGAAATGTTTATTAAATATGTATCTTTAAGATAATAAGAAGTTTGACTAAATATTTAATTTATTGTTTGAAAAAAAAAATCTTGAAAAATACACCGTTTATAGGCGCATGAAACCCATGTAACTCCTTAAGAGAGACAAGCTGTAATCGAAAACCATTATACATAACGCTCGCCTTTGAAATTCATATCAAATATTCCACAGTGATTACACCGTTTGGTGCGAATTTGGTACAAAACCTTACTCATTATCTTAAACAGAGGAGTAAAATATCTTGAACTATATCGTCTTTACCTTTTTTTACATAGATTTAAAGAGTTCAGCAACTAACATTGAATCAAAAGCCTTGACAATCGTTATAGCGTCGCTTACTAGTAAAAATGGTTCTGCAAAATTTACTACGATTTCTTCGGGTGCGTATAGAATATAAGTGAATCTAAAGTTTTACTGGCTATTTTCATTCAAGTTATTAGAGACACGACAGCTAGCTCCGAGGCTGTGCCTTTATCTCGACTTTCGCATTATTTCACACGGAGCGAGGCAGTATGATTTACTGTCACGTGACGTGAAAGCAAATAAGAAAACGTGTATATTTTTCTCAAGAAAATCCTTCCGACATTTTTATTTTATAGTCGATTTGAATTACGCATGACTTGAATTCACTTCAGTTTGTAGTCAATCGGACGGGTTTAAAATATAAGTAGTTGATGTCAGTGGGATAGACACATTGCTTGCAGAACCTTTGCACAATGGGAACAACCGGTTCTCGCATGGCTAACATGCATTGGAAGATGCAACGTGGGTAGGCCTCCGATAAGGTTGAGCGCCTACCTGGTGAAGGTTGCGGGAATTCGCTAAATGCAGGTGGATCAAGACCGGTCGCTGTAGGAGAATTATGCCCAGCAGTGGACGGTTGAATGGATAAATGTCAATGTGGATTCTATTTGAATTGACCGAAGTTTTAATGATTCAGTGGTCGTGGATTCTTAGAATACTTGGAAGAATGAAAGATTTCAGTGTGGAAGGCAGTGTCATGAAATCATAGCTTGGTGGTACTGTATGTTTCTGTACCTTCTTGGCTAACTCCAGATACACAAATCCGGTTATCCTTTCTGTTACGAAGCATGTATTAGTATACTCTGATATTCGCAATTTAGATTATGTTTCATTTCTAAATTTAATTTATTAAACTGTATAGGCTCTGTCAGAGTTTTGACTACAACATCATCTGATGCCAAGTGACGATGTGGTCCGGGATGGTAAATATACTAAGTTTAAACTGATGCTGCCGGAACATATCTTCAGGCGCTTCGCTGCAGATTTTTAAACTTGCCGGCGGTGGCCAGTCAGCAGGTATTATTAGACATTAGACATTATCATACAACAAGTTTTCTGATAAGAAACGAGTCTCAGTAACATCTTTGACTGCTTTATTATTTAACTTCAAATGGTCTGAATAACATTAATGTGATTGTAGTTAAATACTATATAAATATATCAAATAATTCATAGTAAACATGTTGTAATTTGTTCTATATCTTTCCACTAAATAAGAGCCGTCTCATTTTCATTCTCAAATACAGAATCTCTATCATGTATTGTATTCTCTACATTTGTTCCTTGGCATGAATGAGATTTGTTTACTAAGTCGAAAGACGATCCCGAATTGTATCTACTACCATCGAGATCTTTAATCTTGTATACCATCGAGTCTATTATTTTAACTATTACCATAAAAAATACAACAAAATAATCGATTAAAATGTAACTTAGTTTTTTTTTAATATAGTACGAAAGTAAATAGATATTTATTTTATTTTACAAACAATTAAAAATACATGTCACAGAAAAAAAAAATACAAAAATTGCCTTCTTCTTCCATCAAATTCCATCTATTATGCCGATCTTTTTCAGCCAAACAGGGACATCTTTATAAAGAACTTAAAACCTAAAATCCCAATACGTTAGTAGGTACATACGGTGAGAGAGAAGGAACTTAGTAAATATGGTCATTATTTATAAAACACACACACATACATATACACACTCACACATACACACAATCAAATTTGAATTTCAAGACATTATACTGCATAACAAAATTTAATTATATTATTACTTTGTAATTGGTACTACTTAAATGTTAAAATAATAAACTGTATTATAGTAAATGTACTGTTAAGTAATATACAATAAATAAATAAATTACTCAAGTTTACATGATATCATTAAATAATAAAAATTAAATATAAAAATGTTCTAATTAATTCCAAATAATATCAGCCAATAACATTAAGCCTACTCAGATAGAGTATTATAATTTTTAATAATAAAAACCGAAGTGGGAAAAAGTAGGCAATATCTCGATTCAACAATTGTTTCTGAACACATTTGATCTTAGCACTTTTAAGCAGATAAAAATATCCGATCAAGTCTGCTAGTTATAACTCGATAAAATATAAGTTTGAATGTAAATCAAATATAATATAAAATTGGTTTATGATTCAAATTTGGTCATTAGAATTATTTAACTCCGGTAAGTTTAGAAATATCACAGTCAAAGAGATATTAATACGTTATAACGTTATTCCGAATATGAAATTATTTCTTATTATAAATACTGGCCAGTACTAATAAGTTAAGTCGACGTTTTATAGTTTTGAAATATATTTTAAATTGTTTTATTCTAAAGAGCACACAGACTTTATCATTGTGAATTGCCAGTACAAATAATTACAATTTTTATTATCTTGTTTTAATATTATTGATAATATAGTTGTTTTCAGCGTTGATGAACGTAGTTTTAAATCCATCTATTGTATTCTATTATAAGATTGATCTTCCAGTAAAACAGAACATTGTAACGAAACCATATGATGGTGGTGGATCCTATTCTAATTTCGAATAATAATAACAGGACGGCTATCTACCACCCACAAGTTTGAAAATCATTCGCCAAGTATCTATATAAGGTGTACCCCGACAACATCACTTGAGAGCCAATATCTCTCTATTTGGTGTGTTTATCAGACCGCAGCGTCATATAGTATTAGATGAGATTGTAGTCAAAGCGCCAAAGCCTATACAGTATTTAAAAAAAAAGATTAATATTTGCCTTTCTCAAAGGAAATTACATAAGATCGCGGGCTGATTTACAAAATCACAATTTATTTCAGCATGAACAAATAGGACGGTTATTTTTTATTTATGTCCTACGGCGAAGAGATAGTCTCGACTTCCGGTTAATGTATTTCATCTTTCCTATGATATTCGGAGAAAAGATACTTCAGAAAATTAGCATAATGGCGACGACTACCTTTGACATCGCCATTAAAAACTATACTACATTTACCCTTATTGCGTAGTTACTCGTAATAAGTATACCAGACTTACTTGTAAAATGATAATAATTGATCATTTAGTAGGGAATTTTTTACATCCAACCTCTCAGATCGCACACGGGGTCTCTCATTAGTAGGGCCCGCGTCTGATGGGGAGTAAATATAATGCGAAAGCAGCCCCTACTTCTTGGTTAAATAAACGACAGATGAACACTCTTCACTGCTCAAGAGGGGTGGGCAACTTATGCATAATTTCCCCATTTACTTAAAACTAAATTCAAATTTAAAAACAAGAAATATGGCGAAAATAAACTGCGGGCTTATTAAATACATCAATAAAACATTAAAAGTTGAGTAATCGAAAAAGATAGAATTGATTAATTTGTCGTTCGAAACACAAACAAATATTTTAGCATTACCCGTAGTAAAAATTAGGTGAAATCTAATAATAAATTGGTGTAATTTGATAGAGGTGAAGCAGGTACTGCTACGGATCGCCCAATTAACAAATTTTTAGGGTATCGCACCTTTCCACGTCGACGTTAACCTCATTAATTATATATCGAGCTTCCCGAGCCCTTGGAGCTTTGTGAAATAACTGATCTCGTTAGTCTACTTAAAGTGGAAATTTACAAGAATATAATTTAATACTTTAGTGTTTTTTTAACATAATATTCTCGCTAAGTGCTAATTTATTTAATCTATGCCCTTAATTCCACAACTAATACTAAACTGAAAAATAAAGTAGGAGAAAGTCATAGATAAAAATTATAATGAGCGATGATTAATAGGGCAAGTTGACCCCGAAATCGAAGGGATAGCACGAGTAAGCCTCAACTAAGTGGACCAACGTTACCAAATATTAACGGAAGTGAACCAAAATTTATGTAGAAAATTTACGGATCGAAAAGCGGGTAACATTGTAATGATAATTTTAGAAATATTGGCTTTTTAATGTATCAGTGAATTTTAAGGAAGTTCATTATATTTACCAATTTAAAAATATTTAATATATAATTGTAAATTGAAGTCGAAGGAAAAAATCGTGAGAAACGTCGAGGAAGAATGGCCTGTGAAATATTCTCGCAGCGTGAAAATTTATTTGCGTATAAAAGCGGCAATACGTCGAAAGCTGATATAATAATTAAGTCCATGGTTTTATTCGAAAATAATTGTTTTCATGTCAATGAGAATAATGCATATTGTTGCTATTATGATTATATTATGTTGACGATGATTTTAAAATTTTGTAAAAAAAAAAATTGTAAAAAATTAAAAAAACTTCCGTAAAAACGTAAGAATTGGTATCATTTTGAAAAATAAAACTACATAAGTAATCATTGCTTACGTAATTACTATTCCGACCCCTGACCCCATTAAAACTTACGAAATACTTGAACGAACCCATACGAATTCAGTTTTAATTCTAAAATATACACGCAGTCTATGCTGAGTGAAAAGCCCTCCCTCTAGTATTTCACTTCGTTTCACATAAGCTTCGAAATGTCTGAGATTTTCAGAGCAACCTTCATCACTTTAATGTGTTTACTATATTATACCTACCTATTTATACGTAAACCTACGTGAATTCTATTTGTAATAGTTCGTCTGATGTTTTGTTAAAAATAATGTTATGAGAGATATTTATTTTTGTTAAAGGTAAATCAATAAAAAAACATTGTGCGGTTTTATGAAACCACGATGCAAGTGAATTTTTTTTCAATAAACAAGTCAGTGTTTACTTATTTTAGTCACCATAAAATATTTAAATACCCACGAATACAGTGTAGCACTTGCACAAATGAGTGAGAACATGCTACATGGTTAGCTGATGCGATCCATGGGCGCCGCCATATTGGCCTTGGTTGCTGTACCGAGTGGCGACCCCTAATCCGCGGCCGGCTGTAATGCGACATGCGATAGATGGACGAAAAAAATTTCAGGCTATAGAAAAAAGTATCACTTTAATTAATTAATTAATATAAATAATTATTATAATACAAATTTCAAGGTTAAAATATCTCTACTTTTGCAACATGTATATAAAATAATGAAATTATTTAGTAAATTCCATTGTGTTTGTGATTGCCCCTTCAAAGTTTATTTTAGAATTCATTATTAAATTTCAAAGGAAGCTTGTTGGCCTTTCTGGTTTAATGAATATTTTTCTTAGAATCCAACGCACACATAACTTGATGAATTTATTACGCAGGACTCTTTACTAAAATTTCATAAACTCATAAGTAAAATATACATTTATTTTTGTATTTTCATTTATATGTTGCTTTTTTGCCTAAAAAGTAGTAGATTAAAAAAAAGTGTAAGTAAAATAATTACGAGTAAAAAAAAACGGCTTAGTTGATATTCCCATGCTGACCTATTTGCGGAGAAAATGCAAATTTTAAAACATGTTAAATGCAAACGGCGAAGTTATTAAAATAGAGAAAGAAGATTTCTTATTATTCTAAAATGTTACATAATTGTAACCTCAAATTACATGGGTTTTCTGTATTTGATTTCTGTGTCAATTTATTAAGTATATTTCCTTATACACTTTTAGTAATACTGTGAGATGGATATTTTTTATTTAAAATGACATCGTTGTCCAAGATAGCGACAGATTTCCCTTGAGAATATTTTCGCTTCTTTATTCAAAGAGCCTCTTTTAAATATCCCGTTAATTTTATTTATAAATCGGTAACAAAATATTAATAGCCTAAAATAAATACATATATTTTAGATTTTGTTCGATTTATGTTTATTAGATGTGATTATGGTCAAAAGATAAAATTGTATAATAAAAACAGTTTACGGTTATTTAACCATTAACATATCACACTTGCCGCAGTATTTTACAGTTAGAAATTCCAAATATGTGTATATAATACGCTTGACAAAGTGTACAATATGTTTATAGTTTCATTCCAAGTCGCGGGAAAATATAAATTCAGGTATTTCCGGAGCCAATAACGGAAAAACCTACCCGTTTTATTTGTGTACGAAAACACACAGAAAAACGAGAGTATTCTGGGATATACGATGTTTGTTAACACAACCAGAAAACGCAATAAACAACTAAACATGATTGCACTTAATACGATCTTGAATAAAGTACAATCCAAGGACGATGACTACTGCCTATAGAAATCATCATGACTGGTGACACCTACCACAGTTTAAAATACTAATAACGATGAGTTAAATATCGAATTTTAAAAATGAAGATTCAAATCAAACCTAAAATATATCGGGGTTTTCTGACTGATTGAAATTTCGAAGACCAGATTGAAATTGCCCGTAAGTAGTTCTGGATATACTCTTGCTGAGCCTGGAATGTGACGCGCATTAATTTGCCACAAATTACGGTAGCGTTTAAAAGTATGACGGAGTCTTTTTGTTAGGCTATATTCATTTAAGTCTAGGATGAAAGGATAGATCACCGTTACTTTATTATTTTATTATTACTCGTTGACTGAGCACACTGCCACGAGCCAAAGGGTTCTTGAAAGGCTACTACGCACCGGAAAACCTAGCGTAGGAAGACCTTCATAAAGTGGACCGACCACCTGGTTAAGGTCGCGGGAATCCGCTGGATGCGGGTGCTTTAAGACTGATTGTTGTTGAGATCTTTGGGGGAGACCTATGTCTAGCAGTGGACGTCTTCCTGTTGAATGGTTGCATGGTGGGTGGATGATAGTTATTAATACCTATTCGTTTTTTGTACGACTAATCTCAACACGCCATGATACCGGCTACTTCTCATTTTTGATACAAATAGATCATTGGTTTATATTTCAAATTTGGCATTAGATAATAGATATCTTATTCACTCAACGATATCTATCTTTGTAATTTGCAGAGTTTATATATCTTTTTATAGATTTACGAAACTAAAGAAATTTTCCTTTAAGACGAAGCTTATTATTTCACAAACACGAACAACCCGGAGCGGAGGAAGGCAGAATTTTCCGCGAAACATAGCGCACTACAAAGTAGCTATAAATTGTTAAGCTCACAGCGGGCGTCAAGCGTTTCATGGCATTTTAGTGGCATGGACTTAGGGTTGTCAGAAACTAAAAAACTGTTAGGGACATTGTTAAAAAATTATTTTGTATATATTATGGTCGAATACGTAAATAAATTGGATCATAATCAGAAAATTGATGCTTGCAAAGTAAAGCGACGTGAAACTTGAAAAGTATTTATACTTACTCGTATATATGAATTCATTGCTTGAAACGTTAAAAATCATCATATAAATATATAGAAAAATATTTTAGCTTGTTTATCGATAGAAATATACGATAGAATTAAGAGGCAACCCTGTGAAATAATTGAGCTTTTCGGATCCAAAGGAATAATATTACTCGGGTGCAACTGTTAAGTATAGGAAACAAAATTAGCAAATATTTATTACTTGTTTGTAGACTATTTACGAATCGTTTGGCTTTCAGATATTATAAGCCCATCTAGTTAAGGAAACAGGTTTTATTTATGTATGTGAAACTTCGATGGTAGAAGATCCAAATACCAAGTTAAATGATGTAGGTTCGAAACCTATTTTATAGCTGAGTAACTGTAAAGGAATATATCGCTATGAAATCGTAGAATATAGGCAAGGCATTTTCTAATTCACCCTCAAATTTGAAATTCGGCGCCAGATTCATCTACAGATCTAGTGTATGCACTATACATACAAAAGATCAGTTAACATCAGGTAAGATTGTAGTTTAAACGTACTGATTACATACGAGCCTATTCCAGTATTAAAAAATAAAACAAGGAAGGAGATGAAAGAGCCTCGACCAGGAACAGATGCAAGGGAAACAATAATAATAGTGTCGCCGTTGCCTCGGACAAAATTTGTGTGTCGGCGTAGGAGATTTTTAAGTTATAAAACAGTTTTATAATTCAATTTCCAAATGTGTTACATTTTTCAATTTCAATTTGACAAAGTTTGAAATTTAATTTATGACTGAGATTCTGTTACTAAATTTGGTTATCTTATTGATTTTACTAATTTTATCAAATTATTAATTTACTTAAGTGTGGTTTTGTAATTTGAATTTAATAGATTTGAACTAGTTTTAATTTAATTTTATCATTTAATTTATACAAATTATGCCTTAATCCTAATTTAATGTTAATTCAATCTAACTGTTTATTTTTAACTCTTTATTAGACCTAAGTGACTACTATAAGTTTTTGACCGATGTATAGCAAAACTGGAATTACTATTATTATTGTTAGACATAATGAAACCATGAGTAAATAATGAAAAGCAATACAAAAGAAAAAATAATAATGCAAAAGAACACGCAACAAAAAAAAAAAAAAAAACCAAAAAGATCATAATAAACAAACGCAATAAAAAGGTCCCTGGTCATGCCATGGGGAAACAGGCGGGGGACTAAAAAAAAAAAATAGTGGGGATCTGAGATCGAGGAAAATGAATTCATGGAAATATATAAAACTCGGAAGGAAATTCGACGAAGACACGTATAATAATAATACTGTTGAAGTTGCCATACCAACATATTACAAACATAAAATAAACTACACCCAGATATAGAATTAAATCTAAAGAAGTAGTGTAAAAAGAAATAAAAAATTGGGAAAAAAGAAGCAACGAAATGAATTATATCATTTACTTAATTCATCAACAACCATCAAATAAATAGGCAAATTACTGGTACAACATCAAAATATTAGATTTAATTAATATCTATTTACTATATACCATGAATCGATGTAACAATGATTGTGAACCAATAAATAATTTATATCCGGAGAACAAATAATCAAAAATAGATAACAAAACATAGTTAAGTGTATATCTACGTTAGTGTGGGTTGTATCTTATGATCGCTGTAGAAAGGATTTATGTGTGATGGACGAAGATGATGCACAGGTTTGGACGCATTAGTGTTTGGTAGTCTCCATTGTTTCATAAAAAATTCTCGATCCCTCAGCCGCAGAAAAAGATGCTCCAAAAAGGGCCTGCACTTGTCGTGGAGTAGAGGTGACGAGAAAGTAGTTCCTACTCACAATTTTTTTCCGACTCACTATCTCTTTTGACCTAAAGGGGCTTTACAGCTTCACCAAACTTTGGGTCGATCGCTTAAGGTCCTCAGTCAAAAAAGGTAACTAACACAAATGCACTATGTGGTACGAACTTAGATTAGGCCGTTACCTGATTATAAAATTCAGCGAAATTTGCCCTAGTTAATCCTTAGGATTTGTAAAAAAAAGAAATGAGAAGGTCTCGTACGATCCCCATGTACCTGCGTGTGATGTGTAGGAGTGTGTGTGAAGTGTGTCTAACGCCAGGATTCAAGCAGGGCCACTGTTTCGCACTGGCGGCGGCTTCAAGAGCCTCCTTAGTTAGGCATCGAAGTACGTCCTAGGGCGCTGACAGAAAGGGAATTGGAGCCAGCCAAATAAGTGAACGAGGAAACACCATAACGTTTTAATAGCCCTACATAACCCACTATTTTCCAATTTGTTATATCGCCTTTTATAATGGTTTCTATAACTGAAACTTTACGATCGACATGTTGTTATAATGTTAATAAAACTTCAGACATTAATAAATTATAGAAAGGATGTATTACTGCTCCGACTTCTTTAGAAAGCTGAATTAAGTTTACTCAGATTAATGCATTTCCAATATAAAGTGCACAGTTATCGCGTTCCAAGTTTTATATTTACGAATGAAGTCTATGAAAGTAGTTTGTATAATTACAATTGAACATTCCAGTTTCAATGTGTATTGATCTGATATTATAAATTATATGAATATTTTAATTATGTTTTGATTTTTATCTATATTACTTAATTAATTCAATTGTTCTTAGCTTCATCAACATTCTGATTACAATATAGGTCTGTTGCAAATTAAAATTATTATGGTCTGTAAATGTGTAACTGTTATATTATTGTACTTATTCATGAAAAAGGTTTAAAAGTAAAATTGTGTTGAAGTAATTAGTTTCATGTATTATGCATACAAACTGTGCCCTGTGGCTTTCCTCGAATATAATAATTTTTGTTTTTTTTTTTACAATTATTCACGATATAAGTATACTATCGCGCACCAGTTGGATATTCAATAATTAAGGTTTTTCATTTATTTTTATACATAAAATCTTAGTTTAGTTAGTTGATATTATGTGAATAAATCGACAATGATTTGATCTTTATTTCAAATATAAAAACAATTACGCCTCAATAACAATAACAATATCGAATATTACTACAAAATATACGCATTTTGTACAAAAAAAAAACACAAATCACACTTTTATTCAAATTGTTTACGCTAAAATAAATTAATAATATAGTGAAATTTAATAATGTAAGTTTTTTACTATCCTTGAAAAACTCAAAGCTTAGTTAATCCCGGACCTGAAGGATAACTAAGAGTCAAGAGCAATTGTGTTACTAGAGTCACCATGTTGATATTATTCCTTAGGGTATTTTCGTAAATTTATTTTTTGTTTCTACAATTTCGTTTGCAAATACGACAAACATTCTCAAAACTTATTTACTTCACCGCGATTTAAAAACAAGTATACCAAACGTAAGTTTACTATAAAATGTCACTTGGAATTTAAATTCAAGATGTGGTCAAGAACAATGGGAAACTTAGAACGTAACTATTGAGGTAGTAAATGACAATAAGAAATATTTTTTTACTCTGCATCTCAAATAAAACTTTCCGGTCGAAATGAAATATAAAATATTACAATTTATGTAATATATATAATCTCTTTTTTCAAACTGATTAAGACGCTCTCGAATGACAAGGAGTTGTCAGCTTCACCGTAAACGCCAGGTTAGTTGCTCAAGGGGTTAAGAACCTCAGAGAGTGGTATCTAGCGCAAACGCCTCAAAGTAGTACGGACCTTAACTAGGGCTGCTGACATTTATGGATCCCATGTTATATGTATTGTAACCTATATAATGCTTGTTAAGATTGCGGATGGAAGTTTCATTGTATCATGTTGGTGGCACGGAGAGAAGCAGCGTGCTCAGTTGGAGACCGGAACACATCCTCACCTTACCTTAATTAACGATATCAAAATTCAAAAATTCTTTGTTCAATTTAAGACCTGCTCGTTCAATCATCGGGAAGAGATGTTATATGGTAACCTTCAGTGTGCCCAGCTCGGTGTTCTCTGTGTTCAGTTGTTTTTATCACTTAATATTTTTCCTATTATCCAGGTGAAAAGTTGCCTCAATAAGCTGGGGTTAAGAGGTTTGAACAAAGTTTGAGAATCAGTGCCTCTAGGCGTTTAAGACATTTAGCATCAGGTGAGATTGTGGTCAATGCACTTAACAGTGTAAAAAGAGTAATATCCGTATTCTTGCGTTATTTAATGTCTTTTTCGGGAATTCGCTTAAACAGAAGTATGACGACCGCAATACGCTCGTAAGTGTTTGGCAATTTTCCAGGAAAGTATTACAAAACGGTCTACCGTTGGGTAGTTTAAAAAATATTTGTTCAGGTATTGTGTATAATTAAATCTTTACTTATAATAAAAGGCTATAGGTACGAAATCTGTACATTGAAGATATTTCAGAAAAAAATATCATGAGGGAGTTCAGAATCGACAATAGAACACACTTCGATGGTTTTTTAAATTTTTGTCACGCAAAAACTATTGGACCGAATTGGATGAAATTTGGTAGGATTGATATACTTTGTAGTAATATTTGGATTAAATATATATATATATATATAATGCATAAATAGCGTTTATCTATGTTCATATTAAAACATCTCAATAAATATGTGTTTGCTTAATAAGATTATAAATTAATAGTGAAATGAGCAAAAATAAAACTAAATAATTCAACATAATTTATTTACATTTAATTTAAAAATGTGTTTCTGTGGATTGTTAATAGATGGCGCTATACTTTTTTTTTAAATGTTTTGAAACATTCCTAGGACATAGATAATCTCTATTAAATAATACAATAACAATAAAAGCCTAAAAAAAAATTTCTGTTTGTCTGTTTATTAATTTGTTCAAAAACTACTGATCCGATTTCGATGAAATTCGGTATGATAGTAGTTTATACTCTATGTATTTATATAATGTATGCAAAGCGCTTATCTAGATTCAAAAACCATAATAATGAAGTGTATGCATAATAACATCTATATTAATATTAGAAAGATGTAAAGATTGTGAGTTTGGTTGTTCGGGGTATAATCCACAGTACTAATGATCCGATTTTGAAATATTTTCTCTGATGGAAAGGTATACTACAAAATAGGCTACTTTTTACTTTAGTAAATTTTACTTTCAATAATTAATCACAATAAAAGTAATTAAAGTCGGCAAAAATTCTATAACATGGCGTGCGCTATCTGAACGGTTTGATCTATGCCCTGTGTTACTTCCGGTGTTTAGGCCTGGGTCACTCTCGCCCAGTCTGGCCTTCGGGGGTAAAACACGGAGGTTAATATTTTAAGTGTGAGGAGCAGGGCTGTAAGGTCGTTGATTGTAGGGGTGAGGCGAGAGGTGATATTCATCATCATATGAGTAGTATGCTGTGCATGCCGCCATTTATGTATTACCAAACGGGACGGGTCGGGACGGGATGTCTGAATTTCACGCGAGCGAAGTCGTGGGCACATCTACTAATACTATATAATTCTATAATAACACATACATTTATAACTTGTGTGGTCATCCTACTCGTAATGTAGTTGTGAAATATTGTTCTCGTCGGTGACAGATTGCACTCGGCTCTCTAAGTTCAAGATTTACTGTCATGTATAAATTGCAAAGCACGATCTCTTACAATCTTGTTTGTTTTTGACTCACTTAAAAAAGGAGGAGTTTATCAATTCATCTGTGTTTTTTATGTATGTTTTTTTATTCGATTACTTGGTTATTTGTTTACCGATTTGCAACATTTTTTTTATCGAAGGAGTACACTTCCGAGGTGGTCCCATTTCCACAAAATCAGGATCTGATTAGTGGAACTCAGGGAAATTGAGAAAACCCCTCGAATATTACAGTCACACGTGTTTCATATATTCCTTTTCAAAGTCATAAAGTAGGCTTCACAGCCATACCTAAAACCTACTTAAATTAAAAACTTTTTCAATAGAATAAACTATAAAAACGCACTAAAACGTTAATAAATAATTACTTTGTTAATCTGCGTCGTTAATTTTGGATTCGGTGCCAGCTAGAGTTAACCAATGTACTCATTTACAAATGGAAATAACTGACTAAACTTTATCACAATTACATATAAGCTAAATAAAGGACAAGGAAGATTTTAAAGGACAATTAATCTAAATTGAATATAATTAGTGACGTACATTTACACCACTTTGTTAGCCGTAAGCTGCCACTGATTTCAAAATTAACGAAGCAGATTAATAAAGCAATTATTTATCGACTTTTTAGTGCGTTTTTATAGTTTTGAAGTCGGTTTTGTTCATTAAAAAAGTTAGTATTAAGAGTACCTATGTTCAATTAACTAGGAGTATAATTTTAAAGAGGATATTGTTTATCAATAATTGTACTTGTTTTCACGGCTATATAAAAAAAAACTTTAATTTTGCTATTTCAACTCTCATGCTTTTAGTAATTTTAGTTGATCAAATATCTGTGTAACTTTTAATCTCTAAGAAATTAGTAAAATAATTCTTTATCAGGTTCAACAAAAATTCTTAACATTTTTAAATATAATTGCTCCACATTATTCGGTATTTGTTCAAATTAAGCTTAGAGTATTCTCGTCTCTAGAGCCCTGAAGAAAATTATTAATTTGGTTGTCTCCAGCAGGAAATTTGCCTGTAGGTCTAATCTGTAATAATGGACTTTCTGAAACAACACATTTTAGAAGAATTTATACAATCTCATTTAACATTATTGGTGCAAATTTATGGAGACTGTTTATGTTTCAAAGAGTGTATAACAATGCGTAAACTATATACTAGCGCCACCCTTTAAATTTACTAAATATTTTCGCAAGCCTTGTTTATACTCCCAAACCTTTGTTTGTTAAACCATTTAGCTTAGCAGACGTTATGATTTAAAAAGATCTCTGTTATATCAACATAGTTTATTAAATAATCCATCATTGTCTATGTTTATTAAATTGTTTCGTTGATAGAACATAATGGCAGAGTTTTAACAAGCTTTAATAACTTTTTATTTTGTAATTTATCTTTTGTTTTTTCTACTGCCTCGATAATAACCTAACCTTTTTAATTTTATTTTTTTAATATGTTACTTGTAACTTATATATAGTTAAAATGCAGTGATACATAATATGGAAAATTAAAGAATATTTTTTATTTTAGGAGATCATTTTTTCGTAATCAACTTTTATTTCTTTTATTCTATATCACATACTAGGTTATTGAAATATTTAAATAGAAATTTAGTAAATTTTTCTTCACAATATACATTTAGTTAGTCGTCGCGTCATTCAATTTATTTTCTTAAGGAGTTAAAAGTTTAGACAAGTCTCGTGAGAAAGTGAGAAGACTTCGAAATAGGAGATAACTTTATTTCAAAGTATTTCGAAACTAATCTTACGAGGAAAATACATTGAGATACAATAGTATATATCAGTAAGACATTTAAGTAACTCAAAATATGTTTCAGTGGCTACTTCCATTTCAACGGTTTCAGTTACCTCCATATCTAAGTTTAAGAAGAGGGGAAAAAGATAAAGCAAAACTCTTACGCGCTCGTCACTAAAAAAAACCGTTGTCAATAATACAATCGCCGTAAATGGGGGTCATTAACCTTTGAAGTTTCTAAGCCATTCTGGATCCCCCTTGGTTACACTATGTAAGGGCATCGCAGGTCGACCCAGTCAGTTCAGTTTGTTTGGAATATCGGAGCGAAGAACAAGAGGAGAACCGTAAGTGATCTAGAAGTGTTAGGGGGAAATAGTGAACAGTGCTGGATATTTAAAAAGTATTGTAGTATATACGTGCTTGTTATTAGTAATCGTAACGAACAAATTTATATTGTATCGAGATGAATTGAAACAATATACGATGGATAACCGATCTCTCGCCATTTGCCAAAAACAAAAATACGTCCGTCACATATAAAAACATTTACACGTGAAAATTAAACAAGGAATTAAAGGGGACTATTTACAAGATGCATCTATGATTTTTGGAAAAGAGTGTTAAAGACGAATGACTAAGGAAGTTTTAGTAGTTTAGTAATAAAATGTAACAATTAAATAAGTGTTTACGTATGAATATGTAACAATTGTAAATATGATAATAAATAGATAATAGTATATAGTGATATATAGTTAGATAAACAGAACAGATATAGCATGACAAGCTCTCGGATAATGGCCGAGGTGTGCAAGGGATAAAAAAATCTATCCAAAAAAAAAACAAAGACACAATGTAAATAGCTATAATAAAATGAGTTAAACGAATCGTATATTACGATAAGAATATATAGGGTTGACCCATAGGATCAAGGCTAATTACATTACTATTGTTTACTTAAGTATTATGTACAATGAAATAAATGCGTTTCATGCGGTTTATTTTGGATTGGTTTTCTCTCTTTATCTATAGCCAGTTTTATTGTTTTTTCCTTGTTACTCGCATCATTGATTTGAAACTTTGAATCTGGTTCATTTAAGTATCCTTACGTAGAGTAACCCTGCTAAAACATTTAAACAGATACTATCTATCTCTAAACAGGTCTAAGACGAACTTTATTTGTTTATTTAAGCGTTACTTCGATATTAGGTATATTCCCTCGAAAACTTCTAGTTGGCGCTGTCGTTTATTATTAATATTCCGAAGACGCGACTTACATAATCAAATGTAATAACAGACTTAACATCGTGAAATAAGGACAAATCTTAAACTGGAGTTGTTGCAGAAGTAGCATTTAGTAATTAGTAAATTTTAAGCCCAATTAGTTTCGTCGTACCAGACACTCTAATTTGTATAACAAGTGTAATTTCATCTATTTAACTTAAGCCGATGCCCTCTTGTGTTGCTCCTAACTCGGAGCATTCGTCGCAAAGTTTGTTCCTAAAACCGGCTTTAATATATTGAAAACTGTATTGCGACGAGCTGAAAGTTTACAAGAGGGCCGTCCCATTTGCTGAATCATATAACTGACTATTGAAAAATAAACAGAACCGACGGAAATGTGATGGTTCGTATATAAAGGATTAGGTAAATAAATTTTTACAAATGTTGGTTTATAGAAATTTGACATATATTAATGTATTTAAAAGTGGATTTGATGTTAATAAATTTTTGTAACGAAAGCTTTACCGCCTGGAGGTAAGATAATAAATATTTCAATTTAAAAAGACAAAGAACGAAGTCGTAATGAATACAGATCACAGCTATTGTCTAGACGAATACAACTAAGGTTAATAAATTAGAGGTTTGAAATGACTTCAATAAAAACCCCAATAAGTTGAACATAAACCTAAATGACAAAACACAACGCAATAAGTACTTTCTCCAGTATTTGGATGTATTTACTTTCCTTATAAATACTTATTTTATTAGTACTTATTTACTTATTCATTCATACAGAATCATTGCGAATTATTTTTCACATTTTATTCACTTTTAAAGTTTGGTAGGTAAACCTTTAAAAAATGCTTAATTTAATTTCCAAACTTTTAGAGACCTGTACTTAATGTGTTGAGTACCCATAAAAATAAGACAATAGGAAAATAATGAAAAGCTGGCGTAAACGCCGGATAAGTGCTCAAGGGGTTAAAGTTCATTGCAAAAAATATCTACAATTATCAAACGTGTAATTACAATAATATAATACATAGATTATAATTCTCTTAAAATTGATAACGTTAAATTTAAAGAAATCATGTACGTGCAAATGATGTTTGGAAAAAAATAGAAACAATTTTTTCTTTAAATCGGTTAAAATAAAAATTAATTCCGAATAAAATTTGTGATGGTGTTGAATTTATGACGAGAAATAATAGCTATAGCGACTTGTTTTAAACATACTTCTATCTCTATATATATAGATATATTTCATTACTTTTTGGGGTCGTCTATTATAGTTGAACATAAAGTCTAGTTTAGATTATACTGTAAATATATGCTACATCTAACACAAGGAAACGTTAAACAAATAACCAAAAACCACAAACTAAACTAATAATAATCCAGATTTACAAGTGTTGATAATTAAAATATTTTTTTAAAGTTACGTATTCACGTTCACGTATGAAGCGGCGAAAAAGTATATCAAAATATATAGATCTAAATGTAACCATCGAGCAAATTTCATAAAAGTAGAATTAATAATATAAGTAGAAACTTCGTTCCATTTATAGCATTTTTACCTATCCAAACGGTCAACTTTACTGATTTGTATGGGGTTTCATTTGGTCACATCACGCTTTGATTGTAATGAAGGAAAACAGTTACGATATACAAGACATTATAATATAAATACATTTAATATATACATTATATGTAAAATTTGTACATAATTTATGATATTCTAATGCCACGTGAAAAGAAAATGGGAAAAGCGCCCCTAACATCATAATAGTATAAAATCGTCATTAAAAATCATTGCAAGCAACCCAATGCATGTTAATGGTGTCATTAACTTTTAAAGTTTCTAGGCTGTTGTAGGAAATTGTTGCTTTTACATTTCAAAAGGTCTCCGGGTCGAACAAGTCAGTTCAGTTTTAATTGAACATCGGAGCGAAGAACAAGAAGAAAACCGCAAGCGATCTGTAAATGCTACGAGTAAATAGTCAAAAATGTTGTGTATTTAAAGACTAATGTCGTCTATCCGTGTTTGCGTAACGTGCGTTTTATTCGAATAAATATTTATCGTGTCGCAAACCATTTCAGCTACCCACGAGCGTAACAACATATCTTCATTTATTTGTGCTCATTTGAGAAGGTGTAAGCCGATTTTATTGTAATTTTAGTGAATTTTGTTATGAAAGTATCCTTAATGTATGCAAAGATAATACGAAGTACGTAACATAATCACGACTCTTCAGAAGACACTCATATAGTACCTATAATTAATATAGAATTATTGAAGCGATATGACCTTTTTTTTTTTTTTTGACGGGGGGAAATGCATTTACGCACTACCCTTACCTATTGCATTAGTGAGACCGGAGTCCCCCAATGCAATAGGTAAAGGGGGTACAGAGGGACGACTCCGTGCCAGTGTGGTACTCGCCCGGACGTGAAGCTTTCGGAAATACCCACTAAAACCTCCCGGGGCAGTCCGCCGCATTTGGGATGGGGGCGATACGGGGTGGCTTTCGCAAGCACCGCGTCACGAAGCGATATGACCTAACCTATAAGTATGGTGAAAGGTGTTACTACGGGCATATAATATTTACGAGAGATAAAATATTATTTTATTATCTTCGCCTTAACGCTTCAATGATTTGGAAATAATTAAAGCTACGAAATAGACGAAAAGTATTAAGCTTTCAAACCGACATTGTAGTAAAATTTCCTCTACAAGTAAATAAAAATAAAACAAGAAAATAACAAAATCGTTATGTGTTTCCTTAATATTTATTATTCTGAAGCTAGATGGCCGATTCTTAAAATTACTGTGCTGGGGTAACACTCGTTAGCAGATTTTAACATATATCTGTTTATTGGGTTCATTGATGATTTTTTGTTTAAATTAATTTATGGTGATTCAAAACAAAATAAGCTATTTTATTAAAGAGAAATTATGAAACAACTTTAGAAAAAAAAATAATAGGCGGCCACGGGAACTGCCGACGGAAGTGAAAACTCGAAACTCTGAAAAAATTGTTTATTTAGTGTTTAATTTTCATTATTTTTTCAATTGATATTATTAACTTAACCTAACATCAAACATTTATCTGGGTTTTACATTTATTGGAGCTCCGACCAATAATTATGTACATTTTCTTATAGTTTATTCATCATCATCAAAACACACGATAGGCTGCGTGAGTATACATTTTATTATTTATCTTAAACGCCATCTTATACTTGACATACTGCATCATGTTAACTGCTGACGTCATAGGATTAGTAACGCGAATGTATAAGTTTTTCCTCAACCGAGAACCGCTCAAGAAGTTTTCACTTCGAAAATTAAACATTTAAAAATAATATATAATTAGGCCGGTAATTAATCCTTTAATAGGTAAATATAATATTAAACTCGATCCCTCAGATCCCTTAAAGGAGCCCTTAGAGACCCTTGAAGGAGGACCCACATTTGTCGGAGAGTTTGAGATAATGCAAAAACAGATATAGTAAAAACATGATAATCTGTGATGTTTTTCGCTGGCTTAATAGTGAAGAATCTTCAACTTTTTAGCAATTTTAAAAAAGCGCTTTTTCTTTTTTTGCTATGTCTTTTTATTAGTTTTAGCGGAATACGAAGTATTGATAGTTCATTTCAAAATATATAACCATTTTTTAAGTATTTATACCTGTGGCTGTGTACAAACACAGGTGGCACAGAGAGCCGTGGAGCGTGACAAGATCGAGCAAGAAATGTCGTCTCACTAGAGTGACATTGAAAAGTGATTATGAAATTAAAACGAGGTTCATTAAGATTTGTTACTAGGTAGAGATTGATGGCAAACAGACTAACACTGACGGAGTAGTACATACAGAATATAGAAATAAATGTAGAGTCAGACGTACACAAGCTCTTTGAGTGGACGATATTGAAAAAATCGCTAGTTACACTTTAATGAGGCTGAAGTGAAATAAGGGGCGTATAAGATGATGAGACTTCACCAGTTCACCAGTGACAATGATGAAGAATTAAGCTTATTATAACCTTCTTTTGAATTACGTGTGTACGAGACTAAACTGGGTGTCTGCCGGAGTATCGTGTCGATGGTCGGTGCAGCCGTGACAGACTTCACTTTTTCATGAACGTCATCGGCGAGTGTAGATCGTGTCCGACGAATCACCTACGTTCCTCGTAATCTTATTCCCTTTTTGTTTTTACAATAATAAGAACTGATATGTGGAACTATTCTGTAATTACTAGGCTATTGATTTTATTGGTATTATATATAGAATATTATTCAACCAATTTCACTGTTGCTAATTGTAGATATACTCACATAAGACGCTATAGCTGATCCTGATAAGAGGCGAGGAAGCGAATTAAACTTATAGCATTTCCTATATATAGTCATCAAACAAAATTCAACCTCGAGATATAACAAAAATGTTAATGAGGTTATAGTTATAATATTTAGACACGTTCAAATGATACATATATGGCTTTTGATATTAGTGCACATAGGAAAGATATAGCATAGCAGTCATAAAATTTTTGCAAGTAGTTTTAACGTAAATTATGAGTATTATCCGCTCGCTGCAAACGACCTTTAGATTCATCCGACCGTTTTTAAGATAGTCGAGTATTAAATTCACCGACGACGTTCTCTTCTATTTTAATATTTAATTCGCGGCGGAGTTCTCTTTTGGATCGTGTCCAAGTATGAAGAATAAAAGTTCTGCGAGAACCAAAAAAGTTTACTTACTTCTTTTTATTACTTTCCCATAGATCGCGGCGGCTGTTCATGCGGCTGGCTGACTGTTCAGTTTTGATGTATTACAACCTTATTATAACCGTGATTTTATATTTAATATGTATTTAAGATGATAGTTTATATATTATATAATAAACTATGAATACTATGAGATCTAAACCGTTTGTAATTTATTATTTGGGTGTTATTTAATCTTTCAGCGTAGGAACAATCCTTGTTAGTGATTCCCTTCATATGATAAGTTTCTATTGATTATGTTATGGTAATTGTAATTACCTTTACTTAGTTACTTAATAAGTACTTATTTAACAATAAAATAAAATAATTAATTTGCAAATAATGGACATTGATGCTCGTAAAGCAATGTATTTCTCTCTCACGGCAACTCAAGCGATAATAAAAAATTATGTATGTTCTTTATTTATATTTATGTCAAACCCAGAGGATATTTAAAGCACCTCCAGGCTAACATTTTGTTTCACACGGTTATAGGTTCAGTGCTTTGACCACAATCTCACCTGATGTTAAGCGACGACGTGGTACAGGATGGTAAAAAAACACTAAGCCTATATACTGGTTTAAGAACCAGTTAAGAATCACTTCAGAGTGTTGCTTCCGAGACACAACTATTGGTATTTGACCACAGGTTTCAGAACTTGAAGGTGGTAGCTACCTAGGCGAGCATTGTTAATGCCCTGCCACCATGCTATGGTTTCCTCACGATGTTTTCTTTCACCGCAAGCACAGAATGATTTTAGAGTTGGACAGGTGGGTTTGAACCCGCGTCCATTGATGCGGAATCCGGCCGCACTATCCACTGCGCCATCATCGCTTCGAAGTAGTTTCAAAGTAATAACGTAGTTCAGAAGAAAAAAATAATTCTATTTGATTTAGTTTAATAACTAAAATAATAATTTATATGTATTCATTTGTGAGATTAACAGCGTAGAAGAGGAAGAGAAAGCACACGTGATACCTCTGGTGTTGCAGGCGTCCATAGGCTACGATGAACGCTTATCATCAGGCGGATCGTATGCCTGTTTGCCACTTGAGTGATATATAAATAATTTTCATATATGCCAAAGCCCAGACCACGGGCTAGACGTAGGTTCGAACCCACTTATATAATTATATAATGAGCCTGAGGTTTCGGTGAAAGAAAATATCGTGAAGCACCACAGCATGGTGGCAGGGGATTTTCTAATAATGTACGCTTAGGTAGCCACCACCGGCAGCATTACTTGAGAGCCAGTACTCTGTAAGCTGAGTGTGTTCATCATCATTTACCACAACTTCACTTAACATCAGATGAAATTGTGGTCAAGGCGCTTAGCCTACACAGTATAAACAATACTCAATATTTTGGAGCCAAAAAGTTATTCCTTAAAATTCCTTTTTCAGTTATTTGTTTTTATTTCTTATGTAAGTAAATAAAGATTTCGTCTACTTTGTGATGCTGTGGCAGCCTTCAAAGGTCAATGCATGTATATGCTATTTATTCAATATATTATGTGCATGGTCATTGTATTGGCTACTGGTCGTCCTTTAAATAAATAAACAATTTTCATCGTTTACTTAAGCTTAATCTTAGGAAATTCGCCAATGTAGGTAATTGATTAAAGAACTAGCTATGTGCCCGCTACTTCGCCCGAGTTTCATATATTCTTCATTCATTTGCTAAATTAGCAGTGGAATATAATGTTTTGATGGTGCTGTTCATGGAATCGTATTTGATAGCAATTTCATGTTTTAAATTTTTTACGCGAAACCCTAATATTTTCCTGGAATTATTTTCGGTACTAACAGAAAGCGAAGATATTTCTCAAAAATTACATGTACCCATCAGTAAAACTGTGTATTGAATCGTATTTTATTCACAACTTCATGAGTTGTTTTTTTTTACACGGAACCCTAGTTATTTTCGAAAAATAAAAATAGCCGAAGTTACGTAGAGTAACTTCCGTTTCAGCCCTTCCGGAGATGAGCTGAAACACAAACAAACCGTATATATATTCAAAAGTATTGAGTAAAAATTTGTTATTTTGATATTACAAAACAGACATTTCAGTTTTATTTACTCGTATAGACTGTAGTTCTTCAAAAATGCTAGCAAAAACTCCACGATAACATATTGATATTAAACGGGGGGATGAAGTCGCGGAGAGAAGATAGTTTTATAATAAGGTAAGGATATCATATAGCTTCCTGTAACTTTAATATAACACTTGGTGAATGGCTGAATGAGCTATCTACAGGTCGTAATATTTCAAAGTACGACCAGCCTCTCCTAAACTCTCGGCAGATAATACATTCTTGATACCGGGCTTAATAAAGCTAACCGTGAGCCGTTCATTTCTCTTGAATTCCACAAAAAGGTACAAAACAAATACCCCGACGTCCTCTCATCGTTTCATCCCTTAAATGGAAAAAGTTTCCCTCGAACAAGAGAACGCGTAATGTAAATATAAAGTGTGAATTTCATTAACATTAGTAATAGGTGGAAGTTAAAATAGGTGTTGCCATATACAATATCAACTGGAGGTAAGACCACGCGGTGAAACACTTGGCTTTGCACTTGGCACGAGACGACGGGCTTAATAGAAAAATTCCTCGAGCGATGCCATGAATACTTGCATGATTGAAGAGATATCTCTCTCTCGCTTTCACAATAAACCTGCCGATATTTTATTGAGAATCTTGTGATCTACTTGTAGCTATGACATACCTTATTATGTATGTCTTGTAATTCTATAATACTATTTTATTGCCCTTATTTGGGCTTATTAATTAAACTTATTCCCCAAATTCATGCTTAAACTTAACACCTTTGAAACAAGTCGACAGTTTAGAATTTCCTAAGTTACAATCAAGACGTAGAGACAGTTGACGTAGAAAGCGTACAGAGTAACTTTATTTATAACGTGTCGCAGATGCCTTAGAAAATTAACTAACTGGTTTAAAAGGTTCTTAGAAATCGGGTCTTTCCAATTATGTACCTATCCGACGATTATACGGGGAAAGTTAATAAATGTTAGGAAACAGTACTGTGTACACATATACGTTAAAAGAGTATAAGCAGAAATGTTATTTTTATCTGCGATTACGAATTTATGAAAGCGGTTGAGCTCTGTGTTCCATCGGCTAACAGTTTGTAACATACCGTCCATGTGCTATATATATGGATATTATTTATAAAGCATATGATCGTGTTATATTAATATTACGCATCGTTTAGATATTTTTAAAATTAATTATAAATAATTTCTCAAAAGTACAATTTAACTTGTCGATTATAAAGATAATTTCTATAATACAAAATAACAAATATTGTGGAATTACTGTGCAAGATATCATTAT
Source organism: Samia ricini (assembly GCA_014132275.2). NCBI lineage: Eukaryota > Metazoa > Arthropoda > Insecta > Lepidoptera > Saturniidae > Samia > Samia ricini. The sequence continues at coordinate 29,059,430 of AP028159.1, read as the reverse complement.
CATTATCATGCCTTGTTTCCAATTTATTTGTGGTTGGCGCTGTATGTTTTTTCTTCCATAAGTAGTTATTTCTACATTTACTTTTTTTTGTTTCATATTATCCTTCACACATTCCATCCGCATTTACCTTAGCCTTTCCCTATTTTACAATTCTTCCTTATTATATATATATATATATAACTTATTATCTATTTTATTAACATAAACATCTCTTCTCATAATATGTCCATACGTGGTATTCCTTTTCAACACTGTCGTTACTATTTTCTATCTTTATCCATTCGCATTTCAACTACATGAACCAGTACCTCTAAGTTTAATGTGTTTACCATCCATCCATGTGCAAAACATTTCAATTATAAATTCTGTTTTTGTAATATGTTTTGATTTTTCATATTTTTTTACTACTTTTTAAGTTCGTAGTTGCTAAATTTCGACTTCCGAAATTGTGATGAAATAACATGCCGGAATACAAAATGGCCGATCGGATTGAGTTACAAGATATGTTAGTCATCTAAAGTGTGAATGTTTGACTTTACGTAACATTGAATGAAGAACAGTTTGTAAATAAGTTTGATGATGTATTTATTATTGTAATTATTTTGTTAAACATATTTTATTGAAGCGTTGCTGATAACAAATACGTGTGAGGCCTGCGTAGCCGTTTCGCGATATGGCGAGCAATTTGCGTGTCGGAGTTACGCTGGAGGGAGATAAATCCACGTGAACGCGCCGATAAAGCGGTAGGTTTTTGGTGGTTCATACACTGTTTCACATCTATATAGAATAAGAGAATGGAATTCAACCCGAGGGTGAATACATTGTTAATGGTACTAAAATTCTCTAATACCTTCATTCCTATATACGTAGTTGTAAGCTGTTATTATTTAATACTAGCTGTTCCGGTGTACTGCTTCAAAATCAATAAAGCTGTATTAAATTTAGTATTTACTACAATTCGCAAGGAAACACCTTCAGTGCGAGAAACGAACAAAATATTGAAATTAGTCATTCAGTTCTCGAGATATTATTAAAAAGCCGGTCCGTGATTTGTTCCTCGGGGAGTCAAACCCAGCGAATCAAAGGTTTTTGAGTTATAAATGGTGTACCTAAACCTAAATTGTTTCATACATTTCGATTAACATTTGTAGATAAAGAAAAAGATATTTAAAAGGTGTCATTTTAAAAACGAGATTTCAATGAAATCCCCGTCAATAAAGGTTATAAATGATGTTGTTCAAGCCGGTGACATGACATGTTGCCTAAAGTATTTGGTGACAAATTTTAAATTTTAGGGAAATAATAATCCACGCTATATATTAAAAGTCCCAAATAAAATGATAAGGTGTTTTCATCATTGTAGAACAGAATTTGAATCAGGTGTCGGACCATACCGAAGACACAGCCATTGACACTTCTGAAATGAAGTCTCTTGAAGCGATAATTGCTCATTGATAGTGTATGATTCTGCCTTGATGAACAGTTTGAATTCGCTTTTTTTCGAACTGATTATCGAAGGACCTTGATAGGATCGTGGAACTTTGGATCGAGCGCTTAAGGCAATCAGCCGAAAAAGGTAACTAGCACAGACGCACCAAAGTAGTACGACCCTCGGCTTGGTCATTACCTAAGTAGATAATTTATGGGAATTTGCTCTGCTTCTACGATTAAATAGAGAAAAAGGCCCTTTAAAGAACACATGTAACTGTGTGTGATGTGTAGGAGTGTGTATGCAATGTGATACGTGTAATGATAGAGTGCATACAGTGCCACTATATTGCGTTGGTGGCGACTTCAAGAGTCTTCCCAATTCGGGATGGAAACATGTCTTAGGTCGCTCCCATAAAGGGATCCGAAGAGATGGTTCAAATTTATCAATCTTACTTCATGAATTTGACCTTAAAGATTGGGAGGAATCGTGGTAGATTATTTTCTCTAAATTGTGTAATCATATAAAATTTTGGGTAAAGCAGTTTAAATTCGGACATATTTCATACATATGTTTTTGTATATGTCTGATAAAGATTCGTTGCTGCCACACTAGAGTTCGTCCAGCACAGACCAATTAGTGTCGCATCGACAACTTTGTTAATGGTCGTCGTTCGGTGCGCGACGGATTCTAACCGCCCGTAAAGGCTCACTGTGCGCCTGAGGCTTTCAAATAGATCATAATTGGAAATTGCTCGTTGTACTGTGGGTCTTTGAGGGGATTCTCGAATCTGGTAAATGTACTTTAAACTTTTTTTTAAATATGTAGTTGTAAAATGTATACATATTTTAACAATAAGAAAAAAAAAATTAAATAAAATTTTGTGAAAATGCAGAGTTGATTCTTATTTTTATTTCAAACTGTCACGATCCCACCTGATGTTGGTGATGTGTGAAGTGATGATGGGGTAAACACTCTAAGCCTAGAGGTACTGGGTTTCAAGTGATGTTGTTGGAACATGTCTATTGATGTTGGGACTAGGTTTTCAAACTTAAAGGTGAGCGTTGTGTGAAAATGCAATGGTTTCCTGCCGATGTTTTCTTTCACCGAAACTAAAGCTCATGGAAGAAAACGATAGGTGGATTCGAACTTACAACCTTTGACTTCCGAACTTTGGTTTCTGACCACAAAAATAGACTTTAATTATTTTTTTTATACCACTAAAGTGGCAAACAGGCACACGATCCGCCAGATTGTAAGCGATAACCGTAGCCTATGGACGCCTGCAACACCAGAGGCACTACGTGTATGTTGCCATCTCTAAAGTTTACCAAAAATGCAATTCTATGATCTAAAAATGCATTATTCTAAATATTGTACGACACTTTCCAATACACAAGAAGCCAATAAAACAAAACTTATTTAAAATTATCACTATTAAAAATATAATATTAGTTAAATTATGCGCACAATTTTGATGAAATTCCTCTTATATTTCACGCGTTTCGTAGACGTTGTGTTTTATTGTCAAAATTTCTAGCCTAACTTGCGTCATAATTATAAGTACTGACTGTATAATCAGCCAAGCCTAGTTTAATGGTGATGACTAATTGGACGCACTAGCATGTCCGCCGAACTTTCAACGCAGAAGGGTAAGGCTGAGCGCGACCTTCAATGTATTCCCTGACTGTAATAAAGTCGTTTAGGTAAACGAAACAGGGGTGCGGTAAATGTTTTACACGGTTTCACGTATAAATTTGATAACCCTCCCGTTCCCTTACACGTTTGTGCACGTGTTTTGAAATATGTATTTACGACAACTTTAATTACTTTCAGTACTATCGAACTGGAATGTTATTGCTTACTCTTTATGATAATTATATACCATTACTATCAAATGATTTTATAATATATTTACGTATTATTAAAGGCAAAGTTAATGTGTTTTTCTGATAACGGGTTTATAAATCGCGAAATACTCAAGCAATTTACATCAGTTTTTTAGTCATAGATGCATTATCTTGGCGGGTTTTAGTTTACATTTAGCGATACTTGCGATACTTTAAGTAAAATATTGAATAGTTTAGGCTAGCCTGTACCAGCGGCTGTCTTCAAGTATCATATTTTCTTTATTGGCAAAGTTAGTCACTGCATGATATGAGTTTCTTTAGTTTTTTTTTTAAAGGCGGGTCTTAATAGCGTAGCGAATAATTATGTTTATTGTTTGACGATAAATGAATATTAATGTTAAAGATATAAGCCGTGTCAGTATCATGTAAATGGAATAGACGAAGTATTGTTAATTTTTAAAATGAAAGTTCCTAATGTAATTGTTTTTACACTCATGTACTACTACTACTACATGTTAGTACATGTAGTACATGAGGTGATATTATTATATGGATTCTAGTATAAAATCATGATCGGGTCGGAAGATATAAAAGAATATGTGTATGATTTATTATAATACTATCAGATTACAGCTCCATTACCTAGTTCAAACATTACCGACGAAACAAATGGCTGTTATAAACGTAATGTGTTATTTTATGTTTTGATCCGTACCGTAAAACTGTGGAGCAGTCTTCCCGCTGTGTTCCCTCCTTCCTATAACATTGGGTTCTTCAAATGCAATGTGAAGAGACAATACTGCACTTAGCAGCAACGATCGGTGATTGATTGATGACCTTTCGGTGGTCGTCGCTGTTTTTGAATTGTTCTGTGCTTACGATCAGGCAAAGAGCTATCATATTGCCATGCTAATATAAAAATCCATAATGTGAAACTTCTTTGCACGCGATGAAAGTAATATTTCAAGGCCCATTCGTACAACACGAGTGTCAGAATAATAACGTCACGATTTTGAATATTGCAGGACGCACAGAAAAGTACATAGTAAAAGAAAGAGACAAAAGTAATCATCACGCTATACGCTTACGCTATTTGGTTACAGAATGATTATTTTTTTTCTTATATCTGTGCTATCTATAGTCGTTCTTCAGAAAGCGTGCGTATTTTATCTATCTATCTATTACTAATAATTTGTCTTGCAAATTTCAATTAATGATTGCTAAAGAATTTTCATTTCTGACACGTATACTCTGTACGTACGTTGTTATTAAATTATAAAAGATATGAGACTTATTGCTTTTGATAATTTTTAACCATAATTTTAATGAGTTAAAATTATTAGTTGAAATTATTGAAAGCTCATTGGCTTCTCCAATAGTAACCGGGTACCGGAAGAAGCAGTGTGGGTAGAACGAAAAAGATGGATCGAGGATCTGGTAAAAGCTGCGGGAATCCGCTGGTTGTGGGTGGCGTAAGACCGGTCGTTGTGGAATTTTTTTTCGGGAGATCTATGTCCAGCAGTGGACGTCTTTCGGTTAGTTGGATTTCATGAGTAGCTTCTAGAATACACCGATAGGTTATAGTGGAAGCAATGATTACTCAATGGTAGTCTAAGATTATAATGTCATAAATGGTCGCGTGTTAACAAAACACAACATTGTTTTGTTTAGCCATGGAGTCGATCGTCTTGGATTTAAATTATCTACGAAGAACTCGAACTATACATCATTACTTAACTTCGAATAAGATAGTAGTCAAATGCTAAACATAACATAATATAAAAAAAAATGACTCAAAAATTCATGACAAAAGTTTAAAGTAGTTAGAGAATTCAAATCCGTACCAATTGAAGCTCATTGCGATTAAACAAGAAGTAAGTCATCATCACTTCAAATATATTACACTACGATATGATAAGTCAAATAATAAAATGATGTAATTCAAAAGCTTTCGCCTGATTGGTTGAATTAAATGTTAACAACTCGTAGGATTTGCGAGACGAGTTGCACGTCGCAGTTAGAGCTTACTCGTATACCGGAAGCCTCCCAAAGTTAAGGTGAAGCTGTAAAAGCCCTTCCGGTCAACAGCATTAGCTAGGTTAGAAAAAAAAAACCGGGAGCCTTTGTACGTAAAATGCAAACGGCTCTCGTTATGAATTATTCAATCAATCCGCTAGCTTTTCGCAAGTCATCGATATTCATGTCTGGGGTTTTGGGCAACTTACGGATGCTGCTTGTTAAAAGCCGTAGAAAATGTTTAAACTGACTACGTATTAATAATTTTACATTTAGAAAATCAGCTTGAAATGTTTTTATTGATAGCACTAAAATTCGGCAATAATCTACGAAACAAAAAAAAAAAAACAGTTCACAGGAGAAAAAAATTATAAAAACTATAATAAACCTATTTTATCATGACCTAATTATAATATGGACATAAGTAATTAACAATACACAAAATATAATCAATAGAATGCCCCTATATTTATAAGAACCTGTGAAGTGCTTATATATAGCTATAGACTGAATCGAATTAATTTGAATTTAAAATAAAATCGCTTGAATCCCGCAGACTTTTTATATTTCAGTGGAGAATTCGCATATATTTACATTAATCAGTTTTATTCCCGTCTCGGATAACGTGAGAACTCTGTGCAGTTAAATATGTTAAGGACAGATAAAAGAAGCTTCTAAGGAGTCCAATCAAGATTTATTTTTACCCACCCGCTAAGGCTTCTTTTTTATTTGACAGTACTGTTATGTCCCGTCTACACTATAGTATGAATTTCGATAATCGACGCAGATATCTTACAACACAATTGCATACATTATAAAACTACATGTCATCACATAGCCCTTTGTATGATTGAGTGAGTTTTATAACGCGTCAAATACCTTTTTCTTAAAACGTTTCTTCTTTTTCTTTATTAAAACGTAGTTTAAAATAATTGATTTTATGTTCTGAAATGTGATAAGCGCCTTTATATATGATTGTTTTTATGTTTACTTTATTTTTTTATTCAGTTAGGCGTAAAATTAGTTTCCATTTAACTTTGAGTATTGGAATTTGACTCCGTGGTTGTCGTTTATATGAGTATATATATCTATTTAATATTATTGTATAGTTTACGCAGTAGTTCAATTTCGTCAAAAAAAAAAAATAGCAAACTAATAAATTTTCTTTCAAGGGTTCAATGTGTCAACCTAAATGGGTGGCTGCGTGTGGAACAAACTCACAATTTTCCGTGACCATAACTAAAATTAGCACTGACATTTATGTTAGAGAGCGTATCCTGTGAAGAGGACGATCGATAATAATTTAGGTAAAATGACATTCTGCGATGTGGTTATTACTAGCTGGAAATAAAGCATATGTTAAATCATTTCTCGTGATGATTCGTACAAAATGTATCTAGACTTTGTAACAAACATTAAAGGACATAAGAGAATCTTTTAAATATTTATGTAAAATAAATTCCTTCTTTTGTTGAATAGGTTATAGTGAATTGTGAATGAAACGGCATTGTGAATAATGCACAAATCACTAATCGTTTAGAATCGTTTCACTTAACACGTAACAGAATAACGCGGGGTGGTCTACGGAGCTATAGATACATGGTAAATTCTATCTTAGCAGGAGCAAAGAAATACGCGAATCTTCTACCCTGTGAATGTAGAATGGACAGGAGTCCTTGCTAGCGTGATTCTTATAGTATCGGGTCTTACAAATATGGTGTGAAGAGGCATCTTAACCGGCCGGCATGATAATGGTGTTATTTTGTAAATGTAATATGGCTACCATAAGGTGCTGTATAATTACTTTTACGAGTAACATAAAAAGAATAATTAAATAATGAGTTGTGTAATCTATTCAGTGAAGTATAGACCGGATTAATTTATGCTGTAACATTGCTGGCGCTCGTAAGAGTTTTTATATTGAATAATTTACAGTAATTTAGGTGAAAGGTTCATCAACCTTACGTTATTACACGTATAATACGAATGTATAATGTATTTACCATAGACACCACAGTCAATGTTTTAGATCCGTGCACATCTAACAGAATCAACTAAAGGATTATTTGAACGTCGCCCGTCACACGGTGCATATGTTAGTCCGTAACTACATATCAGTTACTTTACGACTATTGCAAATAGTTTCCACTGCTGAGCATACTTGTGTAGGTACTTCTGATTAATTTAATAATATTTAATGAGCTTTATCTATATCGCTATTTGTATATTTATATAAAATATTATGAACACTCGCATTTTAGGATTAAATGCCTAACGTTCGTTGACCATTAAGATAGAATAGGCAGCTGTGAAAAGAACCATTATGAACAAGTTGAAATTGATCATAGGAATATATACTTTGTTGATCTTATATCGAATTAGCCTTATGCTCTTGTATGCCGAAATATTTTTGTCAGATATCTAGACCTCTTAGGAGTTAGGGCTGATGATAAAAGTAAGTTTATATTAAACTCGTCGATCCTAAAATAATAGGATACTGTCCTTTATCGCAAAGTAATAAATACAGGGTCCTATTTAAACAAGAGTTAGTTTCATATACGAGCTTTTAATATGTAAATATATCGTTATGTAATTATGCAGATATCGGGTTTTTGTGTGTATTCTACCATAATGTAAATTGGAAGGTACTCTTTTTTTAACAAGGAGAAATACATTAACGCATACGTTCTCTCAACTTTATACGGAGAGCGGGCATGTGGGACTCATATCATTATTAGTAATATTGTCTTTTATTCTCCATTTTTACATACATACATAATATCACGCGTCTGTCCCATAAGGGTAGTCAGACTACACAAATGCTAAGACCCTGTCATTTATCTTTCGCTTTTGCTACTTTCGTACACGTTCTTCGGTTACGAGTACTTTTGACATGGACTTTGTTGAAAACGTCGTCAATCAGGTCGACATACGTTTTCCCTAGGTCGACTTTTACTGACTTGTCCATCACCTTCACCTAGTAAATTTGTTTCGTCAATCTACTTTCATCCATCCTCTCCATGTGCTCAAACCAGATTTTTAATAATAAAAAAATATCTCAGAATACTCTATTGGATGGATAATATATTAAAAGTAATCAAATGTATTTATCCTCAGAGATTAAGAAAACGGCGTGGATATAAGTAAGGATAGGATTAACTACACCCTATTGGATTTCTTTTGTGTGTAACGTTACATGAACAAATCCGACGCCCAGACTAATCACAAGCCGGATCACTAGTCGATTTACATGCGTGTATTGCTTCTCTATTCTAATCAATTTGTATAATTACTTATTCAAATAAAACCTTTTTTAGATTTATGAGTGTTTTTAATTCTGCTATGTTTCCAATCATGTAACCTATGCAAGAATGTTTACTAAATAAATACTTACATTTTACATTTTTTAATTTATTAACAAATTATTGGACTATGCAGATTTTACTTGGAATGTTGAGCTGCCATAACTACCAATAAATATAATTTCACTAAGCTTGTTTTATTGTTTGTATAATTAAGCATGTGTTGGAGACCTGTGTAATTTAGTTGCTTTTAGGTTTTTGGTAATTCTCATTTCAAAATTCATAATGACTAAATGGTAACAAATCAACGAGCACGTAATAATTATGATAGTATTAAAATATCAAACAATAACCCATAGGCTACAGCAAAAGCATTTATTAAAAACAATCTTTAGTAACCTTAAAAAAATGTTAACTTATGGAAGAGGTAATACTTATAATAATATTCTTATTTGAAAACATTAACTTTTTATAGGCCAGATTTCAAAATTAAAATGAAACTATAAAGTATTTAATTAGCGATACCTGCTGTAAATTTCACTGATTTTGACTTAACCATTCACCTAGAGAATTTATTTTAGGATTAATAAATAAAAACCCATTAATTATGACTTGTTACATATTACTAATGCCCTAATATAATTTGTATTCTTAATTTCTTCTGTTTTAAGAAATTACTCTTTACTTTTAGTCTTCAAATTTCATTTAAAAGATCCTTTCAACTTATGGAACTTAAGCCATTAAAAAATGTTTTAATGTTATTATTTTTAAAGACTCTAAGGGTCGTTGGTGAAAAATTTCTGTAATAAATTTTTTATTGGTCTACTCAAACAGATCGGCTTTGTGTTGGCGATAAATAACCCGAAACTTTTCTATAATCCATTACTTGAAAAATGTATGGTCATTAATAAAATGGTAACTTTCGTCGACGTCTTGAATAGTCAAAAGGATTTATATGATCTCTTAAGTGGATATAATATAATATATGATTGAAGTTGTGGATTTGAATCTACCTATAGTATTCTATAATTAGTCTGATGTTGCGAAGAAGTAAAATTGGTAGAAATGGTGGCTTCTTTTGAATTTAAATTCGGCTTCGAATTCTAGTTTTATTTACACTAAAAGTATTAAGTATTACTAAGCTTACACTAGAAGGCACATTGTATATTTATTAGATAAGACGTAGGTGACGTCACGACACCTGCACAAGACATTTTCATGTCGGTCAATTAATCAGAAAACTCTTAATTTTCCCAAATAGTAAGCTTAGTAATACTTAATACTTTTAGTGTAAATAAAACTAGAATTCGAAGCCGAATTTAAATTCAAAAGAAGCCACCATTTCTACCAATTTTACTTCTTCGCAACATCAGACTAATTATAGAATACTATAGGTAGATTCAAATCCACAACTTCAATCATATATTATATTATATCCACTTAAGAGATCATATAAATCCTTTTGACTATTCAAGACGTCGACGAAAGTTACCATTTTATTAATGACCATACATTTTTCAAGTAATGGATTAGAGAAAAGTTTCGGGTCTTCTCACGATTTTCTTCAGTGTTATTAACGTTTAACATTAATACGTGCCAAATTGTCTTTGAGGAAATAATAAATTTACTGATATCTCATTAATATAATATAATATGCTTCAATTAATTATTAATTATCGGTTTTAATCAGCTTAACAAGATTACGTTACGGGCATAATCCGGTGATGTGCAATATATTGATGTATGAAATATCTGTTGTCTCTTAATTATACTCAAAGGATTGGACCGATTTCAATTAAATTTACCTTTGGATGCATTAATTTTTTCTTCTTAGTTAATGGAAATATGTGATTTATATAACAACAGTTCTACCAGTGTCCTTTATCGAGAAACGAATTTATTAGTACGTTAAACTTTTTGGCTATAGAAGTACTATTTTCTCCTCTTGGACTATATTCGTTCTTGAGGAAGAGTGCGGATGGCTGTATTTTAGTAAGTGGGCATATATATTTTTTATACATATCTCTCGGTCTCTGGTATCTATAATCAAATTTGTCTACCAAGTTTAAACTAAAGATTGCCAAAGAAGTTTAACTTCTGACACGTGTAGTCTAGTCTGTATACACGATTTTTTTCAAATTTAACTTATTATTTAATACATAACGTGACTAGCGACCCGCCTAGGCTTCTCACGGTTACATAGAAACCTCTATTAAAAAAATAGTTTCTGTTACTCGTTGATAACATAGCTTTTTAAATGAAAAAGAATCTTCAAAATCACTAAAGTAGTTGTTGAGTTTATCCATAACAAACAAAAATCGATTTTACCTCTTTTTTTAATTAAAAATAAAATATTAGACGTGCTCTTGGCTTCATCCGCGTGTCTAATTCAGGAAATTTGCAGTGTATATTCTCCCTCTGGATGTGCTATCTACATTATTATCGAAGTCTATTCAGTGGCTTAGGTGGTTTATTTATTCTAACCAGAAGTAATGTATATTCGTTTTCGTGCTTATTACTTTAAAAATAAGTGACTTATCCAGTTAGAGCTGAAATTTCCAAAAATCCTTTCTTGGTAAATGCTTCCATGATATTTCAAATTCAAAAATACTTTATACAATTTAGGCCCTACAATTTAGCACCTTGCTCATGATCGTCAAAATACTACCACCGGTTTGGAAAATAATCCAGTCATCGAGAATAACCGGCAAGAAACACGATCTAGTTTTTTTCTGCATGTTTTTTTGTAACTTTAGAACTAGCAGTTATAAAGTTTATTACTAGATGCACAGAGAAAGCTGTCACTTCCAGACATCACCATCGTTTACATAATGATCCACCCTTTAACAACCCTTATAAATCAAAAACTGCTTAAAATGGTGCTTGAACTTCTTAAAAATACATCTATTGACAAAATTTGAAGTTTGTAGACCTAGCGGTTTAGGCTCTGCGTTGATAAATCAGTCAGAAAAACAATTTTGCATATATAGATAGAATATTTTATATGCAAAAATATGTTGTAAAATATGTGCCAAGGCTGTAACAGTATTTGAATGGGTCTATGTAATCCACTAAGAAATACATTTTTATTTTAACATGAAAACTTCAAAATAATAAGAAACACCACAAGAAGTACTTGTCCTTCATTGTCCTGTAACGTGTTTTTATGATTCGACGAGCACCCTTGAGGGATTAAAGAGACCTGTAATGAAATTTTTCCTTTCATCTGAAACGGCAGGCGGTCCCACCTCGTGGATTAAAAGATCCATTATATGTTAATAAAATGTCAACAACTCTATAATTGTAAAAAACAACGATTTTCTTCAAATTAATTGATATCATGGGGATACTATTATTCTGATAGTGTTTTGAAAAATGACATATATTTGTTGCACGATGAAATAATTGATGATACTCGAACAGTAAAATAAATAACATATATACGAATGTCATTTATCTAACAATCATAAAGAACTTAATTATTCATTCGTAACATATTAGCACTTGGGGATATTTTCTTATTATTCGCTCTGATCTTCAGTTTAAATTGCACTGACTGGGTCGACCCGCGATACGCTTATATAGTGGGTCAAAGTGGTTTCAAAATGAACTAGAACGATCTAATTACTCAATTAGGATAGGAGAGAACTCATATTGTATCTAGTTTTTGTTGCATTAATAATTGATTTTTTTGAGGGTCGACTCAACGACGATGTTTTTTGTTTTTTTTTCATTCTAATCAGGACGTTGCCATAAAACCCTTTAAAAACCATATTACTCTTGCCAAATTTCAATTCCGCGCTTAAACAATTGCAAAAGCTATAAACGAAAACCTTTAATACACGCATTTAAATTTCAAAAAAATTATGTCATTAACAAGAAGAGTTGATGTGATTGAAAATAATAATAAATTAAACCTACAATGGTGGAATAGTAAACAATCGCTAATTTTATCGTTAGATGGTAAAGATGAAAATGATATTATATATTCGATAACTGAAGCTACTTATACCTAAGCTCAAGGCGACATTACTACCCGAGGTGCGAGCGAATGAATTATTCATCACTCATTATAATGTATGAATATTTCTTTTACATTTACCAAAAGTAAATATATTCTTCTGTAGATACTTGAAATTGATTCGATTACGTATGAAAGTCTCGTTACAGTTTCAATAGGCGATAATAATAATAATAAACGAATAATAATAATAATAAACGATAATAAACGAATCATCAATAGGCCCAAATTGAACAAGACATGTGATCGTTGTGATGTTGAGTGATAAATATTTTGTTATAATTGCAAACGTATGCAAGAGGAGAAAATTGAAAAAACTGGCAGTAAATATTTCTTCACTGATATTTAAGGTGCATAAGGCAAACCTAAATGAGAAATAATTTATAACACTTTTTAAATCTTTTGGTTGTAGATGAGTTTGATTCTCTCTGTTGTAGTGGCTTGGCATTTGAGAGGGAGATACATGCTTTAGCATTGTTCTGCGTTCATGATACTCTGAAAACTGTCGTTAGACTATACTGTTAAAATTTCTGTGACGATATATCATTTTTTAATAAACGAAATAACTTTTTCCAATCTCTTTTCCACTACCAAATAATTTTTCAGAATTTAATGAATCAGCACTTTTATCAAACAAAGTAGCGATTTACATTTATGATATATCTATAACAGTAACTCGCTTCGATGTGGCTTCTTGTTTGTCCAAAATAACCTGTATTAAATTTCTCTTACTTTATAGACTATTAACTGCATAAATAGAAACCAGTCTAATGTAAGACTTCAATATGATTTTAAATTATTTACTTATACTCAAGTATAAATAATCGAATGAAAATGTGTAAATGACAATAGAAACAATTTACTTAATTGTTTATACATAAGTATCGTAGGATTAAGAATTTCGTATATTTGAATCAATTTACTTTTATACCTTAAAGCCTTTTCTGGTGCTTCAAGTAAATGGCTTATTACGTACGGGTATCGCGTGTCGTCATAGTAACGACTCTCCAGAGATCAGCTTAGATTGGACTTCGATTCTAACTTATCATTTGAAACATTTGGCCAAACGTATCCAGTGTCTTATAACTTGAAATTTATTAGCACGATCATCCTTATTAGATTAGAGATTAGTCTTCACTTCCTTTTAGAGGATCAGTTAACGAGAAGCATTTTTGATAACCCTGCAACTTTTATTATTTTATTAGTATTTATGCCTATGAATGTGTTCGGGTAACAGTATATGAGAAAAAAAATCTACTACTTACTAACATCTAGACGATAGTAGACAGTTAGATCAGTATTATACAATGTTTTGCGATAGTTTCTTCATTATGTTCTTAGTGCTATATAGTTTTATTGCTGTAGATTTTCCATATAAATAAATAAAAAAAAAATATATATATATTATAGTCGTCATAACTTTAATATTAGAAATAAAGACAAGTTGGCTGTCCTACGCTTTAGGCTAAGTAAGTCTAATAAAAGCTTTATAGGTTTTACAATAAGATCCAAAGTAATATTACCGATTTACCTGACAATAAGTTCAAGTATTATGTCAAGTAAGTCTTAATCTCAAAAGGTTATTACAGGGTGGATCATTACGTGAACGATAGTAATGTCTGGAATTTACCCACATCTCTGTGCTTCTGATAATATTGGTTAAGACTATGATTTGTATAGTTTTTTATATTTAAAAAAAAAAATGATATTTGTTTTAAAAAAGAACCAGATCGAGTTTCTTGCCTGCGCTCTTCTCGACTGGGATGACTTCCGAACCGGTGGTAGTGTTTTAGACGTTCATAAGCGCCTTCTTAGGGCCAAAATTGAATAAAGATTTTTTGATTTTGATTATATTTTATTCAACGACAATTCACGGATATCATGCGCTAATAATTGGCTCTCATTGCCTTCTGTCAAATACGAGTATAAACTCAATAACTATACTAAAAAGTATAGCATCAAGACGCACCTTTAGTCCTACGATAAATATCAAATTATTTTAGAGGTGCGAATAAATATAAATAAGATATTGAACAGTCAAGGACTACTCGTAAACACCAATCAAAAAGTTATAGAGAAATTGGCAACTAGTTGACAACAAACTTGTTTATTTGCTAACAACTTTGGAAGAGTAACGGTTGTGGTAACTCATATTATTTCTTACACCCGTATTTGTGATTGTCAGATAAACTAAATTGATTTACTCATATTTTAGACGTATATTGTTTGGTTTGATAGAAAGAGTAGGTTAAGTTAAGGCGTCTATCCCTTCTTCTTTCCTTTTTATCGGGGGCAGGGGTGGTGGTTGCACACAACATCCCCTGCTCATAGACGGTTGACTCTATGTCATAGACTTCTCACCAGAGTAGTGGGTGGGGAGAGAGCCTGTGGGACAGGCATTAAAAATCTCCTTCCCATCCCCAACGGGCTATTGTATGGACGTGGCCCTGTTGGTCCTGCCGCAGGGACGACGTGGAGCATGCTTCCGCTATCCAGTATCGTCCCCATCCAAAAAAAATCAAAAAGGTTAAGTTAAGGCCATTCCGAGGTACTGCATGGATGGCTGATATCAAAGCCAAGGTTAATGTGATTGTTATGCCTTTGCGCTGGTTGCATTCAGGGTTTAACATATAAACTGTAAATACACTTCAGGTCAACAGTTTAGTTAGTATACATAACAATAACAATAGGCCTTTAAATACTTACATACTAGAAAAGTCTGCTAGTCTGTCTGCCCCTTAGATGGCTCATAATTAGGGAAACGCAGAACCAGTTTAATTGACTCTCTTTAAATAATAAATGTGTTCTTTGATCTAGTTTTAGTATAATTTTTTTTTTACGTAATTAACAAAACAAATAATCAAAATAATCGAAAAAATATTAACTAGTTTATTCCTTGAACTATCTTAACTAAATCACTGTATAATGCAGTAAATAAATGTAAGGAATATTATAATTAATACTTCATTACATAAAGTTTATTTTAAGTAAAACAAAATATTTATCGCTTCGCATAATTTTCCTATTTGCAGACAAATTAAATTTAATTATAAATCCCATTTCGTACTCACCACATAAATATCAGATTTTTTTATACAACTTTTGTAACACATTCTGTTAGTTTAGAGCTTTTCAAATTAATCCCAACTTCCAACGGATTAAATAATGGAACAGTTTTAAAAACTATTTTACATTTCTGTACTCGCTTGGCGTCGTTTGGAAACGTTTACGTAAGAACATTTTGTTCCTCACGTAGTTAGCTACAATAGTTCGCCAGTGATATTGGAAATGCATTAACAGCCGCAAAGCGGCTATATTCACTCGCCATGACACTCTAATGCCATACTTATAATAATATATTCAGAGACTAGTGATTTTATAGAATCTGATATTTATTCAAATGATCTACGAGTGTACTTCGGTATTTAAATATGATGGTGGAGTTAGATGAGGAGATAAAATAGGTTTTAATTAATGCATCTAGAACTTTTAAAGCGGCATTCTAGTCTATATAATGAGCCTGAGTTTTCGGCGATGTTGTAAAACATTGTGAGGAAACTATGGGATGGTGGTAGGACATTTTGAAATGTAGTTTTAATTCATTACCACCGTCTCGTTGAAGATATGTTATCAAATACCTGTTGGTATGTCAACTTTTGCTAAGCGTGTTGACATTTTAGGTTAAATCGTCAAATAAAGTCAAACGCAAACATAAAATAATATAACATACATCAATGAAATAGAAATATTGGCATGTCATTGGCTTCTATGTATTTATTCTGAGGACGCTTACTAGACACTACTAATTGTAGTATCAATTAAAATACTATATTTCTGATAATAGTTGTATTTCCAACTCATACAAAAAAGGATTTACTATACTACTCGTAAATAAATGAATGAAATCAATCATAGCTCTAAGTTTATAGAACAGAATATTTAAAAACTATATTAGAAATTAATGATATACTATTATAATTATAAAATACAAAATAGATTCGATATCCAGGTTTGAACATTGAAAAAAAAAAAACAACGGAACTTAATTAAAGAAACGTTTGTAATGACGGGCGCGCTCTGGATAATCATGGGAAATAGTTATTGTTTAAATACTATTTAGTATTTGTACAGTGAATTAATTAAGGATCAGTCAAGGCGCAAGATATTTCGTAAATATATATGTAACTTTAGAACAGTATTTAACTGCTTGTTTTATTTACTAAGAAACTGTTCCAGCGGTTCAGTTCTGTTTCAAAAATATTAGAGCAATTTTTGTTACGTGGGAAAATCTTATGTAAGATACCTTTTTTTTTTTTTTTTTGACGGGGGGAAATGCATTTACGCACTACCCTTATCTATTGTACTTAGAGGATCTAAGTCCCCCAGTACACTAGATAAGGGGCACGGAGTGACTAGCTCCGTGCAGTGTAGGACTCACCCGGGCGAGAGTCGCCCGGAAATACCCACTAAAACTCCCCGGGGCCGTTCGCTGTATTTGGGATGGGGGCGACACGGGTTATGTAAGATACCTGCTCTAACCAGTCAGCGAAGGGTAGGTTAAATATTTTCTGACTAAAACGGTGTTTCTTCGATCATCTATTCGGTCAGGGGTACTTGTTACTTGCTGGTGGGCTCCTGTTTCCGCAACTAGACTCGGTCAGGGGTAGAAATTGCTTTCGCATTATCTCTACTCTCCGGCACATGTAAGTCGGGTGGTGGAAGACCCTCTGACGAACCAATAAGCTTTGTAAGATAATATACCACCGGTCATTTTAGGTAGACTCTATTCATGATTATCTCCATTACTTTTTCTGTATACTACCCAATTTAACACGGATAACATGAAAATGCGGACGCGGACACGGACCTAGTTCTGCTTGGCTTGTTACGACCGTTAATAAAAAAAAAAAATAATAAAAAAAAAAAAATAAAAAAAAAATGTAATAATTATGTAATTAATAATAACAAAATAAGTGTTTACAAAATAATTTAATATATAGATATAAAAAATTGAATAGAAGTAGATTTAAGCTCACATATGCGAAAGAAGATTACTAACTGCATAGCTGCTTGAATTGCTATTATAGGCAATTTTTTCCGACGCAAGTCGATTTAAATCTCCAATCTAAAAAAAGGTGCGGACCCAGAGTCTGCAGATAGTTTAATTTAAATAATAAAAAAAAAAAATAAAAAAAAAAAATATGAAAATGTAAAATGGAATGATTTATTTTATTTATGGATGTTTCGTTAACTTTGATTACGGAAAAAATTGGCATTTAGAGTTTTGTATAAATATAAAGTGATAATATTCTAATCACATTTAAGTAGCGATGATGACTTAGCGGCAGTGTAAAACCATAGCATGGTGGTAAGGCATTATCTAATAATGCCCGCGTGGCTTCACACGATGCAATACATTCACACGATCCAAGCCACTAACACTACACTAGATCATAACACATGGTGTGTAAGATTACCCCTTTATCAATTTGCTACCCTTTGAATTTGAATTTGAAATATGATGGTGGAGTCAGATGAGGAGATAAATAGGTTTTAATTAATGCATCTAGAACTTTTAAAGCGGCATTCTAGTCTTTATAATGAGCCTGAGTTTTCGGCGATGTAAAACATTGTGAGGAAACTATGGGATGGTGGTAGGACATTTTGAAATGTAGTTTTAATTCATTACCACCGTCTCGTTGAAGATATGTTATCAAATACCTGTTGGTATGTCAACTTTTGCTAAGCGTGTTGACATTTTAGGTTAAATCGTCAATTAAAGTCAAACGCAAACATAAAATAACATAACATACATCAATGAAATAGAAATATTGGCATGTCATTGGCTTCTATGTATTATTTATTCTGAGGACGCTTACTAGACACTACTAATTGTAGTATCAATTAAAATACTATATTTCTGATAATAGTTGTATTTCCAACTCATACAAAAAAGGATTTACTATACTACTCGTAAATAAATGAATGAAATCAATCATAGCTCTAAGTTTATAGAACAGAATATTTAAAAACTATATTATAAATTAATGATATACTATTATAATTATAAAATACAAAATAGATTCGATATCCAGGTTTGAACATTGAAAAAAAAACAACGGAACTTAATTAAAGAAACGTTTGTAATGACGGGCGCGCTCTGGATAATCAAGGGAAATAGTTATTGTTTAAATACTATTTAGTATTTGTACAGTGAATTAATTAAGGATCAGTCAAGGCGCAAGATATTTCGTAAATATATATGTAACTTTAGAACAGTATTTAACTGCTTGTTTTATTTACTAAGAAACTGTTCCAGCGGTTCAGTTCTGTTTCAAAAATATTAGAGCAATTTTTGTTACGTGGGAAAATCTTATGTAAGATACCTTTTTTTTTTTTTTTTTTTGACGGGGGGAAATGCATTTACGCTCTACCCTTATCTATTGTACTTAGAGGATCTAAGTCCCCCAGTACACTAGATAAGGGGCACGGAGTGACGAGCTCCGTGCAGTGTAGGACTCACCCGGGCGAGAGTCGCCCGGAAATACCCACTAAAACTCCCCGGGGCCGTTCGCTGTATTTGGGATGGGGGCGACACGGGTTATGTAAGATACCTGCTCTAACCAAGTAGCGAAGGATGGGTTATGTCAAATATTTTCTGACTAAAACCTCACGGTGTTTCTTCGTTCACCTATTCGGTTAGGGGTACTTGTTGGTGGGCTCCTGTTTCTGCAAAAAGACTCGGTCAGGAGTAGTAACTGCTTTCGCATTATCTCTATTTCCGACACATGTAAGTCGGGTGGTGGAAGACCCTCTGACGAACCAATAAGCTTTGTAAGATAATATACCACCGGTCATTTTAGGTAGACTCTATTCATGATTATCTCCATTACTTTTTCTGTATACTACCCAATTTAACACGGATAACATGAAAATGCGGACGCGGACACGGACCTAGTTCTGCTTGGCTTGTTATGACCGTAAATAAAAAAAAAAATGTAATAATTATGTAATTAATAATAACAAAATAAGTGTTTACAAAATAATTTAAATATATAGATATAAAAAATTGAATAGAAGTAGATTTAAGCTCACATATGCGAAAGAAGATTACTAACTGCATAGCTGCTTGAATTGCTATTATAGGCAATTTTTTTCGACGCAAGTCGATTTAAATCTCCAATCTAAAAAAAGGTGCGGACCCAGAGTCTGCAGATAGTTTAATTTAAATATAAAAAAAAAACCTGAAAATGTAAAATGGAATGATTTATTTAGTTATGGATGTTTCGTTAACTTTGATTACGGAAAAAATTGGCATTTAGAGTTTTGTATAAATATAAAGTGATAATATTCTAATCACATTTAAGTAGCGATGATGACTTAGCGGCAGTGTAAAACCATAGCATGGTGGTAAGGCATTATCTAATAATGCCCGCGTGGCTTCACACGATGCAGTACATTCACACGATCCAAGCCACTAACACTACACTAGATCATAACACATGGTGTGTAAGATTACCCCTTTATCAATTTGCTACCCTTTGAATTTTGAGCTTTAGTTCGTTCCTAGTTCGTTTTCTACTTTTATAAAATATATATTCTGTACTTTATAAAATACATTTTTTGTTTAAATTTCTCTCAATGTTAAGTGACGATGTGGTTTGGAATGATAACACACTAAGTTTAGAGGAGCTGAATCTCAAATGGATATCCGCACACCTATAAGTGGATATGGACTGTTAAATTTGAGGATGGGGTTAGGAAGGCATTAGAAAACACCCATGTCAAGTAAATAGATCCATTTTAATTGGATTAAATTTAATTCATTAAATCGGTATAGGTATATAAAAATCCCTATTACAATCTTTCTCCGCGATAAACTACGAAATTACTCAACCGATCTTAATACAATTTTAAACATCGTGTGTGACTTTGTCCATCTTTAATAAACAAAAAATAGCACAGTTTTTATCCCGATTAATGACCTAAATCTTTTCTTGTTGCTGATTAATTGTTTTTTATATGATAAAGTATTCCGCACAAACCGGGGTATAATATAATAGCTAGTAATATGTATTATTGGCGTATTTTTAAAAACAAGTTTATATTTCAAATTATGATAGATCTAAACACAAGTATATAGACATCGGTAGAAGTAATGAACGAAACAAAAATAATGTATTGAATGTGAGAGGGGATGTACACCGCAGACGTGGGTCGTACCTACTCGGTACGTTGTTATAGCTGTCGTTCGTCCAGTGAATTATATAGCGAGGTACCTGACCGCAAATGGGCGGTAGATAACCGTACAGAGATAACATACAGCTATTGTCATATAAATAAATTCACATGTAGTTAGTTTGTAGATTTAAATTGTCTATTTTTTTATAGCACGTATTAAAAACGATCAGACGATGTGCGAGAGGGTGATTGAATGTATATGAATGAGTTTATTGAACGAATGACTCGTTGACCGAAGAAAATACTGCAGGAATTATAAACACAATTTCAAGATTAAAACTCAGCGGCTGAGTGCCTTCAGCACTCGCCCCCAAAGTCACGGTGAAGCTGTAAAGGCCCTTCCGGAGAACAGCGTTAGCTAGGTTCGAAAAAAAAAAAGAAAAAAAAGATTGAAACTATAAGGAAATTTGGATGGCTGACTTTATATTTTTCATATTATCAAATGCACTCTTTACGTATTTTGCAAAAATAAACGTTATTAAAAAAAGGACGTGTAAAATTAAACTGAAATATTTAATAAAAGTTTGTCTTTATAAACTTATTCTTAGTTAATAATTTTATCCGCCATATTGAATTGAATAAACGCCTTATGACGTCATTTTACTCACGTAGTAAATTATTTCATATCATGGGAGTGCATAAAAAATGACTGGTTCACTGCTTTTTATTTACAATGACCTCATTCATCTGTTTATCTAAACGTGCATTATCATTTAAACAAAAATGTATGCAAAATTTAAGCTCGATTACTTGGGGATACTGTTGCAAAATTCGCGTGCAAAGTTTGACGTATACTAACAAGGCAAGATAAATAGAAAGGAGTAAAAAGTATTTATTGAAATACTTTAAGTAGCTCTCGATAATAAATAAATACGATCTATGTACATCCATTAGTACAATATCATGTAAATAGATCTCCATCGAAATATATGAAGAAAATGAGTTCAAGAAATTTTCGTCTTTTATTGAACTTTATTTATAGCGAAAGTTCAACACTGATGTTCAATTTAAGGGGCTAATAATTTTCCCCCTCTCTCGAGCAGCCGGTGATTAAATCTCATTCTTAACGGTCATTCTCAAGATGTCTTTGATAACTTTGAATTATGGACGTTATTATGATATCGTATACAAAAATCGTAATATCTTATCTTTATGTTGTTTTTTTTTTGGAAATCGTAAACTTTTAGACATTTTAATAATAATAATATTGGTTAGAATAAGGACCGACTGTGAGCGCCGTGGATCGTAAATTTTAAGATGCAATAAGCTGTTTGCTCGTATTTATTTGCACATAAATTCTTCTGTTATTAAATCTTTATTTTAGACTCAAATCTTTAGTAACACACGTTTGTGAATGTTGAAATAAATGTCAAAAACGTAGGGTAAGTGTTATTATGATATAATTATCGAAGTAATAATGATTTGGAGTTATTTCGGAAAAAAGTAATAAACCCGTGAATTAATAGAGTGTATTATTCGTCTGGAAAGCTCAATGTCATTTATAGGTACACATTGCATTTATTCGTACATTAGTCTAAACGAATTCATAAAAATAAATTTAAGAGCATTATGTAATTAATCATCTTTTAGATGCGTATTAATTATAATATTACATACATAAAAAAATTACATTATCATAAAAAAACTGTAAATCAATTGATTTTTTTTACACGATATAGGGTCAGTGCTTTGACCACAATCTCACCTGATGTTAAGTGACGATGTGGTCTAGGGTGGACCACACTAAGGCTAGGAACTGGTTCCCAAGTAATGCTGCCGTAACACACGTATTGGTATTTGGCGACAGGTTTTCAAATTTGAGGGTGGTAGCTACCCAGGCGGGCGTCATTAGAAAATGCTTGACTACCATGTACCGCCAAAAAAAAGAAGAAAAAAGTCAATTTTCGCATCCTAACTAGTATTGCACGACGAAGGACTCATCATCATCTCCCTACCCTTTTCCCATTTTTATTTGGGGTCGGCGCAATATGTCTTCCTCTTCCATTCCTCTCTATTTGTTGTCATCTCCGCATTCACTCCTTTCCTAAGCATATCATCTTTCACACAGTCCATCCATCTTTTCTTTGGTCTTCCCCTTCCCATGTAACCGTCCACATTCATATCCAATACCTTTCTTACAACATCCTCTTTCTCTCTGCGCATCACATGTCCATACCTGAAGGACTGAAGGAGTAAAAGACGGGCAATTAAGAGTAACTTTTAGAAGTAAAACTATTTGGCCACTGTAAAGAAAAATGTATACGTAACGTTACTAAAAGTTATACGATAATCATTTAAAAATCTATTAAGTTAAAATATAATTTAAAGTCAAAGATAAAGTAACTTTAACCACGTGTAAAAGTAAAACTGCTTGATTTTTTATTAGAACTTATTCGTAGAACCGTTGCACTCTGCACATATGACACGATTGAAAGTTGTTCATATCGCGCGTATCAAGTACGTACTACGAGAAGTGGCTACGCTGGGGACTTAGTGAATGTGGCTCTACATGCGAGGGTTTAACCATAAAATTAGTTTGAAATAATTATTCCTATATTGAAGTTAAAAAAATAGGTAATATTAATCGTAATAATTTACCGTCAACTTTTTTGTTGTAATCCTAAAAAGTTTTGTAATATTTTTTCAAATAGTATTAGTTTTTTTTTAGCGCAAAATAAATGTTTACTGAGTGAATAAAAAAATATTATAGTTTAGTGAATACAAAGTTTCATAATTACATAAAAACACTAGGGTTGTCTGATAATCGAAATCTATTTTTTATTAACATTTTAACATTATATTAATGTCTATTTTTATAGCTGCAAAACATTAAAAAGCGTCGATGGATGAAGAGGTGAAAAATATACTGAACTATTTTATTTGTGGTTTTTTGTTATTCAGACGTATTGATTGTAACTATGTTTTAGTCTTGGTCCTTAATACTAAGAGAATATACTTTCGCTCATCTGACAACTACTAATAAACAAGCTAAATTTTTTTTAAGCAAACTACAAAAAATCGGGGAAACGCTTGTACACGAAGTTGAACTTTCCATATACCATATTTTAGTGTAAGGAAAAAATTTTAAATACATTTTATTACAAAAATCGAACGAGGAATTGAACTGTTTATAAATATATATTACATACATACATTATCCTAAGTATTACGAATCATAATCAATCATACTTCCTGGATATTACCGTTTACGGATATATTAAACGTACATAAATAAATACACATAAATTCCCAAACTGGTAGGTAAAGATTTTCTCTAACATTAATGTGAATTTGATGATAGCCTACGTTGTTATGTTACTTTATATATTTTAGTTAGAAGAGTTATTGTTGCCGCATTATGACTTGAAGAGAAAAAAAGCTATTACAATAATAATAATTGACTAGTGCAAAAACTTACATAACCTTATTCATTATAAAATAAACACAAAAGTTTTGGGAACATAACTTATTAATTTTACACATCTGCCAGCCAAACTAGGATTCCCTGTATGTTGGCAGTTGGTCTATTGAAATATGCGACGCGGTGGCATGCCTTGCAATCCCGTATCGCCGCCATCCCAAATACGGCGGACGGCCCCGGGGGATTTTAGTGGGTATTTCCGGACGCTTCACGCCCGGGTGAGTCCCACACTGGCACGGAGTTCGTCCCTCCGTGCCCCCTTACCTATTGCATTGGGGGACTCCGGTCTCACTAATGCAATAGGTAAGGGAAGTGCGTAAATGCATTTCCCCCCGTCATAAAAAAAAAGGTTCTATTGAAATATGCGTTTCAATATTTTTTAACATATAGATACTTAATAAGATCTGTAAATAAATTTAGGTTGAACCCAATACAAGCATTTAAAGAAAATTCGAATATGGTAATTGTTTTTATTAATAAGTGCAACAGTGTAATATGGTTTAGTCTATACGTTGGGTACACTTGTGCGTATGTGTATGTGGGCCAGAGATGTACGTTTGTTGGGCTAGTTGATAAAATGGAATCTCCAACAAATGTTCTGTCTGTAGGATGCTATAAAGTCATCGTTTAGTAGCAGTTTTAATGTGGTAACGCTAGCAAAATTAGGCGATGATGGCGTTGTGAATAATTTCGGCCAGATGTTGCGTCAATGGACGCGATTTCGAGCCAACCTATTCAACTCTAAAAATCAGAGTGAGCTTTTCGTGAATGAAAATATCGTGAGATAACCATAGCGTGGTGCTAGGGCATTTTATAATAATGGCTACTACCCTTCAGTTTGAAAACCTGTTGCCAAATACCAATAGGCGTGTTCCGGCAGCATCACTTGAGAACCTCTACCTCGAGGCTTACTGTGTTTACCATTCTTGACCACATCATCACCTTTTTTTTTTTTTGACGGGGGGAAATGCATTTACGCACTACCTTTACCTATTGTATTAGTGAGACCGAAGTCCCGCAATACAATAGGTAAGGGGGCACGGAGTGACGAGTTCCGTGCCAGTGTGGGACCCGCCCAGGCGCGAAGCGCCCGGAAATACCCACTAAAATCCCCCGGGGCCGTCCGCTGCATTTGGAATGGGGGCGACACGGGGTGGCTTTCGCAAGCACCGCGTCGCCCCTTGCAGCGAACCCGACCACATCATCACCTAACATCAGGTGAGATTGTGGCCAGAGTATTTAGCTTGTACAATATAAGTTACAGTCACTATTTTTTTTTTTGTTATTTTAATTATTGCATTTTATATATGTCGTAGAAAGTATATGTTATTTTTCAGTGACAGAATAGGACTACACGACACTGTTGACATGCTGTCACAGTTATCATGGTTAGGCAGCACAATTAAGGCGTGGAGATATTACGAGACCGCTGGTAGATATATTAAACCGACTAAACATAGGAGGCGTATCGCCTGACATTAATTACAACTGTTTTATACATAGGGTTTATTTTTATGAACAACTGTAAGTATGACACAAAAACATGTTTCCTTCAGGCTATTACCGTATTTGGTATAATAATTATAATAATGGGAAAAAGAGGTGCTTACTCTTTATTCCGAGAGAAATAATAGAAATGAACAAAATATGTCGTAAAAGTTCGCGATCCCATTCACTGTGAATTTTCATTAATTGTACTTTATTTCAAACGCATTTAGGTTGAACTTCACGATGGCATATCCCTATATTCTACGTTTGACTCGCGATAACACAGTTTCTCTCTGGGCTCAATTCTAAATTCAATGCGGACGTAGTTGCGTGCAGAAGTTAGTATTACATTTTTTTTTACAAACTTTCCTGCAATTAACACTACGCAAATATTTATTTCACGAATCTCTAATGTGGCATTTTCTTTATCTATTACAAATAAATGTTTTATTGTCGTTGTAGGCAATGAAAAGTAAATAATTTACATCAACTTTCTTAGAATAGGAATGTCTTTGATTTAAAATGCATAAGCAGTTCCTATTCCTTAATAGGTAAACGAAGAAAAAAAAGTAAGCTGTTAACATATTTTAACGTTTAAGATTTTTAGTGTGTGTCTATTATCTTACCCGATGTCAAGTGATTATGTGCTCTAAGATCATAACACGTAAACGAGTAGATTCTCTAACATTAATGTGAAATTGATCAGAGCCTTATGATGTATGTGTTTCAGTCATAAGAACTATTGTTGCCGAATTATGATTGGAAGAGAAAAAAAGCTAATACAGGTAATTAAAAAAATTCTAATGAAATAATTGTAATCTATACCAATAAAAAAAATTTAAGTGTCTGCTGGAGATGTCAAAATGTTTTTTTTTTACTCAATAGATGTGAATTTATATCCGATACCTATACCAAAAATACAATTTTGAATATTTTTGTCTGGCTGTCTGTCTGTTCAAAGTTTTTATATAGGAAGTTTGCAACATTCCAGTGTTTATAGACTCTTCTAAATACGAAGAAGTCAATCATACTCTTTTTCACAGCTCACCGCTATTCATTACAGAGATAGCTCAAAGCCGTTGTTTAGAATTTACTATAGAAATTTATTTCAATATTTGCCTCAGTAAAGAATACATTTCGTAGAAGACTTACAATTGGCATTGACATTTATTAGCATTTGTATTTCAGTTTGAAAATAAATGTAATTCCCCTACGAAGTTTATTACCTGAGTAATAAATGGAAGGTAACCAATATTAAGTAGAAATTATTTTTAATTAATTGAATTAAATTTAATTAATTAATTGAATTTATTTTATACTTTAGGTACTAGCTTGTCCTCTGGTTTTGTTTTTACAATTAGAAGAAAGTAGTAGAAGAAAAAAGATAGTACATCAATGAATTAGATATGTTGTGTGTTTTATAAGTAACACTAAAATTAAACAAAACTAAATTGTGCGGGAATTAGTGGGTATTTCTGGGCGCTTAGTGCCCGGGCGAGTCCCACACTGGCTCGGAACTCGTCACTCCGTGCCCCCTTACCTATTGTATTGGGGGACTTCGGTCTCACTAATACAATGGGTAAGGGTAGTGCGTAAATGCATTTCCCCCGTCAAAAAAAAAAATAAGGATAATTAAGCCTCCGATAATAATAGTATTAACGTTACAGGAGAATAAGATATTAGGGGCCGGTGAAAGTTTTGTTTACTTATTTAAATTTAATTTAAAACCTGTGTTATTCTCAGCGAGTAAAATTAAGGAATCCTTAGAACAGGTCGGCAGTAATTATCTTGATGAATTTAGGTAAGTAATTAATTTTGTTTTAGAGACCGTAAGAGAAAGTTTAATTGTGGAAATTTTGTAGAATCGTATTTCGCGTGCGGCGGGGACGAAAAGGTTTTAATAATTTAACAATACAATACAAAAGCAAAGGTAAAAAATAAAACAAAAACAAACACTATGTCTTATGTACTAAGAAAATACTTTACAATTCTGTAATTATTTGTTTTGAACACGCATCATCATTTCAATCGAATGACATTCAATATTGGACAAATAAGTTTCCCTAAAAAAATCCACACGGACTGTTCTTTCACCACCTTTATTTAGCGGGCTTCCGCGACCTGGTAACTTTTTATTAGACTCGCAGTTAGACGTTTCTTAAGGACAGTTTACATGTATGTACCTTATACATGAAAACCTTAGAGAAAACTTCACAATGACATATCTCCTATGATTTAACATCTAATACAGTTTCTCGTTTCTCTCTAGACACTAATATTTTAACGAACGTTTACATAAATCTATCTACCTCTCTCCTGTGGTGGTAGGCAGAGCTTACGTCCTTCCACTTGCTACGATCTTGACACACCTTTGTTTCCTCTTTGATGAGCGTTTTCATACATGCTCGCCAGTCATGGGTACGTTTCCCCTGGCCTTTATTTAATGGTTTCGGCATACAGCTCGCAGTCGGCACGCGTCGCCGCGATGTCTTCTATGGAAAAATTGCGCTGGTTTCCCGACCCGTCCGCTGCGTGGCGGCACCTATAGACGTCTTGGATCTAGTCTAAAAACACGTATACGAGTACCTAGGTCGACCTTTACCGATGTGCCCAGTCACCCGTCTCGTTAATTTGTCACTTATCTAATAAAATTAATTCAAAGAATATTTGATTATCCAAGTAGATACATCCCTATAGTTTTGTTAATTTCTAACTTCACGAAGACGAGGGAAGTCTGTAAAAGGAGGTTTGAATGAACATTTTTCGATTTTTGTTGAGTTACGAAATGGATACAGATTTTTTGTTATTGTTAATTTACATCAATTAGGATGAGAATGACTATTGTTTAATTTGACTTATTTAAATTCAAACTGACGGATAGTAGAAGACAAATTTATATTATGATCTGGGTACTATGTTTTTATTTTGTGAAAATTATTCAGTACGCATCATAATTTTTAAATTCTCATTGGAACAGGATGGAACCTATATTTTGCACAGTTACTAAATTGTTTTGGTGCTAACAGAGAGCAAAGATATTTCTCACATATTCAAACACTTGCAAGTTAAACTGTGGACTGAATCGGATGTTGTTTACAATTTCAATCGTTTTCATATTTTAAATTAAACCCTAATTGTTTTCTTAAAATACAAATAACCCAAGTTCCGACCTTAAACTTCAACTATCTGCCAGAAAATGTCCAACCAGAATCGGTCCAGCCATTCTGAGGATTAGACGAAACAAACAGACAGTCAGATAACTTTTTAAATGTTATATTTTTAAAGATTTTCTTTATTGATATATATTTAGGTAAAATCTGTGTTTGATATTACAAACTGACTCATCAATGTTGTTTATTTGTATAGATAAATCACTGTTTTAAACTGTAAGTTTAAAAGTTTAGGTAGGTACATATTATAATTGTTTAAAAAAAAATCTAAAGGTTAAATGTTAGTACAGATTTCATCATTTTTGTTCACGAGTGTTTTACGTAAATTACATCAAACAATAAACAACGTGCTTGTTAAGTTTTGACTCAGTAATAAATTATATAAAGAACGAACCTCGAATAATATAGCCACTAAACTTTTTGTTCGATGCCTCGGTCGAGAGATTATCTGAGAATCGGCGTCTCCAATTTATGTATTGACGGTCCAACAGAACTATTGTATTATTTCGATTTTTTCTTTGTTATTCTAAATTTGCTTCAATATATTTTATCATACCACTATTCAGTTTACAATTCTAACTTAAGTCTCACCTGTGTATCATTTAATAAAAAAATCTTTATTGTTTAAATAATCGATAAAAAATATGCTGAACTGTATTTTTATACTGTAATACGCTCCGCACTTTGACCACGGTTTCATCTGATCTCCAAGGACGATGTAGTCTAGGATGTTAAACATCTAAATCCCAGAGATACTAGCTCTCAATTTTTGCTGGTAGAACATATTTCCTGGTACATAAGTACGACAAATTTTCAAACTTGAGAGTGGTAGTTAGAAAATATCCTATCACCATAGTATGGTTACTGAGAATACTACCACCCCCTGTCCTATCCCGTGGGATGTCGTAAAAGGCGACAAAAAGGGAAAAACACGGGCATATATCTACACCCAGACCGTAGGTGGCGGTTTACCATCAACAATAGCATTCCCAAGGAGGGTTGACGTCAGGCAGGCGGCCGGTCGTAAAATCAAACAGCCGAAACCTAAAATGCAACATGAATTTAAAGGCTAAAAGCTCAGGTCATAATTGGTGTAGATAATTATAGGATAGATGAATACGACGCGGTGCTTGCGAAAGCCACCCCGTGTCGCCCCCATCCTAAATGCGGCGGACGGCCCCGGGGGGTTTTAGTGGGTATTTCTGGGCGTGAAGCGCCCGGGTGCGTCCCACACTGGCACGGAGCTCGTCACTCCGTGCCCCTTTATCTATTGTATTGGGGGACTCTGAACCCTCAAATACAATAGATAAGGGTAGTGCGTAAATGCATTTCCCCCCGTCAAAAAAAAGGATAGATGAATACAACCCCGCATATTGCTTCGCGTTCGGGAAGCTACGCAAAATCTTCTCGTCCGAAATACCGGAGTGTTTCAAGATGAAAGTCTTCGACCAGTGTGTGTTGCCAGTGATAACATACGGCACTGAGACGTGATCGCTTACAATGGACCTAATTAAGAATCTCAAAGTTACTCAAAGTATGGTATGGAGAGGGCTATGCTTCGAGTTTCACTGCGTGATCAAATCAGGAATGGGGAGATCCGCAGGGGAACCAAAATGAACCGTCATTGTCCGAAGAATTGCCAAACTTAAGTGGCAGTGGGCTGGGCATATTGCTCGCAAAACCGATGACCGGTGGGGAAAACAGTTTCTCGAATGGGTACTACGCACCGGAAGACGCAGTGTGGGCAGGCTCCCTAAAAGGTGGATGGACGACCTGGTGAAGGTCGCGGGAATCCGTTGGATGCGGGTAGCGTAAGACCGGTCGTCGTGGAGATCTTTCGGGGAGACCTATGCCCAGCAGTGGACGTCTTTCATAATCTGTTCAAAAAGTACAAATAATCATTTACACAGATAGGTTTACATTAAATGTTTTGTTTCTTGCTATGATTTTTATGTAATGTGTAAAAAAATGAATTATGAATCTATGATTATTTGTAAACAAGTATTTAGTAAAATAGTTATTATTATTTTTTTATAAAAATACAATTGAATTGAAACAAGAAATAAATAAATCTGGCATGAAACTCTTTATTTTGTCAGCAAAACTTGAGAGGCAATAGTTTCTATATACTTAGCGTGTTCTCCTTTTAAGTCGTATCTTATAATATCAGATGAGATAGTTGTCAGACGCTAACTGTATATAGTATAAAAGGGAAAAACAGTAAGATAATATATAACTAGCAGTACGCGCGTGGCTCTGCCCGCGTTTAATACATTCTTTACTGCGTTTTAATTTTTTTTTAACCTAATTATTTGCTCAATTTTTTGGTTATTTGTAATTTTTTTATATAATGTAACATAAGCTCACACCTGTTATCTCCGAAGGGTTAGGCAAAGGTGAAATAGCGAACTACACCACCCACATTTCGCCGAGCTTAGCTCCGTCCCAGATGTGACAGGGGCGAGGCTATGGCCATATCGGTCACAAATTCCAGACTCCGGGATGATACTGAGTGGAAAAAACCAATATCACTTGACCCGACCCAGGGATTGAACCCGAGACCTCAGAACGACAGTCGTACCGTAATACAACTGCGCCACTGAAGCAGTGGAGTAAAAAAATTTAGTATTAAGATAAAGTAAAACTATTTGTCATAAATTCAAAGCATTTGCCCGTAAAACTGTTCTTTGAATTGGAATCTATTTAATTTTTTATAAGTTATAATCTTTTTAGGTGAATCTCTAATTATTATCGAAAATCAAAACTACCCTAAGTTGCACCAAGTAATTTCAGCTATCTACCAAAAAAAGTCTCGTTAAAATCGGGCCAGCCGTTCCGGAGATTAGCCGGAACAAATTGACAGACAGACAAAAATTTGAAGAATTATATTTTTGCTTTAGGTGTACATGTGTATTTAGTTACAAATTGTTATTTTGACATTACAAACAAACACATCAATTTAATTTATTGGTATAGATGTAGTTATAAATTAACTTTATATTTTACTTTATTTGTATTTAGATTAAAAGGGAGTAACGAATGTCATAACCTGAGCTTAAACAGCTCTACGAAGGTCGTATCAGTTGGAATTAAATAAACCCTTACTCTTAGTAAATCTTATTACTGCCGGAGACCAGGATAGAGACATCGCTTCAAAATAAACATCGTCCATAAAAGAGGGTTATATTGTAAAAGTTTTTTGTTGACGATCAATTTGATCTCTCGTAATAAAATCAAGTTACAAACATCGTCGTCCAAAGAGTTTTAAATGTCTAAAAACGAACTACAACAAGATATAAAAATAGGTACATGTGTTATTTTACTTTGAAATCATCGTTTTTTTTCTCATTTCCTATAAAATAAATAAATAGATAACAACAAAGCACTTTGCCAGGTTTCCTGTTAAAAATTCTAAGCAAAACTAAAAGTTTCCCCTTTGGTGTAAGGTTTCCCGTTTTGTTAACTACTTTTGTTGTTCTAGTGTTTACCTTGAACCTAGGGATTTATTTGTTAGGTTTTAGAAAGGATCCGTATCGATATCGTTTTCTAGTAAAATTTGTTATTCTGTAAATCTTCTTGTAGGCGTCTTTAGTATAAATCGTATGCTTGCAAATACGTCGTGATAAAAAAAATGGAATAAAAGTTATCAAGAAACGTAGTGTATTTTTGGTTTTTCGAATACAGCTTCGTGTTTGTAAATTGTTGGTAGAAAATACCAACTGCGGGCTGGCCGGCCTCCAAATCTCCTATTTCTTGCCGAGGGTCTGGTGATACACTGGGTCGCTCAGGGCGAAAATATAAGGAATATGTCCACTTACCGAGCAATCTCTCGTGCACATCCAATCCCGAGGATCCTGCAGCTTATGTAATGGCGTAGAAGCGGTGTAAAAACGTGATGCGGCGAAATGATAAATTATTATAAAAGTTATGCGGTTTGCGTTGCGGAGCGGTTGCGCGTATATTTTTAAAAACAACTGTCAAGTTTAACTCGCGGCGCGGGTTGCCAGGCAAGAGAAAATCACTCGGCAAGAATGACAGTGATTCCTGACATTCTCACCCCAGCAACCGAATGATTCACCAATTGTCCTCGATACATTTTATTTTTGAATACTTTCAACGATGCTCGATTCACAAAGCACTTTAATATTTAAAGATTGAATTAATAGTCTTTAAAATTACGTTCATAATAAATTCTAAATATTTGTATTGAACTGTTGTAGATAGTGAAAATAATACAGCAGTTTGTCTCTTAATGCTACGTGTTGTGTGTGAAGTTTGGAAGATCAAACTACTAGCGAAACTTTTCGGTCAGACCTTTTCCTGTAATCGAGTTTTGGTTTCTTATGTTTTGTTTTGTTCCTACTTGCGAATTGGTCCTACTTCCTACTTTAGTATTTGTAGTCAGTCGTGTATGTAAAGCACTGAAAAGTTTGTTTAATGTATTCTGAATTATTTTAAAAATAGTAAATTGACATATTTGATTTTGTTTTTCAAGAAAACAAATGTGATAATTGGCACAAATCTTTCACCCTCTGGACCATGACTAACATATATGATGCGAATAACGCGATATAGTGACTTGGTTTCCAGTGTCGCATTACGTGATCAGTTCCTGTTAGCAATCGAGGTATAGATTAAAAATATAGCAAGGAAAGATGGTAAGCGACCGGCAAATTCTGTCAAAGAACAAAACCTTATTAAGTAAAAAAATTATAAAGTTCAAAATGCTCAGATCTCGGAAACACCTAAATATATAAAGTTGGGTACACAATGGTTAACCTTGGAATAGGCTACGCTCAGCTATAGCCATTTACAGGGCTGGTAATATTAATAATAAATAAATTATTAATGGTGATAACCAGCAGTGGTTATAACTGATATTCTTTTTATAGTTATACTATACTTTACCAGCAGTTTAAGTATATTTATTTAGTAAAGTTAGAGTTTAAAAAATCTGAAAGCATATCAAACATGATGACGGACAAACAACCATAAACATACTAAATAACCCGTCAAAGAATTACCCCATCAAGTGGAGATATTACTAATGATAATCTGAGTTTTGCGCATCTTACTTGTAAACGTGTATGACGATTATAACTGGTTGCCTATGTAGCTAAATAATTGATTGCAATTTATTTTTAAGAGTATTTGAAAAAGAACGACTTTTGGCAAAGCAGTAGTATTTAAGTCAGTAAGGAACACGTTCCGAACTTTAACTTTTACGGCCTAAACGCCATGTTGTCTTCACGAGCATGTGAAAATACATCGGTAATGATGCCCGAAAATTATACGCACACAGTATGAAAACATTGCTATGCAATTGCAAATTATGGTAACACTGACTTTAGTAATTATTCTAAATTAAATTTGCTTCTTGACTTTTATTACTATTATGTTAACTTATAGTTTAAAACAAAATTATATCTATATATGAATAGTAATGTCCTGCTCTAGCGTCCGTAAAGAAAGAATCAGATTTATTTACATTGTAATTTATCAATAAATTCACACAGTGTAATTTAATTATTGTATACATTTATCCAATCATTATTTTACACGTTATAGGCTCATTGCTTTGACTATAATTATATCTGATGTTAAAAGGCGATGTGGGCCAGGATGGTAAGCAACTTAAGTCTGGAAGTACTGGTTCTCAATTGACGCTACCGGAACACACCTATTGGTATTTGGCTACAGGTTTTCAAACTTGAGCGTGGTAGCTACCCAGGCAGGCATTATTATAAAATGCCTTACCACCATGATTTGGTTTCCCCACGATGTTTTTCTTCACCGAAATCTCAGGTGATTTTAGAGTTCCCCGGGGGGTTTTAGTGGGTATTTACGGGCGACTCTCGCCCGGGTGAGTCCCACACTGGCACGGAGCTCGTCACTCCGTGCCCCCTTATCTATTGTATTGGGGGATTTTGATCCCCTAAATACGATAGATAAGGGTAGTGCGTAAATGCATTTCCCCCCGTAAAAAAAAAAAAGGTGATTTTAGAGTTGGATAGGTGGGCTCGAACCCGCGTTCATTGATGCGGAATTTGGGCGCATTACCCAGTACGCCATCATCGCTTAAATTCTATTCATACTGAATTGGTATTTTTAAGTAGATTAGCATACATTACTGTTTGTATTTACTTTCTATTCTTGCAATCCGAGTGACGACCAGGTTGTACGCGTTTTACGTCCCTTTTCGACCTTAGGATATTCCCTAAGCTCGTAATATCAATTTATTACGCACTTAAAAGGGATTTATACTTTTGCTTTATTCTCTAACACACGCTGTCCGCACCATACTTAGTGTAGATACCGAAGTATTATAGGTCAACATACTTTATCAGTTCGATGATTTAAAAACTAAGTTATGCTTTGTACTTTATGTAATTATTACATTGTTTGTTTTTCTCGACAGATATAAGATAAACATTTGAATGTCAACAATATATATGTATGTATATCGGAGTTAATATGTAAAAAATTTCTATCTAAAATTTTTACACATTTTATTAGGTCTACGTTTTTTTACACGATATAGGTTCAGCGCTTTCACCACAATCTCGCCTGATGTTAAGTGACGATGTGACGATGGTTTTTCAAGCGATGCTGCCGGAACACACCTATTAGTATTTGGCGACAGGTTTTCAAACTTGAGGGTGGTAGCTACCCAAGCCGGCATTCTTTAAAATGCCCTATCACCAAGCTATGGTTTTCTCGCGATGTTTTCCTTCACCGAGAAAGCTCAGGCTGCTTTTAGGGTTGGATAGGTGGGATTTGAGCACGCGTTCATTGACACGAAATCCAACCGCACTACCAACTAAGCATTCATCGCTTCAAAAATCTATTTAGGTCTAAGCTGTCTTTATAACAAAAAATGCTGGCTTAAATATGTACTCGATTCAAATACAAAGCAGTCAAGTATAGGAATTTGATAATGCTCTAACTAGCTTTTGATTTAGCGACATCCATCATTAACTCATACTATATATTGAATTTTATTATTACAATTTAATTTGACCACAATTTTTTTTAATGTCACAACTTAACCGTTACTAAGTTCGGTATAAAATATTTAAAGTTAAAAGTATCGTACATCGTAAAAAAAAATTTAGTAGGTACATAAAATTATTGAGAAAACTTTTACTTACTTACGAAACTATACTTGGATTCGATAAACCTTCTTGTGTTATAGAGATAGCCTCATTTACCTGTAGGAATAAATATCACACTTATTAATATTATGTTTTATCATACAATAATAGTACAACGTTATAGTTAGTGAAAATGTAGGTAGAAAAAAAAAAACACTTTCATTATGTTATTCTATTTTTAGATTTTTCTATACATTGATCAGCAATGTTTTTTTTTTACTAGCACGGCAAAATGGCGGCTCTATGCCTAATCGTAAACATAGAACAGTCCAAAACCAGCAACGGCCATCGAAAGATCATCAATCGATCGCCGGTCGCTGCTGCTATGCCGGCTATGTAACCACGAACTTTAAAACTTTATCAAAAAAGTTTGTCTTTCAAAATGTACTCTGTTGAAACACGTATTTTTAAGTTTACGTGGTAAAGGATAATATAATTTTCAATACATTGGACATAAAATAAATCTCTACTTATCAAATAATATTGTAATTTTTTCACTACTAGCTTTGTGCCCGCGACTGAGCACAGTCATTTTTATGAGTTTTGATTTAGTTACGAGGTACAATAAATATTTTCAATAATTAAAAGTAATGAATGCTGGGTTTGGCAGAAGAAGCATGAAAGTAAGATTAACGCGGTGGAAATTAGAAGTCTAAGAAGTATAGCTGGAGTGAAGATGATTGACAAAGTCAGGAATATTATGATAAGGGAGCGCTGTGGTGTGGTAGAGGATGTGGTGACCAAAATAGAGAAAGGTATGCTTAGTTGGTTTGGGCATGTAGAGAGGATGAATGAGAGAAGATTAACGAAATTAATTTATAAGGCGAGGGTGAATGGGCAAGTCGGTAAGGGTCGACCTAGGCGAACGTATCTAGACCAAATAAAATCATGTGTTAAATAAAGGCCAGGTAAAAAGTACTCATAACCGACGAGCATGTATGAAAGCGCTCATGAAAGTAGAGGAAGCGAAAGAGGTGTGTCAAGATGGTAACAAGTGGAAGGACGTAATCTCTGCCTACCTCCACGGGAGAAAGGCGTGATGATATGTATGTATGTATTAAAAGTACGCGGAGTAACTTCAGCTATCTTACAAAAAGTCCCGTCAAAGTCCGTCCAGCTGTTCCGGAGATTACCTGGAACAGACAGCCTGACAAAATTTTAAAAAAATGTATTTTTGGTATAACTAACGTATAATATACATTAATATATATTTAGTGAAAAAAAAAATATTTTCACATTACAAACAGACACACTTGCATTTTATATATTAGTATATAGATAGATTAAACTTAACATGGATTCGAAGAGGAAGACATGTTGCGCCGATCCCATATAAAAATGGGATAAGGGCAAGGAGATGATGATGATGATATGAGTGTATAAATAGATGAAGTAATTTATATGAAAAAAAAGTCATGTAAAACTATTCTTCTTAAATTTCAACATTTAAAGTACCTAGTATGTAAAAATTAAAGCTACAACATGGAGATAATTTTGTTAAAACAAAGGACCATAACAGAAGAAGTAAATTGCTGTGTTTCAACCTACATTTGGTTACGAAATTATATAATTAGCATAAACCATACATTCCGTTAGGTTATCAAGTCGACAACCCTCTTACATGGCGTTCTCTGTTATGACGTCACTGGCTGTATACATTTCCTGGAATACCAATGAGGCATTACAAGTTTAGCCGAAGTTTGGATGTTTCGAAAGTCCGTTATCGACTTTCGTTCGTTCCCCTCTTGTGATTTCATTTTATTGGGCACACATTACAATGAAAGTGTATGTTTGGCAATTACATTTAACACGAGATACATATAAATAAATATTCGTAGTGTTATACAGAACATATAACATAATAGAAGTGATATATTTTTATAAAAAAAACATATATTGCTGTTGATATATGAATTTACATTTTAAAATTAGTTATCTTTTATGTAGCAAAAGCATATGTTTTATTTATTTCAAGGAATGTTAATATATAGTTCCTTGTCCTAGGTATAGGGACGGCAGGAATGTCGTTTTTCAGTACAACGTTGACTTTTTGGAAATGAAACACATTGACGGCTGTACTAACAAAGTGTTATAATATGTACGATTGTTATATATGCCAGCTGATTAAAACAGTATTGAAATAAAACATACTGATATCAAAACTATGGATTAAACAATGAAGTACAAATAGCATCAAAAATTGAGTTTAAATATATAAACATTGATTGACGGAATGGTATCAATGAATTTATATTACGACGAATATTTCAATAATAGATACATAAATTATAATAAAGATATATCCGAATTTACTGGGATAAAAGAAACGATACTAATAATTTCGATACAAGCAAAAAAAATTTTTTTTTAAAGTAACAACTTCTTTAGCGGCAATAAGCGATTCTTGGTAGGGGAAAATCTTATAGATTCGCGTTACAAATGCAATGACATCAGACTTCAATATGCTACAGTTTGTCAAATATAAAATAGCGTTTAAGTGCTGGCGGATAGAGATAAATAACATAATTTATACTTACGTAACTTATCGTACGTTTTGATTAAAAATAAACTATATGCAAATGTAGATAAATATTGCGGCAATAAATGTAAAAACCACAGAAATGTTAGATTATGTTATTATGTTGTATTTGTACCGATTAGCCTATTATAGCATTTTAATTAATTATAAAACATTATTGAAACAGTTTTTCTAAAGTTCATAGTTGTCATTTTTGTCTGCAGTCAACATGGTGCCTTGGTTTTTTCTTTAAAATGCCACTAGAATAAAAAAAATGTATTTAAGTTCGTAGTACTGTAACGAAAATGTCGAAACAATCACTTTATTTAGCAAACCAAATTTCTTAAGGCATCTCCGTATCTCCGGAGAATACATTGAAAATCTCACTCCGATAGTCGTTGTACGAGAGACGCTTGGGTTACGGGTTACGGGACGCAGTGTCCTAGATGAATATTTACGTAACAAAAAACATGGACGACCCTCCCCGTATTGTTTGTCTAAAAACGGACATCCCGACGGAAAAACTCCACATGGTGCCTTTGTCCCGCCACTCTATTCCTTTTGTATCTGCTAACAAAATTTCACTGCATTATGTTTAATATTTTTTTTACAAGTATATGCTACATTACGTACTTCTTACAGTTTCAGTACTTTAATTTTCCAAGTTTAATATTAAATTAACTGTAGATTTTACAGACGTTATGTGATTGGACAGGAATTATTATTTATTTATCAGCTGTGTGTAACGTATATATATGTAAATATTTTAATGATTGAAATAAGATCAAAATTTTGATTTTGAATGTGTCTTTGATTTGAGATTAGACTCTAAAACTTTACATATTGTAAATGTAAAAATATCCTTAACAATTAGCTAATGCCTATGAGTCTCTAATAAAACGTCTGATCATTAAAAATGTTACTAAATATTTAAGTTAAATAAGTGGTACTAATTCACTGATGTTCGTTGCCTTTGAGTAATTTTATATTGTTCGAGAATATTTCGATATAATTAGTTTCCTTTTTTTCTTTATACTACTTGGGAATAGTTAATTGGGAAAAAAATAATCAACAATTGAAAAACATTTAAGAACACATTCTATAGTCTTCTGTAAAGGTTTTACGCTCGAAAGTAATGTACTTACCTAATTTAATTTAATTAAGACTGCTCTACACACGAAATATTCTTTTAAAACCTAATAATTCGGACCGCTATATAAAAAAATACGTAACCTATGTAAAATTCCAAATAATGTTTTTATAAACATCGATTTCAATGAAAAGTGAAAACCTTCTTTATACCACTTGGAGAATGACATTAAATAAATAACAAATTGCGAAATATATTAACTCAAAGTGATTTAAAAGTAAAGTCGGATAATATGTCTATAGATATCTCATTGAGATAGTATGATAAAGCTCGTTTCGAATCGAATAAACTTGAAAAATAATTTACTTTAGAAGCTTTATAAGTTTCGTCCTATTTATTCTCTTTTGAAGGATAAAAAAGGAATGTTTTTTTTTTATCTTTTCCGTCGTACAGCGGAGCATTATTTAATGCATTTATTCGATTTAGATTTTAATTTTATTTCATTATTTGCAGATACAAATGTGGATTGAATTGTTTCTAAAAATTACTTTATTCTATTCAAATAAAAATTACGCTAGTCATGATCTCCCTACCCTTGTCCCATTTTTGTTTGGGGTCGGTGCAACATGTCTTCTACTTCCAGTCCTCTATATTTGCAGTCATTTCCGCATTCACTCCCTTTGTAAACTTAACATCTTTCAAACAATCCATCCATCTCTTCTTTGGTCTTACCTTTCCCATATCCTGTCCACATTCATATCCAATACCTTTCTCACAACATCCTCTTCTTCCCTGCGCAAAAACATTTAAAGAACAGTTTCCGAAAGTTTCGAATTTTCACTTTTGTCGGCAGTTCCCATGACTGCCTAGATTTTTGTATACTGTATATACTCGGTTTTTTGACTACAATCTTACCTGATGTTAAGTGACGATGAAGTGAAGTCATTTTTACGAGTATCAATAGGAAACAAACTTTGTGTATATTTTCTATATATCCAATCCATTTAGTAAATAATTAAACGATCTTACAGCTTTTCGAATTTCCTTCTTCCGCTTGGTGAGTTTAAAGTAATTTTTTCTCAGATAACAACAAGTTTTAACAATATTTCAAGTGAGGGCTTTCATTAAACGTTACAACAAACTTACGTAATGGCTCCGTTTTAGTCCAGAATGAACTACAAAATACTGCCGCGTGCTAGTTTTATTAATTTTCCTTTCGGCCTCGCGAAAATTACTACGATAAACTAGTCATGTTTAAATTTAGCTTAAAAGAATAATTTAAAGGAACAATATTCCACATTTCCGAAGAGTAGCCAATAATGAGGAGATGCGCAAAAGAACCAAATTAACCGACATTGCCCGAAGAATTGTCAAACTTAAGTGGCAATGAGCTGAGCATATTTTTCGTAGAACCGATGGCCGATGGGACCAACGGGTTCTCAAATGGCTGCGGCGTACTGGAGTAGCGTGGGTAGGGGGATCTAAGGTGGACTGACAACCTAGTGAATGTCGCAGGAATCTTCTGAATGCAGGCAGAGAAAGGCAGGTCGTTGTGGAGATTTTTGCGGTAGACGTATGTCCAGTGGTGGACGTCTTTCGATTGAACGAATGGATGGCCACATATTTTGAACAGCGTATAAGCATTAGCATATGCGACCAGCATTCTGGAAACGTTCCTGTCTAGCAGATAGTGAATGGCTTTCACTATTTATTGTTAAATTTATTACAAATTATTTTGTTAAACTTAAATTATTAATTTCTTAACAATATTTTATTAACATCTATGCTAAACCTATAGATTAACTTTACTTACAATATTAGATTTATTTGTGAAATAAATTATTAGTATCGAAATATAATGATTACTACAATAAGCATCTTAAATGAATGGGTTTCCGTTTATATTTGGTTAATAGAAAGAAAATAAACTAATAAAATTATTAACATAAAATAGGAAGTTAATCATTAATCTGTGTTTTATAATACTTTACATTGTATAAATGTAAATTACATTGTATGCATTTTATACCGTTTAAACTAAAGTTGAACATCAATACGGTTTCGTTGTAAACTATGATAATTGAAATTATAAATTGTAGAATTTAATTAAGTAATATTCCGTATTTGAATTATACATTTAATTTTATATCCAAGAGCCGTCGTATTTTCTTATCATTACTAGCATTAGATACCAACATCCTTTCCACTTCGGGTGCCACGATGTTCGATTGTGAACTGTGTATTGAGTTGACTTTTGTTTCTCGATGGTATCCAGGGCTTATTCGATAAGTGTCCTGCATTACTATTGTTATAAATTGGCCAATTGATTGGTTTTATTCTAATAAACTTTCAACAGATAACATAATATTTTTAAAATTTTGCTTTTATTTATTTTAAATTAATAATATAGTACATATCTGAATTTATATTTAAGAACATGTATTTCAGTCGACTATGACAAAAACTTCGTAATTTAAACGTTTGAAATATTTGATCATGTTTATTAAAAAAAAACAACAAGTTATTATTGCTTTGTGATTTCACAGATACAATTGGCTTGGTCAGAATTCAAGTTATATTTTATATATACGGATTCTTAGTAACTAATGGCAACCATGAGTATACACATTTGCTAATGTCACGAGAATCGGAAGAATTTTTTTAAATATTTATACAACACACTAACAAAATGGCGGATAATTTGCTAAAATTATTCGAGTTTTTGCAACACCTCAGAATTCACATTCTTTGTTATTATTTCCAATATATCACAAATCAAAATGATTAAAATATAACACATAATATGCTAAAAGTATTCCATACGAGATCTTGTGTTCAAAATACAAAAAGAACTAAATACCAAACTAAGATGACCCAAAAACCTTTCTTTGTTTTATTTTAGTTAATTACAGAAGATTGGTAACATTATTTTTATAAGTACGTAATATATAACGCGTCGCTA
This sequence comes from Samia ricini, assembly GCA_014132275.2. NCBI lineage: Eukaryota > Metazoa > Arthropoda > Insecta > Lepidoptera > Saturniidae > Samia > Samia ricini. The sequence goes on along the minus strand of AP028159.1, from coordinate 29,016,768 downwards.
CAAATGTCTTGTACATTTAGGAAGAAAGCCTTTTTAGCTGAAGTATCATCGATCCTCCTTTGTTCTATAACGGCAATGGAAGCAAACCATTATATATTTTTTTATTCTCGTATCACATTTGCCCACATCCGTGAGTGCGCTGCTTGATCCAAAGATTAATGAACAAGGTACTACGAAAAAGAAAAAAACATTATTGTCCTATTTCTTTTAATTTGAAATTCAAAAGGAATTTAGTATTCTATTTTTAAATTTATCTTAATCAGTACTATCTGGATTTGTGTAATAAAACTAATACGTTTTATTGAGATAGTAGCAAGGATTATTTAGGTCACAGATACTTTAGAGAATTAACAATGCATTCTTAAGTAAAAATATTAGGTTGGATATAATAGTAATCCCCTTAGATAACAATAGACTAAAAAAGGAACGGCATGATATTATGTTTAAGGTATTTAATATGAAAAGACATAATAATCTAAAAATGACACTTTTATACCCTATTTCACCTTTGCACCCTATACCATATAATACAATAACATGCAGTTATAGTGGAACATCAAACAAAAAGCTTAGTAAGATTAATTTATTCTAGACAAATGTTAGAAAATACATTTGCTTAGTTGAATGTGGTTTTATGAAATGGTGTGATTATGAGCAATGTCATTAACTAATGTCATTATGGTTTTGATAGCATAGGTTTCGATATGAAACAAGATTTTCAGAAAATTATTCATAAGAGATAGAGGCTCGTTAACGTCGTCTTTGGGGATTCAAACCCCTGCTTTGATCTTCGAGGATTGAGTTAAAAAATCAGGATTTTTCGGTAGACGAAATTAGGATTTGCATTAATCAAGTGTTTTGCCATCTCTATTGGTCTTTCCTGGATTATTACTTTGTAGAAAATATTGGAATTAATATAATAATAATAATGAAAAGACCTCAATGTGAATCGGATACATAGAAACGTTAGTTTATTCAAATAATATCTGTTCGGAGACAGTTTGCTCCGAGGCGATGCTCTTATCGGAATATTTGTATTAGTTCATACAGTATGAGTTTTGATTTATTGTCTGAAATGTAAATTTTGCAATTTGTATTTTATGCAAAAAATAAATATTTTAGAGCTGTTTAAATATTTTTAATCTGTTAGTACTATCTGCTTCATGTCTTGAAATATTTTGTGGTAATGAATTCAAGTCTTAAATCTTTAAATTGTGTTATTATTCACATATGTAAGTCTTAACGTATCGTATTTAATGTTAGCTCTTAATATTAGATTCACTAACATGATCGCGTGTGCTCAGAATGATTCGACATATTGAGAATTTAAAAAATAATACATTTATCAAAATCAATATTAAAGAACCGCATTAAAGTTTGCAAATGAAGAGTTTTTTTTCATACTGAATGAAATTTAAACAAACGAAGTTGATTCGAAATCCTATAACAAAAACTAAATCAATTTAATTACGTATCAGTTATGCAGATCATTTTATAATTATTACAATGCAGTTAGACTTAGTAACTTAACTAATAAATTTGGGTTGATCACTCCTTGTAACTTGTATCATTAAACTCTCAATTTACTGTCTATCAAGGAGTGCTAAAACGTAGCCTTCATTATATTACATAAACATTTAAGTCAATCATGATCTTGGCTTAGAATGATATGGCTTAGAGAGAACGATATTAATTTTAGAATAAATTCAAATACCTCTCTATCGCATCACAGGACCGGGTACGGTTGACATTTTTCCAACATGTGTCAAAAGCTATTTTAATAAAACTAATGTCAGGCCGTATTACTGTTCAATGCAGACATTTCTATAACTCGATGTGCTCTTTGTTTGTTCTGAAACGATCTTCAAAATGATATTTGGCTTTTAAGGGATGAAGTTTGGAAAAAATTGTTATTGCGGGGAAATGTTGCATAAGATACCCACACTTGTTCAGCTGCGAAGGGTGAGTTATATAAGATTCTAGCTGACTAAAACCTTCACGGTGTTTTTCTATCCACCTATGTGGCTAAGGAGTAAGGGCTGATTTTACATGGTATCGTAGTTTACTTCTGGAGGGTGACGGGTCGGATGTTGAGAAACCTTTTTGACGGAACAATGGAGAGGTGCATTGAATACTAATCAGTCTCCACCCGCATTTGCATTTAATTGATCCATAACGAACCAAAATGATCATGGCGGGAGTTGGTAATGCGGTCGGATTCCGAGCCAATAGATATGGGTTCCAGTCCACTTATTCAACTTTAAAATCAGCCTGAGCTTTAAATGTAGGAAAACATCATGAGAAAATATCGCCATGAAGTTTGAAAACCTATCGCCAAATACCAATAGGTGTGTTCCGGCTGCATCACTTGAAAACCAGTAACTCTAGTGTGTTTATTATTCTGAACCAAATCGTCACTTAAGATCAGGTGAGATTGTTTTCAAAGCGTCGAGTCTATAAACCGTTAAAAAATGGGAAATAAACCAACTATAAAATTATTAATACATAGAAGATGAGGTAAAATTAGAATAATGGGAACTTTTCAAATAAATTAAAGACGCGAATGTTACAAATTAAAAACAAGTAGAGTATGTAATAAGACACCAAGTACTAGCTTCGCGTTGACAAAACTCAATAGGAATTTATCACGTCCGTAGTAAACGTAATAAAGTCGCAATTCAGTGATAAATTTATATTCGGGCAGCAAGCCAACTGTGTCATTTTAAGTAGATATTACTCTCTGACTAGAAAACTGTTGACAAATGTTTCGAAAACTATCTTCGAAATAGATGTGACCTTAGTTTTTAAAATAAATAACCTTGGTCACGCTTGGCAATGTTTTACGATATTCCAAAAAAATTAAATGTTATTTTTAAAGAAAAAAAATATTATTAAATCTACGTATATTGTGCTTATAAGAAAATATGTTTTATGTAATAATTACATTTGCTATAAATTTGTTTACCCAAACATTCTCAGTGATAGTTCGCACTACGTTAATTTACACAAGGACATACATAGATCGGGCTGTTAATAATATTCCGTACAGCAATATACCCCGCGCTTCATAGCTTACCTCTAACTGTATCTTAAAATTAATCACTGCGCAGTTTCTACATACGTGACGTGCATGATACAAAAAAAAACCGAAAATAAAATATCTTTTTATTAAATCGATTTGATATATTAATACATTTAATTACGTAATTAAATCTAAAATTAAGCCTTAAACAGACCATTCTGACTATCAGAAGAGTTTATAGGTAATGGTATTAACATTCGTACAATTTGAGTTTGATTAAATATATTTTTGAGTATGTAAGCACCCGAGCTCGTTAATGTATGTTTTACCATTTAAAGGTTTTAAACCTAGACCACGCGAGTATTAAGACTATTTGTTATTACTTCTTGATTCGCACAATACATTATCTATATTAATAAATAAAATTGAAGAGTCTGTTTGTCATGTCAAAATACTAAATAGATATGAATGTGTATGTTTATACCTATACCATCCATCCATCCATCCATTTATTGAAAAAACGGTTAGTGCTGGACATAGATCTCCCCCAAAGATCTCCACGACGACTGTTTTTGCATCACCCGCATCCAGCAGACTCCCGCTAACTTTACCAGGTCATCGGCCTACCTTGTGGAGGGCCTACCCACGCTGTGTCTTCCAGTATACGGCAGCCATTTGAGAACTCGTTGGCCCCATCGGTTCTATGAGCAACGTGGCAGACCATTGCCACTTTACTTTGGGAATTCTTTGAGCAAAGTCGGTTACTTTGGTTCTTCTGTGGATCTCCTCATTCCTGATTTGATCACGCAGTGAAACTCCAAGCATAGCCCTCTCCATTGCCCTTTGAGCATCGTTGAGTTGAGCAACGTTGTTTGTGGTACTCAGAGGATGCTGCTGCCCATCCCCTGGTTATACCTTAGTTGCCTTTTACGACATCCATTGTAATGATTAGTTTTAATATAATTTGTTTTTGTAACATATTATTTATATATCATCATTATATTTATTTATTTTATTCATTAATATGTCGATTATCCATAAAAGTCCGCCTTTGTACATAAATGTATGCAAAAAGTGTTAATTAAATAAATAAAAATTAGTCAATAGGAAGACAATAAGAAAACAATAGAAAGCTGGCGTTAACGCCAGATTAGTACTCAAAGGGCTAAGAAAACCCGAAGGTTTCCTAATAGTTTCTACTTATGTCAATTTTATATTATATCTTACGCGTGCGCTCTGCTAATGTAACATGAGTTTTAATGGATTTATTGAGGAGGCCGTTTAAGAAAGAAGATTTAAAATTACATACGTCGAGAAGGAATAGAATTTTAATGTCATTAAGAATAAGGGGTCGAGATTCAGAGGACGTAATATATAAGATCTCACTATTTTTTTATTTAGTGGTGAAATTATCAAGTGTTTTATAATTTATTTACATTGACCGTTACAATGGATAACAAAACGATCTTTCAACCAATTTTTACATGATTATATAAAATAATGTGGGTGGGTGGTAACTATGTGGGTGATGCGATGCGATGCAAGAACAAGCGACACTTGACTAGAAATTTATTGAATATAGTAAATTGATTGACAATAAAAGTTCCGGTAACACTATAACATTATACCGTTCAGACTTTTGGATGAGGCAAGGGAAGATCATAAACGATCGGAAAATTACCATGACATACATGATTACAAGCGTACTGTTCAAAAAATTCTGGTAAAAAATATGGCAGTGCTATATGGGACAAGTATCTTTGCTGGCCAGGGAGGATCTTCCCACACCAAGATTAAAGTAGCGGGTTTTTTTTATTATTATTTTTGTAATTTTGATATATATTAAATATAAGGGAGAACCTTCGGTTTTATATATATCACATTATTTTCAATTCGTTTTTAATATATTCCTTTGTCTAAATTTATTTCAATTATCCTCGCGATATTGGAAAGATATGGAGCGGTACTATTCTTGGCCGGCACCACACGGAATACTTATACCAAAAATACAATTTTTAAAATATTTGTCTGTCTGTCTGTCTGTTTATTCCGGCTAATTTCCGGAACAGCCGGACCGATTTGGACGGGACTTGTTTTGGTACATAGCTGAAGTTACTCCGCGTAACTTAGGGTACCTATTTTTTTATTTTCGATAATAATTATGGTTTTGCGTAAAAAAATTAAAACTCATAAAAAAGTGAATAAAATCCGATTCAATGCATACTTTTACAGGTAATTTATGAGAAATATTTTTACTTTATTTTAGCACTGAAAAGCTTAGGAAAATAATTAGGGTTCCGTATAAACCAATTAAAAATAATTGAAGAATATATGAAACGTGGGCGTAGCCGCGGGCGCATAACTAGTATACAATAATATCAATAAAACAACTATTTTATAAAAGAAAATATAGTGTCTATTCAAATTTTTCTATAGATAGCGCCTTTCTCCTACTAGCGCTAACCTTATTGAATACCCTTTTACGGGTACTTCTGAAACCTCTTTGAAAGGTTGTTTTATGAAATTACACTTCTTGATAACCGGTTACGATAAAAGCCTCAAAAGACTCGTAGAGGTAACTAAATTATTTTAAAAAAACCAGTGAACCTTTTCCATTTGGGTACCTGGCCATTTTAATATTTAAATAATTTTGTAGGTAGTTTTTATTTTATTTAATTTTTATATATAAATCGTCGTTACGTTATGTTTTTTTTTGTGATTATTATTTTCTATTATCCATAGGTGTATAAACACAAAGCCTTATTTCGAAACGATGTCCAAAAGTGAGAGCTAAAAATACCAAGAATATAGTTTAAAATCGCAATATCCGATATTGATTGCAAGGCGATTCATTAACGGTTCAAAGAACACGTATTTGTGAGGGATAACCTTTTAAAAGAGCTCGAACGCTACCGATTTTGTCTCAAAGAGTTTTATTACGGTTCATGGATAAAAGTGGTTTATTTACTACAACCTAGACTAGTGTTGTGGTAGTAATTGATTAATAAAATTTGATGAGAAACGACTGCATGTCTACAGCACATGCCAATTGCTGAGATGGGTGTGCGGTGTGAAATGCCTGTTAGGAATGATTAGAGGGATGAATATATTAGAGGGAGTTTGAAAGTGGGACCAGTGATAGGAAAGCTGAAAGGGAATTCGGCTTTCTTGGTGTGAACATGTTTTGAGAAGAGATGAAAGCGATTTCAAAATTAGTAATTGAATTAAAGCAAAGGATATATCGAAGCAAGCAGAAGTAGATTAATATAGTAACTATTTATTTACTTTTTAATGCATTTTTATTGTATATTCTTCTGAAGTTCGTTTTGTTTTTAATTAAAGAAAGTTTTTGATTTGATAACTTCTTTAACCGCGTTGAGCGATTTTCGGTAGGGCAAACACTTATAGATTCGTCTGTCAAATATATAAGATGGGGATGAAGGGACGCCTTTGTGTTGCTACATCTAAAATATTTTCTCATTAATATCTAAATAAATTTGTTGAAGTAATACTACTAAATTATTCCATTGGTAATCGTTTAAATATTGCCATGAGTAATAAATCAGACTCAGAACTGTACTCCGTGTCTTATTAATTTCACTCTGAAATATGTTTTTTCAAAGTTTTCACTTCTATCGGCAGTCCCCCATGCCTGACTAGTTTTTTTTTCTACTTTATTTTATTATACCTAGTTTTTGATTTATTATCAAATAGGAATAAATAATCCACTGTAGGTGTGTAATATATGCATATTAATTGGCTGACTGAGTATATTTACTTATATATACCCATTCATTAAGCTATATTTATTAAATAAATAAAGGTCAGTGACCACGGAAAAATAGGACTTTATTTATTTACAACATAACGCGCAGTGCTAGGCCACAAAGTCGTAGTTCTTTGATCAGTAACCACTGTAAATTGATCTTCGTCGTGTAAATAAAAACTCTACAGTTTAATATAAAAGTTACATTACATATAGAGGTCATCGTTATTTGGTTTTTAACAGTTCAGTAGGTGTTATCGGTGCGATTGAGCGGCCAAGGCTACAAAACAGAATCATACTGAGTCTTTATCGACGTGTGGTAAATAAATAATGTAAACATGTTTCTACTATTAAGGTAAAAATGTTGCAAAAGTTTTCAGAATATGTGTTAATAAATCGATACCAAATTGCCATTTCATTGAGTGAGGATTATTATAGGTATGATACTGCAGTTTGCATTAGATGAAAGTTTTTATCAAACAGGGTTGCGAAATCTGGTATTTTCCTCGGATGTTCTGATTTTTGAGACATTCCTGAAGTATCGTGCATACTGGTAGTTTTTTATTTAAAATAATTTCCCGAGTTTTAAAATGCACGCGGGCCGGTCAGGCGGGGGGCACTGCCTACTTTTTTTTAAATCTATTGATCGTATATTGTCTGTCTGTAAATCGGAATTATGATTATTAAATTACGAATTGGCATTATTATTACGTCAGAGGCAAAATTGTGTTAGACGAACATGCTGAATCTCGAATAAGCACAGAGGTTTTCATATCTTACGTGAAGCTACCGGGGGGTATAACTATACAAAAACAAAAAGTGAGATGCCAAGAAGATGTGAAACATCAAAGTTGATGGCGGAATTTATAATGGATAAAAACCAATAAAGAAATATGGAGTAGAACATTACAAAGTAAACGTAATAAGTCGCTTATAAAGGCGTATTTTAAAGGTATATACAATTGACCCAAAAAAATAATAAAGTGCAAGACGAAAGTGATGGCGTAAAGGAGACATGACAGCATTATTCAGCGTCAGTCCGTTTACTATAACGGCGTACGATTCTGTTTTATTACCAAGGCACAACGAAAAACATATTTTTTTAGGTATGGTGAAAGTGTAAATTGAATTAAGTTGGCTTTTATATAGTCTAATAATAATATTATAATCACGTATATGGAAGTAGTGATTTCTTGTTATTATTCCATAATTATAAGATAGCACAAGATTTGATACTTTGTTTGCATACTAACTGTTTTTTTACTGTATTCCTTGTTGCAAATTCTTTTATATAATTAATAAATACATGCCATTTTTTAACGTAACAAAAATATTCATACTAAAACTTGTATAGGTAATAACTGCCTCGGTAGCGCAGTTGTATTACATACGACTGCCGTTCTGAGGTCTCGGGTTCGATCCCCGGGTCGGGTCAAGTGATATTGGGTTTTTTCTACTCAGTCTCATCCCTGAGTTTGGAATTTGTGCCCGATATGGCAACAGGCTCGCCCCCTGTCACATCTGGGACGGAACTAAGCTCGGCGAAATGTTGGTGGTGTAGTTCGCTACTTCACCTCTGCCTAACCCTTCGGGGAAAACAGGCGTGAGCATATGTATGTATGTAGGTAATAAATGTACCGTTTGAAAAATAGACTTACACATCGGTTCATTGGCTGACGAGTTCTAAGCCAACTAATGGACAGACATTGTCTTTTATATAATGTACGGACAATTTCTCTCCACTTACCTAATAAGCTAAATGTAACTTGAATTCGTATTATCCTTATAAATTGGATAATCGGTTAGGGGGTCGCTCCCTGACTACGTGTCTGATATAAGTTCGTGCTCTGAATGTACACAAAACAGCGCCTCAGACTTCTTAAAGAACGCTACTGTTAATTTATTATATTATGTTCAATTGTTATTAACTACCGATTGTTTACAAAGAGTACGTGGATAGTTTGACGATTGGCGCAGTGGTGAATATGTACCACGGCTTGTGTCGTTGGCGAGATTATGAATGTATCATGTAGATGTCTAGAATATTGTAGTATCATATGGAACCCTCACTATGATATTTTTAAGAAAAAATTAGAGAGAGTGCAAAAGCGGTTTCTGTGGCATCTGACATATAGATTTCACCTAGGGAAAAAACTTCATACATACCATGATAGATTTGATCATTTTAATTTGCACTCTTTGGAGGACCATAGAGAATTATTGGATCTTATATTCTTATTTAAGTTAGTGTTAAACGGCATTTCGAACACACCTGAACTGTTAAACAGCGTCAAATTTAACGTCCCACGGAAACTACCTCGAGCATTACGATTTAATCTATTTAGCACAAATTATTATCGGACAAATTTGGGTCTTTACTCTCCTCTAAATAGAACAATCTCACTATATAACAAAACATCTAAAACTAAAAATATAGACATTTTTCAAAACAGCCTTAGAATGTATAAATTTATCTACTCACGAAAGTAATACTAATGTTTATATTGTTTAAAACCTAAAACTAATGTAAGTTTATTCTACTTTTAATTTAGAACCGTTTTTTTTTTTTTGTGTAATTTAAAATTTAAACTCTTTGACTTCTAGTAATCAACAGATTTATTTGTTCTTTTGAATCTTTTTGGTTTGTACAAGCTTGATATATTGAGAATATATAATTCAATGTAATCACTTATAATTAAGGATACATTTATCACGTGTCCTCAAATTGTTCATAGTATCTAAGTCAAAATGTAAATCTTTATAGTGTAAAAAATAAAATAAATAACTAAATGTAGTAATGCGTTGTTTTCAATTGAAAGCTTGCAGTATATGACAATATATTGTTTCATTTTGGTGGCGTTTACGTGATATATTGTTGATTATTTTGTTATTCTGAGGTCTCACAACAATTCCCTCGGAACGCTTTGACAAATGACCACCATTTTGTTGAAGCACTGAAAATTAGTAAAATAATAGGAAGTTAGGCCTAAGGAACTTGTATTCATGGTCTTAATAAATTATAAACATCTGCGTAAGTTTATCGTTTGGCCACAATCTTACCTGAGATTAAGATGGTAGCACACTAAGCTTAGAAGAACTCTCATGATGGCTCTGTGGTAGTGTGGTCGGATTACGCATATTGATTGTTGATTCGAATCATCTATCCTGTTCTATAACTAGCCTGAGCTTTTAGTTAAGTAAAATATTGTGATGAAGTCATAGAAAGCACAAAAATGTGTTATTTTCTAATTCAAGCTATCTAGGCGATTCTCAAGTTTGAAAATCTGTCGATAGGCATCACTTGAGAAACGGTACCTCTGGGCTTTGCGTCTTTAACGTTCTGGACCATATAATCATTTAACTTAATCGACGTTTAACTTTATGTAAGATTTTGTTCAAAGCTGTTGGTTACACGTTACTTTGCCTTTTCCTTAAAAAATGTGTAGAGATTTTGATGGAATCTCAGTCTGTCAAGTTATTGCCTTTAATTCATTCCCTTGCGCATTTAACTTAAAACTATGTAATTTTGGTGGCGTTTTGCACGATATAGTTTAGTAATAGTATACAAGTAAAGTAAATAATGTCATGGAGCATAAATACTGAGATCTCTCAACCACCCAAACCTCTTGAACTAGCTGTAACAAAAGGCCGCCATTTTGTTACTGCGTTGTATTAAAAGTGTTCCTAACTTGGTTTGACAGACTTGGCTGTATGATCTAGTAGTACCTTTGCCTTTTCCTTGAAAGGTATAAATGAAATAAAACAATAATTTGCTTACAATTAATAGTTGTTACACAGTTGTTTACAATACGGAAGAAAATATGAATGAATTTATCATTATGCAGAACACGTAAGTTATTTGCGAACACGAAGTCTTGTTCTCTCGTATAAATGTACATCGAATGAGTTTGTAATTTTAATATTTCTACGTGATTCTATTTTTTTTATATACATACAAATAGATAATATTGTTTATTACGTGAATAATAATAATGTCTGTAAATTATTATATTTCTATACTAATGATTAATTATTTAAAAATAGTAATACCATATCTATAACATAATTTTCGTATTTTTATTATTAAACGATTTAAGAACTATTTTCTTTATTAATTATGAAGTTACTTGTTTCTTCTCAAATAAACTTTATTATATTCTTTTAAAAGTCAATGTCTCTCTGTGCCAATATTCTGATCTGATAAGTGATCATCATCGTTCGTGATCTGTACTTTATTGAATATCGGGTGAACTCCAGTCATTAGGCCATAAAACCGTATATAATAGAGAAATTCGGAACTTATGTCGAACATTCGTACTCGGTTGATTATTCGACTAAACCACCAAAACAATCAAGAGTAACCAAAGTTTACACTATACTAAGCTGTATATATTGAGCATAATTAGAAAGTCTAAAGTGTGTTGCTTTTATGAGGTACCTATTTAATTAAACTATCATAAAAACCTCAATATAAAAGCTCATATGTGACTAAGGTTGGCTTTATACTATTTGATACGATGATAATTTGAGGTATATTGGGTTAGCGTATGGGAAGAAACCACGTCTGTCAATCTATGCGTTTGTCGTAAACAAGGTACAGATTCAGTCTGTGAAAATTCGGTCGAATTATAGGTTCGGTTAAAGTTTTACCGAACGTTCGGTCGAATATTCGTATTCGGTAAAACCAATGTTCGACTCATCTCTAGTATATTAATAATCGTGAAGAGTGGATATTATTATACGTGAGTGAAACTGTGAGACGTGTCTAGTCTGATCTACATCTTGAATTTATATCCGGTGCCCATCACTAACTGAAACTAATAAAACATTCTATGAATAAACGCGAGGCAGTATGGCGGTCAATAACCGAGCAGTTTCAATAAACGTACGCAGTTACTTACCTACTATGGTTATTACTGTACGTAAAGTTCTATTTTAGTAAGTAAATATACCGATTTTAACGCGCTCTAGACATGCCTAATAGCGGACGTCTAACCTATAAAAGTTTACACATAAGTAATGCTTAATGAAATGTATTTACGGATTTATAGTCTAAAAACTTTGATAAGAACACAGATGTATTTGAAGATGTGAGTGGACAAAGGGGATATGTATCATTTTATCATATAGAATATGATATCTTAACTTTGCTCTCCCAATACATCTTCGATAACTTAATGCATATTCGTAAAAAATTAGACATGAATTGAGTGAATGATCGACATAATTTTAATATTAGAAGTAAAGACAAGTTGGCCGTCCCACGCTTTAGGTTAAGTAAGTGTAATAAAAGCTTTATAGGTAATAGTATTCGGTTTTACAATAAGAACCCAAGTAACATTACCGATTTACCTGACAATAAGTTCAAGTATTATGTCAAGCAAGTTTTAATCTCAAAAGGTTATTACAGGGTGGATCATTACGTGAACGATAGTGATGTCTGGAATTAACCCACATCTCTGTGCTTCCACTAACATTATTAAAATTACGATTTGTACAGTTTTTTATATGACAAAAAAATTGATATATATTATATTTATAAAAAAAAAACCAGATAGAGTTTCTCGCCTGCGCTCTTCTCGACTGGGTTGTTTTCCGAACCGGTGGTAGTGTTTTAGACGTTCATAAGCGCCTTCTTAGGGCCTAAATTGAATAAATACATTTTGATTTTTAAAAAATGCGTTCTATATTATGGACATTGAAATCACATTAGATTTTAAAATAAAAAGAGACGGTTCACCTTTACTTTATATTTTAACAAGCTGTGTGCCCGCGGCTGCACCCGCGTTTCATACATTTTTTCACTGCGTTTTAATTTTTTTATACGGACCCCTAATTATTTTCCTTAAAAAAATAGTACTAAGGTAAAGTAAAAATATTTCTCATTAATATTTCTAATATTCTCTCTCACTTGCCTGTAAAACTGTGCATTGAATCGGATTTTATTCAAATGTCTATAAGTTTTATTTTTTTTTACGCGGTACCCTAATTATTTTCTAAAATTAAAAGTACTCTAAGCTACTCGGAGTAACTTCAGATATCGACAAAAAAAGTTCCGTCCAAATCGGTCCAGCCGTTTTGGAGATTACTCGTTACAGATAGACAGACAGACAAAAATTTTAAAAATTGCATTTTTGGTATAGGTACCATACATAAACACATATCTATTTAGTAAAAAAATAATTTTCACATTACAAACAGACGCATCAATTGTTTTTATTAGTATAAATGTTAACATATGCCTGTCAGACGTGGAAGTATAGTGTACAAAAAATACGAAATAAAATAACAGCCTGCTAACAAGGCATGGAACGTAGCATGCTGATTATAAGGAAAGTGCAAAAAATAAGACACACAAATATCAGACTCGAAACAAAAGCTATGGACGCTCTGAAACACTCACTAAAGATAAAAAGGAAATGGGCGGGCCATGTTGCACGACTGAAAGACGAAAGATGGACCAAAAAAGTTACGTCATGGACCGGTCCACCGGTCATGCGCTGTAGAAGTAGACCGTTAATGAAATGGAAAGACCACATTCTAAGACAGTTGGTATATCATGAATGCGACTAGCCTAAGGTAGAGAGCGCTGGCAATCTTTTGGAGGAGGCCTTTACCCTAGGAGGGGTTCTTACTGATCAACACAATAATTAAGCAACTTGTTCCTTTTTTGCAAGAAATAAATGGGGTTCTATTCTTATTTTTTTTTAATATAAATAAGCAATGATAATACAGTTGAAGATATTTTTCTCCTGATTGCCAACAGATTTAATTTTTTTTTTCAACAGATATCTTTTAACGAGTTATAGAGTTATCACAAAAGTTAGGAAACAGATCTTGAATAGAAAGGGAAATAGATCTTTTTTTTACTTAAAGTTTAAATAAAGATCATTGTCAAAGTTCGATTATTAGGAGAACTAGATTTTATGTAATTCTTGATAAGATTGCAGTCATGAGTGAGTAAAAGGGACTCGTAATTATTGTTAAATTAAATTGCCTTAAAATCCTATTTAACTTTAAAATACGTGAAACATAATTTCAGAAATAGTGAGTTATGAAGGTGTTGTGGACAAAAAACATCTTTCCTTAAATCTTTAACAATAACATCGCGATTCACATTCCTTACTACACACACACACACACACAATAGCTGGAAACTCGAGAAAGAGATATAAGATATGTACCTCATGTGTGTAAAAGTAATAGATATGTTTTTAGACTAAGAGTAACTATGTGCTAGTTGTAAGTATTAAAAATGTATTAGAATTCGCGCCGACCGCCGACAAAGTTGTACCGGCAAGATATAGTTTCTAAATACGTGTAATTCCAAGATTAATAAATACAGTCCACATTATATAGAGAAGTTGGGGTTTCATTGGTGAAGAAAGCGTCCCCTTCAGAAGGAGTAATGTGCAAAGGTTCTCACATATTCAGTTATTTATGTATTTAAAGCGATGTATTAAGAAGTTATGTACATGTTTATTTACAAATAAATATAGTTATACTTTACTTAGTGTTATCATTTAGTAATATTATGCTTACAGTAAGTATGCAGGTACAAACAATCAAAGAAGTTTTTGTTATATCATTCTTTTCAAAAATTTTACAAATCTCTTTCGTCTATTCACCTCTTCAATTATTATTATTTACGTATTAACAATAAATAATTTGTAGAAGTGTCGTTACTTTAAATATAGTAGATCGAAGCGATCGGATACGGATGGCTAAAGATCAGCAGCGTGACGTAACTTAGAGGTTATCTATAATTCGACAAAATGTGACGATTGTCATTTTTAGTAAAAAAGGGAAATTTGATATTGGATTGATCAATTTTTTTATTTATTCAATTGGGGTGTACATAAGTCTATGTTATGTGGTTTAAGAGACATTTCATGTGATATAGTTTGGTTACTATATATACACTTCTTATTGGAAATAACAACACGGAGCATAAATTCTTAGGTGCAACTAAAGTTCTATGAATAGCTACGACAAAATAGCCGCCATTTTAAAATTATGTATACTCACACATAGTTGATTTAATTAAGAAGAAGAAGAACTTTTTTTAATTCTTATATTATTTTATTGTTATTTACATGCTTGTTTAAAAAAAAAAAAAAAACAAAATCTGTAAACTAAAACATATTTAAGAAAAACGACTCCACGAAGCATAAGTAACGGAAAATGTGACTGTGATTTTCACACAAATCTGTGCACAAGTGCACGGATCTGTATGAAGGTATCTGCATATGTGTAAGAAAATAAGTCACATATGCATGTAAAATGCATAAAAGGCATATCATGGCAGTTGGATTGGGTTTTATGCCAAAAGGGCGCATAATTATTTTTTCCAATTCATATTTAATTCAGTTTTGTTTTACTTAAGAAAATAAAGCGATAGAGGTAAAAAAAATTGCGCGTACTTTTTGGCACGCGACATATTTAGTTTTTAATATCGAAGATGTATTTATATTTGACTGAAATTATTGATTTAGAAACACAGAGTTATACTCGGACCGAGTCAAGGGTTTAGCTAGTATACCGAGATGTATTCAGTAATAAACAAATACAGTGATTAAAGAATACACGTCGTGTAGATTTATAAAACGATTTGGTACCTATAAAGCGTCTGTACGTACAAAGTAATATAGAATGTTTTATTCTTTATCCTTAACATACTTGAACGAAATAATCTACCGTATAAATGTGCCCCTTCATTGGATTTTATTGGACAATTTAACTAAGTGATATACGATACGAAGACCCTCCCGAAGAAATAAACGATTCCTTAATACTTTTTAAATGAAATGTTTATTATATAGGTGGTGTAAAATATATGAGATGAATTAAAAATATATAAGATTTGTTTTTTGATCATTTCTATTTTAACCTTACCTAACATGAGACCTGTACACTAATTAATACAAGTAAGTAGAAAGGGTATAAGTACAGTTTCAAACAATTACCATACTATAATTGGTGAAAAATTAGAGTAAGTACTGCACAAAATACAATGAGGTACATAAGTAAAAGTGTAAACAGTAAGTAACACCATGTATTACGTAGATAAATTCATATGAAATATTAGATATTTAATTATGTGTAAGTATAAAGTTATATATAATGACGTCATTCATTTTCTGTTGTAATAAGTAAAAAAAAAGATAATGGGATTTTATCTTCCTTGCGAAACATTTTTGTATTAATAATACTAGTTTTTGTTTTTGGAAATTTTGTTTGCATAAAGTGTATGTTAATTATCGATGGATATGTTACAAGAAACTCAAGTATTTTTTTTCACATTATTAAAAAATAAAAAAATTGCTAGTTGTGTGCCCGCGGCAGCGCCCGCGTTTTTTTTATTTTTTCCATGCTTTTTTTTATTTACGAACGCTAATTATTTTCTTTAAATTATTTTTGATATAAACAGAAAGCACAGATACTTCTCACAAATTCAAACACCTGTCAGTAAACTGTAAATCTATGTATTGAATCGGAATTTATTTAAAATTACATGATTGTTTTTTTTCGCGGAATCCTAATTATTTTAGAAAAATAAAAGTACCCTAAGGTACCCGGTGTATCTTCGGGTATCAAACAAAAAAGTGCCATTCAAATCTGTCAAGCCGTTCCGGAGATTAGCCAGAACAAACTGACAGACAAAAAAATTAAAAATTGTATTTATGGTATAGGTATCATATGTCGGAATATGTATTTAGTAAACAAATATATATTTTGAGATTATAAACACTTATTTTTATTTATCAGTATAGAAAGTATAGACACATCAATCACTAAAGTATACTAAAATGGCTTTTATTTTCAGCGTTATTCCGTCCATCCGTCGATTCAACCGAAATACGTCCACTGTTGGACATGAGTCTCCCCCAAAGATCTCCACGACGACCGGTCTTGCGCCACCAGCGCCCAGCGGATTCTCGGGACCTTCACGAGGTCATCGGTCTACGTCACCAGGTAGCGTTATTCGTTTTTTATCAAATTCTAAAGTTAGTGGACTTTGGCGCCTTCGTTATTGATATATGATTTGAACAGGATATTTATTTTAAATAAGCGTTTTCAATAGTTAAACTCTTTAACAATAATAATTTATTTTCATAACTTTGTAGAGGTAAACATGGGACGCTACTGGAAAACACCAGGATTTAGATCTAGTTAGGCAAGCATTCGCAAATTATCTGCCATCATGCTATGGTTTTATCATAGGGACCTGACCATAAGGGACCAATATACCTATAATGCTATAGAATTCTGGAATAATTTGCCAGGACAAATTCATTCCAAAGAGCTCATCAGGGGATATACTCAGCGAAAAGCTGAAGGAGCCCTGATGCTCAGTAGGAATCAGCTACGAGTATTAGTGAGAGCACTAACTGGGCACTGTTGTTTGGGCAAGCATATGCACAACATCGGTGTCCAGAACACAAGAGAGTGCAGGTTCTGTGAAATAGCAGACGAAACACCAAAGCACATCTTGTGTGAATGTGATCCATTAATACCCATTCGTAACCGAATTCTGGGTATGCATGTGTTGCTTTCGGAGGAGGTACAGACGCTCTCTGCCAAAAAGATACTACATTATATTCAGGTTGTAGGTCTAGGCAGTGAGCTTTAGCAATATAGGGGCGATCACAATAGATCTGACTAGGTCGCAGTGATACAAGACTGTTTAAGCCTGCATAGCCCCTTTTCGAATAATAATAATAATAATAATAATGGTTTTATCATGATATTTTATTGTATAAAATAAATGTTTTTAATAGATTCTGGTACTTACTAATAATTAATGAAAATTCTTTACCAAACTTTTAACGAGTTCCTCCGACCGCTCACAAAACACAGCAAAATGTGAAAATTACTGTCTATTTAACTATAATTAAAAGTTTAACGCTGGGCCTATGACTCGTTTATTTGTTTTTAAGTAAACACGAAACATAAATTATCAAGTTGATGCTAATTGAAATCGTGTTGTTGTGGTCAATAGGTATATATATGTAAATGATTTGAAAATGTACTGTTTTTAAATTAATGAATTAATTAAATGGTAATTTTCCTTATTGTAAATATTATTTAATTCGGTTCGTCGTAAATTTACTTGCAAATAATAAGTCATAGGTACTGCCCAGATTCGAAACTTGGTTAAAGCTATATTATTTTTAACCGACTTCGAGACCGTCGAGACCGAAAAGAGAAGGTCATCAATTTGGCTGTATTTTTTTTTTTGGATGTTTGTTACTCGATTTCTCCGTCACATGTGGACCGATTGGCAAATATTTTTTTTAAATCGAAGGAGTGCACTCCCGGGATCGTTCCATTTACACCAAATCAGGATCTTTTTTTTTACACCACAAAGACTAAAAAGTGCTTTGACCATTGTGGTCATCTGATGTTTAGTGATGATGTGGTCTAGGATGGTAATCACACTAAAGCTAGGTACTGGTTCTCAAGTGATGCTGCCGGAACACACCTATTGGTATTTGGCGACAGGTTTTCAAATTTGAGGGTGGTAGATACCCAAGCGGGCATCATTAGGAGATACCCTTGCACCATGCGATGTTTTCCTTCACCGAAAGATCAGGCCGATTTTATAGTTGGATAGGCGGAATCGAACCCACGTCGATTGACGTGGAATCCGGCCGCGCTACCCACTGCTCCATCATCGCTTCTGAGTTATCGCATCTGATTATTAGAACTCAGGGAAATCGAGTAAAACCCTCGAATATTGTAGACACTTACACGTGTTTCATATATCCCTTTCCTAAGCTGTTAAGTAATCTTTCTTTATAAATAATTTTAAAAAAATCTACTTTTTAGTTTAAGTATATACTTTTAGATATAGCCGATATCTAAAAGTACACACTTAAACTAAAAAGTAGATTTTTTTATTGTTTATAAACAAAACCGACTTCTAAAGAATAAACTATAAAAATGCACTAAAAAGTTATTATATAATTACTTTATTAATCTGCTTCTGTTTACTTCAATAAATCTTTTGTTTTAATATCATTAATAACTTTGGAGTCGGTACTAGCTATAAAGTTAACCATTATACTCATTGTTTTGAAGTCGGTTTTGTTTTTAATTAAAAAAGTTTTTTATTTGTATTATTTTATTATGGGATCATTCATAATAACGCAAGCGGCAATGAGAGATGGAAGGGGGGGTTCGAATGATGATTACGTAAGCAATATATTAATATAAAATGTTCGTTTCTTTTTTTCTTTAAATTATGCCAATGCTAAAATGCAACGCAAAAGGGAAGCTTTGATTCTCTATGGTTTACTATTACTAACAAGTATCTATTTATGATTATATGTTAGTTACTTTGCTGGTTAGCTAAGGACGTATGGTTCCGCAACATCGCGCGCGGGTCGTGTCTTCTATAGAAACATTACGTTGGCGTTCTGACCCGCCCGCTGTGTGGTGAAACCATAAAAGGCAGGAGTACCTCCAACCGGAGTTGCCACACGGCTGGTGTAGTTGGTTTAGTGCGGTAGGGACAGAAATGATCACCATTCTAGTATTCTATATTCTAATATCCGCATAGCCCTATATTTTCTCACGTAGAGTTTACCTAAGTATCTTCCGAGCTGATTATTATTTATAGAACCACAGTAAAAGAACGAAACTTTACCTGATAGTAAAGTAAAGATAGTGAGTCTTTCTCAAACTTCAGTCTATTCACGTAACAAGGTATAATCAATATGTTCAAATTTTTAGTTTTACAATTAGTGAGAAAAACGTTGACAGTCGGCTTACAATTTGTACTAGTGCAATTTTGGATGAAATTAATCTCTTAAAATTATCATATTATATGCGTTTATTTTTAACAAGGATACATAAAAACTAACTACTCTATTCTAATACCTGATTAGTAGTTCAATATGTAACACATGACAGAACCATTGAGAGTTGCGAAAGTGCTCGTAAATCCACAGACTTGTCATTGAAACCGATGTCTACCAACTTGAAGAAATTACTCGTAGGATGATGGACGAGTTTATGCTATAAATCGATTAAGTTTTAATAAAAGCATTATGTCTTTATATACAGTGTACATATTAGAATGATATTTATTTATAAGTTATATTTATTTGATTGAATATATGTACGTCATAATCTTTATCCATGATGCAAATATCCATCTGTTACAATGTTTTAAAATAATGTTATTTGTGTATTTTATTTATTCCATTTCTCATGCTATCGATTAAATTTCTTAATGTAATTATTTAAGTTTTTTAAATTGGTGTATGATAAGTATCGGATATTTAAAACTAACGATACTCAAAATAGGTGGATAAATCGTTGACCTTTGTCTTGTAAATATTGTAAATATTAGAACAAAGTTTAGATTCGATAATTGGATATCCTGTATTGGATTGGTTCTAATTATAATGCCCTAACTATTTGGTACTTACAATATTTTAATATAGGTATGAAATATTAAAAAATTCTTTATACTCACTTTGGTTTAAACTTTTCCAGATCAGTACATACATATGTACGTAGATAGAATGATTTATACAGTTATCCGTTTTAGTGGAGACTTTTCAGCTAGTGAATTTTTATCCTGGGGATTCTTTTCAAAGTTATTTGACATTAAAATATTAGTGGGCAAGTTTCAATAATCCCACGCAGTGGTCAAATCGTCGAATTTGGTAATTTAGTAGTATAAGGGAATAAGTTAATACAAAGTGTTTAGTTTCTATCAAGATTCTAGGTTTCTGAGGTATTTCTTCAATCTTATGTTTATTCTTAAATATATTAAAAGACAATGTTCGTTCATTTTCAGTATATATTTTGATACATTAAGTAGAATGGAGAAAAAAAGTCCTGGTGCACAAAAAAATCTTTCTGTGCCATTGCAATGCATACCACATATTTCTAATACTGAATAATTATAAAGAATATAAATGTTAAGCGAAGCTGCAAGCACATCTTGTTTCATGTAACACGATTGTCTTGTTCAAGAGAATGGAGAAGATTTAAATTTAAATTAAATATGGACCTTATAAATAATTAGAAAGAAGTTTTGCTCTGGCACTAACAGGCAGTAAATGAATTGGGGAGAATGAGAGAACTTTTATTTACTAGTCTAACATTCAACATGAAAAAAAAACATTCATAATTGTACGACTTGTTATTGGCGTCTTTAATCGAATGTTTTGATATTATATTACGATGATTTTCAATATATGTAAAAGTACTATCAAAATAACGCTTTATTTACAAAAGCATAAGAATCAGTATTAAATGGCAATCATTATAAATAAATTAATCTGTTGGTATTACTGTAATATTTATTTTACATAGTTTTTAAGTCATAATTAAATGTAATATTGTGTACAAACAATTCATTGAAAAGACATATTTCATATGGAGACTATTAGAAGGTAGTGTGCTTAATTTCCTAGCATAATTATCGTGGTAATGACAATGTTGATTTTGTAGACAGGGTAGTTGGCCTTTTAATTTCATGCTGACTCTTACAAACACTCTAGATAGTCTTCATATACTACGTGCTTTAATTGCAAACGGCCATAAGCTATTACATTTCGTGTTCAGACCATTGTGGGCAAATAGTTAAGACAAATGAAATATCTACCCGATGCGATGGTTCATAGCAATAAATCACAATATCTACATCCAAATTCTAATTTTTTAACAGTCAATACGAATTGATAGTGTTAACATTTTACAATGAACAAAATATCGTGAGAAGCTCTTGAGATACATAGCATCAAAGTTGAACTCAAATTTGGTCAAAATAGAGAACTATAGATTTCTCGGTCTTTGAAATCAGCAATTCGCATAGCAGCTTGATAATTCCTTTAAATTGATACTTTTGCATAACAGTTTTATATTTCTAAGGATGTCTTCAATTGAATTTGATACTTACAATTCGATTCTAAAGTCGATAAGAAATAACTTAAAAAACGTTAGTGACTTGAATGAATTCGTTTTCAATGAAACGAAACGTGGTCACGCTGAGAAATTTAAAATTCGAAAGAACTTCTTGTCATAAGGAGCGCGCGCAAATTCAATTTAAGCTTCAGAAATGTTAAAATATATTTTGATATCCCCGCTTTTATATACCCAGGTAAAAGAGAAGCAGTACTGGGAGGAGTGCCTAGCAGTATCCATTAGTAATATTGGAGTGCTATACGGGCCACTATTTGCTAAATGTACTTATATTTACTGCAGTATAGTTTCGTATTTTTAGAGTGGTTAAAACGTTGGCATATAGATTCAATCTCTCTTCATTGAAATATATGTAATTCATGTCGATATTTACCTACTAGTTTGAGTTTAATTAGTAAGACTATCGGTTGACGGTAAAAGAAAAAATTATAATTTAAAAAACCTTGAGTAATGCTCTATAGATTATGGTGATTCCTTTACAAATGCTAAAAATGTGGTGGTGGGTAAAAACTACAGAACTGTAGTTTTCTCGTTGTTTGCAATCTCTAATATATCGTAAATTGGTGTAATGATTAGGTATGTTCCTTCACTCGAAAAGAGGTTTTTGCCAGTTTCTAGGTCTGGAGGCTTCGATCACCACCAGGACAGAACGATTCTTCTTTATCATGTATTGTTGAGAGAGGATCCAGCAGTGGGTGTAAGCCAAATTATCACATATTGTTTGGTGCCTACCCTAATATGAAAATTATTTTAGTGGCCGCTGCTACTTAGTCTACTGCAAATTTATAATTTAAAAATGCATGATACGCTGTGAATGGTGCTGCCTATACCCTGGTTTATCCCTTAGTGGCCTTTTACGACACCTACGGAGAGATGTGGGGTTAGCCGGCACCACACGGCAGCACCAACCCCAGTTGGTGTTGTTATTATTAATGTACTAGTTGAGTAAATAACATTTACACATTAATTAAGGGGGCGCGCCCGAGAAGCGTAAAAAAATCTAGTTCAAATTATTATAGATTTATTTTCAGAGCTACAATTACACTTATATTTAAACTAAACCTAATATAAATGACTACCGATCGAGGTGTGATCGAATAGTCCTTAAACCTAAGAGAGGCGACTACCGATCGAGGTGTGATCGAATAGTGACTTCAGCGGTGGACTTGACAGACGAGGCGAGCCTTAGTGAGACTCGGCTGGTGGGGTGGTTCCCACAATGACGATGCGTTGAAGTTTCATATAAAAGCAGGTGACATGTAGCGTCGGTGGACCTATGTTTCAATTGTTACAAGGAAACTGCGATGTAGCGGTTTCCGCGGGCTAAAACAATGTCTCTTAGGTACATGATATTAGCGACGCGGTGCTTGCGAAAGCCACCCCGTGTTGCCCCCATCCCAAATGCAGCGGACGGCCCCGGAGGGTTTTAGTGGGTATTTCCGGGCGCTTCACGCCCGGGTGAGTCCCACACTGGCACGGAGCCCGTCACTCCGTGCCCCCCTTACCTATTGTATTGGGGGATTTTGATCCCCTAAATACAATAGATACGGGTAGTGCGTAAATGCATTTCCCCCGACAAAAAAAAAAAAAAAAAAGGTACATGATATTAGGAAACTGCAACGTAGACCTTTCTACGTAACACATTTTAACACTAATGAATTATTTATTTATCATAGAGTGTTTTTATTGTTTACCGCTCATGTCCGTATTATTGTGCTGATTTAAACATTTTTCGAAACGCTATTGGGGTTGTATAACTCGTAAAAGTAAATGATAATTTCAGCATTTTTCTAAATACATTTACAATGTGTGAGAGCCATGGTAAAATGTGAACTTCCGTATCGCTTATCAGAATATTTGCGTCGTATAAATGAAATTGTAATATTTATTTCATAAACATTTCGGTAAAAAAATGGTTATACTTCATTTCGAAGAAATTTCGTCATACGTAATAAAATTGTATAAGCTTGGATACCTTCGTGACACGCAAATAAACAACCACTTGGTACATCGCCTCGGTAAAATGAATTTAATTTCTATGTACGTATCAGAAGCCACGTAAAATCTTCTAGTCTAAAATATCGCAGTATCTCAAGACGAAAATCTTCAACCAGTGTGTGTTGCCAGTGATGACATACGGTACTGAGACATGGTCGTTCACAATGGGCCTGATAACAAAGCTTAAAGTTGCTAAAAAGGCAATGGATAGACCTCTAGTTTTACTGCGAGATCGAATCAGGAGTGAGGAGATCCGCAGAAGAACCAAAATAACCAACATTACCCGAAGAAATGCTAAACTTAAGTGACAATGAGTTGACCACATTGCTCGCAGAATCGATGCCCGATGGGGCCAATGCGTTCTCGAATGGCTAACACTCACCAGAAGACGTAGTATGGGTAGGCCCCCATAAGCTGGACCGATGACCTGGAGAAGGTCGCGGGAATCCGTTAGGTGCTGTTGGCGCAAGACCGTGGTCGTCGTGGAGATATTTGAAGGAGACATATGTCCAGCAGTGGTCGTCTTTTGGTTGAATGGAGGGATGAATGGATATATATCGATGAAAAAAGCAGTCTAACTTTAAGCAGTTCAAAGCTACTACAATATACTAAGAAAAATCGGTTGAAAAACAAATCTAAATAACATATACAATGATGTCTAGTAATATTTATACCGTAACAGTTGGACCGATTTTTATGATCTTTCATTTGTTGGCTTTGTCTCCACTCCGCATAAGAGAATACCTATTAAAAAACGGAAAACAACTCACGGAAAAAATTGAAAAGAAATACAGTTTGTATGGAACGGCTTTTTTGATGATATGCCAATGGCAGATTGACTGATTTGGGTAATGTATTTTTTGTTTGTCTTTCGGACTCGAGAAGTTTCCTCTCGAATTGGAAGAAGGACTAAATTTAATTCAGCTAAAACGCAACATTTTTATTGATTCCGAGGCGGTACGAAGTTCTCCGCGACAGTTAGTTATAATCAAGTAAAATTAAATGTATTGAGTATTTATTAATTTGGTAGGTTTGACACTTTGTTACTATAACAATAGTTCTGTAATATAAAATTATTGATATTTTATTAAACGTGGTTCTATATATAGTACATTATCTAATACTTAGTAATTGATTTTATTTTTCGTTTATATTTAACATTAAAATTGGATTGGATTCTTATGGGACTGTTATTTAGCAGTTAATTCTGCTGAGGTAAATATCAACTGAAATCATTCCTGGTAAAAGTGATTATTTATTTATACTTAGTTAAAAATAAATGTGAACTTTATAAATTCTATTTGAAATCAATTTAACTGGGCGACGTTTGAAATTGGTTTGCGGATCGAGGTCGCGGTAACTGCTATTGACTTTGGCCAATAAACGGTTTCGTATAACTTTCATGGTATTATTATCATTCACGCACAAAAGTGTTTGTTATAATCGCTGATTAAACGAAAGAATAATTCTCAATTGACGTTATTTTTGTGCTATATATTGCGAATAATAACAGCCGGTATCGTTGGACATTGATAACATTTATGGCTGACGAGCAATCCATTATGTTTGTAAATTGAATCTACTCGAATCAACGTTCAAAAGAGTTATCAAGCCAATTCGATCACGTGTATGGTATAAGTTATTGTATTATTTCGAATCAGATTGTGTAAAATGTCAATATAAAATATAAATTAAAAAAAAAAAACACGATGTTTATTTATATATACAACTAGCTGTGTGTCCGCGGCTGCACTCGCGTTTCATAATTATATTCTTCATTGCGTTTTTATTTTTTATACAGAACCCTAAAGTACTAAGATAAAGTAAAAATATTTCTCATAAATTCGAGCACTTGCTTGTAAAACTCTACATTAAATCGGGTTTATAATTTTTTTTTTACGCCTGACCCTTTCGATTTTCGAAAATTAAAAATACCCTAAGTCACCCGGATTAACTTCACCTATATACCGCAAAAAGTCTCGTCAAAACCAGTACAACCGTTCTGGAGATTACCCATTACAAACAGACAGACAAGACATACAGACAAAAATTTTAAAAATCGCATTTTTGTGTATAGGTGTCGTATATACAATCATATCTGTTTAGTAAACAAATTTAATTTTGACGTTACAACCAGACACTTCCATTTTATTTATTAGTATAGATAGTATATAGATTACATATTATAAATAAATGTTTACAAATAATTTGCAAAATGAACTCTTAGTTTATTCAGCAAAGTCTGTTATTTTATTGCGTCCTACAGGAGTTCCTCGTTTTACCGTATATTTATTTTAAATCTCGACATTTTCGTAGCTATTCCGTTGTTTATTTGTTTCCAGTTAAGCTGGAAAAGCGGTACAAGGCACGGAACGAGTTGCGAATGTTTGTCGAATACACACAAACCTGACTCGTTATATCAAAGCACCGAATCTCAAATATTGCAGCGAGCGGATTGTAACATTCCTCACTATTATACATATAGCTTAATTTTTCAACTATATATTTGTTTTAACGTATGTCTATATAAAATTAACATTAATACTATGCTATAAAAAGTAACGAATCGAATTCTATTCAATTAATATTTTTTGAATCCGGAGGATTCTGTAGGACGCACGGCTCAATTTTTAAGGAAAGGTAAGGTGACGCTTTTTTTTTTGAATGGAGACTACGTATGCGATGCTTGCTAATTTATTTTTAAGTTTTGACTTACTGTTGCTGACAAGGCGAAAGGCGGAGTAATAAATTTCTTAGAATTTTTGCTAATGTTAATCTTTGAGAAAGCGAACGAGCTCGCAAAAATGACTGCATTTCTCCCAATATTAAATAAAGTACATTCTTACAACGGTGACGGACGTCAGTAGATTAGAATTTATCGACAGTCACTATCATCATGCCGGCCTATATTTACCATGGATTAAGCCGGCATGGTAGGTATTCTTACACACACTTGCTGATTCTGTAATGCGATGCACCTTAACATTTTACTATGAGGTTTTCTTGTACAATTGTACGGTGTTCGTGATCCACTCGGGTACGAAAACCCAACCACTCCGTTAGAAAGTACATTAGGAACTTGACGGATTCAATATTGATGGTGTTAATACTAATAGTGTAAGGTTTAGAATTTCAACGGGGGCTATATCGCACCCTTGTGGAAGTAGAAGATCCAGAAAAAAATTGTGGGGATTGAGATAGCACAGAAAGAGCGTGGATAGATTAAAAACAAAGTCTATAAAGGCAAAAAATTAGAAAACGAAGGAATTAGAAAATTAGGAGACTCTAGAAAAAACATATTCTTAAAGTGGGCGATGAGTAAAATAAGGTAGAGAAACGGTAGTGTAAGGCATTTATGCAATTATTATTTGATTTCATATAATATAGTTCTTCTATACCTTTATAAATTTGTATTATATCGCCATTTATATTATAATTTTTGGAAATGGCAATCAAGTGATCTCCATTTAGTTTTTCATTGTTGTAGGGTTGACAAAAGTGGTTTTGCATGGTGGTAGGGCATTTTCTAACAATGTCCGCCTGGGTAGCTACCATCCTTTAGTTCGAAAATCTGTCGCCAAATACCAATAGGTGTGTTCTGGCAGCATCACTTGAAAACCCGTATCTAGATTTAGTATGTTTTTTTTTTAAATAAAACATATTCTGCAGAATCTGGGCCCACACCTGTTTTGATGTTGGAGGTTTAATTCGACTTGCGTCAGAAAAAATTGCCTATGCAGCTATACAGTTACCTTCTTTCATAATTAATTAAGTGAGCTTAAATCTACTTATATTTTACATTTAAACTAAGACTATATGTTAAGTTATTGTGTAGACACTTATTTTGTTATTATTAATTAATTACTTAATTACTACTTCCTTTTTTTTAAAGGTCGTAACAAGCTAAGCAGAGCTAGGTCCGTGTCCGCATAGTTACCTCATAGTTTGGGTTTGGGCAATTATTGCTTGTATGACCTTTTGGTCTCCATGTTTTATGGCCATCTTGAAATTATAATCCACTATGTCCTTCGCCGGGGCGCTCACCGCTCGGTGGATGTAGCGGCCTATTGCGTCGTCGGCCACGTCGGTATAATAGACACAGGTGGCTCCGTGTGCCTCGAGATGGCCACAATAGCGTGGGATACACTATCGCGGATCTGTAGCTTCCTCTTCTTGGTCTGGAGGATCACCACCGATTTGAATGTCAACCCTTGCGACTCGTGGATCGTCAGGACTCACGACCCCTCCCCTGTCACGTAGCCCTTGTTTATAAGGGCTTTCTTCTCTACCTGAGTATGTACTAGGTAGAGAGTATCGGGGGGTGTGGAGCTATCTGAGCCCCCGAGCAACCCTCGAGTCCCAGGGACCTCACAATCGGTTTGTCTTAGTATGTTTACCATCTTGAACTCCATCGTCACTTAAAAAGTCGTTTTCCTTCTTCTACTATACTATTTTTTCTTCTTCTTTTTCTTTCTTTCTTCTTTATTATTATTCGCAAACCGAATGTAACTTAATGAGTTCGACCATAAAATACCATAATATTATTGACCGCACTGATTTATCAGCATTATTTAGATTAACAATCACAATACATTTTGCCTAAAAAATTCACCGCACACTGTAATAAAGTAGCTAGT
Organism: Samia ricini; assembly: GCA_014132275.2. Classification (NCBI taxonomy): domain Eukaryota; kingdom Metazoa; phylum Arthropoda; class Insecta; order Lepidoptera; family Saturniidae; genus Samia; species Samia ricini. The sequence goes on along the minus strand of AP028159.1, from coordinate 28,988,402 downwards.
CAAAGGGTTTCAAATCGAATCTCAATTATCAACGAAATATTCGAGATTTTAATCGACAAGTTTGATAATTCTTAATGCAAATTATCTGGGCCACGTGATAATAACATCGATAGCTATTTCCATTCAAGAAATATTCAAAACGTGTTAACATTAAAACTGCATATTTACATGACATTTATGGCTATATAGTACGTACATCGATGCTTTTAGGTTTAATGCACACCACAAATGGCTTTGTGGTGATCGTTCCTGCACGACATCTCTATTACAACACTTATTGTTAAATGCTGGCTCACTGCCCTCAAACTATTCGTTTAAATCACTTTTATAGTTAAACGATATAATAAAGAACGATTTCACGTTTATTGCAACGATATTATTATCCACATGGAATAACACCATCCTTTACTGTGTCTTTCCTACGTCTTTTATTACGTTTAGTTTCGTCTTCTGCTATATCAAAACAGGTCTTTTGATGAACTTTACATAAATATTTAAAAAGTATAACTATAAAGTATGTCGCCATAGATATATCGCCTAAATTTATCGGTAAAAGTTTGACTAAGCCAACCGGTTATTTACCGTATAAATTCGTTTTATCTTTGCATATAAATAGATTGTAACTATTAGTGATTTAACGCGGATCATTTTAATTCTACTGAAATGCTTGCAGTGCATTTTTAACATTAACACAGGATATATTTAGCATGACATTTTCAGTAAATTACCTTAATTTTGCTTTCTTCTACTTAAAATATAATAGCCTATTAATTATTCCTGATCGCATCACGTACCAGATAGCGTATAAAATAAAGTACTCAAAGTAATTAAGTTCGTTGTATTGATTGCTTCATTATCTCGTTACAGTTACACCCACCAATTAGACGGAGTGTCCGTATATAGCGGAGTCGCGTCGTAGCAAAAAGTAAATTGTATCCGCCACAAGAAACGTTGATTCATTCTCTATTGAGAACAATAATTAATGCCTAACGTCATTGTTTCAATACTCTTTTGTAACGATAAAAGTGTTTGGTCATAGCTTATCCGCCGACACGGATATTACGACCTTTAAGATAAAGAATGTTGTACTAATGTTCGTATGAACATAATTTTGCTAATATTTTCACAATTTTTAATCGACTAACATCTGAAATAGAAGTGATATAATAAGGTTTTGTTAGGCTTCATTTTAAATAATGTTCTAAAGCAAATAAATTCCTTTAATATAATTTAACATTTTTTTGATATCCGTGAAGTAAGTATGGACCGACGACATGGTGAAGGTTGTGGGAATCCGCTGGATGCGGGTGGCGCAAGACCGGTCGTCGTGGAGATCTTTGGGGGAAACCTATGTCCAGCAGTGAACATCTTTCGGTTGAATGGATGGAAGTATAAATAATTACTGTATCTATTTTTGTTTTTACTAATTTCGAACTTTTTAAAATTCTGTATAGGCTAAGTGCTTTGACCACAATCTCACCTGATGTGTTAAGTGAAGATGAGGTCCAAAACGGTAAACATGATAGAGGTACTGGTTTTCAAGTTTGGCTGAAATGAACATACACCTATTGGTATTTGGCGACAGGTTTTCAAACTACAGGGTAGTTGCTACCCAGGCGGGCATTTAATTAGAAAATGCCTTACCACCATTCTACGGTTTCCTCACGATGAAAAATTAAGGCTGATTATAGAGTAGATAGGTGAGCTCGAACCCGCATCCATCGCCGCAGAATCCGACAGAACTACCAACTGCACCATCGTCGCTTCAAAATCGTAGAGATCATTTTCAAATCGCTGAAACGTTTTTCATTACTACGCGACACGATAAATACAATTTAAATTTGAAACAAACACTAACAAAACAATATAGAAAGCATAATTATTTTGCAAATATAACCGCAGCTGTTCAAAACATAAAATTTTTAATATATAAGTCATCTTCACATTGCTTAAGTTAAAATAATATTAGAACAAGTCCGAAATATTGATACACTCGAGTATCTCGTTTGTATGTTTACTTCAAGCAATTTGTCTGACGTTCTTACAGAACTATTCGCTGAATACAAATATCACTTGAAATAAGGGTACGTGCTTGTTCTAAGGACGACTTTAGGGTATTGCTGAGTTTAGTTCAAATAAATAAAACCTACGATCCTTAGTCGAGGTAATTTGCAAATACGGCGTTTATTATATATACGTGAAAATATTTTTTAAATTAGGAATATAACTTGAAACGATGCAATGGAATGAAAACTTTTTGGTGTGATACCCTTGTCGTCGTTTCAGACTAGCACCGTACGTCATTGGTTGGCTGCTCATCTCCAAACGCTTAAACCCAGCGGAAATGCGACAACCTAAAGGTAATCTAAGACCTTTTTATTGCGTACACTAGCATTGTGGAATAAGTTACCGAACTCGGTTTCCTCTTTTCTCTCGGTTAGCTCTTCAAAAAGGAACTGAAAAGGTCATTCCATGGTCGGCAACGCAACAGTCGCAACAGTAATGCCTCTGGCGTTGCAGTTGTCCATAGACGACGGTAACCATTCACCATCAAATTGGCCGTTTGCTTGTTTGCTGCTCTTTTACATATATAAAAAATCCTCGATTAAACACGTATACGTTATCTATACTAATAAATAAAATTGAAGCGTCTGTTCGTAATGTGAAAATATTTTTTTTTACTAAATAGTTATAATGTATACGCTACGACACATATTATACTAAAAATACAACTTTTAATTTTTTTATCTGTTTGTTCCGGGTGATCTCAGGAACAGCTGGGCTGTTTTTGACTTTCTTTGGTAGATAACTCGAGTTACTATATGTAACTTAGGGTTCTTTTGTTTTTCGAATATAATTAGGGTTCCGCGTAAAAAATTAAAACTCATGAAATTGTGAATAAAATCCGATTCAATACTCAGTTTTACTGGTAGCTATTTGAATTTGTGAGAAATATATTTGCTTAATATTAGTGTCAAAAAAACTTTTGGAAAATAACAAGGGTTCCATATGGAAACATTAAGAGCTATATAGCGCCGTGAAAATTTATATGACACGTGCGCAGCCGCGGGCACACAGCTGTTATTTTAATAAAGAATAAATAGATACGAATCAGTAAGCATCATTTCTGATTTGTATAGTTAAAAATAAATAACGATTGAGTGTATTTTATTATCGAGGATGAGTTTATGAGTGTCATCAATGCGTACAGTATAATTCAATAACAAGTCCCCAGTTTTCAAGGCGCATCACCGTGGCATCATGCTTCCTATTTTTATTACACGATCTACGCGGCACGTGTCTTTACCATATGCAACTATTTAAACATCATAGGCTTACAAATAGACTGTGTAACAACGAAATGCTTTTTAATACTTCAAGAAGTTATATTAACTCAAAAACTAAGTGATTTATGAACTTTTAAATAGGACTAGAGCCTTTAATAATACTTCAGAATAAACAACAATTACAAAATGCTACTGCAATTTAAGTTAAGTTTTTGATAGTCTTTATAATGTAAGGTTGACCGCTGCCATAATTAATACTGAGTAATACTGTCACCGAAGTTATTAGTATATTAAACAATAGAGATAACTCTATTGGTGATGACAAAAAAATGAAACAAGAGAGTCGCTAGCGATATAGTAAAGATCAAATGAAGTTATCAATACCCTCCAAGCCAACAGAATTAATCAGTTAGAAAAAGAAGTTAGCAGTGGTTAGAATTCATAATAACCGAATTCTTACCGAGTTATCCATGGAACAGAAATTTGTATAGTGATTTTTTTTTTGTATTGGAATCTTACTATTATATTACTGGTTCTCTTCTGGAATTAGTCATTATCCAATAATAGTGGTCGTTCGAACGAGTAGCAGAATTTCTAGAATCAATAACGTAATCTTAATGATTTACTTCAGCGTAAATGTGAAATCATTCTTATATTGAAACCTATTTCTCTCGAAGTGATGACTGCTTAGTCATAATAGCTTTAAATGTTATAAAATACAAGAATAAAATATTTAAAGTACATAATTAATAATCCATTTACCTGAAATAATCAATCTAAACTTGATGACTTTTGAATTAACTGTGCACGGCTAACCTTAGACAAATCGTCTCAAGGCCTACATTAATTTGCACCTTATTAACAAACGATTCATAACGGAGTATGCTTTTAACATATTATTTGAATGTAAAATATTTCTAAAGTTTTTTTTATAAATGACAAGAGGATTAATATAATATATATAACGTGATATAATCAATTTCTTTTTAAATATGAAAAACAGTCGAATGTCAAGTAATATTGAATAGTTTCAGGATAACTTTAAAGAGTTCCTATATCTTTTCTTTACCGGAAGCAGCCTGATTGATGAGTATCTATGAAATTTAATGCGTTCGTCTCTATTAGAACTTATTAATGGCGTATACATCCGTTTATTGCAAACGTAAACAGATATCGGAGGTCAGGGACCAACTGGTATTAGTTAGTTACCTTTAATAGGTAACACATTCCAATATCTATAGCAACCAAACAAGCTTCCGCATTGTTAAAAATTATTTTAGAACTTGTTTGCGACAATCTTATATGAAAATGACTTATACGATTGTGCTTGTATTTTGTTTGAAGCGGTGATGGTTTAGTTGTTAGAGCGGTTGTAATTCGCGTCAATGGATGTGAGTTCAAATCCAACTCTAAAATCAGCCTCAGGTTTCGGTAAAAGAAAAAATCTGTCACCAAATACCAATTGATGTGTTCCGGCAGCATCATTTATGAACCATTACCTCTAGGCTTAGTGCGTTTACAATCCTAAACCAGATTGACACTTAACATCAGGTGAGATTGTGGTCAAAGCGCTGGATCTATACCATGTAAAAAAAATGCTTAATAATATTCCATTAAGTATTCAATAATTTTTTAACATTAAGCTAAGTATTGTGGTGAACGAACGCGCAATTTGGTAATTTCTTTCTGTTTCTTTCTTTATTATTATGTAAAAACACGAGGGCACGCGGTTAGAGACAGTTTTTTTGTTTTTGAAGCCGAGAGTATATGACCTTCAGCCGATAAGGGTGGCTAATGGATGGGCATCAAATTGGTACGAACCTTGGCCTGAGCTGCTTCTTGTGATATTTGCCTTACATAGTCCGAATAAAATGAACGTAGGAAATGTTTCTTACATAAGCTATATTATTGCGTGTATTCTATTAGTACAGGTGTATGTGCAGTATGATGCTTGTAATGCAGTACAGGACTCCAAAACAGTAGTGCATGCAGTGTCAGAATATCATGCTGGTAACGATTGTAAAAGCATCCCTAGTTGGGAATCGTAACGCGTCTTGCCCCACTGCCGGAGAGAAAGCCAATTAATAAGCAAACAGACAGAAATATATTGCCTTTTATAATTTGTTGGTGTTGCAGTAATTACGGTTCTGAAAACTGGCAACACTTTGTCTTTTCGAAAATGATTGTAATATACTCTGTCTCTAATAATAAATTTATTCATGACAAACCTGTTTGATGAAAATTCTTCGCACAGTAAGAATATAAAAAGTATCGTATTCAAGATTGTTAAAACTCATACATAAATGTACAGCCCTGCTGCAGAAGATTGTTTTAGAAGTGAATACATGGAAGAGTATTCCAGGAGGTGATATCAGAAATCAGAATTATAAAACTTATTGCTACATAAATTGACTTATAAGTCTAGTCATTAGAAACGTGTATGTCATCAATTTCAGTAGCAATCATTCATTTGAATCATTCTGTAAAGGGCAGAGGAACTTAAAATTAATCATAATAATTTTAGGAAGTCAAATACTTTATTTGTTAATTTCGTAAACGGAAATTCCATAGTGCTTATTTTATTCAAACCATGGTGTGTTTTTGTTAAATAGTTTTTTTTTTACATTACTGTTCGCCTTGTCGTTGAAATGAATAGCCCATAATCAATATCGAAAACTTGAAGAAACTAAAAAAACATTATCAACTTTTTTTGATACCGCTAAAAGCAAACAAAAAATCGTTTGACAAACTGTGGGAATAACGGTACTAGATGGTTTTGTTTTCCTATTTAAATATAGATAGTTATATTATTTGTTTAGGCTAAAAAAATGGTTTGCACAACGGCAACCCCATCCTCGTCCTGTCCTCTCCCCGCCCCTTTTTTTCTTAAGTTACTTGCTATTTACTTGCTTTAGCATCTCTAGTAAGTCTGTGCTTGCTATCGTGTCGTGCGCGAGACCGGCCGAAAAAAGGAACGTGCGCGTAATCATACAATAAGAAACTCAATTAGTTAATAAAGGTGAAAATAAGTGAAGTTGGTACATCAGAGGAAGAAGAGGAGACCTCCTATACGCAGCGTATTCAGCATTACGGTGAGTCCTGTTGTTCCTTCCGTTCATTGTCGTTGTGCAGCCATAATTGAATTTGGGGTAAAAATAATAATTACAATACTAAAGAAAATTAAGTCTAAACTAGGGTCAGCGCGATAACATTATTCATATCTTACCTATATAAGATATGTATTGTGCAGATTAATTATATGGAAGAGAGTCACCTGTTATTAAACAGTAATAGTGATTTAAAAACGAAAAAATAATAATTTACAAAAATGTTAAAATCTAAATAATCTAAGTTTCACCTTTACAAGTGAATTAAAGACAATCAACAAATCTATAGAAATTAAAAAAATATATATAAAAACAAAAAACTAAAATTCGAGTTACAAAATTAATATTCATACGTCCGGAGGGTAAAGCACCGCTGCAATTGTAACAAAACTTGGAGTAAGTTAGTGAATGTTACAAACAATTATTGTATACTAGGGAGAGATGCAAACCAGCCCGAGAATATTTACCAAGGAACGAGGCAACTTCTTTTGACTTACAGAGTAATTTACCGTCGAATCGGAGTTTCCACTTTCGCGTGTAAACTTGCTAATAGAGAGGCAGAAGAGTTTAATGCCGATAGAAAATTATTCAAGTTTTTCAAAAGTATAAAAATATTTATTTCTAAATAAATTATACTCAAAAATTATAAAGTTTAATAAAAGAGTTTTTCTTGTAATCTCTTATAGGATTTACTCAATATATGTTAATTCCGATATATGAAAATATCAGATTTTATGTTATCAAGAAATTTTGTTACTAGAACTATGGTTTATAAAATTTATAGTTATTTTTAATATTTGGTATAATAGAAAAAAGTCAGGACAATCAAATGTGGTCTAATAATAAACGACCAATGGTCAGATAAACAGACATTCATACAACATATCTAAGCAGGCACTAAAAAACTAATAAAGTTTTTATTTTTAATTTCTGACCGGTTTTCATTAAAATACGGATAAATACGAATATTCGGGTAATTTTAGAACAGTTAGATATATTATTTATTTCATGAACAGTGACATTAATTAACCTCAATATAAATGAGATAAAACGTTAATAATAATATGGTGAACGTTATCTTAAATTATGTCTTAATAAATCGAGAATAAATATATTGTATTTGTAAATTGTGGGCACATTTTATATGGTGTTAGTTATATTATAAAACTAAGCAAATAATTCTTTATTATAATTTATTCTGCATATGTATTAAAGATTGGTAGGTAATTAGAATATTTTTCAGATTTATTTTACCAAAAGATTTTATACCGTTATCATATTTCGTAACCACGTGATAATTAGCAGTTATGTTATAAAAACAGTACAGTACAGAACAGGTTTTCAAAATTCATATTTACAAGACAAGTTTAAGTTTATTTAAATATAAACTAGATGTACCCACGGTTCCGCTCGCGTATCATATTTTCTATTCGGCAAAATTATTCATCGCGTTATATAGTTTTTTTCAATTTTCAATGGAAAATAATATTTTGATGATCATAGAACTTTAATTATATTTATAAAATAAAACAAAACTTCTTCATATAAGTTTAGCTATCTGTAAAAAAAATCCTGTCAAAATCGATTCAGAAGTTTTGAAGATTAAACGGATCAAATAGGAAATATTTAAAATGTCTTTTTCGTATATGCAGCCGTATATACATTCATATGTATTATGAATTGAATTACAAGTATTTTGATATTACAAACAATTCAATTTTATATATTTAAATAGACATACTAATAGTGGAAGGTATGCCTTACGGAAAGATTATTCTTTAAGTATGGAACTTTCATGGAGGCATGCTTCAGTACAGTCGGATGAATGTTATAGAAACACTTAGGAAATAAACATACCTTATTGTTATTTATATCCTATGTATATTAATTACACTAATTTATAATATAATAAAATATGGTGCACATCTTCCATTTTTTATAAAGCACTCGCAAATTCGTTTACAAGAAACAGTTTTATTATTGCGGCCAAATCTCTAAAATAAGAACGAAATGATATATTGCTTAGATCCTTTTCTTGTTCACTCGTGTAACTTGAAATATAGATGCAAATTGGTTTAGTAGTTTACAGAAAAAAATGTTATTTGAACAATAAAAAAATACCAATTCATTTTAGTTATTAAATCTTCAATAGCATAGCAATATACTCTTATATACTAAAATGTAGTCATAAACTGAAGAATTTATGTTGAACAAAAAACCCGCGTAGGTACAATGAGAGAGAAAGAGAGACGTTACCTTTTATAATATGTAATGATATATAGATAAATTATTTTGAACTGAGTAAATGCTGTCACCGGACTTTTGGGGCAAGAACTTAATGCCCTCAGTCAAGAAATGGCTTACACAATGGCATCAAAGTGGAGATTCGTACGAATCCGTTTGGGCAGCTAACCAGTAACCAGTGAAGAAAATTCTGTGGAATTTTCCTCGCGCGAAACTCTATTTTGGCTAATGAGGACAAAAATTCCATTACTCAACCTGCGTAAATGCGTGTAGTTTTCAGGGGGTAGGATGCAATATAATTAACGTGACTATTTATGGTCTATATTGAAAACTGGTTCAAATCCGTTTATTAATGTCAATCAGCATGTTCTCAATAAAAAGAAAGACATTTTTTAATGTCTTTTATTTCGAAAAAGTTAGTTATTATAATATAACAAAATAGTACAACATAAAATTTTTAGTTACCTATTTTTATTTGTGTCAGAGGAACAATTTTACATTAATACAGTTGATTTTATTCCTGTTAAGTAAGAGTATGTATTTGCATTTTTAATAATATTAATAATAATTTTCAAGCGGTTTTGGGAAATGTTTTCAGGACAACGGTCCAGGTAACCGACCGATAAAAAGGACTGTCCCGTTCAAAATGGGACGTATGGTCATGTTAAGTATAATGCGTGTAATACTACTGCACTGTTATGTTACTCTATTGCGCAAGCCTTCCCAGTTGTGGGTATCGGAGCATGTTCTGAGTTGCTGTTGGAATCCAGGGTGTGTACATAAGTATACAGACACATAATTATCACGTGCTAGAGTAGGATTAAATAAAATCGTAAAGTACCTATTAAAAAAAATATTTATTTTAAATAAGAGTTCTTTATTTTCTGCACAAAACATTAAAATGTAAACGAACACGCGACATTATCTCGTTGGAACGTGACCTCGATTTGTATACACAATAATAAAAGTTATATATATTAATAGCGAACGAAATATATACGCGGGTTAGATCATATGAATGCTTGATTTCAATGGTAAGTAAAATTACATTATTTTATTTATTTAAACGGCATTGTAGCACAAAAAAAATATCAAAAAATCGTTGTTCAATTTGGTACTTGAAAAGGTGCTTATAAACGTTATAAAACTACCACCGGTTTGAAAAACAGCTCACGCGAGAAGAGCCGTCAAGAAACTCGATTTGGTTTTTTTTTATAGATATATAAAAATGTTTTTTTATGTATAAATTATACAGCTCATAGATACAAACGATTTTAGCGGAAGCACAGAGAGGGGTGTCATATCCAGACATCACTATCGTACACCTAACTATCCACCCTATAATAACGTTTAGATATTAAAACCGGCTCGATATAGTGTTTCAGACTTTGACTTATTGTCGGTTAAAGTCAGGCCAGAGTACTTTGTAAATTTTAAAAATTAAAATAAATCATTGGTGCACATAAAGAAAATAATTAATAACTAGATATGCCATATATAACCATCTATTTCTCATATAAGGTTGGCTCATTCATCCAGAATGTACTAAAGCCTCGTTAATTGGATAGATTAAACGAAAGGTTCGAATCATACAAAGAACCTGAATGCCTGTACGATGAAGGGAAAGCTATGGCGATGGCAGGATATTTCCTCATGTTTGATCTCGCAAAATCAAAATCAAAATTTTATTTATTCAATTTAGGCCCTAAGAAGGCGCTTATGAACGTCTAAAACACACTACCACCGGTTCGGAAAACAACCCAGTCGAGAAGAGCCGGCAAGAAACTCGATCTGGTTCCTTTTTTTTCATAAATATAATATATATAATTTTTTTTGTCATATAAAAAACTATACAAATCGTAGTTTTAATAATGTTAGTGGAAGCACAGAGATGTGGGTTATTTCCAGACATCACTATCGTTCACGTAATGATCCACCCTGTAATAACCTTTTGAGATTAAAAAGCTCTTTATAACTATGTTATGACAACATTGCTTGAGAGTAATTGTAGTTCCTCTAGATATCATACTTACTTAATGTTATGTGAAATTAATACTGTTAAACCTATACAGTAAATAAAAGAAAATGTTTTTTATAAAAGTTCATTATAAGAAATTTTTGAGTATAGGTGAATAGATGTCTTTAAAAATAAACGTATCTACATACATATAATACACATGCGATTATATAAAGATAATAACCATTTTAATTATCAAGCAAACATATGTTTACATATGGGTAGTATTATTTTGTGATATAAAAAATTATATTTATGACGTCATCTCCAATGTTTTCCTTCAGTTGTTAATTAGTCTGTGTTTAATTAACAGCATACCTTTTTGATGTAATTATTTTGAGTGGTCGGAGTAATTATCATTCATTTTCTTCTGGAAATAGGAATTCCATTCGCGTCATTGCGGTACAGTGACGTCACAAACATTATGGTATATTGCATCTTACACGTGAACAAAGTAAGAACATAGGTTCTATAAGAAACCTTCTTTTGCACGTTTATGGTAAATTTGAAGTATGTAAAAAAAAGAAGGAAACTTCTAAGCAGTAGAGAGAAGAGAGAGTGATTAATATACTTGAATATGACGTCACACTTTTTCAGGAAAGAGATGGAGCATCCTCCCAACCAGAAAATTATAGTTCAGAATTTTATTAGACGACTAAAATATAATATTATCTGTATAATATATTTTATGTGAATAAATAAGATTGGAGTGTCTCTTTGAAATATCAAAGTAAGAGATTTTTACCAAATACATACAAGCGGTACTCACACCAAAAACAATTTTTAAAATTTTTGTCTCTGTCTGTATGTTCCGGCTAATTTATACATATTAATATTATATTTACTGAATCTATTTAAACATTTCAATAAATTAAAAATTAGATGTATACAAATAAATTCAGTAATTTCTCTTTAGCTTACAATTTGGTTAGGACTATTCAGAGGATTGCATACATGGTATCGGTATATACCGAGATTCGTATCTTTGTGAATTTGTGATGCCTTTGTGCTAGTTACTACCACTTTTGGCTAAGTGCCTTTAGCCGCCCGCCACATAACCTGCTGAAGTAAAAGCAAACCGGTATAGAATGATACTGTATTAGCTTTTTAGAAATAAACACATTAATTTGAAGCGATTATGGCACAGTGGGTAATGCGGCCGGATTCCACGTCAATGGGCGCGTGTTCGAGCCTACCTCTCCAACTGTAAAATCAGCCTGAGCTTTCACTGAAGGAAAACATCGGGAGGAAACCATTGCATGATGGTAGGCCATTTTCTAATAACGCCCGCCTGGGTAGTCACCACCCTTAAGTTTGAAAACCTGTCGCCAAATACCAATAGGTGTGTTTCGGCTGCATCACTTGAGAACCAGTATCTAGGCTAAGTGTGTTTACCATCCTGGATCACATCGTCACTTAACATCAGGTGTGTCAGGAGATTATGGTCAAAACACTAAGCCTATAAACGTGTAAACTGTAGCAAAAAAGGGATTGTATTTAGAGGTGCAGTATACCTTACTTAATTATTTAGATTTCTATCATATCTTGTAAATCATATTAACAATGCTGTTAACCAAACGATAGTACTCTTGCGTTACGTATTTTATATTTAACTTATTTCAATACGTATTTGGGTACTACTAACATTATAATTAAGTAGTTTTAATGACATAATATAGTTAAGAATATGCTACCACACATTTTTTTTTTGACGGGGGGAAATGCATTTACGCACTACCTTTACCTATTGCATTAGTGAGACCGAAGTCCCCCAATGCAATAGGTAAGGGGGCACGGAGGGACGAACTCCGTGCCAGTGTGGGACTCACCCGGGCGTGAAGCACCCAGAAATACCCACTAAAACCCCCCGGGGCCGTCCGCCGCATTTGGGATGGGGGCGACACGGGGTGGCTTTCGCAAGCACCGCGTCGCAAAAACGTGTTACCCACACTGGGTTCGAACCTCCGACTTTTTAGTCGTACCGTCTATGAGACATGCGAATTAGTCCACCGGGCTAACCTCGCTCTCATATACTACCACACCTGACTAATAGAGATGCATTGCGTTTAATCAAATATATTCTAGACGAACTACGGCTGCGGTTTCCCTCGTGCATTTTCTAAATTTTGCACTATAATAGCTTATTCATTTATTATCTTTATCATATTAACAATGCAATTGTTTAAGCAAAATTTTGATAGCGATAATTTATGGACTTAATATGCCCTTAATATTATTCTTATTATTTACCTATGTTTTCACCAGAAAATAACTTCTACGATAAAAAAAATAATCACATAAAACGATCCAGTAGTTCTTGAGCCAACTGACGAACAGACGGACAGAGAGAATTTGCTTTTTATGGGTAAAAATAATTCGTAAATTCAAAATATGAATAACTAATTTAAAGCATTCCAACATTTTTGGTATTTACAAAATAAATCATTTATTCGTATATTTGCTATGTTAATAAAATTATATCACTATATTTCTACTATAAACTTCTGCTTTTATATTACACTAGCTATGTGCCCGCGACTGCGCCCGCGTTTCATATATTTTTTACTGCGTTTTAATTTTATTTATATGGAATCCTAATTGTTTTAAAAAAAATTCTCGTCACTTATAGCACTTACCCGTAAAACTGTGCATTGAATCTGATTATAGTAAAAAAAAATTTTTTACGCGGAACCATAATTATTTTCGAAAATTAAATCAAAGTCGGTCCTGCCGATCCGGAGATTACTCATTACAAACAGACAGACAAAAATTTAAAAAGTTGTATTTTTGGTGTTATTCTCGTTTATACATTCATGTCTATTTAGTAAAAAAAAAAAAAATTTTGTCATTACAAACAGACACTTCAATTTAATTTATTCGTATAGATTTAAACGAAAAAAAAAAACAGAGAGAGTAAGAGACTTCAATACTAGATTTCAAGTATAAAATAGTACGAACCTTTCCTCCTCTGTCTGCCAATCAAATTACTTTTTTGTAAATGATGAACAGAAATGTAATCAATAAAAAAAAAATTACTTCAACCGCTAGTCATTATAATAACTAGACCTTGACGAGTCTATATTTAAATATAGAGTATAATTAATACGCGTAAATAAACAATAATATATTGTGGTATAGTAATCAATTTGCATGCGTATTTGTGTTAGGTAGATACAGAACACAATATCACATGCCCATTTCCAGACGCCGTATGACTCACATTATATTATGACACTGTATTATATCTACTTAGAAGCAGAAGCAAGGCCACCTTGAACTATCATCCGACGGCTATACACGAAACAAAATGTTTTTTTTTCTCAAATATATTTAAGATAACACATACTTTTCGTACGCCGTGATTGTTCAAGGAGAAAGATTAATTTGCTTCGTAAATAATTCATTACGTCTGTTTTTGATATACGTAGCTGTGTTTTTGTATTGTTGTTTTATGATCTGTGATTTTTTTATCTGTGCAAGAAGAGTTTTAGCGGGAAACCAAATTGAATAATTGAATGATTCAAACTTTAATACGCAGTCAGTTGAAGTTTTTAACAACCATAAAAATACAAAATAGGACACATTGTTCTTTTTAAATTTGCATTATAGGCCAAAAGTCTTATAATATAGATAAAATAAGAGTTTATAAATGTAATCAAATAAAGATATTCTTCGTTGTAGATTTAATTTTATACGTTTTTTTTTAACTGACCTTCACTAATGTTTATTACTGATACCATTGTATATATTTTACTAATAATAATATTTTAGAGAATATTTATTTTGTGTAATCAATTCAAAATTCAAGAAATAGGAGGATCATATTTGTCAATATGCAAAAATTATATTAAGAAACATTGTACTAAAGTTATTATTATGTATTTCCATTACTACAGTAGAGTTACATCTTTAAAAATATTTATTTGCCCCTCTTTAATAAATATAACAGTACCTAAATACCTAAAACCGCATGAAATTAATTTGTTTTTATTTATAAACAATAAAACTTACCTTTAGAAGTAAGACCTTATTTATAAGTCAACCATAAAACACCAGTTCAACTACTAAAACTTCACTATAAACAATGCAATTAGTTACACATAGAAGTCCGTAGAAGTGGCAACTGAAAGGCATTAAACAAACATTAAACCACTCACAACTGTTTCGGAAAATTGCGCGAAAAACATCGCAGAACGATAGTTGTGTCAAAATACGCGACATACAACTTATCCCGTATAACGTTGGCGCTACACTGCACAGAAATTCATTGAATATACACGCTGACTTACGTAGTCCGTACCTCGGTACTCTGTACAGATTGTACTTCACAAACCATTATACAAAACTCGTTTTAAGCAATTTTACCGTATACATTGGTGGTTATGTTACAGACCAGAATCAACTCTTCTGCAACTTGACAAGCAATGGATTCCGGAATGGAATACAATACACCTCGGAATTGGTTACTGGTAGAAAATCTACACACGGAAATGCGTGCATTCGGAAGTTCCCGTCTATGTGGTCATTTGTTTTGCTAATCTATATTTATAAAATTACTTGTCCTGATTGACTGATTCATCATTGCAGTGCCTAAGCCGCTGGGCCATAAACTTCAAATTTTGGCAGTAGGTACCGTTTATGATGTAGGGATGCACTGAGAAAGGATTTCTGGAAATTTCACCCCTAAGAGGGTAAAATAGGAAATGTACCGTTGTATGAGAGTCAGTAATTTTCAAAAAAAGGAGCCACGAAATGTAATTTACATCCTTGTAGTCAAAAATAAATGTTTTACAAAACTGCACCTCTAAGAGTGCAAGTTTATATGGAAAGTTCGACATTTTTATTTTATTTTAGGCTTACAGTCAAATATTTAATATAGGTAAAATAAATTATGAAAGTATTACAATTGCTAATTAAATTTTTTTAAAAGCAAGAAGCATAAAATTTCATATACTTGCATCTGGTTAGAAATAAGTAAACACGTATATCACCGTTTTCCAAAATGTTACCCCTTAAGAGGGTGAATTAGTGGTTGCAAATTTGTATGGAAAGTTTGACATTTTTGAAGTAGGAGGCATACAGTTACTTATATCTGCTTCTGGTTAGAAATAAATTAACAGGTATATAAGTGTTTTTCAACATTTTACACCCAAGTGAATTAAGGGTTATATGGAAAGTTCGAAACTTATCTATATAATAAAAAAAAATGTCCTGATTAATTTATCAACTCAGAGCCTAAACCGCTGGGACTACAAACTTAAATGTTAGCAAAAGATGTAAATTTAAAAAAAATAAACTCACGAAATTTTGAAAAAAATACCAATCCAGTCGACAGTTTTTCTGGTAGGTATTTGAATTTGTGAGAACTATTTTTGCTTAATATTAATAACATATTTTTTTTAAATAATTAGGTTTCTGGAAAAAAAAACTATATTACGCTGTGAAAAATATATGTGCCCGCGGACGCAGCCGCGGGAATACAGCTAGTTCCAAATAAGCCCAAAAACCTGCATGTCCTTAAATCTGAAAGCAATTACTGTAAACTAAACTCACGGTATAATACCGTTCCTTTTTTTTGTTAATAACTTTATTATTTACTAGCTGTGTGCCTCCGGCTCTATCCGCGTTTTGTATGTTCTTCTTCGCGGCGTAATATAGTTTTTAAATACTCATTGAATCGTATAACAAAATAGTTCACAATTTCATGAGTTTTAATTTATTTTCAGAGAACCTTAATTATTTTCCAAACAAATGTTTGGTATGAAGATAGCATAGATATTATAGCATAGCATATATATAAGCATATATATTTCTCATCAATTCAAGCGCGTCCCAGTTAAACTGACCATTGAATCGTTCACGGCTAATGTTTTAAAAATTGTGTTCGGTATGGGGTACATACATTAATTGAATTTAGTAAAAACTTGTTTTAATAAAAGAATAAAGAAAATACCAATGATATACAAAATACATATTTAAAAAAATCTAATAATAATGAAAAAAATGATACCCAAAAAAAATACACATTAGCAGGATAATAATTAACTATAACGATATTACAAACATAATCTTCAATCTTATTTATTGTCTCAGATTAAGTGAACAAGTACATATTTAGGGTACGCGAGCGTGATTGATCAATTTTGTATCATGTAGAAGGTAAATTTAGATAGCAGAATGGTATCAAAATTGAAAAATAAACCAAAATAAATTTAAAGAACTATTTAATTATGGATGCAATATGGAAGATTTTGATCGTATACAGTGTATGACTCATGGTCTGGTAGAAACAGGAGCAATAATTCAGAGGGTTAAATTAAAAATTTTGGAGCGATGATGACTCAGAGAGTAGAGTTATCGACTTCTACGTCATTGGAGTTAGGTTCGAACCCACTTGTCTAATTCTATAGACAAGCTTTGGGTGATGGAACACATTGTGAGAAAACCATAGAATGATGATTTATTTATAGGTTTATTCCGGCAGCATTATTTGAGAACTAGTACCTCTAGGCTTTGTGCGCTTACAATCTTAGACCACTTCGTCAATTAACATCAGGTAGGAATATGGTAAAACCTACACAGTTTTAAAATAAAAGTTTTTTTTTCTTTTCATAAAGGCTTACTTTATTGCATCCAGAGTGCTTAGGAATAATTAGAAACTTAATAAATAAAAACCAAAAAGTACCATATGAATGTGGAGAGGACTTAATTACAACGTAATACGTCAGGAGTTGAGATTTTATTCTTAACGTCATGATCGCTAGATGACTCTATTTTAATTAATTATAATGTAATATCTCCCTTAATCACTCAAATACCAATCAAAAATTAACAATAGGAAAACAATTGAAAGCTAGCGTTAACTAGTTGACTAGTTGGTGCTTGACCGGTCAGTAAAAAGTTTTATTTTAAAATAGACTTAATAAGTTTGATAATAGAACTTTGATAAGGATATTCTTAAGTTGTCCATGAAACATGAACACTATAGAAAGGAGATTAGTTATCGATTTATTCACTGTTTGTCTTCATCCCTTTGTTCATTGCGGAATGGGCCAGTGGAAACAACTGCTAAACTGAGTTACAATAAACGCTTCAGGAGTTTGACAGCGCATTATGCTTTATAGAATATAACCCATTGTTAATTGAAAGTATTGAACGGATACGAAGCAGATGCATAATGAAATTGATCAATGATATATTTCTTGAAAATATCCATAATAAATTATTATGTATTATTATTAATAATAATAATATGTAACATCACACCTCTCTCTTACAAAAGTCGGCAGAGATTACATTCTTCCATTTGCTATGATCCTGACACGTCTTCGATTTGGTCGAGATACATTCGTCGACCTGTACCTGACTTCCCAGACACCTTCGTCTTTTAAATTTATTTCGTCAATCTTCTTTTATCATAGATTTTGTCACATATAGAGAGGATATGTGCCCAAACTAATTAAGCTTCCTTTTCTCTATCTTTGTCACTACATCCTCTAACAGGGTACAGTACTCCCTTACTACACAATTTGTTACTTTACCTTCCATTCTTACGCCAGCTGCTTAGATATACTGCTTAGATTTCTCATCTCTTTAGCATTAATCTTGCTTTCAAGTTTTTCTGCCAGACCCAGCACTCGCTACCATATCGATGCACAGCAAAACTTTAGCAAAACCTTTTTAGACGCTTTAGATCTATCTATCAGAATTTATTGTATGTAATAAGTATATAATAAAATTTGAAATTATAATCAGCAATATAGTTCATAGAGTAAATGCGTTTTTGAAATTATTAAGATATCGATCAATGAAGGCACAAGTACAATGTTAGCAGAAATATAACATTCAGTTCTTGGTTTTTTGGGTATTTTTTTTGCATTGGCAACAATCCAAGAGAAACCTTGTGTATGTTAGGAATGCTTTATCCTGCTGTAATAGTTCGGTAAGTTTAAGAAGTATTTTAATACAATTTATTTATTAATATTTTAAATATTCGATGCGACATCTTTTAGTAAAATTTTGAAGAGCTTTTGTATTTTGTTAATTATTTTGCTCATTTAAATATTGTTTTTTTTTTTTTTCATAAACGCTGACACGTACTCTTTTCCTTTATAAATGGGATACTATGTACAAAGTTTCAGGATTCTAATTTGAAAACTGACGCATTCTCATACGAATTTACATTTACATTTTCACCAACTTTGGATAAATTTGATTGTTTTAATCTCATATATTACTTGTTACTACCATATTAAATTTGATCAAAATCCATTTAGTAATTTTTACGTAATGCAAGCATAACTTACGGACAGATGTACAGTCAAAATTTTCAAAAAATCGAAGAAAGGTTCCATGGCAGATTCTAAAGGATCATCGAGTTTTTTTTTCTCTGTGTACTAATTAATATATTTAATGTACTAATTTTGTTGCTTTACAGTTATAGCAACTATAGGTAACTAAATTAATGAATCATTAATTCTACTTAAATTTGTGATTATGAATTGTTGTATTTAACCGTATTAAACGATTTAGTTAGTATTTTAACGATTAATTTTGAGATATTGGAGGCTTCTTCCAAACCTAACCTAACCAAACCTAATAAATTAGCTTTTTATCATATTCTCGATTACTTTATTTTTTACGACTAAAGTTACTACTGTATAAAATATGTAATATACAAGCTTAACAATATTTTTCGTAAATCTCTACTATTTGAAACATAAGTAATATTTGTGCGTATCAATCCGTGCCAATCTTCACTTGACTATTACACGGGTAAATAGAGACACAAGATCTACTCTGAAAGGGTTTGTTAAACGTTATTGTTTATTCAGGTAAATACACTTAAGGCTTATTTGTCAAAGTATTATAAATCTCTCTGTATGGCTTCGTAATCGATGACTGGATTTAAGTATTTTCTCGATTACATTTATAGGTATATGAATTTTAAAAGGATTCATATACTTTACTTCTTTATACTAGTTTAGGTTTATAAAACAAAGAAGAATTAGTTTACACCATTTATAATTCAAGAACGTCTGAACTGATTTTTATGATATTTGATTTATTGGCTTTGTCGGATAGAAGAATAACTTTTAAAACAACGGAACATTACTTATTAATGTACTTCATTTTTTTTAATGGTTTGTATAAAACGGATTTTAAAAATTATATCTCGAGACCGGATGGACTGACTACGATGATTTTTTCTTTGTTAGTTTCTCAGTCTCGAAACGTTACCTCACACGTTGGAAGAAAAATTAAATTTAATTCGAGATAATAATACAACATTAATTGATTCTGAGGCGGTTCGAAGTACGCCACGATAACTGAGTTTTGAAGTAAATAAATCTTTGGGAAATCAATGCATTTGAAACATACTTAAAGACACGCCTCACTCCCATTGCTGTAGATACTCTTCCACCTTCTATGATCCTATTAAATATCTTTAGTTACTTCTAGTAGAAGCGAATGCATTTCAAACGGTGAGAAACTAAAACATAGAAACAACGCTTGCATTGAGAGGAATAAACAAAATCCTAATTAGTAAATGGTTCACGAATGACGTGTCGATTGTATTCCCGGACTCTTGTTTGGGTTCGATAAACTATAACGGATAAATAAAGTTACTAAACCATCGAGTGAGTGGGTGGCTCTCAAAGCAAACGACATAAATACCAGCGTAACCTGACACCGCAACCCTTCCGTTTTTCAAACATTGTGAGGATCTAAAGGTCAACCGTCGGAGCTGATCATTGAAAATACTTTCGTTATTTCAGATCAGTACTTAAGATATATAAAGCATGGGAATAGAAATATATCACTTATCGTAAATAAGCTTTGAGGACAGATAAGGTGATTTATTGTTATTCTGTGTAATATTTTCTTGCGAACATTTATATGCTGACGTAATTTTTTTTTTGTTTATTGGTACTATTATTTATATTCGGTCACAAAATAAATACTATAGTAGCGAAGCTTAAAAAGTATTCAGAAACTGACCAAGCAGTACACTGTAAATTTGACTTATTTTCCTTATTGCCACTGCTTATCAGATTTATTTTAAAGCATATTTTAGGTATTGTGTTTTTGATACAATGGAAGTGTTTTGAGTATTTATATATTTTGTGTGTGTGTGTATGTGTCTGTGGTTTCGGCTAAGAATAGTAACGCCTCATATCTTCTCATGGATGTAGTAAAAAGCGACTAAGGGATAAACCAGGAGATGGACAGCAGCATCCTCTGAATACCACAAACAACTGACTGCGATCGCCAACCCGCCTGCTAAGCGTGGAGATTATGGCAATACGAAATGGATGCATATATTAAATGGGCGTGTAGTTGATTTGACACGAATAGTCACTTTTTTCGTCATCTATAGTAAATTTTGAAACACGATTGTTTTCGAGAAGTTCGAATAGTCAATGTGTTAATACGTGATTTAGCTAATCACGCAGCCAGAAACAAAGTAGATCAAGCACTTCGCAATAGAAGATAAGCTGTCACCGGCAAGTAAATTGTCTCACCCTAGCTAAGCCAAAACAACGATAAATAGAAAATGGAAAAACGATCCTCTACAGTCTCTATTTATGTACTTTGTGTAAGGTGCAGTGTGAAGTGTGTTGCATATGTTTCCTGGGACTGTGTTGTAGTATATGGTAAGTGTATTTTGCTGGCAACGGGTATACATAAGGTTTTTCTCAGTTGGGCATCTCTTATTACATTCAACCGAAAGACGTCCATTGCTGGACATAGGTCTCCCTCAAAGATCTTCACGACAACCGATCCGGCGCCACCCGCTTCCAGCGGACTTCCGCAACCTTCACTAGGTCGTCGGTCCATCTTGAAGAGGGCCTACCCACGCTGCGTCTTCCAGTACGCGGCAGCCATTTGATAACCCGTTGACCCCATCGGGCATCGGTTCTATGAGCAATGTGGCCAGCTCATTGCCACTTCAGTTTGGCAATTCTTCAGACAATGTCGGTTACTTTGGTTCTTCTGCGGATCTCCTTATTTCCGATTGGATCACGCAGGGAAACTCCGAGCATAGGCTTCTCCATTGCTCTTTAGGTAACTTTGAGCTTCCTAATTAGGCCCATTGTAAGTGACCACGTCTCAGTGCCATATTAGTCATCACTGGCAACACACACTGGTCGAAGACTTTTTTTAATCACCATCTCTATTTATAAAGTTGTTTGTTTCCTCTACAACAAAATTTATTTTCTGGTAAACATTGAAGGGAGTTTCCTGTTTGTCTTTAATATTTTCTTAGTGTAGATTATAAATAGTATATGAGAATAGTTAAAAACTGAATTATGTTTATTTCTACTTTATGCCCTAGTCACGAATAATATACAATATTCTATAGTAGATTTAATAATAACAAAATGAAATAAAATATATCAATAAATACATTTTGAAAGACATGATTAAGTTGCTGTAAGCGAAAATGGAAGTGGTATTTTTACACCAGTTTGTCAGAATAAACTGGTAGTATTAATCTATTATGTCCTGTCTTCAATGAGGAATATGGGAAAAATAAATAATGATTTAAGGCCGTAGGAAACATTTATCTTAAATAGTTTTGTTTTCTGCAAAATTTATTAAGTAATCCCTTACAGTCTATTGATTCATAGTATTTCTTTATTGTACGGTCGATGGGTTTTTACTCTTGTTTGTTGAGGTCGGTTTCGGTTTTTACTTCTGCTCTCGATTTGTTTTTTTTTTATTTATTACTAGCCGGTGCCCGCAATATCGTTCACTTACTGTTGATGTTCTACGAAATTTCCGTGTTTTAATAAGAATAATTATTATAAGTTCTACTGCCTTTATTATTTAATGCAATCACACTTACATATATTTAGGTTGTATCTCTTTTTAAGTTTAGTCTTATATTAAACTGAAAACTACATTTAAATTGCCTCAACAAAGTAAATGTAGGGTTATTATAAATCATTATATGGATTTACGTATATATGAATGAATGTATTATATTAGGTGATATTTTACGGAAAATAAATTATGTCAACCGAAACCTAGCTTATGGATGTATCCATGAGCTAGGTTCAAAATTCCGCAGAAATTTCTACACTCAAACATCTTAAGCCGAGGCTTGTATTTCTTTGGTAACCACTGTACTAATTACCTTTTTGGAGCTGAGTGGCTACAGCACTCGCTCTGAAAGTCACAGTTTTACAGTTAACAGCGTTAGCTAGTTAGAAAAAAACATCCATACAACTCGTATCATGCGAATTTCTACGATCTACACCAGGTCGTCGGTTCACCTACTTGAAAGGCTTCTCACGCCGCGTCTCCAGGTAGACGCCATTCGAGAACCATCCAATAAGCCAACATGTATCGGGAATCGATTCTATCAGTTATAATGTGCCCCGCCCACTTCTTAAAATTACCACTGTAGTAAAATATTGTCTGACTACTTAATTTATTATTTTCCTTTTAATTATATACTGATTTAAATTTGAAAATTTTTTTTGTTTAAAAAATTTAAACATTTTTTTTTCTCATATGATTATTAATTAATTTCGCGTCTTAAAAAAAATTGGTTTGGGCATGTAGGGGGGATGGATGACAGAAGATTATCGAAACGAATTTATAAGGTGAGGGGTGAATGGGCAGGTCGGTAAGAGTCGACCTAGGCGAACGTATTTAAACCAAATCGAACACGTCTTAAATAGAGGCCAGGTGAAAAGTACTCATAACGGATGAGCATGTATGAAAGCGCTCATGAAAGTAGAAGAATTGAAAGAGGTATGGTAAGATTGCAGCGAGTGGAAGGACGTAGTCTCTGCCTACCCCCACATATATGTATGTAAAAGATTATAGTTTTTACTAACCAATCTTAAAATTAGACACGTAAGCTAGTTTAGAATTAATACGCGACATAACCCGGTGCGTGTCTGTGAATACTTAATGGGAGTATTAATCAATAATAGAATATATTTAAGGTAAGGTACTTTGTATAGAATAATAGAATCACTCGAATGTACCGTCAGTGAACCAGAACCTGTCAAATATAGAGGTCTATAAAAGTCTACGGTTCACCTTTATTGTGCACGGTAATTATGTCAATGTTCCTATTGTTAGTTATCCACTGTAACTGGAGCTCTCAGTCGATTTCACCTTAATATAAAAATTATATATTTAGTAAACATTTTTTTTTCGTTACTTATTTTATTACCTTTGTTTATTTGGATAATCAGTAGATAATCATAGGTACTTAAATGTATTTTGATACATCAAAATTTCTACCCATCAGCAAAAGTTAATAGATGTTTTGAAAAGATCTATAGTTTTTTTTCATATCAAAAATAGTAACCTGATATGCTTGTGTTGTAATAAATGAAAGATTAGTTAGGAAATAGTTTCTTTAAAGATAAGAATAAAGTTGAAAGTATAGAAATATTTACATTTAGATGAAATTACATTGAGATGTTGTACACAACATAAACCTAATTTTTCTATTTTTTCATTTAAATTCATTTAAATGTAAATATTTCTATACTTTCAACTTTATTCCTAGAGTGGTGCGAGTGGTTACCTACTTTATATAAATAGTCGCTAATAATAGACCACTCTAAAATGATTATACGAACGTTACAAATATATCTATATACTAATAAATAAAATTGAAGTGTCTGTTTGCAATGTCAAAATTAACTTTTTTTACTGAATAGATATGCATACGATACCAAAAATACAATTTTTTAAACTTTTGTCTGTCTGTCTATTTGCTCCGGTTAATCTCCGGAACGACTGGAAGAATTTTGACGGGACTTTTTTAAGTAGATAACTGAAGTTACTCTGCGTAACGTAAGGTACTTTTAATTTTCGAAAATAATTAGGGATCCGCGTAAAAAAATTAAAACTCATAAAAAATGGAATAAAATCCGATTGCATGCACGGTTTTACTTCCAAGTATTTGAATTTATGAGAAATATTTGGTCTTAAAACAAGTATTAGGGTTCCGTATAAAAAATTACAACGCAGTAAAGAATATATAAAACGCGGGCGCAGCCGCGGACACACAGCTAGTCTGATAATAATTAGCAGAATCTATAGTAAGTCAACGTTTTATGCACATATTATTAATTGGATTATCGTTAAGTACAATCCTGCTACATATCAGTAAAAAGTCATTTATTTTAAAACAAAATCTAATCATTTGTGCACAGGTCCCATGTCGGTTTAATCCGAATCTGGTTATAATAGTATATAATATTTTTATACGTTTAACATTTCGTAATATTTTCTAATTTGAACAAGAAACACGTACAGATATCTCTGTTACACGAATTAAATGGTTCAGATCAGGTGTTCGAATTTTAAACGAGATTATCGAAGCCATAACAATAAAGTTAATGTCCAACATCTCAAAAAGCAATTTTACTAACAATATTTAAGTTAAAATATAATAATATAAGATTTTGAATATAAATGATTTCGAATAGCTTTGTTTATGCCTTCATTTGTGTTTGTAAGAGACCCGTCATTCCACTAAAACTCATTATTACAATGATAAATAATGTATACACAATATTTTGGTATTAACATCTTATAATTTGTTTATTTTTTTATTATTATCGTCCAGCCAACACGTCTCGCG
This sequence comes from Samia ricini, assembly GCA_014132275.2. NCBI lineage: Eukaryota > Metazoa > Arthropoda > Insecta > Lepidoptera > Saturniidae > Samia > Samia ricini. Next base: position 28,963,124 of record AP028159.1, on the reverse strand, counting down.
ACCAGAGGATGGGCCAATATTTGTCACAGCATAATCAGTATTGCCTTACAACGTGGCAATGGCGCCAGCCTTTTGGGAACCTTTCCGTTTGGCCATTTGCTCAAGTAGGATGACGTCTGTTTGAACTTTTATCATAAAAAATTGAGATATGTTCAAATTTATGATCAAAAAGAGTTATCATCAATTCCTTAATAATTATGTAGTGCCACAGAGTACTTTTAAGCTTTTAACTATGAGCAAAACAACTTGCACATTTTACTAAAATTCAATTAAGACTAAAATATGATATTAGTGGGGAAAAAAAATATAAGCTCCATCGATATGTTTTAACGTATGTAATATTTCCACGAACCAATCCAGACAGTAATGCAGCGCACGCTGAGACGACATCTAGGTAATTTCCTTTAGCAAACGTGGATCTCTCCTCGCTTGCGTAATGGATCTCGTATTTACGGTGTACTTACTATATAGACTTTGTGATTTGCGTCTATTACAAATTCGTCGACATAATAATGTTTCTCGATTCTCTGTTACAATTTCGATTACTATCTTCAAACAATTATTATTAACCGGAGAATGATTACTGTTTCCATATAAAGCTTTATATATACTAATAACAAAGAACTGAAGTTTTGTCTGTACATTTACAGTTACTAATCTCAAATCTGACAAAAAATATTTTTGGAATTTGCGAAAAAAAATAACGAAGAAATAAATCTATTCATCTTGCACGTACAAACGGGTGAGCATAAGTTATATATTACTTAGCGATTGATAGACTATAAAAATTATCAGTATAATTTTTGGAAATTTATTTAAAAGAGATCTATGAGATTTGAGTGCGGGGAGCAAATATCGTTTGATATCAAATAGACTACGAAAAAAAAAACGAAACCAAATCAGGACACACCACATTTAGTAAAGATGAAACACGAAGATGAAAATCTTTCTGTATGTTCTTTAGTAATTTTTACTTATATATCGAGAATCGATTAACTGATCGGTTTCGTTTTTTAGTAAGTCGATGATGGTGATAGCATCTTAATAGTGTGGTTGCATTATGCATCGAAGGACATAGATCAGAATCCGTATAAACTAATATATATTGACACTGAGTTTTTTTTTAATCAAATCATAACATCGTAATCAAAGTATAAAACAGTGATAAGGTATTTTCTAATGACCGCCTAATTACTCTATGTTAGCTGTGTATTCATACAGCATCACTGATTAGCACTTGTAGGTATTTTATAGGGTTCTTACCATCATAGACCACTTGGTAACCACATCACTAACACCAAATGAGATTGCGGCGAAAGCGCGGAACGTGATACACTGTAAAAAATGACACAAGCAATTATGCCAACTTTAATTTTAAGATGTAATTTATAATGCCCGAATAGAAATATTGTGTAACAAATCTTACAAAGTAATTTACGTTACACGATGGTTTATGATACCGAATGTTAGAACTTTAGGTACGTAGGTACTGTGTCCGTAATATTCTGAAATTGCGAAACTTTTTCAATCGGTAAAAACACTTTTTGTGACTTTGTGACGAACTTCATCACGCTTCGAGATAATCTAGTTTCGGGCAGTTTCTAGAATAAGCACCATCGGTTGCTGACACAGGGACTCATTTGTTCAATTTACCGGAGGCTTTCGTCGAATAATGCTACCTTCTGCTAAACACATGGAATTTTTCTTTGTTTGTTTGAAACGAGATAAGAATGTCGTTTATTTCAGACATAATCCTGAGGGATCATTTTTTTAATTCGTCTTTGCAACAGTTTTTTTTTTTTTCTTTTGGATTATCTAAAAAACTTTAGTTAGGTTGGTAAGGTTATAGTGAAATTTTAGGTTTTTATTTTATACGAAGTACACATAGAAACATATTATTAAAAAAAAACTAGCCAGCCATGGGTACTGCCGACAGAAGTTAAACTCGAAATTTTAGAAAAAACTTTTTTTTATTGTTTAAATTTAATAATTTGTTAATTGAAATTATGATGTTAACCTAACATATGTATATTTATCTGATTTTTACATCTATTGGCACTCCGAGTAATAATTATATAGATTATTTCGTAATCAAAACATTTGATAGGATGCGTAAGTATAAATTTTATTATTTATCTCGAAGCGCTAACATTTAAACGCCATCTTATACTGGACATACTGTAGCATGTTGACGGATGAAGTCATATCAATGGTAACGCGAATCTATAAGCTTTCCCCTACCGAGAATCGCTAAACGCCGCTAAAGAAGTTTTAACTTCAAAAAATATTTTTTTATCTATTTTACAGTTAACTCTTGAAATTGATAACTTCGACTAACAATGTTGTAATGTACTATGTAATCTATATATGTTTTGTATTTAGTTGAAACTTTTATAAATCGGACGTACTGGTTAGTAATTTCTGACTACAACAAATTAATTTCGTGTAATTCTAAATTAGGTGTACGCATACGGTAATATATCTAAAAATAAAGACCAAAGTATTTCGTCTTGATGTACGGTTAGTTTCAAAACATTACGATTGATTTATGGCGTTATGTAATTTTTTTTTTAATGTGTATATTTAAAAACGCTATTCCTGTTGTAATGTTAATGTTTGTTGATACTTTAAATACAGAATAATTTCAAATCGCGACAACTGACATGTTTGCATCATAATTGACTTGTAACTTGATGAATAATCCCTAAATTAAGGCGCTGATATTTGTAATAAAATAGTATATGGAATTAAAGTGTACTTTTAACATAGTTGTAATAATAAAATTTATAATATGCATATATTTCAACAGAAAATACAACTGAAGAGAGAATAAAGCAAAGTTTGTTTAACTCACGTATATGATAAAAACTTTAGGTGTTTACTTTTTAATCTTTAAAAATTAAGTAGGTATTTTTTGTACATTGTACAGGGTCAGTGCTATGACCACAATCTCACCTGATGAACGATGTGGTCCAGGATGGTTAACACATTAAGCCAAGTGATTCTGGTTCTCAAGTGATGCTACCAGAACACACTTATGGGTAATCAGGGACAGGTTTTCATACTTGAGGGTGATAGATAGATTATGAAATGTTTTATCACCATTCCTCACGATGTTTAGAGTTGGATAGGTAAGCTCGAACCCGCGTCAATTCAGGTGGAATCCAACCGCACTACCAAATGCGCCATCATCGCAATAGCTATATATCTCCAAAGAGTTACTACACGATACTAGTTCAGAGATGTGTGAATGGATATCACGTAGGTTATTGATTAGATTCTCATAATGATATTGTTTTCATTGTGGCTGTTTGTACGTCATATGGTTGTTTAGGACGACACCTAAGTACTTGAATTTGGTATCAATAGAATTTCACTACGTTACTTACGTAACGTACATAAAGAAAGAAAGAAATTTATTGTTGGATAGCAAATATATACATTACAAATACAAAAACACACATTTTAAATAGTCACGAGTGAATCCAAACAATAGCCCCCTATTCAGCTACTTGTTGTAGCATCACCTTGCGGTAGATACTGCAACGCTGGTTTTCAATAGGGGGCTTTGACATGCACAGACGTTCCGTCGATAGATAGATAGACAAGAAGGAAAAAAAAAATAATAATAATAAACAAACATTTATAATTATGTAATGATCCAATCAAGCGTGAGTGTAAATTCAAGGTTGTAAGAATATTGTGTTATTTAAGTGATAAACGTAGAAAAAAAAAAAAAAAATAATTATATAATACTGTACATGTACTGTTGTGTCTGGTCTGTAGCTCTACGGTACGAGTTCATATTGAATTTTCCCCCCAAACCCTAATCACACGCGAGATTCTTCAAAATTAATGTTTTGGCTGAAAAACGTGTTGGATTATTGAGAAAAAAAAATGAAAACAACTTGTTCTATTACTAATTCTAAGACTAGTGTTTGTAAATATTTACTGTAATTTGAAATCATATAATTAAATAATAAATATTAAACACTACAGATTTGGCCATATTTTATTCTAGAAATAATTTTTCACGCAATTTTACATCGTTTCCTGCGGGAAAAATTACGTGATATTTGCACCCCTCCCCCTAAGTGAGATTTGGAAAAAAATAGCTTGGTCCCTTCCCCTCTAGAGCACCTCACGTTGTTAATGGACGTCCCCTTTACAGACCGGCGCCACAGCCTTATCAGTGGGTGACCTCATGCAGCGCAAATATGCTGTGTTGGTCACCACCATGGTTACATATTTATGCTGTTTGGGCTCGAGACCCTGGGGCCGTGGGATCCGAGTGCTCAAAGCCTGTCCAAGAAGCTCGGGAGCCGCCTAGCCGATATGTCTCGTGAATAAAGGGCTGTCAAATACCATTCAAAATGCCAATGCGACCAACCTTCTGAGAACCTTGCCTTCTGCCGACGAGCTGGACGGCACTTTTTACTTATACATTTTATTATTTATTATAGTTTACGTTTACATATTTTATGATAGTATAGTATTTTACAGTAATTAATTGTGTATTTGGTATGGACATGTGATGCGCAGGGAGAAAGAGGATGTTGTAAGAAAGGTATTGGATATGAACGTGGACGGTTACATGGGAAGGGGAAGACCAAAGAAAAGATGGATGGGCTGTGTGAAAGATGATATGCTTAGGAAAGGAGTGAATGCGGAGATGACAACAAATAGAGAGGAATGGAAGAGGAAGACATGTTGCGCCGACCCCAAATAAAAATGGGAAAAGGGTAGGGTGATGATGATGATGATGGTTTCTAATATAAATACTATAATTATTATACAAGTTTATATTATATTGTACTAGTATTTGTAAATACAAACGGCATCTCTTACTTACAATTTGTGTAAGTATGTTGTGCATTTTGCGTCCAATATCGTCTACTAACGTAAATTAAAACAGTAGTCTAATCTAAACATCCTTATTTTCTCGTTGGTTTCTACTTTTCTTAATTATAAAGATAAACTCGTCTCGACTTTGAAACGGTTTCGCAGAGCTGCTCTGCTTCTTTCTCAATACCTCGAATGACTATATTTTACTGAAGAAAAAAATTTTTAGATGAATCATATAATTTGAATAAATCCGTGGTCATGTGTTGGTTGAATCATGAAGATTTTTATCGTATTTTTTTATACTAGAATGCTTTTCTGAAGATCATCATAGTTTAGAGTACATTGCGAAGACGAAAATAGAAATAAGAGATTGTAAATTTCGGTTGGGCCGCGTTCTGGAAGCTACGTGAAATCGTCTCGTCCAAAATACCGCAGTATCGCAAGACGAACGTCTTCGACCAGTGTATGTTGCCAATGATGACATACGGCACTGAGTCGCTTACAATGGGCCTAATAAGGAAAGTTGACCAAAGAGGAGAGGGCTATGCTTGGAGTTTCAGTGCGTGATCGAATCAGGAATGAGGAGATCCGCAGAAGAACCAAAGTAAAGTAACCGACATTGCCCAAAGAATTGCTAAACTTAAGTGGTAGTGGGCTGGGCACATTGCTCGCAGAACCGATGCCCGATGGGGTCAACGGGTTCTCGAATGGGTACCACGCACCGGAAGACGTAGCGTGGGTAGGTCTCTCCACAAGGTGGACCGAGGACCTGGTGAAGGTCGCGGTAGTCCGCTGGATGCGGGTGGCGCAAGACCGGTCGTCGTGGAGATCTTTGGGAGAGACCTATATATATATATATATATTTTATATACTCTTGCTCAAATGATAACTAACGTCCGGTTTGACTAAGGATTCTTAACTAAATGTAAAAACATTGAGATCAAACCAAAAATAAATCGGGTTTACTCACTGATCACTGACATTAATCTGACACTTTCGAAAAAAAAGCATTAAAATTTCGGATTTCAGCAGGTAAAAACAGATTGAGATCGCATATTGAAACCGACCGTTAGACATCAGGGAGGCAGAAATTGAATTGACGAGTACATAATAAGTATTGGTGGATAATCCCGTTCCATTCTATCCGACCCTATCCTTACGAGTATGACCTTACAGATTAAATAATAAATTACGAAAGCGCATCCCTATCAAATCACATAACAAATCTGAAATTGGATGTAGATGAATTGATGATAGCTTTGTGTGGTCAGATAGCACGTTGATGGACACAGGTTACCTTATTCTAAAATGAGGTTTTCGATGAAAATAAGATCGTGTTTTAGTTAATGTACATAGTATATACATAGCGGTAGGTGATTTCTAATACCCTGCCAGATACCACTCTTAAGTTACTTAAGTGTCTAGCATCTTGAACAATATCGTCACTATCCTCAGCTGAGATTATGGTAAAAGCATTGTGCCGATCAAGAATTTAATAAAATTAATACGTATCAATTACAATTTTACACACGCAATATGAGTTAATTTTAAAGTACGCAGCGCATGTATTTCTAGGATTTAGTACGTCGTCCTTCTGGAATAATCTAGAACGTGTTTTAACCATGTAGGGAATGCTGGAAGTGAAACGAAAATCATAGTTTCTACTGAGTGCATTCCATTAAACTGCTGTTTATCTGTGCCTACACATTGTTTTTCGTATGAGGTTAATTTATTATGTGACTCGTGTGAGCCTTTATGTAACATTTTATTATTGATTCACTCACCTACACATATTAATTTGTAATAAGTATATTTATTATAAGTTTAATAATGATTATGTAAATCAATTAAGCATAATAAAATACGCAAATGTAAATTTATGATACCTGTGTAAGTTTATGATACATATTATATTTATAATAAATAAAATTGGTGTGTCTGTTTGTAATGTCAAAATGATTTTTTTTACTAAATAGATATGAATACCTATATTAAAAATACGGTTTTTTAAATTTTTGTCTGTCTCTCTGTTTGTTCCGGATAAACTCCGGAACTGCTAGACGGATTTTGCCGGGACTATTTTTGGTAGATAACTGAAGTTACTCCAGTTAACTTAGGGTACTTTCAAACTTACGAAAATAATTAGGGCTCCGCTAAAAAAAAAAATTAAAATCATAAAAAAAATTGAATAAAATATGAAATAAAATATAATATGAAACGCGAGCATACAGCTGGTTTGTAATAAGATTATTTGTTATAAAGTTCATTAATTATTATATGTAGCAATTATGTAAAACTTAAATACGCAATTATACATTTATGAATTGTCTTCTTACAAAGTAATAACAACATAAAAGTAATGAACGAGTTTATTACACTCTATGATAATGCCATATATATATTTTTAAATATTCAGAGTTTTGATCAAAATCTCTTGTTATTTTCAGTAACAATATAATCCATGAAAACACTAAGCACAGAGATAGCTTTCCCCCTTATTTTGGGCATGCAATCAGTCCTCTATATTATAATCAGGTTAGTTGCAAGAGATTCTGCATAGAGGTCCTGGCTGTCAAATGATACCGTCTGAATATATTTATAGGCATAGAATTAAAAGACTCAGAAAAATAGCAGTCTCACACGGAATGAAGCCATCCAAAGTTGGCCCTAAAAGGCCACGTGTCGCTCACAATGTTTTCCTTCACCGAATTTTCAGGTTTATTTTATTGAGTTAGACGGGTGGCCTCGAACCAGCACTCATTGACGCGGAATCCGGCCGCACTACCAAATGCGCTATCATCGCTTCAAATCGCTTCTAAAAATTTTACGTTCAGTTCTAAAGGAAAACAAAAATTTTTTTTTGGTAATTAATTCATTTTTTGGTGTATTACTTACTGTATGTACAATTGTAGCCTTCAAAAATATACGGCTCAGGCCCTTGATGTCTACACGTGTCTACTACCACCGTGTCGAATAATAATGAATCTGAATAAATCATCCACTCGTACGATTAATATTTTGCACGTTCCATATCTTAATTAATAATTATGTAATAAAATAAATAATTAAGTATTGTATGTACCGAATAATTAATATTGAGTCGGCTTCTGTATAAATATAAGTAAGAACGAGTTTACGATCATTATTACTGGAGGGTTTTCTTAGATAAAAAGTTCGATTTCGATTAGTAAGTATTTAAGTTATGTTCGGGATTTAATTATTAACACTTATCACACACTTGTGAATTTTTTTCATAGCGTCAATTATTTCGATTTCAGTTTAATTATTTCAAATAATTTTTACACAATTTTTTTTAAGAATATGAGTCAAGAAGCATCTATGGTACATTCTACCCCCACTTACATACTAAAGGAGGGGGGTAACAGCAGAAGACGTAGCTCGAGCGATGATAGAGAGCGGTTATCAGAAAGAACCGTTCTACGTCTTTGATATGGATGTAGCATATAGGCGAATTCACCGTTTGAAATGTTTGATGCCCAGGGTTGACATATTTTATGGTATGTGTCTGTTTTTTATTTGAGATTAGCTATGCCCGCGACTCTGTCTGCAAGGTATTCCGACGATTTCAATAAAATGTATATATTCAAAGTTTCGATATTACCCTATAAATTTATAAACTGTAAACTTGTAAGGCGCAGTGGTTAGTGCGTATTTCGTGTCGTGGATTGGCGGGAAAACATTCCGAGAAAACCATTAGCTTATTGATATGGCATTTTCTAATCATGCCCTACGATCCTTGAGTTTGAAAACCTGTCGCAAAATACCAATAGGTGTGTTCCGGCAGCATCACTTGAGAACTAGTACCTCTAGACTTAGTGTGTTTACCATCCTAGACCACAATGTCACTTAAAATCAGGTGAGATTGTGGGCAAAGCACTGAACCTATGGCGTATAATTTTTTTTCTTAATATTGTATTTTGTGCTTGCCTATAATTGCAGTACTAGATTACTTTTTTTTCATTTTTTTTTTTGAATCATTTGTATATACTTCTTACATAAATAAATATAACTAGGTAAGATCTTAAATACAAATTTCATGAATTTAAAACTGACTTACTCTATATAAATATTCATCTCGTTTTCAGATACTTTGAAGTAAGTTTTTAAATTTTCTTTTATCCTATGTGTTGCTATATTTAGACTAATTTTATAACGAATTTTATCAATGTACAAATAGACAGATGGAAAAATAATTTAAGTATTATAAAACTATAGAAACTTATAGTGAGTTTTACCCGGTTATTACGATCAGTTACGTCAATAACTATTGGCTCGTTAGCTTACATATTTAATACTATGGCGAAAAAACTGTTGAAGGTCGCGGGAGTGCGCTGAATGCAGGCAGCGCAAGATCGGTCATTGTGGAGATCTTTGGAGGACCTATGGCCAGCAGTGGACGACTTTAGGTTGAATGGATGTACCATATGTATTGTTTGTTATCTCTATACGCATACGCATGTGTAGTTATCAGAATCCTTCAATAGGCATACGGTAAAAGAGATTTTTCTATGGCTTTCAAATTAACAATTAACCCGGCCTGTAAATTTTGAGGTAAGAATCAAGGACCGATTAATTACGCTACTACTAGTAGTAGCGTAATACCTAGGTACTACTAAGTTGATTGCAATTGGTTTTAATATTATAAATTGTTTCTAGCAATGAAGTCAAATGATAACGAAATGATGATTAAGTTAGCCGTGTCTATGGGAGTCGGGTTTGATTGCGCTTCTCCTGGAGAAATAGCCAAAATACGCCAATTAAATATTTCACCGAGGTAAGATACAACATTTAAATGTCAATATTTTCTTTGAATTATTTATTATTTATATCTTTAATTAAAATAAATTAGTAAAAAATGAACAAAAGCTGTACATTTTATATATTTTGGAAAAAAAAAAAAAAAAACGTCACTCGGGAGGCCTTAAAATCACTGACAGGCATACTCGTATTTCTATGATTTTTCGATTTTTGGCCTGTCTCTCAAAATATACCTGTCACATTTTTTTTTACAAAATTTAGTATGGAAGTAGCCTTATATCTCAGAGTAACGAATAGGATTGATTGAATTTTGAAAAAAAAAAAAAGTGGGTGATAAAGGTGGTGATGAATATTTGTATGAAAATAAGTTACAAGTAAAGAAAAAAGTATAAAAGCTTAGTTCAATATCGAAACTATGAATATTTATTTACATTTTTTTAAAATCATTGTGTCACCAACTAAGAATTCCACACGAATTATTTATAATTTTAAAATAGTTCTGAAAAAATCCCAGCTTTAGATTGGTGTTATTGATGACAAAGTAACAATTTTTTTTTAATTGGCTATGTCTAGTAAAGTTAAAATGTTTAATAATATCAACAGAAGTAATATAAATATCTAAACTGTACGCAAAAGATATATTATAGTTGAATGACTCGATTTTTTAAGGATAAGTAATAAAACAATATGTATGTTATATGTTACTAAAGTAAATAAAAACAAAATACGAAATAATACTTTATAGGAGTATAATTTATGCTATGACGTCAAAAACTCCCGAGCAAATGATCTACGCGCACTCTGCCGGTGTTATGCACACAACTTTCGATTCCTCGTACGAATTGAAAAAGATAAAGCGCTGGTGGCCAGAAGCAAGGTAAGAATATTAATTCTTTATTTATTAAAAAAGATCCAACCTACAATTTACCCTATTATTCTTATTATACCCTTTAACTTATATATATACTAACAATAAGTTTATAGGCTCTGTATGTATTATACTCGAACAATTATATTATTTTTTTTACAAATTTTGTGACTCATATTAGCCGTTATCAAGCTCGAATTTGACAGTAAAAAAAATGTTCTCTATGTTCGTATGTCCGGATTTAATTCGGAAACAGCTTGATCGATTTTGGTGAAACTTTGTGCGCAGTTTCTGCCAAGGACCAACTCATAGGCTGGATTGTTTTTTTTTTTTAGATTACTTCTTCGAGTTCGCGTAGACAGTCAAAGCGTGCATCAACTGGGTAAAAAATTTGGCTGCGATTTTGAAACTGAAGCTATAGAACTGTTAGAAGAAGCTGCAAGGCTTGGATTAAATGTAAAGATACAGTAACGCAGAATAGTATAAAATTTCTTGTTATTATATTATTGTAACTAGCTGTGCCTGCGGCTTCGCTCGCGTCGGATTCATACAATTTATAGTCTATATTCTCCCTCTGGATGCAATCTATCTCATTACCAAATTTTATCGAAATCTATTCAGTGATTTACGTGTGAAAAGGTAACAGATAGGCAAATAGAGCTAGTTGGTGCACCCGACTTTGTCTGTGTAGAATTAGTACTCACCTACCCTACTTTTTACTCCAACCTTTCATTAAACTTCATGCCAATAAAATAAAATAAAAATAAAAACATTCGTTCATCCTGAACGTTTTCAAGATCTACCGGTGTCACAACAGTTGATCGATTCCTACCATGTGACGGTCGTGTTTCTCACTTCAAAAATGACAGACTTTCCATATAAAATTACAACCCCTAATTCACCACTTTGGAGGTACATTTTTGGATAACGCCGATACACGTGTACATATATTTCTTAACAAAAGTATGTTTATTAAATTTCGTGCTTCTTAGTTTCAAAATGACGGACTTTCATGCGACGGATTATGCCTTATTTTAGGAGTGAAATTTTCAAAAATTCGTTCTTAGTATACAAGATGTATAAGAGGCAACTATTAACAAAATTTCAAATTTATAGACCCAGTGGTTTAGGCTCTGTGTAGATGAATAAGTCAATCAGGACAAGTAATAATACATATATAGACTTAAGATAAGGATAAAATTAATCAATATAATATAAGTAGGCAAAAATAAAACAAGTCAGTACTGCTTTTACCTGTTTTCCTACTTTGTTATACAAAAATTGGTAACAATTATTAAAAAAAAAACAAATAATGATTTTAATCGTATATTGATCGTTATTGCATGATTATAAGACTAGTAATTATTAAATTAAGAAAATATTTTTTTTTTAGAGAATATGACAATGAAATAATGTGAATTTAATACGTTTTGACTGTATACATAATTAAAATGTAAAGCAAAAAAAAGGTAACATTCATATAAAGTTTAATTTTCAGGTAACAGGAGTAGCTTTTCACGTTGGCAGCGCTTGTTTTTCTAAGAATTCTTACGTTGTCGGTTTGAAGTATGCGAGAGCGCTATTCGACCATGAAGAAAATGCTGGAAGAAAAATGAAAATAGTTGATATCGGTGGTGGATTCCTTGGTATTGAAGAGGATGCAATGAATGAGGTAAATTTCCTATCTGACTTGTATGAGTCGTTTTGTGAATTATGATTAATTCGTGTATGAACACTTGTAAAAACATAATTATGCATTCAGTGACAGTATATTATTACCGCATAATTATTTTAGATTTCATTACAGACATACACCTTCTCCAACAAAATTTGAATAATATATATATATTTGGTGCAAAAAACAATTATATGAATTTGAAGGTTTCTGTATATGATATTCAGTCTACGCATTAAAAAAAACAAATTCAAAACTTCATACGCATTGGATGGTTCTATCTTGAAAGAATCTGTACAAATTTATGAACTTGGTGCCGGTTTAAGAATAGTACCACCCCATATCTTCCCACAGGTGTCGTAAAAGGCGATTAAGGGATGGGCAGCATCATCGTCTGAGCACCATTAACACTCGACTGCGATCGACAACCCGCCTCTCAAGCGTGGCGATTGTGGCAATCCTCTCCTTATCTTTGTCGGAGACTTATGTTCAGCAGTGGATGGCTTTACGGTAGAATGGATGGATGGATGGTTAGAATGATTATTTATAACGCTCTTGTAAGAAGTCAATTCGAATCCAACTGCATCATATGGTATCCCATATACTAGGCACACATATCGATCTAATGGAAAGAGTTAAAAAACGATTCTTCCAACAAGTAATAACAAAACATAATATAGTCTCACGTGACGCTATGTGATTAAAGTCGATAAATTACCATTTTCTCCAAACTAGACGTCCTTTGTTTGAAATTTTTTTACACAATTTATAATTATTATTATTTGAAAAGGAGTTACGCAGGCTAAAAGTACTACTCTATCACTGCGGCCTAGTCAGATCTATTGTGATAGCCCCTATATTACTAAAGCTCGTTGCCTAGACCTACAACCTGAATATACTGTATGATCTTGTTGGCAGAGAGTGCCTGTACCTCCTCCGGGAGCAACGCGTGCTTATCCAGGTATTAATGGATCACATTCACACAAGATGTGCCTCGGTGTTTCATCTGCTATTACACAGAACCTGCACTCTCTTGTGTTCTGGACACCGATGTTGTGCATATGCTTGTCCCAAACAACATTGCCCAGCTAGTGTTCTCACTAATACTCGTAGTTGATTCCTACTGAGCATCAGGGCTCCTTCAGCTTTGCGCTGAGTGAATACTCTGATGAGCTCTTTGGAATGAACTTGTCCTGGCAGTTTATTCCAGAATTCTGTAGCCTTATAGGTGTATTGGTCTCTTATGGTCAGTTTATAGAATTTACTAAACGGTATGACTAACAATCCGAAAATTTTGAAAAACATTTCACTCTTCACGCGCAAATTTTAGATGTAGTATATAAATATCTTTCACTGCCATTATAATCCGTACAAATATTCCTATTTGAATTGTTCCTAATTACAAACAAGTTCCTATTTGGCGTATTTGTAATACTTTTAACAAAACTCGGAACCAAAGACCTGATTTATTTTGTTGTTCTTTGACCTCTTTTAAATCTTCTATTTATAACATTTACAAACTGATTTGCTCTCATGTTACATTTTACTTTTTCTTAATACGTTGTTTTTGTATAATAATATGTCTATATTATTAAAATGTGTTATCATTTTAAATTATACTAAAATTTTATCATCATGTAAATCTGTGTATGTACTCTGTTGGTATGCCAAATAAATAAATATATATAATTTCAAATTGATTATTTACATTTTCATTTGAGTAGAAAACCAACGAGGTAGATACTTGAAAAAAATACTTCAGTATAACTAACGCTATACAACGCGTTAATGACATAATGACAAAAATATATACTAACTTAAACCTCTTAAATTTAATTCGTAATTGAAAACCATTAGTCACAATATGAAATATGTTTTTAGGTGTTTCAATTGATAAATGCAGTATTGGAAGAGTTGTTTCCTGATCCTAATGTACAAGTCATAGCTGAGCCTGGAAGATACATATGTGATTCATCCTTTACATTGTACTGCAACATCAGCGGTGTATCTACTGTAAGTCGGTTTATTTATGCTCTCACACAAAGCTGTAAGTACAAAGACGTGACATCAAAATAAGTATATTCAAAAACTTACTATAGATGACAGAAAGTGCTTGCAATTTTATTCAACAACCACATCGTAGCTGTCTGTGGGCTTTTACACTTTTGTGTATCCAAATACGTATAATGTAACACTATATTTTACTATCACAAAGAAATTAAGTTATATGCCTAATCGTTTAGCAGTCGAAATTCAGCCACAATGATTATTGATAATTTTGAGGAAAAATCCCACAAATTTCAAAATTATTTTAAACACTAAAGCTCGTCAAAACCTGGTAAACAGTAAAAGATAATTAATTAACAAATAGAGGTGATAGCGGTACTCGCCTATTATGTGCTGAATATGTTATCTTTGCCTACTTATATAATTAAATTTCAATAAATAAATTATTATCACAACGTTCTAGGTGAAAATGGACAACAAATTATTGAATGTGGTTCATATGAATGATGGGATATATGGAAGTTTAAGGTATTTCGAATCATGGCACAATGTAGAAAAATTTCAGGTTTGTATAATAAGGTTTGATTAAAATGATCAACCACCATGTTCATTTACCTCTTTTGCTTTCATATATATTCGCTCACACACTCCATCCATATTTTTTTGGCCGTCTGCTCTGCATCGACCTTCATAGTCATATTTTTTTTTGTCACAAGCGTTCGTCTCATCTCAAAACATGTCCATAACAATTTGCCATTTTCGAACTTACTCCCGACCCTGTCCATTCATGTTACGTCACACATCCATCTCTAGATTTGCTTCTCTGCTATATGCAGTGGTTTCTCATTCATCTTTTTATTATTTTAGTTCAAGATTCCGATCCACACAGTGACAGGTCTTATGATGGACTTATAAATTATGTCTTTCAATTTAACGAGTATCCTACAGTTACAAGTTGTGCTTAAGACCTGTTGCCACTTCATCCAATATGAATTCTCCACTTTATCTCTCGAAAGATTTCACCGTCACTTTGTATGAATGACCAGAATTATTATCGAAAGTCAGAACGAACCGGTTAAAGACACTCCCGCAAGTGTTATTGGCAGAGCACTGGAGATACCACCAAAATTGCAGAACACATATTATATTTAATTTTGGCTTATTTTAATATTATTATATTTTTTTATATATTCTCAAAAACTTATAAACTAAAGAAAACAGCGTATAACGAGCCGAAGAGCACTCAAATTTTGAGGCTTAAACTAATGCAAATATTTTTCAGCGTGGTTTTGATATGCAAATATGACTATCAATGGACTTTAAAAGTCAAAATTCTTGTCCTTTAGAAAACGCCTGACTCGAAGACCGAGATTCTTGAAGAAACCATCCTAATTGGCCCAACTAGAGATCCAAGCGATAGTATAACATTATCACGTAAAATAATGTTGCCTCAACTAAAAATCGATGACTGGCTTGTTTTGAAGACACAAGGATCTTATACATTTACAATGTATAGCGTATTTACCAGTTTAGAAAGACCCATGATACGCTACGTAATGTCAATAGAATTATGGTAAGAAATAAGTAAACATTTAATATGATAAGTAATATTAAAAATAAAACGTTATTGCGAAGTCGGTAGAAGATAATTCGTATTAATTTATAATAAATGTGATCACAAGGTCTAGTGTTGTTAAATGTAATACATTCATGGTAAAATAATACGTTGAAAGTTCAAGATTAGGAGTTTATACATAACCAAATTCATTAGGAGATTATAATGTTATTTTTCACATACTGCAGACTTTTGGTCCGCACTCTTTGTTACATATATTTTTATTTGTTAATTAATTCTCTTAAAATATATAGATATTCAAAACAAAACGACTTACATCTAGGTGAGCTTAACTATTTATAGATTATAGCTATTTTTTTTAACTATATAGGTTAATTTTTATATTATTGTTTATTTCTAGTTTGTCCTTTTTTTCCTCTCCTCTTTTCTTAATATTCTCGAAGTCTTAGTCACATCCTCGGGACTACTGTGGGTATGACTTTAACTTTTGATTTATGATGTTTATCACCCTGTCATCTCGCCTACGGCCATTTTGAGGTTGTTATCCACGTTGTTCTTATCCGTCGGCGTCGACGCCTTGCGGATGAACCTGCCTATCGCGTCTTCCCTGTCGTCGGTGTAGTAGACACAGGTGTCCGTGTGTCTTGACACTGCCACCACGGCATGCGGGATGCTTTCAGGGTCTTACAGCTTCTTGCTTTTTTCTTTTTTTTTGTTTAATCTTGTTAAAATTAATGTTAATATAAAGTTAAATTCTTCTATTGCTTTTCACAATTACTTTAAAGTAAACATTATGTCGCTCGAATGGCAAATAATGCTAGACCTACGAAAATGTTATTTCTGGGTCTTCGATGATTAATTTTAAGCTTGCGGTGATGGCCGAAATAGTTGCGATAAAACATGTAGGTCATAGGTATAGTAATGCATAGATGAATTGAGGCATATTCGTGTTTATTGTTCCTCTCCACATATTTTTCAGAGGATTCCTTAACATCTAATTTTCCAGAAGATAAAAAAAGTCTTTAAAGGCCTGCACCTCATGGCAATAGAAGTAATGTGCAATCTGTTTCCACTTCCCATCTAATAGGTGTTGGATAAAGGCTTTAGACAGTAAGAATCTGATATAACCCATCCTTCGCTAACGTTAACGCAAGGATGGGTATCTTATGCATGATTTTCTTACGTTATTCGTTTACTCAAACGAAATATCTTTTCTAATTAAATTAGACTAGATTTAATAAGCATGTTTATATTTAATTATGGTGTAAACCGTGACCTTGTTGTCCGAATTTAATAAACCATCAACAATTTGTATTTCAGGAATAAAATAAAACATTGCCCAGTGTTTACTGCAGATGACTTCGTAATAAATTGGGACATATCCGCACCTTTGCCAATGAATTTGCCACCACTTTTACCGGAAAATCAAAACCAGCAAAATACAAAAATTCCCAAACCGGAATCTTCAGCTAACAATGACAAACTAATCACAAGACTAAAAGAATATAATGAACTAAAGACAATCAAAATGGAAACGCATTAACACTTTCTTTACAAGTAACAAAATCGTTAAAAGAGTTCAATAGAACAAACTGAAGGACGCAAATTAAATTATAAAAGGTTTTAGAATCCATTGGTTTCGTTGTGTGAATTATAAGTAATCAAGTATTTCAATAATTTAAAATCATTTACATGCAACTGCATCTCATGTAAGATCCTAAGAAAATATAAAGAAAAAAAAAATATTAAAAAAAAAGGATAATCATGTCAATATCACTAACTCAAAATCGAAGTTATAAATAAAACAAATTTAATAATGATAATAATAACTTTATTTAATGTACATAGTAATAAAGAACAATAATATTGAAGATAAGATCAGCTTGTATCGTTCAAAGCAAATACTGTATTAAAAATGTCGAACGTTTGTATGTTGTGTATTCATTTATAATGTTTTAAAGTAAGACACAATGCCTTAAATGATTGTATGATTTTGCAATTGAAAATGGATCCCCTATGTGCTTTATTTTAAAATATGTTATTCTTCTTCTTCAGCTAGCCACTACCACTAATATTCTTTCCGCATATGTTTTCCCGCCAATAGATGTTTCACATCAAAATATTGTCTTTGGAATATGTATATTTAGTGATTATTCTGAGGGCCTAATGTTGAAATGCCATGAAAGTTTTTATTTTAGGTACCTACTGCTAGTTGTTGTTAATTTTGGTATCTGATTGTGGCTTTATTAATATTCTGGACTTATGAAAACAAACGAAACGTTCGATAGGATATGGAATTAACGCACGAAAAGTTGTCTAAAGCTACTACCATTTAAGAAGACTGCTATACTGTGAAAGTTAGACTGATCGCGATATCGCGTCACCAAAAGATTCGAAATTGATACGAATTTTTATCGAGTCTCCACGTACATTAACACTAACAATACCGGTATCGGCAAATTAACCCCCATCAAAGAAACTTCAAAGAAGTGACAAGTTAATTCATACGGCTACGTTTCACCAGTCGTTTTCTGGGACAAGGTGGTGAGCGTCACACTTGTAATTATGATTGAAAAAAGGAACTGAACCAATACAAGTGTTATTAAAATTTATAGTCTTCAATTTAATTGCTATTTGCATTTTTGTTTCGTAAATTGTTAATGCACGTCATAAGAAGTTGTAAGATGTAAAATGTAATGACATGCGTATTATTTGATATTACTTAATCGTAAAAAGTATAGTTAATATGTGTTATTTCTTGTATTCTATTTTATTAACAATAATAAATTTCTTCTTTCTTATTGTAACTATGAAAGTCTGTTTCATAAAGAAGATTCTATATTTTTAAAGTTATTGGCAATTTTGGGCCATTATTGTATTATATATTTCATATTGTAAATGTTGTTTTATTATTGTTTCAATTCATTTATCCAGTAGGATGGATTGTAATAGTTACACTTTTAATTTAGGTGTGTGGGGATGTTGAAAAATATCTTTTTCAGGTAATATCGGAGGCAAACATACTGGTAACGGCGATGAAATATTTGGACTCAAAATGAAATCAGTCTCATTGAAACTGCTTCTGTCTCTTATCATGTTCCTGTGAAATAAAACATTTTTTATAATATTTCTATCCTACTGTATATAATGATTATTGTAGAAAATCGTATTTGTTTTATATTTCTAGAAATTTAGAACACCCATGACGACAAATTTGTAAAATAATTCATATTGTTAACACAATAAATATAATGGTAATTAATATTTGGCAGTAAACATATTTGTTTATAAAATTGTTCGCTAAAAATGAACAGGATCTCTGGGTTCTACTAACCTTAATCTTTCTTTAAAAAATCCAACAGGCTGAATTTGAAATATCCATATGTAAAACTCCATTTTTTAAATCAGTTCGTTCAGTGAGTAAACGGTAAGTTAATAATCGAGATAGACTGTAGTTTTAATAATGTGCGGCGATCACAATAGATCTTCTTAGGTCGCAGTGATATAGGCCTATTCTAGGCTAATAATTCTACCAGAATTGTAATAATAATAATAATTGATATTTTAGAAAATTGACATTACCTCTGTTGAATTAATTTCTCTATTCACGCTAGATTTGGATTATGATAGAAAATTCATCGTATAATTTATGTCAATTCTCTGGTAAAAAGTTTATACTTTAGAATGTAGATTGTTCTAGTGACATGTTATTTCTCGTAAATATATGATCAGAATTTTAGTACAGAAATCTGCACAAAAAGAAATGGACACATCATAATAATTACCATAATTCTGTAGACAGGACTGGCCGTATTAAAGGTGTATCGATGCTAGAGAATTTAGTTGATAACGAGATCGTGCTTGCGCCAACATTCTGGAAGACAAGCCAGTCGAGCAGTGTGCATTTCGGGAGATATACCGGAGCGTGTTTCATAATGACATCTAAAGAATCACCGCTTGGACCCCAGAGAATTGTTTCTTGTAATTCACCCATATTTTGTTCGGTCGCACGCTGTTAAATAGTAAGTAATAATTGTAATAAATGAGTAGTTTTTAAATAAATGTTACTATTCTCAACAGTAATAACTTCAGAGTATCAAAAGAACTGTTTATTTAACTGTATAAATATATATTTTTTACTATGAAAGTAGATTTTTTTTTGTAATGTTTCAAATCTGCGTTAGTTGCACCATTTTCTCAAAACAATTGCAGAAGTAATGTGATATATTTATTTATTGATATGATTAAAATGAATTCTGATTCATTCTTATTTTATAGCCGTGGTAAGAAAAATATTGACTTAAGCAATGGTCCCCATATCTTCCCGTAGGTGTTGTAAAAGGCGACTAATTCAGGGGATGGATAGCAGCATTCTCTGAACACCACAAACATCTACTGCGATCGCCTACCCGCCTGCCAAGCGTGGCGATTATGGTAATTCCCCTTTATCTTTGGGAGAGACCTATGTCCAGTAGTGGACGCCTTTACGGTTGAATGGATGAATGGTAGCAATGGTCGTACATGGTGGATTGTAAATTAAAAAAAAATACCCTATGAACAATCCTACTAGTCCTTTTGTATTGACGTTACTTTTTAGTAGACCTATATATAAATTAGGCAGAAGCTAAGTATTTCAGTACATTTTCTTCTCTGTACCCAATCTATTTTCTTATTCTTATTTTGGTCTGTAGGTTTGTAGTCGCGCTTTAATGTTATCAATATTTTTTCTGGAAACAGTTTCTTTTCTCAAATTAAGGTCGAATTTCGACCATTATGCGAACACTAGTATATCTCTACATAAATACAATAAAATATCCTTATATATAGCGGGCGGGTCGGTACTCCAGCGCAATGTTTCTATAGAAGACATCCCATGAACGCGCGCGGAGCACAGCCTCTTCTATAGTAAATTCACGTTGGCGTCCTAGCCCGCACGTTGTGTTACGAAACGAAGAAAGAGGTTAAAAAAAATTAACAGGGTTTATAATTAACAGTAGAAAAGAAAATGTAACTTCGATAAAACACATTGTAACTATTACATATTTAGCTTACTTTAAATTATAATATAATGATTCTACTCCTAATTTATTCACTGCAATAGATTGAATCAAGTAAATCGTTGCATGATATACATACCCTGAACTTTTTAACAGTATACCATTTTTCAGTATATCTAAGGGTCCCGTAAATTCCATCGTTTAAATAAGCCATGTTTATAATTTTACCGTCCCTTTTAACCTGAAATATTTGAACATATAATCTTTTCAGTTTTTTCTTTCATAATCATTTTTTCTTAACTTTCCCGATTTCAAGTATCTCGGGCCACTCCTGCAAATCGATGGCGAAATAGACCGAGCCGTTTAGCTTTAACATAGAATAAATGCAGCATGGGTATAGTGTCGGCCGGTCACAGCTAATACTTGTGATCTGCAAATTCTCCTTAAATTAAAGGGGAACATTTACAAGAATTCGATACGGCCTGTCGTCTCGTATGGATCAGAATGTTGACCCATAATGGTGATGGATGAAAGAAGACTGCATGTAGCCGAGATTACAATTTTGAGATGTGTGTCCCACATTACAGGAAGTTTGAAAGTGATACCAGTGGTAGAGAAGTTAAGGAGCAGGCATCTGTCCTGGTATGAGTATTTAATGAGCAAGGAGAAAGAGGATGTTGTAAGAACGAGAAGAAGAGAAGAAGAGAATTGTATAGTGGAAATTATACCGGAAGAGAAAGACCATACAAAAGATGGATGGATTTTGTGAAAAATGATATGCCTACTTAGAAAGGGATTAAATGTAGATATAATCTCAAATAGAGACAATGAAAGAGGAAGACACGTTGCGTTGACTCCAAATAAAAATGGGATAAGTGCAGGGAGATGATGATACTATGCACCTTTCTTAATATAGTAAGATCGTACATGATAATTTGAAGGTATAGATACGTTGTAGGTATCGGACTGGGAGAGCTCTTTTTCTTTTTTTTCGTAGTTATGTTTGCTTAATGAATGCTTAACTAACCTTAGTTTTTTAAATATTCTACAAAACTCGGTGCTTTGACCACAATCTCACCTGATGGTAAATAGCGATGTAGTTTGTTCTTTATGGAAATCTAGCACCTTGTAAATTAGGTGATTTAAACACGCGAGATCTCTATCTGAGATTGGGTAAAGTTTCCTGATATGGGTAAACTGAGTAATAGGTCGATAAAAACTATACTTGTTATTTAATAAGGGACTTAAGAATAATAATTTTCATGTTGTTTACATTTCATACCGTGCGTATGTTGCAAATGTTGCAATACAATGTAAAAGCGGAGCCACACAGATATCTACCGGGTTCAGCGATTACTTGTATACTCGGATCCGGGAACAATTCTTCGAGACATGCATTTATAAGATTAGATACCTGTGTAATATTAAAAATATAAACTTAATTATATATTTATTTTCTTTAAATTCTGTTATTATTGTATAAAATCTACGTCTTACTGTGCGTCCGTTAATTGGTTTGTAACTCGAAAACTACTCAATTGATCTGCATGATTCTTGTTAAATCATTGATATCTTATCTGGTTTGTTTGTAGAAAGATTAGTTTTAAGAAAAGTAATCTGAATAATAAAATGAACTTAATAAGAATGACCATTATCGTGTTACTTCTTTATATCCTAATCATTTAATAAATATTGTATAAAACAAACGCTGGTCATAGTTTTGCCCAACAACTTATAAATGCTGGTTAACAGTAAAGAAATCCATGCTAGTTGGCAATATTGTCTATGCTACCAATTTGTTACTTTCTGATTGTAACTTTTTGTTACCGAAAGTCGTTGATCCTGCTGTATTTTATTTTATGAAATAAAATATAATATTGTTAGTTTAATTTTGTGTTAATTTTATCATAACCTATCAGGTTTTGTGACTACAAGACTACAAATACACCTTATAGAGAGGCTAGTAATCTTCAAACTAACTATCACATAACGCGACAAATTCCCATGATTTCTTTTAGAGACATCTTAAGTTCCTTCCAGGTGGTATTCTTATTATATTGACAGTAAAAGACGCAATGAAATATATAACAGCTACTGCCATTAATACCTTATCAAAATTATATGCGTTATCACTACGGAATCCTCCTCCAATATCTAATATAGTCATTGCTCTTCCAGCTTTAGCTTCGTGGTCAAACAAAGCCTTCGCATACTTCATTCCGACGACATAATCCTCTAAAGAGTTCGAAACAACACGAAATGCAACACCGATCACCTGTAATATTCGATTTTTAGTTAATTTGATTTGGAAAATGACAATAATATGCAAGATTGAAGTAGTTTTTTAAACAATTTTTTTTTAGAAAACCATTAACTTTAGATTATTTTTATCAACTTTAATTATATGTACTTTTTTCTACTTCCTTTTACTTAACGTATTTAACGTTCGTAAAACTGTCCAGCTTAAAATAGTATTATATAAAAACCGTAGAATGACTTCTATTTGCAAAACTAAAGTTTTAAGTTTTTCTTACCTTTAATCCGAGATTGGCTGCTTCCTGCAACAAATTAATAGCCTCTTTCTCAAAATCACACCCAAACTTATCTCTGAGCTCTAGTTGACAGTCGTTCTTAATTCGGATACGAATTAATAATCTGTAATCAGTATTTGGACTTAATTGACACTGATTTTTATTAACGCAAAAAAAAATATTCAATGAATTATACTTTTATTATCATTATTTTCTATCTACTGTTAAATTTGAGAATTACCTTGAAATAAAAAATAAAAACAAAACAAGTGTTCATAACTGTAGCTTACAGCTATTTAGAATCAAACTCAAAAAGTCCTAAAGCTAGGGAAGAATATGTTACTATGTTTGAAATTTTTGCTGGATGGCAACGATATCCTTTGGGTTGACACACAGTACTTCTTTGCAGTAAAAATAGATGTGGTATTGCTTCTTTCGCAGCCAAATCTTGGCTAATTTCTGGACCACTCTTTTGTACGCTGCTTCTCCCTCTTCACCACTTATTTGTGACAATAACTTGTTCACAGAAGTAGGTGACGAAATTCTAATCGCTTTCACTCTAGATTATAACAGTGATAATGATAAATAGCAAGAAGTCGGGCCTTATCGTGACAAGTCCTATGCGGGACTGATAACAGAAATGTGCTTCAGAGCATTACACACGCAGTTAGAATGATGATATCCTGGTGACGGCACCTTGCGGCCTTTGTGACAAAGGTAACTCCCGAAATACGTATGTCATGAAAGCACCTGTGTCATCCTGAAAGTCAAGGCTATACGGCTTCCATAATCATGGCACCAAGCGTGGCTTTAGCTTTAGCTTCTACCATTCTTCCAGAATATGAAGGGAATACGTTAAGCTTTGAATCATATATATTCTGAAGAAGGTGGGTTTGTCTATCTCGTTTAATTACATTTAAAATACATCATGAAAAACTAAAACTGCTCGATTAAATTCGATTTTCATTTATTTTCTTCATGCATAGTTACGTAGGGTTATCTGGCCGGCTTTTTAGATAATTCCACGCTCGAGAAGCTAGTACGTTCAACCATTAAAGTACCAACCTGGCGTTTACGGTAGTTTCAATTGTTTTCCTATTGTCATTTTTTTTTGGTATTTGAGCGATTAACCTGTTATAATGTAATATTGTTCATTTACAAAGATTTAAATAATACGTACTGTGCGTCTGGCCAATGTTCAGATAGTTTCTTTAGTTCGTATGAGCTGTCAAATGTTGTATGTCTCACTCCTGACTCACGGGCGTAAACCATTTGCTCTTGAGTTTTCGTTGGCATTGCGTATAATATGCTTCTGTAAAGTTATGAATTTTATTTATGGCTAGTTGTCGACTTTATTGTTCAGGTCCCACCAATAAATTATATGGAATTTCTTAAATAACGAGTATTCTTCTTCAAAATAGAAATGTTTATTGATTTACTTAAATTAAAAAAAAAAAACAATAAGTATTATTGCAATGCCAACAAAATAATATGGTCTTTTCCATTCAAGAACTTTTTCATGCATTTCTTTGTATCAATGGAATTTTCACCAAAAGTTCACGAAATAATTTTTATTCGTTCAGTAAATATTTATAATTCGAAAAACAATTTCAGTTTATGCGAAAATTACATGATGAACTTTATGAGTTTATTTGTGTAAAAATGTAGAAATTTCTTTATCAAGTTACTTAAACTTATTTTGTATTTCTTGACAAATTACAACTCCAGTTTGATGATTTTTGGTTGATTTTTTTTCAATCAATCTCATTGCCTCGGTATTATATAACATACAAATTTTTATGAGGGGAGTTTGATGAATTCGTATTTTCGTATCGTAATTAATTAAAGCGAAAAATGACTTCATGAAAATATAATATTTAGCAAACAAAAACATGGACGGTAATATTACATCGTTGCAGTTTAATATATTTTATTAAATCATTTATTTCAACTTCTATTTTAGATGAATGTATTTTTTTTTATGATTGACTTGCTATTTCTTTACTTACCTAGGATTTACATTCAATTTCCTTAACGTTTTTAGTTCCCCGGGTGACGCACAACTGAAACCGGTTCCCTGAGATATGGCGAATTTTAAAAACATTTCCGTGTAGTTTGACTTTACAGCTTAAAGAAATTCAAAGATTACATACTATTAGTTAATACCGGTTATGTAGTGTGTCTGTTGTATGTTGATTATCTTAATTAGTTTTTAGTATAGAAGAGTACGTATATATTTACGATGACTTCTTGTAAATTATCATACTGTTTATATCCTTCCTTTGAGCGCGATAATTCATATATAAATAAAAAATTTCAGTACTGTTGAAAAGCTTTAGTGCAATAAACATGACTTTTTAATTCGGTTAACATTTTCCACAAATGTAATAATAGTAAAATTTCTATCACTATGCGAGCACTAATAATTTTAGTAAATGACGTACATACTTTGAAAATTTAATAGGTTTATTTATTATTTTGTTTTATTTTAAATATTAACTTTAATTCAATTCATTGAATTAAAATCTTATTATTCTATATTTTTCGTTATTATTATCATCAAGTAACAGATATGCAATAGTGGGATATTATAAGAATACCAGACATTTTTTTTGTATTATAGAATCACTGAGTGACCTGTTGAGGAAGATAGGTTCTTTAGGTTCAATTTAAAGTAGGTTTTGAAACGATGATGGCGCAGCGGATATAGTGCGGCCGGATTCCGTGACAATCAACGCGGTTTCGATACCCATCTACCCAACTCTAAAATCAGCCTGAGCTTTCAGGGATGGAAATCATCGTGAGAAAACCATATCACGGTGGTAGGGCATTTTCTAATGATGCCCGCCTGGGTAGCTACCATCCTCAAGTTTGAAAACCTGTCGCCAAATACCAATAGGTTTGTTCCGGCAGCATCACTTGAGAACCAGTACCTTAGTACTCAGTACCTCAGTAGCTTAGTGTGTTTACTATTGGACCATATCGTCACTTAATATCAGGTGAGGTTGTGGTCAAAGTACTGAGTAAAAAAAGAAAAAAAAAGGTATCGAAATCATCGAAACGAAACTATGACTTTTTTGGTATGATTTAAAACATATTTGTATGACTTAATTTACATTAATATATATATTTTTTAAATATCTACTTGTAAATAGTTGTAAAGCTTACCATAAAACAGTTTAACTCTAGGCATTAGGTCTCTAAAATACTGTATACGCCGGAAGGTTTCATCCATATCAAATATAAAGAAAGGCTGCTTTTGACGACCATTTTCTATCATTGCTCTTCCCACGTCTTCCGGTGTTGAATCATCCAAGACGAATGCCGGTAAGGCGATTTGATTTAAATGATAATCTGGCTTTATTTCCATTATCTGATATAAACGATTTACATTTCAACTACATTAATGAACGATGTTATCTGAGAATTTAGTATCTCACTAAGTTTAAGGTATCTAACCAGGTGGGCATTATTTTAAAATGCCGTATCACCAAGCTATGATTTCCTGGCGATGTTCTTCTTCACCGAAAGCTCAGGCTAATTGTAGAGTTAGGTGGATTTGAGCCCGCGTCCATTGACGCATAATTCGTTCGCACTACCAACTATGCCATAATCGCTTCAAAGCTGATTCAGATTAAACCCAAAGCTGCATATGTTTTATTAAAATCGTCGATTAAAGAACCTGAAGATCCATGCAGACGGAGTTGCGGGCGCAGCTAGTGGTAAATAAGTATCATTAATAAATATGAATAATTAAATTATTTAAATTTTATGATGAATAGACAGTAAACAAGTTAGTTACATGAGAATAAAATTATTATTCCCGTGAAGACAGCTAATTTATACTATATGTGCGTTTTAAAGGCGTATTATTATATTTTTCAGTTAATAAACTGTTCACAACATAGACAGACAGTTGAAATATAATGCTAGTGATGTACCAGTTAGAAATGACTAGGTTTTAATCGTTTATTAAACTAGGTCAATTCGATTTTTCGGAATCGATGTTTGGGGAATGGCTACTTGCTTCCTTGCTATGTGAAGGTCGTACCGTATCTATTAGTATGTCAAAATTTCAGGTTAGAGTCTTCGGACTTGTTAATTTTTATACTTAGACCTTAGACGTAAACCACACTCTCACGTTCAAAAATACTACCACGTCATTTCGTTCATTACGTGATACAGTTCAAGTTAAATGCATTAAAATGTCGTCGGTGTTGAGATCTCTCAAAAATATACTTTGAAAGTTTTAACAAAAGACCGCCATTTGGATTTATGGTCAGAAACATATTACATAGTTAGGTCTGAAGAACTTGTATTCATGATCGTAATAGATATTTAAAAAAAAACATACAAAAGGCTGTTTAAGTATGACGTTAGCAAAAAATTGGTCATTTTGACCCCCCCCCCCCCCCCCGCACTTGTCAGTAATGATCAAGCAAAACTCTTACCCCTGCCCCCCAAATGATTACGTAACAATAGGGATAATTTACCCAATTTACCGCTCAGACCCTTTCTTCCTCCAAGCCATCAAAGTTAACCGCTTCTTATACGGCTGGTTACAATATACGATCTCAGTCTGTTTTTCTGTTATTTGAAACCTTTGTTTCTTTAAAGTGTCAGATTGGTGTTAATGAATAGTCAGAAAAACCGATATGTTTTTGCTTTGATCTCAATTTTAACTTTTAAGATTCGATATTGAAACCCACCGTTAGACAATAGAAACGTTAACATAATCTTTGATATTACACATAACCTATAATTCATTATAACATAGTGTATACAATTATATTATACGTATTTGATATATTAACTTACCGTCTTCCCTTATGTACTGTAAATCGTAGTAATATAAAAAAATATATTTTTCTAAGTACAATAATGTCTTGTACAACTAAACCGAATATTAAACTGAAAGTCAATGACGACTTTTCTGTGCTCTTTTATAAAGTGATATCAGTTACTTCAGTAGACATCACATCTGTACATACTAATAGGTACGAATAATTATGATAATGTATACAATTAGGTAGTACTAATTGCTTGTTTTTTTTTGCTAATTTAAACTCCGAACGAATTGACATTGAAATTATCGTTAATTTAAGCCAAAGAGACAAAAATACAAGATAATTATGTAGGATTTTTTTTAGAGAATTAATTAATATTATGGAATTGTGCTATCGGCTAGGAATAGTAATACCCCATATCTATCCGTGGGTGTCGTAAAAGGTGACTAAAGGGACAAATCAGGCCACGGGCAGAACCATCCTCTGAGCACCACAAACACCTACTGTGATCATTAACTCGCATGCCAAGCGTGGCGATTATGGCAATCTCCCTTTACCTTTGGGGGAAGTCTAGGTCCAGCTGTGGACGTCGGTATGGGTTGGCAGATGATTATGAGTAGTGTGTAACCTAATGGGTGTCATCCGTTAATCACGTGAGGTTCGTAAGGGCTGGAGGAGGTTAGGTAGTATCACAAGGGAGGGAGGGTGCATTGAGATATCATGGGTTGAAGGCTAGATGCCTAAACCGAAAAGCGTCGCAAGACTTGATGCGCTATATTATACACGTATTTTGAAAATCTTATGATAAAAGCACTGAACTAAAAATCATTTTGCGTATGAGTGTGCTTAAAACATCACATAATTAAATTAACTAGCTGTGTGCCCGCGACTGCACCTGCTTTTCATTTATTCTTCACTACGCAGTATAGTTTTGAAATTTTTGTACTAAGACAAAGCAAATTCTGGGGATTTTTATTTTTATACAGAACACTAATTAATTATATTTTTTGTAATATTAATAAATATATTTCAATTAATAATGTATTTTGTTATAAGTTACCTTGAATTGTATACGAATATGTTTCCACCGTATAAACGTTATTCGACATACTTACACACACATAGTAATAATTATAATCCGATGCGCATATTAACGGCGCTTCTGGAAAATTCTGCTAATGATATTTATAAAAAAATATTCGAGTTTATTTCTTTTACGAACAATTGTAACCATTTCAAGTTCTAATAGGAGTATTTTTGGTTGCTTTTAATTAATCGTATTTACAAAATTTATACGTTAATTATAATTTTAATTATTAACGTCTTTCGATCCCATGTCATCAAAAATAGACAGACCAACAGACAGGCAGACAGACATGTCTAAAAATATGTTTAAGTTCCTATTTTGAGTCCCTTGCAATAATACTTTTAACAAAAATCGAAAACGTGACGTTTCAGCTGTAGCAAACTCTCTGTTTGTTTTTCAACCACTTGAGAATTGTTTCCAGGTCCTGAAATGCATCATCATGCTATGGTCCTGCATCATTTTCCATGTCTATTTTTTCTTCTGTTTCATCTTCTTGCATTTCCAGCTGTACATTTTTCTGCAATATGTTTTCGCATGAAATTTCGCGATTGGTAGTCCGGATTAATTGCATACATTGGCAGTTAAAATGCATACATCGTGTGTTGGGAAATATATCTTTTAATAAACAATAATTTTCGTTGATATGAAAGTGTATTTTTATTGTTTTTAATAAACACGTAAACATCAAAACCCGTTTTTCTTCTTACATTTGATTATCCGGACATTCGATTAACCGAATGCCTAACAACGACAAATAGTCCTAGTAATCGAGTTTCCACTGTATTCCGTTTTGAATCTACTGATTCTTAGGTCAACATACACTCTAATAAAAATAGCTCGAGGGGATTCAGAATCGGGTAACAGAACACAATTCGATCGTTTTAAATATTTTTTCTATTTATATATTTATAAATTTGTGCGTCAATCACGCAAAAACTACGTGGCCGAATTGAATGAAATTTGATATGGTTGTAGTCTATGCTTAGTAGTAACATCTAGGATACATATATGTATTTACATAATGTATAAAGTGCGTTTATCTAGATTCACATAAAAAACCACAATGATGAAATGTATGCGTAATAACAATATCAATAAATTGTGAAATTAACAAAAATAGAATCAAATTAAACTTACTTAAATTGTTTTCATATAATTTCAATGTTAAATGTTACATAAATATATTTCATGTTTTCAAAGGCTATTCATAGATGGCGTTATAACTAATTTGTAATTTTTGAATTGTTTTGAAACATTAAAAGGATTGTGTATTAAGTTAATTTGTAGTTATAGGTTAAACTAGCATTGTTCCAGCGTCTTTGCCCGCGTTTCATTATTATTCATATATTCAGTGCGTAATACAGTTTTCAAATAATCATCGGAAAATAATGTTCTGATGGTGCTCATATTTTGTTAAAAATTTCATGGGCTTTTAATTTTTTTTTTGTACGTAATCCTAATTATTTTCCAAAAAAAGTTCTGGTACTAAGATAAAGTGAAAACATTTCTCAAAAATTCAATTACTTGCCTTTAAACCTAACCATTGAATTGTTATTATTCCCAAATTAAAGTAGACTAAGTTACGTGAAGTAACTTTAACTATTTATCAAAAAAACGTACGGTCAAAATCGGTCCAGCCGTTCCGTATATTAGCCGGCACAAAATGACTGACAAGATTTTTCAAAAATGCGTTTTATGTATAGGTACCGTATATACGTTCATATGTATTTAGTAAAAAATTGTTATTTATTATAGATTAATGCAGAATTTCACCAATTTCGTTTGATTGTTATTGGTACATTTTCTATGAACGTAATTTGAATAAATCAATGGATCAATCAAATAAATAAATGTTATGGATTTGCTAATTTTGTGAATTTAATTATTGTTTTTAAAGTTTTCAAGAATTGATCTTTCGGTATAGTATAATATATAATATTATAATATAAATATCGGCTAAGATTTTGTATTTCATACCCTATAGTCTATATAGTAAATATTATACATTATTTAGTATAAAGACAATAGATTTGAAAAAAAAAAAGATATATATTATATTTATAAAAAAAAGAACCAGATCGAGTTTCATGCCGGCTCTTCTCGACTGGGTAGTTTTCCGAATCGGTGTTAATGTTTTAGACGTTGATAGGCGCCTTCTTGGGGCCTCAATTGAATAAAGATTTTTATGATTTTGATTTAATATTTTATACTATAGATATTATATACAGAATATAGCAGATATACTATTGCATTGTCATATTACCACAATACTAAATATATCGACCTGATGATAGAGCTTTGAAGCTAGTATGGGATTTCTTGACAGCTATAGATATAAACTTTCATATTATTCATATCAATCATTCATATTAAAATACCACAGAATAACCTTTATTTTCATTTTTTTGTATTCTATTTGACGTGTCATATAAATAAACAAATATTTAACTTTTCAGTTTCTGTTTTTTTTTCACACGGAATATGTTTAGTGCTGTAATCACAAAATCTCACCTTTTTTCTTTTTTTGACGGGGTGAAATGCATTTACGCACTACCCAAATTTACGCACTATCCAATTTACGCACTACCCATTTACGCGTTACCCATTTACGCACTACCCATTTACGCACTACCCATTTACGCACTACCCACAAAATCTCACCTGATGTTCAATAACGAAGTAGTCCAGGACGGTAAACACACTAAGCCTAGAGGTACTGGTTCTCAAGTGATGCTGCCGGAACACATCTATTGTTATTTGGCGACAGGTTCAAACATGAGGGTGGTAGCTACCCAGGCAGCCGTTATTAGAAAATCGCCTACCACCATGCTATCGATTCCTCACGTTGTTTTCCTTCACCGAAAGCTCAGGCCGATTTTAGAATCGGATAGGTGGGGATCGAACCCGCGTCTATTGACGCGGAATCCGGCCGCACTACCCACTGCTCCATAATCGCTTCGCATTTGTGCGTAGTAATGAGAGTTTACTTCAGCTCTAAGTAGATCGAAACTTATGACGGGTTTGCAAGTCCCTATGGAAATTCTTGACGGGTAGAGATATATATTTTGTTTTTAAGGTTCTTTGGTATGTGTAGTAATGAGAGTTTACCTCAGAATCAACCTAATAATGGACTTCGAAGCTTCTAGGGAACTTCATGACGAGTAGAGATATATATTTTTTGTTTTTAACTTTAACGAACGCTCAGGCTGATTGTAGAATAGGAAAGGTGAATTTCTAACTACGTCCATCGGTGAAGTATCCGACCACACTACCAACTATCATTGCTAATTTTTATTTTAATATATTGTAAAAATATAAAACATCCGCACTATGTATTTAAAATTTATATAATAAAAGGCGACATCTATTTGTTCGTCATTTGGCTTATAGGTTATATGGTTTAAAGCTTTAAAGTTTAAAGGCTCTTTTCGAAACGAATAATTATCAACACAAAAATTAACAAAAAATTCTACGAAAATTTCCTAAATTTTTGAGTATTTTAGATGAGCAATAATTGCGAAGAAAATAAAACTTCTTTTTAATTTTGATTTCACAGTGTATTTATACTATGATATTTATAAAAATGAAAACTAATTTCAAAATGGGCGAAAAAGATTTGGATTTTTATTCAAACGGAAATAGGTTCAGCGTTATGACCACTATCTTACTTGATGTTTACTCAAGATCTAGTACAATGTGATATAAATCCTGTGAATGTGTGTCTATATTTTATTAAAATGGTCGTTTTACAAACACGTAATTACACGCGCACGGAGTCTCGGACAAAGCTAGTTACGAATAAAACATTTTTACATAATTATTGCTCGAAGCACCAATAAATGTGTAAAAACCAGGCAAATGTTATATGTTAATTGTTAGGTTATGTTAATAATTGCAATTAACATATTATAATTTCCGATTTAAGTTTTAAATAGTTTTAAATAATTTTAAAAGTCCGAAATTAAGTTCCGAGTTTTTATTTCTGTCTGCAGTACCCACGGCTGTTTAATCGTAAGTGAATTTTTTGGCCAGTTTTTCATAGTCCTATATGAATTTTATAACTAAATTTTAACACTATTACATTTTCCTACAACATTTTCGCCAAGTCACTGAATATTCTAGCTTCAATTCAAGCATAGAATTAAAACACTCAGAATAGTAGTAGTCGTACGCGGAGTGATGCCATTTCAAGTTGGCATTAACAGATAACGTACGTCGGTGATTACGTAATTTCATATCACTTACACGAAAACATATATATATTTTTGGCTTCAATGTTAAGCTAGTTTTTGTATGAAACTATCGCTCTTAGCGTCATTTCTCTATGTATGGAAGTGTCATATGTTTATTTATATACTGTAACTAGTGTCCCGCGGCAGCGCCCTCGTTTCATATATTTTTCACTGCGTAATATAATTTTTATCAATTTTTTTTATACGATACCCTAATTATTTTCGAATTTCTTTTTTGCTACTAACATTAATATATCGATTACCCAAAAAAAAAGAAGCCAATAGGAAAACAATGGAAAGCTGGCGTAAACGCCAGTTTAGTGCTGATGGGGTTAAGCAAAGATATTTCTCACAACTTAAAATATCTGCCAGTAAAACTGTGCATTGAATCGGATTTTCTTCCATGTTTTAAAAGTCTAAATTTTTTTACGTGGAACCCTAATTATTTTCGAAAAAGCAAAGTAGCCTAAGTTACGTGAAGTAACTTCAGCTATCTAACAAAAAAAGTCTTGTCCTAATCGATATAGCCGTTCCGGATATTAGCCGGAATAAACAGAAAGACAAACAAAAAATTTAAAAAACTGCATATTTGGTAATAAACATATGTATTTTGATATTAACAAACAGACACTTCAACTTTATATATTAACGACAACAAAATTACTTGTGCTAGTTACCTTTTGCGGCGAGTGCCTTCAGCAATCGCCCCCAAAGTTATGGTGAAGCTGTAAAGGCCCTTCCGGTCAACAACATTAGCTAGTTTAGAAAAAAAAAAACTTGTACTTCAGTTTTATTTATTACTATAGATTATAAGAGGTGGTGGCTTAGAAGAGACTTTTCATGTAAAGAAAATTAATTAAACAATATTCAATAGTGGCAACATATAATTAAACAAATTAGGTATGCAAGCGAATCTCGTTTAGATAATAACAATTTGAATACATTATTTAATTCGAAAGATTCTAGTTGCAGGTTCTTATCAGTATTCGTTAACCGTCAACGTGTTAGGAATTACATGTTTTTATCAATTTGCATTTGCATATTTCTAATCGAAATCATTACGTATAAATTGGTTTTAATTATTGATAGAATTTAATTTAATTGAATTTTATCTGTATTAAAAGAAGAAAGATCGTAATGGGAGTTTTATTATACCTATTCAATGGTAATTTAATGTGTTGGTTTATAAAGCTGTTTATACTCGTACGGAGCGGACCGCGGACATGGTATGACGAGCGGCCAAGGTTGCCTAAGTAGGGATTACATGGTACGAAATAGATCGATTTCATGATTCGATTTACAAAACATCGAGGTCTAAGAGATTAATCTTCTTTCGACTTGTTTTATTTGACTTTTTATTCGTAAATATTATTCTCCCAATGTTTGAAATTAGGCTGTAATCTTAATTTATTGCAAAAACTGGTGCCAATTATTTTTTATTAACAGCTATATAAGTCATCTAGGTCAAGCAACTAAACAAAAAAAAAACGCCTATCCTACTACGGAGAAATGACACCGAACTGTTTTATTTTTGCCTATTTACAGATAATCATAATATTATAGAAATCAAAAATGATACTCTTATAATCGTTACTTTATTTGTTTGAAATATCGATTTTATGAACCTAGTAGTTTTGTGAATCGATTCATCAAGCTTAGATTCGAATTGATTCAAAAATTGATCTTTTTCGGAAGGGATTCCGATCCTTACTTAGGCAACTGATAATCCGGCTGCCCGTCTAACCATGTTCGTACATGTGTTTATAGCATCAAACAACAAACATCCAAAAGTTTTAGAATAATTATTGAGGCATCATTGAGAATGATTGAAAACTTCGTTGCACGATGTGTAGGTAAATTTTGAATGATGAGCGTCAGAATATTACCGTTAAAATTATTAATATTAAAGATGGATAATAATGATATCTATTAAGAGAGAAAGAGACAAACACAATCACCACGGGATACTATTCGAGTGTAGAATCATTATTTTCTCTTTTTTACGCTATATTAGTTCTTCACGGAGAGTATTCATCCGGCACACACCTTTCAGGTGCCGGTCAAAGGCGTGCTTCGTTCCCCAACTGGGGAGGCTCATGACGCTGCTGCCAGACCCACACATTGACACTGAATATGCTTTAAGCATTACACGCACAACACTGCATACAACATGCAGGTAGATAGCTGCTGTACGGAACCTTTTTTTGAATATTATTATTAATAAATAAATAAGGTAGGGATTAAAAAGTCCTCGGAACTTTTACACACAGATAACAGCGAAACCGAAGTTCATGCCAGGTTGTTGCCTTTGTGCCAGTTACCTTTTTGTGGCTCAGAGCCTTCTGTACTCTCCCACAATGTTCGGTGAAGTTGTTAAGGACCTTTGGGTCAACAACATTAGCTAGTTTAGAGAAAAAAAAACAGAAGTTGGTTGGTGCCTTTAAGTTCCTTAAATAAATCAACCAATTAGGTCCACAACATTTTTTGCTTTTGTAGTTATGGCTGTAAATCATAAAGCAGAGGTGTATTTAGGTCTGTGACGCTGATAGGCAAACTTGAGATATTTTGTCTATTTTTTATATTTGATCATTTAATTCTAAAACAAAATTCTCCTATATAGAGTTGCAATCTCCATTGAACCCAAATATATATTCGTATATATATTTAGATAATTGAAAGTATAGTTGTTTTAACAATAAACTAATTTACACTAAACTAAGCCATAAACTCCAGACACCGTTATTACTGATTGTGTCGTCACACCTTAATAAACATAGAGATGGAAATAAAAAAGCAACACTCATGAAAATATTTTTTTATTTTCAATTTTACTTAGGATAGTTTTAATAATAGAATTATTAGTAACAGTGTCAAGGAAACAATAGTGACATTTAGAAGATTATACAGATTAAATCGTTGTTACGATTTTTTTTTAATTAATAAATTTAACTACTTAATAATTTGAGAATTTCGGTTCTGTGAGAATCTTGCTTTCCAATAAGTGATGGGATACTGGACAGTAGACATGCCGAGATGTCGGGATTTATTATGAAATCAGATTTTTCAAAAACTGGACAAGATTTAATCATATTCCTGAAAATATAAAAAACAATGATATGATCTTAACTTATCTTTTTATTTTATTGAAAAAATAAAGCTTCTTTTTGAAACATTGTTTAACTTTGTTATTTGTTGCTCAATACAGATTATCAACGAATAAACTGATAATTAAGTAAGCGTAATTCATATATAAAGACACTTTTATATATAAACACACGCACATACATGGGGTATTAGCCGGTTAATTAAATATTTATTTACACATCTCATTAACCATTTGAGCACTTGGTAGTCAAAAGTTAAAAATTTACGGGTTATGTTCTCAATATTTTTATGTATGTTTTATGATGTGGTATAAAACATACATAAATAAAGTAGTCTATTAGATTTTTATTATTAGATTATTAATTACGTGATTTAATAAACTAGTAACGTATAATTAACTTTAACAGCTTTAAAAGGATTCCTTAAAAACCGTCCCAGTAATCCTTCTTTCTTGGTAAATAGTATGGATTATACTATATTGATAAGACCATTGTTTAAACACAGATACATTACACAGTAACATTAACGATAATATATTCGCAAAGCCACTCATTCTCCAAGCAGTCTACATTTGCAGTGTTTAAAAAATCTTCACGAGAGTTATTTGTAAGTTTGATAAATATTGAAAATCTGGTACATTAACATCAGATACTATTAGATATATTACCATATTCTTAAACTTGTATTTCGTTTTTATTTTCTCGAGATATTTATTTATTTAAGCTGTTCATTGTCTTCCAAAGCATTGTCAATTTTTACGTGGTGTGATTATTATATAACTAACGATAACTATAACAGTAAAAAATCTATTGGTCTTGAAAATTTTCAGTTGTCAGTGGACAAATAATTTTCATGTAACATCTGCGGTTATCAAGTAATCTATATACCCTATTTCTTTCGTTAAGTTAAATTGTTTAATTATAAAACAATATCTTATCTCCTGTTCCTAATAAATTAATTTTAATCGACTCCTGTGTGACAGTCACACTGTCAGCTGGACTACCAACCGTATAAGCGCGAACAAACTTTACTCTCGCATTTATAATATAATGTTTAAGGTAAAAATTAAGCCCATAAGGCTAAAGAATTCTGGAATAATTTGCCAGGACAAATTCATTCCAAAGAGCTCATCAGGGGATATACTCAGCGAAAAGCTGAGGAAGCCCTGACGCTCAGTAGGAATCAGTTGCGGGTATTAGTGAGAGCGCTAACTGGGCACTGTTGTTTGCGCAAGCATATGCACAACATGAGTGCCAAGAAGACAAGAGAGTGCAGATTCTGTGAAATCGCAGATGAAACACCAAAGCACATCTTGTGTGATTGTGACCCACTAATACCCATACGCAACCGAGTTCTGGGCAAACATGCGTTGTTTCCCAGAGGAGGTACAGACGCTCTCTGCCAAAAAGATCCTACAGTATATCCAGGTTGTAGGTCTAGGCAGTGAGCTTTAGGAATATGGGGGCGATCACAATAGATCTATCTAGGTCGCAGTGACGCAGGACTGTCTTAGCCTGCATAGCCCCTTTCTCTAATAATAATAATAATAAGGTAAACATTGAAACTAAAATCTTACCATAACTCCATTGAAACGAGGGGTCTTACTTTAACTGCTTCGAAACAGTTATATTGCGTAGCAAATACAATCGAATATGAACCCAGCGATTTGATCGTGAGCCAATTGTCAACAGAACATTTTGGTAACTTTACGTCGACTATCAGATCACGATGATCTGTAGTAGGGCCATATAAAATAGTATCTTCCAAATCTTCATCAACTACAGAAGATTTCTATGAAATTGAGATTACATAATTTAATTATGTAAAAATTATATTATTCATTAATTTTTTGTGAGGATATACTGATAATTTTTTAAAGAGACATACTTTAAGATCTTCAAACAACTCAATAGTCATTGTTAGTTTAAACAGTCGTCAGATTTGCTAGTCAACTCAACTAGTGTGTGAATGTTATATATAATAACTTTATTCCCATATTATTATTTTTTTAAGATATAATTTTTAGTTTTTAGTAGTTCCTCGCATGTTTTTAATATTTTTTTTGCGTTTATCCATAAGAACTTCTACTTGCATCCGTGGTCTACAGATAAAATAGACCATGTGTAATATAATCATATGAAAAATAATCTTTATCAAAACGTAATAATCACAATAAATTATCATATACCTCCATCCGTTCAACCATAAGGCGAATACTGTTGGACATAGGTATCCCCCAATAAGAGGGGATTACCATAATTGCCACGCTTGGCAGGCGGGTTGGCGATCGCAGTACGTGTTTGTAGTACTCAGAGGATACTGCTGCACATCCTCTGATTTTTTCCCTTAGTCGTCTTTCACGACACCCACAGGAAGATATGGGGTGATACTATTCTTGGCCGGCAACACACGACACATCATATACCTTTTTTTTTGTTTTTTTGACGAGGGGAATGCATTTACGTACTACCCTTATCAATTGCATTAGGAGGATCAAGTCCCCCCACACCCACCCACCAGTCACCAACCATCATGTCCCCATCATCAGTCATTTTAACTCATAAGAACACTACCTCGACGTAGAACACTATCTCGACATAGAACACTACCTCGACATCGACACATCATATAACTAATCAATAAAAAATAAAGCTCAAATAATACAAGTAAACTCATACCCCGTATATCTGTATATGGTGCCATTTTTCCAATGAAACCAACGATCCGTTA
The DNA here is from genome assembly GCA_014132275.2 of Samia ricini. Classification (NCBI taxonomy): domain Eukaryota; kingdom Metazoa; phylum Arthropoda; class Insecta; order Lepidoptera; family Saturniidae; genus Samia; species Samia ricini. Next base: position 28,923,905 of record AP028159.1, on the reverse strand, counting down.
AAACCATCATTTATGTAAAGAATATTCATTTGTTTATTGTCCACTATACTCTGAAAACAATCTTAGAATTAGTACTCGCTTCAATTATCAATGTCTCATTAAAACTATTAATAAAAATAGACAACTGTCTATTCCAGGACAAATCTTTTATTCCTACCCGTATTATTCAAATGAATACTTTATTTTACTTAATAACGATCAAATTTTGGTATATAAATCAGTTGTACAAATCTATTGTGATTTAGAGTTATTAAAATTTTCTAGTTACAAACTCATATTATCAAATACCGTGTCTTTTTATTTAAACTTATATCTTTCACTTTTTATATCGATGTATTCCGTTTCCAATAATTTCCTGTTAGACTTATTTTAAGTCTTATGAAAATAACTGAGTTACAACATGAAGGAACTTTTGAAATTCTCTTTTACAATCAATAAAGTAACCAAACAAATAATACCTCGCGTACATCCTTTATATTGCAGTAAAGCGAAAAAGCTGGTTCACATAGAAATCTCCCGGGCTCAGCAATTACCTGCACGCTTGGATCTGGGAATAGTTCTTCTAGTGCAGAATTAACAACTCGGGAAACCTAGAATAATACTCAAATATAAGTTTTTGTATTTGTACATACGTAAATGTTTTTTAAGTCAACACGCCAGAACAACGACGACTCGATAAACTGGATTATTAGATATTTATGACTGATGGCCGTTTGTGAATTTGTTCATGTTAAAGGAGAAACCAAATAAAACGTAAACGTAAATAGTATCAGAATTTATTTAAAAAAGTTAAAAAAACACCGGTGTTTCAAGGAAGTCTTATCTTATAAATAAGCTCAAACAATGTTGTTTAATTGATTAGAATTTAAAACTGTTGTCTCTAGCGTAAGCATACTTTAGTAAAATATAAATAATTACTTATTTCATCGCTATCGTTGGTAAACGTTATATTCAGTAATTTAAGTATAAAATCGAGTACAGTGATTTGAAAGTTATGGTGAGGGAAAACCTTATACTAATTAACCTTACCTTTTTTGGAATGTTAGTCTTTATAGGCAACATTTCTGTTCCTCTCGTACACAAATGGAATTTAAAGATTGTAATATTCAAATTAATGAGCTGAAATTATGCTGTAATGTAGTGACACATACCGCTTCAAATTTTTTAGGATTTTCACCAAAGAAACCACCTCCGATGTCAACTATTTCCATTTTGCGTCCGGCTTTCGCCTCATAGTCGAAGAGCGCTTTGGCTTGCTGTAAGCCTACCAAGTAACTGTTTATGGATGAGCATGCACTTCCTACATGAAATGCTACTCCGATAACCTGCATAAAATTAAACAGAAGAAATGTTAATAAGTTTTTTTCGGAAAATGTTAACACAATATTGACTGCATTCGTATTATTGTATCGCAGCCAATAGCAAGGTATTTAACAAAAAGGTATGCGTTTCATAGAATTAAAAAGAGTGATACTGTTGTTAATCAAATTGTAATTAGCATTTTTATTGGATGTTTTGTATGTGTAAGTGATGCATTTGTTTGTGAATAATCACAAAGAGTTGTATCGAATTCTTTGCTGAAATCTTCCGACGTTAAGCGTTTGTCAAGTTCAGCTCTGTTATCACCTCTATCAATTGATTATAGCTTGTCAAAACTTACACGTAAACCAAGGTTAGCTGCTTCATCCAACAAATCTTTAGCTTCCGTTTCAAATTCACATCCAAATTTGTCACCGAGTTTATATACACTGTCGCTTATAATACGTATACGTATCAAGAGTCTGTAACAAAATTGTAATGTTTAAATTTACTTCTTAGATATTTGTGTTAGGTTTATTTAATTTTGTTGTTACTCTTTTATAATCTTTTTTGAAATTGTATTATTTAAACTACACATTATTATTAAAGTATTATTATTTGCTTAAAATTCCAGTATAATAATCAAGCCGGCAGCTGAAGTACATTCGAGGCTAACTTTTGTTTTACTTGTTTTTAATATTACCGTTTGATATTAGGAAACTCGTATTAATATTTAATCGAAACCCCTGCTGGCTTTCACTTTTATATTAATATGTAAACAACATCCAAGTCGTTACAACAGTTTTTAATTAATGCACGTTCTATACGGTTTAGCTGTACTGAGGTGTCTTTAATAAAACAGCTTGATTTTAATATGGCTGGATTCTTAAGCTTTTACATGAATGCAGTAGTAATATTACATTCATACTAATAGCAACCGTAAAGAGAAAAGAACGAGCATGATGTTGCCAGTACTCATACTTATATGTACCTTAGATGCATGTGCTATCGCATCTCTACTCTCATATAAAAATATAAATTCTTCGCATTTATTACTCATCTCAAATACTCAAAAGTTTAGGAAAGATTCGTAGAATTTTTGTTGATTTCGTAAATTATTTATTCGATTATGATGTGTTTTTAAAAAACATTAAACCATATAACCTATAAGCCAAATAACAGACAAATATATGTCCTTTTATTATATAAATTATATCGTAATTAACTTTTTCTTACTTATTTATGTTGTTTATTTGTCAGTTACATTCTACTGTTCATTAAACTCTCTACAAATTCGCATTGTTATTTTAGACTATAAAATATCCAAATTAGATTTTGGCGGATTACCTTTTGCATCTTGTAGCTAAAATTAAGCTGCGTAAAAAAAAATTAACCTACATATTAACCTATCTAATTATTAAAATTTATTTTTATAATAGTATGTATGTACTGTAATCATTTTCACGGCTTCTACTAACGATTTTTAACACAAGGTCATAACAGAAATAGTGCCAAGATTGCAGTAATAAAACTTGTTCGAACCCATGCGTTGAAAATCGCACATACATACATTTTTTTTATTTACTTATGCAGTATATCTCTAATGTGTAATTCGTAGTCTCACAAACCCGTATTATCATTTCGCCTTTTTCCTATGAGCATAGGCAGAGTTCGTCCTTCCACTTGCTACGATCTTGACACACCCTCCCAACGTGCCCATTCATCCTAGCCTTATAAATTCGTTTCGTAAATATTCTGTCATCCATCAATCTCTCGACATTCCCGAACTAACTAAGCATATTTCTCTCTATCTTGCTGACCTCATCCTCTGTCACACCACAGCGTTCCCTTATCATACTATTCCTGAATTTGCCAGTTATCTTCTATTCAGGCAACACCATCTGTGCCCGGTGCTTTCGGTGTTTCGACGCTTGGTGGGGCGCCCCGCTCTCGCCAACGGTTTTTTTCGAATAAGCGACACGGTTTCCACGAAACATTTTTATTTAATCTACTTCGGCTGTAATTTCGGTTTATTGTAAGCCTAATACGTTCTAAACGTATGTATGTGCTTGCACATTCAGAGTAGCGATAGTGAAATTGGTTACGGAAAAGAGCGGCCGCTCAACAGCAAGAAGACGCAGCAGACGGAGCTATACATCGCAGCAAGGCGAAGTATCTGCATCAGCACACCAGGTAAGTCGACACTATTTCTACTGGGTGCGGTTATTTAGTGAGGCTGAACAGTTGATAAGGAGTAGGAAGCCCCTAGGATCGGCGATAAAGCTATCGAGAAAATTTAATGGTCCTTCGATTGGGTCATCACACCTCCATTTTCACTCCAACTATACTTCTCAAACTTCTCATCACGACAATGTTAATCTTACTTTCATGCTTCTTCTGCCAAACCCAGCATTCACTACCATACTTAAGTGTAGGGACCAGCACTCCTCGATGAACAGCCAAACGCGACTGTCAGTTACTTTCTAGCTGCACATGAAGTTACGCAGGGCCCCATTCACTATATTCCCTGACAAAACTCTTCGCTCAATATCATCATCACAATATCCATCTCTCATAATCTTTGATCCCAAGTACACAAACTCTTTCACTTGTTCCACTTGTCTCCTTCAATCGAAAATATGCAATCAGGCATACTTTCTTCGTTTTGATATAACCATTACCTTCGTTTTACTAACATTCAATTTCATTTCTTTCCTTTTAAGGGCCCTATGCACAATACTGACCATCGCCTATAACTCCTCCGCCGAATGTGCCAGTAGAACCTGGTCATCAGCATATAGCAGGCATTTGACAGTCAGACCATTCATTTTTAATTCATACTCACTCTCTTTCAAGTCTTTCAAGCAATTGTCAATATATAGGTTAAACAGCCCTGGAGACGCAACACATTCCAGTCTAACCAGTCACTCCATATATAATGTATAAACCCCACAACGTCGCCCACAATTCATTCCGTATCATTACTTTTTTTCAAATTTACGAACTCGTAATAGTAAAATATCAAAATTATTTTTTTATTATTTATCACATAAGCTCACGCCTGTTATTCTCTAAGGGTTAGCTAGATGTGAAATAGCGAACTACACCACCCACATTTTCGCCGAGCTTACTTCCGTCCCTGATGTGACATGGAGCGAGCCTGTTGCCATTTTGGGCTCAAATTCCAGACTCCGGGATGATACTGAGTAGAAAAACCCAATATCACTTGATCCGATCCGGAGATCCAATCCAGGGACTCAGAACGACAGTTGTACCGTAATACAACTACGACACCGACGCAGTTTTTATTATATTAATGTCATTAAAAATAATTAAGCACCATCACCCATTTTTTACCTTATTTCTTATTTTATATGGTTTACGTAAAAAGTAAATAATTAAAGACACGTTCAAATCTTTAAAAAAAAAACAATTAAACAGTGTCGCTTGTAAAATGATAACCAGAAGAACGATATTTAAAGAATTTAACAACAGCATACATAATTAATTGACAGATAAACCCGGAAACGTCTGAGTAGTTTTAGTACTTACCTACTAAAAATAATTATAATATAGGGTTAACACAGCAAAATGTGTATAGTGTTTTTTTAAAGTGAGACGTTCTTTAGGAACGTTAGTCGATTTTTTTATGAGTATAAACATAATGGCCTCGTCACCGACTTGCTAATGTAGATAATAGTAGACATATTTGTAGCTATAAGTAAGACGTTTGCGCGCATGACACGCGATTTTGTTGTTTTTTTTTTTTAATGTTTAAAACAATAAGTGTCCTTGAAATTAATAATAATTGAAAATTAAGCATCACAGTCAACAAATTCAATACATATTAATTCTTGATAAAGCTTCTAAAACTAAGTGCGATAGCTCATTCGATTCGGAAGGACGTGACGTCTAAAAAAATGTATCTCGAGAATAGCATACGCCCGCCGTAGCTAAAGCATAAAATATTTCTTTTATAGTAATAAATATTAATATAAACATTTCAAGACAATATATGGTGTTATCGACCACACAATTACTTAGAGATCTAAAAACCAAACTAATGTGAATTATTTTAATTTACAAATTATTATACTACAGTTAATTTGAATGTAATAAGAAAACCAATGTTATTTGATATTTTAAGTTTTCAATTCTTTCAGCATTCAGCATTTTTTACCTTGAATCTGGCCAGTATTGTTTCAGCTTTTTCAATTCACAGGAGCTGTCGAATGTTGTATGTCTGACGCCTGATTGACGGGCATATTGCATTTGTTCTGGCGTTTTCGCAGGTATTGCGAAAACAATGCTTCTGTAATGTTTATTCAAATCAGTTATCACATTCGGTACTTAATTATTCGACAAAATAAGAACTCCGTAATTTTTAAAAGAATACGAAAACTTAACAGGAATACTTTTTATTTAATTTCTGAGTTTTACAGGTAACTAATAAAGTAATAATAATTACAAATGTAGTTTTCAATATTACATCCTTTTATAAATTAATACATACAATATTTCAATCTACTTGGTATATGAACATTTTCTATAATTACCAAACAATACTGAACTAAAAAACATAATTGTAATCTGTAATTATAATATATACATTTAGAGATATTATGTTGTTTAATGATTCATTCCACAATTAACGAAGGGAGAAGTTTAGAGTCTAAATAATAATTACGATAAACCTAAAATCAAAATGAATGAGAGAAGATTGATATTGTATTTAAAAATGTACAGATAAATAATCAATAAAGAATATCTGTTGTCATACTTACGTAGGGGAAACGTTTAGTTGTCTTATTTTAAATATTTCACCAGGAGAGGCGCAATCGAATCCCAAACCCGCAGCGACAGCCAGTTTCAGCATCATTAAAGAATCATTTGCTTTTATAGCTAAGTAATAAATGATCATTTAAATCACGATTATGTTAATGATGATGATTTTTATAATCCTCCATTCAACCGAAAGACGTCCACTCATTTATAATTATATGAATTTAATAATCCCATATAGAAAATGAATGATCAATGAATTTAATATAAATTAGCAAACTATTTATTTTTTTTAAATAGAAAGGAACCACAGAAAATATGCGGTAGAATTCGCTACAGAATGTATGTAAATATTTAGTACTTTACTGTACAATTATTGAATACATATAATGCATTAGGTATTGGATGTAAAGTACAAAGAATGGCCTTATTAATTATGTTAAGGTAACCTTTGGATTGATTTGTTTTAGGATATCAGGAAATTGATACCATTACATTACAGTAACTCTTCTGAGAATATTTAAATATTCCTGTGAATTGGATATAAATGGAATTGTGAATATTAATTATTTCAACAAGCACTTTAAAAATTTCGTTTTAATCAAATCTTTGTTGCCTCTGTGCATACAATATTGCAAGGAAGAAATTCCAAATGTTAATTTGTGAAAATAGTTAAAAATTATAATGGACCCTACATTGCATTGTAGAACTTGTTTTCGTTATATTTCTAAGCTTCAGAAGAAAACTTTCGTGTCGTAGTGCTTGCTAATAAAAGGTTCAGGACCAAGGGAAATCTTTTTCTCATTTTAAAGTTGGTAACTGTTAATTTAATTATAACATTATTTGAATTTGGTTTTCTTATGCTCTTAAAAGGGTTAACACAAAAAAACGTCAAGCGATGATAGTAGTACAGAATTCCATATCGGTTGAAGTAGGATTAAATCTATCATTTCTATTTTATAAAAACTAAAAAACTTTAGCAGGATGGTTAAGTTCCGCTGTACCAACAGTACGTAAGATTTGTTAATTAACTGATATTGCTACTGCTATATTAGTGTACTTCGGTTATTATCATAGATTGATGTCTTACGGTATATAGATGTGAGAAACAGCAGCCGAAGTATACTTTATTTATTTTACAAAAATGAGCTGAGCAATTTATAATATGGGACTCGCTAATCACTCAAAACAAGAGTCCAGAACCTTGCTCTCCTAATATATTCTTGATAAATTACTGTATGTCCGCAAAAATTTTGATAAACTCGAACTCGTAAACGAACAGCATTATTTTAATACAAGGAATAAACATAATTTAGCAGTTTCATGTTTCAAACTTAGCAACACTAATAGGAGTTTTCTAAGTAATAATTTATATATAATATAGGTAATAGATAATGTTAGCTTTTGCAATAAAATCTCAAAGCATATTACCGATTTACCTGACAATAAGTTCAGGCACCATGCCAAGTTTTAATTTGCAAGTTATTATAGGGTGGATCGTTATGTGAATAATGGTGTCTGGAAGTGGCAGCCTTCTCTGTTCAGCTACCAATAAACTTTGTAACAATTAGTTGTAAAGTTTCAAAAAATAACATGTACAAAAAAACTGGATCGAGTTTCTTGCATCGAGAAGAAGCGTCTCGATGACTTGACTGTTTTCCGAACTAGTGGTACTATTTTGACGTTTATAAGCGCCTTATCAGGACCTAAGGTGAAAAAATATTTATGATATTGAAGTTTCCACGAAGGAAAACATCGTGAAGTTGGGGTAAGTGGTAAGGGAATTTTCTAATTTCCTGTACGAAGATATGCGATGCGTATACATTACAGGCGCTTACAACTATTACAGACGTAACTAATTTTGAATTTTAACTTTATATGTATATTGAATAATAATTCTTAAATTGGGTTATAAAAGAAGAAAAAGTCTGCGCAAAAATATCTAAATTATGTAATCCAGCATTAAATCTATAAGCCTTCCTGCCTTATATCAAATTAAAAAATCCGTCGCCAAGTAGTAATTGATGTGTTCCAGTAACATCACTTGAGAGCCAGTAATTCTAACTTGTTGTTAGGTAACCTTAACTTAAGTTATTGTGCCACTTCATTACTTAACTTCATGTGTATATGGTATACGAAAAGGAAGAAATACTGTTACATGTTAAAAAAAATATACAAGAATGTCTTATCCTGACTTCTAGAGGTCTTATTAACATTACTTCATCGTTGAATAACTATTCAGTTATTGTAAAAAATGTCACAGTGAAACTTACCGTAGTAAATTTGAACCCTAGGCATGTTTTCTCTAAAAAGTTGTATGTAATGATAAGCTATATCCATATCGAAGGTGAAGAAAGGTTCTTTTTGATGACCGTCCTGTATAACAGCTTTCACTACATCGTCTGGGGAATGATCGCGCAAAACGAACGCTGGTTCCGATGAGGATTTGGGATGTTTTTTGCTAATCATTTGCTTGTTATCACCCATTCTGTATTAGAAAATTTACGTGTTGTTTACCACCAGATTTGTTAGGTTGATCTTTCTGCTGTTGCTGGAATTATGAATATATGCGTAATCTACTCATACTTGGACTCTCATAAAATATCGTTAATAATATTAGAGACGTTGTTTAAATATGATAAATCATTATTTTAATTTATTAGTTGTTTGTTTTATTGTTAAAAAAAATTGTTACAATTGTATGATACATGTTGTTTATTATACAACAGTTTTAATCATACATAAAATGAAAATATAAGACATAAATATGTAACATTATGTATTTGTGTAGCAATATAGAAATGATGAGTTTATAAACCGCATATACTAAAGACTCGACAAGAAATTGCAATAAATATTTTGGAGAAATTAATAATATATTAAACTTTAAAACCCATTTACGATTGACTATTGATACAGCCCATAATAACGAAATATCTCATTGTCCCTACAATATAAGTGTAATATATGGTGTTTCAGCTTACCTGGGTAGTAGGTTAAATGGTTTTTTTAATAAATAAAAATAATATAAACGCCACAGTGCCACACGAGTGCGCGGAACTGTCAGCAAAATTGGAATGTGTTAAACTTCATTTTAAGTACACTTTATGTCGTTGTTTAAATTCTAGTTTGTGGAGATACGAAACTAAGTTGTTTTTTTTCTATACCATCTCAAAATTTGCATAGTAATTGTACATTTTTATGAAATATTTCTGAAGAACAAGAACTGACTTTTTTTTTTTTTTAATAATTAAATATTAGCTTTAATTAGAATAATTTGGAAACAATTTTTTTTTTGTCAAAATTATATAATTATTTAATTATAATAGTCAAATTTCGAAAGGCTTAGATGAAAACTTGTAAGCAGACCTTGTATAACGTAATGCATATTTTATTTATTTGTTTTGTAGTCTATGGAGTTTAATTTAATTTTTGCAATAAAACTTTCATTTAAAAAATAAGAGTGTATAGTTACAGGTGTTAGAAATGAAACTTCTTTGGTAATCTTTTGTTAAAATCTGTGAAAGAAATTATTAGCATGTATATCAGAAACTGAGAAAGGAATGAAAATATGTGTGCTAATTTTCTTAACTATAAATTTGTGCATGCGTCTTCAAGAAAGTATATAGTAGTAGTAAGAGTAATAAAGTGTAGAAAATAATATGTCTACAGTCAAAAAGTAAAGTGCGCTTAATTATTATTTTTGTCTCTTTCTCTCTCACCATGCACTTCTGTCCGTACTGTAATATGTAAAATCATGATACTAATGGTTGCAACACTTGCAACACACAGTGGACGGGTCAGGACACCAGTGCTATGTTTATAGAAGACTATGCTTCTTGGCGCTCCACTCCGGGCGAGTCCCACATACCCCCTGACATTTTTAATCCTGAAGGCATCACTCCAGGATAGAGATGGCAGGGGATACCCATAAATTTATTTCCAACGTAAAAAAAGAAGGATCGAGTATGCTTTCAAGAAATGTATATTTTTATAATAGAGGTTGTGGTTTACACGTTAATTTTATAATATTATGATATCAAGAAGAAATATTGAAAACAAGTTCGTTGAAGTTTTCATTTCAAAATAAATACATACAAATACATATTAAAGTAATATAAATAATTATTAACTACAGGTAATAAAATATTTCAAATTGTTTTTTCTGTGTACACAAGTGTATTTAACATATTAATTATCTTTGCGTAATTTAACTTTACTATCATACTATAATACACTTACAGAAATGATAGCCGTTTAGCGGTTTAGATAACTTATTAATTAGATTTTATACGTTTTATTATTACCGAAAGCTGTCCATCGCTGGACATAGATTTCCTACGACCTTCACCAGGTCGTCGGTCCACTTTGCTGGGTGCTTAACCCACGCTGCGTCTTCCAGTACGTGGTCACCATTCGAGAACTACTTTACCATGTCGTGCCGGCTAACAATAGCAGCACTGTATTTCCGTGGTATTGTAAGATGGACAGCAAGATTCTCTAAGTACCTATTAAGCAACATATTAATTGTAAATTAGAGATAGAAGGGAATTTAGTAGGCTTAGTTGACAAAACTCTGTTTTTAAGTATCACACTTGATAATAAATTACAATGGGGTCCGCATATTAAAACTTTGGCGGGAAAGCTTAGTTCCGCTGCTTTTGCGGTTCAAAAAATTCGCCAGTTGACGGATATTGCTACTGCTAGGTTAGTCTACTTTGCTTACTTTCACAGCTTAATGTCTTACGGTATTTTGCTGTGGGGTACAGCAGCAGAGGTAGACACCATTTTTACGTTACAAAAGAGAGCTGTTCGAGCAATATACAATATGGGACCTCGCGAATCTCTAAAGAACAAGTTTCAAGAATATGATATCTTAACTTTGCCCTCCCAATACATCTTCGATAACTTAATGCATATTCGTAAAAATTTAGACAAGCTAGATCTAGTGAATGATCGTCATAATTTTAATATTAGAAGTAAAGACAAGTTGGGCGTCCCGCGCTTTAGGTTAAGTAAGTCTAATAAAAGCTTTATAGGTAATAGTATTCGGTTTTAAAATAAGATCCCAAGTAAAATTACGGATTTACCTGACAATAAGTTCAAGTATTATGTCAAGCAAGTTTTAATCTCAAAAGGTTCGATAGTGGTGTCTGGAATAAACCCACATCTCTGTGCTTCCGCTAACATTATTAAGACTCTGATTTGTATAGTTTTTTATATGGAAAAAAATTGCTATTTTTTTTTTATAATGCACAGTACAGTGACTTTACTGGACCTGATGGTAAGTACAGTACAATCCAAAACAGCGGCGACTGACACTGAACAGAATTCAATGCCAGTCACCGCTGTCATGTTGGCCTGCTTAAGGACCTCTTCACGCCTCGTTTGAAGGACCCAATATCATATGAAGGAGGGAACACGCTGACAGGAAGACGGTTCCATAACCTCACAGTGTGACAAAAGTAAGAGTCAGCAAACTTTTTGGTTCTTGAAGTTATGGGTGTCACCGTGAAACCGTGACACCGAAGTCCCGCCCGCGTGGTTCTGTTATGGAATGGAGAGGAAGGGATCAGTTCAAAGAGCTCTTCAGAACACTCGCCATTATATTTATTATATTATATTTATTTTAAAAAAAGAGCCAGATCGAGTTTTCGCCGGCTCTTCTCGGCTGGGTTGTTTTTCCGAACCGGTGGTAGTGTTTTAGACGTTCATAAGTGCCTAAATAAGTGCCATAAGCCTAAATTGAATAAAGATGTTTTTGATTTTTTTTTTGACTAAAAATATTTGACTGCGGCTGCCAAGCGTAACGATTATGAACGACAAAATAGAAAACAGTTTTGATCTTAAGAGGATATGCGGTCGGTGACGAATATGCAAAATAGGTATTATTATATGTAATATACCATTCATTCATAATAATCATTATAAATTTAATTTAATCAGTCACGTTTTTATTATTCACATAATTTACTATATACATAAGATAATTAAAAAAATAATAAAAGATTTATTCTTAATTGAAAATATGTATAAATTGTTTAATTTAATGTAATAAAATAATCCAAAAGTATATACAGGTGAAATATACATTTATATGATTTAAAAAATACTAACGAATCGTACATTAAAATATGATAGTTATCAATATGAGTATATCAGATCTGGGCGTGAAAATGTCAGCTTTTTTTAATAAAGAGGATGTTCGTTTAAAGTATTAGTATAAAGATTAATACAATACAAAATATATGTCCAATATACAATGAAACGAGATAAAATAACAAATTACAGTATAGCCAAATTAAACCGACACAAATGACAGACAATAGATATTGACAATAGCGGCTCTTAATTAAATAAACGTGTTAGCGGTCCATTTTGTTATCGCGGTGCATTACAGTGGTATATTTTTAATTTCGCTACATTATAAATCCATTTTCTTTAGAAACGTTTAAAAGTTCCTGTATTTTTATGTTTCAATATTCTATATTAAAATAAACAAATTTAACTAACGGATTATTTCCAAGCTTTTATAATTAGTAATGATAGTCACGAAATAAACGAAATAGAAAAGAAAACTAAAAAAACACAAAATAATTTTTTATTTATTTTTGAAACTGTTTTTGAAAAGAGAAAAGGCCATCTGAAAGACACTTTTTTTTAATGATTATTCAAGTGAAGTTTTTTATATAAATTTTTTAAAATCTATTTTATGACTAGGTAAATGTATAAAAATTATAATAGAATAAAGTTTTTTTAATCTTGTTGTCGTACAACGGTTAAGCACCAGATTGTAGAGTTGGGTCGTTTACATTATCGACGTCGACGCGATTATCGACAATAGATAGGTTACGCCAGCCATTTACGTGCACACGTCAGAACACAACATCAGAATTTCTTCTAAATTTCTAACAATGGAGTTTTAATGCAGTCGCTGTAACCAGGATCGGCTAGAAGATGATAATGATGACGACGTCGACGAAACGAGACCGTTTATCATAGACAATAAACTAGTTTATAAAACAATCTAATTTTCGACTAGTTTGAACATCGTTAACAGAACAGTTGTTATTTAACAGTCGATTGCTCCAATAAAAGTACGCTTTTTCTTGAACTAGGACTGGCAGGTTGAACAATAACCATAATAATGATGTTGCGACTACATTGCATTATTTTCCAAGTTCGTTACACCAAAGTCGATAAACGTGATCTTTTCACCATTATATTGGACTATTCCATTCACCATTTGCATTTATCCTGGCAACGTATCATCCGATAAATACATATCTACTTCTTTTACTATATTAATACACTGCTTGAATAGCAGATTCAAGAAATTTTGTAATACATTGATGTTTTGATATGTATTGAAAGTTTTAGCAAGTGGTATAAAAGTTCATTATACACCAAAACTTTTTTTACCAAGATGGTTCCAAAACATCTATATCTATATACATCAAATTATAACATCTATACTAATATTGTAAAGAAGTAAAGTTTGTATTTCCGGGGTAATTTCCGGTACTAATGATCCGATTTTGAAAATTCTTTCACCGTTAGAAAGGTATATTATATACAGGCTACTTTGGTAAATATATATTTAAATTATCGTCACATGCATCGTCGATGGACACTGTAAGTGTTGTGTGTTGTGACTACAATAAATATAAAGACCAAACGGCAGTAGTTTATCAAAATACCCCTCAACGTAGCAGGCGAAGCCGCTCACTGCCAGTTAGCCCGTGACCACGGTTGGTGAAACTTAACCGAAATGTTGGGATAGGAAAAAGGAAAGGTAACGCGTTTTAAATAAATGCATTTAAATATGGAACGCGAAAATTTAAAAAAATAAATATACATTTTCGATAATTCAACATAGTAAATGTAGTTGAAGTAGGTAATTTTCACAAATCTTTCTTTGAGGCCTAGGATAGCATTTAGGCCATATTAGACCAAGAATGGCTGGGTGCATAGTTTCAGCTCAGATGACCCGCAAGGGCTAAGCGCAGACGTCAGCTCAGTCCGGCCACCGCACCGGTGGCGTCTGGACTCTGCCGTATTGCCAAACCATGGGGAGAAGGGGCGGGAGCCTAGACCTTCCATAGTACTGGGAAAGTTGTCTGGGAGATGGCCTGGTCTGGCCGGCGTAATCTCCACCGCGTATGACGGGATGTAACGGGACGGGACATAGATAGACGGAGAATTTAGTCTGTCTATTAAAATATATTTGTCTGAATTCAACACGAAGGAAGTCGCGGGCATAGCTAGTCGTAAATAAAACCAGTTTGTTTTTGGAAATCAATAATTGCGTCTGTTTTAATTACTATAAAACTAATTTATAATAATTATTATAATATTACAAAACCAATTTCATAGAATACTAATTTCTAATTATTATTCTCCTTTCATTATCTTTCAATAAAATATTCAAGGTGAGATAAAGACTATTGCATATTCACAAGTCAACATGTTTCACTCAAAGAAGTTTGTAATAGGCTCGTGTAAATTTGGATCATTATCTAGATCGAAGTTCCATTTTAGGTCATGCTTTAGCCAGATAACATTGACCTTAGGAAATGGACAAAATAATATATGATGTCAACCAGAACTGCTTTTTGTATATTAGTAAAAGGCCCCTTTTTAATAAAGCCTGCATGGAGCTAGAAAAATCTCTCATCAATCATTGGTTGGTAAGTTGTATTCGAGCAGCATTAATCAAGAGCCACAATCTGTACGCTTAATGTATTTACTAACCTGAGTTAAATGCTCTCATCAGGTGAGATTATGTCATTATAAAAAATGCAATTTATTAATTAAGCTATATTATTATTAATTTAAATAACAAGGTATCCACCATATAGGTAAGCGATTTGATATTAAGTTGTACAACAATTACAATCGGCTAATACAGTAGTACTTTTAAACAGATTTTTTTTCGCTGATGACGCTACTTTTATTGCTTATGGTCAGGCTTAACTTCATGGCATTAAGGAAAAATTTGCCAGAGTATAAGATCTCGTTTCGATATCCATTAATGCTAAGACAACTGTCATTTTGGCTAAAGAATTTTCAGAACAACCAGAAATCTTGCTTAACGGTTCATCATTGGAGGTGATGAGCAGGTTTTGTTACTTCGGTTCTCTCGTTTCAAGCGATCGCTTGCTTAATGCAGAAATCGATTCCTGTTTCGGTGAAGTGACATCTACGTTGAGAGGCTCCGTACAAGGGCTCTTTTTACGCGAGAAAATCTTGCTTTGTTGCTCAACTCCGCGGGACTTCAAAGACTGTTTCTTCCTTTACCTATTTGGTCGGGAAGTAGGAATTCCTTTTGCATTACCTCTACTACACGGCAGGTGCGGTCTCTACTAGCAGGATCTCCTTTTGCGGCCTGAAGGGTAGAATGTTTAGAGATCTCATTGACAAATCAATGATGAAGTGTGTTAAACACTAATGCTCCTCGGTTACCCTATGCGTTGATTGCAAGGGCGATCGATCATTGATGATCATAGGGCTTTCATGCTCGACTGTATCGCGATCATCTTACACATACGAAAAATACGCCATACACGTTAAGGTGCGTGGAATTACAGGATTAGTAAATGTATATCTAGACCTTTTTTTTTTTTTTTTTGACGGGGGGAAATGCATTTACGCACTACCCTTATCTATTGTACTTAGGGGATCAAAGTCCCCCAGTACACTAGATAAGGGGCACGGAGTGACGAGCTCCGTGCAGTGTGGGACTCACCCGGGCGAGAGTCGCCCGAAAATACCCACTAAAACCCCCCGGGGCCGTCCGCTGCATTTGGGATGGGGGCGACACGGGGTGGCTTTCGCAAGCACCGCGTCGCTCAAAAATGTATATCTAGACCTACCTAGAGGCTTTAAGCCGGCATGGTGATAACGATTTTCCATAGATTCTATTCTTGGTCATGATTATTTTGGACGCTACTTTGATGGTCGTTGTGGTGATCTTTGAAGAAGACCTATGTCCAGCAAAGGACGTCCTTCGGTTGAATGGATGGCTACTTTTTAAATAATAGTACAGTCATTTTTCGAACGATGAACGATAGTGATGTCTGGAATTAACCCACATCTCTGTACTGCCGCTAACATTATTAAGACTACGATTTGTATAGTTTTTTTTATATGAAAAAAAAAAAATAATAAAAATATGATACATATTATATTTATAAAAAAAAGAACCAGATCGAGTTTCTTGCCGGCTCTTTTTCGACTGGGTTGTTTTCCGAACCGGTGGTGGTAGTGTTTTAGACATTCATAAGCGCCTTCTTAGGGCCTAAACTGAATAAATAAATTTTGATTTCATTTGATTTCTAAGTTCTAACTAAATAAAAACTTTTATAATATGTAAAGATAACCTAATCACGTCTGGGAATAAATAATTTCAGTTAGGCATGTCTTCTTAACAACTCTTTGCGTGCGTGACTAGTTGCAAACGTTGTGTAACTGTTTAAACAATTGGGAATAAGTGTACCTATTAAATTTGCCTAAATTTACATAATAAGTACCAAATAATATGCTTTATTAATGAATAAAAATCTTTCTTTTTACTTCAATCTTACATAAAACTACTGGCGTGAAGCTGTGTGTTGACAAAGAATTAGTATTTGTAAATAGTAACTTTATTTAAAAAATTCATACTAAGAGTTAAGGTAAATATATAATAAATTTTATAAACGTTATTAATAATAATTTGTCTAAATAGCTCACATAAAATCTTGTGTTGCAAAATTTTTGTTTCGATGTTAGACTTAATGAAATTGTCGAAGTAAATGCATGTAAAGGAACATCAAATCAGAACATACATATGTTCCAGTCACATTTTATAAATAGTATGCCATTTTTGCCCACGATTTAGACGACGAAAAATAAATATATATATTTTAATAACTCCAAATTATTACAATTCATAATTTAATTACATAAATATCTATCATATAAGAATTGAAGATTTTTGAAACGATGATGGTGCAGTGGTTATTGCGGCCGGATTCCTCGTTAATGGATGGGGGTTCGAATCAACATATTCTACTCTAAAATCATCCTGAGCTTTCGGTGAAGAAAAACATCTTGAGAAAACCGTAGCATGCTGGCATGAAAGTAAGGCATTTTTTAATAATGCCCGCCTGGGTAGCTACCACCCTCAAGTTTCAAAACCTGTCGCCAAAGCACTACGCCTATACCGCATAAAAAATATAGAGATAAGTCATTCTACATTACATACATAAGCTCAAGCCTGTTCTCCCTGAAGGGTTAGGCAGAGGTGAAGTAGCGAAAACTACACCACCCACATTTCGCCGAACTTAGTTCCGTCCCAGATGTGACAGAGGGCGAGCCTGTCGCCAAATTGGGCACAAATTCCAGGCTCCGGGATGATACTGAGTAGAAAAACCCAATATCACTTGACCCGACCCGGGTATCGAACCCGAAACCTCAGAATGACAGTCGTCCTGTATACAACTGCGCCACCGAAGCAGTTCTTGTTTCATTCTAGGTTTGCGTAAACCAACGCTTTCCCTTAAATTTTTTATCGTTTCAATACCAAATAATGTACATTTATATTATATTAATATAATTGTGAATTACAGACAATGAAAAACATAGTAAATTATTGTTTAAACAAAAGTGCACCACCGGCATTTGTCCTGAACAATTCTATGCCAGAAGATGTGGGAAGAGCAATGATAGAAGACGGTCGTCAAAAGGAGCCCTTCTTTATATTTAATATGGACGAGGCTTTCCGACGTATACAGCATTTTAGAGACTTAATGCCAAGAGTCAAACTATTTTATGGTAAGTCTACTTTTGACTAACGCCTGGTAGTAACTTTAAGTGTATGTATAAAATTAAATTGAAGGACAGTCCAGTTCAGATGGTAGCAGAAACCGATAAGACCAATGAATACTCCTAAATAACACTGATAGAATAAATAAAGTATTAAAATATATTTTCTGCATATTTATTTGCTATGTAAATCATTGAGACTTACCTAGTGTCTCCTAAAGATCTTCTGTCTTAATAAGTAAAAGAATAATTAATGATCTTAAGCCTTATAAAAATAATATAATGAAGAGGCATCTTGTCGTGAAGAGGCATCTTATTAGGGCAGTATGACGATGACGACCGTCGGTGGAATTTGGTAGCGACGTTCGCCGCTATTTATGGACTGTACAGGACTTACCATCTTTTTTTTTTTTATTATTATTATTAAAATTAACTATTAAACTATCTGCGGACTCTGGGTCCACACCTTTTTTATATTGAAGATTTAATTCGACTTGCGTCGGAAAAAATTGCCTTTAATAGCAATTCAAGCAGCTATGCAGTTAGTAACCTTCTTTCGCATATGTGAGCTTAAATCTACTTTTATTAAATTTTTTATATCTATATGTTACTTACCATCAGGTACTGAACAGGCACTCTATCTAGCTTGCATTAAAAAAAGATAATTAAATATGTGCTTTTGAATTGGTACTAAATGCAAATAAAGAAATAAAATTATACTTTTTGATAATGATCTTAAAAGGAAAATCATTTTTTGTTATTCTCGTCATATAGATTATATTCATTAGCAAATTTGCAGCAACATATGTTTGAAAAGGTATTATATAATTATTTGATTAATTAAGAAGCCTTAATTATAAGTTTACAATAATCAATTTTAGACTCCATAGAGACTAGGTTATCTGCTTGCTTTAACATTTAACATGGATAACATCCCATCTTTACTTCCATATTTTCATCTTACAATAAAGTATTTTTTACCCATTGTATATCGTTAATACCTTGAGCACCTTCCCGGCGTTTACGCCAGCTTTCCATTGTTTTCCTATTGTTTCATTTTTATGGGTACTTGACACATTAATTTTGTTCCGCAATATCCAATTAATAAAATTGAAGTATCGGTTTATAAAATTAAAGTAAGAACTTTTTACTAAATACTTAAAACTTATGCAATTATGAATAGAATGCGATTTAATGCATTGTTTTACTGGAAGGTGTTTGAATTTATTAGTAATACCTTTGTATCAAAGAAACTTTTGGATAATAATTAGGGTTCCATGTACAAAATTCAAAACTCATGTAATTGTAAACAAAATACGGTGCAATGGGCAGCACCACCAAAACATTATTTTATAATGATTATAAAAAAAAAAAACTATATTTCTCAGAGATGAATATATAAATAACGCGAGCGGAGCTAGAAATAAAATAAAAAAAATCCTTCTAGTGTCGTAATTTATAATTAGTTTCGTTCTGAAGCTTATATAATAATTTTAATATGTTGTCTCGGATTCATTTATTTAACCTACATAGTGGAAAATTTCGAACTATTCATTGATAATTATACGATAAATAGATTCCATTTCTAACACCATTAAGACCTTGTTAGGATTGCAAAGCGTTAACATGAATTCTATGGATTCTCAAACAATATTTAAACAGTAGGCAATTCTTAAATACAACAATTAAGCCATCGACAAGACAGTATAATTAAAATTCCCATCATATAATGCGGTAATCATTTGGTTTTTTTTTATTTAGTGTCCATATTAATATTTCATAATTTACGAATAAATTTTAACGTATGGTTGTAATTTTAAATTGTAACTTTCAATTTCTCTGGTTTCATTTGCAAGACGTAATTATGTAAAAATTATGTAAAAAAAAAATGAAATTATCAACTTTACATTTAATTGCGCTTAAGCGTACTGATAATTAAAAAATTAATTATGAAAATTCAATTATCTTAGGAGAATGTTTTGTGCGAAAAATAATCATTTAACGTCAGAGGTCATCAAAGGCCATATTATTTAATACATACTGTTTTTTTAGCGATGAAATCAAACGACACGGAAATGTTTTTAAAGTTCACCGTATCCCAAGGAATTGATTTCAGCTGTGCATCTCCTGGTGAAATTTATAAGTTAAGAAAGCTTGATGTGGCTCCTAAGTAAGTAATTTTGTATCATTATTACCTTGAGAAGATTTATCAAAATTGAAACGGCTTCGTTTTACCTTAATATTTTCTATACTAATAAATAAAATTGTAGTGTCTATTTGTAAAGTAAATTTTTGAGTAATTTGAGTACTCGGGTACTTTAAATTTTCGAAAATGATTAGGGTTCTTCATAAAACCCATAAAAATTTGAACAAAATACGATTCAATTCACAGTACTATAATTTATGAGAAATATTTTTACTTTATTTTAGTACTCAAATTTCATTAGGAATATAATTGGGGTTCCGTATAAATATATTAAAACGCAGTGAAGAATATATGAAACGAGGGCGCAGCCGCGGGCACACGGCTAGTCCTTAATGAATTTCAAGTTATAAAGTTTTATTATTCAGCATGTGGTTTTACTAAATTCTAACTACTTACATGATACTCGTATAATGCTGATTCAACGAATCAAAGTTATATTATTAAAACCAAAAAAAAAATGTTACTTTTCTTAGTTACAACTTCATTCAAAGTTGCTAAATAAAGCCCCACTCTCCACGCTCAGTTTTGGATCCAAATAGATCCTGTGAATACATCGATTGGCAATGCGATTGGTGGTCTAACATTCCAGGAGTTTATTCTCCCAGAATTTTTCTTTATAATTCAAAGCCATTGTACTAAATTATATTTATAATTTAACAGAA
This sequence comes from Samia ricini, assembly GCA_014132275.2. NCBI lineage: Eukaryota > Metazoa > Arthropoda > Insecta > Lepidoptera > Saturniidae > Samia > Samia ricini. The sequence goes on along the minus strand of AP028159.1, from coordinate 28,903,148 downwards.
GCATTATATATTCAATGACAACAAAAACTCCGGAGCAAATGATGTACGCTCGAAAAACAGGAGTGACACACACTACATTCGACTCTTTTACCGAATTGAACAAACTATTTGAGCACTGGCCAGATGCAAAGTAAGTAATTATTCAACATAAATAATTGGAGAAAATATCTCGAAGTGATTTAGATTACAGTGTGATCGGTTTCCACGTCAATGGACGTAAGTTCGAACCCACCTATCTAATTCTATAAAGAGCCCCAGTTTTTGGGAAAACATTGTGAGGATACCATAGTTGTCTGTGGTAATACTGCCCAACTGAGTGTTGGACTTATTTCAAGTTTTGAAAACCTGTGACCAAGCGCCATTAGGTGTGTTCTTACAGCACCTCTAGACTTAGTGTGTTTACCATCCTAAATCATATCACAAAGGGCTTATCTAAAGAAAGGTTCAAAATCGTAATTGCAGATTATTAATTCACGTCCGGATTGAGAGCGAAAATCAAATTAATCTCGGAGATAAGTTTGGGTGTGACTTTAAGACAGAAGCTATTACTCTATTGGAGGAAGCTGCCAAATTGGGTTTAGAGGTAAGTAATAGTTTATTTTATTGGATATTAATTAAAATATATATTTTAATTAGAACATATATAGTTAAAACATGAAAATGATACGGATCAATCTTGACTTAACTATGTAGGAGTGAAATTACTTCGTTCTCATTAAAATCAAATTAGGTTAAATTTAATGAATTAAGTTCAAATAAGATCTTACGTTGCAACTCAAATTAATGTATGATTTGCTTTATTTGCACATTAGCTAAATACTTTATAATTAAGAGTCGATAAATTAAATATATCAGCATATTTTACAACGGTCTTCTTGTTTTTAACTAGAATGCACGGCACATATCATCTCATTTAAAATGTTGCATAACGTTATGTTAGTTTGAAATTGACAGACAGTCATACAAGGTCTTATCCCTTATTTTACAGTTTAATTACTGTGAAATTTCCAAAAATCCTTTGTTACTGGATGTTTACACCATGAGAGGTGCCTATTGTCAAAATTTCAAGTTTATAGGCCCAGCGATTTAGGTCAAGCAATTTACAGGTGATTGGTGTTAAATTTCACGTCGGCTTAAAGTGTTATGCTTCGGAAAGTTATCTTCTTGGCTTGGAGTATGCAAAGGCTTTGTTTGACCACGAAGCTCGCGCTGGAAGAGGAATGAAAATATTAGATATCGGAGGAGGATTTCGCAGCGATAGAACTGATAGTATTAATGAGGTAAGTGTTATAATTAATGTTACTGTAATACCGCTTGCTGTAAACTATACATATATAGCTTTTACAAATTTAGAGGAAAAGTTAGATTAAGAATTGATCTAATGATGTTATCAAGCGAACTTGTTGCATCAGTAGCCATGAAATAAAAAGCAAGGGTTTTATCATTTTCATCCATTCCACAGCTATCAACACTCATAAATGCAACTCTGAATAGATTGTTCCCGGACCAGAGTACGCAAGTGATTGCTGAGCCCGGTAGATATCTATGCGATTCCGCTTTTACATTATACTGCAGCATCAGCAACGTTCGTAGGGTACGAAGTTATACATAATTATTTTATAAAGAAGCACATACAAATTTATATAAAATCATATGCAAAATATTGCAGGTTAAAAAGAACGGAAAATTGATAAACATGGTTTATATAAACGATGGAATATACGGAACCCTTAGGTATTCCGAAGAATGGCATATTCTCAGTAAATTTAAGGTATGTGAAGTATTGATATTTAGAAGAAGTAACAACAAAAATATCATAAAATTTATATTCTTCAAATAGTAACATCAATAGAGCACCTTTACGGAATGTTTTTTTCTGCTAATTGAATACAACTATTGAGTTTGGCAGAAAATAGTGACATACCATATCTTCCCGCGGTCGTCGTAAAACCACAAACACCTACTGCGATCGCCAACCTGCCTACCAAGCGTGGTGATTATGGCCATTCCCCTCTTTTTGGTGAGACCTATATCCAGCAGTGGATGTCTTTCGGTTGAATAAGTCTAATTCTGATGTGTAATTTAAAACTGATTTGTTAATTGTATAATAATACTTAAATATTGACTTTATAGCGAACGAACGAGCAAGATATGGGCGAGTTAGAGGACACGATTCTTTGGGGTCCGAGCTGCGACTGCGATGATCGCATTATGGCAAATTTTCAAATACGCCTTCCGAGGTGCATGCCTCTCGATTGGCTAATTTTTCAAAATGTTGGCGCGTACACGATCACGTTCTCTAGCAAATTCTCATGCCTCGAGATACCGTTAATACGCCCAGTTGTTTCGAAGGAATTATGGTAAAAAAAATTATTATAATATAGACTAGCGTTTCAGTAAATCGCATCTCGTGTTAAATGACAATGATATAGATGGTAACATATATCCAGAGAAGTCAATAGAGCATGTGAATGTTGCAGGTATACGTTATGGTCTTTAGACTATTCTATTATATAACTCATAAAACTGTCAACTCACGTCTTATGACAACTAGAGGTGATATCAGATTATAATGATGATATTAAATTATAAAACTTTTCTTCTTAATTAATGGTAATCTGTGAGTTATATACATAATATTCAATGCTTTAACAATCTATGAAAACCTCGGCTACATTATTAAAACTTTCCAGGGGGTTTTTGGGGCACCTCAGAATAAATGTTCCACGTTGTTATTTACAATACACTTTTGTATTAAAAAAATTTAATTAAAAACAAAACCGACTTCAAAAGAATATACTATTAAACTGCACTAAAAATTAAATAACTAATTACTTTATTAATATCCAGAATAGCATTTTTTTGAAATTGTTAACATCCTTTACAACAAAATTATAATTGCAAATAGTAATTAAAGAACAATGCAACATTAACATATATATATATATAATACTAGATGTGTTCTCAGGGCTACGCTCATGTATACTAACGGACAAATAAATAGACGTTACCTTTAATATAATGCAATGATGAGGATGTAATGTAACACGGTAACGATATTTTTTTGTGTAGTTTCTTTCCCCTATTATTCTGATTACATTTTCTGTAACAGAATTTAGGTATGCTAAAGACCTGAACAGATTTTAAAATCGAATTATGTAAATCAGTTTAGTGGTTCTCGAGTTATAAGCCAACTAACGGATAGACAGATAGATAGACGTTGCCTTTTATATAATGTGAAATATACTACATTTATCAAGTATCAAGCGTGAAGTTTTGACCACTATATAATTTACAGGAACCTAATAAAAGACAGGAGTGTCTTCAGCCAGAATGATTTCATCGCCCACCCAGACATTACATCGCCGTTACCAGTGACACTGCCTCCTATTCCGTCAAGCAATATATTTGAACATTCCCACACACCAAAGTTAAAATTATAGTTTAACTTGACGCAGGTGAATTAAGTTGTTATATTAAATTAGAACTTAGTTCTTAAAAAGCTTATCACTAAAAAATAATGCAAGTTGATCTAATAATATTCTTGTTTTTTGCATAAAAATAATTTTATTCAGTTAAAATTACATATTTTAAAAAAGCAATGTTTATGTTTATGTTTAAATGTTTATGATATAAATAATTTTGTTAAACGACCTTCATACTCGTGCACCGATTTGTTTGGACCGATTTAAAGAAGTTATACGCGTAGAATACGTTTGGTTGTTGATGGGTAATGTTAATGCTGGAATTCCCCAAAGGTGGTACGTCATTATTCATTGCAATGTGTGTTTTAATTATCCTTCAATATTATTAGAAAAAGTACAGCAAAAGAGCTTATTTATCGGCATTATTTAGTTTTATACTCATCACTTAATCCATGTATTAACTAAGTAATAAAATATTTACCAAACCTGATCTGGGAGTTCAATGTTTCTCGACTTATCAGCGCTCTAACTAGACACACACGATTATAATATATATGCAGGTACTAGTAAATAACTAGTTCGTTAATAAATATATTTTTAAATCATATATCTCATTAATTGATTCAAACGAAAGACGTCCACTGCTGGACATAGGTCTCCCCAAAAAGGACGGTGTTGTCCATCCCCTGGTGTATCCTTCAGTCGTCTTTTACGATACCCACTGGAAGACATGAGGTGGTACTATTCTTAGCCGGCACCACACGGTAAAGCCGGTAAATCATATATATATAACTAAAAAAAATATTTATAATAACCATACGTGAAAATACATCACAATTAGAACACATTATAAACTTTCACTCACTCCTTGTTGACTTGAAAGTAAAAATATTCTTTTGTCGTCGCTCGGTCGTAAATATATATTATACTAGCTGTGCCCGCAACTTCGTCTGCGTGGAATAGTGACTTTAGGTAGCATTTTTCGGATTTTGGTTTATTCTGGATTATAATCACCGTCGTTACATCGTATAGCCATCGGGGAACAAAGCATACAGGCTGCTAGAATTATTAACACCTGATAAAACCACATAAAGCTGACCGTGCGAAAAAACAGCTAATACTTAGATCCACATCCACAACTTTTAGCGTCTGACCATAGGCTTTATTAATTGTCATCTCAAAACTGGTCATAAGCTCACTGGAAACTAAACTCGTTTAAACCCGGAACCCGGAACCCGAGGCATAAAAACACTATCACCTGTTAAAATATCTGCTTCTATCAGGTTTCGCAGAATCAGAAATTTAACAGAGAAAAATTCACTTTTATTCTAGTATTGTTGCAAAGTTTTGGCGGTGTTAAATTTCTTAGCAGCATTATGGGTACGCCGACTTTAAATTTATTTTATGAGATGGTAGTCCAGGAGCACTGAGGGATTCCAAAAATTCTACTGGGTAATTGGTAGATTCTTCATCTTTCATAACTCTGTTAATGGAGATATACTCTACATTATCCTCCGAAACAAAGCTCAAAACTTCAGCATTTATTGCTGCTGCTTGGTCGTTTAGTGGACTTAAAATAGCTCTTTCGCAAAGCCATGAATTTTCGCAAGTTAGTATTTGCGTTGCGTTTCCATACACGGATGATATGAGGTCTCGCATTCATGAAACTTCGCAGCATAGGTTTGCGTTTAGAACAAATTTTGCTTGTCCCTGCGGATACACACCGTTACCGATCTCAAGTTACTATAGAGAAAATATAGTAGCAATAGATACAACAATTTCATCTAATTTGTATCGGGTATGAATAAAACTGTAAGGCTGATATTTTTTATTATAATTTGTTATGCTAGTGCTTGGATTTACTTGGTAGAGTCTGAAATTGTACCCATCCTGACCATGCAAATATATCAAAGGATACTGCAGGGCATCGGAGGGCATATGCTCGGTGTGTTTCACAAATACGTTGTAAGCGATCATCATGAGTGCGCTGCACGATGTCACGTCTATCACATTCCTAATTGACTAATATTACTGCAACTTCGTCTACAACGGTGACATTGTACTTTTCACAATGTTCTTCCGCAGGACGTCTATCAGCCTTATTTATAACTTTATAATTGTTACTTTGGCCTTGTGGGATGGAATCTATTGCGGCTTTGAAACTTCTGACATACGGATTTACTTGATGTAACATATTCTCAAGTTAAAATATAAAGTTGATGTTCAGCTGAGGAAAGTTATGATGTCGGATATGGGCCTGTTCAATGTAATTTGATACAAAATAAATTTAAAGAAATTTTTGCTCATTTTGGAGAAGCAAAGATCCAATCAAGTGATAAATTGGCCCTGCACCTTAAAAGTTGGGTGTGATATGTTTGACCACAAAAGATGTCATTTGAAATATACTATTATATAAACGGACATAGTCTAAAAATGTTTACACTGAGGATGCTCACTATTTAGTAAAACTTTCATAAAGGGGCTCATGATAAGTTTAAATGAGCACTTTGCCACCTGAATAGCATATTCCATTTGGTTCTTTTCTCCATTTTTGAGCATTACAAAACTGACAACATACCACCATACCTACTATAGATTCGAATTCAGAGTAATCAATTCTGGGCGAATACAAATAACCTGTTTTCTCTTTGGTAATCCATGGAAAGGATATCAATTTCCGCTGCAGTTTCTGGGTTTTCTATCAAACTTGATAACATTTTATTGAGTATATGCCGAAGTCGATCGGGATTTAGTCGTGACTGACGTTGTTCTGCAGTTTCTTTCTTCTTCTCGATCAGCTGTTAATCGAGATTCACAATCTAAGCTACTTTCCAGCTTTCTAGACTGCAAAGTTCGTGCTTTTGAGAGCTCAGCCGGGTTTCCCTATAAGTAAAGGTCTCAGACTCACGCGATATTGCATGAGCCTTGCGATCGGTGGACAAACGTGCTTCACGCTGTTCCCTGTTCATCCTAACTCAAGTAGCCATCATTCGAGAACGATGTGAACTCAATCGAGATTTTCGCTGAGCTGAAGTTTCTGTAATATGAAACCTGGCCTGACGTTACTGAAATGCAGTGAACTAATGAGAACTAATCTCATCCTTATTGCATTTCTGCTGCTCCGGGGGAGGTTGGATCTTTTTCGAGGCATTCTTATAAGAAGTAGTAATTAGTACTAACTCAGCGTTAGCTGAACACATACTCATCATAAACAAAAAATTTAAATACTTACAGATTATTACACAGTTTAACTTTATTACAGTTTAATAACTATTAAGACGTATTAACCTAACCTATTAATTATCGAAAATAAAAGAAATGTCTAATATATACATTTGTGTATTAATTAATCGCAAATTACTAAATTGTTTTTTAAACATAAAAATTAAGAACTTGTATAAACTTGTATTTACAGTTTAACTAATAAGACGTGTTTACCTAATTTGAAAACTAATTAACCTATACTATATACATACAATATGTATTTACAAACCCTAAAATATAAATAAATAAAATAAGCAAACAGTCAGTGTTATCGAATGCAACTGTTACGCCATGCGCCTCCGAAAGCGGCCCGGCTCTCTACGATCTTTATCTATACATATATAAACAACCTGAATGCCAGCCTAACCTGAACCCTATTTCATATTAATGATGATGATATATGTCTGAGGTCAACTTAAATTGGAGTAATAACATTTCCGAAACTGATCATTTTTAACTTCTATTTATTATCATATTATTATTATTATTATATAATCATACTTTTATATAGACCATTATGGAGTTTAGTAAAGTTTCATACAATGCATCTGAACAGAGTAAGAATTTAGATAGAATAAATGTTCAACGTGATTCTTTAAATTGACATAACTTTTTTATTTATTTAATAATAATAATAATAATAATAATAAAAACGATTTATTGCCAAAACATAATACATGAGCTTAAAAATAATCATGGCGTGATATAACAATTTTGGCAATGGGACAAGCTCAGCTGTTGCTAGGCGGCATTACCACATAGCGCTGATTTTCAGCCTGCCCCAGCCTCCGATACATGATTAAATAATTACAATTTTGTGCAGCCGCTCGGCCCGTAAACTATTCTTATTGCTATAACATTCGAATACATATATGTAATGGAGAAATAATATATAAGTTGTGAGTACATGAAAAGGTAATATATATAATTAACATATATTTAACATATATACATATACTTACATTTACACACACATACATACATATATATACATACACATGTATATATGTGTGTACATACACACGTACATATATATTTATATAAAGGAAAGAAAAAACATAAATAGCAATAATGAAAGTGATAAATCCTCTAGTAGACTCAACATAAACTGCATGTGATTAAGAAGGACTTCAAAGTTCGGTCATTTCTGTTTGTTTTTTAAAATATGCTCTCTGGATGTGTAATTTAAATGTCGATTGGGATATACTGATGCTCCGCAATGGTGGAGGAAGGTCGTTCCAAATCTTTGTCGCAGCGAATTTGAAGCAACCTCTAAATGCCGTTTTAGTATGTTTCGGAATCGATGCATTATCTGCAAACCTAGCACGTGTAGCTTTATCATGAACACTTTTGAGCCACGTAAACTTTTTAAATAAATATGGTGGTCTTTTTTACCCAATATAATTTTTCGTACCATCATCGACAGATGAATTTGTCTTCGTGCTTCCATTTTTAGTATCCCGTGTTCGTTAAGATACGGTGTCACATGGGCCCGCTTCTGTATATCGAAACAGAATCGTGCACACGCATTCTGGACTCGTTGAATGGCGCGCTTCGTTTTGATATACAGTCTTGGGCCATATACAGTATCACAATAGTTGATATGACTTAGCACAAGGGACTCAACCAATATTAAACGCACACTCTGTGAGAGATATCTCTGTATTCCGTATAACATTTTTAATCTAAACAATGCATTTCTTATTTTTAGATTAATATGTTCAATGAAACGCAATTCACTATCCATTAATAAACCTAGATTACGAGCCATATCTACTCTTTCAATTGTTTTACCGTTCAGGATAATTCGCGGGTCTCTTTCTAAAATTAGTTCACACTGTTTTTTACTACCTAATACCATAAATTTTGTCTTAGTGGGATTTAAAACCAACAAATTTCTTTCTGACCACTGTGAGATTGCAACGAGGTCGTCATTAATGTCTTTCAAGGCACTTTCCGCATCTTTTGGTTTAAATGAATAATATAACTGTGTATCATCTGCATACAGATGTACCTTACAGTATTGAAGGTTATTAATCAAGTCAGCTGTAAATAAAATAAATAATAAGGGACTAAGTATCGAGCCTTGTGGTGTGCCTCTTTTAAGTGTTCTAACCTCTGACTTGGTTATTTCCCCTTGTTCATTCTGTAATTCCACATATTGCCGCCTGTCTGTTAAGAACGATGCAAACCACTGGCCGGCTTTCCCCGTTACACCATAGTATGTCATTTTTTCGGTTAATAGCTGTACGTCTAAACAATCAAAGGCCCTTGAGTAATCGAGCAGTACCAAAATACTGCCCTTGCCTACCTCCGACGCCGCAATAATTTCGTCAGTAACATGTGCTAACGCTGTAGCTGTTCCATGATCTCTGCGGAAGCCCGATTGCACTTCTGGTAATATATTTTCATTTTCTATAAACCGTGTAAGCTGACTACAAACGACTCTTTCTAATAGTTTGGATAAGACAGGTAATATGCTAATAGGTCGAAGATCTTTGTAGTCCTCGACTGCTGGACCTTTGGGAATTGGTTTAATTTTAGCAATCTTCAATGCATCTGGGAACTGTGCGGTCATTATAGATCTATTTATGATTGCAGTGATTAGCGAAAGAGTAACAGGTAACGTTCTGCGAATCATATCGATAGTTATTTCATCGTAACCCGCGGCATTAGATTTTATAGAAGAAATTATATTTGAAACTTGCTGCTCAGTACATGGTTCTAAGCTAAACTGATTTACTGTGATGTGATCACTATAATGTAGATTGTCTTTACTATTACGACTGTTGCTTGGAGTATCCAGAAAAAAATCATTAATTTTATTTGGATCTGAAAGATGTTCTGGGATGTGTACGGGGTTTGAATTTCCTAACGTTGATGTTTGTCTAAGATGTTTCCACATTTTTGTAGGATTGTTCTTGTTACGATTAATATAAAACGAAAAATAAGCTGTTTTTTTCTCTTTTAAGCGATCCATTAACAAAATTTTTTAGACTTTTATAGTAGTCACGATGTACCTCTGAACGTGTTTTGTGCGCCCGTACAAGTGCCGAGTCTCTAAGAGTCATCATTAATTTCAAATTATCCGTTAACCAAGGTCTTACATTATTATTAATACGTATCCGTTTCCGTGGCGCGTGAATATCAAATAAGTATGTGATCAGACTATTAAATTTATAAATCATTTCATCTACGGTTGATTCTAAAATAACCTCATTCCAGGGTAAATTATATAAATCTGTTTGAAAGGCTTTTTCCTCAAGTTTGTCAAAACTACGTCTGTATATGATTCTCGGTGGCATTTTTGTTTTTTTAATGTTACATTCTAGCAAGACTAAGGCATGATCACTCAGTGACGGATTATGATGCACGCTTATGTTTTTACATATAGATACTGAATCAGTTATAATTAGATCAAGAAGGGTATCACTATTATCGGATATTCTTGTCGGTTCCTTTACTATTTGTTCTAAACTAAAATGGGTGCAGAAAGTTGTAATTTCAACACTCGATGGTTTTTTTGCCTGCAGTAGATCAACGTTCAGGTCTGATAATATGAATAAATGTTTACAATAACGAAAGACACTTACTGATTCACTAAGAGATTCTATGGCTGTGCTTACACTTATTGATTCTGGTCTATATGCTGTACCGATTGCAATTCGTCCAGTTCCTGGAACCGATAATTCCAGCCACATCTGCTCCAACACTGAATTAGGATGTTGTCGGTGCCTGACTCGCACGCCACGTCGAATGTAGAACCCCACGCCCCCACCTCTTGCTCCGTTTTGCCGTGGAATATGTTTTAAACTATAGCCTGGTATAACCGGAGCGAATCTGTCTTCTTCCTGTTTTAGCCAAGTCTCATTTAGTGCCAAAATATCCGGTTTATGTTTGTCCATACTGCAAATCAATTCGTCCCGACCTGTATTTAAAGACCTTACGTTCAGTAACCCCAGTGTCAAATTAAATGATCTGTGCCGAATCATTTAAATTTAAATTTGAGATAACTCATCATAGCCATACTCATCATTATAATGTAGGAAAAAAGTTTATTCAACATGCAGTTCGATCGGCACCAGCAAGGATTTGTAAAGATGCATAAAATATAAAAGCAACTAAAATTAAATATGAAACCTTTTACATTTGGAATAAATACATAATCTCTTTTACAAATACAAACATAATTTATTTTAAAATTTATTATTTGGTTGTGAATTATCCATAAAAACCCGGGATATATCATCTTCACGAGTGATACGATAGACAGTATGACCCTCAGACTTTCTCACTAATATTCTTCCTCTGTTTGTATTTACCGATTGACATGAAACAAACACTAAATGTTAAGTGAAGCTTACTACAATATATTAGTGAAAACTACATCTAAATCAGATAAGCCGTTTCTGAGATTAGCGTGCACAAACGCACAGACAAACAGACAAACAGACAAAAATATTAAAAATTATAGTTTTGGGTCCTATTTGCGTTTATAAAGGTCCTAATAATATTTTTTCTCATATATCTCCCATGTACAGACAGCGATCCGTTACATTTTTATTATATGTATAGATTGTAAACAAATATTTACTATAATAGTTATTATCCAGGGAGGAAACAGTGGAATACCTTGTATGGAATAAGCGCTGCTCGCATATCCTCTTAAAATTATTTACCGATTGTTTTGAAATGTTTGCACAACTTTGCATTGATATACATGCATGTACTTTTATACTATTTTTATAAAACAAGCGACTCAATCAATGTATATAGAAAATAGAAAAGCATGAAAAATATTATACAAACAACATGCATTTTGTATTTTCAAGAAAAATATAAAATCATGTCCACTTTTTTAAAAATCTGATTTTATATTAAATCCCGACATCTCTGCATTGCTACCATCCAGTATCCCACCTGTTATTGGAAAGCACGATTTTCATACAACCGAAGTTCTCACATTACAAAGTGATAATTTTTTTTTTGTAATTAAAAATGAAATTAAATATTTGCGTATATATTTCATTTAATTTCTAAAAAATTCATTCAGTTATTTTGCTTATTAATATTACTAATTTTACTCTATTGTATCTAACATTCCTACTGTAAATTTTTATTGAAAATACCTTTGAAAATAAATATATTTTGGTCTAATAATTTTGTTCTTTATTTTGATAAACCTATGACGACACAATCTGTGATGACGACAAGACGATTAAATATCATTATTTATACGTATTTTTATTATTATATATAATTTTATTCAAATACTTGAGTACTAGATTCGTGCACACAACACATAGGCTTAACAGAGAAACTTTGCCCTGCCAATACATCTTCTATAACTTAATGCATTTTCGTAAAAAATTAGACAAGCTAGATCTAGTGAATGATCGTCATAATTTTATATTAGAAGTAAAGACAAGTTGGCCGGTCCCACGCTTTAGGCTAAGTAAGTCTAAAAGAATAAAAGCTTTATAGGCAATAGTATCTGGTTTTACAATAAGATCCCAAGTAACATTACCGATTTACCTGACAATAAGTTCAAGTATTATGTCAAGCAAGTTTTAATCTCAAAAGGTTATTACAGGGTGGATCATTACGTGAACGATAGTGATGTCTGGGAATTAACTCACATCTCTGTGCTTCCGATAACATTATTAAGACTATGATTTGTATGAATCTCTAAAGAACAAATTTCAAGAATATGATATCTAAATTTTGTCTTCCCAATAAATCTTTGATAACCTCATATATGTTCGTAAAAATTTGGACAAGCCTGATCTGCTAAATGATAGTCATAATTTTAATATTAGAAATAAAGATAAGTTGGCTGTCCCACGGTGTAGGCTAAGTAAATCTAATAAAAGTTTTATAGATAAGATATGAGATTCTATAATATAATAAGGTTTTATAATAAGATCCCAAAGAATATTACCAAGATAAAGAAAAAGTACCAGCTGCCATGTTAAAAATAATAGTGGATTTAAAGGAAGTAGAATTTTTAAAGTTGACACTCGTGCAGATGTGAGTATCATAACTTTAGCTGAAAAGTCACACTATTTTCCTAATTTAGAACTTAAACAGCGTAATGTCATATTTACAAACTTTAACCAATCTACTTCAACACCACTGTGGGTAATTGAAAATTTAAATATGAAATATAAAGCCGTATATATAAGTAATCAAAGATTGTTTGATGTAAAATATGAATTACCAACAATAATAGGAAAAGATTGGCTATCTTTATTGCAATTATGAACCCCAAGGTTTGAACCAAAAACATGTGTGGAAGTACCCAAAAATATGTTAATTAATGTGTCGAGTACCCATAAAAATAAGACAATAGGAAAACAATGGAAAGCTGGCGTAAACGCCAGGTAAGTGCTCAAGGGGTTAATAACGTAAAACAGGATTTTGCTGAAGTGTTTGAACCTGGTACGAGAATTACAAGGGTGAGCCAATAAGATTGTATATTGAAGAAGGTGACAAACCTATATTTATGCCTTTGAGAACTGTTCCATTTGCGTTGAAAGATAAGGTTAAAGAAGAAATCAAACGACTAGTTGAGAAGAAACGCACTGAATCAGTAGAGTACTCAGAGTGAGGAACTTCAGTGATCCCAATCTTAAAAAACCATATAAAACAGTTCGATTATGTGGTGATTTTCGGATTACAATAAATAAGTGCTTGAAAATTGATAATTACCCATTACCAACAATTAATTATATTTTAATAAAAATTCAAGGTAATATTTGTTTTTGTGAATTGGATTTGCGGGAAGCTTACTTACGGACCCCGTTAGATAAAGAATCTCAACATTTGGTAACAATTGTCACTGAACAAGCTATTTACAAATATTTATACTTACCATTTAGTGTTAGTAGTGGGCGAGAGGATCATTCCAAAGATTGATAACACAGAAGCTAAACGGATTCGAAGTATACCATACATGTACAACATTTATATATATGGTAAAACTTTACTAGAAACATATGAAAAGTTGAAATTAGTACTACAAAGACTTAAAGAAACTGAGTTTAGATTAACATTAAGTACATGTTTACATTTACTGTGTTATCAATAGAGGATATTAGTAATGTAATAAAATCTGTAGCATTTGCCAGCAAAAACTAAATGATGCACAAATACCCAACATAAAAGGAGGCCTATGCCTATATTGTATTTGGAGTTAGTACATTCTACCAGTTTCTATATGTGTGAAAAATTATTTTGCAAACGTATAACGAGTCATTATCAAAAATCTTAGGCCCACAGTATGGTATATCAAAAATGGTAGCAAGGCGACAGCAATATTGGGCAATATTCTAAGGTGGTTTTGACTATGAAATTCAACATATTGAGTCAAACAATAATCCAGCAAACTATTTGTCTCATTTAGATACAAATTCCCAAGACAGTTGTAATACAATAACTCTGAAATTATTGAAAAAAAAAATTGAAATTCATACTATTAATTATATAAATAAGTCTAATTTAAGTATACAAAAATTGGCAAAATGTACAAATAAAACACAAAAAGATAAAATTATATGTAATGCTCTTAGGTATAGTAGAGATGGCTGACCACTAAGTAATGATCTAGGTGAAGATTATGGACCTTATTTCAATAGAAAAAATGAGATTACGGTGGAGAGAGAATGCTTACTATGGGGCTACGGGATAATTATACCCCAGAATATACATTTCACGTGCTGTATATGGTGTATATTACCCCATATGTCTTCATACATATTCTATAGGAAAAGATAAAACAATCACAACTTTTCTCCCCTTTTTATCAAAAAAATTTTTTTTTGTTAGTTTTGGTAGATATTAATGAGCCTAGCGTACTAGGGAGGATGCGTAAAAGCATTTCCCACGTAAAAAAGGTATTAACGAGATTTAGTCTTAGTAATTAAAAAAAATTGAGATTATTACTTTTCTGGTAAATTTGCAAGAATGTAATAATTATAATTTACTTGTAGGCAGAGATGAAACAGTACAAGATATTTTTCTCCTCTGTTTATCAATCGTTATCTTTATTACATAATGTTTTAGTAGCTATTGCTGTGATTTAGGGTTTTACGTCAACATTGTGTAATCACAGCTTCATAAGCACGGAGATCAGATTAAAGAACAACATTAATTGTTAAGAACATGTAAGAACTAGGAACCGTTTGTCACCACACAAAAGAATACATTTAGTTGTACTGTGGTATTTAAACATTGTTAGAAATTAAACGAAATCTCCAAACAATATTTTATTTCATTGTATAAATTTCAAAAATAAAATAAAATTAACTAAGAACTTCGGTTATATGAAAATCTTTCTTTTCAATAACAGGTGGGATATTGGACGATAGCGGCGCAGAGATGTCGGGATTTAATACGAAATCAGATTTTTCAAAAACTTGACATGATTTTATAATTTTCCTGAAATAAAAAAAATTGTTTACATTTTTCAAGCTATTAAAATACTCAAAAGGCACTGCTGTAATGCATACATACGTATATAAAATATATTTAAATAATGTTATTATAAATGACACGTGGAGAGGATGGATAAAAGAAAAAAACAACCCTGTAACAGCTTCCGGTATGACAAGCAAATTATGGACATCCAAACTCTCTATGGTACTTACGTAATACTTAAATGGGCCCTCACAATTATAACATTTAATGAAAAGTAACACTTTGAAGTCTTACCATAATTCCATAGAAATTAAGGGTCTTATTTTTACTACTTCGGTGCAATTTAATTGGGTATTAAATACTATCGAGTATGAACCCAGCGATTTGACCATAAGCCAGTCATCAACAGAACATTTCGGTACTTTAACACCAACTATCAGATCACGGTGATCAGTAGTTGGGCCATATAAAACGCCATCTTGTAACTCTTCAACAGTCACAGAAGATTTCTATAAAATTAAAATCAGTTATATTACACAATTAAATTTCACATTTAATACGTTAATATTGTGATCATTTTTATCTTGGTTCCTTTTTTGCATTCTTAAGAAAACTTACTTGTTACATCTCTTATTTTCAATTTTAGAAATTAGTCCTATACTTTTATAATCATAAGATTGTTATGCTTAACCTTGATTTATTTATTCTCATGTTCTAATCTGTTCAAGATCATTTGCGTTTATCTATGAGACGCGTTGTTTTAACGCGTTGTTTGTGTTGTTGTTGTTGTATTAACCCGCATCTCTGTGCTTCCGCTAACATTATTAAGACTATGATTTGTACAGGTTTTTTATTTGACAAAAAAAAAAAATGAAATATATTTATTAAAAAAAAAAAAGAAGCAGATCGAGTTTCTTGCCGGCTCTTCTCGACTGGGTTGTTTTCCGAACCGGTGGTAGTGTTTTAGACGCTCATAAGCGCCTTCTTAGGGCCTAAATTGAATAAATAAATTTTGATTTTGATTTTGAACCCGTACTCTACAGGCAAAATAGGGTATTTATGCCTAAATATCTATGTATAAATAGACAAAGTTTAGCTTATTTTTGCTCTTTGTCAATAGGTGTTCTATATTTATATTTTTTATTTAGAATCTATTGACGAGCTTCGGTGCCATCTATCAGTTAAAACAGTTGGAAGACCTCCAGACCAGACCAGTTCTTTGTCCTCAAATTTTCATTAGTTGTTATGTACGAATTTTCACCACTATACGAACATTAGCTAATCTAATTCTCATATATATAATCACATATAAAAGTGTATAAAACACAAATAATTGAAATCATCTTATACCCCGTATATCTGAAACTGGTGCCATTCCTCCAAACAGAATAACGATCCGTGATAACTTTCATCTATATAAAGAGTTTTCAAGCACTTCTTGTCCACTATATTCTGAAAACAATATTCATATAGTGTATCCGGTTCATTCAATTCAATGAAATACACTATTGCTACTATCCGAGATCAAATATATTTAAATCCAACATCATTCTAATTCAATTCTAATCATAGTTATATGTTCATTTGCAATACATTACCAAGATATATAATATATATATTTTTTTAATTTATTTACGCACTGCAGACTCTTGGACTCTTTATTAGATATGTTTTTCAATAAAACTTTGTACAATAAATTCTTTTAAAATACAAAGATAATAAAAATTATAAAAAAATAAAACGACTTACATCTATGTGAGCTTTATACGTATTTTTAAATTACTATATTTTTTTGGGTTATAGTATAAGTGTTTTTTATTGTTGTTGTTCTTTCCCCGCCTCCCTTCCTATTTTATCTCTCCGAACCCTAGTCACATCCTCGGGACTACCGTGGGTGTGACTTTAAGATATACAATTCAAAATATGTATATTCTAGTTGATAGTCTCTGAACTCACGTGATTCTAATGAGATGGAATTCTGATCATTCTGAAAATGATCTTTTGCAATTAGTAAAGTAGGTAAACAAATTACCTCACGCACATCCTTAACATTGCAGTATAATATGTAACCTGGTTCACTTAGATATCTACCGGGTTCCGCAATTATTTGTACGCCTGAATCTGGGAATAGTTCTTCTAGTGCAGAGTTTATAACTTGGGATACCTAAAAAAATGTGATTTTAGCGTATATTTCTCTATTTATTGAAAAGCGTGTAGTGTAAATGAAGTCAATGGCAACGTACGTTGTTCAAGCGAATATATCGGTAGACCGGTTCTTATATCAGCACTAACCGCGCGCAGTTGCTCATGGATTATATACAATATACTAAGAGTCACCTTTCTAGACTTGCATTCGGAACCCGCTTTGGTGAATGTGAAACGTGTAAATATTATAAATTATCATTTAATATTAGCATAACACACTTAACGCAATTTGCAAGTACAAAATACACTCGCACAGTAGCGTACTTGAAATGAGACTCATCATAACTTTGGTACAAAACTATAATATACTCGTATATATAAAACTTCTATACCTGATGACAAGTTGCGCATCTTCCTATACTAATCGCAAAATCAAATACAACTTAAATAGAGTAATATTAGCAGAATTTCCTTTAACCAAATTACAAACACTTCAGTGTAAAAAAGAGAATGTTTTATTTTATAATTTAATTTTTTTTATAAAAAACTAAATAAATGTTGCTTCATATCTCAAGCATAGTTTAGTATGATTTAAAAGATAACTTATTATTTAAGCTTTGTTCTACTCAGTTATTTATGCAAAATATAAAATATAATGGTTTGAAGAATGATCACTTCGATTTTAAATTATACTTGTAAGAAGGGTGATATTTTTTAACTATTATTATTATAGACAATTAATTAATTAATTATAGTAATTAATATTATAGACAAGATATATATGCAAAAAATCAACTGAATTGTTTAGAATAACTAATTCATTTGATAGAAAACAATATTCACCAAACACTTATGAAATATCAATATAATATTACGAATATGAAACTCTTTATATTTTCAATCAATAGGATAATTTGTTAATAGTATATTCAATTAAGTTATGCTGAGATATATATTTTTTAAAGTGTACCGCTTCAAATTTTTCAGGATCTGCACCAAAGAAACCACCTCCGATGTCGACAATTTCCATAGGGCGTCCGGCTTTCGCCTCGTAGTCGAAGAGCCCCTTGGCTTGTTGTAAGGCTGTCAAATAGGTGTTTACGGAAAAACAAGCACTTCCCACATGAAACGCTACTCCAATAACCTGCAAGCGCATCGTTGCAAAGATAAAATAAATTTCAAAGAATTCACACCGGTATTAATTTTATTAGATATATACACTAAATCCGAGAGCGCCAGTCGTGAGAGTACGCTAAGTGCGGGTGGTGTAAGACCGGTCGTTGTCGAGATCTTTACAGGAAGCCTATATCCAGGAGTGAACGTCTCTCAGTTGAATGGATAGACTCGTTTTATTTACTGATGAAGTTCTTGTTTCCTTTCCACTCTCATCGTGTCAATCCACTGTTTTTAAACTTACGCGTAAACCAAGGCTAGCGGCTTCATCCAACAAATCTTTAGCTTCTGTTTCGAACTCACATCCAAATTTTTCGCCGAGTTTATATACACTATCGCCATCAATACGAATGCGTATTAGAAGCCTGTAATTAATTTAAATATTTATTTAAAGTTATAAATAAAGCTGATTACTGAAAATAAAATTTGCTTTTGATCAAAAATAATGGAATTATAAGCATTTTAATTTTTATGCTAGATAGCGTACTATACTACAATATATCGTCAGACTAACATGGTACGTACAAAATCTGTACTAACACTCGTTTTTGGAGGAAAGCGATCTCGATCTCCACAATAAACACTTAAATCTCAGAATTTTATTAGCTAAAACATATGATAATGTAAGGTATTATATTTCATTAGATTATTCACTTAATCTCTTGTTTTCAATAAATCAGAGACCGTTCGGCTCATTGGAAGCGGGCATGACAGAGAGGACTGACGATGGATAATCGTTCCCTTGCCAATCGCCACTGCTTCAGTATTGCATTGTGCTTACCATCAGACAGAATGATGTCACTTACGCCCAGTTACGGTAAAAACAAATCATTTGAAGGCGAATACACAAAGTAATATCAACTATATTATTATCATTGATGAATTATACCTTGAATCTGGCCAGTATTGTTTCAATTTCTTCAATTCAAAGGAACTGTCGAACGTAGTGTGTCTGACGCCCGATTGACGAGCATATTGCATTTGGTCCGCCGTTTTCGTTGGTATTGCAAATATAATGCTACTGTAATGTTTGTTGTATATGTTATCACGTTTCTTTATTGAAATGAAACTTTCTTTAGCATCCAATTTGATGGTCGGTGAAACGAAAAAGCGACAGTACATTTCTGATGGAAGTTGGATTTGTTTATCAAATTTCTGAGAGCGTGGTTAGCCCTGTGAACTAGTCCGCGTATCTCATAGACGGTACGACTGAAAGGTCGGAGGTTCAAACCCAGGGTTCGTAACACATCTTTTTTGTAGATTTCACTTCTACCACGTTTGAATGCACACATTATTTTTAGGAATATTTAACGAGTAGTAGTGTTGAGTACTAATTGTCTGCATAGGATTGCAAATAATTTTGAAATGAAATTTTAACTTTTTCATAACTAGAAAAATTAGATAACATATATATATATATATATATATATATATATATATATAACATAACATAAGCTCACGCCACGCCGAAGGGTTAGGCAGAGGTGAAATAGCGAACTAAACCACCCACATTTCGCCGAGCTTAGTTCCGTCCCAGATGTGACAGGGGGCGAGCCTGTCGCCAATATCGGGCACAAATTCCAAACTCCGGGATAATATTGAGTAGAAAAACCCAATACCACTTGACCCGACCCGGGGATCGAACCCGAGACCTCAGAACGGCAGTCGCACCGTAATACAACTGCGCCACCGAGTTAAGATTATAATTAGTTATTATTATTATTAGATACGTTTATTAATTTTCAAAATTATTCAAACGACTGAACTAATTGGGCTACATGCGCTCTTTTTTTTAAAGTTTGTAGAAATACACACAAAGTAGATACGACTTAGGGTAATGTGCTAAAATTTTTATCCTATTCGTATACTAATGGCTACAAAGTAGAGAGATATTAAAAATATATATACTGCCTATTGTGTACACACTCAAAAATGTGTATCCATAGTACCTAATTAATAGAATGTATTATAATTATACACAAAATCTAAATAAGTAAAATGATTAGCTCAGAATCAATTGGAACTAGATTGAGATTAGTTCAAAATATAGACTTAAATAAACACACTTAAGAAGTGAGGAATTTATTTTAGTACTTAAGTAGAAGAAACGTTTAATACAATTATAAACCTTTCATAAATAAAAAAAAGCATTATATTTAAAAATATAAAAATAATAATTCAATTCACTTCGTATGTGATAACTTTTTGCTAGTTTCAAACCAAAGTTAACTAAAAAATAAAATTCTCTTTCATTTGTTTTTTAACAAAAATATAGGGAATATACAAAAAAAAATAATTATCACATAGTATCACTTATCATACATACATAGTATCACTTAGTATAGTATAGTAGCCTTTCTCCCGTAGGGTAGGCAGAGATTACGTCCTTCCACTTGCTACGATTTTGACACACTTCTTTCGCTTCACTTACTTTCATGAGCGCTTTCGAATTCCATTGTACTTTGAATCTCGCTTGCACATCTCATATTTTCCCTTCCGTTTCATTCATAAATCTTTTATTCAAAACCTTTGCATACAGTTTTCCGACGGTTTACAGCCTTGCAGCGAACCTTTTCTTTTATAAAGCGGCACGATGACGACTTCTGGGACTTTGCCGCTACTCCAGCACAGATTATAAAGGCGGTACAGCTGACTGGCTACCACACACTGTCCAGCATTCAGCATTTCAACTGTAACCCTGTCATACCCTGCAGCCTTACCCACTTTCATACTCATCAACTCTTCCATAATCTCTGCCATGCTGATATCACTTTCATCGCCTCCTTCATTCCCACCAAAAGGGCGTTAAAAATCACCATTTCCCACATCTTTAACATGCATTCCTCCCCTCTCACAATACTTCCACCCCGATTTATTATGTAACCATTAATTGTAGCAAACAATTATCTTGTAGAACTTGTTTACTGTAATAATTAATTCCATTACAAAACGAAGGGGGAGGAACACAAAGGCTAAATAAAAATTACTATTAATACAAAATTAAAATTAATTGGCATTTAACTTTGTTGCTTAAATAAATAAAAAATTAAGAATAAACATTGTTATACTTACGTAGGGGGAACGTTTAGTTGTCTTATTTTATATATTTCACCAGGAGAGGCGCAATCGAATCCCAAACCCGCGGCAACAGCAAGTTTCAGCATCATTATAGAATCATTTGCTTTTACAGCTGTTATGGAAATAAATGATAATTTAAATTACAACCGTATCGTTCGTTAATTAAAATATTCGTTTTTATGTTTATTTTTCATACATTGAATAACTGCATCAAAGAAAAGTGAATCATTGCAGAACATTCGTTTGTTTTGGTCCTAATTAATATTTTAAAACATGATTACATAATTTCGCACTTGCAAAATTACGTTATAATATATTTTAAAAATATAGTTAATCAGCAAACTCCAGTACAGTGCAACTTAAGATACTGAAATTCGAAACTAACTTTGAATTTGATTACATACCTTAATTTGAGGTTACTCAATAATAGGTTTTTATATTTAACTAGCTGTTTGCGCCCGTGTTTTTATATTCTTCACTGCGTTTCAATTTTTTTTTATACGTAACCCTAATTATTATCCTCAAAAATTTTTAGTACTAGAGTAAAAATATTTCTCATAAATTATAGCACTTGCCTGTAACTGTGCATTGAATCGAATTTTATTTAAGTTGTTATTTTTTATTTTATTTTTTTTTTACCCCGAACCGCGGACTAACTTCATCTATCTTCCAAAAAAAGTCCAATCCAAATTGGTCCAACCATTCAGGAGATAACCCATTACAAAACGACAGACAAAAATTTAAAAATTGTATTTTTGGTATAGGTATCGTATATACATTCATATCTATTTAGTAAAAAGAAATAATTTTGACATTACAAACAGACACTTGAATTTTATTTATTAGTCTGGACTTGGTTTTCGATTTTTAATATCTTATCCGACTTAGCTTGCTGCTAAAAAATCCAGAACACAATATCGGGACAACGTCCATTGGTGTATCATAATCACAATACATCATCTTCATTTAAGAAATTTACCCTTAATAACATAGAAATACATTTGTAGAACTCACCATAGTAAATTTGAACCCTAGGCATTTTTTCTCTAAAATATTGCATGTGATGATAGGCTATGTCCATATCGAATGTGAAGAAAGGTTCTCTTTGCCGATTAGACTGTATCATAGCTTTGACAACATCGTCTGGAGAACTTTCAAGTAGAACAAACGCAGCTTCCGATGAAGGTGTCGGATGTACATGTATTTCCTCTATAGTTTCCTTATTAGACCCCATTGTTTTGAGAGTTTCAAATATAACAGAGGTCCGTTACGTGGATGGTTGTTAAAACTGTTATTGGAATTATGGATATATTAATACTTACGTCCAAACTTATAATATAATGTGTTGATATTTGAAAACCTATTGTCAAACTTGTTATCGGTCATTCCCAATGGTAATATTTATCTAGAATTGCAGAGGGTTCTGGCAACACTACGAAAGTATTGTATAGAAATAAGTTGATTAGAATTATTAAATTTCAAATATTTCATTTTGGATTTACTTTCAAAACAATGAAGGCTGGTGAATTGATTAAAGCTGGAGGCTAAAGTTCTTTATGCTATTTGGAATTGGAAAACTATGAAAAGAGACAAAAGTCATATCCAAATTATTGCACCATCTCCCTACTAAGTCACGTTCAAAAACTATTTTGGAGTTCTCATAAATCGTCTATTAAAGCAATTTAATCACTCCTAACTCCTGGAATTTGCCAATTTTTAAAAAATAACTGCCTCATAGATTACATTCACTCAGACAACAACAATTGTACAACCTGCTCTTATATCTCGGTTTTGTGGGCTATGAGAAAGCCTACGGCTATAGACTTGGTCTTTTCTAGATTCTATGCAGCATAGTCATGTTCACAGATTATATATCCACAAGATGTTGCAGTACATTTATAACGATGTCAAACTTTTATAGGTACAAGTAGTACCAGCCAACTGGGAATATATAATTGCAATAAATTTTAAGACACTCGACCAAAAAGGACGAAGAATAAACGAGACCGGCGATTAAGTGAGGTCTACCTCCCTTTTGTTTTTCTGATGACATAATCATAATGTCAGAATGGTTTCATGAATTAAAAGAAAATGATAAACAGCCTCAAAGTCTGTCTCTCAAAGTGTCAAGGTAAATCAGAACGAATATTCAAAGATAATGATTCTCGAAATTGATCAAGATGCGTATCTTGACCTATTCATATGACTAGGAAGAAATCGATATACGAATTCTGTTTGGCTGGACGGTATGTGAAAAATGATGTTATTACATTGTTAATATGACAGCCTTTGAAGACAATGATGATAGTCTTTAACCAATGCGTCGTACATTTACTATGAAGCTGGTCCAAAATTTACTCCGAGAGAAAGAAACTCAGCGATATATCCTAAGAAGTTCTCTTTGGGATAAAACCCCCAATGTAAAGAGAAAACCAAATTTACCTGAACAACTCAAAGAATAAGGAAGTAAAATAAATAGTGGTCCGTAAACCGTCCGTCAAGCGACTGATAATTTAACTTATTACTTATGTAACTATATTTTCGACGAGACATAAAAACTGCGCAGTTTTTGTTGAGGTTTAATAAAATCAATTCGTTCGAGAATTTATTTAAAATTCGAACGAAATATGAATATTTTTTCTGGTTAAATTATTTGACATGAAAACAACTGTTATTAATTAAGAAACACTGTCTCGTATACACAGGTGTAGATTGCATTATATTCTTAATGTTGCAATTTTATAAAACTACCTATGAATAATGATCCAATTAATAAATATGTTATATGAATTATATTACATTTACATAAAAACTATTTATATTCTATGCAACACGCTATATACATAAAAGGAAATTACTTAGAATTAGTTTTTTGAAAGAATAAAATTATGTACTTTAAAACTATCACAAATGATATTAATAGTCGAGTAACTATTTATAATAATAAAAAAGAATTACATTAATTAAGTACAATAATCTATCTGATTTCGATATATTTATGATAAATAATTATGTTATGAAAATATTTATGATATTGTGTTTAATTTAGCTAAACTTTAAGAGAAATTTGTAAAAAAAAATATTATCGTCAATAATTTATTATTCATTTAATACTAGATTATACTGAAATCATTCGGTATTAGGAGGATATGTGGTCAGTGACGAATTGGAAAAGTAGGTATTTCAGAAATCTATTGCTATCGCGTAGCGCCCCACAGAAAGTGTCATAAAACACGAAAGGGACAACTGCAGCTCGGGCTGATACAAAATAGATGAAAACATCACTACGTAGTAAGCTGTTTCCTCTTCCAAACCTGAACAGATTTTTAATTTTCTTTCAGTTATAGAATCAGAAAAACTATGCCTCTACGTTTTGCTTTTTTTGTTTTTATTCATCGAATTTGATTGATGAACGTCCGAAAATATCGGTAAAAATCGAGCATTTTTATTCATTGTTAAAAGCTCTTAGTTACTATAATAACAACAAAACAACATGTGATGTTGCTTGAAATCATTTATTCAAACGTTTTAACATTTTGCGGAATATTTACAAAGCATTTTTTGGGGAATTGTTTTTGTAGTAGTATACAGAATGGTGCGAATCAAGATTAAAAATCAAGCTGTGTGTGTGGAATTGTGCATTGTGACGTCACTGTAAATTTGTTAGGGAACTATTGTCGGTATATTTCTAGTACTCAGTTTAAAAAAAAAATAATTATAGCGAAAAAAAAAAAAAACTATAACTAGTATCATCATAAAACTTATATGTAATTTTTATTTTTATTCCATATATAAATATTTTTTTTTACAATTGTAATAAACGTATGTAGTGTGTACTTTAGTCAACAAAAACAAAACTTGTAAAAAAAAACCAAGTCTCGGAACTTAGTTCTTCTACCGTAAAAAGTTTTTAATTTCATGTAATAACAAGTCGGTTACTTTATAAATGCCCTACTTAAGGGACCTTCCCTCTTAAGTTATTACGTAATTAGTTAACCTAACAACATCTTATAGTGACCATATCAATATTAACCCCTTGAGCACTTACCTGGCGTTTACGCCAGCTTTCCATTGTTTTCTTATTGTCTTATTTTTACGGGTACTCGACACATTATAAAATTTAATGTTTTAAATGAAATAGATCGACTTGGCCATCGCATGAAAACACAATGTATCTCACAAGGAACACATATTATATTAAATAAGATTGTTTATTGCGTGTGTTAAGTTATAGGGGTCGAGAATGGCCTGAAATGCTTCGAGAAAAGGATGGTACGGCCGTGCTGCTATTTTTTCTGCTTTTGCTCGACTTGGCGAGGGTATTGCCGTGCCTCCAGATTATGCTGTAGTTTCATGATTATGAATGTTGAATGCCGTATTCCAGTAAGCTACACTGCTTCAATTTCAAAGGCACAATTCTATTATTAATCAAAAAAAGTTATACGTTGATTTTCTATAAGTTTATTATTCACTTGTTTCTTAAATAAATCGTATACGAGATCAAAGAGATATGCGCTAGCTATAGACATACGATACGATACCCAGGTTCATTCATATTCGATACTGTTCATTAAATTATTTATACTATTACCCTTTTATATTAATAGTATTTTATATTTTTATTTTTATAGTAGAGAGTTATCATAATTAACAACGTTGAATTAATGTTCTCATATAACGGTAAATTAATGCAGAAAATAAATTTTATAAAAGCTAAAATTAATAAGAATCGCTTAATTATCTAATATGTATATCAAATAAACAGAAAAAAAAATTGTACAACTGTGACATAAATTTGAATTATGTATGGAACGAATCGCAATTTAATGTTCTTAATAAATCAGTGTCTGACTTCGATATATAATTTCTCGCTTTCAACGTAGAGGATGCCTGTTTATTCTTTTAGTAAATAAGGTTTAATTACTCGAGGTATTAACATTCATAAATTTAAACGATAAACACTAGACTTTGCTGTCGGCAAACTGGAGAGCAATGAAGAGTCATTACGGATTACCTATGGCCACCGTAGAGAGAGCCTGTATGCGATGGACACGGGCACGTCTATTGCCCTTACAATCCAATGCATAGCGCAGAGATGTATTAATGTTCGATGCGCGAGGAGTTCTCAACCGGCCTTTTCCTCCTCCGGTTCCTACTGTAGTACACATGTATGTGAAGGAGGGAAGTGAATTGTCGTTGACAGACGGAGACGGGTAGTGTGTGCCAGGCTGCCGGAGCATCGTTATCTCGTATCGCCCCGTGAATCGCAGCAGATGGCACCATGGGGTTTTAGTAGATGGGAGGGAGATGTTACTCCCCGATTAGAGCGAGTAGGGAGATGCCTAATTGCATTACTCCACGTAAAAAAGGGGGTTCTCAACAGACCGTAGAACGAGGCCCCACACATGCCAAGGAGTAGACGCAACGCGAAAACTTTCCCCACTTCCTAGCCAAACAGGTGATGGACTAACACCATAGGGTTTTATTTAGTCAGTCAGAATCGGACATAACCTTAGGTTCGAACCATAGGTTCGGTCGTCATAGGTTCGAACCCACCAATAATGAGTCTGACCTTGAGGTAAAGGAAATCATCGTGAAGAAAACCATAGCATGGTGGTAGGAAATAGAATTTTAAAAAATGTCCACATGCCCCAATAGGTGTCTCCCTCAATTAGAAACAGTACCTCTAGGCATAGTGTGTTTACCATCCTGGACTACATTGTCACTTAACATCAGTCGAGATAGTGGTCAAAACGCTAAGCCTATATAATTTAAAAAAAAGGGTACTTAAAGAAGGTAATTTCACATAGTTTTAATAGGCTTGAGTAAAATTTACTTCTAACATGGTATAATTGAATTACCTTTTAATTAGCATGCAGCCTCGCGCGGTGTTCAGCGTTCTGATCAGAGCGTCAATATATTTGTAGCTTCAATGACAACACTCATTACCCTTTTTAAGTATAAGAGTATGTCACGACGCAGAACGTGTGGTTTTAATAAGATTCCATACTTTATATTAACCGCTTTTCAAGTGTGACTAAATGTCCAAATGTTTAAACAATTGATAATGAGAATAATTAATAAATTTTCTTAAACTTACACCTTACATTTTGAATATACCTATACCGAAAATACAGTCATTAATCATTAATTACATTTCAATGTTATAATAAATTGCGTAGTGAGAGATCGTGTGTTTATAACAGAATTCATCATTTTAAATATTAACACCATTAAATAAATATATATAATAAAGGTAAGGGAATTTATAATACTGACAGAATTGTTGTTGAGATATTTTTTATTCAAAGCATCAATCACATTAAATTACCTAATATGATAGAAAACTATTATTCAACTCTTGTAGTATTTTATAAACTAATTTATGCTTAAAAGTCTTTAAGTCTTTACAGTTAGTCCAATCAATGTCAGATTTAATCAAATCATTAAAATAAACTTTGGGTGTGTTTAGTAAAAAAAATTAAAACTCAATTAAATGAATATCAGTTTTAAAAGAATGTCATTCAACAAGACATAGTGGAATTACGCTTTCAAGATGAGTATCAGATCAGTATGTTTGTGCAATCTAATTCAAGGAAGAATACTTTCAGCGAACAAAATAAATAAAGCGATGATGATTCAGTTGGTACTGTAATCGAATTCTGCGTCGATGAATGTATTAGGTTCGAACCCATCTAGACAACTATATAATAAGCGTGATCTTTCTCTGAAGGAAAATATCGTAAGAAAACTATAGCATGGTGGTAGGATATTTTCTAATAATTCCCGTCTGGCTACAATGCCAGCCTTCAAGATTGAGAACAGACAAGCACTATTTAGTGAGTTCCGGTAGCATTACATGGGAGTGACTACCTCTAGGCTTAGCATGCTTATCATTCTAGATCACATCGTCACTAAACATCAGGTGAGATTGTGGTCAAAGCGCTGAGCTATCCACCCGCATATTAAAACTTTGGCAGGAAGGCTTAGTTCCGCTGCTTTTGCGGTTCGAAAAATTCGCCAGTTGACGGATATTGCTACTGCTAGGTTAGTCTACTTTGCTTACTTTCACAGTTTAATGTCTTACGGTATTTTGCTGTGGGGTACAGCAGCAGAGGTAGACACCATTTTTACGTTACAAAAGAGAGCTGTTCGAGCAATATATAATATGGGACCTCGCGAATCTCTAAAGAACAAGTTTCAAGAATATGATTTCTTAACTTTGCCCTCCCAATACATCTTCGACAACTTAATGCATATTCGTAAAAATTTAGACAAACTAGATCTAGTGAATGATCGTCATAATTTTAATATTAGAAGTAAAGACAATTTGGCCGTCCCACGCTTTAGGTTAAGTAAGTGTAATAAAAGCTTTATAGGTAATAGTATTCGGTTTTACAATAAGATCCCAAGTAACATTACCAATTTACCTGACAATAAGTTCAAGTATCATGTGAAGCAAGTTTTAATCTCAAAAGGTTATTACAGGGTGGATCATTACGTGAACGATAGTGATGTCTGGAATTAACCCACATCTCTGTGCTTCCACTAACATGATTAAGACCACGATTTGTATAGTTTTTTATATGACAAAAAAAAATGATATATATTATATTTATAAAAAAAAAAGAACCAGATCGAGTTTCTTGCCTGCGCTCTTCTCGACTGGGTTGTTTTCCGAACCGGTGGTAGTATTTTAGACGTTCATAAGCGCCTTCTTAGGGCCTAAATTGAATAAATAAATTTTGATTTTGATTTGATTTTGATTTTGATTCAGCCGAAAGACGTCCACTGCTGGGCATAGGTCTCCTCGAAATATCTCCGCGACGACTGGTCTTGCGCCAACCGCATCAAGCGGATTCCCGCAACCGACGCTACGTCTTCAGGTGCGTGGTAGTCATTCCAGAACCCGTTAGCCCCATCGGGCATCGGTTCTGCGAGCAATGTGCCCAGCCCACTGCCACTTAAGTTTAGCAATTCTTCGAGGTCGGGTCGGCTATTTTGGTTCTTCTGCATTTAGTTCCTCATTCGTGATTCGATCACGCAGTAAATCTCCAAGCATAGCCCTCTCCATTGCTATTTCTATAGCCTATACAGTATAAAAATATATAAAAACTATATCCATACATTTGTATAAACCAAAAACGAATCTATCACTCTTTCAAAAATAAATAAATGACGATGTTTACTTGCGCGCGTGGTGTGTATGTCAAGTTTTGAGTATGTGTGTGTTGTGTGTATATAAGTGTGTTTCTTGGTATGTATATTATATGAATAAGTTGTATGTTATTTAAAATGTTATTCAATACAAATAATTATTAAAATTAGTTCCGATATCGTATAAGGTAAAATTTAAATTCTAGAGAATGAAAAATATGGTAAAATATTGTATAAATAAAAATGCTCCACCGGCATTCGTTCTGGACGTTTCTACACCGGAAGATGTGGGAAGAGCAATGATTGAAAACAGTCGTCAAAAGCAGCCTTTCTTTATCTTTGATATCGATGAAGCCTTCCGGCGTATACAGCATTTTAGAGATCTAATGCCTAGAGTTAAATTATTTTATGGTAAGTCATATTTTGTTAGCAAGCTTCGATAATTTTCATTATAAATACTAGATTAGTTATAATGTTAAATATTATTATTTCAACCTATGTATAAAATTAATTCAATGTGATACAATGTTTTTAAATGTGATTTATTTCGGATGATATATAAAAGCATTTAGTTACCGTAAAAATTGATAACGCAAAATTAAATGGATAAAACTACAATCTTAATAAATATAACATACTAAACGCACACTGTGATAGTAGTTTGTTAAGAATCGGTTACTGAATCGATTTCAGATATTTTTAATATAGGTAAAAAAATATTCTCCTAGTGCCAAAAAATATGGTACAATGGACAGCGCCATTAAAACAACAGTTTCCAATGAATATTAAAAAAAATATATTAAGTTACTATATTTAAGAACTATATTACGCGTTTCATATATACGCGGGGGTTAATTAAAAATAAATCATACTCATCAACTCATCTTGAAAAAAATTCAACGCATACTGTTGTTTTTCTTTAAGCGATGAAAGCGAATGACACGGAAATGTTTCTGAAATTCGCCATATCCCAAAGAACTGGTTTCAGTTGTATGTCACCCGGTGAAATTTATAAGTTAAGAAAACTTAATATAAACCCTAAGTAAGTAACCTTGTATGATTATTTAACACAAGACGAAATTCAAACCTAATATTTATTGTCACTTGAAATAGTTGCATGTGTAGTTTTGTTATTCAACCATGTTGATAAGGTAGCGACTAAATTATATAGTCGGACTAAATTGTTATAGCAGAAAAAAAGTATCCATAGGTTATTAAAGAAGGACTGACCTAGTTACTTACCATAACTGGACGGGACACGTTATTTTCCCGAAAGTGCAGTATACTTACAGTACTTGCGGGGACGATTTGATGCGGTGATAATATAATGCGGTAACAATATGATGCGGTGTTAATATATTGCGGTAACGTCTACGCACCAGCACGGGCATATGTACGTAGACTTATTGACGGATCAAGTAGTTTCCTACGCAGACACAGAGACGACACTAATATTATAAAGAGGAAAGATTTGTTTTTTTTTTTTGTATATAACGAATAAACTTAAAAGCTACTGGACCAATTTGGATGAAATTTGCTATGGAGATAGTTTGAAATTCAGGGAGTGAGTTTTTATTCCGAAAAATCCGACCGGAATGGGAACTACGCGGGTAAAATCGCAGAGAGCAGCTAGTTGAAATTAAGTATGTGTAATCATAACACTAGATATGCTTTATGTACATTTATTTACCTACCCACAATATTACTTTAACCAATCAAATTTACAAATAGTCGCGAATAGAGAGCTAACTATCAAGTTGGTAAATTGAGCCTCATGCAGACTTATCTTCTCACATACATTGAATATCAACGCGATGAATTTAATTTACCATTTAATGTGAGAATTTAATGAGTTATCTCTCGTTCTAGTGTACTAAAGTCTTTTATTTTTAATTGATAATCCACATGGTACTTTACAACTCAACAGAAGCATTATATATTCAAACACAATAAAGACTCCGGAGCAAATGAGGTACGCTAGAAAAACGGGAATAAGTCACACCACGTTTGATAGCTCTATTGAATTGAAGAAACTAGTCGAGCACTGGCCAGACGCACAGTAAGTTTTAAAATATGTTGAATTACCTACTTCTTAAAAAAAAAAAAAAACCCTAAGATATGAGAATTATCAGAACTAAGTTTAGTTACTAGTTTAGAAGCGATTATGGCGCAGTGGAGCGTCTATAGACGCCGGTTCGAGCCCACCAACTATCCAACTCTAAAGTCAGCCTGAGCTTTCGGTGAAGGAAAACATCGTGAGGAAACCATAGTATGGTGGTAGGGCATTTTCTAATAATGCCCGCCTGGGTAGCTACCGCCCTCAAGTTTGAAAACTTGTCGCCAAATACCAGCGACGGTGTGTTCCGACAGCATCACTTGAGAACCAGTACCTCTAGGCCTAGTGTGTTTACTACTGGACCACATAGTCACTTAATATCAGGTGAGATTGTAGACAAAGCACTGAACCTATATATACCGTGTAAAAAAAAGATACTTTCGATTATAACACGAAATGAAATTAAAAAAAAAATACTTTGAACAATACATAGCTTACAAATACAAACAATTCAAAGAGTTTTCAACGGATATACAGAGGTTGTTGTCACTTCCAGATATCACTACAGTTTAAAAAGATAAATAAATAGCTTACTTATTAATAAAATGCTCCTTACGATTGGTAACAGGTAACAAGAATATTGTGATTTCTTATTATTTTTGCTAGCTAAAACCCGTTTTTTTTTTTTTTCTTTTGTTTATAGAACCTGTAATGCTTGAATTTAGCACAAATAATAACGTATCTTAATTGCAGATTATTAATTCACGTCCGCATTGAGAGCGAAAATCAAAATAATCTCGAAGATAAATTTGGATGTAATTTTAATTATGAAGCTATTACTCTATTGGAGGAAGCTGCCAACTTTGGGTTAAAGGTAAAATTAGACTTATTAAAACTTAATTGTCCTAACAATACAGAACTAAAATATATCTATAATATTTTAAATGTGTAATTTAAATGCCGTAATAGTTGTAGAATAAATAACAAATTTTAAATAGATAAGTATTTTGTATCATTATTATAGTCGAGTTTATTTCTTCTTGGCTTAAATATTTAATTAAAAAATCAACATTTTTTTTAATAAAAAACCGTCACATAGGTTATTATTAAACGAAACGTGTTGCGAACAATTTATTGCAGAGTACGTGTAGAAATTATGAATTTCAAATTGCACAATCTCTATACCACTATCGAAATTTAAATATGTGAAGATTCCAGTCTTAAAATATTGCATATCCTATGTTGAGATAAAAATTTATTTAAAATAAGGCTTTGCATACAACACTTATTTCAGTGACGTGCCAAAATGAGCTGAAGTTAGCAGCTAGTCGAATATTCTGGTAACGTCTATAGTTGCATGTCATGTTTGTGCATGTCATCATTTTTTGTTTTATACTCACACTGTTGAGCAATTAATTGTGATCATTATGTGCCATCATATATTATATTATTATTATTAGTTTGTCAAATTGGAGCTAAAAGGTTCGAGCGTAATAAATAACATCAACACTCAAATATTTGAAAAAAGCATATCGCTATCTTTTCTTAAATTATACATATGATACAATATTAATAATTTTCAGGTAGTCGGTGTCAAATTTAATGTTGGCCCAATGTGTAACTCTTTGGAGAAATATATCCTCGGGTTGAAGTATGCGAAGGCTTTGTTTGATCACGAAGCTCGCGCAGGAAGGAGAATGAATATCTTAGATATCGGAGGAGGATTTCGCAGCGATAGAACTGATAGTATTGATCAGGTATTGTTCAATTAGGTATAGAATTCTAGAAAAAAATTTCAGGACAAAATTATTGCAAGGAGCTTATCAAGGTATTCACTCAGCGCAAAACTGAAGAACCCCGGATACTCAGTAGGAAGTAGCTACGAGTATTAGTGAGAACACAAAATGGACACTGTTGTTTGAACAAACATATGCACAATATTGGTGTCCAGCATACAAGAGAGTGCAGGTTCTATGAAATGTCAGACGAAACCCTAAACCACATCTTGTGTTAAAGAGGCTGACTTATTGACTGATATCTATTACACAACCGAGTTCTAGCTAAAAACGTGCTGCTCCCGGAGGAGGCGGTACATACATATACTCTCTGCAAAAAAAATTGTACAGTATATTTAGACTGTAGGTCTAGGCAGTGAGATTTAATAGTGTGGAGCGATCATAATAGATCTTTTTAGGTCGTATTAATAGATCCTTGGTGTTATTTAAAAATCAATTTCAAAACAGAAAATAAATCTACTTCGGTAACCACTATATATAATACAATTTAATAATTTTTAGAAGCTTTTATAATGAGGCTAAAACAAAATTTACTCTGAAGAGAGGTAGAATCTACACCGATTAGTTTTTTTGTACTTCAACTAAAAAAAAGAATGAATTATACAAATTAAGAAACACATTTTAATACGAGTTTTGGCTTAAAATTATTAATTATTTACGTGATAGGTATCATAGATATCTTTGTAGTGAAATGGATATCACAATGTCATATTTTTATTGCGTTTCACAGTTATCAACACTTTTAAATGTGACCCTTGAAGAATTGTTCCCGGACCCGAGTATTCAAGTGATTGCTGAGCCCGGTAGATATCTATGCGATTCCGCTTTCACATTGTACTGCAGCATCAGCAACGTTCGTAGGGTATGAATTTATACATAAATTATAATGTCACGAAATTATTAATTTAGAATTTATCAACAAACATAAGACTAGTAATGCAATATAGTAAAATCAAGTACCTATTGATTAAACAAATTTCAGGTTAAAAAAAGAGGGGAAATTAATAAATATGGTTTACATGAATGACGGACTATACGGTACGCTCAGATTTACCGAAGAATGGCATACTGTGAGTAAATTCAAGGTAAGTGAAGTGCCTATTTATCTAAAGGAAACAACAACTGGAGAAACTTCAACATTTAGACACAAATAATGACCGGGTTCCTTGTGGGGACCTTGATTATAATCTTACCAGAAGTTAAGAAGCGATGTGGCCCAGGTTAGGAAACAGCCCAAGCCCAGAGGTACTGATTAAGACATGCTGTCGGAACATATAGGATAGCACCTCAGCGACGGATTTTCAAATTTGAGGTTAGCAACTTGCTTGATAAAAGAAAACAATGCTACAGTTTCGTGACGGTCTTTTCCTTCAACGAATACTTGGTAATACAACCAACATGATTTATTATTCAACAGCGAACAACCGAGCAAAACATGGGTGAACTCGAAGACACGATCCTTTGGGGTCCAAGCTGCGATTCTGTAGATCGCGTCATGAAGAACTTTCCAGTACGTCTCCCAAGATGCATACCGCTCGATTGGCTAATCTTCCAGAATGTTGGCGCGTACACGATCACGTTCTCCAGTAAATTCTCCAGCCTCGAGATACCGTTGATACGTCCTGTTGTTTCCTTGGAAATATGGTTTATATTTTTATCATGTTTTTAAATATAAAGTTGTGGTTAAATAAATCTTTTTATGTGCACTACATGCGCACGTTTGGCCTCGCTCTCACCTGATAGTAAGTGTAGGTGAGGCCGATAGTGGATCGTATTTCTTAACAAATATCCATTCATTCTTATTTCGAAGATGGACAAACCACCTAGTGATTTAGAACAACGAACGTTTTCAGCTATGCTGAGACGTCATAGTGTCATTGAACTACAAATACGGTATTTTTTCGAGTGTACTCGCATCCCTCGCTGGGATGCTCTAGTGCAATACAGTGCTTGTTAATTGATTGCTAGTTATCTTTTTAAAATTTGTAAATGCCCTTCCAGTCAGCAGCTTTAGTTAGTTTGAAGAAAAATATCTTGTTTTGAAGACTTCCAAATGAAATGTAGACAGGAAAACAGACGCTGAGAGTGGATAGTACTCTTAAGCCATTCGCATTATAAAGAATAGTAAATTATAAATCACATGTATAAAGGTACGACGTGCTAACATATTAAATTCGGGTTGTATATTATTACCGATCAAGTGGAGCTGATACTTTGTAATGTAAAAATTATACGGCATAGAACCTTTATGTTGTATTCAGGAGTACAACTTATTTTAGCCGTCGTCTTGAATTGCGGGACCTAAAAAACCTAAAACAAAATCGAATATGAAGCAATGATAGCTAAGTTGGTAGTATGGCTGACCATGCTACCAAGGCTACTATAAGGCGGAATCTGAATTCCGCCTACGTAAACGTAAATTCGAACCCACCTAACCAATTCTATAAAGGAGTCTGAGCTTTGGGTGAAAAAAATATCATAACATTTCTGTCTATTAGCGAAAATATTACCAGTTCTAAAAGGTATCTTAATTTACATGACGAAAATAACTTCAATACATGTTAAAATTTAATTTAAATCAGTACTATCGCTATTCGAGTAACCATGATTATGGAATATAAATAACGATATAATCCCACAGGAACATGATTAAAGACAGGCATGTCTTCACCTCGGATGATTTCATCATGGACCCAGATATTTCATCGCCGTTACCAGTCACATTGCCTCCTCTCTCATCCTACAATATGTTTGAACACACGCACACACCAAAATTAAAAGTATAATATAATATTCTATATGTGTATAATTATTTATATACTAATAATAAATAGACTTTATTATTTTAATTTTTTTTTGGTGAAACTTTGTATATGGGTTATAGGAACAATTTATAGACTTTTTTTTGTTATATAAAATATGTTTAAAGAATTCTCTACGGCTTTAACTCAAAAACGGGTTGTCGTGAGGTAAAAATTGTTGTGTGGAGATTTTAACACATTAAAATATTATTAATCTGTCTATAACTTTAAAAATACGAATTGTTATCACAATGAGTTGTTTTTTTATAAATAATTTCTTTTAAAATAGCTAAAACGAATAAAAATAGTAAGAGAGATTTTATATAATAGTAAGAATTTTTTCAAAGATTTTAGAGGGTATAATCAACATGAAATAATACGATAAATAGTAATGAAATATATCTTATTTGTTATTAAGATAACATAATGAAAATAAATTAGCAGTAGCGATAAATGGAATTTATATTTAAATGAGAACTTAACAGAATATAGTAAATAATGGAAGTTAAACAAAATAAATTTAATGAATTACTTAAGTTAAAATTCAACATGAAAATTGCGAATGTTAAATAATTTTAATTCTTAAGTAATTTGAATATTGTAAAATAAATAATTTAACTGTTAAATAATTACATTTTTCATACTGAATAAATTTTATATTAAATTAATATGATCATTACGATTTATAGGAACAATATAGCTCTAAGCTGAATAAAAATAATTTTCAGATCGATGTACGTTTTTTTTACTGTATCACTTTAGTTTTTTAATAGACAATATTTGATAAATTATGATCAGTAGGTAACCTTTATTTTAGGACTATGTCAATAGTGGAGAGATTGCATTTAGGTTAAAACGAAGTTATATAAAATACAATCTTCCGACAATGACTCGCTAAGAATTCAATAAGGTGTAAATGTTTGAAATTAAATATCTATTTGTTTCACATATACATATTTCTATAGACCCAGCACCCGCACGGAGAATCCGTGTAATGCGAGGAAGTTTCGTCTTTGATGGTTTATTTGGGTTTACATTTGTAATTATTAATTTTTGCAAGCTATTCGATTAATATTCTACTAAATAATGTGAATATTAATATTTTATACCCAAAGAGCAATGGAGAGGGGTATGTGCGGAGTTTCCCTGCGTGGTTGAATCAGAAATGAGGAGATCCGCAGAAAAACCAAAGTAACAGTGCCTGACGAATTGCCAAACTTAAGTGTCAATGGGCTGGGCACATTGTGCATAGAACCGATGCCCGATGAGGCCAACGGGTTCCCGAATGACTGCCGCGTACTGGAAGACACAACGTAAGTAGGTCCCCCACACTGTGGACCGAAGTTCTGGTAAATGTCACGAGAGTCCGCTGGATGCGGGTGGCATAAGACCGATCGCCGTGGAGATCTTTGAGGGATACCTATGTCCAGTAAAGTACGTCTGTCGATTGAAAGGATGGATGGATGGTTAGCATTTGTATTGGGAAAAGTATGGCTTTGAGCTAAAACGTTCTGTTTGAAAACTCTCCTTACCTCTTTCCCTCCCTATACGAACATTGAAAAATTAAAAAAATAATTATAAAGTTAGAAAATGTCATATTATGATAAAAGTTATTGAACCGCTAGAAATTTACGTTTAACAAATAAATAAACAAAATTACTGATAGTCGATGTCCTAATCCAAATGTTTTCGCTCCGTTTGTTATTTTTTTCATATCCACAGCTTGTAATTTAGTTTTGTGAACTATTAATCCTGTCGAATATCATAAGTCGGTAAAAGTGGTGGTAAATTCAGAGGTAATGCCGTAGATATGTCATAATTCATTACAAAGTCACCGGTATCAAATACCGAACAGTTTTTTACTTTATTCCTGAAACAGATACATATCTGTAACTACATTAGTTATATCATGAAAAGTGTTATATCGTTTATAGATAAGTGTCCATTTAATAAAATTATTAATCAGGATGTTCACGATCGCCTAGTTTTCAAAGACAGTTCTATATTAATTTCTTAGCAGAATCATCGCACTAACATTTTATTTAATAACTTATTCATTAATTCAATTATATATATGTATGTATGTGTGCCTTGTATCATCTATGCTAATAAATAAATTGGAGTGTCTATTTGTAATGTCTTTTTTTTACTAAATAGATATGGATGTATATACGATACCAACACCAAAAATACATTTTTTTAATTTTTGACCGTCTGTCATTCTGATCCGGGTATTCTTCAGAACGGCTGGACGGATTTTAACGGGACTTTTTTTGGTAGATAGCTGAAGTTACAAATAAATTCAAACACATGAAATTGTGAATAAAATCCTATTCATTGTACAGTTTAAGTAAATTTGTGAGAAATATCTTCGCTTTCTGTTAGTACCAAAAACAATTCAGGGCCAAAAAGTAGTGACCATCCATACATTATTTTCCGGTAATTATTTTAAAACTTTATTAAGCACTAAAGAATTGAGCGGAATAGAAAATGTAATACGCGGACGGAGCCACGGGCAAACAGCTAGTATAATAAAAAAATAGTATTAAATACTGTGAAATCTTCCAAAATTGTTGATATTAAATTGTATTTTTGAAATATGTTTGGACTTTTGTAATATTTTATTAGTAAAAGTTAGTAGGGGTGAATCTACGTAATAATGCAGTTGTAGGTGATTAGAAATTTAGAAATATCTTACCATAATTCAAATGATATAACAGAACGCACCAACGGTTTCTCCAAACCAAGGAATCTTTTCGCCATGGTGGAAGTGTAAGCCCCTTGCCTTTCAATTGTTATCCAGTCATAGACTTCCAATCGTGGCAACATTTTTTCTGGGGATACTGTTATACGATCTTTTGGATAACCAGTTGGTCCGATTAAAACCGAATCTTCCTGATCACCGTTGTTCGAATCCTTAGTTTTCTAAATAAAACAAATGGAATAAAATTGACGTCACTCGTATGTCATGTGTAGGTATCATAAAATGTGTCTTCACTTACACATAAAACTGACTCTTGCCATCTGAATATAATTTAGCTTGTGGACTTATTATATAATTAATAGTTTAATTATATGTTATACTAACTCGTCCCCGCGGCTCCACCCGTGTTTCATATATTCTGGGCACATAACATTTTATTTGCACCTAATCTAGGAAAACAAATGAATGAAGAAAAATTGAAGTACTTTTTTTTTTAGCGGAAAAAATTAAAATGTGTATAAGAGTAAGTCGAAAAATAAAAAAAAGGGTCGATTGAATCCAAAAAGTTCAAAAAATTCCCCGTCGAATGGTTGTAGGCCCAACCCCGTATGTTAAGTAGTTTTAAGGTGATAGTGCGTCAAAGGACCGCCTTTTTTTCCTTTTATAGAAGAAGATAGATATATTATATAATTTTTATAATTCAATGAATAAACATAAATAAACAGTTCCGTGTATCAGACAGGTGGTACAATAAAGTCCCAAAGCACAATAAATTGCAATAATTTGCAAAGGTTTTTTTAATTACAGAGTGGATCATTATGTGAACAAAGGTGGTGTCTGGAAATGATACCCTCCTCTGTGCATCTACTAATAAACTTTGCAACTATTAATTTTATAGTTCTAAAAAAACATACGAAAAAAAAACCAGATCGAATTTCTTGCCGTTTCTGCTCGATGACTTAGCTGTTTTCAAAAAGCGGTGGTAGCATTTTGACGTTCATAAACACCTTACAGGACCTATATTGTATGAAGTATTTTTGCATTTGAATTAATGTTTATGGTGGTGTCCGGCTCGAAGAACCACAAATGGTGGTGTCCGGCTCGAAGCTTATGGCTTCTTCACCTCCATTGTCAGCGGGTTATAAAAAGGTAGATAAGTGGACTGTATGCTGGTTTAAATGCGAGGGCAACGCTATACGGATCTGCTCAACCGCGGGAAGAAAATATATAGAATCAGTTGAGCTGTGAGGAAAGAAAACATGCACACTTACTTGGCGATGAATGATGCGCGGGCGCTCGAGTGGCTCAGGTGGCTGTGGTTGTATTACCAGCGCTGCTGCGGTGGTGATTTCTTCTATACTAATATACAGGCGAAACACTTATAGCGGTTTAGATAATTAGCGGGTAGCGGTTCAAATATTTTATAGTCCGAAGGACACGGCAATCACGGCGGCGAGCTCTGGCCGACTCCAGACGTGGACTGGCCACGAATCAACTTCGCGGCGTTGTGGTTTCAATGCACATGTTTAGGGGGGGCGGAAGTTAGGCACAAGAGGAAAAGGAGTTGCCCTCGCAGATACTACTTACAACTAACATAAAATAACTACCAGTTTATATTAGTTTATAATTATAATTATTATATTCATACTGTTTGAATGGAACGGCTTTTTGATCACAGATTAACTGATTTCGATGAATTATTTTTATTCGTCTGAGGTTAATTCGCGTAATAATAAAACATTAATTTATTCTGAGGCGGTACGAAGTTCGATAGTTTATTTAGACAGTTTAATTATTCAGCTATCTAGTTTTTATATATTTATAAACTAATTAATATAACAGTTTATAATAAATACTTTTTTTTTTGTAACATAATGATATAATTAAGATGAAATAATGACTTACGTCTTATATAAAGTGTGTTTTCGTATGACGTCAATCATACATGAGTTATTCACTATTCAAAATAAAAAATGTTCATTAATAAATATTTAATAGAATTTTACCGTGTGATGCCGGCTTAAGAATAGTACCAACCCATATCTACCCGTGGGTGTCGTAAACGGCGTCTAAGGGATAAACCAGGGAATGGGCAGCAGCATCCTCTGAGTACCACAAACACCTAATGCGATCGCCAACCCGCCTGCCAAGCGTGCCGATTATGGCAATTCCCCCCTCATCTTTGGGGAATACCTATGTCCAGCAGTGGACGTGATACGGTTGGATGGATGGAATAAATATTTTACCTGAATTTTCTTAATGTTGTACCAAGGCTCTAAATAACTCAATGTTCCGTAATACCCGTCATTGATATGCACCATATTTACATTTTTATCGTTAACTTTGATCTGAAATTGTAAAAAAGAAAAAAAAAAAAAATAGCACCTAGTCAAAACAAAGAAATTCAAATAAACTTATTTGGTTATATTCTTTTTTTATAAAAGAAGAAGTTTATTTATCTACCACAAATACATGTCAATGAAATATAATATATAAGTGGGGCTAAAGTTAAACAAAACTATGCAAATAGTCCCAGTCTCACCATAATTATTACACTGAAAATTTAACTTGAAATGTAAATTTAAATGTAACTGTACAGAGCTGGTGTTATTATTACACCTGCTGCTAACCAGACCTTACGGACCGAAATAACAGATAAATAAATAATATATATATATATATTAGGGCGACTTTTTTCGACTATTATTTTTTAGTCCCCACCTTAAATTTTGTTGGATATGTCGAAAATAAAATTGTTTGAAAGTTACAGGCCTTAATATTAATTTTAAGTACTATCCCTGACAGTAAAGAATATTTTCCATTCATCCATTCAACTGAAAGACGTACACTACTGGGCATAGGTCTTCCCCAATGATCTCCACGGCAATCGGTCATGTGCCATCCGCATCCAGCGGACTCCCACAACCTTCACCAGGTCGTCGGTCCACCTTGTGCGCCTACCCACGCTACGTCTTTCGGTGCGTGGTCCATTCGAGAACCAATTGGCCCCATCGAGCATCGAATCTGCGAGCAATGTGCCCAACTTAAGTTAATTAAATAAATAAAGTGAAATAAATATAGATAATAATGATTCACTTACAGTAGATACACTACTGATATTGCAATACAAGGTAAAAGATGTATCACACAGGTATCTTCCTGGTTCAGCTATAACTTGTATTTCAGGATCAGGAAACAACTCGTCTAATGTTTCATCTATCAATTGACAGACCTACATAGCGTAAACAGAATTCATATTTTAATTGTTATTATTAACATCAAATATGAGAATTATACATTAGAAGAAACTTTTCCACGGGTAATTTTTTTCTACACGATGTGTTATATTATTATTTGTCCTAATCTGAAATTATTGATGCTTTCAGTAAATTTCAGTTGTTTATTGTTATTTGATAATTTTCATTTTAATTTTTTTAGAAATAAAACCCGTCATAAGCATTATTGGAACATACCACTGGAGATATCTGGCAACAGGTTTTCATTCTTAAGGTCTAATACTAGAGGTAGTTATAGTATTCTAAAATTACCTATCACCATGTAACGGTTCCATCCCGAACTTTGCTTCATCAAAATCCTCATTGGACGATTCGAGTACATTTTGAGATTATTCACATGCCCAATCACAACACAATTAAGCCATCTTCACTTCGCAATCATCAATAATTCTTTTAATATGTCTCTTTAACGAAAATCTAGAGAAAATAACATTACCAGCACTAACAACGAAACTATTGCATCTAATTTAACATTATAGTAAAAAATATGGCAAACATAAATGAATTTAAAACCTTTTCGAAGCTGTCACGTTCGATTTCAAGGAATCCGCCACCGATATCAACAATCTTCATTCTTCTTCCAGCACATTCTTCGTGGTCGAACAATGCTCTCGCGTATTTCAAACCGACAACATAAGAATTCGAAGAAAAACAGGCGCTGCCTACATGGAAGGCTACTCCTATTACCTTAGCGAAGTAAAAAGTTTTTATTTCATTGTGGATTATAATACTTTTACTTCCATTAATAATTTTCGAATACGGTTTATGTTATATTGATAAAACAATATTATTTACTTTTTGAAAGGGGTCTATTGTTTAAGTCGTTTAAGTAAGTAATTTGAACAGTGCATTTAGATAAAATAATGCAAAGCAAGTTATATTTAGCGAGTTTTTGTAGGTTAATATACATACATTTGCAAAAATAATAAAACTCCTTTGTTGCGAATAAAACAATTTAAATATGGAAATTATTTTTTTCGAATAATTAATTTGGTTAACATTAAATTCTTTCATTTGCATATATTACAATAATATTTTAAAATAATAAAGATATCTTTTGAATCAAATAATTTCTATGTTATTTTATCTTACTTTTAAATCAAGGCCCGCGGCTTGTTCTAATAATTCAATAGCTTCCGTTTCATTGTCACAGCCAAATTTCTCACCTAATTCATGGGCACTATTACTGTCTACTCGGATTCGTAGAAGCAATCTGGGGAGAGGTAAATATGTCATTTTAGGAAAAATAACAATGCATTTATTGTATTGTACAAAGAAATATCCAAATAGCAAATATGGTTTTTGCTTAATATTTTGTAACAGACTCATCGCTTT
This sequence comes from Samia ricini, assembly GCA_014132275.2. Classification (NCBI taxonomy): domain Eukaryota; kingdom Metazoa; phylum Arthropoda; class Insecta; order Lepidoptera; family Saturniidae; genus Samia; species Samia ricini. The sequence continues at coordinate 28,859,500 of AP028159.1, read as the reverse complement.
TGATCACAATCTCACTCTCTAAGCTATAAGAACTATAATATATATATTGTATTACGGCCCAGTTGTATTGCGGTGCGACTGTCCCTTCGCTTCTCTTGGTTTCCTCGGGCGTCGTTCTGAGGTCTCGGGTTCGATCCCCGAGTCTGGTCAAGTGGTATTGGGTTTTTCTACTCAGTAACATCCCGGAGTTTGGAATTTGTGCCTGACATGGCGACAGGCTCGCCCCCTGTCACATCAGGGACAGAACTAAGCTCGGCGAAATGTAGGTGGTGAAGTTCGCTATTTCACCTCTGCCTAACCCTTCGGGGATAACAGGCGTGGGCTATATATCAAATATAATGAGGATGGTAAAGACAGAGGTAGTCCTCCCAAGTGGTAAAAACAATTACTTGCCATCTACATAAACAAAGATCAATGTAATATGTTTCGTCTTTGGCGTTTTGTAGGCGTCTTTTGGTAAAGAAGATGATGATGGTATTTTGTCCTCTATGGACTCCTTAACTAATCATCCGATTATGATACAACTTTGGTGACTTATACTGTATACACCCACGCAGGTTCCTGAACAAACCTATGGATGGTTTACAAAAGACTTTCAAACATAATAGTGGTAACTTTAAAATATGTCCTAACATCGTGTTATGGTTTCCACAAGATGTTTTCTTTTGCCGAAAGATCAAGGCTTGTTATAAAGATGATAGGTAAATTCGAACCTATATCCACTGACATGGTTTTTGATTACACAATCAACGCAACCATCATTACTTCAACGTTTGTTACTTAATAACTTACCTAGCTTCAGGCCAATAAAGTTTTATCTTCTTCAACTCGTACGAAGAATCGAATGTTGTATGAAGAACGCCAGCAGAACATGCGTAGGTGATTTGATCAGGTGCCTTTGATGTCACCGCATAAACAATGCTTCTATGAAATAATAACCATGATTCTTTATTAAATAAAGCTTAAATTTAAAATGACCATCCACAAGGTCGGTAGCCATAACAATCCTTTGAACGACTGGGGATATATTTCTTTTCGAACTAGCTAACGTTGTTGTCCTGGTGAGACTTTACAATTTATCGAACTTTGGAGAGAAGGCATAAGCCACTCAGTCGACAAGGTTACTAGCACAAAGGGACTAAAGTTTTACGAACCTTGGCTTGGCCGTTACCTGAGTGGAGATTCCACGGAGTTGATTCTAGCTAAATCCCTACATTTTATTTTGCAAAAAAAGAAAACATAAAAATACCTTACGTAACTTATATATGTACTTATGTTGTATGTGTGTGTGCAGAGTCACTGTATCGCGCTAGTGGCGGCGTCAAGAGCTTCCCCAGTTGGGACTCAACTCCCTATGAAGCTTATCATCGCAATTGATGGAAACATGTATAAAGTGACGTACAGAGTAACAATCCTCACAATTGAGAGTGAATTACCTCAAAGATTTATTACTTTAATGTACTCTCGAATTTATTATGTACTTACAATTTTTATTAATGCATTTAAATGTAAAAACAGGTTACTTAAAAATATTCAGAACAGATATGTTAATAATTAAAGTGACAACACGAACATTAAATTGGGAAAAAAATGAATAAAATTTAATACATTAATTTTATTTATATATCAGCGAAACGTTGCGCGATTTCGCTGCTTTACCGTTTTTATCAGATTTTGTTTCACTTCGTTAATCAATAACTGAATAACCGCCAACAACGTACACTCAAGCGTGATATTATTTACTTTTAAAATTATCATTCTCATTTACCCACCTCGGTGAAACATTCATTTCTCGTATTTTGGCTATTTCTCCAGGAGAAGCGCAATCGAAGCCGACTCCCAGAGCCACGGCCAACTTGTGCATCATGGTATTATCATTAGACTTCATCGCTACAGGTAATAAGATGCAATCAATTATGAAATTACAATAAAAATTTCATTTCAAATTTTGTACTTAACCCCTTGAGCACTTACCTGGCGTTTACGCCAGCTTTCCATTGTTTTCCTATTGTCTTTCTATTGTCTTATTTTTACGGGTACTCGACACATTAAAGTTCATACCGTTCGTTAGTATTCTACGTATGCAATTTTTTACACATTTTTGACTTCTCACTGACATAGTTTTGAAAAAGGAAAAGTAAAAAATCAAGCATTAAACGCAAAACACTGCATACACACTCCTGCACTTTAGGTCCTGTAGGAAACCTTTTTTTTATTATTAAATAAAAAATGTGGGGATTAGCTGTGATCATAATTCCGCGGGAATTTTTACAAGTTGAGCCGAGGTTCGTACCACTTTGGTGCCCTTGTGCTAGTTACCTTTTGCGGCGAGTGACTTCAGCACTCGCCCGCAAATTTACGGTAAAGCTGTAAAGGCCCTTCCGGTCAACAGCATTAGCCAGGTTAGAAAAAAAAAATGAGTGTCCACAACAATCTATATATTGCTATACTAATAAAAAAAATTGAAGTGTCTGTAATATCAAAATAACAATTTTTTACTAAATACATCTACGGTACCTATAACGAAAAAACTATTTTTTAAATTATTGTCTGCGTGTCTGTTTATTCCGGCTAACCTCCGGAACGGCTGGAGTGATTTTACTGCGATGTTTTTTTGTATATAGCAGAAGTTACTCCGCGTGAATTAGGTTTCTTTAATTTTTCGAAAATAATCAGGGTTCCAATAAAAAAATGCACAAAACATTAGGAAAAAAATTATGTTAGAATGGATAGCACCATCAATACGTTATTTTCCAATGATTAATTAATTCAAACGCAGTAAAAAATAAAAAAGTATACCATAAAATATATCGACTCTCGGTAATAAGCTCTTAAAACGCTTAATACATTGATAAACTTTGTCCATGTCGAACATATAGAAGGGTTGCTTCTGATGTCCATTTTCTATCATAGCTCTGGCTACATCCTCTGCAGTTACGTCTTCCTTTAATATTAAAGCGGCGGTAGCATTTACAGTGACTCTTTCTTGTTTAATAACACTCATATTCTGGCAAAAAAAAACGTTAGTAATTAATTTACATTTAAATATATTCATTAAAACCTGCTATGTTTTATTAATAAACGGCAAACAATACTTTTTAATGGATTTATCTATGGTTTAATTTTGATAAGTTCCCTGCCACTGTTTTTTTCTCATACGAAATCTGGATTCGTACTTGTGAGTATGCTAGAAGTACCAATCATTTAGTAGTTTAAAGCATGCGTAAGTCGCCACAATGTTTTAAAATTTGAAAAACTGAAACAAAGATGTGCATATTTCGAATAGTAATCTGATTTCTGTTTTTATTACTAGTTTTTTTATCTGACTTCAAAAAGGAAGAGGTCAGCAATTCGTCTGTATGTATGTTTTGTTACGCGATTTCTCCGACAGTTGTGTACCGATTTAATCGATCGAGTATACTCCCGAGGTGTTCCAATTTCCACCAAAACAGGAGCTGATCAGTAGAACGCAAGAAAATTGAGAAAAAACCGTCGATTATAGACACACTTGTTTCATATATTCGCTTTCAAAGCTATGAAGTAGGCTTCACAGCTATACCTAAATGTAAAGTAAGTTAAAAATCTTTTTAAATTAAAAACGAAACCGACTTCAAAAGAATAAACGACAAAAATGCAGTAAAAATTCAATCAATAATTGTTTTATTAATCTGCTTCGTTAATTTCTCCAAAAGTCAGTACCAGCTGGAGTTCTATCCTTCGTTCTATCGTTCGCACTCATCTAGACTCATTTACAAATGGAAATAACTGCCTAAGTGTAATCAAAATTACATATAAGCTATATAAAGGACTAGCTTTTAAAGAAAAATTAATCAAAATTGAATATAATTAACGACGTACATTTACACCACTTTACTATTTCCACACAAGCTGGCACCGATTAATAAAGTAATTATTTATTGAATTTTTACAGATTATTCTTTTGTAGTAGTAGGTTTTATTTATAATTAAAAAGTTTTTTAAATTCTGAACCACAATTTGTGGGCGTGAAATTCCAAATATTTTAACATGTAAATCAGTCTGAATCATCCAATTGAGTTGTTCTTTGTACGCTCATAAAGATTTACGTATAGCTTTAAACAAAATCTTTCTGATGCAGTTTGTTACGTACCGATATAACAAACGCTAAATATTTTGTTCCTTCTTTTTATTTTATTGCATGTTTTTTTAATAAATGGTTATGTTGTGACAATAAGAACATGACATTATTAATAAAATTAAATGGGAATGTGGTTGACGGGACGTGCCGTGCGATTTTCGGTTTCCGAAAATGAGTCGCTACTGGAAAAAATCGCGTCCAAAAAAAAACACATGTGTTCAAAAAAAGGATACCGGCGGCAGTTTGTACGATCTCTGAAAAAAGTGTCCATTTTTTTCTTACTGTATATTCAGTTTCATAAAAAATAAGCTTAGTGCATCATAAACTCTTAGGATATTCCCTAAATTCGAGGAGTGAGAACAACACCTCACCAGAACAACGAGCGCCGGTCGGAACCAGCGTCAGCCCAAGATTATGTAAGCATCCAGGTACGTCGCTATATATTACTCGTTACACGATGTAAATAGATGTATTAAGGTTTATAATATAAAATATAAATTATCTTGGTGCTTTGCACGCGTGGGTTCGAATCCCATCCTCGTCGCCAACTGTTTTATATTTACACGGAGTGCAACGGAAGAGCAAATACAACCAACAAACACGCTTGTGATTTTTCAACTGCTTTATTCGTGTCGGTGTCGGTACAGCCAACACTCGAACACACTACCCTCTTATGTCAATATCTAACAATTATATTAAAATGTAATAATTAACATAAAAAAAATGATTTATAAAGTCGAAAATTCTCTGCCTGTCTGTCTTATAGTAACTCGAAAACAACTGAATAATTTTTTTAATTATACCATAGATTAATTTTGTGGTCAAATTTCATTTGGTATTTTATTCAATTAAATATTATTTTATTAAATTATATATATTACACAGGATAACGATGATGAATTAATTAATTAATCTTCAAAAAACAGCGCATAAGGTAGAAGTATACAGAGTTCACTTGTCAGAAGTGAAACATCTCTGCCAATCTTTAGTATAACTCTGTAATACAAATCGATATGAGAAAACGAGAAAGAGACAAAAAATATATATGAACACTTTCTAAGATACGATCATGTTAACGCTTCTTAAAGAACGAAGAGAGAAGATAATAATAATGGTACAGATAAAAACTATAGTATGCTTACTGCTTATTACTTTTGTCTCTGTCTCTCTCATTACGTACTTCTCTATCTTTCCTTTATTATTCGTAGTAGTGACGCTAACCATCGCGCGGATAGAATTACCAGTACAAAAAATGCCCCTCTCGCTTTTGCTAAATTATTAACTTTACTTATTTTTATTCTGTTATAGGCTTTGACCACAATTTCGTCGAATGTTAAGTGACGGTGTGCTACAGGATGGTGCAGGCTCCCAAGTGATGCTGCCTGGACACACGCCTATTGCTATTTAGCGGTAGGTTTTCAAACTTGAAGGTAGGCCACCCAAGCGAACACTGTTAATAAATGTCCTACTACCAGGCGCTATGGTTTCCTCCCAATGTTTTCCTTTATCGAAAGCTTAGGCTCATTATAGAGTTGGATAGATGGGTACGAACCTGCGTCCATCGACGTGGAATCCGACTCCCCTACAAACTGTGTCATCAACATTTTACATAAACTAATTATGCCGGATTCAATAGTTGTAAGCCGCGGGGCACAGTAAATCATGTTATAAACATCTAAATTACTTATAATAAGTACTTACGTGTATATTTCTAATTCTATTTTCTTTGATAAAACTAGTATACAAAATCTATTAAAATTCTATAATATTTGTTTACGCCACACCATTCGAATAACAAGTTGAAGAACATCTGAGGTAATAATAATCGCCAAACCTTTGTAACTTCCACTTTTATATTTATAAATTATCATTAAAAATAATATAACTTCTCTCATAAAGTGTGTAATTTGTATATGAATGGAAAAAAAAAAAAAAAAAAAAAAAAACAATTTAAATTTATATACATAAATTAAAAAAATAATTATGTTTGTTAATTTGGACATGACAATGGCGTTTGTGATCTTTGTCGCTTCGTTTGAGATAATTTACTCAGAAACGAATAAAAAAATACGTAAGAGTTTATTTTGTTGCTATTTGTTTGGATTGCACTTGAAAATGTTTACTGATTATTGTGAATGTGCCTCTTTTTCATATAATAATATTAGATCCGAAGATGGCGCAGCGGGTAGTGCGGCCTGATTCCGCGTCAATCGACGCGGGTTCGATCCCACCTATTCAACTCTAACATCGGCCTGAGCTTTCGGTGAAGGAAGACATCTAGAGGAAAAAAACCATATAGCATGGTGGTAGGACATTTTCTAAAGATGCCCGCCTGGGTAGCTACCGCCCTCAAGTTTGAAAACCTGTCGCCAAATACCAATAGGTGTGTTTCGGCAGCACCACTTAGGAACCAGTACCTAGGTTTAGTGTGTTTACCATCCTGGACCACGTCGTAACTTAACATCAGGTGAGTTTGTGGTCAAAGCACTGAGCCTATATTGTGTAAAAAAAAAAATATTGTATTCGTTGAAGACTGAACTATTTTTACATTCTTCTTTACAGGGAAAACCTCGCTAAAACGAATATAGGTTATAACCTTATACTTCATATATTGATAATTTCTTTGTAAATTGTTTATGTTTCATGAAAATTGTCCTCCTACATTCTAATATATGCATATAAAATACAGAGTAAATATTGCCGTAGCTAAAATAAGACCTTTGACTTACTTGCTAATAACTGCCAAGTTTAATATCATACAAATATTAAATTATCGACACAGTGACACTTTCATGCACTATCGTAACACGTTTTACACTGTATCCCACAGTACACGCAGGTACATGGGTTATGTTATGGACCATAATACTCGTAGCTCTAACCGAGTGCCGTACCGCTTTGGAGCACTTGCGCGACCTACAGCTCTTCCAGCAAGCGCCCAAATCGCTCGCATTTGAAGTTTAGTGAAGCTGTCAAGACCCTTCCCCCCTCAGGCGGCGACCCAAGACGTGCCTCGTTCCCCAACTGGGGAGGCTCTTGACGTCGCCGCCAGTGCGATACAGTAACACTGTCCACGCTTTGAGCAATTACACGCACAACACTCCATACACACTCATGCATAACATGCAGGTACATAGGTCCTGTAAGGAACCTTTTTTTAAATGTAAATAAAGAATAAAAAATGTAGGGTTTAGCTAGGATAAAAATTCCGCGGGAGTTTTCATACTCAGGTAGCGGCCAAGCCGAGGTTCGAACCCTTGAGCTAGCTACCTTATGCGGCTGAGTGCCTTCAGCACTCGCCCACAAAGTTCGGTGAAGCTGTAAAGGCCCTTCCGGTCAACAGCATTAGCTAGGTAGGAAAAAAAAAAAAAAAAAAAAAAACAAGACCCTTCTGGTCACGAGCAGTTGATAAAAAAAAACACATGCAATGAATTCTTAAAAAAAGTAGTACGTTGCTAGCAGATATTTCTGAGTGCATAATCAGTCGTTTTATGTAATACTTACGTCTAGATACTTAAAATTACACTTTGTAGCTCAGTTATTAATAAATCAAATCGTTTTTTGTAAATATATGCGCATTATTCGATCACTGCTTAATGTGTCGAGTAACCATAAAAATAAGACAATAGGAAAACAATGGAAAGCTGGCGTAAACGCCAGGTAAGTTCTCAAGGGGTTAACCTATAGACTATATGTTTTATTTCGATAAATGCAATATTAAACTCGAAGATGTATCTTGTTTAAAATACACTTTTTAAGGCGGGTTAAGAGGACTCACTTGCGGGCTATATTCTATACAAACGTAGTCCCCTGTTTCCTCCGTGAATAAGGCAATTATAGTAAATATTTTCATACCATATCATATATATACATCACCGCGATGCCCGCACGTTTTGATTTTTTCCAAAAACGAATGATTATAGAAAGTAGGCCTTTGAAGATGAGAAAAAAATGCCCGATTTTTACCGTCGTTTTCAGACGTCCTCGGCTACCTAGGCGAGGATTATTAGAAAATGGCCTACTAATATGATATGGTTTATTAACGATGTTTTCCTATACGGAAATACCAGGTTCATTGTATAGTCGGACAGGTGGGTTTGAACCTGTGTGTGCTAATTTCGAGCGAACTACCAACTGCGTCATAGTCGCTTACTATACGTCAGGCCAAGATGCCGTGGAAAACTTTTTAATCATATTTGTCTTCCAGCTGAGTGCTCATCAAACTAAGTGTTCATCAAACAGTGCGTTGAAGGTAAGAAGGTTATTGAGATCAATTTCGATGACGATTTCGATAAATGAATCAAATATCTTTATTAGTTCCGTTTAAATATGATTTTAGCCGTCTTGTCTCTTGCAAACTCTACTGAAAAATATAAACGAATAAATACATCTCTATACTAATAAATCAATTTTTACCTATTGTACTAAGCCTACTTAAAACAAAAAAATAATTACCACTTATTATTTCAAAAAAACTACGTTGAATAAACGGCAGAATAAAAACTACTAGCAAACTGATATGTAAGAAAGCCCGCGAGAGGCCTACGCGAAGGCGAGCTGCGAGTACGCACACATATAAAAGGCGATCACTCACACATTGGTAGGTGTGTCGGCGGGGCACAAAGCGACAGCAATAGATATATCTATTCATCAAATTCAGTGGTGATCGCGTGCCCTCTTAAGTGGTAATTTTTAAATTATTTCAGGTGTAATAAAATGCGAGCTTCAGTTAGTTATTAAATTTTTTATAAGTTTTCCTTTAAATCAACAATAGATTTACAAACTAAGTTCAAAACCCAACTAATAAACGCTAAAAAATGTAGGTACGTATAGCTAGTAAAAAGAAGTAATTAAAACACGTGCATTTTACCGAATTTGTATGTAATTCTTTTAACAATTTACAAACTCTTTGTATCTGCCTCTATTAAAATTCCCAATTGGTCCGTCGAATTTGAGATCACGTTCCAGCGATTATGCTGTGTAGACTTTAAGCGTGACCATTTATTAATATTATTGTTTTATTATAATACAAAGATAATAATTATTTTTTGTAAATTTAAGATTATTATACTTTTAATGTGGGGATCTGAGAATGTTTAAAAATATCGCTAAATATTACTGGAGGTATCACGACTGATAACGGTAATGAAATGTCTGGATTCACGATGAAATCATTTGAGCTGAAGACATCCAAGTCTTTTATAATATTCCTGTGAATAAAATAAGATTTTTATAGTATGTGACCATTACAATAAATATGGTAATAGAGCTTGTTAATATTTCAATGCCTTTTTAAAGGAAGAGAATAGGCTTTTGCCAAATAGGATGTAAAGGCATTTTCAAACTATTAATGAATAGTTAGTCATGAATATTTATCCCACTACAGTGTGGTGTTACAAGGATATTGATCAAGGTGTTCCGATTTCATGGTGTTCTGTAACATTGCATTGACAATCCACTGTTCTAAACATTTGCCAACCTACTAGTCTAATGTTAAACCCCCTTATCATTTTATGAATCTTGAGAATAATGTAAAGAGTTTATGAGTCCATGGTAGATAAGTTGAATATTTTTCACAGGATGAAGTGCATATAAGATATAGTTCCTACATTAGTGACCATAAATGAACGTTTGAAAAATATGGCGTTATGTTGTTCCCTTCCTTGAGAAGCAATATCCTGTATGGACTTTGCAAGTTATTGTATACTGCAACGTCAGCTAATACAAAGGATAATTTTGCAAAACGCTACTTAATATGACAATGATAAATATAGATAAATACCATAAATCAACGGAAACAACTGGCCGTATTAACGGTATCTCAAGGCAAGAGAATTTGCTTGAAAACGTGATCGTGTACGCGCCAACATTCTGGAAGATAATCCAATCGAAAAGCATACACCTCGGGAGATGTATTGGAAATTCTGGCATGACGCGATCCGTAGAATCGCAACTTGGACCCCAAAGGATCGTTTCTTCGAGTTCACCCATGTCTTGCTCTTTCGTTCTCTATCGATTCGATATAACAGATTAGTTGTTGATTTAACATTACTAAAATGTATTTTTAACAATTCTATTTGAAGAGTAGGGTTAGCAAAATCAGTTATATTAAAAATGATCTTGAAAAAGTTTGTAGTTTGCACTATTTCTACAAAAAAATTCTAAGAACTTATTGTTATTTTCTCTTTTTAGGCTAAAATAATGAATTTAGTACAAATATCTGTGTTTTCATTTATTTACACAAATCAACACTTCACATACCTGAAACTTACTCACAGTGTGCCATTTTTCGGAATATCTAAGGGTTCCATATATGCCATCGTTTATATAAACCATATTAATTAATTTCCCATCTTTTTTAACCTGAAACGATTTGTAATAACTATTGTGTTTAATAACGTTGAATAAATTTTTATAACAGCTTTAGACTTAATAATGTTGACATAATACCGTGTCGTAAAAGTTATAATCGAATAATTGAGAACAATTTCTGTAGACAGTTTGGTTAATATTACTTAATAATTTACTATTTGAATAAAATTAATAAATATTATTGGTATTTATATATATACTTTTTATTTACTGTTAATCTCTTTATTGCTCATTTATTATTATTACATCTTCCAATGGATGAGACACTAGGAAATTATTTCAAGCAGAATTAGGAATTATATGATATTACATCCACCAAACTATTTAAGATTAATATCCGAAAATTAACACATTTATTAATCAAATTCTTTTAGAATGCCATTACTTAATTTGTTTCAATATTCTCACTAATTGTGAGCCGTGTATGTGGATGCAAGCGGTTTACATTTTAAATGTTTGGATTTCTGATATTATTATTATGTATATGTTTTCATACCCTACGAACATTGTTGATGCTGCAGTACAATGTAAAAGCTGAATCACATAGATATCTACCGGGCTCAGCTATCACCTGGATACTTTGATCTGGGAACAACTCGTCAAGGGTTGTGTTAACAAGTCTGGATAGCTGTGAAAAATAACAAAAATAACTTGAATATTTACATAAAAATACATGTTAAAATTTATCTCCGTATTTGCATAAATTAATCATTCATTTTCGTTAGCAATACAAAATTACAATGATGTTTAAAAATGTTAATTATCCAGTATAATGTATGCTATATTGCCCGAAATGTAATTTTACTTCCTCAGCCTTTTTACAAGTTTTACATTTTCATTCACCTCAAAATCGACATCAATAGAGCATTTAGCAATTTAACTTTTCTACAAAATTTGTATGCACTTCTTTAATATTATTATTTAATGACAAATAACAGTTACAAAGTCTTATAACTTAAAACTCATCGGTCACAATATTTCTTTTTCTAGTGCGTCTGAGGACGCAAAGGCAAATTCTTCTACTTCAAGCGATTTTGTTTGTCCAACTCTTTTCCGCTTTTGGTCTATACTTGATATCCATTACCTTATGGTTATTCTCCATTTAATTCTTTTGTTCCTCGTCATATGATAACTCCAATTAGCCAATCAAATTTTATCCAGTAGTTTAATTTATAATACACTTCTTTCCATACTTCTTTGGTATGTCCTAAATTTTAGAATATTCATGTTTGGCAAATTTACGTGTGTGCACTTATGGTCTACAGAATAACAAAGTATTTTTTATCTTATTGATACCGCCTACCTGATCAATACTATCTATCCTATCACTTCGAAATCCTCCTCCAATATCTAAGATAGTCATCCCTCTTCCAGCACGAGCTTCGTAGTCAAATAAAGCCTTCGCATACTTCAACCCGACTACGTAACTCTCCGAAGAGTAACATGTTGAACCAACATGGAATGCCACTCCGACCACCTGTAATTACCAATTTTATCTAATACTACTTATACCTGGCATGCATCGCGATACCAGGTAATTTGTTTTTGAGCCAGGAATCGTTTCATATGTACGCAAAACAACTTACTAAAGCTTCATCAAAGTTTCATAAAGGATAAACATACAAAGAAAAAACTTAGAAAGACATAACTTGGAAAAACACAGCGAGATAGTAGATTCTAATGATGATTTAATTTCTTGTTGTTTATTTTATTATTTCCAATCGTTTTGTAAAAATTAGACAAATAACTACTGTTCACCTGTACTTCTCACTGGATAGTGTACAGTGCATCTAAGATGTACTTCATTCTTAACGTAGCCTACATATTCGATTTATGACTAACCTTAGCTTCTTGCAGTCATTTAGCATTTTCACAAAATAATTATAGAAACAAAGCATTTACTGTATAAAGTTATTTACCTTTAAACCCAAGTTAGCAGCTTCCTCAAGTAGAGCAATAGATTCTGTTTCAAAATCACATCCAAACTTATCTCCGAGATTAATTAAGCAGTCGCTATCAACGCGGATGCGAATTAATAATCTGCAATTAACATATCCGTATAATCTTGGTACATGTTTTAACAGAATAAAGCTGTTCTATGCAACACGCAAAGATCAGGAGCCAAATATTCAAATTCCAAAAACGATAGTTTTAACTATCTTACAGAATAACCAAGCATATCTAAATGTTAAGAAATGTTTAACTTATCTTTTAGAAAATCTAGAATAAATATTAACCGTGCATCAGACCAGTGTCTATGTAGTTTTCTCAATTCGTTAGAAGTGTCGAACGTAGTATGCATTACTCCCGTTTTACGGGCGTATATCATTTGCTCCGGAGTTTTTGTTGTCATTGCGTATATTATGCTTCTGTTGAATTATTCAAACGTGATTTCTGATTATGTAATAGTAAGGCTTTCTTAAACAAATGAATTTATTACTGAAACATTGAACTACCAGTTTTCTGCGTTACACTACGGATTCATTTAATCAAAAGGGGTCCAAATCTAAATAGCTAAGTTAGTAACTTGGTAGAAGCTGTGGTAGATTAATGACAATAACTAATTCTGTATGCTTGCAACTATGATTAACTTTAATCGGATTGAACCAGTAAAATATATATCCAGATAGAAGGGATGATGAATGTATTTAGTAAATTTAAAAGTTATGATTTCACTAAAAAAATCTCGTTGTATCAAAATTATGTCTATCTACTTATTGAAAATCTTGTAACATTTATTATTGTTTCAATGTAGTTAAATCTTATGTTAAAATAATGTAAAATTGCTTACTTAGGGTTCACATTAAGTTTTCTTAACTTATAAATTTCACCAGGCGATGCACAGTCGAAACCAATGCCTTGCGATATGGCGAATTTCAAAAACGTTTCCGTGTCATTTGCTTTCATGGCTTAAAGAAATAGTGTAATAATATATTGAACAAATTGACCATTAATTTGTGTATATGGCCAGTTTTCGTTACAAATTTCCTGTTAAACTAAATAGTATAGTTTCAATAAAATATCGTTGGATAGTAAACTTCGATCCTGTAGGTACATGGTACTTAGGTACAAAAAATGTGTTAGATACCATTTTTTTTCAAGAAAAACAGATCAGAATATACAAACTACGCAAATTTGCAGACTCAGTCGCAGATAATGAAGATTGAGAATGAAGATGATGATGAATACAAGGAATTACAGTGATGTTTATTAATTTTTTTAATAAGTTCAAGATCAACAATCCATACACAGCTGTGTAACTTCTTTGTTTTACTTTACGTGGTCAAATCTTAAATCACATTCGATGGGCAACGAAATTAAAAAAGCTTGTTAAATAAAAAGCGGCTTACCATAAAATAATTTAACCCTAGGCATTAGGTCCTTAAAATACTGTATACGTCGGAAGGCTTCGTCCATATCAAAAATAAAAAAAGGCTGCTTTTGAAGGCCGTTTTCTATCATTGCTCTTCCCACGTCTTCTGGTGTAAAATTATTCAGGACAAACGCTTGTGGTGCATTTTTATTTGAAGAATATTTCACCATGTTTTCTTTCATCTGAAATACACATTTATTTATCATATAACGATGCTGGAACTCATTTTAATAGTTAATGAAATGATAATGGATTTTAATGATTAATTATTAATAACTTTAAAGAAAATTACGCGTCCTCCAAAATTAAGTAAATTTGAATAGATAATAAATGATTTAGTAATAATAATGAAATACTAGATTATTTATTTGTTAAAATATACATTATTTTTCTGATCACCCGTTTCGTACTTAGTCAAATCCTTAGCCAAGCGCGTGTAGCTTCTGCGTGATCAATCGCCAACGTTTGTTTCAATTATTCCGTTCTGCCTAACCACAATAACTGTCATTATAAACTCGTAAAAATCCTTTTGTAGTAAATTAGGTAGTTATTGAGATAATAATAATTATATTTACTTACAAGAATTTAATTTTACCATTTTATAAGCAACGATGGCAATTTGTTAATATGGTAAGATATCGCTTCGATCATTATAGATACTTTTTGCTAAGTGATGATATAGCAAAGTGTTAAATCATGTATCGTCTATAAAATTATAGGTAGATAAGAAATGTTATGGAAGCAATAAATTGTTTATAACATTAAGCGACATCGTGGTAAAATACTAAAACGTTTAAACATTAACACACTAAAAACATAAAAATCCTACCCTTTTTAATGGAGTGTTTAAAATACGTTTTTTTTATTCTGCAACACGCGCGTTAAATAATTACGGGTTTCAGTAACTATTTTTATATATATATATATATATGTATTTTTAGACACATGTAAAAATGTAATATATACGTTTATTATCAATTGTATAACCATTTGAAATATATTTCACATAGGCGCTAGTTAAAGATGATAAAAATATTTTTATCGGAAACCAGTTGTTACTATTGGCTCAATTAAAACATTTTAAGTTTTGTAACGGCCATAACCTACATAGGTTTTGTTTTTTTCATAAGATAATTAACGGGACCGAAGTGTTTTGTTAATGTTAAATTCTTGCATTAATTTATTGTTGCCGTAAAATTACCATAGTACTAATAATCTATGCTTCTATACTAATAAATAAAATTGGAGCGTCTGTTTGTAATGTCAAAACTAAATTTTTCTATCAAATAGATATGAATGTACATACGATAGCAACACCAAAAATGCAATTTTATAAATTTTTGTTCCGGGTAATCTTCGGAGCGGCTTTGCGGATTTTGACTGGACTTTTTTTGTAGATAGCTGAAGTTATTTCTGGTAACTTAGGGTACTTTTAACTTTCGAAAATAATTAGGGTTCCGCATGAAAAAATTAATACTCATAACAAATTGAATGAAATCCGATTCAATGCACAATAGGTGGAGTGTGCTCCTTTTCTTTTGTTTATAATTGTAGTAATAGTTATACAGGAGGGTAACTGGATTATTTTTGCCTCATCTTCACTATTAATGCAAGTTTTCGAAAGTATAATAATATGTAGGGGAGCAATAATACATCTAAGCTCATCAAGTGTTCCAGGTTCAACGGTACTACAAGCGTTGGCATAGAAACAATTTATGAATTTTTTTGTAAAAACAATATCTGAATTAACTATTTGGTGTGTTATTTTGCCTTTTGACGATATTCGTTTTTTCGAGATTATTTTTTGTTGTATATGTAGTTTGCTTTGCTTAAAGTGTGACTATTTTTGGTATGCCCTTGATATACTTAATGTTTAGTCCAATTTCTCCATTTGAGGTTCGCTGATGAAGTTCTATTTTTGTTTAATAAATTAGCATTTTGCATGGTACAACTAATATTGCTGACTTCAACTTTTATCGAAGCAACATTTAGAGAAAGCTTGTTATACTTCCAGTTTACTCATTCTTAGAAGATATAAATAATTCGATCATTACAGACATTTCATAGTCATCATCATATCAGATTCGGATAAGATTCGATGCGTCCCGCACCCATGCCACACCAAGCGGTGAGCGTAGTTTGCTCATTGTAGATCTATGTTGAAATTAGTCACGTGCGAGTTGCGTGTACGCTGACGTTCAGGTGCGCACGATGCGAAAGTACGATGGTGGATATTCCGTTCTTGTTACTCGAGCAGGCGAAGAGTGGTTACCGCGTCGATGCCGTGGTTATAACTTGATGCTAAAAAAATACGTTGTATGTCAGTCCTGATCCATTCTGGTAAAAGACGTCGGTCGTACTTGGGTGCCGTAAGGTTCGTCGTTGACCCGTGGTCTAATTTGAATTGGTCTAAATAACCAATAACCATAACTGTCCAGCGCGCTTGATTTCAAAAGAATCATGCATTTAATATCATTTGTTGGTGTGGAAATATCTAGAAGTATGATGTTGAAAGGAGCAAACGGAACTTACCTTTATTATTGGCCTTCGATTAAGCTGGTTCAGATTTTATTTTCCACCTCACTTCACTTTATGAACGTTCTATATGATTTGATAACTAATGTGCACTTTTAAACATATGAGAGACAGTGGCGGCGGTTGCGTGTTGGCGTTCCGTTTTTGAATAGGAAGAGGAAGGGATAATGCATACATAGACTAAATAGAGCAGGGGCGTATAGATAATATAGACAAGAAATAATTTAGAATAAGAAGAAAATATATACGATAATAGATGGCGTTAACATTTGTATATCTAGAAAAAAAAAAGGGAAAAAGAACTTAAGAATTCAATAAAAGTTGTTTTCTATATTGCATAAATTCGGCACTATGGCCATAATCTCAAATTTCATGCCCGCTTCGGACATTCATTGATATTTAAAATAATTTTCTCAGTGCTGCCTCGGTGCAGTGGTAACTGCCTCGGTGGCGCAGTTGTATTACGGTGCGACTGCCGTTCTGAGGTCTCGGGTTCGATCCCCGGGTCGGGTCAAGTGGTATTGGGTTTTTCTACTCAGTATCATCCCGGAGTTTGGAATTTGTGCTCGATATGGCGACAAGCTCGCCCCCTGTCACATCTGGGACGGAACTAAGCTCGGCGAAGTGTGGGTGGTGTAGTTCGCTATTTCACCTCTGCCTAACCCTTCGGGGATAACAGGCGTGAGCTTATGTTATGTTAAAATAATTTATTCAATTACCTATATAAATCATACAATTAATTATGTAAAAGTTGTTTAACAACTGTTTTAACTTAGTGAATTTTATTAATTATTTAGTATAATTGAGAGAAAAGATTTTCTGTGTTAACTAATCTACATTATAAAACTAATATGTTCAATTCTATTGATAATTGTATGGGTTAAAAATATTCAAATTAAAATATTTATGACTATCCACGTTTCTTATATTCTTCATTGCGTTTTAATTTTTGTGTACGGAACTCTAATTACTTTCCTAAAAACCTTTTAGTACTGAGATAAAGAAAAAATATTTCTCATAAATTCAAACACTTGCCTGTAAAACTGTGCATTGAATCTGATTTTAGTGAATTATTTATGAGTTAATTTTTTTTACGCGGAACGCTATTTTCGATAATAAAAAGTATCTTTAGTTGTGCGGAGTAAGTAACTCAGCTGGAGTTCATCAAAAAAAGGCCAGTCAAAAGCGATCCGGCCGTCCCGGAGATTACCCGGAACAAGCAAACAGACATACCGGCAAACATACCAAAAATTTAAAAATTGTCTTTTTGGTATAGGTATCGTATATATGTAGTAAGTTAAAAATTATTATTTTCACATTACAAACAGACACTTTATTTTATTTATTAGTATAGATAACACTTGAAAATTGAGTTCTCTGGCACCGGCGACGTGTTCTTATCCGAACCGGGAAAGCTCTTGCATCCGTATCTAATGCGATACATAATTGTACGTATTATTATAGAGGACAAGTATATGCTACCATTTTCCTTTAAACCTCACTACAAAACCTGGATGAAGCTATCTAGATAATTCAGTTCAATAACATTAGTTCCCAAAATAACTTGTTTAATTAAAAAGAAAACGGCCTTCAAAAACATAAACTATAAAAATGCACTAAAAAATAAATAAATCATTACTTTATAATAATCTGCTTCTGTTTACTTCAAGATATCCTTTATTTCAATATCTATCATTAATAATTTTAAAATCGATGCCAACTTACGGATAACAAAGTTGTCTAAATGCACGTCGCTAATTATATTCGATTTTTGATTAATTGTTCTTTAAAATTATTTAGCTTATATGTAATTGTGATAAAGTTTAGGCAGTTATTTATGAGCATAAATGAGTACATTAGCTAACTCGAGCTGGCATCGATTCCAAAATCATTAATGATATTAAAACAAAAGGTATATTTAAGCAAACATAAGCAGATTAAAAAATTAATTGTTTATTTACTTTTTACAGCATTTTTATAGTTTATTATTTTGAAGTCAGTAAGTATCTATAATATTCGAGGGTTTTTCTCGCTTTCCCTAATCAGATCCACTCATCAGATTCTGATTTGGGAGATCCTGAAGTGGAAATGGGACGCAGTAGGAAGTGTACTCCTTTGATTAAAAAAAATTGCAAATAAGTTCACAATTGACGGAGAAATCGAGTAACAAACATACAAACAAAAAATACAGACAAATTGAGAACCTCCCCTTTTTTGAAGTCGTTTAAAAAGATGAATACCCTAAATAATGTCAACGTTTTATTATTAGGTATTAAAATCGAATTGCACTTTTGAAAATTAAATAGTGATGACTTTACGTCAGTTCACCTGGATATAATATATCCAGAATTATAATCAACTTTTACCGATTCGACCGATTTTTATGATGTTTGATTTGTTTCTTTGATATCCGCCCCGTAGCAAAAGAACTAATAAAACACCAGAAAAAAATTAAAAAAAAAAAAATTTCCTCATACATTTTGTTTGGAATGGATTTATTGATTCTGGGCGGTACGAAGTTATTAATATTTATTTAAAAATACGCATAGTAATTAAAAGTATTTTTTGTTTTGTTTCTGTGTTTAATTTATATTTCACGCTTTACAATTTCATAACAGACATGTAATAATTGTCTTCAGTGTTTCAATAAGTATTCATATTACATTTTAAAATCATTTCACAGTCAATTGAAATGTCCGTTTATACGTACATATTTCATTATAAAAATGTTTTAAAACCGCACGAACTCATTATTTTTTTCATTCATTCAATCGAGTGAGTTCTTTAAAGATCGTGTGCTCGATAAAATATTCATTCAGTTTATAATATTATCTCAGAAATCTAAATCAATATAAGGTAAAATTGTTTTCTATTTTATTATATTTATTATCAGGACGGAATCAATCTCCATTGAAACGTTTTGTATTCGTTACATTAAGCAACATGAGACTATTTTGAATATTTAATTGTACCTTTGATCACCGTTACTAAGATATTACGTTTTACATAAATGGTTTTTTTTAATAATACGATTATATTCACAGTCTTTTCAATTACCTCGTAAGCCGTATAGTCAACACGTTTCGCGACTACTAGAGAGCTGGCCAATATTTGCACAGCGTATAATTATTGCCATCCAATGGCAATGCGGCCTGCCTTCTGGGAACCATTCCATCTAGCGGCGAGCTGGACGGAATTAATTATTTATATTATTATTTTTTTTCTATTATTAAATATATCGTACTAATTGATACTTTGTACATAACATTACACAAATATTAGCAAAGTATAAAAATATTTTACATCATAAATGTTCTTGTAAATTAATCTATCGTGTTGAAAACCACTATTAAATATTTGTATCAATATTAACGTGCAGTAACAAAATTCAGAAAAAGTATTCTATTCCATTCTATTGGGTTTGAATCCATCACACAATTTCTTAATATTTTGAGGCGAAAACCTAAATATCGATTATCACGATGAATGAAATTAGGAGATCCGCAGAAAACCCAAAGAATCGCTAAATTTACGTGGCAGTGGACTGGACTGGACACATAGCTCGCAGAACCGATGCCCGATGGGGCCAAGGAGTTCTTGAATGGCTGCCACGAACTGAAAGACGAATCGTGGGTAGGCCCCCTACAAGATGGGCCAAGGACCTGGTGAAGTTTTCGGGAATCAGTTGAACGCGGGCGTAAAACCAGCCGTTATGGAGATCTTTGGGGGAGATATATGTCCAGCAATGAACGTCTTTTAGAACAATAGTTTGTAATGATTCAAACATGGAAAATGGAAATGACAACGTCATTAGAGGAACGCTGTTTTTACGTTTAAGCGAAGAGTTCACTTTTTCATCTGACTTTCTGTAATGGAGAATTATAAATTACTGATAGTAAAAGCTTTCTACAATATAGTATTGATAACGATTGTGCCAGATTCATTTTAATATGAATGGATGGATCAAACTAAAGTAATCTCATCCATATCGTTCTTTCACTTGAATAAACGAAATATGTTAAAATAATACAAATTACTACAAAACTTAAGTAAAGTATAGGAATTTATTTCTCTTTCTCTCTTAGTAACACTTACATCTATATTTCGGACAATGGTCAGCATGGCAGAAAATGATTTCATTAAAATCTGTACTCAGCCAGCACTCGTATTGGCTAATTCTTCAACACCAGAAGACGTGGGAAGAGCAATGTTAGAAAGTGGCCTCCAAAAGCAGCCTTTCTTTATATTTAATATGAATGAAACCTTTCGACGTATACAACATTTTAGAGATGTAATGCCTAGAATTAAATTATTTTATGGTAAGCGCATACTTTGTAAAATAAATAGAGTTATAATTATACTATACAATTTAAAAAAAAACTTATGTGTAAGTAATTAAAAAACTTAATTAAACTTGTCATGACAGAACAATAAACGGAGCTATTACGAGATTAGGTCATTTGTTCAGACATAATAACATTATTTTAAATGTGAAATAGAATGTAATAAATATGAATACTGTTATAATAAAACAGAAAATGATAATGCTTTTACATGTGTATAAAACTTTAATGTATGCTTACATTTTATCTATAGATATATAATCAACTACAATAGCGGCACACTGTGATGGCCTATTTGACGTTTGTCCGCTCACTGACCTTGGTATAAATTAGTAACTACGTTTGAAAGATTTCTTTATTGTGTATATGTGTACAAACATAAATATGTATATTTGTTTTCATCAAAACATTCAGTACATTCAAATATATAATAATAAGTAAACTTTAAGATTATTAAAAATTAGTGAAAAAGGATTTCAAAAATAATTTCACAATACACTTTACAATAGTAAGTGAAGTGTCAAAGCGGCCATCATAGCGTGTCGCTGATATAAACAGAATTTAATAATATACTCATTATTTCTTTATAATAAGCGATTAAATCGAACGACTCGGAAATGTTGTTGAAGTTCGCCATATCCCAAGGAATTAGCTTCGATTGCTCGTCGCCGGGTGAAATTTATAAAATAAGAACATTTGGTGTAAATCCCAAGTGAGTAACTTAAAGGAATTATTATTTTAAAAACTCAGTATAAACTTATTACAAATATGGTCAAACATAGAAGAAATGATGTCTCAGTCGGATTTTGCCTTTAGCCTGTTCTTCTAGGCGCGTAAGTGCCCGTCCCGAACCACACCGTCACATAACATTATGCGAGATTTTGCGAAAAAATAAATTCCTTATTGATCTTTTTAATATCAACATTGATTACTAATTTACAGACGCATAATTTACGGAATGCCAACGAAAACTCCGGAGCAAATGGCTTACGCCCGGGAATCAGGAGTGAGACATACCACGTTCGACAGCTCATACGAACTTAAGAAACTGTCTGAATATTGGCCAGAATCGCGGTAAATAAATTTATATTACGTGAGCAGAAATTTAGATATGTTTCACTCCCCATTCACCCGTTTTCAGTAATGGTAAGCAGATCTTTAATGCCCCCATGTTTGCATATATTGACATGGTTTTTATAAAACCTTTTTTTTTTTGACGGGGGGAAATGCATTTACGCACTACCCTTACCTATTGCATTAGTGAGACCGGAGTCCCCCAATGCAATAGGTAAGGGGGCACGGAGGGACGAACTCCGTGCCAGTGTGGGACTCACCCGGGCGTGAAGCGCCCGGAAATATCCACTAAAACCCCCCGGGGCCGTCCGCCGCATTTGGGATGGGTGCGACACTGGGTGGCTTTCGCAAGCACCGCGTCGCCCCCTGCATGGTTTTTACAAAACCTGCTTTTAAGCATTTTCAAGTAAATAAGAAAATGTTGTTAACATAATCACCATTCAAGCCTGCTGACTGATCTCCCGTGTCATCAAATATAATCAAAGCATCAACTTCTCTATTAGAGGATACTCTAACTCCTCTATTGATAATGATAATAATCGTAATGCTTGAGAAGGTCCTTTATGATAAAAACATTTTATTTTTTATCATAACAATAGTTATGTGCCCGCAGTTGCATCCGCGTTTCATATGTTCTTCACTAATTTTTAATTTTTTTATACGGATCCCTAATTATTTTCAAAAAACAAAAGTACCCTACGTTACGTGGGGTAACTTCAGCTACTACTAAAAGAAGTTCCGTCAAAATCGGTTCAGCCATTTCAGAGATTATCTTTTTCAAACTTTTGGTATAGGTATCGTCGTAAACGTACATTCATATCTATTTAGGATAAAAAATATTCTGACATTACAAACACTTCAATTTTATTTATTAGTATTGTTTTATATCCTTGAACTATGATTATTTTATAATTTATTGTACCTTAATTACATAACGAGTTAATTTAATTCCATAGTGTTCTTCCATTCTTTTACTCTAAATCCGATTTGAAATTTTATGAGCATTAAAATCTTGATATCTGTACTACTAGACGTATTACTATATTTTCCAGCGGCTCCACCCGCGTGTTATTTTTTTTCTACTCCGCATAATAATTCACTACGTAATATAGTGTTTAATTAAATATTGGAATAGAACTGATCCTATTTTTTGTTCAGGTTCATAATTCTATTAGTACTGACAATATAAAACGCAGTGGAAGACACAGCGTGGGTACGCCCCCGACGAACCAGTAAAGGTCACGGGAGTCCGCTGGATGCGGGTGGCACAAGACCGGACGTCGTGAAGATCTTTGGGGGAGACCTATGTCCACCAGTGGACGTCTTTCGGTTGAATGGATATAAAGAAAGATTTCTCATAAATTCAAAAGTTTGCCATTAAAACCGATCATTTAATCGGGTTTTGTTCACAATTTTATTCGTTTTATTTTTTACAAGGAACCCTAATTATTGTCCAAAAATAAAATTAGACTAAGTTATGCTCTTCACTTAAGCTATCTTCCAGAAAAGTTTAATCCTGTTAAAATCTGTCCAGCCATTCCGGAGATTAGCCGGAATAATGAGACGGGCAGATAGACAAACGTTTAAAAATATCTATTTTTTGCATAATAACATATGCATTTATTAAAAAGTTGTTATTTTGATATTACGAACAGACACTTCAATTATATTTATTAGTATAAATAAAACAGTTGGAATATTTGTTTTATTACAGATTGTTAATTCAAGTTCGTGTCGAAACAGATCTTCAAGTTCGATTGGGGGATACATTTGATTGTGATTTTCAAAAAGAAGCTATTACTTTATTGGAGGAAGCTGCAAACTTACGTTTAAAAGTAAGATTTAGTAAAGTAATACTTAGTTTCTTTTGTAAAAGAGTAATCATTTCAGTAATTATTTCAGTGCTCTGCATTATTTATAGTCTATATTGAAGAGATAACAAAAGACGAGACCTTGAAAAAACCCTTATTTTTATATTGCAACGTAAATTAATTAACAATAAGTTGTATTATTATAAATTGTCTAAACTTATAATAATTAAATTACATACTTCTTTTATAACATTCCACGTGCTTTTAATTTCCCCTAAATATTTTTGTAACTGTAGTTTGTAGTATTTTGATACATCAATTTCTATAAGAAATGTAATATTCTTTTACACTATTATTTAGATTATCTGTTACTTGAAGATTATGTTTTATATTTTCGTAATAATTCAATTGCCGTAATAAATAGTGGGCCTGAACCTATCAAGTAAAATATGATTATAGCAGAATCAGTGGCGTAACTAAACCATCTAAGGCCTGTGCCAAAGTCATTGGATGGGGGCCCCAGTATAAATCATCACGTTGGAATTCGATTTTAATAAATCACTAAAGTGATCACTAAAGCTTTTAAATATATAGTTGTATCTAACTTTAATTTTATTTGTATTATGTTAAAAATATTAGGATTCTTTTGAGCTCAAGGCTTCGCGGGCCGAGGCCCCATCGGACCGGAGCCCGTGGGATTTTGCTAGCTCTTTTGCAGCTATTTTGCAAACTATAGGGTGGCAGTTTTGATAAAATTTGAATAAAATTTGATCAAAATATAAGTAATATTGATCAGAATATACTACCGAGAACACGTTTATAATTAGTCATTACAACACTATTTCACACACACTTTTGCAACTCGTTTTTGTAACGCCTTTTAACTAGCACTGTCAGTCTTGTCTATGGTCTTGACTTGTCTAGGTCTATGGGTAAAATCATAAGGGATAATGATACATATGTGTGTGTGTGTGTGTGTCAAATGTATGGTAGTGTGTAAAGTTTTAATTGTTTCATTAATCTATTGTATTTTTTAAACATAATTTATAGTAATATTAGCTTTCTCCATTCCTTCATATAAACTCAAATTGTATTAAATTGTATACTCTTATTAATCTTCATTAAAAAGAGTAAACAGTTTTTACTTCAGGTAGTGATATTTTCAACAGGTGGTAGGTGTCGCATTTGATGTTGGATCCACATTTAACTCACCGGAGAGTTATGTCGTTGGGCTGAAGTTCGCTAGAACACTCTTTGACCATGAAGCTCGCGTTGGGAGGGGAATGAAAATTTTGAATTTAGGAGAAGGTTTCCACAGTGCTACAATAAATAGTATTGATAAGGTATCATTAATTTTTGAACATGCTTATGCAGACTGCCGCTCGGTAATTTCAAACTGATGCCTCTATCATTTAAAGATGGCCAAATAAAGTTTCACTTCAAACTGTTATTCATATCATACAATCTATATTAAAATTGACAAGTCTGATATTCGTTACCTTGGCGGGTACACTAACGAGTTCAAATTAAGATAAACTTAACTTCATTCACAAGTCAATCTTTTACATAAATGTTAATAATTTTAGCAATAAGACAAATGAAAAAACAATTTGTTATATAAAACAGTTATATAAGACATAGTGATTCTATTTTATATTAGTAATAGATCAATTACAATAGTAGTAAATGCTTTTAATGTTTTGAATAGTATAATGATACTTACAAGTAAACAAATTGAGTCAATGTCAATCTTCCAAATACAGTGCTTCCAAATGTTAAGTGTTTTTCAACTAATTTACTTGCCATTCTCACTAGTTCCACTCTTTATTAAATTTAGAAATTAATAGTAACTTCCTAAATGAAAGAGTTAACTATCTACCTCTTATTATATGCGTACATAAAGTCTTAATTCTTAAGGCTAACTACATGCTTCTCGTGTCGCGGCGATAGAAATTTAATTTTATCTGATTTTACAATATTACGCCGTATTATAATAAAGTTATTTATTTATATTACTACGTTGCCATATTAGCTATGTTACGTAATTAACAGTTAAGTTATTAACAAAAGCATGACTTATAATATATTATTATATATCCAATATTTAATAGTTTCGGAAGCCTTAATAATCTGTACAATATTTTTAGTTATTTGTGTATTTGATATTATATTTTACTTGTACTTTACAGTTATCCACGGTTTTAAATGCAACATTAAGTAGATTATTCCCGCATCCGAATGTACAGGTGATCGCTGTTCCCAATAGATATCTGTGCGATTCGGCTTTTACATTATACTGCAGCATCAACAATGTTCGTAGGGTATGAATTGCACAATACTATATAACACTTATATTAAGAGTATCTATTAGACACATAAAAAAATTGAAGCATTTAATTCAATAATCAAAATAAGAACTTTTATTTCATTAATTAAAATAAAGAAGGTTCCGCGTAATAAAAATTAAAACTCACGAAATGTGAATAAAATACGATTCAATGGACAGTTTTGGAATTTGTGAGAAATGTCTTTGCTTTCTGTTAGTATCAAAAATATTTTAGAATCAAAAAATAGGGACCATCGAAACATTATTTTCCTGTGATTATTTGAAAACTATATTACGTAGTGTTGAATAAAAAAAACGTGACAAGCGAGCGCAGCCGCTTGCACACAACTAGTATGTTACATATTTTTTATATATTGGATAGGATCGATCACAATCTTATACTCAATGTTATGTCATTTTGTGGCTTATCATGGGTTGAGTCGTATTAGTATTGCATGGTCCATTGATTCGTTAAAAAAAACCTCTCAGACTACAGAAGGACTCAACATCTCAACATCAACAGTGAAAAGAGGCAATGTAAAAGTAGTTTCCACTCCTTGACCAAAAATATGAACAACGTGGAGTCACTGAAAAACTAACATTCCTTTGTTGCCAGACGAGGGTGGGTGGTAGCTTATGGAAAATTAAGTGATGCTATCGGAACATTCGTATAGGTACTTAGCAACCGATTTCAAAACTTAAGGACGTTTACTAGCCATCTGGACATTAGTAAATAAATCTTTTTGAAGACATGTTAGTCCACTGCTGGACATAGGCCTCTCCCAAGTCACGCCACTTCAGTTGATCCTCGGCCGGACGCATCCAACCGCTCCAAAGTAAATACTAGCACTAGGAAAAGCTATGATGTCATTGCAATGTATTCCTTTACCGAAAGCTCTTTACAGATCAGACTTAGATGTCATATCTTTGTTTAAAATCGATATTGTTAACATTTAAATAAAATAGTTAATGATGTATGTAACATTATTCATCTATTTTTGTCACGGAGTCAAATTTTATTAATGAAAATATAAACGTAAAGCTAATAAAACAGCAGTAAGCGACATGTACTTTTTTTTCTAAACTAGCTAATGCTGTTAGCCGGAAGAAGGTCCTTATATGACCGGAAGGGAATTACATGTAAGATCTTTTGTTTACACTTTATAGGATAAATGCTTTGACAACAATCTCACCTGATGTTAAGTCATGATGTAGTCCTGTATGGTAAACAACACTAAACGGAGAAGTAGTGGTTCTCAAATGATGCTGCTGGAATACGTCTAATGCTATTTAGCGACAGGTTTTCAAACATGAGGGTGGTAACTACCCAAGCTTGCATTTTTAGAAAAATTTTACCGTCATGTTATGGTTTCCTCACGATGTTTTCCTTCATCGATAGCTGGGCTCGAAACCGCGTCCATTGATGTGGAATCTGACCGCACTATTAACTGCGACATCGTCGCTTAAATCCTGTACCTGATACAGCAGACAACGTTACTTTCGTGTACGACAAGTAAATAGTTCTTAATTTTTACAGTCACTAATTTAATATTTTTATTAAACATCGTAATTATAACAAAAAATATTTTACCATTTATAATAACTATCGTACGGATCATTTAGGTGAATAGAGATAGAAAAGAAATAACCATGGTTTATATAAATGATGGAGTTTATGGGAGCCTCAAATATTCTGAAAAATGGCATGTCCTTAGCAAGTTCAAGGTACGTAATTAATATATTTAAATAATCAAAATATTCAATACAGTTTGGTTCATATTTCAGTATTAAACAATATACTCGTATCGTCAATGAACAATCAGGTTTTCAAGATACACAAATAATGTTTATAGTTCATTTTTATAGTTTCAATTTAGGAAAATAACTTGGTTTTTTCTCAACATTTTTTTACCCTGCTTTTAAAGATTCAAAGCATCATTTGAGAGATACTAAAAAAATCTAAGTATAATATTCTGTGGATTATCTACATAAAAAAGAAATTAAGTAACAAATAGTATTTTGTGTATGGTTTAGAATAAGACTGTGCATCCATGAATACGAGATGCATTCGAACGATAAATCAATACTTACCATCTGTCCCGGATAATACTCTAAATCGGAAGTAAGTGAATTCGGATTACACTCATAGAATCGTCATTGGATAATTATAATGTGTAAATCTATATTGTATATTAAAGTTGTTTCCTTTAACAGCTTTAATATCCTGTTAATATTCAATGAAAAGAACGCAATTTATTGTATGAATATTTATAAGCTCGATCTTCAATATTGAATTTATTACCGAGGGTCAAAGTGAGATTTTTGAATTTGTTTAAACCACGTCCCGAATGCTACGAAAGATTGTGATATTATTCCAGTGAAAAAACTGGGGAGAAAGCACTTGGAAGCTAGCTAGGTAGGTATACGTTACTTTAGTAAATTTTTCTTTATTAATTTAAAAAAAAAATACTTATTTATTCCAAATTTATAAATCGGTCGAATATCGAACTTACAATAATTTCCATATATCTTAGTCAAGAAAATATTAGGTCTGTACATATGAAATTGGCGTTATGTCTAATAGACCATTTTGATGTTAAATATCTGGTGTTTGGTTAAAAATTCCTAATTAAAATTTATCTTAATTTGGGCTTGTGTATTTCTTTATGTTTCGAATTTAATGATTCAATTGTTGTCGCACCATTTGGTTGTTCTTTGACATCGTTCAGTTCAATAACAATGTATTATGTTTATCGTCTTAATAGATTCAATAAATGATTTATGTCATTAATTATTGATTACAAATATAAGAAATATTTATTAACAGCGAACAACAGAACAAGACACGACAGAGTTAGAAGACATGATTTTATGGGGTCCAAGTTGCGATCCGAACGATCGCATCATGGCAAACTTCCCAGTACGCCTTCCAAAATGCATGCCTCTCGATTGGCTAATCTTCCAGAACGTTGGCGCATACACGATTTCGTTCTCCAGTAAATTCTCATGCCTCGAGTCACCGTTAGTTCGATCCGTTCTTTCTATGGAGTTATGGTAATTACTTTCTTTTTTTTTAAATTAAATGATAATTATCCCTTCAATAAATTGTGACATCCTTTTTTATTACTCTAATAATAATTATAAAAAACAATAATTTATTCAATATTCATCAAATACATAATAGCCGTATGTGAAGCAATGATTTGGTAGTGTGGATGGACTGCACGACGTTGTACGCAGGTCCGAACCCAGCTATCCTACTATATAATAAGCTTTTGAACAAGACATCGTGAGAATAACATGGTGTTAGTAGGGAAGTTCACAATAATGCCTGAGTTCCAAACCTCAAGTTTGAAAAACCTGTCGCCAAGCACTAATAGGTATTAGCACCAACTCCATAGAACCGCTTCAATTGCGCAGGAACATAGCCTCTCTAAGCGTATTTTACCGCTTGTATCATGGCGAGTGTTCTGAAGAGCTCTTTGAGCTGATCCCCTCCTCTCCATTCCATAACAGAACCACGCGGGTGGGACTTCGGTGTCACGGTTTCACGGTGACACCCATTACTTCAAAAACCAAAAAGTTTGCTGACTCTTACTTCTGTCGCACTGTGAGGTTATGGAACCGTCTTCCTGTCAGCGTGTTCCCTCCTTCTTATGATATTGGGTCCTTCAAAAGAGGCGTGAAGAGGTATTTAATCAGGTTAGCATGACAGCGGTGACTGGCATTGAATTCTGTTCAGTGTCAGTCGCTGCTGTTTTGGATTGTACTGCACTTACCATCAGGTCCAGTGCAGTCACTGTGCTGTGCATTATAAAAAAAAAAGGTATGTTCCAGCAGCATCACTTGGTAGTCATTACCTTGTAGGCTTATTACGTTTACCATTATGGACTACATCGTCGCTTAAATGTAAGATTGTGGCCAAAGCACTGATGCTATACTCTATAAAAACAAATTTAATTCACAGGAATATGATAAACGATAAGGACGGTTTTAGCCCGAATGATTTCATCATGAATCCAGATATTTCATCACCATTACCAGCGACGTTACCTCCTCGGCCATCTTTAAACGAAATATTCGAACATTCCCACACGTCAATGTTGAAAGTGTAACTATTTTAAAACAATGAAAACTAAATACTAGTAAACGCACACTAAATACAGTACCTGTCAATTTCCATTATATTACTTCTACCTTATAACTAAACTTAAATGTTTAAATAGAGTATTAAAAACATATTAGCAAATAGGAATAACGAGTTTATCAAAATTATGAAAGAAAATGTTTCAAAATGTATTTTTTTTTTAAATAAAAAACGACCTATACAAATGGTCTCATTTTTGTGAATAATTTTATAAAAAAAAACTGTTTATTTTCTAATAAATTAATCTATAATTGGCTTAAAATCAGAATTTAATACTCGCATGAATTCAAAATAATTATTGTTATAATATATGTAAGTATAAATAATTAAATTACTTTTGATAATTAATGTTAAACCAAGTAATATAGTAAATACCAATAAAAAATGTATATTAAAAATTAAATATTTGTCCGTATTAATTATATATTTAAATAAATACTTTTTTTTTGTTTTATTACAGTAACTAAGCTGTGTGCTCGCGGCTGAGTTACTGTAATTTTTTGAGCTGAGTTTTTTTTATTTTTCTCTAATTATTTTCCAAATTTTCGGAATGAAGTTCTTTAACGCGCCTTACGGGTAGAGCGTTTTAGTAGAAATCCAGACGTAACGAAATACCATATGCTGTGTATGAGTGTGTATATTAGTCAGCAACTGCTGTTGGGGACCCCGACCGCACAATTTTTTTTTGCTTTTTTTTCTTCAAAATAACCAAATATATTTGTCACAAATTCAAATACCTGCCAGTAAAAATGTGCATTGAACCTGATTTTATTCCAATTTTTATAAGTTTTAATTTTATTACGCGGAACTCTAATAATTTTCGAAAACTAAAAGTATCCTATGTTACCTGGAGTAACTTCAGCTATCTACCAAAAAATCCTGCCAAAATCGGTTCAGCCGTTCCGGAGATGACCCTTTCTAAACAGATGGAAAATTTTCAAAACCGTACTTTTGATATAGGTGTCATATATACAAGCATATCTATTTAGAAAAAGAAATAATTTTGACATTACAAACAGACACTTAAATTTTATTCATTAGTTTAGATAAAAAATGTAGGCATTAGCTAGGATTAAAAATTCGCGGGAGTTTTTACACACAAGTAACGGGCAAGCCGAGGTTCGTACTACTTTGATACCCTTATGCTAGTTACCATATTATGGCGAGTGCCTTCAGCACTTACCCCCAAATTTACGGTGAAGCTATGAAGGCTTTCCGGTCAACAGCGTTAGCTAAGTTAGCAAAAAAAAAAACAATCTACGCTTCAATTTTAATTTTTTCGTGTTCATTTATTGTTGTTTTATAGCTATAGGGCCTACTCAATTATGCAAAAAAAATTTAGCAAATGATGATCTCAAAGGATTAAGTTTAACTTTCTACTTTATGAGCGTATGAACTAACAAGCAAATAGTTAGAAAACTTAGATATGATATACGTTTGAAAAATTAATTACTGATTTAGTTATTACTTCGACATTGTCTACATATTATGGAGTATTTCTTTTAATTATTTTGAAAAATTATTGCTTCGCTAAAAACTGTGTTTCGTTTATATATATGCTGAAAGAATAACCGATGGTAAATTATTTACGGTCCTAACTTCCAACTGTGTAATTTTCTTATGGAAACGTTAACACGTACTGGCTTGCTTACTGTTCATAATATTATTCAAACAAAACACGCAAATATCATGTGGTACTCGATTTACGTGCTCGGAAATGGAAATATCAGAACTTGTGAAGGAAAATAGTTTCATTTCTTATATGTCACTAGCTGTATGCCTGTGGCTGTGCCCGCGTTTCATACATTCTTCATTGCTTTTTAACTTTTCTATAAAGAATCAAAAACTATTTAGCTTAAAAAAATTATTACTAAGATAAAGTAAAAATATTTATAATATCATAAATTGCTCGTAAAACTGTGCATTGAATCGGATTTGATTCGTTTTTTATGATCTTTATGTTTTTTGCGTGGTACCCTAATTATTATCGAAAATTAAAAGTACCCTAAGTCACCCGGAGTAACTTCAAGTATGTACCAAAAAAAGTCCCGTAAAAATTAGTCCAACAGTCCTGGAGATTACCCATTACAAACTAACAGACAGACAACATTTTAAAAAATTGTACTTTTGGTATAGATGTCGTGTATACATTAATAACTATTTAGTATAACAAATAATTTTGACATTGCAAACAGACAATTCAATTTTATTTACTTGTGTCCCTATGTACCTTTCCACAAAGTTATGGTCCTTGCGCTCCATGTTTTATTTAAACGGGGTCTGTCAAAATAATTAGAAATCTTAATATATTCGTTTAGTTATTTCCCATGACTGCGGTCGCGTTTCCCGTAATCACGTATTTTTAATGACACCCCCCCCCCCAACATCTATAATATATAATAAATATAATAATATATAAATGTAGCCTAAATTACGCCCATTAACCATAAAACCTTTAACATTAACCATAAAAAGTCCCGTTAAAATCAGTCCAGCCGTTCCGAAGATTGGCCGGTAAAAACAGAACAGAGCAGACAAAATTTGAATAACTGTGTTTTTTTTTCATAGGCACCATATACCATTTGTACCATTCATATGTATTTAGTAGAAAACTGTTTTTTATTATGTGTTTGAAACAGTTATTACAATTCTAATACTGTCTTCAGTAATTAATCACTTAATAATTAGTCAGCCACATTCCAACGTGTCCCTCTCTTCCGGTATTCCAGTCAGTCACAGTCCAACGTGCCCCTCTTCTCCTGGGTTCTTATCGGTAGATAACCTCTTTTGGTTAGTGGTTGGTAGCTGGTGCCAGGCTGCTACCCCCCCGGACGGAAAACACAGGGAGTGGCACGACCAAGTCAGGATGCCGCCGGAGCGACGCGGAGTATGCTGGTTACATCCCGTGTAGCCCCAGGAAGGTGACGGATGGTACCGTGGGTATTCCCGGCGCTCTAAGCCGGGTGAGTCCCACATACCCCCCTACCTGCTCTAATCCTGAAGAGGGTTCTCCCGGAGAATGCGTAAATATATATCCCCACAAGGGTACAAATTATTAAAATAAATAGGTATAAAACTGATTTTTTAGTCGTAAAAGCGATCTGTTTTTAGAATGGCGAATGAAACGAATTTTATTTACATTTCTTTCATGAAACACTGAACGTGTTGGTTTAATTATATTTAACTGACTTAATGAAGTGAAACTAAACACGGCTACTACCTGAGTTCGACCGTAATTTGTTATCCCTAACCCGCTGCTCTAAACTCTCAGTTCAAACTGCTGTCCCCGCTTTGTAGAATAATACTGCAGGACCCTTTAGGAATGGTCAATTGTTTTAACTTTGCATGTTGAATTATTTTCCATGTAATTACGAAATACTGCCTGCTTCAAACATGCCCTAAGCTTTTCTAAATTATATCATATTACATCTATTCTTAAATGGTATATGGATGAGCTTTTCTAGCTTCAAATATTCAATGAGTACATCTCTGTGTTATTAAATATTATATTTACTTCCCTATTCCTATACTTTTCACTTTAAATTATAACACACTTTAAATTTGTCTGCATCTTTACTCTTTTTTCAAAATTCCTGAGTCTGTTCAGGTGAATTTGCATAGGTTATGCAAAAGGACATAAAGCTAAAGTCAGACAAACGACCTGTTCTGTTGAAAAATACCATTTCTTTACTGTTATAAATATCGGTATTCTTCTTGAGACCTAAATGGAGATTTGATAATGTTCAAATATTGTGTTTACTTTAACACAATTATTATAACAACGGTTATAATACAGAGTTCTCGTTTAAAATACTTTTCTCAATATTTTCAAATTAATTTCAAACAATTATTATTATTTTAATCTGACTAACGCTGTTGCCCGGATGGGCCTCAAAAGCTTCACCGAACCATATCTTCAAACAATTATCTTCAGCATTAAAACTATTGAAGAGTGTAGTTACATTTTTTTTTTAAATTACGTAAATAAAATTGTGTTTTAAAATAAAACAAACTCCGTCTATACCTTTAGAATTATGAATATTAACCCCTTGAGCACTAACCTGGCGTTTACATCAGCTTTCCATTGTTTTCCTATTGTTTCTTTTTATCGATAATCGACATATTAATTTAAAATTTATTTATTTTGCATGGGTTAATTACATGGCGCCCTTAAGTTTGTCCCAAGAGACTGTGCACTCAAGCACGCAAAGACATGAAAAAGAGGTTTTAATATCCGAGCGAAATCTCCGGAGCGGAATGACCTCAATAATTATCTCTCATTCGCTTTATCTCAAACCCTGTGCTGGTAATGAATGAGACACATTAAGTTTAATTAAAACGGGTTATTCTATTTTATAGCAATTCTCGGAATGCAGAATGTAATGAATTTCACAAATTTAACCATTTTTCTAAACTGTAAACTTGCTTACAAAATTTTGTCGTATTATTATACCATTTCTAATTATATTTAATCTGTCTTCGAATGTCTCAAACTCAGATTATACTTCGGCCTATAGCATGGCCGCATATGAGACAGAAATAATGTTTAATAGTCTTCTTTGGCAACCTAAAACACTGCAACCCACCATCGCACTTACAATAATTACAGGCAAATATACAAGAATTCAAAACGAACTTCTGAACGAAAGAAACGAAAACACTAAACGCTACAAATGTGTTTGGATTTTTTTTCTAACCTAGCTAGCCCTGTTGACCGGAAAGGCCTTTACATCTTCACCGTGATTTCGGGGTGCGAGTGCTGAAAGCACTCGGCCACAAAAAGGTAACTAGCACAAGGGTTACCAAAATGGTACGAACCTGGGATTGGCTGTTACCTGATTGTGAAAATTCTCTCGCGAATTTGATCCTAACTAAACCCTACATTTTGTATTTCACATTAACTTTTGTGCCTGCGTGTTATGTGCAGGAATGTGTATGCAGTGTTGTGCGTGTGATGTTTGATGCATTGGCAGTGTCACTATAATGCACTGACGGCGACGTCAAGAGCCTCGCCAGTTGGAGAACGAGGCAAGTCTTGGATCACCGCCTAAGGGGGACCCGGAGATTGTGCGGGAGCAAAATTAGCCGCCTGTCCTCGGCGGCGGGAACAACGGTTTCGCGGGCGTGGGCGCTGTCACGCATACTAAATCGGTTGAAAGGGAAAGATCCTATTTACGCACGTGATTATATCATCGGGATCGATGAGAACGTTTCAGGGTCTCCGAAACGGTTTCGGAGCTAAGGGGTCGGTGGAGTACGCGACGGCTTTCGCTATGAGCGAATTCGGGCGTGTATCTGCGCGGTCGAAAATGGCGCGACACTGCGACTTGATTACAGAATGGATGGATGGTAGGTTGAGGTCTCTGTGTAAGTCCACATTCCTCTTGTACCACCGGGCAACTACGGCTCTCCTGGGGAAACGGTTCTGAACCACTTGGAAGGAGGCTAGATCTGTGTGAGTGAAGGCAGGGGCGCAAAACGTAAGAATGGACCTAAATTTGTTTGGATAACCCTCAAATTCCCCAAGGAATAAAAATCGGTCATGGCAATAAGGATAAAAAAAATCCTTTTGTCTTTTTTATTACATAGGTAATATTAAACATATATAAATATATATCGATATAAAAATGTCATGTAGTCTCTTTCTGACATATTAAGTAACGTTCTGGGAGTGGTAATTCAATTGCCTCAAAAGACTACTGAAATACTATTCAAAAAGCTAACAGGTAAATTAAAAGTGTAATGAATTTCAATAGACTTGTAATAGAAATCAAACATATTGTTTCGAATACACATAATTTTTATAACCTCTCTTTGAATGTTAGGTTAATCTTTTCAGTTAAGTCATAGTTGGCTTCGTGTTCAATTTCTGCGTATATTCCTTTTATATTGTGGAATTAAATTATACAAACAAATAACAGTAAATAAAACTTCGCTATTTACTTTAAATATCATTTTTTTATGAATAAATTAACTTATAAAATTTACAAATATTACACTGCTTTACAAATGTTTGTGTAAATATAACATGGAATATAATTGCTTTGATTTTTTTTTGTAAATGATTTTAAACATTATTTACTAAATAGATTGGAGTGCTATTATCGACTTCTGGTGCAATTATCCTTTTTATCATTTCTGGGTCACGTTCAAGCTGACGCTGAAAAAGTATTAGGCTAAATTTTATTATGCTATTTCATACTAAACTAGCTGCCGGTACTGCAATATTTCATGTACTATATTTATAATTCCTTCAAACGACTTAATAGATTTTAATGATTTTTTCGTTTAGGTCTGAGTGAGTCCGAGATGGTTTTTTGATGTAGTATAGAAGTTGGACTTAGTAAATGGCACAAGTTCTAGGGTTTTTTTCTTATTATGGGTTGTTATGGGCAATATTTACTGGACTTTAATAATCTAATCACCTTTCATTCATTTCACACGTCTCAATGCTTTTTTTTCTGCCATTTATATTATATTTTACACTGCAAGGCTTTTATGTCCAACGTCGAAAACAAGATTGTATATTAAAAACATTGAATAATATGTGTTGTGAAAAACGAATTATAATGTTTATATATCGACTAGCTGTGCCCGCGAATTTGTTCGCCAAATTCAGCCAAATATATTCTAATAGACAGACTATATACTGCGTCTACATGTAATCTATCTCATGACCAATATATTCTGTATATGTTCCGACCCGTCACACGCGGTGGAGGTCACACCGGCCAGACCAGGCCATCTCCCAGACAACTTTCCCTGTGCAATGGAATGTCAAAGTCTCTGCCCCTTCCCCCTTTGTTTGGCAATGCGGCAGAGTCCAGATCCTACCAGTGCGGTGTCCGGACAGAGCCGCCGTCGCGTTTAGCGCTCGCGAGGCACCTGAATTGAAAAACTATGCACCCAGTCTTTTTTGCCCTAATAGGTGTGAATGAAAGATATGCGATTCGATAATGCTATAGATTGTATCCTTAATGTGTCGAGTACTCGTAAAAATAGGAAAACAATGGCAAACTGGCGTAAACGCCAGATAAGTGCTCAAGGGATTAATATTAGCATATATGTAATTATGCATTGACTTAATTATTATAGATTTTTTTATGAATCTAGATAAACGCTATTCATACATTATAAAAATCCATATATATGTGTGTAAAAAGTATGCCAAATGTTACTATATAGTTTCAAATTTCATCGTAGTCGGTTGAATATTTTTACATGATTGGCGAATAAATTAATAAACGGACAGACAGAAAAAAATGTGAAACTATCGAGATGTGTCCTCTAGTAGAATCTAAAGCCCTACATGGATTTTTGCTTAAATATCTTCAATGTACAGATTTCGTTCATTGTCCAGTATCTATGTCCTTATAATGTTTGAAAACAGTCCATTTTTTTTTTATTATGTAAAGCGCCATCTATAAATAATCGTCAGATTTCACACATGTACAAATATAAAATTTATGTTGGTTTGATTTAGTTTTATTTCTGCTCATTTCAGTATTTATTTAAAATACTATATTAAGCTAACACATATTTTTACGCATTATACATATGTATTCTGAATGCATGTAATGTATGGAAATCTATCTGTTCTGGTAACACTTAATAAAAATTCGCATAAATATTTTCAAATCCATATAGAGAGTCGAAAACGAAGAGCGGCAACGTCGCATGCAACGAACCGTTGAGCTGGCGGCAACGCGGCTATTATAATTTAGCTCAATAGGGAAATTGGAGATTAACGCCATCTAATTATTTTTTGCGCATTATTAAGATTCTGACGTCATTACAGATAGACTTCCAATTTGAAACACTCAATGACACCGTTAATTATAATAGGTATTATTTATTTAACTTATTACGTATTACGATTCTTTTTATGAGTATTATAGGACTAGTATAGTATATGTCTGTGTATGATGTCTGGAATTAACTCACATCTCTGTGCTTCCACTAACATTATTAAAAAACTACGATTTGTATAGTTTTTTATATGACAAAAAAAAAATTATATATATTATATTTATGAAAAAAAAAAGAACCAGATCGAGTTTCTCGCCTGCGCTCTTCTCGACTGGGTTGTTTTCCGAACCGGTGGTAATGTTTAGACGTTCATAAGCGCCTTCTTAGGGCCTAAATTGAATAAATAAATTTTGATTTTGATTTTGATTTTATAGTCTTTGTTAGCATATAAGGAAACATTTTTATACAATAAATGTAACAACATGTTAGTGACAGTTTCGTATAATTTTACACCTGTTTTGCAACTTTCTCGACATGGTATTTATTATTGCAGTGAACTTTATTTAGTATCATTGATGGTTTGAAACTCGATGAAACGGAAATGCTTCATGACAAAGAGACAAACACATTCATCAATAGGATTTAGTCTACTTCTTAGATTTTATGCTTCTAATTTGATAATTTCGCTTTGATAATTTTGAAACTGCTTGATAATTTCGCATTAAAACGTCAAGGTGTTATAGCTAAGTTGTAACGTTTAGGTACTACACGGGCTATCGGTTCAAAACCTAGCGAAGACGATTTTTTTTAAGAAGATTAGACTTATGAAATATACTTTAAATTTTAGCTAATTTTTTTTGCTATAGCACAAATAAAATACATAAAAATTTCATTTGCAACAATTTTTTTTTTTTTACTTTTGTCCGTTATCCTGGAGAACCCCTTGCGTTTTATGGGACAAAAAGTATCTTAGATGTTACTTTATAATATTAGTTATCACTGTGTCAAGTTTTGTCAAAATTGGTTGATTACTTTTCGAGTGATACGTATACACAGGGAAAGACAGACAGACAGACAAAAATTCTAAATAAAATATTTTTGGCTTCTATATCGGTAACAAAGAACAATGTTGAATGTTGAAACAAATAAACTTGACCCGTAGAAATATTATTGGAAAAATTAATATACGTATTGTCTCGAATTACTCATTTGTTTATCTTCCCGAGCTTTATTTACTGAGTTATCAACAAACAAAAACTTTTATAAAGTGTTAGTGGGTTTTATTTCCTCAAATTTTAGTAGTAATTCAATAATTATTTTAAGTAATAATAATAAATTCTTTTTAGTTTCAATAGTAACTAGTAATATATACTCAAAATTTCATACGCGTTTTTTTTTATAACACATAGTTACTTTAACAATATTATGAACAGTGTAATTAAATGACGTATTTTTATGTATGTAAAATACCTTCAACCGGCGCAGGAGTTGGAGTGGATTCTTCTGCAGGAGCTGGTGTTTGTGGTTCTGCTTCCTATAACATAAGTAAGCTATAAATGTAACTTAATTATTTTATCCCTTGAGCTTGTCACTGTGAACACGTTTTGTATAAATAAAGAACTAAAGAAGATATTAATTGTAAAACCAGATAATTAGTAGAGGTTTAAAAGTAACGAAAAATAGCGTACCCGTATGTATTCGTTAATAGAACAATCAGTACCCAATACTTTCGTATGGTTACGTTACTCGTTACTTTTGATACCGCATCGAGACGTTCTGCGGAAGGTATGACCTTACGTCGCGTTGTTCAT
Organism: Samia ricini; assembly: GCA_014132275.2. Lineage (NCBI taxonomy): Eukaryota > Metazoa > Arthropoda > Insecta > Lepidoptera > Saturniidae > Samia > Samia ricini. The sequence continues at coordinate 28,819,842 of AP028159.1, read as the reverse complement.
ATTTCGTAAAAAAACTAATTCGTACTTTACATACCTAGCTGTATAAGGTACATTTTTAACCTTACCATATTTTGAACCAGACTTGTATTTAGACCAGTTTTTTTTTTTTTTTTTGCTTAAAATTGCATATAATTCGAGCATTGTTTTATTTTATTTTTACAGTTAGATCGTTTTCATACAAATACCAGACTCACACATTATCATTTACACATCAACGGAAACAGTTATATTTGTTTTTATAAAGAATCAATCAAACTGACATCGGTACGAAAGCACGAAAAATGCGAGTAACAAGATGAATTCGTGAGTTACGTTCGATACTCATTACTACATGGCGTACCTGTTACTCGGTACCGAATACATACATTTTGTTACAGCTCTTAAAGGAATTAGTAGAAAATTTGTTTAAATTAATTAAAGTCAAACGTGAAACAAGTTAATGATAATTTTTCTTTATATTTTCTATTCAGATAGGTAAGCTGTGGAAACTATAAACTAAATGTAATTAATATATGTAAATAAATTGAAACATAAATTAATTCTTAATTGAGAACAACTTAATTTGATTGCGGAAATCTATTAATTAAATATATTGTTAAAAATTGAGTTAATTTAGTACATTTAGCAATTTATTAGTTATAATTAAATGTTTTAACACTGTGTTTAAAATTAATTAGACAATAAATAATCATTGATAGTGGAATGCTTTATTAATTTGAAAATAATAAAAGATGATAAAATCACTTATAGATATTTTAAAATTGCTAAAACATTACAACAGAGTCTTTTCAAGAAAATAAACCCTTTGATTATCACATAAAGTTATTGTACAAACAAAAATGAACAAGTTCACACTTGTAACTCATACATAATTCAATACATAAAACACATGCACACCTGTTTATTATGATAGGTAAAGTAAGAAATAGTGTGATAAGAGAACGTTGTAGTAAGGTAGTGGATGTAGGGACAAAGATAGAGAAAGGAATGCTTAATTGGTATGGACACATAGAGAGGAGAGATGAAAGAAGGTGAGGGTGATTGAGCAAGCCGGTAGAGTTCGTCCTAGGCGAATGTATCTCGACCAGATTAAAGCGAAGAGGTGGTGGAGGGGCATTCTCCCTCCCCCATCCCCATTGGGCCATTGCACGGACGAGGCCCGGTGGGTTTGCCGCAGGGGGCGACGCGGTGCTTGCGAAAGCCAGCCCGTATCGCCCCCATCCCAAATGCGGCGGACGGCCCCGGGGGTATTTCCGGACGCTTAACGTCCGGGCGAGCCCCACACTGGCACGGAGTCGTCCCTCCGTGAACCCCTTTTGTTTTTTTTTTTTTTTGACGGGGTAAATGCATTTACGGACTACCCTTATCTATTGTACTTAGGGGATCGAAGTCCCCCAGTACACTAGATAAGGGGCACGGAGTGACGAGCTCCGTGCAGTGTGGGACTCACCCGGGCGAGAGTCGCCCGGAAATACCCACTAACACCCCCCGGGGCCGTCCGCTGCATTTGGGGTGGGGGCGACACGGGGTGGCTTTCGCAAGCACCGCGTCGCCCCCTGCAGCGAACCCGCCGGGCCTCGTCGTGCAATGGCCCAGTGGGGATGGGGGAGTGTACACACTACTCAACCCCACCTCTTCGCCCGCCTCCCGTAGGAGGCATGATCTAGATAGATCTGCAGTCCGGGGGGCCCTCCGTGACCGCTTACCTATTGCATTGAGGGACTCCGGTCTCACTAATGCAATAGGTAAGGGTAGTTCGTAAATGCATTCCCCTCGTCAAAAATAAAAAGGTTCATAGACGAAGGAAGAATGTGTAGTCTTTCCCTACCCTTGTGGGAGACAGGCGTTACGCTATGTATCTACTGAAACTAAGTTTAATTTATTCCAATCAGCTCCCACTGAAAATTAAATCCTAAATTAAATGGACATCAAAATTAGGTCACTTTTCGATGCTAATTTTTTAATTTACTTGATACATAAAAATGAAATCTACTTAAGTAAATTTGTAAAGAGAGATCATTTAGAAATGGATTTACCTTCAAAATAAAATAATACTTAGATAATTTTCGGGACATTTGAAAATTTTCGGGGCAAAGTACGCAGAGGAATGTAAATTATGAAGCGAATATAGTTCAGTGGTAATCCGGTCGGATACTGTATCGTTGGACGTAAGTGCGAATATTCTACAATAAGTTTTTGCAGAAAACATTGTGATATAATCATAGCATGACAGTGGAACATTTTAAATACATACATACATACATACATATGCTCACGCCTGTTATCCCCGAAGGGTTAGGCAGAGGTGAAGTAGCGAACTACACCACCCTCATTTCGCCGAGCTTAGTTCCGTCCCAGATGTGACAGAGGGCGAGCCTGTCGCCATATCGGGCACAAATTCCAAACTCCCGGATACTGAGTAGAAAAAACCCAATATCACTTGACCCGACCCGGGGATCGAACCCGAGACCTCAGAACGGCAGTCGTATGTAATACAAATAAGCGCCTGGATAGCGCCTACTGGCGTGTATTTGAGAGCTAGTACTTGTGTACCTAAGACTTAGTGTATTTATCATCTTGGATTACATTATCACTTAAAATCAGCTGAGATTTTTACCAAAGCATATACAGTATGCCTATACGGTATAAAAAAATTAAATACAAAAGTTTACATTTTTTCAGCCAACCAAAAAACGTCATTGCTGGACATAAGTCTTCCTCAATGAGGAGGGGATTCGCATAATCGCCACACTTGGCAGACGGGTTGGCAATCGCAGTTAGGTCGCTCAGAGGAGGCTGCTGCCCATCCCTGGTTTATCCCTTAGTCGCTTTTTACGGCACCCACCGGAAGATATGGGATGGTGCTATTCTTAGCCGGCACCACATGGCCTTTTTATGGCTAAAGTTTTACATATTATCTCATATTAACAGAATTATATTAAGCTGTTCGAAACTTTTTGAAATTTTGCACTTAGAAAAATCAGCTTAATGATTGAAATAGAAATTTAAACAAACTTAAACCCGTAATTAAAAATTTCGTCTATCGAAAAGTGTTTTTTATTTCCTTATAAAAATAACATGGATTCCTGGAAGGGACCATAGAGTATACGAGTACTTGCGCTCGTTCGCATCATACAGTTCGAACTGATAGTATCAAATTGATTCTTTATGAGATTAGAGTGGAACCTCTGGGTGACGTCATAAAAGAAATTGTACATATATTGCAATGCATTTACTTAATTTGCATATAAAATGACCGACTCGTACAACATACTCTTTTCAGAGTAATTTATTGATTTTGTGTAGTTTTTGGCTGTTTTCTTCAAAGCTGAGGCAACGGAGATCAATCAACAAGACCTGACGAAGATTAATTAAGTAGTACTCGACATCGTATATACGCAGAAAACATAAAGTTTACATTAACTTATTAGCTTGAAGTAGCTCTTTATTCTTTCTTCCTACTTCTATTTAATTTCTCTTTCAATTATAGAATAAATAAGACTTTGGCATTTTTGTTTTTTTTCGTCAAGTTTATTTGCCGGGCTTCTGAAAACGACGGTAAATAACGGGCTTTATTTTCTCATTTTCGATAGCTTCTAGTTTCTATAATAACTAATTTATGGAAAAAATCAATTGTGCGGACATGGCGGTGGTGGATGTATATGATATAAAAATATTTACTATTATGCCATTATCTGGAGAGGGAATAAGGTAATACGTTTAAATGGAATAAACGTCGCCCGCATATCCTCTTAAGATGTACATTTCCGTTTTCTTACCTTCTTTATCTACTTCTTACATTCGCACAATAGCTTATATAATATTTAATAATACCAAAAAAACACAAGGAGTATATAGGTCAGGGACACAAAAATGATCACAACAAACATAAAATATAAATACAGAAAATTAATTTTATTAAAAGTATTCATTATCTTACAAAAAAAAACATTATGTGATAAATAAATAATTAAAATAAAATTTTAAAAAAATTCATTATTGTGACATGTTCGAAACGATACATTTTGGTTGGTCGATCAATAAATATTAAGTATATTTTTTGATAGATCTATTATAATTGTGCAACCTACACGGAATGACATAGGGCCCTATAGATCCGGGCTAGTCACTTAGGTAGGGTATATCACATAGTTATTGACAACAGTCGGCTGGTAATAAGGTCTTATAATTTATGGTGGGGATTAACAGTTCATGCCTCAACCTCTTCTTCTTTTACCTTCTGATCTCCCGGCTTGCCCTTGGACCAGTCTGGTTTTTTCTGTGAAATTTAAATAACACATTAGTTATTTTATTTCAAACGTAGATGGGCAAACTAATAAATCACTCGGAAAAAACTTAACGCCAATGGGATAATCATATATACAATACATTAAAAGGAAACAAATGGCTTCGATCTTTATACAAGAAATATTATTAATGAACTAACGAATTTACAAGCAAGTGGGCCAACACAATTAGATTTTTTTACCGTGAACTTAATCACGGTTACTTGTTCATGTTGGAGTTATAAAAAAAAACCAAGGAAAATTATAATATATAAAACAAAATAATCCATATTACGTTTTTATTATTTTCGATTTCACTTTATTTGTATTGACTTCGTAATAAAATTAATGGATATTCAATTCCAGAAATATAAAATAAACACTGTAAAATGATAATATTACGTTATTTTGTTTGGCTCAAATATAACAAAAAAAAAAACATTATCGGAATCTAATTGAAGTAAATAACGTTTTCTATTTAATTCAAGATTTTCTGAAGTAAAATAAGGTTAAAACCTTAAAACAAGTCGCCTGATGGCGGGGTTTGGGGGAGGTAGGGAGCTGCCCTCCACTCTTTCCCCCCGCAGGGAAAGCGTAGTTTTTTTTTTCAATTTAATAAAAAACAAACATGTCAGTCAGCATGATGCAATTATAACTCGTAGCCATTGTTTAAATAGCTATCAATGAATAAATTCTTCTACAACTAACCTAACCTAACTCACCGTACTGACCACTGGTAAACTGTGACAGTTCGTTTATTATTGATCAGTCCTGTGACAGCTTCTAGTAACCTATACTTCATTGTATTGAAAACTCACGAAAGAGCACATTCACGAAGGTACACAAACAAGCAGTGTTTCGTTTCAGATGTTTTGACAACTGTAGCATAAAAAACAATATGCAACTTCCCCGAAGTAACAATAACTCCATTCCATTACACGCATTTGCGAGTTTTTACATAAGGTTTTATGGAATTTTTAAAATATAATTTTAAGTATCTAGATTTATTTCCGGCAGCGTAAATTATATGGGCAGGTTTGAGACGGACCCCCTTGACTTTCCTGAACTCTCCGAACCTTTAAATTCAGGCGACTTGGTTTAAGATCCAACCCTAAAATAATTATAGTATAATTTATACAAGCACCATTTGTTTCCTTTATTAAAGGAAAAAGCTGTAAATAAAGTGCTCCTCTAACAATCTTTCACATTGCGCCACATTTCGATATCATTACAAAAATATACGTACTCTAATTTCAAAGGCAAACCCAAATATCAGAGCATAATAAACCACAAAAAAATATATCTATTTAAACCAAATCATTGATATTTATAGGTCTGTATTTGTTGGGGAAATCTAAAAATCTATCTAAGCATTTTATATAGCGGCACCACAGGAATATAAAACTCTTTATGTACATGAGTTCGTATTTTACACCTATATTACAAGGCGTACCATCGCCACACTAAAGCAAGTATACATTCCTAATAGGTTTTATTACAATGTAAAGTTATTGCGATGCCGACTTCATAATAAAACATTCCAATAAAGGAACGTTGCAACAAGATCAGCCTGATTGTCTTTGATTCAAAACCATTGCAATAAGCTTACAATGTATGTTATAGACGTCACACATTCTGATTTTTATACTCGTTACAAATCGCAATCCGTATGATATAAAAAAGGTAAAGATCTACTTGGGCTAAAACGACATTAGATAATTGGATCTAGACTAATATTTTAAGCTGTGCTGAATATAGAACATGCCGCGACATTCAGCAACATCTAAAAAATAAATACATTTTCTTTTACACTATATTTCTCTATGTTTTCATTTACCTTGCCTCCGGCACCACCCTGTGGAATATCCCATGGTAATTTATAATTAAGAATAATTATATTTTTAAACATTTTTACGTATATAATTAATCTACTCGCTGTAATTATGACAGTTGATAATGAATATTTAAACATGAATAAAAACACTTCCGCGTTGCTAAAAGCTAAAATATTGTGTTTTGTTAATAATTCCTCGAGAATAAATATATATTATTAAGGTTTTTGGTTTCTTATATTAATATTTATGTTGTGGTTTTTTAGTAAATCGTTCTAAGGAGATATTCGTTTGATACTGTATGAAAAACTATATTATTTGACATAGAATGTTTTTTTTAGTTCAAACAATTAAACATTCTATTGCATCGGCATTAATTTAGTGAAATGACAGATGTAATGTAATTTATTTCAAAGCACAATATTATAGAATAATAGCAACTTGAAACGAATAAAAATTTAGTTTAAATGAGTATGTGTTCCCTTTATATCCGAATAATAATTTATTCCTAAACTCGGTTGTTTTGAAAATGTTAGTCACTAACGAGAAATATGAAATAGCCATAACTGCAACTGGATCTATATTTATCAAAGGATTTGCAAAGCTTTACTGAGGGAAGGCCCCTGTACTAAAATAAAATTACATCTGTATAAAAATCTCGCAGCGTAAGCTTTCTGGCGAGGGTATCAAATGACTAATGCTATTAACATAAATGAACAAAATCACAAGTGCATAAAATTGGAAGCTAAAAAAAAAGCTTTCATCCAAACACTTTCTCACCTCGTTTTGATTAGGATAAAATTTATTTACTTTTTTAAACATAAAAATAACTATTAGTATAAAAGAAGTTTTTATTTAAATTAAAATAAGTGGATAGTTAAAAAATAAGCCATCTGTTGTTCGTTGATTGGAAAGGAGAGTAATTTAATTGTTAATTCTACTTCTTCCCGATGGCCCAATCAGCCTTCTCCGCTTTCTTAGCCTGTTGAAATACGAGGAAATGATTGTTACGGTTACGTCGTCCGATCATTTTCATTAACAAGCCCTTATATTGTATTGCTTTCAGGAATCAAATCCCATATTAGCTTTTTATTATTAATTGAAAAAGGATTAGTAGAAATAAATTTGTTTTTTTTTTTACCTCATTATTTCCATCATTTATGACTAATATTATTCTTTACAGTTAAAGATTATACATGGGTTTCATGGTTTATTTGAATACAAGAAAAGCTATAGAGTTGTAAAACCAATACAAGAATCAATTACGGAATCATCAAAGCCACAAAGTTGGCAATGTACGTCTATCTATGTGTACCCACAAATAGATAAATATAAGTTACTATTAGTCTGGCTTCATTGCCGTTTGTTTTTCTTTACATTTAAAAATAATTTGCTCAAATCACTTTGAATATTGATATTGAGTATGACTCACCTCTTTGTCTTCCTCTTCGAGGGTGAATTCCTTCTTTTTGACGACCTTCAATTGGTTACGGAAGTTGAATTCGGCGGCCTTCTTTTGGAGCTTGGCGAATTTGTTTTCGTATTTGGACACCTTCTTTAGTGTGGGTTTAACGCTATAAAAAAAATTGATGCAATTTCTCAAGCTTAGCAATGAAAAATTTGAATACTCGAATTCTTTGATGTATCATCATCGACGTAAATAAAAGATTTTTACCACTTCGAATTGATCGACTCAAAATTAACTGACGATATTAAAAAACTATCTTAACAAATATATGTTTAACTAAGTACTAGGTGTATGTGCATTTAGAATTTTGGTTCCCAATTTTAATTATAATAATTTAATTATGTTTTCTTAATGTTTATACTTCTACTTGTTTCTTTTTGTAAAATATTTTATTTTCATAAAATAAAGTTACATTATTTCTCCAGCTAAAAAAAACTATTTGTAATTCTCTGGACGAACTGTACAAATTGATGGAACCGAAAGACATCTACTGCTGGACATAGGTCTCCCCCAAAAAGTGGAGAATTGCCATACTCGCCACGGTTGGCAGGCAGGTTGGCGATCGCAGTAGGTGTTTGTGATTCTCAGAGGATGCAGCTGCCCATCTCCTGTTTTATCCCTTAGTCGTCTATTAGGACACCCACGGGAAAATATGGGGTGGTTCTATTCTTAGCCGACACCACACAGCGAACAAATGGAAATAGAAAATAAAAGCAAATAGAGACCAGTTAATAATGGCCATCTTTCAAATTCTAAATAAATTTTAATCGAAAAAGAAACAATAAAACACCTCATAAATGTACAATACGGAAAACTAGAGCAATCTACTTATGATGTAGTGTTTCTTTGTTTAATGTGGCGTGTAATTCCACATTTATACATTCACAGTTTCCTTTCCTTTGTGAGCTGGTATCTAGATTCATATTGTATGATAGAAACGGTACAACAAACGGAATAAAGTCTCCAGTAGTTAATTTTCTAATGTTCTCACAGCCTACTTGAATACTATTACAGCCTTCGCGTAATTATGCTCTCTAATGTCGACTTCAATACCATAAGTTTATATGAAATAAGAAGACATTTTGTATCTTAATGCAAATCATAATAAATATATCAACATCTATCATTGCTATTAAAAAAATATTCTACATATAAAATACAAAAATCGTATCTCATACAACATAGGAAAATATTTAAAGATTTGTTAGAACATTTTCCTTTTTCTTTTAACTATCAAAGAGTAGTAATACATGTTCATAGGATCGTCAATTAATTTTTAAAAGACGTTTAATAATACTTACAATTTGCCTCTGAGGTCGTTGACTTGAGAGTTCAGGTCAGAGATCTAATAAAATAGTAAAATATTAGAACAGACTTCATAGAACAACCTCTTATAAATCGATCAAAAATTGTAAGGTAGTTAAGAAATTTTAAATTATTAAGAAATTTAGGTTCATCGATAGTATGAAACAACTAGTAGTAAAGAAACTACTTCAAAATTCATATAGATAAAGAAAAGAAGACGTATACAAAAACAAAGTGAATTTATGTACATTGAAATTCAATACACAAATTTGTCCAAAAGAAATTAACTGAAATACAATGTTTCCATTATTAACCATCCTTAATAGCAAAGTTGCGCATTGATCTTTCTTCAAATATAATAAAAACTTCATGCAAAGAAATTAAAAAGAGTTCACATATAAAGCTTAAAGATATGCCAAATAGAACACGACAATTAAGCATTCGAAACTCAAACTACAAGGTACAGGAATAACTCGTAAAGAATTTTAATGGTAGAATAGCAAGAGAACAAGATATAGATTCGAGCGAAGATTAGGCATTGTTATTTGCGAGCTGAAGTATCAAATTTTGTAAATTGTGAGTAAATATTTAGAAAATAAAGAACTGTCCCATATCCTGTGATTCTGTGGCCTTCCATACATCTTGTTGTCCGTGCTCGTGCCCTAGTAATTGCAAACGTTCACGTGATCTACCAAATACAAATACTACATAACTCTAAGTTCGTGCACAATATATCTATTCACCACATGAGTGTCATATGAGTGGTAGCTGGTCATCTGCAGCTCCTGTGCTCCCAACAGCGCATATAATATTCACAAAAATACATTTATGTGCAGGAGATTTTACAAGTGCAATAAAAACAATACTGCCAAAAATATTACGTCTTCGATTCTACAATCGAACTTTAGCATTTTGTACAAATTGCATTCGGACAACTTAGCAATTTAGCGATCGGAGTAGTAACAAATTGAGCTATATAAGTAATAAATACTGCTTTCATGTGAATATATTGTACGTATTGACAAGATAGTAAACAATGAAAATGGTGTAATACATAAGGTACAACATTGTAAAGGTGTATATCACGTAGTGACGGTGCAAAATCGATCGAGACTTGCATTATGTGGTACAGATGTTTATAATGTTGTGTCTTAATTCGTAAGTAAGCATAGTAATCACGCCACTCCATATCCTGAATACTTGGTGCAAATATGAATCGACCGACCGAGAACCAAACGGACGCCGCCTCGGACACGCCAGGATAGGAATGGGCTATGACCGGAGCATGGCACTTGAATAGAAACACTCGGTGTCCATACGGGTATAGCAAAGCTTTAATCAGGGTGTCTCTCAGCAACCGAACACGCAAACGTAAACGCGTGTTTTGTAACGGCACATTCACGAAAAGTTGGAGATTTGGAACAAGAAGTTTCAATTACACTATGCACTTGCGTGTGCCAATGCAGGAACCAGTTTAGCGTTAACAATTGAACGGTATCTATAGTTATATTGTCGTAAAAAGAGAAAACTCAGTAAGGCCTCTAAGGCAGCACCACACATGAAGCGTCACACTGGCGGATGCAGTAATAGTATTCGATTTTAACACTGTTTTTTAAATATTAAAGTGCCATACTATTTAGGGATCAATTAATTGGAGTAAGAAGCGAATGTTAATGTACATGACATGCAACGGATACAAAATGTAATGCGACGAGCGATAATGAAGATACGATTCCGATACTCATAACTAAACATAGACGTAAATTGCATACACATAAATATGATCACCGATACGAACATATGAAATAAATTGCGACAGATAAGTGAGAGTAATGGTTTTATGCAAACATGCGGTGAGCTGCTGCGACGTAACAATGGTAAGTGCGGTGTGATTACTGTAACGAAGATGGTTGTTACTGTAGTTAGTGTCGTTAATGGTGTAACTTAATGTCGTACACGCCGCCTGGTGCCGATGACAGCGGAGATCGATTTTGCACCGCACATTTCACAAGGACCGAGCAAGGAAGCGCGAACTCCCTCATACAACCCGTGTGTGATTACACACCCTCAACTACGGTACAGTACTAACAATGAATAAAGTTTTAACGAACCGAAATATTCAACCGTTATTTACAATTTAACAACATACATCCGAAAACTTACAAAGCGTTATCAATATAATATATAAACACGAATCGTCACACGCGCACGTTTGTTACATTATCGATGATTGTGGTATTCACAATGGTTATAAAGTATTGGTCAATACCTCATAATCTCTTTTCCTGACTTCATGTTCCAAATCCCACTTCTGGCCCTCACACACATACATGCGGTCATAATACTCCTGTATTATTCTCTTGAGCATTGCTATAGAAAAAGGAAAGATAAATTATTGAGCCAGCAGTATGAGCATGGACATCAGTGTGAGTGACCTGCATATGTCGACATAGCGACGTGTGCATGTGTGCGGTGAGCCGTAAAACTATCATGGCATGTTGTTGTAACAACTAAATCAGTTTCAAATCATATCAGAATGCATTCCATTCCAATTCCTAATATGCAGTTTACCTCCATTTTCCTAATTTCGATCGCTCGTTCTAGTTCATATTTATCCCCCTCAAGGCTGTATATTCTGTGCCAGTACATTTGACATATCGTCTGGAGTTCCGCTAAAGAAAAATAATCATAATTTAGGTACGACCAAAATACTCGACCATATACTGCCCGCCTCGTCGATTTGTTTGTGTAGTGATGTTGAACACGACATGGGAAACTTTATCTGAAGGAAGAAAGCGTAAGCGAAGCTATGTCATCAATACCCAGGGTATCGAGTGGTCGATTACTGAAACGTAATCTATTTAAATGTTATTGACTTCAAAATTCAGTAAGAGTATCTACAACAGTAAATTACTGCAGCTCCGGAATAGCTACAACGGATCCTTGTTATTTTAGCGTTTACTTTTGCTTGTTATCCACACTGTTAAGGCTGTAGGTATATATTCAATTCCGTATAAAATTATAAATGTAGCTGCAAAAACAAAACAAACAATACTTTATTCTAGTCACATTATCGGCATGATCTAATCTAACGGAGAGCGTTGTAATATCTACGCGCCCAAAATCAAGTCAGACCTCTAGTTCTTTGCGGCCAACTTCCACCTCGCGATCGTACTTCTCCTCTTCGAGCTTGATGATACGCTGATGGTAACCGGTAATGATGCTCGTGAGAGCGGCTACAACATCAATCAAAGGTTACACATGCGATCTACCTTCAGAACCAATCTAGAAACCCTATTTACCAACGGTTGCTACATCCACGGATCACGGACGGACAGTAAGCTAAGGTGTAAGTCTCAGAAGAAAAGTTTAGATATTAGAAAAATAGAAGGTAGTAAGTAATTGTATAAAAAGTGACGAGTTTATGTGGTGTTTAGAAGAAATAGAAGAACGCGTTAGATAGACAAATATTAAGGCCGCAGAGTAAATAACTTCCACAGCTTATCACACCAACGCTTAAATTTTAATCTCTTGTTAAATCAGATGAAGTAAAGACAACACGGTAGCTTAGACATCACAAATTAAATTCGTTAAATATAAATGTGAGTATAGATTTGTAAGTTCATCAAATAGGTGTTTGCTTGCAGCTGGTCTCACTACCTCCATATCTTTCCTTTTAACGATGTATTCCAGATCGAACTTTTCATCTTCGAGTTTACCGATGCGTTCGTGGTAATCTTTGCAAACCCTCTTAATAGTATCTATAATGGGACACAACACAAAATGTACGACGATAAATAACGAATCACATATGTATATATGATCATGAATCTTATTTTGGTGTAGTGAAGTGTATGGATATGAATTTTTAATCGTTTCGATGGCCTTTAAATTATTAATCTCATTTGCTCGAATTTAGTAATAAAGGTTTACCTTCGTTTGCGTCGTCAATGTTCTTGGGTTTACCGCATCTTTCCTCAATGATACGCCTCCTTTCAGCCGCTTTGCGCTCCTGCTCTTTTTTCAGCTCTTCAGCGGCTTTCTTACGCAGTAGCAACTATTACAAATAATTTCATACTATATATTTACGAGTACATAATTTGTTATTAAAAGTACTAATCAAATAAAATTATAACTAAGCAATTCTGAAAATACTACAAGTTTAACACCAGTGATATATACTTAAGCTAGTATAATGTACTGCCCGTGGTTTGTGTTGAAATCATTAAATACATTGGACACAAAACTAAATGGATTACTGTATTCATTATGGATAGTGTATACATCTATATCCTACTTAAGTAAACATCTCCATCTAAAAGCAAATCGGCCGAAATCTGATGTAGTTTCCACGGATATTTTGTTATACCTTGCTATTAGTTTTAATATGTTATTAAAAATACAAATAAAACTCACCCTAAGTTTCTTCTTCCTCTCGGGTGTCATGAAACCTTTCTTGGCTTTCTTCGCTTTGGAAGCTTCCTCCATACGCTTGCGCACTTCGGCACGCTTGCGGTCAATTTCGGCCTGTTTGGCCTTCTTCGCCTGGAGACATTCGAATACATACCAATGAAATGTGTACTTATAATGATATTGTATGTGTTAGTTAATGTATCTAAAATGTGTTGTTAAAGATTTTAGATTAACTAATGTTAAACTCTTAATTTATATTGGGATCTTCAAGAAGCAATTTCTGAAATTGAATTTTGAAAGCTTGTGTAAATTTAATAATGGAAGGGGTCTTCTTTTTTCTCTCGTCGTCTACTTTACCTCCTCGAGACGTTTTTTTTCTGTAAAAGAAATAAAAAAATTGTCAGTTATGTACGAACGGATAATCAGTTATTTGTTAAAGATCATTTAGAAATACACATTCGTTCGCAATTACCAACATAGTGTATGAAACAATTATATGGGTTTTATATATCATTTTAAAATTTATGTTTTATCTCTTAATTTTAGATTAATTTAAATAATCTATACTAACGTAAAATGTAGAATATTTAAAGCGCTTTTATTACAACTGTATTGGTTTTTGCGATACTTTGCTAACTGCATAGCAAGGACAAACAACGAGCAAAATAATACAAAATTATCATATATGATTAAACCATAATAAGCAAGGAATACGTGATATTACTTGCTTTGCAGCCAACTCTATGAATCGTTAACATATAAACAATTAATTATTTTGTGCTTCGTTTATTGCAGTGGCTGCGTGAAAAGTAGTATCATAGCTACTATAGAGAATAAATAATAAAACATACTATTTGTGATAATATACGTTAGAATTTGTGCATTAATACATTCAGTGATGATTATATGTCAGTAGTAAGGTGTTTACATTTAAGTTTATTTAGTATTCACATTTACAATAAAATATAAATAATAATACATTTTTAATACTGGCAGAAGAATACATGTTTTATATTATTTTCTTGTCTAAGGTTTCCAAAGAGCTTAATATTTATTAATTCAGGTTTTTCATCAATAAGGCTTATATCGAAAGCCATTTCAATAATTTTCGATTATAAGGATTGTATTAGTTGAAACGACAAGTGCTTTTTTTGAAGCGTGTACAGTTATATGTATATTCAAATCTCAATAACTTACAATCATAGTGAAATAATAATATTTATAAAAACAGGCTGTAAAAAAAATAGTTGCAGAAATATTTAGTGTTTGATTGTTGTTCCTTGTTTTGTTTTAAAGTATGTTTAAAATAGATTGTTTTCTTTCAATCGTTGTACAACATACACATCGTAAAAATCAGTGTGATAACATTAAAGAAATTTTGACATTATGACTGTCAATAAAGTTTATTTGGAATTCATTTTTTAAGGTGCTATTTTTGTAGAAAACAATGAAGCTTAATAAAAATCTAGTAACTCTTAATGTTAGTGTGATGATTAACAAACTACACAATTACCTTAGTCTCGAGGGTGTTATATAGCATTCAGTACTGTATTGATGAATCGTGTTGAAGGTCGAGAGATGATCACACGTTGAGGTCCAATAACAAATGATGTTACATCCAAAGATACATGAAACAAAATTAATGAAAAACTTTTTTAACCTTAAGAACAGTATACTTGTCTTAAAGTGATATTGAAATATTATAATTTCACAGATTTTAAAAGAAAAACATAATCAATATTGTTGATTTGAGGAAAAAAAAAAAAACTACTAAAATTATTTTTATTTTATTATAAGTTGTTAATGGCTACTAAGAGAGAAAAATGAAAATCCAAATGACAAATAGAAGAAAAAAGTACTGAACTATTTTTCTCTTTCTGTGTTTTAAATCTAGAAATTTTATTAGTATTCGATTCAATTAACATATGAGTTTTAGGTAACTTGTATTTCCTAACAAATTCATTCATAAAGTATATCATCATCTGAATTGTTAAAAACGATCAAAGAATTATATTTAACTATATAACATCATTCGTTTTTAGTCGTCTTCTTACTTTAAAGTGACTATACCCTACATCAATCCAGCTTTTTAATCAAGGTCAGAATATTTCAACAGTAGACAGTTTTACAAACTTTGAAACCTTCATTCAATGTCAATAAAGTTTATAAGCACTATATGGGCGACTCTGCTTCCCAACGAATTCTATTGAAGTTTTTGATTTGTAAAACCAACTATCATTCAATTATAATAGGTTCTAGAATGTTGTTTTCATCACTCACCTTACTTCATCATCCGCCATTGTGGTTGTGTCGATTTACGGTGTCCTGTGAATAATAAATCTTTATATTAAAAGTATTTGAATTCTCTTTTAGTTGTTTTAAACATAACCATTGTTTTAAAGATGGCGGGCAAAATATTCCCTCAAACTGCAAAAGGGTTAAACCTTTCTTTTGTTATCTGCGGCGGCTTTAGAGTAGAGTGCGGCCACTGTAGACGCCAGATAGTAAGGGGCGCCAAAATGTACGTTGCGAAAAATATAATTCAATTTAACTTAAATAAAAAATGTATTTATAATTAATTAAATAAATTAAATTTTTGTTTCTTTAATCAAGTTAATTTTTTTTCTAATGTTTATGAATTATTTCTCTTATTGATGGTGTAAAAACGTCGTCCAAAGCGCACCGAAAAACAATTTCCCTGTCTTGATTAAGAGCTAAGGCCGGTCGTGTTACTTATACATTAATACAATTAATATAAACAATTAATCAAATAAGATATCAACATCTTATATCATTAACACGTTGACTAATCTAAATTTAGATTTTTAATTATTTCAATTGTAACATTTAATAAACGTATAAAGTTCCTAAAAATGTTACCTTTATAAACTAATATATTCGCCATTGTATCGATTCAAGTTCGTCGCTTGAAATTATTTGGAAATATGCCAAGTGCACGCGGAGGTGTAAACTAACCACCACCTACTGATATTTGATACTTTAAATTTAGTATTGGATCCTAAAAACCATAGCACAGAAACTGGTAGGAGAGGAAACGTTAATGCAAACTCGTAGAGAATCTAAAAAAAGTCATGCGATATCTGTTACTGAATATGTCAGCAATAAACTGCACATTTTTCACGTAATAAGACATTTGCCGACGTAATAAAGTCTACAATTAGTTCAGGACCCGTCCAGCCGCTGGCGACTGTGGTAGGAACGCGCGCGCGCACGACCTAAATAGGTCGGCTCGCATTCCCGCGCGTCCAAATTTGGAGGCGCGTTTGTGCCACCGGCGTACTCGGGTTTCGAACGGCGTACGAACCGCACCGCTAAAGAATATACATTAAAAAAACACATTGCACACTATTACGTCACACGTATTTTAAAAATACACTCAAGCTCCCGGAGCAGTTGGTATAATTACTTTCTATTTTCAGCGCTTCATTTATTTTTCGCCACATTGGTTTGCCACTAAATTTAAAAAGTCGGTTGATAATATAATGAGGTAGATTTCGTTCAATTTTTTAATAATAAATATTTATCAGTTGGTATAAAAAATAATATAACATTTATTAACAGGCCTTATCATATGAATTAATACGTTACTGCATAGTGATTAATAAAATTATCATGTCGATTACGTTGTGTAACATTTATTTGACGGGTTAGCTTTATCAATGACGTCATCTGAGCGAAACTGTAACATAAAGTTACTTGGAGCTTTCCTATTTGGAATATCCATAAGAGTCGCAAAACACACACATGACGATAACGATTCACTTCACTGAACGATAAAACGCACTTAACGTCCTTATAATATTATTTAGTTAGTAAAAAATATTATTTGTTTTAACGTCACTAAAACTCACCTACGGTAAGAAAAAGAAGATGGCCCTATAAGATGGTTCAGCCAACACGAGTCACAGCTGCTGACTGGTGTAAGGCGGGCGGCAAGGAGCGGCGGGCGATGCGTAGGCGCAACCATTCCCCTCACCTCTCCCCCTGGCAGACCCCGCCCGCCCAAACGAGCTAGTGCAAATCTCGCCTCTCGCCGTCCCACTCTCCGCAAGCAGACATTTTTAGAGCAGTGTCGTTTTTGACATGATCACCGAAATAACTTCAGATATAAGCTCCAGTTTAATACGTTCTCAAATACCAAGTAATTTTTTGAACGAACAGCGCAACAGCCATGTGGTCATAATATAAACATATTAATTTATTTTTACATGGTCACCTCCTTCGCAATGACCATATATCCCATCGTTGAATTTCCATGGATTATGAATATATCTGGTAGAGATACTTTCGCCCAAGACGAGCCTTACTAGCTTCCCCAGTCACCTTCGCCTTGTAAATGTAATGTTGACTATCTTCTTTCATCCATTCTCACTACATGACCAAATCAATAAGCATCCCTTTCTCTATCTTTGGCTCTATATCCTCTACCACACCACAACATTTCCTTTTCATACTATTCCTTACTTTATCTATCTTAATTCGATAAATTGGCATTTATTTTTATTCATCCGATTACCACAATAATACTTACTATAAATTAATTAAGAATTAAACTAATTCTAAATACATTCACCCGTCTTAAATAACAAGTATTCATTTACTAAATTTTAATACACACAGAATGAAGATTACAGTTTTCCAGTGAACGAGTTTAATTAAATTTGGGATATCCTAGACAAATAGAGTCCCGACATTCTTGACTATATTCTTAATTGATGCACCCTATTGTATAAACCAGACACGTATTGAGAGTAAATAAGACTAAGAGCTTAAATTCTTCGTTTCAGTTCTATACATTATATGTAATTAATGTATTTTATGGCAAATCAATACTAGAAAAAAATATTTAATCAAACATATATTTTCTAGCTAACTAAATAATCATGCACACTAATCAAAGGATATCTCGAGGAGCTTCAAATATTTTTTTATGATTTTCTATAACCTTCGATTTAATGTGTCGAGTGCCCATAAAAATGAAACAATAGAAACAATGGAAAGCTGGTGTAAACGCCAGGAAGGTGGTCGAGGGGTTAATCAAAGTCTTATATTTATAAGTGTTTGTCCAGCATTTGATGCATAATGTAAAGAAAGATGATATGCTTAGGAAAGGAGTGAATGCGGAGATGACAACAAATAGAGAGGAATGGAAGAGGAAGACATGTTGCGCCGACCCCAAATAAAAATGGGAAAAGGGTAGGGAGATGATGATGATTATGATGATGTAAAGAAAGATTGCAACTCACTTCTTAGTATCAAGTTTCGCATTTATTAAATAGATAGTGGTTCTAGAGTAATGTTGACGGTTATCGTTATTAACTCTGGATTTAAAAGTAAAGTGTACAAGATTAGTAAATCGTAAGAATGCAGTGGTTTTACACAGATGTATAAAAAAGTATTTTTCTTCTCATCTCTCAACTTATATTTCACTTAACTCCGGCAATAATTTACATCTAAATTACCTAAATAAAGTAACTCATCTAAATAATTTCAACATTCATTTACATCAAAGTTGGTACTATATATTTTCTACCATCTCAAAATATATATTTGTGTTAGATGTCCCTACCTTGATACACAGTTTAATTTCAGACATCTTAAATCCGAATGGAATTATATGAATCTATACTAACAAATAAAATTGAAATGTCTGTTTATAATGCGATTTTTTTTAACTATATAAATTTTTACTAATTTTTGTCTGTCTGTTTGTTCCGGGTAACCTCTGGAACGTCTGGACCGATTTTGACACGATTTTTCTTGTTAGATAGTTGTCGCTACTCCACGTAACTTAGCATACTTTTGTTTTCGAAAATATTGATGGTGCCGTGTATAAAAATTCCAACTCATGACATTTTGAATAAAATCCGATTCAACCCACACTTTTACTGGCAAGTGTTTGAATTTGTGGGAAATAGTTTTACTTTATCTTAGTACCGAATTAAAAATTAAGGAAAAATCTAGCGTTGGGTATAAAAAAATTAAAATGCAGTGAAGAGCATACGAAACAAGGGCGCAGCCGCGAGCCCACAGCTAGTTTTGAATAAATATTACGCACTAAAGTTTAAATTTATACATTGCAAATGTACTATTTGTATAATAAACATTCACTTACAGACGGAAACTGACCTGCTGAAAACAAGACTTACATCATTTCCGTGAATTGTTTCGTATTGGAACATCTGTATAATATAAAAAAAAAAGTCCGTCCCGGTTTTATATCTAATGTTATTTACATTAAAGTTTTCATTTAACAACCGAAATATATTTTTCTCTGGCGGATTATTACTCCTTTTTTAAACTATTTTGCTTATTAGATCAATAATAAAATTAACTTATTAATATGTCCGATTACCCATAAAAATTAGAGAATAGGAAGACAATAGCAAAACAATGGAAAGCTCGCGTAAACGCCAGGTTAGTGCTCAAGGGGTTAAACAGAAAAAGAGGTAAAAATACGTAAGATTTCTACAAATTTTCACAATTATTGAAATAATAATAATAATAATAAAAGAATGAAATATTGTATCGTTAGAACAATAACTCAGAAATACGACTGAATTTTTTTTAAAGGAGTCATGATTGTAAAACATTTATTCTCATACATTGTGAAATAAAAATCTAACAACGAAGCGAGGTTCAAATATTATTGAAATAATTTGATCGTTAAACATATTATTTATAAAGATATAAATTTATTTGAAACTGTAGCTTCTCATATTAATCGTTGTTCTAAAATTACTTTACGCGCAAATTAATTGTCGTCACCGTTAGCAGATTCACGTATCACCGACCGCCAATAATGACACCTACTGAAATCCTTTATCTAACCTTGGTTCAAAAGGTCCGTAGGTATCATTAATCCTAACGAGTGGTTTTATTAAAGTTTGCTAACAGGCAGGCAACCTTATCGAATTACAAGACCAGTAAATTCTGTGAACTGGAATCAACATAGTTTTAAAAATAGCGAGTCAGAAGAATGAACCGACCGATTGGTCGTTAACATGAATTATTTAAATACGTTGTGTTCTTAAAAAAAATAACGGGTCAGGCTTACATAAGATTAGATCGGGATCGTGAAGAGCTTGGGACAAGAGAGGTTTATATCCAGCAGTGTACAATTAAGATGTTGTTTTTTTTTTTCGACCTGACCTGACCTGACTTAGTGCATTTAGCCGCAAGAGTTGTAGCTACTGCAAGAGCACCAAAGCGGTATGGAAATCAGCTGATAATTAATGTTTTCGCCACACAGCAGACAGGTCGGAATGCCCTTGAATATTATAGACATTTACACGTGTTTTATATATTCGTTTCTTCTCCGTCATTTGTGGACCGATTTGCAATTTTTTTTTAATCCAAGACGTACATTTCCTATGTGTTCCCATTTCCACTATATCAGGATCTGATCAGTGAAAATCAGGGAAGTTGAGACGAACCCTCGAATATTATAGAGACTTACACGTGTATATTCTTCTTCAAAGGTATGAAATAGGCTTCACAGCTATACCTAAAATTCATACTTAAACTAAAAAGTACTGTATAGGAGATCCTAAGGCGTGTAAATAGCCCTAGGAGCGGTTTTGGGGGGCAATCTAGCCTAAGCGATGCGGTTGTGAAAGGAGTTGCAGTAATCTACTCACCGATGGTGGCGGCAACCGTTCCCTCTGCCAGCGTATAGTGTCCAGGACGGTTTCTCGAACTCACTTTCACGTAAAGCGTATATAATATTAAAAAGCGTGCAGCTGTATAGCGCGGGTTTGCGGTAAAACAATATTTGTAGCGGAGGTGTTCGAAATTCAAGTACACAATTTAACTGTCACGGCTCATTAATGACTCGACCGTCGGGTCGTCGCAGTAGTCCAGCTAAGGTACTACAGCGCCACCACTCAACGGTACAGCAAATCACCAGCAACCCTACACAAACCGCCTATAGATGGCGTAACCATCCTCCCCCCCTTGAAAGAACCCAGGGCTTTCAACAAAGGAATAAGGGAGAGTAGGAACAAAGGACCAATTTTAAAGCGGGAACTTATTATGGAAAGCGGATGAAAGATGAGTTATTTGATGTTTCTAATAAGTTTAACTAAAGCGATAGCGAAAATTGGAATGAAGCGGTTAAAAATAATCTATTTAATTAGCGGTATTTTATTTAAGCGGTAACGGATATAGTTTTAGCACGGGTCGTTTTAAAATGCCTGATTTTGTCTTAATAAGCGCAACTCGTACAACACCATCGGCTCCAGGATAAACTTCGGTTATAACGCCTGTGGGCCAGCGAAGCGGGGGAATATCATCCTGGTGAACTAATACTATCGTTCCAACCGTAATAGGATTTTCGGGCGTACACCACTTCTGTCTAACTTGCAGAGTATGCAAGTACTCTAACCTCCATTTTTTCCAATACGAGTTAACTAAGTTATCTAACAGTTTTTTGCGGTTGTTTAGGGTTATGCGGTCGTCAGGCAACTCCGAAGCGGGTAAGAATTGTAAAGGAGTTGACATCAGAAAATGCGCGGGTGTAAGTATTTCAGGATTTGGATCAGATGATAAGACGCACAAAGGTCTTGAATTCATGAGGCATTCAATTTGGTTTAATACCGTTAACATCTCCTCATACGTAAGAATTTGTGTGTGGCCTATCACTCTATACAAATGCGTTTTAATACTTTTAATATTCGATTCCCACAATCCTCCAAAATGTGGGGCGCGGGGTGGAATCATTTTCCAAATAATTCGATGTTTAGTCAATTCATTATTCCAAGAGGATCGAAAATCTTTTGATATTAAAAATTTGTAAAGTTCATCTAATTTGGCCTTTGCGCCAACAAAATTAGTACCGTTATCAGAGTATATATATGAAACTGGGCCGCGGCGAGAAATAAAGCGTTGAAAAGCGGCGAGAAAGGAATCTGAAGTCAGATCCGAAACCAACTCAATATGGACAGCCTTTGTTGTTAGACACACGAAAAGACAAATATATGCCTTTTGAGAATGCTGACCACGTCTGCGTGAGAGTGTTATTTTCAGCGGACCAGCATAGTCTACGCCCGTATGTACGAAGGCTTTGGCTTCCATGACACGGCTAGAAGGGAGATCAGCCATTTTTGGCGTTGGATGAGAAGGTGATACGCGAAAAACATGCCTTACACATATGTACTCTTCTCCTGATAACATTTCTAGCGGATAAAATCCAAAAGCGTTGCCGAATAATCGACATTAACAGGTCTGAACCCGCATGCAAGTTTGTAATGTGATAATAATCTACAATTAGATTTATTATGTGATCACTTTTTGGGAGTAAAGCGGGATGTTGCGCTTCAAAAGGTAAATCTGAATTTGACAGCCTACCTTGTATACGTAAAATCCCATTTTCGTCTAAAAATGGACTAAGTTTACGAAGGTTTTTACAAGGTAAGTCGCCTTTTTTAATTATTGCAATGTCTTGCGTAAAATATTTTGCTTGAAGAGCACAGATAATAACCTTTTCAGCTTGATTTAAATCATATGTTGTAATAAATGGAGATCGCGGGAGTTTCTTCATGAAGCGAAGAACATAAACAATACATCGAAGCAATTTCGACCATGATGAAACTTTTAGAGCAAGTTCGTATAAAGGAGAATCTTCAACGACTGTTAGAGCAGTAAGTGTAACTGATTTTTTAATTTCCGGTAACTCATCATATTGTGAGGGAATAAAAGGAGTAATAGGCCAGTGAGAAATAGGAGAACAAGCCCAAGAAGGACCTTGCCACCAGAGCGGGTGATTAATTATTTGGGACGGTAAAAGACCCCGCGAAACACAATCGCTAGGGTTGTCCATACCGTTGATGTGAAAAAAGCGGTCAGGCAATATATTTTCCTGAATTTGAGCAACGCGGTTACCTACAAAGATTGACCATCTGTGTGGTGAAGAATGAATCCATGACAGAGCAACTGTCGAATCAGAAAAGGCGTATATGGCATTTATAGGATGAAGAGAATTATAAGCGTTGTAAACAGTTTTTTTACTAATTTAGATAAAACTAAAGCGGCACAAAGCTCAAGACGAGCTAAGGTGGTAATTTTTACAGGAGAAACTTTAGATTTTGAACACAACAATCTGAAGGTAATATTTCCTATGGAATCTGTGATGTGTAAGTGTAAACAACACAACCGTAAGCATTTAAACTCGCATCACAGAATGCAACAATGTTTACTTCACAGTCTTTAGTAACACCGATATGACGCGGTATACTTATAGTTGAAAGTAGCGGAAGTTCTTTCACTAAAGATGAATAACGGTAAATTATACTATCTGGAGGTGGATCATCCCATTCTATTTTAGAATGCCAGAGTTCTTTAATTAACAATTTAGCAAACAATATAACTGGAGCTATTAACCCAAGTACATCAAACAAGCGGGCAATAAAAGACAAAATCGTCCGCTTCGTACATTTGTCATTAGCGTCGGAATTTGTAATAATAAATAAATCGTTAGCGGGAAGCCAGGAAAGACCTAAAACTTTCATTGCGTTATAATTATCGTTATTATCAGAAAAACTAACAGAAGAACGGTGAGAATCTGGTATATTTTCCATAAATGCGTTAGAGTTACTTGCCCATTTAACTAAATCAAAACCTCCAACTTTAAATAGTTCAATTAACTCTTTTGATAAGATGAATGCCGAACCCTCTTCAGGAACGGAGGTGACTAAATCATCCATATACAATTGGGATTCAGCGATACGAGCGGCCTCTGGAAACTGATGACCTTCGTCAGATGCTAACTGCCGTACAGTACGCATGGCTAAGTAAGGTGAAGATTTTAAGCCAAAAGGAAGGCAATTGAACGCAAAAGTACGCAGTTTCTCGTTATTATGATAGCGGTAAAATATTTTTAAGTATTTTTGGTGATTAGGTGTTACTCTAATGCGTAAGTACATCTGTTTCACGTCGGCGCATAGTGCAACAGGAAATAAGCGAAAACGGAGTAATAACAAAAATAAATCCGCTTGTAAATTAGGACCTGTGTGAAGAACGTCATTAAGTGACAATCCACTAGAAGTTTTAGCGCTTGCATCAAGAACTACGCGTAACTTTGTTGTAGCCTTGTCTGTGCGGACTACTGCGTGGTGCGGTATATAATAACCATCGTCGGTTTCATTCATTGGAAGCGGTGTTAAGTTCGGTTAAATAACCATTGTTAATATATTCAGTTATTACATTATTATAATCATCTAGAAGCGATGGAAACCTATTAAACTTGCGTTCGAGTGCAAGGAAGCGGCGGTGAGCAACGGCACGAGAGTTGCCCAGATCAATCGGATTTTTACAAAAAGGTAAATCAACCATATATCGACCATCACTACTACGGGTAGTCGTAGAAATATATTTATTTTCGCATTCCGTTTCCTCAGGACTAAGTAAACGTACTGCGGGAATTTCCTCCAATTCCCAAAATTTATGGAGGCACGACTCAATATCTTTATGTCCCATAGAAATGAAGGATTTATTTAAAGTCAAAGCGGGTTGAAGAATTTTAATATCAGAATTGCACGAATTAATGTTTTCTGTATTTACAATAAGCGGGTGAATATTTTCTGTGTTTGAAGCAAGCGGGAGAATATAGGTAGTACTCGATAGTCACAAACTAGAGTTATTATTATTTTTATAATAAAAGAAGTGCCAGTATAACGCACATTCTCCGATCTGCCACTATAACGCACATTATCTGATGTGCCACTATAACGCACACTATCTAATGTGCCACTATAACGAACATCATCCGATGTGCCACTATAACGCACATCATCCGATGTGCCGTCATAACGCACATCACCTAGTAAAATAACTCCTAACGTACTCTCGACTGCGATAGGACCGTGTGTACCAATATCTAATCGGTTACCTAAATAAATGTACGGAAAAAGTTGAACGCCTATCACTAGGTCAATTCCACCTGGTACGTTCCAGTTGGAATCTGCAAGCGGTAGTTTACTTATATGATGCAAATCACTCGAATTTATAAAATTAGCGGGCAATTGATCAGTAATGCGACCGACCACCAGAGCGTGAATATGATACTTATTTGGCGAAACTCGAGACTCAATGTCTAAATAAACATATCCATGGACTGGTCGCGACGTCAATCCAACTCCTTTAATATAAGAGTTACTCAATGGGATAATCGGAATGTTCAGTAATTTACAACATTCTGTGGTTATTAAATTATTTTGTGAACCGTTATCAATTAAACATCGAACTACCTTTCGTTCACCATTATCGCAATGCGCATATACTTGAGCGGTGGCCAATAATATATTACTACTAGATTTTACTTCAGCGTTATGCGATAACGTGGTACGGGAAACATCAAGACGCGTGGTAGGGGACGTAGGCGACGTGACTTGCGCTCGCGCTTGAGTATCGTCGGTAGTAGGGATATTTTTGTTTTCAATTTGTTCACCGATGTGAGGTAATTTTTTAAAACATAGCAAACTATGATGAGTTTTATTACAATGTTTGCATTTTAAGCGCGATTTACATGCCGTCACAGAATGTGTTAAGCTTAAACAATTTACACAACCATTATGAGACTTAATAAATTTAAATTTATCCTGCGGTGAAATAATATTTTTAAATTGTACACAGTTGTACAATTGTGAATGACATGTTTGTTTGCATAGAAAACACTTAGTATGGGGAGATAAAATATTGTACTTAGCAGATGTTACATTTATTTTATTATTATTAATTGCGGGACGGGTCGATTCGTATGAATTACTGTTTGTTATAAATGATTTATAATTGTTTTGTGATCGCGGCATATTGCGCGGTCCTAGTGTTAAGGGCATTTTATTAATGTTAAAATTAGCCCGGTTCAAGACTTTCACTTGTTCTTGAATAAAAGTTATCAATTTTCTTGTACAAGTAATATTTTCTCCTCTTACTGACATTTCGAAGGCCTGTGCCGTTTGAATGTCCAATTTACGTAATGCACAATGTAAAAGTATAAAATCTGTTAAATCCGTAATTTTTAATGATTTTAATGCAGCGACCGATGAAGAATATTTCTCCACGAAAGAATCAAGGCTAGCGGCGGTATGTGTACAGGCCTTTATATCGAGAATATTATTTAAATAATGGGTACCTAAGGCGCGTGTATCTTGATATTTATTGACAAGATTTTCCCATATTATTTTATAGGTATCGCCGTTTGGTAATATTCCCGCGGTTGACCTTAAGGCGTTATCCGTTAGTTTACCCATGAGGTACTGTACCTTTTGGGAGTCAGAAAGTGACTCATTATCATGTATGTTTGTTTTAAACGATTCATAAAACGCAGTCCAGTTTTTCATGGAACCATCAAATTCTTTTAATTGTATAGGCGGTATTGAAATTTGACAAGCATTAGCGTTAATCGCTTGTCGCGCTGGTAAACTTTTAGGATTATTAATTTTGTTTCTAACCCGAATAACCTGAGAGAACAATTCCTCATACGCATCCAGGCTTCTGTAATCTGGCTGACTATCAGCGTTTCGTGCTAAAGCTATATCATTGATACTGTCCAATATTGATTCGAAATTTTGACGATCACTGTCAACCGTTTCCGAATCTGTCATGAAGTTTTCATTGGTTATAGAATCAAAGTTAGATATATTTTTTGATTTCTCAAACAACACATTTAGTTTAGCAAATAACCTCTCTTTCTTCGCTATTAACCTTTTAAGAGTATTTTCCATTATAGATATAATAATTGTAATTAAATTAGGAATTAGGAAAAGGCGGCAATAATTAGGATTGTAAACAAATGGCGGGTATGTGTAGGAAAAATTGTTGCGCAATAACTCGGCAACAAAAATGCGTATAATAAATAGTAAATTTGCTGGAAATCCAAGCTCGTAAGGACCAAAATTTATGTATAGGAGATCCTAAGGCGTGTAAATAGCCCTAGGAGCGGTTTTGGGGGGCAATCTAGCCTAAGCGATGCGGTTGTGAAAGGAGTTGCAGTAATCTACTCACCGATGGTGGCGGCAACCGTTCCCTCTGCCAGCGTATAGTGTCCAGGACGGTTTCTCGAACTCACTTTCACGTAAAGCGTATATAATATTAAAAAGCGTGCAGCTGTATAGCGCGGGTTTGCGGTAAAACAATATTTGTAGCGGAGGTGTTCGAAATTCAAGTACACAATTTAACTGTCACGGCTCATTAATGACTCGACCGTCGGGTCGTCGCAGTAGTCCAGCTAAGGTACTACAGCGCCACCACTCAACGGTACAGCAAATCACCAGCAACCCTACACAAACCGCCTATAGATGGCGTAACCAAGTACAAAAAATACTTTTTTTAGTTAAAACAAATCCGACTTCAAAAGAATAAACCATAAAAATGCACTGAAGTCAATAAATAATTATTTTATTAATCTGGTTCGTTAATTTTGAAATCAGTGCCAGCTTATGGATAACAAAGTGGTGTAATTTACGTCGCTAATTATATTCAATTTTAATAATTTGTTCTTTAAAATCACCCTAGTCCTTTATTTACGTTATACGTAATTTTATACACAAAAATGTCTAAAATTTTAAAAACTGTTTTTAAGCGAGACTACATTCCAAGGAAAGCATAGAATTTAAATAATAAAAATAATTTATTACATCAATTCAGAGAGAGAGATCAATGCGGAAATAAATTTGTCTATGTTTAATTCCAGATTTTTCCAAAGATTCCGGTATAATATGTAGGTATGTAATAACACATCTGAATAACATTAAACCTTCGTTTATTGAGAGCAAAGTCTGTTTATTTTATCTAAGGAATTCTCTGTCATAATATTATAAAGAAGGAATATTTCAATGGGCAAATATTTTTTTATGCATACAAAGTATATATCCCGCACTTCCTTATTTTCGCTACTTCCATATTTATTAGACCTGAAATACATAATTACGTTTATCAAGACGACTTTCTGTTCATTTCAAAAAACGGAAATTGTATTAGGCTATATTAGAAAAATAGGAAAGTTGCTGAATAAATAAAATTGTCTTAAAGTATACCTAATTGTGACTAAACGATTTCCAGTTGCATTCAAGTGATATGAAATTTAATTGTATTTAATCAGAATAACTACTTCAATTGTTTTAGTTTTGATAACTTGAAGTGATAGGTCTGAACGTTTGTGTTCGGATCGTATGTATACTCTGAAATCTTGTTCGCTTACACCCATAACTTGAATATTTATGGTATTTTGATGTGCAGAGCAGCAGCTTAGACATCGTATTAGACATCGTATTTACGCTACAAAAATGGACACTTCGAGCAATTTATAATATAGATCTCGGGAATTTTTGCTTTTCAAATACGTCCTTAATAAGTTATTGTTTGTTCGCAAAATTTTTAATAAACTTCTTGAAATCATCATGATGAAAGTATAAACCAGCTAATTTGTTTCAAATACTGGCACTTTAGAATTCGTTTTCTATAATTACCGTCGTCATGTCGACCGACATCTTGGATCATGTCGTCACTTCTTTCGTCACTCGGCTATTTGCCAATTTAAAACTTTAAATAAAAAGGTAATTATTACATTAACTTTATAAGAATAACAACATAATTTATATTTTGATTTAAAATTTATTGATGATAAAATTGTATGTAAGTAAACATATTTTATATATACTGTACAGTTCTATTTTTAGTTAAAATAATCAAGATCGAACGTTAAAAGTAATGAACGATTACAGTCTAAACACGACACTGGTATATTTGCAATAAATTGCACGAAATTAAAAAGTTTCCTCGTATCCTCGCTTTGACATATAATTGCACTCTGCGTCACGACTAAACAACTTTAGAGCTCCAATTAAATTAAACCTTCAACTAGTCGAAACTATGGTTAGACTAACTACATAACTTTTCCATTGCAAATTTGTACTGCTTTATTTAGAGTTAGAAGATATTTGGTGGTAGATAAAAAAAATATTTGTTTACGCTAGTGTTTGACAAAATGATGACGTCATTAATATCGATAGCTGATAATAAGCTTCATAGATATTTAGTGGATAAGTTGATATGAATTATTATTATAATAAGTATCATTTTTGTTCAGGCTGGAAAATTAAAATCAAATATGTTTTTCGTATCTGCTGCACATTTAATATAATTTGTATAGAATTATACAAAGTTGTATTTTTTATTGTTCAGTTTGGTTTGCAATAGGATAATTTACTGATGTTTCATTTATTAAAAATAACAGATTCGTCATGGTTTCTTCACCATGTTTTCTTTTACTGAAAGATCAGGCCGATTTTAAAGGTGGATAGGTGGAATCGAACCCGCGTCGATTGACAAGGAATCCGGTCGCACTACCCACTGCCCCATCATCGCAGCAGTTACTATAGAACTTGCATGAAGTACGTAAAGTATGACGTTATATGTTAGTATAGCGGTTATCTCTTTAGAATAAAATTAAAACGCTTATAAGTTATTTATTTCTTTTTACATTTTGATTTCAGTGTTCAGCCTTATTTATGGTATACCCCATACCCCATACCCCATATTTTTTAACCCAATGTAAGTTAATTAATAACATTCCACGTGACTCCAAATTTCTCCTAAATATTTTTGAAACTGTAGTTTTTAGTATTTTGTTACGCCGATTTCTATAAGAAATATAATATTCTTTTACACTTTTATTTAGATTATCTGTTACTTGGAGATTATATTTTGAAAACATTCTATTCTCGTAATAAATAGTGGCCCTGAACCTGTCCAGTAATACATGATTACAGCAGAATCAGTGGCGTAAGTAAATCATTTGAGGCCCGTGCCAAAGTCAGTGAATGAGCTTGGATGTCCCAGTATAAACCCTCACGTTGTAATTTGATTTCAAGCAATCACTAAAGTGATCATTAAAGCGTTTAAATATTTAGTCGTGTCTAACTTTAACTGTATTTATAAAATATATTTATTTATGTTAAAAACATTAGGAGTCTTCTGAGCTCGCGACTTCGCGGGCCGATGCCCCATCGGACCACTGATCAGAATATACCATCGATAACACATTCATGATTAGTTATGACAACACTATTTCACGCACATTTTTGTAACTCGTTTTTTGTAACGGCTTTTAACTAGCACTGTTATTCTTGTCTATACTATGTCTATGATCAAGACAGAGTATTTGTTACAAAAGTAATAATAAAATATATATTTCTTTTGACTTGAGAAAGTCTGCATAGTTCCAGTCATCATTGTTATAATGTGCTAACTGACACCTACATAGAACATTCACC
This sequence comes from Samia ricini, assembly GCA_014132275.2. Taxonomy (NCBI): domain Eukaryota; kingdom Metazoa; phylum Arthropoda; class Insecta; order Lepidoptera; family Saturniidae; genus Samia; species Samia ricini. The sequence continues at coordinate 28,789,247 of AP028159.1, read as the reverse complement.
AGATTAGTTAGTGTATCCAAAATGAAGCAGAATTGACTCTGTTCAGCACACATTTTGCAATGCATGATGGTAAGTGAATATTAGGCATAAATGGCTGTTTGTCCATTTGCAAGGCCGAAACACTAGACGCCCCCATCTCCTCTTTTGTTTGTATGTTTATTAACAATTCATGTTAGAGTGATTGTTTAGTGAATGAGGTTAGAATTGTAACTACTTTGTAACAGAAATAATATAACATTCCAATATATGACCGCTATGAAGTTTTGCAAATATAAATAAAGTTAAATGTAGAATGTATTGAGCTCCTAAAATGCAATATAAAATTAGTTATGTCAGTGAGTTTAGTATGATGTGACATTTCTGAAGCTAATCAGATAACCTTCAGTGTAATGCAGGATACTTTTTTTTTATTCTAACACAATAGGATGTCAAACTGGGAGTCGTGCCGGGTCATAAACTATATTGACCCAACCACCAGCCACAGTTTTCACGACTAGATGATATCAACATTTACGGCTGTAAGGCGAGTAACTGCCAACAACCTGGGATCATGTTAATTTAAATTAATCTTTAATTAGTTAAATTAAAGTTAAAAGAGAGACGAACTTTTTAGCAATCCATGGATTTTCCTAGTAAGTGCCGGATCTTACAGGAGTATAAACATATATAACCACCGTGATATATAAACTCCGAGCAGATCCCGAGATTTGTGACTCGGGCGTTGGTTTTAGAGGTCTCTTTCCGGCATATATAACACTCACTTCTCTGCTCGTGTTTCTCTCCAAACCAATATTTATAAATATAACTTAAATACGCAAATTTAGACATAAATCGAAGTCGATCCAGCACTTACAAAATTTAAAACTATTATTTACAAGTGAGATTCTCGCTTTTACAAAATTATACTTTCTGGATTAACCTGTAAACACACATCAATAAAAGCATATCTGCTTCTCTCTACTTCCTATTTTTCTCAGACATGCGTCCGAACCAAATCTCTTTTTGTTTTGAATCCCTGTTTTGTTTTTAATTTCAATTTCGAGCTTTTTAATTTCTTTGATTATAAAATTTAGTAGAAAAGAGGTTTGATTCGTTACTTCATTTTGTTTTCATAATTAATAATTCGTCAAGGTTAATACATTATAAATATTTTAGCTAATATCCGTTTTATTGTTTTCTTTCAATAATGCTTTAGTAATAATTTTCATTTATAACCTTTTTATAACAGAGCGCCTTCTATGTAATATATACGTAACTTTTATATCACTCACTCACATTTTATTTCACAAAAAATAATGTGAAAATATTTCAAAACAGCAATATTCCTCTAATTACCACTAGATGGCGATAATTAATGCATATTATTTAATATGCTGAGGACAAGTCTGTCACATCGTCTGCAGCATTAATTCTCAACGGATTACTATCACACGGGAAATTATATTTTTATATAATTTCCCGTTTTTACACCGAGTAAAAAGAATATAACACACTTCAAACAAATAAAACATTCTTAAAATCAAACAATTATACACAAAGTTTATTATTTAAAACAATAAATACAGTGATCGGAAACATGCATTTCCCGCGGGAAGCTTCAATATTGGATGCGAACACGTAAACAAATTATTTAAAAATTACAAAATACAGATGGATAAGTTATTTTAATTTTACTAATTCGATTCAATTCATGAACAAAAACATTGTATGCATGGAGAAAAACAACTCTTTATTTGTACGATCGAACCTTCTAATGTATATACGCATCTATCAAGGTTCATGGGATCAGTATTCGAGCGGAAACAGAATTTGTTATGTGACAAACTTTGGTTTTTGTGGTAATAGTGACTCTCGTTGTCATTTATCTGAGCCGTAACCACAGGAAATTACCTACTTTGTGGATATAACTATTTTCCTGTTTGTTATTTCTTTTACGGTCGACTTTAATCGAAGCAAACAGAATCGAGTGGACGAATCGGAAGAAACCATTAAGTCGCATTAACTTCAGATTTATGTGGCTTTGCTGAGAAGTTATACACTTGCATGGAATGAACATTGATGCGGAACATATGACTTTTTATGTGCTTTGAAAATCGCGGATATTGCATTTTAAATTAATTTTTTTTAGCACGATGTAAGGTTGGTGAGTATGTGTTATTGTCCAAGAATAACGGTGACTGCTACCGGATATATTACACTGACAGTCATCGCCACCATGCAGGCCTAGTTTATATTTAAACACACAAATGAAACAATTAAAATTATACAGACAAGAAATATTTAAAAGTATATAATAAAATGGCTAGGAATCTATTCAGAAATAGTTCATACAATAGATACACGGATAATAAGAAATTTCCAACACTATTTTTATTAAAAGAAAAACAATCTTTTAAATCTGGTTCAGAGAAATTTAATTATAAGCTTGTCGAGTATATTCAATGTCGAAACTTCTAAGCGATGTTATTTATTGTTGGTTCAGGCGGATGCACGAACCAAAAATGAATGACAAACGAATAAAGTAGATAACTGCATTTCCTTATAAACCACATTCGAATTAAGTACCCAAGTGTATGAGTAAATGTTTTATTTTTCTTCTGTTCAATTAATTATTATCGTTTGTAATTAATTAATGGAGCGATTGTCTCTTTTTAATCTAATTTCGGTTTAATTTATTAAGAATTCTAGCGTTAAGATAAACGCGAAATGAAAAGACGTAATTCCATTTTAATTTTACAATTTAAACTTGTTATCTTAAACAGTGTAAATGTTATGTTAATTAGTCGTTTAAAATATTAATGGATTTTAAATTTAAAAGCAGTTCTTCTTTAAATATAATAATTAAAATTTGTAAAACCACAAATAGTAACAGCAGTCTTCAAGAGATGGTTGGAATAACGTTAATGTGTAAAACAACCTTCAATGCGCGCTATGCGCTTTCACCTTTGTTGAGACGATTTAGTGTAGTTGAACTAGAAAACCGTTATCGTTCACGTATACTTCCACCCCACGTTGGGATATACTGGTTCGATCCGGCGCTGAGAAATTGTATTTGACTTACTCGCTCTCTCCTGTGAATAAAGTCCTCGAGCACGAAGGTTGTTCTTCTCTTCTCTTCTCGTCATATACGAAAAAAACTTCCTATAAATGTTATAACTGCCAATTAAAAGCGAAATTTTTTAATAAGTGATAATTGCATTTATATACAAAGTTTTTTATTCTAATAACAATAATAAATAACTATATTGAACATAAATAATTATAAAATTCAGTGGTGCTCTGTTACCTAAACTAGGCTATGCCTGTCTGTTAGGTATCAGACTCTCTTGCAACGCGGTGCTTGCGAAAGCCACCCCGTGTCGCCCCCATCCCAAATGCAGCGGACGGCCCCGGGGGGCTTTAGTGGGTATTTCCGGGCGCTTCACGCCCGGGTGAGTCCCACACTGGCACGGAACTGGTCACTCCGTGCCCCCTTACCTATTGTATTGGGGGACTTCGGTCTCACTAATACAATAGGTAGGGGTAGTGCGTAAATGCATTTCCCCCCGTCAAAAAAAAAAAAGGTATCAGACTCTCCTTTAAATTGAATTAATAAGACAATAATTTAATTTATTTAACGCCAGCTGTGCCCGCGGCTTTAACCGCTAAGAATTCAGACAATTTGTTCAGCCTATGTTCTCCCCACCAACTTTCATCGATTCGGTTCAGTTGTTTTTGTGGAGTGGCGGACAAATTATTAAACAGACAAACAGACAGACAAAAAATTTAAAACTATCAAAAAAATCTTTAATATCTTCAATGTAAAAGTTTCGTCTCGTTAGTTTTTTGTTATAAGTATAGATATTCTAATTTACAAAATTTCACTTCTTGATATTTGATATATAACAAGATTGAAGTAAAAATATTTATAAGCATGACATATTATTTCTGATTTTATAAAAACTTCAAAAAATTAGGAAAAGAAAAACAATAATATTCGTGTCACATAAGGACCCATTGGAGAAACATAATCTTTAGATTGGATAAATGTAATTCATTGATACGCGTAATACCATATGGAAGTAGGTACCTAATACTTGAGAAATGCTGGAAAATTTATCTATCTTTTCATTAAAAAAAATATAGAAAAGATACTCGGAAAGTAAATATTAAAAAATTTTGTATATTTTGTAGAACAAGTTTGGTTTGACCTAATTACATACATAATAGCCGATGGCATTATTCTACATTGTTATATTTTTGTAAATTGGCATTTAATAAATGTTTTTAAGACACCGAGCTGAGCACGGTAATTCAGGTACTATTAATACAGTACCTTCTAATATTGTACCATAATATGGTAATTAGTATTATATTCAGATACTATGTTCACTGCTGGACATAGGTCTCCCTCAAAGATCTCCATGGTGACCGGTCTTGCACTATCCGCATCCAGCGGATTCCCGCGACCTTCACCAAGTCGTCAGGCCACCTGTTAAATATATACATATGTATATATATGGTCTTTATTTTGCATACAAAGGTACCTTTTTTTAAAAATGTGATTATACATTATACGGCAGAATTGTTACATGTATTATTATAAAAATGTAAGTTACTAAATATTATTTTAGTAAAAAATGAAAAATCATATTGATCTAAAATTACTTTCTATCTTCTTATGACTGGGAATGTAACACGCAGTCCTTTCGATAAAGAAAACGATATCAAGAATTTATCGTAATATTATTCACGCTGTCAATACATGATTCTGACAATCACACACGGAGCGACTCCCAATTTCCTTTGTAAATCCACTGTCGAATGAAACGGGCCAACGACTTACTCCTATTTATTTGGATGAACAACTTGTATCTTTTTTTTTGGGAATGATATCGTTTGATGTAGCTGATACTTGCCTATACCTGGGTATAAAAATAAAAATGTATTGAATTTCATAGTCTATGTACAGTGATTATTTTTAAAGACATAAATAGCATAATAATGATTATAAAAATTGATACATTTATGTATTAAAAAATAATCGATATTAAGTCTACATAACAAAAACTTTGTTAGGCGTGGATCTTAGATTTTGTTTTTAAATGCCATTCAGTAAAAATTATTACGACAACGATCCAAATACTAAATACAGTACAATATAAGTTTAATGAAGTTCAAGTAGAGTCTAATAATCAGCAACGGGTCATTACGTCGATTCATAATTACAAAACGAATCTCACTATTTCGTAAAGTATAAAGTATCTTGAAGGTCATTTATTACATCCCTTACCAGCAGCGGCCTCAGACATGCACCGATCTCCAACTGGGGAAACTCTTGTATCCTCATAGATTTTACCATTATCTATGTGTGACCACCGCTTTTTTTCGGGATATAGATTGACACCGCATGCATTAGCAAAATATACACACACATTATACTTGTACATAAGTACATAAGCTCTGTAAGACACGTTTTCCCTTTAAGAGGATATGCTAGCGGAATTTATTCCATACTAACGTAGTCCCCAGTTTCCTCCCTGCATAATAGTATTACGATAAATATTGTTATAACAAATAATATATATCCACCACCGCCATGCCCGTAAATTTTGATTTTCTCTATTATTAATTATTGTAGAAACTAGGAGCCTTTGAAAATGAAAAAAATGCTCGATTTTTACCGTCATTTTCAGACGTTCGTCAAATAATTTTGATAAATAAAATTTAAATAATCAAAGGTTAAAGATTAAATCGGTTCAGTTTTGAAGGAGGAAACAGGGTACTACGAATTGATGTTTTCGTCTATTTTGCATAGTTAAAATCAGCCCAAGCTGCAGTTTTCCTTTTCGTGTTTTATAACTCTTTCTTTGGAGCGTAATGAGATTTCTGAAAAGTATACGTAACCATTCATGGGATTGGAACGGTAATTACGTAAGAAATGTTTATTAGTTATAGTAATTCCTATTAGTTTTTTTTTTCTTCAGAATTATTCCAATTGCTTCGGTTATATCACAACGCGTACCCTACGCGGTAAGTTTTGATTACCTACTATTATACATTTTTTCCGGTCAACAGCGTTAGCTAGGTTAAAAAAAAAAGAAAAAAAATTGCGTCATTTCTGATTTTTTTTGTTTGATTCACCAACACGAGCTTTTAAATACTTTTTAAAAATCATGAGTTAAACAATAAATAAAAATGAACACATATGTATATATTTTATAACCATGACTTGAACGGGAGCAATTTACGAATTGAAAGCATAATCTGTAGCTAAGCCACTTCAGTCCGCAAATTTTACATGCCCTCCGGGGTCATTCAAATTACAAATTTACATATGCCAAAGTGAAATATATATGAATTGAAACCCACCTATGTTTATCATTTTGTAGAATCATATTTAGTTAAAGCAGTTTTAACAAGAAGCTATGTCTAATATGAAATCTCGAATTTGATTTATTTTCGAATATAAATAAAAAGTTTATAAGCACGTCGTTTAAAATTACATAAATTTGCTATGATTTTCGTATTCTATACCTGAGAGTTATATTTATCACATTTTCTAACCTTAAATAACTTATATGAGCGAAATATAAGTAACATCATAGATAAATTATTATATAAGATAGCTCTTGGCGTAAAAAAAATGGTGACACGCGAAAAGCTCAAAATCCCGTCTTATTTCTAGATGGCGCTCGTTGATAGCCTGCAAACTTAATAGAAGTAATTGCATAAAGTAACAAAATCGATGCGGTCACTACAGATTGCAAAATCAGTACAAAGTATGGGTACCATGTGAGGGGGCGCTAGTAGCAGAGTGAATTCGTTAAGTGATGTGCGTCGTGTGCTGGTACGTATTCCGTATCGACAATTTCGATAATATTAGAGAAATAACATCAACATAAATTTATTTCATAATTTAGATTATATTACATTTATTATAAGTAACTTTAATGTTAATAATATTTTAATAAAAAAATTGTTTATTTTTAATGCCCTTCAAACTAAATAATTTTATTGTAGAAGTATATTGAGACTTTCGATTTTTAACAATGTACTACAGTCTGACATTTAAATATATTTCTATATCAATAGGATAATACAAATGGTATCCAAAGCATGTTGATTGAACTGGTGGCATGACCACCATCACCATGACCAAAGACATAAAAACATCAACAAATACAAAGTTGCTCATTAATGAAATAATCAATTTATAAAAAAAATTTTATTCAATCAAGAGTAGGTACAACACTACAAATCTAGTCTCAACAAAAGCGTCATGGCGGCGCGTCATGCGATTATTATTTTTGTTACATAAAATAAAATAAATTCAATATATGAAAGGAGAACCATTAGATTTTATGTGTATACTCCTATAGTCGTTTTTCAACTTTTTACTGCACAACTGGTCATTGTTTTTAAGTTAATGATTATTTTAGTAGAGATAGTAAATCGTCGAAACGAGTGAACCGACTGAGGGCACCCGGAAAGACATACATGTACATTCCATCTATGAGTGGTATGGCAGGCGCGGGCAGCATGCTAGTTCTATTGATAAATTCCTAATTCTATGAGTAATTGAGACGTTAGTATTTAAATTACGTTGTCGTTAAAATTTACCAAAAAGTGTGTACTATATTTATTTATTAAGCGTGTAATATTGTAAAAATACATTTCCTTACAAATGTTTATTTTCACTGGAAAACATCGATAATTTACTATTTATGCGCTTTGTGACAGATAAGATGATGGTAACTTACAAAGAAACGCATTGTTTTGTTATGAGATGGCGTTTAAATAATACTTTAAAATCTTATGACAGCTGTATATTTTAGACATTATTTTTAAATCTTCCACTAAAAAAGAATTGTCGATCTGTTTGTCTATCCGGACTTAACTCTTGGGAACTCGACCGATATTAATATAATCTTGCAGTTGGCGATAACACATACATTAAGTAAAAACAAAATAAAAATAAGAAAAAAAATATGCAAAGAAGAAAAATAAGGGGATTTTAAGAATAGGATGATTTATTTGACACTTCGTCAGTTCAAAACGACATTCTCCCTGTGACAAATTATTGTTTTACTTGATCGAAAGGTTGAATTATTTGTGGGATTCAAACATCGTACTTTTGCATCATGCTACTACTAAGCCACAATCGCTTCTATATGGTTTCTTCAGATTAATACCTAGATATTATAAACATTACCAAGCAGTATAAAACCCGTATTGAACTTGGAAAATTCACATTGATGAAGTTGCGGGTAATCATTAGTATTTAAAAATTCTTGTATGTCAACATTCAGTCTTGTATGTCAAAAAGTTTAATAGTGTTGTTTTAACAGATGGTTGAACTCGATACGGAGTATATAACGGACATGAATTGGTGAACGACTGAAACAGTGCTACTACTGTAGCAGCAACATTAGTGCCACCATAAAAATCGTGCATTAGTAAAGACATAATCTATCTGCTATTATTATTACTATTCTGGAAGCCGGCTTTGTAAGATTCAATAGACCTAAATTCACTGTGATCTAAAGATGTCCATTGTGATCGCCCCTTACTGCTGAAGCTCACTTCTTAAACCTACAGAAATAGTAATTTGTTTTTATTTTACGCTTCGACAATTTATTAATGAGGTGACGTCTGAAACTAACTATACCTATAAATTGGTAACTTAGGTCTTCCGAGCTTCACTTTACAATATACATGGTCCAACCTGCGCGTCTGTTATTCATATAACTCTATATCGCTGCGTTGAATGAACGCAGTGTTGTCAACTGCTAAATTCTAAATTATCGTAATTCCACGTATGAATATGCTTTTTGCTTCAGTTTTTTTTGTACATTATTTACTAATAGCTGCAATTTATCGTACATTTACATAATTGCTATTGGTACATAGTACCAGTGGCTGAATTATTGTATTGGTTAACGATGTTGAATGACATGCAATTTAATTTGTTTATATAGTACCTATCTATAGTGATGGCAGTCGTTATTTGTCAAAAATAACAGGTCATTTTAAATGTAAAATTTAATATATTTTGAATGATTATCCAATTTGTATAGACAATGATAGATAACAATAATTATAAAAGTCGAATTATTAATATAATAGTAATAAAAGTATATCAAAGACAAACTTTAAACAAAATCTTTTTTGAGGGTAATCTATCTATTCTGGTAACACTGAATAAAAATTCATATAAATATTTTCAAATAAAAAATAGAGAGTCGAAAACGAAGAGCGGCAACGTCGCATGGAACGAAACGTTAGCTGGCAACGTGCAATTATAATTTAGCTCAATAGGGAATTCAGGGAATAGCGCCATCTAATTAATTTGCGTATTATTAAGATTCTGACGTCATTATAGATATGCTTATAATCAATTTGAAACATTCAGCGACATCTCTCATCCTAATAGGTAATCATTTATCGTATTGCGATTTTATGTATGGGTAATAGCGGTCTGTATGTAATAATCATCGGTAACATTGATGAAACGTCTTGTCTTAAAATTAGTTACAGCGCCATCTATCGAGTTATATGAGAAATAACATTAGCTAACTGCAGACATCGAAGTAGGTATTAAAGAATATAGTACTTAGTTCATAATTTCTGTACTAGATGTCACTATAGCGACTAATTATACATAAAGTAATATGACAGTGTCTAATTATATAGTTACCTACTGCAATAAAATTATACCTAATCAATTTGAAACTAAAACTTATGTGTACAAAAAAGTTGAATTAGAAAATTATTAAATGAATCACGACTTCATACTAATACTACTTAGACAACAAAGACTTAAAAAATATTATAAAAGTGTCTTTGTTCCGATTAAAAGTTAAAACATCTCGTACAGCAAGTTAAGGACATTGCTGATCAATAATATCATTATTGTTATTATTACGAATCAAAATTTTACGTTGGTACCATTCCCAAAACAAACATAAACGATAAAATAATTTAAATTTCAAATCGACATATATATTCAGTGTTGAGAATGAGAACAAAAAAGGTTAATTAGAGTAACACAAGTGATTCAGCTGATGTTTTGTTGTGAAGTGAAGCGCACTCCGCACCCCCGCTCCACGCCTTATCCTCGTCCCCGCTCCGGGCGTGAACATCCTCCCCCCCCTGGAAAGGCTCAGCTTTCAAGGGCCGATGTAGTTGGAAGCAGACAGACCTTATTTATTGCTCGTCGTATAATCCCCTTAGAAGTTTCAAAATCGGCGACTCTTGAGATGCCGTCAGTTCCTGGGTATAAGCACAATACCCACCCAAGTCTCCATTTGAGTGGGGGTAAATTCTCGTCTTTGAAAACAACCATATCGCCAATGTTTATTTCTCCTTGGTGAGTGCGCCATTTGCTACGCTGTTGGAGTTTCGCCAAGTACTCCATCGACCATCTGGACCAGAAATGCTGTCTAGCCTGTACAATCAGTTCATATCTGTTAGGATGTTTCAAAACTATTGGTGGTGCTGGCAACGCTGTTAATGGCCGCCCAATCAGGAAGTGCCCAGGGGTAAGGGGATATAGGTCAAGAGGATCTGATGATAATGGAGTTAAAGGACGTGAGTTAAGTATAGCTTCAATTTGAATAAACAATGTGCTCAACTCCTCATACGTCAGATGAGCATTTCCCAGAACACGCTTTAAATGAAATTTAGTATTTTTGACTGAGGATTCCCACAGACCACCAAATATAGGTGAATATGGGGGCTAAAGAGTTAATGCCCTCATCAGCATTGAATCTATAAATTGACTGCATGCTAGATTTTAAAAGTTTTCCTAACTCATTATTTGCCCCCACAAAATTGGTGCCGTTGTCGCAATAAATAGAGTGCGGTTTACCTCGCCTAGATATAAATCTACGTAAACACAGTATAAAGGCATCTGTACTTAAGTCGCCTACTAGTTCCAGATGCAAAGCCTTCGTAGTGAAACATATAAACAAGCATAAGTAACATTTTGTAATTTTGCTACCACGACCCCTTTTACTTGAGATTAGAAAAGGTCCAGCGAAGTCTGTCCCACAAGTTTCAAAAGGGGGAGCAGGAATAACTCTTTCTGTTGGCAAATCAGCCATCAACGGCTGCAAAACCTTACCACGTAGTTTGGCGCGAGTAATGCATTTTCTAAATATATCTCTAGCTAATTTCCGTCCGTGTATCGGCCAAAATTGTTCTCGGAAAGAGCTCAAGAGTAGCTGAGGACCCGCATGAAATAGTCGTCGATGTTCAGTTTCCATCAGTAATCTCGTAAGATAGTGTTTGTGATGTAATAAGGGTGGATGGTTTTTATTATAACTACAGTTGGACTTTTGTAATCTACCAACAACTCTTAGAACTCCTTCGCCATCGATAAATGGAGATAACTGTAATAAATTGTGTTTGGAGCCCAGTGAATGACCCTTAGAAAGCGCATCGACTTCTAAAGGAAAAGATAGCTTTTGAGATAATTTAATTAAACAAATTAATGCATTATAAATTTCTTCAGACTGTAAAAATCCAATTTTACGGTTATTGGAATTTTTGGAATTATGTAGGAAACTTAAAACGTAAGAGAAAATTCTTATTAGGGTATTAATGTTAGAATATTTAGTCATATCGTTGTTACTGGTTGTAGTTATCGTAACACAGTTATTCACCTTTACTTCAGGTAGTATTAAAGTATTTGTTTCAGGTATCTTAGGCCAATTCAAAATGGTTTCCTTTAAAAAACTAGGCTCATACCACCAGAGATGTTGTGATTGTAGTTTGGCAGGTTCAATACCCCTGGAGCCCAGATCAGCGGGTTTTAAGTTTGTTGGGATATATGTATCTCCACTCTTCCTCGGTAGTTAAATTATATATTTCCGATTTTCTATTCCACACGAATGATTTTAAAACCTTTGGTGGAGCTGCAGGAGTCCCGTATGTGACCGTATTAAGTTGCAATATTTGCAGGGGTTGATTTTCGTTTTCTCTCCATAAAACTAATTGCAAATGTCTTTGAGTGGGATCTATAGATATTTGTCTGTACATTTTTTGAATGTCAGCTGTAAAAACGTAACGGTGTTGGCGAAACCTTACGAGTATACTGAATAAGTCATCTTGTACAACGGGACCGATATATTGAATATCGTTTAGAGATCTGCCTGACGTGGTTTTTGCCAAGGCATCAGAAACGACTCGAATATTTGTAGTTGGGCCTTCTCGAAATACTGCATGATGAGGCATGAAATATCCGAATTCTGGCCTTTGTATCTTAGATAGGTGATTTATGTCTTTATACTCGTGAATGAAGTTGTGGTATTGTCTCTTAAATTCGGGGTCTTTATTAAAATCTTTCTCTAAATTCAAATAGCGAGATTTGGCCATTTGATATGACTCACGAAAAGGTATCTTTACAGTGAATCTACCATCACTTGAGCGTGTGGTATTTTCTTTAAAATGATTCTCACAGATGTCGTCTTCATATGACATAAACTTTGTAGTAGGAAGCGCTTCGAGTTGCCAAAATTTTTCTAAATCTTCCTTAATTTCTTGACTAAAATTACAGTGAATTTTTTGTGTTGCCTTAGCTTCATTGTGAGTTATAGGACCCGACAAGAGCCAACCTAATTCAGAATTTTGTAGAATTGGTTTGCCTTGACCTAATTTAATTTTGTCTCTCAGTAAAATATCAAAAAATACTTCGGCACCGAGAAGAATATCGATATTTGAAGGTTGATAAAAAGTTGGATCCGCAAGTTGTATATCAGTAGGTAAGTTAAACTCAGAAATGTTGATAGTGACGCTAGGTAAGTAGCTAGTAATTTGAGGTACTACTAGACAATTTAATTTTGTGTTAAATGAATTGAGTAGTGAATGTACAATGATTTCACATCGTTCTGAAGCATGAAATTGAGAGTTATTTAAGCCTGTTATACAAATGGAATTATTCCTTCGAGTATTTAATCCCATTCTATTCTTCAGATCGTTTGTTATGAACGAAGACTGACTGCCTGAATCAAGTAAAGCTCGAGCAACGTAAGTATCGTTAGTTTGTGTTGTTAGCTTAACTAACGCAGTACACAGAAGTACTTGACCAGAGAATACTGCCGAAAGTGACACAGGTAAGGAGTTTGTTGTTGTAGTATTTTCTTGATCATTAGAATTATACTCTGTTGTAAAGTCTTGCACATTTAAGTGCAATAATGTATGATGTTTGCTGCCACACAAATTACAGGAACCTCGACTGAAACACTTCGAAGAAACGTGATTACGACGTAGACAATTAGAACAAAGGTTTAGCTTAGAGGCTTCTTTAGACCTGATTTCAGGCGGCATGCTAATAAATTTATTACATTGATAGATGCGATGATCTTGATCACATATTGTACATGAAAAATTGTTACCAAAGGTTGATGACGCAACCATGCTTTTACTTGTTTTATGTTCTTTCTGGTATGAACTCTTATGAAAATATTGTTTTTCGTTTTTTGCGGACTGCATGCTCTCGAGTATGTCCGATCAGTCACGTAAGAATTGCATAAACTGTGAAAGTGAGGGATAACCAGGTAGACTATTTTTTGTATTCCTCCCACTTGGTGTTAGTATTTAAATCGAGTTTAGAAGCAAACATATGTACTATTAAAGTATCCCAATGATACACGTGTAAGATGTTCAATACCAAATAATGACCTCAGGTGATTGTTTATAAGGAGCTTGTCGTTGTTGTACCGGTTACATAATAACTCCCATGCTATGTTGTAATTTTTTGAACTAAGCTCCATAGACTTTATTGCGACAACAGCACCACCCTCAAGTGAAGATCTAAGATAGTGAAATTTATTGATGTTCGATATTGAATCATTACAATGAATCATAGATTCAAAAGTGTCCCTAAACTCTAACCATTTCAATTATCACCGTCGAAGGACGGCAATTTAATAGTAGGTAATTGAATATTGATCATATTATCGCATGTGTCACTTTGAGCGCAAAGAGCATTACACGTTTTGTGGTCTTCACAACCTTGTTTGGTATGAGGAGACGCATCAATAATGTCTTGAGCTGCCGAGAGAAGTGAATAAAACTGAGATTCTACTAATTCTCTTTCATTGATTTGATCTTCCAGTGATTGAGACAAAAGTTCTATTTTTGTTTGTAAAACTTCAAATTCATCATTAAATAAAGATTCTATTTTCTTTAACCTTAGGCTAAGTTCCCTTATTTGGGTTTTAGAAATATCCTGAATGGTTGTTTTATTTAACTGGGTAACATAATCCTTAAATTTAGTTAACCGGCCTTTCATAGAGCCCCTTTGTTTTATTAATTCTCGTAATTCTCTTCTCTCGGCATCAGTAATGCTATATTCTTTATTCTCATTATTTTCGGACATTGTTATTTGATAAAAAAAAGGCAAGATGAATGAATGACAAGAATGACAAGAATGAATCAGAAAATAGTCAATTCATCAAACCAAAGTTCCGGCGAAGAGAGCGAGAATGGTCACCCGAACGAAACTTAGTTAACACCGTGACTCGTGCACAGTGACGCACCGTCGGTCAGCCGGTAGTACGACGGCAATCGCGTCAGAGCGAAAAGTTCCTTAACAAACGATAAGTTCACAGCGCCTTGCCGCTTCTCATCGCTTTGCACTTTATCCAATCTTCTGCTTTCTGCTTTCCGTATTTGTTGATAAAAGCTACATCCACGGTACAACGACTGCTGGTTATTGTCACGGTCGCCAAATGTTGAGAATGAGAACAAAAAAGGTTTATTGCAATGGGTTTTAATTAGAGTAACACAAGTGATTCAGCTGATGTTTTGTTGTGAAGTGAAGCGCACTCCGCACCCCCGCTCCACGCCTTATCCTCGTCCCCGCTCCGGGCGTGAACATTCAGTAAATGAAAAACTTTTATAAAGCAATTCGACTCCTGACGAAAAAACAACCTAAAGTCAGTCTTCAAATGATACCTAGAACAAAAAAAATCATAAATTACAAAATGCCGTTGCTCTAAAAATAACTGTAGGTAACACTATAAAAGTCACTTTATTATTTATTACATCTCAGATTTTTGTATTTTTACACTGAATAGCTTTTGTGCCTGGACCACAATCTCATCTGATATTAACTGACTACGAGGTCCAAGATGTTAAATGCACTAAGCCTAGGGGTAATAGTTCTCAAGTCGAAACCGGAACAAACCGATTGATATTTGGCGACAGGTTTTCAAACTTGAGAGTGGTGGCTACCCGGGCGCGCGTTATTAAAAAATGGCCTACCATCAAGTAAAAATAGAGTTCTATGTCAAACAAACATTTGATTATTATGTAATAACTTATTATTCACGGAATAAAAAAACTCTTATAAAAATATTCGAAGTACACGTAAATCCTGATGCAATATAAGAGGGATGTGATGCGGGTTAGTGGGGGAGGGGTGTCTGACGTCATGCTCCCAGGCTGCGTATGCAGAGCAATGTCCTTATCCGGGTCACCTATTTTAGGATGCTGCACATATACTCAATTGATATCTTTAGAAAATTATGAATTAATAAAAATGTTTCATATTAAACGTTCAGGTTTATGTTTCCTTTTAATATCTTCTTGTTATATTTATGGGCAAAATATTAAAAATTAAGAGGTAGAATAATCAATTATTGTTTATAGAAGTTAACCCTTAATTTCATCCAAATAAACAGATGGACAGGACACTAGTAATGTATACAACTATATTGAATTGGTTAAAACATTAGGTCATGCCAAATTTTAAAATAAGATAGTATTGAAAATGTTTGATTAATGAATTTAATTAAGGAATTAAATATCAACTTGCTGTCTATTTGTTAACACGGTCGTTATTTTTGAACCGACATTACGAAGTTAACACCAAGTAATAGGCGAGAAATTATGTTTGCTGCACATTACGTGGCGAGGATAATTGCATACATATTACAAACATAGTAAAACAATAATCTAGAGATATCCAGTTTTATAAATAAACTAGCAGTGTACTCGCGGTTGAGCCCGCGATTTATACATTTAAAAGTGCCTTATATAGGTTTTAATTTGTTTATACGGAACCCTAATTAATTTCTAAATTCTTTTTGCTACTTAAACTTTAAGCAAAGATATTTTTCACAAATTAAAATACCTCCCAGTAAAATTGTGTATTGAATCGGATTTTAATCACAATTTTATGAGTCTTCATTTTTTACGCGGATCCCTAATTATTATCGAAAAACAAAAACCCTAAGTTACTCGGAGCAACTTCAGCTATCTACCAAAAATCGTCCGGTCAAAATCGGTTCTGTCGTTCCAGAGAATTCGCGGAACAAACAGACAGACAAAATTTTAAAAATTGTGTTTTTTTTGTTTTAACATCATCACAATACACATTCATATCTATTAAGTAAAAAAAATGTATTTTGGCATTACAAACAGGCACTTCAATTTTATTTATTAGTATAGATACATGGAACTAAAAGGAGGCTGCAAAAAACAATGACAGTTTAAATAAACGTTTGATTTGATTAAGTTTGATCGGATTGCAGTAGCTATAATTTACCAATTGCGCATTTGAATTACAAGTCGACCGACCGGCGTAGTGAATATTCATTAGCGTGTTTCGGCATTTACATCAGAAACTTAGATTCTTTCTAGTTTCCCTTACATTTTTGGTTGTATCTTAAATATTAGTGTAGATTTTGATTAAACTCTTATTCATTTACAATTCTAACAAGCTCTGCGAAAGATATATATCATGTCATAATATCTATACAAATAAGAAAAATAAAGTGTCCGTCTATAATTTTACAATAATAGATTTTTACTAAATACATAAGAATGAGTGAGTATACGGTACTTATACCAAAAATAAAATGTTTAAAATTTTTGTCAGACTGTCTGTCTATTAATTCGGGCTAACTTCCAGAACGGCTGGGCCGATCTGGACGTTTTTTTTTTTGTTGGTAGATAGCAGAAGTTATTAACTTCTTCTTCGAAAATAGTTAAGGTACCGCGTAAAAAAATTAAAAACTTATTCAATTGTGAATAAAATCCGATTCAATGCAGAGTTTTACTTGCATGTGTTTTATTTTATGAGAAATATTAGTGCTTTCAGTCAGAACCAAAAAAAAAATTAGGATACCGTAGAAAAAAATCAAAATCCAAGAAATTGTGAAAAAAACGGATCAATGGTCAGATTTATAGCGGCAAGTACATGAATTTGTGAGAAATATCTTTGCTTTGTCTTAGTACCAGAAAAAAAATTAGGAAAATAATTAGACTTCCGTATGAAGAGGGCGGAGGCGTGGGCACACAGCTAGTACCAACATAAGCGTGTAGTTCTCTTAATTGTTGTTTGTTAACCCCTCGAGCACTTACCTGGCGTTTACGCCAGCTTTCCATTGTTTTCCGATTGTCTCATTTGTATGGCTAATCGACACATTAAAGATTAAGTATAAGTATAAGTCAGTCTGATTACTACACAGTTTCATAACCTTATTTTGCTCAGCGCTTACTTTGAGAAAATGTTATTTTCTTATCCCATAATTTTTTTTTTTACTTTTTTTGGACTATATTTTTAATCTGCGCACGCCCTCTCAGCGCTATCTCAATACCCCTAATTTTCTCAGGGTCTCTAGTGGCCATAACGCCCCCTGCGTTATTGCCGACGTTGAGAACCTAGTGAGTTTCGAAATCTCATTGAGTAAATTTTGTACATTTTTTTTTCGCATTTACTTATCATTTTAAATCATACCTATCAAGTTTTCATACATGCTAATCAGTAACAACTAACTTTATCATGACCTCGCTTCCCGCACACCGCGGTTCCGTACCTCCCTAGCAACCTGTTTCAGAATGAAACTGACCTAATTCGAACGCTGCAGTCCCCTCTCCCCGCCGGCCCCGCACCGACTGACGTCATCGCGCTCGTGCAACAAGACAACGACGCATCCTGGTCACACGAAACACTTTATAAAATATCCAAAACTTGAATTCCGTAAGGGCGAGAATCGTTCAGCAGATGGTGTACCGGTTAGGACGTTCTCGATTCGTGGCAGTATTAAAGCATGGTGTCGAAACTGGGTCATCCCGGGTTGCCTCTATTCATGAATCGAAACACCGTGGGGTGACTGACGCGCGCCGCTTCATTCTTGCCGGCATTTGATAATCGAACACGGTTCCAGTTTTTAAAATGACATATGTGAATTGTCGATATCAATCATGTAGGTAGGTACTGTGATAACCGCTAGGATTATCTCTGTAAGCCGATACTGGACAATGATTTTAATTATGTTTGGGAGACTATCTCGGACATGGTTATATCACATCTCTTCTTCTATATTAACCAAAATACAGACCTATAATATACGATATACATATAAAAATAGAATTATACAAAACTTATTTACCTTTACCACAAGTTCACCTGTTTTTTTTTTTTATATATATTCGACATTCAATTCAATCGCAGAAAGCGTTTTGCATCCTCGTTTAATAATGAGAAACGCGAATGAATGGACATTTTACCGGTGTCTGTGTTTTAAAATTCTTACTATATCGGGATCTTAGTAGAACAACACGCACTGGTCTTCGGAGATACAGCTTTACAGTAACTTCGATCCAGGCAGGAAGTAAACATTTCGATTCGTTATACATTTGCTGTACTGTAAAGCTGTGGAACAGTCTTCCGGCAGATGTATTCCCTCCTTCCTGTAACATCATGTCGTTCCAGTGTAGTGTGAAGAGATATCTGTACAGACCGGCAGGACAAGGACGACTGACGATAGATAACCGATCTCTCGACGGTCGCCACTATTTCAGGATTGCATTGTGCTTACCATCAGGTACAATTCCGTCACTTTGCCGGGCTACAATAAAAATAAAAAATCTTTGAAAGAAGAATGAGCTGGTTTTTACTGAGAGCTCTTTTTAGCTATCTCCGATTCATCTTAACTTTCCGTCAAGTGTGATTAAGGTTAAGAGTCTAGAAATCCCCCCACAAGGTGGGCCCAAGAGCTGAGTGAAGATCGTGAGAATCTGCTGGCTTTGGGTGGCGCAAGACCGGTCGTTGTGGAGATCTTTGGCGGAAACATATATCCAGCAGTGGACGTCTTTCGATTTAATGGGCGGCTATATGAATATCGAGAAAGTCATTTAAAAAATATAAGTAATGTTTACACACATTGTGTTCACTCGTTTCAGGAACACACCATACGTGTGACTCGTAGTTTGTGAAACAAATAATAAAATAAAACATAAGCATAGAAGAATAACGTGATAGTTACACAAGGATAATTCTCTTACTGAAAGCACACATCGATTGCAAGATTCACAGGCACCTCGATCACTAAAGATCATTAAATAGCACTAATTGCTCCAAAAAATTACACATTTTGGTTCTTGTTAATTCCGGCGGCTTTTTTAATATCAAAATAAGTAGAAGTGATTTATATAGATTATTTAATTTAGTGACATTTTAGTACTTGTAAGGAAAATCGCACAATTATGTTTACATTTTAAACACAATCTCATCTGTTGTTAATTGAGGCTAGTAATAAGCTAAGTCTACGAACAACGGACAAAGAACTTAGGGACACGTTTTCAACTTGAGAATTCTCTACCCTCTGGGTTTAGTGTGTTTATCATACGTCGTCACTTACCGTCAGCTGAGATTGTAGCTAATGTACTGAGAGCATATATAGTATTAACAATACTGTAATAGACCCCTATTTAAAATCTACACATACAAAGGTACCTAAACAGGATGTGCTATGAAAAAGAATGTAATTTAAAAACAAAAATAGCCAACACCATTACTGTCTGAGGCTAAAATACAGGCCGTTCAAATAGTGTAATGTAGCCCAATATGTTTAGTGCTCAAGAGAAGGCCGCGTCCTTGCCGTGTGACGCACAACCCCGCCTTGTAACTGTGAATGGGCGAGGAAAATTGTGTTAGCCTAGAAAAGACATTTATTTAAACTGAAAATACAACCAGGTTGCTTATCTTGTGTTTTTTTTTCTTTATTTTCTATAGATTTATTAATGAACGTTTTTGTTGATTGTATCATGATTGGGTTTTTTTTTAATGTTTACAGTTACGGTTTATTTGTATGGGATTTTTAGTATAAGATTTTCATGGTTATTCATTGGTTTATTTTATTTAATAGTAACGTCCCGTCCCGTCCCGTCCCGTCCCCCGTCCCGTCCCGTCCCGTCCCGTCCCGTCCCGTCCCGTCCCGTCCCGTCCCGTCCCGTCCCGTCCCGTCCCGTCCCGTCCCGTCCCGTCCCGTCCCGTCCCGTCCCCGTCCCGTCCCGTCCCGTCCCGTCCCGTCCCGTCCCGTCCCGTCCCGTCCCGTCCCGTCCCGTCCCGTCCCGTCCCGTCCCGTCCCGTCCCGTCCCGTCCCGTCCCGTCCCGTCCCGTCCCGTCGTCCCGTCCCGTCCCGTCCCGTCCCGTCCCGTCCCGTCCCGTCCCGTCCCGTCCCGTCCCGTCCCGTCCCGTCCCGTCCCGTCCCGTCCCGTCCCGTCCCGTCCCGTCCCGTCCCGTCCCGTATGCTGACAAACTTTCAGACTTTTGGAGCAAACATAAGTACACACCATATCCGGATAATTTAAATTATAGTGAGGAACAAGGAGAGCGGTTCCACCAGGATCTAAAAGTGATTGAGGAAAGGTATTAGGATCGATGGGATTGTCACATGATGGCAGATTACTGCTAGTCTTAAAAAAGATATTGTTTCCTGAAAAGTTATAAAAAAAACACATATAAACAATATGTTCTCGACATTTTTTCCTCTCCATTTAATTCAATGTATCCTAATTTTTCAAAACAAAATGGACATTATTAATATGTTTGTATTTTTTTTTTCTTGTTTTCTGATTATTGTAGTGTAAAATGAAAATAAAAATTTAAAAGAAAACGAGAGCAAATCTTATAAAATTATTGATAGTTTCATGAATTTTAACCATAAATGTATACAAAATTAATCTTATTTCTAAGGCAACAAAAGGCATTGGGGGACTCCGGTCTCACTAATGCAATAGGTAAGGGTAGTGCGTAAATGCATTTCCCCTCGACAAAAAAAAAAAAAGGGCAACAAAACCATCGTAGACCAGTGTAATTTCATTGTAGTATTTGCATACAATTACATTTAAATTAAGTGATCATACGTCCATGGTCTGCTATATGTTAAGTCTAGATATCTGCCGGTAAGCAATCAGCTACATGATTGCTGAAAAATGTAGCCAAACAAAAGACGAACGTTTTTTATAATTCGAACCACAACCTTCATGGCGGCTTCTAAGAACATTATTAATGAGATTTCATCGCTTCGATTATTTTTTTTATACCACTAAAGTGGCAAACAGGCATACAATCCACCTGACAGTAAGCGGTAATCGTAGCTCACGGGCACCTGCAACACCAGAGATATCAAGTGCGCGCTCCCAACTCTTTACAAAACTTTCTCACACCCCTTATGAAGAACCTCACACTGTATTGTCCGGAAACACGGCCGCTGGGAGCTCATTCCACATCTGGATAGTACGGATCATTTTGTCCCTGCCGGTGGTGAGCCGTAGGCTGGTAGAAATTAGGTGTCGGCATTATATCGAATAATTCATCGAAACACAACCCAACCGGTAGAATACACATAAGGAGGAAAAGTCCATCTTTAGAACTAAAGAGTCTAAACTGCTTGCGAGATTGGGATCTTCAACGATTCTCGTAGTACATCTTTGAACCGAGTCAAGCCCAGAGGTGACAGGAGTACTCCATATGGAGTAGGACTTGGGACTTATAACGCTGCAGTCTTTGCTCCGATTTAAAGTACTGCTTCGCTCTATTCAACATACCTTTTTTTTTTTTGACGGGGGGAAATGCATTTACGCACTACCCTTACCCATTGCATTAGTGAGACCGAAGTCCCCCAATGCAATGGATAAGGGGGCACGGAGGGACGTCTCAGTGCCAGTATGGGACTCACCTCTATTCAGCACACCTAGCTTTTTAAATGCCAGCTTGACCTATTTAACTAAATACGCATTTGAATTAAAATCATCTTTCAATCAGATGCTAATAACAAGTGTGATTGATATTTAAGAACGGTGCAATTCAATTTGCAATCTGCAAGGTGTTTCAGCTCGCGGCCGCTGTTAAATGTCAAACGGGCAGTCGATATACCTCCACTTGTTGCATGGTGACCGGGTCATAGGGGCGGTGGGAGCGAGGGGGGTGGAGGTAATGAGATAGATGCGGCGGTACAGAGCGCGGGAGGCGAGGCAGCACTCCCGGCAACGGTCAACGACCGTGACGGACGCACCCTGTAGCATCCGAGCTATTTTAAGAACATACCTGCATAGGTAAATTCGGAAGGTCAAATGTCAATTATTTTATAATTGTAATATTATAAGTATTAATAATATTACATATATACATATAAGTTAACGAAAATACTTTAAAACTGCAAAATAAGTTCATGTAAAAAAAATCCCATAATGTATAGTTATAAAACTTTATAATTCCCTATATTCGAATTAAATGAAATTTTATATATTTAATTATCTTATTTTATAACAATAAATCACATAAAAGTACGTTTATATATATTTTTAATTGTTTCATAAACGTCCTGAGACTCATTTTTTTTATATAAAAGATAAACCTGAAGTTTAGCCCAAATAGATTATATATGTGAATCATAAACATTTATTTTTATTGCTACATAACGTACAAATTATATACAGAAGTAATTTATCCAGTATAGTAATAAATATTAATATGAAATTTATGAATCTATTTAATTTATACGAGGACACAAAATTAAATAGAAAACTTCAACTCCTTGTTTTAGTGACTGTTTTAATATTCAACACATCTAATTTACTCAATAATATCTACATCTTTATACTGATATGTATTCACATAAACTTATGTTCAACATGTGCAACTAAACGGGACCCCCAAAAATACCTTCGCACGCTGCATCAAGAGATAGTAATAAAGCTTCTATTTCAGATCCTCGGTTGCATAATGGAGGTTGGCGTTTGATGACGTCAGAGGAGGCACGGCGCGGGCGCGGCAGTGGGCGCCCATTCATGGGCCTCGGTAACGCACACACGCGCACCCCGGAACACACATCGGCGATACCACATGATTGCGATTTTCGTAATGACGTCACAGCGCGCCGTCCAATCGCGGCGCAGATCCATTCAAGCCTAACTACTGAGGGAAATTCGCGTGGGATGAAGGCAGCAGTCGACGAATGCTCCTCGCATAGGCGGTTACGGGCTACGATGTAGACTTCCATGCTACCGCTACGGATTATTAAAAGTTAACAAAAAAAAAAAAAAAAAATTAAATCGGTTTGATGTTTTAAAAATCGTGTTAAAAATATTAACATCCCTTTTGGACGGTCGCAGTATCAGTAAGTAATTGTAATTAATAATGTAATCAAGAACAGAAATAATTGAATAAAAAAGGTCTCAAGATTAATTCGTAGAGCACGTGTAGCTAAGGCTACGAGAGTCTACGCTACGTTGCTACGACTCCCACACGCTGTCTGGCTCGTAGCGTCGTAGACTCGCCCACGCATTTGGAATTTCTAACGAAACTAAGCCCTACGTAGACATCGAAATACAAAAAGAAAATAAATTAACGTAAGAAAATGTAAACAAGAAAAAAAATTAATTATAACAAAAATTAAATCATGATATAAATAAATGTAAATAAGTTCACGTTAAAGTTACTTTTAAGATTCTGAGATTCATTAATTTAAATTCTGACGAAGTTCCTATAATAATACAAATTTAATAATAACGTAAAGAGATAATCAAAAAGCTCAAAGCTATCTAACGTCTATGACCAAGCTTAATAAGCCTTGTTGTATGCTTCCTATGTGCTTTTGAACCTAAGAATAAGTGTGTACAATGAACAAAACTAAAGTTATTTTTAACATTTAGTTTATTCAAGCACCATGTCAAGGAGGTTTTGATTTGTAAGAATTAGTATAAGGTGGATAATTATTTGAACGATGGTGATATCTGAAAGTGACAGCTTTCTCTATGCATCTACTAATAAACATTATAACCGTTAGTTGTAAAGTTGTAAAATAACATACAGAAAAAAAAACCAGATCCAGTATCTTGTCGATTCTTCTCTATAACTGGATTGCTTTCCAACCCGGTGATAGTAATTTTGACGTTAATAAACACCTTATCAGAACATAAATTGAATGACGTATTTTTGAATTTTGAATTGCCTTATTTTCTAATCCTTTATACGAATACATACTTACCCATAACATTTATAATAATCCATCATTAGCATTAAAACCTATGTTTAAAATGTATGTACTTAATATGATACGGTAAATTGATAGTTAATTATGATAAAATATGTATATTTGAATAAGGAACTCTTTTTAAATCATAACGTTTATTTGCATTTTTTTACATCACATTCATAACTTCAAACATTCTCCGTGTAAATATATTAAGGCATCGGAATCAGTAAATAATTTAAGTTCAGAATCAAAAATTAATTATAATGAGTAACTTATTACTTTTAATAAGTTCCTTAAAATAAGAAACTAAATAACTACTTTTAAACAAAAAAGGAAAGTTGATTACGATAGTTTTCAATTTTAAATTCAACGTATAAAATACAATAAAACACACGTTTTAGATGTAAAGTAAAGTAATATAAAGAAGTATTATTAACCCCTCGAGCACTAACCTGGCGTTTACGCCAGCTTTCCATTGTTTTCTTATTGTCTTCCTATTGTCTCATTTTTATGGGTAATCGACATATTAATAAACTTTGCTATTTGCTGTTAAAAATAAATACTAAGATAAATACCTCTTTTATTTTTAAAATAAGAAACAAAGTAGACATTGTTTGAATTTAGATTTTTACTTTTGTATAAATGTCACATGATAATCTCTAACGTTTATATTCATCAAATAATTTTCGAACTTAAGTTTATTAAAAAACTGAGAATATCACGTATCCGTTAGTATAATTTTCCCCCTGAAATCAGAACCAATATAATTAACATAGTGTCTGAATTATTTAAATATTTTTAAAACTATTTTTATTTTATCTTAATATGACGATTACCCATAAAAATGAGACAATAGGAAAACAATGGAAAGCTGGCGTAGAAGCCAAATTAGTGCTCAAGGTGTTAAATAAAAATGACTTGTCCAAATAAAATGTGTTATGTGTCCTATTTCTGGATATAGAACGGTAATTTAGCAGACTAACTTGATATAGCTTCAATTAACTACTAACTTAAATTAGTTATCAAGCATTCTTTACATAGATCATATTATGTACTTCAAAAATAACATGATGGTAGATTGGAGTCATGATAAATATAATAAGAAGAGAAAATGTAATAAATATTAAAAACAAATTACCCGATACTCGTTTGAGACTAAATTTAAATCTATAACTATACTAATAAATAAAATTGATGTGTCTGTTTGTAATGTCAAAATTATTTTTTTTTCACTAAATAGATATATATATATACATGTATAAACGATACCTATACCATAAATAGAATTTAAAAAAATATTGTCCGTCTGTCTGTAATGTGTAATCTCCGGAACAGCTGGACCTATTTTGACGGGACTTTTTTCGGTAAATAGCAGAAGTTACTCTGAGTAACTTAGGGTAATTTTAGTTATCAAAAATAATTAGAGTTCCGCGAAAAAAAAAAACTCATAAAAAAATTCATAAAATCCGATTCAATGCACAGTTTTACGGGCTAGTGCTATCATTCGTGAGAAATATTTTTACTTAAATTTTTTTTTTTTGGAAATTAATTAGGGTTTCCGGATAACAAAGTTAAAAGGCAGTGAAGAATATATGAAAGCGAGCGCAGCCGCGGGCACATATCTAGTTAAAATAAAATTTAAACGGAAATAAAATGTTTCCACTATCATTTACATTTATTAATACTGTACTAATATTTAAAAGATTGATATTTTAAATCTCTTTGAATATAAAATAAAATTCCAAAGTCCGTAGTTAATTAACTAAGTATGCGGAGAAACTTCAGCTATCTACCAAAAAAAGTCCCGTCAAAATCCGTCTAGCAGTTCCGGAGATTACCCGAAATAAACAGGTAGACAAAAATTTTAAAAGTTGTATCTTTGGCATAGGTATCGTATATACATTCATATCTATTTAGTAAAAAAAAATGACATTATAGAGACTTCAATTTTATTTATTAATTTAGATTGTAGAAAAAAAACCAACTAACTCGTTAATTTGTAGTTAATTAACTAAGAACAGGTAAATAATGTAAATTGTAGCCAGTTTAAAAATAAGCATTTATTGTTTTATAACCCTAGTTGTGTGCCCGTGTTTCATATATTCTTCACGGCGTTTTAATTTTTATTTACGGAACCCTAATTATGTTTTACATAGATTTAACATACCTAAATTTTGTACATAGATAAAGTAAAAATATTTCTCATTAATTCAAACACTTACTGTGCATTCAAGCACTGTGCATTGAATCGGATTTCATTGAAATTTTTATAAGTCTTAATTTTTTTAAGCGGAACCGTTATTATTTCCGATAAAATAAAGTAGTGTAAGTTACGCGGAGTAGCTTCAGCTATCTAACAAAAAAGTCCTGTCCAAATCGATCTAGCCGTTTCGGAGATTAGCTGGAACAAATAGACACTCAGACAGACTGACAAAAATTTTAAAAATTGCTTTTTAGTATAGGTATTGTAAGTAAAAAAAACAGGCATTTCAATTTTATATATTAACGACAACAACAATTTATTTTCTTTGAAAGATTCTGCATCGCGCTATGGTTCTGTATCGGGCGAGTATTCAATTAAATTTCAACAAAATAGTTATTGCGTTCGTGGCGCAATTGTTTAGCGCGTTCGACTGCTAACTGAAAGGTTGGTGGTTCGAGCCCACCTGGGCGCGCGTTACTTTTTTCTTTTCACGATACATAAAATTTTTTCATCACACAATACAAAAAATTTACTTTTAATCAAAATCAAAATTTCTCATTATAATAATCTCAAAATATCATAAATCAAAATAATGTTTATTTTACACAAAATTAATCCATAAATAAAAATAATAGCCAATCATAAAACATTTTAGTATATTTATCTTCTCTGTATGTTATTTGTTTAATATTGACGTCGTACTTTAAAGTTATTTAAATGACACATTTAGAAATATACTATTTTCACAAACCAAAGTTTTTTGAGTAAATATTTTGATTGAATTTCAGCCATTACGCAAATACTAGTTATACTAGACACATATTTTTTTTTTTTTTTTTTTTCCCTTTTACATGTAGTCTATGCATGATGTCTACACATTGTCTAATATATAGTCTACGTGATGACTGTTATTATTTATGGAGTTTTCTATTATTATTATAGCATATTTATTAATTATTATTATTCACGTTAATAGCTGTTTCTTTTTATATTGTTATTGTACTAGAAATAAGAGATGGCGCTTTATTTAATAATATTAAATCGGATTCTCACTGACTACTACTAACTATTCATCTCGCTCTTTTATTACATATTCTTTCGTAGAATAGGAAACGAGCGGGGTAACCGCTTCAGGGCATTGCCCTATGGCGGTGACTTCTACTCTGTTTAACTCAGCAAACAGGTCATTTTTTAGAGATGCACTTGATGCTTTCTCGTGGGTATTCATCTGAGCTTGGGTCTGGATTCAGATGTTTGACTATGCGTAGCCGCGAGTCTCATCTACTCAGCTAGGTGAGGGCTTCCGGATGAGGTCACGTCGGATTCTCACTGAAGCAATTTGTTAAATATTCAAAGTTTGAACACAAGATGGCGTCGCACGACGTTTAATTTTTAGTTAAGAAGGTATAATAATAATTTAAGATATTTTATTCATAACGAGTCATTTTTTAATTATTACATGTAGCCCTTATATAGTTTTGTTTTTCTTTTTATTTATTTTTTGTTTTAACTAGGAACTTCGTTTCTGACGGGGGTCCCCCGACCGCACAAATGTATAGTTTAAGTATGTACTTTTAGGTATA
The DNA here is from genome assembly GCA_014132275.2 of Samia ricini. Taxonomy (NCBI): domain Eukaryota; kingdom Metazoa; phylum Arthropoda; class Insecta; order Lepidoptera; family Saturniidae; genus Samia; species Samia ricini. The sequence goes on along the minus strand of AP028159.1, from coordinate 28,761,204 downwards.
GCTCTGAAGCTTCATAGCTTTGGAAACGAATATATGAAACAAGTTTAAGTGTCTATTATATTCGAGGGTTTTCCTCAATTTCCCTGAGTTCCAATGATCAGATCTTGATCTAGTGGAAATGGGGCCATCTCGGAAGTGTACTCTTTTGATTAAAAATTTGCAAATCGGTCCACAAATGACGGACAAATCGAGTAACAAACATACAAAATGAAAATACAGACGAATTTCGAACCTCGGTTTTCAAGTCGGTTAAATATAATGATTATTTAAATTTGTTATTTGTAATTGTTGTTGGTTGGTGGGCTCCTGTTTTCGCACTTAGACACATTGGAGGTCCGTAATGTAATTATTTAAATTTAAACAGAAATATGTTTTAATAATGAAGTTCAGTATTTGTTCAGCTAGATTCAGAGTACAATGGTACAACCACAGGTGAAGAGATTAACTAAACTAAAGTACTGAAGTAATCCTCTATTTTATTTGAGTTATTATGTTCTTCGAAAACATATTTTTATTAATCATAGAGTTATTGAATCAATAAAATAAATTTAAGCTGAACAATATGTTACTGCACAAGATACTTCCGCCGGTGATTGTCTTTATATTGGTAACATTTCAATAATGAAAGTGTAAATCTTTAAATATTTTATTTATCGATAGAGTTTTTTGTGTAAAAATTCACTAGCTTTAATAAATTTATACTACGATCTGTTTAACCAATTACTATATTTTATGAGAAAATAATACTAAGAGTAACATTATGCTCCATTAGACTAGAAATGAATAAAATGTTTTGAGTTCATAAGATGTTTTTATACTGTATCGGTGTTTTGATTACAATCTCACCTGATGTAAAGTGACGATTCTCAAGCGGTACTGCCGGAACACACTTGTTGGTTACCTAATTACTCCGGTGAGTATTATTAAAAAATACCCTGCCACCATGCTATGGTTTCCTCATGATGCTTTCTTACTTCGAAAGCTCTGGCTAATAAAAAATTTGGTCGTCATCGCTTATCTTATAGACTTTATTTTTATAAATGAGTATATTTAAAAATCAATTTGTTGTGTATATGAGATTACTAGGTTCCGGTCGATTGATCACGATAAAAATTAGCATGATATGTAATTTGTTCGTGGAGAAGGTTTCTCCTGTTTTCCCGTTGGTTACTAGATCGTATTGTAGCATTATACTTTTGTAGCGTTTTGCCAATCACCATGAAGTTCTTTTTTATTTTGCCTAGTACCTATTGACAGACTTTAGTGTTACCAAAGACTAGAAAATATAATAATTCATCTATGGTGTTACTAATAAAAAAAAACATGGAAACAGCCTTTTCCCCAAAATTTCATTAATAATTATGGTCGAATTTCGAATCGAGTTTATATAAATTCCAAAAATTTGACGTCGGTTTCATTAATACATCATGGAGCATGCCGATATCTAAATATCATAATTCCAAAGGCAAAACCAAACAACTGTTAAGCCCCGCGTTTCTGAAGCTGTATACTTGATAAAGGGTGTTACTAGTTTACATTAAAAAATTCATACAGTTTGTAGAGTCCTGAAACATGTTCATCGTTTGATTTCAGATTTTTCAGAGATTTGCATTTGCATTTCAGCAGAGATTTGAACACTAGAATCTTGATAGATCTTTTTGTACATGTATATTTTGTTAACTGGGTTTAGTTTGTATTGAGTTTCTGTTTGAATTTGCCCATGAATAGTTCATTAATAAAAAGCACATGTCCAAATTTTTTATAAAGTCTATTTTAGGATTAGGTATCTTATGAAGTATATTTTGAAGGACAGCCTTTTAAAAAATGTTGCAAAGTAGAAAACCTGCGAAACTCAGAGAAAAATAATCTTGTTCTAATACTAAATTAATTTAAAACTTTTCATCGATATATCCGCTTATAATAATGTCTTGAGAGAGTAAAGTTTTTGTTTTAAAAACGTAATATTTTCTATAAGAAGCGAAGTTAGAAGTAGTTTTAAGTAGCAATGAACTAAAATCGCATAGGCCACAAAGAAACAGTACTCATAAAACTGTATGAGCAATTTGTAAGCGAGGGGTGCACAAGGCACTGGGGGCGAGTAGGGGCTCGGTTTGACGTCAGAGATCTCCTGTGACGTCATAAGACCATGCCACACCCACCTTTGACGTCATCGCCATAAATCCCAGTCCACGAGTATGGGAGGCTCTTGCAGTAACGTTTCGATTAAGAGATATATATTTTTCACTAACATGAAAACGATTTATGTTTACAAAAAAAACAAATATATTTTTACTGTTCTTTTTCGAGAATAAATCTAAATACTTATTTCTAGCAATATAGATACTAAAAGTAAATTATAAGATTATATAAGTTCTAAGTTTTAGATTAAAATTAAAAATAAATAAAAACTTAAAACTAGAGTTCCTTGCACATACTAGCGTTATAACCGCACTGGTACCAGTGAAATTCAATGAACGAGCTTCGCCACGTCACAGGTTGCAGGGTGCTATCTCCGTCCTTGTCGTTGGTACCGATATCGCTATGTAGGAAAGAGTCAGGAAGACCCAGTGACCCAATTTCCCGACCTCGGTCGGGTGGGATCGGCGTCTATTTTTAATCTGAAGGTCGATTTATTTATAGAGCTGGGCGCGCGGCGTTCGGGGGCGGGTGTCTCGCTGCGAGCACCGTCTCTATGTAATTTGAACAGTTTTATAATTAACATATTATTTTTACATTCATTATTACATTACAGCGATAACATTTATAGCACAAAATAACGTATTCTCAATTATTTTTTTACAAGGCAAACGTGATTAACTTTAAAATAACAAATTTGTTGCTTTAAAGACCTATTAATGTTATGAATTCTTTTGATGCTATTCCTGTAAATGAAAATAAAATCTATAATTATTCTTTTGTCTCGTTCCCTATAACATTTCTAATACAATGTTAAGAAACAAAGAATATAGACTCCTTTTTTACCCTGTTAACCATAACACAATATCTGCTTGTTATGTATATAGGTATCCAATGTTCATGGCACAATCATACTAAAATATTTCACACTGTTATAAAGTTAATTTTGTTCTCTATTAGATACCTACCACTGTCAAGTTGCAAATGTATCACCAAATACACATATATACAGGTGTATTTTGATTACTAGTAATAACGTAAGCTCACGCCTGTTATCCCCGAAGGGTTAGGCTGAGTTGAAATAGCGAACTACACCACTGACATTTCGCTGAGCTTAGTTCCGTCACAGATATGACAGGGGGCGAGCCTGTCGCCATTTCGGGCACAAATCCAGACTCCGGGTTGATACTGAGAAAAACCCGGGGATCGAACCCGAGACCTCAGAACGACAGTCGTACCGTAATACAACTGCGCATCCGAGGCAATTTATTACTAGTAGGTAATAAATACAACTAATATGTATTAAATAAATTTTTATTCATCAAAGAATTTTTCGAAATAAATGTATATTTTATTTCAAATTAGAAATTATCATAAAACTATAAAGTCAACAGTAATGACATCTGTTAGAATTTTTAGTACATTGCTATGTTTTTGTAAGAATATTCTTACAAAACTAAAATAAAAATGAATATGAGTTAACTTTAGCAGTAAATAATTTCATAGTTTTACCAGATCGACTTTATTTTAGATTTACTAGTTTTCTTTTTATTTATTTTTATAATAATAATTGTTATTGTGAAACTATATTGTAGTGTATAATAAAATATGAAATAAAAAAAAAACTTAACTGATTAGTGTGATAGTTGAGAGGATGAAAAAAAAAAGTTATGTTAAATAATGAAAAATAAAGACACCTTTTCGATTCTTTGCTTCATTTTTTTTGTCTATGGTCATTTCTGGAAACTATTGGTACTTACAAATTTAATATAATCTTCCAAAAATATTTTAATAATAGTTTAAACTTTTAGAACTTTTGAAATTTACAAAACAAGTAAATAAGCAAAACAAATAAACAAATACAGATAAATAATTATAAGTTTTGTTACATTGATACTACATGCGTATTCTATAAATTTGTAACAATTGAGAAAACATTGTAATTTCACGTTTTAAATTTACGTACGTAACGTTTTAATTTGAAAAAAAAAGTTTTTTTTTTTCGATATAACTAAATAATGTTGTCAGGAAAGGCCTTGATAGATTCAAAGAATTTTTGAGGAAAGCACTTACGGCGCTCAGCCGGGAGAATGCAAAGGTACCAAAGTGGTACTAATGTTGGTTAAAGATCCCCTACAGAACCCATATATCTGGGTGTAACGTGCAATAGTGTGGGGTACAATGTAATGAGTGTTTTAATTGTACATAAAAGTAGCACTGTATCACGCTGACGACGGGTACAGAAACCTCGCTAAATAGGGATCGGGGCATATCCTAGGCTGCTGATAAAAAAACAACCATACCGCTTCAAAAATCAGCTTTATAATTGCTAAAAAAAAAACTATTTACAGATTTTGAAAATATTTACGTTATTAAATAATGAAAATATCTATGTATAATTTTGTTAATATTAAAAGTTATCAGCTGGCAACCCTAAGGTAACCTAACACTAGACTTCGATACGTCACTGCGATCAAGCACGGTAGACTGGGTCTAAGCGGCGAGTATCGAATCACCGGACATAGCTTCCGACTGCCGGGGCTTCGCTCTAATCTATTATTAACTATATTAACGACCAAATCTATTAAAAGACATAAGCAGTATTTTTGACAAATAACTATTAAATAAAAATAGAATGACATAATAATAATATAGTAGTATTTGCCCGGTGATCGAAATTCACTAATAATCATTATTGAGAATAAAATATTTCCAAAATTAATGTTCTGTTAATACTAAATTAAGGCAAACTTTTGAAGTGAAAACTTCTTTAGCGGCATTGAACGATTCTCGGCAGGGGAAAAACTTATAGATTCGAGTTACCAATGCTATGACGTCAGCCGTCAACATGCTACAGTGTGTCATGTATAAGATGGAGTTAAGTGCTGACGCTCAGAGATAAATAATGAAATGTAACGTAGCCTATCATACTTTTTTGATTATGAAAACTATAAGAAACTAATTAGTGCTTGAAACGCATTGAGAAAATCTATTGAGATGTAATAACCAGACAAATGTTTTAAACAACAAATGCTATAGAATATGTTTATAATTACAATTAACAAATTATGAAATTTCAATATTAAAGAAACAGTTTCTTTAATGTTTCAACTTTTCACTTCTACTGGCATTCCCAATGGCTGCCTAGTTTTTATTTAATTTCATTTAATTGAAGATAACGAGGATCAATATCTAAAACGAATAGCATATTAACAAATGACAACTACCGTAATATGAAATAAATTAATAAAATATCTCAATGGCTAAAACTAAATAATGAAAGAAAACGTAACAAAATATCATCAGAAAGCCAGTATAAAAGGACTTGAGTGAATAAGTGTATTCATGATCTCGTTTGACTACTGCGAAGCATACTTTGGGTTAGTTCCACTTTTTTGCACATGAGTAATCAACGCGAGTTTAGGCAAACATTCCAGAAACTCTGCAGTATCGAGGTAGTGCCAATAATTCTCTAAAGATGTTATCATATTGGACGCACTAAATTGACAGCTCATTAATAGCTACCAAACGGAAAAAAGACTTCATAGTCTTCGGTTGATATTCATATGATAAAAAATATCTTGAACTGATTTATCTTTGCTTATTTTTATACAAATATAAGCATTTTATTTACATTAAAAAGATTCAATAAAATATAGTATTCAATTTTTTTAATAAGAAACAGCGTGCGATTGACCGCGAAGATTATTGAAGTTTATAAATAAATATATTATATTGCGTTTACTGATGCTAAATTTAATTAGTTTTAAAAAAAAAATACTTCCGCGAGAGTTTTCATATTAAGGTAGCAGCCAAGTCGAGGTTCGAACCCTTGTGTCAGTTACCATTTGTGGTTGAGTGCCTTCAGCACTCGCCCCCAAGTTGCTCCGAACAACTGCATTAGCTAGGTTAACAAAAAAGAAGCATTTCCGTTACGTGCTATTAGCTTTGTCAACCGAGCACTATTAAATTTTATCCGTATGTTTTTATTTATGTATGTAATATGAAACATAGTTAAATGTTAACTTAATTCAATACATCTCGTAGACAACTGCGGGATACTATATTTAAGTATCACGATACAGTTTAAAAAAATTATAAATATACTTTGTAAACACACATTGATTAGCTGAGTCTATTTTTAAAACACATAATTCTTAACAGTATCTTATTACACGTATAATTACATTACTGTATTTATTATTTACTCGTACCATTTTTAGTGTAAATAATTTCTTTATAATTATAATTTAGCAACTCCGAATATTAATTTTACAACTTCAAAGTAATAAACGCCTGGACTTACGTCCTTACATTTTCCTTTTTTTTAATTTTTTTTTTTTGTTCGTTCAGTGCTATCACCACGACCTCACCTGATTTTAAGTGAAGATGTAGTCTAGGATGTTAAACATACTAAGCCCGGAGCTACTGGTTCTCAAGTGATGCTGCCGAAACACACCAATTGGTATTTGACGATAAGTTTTCCACACATCTCTTAACATTATAAGTTAAGGAGATGTTAGAAGCTTCAATTGTATTAAATATGTTATCCCATTTTATTATTAACCAGAAAATAATTTGATGTCTTTAATTTTTATGTTTCTAATTTAAATATTACCGCTGTACGTTGATCCATATCTATTCATTTTAGATATATGTACTGTATCTACTATATCCATGTATTTAAATTTTATATACGTATGCATTCAAATCAAAAAGTACATTAGTTTATACAAAACTTTATAATTAAAATAATAAAAAAAAAGAACTATAAATAATGAATGCTGTCCAGCTCGCCGCCAGACGGGAAGGTTCCCAGAAGGCTGGCCATATTGCCACGTTGGATGGCAATGCTATTTCGCTGTTCTAATATCTTTCATAATATTATATAACAGTGAGTGTAACTGAATTTGCAATAAGAAGTAATGTTACTTTCTTTTTTTTCTTCATACCTAATCAGCAAATAAGGTTTCGAAAATTTGGCTTGCCTTTATCTAAATAATAATTTCCTTTATAAACCGTAGGTATTACCATTGTCAAAATAACTTCAAATTAATTTTGCTCTTAGTGTTATAATTAATTTATAAAATATCGAGGTGTATTGGACAACACCCGGGTTTAAATCTTTGTGGCCGCCTGTTTATAATCCTGTAACGAGGACGGCGCCGCCCTCCTTCCTAGGGCTTCCGGCCGGCCTCGCTATCTAGGTATCGCCCTTATTGTACGTACACGATAACGGTAGGAATACACAAAAATATGTAAAAAATTACACAACACATTGTATGTATGTAAAAAAAAACTAAATGCGTTAAAGTAAATTAGTTAGCAGTTTGGATACAGTAAAAATCGATATTAAAATGTTTCTCCTCTATGCACCTCTAAACAATACATACGATTGTGATGAAACTTTGATAAGGTAATCTGCGTAAGTTCGAGAAGATTCCTAGCCTAAAAAAATGTTTTCTTAGCATTGCAACGCATTCTGAGCACAGCTAGCTAAATATAAAAACATTTAAATGAAAATATTAATTATCATATAATAAGATGAATTATCGCTAATTACTGTGGGACAAAATAAAAGTACTAATCTTCGGTACAAAAAAAAAAAAAAAACAAAAAATGTAATTTTTACCGTGGTATTTCATGTCATCCGTCCGATAGTCTGTTTATAATTTGATTCGTTAAACTAAATGGAATTAATGCTCTGCTTCACATAATATTGGAAAAAAGTAAATCTATTCCATTGACGAATCCATAGGCATATAGAATTTACACGAAATATAGCTACCACTAACGTAACAATAGGATATTTCATATGGCACAAAGCTTAGTGATGACGTTTGGAACAAGTTACAAGAGTGAGCGATTTTTCCAACTTTTTATTGGTTTTAAAAATTCTTTTGATACACTTAAATTTATATGCATTTACTTTAGTATCCATGGTAGTCGTGGCATGGCATATCGATATAAATTATATAAGGTAACTACTCTTGTTCGTAAAATATCCGTTAGTTGGGTTAAAACTCGAGGTCATGTGAACGGATATACATGTTTATTATTTTAAATTATACATGTATTTTGTTGCACAGGTGTTAGTATATATTTTGTTACATTAGTTAATGTATGGAAAAAGATATGGGGATAATAATGGATGAAGTCATCATAAAAATAATCACCATCACATTCCGTGCAAATAAACTAGTGAATATTTTAGAGATATAAATAATGCAATGAATGATTACAAAATATAGAATTCGTCGCTTTATATATGAGAGCAGAATCGCTGGCACAATTTGTTCAGTAATATAATAGTATTATATTAATAAATAATCATCGAAACTTAATATTATTTAAAAAAAGTTACATATTCTTACATAATGAATATGAATTTGTTTTTAAACATATCATAAACTGCAATAGGGATATCTAAAAACTGACCATAAATAAATTTGACTCCTGTAAAGAAATTCAAATCTAATAAGCAAATTTATACTATTTCAAAACATGACTTAATGCTTTACGTGTATCTTACAAGCTCTATACTAAAATTCATATTGCGGGTAAAATGTAGAAAATTCCATTTAAATTCTCGCCAAATATATTTACACAATTTTATGACAGAAATATTTTTTATTTTTTTTTATTTCACGTATTACATTTTATTAAATTACACACTTTATGTTGTTTTCAATAAATTAAATATCAATAAACTGCTCTATTCGAAGTGACTAAAGTTAAGCACGTGTTGAAATTTATTTATTTATTTCATCGCTATAAGCTTATGACTTGAATGTAAAAAATTAGTGAGGGGTAGTATCGTGATGCTACGAAGGCTCGATAGCTTACATTAACAAGTCGCAAGGTAGCCTTCCAGCAGTATTCATTAGCACTTGAACGAATAACGTGAACACACGTCCTTCTGTCAATTACACTATTTTTCTTCCATAGAAAAAATAAACAGTAATTAACTTACTGTTTTATTATGTGTTTATTTTATATTTCAAGTGAGTAATTATTTACGTTTATTTTATATTTTATTTCATTTTTTGTTGATAGTTGTTAATTTTTAAAAGTGTTTTAATTTGGTGCTTTTTATTTGTTATAAAAGTTACAATGAAATTTCTAGATAGGAGTTTCTTAACAACTCTATAGATCTATAATTAATTATCTATGTATCTACGTTAAGTAAAATAATATATGTTTTCTGTATAAGATATATTTGACATTTAGTTTTCAGAAAAATAAATAATATCTAACTGAATAAAATTTAGGTCTAAACTTTGCCTAAATTCTTACAGTTAAAACACTGAATTATTGTTGTATAGTATAATATTATTCTATATTATATTTCCTATTTAATTGTTAATACATTATTTTGATAAGCCATTGAAACTTAATAAATATGAGTATTGATAATTTGAACGTAAATCTAGAAGACTGTCTTAACTTTTATTTTAGTAAGTATTTATTTCTGCAATATTACTTAATTTTACATGAAAGACTTGGTAAAAAAATAATAGGTTTACCTACTTTTAAATAAATCTACGTTGATGCGAAAAACTGTTTCTTTCTAAATATAATACGCAAAGTTATTTTTCCTCTTTCAATAAACCCAAAATAATATTTGACCTGGTATTTTTTACATCGGTGTATTTTGTAAATGACTTATGCGTTCAGTTCATTGCCGCGTAAGAAGGCGTTAGTATCAAATGTTAGTATACGCGCGCGTTAATCCGATAATAAGGTTTCTCTGATGCCGCGTGGGGCTTCACAATTTGCCACCTGATACTTTTTTTACTTCACATCCGTCCGTACGGTTTAATATTAAGCATAATTTAAATTCTGTAATATTAAATAATATCTCTTACTTAACAGTACAGTTTTATATTTCTATTAAATTTAAATGATAGAGGTTACAAAATTTTCACATTTTTAAAACAAAATAATATCAAAATAACTGGATTACACTGGCCAGTCAGAATATCAAAAATTGCTATATGCATAGTCATGGAACTATGAGTTATCTACTGTTTTCGTTTACAATTTCCTTCCAGTTACAATAGTTTTAGTTCATTATAGTCAATTTACCAATTTTTACCTTACTTTTGCTTGCTGTCTAATAAACAAAAAGATGAGGTAAACTAGTATTACTTTGAAATTAGTACTATTTATTATAATTTTTAATTGATTGAGTTGTTTCTTTGCCTTTTAATAGTTTACATTTTATTTTGCATATATTGTTAATTTTTAAGTCGACGCGATTGATGCGATTTGAACACAACTCAGAAGAGTATCTACTTACCGCAAGGTCCAGTCGTCAGCTTTTTTGCGGATACATATGAAGCCCAAAGCAGCTGCTGGCCACTGCACATGATTAATCAAAGCTATACTCTTGTGCGTGTGACAGCGGCTATTGCGGGTATTTCATTATCAACGAAATCCGAAGATCACCTTAAATGGACGAACCTTCGAGAATATTTCCAGCGAAAAATCTCTCCTAATTTAAATTCACTCACTATTACATAGAAATATTTAATACTATCTCTTTGGGAAAGCTACACATGGTTATTATATAATTATAGATGTAAATATAAAGCTGAAAATAACAATGTGTATTAACAGCAAAGTGAGTGAGAAAGCAATATGAACAATTCGATGACTCTTAATATTTTAAAATGAACTCTCTTCAAAATTCCACGACAATTATTAATACAAGAAGCACTCACTTTACTCAATGACTTATCTAGACATATTTATTTTATTTTCCATGGTGTCTTTTGTGTTTTTTTTTCATATGTGTAGTTTTTAATATGTCCCTTATGTCGGGATATCAATAGCTAATGTTCGAAGTTTATTTTTTAAGTGCAATATGTTTTCTTGGCTTGTTTGGCATTTACTGCGTCAATAAATGAATTTACGTGTATATAAAATCAACTAAATCTAAAATCAATAAAAAAAATATTATATAAATAGGTAGGTATATAAAAATACTGTTCGGTTTGAAAGCTGTGCGGCATCGCCTTAAAATCCGTTTACAATCTCATAAAAACAATAACATATATCGACATTTGTTAAAATATATTTTTTTAATTATTTAACCAACCTTGTTTTAGATCTAACTGAGAAATTTACTCATAAGCTATAATATTTTTTGGGTCGATATTAATTTATACTATCTTTTTGGTAATTAAATCAAAAATTCTCGTATATTCTTTGGTGATAATAATGTGTAGTAGTGTTTAAAAATCACATATTATTTAAAGTATAAATAGATACATTTTTTAGTAGAAACTTTACAGAGCTACTCTTTTTCACTGAGTATCTATCTATAACAACAGATACATTTATGATTTTAACTAAAATTAAGCTAACTTAAAATTTACCAAAAAATTTTATCTGAACAATAGAATTAGGTCTAAAACGCAATTTTGAAAATGTTAGCGAGGAAATGTTTTTTTTTTTTGGTTATACTTGACAAACGTGATTTGTTTTTCTTAAATGTTAATTACAGTCAAAGTTGACTGGGCAGATATGTGGGACGCCATCCCTCGGATTCTGTAAGAACTTGATGCAATCTCTAAATACCTTCCTACTAACTAATTCAACTCACTTGAATTAATTCTCTTTCTATTATAAATCAATACTGTGAATATAGATGGGGATCTTATCAATACAATTGTGTACCTTAATTTTAAAAAAATAATAGTAGATAAAATTGTCTATATTTCTATCGAAAAACTTAATTATTTTACTATCAAGATTTTAACCCTTTCTTATGAAATATTTTTTAAATGTTTTGTTTTATATAGGATTTTAATTACTTTATTTAGGATTTCTGGTACAAACGACACTTTAATATATTTTTTAATTAGTTTTAATGTACATGCTAAAATATTACTCATATCATTGTATGCAACGCGGTTTGATAATAGGAACGCTAGGACACTGCGCTATGTGAAATGAGGCAGGGACGAATCCCCGGTGAATATGAAGACATGTATTTCTTATATTATTCGTGAATAAAGCATATTCTGGTTTCCACTTAGCTAAGTCAAATGAGAAATCCGATTCTCAAGCACTTACTGCTTTCCCACAGCTCTTATTCAAAGTTAGGTTGACTAAGGACATTTTACGTGGTACCATAGCATTTCAAGCGATAATGGCGCAGTGAGTAGTGCGGAATAATGAGCGTGTAAAAAAAGCATACCACATTCGGTACATCAATTATATAATAATAAGTTACATGAAGGAATATTGGTGTTGCCAAGTAAAATTAAAGTGAATATTTTTAAGTATAGTGCCGGTAAAATAAGAATCGATCTCAATTCTATTCTAAAAATATTAGGTACCAATATGTTAGAACGATCAACAGTTTAGCATGCTATATGTTTCATTATTTTAGTGGTTTTTAAGTTTTCATTTGGTATACACTTATTAAACTATTATAATTGTTAGTTCTTACATCGTTTGGTAATTTGGATTGTCACCTTGTAACAAAGTCATAATATTTCGTTTCATAATTTAATAATTATGTGTATAACAGTCATTGTCTAAGGCCATTACTGATTAGTATAAACGGTACTAAAGTCAGGGTCCGATTAAACATATAGAAATTACTACAACCTACGTATTTCTAGGGCAAAAAAATAATTTATACATGACCATTCCTCTCTGTGGTCGTGGGGCAACGTACATTTTATTGTAGTTAATTTAAACGGGTTTTCATGCGTTACCTTTGCTTTTTTTTTCTATCCCGACGTTTCGGCTGGGTTTCACCAACCGTGGTCACAGGCTGACTGGCGGTGCGCGGCGTCGCCTGCTGCGTTGAGGGGTATTTTGATGAACTACCCCCGTTTGGTCGTTATATTTATTATAGTCACAACACACAACACTAACAGTTTAAATTAACTACATTTAAATATGGAACGCAAAAACTTAAAAAAAAAAGTACATTTTAGTATCTGCAAATTTGATATCATGATGTTAAAAAAAGGCTTCATAATTTGTTTTATTCTGTAATCATATATGAGGTCCTGATAATTAGCTATAATAGGTAACGCAATGTCTCAATACGGCCCTGGCTACATAAATTTCAAAAACTGTCTAAGTAGAAATATTTTGTATGGTATTTTTTCTAAATTAAGCTTTTGTTTTCGCTGTTTTTTTATTTATAACTTTATTGTAGTGTTAATTTTCATTTTCATTTTTTTCCCTGTGTAATAATGTATTTAATACGAAATGATTGTATAGAAATTTACTAAGCATTACGTAGCAAGCGTTATGTAAAATAATTAATGGAGATTTCGACTCGATTTTGTGTGTATATTATGTAAAATCAGATATGTATATTAAATTGTCAATTATTAATTAAATAAAAATGTCTGTATGACAATCTTGCAAGATCATGATATTTATCCAAAATAAACCCTTTATCTATATTTAACTGTAATAAGTACGAAAACAAAATATCATCTAGACTCGTTTGAAGCTTCAGCTATTGTAAATAATTTTTGTTACTTAATCTAATGTAATGTCTAATTTTATTCCAATTTTTAGTTGCTTCTTTTTTTGGATTTTTTGCTAACATTTTTTCTAACATTACTTTTACAGCTTATACAACCATATTCAGATCCCGAAGTCGGAAGACAACGAGAATGAATGATGGAGCCCAAAACAATTATTGGTCACTGCACAGGAATAGTAAAAACAACATACTCTTGTGCGTGTTCCAATAGTTATTGTGGGTGCTTCATAATCTGCATCGGAAGAAGTCCAGACGGAGTCCACGAAGAATCGAACAAAAAAATACTTAAAATAAATTATTTAGTCAAGCGTTGGTAAGTGACAAATTTGATGAAAGTGATTTATTAATCTGTTGAACAAGTGAAGAAAAACCACTGTAAGTTTGAATGAAACACTACATATTAGTGACATAATACAAATATATCATAACAAAGTGATTGTTATTAAACTGTATTAATAAAAATATAATATTGTTGAAGGATAAAACCAAAATAAATTAATATTGAAACAACTTTTTTTAAAAGCTCATACGAAATGAATTAATATAAAAATAGGTGAATGGAATGAATGTAATCTTCTTTCTTCGTTTAACAAACTTATTGAGAGCTTTTTTTACAGATCGGAACACCGTTATAGCAATAATAATGTATTTTATTTCAGTAAAATCAAATCAAAAAAATCTTTATTCAATTTAGGCCCTAATAAGGCGCTTATGAACGTCAAAAAAAACACTACCACCGGTTCGGAAGACAACACAGTAGAGAAGAGCCGGCAAGAATAAAGAAAGATAATACATCAAGTATGTAATACTTTAAATAACTACTTACCGTACTATATCTATAAAATAATCGAATATAAAGAAGTAATTTTTTTCTAATATACATACTCTCTGTCTCGACTATTTCAACTTTAACGATATTTTTAGGTGATGATATAGTGTTAAGGAAGAAACAAATTGTCCATATATATAATAAAATATGAATTATTATTTATTTATTTTAATATAAATTTAAATTGTAAAGATTTTTGGCGGATCTTAACTTGCAGGTAGTTATTATTTTTTACTCATTACCTTGAACTTTTTTCCGTATATTGTCATTTTGGTGACACCTCTTCATAATATAGTTTAGTAATTGTGCACAAGTCAAGCGCATCGAAACTTTAAATACAGGCCATATGTTCTGAAGTACAAGATATTTCTAGGAAAATAGTCTTTATTTTATTACAGCGTTGTATAAAAACTAGAAAAATATTATATAGTAATTCTATCCTTTAATTAAGAAGAAGCTATTTGCCCGCACACACTCCGGTGGCGGCTCAAGAGGTGCTTCGTTCCCCGACTGGGGAGGCTTTTGACGCCGCTGTCAGCGCAATACAGTTACACTGAACATGCATCAAGCATTACATCCACAACACTGCACACACACTCCTGCGCATAACACGCAGGTACATAGGTCCTGTAAGGAAACTTTTTTTTTTAATTATTAAGTAAAAAATGTAGGGCTTAGCTAGGTTCAAAATTCCGCGGAATTTTGGTACTCGGGTAACGGCCAAGCGGAGGTCTGTACCACTTTGGTAACCCTTGTGCTAGTAACCTTTTTGCGGCTGAGTTCCTTCACCACTCGCTCTCAAAGTCACTGTGAAGCTGTTAAGGTCCTTCCGGTCAACAGCGTTAGCTAGTTAGAAAAAAAAGAAGCTAATACCCTCAAAAAAAATTATGAGAGGAGGGTGTTGATTACGCCGTGAAGACGTTAAAGGTTTGGTACTGATAACAGAAATCTACTCATCTTGCTTCTGGAATGTCCAGCTTCCTTTCTGTGGTCTCACAAAAGTGATAGCTCCCTCATCAATGACTCCTTCGCTTAATAAAAATTGTTTCCATGCACGGTATTCTACACTTTCTCAATGTACGACTCTCTGTTCGACCAAACAGACTTATCTCGACATTATGTCGATTTCAAAATGGGAATGGGATGACTTATTGGTACCACTTACCGTTCCTTAGGTTCAGCGATATATATAGATAGAAGCAGTCAGCCACAAACCTCGTGAACAAATTGTACACGTAATATTTTGAAACTTTGTAATGCGATTTTGGTACACTTTATTTACCTAGTGTGTGTTATCAACCTCCCTGTTAAGTATTGATCATAAAAAAAAGGGGCACTTGAATTCTTTCGTGCCCGCGAGAATTGTCGCAGGGTTCAGTGTTTGGAAATAACTTGACGCGAGAATACACGTTGATATAGATGAAAGTTATTTGTGATTAGCGGTAAATGTTAAATTGATTGTTTGTTGATTGTTAAGCCTTCCTAGCTATTACTCAATTCACACATTCACACTATACACTGTTTACTACACACGGGCTACGGAAGGTGAAGCAGGACACCGGCGTTACTGGAGAGGTAAGTGTCGATCTTACATTATTTTGGTCTACTGCGAATCGCAGGTCGGCCAGGGTTAATCACGACCCCGAATCGTTTAGACTAGGGCCCAGCGCGATTCGTTTGATTACAGTCGTGACTAACTCGAACATTTTGGTAGCAGAGCGTGGTTATTTCGCGTTTTATTTTAATTGTAATTGGGAATTTTGTTGCTCAATAACCACTTTAGGCTTGTCGTCCACTTCATAATTATAAATATAAACATTTTTTTGTTTGGTTTTGTGTTAGTGTGATTGTTTCTAATAATTTTGTTTATGTTTCATTGTTTGTTACTTTGTAAACATTGATCAATAATTCACTCCTACCGGTCCGTAATATACAATATTTTAAAATAAGCTCACGCGGTTTGCTTCCGGGACGGGGTGCGTTTTTGTATACCTACATTTATTTCGTATGGCTGTTTGTTCATACTGAGTCGTCGAATATAATATATTCTTGCACTAGAGCTTGCAGTTGGGTTGGCTTGGTTCCTAGATATTTTGTTTAATTTAATTGATTTTGTAGTTTAGTTAATTTAATTAATCTTGTTACTTGTTTATTCATTTTTTTGTTGTTTTTCTTTATTCTTTGTTTAACTATGGCATCAATGTATACTAAGCGGATTCGAACAGAACTAGTTTGGGCGACCTCCGCTGCTGCCTTAGTGGGCAGGGTTGATAGGCAAGAGGCTCTCTTAGAGAGATTTAAAGGTATTGAAAAACGACAAGCGGCTGTAGACTCTGCCTATGAGTCATTTTTAAATTCGACGCCGGAACAAATATTGACCGACACGGTGGAGGCTGACGTGGCCCAGTTTTACGAGTTGATCGATACAATCACACAGGGTGCACGAACTATTCTCAATGAGAGAATGGGTGCTGGTGGAAATGTATCGGGGGCAACACAACCCCCCACACATCCGGAATTGTTGGGGCAACTTCCAACTTTAGACCTCCCCAAATTTAATAGTACTATAGAGAAGTACCCAGGGTTCCTCGCTATGTTTTCGAGCTTAGTAGATGCACGGAAGGATTTGTCGGACAGTCAAAAATTGGCGTATCTTCGAGCCTCTCTCAGTGGCGAGGCCTGGGATTTGGTAGCGCATTTGGATATGACTGACGGCAGCTACCATACCGCTATGGATTTGCTCGCCAGGCGATACCAAAACGTTCGATGCTTGGCGGATGCACATGTTACGCGATTATTAACCTTACCTCGGGTTACTAGAGTTGACCGCTTACGAGTTGATATTCTGAATCCAGTACTCACCGCGTGCAACGCTTTGAAAGGATTAGGTTTGCCGGTGGACCAGTGGTCGTTCTTGCTCCTACATATTATTTTGGGGTTTGTTACCTTGCGAGCTCAAGGTTAGATTCGAACAGTTATACGGTGGTGATGGTGCCACATACTTGCCATCTTTCGAAAACCTAATAAAATTTTTAGAGGGTGAGTGTCGGTTGATTGACAATTCCGGTATTGCCTATTCATCTCAAACTCCTGAGCAACGACCAGAACAGCGCCGAAAGGATAAACGACTTACTGGTGATCCCCGTCGCCCGGCTAATCGCTATGCCATATGTGAGGAAGATTCACGTTGCAGTTTTTTGTCGCGAAACTGGACACCGAGTCCATATTTGCCCTAGGTTCCTAGATCGAAGTGTTAAGGATAGGCGGGGGATCGCGAATGCACGGAAGTGGTGCTATTCCTGCTTGGGGCAGCACTTTCAGAGGGACTGTAGGGGATTTCGTCCCTGCCCTCATTGTCAAGGTAGCCACCACCCAATCCTATGCATGAATATGCATGGCTCTCGACGATTGGAGAATGACTCACCTACTCCCCGCATGGGCGGGGGAGTTTACTCCGGCCAACATCCCACGGATGGTCAGCTATCATCCCCTGTGGATCGTTGTCGGTTCTCAGATGAACCTACTCAACCACATAGGGATTATTCTAAGAAAGTCCTTCCCAGGGGCGGGGGTGACTCTTCCCCTACCAATCAGCAGAGAAGCGGATATCTTGCGGTTGAACATTCACCGAAATGTTCGCAATCCCTAAAGGACTGGCCACCCCTCGAGCGACGCTCTCCTCGGCTTGGACGCCGTACAAATAATAAAGCGAGTTCCACCCGCAATTTTCCCCCACAGGCTGATCCTCAGCCTTACTACGATTGGCAGCATTAGGTAGCTGCTGCCCTCTCTCCCACCACAGCCACCCCACCTGAAACTGTTCTCCTGCCAACAGTTTCAGTTAAGGTGTGGGGCCCGAAGGGTAAGTTTGCGATAGTTCGCGCCCTTTTGGATTCGGGTTCACAAGGCTGTCTTGTTTCTTCCTATTTGGTGGGAAAGTTGGGCCTCCCATGGAAAGCTCATCATGGGCCGATATATGGTATCGGTGGAATTCAAGCCACGGATCTTAAGGGAAGGGTTGATGTTTTATTTTCACCTTTGAAGGGTGAACCCCGTATAGTGGCTAGGGCAGTAATCTTAGATGACATTTTGGGCAGACATCCCCAGATTACGATACCGGAAACTGCAATAAGAATGACTGCAGGTTTGCCTCCTGCTGATCGTAAATGGTTTGTTCCTGGGACTATAGATTTACTTTTAGGTGCTGACGTGTTGGGATTAATTTTATCCGGTAATCTTCAAATTTTGCAACCGAATGGCTTAGTAGCCATACCAACGATTTTTGGCTTTAGTTTCTTTGGTCCCGTTTTGCCTGAGGTTATTTCCTTAAACGAAAATCAATCCTTAGAAGTAGGAATCTCACTTAATGACGCAATACAGCGTTTCTGGGAAGTTGAGGAGCCTCCCCAAGCAGTTAGAATCGACCCACTTGCCCAAGAATGTGAATTATTTTACCAGAATAACACTGGTCGCCGGGTTGATGGCCGATTTGTTACTAGATTACCTTTTCTACCTTCACGGTCTCTGCTTGGTCAGTCACGACCTATAGCTGAAAGGAGGCTTTTGTCCATGGAGCGCCGTATGAGAAGAGATACGGACTTCAGAAATAAATATATTACTTTTATGCGTGAATACGAAGAGTTGGGACATATGTCGATATCTGATTTTGATTGGCGTTCCCACGAGCACTACTTTTTGCCCCATCACGCCGTTTTGAAGAACCCCGATAGTAAGATTCGAGTGGTGTTTGACGGCTCTGCCCCCACGTCGACTGGAGTTTCATTGAATCAGTGCTTGCACTCTGGCCCTAAGCTTCATCGAGATATATCGGATATTCTCACACATTTTCGCCGCCATCAAATTGTTTTCGTGGCTGACATCCGGATGATGTTCAGGCAAACCATTGTTCATAGGGACGATAGGCGGTATCAATTGATTTTGTGGCGTGAACAACCTTGTGAACCAATCAAAGTTTACGAACTGAACACAACCACATATGGTTTAAGATCCAGTCCATACATTGCTATACGAACGTTGTTAGAGTTAGCTAAACGTGATCGACTGAAGTATCCCCGTGCAGCCGCTATTTTGGAAAATTCTGTCTTTGTTGACGATATTTGTACCGGAGAATCCAATGTAAAGAATGCACGAATCCTGAGAGATGAGTTGATCGCGATTTTGAAGTCGGGTGGATACGAGCTGAGGAAATGGTTATCGAATTGTCCTGAGTTATTAAGCGATCTCCCAGAGGCACATCAACAAGATCCTCATCTGTTTGAAAATCCTGATACTCCAAATTTGGTGGCAGTTCTTGGCATACAGTACCAACCTGTTCAAGATATTTTTACGTATCGTGTGAAGTTGGATTCCCCTAAAATCTGGACTAAGCGTTTAGTTTTGTCTACTGTTGCCCGCACCTTCGATCCAAATGGATGGATATAGCGCCTGTCATCTTTTTGGCTAAATGTTTTCTTCAGAAACTTTGGATATCGGAAGTCACCTGGGATGAGCCTCTGCAGGGAGACTTGTTGCGAGAGTGGATTTCTATTGTGTCTTCACTACCCGAAGTCAATAACATTTCTATACCCCGATGTTTTCTTCCAGTAGGATGATGCCAAGTAAGCCTCCACGGATTTTGTGACGCATCCGAGCGAGGGTATGCGGCAGCGGTTTTTGTTCGGACTATCAGCGTCTCCGGACAAATTGCAGTACAATTGGTGATGGCAAAGAGTAAAGTAGCACCTATTCGATCCCGATTGACCATTCCAAAGTTAGAGTTATCAGGAGCGGCTCTTCTTGTTCGCCTTCTTAATCACATTCGCTCTAGTTTGGGTACTGTTATTGAAATATCTGACATCTTTGCATGGTCTGACAGCGAAATTGTGCTTTGTTGGCTTCGAGCATACGTTCATAATTTGGAAGTTTTTGTTGCAAATCGAGTTTCACAAATTCAGAATTCTGAAGCCTCTTTAATTTGGAGACATGTACCAGGAGAGATAAATCCTGCAGACTGCGCTTCACGTGGCTGTATGGCTTCTGCTCTGATAAATAACACTCTGTGGTGGAGCCCACAGTGGTTGTTACAACCTGATTATTCTTGGCCTCAAAACAAATTCTCCTCTCCAGATGTTCTACCCGGATTACGTATTGGAGTCGTAGAGAATTTGCCACCTTATAATTTGAACACTCTTTTGAATAAATACAGCTCTTTTGATAAGTTGATTGGAGTTACTGCTTGGATTCGACGATTCATACACAATGGAAGGAATCCCCAGATTAAAATACAGACTACGACTTTGTCCTCTTTTGAACGACAACAGGCTTTAGCGTTTTGGGTTCGCGTAGTACAAATAGAGCATTTTGCAGACATAATTGATACCTTGAAACGAGGTTTAGGTTTAAAGGGTTCCATTGCCCGATTAAACCCCTTCATAGATGAAGCGGGTCTGCTAAGGGTCGGAGGACGTCTTAAAAATTCCAATCTTTCTTGTGAAGCTCGTCACCCTTTATTGCTGCCTAAGGGGGGAGTTTTCGTAAATTTATTGGTGACTCAACGTCACATTCAAAACGCCCATGCCGGCCTCAACGCTCTTTTGGCTACGCTGCACCGTGAGTTTTGGATTTTATCCGCTAGGCGCGTTATTCGAAGTGTATTATTTAGATGCATGAAGTGTTACAGATTAAAAGCCAAACCAGTTCAGCCGATTATGGGTGATTTGCCTCCAGATCGAGTCACTGAAACTCGGCCTTTTGCCGGAGTGGGAACAGATTTTGCTGGACCATTCGCAATTAAATCATCACACTTACGTAATGCTAAATCACTTAAGGGATATTTGTGTGTGTTTGTATGTCTCTCCACCAAGGCGGTTCATTTGGAAATTGTAAGTGCCCTCAGCACTGAAGCGTTTGTTGCAGCGCTAGGTAGATTTGTTTCTCGCCGTGGACTACCTTCGCTGATTCGATCTGACTGCGGTACGAATTATAAGGGAGCAGATCGTTATCTTAAGGAAATTGTTGAGTTTTTGTCAAATAATAGGAATAGTATAGATCACGCAATGTCAAAAATGGGGATAACTTGGATGTTTGATCCACCGGTTTGTCCTCATTGGGGTGGAATTTTTGAAGCAGTCGTAAAGGTTGCAAAAAACGCATCTCCGCCGGGTTATTGGTGAAACTATTTTAACCTACGAAGAGCTTGCTAGCGTATTTTGCAAAATTGAGGCCGTTCTCAATTCACGTCCGCTCTGCCCACTCTCGTCCGATCCAAATGATTTAGAGGTTTTGACCCCCGGCCACTTCTTAATTGGCCAACCACTTAACGCCCTGCCCGAGTACCCCTTCAGGGACGTGAAGCTATCACGATTGACTCGTTTCCAATTGTTACAGCAGATGTCTCAGAATTTTTGGCATCGTTGGTCTCTTGAATATCTGCACACTTTACAACAGCGCGTTAAGTGGACGGACAAGACGGATCCAGCCAAGGAGGGAGATCTTGTACTGGTCAAGGAACCAAATTCATTGCCGTTACATTGGCGTCGAGGACGTATTGTAAAATTAATTTACGGGTCGGATGGGGTCCCCAGAGTGGCCGAAGTTATGGTAGGAGATTCGGTTGTGAAGCGAGCAATTGCCACCTTAGCTCGTTTACCAATTTACTAGCGGACATAATCCTTCTGTCCGGGACGGGGGGTTGTTAAGTATTGATCATAAAAAAAAAGGGGCACTTGAATTCTTTCGTGCCCGCGAGAATTGTCGCAGGGTTCAGTGTTTGGAAATAACTTGACGCGAGAATACACGTTGATATAGATGAAAGTTATTTGTGATTAGCGGTAAATGTTAAATTGATTGTTTGTTGATTGTTAAGCCTTCCTAGCTATTACTCAATTCACACATTCACACTATACACTGTTTACTACACACGGGCTACGGAAGGTGAAGCAGGGCACCGGCGTTACTGGAGAGGTAAGTGTCGATCTTACATTATTTTGGTCTACTGCGAATCGCAGGTCGGCCAGGGTTAATCACGACCCCGAATCGTTTAGACTAGGGCCCAGCGCGATTCGTTTGATTACAGTCGTGACTAACTCGAACACTCCCATACGCTTCGGATTAGAATGTGAGAGCTCGAGCAACGCTGTTTCTACCATAGCAATATGTACCTAAATCTTGGACAAATTCTACATCTTTCTATAAGATTCAATCAGTGCCAGTGATGAAATGTAAAAACAACCAAAGAATGTAAATAAAGTAGGACGTCAATGCTAAAAGTCTGTCAAAAGACCGCCGAATTTTAATCGGTTTATAAATGAGTATGATGGTGCAATGGTGTGAAACTTAGTCTATGGGCGTAAATTCTAATCTATCTGGTATCATGTCCATAAGGGCATTTCCTCTATCTAGATATCTTTGGCTACCACTCTCAAGATTGAAAAATCTGTCGCTAAGCACCAATAGGCTTGTTTTGCAATTAAGTTAAGCAGTTAAGCAAGTTAAGCAGCATTATTTGAGAGCCAGTACGACTAGGCTTTGCACACTTACATCTTTGACTACGTTGTCACTTACCAGCTGATGAGACTTGATATAAACTTTGTGCTTAAACAACTTTAAGGAATGATTCCGTTCACCTAGATAGGATTGGGCAATTTTATTCAGTGGTAATTTCCCCCTCAATAGAAGTAAAGGTTTTGTAAATAAATAATGTTACCATTATAATAATAAAGTGAAACAAAAGCATGCTATCAAAATGTTTTTATTATCATGTGAATATTATTAATAATTATGATGAAAGTTTGCGAATCAGTCTTAAATATTTATTAAACCTATTAACAAATAATAGCGGTAGGAAACATAGAAAAATGTAACTATTAATAATTTGTATAAATAACAATACTGCTTACATATGTAATATCTACTTTCGTATATAACTTGTATAAATAAATCAATTAATAATTTTGATACTTTGATATATAACATACGCAGTGGTAATAAAAACAACGTTTATTAATAATAAAGGAATAAATATCTTAAGCGGAATATCACAAAAACCAATTAAAATTATTTAACAGCACCTACCTACGTAGAGACAAAATAACTTCTATTCAATTGCTACTTTCAATTTTCAATCAGTTCTTTAAAAAATAACATTAATTCACTTTATTACTGCATTAATTTAACATTGTTATATATTCAAATTTAATACAATTGTAATTTAAAAAAATAAACAATCATTATATGTATAAAAAACTATTCTTGAGAAGTACACTTTTAAAAATTACATTATTAATTAGTAATTACCACATAAACCTTTTTTATAAACGGTTAAGATTCTGTTTACATGTAGTAGGTGTCTATATTATTATAGTCAAAAGTTAGTAATTATGTGTAGAGATATAATATTTTAATCAATTTCAAAAGTGCAAAGTAAGCAATTTAATATATCGATTGGATAATAATTATTTTTAAAAAAATGTATTCTTAATTATTAATATATCGAGGCCGTTTAAATGTTTAGACAGATTGTACAATTTGACATTCCAAATTCAAATGTATGTTTTGTTTACGTCACTAATAAGTAGTGAATATTAAATTTGTGAACTAAACGCATGCGTGTGATCGCAACAATCAACGATGACGATTGCGTCACGGACCAATCAGGTGATGACGGACAACAAAATTACATATGCTCCTCAGCTCCACGCTCACTATCGAATATTTTTAAATACAAACTAATGCCAAGAGTTCAAAATTAAAATAAAGTTTACTTAATAAGTTTCTTAAATTTCAAAACATTTATTACGAGTATATATTGCAATTTTGTGTAGCCTTTATGATACACTTTTAACTCGGCAAAACGATAATAAGATGTTTCTGGAAGCGCATCCTA
This sequence comes from Samia ricini, assembly GCA_014132275.2. Classification (NCBI taxonomy): domain Eukaryota; kingdom Metazoa; phylum Arthropoda; class Insecta; order Lepidoptera; family Saturniidae; genus Samia; species Samia ricini. Next base: position 28,736,832 of record AP028159.1, on the reverse strand, counting down.
TTATTTTATATTTGGAACACCATTATAAAATATACTGAAATAAAATACTTATAGTTTCGTTTTGTATACTTTATTTTTATTTCTATCGTGACATGGCTCTTATTTTATTAAAGTTTCTTTGGAATCACAAACATACCAATCTGTCATAAACGCTATTAAATATGTCAAGTGTGAATTTAGTTATCGTTAACTTTGTCTTTATAATTATCACCGAATAGCATGAGGCACGTCGTGGCGTGAAGACTAGCTTTAGCAGGTAAGAATTTTTCATCAAACGTTAGCGAGTAACCATACATCCAAACAGCTAGTTCGTACTCCGCCTAATAAAAATGGCATATAATAAAAATATATGCATTTATATATTCATCAGATATTAAATAATAATTGGCAACGAAAATAAGTTAATCGTAAGAGAAATATCAGAGGTAACATTGACAGAATAATTACCAGATTTGATTCAAATAATTTAATATGTCGATTACACGTAAAAATGAGACAATAGGAAAACAATGGAAAGCTGGCGTTAACGCCAAGTTAGTGGTCAAGGGATTACGTGGAGGGGCAGTAACCACAAAAAGCATTATTGAAATACCATTACAATTTTCTCCACTATTTTCCAAACGATGTTCAGAATGAGCTTTGTTAGACGAAATCAGACTGTATTCTATAGTTTATTTAAATGAAAAAATTGGACGTAGACAATTAAAAATCTTAATCCCGGACCCCCTTGTTCTTATCCAACAATAAAACACATTTCTTACCAAATAAGTATGCGATACAGCTACCAAGAAAGCTTCTAATTTATTCTTCGGGGCCAAGTAGAAAGCCAAGTACGACATGTCTTTCCCGTCTTGATGTTTCGATTGCCTGAAACCGAAGTATATCGATATAGGCCAATGGCCAATAATTGCCAGTTAATTATATTCTTTCTGTCACAAAAATTGGCCAATAAACACTGCTTCAGGTTCAAGATTTGTTATTCTTTTTAGAATTTCACGTATCAACCAATGATTCCTATGCATACTATTAGATGAATAGTCTAAAGCAAATGTTTGACTAAAGTAAAAATCGCATTAGTCGTAATCATAATCTATACATCTATATATGTAATAAATAAAATTGATGTGTCTGTTTGTAATGTTATTTTTTTTACTAAATATATGTGAATGTATATACGATACCTAAAACAAAAGTACAATTTTTATATTTTTGTCTGTCTGTCTACCTGTTTGTTCCGAGTAATCTCCGGAACGGCTGGACGGACTTTGACGGGACTTTTTTTGATAGATAGCTGAAGTTACTCCGGGTAACATAGGGTACTTTTAGTTTTCGTAAATAATTAGAGTTCCGAGTAAAAAAATAAAAACCAATAAAAAAATTATTCAAATCCAATTCAAGGCGTTTTACGGGAAAGTGCTTGAATTATTAGAAATATTTTTACTTGAACTTATTACAAAAAAAAATATTAGAGTTCCGAAAAAAAAAAATAAAACGAAGTGAAGAACATACGAAACGCGGGTGCAGCCGCGGGCACACTGCTAGAACATATAATAATAATAACACGATTGTGGTTGAGATTAAACGAAATGGATATAATAAGGCATCTGTGTACTTTTTGCAAGAAATTAATCAATTAATTATTACTGTTCTATGGGTAAGATTAAACAATACTAATTCCTAGTGTTTTCTTAATTGAGGCGTTGACACTGTCATGAAACTTAGAATCTTTCCTAACACATACTTTTGTTTCTTATTGAGTAGTTTTTATCAGAGAACCTAAGCAAACTGTACATATAAATCTAATAGCTTCAAAAATGTCTACAAATATGAGCATAAACAATAGTGTCACCGCTTGGCTTCTACGTGCAGTGCTTAATTTATTAAATACAATGTATTATAATAGGATAATACAGGTTTCTAGAATAATACAATTTTCAAAATAGATTTATATGGGACACTAGTTAATGTGGTTTATTGTGATCAATAGAAGCTAGTAGACTCAACTAAATAAATTGAAGATATTATTGGTCATAAAGATGAAGTTTGTTGTATTATGTTCTGTCTGTCTGTCTATACATACATGTGGAGTAAGGCGGAGAGCGTGGCGAGCGCGTGCGCAGCGTACGGCGGCGGCGCGTGCGCGAACGCGGCCGCGAAGCAAGCCGTCGCACACGCGCTCTTACCCCCCGCCCCGCACCACCACCCCCCGCCGCAGCGAGCGCAACCCACGACGTCGGCTTCTACGTAACACCTTCGACGTCTACATTTATACTTTATTAGATTACGCTCGATTCATTTGAGATTTCGTCAAACAGCGGACGTGCATCACAACTGCTCATGGTTTCGCCACACAGCGGGCGGACCGGGACGCTACCGCGATGATTCTACAGAAGACATCACGTTGATGAGATCCGAACGCGAGCCATGGGCGACCTCATCTACAGTAAAAGCGCGCTGGCGCTCCGCTTTGCTCGCTGTGTGACGAAACCATCAAATTGCGCTGGCGACCCTCCGCGGTCCCGTCCCACCCGCTGTTTGTCACGACATTTCATTTTATATTTATTATGGCATATACTTGCCGAAAGCGGAACAACCAAAATGAATTATGCCTTTATAAACTCATTATGAAAATACAAAGGTGGAGTATTTTCTAAACTTTACATTTTAAATTTATAATCTAAAGCTATCACATTAAAATTAATAAACTATTATCAATCATTTATGAAGTATGTCCTAGGCGTTGCATTTATGAGCCAGATCAATTCCGTCTTAATATGTCGATTACCCATAAAAAATGGACAATAGAAAAACAATGGAAAGCTGGCGTAAACGCTAGGTTAATTAAGCTCAAGATGTTAAGCATTTTACGTCTTCAATCTCTCGTATGTTAACGCTTGCCAATAACTGTATTGGCTATGTAGTGCATGATGACAAACTCATTCAGCTTAAAGGTACTGACTCAAGTGATGCGACGAAATATCACTGAGCCTATCAAATGAATTAATACATTATTGTCATACATCACTTTAATTTTCAATTAACACTTCAATAAATAATGCAAGGTTTAACTTACAGCATCAACATATTTGGCGAGTTTCGCACCCAGTGAACCGTAATCGTAGAAACTGAACATATCAGCGAACTGGTGCATCAAGCTCAGGATTGGCTCCCATCCTTCCAAGTCCAAGTTGATAATGCGCTCCATGAAGAAATCCGCCAGAGGATCTCCCGGAAGTTGACACTCCGGGATCTTCTTGTTTGAAGATGTCACTGATGTTATGTGTAATGGAAGCCTATAAATATTTTATATAAACACTCCAGTATTAGTTTTAATGTTCTCATGATAACTAATAAAGTGCGCCTCATGTTTTAATTTTTTTTCTAAATACATGACGGATAATCGTGAGAAATAAATGCCAAATAAATAAATATATTGCTCATATCTACACTTCTATCATATCAGTTTTTCTTACGTTTTAAGAGATTAGTTCAAACTAGGTCCTATTGGATTAAAGGAAGTCTGAAAGAGGTGCCAGTAACAGAGAAGTTAAGAAGCAGCCGTCTGTCCTGGTATGAGCATGTAATGCGAAGGGAGGAAGAGAATGTTGTAAGAAAGGTATTGGATATGAATGTGAACGGTTATAAGGAAAGAGATAGACCAAAGAAAATATGGATGGATTGTGTGAAAGACGATATGTTTAGAAAGGGAATGCGGAGATGAATACAAATAGAGAGGAATGATGAAGACATGTTACGCCGACCCCAAATACAAATGGCATAAGAGTAGAGTGATGATGAAACAATTTCACTGGCAAATAACTTAGCAACCCGTAGGTAATTTATATTTGATAACGTGGCAAATAAGCAGATATTTACACATAATTTGTTAATGTTCCAATTTTATTTTTTTACAATATGTAGTGCAGGTTTCCCAACTATAATATTCTAGCGATATATTGTTCTGTCGTGTAGTTATTATGTTAGATATTCCACAAGCGATGTGATCCTCACCCAGTAGTCCGTAGCCGCGGATAAAGGTGAGACTACCGTCAGAAGTGATAACCCTGAAGTGGTTTCCCAGTGTTCCCCTATACTTGTAAGCTAGTGTGTAGTACTAGCTAGTTGTAGAAGTAAGATAAGAAAAACGTTTATTTTTTAATGACATTTCCTTTTTTTTTTGTAAAATAAATGCAAGATTATCTCATGTACCTAATCGAGCGCTAAGCAGTGCAACAGAGGTCGTACACGAGATGACTTAGTTGATTCGCTATTCATAAACTAACAGTATTGGACTGTAGATTATTTTTTGATGATTTTAATATTCGTGGTATTTTACGTGATATAGTTTGATTATTGTGTACAACGGAATTAGAAAAAATAAACAAGGGACATGAATATTGAGGTGCCCAAAAAAATTCTACAAGTTCTAGCAAGATGGCCACCGTTTTGCTAAAACGTATAGAAACTACTATAAGCAAAAATATATTAAGTAGTTATACGATTATATAGCAAAGACATACATACATACATATTTTTTAAAGAGTACAGATCAAGATTGCCATATTTTATATTTATTATTCAAAAACTTTCTGAAAAGCGAAATGATAGTCAATCTAACATGACACTTCGATGCTGTTAATAAAGTGATAACAAATTAAAAGCAGGAAGGTAGTAAAAATGAGTTAAATATGCCCATAAGTAGCATACAGAATATTCAAATGTAAACCGACTTCGTAAACAATGAATGAATGAAAGATTCCTTCATGATAATAAAAGACAGGTTAGAACACAAATTCTTCGGACAGCGCAGGGCTTTAAGACCATCAAAGCCATTGCTGCGTTGTATAATTCTCTAACACGGAATCAACTGTAGTGTAATGCTGTAATATGGGCTCCACATGAAGCTAAATACAAGCTTATGATGGAGCGTATACAAAATAAATATACGAGGTTCCTCTACCTCAAAATGTATGGGGTATATCCGTTCTATCCATTGATATATCCAACCTCATTTGTGTTATGTATAGTTGGATACACGTTGGAAACTATGAGAGATTTGTCACTGGAAGAATATGTGCTGCGAGTATTCCGCGGTAATATTTGCAACTCGGGTTTGTTACAATGGAGTAACTTGTGTGTACAGGATTCATATGTACGTTGAGAGCGTATGCCGAGGCTGCTTGCAGTACCATGCGGCAGAACCAAATTATTAGACACGACGCCGTTAACAAGTACTTTGCACAAATTAAATCTGGTTGCCGAAAAAGTGGACATGTTTATATGTTCACGGAGTGAATTTATTAAAGTAACTTTAAACATATTATGTTATAACATAAGTGTAGTAAATTATTGTAATAGATAAATAAGTTAACTACCAGTATTAACTGATTTAAATTAGTTATATTTGTATTTTTGTGACTACACTATCATATTGGAATTAAATGTCTGTAAGGGTAGTTATGTTTAAAGAAAAATCGGTATTTTTTACTTGTTAAATTATTATTAAAACCTACTTCGTCGCTTCTGATTTTATAGTAAATAATCAATAAAAAAATATTCTCTATAATTGAGACATCATTTTGTAGTTTTTTTTTAATCAGTAAGTAACCACTGTATTAAAATTGCCCTTGGGTTTGATGTTGAACAAAAACTCTATGATGAAATGGTTCATATCAAAAACCCTACCCCCTTTTGGAAACCCACGTGATTACTCGACAGTCGCTTATTTGGTTAAATTTTGGTCTAAACACCCCCCTATAGAAATTAATTCTATGTAGATTATTATTATTATATGTATTTATAAAAAGTAAAGAAACAGAAATCAATCTACCTCCTTTTAGCCTTTGAAAGTAGATAGAATAGAAATGACAAATAAATATATTCATGATATGTCAAATAAATATTATTCATGTCAATGGCGATGATTATATTATTAATTGGAAATTATTTTCAACAACTGTTTTCTTTTAAGTAAAGTCTTTATTGCAAGAGAAATAGAACGTACACTGGACAACGGTTATTTACTTACATTTGGTATCAGTATGTTTATGCAGTTGAAATATCTTCAGCGTCCAGATCCAGCATTCGATTTGCGACGAGTGTATCAATTTTTACACATCTAATTACATACTTACAATTTAAGTCACTTGCACTTAACAAAATGGTACCTACTTAATGAAGCACGGCCGAGAAGTTTTTTTAAATCACTCATTCGCTAAACCAAAGTTCGAATCACTATAAATGTAATACTTTGATTGAATTAAATCTATCAAGGCAACAGTTAGGCACCACGCAATAATATGTGGAAAGTAGATTTACGCTTCTAAGTTCAATTCAAAGAGATGTACATATATAAGGAAAATGGGGTTCCTTAGACGCATCATCACCTCAAAACTACTGAACATATAGAGATGAGACTGCTACCATTCGAAGCGGATTTTTTTTTTCAATTTACTCTTATGTACATTTTTTTTCCGGTAATAAAAACGAAAAACTAACAATACACTTTTTCACTCACACCTAAAGAACATATGAAACGCGGGCGGAGCCGCGGGCATCAGCTAGTATTGTATATTTTGATATTTATGAGTTTATAAAATTGTATGGTCCCTGGGTCAACGGTGATAAATTGTTCACTTATCTGTGGTAATAAAAGTGTTGTTATTATTATTAATTAACCTTACCTTAGCTCTGAATCACTAAGTAATTGTCTAAAACTAATAATATGTAACCAATATCCCAATTGTAGACGTTGATAATTACAATCGTTCCTTTTCAATGACAAATAATCTTCATTAACATCTGTAAAATAAATAATTAATATAATTCTTAATACTTATACTAAAGGTAACTTTAGTTTCAATAGACATATGAATACCCTATTTAAATCGTAAAATATGCCAATTACCTCCAAAAGACTATTGTACCGAGTAAATATCACTGTCAAATGATCAAAGTAATAACTCGAGAAGTCATGAAGTGAAGACAAAACCAATATTTATAGACCAGGAGTCATCAACACTTATCAGACATATTTTCATTTTACGTTATTGTTTTATTCGTGTAAACAATAATTAACCAATAAGAAAGGAAATCATTTAAAAATCAAAAATTTAAATAATAAAAAAAAAATCAAATTACTAACACAGTAAATTCAGCAAGGTAAGAATAATAAAATTATAATAACAACAAAATGATTAAGTAATAGTCAACATTTTATAACTGAGCTGTACCATACCATTTTAACAGTTTAACCCAGTTATATGCTAATGCCGCTGTATATACTACAATTGTGTGCATACTGTATGAGCAACTGGTTTCACATTTTTTTTATACCACTGCAGTGGCAAACAGGCATGCCGTCCACCTGATGGCAGGCGGTCACCGTAGCCTACGGACGCCGGCAACCTTTTCAACCAAAGGTGCAAATTATCGCAGACCACGGCCCTAGCTTTTACAACACTACTCGAGATTTAGATTGAGGTAAAATCATTTCAAACCATAACTGTGGAGCGTTTTCACAAAGCGTTTCGACAAACAAAACTGTTTCAATAAAGTTTTTTTTTTGTTTTGTCTGTATTTCCACATCCGATTTTATTGACGTCAATTAAATTTCTATAAGCAATACATAAACCGTTCCAAATCTACTACAAAGTAATCACAAAATAATCACTTATTAAAACTTCTTACCTCTAGTAAAAAAAAAAAACATAAACTCGTTTCCTAAAAAAAAACACATGAAAACGGTCCTCAATATTACTTACCATCAGTGGCGAATAGGGTTCCCATCCGTACTTTATTATAAAGTATTGTACGTTATTTCGGATACTATATACTACATGATAACAATAAAGTACGCTTACTTTTTTTTTACACGGATAGGCTGTGATTTGATCACAATCTCACCTGATGTTAAGTGACGATGTGGTCCAGGATGGTAAACACACTAAGCCTACAGGTACTGGTTCCCAAGTGATGCAGCCGGAATACACCTATTGGTATTTGGCGACAGGTTTACAAACTTGAGGGTGGTAGCTATAGAGGCGGACATCTTTAAAAGTTGCCCTACCACCATGCTATGGTTTCCTTACGGTGTTTTCCTTCACCGAAAGCTCCGGCCGATTTTAGACTCGAATAGGTAGGGATCGAACCCGCGTCGGTTGACGCGGAATCCGGCAGCACTCCCCGCTGCGCCATCATCGCTTCATTTCTTTGAGATTACTTTCAACCACGTCAGCATTCACGAAGAGTTTTAGAGTTTCTCTGATGAATAACAACATGTGAAACGAAAGAAACAAAGCGTCTTTGAATCTGATAAAAATGCATCACTTATTTACCTCACCCCTAATACAGTCTATAAAAATGGTGTATAGCTATTTAGCAATGATAGTTACTTGGTAAAAATTGCTAAAAGTAGTGAAAAATATGTTTCAAGCAAAATAAATCGTACTTTATTTTGACATAATGTACTTTTTTCCCCTACTTTTACTAACTCGTGTACTTTATTTGCACAAAAAAGGTGGTAACCCTAGTTGTGAATGCGTATAAACTAGCCTAAAATTGCAAGCGACTAAAGATACCTTAAGTATTTTACAGAAGCTAAAAAACTCGGTCACTGTAAATGATAGCCTACGATTAGACAAAATGCAAAATTCCCCAAAAGTAAAACTTTAGTGTTAACATCGTAAAACAAAATAAAAAAGTAATAATCGAAATAAAATTAACCAAATAACTACTAAATATTAATACAATAATTATTGGTATTTCATATTAATTAGATCATTTTAGAACAGTAATTTGAAGTAAAATTTTTTCATTGTTTAAGCATCAGTGGTCTAATATGAATAAAACATATTGCTGTAATATACAGAATGGGTGATCGTATAATTTAAGTAATTAACCAGAGACGGATTGGGGATAACAAATAGAATACAACGGATCATTTAAGATATTTGTAACCCCTTTTTTAGGTATTGTCTCTAAAATTCCCCTCATAAAAGGTTGAATAACTGTATTTTACGTTATAATTATTCAAAATTTTAGGCCCTCCAGGTAACATTTGTTAGGGCCCCCCCAATTTTAACAAGTTAATCCGTCCCTGTACATAATATTGTACTTGTACAAACACAAATCATATAAATGAAACAAATATATATCATGGGTTTTCAAACAGATTTATTATTAACTCGTTCGATAATTTGTTCTCGTCGGTGTTATCTTGAACACTTTAATTCAATATGTCCTTTTGAATCGAATACTTACTTAAGCAACCCTTCGACTCGCACCCTTTCAAAGCCCTATCGATGCTGTACACCATGAAATCGTAATTCTTCTGATGGCCCTCCTTATCCGTCCTGTCAGCTGGCATCTTATTCGTGAACAAATCGAACAAGTTCTCGCTCGAACTTTCTGGACTTTTGCTGTCCTTCTTCAGCTCTAACATCTTAACAATGGTGTTAGTGTCTAGATAGGACAAAGTATACATAATGCAACTGACGAAATACAGTACAGTACAATCAATATAATTTAGTTGCATATGTTAATATATTTAATAATTAATATAAACATAAACAAGGCAATTTAATGTGTCGAGTACTCATAAAAATGAAACAATAGAAAGACAATAGGAAAACAATGGAAAGCTGGCGTAAACGCCGGGAAGGTGCTTAAGGGGTTAAGAAAACCTCGAGAAAACCTCTGTCCCTTGAGGCGGTCGTTTGTCCTGGTATGGGCATGTGATGCGCAGGGAGAAAGAGAATGTTGTAAGAAAGGTATTGGATATGAATGTGGACAGTTACATGGGAAGGGGATGACCAAAGAAAAGATGGATGGACTGTGTGAAAGATGATATGTTTAGGAAAGGAGTGAATGCGGAGATAACAACAAATAGAGAGGAATGGAAGAGGAAGACATGTTGCGCCGACCCCAAATAAAAATGGGAAAAGGGTAGGGAGATGATGATGATGATGATGCTCTGTCCCTTTTCCGCAAAACGAGCGTCAGTACATAACTTGCACGTAACGCACGTAAGGCGTGACGTCATTAATTAGCATTACTAATACTATACATACATTCATATACACCCTTTGTCGGACACAATTAAAATGCATATAAATTCATTGTCTATGGTCAGAGTTTAATTTTGTTTTCGCTAATCAGTTTCATGTAAATGTACCAAACATAAAATATCATTAAAAATAAAATATATCAGAGTTCGATAATTTCGATAATTGGCAATACATTGAACACAGGGAAACAATACAGTGTCTTATTGATAAACGCGAAAATATTATTTCCAAGCTAAGAATTAAATTAAATTTGAGGTCAATATAAACAACTATTAAACAATATGTAAATATTTACAAAATTGAAGATTGACTAAAACATTTAGAAAAACTGAAATAGGAATTTTATTTGATAACTAGCTGAAAGCCGCTTGAAAATCACACAATTTGCAGCCTATGTTCTCCCTCTGGATGCAATATATATCATTACCAAATTTCATCGAATTCGGTTCAGTAATTTTTGCGAGATAGGCGAACTAATCAATAGACAGACAGACAGACACAAAACTTTTTAAAACTATCGAAATGTGCTATGTAGTCGATTCTGAAGCCCCGCATTGTATTTTATATATTCAACGTACAGATTTCGTCTCGTTAGCCTTTAATCTATACTAATAAATACATTTGAAGCGTAGACTGTTTCGAAACATATATATATATATATATATATATATATATATATATATATATATATATATATATATATTTTTATTTCAAACTCATAAACAATTAGAACAAAATCCGTTTCCATGCACAGTTTTACTGGCAGGTATTTGAATTTTAGAGACAAATCTGTGATTAATGTTAGTAGCAAAATATAATTAAAAACTATATTTTGCAGTGAAAAATATATGAAAACCGGGCGCAGCCGCGGGCACACGGCTAGTTATAAGTATATATGAAATAAATATCATACCCCGTTCGCTGCTCGTAAAGCACTGCACATTTGTCATATGACAGTTAGTTCCCTCTTTCTCACATATAACACTCATACCCGGCTCCACTTGCGTACAGACATCACCTTCATTTAATTCTAAAACATATTAAAGTATTATTTAAAATGTATATACATAAAAATTGTATTCTATTCTGCGATAAACTTTGAAATTAACTCAACCGATCTGAAATGAGATTTTGTTCGACCTAACTTAAAATATAGGAGAGCTTTTATGACGCCTAATAATGGCTTCAATAATTGTTTTTTTTTTATTATTATTAATTACCAAAGAATAAATAGTTCCATGCATTCTTGTTTATAAAACATTGTTATTTATTATTTTCTTGTTTAGTTGACTGTTGACGAGTTTTAGGATTGTAGAGAAACTCGGAAAGAAAATCAGTTATTTCAAAATGACTATCTTATGACAAAAGGCTTAATAAGGAAATTAAAGGTTCGCAGCGTTCGACCGACGTGATGAAAGTATCGGAAGAACTATGAAAGATGCTTGTATCCTCTTATTCAAAATACTCTTCGTGTAACAATAATACGTGGTCACTAACAATGGGCCTAATAGAATGCTCAAGGATGCGTCATCGAATAAGGAATGAGGAAATTAGCAAAAGAACCATAGGAATCGACTATGCCCGAAGAATTGCTAAACTTAAGTGGTAGTGGATTGGGCACATTGCTTGTAGAACCGATGCCCGATAGGGATAACGGGTTCTCGAATTCCGACCACGCACCGGAAGACGTAAAGTGGGTAGGCCCTCCACAAGGTGGACCGACGACCTGGTGAAGGTAGCGAGAATCCGCTGGATGCGGTCGTTCTGGAAATTTTTGGAGGAAACGTATGTCCAGCAGTAGACGTCTTTCAGTTGATTGAATGGACATAATATTGACAACTTACTACTGTAGACTTATGAAAAACCCGTCATAGCAACACATTAATACACGTCGCGTGTCAGGGATCCATTCAAGCGAAAGACTTCCACTGCTGGGCATAGATCTCCCCAAAGATCTCCACGAGACCGGTCTTGCTCCACCCGGATCCAGCGGACTCCCTCGACCTTCACCAGGTTGGTGCGGGGGGCTACCCACGCTACGTCTCTTCGGAAAGGCGGGCGAAGAGGTGATGGGGGGGCATTCTCCCTCCCCCATCCCCATTGGGCCATTGCACGGACGAGGCCCGGTGGGTTTGCCGCAGGGGGCGACGCGGTGCTTGCGAAAGCCATCCCGTATCGCCCCCATCCCAAATGCAGCGGAGAGCCCCGGGGGGTTTTAGTGGTTATTTCCGGACGTTTCACGTCCGGGCGAGTCCCACACTGGCACGGAGTTCGTCCCTCCGTGCCCCCTTACCTGTTGCATTGGGGGACTCCGGTCTCACTAATGCAATAGGTAAGGAAGAACCCGTCGGCCTCATCGGGCATCGGTTCTGCAAGCAATGTGCCCAGCCCATTGCCACTTAAGTTTAGGAACTCTTCGGACAATGTCGGTTACTTTCGTCTGGGATCAACGAGTGTATATCCAGACCTACCTAGAGGCATTGGCTGTTGAAGATATAGGCCGGCTATACTAGGACATTATAATCTACATAGACAATATGATGATGGATAATAATGAATATTCTAGGACTGTACTTTATTTTAGCTTGATAAAAAAAGGTTTAAGAAACAGCGCAATATACGCTGTAATAATACAAACCTAAAGTTTGTATGGAGTTGGTCTCCTTGAACACACATCCCCAAGCGTTCAGCAAGTGCCTAGCAAGTCCCCCCATAAACCCGGGTTCGACTCTTATCACTTGCTTCAAATGAAACATGTGCGTGTTGCGATGTTTCTTTATCATATTTAACTCTGCCAGTATGAAGTTAGTCGCCGGCTGAAATATATTTTTTTTTTTTTACTTTTTCTTTCTGTCAATTACATAATAAATAATAGGTGAAGGTTTAGAGATATCTATGAAAGTAATAGCAATACTTAAAGATTTGATCTTGGAAATTTATAGTTTTAAAAATCTCTATTTATACATCTTTCAATAAATGTTTTTTTTTTATTTATTATAAAAGAATACATACAAAAGACAACCAAAAACTTACGGAAATTGGATTGCACTTATAAGGAAACAAAATATAAATGTAAACGTTTTTCTAATATTTTCAAAATTTGGTACAACTGATCGGTTATGAATTTCCGGGATGTTATAATAATTCATTATATTATATCGCTCATTTGTAAAAATGATATTACTCCATAGCTGTAACTATTTTTGCAAAATGGAGGTTATATATAAAGTTCTTGTTTAATGAAAGAACTGACATTGCAGTGAGTTCAAATCAGATAATTCACGTTTATACGTGATATATAGAATGTAAAATGTCGCACTGTCAGAATAAAAGACCCAATTCTAAAATCGAAATATTAAATTAGATTCATAAAACGGCTTTACATGTAACATTCAAACTATGTTAATAAGTTCATATTTTTTTTTATCTGCATTGAAACTATTGACGAATAAACGCAAAGGTGGAGACTTTTAAAACCTTTAATCGGCATTCATCCTCAAAAAATGATCTTTTCTTTTAGTTAGTAGGTTAATTTCATTGTGAAGGTGCGATGTATTTTTCTCCCTGCGGATTTATTTTGGACTTACCTCATATAGACTCAATCTGAAAGCCTCTTCTGCGGCTGATAGAGCCTCATCGAAATAGCCCATTTCTAAATAAACGGACGCCAACGACAAAAGAACAATGTCGCGATACTTCGTCTCTACTTTCTTACTGGCGCTCTGAATGCAGTGCAATGCGTTTATATTGTTGGCGCGTACACGCCAGTACAGAGACGCTAGTGTGTACAGTAGCCATTTCGGTGCTAAATCCTACAATAGCATTACATTTTGTAATAAGAGTGAAATTTCAAGGTGGGCGCGTCACGCAATTTGTGTCTGAATATAATCGTATATATACCATAAGTATTAATATTTATTTATACATATTTGTTCTTTTTTTTAAAATAAAAAATACACCTATTTTTACGTTATCATGGAGGAGAGCGTAGAAAAGTTATTCTGCTATTACTGCCAATAGGAAGGACGGGACAAAAATGTACAAAATTTCCTGTCATAATACTTGGACGGTTTCTTAGCCTGTCCTTCAGATGTTAGTGTAATTTTTCTAATAGGGTAGTTGACGATTTTTGAGTTATAATTTGCCATAAAGTCTTATTTATCCAAAAAAATTATATTTCGAATAAAAAAAACAACATGAACATATTTTATTTAGCAATTTTATAAACATTTTGAATTTCGTAACTAAAACGCGTCAATCTGTCATGGCGTCTCGGATGACGTCACGGTGCGCAATACAAACATCTGTTAGGTTGAAGTGTTATCAAAAGTTTAAGAAATAAATACTATAAAAATGTTAGTTCGCTTATATTATTTAAGTCCCAGTACCACTAAGCTTAACGTGTTTACAATGTCATGTCATATCATCATTTAAAACCATATTATGGTTAAACGCTATATTGTGTTTTAAATTAATCAAACATTAATATAAAACATAACATCTCTCTATCTATCTGTCTGTTCGTTAGTTGGCTTATAACTAGAGAACCACTATACCGATTTGGGGTCTTCTAATAGTATTTATGGTATCTAGTAAGGGCTATTTATTACGTTAGCTAGTGTATATGAAAAAATATGAGGATAATAATAGTAAATGAAGTGGACACAAAATTGTCCGCCATTGTATGCCTTGCAATATTTTAATAAACCCGAGAAATAATTAACAGATTTAATACCAGAAATAGTTATAAATAAATAATATATATTTCATTAACATAATTATTTTACGAACACGGAGTTCCACGCGGACGGAGTCGCCTGCACAGCTAGTTTTTTTTAAAATAATATACAGGTGTTTGAAAACGATATTCCCTTAACCTAAGTGGCGATGTGACCAAAAAGTAAACATGCTAAACCTGTAGTTGTGACTCTCAAAGATCATTAAAATGATCTAGTGGATCTCAAGTTATGCTTTCGGAACACACCTACATGTGCTCGAAGACATATTTGTCAATGCACTAGTGGTTATATTAATACGTATTTCCACGATGTTCATCTAAAACGAATACTCAAGTCAGTTTATTGTCATTTTCGAAGCGATGGCTTTTATCGCGTACGCCTACGATGAATAAACAATTATCCATCATTCATAGTATGGTAGAA
This sequence comes from Samia ricini, assembly GCA_014132275.2. Lineage (NCBI taxonomy): Eukaryota > Metazoa > Arthropoda > Insecta > Lepidoptera > Saturniidae > Samia > Samia ricini. The sequence goes on along the minus strand of AP028159.1, from coordinate 28,721,603 downwards.
ATTTCTAAAGAATTTAAGTGTTATTTATTAACATTATATCCACCAAATCATAATTTACGTTAAAGGCATCGTCATCAAATTATGTAATTTTCAGACGGGATACACCACCATGTGATGTTACGCGCTCTGATTGGCATTCATTGTCACGTGACTAATGGCTACAATATTGAATTGTTATTTCTCATAAATATAAATGAATCTTTATTATTTTAAATAAAACAATTTGTGATTTTTATATGTTCAGATCATAAGCTGCCATGTAAATAAAAACCTCCCAATAATTTTCATACTGTCAACTACCCTATTTCCAATTTACATATTTTTTTTTTTTCTAAAATACCATTAAGCATAAAAAGGATAGAGATACTTTGGCGCGCTGTACTTGTGCGTATTAGGAGTGTTCGATACATCGGGGGCAGGGAATATACCCTGCTCCCCGGATGGTTGACCACTTAGGTCTTACTTCTCTTTGAGAAGTGGGCGAAGAGGTGGGTGGGGGATTCTCCCACCCATCCCCAACGGGCTAATTATGGACGTAGCCCTGTTGGGTCTGCCGCAGGGGACGACGAGGTGCTTTCGAAAGCTATCCCGTATCGTCCCCATCCCAAATGCGGCAGACGGCCCCGGGGGGTTTAGTGGGTATTTCCGGACGTTTCACGTCCGGGTGAGTCCCACACTGGTGCGGAGACGTACCTCCGCACCCCCTTACCCATTGCATTGGGGGACTTCGGTTTCACTAATGCAATGGGCAAGGGTAGTGCGTAAATGCAATCCCCTCGTCAAAAAAAAAAAAAAAAAAAAGGAGTGCTCGATATATATCGATATTCAATTAAATAGCGATACATATGTAGCAACCCGATCATCGTCGTCCGCTCCCGCGCATCTCATCCGAGGTGTCGGGCGAGACGACCTTTGCCGCGTGGCCAGTCGCGAACCGCCCACGATACCGGAAGGCCGCGCGCACGCTCGTCGATAACATATATATACCATTGTATCGTAATACGTTAAATTATATTCGCGTTATAAAAGTATATGTGGCTTTTAATTACAACGAATCCCACACATACTTTCGATATATCGAATCATTCGATATCGATATATTCCATCCGATAGATAATATATCGAACGTAATTTAAAATACTCTAATTACTACTTTATTTTAAAGATGGCAACTCTGAACTTTTATACCCGATGTAGAATGCTAAAAAAAACGCAAAAGAAAAGTTTCAGCCATTCATCAGTTGCGCGTGCCACTTACAAAAAATCACAATAATTTCGTGGATTGCAAAAATGTTATATTCCAATAACAGGTTATTATAAAAAATTTAATCATTGAGGAGGGCCGGGTGCGGGGACTTGAGTTGAGCATATTTTTCGATATATTTCTGCGATATATCGCTTAATATCCATACAGCATTACGATTCATCGTATACAAAAAAAAAAAAAAAACGATTTTTTTTTTAATGTAAATGTGTAATGTGAATAAACGTATCGGAGAGTTTTTGGCGGGATTTCAGTCTTATTCAGAAGATTATTTTCTTTCATTAATTATAGTTATGTATTTGACTCTATGCCGTGTATGTTATGTTTTATATGATATAGTTCGGTTATTGTGGGCAAGTTAAATACATCTCACACACATGACATTGGCACAAATTGTGTGCACACAGATTGCCATTAAAAAATAAGAAAGAGAAGTGTATAAGAAATCATCATCATACCATCTGCATCGCAGCGTATATTCTTTGTCCGATTTCCGCGTCCTGCATGTGTTTGACGCGTTCCGTATCGCCGTCGCCGACGTATTCGTACAGTTTGTGCCGTAAGTAGTCCGTGGCGATCACCTCTCTCACAAACTGTGGCCTGTAATGTTAAACTGTAAAAGGAATTCCAATTTTCGGTTTGCACTTTAGTAATCACTTCTGTAGATTTTTAAATGGCCAAATTAAGATTAAACATGAAACGTGTGCAGTACATTTTATTATAAATAATTCTGCCCGAGTACATGACTCGATAATGTTATATTCTTAAAACTTCGAGAAGGTTTAGAATTTTGATATCAATAAGAAAAAGGGGTCGAGAGAGAGAGAGGACGTAAAATAAAGGAAAACGTCTAGCACAATTTTTTTTTACACGATATAGGATCAGTGCTTTGACCACAATCTCACCTGATGTGGTCGAGGATGGTAAACAGACTAAGCCTAGAAGTACTGATTCTCAAATGATGCTGCCGGAACACACCTAATGGTATTTGGCGACAGGTTTTCAAACATGAAGGTGGTAGCTACCCAGGCGGTCATCATTAGAAAATCTCCTACTACCATGCTATGGTTTCCTCAAGACGTTTTCCTTCACAGAAAGCTCATGCCGATTTTAGAGTCGGATAAGTGGGGATGGAACCCGCGTCGATTGACGCGGAACCCGGACTCACTACCCGCTGCGCCATCATCGCTTCAATCAAATTCGCTTTTATCTTATGACAACGCTTCTACGCTCCAGCAAACCTGGAGTCATCTTGCTAGGACTTTCCATACAATTTTTCGTGGCAACTCAGAATAATCGCAATATTTCGCGTCATTATTTTCAGTGCACTTCGTGGTTGTTGTGTACAAGTGAAATTTATTGGAAATATATAACAAGTAAGGGAAACGTATTCTTTAGCGTCACAACAAATCCCTAGAAAGATCGAACAAAATGGCCGCCGTTTCTATAGACCTTTGAAAATTATTAGAATATTTGAATAATACCTTTTAACAAACATGACATATTTATGGTTTGTTTTTTCATGAAACAATAAAAATAATACTAAGTCAACATCGCTATTTTATTTTTAGTTTTTTAAAACATTTTAAAAATTGTATTTTTTTTAAATAAAATTGTAGTGTCTGTTTGTAATGTCAAAATTATTTTTTTTACTAAATAGATATGAATGTATGTACGTTACCTATACCAAAAAAAAATTTAAATGTTTTTCTGTCTGTCTGTTTGTTCCGGGTAATCTCCGGAACGGCAGGACGGATTTTGGCGGGACTTTTTTTGGTAGATAGCTGAAATTACTCCGGGTAACTTAAAGTGCTTTTAATTTTGAAAATAATTATAGTTCCGCATACAAAAATTAAATCACATAAAAATTTGAATAAAAAACCGATTCAATGCACAGTTTTACGGGTAAATGAGAATTTTTTTTATCATAGAACTAAAATAAATAGTGTGCCGTATAAAAAATTAAAACGCAGTGTAGAATTATGAAACGCGGGCGCAGCCGCCGGGGCACAGAAAGTTTATTAGTATAGAGAAAAAAAATTGCTTTAAAATTTAGTTCTCTTGTTAGAGTTGCGTCACTCTAAATAATTGACGCTTTTCGACGGACACGCTTTTTCATAAACAGAGTTGATACACCTTGCCTGTAATCTCCGGGTTATTTACACGACACAAAACTTACTTCTGGCCCTTCTTCTGTGTAAAAGCCGCTGCGTCTTTGTCTTGAGGACAGGTGGGAGGGTGCCAGGGTAGCTCATGTTCCACGGACGCCGCTACACCGATCTTGTCAGTCAATAACGAACCCAGCCTACAAAGTGGAGTAAAGTCAACGACATCGGACAAACGAAGATAGCCAACTACATAAACCCAGCTTACTACCCGACCAACTCCCTACTTGGTAGCTACCACCCTCAATGCTTAGGACGACCCTTACCACCTTGCTCGGTTACTTTTTTTACACAGAATCGGCTCAGTTAATATAAACAATTTATGTATATATATATTGACGTCTAAATATTAAAAGAGAGAGGGCATGTAGAGAGGATGGATGAGAGAAGATTAACGAAATTAATTTATAAGGCGAGGGTGAATGGGCAAGTCGGTAAGGGTTGACCTAGGCGAACGTATCTAGACCAAATCAATCATGTGTTAAATAAAGGCCAGGTAAAAAAGTACTCATAACCGACGAGCATGTATGAAAGCGCTCATGAAATTAGAGGAAGCGAAAGAGGTATGCCAAGATCGTAGCAAGTGGAAGGACGTAATCTCTGCCTACCCCCACGGGAGAAAGGCGTGATGATATGTATGTATGTATGTATGTAAATATTAAAATCATTATAAAAATGATTATTATGTTATAAAGAGATTATCAATATATGAAGTTTAAGGTTATAACATGTCTCCGTTTTAGCGAGGTTTTCCCTGTAAAGAAGAATGTAAAAAATAGTTCCAAAGTCTTCAATGAAATATATTACTTTTTTTTACGCAATATAGGCTCAGTGCTTTGACCACAATCTCACCTGATTGTTAAGTGACGATGTGGTCCAGGATAGTAAACACACTAAGCCTAGAGGTACTGCTTCACAAGTGATGGTGCCGGGAACACACCTATTGGTATCTGGCGACGGGTATTTCAAACTTGAGGGTGGTAGCTACCTAGGCGGGTAATATCAGAAAAAGCTCTACCGCCATGCAAAGTCACACTCGCCTTGTAAATTTGTTTCGTCTATCTTCTTTCATCCATCCTCTCCACATGTCCAAACCAATTAAGCATTCCTTTTTCTCTATCTTTGTCATTATTTCCTCTAACACACCACAACGTTCCCTTATCACACTATCTATCATTCTCATGCCGGCTATACTAGTTAGACTTCTAATACATTAATTTTGCTTTCACGTTTCCTCTGCCAAATTCAGCACTCACTACCATACGTAAGTGTAAAGACTAGCAAGTGTAAACCTGCCTTTTCAGAGACATTCTGGCTGAACATAAAGTTACGCAGGCGCCCCCGTTCACAATAAGAGATGTAAACAAACAATGTACAGTAATACCCCGCTTTACACGAGGGATACGTACCGAAAAAAAATCGCGTTAACTGAAATTCGCGTATATCGAGGTTTATGATTAAACATAGTCAAAATTTAATACAAAAAAATACAAATCATTTTAATCAATCACTTTAATTCTAAGAACTCTTTATGCGATACATACTCTTATTTTTTACGGAAAAATATATCTATTGTCTTTACATTATTTTTATACGCACTCTTTCGCGTAATGCGAGGCATTTGAGCGCGAAATTTGAAATTCGCGTTATAGTGAAACCGCGCGTAACGGGTAGACGTATTATAAAATCAAAAAAGAGAAAGCAAATGAATGAAACGAAGAAAAAAATATCTGCACGTGAAACAAAAGAACATTTAAAAAACAGAGAAATAAGTACTCGTATCTATTGATTAATATCTGAGGAGACAAATAAGGGTATTTATAAAAAAAAACACAATTTGGCACGTCGTGTTCCGAAAACAGTATGTGTATATACACAGAGTAGGATTGTTGCGAATATTCGCATCCGCACCCGCAATGGAGGAGATTCCGAATGAATCTGGAAATTTGCATCCGCGTCCGAATGCCCGACAAATAATACGAAAATTAAAGCGATGCAGATGAGTAGCCGTGAGCTCGTCCCGAGTGACCAATAGGAACGAAGATTTCGGTCTCCGCGGATACGCGCCTCCAAAAGTCTGTATCCGCACCCGCGGATGTTAAAAAAATCTACATCCGCAATAACCCTAATCTAACCAGCCAGTGGGTTTTAGTCTTAAATAAAAGTCAACATGATTCTCATCTATCAAGCATATAGTAATTATGCCTAAGTCAAATAATAATAGCGCATGTACATAGTACAATTGTCAGAAGTGAAACTTCTTTGAAAAAATTTTGTACTTTGAAGAACTCAGATTAAGGGATAGATATCAAAAACCGAGAAAGATAAAAAATATGTACACCCCCCATTTTCTAGAATACAGTCATGTGCATGTTTAATCAAGAACTGATATAGCACAAAGAGGAATAAATAATAATTCTACTACAGCCAAAATGTATACTGTGCGTATTAATTTTATCTCTTTCCCTCACACTACATACTTCTATCTGTCAAAATCGTGAAGCTAATATAATTATTGCGCGACCCGACCTCGAGATTTTGACAGGCAAAGTATAAATTACATCTACACTAATAAATAAAATTAAAGTGTCTGTTTGCGATGTCTTTTTTTTACTAAATAGGTATGAACGGATTGATGACAAAATTTTTGTCTGTCTGTCCATTTGTTCCGGGTAATCTCCGGAACGGCTGGACAGATTTTGATGAGACTTTTTTTTAGTAGATAGCTGAAGTTACTTTGGGTAACTTGGGGTACTTTTAAATTACAAAAATAATTAGGGTTCCGCGAAACAGAAATTAAAACTCTTCAAAAAATTTTAAAATCCTATTCAATGCACATTTTTACGGGCAAGACCTTGAATTTATGAGAAATATTTTTACTTTATCTTAGTACTACAAACATTTTACGAACATAATTAGGGTTCCGTATAAAAAAATTAAAATGCAGTGAAAAAACATATGAAACGCAGGCGGAGCCGCGGGCACATAACTAGTTTCAAATAACATTACGCTACCATACAATAAAACTTAATATAAATACATAAATACAGTAATACCCCGCTTAGCGCGACCCCGTTACGCGCGGTTTCACTATAACGCGAATTTCAAATTTCGCGCTCAAATGCCTCGCATTAAGCGAAAGAGTGCGTATAAACATAATGTAAAGACAATAGATGTATTTTTCCGTAAAAAAAAATAAGAGTATGTATAGCATAAAGTGTTCTTAGAATTAAAGTGATTGATTAAAATGATTTGTTTTTTTTTGTATTAAATTTTGACTATGTTTAATCATAAACCTACGCGAATATACGCGAATTTGAGTTAAACGCGATTTTCTTCGGAACGTATCCCTCGCGTAAAGCGGGGTATTACTGTACATATAAATACATATAAATAAATACATACCTTAATCCTTTATTTTCAAACGGTAAAAACACTAAACACTGGATAAATGCCATTTACATTATCAGAAAAGTCATGGTGACTTTTTATACACACACGATTTGAAGGCCAATCATTTTCTATATCAAAATCATGTTGATTTCGATGTATCTTCATTGTAGTCGGATATCTGAAACGACAAAATATAAAAATACAATGGGCTTTAATAAAAAAATCCAAAGTAAATATTCAGTTTTTAATTTTGTTTTAATCGATACGTCTGTAACAATGGTAATTTCTTCATTCATTCCTTCGTTCAATCATTCATTTAAATCTGTCAGTCTTAAATAGAAAACTATTTTTACTGTATAGAAAAAAAAATGTTTTTATTATTATTATATAACAGCAATTCTTAATTAAACACAATCAACATATTTAATATGTATAATACATATCGTAAAAATTACTTACAAAATCAGACCAGTATCAAATTCAAAATGGTCATCATCCGTCCGTGTCTTTGTTTGTTTCTCAACAATTTTATTAGATTCCACTTTCACTTCTACAGGTTCGATAAAGGATTTCCCTAGAAAATAATAGCCAAAGTTCGGTTATAATATCATATGCAAGGCATGTTGATAATTTGTTTTGTGTTTAGGCATAAAGAGATCAAATTAGAAGTGCGAATGTTTTGTAATGTATTTATTTTTTACGCACGCTGTGACGCCTTAATATCGGCACATTTTGAAGGGTGCAGAAAAGGACATACGAGTCATTTTTGTCCCGGAATTGACTGACGAAATCTACATTAAAACGATTAAATGCTATAGTCAGAATAAATTATTCTTTATAGAACAAAACACATAATAATTGTGAATCCTGCAATTATTGCGTGGACAGAATCCTGACTGACAATCGGTAACCGAACTGCCGACGTGACTTTGAAGGAGCCATAAAAATTTCAAAACCACAAAAATCTACCGTTAATATTACGCACTATAGATACAAAATCTAGTAAAAATTCATATTGAAACTTCAACCTAATTTAAAAAAAAAAACATTACATCTATACTAATTGTAAATTTCACGTGTCCTGTACATTTCCGATTTTTGTTAAAAGTATTATTGTAAGCGGCTAAAAATAGGTAATTAAATATATTTTTATCATTTTTAGAAATGATCATCTATCTGTTTGTTTGTGCAAGCATTAATTAGAAAGGTCTAAGAATATTTTACAAATTAGAAAGTATATTCCGGAGTAACATCAAACTTTTAATTCATTCAAATCGGTCCACTCTATCAAGAGTTATAGTAATTCGAATGACACGCGTCGTCTTTAGTATTAAGGAAGAGTTGGTAAGTAAATGCGCGTTTTTAGAACAAAATGAAGTAATATAAAATATGTATATAGTAGGTATAATAATAATAAATAATTAAGGAAACATTCATTAATTACGTAAGGACGATTTTGATGATTTTAACCCCCCTCTGCCCCCTATTAAGTAAAATTCAATCTAGTTGTAATTTCAATATTATTTATGAAATTTAAAATGGCTGAAAATGAACATATTTAATATTTTATTAAATGAAGAAAATCATTCATCATCCGAAATATAAATAAATTTATAAAATAATACATTTCGACTTGTAAAATATTACGTAAGAATGGGTTTATCCGCTCCTTATAGATGTATAGATTTTCTTAAACCACCCCCCCTCCTCCCCACTCTGGAGACCCTTAAGTAGTTATTGACTGGCCCCTAAGAGATAATAAATGAGAAAACAATATTTTGATATTCAATTTTCACACAATCATCTAGAGAAAGACATGTAGCGCCAACCCCAAATGAAAACGGAATAAGGGCAGGGGAGATGATGATGATGATTCTTCAAAATCGAACCTACATCAAGACAGGAACAAATCTCAGCACACAGAAACAAAACTCACCTTTGAGATCGGTTAAAGTGTCAGAGTAATCTGTCACCGGTCCATTCTCTTTCACAATCTTCCCATCTACCACTCGTATTTGGTCCAAGGGTAATAGGTCTGACACCATGTTTGTATGTTTATTGATGTGCTTCACCAGTCTCTGGAGACTGAACGCTGACTCTATTTGATAAACGCTATTGTCTTTGAACCACTTATCATTGTAGAGAGGACTGTTTAAGAAGTATTGGATCAGAGAGTTCTTGTCGCCGTGCTGTTTTATCTCTTTAGTGTTTAGACCAGTTAATTCTGACATCCTCTCACAATTCTTCTCGACGTTTTTGTAATCTACATTTATTAATAAAAAACCGAATTACATCGCAAAAAATAAATAAATAGCAATGGCATTTTTTTCCCGTAATCGGTCATTATTGTTTTAATGACAGAAGTTATGTTATGTTATATAAAAATTAAATAGAGAAATCTCTTACGCTGACCACCTATACAATTAGATAGAGGAACCTAAATTATAGTATTTTATACCATACTTGTACAGCATAGCTGAGTAACTTAAGGTAATTATGTAAGACTATCCAAACATATGAAAACTGAAAAGTAGAATAACATTATTTCTAAATCACAAATAGAGTTCATTTAAATATGCCTAAAAAAATCAAAATCGAACAAATTTAAGATTATAGAATATTTGATAAACATACCATATTCTTCTGTGTGTTTAACGGCTTTCAAAAAAGCAGCCGTACATTTCAGCCATTCGTTTTCTTTACTACTGTACTCTAAGAGTTCATGACGGAGTTTTTTTAATATACTGAAAATTATATTTTTTATCTTCTTAATAGCATTAACAAAGTCTACATTAATGTAAACGAAACTGCGGGCAAAAATTAATATTCTTATATGTTGCAAGTCGTACCCAAGTCTCATTGTACATACTTATCTGTATGTATAGTATGTCTTTACCTAGTGTTAAGGGATGACGTGATGGAAAATGGTAACATGCTAAACTTAGATGTACGTGGGTGGTCTGAAAAGTTTCCGACCTAACAAAGATACAAGACATTTTTTCAGAATTATTTTTTTCATTTTTCAACATAGTCTCCTTGTAACTCTATACACTTGTCCCGGCGATGCTCCCATCTCTGTAACCCATCCAAATAGTACTCGGCATTTTTCACTGCAAAATAATTGTTCACGAAGGTGATTGCCTCTTCATTTGTCGAAAATCTCTGTCCTCCGAGCGAAATTTTTAGATGAGGGAACAAAAAGAAGTCGCTTGGGGCCAGATCTGGTGAGTAGGCGCGAATGGACAAGCAGTTGAAACCGTAATTCGTGGATTTTCGCCATGGCAACCGCTGAGGTGTGAGACGGTGCGTTGTCTTGGTGAAACAGGATTTTTTTTCTGCAAATATGGCCGTTTTTCCGCAAATTCTGCCTTCAGCTTGTCAAGTAATGATGGGTAATATGCTCCTGTAATGATTTTTCCTTTTTGAATATAGTCGATCAAAATAACTCCATGACTATCCCAAAAAATAGTCACCATCACTTTCCCAGCCGAAAAAAAAAAACAGTTTTTTTTTTTGCTTTTTTTGGAGCCGGTTCACCCTTTGCAGTCCACTGTTTGGACTGTATTTTTGTTTCGGGCGTATAATGGTGTATCCTAGTTTCATCTACAATAATTAATCGACGCCAAAACTCGGATTTATTGCGTCTAAACTGCGCCAACAGAGGTTGGAAATGTTCATTCGAACACGTTTTTGGCCTAACGTGAGCAAACGCGGCACCCAACGCGCGGACAGTTTTCTTATGGCTAAATGTTGATTTAATATGTGACAAACGAGTTCTTTTGACATGTTCATAACCTCTGCTATCTCTCTCACTTTAATTCGGCGGTCGTCTAGCACCGTTTGATAAACTTTGGCGATGTTTTTGTCGGTAGTTGCAGTTTTTGGACATCCCGAACCTTCATCGTCTCCCAAACTCTTACGGCCACGTTTAAATTCAGCTGCCCAAAATTTCATTGTGGTAAATGATGGTGCAGAGTCCCCATACACAGAATCCAACTCATCTTTTATTTGCGTAGGCGTATTGCCTTTCAAAAACAAATATTTAATGACAGCTCGATACTCGATTTTGTCCATTATCATAAAAATACTCACATCAACTCATTCAAACGACTGTTACTTAACAACTGTGCGTCCAAAATGGCTGAAACTTTAGTGAATAACTGTCAACAGATGAACGATGAAATTCACTAGCTTTTGTTTATTAGTGCTGCCATCTTCATGTTGAGGTCGGAAACTTTTCAGACCACCCAGGTATTGGTTTTCATGTTATGCTACTAGAACACACCTGCGGGTACTTGATGGATTCTCAAACTTGAAGATGGTAGCTAGCCAAGCAGCCATTAGGAAATAATCTACCACCATTATATGGTTTCATCACAATACTTTCTTGACCTAAAGCTCAGACAGATTATAGAATAGGATAACTGGATTCGAAACTATATAAATCAACACTATATCCAACCATACTCACACTAAGTCATATAATTTTAACATTTAAATATAAGGACAAAAAAGAAATAAGATTTTTTATAATGGTTAGTCACAATGTTTAAGAATGTGTAAGCCATATATCTTTACATAAACATATCGACAAACATACATAAACACATAACATACACACATGTAAACATAGTCTTATACAGTAATACCCCGCTTTAGCACGACCCCGTTACGCGCGGTTTCACTATAACGCGAATGTCAAATTTCGCGCTCAAATGCCTCGCATTACGCGAAAGAGTGCTTATAAACATAATATAAAGACAATAGATGTATTTTTCCGTAAAAAATAAGAGTATATATTGCATAAAGTGTTCTTAGAATTAAAGTGATTGATTAAAATGATTTGTATTTTTTTGTATTAAATTTTGACTATGTTTAATCATAAACCTCGATATACGCGATTTTCAGTTTACGCGATTTTTTTTCGGAACGATTCCCTCGCGTAAAGCGGGGTATTACTGTATTTAGTTTTTAAATAGTGATAAATTCATTTCAATTTTTGGCTCTTTATTGTATGTATCGGTTTAGTTTATATGTCTATTTTATATGAGCTGTGTAATTTTTTGTAATTTAAATAAATAAACATAGAGGTAACAGAGTATAATATGTAAAAATATATATATTCCTTTGGTGTGGATTTACAAAATATCTGAAGATGGCAAAATATGCTGTTAATACACGTACGGACCGGACAACGGACATAGTATGGTGGGCGGCCGATGTTATCAGTAACCTAAGTAGGGATGGAATCCTTTCCGAAAAAGATCGATTTTTGAATCATATCGAATCTAAGTTTGATGAATCGATTTACAAAACATCGAGGCCCAAAAGATCGATCTTTCAAACTAATAAAGTATCGATTATTAGAGTGTCCTACTTGTTTTCTATGATATGATGGTTATCTGTAAATAGGCAAAAATAAAACAGTTCAGTGTCAATATTCCTTAGTAGGTTAAGCATTCTTCTTTTTGTGTTTAGTTGTTATTGATGACGTTTTACAGCACGTTTATTGAAAAAAATTGGAAACAGTTTATGCAATAAATAATGATGATAGTCTAATTTCGACCACTGGAATAATACTATACACGAATAAAAAGTCAAGTCGAAAAAAGATTGATGCCTTGGGCCTGGATATTTTGTGAATCAATTCAAAAAATCAATATTTAAAAAAAAATTTATTGTCCATTCCTAGTTAGTCGACTGATGACCTCGGCTGCTTGCCATACCATGTCCGCGGTCCAGTCCGTACATTTATTAACAACATTACATTATCAAATGTTAATTAATGTATGTGGAAGTATTAAATAAGATTATATGTAGATAATTTAACATTCTACGTTCAAAAATTTATAAAAAAAATTAAGTAGAATAACAGACAAAGATGCATAATGTCAATAAATGAGCCTAAATTAAGCAAAAGATGTTTTCAAAGACTGATAGAAATGGGGCTCCTTAGAGAAATATTTGGTGTGCTGATGAAACACAATTATATAACATAGAGAGTTATACTTACTCTTGTAGAATATCAATTTTCCGTCCCAAATATATATGACACAATATACCATGTTTATATCTTGAGGCTAGATCAAAATTTGGATTCAAATCTAGACACTGATCATAATGTTTTATAGAGCTGTTAAAGTCACCGATAATAGCATATGCGTTTGCGAGAACGAAATGGTTGTATGGATAGCGTGAATCATGATCTGCTGCAGCGCCCAAGACCACAATGGCATCTTCAGTCGCTTTACTCCGATGGAGTACTGATCCCATACTCAAAAGTGCAATATCTTTGTACTCTCTAAAATGTAAATAGGTCTATAACTTTATCAAGTAAGACATGAAATTGTATAAATAAAAAAGATTGAAGATCATAAAAAATAAATTAAATCAAGGTAAATGTTATTACCTAGGAGCATAATGCACAGCTCTACGACTACACTCTAAAGCTTTTGGAGCATTCCCCTTAACTCTCCAATAAAGAGAGGCCATATTGTAGTGCAACCATGAAGAACTGTTCTTCTTCATCATATCTGTTAACCAGTGGCCAAATTGATCCACAGTCATAATTGGTGATATTTGTTCAGGAAGTGACAGCTCCGGATTAGCTGTCAGATTCTCCCTTTGTACCAATCCCTAAAAATGCAGAAATGAAACAATAAAAAAGAAACTAATAAAAATTATTTTAAAAAACTTTAAAAATTATATTCTGCTATATAATTTATTAGTAACCCTTTTGAAAAAAAAAGGAAGGTTGCAGTATAACTGTGTGAACTTTTATAAAACACAAGTTTTTTTATCCTTATAAACCTTGAGTATATTTTCCCTAGAAAATTATAAGTGCACTATAATAGGCAAATTAATATTATATAACTTTTATTATCCTTGTTTACTTACCTATTCCCATTTTGTTGGTAATTGTATTATTGTTACTTATGTAATTAGTTACACAGGAAAACATATTAAAATAGTTAAACAATATTTTTGAAAAATGATTCTATTATGAATACAATTAAGCATTAATTCAACTCACTGTTTTCAGGTTTCACTCTAACCACAAAACACCTCTATTTACATAATGAAAATACAGTGCAATAAATAAACCTCAACTGTTTGATTTATATTTTTTGTTTACAATGTTATCATAGCACTATATGATTTTTGGTGTTACTGTATAAAATCACAAAACAAAATCTATTCTCAGAAAAAGAAGAATGTCGGCATCAATACATTATGATAAATGGTCTACTTTTTATTAAACAGTAAAAAAGCAACTTAAACTTTAATAGGACAGCAACATTCAAACCTATTTACTTTAAAATTGTAATGTTACCTTAGTTTTTTCAAGACTTTCTGATTGTAGATATTATAAATATAATTATTATGAAACAATGTTATGAAAATAAACTTATAACAGAGGCAGTCAATAGTTCTGACAGGAAAGATTATACAAAATGATAACATACCTCTAAATGTTCAAAAGCAAACATACTGAATGTAAGCGATGATATTTTCTTACAATCAGGAACATCTGTGAACCCTTGACTTGAACTTTGCAAGTTAAATTCTTCATCAGTAATACCCTTGGACTTGCCATCTTCTAGAAATGCTGCATACCAGTCTATTGAAGTCAGCTGTCCCGACTTCACGCAATTTTCATCAGATGACAATATAGTTAAGATGTCAGTACCACTCTCCAGATCAGTCCATAATGTATCAATGGTTTGCTGATGCTTGTGAAGATCATGATATAGATTATGAATGCTGTCCCATCTCGTATCTTGATTCAAGAATGCTAACAGATCATAGGGGCGTGCCAATTCAAATGGTGAATCAATCTACAAATAATTATGATGTTACTTTCATTTGTTTTAAGGGTTGTATCTTGTTTTGTAAATTTCACTAGTTTTTTTATTTTCATAATTATATGTCTTGTATTTTTCTATAAATAAATTACTTAACTACTTACCTTAATTGCTTAGTACTTAAATGAACTACCTAACAAATTTAAAAAATAATATAATAATTAACACCTTATTGTCACACCTGTGACTTGTTGCAATCTTGTAAATATTTCAAGGTAAAATATAATGGCGTTTTTAACTATGTGATTGTTTTATAAATTTGTAAGGGTATAACACTTTAAATATGATTCGTTTATCTCAACTTTTTATATTAATGTCAACCAAAAAACAAATTATTTCCAAAATAAAGAAAAGAATAGAAACAGGAAAACATTATCATACCCTGGGTTGAATTAGTCCAGTCTCTGTAACCATCCAATGTGTCGAAGCCTGTATATGAACAGTATACAAAACGAATAAGCACATTAATTGTATAAACTCCATTTTATATTTACTTATCTTAACTGTTTTTAAGCGAAAAATCATATTTTCATAGATCAATTCATTTATGTTTCTGTTAATTTAGGAAATACTAAGGCGATCGTCCACAGAAACAAACTTCAGCTCCAGTAAACTGACATTTAGGGAAGGGCACCAACTATCGATACATCGAAATAACAATAGTTTTATATAAAATGTTCGATAAATAGTTATAATTAAATCTAAATATCAAATTCGATATTTGTTTAAGTGCTTTATTCTACTTATGATATTTTTGTTCGTTTCTTCTAAGTATAAATTAATTAAAACTAAAGCGTGTGAGTTTTGGCATAAGTGCTGCCTCTATCTTCAAATGGTTTCGTTCTGAACGTAACTATCCGTAGTATCTGTGGGCGCTGTACATTTGTTAGAACCAGATAGCGCCATGTCGTAGAAAGAAGCTAAAATTGTTCTTTATTATGTTAAGTTTTATATACGAATCCTGAGACATAAATATAAGTAAATAATTATTAAAATTGTTTGTAACTTATTTCGAATAGAATCTTGTTAAACAAATCTGTTTAAAAATTACATTCAAAGCAAAGTAATAGATACTAGAGTAACTTCGTATTGTAAAACTTCTTATATATAAAATGCAAGGTAACAAATTGTCATTTATGGTTTATAATTGGTTTTTGATTGATTTATTCTATATTCAATGCTTTATTTATATTACGCTGTGAGATCGCTTTGCTGTAATAGAGGAGGTGTTAGAGGAAGTTAGGGCATGTAGAGACGATGGATGACAGAAGATTAATAAAACGAATTTATAAGGCGAGGTTCACTGGGCATGTCAGTAAAGGTCGACCTAGGCAAACGTATCTCGATCGAGTCGAACACGTAGAAGAGCGTAGTCTCTGCCTACTTCTACGTGTGAAACGCGTAATGAAATATGCCTACGTATGCTTAACCAAACGGACAGAAACGTGAGGGCAGACGACTGCGTCACACCCATGCGAATACTGATCGCGAAAGATGGGAAAATAAAAAAACGTAGTTTATAAAAATGTACTTAAATAAACTCATATTAATTAATACTTTATACTTTATGCACTTATATACTTAAATAATAAAGTATTGATACATATGTGTCTTATTTATAAAATAATTAGCCTAAATAATTTAAAATCTCACCCTAAGATACTATTCCACTCGTACGAAGTCAAAGGCATAGCTAGTCATATATAAGTGACTAACTATATTGAAATAAAAATTCTTTCTATGTTAAATATATAATACTGACGAAGGAGGTTTACTTTATTTAAAATTATTCTAACAATAACTAAGATATATATATCAGGGATTTTCGGTATGATATGTTATTGTTTTAAAATGTTTCTTTACTTCTAAAATATAAACATAACTTTCAAAATGTTATAAATGTGGTGTTTGTGCCTTATACATTTTTTGTTCCAAAGTTATTATGTCATTAACCCCCGAAGAATGTACCAAAATTCTGGCAATGCATCAAGGTAGACACAGTCAGTGAAATACAGCTAGAAATGGTGATGTAACTCTTTCTACATTTCAGCGAAAACTCCAGCGTTCCCATGAAACTGGATCCAATCTTCGAAGACCAGGAACAGGCCACACAAGGTGCACGAAGGCGCGGGAGGATCGCTATATGGTGTCAATAATATCAAAAAATCGCTTTCTTACCGCTGTTGAAGTAAGGAATCATCATTTACAAACTAGAGAAAACAATTTGAGTACGGATACAGCAAAGCGCCGTATGGTTAAAGCCATTAAGACGTGCAAATGCTCCAAAATTAAAAAAAAAAAAAACACCATAGAAACTCAAGGTCGAGTTAAGGTGAACACGAGAATTGGACTCGTCAATTGGAATTGTACAGGTCAAGAGTTTTCAAACAAGTCTACATTCTGTACACACAAATACAATGGGAGGAAAGAGTGTACAGAAGACCGGGAAAGAGCTATAACCAAGCCTGTATAAAAGAAGAAGCACCATACTTGTACCATACTGTTCCCATGAGGGCTGGGATTTTTTCCGAAAACCGCACTAAGCTAGTGGTTATAGAAAATGTAACATTAACTTCAGAACGATATGTCACTGAAATTGTGAAAGACTATCATTTTTAGTGGAAATGGGTGAAAATCGCATTTTTATGCAAGACCACCCGCATACAGCTCCGATAGGGTTTGCCTATTCTCAAGAAGTTTGCATCACCCCACATGGAATAGCCAGCACGCAGCCCCGACTTAAAACCCATTGACCATGCATGGGACGACATATACGTCAGTGAAATCCGCCGCCATTCACGCTACATAAAATGAAAGAAGCTCAAATAGCAGAATATTTCACAGCATCGCCTCAAGAACCTAATAGAAAGTATGCCAGATCGCAAAACAGGAGCATGCGAGTTCGCAGAGACAACGCAAAGTAAGAAAATGCGTGAAAACGGCACATCTGTAACCAATCTACATTTATACAAAAATACTGGAAAAACTACGCATGTTTATTAATTTTACATTTATTAGAAATAAAAAACTTGAGCACATTTTTTATGCACATTAAAATATTCTTTTATTTATTTTTATATTTATATTTTAGTATTTATTTCATAAATCTAGATCAGGTACTTTTGAATATATTGTAGATTTTCTAACCAAAGCTTTTGATTTGCGGTCCAGTGTATATGTTATTTTTTTTACGATCGAACATTTCAACTATTTTTCAGATAATCACGTCTTGAAATAAAAATATCGATATATAGATTTTTACTCTATAAATTGAAATTGTTCGAATTTATCGACATGATAATTATCGATATATTTTTTCACATTTGTGCATCCCTAGTGATATTGTCACTTGACAGTTTTTTTTTGTTCCATTTTCTTCTTCTTCTTAGTTAATGGCAATTTGTGTACACACAATTTGTGCCAGTGTCATGTGAGTGAGAGGTATTTTCAATCTTGTCTGAGCGTTACCAAGTTCCAGCAAAACAGTGGCTCATTCTGTTCGAACTTTCCATGGAGCTATCTCGGAACCTCAGAATAAATGTTACGTGTTATTCTCTGTAATAAACTTGACTTTTACACAATAACCAAACTATATTACATAAAACGCCACCTAGATTACATAATATAAGAGTCAAATACAGAAGTATAATAAATTAAAGAAAACAACTTCTACGTGTCAGACTAATATCCCACCAAAAACTCAATTTGCTCCATTTGTTCCTTCTTAAGGAAAAGGCAAAGGTACTAGTAGACCATGCATGTAAGTCATACGTAAGGAACAGTATCAATAAATGGCTTCGTTTAATTTAGTTAGTTATTTCTAGTGATGAAATAAGGCCTGACAAATTTGATAACTGAGTTTCAATAAACTTAACAATTTTAGTTTTCTTCAATGTACCATATAATAAGAATTAGGTTTTTAAAGACATTAAAATTACCTTAATTACTAGATATAAAGAGTGATAGGTAAATAAATACATTTTATTTCATGTTATATCCGTTAAATTAAATTTGAACATGTATTATTAGAATATCTTCAAATAAAAGGCACTATAATTATTATCGATAAGTCAATATGTACCTCTTAAAATAGAAGCGTCTACTAAAGAGTACATCGACACACTGCTTCTAACATAATGCGCATGTGCAAATTACCTCATTCAGTCCACACCTTAGGTCATGTACACGCGATTAGCATTACAATTTTACGTCACAAAATTTATTATTCACAATAGAATTAAACATTAAAATATTTTCGTTACCGATATGCATTCTTACATGTTTGTGGAAATTCTTTACCGATTCTAAAAAAAATTACAGCGATGTTTCAATTTGTTGAGCGGTAAATACATTTGCTAAATGCAAAAATATTAGGATTAAGTGAAAATTATGTTCAAATGTGTTGTGCTAAACAGAAAATGGTAAATGACGCACAAGTACAATCGCCACCAAAATTGGAAGAGCACGATGTAAAGCGAATTAATGGTTCTGATTTGAACAATAGTACCCATATATTGGAACATAAGGTGATAATAACTTTATACGTTTTCATATAAAAAGGTAGACGTATATAGTCTAACATCATTTTTTTAAATGCATGATATATTTATTTATTAAATTATAAATGGTATTTGCTACATTAATAGTGGCTTTCTTGTGGGTACTAGAAAGGTTTCACGAGATCAAAATAATAAAATTAAATTTATTTGATTAAATATGTACACATTTTAGAATTTATAATGGCACTTTCGCGATTACTGGCTGAGAAAAATGCTGCAAAGCTTTAATGATCTATTTTTATAAATTTATTATAATAACCAGGTTATCCTTATATTTTATAGGGACTGCTGTGGCAATGTGGCCTAAGAAAGATATGTTTAACTGCCCTATGGCTGCCACTTGGTGCTTTGATATTTTTTGTTACGTGACAGCGTCTATTTTCCAGGCAGATGATATCCATGAAACACATTGTAAGGTGAGTGCCGTATCATCTTCATCTTTTCAGTTCAGCAACTGTTATTTGAGCACCTGATATCAGATCATCATTTGTCATATGACAATAGGTTTAAGAATAGGTAGAAAGCAGACATGATTGGCCTCCAAACCCTAAGCACTGAACCAGTATCAAATCATCGCTAAGTTCAAAGATACAACTAAATCTAAAACATCTTTATACAGGTATACAATGTGGTTCCTTCAATAAGTGCCATTACTGGAATAAGCCCGCAGAGGTATGTCTGGAGGATATGCATTGCGTTTCACTTAGGACCAAGGTTGTTAATAGGATCTCTTTACTATTACTATCATAAGGAACGCACTGCTTTAATTGCAGAGGAGCAGGTAAGCGATCTCAGTAAAATTCTGATAATAATAAGTAAAAATTTTACTAACCATATGCAGAATGTGATATAATGTCTAGAGAGATGATAGTGCAGTTGGATTCCGCGTCAATAGATGTAGGTTCGAGCCAAAAATCCCCCTGAGCTTTTGATGAACGAAAATATCGCGAGGAAACCATAGCATATTTGTAGGACAATTTCTAGTAACGCCTGATACACCTGAATACTTTCAAATAATAATAATAGCTACAAACCTCAAGTTAGAAACCCTGCCGCAGAATACCAACAGGTGTGTTCCGGCAGCATAACTTGAGAAGCAGTACCTCTAGGCTTAGTGTGTTTACCTTCCTGGACCACATTATCACTTAACAGTACGTGAGATTGTGGTCAAAGCATAGAGCCTGAGTGAAAAATAATCTATAATATATACGTATCGATTCTTTAGTAACCACTGTTAGGCTGGAGTCCATGGTAAAGGAGTCATTCATTCCATATTTAAGGACAAAATCGTTCCATTACTACAGTTCCTTATAATTGCATCCTTTATTAGCTACGAGTTTTTATATTCGGAGTTTACTATTGACTCTTTTTCAATTGAAAACTGACTATATCATTGATTTAAAAAAATAATTACGAGCAAACATCAGTTTTGCCTTTATATTCTAATATTTAACATATCAAGCTATCGTTCGCAAAGTCAGACTAAGTTTGTAAGTGATGAGTAATCCTTCTATAAGGTTCAGAATTAATGAAAGTTAAGTACTTAATTTCAAAAGAACATATATTATAAAATTTTAAATTATATAAATCTTTCCAAAAAACTCAATCATATTTAATGTAATTTATTTTATTAATTAATAGTAAAGCAAATGTTTTTACAGACACGAGCGCTTGCTTCAAAATTAGGAGAAGCTTGTTACTGGCTTAATTATATAGAGCTATTTGCACTCTCAGGAGTGACGTACATTTCCAATAGAGAAAATTATTGTAAGTATATTTTCTTACCTATTATTCAATTTAATTTAATATCACTTATACTCTGTACTTAATGCTTTTTAATTATTTAATATTAATTAGTTGATTGTATATAATAATGCAGAGCATACATTTTTTGTCTTTTAAATATTTTGTTTTTTTAATATCTTTGTATTCTTACGTAGTTAGTAGTATGGATATTATTTAAAGAGTTTTGACACGTACTCAATCGTATGAACATAATTTAAGTAAAGAGTAACGAAGACAAATGTTAAGTTAAATTATATATTAGACATACTATCATCACCGTATATATCGCCATACTTATACAAGTCATGACCATGCTGAGAATAAATAAACGTAGATCTGCCAATGTCCATAACTCTCAGCCAGTACCTATCTACTCTAGGCTATACGGTTCCAAGTTGTTATTCAACATCAGTTGTGGTCAAAGCGCGAAAAGCCTATATAGTATAAATAAAAAACTAATGTTCTATATTACGTTCCAGTCGTACATGAGAAGATATTTATATTATTTATGATAGCGGCGTTGCTGCACATGTTATGCCGGGCTCGCGTCGGCTGCATTGGCAGCGATGTCGTAGAGCCGGTGAGGACTAACAAGCTCGTTTGGATTTTATTCTACGTCGCGATCGCATCGACATTGGGCTTGATCATCTTCTTCTTGCGACATCGGCTGCTGTGTCGACCGTTAGGTAAAACATCCAAACTTATTGTACCTACTTACAGCTGTGTGCCCGCGGCTCTGTCCGTGCTTCATATATTCTTTACTGCGTAATATAGTTTTTTAAATAATCTTTGTTTAATTATGTTTTGATTTTTCTGTCCATTGAGTCGTATTTTGTTCACAATTTCGTCAGTTATTTTTTTTTTTTATGCGGAACCCTAATTATTTTCCAACATTAAAACTACCCTAAGTTACACGGACTATCTTCAACTATCTACCAAAAAATGTCCCGTCAAAATCCGACCTGCCGTGTTGGTAATTAAGCAGACAGACAAACAAAAATTTTAGAATTTTTATTTTTGATATAGGTATCGTATGTACATTAATATTTATTTAGTAAAAAAAATTCACATTACAAACAGACACTCCAATTTTACTTATTAGATAATACATTGAATAATTATTGTAAAAAGACAATAAACAATATTTTCCTTTTATGTGAGCGGATGCGCTTTTTAAATTTAATTGATTGTACATGTTACAGTTGCTACGTGTTGAGGCTCGCTTATTTATGCTTACTTTAATTTTTCAGCAACCACAACGTAACTTTATAAATATATGGATAATTTATTCATTTTCAGCTTTTACGTGGTTCTCTGTATGTGAGTACATACTAGCGACTGCTAACATGGCTTTCCATGCAATCGTAGTCCGTGATTTACCTTATCATGAACTGCAGGTCATTTACCCCAACCGTAATAAGACGAATTGACCATTACCAGCGCAGTAATACGACGAAGACGGCTTGAAAAGGACTGCAAAGGAGTACATAAATAACAATGTACATTGGTTTTGTTGATCCTTGTGGATGGAAGACAATCGATACTGAATAAGCTTTCTATTTGGACAGAGTTAAGCGGGTTTTTCTTTGTTGATTTAGAGGTTATGATACCGCTGATGCGTGGCATACTGATGTGACGTTAATGTAGCTTAAGATGAGGGTTGAGGTGGCCACGGCTCAGTAGCAGTGTGTTCGGGTTTACCTTATCGATTGACGGAGGTTCGAATCTACGTATTTATTCCATAATACGCCGAAGCTTTTGGTAAAGTAATATATAGCAATGATTTTCTAGAACAGAAGACTTTAAAAGGGATTTTCTAATGTCTACATAATTAGCTACCACCCTCAACTTCGCAAATCTGTCACTAAGCATTCATTTACAAGTGTCTTCCATTAGCATCACTTAAGACCTAATCACTCTAGGCTTCTAGACGTCTTGTGTGGTTGGGATCTACATATGTAACAATTAACCTACGCAGTTTTAAAATACGCAAAACTTAGAATAGGAGTTAGCCAAAAATATCCGTTGTTTGACGGCAGAAGATCCATCGATGCGGTATTCGACGAACTCTAACTATCATACACAGTGTGAAGAGTTTAAGAAGCGAGGCACCTGCAGCTAATAAGAGGGATTTGCATTCGTTTTGCTAGTAAAGTTAAAATATACTCAAAATATTTATTACCATTCTTGAATAACATGTTCAAGAATTAAATAATTTACCATATTTATTGCAAAAAAATAAAGGACCAAGTAACTACGTGGATTGTACTCATATAAACATATCGCTGTCTTTATTCTGTAACAGTATTTATTCATGTAAGTAAATATTAAAGAGATTTACAAAAACATCGTATGTATTGCTAAGACCACATTAACGCGTGAACATTCATGTCGTGATAAAAAAAATTGAACAGCTTTTAGCAAAGTAGATATTTAGTGAATGCTAGAAATTCGTGCGGACTTAAAATTATCGTCACAATCGAATTGCCGGATTCCTGAAAAACCAGAGTAATGGCATACCGCACTCTGAATTTTGTAATATAGTACCTAAAAAATAAATATTTATTTTAAAAACAATAATCAATTAATTAAAATGGAGTTCTTGGAGTCAACAGTTCATATAAATAGGACAGTAATAAATATAAATATAGAAATACATTTACTTTGTGCAAACTCTAGCTCGTATCAATAATCCAGTCGTTTTTTTCTCTATGAAGTATTGTACGTATGAAGCTCTCAACATTTGACTGTTGTGTGAGATCCTGTTATTTGTATTAAACTAGATTTGTCATTAGTACATCGCTTATCTAAAGTTTTCTTTGGAATGCTAGGTCCAGTTTTTTTCATCTGATTTTTTATAAGACATCCATTCAACAGGGTCCATTGGACGAATTTCAAAAATGATGAAATACACAAACGTAAAATAAAACAGAAAATATTGTTATAATACTTAACTAACATTATAAGATTAATTAGACAATTGCATTGGAATTGAAAATGTGTAAAGTATTTCTAAATTTAAATTTATTTTGAGTGTTTCTGAGAACACACTCATCGAGATGACGCAAACATTCATCGAAGTCCGCTAATTTGGTCGTAGTCGTAGATAAATAAATTATAATAATTACAACAAAAGCTTACAGTACGATATTAAATTAATATCTATTTGAAAATGTATTTATTCTCTCAATTTATTTTAATCAGTGCTTGTATAAGACGCCTTAACTACCCTAATTAAATAAGTTTTATTTAAATAATTTTGTACAACAGAGCTATTTAATAAATATATTTTATAATTGTTAATAATTTTAGCAAAGTTGTTATTTAGTTAAAAAATATTATAGCGACTTAATTATAGAAAATTTAATATTGTAGTATTTATTTAAAATAAAGTTAATAATAATTATTAAAAAAATCGGTAGGTATACCCTACTAGTGATTCAAATATTAATTTCGTAGTATAGTCTATAGTTCCTTTAGAAAGCTTAAAACAATAAATAATTCAAGTAAAGTAAGCGTTACTTAGTATTTTAATTATTTTTTAATAAAAATCTTTGTCTTTAGTTATATTTAATAAATTAACCCCTTGACCACCTACCTGGCTTTTACGCCAGCTTTCCATTGTTTTCCTATTGTCTTCCTATTGTCTTATTTTTATCCACACTTTTATCGACACATTAAGAATATATTTATTGAAATTTTAGTTAGAAAATTGTTTACGAGAAAATAATAATATTGTAACGATCCAATAAGAAAAGTTTTTATGTAATGAAGTCTTAAAATCAATTTATACTGGCAGTAATAGTTGTTTTATCTAGTTTTAAATTTAATTTACATTTTGAACGTTATAATATTGGAATAAAATAATGGCAACGGAAATTAAGCAAACTGTTTTATTTCACAACCTTCTAACTTAGCTGCTTATTTATAACCGACTTTGTAAGGTTTCCTTTACGAATTACCTACATTTAAAGAACCATGAAATTTTTTTAAAATAATGCAAAAGAACATTAATGTTTTGTTTAATTAATAATTAATCTGTAATTATTTTTAAATTATTAAATCTATTCTGGTGACCGTAAATCAATAAAGGTATGTATATAATACTCAATTTTCAATTCAAATGAATAAATAATTACATTATTGTTCAATTACAATGAATTTCTAAAAGTTTGATTTCATTAATATTGAATAGCTTTTCATTTAAGATAGATGGAAATTAAGCACCATCTACAGACTTTGTTTTAGTTTTTAAAAGCTAAGATAGATGGCGTCACTTGTCTTAAAACTGTGATATTGTAAAAAGATTCGTTCTATGTCAAATCAAAGATGGCGGCAAGCGGGAGCCAGAGCAGGTATAAAGTTTGACATGTGTTGGTGTATACGTGTACAAAATTTCACGTTTGACCACTCTGGCCACGCACACTATCAAAGAAAACCGGGTGAATGCGGGGCAAGGGGAGTAACGTCCGTGAAGTTGTGTCAGCATATGCGCAAACGAGGTGCGCATTCGTCGCGTGCGTTGTCGGGATTCTTTGTGCCATTCTTCGCATACCAATAAGAGTATATTCTATAAATTTACTCTCGAATTGTTATTTAACCAAAATTCGTCCCTTCATTTCATCTTCGAACTCCATAATAGGTGAGTAAAAATTATTTTCTAAGTGATTTTCATACAAACGATACAAGATTTTTGTGATTTTTATACGGGAATGTCAACAATGCGATCGCGATCCTGCAATATTTTACATAGTTGTCGTGTTTGCTTCGCTGCTACTTCCGGTCGTTTGGGTGTCGGCATTTTGCGATGTAAACATCATCTAGTTTTAGGATTTTGGTGCGTTTAATCTAGCTGTCGGGAATGAAGTGTGCTCAAGGTGCTTTTGTGTTGTTAAATTCGCTTGAGTGTGCTTACTGGGATGGCGCAATTTTCGAAAGACGCGGTACGGTATCGTTCGTCCGCGATACACTTCAGTCGCGTTTGTGGCTGCATGCGATTTGACGTATTTTGCGCCGAGTGATGTCACTTGTCAGCTTATTTTATGAAATGTCAAACGTTTTAGAAGTAACTCGCGTGTGAATGGTAAACAAATCGTCAGTGAAATTGATATCGATGCTGTGAAATACTTATATCATAGTGACATGGACTGTTATTATTCGAAGTTTTATCCGAGGCGTGAGTATTTATTAAAAATAATACAAAACAAACAATAAAATTCCATAAATAGTTTATTGAGTTCCTAACATTTTTCGCGGTATTTCCATATCATTCATAATATTATATTATATGGTTAAAGCTATGTTTGAAAATGAAATTGGTAAATTTATTAGCAAGTAAATGTTTTTGCGCTTATTTCGTGTAGGTAATATCATAATAAATTAACAAATTCTTATTTATATTGAAAGTTAAGTTAAATAAATATCATATTGAGATTTTTTTTGTAAAGACGCAAGCAAAGTACGGTCGCTTAATTACTCAAAAATATTAGCTGTGTATAAATAAACATTGTATTGATGTTTTATAAACACCACAAAGAACGCTATTCATATGCTTATAATTAGATATAAAGATATAAAACATGAAGTACGTAAAACCCTATTTCATAATGAAATTTATAATTTGTTTATGTTTGTATCAAATACATTTGAAATTTATTTCGTTAAAAAAAATTGCGCTTATTTACTAATTAATTATTTTTTGTAAAAATATATATATATATAAATAAAATATTGTCGGAGTTCGTAAATAATACGCTTTTATATGTATGAGCATTTTAAATTAATGGTTAAAATAAATAATTTTGTTTATAATAACTATAATTTGTAAATATCTCAAAAACTTTGCCTAGTTTGTCCATTCTATAAATTTACTTGATGCTGTTTTGCGTTACTTTCTACTCAGTGTTTCATCAAGTGCAACACAAACAGAAGAACAGTTTTCTGGGCGCGCAATATAGCGCGCTTACTTACGTTATCTGTCGGGTTCTCGAATAGGTGCCAAGAGTTATTTCGGTGGATACAGTTGATGTTTTTATTGGAAGTCGCGACGCGGCCAACGCCGACGGCTCGCGAGTTGAACGACAAGCAATAAGATGTGAGAAGTGCTGACGCTCCGAGCCCTCACGCGGCGTCTCATCTAATGGCCGATTCGAGACGATTTATCACGTGTACCATTGTAGGGAAATTGAATTTAGAATGTCTTCTGCCAGGACCATTATATTCCTTTATTACTGACAGTCGCTATTATTTCTTATAAATTTGTTTTAAGTTTGCCGAAAAACACACATGTCATCGCGTTTAATAAAAATACGTGTTTATAATGTCTATATCAATCATAATTAAAATCCTATGCAATTCCCCGTACAGCATATTTTGTCGCAGACATTTTTCCTTAAGTCGATCAATCAACTTTATTACATCTAAAATATAATAAATTAATAGTAAAACGGGAGCTAAGTTCCAACGTAAAGTTTTTTTATAATCTTAATTATTATTAAATTGATGAGATCTGATGCTGTAACTTTATAGCCCCATCCGCTTTTTACTTGCGATTCATCAAATCAAATTATGTACGTAATAATAGTATGTAACATTTGAATATCTATTTCATTAAATTGTGAAACTATTTCACAGTGAAGATATTTAGTCAAATTATATTTCTTCTATTTTATTTTCTCTCTGTACGCAACACAGAAACAAGATTCAGGCGTTAATTGGAAGTAATTTTTCAAACAAATATGGGCATCTATCTGAGAGAAATATTTAGTTATTAATTGACATGCTAAATTGGACACTGACTTTATAAAATTACTATGGAGACTCCGACAACAAATATGGCTTACGATTTCATGACTTCAAATAAATTAATACAGTTGAAAAAAACATAAAATATGTATAGCATTATTAAAAAAACACAATTAAAATGATCCTTAGATGTTTTTAATGAAAACTTTAAAAGCGTTATCATATAACAAACAGTACCTATTTCTTGGTTAAGCCACACTTATTACAATTCCGATATTTTTTACAAAAAATTCAGTATTAACAGACATTAAGATATGATTGTCTGTTATATAGACGATATCATTTAAATTCAATTAACTTCAAAAAATAATAAAACACTAAAACAACACTTGTCAAAAATACATAGATATATAGTAAATAATTATGCAGTACATAGTTGTAAAAACAACTCATCGATTTTTTTATTTATTGTATACAACTAGTAAATCAAGCGATTTCTGATTTTTTCAAACTTCTTTTTTAATTTTTGACAAAATTGATAACTTATTCAATATTTAAAAAAATAGAAATGATGCTTATGCACCTCCATACAATTATTAAGTAGGAATTTCCTGTAGTATTTGTCTAAAACTAGCTGTGCAATAATCTTATACAAAGTCAATTCTTTAACCACATTAAATAGTAATGATGAGTGTTAAACGACGTCACACGAGTTGTGACAAAACTACAGGCATCAGCTACCTGCAGCAACTTGTGCCCCTTTATTGACCTGCGAAAGGTTCGTTTAATCCCCGGTTAATGTCTACGAGCACGGCATGAAACAAATTCAATCAATATTACGTGTCAGAATTACTGAACTGATCGTATGTCCTTTGCGGTAAAACTTTAAAAATAGCATATTTCTTAAATATAGGAGATAACGTCTTTAGTCTGTCTATCCGCCTGTTGGTTTACATGATATAATGACAAATAAAATCTAAGCAGATTCATCGAATTTTATATAATATATTAAAAATGGTGTGTGTTTCTCGTTCAATATTTAAACCATTAGCTTTTATAAGAAGATATACAATGCAATGTCCATACAATAAAATGGGTAGTTAACCTACTGGATGGATTTCGATGGTGTTTTTAGTTTAATATAAAACGTGCAGGATGGGTGTAGAATATTTATTATTGTAGTTTTTCTTAGTGCTGCATCAATGATAAAATTATTTTATTGAGGTAACGGAAGTTGTTGGCATCAGATTGTTTTTATATAGAAATCCTTATTTCTTAAAACATATTCTTTATTACCCGAACTCTCTCATAGTACGAGCCGTCTCGTACTCGCCAGTTAGCACGCCGTCCACAAGAGTCGGCGACAGCGTAATATTTTAATCGACCGCTACGATAAAATCACTCGCAAAAATAGAATCTTTCCTTATAAACGTCGTTCATTTGCGTGTCAGCACCCATGCCCCCGAAACCGCCGTTCCCGCCGTCGGGGACAGGCGGCTATCTTTGCTCCCGCACACTCTCCGGGTCCCCCTCCGGTGGCGGCCCAAGACGTGCTCCGTTCCTTAACTGGGGAGGCTCTTGATGCTGCCAGCGCGATACAGAGACACTGGCCATGCATCAAGTATTACACGTACAACACTGCATACACACTCCTGCACATAATACGCAGGTACATAGGTCCTGTAAGGAACTTTTTTTAAATTATTATTTAAGTTAAAAAATGTAGGGATTAGCTAGGTTCAAATTCCGCGCGAATTTTATGATATAGGTAGCGGCCAAGCCGAGGTTCGAACCCTTGTGCTAGTTACGTTTTGCGGCTGAGTGCCTTTAGCACTCTTAAGTTCGGTAAAGCTGTAAAGGCCTTTCCGGTCAATAGCATTAGCTAGGCTAAAAAAAAACTTAACACATATTGTTAGTTATTGATAACGTATGAATAATATGCACCCTAAATTAGAATATACGTTCCATATTATCATTTCGCAATAACCAAATAATATCATATAGAAAATAGATTCAAATACTGCGAGATTATGAATAACAGATAAAAAGCACTCCTTCATACACCAAAATGCCGCGAATAATTCTATAATCTTGTCGTATCAAACAATAAATAACTCCAATCTGTACTTAATTGGAATATGCATGTAAATTTAAATTTATTTTTATATAACGTTGGTATATAAGTAACGTTACTTAAACTGGAAAAAGTATCACTTAAAATATACGACATCAATGTAGTAAGTTAATACAGCTAAGTTGATAAGTAAAAAAATAATTTCGTTACACTTACGTTACCGGTTTTAATTATGCTTACTTATTTTTATTTATCAGTAAAGGAAATCATCGTGAGGAAATTTGTGTGTGGCCGAGATTTTCGAAGCCATTCGTAATGAGAGTTCTTTTAAATTTATTACTTGTTCCGCGGCATCCTTATATTTAATGAGGTACATTTAAGATTTATTTAAAATTCCCAGTGTACTAATTAAAAGATCAAAGTCAATATATTATTCATATTTACAAAGTACTATTATAGTAAAATACAGTTGTAATAATTATTTTGTAATTAATGTAAAGTTAAACTTAAATAAATAATCTGCACAAAATTTTAAAGTCATATCTTGTTTATATTAGATATAAAATTATCAGTCAAACATTTTCGGTTCTAGTTAAAGTTTTTAATTATAGAATTTGATCTAAAACAAGCTGTGTCAGTAGTTAAGATCATATTAAAAAAAATTACGGCCGTGAATACAAATTATTTAGGCTCAACTTTGTATCAGGTAATTTTTGTAATCTTCAGTGTTATAACAAAATGTCGGTCCTTTACTTGTTGAACTTTTCAGGAAGTTTTTGTGACATCTCTGTATTCATACTCCGTGTCATTATTTACATTTTACTTATGCACAATACCCAAATTATGTCACGTAAAATGCCACCACCAAATTACATAATATTTGGTTCAATCCTGCAAGTTAATAACAAACAAGGACCTACTACATGACAAAACATATTACAGTTAAAAACCAAATGGTTTTATATATTTTTTACCGAATCAGTTCCCTGTTATATACCTTAAGACACTGAATAAACCGGGACAAAAATAACGGAACGTGGTGTGGGCGAGCTGCAGGGCTCCATTGAAATCCATATGAATTCATTTTACAGACCTGTTATTCGTAAGAAGTCAATGTAAGAAATCAAAGACACGTGTTTATATTCTTTCATTCTATGTAATTTAAAACTAACTAGACTAAGACTTCTAAAGTTATGAGTATGATCATTGAATATAATTCATACGGTATCCAGGATGAAGGAAATCGTAACAAAGTATTTGCACTGGTAAATACCATTCGTTTGATAAAAGTAGTCACTCTGACATTTCCCGTCGGTAGACACAATTAAATTCTAGTGCTTCATATGTGGTTGAAATTACATAATACGATATGAGATGGTTTGAGGTGACATGTCATTTAAAAACAGGGAACCGGATCTACTGACCACTAAATGTGATAAAAATAGGATATCTCTAAGTAAATATAATTTCTTATGAATTGTTAGTTTGATTCGACTCAGAGTAGATTATTTAACTACCGCCAAATTCTTGCACCGAGTATATATAGGTATGCCAATAAGATACAGTCTCATTTCTAGTTTTAGTATTTTACTATCCTCAGCCATATCGTCACTTAACATGAGTGACATTTTTATATTTACCGTAATTTATTAAGCGAATTCGATAACAGAATAATGATTTTATTTTTTATAATTTAAAAATCGTCTCATTAACTTCAAAATTCCTATTAACCTATAGTGAGCATCGATAAAAAAAAAAAATTATCCACAGCTGTAAAAGAATTGAGAAAATAAGTTTTTGCTAAAAACGGACAACTTTTTTTTTAAATAAACTACAACAACAACCCATTTTAATAAGAAATACAATTAGAGTAGAATAATGCATAATGAACCTTTTTTTTTTTTTCAAAACTTCTTAAGGTTTTTTCCCCGTGGTTAAACTGCAATTATAAATGTAATAATTTCAATAATAACTGTCTACGTATTATACTTGACTGGTATTGAAATAATAAAAATATACTTCCAATCATCAAAATCGTGGTGGCCTTTTACTTACAGATAGTTCGGGCAGGGTCACGGGAAAACTTTTTGGTGATTCGCCAAACCAATACGGGAACAACAACAACGATCACCAACAAATCATCTGCTAAACGTTCACTTCACAATAAATGTTTTAAACGAATCGGTTGATTTTCTATCAGTTTCGCCAGCAGATTGTTTTTTGCTACCAAATAGAGTATTCATATGTTACACGATGTATATTTGTGAAAACAAAACAATATTTAATTACAATGCAATGCAAATTTTGTTTAAAATTTAAAATTCGCTAGTTAATCTAGCTTATTGAAAATCTATAGACAGTTTGACGCGATATAAATGAAAAAAATTGTGGTATAATAGTGACAAGTCCTACTATAGCAGAAATACAGTTATATTTTCGGCTGTCAATATAACCTGTTAATATATTATAATTATTATTTCGGACTTTGGAGTTTGAATCTGTAGTCGACAGAATAATCAGAATAATATTTGTAACTAATAAGAGTTATAAAAACAAACGTTAATATATTTTTGCACATCCTTAGAAATAACCACCTAGTCATGAGAGTACGTTAAAAATTTCACAGCACCGCCTGGAGATATGATTTGGACGAGTGTCCAGTAGCCTCGCTCTATTCTGGGGCTACTATTTGTGTATTACTCTTGTGTGAAACCCCCCAAGCTTGTTTACGAAATAAACCGTAAGATCAAAGCAACAGAGCTCGTATTTCCTCCAAATGCTTCTCTTTATCCGACCTTCTTCGTGTTGTTCCCACTCGAGGCGAAAAAGGACCTACTCCTTGCCTCTTATTTATCTTAATTTCATTCTCCAAAGAAGTGACAAATGAGAGGAGGGTTTTGGTTGTGTGAATACGTCGCCGCTTATTCTGTACATTATCTAGAAACTTTAAAGTATGCAAATGTCGTACTTAAATATTTACAGCTTATCGACTTTCTCTAAATAAACTTATTTATTTTTAATAACCATATAGCTATTAAAAATAATCTATACAAATTTATATATTTACATCATAGTATAGTCTTCAAATTATTACAAATTTCATCTAGCGCACTTAGCTATAAAATAAAATAGTCATTTATTACGGTACTATTTATGTAACGGTAAAAAAATATTCCAATTAATCTAGTAAAGTAATAAAAGATTGATAATGTTATCTTTTTTCAATCTTACATCTAAAGTAGCTATTTATACTAACAAATAGAATTGAAGTGTCTGTTTGTAATGTCGAAATAACATTTTTTTCTAAATACATATGAATGTGTATACGATACAATACCAAAAACATACTTTTTACAATTTTTTTGTCTGTATGTCTGATTGTTCCGGGTAATCTCCGGAATAGCTAGAACGATTTTGACGGGCCTTTTTTGTAAGTTACTCCGCGTAACTTAAGGTACTTTTATTTTTCGAAAGTAATAAAATAATAACTCACAAAAATTGAATAAAATCCGATTCAGTGCACAATTTACAGGCAACTGTTTGAATTTATGAATAAAACGCAAGTGAATAAAAACAATAAAACGCAGTGAAGAACACATGAAACTCGGGCGTAGCCGCGGGCACGCAGCTAGTTGAATAATACAAAATTACCGAATGCAGAACGCAGCATACTGTTGCTATGTTTAAATTAATTTATTTTAAAAATATATGTCTGAATTATATTAGGAACATTTTCAACGAATCGAGTTTATTTTATGTAAATGGTCATTCGCATTGTATCTACGAAATGAGACGTATCGATAACAAATCGGCGAACCAGACAAACCAGTTTTGTTTGATAGCTGTTCCCTGACTCATTTGATTTAGTTACTTTAACGTGTTTCTTATTTTTATTTTTGTCGTCGTTTAGAGTTTTATAACACCAACCGTATAATATAGACAAAATTTGTTTATAAAATAGCCTCTTTTCTTTTACTTTTAAAATAGCCTTCAAAAATATAGTTACGTGTTGCCGTAATTTGATTGAATCTGCAAATTGATTCTTTCATTAACAAGAAGACCTAATTTCATAATTAATTGTTTTCGAATCTAATATTGTATTTTTTGTTGCTGACTTTATAATTGAATTTGCTAAAAAGTTTGAAATAGGATAACTTCAAAAAATCGACCTTTTAATTTCTTTTGCTTCTCTTTGATTAGTATTTATTATAGTTTCACAGCACCTACGTTTTAGGATATTCAGTCGGAAAAGTAGGTGATTGCTATTCTATCTATTTCGCCCCAAAGAAAGAATTATAAAACACGAAAGGGATAACTGCAGCTCGGGCTGATTTTACCGTATGCAAAATAGACGAAAATGTCAAATCATAGTACCCTGTTTCCTCCTCCAAAACTGAACCGAATTTTAATTTTCTTTGATTTTTAGAATAAGAAAGACTTTGGTTATGCGTGTACTTTGCTTTTATTAAATGTTATTGTTGTATAAAATTTATTTGATGATTGTCTGAAAATGACGGTAAAAACCGAGCATATTTATCATTTTCAAAGGCTCCTAGTTTCTACAGCAACTAATTTATGGAAAAAATCAAAACGTACGGGCATGACGGTGGTGGATATACATATATTATTTTGGATAAAAATGTTAATTTATAATGATATTGATAGTATGGAATAAATGCCGCTAGGATATCCTCTTATCGAGGAACGCTAGAGAATAAACATATTCAAATAATTATTAGTTATGTAATTCGTTTTTTTTTAAACTAAACTCTTATATATTTACGAATTTTAACTTGGATAGCCTAATTTGGATCTTCCTCATCCCATGAAGTTGAAGGTACATTTTATAATTAAGTAGAGTCTATTTTTTTTCCGGTGTTTATGTTAATATTTAGCCTATCTGGAAAGGTGTCGTGTATTTGTAATAGAATGACGAATATATAACAAACTTATTAACCAATAAAATCAATGAAGACAGTGTTTATTATACAACTGTCTCAGTTGGACGATGTGATACAAATTATATTTCAACCTTATCATAAGCGTTATTGTTTATCTTTTAATATTTATAAGTCAACGAATCAACTCATTTACGCAGAAACTAGGTATATGTTATCAATATACTAAAAGCCGAGATAATCTTTATAAACGAGATAATGTAATAGTAAGCTATTCAATTGTGTATAATTATAATACATTTTAGAGGTTTAATTATAATATAATAAGTGCGACAAACCGTAAATAATTGTTATTAAAAATATATAACTTAGACAAAGTTATGATGGTAATTAAGTGTACTAATTAGTAGGAAAATGTAAGATAATGTGCATGTTTCATGTTATGTAGTACATTTTTGCTTAATTCATTATCTTTTGTTTTATATAACTGTATAATTATTATAAAAAAAAAAAATACATAATATTTTAACAATCGCGCTCGTTTCTATGAATTTTATCTGTTTTACACGGAAGATTTGGACAGATAACCATTGTCTATTTAAACCTATTTATATTAATATTAATTTATTAAGATTTGCGTCATATCAATATTAATAAACGTATGATTGCGCGGTTTTGAATATTGTTTCATTGGGGATAACTCATAATTAGAACATAGATAAAGTGTAAATTAACATAAAATTAAAAGAATTAAAACAATATAAAATTTACTAAATAATATAGAAAATATACGTACGTTTTCCATATTTTAATATCATGTTTTAAAAATATTTTTGGACTTATGTCATATCAGATACAGAGCAAAGTAAAAGCAATACCACAAAAAAAAGGAAAATTCGAACCTTCAACTTTAAGAGCTCTGTATATGACCATAGACAATTTAACAACTAACTCGGTTTAAAATGATTCTACAAAAGTAAATTAACAGTCTCCCAAAATGTAAACACTTGAAACATTTATAAAACAAACATAATTCGCGGTAACGAAAAACTTGTTACGCGCTTTCGACGTTGCGAAAATGAAATTACATCGCAGTTTACAAATAATTTTCTCGATTGAGTGCGCACTACACACTGCAGGTAGAATTCGATATGAAGCTCACTTTGAGAGTTCACTTGTTAAACTATTGTTAAAATTGTTCGTGGCGCCCGCCCGGGACTAGAGTCGGTCTTGCCGATTTAATTAAACATGTTATTTGTACGTTTTACTTCACAATACGGATTGCGTTCACTCTGTATGCCGCCGGCTTTCGATATTTGAGTCTTTTGTTAGACGAACAGTTTTTCTTTTAAATATAGCACTTCTTTATAATTGCGCATAACTACGTCATACGGTTTCTGACAATCACCAATAGCGAAATTGAACGTAGGCGATTAATATTTCACGTAGTGAGTTCATTAGTATGGATTATGTGTCTGCTATGGATTCTCAGAAGCCGAATGACGGTTTATTAAT
This sequence comes from Samia ricini, assembly GCA_014132275.2. Classification (NCBI taxonomy): domain Eukaryota; kingdom Metazoa; phylum Arthropoda; class Insecta; order Lepidoptera; family Saturniidae; genus Samia; species Samia ricini. The sequence goes on along the minus strand of AP028159.1, from coordinate 28,685,341 downwards.
AGTGTATCGAGTAAAGATGTAAATTGTTTACTGTAAGGTAGACGTGTGTGTGTACATTTTGATGTTTGTGTTGTAAAATTGTGCCCTGAACTCTTGATACATGTGCCATAGCTTAAAGCAATACATTATATCTGGTTCCGCAGGGTTTAATATTCGCCCCACTTCTTTATAATGCTTAACTCTTCGACACGGGAGATTGTTCTAAACACTCCATTTTGTAATGTTTCCTAATGACAAAAAACAATTAATCCAAAAGTGAAATCAGATAAAGTTTGCGGAAATATTCAACGAAATAATGATGCACTTGAAAATTATTATAGAAAAATAAAATTATATTATAGTAAATTTCAAGAAGTGTGTATAATATTAGTTTTACAGGTAAAAGTAAATATCATGTAAAAATTGAGTTGGATATGTTTAAATCTCCCACCGTATTTTAATTTTTTTTAAATTGTCTCGTCTTCTGTATTAGTATACAACGTATTTTCAAAGTTTCTTTTCGATGCAAAACATTATGAATTATAACTAGTTTAGTAATAAATCCGATTATATTACTATTTAGTCAAGTTCTACTAAACCCAATTAGAACGGAAGGAAAAACTTTTAAAAAATGTTCATTTGTGAACAGTCCCAACTTTAATGGAAACATTGTACGTACTACGACGGACATCGAAGTCGACAATTAGAAGTTTTAATGTCGCTTCATTAGCGACGGACAACGGGTAGCTAGCCAAAGGAAATATTGAAGAGAAATGCGGTAAACAAAAATGAACTAAGACGACTATTCTCAAACTTATTTTAAAACTGCTTGCTTGTATTAATGAGGTCACAGAAGAATGTACTGAATAATTATTTATTGTTACAATACCTATAGGGGTTTGGTGCAAATATATTTAGAGACCTATTGAGATATCACCTTACTAAGTTCAAAAATGATTTTCTAAGTAAAAATACAACATTTTTTTATACTAATAAATAAAATTTAAGTGTCTGTTTTTAAAATTAAAATATCAATTTTTTACTAAATACATATAAATTTATATACGAAACCTATACTAAAAATAAAATTCTTAAAAATTTTGTATGTCTGTTTGTTCCGGGTAATCTCCGGAAAGGCTGAATTTATTTCGCCTGGACTTTTTTTGTTAGATAATTGATAAAATAAATAGGGTTCCGTGTAAAAAAAATTTAAACAACGTTATGTAAATAAATTAAATAATACAATAGAAAGTTTAAACGCGTATTGTTTAAAAATGATTTAACTTATTTTTTCATAGACGTAATGATAAAAGTCGCGTGTGCCAGCTAATGATAAATAATATAAATTATATTCAAGATTACGTTCTGTAATCACTAGAAATAAAGTAGCTAATTTATATTAGTACCTTATTTATTACAGTGTAGATAAAGTCCAAAATGGCAACATCCTAAGTTTAAATATATTATAGTTTAACTTAAAGTAATTATTTAAACTAAAAAAAGCTTTAACAGCTGACCGAACTAAAAACTAGAAAACTTTTAAAACACACATTTTTACAATCAAATTAATTAATTTCTTGATAATGTAATTCTCATCATAAATAATATTAATTATGTTGCAATTATAATAAAGCCATGAACTTTATAAAAGTGTTTTATACTGGAACAAAACTTTAAACATGTATTTAAAAAAGCTAGCTAGCTGTTAAAAAGCGTACTTTTTAGTTTTTTTAAACTGTATTTTTAGTTTTAATATAGCATCAAGAGTACGTTTTGTTAATCCACTTGGAAACTTGGTGCGGATAACAACGGATAGTGCAGATTTAACTTAATAAAAATCCTGAAAGTCCTGGTTGTGATCATGGGGAAAACTTATCAAACTGTTGTATTGTAATCGGTACTTGATGAGTGGGCAAAGTTTCAGTTCCATCCGACGTTTTTAAGTCGATGAAAATTGAGGATATGACATAGGCCTATATATAGCATAGGACTAGCTGACTCTCATATTGCAATTTCCGAAACATATTGATAGAAACAAACAGAAATTTCTCACCCTAAATTTATCCATTTCCAATTAAAAATACCCTAACACCTTGCAAATTTTCTAATCTTAACATTGTGGATAATTTAGCAAGTAAATCAAGTCAAGTTTATTACAAAAACTGTATTGATGATATATGTGGGTGCTTCATTATTACTAGCTTCAGTGGGCAACCTTGTGATTACGAAAACGAAGCACATAAAGCTGGACATTAACTTAGTCATTACGTGTCTAAACAACATTGCGACTCGAGTCAGTTATTATACTTTGTTCGTTTAGTCTCTATTTACCATTTAGGAACTATAGTGCATTTATCGCAGTCAACATTTCTAAACCTATACTTGTAATAAATAGCGTGACCTGGTATCACAAATTATGTATTACAATGTTAATAACGTGCAAGATATCCTATTGAAGCATATTGTTAGAACGTTTTCATAAAAGAGTTACCAGATAAGTGATATCTCAAATTGAATTTCTAAAATTGAAAATTATCCTGATTAATTAACCATAATTTAACTCACTATTTATGAAACTATCATGTAATCTAAACTATAATATTATGAATTTGAATGTTTGTTAATAACTAAAACAAACTCTGCCTTTGTAAATTGAAATTTGGTTTTGCGGTTTATTTTGTCAAGGAAATAAAAGTTGAATATCATTTATAACTCTCAATAGATCTGCTATTACACGAATATTTCATTTATTACACTTATTGTAGTGGGTGTGTAATAACTAGTGTTTAGTGTATTCCGTTTAGAGTACTACATTGTTTAGCTTGCGATTATTCATTTGAAGGATATTTGCGCAAATAAATAAATATGAATAATTTGACTTATACTTGTGTAAAACTGTACTGAATAACGAATATGCCATAAATATATTTAAAACAATGAATTATAAGATTCTTAATTTATAATAGATTCTTATTCTTATTTCAGTTATTATTGCGCTCGTAACTAAGCAATTTAGAAAACGACATGGAATAAGTAATGTGACAATTAATTATAGTAACTATGTTATTAGATACAATAATAACAACAATTCTTATTTAACTAAATTTTGTCAGCGGCATACAGGTAACCTGTAAAATCATATTTATTATTCAACTCCATGATTTGTATTCAACAAACAGTGGAGCGTTTAGCTACCGCTCTCAAGTCTGAAGATTGATGTAGCGCCGTTCCTGCTACGTAGAACCAGCGCGGCTGTCGCACGATAAATTAAAAGCAACTCACATTAGAAGCGCTATAATAAAACTGACTATCATCCTGCTCCTTCCTGACAGAGTTCCTATGCGAGACAAGGATAAGAACAACGAAGATAGTTGAGAATTGCTTTTTTGTTATTCCACGATGAGATTAACCGTTAACAGCAACTTTGTTTCTACAATGATGACTCAAAAACCAGGATTGTTCAGTGAAAAACTTACCTTATAAATTATTTGTCGATTCTCATTATTAATTATTAAAATAATTAGAAATTTATTTGTTACAATAAACATAATGTTATTTTTGGTTTATCAACCTTCCTTATCACATCGAAGGGGTACATTCTTGCCTGTGTTTCGATACCTCATTAAAGCACCATAGGCCGAAGTATTTCTTACTTATTTGGGTTAAAAATTATATGTACCAACAACTATGCGAGTGAAGCTATCTGGCCAGATTACTCGGTCGGCCATCGCGTATCTGTAATCGGTAAATGGTTACTTTAAGTCTCGATATGCCAAGTATTCCACATGGAATGTCACCGTCGCCGTGCTGTACTTATATGTGCTCGACGGACTGAATTTTTTCTTATCGCCAATGCATTTTCTGCAAGTTCCAATGTGAGCGACATGTTCGCAGCTCTGCACTCGCATTTAGTTGCTGTACTGCTTCTTTTACGTTTTTATACTCGGCCACACACTGGATAATTAATTTCGTGGTATTTGCAGCTTACCTATGTCGATATATATATATTGTTTTTATTAGGAAAATAAATGTAAACCAGTTGGTATATCGAGTGTAGCCTTTCTTTGTAACCATTGACGAAAAAGGTTAGATTAGTACTAACAAATCTAATTCTTTTTTATTAACATTTAATTCCAGTCGAGTATAGATATTAAGCTCTGCAGTAATAACCCGGTTGGCTCCAGTCATCCATCACGGGCGTTGCAATCGTCCCGCTGTCAGTCTATTCCGGGATGTTCCGTTTTCGCTAATGATTCCTCGCCGCGTCGCTGTGAGATCACGCGACATTTACAAAAGCCGATTGTGCCAACGATTTGTGCCACAAAACGCATCTTCATTTTACCATTAGTTTTATCTAGTTTTTTTTTTTTCCTCGTACACGTACATAGTTCCAGTTTTAAGCGGAATGAGCTTTATTGTATTTCTTTTTAAAGCGGCACGAATTTCGCGTCGCGTTCCATACGGGAGAGTTTATAATTTATTTGTGTCGCAGTTTTCTGGCGACGATTTTCCCACAGGCAGGGCGGTGTCTCAAACGAGCCGCGTACGCCCTTTATGTGGTTTTTTTTGTGACGGGACAAAATGCCCCGGTGGAAAACATTCAGTGATAACTGGTAACAATCGCAGCCGCCCGGATCGTCCCTACCATTCCGCGCATAACTCGGTGGACCTCGTCCGATGCTTTTTTCATCTGGCAACGGTCGACGTTTTATCAAACGATGTCGAGACTTGTTGCTCTATGATTTTAATCTTAATGACTAATTAGAAAGTATTAGTTAAGTTAAATATCAAATCTATAAAATGTGTTGGAGGTGGTGTTTTAGTATTATCAATATTTTTGGTATAACCACTAATATGCAACTTGTATGACAATGATGTACAAGTATGACAATGATTTCAAACGATCAGTTTATGCAGAAAAAATAATATATTCAAATTTTATGGACATATTGTATCGTTTAAATGCGAATTTTGTCGGTCCGTCGTCTCACATAATTACGGAAATATTAGACCATGTAGGCAAACTTATTCTGTTATAAACAGGTGAATATATCTATGCAGGTAATTTACACTTTGATAACTAAATACGTGAAAAATTCATACTTAATTCGATAAAAATCGAAGAATAATCAATTTTATACGTTTTTTTTATGTTAGAACGGTCACGAATATAATAAAATATTCAGAATAATTTCAGAAAAATATGTGCTAACATTTAGATTCTGAAAGAATGTTTGAACTAAAACTATATTGTAATCGACGTTCGAATCAAGATAACTTAATATTTCAAATACCTCATGTATTATGGTTAAACTATATTTATACAAAGTTGCGTGTTTTACGGTTTTCTATATACGGACAAAAGTAGTTAACTTAGATTAGTTATCGAAGAAAAAAGAAGAGAAATTATAATTTCGCTTATAAATCAAATAGTTTGATTGTTTTTAAAAAAAAAACAACTACATTTTTTTTATATTTGATCGTATATCCTAAAACACAACCTATTTAAATAGCAGATAATCCATTGGTTATGTTGAACACTTTGTGTCTCAGAACGTGTTGTTGACCAGACCTAAAAACACTAAAACAAACAATAAAGCAATATGGATGTCGCTTTTTCATATTTAAACTCTGGTGAGATTCTACCACTTTCAATTCTTGATTAAAGCTAAATAAACGTGCTCAAAATAAATACAATAGAATTTTATAACGTAAAACCGCTCTTTAAGACAAAAAACTATAGTCAACTAGACTATAATTTCAGATCAACTACATATAGCATGGATGCATGCATCGAACAACACTAAACGGAGTTTATGGAAACAGAACGTTTCATGCCTTGCTCGAGCTCAAGTTTTTATTAACGTTCTATTGTTTCTCAATCGCCGCTCCAGATATTATTCCATGATAAGTTTCCGTTAAAAGCATAATGTCGAGTAAGTAATGCGCTGAGGCTAATGTCGGTAGTTTTTTATCAACCGAAAAGGCCGGCCGTCAGATCTGATTCCCGATTCGTTATCGCCCCATTCGATCACGTTCCCCACTGACAACACTACGCCATCCGAGGGGCAGCAGATGATGTCGATTTTTCAATCACCAAACCAGTTCTATTGACTTGTAAATAAAATGTTCACCGCTAACTTCGTTAATCGTATGTATCGGTTTAGTTTTGTTCGTAACACAAGTAAATACACGACTTTGAAAGTTAATCTTTTGAAGTGTCGTAAGTGTTAATTTGTCTTAACTTTTAAATGTTTTAGGCAGTTCAATGAAGGTGGAACGACACGGCTGCCGCACAAATCTCACACTAGATATATCGTTGTTCCAGTTAGCTGACAATAAATCGTATGTTTAGTGACGCAGTGACTTGTATAATTAACAATAGCGGCATTATACGCGATTTCCAAACTAAGCTTCGCAACATAGATCGTTTGTCACGACGCAAATTGCTATTTATGAGGATTATCTATAAATAAACACAGTAAATCGTTTCGTGCCAAATCGCTTTGTGTAGGACCTTTAATAGGCAACCTTAATTAGTTAGTCAAAGGGCGTTTTATTTCAAGTTAAGTAAGTTTTTTTTTTTATTTCTCTGCAGTATTACGTGGAAATGTTAAAACGTTACTCAATTTACGGAAATTCGCATAAATAAATACTGCGCTTTGCCCTTTCACCTGCAAACTATTCAACCGCAAACATTACAGCTCATAAATAAACCTTTGCTATTTAGTTAACAATCGAGCTTCGATGGGCATTTGATCAGATTCCGAGGTAAGCAGTCGTGGCAGCCACGTGTGCTCGCCTCCGCATGCCTCCGACAGAATATGCGGCCCTAGCAACGTGGATTTTGGCCCCTATGCCGAATATTCAATGCATATTGGACGCAAATAATGTCGGAGAATAATCCAACGCAGGTGAAATCGAATGTCCATTACAATTTCATGTTGCGATATACATACATAATATGGATAATGTTACTAATCTGTGGTTGTTGGCGATAATTAATAATCTAAGAGTCTGTACTGATGGTTTGAAAAGGGTTCAGTTAACATTTTTATTAAATTAATCTCACTTTAAATAATATAGATAATTATAGATGTACATCTATGAGAGTACAAATCCAATAAACGTATTTATTTATTTTATAACAAACGTCGATACATTCAACCATTTACATTATTTAACAATTTATAAACAGTAGGAGTATAATTTAAACATTTCATTCTTTGTATCAAAATTTTGTAGACGCATATTATATTTATATATAATATTATTTTAAACAGCTATTGATAATTTTTATTACTGCGTATTGGTGGTTTTAATTTGGAATAGAATATAGCGTAGGTACTATGCAGAATGTACGTATACCTAATTAAAAATTTGGATGGAGTGTCATAATCTTAAACAATAATATTTCATTGTAATAATTGAAAAGTATCAAGAGAGACTTTTCAATGAGTTTTGAGAGTTTGAATATTAGTAATGTAAACGTAATATTTATGAAATAATAATAATATTGATAAGGTGAAAAAACACTTGTGTTACCTCGAAAATTTATTTGTAACAGTAAGTTTAAAAATCACTCTACATATACGTGATTTAAAAATATTTATTATTTTTCTCATCATTCTTATTTATCAAAATAAAACAGAAAAGTATTTTCAACTCGATTGTACCCAATTGTGTAGCGCGTTTGTATTATTAATATTGGTTATAATTACATTCTGTGGTCGCCAGTAGCGTTTAGTTAATCAAGGAGGATTTGGTGAATTTATACATAAATTATAAGTGCCTTAGATATACACTATTGTTAAAGTTGGTGTATATTTACCAGAGATCTTAAATACATAATAACATTAGCGGCTATTGAACCATTTCCAACGGTTTTATCTGTTATCGCATGTTTGTATTAGCCGAGATAAATAAGTGACTTAACTTCTCTAGACCTTATTGTATCTGATAATATTGTAACTCATATAAAGTAGGGTTTCAATGTAAGTTATTGACAGGAATCGTAAAGTAGTGCACTTTATGACCTACGACGTAGCCAATGACAATGGTAGTTTGGTCGTTATTTGTAAAATTTTATTTTCATTTATCGTCGATTATTGTCACAGTTACATTTGCCAATGTCAATATTTTATTTCCATGAAAGTATTATGCAATAAGAATTTAATTCCAATTTATCCTGTGGTTGCCAATGTCAAAGCTACTTTGTATATTCATTAGGTTTATAATAAAAAGATATCATAATAGAAATTGTCGTCATAATACCAAAAGTCAGCTCAAAATTCACAATTCATTCTAGCATTTCTAAGTAATTTTCACTCTTGATATAACGAAGCAATGTTACATAAAAGCCACTAAAGATACGGAATGTAGTGTAAAAAACTCTACCCAGCGATTTGACATATACGTATCTAGAGCTCCTAGATTTAATATATGATAAAAAGAACTAAATACAATTAAATTGGAAAAAAAACAATTACCAACCAGCTTGTTCTCTCACACAATCATGTATGCCTAAATACTGAAAATATAATACAATAAGAAATAAAAGAAAAAATTGCCAGTACAAATGTTTACTTTTGTATTCTAAAAGCTTCTTTTTTTTAACCTAGCTAACGCTGTTGACCGGGAGGCCTTTACAGCTTCACCGAACTTTGCGGCCGAGTGCTGAAAGCATTCAGCCACAAAAGGTAACTAGCACTGGGGTTACCAAAATGTTACGAACCTCGGCTTGGCCGTTATCTAAGTGTGAAAACTCCCGCGGAATTTTTATTCTAGATAAACCGTACATTTTTTATTTAACATAAAAAAAAGGTTCCTTTCAGGACCTATGTACCTGTGTGTTGCGTGCAGGAGTGTGTGTGCGGTGTTGTGCGTGTAATGCTCAATGCATGGTCAGTGTCACTGTATCGCGCTGGCGGCGAGGTCAAGAGTTTCTCTAGTTGGGGAACCAGACACGACTTGGGTCGCCGCCTTAGAGGTACCCGAAGATTGTGCGGGGTACCCTAAAAGCAATTTCTCGGATACTCTTATTCAATTATAAAAAGGTGACCACACAGTTTTTTTGTTTAAACTGCCATTTAATATAGCAACAGCTGATAATCGTGCCTGCAATATACTCAAACAAAACGGTAACTCAAAATTAATACACTATGGAAGTCTAGGTAATTTTAGTTTTGATGATATTGTAATGTACTATACCAAAAAAAAGTATTATACATATCATATGCTTATACACGAAAATACAGTACAGATAATAAAGTCTGCAAAGCAGACATAAAATAAAATCCTAAATTTTCCGTATTTGCAACTTGCATTAACTGAAAACCACAAATAAATTCTAATAATATTTTCAGTTTAAAAGAAGCGTAACCTCAAATGATGTTATAAGTACTAAGAAATTATTAATAATTATAAAATGTAATCCATATTTTCATGAAATATCAAAATAAGTTGCAGGCAACTGTTAGTGAATTATAAAGAAAGAAATACATGATTTATCAAGTTCCTCGCCGAAAAAATATAAGTTTTCAAAAAACTGGTCGCAGGGTTCGCCTTAGATTTTTCCAAGTAGCGAAAAACGGCAGTTTATACCTTCGTTTATTCCATCTACAAAAATTTCTTGTACATTCAAAAATGACACGGGGACCACTCATAACGTAATTAAAATAATCTTATCGTCCACATGTCATTAGTATTATTAGTAGGTGTGCAAAGAAAAAAACATACATATAGACTTTGTATTAGAAAATTGTAAACATTAGTACAATTATCTGTATATAGTTAAATATGAAAGAAAACATTAGTAAACAACTGCGTATCCATACAGTTGTGTGCACGTACAATATTCGATAAAAAGGACGTTTGTACTAAACAAAAACTTTAATCATAGAGTAATAACGCTAAAGAACGATAATTCCATACCAAAGCTTGCTTAACGTTGAAGCCAAAAATAAATGTATATGTGTGTGTACGCGAAACACACGAACATAATCATCGGCACGTAATGAAAGGAGTACGAGTCCTTTTGAGGCTAACTTGAAATGTCTCCGCGTGACTACTATCGTTCTGAGTGTTTTATTTCTATACCGTTGATATTATTACAATTAATTTCACCAAATGTTCTATTCATTTTAGGTAAGTGACAAATGGAAACTATACTCCGGTGATTGTTACTGGAATGATGCATCCGACAGGGTACTACGCTAATCTTGGTAAGGTTCCATATACAATTTATTGAATATCGTATTCCCGCGACTTCGTTTACAAAATTCTACATATTTTATTTTACCGCATATATTGTTACCGTCGTGATCTTTTAATTCGAAAATGATAATATGAGTTCAATTTATTTTTAAATGCTCAAATTGTTTTTCATACTTATTGATTACCTCAACAGGTAAGTAAATATTTCTTTGTCTTGGAAATCCCCTATTTGCCAAAAGTGTTGCACGAATATTAGACTATTATATTTATTAATTAAAGAAAGGTTGTTTTTTTTTATATCAATCAATAATTTTTATACGCACCGATTAATCTTGTAACTTACATAAATACATTATAAAAAAAAAATCAACGCAGACTAATTGAAAATTACGACGCACATTCCAGTAGCAATTACGATGCAAATTGCATTTGTATATACCGAAATATATATGAAAGGTAATTGTTATAGACATAATAATAATATTAAATTTTATTTATATAGCTCATAGAAAATATTTCGTTTGAGTATTTTATTCTATATCATTTTAATTTCGTTACAGATAATATCTTCAATTTTGATATACTCTGTATTCCCGTAATATTTTTATAATCTTGTAAACCTGTTTTAATCTTGTTAATTGTTTTCCTTTTATATTATAAAAGGTAAACTATTGTTTTTGGCGTGACTTTTGTTTGTTATGGAGCAGTCTTCGTTTGTAATTCATTAAATTGCAGTATTTTACTCTATACTATAAAATTTTAGTAATGTTTTATAAGGATATGATTCAGTTATTGTGCAAAAGTTAAGTGTTTCGAAAATGATGACACGTAGCGTGAATTCTGAAGTGACGCAAAAACTCTCCAGCAAGTTGTAACAAAGAGACGCCATATTGCTGGAACACTGAAAATACAGAACTGGTCCTAAATAACTTGTGTTCATGGTAGTACTAAATGATAATAAAAAAAAACTTTGAATTTTTACCTATATGCCAGCAAAGCTTCTTCTTCTTGTGTTTTTTTATGGCTCTGCACGGCTTGTGTCTTAGCCAGTGTCAAGTAGATTCCAGCAAAGCTGTGGACGCGTCTACTTGGTTGCTATAACAACTGATATTATGCATAACAATAATGTTTTATAGTAAAAAAATGCAAAATAATGTATACATTTATTGTTACTAGCTGAAGATATTTGAGCACGCTGTGTGATTGATTTATGATTTAAAAGTAGAATACTCGCGAAATAACAATAATTTATACGAGTAAACACTCTCATAATGGTGATTCGTTGTTGCGTATATGTCCATAAATATACATATATACATGATATATATGAAATGAATCTACACATAATATAGTTGTTTTCTGTACCGAAACTCACATCGGAGTTGGACATGGAAGTTTTATATATATATATATATATATATATATATATATATATATATATATATATATATATATATATATATATATATATATATATTATTAGTTGGTGCTCGCGTTTCATATGTTCTTTAGGTGTGAGTGAAAAAGTGCATATGACATTTCATTTATATCTAACCTGAAAAAACAAATGAGTGAAGAACAATGCTAGCCTTTTGTTTTTATTAGCGGAAAAAAATGTACGTAAGAGTAAATGGAAACGGAATAAATGTACATAAGAGAAAATCGACAAAAAAATGAGAAATGTGTCGATGAAATCCAAAAAAGCCTATTACCGTCTACGAAAAATTCCGCGTCGAATGGTAGTAGTCCCATACCGATACGTTCAGTAGTTTTAAGGTGATGGTGCATCAAAGGACCTCCATTTTCCTTTTATATATATATATAGATAAAATAATTAAAACAAATTTTATATTTCTGTAATTTCAAAACAACAATTTTTTCGTAAGTACGTATGAGTGTATACCGTATAGTGTATGTATAATATAGTGTATGAGTGTGTACGATACCTATATAACGTATATAGAGATCTGTATAAAAAAAAGGCAGTGAAGAACATATGACGCGCGGGCACACAGCTAGTCTATCTATATATATATAAGCAAAGTTTGTTTTCTTTGTCCGAGGTAAACTCGAAAACTACTGGACCGATCAGCGTGAAACCACAACCATTCGACGCGGAATTAATCGTAGATGGTTATAGGCTATATATTTTTCAAATTCTATGATGGCCCTTTGCCATGTTTTCTCAATTTGTTTGTTTATTATTCCTTTGATGCACCATCACCTCAAAACTACTGAACATATCGGGATAGGACTAATACCTTTCAACGCAGTATTTTTCGTAGACAGGTATTTTTTTGGATTCCACCGATCCTCTCTCATTTTTTTTCGATTTTGTACAATTTCCACTTCAATTTACGCTTATATACATTTTTTCCGCTAATAAAAACAAAATACTCTTACTATTATTCATTCTTTTGTTTTTTTAAATTAGCTATAAATGAAACGTCATATGCACAGAACATATGAAACGCGGGCGGAGCGCGGGCACACAGCTAGTTTGTATATAAATACGTAAAAACCGTATTCAAGTCAGGTAGCACAAATCAAAACCTTATTGCTATTATTACTTGTCGCCGGTAACGTGAAATGCTATTATCTTATTAGTAGTTATTATATTCTTGCCGATCCTCTTATCTGGTTATCGTTTCCGCGAAACGGCCTGATAAACTTCGGCGTCATAGTATCCGTCGTCAATACACACGGCCAATATTATATTTATAATAAATATAACATACGTTTATTTTTATGAAACACTATTCGCGAACGATTATATATCATATTATTAAAATTGAAATTGTAGTTCGCCTTGACTTAATACAATTAATATTAACACTAGCGTTCGATCATGGATCCACCTACTATATTTTCTAAAGTTGAATTTTCATAAGAAACGTCTATGTCTGTTTCTTTTCTTTTTTGACTGATTGTTTTGACCACAATCTCACCTGCTGTCAAGTGTCGATGAGTTCAAAAAATGGTAAATACACTAAGCCTTAGGTAATTAATTGGCAAGTTATGATGACAGAACAAACCTATTGGTTCTTGGCGACAGATTTTCAAAGTTGAGGGTGGTAGAAACCCAGGCGGGTATTTAACCCCTTGAGCACTTACCTGGCGTTTACGCCAGTTTTCCATTGTTTTCCTATTGTCTTATTTTTACGGGTACTCGACACATTAAAGAAAAATGTTCTACGATCATGCACTGTGCATACCAATTTGAAATATACCTTTTTAATAATTTTTTGTGTCTCAACTACAATTTTGTTTTTTAAATGTTTACAAATACCGTATAATACTGGTTTTTTTTTCTATAACATAAACTTTAATATCTTTGGATTCGTAGTTAAACAAAAAAAAAATCATATTAATCTTCTCCCGTTTAATTAGTGTTAAATCTATATTTTAAAATGTTTACAGAAGTTCTGTTGAAAACATGAATACTTAGATATAAACGGACATTATAACGGTTTTCCATCCACCTTTTAAGTTCTGTATTGCAAATCGGTAAATAATTAATATGTAACGATGTTGATATTAATCGATTGGGTACCGTTTTTTTTATGCTCACTATTTGCAGTAATGAATTTACTTTCAACAAGACACGGTATAACGCAACAAGATGCATAATATTACGAAAAAGTATCATAGACTTGTCTCAAAGTAATTTTGTGTTGTTCTTAGTTAAAAATATTTTAATTCACATTGTTGAAATATATATCCACGTCACAAAAGGTTTTATTTATATTATACAAATGTTAAGATTGCTTTATTTCTTTCTAAAAAACTTGTTACGTATATTCTAATACGTACATAGAATAGTAAATTTGAAACGTAAATTAATAATAATAACAAAAAAAAAGTTGCATATGTGTCGTATATAAAATATTATACAGCTGTAAACAGGTAGAGCATATCTCTTTATCTAATTCGATAACGCGCTACCTACTTTAGTTTTAATATTTCATAGGAAAGAGGTCGACTGAAAACGTATTAAGGAAACCAAAACGTGTTCGCACCTAAGTGTAAATCATTCCTCACAGTTAACTGTCAACTGCATGACAATTGCTAAGCGACTACGTAACTTTACAAAGTATTTATTTAAATACATTCATTCATATGGTAAGCCCGATTTTTTTTTTGTTAACTTTATAAAAAGGTTTGATACGGACATGAACTTTTATATTAATGACGAAACAAATTATTCCCGTTATGACTCTCTCTATATTTGATCTGTTTCTTTTATGTTGATATTTTATGATTTCATAAAATTTTAATAAATTATTGATTAGTTTAAATAAAAGCAACCGATCCGATCCGATAGAATCCAGAATTTTATGAATTTCATTGTTTTCACTAGTATTAAAACTGTGCGTAATACTAATTCAATATTTAATATTCTACTACAACAACAAAGTATTATCTATGGAATATTCTATGGAAGAAATAAACAACTTCTATTAATAACTAATTTTTTTTTGTCTATCAACGACTTAGGTTATTGATTCATGCTAAAACCATCTAATATGCATGCATCGCTTTTTTCATCTAAATACTTTCGAAAATCATATAAGTATGTTCCATAATTGATTCTAAAGTCTCTAAAGTCCATAATGCTTTATCTCAAATATAGTTCATGTATCTAAAGATTTTGTTTCTGTGCAGTTTTATTATAAACATATACGATATCTTAATGCATATTCGTAAAAATTTAAACAAGCTAGATCTAGTGAATGATCGTCATAATTTTAATATTAGAAGTAAAGACAAGTTGGCCGGTCCCATGCTTTAGGCTAAGTAAGTGTAATAAAAGCTTTGTAGGTAATAGTATTCGGTTTTACAATAAGATCCCAAGTAACATTACCGATTTACCTGACGATAAGTTCAAGTATTATGTCAAGCAAGTTTTAATCTCAAAAGGTTATTACAGGGTGGATCATTACGTGAACGATAGTGATGTCTGGAATTAACCCACATCTCTTTGCTTCCGCTAGCGTTATGAAGAATATGATTTGTATAGTTTTTTATATGAAAAAAAATTATATGTATTATATTTATTTAAAAAAAAAACGAACCAGGTCGAGTTTCTTGCCGGCTCTTCTCGATTGGGTTGTTTTCTGAACCGGTGGTAGTGTTTTAGACGTTCATAAGCGCCTTCTTAGGGCCTAAATTGAATAAAGTTGTTTTTGATTTTGATTTTGATAATAGATAATTATTAAGTTATATATCTCTAATTAAAAAAAAAAAAAAACGCTAATATATATATATGACTCTTAACTTTTAAACTGACTTAATTGTCATACAAATAATGATCTCGCTTTTTATTCACTTTGGGTTGAGTTTTCCAAAAACATTTAGTGTTATGGCCTGCAAACATAAAAAAACTTCTTCTCCAGAGTGGTTTTTCTCAAATATATTCAATGGACATATTATGTTTCTTCATAGCTTTATTATATAAGTACAAAATATATTTAGTTTCGTCGAGAAATAAACTTTGGTTGAAAATATTCTCCTCTTATAATATAAACCTAATTGAATATGAAAATTAAAACAAAATAAATATAACCCACCTAAACAAATAATAAACAATTGACTTAATACTAAAGAAAATATAAATTAGATACCTGTGATTTATTTTGAAAGGTAAATAAATAAGCAAATAACAAGTTGCTAATTCACCCTTCTTCGTACAAATCGCCGGCACTCGGCTACACCACTCACTCACACTCACCTTAATCGCGGCGCGTCGACCTGTTCGCAGGGGAAACAGGGTCTCGATTAATTCGCCAATTATACGCCACTAATGTCGAAATTGATTTACAAAAACCATTCCGGTAACAACAAACTAAAAAATAATTACACACACTCACAACTTTTTAAGCATAAAAAAAAACGTTAACTCAATACGATAAACGTACCGTTTATAAATATTTTAAATAGGTTTTTATTTTCAATACAATTGTTCTTTACATTATACTTTAAAAAATATAAATCTTTAATAAACGTTAATCGCATGTTCTTCTTAAATATGTATATAAGAAGGGCAACAAGAAACAAAAAATGTATAGGTTTTTTTATTTAAACTTTATGTCGAAATTTGTAAAAACAAAAGTTGTAAAAGATGAGTTTACTAACCAAATTAAAAAAATAAATAAAAACTAGGTTTCATTTTTTCAATTGTTTTGACGACACCATAAATTTATAAAGTATAAAAAAAATATTTTATGCTATAAACTCCTTTTAGCAAGCGGCACACGCATGCCGTAACGACCGCAGGGAGTCCTATTTTCGGCCTTAAATAAAAAATATAAATAATGGGTATAGAGTTCCGGGAGTTTTCATTGGAACTTTCCTCCTCTTTAAGGTTCTTTTTGAAGTGTAAACTTCTTTAGCGGCGTTGAGCGGTTCTTGGCAGGAGAAAAACTTATAGATTCGCGTTACTAATGGAAGGTGACATTATCTGTCAACAACATGAACTGGAATGTTAAGTATGATGGCAGATTGCTAAGCCTTTGTGTTGCTACATTTAAAATATTTTCCCATAAATACCCGAAAAAAAAATGTTCGATTCGAAACGATTACTACTATTTATCTTTTTAATTCCATAAATAAAATAGATTTTTAAATTCATTTTTTGTTAATAACAATTATAATTTTTTATATGTGTTAATAAATCCTCAATATAAATGTTTTTCACGTCATTCTGAATCGAATGAGCTGTCGCATGTATTTTAGGAGCTTTATTAAGAATTAACGCGTTTTTAAACTTGACCAGCAATTGAACTGAATGTCGATGTCATCGAAATTTGTTTCCAACACCAATGGCACTAGTATAGAATGTAATAAGATTCAATGTTTTTTTTATTCTCAAATAGTGCTCAAATAACCTTTGCTCAATTGTAGATTTTTAAGAAAGTTCCTTAATTTCCCATCGTAATTTATTTACTGTCGTATATTTACGACTATATGCTTGTAAAAACAGAATACACTAAACCATTGAAACTGATTCATAATATTCTTTAGAGAAAAAATCAATTTGTTTAACGTTATCTGAATTGATTACTGGTGCCATTGGTGTTACTGTTTGAGCTTTGAGTCATGTATTATCTAATTGTGAGCTAATCTCGCAATCATTGTTAATCGCATTTATTTCTCTATTTCTCATGTTTCGCACTATCACTATCAGCACGACTGATAAGTTGTAATTACCGATTTTATATCGATGCTTCTGCACGATACCCTTTCTGGAAGGTTTCTCGTAATTTCGTATCATTTATCCTCATTATTGATTTAACTCGCCTTCGCGTGGTTCGTTTCTCGCATGAATTAACCGTCCGTTTAATATTTCGATTTAGCTATAGGCGCGGTGAAATGCAAAGTCGGTATGCTATATACTCACTGGCACACATGCGTTCGCGTCGTCTTTTTAAACGTAGGATTTATCGCTTAGAATAACCATAAAATAATGATTTATAAACGCCTCGCTATTAGTTCGTGTAATAAAAAAAAACTGCGATTGTTGGATGTGTGGCTAAACACTGCCATTTCTATCGTACGCAATTTAATTTAACAAAATATTATTCTAACCTCAATACATTTATATAATCTCAATGATATTTTTAATTGAAAAAAAAACCTTAAGTATATCTTTAAAGTATCTTATTTGGTAAATTAAGGTTCGAAAACACATATTTTATTCATGCTTTGATTGTATAAACATTAATTCATTAATGTAAAATATGAAACTTTATTCTAAGATTTATTGAGCAGTCAATAAAATTAAGTTAATTTTATAACGATTTTACTTCCGTTGTGACATCTTTTACACAGACGATTCAAGTGATAGCACACCTGAGTATAAACATTTATCTGGCGCTGACCTCTGCTTTTTTAACGAGCGTTAATAATAAAGAGCCGGGAAGTGTATCGGATGCAGCGTGCAGCATGCTGGCGCACTCCGGTCGGCCGCCTTCACCGCCCGCGACGTGACATAACACGCTTTGCCCCGCCCACGCGCTCTCGCTCTCTCCTGTGGCGTGCGACAGAGACGACGCTACGCCTTCCGTGGAAGCCTTAATGCCGCGTACTGTTTCTGAGAAAAGCCAACTGTTATTATCGGCCGCGGATTGTTCTCGACCTCTCGCCTGTTTATTTCGCTGCTCTCATGAATGAACCTCCGCGCCTGCAGGTGTGCACCCTGGAGCGTTGAATTTCGATGGCAATTATTCATTTCTAAATTCGTATAGTAGTTATCTGCCAATCTTCAGCACGCCACATGATAATTACCAGTGGCCGCTGCTACGCTTTCGGATAATTTCGGGTGCCGCGCAGGAAGTAACGTTTTGGAAGCACTTTCGCTTCGTTTCATATAGTGATGATCACGGGTACGTTTGCCTGCTGTCAGTCCACCCACTCTATTTCACGAATGGATAATCGTATCACGCAGCAGCCATCAATCTGGCATCTATTGGCAGCAATACGTGCGATATATTTGTATCTAATAGATAAAATGCTGTTGCCAAGGATTGTATAAATAATCACGTTTTATTATTTAGTATTATGAATTAATTAGATACGTTTTAATGAAATCCTAATAGTGTTTCAAACTTACAAATTAATCAAATTACTCGTAGATAAATTAGCATAATTTTATCAATATCGATAATAGAATTCTTGTTTTTCCTGTAGAAAATTATGGTAACAGTTCTTTTAGTATTGTAAATTAAATATGACTTTTGGATCTTTTGTTAATAAGTTACATAAAAATAATTTGACGGTAGGATATAGCTTAAAAACTATAAATTTCCCTTTGAAAGTTTGACAAATATAGGGCAGACGTGTGAGGATGCTAAAGTCTCTTGGCACCGGCGCGGAGCAATAAACTAGAAATGATTTATAACGTAGGCGCCGCGCCCGACACAAAGGACAGAATTTCCTGTACCAATAATAAAGTAATAACGTGTTGACTAACTCTTAAAATTAATCGACAATACTATTAACACATGCATCGTCGTGTATCTCTGCTATTGCATAAAGGGGTGAAAATGATTTTTTTGTTTATTATGGATAAGCTCAAAAGTTAATTAACCGAATTTTAAAAATTATTTCACCTGCGATTGCACTTGCATTTTTAGGCGATTTTTGGACGTTTTGCGCAAACGTTGATTACAATCACTTAACACGCAATGACTCATCGATGCATTCGATAAAAGTATCATTTGGAAACAAAATAATCATTCAAAACAACAATCAAAACGAAAAACCAAAACTTATACCGCATGATGACACGACTGATATTTTGATTTACCTCGTATCAAAATTCGTAAATGTAACATACAAGCTAGTTCGTTATCAAATTTTAATATTGGTCATACACGTAATGTACGTTTATCATTTAATACACGATTTTATTATGGGCGTGATAATATGAGAATTAAATATAATTTAAGCGCCGATAACGGGGGTGAAAGTAATAAAACAGTATTCGGGCTGTTGTTAGTGTTAAGATTTAGTACAAGGTGCTCTCTGCCGGTCGGAATAAGGTTATGATTGGTGCCGTTTTCGGTGGGTCCGGTCGCGTTGCCGCACTGACACTGCGTAAACCGGTTACCGGATCCCAGCCGCGGCCGGTAACAGTAGCCTTTATGATTGTTAGTCCACGATAATATAGTTATTCTTTCCGCTTCACAAGAGATCTTGTAAACCTAGACATTCGCTACATAACGCTCCGCTAAATAATTACTTATTTCTACGAATTCTTTTTATCTATAATTACATAGTACTGTCGTGTTTATTCGTTAATTCTTTCTAATAAATTACGCAACGGGTTTTGAAGTGGTTTTCGCTCTCAGTTTTGGTTTTTATGTATGAGGGTTGATATATGAGGTTTTATATTTGAAATATATCCTAATCAAGTTTAACTATAGTTAAATAAAGTCATAATTTTATAAGAAAATCGTCAAACAAACACTTATCATGATTTACGTAGACTAAATAGATACATCGAACATATGTACACGAGAATTGTGGTTCTTTAAAAATTCATCAGTAAATCATAACTAAAGTTAACGCGAACGATATCGCGAGCAGGAGTCAATAAACAATTGTTTCTCCTTTACTATTGCAAATTTCAGAATATCATATTTATAAACTCTACTTCGAGTGATACTTTTAGTTTTTGAAATGTATACACAACTAAGTTTTTGAATAATAAAAAGTACAGATAGAGTCATTGCTTACTACTGGGTAAAAGTAGTTTCAGAAAACAATATACAGCTGAAATCAAGCTTGAATCAGCTTAAAAACATGGAATCATCTTCTTATATTATTAATTTCAAATGTTAATAAAACTATATATTTCTGTGTACCTAATCTGTAACTTCTTTATTCATATTTGTCACTGTTTATTATACAATAAGAATTTCTTCATGCTTCCTTAGTTTGTATCCTACACCGTAATATTTTTAAAAACTAGTAATACGCCTAGGCTAGAATAAAAAATATTGATACGAAATAACACGGTCCTAATCATAACTTACGTTCAAAGAAACATATCGTCTAATTAAAAAAGAAACTAATTTATAAATACTTAGACAAAATGGTTCGCTTAATTAGTATCTAGCGGGGAGTTGCTACGCATACATTTGTTACAACAAACAAATGGCGAACTAAAACAGACAATGCACATCTCATAAGAGTAATTATAAAGACATAATAGTTTTAGGCATAAAATTTGCATTAACTCCATAGCTCAGCTATAACTAACATTACGTAAATTTAAGAAGCTATTATAATTAATATGAATAATTACACTGTTTTAGTGTATCTCAAATATTAATAAATCACTGCGATTTAATTTGTAAACTAGTAAATATATTTTATGTTTTATTTGATGTACGTATAAAAACAATATATTTATAACAAGAAAGATCTTTGAGGATACAAAAAAGAAAGAGAGAAATGTATTCCGCGTAAAAGTATAACATTTTAAAACAAGCCAACTTGAATATATCGACTTTGATGTTTACATTTTATTGATGTGTTTGAATCGTGCGTTTTTTCTCTAAAGACATATTATAGTTGAAGTAAAAACACGTAATGATTCATAGAGGCACGATCATTTCCACCGAGTCGGAAAATTCCTGTAATCGTGTTGAGACTTTCTTCAGCGATCAGTGCACCGGATGATGGTCAACACGCGAAAGACGTGTTTATTTTATAATTTTTTTAACATCTAAACATTTACTAGAACTAGAAACAGTATAACACAGCCAATGTAAGACAAAATGTTAGAACACAGACATTATGTTAAACGGCACGATCATTCCTAATATATTATCATGTCAAGATAAGAAGAGCTCCGAAGCAATGGTGACATCACCGCATCACAGACCACGTCTTGATAAAGTAAGTGTTCAGTAGGTAACCTTTATAAGATAAGATAATTTTGCTAATTCACAACAAATAGCCATTTTTAAATTTATGTGGGACGGGAAAGTTACAGTTCTGGTTTGTGACTAATTATGATAACAACCATTAATGGAGGCGACGGTAACGAGGCCTGTTGAAATCCTGACCGAGACAGACAACACGATAAAAATAAAACGACTCTTTAGCAGTTTCGACAACGGTTAGTGTTATAAGGTACTACTATTTAACCGATCTCGGAGTTGGCAGAGACAAGGGAATAATCGAATCTCGAAATTCGAAAAACCCGTTTTTCTTACATCTCGTATCCTTATCTCGAACACGGGCTGCCAATGTAATCGCTCTCTTTCTGTGAGTCACCGTTTCTACGTATCACGTTGGTCGCTCAGGCCGCGGGCCGCTCTACGCACTTCATGGTCACTCGTTCGACTTGGTCACGCTTTGACTGAAATGAC
Source organism: Samia ricini (assembly GCA_014132275.2). NCBI lineage: Eukaryota > Metazoa > Arthropoda > Insecta > Lepidoptera > Saturniidae > Samia > Samia ricini. The sequence continues at coordinate 28,663,265 of AP028159.1, read as the reverse complement.
TGGACAGTTAATGCGACAATAAATTAATGTCCAAAGTAATAAGTAAATAGATTTCTTGTAAAAACCATTGCCCCAATCAGCAGTACCACTCAGTTAAATCGTTTCGAAACTCTCGAAGGTGGTTCGTTCGTTTATTTACTGTCTCGAGGCTATAGGAAATACATATTTTTAGAGTTTTATTATTAAGTTAATTAAACTTTGAACATATTAAAATTACTTACTATTGACAAGAGGTTGATGTTCGTTTAATATTTTACTCAAGAAATATATTACATTACCTAATCAAATCGTTTAGTTATTTGAACAATTATTTATGTATTTACTTTACAACTGTATCTTTATCAGTTTCTTGCGAAATCTGCGTCAGGTGAAAGGAATTTTTTTTTTTGACGTCTTACCATCTAGATTAAGAGAAAAATTTACAACACTTTTAAGCGTTTATATCCATCCCATTTGGCATGTTCAAATACAAGAACGTTCTGTTGAATGAGCTTTATTTAAAGATTCTCATTCTGAGTGGTGGTGACTTTACCGATGTAATTTATTCGCATCGTTTAAAAGGAATCGTTATTTTGATTATTATAGTAATTATTTAATCATGAAATATTGTTATAAATTATTCAAAAACACTACTACTAAAAACTTTGTCAACAAAAATTTCGTCAGCACAAACGACATTGATTGAAACCATGGTCAAAGTCAATTCATTATACGTGTACTGGTAAGTACGGATCGTTTGTTTGTTTGTATACTTTTGTAATATATTGATAACGAATGGCGCCGAACGCGGCACACGCTTCGGAGTGTAGAAAGAGAAAGGGAACTTATTCAAAAGTAGGTAATGTTTTTGCTGGTTCTCGTTGGTGTGTGTGTGTGTGTGTGTTACGGCAACAAGCGGCTTCGGGCGGCGAGGCGGCGCGGCCGCATGATTCATCGGTGCGTGGGTCGTGCTTATTCTGTTCATATTTAACTATTCATACTAGATATCTCAACGACTTTTTCTTTTACCTTGATCCTCGGGCGATCTCACCGTCACCAAACAAACTCGTTCGCCTACAAAAATCACTATTTCGTCTCTATCTACTGAGTATACGAGGATACGCGGTCGGCGCGACAAATTTGAAAAATACGCTTTTCAGAAATCTATTGCGGCCCAAAGTAAACTTTATAAAACGCGAAACGAATAACTGCAGGTCGGGCTAACTATACCTATGTAAAATAGACAAAATCATCACTTTGTTCCTCTATTTCTTCCTTCATAACTTGACCGTTTTAAATTTATATTTTAATTATGAAATAAGTCAACTGCTTTAATTGAAATATCTGTTTAGCCGACGTCTGAGAACGACGGGTATACTGGGAATTTTTTCTCACTTTTCAAGGTTCCTATTTTGTATAAAAATTAATTTATGAAAAAATCACGCAACGCTCGGACCTGGTGGTGACGAATTTATTTTATACGGTATAAAAATATTTACTACAATATCATTACCCAAGGAGTAAGCGGGAGAATACGTTTGTATGGAATAAACGCCGCCCGCATATCCTCTTAAGTTGCACCGCGCGTCGAATCAAAGAAAACAAACAGCCGTTCTAATAAACAACTAGAATTGTGTAAAAGTCAACCGAGTTGAATTCGAAACAGTACAGTCATTAAAAGTTCATTGTTATATTCTTATAGTGAGTGTTGTTTACCTTTCACCGCATCACCGTCGGTCGCGTCGTCTCTTTTATTTACCTTTAACTGCGGGGTACCGTACTTACATTAAAACAGATCCTTTTGGGTATACACGCTCTCTATACAAATGTGTACAATTTAAACTACTTATTCAATTTTTACTATAGGATTGTAATGTTTTATCTCTCCGTCAAAGTCGTTTTAATTCTTTCTTATCTCTAGGATACGGCATTTTAAATGGAAAGAGCAGTTAAACCTTTTTGAGTCTGTTAACTTTTGTATTATCACTAAAGAATAGCTTGTAAGAACAATGGAAACGATTTTAAGAATGTCTTGTGACGAAATCAGATTTGCTAGTGCATTCACGCAAACGATAACCTTTTGTAGACCAAATACACATGAAATAGACGTCGACTGTGATGCAAACTTGACATTTAAATACAGTTTTAGGAATATTTAACGGTATTTGTAATTCTGTAAAGGAATGTGTATGTATAAATGCGTTTATTTGTGGTTATGACCTTATATATTCAATCAGACATCTTAACTGACAAATAAGAGTAAATATATAGGTTTCAATTTTATGTTACTATATATTTACATATCCCATCTTCACGACGAAAGTGACCTGTGACTCAAAATATTAAGTTTTGAGGAAATGGCGATTAATATATTTTTTTTAAAAGTCTGACGCACCTTTGCTTTTATTTTCAATATTTTCTTTATACATTCATAAAAATAATTTGTTCCTATTTTTTATAAAGTAATTCAGTTAATATAACATAGTTAAAATGTTTTATTTCGAGTCACCATTTTGCAATTCTAATTCAATATCTTGATTTTTGACTCGAGTCAGTTGTAGTTTCATTCGGAAGGTGTCGCTATATTTGATACAGAACCGTTAATGCAGACCTTTAGTATATTTACTCGTATAAAAAAACCTAGATCCCTACTATAATAATGTTATAAACGTGAACATTGAATGCGTTTGCGCATTCGACACGATCGAGCTTTCTCACCGTGTGGCATTGTAATAGATCCGCTCACTCGAGACCTCTATGCAAATAAGTTGTGTACCTACATTATAATGCATTATTTAAACTACATAACAACTAAAATAAAATATAACTAATGTCTTTTGAATTATACGGTTGTTATATGGAATTATTATTGATTTATTTTGCAATGTAATTTGTAACAACAGTCTCTTATTTGTTTTATTGTTTATTATATTCTATTACTGGCTATTCCGCACAAATTTTCTCTACGTAATATAGTTTTTTTTTTAAATGGTTAAATATAACGTTTAGATGGTCACTATTTTTTGGCCCTCAACTGTTGTTGCTATTAACAGAAATCAAAGACATTTCTCCAAAAGGATTTTAGTGCTATAAAAACACTTGCTCTCTTAGATTTTGTATAATCATCGACTTTATCATACTTATTGCTATTGTTACTTAGCATGTAATTCCACTTAATAATCATAGCTAAAATTCTACGGTCTATGAAATTGTTTATACATAAACAATAGTATATATATACAATTAAAAACCTTAGCAGATAATTTTACCAGTGAAATGTTAAACTCGTCAAAATACGAATAAAAATAGAAACATCATAAGTAAAAAATCTTTCTTTGCCTTGTCATAGTTCGTTTGACCTAACAAAAAGAGCTCAATAATCCAGTTTGCCAACTGCATTCACTTGCACCGTAAAAGCTTTCTTTACCCATTCTGTATTTATATCAGGTCAACGTACTGTTATGTAGGTACTTCGGAAAGTGTTAATACTTTGCTTCGTCAAAAACGGAAAAAAAAATTCAATAAACTTCTTCAATTCAACTAATATTTATTTTTAGTTTTAGATTTTGAAATTTTTATTAAGATTATCAAAATATTTCCTAATACTAAAGTGTTATAAATAGAATATATATTTTATTTTATTTACTCACTCAATCACCAACAAGGTATGTAATATGTTTAGCTTATTAAAAATTACATTTTACAAATTAAATGTAACCATTATTTATGGTACGGCATTATTTATGCGAGAATAATATTCAGATTTTTGAAGTAATACAAAAGTTCAATAACAAAAAAAAAAACCGGTGGAATTAAGATAATGGATAAACTAAGTTAATGTAAGAGTTATTTATTAATTGTAATAATAAAAACTAATAATACCGAAGACGAATTTTAAAAGGAGTTTTATTCTTTCTTACAATGCCTAATATAGTATTGAATTCGTTCACAATTGTATTTATATTAATTAAAGCTGTTTTGGAATATATCAAATGGTATTAGATCAAGAGTGTTTGGAACTACTTCTCCAAAATAAATAATTAAAAAATTAAACCTTTTATGGAGTATTAAATATACCTTTTTTTTGAGGAGAAAACCAATTTGACAACTATCTGTCGTTTCAAATATAGTAAAATAATAATTCAGCTAGAAAATTATCTAATCCCTGTATCTACACCGATTACGTTGTACTTTATTGAAGGACTAGTTGTTTGCCCGCGGTTGCGCCCGCGTTTCATATGCTTTACACTGCTTTTAATTTTTTTTAAATACGAAACTAATTATTTTCGAAAATCAAAAGTACCCTAAGTTACGCGGAGTAACTTCAGCTATCTACTAAAAGAAGTCTCGTTAAAATCGGTCGAACCATGTCGAAGATCACCAGGAACAAACAAACAGAAATTTAAAAAAAAAAAAATTTTTTGTTTATGTGTCGTATATACATTCATATGTATTTAGTAAATAATTGTCATTTTGATATTACAAACAGACACTTCAATTTTAGTTATTGCTATAGATAAACCGCTCATGTAAATAGCTACAACGCTCCCATCTTGCTAACTTGTTGACTAGAACTTTAGCCACAAATGGCTCGCTCCGTTCCCGCTCCGAGCGAATCCAGCTAATGCACCGTTATCTTCGATGTACAGGCAATCTATCTATCGCTGATGCTTATTTGATGCATTCACAACTTAAATTGACAATGGATAGGTAGTAGATACTATTTCTTTCTAGAACTTAATTCTAGAATAAATGATGATAATTCATGAATCTTAAAGTTTTGCGGTAAAACTAATAGTTTAATTACTGTCTAACAATTGTTATTCGAATGGAATTAAAGTCATTTTTGTTCGTTAATTAATATGTTTAATATACAACAAGAATATTTTAACAATCCCGTAATTTGCATTGCAAATTTGTATCTTGTTCACGATTGTATTATATGGTTAAAATTACCTTCTTGAACGATTTTAATGCGTTGTTTAATATAACTTATTTTATTATCGATGTCCATTAACGTTAGATGTTGTCGGTTAATATAAAACTATTTCCTTTATGTATAATTGATTATATTATAAAGGCTCAGAGAATGCACTGGTCGTGGTGAGGTCGTAAATAGCAAGCGTGTGGGTAAGATGTCATGCTTTACCTTATATTCATGAATTATTAGGTTATAATTTTCGTAAACTTATGCAAATGTAATCGTTTGTATTGTGTAGCGTATTGTTTTTTTTGTATCACGTAATTATCGTATAGAATTAACTTAATCGGTCATAAGTTACTAGTCGTTTGCGATGAGTGCACAGAACACACACACACTTTTACATATCTATGCTGTTATCAATTATAACATTAACATTGACGTGCTAAAACATCAAGAAACGAACTAGTTTTCACTCAGTCGTGACAGACTGAACTCTGGATCATAATATGTAGCCGTTTAACACTTTACATAATTATGAGGGGTACAAAAAAAATTTGCTGAACCATAACAATAGCATAATGCAGTTTATATAATATGTTTGTATTTATATATTTGATTATTAACATTGTTTTATTCTATTTATTGTTATTAGTGTGTTACTATTTTTATATCATGTGTTATTATTAAGTTTATAATATTATTTATATGTATATATATTAAAACATCATATATATTATGTATAAATGTCACATATTTTGATCTCTTATCGCAACTACCTGATTTTATCTCTGCACAACCCAGAGGTTGACTGGCAGAGAATGCCTCAGGCAATAAGTCTACTTTTTTACACAAATTGTGAATAAAGTATAAATAAATAAAAATAAAATAACTATTGTCTATTTTTGACCTATACCATATACCATTTCTTAGATCTTTTTAAAAGCTTCAATATAGTTATCTTGGTTTATAAATGATATCAGAACTGTCTTATAAGAAACTAAGTTAAAACTGCTTTTAATTGCAAAAGGCCTGTTCCTAGTGCGGGGATCTATCGACATATTTGTGTGTTTAATTTGTAAACAGTAATATAGATTTTTTTGTATTTTGTAAGTATTTGTAAGCATAAGTTGGGGGCGGTTGATTATGTGTTTCTATTTTTTGATGACGAGGGCCTAAATGATTATTACGTAAGAAATATTTACTTATGAATAGTTTTAATTATGTCTTTCGTAATGAGAGGGAGTAAGAGATTTTTGCTTAGTCTTGCTGACTTGTCCCCAATGGGTTCAAAATGTCGTTTACGTTATACTGGACATGCCCCAAAAATGTTTCTGCCCCGAAATGTTTCCATGAAACAAACCTATGCTCCCATTGTTTTTATTCAATTTCGGAAAGATAACGCGTGGATATATTAAATCTGCTGCAGGGCTCGCTGTAAAAAGCAATCTGACAAAGCATTATAAATTGTTAGGTTATATATGGGACTCCAGAGAAAGACAGTGTTTGTATTGAGTGTTTATATGAGAAACCATTTGTTTTTACAACAACGCTATCACTCAGCACAATAACTGATTTTATAGCCAATAATATCAAAGACAAAATCATATAGCTGACATATTACGAATTATTAAGAAATTAAGCTAAGTGGGCTGGGTATAGTGCGTAAATTAGGGTAGTGCGTAAAAGCATTTCCCATCGTCAAAAAAAAAAAAGACTCGATTCAAAGACGCTGCGAGAATCATTCGATGTCTAAACAGGGACTTGGCCTCTTCATGTGCCATAACCCAACACATAATGCCAACACCTAATTTCTACCATCGTACGGCTCGCCATCGACAGAGAGTTCACCCCTCACATCTTGGAGCCAAAATGGTCCAGGACAGTGGGGTTTCAGAAGAGTTTCCTCCCGCGAACTATCTGGATACGGAATGGATTCCCAGCGGGCGTGTTTCACGGGGAATACAGTATGAGGTTCTTCAAAAGGAGCGTGAGAAAGTTTTTTACAGAATTGGTAACACTCAAGTGGTAACCTCTTGTGTTGCGTAGGCTACGGTGATCGATTACCATAAGGCGAATCGTATGGCTGTTTGCCACTTTAGTGGTATAAAAATAAAGAAAAATTACACTCTTACAAAAGCTACGCTTTTGCTTCCAATACCCCATAATATTATAGCAATTGTATGCTCTGTTTCATTACACTAGTATCTCGAATTCAATGATATGATGTCAAGCGTAAACCACCTGTAGTAGTAGTCTATGAACGGGTTAATGTTCTTGCAATGTCGCGTTATTGTAAAATCAGTTTTGATACTGCTAACAGAGGCGAGGGGAGGTGGGGGTTGCACCGCATATGTATTATTCAGGGCTCATTTCTATTCAACAGTGGCACGCCGCCCGATAAAAACTTCTCGTTTGACAACTTGGACGCCTGCACCCTTTGTGCTTACGTCATGTCCCCTACGGTTAATATACACGGTGTTTGAAGCATCTTCCAGCTATTTGTCAATTTAATATTTATCATTCTTTACTGTATAATTTCTCGTCGATGAAATTTTACGATTTTAATAAAATTAATTAATACGTGTATATCTTTACTTTAAGATGTTCTATGGAAAAATTAATATTTATTTATTTAATGTTATATCTTCACTTACAACGGAACTAAATCAAAACATTTAATATCTTCGAACAAATATACATATATATTTACACAAGAGATAATTCTATTTTATTTTTACTTATATTAATGTAGCTGTGTGCTCGCGGTTGCGCCCGCGTTTCATATATTATTATACTGGATTTTATTTTTTTACACGGAACCCTATTTTTTTAGTACTAAGATAAAATATAAATATATCTCATAAATTCAAGCACTTGCCTGTAAAACTGTGCATTGAGTGCTGATGAGTTTTAATTTTTTTACACAGACCCCTAATTATTTTCGTAAATTAAAAAAACACCCTATGTTACCCGGAGTAACTTCAGCTATTTACCAAAAAAAGTTCGGTAAAAATCCGTTCAGCCGTTCCGCAAATTACCCGGAACAAACAGGAAGACAAAAATTTTAAAATTCCATTTTTGGTATACGTATCGTACATTCAGTCATATCTACATATTTGGCAAAAAAAAAAAAAAAATTTTGTAATTACAAACAGACACTTGAATTTTATTTAGTAGTATAGATAATATCTCTTTACTGGGTCTAAGATCCTGTTAATAATGTTAGTTCGTTCGATTGAAATATTATTTACGGAATATATATGTATTAAGTTGAATTATAATATTACTTTAAGTTTTTATCGTTTTACTTTGGCGCTCCATATCACAGATAAAGTTATTGAAATACTTATCCAGAATACCGAATATGGTATTATAGAATTCATCATTCTCCTGCCTTTTCCCAACTCACTTGGGGTCGGCGCAGTATGTTTTCTTCTTCCATACGTCCCTATCAGCCGCCATCTCTTCATTCACTCCTTTTTCTTTCATGTCATTTCTTACACACTCCATCCACACTTACTTTGGCCTTCCTCTACTTTTCCATCCCTCCACATTCATATTCATTACTATTTTACCCACATGCGCTTCCTCTCTTCTCATAACATGTCCATACCACGACAAACGAGAACCTTTCAACTTTTCTACCATTGACGCAAATTTCAAACTCCCTCTAATATATTATAGAAATATGGAATTAAAAGTTACACTTAACAGATCAAACACAAGTTTTTTTGTCTGATGAAGTGATTCAGTCAAACTCCTGTTCAATTCGGCCTACTTAAAGCGAAAGAGTTGAAGCATCGTTTAAAATAATCCCTGCTATGAGTATGCCACCAAATAACTCAATGACCATTATACGATTTATATTGTACATCTTCTTTTGAAACATTGGTAGCGTGTGAATACACAATTCTGCCTATGTAATTTGGATACAATAAAAATGGTGGCTATTTTCCAAGAACTTTCTAAGAAATTTTTGTCGCAAATCAAAATTCAGGTTACTTCCACTAAATCTAATCCATTTAGAAGTCAGCAATAAAAGTGGGTGTTAGAGTTTGCATGCATAGACTTAATATTATAGTTTGGATGTAGTATACGCTAAATCATTTAACTTTTTATTTGCTGTGATTTCATAAGCTAAGAATAATGTCATAGAACTAAAACTTCGGGTTTATAATAAGATTCCAAAGAACATTACCGATTTACCTGATAATAAGTTCAAGCACCATATCAAACATGTCTTAATTTCAAAAGGTTATTACAGGGTGGATCATTACGTGAACGATAGTGATGTCTGGAATTCACACCCCTCTCTGTGCTTCCGCTAACAATGGCTGTAATTACGATTTGTGTAGATTTTCTTTAAAAATATTTAAATTTATATTCTGAATTTATAAAAAAAAAGAACCAGAACGAGTTTCTTACCGGCTCTTCTTAACTGTGTTGTTTTCGGAATCGGCGGTAGTGTTTGACGGTCATAAGCGCCTTATCAGGGCCTAAATTGAATAAAGAATTTTTTGATTTAATTTGATTTGCATAGGAGAAACAAACTGATAAATTTGTTACACATTATTAAGATATGTATATGGTAAAATTTTCTACCTATAATGGTACTGCCTCGGTGGCGCAGTTGTATTACGGTGCGACTGTCCTTCTGAGGTCTCGGGTTCGATCCCCGGGTCGGGTCAAGTAGTATTGGGTTGTTCTACTTAGTATCGTCCCGGAGTTTGGAATTTGTGCCCGATATGGCGACAGGCTCGCTCCCTGTCACATCTGGGACGGAACTAAGCTCGGCGAAATGTGGATGGAGTAGTTCGCTATTTCACCCCTGCCTAACCCTTCGGGGATAACAGTCGTGAGCTTATGTTGTTATGTTATAATGGTACTCGTAGGTCTAATTTGACCACAGAATGACAAGTGGTCTGGTGACGCCGTGCGGCACGGAAGCAGCCGCTACGAGAGACCATTGCCGCTGGCACACTGCCCATGACCGACGAAACGCCTCTACAGTTACATCACTAAGGGTCTGACAATTTATTCTCACACGTCTATGCAAATGGACTTGCCAGAAATAAACGCCGATTGGTTTTGTTAATTTACCAGACGAGCATAAACAACAGTTCGCACGTTAAAATTTTTATGTTATAGAATGTCAAATTAATGGAGACGTTACTTTTCGGAAATCTATTGTAAATAATATGGTTGATGTTACTTTACTAATTCCGCGTTAAACAAATAAGTTTAGTTTTAACTAGCACAATAACATCAACCATATTATTTATATCAAATGGAAAAAGCTATCATTTAAATCGAAACTAGTTTGGCTTGCTTATTTTATGCTCATATGTACGTTTCTTTAATTCATTTTTATTTGGTTTATAAAGTGTTTATCTTTATACTAATATGTATTCGAACACACAATTGAAAATAATTTAATATTAATTTAATTTAAAATAATTTAATTTAATAGTTGACTTATTTTACGAAGTGAGCCATTTTAAGTTCCAATAACAAAACGTTGGATAAATACAGAGTAACCTAAAATATTTTACTATTATAGTTCCTACAGGCTACCGTTTAAAAGTAACAAAAGGTAAAATTAAATACAGATGAATCATATTTTCACTTCGGTAAAGTCGTTAATAAGGTCGTGCAATTAATATACGATGTTAAACATTCTTTTTATCATAATTTCAACAGTCTTAAAAATGAGAAATAATTCAATTTAACCTTGGTGGGAAATGTGACCAATTTTGCCTTTAAATGGAAACAATATCATACAGAACAATAAAAATTACTTAGTATTCATAAATAAATAGCATAGAGACAAGTGAAATTGAAATAAGCCCGGAAACGTGCTGCAAGCTGAGTAAACTGTACATTGAAACAACACCAAATCGATGGTAGCAGCTAGCGATACTATCTGACTCTACTGGTTTTACATGCGCTCTGTATATATCGAGCAATTGTTTGCTGATTTGCCTTTTTATAATTTTTTTATAACTTTACACCAGACACGCAGTTGAGCAGAACTCAACTTATTCAACCAAGTAACCGATCATAGAATTTTGTTTACCGCGAAAAATCGTATGTAACATGCGCAAGCAAATCAATAAAGTACTAATTTTTATTTTACTTAAGTCGACATCGATATATGCAAGTTTTCTTTGGTTAATATGATTTCATGTTAGATTTTATTATTCATGCAATTATTGACCTTATTTTCTATAAAAATTATCTGTATAGTTTAAAAACTCATTTATTAATTAATAACTGTCCCTGCGACTCCGTCCGCGTCCTCGTTTGTAAAGGGATGATTTTTAAATTATTTATTCTACATTTATATAGTGATATATACAACTTGCATATTAATATATTTTACAGAGTAATATTTCTAACGTTCGTAATCAATCAAAATAAAATATTTACAAAAAATCGAAGCCCTTCAAATCATTGCAGCAAGGAAACGTATTTAGAAGACTGGCAGTATTGCCACGTTGTACAGCTATGCTGATTCTCTGAGCGAGTCAGAGTCCATCCCTATGGTCATGAGACGACATCGGCCAAACGACCCACAAGCTCTCTATACAGGCTATGAGCACTCGGTCCCCACGGCCCCACAGACTTGACTCCAAACAGCAGAAATCTGTAACTACTGCCAAGGCCAGAATATTTGCGCCGATTGAGGTCTTCTGCAGAGGCGGCTGCAGCACTAGTCTCTAAGGAAGTGCCTGAAAGATCTAACGGTGCCAGAGTATCGATGAAGGTTGCGTCTCATACTAAGGGCCGACCCATCTTCCGGGGCATACGGGTCATCCCGTCAGGTTTCTTACCATCGTCACGGACCAATCCAGATGGTTTCTAAATTGCTAGAATACTGTTCCTGGTAAAAACCTGACTATTAACGTCATTGAGAGCAGCGTGATATATAGTTATATTATTTATCCTAAATTGTTCGTTGCTTCAATTAAAAATGTTACAAGAATTACGATGGTGAATAATTTTGTTTAGACTTCATTCACTATTATCTTCATAATTTTTTGTTATATGCTATGCTACCTAATGTAACCAAATACATTATACCGACTAAAATGTGACTAAATAATATATATATATATATATATAGATTTAAAATAAAACGATTCAGTGGTTCTAGAGTTATAAGCCAAATAACGGAAAGACAGACAGAGAGTCGTTGACTTTAATATACAATGTAAGGATTGGAATAAAATTAGTGCAAGGAATTCTACAATCTACATCGTGACATGCGCGGCTATCCGCTAGCAATACTTCAGCTAAAACTTTTAAAATTATCATAGTGTTTTAGTTACAAATTGCTTGTCTAGGTAGAATACATACGAGTTATTGTATAATGGTGTTTTACAAAGTGTAGTAACAACAGTCTAACATCGGCTCTGACGCGCGACTACTCCACAATAAACTCATGACGCAATCACATATCCACCTACTGGCCGCTTCATAAAGCTTTTTATTGCAATCGCTGAGACGATTCATTCTAAAAAACACTGCGTGACTCACGGTATTAATGGATTATTTTGTTTTCTATATATTATTTATTACATAAACAAGGAAAATGCGTATTAATTATGCATCATTAATAAAAAAATATAACAACGCCAATATTCCGTTTAATAAATTAATTAACAACGATTAAAATTTGGTTGTTCATGTATTATAAATGTAATTGGTAACTAATTTTGGCATGATTGACTGCCAATCGACATAATGGCATCTAGCCAGTATTAAATGAACGATAGACGCGAACCTTGTAATATCCTAGATATATACATTAAAGCGAAAGCTAATTTTGACATGAATTCAAAAGAGCTGTATAAGCGGGTATTGGTGATAAAAAATTTAATATGTTTGCAACGATTTATGAATATAACTACACCTTATAATAACCCGCATAGTAAACGCGCTGTCGATTGTCTATTTCGAAACACTATGAATCGTGCCGTAGGCTGTCGAAGCTGCTCATTCTCTAATTACTGATATTAATTCTATTAGCGAACGTTATTGTGTAAAACGACAAAGGTAAATCGTAAAATGAATGAAATAACACTCCGCCGGCAAATAGAAAACCATATTATATCCATTTTATTAATTGTAATTAAAATTCTTGTATTAATACAATACGTAAACAGGATCATTATCTCCGTTAGTTAATTCACATAAGAACTAGAAAACGTATATGGAAAATCAACAGAACAACTAACCTATCCAATCATTATGTACATACATATGTGTGTCGCAAGGGCCTTGTTTTTTTTTTAAACCATTTATATGTTCTATTGCGAGGCGGGAATTCTACTAATTGTCGTTGGCAACATTTTACACATGCCACGGACGTTGTTGCCGTAGTAAATGAGTGTAATTTAACTGCATGCTGCCTGTTTAGTTGTTTTTAATCGAACCTTCTGACGTAGCGGCTACTCATATAAATCACTTGGTTGTGTCGTGTGATAAGCACAACTGGACGCTGATAAGATCGAGATTTTTTTGTCGAACGCAAGATCATATTTCACTAAATAGTGTTTTTTTGAATAATTTGATATTTATATTACAAATAAAGTTCAAACGAATCAAAGATATATCGTACTAGAATGATACATACCTTATTAACATTTTTATTCCATTCTCTCTATATAATATTTAAAATAAAATAATGCGTCAACAATCACTGTGATACAAAAAATTGAAACCAGTTAAATTGTCTACAGTAACTTATAATTTTCTATTATATTATTTAAGCCTAGCTGTCTGCCCGCGGCTGCACACGCGTTTCTTATATTCGTCACTACGTTTTTTTTTTCACGAATCCCTAATTATTTTCTTTAAAAAAAATTTAGTACTAAGTTAAATTAAAAATATTTCTCATAAATTATAGCACTTGTCCGCATTGTATCGGATTTTATTAAATTTTTTATGATTTATATTTTTTTACGCGGAAACAAAAATATTTTCGAAAATTGAAAGTTACCCGGTGTAACTTCAGCTATCTACCAAAAAAAGTCCCGTCATAATTTAACATTACAAACAGACACGTCAGTTTTGTTTATTACCATAGAAAATGTTCTAGATGTTTAATTGCCATTTTTTTCGAAATAGTGATCGCATAGTTTGACACTGTATTGCTTATCTGTGACTACTAAGAGCATAGATTATAATGAACCGTTGATCGTCAACAGTGTTCAGTTTCATTCTGAGGCTGAGGTGTCATCGTTATGGTTGTGCAGGTGTTCAAGACGAAACTCCCACACACACGGTTGGTTTGAGATAGGAATATTCGATATATATCGATATTCAATTAAATATCGATACATACTCTCTATATATCGATCGAGCCGACATTATTTAAATCATTGATTGTTTGAAAAATGTTGGACGGGACGGGACGCCTGAATTCCACAAAGCAAAGTCGCGGGCACCGCTAGTACTATAATATGTCGAACAAAATGAAAACTACACTATTTCTACTTTATTTTGATTATGGATACGCTGAATTATATTCTGTATTCCGCTCGGGTTGTCAAAAATTAACAATAATTTGGTGGATTACACAAATGTCACTTTTAATAATGTGTTATATTTCAATAATAATTATTTATTATACAATTTTTAGTTATGAGATGGTGGGTGGTGCTGGTGGACTTGAGCATACGATATATAGAAAATATTGATATATTTGTTCGATATACCTATCGCATAGAATCAATATAATGTTGTGATATATCATATCGATATTTATTGTAGATTAACATCCCTAGTTCGAGTAGATCACCGAACAAAAGGCCGCGTGTGTCGCCGACACAATCTATGCAAATCGCTGGCTCAAACTTATTTCTCTCGCCTCGACTCCTTTCCAAATGCATACTAAATAGCTCAACGACCACGCTAGTATAGAGCCTTTGTTAATAAAACTTTTACTATACCTCGTATATTTCGTCTTGTTTGCTAAAAATATTTTCTATAGATACTCGATTTGTTGAATAATATAATAATTAGTGTTATTTAAGGTTCCAACTTGTTATATAATTTATAATTTTATAAAGCTATTAGACACTTTACTAACTAGCCAAAGTAAGAAGTTAATATGGAGAGTTCGTTCTATAGTGATGTAAATTAAATGGTTTATTTTAATTGAAAATCCTCTGATAAATGTAAAATGAGAATTAAATTATAAACACGGTTTCAGTGCAGCAATAATGATGCTGATGCTGGGCCTATTTATGCCCGCGTAACATTCCGTTTTTTGTGGCAACGTAACGTAACGTAACATTCCGTATAGTTTTTAGAATATCAGTGTTGTTATCTATGTTTCTGTACTGTCTTGTGTGTGTTGTGTGGCATAAATAAATATATTCTTTCTTTTTAAACAAATAAATTTCTACTTTTTACATCGGTTAGCTAATAAACTGTGGTTTTTAGGTTTATTATCTCCTTTTATTTTGTGATAACATTTCTCAGGTTCCAAGTTCTTCGGAACTTAAAATCGGTAAATAATGATTAAATTGAGTTCGTAGATTCCATTAATTACATAGATAGATAAACTTATACATATTATATACACATATACAGATCAATGTAATATATAATGTGTAAAAAGCTGATCAGAGAATTCATATACGAATTAAAGCATGTTAATCGGTTCAGCGCTTCTCAAGTAATAAAGACCAATAGCAGATATATGGATTTTACAATAAATGCGGATTTTTAAAATTTTAAAATAATATTTTCTATGAATAAAGAGTAACATATTATTCGTTTTAAATTACAACCACGCCACTTAATCAAATTACTTTTACTTTAATTTTTAGAATGATGTATGTATAAAATAACGGTAAATATTCTCATGGCGTTCTAAGAATAAGACACAGAATGTAACTAGAGATGTCGTCCTCGTTCTTCCGCATAGATGCTACTCGCATTGCAATCCGATTATACTTGATACCGTAAAGAAATATTATTGCACTTGTTTTGTTTTACCTAAGTAGTTATTTACTGTGTGAATCGGGAACCGACCACCGCAGCGCTGACCAAGTAAGGTCCCAATACTTAATCGAGTTATTCACTTTAAATCAGTTCCTTGTGCAACTGATGAGTTGTTCTTTTTTTTTAAATTTAAAATTTATCACGTCTTGTGTTAATAAAAATTAAATTATCATTTTATGTTTCTTTGGCATAGAATTATATATTATTATCTGTGCCCGCGACTTCGTTCTATATTTCGGATCTATATTGGTTGATTGCGGAACGTGACGCGTCGAATTATTTCACAATAGCGGCATTTCACCATGTGTATGGTAGACGCGACCCAATCGCAATTATTCTCTTACCAGCACA
The DNA here is from genome assembly GCA_014132275.2 of Samia ricini. Classification (NCBI taxonomy): domain Eukaryota; kingdom Metazoa; phylum Arthropoda; class Insecta; order Lepidoptera; family Saturniidae; genus Samia; species Samia ricini. The sequence continues at coordinate 28,646,995 of AP028159.1, read as the reverse complement.
CAAATTGTCGGATCTATATTGGCTGATTGCGGAATGAGACGCGTCGACATATTGCACATTGCGAAATATAGCCTATGTCCTTTCTCAGGCTCTAGGCTATCTGTGTACCAAATTTCATTTGAATTGGTTCCGTAGGTTTGACGTGAAAGCGCGACAGACAGACAGACAGAGTTACTTTCGCATTTATTATATTAGTAAGAATTTACATATATTTACACCTCGTGTACTGATTGCTATTAAAGAATATAATACAAGTAATACTAACTGTTAAAGTAAAAATTACTAAACGTTTTTTACTTGTCTGGTTTAAGTTAAGTATACACTTTAACGGAAATTAATCTTTCTTGTGATCATTATGAGAAAATTTGGTCTATAAATATGCAAAGAAGAAAATCATATACTGCTAATTCTATTCGGATAAAAATGTATAAAAGCATATGTCCTTTTCCTGTTTATATTCCTGTCTTTATATTGTAGTTTACATTTTATTCTGTACGTAAACTATCGTAACTTTCAAGCAGATAAAAAGCGCAGTGGATTGCGTTTTGCATCGGTCTAATGGTCGTTGAACCCTCGCGAATTGTCGGCAGAAATTGTCTCCCACCAACGCAACTCGGCTATGTCTCTATACACCGTAACCGTTATTGGTGCTAATTGCACCGGTTACTACATAGCCCTCCGCTATATACCGGCATTGGCTAAATTAACAATTAAACCAAACTCAATTAACTTATACACATCTCACATGAAACCGTATAATACATAAATGAGAGAGTATACGGCTTAACCGATTTCAGTGCACTCGAGATTGTTCGCAACAAACTTGTTGCACGCTGAGAGCGTACCTAGCATAGTCATAAACTTAGTTAAACTCTCCGTCGGCAACATTGCCGTCTTCAGTGCAGTTCGAATTAATTCGATTATCAGCGCACCTTGATCCCGCTAAAGCTCGCAGATTCCCTTCATTAGGCGCCTATACGCGTCTGCGTAATGAAACAAACACGATATAACGCTCCGCGTCGCCTCCTCTAACTAATATTTATGAAGTTTAAACTCTAATGCTCTCGCTTAGAACATTTATATTTGTACATTAAAGTATTATTCAATATTCAGACGACCGGCATCCCAAACTCACGCACCGAGCGGTGGAAGTTGGTCATGAATTCATTGTTTTTGACGTGGTCGTGTGATATTGAACCACAATAGGAAAGAGTTCAGGTCACGTTTTAAATCTGTACGGCTGTAGAATATTAACTCATCGAAATATATATTGAATGGACTGGGTTTTTAGAATTCTTCCATAAAAGATATACATTATTGAATAATAAGTACACAAGCCGCTTCCTTGCTTTGCATTCGTAAAGAGTCGTAATGTTACGTTATCGCGGAAAAAATATATTTAGTCAATTTCGAATATTAATTTGATAATAGAATATATTACTCTTGCAATTTAAATAATAAACTGTAACATTGATATACTTAAAAATACTAAAATTAGATTATTGTATTGTCATACTGAATGCAAATATACATTTATCCGTGTAAAGATGGAAAATTACGTTTGTTCCTGTAAATTTAATGACATTGTATATTTAGTTTAGGAATAATCTTACAATATTACTCTAAAGTTTCAACAATGTTAGACAACTACGTGCCAGATACTACGATGTAAGCGCATGCCGTATACGGCTAGAGCAATGTAATTAATTTATTGCACACTTAACGCTTCTGTGGTTGCCTACCGTACCGGTCACTCTTATCAGTAATTTGTGCCAGCAACGTTACGCGCTAACGCTTCCTCGTCACACCATTCTAAATGTAATCTCAACGTCCGGTTTGCAAAATAATCCTTACGAATAATAAGGGTTATATTCCTTTTTTGAATCGCGCTACTCCAACGAATCAAAATAGGACAAACTAAAGTTGAATTGTGTCTAATTTTAAATGCAGTAATCCCAAGCGTCATGGCGCAGTTTCATTTAGGACTAAAGGGCGCGCAGAGTGTAGGTTTATCGTGTTATAAAAGTGTGGGTGTTAATCAATTACAAATGTTTCTAGGAAACAGAAGCCACTATTAGCACTCGCTCACTTCGCAAGTAATGTCCTGTAACATATCACTTTATATTCAGGCGGACCGGCGAGCGGGCGCGTTGGTATACGACAATATTTACATATAAGTCGTTGTTCCTCTACTCATTGAAACCCGGCTCGTTCAGGCCTGTCTGATTTATCGCCTTAATTTCATAAGTATCTCTTTGTTACCATGGCATCTATATCATATTCTGCTAATACTACGCCTTTATTGAAGACGCTTGTAAGAGGGTCATATTTGTCTAATGCGAAACCGATTTGCGTGGCAATTTTATGATCTTATTGCAAACTTATTAGAATATTGATGTGTTAATATTCTCCACTTAACTTTTGATTCACTCTTATTTTTTTTAATTTACTTTCAGACAGTAATATTAATATGAACTAATAAGTAAAAAAAATACACAACAGTGCTGACAGTTAGATCTTTGGTATTTTGGAAAATTATTAAATGCACAGCCATTATTGTTTTTCGATTATTTAGAACTAAAAGTTTTTTCCCCTAATTAATGTACTGTTTTTGAATAATACTTAACACTCTTTATTGTTTGTAATATTATGTATTTGTATATAGGTATGTATAAATTATAATACTTTAACATATTAAATTGCGACTTATATTGAAAGACGAGCCGCGACGTTCTCTTAGAAATCGCAATCTGAGTCTTAATTCGCAGCTGGCAAGACGACGATGATGATTCATTAAGATCGGATTCTACGTACAATATACGTTTTAGTTTAAATACTTCGAATTAGGGTTCAAAATACACAAACAAACGTTCGATTAATAGTTCTTTTGGTACCAAAGATACGCAAACTTGGCAACTGTCTACGTGAGTCATAGGTGCGCTCCCAAGATCATCATTATGGACGCTCTGTGGACATAATACTTAAAGCTGAAAGAAAAAATTGGCATCGACACTGAAAAAAGTCAACGCGATTGAGAATTATAATAATTCATGAATATTTTCAGAACCGTTCGGACTCAAATGATTCAAGAAATTTTTAATTTTGATTATTTGCCAACTTGATCGTATGATAAAAAGTTTTACGAAACTTGTGTGTATTGTTCGAGATTTCTTCACGGTTAATGATAATTATGTCTCGATGGAGTATTGCAAATACGTAAAACTAACAATGGATTTTGTACGGTTGCATAAGGTAGGCCTATGCATGTGTTGCGGTGGTAATGCTTACCGCCGGTTGACAGCGGTTGCGCCGGCGACTCGGGCATCAGGTTGGTTGCATTCTGTGGTAACTTAGGTAAGCCGTGTACTGAGGATGCATGCACCACGTGGCCTGCTCTCTCCTTTGTGCAGCACACGTCTCTTTCAGTTTATAAACATTTACACTCTCTAATAAACATCGTTGTGCATCCATAGTACGCAAGCCACTACGCACGCTCGGTTTCATCAAACATTCTGAACTCAATAGTGTACCAATGAGGTATTAATAAAAGTCTATTGCCCTATATTATGATGTACAAAAGACGGGCTGGCTTCCATTGAATAATTAATTGAACAGGGGCGACGAAATTAAAATAGAATCGGCTTGTGTTATCGATTTAATAAAAGCTTGTTCTCTATATAATATTTCGGTTTCTTTATGTTGACTGAATATATTTCAATTGTTAAATGTATTATAGTTTTTACTTTTACTCGACAAGATCTTCTTAAACATCCATGTTAAGACATTTATTTTTAGTCCGAATAAAAAAAAAAAAACCATACGTTCGGTTGCTTCAAAAATGTAGTAATGGCCTGAACATACTTTAGCGGTAACGTATACATGAACGAATGCAAATCACTGATTAGTTGACGTTATACTAGCGTGTGTTACACATATAAGAAAGTATTTGAATAAAACATTTTAATTAGTTGTAAAATAATTGAACTTTTATGACATAACGAAATACACGAAAACCGCATGGTGGGCCGATTTGAGCAAACCCGTGGAGCACCGGACGGTCAACCGAAAATTAATTAACATACTTCGAGAGTACAACCCTTGGTGCGGACGCGGCGCGCCTCACAGGTGGCCCTCTTTCACCCACCCTCGCAAACGGACCCCTGGCTGTAGGGCTGCAAATGGTCCAATAAAGCAACAAAAATTATATTACCCTCAGCGTTCGTGATTATCACATGGCGATACTCTTTTATTATTTATAATAACATACTTACATTTTGAGTCCGAGCGTTATTTGCGTTAAGCTTTTTTTTATAGTAAAACTTTATAATTGAATTCGATCTTAGGCTATAATAGGTATAACAGTAGAGTCAGGAACATTGGCTCAGTTCACTATTATTAAACTAATACTTTTAATCTGAATCATGCTAATGTAACATATGCCCTATACGGCTTCTCCGTGTTTGACTGTTGTTATTTTCGCTTCGCATACTTACCTATATTTAGGCAGATTGTTTAATGTTTGTCATTACTGTGAATTACAGAACAATTCGTAATAGAACTAAAAATATTCCCGTTGTTAATCTGACAAGTATATTCACATCTGTTTTGTGTAGTTTTTCTCCACCGATTTGCGTTCAAAAATAGACATCTTGTAATTATATTATATGGAGAATTATTATAGCTTTATTTATGATCTTAATATTTGAGTTACGGGTGACGTCCACTGATTAATTACGAATAAAAGTTTTTGATATTCACACTATAATATTAAATCTGAGAAGTTTGATGAATAGATAAACGAGTTAACGGTGTTAATTGATAAATATAATACTTTGACTACACACAATTTTAAATAAAAAAATGTTGCCAATAACGAGTTATTGTGTTTAGTGTAATGAATACTTATTACAAAGAATGTAGGGCTAATTTGTTTTTGTGAAAATCTAATAATTGAAAACAAATACAAAGTGCCGTGAGGTGCCGGCTAAGAATAGTACTACCCCATATCTTCCCCTGGGTGTCGTAAAAGGCGATTAAGAGATAAACCAGAGGATGGGCAGCAGCATCCTCTGAGAATCAAAACACCTACTGCGATCGCCAACACACCAGCCAAACGTGGCGATTATGGTAATTCCCCCCTTTTTAGGGAGACCTGTCCAGCAGTGGACTTCAAAAGGTTGAATCAATCAAAAACAATAAAAATTTAAACTATTGCCAATAATAAAAAAAAGTGTATAAAAACATGCATTAAATATTTTTGAGAAAAACAACTTTATAAAAACCTTAGAATCAATAACGCAACATACTCCTATGATTGGCAATAGTTTAATATCGAAGTTGTGAATAATATGCATGTCTATATTTTATTGAAATCATTCTTTTATAAACGAGAAATACCACGAGAATAGAGTTGCGGGTACAATTAACATGAAGAGTGTTAATCGAATAACACCAAATATCCTGCTAATCTACCTGGTATAGTCATGTCAAGTTAGAACTATGTTTACCACCATTAGATTCTACCACCATAGCTAAACAGACCGGTGTAATCGGCTCCCTAGCCGTGTGTTAGGTTTTATAGATTTCGCTGGCAACACGCGACGCAGAGGGGCCACACAGCATTAAATTACTGGAATTATTCCGTTTGTTGATGTTAAATGCATTCCTTTTACAGGAATCGCGTGCAAACTACCTATGTTGTTTCGTACTTTTGAGTAGTTTTTATTGAAAACAATTGTACCGAGTATAGTTTTGCTTTGTTAAAGGTCTCAAAAGGTTATTACAGGGTGGATCATTACGTGAACGATAGTGATGTCTGGAAATAACCCACATCTCTGTGCTTCCACTAAAAACTACGATTTGTATAGTTTTTTATATGACAAAAAAAATGATATATATTATACTTATGAAAAAAAAGAACCAGATCGAGTTTCTCGCCTGCGCTCTTCTCGACTGGGTTGTTTTCCGTACCGGTGGTAGTGTTTTAGACGTTCATAAGCGCCTTCTTAGGGCCTAAATTGAATAAATAAATTTTGATTTTGATTTTTGATTTTGAAAGAAGTCTTGGACAGCGCATTTGTAAAGAAGAATCGACATTATATGTTTCATTATGTTCTGTAAAAAGAATAGTATAAATCTAATCACAGAGGTTATATCGGATTATTAATTGTTATTATTTTGCTGTTTAAATGCTTTCTCTGTAGGATATTTACGTTGAAGCTACGTCGGCGAATATTGATGAATTCTTTTCACAAACAACTTTGGTTTAGAATTCTCATTCACTTAATGAATATTGTAAAATATCCACAGAATTATGCATGTTTCTGTTTGAGGTCTATGTGCCTTATTATCATATTTCATGTGAAGTGAGAATATAGAAAGAAAAAAGCTGCGGGACAAGTTTATACGTACTCGGCAATGAAAGTGGTAAAAATATATACTACCAATGTTTATTTGAAGGTGGAATATGATTAAAATTTGCTATTAAAACTACACAGCTTACTTAAAGATTGTGAAGATCACGTTCCACCTTGCCAGTAATTAAATGTTATTTTACTTTATTGATTATTATATAAGAGATAATTCATAACTTTATGATGATGATTTTATCCCAAATTCATTCCACTCGCATTCACTACATACTTGAAAGCATCCAAACTGCCAAGAATAAAATTAAATTTACAAAATTACATCCAATCTCTCACACAGTAGAAATAATTAAATGAAATCAAAATCAAAAGGTTAAATAAATGATAGGGAGTCACTATAATTAGTTACAGTGTTTATATATTATACTAGCTGTGTGCCCGCGGCTGCGCCCTCGTTTCGTATATTTTTCACTGCGTAATATTGCTTTTAATTTTTTAATACCGCCTGCCCCCCATTTGTGTTGAAATAAGAAAACGGGCCTGGCCATTTGGCCGGGCCGGCTGCCGGTACGACGCGGAGCATGGATTCAATCCAGTATCGCTCCGTGAATGGCAGTAGACGGCACCGTGGGGCTTAATTAGTACTCCCGGGGCTTCACGCCGAGCGAGTCCCACATACCCTCTACCAGCTCTTATCCGGGAAATTTTGTAGAGGGATACATAAATGCATTCCCCATCGTTAAAAAAAGGCAACTAATAGTAGTATGGTCTAATGAAGTTGTCAGGGATGCGGAAAAACTATGTGAGTTATGTACAAAATTAGGCAAAGCGATATAAAACGGGCAGCCTTATTTGAATGAATGATTTATAAATGGTGGTTTTCTTAATAAAATGATAACATTTATCTCTATATAAGATCATAAAGACCTGTTTCTTAATAACAAGTTAACTATTAAATGTTTATATATGGACGATATTATTATTCATTATATGACATGATATAACCATAAACATCTGTAACACAAAGGTTTTTGTATTAACTCACTCTGATGCCCTTTTCCACGGTTATGAGTAACATTAGTTTACTTGTTATAAACAGATATACGAGTAGTGTCTTTGCACTTCGTAACGCCAACTTCGATAATATTTAACGGCCGGTTTCAATATGCGATCTCAATCTGTTGCGATCTGTCCAAATTGCAGACATTTTTTTCTGTTTCTGTTTGATCTTAATCTTGTAACTTGTAAGATTCGTTATTGAAACCCGACATAAATCGCTGCGGTTTAAATGTTCTGTAACGCTTAAACTAGTTCTATTTTTGCTTTACGTTTTGGATTTAATTCAAAAATATAGGAATACTGTGTGCGCGTGCGTTTCATATATTTTTCACAGCGTTTTAATTTTTTTATACGGAACCCTAATTATATTCCTAAAAACATTTACATTAGTACTAAGATAAAGTAAAAATATTTCTCATAAATTATAGCACTTGCCCGTAAAATTTAGCATTGAATCGGATTTTATTCATATTTTTATTAGTTTTATTTTTTTCTTACGCGAAACCCTAATTATTTGCGAAAAAGTACCCTAAATAGGAACTTCAGCTATCTACCAAAAAAAGTCACATCAAAATCCGTCCAGCCGTTTCGGAGATTACCCATTACAAACAGACAGACAAACAAAAATTGTATTTTTGGTTTAAGTATCGTATATACATTCATATCTATGTAGTAAAAAAATATCATTACAAATAGACACTTGAATTTTATTTATTAGTATAATAGATATATATTACATCACTATGACGCTGTTTGTATTATTTTACAATATAGAGAACGAACGTAGGGTGAAAGAGTTACATTTTAGTGCATACATACATACATATGCTCACGCCTGTTATCCCCGAAGGGTTAGGCAGATGTGAAGTAGCTAACTACACTACACCCACATTTCGCCGAGCTTAGTTCCGTCCCAGATGTGACAGGGGGCGAGCCTGTCGCCATATCGGGCACAAATTCCAAACTCCGGGATGATACTGAGTAGAAAAAACCCAATATCACTTGACCCGACCCGGGGATCGAACCCGAGACCTCAGAACGGCAGTCGTATGTAATACAACTGCGCTACCGAGGCAGTTTTAGTGCATGTCCGGAGAAAAAATTTAAGTCACGTAACTAGAAACATAATAAGTAATAAGAAGGTGGATGGATATAGATTATTATACAGGTAGATCAAAGAAAATATTCGATTAGAGGATTGTATGTAGAACGATATATGTATTGAAATGACGGTTGATAAAGAAGGGTGGAAAAAGAAATATGTTATGCCAACTCTACTTAGTAAAGGACTATATGACGATGAGATACTTCTAAGTAACTGCATATTGAATAATACTTAATATATAAATACTAGATGTTGCAATGGCAGTTTGTTTATAATCATTCACTGCATAGTAGCCATAAAATAATATTGAGTTTAAATAAAGGAACAACACGATTGTGGTCACTTTTGTGTCAACTTCATTTATTATTTTCCCTATTAATTATTCTCCTTTAATACCTATACTAAAATCTGATCAGAGAATCTGACCATCTATGAAAGACAAATATATAAATTAAAATTGACAGAGGGACAATTTTTTAACCTCTTTTATACCATAGGTATGACCTAAGACTTTGGGTTACCTAAGTATTAATTTAGTTTTTTACCACTCTCCCACTATTGCTTATTTCTGCTGCCACCTCCTTCATGAAATTTAATAAGGTTTGACGATTTTTATCATTTGCCAATAGTTTGAAGAAATTATCAATAGTTATCCTAGCCCTGATCCTAAACTCGAGATGAGATGGACCATTTATAATAATACGCGAGTAAGTGATCCTGTTTTAAAGTCTATTAGTTACATTTACAAAAAATCAGCTTCATCGGTATTAATAAAACTTAGAATCATTTGATAACATTTAATAAATGATAATACAATATTTTATTTAAAAAAAAAAAACCCATAAAAGTATACCTAGCTACTAGTCGTTTACTATAAGAGAAATATATCGTATAACGACCGTGCATAAAATATTTGTCGGTTTTATTATGAAGAGAGCGCGACCCCATCTGTGAACACGAGGGTTCTGCTTATTGCGGACACTTGTCATATCAGCACAATGAGCGGCCCGGAACGATGCTTTATTATTTTAATTATTGCACGTTGACGATGCGCCCTTTGTCAGCCAACCGCGAGCGAGACTGCCCGAATTAGTCACTGCTGTATCATAATTGCCCTAATTGAAGATCCTTCATATGACTGCCGTCTGTATGTGTACGGATTTATCACTATGTGATCCCGTGTGTATATGTTAGTATGAAGCCCTTCGTACCAATTTATACTTGTATTTAAAATTATAATTGTATTGTTCAATTTAATTATGTTCATTGAATATTGTCATAATAAAGGACAGTTCTAGTTTTTTTCTATCATGTAAAAATGTCGTATCACTATAATTATATTTATAAGTTAAATAAGAATAAGTATAACCCCTTGAGCACTAACCTGGCATTTACGCCAGCTTTCCATTGTTCTCCTATTGTCTCATTTTTATGGGTTATCGACATATTAAGATTCTTAGGACCAATATATAATAGGACCAGTGATGTCTGAATTAACCCACATCTCTGTGCTTGCGCTAACATTATTAAAACTATGATTTGTATAGTTTTTTTATATGAAAAAAAAATATATGTGTTATATTTATTAAAAAAAAAAAAAGAACCAGTTTCTTGCCTGCGCTCTTCTCGACTGGGTTGTTTTCCGAACCGGTGGTAGTATTTTAGACGTTCACAAGCGCCTTCTTAGGGCCTAAATTGAATAAAGATATTTTTGATTGAATTGATTTTTTTTTAATATTAACATTTACCTACGGATTTTTACGTTTGTAATATCAATTAAAATTATATATCACCTCTCGTATAAATTACGTTATAATAAGGTAATACTAATTTATCATATTTGGGGCTTCATTTATTAATATATAATAACAGGACTATTGCCGAAAAAACGCAATGTAGTGTAATTACTATTTCACAAACTTTTTTGCCAATTTATGACCATAAGACGTATAATATGTGTGTGTTTGAATTAAACACGCGATTCAACATAACAATGACTTGTGCATGTTGTTGCGAATTAGTTGCGTCAATGCAGGGCGTGTTTGAGACACACAAACGACATGCACAAGTTGCCATGTCGGCTGCAAGTGTGTAAATCGACGTTATTATAATTGTGAAATGATTGTTTTTCTCCATTTCAATTTTTTTTTTTTTTTATAATAGGTCCTAATCAAACCGTCACGTACTAAGCATAATGTATATCTGTGTATAATTTACAAATTAAATTCTCGTTTCAATTTTTTGTAGTCGTAATTGTTTACTTTAGAGCACCTACTTGTCCGCTTTAATAACTCTTGAATCGTATAATGCAATAATGGTCAAGAACGATTTCATGTATATATTATTTCAACAACTGGAACCGAATAGAGCAAAATGATGGTAAATAATTAGAAATGTTATCTATACATGGGATATTTCGTTAAGGCTTTAACAACCGTATATATATTTCAGTTTGTAGTTAACATTTATTCTATTACAATACATAACAATATTAACGCAAATAAAAAAATAGAAGTCTTTTGGAGGACATTTTGCAAAGGTAAACCTAAAAAATATACCTTATATTTAATTAAACAGTGCACGGTAGACAATTATAATGAAAAATACTGAATGTATTAGTAATTACAATCGACATCTTGCTTCTTTTTTTTTAACCTAGCTAACGCGGTTGACCGGCCTTTACAGCTGCACCGAACTTTGCCCGGTATCTGGCAGTTGGTTTGGTACCATATCTACGGCCGCTTGAGTTCTTATAGTGGCCCAATAACTTGTTTGTAACAAATTCTGACGTAACCACAAAGTATTCTAAAACAAAGAAATGTGTGTGAAAAATAAAAAACTAAATCTTTACAAAAAAAAGTTAAGTGTAAAGGTGGGCTTAAATAAAAATAGGATTTATAAAGTAGCGAGTAGGGGTAGTCGCGAAGGCGGGCGGCCGCATATTTTACTCTCTCGAATCTCGATCCGATCTTCATAAAGAAATTCTCCGTTTTGATATTATATTTATATTATAAATGTTTCGTACCTGCATATTTGTAACAGTAAATATGAAAATTTCCGGAATGCCTGCGACCTCGCTTCTCCGATCTTTAGGGAGCAAAAGATTATTTGGTATTAAGAAAATTTCGTATCGGGAGCAATCTGACTTTTAAATACTTTTTTTTTTTGTAAGATTAATGTTGAATTAATTTACTCTCTTTGGATTTTAAATACTGTATAATACATACTAAGGAAATAACAAGTTTCAAACAATATAATTAGGTACCCACTAATTTTGTTTTTCTCAATATTCTATAATTTAGAATAATAATGCACTGAAAATAGGTTTAAAAAAACTATAATTATAATAAATTACATAAACTTATAGCAAAACACATTGTTATAAATACAATAATAATCAAAAACATTAAATTACTAGGTGACTTCTTTAACTTCGTTCACTTGTTGTTATTGTATCTCTATGAAATATTTCAATTAAATATATGTAATTACGCTATAGCGTAGATCCTCCCTCGAATTCTGTTTAAGCTCAAAATTATCTGTTTGTTTTTTATTGAAAATTTACTGAAAGACCAAAACGAAGGAAATAAAAACAGTTATATTGTAGTCGTGAGCCTATTTTTCAATTTCCATTGCGATAACGCAAGCTTATTAAAATAGAAAAGCGGTCCAAATGTTTTTCAAATAATTCACTTTCCTAAGAGCGGGATAACCTAAAAGTTTGAAATTTGGATCATTCAATATGCATGCATGCCTTAATTTGCAAAATCATTTGAGAGCCCTTTTCTCTAGGCTTAATGTTTTTAACATCTTAGGTCAATTAACACTTAACATCAAGTGAGAGCTCAGATTATTGTAAAATATTAAGTCAAATTGTATTAATTTCATTTAAACAGATAAAGTTATTTATGTCTTTGCCTATTTATGTTTATTATTGATATTCGAACAAATAGTAATTCCTTTTATTTACAGTGTTAAAATAAAATAATTTACAATTCAAAAACATCTTTGTAACGTTAAAACAAAGACGTCAAGTAGAGTAACCAGATAGGTACGCCTATATGTTGTACACTTACGTAAATTTATTATCGCATCGGCTACAACAACAATACGATTGGAAGTTTATAACTCCGACATCCGACGAGGTAAACAAACGTTCTGACGTCAGACGCACTCGAGACACGATGACACTGGTCATTTACAGTAAGTACTAGGTGGTATTATTTGAACACTACTGGCTTGACTCCATAGCTACATAAAAAATAATACAAATTTATTTTCACGGTTCCCTATTCGCTAAAATGCTTTGTAATATCAATGACTAGCTGTCCCGGCGAATTTCGAACCGCATCAGGAATCATTAAATGTTATTATTAACTGAATTAAATTCTTCCAATGCGCGGGGATACTTCTCGGATCGGAGACAATTTTGTTTTTAAATAAAACTCATCATCGAAATTAGTTTAGCTATTCTCGAGATATCATTAAAAAAGTCGCTATGTATGTAAAATGAATTTTCTTTATAAAAAAAAATTGTACCTATGTTTTTCCCGTGTTTAATTTTGATATTTGGATAAGCGAAAGATCTAACAAATCAAAGATTATAAAAATTGGTCCAGCTGTTCTTGAGTTATAAATTGTGTAACTAACCCGACTTTGTTTCATATATAAATATATATATATAGATAAAACTACTATTTGAATCAGGATCAAACCTATCTGGTTTACTCCTTATGTTCTTCAAACTGACTAACACTGTTGAAGAACCTTGCCACCTTTATCCGAGCTTTATGGCAAGCGCTTAGGACGCTCACCCGGAAAATGGTAACTAGCTACTATTTTATGAAAACTCTATGTAAACCTGACATTAAAATTAAATCAACTTTCAATCCATAAAAATATATTAAATAGATAATCGCATCCTTCTGCGGCTGGTGACACACGCTCTGCTAGTTTTTTTTTTGTCTTTTAAAAACTTGCTTCAATTAAATTGTCTCAAAATTTTACGTAACGCCCACATGTATGGAAATCGTTTCCTCCGGTTTTACACCAATTTAGTGTCGATTTCTAAGATATCCTTTTAAGAGATAACTAACTTTATTTTATTTAACTTTTACACCATAAAAGGAACCGTTAGTCCAAATTCGAAGAAAAAAATTAAAACTCGCATAGTTTCGAGTCCGCGTTGAACTCTTGTCAGTCACAACTTTTAAAAATATCATTACGTATTTTATCATAGTCAATAACTATTGATTGATATTTTTAGGACATCTTGTCGCCAATGTACTTAGTACCTATAGACTCTTTTTACAATGCACAATTTGTTATTTTTTACAAAGTCATCACCAAACGAAAGTATCATTGTAAATAATAATTTAAAATCAGGTAATATCCTTTATATGTATATGACTTGCGACAGTATTTCCAATGAAGAGTATTTCTTCGGTACCCAGTTTCCGTAGAGTTTATTCTAGAAGATTGTGTGAATTAGAGTTTTTTTTTATTCATGTATTTGAACATGGCTTTTACACATTAATATATGCCAGCCCTATCGGAGCATACCCATTATAACTTACAAAAAAAAAAAAACAATAATAATATTAAAAAACAACTTAATAACTTAACTATGTCGTAACTTCCTACTAGTAACAATAGAGTTCCATAGCTTACTAGCAGAATTGAACATCGGTTCTGCTAGTACACCAAGGAACATGCCTATATCTAAATAACATAACCCTAATGTCAAAACAAAACAACGTCTAGATCAACAAACAACGTTCACAGTTGGGTGAGTTTACTCTCCTCGTGATATAAAAATTGAATCTTACAAGTTCTTCTGGCAAGATATTGCTAATACCGCTAGTTTTATAATTAGCACATGTTATAAATATTTAGTATCGTCGTGTTTCGAAGTCATCTTCAATCAAATTAACCACCCTATAATCAGACTAACCAACACTTACAGCGTTAATAGTAACAATTCATAAATGCGTCATTCACAAATTACCACTCCTTCAAGGAAACATTTGCAAAACTATTTCCTTTGGAACCATCTGTTTTTATTAAATATAGACTGTATCAACATACGCGTTTTGTCATATTCCAAGAAACCTTTAAATGTATATTACTGGTAAAACTTGACACTAATAATGTCAATTTACTCGCTAAAACTATTAATTCATCTTTAAAACAAATTTGTCGATTTGATTATACATTTAATTCTTTTGATTTAGACTTACATTTAATGGGATTCTAAGAATGTCGAACGGTGACTAAAAATCAAAAGTATATTATGATTATGAAACATTAATTAGAAAGATCTAAGGGCACAAACAATTTTACATGGTATTTTATTATGCTAATTCTGAACAAGACACTTAATACAGTAATACCCCGCTTAGCGCGACCCCGTTATGCGCGGTTTCACTATAACGCGAATGTCAAATTTCGCGCTCAAATGCCTCGCATTACGCGAAAGAGCGTATAAACATAATGTAAAGAAAATAGATGTATTTTTCCGTAAAAAATAATAGTATATATTGCATAAAGTGTTCTTAGAATTAAAGTGATTGATTTAAAATGATTTGTATTTTTTTGTATTAAATATTGCCTATGTTTAATCCATAAACCTCGATATACGCGAATTTCAGTTTACACGATTTTTTTCGGAACGTATCCCACGCGTAAAGTTGGGTATTACTGTACTTAACAACATAAAAAGTTTAATTTATGCAAGAAATATGTAGTACCATAGCCAGTACAGTTAAGTAGGAAAGGCCAACCAATCACTGCATAATTCTTACTCTATTCACCGATAATTCATTTCAATGATTTTTGTACATTAAAAAATGCGCTTCGATAAAACTCTGGTTGTAGACTATGTTTTGTTTCATCGATACTTCAAATTTAATGTGTGGTTTAAAATTCAGAGTCCACACCCTTGGGGTACATCGTTTGAGCGTGACACAGATGAAGGTTATTCTTCATCTTTCTCATCATTCTCTTCGGAAGATATTATAAACAATGTTTTTTTTGTTGACAGCGAGCGGCGCGCTCGCAGCCGGCACCATTGCGTCTCCGTGGAGCACGGCGGCAGGCGCGCCCGACACCAATGGATCGGGCGGCGCCGATGCCAAACACCTCGACGTCGGCGATGCCAGCGACGATGAAAAGGTAATAATAATTTTACTATCCACTCATCTACTTCTTCGAAACAAAATATTTTCCTCCAGTGCACGCGGGTTCGAGCCCATCTATCCAACTCTAAAATCTATCAGCCTGAGCTTTCGATAAAGGAAAACATCGTGAAGAAACCATAGCATAGTAGTAAGTTTGAAAAACCCTTTCGATAAATACCAATAGTCAACTTCACTTAAGAACCATTACCCCTAAGCTTAGTGTGTTTATCATCCTTGACCTTATCGTCACTTAACATCAGATAAGATTGTAATAAAAGCACTAAGCCTATACAGTATAAAAATACAATAACCAATAGGCAGGTAATCCTTGATGATCTTGAACGCATTTTAGATGTAAAGTTCAAATCGCACTCTTTTCTATTAACGTAGATGCTTTTACCAGAATATTTGCAAGTGTGCATTACGATTACGATTGTTTCTTGGCTTTCACCTTCAGTTTCATGGTGGATTTTTTTTAAAGCAATTTAAGTAAAATAGGAGTTTCTCCAAAATAATACTAGATCTTTTGCAATCTTCCACTCACTTTTTATGCAGATCTCAGATTAATCATTTGACAAATTACTTCATAATTTGCAACAAATCAATCCGTTGTAATGACTGTCAGTCGTTAACCTGAAATCTCTTCATCGAGCGCGCATAAGCTGGTAAAATAAATAATCAAACCATCTATAATCTATATAAGTTGGTGTTTAGTGAATTTATTGGAGGTAAATGAGAGAAAAAAGGCTACCTGTCAAAATGATGAAAGCCCAGCCACGGCTGTATATTTGATGTTTTAACGTACGTTGTACACAAACAGACGACTGATCGATACTGTAATAAATTTAAGTAAAAACATCTACAGATTACTAATACATATAGGTAAACATAAGTAAATATTGTGCTCTCCTGTTTAACAAAACCAGAAACGCTTGAAGTGGCTTCGCGGAACCATGATTCACGCTGTTTTCGAACGTCAGTTGGACCAAGCCAATAGGGCACTAGTTATTTTTATTTTCTTTTGAGAATAGAATCTCTAGTCTATTAATTACAGTGACGCACTCCTCGACTCGTATCTATCTGAGACTGTAAGCAAGCCATCGTACGAACCTGCATCTGTTTTATGTATACTCGTGATGTTGTCTTATATTTTTGATCATATTTTGCATTAATGCCTGTTTCAAATATGTATACAATCCGTGTTCTTTGAATCCGCCTTTGATTTTTTTTTGCATGGAGCTATTATTAAATTAAATCGCAATTTATTACAAATTGACATTGTATGAATACAATACATCGATAATAAATTAATTCACGAAGCGAATCGTTAAAAAAAACGAATATGCAACTATAAATAGACATGTTCTTGCGCCTTAAATCGTCTATATAAAGTATTAATGATATAATGTTCAAATGAAGTGAGTAAATACTTAATACCAAAAGTAAACTTTTACTTATTAGATTATTTCCTGTATTTATCTGTGACAATCAAGTAGATATACAATAATATATATACATCTGGAATGTAATGAAAAGAATGGATAACACTCTAGTAGAACAATAAGTAATTAAACTTTTTGTTAAATTACTTTAAGTTCTTAGTGTCTCAGTTAAAGTTATATAATAGGATACTAATGCATAATTCAAACAGGTTGTAAAGTTATTAAAAATTAGCATATAACATCTATTTGTTGTAGTTACAATGAATAGCAAATATCACTTTTTGGCGCACGGCGGCGGTCAAGGTTAACGATATTTGTTGAGTGAGTAACGTATGCGATGCGAAAAATTTTTTGACGAAGAAATGTTCCCAGGACATGTCGGCGGCGGATGCGGAGGGAGTTTGGAGCCCCGACATCGAACAGAGTTTCCAGGAGGCTCTGGCCATTTATCCGCCGTGTGGGAGACGCAAAATCATACTTTCCGACGAGGGCAAGATGTACGGTGAGTCCGAATTCTTATCCTTACATTTTATAAAACGCAACGTCTATCGTTCCGACTCTGTCTCCTAATTGGCTTATAACTCCAGAACCGATTTACATGTACTTCTGCTAAAACCATATACCATTATGAATTATGTAATTTATATTATCCTAAAGTATTAAAGACTAAACAGTTTCTCACCGGTTCTTCTCGACTGGGTTGTTTTCTGAACCAGCGGTAGGTTTTTGACGTTCCTAAGCGCATTCTCAGATCCCGAATTAAATAATTAAAAAAATATTTGGTAGTTATACTTTTTTTTTTAAATCGTAAATATATTATATCTGGTCAGGTTTTAGTTTATATTTTGTTATGTTAAATATTATATATATGAATATATAAAAAAAGAATCGAAACTGTTCGTGAGTTGGCTAATAACTCGAGAACTACGAAATCGATTTACATGATTATTTTATTAAATCCTTATTCCTTCCTTACATTACACAAGACGCAACGTCTATCCGTCCGTCTGTTTGACGCAAGCGAAGCCGCGGCCACAAGTAGTATGATATAAAGCGTATAAATAACATTCATACTCAACTTGTTAATACATTTTGAGATGTTTAGTTTGTTAAATTAGTATTATAAAGCTGTATCTCGACCGATATGTTGTCAATGTAAATATTTCTTGTAAGACTTGTCTCAACAAAAAAAAACCGTTATAATTTTTTAAACTTAATTTTGTTTATAACATGGTAAAATAATTAAATTGAATCAAAGACACAAGGTATGTGTGTGCAATCATTCAAAAATAATCAAACGGGTTTTCGCAATTGTACCACCAGTTATTATAACTTCTACGATGCACTTTTTCTCACATAAATCTTGACCCGCCTCAATAAGTAGGTATTAGGTGCAGCCGTTGAAAGTGAAAATTCAATACTAGTTAAACATGATTGGTTGCTAACCTGCAGCCTTTCATTTGCCTGTAACGGTTTCTGTATTCGCGAAATACCACCATTACGAGTACTTGTCAGCAGTAATTTAGTTAACTTCGAACATAGCTTAAATATAATGTTGCAGAAATCAACTAAGTATGCCAACAGATCTAATGTTATTAAAAGAAATGGTGAATGTAAATAATATTACAATTTACGTGCCAGTGAGTTTAAAGTCCGAAATGTACAAATGAAAAAGGTCAATAGAACGAGTACAGAGACTCTTGCTGCAAAACTCGATTACAGACAGATCAATATTGTGTTTAATGAAGTCTATATTACATCTACTTTAATAGTTCGTGGTATTAGTTTTAAAAAAATTTAATTCAATATTTTCAAAATTCTGACAGCGTTTGTTTAGTTTTAATTGAATTAATGTAACTACAAAGATTATGTATGCCATCATAACTGTAGTTGCTGTAGGCATTTATCAAAACGGTAGCGTCAGCATTCAATTTAACCGTACGTCGTCATTTTGTTGAATAATGGAGAGATATCGAGACCTCGCCACCTAAAATGAACAATGGATATGGCACGAGACAAAAGCCACCGTAGGTATTGATGTCCGCCGACAAAGCGGTTTGTGCAATAGAATTCCGCGGAAAGACGTGTACCGACAATAATTATCTCAGTCGATCGTAACATGTCTCCGTTTCGGAGAAGTGACCGCGTGGTGTCGAGTCGCCTTTGGACGATCCCCGGGGGCTACATCACGTAGTTTAGTGTGTTGAGAAAAACTGACCGATGAACTTGACTTTCGCTGCTCGCATTGTTCTTGACTAAACTTACTTTTTGTTTCATCTTTGATATAACGTTCATGTCATAGCCAATTGGCCTATTATATAGTCTGAGTACAATCAGTTAGGAGAACTAATATGCCATATACATTCTATGTAATAGGCAAAGCTAATAAATTCAGTTCAGAGTCAACCTATTTCCTTTTTTTTTTAATATTTTAGTGTTAACAATAAAAAACGGGAAATAGTTAAATGTTTTTTATCAAATATCCAATAGTAATTAGTATTAAAATTTCGAGCAACACTACTTATAATAGAACTATAAACGTATTCAAATTATTTTCTATTTCTCTAGCTTTCAATTAAAAATATGTCCATAGCTTGACATTGTGTTCCAGCAGTTATGTTTTAAAGCTATTATAATTCCATGCTGAGCTTGATAATATTACCTTATTCAATTACACAGTCACGGAGACTACCACAGAGACTGAACATACCAAGTTTGATTGTGATCAAATATAAAACTAAAAAAAATAAAGGTCAAAAGTCGATGTTACACTTAAATAAATGTTCATGTTGTGTTTTCCTTTTTCCTGTAATAAATTAATTAGAAAAATTCATAGGGAAAATTTGTTCAAATGTTGTTGTTTGAATTGTTTAATGACTTATTATATTAATTAGTGGAGTTTCTCTCGATTATAATCAAAATAACTCTCGTGTTTTTTTTTTTTGTAAACATTTTTTTTTAGTGAGGGTTGTTGAGGCGAAATTTTTTCACGTTACATTGTTACCTCGAGGACGCTCGTTAACGGGAACGTGACGGTTGTTAGTTAAAACGTTTTGCTTTAATAAATTAACTACAGAAGTAAATCCAAATGTTTAACACTTATTATGCGGTTAAACAACGGTAAACATCACTCGCTTTATTAACGTTACCTGCTTTTAAATTTACATAATACATTATCGCTAAATTATTTATTAATAATAATTTAGTCTTGCGTATAGGGTCTAATAACAAAGCTCAAAGTTGCTCAAAGGGCAATGGCTTAGCTTAGAGTTTCACTGCGTGATCGAATCAGGAATTATACGTAAAGAACCAAAATAAACCGACATTGCACGAAGAATTGCTAAACTTAAGTGGTAGTGGGCTGGGCACATTGCTCGTAGAACTGATATCCGATGGGGACAACGGGTTCTCGAATGGCTATCATGCTCCGGAATACGTAGCGTGTGTAGACCTGGTGAATGTATGCGGGTGGCGAAAGACCGGTCGTCGTGGAGATCTTCGGGAGAGACCTATGTCCAGCAGTCGACGTCTTACGGTTCAATGGATAGATGGAATAATGGAGTTTAATCTAACTTTATGGTGATAATTTATAATAAAATTTGACCTACGGTACAATGTAAAGTGATATAAAATCACTGACGTTTTTTTTTAATATCGTTTGTTTTCTTCGACTGATTATTATAATCTACAATTTGACTATATAATTCATTTTTTAGGCAAAATCCAATAGTCCATATACAATGGTTAATTTTATTGGAATGTATTATTATTATATTGATATGCGGAGTGGGTCGGGAGACTGACAGGGTTGTCACGGCACGTTTTGAAGCTCTGATGGCGCAGTTGGTAGTGTGCGGTCGGATTTCGTGTCAATGGGCGCGGATTCAGACCCACCTATTCAACTCTAAAATCAGCCTGAACTTTCGGTGAAGGATAACATCGTGAGGAACAATAGCATAGTGATAGAGCATTTTCTAATAATGCCCATCTGAGGGCTACCGTCCTCAAGTTCCGGCAGCATCGCTGGATAAGCACTAAATCTAGGCTTAATGTATTTACTATCCTTGACCACATCCTCGCTTAAGATCAGGTCAGATTATGGTTAAAGCACTGAGCCTATAATGTGTAAAAAAAATGTCGCGTTTCGGGATTAGCCAGTTCAGGTTCAGCATTTAGCGGGCTGGCTGGACAATTGAGTTCGAGTGGACACGAAAAGGCGTGTCGCGTTCCACGATCAGAAAGTGTTCCAGAGCTACCGAAAGGTTTATAACCTTGGTAGATGTATGCTGGTATGATAAAGCCGACCGTCTACCGGATGCCACCATGGGTCTTGGACTGTACTTTATTTAATGTCATATGAAAAGCAGTAATTTTGTCGAGCTCGATCAGAAAAAAAAAAAAAATCTACATATACTCAAAGATTATTTTATGTATGATATAATATGCATTCTTGTAAAATAAATAATTAATCGTTCACTAAATTTATCTCATCAAAAACTGTGTGCCTATAAAAAAGCCGGACCTTAAATATGATGACCAAATCGTTCCTTCAGATTGAAAGTGACCTGTTTTTTTTTTTTTTGACGGGGGGAAATGCATTTACGCACTACCCTTACCTATTGTATTAGTGAGACCGAAGTCCCCCAATACAATAGGTAAGGGGGCACGGAGTGACGAGTTCCGTGCCAGTGTGGGACTCACCCGGGCGTGAAGCGCCCGGAAATACCCACTAAAACCCCCCGGGGCCGTCCGCTGCATTTGGGATGGGGGCGACACAGAGATTGAAAGTGACCTAACTCTAAAAATAAAGTTTTGAGAATATGGCGATCCAAATATTTCAAACTTTTGGGTTTATCGGTCAATATTTTGTTATAGATTAAAAAAAAACATTTGAACTTATTTTTTAAATTATAATTAAGATAATATAACATCCTCGTAGCTTATAAGTTTTATTAGGAATCATTTTTCACCAATCGTAACTCAATACTGCGATTTATGACTCAAGTATGTTTCATTCTGAAGATACAAAATGTCATGTAGTGGGGATTTTAATATCGAATCTTAAAAGTTAAGATTGAGATCAGACCAAAAATAAATCTGTTTTTTTTACTGATCTGCCAGTTTACAAACGAGATTGAGATCGCGTATTGAAACCGGCTCTATAAAAAAACAACGCAAATCATTATTAATATAATCACTATTATACTAATTATAATAAATTCACCTGACAAATATAAACACGGCAATCTCAAAAGGTATTTTTGCAAAGGCGACGTCACAAAGGTTATGGTGCCGAATTGACGTAGAACAATTATTAAAGGGAGCCACCGCCATTACGGTGCCGGACCACATTAAGTTTACGTCAAGCGTCGACATTATACGTACCGGTTTTAATTAAAGGACTGGCCGTTCACGGGCGTCGTGGTGCCAAATGGAATTGCTAAACAAATTCAACCACAAAGGCGATGTGTCCACCTTAAGTGATTTAATAGGCGTAAAGAAATGCTTTGTTTAAATTAATTCCTAGCAGCTCAGCTGAAACAGTGGGATTCACTATATTTTGTAAAAACGTGAGCGTAAAATGGTAAAAGAAATTTTTATTGTCAAAATGATCATCAAGTATTATGTTATGTAATCTATTATATAAATAAATATAATGCATATCTACTTATTTTTATAAAATATTAATTAAAAATATTGTTTTCCTATTAAGTGTGCTAGCGGCTTTGATCTTATAAATGTTTCTGTTATTTATTGTTATTCAAAAAAAAATCAAAATTTATTTATTCAATTCAGGCCCTAAGAAGGCGCTTATGAACGTCTAAAACACTTCCACCGGTTCGAAAAACAACCCAGTCGAGAAGAGCCGGCAAGAAACTCGATCTGGTTCTTTTTTTTTATAAATATAATATATATCATTTTTTTGTCATATAAAAAAAACTATACAAATCATAGTCTTAATAATGTTAGCGGAAGCACAGAGATGTGGGTTATTCCAGACATCACTATCGTTCACGTAATGATCCACCCTGTAATAACCTTTTGATATTAAAACTTGCTTGACATAATACTTGAACTTATTGTCAGGTAAATCGGTAATGTTACTTGGGATCTTATTGTAAAACCGAATACTATTACCTACAAAGCATTTATTACACTTACTTAGCCTAAAGCGTGGGACCGGCCAACTTGTCTTTACTTCTAATATTAAAATTATGACGATCATTCACTAGATCTAGCTTGTCTAAATTTTTACGAATATGCATTAAGTTATCGAAGATGTATTGGGAGGGCAAAGTTAAGATATCATATTCTTGAAACTTGTTCTTTAGAGATTCACTCCATAATATGACTAAAATGGTGGCTGGTTATATCAGGTACTGTAGGGAACGCGATGATGGTCGTTTTGTGTTCATTTAAAGTCATATTAATATAATAAGCTAGTCGTGATGAGGACCGACGGATCGAAGTTCCATAATCTTCTATAAGTACCGTGCGAAAGAAACCAATGTAAATTTGGAGAAATAAAACGATTTTTGTTAATTGAAAAAAAAACTCATCAATAACTTTTAGATAACAAAGGAAAATTGGTTGATAAACAGAGGTCTTTTTAACCTGTTTTTATCTTTGTTTATTTATATATAGATTCCTAATTCCTAAATACAATCGTAAGCTTGTAAATGATTCTTTTATGTTCCTTGTTCCTACTAAACAGATCAAAAAGGATTTAATTACGAAGTTGTACTGGTGTTTAAATATTATCCCAAAGACTTTCCAAGTTTATGCCGTTAATCATTTCAAAACAATGCTTTGCAGGAGTTTGCTTAATTTAATAAATTCCTTAGTTTTTATATTATTTAGTAAAAAAAAAATCTGCGATAATATTACAAAAATAATCAACAGACAAACAACTATTAAGGTCGAAAAACGTTTATTAAAACAAAGAACGGTATTAAAAGAGCGTGTCTCTCCGGATAATAATCGCGTATACGCGCGGCGTCGTTCGTCCGGACAATATATGATCACATTACTTGGGGACGTGTCCTCCGAGCTTAATCTAGCACCCTGGAAGTGCGTCACCCTTGTCCATCGAATACTACACGCGTACCCTCACCCTTCAGACTCGATGGGACTCCGTCTATCACTAGGTGACCTAATCTTCCAGTGTACGAATTCACAAGAATGTTCGAATGAAGTAGGTAATAATATAATTTTATGTGTTACATACTTTTTTCAATATTATTAATTAGTTATCGAAGTGGTGAAATGTTAAGAAAAAATTTGTCGCCATATTTTTTTCTGTTTACTAGCTCACCAAATAGCTTTTAAATAGGTAATTTAAAAAAATGATTGATTAACAGAGGAGAATAAAATATTTACTAATTTTACCTTTGGCTATTTATACCCATATAGCTTATTCTGTGTTATCTTTCATAGATTCATTATATTTTTGCATCGCTCCACCCGTTTGAGCGAAGTTTTAAATGTATGTTTTTCTTTTGATTTATTTTAGTAGTCCACAGTCTCTTTTTATTAGCTATGTATGTATTATTCAATTTAGGAAAGCATATCCATACTATTAATTTTATAAAAAAAACGTATTGATTTTATAAAGAACTAGCTGTGTACCTGCGGCTGCGCCCTCATATTATTCTTCACTGTGTTTTAATTATTTTCATACAGAAACCTAATTATTGTCCCAATTTTTTTTAATACTAAGATAAAGTAAGAATATTTGTCATTAATTCAAACACTTGCCCGTATAACTGTGCATTGAATCGAATTTTATTCAATTTTTATGAGTTCTAATTTTTTTATGCGGAACCGTAATTATTTTCGAAAATCAAAACTACCCTTAGTTACGCGTAGTAACTTCAGCTATCTACTAAAAAAAGTCCCGTCAAAATCTGTCAAGCCGTTCAGAAGATTCCTTACGCGGAACAAACAGACACACAGACAAGAAATTTAAAAATTGTATTTTCTGATATAGGTATCTTATATATATTTAGTTAAAAATTGTTATTTTCTACATTACAAACAGACACTTCAATTTTATTTATTAGTGTAGATTAATTAATGTTTTTCTTGTCGTGTATGTGTAAAATAAAATTAATCATTTTTTATTTCATGTTACATTTATAATACCGCTATTTTTATTTTATTTATTTCTGCTGCATTATATCTCTCCAATATTCAATGAATTAGGTAAAGTATTTCAAGGCCATTTTGCCAGCTCTTCTACCCTATAGTTACGGGCATTGGGTACAGCTATTTCTTTCCTATAACAGCTTAAGGTAGCAACGTGTATATTCAAATCATGCCTGAGAATACATTTATAATTGAAGCACATAATAATTTTAAATCGATTTAGTGATTCTCGAACTAAATACTAATACCGAGCTAATACTCCTATTGGCTAATACCGAGACTTGCCTTATGTTAATACGTAGGCATTGGATTCAACAACCGGAATGATTTTAACAATTAATTTGGTATATACGTATATTTAGCTTATTGTTTAGTAGAAGTGATAGTAACAACATTTGCCACCTTGAATATTCTTTGGTTTTCGTTGTCATTCGTTTCGTTAACTGCTAGGCACACCGGATTTCTTAAAATACCTACATATATAGAATTCATAAGCTCATATAATAATGACCGGCACATGCGAATCAGACTTCATGTTGATAAAATACAAGATTGCGAGAATTATCAAAGTAAAGTTAAACCCCTTAGTCATAAGAACATAAGATATCGATAATTAAGAATATTCTATACCTACCGTTAATGTGCAAAATATTGTTCTGCTTCGTTTTAGTAAACTTATGTTTTCTCGTGTTGTTGGTAATTATTTTACTTATGTTACGGCGAAAAAAGTTTGATGAAAAGAAAAAAAAAAAGTATAATTGAAATGAAACAAAGGTCTCTATTGTTGCTTTCCGTGTCGAAACGCAAAAGTCCGTCGACTGTTTTAGCGAAATTGTTGGTGTGTTGCTAAAACTTGATCTCGCAAACTCTACTCACATTTATGTTTTTTTATTATTCATTTGTTTGTTGGGTTATAACAATTCTCTGTTTGAAAATGAAATAGTACAATGAGGTTAAAATAGTTTGGAATCTCTAACCCTTAATATTATAACGAATTAGTCGATTAACAACGAATACACAAAGAGGTTAATTCCAGATTTACTAGGATATGCAGAGAAATTACTAAATATTATTTCCGCTTATAAAATAACCGTATTATCAAATATAATTAAACATGTTTATGAAACTAATTATGTACGTAAATTTATTCTGATTTCTGAATTTGAACGTTTCACATAGTGAGGTACAAAACAAATTTGAAGTTAGTTTGTGTCGTTCGCGAGTTGTGAGTTTATAAAGTAAATAAAAACTGTACAAAGCAGTGATCGCTAGAGTTTTGTAATTTAGAACATATTGACCCCGAGCGTGTGTGTACGTTCATGTTATGTCATTATTGAGTAGAGTAGCGCTCGATCTTAGTTGCTCGGCGGCGGCGGCGGCAAGTTATCTAAGTGAAGCTCACACGCTGCGGTGTGTAGTTGGCAACAGTTTACCAACAAAGCCGGTCTTCACAGTACCGCTGCCGGCACGTTCGTGAGTTAAGACATTCAAAACCGCTCAATATCCTGGCAAGTATGAAAGTTTCGGTCGGCACACGGCTTCACGTGGTCCCGGTGGGAGGGGTACGCTGGGTGAGGGGTACGCCGGGAGGGCTAAACTATGCGAAGAATGCGCAATTAGTGAGCGAGCGAGCGTGTAAGGGGCCCGGCCGTGCCGCCAGCCGGTGAACGCAGTAAGAAAATATAAAGAAGGGGCGGGCCGCCCGCGCCCGTTGTTTAGCGCCCCGCCCGCCTTCGGGCATAACTCCCGATTGTCTCCCGAGAAATCCTCCTTAGACCTGTCGCGACTCAACCCTTTCCGCGAGGATTTGCTTCGCATAGCTTCTGTCTGGGTCAGCGTGAAATTTGGCTAAGACGGACCGAACGTTAAATTGAAACAGAAGTCAAATAATTTCAATGTTATATATTAAACATTGTTTTATAGTGCGAATCAAATAACATATGTTATGAATGTCAATAAGACTAACTAATTTTTATTCCAAAATCTTAAATGAATATTGTAATAGGTCGATTTAACCCAACCCTCTTTAAAAGTTTATTTAACATTGCTTATAACACCTTGATTGATAACTATTTTATTGTTTCCATGTCGTTAATAAATAAAATTGTTAAAAATATATTTCTTCATTGTATTTACGAGAAAACCTTTAAAAAGAGCTTTCCCCGAAAACAGCCGCGATGTCATGCCACAGGTACGACGACGTTAATGTATTTCTGATGGATCTTCAATATCTCCCCATTTATCG
Source organism: Samia ricini (assembly GCA_014132275.2). Classification (NCBI taxonomy): domain Eukaryota; kingdom Metazoa; phylum Arthropoda; class Insecta; order Lepidoptera; family Saturniidae; genus Samia; species Samia ricini. Next base: position 28,619,450 of record AP028159.1, on the reverse strand, counting down.
AATAAATTGCGTTTTGTGAAACGCTGAACGTGTTTACTAGTAAAAGTCTAACAAAAATAATGAACCGAAGCGATATATATTTCAATATCAACCACACGAGTGCCGGTAATGATAATAATTATCCTATTTTCTAATACTACTATTCAATATTCATATTAGTGTAGCGTGCACGCACAATTCCATCTGAGAGCGCGCGAGAGCGTGGCCGCGTCGCACTGCCGGTGGACCAAATTAGCCAACTAACGAACTAATAAATAATGATCTCTTGTTTTTCTATTCAACTTGGAATAGAAACGTTTTGAGTTTATCCTTCTCTGCACCGGACTATTTATAGAAGGATGCACACGAGGATTCGGGTGAAAGCACTCTTAATGCTCGATTCGCGGGCGTCGATGTCACAAGAACCAAGCTGAGCAATCTCACGGTATACGAACGTATAATATGACACAGCGTAATACGTACTAATAGCAATTTGTTAGAGTAGTCGCACTTACTAATTTTAACTTAACAGCCGACGTGAAAAGTTTACGACACTCCCATAATTTCGAGAATGTTCGAGAAAAGATCTTTTTTAGGGTTTGTTTCTAAAATTCTCCTCTTTTAATTTAATTTAACAGTAAAGGCGGTGATCGCTAAGGTTATTCCTTAAAATGTTCTAATTGAAACTTTTATTATTATTGTAAGCTAATATTAAAATATAACTCAAATGAAACACCTACTTTGATATTCAGAATATTTGACAGTTTTATAGATTTCTTTTGTTTAATGAAAAGACGTGAATGTCTGAATGTATTATATTTATAAATTTGAAATAAACTATAGAAATGTGTAAGGCCACGCAGAATACCCAATCTCTTTCTTTACCTATGTAAATATGGTTATGAGTATATGAATAGATAAATAATTCTTAAGCTCAGAAACATATACATAGATAACTAGCTATGCTAGTGTTTCCGCTCCCGTTATTAGTAATATTATGGCTGGTATTTTTTCAAAACAACTTGTACATAATTTAAGTATAAATGATGTAAATATGGTAAATCCTATCGGTCATTTTATGTGTTTTTTTATTATTCAGATTACTGCTATTAAATACTCGTAGATACTGTTTAATGTAATAAAATATATACTTCATATGTAGATTACCCATAAAAATGAGACAATAGGAAAACAATCGAAAGCTGGCGATTACGCCAGGTTAGTCCTCAAGGGGTTAAATCATATGACCAGATAATATACTTACGATTTTCAAAAAAGTATCATGTAAATCGATCTATTGGTTTGCAAGTTATAAGCCAACTTACGTTATAAGAAACGTTGACTTTTATATAATGGAAGGATGATAATTAATATTCTATTATATTTAAAAATCTTGTACACACGTACAAATGGTTCGATATACGATACATACATACACATTCGGCTCAACGAGCAAGCAAGGGGTTAATTAAATTCGCACCAGCCGCTCTCGTCGCCATCGCATTCCCCGAATTCAATGAGATTTCAATTTACTTTGCTCTCTCTCGGCGAGTCTTCCTGTGTTGTTCGCCAATTAAAACCCTATTAGTTGCCTAAATTTTGCGGTCTCTGTTAACCGGGTGGCAATCGAATAGCTGATCAAGAGTGGGCAAGAGTTAAAATTAACGCTTCAAAAACGATTTGAATGAATAATTTTACTCCTCGTAAAAGTTTACAGATATATAAAATTTATAGAATTCAAACTACGTTTCGTAGCGAAATGTCGTTAGAAAATTTCTTAATATTTAGAGGATATGCGGCGACAAATTTGAAAAGTAGGTATTTCAGAAATCTATTGCTATCGCGTTCCACCCCAAAAAGAAAGTTATAAAACACGAAAGGGACAACTGCAGCTCGGGCTGATTTTACCGATGCAAAATAGACGAAAACATCATTTCGCAGTGCCTTATTTCCTCCTTCAAAACTGAACCGATTTTCAATTTTCTTTGACTATGCCTCTACGTTTTGCTTTTTTTGTTTTTATTTATCCACTTTGTTTGACGAACGTTTGAAAATGGCGGTAAAAATCGAGAACTTTTTTCGTATTCAATAGCTCCCTAGTAAATGTATGGAAAAAAAATCTAAACGTACAGGCATGGCAGTAGTGGTTATATATAATTTGGTATAAAAATATTTTCCATAATGCTGTTATCTAGAGAGGAAATAGGGGACTGCGTTTGTATGGAGAAAGACCGCTCGCATATCCTCTTAAGTACTAATCATAAAACAAGCTGTGCTGCGGCTCCGGTCTCGTATCATATTTTCTATTCCGCATAATTATTCGCAGTGTGATATAGTTTGTAAGTTGTCATAGGAAAATAATGGACTGTATTTTTTTGTACAGATCCTAAAATACTTTTGGTATCAACAGAAAATATCTTACAAATTCATACATTGCCAGTAAAACTGTACATTTAATCGTTTTTTTTTTTCATGGTTCCATGGGTTTGCATTGTTTTACGAGGAACCCTATTTTTCAAAAATAAAAGTAGCATAACTTACGCTTTATAACTTCACCTATCTACCAGAAAAGGTTCCGTCAAAATCTGTCCAGCCGTTCCGGAGATTAGCCGGAACAAACAAAAAAATTGAAATTGTATTTAGCAAAAAAGCTTTTATGTTAATATAATAAAAAGTTACTTTAATTTTATTTATTTATATAGAAGAGTTAAAATTGATTATGTATCAATTACTTACCTGATTTTAAGAATCATCTGTAGAAAAGTTACATTATCAGTGAGTAAAACATAGGCTAATTATTTATTAAAGAGTCAATGCCGGGGCGGGTCGCTAGTTATTAATAAAACAATTATACTGAAATACACAAATTGAATATCATATAACAAATCGATGAATACTTCATATGTTATATATATATAAATAGATTGTTATATGAAAATTATTTGACTTTAGCGAGTTGCATTGACTCGGACCGATCCACCCCGCATTCCCGACCGGCTGCAGTTTCAATGATTGAAAATAGCTATTCAAAATATTTTGAAAATTGTTTCATAACAGGATCGGTAGCGTAGTTGCGCCGGGATTGCATTGTACGCCGCGCGTTTATACAAATTAACTATGCGAAACATTTCGCGGACAATGTCAATCGACATATGTCATTTTTTATCTCCCGCGTTCGTATTTATATATTACAAAGCGATTAATTGCTATCTATACTATTAAATAAAATCAAAGTGTCTGTTTTTAATGGTATAAAAAAACATTTTTTTACTAAATACATCCGGTACCTATAACAAACAATTTTTTTTTAAATGTTTGTCTGTCTGGCTGTTTTTCCGCCTAATCTCGGGAACGACTTGACCAATTTTAACCGAATTTTATTGTCAGATAGCTGAAGTCACTCCGCGTAACTTAGGCTACTTTTATTTTTCGAAAATAATGTTAGGATAAAAAAAATTTAAACTAAGGAAATTGTGAATAAACTGCGATTCATTACACATTTTACTGGCACTTGCCATAGGTCACCCCCTATAAGGGAGGCATTACCATAATCACCACGCTCAGCAAGCGCAGTAAGGTGGTTTGTATTACTCAGAGGATGTTTGCTGCCCATTCTCTGGTTTTTTTATTCCTTAGTCGCCTTTTACGACACCCCCGGGAAAAATATGGGATGGTACTATTCTTGGCCGGCACCACACGGCTCATTCATTCATCAATATTCATTTTAATTTGTATTTGTACGTAATCAAAAAATTGTATATTATATTTCCAGGAAGGAACGAATTAATTGCGAGGTATATTAAATTAAGGACAGGGAAAACCCGAACGAGAAAACAAGTATCATCTCACATACAGGTGCTAGCTAGGCGAAAACTACGTGAAATTCAGGCCAAACTTAAAGTGGTAAGTAATATTATTTAATCGACAATTAGTATGTATTACAATAAACATTTAAATTATTTCGATGTATTCATGATACGATATGGATAACGTTCAGGATGGTGGGATGATGAAAGAAAAGGCCATGCAGTCGATGAGCACGCTATCTAGCGCTCAGATCGTTGCTGGCTTACCACACCCAGCGTACCACCATACGGTACTCAACTTGAGAAAGGCATGCCTTTGTGTTATTTGTCAAAAAAAAAAAAAAAAAAAAACTAAATCGTCTTTAAAACGTGTTGCTTCTACTATTCTAGGCATGTTGCCAAATTGCACGCATTGGAAAGAAATATACTACAATAATAACAATTTATAACTGAATTCGCTTCACTCACAATTTACCATACTTCAAACGTTACTTGCAGTTTTTACCGTTTGAAATTAAAAGCAGAATGATAATATACGTTTTATGCTAAAAGTTATTAGTAAACACATTGAGAAGGCGGTATTAGTAGTATGAGTCATCTCGTATTTGTTGCAAACTTTACTCGAACTCGTGTAAAAATAGAAATCATTCACGTTTTTGGTCTAAAATTGAAATTGCTTAAGTGTGTAGATTATTTAACAGGTTGAGCGTATTAATAATATTAACGCTTAATACACTCGTTTATAATTTACCATAATACATATATGTTTTAAACTATTGTATAATTGATTATTTCAGCAATTTTGGCAACCAGGACTACAAGCGGGAACATCGCAAGAGTGAGTAGTCATTATTTTAAATTAATTTAATCACACATCATCTATATCTATACTAATAAATAAAATTAAAGTGTCTGTTTGTTCCTGGTAATCTCCGGAACGGCGGGACCTATTTTGACCGGCCTTTTTGGAAATATAGAGGAAGTTATTCCGCGTAATTTAGGGTACTTTTAATTCTGGAAAATAATCAGAGTTCCGTATAAAAAAAAAGACAAAGCAAAGAATATATGAAACGCGGACGCAGCCGCGAGTACACAACTAGTTTACTTGTTTAATATAATTATAAACAGTATTAATATACCTTTCTGAGAAACTTTAAAATTAGCAATGCATTATTGTAAAGTGGTTCGTGTATGATTCTGTACTGTAGTTCTAGATTATTTATTTGGATAAATTCTCTGAAATAATAAATAACGGTTTATTTGATTATTCTTTTTAATTATTTTCTTAATTGTAATATATTTACTGTAGGCCAAATTCTCTTTACAGTACCTATTTGTTGAAACAATGACCTATTTGTTTTTTTAATCAGTAATATTTTAGCGGTTGTCAGAGCATAGCTTGTAACCCACCTATTAAATGAAATAAAAAGAGTTGTTGCTTGAAAATCGGTCACGTGTATCTCGTACCCAGTTTTACGTATAGAATCAGATAATAAAATATTATATACACAACAATAAATTTCGAGAACTCTTTTTATTCTCAATTATATTTATTTTAACTAGAAACCAATAACGTTCGATCGAACATTGAATTTGTTTTCAAAATTATATGAATTATTACTGTGTTTATACTATTGTGCAGTAATCACACTCACACACACATAACATCGTTTGATGTCTAAATTCAAATAATTTTCTATAACTATGACGCTATGACTGTCAACGGCGATATGGTAATAATTTATAGTGAGTTGTTTGTTTTTATAATATTGGTATTACAGACTCTTATCTGTCTATATCGTGTGGCTAAGTATAACGCATAAGGCTGTTTAATATACTTAATAAAAAAACAACAGCATACAATAACGTAAAGATAAATCTTGTCTAAGAAATCTACGATCACACTCACTCAATTGATGTTCTTTAATACCAATAGATCGTTCTGTAAATCCATTTTTTTTTTTACATGTAGTCTCGGGTCAAGTAATTCACGCATGGATTGCTTTGATCTTTTACAACAGACATGCCAAACTGAAAGGCTTTGGTGGGTGAAAATAGACCAAGTGGGCTACAACGGCATCAACTAACAAAAAAAATCGTATTGCATTGATCGAAGTCAAGGATATAGTTTAGTTATTTAATTTAATTATATAAAACGCTCAAGAGCCGCAACGGGTGCCACTAAGTTGGTTCGAGAGTTTGATATGTCTGTTATAAAAAAAAAAAAACCCGTGTATGACATTAGGATCATGTGATATTTCAGTGTGAAACCGTTCCCTGGTGCTCCGTACAAGGGTGTACCAGGGGTTGGTGGCGTTGGAGTAACGACCGGTACAGACGTAGCTCCTCCACCACCCTGGGAAGGACGCGCCATCGCCACTCATAAACTTAGGCTCGTCGAGTTCTCCGCCTTCGTGGAACATCCGCGAGATCCAGACACGGTATGGACCTTTTTTTAAACTTGTATACTAAATCTCTACAAGATCGTCAAAAATTGATGCTCTGTAGTAGTATATTCGAATATATTTTATAAAGAATCTCTAGTTTTCAGTGACGGAAATACTGTGACGAAACCATAGGGCAATTTTTAATATACACTTGTTTAGCTAAACACCATTAAGTTTGCAAATCTATCGCCGAGTTACTGTAATGGTTTCAACACATATCAGGCGGGTCGGCTCAATGCCAGGACGCCAGCGCGATGTGAACAGTTGTAATGTACTAGTTAATATATAACACGTCACGTGGAGCAGGAGCGACCTGTTCTGTAGTAACGTCGCGCTTGCGCCCTGGCCCGCCCCCGCTGTGCGTTGATACTTTAAACGTCTTTCGGCAGTAGAAAAACATTGGTATTAGGCCTTTTTTTTTTTTGACGGGGGGAAATGCATTTACGCACTACCCTTATCTATTGTATTTGTGGGATCAGAGTCCCCCAAATACAATAGATAAGGGGGCACGGAGTGACGAGCTCCGTGCCAGTGTGGGACTCAGCCGGGCGAGAGTCGCCCGGAAATACCCACTAAAACCCCCCGGGGCCGTCCGCTGCATTTGGGATGGGGGCGACACGGAGTGTTTTTAGGCCTTACGTCATATCATTTATAATCAAATACTAAACCTGTACATTAAACGGTGAAGGTGTAAGAACCCCTCCGATCAACAGCGTTAGCTAGATAGAAAAAAAAATTATGTCTTAGGATGCTTTTTTAATCAGAGGAAGCCTAAAAAGACTACATAGCTCACCTCTGGGAGATTATGGGACTGAATCAAGTTCGGATTTGTCATCATATTTACCTGGAGGCGCAAATAGATGTTTCACAACATTTATTGGTTTAACTAATAAAAATAAACAATTTATCAATAAAATAAAAAAACAAAAATTGAAATCGATATTGATTTACGTGACCGATTAAAGGAAATTTGATAAACGTTGCTGATAACAAAAAAAAAAAAAAACATAAGTACACATCGATAAAATAATTATTATAAATGTGTACGTTATGCAACATTGATATTAAAGTCGAAATAATTTCAAAAGCATATTACAACGGCAACAATGAGCGAATTGAAAGTAATACACCTTGAACTTTTATTACCACGAATTATATCTTGTCCGTAACATACAAACGTTTCAAGGTACGAAGGACCAATTTGTTTGTATATGTTTATTCATACCTACATTGCAATAATAAGACGCATGTTTTACCGCAATACATTGATTTCTTTAAGCTTAAAGAGCAGCTGCAGGGTCAGATCTAGTAAAACATACCGCGATCTTCACGCTTTAAAATTATTGTTTTTGTTCAAATAAGAAAAATATGTGTGGTGTGGTAGAGGATGTGGTGACCAAAATAGAGAAAGGTATGCTTAGTTGGTTTGGGCATGTAGAGAGGATGGATGAGAGAAGATTAACGAAATTAATTTATAAGGCGAGGGCGAATGGGCAAGTCAGTAAGGGTCGATAGACAAAATCAATCACGTGTTAAATAAAGGCCAGGTAAAAAGTACTCATAACCGACGAGCATGTATGAAAGCGCTCATGAAAGTAGAGGAAGCGAAAGAGGTATGCCAAGATCGTAGCAAGTGGAAGGACGTAATCTCTGCCTACCCCCCCGGGAGAAAGGCGTGATGATATGTATGTAAGAAAAATATAACACTGACTGATTTAAAAACACAAGTTACAAAACTAAAGCATGTTTTAAAATTTCAAAACATACTATTTAAAAACAATTTTATCGTGGGATTCTCAACCTTTAAATCCGGCCCTAGAAATTGTAAATTAATGTGAAATCCAGTATCTATTATCCAATAAGTTTGTTCGTCTATTTATGCGATAACTCCAAAATTACTTACCTATCTCTTTCATTCCGCGCCTGTTGTTAATTGTAATGTACCGTACCGTAATTGTAAGGTACTATACTTCAATGAATGTAATAGTCCTCCCTCAGAAGTTCACGTGAACCTGGTACACAAACCCCTCTTTTAATTTTATCTGGTCAATTTGGTCATAATACTAGAAGTTTGTGTAATAATTTATCGTGTTTTATTTAGTTTATTTTGTTATTTTATTTCAGTACCCGCCTAGTACAGCGCCGGCGCAACATTTATTCGTACATATAGGTGGTACAGTCACATACGCAGATCCTTTATTAGAGGTGAGTTATTAATACACAATCCTATAATATATAACTATAAAAGTTTCTTTATTGGTACCTTTTTTTTTTTGACGGGGCAAATGCATTTACGCACTACCCTTACCTATTGCATTAGTGAGACCGGAGTCCCCAAATGCAATAGGTAAGGGGATACGGAGGGACGAACTCCGTGCCAGTGTGGGACTCGCCCGGGCTTGAAGCGCCCGGAAATACCCACTAAAACCCCCCGGGGCCGTCCGCCGCATTTGGGATGGGGGCGACACGGGGTGGCTTTCGCAAGCACCGCGTCGCTCCCTGCGGCGAACCCACCAGGCCTCGTCCGTGCAATGGCCCGGTAGGGATGGAGGAGAATACTTCCCCTCCACCTTTTAGCCCACCTCTCGAGGAAGAGGCACGACCGTCTGGTCGTCAGGGGGGGGGCAGAATATACTTCCTGCCCCCCATAAAAATGTGTTACACACCCTGGGTTCGAACCTCCGACCTTCTAATAGTACCGTCTATGAGACACGCGGACTAGTCCACCGGGCTGACCACGCTCTCTTCTTTATTGGTACCTGACGTTTTGTGTTTATTTTCGAGTCCATATAAAAAATTATCTACCACTTTTCTTTTTACAAGTACCTACATCCTTATAACCTCTATAATATTGTGAATGAGAAATGTTTAGATATTTTCCTTATTAACTCTCAAATAATTGGACATAAATAAATGTTAAGATATAAGAGATAAACTTTGCTAAGGAAATGAATATAGATGTTTTTTATAACTATACTTTTTATAGCTTTCATTTACACCTAGCGAAGCGGGAAATACCTATTATTATGTGGATGTAGTATCTTCTATATCTGTTTTTTTTATTACTGTAATACTAAATTATGCCATATATTGTGTTATAACTTTTGTAATGAATACTAGTAAAAGGAATGGCGATGACTGTTGATTAATTTTCGTATCGTTTATAATAATACTGTGCCTAACGTTTTTTTTTTTTTTTTGGAAATTTGTGAGCCTGGACTTTGGTCAAACGATTTTGCAGTATGACTTTTAAATGTTCTTAGTGTTATTTTGGCCACTGTGACAAATTTAGGGCTACGGTAATATTACAGATTACATTTTTTCTTCCAGTCAGTAGATGTCCAACAGATAAACGATAAGTTCCCAGAAAAGAAGGGTGGTCTCAAAGAGTTGTACGAAAAAGGACCGAGAAACGCCTTCTTCCTCGTCAAGTTTTGGGCGGACCTTAATACAAATAATTTAGACGATCCGGGGGCTTTCTACGGAGTCACCAGTGTGTGAGTGTTTATATTTTTAATCTAGATTTATTACGTTTGTTATGTAATTTCTTCTATACAGCAATTCGCATGTATCTAGAACTACCTGTGTGCCCGCGGCTCCGCCCGCATTTCATATATTCTTCACTGCGTAATATCGTTTTTAAATAATCATTGGAAAATAATGTTTTCGTGGTGATATCCATTAAGTCGTATTTTATTCATAATTTCATGAGTTTTATTTATTTTTTTTACACAGAATCCTAGTTATTTTCCTAAATTTTTATTTTTTACTAAGATAAAGTAAAAATATTTCTCATAAATTCAAGCTCGTATTGCTCGTAAGGCTATGCATTGAATCTGATTTTATTTCAATTTTTATAAGTTTTAATGTATTTACACGGAATCCTAATTATTTTTGAAAAGTACCCTAATTTACGCGGAGTAACTTGAACTATCTACCAAAAAAAATATCCCGTCAAAATCCGACAAAAATGTTTTTACAATTGTAATCGTCATTCATATGTATTTAGTAAGAAGTCGTTATTTTGATATTAAAAACAGACACGTAAATTTTATTTATTAGTATATATTCAGTTACCATTATATTAATGTTTTATTATGATGTCCTCATCTGAATACTTAATGGTCTTTGTTGAAATAAAACTCATCTATCACTCGATCTTTGGCGGAAGAAATCATTATCGAATCAAAATTATATTCCAATTTCTTATATCACTCTCTATCAACCCTTCCCGACTTCGCACGTGTATATAGAAATCTCAAATTATAAAAAAACATACAGCCTACTCACTGATAATATGGATTTCTACTGGTGAAAAAAAAATTAAAATGAGTTAAGCGGTTTTTTAGTTTATACATTTATTTATTTACATTAAAATTCACAGCTCGTATAAAAAAAAATACATTTAAACTAAATTGATAAATAAAAAATTAAGAGCCAAAAATGAATTTGTAACTATTTAAAAACTAATTATCAGACAATGTTTACATGTATGTGTGTCTCTGTATGTGTGTGTGCGAGTGTATGTAATGTGTATAAATGTGTATAAATGTGGATAAATTTAAATTTTACAAACAAAAGCAATTTTTTCTCTATATATAATATTTAGTGTAGTAATAACTTATCCAGTTTATACAATACTGATCTTTACGAAATACTCTAATGTCACATGAACACTGACATATTAAATATGGTAATTGACTGCACCCATCAGACTCGTTTTACCAACGCCTCGATGGACCTAAGTGAACACTTACAAGAGATTGATACTGTTATAAAATTTAATATTATCATTAAGTTATTCAAAGGTAACTTAAGTCACTATTACGTCACAGATTAATGTGGACTCAATGCAGAATTTCATACTATGATTTGAAGTTATTGTAACTGACGGACCAACGATTATGAGCGTCCGTGTATACTATTACGTAGACTGCTCTGCCGCGCCCTATCAGCATAGAAACAGGATGGTATAAGTTTGACAATTCTGTATGCCGAAAGGGACGCAGTAGAGCACGTGGACCGGGTCGTTGCCGGGAAAAATGCAACAACGCAGTATACTTTCTATTGTACACACTTTTTATTCTCTCACTATACTATTACAATGAAATCACTTGTCTTGAACTTAACTTTCACTTTGACGATCGCGACGAGACCACCCTTTCTCGGCCCATATGGCCTATTCTTATTGTGCCGGCTAGTTCGGCACCCCGTACGCGAGAAGCTCTTTCATACCCCTACTGTAGCGCGCTGTATGCTCAAATATTATTATTATGCATTATTTATTTATTTATTTATCTGAATAATTGCTATCTTAATAATACAGCGCACTACGTTTGGATACATTGTATAAGTACTCTATCTACCTCGCTATCTAACTAGGAAATCATCTTTATTATATTATACATCATTTTCATATCGCATAGTATCTTATTCTATTTACAATTAATTATATTCTATTCTAAAGTCTTGAAGCGTCGCCAACAGTTATATTTGACTGAAACAAATCATCAGTAAAGTGTGTGAGCTCAAATAACCTAAAAACACGTGTGACTCCCCCTTAAATGCTACTACAAACCCTGATGGAGGGGATTGTATATTTTGCAATTTTTTCCTTAATTTCTAAAGATTTATTATTTTGTATTAATGTCAAAAAAAATTTTTTTTACTAAATAGATATGAATGTATAATCAAAAAAAATTTTTTTTTTTTTTTTTTGTACATTTGTCTGTTTGTAATGGGTAATCTCCTGAATGGCTGGACCGATTTAGACGGGACTTTTTTGGTAGATAGCTGAAGTTACTCCGGGTAACTTAGGATACTTTTAATTTTTGAACATAAATTCCACGTAAAAAAAATTCGAATAAAATCCGATCCATGCACAGTTTTACGGGCAAGTGCTATAATTTATGAGATTTTTTATTATTTTATTTTAGTAGTTACTTCGTATTATTCAGGGTCTCGTAAAAAAAAAATTAATACACAGTGAAGAGTATATGAAATGCGGATGCAGCCGCGAGGACACAGCTAGTTGAATAGAAAAAGTAGAGACCGAAGAAAGAGTGTGAGGAATAATAGGAAAGGGGGTCGAAGAAAGAGATGACGATTGACAGAGACATATGTATGAAGAAAACACACTGCGCCGACTCCAAGTGAGTTAGGAAACAGGGCATGAGAATGATAATGACTTCAAATTTAACAGGCTATACGGCGAAGTATTCGCCAATCAATAAAATATTGATACTCTAACAAATAAATTTATCCGTGTCGGCTTAAGAACAGTACCACCTCATATCTACCCGTAATGTCGTAAAAGACGACTAAGGGATACACCAAGGGATGAGCAACAGCATCCTCTGAGGACCACAAACACCTACTGTGATCGCCAACCCGCCTGCCAAGCGTGGCGATTATGGCAATTCCTTATCTTATCTTTGGAGAAGACCTAGTCCAGCAGTGGATGCCTTTACGGTTGGATGCAGAGGCGTCTTTACCTATAGGGCGCCGAGCGACGCTTTTGACACCTACAAAGATACGTCGCTCGGGGCTCTAACGCTCTTAAGAGACGTCAGGACTTTGGTGGCACAAAGGCTAGAGACGCTGCTGCTTGGATGGACGGATTAAATAAAATATCATCATTCTCCTGCCTTTTCCCAACTCACTTGGGGTCGGCGCAGTATATTTTCTTCTTCCACACGTCCCTATCAGCCGTCATCTCTTCATTCACTCCTTTTTCTTTCATATCATTTCTTACACACTCCATCCACACTTTGGCCTTCCTCTACTTTTCCATCCTTCCACATTCATATTCATTACTATTTTACCCACATGCGCTTCCTCTCTTCTCATAACATATCCATACCACGACAAACGAGAACCTTTCAACTTTTCTACCATTGACGTAACTTTCAAACTCCCTCTAATATATTAATTCCTTATTTTATCCATTCTTGTAACACCACACATCCATCTCAACATTCGCATCTCAGCTACATGCAGTCGCTTCTCATCCATCTTCTTACTAGCCCGGCATTCTGATCCATACAATATGACAGGTCTTATGATGGACTTATATATTATCCTCCCCTTCAATTTAAGGGGCATCCTGGGGTCACAAATCACACCAGAGACCTGTCGCCATTTCATCCAACCTGAGTTGATTCTATGTAAAATTCTAAATAAAATAATAAATTTTAATCATCAGTTACGAGAGCAACGAGAACATGACGATAACGTGCAGTACGAAGGTGTGCTCCTTCGGGAAACAGGTCGTCGAGAAAGTGGAGACGGAGTACGCCCGGTTCGAAGGCGGACGGTTCGTGTACCGCATCCACCGGTCGCCGATGTGCGAGTACATGGTCAACTTTATACACAAACTGAAACACTTACCCGAGAAGTATATGATGAATAGCGTCTTAGAGAACTTCACTATTTTACAGGTAAAATTAATTCTTGTTCTCCTTTATCCAGCACTTTATCTTTCTCTCGTGTGATTGTAGATTAGAGCCCCTGAATACTATTTTATTTTTGAAAACATTGTACTGTTCCCCACTGCCCTCTAGGATATCTTCAAGGTTCACGTCTGCTATACTGTGATATAGTACACCTAAGTACAATCCATCGGTGACCTCAAAATGATATGACTGACCTTAAATGAACATGGGTATGACGAAAATCATGTCAATAAAGTTGTGCCAACTCAAAAAAAATCGGTGACTCTACGCTCGAAGTTGTTGACAGTTGTATAGTTTTTTTTTTTTTTTTTGACGGGGGAAAATGCATTTACGCACTACCCTTACCTATTGCATTAGTGAGAGCGGAGTCCCCCAATGAAATGGGTAAGGGGGCACGGAGGGACGAGCTCCGTGCCAGTGTGGGACTCGCCCGGGCGTGGAGCGCCCGGAAATACCCACTAAAACCCCCCGGGGCCGTCCGCCGCATTTGGGATGGGGGCGACACGGGGTGGCTTTCGCAAGCACCGCGTCGTGACAGTTGTATACCTAGGATAAACCGTCCAGTTAGGTAGATCCAACTTCGAGAAAGTGGTTAATCGTCGTCTGTCAAATGGCTTCCACGTAACGGAAGATGTAGCGGGGGTGTGCGCCCCCCACGAGGTGGACCAACGACCTGGTGAAGGTCACAGGAGTCCGCTGGATGCGAGAGGCGCAAGGGCGGTCGTCGTTGAGATCTTTGGGGGAGACCTATGCCCAGTGTTGGACATCTTTCGGTTCAATGGATGGATAGATGAAAAAATCTTTTCGGCAGTCGCGTTCTGGGATCAGCCACTGTAGATTCAGCGTTTAGCAAGGCGATAAAGCAATTGATAGAGTCCGACTGTTCCAATATTACGTACATTCTTTAACTGTGGCATGATGATGGCAACTGTGGATAAATTGTATCTAAATCAGCGGTAGTTATCATTATCTTTGGCCTATATTGGAACGAAGTTCCTTACGGCAGGCTTGGAGCAGATAGGGATTTTGCTGCGCGACCGAACTGAAAAAAATGTGATAGTATAACCGTAAGAAAAAATCCGTGGAATAAAACCGTTAAATGAGACGTGCGCAGGCGCGACACTCGTATACACAAGCGAGTAGTGTATAATACCTTTCTCTTTCTTTCTTTTCGTTCTCTCATTTTTATTTTTTTCGTAATTTATTATTTCCTAAGATACTGAATTTCCTAAATACTTTCATGTACTTAAATAAAATGTACTTAAATAAAAAATTGAGCGCGATTTTTTTTTTTTTTTTTTGCAAATTGTGTCGATTCTACATTAGCCGAAGGAACTTCGTTCCTACCTGGGGTCCCGCGACACCACATCTTTTTTTTTCATTTAACATCAGATCGAGTGCAGTCATTTTACCGAGTTCAACAAAAGGCAGTTCCTTAGAACTTATCATGTCACCATATTAGGATACATTATCACTTGACATCAAGTGACTGAGATGTACAGCATGGGGCTATTTAAGCATTACGTATATTCATTAAATATATAAAAAATTGATAATTGTTGCGAACTAGGCAGGGTATTACAAAATTTTCCACTATTAATAATGCATCCAATGAGTTTAAGAGTGAGGCCGAATTAACGTAATTTTGGTGATAATAATAATTGTTTCTCACGACAATGCAAAATGAGAGTTATCTGTCAATTCACACACGTAAATGCAACTGAATTTCGGTCAGCGTCTACGACCTTCGCCTGTAAAGGAAGGGGATATTTACGCGCATTTAGCAAGAATCAACCCGTTTTTTTTTGTTGTTAAATAAGCAATATTTTTAATAGATTCATCACAATATACGACACAAACATCCCTGTACGAACGTATGCATTTAATTTATTACGCCTATTTTTGGCGAATTGACCAAATTACAGTCAAACGTAAGTTACGCGACTCGCAAAATTACGCTCATTCGGCGTCACGTTTATGGGCTTTATAATACAACGATAGGAATTTTCTTCACCAGGTGGTATCAAATAGGGACACGCAAGAAACGTTATTATGTGCGGCGTTTGTGTTTGAAGTGTCGAACAGTGAACACGGTGCTCAGCATCACATCTACAGGCTCGTCAAGGATTGAACCTGCTACCTTATCACATGAGCATTCCTTCATACACGGAACCAGTGGTACTTGGACAATGCAAGTATTTTTCTAACCTTCGTGTTGTTTAGTGATCACGGCACGGCGGAACAATGCAAAATCATATTATTTAAAAATGTTTTTAATTACTTACACATAACTACATACTTTTCAGTTTTAATTTTTCGCAATAGAAATATCATAAACACAATACGAAGAAAAATAAAAAAAACATTATGTTTGTAATTACTACTATCATCACAAAATAAACCGAGGACGGTTTTGAAGTTTCTGGTTCAAAATTAACTAAAGTAATAAACTGGCTTTGAATGAGCGTTCCAATATGATATAAACAAAATCGAATACTTTAGACAAATCAATTTGATATTTATCACAAGTGCAATTATTGTAATTTTTAAAAAGTAATATTCATTTTATTTATTTAAAATTAAGTCAACAACTATTTATTTTTTTTATCGAACATACAATCGTAGTAATGGATGGCTTTAAATATTCAATATTAGAAATCTTGAATGCCAATAACATTCAAATATAATTTAAAATATCTCCTTTAAAAAGTGTTTAAACAAGTCTATAATTTTATAAGTAAAATCAATAAAATAATAATAAATTCAGCCCATTTGGTAAACTTACTATTGTACCTGTAACGCATTAATCAGGACATTACAGTATTTTAGTAATATTAAATCGATATCTCGTATAAATTTGTTTAGTTACATGATACATCTCTAGTAAGGTCAGAATGACAGATGTCAAAAAACTCAATACGGTCCCGTTTGTTTTGTGACGACGTAGATAAATAAAAATATAATTAAGTCAATAAAGTGTTTTGTGTTGAGTGCCGTGTATAAAGCCGACTAATGTTTTTGCCAAGAACTGTTGCTATGTTTAACCGGTGCATCAATGTTATCGTGCAAAATATAAAGTTTTTATATGTCTGTTATCAATATGAGCCTAATATAACAAAATGTGATCTGAAAATTACGCTACAAGTATTTTTGTAACGAATGTTTATTGTGTATAGCTCAATTTTTTAAATATTAGAAATCCTTTTTAACCCTTACACAATATAATATTTGTTGGTGACTTTTGAACAACAGCGATTACGTTGTTTAGAATTTTCGCTGTAGTAATAATTAATTCTTTTTTTTTTTTCGTTTAATTATGTAACTCTCAAAAAATATTGTTTTTAATATACATAGCCGCGTGTAATATAATGTGAATTAATAAATATATATAATTGAATACACACAGTGCCTCTATAATTATGTTACATTAACATAAATTACTTGAGCAATTTAATCTTTTCACTGTATTGTAGAAATATGACAATGAAAAGATTAAATATTAGTGTATAGTATATCGTGAATATATAAATAAGTTAAATCATAGATATTATTATTAAGGAGATGTCTACTGAGTTTTAAGTGTTTGTGGTACAATTTTATTCCTCTCTGCTTGCTTTTTTTTTTTGTTATCAAATGGGTTAACTACATATTCTTTTGTTAATTTTTTCTACTACATTTTAACAATCTTTTTATTTTCTTTCAACCTTTTTAGTTTTAAGGTGTTTCTTTGAACACAGTAATTTTATTTTGTAGTTAACTCAAAAATTATATTTCTATCAAATTAATGTATAATAAACCAGTTTATGGTTTGACTACGTCTGTATTTACTTTTGAAAAGAGGCAATTGCCCAGTAGTGGGACAATTTATTATGCAGACTGGTATTAATTGTTATTTGGACTTTCTTCTATTTATTTCAGTTTTACAGATTTGTAATAAAATTGTATCATAATATGAATAATAATAAAAATTAAAATGCTGACGATTTTGATGCATAAAACATATAACTGTACATATCTCCCTTTTAAAAAAATGTCTTACAAATAATTTTGTTTTGAATTTGGTGATTTTGTTGAATTAATCGGCAGCTGTCTAGGTAAAGTCGCCATTTGTCACGTGACCAAAACGACATGTCCTTTCAGATCAGTATTTCTAATTATTAATGAAATTTAAACATAAAATATAGATAGCCGGTCAATTTACCTTTCGATTCTCAAAGTACAAAGTATTCCAGACATGGGGCCGGCCAGCATGATTTTATACAATAGGTTGTTTTTTTTTTTTTTTCTAACGTGGCAATGATTTGATCTCTCTTTTAGTCAAATATTTTTAGGGCGATCCCCATCGTCGCGTTTACGTGAGAGCTCATTAGTCCGACGCGATATTAATTTTAAAGTTTAACATTGAATATCGTTTAGTTTCAAGACAATGATGATGTAGATAAATATTATCATAGATAATAATAATAATAATATTATTATTAAGAGATTTTTTGTTTGTATTTATTTGATAGAGTTATATATTAGATAAATTGTAAAGTGGAATAGCTTTAAGTTTTTTTTTTTTTTTTTAATAATATGGCGATGGTTGTTCGAGAATTTCAATGTGAAGTTGTCACTTAGTACTTAAGATGGTTCACTTAATTTTGTTGCGGTTTGCGATTTGTTTCTCCTTTTTCGTTTGTTCGTCTTATATCGAAGTACTCTAAATCTTCTATGGTTTTTTTTTCGAGATAATCGCCATTATTAGTTTTGAACGTGAGAGAAGTAAGCAAAAGAGATCTGCTCCGTTGTGATTTTATATACACTTTATTTGTTATTTTAATAATTATTATGTACTCAAATGTGAGATTAACGCAATTTTTGACTCTTTTGCTATATTATTATTAAGTGTAAATGAGAAGATTTGTTTGTAGACAACGCGACGGCAATATTTTAATAGTTTTATTATTATAGTCGTGTTGTGTAAATAAAATATTTTTTAGTGCATTTCTTTCATTTCTAGTACTTATTTTAGATGATTTATGTGCTTCTATGCAAGTCTTTCATATCGACAATCTGCCATATCAAGAGATGAGAATATATATATATATATTAAAAATAAAATAGTCGGCGATGTTTGGGGACAATCATTTGACAATTACTGTTTCATAATGAATCTTTTTTTATTATTATCATTATATGAAATATAACGTATGCTTACAGGTATATCTTTTTTTGTTATGATTTTGTATTCGACAAATGATTTCCAACGATGTGAGCCGACAGTGTACAGTATTTTAAAGATAAATACTACGTTAAAGATTTGTATGAAAATTTAATTATATTGTCTTCATAAAATATATGTGTTATTATTTATTTATGCAAACTAATGCATGTGATTATTGATAAACCATTTTGATAAACAGTCGACCCCCGCCAGCCTTATCAATACAATTGTGTCCAATCACTTGGAACGATTTATGATATTATTGTTTTGATAAATTTACCTACCAATTACTAATTACCAGTGCATCAAAAAATCACTATACAAAAAAAAACTAATGCTATATCGATTCTATCTATCTATTCAACCATAAGACGTCCACTGCTGGACACAGGTCTCCTCCAATAAGGTCGGGATTGCCATAATCGGGTTAGCAATCGCTGTAGGTGTTCATGGTACTCGGAGGATGCTGTTGTCCATCCCCTGGTTATATATCCCTTAGTCGCCCTTTACGACACCTACGGGAAGATATGGGGTGATACGATTCTAAGCCGGCACCACACGGCGCTGTATCGACTAAATGCGTCATTTTTGATTACTCATGAATAAACCGAAAATGGGAAAACAACAAAAATCCGTCGCAAGTTTTTTATAATATCAATAACTATCGTTATTTTTTTTCTACACTTGCTTTGACCACTATCTCACCCGATGTTAAGTGACGATGTGGTTGAGGATGGTAAACACACTAAACCTAGCTACTGGTTCTCAAGTGATGCTGCCGGAACACACCTATTGGTAATTGGTGACAGGTTTTCAAACTTGAGGGTGGTAGCTACCCAGGTGGGCATCATTAGAAAATGCCCTACCATCATGCTATAGTTTTCTCAAGATGTTTTCCTTAGCCGAAAGCTGAGGCCAATTTTAGAGTTGAATAGGTGTGATCGAACCTGCGTCGATTGACGCGAAATCCGACCGCACTACCCCCACTGCGCCATCATCGCTTCTATCAATTCGTTTTACCTTCCAAAATGAAATTGTACCTAATCGGAGAGCGTATCAGTAACCAAAATTATCACACAAAAAAAATAAAAACTGCCAATAGAGATGACAGTTCTTTCCGAAAAAGATCAGTTTTTTAATCGACACGAGTTATACGAGTTGAAGTTTTACACAACAAAATTGAGGTCTAAAATATCGATTTCTAGAAAATCAATCTATTTTTCGAATTGTTTTTTCTATTCACAACTATCATTTTCCATTGGACGAAATGAGACCATCAATCCATTTTAAACTCTGGTCATCGAATACACGGTATTCGATTTTCATTAGTAAATTCAGTACTAATAAATAAAATTCTTGTCTGTTTGTAATGTCAAAATTATTTTTTGTTACTGAATAGATATTAATGTATACAAGATACCTATACCAAAAACGCTATTTTTAAAATGATGTATGTCCGTCTGTTTGTTTCGGGTAATCTACGGAACTGTGGGACGGATTTTCAAGGGACTTTTTTGGTACATGGCTTAAGTTACTTCCCGTAACTTAGGTGCTTTTAATTTTCAAAAATAATTAAGGATTTTGCATAAAAAAATTGAATAAAATCCGATTCAATGTTCTTGAATTTATTATAAATATTTTTACTTTATCTTAGTACTAAACAGTAATTAGGGTTCCATATAAAAAAATTAAAACGCAGTCAAGAACATATGAAACAACGCGGGCACACAGCTAGTACAGTATAATAAGGACACAACAGCACGCTGAATAAAAATGAGAAAGACAATTGACGCGAAACCAATTACATAACACGTTAAAAACTGGTAGTTCTTGTAACTAGAAATTTATTTGTCAACAAATTTTCCAACTATACATATAGAAAAATTGTAATATTTAAACAGACATTCAACAAGAAATCGTATTCTTAATTATTTAATCCACCGAAAATTATGTAATTTAGAAAGTGTCTGTTTCCAATCCATTACAGTAGCAAGTTCACGCCCCGCGTTGGAAATTAGGTAAAGTAGTTTTTTTTAATTCCCTCGTAGGTACACAATACACGATAAATATTATTGAATAACAAAAAAATAGATGTAAGATTAAAATAATTATAATTATCAACTATTTAATTAATTAATCAGAGGATTATTACACTATCGATAACACTATGTATTTCGTAATAAAATTATTTCTCTCTGTGACACCTATGAGATAAGGCGTATGGTAAAAAAATATTTATTTTTTTATTTCTCTTAATGATATCAATATTTCAGGTGTTAGAACAATGAGAGTAAATTTAATCTTATTATGGTTATTCTGTGTCACCGTTGTGAATTCCGGTAAGTGTACATATGTGATGATAAAATTAATACAAAATTATTGACAACTCCATACAAATAATAAATGCATCTTGAGACTTTAAAAACGTTGCTCAAGGCCTAGAAATGACCTCTAGTGTCGCCATCTTGTAGCAAAAACATACAATTACCAACAATTATCAGTTACTTGAGTTAAAGTCTACTAATATCCCACAAATCCGTTAAGTGCATTTTCTTGGGAAGAGTAAATTTTCAATGAAATTAAATTGAAAAATAATTAAAACATTAAACTAAATGTTTATTAAATTATAAAAAATTTCTATTGGATTGGTAACAATTTCTCTTTATTATGATAAGTAACAATGTGGTCGTAGATATTAACATGTTTAAACCTGGAGATACTGGATCTAAGGTGATGCTATCGGAACATACTTATAGGTTCTTGGGGGCAGATTTACAATTTGAAGGCCATAGTTATCCAAGGGGGTATAACAATAAAAAGTTTCTTAGAAAATCTACCTATAGATGTGACTGCCCATATTACGAGTACATAAATACATTTTTCAGTGGTTGAAATCAAGTAGCTTCATGAGGACTCAGTTGCAAGTACCATGCGATAAAATCAATCGTCGTATGTTACTATCGTTTAAAGAAAACATTGTAATTAAGACATTTTTTTACACAGTATAGGCTGAGTGCTTTGCGCACAAATCACATCTGATGTTAAGTGGCGTTGTGGTCCAGGATGATAAACACACTTAGCCTAGAGGTACTGGTTCTCAAGTGATGCTGCCGCAACACACCTATTGGTATTTGGTGACAGTTTTTCAAACTTGAGGGCGGTAACTACCCAGGCGGATATTATTAGCAAATGCCCTACCACCAAAGCTTAGAGTGGTATAGGTGGGCTCGAAGTCGCATCCATTGACGCGGAATCCCGCCGAGCTAACCACTGTGTCATCATCGCTTCAAAAATATCATATAACGGTGTTAGTGTATTTTTTAGTCTTTAACCGGCTGATTTGTCGTGAGGACTATTAAATTAAATTAAACGAAATGGATACATGAAAATAATATAATTCATATAAGTTTAACATAACATTTAAAATAAGTATAAAAATTACAAAGAAATAAAACAAACCTGCTACTTCAATCATGGTAAGGGAAGATCCTGGCCAGGCACCCATCCCAGAGCGGGTACGTCCCTTTCGCTGCTGTTCACGATCCTGGGAAGCCTTTCTTGAATAATTTTTCACCCTTAATAATATCATGGGTGCAGCATCGTTCCTTGTCATCCGGGATATCTATATCTCGAAGTAATATATCTATATAAATATCTTGTATAGTAATTTTCTGTATATCGTAATCGTATTGAAGAAAAGATGGCACAGCGGGTAGTGCGGCCGGATTCCGCGTCAATCGACGCTAGTTCGATCCCCACCTATCCGACTCTAAAATCGGCCTGAGCTTTCGGTAAAGGAAAACATTGTGAGGAAACCATAGCATGGTGTTAGGGCATTATCTAATGAAGCCCGCCTGGGTAGCTACCACCTTCAAGTTTGAAAACCTGTCGCCAAATACCAATAGGTGTGTCACGGCATCATCACTTGAGAACCAGGACCTCTAAGCTTAGAGTGTTTACCACCCTGGACCACATTGTCACTTAACATCAGCTGAGATTGTGGTCAAAGCACAGAGCCTATTCCGTGTAAAAAAAATGAGCTCGACGTTTTCCTTTTTTTACGTCCTCTCTTTCTCGACCCCTTTTTCTTATTGACATCAAAATTCTATTCCTTCTCGAAGTTTGAAGAATCAAATTTTAAAGTGTTCCTTCTTAAACGGCCTCCGCAATGAATCCATTAAAAACTCGTGTTCGATTAGCAGAGCGCACGCGTAAAATATACTATAAAAATGACAGTTGACTGTTTATTGATATAAACTAATAGAAAACCTTCGGGTTTTCTTAATGAAATTAATTAATAAATATAATGAAAATTTGTCAACAATAATATAATAAATATTATAAAAACAAGTGATATTAAAACTAATAATAACAGATTACCACTATCAAAGACCAATACTTCTCAAGGTGTTTCGGCGGCCGAATTTTAGATCCAGTGTCTTATCTAGCCTCAGCATGCTTCCTCTTCTCCGAATGTGTGATCAAAAGATATCCTTCATTTTAACACATAAAAATACACCATAAATTTATTTTAATTAATAGTTTAATGTAATTTTACTTATATCATAATAATAATTACATGGTGATTTTTCGATGC
This sequence comes from Samia ricini, assembly GCA_014132275.2. Taxonomy (NCBI): domain Eukaryota; kingdom Metazoa; phylum Arthropoda; class Insecta; order Lepidoptera; family Saturniidae; genus Samia; species Samia ricini. Next base: position 28,595,961 of record AP028159.1, on the reverse strand, counting down.
CAGATGACTTGCCATGTCGAGTCCGAGATGTCGGTATCGCGGGAAGATCTATAGTTTGCGTATGTGACGCTAACTACTGTGATACTATCACTAGAGAAGAACCTAGACCCGGCACTTATGTTGTATACACGTCCAGTGATGTAAGTTGTACCTATCATTAAGAGTATTAAAATATTAACTGTATAACCTAGTAGTTAATGAGTTTACCTAAAATGATCTCCATTACGTTTCTTAGTAAACTTTAACGATCTAACGCAGGGCTTCTTAAAGTTTTGTCATTCACGACCCCATTTATGATTGCGAGTTTCTTGACGACCCCATACAAATATAAAAGAAAAATAAATTAATATTTTTTGATGATTTATTTATTAGGTAACAATATACATATAATAGCGATCATCAATGGTTTACTGCTGTCGGCGGAGATAGCTTAAAACCTTCAACAAATGCGCGTGTCTAGACGCTAAGTCTACTGTATTCCGCCAACTCTAGTGATGTTATAAAATGGTATATATAAATATTTGACATTAAAATCTCTCGCGACCGCAGAATTTTGCTACGCGACCCCATTTGTGGTCGCGGCCCATAGTTTAAGAAGCCCTGATCTAACGCATTAAATAACAGTGGTTGGCACCGATATCACATTTAATGAAATTCGAAGTGTCACAGCTCAAAAATATAAGCCAAATCGATACATAATTATAGAGCCAGTAAGTTAAGTAGGTAATGAATTTATTACTCAAAAAAACGTTGTTTGCATGTTCTGTATATCAAGATATGTGTGCGTGTGATGATGTCAGCATGTTTTTATGAATACACATTATAATCCAATTTCAGGCTGGCCTTAGGTTCGCTAAAACTTACGGTGTAATACAACAAGCAGCAGGAAACGAGACCGCTGAACAAGATGACGTGGAATTTCCTGAGCCAACAGACGCTGATTATGAAGATACCGGAAAATTCTCTGAAGAACAAGTGCTAAGTACTTAGTTTATTATTAGAATTATTGGAACGATAATAAAATAAAATTGAATACTTAATCAAATGTTCAACATTTTTAGGATCACGCCTTAGGATATATACAAGTAGGCGGTTACAACGTATCGAAGGTTTTGGTGGATCAGTAACCGATGCCGCTTCGATTAACTGGCGCAAACTATCCGATGCCGCTCAAACTCGACTGATCAAGTTAGTTAATAATATCATACAAATTTTGGAAAGAGTTACATGATACACTGTTATAATTATACAGAAAACTAGCTCTTGTCTACGGCTTCGCTCGCGTTAATGTAGACTTTGTAATCAATGCAAACATAAATGGTAGGAGCAGATATACAGTATGTTCTTTTCTATACATCAGACAACGTGTATGCAAAATTTAATGATGATCCACTAAGGGCCAATTTTTTGATCCGTAGTCAACTCGAGAAATGGTCAGATTTGTAACAAATGGCTAAAATAATGCCCTGATGCGTTTTTTGAAACATAGTTAAGCTAACCATTTGTCAAAAATGTGACTATTTGTTACAAAATTTAACCATTCAGCCCAGTCGGGTTAGCAAGATGGCGGATGGTTAACGCTAGTGCGAACAGCTGTTTCATTGCTTTTGTGTAACATTTGAAGTAGATAATTTGAAGTTTCATTATGTAACATTAATTTATACAAAATAATTTGTTAAATAATTACAACGTATTAATAAATTGCTATTTATTATCTTTTTCGTAATATATTTGTTTATGAATTTTGTTTTTCATAAGAATTCAGTATTCCATTATGTATAGTATATCAAGTTCGTACAAATATTTATTTGGCTTGTAAAATATATTAAATCCAAGAATAAAATTATAAAATCAAAGAATATTTTAGACAAGACGAAATAAAAAAAAAGGTAATATCATTACAAAACTATCACAAGGAATAATAATGGACACAGATGTTCGAGAGTAGCTCTACCCTTTGTTTTTTGTAATGTTTGTTCGACAACTCGAATTATGGACCATGACACATTTTACTCGGAATGATCATACAAAAAAAATTACCGGAATCAAAAGTATTCTATTATACAGTTCATTTTACTGGCAACATAAATAACTATTGCTAAATTTAACCATAGTAGAATTTGTCATCAAAAAACGCATTGTGATTATAACCATTGGTTTGTGTAATAGTAATAGTAAAATTGACAAATGGATATAGTAACTTTGACTACGGATCAAAAAATTGGCTCTAAGTAGTTAGGAAGTGAAAGCGTAACAAACAAACAAATTCACATTTATAATTTTAGTTGGAATTGTTAAAATTTCAGCTTCAAACATGATAATAGTTATTCACACCATCACAACCTCACAACCATATACATATTTTCACATATGTATAATTAGTTAAGGTTTACTTAATTATGATTCCGAAATAATTTTGTACGATCAATGTTTAAGGTGTGTTGCAAAGGACATCGGAGTAATGTTTTACTGTATCCAAAAAACAAGATCATTTTGAAAACGTAGACTCTATATATTTCCAAACATGTCAGTAATTATTCGTCTGGTATCCATCCCTAAATTTTTCATTTTTCTCTTAATTAGCTCCAAGAACACCATGATCTAGTTATGAAATAAATATTAAAAACTGTACCCAACTACTAATAATCCTTTCAGCACGTATTTCGGAAGCGAAGGCATAGAGTACAATTTAATTCGAGTGCCAATCGGAGGCTGTGATTTTTCCACACATCCCTATACATATAATGAAATGCCGTGGAACGATGCCGCACTTACCAATTACACGCTAGCTGAAGAAGACTTGTTTTACAAGGTAATAAACTTGGTTTTAACAAAATTTGTTTTTATCTAAATGGTTAGTTACCTTTCTAAAACTTATATTAATAGAATTTTTAAAATAAATACAATAATCATCATAACCAGTTTGATATAGATAGGTAAAAAGTGTTTTGATTTATTTGTTTGCAACCCTATTATGATTTTGTCTAATTATTAGGTTGGTAACACACTGTATTTTTATACATATATAAATCACTTATAATCCGATAAGTGTCGTTAAATTTGCTTATGATTATTATTATAGAATAGATAACACCATTATCGTTATCGCCGATTGTTATTTGAGATACAGTAGTACCTACATTATTTAGAGATCAAGTTGTGAGTTTTGTTCGGAGCAACTCGACAACTAGCAGATGAGACCATTGATGTTCCAAGCGCGTCCGTAAATGACGATGGTCGCTTTCCATCGGCTGGATCTTATGCCTATGAGTGATGATGTCTCAAAGGCTCTGTTGTCGGATATCGCGTGGATCAACTTGAGTTTGACTACTATCCTACAATAACCCTAAATTTTCGTAGCTTTTCCAATACTTTACTGGCTAGCTAACCACACTCAAATTTGAAAATATTTCGTCAAGTATCTAAAGCAGTCTTTCCCAAAAGTGGTAGATAACGCCCCCTTGTGGGCGCTGCACGCCTAAAGGGGGCGGTAAACGTAAGCATCTATGGGGGATCTGAATAGGGATTACGTAAGGAATGTATATATATTTTTAAAATTTACTGTTTTTCTCAAAATCATGCTAATGCTTACGTGATCATGGAGGGTGGAGGTTGTAAGAACTTAGGTTACTATTGCTGATAAGTGGGAGGGGGGACGGTTAAAATGTCCAAAATCTTGCTTACGTAATACTTGAACAGCCTGTTTACATCTGGTGAGGTTATGGTCAGAAGTTAAAAATATAGTGGGTATATAAAAGAAATTATAACTTTCGCAGTTTGATCCACACTTTTATTCCATGCCGGTAAAAGGTGAATAATTTTTTTTAAATTAAATTATATTAATATAAACAATAATAATTAAAAAAAAACTAAGCAGCCACTGTGGCGTGTGCTGTCAGTTTAAGAATAGTACTACCCCATATCTGCCCGTGGGTGTCGTAAAAGGCGACTAAGGGATATAACCAGGGGATGGGCAGCAGCATCGTCTGAGTCTTATAAACACCTTTTTTTTTTGTTTTTGACGGGGGGAAATGCTTTTAGTGTCATAAACACCTACTGCGATCGCCAACCCGCCTACCAAACGTGGCGATTATGGTAATCCCCCCTTTTCTTTGGGGGAGACCTATGCCCAGCAGTGGACGCCTTTACGGATGGATGGATGGAAGCAGCCATGGCGACTGCCGATGAAAGTGAAAAATCGAAACTTTGGAACAACTGTTCTTTATTGTTTAAATTTTATAATTCGTTACTTGAAATTTTTAACATAACCTAACATTTAACATACATATAAAATTTGTCTGGTTTTTGCATCTATTGAAGCTCCGAGCAATAATGATATACATTTTCTTATAATTTATTCATCTTTGTTCATAATCATAACTTACGATAGGCTGCGAATGTATACATTTTATTATTTACCTCTGACCGCCTTTTCATCCATGCCGCTAGCAGTTAATTGCCATCTTATCCATGACATACTGTAGCATGTTGGTGGGTGACGTCATAGCATTGGTAAGGCGAATTTCTAAGTTTTCCCCTACCGAGAATCGCTCAACGCCGCTAATGATGTTTTCACTTTAAAAGTGTACGACATCTATACCCGGCATCTTGTGACTGCCGACTTTTTTAAAACTGTGAATTTAGTTAACGCCTTCTATATAGATATATTGTATATACATAGTTGCCGATGATCAGAAGGAGTCAGCGAGTAGCGACGGATGAAATTAAAATAACAGCGAGCACGTGGTCACCGCCGATATGGATGAAAACCAACGAAATGATAACCGGTTTTGGTCAGTTAAAACCGGAGTTTTACCAATCCTATGCTGATTATCATGTCAGGTAAGAGGTTATATAATCTTCGAATTATCGAATGTTAATATTGAGATAAAACCAAAAATGTATCGTATTTATGACTGATTACTGACACTTTAAGAGAAAAAAACGATTGATATTTCGCAAAAAACAGATGAAATTGCATATTGAAACTGGCCGTATGTCAACTTCGTATTCCATCCCAATTTTCTATGTCATTTACTTTATATGTTATTGCGTTATTTATCTCTTAAATATCTACTATGGTTATACTATCTCTAAATGGTTTATGTAAAATCATTTCTTTAGCACGAATTCGACGTAATTTACTATTATCTCCCGGCCGGTTTCAATGTTCGTTTTATATAATCCGGAATTTCAATCCTTTTTTCTCTAAATTATCATTTCAAACAACAATATAATTTTGGTTTGATCGCAATCTCAACTTTCGAATATTCGAAATTGAACCACGCCGTATGTTTCTTACCTTTTAATAAAGCTCGTTTTATTTAATATGTTACGATTAATTTTATACAAAGTGCATCATGTGTTCATTATTTTTTTAATATATACTATTTAATAACAGATTCTTAGAAGAATATGAAAAGGCTGACGTGAATATTTGGGCGATCACAACAACAAACGAACCGATCAACGGTATCATACCGCTGGTTAACTTCAATTCGCTTGGGTGGACTCCGAGACAATTAGTAAGGTTTTATATTTTATAACTAGCTGTGTCCTCACGGCTGCGCCCGCTTTTCTTATATTCTTCACTGGATTTATGATAACTTTTTCTATACGGATCACTAATTTTTTAGAACTAAGATATAGTAAAAATATTTCTTATAAATTCAAATACTTGCCCGTAAAACTGTGCATCAAATCGGGTTTTATTCAATTATTTATGAGTATTAATTTCTTTACGTGGAACAATTTCTGGAAAATTAAAAGTACCCTAAGTTACGCAGAGTAACTTCAGCTATCTACCAAAAAATCCTATCAAAATCGGCCCAGCCGTTCCGGAGATTACCCGAGATTAGTTTTCGAAAATATTTAAGGTACCGCATAAAAAAATTAAAACTCATGAAAATTGAATTTATGAGAAATATTTTTACTTAGTACTAAACAAAAAATGGTGTTCCGTGTAAAAAAAAAACCAGTGAAGAATATATGAAACGCGGGTGCAGCCGCGTGCACACAGCTAGTAGATAAATAAATATGAAAATGTCGATGGCCAAGAAAAACACCAATCCAGGTAAGAATCAATAAATCAAAGTTTCATCCAAGTCATTTCAGCCGTCAGGAGAAAGTCTAATACCAATACACATACGCGAATTAATCACTTAACAGCAAATCTATTTTTCCGAAATTTTAATCCCCTTTTTCTGTAAAATGTCAGATCAGTCAAAAATCCGTAACATTTTTAGTTTGATCTTAACCTTAACTTTTAGGATTCGATATTGAAACTCGCCGTTAATAGTATTAGATTAGGCCTATCTGTCAGTAACACGGTCATACGCTAATTTACTAAATTTCGCAGGGTCGTTGGGTGGGAATAACTTGGGGCCAACGATAAGGAATTCTCGTTTCAACAAAACATTGATTTTAGCTGTCGATGACCAACGTTACATTGTTCCTATATGGTTACGTGGTGTAAGTATTTTACCTTCACTAAGAACGTATATTATAATACTAACTGTGCACCCGCGGCTGCGCCCGCGTTTCATATATTCTTCGCTGCGTTTTAATTTTTTTTTTACACGAAACCCTAATAATTCTCTTAATTTTTTTTTAGTGATAAGTAAAGTAAAAATACTTGTCATAAATTATAGCACTTGCCCGTAGAATTGTGCATTAAGTCGGATTTTTGTCAAATTTTTTATAAATTGTATTTTTGGTATAGGTATCGTATACACATTATACATTCATATTTATTTAGTAAAAAAATAATTTTGACATTACAAATACTACCCTTTAATTTTATTTATTAGTAGAGATATAGATAAAAGTTTTTAACTTTTCGCGTTCTTTTAAGTTTTTAACTTCTAAACGGGTCTTAATCATATTTTTTGTTGTCGATATATCGGCTGGTGTTTAACGTGGTAACGGACTGATTAACCTTACGGGATGTAGCCTGCTTTGTGGGGAAGTGTATTTTGTTCAACTACCCTCATTTGACATAATAAATTGTTCTACTCATACTTACATTTAAAAGTCAACGGCTCTCTAGATCTGTTCGTTAGTAGGTACTAATTTATTGTATAAATCGGATATTTATTTATATTTACGTCTAGTCACATTTAATTAGTAAGGTATTGATACATTTTGTTAAGTTTGGTATAATATATCTAAAGTCTAATTGAATAAAGTGACTACAAAAATTACTACTCTCCGCGGTTTTACACGCGCAGTTCCCGTTGCCGTGCGATTTTCGGAAAAAAATCCTATTCTATGCCATTCCCTGGATTTCAAAATATCTCCATACCAAATTTCATCCAAATCGGTCTAGCAGTTTTTAAGTTTATTCGTTACATACAAAAATACAAATCATTCCTCTTTATAATATTAATTATAGATAGAAGCAACATCTATTTGTATGTTCGTTTGTTGGATTATAATTCAATATTTTTTTCACATCTTAAATTCCGGTTAAATTTCAGTTTATATTTAATACATTAGATATTAATACATCGTACAAATTATGAGTATATAAGTATATTAACCCCTTGAGCACTTATCTGGCGTTTACGCCAGCTTTCCATTGTTTTCTTATTGTCTTATTTTTACGGGTACTCGACACATTAAGTAAAAAAAAATACCAAAAATATATTCTGTCTTGCTATAGGTACTTTAAATAAGCCAATAAATATATTTAAGAAATACATAATGTAGCAAATAATTGTGAGGAATAGACATTATTATAAGACAGTGAAATGCAGTCGCGTTGCCCTTGCAGGCCCTGAACCAAAATTTGTTGTTAGGGAGGGGGCTCTACCTGACTGTAGGGACGCCAAAGTGGAGGGGTAAAGATCCTTGATAACATTTTACATACCGACGGGGCTCTTGTAGCCCGTGGCCCCATATCATTGTTACGGCGGTAGCTACGCCCCCTGGTACAATGTGAATTGTTATGAAGAAATATTATGATAATAAGAAAATGTTTTTTTTTTATCAATGTAATACGTATGTATTACGTTTAAACACTATTACAGATGGAATACGAGGACCCGAAATCTATAGATTACATCGATGGTGTAGCCATACATTATTATGGTAATTTCGTCCCGGCTCGTATTCTGACTACACTTCAACGTCGTTACCCGGATAAGATCCTCTTATCGACTGAAGCGTGTGAAGGTAATAAATAGACATCGCCCGCCAAATGCAAAAACGGCGTATAAGGTTTTTGGCGGGATTTCAATCTGTCATGTATCAGTTATTATTTTTAATTCATTAACTTGCGTGTTTGACCCTATATTGTTTAATTTCGACACCGTTTTATATTATATAGTTTGGTTATTGCGTAAGTGTATTGGAAATAGTTACATGAAGCGTTTATTCTGAGGTATCACGAAAACCCCGTGGAAAGTTCTAGCAAGATGAGCCACCTATTTTGCTGGAGCTTTGAAACGTTTTAAACTAATAATTTATCTCGTTTTTTATTTATTTTATAAATTTAATGAAACAATTTGAGAAAACCGGTTGGGTGATCGATGAAACAGTACCTGTACGTCAAAGAAACGCAAGATCGTTAGAGAATATTGTTGCCGTTCGGGACAATGTTCGAGAAAACCCTAGACAGTCCATCCCGCGTCATGTGCAAGAGCCGGGTCTTTCTGTGACATCAACTTGGCTGACTTTGCATCGAGATCTGGGTTTTCACCATATAAAATTCAATTAACTCGAGAGCTAAAACCCAACGACCACAGACAGCGCCGTGTATTCGCTGATGGGGCTTTAGAGCATTTGGCTGCTAACCCTGCTTTCGACAAAATATCATCTTCCGTGATGAGGCTCATTTCGAGTTGAGTGGATTTGTTAACAAACAAAATTGCCGGATTTGGAGCGACGAAAATCCACGGGAGATTCATCAGATGCCTTTACACTCTGAAAGTTACGTTTTGTGTGGATTTTGGTCCGGCGGTATCATCGGCCCTTATTCTTCCAAGAAGCGCAAGGAGCCGCGTTCACTGTCAATAGCGACCGATATCGGACGATGATAACAAACTTTTTGTGGCCTAGGATAGGTGGTATGGATCTTAAAAACATGTGGTTCCAACAGGACGGCGCCACTTACCATAAAGCACGGGAAACATAAAATTTATTGGATGAGAAATTCGAAGGCTTCGTCATCTCGCGTGGTGGCGACATCAACTGGCCACCGAGACCGTGTGACTTAACACCGCTCGACTCTCGACTTTCTGTAGGGCTACGTGAAATCTCTAGTCTATCCAGACAAACCACAGTCTATTGCCGCCCTGAAGGCCAACATAACTCGCGCTCTTCGTGAAATTGAGCCCCATTTATGACGAAGACCTCATACAAAATTGGTCCACCAGGATACACCACCTACAGCGTAGACGCGGCGGCTATTTGGCTGAAATTATATTCCGAAATATCATCGAATACCTTTTAAAAATTGTGCAATATCACTTAAACAGGTTTTTTTTTATTTTATTTTTAAGTTTAAGTGCTTTTAAGGAAAAACCCTTTATTATAAAATATATCTTAATTTCAACTTAGATTTTGTCGTATCGACATAGCTGAAAAAGGTAACACGCTAAGCCTAGAGTGACTATATCTCAAGTGGAGGTTTCAAAATAAATATAGGTATTTATAGGTGCAGGACGAAGACGAACTTGAGTGGTAAAGCAGAGACGAACATTAAAAAACGGCATTTGATTACCTGTGCATTCGTTTTTTCTTAGAGCATTTTTTTAGTGACTTAACTTGTAAGAAAATACGGACTAATATTGAAAGGAGTTTTCGTATGATTATTGGTACAGGTGCTATGCCGTGGGACAAGTTAAAAGTTGAAATTGGATCTTGGAGACGTGCACGGCGCTACACAACTAGCATAATGCAGGTCTGTAGTCTATACTTAACAACTTATATAAGTAATGCAATAAATACTGATCTTCGTAATTTATAAATTTATAGTCCTTCAAAAACTTATCTGGCCTGGTGTGGGAATAAATTAGGCACAAACAATAACACTTTACTATATTTAACTCAATAGAGCAAGAGCCCACGACATCCAGATCTTCGTTATTTTATAAAGGATGAAAGTTTTATATCTCTCCAAGACAGGTAAGAACGATCCCAACATATGAAACTTGATGAGTGGTGGCTTTGGCAGATAACAGGTACTAAAGGTCTAAAATTCGTTATAATATCAGCCTTTAGTTTTGTCTATATTTTATTCGGAATAATCTTAGAAACACGTGGCTCATTACCATGCACCTACTTACTGCTAGACACTCTTAAACTATAGTAAATCGTAAGTATACTTTCGTTATAGTATCACAGCTGATTTTTATGTATGTCACTCAGGGAACGATCAATAGATGTTTTCTCAGCTTCCAGACAGTTTATTGACAGACTATTGACTTTTAAAGATGACGACGTTAGTTCCTCTTTTGGCCACCGGGTCAAATAAGTTTGTCGTTCTACAGTAGTCAGATTTTTGGAAATGTATTTATATTTATTATATATAATGACAAAAGAATAAAATAAGATCAAGATGTTTTTCTGCTGTTTCAGTCGATTTTCTTTTATGTAATGCAGCTATTGAAAATGTTTCGATTTTTAAAATTCAAATTGTCAATAACGAATATGATCGAATTTCAATCTATTTCTATAGTTTGGCCATTGGAACATATGTTATTATTATTATGTGATGATCGCATGTTTATTCACCAGGATTTAAACAATTTTGTCGTCGGTTGGATCGATTGGAACCTCTGTCTCGATCCTGAGGGTGGACCGAACTGGGCTGACAATTTCGTAGACGCTCCCATTCTGGTATACGGGGATCGAGACGAATTTATAAAACAACCAATGTACTATGCTATGGGTCATTTCGCAAAATTCATCCCCAGAGGATCTCGACGTATTCAAGTTTCGAGAAGGAGCATTATTACTGTTGAAAATGTTGCCTTCTTAAAATCATCCGGAAATATTGTTATTGTGCTTCAAAATAGGTAATTCTTGTAATTATTTAAAGTATAAGGATCATTAAAATATCAATTATGTATCATGATTTATACTTATGCTTATTTTTGATGGCATAGGGGACGGGAATGTCTGAGTGTTGATACATGTGTAATATTACATTTCGTTGGATGTCATAAAAATATAATTTCCATCAGTATCTGACTCATATGAATGTTTTTAATTACTGATTGAATCAACATTATGGAACGACATTTTCTATACAATTAAAATTTATCAGATTCTAAAATTGCTAATCTTCAATTATTTTAAACTATTTTAATAATTTTTAAACTTTACACGTACATAATCATAATGAAAGTAATTATAGTGTTTTTGAGTAAACTATATACAGGCATAAGTATATAGTATATATGCATATAAATCAAGACACTATCCAAGTGTTTACAAGCCAACCTCATACTAGGTTAAAAAGCTTGACACCAAATATTTTTGTATCATTATCAAGGAGCTGGTGGACTGACTCAAAATAGGTACAGATTAAAGTAATTATTATGACATGAAAACCATATTTTAAAAAATATATTTAAACAGCTTTTATTTGTTTTAAAACAAATTGTAGAACCGATGAAAGGAATATTTATAATCTTAATAAAACCTAACTTGTTTTTAAAACAAGCATTTTTATTATATATCTTTAAATAATTATATTTTATATGTTTTAGGAGGAGTCGAGTTATAGACTTGAGGATACGACTCAACAGGTTACAATTTATAGACTTAAGAATGGAACCCAGATCAATCAAAACCGTGGAAGTTAATCCAAATTAAATAAATTTATTCCTTAAAAGTATTATTTAACATATCACAATTTTCTTATTGTTATATAAACAATATTGTACGGAAAAAGTAGCAACTATACAAGCCTCCTAAGTTAATTTAAAAAAATTTAAATAACTAAAATATTATTTATATTTAAAATTACATATTAACATAAAAGTTGCCCAGCCGGTATAACACATAATAAAGCAAATGGGCTTTCTAGACTTCTAGTTTTCCCATATAAGTGTTTTATTTATCTATCTTAGTTTAAATTACTCTGCTCATAATTTTTCTTTATAAATATTCATACTTAATCTAAGTAACAAGTACTATGTAAAATCAATGTATGTACTATGTATGTAGTTGTTAGAATTCATATAATTCTTTTTTAATTAAACCTGTTGTTGGTTTAAGATGCATAATGCACAATGTCTATATGTTGATTTCTAAAATGAATTTATTCATCATCTCCCTACCCTTTTCCCATTTTTATTTGGGGTCGGCGCAACATGTCTTCCTCTTCGATTCCTCTCTATTTGTTGTCATCTCCGCATTCACTCCTTTTCTAAGCATATCATCTTTCACACAGTCCAACCATCTTTTCTTTGGTCTTCCCCTTCCCATGTAACCCTCCACATTCATATCCAATACCTTTCTTACAACATCCTCTTTCTCCCTGCACATCACATGTCCATACCAAGACAAACAATTGCCTCTTAACTCACACCTATAATTACAGTCTATTACTAAATCATCTACTTATTTTATATTAACATTGCTACAAGTTGTGTTGTTTTATTAAATAAATATGATTAATTAAATATTACTGTAATGTAATTTAAGTATCTGAATTAATTTATGTCCTTTTTATATCCTTTATTAATATTCTGTTAAAGAAGTAATTTTGTCTAGAGGCCACACTCTGCATACAACTCGACTTCTTACCAAACCTGCTGGTACTGGGCCATACACTCTGGAATCTGCTGAATTACTTGTATTGTCTCCTTCTAACCACACATGGCCTCTTGGTACAACCTGGCTGTGTTTCAAGAAGGTACCTCTGACTTTATCTCCTGGTAAACCAGTTATCCTTTTGCATATATTCTGATTTGGATTTGAAGGGCACTTAGCTATAACAATGTCTCCACGACGTAGTCTTTGCAGTCTAGGCGTAACATGTTCTGTAAAAAGTATATTGTTGGATTCCAATGTCGGCTCCATGGATGGTCCTGAACACTGAAAAAAACAAAACAACGTTAAAGATAAAAAAAACCAAAATGTTATAACACCTTTGCAAGAAAAAGTTATTTTACTGCAATAACATAACTTACTATAACAAAATCTCCAACGTATTCAAATGTACAATGTGTAATACAAGCATACTGCAAAGCATATCCTAAGAATCCGCAAGTTTTGCCTACTAATTTGATAAAACTCATATTTGTTTTCTTGCATAACCTACCTAACAAAAAAGATTTGAATTTAGATGTCACTTCTTCTTCTTCTTCTTAGTTAATGGCAATCTGTGTGTACACACAATTTGTGCCAATGTCATGTGGGTAAGATTTTCAATCTTGTATCAGCGTTACCAAGCTCCGACAGGACGGTGGCCTATCCTGCTCGAACTTTCCATGGCGCTTTGTCGGCACCTCAGAATGTATGCTACGCGTTGTCTTCTATAATAAACTTAACTTGAACACAATAACCAAACTATTCCACACAAAACGCCACCAAGATTACATGATATAAAGTCAAGTACACAAGTTTAATGAATTAAAGAAAACAATTGCTACATGTCAGACTGAGATCCCGCCAAAAAACCAGATGTCACTTTTCAAAACAAATGTTAGAAACTAGTGAAGCAACCGGTTTATAATAACCGCTTTTTAAGAAAAACCTTTAAACGTTCCCAAACTGGGAAGTCTCTTAACGTCGCTACAAGCGCGATACAGTGACACTGACCATGCATCAAGCATTACACAGACAACACCACACAAACACTCCTACACATAACACGCAGGTACATGGGTCCTATAAGGAACATTTTTTATTAATGAATAAAAAATGTAGGGATTAGCTAGGATCAAAATTACACGGGACTTTTTACACACAGGTAAGGCCAAGCCGAAGTTCGTACCACTTTGGTGTCCTTGTGCTAGTTACCTTTTGCGGCGAGTGCCCTCCGCACTCGCCTCCAAAGTTACAGTGAAGCTGTAAAGGCCCTTCCGATTAACAGCATTAACTAAATTAAAGCGGGTGTTTAAATAAAGAATACAAATACTTTGTGCAATAATACATTAATCCACTATAATAAGCGAACCAACTGCATACCAAAGAATAATCAAGTCCACAAATTGCAATAGCAATATACATAAACGACGCGACACATTTGATGCAGAGTCTATATGAAACTTGTGACATTTCTATGTTATCGAATGTATATATAGGATTTTGAGAACGATACACCATTGGGAGTACTCCGACTGAAGTCCTCGAGCACTTAGATACCTAACTTGGTTGAAATCTTTCCTTTTCGCCATTATAATTTTGTATAAAATACACAAATTATAAAATCCATGTCAAAACTATGTAAAAAGAATTTGTATTTTGATGTGTAACATCTAAAGTGGTAGGTGAGGTCTGGTATTGGGGGACTTCGGTCTCACTAATACAGCCAGCTGCCAGCCTGTGGGGGGTTATGGAGGGTGTGGCTGAGGTCTCCAGGCTGACGAAGCGGATCGAGGTCCGCTTGGAGGGCCTGGAGGACTCAGTGACGTCAGACGAGGTTGTGTGGAGGGTTGCTCAGGAGCTGGTGATAGGGGCGGAGTTTGTGAAGGCGGGTCCGGTCAGGATTGCTAGAGAGGGGGCCAGGGCGATATTTATGTCGCTCCCGGTAGAGGCGGGATTAAGATTGATACAGAGGGGGCAGGTTGTGGTTGGCTAGAGTGTGGCTCGGATCTGTACACTTGAGGCAAAGCCCATGCGATGTTTTAGGTGCATGGGCCTGGGGCACACACGGGCGTTGTGTGTGGCGGTTGTAGATAGAGGGCAACAGTGTTTCCGCTGCGGGGTCCACCGCCATAAGGCTGTGGATTCCGCCGTAATGGCGAAGGTTGGGTGATGGGGGGGCTGGCTGGTGGTGGCCTCTCCTCGCTATGTGTTGCCGTTGCAAGACGAGATGAGGAGGGGTGCACGGACGAGGCCCGGTGGGTTCGCCACAGGGGGTGACGCGGTGCTTGCGAAAGCCATCCTGTATCGCCCCCATCCCAAATGCGGCGGACGGCCCCGGGGGGTTTTAGTGGATTTTTCTGGGCGACTCTCGCCCGGGTGAGTCCCACACTGGCACGAAAACGTCCCTCCGTGCCCCCTTATCCATTGCATTGGGGGACTTCGGTCTCACTAATGCAAAGGGTAAGGGTAGTGCGTAAATGCATTTCCCCACGACAAAAAAAAAAAAAGGTGAGGTCGACTGTTGTATTGCAATGTGCTGGCGGTCGTTACGTGGCTCTGAAATCTAACTCTCATCGCATCTAAAAAAAATTTACTGTAAAAATTTTTGAATTCAAATTTTCGTATTACATTAATACAAATGTTGATTACGTAAACAATGACCTTCATAAAACAAAACTTAAAAAAATTGAAGATTTTATTTCTGATTATGCCATATTTATTTCCTCTTTTATGTACATTATTTGTACAAAATAATTTCGATGTTACACATATGCCAGACGTCCCGCAATGATTCAATTCTTTTGTTCGTCTATTTGAATATTTGGAATATATTACATTTGTTTTGTTATTTATAATTGTTTTCATATTTTAATATTAACAAACTTCACAAAAACTAGCTTTTTTTCTTACGTTTGTTCTTGATTTTATCAGAATTAATTTCTTCAGTGCCCATAGTTTAAAATAGGCATTAAACTATTAATTATGGAGTAATACCGCTGTTTATGTTTAAACTTATTAAGAATCTGAAAAATCGAGTTTTCTTCAAAATAATTGATAAAAACCAGTCCCAGATTTTCTAATTGGTTACATCACTAATTACAACCATAGACACGTAAGAAATGTAGGTTTTTATAAATTCCACCTATTTTACAACATTTTGTTCAAATTCACAACTTTATTTAAGACAAGCGTTTCAAAAATGAATCCAAAAAATATTGTGTTAATTTGCACACTGTAATGAAAATATTTCGTTTTTTTGTAGCAGATTTGTGCTCAGAAAATTATTTTTGAATTTTACGCTATGCAATAAATTAACCACCATTAGTCTAAAATCCATTTAAAGATATTGTATATGTATATATATATATACTTTTCTATGTACAGCACTTAATAAATTTCTAAGTAAAATGCCTAATTATTCAAATTCTATCAATAAATGTGTCACTGACATCAATAAAGCCACTGACTTAAAAACACGTGTTGAAAAGTTAAAACTTAGGATTTTTTTTTTGGTGGAACTTGGTTCTTTAACTTTTTCGACTGTATTACACAACGACCTATGTCATGTACATACTATACATTTCATCAATGAAGTATTCACATATTACGGAAATAATGTGATTCTTACTAAACAAGATCAGAAAACATAACAAAATAGAAAACACTGAAATATATTGACAATTTTAGGAACCGTAAAATTGACTATCAAATTGTATTACAATCGACTAGGTATGATTCATTCCTTGTATGCACTTCTTCACTATTCAATGAATTTGATATATGTACATACGATGATGACATACTCCCTGATGACATACTCATCATCAGAGATGAATCTCATCACTATACTTATTTTCAAAGACTACTCCATAGATAATACACTATTGACTATGGACTACTCATTTCAGTCATTTCATTGATAGGTTGTGTTGAGGTTGCAGAGGTCGTCTAGATAGTTCAGGACTAAATTCGTCACAAATTCTTTTATATTAAACGGAGATAGTAATTATTTGCACCTCAAATAGCAATAAGTGTTTTTAATAAATAAATTAAATCTATTGGGACTAAAGTTTACCAACCAACCTCTTCGTCAGTTTTCGTTTCATGCGAGATTTATTTCACCGAGTTTGTTTTTAGTACAATTCTACGTAAAGATTTGTTTTGAAACGTGCCAGTGTTAAATGTTTACTTTAGCAACTAACGTGGTGTTCTATGTTTGTGCCTGAGCATAGGTTAAATCGATATAATCTTAACCTGTAGTTGTAAATTCAGTGTGCTTATTTGGTATATTCTTTGACTCAGGGTCCCTAATGGGTACTGTTTGCTGACAATTAATCAACCACATTGGAAATTATAACCGTGTAAGTTAATATGTAATATTTAAAATGATTTCATTAAAGAAGTGCTTAAAATATGAATATTCATAAACAATTTTCTTAAATTTTTGTTCATATTTCTATGTCTGAATATCACTTTGTACAATAGTTGTTTTCATCATGTTATCTATAAAAACACAACCAGAAAACTATTCATGTGTGAAATAAAAGGAACATACTAGTCAATTCAAACAAACTTTGAATGTTCAAATGTCAATTACATTATATTCTCTAGGGTTTTTTAACCTTTGTTTTGTTTATCAATGATATTTAGAAGCAACTAAATAAATAAATTTATTTAAGTAAATAATAATTATTTTGTAATTGCTAGCTATTTTAATTGATTTCATAAAACTACTTTTTTTGTTGGTAAAGAATTAATTTCTAAATATAAATTAGTTGTCATAGTATAAAGCTATTACTTCAAATATTGAAAAAAAAGAGGATGATAATCTAATAATTGTATATAGAATAAACTTAATTAACCCCTTGAGCACTAACCTGGCGTTTACGCTAGCTAGCTTTCCATTGTTTTCCTATTGTCTCATTTTTATGGGTACTTGACACATTAATCAATTTAAGAGCATAGAAGGCTATGTTTGCAACTTGAGGTATTTATTATAAAACACAAAAATATATACAAATAACTATTAGATATTATATTTGATAAGGAGATGTCCTGTAGGTTGGTATAGAGGGGTGATGACCTACATAAAGCATTTGAAACAATTATATTTGTCATAATTAATATTTAATTTATAACCTATAATTTTTAATCTGCACATATTTTAAGGCTAAACTAATTACACCTTTATTGTAACCTGTTCTCATGCAAAGCTTATGTTGTCTTAGCTTTCTAAAATAATTTTGACCATATTTTCACATACAAATATTTCAATGCAGATTCAGAGCAATTAAAAAATATTTTATTCAATTAAGTACAGTTCATATTCAGCAATTACATAGAAAATACTTGTGATTTCAAAAACATATCTATTGTTAAAAACAATTATAATAATATGAAGATTCTGTTTTCATTGTTTAGTGCTCATCATATTTGACTAAACTGTTTGAGATTGAATTTTGTTTAGTGCCATCTGATGAAGCATGCTTAGTTCTTAACATGTTGGTCTATCAATTACTGCTAATATTTCTGCATAGTTTAATATACTTAATTTTATTTAGAAAATTAATGCTTAAAACTATTATGGTAAATTGTTATTGTGTTATTTTTGTCTGCAGAGAAAATGGGGCGATTTACAGGGAAAAAATGTCGCCTTCTGTCTATGTTATGGCTGACAGGAATCTTTTTCGTAGTGGAATTAATAGTCGGGTATATTACTAACTCGATGGCCCTTGTTGCGGACTCATTTCATATGCTCAGTGATGTTGCTGCACTTGTAATCGCCTTCTTATCAGTCAAAGTGAGTATATGTTTCAAGTAAAGACTTATACTAGTTTATTATTGAAGTTAATGACATTGTTAACATTTTTACTCAATCATGTCTATCAAAAATTTGTAGGAATCAATAGACATTTGTTGTTACATGTCTTATTTTCTGGATATTATTCTTAACCCCTTGAACACTAACCTGGCGTTTACGCCATATTAACAAAACAATAATCATTTCTATGAATAAGTATTATATTATGATGGTTTTCTATTAAATATAGAGTAAAATACTGGTCATTATATTTGAGGAAGTCTAATAGCTAATGCTAACTTGGAAAAAGAATTAAAACTAAAAGCTAAAAGGAATGAGGTAGAAAATCAAATTTATGACTGATTATAAATATTGTATACAATGGCCTATTTAGAATAAAAAATATGATAGTTTTTTCTTTGGACAATTGGACATTAATTATGAATAATACATAGTAATATAATAGACAGCAAAATCAATAAAGTATATATTATATAAATTTTTACTTTGTACAGTTTATTTAATAGTATTGCAACTATAACATTTTGTTACAATAATTAAATCCAATGCTGACTTAATTTTAAATTATATAACTTATATATATTTTATATTATTTATAAACTTAAATATTGTTAAAAGGAAGAAGACATTGAATTTCAATCAAGCATCAATCTTATACCTTGTTTATCAATAAATTATCACATTAGTCAATGTTTCGTAATAACATCCTAGTCTTTGAATTAGTTGAAATTTATAAATCAAATTAGAGTATCAGTCATTAACTAAAAATATTTACAGTGATAAGATTAAGATATTAGACTGATTTCTTCATCCCATCATTTATTATCTATTTTAGATTAACTAGCGTATTATCAGGTTTAAATTATATTTGAATTTAATTCTAAATTATATAAGTTGTAATAACTTATAAACTTGAATATGTTTTTGCTTATTATGTTTTCTGAAATTAAATGTGTATAAGTAATCTCTTTTCGATTAATATTAAACATAGAAACACATTGACATAAATAAATATTGTAGTGATTTTACAAGTTAGGGAAGTCCATTAATTACTTTTTGATTTTAGCAAATTAGGATGGGTTTACGTCTAGTGATATACGTCTATTATTTGGTATAAAGTATCTTCATTTTTTGTAATACAGGTATAATTTAATTTAATCCTGGAACATTTTGGAAATCGTTGCGTTAGGAGTCACGCACTTCTTTTTGGTTTACAACTATGAAAATAAATACACGTGATATTTCACTTCATCACGCTTTTGTTATTCTGTGATTTTGTGATATTTCGATCCATCTTTGAATCTCTCGTGATTAATGGATGATGTCTTAATTTACATAATTTGTATCATTTTCTGAGTTTACGCATCTGCTTGCTACTTTATAATAACTAATGTAACATATCAATTGTTCAAAATTAAAAAGGATAGTAGTTTTTATTTCGAAGTATAGTAACACACACACAATGTGTTGGAAATCAATCAGTAATTTTGGTGGTTGCTATACAAATTAACGAGCTAAGCGGTAAAACCTAACGGATCGTAAAGGAACTAAAAATGTCATTGAAAATTCCAAAGGAAATTACTGAGTTTTGTTGACGTTGTAGTTTTTTTTTTATACCACTAAAGTGGGAAACAGGCATACAATCCGCCTGATAGTAAGTAGTCACCGTAGCCTATGAACGCCTGTAACACCAGAGGTATAACTTGGGCGTTACCAACTCTTTAAAAAAACTTTCTCAGGCCCCTTTTAAAGGACCTCAACTGTATTCCGCGGGAAACACGGCCGCTGGGAGCTCATCCCACATCCGGATAGTTCACGGGAGGAAACTCCTTCGGAACTGTACTATCCGGAACCATTTTGGCTCCAAGATGTGAGGGTGAACTCTTTGCGAGCCGTATGATGATGGAAATTAGGTGTAGGCATTATGTCGAACAATTCATCAGAACACAGACCATTATACAAACGGTAGAAGATATATAAGGAGGCAAAGTCCCTCCGTAGACTTAAAGGTTCTAAACCGCTTGCTAGATTTGGATCGTCAACAATCCTCGCAGCACGTCTTCGAACCGAGTCAAGTGGCACGAGCTGGTATCCAAGTGATCCCGCCTAGAGGTGACAGCAGTACTCCATATTTGAATTAGTTGAAATATTTCCATGTAAAATATCTTACTCAATGAGGAATTAATTGTAATAAATAAGCCTCCTTATCGATATTCGGGTGTGTTTCATAATTCCTCAATATATTTATAAATATTGTTATGATTGCCACGCTTTCTAATTACATCTAACAACCTAACCTAACTTTCTCATTGTTTTTAGAATTGTCTATCTACTACTCCCTGATCTTGTATTTTCGAATAAAACTTCATAATGATTGTAATCACAATTCACTGTAATCATTTTTAACTCTAAATTTAAATAAAATGATATGCATACCTAGGTGTATACACTATACAGTTACCGGTCGGTTACGTTTTCCATGCCAATGAGTTTAGTCACTGCGAATGAACAAATGTGTCAGAGATAGATTTTACATAATACAATAAATACCATGCGAGATGATGGTTTTTCCCTGGCATGTTGAATCATTGTAACGGTCTTTTTCGGTATTTCTATAAATGATATAATATTTTATTCCTGCGTTTACATGATTATTATGTGATCATGGTTTTCACCCAGTGCTTATCATCATCATCATCATGTGAGCTGAAAGACATGGGCTCCCTCCAAGGTTTATCACAACGACCGTCTATGCGCTAACTGTATCCAGAAGTGAGAAAAAAAGTAAACAAAACTCGGATTATGTCTTGAGATGTAAGGGGATTACATAAATAAAAAAAAACCGTATCCAGATAATTTGTGCAAATTGTTTTCGCAGTTTTATTTCTGCAGTGTCATCCAGTTGTACACTAAGAGCTGACGCTACTTGTAACGCTTTTTAACCGTTTTTAGGAGACAGTTTCGGCCAATAATATAAAACGAATAATTCGATAGATAATCCCTCTTAAGAGGATATCCTAGCGGTATTTATTCTATACAAACGTAGTCCCTTGTTTTCACCCTCTATGGAGCATTATGGTAAATATTTTTATACCAAATAATATTTATGGCCGGCGTATTTTCAGACGTTCGTCAAACATATTTGATGAATAAAATTAAAAAAGCACAATCTAGAGGCATAGCCAAAATCCTTATTATTCTAAAACTGAAAGAAAATTAAACATCGGTTCTGTTTCGGAGGAGGAAACAGGGTACTGCGAAGTGATGTTTTCGTCTATTTCAATAGTTAAATCAGCCCGCGTTGCATTTGTCCCTTTCGTGTTTTTTAATTATTTCTTTGGGACGCAACGCGATATCAATAGATTTCTGAAATACCTACCTTTACGCCGTATGTCCTCTGAAGATCAAATATAACTTGTTCTCTCTTGGCTTTTTGTCGTTTTACTGTTTACTTGTCTTATCGTTGGTCATATTACTTATATATGTGGTCCTTTGAGCCAGATCCTTAGTGAATTGATTCGGTGACTGAATTAAGCCAAATATCTATTGATTTGTACACTTATCTATGATTGTGGTTTATTTAATATAAATAAATAAAAATTCGATTAATAAAGATAAGAATCATGACAAATTACTATATAAATTTTGTTTTTAATTCTTTTTTGCGTGAATTTAGATTTTGTAAACAATGTTTAGCGATTTGTAAATTGATTCATTAATTGTTAGTTCGCTGTTCCTTACACATTCGTTTAATAAGTTGCTCCATTTTAATTAATATCAACTGTCGTTTATACGAGTAGGTATGTCTGACATTTTATATATTTCTTTTTGTATATATATTACTTACACATAGTTAATTTCACTTTTCGAATAATGACGGATAGTGAAGCATTTGATCCAATCGTTTTATCATTTTTCTGCAAATGTGTTTCGTATAGGTCCACATAATGGCGACAATTACATCCCGGATAGACGATAAAACACGAGGCTAAAAATCCTTTTATGAAGATTGTTGTCCCCACGGTTATAGGAGAAAAAGTAACGAGTTTTTATAACAATTGTTATCGAATTATCTTTTATGTACACATCTATATTATCACAGTCAGATATGAATTATAACAATAATGTTCCATGCATTAAATACATGATTAACAGCTATTCAAACGGATATTCAATACAACAAACAATGCGACAAGTAATTGGGTCCTAAATTTGAGACAATGAGTTGTATCTTCGACTATAAATCATTCAAGTTTGTGTGTTTTACATTCGACCTTTCTTAAGTTTTTGATTATAATAGTAAAGTACTCACGCCAATTGCTTTAGGTAATTAACTAAATAATCCAGTATCGCCCCGTGAATGGCAGAAAAACGGCACCGTGGGACTTAGTGGGTATTGGCGGCGTTTCTTGCCGAGGGAGTCTCGCCTGCCCCTTTTTTTTTTTTGTCGAGTGGAAATGCATTTACGCACTACCCTTACCTATTGCATTAGTGAGACCGGAGTCCCCCAATACAATAGGTAAGGGGCACGGAGGGACGAACTCCGTGCCAGTGTGGGACTCACCCGGGCGTGAAGCGCCCGGAAATACCCACTAAAACCCCCCGGGGCCGTCCGCCGCATTTGGGATGGGGGCGACACGGGGTGGCTTTCGCAAGCACCGCGTCGCAGTCTCGCCTGCCCCTACCAACTCTAATTCGAGAAATGTTACTCCCGGATTAAAGCTGGTAGAGGGATGCGTAAATGATTACCCCACTTTAAAAAAAAAGTAATTAATTAAATGTAAACAAACAAGAGCTGTCAAAAACAGGTGGTACTTTGGTACTAAATATTTTATTACTATAGTATTTTATAGATATACCTGTTGCTACACCACTTTTATCAATTATATCATTCTTGTAGTGAAAACAACCTTTATGCTATAATTCTTCAACGTATTTATTAAAAACATGTTTATAGTATTGTATATGTTTCTCCGAAGACAAAAGATGTCCACTTTTGAGCGCTTTTTCTTAATAAATCGAAATAGAATAGAATAATTTATTTACACAACTTGTTGTAACTAAATAATTAAAACTCTTACTATATAAATTTGAACAAAATGATAAGCGAGTTACACTTTGACGGACTGTACTAATATAAACTGTTTCACAATCGTCTGTTTTCGAAACATGCATTGTATGTAAACGAATTAACTTATTAGAATTGAGCCACGTGTTTTTGACATCTTTTGTTTGTTTACTTAATTACTTAAGCCGATAGAGTATTGTTGCGTATCATGGGTGTTTTTATGCTTGGTTTCAGATGTCACCAAAGAAATGGTCAAAGAATACATTCGGGTGGGCTCGAGCCGAGGTTTTGGGAGCGTTGGTCAACGCCGTGTTCCTTGTCGCATTATGCTTTAGTATAACAATCGAAGCCGTGAAGCGATTCATAAAAACAGAACTGATACATGACGCCAAGTTGCTCGTCGGTGTGGGTGTTATGGGCCTACTGCTTAACATTGTCGGTCTATTTTTATTTCATGGTAAGTTTTAGTTAAATGAAGTTACATTTTCTCGATTCATACTCCAACACCTGAAGATATTGTATTAACTGCATACGTAAAATTGTTTCTTAAAAAATAATGCCCAAGATCAAAGTCTACAATTCTCTGTTGATTAAAAAAGTCTACCTACTCTTGTAAGGCAAACAGCAAACTGATTGGTAAATCTGCAAACAATATCAGATTAGTTAGAAAATATCTTATTTCTTTGGAAGTTTTAACCAATGAGATAAATGATCAAATTAGGTAAAACCAAAAATGATTTGTGTTCGTTATTGTGTAGATCATGGCGGACATGGACACTCGCATGGTGGTGTTCCACCGCCATCTAACGTCAGGCATTTAACAGAGATAGTGAATAGCAATGCGGATATGGCCCTTGGTCATAACGCAACGGACACAGAAGAAACTGACGAAATGGTTCCGCCTAAAGCGAACCAAATGCAAAACAACAATAAACAGACGCCGTGCCGAGCGGGACACGATCCCGGTCAGATGAATATGAAGGGAGTCTTCCTCCACGTGCTATCCGATGCATTGGGTGAGTTACAACAATACATATTTATTATTTCATGCGGAATAATACATTGATTCATTTTTAACAGTCAGTAATAAGCGAATATATTTAGGATGTTTGGTTAAGTTTTTTGAAGTGGACAAATTCTTTAGCGTCGCTGAGTGATTCTCAGTAGGGGAAATTATTATAGATTCGCGTTAAAAGTGCTATGACGTCAGCCGGTCACCAACACATTATGTCATGTTAACAAAGTTTCGAGTTTTCACTTCTGTCGGCAGTCCCCTGGCTGCCTAGTTTTTTTTTTAATAGGTAGGTTTTTTTTTTTAAATAAAGGTTTTCAGCCTCAGTCTCAGTGGCGGGTCGCAGTCTGTCGTGTAACAATATACATAATATCACGCCACCCTCGTGTGGGGGTAGGCAGAGACTACGTCCTTCCTCTTCCTACGGTCTTGACATACCGCTTTCATTTCTTCTGCTTTTATGAGCGCTTTCATACATGCTCGTGCATTATGGATACTATTCACCTTTTTTTTTTTGACGGGGGGAAATGCATTTACGCACTACCCTTATCTATGGTATTTGAAGGATCGGAGTCCCCCAAATACAATAGATAAGGGGGCACGGAGTGACGAGTTCCGTGCCAGTGTGGGACTCACCGGGCGAGAGTCGCCCGGAAATACCCACTAAAACCCCCCGGGGCCGTCCGCTGCATTTGGGATGGGGGGCGACACGGGGTGGCTTACGCAAGCACCGCGTCGCATGGATACTATTCACCTGGCCTTTCTTTAAAACGTCTTCGATCTGGTAAAGATACGTTCGCCTAAGTCGATCCTTATCGACGTGCTCAGTCACCTCTTACCTTTAAATAATCTTCTGTTATCCATCCTCTCCACGTGGACGAACCAACTAAGCATTCCTATTTCTGTCTTGGTCATTACATCTTCTACCACAGCACAGCGTTCTCTTATAACACAATTCCTGACTTTTTCAATCATCATCACTTCAGTATCTCTTTCGTGTAATAATTATTGTCTTTAATTCATTAACTATATTTAACATATAAATATACGCATATGACCTTACGTTATGTAATTTTGGTGAAGTTGTGCATGATATATTTTGGTAGCTGAAGCGTATTGAATAACGCGAAACGTTTTTTTTTAAAGAACCACAAATACTTCATTGAAAAATCTAGTAAGATAGTCCTCGTTTTACTAGAACGATGTAGCATTGAATAAATATCAAATAAATATTGGACAAGTATCTTATCCACATGACAATATTATGTGTGTGACTTACGGACTGGATAAAGGTAGTAGAAGAAAATAAGTAATTTCTTAGGACTGTCAGACCACATTATAACTTTAATTGGCTCGTCAGTAGCTCTGACTTAGACAACATCGTCGTGATCACTAACTAAATTCCATGGAAATTTTTGTGTTTTCTGACGTCATTTTTCACGAAATATTCAATTAATATTTTGATGAACGTAGATTCCCACGAAGTGTTTACGTGTTCTTTGCTTGAATAATTCGTGTTCATTTGTTTAATGGAGTGTCTAAAATGTTATATTTTCGCTTTGGTACAAATATAATAATCTATAAATGTTACTACTACTCATGTGGACAAACATAAAAGAAATCCTTTGTAGGTTGTAATTATCTTATTGTTGTAAAAATATTTTGATAAGATAGACTGTACAACCGCAACTATGCTAACATCAAAATAATACCAATAATGAAACTGTACTTTTGTCTGTACATTTGTTTTTTTTTATAGATATTTTATATGTATATTTTAGTCGTTACTCTTGTCGAATGAGGCATCAAAAAAATTTGTCTTGTTGTTTTGTCTGTGTGTATTACGGGATTTATCCCGAAAACGGCGTTACCGATTTCGATGAAACTCTGTACACGGGATGTTTATATCAAAGATCTGTTGAGCTGTATAGATTTTCGAAATAATTTTTAGAATTGGTAAAAAAAATCAAGAAATAAAGTCTGTTCAGCTTTAATTTAAAGGACATTGTTTGGACATGTAGTAACTGCCTCGGTGCCGCAGTTGTATTACGGTGCGACTGCCGTTCTAAGGTCTCGGGTTCGATCTCCGGGTCGGGTCAAGTGGTATTGGGGTTTTCTACTCAATATCATCCCGGAGTTTGGAATCTGTGCTCGATATGCCGATAAGCTCGCCCACTGTCACATCTGGGACGGAACTAAGCTCGGCGAAATGTGGGTGGTGTAGTTCGCTATTTTACCTCTGCCTAACCCTTCCGGGATAACAGACATGAGCTTATGTGATATATATATATATGTTAGTATACATATAGAATGCGATTCCAATTGGTTGTCTATGCAGCAATGTTCGTATAAAAATTGCATAAAATTTACTAGGGTATCATGAAATCATTTATATCTGAAATAGACAGGAGTTACCAACTTAATATGACGATTACCCATAGGAAAGGAATAGGAATAGGAGACAATAGGAAAACAATGGAAAGCTGGCGTAAACGCTAGGTTAGTGCTCAAGATGCAGGAGGGTTAGCTGCAGGAGGAGGTTATTGCTGAGGGTGTTTTGTCTCTTCTTCTAGGTATCCCTCTCCTGGCTACGCCTTGTTGTCAAACAAGGGGAGTTCAGGGGAGGGACCTATTTCTTTTCCTTCTATAGCGGAGGCGGGTTCCTTCCTCTTTTACTTTGCCCGCCTCTGCTCTGTCCTTCTTCTTTTTCCTTTTTATGGGGGGCAGGAAGTACGTCCTCCCCCCCGGTTTGTTGACCAACAGGTCATGCCTCCCCATTGGGAGGGCGGGCTAAGAGGTGGGTTAGAGAAGTTTTTCTTTTCCGGGTTTGAGTCCCACACTGGCACGGAGCTCGTCACTCCGTGCCACCCCTGCCTATTGTATTGGAGGGGCGTTAGGCCCCACTAATACAATAGGTAGGGTGAGTGCGTAAATGCATTTCTCCCCGTCAAAAAAAAAAAAAAAAAGGTTAGTGCTCAAGGGGTACATTGAACAGTAATGTAAAATAAGAGATATCTAACATACTACTTAAATGTTCAATTTTACATAATGTACTAGTATCGGAAGGCGACTCGACACAGTAAAGAATGACCTAAACCTTGTATTTAATTAACCAGTTCACCTTGACATTGACTATACTTTCGATAAGGAAATGAATGACTCAGCTCAAAACGTGATTAATGCTACGAAAATTGTATTGAAATGAGGGTTTTTAAAAATTAATATATTTTATCCTATTGCGATGCGAAAACCGAGGAAAATAGTATCAATGACCAACTCATTTGAGTTTTGAATGTGAATAAAAAAACAAACACAAAATCGCGTAACAGATTTCTTAGTAGCGATGAATATTTCTCGGAAATAAACGTTCAAGGAACTACGGATACATTCACATACATTATATAGCGTTGTAATGTAAATTTTAAGCCTTCGTTTTTTGAACGTCTGTTTGATGAAAAAGGGTAACAACGCTTTTTAATTTATAATGTGAAGTAATATTTAGTGATCGATTACTGGAGAAACTTATTAAATTTAACTATACCATTGAAACGTTCTAAATATTTATTTATTAAGGTAGTCATTAATTTTTATAACGTTTAAGTTATCATTTCAAACAAGGTTACATGGTTACTAAACTTATTGCGACAAACGTTTTATCAACAATGTAATTTAGTGTTTGCGTGACAAGTAATAATTACATTACTATAATTTTATAATTTAACTTAGTAGCACGCTAAAGAATGTAGTTAGATATAATACAGACTGCTCAGTCCTCATTATTAGGAGTGTTTTAAAAATTTATCAGAAATATATTCTTTGTTAGGTAATTTTGTAAAGGGGGCAAGGGGTGTTAAATCACTTGCCCCTGGAGTGTGACCGCTGGTCAAACTTCTTTTGTGAGAAGTGGGCTAAGAGGTGGGGGGCATTCTCCCCCCTCCCTCCCATCCCCATTGGGCAATTGCACGGACGAGGCCCGGTTGGCTTGTCACAGGGGGCGACGCGGAGCAATGCTAACGCAATCCCGTATCGCCCCCATCGCTCCGGGGGGCTTAGTTTGTATTTCCGGACGCTTCACGTCCGGGTGAGTCCCACACTGGTGCGGAGACGTCCCTCCGCACCCCCTTACCCATTGCATTGGGGGACTTCGGTCTCACTAATGCAATGGGTAAGGGTAGTGCGTAAATGCATTCCCCTCGTCAAAAAAAAACAAAAGGTAATTTTCTAAAGATTTTATTTTTATTAATATGGGATTTATAAAACCCGTACTAACAGAATGTAGATAATTTTAGCAGAATAGCAGATATTCAAATATAGATTTACTTACTAAAAGATAGCATTTTACTTTATGTAATTTACCATGATTTGAGAGACAATGATCCTTAAAACTAAAATACCTATTCTATTAAAGATTACATATGTATAATAAATAGCTAGTAAATTAAAATTAAATGTGACGATGTTAGTGTTGTAATCATAAATTAAATAATTCGACACCCACTTTGTTATTACGTTGTCAAAAATACAATAACAGACAATAATAGCCAGCAAAAGTTTTTCAGTTGAAACAAACAGCACTAGATTCGCGTTTGACCCACCTAAATAAAGCACGATGCACCATCGTCCTTCGGAGCACGATTCCGTAACGAAATCGGCCGATATATATATTTTTTTCAACTCGCTCAGTTCACCTAATGTCATTGACATTATTTTGTATAAGAAATAAACATGCGAACTGTTTGTAACCTTGTACCACTTATAATTAAATCTTATCCAAATCGTACGGTGTAATCATATATAACGGTAATTGGTAAATGTCGCTTGCATTGATGGAAATTTATCATGTGTCATTACAAGGTTAATTGATATTCTCGGATAACTATTGTAGAGCATGGTTGATTGCAAAACCATTGTTGTTTGTATATTATCAACCAAAAAATTGTGTCGTTTTATTGTTTGTACTAGTTTTTCTTTTAGAACTGTTTACAGACATAGCGTGTGGACTGATTTAGATGTTTACAATTTTTTTTTTTCGCAAGCCAAGTTTTTTAGATTATTCGGAAAAATTTCTATTAATCTATATAAATTATATATATATATATATATATATATATATATATATATATATATATAGAGAGAGAGAGAGAGAGAGAGTAATGTAATTAGCGATTCAATGATTCTCGAGCTATAATATGTGAAGAATTTCGATAACAACAATGAACTATACATTGTAATTTGTATTTATTACATTATGACATTTCAATTATGTATTTGTAAAAAGTATTTCTAATATTATGCAATTTCTTGAAGAAGAATGTATTAATAGTAACTACCATGAAACGGAGTGAAAATAATTTCTTTAAACAATTTACTTCCATCCAACAAATTTCTTTAGTTCTCTTTTGTTTTATAAATTACTAGCTGGTGCCTGCGTTTCATGTTCTTTAGGTGTGAGTGAAAAGTGCACATATGCACATTTAATTTATACCTAACTTTAAAAAAAACGAATGAGTCTTGTTTTTATTAGCGGAAAAAATGTACCCAAGAGTAAATCGAAAAAAAAATGAGAAAGGGTCGATGGAATCCAAAAAACAACCTATAGCGTATAACCATCGAAAAATTCGCGTCGAATGGTCGATGGTGCGTCAAAGCAACCCCATTTATGTATAGAAGATAGATTACCATATTGTTTAATTGCATGGATTCTAATTTTGTAAGGGTTAGCAAAATTTGTAACTTGCGAAATTATGTATTGAATCTCCCGTTAATAAAAACTTATTGTGATTTACTAATTACCCTAAATATAAAATATATCGATCTGCAGTTAAATAATTGTGTGAGAATAGAAAATAGACATTATTCCATTATATTGTTCCAGGTTCAGTGATAGTAGTCGGATCGGCTCTGGTGGTTTGGTTAACGGAATGGAAATACAAATATTATATCGACCCTGCGTTGAGTATAGTGCTTGTTATATTGATTCTGGCGTCCGTATGGCCGCTCCTGAGAGACTCTTCACTCATACTGTTGCAAACCGTACCGACACATATTCAGGTACGTACAATATTGCATTAACTAACAGTTTGTTCGACATCATTCTCATGCCCTGTTCCCAGTTCAAGTTTTATCTTATCATAAGTCTCTAGCTCTTCATTTAACCCTATTTTCTTTCATGTTATTCCTCACACACTCCATCCATATACTCTTTGCTCTTTATCTACTTTTCCTTTTTAACCGACTTCAAAAAGGAGGAGGTTATCAATTCGTCTGTATGATTTTTTTGGTTACCACTAGCTGGCACCGATTTCAAAATTAACGAAGCAGATTAATAAAGAAATTATTTATTGATTTATTTTTAATGCATTTTTTATAGTTTATTCTTTTGAAGTCGGGTTTGTTTTTAAATAATAAAGTTTTTTTTTGTTTTAATTATTATTTAATCCACATGCGTTTTCTCTTTTCTCGTAACATCTCCATAGAAACGACTCCCCTTCAACTTTTCTGCTAATTGCGCCACTTTCAAATTCGCTCTAATATATTCATCCCTAACTTTAGTCTTATGTTTGATATTATTATCAAACAAATTTAGTATGTGTTATCTCTGAGAGGGTGCTACTAAATATTTGTGTGTTACACAATATTATCCTATCGGGGGTTTAAAATAAGTTTAATGTTTAAGAAATAAATATGTAAAAAATAAGGTCGAAATTGGCTTGTGACAATTAACAAAAAATATGGAAATATTTTTTAAAACAAATCTCGAGGGAAAACGGAATCTACAATATATCTTAATTTAAATGAATGTATTTTTTTACACCGGTACCTACTGTGTAATAGTTTACGTTGCATGAGCTATATAGTCTGCCATTATTTATGATGTCAGTTTTTCGTATCCCCTTTAATAATAATTTATCTACAATACCTACTCAAAATACGATAACGATAGTTAGATAAACACACTTAAAATGTCGTAATATGATATTATAGTGTTTGCGTTGAAATAGTTTTTTCGTAACAGAAGTTAATTACACACGTTCACATGACAAGAAATTGTCAATATTGACATTATCATTTAGTGGATGTGAAAAAAATCTCAGCGCAGTGCGATAACAATTGTTATTGTATTTTTTAATGGAAAATTTTAAAAACACGTTTTTTAGGAAACAGTTACGACAGGAATAGTAAGGTTTCATTATTATGCAATTATTTATTTATTTTAGAAAATGTCTTTCCAAGATTTTGTGTTTGTTGGGTCTGTTTTATAATCGATAGTTTTTTTTTTGTTAATCAGAAACACGAAACACATTAATTAAACTTATTCTATATTTTCTTCTTTGGTATAATTGTCTATTTATTTACATATTCTGCAATATTTCTCTTCTTTTGGGATATATGTACTATAATTTATAAATAAACTTCGTAACTTTTAAGTAATAGAAGGGGATGAGTAGAAAGTGATTTTAAATGATAAATAAAATGATTTAGGAAATATTATCCTGAAGTTTTAACCCTTTGAGTTGAGCTCTGGCATAGGCTGGGTGCTAAGGTTGCCTGGAAGAATACTAAAGCTTTTACAGAGCCTTTTTTTGTCGAGGGGAATGCCTTTACGCACTTTATCTATTGACCCCACCGAAGAGTGTAGTCTTCTCGGTGGGATCGATAGAGGAGTGTGTGGGACTCGCCCGGCGTTGAGGGCGCCAGGAATACCCACTAAACCCCTCGGGTCCACCCTCCGCATTAAGGGGGCGATACGGGATCAGGGATGCAAGCGCCGCGTCGCCCCCTTTTTTTTTTTTTTTTTTTTTGACGGGGGGAAATGCATTTACGCACTACCCTTATCTATTGTACTTAGGGGATCGAAGTCCCCCAGTACAATAGATAAGGGGCACGGAGTGACGAGCTCCGTGCAGTGTGGGACTCGCCCGGGCGAGAGTCGCCCGGAAATACCCACTAAAACCCCCCGGGGCCGTCCGCTGCATTTGGGATGGGGGGCGATACGGGGTTGCTAGGCATGTCACCGCGTCGCAATCTGTCACCGCGTCGCCCCCTGCCGAGCTTCTATAAAGCCTGGCGCAGACCGTATTTCGGAATGGATTTGGAAGGTTTAGTCTAGCTAACAGTTACAGGGAGCTAACAGTTTTGCTACGAAGATTCTCGATAACTTCTTTCTTAGGGTTGCTACGTAATTGCAGGGGGCGACGCGGTGCTTGCGAAAGCCACCCCGTGTCGCCCCCATCCCAAATGCAGCGGACGGCCCCGGGGGGTTTTAGTGGGTATTTCCGGGCGATTCTCGCCCGGGTGAGTCCCACACTGCACGGAGCTCGTCACTCCGTGCCCCTTATCTAGTGTACTGGGGGACTTAGATCCCCTAAGTACAATAGATAAGGGTAGTGCGTAAATGCATTTCCCCCCGTCAAAAAAAAAAAAAAAAAAAAGGGTTGCTACGTAATAAGAATTTGTGATTACAGGACCGATATTTTGCGATCGTTTTATTATTGCAAAATACGTGAAAAGGCAGCCGGTTTCCTTTGAAAATTCACGTTTATGTTTCTAATTTTAACTAATTAACATTTCCCGGTATTGATGTGCTTATTTATTTGGTCAGGTGGACGCAATACAAAGGCGACTTCTAGAAAAAGTTGACGGTGTACTTGCTGTACACGAATTTCACGTGTGGCAACTTGCTGGCGATAGGATAATAGCAAGCGCACACATTAGGTGAGTACAAAGAATAAGTTCGCTTAAAATCATTTATCAGGATGTTTATTTACGACAAGTATTACATACACATTTTTATATACGGTTATCATACATTGTTTAGTGATGATTATTAATAACCCCTTGAGCACTAACCTGGCGTTTACGCCAGCTTTCTATTGTTTTCTTACTGTCTTCCAATTGTCTCATTTTTATGGGTAATCGACATATTTAGATTTAATATTTTATTTTTGCTGTCTTACCCCGTGAATCAAAGAGGGTTATTTATGGTACTAAAAAGAGTTATCGCGAGCGTTGGAATAATATATTGGAATTAGTACGAATTTATTGGACGGTGGATTTCTCTACACATGTCTGATTAGTTACATTTTTTTGTAGTGTTTGATTTATCAGATTGGTATCCACCCCGAATAGCAGAATAACGAAAAAATCTCGAAAAAATTTTTTTATGAAGGTACTTCGTTTTTTCAAGAATTTATTGATTCTGAAGCGGTACAAAGTTCGCCGGGTCAACTAGTTTAGTATAAATATGTAAATCTCAATTAAATATGTTCTTTTTAAAACTTAATTCCGTTATTAGGACAAAATTACCTTTTACATTAACCTCATAATCGCTATAAAGGTTTTCTCACTATGACTTTGTCCTAGTTTCGAATTCGAATCTTTATTAACAAAGGTCGTCCTTCGTCGGCATTAATTTGAATTTTGTTTATTTCAATTGATGCATAAACTTAATAAAACTTTATATTCAATATTGATCGTTGGTCATCGTTCGATTGACATATTAACGGCACTAACCCTGTCCTTAATAATATGTGATAAATGTTTATGTAATAAATTCAATGGAAATGTTTGTTTGTTAGTTTAA
Organism: Samia ricini; assembly: GCA_014132275.2. NCBI lineage: Eukaryota > Metazoa > Arthropoda > Insecta > Lepidoptera > Saturniidae > Samia > Samia ricini. The sequence goes on along the minus strand of AP028159.1, from coordinate 28,561,712 downwards.
TTATGTACATAAACAAAACACCCCGCGGTATTAAAACTAACTAAACGTTTCCTAATAATTCTTCTAAATCCATTTGATATCCATTTGAAAATTACAGCTACATTTATAACCACGGCTTAAGAAGGTTTATAGGCAGAAAAGTAAACTCCTTATACATACATATATGTAACCTCCTTTTTAACCTTGAAACTTTTACGATGTTCAATATTTTTTCCCGCTTCTTTTAAACGTATTATTAATATTTAAAAAAAAAAAAAACTGGTATATATGTTTCGCAAGTGAATTAAAACCACAATTACCACAATTCATACAAAACAAATGTTGATAAGGATGAACGTGTGTTTGTTTTGTATGCGATTAAAATAATACGATTGGCACGTATTGTATAGACTATGTTTGAGATGTTATTTTGTGAAGAGAACTAGTACCTCTAGGCTTAATGTGTTTACCATCCTAGACCACATCATCACTTAACATCAGGTGAGATTGTGCCGAAAGCACTGAGTCAATATCGTGTAAGAAAATGGTAGGTACTCGAAATTTCCATACTGGCACGGAGTTCGTCCCTCCGTGCCCCCTTACCTATTGCATTGGGGGACTCCGGTCTCACTAATGCAATAGGTAAGGATAGTGCGTAAATGCATTTCCCCTCGTAAAAAAAAAATCGAAATTTATTTTGGTCCATAATGTTTTTTTAACCCCTTGAGCACATACGCCAGCTTTCCATTGTTTTCCTATTGTCTTATTTTTATGGGTACTCGACACATTAACGATTACACTACGCTAAATTATGATTACGTCTGGCTGGTTTCATTTTACGGATCAATTCATAACATTTTATTTTAAAAACGATACATTTTACCATTTGTTATCAATTCTTTAAATACGTTTATCTGCATCAGAATATACATATATAGTGTATTGTTTATTTACTTAACGTATGCTGCAGGATTATAGTTTACACTTTTTCACTTTAAACAAAAGAAAAATAAAAAAATTGGTTTATAATATAAACAATGTTAGATTTGTAGATCACTTCAAATATCATTTCAAGATACAGGAAAGTAGAAGTCAATTTAAAGCTACCTGTACAAGTCACCATAGTATTTACGCGTTTTTATTACAAACAAAGTATATTGATTCAATGCTTTTTTTTTGTGCGGATTCGCCAATGAATATGGCATCATTAGTACAAGACTTAACGTGTCGAGCACCCATAAAAATAAGACAATAGGAAAACAATGGAAAGCTGGCGTAAACGTCAGGCAACTGCTAAAGGTATTAAGAAATTCCTATCAATGTGAAATGTTCAAAATTGGGTACTAAACTTTAATTTAGACATGAAAATTTTGCATTTTGCATTATGGTAAAGAATTTATTTGCATTAATGATTTTATTTCCCTTTTGGAAATGAGTAGAGAAATTTGAACGAAGTCAAACAACGCGAACTCAGTGTACGTATGTAATGTATTGATTTAAAGAATACGATGAAACGTACTAATGTAATTAATTCTCATTCCTTTAAAGGACATTCATTAAATCTTCACACGAATATAACTTTTATATGAATCAAAACAAACTGTGAGATGTTTTGTGGTAAATAATTACTTATTTTTAGTACTGTTAAGAAAATCAATTATATTACATTCAATATTTAATTATTAGTAATGAAAGCAGCGTTTTTTTTTACAAATATCACGATTTTTATTTTTGTCCAAATATAAGTACTTATGTATTTGATTTATATTATTTTAAAAATTTTAATTAATGTATGATATACACTGATAGCAAAGCATATATTCGACATTAGATTAAACAATCTGACATTATAACAATGAAACAATCAAATTGAAAAATATATAAAAATTGCATCGTGTAAATGTTATTAGTTGCATACTACACAGCACGATTTTAATGTACACAGTACTTTTGTTTTTGAAAAAAAAAAAATGTTTCACGAATAAATATACGTTGGCATCCGCCCAATGTGGACTAATCTTTGTCCCAGAATCAATGTCAATGAACCACCAGTGTGGTGGCGCTTGCTTCTTTATTTTTCGCAATACGTCTGTTTGATACGCGAATATTTTAATGCAGAAAGTTGTTTTCTTATATGTGAAATAACATTTATCATTTAACATATATATATATATATATATATAAATATATAAGCAAAGTTTGTTTTCTTTGTCCGAGGTAAACTCGAAAACTACTTGACCGATCAGCATGAAACCACAACCATTCGACGTGGAATTAATCGTAGACGGTTATAGGCTATATATTTTTCAAATTCTAGGAGCCCTTTGCCATGTTTTCTCATTTTGTTTTTTTATTATTCCTTTAATGCACCATCACCTAAAAACTACTGAACATATCGGGATAGGACTAATACCTTTCAACGCAGTATTTTTCGTAGACAGGTATTTTTTGGATTCCACCGATCCTCTTTCATTTTTTTTTTCGATTTACTCTTTTGTACATTTTCCACTTCAATTTACGCTTATATACATTTTTTTAAATTTGCTATAAATGAAACGTCATACGCACAAAACATATGAAATGTGGGCGGAGCCGCGGGCACCAGCTAATATATTTTTATGAACGCGGTAATTATTGTGTTTACTTCATTTGCTAACAATAATCATTTATGTGGTCACTTGACGAAGACAAGTTTTTAATATAAGTGCTTATAATATGTTCTAATTGTTTTTACGTCCGGTTTCAAATTGCGATCTCAATCTTTTTGTTTAATAACTGAAATCCGTAATTTCAATCCTTGTTTTCTGTAAATTGTCGCATCAATTTCATTGATCAGTCTGAAAAACTGATTTATTTTTGGTTTGATCTCAATCTAAAAGTTAAGATTCGGAAATGAACACGGCCGTTGGAAACATCAGTGATACTAATTTTCTAAAAGAGCCGGAAGATCACATTGTTACTATCGCTAAAAGAAGATAGTAGCAGAAAATCGTATGAAGGTTGTCTTACGGTATCTGTCAAAATCGACTTAAGATTCATATCAATTTGTGTAAAAGTCGAAGTATTCTCGCTCGTATATCGCAAATACTCTACGCGGATTAATATGCGTTGATAAGGTTCTGTAGCGTCAGCGTTACATATTGTAATGTATAAGTTACTAACCGTTTTAAATAAACAGTGATGTGTACAGATCTGAGAATTTTGTTTGTGTGTGAATTTTGCAACTACAGACTTTGCTCAGTAAGATCATTTTTGTGCTAAAACTACTTTATATGTAGACCTTAATTTCCATCTATTTGTATGTCCCGTGTGGTGCCGGCTAAGAATAGTACCACTCCCCATATCCTGCAGTGGGTGTCGTAAGAGGCGACTAAGGGATATAAAACCAGGGTATGAGCAGCAGCATCCTCTGGGCACCACAAACACTTACTGCGATCACCAATCCGCCTGCTAAGCGTGCCAATTATGGTAATCACCTTATTAATGGAAGAGACCAATGTCCAGCGGTGGACGTCTTATGTTTGAATGAATTTATGTTTGGTTCCTGCAAACCACGATTCACTATTTGTACCCTAGCCAGAATTATATTCAATTGATATTATCTTCTGTTGACAAAAAGAAAAAAAAACAATAAAATTAAATTGTGTTTAAAATCAATAGTCTATCGATAAGACAAACCATGATAAACATATTTTCTTTGTTTAACTTTAGCGTGCGAGAATCATTCCAATATTATAAATATAATACGCATATAGTTAGTTGGTGTATACGTTTTAGTTTCTTGGACAAAGTTTACAAGCACTCGTTGTAATGAATATAAATAGATATGTATTTGAATTCTGTTTCTATTTTCCTGATTCGCATGCGGAAATGCTTTTGTGAGCTACGAACAATACCTTTTAAACAATACACAATTAAAGAGCGTTTCATAATAAAATAATGAGTTCATGTGTAAAATAAAATTAAATATTTAATAAAATTGATTATTACTTTGTATACTCTGTTAGTAAAGTTATGTCTTGTTTAACCCCTTGAGCACCTACCTGGCGTTTACGCCAGCTTTCCATTGTTTTCCTGTTGTCTTATTTTTATGGGTACTCAACACATTAAGAATGGTTGCTGGGGATTCCTAAAATAATGCGAATGTTCCCAAACCTCATCGCAAAAGGCGTGTTTATAACATGAAAGTTTTAATCAAAAGAAATGTATGCAAAAAGATTCCTTGTTAGACTCTTGGTATATCAGTCCGTAACATTGACGTACGAACGAGACATTCAGAATTTGAATACATTGACTAGTTTTATGACAACGGATGACGGAAATGTAACACGTTGTGAGAAGGATTAAATGCCTTGAGATACATTATTGTTACTGTGGAATAAACAAATAACTTAAAATATCTTATTTTCCAACTGAAGAAGCTCTTGGACTAATGCGATACAGGCATAATAATAAGCTAATAAGATACTGCAGGCAATAAGCAAAATATATAACAACCATACTTGCACAATACACCGAAGGGCGATGGACTCGCCCGTAAGGTTTTGCACTTGTTCAACAGATAGGGTTGCCAGGATAAATTGTACTGAATTCACATGCCGGTTACAGCCTAGGTTCATGATATCCTTGTATTATTTACCATTTTCTTGATGAGTAAACGCTCACCATAGAATCTAGTGATGTTCTAAAGGCCCTACAAGTCAACAGCGTTAATTAGTTCGAACATATGAAAACTAAGCAATGGGAATCGCTAATTCTTTATTGACTGGTGTAATGGCCATACATTAATCAAACATTCAACCAATTCTAACTAATATTATCGGATTTATAAAGGCAAATTTCCAAACCTTGACTGCATGTAGGTACTAAGAACAACACATGTTAACACGATGATTTGCGAAATGTTAATGAAAATTATGTTATACGTAATACACATGTATTGTAACTTTGAATGTTTCTTTGTATTACTCGCGTTTTCTTCGTCTTTAATAAATAGTTCGCTTTGAGTATTTTCATGGTCCATAAAAGACAAAAACAACATACCTATTAGTCGGAAAAGTATTAAGTAGGTATGTAATGCGGAAAATTAGATTGAGCTAATTAACTTAATAGTAAAATTAATGTTATCAGTGATTTTAAATCTCTTTCTACTTGTTGAATTAGATAAACGAAAACACCAGTATCGCCTACAGAGCACATTTCGATAGTTTAATTTTTTTTTATGTCTGGCTGTCTGTTTATTAATTTGTTCGCCAATCACACAAAAATTACTGAACCGATATCGATGAAAGTTGGTAAGCATGTATAGCATCCAGGCCGAGAACATACAAAAATTCCAAATTGTCTGTATTCCAAGCGGGCACAGCTAGTGCAAATATATATTGTTTACATATTTTTATGTTATTTAAATCGTTAGATTACTTTTTATTGTGTGTTATCTGTGTTGATTCATCTGCGATGCGATACCAGTGGGTATATAGTATGATTTTAGTTCAACTTAGTTCTTGACAATAATTATTGAGTAGCAAAAATTGATGTTACGACTTGTACGCCGAATGTTTTTTTTTTTAAACGGACGTTTTTAATGGATGTGTTATTATTCCGAAATACATGGATTCTTCTCAATTTTATTTATAGGTGTAGAAATCTGTCCGAATACATGAAGATAGCGGAAAAGGTCAAAGAGTTTTTCCACAACGAAGGTATCCATTCAACTACGATACAACCGGAATTCGTCGAACTACCTCTAGGAGGCAATGAGGTTAGTTATTATAAGTACTTTTATTACCTATAATAAAAGACTAATTATCTTTCAGAATTATTTATCCTTTGTACATATAACAATGTTTAAAAAAATAATAGATTGTATTCTGAATATAGTTTATAAAAAAATCTGAATTGGAATCACACGTGACGTTAAGTAGTCACAACGACATACAATAAACTATGTGTAATGATAGCCCAATTGGTAGTGCGGTCGGATTCCACGTCAATGGATGCAGGTTCGTATCCAATGAGTTTGAGCTTACGGTGAAGGGAAACCACAGCATGCCACCATGCTATGCTAGGACTTTTTCCAATAATGTCCGCTTGGGAAGCTATCAACCACCTTTAAGTTTGAAAATCTGTCCCCCAGATACCAATGGGTGTGTTCTGGAAGCATCATTTAAGAGTCTGGTAGAATAAACGCAGACTTTAAAAGATTTAAATCAACATACTCTCAAAACTAGTTTGAGTAACTCAAACTTTGAGTTAGGTTCCTTTCATTCATTGTAAAAGTTGGATATTTTGAACGTTATAATATTCTAACGGTACTGACTCTCCTCAATAACATGTCTGAATACATATACGTTTGAAAATAAATGTATTTTTTTTATACATTCGGGTTGCAAATAAAAATAAGTCAGTATAGTCACAGAGCTAGTAACTTTTAAAAATTATTATCTAATCGTAACAAATTAATAACATGGTTTATTAACATTGAATTATTTATGGTTATATGGTATTCGTGAAATCGTAAAGATTATGTATACATTTTTTTTATGTTTCGGTCGGTTATCATACGAATGTATTATAAAAATACGTTGTGCTAGCTGTGCTCGAGACTCCGCTCGCATATGTTACGGCTCTATCTCATTAGGACGCTATGGCGGCGCCACCGGTCGCGTCACCGTGGTGTCTTAAGCTACCAAGCGAGAAACACCAGAATTATCAGCTACAAAATCAATAAACAGTGGAAACGTGCGGTGCATATGACATCGTGGGCGCACAGTTATGATTCGGGAGGGGGGGGGGTCGTCTTTGGTAGGCAACTGATGGTGGAACGAGTGAGACGCCGAATAACTCTATACATATTATTGGTTGCGCCACCACCCGGTGAATCGGTTGCCGGTAACAGCCTTGGTTGCGCAACCAATCCTAATGAGTTGAGGCACTTAAGGGACAGACAGACAGATAGACGTCGGCTTTTATATAATGTAAGGAAATGGAAAGAGAACACGTTTAAAGGCCATTGCTTTGATTTTTTTCTATTGTTTCTCTCTTTACTTTTACTATATACGCATTATATATATTTATTTACGTGACATAAAAAATCAAGTAATTCGGTTTATTGGCGCTCGAGTTATAAAGGTAGACAGACAAACAGATATACGTTGTCTTTTCTATAATGTAAAGATAATATGCTTTGTGTAGTGTAAATTGTAATAATGATAGTATTATCTATGCACTGCACTTATAATTCGTTTTAATTATTACAATAAATATAAACGGTGACAAAAATATTACTGCCGCCTGAGATAGAGATGTTGACTGAGGAGTCCCAGATGGGGTGATAGCGGTCTTTATCCTTTTAAAATTAATTGTATTTATTTGGTGTAATAAATAAAATAAAATTTTCGTTGTTATGGGTAATGATTGATTACACGTACACCATAATATATTCAAATGATTATAGCGCTTGATATGAGTAAAAGTAAATGCTACCATTTCATCTGTTCATCAAAGTTCATCTGTCGGAACTGTTTGATAGGCGTTTGCTGTTGCATTTTCACCACGACTGTGTGCAGCTAGCTTCTAGATAATGACCAGCTATCAAACTGTGGATGCCTCACGATGTCATACTTTTATGATGTTTTTTTAAGGCTATGTATATCAATATGATAGTTACAAGCAAAGAGTGTTTTACAAGAAAGCAAACAAGAGACGGGCGTTCCATACAAAATGGCGAACAAAGTTGAAACATGTACTCGAACCGTATACTAACAAAACAAACAAGTATGGCGGCTGTGTCAATGCGTGCGATAGAGTCGAATAGGTATTAATAAAGCAAGACAGCAATAACCGCCATTATTTCCCGTATACATTTCATACATCTTCAAGCTTCACTTTTTCACAAGGTAGTTGCGCCAGACTGTTACAGAAACATTTGCCAGTGTCAAAGTTTTACCTCTGCGTCAAATTCTTTTCGATATTATTTCCAACATTATTAAAACTATCTAGAGAATATTGAGTAATTATTATCCTTACGAACTTACTTCTCTTGCCCATAATAAGAAAATGATAAAAAAAAAACTTGTGTGTGAAAATGACTAATTGAGTTTTAATAAATGACTTATATAATATTTAAAAGGTACATTGTTTTTGTTTTAATTGGTAACGGATTAATAATTCGGATCGATGTTATCGACAATTCAGATGGCTCCGAATGACATCAGTATAACTAAGTTCCAAGCAATAACGCATCTCAGAAGATGCTCTTCTTGTATACCACGATTCAAGTTTTGCGGTCTATAATATTTTGGTTAGTAAAGGTCTTGCATGCGCCTGCTTCAAAATAACGTTCGTAATCTTTGACCAATCGATGCGGAAACACGGCGTCTATCCGTGTACTGTTTTCCTGGATTCCAATGATGTATTGTATGGGTAGGCAGATACTACACCTTTCCACCTGCTACGAGCCTGACATACATCTTTCGCTTCTTCTACTTTCATGAGCACTGTTCTTCTGTTACGAGTACTTTTGACCGGAGCCTTTCTTTAGAACGTCTTCGATCTAGTCGAGACACGTTCGCCTAGGTCTGCCTTTACCGAGTTGCCCAGTCACTCTCGCATTGTAAATTTTTATCGTCAATCTCATTCCTCTTCACGTGCCAAAACCAATTGCAAAAAAATTTTCTATCTTTGTCACTACATCCTCTACCACACCACAATATATTCGCATATTGATGCAACAATATCCTTGTAACAGGGTGCAAAATTAAAATCTACATATTTATCGACATATATAGTATTAATGATTACATATTGCACATATTCAGATACTTAGCGGTGCATCAGCGGAAGCCCCTTGCGCGTTGCACTGTCCACCCAACGATTTGTGTCACAACGCGACCTGCTGTGGACCAAACCAACAGGTCAGTTGATATTAATAAATATAAATATAGGTACATACATTAATTTCACATTATCACAAATTATGACTTAATATTCATAAACGGTAATATTAATGCTTAACTCTTTAGCAGCCTTTTTACAATAAGTGGGCATTAAAATATTACGTAAGCATAATTGGGGTGTTTTTTTTGCTATTTTACATTATGCTTTGCTTTTTTTTTGATGATATGGAGTGGGGAGGGCCGTGTGTATGGTCATTACATAATGTGTACTTATTAATTGTTTTTTAATTATGGCAATGCTTGCGTAATTATGGACTGATGATGCGGGGCGTAATCTTTGCTTACAAGAGAGGGGAGGTGGGTGGGTGGTTTAAAAATGACCGTAATTTTATGCTCAGGTAACACTTGAAGAGACAATTGAAGATAGAACAATATTTTAAAAAATAAATGTCTTTTTTTTACGTTGCCAGTACTACGATAATTGTTTAAAGCCTTTTCATCAAAACTTCACGTGTTAAGATAAACTGGTTTAGCATAAAAAAAATAGTCAAAGTTATAGCTGTTGTACTCTTTTGTTTTATTTCATAACAATTTTGTATTATCAATAGGTTTACGGTTTAGCGATCTTATCTGATGTTGTTAAGTGACTAAGTTAAACCTAGAGGGCTTGGCTCTCAGGTGATGACGTTGGATTTCCTTCATACGAAAGCTCAAAATTATTCTGTTGTAATTTAATTTTCTAATAAACTGACAGCGAAATTGATTATACTACTTTGTATATTGAAAGATAGAAACAATCTATCTACTCTGTTGAACTGAAAATTTCAAATGTAAAACTTATTAGATATTAGATTATTATTAGATATTTTCTTCCTCTGTCTGTCTGTTTCACCCTATGCCTGTTCATTAACGCTTTGTATGGTTATATGTTCGAATTTCACAATTCATGATTAAAATGTGTGAAATAGTTGGGTTCCAATGCTATCTAACACACGAAATCAAAGCTAAGTTTTTTTTTTAATCTGACTAAATGCTGTTGAATTGAGTCGCCTTGACAACTTCACCGGGCTTTTGGGGCGGGCATGTAAATTAAAATTCGCCCTATATAAATGACGATTAAGGACAAGAAAAATAAGGTCGCGCTTACGGAACCCCATTTGGATCATGCTAAAAGATTTTCTAATGCGCACTTTGGCTATAATATTATCGCCTTTAAGTTTAAAAACTGTCGGAAAATACCTTTTAGGAGCGTTCCGATCGCATTCATTGAGAGCCATTCATTATCTTTAGCCACAGCGTCACTTAACATCAGGTCAGATTAAGGTCAAACCTGTATTTTAAAAAATAATATTTGATGGTTGACACAGAAACGATTGCCTCATGGCAGTTTGCACTCAAAGCGATTTGAAAATGACTTTGACTCACCGAGAATCATAATGAATGATAAAATATATATATCAGAGATCGATAACAGGTTGTTAACGTTATCAATGAGACATGCCAGCAAATAATCGACATTCGAATGAAAGTTACCGAACTATTCATTCAAAGTAAAGATTATTTACGGGCTATTTTCGTTTTAAGATCCTGGTTACAACTTTTCCTAATTTTAAATCATAATTACGAACATCATTAGAACCATATACGCAATGCAAATTGATATACTTTTTGGAGTAAAGACTTTTTTAGCGGCGTCGAGCGATTCTCGGTAGGGGAAAATTTATCAATTCGCGTTACATAAAGTGCTATAACGCCAGCCCTCAACATACTACAGTACGTCAAGATAATGATGGTGTTTAAATGCTTTATAGGATTTTAATTGAAAATAATAAAAAAAAATTGAAATAATAATTATTCATTCTATAATTTAAACAATAAAAACAACAATTATTTCCAAAGTTTCGACCCCTCCACTTCTGTCCCATTGCTGCTTCTTTTTCTTACTTACCAACTTCCGTCTGAAAAAGCCGCTGTTTTCTACCTGTAAAGGAAAATTTATGTTAATTTTTGATTAACTTCGTTAGAAATTGATGTTTTGTTACCAGAAAAAAAAGCTATACGAAATAGTAAAAAAGAATAAGGTAATAATAATTATTTAGTATATTAGGAGCCGTCCAAGTACCTTAGATAAGCAAAATTTTAGACATTTTGACACCCTTCCAGCAAATATTAAGCAAACCTCTAGGATTACGTCATCAGCATAATTGTAAAATACTTAAATATAGCATTATGTAATCATTCTTAGTTACAACTCCTCCTGCCCTCATGTTATCAAAAATGATTACGTAACACATGAACGACCCCTAACTGTGTTATGTTCTAATTCTATTAACGGTTTCATTTGCTAACATGTCGTACATGTAGTTTTTGATTATCTCGTTTTATTCGTTTCAGAGTTATAAATAGTAGGTACCTGACTAAATTCTTTTAGTTACATATCGTATTAACTTATTCAATATTTTCTAGTCGGAAATAGCAAAGTAGATAAAGAGTGGGTATTATAATAGATTTCTTTAATCCAATTATCTAAATCATATATGTATGTATGCTCAAAACAAATTAATAAAGACGATTCTATCTGTAGCCTATAATAAATAATCTAAGGTGCAAACACGAAGGTCGCTTGGTCGACATCTGATAAGGAATACCGATTTTTTTTTTAATTTCACGTTCCTGATAAATGTATCTATCTTATAATAATATTAGAATTAATTAAATATGTTTTAATAGACTAGTAATAAATCCTTCATGAGAATGGATTGGGTTTGTTTTTTGTCATAATATGTTATATGTACGTATATAGTCGGTTTATAGGTTTTCGTACGTCTTTTTCACTCTAATTTATAGCTTAGCGGATTTGTTGTTTTCTTTATTTCCCATTGCAGTTTTACAGTTTAGAAACGATAAGGATTCGATAAATATTTTTCAAGGAGTTACAATCGCTGAGGATGGACCGTGTACCTGATACCAAGTTTCTCGGGAGCCTTATTTAGAGAAGATTACGGGACCAAATATTGAAATACCTATAGTGTTTTTTTAGTTTTTTTTCTAAATGTTTTGTAATATATTATATATATATATTTATATAAATCGACTTTATTAATTGTTACTAATAATTCATAAATCACCATAGATTTATTTTTAACGTTAATGTTTGTATTCGAGGCTGTGCTGTATGAAAAAAAAAACTTTATGTAAAAAATTTATTTTAAAAAATTTAGTAAATATTTTTTATAAGAATTTAATTGAGTTTAATTTTATTATCTTTCTATATTTTTATTATTCGTGTACCTTTATTTAAATTATGTGTATTTATACTTCCTAGATCCATATATAAAACACGGGTATTATTGAGAAACTTATTTCGTCTTTAATTCAACATTACAAAAATTAACACGTTTTAAAATTTATTTGCAAATAATACGAAATAATTAAATTTGTAGTATCAATTCGAAGTTGACATGCGAATGATTACACCAGTCTAATGATCAAGAATAGAGCTAATTTATTATTACCTTTCACTATTGTTCACAAAGTCAACAATAGTAGGTATTTATAGTAATATCTAGGCTGTACATTGGTTATACAAAGCTATTACTAACATATAATAATTGGGTTTTTAAAAAACTTCATTTTTACAACAGACCGACATACGAAAATCGATTTGACATACATATAGATCATATTAAAGCACATTTAAAATCGATCGAATAAGGTAACATTGAAACGTCAATAATAGAACAGAGGTAATTTACATGATTATCGTCGTCGTAATTGCATATTGTTTCAAATGTATAATTGTGACATGTCGAATTAATTATTTATTATCATGGTAATTTCAGTTGTAATTTGTTTTCGTTAAGCAATAATAACTTAGATATGAGTCAGATAAATTGTATAAGTGGGTAGATAGTTTAATTCATTTTAGCCATCTTTGTCATTATATATAGTAGGAACTTTTTCCAAAAAGAGATGGATACTTTTATGAAATAAGTAAAGTAATAATTACTATGATTGCATTTTTTTTTACTAGCTTACGAGAAGCTTTTTAGTGTTAGTGATAAAAAGAATTTGGAAAAAGAGTTTTTTTTTTTTTTCTTTAAATCTTCAAAATTGATTATAATAAAATTTCTAACAACAGTTTATTTATAAGGTTTTATTCTATATGAACCTATAGTTATAACACTGTTACATTTTTTATTTATTCACCAAACAATTTTTTTTTTAGAAAATTGACATACTTTTTTTTATATTTTTTTGTGACTAAACGTAGAACGACACTAGTACCTAATTAAATGATATAGTTTGTTGTTATCTGTTTACTTAGCCTTGAGTAAACTAGAATAGAAATTACTTATTGGACTCTATTTAGAAATAAAAATAAAGAAAATAAGTAAAATCCATATAAATAATTATCTACCTTGTTCATTTTTATTTCCATACTTTTTTTTTTTAGAAAAAAACACTATTATAATTTTTTCCATTAATAACTCTTGATAAAACATTGAAGTATAAATAATAGCAATAAAGTAGAATGATGGTATATATTGAAGTAAATACTCACTCGTATTATTTATCATAATCGTTGGTAGGTACACTAAATTCGATAGTATGTAGGTAGATAAATTGATACGAATTAACCTTAAATCTACTTTTCAATCAGCTGTTTCGCTTACAGGAGCACAGTACATCGCCGACAGTCACACCGTACATGTGCAGACAACGGAATACTGGCTCGAGGACGGAGTCATTATGCTCCAATGCCGGTCCAACGGCTGGCCAAGCCCGGTCGGCGACGTGGAATCTAGAAGCTTTAGAATGCGGGTTAGTAGAATAGACATCAGGATTCCCGAAGAGCCGTGTTGCATGAAACTCCGTGAATGTCAAAAAAAACCCATAGGTGTGTTACTGTTCCTCTCACGAAATTACATCGGTGTGTCTAATAGTTTTACAAGAAGCAATTACATCAAAACATTGTGAACAAACGAAATAAATAAATAAAAATTGTATGCATAAAAATTGCTTACCTATGCATTTCACTTACTATTTTTAACTTCGATTGATATAATATGTAATAAAAATAATCTAACATTTTACATATCGACTAGGCGCATTTGTAAACAGAAAGATACTTAGGTTTCTCATTATTGTATAAAGTGCTAAACACACCTATTTTTCTTTTTCTTTTTTGTCGAGGTGAAATGCATTTACGCACTACCCTTACCTATTGCATTAGTGAGACCAGAGTCCCCCAATGCAATAGGTAAGGGAGCACGGAGGGACGAACTTCGTGCCAGTGTGGGACTCGCCCGGGCGTGAAGCGCCTGGAAATACCCACTAAAACCCCCCGGGGCCGTCCGCCGCATTTGGGATGGGGGCGACACGGGGTGGCTTTCGCAAGCACCGCGTCGCGTGGTAAACGCACCTAACATTAATTGGTCTGTAGCTATAGTTCCTATAGCTAATTCTAACCAATCAAAAAAGATACCAATCGTTTCTCTAACCAGACAATATTTTTTGTTAGGATTGCCTATCTTGTGGGATAAGTCGGAACACCGTTTGAATACTACACAAAACCCAATGAGCTATATAGCAAAAAAATTACATATGGACTTAGCTTTTCTGCGGGCTCGACTCTTTTGAGAGTTCCTTAATAATATTGCCAGTACTGAATTAATCAATCTCTATAACCATTTTACGACAAAAGTTAATGTGACGATACTGCTTCCGCTGTCGAATCTTGACTATATCACTATTTAGTTCAGTGTTAGGTTGTTTATTAATCAATTTTGTAAGGGCTTTCCTATCCAACTGGGTCGCGACCACCTTAGTGAATATACACATGGTAAGAGGCCCGCCATATGGACACTGCTTGATGACGATTATTTATTATCATAGTACCGGCATTACTCTTAGACTTTATTTTATTTATTCTATCTTCTATATATAAAATGAAAGTGGTCCTTTGAGGCACCCATCACCCTAAAACTACTGAACGTATCGGTATGGAACTACTACCATTCGACGCGGAATTTTTCGTAGATATGCTATTTTGGATTCCATCGATTTACTCTTATGTACATTTTCCCGCTTATAAAAACAAAAGACTCATTTTTCTTCATTCATTCGTTTTTTTTTAGGTACGCAGAAAAAAATATATATACGAAACGCTGGCGGAGCCGCGGGCACACAGCTAGTGTCATATAGAGGCAGTCATATTGCCGAGCTCTAAATGCATTACAATTATTAGCTGTGTACCCAAGACTACGCCCTCGTTTCACGTATGCTTCACTGCGTAATATCGTTTTTAACTTTTATATACGCAACCCTGATTATTTTCCAAAAAAATTTTTGCTACTAACATTAAGCAAAGATATTTGTCACAATACACCTGCCAATAAAACTTTACATTGAAGTTTTAATTTTTTTTACCCGGAATCCTAATTATTTTCGAAAAACTAAAGTACCCAAGTATCAGGAGCTATCTACCAAAAAGAATCCCGTCAAAATCAGTCCAGCAGTTCCGGAGATTGCCTGGAACAAACAGACAACAAATTTTTGCAAATTGTATTTTTGGAATGTGTATCATGTATCCATTCATAGCTATTTAGTAAAAAAAAAATATTTTGACATTACAAACAGACACTTTAATTTTATTTATTAGTATATATAAATAAATAAAGTATATTTCAATAAATACTTTCGACATATATTATATGTTTATACAGTCACCGTTGTATGCAACAATGTAGAAGATACAAAAGCAATCAATCGATTACAGCACTCTACAAATCTTAATCGTGTTTTCGTTAGAGATAACATTATGATATTATCAGATTGTTAATATATATAAATTGCTTCTTGTAAAATTACCACTTAAATTGTGTTTTATCGCAGGTCACATGTTGTTCGTTAAGTAGTTATAATAATTCTCCATTATACCTTTAGAATTGTGCATCGATTCCTCCTCTTATCATTTAAATGTATAGATCATAGTTGAGGTAGATGTGTTATCATCACGATAAAGATCATAACACAGAACCGATGTTATGTTTAATTTGTAAATTTACTGCAATGCAATTTGTGTGATTATTTTTAGGCATCTTACTAAAAGGTCTCTGGTGTGATTTGTGACTCCGGGATGCCCCTTAAATTGGAGGGCTGGATGTATAAGTCCATCATAAGACCTGTCATATTGTATGGATCAGAATGATGGGCTAGCAAGAAGATGGATGAGAAGCGACTGCATGTAGCTGAGATGCGAATGTTGAGATGGATGTGTGTTGTTACAAGAATGGATAAAATAAGGAATTAAAATATTAGAGGGAGTTTGAAAGTTACGTCAATGGTAGAAAAGTTGAAAGGTTCTCGTTTGTCGTGGTAAGGACATGTTATGATGAGAAGAGAGGAAGCGGATGTGGGTAAAATAGTAATGAATATGAATGTGGAAGGATGGAAAAGTAGAGGAAGGCCAAAGAAAGTGTGGATGGAGTGTGTAAGAAATGATATGAAAGAAAAAGGAGTGAATGAAGAGATGACTAAAAAATAGCGCTTACGGCGGATCTAGATAATTACCCATATAATTCAATGTTTATATATCTAATTATGTAGTGGCTTTGAGTCGTATCAGTTGCATGTAATTTATTTTTGTATTACTTATTCATTATTCCGTTTTTTTTTGTTCAAACATTGCTTGTATTTGAATAATGTAAAAAAAGAATTTATGTATAAGTTGACGCAAAATCCAAGGCATTGTGTTGTTGTTGTTTGTTATATATACACATAATAAATTAAATCATTTTTATAACGGAAGATTAATGATCGATTTTATTTTTAATTTACACAGAAGTATTATTATATGTTTTTTTTTTTTTAATAAATAATTGTATTTGTTATCTTTTTTCATTGGAAAAATTTTAAACGATATGTATTGTATTGAATATGAAGAAAAAGAAATTAAACTGACGAGGGACTAAATATGAGTATTTTTTTTTTAGTTCCCTGCTACCGTCACCTATGCTGGAGGGCGGTAGGCTGGCCGTTTGACACGCAAACTGGCCAAATCTCATCTTCACCGGCTAATATTAAATATTATACAAAACATTGTGGTGTACTAATTTGTGTTCTAAAAATCATGGCCGCCCCGATGCATCGTTTGCATAACATAGATTAAATAAAAATAAGTCGAGTAGCTACTAAAAATTATAAGTTGCGGTATTTAAATTATCAAAATACGAAGAATTGTCAAAAAACTTATTCTAGTATTATTCATTGATTATTAAGAGGACATGCGGTCGGAAAAGTATGTATTTCAGAAATTTATTGTTATCGCGTTGCTCCCCAAAGAAAGAGTTATAAAACACGAAAGGGACAACTGCAGCTCGGGCTGATTTTACCGAACGCAAAATAGGCGAAATATCACTTCGTAGTAACTGTAACCTGTTTCCTCCTCCAAAACTGAACCAATAATTTTATTTTTTTTTAGTTTTAGTAGTATAATAAAGGTTTTGGCTATCTCTGGACGTCTTGCATCTTAATATTTTACCCATCAAGTTTGACGAACGTCTGAAAATGACGGTAAAAATAGAGCATTCTTTTTTTCAAAGGCTTCTAGTTTCTAAAAAAACTTATTTATGAAAAAAATCAAACCGCACGGCCATTGCGGCGGTGGATTTATATTATTTGGTATAACAATATTTACCATAATGCTATTATCCATGGAGGAAACAGGGGACTACGTTTGTATGGAATAAATGCCGCTAGGATATCCTAGCGTAACGCATAACGTATACTATTATTATGAGAATCGAATAATGCATTGTTATGTAAAAAAAAATGTTTTTTTTTTTTTAATTTTTGTAAACTAATTAACAAGTTTGCTTCCAAAACGGTGGACTCGCGTTATCTATGCGAAAATTAACAATGAAGATAAATTAACGTGATGATTTCTTACAGAAATAGAACTGATAAGTAATTAACCAATTATTGGAAAAATCAAATAAATACTGTCAATATCAATTTTCCAGTCACCGAATGAAAATCTTCAATTTTTTTTTTCTTTAACCATTTTATTTAAATTCCTAAGATCTTTCAGACAACTAAACTATACCGTAAATTAAATAACATACGTTTATGCCGGTAGAATATTAAAATTAAGACCATAATATAAATTATAATCTATAATTATTCTAAGCGACTAATATTGTGTGTGTGTCGGTCTGTATGTTAAACCAAAATAAAGTTGTTGGATAATCTTATATTCTGTCTTTAAGCCGTTTTTTATACGCGATTTATATTAATTATATGGTTCCTTTATCAGCAGCTCGTTTATATAAAAAGATATTTGTTTTAATAATAATTTATGTTTTTGGAATTAATAATGCCAGTCGAGTCGTAACTATGTGGTAATACGAAAGTACTAAGCTATCAACACTTATATCCATAAAAAGAAAGATATAAAGCGTAGATAATAAAAATTATCAGAGCTTCGAGTAGATAGATATAATAATTGGAAATTTTCGTGGAAATGAGGTCAATGATCTTTAAATAAATCGCCACGTGTATGACGCAACGAGTGTTAATAATTTTATCTACTTACATATAATATCTTCTGATAACTCGAATATAAATTCGTTCTGAAGTACCCACTTTAATAATTCTACAATAAGTCACCACTTATGTCTACTATACGTTTCTTTATTGTATGTTATAACTATGTGTAAGCACTTAAAAGTAGTGACAAATTCCTCTGTTTTAATATTTGACGTTCTAATGAGCAATAGGATTACTTTTAAGCTAAAAGTAATCTAGGAGCTAGATGCTCCGAAATTGATTTAATAACTTAATAATGATTGCTAGACTTCTGTGACTGTATAGATCGGGTCCACCATTCAACCGAAAGACGTCCACTTCTGGACTCCCCCCAATATCTCCACGATGACCGGTCTTGCACCACTCGCATTCAGCGGAGTCCCGAGACCTTTAGCATGTCGTCGGTCAACCTTGTGAAGGGCTACCCACGCTACGTCTTCCGGTGCGTTGTAGCCATTTGAGAACCGGTTGCCTCAATCGGGCATCGGTTTGCGAACAATGTGGCCAGCCCACACCCACATAAATTTAGTCGAAATGTCGATTACTATGGTTCTTCTGCGAATCTCCTAAATTGAGTAGTAGAATAAAATTGGATAGATAAATTAGGTAATAAGCTTTTTAAAATACAAGTTTATGAAACTCTGCAGCCACGCAATTCTGCATACCTATATAATTTATTACACGCTTTTTATTAGCTGACCTGTATGTGTGACTCCAGACTCTGTTTTCATTGACTTCAAAACATCGAATGAAACTGAAACTTTGCACAAACGTACCTAACATTAGCGCAGAGCACTGCATAGACAACGCTTTAAAAAAAGGATGTAACAAATCAAATATTGATAAAGAAAAGTATTCTAAGTTCGGCTTGCCATTCCCGACAATATAAATTGGTAGATTAACTTATAAACCTACAAAATTAATTGACACTAACTTTTTCTCTCAAATCAAAAATTAAAAAATAATTTAACTAGTATAATAAATGCTGCATGATTCGCGAAACTGTCAATCTCCTCCGGCAACGGCACAGAACGCGCTACGCTCCCCAACTTACTATGGAAGCTCTTACACCCGTTACCAGCGCAATATACTAATAAATCACACACTAGGAACATATCCAATATACTGTATATGACACTTGTACACCACTTGCAAACTAAACGGGTTCCTTAATCTTCCATTTTTTTTTACAAATAAATAAAGTTTAGCTTGGACCAACTCCGCGGAATTCTCATGTAACTGCTGAAACCGAGGTTCCTACTATTGCGATATCTTTGTGTTAGTTACCGTTTCCTGGCTGAGTGCCTTAAGCGCACATGACAAAACCTGGGTGAAGCTGTTAAAGGCTCTCAAGCGATGTTGCCAGAACACACCTGTTAGTGTTCGGCGACAGGTTTTCTAATTTAAGAGTAGTAGCCAACCACACAGGCGAGCGTTATTATAAAATGCCTATCCTATGGTTCCCTCGGTATGTTTTCCTTTACCGAAAGCTCAGGTTCATTATAGAGTTGAAAACGATGGTTCGAACCTACGTCCATCGACGCAGAACCCGACTATCAACTGGGCCATTAAAATGTTACTACAATTCATAAGCGCGTCAGTGGCGCACACTGCACTATAAAATTGAACTGAAAGATATTTCGACGTGAGATTACACATATTCTGTTCGGTATTTCGTAGCTATTTGGAAAGGGATAGCAGATAGATTATAGAGACATATAATAAATAGTCAAGATTATCATTTTTCTACATGAGTATATAGCGGGTAACGTTGCAATAATGTTTCTTAGATTCTTATATAAATACACTTTGTTAAATAAGTAGGTTAGATAATAAAAGGACACTATCAATTGAGAATTTTAATATTAAATGCACTGTTTTCATAGATAATCTGTTTAAAATAATAGATTTACTGATACCTATCTAATTGTAAATCGGCCCGCAAAGGCTTGTGTTCATCTGGCTAAATATACCATAAAAGAATACGTCAAAATAAATCTTGAAAGGTACCTGATTTTGATTCATTAGACAAGTAATAGTCGAATCCAAATGACTAAGAGTACATTTAAAGCCATTCATAATTTAGCTTATTAATGTAAGCCTCACAACGAAATTAATTATTGATCGTTTGTAAAATTTTGAAATATGGTAATAGATCAATTACCTACTGTTAACATATAAGCAATAATCAATAAATTGTTATATGATATTTATATGACAAAGAATATGTAATGTTTACGCTAGTAGATGTATTTATACAAAGAGAAATAATATAGCAAGGCCCGTGATCATAAGTGACCAGGGTCGTTGAAAACTGTCCAAAGAATCAATAAAAGTAGTAGAAAACTTTTATTTATTTCTTTATATATCTAATTATAGTTAATTATGTTGCTCGCATTTAAAGTAAGCATATCGGATACTTCTGTCACTTTTTAACGTAAAAAAAGTTTGCCTTTCATATTATTTAATTAACTATACTTATAGACATCAATAACTTATTATATAATAATGTTTGTTATGTGCGGGAATATATTGTGAATGCAACGGTACAACTGCTCAATATTGTGAAGTAAACGAATGTTCAAAATATAATTGTACATAGGTATGTGCTTAGCCTTTAAGTGGTTATGTTTCAGACCCTTTACACTACATTTTATTCATTCATGATTTTTCAAATTATGTTATTGTATTTTTTCCAGTATAGAGCAATAACAAACGACGACATAAAAGTGAGATACGTCATTAAAAGATTCAGTTATTAAATAGTATAAATACGAAAACTCTAGAGTGATGAAACTTTGTTTTCCTGTGTCTCTTTCGCACCTATGTTTCAAAGATATCGCTATCTTTCTCGTACTATCAAATTATACTACACATTTTTCGTAAGATTAACCCCTTGAGCACTATTTTTTTTTTTTTGACGGGGTGAAATGCATTTAATTAGACCGAGGTCCCCCAATGCAATGGATAAGGGGGCATGGAGGGACGTCTATGTACCAGTGTGGGACTCACCCGGGCGAGAGTCGCCCGGAAATACCCA
Organism: Samia ricini; assembly: GCA_014132275.2. Lineage (NCBI taxonomy): Eukaryota > Metazoa > Arthropoda > Insecta > Lepidoptera > Saturniidae > Samia > Samia ricini. The sequence goes on along the minus strand of AP028159.1, from coordinate 28,540,205 downwards.
CTAAAACCCCCGGGGCCGTCCGCCGCATTTGAGATGGGGGCGATACGGGATGGCTTTCGCAAGCACCGCGTCGCCCCCTGCGGCGGTTGAGCACTAACCTGGCGTTTACGCCAGCTTTCCATTGTTTCCTTATTGTCTTCCTATTATCTAATTTTTATGGGTAATCGACATATTAATAGACAGTTACAAATTTTAAAACGACAATAATGTTTTCGCTAATCTTGAAAGGGTTAAAAAGCTTTATCTAAACAATACAATAATAATAACAATAATAAACAAATTGTACATTTATTTGTTGTAAAAGTGACGCTAGACGAGACCCGTCGAAGGGGCAACGTAACACGTGGGGTTAAAAGAAAGTTCTAATAAGAGTGAAAGGAAGAGAATAGATATTATTGCGATAGAACTCGGCTTCTTAGTGTCCAATACCACCCAAATATATACTATGTAGTGTAACAGGGTCATGTAATAATGAGAATAATTGTTTTCATAATTGAATGATGTTATGCGATTAATATATTAGAATGTGATTGTGGAGTGTATTTTCACGGTTAATAAAAACATACTTATATTAAAAGTAGAGATGTTTCATTTCAAACATTTATTAGGTTGAACTAAGTTACAAAACAATGTATTATTTGTGCATGATTCTCGTTTCCTAGTGATGAAATTATTAAAAATGTTATTTTTTATTATAATAGATTCATTCTTCATCACGAAGTAGGTATATAGTTTCGTGAATTTACAAATTATTAGGAAATTATGGCATTAATTTCAGTGTCGTTTAACATTAGACTTTAATGCCTAAACAGTATTGGCAAAACTTGACATCAATTTTTTTTAAAATATAGAACGAAGTCAAAGACTTTAGCTAGTTTTAAATACATTCAACTTTTATATTCAATGTGTTATTAAAAATATTATATTCATTAATCTATCGGTAAAGAAAAGCTGATGGAGTTCTAACAGGTACAAGTCTAACGCCGCCCTGTCCGTTATCAAAAACGTAATATTCTCTGCCATTGACAATCTTTCTTTGCACCTCTTTATTTTTATAACTTCGTTTAGTAAAGAGGGATTCGTATGGCGGTGGCAGGCTATCATCATAGTTTCGTGAGCTTGTGATCTTCTTTGACTTTTTGGATTTAACTTTGTCTCTATTTATTTTGACGCAGAAATATCGTTTCAATAATAACTGAAACATAAAATATGAGTTATACAAATACCTGAAGGCGTATGGTTTATCTAAACATAAATAGTCATTATACGAGTATATAGACATCATAATTGTTAGAACAACACAAAATCAACGTGTAGGTAGCTAAATCTTACACCGAGGAGTGTTGGTAAATGACTCAAAATAGTAGTCAATGCATTTCAGAAGCGATGATGGCGCAGTGAATAGTTCTTCCAGATTCTGCGTCAATGGAAGAGGGTTGGATCCCACCTATCCAATTCTGAAATTAGCCTGAGATTTCGGAGAAGGAAAACATCGTGAGGAAACCATAGCATTGTGCTTTGAACACCATCTCACCTGATGTTGAATGAGGATGTTGCCCAGTATGGTAAATACACTAAACCTAGAGGTACCGACACTCAAATGACGTTGTCGGAACACACCTGTTGGTGTTTGGCGACAGGTTTTCAAACTTTGAGGTAATTAACATTTTATGATTTTAAGCCCAATTACTTACGATAATGACATTTACATAGGTACATTTTATAAATATTTCTAATACCAGGCACATGTGTTTATAAATTAATTATTAAAATAGGCAAACCGATTTGTTGTACAATATTTATAAAATACGTACAATCGATTCAAATACAAAAAACCAGTTAATTTATTTATATGAGTGTTTTATTTTGATGTTAGCACAAAACGAAATATAAAATACTGACCTCTCCAATAAAAACAGTTACAGCTGCAATCAGCCCTACAAGCATTATATAGTAGGTCATTAGAAGATCGGTGTTCCTCAGCTGCCGGTCTTTCGATTGCAAATCGAGAGGACATATTTTTGTCGAGGGAAGATCACTGCGTTTTAAAAAATCAATAATACCCGCTTGTACAATGTATGCGAGACTACAAACATAATTTAAACAAACAATTATTTACATACATAAGCTAGTAGGCAAATGGTTTTAAAATGTACGTAGGTAATTATTTTATAAATTTATATTCAATTTTAATGTCAAAGCTTTACCATACATAATTTATAGGATATCTAATCGGTAATTAAATGACTAAATCTGTGCAATAATAAGTATGATTATAAATACGCTAGTTGTGCCCTGCGGATACGCACGCATAAAATATTTTTTCCATTAGGTATATCTTTGTAATCTTTTAAATACGCAATAGTTAAGATAAAGTATTTATTTATTATTTTTTTTAATCATATACGTTAAACCACAAGACATATCGCACCTTCCCTATGAAGGAGGATAAAAAGGCGATTAAAGTTTTGTCAAGTTTGCATTTTTGCGTCCAAATTTTTTATATATTAATGTAAAATATTTCAACTTATTATTTAAATATAGTTAATTTGATTTAATATAGTTTAAATATTTAATTTAGAGTTATTTTAAGACGAGTTATTCGATTTTTAACTTGAGTCAGTTTATTTCTGAAGGTGCGATGTAGACGTTATTTTTTATAATGTCTACATACACTAAAGGTGTCATGAAAACCATTTCTACAAAACGAAGAATGAAATGGTGTAACATTTTATTGGTTTTGGAAGTAATTATGTATGACCAAGGCAAATAAACATTTCTATCTATGCAGTGGGCAGACATGGTGGTGTATTTGTTCTGTCTTGATCAAAAAGATGGAACATATAAATTTCAATGTTCAGATAAAAGTAGCATCTAACCACAATAACACCTTATGCTGTACTGGTAACGCACTAAGCTAAGATGTAAGAACTTTTCTAGTATAGATATGTGTTTGGCTTAATTTAGTAATTAGCCAGGTGGACATTAAAAATTAACCTAAGCTTTGTCGTACTATGGTATCATGATATTTTCCTTTACTGAAAGCGCAGATTCCTGAAAAGAAATCCAACCAAACGAAGATCGCCATGCAGAGGTATCGAAGAATCAAACACGTCTTAATCGTTTATTCAAGAATCTCCTACACTTCAGAGCCATCGTCGCTTCAAATTAGTATATTTGTTACATATTGATAGTATATAGATATATATAAATCGTAGGATCAAATCTATCTACCGAATTCTACGGTGAGCCTGAGATTACGATGTAAGAAAACATCGTGAAGAAATTACCATACTATGGATAGGAGGACATTTTGTAATAATGTCCGTCTGAGTAGCTGTCGGTACGCATGTGTGTTCCGGCAGTATCAGTTGAGAGCCGTACCCCTAGGCTTAGTGTGTTAACCACCCTAGACCTCATCGACACTTAACCTCATGTGGGATTTTGATCAAGCGCTAAATAAAACAGAAAAGTAAATAAAATGTAGGCACCTACACTGGATCAAATAAAGTCTTTAGTCGACTGCCGAACGGATAACCGAATGCTCTCTGTTCCTTCATGAAAGCGTTAGGAGCGACAACGTAAGTGCATCTCGCTGCCTCTTCTACACCCTGTCTGGCTTTTTGAAGGTAATCATTGTACATGAGATGATCGATTGCTGTTTGTTCCTTAATAAGAACCGCCCCCCGATCCACCATTGGTAAATATTGCTCGTCTGATGACAACGATCGGAAACGGCCGCGGCCACTGATTATCATATTGTTTAGATAATAAAGATCTTCATTCGGCTGCATAGACATAGACATTACAAACAAGATTAGAAAATATCATACATATAATTGTTGAAGTACTTAGTACTGTCACCAAAGTAATGTATGAATGTTATGTTAAAAAATGTTTCAAAACAAAAAATAATAATTATGTTTGACTTTTTATACTACCTTTACACCATAATCTAGAATTAGTAAGGATCAAAATTCCGCGGAATTTTTACACACATGTGTCGACCAAAACGAGATTCGTATTATTTTGGTACCTTTGTGAAAATTACTATTTGTGGCTGAGCGCCTTCAGCACTCGCCCACAAAGTTCGGTGAAGCTGTAAAGGCAAGCATTAGCTAGTTCGACAAAAAATAGATCGTGACACACTAAGCCTCTAGTTAAAAAAATGTGCTCGTTGCACGTGCGGACAACGCATATGCATCAGCTGGTCCCTCGACAGACTCCTTCTCCTCAAGAGGTGATGAATCGTGTGTCAGGTTGGCTTCAGTTCAAGGCTTCCACCTACTGACTTAAAAAAAACAACGCGAGCCAACCGGCGTAATGACGTCAGGGTTTCAGGAACGCTTATGCATATAGTGCGTTCTTCTGGCACTGAAGAACTAAGCCTAGTGGAACCGGATCACAAGTGAGGTGCCGTACAAGTGTTACGTAAGCATCAATGGGAAAGGAGTTCCATATTTTGCTTATTATGATAACATTTCGTTCCAAAATTATTCCAATCTTTACGTAATCATAGGGAGAGAATTAGATCTTTGCTAACTATTGCTGATAAGGGGGAAGTCAAAAATGCCCGAAATTTTTGCTTACGTATTATATCTTGAACGGCCCCCAATCGCGACGACAAAAAAAAAGATGTAATTTCATTTACCGTATTTAAAATAGACTCCACCGAACCGCCTTCAGTGGCGACCCATTTATAATTCTTCTTATAAAGATCTACGGCATTCTCTATATCCAGTGTGAACTTTGATAGTGTCAGGAAAGCGGTCAGGTTAGCTGTGTAGAACGCAGACAGCAGAATTACGACCAACCACCAAGTAGCGAACAGAACTCGAGTTGTATCTTAAAACATTTGAACGGAATAAAGTATTTAATTAATGGCTTAATTTAGTCAAGTAATTTAAGTAATATTACACGTGCAATGAATGAACGAATAAAGTAGAAGTTATTTCTCAATTCAGTGTCAAATGAACACTTTAAAAAAGCCATATAACTATCGAAAATTTTCGTAAATTGGATCAAATGTTTCGACATTCTATTTTAACAAAATTAAAATACCTAATGAATTCCAGAAAAAGCAATTATTTATTCGCTGCAAGATGTAAAAAAAAATCATGTAAGTAAAGTAAAACTTGCGTCGGCGGTATTTCCGGACCGATACGACTTAGGAACCCTTTAAGAAGAGAGTCTACTCATACCTTAATGGCCGGCAACGCACCTCTGGTGTTGTGGGTGGCCATGGGTGGCGATGATTACTTACCATCAGGTGACCCGCTTGCTCTCGTTTGCCCCATATTCCATAAACAAAAAAAAAACGGCTACTTAGTAAGTGAAACTATGTAGATAATAAATCTAAAATGATTTATTAGGTAAGTAGCTGTTTTTATACGAAATATTTTGATTCGAAACACGAACATGAACTAAATTGTAATTATTGTTGGCATAAAAATACAGTGATGGAAGGGTGTGAACGCAACGTGATAGATGACGCAAACCATTAGAGGCGATACCATCGGACAGCGTCCGGCTTGACCAACGACACGACCGTCATTACAAACAACTATGTATAAACACATGTCACGTTAAAAGATATTAATTATTTAAAATAAATATAAATGTATCTAGTATTTGATGTTTTTTTTTACATAATTCCGTTTTTTATTATGTTTTCGAAATCGGAAAATCGACTAGATCACAATTTCTGAACCTTATTTTGCTCACCGCCTACTTTGAGAATACGTTTTATCTTAGTTGTTTTTGTCTTTTTTTTAACTATATTTTTTATCTGCCCAAGTCTCCTCTGCGCTATCTCAATGCCCCTTAATGTTCTTTGGGTCTTCCACAAAGGGGGCGTCGTCGCCTACGTTGAGAATCTAACGACTAGGATAACCTATAAATCTGATATAAAACTAAGTACAGTCCGAGAAGGATGACAACACCTATGACGGATTTTTCACAAGTATACGGTGGTCGCATTTCAGTTGCTTTCAATTGCCAGATGACTGGCTGCTGGGTGTGCACTAACTAAGCCAAAAACGCGACGCGCCGCAACGTCCCACTGTGGCATTTTTTAACCATTTGCATGGTGATCACGACCCAGTCAGACATAAAAGCTCTACCACTCTTTACTAAGAATTATTATATTCATATATTTTAAAAAAATAAAGAAAAAAAACTTTAAAAAAATTTACCCTAAAAAACAACTAATAATAATTATAATAACTAACATTAAGTAAAAAAAACAAAAAAACTTTAATTACACTTTTAGATATTTATCAAATATCAATTATTTATCAAATAAGCTCACTTAATTAAGAAAAAAGGAAACTGTTTTGCTGCATTTATGACTATTGCAAAGTATTTTATTGACGCAAGTCGAATAAAAGCACCAATTTAAAAAAGATGCGAACCCAGAGTCTGCAGATTGCGTTTTATTACAATAAAAAAAAACACCGAACGTCGTGGATATGTTGAGGAGACCTGTGTACAGCAGTGACGTCTTTCTATTGAATGGAGTAATGGATTGATGGCCCAGTGAAATAAGTCTAGCTTCACATCCAACCATGTGAAGAAAGAACAATTAGCATATGTTTTACAACATCTGAATAAATAAATAAATAAACATTTCTTAAGTAATCGTCATTCAGATCACCACGTCCATGGGGGACGTTCAACAAAAATATAATTACCTAATAAGTATTATAATAATGAATAAGGCCACTTACTTGCTTCGGGTGCCAAACTAGTTCCCTGCTTGATAAAAGCACTGTAGACAAACCAGACGCTAGGTGACAGAGGCAGTGTTTTTTCTTTGTCATGCATTAATTTCGATCGCAGACGAGTAAGGAGCGTTATGCACGGACCAAAACAAAGTACTGACGCCAGAATTAAATACCTAGAATATTAATGAAATAAAGTAACAATAGGAAGGAAGAAAACTCTATGATTATGCACTCTGAGTGAAGGAAAACCATATGTTGGTAATTGTTGTAATAAATGTTGCTTCCAAATAAACAATAATTGATCGTTTCCAGAATCAGTGTGTAGACATTTTCTCCGACTCGTTAGCTTAAAACTACCTTTGTAAGCTATTATATACTAATAAATAAAATTGATGTGTCTGTATGTAATGTCAAAATAATTTTTTTTACAGAATACTGTAATACCCCGCTTAACGCGAGGGATACGTTCCGAAAAAAATCGCGTTAACTGAAATTCGCGTATATCGAGGTTTAAGATTAAACATAGTCAAAATTTAATACAAAAAAATACAAATCATTTTAATCAATCATTTTAATTCTAAAAACACTTTATGCAATACATACTCTTATTTTTTACGGAAAAATATATCTATTGTCTTTACATTATGTTTATACGCACTCTTTCGCGTAATGCGAGGCATTTGAGCGCGAAATTTGACATTCGCGTTATAGTGAAACCGCGCGTAACGGGGTCGCGCTAAGCGGGGTATTACTGTACATATGAATACCATACTTAATACCTATACCAAAAATACAACTTATAAAATATTTGTCTCTCCGTCTGTTTGATCCGGGTAATCTCCGGAACGGTTGCACCGATTTTGACAAGACTTTTTTTGTTGATAGCTGAAGTTACTCCGCGTAACTTAGAGTATTTTTGTGTTCAGAAAATAAATTAGGGTTCCGCGTAAAAAATTAAAACTCATGAAATTTCGAATAAAATCCGATCCAAAGGACAACACAATGAAAACAATAATATTTCCGAAGTTTGTGTATTTTAACTGTATTATGCAGTGGAGAATATATAAAACGTGGGCATAGCCGCCCGGCACACACACTCCTGCACATCACACGCAGGTACATAGGTCCTGTAAGGAACCCTTTTTTTAATTGTTAGTATTAAATAAAAAATTAGGGCTTAGCTAGGTTCAAAATTCCTCGGAATACTTTACACTCAGGTACCACTTAGGTAACCCTGGTGCTAGTTACCTTTTTGCTACTGAGTGCTTTCAGCACTCGCCCCTAAAGCCATGGTGAAGCTGTGAAGTTCATTTCGGTCAAAAGCGTTAGTTAATTAGAAAAAAAAGGAAATGCATTTACGCACATCCCTCGGTGCAGGGACACGGAGGGTGTGTGGGACTCACACAGCGGTTAAAGCTACTGCGCAGAAAACGCGATTGCTCCGACCGCCGCACACTACCCACATATACCTGCTGTACCGCCTTATTGGCACGAAGTAAATAAAGCTCTTCTCATGATAATGTTAACATTGCTTACGAAATCACAATTCTAATCTCGGTCAACAAAATAAATAAAATATTACCATCTTCCATCCCATTAATGCTTAAAGATTACTTAAAAGGATTACCTGAACGGCCTCTTAAAAAGATATGCGTTTGGCTATAGATTTGAAAAGTAGATATTTCACAAATCTATTGCTATCGCGTTGCGCCCTAAAGAAAGAGTTATAAGACACGAAAGGGACAACTCCAGCTCAGGGTGATTTTACCTATGTAAAATAGACGAAAAAATCACTTCATAGTACCCTGTTTCTTTAACCAAAACATTCGATTTTCTTTCAGTTATAGAATAAGAACTTTGACTATGCCAATAGGTTTTCCTTTTTTAAATTTTATCCATCAAATTTGTTTGACGGACGCAGGCGGACGTCTGAAAATAACGGTTAAAATCGAGCATTTTTTGTCATTTTCAAAGGCTTGTAGTTTCTACAATAACTAATTTATGGAAAAAATTAAAACGTACGGGCATAGCGATGGTGGATATATATTATTTGGTTTCAAAATATTTACCATAATGCTATTATCCAGGGAGAAGACAGGGGATTACGCTTGTATGGAATAAATGCCGCTCACATATCCTCTTAACACTGTAGTGTGAGGCCAAACGAGAGTAATTTTACGAGTCGCGCAATTTACGCTGCATTCGGTTTCATATAAAATGTGTTTTATTTCACACGACGACACAAAATGACTGGGATTCTAACAGAATTTCAGTTGTGTAATTTCAACGTAAATTACGCTGATTTGGCTTCATCACCCTAAGCGATACCTTATAAAGTTGTATAAAACAAAATATAATAAAAAAACTGTATTTATGTTTTCGACACAGCGGGCGGATTGGGATTTAATGAGTACTATAGAAGAAGTCGCGCATAATTCGCGTCGGACGCGACGTCTTTTATAAAAATATCGCGCTGGTGTCCATACCTGTCCGCTATGTGTTGCAACGATTAAATATTATGCTTACCAAACAAAATTGTTGAATGGTGCTAAGAGTCCTGAACCGGCAGCCGACTCCTTGGGTCTCTTTAACATCATCATCCATGTACCAATATCCAAATCATGTGAAAATGTCAACACTTTTTGTAATATTCTCAATTTCGGCAAAAACGCTACTGCCATATCTATTTTCTAAAAAATGTAAAAGTGTGGTTTCTATTTAGTGTTAAAGCCCTAACAGACTCATTTAAACTACATTACTTCATTATTTAGAGGTCTAAAGATGGTTATGTAAGTACTCATATTAAGTAAAATAAAAAAATCGACTATCTAGTGTCACCTGAACATCATTTTCGCACATAGTTGGAAGCTCTCATAGAATATTTTATAGGTTAGATAACAATTCCGATGAAATTTTAGAGATGAATACAATTTATATCTATATGAAACAAATAATTATAAGCTCTTGTACAAAGTTATTAAATAAGTAAGTTGGTCAACTTACGCCTGCCTTAACAAGGCCTAAAACTGACTCTTCGGGCCTACTGCCTCCCATCTCAAAATTTTTCGTAGGGACTATTACTTCAAAGGTGAAATTAAACTTCTTTTGCAGTATGTCCAATATAACGAAAGCAAACACCTCTACCTATCAGTGATCCATTTGTAGTCCTCTCCACCCAACTTAATGGAAAACTCTAAAATAAGAATAAGCAACTCAGATACTGGTACTAATAGAATTTTCAACATCACAACTTTGACCGTCCCGAATTTATAAGCATATATTTTTTAAAGCGTGAACCTGAAGTTTTTTTTTAAACTGACTAACCGCTCTTGACCTGAAAGCCCTTGATAGATTCACTGGATTTTACAGACGAGGGCACTCAGTCCAAGATGGTACCGACTAAAAGGGCACGAACGTTAGCTCGAGATTCTCTACCTGTGTTAAAAGTTCTTTAAAGTTTGTCCTAGGTAATCCTTTGGTAAGTAAAAACAAGAAAAATAAATAGTAGTTAAAAAACCAAAAAATACGCTTTCCAACTAAAAAAATAGAAAATAATTAATAAATGAAAATTAATTAAGAATATACACTAAGAAAAAAAAAAATAGGAGTTATTGTAGAAAAAGGCGTGCTTTTACTTGGATTTTCTATAAAAGCCTGTTTTTTTAGTTTTCAAGCGTGTTTTCGGATATCAGATACTAAAAAATCGCTAATACTAAAAATCCTGGTAAGGTTAACGAGACTAACAATTAAAATATTGAATTGTTATCGTTCCTTGATAAGTATGCCAAATTTCGAGTCAATCCGACGTTTTGAAGGGGGTCAAAATCATGTTCAAAATTTCCGTTATATAGACACATACTAACATACGTATGAAGCTAAAAAAATAAAAGCGTTTTAAAAAGGTTTCTTACAGAACCCATGTACAATGCATGTAGTGTGCAAATTTATGTCTGTAATTTGGTGTGGGTGATGTTAGTGGATGTGTAGCGCTAGCGGTGACAACGAGATCTTCCCCAGTTGGAGATCAGAATTTGCCCTGGCCCGCTACCAGAAATGGAACCGGAGTTTAATCTTGTGTGACTTTAAATTTATTTGTGATTTTAAAATTAGGTTTAAATGGTATATCGATAGTACCTAGTTATAATAGATAATATCTTACATATTAATAAGTTACATATTATGTAACTTAAGATACAAATAGTATAAAATTAAGAATATATAACGAAATTTTATATGCGGATCAATCGACTATTTCCTATCGATATTTCGACTCCAATAGGCGTCACATTAAAGATTAATACAAGCTAACTTTTCATTTTTATGAGAGATACTTACATTATACGTTCCTATTTTAAGATGTTTGCCGTTGATCTCGTTCATTAAATTTAAAGTATATTTTTGCTTCCGCGACAACTGTGAATCTGTATTAATATTATATATATGAATATTATAATGTTATTATTTGTTTTTAAAGAAGCCGCTTTATTAAAAAACATATTGTACCGACTTAATTTTGCGATTTAACTTAACGATTTATATTCATAGCTAGTTTTTTGATACATGTATAATGCCTACTTGTTACGACACAAAACCTTGTGCAGAAACAATTAACTAGACATTAAAAGATGCTTAACACAATTTTTATCAAGAGCATTGGATCAATTTAATTTTATTTGCATTTTTTTTAAATCATTTGTAAACACTGTGATTCCCATAGATAAAAATATTTATTGTATATTTTTAATATTCTCTTCGAAATATTTAGGTACGTCACTGCGTAAATTCGCATTGCTATAAATTTGAATTCATGGAGATGCGACATTGAATAGTACCATCATACTTTTTTTTATTTATATTACTTAAAACGAAACATCATTAAGACAATTCAATATCTGATCATAATCTAATTCAAATTAATTTTAATTATCATAAAATTACAATTGATTACTACTTATGTACATATAAATCAATTAAGTAGAGTTTAAACAATTAATTGTACCTATACTTACAGAGCATTCGTAGAAAACATTAAATTATAATACATATTATGTATAAAGAATGGTAATTTATTATTTACTTAATTCATAATTTCAAATTCTATAATGTTATAACGATTTTGATTTCTTAAATGAAAATATATAGTCAACATTACATGTTAAAAGTCGACTTATTGAATTATTTTTGTGTGAGAGCATAATTACCTAGAAACGGATTGTCGTAGATCGCGCTACAAAATGTCGCGTTACATATCGACGATATAATGAGTTCTAGGCCGGCCATGTTTGGATTGTTAGTCAGCCTTCGTCCCGGTCATTTGTTGGTCAGTCCGCAAATGCCGCTGCCGCCGTGCCGCGCGGTGAAAATGTTATGCCTATGACATATCCACCGTTAGCCAACTCACAATATTATAATGTACGTAAGCTTAATGTTGATAAGACCAATATTTTAATAACATAAAAAAAGGTTTGATTATACATAGAAGCATTCCTGATGAACCCTTTTTATCTATATCTATAGTAATAAGTAAAATTGATGTGTCTGTTTGTAACATCCAAATAATAACTTTTTAATATAAATGCATATTAATGTATATACGGTACCTATAACAAAAATACAATTTTGTATCTGTCTGTTTGTTCCGACTAATCTCAGGAACGGCTGGACCTATTTTGACGGGACTTTTTTTTGGTAAATAACTGAAGTTATTCCAGGCAACTTAGGGTACGTTTAATTTAAAAGAATTAGGATTCCGCGTAAAAAAATTAAAACTCATAAAAATTGGAATATAATCCGATTCCACTCACAGTTTAACGGGCAAGTGCTTGAATTTATTACAAATATCTTTGCTTAATGTTAGTAGCAAAAAAATTGGAAAATAATTAGGGTCCCGTATTAAAAAAAAATATACGGAGTGAAAATATATGAACGCAAGCGTTGCCGCGGGCACACAGTTAGTTAAAATAAGAAGCAATTAGTATATCATATTCGATATTTACATAATATAAAAAAAATAAGAAATTAAGTCGCTTATCTACATTGAGCGAACATCAGGCGGTTCATTAAGTATGCTAATGGTATGTTGGTAATAACAGATTACAGAAGTAAATTGTCATGTGTGATCACTGTGTGTCACAAAAGGGTAATGTAATAACTGTTGACCTTATTATCTACCTTACCCGTGGTAGGTACATGCTTATGTGGTTTAACATATAACATTAACAAATAAAAAAACAAACCATAGCTTCCCAGCTATTACCTATAGTAGATCTATTGACTAAGAGTTAATCATATCTTCACTCGCGTTAATATAAACTTTTACATCAATTCCGGGAATATTCTTTATATTTTTCTATACCACTGACAACATATATGCAAATTTTCATTATGTTCAGTTGAGTAGTGAAAGCATATAAAGTACCTACAAATAAAAAAAAAACAAAGCAAACCCACATCATAATAATAGTCTAATTTAGGATCAAATTTTTAAAGAAATCAATAGTATATATGCAGGCCCGGATCTAGGGGGGAGGACTAGCCATGTACTCGCCCTGGGCGCCACTTTCAGGGGGCGCCAAAATCATAATACGCGCTAAGGGCCACTTTTGACAGTAGGAAGATCCGTTGTAGATCCACTTGTCAGTTACCGCCTGCTTTTTAATTCCGGCAGCCCCTGATCAATAATGTACTGTTCCACCTCAAATTAACTAACTGTTATTTATATTTTATTTAAATTCCGCAATTAACTAACATTCGTAGATCCGGGCCTGTATATATTATGTAAAATATATTTAACACAGAGCGTGAACTTTGAGATATCACGACAACTCCGTTGAAATAAGTTTAACAAAAAGGCCACCATTTTGCTAGAGGGATGTATGGAAAGTACCTGTATTCCTAATGTCGACTTGGTTGTATGAACATAGTACCTTTGCCTTAGAAAGGAATAAATTTCAAATTCAGTGTTTGGTGCGACTTTGGCTTGTCATGTAGTCGTCCTTATTTTTTAATTTATTATATAGCGGTATCTGACTATATAAACTTTTATGCAAAGAAAAAAGGACATTTACGTTCTAAGGTCCATTTCAGTTAATTCATTGAATTTAATTGTTTGACATAGTCTGTATAGGTACTTATAATTAATTTTTAATATTAATCTCTACTTATAATCGTGTAAATTATTGTGTGTGAAGTGAATTCTGGCAATCTTTTCTTAAATTTTCAATGAATTCCATAAAACCGATGTACATGTAGAAACCTAATAAGGAGTGTAATCTCCTCTTGCCAAAATCAAAGCTTAAATCCTTCTGGGCATATTTTCCACAATATTTTTAATGACCTTTTGACGTTTTAACGTTCCTATGGTGCACTCTTCTGCAGTGGTTCTTTTTAGGTCACTGATGTTTTGTGGACTGCACTCATCTTACCCGTCTCTTTAGAACATCCCAGACATGCTTAATTGGAATGAGGTTAGGATTTCAAGCTGGCCAATCTAAACGACGTTTATGAATTTCTTGCATTTACGTTGCCACATTACTAGAACGGTGCGACGAGCAATGTCGTCCTTAAAAATGGAATCTTCCTCTAAACCAGTCAATGGGGGCTGTGCATGTGAAATAAGACCACATGCTAGCGTCGGTCCTCGCCAATCACTCTATGACACCAAAGTCTCTAGCTTCAACAGAAAACAAAACTTTGCTCCAGTGCTTTAGAGTCTATGAAGTACAATTTTAAGCAAATTGTAGTCAAGCAACACAGTGCACCCGGAGCAATTTAGAGCTCCGGGTAGGACGGTAACTGCTGATATTGGCAGCCAAAAGCCTCCTCCTGACCGTCCACAAGCTAACTTCTCCTTTCATTTCTGCAGGTTCACACTTGACGCCTGACACACCAAAAAGCGGTGATCTCGTTGTTCTGTGTATCGTTTGCTTGGTTTCGAATCTATCGAACCTTGTTTTCTTTTGATAGAACCAGTCTCTTGATACTATTGCCAAATTCTCTGGACAGTTGAACAACTTACATTTAGTCGCTGAGATACATATCTTTGCAAACAACTTTCTTCAAGTAGCGATATAATTTTACTATCCCTTATCGCTTTATCAGTTATATCAAACAGTGGTATTTAATGTAAAAAGAAAGATTAAATTAGCAAAAAATATCCACGTTTTAACAGTTTAGTAATCAGCAAATAACAGTAGAGATAAATAATAATTTTAGTTATAATCGCCATTAGTAAAGCCACAGAGTACTTAGTAAAAAGTAAATCAATTTTGTAATAATCATTATTTTTATATGTAACGTATTCATATGGTTAGTTTAAAATTTGTATCGTAAGAAATCATGCCAGTATCCTTCAAATAATATGCCAATATGTCAACTAACAAAATCTCTTTCTTTTAATATTCATTGAAGTAGATAAAAAAAATTAGAGGACCCGTTTTTTTTTTTTAAAGGGTTATTATGTTATTTTTGTGGTCATTTTGTGTGTTTTAGTTTAGTTATAGAGTACATTTAACTGAAAATAATGACACTGAGCGGGATTAACCCAGCCACTTTTTTGAAATAGCTATAACAAATGGCTGTTATTCTATTACTTCGTTCATGAAGTGTTTCTAACGTCGGACTTGGCTGCATGTTCTGGTATCTTTACCTTAGCCTTAGAAAGGAAGAAAATAGGATCAAAAAAGATAACCTAAATTATTATAAAATTTTGTTTTGTGGTTGAAAAGAATCATTATTGACCTCTGATAGAAAATACGTACAATAATATGAGGGAAATAGTAATACCAAATTGTGAAAAAAAGTTTATACAAAAGATTGTTTCTGAAGGCCATGTATGACAATGTTGTTCAAAATGAAATTTAAAACAATCTGAGTCAAACATAATCTGATTTTATAAAAATATGCTTTCAGCGGTTAGATGGAAGGAATTATAATGAAAGTAGAAAACTAGATATATCTTTTGGATCCGGCTATGGGAGCTGCATTGTGTCTTTAGGAGAAACAAAGTATGTGAGTCAGAGCAACAAAACAAAATTAATTACATTTTTAAAATAAATAACATATTATATCTAACTAACAAAAACAAGGACTTGAGGGCAATGACTTCGAAATTGCAATGTTTATATTGTCTCTTTAAAATGATTGGTCTGCAATATGGTAAAAACAATTATGTTAGATACAACAAAGATATGTCAAAATAATTATGATCATAAATCAAAAATATATACAAAATAGTAGTCATACTATCACATATGGCATTTAAACTATAAGTGAAAACACATTCCAGAAACAACTGGTTCTCATTACTAATATTATTTTAGAAATATATTTCATGGTCCTAGTCTTATTGAATTAATTTTAAATCGTTTTTATATACTCCCAAAATAAAACTTTATCACTTTAAGATGATATTTATTAATGTATCATGACTATTTTGCCAAAATTAGAAATATTATAGTACTGTACTGAATAATTTCTTCAAAATTTAATAAATTCTATTTTGTAAGAATTTGTACTCTAAAATTTAAAATAAATATTTTTTGGTGTTGAACATAATATCTGCAGATTAAATAATTAGATAAGTAAGAGTAAAATATTAATAAGATTTTATAAACATATTTGACACTAGATTAAAGTAGCATATTGAGAAACACATAGCATTAGTGTAGTCAGTGTGACATTTCAAGACAAGTAAGAGAAAAACTTTGCATTAATTACTAGATCTGGCAGAATTGTGTACATTACAAATGTCTTATAAGTGAAACTTTTCATTTACACCAAGAGAATAAATAATAAAACATTATAATAATGTAGCCAAAATGGTATTATTTACATTTTCAGGGTACTATCTCAGGTCTCATGTGAAGTCACTCAACCAAAACAAATACGACCTAATGAGGGTATATTATACATAAATGTAGAAATAACACCTATGGCGGCTCCACAATTTGAGGCCAACAGACAAACAGATTTAACTGTTTATTTAGTAAGACTGCTAGAGAAATGTTTTAAAGATTCCAAATGCCTTGACTTGGAGTCTTTATGTATTGTAGTGGAAGAGAAGGTAATATATCCATAAATTATATATAAAAGTAACTTTTATTATTTTATTTCAATGTGGATAAAATATTTTCAACTTTAAAAAAAACAATAGAGAAGAATATAATATCATAGAATATTAATGTTTTGGAGTTAATTTTTTTATAAGGGTTAAAAATATTTTAATACAAAAATATTATAACTACAATATATAATGCTTATTACAGGTTTGGTCACTCCGAGTCGACATCAAAGTGTTAAACCATGATGGAAACATTATAGAATGTGCTAGTATTGCGACTCTGTGCTCATTGGCACACTTCAGAAGGCCTGACTTCACTCGTAGTGGTGATACTGTCACTATTCATACGATGTCTGAAAAGGATCCTATACCTACTGTTTTATATCATTATCCAGTTTGTTCAACATTTGCAATATTTAATGGAGAGTAAGTATTTGCATTGTATAAATAACATTAATCCTGAAGAAAGTAATATTAAAATGAATATTAAAATGTCCTGCCAAAATCAAATGATATAAATAATTCTAATATGAAATCACCAATAAAGAAATCTACTTTTCTCAAGTTCTAATTATGCTCCAAGTATATACCTATTTCATTTTACAATATTAGGTCAAAGAAAATTTGGTATATAAATTTATAAAGAGACTTATTGGTTTCATGAAGTTTTCTGATGTACAAATGAATTCTTGCCAAATTTGATTTCTTTGCGCTGTGTTTAACTCAGAGGTCATCAAAGTGCGGCCCTTGGATGGTATTTATGTGGTTCGTAATGTCGCAAACAATGACTCAAAAACGTGAATTAGGTTGTCAAAAATGTTTTGTTATTTTCATACAGAATGTAGAGGAAATTCGCATTTGACAGTTATAATAATATGTCCGTTAACAGATGATATCAACAACCAAATCCATAAAAGTGTGGCCTGCAATGATACCTCACACAGACCTATATGGCCCTTAGCCACAAGAGTGTGACGACCACTGCTTTATCTACTAGATTCAATTGCTATAATGTAAAAGTATTAAACTGGAAGAGAATCAAAAAGTTAAACTAAGTAAGGTGCCATGACTAATATGTCTGATCCATGTGTCATTTTATTAAAGTATTCTGACAACGCTCAGATATTACTTGTTTGTTAGTTACTTAAGGTGAATTTAGTACATAACTGAACTGAGTTAAACATAACTCAACCAAGTTAACAGTCGAAAATAGTTTACATTGTTATTGCTATGACTGAAAACACATTAAAAGTGCAGCACCCTGTGTTTTATGAAATTAATATTTTTAATTAATCTTTTTCAGCATTATATTATCTGATCCAAATGTCACAGAAGAAAGTGTGTGCACCAGTAACTCAGAGGAAGGAGTGAGCACTGCTGGTGGCATTTTAGTTGTGGGTATGAATCAATACAAAGAATTGTGTACGTTAGACCTAACAGGCGCAGCTGTATTTAATACGAAGACAGTCCATAAAGCTATTTTGAATGCCGCTGAGAAATCGAAGAGTTACGTCGACATTGTAAAGAAAGCTATTTCCACGGATGATAATCTTCGGTCAGTACTATCCTTATATTAGGTTGTAATTTTTTCCCCAAAGTTTATTTACATTTAATTACAGTATATATGTGCCATTTTGTTCAATGACTTTCTGACATCTTGATGTTAATGCCATGATTCCGTTTCTGTAGTACTTTTAGGACTCCAGATCAAAAAAGTAGTTTTGACAGTCCTATTGTGATGTTAACCTGACACTGCCTAAAGAATTTCGAAGAATGGTATAGGTACAAATCTGAAGGTCTATATGCCGGATGCATTGACACCCCCTTTTTTTTTTGTTGACGGGGAGAAATGCATTTACGCACTACCCTTTAGTGAGACTACTCATTAGTGAGACCGAAGTCCCCCAATGCAATGGGTAAGGGGGTGCGGAGGGACGTCTCCGCACCAGTGTAGGACTCGCCCGGGCGTGAAGCGCCCAGAAATACCCACTAAAACCCCCCGGGGCCGTCCGCCGCATTTGGGATGGGGGCGACACGGGGTGGCTTTCGCAAGCACCGCGTCGCGCATTGACACCCCCTAGCCAAACTATCTTAATTTTTGCTGTGTGGCTAAATATGTGTACGGTCTCGTGTTAATGATTACACTTTTTCTCTATTGATCAATTCCGGCCGCTCCTCTTAACTTCTTGCGTTAATCTCATAAGTTGTTAGTAATAGAGATCAGAATCAATATTTTTTCCCGGCGGTAAAAGCTCACAATAAACAATTCCATTCCCATCCTACCATACCATATAGTTTTCCCAGGGTTTGCCACACTTCGTGAAGCCTGACCTGTCTTTGAGCACGACTTTCCATTTTCATCACCAGTTATCAAACACTTTAAAAACGATTCGGCTTCATTACGTCTCAATAAAGAAATGCAAATTAGTACAATGGTTCATTAAGTTTCATTCAGAGACCTCTAGTTTGGCACCCAAATATCGGGATTTTTTGTGTACCCAGCTTTTATCAAATGGGTCAAAACTGTTTTGTGGTCAATTTCCATCTCTTTAGCTATGTCGCAACTATTGATATGCCGAAATATGCTTCACTTTTTTTAAAATGGCGTCTTAGGGCGACCAGAGCGAGGTGTATCTTTGACATCAAAATTAGACTGATTGAAAATGCTTCAACTAACTTTGCTACTCTTACTGACATTGCATTAGGTTAAACATATATTATCTGGTTATGTTAGTTTATATTTTGTTACATATTTAGTATATAAACTAAAATATGAAGGTGAAATCAAATGAAGCCACAAATAATGACCTCTAGCACATTTAATTGAATATTTAAAAGCAGATATATAATAGATATTACAACATGCAAATGGAGCCAGGGGGCAGTTATTATAATGACAGTATATACATAAAATAAATACTGAAATATTTCGACTATCATGAACAATCGGTAATACATCAATAGTGGTTGAATATTTAACTAAATCTTGTAATATTTTAGAGTATTATATTAAAGTGAATAAAATTATAAAAAATATTAACCCCTTGAGCACTAACCTGGCGTTTACGCCAGCTTTCCATTGTTTTCCCATTGTACCCTTTTTATGGGTAATCGACATATTAATAGTCAATAATATGATTGATTTTTACTTTCGCAACTCTGCTTCAAATGATTTTTCAGCTATCACGTCTCTAGGAAACTAATTTGTTTACATTAATGTACAATAATTTCTTATAATTAAGTAAATAGTTATAAATAAAGAAATATACAATTCAATTTATCTTATAGAACTCAGAAAATTAGTAAACGGATTGAATATATTATTTGTTTTGTAAAAATCTAGTTACGTATTTATTTTATATTTAAATAACATAAAATTATTATATTTTAAACTTTCTAACTTCTTTAAGATAAATTGAATTGTATATTTCTTTATATATTACTATTTACTTAATTATAAGAAATTATTGTACATTAGTATAAACAAATTAGTTTCCAAGACACATGATAGCTGAAAAATCATTTGAAGCGAAGAAAAAATTCAATTTATGGATTTCCACAAAGTATTGGCTTCATCAATCAAATATAAAAGTCACTGGCATATTTCATATATTATTATGTTGTCCTTAAATTAGCCATTTTCTTAGAGTCTATGTATGAAACTTCAGAAGTATTTGTTTATGAGGACCTAGATATTTTAGTTATACTATGTATTGCATGTCTTTATTATAATTTTCGACTGAGTGACTCAAGCACTCAGCTGTAAAGCCTCTTATAGTCAACAGCAATGGTCAATTTGAAAAAATATATATTATAATTTCTATTGTTTTAAATAGTATGTCAATACAAAAAGATTTTGAACATTTCCAGTCAAAAACGAACAAAGGTCAATTTCTCGGATATCATAACAACAGACCATAAATTATCACTCAGTAGAAAGGACCTCAATATTCGTCTCAAACATTATGAATTTGAAGATCTGACAATGGAAGATGAAGATGAGTTGTCTGAGGATAATCAAGAACTTACAGTTGTTGCATCAGAACCTAGTAAATATGATGGTAAGTTTTTACTGTTTTTTATTCATCCTAAGAGATCAATACAATGGAATGTCACTGAAGTTCACCATTGTTATTGTACGAAGTTCACACATTAGAATTTGACATCCTCTTTGAACTCTCCAATAATAACAATTTGCCAGCTTCCATTAGACAGAGCTAAACATATATAATTTGTTACTGCGAGTTTATAAAAACGTTCTGTAACTAGTGTCTCTTAAAGCTAGCCTTGGAAAATTTATAACCTAAATGTAAATAAAATTATCATTTAGTCTTAATAAGGTAATAAGAATAAGCGTCATAATAAATAATTAAATGGTGAATAATAGAATCTATGTTACCGTCTGGTTTATTTCACAGGTAGTGAAATGTGTTTTTTTAACTATTCTATTTTTTTTTTTTTCCAGTTTATATCTTCAGTTCCAAAAACGGCAGAGATTGTCGCAGAGCGAGGCGCCTCCAAATGGATAGAAATATCGTCCGATTCAGAAGATTCCATAAATTAAATAATTAAAACATCTTTTTTTGTGAAATAAAATGTAATAAACTTACATTTTACTGTTATTATAATCTCTCTCTTAAATATGTATATTTATACTAGCGATTGCATTTCCCTTCATCAAACAAAATATACTTTTGACACAGTATTCTATACAAATCAACTTAAATAATAGATAATAAATAAATATTTCATCTGAACCAACAGTGTCATGAGTAAACGGGACTAATATATTATGTCATAATATTTTTTACAACAAGCACAGGTACTTTATAGCAATTAAACAAATTTTCACATTTTTCTTTCAATTTTTAATTTCATTATAGTTATATCTTTTTAGAATACAATGTTACCATTATACAAAATATAATTGTAGTAAAATGGTTTCTGTTATTTACATGGTGTAATATCTGAAATGGCAGTAAAATCAAAATAATTTAAAAATAGAAAATTTGTTTAATTTAGTACACTCATCTTTGAATTGTTAACTTTTTTTTTTCTTCTAAATTCTTTAAAACATTCTGTAAACACATTTTGGCATGAAGTAATATACTTCAAATTAGTAAAAGATTCTCAATCTGTACTTCTATAATTTCATTATAATAGAAACTAGATTGAAAATGTAAGATGAGAAGCAGAAAACATAGTTGTACTCTTATATTACATTAAAACTACACACTCTATAAATTACAATCACAAAACACATCATTATTCTACACTGAGTCTGAATTCATTCCATTTTTCTGGTCTAGTTTATTTCCATTGGTCTTTACCATATAAATGAAGTAGGTCATAATCTCTTTTTCGTTAACTGGTAATGATTTGAAGTGTTTTTCTGAATAGCCTGTAAAATTAAAAACAAAACATAGTCATATTATACAATCTGAAGTATTAGTATGATTTTAATGAAAAGCTTATTATTTTATTTAAGTTATGTATTGTATAAACTATTTTGATATCATAGTATACATTATACTGAAATTTAAAAAATGTAATATTTTTTAATAAAATTACAATAAGATTCGAAATGTGCTTATACAATTAATATGTTTGAAATATAGTATACTGATAACCCCCTCACTAAAGCATTTGTCCTGTGAGGCGGGAATCTCATAAACAATACATGTAGTTGATTAAAATAATTATAGATACTTAAACACCCACTACCATGTTTAGTACAATAGTTTATTGTGTGAGAAGAGCCTACAACACACCCGAAGCCAATGTCCGATTCAAATCATTTCTCCATTACTAACCATGTTGTGTCTCCATGTTAGATTTGTTGTAAAAAAAAATTAAAATGTCATAAAATCACATATTATAAATAATATAATACATAATATTTTGTACATCAAATACAATAATTTACAACACACTTATATTTTCAGATGTTTTTTTTTAGGCTCAAAATAAAGTAATTCTTATATTGTTAATTTTTCTGACAGAAATTAAGTGTATGTTACAGTGATGCTAAACAAATTACTTACATCAGCTAGTTGTGCTTTATTCAAGCCTGGTCTTGTTGGCACTTTGTAGTGTCTCTTATACCTCCTTAAAGTGTTTTACTTGTAATTGTATGAAGTCTACTTCAGGTATATCCATCTCTGCTTCATTGCTATCATCCTCAGAGTCTTTGGGCCTTCTTTTTTTGTTCTTGCACACTGTATCATAGTTTTTGTGGTGGTCACAGATGTAGGTGTGCCTGGCCTGAAAAAAAATGAACATCTGAGTTTAGTACCTTTTTATATTATTAGGGTAACTATTATTATTCATGTAAAAATAGAAAATATATATACACTATATATGTATATAATTTCAGACAATGTAGCCAATAGTGTAACAATTAAAGTTTTAATAGTTATTAGGCTTAAAATTCGTGTTTTATGAATATGATTAATGGAGAAATGTAGTTTAAAACATACCTGACCGTCAATATTAAGTTTGAGCCTCCTTAACGCAACAGTTTTTTGTATACGCTTGCTGTAAGAAGCGTTGCCCGCTGGCCGTCGGCACCGATCGCTGTCATCCACAAGGCAACATATTTGATCGGAATTACCTCTAGAATCTTCCTCTCCTGTACTAAACCCGTTGTTCATTTGATACTCCCGTTGAATCATATATGACTAATGGATTATACTTTCGTATTAAACCTCGCACAAGGCGACGGAAAACTGTACGACGTATTCACAAAGGTATCCGATTGAGGTTATGATTTAGGAGAACACATAGCGTTTGCGATAAACAAATCACATAGAAACATGACAGCTGATCAGTCTGGTTAACCGCACATTAAACGAATGAGAAGTTAAAAAATTATTCCCTACACATATGCAAGAAAATGGTCATTGTTAATTCACAACAACTGTCTGTAAGTTCTGAATTGTTGTTTTTTTTATATGTACACTGTTACAAGACACTATTAACTTCATTAAACATTACAGAATGGATATTTTATTCAAAATCTGAGACTAAACCGAATTTTATTTCTGATTTTATAAAGTACACTACTTTCTCATCTAGACCGACCGATCGCTACGCCATTACAATACAAATGAAATGAGAAATGACTGAACGATTCATTCACTCACTTGCCCATATTTCATTCGTTCACTCAAAACGGTAACAGAAAATATTTGAATATAAACAGCACTATTTCAATACACATAGTGATCAGGTTTGCACGACTTCGGTGAGTTTGTAAAATAAAAAAAGTCCTTTTGTCTGTGTGTATAGATGTGATATGACATCGTAGCTATGTATTATAGTATAAACAAAAAATAAAGCTAACACCAGTGTCAGGATTGGCTGCATTATGGCGGGTTATTTAATGTAGACCAATCAGAGTGATACGTCAGTGAGATCGCTTCTTGTATATTCATTACGCTAAACGCGAAGTTCCCTACGTAATAAGCGCTGAAATCGTGTGCTCGTTGTAATAAACATAATACTCGGTGAGTTCTATTATTTCATAATATTATAATCAATGTTTTATGTGCCACACCATGAAATATAGGCTAAATAAATATATGTGTTAAAAGTATCTTAACAGTTGTTAAAATGAACGATTATTTATAGTTTTAGATTCTAATTTTAATAAGCAAATGGCTGCCGAGTCCCAAAGTAAGGTGACACTATACATACCTACTTGACAGAGCAGTGTGTAGATTAATAATACGTGCTAGGTAGATATTTATATATATTATATTTCATTTCTGTACTTACTGGGATGTTCGTTAAGGAATGAAATCTTATTTGAGAATGATTGATCATTTCCTATGTTGTATGCATGAATATAATAAATAATTACTGTTGTTGACAATTAATAGAAGTCAAAATAATTCGTAAAATGTTGATATTAACAAATGTTCAATTATTTTCAAGTTGTGATAAACATTATTCAGGAAATTCTTAATTCATTTATTTATAAGTTACCAATGCGTTGTAGATCGGTGCAGTTAACTGTATAGATGATAATTATAGCTGGAATATTTTTGGTACCAGGTAATACCCATTATGATTTTGTTAAGTAAGGCCATGTATTTATTAACTTTTTTAAACGTTGAAAGACTTGTGTTCATACTTAAATATTTTTTAAATTAGTATCTTCGCCTGCGATTATTTTGTTTTTCTAATATTTTGAGGAAAAAAGTATTTATAACACTTACTATATAGTAGTAGTTGATTCACTAAAATGCGTTCCAAGTATTTGTTATTGTTGTAGGTTATTTGTATAAGTATGTCTTACGAGCGATCTCAATTCTAGTGCGAAACTGTAAATTCGGCCACCATAATAATGTCAACTGTAAATTTTGCAAAATGATTGTATTAAGTAAGATTGCGTTTGATAAAAAAAAAACTCGCTTCCGTAGTCTCATTTTAATTTTAGAGGGTTACTAAGTAATAAGAGTTACTGTACTATTCACTGTGATAAGTTGTTGCAGTTTTCAGTCTACATAATGCATCAGGGGCGTTTGGATAATCAGTTACGAAGATATACCTATAATTTACTGGCCAGGCTTGGTTGTAAATGTAATAAGAGTAAAAATCATGTATTTAAAAAAATATTTTTTTAATTACGAGGTATAAAGTGTCATATACTTAAATCAGGAATCAATGTTTTTTTTTTCAATCAAGGATTTTCTTTGAATATTTAGATAATTAAGTGTAAATATTTAATAATAAAATTCGAATAAAATTAAAAACGTAAAGAATGTAAATAAAGTGGAAATAATCTCTCCCATTGTAAGTGTATGTTTGTTTGTATTGGTTGATATGGTATTGTATCTGAGAAGACTTGTCTAATATTATATATATTTCATCTTATCATTAGGTCTTGTTTTGTGAAATAAATATAATGGATAATACATAATAATATTCGATATGTGGTAAAATATTATTATTCTTATTATTTTTCATTATAGCTCTTATTTAAATTCTGATTACACCTTTATATATTTAGTAATGGTTGAAGTTATCATTTTTTGTAATACCTGTGCCTCTTCTGTAGGCTGTATTTTTTATTTATAAACAAAAAAAAAAAAACGTTTGAAAATCTATTCATCTACGTTATACGTTGGGAAAACGATAATCAAAAAATGCCCTAGCATTATCGTCAGGTTGATTACCTTTAACAGGATAGGAATCATCGGGATAATAAGCTATAATAGTATTATTAATTCAATTCATTCTCTTCTGTATAGAGTACCAGTGTGATTCCACATAGCCATCATCCTTCATATATCATGAATCATAAAAATGTAGATTATTTTATATAACGGTCCATAAATTAATAATGAATAATTTATACATAAGACAGGTGAAATAAGAATTACTCTCCTTATGCGAATACATGCATATTTTTTTATTAATTCCTTAATAGATATTGATTAATATCAATTTTCAAGGTAACAAGAATCGCCTTTAAAGACCTTGATTTCATCTATTATGTTACGGAAAGTGAAATTTCTATAACGTATAAAAAAACGTAAACGAGTTCAAATATAAACAAAAGAATTTTTGTATGAACTTCGATAGCTATGGTATGGCTGCGCTAATCGTCTTATTGACCGGTTGTGGACCAGCTTGTTGCCAGTTTGTACACCTTCGCTCTCTGTTCTTATAAATTTAGACTTTTCCATAATATCCGCTGCGCGTTGAGGGCGCCACCGTTTACTTGTTTGGCGTCTGCCTGTGCGGCGTTGCCAGCTTTATTGACTTAAGTACTAACGAAGACAAAACGTACGCGCGTGGAGTGGAACTTACAGCCGGTAGCTTTTTTAAACAACACGCAAGACCTTGTGCGTTTTAGTTGCTATTAAATTAAATTCATTCGGGTTATTATGTGGCAACTAAATACCAATTAAATCTTTGTGATAAAACCGTAATTGATTCATAAGTTTCGTTACTGTAAGTGAAAACAGCTAGCTAATGTAGTGAATGGTCGTTTTTAACCAATATAACACGAGTTATTTGGAAGTGCGAGGGATATGATTTCAAAAAAATCATAAAATAAAAAAATATTCAATATTACGAGAGAACATAAAGAAACTGGTTGACCGCAAGCAGAGACTGTAACATGGGGGAACGGGGAGCGACGGGGGGCGCTTGGGGTGCGCGCGACGATGCCTCGTGGTGGCCCGGTGGCGCAGGTGAAATGCAGCACCAACAACAATTAAACGAAGATATTGGTACCAGTACTGCTGCGTCAACTCATCAGCTATATACATATAAAATGGCAGGTGGCTT
Organism: Samia ricini; assembly: GCA_014132275.2. NCBI lineage: Eukaryota > Metazoa > Arthropoda > Insecta > Lepidoptera > Saturniidae > Samia > Samia ricini. The sequence goes on along the minus strand of AP028159.1, from coordinate 28,513,118 downwards.
CTCAAACAGTGGAGATACGACCACTCCCAGTTATGATTATCGGTTAATGTCGAATTCAAACACAAGAGAAGAATCTCCACAGCAACCTTGGTGGTATGCGTCAGGATCAGTTGAATCACAATCAACATCTTCACCTACGGTACGAAATATTTATAATTTAATGACAGAAGTAAATGTAGTTCAATAATTATAAAAATAAGAAATATATTATGAAATATATATTTGAAATCGGAAAGATATTAACTTTATTTAATCAAATAGTAGAACGTATAACAAGAAAAATGTGATTATTATACTTGCTTAATTTAATTCTGAAGTTATTATCTCAATTCATATATATCAGGAAAATAAATTTGTTTATGAACAATGGTCTATAAGTTTAATTGTTTCATTTCTATTTATGTTTGTTTAAATGAATTAATTTGTTAATTTACAACGTTTAGATACCCTCCATTAAATATTTTAAAAGTAATGTTCAGTTTCTTGCTATTTTGAAACAGTTGCTGTTACAGGAATTTTTTATATGGTGAAGTTATTTCTTGAAAATATTTTGGACATCTCTAAAATTTATTGTCTATGTTCAAAATCTCAAACGATTCATACATTCATTCAATTAGTGAAAAATTGCGTTATTATTGTCAAAGCGTGTAATAATTTTTTGAATTTTTTATTAGTTTTAAGGGATCGAGTAAGAACAGTAATTTTAAAATCTAACTTTTTATTTATATCTGTAAATATAAAATCTTGTGATTATGAAAAATATTTTTTACTGAACTGACGAGTTTGGTATGTATAAAATAAATAATAGACATTCCTTACAATACACGATGTTAACGAATTACTTTTTGGATTGTTTTATTTTCATGTATAGTAATTCTTGGCACAGGTTCTGATAGTCATATTGAATATGACAAGTTTGATTTCTTGATGAAATGGTATGGTAATGCAATGGTGACTAAGTATAGTTTAAGATTATTATAAAAATATATTTCCTGATTGTTACAGACACAGAATCAGTCAAGTCCAGATCGTGAGCAGAATAATCAACAGACCAACGGGATCCAACAAAGCCACCAGAATCTTCAGCAGCAAGATCAAAATCAGGCAATACAGCAACAGAGCCAGCTGCAACAGCAGTTACAACAACAAAATTTGCAACAAGCCATACAACAGCAAAGTCAATCTTTGCAGCAGTCTTTACAGCACCAACAGGAGGATCAACAACAAACCCTGCAACAGATGATACAACAACATCAACAGCAGCAGCAGCAGCAACAGCAAGCTTTGCAACAAAGCCTGCAACAGACATTGCAAGTCAGCCAGGCTCAAGCGCAGGCAATTGTCCAAGCTCAGGCAGTGCTACAGCATCAAGTTGCCCAGTCTTTGCAGCAACAGCAGCAGTCATTGCATGATCACATTCAAGCTGTTCAACAACAACAAATCCAAGCTGCTTTGCAACGACAATCTGCTACTTTACAGGTACTGTAATAAAATGTCTCCTAGAAAATGTAAAATCTTAAAATACAGAACAAGTAGTAGTTTATTTATATCAGATTCGGTATGATACATATATATTTAAATTGGATATTATCATCAAGTGTGTATTAAATTATTAATCTGTATGTAAATTGACTAAAATAAGTGGTATCAACTGTAATTAAAAAATATGTGGTAAAAAGTGGTTCTTGTAAGGTAAGGTAGATTCTAAAAATAAGTACTCATAAGCATAGTGCTTTGAAATATGGATAAATTTACATTTTTCTATTTTCTTAATTATATATGTTCGAACTAAAAAATACTTATCAAATGATCAAGATTTTCCTTAATGTGTCGAGTATCCATAAAAATAAGATAATAGGAAACAATGGAAAGCTGGCATAAACGCCAGGTAAATCCTCAAGGGGTTAAATATGTATATATAAGTTCTAGTAGTTTACACACCAGCGATTGAATCAATTGAATAGGTTTTGAACATTTGAAAACAACGTTTTGGTCAAGGCTAAGTGTTAAACAATAACTATTTTCAAAATAGTTTAATTTAAAAAAAACCATTAATATGTAGTTCATATTACATATAAAGTATCCACAATTAATTAATTACCTAGGAGCTGCAGCAGCAAGCTCAGCAACAAGCATTAGCACAGGCGGCAACACCCAAAAGTAGGATGCCGAGAGCAAGACCGTACAATAAACCGCGCGGCAGGATGACCGCGTATGCATTCTTCGTACAGACGTGCCGCGAAGAACACAAGAAGAAACATCCCGATGAGAATGTCATATTTGCTGCATTCTCAAAGAAATGCGCCGAAAGGTGGAATGTAAGTTTTAATAAATCACACATAAACGTAGGACGTGTGACATGGAATTCAGATAAAATTGTTAATTTATACTTCACTTCACTTCACTTTCACTTCTTATGAGAATGGCGACATGCGAGATGTACACAATTCCGCCAATATCAAGTAGATAACTAGATTTTAGAACGAATGAAATTAGCCGGTGAGGAACTCTGTTTTGTTTCTGATAAAAATAGTGGCATATGTGAGTGATATACACGATTCCGCCAGTGTCAAGTGTTTAAAATTTAAACGAAGGAGGTTAGGTTAGGTTAAAATTCTGGTCTGTTCTATTGAAGTTGTTCAACGAAACTTTTCGTATAAGCTGAGTTATCTAAAACAAAAGGGACAACACAACATGTAGAAAAGTGGCGGTGGGCCAGGCATACCAAACAATAACAAGAAAAACACATGCAATAATTAAAATGTAGTATTAACGATCAAAATTTCATTTTGTTAATATTCCTATAAATTTACATAGTATTTTAATAAAGGGGGTGTTTACTAATGACAACAAACATTTAATGTTAGTATGACCCGGGATATTGGAAGGTAAAAGATCGTATAAAGATTCACGTAAATTTGTGCAGTTAAAAAAGATATGGTCTGGAGTGCCTTCGTCCAATCCACATTCACATATAGAGTGATCCCGTATGCTTATTTTGGCTATGTGGACCGGTGTACACGCATGACCCAACCGCAGACGGCAAATGTTAATTTATATATACTAATAATAAACCTGAAGTTTTGTTTGTGAATTTAATTTGTTTTTAGAGAAATATTATGAGAACTTGAGTATGGCTTTAATTAGTTTATGTCTCTCTGGTATACATCCGAGTTTAACTCGAAAATATATTGACTAGGTTTGATGACATTTTGTAAACAGTACGTCATATGTCAAGAAGCAATTGATAGGCTATAAATGTAATGTTTAAAAAAAAATTAAGAATATGTGAAAAGCAGTAATTAAAAAAAAAAATCTGTTCCTCTTTATCTCAAATACAGGTTGACAGATTTTGATAAAATTTTCTGTGCATAAAGTTTACATTCATTAGGGAATGATCATGAGAATCTTTACTATCTGTAATGTATACTAATAAATTAAACTGAAGTGTCTGTTCGTAATGTTAAAATTATTATTTTTTACTAGATATGAATGTATAAACGGTACCTGCATCAAAAATACAAATTTTATGTTTTTTGTCTGTCTGTTTGTAATCGGCAATCTCCGAAACAGCTGGACAGAGTTTGGTAGATAGCTGACGTTACTCCGCATAACATATGGTACTTTTAATTTACGAAAATTATTAAGGTTCCGTGTAAAAAATGAAAACTCATAAAAATTTGAATAAAATCCGATTCAATGCAGTTTTACTGGCAGGTTGAATTTGTGAGAAATACCTTTGGTTAATGTTATTAGTAATTTTTTTTTGCCATATAATTAGGGTTCCCTATAAATAAATTAAAACTATATTATGTTAGTGTAACACTCAGTTAGTAGTAAATGATATTGAAGTTTCTGATTATAATGTCAAAATAACAATTTTTTTATAATACTAAACACATATACATATACGATACCTATATATACCAAAAATACAATTTTTTTTTGTCTTTCTGTCTGTTCTGGGCACTCCGGAACGGCTGAACCGATATTGACAGAACTTTTTTTGTTAGATAGCTGAAGTTACTCCGCGTAACTTAGCGTAATTTTCGAAACATATTAGGGTTCCGCGTAAAAGAAAATTAAAACTCATGAAATTTCTAATAAAATCAGTTTGAAGGCACAGTTTCACAGGCAATTGTATGAATTTGTGAGAAAGTGTTTCATTTGATCTCAGTACCGAAAATATTGAAGAAAAATAATTAGGGTTCCATATAATACCTAGAAATTATTTAAAAAAATATTTAACTGATATTTGGTGTATTGGAAAAAAAATGTCTTTTGGTAATAGGCTATGAAAAATGAAATACAATCAGGACATTCCGCTTTTAATCAAGACAAAAACAGACGAAATCGCGGGCGCTTGTAACTTAATAATTGTTGAAATATTTACACTTGTTTCATTTTAAAACATTTTAATTGTTTTGCTTAATATAACTTTGACATTTACAGACTATGTCGGAGAAGGAGAAACAAAGATTTCACGAAATGGCGGAACAAGATAAACACCGTTTCGACTTAGAGATGCAGAACTACGTGCCGCCGAAAGACGTAAAGGTTCGCGGGCGAAAACGGCAGCAGACGAAGGATCCCAATGCACCGAAACGATCGCTGTGAGTTATGGTCATGAAATCTTTTGTAAATTTTTTTTTAATCTATCTCTTCTAGCAAATTTATAAAAACTTTAATATTTAACGCTTAAAATATTTTCAGTGTTACATACTTCTAGAGATCTTTCTATCTTGATTGGAGTTTGTTTTTTTGCATATATAATTGTATTTAATGAAAAAAATAAAACTAAACAATTCATAGTTACAATTTGGCGTATGTATAAAGAGTATCCTTCCTTCCAGATATCACTGTCATTCACAAAATGATCTTTTTTGAATTAAAACTCGCTTGACATAGTGCCTGAACTTTTTGTCTGGCAGATCGCATTATTATTAAATACCTGGCTCATAAAAATTGTTCGAAGCACTAAGTATTTTCATGTACTGTTGGTACATACGGGTCATTACACCTCAAATTGACCGAATAGTTGGAATCGGCCCCTTTCGATATGGACATATTTTGGTCAGAAGCTTTCGTTTATAATATAACGAAGTTCTGCTAAAGGAAAAAAATTGAAGATTTTTTTTTTCAAAATTCAAAATTTCGACACTTCAAGTTTTTTAATCTTATTTTTTGCATATCTCAAAAACTATTATAGTTACAAAGATGGATCACAATTCATTTTAAAGAGAATACTTGGAGCTAAAATTTTTTTGTTCATCAAAAATTTTGAAAATTGTTGATTTGACTATTCAAATATATTTGAAATTTCTGAAACTGTTTTTTTTTTTTTTTTTTTTCAAAATGATTTAATGTTGAATTAAAATTGACGATGAACGTCAAACTGTTGGTTCATTTTATTAAATACCTTAAATTTTTTCTAAAAGGTGCTGAAATTTATGTAAATGTGTTTTTTGTTTTATATGAGATAATAAAAATATCCATTTTTAAAGAACTGTAGTTTGGCAATCATACAATTTTGACCAGTAAAACTTTCATTTATTGATATAATAATGTGACAAAAAAGCATCGCACCAACATTTGAATCTTCATTTATTTGATAAAAGTTTTTTAAGCGTAATCTTAATTTATACTCTTTGTTATGTAAGTCAGGGTTTTTTAACACTTTTTGTGTTGTTGGCGGAAATTTCTTTTTCACAATCTGAAAGAAGTTAACATTATGTTGCTTCTAAATTCAATTCAAATTAGATGTTAATAAAATATTCACACTCAAAATTTTGAACCTTTTAACTTCTTTCATATTGTGAAAAAGACAATTACCGCCAACAACACAGGTTGTAGGTCTGGTTAGTGAGCATTAGCAATATAGGGGCGATCAGAATAGATCTATCTTAGCCTATCTGGATCTAGATAGAAGGTCTATCTTAGACTTAGATCGAGTTTCTTGCCGGCTCTTCTCGATTGGGTTGTTTTCCGAACCGGTGGTAGTGTTTTAGACGTTCATAAGCGTCTTCCTAGGGCCTAAATTGAACAAAGGTTTTTTTGATTTTGATTTTTTGAGACTCTCTTAGTCTGCATATACTATCCCCTCCCCATCATCCCCTCTCTCGAATAATAATACCAGTGTACTAGATGTGAATATTTAATATGCAGATCAGCGTTCTTCATATTCTGCAACGATGAGCGCGGTAACGTGAAGGCGAATAACCCAGAGTATACAATGGGTGAGATCGCTAAGGAGCTCGGCAGGCGCTGGGCGGCAGCCGACCCCGACACTAAGGGCAAGTATGACGCTCTCTCTGAGAAGGATAAGGCCAGATATGACAGAGTGAGTATGCATTATATAATTTTTTTTTTCCACCCACCCCCTCCCTCTCCCTTCCTTTCCCCCCTCCCCAACCAAGCCCACTCCTCCCCTACCCGGCCCTCCCCTCCCCCCCTCTCCACCCCTACTCCTCCCCTACTCCCTCCCAACCATCCCATGCCCTCCCCCTACGCCCTTCCCCTCCCCTCCCCCCTCCCCTCCCTTTTTTTTTTTTTTTTTTTTTTTTTTTTTTTTTTTTTTTTTTTTTTTTCGAGGGGAATGCATTTACGCACTAGCCGTCCAGCCAGATCTGGTTGAAACGAAACGAAGATGTGTGACAGTCTCTCGCACGAAAGCGCGAGAGGCTGTCACACAGGATTAGTGTGGGACTCGCAGCGATAAGCGCCGTTGGTCACTACCCACTAAACCCCCCGGCACCTCCCGCCACATAATTGGAGCAAACACGGGATCGCAATGCATGCACCGCGAGTGCTCCAGTGGCCGAGACGTCACGACAACCCTCCCCCTCCCCCTCCCCTCTCTATTTCTCTCTCCATACATACATAACGTCACGCCTCTCTCCTATAAGGGTAGGCAGAGACCACATCCTCCCACTTGCTACGATCCTGACACACTTCTTTCGCATTTCCTACCAAAGAGTATATATAAACAAGAGACAGGCGTTCCATAGAAAATGAACAAATTTGAAACATGCACTCGAACTGTATACCAACAAAACAAACAAGTATGGCGGCTGTGTCAATGCGTGCGACAGAGTCGAATAGATATTAATAAAGCAAGACAGCGATAACCGCCATTATTTCCAGTACACGTTCCATATATATGTTCAAGCTTCACTTTTTTAACAAGGCAATTGCGGTGGACTCTCTTCTACTTTCATGAACACCTTCATACATGCTCTTCGGTTACGGGTACTTTTGACCTGACTTTCCTCCATACCTTCCTCGACCCTTACCACCTTGTCCAATCACACTCGCCTTGTAAATTTGTCTCGTGAATCTTCTTTCATTCATCCTCTCTCTATGTTCGCACAACGTTCCCTTGTCACACTATTTATTCTCATGCTGGCTATACTTCTCAGACTTCTCGTTACTACTGCATTAAACTTACTTTCGTGTTTCTTCTGCCGGACCCAGCACTCACTGACATCATAAGTGTCTGGACTAGTACATCACGATGCACAACCAAACATGCCTTTCCAGACACTTTATCACAGTCACACTTTCCATTTCTAGTCAACTTTGATACCAAGTATACAGTTTTCACCTGTTCCAGGACTATTTCTCCTCCTATTAAAACTGAACATTCTCTTATACTTTCTCCTTTTTCAAAAACTATAACGCTTATCGAGTATCTTGTGGTTTTGTTCAAATTTTGATTTCATCTTCAGTGGTCGGGCTGTATCTATACTTAATAAATAAAATTGAAGTGTCCGTTTGTGATATTAAAATATAAAAAAAAAAAAAAAAAAAAAAAAAAAAAACATTTTACTCAATACATATGAAGAATGTATACACGAAAGCTATACAAAATATACAATTTTGAAAATTCTTGTCTGTTTGTTTGTTCTGGCTAATCTCCGGAACGACTGGACCTATTCTGACGGGACTTTTATTGTAGATAGGTGAAATTAGTGCGCGTAACTTTTGTTTCCCGAAGATAATTGGGGTTCCGTGTAAAAAAAAAAAAAAAAAAAAAAGCTCATGAAATTTTGAATAAATAGACAGCAGCACCATTATTTAGTAACTAGCTGTGTGCCCCCGCAGCTGCGCTCGCGTTTCATAAATTCTTCACTGCATTTCATTTTTTTTTATAAGGAACCCTAATTTTTGTTTAGTACTAAGATAAAGTATTTCTCATAAATTCAAGCACTTTCCTCTAAAACTGTGAATCGAATCGGATTTTATAAAAAAAATTATGAGTTTTAATTTTTCGATAATTAAAAGTACCCTAAGTTCCCCGGAATAACTTCAGTCATCTACCAAAAATAGTCCTGTTAAAATCCGTCTAGGAGTTCCGGAGATTACCCGGAACAATCAGACAGACATACAAAACATTTGAACATTGCGTTGTTGGCATAGTTATCGTGTATACATTTATATATGTCTATTAAAAAAAAAAAAAAATAATAATAATAATATTGACATAACAAACAGGCACTTCAATTTTGTTTATTAGTATAGACGGATTGTTTAAAAAGTATATTACGCAGTGAAGAATATTATGAACGCGGCCGGAGCAGCGGGCACACGGCTATTTTATAACAATAATAAAGAATAATCAGTGAATACAGTAATACCCCGCTTAGCGCGACCGCTTTACGCGCGTTTTCACTATAACGCGAGTTTCAAATTTCGCGCTCAAATGCCTCGCATTACGCGAAAGAGTGCGTATAAACATAAAAACGTAAAGACAATAGATGTATTTTTCCGTAAAAAAAATAAGAGTATGTATCGCATAAAGTGTTCTTAGAATTAAAGTGATTGATTTGTATTAAATTTTGACTATGTTTAATCATAAACCTCGATATACGCGAATTTCAGTTAACGCGATTTTGTTTAGGAACGTATCCCTCGCGTAAAGCGGGGTATTACTGTATGTACATCCTCACGGACGATTTTTCTTTAGGAAATGACAGCGTACAAGAAAGGCCCGCTAGCGTTAACGCAACACCACATGCAACAGCAAATGACCCCGACTGAGATCGACGACGAGGGCGGCGAGTTCGAGGGCGAGGAGGAATACAATTGAGCCCTCGACTAGTTCCCAGTGTTCCCAGTAGCACTCTGATCGGGGCTTCGAAGGGCCACGAAATCGGCGACGGTCACGAACTGTTCCATATAAGGGCGTTTCAAATGTTACGCAAGCTAAATTTTTTTTGTTTTCAACCCCCCCCCCCCCCCCCCCCCCCAAACAAAGATTTATAAGTAAATAATTGTACGTGATAACCACGATACGTGTCATCAAAAATAAGCAATGCCTAACTCCCCCCCCCCCCTCCTCAAATCGATGCATACGTAACATTTGAAAGGGCCCCATACTACATTAACAATTTGTACAGGAAAAAAAAGGGCTCATCCATCTGTAACTGGATAATTGGATAAGCAATGTAATGTCAACATCTATGCGATCGCCATCTTGTAAAAAATGTCAGTTAAAACATATTTGAAAATAAGCAATATTGAGTAAATTATAAATCACTGTGTATGTGTAGACATTTAACTGGTTTCCTTTTAATTTTTTTAAAATAAATATATTACACAAACATTTTCATTTTTTTAAATCGTTTTTGAGGTTTGACACTGTATTGCTTTGAATAAATGGTTATTAATTTATACATTTGAAAAAATCTACTAGCGTTTTATTTGGGCAAGTTATTGATTTCAATTAGATGAATTGATTATTGATTCTCGATTATTTTAGATAATCTCATTTTTTCGTTTGCTAAAAAAACAGTTCAAAGTAGCTCATAGTTACTAGATTAGCGGATTAAAAAAAAACAATATTGATGAGTTTCTTTTATTCTCAGTACCTTTTTTTTTACTTAATATTACATGCAGCTGAGGTCGACGCCTAACATTTTGCCAATAACTTTAAAAATAGATAAATAAAAACTCGAAATATGTTCTACAACAGCTATGAAGGTTTCGTTATTATAGATTTAGAGCTAATAGCGTTTACGTGTAAAGGAGTTTTGTCCCTATGATTGTGAACGAATTAAAATAAAATGTATATTTTATCTGTATTAATTGAACGAACACAATCCGTTGATGTTATCGAGAGACTGAAACATGAAAAATTACCTGAAACTAATATTTGATTACAGTTTTGATATATATATTTATGTTAACAGTTTTATATACTTATGTATATAATATAAATCGATAAAAATAGTTTATTGTATTTTGTTGTTGTTGAAACGAAAAGGTAAGGTTTTTTATATAAATTGTCTTACGACATTGTTTCTGTTATTTATTTTTTTTTATAACGCCATAAACGCGTCTGACGGATAGAGATGCGCTACTTTGAATGATGGACAGTTTTTGAAACGGATATAAACAAAACATAGATCCAATTTAAAGTGGCCTTATATTTTGCAATCTTAAAAAAATACTGATAGCGAGTTATTTATAATATAAAAAATTGGTCGTAATTCAATTGTATCGCCTGAAATTCTTCGCAGTTTATTACAAAAAAATCTTTTGAACCTATAATAATAACAATTTAAGTAGAGTAATGAGAACAAAATAGAAATCGATCCGATGTTGAAGAAGGATTTATATTTAAGTCAAGAGTTAGTATTTCAAGTTAGTTTAGATGTAAGTTTGAAAAAATAAACACTCATTCGATTATTCGAGTGAGATTCTTTGTTATTTTCGTCGTGTGAAGAGTATTGTAAAAATATATAGTATATATTAGTTTATTTTTTAATTTTCTTTAAAAAAATGTCTTTTATTATGGTTTATAAAAGTTGAAACGTGTTTCGTAATTATTAGATTGGAACGTACGAGAATGTTTGTTGTGTACATAAACTGGCTGAAAACCGAGATAGTACTTAAAATGTAGTCGTACTAGTACTATCTAGAATTATTGCTAGAAACTATGTTTATGTTGCTTTCGTACTTTGTTAATTGATTTACCTATAATTCTATTGGAATTGTCTTATGTGATCGTGTAAGCATTTCCACGAATAAATAACTAGTTACGTATTGTATTTTAAATAAAAATATAGTGGAAAATAAAGATTGAGATAATTAAGGAGGGTGTAATTAAGAACGATATTGTTTTGATGATGTTAACTTCACACTTTACAGAACAATATAGTGAATCTTTTACACAAAACTGTTGTTTCATTTTCAATAATAAATATTTTTATTAATTATGATCTATCTTAATATATAATAATATTTTAAGAGATGGGAGAGTGCTAAGATGAAGTTAGCAAAAAGTATTGCAAACCATTTGAGTAACAAAATTATTTAAAAATAATAGCAAAAAAAAATTAGTTTCATTTACTAACAATTGACATGGAAACGTTAGGTATTCGTTAGCAATTTAGTTTTGAACATTATTTTGGATATGAGGGTGGTATTGAAATTGTAGCACAGTATAGCGACTACTATACCTGAGCTTAAGTCAAATTCTAAAAATAGTGATGCCAGTCGAGAAAGTGACAGTCTATATTACCAGTAGGCGTTGTTTGCTGGTCTGCAAATCATTTCCGCGTTTAACTATACATTGCTTGATGTCGGAAAGCGATAAGCCGAAGTTATTCACTTTGAAACACTTATCACCATGCCCATAGAATGTTATCACTGCCATACGGAAACCACAGAACTTAATTTTAAATTTATTGAGAATAATATTATATTTATACCAGGTAATAATAAGTATATTATAGGTACTTATCTATTCATATCCTTATACATGATATGAGTATCTAAATGAAATTATGTATCTACCTATTTGTAATTTTGACTAACTCAACAATACTTCATGCAGTTTAAAATAAACTAACGTATTTAGTGAAATGTATTTATTCCCTAGAAAGCTAAAAGAGTAAAACCGCGCAAAAGTTTGTTCAGTTTACAGACCTTAATTAGCAATTAGTGTAATATTAAAGTGATTTCAATGTCATATCAATTCCATTCATAGTTTCTATTTTATAATTTAAAACTGCAGGGGAGAATAATAATTGTGTATGATAAGATAAATATGATAATAAAAACATGTGTTTGTTCGTACACATCTATACTAATAAATAAAATTAAAGTGTCTGTTTGTAATGTCAAAATTTTTTTTAAAATAATTAGGAACCCTAATTATTTAACACCATCAGAACATTATTTTACAATGATTATTTAAAAACTATATTACGCTGTGAAAAATATATATGAAACGCGGGCGCAGCTGCGGGCAAACAGCTAGTTTGCTTATATGTATTTGTATCGTTTGTATATATATATGCTTGTACCTACATGCATCAGATAGTTTTATTCAGAGGCGGCTTTAGCCCTTGTAGAGCCCGTTTGCAACCAATATCCTGGCGCCCTCTAGTAGGCGAGCGGTCTAAATGGAATTCCTGCACTATTGGTAAAGACGCGCCCCTGGTTTTATCATATTTTCAAGAGCCCAGCCCGTCGGGAACATTAATAGACTTGGCACTACGGACAGGCCGATTAGATGTAACTAGTCTAATTAAAGATTTATAAAAATAATTATTTTTATTTGTTTTATGAGATCATGTCAAAATGTAATAATTTCGTATGATTTAGTATGGTAGTAGGATTTAATACGGGTATAGTACGGTTTTTATGACACTTGTGATGCTACGTATCTGTTTATTAATTTTAAACAGACAATTTGACGTCAGTCAAATATTAATAATTTTCATTACTATAGCAGACGTCTGCAACTCGTCAGTGACCACATTATCATCCGAATGTTTAGGTACTTGGACATTGATCAATAGGTATAAATTATTGTTTTTGTGTTTTATAATTCGTTATTAGTTCATTTTTTTTTGTACAATTTTCTATTCTTTTCGGTTTGAGAGCAGTATATAACTAAGTACATGGATGAAACGGATGGAAATATAGTAAACTCATGGTGTTATAAGCTCCAGTACTCATTTTTTTTGTGTTGTAGCTTCTGTGAATGATTCCACAATTCAGCCAGTGTCATGTAATAACTATAATAATCGAAGGAGCATTAAATGTGACCAGAATTGTTTTAGAAATTGTGTACTAAAAGATCCTCCTTGATTAGTAACTACAAAAAGAAGCCATATGGTATTAGGGTTAGTAGGCACATTGATAATTTTAGTGTAGAATACATAATAAACATGAATAAGATTTTATAGATTAAATAATATTATAATTAAAGTAAGATTTTATTTGAGAGTATAAATTTACAAAGAATGAAGACAAACGGAGTAAATGTGAGGGTAAGGAGTGTCTTCATGCAGGTGGGACGAGGGATTTCTGGGGGAAGAACATCATAAAGGAAAAAACGCAGCCTAGCGAGACTAAAAAAAATGTGATCTATCGAACCATCATCTAAACCACATTCGTAGAGAAAGTATCTGACTTTAATTTTGGCTAAATGAACAGGGGAGCAGGAGTGGTTAAGGCGAATACGTCAAATTACTGATGTTACAGACTTATAAATGCTCCGGATTGCAGAAAACCAAGGTTTTATAGAAATTTCGGGTTGAATACAGCCGTTTATTTTTTTTTTTTTTTTTGGCCAAAATTACCCTTATCCTTTTGAGAGATTTGCCATTATTTGTTCTATGCTGACCATGGACATAATATACTAAACTTTATATTTTAGTAAAATATACTGAATTTATAGTTTAGAATAATAAGTCCATGATGCTGCCACTACCAACTTAATTTGACACTCACAGCTATCATTTCGTTCAGACATATTATTACTACATATTTAACCGAGTTATTTATGCATTTAATCATATTTGGTTATAATTATTATTGAAAACATATGACCTTAAGAAAGTTCTACCTGTTTTTATTAACTATAAAAATATATACAAATATAAAATACTTATTAAGGATACATGATTTTCAGACGGAAGATGCAAATAATTATTTAACCAAGCCAAGCCACCAACCGTTGACTCCAGACGGGGAGTTTTTGGCGAGATCTCAGTGTGTCATGTAGTGGTTATTTTCTTTAATTCATTAAATTTGTGTATTTGACTCTATATCATGTAATCTTCGTGGTGTTTTGTGCGATATAGTTTGGTTATTGAGTACAAGTGAAGTTTATTATGGAAAATAACGCGTAGCATTTATTTTGAGGTGCCGACAAAGCTCCATGGAAAGTTCTAGCGGGATGAGCCACAGTTTTGCTGGAGCTTGGTAACGCTGATATAAGTACCTACATGACACTGGCACAAATTGTTTGTACACAAATTGCTATTACCTTAGAAGAAGAAGAAGACTCCAGACGGACAATCTGTCTGTAGGAGTAATAATATTCTGTGATCTGTCTACGGCGCCTATTAACAAAAACAAGTAAATGAAGAGACTCGGATGATTGATTGTTCGGCTAAATTAAAAGCAACGATACAAAACAGTTACAACATAAACAATGTACATAAAATTGTCGCATTATAGAACGATCTTTTTGTACTGAGTTTATAAGTTATAATACTATGTATTTAACTTTTCAAACATGGTAAGATATTGCAACTTTTATGAATAATACTCGAATATGTTTAAACCAAATATATGTAATATTAAATTTTCTAATGTCTAATACAAAAATTTCATTTATTGTGAAGCTAAATATGAATATAGTTCAAAGTTATTTTATATTTTGAGTGAAAAATTTTAATGCTCTTACTACGTCTTTGCTGTTTACTATATACGAATTTATCGTGACTCTAATTTCACATATAGAAAGTACAAGTCTATAAATTGATCCACATTATGATATATTTTTCTTTTCAGAGTGTTACTGCCAAAGGTCCAAACTTAGCTACCTATCGAAGTAACAACTTCATGAAAGCAATGGAGAAGTCTCGTGTCTTTGGACATTCTGAAGAAACAAGTAATCTTTATGATTCAAGAAGTGTTAATGACAGAAGAGATTCATCACTGAAGTCAATTCGAAGTGTGTGTGATTTCCAACCAAAAAGCTACAATTTTTGTCAGTATTCAAGTGGTACAAGTTCACAATCAGTGTGTAATTTTCAAAATACAAATCCTGGAGGTAAGAACATTCAAATGTACCTATCTACAAAACAATGCATGTACAAAGATTTTACTTCTATGTGTTCCATGTTAAGTATTCATTTGGTGACAAGATCACTGTGTGAGTTTTTTATATTATTATGGGTTCTAACAAAATTACTTTAGTTTAATTATCTACTTAATATATAAATGCTGGCAGGTATGAAAACTTGGCCAAGTGTGTATTTTGCCATAACTTGAAGCTTAGAAATTCTTATATTGAGTTGTATCTACATCTTTTTATATATACTGTGTGTGATTGTGGTTCATTACTTGATTTGCTATTTTGATATTGAAAGCAAACTAACTTCAAATTAAAAGGAAAACTTTTTTAATTACTAAAAAGTAAACAAATAATTACTTTATTAATCTGGTTCATTAATGAATATTTCTTTCAAATTTCATATAGCTTAGTTAAACATGAGGGAGAATATAGCCTGCAAATGGTCTGAATTACATGCGGGCACAGCTAGTCTTATTTAAATTTGTGCACTTCCAGGTTTACTACCCTATGTTACTGCTACTGAAATTGCTCTATCTCTTCAGTATAGCAAATTCAATCATCTTGATTTGAAAATTCTTCAAAAGGGAATTAGATGTTTTCAAAACAGGTTAAAAAACTACGATTCAGGAGAGCAAGGAAGTAATTCATCATTAAGTAATGATGATGATGATATTAGATCTACAAGAAGTTATATTTTCAAGGAAAATATGTCAAGTTATAAATCAACATATGCACATTCATCTAGTCCTAGAGTATCAAGTCGAAAGAGAGTGCACAAAAGTTCCTCTCGCAATTCTACACAACAAAATCATGTACGATATGCAAATACCATAAAAAATGATAACTTATCTAATAATTTTCAAGGCAGAACAGTAAGTGGTCAACCATCACAAAAATACCATTTTAAAAATAGGTATCTTTTGCCATCACAACGTTTTAACAAATCCCTTGTTCCTTCAGCTTTAATAGAAAATATTCCTACAATACAGCCTACTGTTAAAAATGGTGTAAATAAGGAACCGATAAATAATAATAAGGATACTGTACTAAACAAAACATCTGAAAGTATTAATGAAGAAATATTCTCCATCAACACAGTTGAAAACAATAACACCAGAGCAGAACTGTCTTGTAAAAGGAAACTCGAGGACGACACAGCAGTATTGAGTAACAAAAAACCAAAGCTGTCTCCTCCGATTAAGAAAATTTCCAATAATAATTTAACTGGAACTGAAAGTGTCGAAATTATGGAGAAGGATAAAACATACGATTTCTCTTTTGTCAAACTATCGTTTCCAAAGAGAAAATCATGTAAAGATAAAATTAACAAAACTGCTACAAGTGAATATGCGCAAACTTCAGTTCATACGGGACGAACTTCTCAGTTAGAGTCCTCAGATTCACATAATCTGGATAAATCTTTAGATAAAAGTGCATGTGATCCGACTGAAAATTCTTCAAGCGATCTATCTAACAGACCAAGTTTTATCAAAAAGAAAATTATTTACACAGAAACTTGACGTCGCAGAAAATAGAATTATAAGTTTTGGCAATGTCAACAGTCCGATACGTGCCTCCAGTCAAATACAAAAACAAAAGAATAAGACAAGGAAACTAGTTTCGAATTTGACTTGTTTAAATAGAGATGACACTAAGGACACGAATTATGTAGAATTAATACATAGAATTGTGCTCCCAGACCTAATTGATTCTACGTGTCAAAGGAATAAAGTGGTCGACCGTAAGGATGGGGATGTGAATAATTCGGATGTCACTTCAATCATATCTGAATGTAACAGTAAAGACGGTAGTAATACGTACACCTATGAGGAATTTTTCGAGAATAATTCCAAAGACAGCACAAAGCAAAAGAAATCGAAAAAGGGAAAACAGTTAAAAGATTGTTATGATGTGTTAGAAAATGGCCACGAGATTATTTCTAATAGTAATATTATATCTACAACAAGTTATCAGCAAGAAAAAGAAACTAATCTTGAACCTAAAGGTGAATACATTTTTTTATTTTTAAGTTAAACTTTCTGATTTTAAAGCTTTATAAAAAAAAAACTATTTAAATAACTTTTCAATACATGTTTGAGCAAGTTACAGTAATACTCCGCTTTACGCAAGGGATACGTTCCGAAAAAAAAATCGCGTTAATTGAAATTCGCGTATATCGAGGTTTATGATTAAACATAGTCAAAATTTAATCCAAAAAAATACAAATCATTTTAATCAATCACTTTAATTTTAAGAACACTTTATGCGATACATACACTTATTTTTTACGGAAAAATACATCTATTGTCTTTACATTATGTTTATACGCACTCTTTCGCGTAATGCGAGGCATTTGGGCGCGAAATTTGAAATTCGCGTTATAGTGAAACCGCGCGTAAAGGGATCGCGCTAAGCGGGGTATTACTGTATTTATGTACATTTGCTTATATATTAGGTTATTATATTTTCTGTACTGCATTTTAAATTTATTTGTTATACTGAACCTTAATTATTTTCCTGAAATTATTTTAGTACTAACATATAGTAAAAAGATTTCTCGTATATTTAAACCCTTACACGTAAAACTGTGCATTGAATCGGATTTTATTTATTTTTTTATGAGTTTTAATTAATTTATTTTTTGACGCGAACCCTAATTATTTCTGAAAATCAAAAATAACCTAATTTACTCCGTGTAACTTCAGCTATCTACAAAAATAAAAGTGCCGTCAAAATCGTTTCAGCCGTTCCGGAGATTATTACCGGGAACAAACAGCCATACAAATATTTAAAAAAAATGTATTTTTGATATAGGTATTAGGTATCGTATATACCATTCATATTTAGTAAAAATATATTTTCACATTACAGACAACAGACACTTCAATTTTATTTATTATTAGTACATCTGTACGAGTAAAACGTAAAAACAATTGCTTAAACTTACTAAATATTTGACAAAAAAAATGGTTGCTTTTCTAAACAATTTGTATTTCAGGTAACAACGAAATTAAATCAGTTATTATATCAGATACATTTTGGGATAGCGACTTGGACAGTGATGTTGAAAGTCAAAATAAATTAAAGAATTATCCAGAACAGGTGATTAAAGATAAAGTTTCAGGTAAGATATTATATTGCAGAATTTTTTTTAAACATTTTAGTGTTTTCCAATACTTTAACTTTTAAGTTACTACACACACACACAAACACAAACACTACTGCACATAACACGCAGGTACATAGATTTAGATACATAGATTCCGAGACCTCAGAACGACAGTCGTACCGTAATACAACTGCGCCACCGGGGCAGTTTTTTTAACGCACTATTTTAAATACTACTAACCCATTAGTTCCGCAATTTTATTTCGTAGATATTTATTTTTCAGAATAATTATGATATGAAAATTATTTTTAAAGCGTTTCATCTAAAGGTTTATTAAATTTTTCAATGATAACGGCAACAAAATGATTAACATCGAAAAATAATTAGTCAAAATAATTCAAAGAAACAAAATGAAATAATTAATCTATATATAAATACCGATTTAAATGGGGTCACTTTGACGCTCCATCACCTCAAAACTACTGAACATATAGGGATGAAACTACTACTAATCGTAGATGGTTATAGTCTGTTCATTTATTGGACACGTTCTAGTGTTTTTTTGCGTTTTCTCTTTCTTACTCTTATGTTCGCTTACTCATTTTTCTTCATTTGTTTTCACTCACACCTAAAGAACATATGAAACGTGAGCGGATTTTTGTTATATCTTTTAAGATTTATCCCACAAATCCTATAAATTCTTGGAATCTTCAGCATATACGAAATCTTAATTAGGGTCTTACAGTATTAACAGACGTACGGTCCACCCCGCGTATATGGTACGAAGGGCACCTTAAGGGCACAGTACAGTCATCACTAACGAAGCGCGAATCACAATTTGCTACTGCTGCAGCGGGAACGTTAATGTGCCATATAAAATAATACATATTATAAAAGGCAAAATCTAACTGTTTGACATTGCGTTACTTGCATAAATAGCAATTTATCGCGTCATATATAATGCTGTACCTGACCGCGCCTGCAAGGCGACTGATAACTTCGTTCGTCCGCTGTACCATGTACGCGGTTTGGTCTACACGTCTGTAATGGCTTTTAACATTTTACTATCCTATCATGATAATAAATAATCATTTTTTGTGAGTAACAAACTAAAACCAATGTTAGTAAAATCACATCTAAAAAAGAAAATTCCAGAATAAAAAAATAACGTTAAAAAAACGGCAGGTCAATTATTGTAATGTAATTAGTGTCCATTATTTACCAATTTAAGTTTTGAAGTTTAAATTAATATTTATGTAACACCCATAACTAGGAGCTAAATATCGCGTTAAATTGTTTACAGAAAAAAAATATAATCTTAAATTCCATTCTGATCTTTTAATTCCATGTTAAAATGACCACCGATTATTATCGAGTTTAACGTGTTATTATTGTTTTATGATTTTTTTACAGTAGTTATTTAAATTACGTCACTAGGATTTCATAATTTTGAACCCCTCCTAAGAACATATTTTTTCAGCAGTTCCAAAATTTAGTATTGTTTCCATTTAAAATATTTTTTTCATAAAATCAACGACAAAGCAAACGTTTGAAACACTTGACAGATCAAAAACGGATTTATTATGTGAATAATCACATATTCATTTTGAAATGTCACGTCACGAAACTTATGGCCTCTTTTTACGTAATATTCTGTAACCATCCCTTAACATGTGACGTAATTTATGGGTGGCTCCTACTAGACCACACCGTGACTTAACATCACAGAAACTTTTAGGTTAGATCAAACTAATTTACCCATTTACAATATATATATATATCTTCTTGACTAGTCTGTTTTCCGATTCGGTGGTAATTTTTTGACATTCATAAGCGCCTTCTCAATGTCCAAATTGAATAAAGATTTTTTTTGAATTTTGCTTTTTCCAGATAAATGTCAAAATAATGACGAATCAACCGCAATAGAATTAACAAAAAGTATTGTTGTTAAAAATAATCTTACTTCGAATATCTCTGACAACGTTTCGGTCTGTAATCCGATATCGAATAATAAAGGGACATTGAACACTAGAAACTATAAGATAAGATCTCACAGAGAAATAAATAAATGTTGTACTACCGAATTAAAAATTCCCGTTATTACGATTACCCGGTTACCGAGTAATTTTAATTTCAAAGACGCCTGTAGCAACACTGATAATGATAAAGTTAATAACAAACCGGCGGAGAATAAAAAAAACGGTATGAAAAAAAAATGAAAATGAAAAGACATCGTCTCAAATTTGTAAATCGAAACATACAGAAAAGGACAATGCAAAGAAATACGTGAACAGATTGTCTGTTGCTAAGGGGAATTTAAACAAACAGACGAAACCGAAGAATAATGATAACAGAAGGCAGACTAAACAAAAAAACACGATGTCAAATAAAGTTCTAGAATCGTCAAAATATGAGTCGGATGTATCATTTTCTCTATTAGACTGTAGTAGTGTGCTCACTAGGAGTAGGACAAGAGCTTTTGTTAAATTAATAAATGATTCAACTTCTGGCAACACTAGAAAGTAACGATAGAATATTATTCATTGTTACAAATATTCGTTTTCATAACAACAAAACAAAATACTAATACACAGTACAGTTTACTATAGACTGAAAAAATCAATGAAAAAATGAATCTAATCACCAAAAAAAAAAATAAACATACCTTTAATACATTAATCCACTTCGAATTAAAATTTTATTTAAATAAATGAAAATTACATACATCCAAATCGATATAGCCGTTTCTGAGAAATCTATACGCAAGAATTTCGCATTTGATAATATTGTAAATGTAATGTTGCCCATTTAAATAGAACCATCATTAATAAAAATTAATAATAATTATTATTTATTTTTAATAGTAATTTATCTTCTAAACTGTGGTCGAAAGGAAGTATATATATGTAGTTAACCCCTTGAAGAGTAACCTGGCGTTTACGCCAGCTTTCCATTGTTTTCCTATTGACTCATTTTTATGGGTGGTCGACATATTAAGGAAATGAAATCAGTAAGATTTTTTGCTATTGGAAAATTATTTTTACTGTTGAACAAGTTTTTTTTCACAATTTTTATGATGTATCTAAAAAGCCTAAGGATCATATTTTCTACTCTGCATACAATTTATTTGTACAAGCCACAAATTATTTATGGTGCTAACAGAAGGCATAGATATTTCACACCAATTTAAACACTTGCCAGTAAAAGAGACCATTTGTATAATAGATGTGGCTTTTTGTATCTATTACTATTTCTCAAATTAAAAATTCTATTACCTCCTCCACTATTAGTCATTTTTCTGTTCTTTACGCGATAACATCAGTTAGTAAGAAAATTATAGTTGCTTTTTAGTGTGTTTTCTCTCTCAATTTCTTCTATTGCGTTTATTGAGGTAAAATTTTCAAGTGCATCTATACACTTATATTATTATACTGGTATTTATTACGAACTCTAAATTTATCAGTGAAGTATGTAATTTAAATATTATAATAGTTTTAATAAAAACAATTATTTGGTTCATCTAATAATTTTTGGAAATATAGAAATAGCGCCAAACATCTTGAACATCAACTGGTGTATTGGGGGAGATTTCGATGATCTAATCTATCAATCACACGTTCGATACTATAGTTTTTCCCGCGTGACGACCACCAATCATAAACATCAAAATTACTCTCTTTTTCTTTCTCATTGTCTCGAGTGAAACAACATTTCTTTACCAAAGGTTTTTTTTTCCCATTCTCTTACATAATATGAGATTTTTTCATCAATGTGAAAAGGTTTTATTTTCTCTGTGACATGTTGAAAGTTTTACAAATAACTTAACAATACATCTCGATGCGTCTTGTGTACCGATAAATAACTGATAAAGACTGCTTTGCATGTTTCTATTCACTTTTGTGATGATAATTGATGATGATAGCAATACTCATTATAAAATGCAAATACAACCTCCAAAAATTTGTTGACTTAATATTAACGCAATCTTCGTGAGATGTCTATTTTTTTATTTAAAATAGATAGATACCATATATGATTTTGCTTGTTCGGGCCATAAACATGACATTGGCACTTTGTGGATTTTTTGTTATTCGAATTGTCTTTAATGCCACCTAGAGTATGCAGTCCAGTTGATCAGGATTTATTCATATTTGCTAATACGATCTGAATATTTGAACTAGGATTTATTTTGAGAGTTATCATAATATACACTTATGGGTGAGATTGATAATATCCATTACGAAATTAAATAAATATGAAGGTATTCCCTTTTATTATCATAAGTTATGTCTTATTACATTATCACTATCCTGTACTGTGTTCCATTAATAATAATAATTAATATTTTGTCATTTGTAAATAGATAAAAAGTATGTTTTTAGGTTGTTTTTGTAAATTTCCATTCTTTTAAGATAAATGTGCTTTATCTGTGTAAAAATTCCACGATATTTTATTAAGTTATGTAAATTTTTGTATATATGATATAATTAGTTTCGTGTATAATTAAAATGAATTTTAATTGTGTTTTTCTTAATATGATATTTAAATGTATTAACTCACAGTGACATTGCATTATAAGATTTTTGGCTGCCAATGTTCACTAAATATGGACATAAAGTATGTTAGCAAAACGAAACATCAATAACGTCAGATGTATATGTTATTTTTAATCATATCCATTATATCATTTTAATATTTTTATTTATGTCAATGTTGTATATTTAAATAAAGATTATGGGTCCTTACTATGATACTTTTATTTATTCAATAGATACATTTTCTTACAATGTATTTAAAGTCCTGTTAAAAGAAGTCCCGTTCAAGTCAACGCGAACATAGTTGGGGGTAAAAGTTAGATAGTTAACATAGACAATGTTTTTAAAATAGAAAATTCAAGAGTACCACTTACGAGTATATGTACCACAACACCAAAAGGTATAATGTTATAATAACGATTAAAAATACGCGGTTATGACATCGCATATGACAATGAAATATCTTGTTTCTTTGTATTACCTACTTTAGTTAATTAGTTACTACTGTTACTCATTTTGTTATTTATTCGTTATTAATTAATAATAAATAAACCTGTACTTCTACAGAACCTTTCCATTGTTTTGCTATCGTCTCATTTTTATGGGTAATCGACATATTAATTCGATAATAAAGATAACTTCTAAGTTTTTTAAATGTAAACGTCTTTAGCGGCGTTGAGCGATTCTCGGTAAGGGAAATATTATATCGTGTTACCAATAGTATGACGACCACCCGTGAACATGCTTATGTATGTATAAGATGGCGTGTTTAGGTGCTTGTGGCGCTCAGAGTTAAATAATAAAGTTTACACGTACATAGCCTATCATATGTTTTGATTATGAATAAACTACCTATAAAAAAATGTACATATTTATTGCTCGGATTGCCAATAGATGTAAAAACTAGACAAATGTTATAAATATGTTAAATGTTAGGTTATGTTATTAACGAAACACATTACAAATAAAATTTAACTATACAAAAAAAATGCTTTTCCAAGTTTCAGGGTTTCACTTCTGTCGGCACTTCACATGGCTGCTTAGTCTTTTTAATTTAAATTAGTTTTTTTTAATGTATATCCTTATTAGCAGGCATTAGTTAGTTTTGGGGTCCCCTCTCTTCAGTCTACTTTTTTCTATGGGAACTCCGCCTACTATACGCTTCTAACGGACAATGACGGAGTCTAAGTGAAGGGTAAATATTATTTCACAAAAGAAAGACTAGTGTGGCTTTGTCTAAAATTAAAAATTGGCATCAGTTTTTTTTTCTGTTTGGTGTTGTAAGTATACGTTATAAATATCAGAATATGTGAGGAAAATGAAAATAAAAATCGATTTGAAACATCATTTATTTTATAAAAATAAACGTTTTGACGACAAATAGTTTTAATATTCGGGGTCCTTATACATTATTCATCAACTCGCATTTGACATCCCGCCATCAGGAATGTTTCAAGACATTGTAAAAAAATTCAGTTTTTACAAAAGTTATTTTTATCTTAAAACATTAACAACGTTACATTTTTCACATCTAATTCCTAATAACGGTTCAATCACTTTCATTTACCTATATTCATACTTATTATATATTACTTTTTATATGAAAATAAGGTTATTTTTCCAGATTGTCGAATAAGTAGGTAGATAGGTACAATATTGGTATAGATATTGAGATTATTTGTCACGGAAGAAAATATAGGTATCCTAGTATAAAAAATACTATGGACAATATTATCATTATATCAGTTTACTTAGCAAGCGAAGTATGTTTCTATAGACAAATAAATTTCAGTTGCACTGCGTGGAGATTGAATTTATGGCATGTAGTTTTTAAAATAATCAGTGTAGTTAAGTTTTTTTTTTTTAATAATATTCGACTTTACATTATTTGATGGATATTTTTAGAGATGCGAAGTTAAGGTATAGCTCTCGTGAGAATGATAAATTAAGAAATAATTTGATAAGTTGTGGTATGTAGGGGATGTAGTGGCAAAAACAGAGAGAGGAATTCTTAGTTAGTTTGGGCACGTGGAGAGGACGGATGGAAGAAGATTGACGAAACAGATTTATAAGGTGAGGGTGACGAGGTAAGTCGTTAAGGGTCGACCTAAGCGAACGTATCTCGACCAGATCGAAAGTACGGTATCGGAAACTACTCGGTCTAAAGTACTCGAAATGGAAGAGCCTGTATAAAAGCGTCCATGAAAGTAGAAAAAGCATAGGATGTGTGTCAGGATCGTAGCAGATGGAAGGATATAGTCTTTGCTTACCCTTATAGAGGGCTGATATTATGTATTTTTGATGCTGAGAACAATTAAGAGAGAACACATAAAGAATAAAAACTTTGTATGTTAAAAGGAAGTACCTAATATACTGTTTTATTAAAGATTAGGTAAAATAAAAAGAGTTAAAAATAAATTCCTCAAACTTATAGGCATCTGTCATAGATACAATCACACGTTGAGTAGATTATAAAATGCAAAAAAATTAAACCAAAAACAAATTGTTAATAGAACCCAAACTTTGCAAAATATATGAGAATTTGAGTGCAATAGTAGCCTCATTCACAAAAATGGTGTTAAATCGTACTGTACACTATTTTTTTTTTTGTGAATGTCTAAATTGATTAATACGAATATGGGATTATTTTATAAGAATAAATAGACCAATGTTCCACAAACATCATATGTGATTCTCTATTCATAGGTATGGGAGAAGACTAAGCTTGATAAGGAGTAGATCAGTGATTCTCAACCTTTTTTTTGTTGCGGAACATATTTTAACGATTTCAAAATTTGGCGGCACACAAAGAAAAAGATAAAAATTATTTACTTACTACAACACACTGCATAAATATTTTTCTTTTTAAATGATATAATTTAATAATATTAACATTATTATATATTTGCAAAATTTGGCGGCACAGTTTTGAAATTTGGCGGCACACAATAGTGCCGCGGCACAGTGGTTGAGAATCACTGGAGTAGATTCTTGACTGAGTCATTTTCTTGCAAAAAAAAAAAATACAACGGAGATGGGTCGATGACATCATAAATTTTGTTTTAAAGCCTCGGTCTTATAAGATAAGGAAGGGCTTGAACGAGAAAATACCCAGCTGACATTTGCGATTATGGTGTTATTTATCGGATTTTTTAATTGATTAAGAAATTAATTTTAAAACAATCCACACGCGGCGTACTGAAGCATAATAATTGTAGGTAGAAGGTTGGTACGTAATGGTCTGAAATTTCATCTGGTTACATATTGTTATTAGAACGGTTGGCTATTATTTTACTACCAACTACATCCTAATAAAAGTATGGGGTTTTTTTTTTACATTTAAATACAATGCAATAGGTATCCTGTGTCATAGAAAGATTTTCTTATTATCAATTAGCGAAGTTGAAAATGCCTTTCCTGAGAAAAGCCGACATATCGAAAGTACCACATTACATTTTGACTAGAGTTTATTTAGTTTTCAAGTCTTTCTATTAAATGCTATTTAATCATTTTTACATACAAATAATTGTCCGTATACCAGGCTAATGACGAAAGCTCGTTCAAACATATTCTACATAATATCTATATACGTTACAATATGGCATACACAATTATAAATATTATAAACTCGATCAGAAAAATTTAAATATTTATTTAATTAAACAAAACAAAAAAAAAACAATCGAATGACATCATAATTATAAAAACAAAAAACTGAGATGTAAATTCATTTATATACATTTCTCTGATCAAGTGTACTTATATCACGAAATTACATTAAATATTCGAACGACATACATTGATTAAAATTTAAGACATCAATAAATCTTTCGCAATGTTTAATAATTAAAAAAAAAAAACTGATGCTAGTAACAAAGTAACCCGTTCACTTGTATTCAGTTTTATTATATTGAAGACTGAGTTTTTTTTTACGTACATGTTAATAACTAGAAATAATATAAATAATAATACATATGTCATATTAAAGTATTCTTTTTAATTTCAAGTCACGGACATGCCCATGTGTAGATTCCTTTTTCTTTTGTCCAAAACATCCAAACCTTTACTATTAGTTATCTTAAATAATTTCTTCTCCCAACAAAGTAATAGATACAAGATTTATTTAAAAATGTATCAAGTTTTATATATTCAGTCAGTTTTGTTTTTCAAATGTCCGATGTACGAATCATTTCAATAACGCCGAACACCTCAAATGCTAAGAGTAATTTCGATACATTTTGGAATAAATCTTGTGTATTTTTTTATCTCAAAAATTAACCATTCAATTTATTGAGTCAATTTTCATTTTCAAACCTCTATAGTGTTTTACATTTCCGGAACTTAATAAAAAACAACAAAAGTTCGAACGATTTTTATATTAAACGTCACGCATTACATTGATCGATAATACAAAACAATTGTAAATAGGACGTCCGTAATCAGATTACCTATGTTTATTATTCATTCAAAAAAATTATTAAGTATTATCAAATGCGAAAATAAACAGATCCGCGGCGTAAACACTCATTTTACCCTGATTTTGAAATTACAACATAACATATTATCTTATGTATATATAAATATATATTATTAGGCAGGTTATGAACTGGCTACGTCGCCTATTTTTTTTTTAAAAATTTTTTTTGGTGTTTTTAACGCTGTTGTCAAACTCATACTGGCCAATATTCGTTTATAACACGTTCGTAACACATATGCATTTTAAGTAATGTAAACAAATCACATTTTTCTTTATTAGAAATAGGTAAATCAAATAATAGTATTCATCATTAAAGTAAAAAAACTAACGGGCGGTTTTAATATGGGCTCTAAATCTGTTTTTTACCTATTTAAATCCGACATTTCTACCCTTTTATTCTAAAACAAAACGATTATAACATATGTGGTTTGATATCAATCTAACTTTTAGATTCGATATTCAAAGGGCCGTTATCTGTAAAAAATACCTGTAAATTGGATTTAGTTATTGCAAACGAGAACCAATTTATAAAAATATCTTACACATTTTGAGGTAATTGAATTTTTGCACTAAACGAGCACAAAAATCACTAGATAATTTATCTTAAACTCACAACTTTACGAAATTGTGTTTAGTAGTTGTTGTGATTGTAATAAACCAGAGGATGGGCAGCAGAATCCTTTGAATACCAACAACATCTACTGCGATCACCAACCCGCCTGCTTATCGTGGCGATTATGAAAATCCCCCCCTTTTAGGGGAGATCTATGTCCCACAGTGGACGTCTTTCGGTTGAATGGATGGAGGTATTGTGAGTAATTATAAGAACAACATGATTGAAACTTAAAATGTTATCTCTCGAATAAGGAGGTAACGTAAGCATCAATCAAAGG
This sequence comes from Samia ricini, assembly GCA_014132275.2. Lineage (NCBI taxonomy): Eukaryota > Metazoa > Arthropoda > Insecta > Lepidoptera > Saturniidae > Samia > Samia ricini. Next base: position 28,485,004 of record AP028159.1, on the reverse strand, counting down.
CGGTGAGTCTGTTTTGCTGTTCGTTTTTTTTTTTCAATAGTATCCCTGGACACATGGATCCTCTTGTGGGTTGGTTCTAGTTCGCACAACTCTATCCGATAAATTAAATATTTTGTGTGTGTTCAAAAAGTATATCGACCAGAATTAGTTCAATCAACGCTGTTTTTAATAATGTTTCGAATGTTAAAGTGCCAATAGACGCGCGGACCGGACGACGACAAAACTGGCCTAAGTCGCCGATATCAGTCGCCGTATCATGTACGGCGATGACCGAAGTTATATAAGTGGGCATAGTCACATATGGACGTCATTATAGAAACGCGAAAAAAAATAATAAAATTCGCTATTTATGCAAGTAACGGATATACAGTCAGATAGATATCTTTAAAATATTAATAATTTATGGATTTCTATGACTGTATTAACGTTCCCGCAACAACAGTAGTAATTTTTTTTCGCGCGCTTCGATAATGGCGTTCGTACCTGGCCGTACCATGCACGCGGTCCGGTCCGCACGTTTTTTAGAGCAGTATTACGTAAGTCCTACAAACTTATCTGGCCCGGTGGTGGCGTCGCTGTAATCGCTTTTGGTGTTACTAGTAAGTACTTTGAGAATACAATTGGATATAGACAATATACATATTATCTTTAATTTAAATGATAAGTCATGATATTAAACAAAGCTAAAAAAACAATAACCACACGCTGCTGTGATCCAACAGGAGAATATTCAATGAAAGGAAATTCCTTTTGTCCGCCGGGTTAGATAAGTTTGTCGGTCTATACAACCAACGGTTTTGTTGTTTATAGAGCAATACGCTATGAAGCGTCGTCGGTCTCGTGCGGATCGGGCGGTTGCTGAGGGATATAGTTCCATCTCGCTCGCACCTCGGCAGGTGCGCTTTGCGTCGGTTTCTGCGCGATGCGAGCGCGCACGACGGATAGGTGCCGCTGTATGTAATGCTCGTGCGGCGCTAGAGCCGCGGCTCGAGTGAGACACTCCTCCGCTATAGTCAACTTACCGCGTTCGACTGCGACGACGCATAGGTTGTGTAACGCTTGTACATTGTCCGGTTCCAGTTCCAATATGCGTCGGTAGCACTGAGAATTTGAAAGTACTTTGAGTTATATTTAAAATTTGCTTGAGTTTTCTGTGTAACTCGTGGTAGAATCCTGCCACGCTGCCTATTTAGCTACCTTTAAGTGTAAATTCAGAGCCAGTTCTGCAGTTTATTGTCATCAGTCATATCGTTACTTCTATTCAATGTTTAGGGGATGCCCAAGTATTACGTAAACAAAGCTTCAGACATTTTTTATTTATTTATTTGAACATTAACAAGATTTACATTTTGATTTAGATATGTACAATGAACAATTTTGAGGACACGTGATAAATGCAACCTTAATTATAAGTGATTACGTTGAATTATATATTGAGAACAAGCTTGTGTAAAACAAAAAGATACAAAAGAACAAATAAATCTGTTGAATATTAGAATTGATAAAGTTTAAATTTTAAATTACAAAAAAAAAAAAAAAAACGACTCCAAATTAAAAGTAGAATAAACTTACATTAATTTTAGGTTTTAAATAATATATATATATATAATAATATATAACATTTGTATTACTTTCGTAAGTAGTTAGATTTATACATTTTAAGGCTGTTTTGAAAAATGTCTATATTTTTAGTTTTTAGTTAGAGTTAGAGAGTTAGAGATTACGCAAGCGTTGCCATAATTTTGAACAAAAATATTAATAAGTAAATATCACCACGTCCTCTATATCATCAAAAATAAACATAGAACAATACGTTCATTAATGCTTCCGTAATATTCGGACGGTCCCTTAAGTGTTGTTGATTGTTTTATTACTATTAGTTCATAAACTTTGTGATCTCTGCGGAGTGGCGGTAGGTTTTTCGCGACCGCTTGGGTCGTTATCACCATACACATAGTGAAAAACCATACAATAATGACACGTTTCTGCGCGTCGCTTAAAGGCTTAAAGGTTGAAGAGCAGTCATTTGTTCGAGCCCAAATAAAAAAGGACCATTTATATACCAGAATTCTAGTAATCATTACAGGAAAGGTGATAATAGCACTTACACTTTCAGCGGCGTCTAGATCTTTGACAGAATTGATGTAAATATCACCGAGTAGGACGAGAGCCTTGACATGGTCCGGGTGATGTCGGACGAGTTGTTTCAAGAATGGTGCAGCTTCAAGCGGTCGCCGTCGGTCTGCTAGCAACAGAGCGAGGTTGAACAGCGCCGAACGGAAGTCGGGCTTCAGGTGTACGGCCGCACGGAACCAGCGCTCGGCGCATTCCGCGTCACCCTCGTCCATGCACAGCATGCCCAAATTGAAGTGGACACGCTCGTTCGTCGCTGCGAATTATAATTACACATGATGCAAAACCCGCTATAGTCTGACAAGTTCGTGCGCGACCCTCCTGGAGTCCGATGTAGAGACACGACTTGATAAAATGAGTAGTGAATAAAACCCGAAAGGGACAGTAATCTATTTATCTATTCAACCATTATACGTCCACTGCTGGTCATAAGTCTCTCCGAGTAATGGAATGGTACTATTCTTAGAAGGCACCACATGGCCCGTGACATAAAACTGTAAATAGTGTGTCATACCATGTCAAATCAACAAATGTTTGCAATCGACCTCCTCCGATTTGGATGAATTTTGGTGGGGGTCATATATCATAAGGAGAAGTTCTGCCAAAGGTCCAAAATTTTTTTTAAAGTTAGATTTAGATTCACCTGTTAACGAGGTGGTATGGCAATTGAACTCGACTGCATCCTGATCATTGTACACCAGTGAAAAACACGTCATAGTGACAAGTTGACGAATGATGCCGCTAGTGAATAAATTCTACTTTCTTCGACTTTACTTTGATTGATTGTTGCAACCGAAAGACGTCTACTACAGGACATAGGCCTCGCAGAAAAAAAATGAAGAAATTGACTTTACTTTATTACCATCAAATAAAGCAAAGTAAAAAAATATCGTCTTAATTTTCAATATTTAAGCTACAACATGGAATATTTAAAAAATAGGATACTATTGTGAATGTCGTGAGAGTGTTTTCTTATCGACGAGGAATCTTCACAAGACTGAAGATGAACTGACTGAATAAAACAATCTGACAAACGAAAACTCTGTAAGTTTTACGTTACTCCAGTCTTATCTCGTAAATCATTGGTCTTTCTTTAAGGAGCTCGTATTCTCTTTTGCAAGTGGAGCCGCTATTGTAGCTAATATACGGGGATTTACAATGGCTGATTCAAAAATACAATTATTCGTATATTTCTATGTCCAATGCTTACCATCCTTATCAAGTAATTTAAGTAAACGTTGTCTAGCCAGATGTCTCAAGTCCGCTGCGCCTAACTCCTGAAGCAGTATGGCTGAGTTCAATAGCGCTTGTTCATGTTCCGGTTCCAGTTCTAGGGCTTTGTCTAAATACGCAAGTGCTTGAGAGGCTTTACCTTGTTCTAAAAGAACTACCCCGAGCTGGAAAGAGAAGTTTACAAAATGTAAAAACCCCTGTAATAGTATCAGAAATATTCACTATCAAGATATATTCTATTGAGTTTCAGTTTCATAATATACTAGGTGTTCTACCCGGGACTACTCACAATACTCTTTTTGAAGAGTATATTTAATAATAATTAAAGAAATATAACAGTTTAAATGTATAATCCACATTGGCAGCAACTATTTCAATCTTTTTAATGAAACTAATAAGAACAAAAAATAGTCGATGTCTTTCGCAATATTAAAAAAACAAAACAAAAAACATATTGATCAAAATCTCTTCACTACATTTAAAGATTTAAATATATATTATAGATAGGTATAGGTAATAAGTTTCATGAATTCTCTCTGAGTATTCATTTGTTCGTCTCGTATTTTGAATCTAAATTTTATCCGAATGAGAACGATTTTCGATTTAATCATCATTCTCTATTAGATTAAAATTTAATCAAAAGCAAGTTTGTGATCCATAAAAATTGAGAAAATAAAAAGCCTAATATTAAACCTTCTCCTTTATGTACCTACTTCAAATACGTAAACAGTTTACGCTATTCTAGAGAGTCTAGAATCTTTGATGAATCTCCTAATAACGTGATAAAGATCTAAATAAGCTGCGATAAAAAAGCCATGAAAAGAAAGAGATTTTGCAAATGAAAAACTTGGGTATTCGAATTTTAGCTATCGCTTTCAGAAAGTATTTACTTTTAGACTGATAAAATTGGTAGAATGCTTACATTGTAGTATATGTCTGGGTTTCCACTGTCATACAATAATGCCCTTTCGTAAACTTCCTGGGCTTCCTTTGTCCTGTTCAATTTAATCAATATATCTCCACGATTTATATAGGCTTGTGTGTAATCCGCCCTCATGCTGATCGCCTGTCGATACAACATGTCGGCTTCTTCCAATCTCGTAGCGTTTTTCGATATCAAATTAGCGAGATTTAGGAAGACGTTCAAATGGTTCGGCGCTATCCTTGCTTGGTAGGATTCGCCGGGTTTGGCTTTTGGTAGTAATGACTTTGCTTTTACGTAGGCGTTTTCGGCTTCCTGGTAACGTCCTAAATGATTGTATGTCCGGCCTACGTTAATGTGGGCACCGACGTCGTCTGGTTGGACACCGACGGCCGTATTAAAGAATTCTAAAGCTTCCGCGTATCTACCTTCAGCTTCTAAGGCGTGACCTACATTATTATATATAGTTTGGCGTTGTTACGATTTACCTGAAATTCGTGTCGTAGTTTATTTAAAATTGGATTAAAAATTAGAATATTATAAAATGGTTATATAGCATCATTATTAGTGTTCTAGAATAAACAGTCATACAATTGAATGTTTGGTTTTGTTTCTTTTTTTAATATTATATTCTATAGTTTTTCATTGTACTTTATAGATGAAGTATTTCGTCACAATGTTACCTAATTTTAGTTGACCACGTGGCTTAAGATAATAATTTGCGAATTTTATAACACACCTGTAATTGCTTGAGGGCAATGTTTAATTCTAGTATTTAATCAGACGGGCGTTAAAAATGCCCTAACTCCATTCAATGGTTTCATCAAAACTTTACCAAAAGTCTAAGTTTATTGTACGATCTAAACCTATATTAAATTTGTAGGACTACATCCAAATTTTTAAACTATTTATACCTTAAGTCCCGAAGCAAATATAGAATATTCAGTCTTCCAATCCCAGTTTCTAACATACGTTTTTGCACTGAATGCCAAGAGGAGGAAAATCAGCGCGCCGGCTGCTAATTTCGCTCGTTTCTTGGCGAGTAATCTCCAACCATGTGCGACTAATAGGCACCAGCCCATCGAAGGCATGTATAGCACTCTTTCGGCCACTACGAAACCCACAGGGAAGAACAGATTGGACGCCGGCAGGAATGGTAGCACCAGTAATGCTAGACCCTGTAATATAGTGGATGGTGATAAGACTAAAATTTCAAATTACTAATTATATATCTGATGATGATACTATTTAGAATGCTTGAAAACAATATAAGATATTAAATGTTATAAAAAAGTTGCTTTCTTTTACTATATTAAATCTCTTAAATGATCAAGTGTTTAGGTGAAGGATTACCTTAGAATGTATACGTGGTAATATTCTTTATAAACTTCTTGATTATTAACATCATGTTTTGTTCCATATGCTATCAAATGTAATGAAAACTTGGCCAGAGAATACATTTAGTTACCTTTTAAAATATGTAAGGATGAGAACTAGAAACAATTAAATAATTGATTGAACTTACCATAGACAAGGCAGAACAGCGAGTTCTCAATGCATGAATGGCAGCAGCAATTAGTGCACTTGCAAGAACTAAAGTCGCGAGATTCCTCGGGTCACGCCACATCTTCAATAAAGCAACAGTACCCATGGTCCAATCACAGCACAATGCTTCAGGTAGCGTCAGCAACCAGGCATTGAGTGCCGGCAAATAGGCGAAAGTCAGGTGCCTGTGAATTTGAATATATATATATATATATAGTATATGTAAGTATAGTAAAAAATTGATTTTTATTTTAACCCACAATTTTCTTTGCACAAAACGTTCTTTGCTTTCTGTTATTTATTTTATAATTTAAATGTATACCTCATTTACTTCCTCAATTAGTTTATTATGGTACGACAAGGATATTTTGGCACGTGGCGGGAATCTGAACTAACAGCTACATCTTAAGTGTCATTTTTCGACAGCAAATTCAGTATATGACAGCAAATTATGATTTACGCATCTTTTGCGACAACATTGTCCTCCTGTCAATGTCATTCAAGTTGCAAAAGATCCTACTTGTAATGTAAACAGTACGACAGGCGGAACTTGACCGACATAAAATGCTTACTTAATGAAAAATTATACAATAGGTAACCGCATATTTGCTAATTTATATCATACTAGTTGCTCTTCGCGGATTCTCCCGTGTAATTCCCGTTCCCATGGTATTTTCGGAATAAACTCCCTGGATTTCAAACTATTTCTATACCAAATTTCATCCAAATCGGTCCAGTAGTTTTTAAGTTTATACATTACATACAAAAATACAAATCTTTCCTCTTTATAATTAAACGACTTCAAAAAGGAAGAGGTTATCAATCCGTCCGTATGTTTTTTTTGTTACTCGATTTACCTGTAATTTGTGTACCGATTTTCAAAAAAAATTTTTCATCGATGGCATACACTTCCGTGGTGGTTCCATTTCCACCAGATCAGGATCTGATCAGCTTTCCATTCGTTAATAAGTACATTGGTTAACTCTAGTTTGCACCGATTTCAAAATTAACGAAGCAGATTAAAATAAATAACTTTATTGCATTTTTACACTTTATTCTTTTAAAGTCGGTTTTTGTTTTTAATTAAAAATGTTTTTTATTAGTATAGATTATATAGATAATGTTCCTTATTTTGAGAGTTCACGCGCGATAGTCCGCAGAGTCTAACTTCAGGGAAGTCAAAGTACGTCGGTCCCAATTTACTATGGATGTAGATGGACTGTGTTTTAGTTCAATTTGCAAATTTTCCGTTAATACCTCTCCTCATCAGTCGTATTGGATGGTGCGTAAATAAAAACGGAGCCGAAACAATGAGAAGGGAATGACGACGCTCGTAAAATTAATGTGCCTTAACATAGCCACCGGCTCGTTCCGTGTACTAAACTGCTTGTCAAAGTCACCCATTGCCCTCGACCCTCATTACACGGGGGGTCGTAAAGAAAAAGATGCTCTCATCTCGTCCGAAGGCTGTTAGTGAACGAACAAAATCTGTTATGATTTGAGTACCATGCGATGAGGATGTAACATCTCATCGGAGATGCTATATATTATGATCCACTCGTAAACTGTAGACCTTTTCATATCTTCATTGCCATCATATATACCGTCTTTATATATTCAATTGTTGATCTTAACCAATATCTATGGTAGTTATTGTTATATGTCTAAATAAATTAACCTAACCGCTGAAATGTATTACGCTTGCAATTAATAAATAAACAGAATTAATAATTACAACGAAGGCTATTAATGATTAAGTTAAAAACGTGTTTCACATTTTAGGGGCTGTTTCACTACTACGTAATGGTTTCGCGAAACAGCGGACGAGTCAGTACGCCAGCGCGATGTTGCTATATAAGATATCGCGTCGACGCAAGCCGAGCGCGAGCCATGCGCGTCTTCTTTTAAAGTAAAAGCGTGCTGGCATCCCAGCCCGCCTGCTGTGTGGCGAAATCATAAGTACAATTTTGGTCATTTTTCATCTTCTTGTCAGCAATGGTAAGCAAAGCTCTTACACCTACTCAGGATTATGTAATCAGCATAGTTTCGAAAAAGAAAACCAAATTTTAATTGAATATTGATTACGTAATCACCATATAGACCACTTCTTCTACCAAGTCATAATAAGCAAAGAATGTCTCCCCTCCGCCCATTGATACTTAATATTGCGTAATACTTGAATAGCCCCTTTTCTCAATCTCAATCATTATTATCAGCTCCTGTTTGGATGACTATTAGAACAGTAATTTGAATTATTAAAGGTTTCAAAGAGGTTCCAAATAGTGGTAAAGGGTCAATTTCTATTTCCATGAATATTGGTGTATTGTATCTTCAGGCAAATATGGGTACAATTGTGGTGGAAAGCTAGACCAACTGACCTAGTTGGTCCGGGTGCAGCTCCTGCTGGATTGTCGAATCTGGTAAATACGGGTAATTGTGCGCCCATAACGTGAAGTCTCGCAGCCAATAAAGCGAGTGTTGCACAACAAACTGTGGCGACTCTTCTTGCAGCTTCACCGCAGGCACATCCCCAGCCGGACCCCTTGCCCCACGCGTCCATCCATGACCAGCGACTAACACCTCCAGAATTGCGACGCTATGAGAAAGTTCCTTCCTTTATTTGGTGTCGATAAGTTACTCTATTATGCATGATGATGACGAATGTTAAAATAAGATGTGAAATTGTACCTAAAATGTAAAGCGCATATATTTCATTGTATATCAAATGTTTATAAACAAGCAATATCGATTTTCATCATGATTTGGTCTATTTTTGTTTGCCAAATTTATAGTATTTTGGGGTAGACATTGGTAGAATTTGTATATATTATTTATTACTATATACATATAATAGTGAAAGGTCTGGTCAAAAGTATCCCAAGAGCATGTATGAAGTAGAAGAAGCGAACAACGTGTGTCATAGACTATTGAGATTCAGAGCAGTTTAACTGTTGAATTTTCAAGATGGTGGAACTAGTGTATAAATCGAATATAAACGCTTTATTGTTACTCTGAGAGGTAAATATTAGTACGTATTGCATCTATACTGAGTTTTGTGGTATTATTTAGGTTAATGATTAAAAATATGACCTTTATTATAACACATCGTCGCATGAGGTGCGTCTGCCTTAGTAATAGTTAATTAAAATAAATAATTAAAACAGGCAATATAATTAATATATTTATTAACAGCTGGTGTCTTCGATTTCCTGGAAATACTTGGATGGAAACAAACAAGAATTATTTGGATTAAAATTAAGGTGGCTTTTTACTTTTTCGATTATAGTTGTACTAAGTATAACTGTTTAACCTCTATACAAAATTATAATGACTTGTAGCCTAATTTCTTCCAAGATTGTAAACCTTTTTAATATGGAAACTACATTTAAATTCATTTAATGGTTATCCTTTTCAGTTGATTAGCGTACTAACAGAAAAAATAAATCTTAATTTACAGGAGGGAAATCACGACTTTACCAATACAAGTTAAATCTGGAAATAATAATTGAGTATTTCATTTGCAATAGTCTTTAAGTCAAATCGATATTAAATGGTGTGATAAATTCAATAAAATATTTTCTATTCTATCGATGACATTTAATTATAAATCGATATATCGAAACTGAGTTACCTGAAGCGGGTTGGCAACATCAAGTTGAACTAAACCAGGCAACCAAGAAGCGCATTATAATGAGAATTGCTAAGTTTCAAGGAACTTCCAGACTCCGTCTAAGTGGGTTATTTACTTATTTATACATCTTATGTTGAATTTTCGAAGTTTGCGGAAGTTATAATAGACTGCTTTAGGGACGAATTAGTAATAGAACCGTTTGATCCTAAAGACATTAATCTTCATCATTAATGTGCTTCAGGCTACTTAATCTAGATTGATGATTTTTGGTATCATTTTAAAAATATGATAATTCCCTTGTAAGACCGTAGATCCCGAAGTTCTCAAAGCACTTTACCATATTTTAAGCTTAGAATTTTTTATCGTTTTTAGTTATTTAATATCCTTACATAATCCTCCTACATTGGGAAGATATCTTCATTTGAGATTACGATTTCAATTTTTTCATATTTCTGGTGGATAATGTCTATTGTCAATTTGGCTTGTTAACATTATAGCGTTTTATCATTATATATGTAATATTGAAAAATGAATTTTAAATATAAATAGATGAAATTAGTACCTTTTGCGCTACGAATAGTTCATAAACTACGCATACTCCGGTGACGGTGATGCCTTGCTCCTTACAAAGCATTGCAACTCCGACACATGCTGTGCACGCCGCTACATACCGCCATTCTAAAATATTACATTCTATGAAATGACGTAAATTAAATTCAAAGTCATATTTATATTTCGCATATTGATATGAAGAAACAATTATTATCATAGGTATTCTAAGGGGGTTTTAAGTTAAAGAATTTAAATGTATAAATAACGAATACCAATCCTAATAATCTCTTAGAAACTTATTTGAAAATCGTGAGTTTCAATTTACTGTTTTAGTTACGAGTAAATATTTTTATATACAATAAATAAATAAGTAATAACAAATAATTTCTATGATGTAAGCCAAACACCATGATTTTCTCAAGTGAAATATTTAATACCCAACTATATTTACTAGTGTTTGCCACAGATAATCGTTATTGAAAATTTGAAGAAAATAAAATTCATTGTTTCCAACTTTTATTTCATTGAAATAACTAAATAATACAAATAAATGGCGAAGTATCTTTGATGTTACATGAAATCTAGAAATAATGAATGCCGTTCAGCTCGCCGCCAGACGGGAAGACGGCTGACTGCAATGCCTCGTTGGATCTGGATGTTCAAAATAATGGGTAGTCTTCTGGTCGCAAGACGGCTCGCGAGCTCCTTGAAAAAGTTCTGAGTACTCAGAGTACCCACGGTCCTAGAGTTTTGACCCCAAACGGCACAAATATGTAACCCCCACCGAAAATTATATTTGCGCCGCTTGAGATCCTCCGTTGATGTAGATGCTGCACCAACCTTCAAGGAGGTAACTGGCATATGTGACAGTACCAAAGTAACGAAGCAAGTAGCCATCCATCCAAGGCCCATCTTCCATAGCACTAGCGTAATCCCGTTGGGTATTTTGCCATTAATAAAAATACTAAAGCTCGTTAATAACTACTAAATTAACAAAAGAAAATCGAATGATGAAAAAGAACTGCCTATTTTATATAATATAGATACTTCGACATTCCCAAAGCTTTAACAAAAAGAAAGATTAATAAAAGCATTATTAATGCTATCAAGTAGATAGTTAAAATATTTTTTTATCTTTGAAATGTGTAGACATAATTGATCCAAATCTTGTCAACGTAGAGTCAAAGCATCATCAAACAACATATAACGACATTATTTATCTTACGAACCTGTATATCTTCTTTTGCTAGCTGCACGAGCGTAACAAAGAAGAGCTCCGAGGAAGAATACTGATGAAAGCATCTCCGCTCGACCAACTACGCCGGTAACCTGGATTAGAAAGATATCCTTAATGTATAATTCTTCAGGGCAATGCCCATTTTATTTACAAGAAAGGTATACTAAAAATTGTAAAGTCTATTAGGATAAGTGAAGCGATGATGGCGTTGTGAACAGTGTGACTGGATTCCGCGTCAATCCAACTCTAAAATCAGCCTGAGCGTTCGGTAAAGGAAAACATAGTAAAGAAACCGTAGGGCATTTTCTAATGATGCCTGCTTGGGTATCTACCCTTAAGTTTGAAAACCTGTTGCCAAGTACTAATAAGTGTGTTCCGGCAGCATCACTTGAGAACAAGTACCTCTAGGCTTAGTGTGTTTACCATCCTGGGCCACCACATCACTTAACATCAGGTGAGATTGTGGTCTAAGCCCTAAGCCTTTTTACGTGTAAAAAAAATAATTAAAAGTGTAAGTATATAATACTTTATTGTGAATATTTTATTTATTTGTTTCTTAACTCTTAAGGAACTGAACACATTTAAATTACATTGAGTATAGGGGCACATTAAAATAAGAATATGACCACAGGATACATTTTATAACTCTAATAAGCTCCACCAGTTACATCAATCTTATATAATTGAAGTTGATTTCAAAAATCCAGTATGTAAATAAATGAAAACTTATGTAAAATTAAAAAAAAAATGCAACAATGGAATAGAAAAGTTAAGACAATCCAATTCATGTTTAAAGTAAGTTATGTGATACTGAATTTTTCGACGTCGCGTGTGAACGTATTATGTTCATATAAAATACTAACGTTATAGAGACCGTTACATGCAGGAGCAGATGCTATGTTGAAAGAGAAAATAAAAAAGTAATGGGGATTTTTTTCTTCTCAAAACTATCTAAGTATATTGTGTTTCTAGAACTATTGTTTTAAAAAGTCTTCGTCTAATATTTTAAAAGTATATATTTCGTGTTGCTATCAATACAATATCATTATACACTGTTAAAGATAATATTAAAAAAGGGAGCGTTCAAGAATTAGGTAACCAATTTGGAGGGGGGGGGGGGGGGGGGGGTCTTCTGAAACGTTACGATGCGTTACAGGGGCGGGTTACTTTTTAACTACGCGTTGCGTAACATTGTTTAACCCTTCAGAACGGTTGCGTAGTGATTATTTTTTGTCACGCATATAGTTTAAAACGTTTTTTTTTTTCTCAAAATTTCAAATGGAATGACCACTTGTACACTTGTTTACCTTACAAAATTTCTTGCTTGCGTTACGTAATACTTGAATGCTCCCAAAGTTAACTTGTTAAAATGGTGCAAAAATATTCTTGTCTACGTCTTGAACACGAGTTAGTGCCTATGTGAATTCTAATGTATATTTAATAAAATAATTTGTGCAGTTATACAAACTCTATATTCTATGTATGTATAATTTGTAAAAAGAAAACATTTGAATTAATCGCAGTTTTTATCTATACTATCTATAAAAATAATAAAATAGAAGTGTCTGATTATAATACATACATATGCTCACGTCTGTTATCCCCGAAGGGTTAGGCAGAGGTGAAGTAGCGAACTACACCACCCACATAATACATACATACATAATACATACTGATTATAATACATCAATATAACATATTTTTACTAAATATATATACGGTACCTATAATAAAAACACATTTTTCAAATTTATTGTCTGCCTGTTTTTTTTGGTTCGGTTAATTTCTAGAACGACTGGACCGATTTAGATGGGACTTTTTTAGCAGATACCTGAAGTTACTCCGCTTAACTCACAGTTTGGTATGAATTATTAAGGGTCCATGTAAAAAATTAAAACTCCTGAAATTGTGAATAAAATCGATTTAATGCATAGTTTTTGAATTTGTGAGAAATATCTTTGTTTTCTGTTAGGAAATAATTTAGGTTAATTAATGTTTACTATGTTTAATAAAACGCAAGAAATTGTGAACACGAATACGATTCAACTAGGCAGCACCATCAAAACGTTATTTTCCAATGACGATATAAAGTATAATATGAAGTGAAGAATATAAGAAACGCAAGCGGAGCCGCGGGCACACAGCTAGTATATAATGATGAACGGAAAAGGTATTCATTTTAAAAATCAGACAAAACTTATATGAAGTTTGTAGTTTTCAGGAAATATTACAATTATACATAACGATTTCGTATCGATTTTTAACCTTATTAAAAATTACGAGCACAATAATTAAAATTGTCTTTCATAATACAACAAACATTTGCAAATGTAACCTTACCATATACGCAGAATGATAATTAATTTTTTCGTGAAACAAAAATAAAATTTTCCTCTAAATTTTTCCCCCAGTATGTAGGTATTCAATCCTGGATTAACCGAGATTATTTGTGGAGTAAACTTTTATTACACATATAAAATGGAAAATTGCGACGACTTTCCTAAACATTTGGGTATTTTTGTTCCAACGTACATAATACTGTGACTTATTGCTGACTTTTTAAAAATCGTTTTTGAAACATAACATTAAGGATCGACCTTTGGGCTCTTTCTAATGTTATAATTTTAGTTATTACCGATCCTCCCCATACTGAGATACAATACGTAAGAATCGATTCGCCAAGGGCAGTTAAGGAGTTTCCTGTCTGCTATGTTTCTCAACTGTTTCATTATTGGGATTAATTTGAAGGCCGGTTGTGCTGTGATCTTAATATGGCTCTCAAAGAAAGTTTTTTATCCAAAATCAAACCTAGATATTTTATGGAAATAGCCCTCGCAATGGTAGCACAATCACAAATTCTTTCCGGTTGTAAATAAAAAAAAACGTATTATACGTTGTAAGTCAATAAACAAATTAAATAAAGATTAAATTTATATAAATAAAGCGATGATAACACATTGATAATGTTGTCGCGTACCTACTGTATCAATGGAATTAGGTTCGAAACCACCTAACCTGGCCTATAATGAACTTACTATTAAAGAAATGGGGATGGAAGCATAGCCTGGTTCTAACACTCGTCTAGCTTTCTAAATATGTCGCCAAGTACATATAAGTATGCAGTTGGCTAGCATCACTCGAGAATCTTCGATATATCATAGCTGATAATAAAATAATTGCCTGACTGCCTCGGTGGCGCAGTTGTATTATGGTACGACTGTCGTTCTGAGGTCTCGGGTTAGATATCCGGGTCGGGTCAAGTGGTATTAGGTTTTTCTATTCACGATCATCCCGGAGTCTGGAATTTGTCCCGGATATGGCGACAGGCTCGCCCCCTGTCACATTTGGGACGGAACTAAGCTCGGCGAAATGTGGGTGGTGTAGTTCGCTATTTCACCTCTGCCTAACCCTCGGGGGATAACCGGCGTGAGCTTATGTTATGTTATATAATAAAATTAATAATAGAATTTAACAAAGACCGCAGTGCTAATTAAAGCCAGTAATAAAAAGTTCCTATGCCTGAGTAGTGACGCGTTGCTTGTCAGTATTTTTGCCGCGTTTCAGGCAGAAATAATCCTGCATATAGATTTATTTTTAATTCAATAAAATATTAATAAATCTCAGACTCTATCATTGCCTATAAACGTCTAATCGATAAAATCGCCTAAAATCGATTGAGGTTCCATGGGATTTGGTTTTTACCGTATTATTAATATATCGATTACCCATAAAAATGAAACAATAGGAAAACAATGGAAAGCTGGCGTAAACGCCAGGTTAGTGTTCGAGTGGTTAACTAAGGTAAACTAACAATATAATTAATAAACAAGTAAATAATATTAAAGTTTATAATTAAGAAAGAAAGAAAGAAAGAAAACATTGATTCAGCAATGAGATACAACAAAACATACAAAAACATCACAATTAAAAAAATGTTACCCAAAAAATACAAACATAATAGCAGGGTAACTATATGTCACACACCAGCGCATCTCATCAGGTGAAAAGGGCCTCAACCTCAGCATATGCGGAAGTATCAAGAGATACTCAGCGCTGATTTTCAGCTCTACTTCTCTCTTATAACTCCACAATAATAGTTAAACGTTGATATAATCTGTCCAAAGGGAGTGGGTAGAAAGGCTTAAATTCTTATAGAGTAACTAAGAAATGCAAAGACCACAGATTCTAGAAATAAAAATGGCAACTTTTCATGTTCACTATATAAAAATCCCATCGTATTAAATTCTAGAATACTTTACCTTAAGCAATAGTAAATCTAAAACAAGCACTGAATAAAGAAACGGAAGTAAATAAATATGATTCAATTTCAGTACCTACTCCATTCCTCTGGAGAGTAATGCAAGTACACTTGTCAACGGAAGGAATTGGCATCGTAAAACGTACGCGAAGTGGTCCCATTGCGTTCCGTATGCCATTATTGTACGTAGCTTACTACATAGACTATACAATCAAGTACGTACTGGTATAATGAAATTGTTAAGCTTGGATACTGAGACGGAACTTGTAATCCGGCACATATGTTTAGTTCAGAGCCGTATATTGTCATTGTAGGGAAATTTGTGTTTTAAAGTAAAAACAATACGTTTCTTAATTTTTGTTTGTCATTAAGTACAAACTACGTGTGTGTGTGTTTGATTTGTACATATATCATTTTTGTTTTTTTTTTTTTATTGACTAGAGGTCATACATGTTTTACGTAAGCATAAATGGGGTAGAAGTTTGGATAATGATTACGTAAACAATGTTTACTAATTTGCTTGTTGTTTTGAAAAGTTCTTTAGCGGTGTTGAGCGATTCTCGGTAGGGGAAAAACTTCATAGATTCGTGCTACCAATTCTATGACGTCAGGCACAGTGCTGCCGTTGTAGCGACTTTGTCGCTAGAAATGACGATTTTTTTTATGTCTTAGCGACAAAAAACTAGATTTAACGACAAAAATAGTTTATCGACTTATCTGACGACTTTTAAAGTAGAAATCAAAACAGTTTTAGAGCCACTAATAGATAATTTTTTTGTAAATTCGACACAGAATTGTATAGAGCCAAGGAAAGATATATTATATGAGAAATCCCGCTTGCGATATGTGCTTCTAGTTTAAGGTGCAGAAACAGAATAAAAGTAACGCCGCTGTCATAATAATAGGAGGGCGACGGAGTTAAAAATGTTTAAAATTTTGGTTAAATGGGCCCTACTCGGCTAATGATTTATTAATGACTAAAAATTTAGAATCTATAGTTCAGAGCAAGATATCTAGATGATATTTAAGAATAAGGAGTATTAAGCCTTTGTGTTACATCAAATGAAGGAACGTTAACAAATATAAAAGAAAACAATGTAAATATTCTGAACAGAATAATGGAACAATGGTAATTTCATGCAAGACTGCTATCAATTTTTTTTTCATTAAAAACATTATGAAATCGCTTTCAAAGCTGAATAATATACAAAACGAGAGAAACAGAATAACATTAAAAACGCCAAACGGCTATCACACGAGCGTTTTATTTTAAATTTAATATAATGGAAAATGTTGCCGAATAAAAAAAAAACAAAAGCGAACCGGATTGTTAGATCAAAACAAAAAAAAACCTGTCTCTCTTGGGTGTTGTGTTGTTGAACACGGTCCGTGTTATTTATTTATGTATGTAAAACATTTAATTGAATCGTGTTCTGAATGCGTGGACTTGGTGCAAGTACGTAAACTGAATCAAAATTTAAAGCTTACCAATGTTAGGGATCGTAAGTAAAATTTTACACATTTTTGAATTATGTACTTCCCTTATCAGAAATAGCAATAGAATAATTTTGAAAAAAAAAAGAAATAAAATATTGCTTACATAATCACCGTTCTAATCCCCGTAAAAAATAAGCTGAATATAGAGCGCCTGCCCCACCCTGATGGTTACGTATATTTGACAGACCCCTTATGTATCAAGAAAGGAAAAACGTCTGCCTATATACTTGATTGTTGAATCCAAATTTTACTCACAATTTGCATTTTCTAATTCTAATTCTATTCCAAAAGTAACCTTAGTTATTTCTTTTAACATCAGCTATAAGCCAGAGAAAGTTACGTGAAAATCAGTCCAGCCATTTCAGAGATTCGCCGGAATAAATAGACAGGAATATATAAATTTTATAAGTAGTACATTTTGGTACAGTATCGTATAAACATATGTATTTAGTAAAAACCTGTGTTAATTTTATATTACAAACATACATGTCAATTTTACTTATTTTAAAGGACAATTCTAAGTTACGTAGTTTATCATAGAAAACAAAAACACTTGTATAAATCGCTAAAATTAATTTAAAAAAAACCAAAAGATTAATTTTGATGTGTAGTCTTTTAACCGAGAACAGATCACTACTAAAGGTAAATATTTACCGCTTCAGTGTGAATGGGATGAACGGCAAACAAGATGGCGGCGACGAAACTTGCGAACTCCGGTAGAAACATCGCGCACACCCTGTAACAAACAATAAGTAGGTCAGTTGTAATACAAACCGGCTGAATATTGTGTCGTGTTCCAAGTTTGATAGTTTTAATTGTGGAGGAGGTAGGGTTCTTGTCACCGTTGTAACATTAATTATTTTATAGCCCAACCTTGTGTGAATGACTCGTAAATATACGATGTTATTGTATTGTCACGATACGATCTTGAAATAAATGGGTGTAATTTAAAAAAAGCATTAATTATTAAAATAAACGTTTAGATTGAGCGAATGAAAAAAAAAAAAAATCAATTAATGTGAATATAATAATAACACATTTATTTATATACTTTATGATTAATAAAATTTTAAATATAGAGCACACATTTTTTTTATACCGCGAAAGTGGCAAACAGGCATACAATGCACCTGATTGTCCGACACCTAAGGTATCTCTTGGGAGTTATCGAGTCTTTAAAGATTCTTTTACGACCGTCTTGAACAACCTTATACTGCATTTCCCAGGAATACTAATTGCTTCTGGTTACTGCAAATAAACGTAAACATTTTCGTAATTACCAATGTTTTCATTATCAACGTAAAGCCATAAATATGCTAAAACTAAGCCTAAACTAAGCTATTTTCTAGGTCAGTGTTGGTTTACATTGGATAAGCAGTTCTGTTTGTCCGACGGCGGAAACTTTTGCGATTTCATTTCACACGCACGGATGTAGGACACGTATATGCGGGACCTGACTGCCGCGTTGTTAGGTTTTAGTTTATATAGTGGTGGTTTTACTACTAAAAGCGCTTGAATTTTAATGACGTACACAATTTAGGTAGACCTTGTTCTAAAATTTAGAACACTTTAGGGAATAAAGATATGACTGGTGGTTGTTAGTATAATATTTATTAACTTTTGAATTCACGATCGAGTTTTAACCACGTATTAATAGGAAAGAGTAGAGATAAAAACCTAGGCGCAGCTACAGGGACTGCCGACAGAAGTGAAAAACTCAAAACTTTCGAAAAACTGTTTTTTAGTGTTTCATAATATGTTAATAGAAATTACTAACATAACCTAACATTTGTCTGGTTTGTACATCTATTGGCTTATTATCCGAGCAGTAATTATGATTTTTTATGTAGTTTATTCATAATCAAAACATACGGCAGGCTGGGAATGAATACATTTTATTATTTATATCTGACCGCCAGCACTTAAACGCAATCTTATATTTGACATACTACAGCATGTTGACGGCTGACGCCATAGAATTGGTATTGCGAATCTACACAATTACCCCTACTGAGAATAGCTCAACACCGCTAAAGAAATTTTGACACCAAAAAATTCTGTCTTTATTAATTTTGGGCTTTGAAAAGGCGCTTATAAACATCAAAAAAACTATCACCAGTTCGAAAAAACAATTCATTATTACAATCGGGTTTAGCGGAAACGTAGAGAGGGTTGTCATTTCCAGACATCACTATCATTCATGTATGATCCACCCTATAATAATCTTTGGATATTAAAACTTGCCTAATATAGTGGCTGAATTTATTGTCAGATTAATCGATAATATGCTTTGAAATCATATTATAGAACCTAACACTATTACCTAAAACGCTTTTGTTAGTCACTAAACCTAAAGCATGGGACGTCCCATGTTTTAATTTGATCGAACTGCAGCTTTTTCTATTATAAATATACCTACCTCAGCTGCTGTCTGTCCTCCATAGTAAAATTATTAATTAATTAAGAATAGATAAATAAGTTATGATAGTAAATTTTATAAAATATAAATATTAGATAAAATTTAAATTTAATTGGACACTTCATGATAAAGCTTTCGACGTCAGTAAACATCTTTACGGTTCCGAATCCGGGCGTCGAGTGACGATAATTAGGTAAGTTTCAGCTTTTCTGGTGACGTCACAGCATCGACGAACGGCCACAACTATCCGTGAAGCTGAAACAACGACTAATGGAGACTAACGCAGCGGAGTACTTGTGACGGGTAACTTTTGCTGGAATTAAGGTACTCGTTAGCGACTTTTTGGCGAAAACTGGCAAAATCTCTTGCGAAGTTAGTTTGAAAAACATTTATAGATAGTTTATTCCCGTAGCGCTATCGCAACGATGATTTACGACGACTCAATACTTTTTCGCTATAAACTATAGTGATTATAGATAAATTCTTAATATATATGATTTATACAATTAAATGTATAACTTTCAAATATAAATAATAAGTCCATTAAGTCCTTTGCAAATATTTTGTCATTAATTGATTGTTGAATGTAATACATTTATTTTTAAGTTTTTTTTAATATCTCGATTAAATACGTAACAATATATTTAATTATAAATAAAGAAACTTTAAGAAGTTCTATTAGTAAAATCAGTCAATAAATTTTAATTTTAAAGATTTAAAAACAATGTTAATATATCTTTAAATTAGATTGTTAAAAAAAATTCTATATGTATTGTTTTTTTTTTTATTAGATTAAAAGTATTCTCCTAACAAATCGAGTATTTCTGATATTTCACGTAATGAATACGAACGTAACTAATTTACATATAAAATGAAGAGTTTGAAACATTTACGATCTAAAATAAATCGTTTGTAATCCACATTTTGCGCTCTGAAAAAATTGCCTTGATCCCGTTGATATTATTTGACGAAATAAAATACAAAAAAAAAAAACGATAAAATCTCGACATTTGAATTTAAATTCGTCTCGTAACGCAGATATGTAAAGAAAAATACAAATATTGCTTCTAACCTTAATTAAATTTATTAAAAAATAACTTATTATTCAGATGATTTTTTTAAAGTGAGACAGGTTTAATGACTTTGTACTGTGGAGCAGAGATTTCTTCCTCAGAAACATTGCGTGCTTAATTTACGTCAACTCGACAACTATCTTCAGGTCAAATAGCTGCAATCTACAACAGAAATATCAGTTCAAATTCTATACTTCTGTATTTTACAAATAAAAAGATCAGATTTAATAAATTTTGCCCTCATTGTTGTTTTTCTTCATCGATTTCATATTATTGTATATATGTGAATTTCGAAAACCTCTTTTTAATTCACGAAACAGTAGGGTTATAGTGTGCTTACTTGTAATTATAATAACATCTACATAAGAATACAATTTTTAATCCACTTAGAAACATGAAAACTCCATTATCCCATCTCCATGCTAACAACGTTTTATTTTTAAGTTAAGGTTCGTTCGTTAGTTTATATTTTTATTTTAGTTTGTATATAATTTTATATGTCCTAAATAAAGAATTTTACGTGAAGTAATCTCTAGGCATTTTATTACTTACTACTAGGGAACTCTGTCAGTACACGATTACAAGAAAAAGTTTATTAGGCTAACCCTTTAGTTTAATACGACAACACATAATGTCATACATTGAAATATTGATTTCTATGATTTGAATTATGCAAGAAAAATAATGTATAGAATTGTAGTAGACTTAATTTAAATTGTACTGTATTACTTTTTAATGTGTAGTAATGAATTTGTTTTTTTTAAGCTGTTGAAGAAGGGACTAAAAAATACGATAATTAGATGTTGAAAACAGTTAATAAAATGTAATTCAGGTGCCATAAAAGTGGTCTTTTTATGTAATTTTATTGATTGCAAGTTAAAAGCAAACTTAAAAGAATTTTTGACACGGAACATTTGTAAGCATACTTGCGGTTTTATTGACTTATGTTACCTTGTTAATAATGTGTCAAGATAAATTTAATATAATATTCACACAGACGATAGGATAGACTTAAAAACTTAATAGACGATTTTTCTTTAAAAAAAAAATAATTTAGGTCATCCGTCATACGTTCAACCGAAAGACGTCCACTGCTGGACATAGATCCCCCCCAAAGAATACCACGACGACCGGTCCTGCGTTACCCGCAACTGGGGGTTTCGCGCGACCTTCACCAGGACTCGGCTCACCTTGTGGGGTCCTACCTACGCTACGTCTTCCGGTATGTAGTAGCCGTTCGAGAACCTGTTGGCCCCCATCTGGCATCGGTTCTGCGAGCAATGTGCCCAGCCCACTGCTACTTAAGTTTAGCAATTGTTCGGGCAATGTCGGTTACTTTGCTTCTTCGGTGGATCTTCTCATTCCTGATTCGATCACTCAGGTCAGGAATTTAGGTCGTATAATATGAATGCATGTACTGTAGATCGGCAGATACCTATTTAAGGTTGTATTATGTAGCTGATCGATAAGCTAAGTAACCTCTAAACGTTGCAAGTTTGCTGGGTTATGGTGAAAAACCCACCATAGTGACACGTTCCGGGATAAGTTAGTCTTAGTGATCAGCAGTTAGGAGTAGGGCAATTGAACTCAACTGGATCGCGACTTGTGAACAAGTCTTCATAGTAATCTTCATTGTAATAACGTAATGCGAAACTAATTGTATATCCAGACCTATTTCAAAATCAAAATCAAAAAAATCTTTATTCAATTTAGGCCCTAAGAAGGCGCTTATGAATGTCTAAAAACACTACCACCGGTTCGGAAAACAACCCAGTCGAGAAGAGTGCAGGCAAGAAACTCGATCTGGTTCTTTTTTTTTTTTAAATATGATACATAATTTTTTTCATATAAAACTATACAAAAATGATAGTCTTAGCTAATGTTAGCGGAAGCACAGAGATGTGGGTTAATTCCTGATATCACTATCGTTCACGTAATGATCCACCCTGTAATAACCTTTATACTATATATAAATTTAATATATAAATTTACAGGCTTTAGCCGTGGTATAAGTAGACCGACATAATGACGGCGACTGTCGATAGATTTTTACTTATTGGCGATTGTCATCGTTCTTCTACTGTACTTTATTTAACATCAAATGAAGTGCAAACATTTTGCCGATATTGTATTATATTAAAAAAAGGTTCATCTATCTATATCTATAATTATAATAAAAGGCTAACGGGACTAAATCTGTATATTGTTATTGTTTATTAATTTGTTTGGCAATCACGTTATAACTACTGAACTAAAGACAAAAATGACGAAATTTGGTATCGTAGTAATATATACTCTGAGGAGAGTATACTCGATGTGCTTATAGTTTGTCTGATGAAACCGCGGCCACAGCTAGTATGTAAATAAAACTCAATGTGTGTACATGCACGTACGTTGTACTCTATGCACACCTAACTGTTATTGTACAACGTTGGTGATTTATTCTGCCTGCGACAGTCTGGAAATTCTTTCTGTGCATCGTAACGCTTGGCGAGCACAGCTAATATTTATAAAGCTATTATTTATTTATTTGGCTTCAACGAGTACGTAGTAGTAGATCGTAGCAATGTCGTAGTATTTTCGTAGTGTATCGTATCGTAGCGCTCATTTTCTTTCGACTTATACACGCTTTTCAACGTACGAAAAATGTAAGTTTATAAAACAATCTACAATACAAATCCATCAATTTTTGAAATGGAAACTTCTTTAGCGTCTTTGAGCGATTTTCGGCAGGGGAAACGTGTAGAATGTCTATGCTATGCTATTACCAATGCTATGACGTCAGCCGTCAACATGTTACACTATGTGACATATAAGATGGCGTTTAAGTGCTGGTTCTCAGAGATAAATAATAAAATAGATACTATGCAACCTATCTTATGTTTTGATTATTGCCGATTGCCGAGTGATTGGAGTGCCGATAGATGTAAAAACCAAGCTAATGGCAACCGTTAAGAATATCGTTAATAATCTTTGTTAATAATACCAATTAACAAATTATAGAACTTTAATTACTTAGTTTACTCATACCGTAATTTAAACAATAAATTTATTCCAATATTTCAAATATTCTCTTCTATCGGCAGTCTCCATGGCTGCATAGGCTTTTTTTAAATCAAAAATTTATTTATTTTTATTTGAAATTTGCTCAAAAGATGAAATAGATTTTTGGACTGTGGTAATTGTGTAATAAGTATAAAAGGCTTTATATAATTGTTATATAAACCTGTTTTCGTTTTTCAGACAATTCGAAAAGAGAAGAATCATAATATCGGATATTATCGACAAAAAATCATTAATTATTCTTGTATTACTAGTATTACAATACTAGTTATGTAATGACATGTAATTTTTCGGGAAAGCTATTCCGAATGTTCGTTTAAAACTTAAAATGGTTGAATCTGAGTCGGAAGATTTTTATTTGTTATTAAATTACTTTAAAGGCAGGCGTCCACATATCCGTATCGTACGTAGCGGACACATCGCATCTAACGGATCGTAGTATCTTTGTATAGGAAGTCACACAAGTACGTCCACTGATCCGCATCGTGCGGATCGCACGAAGCTAGCCGTCGGCAATGCCGATGCCGACTCTCCGAGGAGTAACTTTTGATAAGCATGCCGATGACGTCATACGGAATGCCGACCAGTGGACGGCCTCCGCGCGCTCATTCGCTCCGCGTCGTCCGCCATTTACTTACGATTATCGTCTTGTTCACACGTGTTATACCAGCATGGAGGTGGCACAGCTAATTGCAATTGTGCAAGAGTATAAAGAGATATATGATTTAAAACGCCCTAATTATTCATATTAACAAACAAGTAATTACAACAAATCCTTCTTCTTCGTATCCTCCATTATCTTGCACATTCCACCGAACACTACGAAAATCTGAATGAAAGTGGCGTCGGCAATCCGATTGCTGGTAGTTGCGTCGGTAAATCCGGTCGTGGGTGATATTATGGACGCATTGTAAAAAAATAATCCATTTGATACGATGCGCCCGATACGTGCGATGCGGATATGTGGACGCCTGCCTTTACTGAACATATTACAATCTGAATATGTAATGTAAAGTTTCTACATATTTCATTATATTACTACTAGTTTTTCTTATTTATACTCTTCTTCAAAGTTATTATCTCCTATAAAGTTCTCATAAACTCTTATTATATTCTCATAAAATACATTGAGGTATTTTTTATTTTTATTTTATTCTTTAATACTTTGTAGTAATTGAGTTTTGACGGTTAGAACAAGGTGTCCTGGAGACAGAGAGGTGCCTGAAAAATAGTAGTAACCAACTCTCGGATGTCATTTGTCAAGAAAGGCCTTTAAAGCAGTCAAAAGCTTATCTTAAGTTTTGATCTGTCTACTTGGAAGTAGATTTCAACTGGTTGGTATTGACTTAAAATACAATCCACTAAAATCGCTAGTAAGCGGCTTGCATCTTAACAAATAACATTGCTCACGTGTCACTTAGGCAACACATTTAATAAGAAATTAAACATTATCATTAGATTTTAAAAAATCATGACAAAATCAAACTATAAACCCAAATCAGCACCACTAAGCAGACTGGCTAAGAAAGTAACTGCATTGCTACGTTGTTTAGCAATGCTAATTCTCTGGGAAAAATTATAATCGGCCTTGGGACCCTGAGTAGAGTCGAACAAACGCTCTGCAAGTTCTTTAGGCATATGCAATCGACCCCACGAACCTATAGTTTCTTCTTCTCAGCCTGTGCTAGAACAATTGAACATAGGCCTCTCCCTAATTGCGCCACTGCATTTGATCTTCGGTCGCGCGAATCCAACAGCTTCCAACAAATGTTATTAAATCGTCATTCAATCTAGCAAATGGCCGTCTCACACTAGTTTCAACTCTAAAATAGATTAATACCTCCACCCGGTGTGGATGTGATGGTAGTCTCAAATTCTATTAAATGAAATATAAAACTGATTCCAGATTTTTTTTATTTGCCTGATTTATTATAATGGTTCAGTTAAAGCATCGCAAAATGTTATAGAGAAGTAAACAACAACTTTTTGTTTGTAACAACAAAACTGATAAGCAATCTCGAACAGCGTCTACGTTAATAGCGCCCTATCTATCATTATCATTTTTCATACTAAACGGGGGAATAGAGATAAAATTTTCTCGCAACAAAAATTCAAAACAGTTTAGAAAAAAAGTCGAGAAACAATTTCATAGTTGGAAGCTAGCCGTTTAATGTACAATGAAGAAAAAATAAATTGTATCTCAGTTTAATATTTTCTTCTATGAATAATGTAGGAGTTTTCAAACCTAAAATTAATATTTGTTATTTCAGTTATAGAGTTTTTAAAACAAATACTAAAAACGTGGGTACAATTTATAATGCAGCCACATTTACGCTAAACATTTACTAACAGTCGCCGGTGAATTTTACTAAAACGCTGTTAAGGATTTATATTAAAATATCAAACGGTAAAGTTTGCTGGTTGTTAGTGGCGTGTACCACCGCCATCGAGTTCGGACTTTGCACTTAAATTTTTGACAGCCCGTATCCGACAAGCGGGTCGAGTTTGCAGCGATGCTTCGCTGATAACTGAGCGAGTTCATGTCGACGATCTAACGAACCGTTAACTATATACTCTATGTGTGCATAAGTTTTGTTAGTTCATCTTGAACTTTACCAAATATTTTATTTTTATTTTATCTCAAGTGAAAGTTATTAAACCTCTTTTGATGCTTTAAAAATGTTCGGGTAAATTTTATTATCTAAGCGTTTCTTTACGAAAAGTTATTGAAAAGTCATAATTACGTATATATTAAAACTCCTCTCTTTGTTAACCAATTTTCTTTTTAAATTATATAGTAGGGTAGCTGTGTGCCCGTGGCTGCGGCAGCGATTTTATAAATTCTTCACTGCGTTTTAGTTTTTTTACACGGAACCCTAATTATTTTTTTTTTTTTTAGTAGGTACCAAAAATTAAGTAACAATATTTCTCATAAATTCAAGCACTTGCCCGTAAAATTATGCACTGAAACGGATTTGTTCAAATTTTTATGAGTTTTAATTTTTTTACGCGGAACCCTAATTATTTTAGTAAATTAAAAGTACTATGAGTTACGCGAAATAGCTTCAGCTATCTACCAAAAAAAGGTCCGTCAAAATCCGTCCAGCCATTGAGATTACCCGACACAAACACCCAGGCAGACTGATAATAATTTAAAAAAAATGTATTTTTGGTATAGGCAAGGTATATACATTCATATCTAGTTAGTAAATAAAATTACTTCGACATTACAAACATACACTTCAATTATATTTCTTAGAATAGATATTGCTTTAGACGAGCTTTAGTTTTATCATTAAATACGTTTTGAACTTAGTGGTTTTTTTTCTACAAATTTTCAATTGAATATGGTTGAATATCGAACACTAGTTTTTACGAGTATGAATGTTTCGACATACAGCAGGAGGGTTGGAACGGCGGTGGGACGAGAGCGACGCCAGCCGAACACAACGGCTCTGTGTGACGTGACTAGGCAGCACAACCCAGCGCCAACTGGGTGATATCAACCTCCCGAACCTAGGGGGAAAGCAGTGGGGGCTCTGACCTTCCATTGTACTGGGGTGGCCGTTTGGGAGTTAGCCTCGTTACCGGAACTTCCTCCATTCGGATGCAAGAGCATAGATGCCTCTCATCGGGGCAGAGCGGAGCGTATCGTGATATCCCGCGTCGTCCCGTGAAGGTGCTTTGACGGTAACTCGTGAAGTTATTAGTGGGTACTTGCGGCGGTTTCGCTTGCCGTATGAGTCCCACACACCCCTCTATGCCTCTGCACCGAATATGTGCATGAATTTCCTCCACGTATAAAAAAGGTATACAACTTGTTGCTAACGATTCCCCCAACTAGCGTCAGTCTGAGAGGGTATTCTTGTCGTGTAGGTCAGCATGCTGCTACATCAAAAGTGCTCTGAATGATGTCACATTGAATGCTCTATAATAACTAAGCTCACATTACTAGAGAAATTAAAAAATACTCTATAATTACGCAGTACCTATTTGATTTAGGACTGATTTGCGTTTTTAACTACCTACACTATTAAGAATTTTTTTGAAGTGGTAACTTCTTTAGCATCATTGTTTTTGAAAGTCAATGAAACGAAAAAGCGACAGTACGTTTCTGATGGAGGTCGGATTTGTTCATCAAATTTTTGAGAGCGTGGTTAGCCGGATGGACTAATCCGCGTGTTCCATAGTCGGTACGACCGAAAGTACAGAGGTTCGAACCCAGGGTGGGTAACACATTTTTTTTAAGGTTTCACTTCTACCACGTGTGAATTGCACACATTTTTTTTTTTTTCATACCGTTATACTAAGTGATTCTATCAGAAAAGTAACGGATTATGTTGTTTATTTAGAAAAAAAAAACGGTGTTTCCCTAATTATTCGAAAAAATCGTAATATTCGAATAATAGGTTTAGTACTATTCGAAATATTCGAATAGCAAAATTGAACGAATATTACAAGCCCTAGTCACAAGATATAAGGGTGATTGGTAATACACGTACATACGTGTCGTGTGTGCCAGAGAACGTTCCGCTTAACCGCAACACAATCAATCAAGTCGACACAATGTATTCATTGTCGATCTGTTTCTGAATTAAATCACGCCCACGTGTACTACACTACTTCCACCTAACTTAATATTATCGTACTTCGAGAGATATTGACAAATCAACATAATTTATAATATTTAAAGTTTATGTTTAATTTTATCAGTTTGTACTTGAAAGAGCTACGGGAACACAATTATTCCAATTGTAACCCAAAAATGATATTGAAATCGGCTTAGTAGTTTTAAACAGACGAGGGTTTGAAAATGCAAAATTTACGATTTAATTACTTGTATATAAAAGTACTATTATATTATTTTTTGTATCTTATATTTTTCATATTTTATAATTATAGATAAATTATTAAAAAAAAATATACTAATGTTGTTCTTAATTTTAATTATGTTCTTTATAGTTTTATTCATAATACGTTATTTCATTCATGATCGTGTGAAATGTCTACAATTTAGTTTTATTGAATATCTATACCTAATTTATTGGGTAATTAATATTTACCACGCAGAGTCCACAATAACGTACCTACCTAAAGTGTTTGTAATTAACAAATAGCTTAATTATTTTCACAACAACGATACTCTTCCATTATAAGTAAATTAATTATATTTGATAATTAATTACTCACACGAAGATGAGACAAAGGGTCGGCGTAATTAAGGGCGGGGTTATGACATAGGCGGTACTCTAGCGCGCTATGAAAAACTAATTTAACTCTGCGGTAAAAAGTTTCGTACCGACTCTCTTCTTAGGGTATTTCGCTTCATTACGTTATGAATGGCTTTCGTGTCTTACGTAATTCTGTTTGTTTGCCCATTCCTTAACTCCGGCTTACAAATTTGTATTTGGGAGCTGTGGGCGTTAAATTGTTCCGTTTTTTTTTCTTCTGTAAAGCAACGTCTTAATAACAAAGCTTCGTAGGTTTAACTTTTAAAAGTAATATTCTGAGAAAAACGCGACGTTATTTTAAATAAAATAATTTTAATAGAGACTCTTCTTTAATGTTGTATTTTGTTAAGATGTGTTGTTTTTATTTTGCATGTTTTCATTGTTTTATCGTTCGCTGGACACCTTAAGTATAATAAGTTTGAAATAATTTGATATCCAGCTTTTCGTTTCTCAATATCTTACTTTGTTATAAGTTCGCTAGTTCGTTAGTTTTTTTTAGCAACTTTTAACCAATAGTTATGTGTCTATTAATTATTTATTTCTAGGAACCTACAGAAATCGCTATTTAAATAGATCACTCTTTATTAACTAAATAGACGGCTGGCTACAGTTGCTTAAAAGTGTATAGTTTTTTTAGTAAATATTCTCTGTATATATCTACAATAATTCAAGTACTACATGTTGGTCAGTTTTACGTAGATATCACTTACTTTTGTTCTCACAACTTTTTACTATATTTTCTAAACTAACAAAACGAAACGTTCCCCAGGGAATGTGTCGAATCATTTCTGTTAAGTATTGATCATAAAATAAAAAAGGCGATACTATTTTATATTGGAACACACGCAAGAATTGATGCGGAGTTCACTTCTTGTAAAACGTGATGCGAGGTGTGACACACGTTGTTTTTCTAAATTGTTTGTTGTTATTGTTAAGAGCGCAGAATGATATTTCTTGCCTAGCGCTATTACCCCAGTTTCATACATACAGACTATACATTGATTAGTATACACGGGCTACGGGAGGTGCAACAGAACACAGGCGTTACTCGGGAGGTAAGTGGCGATCTATTATTAATTATTTCGCCGGCAAGGGTTGATCAACACACTGAATCGTTTATTCTAGGGCCCAGAGCGATTCGGTAGATATGACAGTAACCAACTCGATCAATTTTAAATACAGTTTTATCATTTAATATAAATTGCTTTTAAAATAGGAGCTTTCGTTTGCATACGCGAATGAAGTATGAATTTAAAAGTCCATTACAAGTCTGAAGGAGAAAATTTTCGAGTTGCAAAAATAATGCGATCTCCAAAAGTTGATACACTAATGTGATTGGAGTGAAGTTCGTCTAAGCGTGTCACAACTTTCCGTTAAAGCGTAAACATGTTATCGTGCCTTAGAGAATTCAATATTGAATTTTCCAATTACGCATTCATAAATTCGTTTAGCATTATTTATTTTTTATTATTTTATAGCTTATATTTTAATGATACTTTTTTTGGTTGGTATAATCTTTTGACCTCAGTTGACGTACAATGAAAAATATAGCCATCTGAGTAAATAAAATAAAAATATGATTTTTTTAAGTAGCAAAATATTAAAGCTGTTCTAGCTTTAATGAAAGTAAGGTAAAGTGATACTTAGTAGCATTAACTAAGAAATAAATTGTTCCTTGCTTCCGAGTCAATTTTACTCCTAATTGAGGAATGCAAGTTAATTTTTTTTTTTAAATGAGGAAATCCAACATGGATTACTCACCCCCACCTGGCAGGAAAGGGTGGGAGGGTGGTTTATGTCAAACTCCTACTAACTAAACCCTTCGTTCACGTATTTGACCAGGGATTACACAGTACAATGTTATCAATTCGTAATTATTTTATTCTCATGGTCCTAATTGTAAATTTTACTTTTTAGTAACTAGAGATAGGATAAATAATTTTCCTCTATGATCGATACAATTAAAATAATTAAATTCAAAACCGCGGATAGTGTTCAAGCCGGACTGCAAGAGTAGTCTAGATTATGAATATAATATTCAACACTAGATATGCCGATGTGGTAGTTAATAGTCAACATAAAATACAAACTTAATTCTGGATGAGAGAAAATTTAATCAGAACCATCTTATGATAAAAAATGGAATTTATATTTTATACAGAACATAATTATGATGAATATTGTATGAAGATCTAATGTTTTCGATGTGACCTTAAAGAAAACAAAGTCAGAAAGTCATAAATCAAGTAAACATTTAAAACTATAACCTTATAAAATAATTCAGCCGGTGTTTAAAAGCTCTATTATTTAACGAAATATTTATATAAAAACTTAGCTATTCATTGTTTTAACTTGATATGTCTGTTTGTTTTTCTTTTACTTTATTATATTCACCAAAATACATTTACCATTGTATAAACAACTAGTGTTTATGCTTATAGCATTTTTAAAAAGCCTTAAAATAAATTTTAGTTTGCAATGGAATTATTGATGAAATATGACCACAAACTCGTATTTCATGAAACCTTTAAACATTTACTTATAATAAATCTGTACAAAATTACATTTATTACATTTGAAAAAATCTAATCGGACGGGCTTTAAAATCGGTGACATAACATTTCTATGAATTTTCATCTGACTAATGATATTTGGTATGAAAGTAGTCTATATCCCGGCGCAACGTAGAGGAGTAAAAGTAAAATCTGCGAAAAAAAAAAACTTCTATATAAACGTGTATACTCTTAGATTAGATTTACTATACTGCTGGTAACCACTGAACTTGCAAAACAAAAACGAGAGCTCGAAAATCCGTAATAGGATTATGCTGGCAAATTGGATATTGAGCATAAGCCGGGCTAAGTTGATGGTGGACACAGCAAGTATCCGTAATTAGCAGTAACTAAGGGGATCGGGCGGGCGCTGTCTGATTAAAACTAGCTTAACTCGAACAGTTTGCTTTCTCCCATTCGCTGCCGGTGTGTGGACGGACGACCCAAATCGTTATGGCCTACTTAATAGCAATATCTCTGGTTTATTGCTAAAACTATTGTAGAATTAACTCGGTTTAACTCTTATTGCTTTTACGTTTGATAATATCGTATGTGTTAGATCACAGCGAATTTAACATAAAAAGTAAGTTTCCATTCGAATATATTTCTACAAAAACAAATCCAAGCTATGGCTTACAGGGTACAGATGTGTCAAGTCTGGTTTAAATTGAGTCGCGAATTAAATAAATTTTGTTTGTTTTTGAATGTTGAACATTAACGATTTACCCCACAATCATGAAAGTTGATCAATCACTTTTATTATAAGATTCTTAAATTACAGGGTGGGATCATTATGTGACTGATGGTGATGCCTGGAAATAATCCTGTATACATTCCTATTTAATAAATGTAATATTTTATCTAGTATGGAAGATTTAGTATAAGTTATATTTAAAAATATAGTTAAGTTTATATCTGCATCTATACTAACATTTGGATGAAATTTGCTATGGAGATAGTTTGAAATCCAGGGGGAGTGACATAGGATTTATTCCGAAAATTCCACAGGAACGGTAATCACGCGGGTAAATTCGTGTGGAGATCAGATAGTTTTCAATAATTGTGATGATTTATGAACCAGTAGTAGTGCTTGAGTGTACATGACAGCTTTCGCTGTGTGTAAATTGAATATGTTTTATAATAGAACATGGATTATAGCCATTCCAGTGCGGATCATTTCTATTACAATCTGCTAAATAACTTTTTTATATTTAAGTTGCGGCGCTTTCTGTTGGGATTGCAGTAGCTTTTGCAAATGGTTGTCTGACAAGCTTTAAGTTGGAGTTGAAGTTACAATAGTTGGAAACCGTTTTCTATCCAGGCTAAAGGAGTTTTAATCTTCAACCGCATTCAAGGAACTAATGTGGTCAGTATATTATGCAACATTTTTTTCTCTATAGCAATACAATGACAATACAAGCGGTCGTACGTATAAATAGTATTTATTTTTGATTATATGAAACTTCGTGTAAAGAAACATTTATTCGACAATGAACATAAGATATGTATATATATACATACTAGTATTAACATAATACGTTGCTAAAGCATATACCGCATTCAAGGTCGAAAAGGGCATTAACTCAGCATGTGTAACAAATACGTCATAGCACCGATTTTCAGTTGAAAGAGAGAAAAATATCGCTAAAGTATTGCTACGTTTTCGAGACAACACCTAAAATTCAAATAAAACTCGATGTGTTATTAAATAAATCTTTTAATTATTATTTTAATAGAAAGCTGTATAATTTAAAAAAAAAAATTTTTTTTCATAGAACGTCACACATACGTTTGTATTTTTGAGATAACATAACTGGAAAGATTAAATTGTAGAATGGACGATCCCAGACTCCTGGTTATCGCAGCGTCTAATACGTTTCAGGTACAATAGTGGAGATATTAATATGTATATTACCCATAAAAATAAGACAATAGGAAAACAATCGAAAGCTGGCATTAACGCCAGGTTAGTGCTCAAGGGGTTAAATGTGTACGAAAATAACACGATTGTAGATTTGAGGTGCGTCGCATTATACTGAATAATTAAGCGGACAGAGCCGACTCCGCTTCAGGTCACCGGATTATTGACTACTAACAATTAAAACTTTCCCCATTTAATTAACAATTAATCGTTAACGAAGCAGCAGCAGCTCTCTTCGTATTGGAATTTCATAATTATAAATTGGAACTTACGCAAATAAATTGTACTTATCGTCGTCTGTCTTGTTAATCATTCGTCCGTATTAATTGAAATCCATTTATATATTAATGTGTCGAGTACCCGTAAAAATAAGACAATAGGAAAACAATGGAAAGCTGGCGTAAACGCCAGGTAAGTGCTCAAGGGGTTAATTTGTAACTTGTAATTGTGATTTCAGTTCATGTTTTAATGTTGACTTGTGTAGCTATTATGCTAGTAATGGCATGTAAATTTAAAGTTTAAGCATACGTTTTATTATATATGTTTCAATATTTATTTCTGTATCTTTATAAAAAAATACCATAACCAATAATATTATAACTATGAGTTTACTTTTTAGTTGCGAATTATTTCACGAATTAGTTAAATAACCGATGATTACATTTTGTGATACACGTTATCAGACGTACAGGAAATAACATAGGGTACCACCTATATATTCCTGAATTGGAGAGAAAAACTAACGTGAGAGAAGCCACGGGTAAAAGATAGTAAGACTATAAAGTATACACTAACACCTGACTAAAAGACAAATCTATGATTTGAATAAATAATATACGCCGAACTGGTTCAGCCATATTGGAGTTACAAGCCGAACAAAAAATAGACCAAGAGAGATTTGCAAAAAAAATCATTGAATTTAATCAAATACCTTGTATTAGCACTAAAATGTTTAGAACACTTCTATTGCAATAAAACGTAATTAATTACCAGTCTATTGAAAAAAAAAAAAAAAAAAAACGTTTCAGGAATGTTACAGACATAAATAACAACGGTTTAAGATGTATCGGTGATTTAAATCACCACGAAATTTATAATTATATTTTTTCTCATTATCTAATCTAAATCGAACTAGTGTATTTGCTTCTAATTTTTACTATTTAACTAATTTTCTTTTGGTTTGTGTAATGTACAGTTTTAGTATTTTTTTTAGTTTGTATTATACATTGAACATTACTTTACTCATGTTAATATTTACGTATAACATACATAATTATTCTGTTGACAAGCTTTATAAATAAAAATATATGTACACTTAGGTTGATAATACTTATGAGTTGTTTATCTTTCCTCTAGTTATTATCTCATTGTGTTTTTAAATTATGCGAATCCTACAAAAATCCTTGATAAATACTAATATTATCTGTGGACGTCGGATACTTCACTTGTCGTTAAATATTTGATAATCAGTAATCGTAATTAAGAATAAACATATTATTCAGTTAAAAGAGTTTTATTACAATACATTTATATATTAGTAATATCTCTGGAGCTTTCGTTGATTTAATGTGAATACAATATATCTAAATAATCTGATCCAATTCAGATACCAATCCGTTCGAGTTCACGATGCCATTTGCTTGATGAAAGTCGTTGACCTTTTGACACGTCTTGCCAAGATGAAAATAATTCGTATATATTTTTTATATTATCCTTAATTTAATAAAAGTATTTTGTTATGTTATTTATATTCTTTCTTATACATTAAACGTACTTAAAGGTGTGGATGATGATGATTTACGGCCGGTTTCAGTATGCGACCTTAATCTGTTTTTACCTATTGAAATATGAAACTTCAATCCTTTTTTCTAAATCGTGACAGATTAGTGTCAGTGAGAAAAGGCGATCTATTTTAGGTTTGATCTCAATCTAAAAGCTAAGATTCGATATTGAAACTGACCTATAGTTAAGGCCTAACGTTTTAGTTTTGCGTATGCATCAATTGTGAAATAAAATACACAAAAATTATAATAAATGTTTTGTATTATGTGTACATTTACTGAAATAGTAGAAATTGTGTAGCTGATGAATTTAATACATGAAAATAGTATGTTGTATGCGTGTGTATTTACACTTATTTATATATTCTGTTAATCACAAATGAATGAACGAATACCATAATTAAATTTTTATCTCTAAACTTTTATCTCACATACGACTTCAATGGAGTAACTAATAGTTTGAAATAGGTATATGATTTACTTAAATGGTATACCGATAGACAAAAAAAATAAGTATTAGTAATAATAGTAGATTTAGAGACCAGATCAAAATACATAGTCTCTGTCTACCCTTATGGGAGAGAGGCGTGATGTTATGTATGTATGTTGAGATGCATTAATGATTTACCTGTAGTAGAGTAGTGAAACGAGGGCATGCAGCAATAGGTTGACTAAGTGGTAACCAGCTGGTTGGAGGCCGTGGACAGCATAGTTCCATCTGAACGTCAGCACCGTCAGAGGACGATATGATTTGTGTGACTGCTCCTGTAAAAAAAAAAAAAAAAAAAAAATAAAAACAATCCTTATTTACTGAAAACTTTTTTTATCTTTAACCTTAAACTTACCGGTCAACATGAATGAATATGAATTAAAATAAATAAATATCTATATAAATAAAATTGAAGTGTCTGTTTGTAATTTTTATTTTTAATATTTTTTACTTAATACATATGAATGTTTATACGATAAACTTATACCAAAAACACAATTAAAAAAAAAAATTCTGTCTCTGTCTGTTTGGACTGTCTATCGGAACTCTAAATTCAGCTCGAGCTTTCGGTCAAGGAAAACATCGTGAAGAAACCATAGCATGGTGGTAGGGCATTTTCTAATAATGCCTGCGTGGGTAGCTCCCACCCTCAAGTTTAAAAACCTCCCGCCAAATACCAATAGGTGTGTTCCGGCAGCATCACCTGAGAACTAGTACCTCTAAGCATAGTGTTTACCACCCTGGACCTCATCGTCACAGTCACAACATCAGGTCATAGTACTAAGCCCATATCGTGTAAAAAATAAATTAAAAGAAATGAAACTCCTAAAATGTGCACAGAATTCGATTCAGTGTTTTGTGAACAATATCTTTGGTTTCTGTTAGTACTTACCAAAAATAATTTAGCGCTTATACAAAAAATATAGTCTAAATTTTTTCATTTAACAATTACAAAATATATGACGCAATGAAGAATTGCACCGAATAGAACATGAAAAAAAAACTATACACGGAAGGAGCCGCGGGGATAGCTAATCTAATAATAATATAATACTAATATGCCAAGGGAACGGTTTATTACTTCCACCAATAGCATTTATTTATAATATCATGAAAAAATAAATTTAAAGGAATATTCAATACATTTCCTTGACTTAAATACATAAAGCCTATCCTTTCATACGAAGTATCTTGCGCCTATAGAATATGTCACACAAGTTATATTATAATCCAAGTTGAATCACACGACGGGGAAATGCGAACAAAGAAACGGGCGAGGATACCACAAAATGATATTGTAGGAAATATCATTTATTCAGAATGATATGGGTCGAAACATGAACGACGTCCGAAAGTTTGTAAAATCAATCGTACCAGAGGATTATGAATTATACTAATATGTTATGACGAATTGCCTACAAATTGGAATTTGTTTTAGATGTTATACCGTAAACGCAATTTATGGTTCTTAGGTAGTGCACAATTTTATTAAAAACTAATTGGCCCGTAGAACTTCGTACCGCCTCAGAATCAATAAAACCTTCCATACAAAAACTACAAGAAAATGAATAATTTATAATTATTATATTTATAAAATACTTTATTTAAAAAAAAAATCTGATATTCTGGTGACAGACCAGTCAAGTACCTAAATAAACGTTATACAAAATTCGTCCAATCATTTACTAACTGCAAAAAGTTATATGGAAGAAGTTAAAACTGATACTTTTTAAATATATTTGACCACGTTTCGTTCTGAATGTGTAACAGATATATGTATAAGCAATGGACAATAAATGTGTCGGTAAATATCAAAAGCGGTTATATCCGACTTACCCTTTTTTTTGTAGCTAATAGTTTTTCAAAAACACATGATTGCAAATACTGCTACTTGTAGAATGTAATCATTTTTGGTTTTATCACGATAATGAAGTAAGTTTATGTGGTCTATACAAATATTACAAAGAGGAAAAAATTGTATTTTTGTATGTAACGAATAAACTGACAAAATACTGGACCGATTTGGATGAAATTTGGTATGGAGTTGGATAGTTTTTATTCCGTAAATGCCACGGGAACTGGAACTACGCGGGTAAAACCGCGGAGCGCAGCTAGTGTACGATTATTGAATACACATAAATTTAGTGAAAAAAGGAATTAAAGTTTGGATATAACCGAGTTTAATATTTTTGAAAAATGTAAGAATTTGACTAAAAAAACTTTCATGGATTTATACAATTTTGATGTCATTCATGGTTATGGCTGTCATCTATGGAAAGAATAAAAATATTATAAGATACAAATTATAATAAAGTATACAAAAATCTATCAATTTACTAATGTGTTACTTTATATACGATCGTTTAATTATGGTATATTTGAAAGATAATGGTTGATATTTGATTTTTGAATAATAATAATACTGATAATTCTGAACATACATCTGTTCGAATTTTAGGTCGGTCAAGTTTCACTAACCGTACTATACTATACGATATCAATTCATGACAATTCTAGACAATTAGTAAATGATATTATGCTTTCAATTTTTCTCTAATTTGTGCTTTTTCTTTCATATTCTGACTATTAGAACGTTTTCTTGATTTATCAAGGGTTACTTTTGGTATAGTGCTCATTTCATAATCTCAAACTTCGAATAAAAGACAATAAATACAACAGAAGCTCTTGTTATGATCATGACACGACAGTTAAAAACACAGCCATTTTGCAATAAATGCATTTCTGTGATTGGCTCCCAAGCACTTTATTGATTTTCAAATAATGTATGGTCTGGATATTGCTGATTTTGATATACAATCAAATTTTAAACAAAATTACTATGGCAAAACAATTATTTTACCACTGCTGAAAAAGGTGTCATAAATAAAATAAAATTACAATTTAATTGGATCAAAAAATACATTTTCTCCCAAACTAGATTTTACCGATTTTGATAATTGCCGACACAAATATCAAAAATCCAAATTGAAAACCTTGAATTTTCAATGTACATTTACTGTTGAGATAAAGATAAATTCTTATAACAAATGTTATATAGCTTTGTCAATAACGCAATAAATAATAAAATGCACTGTATTTTTTTCGACAACTTAAATGTTCTCGTAAAGAAATTGGTTTAAAATTTATTATTTTTATAATGAATGTTAAGAAATCTTGGAACAGCTATAAGAAATTTTTATTAATATTCTTAATATTATATAAAAAGTATTCAATTTTGTTTATACACATGGGATTATAAATAAGAAAAAAAATGTAGTAGTAATGTAAGTATAATAATATCTAGCCTTTTGTTGATCATTAAATTTGTATTTGAAACGTTAAAATGTTTTTAATCTACATTTAGGTAATCTAGATCAAATGAAGCGGTTTAGCGGCAAAATAATTCATGTCGTTTTGTTGAAAGTAGAAGATAGACTTATGTTGGGAAATGTACCGTGGTCGAGACCTTACTAGTTGTTATTACATAATACGAGTAGGTACTGATATAAATCTTATTACATTGACTACCTATAAATCTTACTTTTCTTCAGTTTTGTAAGTACAATAGACACATAATACACCTAGGCTACGGATCTAGATACTGTATATAAGTTATAATAATAAGAATTCTGTTAACATGCTATGTTTTGTTTCCGATGAATTAAACATTGGGAAATAATTTTTATCGCAATGATTTATAAAAGAAATAGACAAAAGAGATTCACAAGATCTTATAAAACTTTAACATGTGAATGTACGTATGGATCGATCATGTAATTGATTTTTTTGTAACTTCAATATTATTACCATCGAGTAATGTAAAAATGTATTATAATGTAGCCTTGCCTACAGCTCAAAACCGCTTATGTAAATAAGCAATTTACGTACTGAAAATTATAAACGAATAAATCAAATTTTATAGAGCATAAGGTTATTCGCAGAAAAATGCGGCCTGTCTCATAAACATGATTCATAACGTAGCAAAATTAGCAAGTGGAACGGCTATGTGGCCGCTCCTTCTTTAAATGAAATTCCATGTCAGGTGGTAGCTAGTGCCGTAATGGGAGCGCATATATCACTAATAACAATATGGGAGTGCTAATAAATATCAGTTGTCACAACTTCCCAAAACCTGTTAAAGGCCGATTATACAACAGTGTTGTCGGGCGAAAGTGATTTTTCAAGCGCTGAAACTGTTAAATTTAATGATTGTATGACATTTTTTACAAGAGAAAAACATTTAGGAGGAGATATTTGAAAACGTATTCGTTTAAATAATTTAGCAAGTTGCAATTTGCAATGTACAGAATATCGAAACGAAAGTAAAATTAAAGGTGATATGGAAAGGTTTTTTCATTTTTTTGAGATGTTTGTTACTTCTAGAAATATTTCAAGTCAAACTATTAGAATAAGAGGAGGTTATGCTCAGTAAAAATATGATTTAACAATTGGTTTTTGCCTAATGACATTAATTTTGTAAGATTTTAAAAAATAATATTTCTTTTGTATACATACTTAAGTTACAATCTTTACAAAATTACAATATCAACAATATTAATTAGATTAATTTTCATAACACACCGTAATGTGTAAGGTTTAAACGTTCTAATAAATCCAACGTAAACTGTGCGACCCTCGTCTGCTGCGCAGCCCGCATTCAGCCATCAGTCACCGGAACAAATTGATGGGATATGATAAATAATAGACACCGCGACCGTAGCGGAACCGTGTCGGCTTTGTCACAGCTATAAGTCAACGATGATAAAATTAACGAGATATGTATAATACGCACGTTTTTTTTGTTAAATGATTTTATTTCTATGTTAAATTAGTCAGGTTAATCGGATGCACTTTTTTCTTTCCTTGTAATGTGTTTCCTCTCGCTTTTTTTTTGGGAGTAATTTCGTGAAAAAGGACGGAAGTGTGTAACAGGAAGCCCGAGAAGCACGCGCTGTTTGATTTGACCTATGAGCGCGCGCTGTTCTAGCGTTGGCGTTAGCGTAACTCAAATTCCAAGAGGTTGGTACTGTAAACCATTATCTGTGCGCTTAACCTATAGTGTCGTGTATAAAATGTGATGTTTTATAAAGTATTTTATTAAAACTAATTTATTAAATGTATTTGCTATTGATAATAAGTGTCTAAAAAAACCCAGATCATTGATGAAAAATGCGAGAGAATAAGAATGAATATTCCAATAAATAGTTTTGTATTTTTATATTTTAAATATTTTGTCGCTGCTCAATTGATATTATTTATCTTGACGTCAGATGCGACTACTGTTACGGACGGTCGTTTTTTTAGGCATCCACATAGGTCTCTCTTAAGACTATCCACAACGACTGGTCTAGCGCCACCCATTTCCAACATATTTCTACGACATTCACCAGGTAGCAATTCTTCGAACAAAATCGGTTGCTTTGGTTCTTCTGCGGATCACCTCATTTTTGATTTGATCACGCAATGTAACTCCGAGCCTAGCACTCTCCATTGCTCGTTGAGTGACGTTGAGCGTTCTTACAGATTACAAAAGCAAAATTCTTAGGAAATATACGAATAAACGACATCCCGTGACGTATCCTGACCAATTGAAAACATTATATACTTAAATAATCCTTGATTAAGAAAGTAAACAATGCCAAGTACAGTCAATGTAATTATGTTACATATTATAATTAAGTATTAATGTCGAACGATAAATTTTACGCACGACATAACATATTTCACAATAGATATGTTTATACTTTAATTACAAAGATTTTTTTTTCTTCAGTAAATTTACTTTTTCATTTGCTTGTTAAATAACGTTTAACATAAGTTAAGCTTGAAACACAGATTTGTTGTTATATATATTTTTATATAGAAGTAGAGTAGTGCCAATTTTAGCCAAACACTTTATAGTAATAGATATTTTAGTTAATGTTCATAATGTTTATGTCAGTCATATCTAATGTGTCCATATCTCAATTTCATCACATATTCTACAAATTTGATAATAAATCTTATTGCCGCAGTAACAGTATAATGTCTCGTACAAATAATGATGCAAAGACGTATTTTACAAAGAAGTACCAATTAGCCAACCCACCCACGGTACGCAAACACGACCTTATCGAGATTATTTCAGTGAATTCATCGCGCAAAGCGACAACCACAACAGATGCTAACATTTACTTATATTTGTTTAAGAGATTAATGTCTACCTGCCTACGTAATAACATGGAAACGAAGACAAAATCACAAGCAAAGATCTTAAGAAACCGGAATGTAGCTACGTTCTCATAACGGGGTGTATTTGAATTTGCTCTTCATAAATTCGGTTGGATATTTAAATTATTCGACATATTTTGGACTCGAAGGTTAATACGGTTCTATATTGAATAGATGGAAGTTAATTAACTTTTTCCGACATGATGAAAGCCTCTGTCTCGTGGTTGTTTTATGAAATGTTTTGGCAAAAGATTTTTTTTTGTATACTTTAAGGAAAGCTTAAAAAAGGTAATTAATAACGTTATAAACAAAGGCTGTTCTGTGAAAACACGATCTCATCTACGTTTTTTAAATTCTACGATTTAGAGGATATCCGGTCGGTTACAAATTTAAAAAGTTGGTACTTTAGAAATCTATTGCTATCGCGTTGCGCACTAAAGAAAGAGTGATAAAACACGAAAGGGACAACACCAGCTCAGGCTGATTTTATCTTACCTTCAAACCAATTTTTAATTTTCTTTTAGATATAGAATAAGATTTTTTTTTTTATATGTACATCTAATATAACCTAACCTAACTATTTATTTGTTTTTATTTATCAAATTTGTTTGATGAACGCCTGCAAAAAAGGACTACGGAAAACGGTAAATATCGAGCATTTTTTTCATATTCAATGGCTTCTAGTGTCTACAATAAATAATTTATGGAAAAAATCAAAACGTACGGGCACGGCGGTGGGAAACATATATTATTTGGTATAAAAATATAATAGCACAATGCTAGTTATCCAGGAAGGAAACAGACTACGTTTGTATGGAATAAACACCGTTCGCATATCTTATTAAATACATGTTCTGTAGTGGGTTTTCACACAAGAGCTCGTTTCACTTTGTTTTTATTTTTTTATTTAGCTAAGAGAAAGAAAACGTCTAAAGCACGATTCACGCCTCAAAGAGCCGGGACGGAAAGAACCGCCTAGAGCTAAAGGTTGTCTTTGCGTAATCTCTGGGTCGAACCGCTCTCACTACGTACAGAAAAAAAAAAAAGCAATTTAGGTCTTGCCATAATACACTAAGATCGACATGAAGTAAGTCGGTATAATACGGTAACAATTACGAAGACAAATAAGCTAGAGTTTATTATTTCAAATTGTATATCAAGAAGTTTCATATCGATCTCGAAAATAATTTATTGTTGTGTAAACGTTAATAACGTTTCTGAGGAAATGGGTAGCTCGAAGATCCAACTTTCTTTCCAATGTTAGATAGCTGTTTGGATTTG
This sequence comes from Samia ricini, assembly GCA_014132275.2. NCBI lineage: Eukaryota > Metazoa > Arthropoda > Insecta > Lepidoptera > Saturniidae > Samia > Samia ricini. Next base: position 28,441,975 of record AP028159.1, on the reverse strand, counting down.
AATAATATGTAATTCCCCTTTATCAATAAAGTTTCCAATCCAGAAGGTTGTTATAACTTTAAATCGTAGATTTCCCCAAATGCGAAAGTGAGATTTCAGGGAACGACAAGAATTTTGTAACGGTTAACTTTATTTTGGTTGAAGTCTTAACAAATAATTTTTAGTCACGCGTGAAGTGTATTCTTAACATACGCTTATTTCTTCTAATAGTAGATTACACTGTGTTTTTTTATTCTTATTATATTTGGTCAATTATAATTGTAATTGCTTTGATAGACGTAACAACAAACAAAATTAAAAAATAACATTTATTAATGAAAAAAAAAAAAACTGTTAATTCTTCTTACGGAGGTTTGAAATATGTATCGTGCTCTTTTGCATTGTTTTAACGAATAGCTTACATTATTACAAGAAACTATATTTTTCACACTGTATTATGCTTTGACCACAATGCCACTGGATGTTAAGTGACAATGCGTTCCAGGATGGTAAACGCACAAAATTTTAAGTACTGGTTCTCAACTGATGCAGCTGGAACACACCTATTGGTATTTTACGACTACTTGAGGATGGTAGCTACTCAGGCGGGCATTATTACAAAATGTCCTAGCACCTTGCTTTGATTTCTTCACGATATTTTTCTTTACCGGAAGCTCAGGTTCATTATAGAGTTGGACAACTGGGTTCAATATATTGTACGTTTGTAGTAGGTAATTAAAAATAAATTATAAAAATGATATTTCTATAAAATAATTCATATAATTGTAATTGAAAAGGTAAAATGTTTAAGTCGAAATATAATTAATGTTTTGTTTAGGACTACAATGAAATTGATTGAACGAATAAAAATATTGAGATAAAATTACGCAATGAGAAGTTGCCTTCTTTCCGGATATTATAATAATGTAGGTGTCAGAAGGTTCAGTCACGTAATGATGTGTCAGTTTTCCTCTGGTGTCTACGACGGTAACTGACTTCACGAAAATTGGATTCTTTTATTGATAACAAGAGGGAAATGTCAAAGGATTGTGTAACGTTTTGTTCGGTCAGGGACCCAAAGGTCCATTGAAAATATTTCTGAGTCAGAAGAGGAATGATGTCCTTAATGATATTGAAAAAAGTCTATAGCCCATAAAACAATTACTTTTGTCTATTGTGTAAAAGTTATTTTTGGAATTTTCCATTGTGAATTAAAATTCTTGTAAATTCAATTTAATTTAATTTCATTTAGTTTTCACTGCCTCGTATATATATACAAATGAATAAAATTGAAATGTCTGTTTGTGATATCAAAATAACAGTTTTCTACTAAATACATATGATCATTATACTAATTTTTTTGTTTATCTGCCTGTTTGTTCCGGACAATCTCCGGAACAGCTGGACCGATATTGACGTAACTTACCTGGCAGATAGCCGAAGTTTATATGGTGTAGTTTAGGCTTTTTGGAAAATAACTAGGACTACGCGTAAAAAAAAATAACGAGGAAAAAAAATCCAATTCTGTGGTCAGCTTTAGTGGTAAGTGTTTGAATTTGACAGAAAAATATTTGCTTTCTTTTAGTCCCGAAAATAATTTAGGGCCTGTATAAAAGAGTAGTCTATACGTATATACGATATATGTACTATGTTTATATAATGTGTATACGATATCTATACCAACATTTATTAATTTAGGTTTATAGGTGCTACTGAATATAAACTATTGCAAATTAATTTTTCGCGTTCCATATTTAAATTCAGTTAATATAAACGGGAAATTTCACGCGGCTCTGCACGCTGACTCAGCCCGTAACCACGGTTGGTGAAGCCCAGCCGAAACGTCGGGATAGAAAAAAGCAAAGGTAACGCGTGAAAACCCGTTTAAATTAACTGAATTTAAAAGATATAATGTTAGTTCGATGGATGCATGGACACGACGTGGAAAATAGTAATTAACGATTATCCACAACAACACCATTATCTACGTATTCAGAATTCCAATTAAAGTGAAATATAGTGCACCACTACTTACTCTCCATTTTAGTTCGAAAGTCAGTAGGAACATTGCGCCAGTATTTTATGCCTAACGTGACAAGTTACGCGATACATCCTTGTTCATAGCATAAATTTACAAGTCAGTTTGATTATACAAATGTGTTTAGGTTTTATTTATGTACAAAAAGTAATTGTATTAAATTTAAACTATACTCATCCATCACTAGTATTTTTAATTAGTATTAATAAAAATTCGAATAAATAGGAATCCGTAACGTTGAAGTCAGAGCCGAAATTTTTTAAATATGAATTTAGAATACATTATCACACTAGCTGTTCGCCCGCGTTTTATATGTTTTTCACTTAGTTTTTTATAAATATAAGGAACCCTAATTTTTTTTATTACTAAGATAAAGTAAAAATATTTTTAAAATTTTTATATATTAAAACCGTGCATTGAATCGGGTTTTATTCCATTTTTTACGAGTTTTAATTTTTTTACGCGGCCCCCTAATTATTTTCACAAATTCAAAGTACCCTCTGTTACCTGGAGTAACTTCAGCTATCTACCAAAAAAAGTCCCGTCAAAATCCGTAAAGCCGTTCCGGAAATTACGCGGAACAGACAGACAGACAAAGATTTTAAAAATTGCATTTTCTGGTATAAATGTAGTAAAAAAAATATATTTTGATATTACAAACCGACACTTCAATTTTATTTATTTGTATAGACATAGGTTGGTAATTTATAATATTACATAACTTGAGTAGATAAATTGTAATTGATGACAAGGTCGGTAAAGGTGGCATAGGAAAATTTGACAGATTAATGTGTTTTCTGTACAGCTATCAATTATTTAGTAAGCTCAGTTTATACGTGTTGTGTAAATGAAGAAGATAAAGTACCCTAGATGTCGTAGACAAGGCGTAGAAATTTCTACACAAAACAACAATTTGTCATTGTCCGTAAATGTTGAAATTAAGAAAGACATTAAAATATTCCTCATGTTTAGCGATGAGAGCTTTTTTTTTTCGTCACGAGCGTGAATAATAAATTCCCATTTAAAGGAGACTTTGATGGATGATCTTAATGAATTGAATTTGCTTTTACTTGACTTTTATTTGCATGAGATGCGTTTAAAAGGAATCCCTATTATCTCTCATTCTTTACCTCGGAACACATTTTAGTGTACAGTAGTTTATCAACTTATAACTAACATTTGAGAACAGGTTAAAGTAAATGATATAATTATTATCGCGATCCAAATTAGAATTGATTCCATCTCTAAGATAAGATGTCCACTGCTGGACATAAGTCTGTATTGCCATAACCGTAACGCTTGGCAGGCGGGTTGGCGATCGCAGTAAGGTATTTTTGGTACTCAGAGGATGCTGCTGCCCATCCCCTAGTTTCTATCCCTTAGTCACCTTTTACGACAAGCACGAGAAGATATGAGGAGGTACTACTATTATAAGCCGGCACCACATGGCATATAATTTATTATTAGGATAGAATCCAAAAATAGGTCTAGTTTTTATGAAGAATCTAAATCTATTTATAAATAGGTACAGATGAAACAGTTATTTTCGCTTGTTTATCAACCGAGTTTATCAGTCTTCTCAATAAAAAATTAGAAACAGTTTGTTTTTCTTACATTTAATTTTCAATAAATATTTCAATAAAGTTCAATAGTTATTATAAATCAATAATTTATTAATTTATTTACATACAAATATTCACAGCCCATAATATATATATATCGATAATACACATATATACGCGTGTGTATATATCAAAATGTATGTCAGTATGTGTACGCAGATAGATTATGATTTCATTCATCCATTCAACCGAAAGACGTCCACTGCTGGACATAGGTCTCCCCAAAGATCTCCACGGCGACCGGACTTGCGCCATGCGTATCCAGCAAATTCCCGCGACCATCACCAAGTCGTCGGTCCACCTTGTGGAGCCCTACCCACGCTGCGTCTTCCGGTACGTGGTAGCCATTCGATAACCCGTTGGCACGATCGGGCATTGCTTCTGCGAGCACTGTGTCCAGCCCACTGTCACTTAAGTTTAGCAATTCTTCGGGCAATGTCGGGTACTTTAGTTCCTCCGCGGGTCTCCTCATTCCTGATTCAACCACGCAGTGAAACTTCAAGCATAGCCCTTTGAGCAACTTTGAGCTATGTTATCAGGCCCATTGTGAGGAGCCACTTCTCAGTGCCGTATGAAATCACTGGCAACACACACTGCTCGATGACTCTCGTCTTGAGACACTGCGGTATTTCGGTATGATTCGAATGTCATTATTTAGCTGTTCTACAATGTGTAGTTTTTTTTTAATTGAAAAAAGCTTTAAACAAACCGTCGTCTAAAAGGCGATTCCGGGAACATATTGGACCATGTCATTTCGAATATTAATAGCACAGTATGCAATCTGTGTGTGCATGCCACTGGCATCGACGCGACGTAACGTTCGACTGTGACGGAGTTGATTGATCGGTCAAACAAATTGTTTAATGACAAACATCGTACTGTTTTTGACACTGTTGTTTAAAACATAATCAATAAATTAAGAGTAAATTATACTTCAAACTAGCCGTGTGCCCGCGGCTAATGCCGTGTTTAATATATTACTAACTGTGTAATATCGTTTTAATTTTTTTACACGAAACCCTAATTTTTTGTCTAATTCTGTAAAAATGTTATTTTAATATTACAAACAGATACTTAAATTTGATTTACCAGTATAGATAGTATAAATGAACTTATGTTGTAGGATTAGATTAATAATTGAAATTCTAAGATTATAAGGTAATCAAATGTTTTGTATATTTTATTAAACTTACAATATATTGTATAGGTCAAAGTTAGTAACTCCTTTTCTTTTTGACATATACCTAGTCATTCATAAATATTATTCTGTGGTTAACCGAAATAACTATTCGAACACATTTCGATCAGGTACGAATATAACATCAAGGGGAAGAAAGCGCTTTGAGATTACAAGTACCATGTCTAACATTGAATGGAGATTAAATTGTCGAATAAATTGGGATTGGGACTGATCGTTTCGTCTCCGTGGAAAGGTCTATCCGCACATTTCTATTTTAAAACGGTCAATATTTGATAAAATACGTAACACTTTCAATAGTTCTCGGTAAAGCTACCAGTTATAGGAAATGCGGTCCGCAACAAATTCGCAAATATAAATATTTCAGAAATATATTGCTATCGCGTTGTTTCCCAGAAGGTATAAAGGGTGAAATTGACAACTGCAGCTCGGGCTGACTGTACCTATGCAATATCATCACTTCGTATTCCCCTTTATCCTTCTCCAAAACTGGATCGAATATAATGTTTCCAATCATAAAATATGAAAGATTTTGGTTATGCCTCTACTATTTACTTTTTGTTTTTAATTCCTTAAATTTCTTTGACGGATGTCTTAAAATGACTTTAAAATCAGGTATTTTTCTCATATTTTAAGGCTCCTAAATTCTACAATAATTAATTTATTAAAAAACATAAAGTAGAGGGATCGCCGGGGCATATAACGTCACACCTCTCTCCCATAAGTGTAGGCAGAAACCACATCCTTCCACTTGCTACGAACCTTACGCAGGTCTTTCGCTTCTTCTACTTTCATAAGCACCTTCATACACGCTCTTCGGTTACGGGTACTTTTGACCTAGCCTTTGTTCAGAACGTCCTCAATCTAGACGAGATACCAACGCCTAGGACGAACCTTACAAGCTTGCCCAGTCACACTCGCCTTGTAAATTTGTTTCGTCAATCTTCTGTCGTGCATCCTCTCTAGATGTCCATACCATTTAAGGATACCATATTTTTATAGATGGTAGTAAACAGAAATACATTTGTGTAGAATAAACATTACCCACCCGCATTGCCTCTTAATCTATGCCCTTCGAGATAGCTTAGTAAATCGCGTAATGTAATAAAATGACTACTCCGAATTTATTTCTGAAAATCAAATTTTATGTAAGAACGTGATGAATAGCTTTCATTAGTGTTATTAAAATTCACGATTTGTCACCCGACAATCGGAATACTTTGTATAATTTAAGAAAAGGGAACAAAGGGCGTTTTGTTAGCTTCAATTACCTCGTTTTACAAAATTCTCTTAAAGTGATTTGAAATAAATTACGAATCTTTTTATTTAACCATTAAGTTTTTCCTTCTTACATTGATTGATGTTACGACAATTTGCTTAATGGATCTTGAGTCAATGAGTAGAGGCATCTCCCACAAAGAAAAATGTATACATATTTGTTATTATAGATACAGAGATTAAAAAAATATATATATAATATCTCCCGTTTCCTTTACTCTCAGCGCAGAACGCTGAATTGGTAGCAAACAGCGTGAATCTGTTTACGTTACATGTACTTTTATAAAAGCTGTGTAGCGACTTTGTACGCATCAAAGAGATGTTTTGTCAGCGGTTTTATGTGTATGCGAGACGTATATATGTATCGACATCGCCCGTCAGTTACTGTGTACTGGCCGACCAGAGTAAACGTACATTATATTTAAGGGAAAATAACCTGATTATTGGCATAGAGTAATTTATTTAAAGAGACTGACAGTAGTTCCCAAGGCAAAGAGTATACACATCAGAGGTGTGCCTGTAGCTGTATTAAAGGTTTTAATTATTTTTTTTTATTCCTTGTTTCTTAATTACAAATATCATTTAAAATATATAATCAAAATGTTCATTTATGACTATTTTATTTTGATTTATTGGTGTTAAGTTGGTCAAGATAAAGCAGTTTGGTCTGTAACTCCATATTAAAAGACACTAAGGACTCTCACTGTGACATCACGACTAGTTTTGAATAGTTATGTAGTCATATTCGTTTGCTGTTTCTCTATCAATGTGGTAAATATTTTTATTTATACTTGTTATTTCAAGTGTGTCATTACAAGAACACATAATTTATTTTGTTTTAGAATAATGTGAGTTTAACGCAAAGCACAATACTCACGCATTTGGCACAAGTTCGACCTTCAGCAAACAAAATCGAGTCCCCTCTTGGTAAATTCGTTTCGGTTAAATGACTAGGTACTTAAGAATAACATCGTTGTAATTTAATAGAAAAAGGTCAATTGTTGTTTTTAGTGGCCGGGCTGTTTTCATTAAGTAGGAGTTGTTATAGCGCGGAAACCTTGAGGGCGTCGAGGGCCTGTATAGGTAAATGGAAAATAACATTGAATCGTAAAAAAATATAATATAGTAAATTTAGTTAATTAAATCTGTGCCTTCGCACAATTCTAATAAAGATAACAGGCGCACGCCTTGAATTATGATAATTTATGTAATTATATACAGTTTTGAATATTCGCCAGGAGTACTCTCAAATTTCGATTGTTGCTTGTAATATATATATTTATAAATAACTAAAAATGAAAGCAGTATAAGAATATTTTTTTCTTATGTAGCTATTGATGACATTTATTACTTTTAATGTGAAATAGAAAATTGTTTTTTAAAACGATTTTTTTTTTAGCTACATACGTATGTGCCTATGTATCGGAAACTTTGAACATCATTTTAATCCCCTTCAAAACGTCGGATTGACTCGAAATTTTATCATACTTATCAAGGACCGATGACAATTCAATATTTAAAACAATTAGTCCCGTTATCCTTACCAGGATTTTTGGGATAAGCGATTTTTTATTGTTTTGAAAACGTAATATATTTTAGCGACATCTATTGATACAACTTATACCATTTTACAAAGGGCCCTATTTATTTTTTTTGACGGGGGGAAATTGCATTTACGCACTCACCTTACAAGTCCCTCCAATACAATAGGTAAGGGGGCACGGAGTGACGAGATCCGTGCCAGTGTGGGACTCAAATCCGGTCGAGAAGCGCCCGGGAATACCCACTAAAACCCCCCGGGGCCGTCCGCCGCATTTGGGATTGCAAGGCATGCCGCCGCGTTGCCCCCTGCGGCAATCCCGCCGGGCCTCGTCTGTGCAATGGCCCAGTGGGGGTGGGGGAGAACTTCTCTACCCCACCTCTTCGCCCGCCCCCCCGAGGGGAGGCATGACCTGCTGTTCAGGTCATCAAAACCGGGGGGACAGGACGTACTTCCTGCCCCCCCTTTTGCTTCCTGCCCCCCATTTACAAAGGGACCTAGTTGAGCGATAACGGTATTAGTACGGCTACTCAGGTGCTGGAAGGTGGCGCTACAGTCGAATATAAAGTAAATTTATTTACACGCTTTTAACTAAAAAATGAAAATTAAATAATAGTTTAAAAAAAACTAAAAGCATGCTATTATAGAAAATGTAACTTAAAAATTTAAATTAAGAATATTGTAAATAAGAGGAAAAAATAGATTTTATTGTAAAAAACATGGTGTCCAATAGTTTTAAAATATTTTTTTGACAGATAAGAGTAGAAGGAATAGAATGTTTGATGATATATAATAAGCATCCCACGTTTTTTTTTACAATAAAATCGATTTTTTTTTCCCTCGTTTACACTATTCTAAATTTAAATTTATTATTTTCTATTTTTTGAGTTGGATTTTCTATAAAACCGTGTTTTTAGTTTTTTTTTTTAACTTTTAGTTATTTATTTAAGTCCTCGTATATTTAGACTTTTATTTAATTGCCTTAAGCCGCTCGCCGAAAACATCGGTGTAGCCTGTCAAGGTTGTTTCGATCCACATAGCATTGAATCAAATAGAAAAAAAAAATTGCTTTATTAAAGAGTTACCATATTATAGAGTGATGATAATATAAGCATTCCAGAGGCTTTATTAATGGTAGTTTCGGCGGGATCTCAATCTGTCATGTAGCAAGTTGTTTTCATGAAACTTGTGTATTTGACTCTAAATCATATAATATTGGTGGCGTTGTGTGTGATGGAGGGTAACGCGTAATATATATTCAGAGGTGCCGACAAAGCTCAATGGAAAGTTCGACCAGGATGGGACGCCGTTTTGCTTCTTTTTTTTACACGGAATAGAAAACCATTTTTTTTATATAATAATTTGTGTGCTTTGACCACAATCTCACCTGATGTTAAGTGACGATGGTTCTCAAGTGATGATGCCGGACCACATTTATTGGTATTTGGCAACAGGTTTTCAAACTTGAGGGTGGTAGCTACCCAGGCGGTCATCATTAGAAAATGCCCTACCACCATGCTAAACTGGAGCTTGGTAACGCTGATATAAGATTGAAAATACATCATATCCACAAGACACTGGCACAAATTGTGTGTTTACAGATTACCATTAATTAAGAATAAAAAGACTTCATTAATAATATTTCATGACTTTATTAAAATCTTTAAGATCGACTGCTTAGTGATGGCAATCTCCATTCCCATGATATACTTATCAATTTTTAAAGAATTATTTTCGTATCTATATGTGAATTTAAAAATAGAGTAGTGCTTTTAATTTGGTAGATCTGAAGAATTGCGGTGTTACTTTGTATTTACAACAGGAAATGTATAAACAAAATATGCATGGTTTCTTTACGGAGGCAAACTCCGCGATTGCACGTTGTCGGCCTTCATCACGTGAAGCCTTACAGTTAACACCAGTTCAAACGTTCCTCAGAAGTGTAACTGTATCAAAGGATTTGTATGTTTTCCATGTTGCTACTTTTATTAAAGAAAATAAACTGTATTCTTTTTTAATTTCATTTAAAGTTGGTAGTATATTTTAGTGGTTTTATTTATTAATTTTTTTTTTCTTAAGTGCAACAATAATAAATCATATTCAAAATTATATGATATATAATTATATTATTCATATGTAATCTATACAGGAATATTCTAAATGGAACAGTAATACTTAAAAATGTTTTGAACTACTAAAAGTGACAAACTAATAAACCCTTCGCATAAAAGTCTGTTAAAACTAATTTCTAGTTGCCTTATTACAAAATAATACAAAATTCACTTAATATTATCATATCTGCTTTTCCTAGAGGCATATGGTGTTGTTAGTTGGAATTAGTTTCTTGATTTACGTACTTGATACTTGGGACCGGATTACAATAAAACTAATTGGTCATTCCTGGTATAAATGTGCAAGACTTTATTGCGGAAACACCCATATCTACCGTAATTCAGCAGGACTAGTGACACTGATGTGCCCCAGTTCCAGCCATTTGACACAGAAGGTTTTCCAGGGTTTTTTTGAAGTTATAGATCACTGAATATCATAAGAAAAATTAATGCAAGATAAATAGAAAGCTATTGAAACAATTGCGTAACATAAAACAGTTCTTAATCACCGATTTTGACTAAAAGGTGCTCCTGTAAATATAATGAAGTGGACTCGGAACTGGGTCAAATTGTTCGGTATACGACTAAACTACTTTAGTAATTACATACAAATTATGGTCCAGGACTGTATTGTTCGTATAGTGATTGAGTTAGTTTTAATTTTTTACATCGTTTGTATACTCGACGATTTCGTATACTGTAATCGTTTTTAAATGTTTCAAATTTGAACCGTTTTTCGTAGTTATATTTTGTATTTGATATTTAAGTTAATAATAATGATATATAAAATTGTTTAATTTTTAGTGATATTTGTGTGAAGTATTGGAAGTTATATCGTAAATTGATCATTAAAAAAAAATGTGAATCTGAATAAAGTAGGAAAGGAAATTTGCAAGTATGTGGAACTTTTTCTACCTATTGATTGTAGAGTGGTTACGTGATGATAAATTCATTCAATGGGACGAGTAAAGCCCGGTGAAAATGGTTCATGTAATACACCCACCGTCCCCACCGTACAAGAGAAATCTTTATAAATGTAAACCTGTAGATACTATACTATAGGTTTTCTTTCAGTTGACAAGAGTGAGGAGGATACCCACCAACCACCGGACAAGGAGGACATCGGGACTATAAGAGACACTGATAATGTGTTCTATCTCAGTCTCTTGCATGGTAAATCCTATGGAAGCTTGTGTTTTTAATGTTGCTTTTTCGTTTTATCAAGTTTTAAATCACAATAGGGATAAAGAAGTATTCACTTTAAAAATTGGAGGTATCTCTCATTGATAACGCTTCGGGGCTTTTACTACTGATGTTCGGGCTTGGAACAAATTAATCAGTTATACTATTTGGTGTAAAAGCTGTACGGCATTTAACTTACCTTTATAAAATACCTTATAAAATAGAAACAGAGGTTGTGCAAATTATTAAGGTATACATATAACATCGCCAGTTCTAGTTTTAACGCCAAATCATCAAGAATTGACGTTACTGAGATTTAAATGCTAATAAATTAGTATTAATAAATTTAAGCAATCTTTTTAAAAGTTTATTTGGAAAAAAAACGAGAAACAGCACCCATGCGATGGAACGACCAGATTAAGTCTGTTCTGGGTGGCTAACTGTATGAGTGGACTAGATGGACAGATGACTGAGATGTTCGGCGAAGTATCGTGAGCCAATCATCAACCCCCCTGATTACATGTCATAACCATGACCATTCTGTCAAAAGTGAAGCGTCTGAGAAAAAAAGAAGATTTGGAAGATTAAACTTCTGGAAGATTCTACAACTTTTCTAGTTACAACGTTTTGTAAATATGACTGAAGATAAAACTTCCACTTTGGGTGGTCAGAAGCAATATAGACCGGTACTGATTTTTTTAAAGCTCGTTAATAAATTAAAAAACTAAAGTTTAATTATCAACTTAAGGAAAACAATAGTTATACGATTTCATTTCTTCGCAGATTTCTGTAAAAACTTAGTTTGTAAATAATTGAGTTTACCTGATTTTATTCCACCCACATCCAACAATACAAGTTTTTGATCATTATACTTCGATAGATTTTTTCAAGTTCTTACCTAATCAACAATTTCTAGTTTCAAGTGCAATCAAAGATTATAATTAAATTTATTATCAAATCAATATTATTTGCTACGATATTACGTGCCCACTAGTAATCTATATAGTGAGCGATTGTGATCACTAAAACATATTCGATTGGCTCGTATCTGAAACGATCTCTCGGCCTTTAGTTTGATCGTAAATCTAAGAAGTGAGTGAGTGAAGTTTGATAGCTGGCCGACTAAACGATAAAGTAAAAATGCTCGCCCGTCGTAAAGCCATTAAAAATGTAGATAGACAAGCTTCTGTATGTGAACAGAATATATCATTTATTGATTCTATAAAACTGGTTCTTGTTACATAATATAATTAAAATGTATTTCTTTCAAATAGGAGTTTACGTTAGTGTAGACGTACAGAACTTAGGCTAGGTGTAGTAGATAATAATTATTATAGTTATTTGAAATTAGTACGTAACGGTACGTAATTCGGAGTCTATTCTTTTTTTTTTTACACGGAATAGGCTTAGTGCTTTGACCGCAATCTCACCTGATGTTAAGTGACGATGTGGTTCAGGATGATAAACACACTAAACCTAGATACTGGTCTTCAAGTGATGTTGCCAGAACGCACCTATTGTTATTTGGCGACAGGTTTTGAAACTTGAGGGTGGTAGCTTTACCCAGGGGGGCATCATTAGAAAATACCCAACCACCATGCTATGGTTTCCTCACGATGTTTTCCTTTATCGAAAGCCCAGGCCGATTTTAGAGTCGGATAGGTGGGGATCGAACCAGCGTCGATTGACGCGGAATCCGGCCACACTGATCGCTGGGCCATCATCGCATATACATATACATATACATAAAAGTATTTTTCTTCTTAACACGCTTTTATTAGTTTTACTTGTATTTATTTATTCAAATGGAATCAATGACCGTGATTTTACCTATTTCAAAACGTTAGCACAGTTGTGAAAGGCCGATGAGCAAAGGATAATTTAATAGCTTTATTTCATTATCCTAACGAGGATGGTGAGGATTAGCGATTTTCAAGTGAGATTTGCACTAAGTGTTATTATCCACATCAAGTCCCCAAGACGGGTTTTAATACTTTTTCGAGACTAAAAAAGAAGAAAATAGATCATAGTTAAAAAAAAGCACTTTAATAGTTAGCCGAAGTAAGAAGTACAAATCATTTTTTAATACGGCGAGTTCGTTCTATAGCGATTGAAATTTGTTTGTAAAATAACTGTGGGGTGGGGGTTAACAAATTATAATTTGTTTTTATATCCGACCTCGGTAAAATGATTGATCTTCATCCGTGGTTAAATATAGTGCAGTCTAAGAATGGCGACAATTGCCGATAGATGAAAATCTAACCAACTAATCTGACCACTCCGCTAATCCTAATATCATCATAACCACATACAAAATATTTTCAGTTAAAAATCTGATACGGACCAAGCGGACCTTTGTGTTATCATAAATAACCATGGATTTACATAAAATGTCTTTTAATAAATGTCAAAATATGTAAATAAATACACGATAGTTATTTATTATTTCACTGGCGCAATAACATAAAGTCTAAATGTCGGAGTCGTACTCGCCCGCGGCAATAAAACAATAATTTTCAGTCAATGATCTGATATGATCCCGAGGTAGCGGACTCCCTTTATGTTTCTCCGCGTTATTTGATACAAACGCTCGGAGCTCTCTACAAGATAGCTCGTTTTATGGACTATTTCTACTATAGTATATATTTCAGTTTTTAACTGATTTCATTGTTGAATACGATAGATAGTCGTATATTAGCGTTATTCTTTTGTTTATAAATTATATTATTAATATGTATTTTCACTATGTTTTGGCGTTACTTATGTGATAAACTTCATCGCCATTCAAAATTTTGTAGTCATGGATTTTCTCCGAATTAAATACGAAAGAACATGATAAAAGGTAAGGATTATCTCATGAAACTTAATTTTTAACGTCTTAAATACTGATTTTAGTTACATAGTATCCACATTTTCGACGGTATATAATTGAAACAGTCGCTTTCCTTTGCAAAGGAGTGCCTCAGCTTCTCTTGAAAATCGTTTACATACTTTCTAATAGTGATCGAGCGAGATACTGGTCAACTTATTAATGTACGCTGAAAACTATTTCAATAAAACGTTTTAATATCGGAAGGTGAATATCGTCACTCAAAGAATGTTCTCAAAACTGTGTTCGGAATGTACAATGAAATTAGTTTTGCGGCTCATATATAATATTGCATACTAGATGTACCAATAGTTTTGATCGCATTTCCAGTTACTATTTGCTAAAAATAAGTAAGAAAATATATAGTCAAATACGACTAGAAAATATATCTTTTATGAAGAAGAAAACGATAGAGTGGTTCTCGAGTTACAAACGAATTATCGGGACATGAAAATACTGGCATTTGTAAGTATATAATGAAATATAAGTTAAAATTGAAATAGATTTTCTTTATATCTAAACTTATTACTCCGTGAGATTATTTGGAAAATTACTGAATTTTTTTTGAAATAACGTTAAGTAGTAGAAATATTATTTATTTGCACATAACATTTATACTCAAAATTAGATGTTTTAAAACAGTAACGCATTTAATTATGATGACTAAATTATTTACTTTCATAAGAAATAATGTCGTTCTTGTTACGTTTAACATTTTACAATTTACTTTGTAATATAAAAACGGTTTTTTTGTGGTATATATATTTATGTGAAAGGATAAGAAATCGAAATTTGATTAAAGAGATTCTATATTATTTGGAATCTCATTTAGAAATCCTCATATTATTTAAGTTATACATGCTTATTTATTTAAAGTTATAAGCCGATAAATTTGTATGTCTGTCTATTGTTGTTGACAAGAAATAGGCATAATAATAACCACAATCTGATTAAATTACTGAATACCCTAAATATAAACGGAAAAGATGATGACTTAGTTGGTAGTGCGGTCTGATTTCACGTCAATGGACGTGGGTTTAAAATCACCTATCCAATTCTAAAATCAGCCTAAACTTTCGGTGAAAGAAAACATCGTAAGAAAACCTTTTCTTGGTGGTAGGGACCGGTTGGGTTCTTCCACCCTGAAGTTTGAAAATTTGTCGCCATATACCAATAGGTGAGCTCCGGCAACATCACTTGAGAAACAGTTCCTATAGGCTTAGTGTGTTTAACATCCGGGATCACATCGTCACTTAACATCAAGTGAGATTGTGGTCAAAGCAATGAGCCTATACCGTTTAAAAAATATATTACAATTAATTCTTTGTTTACTCTCCGACTGGCTCTTCAATTACGTTGTTATGTAACGTTAAATATTTAAGATTATGAAACTTTACACGCGACACCATACCTTTGAATTTGTATGTATTTACGTCATCAATATCTATAGTGATAATAAAATTGTAAATTTCACGTGTCTGTACATTTTCGATTTCTGTGAAAAGAATTAATCCAAGGGCCACATTTCTATCATTTTTAGAAATATCTGTCTGTGCAGGCATCAATTAGAAACTACTAAATTTATTAAAAAAAAAAAAAAACTCAAAAAGATAATTATAAAGCATATTCCGGGGTAACACCAAAACTTTATTTAATTAAAATCGGTCTACTCAATCAAAAGTTATAGTAATTTGAATGACACGAAGCGTCTTTAGTATGAAATAAGAGTTTGTAAATAAATGCGTTTTTTTAGTCTTATTCGAGAACAAAAAATTGATGGATTGATTGAAATTGAACAGACTGACATAATATAAAATATATCTCTAGTATATACATAATAAATATCTAAGACATAGTAAATAAGAAAACAATATTATGATATTCAATTTGCACTCAATCATCTAGGCATTGGAGTCTTTTTTTGGAAGTAGTGAACTGAATGTCAATTATAATATCAATAGGTAATAAATATGGCGCGAAACATAATATTATCTCATTGTAATTAATTGGACGGTTTATGATTTTTAAAATTTTTGATTACATGGGAGACGAAGTGTTATGAATGTAATTACATAAGCAAATTATATATGTACTCATAATCATAGATAGCGCTATACTTATTTTTAATTACACGGACCGCTATAAAAGAGATAATTTAAACTATTTTAAACAAAAATTTGATTGAAAAACGTTGGACGGGACGCCTGAATTCCACGCGAGCAAAGTCGCGGACACAGCTAGTTTATTAATAAAATAAAAGTCTCGGAGGTTCGTCAATAAATCCTCCGATGCCATGAGAATAAATCAAAGTCGTGACTTATAAATTTTGAAGACAAATATTATCACTGCCTTTGAATTTGTCTCAGGCTAGATATGAACAGAGTATATGTATCCAATAAATCTTTCCATAACATTAGAGTCGAAATCGTAACCTTTGAATATATAAAAAAAAACAGCTTCACCATCTAGTTCTGCCCCAAAACCTACAACTGTATTAATTACAGTAACGAAGCGATCGAGTAAATTATTGAAATACGTCCACGCAAGATCGCTGTCTGAGAACAATGAAACGTTTCTTCTGAAATAAAATACATTAACATAAATCTTTAATAATATAAATGTGAAAAGTCTTTATGTATCTCCGATATCCTGTCTGGCGGCATAAAGCTTTCGTCGAGCAGTTGTGAATAGCTATGTTTCATACGGAAACATAACATGAATCAATGTTCCAGAAAGTATTCATGTAAATATCATTTTCCATTTTGGTATATTTTTCTTGATGTATGTAAGTATAAAAAAAACACATGCACACACTTTCCCTCCTTACAAAAAACATAAACAGCATACCTGATATCATCACATACATTTGTATACCAAAAACGAGTCAGTATAATATAAGAATTCAACACAAAATTACCATTATCTTTTCAATAAATACAAAATCTATGCTAATAAATAAGTGTTTGTTTGTCATGTCATTTTTTTTTTACTAAATAGATATGAATGTAGGTATATACGATAACTATACCAAAAATACAATTTTTAAATTTTTTGTCTGTTTGTTTGTTATGGGTAATCTTCCGAACGGCTTGACGAATTTTTGACGGGATTTTTTTTGGTGCATAGTTGAAGTTACTCCAGGTAACTTAGGGTACTTATAATTTTCGAAAATAATTTGTGAAGCGGGTAAGAAAATTAAACTCATAAAAAATTTAATAAAATCCGATTCAATGTAGTTTTACGGGAAAGGCTTGAAAGGATTAGAAATATTTTTACTTTATCTAAATACTAAAAAAAATTAGAGTTTAGTATAAAAAAAATTAAATGTAGTGAATAATATATGAAATGCAGGTGCAGCCGCGGGCACACAGCTAGTTTCAAAATAAAATTATTATGTAAAACGATACAACGCACATTAGTTAATATACTTCCATAGTAAATGTAAAGACTGTATCACATTGTATTTGACATATAAGAAATTTGCATTACACATGACAGGGAAGACGGAAGATATGAAGATTCTAGAAAAACAGTAGGGTTGTATTGTTTATGTGTAATATTTTTATTTATATATTACAATTTAAACATAACACTAAAATACTATCTAAGATCACAAATAAATTTATTACCTTTTTGTTAAATAAAAATAACTACATAAAATTGTGTTAAGATTTAAGAGGTTTCTTTCATCTTCATAGATGGTATTATTTTTCCAAACTGCCATAGATAACACAGGTTTGTACTTTATCACGGCGAAAGTTGTGAGTTTTGAGAAGTTTAATGTGTCAACCCTAGGTATCACAGAGAAGTAATGTTTCCCCTGAGGCGATAGAAGCATCGTGGACAACTTTATCGGGCGTACGCATTTCAAAGCAGATGTTTAGGGTAACTTATGCTGTGTCATGGGATAAATGTTTCATCCACTATCACGTTAAAGTCAAATATTACTTGATTTGAGCTCAAATTATCTCAAATATCAAAAATCAATTGACAATTTTTGATAATTGAAATAAAAAACTTATTTAATTAAAAACAAAACCGACTTCAAAATAAAAAAAAGCACTAAAAAGTCAATAAATAATTTCTTTATTAATCTGCTTCGTTAATTTTGGAATCGGTGCCAGCTTATACGTCGCTAATTATATTCAATTTTGACTAATTGTTCTTTAAAATCATCCTAGTCTTTTATTTAGCTTATATGTAATTGTGATAAAGTTTAAGCAATTATTTCCATTTGTAAATGAGTGCATTGGTTAACTCTAGCTGGCACCGACTCCAAAATGAACGAAGCAGATCAATAAAGTAATTATTTATTGACTTATTAGTGCCTTTTTATAATTTTGAAGTCGGTTTTGTTTTTAATTAAAAATGTTTTTTTTTTTTCAACTTTTTAGTATATCTGTGAAGCCTACTTCACAACTTTGGAAACGAATATATGAAACACGTGTGTTTTATAATATTCGAGGGTTTTACTCAATTTACTCAGTGTACTCCTTCGCTTAAAAAAAATTTGCAATTCGGTCCACAAATGACGGAGAAATCGCGTAACAAACATAAAAAAACTTAAAGACGAATTGATAACCTCCTCCTTTTTGACGACAGTTAAAAATAGGTACTATTATAAAAAATATGATAAAAATTAAGACAAAATAGATTTATTAAGATAAATATGTCAATAGGTACTTATATTTCTACAAGTCATGATTATTATGAGTTTTGTATTAAATGTAACAAGTCGGATAAATACCAAAAAATGTCTTACTATCGTACCATGGTTCTAAATCAACAGTAACTCACCAAATAACGTAAAAAAACCAGACGCCCATCGTTGACTTCGAATGCATGCTTACCTTCATACTTTATAATTAAACTAAATAGTTATACAGGAGACTGTGTTTATATTAAACATTTTCTATCCTTCACAATTATTGACTTTATTATCTTTTAAGCATTCCATGGATTAGCAATAGAGCATACAAATGGTAATTTGTATGCCGACCTTTTTCACTTTTATTTTCCTAATTTGTTTTTTGTGTAACCTCATGAAACAAAATATACACCAAAACCTGATCACATAATACGACTATGATTAAAAAAAAGGATCATGTAAATCACTTTGGCGATTTTCGTGTTAAAAGCTCACAGAGTGAAAATCTCGCACTTTACGTTTTACAATATGTGAATGTTTACTCAATAAATAATAAAAGCAAAACAAACTAGAATATTCTGTCTCGGATTCTAGTCGAGATTAATTTGTGAATTTACAAGCCGAAGCGAAAGTAAATTTAAGAAGTTGGATCATTGAAGCTCCACCCCTAGATAATGTAAACGCACCCTTCGCCTGAGGCGACGGGTACTGATACGAACCCCTTCTAAGTTCAGGGTGGTTCCTTTGGACACTTGAACATCGACTGTGGTTATTGCTGTGTTTATTATCTTGTGAGTAATATTAGTTTTCGTTTATTAGTTTTTATATTATCTTTGAAATGTTTTCTTTGCGCAGGTTGAATATATTATTATTAACGAGCAGTTAATAGAATCTGTCGACTAAGATTGTCAAAGAAGTTTCTGTTTAAATTAAGTGTTTACTTAACTTTAAAAATATATTACGAATTTCTAAGTATTTTGCTAACTCCACGTCTACGTCATACATGTTGATGTCGTCCAAAACAGTAAATATACATAGAGGTACTGGTTCTTAAGAGATACATTCTTATAATTGCGCTTGTCTACAAAATTTTTAAACTTACTAGTGGTAGCTAAACTTTTAAGAAAATGCCATTCTACTATAATATGCTATGGTTTCATCCAGCAGCGTCTCCAGCCCTTGTAGCGCCTGTGTGCGACCAATATCCTGGCACCCTTTGAGAGCGTTGTTGCTCCGAGCGATGCATCTTTATAGGTGTCACAAGTGTTGCCCTGCGCCCGTGAGCGTTGCACACCCTGCACTATACGTAAAGACACCTCTGGTTTCATCATGACATATTTCTTCCCGGAAAGCAAGGGCTTATTATAGAATAGCGGGCATGTGGGTTTAAACACACGTCTAGTTCGAACTGACCAACCAGATTACAGTATCGCTGAGTAAATTATTCTCCATAAATTAAACTTTTGAGAAATAACCTATATAACAGTACCTAATAAAAAAGTCACAAAACATTTGAATGAGGTCCGGGATTTTTTGGAATAATTTCTGCTGGATTTGTTTCGACGAAATCACTTAATAATGCGGCGGGTGCGAGGGTTGTCCCGCCCTGGGAAGTAGGTAAGTCGCAAGCCCGGGTCGGGATGTCCCTTCACGGCTTAATTTAGAAAAACCGTGAGATCGCCGAATCTTTATGTACTGTTTGCGAATCCGACCGTCGATGGTTCAACCCTGCACGGCTTCAGTGCGTATAATATAAAAAGTTGTTTCTGGTTTCGAGAGGACTATTTTTCATGCTTATACTGAGAAGGGTGGGTATTAGGGACGGCCGACACTTGTTACGGTGTTTTTTACACCTCCGAAGTTATAAAAGGAAGTAGTTTTAGTATTCCTTGTTAAAATTTTGTATATATTTCTTTATCATAAATCACCGAAATTAAATTAGATATGCGTCGGTGAAAAAAATAAAAATCCGTGAAACTTTTATTCGTCTAAACAAAATAATGGATGAGCACATTAAATTTATTAATTTAGGACCACCAGTGGTATTAGAAACATTACAAAGTCTTTTAAGGCAATCACAGCGTGTAATTTGTAGACAACAATTAACAAATAGATTAGTATTTAATTTAAGTCGTTGTTCTTAATAAAATCGGTACGCATAAAAATTACATTAATAAAATAATATAATCTAATAAGATAAATGTATTAAGATAATCCCATCCTCGTCGCCACTGTTATGTATGAACGCACGTTAGAAATCAAAGACAGTCATAAGCGCACTGACGTTTAATGTGTCATCTAATATTATACATATGTACAGCCATACATGACAATAATAATCGTTACATTGATTTTATTTTTTAATTTTTTTTGGAAAATTGTATACAATAGAATGTTAGAATTTCAAACTGTGTTAGGTTAGATTGTGATTTTTAAAATGAGATAGTTTCACTTTCTATATTAATTTTGGACATATAAAGCTGTTCTTATGGTTATAGTAAAGTATATTTAACATCGTATATAAAATTGTCAAGTAATCCTCACTTACAACAAATTAGATTTTTGTCTCTTACGGACTCTTTTACGGACTGATACCTTTCCAAAAGGCGAAGTCAGTGAATCCCTTTTGTAAGCGCATTTTCAATTGAAAGGAACGCGGTCGTACGCTGCTGAAATTCAGTTTCACGGCAGATTTGGTTACCTTTCACAATTTCCCCGTAGTTATGGGAAGGATAAAAAGTGTTTATTGGGCAACACTTCTACTAAATTTCGTTACAAGTAGTATTAGACTTGTTGTTTTCTTTTTTACATTTGTGCACCTAAATAATGTTTACAGTTCTCTTAAAAGTCTTTTTACTGGATTCATTTTTTAAATTCCTATATGATCTATTGTATTTTTTATTTGAAATGAAGTCTGGAGTAAACATCATTTTTATAAGTATTTTAAAGATTGTTTGTTATTTTCTAAGGAATAAACAGATTAAAATATATCGGTAAATGTATAAGGTACTAGTGTTTAATTTATTCGATAAAAGTAATAAAAGCATAAAGAATTCTAAATAAAACAAATGAGATATTAATCATACAATAATAAACACTTTAAGCCGTAACATAAAAGCGTTTTGTATTATATTATTAGCTCTAAGGCATATGAAAGATAGGGTATTTATATCAAAAATAATATTTAACAAATTAGAAATGTTGCAGTGGGGATAATACAAAAATTGGCGTATGGATAATAAGACAGAAATAATCCGTATAGAAACTTGGGTCGGGTTTGTTCCGGAATTCCTCGACAATTGATCGCCCTCGTTATGAAACTTTCAAATTGCGGTCCGCCCCGAACATTTCGCTTCTGTCCACTAAAATATTATGCGCTATAATTCAACAAAATTACGTATCCTTTTCGTAATTAAAATTCAGAATAGATTCGTCGCAGATAGCTCGAAGTTGTCTGTTACCGAGTCGAGAGTTTCAAGGAGGCAAGTGTATTTCCGAGCAGATTGTTCGAATTAAAGCAGAAGAAAAAAAAAAGTCCATTTGCAATGGGTAAGTCTTAAATTCGCTGACTCGATCCGGCAGCCCGGCGCGGCGGCACCCCTCCGTCAGCCTGATTACAAAGTTTCAACAGAATGATGCCGAGAAAGATTTTTTAATGAATATTAATTCCTTTCAAGTAAAACAAAGTTTGCTCTCGGCGTGAATCGGTAATTGCTTCGTTTTTCGTTTACGTTGAAATTCTTAATCCTCCCTAAGATTGTTGAAATGCTAATATAGCTGAATCTATTCCACGGATCGGCGTTGTTGTTTGATTGAATGACTCCAGACATATTATATGGTTTAATCTCGATAACAATGGAAATCCGATAGATGACATTGGAAACCAATGTATCTCTATACAATATAAGACAGGTTTATCCCCTTGAAAGCATATTTGTATACGGTATACCTTTCATCAACTGATAGAACCCATTTTACAATATTGATTTGCCAGATGGGTAACGTACAAAGCTTTTGTAAAACCTGTTCGTGACAAATAACCGACGTGTAAGCACTTTATTATTAACACTCGATGAAAATCAAAGGCTGTAGTGCTTACTTAATTTATTTACCGAGAGATTATACATTTTCATACAAACAACTAATTAAATAAAATTACATACGTAAGCGCTAGCGTCTCCCAGAAGGGTCGCAGGGCGCGTTGCTGCGAGAATGCAATACTGCATTTACTGTGCACCTACAAAAGCCTTTTTTAATTAATTAAATATTGTTGGTTAGAAAATAAATGTTATCTCACATTTAATTATAGATATTTGTATTACTAATATTTATTGATTCTCTGAGTTAATTTGTTTACAAAACAATTTTTTTTAAGAGAAACATGGTATAATTTCAGTAAAAATATTTTTTTAACTCGTCTCAGTTCTTTATTGCTAATTTGGATTGTCATGAATTGCATCTACAGAATATAAATGTATTTGTAAGGATGAAACAAATTCGTAAAACCTACATCTTATTCCACAATTACAATAAATGTTTGATACAGCAAAATTTTAAAGAATTATTCTGTTAGCTTTAGTTTCGTATAACAGTAGAATATCAGTTATTACCTTATTTGTCTTCTTTAAGTTGAATTCGAAAGAGTAATATCTAATAACGCATATATTAGTATGGGTTTAGAGTAGGAAACATCTAAAATCGGCTAGCAGTGATACATTACGACAATAATTTGCTAAAATAATCCTTGAAACACAAGATACATATAAGGACGAGATATACACATAATCTGTATCAAAGAAATGATTAACACAAAAAGTATCCGAGGAATATAAAAATTTCATTTTACATTTTACGCCGTAGGAGGCTTGAATATTGTTACGGCTCTTCGTTTTTTTTAAATACGAGTAAAAAAAAAAAGGTAAATATATTAAGCTCCGCGGCTCCGCTGTGGTTTCTTAATTAACTACTCAGTATTTTAATGTAGCTCGTAAATTATTTTAATCTTTTGGCTGTAGGTTATCATCAATATTTTGATGTTGTTCGTATTTATTATAAAAGGCTCTCTTCTGTTTTCTATAAACTTACTATTATTTTACTTATAGCAACTATAACTGTATGGGATTTGTTTTTTTTTTTGGAAAATATTGTTTAGAATTTTTTTCTTAATGGTATTAATGCAATAAGTACAAAAATGTGTTCGTTATTTCTCTTACATAATATGGCCAGAAAATTATAATTTAAAGCACAAATGGTTATTGATTTATAGGTTAACTCGTTATCACAATCTCACCTAGCAGGAACAAAAATACCCCCCCCCCCCACACCTCTTTCCAATCAAGAATTGCAGCGTAATTTTTGTTCCTATGAAAATCTATCTATAAAATGATGTGAAACACGCAAATCATTTCGAAATTCATTAAACATTTAAGGGGCATTTATTATACCTTTTTGTATATTAGGTCTTTTCTACTAATGATTTCCGCAGGTTGACTAGTAGGTAACAGACATTAAATGTTATGGTGACAGGCACATACATTTGCCCAGAACATCCAGATGACATAAGTTACGACAGTCCTAGCCTAGATATTAGAATCTGCATCTCGAATCTCTTCATCTGTGTTGAAAGTTAAGGCTTATTTTATGGTATTATGAAATCCAAGTGTGATAAATATGAGATCTTAGTTAGTTACGTTTGCGCTTTCCTAAATATTCTGCCTGGTTTACTAACATTCTTTATGACTATATATTAAGTAACAGAATGTAATTTCGCCGTGTTAGTAATGTAAATCTTTTAATTAATTTCTGAGTAAAGTCCATTTAAGTGTTAATTATAGTGGTATTAAAAGGAAAATTAGGACGTGTACAATAGGTTGGGGTGGGC
This sequence comes from Samia ricini, assembly GCA_014132275.2. Taxonomy (NCBI): domain Eukaryota; kingdom Metazoa; phylum Arthropoda; class Insecta; order Lepidoptera; family Saturniidae; genus Samia; species Samia ricini. The sequence goes on along the minus strand of AP028159.1, from coordinate 28,417,629 downwards.
CAGGGTCTCGAAGTACGGAGTGCTTAATTTAATTTTCTTCAGTACCGACATTTCGAATAGGAAAATTTCATTTTGTAATATTAAAGTGATTGGTATTGTAGTAACTCGGACATTTAAAATAATGTTCCTAAATTGCTTTTACTATATAAAATTAACTATGCTCTTATTTAATTTTATAACTATATTTACTTCCAGTGAAAAAAAAAGATGAAATGTTTTTGATTGTGTACGAATCATCGTTACAACAATAATACTGTCGCATAACCAGTGTCCCCGCACTTACATGCTTCAGTATGGAGAGTGTGGTTAATAGCACGCTGGTTTACAAAGCGTCCCAGCTCTTACTGTTGATTGGTTTAAATTAGCAGCTATAGTGTATTCAGATTGAATATACGTTTGTTTATTATAAAATACTAAAATATAAAGCGTACTGTTCTGAAACATGCGCTACCGTTTGCATTAAACACGACGATATTTAGATTTAGCGAAAATTCTTGATCTACTTGATTCAGGATTCAATTATACTAAGCTGTTGCTCACGTTTTAATTGGATATAGCTTGGTCACGAACACAAAGAACAACTCTTTGACTCAGTATTATAATCCTGAACTTCTTTCTTAATAAATAATTACACAAAAAAAACAAAGATGTAGATAGAGTTAGAGAAGTAATTCAATTTTAAATTCAATCATACCAGACTTTATGATTAAATCGACGTAGGAACATAAAACTTGGTCGAGATAAGATTTTCATTGTGATCGAAATGAAAGCGTTGCGTGGACGCTCTGCCTTGTCACAATGGCCGGCGTGCTTTTCGAAGCACAATGCCCATTCCACATCTCTCATCTCTAGCACCAGTAGATTCCAACACTTTTATTGTGTTTTAAATTGGAACAGATGGAAATGGTAGCATTCATAATGAAGTCGACAAAAGGTTCGCTTTTATGTTACCTATTGTTTTTACATTCAATTTGCACCTATAGTAAAATATAGTAATGTTGGGATAGTAAGAAGATCAATGAAAAACGACTGCATGTAGCAGATATGCGAATGTTGAGATGGATGTGTGGCGTGAACAGAATGGATAGGATCAAAAATGAGTATGTTAGAGGAAGTTTAAACGTGGCTCCAGTGATAGAAAAGATGAAAGAGAATCGTTTGTCTTGGTATGGGCATGTTTGAGAAGAGATGGAATGCATGTAACGAAGGAAATGATTACTATGAAGGTTGAAGGGATGGAGGACGTCTAAAGAAAAGATGGGTGGAGTGTGTGAAGGGATGATATGAAGGCAAAAGGGGGTGAATGAAGATATGGCTGCTGACAGAGATGCATGGAAAAAAAAGAAATACTGCGCCGACCCCAAATAACATATTGGAAGCAGGACGATGATGATGATGAGTAAAATATAAATAAAATATAGCAAAATGTCAAAAAAATTAGCCAAATTCAAATGCCAAATCAGCAAAAATTGCAATAATGACCTTAGAAGATATTTGGGGTTCAATTTTATTGTAAAAATATTTGAGTGTCATTAAGAGTTTAATTCGTGCTGAGCTTTTTATTTCTACACGATGATCAATATTTATTTTATTTATTTATTCAAAGGGAGAAAACAACAGCATTTTTGAGATTATACATGGATAAAAACAGTTTACACAATACTATAGCCAGTTACAGTTTTCTACTACATGTAGGTACTTTATAAAATAAGTGGTTTGTATAAGCATTGTACGAGTTTCTTGCCGGCTCTTCTCGACTGGGTTGTTTTCCGAACCGGTGGTAGTGTTTTAGACGTTCATAAGCGTCTTCTTAGGGCCTAAATTGAATAAATAAATTTTGATTTTGATTTTTTGATTGTTTATGTATGTCGTGAATGTTAACTATTATGACATGTCATGCAAAGACGTGGTTAGGCTTTTGATTATGTTATTTTTAAACGTTCTTATATGTAGATGAAATATGTCAATCTGTGAATATTTATTGTTATATGTACGTGATATTCTATTAATAATAGAGTTGTTTGCGTAACGAGTGCGGGTAATCAGAAGATATACATACATTTTTAACTTTACCAAAATGTGTACCACATTATATACATCTCTGCGAATCTATAAAACGTTAGTGAACATCAAAGGAATTAACAATCCAATATGATATCCAATATACTTACTTAAAGTTGAACCTACACATTGAAAATATGTCTAAGAACGGTATAACCCGAGAGGAGGTAAACACGAGTGGGAACAACCAATCACTGAATGTATAACAAGTTTGGTTTGCATTACTTTACGAGTTAATATACGAGTATATCAGGTTGTTTGTATAAAGAGATGCCTTCAGCGAAACGACGCGGAACGTTGTTAGCTGTATATATATATTTCGTTGTTTAGTAATATTTCGTTTATAACTTGACAGTGATGTTGATTATAATTTCGATATTTTTGTACTCTGTAGGATACAATCACCGATATTAGTGGAGTTATGTTGATGTAGCATTTTGCTTTATAATGCGATCACTTTTTCGACATAAGATAACCCCTTTCATCTTACCGATTAAGGGAGTTCTTTCTTACATCTGTTTGGTTTTTTTATTTATAGTAGTCCGGCAAAGTCCTGGTATGGACATGTGATGCGCAGGGAGAAAGAGAATGTTGTAAGAAAGGTATTGGATATGAATGTGGACGGTTACATGGGAAGGGGAAGACCAAAGAAAAGATGGATGGACTGTGTGAAAGATGATATGGTTAGAAAAGGAGTGAATGCGGAGATGACAACAAATAGAGAGGAATGGAAGAGCAAGACATGTTGCGTCGACCCCAAATAAAAATGGGAAAAGGGTAGGTAGATGATGAGTAGTCCGGCAAAGTGATTATCGGCTATCCATTGTAAGTCGTCTCTGTCATGCTGGCCTGCACGGATATCTCTTCACGCTACGTTGAAAGGTTGTGGCGTAGGGACTGCAGGCTTTTGCATTACTTCTACTCTTGGAAAGGTGCAGGCCCTTTTTAAGGGCCGTCCGAGAACTTATCATTAGTGGATTTAGAACAAGACTTATTTCCGTGGTTTATTTTTATGTAATTATACTATCTGGATAGGTTTCCGTACCTATATTTTATGGCATTAAGTAATATACCATTTATAACAAATTATGAGGAAATAAAGTTGTTGGGACGAATCATAAAGCCGCTATTTTTATGTCATCGAAGTCTTAAAAATTAACGAGTAAATAATTATTTTCGGGCATTATTCCTTAGGCCTATTATCTATGTATAAACTTTAATAGTTCCCGTATTTCTAAAGACTTGTCGATAATGAGACATAGGTATTCCGTGCGGTTGTTACGTAGTACTTCGAACTCGTATAAAACTTGATAAAATATCTTACGTGCATAGAAAACTAACAACGTATTTCGTACAAAAGCACGATATAATACATGTGTGAAATCTTTATTTTACCAACCGGGCTGTGAATCGTAACGTGCAAAATGCCGGTTGGAAACGCGATCTCGACGCTTGACGCTGAACATTTTTGGGAAAGAGAAAAAGAAACGAATACCGGTGGCGAGGCGGGTGGTTGTGTTGCCTCATAAAAATTGTAACTCGGTCAGAGGCGAGAAATGTCGGAAATATAGGCGAACCTGGACAGCTGGGAAACATCTACTACTTCCTTGTACATATACCCAACTTTATACCTAACTTGATTAGTAAATTGGATTTTACTGATTACCTAACGTTATATTTTTATTAACAAAAACAAAAGTTAATTATCTTTTGTTGTATGTTTTATGTGTGACGTGGGTAAATAAAATCATTTATACCGTTTATTTATACTTTTACAATCACAATACTCAACTGCAGACATTTTAAAGATTAATTTACGATATTTCTTATTAATACGAACGACCATCTTGAAAGAACTCAATCCAATTATGTCCGGTGTTGCCAACCACAATTCTGTGTGGCTATATTTTAATACAAATTTTCCATCAATTTCTAAACTAGAAGAATCATTCATTATTTTTTGCAAAAAAAATATTTTTAGACAATAATACGTTGTCTGTCTATTACGAGCCAAATTTCTTATCATCTCGGATTTCGTTGTATATTTGTTAATGAAACATAGCTTAGACATTCCTACAAATATTTTAGCATAAGTTATTAACTCTAAAATTCAATAACAAGCTTTCGCTCTCAATTCCTAATGTAAGCCGATGGTTGTTATTCCAGTGGCGTACGTAATAAATACTATTATATATTCTGATGTGGTAGAATCTCGCGGATTCTACGAATTTATCCATAACATTGTAACAAGAGCTTATATATTATACATTTATATATTTTATAAAGATTTTTGTAGCTGTAATAAAATATGCTCCAATATTGCATTGTTTATTCTTCATGTTTTATTATGGATATTTGTATAATTTATTTTACTTGAAAAAACTGGAATGTATACAAAAATGTACATTTTTCAAGAGAAGAATAAAAATAGAATAACGAACAAAATATCTTGTGTATTCATTCTTTGTAAATATCTATTAATTTATACTAAATTGCAAAATAATTTACAATATCCAATAATTGTTATTTTGGAGTAATTTGTATTTCATTTTGTTTGAACATACCATAATAATGGACGGTAATATAATGTTTACACCAGTTTACATGTACCACATATTGGAATGAAATAACTCTCTAATCGATTAGATTATCAACATCATTGTTTCAAGAGAAATTTAAAACTTTGTCAAGCGTACGTACGTATTTTCGATAAGATTCTTATCTGTAAAGTCTGAAAAGCTTCGATTAGGTCACGATACGATCGTAGTTTTTAGAACAAAGCCGTGCCGACGTGTAATTTTCGTATAGCCCGACACGGGTCAGTAAAAATAAATGGTATCCGACGACTGCGCTCCAATGTTATTACTTTCCACTACTTACGGCTCGCTGTTCGATACACTCGTGAGGAAATGTGGATAAATAGGTAATTACCTAATAAGATGGCATGAAGGATTAATGGCGGTATTTCGACCAGCGTCGGTAGTTCAGAAGCCATTCTGTCGAAGAGGTTTCCATGAGGACGGCAAAACACTGCGACCACCGCAGATTTATAACGATTCGGATCATTACTCCCGTAATAATGTTTATAGGCGTTCTTATTCTAGTAAGACCTTACAATTAAAGCTATTCGTGGAAGTTAAGAATGAAAGTTATTTTGCACAATAAATCTCTTCGTTCACATGGCGTTGTAAATTATAATTCATTATCTAGTTATTTGTTTTTTTTACTGTGTAAGTTCAGTGCTTTAACCACAATCTTATCTATTTTATAGCAACAACGTCGCCTAAGATGGCTTTCAAGTGCAGGCTGCTCGAAAATACCTATAGGGATTAAGTGGAAATTCTAAGAATGATAGTTTCATACAAGGTATTGAAGCCTAAAAATATGTATGTATAATAAGTGTGTGTAATTGCCACGAAATTACGTCAAAGGCAAATATTGCAAAGTGTAGTAGTAATCTATCTTCGTGATTTTCTTGACTTTTTATATGTAAATTGTAAATACTTGTTTGATTTACTGTGTTTTGACAATAATTAATTTACATATACATTTAGACATAGAGAAATTACGCTAAGACTAAGAGTTTCATGCAATAAACTGCTTAACATAGAAGTAAAAAAAAAACCTTTGTGTGTGTAAGCTCTACGGAATTACGGAATCACGTAATCACGGGCACGTAACGAAACATGGCTCTTTAAGGGCAACTTGAAATGGTTTGGCTCCTCTTGCGACTACTTTTTTTTTTTTTTTCGAGGGGAATGCATTTACGCACTAGCCGTCCAGCCAGATCTGATAGGGACCCCCCCTTCCAGATCTGGTTTAAACGTGTCTGAAGATGTGTGACAGTCTCTCGCACGAAAGCGCGAGAGGCTGTCACACAGGATTAGTGTGGGACTCGCGGCGAGAAGCGCCGTTGACCACTACCCACTAAACCCCCCGGTACCTCCCGCCACCTAGTTGGAGCAAACACGGGATCGCTCTGCATGCACCGCGAGACCTCTTGCGACTACTGCCGTTCTGAATATTTTTATTTCTATGACTTGAAGACTTACTTGTAATATTTGTAATGTTGCTCTTTTACTCGATGATAAAACTATTGAACATTGTTCATAGTCCTTCGTTTCGGTCAACAGAACTATATCTAGTGTATGTTGCCGGGCGGGTTATTTAATAATGAAGTCCGTTAGAATTAACATCCATTTATTTCTGAGTACAATACTTCACTGAAGATTTATTACAAACTACATTATTATATATGGCGTTGTACAAAGAGTATGTTAATAATAGAGACGTTAACAGTGGATATAATAGATTATTTATACCGTAGATACGCTAGTTATGTGTCTACTGCAGATGAAGGTAATATTTAAGGAGACAGGAGAAAACACTGATAAACATGATCGATTTAAATCACAGTATGTACTTGAACACATGTGAAATCAGACCCCAGTACACCCCACTTTAAAACGGGAGCGTCCGTTCTACACGTTTATGTGGTCGTGTACCAAATCAAGCGTCAAATTGAAACGCCCCCGCACCGCGTCGCTCCCTTTCGTTTAGACAATTGACACCATCTGTTCTTCTCATCCAACTTTGTGTTTTACAGTATTTCACGAGGTCTTTATTTAATGCTTACTGGTTCTCGTTTTAAATATATATAAAGTAAACTTCCTTGCGTGATCATGGTTGTTTGTGCACCGTTCATCCGATTGAGAACTTTGTAAAGTTTTTGTTGTTAGCCCTTGTGTCAAGGTGTCTGATATAGTGCCATCGACATGGAAACATGACATTCGTTTTTACATGTATTTTGTATAGCTTTCCGTGTTTTGAGTGAAATTATTAGGGCTGTAATAAGAGAAGAATTTATGCCATATATTATGTTTTGTATTAGGTTTCTTTTAAAATACATTCGTAATTTACGCATTAATTAGTACGTAATATAAGCCTATCGGTTTTCTGTTTAAGCTAACAACAATAACAAATGCAAATAAACGAAAGCATAGTCCATAATTGATTCCTGTAAGACAAGTGATTTCTGTAGAATGTCAAATGCATTTTCATGTACACGATGAAGCCGAGTAGAATAATTAGTGTAAAATATTTAGAGATAATACACATTGAATACATAATTGTTTCTTTCTGAATCTTTACGTTTATTTAGCTATATTTATGATTGAAAAAAGTATTGTTTTTTTTTTGTTGCAAATAACGTAAAATACTATGGTAATAGAAGTAATCAACATTTTCATAATGTGATTTTCAGATGAGCCGCTCCTCGTACCGCTCTATATTATATAAATTACCCGAACACATTCCACGCTAAGGTATTATGAGTCATTTGTAGCTTATAATAAACTGGAAGCAAGGAAAACATATCCAATTTATGGAAATAGTCGAAGAATAGAGGTCGTTCGGAAGCTTAAAGGAGCCATTTGAAGTTATATTCAGACGAAGCGCAAAGTAGCGAGCACGTCGCGAGATTAATAATGGAGCTATAAACTCCATTACCTACTCTGTAATTAAGTTAAATGGATAAAATTTACCTAAGCGCCCGAGGGAAATAATTAATTTTTGCACCAGTAACATTTCATAATGAAAGTTTTTGAGTTCCAAACTCTTTTGATGTTTTATTAATTCATTAAATTCCTGAATACGTATACAATGAGTCTAAAATACTTATATCAATAAAATATATTTACAAAACATTATGATATATACATCACAAGTCAAAAATGTATTCTTATATTTCCTTACTGTGTATATGATAAGAAGTTTGTTTTTCATACATTTATGTATCTGATCACTTTTCACTAAACTCTGATTACATTTACACGTGAATTGTTGAAGTTGTCAAACGCTATTGCTCGTTTAATAAAAATTTCACCATATTTCATTATCTATGTTAACATACATATGTACGTTTACCTTGATTAAAATGTCTTTCCTCGACCGATAATGGTCGAAATTCATAGAAACTAAGAAGCCGTAGATTTTTTTTTTAAATGTTAGCATGATTTCTAATCATATATGATTGATTAATTATTGAACTAATTTCCACTTACGTCTCCTCTACGCCTAGAATTTTGTTTAAAACAACTATTATTTTAGTGAACTCTACTTCAATTACATTAGTAAATATAACCTTTCATATTATTACATTTTTCTAATATTTTTCATCTCTTATTTAATGGCAATCTGTGATTCATATACATATTTCTACCAGTGTCATGTGATTATAACTATATTTTTCGAATCTTGCGCTAATATATAATGTTTCGAACTTCTAGCAAAGCGTTGGCTATATTAGTAGAAGTTTTCAGGTAGTTCTTGTGGCATCTCATAATAAATGTTCGGCGTTATTATTTTCAACACACAATATAAGGTCACACAACGCAAGTTAATGTATTAAAGATAATAAGTTTTAGGTCTGGCAAGAAACATATCTTCTCATTAAATTAAATTATAAAATTATTTAATATTTAGATTCTTAAAGTTAAACGCATTAGTGATTGGTCGCTCACGTTCGACCTATCCGGCCTGTTACATGGTGACGCCGATGTGCGTGCGGTGTGGACCTTACAAGATTTATGCGACTCTAACGTGCCCAAAAATAATTGGATAGCGAACGGAAAATATATCACCGAGTCCAACTGTCGTGTTTTACTATCACTAGAATTAATGACAATCAGATATAGCAAATGTAGAATATATTATTTTAATATTTGTATTTTTTTTCAATATTGAACTGATCTTTTAAAAATGAATTCTTTATTGCACCAATAATCTGTACACTGGCGAACTTAATGCCACAAGGCATTTTCTAACAGCTAACCAGCGATAATGGAGAAAAAATAAAAAAACGTTTTTCATTGAATAAATAAGTGTATATATTATTAAATTATCAATTTCATCATATGATGCGAATTTTACTTGCAAATTTTAATGAATATCAAAAAAAACACTATTAATTATAAAATTAAAATTCAATATTTAATTATTATTTTTTAGATTTCGTTGTTGCAGCAGCAGAATGCGACATTACCATTAGATCAAACGTAAGGACTTTTTGATAGAAAGTTCGTATGATTTTTTAATTTATAAACTTACGATATTTAACGTGTAATATCAATGTTATTATATATGATATAGTTTGCTTATTGTCTTTAAATGAAACCGGTTAGAAATGAACAAAATAATAAAGATTATGAGTTCTGAGATATGACAAAATCCCTTCGGAAATTTGTAACAAAAAATTACCATTTCCTTCTTTTTTTTTAAATAATACATTACGTACATTCTTCAGACTTAAAGAACTTGTATTTTGAAGCTATAAAAAATGTAAAGAAAATCGCAAAGAAGTTCTCCGACGATCAGAGTAGAACGTACCTTTTTAAAGTATTATATATGTTATATGTTTATATCAATTCCTGTAGGATTGTTATTATTGTTTACTGTTTGTTATACAAATTTCTCTATGATAATTGGCAGCCGGCGACACAATGAACCGGATGTATGGGGATATACAACAAACGTGAGTCGTTGGAGAATTTATCCAAGCAAACTATAGACATCACAATCCAATTAGGATAGAAGCGATCGTGAGTGTACATTAATACGAAATATTATTACTGTTTGAATTCAAATGCAGTTTGCCTTTACGACATTATATGCTTTGTTATGTTATAAGTTAAGGATATATTATAGGTACTCTATATAGAATGAGATAGAAAAAATACTGGAAATTTTATCACATACGAATAAAGAAAGGACGATATCATCAAAATGTTCAAGTTAATTAGACGGTCGACGGAAAACAACAATAACACATTGTTACCAAAATAAAATTATAGAAGTCAGTCGATGTTCGCAAATCACGTAAAATAACAGTTAAATTTCGATCATTTTCTTTACAAAACCCCGAATTCACAAGTCGCCGGCATTTGCTAAAATCTAAAAATATTAGATTGACTTTAACTTTTTTTACCCGATATCATACACCGTCTATTAAGTTAGTTACCTAATAACATTATTAAATGAGAGTAGTAAATCAAAATATCACGTGTTTTTTTAAAGTCAGATATGTGAAATATCAGCAAATGTGCATACAGTTTATCCGATGTGGTCAGTGCAGTCCGTAATAATAATGACCTACTCTACTTCTGAAGATTGTGTCGGAATGCATCTGCATGTGACATTCGCACGGAAATGGAAGAGTGGCTACCGCTGTCATCGAATTTCAAATAGGGTTGTCACTTTAACTAAAATCAATTAAGAGGATTACCACTCACGAGAATTCCTGCACGAATGTGTTATAATTTATTTCATACTGGAAGATAGCAAAGCAACCGCTGCGCTGCTTCTCGCGAAAAACACTTAAGATTAAGGCGGTGGTACTAACCCAGACAAACGCAGCTTACTCTTATCTTCATTTCTTAAATGCATCTAAAAATTACCGTATAACTCTGATAAGTCTGCCTATTAAATATGTTTTTATAATCCATATAGTGCTTACATTATTTTCTACAGGGTCCTAATAAATAGGATATTATTTTAATATTTACATTTTATGAACATGTAAATTATGTTTATCCTAACATTTAATTAAATCTACTTATAACTTATGTCAAATATTATTTATTTATCAGATCTATATTATAAATGGGCATAACATATTTATATATATATTTTTCAAGTCATACATAATATCATTTTATTCTCTGTTTATCAAGTGATTTTCTAATTTTTTTTTTTTAGTAGAACCATTTCAGAGCTATAATGTAACGAAACGAAATATTTGGATACAGTTTTAAAAACACAATTTTTTGTATCCAGCTAGTGGTACATTGCCAGTAAGGAAAAATCATCACAATAATGATTACATTATGATCGAATTCTGACCACCGGGCGTATGCAGTTTTATTCAAATAATTAAAACTGTTTATTTTAAAATTGTGATGTTGATAGTGTCATAACATTTCTTGTCTTGTCGCATTTGCCTAATTGAAAATAAGACAATAATTGTCTCTTACTTGTTTGTACTAGTTTAGTGTAGTCGTTACCTCTATTTATAAAAAGTATTGATACCTATTACTATATATATTATCTACTAAAGTGGAAATGGGCAGGACACCTAGCAAGAGTTGAAGATGCCCGGTGGACAAGTTGTGTCGTAAAATGGAATGGACCAGTAGGTAAAAGAAAAAGAGGAAGACCACCGCGAAAATGGGTCGATGATATCAAAGATATTTCTTCAGACAATTGGTTAATAAAAGCAAAAGACAGAAAATATTGGTTACAAATCGAGGAGGCCTTTACCCTACAGAGGGGTTCTCATAAAAATAAATGACATTTAAATTTAAATTTTATTTTATATTACAAATTAATAAATACCAACATTAAGTTAAATATATTGAAATAAAAAAAGTAATAAATATACTTAATTACTAAAAAATGAAATACTAATACATAAACATATTATAATAAATTAATATTACTAATCATCTTTGTTATAACTAATTTGTAAATGCATGCAAATGAGAAACAATAAAAGGATTATTATTATTATTATCATATTTATTATCTACTATTATATTATCTTAGGATCCATACCAATTTGCAAATGTGCGATGGATCGGAATGAAAACCCTAAGGTGAGCAATTTGAATTGATCCGAAGCTCAGGTCTGCCTTCGACTTGAGAATATTAGTCACGATGCAATGAAGCGTCCAATCAAGAAGGGGATTGAGTAGGAAATCCGTAACGATCGGTACTGAAATATCTAACTTAGAATGAAATGTCTCATTTGAAAATATTAAGTATTTCTCATAAATTATTTTAGATACATAAATGTTGTGAAAATATGTGATTCATTCATATGGATTATATTTGGAAGTACGCTGATATTTTAGTTGCCAATTATTGTCGTATCTAATAGGTACAATATGTGTAAATAGGCTTACAATATTTATTTATGATTTTAAGACACATTTTTCATATTTATTTATATTTTTTTTTAATATTTGTAATGTTCATATACTAATGCCGTCTGGATGATAAATGAAATGAAATAAAAAAAAATATATAGTAATAAACACACAAATATTAAATAATGGTTGTTACTTAATATAAAGTGAAATTGAAAATTAGAATGTTTACTTGTTCTTTTATCATACTATGATTAACTTGAAACATCTCAGATAATATAATTTAGCGAGAGAGATAAACGTAACAAAACAAAATACATCAGACAAAAATTTATTTCCGACATTGTTATACGGGCATGTAATAAGAAAAGCACAGAGTAATTCTATTACGGAGCGGTCGGAAGTTATCAAAATAGATTGTGATATTTTTCTCTTTTGAACGAGCCAACTTTGTTTCAAGTCTGGAATTGTTAAAGTACCCCCAGGTTATGTATGTAGCAGGGGTTAAATTAACTCGGACAGATATGTGACACGATGACAAGGGTCCGGGTACAAGAAGCAACGTACTTGCGCTGGCTGCCTCGGCTTACAACATTGAAATATCTTTACCTATTTATCACTAAACCTTCAAAACATGGAGAGCGGCGCAAAACAGGAAGTATGAATGGTAATGTATGTTGAACAAATTACACACTGAATGTATTGTTTTAGACTTACAACGTCTTGTAAATTTGCTGGTATTGTTTTGTACAACATACTAAATAATGTTTGTAGAACGTGTAACATAATTAGTGAAATAATATTTCAAATTGTTTGAATGAACATTGAATCACCTAAATTTAAGAGAAAAATAATTTCGATTAATGTAGATTTAGACTGTATAATTACTAATGTATTTTTTACACACCGTGACCATGTTGACTATGCAACCCAATTATTTGGCGTATGATGCAATTTGAGTAAGGAAAGCGCAAATCTGAATAGTAGTTCTAACGTTTGCGTCATCTTTCTGAGTGTAACAACCTAATCAAGGTCTGGCAAGAAGTTGATGAGAATAACTTAAGATTAATTTTGAGATTTAAAAAAATGAATTGTTTTATCTACCAGCTGTGTGCCCGCGGTTGCACCCGCGTTTCATATATTCTTAACTGGATTTTAATTTTTTATAAGGAAGCCTATTTTTTTAGTACTGAGATAAAAACACTTGCCCGTAAAACTGTGCATTGAATAGAATTTTATTAATTTTTTTAGGAGTTTAAATTTTTTTAAGCAGAACCATAATTATTTTCGAAAATTAAAAGTACCCTAAGTTACTCGGGGTCACTTCAGCTATCTACCAAAAAAAGTCCCGTCAAAATCCATCCCGCGGTTCCGGAGATTATCCTGACAAGACAGACAGACACAATTTTAAATATTGTATTTTTGGTATAGGTGTCCGTATGCATATACATTCACATCTAATTAGTAAAAAAAAAAACAAATTTGACATTACATTCAGACACTTCAATTTTATTTATTAGTATAAATATAGATCATTTTAAAGATAGCTCCACCGAAACCTTTCAGAACTACCCCTATAATATTGATGATTAATCATGATACTGACTCTATGCGTCTTACAATAGGATTCAAAAACATAATTTTACTTCATTCATCTTACTAGCATACGCACTCATAATCGAAGATAGCAAGGTTCCTCGTTAACAGATTTATCAATATGGTTGACATACCGTCAAGTGGTATGGGGTCAAGTTTGTATACGCTGATAATGAACTGTGTCTATAGAAATCTCATTGACTAATGATACTGTATTTTCTAAAAGTTATTTTAAATTATGAATACCAATTTTACTATAAAACGAATTCCATCAAACTTTAACCGAATGCAACCAAATATGGAATAGATGTTATCAGGAGATGTTTGTTCTATTTTTATTCCTTGTATTCGAATAAACAAAAATATGTTACATTAACAAAACAAATGAAACGTTAATATTTTTCAATCTAAGCCCACGTTGAAAAAGAAAAGAAGTAAATATTACAAAGTATTTATCTGAACGAATGGATCAGAATAACGGACGGTAAGCTCTACATGGATAAGCGAATTTATAGGAAGGAGAATTCTTAAGCGGTTTTGTCGAGTAATGGTTGAACAGAAAAAAAACAAACACGAGAGGCTTATTGCGGTAAACTCGACAGGACTATCTGCTCGACGATTGCCACTATTTCTTTACCGCACTATATATCTGAATACATCAAAGTAATACCGCAAATCAACTGTGAGCCTGTTGTATACATCGAATAATAAAAAGGTAAGAAAATCCATTAGCCTGCAAACTAATAAAAACTTTACGTGACTAAGTTTTATAAAGGGCAACTGTAGAAGGTTCGATTTTATGGTGTGGGCACAGTCCATAACAGGCTACCGCTGAACCGCGAGAAATTAAGTGTTTCAAGATTTTAAAGCCCGGCTTTACGGCGAACGCAGTTAGCTTTATTGCGTTTTTACACGAAAACAATGTATTGTGAGTGGCATAGCGCTTCGAAAGCGAGGCAAAGCAAAGGGGAACCGTAACGGCAGGATTACTAGCGATAAAGTGCGCTACATTACGCGCGTGTAGGATAAAAGTCACACGATTTAGATGAGAAATGGGTATTATGCCATATCGCACTTTACGTATGTTACTTTGCGGTGAGGAGGCTTTCACAGCGACACATAGTTACATGCATTATTATCATATAGTCTATCTCCGTTTTCTACATGAGTTATATATTTCGAAATTTTATAAAACAAAATGTTGGTTCCTAATGTTACGTATAGATATTAGCTTATGATCTATTGTGATCTCAACATTTGTCAAACTTGTTATTTTATCGGTACTCTGCGATGTTTTATTATAAACTATTTCTGTCTTTATTTTCTGTCTCAAAAATATCTAGTAATTGTTATTTAATTATTGAAATATGTTGGAAAATAAATTTGCTTCCATTTTGGGAAAAAATGTTGTACCATTATAATGTAATAAAAAAATACGATTATCTACTTTAATATTCATTACATATGCAATATCATAAAGGTATGAAATATTTCTTAATTACGTCAATTTCTTCTTTATTGTAAAGTTAAAACAGAATATTTGAATATTTGGTTTTTCTTTATAATTTTTTTCTTTGAAAAATCAACAAAAATTTTAAGGAGATATCTCTATTTTCAAACTTTCTTTAAGTTTTACAACGTAGTCAGTAATTAAATACTAGATATGTCATTATACAATGGCTTATATAAAAAATAAAAACGATTTGAATATTTCTACTGGCACCAGAAAAAACATAGGGTAATGTTGAAATATTTTTAACAATTTATTTTTCATACAGGAATTTGTTAAAAGCGGTAGCGGATACATGTTAAAACAGTGGGCGAAGGGGGAGAGTATGTGGCGGACAGTAAATATATCAGACTGACAAGGGCATTCATCTTGAGGATGGAGAACGCCCAACCTTAAACGATTTACGAGGGGCAATGGCAGCGCTGGTAAACACCAATGGTTCTACTTCAGACACATAAATAACGCCATTCCTTTAATAGCCGTTGCAATCTTCGTCCGTTGTAAAACCTTGCATAACATTCAAGTAGTTTGTGAATAAATGCAACACACGCGGTCAGGGAATGCAAATCACCGTACCGAGCATCAGTTTGAAAATTTAAATTGTATAGTCAAACTTAGGGAAGAGATTCATGAATTAAACATAGCCTTAGAAGTTCCCCAGTTAAGAGGATAACGATAATAGATGGTCCGAGTTAATGTTTTTATTTAATTTACAATCTAAAGTTCTAAACGAACAAACCTTTATATTATATTTTGTTAACATGTGTCGAGGGACGGATAACATGATTCGGAGTAGCTATTTGGAATACTTATGACATCGTTGCTTATTTTTTCACAGTACCTGAAACTTTTGTTTTTAATGGCGGAAAAGTTCCTCTTTACATAGTTATCATTTACTATGAAGTTTCTGTTTTCTAACTGCCGTGAAACACGAAAAAATACTGTGAGAAATATGGTTGTTTTTTAAAATTAATTTTCCATTTCGCCGGCTTCAAAAGAGAAGAAACATTCTGTTATTCTTCAATCTAATATTGAATATGGGATAAAGCAAAAGAGCGGTCATTGTTATTCGAATGAAATATGAGCGAAGTCGCCATTCGAGATGTATTGTCTGTCGGGACAAAGCAAACTGTATGCCACGGATTGAACTTCGTCCGAGATACAAAATTTAATTTCTGTCTCGGGAGTTCATTTCTTTCCCGAATACGGATGTTATTGTCGTCGGGGCCCTTTATGTGCTTCAAGTTGAATTTCAGTCAATGGGAACGCAATATTGTACTGCATTTGTGCGAAATGACTAGCGCATCTGTACTGTTTCTGAACAGTTGTATCATCAGATGAAATATAAAGCGAATTTGTTGAGGCAAACTGTGCAATATTGTGGATGTTCTATTTAAGTTGTGTTTATAAAAACTTTGTTATAAAATACTGTATTCATATTTTGTAAATACAACGTTTCCAGGTCTAAAATTTGACGTATTAGAAATAAATGATATAATGTTTATAAATAAATATCTAAACACTTATGTTTTTTATTGGCAGTGAAAATCGTCCGTGAGTGATGGAGGAATTTGTTTGTTCATTTTAGGTCGTATTCGAGTAAAAGGTTTTTATACAAGCTCGCCATATAATTGTATCGGGAAATTAATCGACCTCTCGCTACCTTAAACACGCTCAATTGTTTTTCCCTGTTTTCACACAATGTGCTATAATTACTGGTAACGTAAAGCGTTTGGATCGATAGCTTTCTTTTAGCCTGATTTATACGGGCACATACATATATACACATATTCATACTGCCTCGGTGGCGCAGTTGTATTACGGTGCGACTGCCGTTTTGAGGTCTCGGGTTCGATCCCCGGCTCATATCATGCGGTATTTGGTTTTTCTACTCAGTATCATCCCGGAGTTCGCAATTTGTGCCCGATATGGCGACAGGCTCGCCCCCTGTCACATCTGGGACGGAACTAAGCTCGGCGGAATGTGAGTGGTGTAGTTCGCTATTTCACCTCTGCCTAATCCTTCGGGGATAACAGGCGTGAGCTTATGTTATGTTATGTTATATTTGTAGAGATTATTAATTATGTCTTTTAATTAAATTTTACACTTTGAATTAATATAACTTAAATTACAACAAGTCCTGTTACTTATAAAAAAACTATTTGATATCCTATTGATTTATTATTAAGTTAACATATATATCATATACATTTTTATACTAGATGTGCCCGCGGCTTTACTCCCTTGAAATTCAAACAATTTGCAGTTTGCCTAGGTTCTTTGTCTGGATAAAGTATACGTCATTACCAACTTTAATAGAAATCGGTTCGGTGTTTTTTTCATGATTGGCAAACAACAGACCCACAGGGAGACAGACACAATTTCTTTTTTAACTATCGAAATGTGTTCTGTAGTCGATTCTGAAGCCCCGCATAGTATTTTTTCTTAAACATCTTCAATGTACAAATTTCGTCTCGTTAGCCTTTTATTATAAGTATAGATAACATATTCGGTTTCTAGGTAAATATTAAATGTCAATTTTGAATATTAATTTGCTGTTTTTACATCTCTTCGCTTATTTTTGTAGGCTTTTAAACAATTATTCAGAGATAAAAAATAATTTCAGAGTCCTATCCTATACAATCGCTGTTTATAATTTCCCGAGTATCTGAAAGATGTGAAAATGTAGTCCAAAGTATAAAGTTGCGAATAGTTTCTTCAGCTACGAAGCGCAGCTAAGCAGTATTACCAACCCGTGGAAACAATTCTATTTATTCGTACAGAAACACTTGTAACGTCAAGTCCTAAAGCTCTTCGCAATGCAACGGATTGAATTTAAACCGGCGAGAGGTTGGATACAAAATTTATTGCATTTGTATTGCAACGGTAAAATTAACAATGTCACATTTAAGTGACAAATTTATTAATCGTGAAATGTTATTCGCGAACTCCAGCCGTGGTATTGACATAACGTCACTCTTGAATGAAGACTGGTTATGTGTCGTAATACGATCGCTTTATTTTTATTGCTTTGACGTGTTTCTTAAACGATATAAGAATATTATTTTGCAGTTAACATTTTGTATTTATGTACTCTTGTGTTTAGCTACAGTAAGGTATTTTTAATATAATAAAAAATAAACAATTCTTTGACAAATTTTTGTTTGTCCGTGTTCGAAAAATCGACTTTTTTTTAAACTGTAGATATAATTCTTAAAACTAAAAAAAACTGATAGCACTAAAGCTCATCAAAAACATCTAAACAAAACTTAAAATATCAGTTCATAAATAAAGAAACAAAATATCTTGAACTGTTTTATCTGTGCCTATTTATGTATAAATTTAGACTGTTATAAAATATAAAGGATATTTGCTAAATAGAAATTCTATATCAAATTAACGAGATAAGAATTACGAGTTTCAGACTGCAATTAAAGCTAAATTAAAAATGGCATTGGTTTCTCTATACCGTACACATTGCGAGGGCTTTTGATAAGTAATTAAGGCACTATGAGTTTGTTACATGACTTAGAATTATTAGGAGCACCTAAAACTGTTGGAACTTTGTCAGAACCGTAACTTTCGAACCCATTAACGTGTATTTAATTGTTTCAAACAAACGTTTGTTAGGTTATATTGCGCTTGTTTGAATGTATCTAGCGATAATTCTCTGAATATTTGCTGTAGTTGACTTGAAATAATACGTCACAACGTTTGTATTTACTAAGGGTATCCATGTAATTTAATCATCATCAATGTAAACAGATATTATTTTACAACTAAACATAAATATTCAATTACGCTGCGGAAAGAAAAAAGGTGATTTATTGAAATTCATTTTTGATAGTTTAAATTTCATTATAATCGCTTTAAGTACGAAGTTTGATGGTTTTATTCAAAAATGTTACAACACTGCATATGTAGCGACAGTAATATCACGAAAACACTTTCTTTTTTCATAATGTACTAGACTCATCGCTTTGGACACAATGAAAACACCTGATGCTAATTGACGATGTGGGCCAAGATGGTAAATACGCTAAATCTAGTTATATTGACTTTCAAACGATGTTGCTGGAACATGTAACTTTAGGTGTTTGACAATAGTTTTGCAACTTGAGTATGATAATAAGCCAGGCGAAATTTAGAAAAATACTATACTGTACTGAGTTATGGATATTCTATTTGATATCTTAGATCATTGCATTGATAATGATAGACCGCTGAATGTCGAATCGAAATCAATCTTGTTAAGACTCGCGCAATACATACACATAAATCCTTATCATAAATTTCAAACAATCTGTATAAATTAATTGACAATTATCTCATTATTAAAGGAAACTGAAATCAATCTAATATATTACGGGTCGTGTAAAAGCAAACGCCGTCAAATCCAATACGGATGTGACGGAAAATGATAGTATTGATTAGTTTAAAATATGGCGGATTTTGAAACGAAGTTCCATTTTTAAGCTCAAATTACTCAGATATATTAGTCAGGTAGCGGTTAGTAAACGGAAAGTTTTTTGAGTTTCATATGCATAGGTTGCTAAACGAAGTCATAGACATCATACCATATGTGACGGCGTTTGATTTTAGATGACTCATAATATTGTAAAATGTTTCATGCATAAGTTCTATATGTGTATCAGTCCCGAATGGTTACTGTAAACATGTGAGTTGTAAAGTAGTCGAAAGTTCTTTATTCATTGCGGGTTCGCCTGAAAATCTAAGCTCTCGCCACAAACAAGCGACGCTCATACATATTAATGTTTTATCTACATTACCTAACGCGCCGAGGAGCAATACTTACTTTAATGTGTTCGCGGTAACTCTGCTCTCACCTGTCGAAATTGTGACATTCTCTTATACATGGTGTGATACTTTGTGAATACTTGATGTGTCTGTTGCTTCGTTGATGTTTGTTTTATCTCTTAGCTATGCTCTTATCTAAAACGATACGAATTACAAATTTAGATTTAGTTTTTTTCATGTTACTAGCAATCTACCAAATACGATATTTAATTCATTTTTTTACATAACTATTATTGTAATGAGGTAATTCTGCTCGTATGATTTAACTGTATGCAAAACTTTAATAATTGTACAAAATTCGTTAGTTTAAATTGTACTATTTGATTCTACAGTTCTATATATTTTCCATACGAAAAAACGCTTCTAAGGTTTTACCTCCTCATAAAGAGTATATTACAGCAAATATTTGTACAAACTATGGAGGAATATATTTGTGCTATCCTATGTTTGTTTGTTATTTCTTAGTCCATTTTATATCAAATTACTGGAGCTTATAATCAAATCTGAATAAAGGGTTGACTAAGCTAATTGAATATCGTTCCTTTGGTAAAGGTACGTTGTTACTAATTCAGTACCTATCTAAAACCTAATTTATACAGCATTTCGTATGAGCAATTATTGGAAACAGTTGTGTTCCATTTCACCAATACACGGCGATTTCAATTAGTTTCATGAATGTAAATCTGACAAACAGCACGTGGTATAATTTCACCTGTAATAACTAACAGTTTGAATGTGTTCTGCCTAAAGCATTAATAACACAATAGTAAATATCCGCAGTTACCTATTTCTTTTTTTTGCTTTCTATAAGTTTTAAATAGTAAATTTAAGCAATGTTTATTTATTTATTGCAATGTTCTACTATGGAAGTTAATTTCTGTATAATTTCAGGGATTTGAATGATATGAATATGAAATGTAATCTTAATTTCTAAGTCGGTCAATAAGTAGAAACCTCCAATGTAGACAAGGTAGCCGACAATGAGGAGGTAGTCGGCAAACACATTGTAGGCGCCGCGCCAAAGCAAACACCAGTCCTAGCGGAGCAGCCGGTCAATTAACAGACTTGCCAGGCTTAACGCTTGTACCAATCGCCTGGCTAGTTCACGGATATTTTGAGACATCTATCTACTCTCAATGTGCATCGAAATTCCATGTAGTATTCAATGTTGGAGGTTCAACATTATCACGACTATAATTGAAAGGATTTGTCCAATGGATTTCGTAACGTATTTCCGTATATTGTTTCAGAATGTAAAACATAAGGTAAAGTAGGCCTGCGCTTTAATTTTGTAAATCACAAAAAAACTGGTACATCTTAAATGTATTTATTCAGAATCAGTACTTTTTGATATTATGTTTTAGCATATTTGATTATATATCGTTCATGACTTCGGTTCATACTTGAATTCTCTGTAATGTTATTTATTTTTACCAACTCCTTGTTTTGCTGCCTTTGACTTTATACAGCCGTGTATCATATACATTTGTAAATGTTTTCTAAATTTCTTTAGTAATGTTGATAATATTTTATGAATTAATGTACCGGAAGCTATATCAAAATATTGATAATCCTCTAGTAGTTAAGATGCTATTAAAATCATATTACCTCTATATTCTATAAAGTGATAGAGGCACGTCTCGTCGTGTCTGCGACGGTATATGACCACTCACCTTTATACTTGAAGGTAGAAACCTCGTAGACATTATAATGGAAATATAATTTTTTAGTCGACGTTGTGATCAATAAATTCCCTTGACAAAGTAAAGACGAAGATTAGTAATGATAAAGTTTGCTCAGTAGACAAGTTCGACATTGATCAAATATTTAGATTGATGATGTAGATTTTACTTGTTTACTTTTAAATGAAGAACAATTCTGATTAGGTACATTTCAATGGAAGATCTTTCTCGGAATATTATTTTTTGCGTAGTAGCTTTTTGGATGTTAACATTTAATTGGAAATCATAATGAATTAAGAGATATACTTAAAACAAAATATTTGATAATGATTATTATTGAATGACTTTTATAGGTTTAAGTTATTTGCTATACTTTATAAGAGTTTATTTAGTTTATGCGTTTAGTTGTTAGTTGCGTTTTTGGTAATATTTATTTGTATATTAAATCAAATACGTTTCAATTAGATGTTGCAGCTAAGTCTTGGTTACATATACGTTAAAAACGTTAAAAAAATTACATGAAAGACATTAAAATATAATAGTTCTGCAGAGTTGCGCTTAATATATTATTAAATTATAAAGTCAAATTAAAGCGAAGTAGTTTAAAACGAGGTTACTTACATACTCTAAGAGTATCGTGGGTATTTAATGGAATTAAATTCGAGGTCTGTTTAACTACGTTTACAGAACTTTTTGCACATAACTAGTCGTTGGCTGGGAAAACTTAATATTTTCAAACGAGTGTCGGTCCTACAAAAAGAGATCTATTGACATTTCAGTGTGATTACAAGCGCCGGCTGTGACTCAAAAAGCCGTTGTTTGTCGACTCGCTCCTTGGGTTTAAGTAATTTCCTCCTCAACTAAAGTGGCTCTTTCGTTAGTTTACTTTGTGACTATCGATTGTTATTTCAGAGATTTGAGATGATAGCTTTCCCTTTCCTTGTTTTCTACGTCATTTTATTTTTCAAGTAAATGTCGTTACAATGGAATTTATTTATTTTATGTTGTGAAAATCAAGAGAGAAATATGTCTACCTTCATCGACTTCTGAATTGTTTAAACTAATTTAATATGAATTACTTTTAGATGAATTGGTATTGGACAATATTTTTTCATAATGAAATTCTAATATGTAGAAATCACACACTATTTAGTCCAACTCCCTAACAGATCAAAGTAGTACGTTATACAAAACTTAATTATTTTATAACACAATTTTTACATCAATCTAAAATAACGTTGTAATTTTATTTGTAAAAGATCTATTTTTTATACGATATAGGCTCAGTGCTTTGACCACAATCTCATCTGATGTTAAGTGACGATATGGTCCAGGATGGTAAACACACTAAGCGTAGAGGCACTGGTTCTCAAATGATGCTGTCGGAACACGCATATTGGTAATTGGCGACATGTTTTCAAACTTGAGGGTGGTAGCTACCCAGGAGGATATCATTAAAAAATGTCCTACCATCATGCTATAGTTTCCTCACGATGTTTTCCTTTACCGAAAGTTAAGGCCGATTTTAGTGTCGGATAGGTGGGGAACGAACCCGCAACGATCGGCGCGGAATCCGGCCGCACGACCCGCTACGCCAACATCGTTTCATTTTAATACCAATTAAAATAATTCCTGTCTATTGAACCATCGATTGTTTCGATATCAACAAAACTATATTATATTAAGAACATCTCATATATGTGATTATGTATGTACGTAATAGGAACGTAACTACTTCTGAGAGAATTTATTAAACATAACTAACTCTAAATAAGTTTGTTTACGACCTTTCTCAAACTTAATAGAAGCTTTGACCGCTATTAAATACAAAAGTTGTTCTTGTATAACTTAATATGGAAGGTAAGGTAATGCCATGTGGGAAATGAAGGGCTAGATGTAATTTCATTTGTATGAGTTTCAATCGTTGTGTTTCAATTTACGTTATATGTATATAATATATATTAGTCAGTAAAGATAATAAACAGTAAGGGAATTAAAAAAAAAAAAATAATCTCAAAATTTTTCTTAAATACACCGCTTGTAGTCTGAAAAATGAGTTGTAAAATTGTCACAAGGTTATTCCTAAGAAGTCCATAACAGACAATGTAAAAATAAGCTGAAAGAAAACTATCATGTAATAAGCTCATTTTAATTAATATGGATAATAACAACATACTTAAAGATGTTATTTTTCTAACTTAAATGAATGATATAGGCAATAGTAACGTTAATGAAAGCAAGAGGGTTCCCAGAAGGAGTCACGTAATGGCGTCGATGATGGCTATATAAAATCTAATAGGGGACTTTAACAGTGCTACAATTCACGTCGCGTCGGCCTGGAAAGTAGTATTACTTGATTTGGGGAGCGGAGTGTATTTCATAAATAATTTTGAGCGTTACAACGAAGTTTCATGAGACCCTGTTTGAAAATTGCTTTTCGATTAACTCAATGATTTATGCACAACTAATTTGTGAAACCCTTTAGCCTTCAAGTGTAGTTTTTACAAAACATAGATAAGTACTTGATGGCCGATTTTGATTTTGAGAGTGGTAGCTAGCTCATAAAATTTTATAGTCTAAAATTTGTATTATCAGAACTCGGTAAAAAGACTGCATTTAATCTGATTTTAAATAAAGTACCGTTTTATAGTCTGACTATATCGAGAGTCGCTGTCACCATGCCGGCATCCTTTTACCACGGGTAATGGTTTCGCCACACAGCGGGCGGCTCAGAACACCAACGCAATGTTCCTACAGAAGACATCGCGTCGACGCGAGCCGAGTACGAGCCGTGCGCGACCTCTTCTATAGTAAAAACGCGTTGGCGTCCAATACCGTTTGCTAGTGCTGTTTGGCGAAACCATAAGGTTTCTAGATATCGTGTCATTGTGATGATTTTTCATAAGTGTAAAGTGCACTCAATCCTTTCGACTTAACATTAAGATTTTAAATAGTAGTATGTATTTAATAGAATCTTTATAAAGATACCTCTATTTATAAACTGTTAACTTCGTTGCTGTATTCTTAAGTTTATTTTTAAAATGATTGTGAAAGTAAACTGTTAGTATGTTATGATTAAATATATGGAAGGAACTTTATGCAAATAATAGTGAATATTTTTTTTACTGTAAAGTAAACTTCAGACAAAATTGGATGGGAAATAAAAAAAATGCTTGTGTATTTTGTTAACGATGGTTTCAGTTAGCGAGCTTTAATGAAAAACCGGCACCTTATTGTCATCTCGGGGTGCATAGTGTACAGTATTCCTTTAATCTAATTACGCGCGCAGCTGCTGCAATTTCCTTTTGTTATACTATGTTGCAAATATAAAGTGGAAAAACATTTTATTCGTTTCATTTGTTTTATTACGTCAATGTTAGTAGACCTTAACTAGTAGTACGGTCCTTGATCAACCATTATATAATCAGAACTTTTTATTCCCTCTTACCACTTGTCAGCTAAGCTCTTATTTGTCCCCCCATGGTAATGTAAGCATTGATGTAATTTTTACAAAATCTCCTAAGTAATTCCATTCAGATACCCTTCTCCACATGGACATTCTCGACATCGTAAAGAGGATATCCTAGTAGCATTTATCCCATACAAACGTGTACCCTGTTTCCTCCCTGGATAA
Organism: Samia ricini; assembly: GCA_014132275.2. Lineage (NCBI taxonomy): Eukaryota > Metazoa > Arthropoda > Insecta > Lepidoptera > Saturniidae > Samia > Samia ricini. The sequence continues at coordinate 28,392,405 of AP028159.1, read as the reverse complement.
TAGCATTATGGTGAATATTTTTATACCAAATAATATATATCTACTATCGACATGCCCGTACGTTTTTTGTTTTTTTCCATTAATTAGTTATTGTAGAAACCGTAAAACCGCTTTTTACCGTCATTTTTAGACGTTTGTCCAACAAATTTGATGAATAAAATTAACAAAAGCAAATCGGTTCAAAAAAATCGGTTCATTTTTGGAGGACGAAGTGATGTTATCGTCTATTTTGCATAGGTTAAACCAGCCCGAGCTGCAGTTGTCCCTTTCGTGTTTTGTAATTCTTTCTTTAGGGTGCAACGCGATAGCAATAGAATTCTGAAATACCTACTTTTCCGACCGCATGTCCTCTTAAGAATAAGTAAAGCACATACCAAACCCTCTGTACCTAAGCACACGTTTTAATCTTTTAAAATCAGGTAATTAAATATATGTATGATTGTTTCGCTTTATCGTCAGCTCGTTTCGAGATCGTTGACCCGACGTTTGCAGCATAAACTAACCGCGACCGCACAATCCAGCGGATGTTATTCAAAACAAACAATATGCTTGATTTGCATGAGCAAAATGATCTGCACGTTCGTAGTGGACGAAGCGCAGCGCTCGCAATAATTTGATAAACTATTAAAATTGTAGCAATAAATACAGTGAAATTTTTGAGAATAATTATGAGGGTGCTTCCTCGGTAAGTGTTCGACTTAACTATATATAGATGTATTTATAACTACGGAGGGAACACGCATTAGTAACACTAGGGTTGATATCGATTTCAAAACCTGCTTTAGGATGAGATTAGCGTAACTCGATATGTGTACTCTTGTATCTGTTTCAATTAATGGATAGACTAAAAGTAAATATTCCGTCTATAAAATGTGTGCACTGTAACACATAAGCGCAATTACAAATATTTACAATACGACATAACATAACATAACATAAGCTCACGCTTGTTATCCCCGAAGAGTTAGGCAGAGGGTGAAATAGCGAACTACACCACCCACATTTCGCCGAGCTTAGTTACAATACGAGAAAGTACATAAAAATGTAATGATAAAAACATAAGCTATTAATAAGTGTTTCATACATTATTCGGATTAAAAATAATAAATTTTACTTTATTAATATTTATTCGTATAGTAAAATCACAAGCATTGGTCGCGCTCCAGTGAATTTGCACAATTTATGCGCTATGTCAGTTTCGGCAGATAGTATCTGGTGTGAGTGAAATTATAATGAGTATATGCTGTGAACGTAATTTTAATTTGTATTTTACAAACAACCTAGTAGTTGCGAGTGTTAATATAATTTTATTTAAAACTGTACTATAAATATTATCGTCCAGTTTTTATTTTTAACTGTAGCACTACTTTTGCGAGTGATTTCATTTTTACCTCTAACCAAGCGGCTTTATTCTCGGAGTGCATTTGTGCTGTACAAAGCACGCCGGTTGTTTGGCACGTCTGCTATTCTAGCTTGGCAGAATGTCAGCCCTCCATTATAGTACGAGAGTCAAGCGATTTTCACTTCTTCGTTTATTTTTATGGCTTTTTCACCATTGGATAGGATCATGAACCAAATAATTTATAAGTTGTAAAAACAAATTTATCGTTAGACTATTAATAAATGTATAATAAAACAGTATTCGTTCCAGTTAAGTTCAAGGTGTGAAGTCGTAAATCAATCTCGAACGAGTGATTTTAAATCCAGTGAACCGTGTAACGAGGGTTACGTGTATTAAACACGAAAATCACCAGTTCTAGAATACGTTAAATTCAGCTTTACGATCTTTTATTCACCGACATGTAAAATAATATGTTATTTATTAACAAGAAAACATTATAATTTTGGCGTAATGTAGGTCAACGATAAAATTTGTTCGTGAACTTAATTCACACGCGTTCCACAGTATTTTTATGTGGCTCTAATGTAATGGAAGCAAGTGAATTTGAGAGTAATCATATTTCATCGCGCAAATATTTCGCGAAATCTCGAGGTATATTTTATTCGTGTACGTTTTTATGTAATCTATATTACGCGATATCCGACGGATCGATAATGGTTTTTTTCCTTGTACTATACACCTTCTAAATCTATATTGTAAAGTGACATCGTAGATCATTTTTCTACACGAGCTCGACTCATGCTGTGAAATAACGCTTACGTCAGAGGGGGTAAAGAATCTCGCGTCAATATTGTCATCTGAGAAGCAACAACAGAGGCTGAGCTGAAAGTCCATCAATCATTGGAAGACAAAAAAAGGAAATCGCCAGTGTCGATTAGGGCACGACATTCGCCGCCATCTCACTTTTCATAGTATTGCGCTGGGACGACGCTTAGTTTTTTTTCGATATTCCTTCAAAGAACAAGATATTTTTTGACAGTAAAATTTTTTACCAAGTTTTCTAGATAGAAAATAAATCCAGTCATTGTAATTAATCGTAGCCAACACGTACCTATTTTACAAACGTAACAAAACGAAAAAAAAAAGTGTGTTACTAAGATTGTCTTTGAAACTTTTCATAAAGCTAAATCCGAAGTAAGACATTTTATATAAAAGCGAGCTGTTTTACTGTTTCAATTCCAATGTTTTCTTCACTAGTGAGACGAATGAAATAGGCCACCTACTTATTTCGGAGTCTGGCATTCTTAGCATAAAAGGCGAGCCCATTTATTTAGGTAGGTAAGCTTTTGTTGTGTAACGTTTTGTTAAATTTTCTTCGTATACGCGTTTCGCTAAGAATACGCTATGTACTATATATAAGATATTTGATCATATCGGAAAAATATAGGGAGCTCTGGAATTCCATCCTCTTCAGAGCCTCGACCTATATCTCCAACTTATTGTAGTTTGATAAATATTTTGTGTTTAAGGAATGCATTTAGAAGTTGGTTAAATAATTTAATAATAATATTGTAATTATATAGTATTGCCAAAATAAATATGCAAAAATAAAATTTGAAAGCTTTGTATTCCATATATCAATCGAATTTCTTCATATTTTTTCTGTATGGCTTAATATAATATTAATATAAGCTTACTTTTATAGCATTTTACCTTCAAAATTGCAAAATTAATTATAGACTAATTTCGACCTCCGAATTTATGTCAATACTTTAACATATTTACTTCTACATTTCGGGATATTATGTTAAGTGTTAAATAAACATAACAGGAAAAGTAGATGAGAAAATTTTATATATGTCAGCCATTTTCATTGTAGTAAAATTCAAACCACTAATTAGATGAACTATACCAAAAAGATCATTTATTCCAGCTTACAGTGGAAACTGTAGTAAAAGAAAAATGTTAGCAGGCCGTACTTTTAAAGCAAGTGTTTTAAATGCAATGTGTTTTAAAGTGCAATAAAATAATTTTGTGAATACACTTACTAAATTAACAGAGTCACACGTACTTTAATGGAAAACTGATTTACCTGTAACAAAAAGTTTTCAATGTAGCAAATTGTTTTAAAACTTTATGATATACATAATTCGATTACTCCTTAAAAATACTTTTTATTAAATATATTGCCTCGATTAATTTTATGAACAAACCTTTAATATGTCGATTACCCATAACAATGAGACAATAGGAAAACAATGGAGAGCTAGCGTAAACGCCAGGTTAGTTACCTCAAGGGGTTTAATAATTTCATTTAAAACCAAAAATTTATTCCTTAAAATTATAAGAGATTTTAATTATAAAAGTAATTTAATCTTTGATCCACACCTATTATAATTGTCTAGAGGTAAACTAAGACCGTTTATAATTTTTTTTTATTATATATGAGTGATCATTCGACCGGTGATTTGGTCTGGAACTTAGAATTTTGTGCTACATTCTCATAATTTTATAAGATAATTAATGTTTACAAGAAACAGTGCCTACCTACAGAACCTATGGTCGCAATTCTCATTGCCTGGAATGATAATGACTTCTTATCTATATATTCTCATCTCAGAGGGGTTACCTGGAATCTACTTCATTACAATAAGATGAAATGCAGTCGACTGCCGAGCTCGTATAAACAACGTATAAATTGTTTTTGTTTCCAATACTTTGGCTTTCACATTAATATTCAATTGAATGAAACATATTTACATTTCATTGCATTTTAATGTACATTTATTGCTAGAACTATATGATCAGGTTTGCACGGTAATTCACAAATACGGGCAATTGTATGAAACCCGTGAATATTTGTATTTACAGACGTACAATCGAATATGCGATGCGACCTTTAGATCGCATATGACGAGGTGACGAGTATGTGTATATTTATCGTATCGGGGATTTGTGCGAAAATCTGCAAAAAAAATATTTTATAAACCGTTTAAATGATTGAAGATGTTACTTACAAATTTCCTGGTTTCAAGATTTTTGGCAAACGTATTTACTAAAACTACATAAAAATTTAATTTTAGGTATTGAAACTTGTATCTATTAGAGTCTGCAAGACTCAATGTCTCGAAACCATGTTCACTGCATTTATCATGTTTTCGTAGTAAACACTCGATTTTTTCTTTTTTTTTACACGGAATAGGCTTAGTGCTTTGACCACAATCTCACCTGATGATAAATGACGATGTGGTCCAGGATGGTAAAGAAACTAAGCCTAGAGGTTCTGATTCTCAATTGATGCTGCCGGAAAACACCTATTAATATTTGGTGACAGGTTTTCAAACTTGAGGTGGTAGCTACACAGGAGGGCATTATTAGAAAATCCCTACCTCCATGACATGGTTTCCTCACAACGTTTCCCTTCACCGAAAGCCCAAGCTGATTTTAGAGTTGGATAGGTGGATTCGAACCCACGTCCATTGACGCGGAATTCAGGCCGCATTATCCACGCACGCCATCATGCCATCCGAGTCGTCATTTTTGCATTTTTGATATATCTAATATTTTATTTGTGTATAGTTCATATCATACGTATATCCATAAAAATATTACCCAAATTGTGCCAATCATTGATTTATGTTATAAACAGAAGTAAAGGATGCGGTCGTCAGTATACAACGACCGAACCCAGGTATGTCTAAAAGCTATGTAGGGACGTCAAACTAGTAACCTCGACTGGGTAAATATTTGTATGCGCCGCAAACACTCTGGGTACAAGAGGCAAAACGGATGTTGTTCTCGCAAGGAACAAAAGACAAAACATTGCAAATGGAAACAGGGAGATGGGGAGATGCTAACACAGCGGTGTCTACTTTCTCGCTAGAGCATACAATAATGAGATCAAACACACAGTTTATGTATATTTAGATAATCAATAGAAACCAAACCTCTTCAGATTTTTTAAAATATTTTTTTATGGATCACTGATCAGTGACTGATTCTTCACAAAGAATCAATTCGCTGTTTCTAACTATTGTATTTATGCAGGTCGGTTAAACATTTTTTACGAGTTTCTAAGCATGATCATATTGCTCATTTGAGACTTTCCTCTATATTACATGGCTAATTTATCTAATGATTCTTAAATGTGATGGAAAGACACAACTTTCTATCTAAGCTGAACAAATAGATTATATTTTTTTTAATAATAATTTCATTTGTTTGATTGGGTTTTAGTAATGTATAGAATTAGTTGTAAATTTAGTTGATAAATTAATGACTATCAGTCTGTTATATTGGGAGTTTATATTCACTATAAAATATGTAGAAAAATGTCAAGAAACATTAAAGAAGAATCATAAAGAATAAATATTATATGCAAGTAGAACCAGGGGGACAGCTAGTTTATATATCCGTTGCTCATCATACTAATATTTTAAAAATACCGTAATTAATGGTACGCCTGATGAGCTATTTTCAATTAATTTTTCAACCATTAAACTTATGTGTGCGGTCAAATTCTTAAAAAAGGTTTTGGATTTAAATATACATTATATAAACTGTATATAATAATATCTCGATTACCCATAAAAATGAGACAATAAGAAAACAATGGAAAGCTGGCGTAAACGCCAGGTTAGTGCTCAAGGGGTTAAACAATTGATTGAAGAATACATTGTTAAAATCAGTACGGATTAGTAAATAGCCCAGAGCGCAGCCTTGTTATTAAGGTGTCACCCGCAGAGTTGCTTGGGCTCGACGAGACGTATATTTTAAAATATTAGCTTTGTAAAACAATAGAATATTGTAAACGGTGGTTAACGAATTCTGTTTTGAAAATGGGACCTAAATAACATATTCTCGTACTATTTAACGTATTAATTAATCTCATTTCTTGCAACATTTTTAATTGATATAAGTAATTTATCACCTTGTTATTGAATTTCGAAATATTAACTGACTCGCTTTTATTGTGAATAATAAGTTATTTCAGTTCTCTTCAATAAACAAGTGATATCCTATAGTGTGGATTGTATGGAGTTACACCGCTTTTACATAGAACGACATAATTATTAATTACATCATAACTCTGAAATATTAAATATATTAGTTATTATTAATAGACTGAGTAAAGAAATGCCGGTCGTATAAGAAACTTATCTCAAAATGATCGGTGATCTCGAGTGCGATCTAACTCTTTCGTATTACCAAGGATAAGTCTAAATATGTAGAACTGATTTGCCAACCTTCATTAGTTGGAGAGATACCTTAACAAGGACAAGTTAAAGTTAATTTACATACAACAAGAACGCGGTGGTGGTTATATTTCTGTTGAGTTCATTCATTATTACTCTTATACCTTTTTTCATACAATTCTAAAGTATGTACCGAAACTCGTTCAGATAATTTATCTATGCTTAAAAAAATCAAATAACCCCGTTTAATGGTTATTGAGTTACATGTCCTGAATAAACGAACTTTTTTTTTATCAATATAGCATATTATTTATTCGATTTTTTAATACTTACAACTTATGTCATAAAATAGATTATCATAGATAATTGGGGTTAGAATTTAATAATTTTAATAATTCGTGGTATTCCTACACGTGCATGACTTTCAATCGTTGCATTCGTGTAGTTTTTTGTTGCATCGCTAAACGTTCTGTGAGATCGCTTTTTGTCCCTCGGAATAAATTTACATCTCAATAAAGGCCCGCCGAATGGGAGCGGGACCTTTTTGTAATAATATCACATACATACGCTAATAAGTTCTTAATGTTCGAATGAACTGAAAATTATGACACTATAAAATGGAACTCGTACCTACCAAAAGACATTAAACGTACATTAGTACAAATAACTATGTAATACTCGCGAACATTATAAGTCAACTAGTTTGATATATAGTTGTGCTTGCGACTTCGCTTGCATATAACAATATGCAAATGCTCTTACTGCATTCTACCTCAAATGTACAGTTTTGCAAAAAAAAAAAAAAACTCGTTTGTGTTATCGTTTTATTTTTACTTATCGAAACCAAATATATATTAAAACTTAACCCCTTGAGCACTAGTCTGGTGTATGCGCCAGCTTTCCATTGTTTTCCTATTGTCTCATTTTTATGGGTAATAGACATATTAAGCAATAAATAGATGTATGAAGATTTTGAAGCGATGATGGCGTAGCGGGTAATTCGGCCGGATTCCGCACCAATCGACGCGGGTTCGATCCCTACCTATCCGACTCTAAAATCGGCCTGAGCTTTCGGTGAAGGAAAACATCGTGACGAAACCATAGCATGGTGTTAGGGCATTTTTTAATGATGCCCGCCTGGGTAGCTACCATATTCAAGTTTGAAAACCTGTCGCCAAATACCAATAGGTGTGTTCTTGTAGTATCACTTGACAACCAGTATCTAAGCTTAGTGTGTTTACCATCCTGGACCACATCGTCACTTCCCATCAGGCGAGATTGTGGTCAAAGCACTGAGCCTATACCGTGTAAAAAAAAATGAATCGTTGGAACATAAATCAATTTTCTAGCAGGTCGATTCAATATAGACTTATTAGAGAAACCGAATCGACAAGATCGTATTTATCAACCTCAACCTGACGATATTTTCCCTCAAACTTTCAATATTAATTACGACAGCATTACGATCAACGCGACAATACTAGTTAATCTGAATGCGACAGTAATTTTTATGATGTAATTAAAAATTTTCATAAATTGTCACACTCAAAACTTTTCAAACGTTTTGCAAATGACAAATAATTTTGCAGAACCTATTTGTTTAAGTGGGTACACACTTAGAATTTAGCGTAATAATATTCATGCGATATTACTGAATATCTCGCAGTAATAACCTTATTATCTTAAGGCGGTCGAGAAAAACTGTTTACTTTTCCTTTTATAGTAAATTTATTCATACATGAGTATCGGTGTTAGAATGTGCGAGCACGATTTGTTCTTCCATGCCAATTACTCATCTTTATTGTTATGACTTGCTCAGAATAATTGCTTGCCGTTACCACTATATTTTCAATTAATTTCAATACTAAAATGGCAGATTTCAATATAAAACATTTACCATTATCGATTATTTTAATGAAAAACTGTTTTGTATACATATGATATATTTAAGGAGTAGAGGATCCTGACCGGTTAGCGATCCCAGGACACTTGCGAAAATCCCATCTTAAGGCACGTTAAGAAGACATGCGGTCGGAAATGTGGTATTTCAGAAATCTATTGCTATCGCGTTGTGCCCCAAAGAATGCCCTTATTCCATAAAAAAAGAATTTTCAAACACGAAAGGGACAACTGCAGCGCGGGCTGATTTTACCGATGCAAAATAGACGAAAACATCACTACGTAGTACAACAAAATTTAATCGACTTTTAATTTACTCTCAGTTTGAGAATAATAAAGACTTTGCCTATGCCTGTGCTTTTTTAATTATATCGATCAAATTTACTTGATGAACATCTAAAAATGACGGTAAAAATCAGGCATTTGTTTCATTTTCAAATGCTCCTAGTTACTACAATAACTGATTTATGGAAAAAAACAAAACTTACGGGCATGGCGGTGGTGGATGTATATTATTTGGTATATAAATATTTAGTATAATGCTTTTATCCAGGGAGGAAACAGAGAACTACGTTTGTATGCCGCTTTCATATCCTCTTAAGTCGTTGATGCGATGATGGCCCATTAGTAGTAAAGACGGATTCTGCGTCAATAGACTCGGGTTCGAGCATACCTATTTACTTCTAAAATCAGCCTGAGTTTTCGGTGAAGGAAAACATCCTGAGGATATCATAGCATGGTGGTAAGGCATTTTGTAATAATGGCCCATCTAGGTAGTTACCATATTCAAGTATAAAAACCTGTCGCCAAATTCGCCAGGAGTGTTCTGCCAGCATCACTTGAGAACCAGTACCTCTGGGCTTAGTGGGTTTATTATCCTGAACCACATCGCCACTTGACATCAGGTGTGATGGTGCCCGCTGTTTATAGGACATCATCTATAGGTGGTTGTTATTGTAATTGTACTGTACTTAATTTAATATCATACGAAATGTAGTCATATTGGCTATTCCGAAGATAAAAAGGTACATTCTATGGTTTACAATACTTAATTTTATTTGAATTCCTATCATAAAAGATTATTTAGTAGTAGATTATATAGTATTTAATATATTTATTAAACTAGTTGTGCGCCCACGGCTTATTATTTTTTTGCTACTAATATTAAGCATATCTCACAAATTCAACTAATTCACAAACACCTGCCAGTAATACTGTGAATTGAATCGGATTTTATTCTAATTTTTATGAGTTTTAATTTTTTTACGCGGAACCCTAATTATTGTCGAAGAAATAAAGTAACTTCAGCTTTCTAACAAAAAAAGTACCGTCCAAATCGGTTCCAGCCGTTTTTCAGGAGATTAGCCATTACAAAGACAGAGAGACAAAAAATTTTAAAATTGCGTTTTTGGGATAAGTATCATATGTACACATTCATATGTGTTTAGTAAAAAAAAAATAGACACTTCAATGTTATATATTAACGACAACAAATATTGATTTTTTTGAACAGAAATAGTCGAAAAACAGTCTACGCTTCAATTTTATTTATTAGTAGTATAGATGAGTCTTTCATTGATGAAGGTGTTAGTTTGCGGAAATCCATTGTAAATAATATGACTGATAGCTTTATTAACAAAGTAACACCAACCATATTCATTACAGATTTGTAAATTTATTTTATGTAATCAAAGAATTTAACTTGGGTAACTTGTCTTGTGAAGTTTAACAAATAACTTTATTACGTCGAAGCAATTTAAAATTGACGATGTCAGACGTCTCACGCTAAAGTCAAGTATTGTCTGTGGTGAAAAAGGAGAGTTCATAAATATTCATGGCAATTTTGGTCCCGAAAAGTCAGCGTTAAGTCTATTTCCGATAAAATGGTGAATTGTCTTCATTGGGCTCAATGGTGATTCCATTTCAGCCTCTTTTCATAAACTTGACGATAAAATTAGATTAACTTTTATAAGTTTCATGAACAAGTATTTTTTTATCAATCTATATTAGTAGAAGATGGGTTTGAAGGCGGAACACATACACAATTTTGGAATCTATGCTAATAAATACAATTGAAGTGTCTGTTTGTAATGTCAAAATAAACAATTTTTTACTACATCCATATGTATATATGAAAAATATACCAAAAATAGCATTTTTAAAATTTTTATCTGTCTGTCTGTTTGAGACGGGTAATCTCCGGAATGACTTCACCGATTTTGACAGGAGTTTTTTTGGTAGATAGCTGAAGTTACTCCGCGTAATTTAGGATAATTTTGATTGTCGAAAATAATTAGGGAACCGCGTCATAAAATTAAAGCTCATGATATTTCGAAAAGAATCCGATTCAACACACAGTTTCACTAACAGGTGTTTGAATTTGTGAGAAGTATCTTTGCTTGTTGTTAATACCAAATTAATTTCCGGATTATTATTAGAGTTGCGAATAAAAAAATAAAACACCAAAAGTTTGGAAAAAAAAAAAACGGTTCAATGGTCAGTTTTACGGACAAGTACTTGAATTTATGAGAAATATTTTTATTATATCTTAATACCAAATTTTTTTTAGGATAATAATGAAACTTCTGTAAAAAACAGTGTAGTATTTATAAAAACACGGACGTAGCCGCGGGCATACCGCATACCTGAGTTTACTAATTGATAGTAAATTATTAATTTCAAAAGACTATTAAAACTTTCATGTAGCTTGCTGTTTGCTATGCCTCCATTATTAATACCTATCTTGCTCCAAATCTACGATTCTGTACTGGATTCGAAATCCCTTTAAACTACGCATCGATCGAACGTGTGCCCTGTACCTAAACACAAGTTAAATTTACTCTGATTAATTATACTTCTTAAGGTAACATACTCGTATTGTGGAAAGATGAAATATATTGCGGGCACATGGGGAAATGGTAAAAGTTTTGCGGCTGAGAGGCTTCTGCACTCGCCCTAAAAGTTCGGTGAAGCTGTTAAGGCCCTTCCGATAAACAGCATTAGCTAGGTTTGAAAAAATATTGGTAAAAACCAAGTCACAGAACAAAATTTACCAGTAAATCCAGGTAGACACCTTTGAATGTAGCATTTATAGGTAATAATATTAATTGACAACAAATCTTCAGCTCCTAGTGACCATCACTGTTATTGTTCTTTTTTTTTTTTTATTATTTCAATTAAACTATCTGCAGACTCTGGGTCCGCACCTTTTTTTAGATTGGAGATTTAAATCGACTTGCGTCGGAAAAAATTTCCTATAATAGCAATTCAAGCAGCTATGCAGTTAGTAATCTTCTTTCGCATATGTGACCTTAAATCTACTTCTATTAAATTTTTTATATCTATATATTAAATTATTTTGTAAACACTTATTTTGTTATTATTAATTACATAATTATTACATATATTTTTTTTTTTATTAACGGTCGTAACAAGCCAAGCAGAACTAGGTCCGTGTCCGCATAGTTACCTCATAGTTTGGGTTTGGGCAATTATTGCTTGTATGACCTAGGTATAGGTCACTGTTATTGTTCAGTAACCATAAGTTAAGTAACCATAACCACAAATACCATAAGCTGCAATGCATTCGTTAGTAAGTTTTTTAAAACGCGAAAGAATTTATTATGCCTGGCTATTTACGGCATTCTGTTTCCTTCTATCATATTACTAAATAATATAATTAGGAAAATATGTAAGCAAGCATATGCACCACTGAAGTAGAATTTGGATGGATTCGTTAACTGAACAGACCCGGAATTGGTCAGTTCAGATCAGATCCAGCATGTGTTAATATCATATGATGAAAATGATGATAAACACATAAAAAAATAATGTGACGTGTTGCGTTAATCTGGTTGAAAACTTCTTTAGCCGCGTTGAGCGATATTTGATAGGGGCAAAACTTGTCGCGTCACCGACATGCTAATGTGACGTGTTGCGTTAAACTAGTTATGTAGAGAAATGAACAATAAAAACTAGCATTTGTTTTCGAATATTGGTATCAATATTTGCGTTGACATTTTTTATATTATTTAGTTTTCTAATATTTCATCACTGCTATATATAATCCAAATAATATTTATTTAATTGTGGCTTGGAAGCGTGGTAAATAGATTTCTAGTTTTTGATTGTATTTATGGTGGATTTGAAAATGCTATATCAGTTAATCCATAGTTTTGATTTTTCACTTCTATCGGTAGTCCTCGTGACTACATATTTCTTTATTTATGAATTTTAGCCGGAAACGATCTCTACTAGATGTGTGTCGCAATAGACAATTCGAACGATTGCCTTTTGAAACTTACCTTGATTTGCATGACAACACAAAAGTAGGTATCTCTATGCTGCTAAAATGAATTAGCCAATATTTACGACGCGTTTTTTATTTCGATAACGATACATAATCTTAGAAATGATATTGGCTGTATAGAGTTTATATTTATACCGGCGTGATCTCGTAAAATTTTATGATATTTTATTTAGTGCCGTAAGGGGACGTAACATCGTAACATGATATGGCGAATTCCCCGAAGGAACGAATAATACCCAACCGCGTGTAAACATGTAAATTTAAAAAGATTTATTACTTAAAGATTAAATTTAATTATTTTAGGAATATCTCTTTGTTATTTCTACTTATTAATAACCGTAAATTATGCTGCGGTATTGGTGAAATTACAAATTCGAAAACTTCTATTCTGTTTTATAATGGCCGTTGGAATAACTACCAACCTCAAGTTTCAAAAACTGCTACCAAAGATCAATGGGTGTGTTCCAGCGCATAATTTAAAAACCAGTCACTCTGGGACTATCTTGCATCTCATTGTCTAATCAGGTAAGATTGTGCGGTGCGGTGTCAAAATGTATATTCACTTTAAATTTTACTCCAAATATAAATGATAATTAATAGTAAATGTATTTTTTGTGTATGTACAAATCTTTAATATTATTATAAAATTTAAACGAATGTTAGAGTCAAAAACGAATTATTCATTTATAGACTGTGCCTATAATGGGCTCTTTTACACGTCAATTTATAATAAATTGATGATTACCGAACGGAACGACGTTGTGGAAATGACAGCTGTTGAATTGAGGACCCCCCCTTAAAACGTGGGTGCGTCATTATAATTTCCAATAATTTCGTGTTTAGAATTTCATCGAGTGATAGAAGTGTCAATAAGTCTCGAACATTAAATTACCTCGCGGCTATTTAAAAACAAGACAATAATCTGGTGTTTATATTGTCTTCATTTTGACAACTCGGTGGCGCAGTTGTATTACGGTACGACTGTCGTTCTGAGGTCTTGGGTTCGATCTCCGGATTGGGTTTTTCTACTCAGTTTCATCCCGGAGTCTGGAAAAATTGTGCCCCATACGGCAACATGCTCGCCCCCTGTTACATCTGGGACGGAACGTAAGCTCGGCGGAAAGTGGGTGGTGTAGTTCGCTATTTCACCTCTGCCTAACCCTTCCGGGATAACAGGCGTGAGCTCATGTTATATGTTATGTTATGACGCAAATCGATGCAAACATTATATATTTTTTATTAAATGTAATAATACAATATTAATGTAATCGAATTGACGTTTTATTTCAGGTATATGTTCTTTCTATTTGTAGTACATAGGGACACATACATTTTAGCTTACATTTATAAGTATTTTTTAGATTTATATTTAATTCGAATTTTGGTTCCAGAGCGTCTCAGTATGAGTGAAAATTGCATAAAATGGCTCATCTGCATATAGAACACAAAAGATCGGATTCAGTAGCGAACTTTGGAAAAGGTCTGTATCTATCATTAGATAAATATAGTCTGACCATGAAAGTATCTAAAGATTTTCGAATAAAAATATATATTTACAATGTAAAAGATTGAAATGTATCTCAAAAGCTATGCATATAGAACATTATAATGCTAACGGAGTAAAGTATGTGTTTGTTTAGGTGTGTCAGTGAAACGTATGTCGGAAGAATTCAAAATAAATATGATCTCTGTGATTTATATTTGAAATTGCAACATCGTTCTGAGTGAAAAATGAAAGGATACGTGTAAAATATAAGAACGACTAGACTGAAAGACAGTGTCGCTAATTATTTAAAGTTATACTCGAGTGTGAAAGAATAATAACAGAAGTTACAATGCAACATAATATGGTTTTACAAATTCGGGCTGACCGTATTATATCAAATGGAAAATGCGCTGACATTAATGAAAGTAAGTTGTCCTAAAAACCGGTGCGAACTCAAGATGAGTTGTATTAATCTAAAGGCAGCTATAAAGATTGTTTGGGATAAAGAAAAGTTATGGCCGTTGGTTCTGACTCCGACAGATACATGACAAATATTATCTGTAGATATATCTAAATTTGATGATAAAGAGTAAATACTGTTCAAAAATATGCAGCTGGCAATTATTTCTAAATTTTATTTTAAAATAATTACAGGCTGTAAACTAATTCATTATTAGACAAAGGATGACACGCTTCGTAAATTTTCGTAACTTAACAACAACATCAATTATGTTAAGAATCATTTATTAACGAAGTTGATAGGTGTGAACGGTAAAAAACTTTTGAATATTAATCATTTTTAGGCTGAATCTTCCAGCTGTGGGAATAAAGGCCTTATATGAACAAGATTCGTATCGATTTTGCAAATACGACCAGCTTCGGTTACGTCGGTGTTATGTAGGTCAACAACCCTGAAGAGTAAGTCGGTATGGGTAATTAGAACTTTTGATATACCTTCTCCGATGAGCCGCAGGCGTTATTAAAGTACGTTTCAATTGGTTTACAATTGACGATTCATATGGAATTTGATGTTCACACAAAACCTTAATTATGAGGCGATTGATTGTTGTTAGAAAATATATGATTCATTTTAAAACTGTTTATTGGTATATATTTTTACACCGCGTCCGTAAAATGTAATTCTTCTGATTTTAATAGTCAATTCTAAAGAGTTTGTGGAAGCATTACTTTTACAATTAGACTATCGAAGAAAAGAAATGTTCGTGAATATTTGTTTCTTTGAGAGATACTTGGTTTTTAATTTAAACTATGCAATACATATTATAGCAGTAATAAAATTCAAACTCAATTAAGATAAAATTAGAGTTTTATTTGAGGTAAATGAATATATTCACTTAACAACAAGTAACAACATAGTAACTGCACGTCCGTCCAGACTTCTACTTGCCAGTTCTAAATCATAAAATGTATCTCTGACTGTGTCCCATTTTCTGTTGACTTATAATATTAGAAGCTTTAATCTGATTCGCATGTTTGTTCGTTTCTTTGGCCAGTTTTTACTACATATTTTAATAGTGAGTTAACTGGATATAAATGTCTACCAGCACCTTTTCTAGAAACACATTATCTGAATTATTTAATCTATTCTAATTTTATAAATTCGAAAAAACGCTGTTATGTTACGTTTTTATTCTCGGAACTTTGAACAACTTTTGATGAAATTCTTATAGAAATAAATGACAACTTAGAAATATATATACATATATACCTACTATATTTTGTCGCGAAAATATAACTTGAAAGGAATGAATGTTCGTATGGGGGAACTAATAATTTATCAAATTGGGATATCAAGATACTTTGTAAAATATTGTTAAAAAATTAAACTACATCTTTTAAATCCGCGTTAGCGGCGTCGCGGAAACACATGGCATTTGAAAGATATAATGTAGGTTTTTTTACACGGTATAGGCTCAGTGCTTTGACCACAATCTCACCTGGTGTTAAGTGACATTATTTTTACAATACCCTATATACCACTTTGCTATGGTTTCCTCGCGATGTTTTACTTCACCGAAAGCTCGAGTTGAACAGCGTCCATTGATGTGAAATCCGACCCCACTACCAACTAATTCAAAATCGCTGAAATGTTAATAGAAATTGTTACAAACGAACGTAGTAGAAGGATAAATCTAGTAATTAACTAGATTTACATCTAGTTAGTTTTTTATTACATACATCATACCTAAACTATACATAAATAACATCATTCGGTGAGAATACTCATGTAATCTCATTAAGTAAGTACCTACTATAATTAGATACGAACCGAATCCAAAGTTTTTGAGAGCGTTTTCAAGCACCCCCATTATGAGTCCATGAATATCAATTAAAGTTTACGACTTTAATTGGCGTACCGCCGATATTTAATGCCATTTGCATGTTGGTCAGGTATTAACTCGCAATGATATTACGAGCGGTAATTGAGTTTCGTAAGCTTTCGATGCCGGGAAATGTATTTTTCGTCGTGTTATTGTTTTACGTGTAAATTGTTATCGGGTTTACGGGATTCAGTTCCATCTCCAATATATCTATGTACATGTTTTACAGTTATTTGATTGCGGTTATTTATTCGAGATTACTAAAAGTGATTGAAGAATTATTTTTTAATAGGGTGTATAGGCTTTCACGTGATGGTGCCGGAATACATCTATTGATGTTTGGTGATGGATTTTCAAACTTGATGATTTACCTCAACGAAAACTCGACAAACGAAACTTCAGGGAAAAAAGCTCAGGTTGATTTTAGAGTTCGATAGGTGGGTTTGAACCTATGCCCGTCGACACGGAATCCGATGACGCTACCAACTGAGCCCTCATAGCTTCAATTATCATTCATTTATGTCGATTACCCATAAAAATTAGACAATAGGAAGACAATAGGAAAACAATGAATAGCTGGCGTAAACGCCAGGTTAGTACTCAAGAGGTTAATTTTCCACGCTACACTAAAACGCATGTTGATTTGTCGTAATAATACGTTTTACAGCACTAGAAAGTTACTGTGTAACTATATTATCGAGAATTTTGCTAAAATGGCAAAGCTTAGAAATTGGCCTATATTTTTCGATATCGATGCTAACCGAACCTTTCGGGATAGGGCTGATCCACGCGCGCTTCCATATTAAGGGAACATGTCATGTAGGTATTAAATATTCAATGCTCTAGTTACAATATTGCAAGGTAATACGCTGGTGGTGTGTTTTTCTCGACTTCAATGACTATTATTATCGTAATTTATTTTAGTTATTACCTTATGTAATATAATACATATTAAATTATTATGATTTTAAAAACGAATCAAGTAAATATTTTGAGTAATATTCGAGTTATAAGCTCGTTAACAGATCGACATTACCTTTTATAACACCAAGAATTTAGATAACCTTTCAAGCAATGATGGCTCAAAGTAGCAATCAAAAATATTAGTTTATCGATATGAATTTTATTTCAACCTGGGTCTTTGTTGATGAAAATGATCGTAAGGAATCTTCAGTATTAAGGTGGAAAACTATTTTTAATACCTAACTTGTTAATTACCTATTATATTCCAATGGTACAACCATAGAGAACCAGACCTCATTCTAGACTATATCTGTTTAATATCTTGCAACGAATAGTCTGTTTAACATCAAATAAAACGTTAACATTTTATTTATTATTTGCATCTAAATTATACGAAAAAATAAGCTAAAATAAAGACTCGAGTTATCCACAAAGAGAAGAAAATAATAACTTATATACTTTATAAATTGGAAAGGCATCGAGTGCCCCACAATTTTGAATAAAAAAGACATGCAATATATCATTCTATGCGGCGTACATATATCTTGGGTTATATCTGACCCATCTGAGAACTTAACCCAATATTTACTGACCCAAATATTTTTGCGCCAATGGCGGGTCCGGCTACCATCAAAAATGCGTCCTTCAGTTTATCCACATATTTTGTTTGAAGCTGCATAATATTTAGAATGTATATTAGGGTAAATAGTTTACTATAAAACTCAATAGGATACAGAAATGTATACAATGTCCTTGTGTGGTTTCATTTTATTTTCTCTTTTTTTTTGCAAAAACACCATTGCACATTATTTTCACAAAAAATAAAAATGTAGTAAGCATGATATGTAACAATGATACTTATATTACAATTATTTCACAAATATTTCACCAAAAAGGTTACTCTAAATTCAATAGAAACCCTATGAATTCTATATTAGAATCATAAGTAATATGTACAAACGTCATAATGTATTCAATACATACCTCATCATTACTTTCTTCCTTTAAACTTGTTAACCATTTTTCATAACATTTTATTCAAGTTCGCTATAGGTCTTGTACTTTATAGTAACTTTTATCAACTAAGGGCCAATTTTTTGATCCGTAGTCAACTCGAGAAATGGTCAGATTTGTAACAAATGGTTAAAACAATGCCCTGAAGCGTTTTTTGAAACATAGTTAAGCTAACCATTTGTCAAAAATGTGACTATTTGTTAAAAAATTTAACCATTCAGCCCAGTCGGGTTAGCAAGATGGCGGATGGTTAACTCTAGTGCGAACAGCTGTTTCATTGCATTTGTGTAACATTTGAAGTAGATAATTTGAAGTTTCATTATATAACATTAATTTACATAAAATAATTTGTTAAATAAATACAACGTATTGCTATTTATTATCTTTTTCGTAATATTTTTGTTTATGAATTTGGTTTTTCATTATCAAGTTCGTACAAATATTTATTTGGCTTGTAAAATATATTAAATTCAAGAATTAAATTATAAAATAAAATAATATCATTACAAAACTATCACAAGAAATAATAATGGACACACATGTACGAGAGTAGCTCGACTCTTTGTTTTTTGTAATGTTTGTTCGACAACTCGAATTATGGACCCTGACACATTTTACTCGGATTGATCATACAAAAAAAATTACCGTAATCAAAAGTATTCTATTATACAGTTCATTTTACTGGCAACATAAATATCTATTGCTGAATTTAACCATAGTAGATTTTGTCATCAAATAACGCATTGTGATTATATCCATTGGTTTGTGTAATAGTAATAGTAAAATTGACAAATGGATATAGTAACTTTGATTACGGATCAAAAAATCGGCTCTAAGGCTAACTTAACTTTAAATATCTCTTATTTTCGTTACGCATAATATCTATCGCACAATCACGCTAGACTTACTAGGTGACAGTGATACAAAGCTGTTCTAACCTGCATAACTCCCCGCTTCGGAACACGCACTAAATATATGTAATTCAATTGAACAAACTTCACACTTGTGAAAGTGGTTGCATATATCCTTTCGCTTATTTAACTATATAATTGCATTATACAAAATTAACGACTAGTGAAATACAATGACACGATAATGAAGTTAAATTAGTTAACTAAATTATGTTGGAAACATCAATTAATATGAGGGCGGGACGAATGGTTATTTACGTCAAACCCAGAGCCTAACCGGCCCGCACGCCGCACTCCGCCTCGGTTTCTGCGTGAGTGCTTAGTTTAACGTCCAATAATTTAAATCCCTATAAACTTTGACGCACGTTTATACCTCTACTTACTAGGCACATTCGGCACATCTGCTTCGTAATGGGTAATGATCATCAATTTAAATGTAAGTGGTTGGTGTTAAATCTTTAATTATTCGGTTATTTAGAACAACGGACATAAGGCAACACCATGAGGACGAATCATATATAAACAGTTACAGTTAAGATTTCTTCGTAAGTCGTACTTTTTGCTACATAACATTATTTTCTATATAAGCAGAGATAATTTGATAACAACATTATATCTAGTACATATTCCATGATTAGAATATCGGAAGCAACACGATGACAGTCATTTAATGTTAATTTAATTTACTATTCATTACATTCGTAATATTCATAAGTATTACTTACCTATGTAATATAATAGTGGATATTAAAATCTCGTCAGAGAAAATATTTGTTAATCTATACATATCTATACATATAATAAAAATGTAACGGATCGCTGTCTGTACATGGAAGATATATGAGAAAAAATATTATTAGGACCTTTATAAACGCAAACAGGACCCAAAACTATGATTTTTAAAATTTTTGTCTGTTTGTCTGTGCGTTTGTGCACGCTAATCTCAGAAACGGCTTATCCGATTTAGATGCAGTTTTCATTAATATATTGTAGTAAGCTTCACTTAACATTTAGTGTTTGTTTCATGTCAATCGGTACATAAATAAAAAAGTTATGCAAATTTAAAGAATCACGTTGAACATTTATTCTATCTAAATTCTTTCTCTGTACAGATGCATTGTATGAAACTTTACTAAACTCCATAATGGTCTATATAAAAGTATGATTATATATTATATTAATAATAATATGATAATAAATAGAAGTTAAAAATGATCAGTTTCGGAAATGTTATATTCCAATTTAAGTTGACCTCAGACATATATTATCATTCATCTGAAATAGGGTTCAGGTTAGGCTGGCAAATTTGGTTGTTTATAAATGTATAGATAAAGCACGTCGAGAGCCGGGCCACTTTCGGAGGCGCATGGCGTAACAGTTGCATTCGATAACACTGACTGTTTGCTTATTTTATTTATTTATATTTAAGGGTTTGTAAATACATATTGTATGTATATAGTTTGGTTAATTAGTTTTCAAATTAGGTAAACACGTCTTATTAGTTAAACTGTAAATACAAGTTTATACAAGTTCTTAATTTTTATGTTTAAAAAACAATTTAGTAATTTGCGATTAATTAATACATAAATGTATCTATTAGACATTTCTTTTATTTTCGATAATTAATAGGTTAGGTTATTACGTCTTAATAGTTATTAAACTGTATTAAAGTTAAACTGTGTAATAATCTGTAAGTATTTAATTTTTTTTGTTTATGATGAGTATGTGTTCACTAAATAACGCTGAGTTAGTAATAATTACTACTTCTTATAAGAATGCCTCGAAAAAGATCTAACCTCCCCCGGTGCAGCAGAAATGCTATAAGGATGAGATTAGTTCTCATTAGTTCACTGCATTTCAGTAATGTCAGGCCAGGTTTCATATTACAGAAACTTCAGCTCAGCGAAAATCTCGATTGAGTTCACATCATTCTCGAATGATGGCCACTTGAGTTAGAATGAACAGGGACCAGCGTGAAGTACGTTTGTCCACCGATCGCAAGGCTCATGTAATACCGCGTGAGTCTGAGACCTTTACTGATAGGGAAACCCGGCTGAGCTCTCAAAAACACGAACTTTGCAGTCTAGAAAGCTGGAAAGTAGCTTAGATCGTGAATCTCGATTAACAGCTGATCGTTAAGAAGAAAGAAACTGCAGAACAACGTCAGTCACGACTAAATGCCGATCGACTTCGGCATATACAAAATAAAATGTTGTCAAGTTTGATAGAAGACCCAGAAACTGGAGAGGAAATTGATATCCTTCCATGGATTACCAAAGAGAAAACAGGTTATTTGTATTCGCCCAGAATTGATTACTCTGAATTCGCATCTATAGTAAGTATGGTGGTATGTTGTCAGTTTTGTAATGCTCAAAAATGGAGAAAAGAACCAAATGGAATATGCTATTCAGGTGGCAAAAATGTTCATTTAAACTTATCATGAGCACTTTTATAAAAGTTTTACTAAATAGTGAGCATCCTCAGTGTAAACATTTTTAGACTATATCCGTTTATATAATAGTGTATTCCAAATGACATCTTTTGGGGTCAAACATATCACATCCAACTTTTAAGGTGCAGGGCCAATTTATCACTTGATTGGATCTTTGCTTCTCCAAAATGAGCCAAATTTTTTTTAAATTTATTTTGTATCAAATAACAATGAACAGGCCCATATACGACATCATAACTTTCCTCAGCTGAACATCAACTTTATATTTCAACTTGAGAATATGTTACATCAAGTAAATCCGTATGTCAGATGTTTCAAAGCCGCAATAGATTCCATCCTACAAGGCCAAAATAACAATGATAAAGTTATAAATAAGGCTGATAGACGTCCTGCGGAAGAACATCGTGAAAAGTACAATGTCCCCGTTGCAGACGAAGTTGCAGTAATATTAGTCAATCAGGAATGTAATAGACGTGACATCGTGCAGCGCGCTCATGATGATCGCTTACAACGTATTTATGAAACACACCGAGCATATGATGCCCTGCAATATCCTTTGATATATTTCCATGGTTAGGATGGGTACAATTTCAGACTCTACCAAGTTAATCCAAGCACTAGCATAACAAATTATAATAAAAAATATCAGCCTTACAGTTTTATTCATACCAGATACAAATTAGATGAAACTGTTGTATCTATTGCTACTTTATTTTCTCTATAGTAACTTGAGATTGGTAACGGCGTGTATCCGCAGGAAAAAAAATTTGTTCTAAACGCAAACCTATGCTGCGAAGTTTCATGAATGCGAGACCTCATATCATCCGTGTATGGAAACGCAACGCAAATACCAACTTGCGAAAATTCATGGCTTTGCGAAAGAGCTATTTTAAGTCCACGAAACGACCAAGCAGCAGCAATAAATGCTGAAGTTTTGAGCTTTGTTTCGGAGGATAATGTAGAGTATATCTCCATTAACAGAGTTATGAAAGATGAAGAATTTACCAATTACCCAGTAGAATTTTTAGAATCCCTCAGTGCTCCTGGACTACCAGCTCATAAAATAAATTTAAAGTCGGCGTACCCATAATGCTGCTAAGAAATTTAAGACCGCCAAAACTTTGCAATAATACTAGATTAAAAGTGAATTTTTCTCTTTTAAATTTCTGGTTCTGCGAAACCTGATAGAAGCAGAGATTTTAACAGGTGGTAGTGTTTTTATTCCTCGGGTTCCTCTCATTCCAAACAATTTTCCGTTTAGTTTTAAACAAGTTCAGTTTCCAGTGAGCTTATGACCAGTTTCGCGATGACAATTAATAAAGCCTATGGTCAAACGCTAAAAGTTGTGGATGTGGATCTAAGTATTAGCTGTTTTTCGCACGGTCAGCTTTATGTGGCTTTATCACGTGTTAATAATTCTAGCAGCCTGTATGCTTTGTTCCCCGATGGCTATACGATGTAACGACGGTGATTATAATCCAGAATAAACCAAAGTCCGAAAAATGCTGCCCAAAGTCACTATTCCACGCAGACGAAGTTGCGGGCACAGCTAGTTTAAAATAAAAATTTGTATAATTCAGTGGTTCTGCAGTTATAAAACAAATAATGGACTTTGCCTTTTAAATATGCAAGATTAACCTTTACACAGTACCTACTGTTTTTAGTAGTAAACTAATATCCAGTGTTATGATACCAATATTAAAAAATACGGAGAACATCTTTCTAGCTGTGATTACCTTTTGAATTTCACAGAAATAATCCTAAATGCAATGTATAATAAGTGGCAAGTAGACGCCGTGTACACCGATTTTGCTAAAGCATTTGATAAAATTTCACCGTAGGTACCGTAATACAAGAATTCGGCACTTTATGATATTTGTTTGCCCGTGACTCTGCCTGCGTTTCCTTATACTATTCACTGCGTAATATAGCTTTTTTAGAAAACAATATTTTGATGATGATGTCCATTGAATCGTATTTTATTCATAATTTTAGGTGAGTTTTAATTTCTTTAAACGGAACTTTTATTTTTCCCTAAAATTTTTTTGGTACTGAGAAAAAGCAAAGATATTTCTCACAAATAAAAAAAAAAAAAAACAAAAATAATTTATTCAATTTAGGCCCAGACAAGGCGCTTATGAACGTCAAAATACTACTACCACCAGACCAAACAATCCAGTTATCGAGAAGAACCGGCAAGAAATCGATCTGGTCTTTTTTCTGCATGTTTTTTGGCAACTTTACAAAAAACAGTTACAAAGTCTAAGAGTAGATGCACTCAAGTTTATTAGTAGATGCAATTCAAGCACTTGCCAGTAAAACTGACCACTCAATCGTTTTTTTTTTTACAACTTCATGAGTTCTATTTTCTGTACGGAACCGGAATCTTTTTTTATACTAACAGAAAGCAAAGATATTTCTCACAAATTAAAATACTTGCGAGTAACACTGTGCATTTTAATAAAAATTTCATGAGCCTTCAATTTATGCGAAACTCTTAATAATTTTCTCTAAATAAAAGTACGTGTATTAAGTAAGTAAATTATGTTACTCAGAGTAAGTTCAGCTACTACTCAGAAAAACTTCTGTTAAAATATGTCCAGCCATTCCGGAGATTAGCCGGAACAAGCAGACAATAAGTGTCTTTTTATTATAGGTATCGGATATACGTTCATATGTCACTATGTATTTAGTAAAAAGTCGTTATTTTGATATTACAAACATACATTTTTTTTATTAGTATAGATGATAATAGTATATTAAATTAAATTAAATTATTTTTAACTTCAGAAGCCAAAGAAATACGAGATGGAAGTCGCTCGTAAAATTACAGTGTGTCGTGGCTTTCAGCGTAATCTATTTTGGCCCGGTAACCGTGCTGATCTGAAGAAAAAAAAAAATTTTTTATGTATATTATGTAATACGAAGACCCTTATTATGAGAATGTATGTATGTATATATTTTTTTTATAATATACTACTTATCTAGTACTACTACTACTACTTACTACTATATATTAGTTTACTAGCATTGAAGGGGACGCTTTCTTCACCAATGAAACCTCAACTTCTCTATATAATGTGGACTGTATTTATTAATCTTGGAATTACACGTATTTAGAAACTATATCTTGCCGGTACAACTTTGCCGGCGGTCGGCACCGGTTTTTATACATTTTTAATACTTACAACTAGCACATATTTACTCTTAGTCTAAAAACTTATTATCTATTTCTTTTACACACATGAGGTACACATGTTATATATCTCTCTCGTGTTTTTTAGCTAGTGTGTGTGTATGTGTGTGTTGTAAGGCTTGTGTATCGCGATGTTATTCTTGTAATTGAATGTTAATGATAAAGATTTAAAGAAGGAGGTTGATTTGTCCTCAACAACAAGCATGATAGAATGTAAATAATATTAAACGTGGTTCAACTTTTTTTCGTTATTGATCAATGCACTGACATCGAAATATTAATCTTACCTGATATTGAGTGCCGATGTGGTGTAACTAACTTAGACAACAGGTTAAGTTCAGAGAAACTTGCTCTGAAATGATGGTATATTTTGAAACTTGAAGGTGGTAACCTAGCCGGACGGGTATTATAAAATGCCATACCACCAGGCTATAGTTTCCTCACGATGTTTTCCTACCCCGAAAGCTCAGGTTCATTATAGAACAGTATGTTAAGTGGAATCAAACCTACGACCATGATTGCGATACTCGATCATTCGACTACTTGGCCTGTATCGCTTCTTAACCGGGTTACCATAAACAGATATATCATCATTTATTTTTAAGTCATCTAGAAGAGAACGATCGTACAGATGACCTGATATTAAATGGCGACTGTAACTCGCTTTGATAAACCACACTCGTAATTCATTGCAATCAATAGTACCTATGATTGAATCAATAGATGAATTATTTTAGAAACATTAAGAGGATATGTGGGCGTCGTTTATCCTGTACAAACGTATTGCCCTGTTTTCTGCCTAGATTATAATAAATATTTTATCCATTACCGCCAAAATGGACGGGTCCATTTTGATTTTATCCATAAATTAATTATTATAGACACTAGTCGCCTTCGAAAATGAGAAAAAATGGCAATTTTTAACATCCTTTTCAGTAGTCAGTCAAACAAATTTGTATATATGTAAAGGAAAATAAGCAAAACGTAGAGGCATAGCCAAAGTTTTTATCTTATTTTGTAATTGAAAAAAAATAATATCAAAATTGTCCTCGGTTTGGAGGAAGAAATAGGGTAATACGAAGTGATGTTTTCGTCTATTTTGCATAGGTATAATCAGCCCGAGCTCTAGTTGTTCCTTTCGTGTTTTATAACTCTTTTTTTAGCACCGCAACGTGATAGCAATAAATTTCTGAAATGCCCACTCTTAATTTGTTGCTAACCGCGTATCCATTTAAGTCGGTTTATTGGAACGAATATACCATAATAAATCAGTAAAAGCTTTCATGACGTCACTCTAAATATTAAGTCATTATTGTGATAGCTCGAAATTGCCAGTGATACTACTACATCTGTTACAGAAACGAGTAACGACAATGGACCCCCCTTCAATTTTTTATCGATTCATTACATTGAAACGCGAAGTCCATTGGGGAAATTGAATAAGTATCACCAAAGCGGCAAAGGGCCGAAACATATTAAACTCAAACGATTTTTTTTGCTCGGTATTCGATTTTTGTTTAGGAATATATTTTTTTGTTTAATTTGTTGAACATATTTTATGTTCCGCCAGTTTAGTTTTGTATATTTTAAATTATATTGAGTTCGTTGGGGGGATAAAATGGTATTGTTTGGTTATGTAACAGTCTAGCAAACAAATTAACCAAACCGGCTGGCAGAAGAAATTATGTATTCTCCTCTCATTTGTATTGCATGCCAAATAAACTATGCAAGTATTATTGATCGCATCTTCCATAGAAACCAAACTCCTTTATTTATATGACTAATCTAAACATACTCACATTTATATCCTTATAAACTTTACTGATAGTAACGCATAGTAAATAAATATATTGAAAGCTATGATGGCGCAATTGGTAGTGGGGTCGGATTTCGCTTCAATGGACACAGGTTCGAGCTCACCTATTCAACTATAATGAGCTTAAGCTTTCGGTAAAGGAGAATATCTTGAGGATACCATAGTATTGTGGTGGGGCGTTTGCTAAGAATAACCGCAAGGGTAGATACCACATTCAAGGTGGAAAAACAAATAACAATAGGCGTTTTGGCAGCATCACTTGAGAACCTAAGCTTAGTGTTTGTTACCATCCTAGACCACATCATCGCTTAACACCAGGTAAGATTGTGGTCAAAGCAGTGAGCATATACAGTGGAATAAAAATATCACGAAGAAATGCTTCTCATAGAACGCACACATGGAACAACGGATCCGTTGAATCATTTATCCAGTAAGCGTTACAAATCCAGGGTTAGACGTGAATAATTATTATTCGTCTACACAGTTCCCTTGCATCGAGCGGTATCTCTATCAATAAAGCCTTCACTGGCTCCCGAACAAACCAGTTTACCGCCAAATACTCCATCTTTAGGATTACCGCGCGACATGCGATTTCTTGCGGTGTTTAAATTCAGATCCGCTGATCTGAAGTAGATTTCTTAGTGTCGGTTTAAGGATACTATATAATTTATGTGTGAAGGAATTAATTGTAAAACATACTGCAAAGGCAGATTATTTTGTTACGAATTTGAATGTAAGGAAGATTTTACATCTGTATTTACTCAGCATATATTTAGTATGTAGAAATTGATTTAGTAATATATATGTTTAAAAGGAAGGCACTAGGCGATAAAATACTTTTTATCCGGGTCCAGCTTGCATTGGTTCTTGTATTATGTAAATTAATATTTATTCTTTACAAAACAAAAAAGTTTAGCAATTCTTCGGGCAATGTCGGTTACTTTGGTTCTTCTGTGGATCTACTCATTCTTGAGGAGTGGGCAGTGGGCTGGGCACATTGATCGCAGAACCGATGCTCAATGGGGCCAACGGGTTATCGATTGGCTACCACGCACCGGAAGACGTAGCGTGGGTAGGCCCACCACAAGGTGGATCGACGACCTGGCGAAGATTGCGAGAATCCGCTGGATGCGGGTGGCAAAACACTGGTCGTCGTGGGGATCTTAGGGGAGACCTATGTCCCCCAGTGGATGTCTTTCGGTTGAATAGATAGAAGCATGGAAAACAAAAAAGAATATAATTTAAAACCATATTTGAAGAAAATAAAATGTAATTATCGAAATACGTACCATAGAAAACAACAACTAAATATTATCAAATAACTAGTTGTATACATATTACTAAGTTACTGATTTTCAATTTAATAAATGAGGCTGTATTAAAACCGGATTTTTTTGGCTATTATAATAATTTACTATTTTAACATATTTTTTGTTTTGGTATATTCTGTCAATGTAAGTTTATTTTTCTTATCTAAGAATAACTTAAGGGTTGCTTTTTAATGACATAACTTACTTAAATGTCTATACGTAAAAGATATATCGCAAAGAAGCCGTGAGACGTTCCATGTAAACGTTTCCATTAGCTCGAAGTAAGGTTAATTACTACAGAACATTCCGTGCAAACCGCGCTATTCTACCACATTTGGATCTATCTACACTGTAAATGTGTCTCTGGGAACGTTTTTTAAACCCATGCTTACCGTTAAATTATATAGCCAATGAACGGAAACTATTAAGATTTGAAGTATTAGGAGAAACAGAATTGGAATTAAAGTAATTTTAACTTTGTTAAAGTTAGACCGTATCGGTTTGAAAGTAGAGTGGGAGGAGACAATAGAACATACATCATTGTTGTAAGTTGAATTAAGAAATACGATCCCTTTCAATACGAAGAAATGTTTAATTTCTGTATAATAAATTATAGCGCTTAATATATATTCTAAAATTTTATACACAATCCTAAAATTAGTAGGTAAAAATAAAACAGGGAAGCTGTGATTGTTTCAATAATAATATACTTAAATAAGAATCCATAACAAACTGGATTTTATCAAATTTCATAAAACAGATGTATTTCAACTGGTAACTTGTGAATTATTAAAGAAAATATTATTTCGAACAGTTTTTAGAGATCTTAAAATGAACACAGTTGTTACGTAGTTTGAAGATATTATTATTATAGATGATTTTATAATCAAATTTGTTTAAAACGTAATGTAAGAGTAAGGTGACAACGAGACATATTTCATTTCTATATCCTTTCGTTATAAAACTTTTCTTGTTAAAGGAAGATATTTTACAGCCTGTCCCCACTAATCCTTAGATTATGTGGTCTCAGTCGTCGAGTGCTGTGTTGGTCGTCTTGCAATCATTGAGCTGACTCAATCCCGCGTAGGGATTATCCTGACTAAATAAACTCAATTTTTCGTGAATATAGTCTTATAAAATAAGCATAGGTATACACTTAGAAATTATAATTAATAATCACTATATCTTAATTAAAATAAAAGGGAGGGACGTTTAGACGATTCTCGTTTAAGGCACGCGACTAACCTCGTATAAATCAGTATAAATATGCTAACATTAAATTCGAAAGTCGGATAGATTTTAAGAAATAAAAATAATGGTATCAATAAGCAATATGTATAAATTTTAAAATATAATTAGCATTGTATATCTCTACCAAAAAGTAATTCATTTTAAAACAAAAAAAGAAAGTGAGGATAGTTACACTGCTGTCAGTCATCATCGTGGTAATGGAGCTGTGACGACTTGAAAACATTTTGAATCAACCAAAATCGATTGACGTTCTATAATCGTAATTTTAAACTACCAATTATAATATATTAGTTTATATATA
This sequence comes from Samia ricini, assembly GCA_014132275.2. NCBI lineage: Eukaryota > Metazoa > Arthropoda > Insecta > Lepidoptera > Saturniidae > Samia > Samia ricini. The sequence goes on along the minus strand of AP028159.1, from coordinate 28,362,618 downwards.
AATAATACAAGTAAAATACACATTGAAATCTTTTTTATGTGATATTTAATTTAAAACTTATTTCATTTTAAGTAATTTATAATTGTGTGTTTTATGGTTATCGGTGTGAGATAAATAAATAGTCCACCACAACGGTAGAATGTATATATATATTATGTGTCACGGAATTACAAGAATAATTTTACAAAATTTAGAGGTTCTTAAAAAGTGAAAACGCATTTTTTATTAGGTAGTATGGTATATTGAGAAAACATTAAAATAAAATCAAATAAACATATAGCGGCACATATTCGTTATTATAATTATTAATGCGTTTATATTATTATATAAAGGTGGAGGCTTATAATTAGCAATTGTAACACTTTCATAATTTCTTCTACCTATATTCAACATTTGACTGTAAGCCTTCCCAAAAACTATAAAATAAAATAAATAAATAAAATAAAATAAACTTGTAAATTTTGATGAACATTTTATTTGTAGAGTAAAACTTGAATTGATTAAACACGTAATTTTAAATCGATTCTCATTTGAAACGGTTTGTTTTGCTATCGATTTATTTAGTTACATCACCACTAATGACATCACGATAAGAAACATCAAAACGGGCATCATAGCACTATATAAATGTCATTTTGACTTTGTAGCTCATTGAATAACTAAGATGGATCTTGGGAAAAAGTAAATTTCAAAGGTTTTATAACATTAAGTATAATAATTATTGTTTGACTAGCCAAATCTCTCATATTTAGGTAGAGGGTAGGCTATCTCTGAGAGACGACATGTATCCCTTGATCACAATAGCATACAAAGTCTTGACCATTTTAAGCGACATGGAATCGAAAGCGCTGTCTATTTCAATAGAAGATAAAAAAGTTTACAAATTTACTACCTTCGAAGGCTAACCGTACGGGTTCATCAAAGCCCGCCTGGGTAACTACCACCCTCAAGTTCGAAAACCTGTCGCCAAATACCAATAGGTGTGTTCCGGCAGCATTTCTTGAGAACAAGTATGTAGGCTTAGTGCGTTTTTTTTACCATTCTGGACCACATCGTTACTTGACATCAGGTGAGATTATGGTCAAAGCACTGAGCCTATACCGTGTAAAAAAAGAATCATTGTTTTAATTCTTTTCCCTATCGTAAAAACAAAAATCCGAGAGGTGCTTTAAATTTAGGAGCTCTATGCAGACTCTCAACACCGACTAAGGTACATAAAGACTTTAATTGTTAGACTACAACGGTCATAATATGTAAAATATTGTAGTTATTATAGCTTACAATAACAATTTTTTTTTTTACACGTGTAACAAAGAAAACACTAAAGTTAGTAGCAGATGCGATTTATTTTTGTCGTCTCGGAGTTCCGCGAGGCCACAAACAAACACATTCGGGAGGTTCCGTCCACGGAGAGTGAGGTGAAGCGATAAACTTTGTTGACAATGACTGATGCGCCGAATGCCCGATCCGGTGCGCTAACATGAAATAAGGAAAGTTAAAGAAAAATCATGCCTTCAATGGACCAACGGTGCCTTTCTTCATAATTTACTTTAAAACTTAGGATATATTTTGGGCATACCGGAATTTTTTATTCAGTTGTGATTGTTCTCTTTTAATGATATTCAAAAAAATATTGTTATAAATATATCATTTTTATTTTGTTATTATTTAATATTCACAATCAACTGTAGGAAATTTGTTAACCAAAAATACGTAACATATTCTATATATGGCGGATTGTAAACCCGGATGCGTTATGTATTCATATCTACTTTATAATCCTTTTAATATTTTTAATCTACTGGTCATCAATAACACTGAAGATATGAATATTCAGATTTCCATAACATTGAATTTTTTTCTCTTATATAAATCCAACTAACAATTTATCTTTAGGTAACTTTCGATTATTAGATGTAGATAATTGAAATATTTTACCTATAAATCATCAAATTTTAAATATAGTTACAGCTTCTAATGTTATTCATTCATGAACTATTCCTTCCTTAGGAGTTATTGTAGATCTACCCTGGCCTGGTAACCAAACAATTTTTTTATTAATCGACCTGGAATGTTACTACTTCTTATAAAAATAATGCCATCCACATTGATATTTTAATTCAGTGCATTGTCAGTGGCCTGCACGAAATTATTCAATATTGCACCAAAGCAATCTTGGTGATTCTAAACTCTTGAATTTATTCTCGGGCCATTAATTCCAGTGTTGAAATTTTGCAAAGACTTTTGAACTCAGTTGAACGGAAACCTTGAAAACTCTGCATGCAGTGGTATTTATTTTTTAATTTACCAAATCCTCTCAGAACGGCTTGTTTCGTATTTAGTAAAGTTCCTGCGATTAGAGAGATCTCTAATAATGTTTCCGTGTGAGTAGATCTTAAAAGTCTTTAGCACTACCCTCTAAATGCGGTAAATCTGGGTAAGCTTCCTGCATACACATTCATTATATCACTATCTGTTTCGTAACACAAATCTGTTAAATCATTTCTAATAGTTACATTTTAAATAAATACGTTATTGTTTTTTATGTTAGAATCATTAAACATATTAGTTTACAAACACAACACTTTCTTTTAATCTTGCTTTTAATTATATTATATACTTTCAGTGCTTGTTATATAAAATTATTTAACATTCTTTTGTATGTAAATATCATTGGCCTTTTTCTTTTTTTTTACATAGGGAAATGCGTTTATGTACCGTCCTCCCATGCGGGAGCAGGGAGGGTGTGTGGGACTAACACTAGGGAAGGAGACCCTAGCGACTACACACTAAAACCCTATGAGTGACCGTATCTACCGCCATATAACACGGGATCGCAAGCATACACCGCGACATACCCCCCGGACGGATGACCTAGCCCGAAGGCCAAGTCCCTACCCGCAAAAGGACTAGTCCCGGTCAACCAAGACTAAGCCCCCCGACGGCTTCCCCAGTGCAATGGAAGGTCAGGGCCCCCGCCCCTTCCCCCCTTGGAAATATTATTGGCCTAAAAGCTCACCGATAAACAATAAATAAATTAAACTTCGTTGCTTACATTGCTAAGATATCGAAATACCTAGCCAGGAACAATCACCATGTTCTAATTTATATGCAACACTCAAAGTATTTCACTAGAAAATAAGAACGTTTCAAAAATAACATACAAATAAAATAATATCAATGCATTTAAAACCCCTGTCTCCGTCTACGAGACTATTCGACCTAAATTCAGTTTTCGAACGTTCACTAAATTATTAAAACGCTGCATCAACAACATGGAGATAAAAATTATTTTAAATGAGTTACTGAGCGCACAATTTATATTCGTAACTATTTAATATAAATACTACATTATTATATTGTATGCAAATTTATATTTAAAACGTTTATCTAAGTTGATAGTCAAGAAAAACGTAAATAATAATGATAATAATATTATTTCCCTTGAATTGTAAACTTTTAAATAAAACAAAAATATAAGGTTGCTTCTCGATGTTTTATACCGAATTTTAAGGAAAACAATATTTAAGCCATTTGTAAGGAAATATGTGACGTTTATTTTTCGACGTATTCGATGTTCTTTGTTTAAAATATGGAAACATTTATAAAATATTAAATGTTTACAGAATTATATTTGATTAGGTACTTATTATAGTTTCTAATTTTATATTACATTTTCTTTTTAATTTCAAGGGCTCATGTCAGCGATGTGAGTTAATAGAATAAAAATTTAAATTCAAATCTTTTTAATGGTATGTATAAATTTTTCTAAAGTTTCTCTTAATCGTTTATGGAAATATATCCAGTTTGAAAGCATGTGAAATGTTTCATTAACATTATATCTGTATATCTAAGCAATATTATTTCTTAGAAATACTTACGACTGATTTACTGCGATAATGGAAATACGTATATAAATATAGTATTTACTGCGATTGTATACATTTGTTTAGATTAGCGTATGCTTGTGAATTTATACCTAAGTTGAGAGGGTTCCACGAATGTAAATTATACCTGGAACAATATGAAATTAACAAATTAATAATGAAATACGTCCATAAAATACTTTATAAAAATAAACAGTAGTAAATACTATTATTACGTTTATTCGTATTTATTGTTTAATTAATTTCAAGTGAATAAGCAACTTGGGAAATAACGGCGTTTGCTTTAAAGATAATTATAGTATAAAAATAAATCATATATATTTATGGTTTATATGGTTTAAATTACAAATACATATATTAACGGTAAAAGTGTAGGGGCGTGAAGAAATAATAATCAATATATTTTAACACAATCACAGAGTTTATTAAAATTGACAACGCAGTACACAATTCGAAATATGAATATTACGCCAGTATAGACTCGCGACTGACAAACAACGTATATAGGTACAACTAAGTACGAAGTTGTATATTCCAATTAAAAATGTGCATTATTTGTATTCTTAAATTTTATTTTCGTTGCAGTTCCTCTTGAAAAATTAACAGGAAATAACCTTTTATTTAGAAGTACAAAATTAAAATAAAATATGACTAGTAAACTTCCGCTAATTTGAAAGTAAACATAGCTATTTTCTACTTGCTAAATACTGTGTAGAGTAGGTATGCGTAAACTCAGAAATAACAAACTTAAATTTAATGTGGATAGTTAACACATTAGTGCGGGTACCGGGGGTCATTAAAACAATCTTAACAACTAACTGTGGCAATAGAGAGCATTTTGACAAACCGAATTGCCATTTTGCAAGTTTCAAATGCAATTAGCGAGTTTATTTATAAACCATGAGGTCTAATTTCGTATGGACCCTCTAAAATTAAAAAACCTACACTTGGCTATGAAAGTTTTCGATTAAAGATTCTAAGGTCAAGTATTACTAGGCGCAGCAGCTATATCTTTACTTGGTGTAATTTAAAAATTTCCACCTAGTGCAAAGATAATCAAATATACTTTTTTAAGAAACTTCAGTCAATCTTATCGTATATTATTTATGAGCCGACTTTTTCTATGTAATAAAGCAGTAAGAAGCCTAAGCCTAAAAAACTTATTAGGTATTACTTAAGTGAAATATTGAAGTTAATAATTCGAATGATAAACATAGACAGTCTTGCGTCAAGTGTATAATATATATCTACGAAGACGGCCTCAAAGCGAATCTAAATAGTATCTGGAAAATCATCTAGATTCCATAATCTTTCATAAAGTACATGAAAAATAGATTTTAAGTTGGCAGTAGCACAATATAGTTCTTCTCCATACTGAATATTGAATTTTCAACGAACTGTTCCTCTCTATCAAAATTCCAAGGACCGAAAGGGAGGAAACAGACGTTCGCTCTGGCATTCCCGCTAAACTTGCTTGGCATTGCGCCTTGGCAATACTGGCAGCCTGGCTGTTTTATTGTGAGTCGGCGCCAACAACCCGGAGATTTACCCCGTCCGTAATGGCAGCGCTCGTTTATTAATAGCTACGAATGTTGTGGTCGGGTAATGTTTTCAGTGGTTAATGGACGATATACTGATTTTGATAAATTTGGAATAATTTTTACTTGTCCGTTCCGTAGGCGCGGCGGTATTTTCAAGAAATACAATATATATAGCGAAATCGATCTGAATTATTTGACTATGTATCTTTAACAATATCTTTACCAAGTTTAGTTTTCAACATTTTAAATAAACTGTTTATATTTAACATGTATCTAAGTACATTTTACGGCTGATTATATATATATATATATATATATATATATATATATATATATATCTTTTGACATAAGAAATGTTATCATAATGGTACAATTACTTCTGTTAACCAGATACTAATTGATCAACTTGAAAAAAGAATAAATTAATCGTTAGGCAATCAACAAAGTAGTTAACACATTAATTTTAGTAAATTTTCAAGATTATAATCTCAAAGTAAAATTATGTATTTTAGTTGTACAACTGTACAAAAAAGGTAATTTAGACTCTTGAATAAATAATACTACTTAATATAAAAAATCTCGAATCTTTTTTGATGTTGTAAATAAATAATAATTCATTGAAATTATCGTACGAATTCTCTGCAACGTCGAATATAAATAATATATCATAATGAGAATCTCGAAAAATTCAATATCAGTAAACAGTATACAAATATTCCTAAGAAGATTTTTTTAAAGATTAATTACATAGTATTTATAATGGAATATTGGTTTTTGTCTATTGTACAATATAAGTAATACTTTGCTAGCTAGGTACACAAATGAGAAGGGGTAAGTCTAGGAGCGTAGAATCTAAGACAAACTTTGACACTGTTAACACCCTTGGGATTTGATGTATGATCATGTAAACTAGAACTTAGATAACGCTGTCTTAGACAGTGATTTTACAATCTATATACATAGCATTCCAGAATTATCTGTATATAGTCTCTATTTCAGAGCTTCAGCTGAAAATCAGAACTGAGTATCTCTTGGTACTTCAGCATATGCTGAGCTGGAGACCCTTTCATCTAATGAGATGCGTTGGTGAGTGACACATAGTTACCCTATTATGTGATTTTTTTTTGGTATAATTATTTCTTTTTTATTGTTTTTTTTTTTCTATTTTTTCAGTATGTGTTTTGTATCTCATTTGTGAATAAAGATTTTCTTTCTTTCTTTCAATTTGAAATAACAATTTTAAATAAACGAAATATTTTATTATATTATGCGAAACATACATATATATGTTACTTTGAAGTTTGTGGAAATCCATCGTAAGTAATATTAACCATATTATATATTTATAAAACAAGTTTAAAATATTCCTGGAAATAAATATTATCATAGGTACTGTTATTTTTATTTCGTTATCAATAACTTTATAGTCGGTGTGTTCCAATCGAACACTGAAATGAGTTTTCAGTAAAGTTTTGTTTAGTAAGTGCTCGTTATATAAAATTGTATTATAAATATAACGTCATATAAAAAACTATATAAGTATGTACTTTTAAAAAAATATTATTTGCACATTTTTGTTACCAATATGATATATTCATAGTTTAGGACACAAAATATTGTCTATATTTTATTTCTATATTCAGGCTCAGTTTAGATTACAATGAAATATTTAGAAATAACTTAAATTCTTAATAACCATGTTCATGTAGAAGGTGACTCGCAATTTGCATTCTCTATTCTTTAAACCCTTGAACACTAACCTGGCGTTTACGCCAACTTTCCATTGTTTTCCTATTGTTTCATTTTTACGGGTAATCGACATATTAATTTCAATAAGGATATTTAATTATTTGCTTTCTTGAAATTTCTTGTATTGATGTTAAGGAAACGAAGGAGAAACTTTGCAAGTTCTGTAGTTAGTCGAGGTAAAGCGCCTTAACCTACAAGCCGCTTCAATTGATTCCTTCTTACATAAAGTTTAAACAGTACTGTTATAGGTTATCTCTCGCAACCAAGACTTCGTTTTCAATTTATTAGATTTTATGACGAACTAGCTGTGTGCCCGCGGCTGCGCTCGTGTTTCGTATGTTCTTCACAGCGTTTTAATTTTTTACCATAACTTTCGGTACTCCAAGAAAGTAAAACTATTTCTCCCAAATTCAAACACTTGTCAGTGAAACTGTGGATTGTATCGTTGTTTTAATTTTTTACGCGGAACCCTAATTATTTTCGAAAAACAAAAGTACGCTATTTTTAAACTTTCGCGCTTTGTACTCATATTTTATTAATGTTTCGACCAGAGTCGGCTCGTGACCACGGCCTGTGTAACCAGGCCGAAACGACGACAAAACAACAAAGTAAGTGCGTGTTCTAGACTTGATACATTAATAAAATAAAAGGACGCTAAATTACGAGGAGTAGCATCAGCTATCTAACAACAAAAGCCTCTTTTAATTTCAGCTGTTCCAGAGATTACCCGGAACAAACAGACAGACAGACAAAAAATTTAACAATTGTATTTTTGGTTAGGTATCGTATATACATTAATATGTACTTAGTAACAAATTGATGTTTTGACATTACAGACACTTCAATTTTATTTATTAGTATAGATTTATAAGACATTTAAACCAATTATTTCTTATTTTTGTACAGTGAAATGATATCTCACAGTGCCTCATGATATCTCATTTCCACTGGTCGTTAGTACAACAGACCTATGCGATCGGTCAATCATATGCGTAGCCGTTTCTTAGGTTCCTGGCCGTTGAACTATGCTTTGATCACAACTAATTACAGAAAATGATATAGGCATGTTTTTGGAATATCTAAAAATAAAAATACTAACTCGTAACTAGGTCTAGACTTTTTCATACTTCCAGTATTTTCTCACGAGTTATAGGACTTAATTTTTGATCGTCAACTTTTTTCGATTACAGTTAACTTGAGAACAGAACTCCATCGGTACTTCCATTTGTTTTTATTGTTTAAACTAGCTTTATTAAATTTACCCTTAATTTGTTGCTTTTGTTCTTTACGGAAGTGATATTTTTAGGGAAGTGCCGCGTCTTAACTGCAACAGATTCTAATTAGGTCAAATAATTAACAATGTTAATTTGTTGACGCCAAGAGTTAGTGTAACATTTTGAAGTTTAAATTCTACTTTATTCAAGCTTGCTTATTCCCCGTGGGTCCTTTGAGATGTTTCAATTTACCCATTTTAATGTACCTTTAAGTAAATACAAAGCGATGTAATTCATTGCTGGAATTGAGTCAGTGTTTTGAGAATTATTCTACTCAGTTTTTGCCTTTGATGTGGTTCAATAAAATATAAATTGTTATTTGATATCTTTTATGATTTAAAGCTTATCCTTTAATTTAATTTTGATTATGTAATTATAATAAATAAATGAATATCATATATAGGTATTGTGATCACAACAAAGTGATTAAAGGGCACACTACAAAGGACACAAGCCCTTACCGTTTTGTTTCATAAGCTAAAAACACAAATAAATCAGGCTAAGTAATACTAATATAATCTTCGTAAGATATTTTTTCTCATGTAAGTAATCATTTGATAAATTGACATCCTATATTTAGCGATAATATAAACGAAGATGATAGATGTTACATTTAATATGTCGAATACCCACAAAAATAAGACAATAGGAAGACAATAAACAATGGAAAGCTGGCGTAAACGTCAGGTTAGTGCACAAGAGGTTAATATGCTGTTTTTAAAAGGCTAGTTCTCTTATGCAAAAGCCGGTAAAACCAGACAGACGCTTAAAGATAAAATTTCACATTGGTGGTTGCAGTTCAAACGATAATGTTGCTTCGTATTTAATTAGAAATTGGCCTTGAATTATGCAGTTAAAATAAAAATAAAAGTTTTTATTGCGATAAATTATAATGAGATAACATTTAGACCCATTTATAGTAGTTTATCAATCGCAGTTACCCGCTCCTACGCTTTGAAAATTCAAAAAACGATTAAACCCCAGTCGAGTTCACATGAGTAATATTAACTTACAATAATGAACCGAGTTGAGGCAACGTTATCTGAATAGGAACTGGAAAGGGAATAAGTTTTTCCAATGCAGAACAAACACATTAAAGGATCCGCGTCCACGTCCACGGGGCGAAGTCTGAACGCGATAAACTTGGTGTGCTGACGTTGATTTATGTCTCCGTTTGTTTGTACCGGAGACATTCGGGCTCTAAGTCCCGGCTCATCCCGGGATACCGGTTGAGATAAGGCGCCTCTAATGCATACTACAAATTACTGGACGAAATTGCTGTTTACGCATACATAGGGGACAGGTGAGGAACTAAATTGTCTTGAGACTCTCCTTTGCCTTACATGTGACTATACTATTACGCATTGTGATTTAGTCCTTATCGAAATAGAGTTAAGGTTAGAATATGCTTGGATATAAAAGATTGTTTGTACTTAGAAAAGACATAAAAGAGGTCGATCTTTATTTTCAATATTATGGTTTTATCGGGAATCATAAATTGGTGTTTTAAAATTTGCTATTGAAAAGTTATTGATAGCAGAAACCATAGGAAAAAAAATATAGAGAAAAATGGAAGATTTTATGGAGACATAATACTTGTGTAATTAATTAGTCAAAAAGGTTTCCTTTGGATTTGTGTGTTAAATTTATCTCTATATTTATGTCTATTAGATTTATTTTTTATAAGGTAAAAAATAGGCTTTTTACACAGTTTTCAATATGTTTCAGTGCTTTAAGTACTTATGCTTTAAAATAGGATAAAGTAAAAAGACGAACATTACAGTTAAATTATTGCAAATTGATGCGATGGCTTATGTAAACCACAGACAGCATTTAAAATGTTTGACCAAATATTTTACATGAATTAAATTATTTCCATTTGCACACGCTCGACAATTCCATTATTGACAATATTTCAATAACTCATTATTCCACTAAAGCCGACTGTTGTTCGAAATAATTTCCTGTTTGTGTAAAACGGAATATTGATCATATTTAGTTGTAAGTATTAACTGTGAGATATAGTTACAAATATAAACTATTTATTTATCGCAAAAATACAAAATCGCATTTCAAAAATGTTTATTTATCTATATTAATAAAAATAAAACTGAGGTGTCTGTTTGTAATGTCAAAAAAGTTTTTTTTTTTACTAAATAGATATGAATTTTTATACGATACATATACCAAAAAAAACACAATTTTTAATTTTTTTTTACTGTCTGTCTGTTTGTTTTGGGTAATCTCCGGAACGGCTTGACGAATTTCCACTGGACTTTTTTTTGGTAGATAGCTGAAGTTACTCCGGGTAACATAGAGTACTTTTAGTTTTCGAAAATTATTAGGGTTCCGTATAAAAAATTAAAACGCAGTGAAGAATATAAGAAACGCAGGCGCAGACGCGAGCACGCAGCTAGTTATACATAAATATTTGGCTGTAAATGTTAAGTTTCTTCCTGACTGGCAACTGTTGTTAGTCAAGAAACACGGATGATACTTGACTGGTGTCGGCTGTCTCCAAAGATTGGCGTCCGCTGATAATTGCCATGGTGATGCTTTTTCCTGTAATCCACTGATGATATGAGGGACATGGCACCGAGCAAGGGCGGGTATGGCATGGTCTCAGCCTGCCATGGAACAGGCGGAATTAATCTTTTTCCTTCCACCACCGTCGAAAACTCGTAATGCCAAGTGGATGTTCGCCCGCTTGGACTGAGACTGAGGACCAGGAATTTACCGCGTCCACAAATCTCCAGAGAGGCTTTCTTGCGGGTTGCGAGGAATGAAATCTCGTTAAAAACTTGAGAGGAAAAAACACTTTCAAACTATTGGGGGGAGTCTAGAAATGAGTGGACCAGGAGCCAGAGGAAGAAAACATAATAAAAATTATCGACACAGAATACTCGTTAAAAATCACAACGGAGGCCGAGGTTGCGATAAGCGATGGGCATACATGGTAAGGGGCTCTTTGACGGTGGACAGCACTCATCGTTCATCACGGATAACTTTACAAACTACACCTTTGGTCTTCGGCAATGAGCACTAAGCTATATTATTATTTTTTTTAGTGTTGCGCGGCAAATTTACTGCACTGGACCTGATGTTAAGTACATTACAATGCAAATCAGCAGAGACTGACACTAAACAGAATTCACTGCCAGTTACCGCTGTCACGCTGACCTGCTTAGGTACCTCTCCACTCCTCTTTTGAAGGAGAATATCGTAGGATGGAAGACAGTAAGACGGCTCGACAACTTCACTGTGCGGTTTTAGTGGATTCCTAAAAAAATTGTCCGCTTTTCCCCAAGCAATTGATCTAACTTAAAATAAGTAGATTACCATATAAATAATATGAATTTCTAAACCAAAAAATACAAAATAAAAAAATGTAGAAAACAAGTGACATTTTGCTTAAACCAATCAACGCTGTAAATAGCTTTATATAGATTAGAGTGTTATAAACAATTTTAACCGCTCCATCGTATCGTGTAACATAACCCACGCGATCTCATAAATTACCCGTGTACAAATGAATTTCTTGAAAAGGTCGTAGAAATTAGAAGTTTACGTGAGTGTCCGGTCACGCGAGCCCCTAAACCCTTTGTATATATTTACCTCAGTGTATTATTTAACTGTTAGTTACAACGCTGACATAATTCATTGGCTGCCCAATCTTTAAATAATAGACCAAGAAGGAAATTGAAAATACATTTGGAAATTTATAATACTAGTTGTATGTTTTTTAATTTTATTTTAGTACTTTAAAAATTAGTTTTATTTTTTTTAACTAACAATTTTAGCTGGCCTTTTAGAATTATGCTGTGGTTATATACTAGGGATTTTGCGAATAGTCGAATCTCCATCCGTAATTGGAAAGCTTCTGCATTAATTTTAACAGCTGTATTCGCATCCACATCAGCAACAATTAACGTGAATGCAGATAAGTATATTACAGAGTTGCGATAAGTAAAAATTGTTTAGTGCGGCAAGAGCCGCGTTCCATGACCTCGAGTGGCCAATCGCAGCGAAGATTTTGACACGAGACGTTTGTTATTATTTGTCATTTATTTAGTTTAGTTGCTCTTGTTGTATAAATAGTGCAACGTGAAGTGACGTTAATAGTTTACGATTAATAATAAATACATATAAGAATATAACAAGGGATTTTTGTCGTCAACGTCTCATAATGTAATTTGAATTTATTTTAAAACTTGTGATAAACATGACATGGATAGGCTCCGTGTAAAATAAGTTGTAAAACCTACTTTCCCAAGGACCCAACAGTTTAATTATTAAATATGAACATTGATTATATTGTGTCTTCTAAGATCTTAAAGAAAAATGCCAAAAAATAAATACCCACATCTTTTCAACAATCAGATCCTTGTCATAGCTTTTATATACAACCTATTATTTTTACGTTTTATATGGAGACAAATGTGTGGCAGAATGTAACACGTTAAAATGTCAAACGCGCACTCGTTAATTAACAAACGACCGAACACGAAAGTCGAATAACAAAAAAAAATTTGGGATCAGCGAGCGCCGGACCATAAATCAGCATTAGATTCGTTTTTTTTATTATAATCGAGTCATGGAACCACTTCAGAGTGACCGACCCGGATAGTGGTTTTATTTAAAAGGCAAACAGGCGAAATCAGTAAAGAGGACGATCGTTATTTCAACTACTTTGTTTCAATTTAATACAAAAATAGTCGATAGTAGTATAGTATAGTAGTATTCATATCAACATAGACCGCACAAAAGATCTATTGAATGTATTTGTGTGTTCAAGTTAAATTACTGATGCAGGATGACCAAATCAATAAATCATTTGCCAGATTTATGTTTTTATTATCGCCCAGTGATCGGAATTCAATCGTAATTCATTAAACCACTTAGTTTTTTTTTTTATAAAATAGTTCTCATTAATTTAAAACATTCTAACATTTTCCTTTGCCATCGCGTTTTCAGTTCCTTAACCTTCTCGAAATTATGCATTCTGTCTAGCTGGTAAAATGTCAAGTCTGACAATGAAATGTTATTTCAAATGCATTAGTAATCAACAACAATGAATCAATTTATGTGAAATTTTATTAATTGAATTTAAATATTTGTAACACATATTATATATGAATTTTAGTTTTTTTTACATATCTACTTTATATAAACTATAACTATGCTAACTCTCAAACTTCATCGTGCGCGTAGTAATATATACATGAACAAAAAACAGGTTCATAGTAACTGATTCTTGAATTTGCAACTGGATACAGAAGTGAACGGACTATTGTACGATCGAAGATACTCTAAATTCTGTAGCTGGCATTGGTGTTTTACCCAGTCGAATATTTTGTAATATTTTATATTGTACCTGAATAATTTATCAAATATTGTCGCCCTCATGCTGAACTGAAGTGAACACTGTTCACAGGTGTTCGATCAAACAATTACACGTGCTACATATTCCTGATTGGCTCCCGGTAAGCCTTGTTACGTATTCAGGGTGCGTCTCGCGTGTTTGTGAATAAAAAGTATTTCGCTCAATATTCGAACGGACTGTACGGAATAATTGGTTCGCAACACGATAATATACATTTTTTATATCTTACAAATGTCTTTTTACAGGCTACTAATTGAATAATTTTTGAACTTGTTCAATGCAGTCGTTGATATTTTCGAATTTTAACCGGAGTAAAATATTGCTAAATATTTGTCTTTAGATGAATAGTTTTGGAAATGGATGAATAACGACTGCATGCAGCAGAGATGCGAATGTTGAGATGGATGTGTGTTGTGACTAGATTGGACAGGGTCAGTAATGAGTATGTTAGAGGAAGGCTGAAAGTGGCTCCAATGATTGAAAATATAAAAGGGAATCGTTTGTCTTGGTATGACCATGTTTTGAGAAGAGACGAAACGAATTTGACGAAGAAAGTGATCAATATGAAAGTTGAGGAATGGAGGGAGAGAGGACGTCAAAAGAAAAGATGAACGGAGTGTGTAAGGGAAGATATGAAAGCAAAACGGGTGAATGAAGATATGGCGGCTGAAAGAGATGCATGGAAGAAGAAAGCATACTGCGCCGCCCCCAAATAACAAATTGGGAGCAGAACGACGATGATGAATAGCTTTGGAAATAAATTCTTGCAGTATAAATCGTCTATAGATGATTTAAGGTATTACCAGTTTTTATGAACTTTCTAAACAAGCAACTTGATCAGAAGTAATCGCCCTTAGCTTATTTAATTCTTTAATTGGCTAAAAAAAAAGTATTAAAAATTTGCAGAAACTTTTGTTTTTACCAAGCATCGTTATAGTAGTCTTGTATATATAAATAGACAGAACAAATGGATAGATAGATTATATCGCACACTGGCTAGCGGAGGTAGGTACTAATTCAAACCTAAATGTGTCTTTTTGAACAGATTGAAGATCGAAAAAATAGTTGTGTTGTACCTAATAATGTATTTGATAAGATTTGCTAGCGACTCCGCTCGTATTACTAGTTTCGATTCTTACATTATTTATAACAATTATATCAATAATTTATAAAATATTCTATCGTTTAATTGAAACAATGGTTATCATTTTCTGTTAACTTTATCAACTATTGATAAGCTTTTCTTTATACTAACTACCTCATGTAACATAGCAAATACTATAGCTTGGCTAGATAATACATATATCGTTTAATTTTTGTCTGTCTGTCTGTTTGTTCCGGGTAATCTCCGTAATGGCTGGACGGATTCTGACAGGACTTTTTTTGGTAGATAGCTGAAGTTACTTCTGGGTAACTTAGGGACCATGTAATTTTCGAAAATAATTAAGGTTCCGCATAAAAAATTAAAACTAATAAAAAATTGAATAAAATCCGATTCAATACGCAGTTTTACGGGCAAGTGCTTGAATTTATGAGAAATATTTTTACTTTAGCACTAAACAAAAATTAGGGTTCCGTACAAAAAAAAAATAAAACGCAGTCAAGAACATATGAAACTCGGGCACAGCTGGTTATAAAATATAAGGATTACAGGATAAAAGCATTTTCTATTTCTTTTTCACTTTAGTTACTGGGAACAATGTTTAATGATGCTTCACCGTTTTTTTTTTAAGTGTAAAGAAAGTGGTGAGTTAATGCGATCTTTTCAACGTTCACAACTCGCGGTATTAATCAAAGCTTAAGAAAGCTAATATTTAAAGTGACACCGGCTGGAAGTTTGTAAACAAAAACAGATTCGCGAGCGGACGCTTCGACGGAACCCAGAGAAAAACTTGTTCCGTTGACAGTGATGGATGCGGCGGGCAAACGCGCCAACGAGAGCACTTCGGTGAAGGTGAACTGCAAAACTTACGTCAATTTCCGATCAGTTGGTATTTTTTTTATGTATCATGATGATATAAATCAATAAGTAATAGATACTACTAAAACGCATGTTAAATTTAATCTAAACTAATAAACAAAATTGAAGTGTCTGTTTGAAATGACGTAATAAAAAAAAAATCACTAAATAGATATGAATGTATATACGATACCTATACCAAAAATACATCTTTTTTAAATTTTTGTCCGCCTGTCTCTGTTTGTTCCGGGTAATCTCCGGAACGGCTGGTCGGATTTTGATAGGGCTATTTTTGGTAGATGGCTGAAGTTACTCTGCGTAACTTACCCTAAGTTACTTTTATTTTTCTAAAATAATTAGGGTTCCCTGTAAAAAAATAAAACTCCTAATTATTTCCATAAAATCCGATTCAATGCACAGTTATACGTGCAATTACTTGGATTTTTTAAGAAATGTTATCTTAGTTCTAAAATTTGATTAGGGAAATAATTAGGGTTCCGTATAAAAAATTGAAACTAGTGAAGAATATATAAAACGAGGTCCCCAGCCGCGGGCACATAGCAAGTTACTTAAAGAATATTACACCTGTATTTAAAGATATTATTTTGAAATATTTTAAGATACTTTGTATCAAAACACGTGATTTTGAGTAAGAGGGGGAGTGTAGTCTAAAAAAACCTCACGAGGGGAAAGTTATAAAGTTTCTAATACATCACGGGATTAATGGATGACCCCTAACTGTTATTTTGAAAAACTACAAAAAGAAATAATATAAATTTAAAGGGTTTACTTAGCTTTATGCTTGCACTGAGTTAGCTTATTTGCATTTCGTAAATAGTATTACGAGGGATTTAGTTAAGCCGACGTGTGAAATGGCATTAATTTGTTATATAAATATTTAGTAATATTTAACAGTGACAGCCCTATAAAATGTATTCTAAATAGTAGTTTTAAGTTTAGTTAACTGACAAATAAACGCATATTAGTGCTATTTATTATTTTAAAATAAAATATACGGTAAATACTTAGGCAAGTAATATTTTTTGTCATCACTGTGCTGGCGGAGTCGACGATAACGTCGAGCACATATTGTTGTGTGTCCTGCGTGGAGAGAATCTTTCAGGGACCTAGCCTCCGACATGGGTGCGCACCTCTCCCTGCCAACGCTCGTAAGGGCGATGGTCGGGAGTTCTAGGATTTGGGCGGCTGTTTCTTCCTGATGCGAGTCTGTCATGTTCGCAAAGGAGGAGGCAGAAAGGGAGAGGGAGCAAGCAGCGCACCCCAACCGAGGCAGGCGTCCCGGACGCCACAGCATCGGACACGCAGGTTCGGCTGCTCACCGAGGTCGTCAAACCTTCTAAAATAATTTGACGTCGGATCTCTCCAGAGGTAGGGCGATTCTTCTGAAGCTCTGGTCAGAAGAATGCATGTAAACGTGTCTCCAGAAGCCCTGGCATTGTTACGTCGGTAAAGATCGTGAAGTGTTTAGTCAGTCTAATCGCCATCCTGGCACGCGAATTTTCAACCTATAAGGAAGATATCTTCGTCTACCGTGCGGATCAACGTAGGCACTAACCGAGGTTTTTGGAGACGTCAGTACGTTCGATGAGCAGATTTTGACTACGTAAAAAAAAACAAAAAGGTAAATTATATTTTCTAAGTCCACAATCTTAATGGGTCCGTATAAACATTTGATGAAGTAAGCATCATGACATTGGAATATCATAGTTTCACAGTTTGATAATCGTTTTCAATAACTTTATCTAGCTTTTTGTATAATTTTTTAATTCGACTCTACACCGAACATGCGAGAAAGAATCTGCAAGGGAAAAGAAAATACTAATCCAACATCAGTAAAATCATTTTGAAAATATACGTTTTGATTTTGTTCTGTACATAGTAAAGAACAATAATTACTTACTTATATTTTTACTTTATGAATAAATTTTCTAACAAAATATTTTTTTGAGTTTTAAATAAAATAATGAATATAATCATGAAAACAAACATAATTACGTAAAAATCTGATTACTAATATTAGAAGTGGATAGATGCAATAATATAATTACCTTATATCAGTGAATGGCATGCATTATAATTACCGCGCAATGCCAATAAAATTGTTATCAGTTAAAATTTGTAATCAATAATAACCTAAGATGAATTATAGAAACGAAAACAATAGAATTAGTTCATCGTTTATCAAGCTCGATAATTTACAATGAAACGAATAGTACCATCAAAATAATCATAGGGCAGATGCTTTGAGGAAAAACAATCGGCTAACTCCCTCGCCTAACATTTACACAGGAATCGTCTGCTTACGAAAACGGAGAGGTTTCAATTTAGACAATTGTTTCCTCGACTACAAAATTTGTGATGCAAGGTTAAACAACTTTAACATCGGTTTGATTTATTAATAAATACATTTTAGGACGTAAAATAACTAGTGATCGTCCTTTGTTAAAATTAAGCCGTAATCATTTGTGGGAATTGGAACAAAAAGAAACAGTTTTGTTATATATTCTTAGGTATATACGAACAGCATGTTGCATGCATGTGTGCGCGTGATATTTAGAACACGTCAATATGTTGGTTTAGGTTGTCAGGTCTGAACCGGCTATGCTCGAGCTTTGAACGGAGCCAGTGAGAAATAACTTACAGCACTGTCAAATATTTATATTTTCTAATTTCATATTTCAGCTAACTTTTATCTGACGTCTCCAAACATACCGTTGAAATGTTTTTATAGTATCTGATTTTAACTCTGGGTCTTTTTTACTGATATGTCTTTTTATCTGTGCTCTCCACTCTGGAACGTTGATTATGTTGTACGTTTTAATTTTATGTAGAACTAACTAGCTGTATGCCCGCGGCTTCGCCTGCGTTTCATATATTTTTCGCTGCCTAAATACACTTTTTAAATTTTTTATACGGAACCCTAAATATTTTCACAAATTCAAGAGTTTTTATTTTTTTACGTGAAACCCTAATTACTTTTTAAAAACAAAAGTACACTAAGTTATGTGGAGTGATTTCAGCTATCTAACAAAAAAAAGTACCGTCAAAATCAGTCCAGCCATTCCTGTGATTAACCGAAACAAACGGACAGACCGACAAAAAAAAAAATTAAAATTGTATTTTGGTATAGCTATCGTATATACATTCATATATATATATATATATATATATATATATATATATATATATAATAAAAAGTAATTATTTTTATATTACAAACAAATACTTCCATTTTATTTATTTAGTAAGTATTTGAAAAAGATCTTTCATGGTATAATTATACGTTACCTACATTCTATACAGTTTTGAAACCGTGATCAAAACATCTGGTTTCGCTTTCAAAGAAATTTTAATTGAGAATCAAATACTTTCAATAATTATATTATACTATACGAGTATATATTATTTCTATTCCGTCATTTCCGGGCGAAGGTTTCTTGAGCAATTCCCTGCAGTTGGACCCGGCGTTCATTAATTACACTTTAGAGCTTTTAAGCGCGATCGAATTACGGTTGACTTATTTTAGCTCTTACTCCAAGTCCAGTGAGTTAGTTATATTTCTTCGAATGACCATCCCGATGTAATTAGTCCGTTGAAAGATACGGGTTTTATTTTAATTAACTCCCTTTGATAAGGTTTTAAGCTTGTTAGCCGAGTCTGCTATAAAGTTTTTTTTTTAATAATAGTTGTAAGTAAAGAGGTTGTGCAAAGAGCTGGATTATTAGTTTTTTACCACTAAAAAGGGCGAAGGTTCTTGTTATAAATTAGCAGAAATATTAAACGATTTTACTAAGTAACGATTTTTCATGAATATTGCCTGTATAATGTAAAGATAAAGATGTAGAGAAGGATTATGTCAATAGATAAGTTTTCTGTTATTCACTTTACTTTCCTTATATAAGTACTCGTAAGTATATATTATTTAATATAACAATAATATAATATTAAAACGGTTATAAAAATAATCAAGTAAATCGGTTCAGTGGTTCTCGAGTTATAACTCAACTAACAGAGAGACAACGAGACGTTACCTTTTATATAATTGAAGGCAAAATACACTAATCAGTCACTATTAAGATAATAAATTATTATGTCATAGTGCAATGCATTATAATAAAATATAAACTGATATTAACCACAGAACGGCCATACAGAAAAATGGTGGTTTATATTATATTTTAAGTAAAATAACTAATCATCATAATGCACGTGCTTACTTCAATAATCAGAAAAAAGGTAAAACCTTTTGTAAAAAATCATTGATATAAAAGATTCCTGGTGTTCTCACACAGCCGCTTCTATCGTATAAGAATTTAAATGAGACTCAATGAACAGTCCTTAAAAGTTGTGATGTGAACAAAGGTATAAAATATAAACTGATATTAACCATAGAACGGCCATACAGAAAAATGGTGGTTTATATTATGTTTTAAGTAAAATAACTAATCATAATGCACGTGCTTACTTCAATAATCAGAAAAAAGGTAAAACCTTTTGTAAAAAATCATTGATATAAAAGATTCCTGATGTTCTCACACAGCCGCTTAAGTCTATCGTATAAGAATTTAAATGAGACTCAATGAACAGTCCTTAAAAGTTTTGATCTGAACAAAGGTAATGGTTCTTTTTTTTGTAACGTTGTTTATCGAATCTGCCGAGGGAAACCAAAGTTCGCATTCATCTGCGTGCTCCACCTATTCCCCGCGTATTCCATTAAATGATCCATTTGAAATATATTTAAATGAAAGACAAAGTGATTATTATTACTTCGATTATATTCTTCTACGCTTACAATACCCCTGACGGAGCGCGTTTCTATTGTACTACGTCGATGACAGACGTAAAACGACGCTTAAAAAACTGGCATTTTTTAAAAAGAAATTACATAACAAAAACAACATAAATTACCTAATAATGTAACGGTTTTTTTTATAAACAATTCTCATAATGTTATCTTGATTATATTATTCGTATGTCGTCCATCCATCCATTCAACCGAAAGACGTCCATTGATGGACATAGGTCTTCCCCAAAGATATCCACGACAACCAGTCTTGCGCCATCCACATCCAGCGGATTCCCGCGACATTCAACAGGTCGTCGGTCCACCTTGTGGAGGGCCTACCCACGCTACGTCTTCCGTTGCGTGGTAAGCACTCAAGAACCCATTAGCCTATCGGGCATCGGTTCTGCAAGCAATGTGCCTAACCCACTGTTACTTAAGTTTAGCAATTCTTCGGGTAATGTCGGTTACTTTGGTTCTTTTGCGGATCTCCTCATTCCTGATTCGATCACGCAGTGAAACTGCAAGCATAGCTCTCTCCATTGTCCTTTGAGAAACTTTGAGCATTGTTATTAGGCCCATTGTAGGGGAACACGTCTCAGTGCCGAATGTCATCACAGGCTACACACACTGGTCGAAGACTTTCGTCTTGAGACACTGCGGTATTTCGGAGGAGAAGATTTTGCGTAGCTACCCGAACGCGGCCTAGCCGTGTTGAATTCGACGATTAACCTTTTTCTCGATGTTGGATCTACCTAACTGGACGGTTTGTCCCAGGTATAGATGTGTATATAGGTACAAAAAAATAAATACGATAAAATATAAATACTTCTCCATTATGTATTAAGTTCATCTTAGGTTAAGTTAGGGCAAAATCCGCGAAATTCATATCTCAAGTAAGGAACCTAAGCCGAGGTCTGGACTACTTTGGTGTCATGGTGCTAGGTATCACTGTTTCGGCTGAGTGCTCTAACCGCTGGTTTTTTGGTGATGGTGTGCCTTCGGTCAATAGTATTTAAGCAGTGCGAAAGAAACCTCTAATTTCACGTTTATTTTGTAAGTATAATTGTGAAAAACATAAAAAAAAATATTATTTAAATACTCTTCCTAGTTGGAAGTATTAAAACAAAATGTTTGGATAATAATGTTGCAAGAAGTTACAATAACTAAACGAATAGTTTAAAACATATAACAAAGTAAATAAATAACATATTTAAAATCAGAAACGATGGGATCATAAGACTAAATAAAGCGGAATTATGCACACGGTCGGAACAGTGTCATGATTACGCTCATAAATTTTCTACTAACCTTCGCGTAAATGGTTGATTTATCGCACTCGTGTCGGGGTAATAATTCCCTATTTTGTATAAAATGTCAAACGAAGGAAATTAAATAAAAAAATATCTAGAGACTCATAAGAGTTATATATATTTATTTTAAGACTACACATCATTCACTATGGTTAATTGTGGGGTTCTGTTTCTGAATACTTTTGGTCATATTACAAGAAAAAGAAAAAACTTCGAATATGACATGTCATTGTTGCCATCGACTTGCACAGTTGAGGAAACAAGAACTCGTAGATACAAATATACCCGTTGAGAGTATAAAATAACAAACATTATTGAATTAAATCACTCACTATATCACAATGAAATATTTCGTTAATTGTTCACAAATAGGCGATAGTCTCAGCAGAGGAGCAGTATTTGGCACCAAATCACAATACATAATATCTTACACATAACCTATAATAGTAAAAAGAATCTGTCTTCATAAATGAGGTTACTATTAAGATGACACGCGGTTAGAAAAGTAGGTATTTCAGAAATCTATTGCTATCGCGTTGTGCCCCAAATAACGAATTATAAAACACGAAAGGGACCACTGCAGCGCGGGCTGATTTAACTATGCAAAATAAACGAAAACACCACTTCGTAGTACCCTGTTTCCACCTCCAAAACAGAACCGATTTTTAATTTTCTTTTAGTTTTAAAATAAGAAAGACTGTGTCTATGCCTGTGCGTTTTGCTTTTTAAATTTTATCCATCAAATTTGTTTGACGAACAATGAAAATGACGGTAAAACTATGACTAGTTTTTCCAATAACTAATTTATGGAAAAAATCAAAACGTACGGGCATGGCGGTGGTGAATATATATTATTTGTTATAAAAATATTTACCATAATGCTATTTATTATCCAAGGAGGAAACAGGGGACTACGTTTGTATGAATTAAAAGTATTGTATGAGTTATCCTCTTAAGGAGGAGTCCAAATATTTTTCATTTGAAGTTAGTTCCAATAAATATAAGCCTTAAAAGCTTCTTTTTTTTAGTTTAAAATGAATAATTTTGTAGAATTATCGAGACTTATCTTACAGTGGATTTATTAAAATCGAATCTATAAAATTTGATTACTTTTTTAACATTCTAAGAAATACTTATTATTTCTAAAGCATTATAGTTTTACGTAAACTAAAATCAGTTTCTTTTATAGGTACATTTTTATTTTTAGATGATAAGAATAAAGGAGTAGGTAGAGGTAGGTAAATAATAAATATACTTAATTTGGATTTAAGTGTAACAGGTACTTATACACAATCTTGCAGTTGATAATGTTCTGTCACAGTTAATAATTTCATAAATAGAGTGGGGTGGATTTACACTTTGGTGTAAGTAAATAATGTCATGGATTGACTAACATCAATTTATATATATTCAACAATAATTTTTATGAGTCTTATTAGAATTTAAAGATTATTTAAGTTTGTAATTTTAAAACGATTTTCATTCAAGTTTGTGGTAGCTTTTGTTTGTATTTGTATCCACGTGCTTTACTAAGGCATCAAAGCGAAACAAAATAATTTATCATGATCCACTTACATTGTAAGAATATTTCGCCTAAGTCCCTTAATTTTTGATTTAGCTTTATGATAGAGTTACAACGAACGACAGTTTTTTAAGTCGTTTATTTCCCTTACCTTATGAATAGGAGTTCCCCAAAAATCATTAAGAAAAATGTTCGATATCGGTGTCTGCGGCCTCAAGTCTCTGTTTTCTTTAATGGCACTTATGTCGTCAAAAACGAAACCACAGTATACGCAGTTGTGGTAAACCAGGATACAAGTTAGGATGATGATGGCACCGAGCCCACGTCGTGGGGGCTCCGGCATTTGTTCAGGCACTTGGTTCTGGCCCGCTGTACGTCTTCGAGTTCGACCTGTCCTTGTCCGTACCGCCGATACCACTCCCCCGAATCTACACACGCCACTTACGCGGTCCATCGCGGATCACAACATTTTCATAATTTTAATAAACACGAAGCACTAATTCCTAAACATTACTTTTATAAAAAAAAAGACTAAAGCGCGATCTAAAATGATTTAGAACCTAGTGGAAACACAATCACGAACTGAGCCGGGACTATAAATTTCGCTACGTAAAACGAAAAGATTATTACGAATTATACTCGAATATACGATAACGATCACTAAAACTATCTTACTTTATTAATGTTTACGTTATTGTTTAACACATGTCACTGTTTTTTTCCGGAATTATTGCATTTGACATTTATGCGACTGCTTCGTACGGACACGTAAAGACACACCTGCTCACTAGGCAGATCGCCGATTACTGCCGATGTTCCACGAGCGAATGCCGCGTCGAGTCACGTGACCAGTCATTTTACTGCGGGTCGTTTTCAAATAGCGCATGCGTTTAGGTCCATAGTTATTCTCCGGTCAGTGGCGGCAAAATATTTTGTCATCCGTTCGTACACGTAACTTGTTCATAAAAAATGCATGTAGGTAAATGCGAGTTCAGATACATCAATCCTAGTCATTTGATATAAATAAATAGTTTTATTTAATATTTGAAAATGTAAATATTGGAGTTTTTAAGAAAACTTAGCGATATTAAAGTTAGAAAAAAAATTCAGTGATAGATTACAGTAGATAATTGGAAAAGGATATCAAAATTTAATTTTCTCACGTGTTATAGGCGCATGCCCGAAGTTAGATACGAGGTGGAAGGGGAGAGGCAGGAGTAAATGTTGATGACGACGTTAGTAGGGTTCGAGTTAGTCTGAGACTGCGCTCTATACTCCGGGCCCGAACGCTGAATATCTAGATAATAATATTGAATATTGAGTAAATGACAAGTTGTACCGAACCGTTATTTATATTCATTCTTTTCGCATCAACTACGTCGAATGATGAACTCTGATAAAAGGTTTTCTATGTAGCGACCCATTCATGCTTTTCGAAAGGGAAGTTTACAAGTTTTGTATCTTGAAAAATATTTAAATATCCTTTTGAAATACTTCGCGTAATCTTGAGTTTATCAAAATGAAGTCACGTTTTTGTTGAATTTAATAATATTCATAGGCTTTACCAAGAAACCAAAGTTGAAAGCATTAGTAATATTTGAGAAGCTGCTTATATTTTTTTGTATTTTCAAAGTAAGATATCTCGTTCTTGTGACCTTAAGCTTTGACAGGGGTTGATTGATAATATTGTTAATATTACTTTGCTAATTTCGTTTCAAATGATTTTTAGCTGTCACGTCTTACAAGACGAGAAGTATCAGTTATAGATAGATTTGACCACTACAGTGATTACATTTTACCGACATTCAATTGTGATAGTTGTGATAATTTAAGACATGCGAAAGAAATTATACCAAATTCTTTTAGAACCTAGCAATGTACAAACCTACTATTTTGAATGTGGCACACAATTTATACTTGATATTAGTTTTATTTTTAACTCGACTTTCGACCACTAAAAGATGCAGTAATTAATTTGAAATAGGTGCACTCTAAAATTGTTGACTAGACATAAAATACAACAATTTTTATTAGATAATTTATGGAAGTTTAAAGCAGTTTGTTATAATATGTTCCTACCTACCTACCTACCTAAGCGATATTGATTTTAGAGTATTATTACTATTATTCGAAAAAGGGCTATGCAGGGACAGCCAGATAGTCCTGAATAATTGCGACCTAGTTAGATCTATTGTGATCGCTCCTATATTACTAAAACTCACTGCATAGACTTATAGCTTGGATATACTGTAGGAACTTTTTGGTAGAGTGTCTGTACCTCCTCCGAGATCAACGCGTGCTTACCCAGAATTCGGTTGCGTAAATGGATCACATTCACATAGTACGTTACGTCTACATATTTCCAGATCCTGCACTCTCGTTTGTTCTTTGCACCAATGTTGTGCATATTATGTTTGCACAGACAACAGTGTCCATTTAGCTGATTAGCTCTTTGGACTGAACTTGTCTTGGCAATTTATTCCAGATTTCTATAGCTTTATAGGTGGATTGGTCCCTTATGGTCATTGGAACTAGGCTTTTTGATATACCACAAAACTGTTTAGGCCTGATTTGTGTTCCCATAGCCCCTGTTCTTGCAAGCTCATTCGCAGCTTCATTGCCGGGAACTTCTGCTTTTCCTGAGACCCATCTCAAAATCATCCTGTTATTCTTACCCAGACTGTTTTGCATTGCTACACAGTTGGCAACTAGGTCCGACTCAATTACGGCCGATGCCGGCGCCAAGAGAGCGGCTTGACTATCCGAATGGATATAATTTTAGAGTGTGAATAAGTTTTGCACATGTTTGAAGTTTTTATAACTTTATAATTAAATTTTTAAACCATAAATTATTCGAAATAGTTTAAGTGGAAATGTTTGTTTGATCCTAAAGAAAACTACGTTTTCCGTTAAATAAAGCAATTTATAAAGACTCCTTTTATTTGAGTATGGGTAGAATATATATAATTCCATCGAACAATGAACAGTTCTCAAGATCTACGTTTCGAGCGATTTCTTTTTTCAATCACAATGACGCTTCCCCGACAACTTTTTAGGGCTTTTGTGATATTTCGCTGGTTTAACTGGAGAGCTCCATTGAATTGTGTTAATTATATCCTTGCAGGAGGTTAAAATACATATAATGTTTCGAAGGTATTGTTGGTTGCCTCCTTAGAAATAACAAAACATTCATTACCAAACTGTTAAGTAAAGTCAAGACTATATTAAATGTAGGGAGAGAGAGACATTTCAATTTGTTTACGTTAAAATGGAAATTAAAGCGGAGTGGGAAGTTTAAATTAAATATAAAGTTTCCATTATCGTAGATTGATGGAAATTTGAACGTTATTCCGAATACCCACTTGTTTAAATATTTGTCAGGCGGTCGTCATTTGTTTTGTTTCGTTGTTGAATAATATGTTTTTACAGCATTTACTTGTATGGACGAATAGTTATATACAAAAACATCGTAAATCAATTGTGTAGCAATAATTATATTTACAAATCTATTGAAGGTATAATCATTTAAAAGTATTATTATTTATGTAGGGTTACAGTAAAGTAAAAATATATACAAACGGCTATTATTGCCACAAAACTGTTATGCTTTTCTGAAGTTTTGGTTGCGGGTTCCATTAACCCCTTGAGCACTAAGCGTTTACGTCAGCTTTCCATTGTTTTCCTATTATCTATATTTTTATGGGTAATCGACATATTAATCATTTAACATCAAGAAAAATTTATGCCTATTTGCTATCTCTTTGAATGAAACTACACATTAGAACTACAGATTAGTTCATAACGCAGATTCAGATATCAGATTTCAGCTTATTACAAAAATTAACAAAACAAACAAATACTACGACTTCACAAATGAATGAACTACAATTGGTTTTGTGGTTAATTTATATGCAGTAGAATCGGGAGCGAGAGGATTACCAGTAAAATCTCTCTATAACCTACTAAAAGACCTCGGCTTGCCAAGAGCAACCATAAGTTCATTATTAGAGATAATACCAAAAGCAGCATTAGTAGGATAAGCCAAATCTGGCTAGACAGGGAGGGGAAAACGGGCAGTGAAGGTGAGTATAGCTGCGCCACTTTAAAGGGGCCACATAAACCTACACCTGAATCGCAAGACCCGGCACTGCACTGGGTTCCCCTCTCGGGAATGGGATTAATACGGCACCTGCACGGAGAATCCATGGAATGCTAAGAAGTTTCATCTCGTCGCGATGAATATTGTTCATGTTGGTATGTTATTAAAACTTTAAAATCTTAACAATGAAAATAAGCAAAAAAACTATAATTTTGTATTTTAGAATAGTTTTATAGAAATAAATGTGTTACAAAAATAGTTATTCAGTTCACATCATATATATTTTGACTTGTACAATATTTGATCAACTGCAACAATTTATGGTATTAAGTAACAAAGATAACTGATTTCTCCATTCGCAAAGTAATGTCTCTTTGTTTGTCTGTCTGTCTGCCTTTTTTGTCGGCTTATAACTCGTGAACAAATGAACATTCACGACTTCGTTCGCGTAGAATTCAGATAAATATATCCTAGATAATAGACAGACTATATTCTCTCTCTAGATGCAATCAATATATTCACGATGTCCCGTCCCGTTCCATCCCGTCATACTGCAATGGAAGGTCAAAGCCCTGCCCGTTCCCCCCATGGTTTGGCAATGCGGCAGAGTCCAGACGCCATCGATGCGGTGCCCGGACTGAGCTGCCGTCTGCGCTTAGCCCTCGCGGGGCACCTGAGCTGAAACTATGTACCCAGGCATTCTTGCCCTAATAGGCTCATGCTATGCTAGGCTATGCTATGCTATGCTAGGCCTGAATAAAAGATATACGAAAATGCTATAGATTTTGTTTCTTTATCTAAAAACCAGTCAAGCAGTGCACCCTATATTATATAATTATTTCCTACTTCAATTACATTTACTACGGTTAATTATTGAAAATAAATATTTACCAGAATAAAAAGTTGCCTACATATAATAAATCCTACTAACGGTGAAAGAATTTTCAAAATCGGATCAGTAGTAGCGGAGATTACCCCGAAAATCCAAACTCACACACTTTTCTTCTTTACAATCTGATTATAGATGTTATTATGCATACACTTAATTTGTTTTTTTTTTTTACACGGAATAGACTCACTGCTTAGACCACAATCTCACCTGATGTTAAGTGACGATGTGGTCCAGGATGGTAAACCCACTAAGCCTAGAGGAATTGGTTCTCCTCTGAACCTTTTTTTAAAATAACATAACATAAGCTCACGCCTGTTATCCCCGAAGGGTTAGGCAGAGATGAAATAGCGAACACCACCCACATTTCGCCGAGCTTAGTTCCATCCCACATGTGACAGGGGCGAGCCTGTCGCCATATCCTGCACAAATTCACAAACTCCGGTATGAGACTGAGTAGAAAAACCCAATATCACTTGACCCGGCCCGGGTTATCGAACCCGAGACCTCAGAACGACAATCGTACCGTAATACAACAGCACCACCGAGGCATTAGTTAATGAATCTAGATAAACGTTATTCATACATTGTTCAGGCAACACCATTTAATCTGTGCCCGGTGGATTTCGGTGTTTCGATGCTTCTCTCGCCAAATTCAATCGACTTTGGCTATTATTTTGGCTTATTTTAAGCTCAAAACGTGTTCAACGTTTGTGCGTGCTTTGATATTGAAAATAGCTATAGTGAAATTGGTTACGGAAAAGAGCGGCCGCTTACCCGCCAGAAGACACAGCGGACGGAGCTGTGCATCGCAGCAGGGCGAAGAATCTGCATCGGCACACCAGGTAAGTCGACACTGTGACTACTGGGTGCAGTTATTTGGTGGGCCTGAACAGTTGATAAGGAGTAGGAAGCCCTAGGATCGGCGATAAAGTTATCGAATTAATTCAAGGTCCTACGATTCGGTCATCACATTCCCCATAGTCATACATTATATAAATACATATGTATATTTCTAAAAGTATATCAAAATGTTACTATAGAGTTCGAAATTTAATACCAAATTACATCGAAATCGGTTGAGTATTTTTGGCATGATTGGCGAACAAATTAACAAACGGACAGACAAACAAAATATTTTAAAAATGTGTCCTGTAGTAGAATCTAAAGCCCTACATATTTTTTTCTCTCAAATATATTCAATGTACAGATTTCGTTCATTGTCTAGTATCTGTGTTCTTGTAATGTTTGAAAACAGTCCAATTTATTAAAAAATAAGTATAGTTCCCTTTATGAATAATCGTCAGAATTACACACATATATAAATGTAAATTAATTTATGTTGGTTTAATTTAGTTTTATTTCTGCTCATTTCACTATTAATTTATAATACTATGTTGATCAAACATATATTTATAATTTTATTATAAATGTAAATAAATGCTATTTACGGATTATATAAATGTATATATGTTTAAAAATGTATTCTAAATGGATGTAATGTATCTAAAACTAATCAAAATTCGCATAAATATTTTCAAATCCACGTAGAGAGTCGAAAACGTACTCGTAGAGCGGCAACGTCGCATGCAAGAAACCGTGAGTTGGCAACGTAGCTATTGTAATTTAGTTCAACAGAGAAATTGAGGAATAGCCCTATCTAATTATTTTTTTGCGCATTATTAATGTTCTGAATACATTATAGATATACAGACACCTTTCGTTTAAATAAGAAATCATTTAATTATTTTCCCTATTTTTTTATTTTTTATTTTTGTGTAATAGCATACTCGTATAGTTTTCCGATGTAGTTCTGTTTTATAGTTTAATGTATAGTTGTATAATATTGTGGTGAGATCATATTGAAAACAATAGTATTGTATTCAAATAATTTATTTTATTATAGGTGTTTCGTTTAGATTTTACTGTTTATCTTTTTAAGTAAATTTAGAAATCGTCTTTGGCTAATCCAATATGTTAATAATTATTTTAGTGAATATGTAATTAAGAGCTGTTGATTTCTGTAATAAATAAATAAATAAATTTATCGTATTACGATTCTGATTATGACAGTCTCGTACAGTTTTACACCTATTTTTCAGCTTTGACGACATGTTATTATTCACGTGAACTTTCTTTAGAATCATTAGTGATTTGCAACTCTCGATGAACCGGCGATGCTTCATGACAAAAAGTCAAACACATATATCAATAGGATTTAGTTTAATTATTAGATTTTATGCTTCTAATTTAATTGATTGATAATTTCGCATTCATACGCTAACTTGCTTTAGCTGAGTTGTAACGTGTAGGTACTGAACTGGTTATAAGTGTTCTGTCTGTTTAATTTAAGTATGATTGCCCGTACGTACGAATTGATTTAAATGAATGATGAAATGAATTGAATATTCAACTCTATCTATCTAGATAAACTACTAAAATACTACAACACGACAATACTACAAAATACTTTACCAATATTCTACAAGTCATCACAGAAAATTCACTACCATCATACAATTCTGAACAACGTTGAAAAAGTATACAAGTGCACTAACGCTGGGCTGGCGTCACTAGACAAAAAAAACATTTTTATGAAAAATCCTAGTGGCCTGTGCATACACGAGACTATTTTAATACACACCAATAGTTTCCTAAAGCTTATAAAGGTAATCCGGATTATAAAATTGTCTATTTAACAACTCCGATGAACTTATTCGGATCCGGCCTTCGCCGCCGGCGGAAACGTTGTGACATTAACAAAACATTACCCTTTTACGACGCCAAAAGTTCACCTCTTTTAAAAGGGACGGAAAATTAATTGTCCAAATTTTTTGGTTACGTCCACAATTAAATAGTCTCACGTAATCCTCAAAACATTTTATATTTTTGTTTTCCTTAATTTTATATGGAATGTTACATTCACTTTCTAGACTAACTAAGTCTGTAAGTAAAATAGATGTCCGTCTGGTTTAATTTTCTGGCCAAGCGTAGAAATTTAGATTCTTTTATTGTAATTACTGTGAATCATGGACATTTATTAGTCCAAGACCAATATCAGTCCAGCCCATATGATATCAGTTTGTGTTTTATTATTTGTGTTACATGACGATATTAATATATCGGTTTAAACCGGAATTTTACACAAACATCAAATGTATTTTCAAATGTAATATTATCAGAAGACAATTAACTAGTTAGGTAACAATTGACAATCAATCAAACTTTTAAAACTTCTATTAATATATGAGTAGTAACAATTTACTACTACAAAAATGTTATGTGATTTACACACCTTTACCTTTATTAGTTATTAGCCGATCTCCGCGATTTTACTCGCATAGTTCCCGTCCCCGTTGGGGTTTCAAAGATAAAAACTATTCTATGTCACTGCCTGGATTTCAAACTATCTCCATGCCAAATTTCATCCAAATCTGTCTAGTAGTTTTTAAGTTTATTCGTTACATACAAAAATACAAATCTTTCCTCTATATAATATTAGTATAGATAACCTTTTTACCGCGATACTGTTTGTAGATTAATCCAGGCATAATTTTCATGTTACTAATAACAATAAATATTCGCCTACAATGTTATTAAAGACCCTCGAAAGCTCGAACTCGATAATGTTTTGCGAAGTAATTTATAATCCAATATTAAAACAAAATATTGATAAAATTGAAACTGTGCTCATAATATAAACATTAAAGGGTTTAATATAGATATTGAAAAGTTTCTACGTAAAACTGAACCTAGGTACTTATCCTTTACAATGAAATATTTTCTAGAGTACGGGGAAAAGAGTTGACTTTTTTTTTTTTGTTGTTTATTGAAAAACTTAGTAGTCTATTTATATTTATTCTATATACTATAATAAAACTGTAACTAGGCCAAATCTGTAAATTAAATACTTTTTGAAAATTAAAATCGAGGCGGACTTTTTTATCGATATAGAAGCCAAAAATATTTTCTTTAGAATTTTTGTCTGTCTGTCTGCTGTCTTTCCCTATGTACGCGTATCACTCTGAAAGTACTGAACCAATTTTGACGAAACTTCACACAGAGATAATTAATATTATTAAGTAATCTAGAATACTTTTTGTCCCATAAAACGTAAGGGGTTCTCCAGGATAACGGACAGAAGTCAAAAATTTGTAATAAATGAAATTCTCTACGGATTTTGATAAAATTTTATTTGTGCTATAGCAAACAAATTTACTAAAATTTAAGCTATATTTCATATTCCTATTCTTCTGAAAACAAAGAACAAAAAAAACCTCATTGCTAGGTTTTGAACCGATGTCTTTAGTGTATTTTTGGTTTTCTATTACATCTTAACTTGGATGACATTGTATGCAACGCTGTTGGCCTATAGTTATGTTTATATTTCTTCTGTACGTTTCATTGAAATCCTTTTAAAATGCTGGGTCGTTTTTATTGTTTTTTTTTTTTGTGTATACACTAACAGGTTTCGTTTCCATTTTAATCCAAATATAATCCACAACGATTTATTGTTTTTTTTTTTTAAATATATTTAGGGCTAGACAACATCTGTGTGCCTTCTAGTAAATAAATAAAAACATATGTTCAATTAGAACAATCATGTGTAACAGTGTAAGTGAAGATGGTAATAAGTTAGGTACCGACTTAGAAGGCTGCCACTCTAGCGAGACGATTTATCTGTGGGACCAAACACGTGCCAAACGATTTTCAATATAAAGGTTGTAGCTAGCCAAATAAATATTATAAATACCTGCTAAAATATTACTTTTGCTTGTTGTTTAAAACATTGTACTGTTAATGGTACAAAAAATTTAACAGAAATATTAATATTGTAACTGTATAATTCGAAGGTATCGTCGACTAAATTAGTAAGCGATTAGAAAAAGGTTTTTGCAAAGTAATGTAACTTAACCATATTAACTATCTAAATATTTATCTAAAACAACTCAGACTAAATTAGATTACGATTCCTGTTGTCTGAAATTAGCTAGTAGATTTAGGTGTATTTTATCGTGTTACCGAATAACTTGAGGCAATCGTGTTTATTATTATTTAGAATAATCTAATATAATCCACCTGTCTGAATGGAGCAATAAACGTGGGTGGTCTGGTAGTTATTTCGGAATTTACTCAAATGACTTGAGTATAATATAGTGGCTTTATTTACAAGTATTGATTTTGTTTGACCTTATTTATAAAAAATATATTAATTCGTAATTCACCGCCAAAGTTACTGAAAGGGCAATGGAGAAGGCTATGCTTGGAGCTTTTCTGTTTGACCGAAACTAAATTGAGGAAATCCGCAGAAGAACCAAAGTTACTGATATTTGCCGAAGAATTGCCAAACTTTAGTGACACATGACCTGGTGAAGGAATCCACTAGATGTGGTTAGCGTAAAAACGGAGATCCGTTGTGGAGATCTTTGGGGGAGACTAAGTCGAACAGTGGGCATCTTTCGGTTGAATGGATAGATTGCCCGTAATGATATTAACAGCAAAAATAGATCTGTCCATTATTTATACGAAGACTCACATTGTACGATTTCGCGGAAAGAAATGCAGAAAATTCCGCTCCATAGCAATCTACACTATAAAAATATAGAGAAGCGGTTCAGTTGTCTCCTTAAACCAGAATTTCAATGCAATGCCCCTACTAAAAATGATTCGAAATTCCTTGAGAAAATAGTGCAAACAAATAGTATATTTCAATAAATTTCTTTATCTTATGGCGCAAGAAGGTTCTAACTTTTGTCAATTAATTTCAGATCGCCATGTTGGTAAACTATAGTTTATGAAATATACAATGTTATGGATTTTTTGGTATAGTTAATTGTAAGGAATTATTGGAACATAGAAACTTCTAAGTATTAACTTGTGTTGTTGTTTTCCGATTTATTAATTTCGTAAACGAATAAATAAAATCGAAGCGCCTGTTTAAAATATCAAAATAACAACTTTTGACTGTCTGGAGTGATTTTAACCTTATGATACCCTTTACCAATTTAACTGGGGAGAATTTACTTGTCACTTAAGTTGGTAGAGGGATATGTTATATTATATTAGTATGTCTAAACGAAAAATTACGGGATCCATGTAAAAAAATTAAAGCTCATGAAATTGTGAACAGATCACGATTGGCAACGATGGTAACACCATAAAAACGTTATTTTCCGATGATTATTTCCCCAGTAAAGGATTTATGAAACGCGGGCGCAGCGCAGCTGTCACAGCTAGTTTTAGAATGAGGTTTAATGTACAAATTAGGTGTTTAAATTATAAATATACGAAGGTAGGTAAGTGGGTCACACGTTAATTCTAACCTCTGCGTGAATAACCTCGGGCGAGATTTTTTCTCGTGTCCGCTGGGACCGATCCAAAAAAAAAACTCGGCATGTGATTGATGGAGAACCGGCTATAAACGCTGAACAAACAGACTCTCGGTGTCTCTTGCAATAGCTCTCAGGTGTTGGACCTCGTTTTTTGTTTAAATTCTACTGGATGATATAATGAAGTCGCTGGAAAAAGGAAACATAAAGCTGTAACTCTATTTAGGTTTTAACTAAGACTTACCACATTAACAATATACTATCTGATAATAGAAATGCTAAATCCTGCAAAAATATTCCATTTTTATCACTGTTTATTACATTAGTAAGTAACCTATTAAGGTTATTCATTAATTTAGATTTTATGTTATAATTTTTTAATAACTTATACCACGGATAGCAGAAAATCCACATTCCAATTATCTTATACTGTTGATTTAAGTTAATATAAAATAAAATCTAGTAGTCTATTGTAAAAATATGGTACATTCTAATTTTAAGTCGTAAAAATTAAGTTAAAGCTTTTGACTTTGTAAATTTATATTGCGTAAAAGAATAGAAAATTTGTTATCTTACTGATCTTTTATTACGACTAACTTACTTTGTAAGTCTATATTATATAAGTATATAAACTTTATTTCTCCAGTATTTATTTACATAAGTTTACAAATTAGGTAAAAATATATTTAGTTTGATACAGTAGTGTACTATACAATAGGCAATTTCTCGAACGTCTTACGAACTTTCTTGGTCGATAAGCAAATATCTAGCTAGTTTATTGAGACCTCCTACGTTGATGCTTAATAGGTGTGAAATAAAAATATCAAAGATCAAGTTCTATCGGCGCATTGTAGCTATGGGAAAGACTATTTACGTGTAAGAAAAGGTGGAACTTAGTTGCTAAGTACGAGTAATTGGAGAGGTATGATGATATGTGAAGATTTTTATATGATTGTTACATTATGTGCTTTTCGAGCAGATAAATGGATTATTTTTAATGTGGTTTTATTAGTTCCACCTTATCTGCCTATATAACTAAATCTTTAAACACTTCTTTCTCGCACTTACAACATCTTACTTATCAACGAGCGATGGTAATACAATAGTTTTATAAGCTTGTCCTAGTATTTTGGCCAGGATCACCAGGATATCAAAGAATCTTTGAGCACGATTTTCACCCACTTCAAAACAACAAACTTATTAAGGACCGATAACAATATAATAATTTTATAAATTTACCCTAGTTTCACAAGGATATAAAAAATGTGGTTAATTTGTACCATAATCCAATGTGAGATACAAATTAAATTCAATAAGTACTAGATATGAATATAATAAATATCGCTTTAGTTATAACTAAAATCAGCTTTCACGATAATCATTAACAATAAAATAAAACTTATATAAAATAAAAACAAATATTTGAAAAAGTAAATCTTCCAATATTCAATAAAAGTAACCTTAGTAACACTAAGTGATATCTCTAAGTCATTTTACAGAGCTATGGGCTTGGTTGTCAACATGAATGTTATTTTAGGCATACATGTTTCACAATTAATCCTATTTCAAATAGAAAAAATTATTTTCTAGAATTAAAAAAACATCTTTCTTTTTCTAATAAATAAGTTCTCTCTTAAGTAACGATGTAACGTGAGCAAGATAAAAAACAGATGCGACATAAAATTCCAAAGATAATATTTCTTAATTTTCCTAATGAGATTCCAAAATTACATCTTCATTCCACCACAGGAAGTTGTTCAGGCGAATATTTAATTTGATTAAAAGCTTTCGAGAAATTGTGACCGCTGTTGGTTTTGATATTACCCGGTACCGCGATAAATCAAAACTTTACCATTAAAACAAACGTGAGTCTGCGACACATCGGGATCAACTATCCCAACTTCACTTCTTCGGGCAACTTTATTGTCTTGAAAGTTTTATGAGTTTAACCAACCCTTGCTTTTACTTGAACGTAACTTGTTATCCTCACGTGTGGTGTGGCTTTTGTCACTGGATGGTAAGTAACTTTTTTTCTAAAGTCCCCAAATGAAACTGGAGTTAAAAATCAAAGTTTTGTTAACGCTGTATCGACATTACAGAAATAAAATTTGCCACAGAATATGTAACTTAATTCGCAACATGACGTGTAAACTCTTTGTAAACTTGTAAACATTCGTGAAACAAGTGTTCGAAATTGCTTCATGTTTGATGTATTTGCGCTGGTTCCTCAAGAGATAAATTTGTTCGGGAACTTGCTGGATGTGAAAAGTTTGAAGCTTACTTCAATCCATTACACGAGTGAAATATTTCTTTGTTTTCTGACTTCACTGTGGGCGGACAGGAGGACCTTACAAATCACTGGTATACCATTAGAGAAAACATTATTTCGTAGCTCCTTAGGAAATTTTGGAAATTTCCTTTCGTATTTCCGTACAATTTAAATTTTATAATAGGTTTAGGATTGATTTATGACCAGACAAGATGTTTTATTATAAATCTTATATTTTTGTTTTATTTAGCTATCATATAGTGGGATCAACCTAGTATTTTGGTATATAAACGGTTACGATCAATCTTCGTTATATTATGGAAAACGATATGTTTGAAACGTAATATCTGCTGGTTTATTTAATATACCGTCCATCAATCATGGGCAGACGGTGTGTATCGTGGTACAGTGGTGACAGATCGTCGAGCAACATGTGATATGAGTCAGCCTTTGCCTCAATCGAGTTCTTATTTACCGCTATTAGACGAGATACATCACATAAAGCGGAATCAACACTAATAAATAAAATTGAAGTGTCTGTTAGTAATTTCAATTTTTTTTTTACTAAATAGATACGAATGTATACACTTTACCTATACCACAAATACAATTTTAAAAAATGTTGTCTGTTTGTCTGTCTGTCGGTTTATAAAGGGTAATCTCCGGACCGATTTTGACGGGACTTTTTCCGGTAGATAGCTGAAGTTACTGCGGGTCACTTAGGGTAATTTTTATTTTCAAAAATAATTAGGGTTCCGCGTAAAAAAAAAAAACATAAAACTCATAAAAATGTCAATAAATGCACAGTTTTACGGGCAAGTGCTATAATTAATGAAAAATATTTTAATTTTAGTACTACAATTTTATAGGGTAATAATTAGGTGTCCGCATAAAAAAATTCAGTGAAGAATATATGAAACGTGGGTGAAGCCGCGTTGTTAGTATACAATTTAAAAATACTGCCACTAACCATTATTAAATGTTTCTATCAATGTCTTTTATTATTATTTAAATACCGTCTTGGTAAATTAATTTAATGGAAGGTGATGTTCTTATAAAAAGTAGAAGAATTTTATTTTTAGACAAAACAATTAATTTGATTGGTGGAGGTTGTACTTTGAGGACATCCATCGTAATCGTCGTTCATATTACAAAATTATTTTAATTTATTTACTGGACATTTATTTTTATAAAAAATAAAAAAGTACATTATTCCCTTACGTGTTTGTTCTACATACGTTCCTAAACCATTAAACCATTTTTAATGAAACTTTAGAATGACATTTTTGTGTACGCCTATAAACCTTGCAAAAAAATCCTTTCTGTGACATTACAGTACATGCCGGGTACAGTTAGTTTTTTGTAATTATTTTCTTTGTCTATTCGATACAGCTTCTAAAAGACGTGATTAATGATTGGAATAAATTTCAAGATAAATTAGGAAAGTAATAAAAAAGAAATTCAACCTCTATATGTTAAACATTTAATATAATTTCTCTGTTTTGTGAAGTAAATTTTCACATTTAAATATTTTGAAACTAATATTAAATGACATCAAAAAAAAATTACAGATACTAAATATTTATACAGTATATTATTAAAAGTAACGTAAAATATGAGCAGTTTCTGAACTTTCTAAAAAAGAAATTTAACGTACAATAGATTTTTTTTTAATTTTAATTATTTAGTTTATTTACTTCATCACTAAAAGAGAATAGTACGCTAATTGAAGTGATATATTAAATACAGGGTTTAATAAAATAAACATACTTGAGATAGGTATAAGTTTGGTATGAGAGTTACTCATTTCAGTCATGGTTGTCATAAACAAGTTCGTTCATAAAGGTATAGACAACATTTGTGTCGGTTTTTAGGCCCCGTGCAATATTCGCTTGTGATCCACCATTATGTTGTGACATATACTGTGAGAAATGCTGGTCCAAAGTAATAACAACTATGACGACCGCCCATCGAATCACCAACACTATAAGGACTGACCAACCACCATAAAGTGGAATACTCCAAAGACCAGAACATAGTAACGGGTTGCTTTGATACCATTGAAAAGGGCTTAGCTGTGGCGTATTATCCTCGCTTCCTCAACCAAGGAGGTATAGATGGCCACTGAAACACCCAGTAAAAAGTAAAGAAAACAATGCTACTGGATAGTTAAGTACTGAGTATCTGACTAAAGGCCTTTATCTAAAAGAAGGTACGGTTTTCAAACTCCGATGAATCTCTAATTTTACATTACTCTGTTATTCAGGTTTCTTCCTCATTATTTCGTTCAAAGTTTCATACCCAATGCTGTTGTTGTGCGTATTCTTAGTTTCAGTCAGTAAGTGTATGAAAATTTATCAATATACTCTTTTGCATATAATACCAAGATTCATATTAGCGTTTCTCGTATTAATTTTACATAATAGTTGTTTTTCGATAACAACTAGATTTTCTACATTAACACTAATATTACTGTGAAATATAACCGTGTCAAACTTTCAAGAAAGCAATTCCCGCCCCATGCTCCTCATAGAGTTTGTATGGAAAACGGACAATTCGACTCGCCGGGGCCCACCATCTCATCTCGGGTCGTATTCACTCGAACTAACCGGGTACCGAAACCAAACGGAAAAGTTTTGATTTAGTGCTTATAGCTGTTCTAGTCGCAGAGTCCTCTTTAAAGTTTTAGCCCTGTAATAGAATAAAACCGTTGGAACAATACTCGTGCTCAAGCATTTATACTCTATTTCTACAAATAATATATTAAAGAGATCAACCGACTAAATGGTAACGCTTGAAAAGTTGAAAACGCATGAGTTTTCTAAACTTGCCCGAATTACACAAGCGATTTAAACTGTTTTGTCTCAGAAGATAATTTCGATGAGCATTATTTTAAAGTTAAAATTACTTTTAATTAGCCTATATAATGTAATTTTAAGAGTACAAAGTTTCTACGCCTAGGTAAAATGTTTTCGTGCCAAGTTCTTATTCGATACGAGAAGACATTTTTCTTTTATTTTTGAACTCAAAGGTCATGATATGTTTACAGATATTAGGTCGCAGCAGTTAGATATTGCTATATTTGAAATTTGAAATCGTTCGATTTTGTCAATTTTGAAACAAGTATATGTAAATATGATTAAAATAAGGATGTGTCTACGTCAGATAAATAATTCATATATAAATTTATTAAAACCAAAATTCAATATAATATTATTGTAATGTAAATTATGGTTGTTCGTGGTTCAGAAGTATGGTGGTCCTCTTTTTCATAAAAGGTGATAACACCGTTTTGAAAAATTATAGACCTATCTCACTTCTGTATATAAGCTGTTTTCGAGAGTCCTCACGAACCAACTAGCGCTCAGGTTAGACAGCTTCCAGCCTCCCGAACAAGCCGGCTTCTGAAAAGGCTTTAGCACCGTAGACTATGTGGTCTGTATGTACATATGCTGCGGCAGGTTATACAGGAGATAGGGAAGTATAACCTACCCGTTTATTTAGCATTTGTGGACTACGAAAAAGCCTTCGATTTGATATAGACTTGGGCTGTACTGCAGTCTCTCCAGCGATGCCAAGTAGACAATCGGTATATCAAAGCGTTGAAGGATTTATACGAAAATGCCACCATGTTAGACTGATTACAGGACGAGACCTCGAAACCTATACCTTTGCGGTGTGGCGTTAGATAGGGAGACGTTATTTCTTCAAAACTGTTTACCGTCGCGCTCGAGAATTTGTTCAAGGTTCTGGATTGGAAAGGACTTGGTACCTCCACTTTGCCGATGATATTATAGTTATGGCTGAGAGCGCAGAATACCTAAGTACGATGCTCGATAACCTTTGTAGAGCCTCCGAACGAGTTGGTCTTGAAACGAATATAAACAAGGCAAAAATCATGTCTAATGTCCATGTTGTGCCAACTCTATAAAAATCAGTGACTCTACGATCGAAGTTTTCGACAATTATATATACCTAGAACAAACTGTCCAGTTAGGTAGGTCCAACTTCGAAAAAGAGGTGAATCGTCCAATCCAAGTCGGGTAGGCCGCATTTGGGAAGCTACGCAGAATATTCTCGTCCGAGATACCGCGGTGTCTCAAGACAAATCCTGCGACCAGTGTGTGTTGCCAGTGATAACTTATGGCAGTGAGATGGGTCACTTCATGGCTTTATGGCTTATTTAGGAAGCTGAAACTTACCTAAAGGGCAATGTAGAGGGCTATGCTCGGAGTTTCCTTGTGTTATCGAATCAGAAATGAGGAGATCCGCATAAGAACCAATGTATCCAACATTTCCCGAAGAATTGCCAAATTGAAGTGGCAATGGGCTGGCCACATTGCTCGTAGAACCGATGCTCGATACGGCCAACGGGTTCTCGAATGGCTGCCCCGTACTGGAAGGCGAAGTGTAGGTAGGCCTCACACAAGGTGGACCAATGACCTGGTGAAAGTCGCGGGAGTCTGCTGGATACGGGTGGCGCAAGACCGGTTGTCGTGGAGATCTTTGGTGAACACCTTTGTCTAGTAGTGGACGTTTTTTCGGTTGAATGGATATATCATGCTTTAAATAAAAATAATAATAATGGAATAAAATTACTCTATATGACCCAATTGACGTCACTAAGCAGGATACCGAAGAAGCTAGCAGTTGCCATATTGTATGACGAAGCCATACAAGTTGCCATATTGTATTCTCTGGGTAAAGTTATAACCAGTTTTGCAATCATTCCTGTATACTAGCAAACGTCCTATAAGGGTATGTTTTGATTTATGGCAAATACAATTTTTCGATTTGGAATTACAATTACTTTATTAATAAGGTATACAGGGACACTTAAGAAGGTAAGGATGGATTATGCGAAGAGTGACATACAATGTGTAGAAAAGGTGAAATAACAGGAATGGCTACAAGCATAAATGTAAGTAATAGAAAAAAGATTTTATGCCAAACTACTAAGTGCAAGATAAAGCCAAGATGGTCATAATAATAATGTAGGCCGTAGGGTGGTAATATAAAATTATATTAAGTGTTCCAATTTTAGTTAATAACATAGTAACATTTTTAGTGAACATTTCTAGAGCTACAGTGTTTAGTGTTTTTAGTGTCAACGTAACAAGTACTTTGGGAATGTATGGCTATTAAAAAACATTTCGATTTTCATTATACACTTTTTACAGAACTCCAAAGTCAAAAGAGAGCTAGAATAAAGTCAGCAATGTAACTTTGAATGAAGTATAATATGCAAAAAGTATCCAAGTTAAACAATTCCAACATTAGAAGTTTCAGATAGAATACAGACAATATAACTCCAGAAGGACCAAAAGAGTATGAATAAAGAATATCTTAATAAGACAACTATGCCTATCAAATGTTATAAGTTAAAAAGTCAAAAGTACTTTTGCAGTTTCTTTCTATTATTAACCTTTGTTTTAGGTATCGGTGCAAGGGGAATAAGAACAAATGGGATCGGCTTGAGAAGTATGTAACAATAACAAGATGGGAAAAGTTGAAAGTGACATCGGACCATTAGAGTCCGGGTCTGCCATTGTAATGAATCAAAAGTTTCATTGCTAGGTATATATACCCTTCAAATTACTTTGATTCAGAATATACCTTTACAGTTTATTCTATATTGGCTTTATTCTGCGGGTTTTTCAGATCTTACTGTATTATCAAATTATATAACTGATGTCTGTATCTTGGGTTGACATTGTTATCTTATAAAATTACCGCAAACTTACATAAGTACATATTTTTGTTTCATTTCTTTTTATTGCAAAAAGAACATAGAAAATTAATTTAATGTTAAAGAAATGCAATAATTGCATACTTTAGTTTGACAGGTGTAATAATTATAATAAAAAGTTGGTGATACAATTAACCTATTTTTTGATCAATGGTTGAAATTCGTCCGCAGTCATTACTGTACATTTGAAGAAAGAAAAACTGTTTTCAATATTTTTCATTGCTCATTCATTTTCGAAGCTCATCACAAACATAAATACATAATTGGTTTATAAAAGGAGGAAAAAAAACAATTGTGAACTATTTTATTGCTACTTTTAAATGGTAGATTGGAATTATGTGTAATTTTTCTACTTACATGCTGTTAATAGATGGATATGCATTATTGGTAATTCTTTTATGGCATCAGATTTATCAAGTCTCCTACTTTTTACACTATCATTCAAAAATTGAGAAAAATGTTACTGAATCTATAATTGGAGTCTAAGTAAATCTCTAATAGTTAATTGTCTACCGCATTTTATATCTAGATCTTCTCTCAAAATTTCTTTAAACTCGATCAAATAAGTTAACATATTTATATATTTTACTACGTAAATACGTAACAGTGTTATTTATAATTTGGTTATTCACAACGACCTTGTTTAGAAAATTACAAATTATATCGTGCAATGAAATAAATAAACATGTCTTTGAATAAATC
This sequence comes from Samia ricini, assembly GCA_014132275.2. Taxonomy (NCBI): domain Eukaryota; kingdom Metazoa; phylum Arthropoda; class Insecta; order Lepidoptera; family Saturniidae; genus Samia; species Samia ricini. The sequence continues at coordinate 28,319,148 of AP028159.1, read as the reverse complement.
TAAGATTAAATGACTAAACGAGGATTTACATCCCGGAATCGCGATGCGGATTTTCGTGGATTTAGCTAGATAATGGTATTTGAAGCTGTATGGAAATTTCTATAGACTATATGAGAATTGTAGCGAATAAAGTCAAACTTTGTTTACGTTAAAACTCTAATATTATGTTTGATGGTACGTTTTACTATTCAGTGTAGCAACACAATACAGAGTTGCCTTAGTGAAATGTAAATAATGCATTATTATATTATATTTCTATTCATTATTTTTCTAAAATATAAAAAATATTAAGGCTAATAAATACTACACAACGTTATAATCAGGACCGACGAACTGGTGAAGGTCGCGGGAATCCGCTGGAAGCGGGTGGCGCAAGACCGGTCATCGTGGAGATCTTTGGGGGAGACCTATGTCCAGCAGTGGACATCTTTCAGTTGAGTGAGTGGATGGATGGTACGTTATTATAACATAATTCAGCCTATCACACATGTAATTCTCTCATTAGTATATTTGTCTGAGACTTCTTAGACCCGAGTTGGTTTTCTTTTCTTGAGAGTTATCTATTTATTTGTAGCAATACTTAGAAAAAAATATTTATATGTAAATTTTGAATTTGAGTTAAATTGTCTTTTAATGCTAAAACCATACGTAAATCAATCCATTCAACAGAAAGGCATCCACTGCTAGACATAGGTCTCGTCCAAATAATATCCATCGTCGTAGGTCGTAGTTCCAGCTTGTGGGGGGCAGACTCAGTTTGGATAGGCAACCACAAGATACGTAAATATGCATTCATAATTTCTAATCAAATGTATATCCTATGCTCAACTAGTAACTTTACATTTTTTCTGTTTTAAGATTTAACAGACTTATTTTTGGATATTTTCTTTATTATAGTGATAGATATTTTATTATTCTTCTCTTTATTAAAGCTTCTCATAGTCTTCTTTACATCGTTCAGCACGATTCGGACACGGAAGTGTAAGTTTTAACGAGATCCTATTGACTCGATAGTCGCGAAACTACCAACTTATAAAGCTCTATTTAAACAACAACTTTTGGCAATATTGTGAGCAAGATTTTCGCTGAGAAAGTTTTCGTCTTAACTATTCAGTTACAATGTAAGCACTGTAAATGCATACCCTTTGTATTTATATTTTGTTCGATGTTGTAACAAAGTTCTTGCGTAATCTTATGTTGAGCCATAATAATATGAAAACTAATGAAGGGATAAGTTGGGAATTAAGTTAACTAATAACTTGTAATTGCATTATTAGGTACTACTTAATTGTTCGCTGCAGGGGACGAGTTCGTTGCAGGGGGCGAGTTCGCTGCAGGGGGTAATTGTTCGCTGCGGGGGCGACGTGATGCTTGCGAAAGCCACCCCGTGTCGCCCCCATCCCAAATGCAGCGGACGGCCCCGGGGGGTTTTAGTGGGTATTTCCGGGCGCTTCACACCCGGGTGAGTCCCACACTGGTGCGGAGCTCGTCACTCCGTGCCCCTTTACCTATTGTATTGGGGGACTTCGGTCTCACTAATACAATAGGTAAGGGTAGTGCGTAAATGCATTTCCCCCCGTCAAAAAAAAAAAAAAAAGGTACTACTTAATTGCGTAAGTATATCTCTAAAGACATGCAACCTAAAGTCTAATTCGGGTTGACGTTTGTGTTTCTTATATTCTCTATAAACAAACTATTTTCAAAATTTTACATTGATAAAACTAAATCTCGTCAATAGCTACAGCTAATAAACAAAAAAAGCAATATACAAATAGAGAAGAAAAAGGCACTTAACTGTTTTGTCTTTGTCTATTTATGTAAACAAGAACAGAACTGTGAAGTAGTTATCGAGTTACAAGTCCATTAACCAGACAGAAAAGCTGATAGAGGGATATTGTATGTAACAGTATCTAGATTTAGATTCTTTTTAACGGGTTTTTATTTGCTTCACTTGTATCTATGTATGTATCTAAAATTATTCGTGACGTGATCATAAACGTGATTTTCACTGACTTCAAAACGTCATAAACAAGGGCTGAAGCCTTTGAAATTGGTACAAAGTGAAAAAAAAATAGTAGTAAGAAACCCATTGAAAAAGGAAGAGACTATAACAAAAATAAAGGAAACGGGTCATATGAAGTTGTGAAGTGAGGGGGAGGGGAGTTTTTAAGGGTAAAAAAACGGTTTATCTCGATTAAAGGCAAAAAGTCATATAGAAAATGATAAATGGCACAGTTGTAGGTACTAAAAGGATCTACAACTTTACATTTTTTCACATAACTTCAAAATTTATTTGAAATATTCAAATAAGCAAGTTTTTGGTATATTATTTTTATCTATTACAAAACTAAAAACTCACAAAATTTGGTGAAATGTTACCTTTTCATGTCCTAACTACACTGTCGTTATTTGGATTTAGAATATTTATTTTTTCACCTTATTATGACTTAATACCGGAAGAGCACCATAATTTTACAATTGAAAATTATCACGTAAAATACCCGCTTTTTTAAAAAAGTCCATGGGTTTTTTGTTCGTTGAAATCTCTACTTTCTGATGGTGTAAAAAAAAGACACTACTATGGTAAATTTCTCGGAAAATTCAAATAAAAACGAAAAGCTAACAATAACAAGCTCACCATATTTCAAAAATTATTTTCTACTTTTTACTTCGGCTGGCTATTAAAGTGCGTTTTTTTTAGTTTTTGAAGTGAAAACTTCTTTAGCGGCGTTGAGCAATTCTCTGTAGGGGAAAACTCATAGATTCGTGTTACTGATACTATGACGTCAACTGTGAGCAACATGTTACAGTATGTCAAGTATAAGATGGCGTTTAAGTGCCGACGCTCAGAGATAAATAATTAAATGTATACTTAAGCAGCCTATCGTATGTTTTCATTGTGAAATATACATAATTATTCCTCGGAACGCCCATGACGTAAACACCAGACAAATGTTATATTTTAGTTTGTGTTAATAAGTTCATTCAACAAATAAATTTAAACATTAAAAAAATAGTTTTTTTAATGTTACGCTGTACATTTACAGTACAGTACTGTACAGTACATTTACGCTGTAAAATATATTAGATGGGCGGCTTTTAGAACTAATCAATATGGGCACACGTATCGCCAGCGAGCTCAGAGGGGATATGATAGGTGATATTACTATTTCAGTTGACATAACTGCTGCCTGTCGTAAGCTCAAACAGTTTTTTATTACTATTCGGATATATATATCTAAGAATCTTGGAAACTATATGAAATGCTTAGGTTATTTAATATAATAAATAATCCTTTTGTCATTTGTTTATTAAAGGTTACAGTAATTACAGTAAAACATTACTAATAATTTAACATATAGGAGCAAAACATTTAGTTTGAATCGACGATTATTTCCTTAACTTGAAAAAATCTTAAACCATTTTATTGACGAATGTTTAATCAGTAATAAAAAAATAAACCGTATTACTATTCCAAATTTGAGGAAAAAAAAACTATTTAGCTAAAAAGCCAAAATTGGTTGATAAACAGAGGAGACAAATGTCTTAAAGATGTTTCTTTCTGTAATAACTAAGAATAAATAATAACAAATGTATTAAATGTTTAAACATTAGAAAAAAATATTAAAATGGTTGACGTATAAAATAAGCTTGATTTTCAAATAGAAGCTTTAGCTATGTGTTTCTTTGTAATAATTTCATATCAATATATAAGTTAATTTCTATACAAAAATGTATTAGGGTAAATTGTTATATTTGTATTGACATCGTATGAGCATTAATTATAAGACAGTTTTTCAATCTATCACAAGTAATAACACAATTTAATCTATTGTAACAAATATTATCACAGGCCCTGTTGTTGTTATTTGTTATCGTCTAGTTTCACAAACAGTAAACTGTTTACTGTTATTGTGTTTGCCCAGACTGAAAACAATAATTCCACTCAATTTGCTGTTTCTGAATACTTTATTATGTTATTCTGCGTATTATATGTGTTTTATGTTACTTGTTTAACTATAGTTTTTTTTTTATTTTGTACAATAATTTGCTTAACTTTGATATGTAGATTTGCATTTTATTAGCACCTATATTCAAAGTAAATAAAATATGGGCAAGAAAAGCACAGCTCTCGTGGAAAATTGAATTCTTGATATTTTAAAACATGATTCATAATAGTAAGATATATTTTAAAATGAAACTTTTTTTCATATCTATTACAAAGGAATTTGTGTCCGAATGTCACATACATTACAAAAAATTACTTGCTAATGAATGTTTATTGCTTTTTTAAGGACTTTTTTAACGTTACTTGGCTAACCAACAAGCTGAAATAAAAAGTCTGAAGGCAAGGATTAGTGAGGAGTTCTATCAAATTTAATTGAGAGTATATGCAACGTAAGGAAACCTGTATTCCGTACATCCTGGACAACACCATCGAAATTTTGCAGAGATTACATCAGTCAGGTATTACGTATGGTGTCGGTCTTCATGATGACAAGTAATTTCTAGCACGATGGTTCGTTCGGCAATGATCTGCGTAATCAAAATTGGCTAAAGGCAAAGCAATAACGGACTTGACGTGCACTTATTCTACCGACATAACTTGTTTCTCGTACAACAGTTGATAGTCTGAAATCTAAGGAACGGGCCAGCGACTTTATCATTATTATTCGAGAAAGGGTGCTATGCAGGCTAAGACAGTCCTGTGTCACTGCGACCTAATTAGATCTATTGTGATCGCCCCCATATTTCTAAAGCTCACTGTTTAGACCTACAACCTGGATATGCTGTAGGGTCTTCTTGGCAGAGAGCATTTGTATCTCCTCCGGAAACAACGCTTGTTTACCGGACGGAATCTGAACGGAAGAGCAAGATAATCTCTATACAAATTGTTTTGTTTGCTTCTAGGTCACTTTGAGGAATAAAACTACGTTATAGATTAAGAGGGAGAGAACTTTTCAAAAAACTATGTAACAATAAAACTTCGATATAAAAAATTAAAAAGGAAAAAGTGTCTTTAAAAATCATCGGATAGATTTCCGGAAAGAGAGAGTCCGGAACCGAAGGAAGAAGCTACGTAAATAAATCACCGAGAAAGAAAATCTTGTTAAAATTACAAAGAAAGCTGAGGTTGTGGTCGTAACTGAGAAACATCAGTGGAGGGCCTCTTTTGGGAAGTGGGGAAGAGAGGAAGAGGAAGCTCAGCCGCTTGTTAATAGTCACGAATGTATCCAATAACCATGACTTTTGGCAATGGACACCGGATATTCACGTTGTGGTTAACTCATCTACTATCCTTCGTGAAGGTTTTGCCAAGTAAAGTAGAAAATAAAAATCGGTAACAAATTCCCTTCCAGGTTTCTTGGCTAAATATTTCTTTCTGCTGGATTCGTTTTTTATGCTATGTAGTTGCAGTCCTAAAAGAACTTCGGTTTTTGCCTTAGTTAGCTTGGTGGTAGGGCGTTTTAAAATAATACCCGCCTGGGTAGCTAGCTAGCTAGCTACCACCCTTAAGTTAGAAAACCATTCGCCAAACACCAATAGGTGTGTTCCGGCTCCAGTATAGGCTCAGTCTATACCGTGTAAAAAATGCCTCTAACATATGAGGTAGGATGCTTAATCTACCAGTGCGATTTACAAACCACTCTATTAAAGTCGGAACATAGCAACAGGAACAGGTTCTATCATACACTGGTTTCAGATTATTTAGTCCATATCAAGTGAGACTACGATCAAACGCAATTCTATAACGAAAAAAACATTTTTTTGCGAATATGAAATATTTACACAGTTTCATGAATTTTATCAAAAAACACAAAGAATAAATTCCACCTTTTGAATCTAAATTTGATCACGGCGTCAAATTAAAATTTCGTTGTTGTAAATCAAATTAACACGTTTTTGATTACAACCCGGTTAATTAAATCTCATTGGTATTTAAGCACATCGTAAAGAGTAGCAGGTTAAGTACCCGTCGAACAATTTAATAACATTAAAATGGCCGTTGAAAATATTCGACCCTTGTATTTAATTAAGCCGCGAGACCTTTTGTTTTACCCTTAATATTGGAACACATACATACATTGAAGAGTTTAAATTGTATATTATTATTTCCACTAAATTACGCAGAAGTAACCTGCTTTTACGGACTCTACGGATTTTTTTTAATTGTACAAAATTACATTCTATACATCTAGAAATATATTATAGAAAAGACCCAACGTGACTTAGAAATGTTATGCATCGGACAGGTCAGTTACTTTATTAAAGACCTCCATAAAGTTTAATATTTAGGTCAAAAAGGTTATACGGACGCATTGAAAGACACTGAAATATTTTAATTATTCAAATATAGGTCGTCGTAATCGTTGTGAAGCGTCCAAAAGGATGTTGAAACAGACGGTCTAATGGATTTATTCGGGATGCCTAAAAGGGAACCCTTTCCGAGGTATCTTTATGTCGTAGAATGATGAAATTTAAATATTAGTACTCATGAATATTACGGTATTATATACTACCTTAGTTGTTAAAATCATTTATGATAAAAATTACAGAGTAACTATTTAAAACAAAGAATTGAGTAGGTTGCCTGGAAAAGATTGCTATTAGCAATAAGGCCGCCCTTTGTAGTAAGTACATATTTTCAAATGCGTAATATTATATATGTATAATGGTGTACAATAAAGATTAAATTAATAAATAAAAATATTTTTAATTTATAGTAATAAAATTTGAATTCAAATAAGTCATGTGTTACAATTTTTCTAGCGTTCACTCACGACCGATTTCATTATGCAATATGTTTCTACGAACTGATATTTATTTTTAGTTGATCTCAATCGAAGCTTTAAGATTCATATTGAAACTTTTTTTTTTGACGAGGGGAAATGCATTTACGCACTACCCTTACCTATTGCATTAGTGAGACCGGAGTCCCCCAATGCAACAGGTAAGGGTGTACGGAGGGACGACTCCGTACCAGTGTGGGACTCGCCCGGACGTGAAGCGTCTGGAAATACACACTAAAACCTCCCGGGGCCGTCCGCCGCATTTGCGATGGGGGCGATACGAGATGGCTTTCGCAAACACCGCGTCGCCCCCTGCGGCAGACCCACCAGGCCTCGTCCGTGCAATGGCCCAGTAGGGATGGGGGGAATACTTCCCCACCCACCTCTTAGCCCAACTCTCAAAGAGAGGCACGACCATTGGTCGAAACCTGCCACTTGTTGTTAAATAATGATCATATTGCAAATTTCAGAAAAAAAAAAAACTGTTTCCGAAATTATTAAACTAGGACTAACTAACACTAATACTCGTTAATAACTACTAAACAAAAAAAAGAAAAAGATACAAAGTGAACGATTTCATTATGTTTTCCTTTTTCTTTATAAACGTACAATGTTAAATATATTAGAAATGTAAAAGATTATGTAAAGGAAATGTAAAACATGAATATTGCTATTAATAAACTGGCTCCGTAACATTGTTTACATTATTCACGTGTAATAAGTTCACCATTATTTAATTAGACTCTATAAATACGCAGATATCGTTTTTAATAATATACGTGAATTAATCAATTTGGTATACTATCGCTGACCCATACGAATAGAACAACTATTTCTAAAAATCATAATTTCTTTTAATTCGTCATTCATTGTAATGAATTAATATAACCGCTGTCATTTAAATACAAGTCGTCTCAGATATAAATTTAATTTGTTCAAATGATATGAGCAGTCGTTCGAAATACAATCTCAAGTTGAATTACTGTAGTCAGACTTGGTTCATATCTAGTCTCGTCTCGAAAATATATTGAGTAATGGCTGCCTAATACGGCGCGGGAGCGAAGCGGAGATTGAGCGAGAATGCAATTATACTGGGTGAGCTCGGGGCGCTCTTTAAATATTTGGAAAATCAAGACCTGGTTTATCTCCTAACTACATTTTACTAATAGAATATCAATATACATTTGAGTACACTCGGTTCTATCACGTATTTACGTGTTTAATTATATAATCGATTATTCAATTGCACCCGTTTTTTTTTATAAGTGACAATGTGGTTTTATCTGATTACTGATTTACCTGACGATAAGTTTAATGTGTCGAGTACCTATAGCAATAAGACAATAGGAAAACAATGGAAATCTGGCGTAAACGCCAGGTAAGTGCTCAAGGGGTTAAATACTACGCCAAATATGTTTTAATATCCAAAGGTTATTACAGGGAGAATCATTACGTAAACGATAGTGATGTCTGGAAGTGACTCCCCTCTTTGCGCTTCCGCTAAAACCGCTTATTGTTATTACAAATTGTATAATTTTAATAACTTAAAAAAAAAAACATGTAAAAAAACCAGATCGAGTTTCTTGCCGTCTCTTCTCGACTGGGTTGTTTTCCGAACCGGTATTAGTTTTTTGACGTTCATTAACGCCTTTTCAGGGCCCAAATTGAATAAAGAATTTTGAAAGAGATTTGGTCCAAGATGGTAAACAGGCTTTCAAGTGTTGCTGCCTGAACACGCCTATTAGCCTTTTGGCGATAAGTTTTAAAATTTAGGTTGTTAATTACCCAGATGGACTTTAGTAGGAAAAGATCTACAACCATGCTATGGTTTTCTCACGATGTTTTCTTTCGCCGTAAACTCACGCCCATTAGTTGGATAGTTGGGTGCGAATCTGCGTTCATTCACGTGGAATCCGACACTATCAACTGCAGCATCATCGCTTTCTGTCATTAAATACTTACAGTTTCTTAAAAATATCCTTAGCTATTATCCGTCATGATTTTGTACAGAGAATTTTAGACATAATTATGTGCAAAACTTAAAGTGATTTATTTAAAAAAGTTAAATAATATTTTGTGAAATATTTTGCTTGAAGTCTAAACAATTTACGTGTAACGGTTTTAAAATAATAGAGCTGATACAAATTGTGTATACCCGAAGTTTACCTTGTGCGCTTGACAATTTATTCGGAAGAATTTAATTGTACGTCACCAGCACAAGGCTTTATTTTGGAAATAATAGGACAGTCGCCGTCCTGTAGTGCGCTTCAGAAAGCTCCGTTTTATATTGAACTTTTAGACTGTTATTTCAGAACCGTCCCGTCTTTTATGATTTTGCATTCATTCATTAATTATTACAGGCGTAACCAGTATATGGTCAATTAATCGTGTTTTATTCGGTAGTTGATGCGTACTGTTATTCATATATATATATTTATACATAACTTTATTTCATTTAAAATATGCACTAGAGAGTTGTTGACACGAAATGTTGAATGTTTTTAAATACAAAATAAGTTTTCACGTTAAAATAAATAACGTCAAAAAGAATCAAACAAATAAATGAAGCAACGAATTCAACAGCCTAAAGGAAATAAAATGAAATCGAGAGGCAGGAACATAAATATGTTCTATTAGGACTCTCAAAATATATTAAATTAGCTATCGCAATTTCATTGTTTGCTTGAGTCTACCCTGTTTTGTATTGAAGTTTATCGTTCGCGTCGCTTATCTCTACTTTGGTTTGTTACAATACTTCCTTTCACTTCGCTCCAGTCGACAGGCAAATTTAGTTGTACAGCTTCGCTAACTTTCCCGATTCTTTCCACTTCTTTACTCCACTTGCAGTTAAACAAAGAATCTATTTTATCTGTATCGAAATAAGAGCAATCCAAAAAAGATAAAAAAGGCTTTTATTTGTATTAAAACAATAAATATGTAACCGAGTCATGTAGTATAGAAGTCATACTTCTATTTTTTACATATTACTTATAACAGAGAATTAACGAGTCGAAATATGTATATGTATTAACCCCTTACACACTAACCTGGCGTTTACGCCAGCTTTGCATTGTTTTCCTATTGTCTTATTTTATGGGTACTCGACACATTAACAATATTTAAAAGTAAAATGATAAAAACGAATTTGAAAAAATGTTATTATGTTAAAACTATTGAATCAAATGTTCTAAAATTTAGTATGATAGTAGTTTATATTTTGTTGTTGCCTTTAATGTACATCTCTTCACATGTAGACTTTTGTATTAGATATATTTACAAAGTGTAAGGTATAATTGACTCACCTATATTAAATTTTAAAACATTTATGTATCCATTAATTTAATAAATGACATTTCATGCAAACATATCTAATATATACTCATAATAAAAAGTTAACGAACCGAAATCTGTATATTGAAGATATTTAAGACAAAATACTATGCGGGGCTTCAGAATCGACTACAGATCACATTTCGATAGATTCAAATTTCTTTATCTGTCTGTCTGTTTATTAATTTGTTCGCTAATCACACAAAAACTACTAAACCAATTTCGATGAAATTTGGTATGGTAGTAGTTTATACTCTATAGTAACATCTTTTTACACATATATGTATTTATATAATGAACAGCATGTATCTAGATTTATTAAAATTATGTATTTTCAATATATATTTAATAATATGTATTTTAAATAATTAATCACAATAGACGTAATTGAAGTCGGCAAAAATTCTATAATATGGCGTGCATTGCCTAAACGGTTTAATCAATCAACGTAGGGGGCGTTGCTTCCGGTCTATTAGAATACCATTCTCTGAATTTCACACGAGCGAAGCCGCGAGCACAGCTAATATATTCTAATGGCAATAATCCAATAATACCGTATCGGTACTTATAATCGTTTTAAAGACTTAACGCCAGACAATGAACAGGATATTGGATAATTTCCTCGCGTGTAATTGCTTTAATATCCACAGGAACATCGCGAGCACATATGCTAATCGAAACTGCATCAATGTAAATACACTGTTCTGTAGGTTTCCATTTGATACGGATTGCAATTTAAATCGCATGTGCGTTGGATACCGATGGAAGGTAATTGCGACTTTGATCGCCTTTACGTTATAGGATTTCTCTCGAGTTTTATCAAACCTTTTAATTGTACAAGGTTATATGTATATTAAGATTTGTTGTCAATTAGTAAATAAATAAATAAATTTAATTTATTTAGTAGAATGTCTTATATAAAATGTGAAGTAATGTAATTAAAATTGTTGGTCATAGTAAATAATAAATTCATATTGTAAACCTATTATTCATTTGTCGAGTACCCGTAAAAATGAAACAATAGAAAGACAATAGGAAAAGAATGGAAAGCTGGCGTAAACGCCGAGAAGGTGCTCAAGGGGTTAAATAAAGAAATTTGTCTGCTGAACTACTGAACTGAATTCGATGAAATTTCTTATGATAGTAGTTTATACCTCATATTACATAACTATAATATAGAACTGCATGCATAATAACACAATCTTCTATGTAGTTATGTCATGAAACTTTTTATTTAAGGTCTTAGTTATGAAAGAAGTAGTCTATATCCCAAATTAACATATAGGCTAAAATGGGTATATATTTTACATGGAATGACTCGGGGGCACAGCTAGTACAGTAAATATAATCCATTGAAAGTTGATATCAAACATTTTGTTAATATAAAGTTCGTCTGTAGTAGAAAATTGCAGTTCAAATTTATATTTCGATCTTTCTGGTATTATTGCTGGTATTTTATTATTAGAAATACCTTTTCAAAAATACTTTATGCATAATATAATAATAAATATAATAATATAATAAACTTTATTAAACAAAGGTTACATGTACAGGAGATACTAATGTGGGTATCTGCACTGGTTACAAACCGTATCGCAGATATCATAGCACAATATAAAGGTACACTTAAATATCATTCAACATAAAGTTATAATTTGCAAATTAGATGAGTGAGTAAGATAGTGTGTGTACATGAGTGTGCGCATGTGTATATGAGTGTGTGTATGTGTTGTGTGTGTGTCTGATGTAGGAGTAACAAGTGTTTTTTTTTTAGGGAATATGGGTGAACGTTGTTGTATAGAGAATGATTAAATTCTAAACTGGGCCTTCAATAGACTTTCAGTAGTTTCATAGGTCATACATTGTAACCATTTAAATACAATTTGTCTCAATTTATGGCTTTGGAGTTGTTTAATCCCCAGAAACTTATTTGCTGTATTATACAACAATGCTCCAAGATAGTCCTCAAAACGAGAAGTAAACCAAGTATTGAATTTAGGGATTTTGATTATATCGTTAACTCTTCGTTTCTTCTCAAGACAATATGAGCTTATCAGATCTGCATGCCTACGGAAAATTACTTGGGAGATTAATTGGATTGGGAGAAAGTATTACATTCTAGAACTGTAACTATTTTCAATTTACTTCAGGATAGGTGTATAATTACGGAGTTTAACTCCTCGACTGACTTGATTGAGTATAAACTGATACTGCAAAATTTAGCTGGAAGTCACTGTTAGGTTGTCTCATGCACGGAACTTAGTTACCAAACTCGTTACAATCGTGTCGACTGGATTAATAGTTGCCTCCATTCATGTTATTAGTGAATAGCTATTTAACTATAATAATGATAATAATCTTTATTAATAAAATACACTACAAATCAGCGAGTGTAATGGAGCCTGAAATAAAATATATTTCGTGTCCCGGGATCCAGTGCCTTCCTATATACCATTACAGATTTATAATATATACTCGTGTTGTGTATGTTTGAGGTGCGAGTCAGCGTGGGTATAATCGCTTGTGTGTTTGGATTTATATGTGTGTGTACAAGCTATTGTTAAATAAATTAGATGTCACGACTAAAACAACCTACTCTATTCAAATGTAAGTAATCAGATTGTCACTATTTCATAGGCATCTTAAATATTTCGATACTATATTTTTTATACTTAATAGTACAGTTTTATTTACGCTTGGTGACGATGTGATCCACGATGGTGAACACACTAAGCTTAGAAGTACTGGTTCTCAAGCAATGCTGCCGGCGACAGATATTCAAGCTTGAGGGCAGTAAGTTGTCCCGAGGACAATTAAATTAAAATTAGATAAGGGAATAAATTAAATACGAAATGAAAAATACTATAATATCTATAAAAACCGAAGGTTCTCTTCTAGATAAAATAGGTAAAAAAATACAAGTAATAAAAACCTAGCCAGCATAGAAACTTGTCCCATATAGCACTGCAATATTCATACCAAAATTTGTTACCAGAACTCTACACCAGTAGTATACGCTTGCCTCATCCAAATACTGCAAGGTATAATGTAATAGTGTTGCTGGATTTTTTATTGTCCATAGATCGCTCCGTTATTTATTATCTAACGTCCTCTCCCACTGCATCGTGTTATATCTATTTATTATATTTTATAATATTTTCACTTGAATTTTTGATGGTGACATTATGGTTTCTTTTTTCTTAATCCATTAAAATTCTATTGTTTCTCGCCATGCTCCAAATATTCAAATTTAAAATCTTCTTTCTGAAACGACCTCCTCAATGAATCCAATAAAAACTCATGTTACATTAGCAGAACGCACGGGTGAGATTGACTGGCAGTTGACATGAATAAACTTATAGAAAACCTTCGGGTTTTCTTAATGAATTTAATTAATAAATAAAATGAAGATATATAAATAATAATAATACTTAAATAACTTATTTTAAAACGAATCATTATAGCTAGCCATGTGTTTACTTTACACAAATTAGTATTAATAAGAAATATTAAAATCAAAATAAGACTAAAAAATTCCAACTAACGGGTCTATTTTTAATGAAGATTTGCATAGTTCATTTGTCTTTTTTACGATTATACTAATAAATATTTCAAGAAAATATTATTTACAAAAGTTCTAACTGGTACATGATACACTATATCATTAATTGATTTATTTGTAAAACATTTTTGAAGTTGAAATAAATTGAAATCTAAACGAATAAAAGTTCGTAGTTAACGTTACATTTTCTGATACACACATCAAATATTACCAATAGATTTCAGTTTTATTTCTGTTTATTTTACCTTGCAGTATTATTTGTTTATTTCTTATAACGTGTATGTGTGTGACAAATAAACTGGCTTTAATTCTTTCTATGTCTATTTATATAAAATATTTATTATTATTATCTGCTAGACCGATTTTTATGATATTTGAAAAGTTAGATTGTTCTCCGTCCCGAATATCGTAATAACTTTTACACCAATGGAAAATTCGTGAAGAAAAATACACAAATTTAATTTTTCATAAGTTTGTATGGAAGGATTTTTTTATAATATCTCTACAGCGGATTGGCTAATATTTATTGAAAAACAAAATTCTACGTTTAATATATAAACTGAATATAATTAAGCATATAAATAGTGTAGCAATTTTTTTATATACAGTTAACCATAAAGAAGAATTATCAAGTTCTTTGAAATCTGTAGGAAATATATGAAAACAAATAAATACAAACAATGAATTTAGTGGGAAGTTCGATCAAACAGCTAATGCTTTATTGAAGCGGTTCGGTTTGTATTGAGATTTACTGGCAGCGCCTTTCAACCTAACGAAGTTCTATTGGTTCTGTCGCACTTCCACGGGTTTAATGTGTACCTATAAATAGCAATTTATGTTAACTTTCAGTCAATAATGTCTCTCTTTATCTCTGTTTCTACGTTCTGTCGACATTTCTGCAGTCTTAATTGCAATTCGATTATCTGCACGTACTATTTGCCTTTTTTAAATAAATCCAAAACACCTCATACTTCTTCGAGCGTGATGATAGTGAAATTTCAAGGTCGCGTCATGCAATGAGCATCAGAATTAGCGTCATAATTTTGAATATTAAAGGATGGATAGATTGAATACTTAGCGAGAGAGAAATAAACAAAATAATCAAATTATACAAGAAATGGTAAAATACCATTTTTATTGCAGATTTATTATTTTCTTTTGTTTATGCTATATTCGTTCTGAACGAAGTGTGCGCATGACTGATATTTTAGCAAGTGAGCGTACATATTTGCTATCTCTTTCTCCCTTAATAATAATTTATCTTACTTATTTAAACTAGATAACTAAATATTGTCAAAGAAATTTCACTTTTAAACACGTGTACTATACACACACTCTCTTTTTTTAGTTTAAATCTATTCTATACCAATAAATAAAATTGAAGAGTCTGTAACGTAAAAAAAAAAAATTTTTTTTACTAAAACCATATAAATGTATACACGATACCTATACCATTTATTTTTTACAATATTTGTGCACTGTGCTACGTCAGTTCATCCATTCAAGACTTCCATCCATTCATAAGACGTCCGCTGCTGGACATAGGTCTCCCCCAATAAGGAGAGGATTACCATAATTGCCACGCTTGGCAGGAGGGTTGGCGATCGCAGTAACGTGTTTGTGGTACTCTAAGGATGCTGCTGCTGTCCATTCCCTGGTTTATCCTTTAGTCGCCTTTTACCATACGCACGGGAATGATATGGGGTGTTACTATTATTAGCCGGCACCACGCGCCATCCGGCGGACACGGTGCCACGGGTACGTCAATGGTTAATGTCAATTGTCTCGCGTTACTCGACGGTCGTCAAAGTAATAGATTATAAAATATTTATCTAATTATATTCTTTTTAGAGAAAGCGACGTTTCGAAATTGAGGAAAACTAAAGTTCAGTATTGGCTAAAGAATTTTCAAATTTAAGTGACAGTGCGTGGGGCATAATGTTTTTAGAACCGATGCCCATAGGAGCCAAAGGGTTGTCAAAAGACGCAGTATGGATATACTTCCAACAAGGTCCAACAACGCGGGAGTTCGCTAGATGCGGATGGTGCGAGACTGGTCTTTGTGGAGTACTTTCGGCTGAGATAATGATGATTTTATAAAAGATAAGGTCTATCTAACTACATGAGCGTCAGTTAACTTATAGCTCGAGAACTGATATATGGTTTACATGATACTTTTTAAATCCCAAGTTTGTTATATACCAAACTTATGAAATTAACAGTGTTTTTAATAATATATTCATAAAAGTATATACAATTGGAATACTTTAAATAAACGATTTAATAATTAACGGATTTATAACACAATATTTGTGAGAAATACATTTAATTTTACACTAGAAGAACGGCTTTAACATTCTGTAACGTATATTTATCAGGAAAGAAGAGTAAGGTTTAGGGGACTTTTAAAATAAAATTTCATGGAACCAAGAAAATTCTATCACCCCTATTACACAACCTAGCTGTGGAGTCTGAGGAATATATTTATCATTTTATAAGTTTAGCTTTAAAGGAATAATTAATTCAAACACGCTCCGAAACTCAAGAATGTTGACAATGTCAAAGTTAACTCTTACCGAATGTATAGATTAATATTAATGAAAATGAAAGGTCGTGAACTTGTTTGACAAAGTTTCAAAGAAGGCGCTGAAAGCTTGGACACCTGAGAATTACAACAGCTGTGGAACGATACGAAGTAAATGTGACGACGCCGTAGAATTTCATCAAACTTCCAAGAGTCTAAATTAATTATTCGGTGTTTTAATCTACTGTTGTTTAGAAGATTATTATCGGAAATATCCTATTAACATCATTAATATATATTAAAAATATTTTTTTAAACTCATCTGCCCGATTTACTTATATTGTTATCTTTGAATGTGGTTTGTACAACCGCCAAGTTATTTTTTATTTACCATTTATTAACACAGGGCTTTCACACATTAGTGTATGTCAGCCCTATCGGCTATACTCAGTATGTATAACATATAACAATAATAATAATAAAAAACTAAATAAAATGACATCTTTGCTTACTACTAGTAATAATAAAGTTCCATAGCATACTAGTAGAATCGGACGTCGGTTCCGTTAATACGCAATGGAACGCCTATATCTAAATATCATAACTCCAAGGTCAAAACCGAACAACTACTAGGCCCCGCATTTCTGGTACATTTTACCTACAGATGCTGGGCTTTTTTGATTTTTCCACAACCTTCACAGTTGGGTGAATTTATATTTGACTATTGAGATTTATTTAACAAGATGTATAATCTAATAAGTTTTGAATAGTTTTAAATTAGTAATGATGAAATCTATACTACTAAATGAAATTGAAGTGTCTGTTTGTAATGTCAAAATGACTATTTTTTTTATTAAATAGATATGAATGTATACACGATACCTATACCAAAAATTGATTTATTTTGAAATTTTTTTGTCTGTCTGTTTGTTTGTTATGGGTAATCTCCGGAACGGCTGGACGGATTTTGTCGGGACTTTTTGGTAGATAGCTGAAGTTACTCCAGATAACTTAGGGTACTTTTAATTTTCGGAAATAATTAGGATTCCGCGTAAAAATATATAAACTCCTAATAAATTGAATAAAATCTGATTCAATGCAGTTTTACGGGCAAGTGCTTAATTTATGAGAAATATTTTTAATTTATCTTAGTAATAAAAAAAAATTAGGGTTCCGTATAAGAAAATTAAAACGAAGTAAAAAATATATAATACCAAACGCTGGCGCAGCCGCACGCATCAAAATTGTACCATATTTATCTCTGAATGTATTATTATAATTTATGCTTGGTTAATTTTCTTCCAGTGGTATTTTATTTTTTTATTTTTCTTTTTGTATTTTCTTCACTATTTGGATTATGGTAGGACATTTTCTAATAATACCCGCCTGGGTAGCTGCCACCCTCGAGTTTCAAAACCTGTCTCCCAATACCTATAATAATGTCGTTACTTAACATCAGGTGAGATTGTGGACAAAGCATTGAGTCTATAAAATGTAAAATAAAATTACTTATACTCCAGTTTCACAATATTGTGAAGTAATAAAATCACATCTAAGTAGGACCCAATACTATTACTAGAATCTTTGGCCGCACGCTCGTAGTTTCACGCCTTATTCGATTGAGTTAATTGATCCTCACTTACGGAACTACCGAGTGATTCCCGAGCGATTTGCCCACTTTCGTATTCGATGGTGATTTATTTGAGTGTGGCACATGTAACCTACAAGCAAGTGTACGTTTCATCAAAGTTTCGAAATCAGTTTTATGTATGCTATTTTCAATAAAATTTCATAAATAAACAATCAAATTCGAAACAGATTACATTAAAATAGTATTTTATAGTTTTTCGTATTCGTCATTACCCACCAATTTAATGACCTATTGGTCATGGACACTCACAACGTTTGTAATTTAATTTCCAATTTTTACAGATTTATAATGATACATGTTCATGTTTTTTTTTTCTTGTCGTTAAGATTCAATTTGATTATTGATCCTAATTGCAAAGGGTTTTCATTGAAAGCGGAGACCTTATAATGGTTCAAGTAGGCCAATCAGTCAGTAGTATTTACATAGTAGGCCACTTGGCAAGCATTAGATCATTCAATACCGGATATTGCTACTGCGTTGCGGCTAGACGCTGAGCATTCGATCCCCGTAGCTAATTGGATGAGGCATTCGGTTTTATATAGTCAATTCAACCCGCTTCATAAGAGGGGAGGCAGTAAATCGTGGGGCCCAAATTGAAGTAGGCAGGCACTCCGAGCTTGAAGGTTTCGTAGGATTTTACTAAGGATTTTATTTGAATCTGAATGTAATTCTATTAGTTTGGAATTTACTCGTGTAAGTGAATGTGGAGACTCCAGAATTTTTTAGAGTTTATTTTTCATTTTTGCACCTATATAATAGTATTATTCTTTATTTTTTTTTTTTTTTTTTTTTAATAATATTAGAAAGCACTTTTTGTATATAATGTATAAATTTAACATTTGATTACAATGTTATTTGATGATAAATGACGTTGTCAAGACATACGTTAAGCCTAGAGGAACTGTTTCTCAAGGGATTTTTCAGTAATACATCTGCTGGTGTTTAGTCACAAATTTTCATCATATTTTTTGGCTTCCTACAATACTTCTTCCAAATTTCACGCTTCTCCGTGCGAATATTATTCTTAAAATGGAATCCATACTTTTTGCTTTATGTATTAATACATAGATATGCGTGTGTCAAACGTTTCGTAGTTGTGTATTGTTTATACTTAATACATGTTAACAATAATAAAATTGAATGAAATATATATATCACATCGAATAATTCATTGTTTATGATCATACAATATAAACGCCGTTATCCCTTACGATTACCAATCTATTAGAAATCACGTGAAATTGTCATACTTTACTTTTATTTACTTCGTCAACAGAATATTTACTTTTGACAAGGTCTTACTTTAAACAATTGACAAAAGGGAAACAAAGTTATTAGCATTTTTAACAAAACTATAAAAATGCACCAAGAAGTAAATAAATAATTACTTTATTAATCTACTTCCACTGACTTTGAAATATTCTTTGTTTGAGTACTATTAATAATCGGTGAGTACCTCCTCTGAATACCAACCATCGCCATCGCCATCGCCAACCCGTCTGCTAAGCGTGGCGATTATGGCAATCCTTTCTTTATCAGGGAGACCCTTGGTCTTAGTTGAATGGGTGGATGGATGTAAATTGGTAGGTAAGTGACTGTAAGAAAATTGGTCAGTTGTTACCTAAGTGAAATTATGATGCAACTGAATATACTAACGTCAAATTTTATTGCTTTTTTTTTAAATTTCATTTTGAATGTTTTATTTAAAATCACGGCGTTTAATGGCTAGTAAGAGCACTAACTGAGCACTGTTGCTTAGGCAAGCATATGCACAACATCGGTGTCTAGAACATAAGAGAATGCAGGTTCTATGAAATCGCAGACGAAATACCAAAGCACATTTTGTGTGAATGTGATCCATTAATACCCATACGTAACCGAATTCTGGGTAAGCACACGTTGCTCCCGGAGGAGGGACAGACACTCTCTGCCAACAAGATCCTACAGTATATTTAGGTTGTAGGTCTGGGTAGTGAGCTTTAGCAATATAGGGGGGATTACAATAGATCTGACTAGGACGAAGTGATACTGGACTGTTTTAGCCTGCATAGCCCCTTTTCGAATAATATTAATAATGGTTAGCTATAGATTTACCAGCAAAACTGTGATTCTTATTTCCGATCACTTTTCATTAGGAATTAGCTGTTGTTGTGGTTAAGCTATAAACTATTATTTAGTAACAATGAATGTCGCGATTTTTATAAATTTTGCAAAAAAAAAATACATTTATGGTTCTATCACTCTAACTTCACTATAATCTCAGCAGAGATCATGATGAATCGTTAATCTGATTAACTGAAGTGCAAATTTCAATAAAAACCTTTTCTGATGGTTAAAATTATTTAGCTGAATCCACAAAGTCGTTCGTAATATGAATCCGATTAGTCTGAATAAAATCCACGGATCAATTTGCGTTCGAGTTTCGAGTTGTAATGTATTCATAAACTTTATGGACCTCGTTTCTAATTTTTTTTTCTCCTTTACCTTCTCACATTGGTTAAAAAAAGTTTTTGTAATTGCTTTTTTTGGTTTAGATTTTTTTTTGCTGTGACTATGTTGTTGTTGGTGAGAACATTGTTATAACTTATATGTCATAGTCACAGTATACAGTACTACACATTTTAATGGATTCAATTCTGAGTTTGATTACGTTTTATAACTCAAAAGATGGATGGACTGTGTCAAAGATGATATGCTTAGGAAAGGAGTGAATGCGGAGATGACAACAAATAGAGAGGAATGGAAGAGGAAGACATGTTGCGCCGACCCCAAATAAAAATGGAAAAAGGGTAGGGAGATGATGATGAACTCATCTATGTTATGCTATTTTCCATATCTTTTTGGTTTAAATGTGGAATAGAAAACTATTTACGATAATATTTATTTATGTTACAAAATTGTCAATATAAAAATATCCAGTAAATACTAAAAATAAGGTTCCTGTTACGTTAGGCCTGAGACGAAAGAAATGCAAAAAATTTTAAATTACATACTTGATTAAATTTTGTTTTAAAAATAATCTTTTGGTTTTATAATATATAAATCTAAATTAATTTATCATGATTTAACAACGCCGTTTTCTGGCTAGGCAAATATCAGTGGCCATTTGTAACAAAGTTGCCGGGTAACAAACAATTAGACGAAGTTAGGCCCAGGGCTCCGGGCTCAGATCTGTTTGCTCTTCACTCGATGTTTGCCGACTATAAACATTCCTCACCGGATATTAGCCCTTGTGCGGATGTGTGGAAAAATGTACCTACTTCGTTCAATTTCTGTTTGTTTGTTCTTTGTTTCGAACTTTTGTCTCTGATACACTGCGTTAACATTTTATGCTTATATCAATGACCTACCAATTGTATATGTCGAAATTAATTTAAAGTAAAGAATAAAGGTAAAAAATGGTAGTGGGTTTTCACCATTTCAATCACCATCACAAATTTCACCATTTCAATATTCGTAACTAGGTCGATGTGCATGTCGAAGTTGAAGATTTTTACAAGGAACTTTATTATATTTTATTCTGTATTGTATATGCTATATATTAATTTTAGTTTTTGCAAAATAATTCTTTTTTGAATTTTGAATTGTGAACAAGCCGTAGTGACACTCTTGGGCACGTCAAGTTCCGGAATTAACCAATTTAGATGGTAGGCTAGTTGATTCTGAATGAATCGCGATCATGAAGTATTTCGGTCAGATTCTTGTGTCCTGTATTTCATTTGGCTTCCTTGTAGGATTGTATTTACTATTGTATAATAAAAAAATAAATATTTATTTCTATCCGTTTGTAGCTATTGTTGCTTCTTTAATAGTATAAAAAGAAATATCTTTCCTAAATAAACGAAGTTATCCGATTCTATCAGTCAGTATTTACAATAGAAACAATGTAGTAAATGTGTTTGCTACAGGAACAAACGATGAAAGTTCATAATTTATCTGTGGATTTTTCGCTTTTCGTGTTTGGAGTTTATGAAAGTTCGTTTACAAAATGTTACTATTTTATACGTCAGTTTTATTTTCTAGAACAAATCGTTTTTGTTTATGCTTTTAGATATAAACATGATTAATATTACAAGTATCTACTGAAGTATCTACATTTGAGAACATAAATTACTATGATACGCACAGTAACTTTTTTTTTTACAAAGCGAGACATTAGACAAATTTTGCTCCAAAATATTTTCTATCTTACAAGCAATTTCAGTTAACAAAACTTTTTGATATAGTCAAAACTATTGGAAAGTTTTAATATTACATAACAAGTAAATCGAGGCAATCAATTTCGAATTTCTTAGTGTTTCTATAAAAGTTATTAGCATATTACATTGTTATTACATTTTTAATTATATTATTAACAATTGTTCTATTAAAAGTAGGAAATAGAAAAATTGCAATATTAATTTGTTTACAGCAACTGTTGTAACGTACATGATACAAAGTAAAAAGTAAGTCAAGGTAGCATCCGGAACTATCAATATGAAGTCATCGACAGCTATGTTTGTTATTTTAGTATGAAAATTTCATCAAAGTTACTCACAGTACGTAATAGTTCTATAACTCAAATTCACTAAGATGAACCTTTGGTTGCAACAATGTGAAATGTCATATCGTTCCATGAAACGATGATAGTTCGGTGGTAGGGTTGTCCAGAAACGTAATGATCGACGTGGATCCTAATCCAACAATGACTCTAAGGTCTTTATAAAGAAACAAAAGATTCAAAATTGTGGTAGGGAATAAGGACCGCCTGGCTAGTGACAACTCTCAAATTGACCATTTGTTACCAAGCTTGTTATACATGTCTCACACTTGAGTACTAATCCTTCATTGCTTTTCAGCTAGATCACCACTTAACGTAAGGTAAGGTTTTGATCAAAAGATAACCTTGTTACAATATTTTAATACTTTGCAAGTTTATTAGGAGTAAAAATAAAATAAAAAAAGACGTACAAATAAAATTTATTTAAATATAAGAAGACAAATTACATGACTATTAAAAATATTTCTAAAACTCTCTTAATATACTTAATGCGGTGGAATCAAATCAAATTGGTAAAAACAATATTTTCGTGTAGTGTAAAATTTATTATAAAAGCTAAACTTAATTATTACATCATATAAATATAAATTTTTATGTAGTAAAAACAAAACGTTTAGTTTTTATATATTGTCGCTTCATCTTCTTCCTTCTTCACTGCTTGAATCAGGACCAAAGACATAACTGCATTCACCACCTAAATAATTAATCTGAATTAAATTTCCTCTTTATATTTTTCACAAAAATGTTTAGTTACACAAATTTTCATACTGTAAATGTATCCGCAATGTTTAGATATTTCGGTAATAACGGATGAATTTAGTCTTTTACTAATGATGCTGCGTCCATTACACTAAATTTAGAATTATTTACATTAATTTGTAATGAGATATTATTTTAATAATCTGTATACGAGTTCGACGCAATTGTTTAGGCAGTTATTGCCATTTGTACATAGGTTAACTCTAGCTGGCAGCGACTACAAATTTAACGAAGCAGATTTAAAGTAATTATTTATTGACTTTTTAGTGCACTTTTATAGTTTATTCTTTGAAGTTATATTAAAGTCGGTTTTGTTTTAAATTAAAAAAATGTTTTTGGTTTCTACTTTTTAGTTCAAGTATGTACTTTTAGGTATAGCTTTGGAAACGAATATATGAAACACGTGTAAGTGTCTATAATATTCGAGGGTTTTTCTCAATTTCCCTGAGTTCCACTGATCAGATCCTGATTTGGTGGAAATGGGACGATATCAGAAGAGTACTCCTTCGATTAAAAAAAAACTTTTGCAAATGAAGGAGAAATCGCTTAACAAACATCCAAAAAAAATTGAGACGAATTGTTAACCTCCACCTTTTTGAAGTCTGTTAAAAAAGTAACCATTGATGTAGTAAGAATTTGTCAAAAAAAGATACTTACAGCAATCATGCAAGAAGCGAGCACGATTCCAGCGAGCCAGGCGGTTTTACCTTCCAAATACCATGTCAGTTCGTCAACGCAGCCATGGAAGTAAGCATTGCCAGTAACAGAGTCACGGCACTCTGCTGGTAGTGGTTTATTCAGGTTGATAAAGTCCATAGGACCGTCGGCACCGCAACATCCAATCTGTGTAATTTTGTTAATTTTAAAAGATAATTATTTAGGAAAGTTAATAATTGTCATGTTGAAACTATGCCAAATGGTATCAAAAAACGATACATTGTAAAATAATGTTAAAGAAGTTTTCATAAATATAATCTGGATTTATTTTGACCCCATTTGCTCACTATTCGTTATATACTAAATGGTTTCCTGTTTTTATTTCTCTCTTATCTAGTGAATTATAATTACTAAAAGCAACTGGTTAAACGATTAAAATAGTTTACTGTCTCCAATTATTATTAAGTTTTTTTAAAATAACATAATCAAGATATTTGGAAAAAAATTACTATGCATTAGCCACACACTTATGCATATATGCGTTCAAAAGCCTGGTTTCAAAGTAGATAAAGTTTATGATTGGAGCTATGTTCAATCGGGCACGGAACGCGGCACCCGAGCACATTTGATTAGCGTCGAGTAGTTCTGTCGGCACTAAACTAGAAACATTCTCGTGCGGTCCTGCGCCATCTGTCCATTGCAAATGCGTTTTGGTGTTTGCTTCGTTAGCAGATGCCTTTTCGTACTCATAGTTTGATGAAGCAAAAAAATCAAAAATTGACGTTCCATCAGAACCGAACTGTTACAATGAAAAGTCCATATTTTTTTTTTGTCGCATGTCTGTCTATTTTAAAATTCGTCGTCGTCAGATTATTACAATGTTATGTGAAATATTTAGTTTACAGGAAAAGTCACACAATTTTTTAAATATCGTATAGGTCCAGAACTTTGACCACAATCTCACCTGATGTTATGTGACCATGTGGTCCAGAAAAGTAAACACACTAAGCCCAGAGGTATTGGTTCACAAGTGATGTCAGAACACATCTATTGGTGTTTTGGTGGCAAATTTTAAACTTGAGGATTGTAGCTATCCAGGTGGGTATTATTAGAACTGTTTTCTCACGATGTTAGGTGTTTAACTAGCCTCGAACCCGACTCCATCGACGTGGAAAACGAATGTATGACCAACTGGGGGATCATTACTTCGAATTTATTTATTCTCTTTGTACTTGTCGCTCTTAAAAAAATATGTTAGTATTATACTCCACATCAGTATATTATAATATCTTTCACACAGTCTTCACTAATAAAATTACCAAAATCTAGTATCATCGCCTTAAGATTGAATTTCTTGTTGCTAACAATAAAATATTTTAACTCACACCCTCCTGAACCATTCTTAAGATTTCCCGGGAGCTTTCGTGTTGCGGGTTGTTCATGAGCCGTACTATGATATCTCTGATGAGCGGTTGGATGCTGGAGTCGTAAGTTGAGAAATCAAGAACAACGCAGGCGCCGATCAAACCGAAGACGAACACACCGATTTGAGTTGCTATGTACTGTAAATTAACAATAGATTTGAATTGTAAAGTATTGAAGAGTCTGAAGATTGCATGAGTCTGAAGATAACATGGATTTTCTATTTGATAAAATATAAACCATGTTTATACCAGAATGACAAACATAAATTGTACATTTTTACCGTCTGTAGATATTATGAAATGCCTTATGGCTTTTGTTAAAACTTTTTAGTATTAAATGCTTACTACTAGCCTTTTGATCACTTCAAAAGCTAACCTAACTAACCAAGCCAACATAGTCTTTAGTTCTGGGTAAATGATTAGGTTCTGTTTAAGACTATATTTTAATATTCTTAGTTTTATATAAGTATTACAATAGCAAAATAGTGTTCTTCCTTGCAAGCAAATGAATAATTATGTACATATTATGCGCATTCTTGTCGCATCGTGGATTTTGTCTGTAGTTGATTCATTCATCTGTATTTCCAATATTATTAAAATTTAAATTATTAACAGCTAACTTAATGTTAATTTTCACATTTATAAGAGACTAAGGAGAATAAATTTATACAAAAATAAACCAGTAATATTAGAGTGCGACTACCGTTTTGAACGTAGGTTCAAATCCACTTATCTTATTCTAAAGTAAGAATGAGCTTCTAGTTATGGAGAACATCATAATGAAACCCTAGTATAATGGTAGGACATTATCTAATTCCAGTCAGGATACCACTATCATGTTTGGAAACACGTTGCCAAGCATATATACGTAGCTACATTAGAGTTTTGCCATTTGGGCCATCGACATTTAACATCTGGTAATAT
The DNA here is from genome assembly GCA_014132275.2 of Samia ricini. NCBI lineage: Eukaryota > Metazoa > Arthropoda > Insecta > Lepidoptera > Saturniidae > Samia > Samia ricini. Next base: position 28,292,986 of record AP028159.1, on the reverse strand, counting down.
TATGTGTAAAGTACTGAGTGTCAAAAGTATAAAAATATTACATCGAGAAGAGTACGCTTGATATTTTTAGTATTAACAAAACTGATCACCTGTGTCTCTTAGAGGCGCAGTTTACTTACCGCATATAAAAGCATAACGTTCTCCATAAGCGCAGATCCACATCCGAGGAACGCGATAACCATTATACCGAGTGACGCGATAAGAATGATGTAGATACCAATGAAGTACTTCTGTAGTTCAAGTATTGTCATCCATTCGTTAAAGCCGGGCTCTAGACATATCCACAAGCATAGTGCGAATATTGATACACCGAAAAGCTGAAATGGATAATGAAAAGATTGATATTATTATATATTGAGTATTATATGTATAAGGAAAATTTGATGGGAAGATATTTGTTTGATATTTAATCTCGACCGTAGCTGCATCTTTTATAGACAAATGTAGCCTATAGCCTCCAAAGAGTAAAAAGCCTTTTAAGTAACTACTGCCTGCTAATAAGCGATGTTTATTACCAATAAAAAAAAACAGTAATTACTTTCCTTCGACTTTTAACTTACAATCTTACCATTTACTATCTTATGACTATATAATACTGTCCAATAGACACTTGGGCTCCACAAATTAAGTTAACCTAGGGCCCTAACGCCACCATCCACCTCTGGTCTTGGCTAAGTTAAGTCGCTAGAAAACGTCATTTATACAAGAAATATATCCAAATATTTATGTATTATCGAACGCAAAGGTTTTAGTAAATTATAGTGAATATGCTGTACATCTAATGCTAATAGGCGATGTGATAAAAAATATAGCAACTTAAATGTAGGCTTTGGAAAAAGTCATAAGTGAATATTAAAATAATTTTAAACAGCATAACAGTAAATCAAATTACAAAAAGCATATATTTTTTAATGAAACTGTTTTTAACCGACTTCAAAAAGGAGGAGATTATCAATTTGTCTGTATTTTTTTTGTATGTTTGTTGCTCGATTTCTCCGTCATTTGTGGACCGATACGCAAATTTTTTTTTTTATCGCAAGAGTACACTTCTGAGATGGTCCAAATTCTACCAGATCAGGATCTGATCAGTGGAATTCAGGGAAATTGTGAAAGCCCTCGAATATTATATACACACGTGTTTCATATATTCATTTCCAAAGCTATAAAGTAAACTTTACAGCTATATTTAAAAGTTCATGCTTAAGAACGCGGTCGGAAAAGTAGGTATTTAAGAAATCTACTGCTATCGCGTTGTGCCCCAAAGAAAGAATTATAATACACGAAAGGGACAACTGCAGCTCGGGCTTATTTTACCGTATGCAAAATAGACGAAAACGTCACTTCGAAAGTACCCTGTTTCCTCCTCCAAAACTGAACCGGTTTTTTAATTTTATTTCAGTTTTAGAATAATAAAGACTTTGTCTGTCTCTACGTTTTTGCTTTTGTTAATTTTATTCATCAAATTTGAGGACGAACTTCTGAAAATGACGGTAAAAATTGATTATTTTCATTATCAAAGGCCTAGTTTCAACAATAACTAATAAATAAAAAAATCAAAACGTACCAGCATGGTGATAGTGGATATATTTTATTTGATATAAAAATATTTACCATAATGCTATTTATTACCCAAGGAGGAAACAGGGGACTACGTTTGTATGGAATAAATGCCACTAGAATATCCTCTTAAACTAAAAAGCACACAACAAAACTTTTTTATTTAAAAACAAAACCGGCTTCAAAAGAATAAACTATAATAATGCACTAAAATGACAGTAAATAATAACTTTAAAATAACTAAAGAGAGGACTAGGGTGACATAAATTTACACCACTTTGTTATCCATAAGCTGGTACCAATTTCAGTACTAACGAAGCACATTTAATAAAGTAATTATTTATTGACTTTTTATTGCATTTTTATAGTTTATTCTATTGAAGTCGGTTTTATTTTTAATTAAAAAAACTTTTTTAATATTCATATCCAAAGGAAAATAAACACAATTTACTAGAAAATACAAAGAAATAAAAAAGGAGATTCCATATAAACGAATGCTAGAATTCGCTTTCATTTGAGAAAAGTTCAATTTCAAAAAGCGATAATAGTTTTAAAATTAAAGTCTGAATACTTTTGACGCTTGAACGGTAAAGTTAAAGGGATTTCTAGTGGTAATTGGATTTTCTGTACATTCGTAATATTAAATTACTTGTTTGAATGTATTAAAAATTTAGTTGGAAAAAATTAAAACCTAACACAACTTAAATCTATTTGTTTATTTGGTTTAAAATACGGATACGTTCTTAGTCCATAAAATATTTAATATAAATTAGCAGTTATATAATAAATGAACAACGGGTAATTAGAACAAATAGAACAATAAAATTAACGCAAGGACGAACAGCAAAATTATGAAAATTTATTGCTAATAAATTTGAAGACTCTTTGAGGAAATGTGATTCTTTTGCTGAAGTTCATTTGTTATTTGCCATATTATGTCAGAAGATGTTGCTATATATTGTTCTACGTGAGTTTAAGTATAGTCATCATATTGCACAGTATAATAAATCTTTATTTAGTATGTAGGTATGTATTACTAACACACTGTTAACCAATACGAATAAAGGGATAAGCATGATAAAGTAATTCAAAGGAATTCTAAGAAAACTTTATCATTGAGGCAATAATTAATCATGTCTACATATATAAACCATTCAGAACCATATTATTTGTAAATAATATATTAAACACAAACAATCAAGTAAACAAAAAAGAACGGCAGTTATATATTTAGTTTAACAATCTCCTTAATGCGTACGTCGTCAACTTTTATTTGGCAGCCGAATGACTTTTAGCGATGAATTTCTTATAATGGCCTTGTTTTTGTCTGTCAGACAGCTCGAGATTAAGCAACGCTATTGTGTAAGGGACATTAGTATTTACTGCACATATATGTATGTATGTACATTTGTACACCGGACAGTTATTTACTTAGTTTCTTGTTGAATAGACTGTGGCGCTATAAAGGCTCTATATTGGACTGGTGATCTATGACTGTATTAGAAACTTTCCTCATAAACACTACTCATATTGAATACTATTTATCTACTATGTCGATATAAGGTATTTCATTAATGATAAATGATATACGTTCAAAGTCGTATCTTGTCTTACTCGGTAGTCTCCGTAAATAAATTCATGTGGGTTCAAAGCTTTGACATTTGCTGTTTATTTAGTTAACATTAGTTATTTCGATATATTATTACAAGATACAAACATACGTTTATGTTTCGGACCTGTAATTATTTTTTTTGTGTGGTTAAATATATATAAAATAATTACATCTATAAGCCGATAGTGAAGATTTTAAATTTAACTTATTTATGTTTTAAATCCGGTTAATCAAAACACCATTCATCAATTTGTCGTTAACATCGTACTAAAAAAATCGTATTTTTTAAATTTGTAATAAAGGTTTAAATGAGGCTAAAGGAAAAAGTTTTAAGTGTGAATGTTGCGATATATTCGTAGTATTTTTACAAAACACCAAATGAGACCTTAAATTATGACCAGAAAAAGATAAAGGAGCGATAATTGTTTAGTTGGTAGTGTGGTCGGATTCCGCGTCAATGGATATAGGTTCGAATCCAACTCTCTAATAAGGCTGCGTTTTCGGCGAAAGGATACATGGTGTGGAAGCCATATGGCATGTATTTTTAAATAATAACCTATTGGGTAACTACCATCCTCAAGTTTGAAAAGTGGTCACCAAGCATCAATATGGTGCGATCCAGTAGCAACACTCGAGAGCTAATACCTCTTGGCTTATTGTTTTTATCATCCTAGACTAAATTGTTACTACAATACACCTGGTATTGTGGTCAAAGCACTAAGCCTATAACAGTAGAAAATAATTACAATTGTAAGTAAAACAGTAAGTTTAATACTTTTTTTACACGATATAGGCTCAGTTCTTTGGTCACTATCTCACCTGATGTGGTCCAGGATGGTAAACATCCTAAACTCTCAAATTATGTGCCGGAACACACCTATTGGTATTTGATTACAGGTTTTCAAACTTAAGGGTGGTAGCTACTCAGGCATCATTAGAAAATGCCTTACCACCAAGCAAAATACATTATTGTCCTGTTTCGTCAAATTATGTTATTTTCCAGTTAGACTTTTTGCAAATTATTTACTGTAATAGCCTTGTTTTTGTTTCTCAAATGTAGATAGAGGAAGGCTATTGTGTAAGGGATATTTACTAGACAGACATACATTTTGTATACAAGGATTGTTGTTTGCGTTGTCTCTTGTTGACGTAGACAATGGAGGCTTGAAATGTGTTGTGATGTCGGCTTGGATCGATTGGAAACGATGAGGGAATATTGCACTTCACTGGCGTATCTTGTTTGTAAAAATATAATTAGACGTATAAATTATGTTCAATAAATGATCTTTTGCATTTCACTAATAGGGAAAAGGTTTTTTCCTGTATGAAGAATGGTTTTTAACCGAGACCGAGGCCGTTGCTATTGATAATAAATGGCGAACTAAATAGTCGTTAATAAAGAGTCATGACATAAATAAAATGACAAACTAGGCAGCCATGGAGATAGTTGACAGAAGTGAAAACAAGATGTTTTGGAAAAAACTATTTTATTTATCTTCAAATTTCCAAATTTTTGTTATATCAAATATAATTTAACCTAACTTAACGTACAACATTTTGTCCGTTTTTTAGATTTATTGGCGATCCCAGCAGTAATTTTGCTAAATTTGAAGCGATGATGGGGCACCGGATAGTGTGGCCTGATTCCGCGTCAATTGGCACGGGTTCGATCCCTACCTAATCGACTCTTCAAATTTCTTCAAATCGACTTAATCAACTTCAAATTTCCAAATTTTTGTTATATCAAATATAATTTAACCTAACTACACGTACAACATTTTGTCCGTTTTCTAGATTTATTGGCGCTCCCAGCAGTAATTTTGCTAAATTTGAAGCAATGATGGGGCACCGGGTAATGTGGCCTGATTCCGCGTCAATTGGCGCGAGTTTGATCCCTACCTAATCGACTCTAAAATCGGTCTGAGCTTTCGGTGAAGGAAAACATCGTGAGGAAACCATAGCATGGTGGTAGGGCATTTTCTTATGATGCCCGCCTACGTAGCTACCACCTTCAAGTTTGGAAAACCTGTCGCCAAATACCAATAGGTGTGTTCCAGCAGCATCACTTAAGAACCAATATCTAGGCTTAGTGTGTTTACTATCCTGGACCACATCATCACCTAACATCAGGTGAGGTTGTGGTCATAGCACTGAGCAAATTCCGTGTAATTTTTTTTATTAAATACATTTTCATATAGTTTATTCACAATCAAAACATACGAGAGGCTCTGAGCGCCAGCACTTAAACGGTATCTTATAGTTGACATACTGTAGAACGTTGATGGCTGACGCTAATGGTAACGCTGACGGTAATGCGAATCTATAAGTTTTCCCCTACTGAGAATCGCTCAACACCGCTAAAGAAATTTCACATACAAAAATTTAGGCTTTGAAAAGGCGCTTATAAACATCAAAAAAACTATCACCAGATCGAAAAACAATTCATTATTACAATCGGGTTTAGCGGAAGCGCAGAGAGGGTGTCATTTCCAGAAATCACTATCATTCATAGCATAGCATAGCATTGGTAACGCGAATCTATAAGTTCCCTACCGAGAATCGATCAACGCCGCCAAAGAAGTTTTTACTCCATAAAGATTATTTATTCATATGAAACCATTTCAAATATTACAAGATAAACTAAACCTAATTATATATTATAATAAAAATAAAGTTATCAATAAATAAAATTAAGTTATATATAAACCTTCATGGAAAGGCACGACAGATAAAAATATTTACTTCAAAGAAAGTATGGAAAATCTATTCCGTCAACGAAAATGTGGACGAATTATAATTTGTAAAGACAAAACGTAAATGGATAGAAGTAGGGCATACCCACGCATCATTATACTTTGTGTGCAAAAAGCTATGTCGAGACAACAACATTGTTCGCAATCCATTAGGATCTCGCCAAATGAGCCGGAAAGTTGAATCGTATGTCTTTCTGTGGAAATATCATATGATAACACTGTTTCAAGACTTGATTGATCATTAAACAATAATAGCTTTATTTATTTGAGATGATTTGCCATACATAATTTAAGTAAACTTTCAGGTTCATTTCAAAGTTCCGGTTTTATTACTTGAACTAATTATTTATAATATACAAAAATAGACTATATTGTTATATGAATTACTTCTAATTGATAATAAAAATTAGTATCTTTTTGATTTTAATTACACTATGTAATTACAGTAAAATCTATATTATTTTTGTAGAAAACCTATGGCTTTAACATGTTATTGAAATTTATTTTCATAGTTATTTGTAATATAAAACACACGAAATTTTAGTAAAAAAATTTCATAGTAAAATAGCTGACTAGAGATCCTAAAGTTTATTAATTTGGGTTACAAGGTTATATTTTCCGTATCAGCTCCTGTGTATTTCTATAAGATAAAAAAAAAACAGTTATTTGATGTCACATCAAAATTCGTAAATCTAACATTACTGATCTCACTGATATAGATACTCATAGATACGTGTAGAAGAATTTAAACATGAAGGTACACTAGAATATTCGAAATTTAAATTTAAAGTATGCATTAAAAAAAAACAAAAGAAAGCGATGTGTCTTACGTTTTAATCGAGTTTTGAGACGTACAAATTACTAAACAAGATTCAGATGTCAAATAAATGCAAAAGTATATTGCCCGTTTTATAAAATCAACCTTTAAATAAGTCAAGATGAGTAGAACAATATTTTCATTAGAAATCTACGCTATTGAAGTCTAAGAGGCTACGAACTAGAAACTAAAATTTGCTTATTTAGAGAACATTTTATCCACTTAAGCTTAAAACAAAAGCCTTAACAAGGTCAATTTCAATACATGTTGATTATTTACATTGAAATTCAAGCAAAAATTATTAATATTCTAATTAGCACCATAATATCGATATAAAAGGTTTGATGACTATAATTCAATTAAATGATAAAGGTTAATTGAGAATGGTTTAAACAGACGCAGAACTTTTGCTTTTTGGTAATATAGATGTAATTAGTATCCAGACTGCCTATGCTAAGAGCTTAGAGTAAGCTGAGTACTTTGAAAAATGATACCATGAAATCTACTAAGTCATTTAATAGATTATTAAAGTACTTGGCGTAAATTGAAATACTTTTAAATTTAGTACATTAGTGTACATTATCTTTTGGTAATAAATAAACATAACTTACATAAAGTCGAAAAATATACTTCCACTAAACTCTCTAGAAATTTCACTAAACCAATATGGAACAGAATAATCATCTAATATAGAAACAAAGCTAACAAAAAATCGCTAGTACCATAAATTTTACTTTTATATCTAAACCGCAACGGCGAACTTTATGTTACAAGGGAACCTTTAATAAATATTAAGTTTTCCAAAAGTCTTCGATGAGATTATTTTTTTAATATAATTGAATGAAATAACATTTAAAAAATTAATATAGTTCCTTATTATCAAGGTTCTGTTTCTTATTCAAATATAGTTTCAAAAAAGTAGTTAGAAGAAATTGAATTAGTCATAAACGTAACTAAAAATGCAGATGGTAACGTAAATATAAATTTATACAAGGCTTAAATCATAGATGAAGAATATGGCAAGCTATATCTGCGGTTTAAAGCCTGTAAAATGGTTTTATAAACTGCACTAAAACATTTCGTTCGACATTCGGACGCCGCGCCGGTGAATAGTACAATTGTCCTAAAAATGGCATTACGACCTTTTTAATGTCTGAAGTTGGAAAATAAATCAAAATTATTTTATGTTTGAAATTTGCAATTTTATGATAACGACAGAAATTGGGTTTGAATGAAATAAGTTTTAAAAACAAGAGTAAATCTTTTTGACTTTATATTATTTAAAAAAAAAAATAGTTTTTATTGTGTATTTGTCTGAGCAATAGCAACTAAACATAAATCGATAAATAAATTCGTTAGATAAATAGAAAAGAAAAATACTTTTAACTGTCTTTTATTTCATTTTGATTGTTTTAATAAGTGTTTCTGGAAATATAGATATATGGTTTTGTAGCCGGAATTTCCTGGGTATTCGCTCCATTTTTTTTTTTTGTTTGAACCTTACCTTAACCTACAGATTTAATGAAATAAAGTTTTTTGACTTGGTAATTACAGAAATTTTCGAAATAGTTTAGAAAAACCACCGGAGATCATTTAACAACATTTTCGGGAGTAATTGTACAATGTTTTTCACAAAAGATTTTTCAAAAAAGTTTGGTTATCAATTATCACAATTAACCTTTTAAATCTATAGTTTTATTTTTAGTTGGAATTGTAGTTAATTTTGTACTTCATCGATTAATCTATGAGAAAGTAGTACTCATAAATATTCTGAATATAGGCTAACCAATAACTTACTTACAAAGCTGGAATCAACTTGATGTGTAAAGCCTTGTTCAGCAGTGAATTGATATAGCCTATAATAATGATATTATGACTTAACTATAAAGTGTTTTTTTTTTTCGATAGTTCTGGTTCTCAAGCTGCAGATGTTAATAATTAATTATCAATTTGCTAAGCAACAAAAACATTAGGAATAAACGTCATAAAGAGCTCACAGTAAATTGCAGCGATTAGCACAAGTGAATTAATGTTTGCATGATTTTTCTTTTATTTTTACTCCTTGGATTCCAGAATAATATTGTAATAGATTACAATAAAGTCTTGGACTATTGTAAATTTTCTATATTAAAGTTTTATCATAAGAATCTGTTCTTTGTCAAATCATAAGAAGACAAACATACGTTGATAACATACATAATGTATTCGCGACGGAGTATCGTGCCCGCGTAACTGCGTTTCGCTCTTTGGCAGCAAAAGAGACACAATTTTTTGAGACGTTAAAAATTTATAGGATCGTAAAAACTCAGTGAGAGCTCGTTTGCCTCTGCCAGGGCGGCACCTAGGTACGAATATGACATTGTATATCTAAGTAATGTACGAAATTTAACTCGCTCTATATGTTTATCACTTTATTATAATTTAGAAATAAATTATAATTGCCTCGGTGGCGCAGTTGTATTACGGTACGACTGTCGTTCTGAGGTCTCGGGTTCGGGTTCCCGGGTCGGGACAAGTGATATTGGGTTTTTCTATTCAGTATTTGTGCCCGATATGGCGACAGGCTCGCTCCCTGTCACATCGGACGGAACTAAGCTCGGCGAGATGTGGGTGGTTCGCTATTTCACCTCTGCCTAACCCTTCGGGGATAACAGGCGTGAACTTATGTTATGTAATGATAGATTATTCTGATATATAAACTGATATGACGTCTTTTTAATGCAGGAAATAAACTATATCATTTTTAACCATGAAAGGTTTTTACAGTCTGTACATAATTATGGCAATATATTAACTGATGGAACGTTAAATTACAGCCCAAAGTATAAAAGATGACTTCTAAATAATGAGTGCAAATTTCTGAGCTTCATGTGAGAGAATCCAATAGTAATAAGCTACTGTTTGTTTTTACTATCAATCCAATTACATTTTAATATTAATCATCCTATTTTATGGAATCAGTACGTATAAGTATTCAAGACTGACATTTTACGTGCTTTTATAGCTAATCATTCATATATTGCATAGCATGAGACTCAATCCCTAGGTGCCCACAGCTAACTAAATATGTTTTTTTTGTAGAACACTATCGTGTCTGATGGAAAAAATAAAATTGTCTAGAAAATTTACTTGCTGTTTTAGTCGAATATTAAAAGTAAATATTGGACAGACTATTCCATATTTTTTTAAAGTTTCTTACGTTAATTCAATTTTTACAAAATGTATTTACCAACGAGCATTGGTTATCCATAGATTAAAATCGAAATTTAAAATCTTCAAAGGTAAGCCTATCGGTAAATTATTCTGTTGGAAACGTGCGTAATGCAATAAATAATTTAGTCTTCGTGTTCCCATTTAAGCTTAATCATTTCTTCGCCACTACTACTAAAATCTTCGAGCCTTGTGTTTGGTAATACAAAAATAGGTGTTATTTTGGTTTGCGTTCCAGTTTACCGCTTCAACGGACGTCAGTCTCGTCACCTATTGTATCTCAGGAGACACCTGCAAAGCTGGAATAATAAAGAGTTTTACAACGTTTCAAAATGGGACTTTTTCTCGCAATTCAACCGCAACGTGCACTTAAGGGATTTGAATATCTTATATGGTCGTGGTGGCTTTATCTATATCACGCAATTCCCGCTCGAATGAATTCGTCCCGTATTTTAAGTCCTTAAACAATTCCCTGAACGTTTTGACGTGTTGCGCGTTGAACGGATCGACTTTACGTCTTTATCGCTAGAATTGGTTAAGTTACGTGTTAAAAAATAGAAAATGTTTTGTGGATAGTAAACTTTTTTATGAACACTTTTATGACTGTCTTCTTATATACTTTTCTCAAAGTGATCATTCAGATAGAATATATATACATTTATGTTATGCATAACATCTGCAGAATGTAAGGTAAATAACAGAAAGTTTTAGTTTTTTTGCAAATATAGCGAAACATTTCAAATTTTGTTGTACCTTCATGTATGTATTTCTCTACTAGACAAAGATCCCGTTTCGACGAAAGACATATACTAATTTACCACGTCTGTCGAAACAAATTGTTGACTTCAATCACGGAGAAATCGATAGTTTTCTGTTTTCGTGCTACTTGATGTTAGTTACTACGAGAACTATTTTGTAACATTTTTCTCCTATTTCTTCTTTACCAGACTATACTGCTACTAATTAAATTCAAATAAATACATTTGCAAGCCTAAATAATATTGTTATATGCCGAGAGTATACTAACATCGAATCTTAAATTAAATGTATTATACATATTTAATCATTATAACTTTTATATTACATTAATTCATAAAACTGTACCAAAGAAAGTTAAATTTATATCACTGAAATAAAGAATACATACACATCTATATTTATACTATATATGATATCTTTGCTAGAGTTATTAATAATATTTATACTAAAATAAATAACATAGTATTGTCGATTTTTTATATTAATCACTACCATAGGTAAAGGTTTCGGCCATGGCGAACACTTTGACTACGGAAGCGGTCAGATGCGCAGTATATATTAAGGTGCATAAATGTACGCGTAAGACACAGGTGCACATACTCATCCTTGTCCTTCTAGACCAAGTGGAACGGCAACCGTTACGACCGTAGAAAGACTCAGAGAGATGGTACAGTATTACGCTGAGAAAGTTACAAGGGGCCAGTGCTATCTCACACTCCCTTAATCGCCTTTTACGATACCCACGGGAAGATATAGGGTGGTGCTATTCTACTTTGCCGGCACCACACGGCTAAATATAACTAATATATAGTCTTTGTCATTATCTACATAAATTACACTTCCTAGTAAAACTATTGGAACCCTTATTATCATAAAATCAAAATCAAAATCAAAATTTATTTATTCAATTTAGGCCCTAAGAAGACGCTTATGAACGTCTAAAACACTACCACCGGTTCGGAAAACAACCCAGTCGAGAAGAGCGCAGGCAAGAAACTCGATCTGGTTCTTTTTTTGTATAAATATTATTTTTTTGTCATATTTAAAACTATACAAATCGTAGTCTTAATAATGTTAGTGGAAGCACAGAGATGTGGGTTAATTCCAGACATCACTATCGTTCACGTAATGATCCACCCTGTAATAACATTTTGAGATTAAAACTTGCTTGACATAATACTAATAAGTATACATAGTAGTAATAAGAATGTCAATATTATATACCGTAGAGCCAATGTTATGTCTCCAATAGAGCATTTGTGTATAAAAATGATTTATAGTTTAGAGAAAATAAATTCTGGTGGGCTGGTGAATTGAAACTGGCACTACATCTTTTTCTTTCTGGTTAATAAATATCCCACAGGTAGAGTCAAAAAAGTTTCGAAAAGCAAAGAGGAAGAGGAAAGAAGGCTCATCCATAACCATGTACTTATAGTAATAACTTATTCTTATGTATACTGATTCGATATGTATTTTATATAGTTTATAATATAGAAATAAAATAAATAAATAATTATCTTCTCAACTTTTAATATGAACCTAAATCTCGAAATTTTATCTCTGCGCTCTGATTTAGTAGAAAAAAATACTTTGCAAGAACATTTTCGTGTCGCGAAAAATTTTATTTGAAGCTTAGCGAAGCGTGTAATTAGTGAAATGAAAGTGCAACAGGGAACTTTAAAACTTTTTTGTGGTTAAAGTAACTTGAAAACGTAAAAGGAACCAGACTTTATTTTAAATTTCACGATCAATTTGTTGGTTTAAATGTCTTCTTTAGAGATTTTTTTTTTACTAAATCGCATACCTGTGTTAATTTCCTATCGATCTTGGTTAAGATAAATTAATACTGTTCTTTTCATTACAAATTTCAAATCTTCAGTTTTTCTATACATACATATATGAAATCTAGAAAGAATGGGGAGGCATATGACGCTTAATGTAAAGATGGTGTGAGGAAATATATGAAAGCGAATGTGGTGAATTTAGACATGGTAGCTGATAGAGATGTATGGAAGAAGACGAACTACTGCGCCAACTTCAAAAACTAACAATTGGGAGCAGGATAATGATGATGACGAAATTTCATCGTCCCTATCATTTACTCCTTTTTCTTTCATGTCATTTCTTACACAACCCATTCACACTTTCTTTGGCTTTCCGCTACTTTTACATTCTTCTATATTCCATCATTCATTACCATTTTTTACCCACATGGGCTTCCTGTCTTCTCACAGCATGCCCATACCATGATAAACGAGAACCTTTCATCTTTTCTACCACTGACGCAACTTTCAAACTCCCTATACTATAATGATGACGATGACGAAATCTAGAGTTTCATAAACAAATTGTTATGTTAAACCAATTTCCATCTCGGGGTAAGCTTTTTATAATTGGTATAGGTATATAATGTATTAGCGGCTTCAAAGTCCAAGTAATCTATGGTTATCTATATCTCATTATAATATACTCGTATGCTGGTACTACATGAACGTTAATTACAGAACAAATATCAAATAAGCAGGCTTTCTTACGAAGTTCTATGGTCTTTTGCGGAGTTTTGTGTTGTCCCTAGTGTTAACGCCATCTATTATCATATATATTCTCTTCTTATTCTAAGTTATTTCTTGTCTATATTTTCTATACGCCCCCGGTCTATTTAGTCTATGTATGCATTATCCCTTCCTCTTCCTATTCAAAAAACGGAACGCCATCACGCAACCGCCGCCGCTGTCTCTCTCTATATTTTAAAGTGCATATTAATTATCCAATTATATTACTTACGAGAATATAGAACATTCATAAAGTGAAGTGAGGTGGAAAACTCTGAACCAGCTTAATCGAAGGTTAATAAAAAAGGTAAGTTCCGTTTGCTCCTTTCAACATTATCCTTCTAGTTATTTCCACACCACCTAGATCTTTATTTAAAAATAGCTGCGTGCAAGCGGCTACGTCCGCGTTTCATATGTCCTGACTGCCTTTTATTTTTTGTATACGGAACCCTAATTTTTGTTTAATACCGAGATAAAGTAAAAATATTTCTTATAAATTCAAGCACTTGTAATTCAAGCCCGTAAAATTGTGCATTGAATCGGAGTTTATTCAATTTGTTATGAGTGTTAAGTTTTTTTATGCGGATCCTTAATTTTATTTTTGGATTTTTTTTTATTTATTAGTATAGATAATATGATTTATCACAGTTACATAATTCACATATTATATACTATGATCCTTCTTAGATCCCAACATCAAACCAGTGCTTGCCGCGATGTGGTTAAGAGAAATCTTGAAACTCGACGCCAAGTTAAATTGTTGTGGATTCGTTTTGATTGAGCCCTTAGTTAAGTGTTCGCTTAACTAGAACTTTGCTTCATTACGAAACTTCTTATATCTGTTATCTTTCTAACAGTTCTTTTTATATGTTCAGTAATTTTATATCTATATGATTACTTTCATGCTCCGTTATTTACTTTTATGTGATGAAGGGAATTTTCTATGTAAGTCTACTTTTATTGCAGGGCATGAACATTTTACGAGATAAAATGAATGCTAAACAAACATAAAGATTTCTTTTTGCTGTCAATTTTTTTAATTACAATTTTTTCATCGTTATTATAGGACATTATCTTAAAAACTGATACGACCTTGTGACCTAGTAGGCTGTGAAACCTAGTCGACGTAAAAAATAAATCAGTCATTTTCCTTCGTTTTATTATTACGTATTTCCATTTGATTAATATCTTTCTACTTCGTATTTTTAAAATGACTTGAAAACGATTTTTTCCCAAATTTACTTTATTCAAATCCAGTCTTTTTACTAGTCTCATGTATATATTTAAAAGTTTCATAATCACAAACGGATTTGAATTTTAGAATGTGTACTAAGTAATAACTATTTGAACATTAAAAAAAACACTACACCATGATTCATTTCGTTTTTAGTTAATAGAATTTTAGCAGAATACAAACAGACCGACTAATTAGGCAAATATCATAATACGTGAAAGCAAAAGTCATTGACCTATTATTATTATTGCTTCTTCATTTCATAAAAGAAATATAGCCGAGTTAATTGAGTCAATTTAATATACAAGCCGATACCTACTAATAAATTGATCTATTCAGTAGAATCAAAGTTTGCTTTTCAAGTTTCCGGCTTATTTCTTATTAATTTTCCAATTAAAATTAATATTTTGTTATTGTTTTTAGTACGAATATTATTAATTTGCCTTATTATGCTCTCATTAATAATATTGAATGTAGTGTTTTATTCTCTCTCTTTAATTTCGCTGTATTAATTTTCAATATAACTACAATTAGGAAAAAGGAAAAAGTTTGTTTTCAAAGCCGAACTTAATGAAAACTAAAGACGAGATCCATTAATCTTGGCGAAAATCCAAAAGTCAATTATCGAAACGGAACCGTTAACTTCGGCAATTATTTTTCATTTGGCGCGGCAACACCTTAACGAGTGTTCAGAACTACTCAGGTGCGGTTTGAATGACACTTGAAGCTCGTAGCTCAGCATTTTTGGCGCAGACTCTAGCTCTCCGCTACGTTTCTCCAATTTATAGTGAACGGCTTGGGTGATTAACGGCCATAGTGCTCGCAGTTGTTAGCTCAAACGCTAGAGCAGTTTGTTTATTGTAATGACGTTGTATTTACTCTCGTTGAACGAGAGCCTTGCGATACTCAATTCTTACGGAGCTTGTGATCATTGGTTATCCCATTTTTTATAATGAATACCAAAAACAAATAAAATTATTCTTCACAAAAGTTGACATCTATCAATGCTTTAAATTATTGCCTTAATAGCGACTATATCTGCTAACCAATTTTGCAGTATTAAATAATATATACAACTAAGTTAAAATAAAACGGATAGATAAAGAGATAAGACAAATCTGAATAAAATGAGTATACCTCGATTAAATATATGTATAAAGATGTGAATTTGAGATGGCAGCTGATAGAAAAATATGAAATAGGAAAACATATTATACGTAGGATACTTAGGGCAAGATAATTATTGTGGTTTTAATGAATTAAAATCATGTCATGATAACAATTCTTAAATCAAAGTAACTTAGTATAATCTATGGAACTATTTGCTAAACAATATAGGTTTATATAATAACTTCAAAATTGTTGTTTATATATTAAATAGAGTTAGATCAATTGCCGTCAAGGGAATATCTCTTGATTTAATTAATTAACCAAACTTAATAACCGTTGCGAAGGCCGGCAAGTTGCGGGCTGAAAACTTGCAACTGTGCGATTTACTGCCGACGCCATGTGCTTCTAATGTCTGTTACTTGCCGTCGACTTTACTCGTCAGATAATTTATATTCCTCGCTACAACCGCTAAAAGCGAAGTGAATAGGTGGTATATATGACAATCTACTTGCTAGAGTTTCTATAAACCCGTTTTCCGGTATGTTATCCATACATTAACATTATTTGTGTTTATAAAGCGTATAGTTTTATTATAGTTACCTTATTAATGCTGTTCTCTATGATTTCAAAACAATAGTTTTTTTTATTAATTTTCTTTGCATTATAAATCTTAAGTCGGAAACATTCACATAATTTACAAACATATCATCTCCAAGGACCACATAATGAAAATAAACAAATATGAATTGACTACAAATAGTTTTGTGGTTAACTTATATGCAGTAGAAGTGGGAGCAAGATGATTGCCTGCAAAATCTCTCTATAACCTACTAAAAGACCTCGGTCTGCCAAGAGCAGTCATAAGTTCTTTATCAGAAAGAATACTCAATGCAGCATTAGTAGGATCTTACTAAATCTAGTTAGACAGAGAGGGGAATAAGGGCACTGAAGGTGAGTGTAGATGCGCATTGTAAAGGGCGCCCTTAAACCTACAACTGGGTCGCAAATCCCGGGCACTGGGTTCCCCTCTAGGCAACGCGATGGACCCGGCACCCGAATCCACGAAATGTCAAGTAGTTTCGTTTCTCTTCATACAATCAATCCATACTCTCTCTCTCATACTGTTTCCCTTTACCTCTATATATACCCACCTTCACAATTAACACTCTTCTAGTTCCCTGACTTTTATCTTTCCTCATGACATGCCCATACCACGCCAACCTATTACTCCTTAACTTCTCAGTCTGGTGCTACTTTCAAGCTTCCTCTGATATACTCATTTCTAATCTTCTTACTCTCCTTGCATTCGTCTCTTTATTTCCCTAACACTTAAATCCGTTGTTTTATACTAACCTAAAATGTTTAATTAAAATATATAATTAACAAACGCTGCAGGTCTAAATCTTGGTATATTTCAAACATCATACAAGTCAAGCAATGTAAGAAAAATTCCAATGAATTTCGAGGTAGTAAACGTCAATCCAAAAGCGTTATAGATAATGTTTGTAATGTTAAAAATATCTTATTTATTTCATTATAAAATACCTTAGCATTGTATTATATAAATATCTCAATAACTGAAAAAAATCAATCCATAAAATATCCATAGCTGATAAAATAATTCAAAATAGGAAGTCGAAACGGAAGCGAAATGTTTTGTAAGTACGGAATAGGAGTGTTTTATTTTTATATGTGACTCACTTACTACATTATTGTAGTGTACTTGGAAAACAGGACAGGCGGTTTATCTATTGGTCGCTGATAACGTGTTCTTTGTATTAACACTATTTATTTGAGGTTATTACATTACATGTGGTATGAAATTTTTGAATATTTTTAATAAATCTACAATAGTTTATAATTAAGTTTTATCATATTTACATTGATTTCTTTTGGTAGTACTTTGAATAATTTAAACCGCTTTGAAAGGTTATAGGTTTTGTTCTAATTTTTATATACTTTACTCAATTTAGGTCCTAATGAGGCGTTTATAAATGTCAAAATACAACCAACGGTTTGAAAAACAACCCAGTTATCGAGAAGTGCAATCTGTTTATTTTCGTACATTTTTTATGGAACATTACAGGGCATAGTTAGAAAGTTTTTAGTACAGGTACAGTATTTGATTGAATATACATTAAATGTTTTAAATACGTGTTGGTAATTAATCACACTAGAATAAAGTTAAGGTTTAAATAATAATAACTTTTAACATAAATGTTCAGTTACTTATTACAAAATTTATGTAAAGCTGTTTGCATATTTTATTGTTTAAATCCTCATATATAACTACATACCTTTGGTATATACCTACATAGCAAGGTATGATCAATTAATAAAGTGACGTAGATCTACTAAAGTATGTTATCGTATTTATTATCACTACAAGGACTGACAGGGACAAAGATATTAAGTGAGATAGAGAACAACGAGATGTAAGTTTTGCTGAGGGAAAAAGAAAGAATTAATTTGATATGTTAATATTTTAATTCACAATATTATCAAAACATGACCACTATAATGAAACAAGAAGTTTAGAGAAGTTTGATTAAGTTCAGTTTTTAGTGGAGATCACATCCAGTCTATTGAAGATACCCAAAAAAATGTGTATTAGTTTAATCATGCTAAACAAAAAATACTATTTATTGAATAATAAAACTCTTTTGCATTCGTGTGAAAACTGGTTTATTCCACGTAATGAGATTTGAGTCACACGCAGATATTTAAATAGTGCGTAAATTACTGATGAGTAAGTTTTAAACGTGTAAACTGAAACGTGAAATAAACGTATTTTCTTTATTACATTTATTCGATAATAACACGATTAATTGGTAAACATGCACGTAGGAGTGCTTACTTGTAAACTTGACGAGTCTAAAAATACAAACGAAGTATGGCCTAACACATGTAAAACTCGGGAGATTCAAAGCTATGTTAAAAGAAAAATCTTTTGATTTCACAGTACATTTTGGTTAGTTGATATCTAAAAAATCATATAGTACTTATTCCTTCTACATCGTAAGTATATTCATTTGAAATACTATGGATTAAAACTCTCAATGATACATATTATTTCATAAATTTCAGCAACGATAATAAATATTTAAAAAGAAAATGATTACGGATTTTGAAGTAAAAAGTGTGTTGCTTTAATTGAAAAGCTGAAAGATTTGTTTAACTATATAATTATTAACTTCCTCAAGCACATGGCTTCAAGTTTTCTTAAAGCATTTTATAAGATTTTTAAAACTATAATATGCCTACTTTGGTAAATGAGTTGACTCACGTACCTCAAAACTGTAATGGGTAAAATTTATTTATTTCATAGATTTTTAATAATATTTAAAAATTTAGGAATTACGGTACAGTTGAAGATTTTGGAAGACATTTAGTACAATAGAGCTAAAATAAATACATAGCATTATCTACAGTCTTTGGTTTTTCTAGACCAGCAAATTTGAAATACTTACGAGAGAAAAAGAGAAAAAGAATGCGGTAAACGTTAAAATGTATAAAAACATTTGAATGTATTTCCATATAAAAGTAGTAAAAGATTATAACAAAACTTTGAATCAATAAAATATTATACAAAACATAACCGTTGTAGAAATGACAATCAAAATTGTCCCGTATAACTCGAACAAAACGCTCAGACAATGACGGATAGTCGGAATGATTTCAAATTGGAGAACACTACAATACTCACCCACAACACGACGTTGAAGCAAAACAACGTGTATTTAATACAATAGATTTGGGATTCCAATTTCCCAACTGCGGGGCCCTTCCCTCCGGCCATTTCACTTTACACTTTAAAACAAACAATATTTGAAAACGTATATAAAAGGGTTGTAGCCCATTCACGGTCTCGATCGAACTGTAACTGGTTATCGGGCTGATAAGAGATATAATACATAGCTAGGTTATCAGTTGTGTTTGCTAAGATAAAAACGTACGAAAAGATAATGCGGTACGAATTGCCACACCTGTACGCATTGTACACGGGCTCGCTAATTGTGAAGGGTCTAATGAATTGACCCAAATTTATCATGACATTTCAGTATCCCGAGTGATTTTGGTTTCTTCCTTATTCCTTTATTTCAATGCTTCTCCTTTATCAGATAAAGTTATTGATTGTCTAATGCTATATAATAATTGGGAATTGCACTATTAACTAAAGATATAACTTTATTACTAATAAAATTTCTATAGAAATTAACTAAAGTTACTAAAGTTGTGTTTATATTAGTATATATGTAAATTGGCATCCCAAGTATGAATAATTTAAAATATGAGATTGATATGACAAAAACGTTATTTTTATTACAACCAGTGGAGTTTTTTTTGTTTGTTCTAGTTCTACATCTGATTGGTTAGAATCCTGGTTTTGATAAGCTTGATTTTAAAATGGCTGTCAATTAGTCGGACAGTTATTAACACTATATAATTCAAAATAGCTGCGATAAGATATTTTTCTCAATCAACTGCTTCAGAAATTCTATCTAACTTTTAATGATCTCCGATGTCTAAAAAATCTTATCGTTTTTCTGTTTTAGAACTGTCGTTATCGAAGTTAATTGAAATTGAACGGTTTATAAAAACGGGATAAAAAACCATAATCTATACTAATAAATAAAATTGAAGGGTATGTTTGTAATGTCAAATTTTTTTTTTACTAAATATATATGAATGTATATATGAACCTATACCAAAAATTCAATTTTTAAAATTTTTGTCTGTCTGTTAGTTCTGGATAATCTCTGGAACGGCTGGACGGATTTTAATGAGATTTTTTTTTGGTAGATAGCTAAAATTACTCCGGGTGACATAGGGTACTTTTAATTTTCGAAAATAATTAGGGTTACGCGTAAAAAAATTAAAGCTCATAAAATATTGAATAAAATCCGATTCAATCCAGAGTTTTACGGGTAAATGCTTGAATTTATAAGAAATACTTTTTTTTATCTTGTTACAAAAAAAATATATTAGGAAATTTTTTATCGTTCAGTAGTAAAAAAATTAAAAAGACGTGAAGTATATATGAAACGCGGGCGCAGACTCGACGACACTGCTAATACAGTATATAAAGGAAGACGCAGCGAGGGTAGGCGAGGTGAGACAAGGTGAACCGACGACCTGGTAAAGTTCGCGGGAATCCGCTGGATGCGGGTAGGTTAAGATCGGTCGTTATGGAAATCTTTGGGAGAGACCTATTTTAGGACGCCTATTGCTTGAATGTATGATAAAGAGTTAAACTTTTTTATGGATTACCTCAAAAACTACTCACCGATTTTAAAAATCGTTTCATCGAAAGAAAGCCAAACGATCACCAAGTAAACATTCTTTGAAAACAATATTAAAGATTTCTAAGAGAAATTTCGTGCGAAGCTTTTATTATATAATTGTAATTACTTGAGATTATTGTATTACCAGCCGATAATCAAAGAATAACAATGTATATTACTCATGATACGGTAATGTTTTTGTGAAAGTGTATTTTTGTATTCCTCACGGGTTAATATTCAATTTTGAGCATCAATATTGTATCTTCGTTCGTTGGAATAATTTTGATTATTTTCCCTGGCAGTAATTTTATAAGGGCAACCAACCGACCACGTTTATATATCAAGTCCACCGATATGGGATTGGACCGAAACGTGTTCGAAATCCGATAAACGGATTCAAACTATATACGAAATGGATGCCCGCGGTATAAGCTGTAAACATAAATAAGGAAGACGTACGACGTTTTAGAAAACCCCCACGCATATACCGTTCGTTGTAAATCTTGCTTTTGCAATGGTATAAATTTTAGCATCCAACGAATGTTTCGGGTTTTTTTTTTTTTGTTGAAATTCTTAAAATATGAGAACGGTAGACGTATCGTTGTAAATGCTACACTTTCAGCCCATTGAATACATATGATTCATTTCGATAACTCGTTTATTTTATTAAAATAGAAAAATAAAAAATATACAATCAATTCAAAGAGTAGCAGACTTGGCTTTACTTGTAATTGTAATGGATATCTAACAGTTTTTGATTGATTCATTCAGACGTCCACTGCTGGACATAGGCCTCCCCCAAAAAAAGGGGATGTCATAATCACCACGCTTGGTTTGGCGATCGCAGTTGGTGTTTATGATACTCAGAGGAAGCTGCTGCCCATCACCTGGTTTATCCCTTACTAAGCTTTTACGACACTCACGGAAAATATCGGATGGTACTATTTTTAGCCGGCACCACACGGCATTCTAACATATTTTACGGCATATCTAACAGTATTCTGTGACATTTGTCGTATATTTGGTTACAAACTTTATAAAATGTTATAAGCATTATTTTAAGTTTTAATAAGTATAAGTCAAAATTATTTTAAAATTATTAGTTAACTGCAAATACTCCGTAAGTATTATGTTCTAATATCATTTATTTCATTTACATTTCCAACTCTAAAACGATTTTTAACAATTATTTGTTACTTATCTATTCTATTTAAAATAACATTGGGAGAAATTGTGTAATTTTCCGTTCTAAAAACAAAATAATTATATTATTTTATTACACTTTCAATGAAACACTAGTTTTCGAAAAATACTCTAATGCGAGATTTTATTAATAAATGTACTCGATGAAAAAATTCGTTTGTGAATTTAAAATATTGGAAAAATACAAGTGCAATAAAAATATAACCAGAGTTCATTTTTAAAAGCAATTATGTAATATTTTATTTATAAATATTCCATAGAATACGAATCCAAATACTATTCCGTTGGGATAGAAACAATCATATTATATTTCTACAAAGAAACGTGCCTA
Source organism: Samia ricini (assembly GCA_014132275.2). Classification (NCBI taxonomy): domain Eukaryota; kingdom Metazoa; phylum Arthropoda; class Insecta; order Lepidoptera; family Saturniidae; genus Samia; species Samia ricini. Next base: position 28,270,563 of record AP028159.1, on the reverse strand, counting down.
GATTCAAAGATAACTAAACATATGTGTTCATATTTATTACATTATTACTTTTGCGAGAGATATATGTGTAAATAAATTAACAGTCGCAAAAAAAATATATGTGAAAGGTGAAAGATTTATTTATTAAGACAATACCTTACCTATTAACCTTACAATTAAATTATTAATAAAGCAGAAAATATGATTTAATAAATTCCTGTTACAAATTGAATATAAAACTTTGAAAAGGTTACAAGTTCATCGGAAATAAAAGTTATACGGTCCGATGTATCTTAAACTTGTTCGTCAGTTTTCTTCACAAAAAAAGGAAACTTAATCTATTGTTACCTCTTAGCAATCATGAACTGAAAGTAGTCTCGTTGTATTGTATTGTTTTCTGTATTATCATACAGTATTTTTATACAGCAAATTTTATTATTTAAAAAAAAGGAAAGTTCTACCTTAAATTTAAACCCTTGGGCACTAACCTGGCGTTTACGCCAACTTTCCATTGTTTTCATATTGTCTCATTTTTCATTACTATTGATATCAAATTAATTCTTTGTTAAGAAAAAGTCAGGATTTTCTACAATCTAATCTAATGTTTTATAACTTCATCTAAGCTGATTTTTATTTTATAAAACTGTGCCAATTATTAAGTAGGATTTTACTCTTAATCTAGGCATACAGAATAATAGAAACGGTTTGTATTAGTAATAATATTTTGTATGGTAAATTCACTTTTAATCTTGAAAAATATATTAATATTTTAACCCCTTGAACACTAATCGGACGTTTACGCAAGCTTTCCATTGTTTTCCTATTGTCTCATTTTTATGGGAAATCGACATATTAATGAATAAAATAATAATTATTTACGCTTAATAATTCTGTAAATATATTAACTATAATATTATGTATTATTTTAATATAAACTTCATTTGTATTGAAAGAAGAATGAATTATAATGATCCCTTTTTCTTATCTTTTTATATTCTTTCCTTTCTACACACACATCAATCATGTTATGTATTGTGTATTCTTGCAACATTGTTCAAGCATAAAATTATATATTCTTATATAATATAAATCATTACTCAATGGTAGTGGTTTGATACAGCATTGTTTACGACGTAGGTTCAAAACCGGGCTGGTTTAAAAATACGACGCAAAATACACAGTCAAGTTTAAGGAAACGTTTATAGTTAAAAAAACTCTATTGATTAAAAATACATAAAAAGTTAATATATTAAACTAATTAATTATAATGGAGCGTATGATCAAAGTGAGATGTTCAGCACGACTGCCAGCTATTTGAACTTTACAAGTAAAACCTTATTTGTTAGTTCCCATGAGTTATACGACGCTACGGAGAAACGCTGTGCTGACACAGCGTTTTCGTGTGAACCCGTAATAATTATTCGTCCTGGCAACCGCATAACTACATTTTCTAGCGGTAGCATCACCACATCGACACTGATCATACGATGAAATCCTGGTTGAAAGCACTGAGCCTAAATAGTACATAATTGTATGTATTAACTAGTATCAAAAATGTAGAATACTTGAATGACGTATTTCTGGATCGTATCTGGTGGAAGGATTCAGTCTCTGTGTACCCTTATGAGAGAGAGGATGTATGTATTGTAATGTATATTGTAATGTAATGTATGAATTGTATGTATTAAATACTAGGTGAAGCCAAAAAATATACTAGTAATGACCAGCTGGTTAAAATGAACTGTTTGTAACATTTCTTTTGGTTAAAAATAAGTTGAAAAAAAGGAGATGATACCTAAATTGTTTTATCTTTGTATCTCTAGTAGATATCTAGTAGATGATACGATTTAAAAAAAATATATATGTTAGTGCGGTGATTAAAAAAGTAGAAGCTAAACAACGGACAGACAGACAAGAATAGTATCACTATTAAAAATGTAAAGATAACTTATAACTGAACAAAAGACAAAGAATAGATTCGTTGTAGGATAAATTCCAAAAAGCTAAAGGGGTGCTGTACCTCGCACAATGGACCGCCAATGTGCCTAAGTGCGGAAAATGTGGAAGTGAGGAGCCCACCAACAAGTAACAAGTAAGTAAGTAAGGGGTGCTGTACACCAAGGTTTTCAAGCTCAGTTGAGCCCTTTGACCCTGTCTATAAAACTAGCCGAGATTGTGATAATTCATACCACTTTTAAGATATAAATTTATACTTAGTAGTTGCAAAACAAATATAATCATGGTAACTCAGAACTTGTAGGAAATTGGCCTAAATTAAATGTGTTGTGTTGCCAAATTTGTTTATTTTATTAGTTTAAATTATTTAAAATAAATTGTTGCTTGAAAAGAATCTTCAAGTATCGTGGAAAATTTCAGCATACTTATTATTATCTTACTTAAGTTTATAAATGAAGTTCATTGAATTTTTTTTATGCAACAAAAGTAACAATATTATAAAATTCAACGTTTCTAAACTTACACAAAAATTATCTTTTTTTTTAAATTGTACACCGGAGCCATCAGCTATGTAGCCACGCTAGTGAATATTACTAGTAATTTCTTTTCTAATGTGTCTATTAAACTATTTATACATTTAACGGGACATTTGACATTAAGTATTGTTATTTTTTATACATTATCTCTGCCTTCTTTGTCCTTGTATATTTAAATGATATTTGTGTTATAATATAGTTTATTCTTGTACATCAGTGAAGCGTATTGAAAATAATAACACGCAACATGGGGTGCCACGAAGACGCCTTGGAAAACATAGGCGCCATCTTGATAGAATGTTGTATAAAAAATGGTTTTTTTTTTTTTAATGCATTTTTATATATTTGTGCGTCATTGATAGAATTATGTGTACTCTTCTCTGTTTATCTAGTTACCATTAATTAGGAAAAATCTAAAAACAAAAAGCTCTTTTTAAAAACTCCAGAATATTTTGCGTTATGAATCTTTACTCGTTTTCTAGCTTCAGAATGTGTATAATGTTTACAAAACAATTCCGCGTTCAGAATATAAAGTGATACGCACCAGACACATTAAAAGCATCCCACGTCGTGTTCCCTTTCAATACTGAGTCACGATGCACTCACACTTGAAATTAATCTGCAAGAAACCATTGCGGTGACTATTTACAAAGCGTTCTCGGGGCGTATTTCCCCTCGACTCTTCATTCTGTTCGCGAAATATCATAGGGCTGTCGACATTACTCTCACTTTGAATTGAAAATAAATAAAGAGGATTGTTTACACAAAAAAAAAACGATGAATACATAAAAGTTCCATTGTAAATAACTAAATTAAGCCATTTAAGAAAACCAAACCAAAGACGGCACATTCAATAGACCAAAATATGAATTTGTTAAAATAGCTGACACTTATGATATTATGTCCTATTTGGATAAAAGCAAGTTTTATGTTTTAAAATAAATACAGTTTTATCGTTAATGCTACAGACCGTTCACCAAGTTAAGTTCTATATTAATCTCAAAACTGGATTGAAACTGGTTCAGTAGTTTGCCAGACATACGTAATCGAAAATGGAAAAATACCATTTTATTTAATTTCTACTGAAACACACAATTCTAAAAAAAATAAAGGAATAGTTTTATTTTTTGATCAACTTGATCTGACTCTATTGATCTTTCAAATGAAATTATGGAATAAGTTTTAAACGTCATTTAAATTTATCGTTGATTTAGAAAAAAATATTTTCATAATATTGATAAGATAAGGCTATGAACATTAAAAATATATTAATTATTTTACGTGAATACAAGACACTTGTTCACAGTCAAAATCAAAAGAGTATTTATTCAATTTAGGCCCTAAGAAGGCGCTCATGAACGTCAAAATACTACCACCGGGTCGGAAAACAACCAAATCAAAAAGAGTCGGGAAGAAACTCGATCTGGTTTTTTTACAAATAGAATATCTATAATTTTAAAAAATAAAACTATGCAAATTATAGTCATAAACAATGTTAGCGAACGCAGAGAGGTGTGTAAATTCCTGACATCACTATCGTTCACATAATGATCCACCCTGTAATAAACTTTTGAAATTGACATAGTGCTTGAACTTATTGTCAGGTAAATAGGTATAAAACCGAATACTATTACCTATGAAGCTTTTATTAAACTTACTTAATGTAAAGCGTTGGACAGCCAGCTTGTCTTTATTTCTAATATTAAAATTATGGCGATCATTTACTAGATCAAGCTTGTCTAAAGTTTTACGAACACACATTATCATAAATGTATTGGGAGAGCAAAGTTAAGATCCTATATTCATAAAACTTGTTCTTTAGAGATTCGCGAGGTCCCATATTGTAATTGCTCGAACATTCTCTTTTGTAACGTGAAAATGGCGTCGACTTCTGTTGTTGTAACTTACAGCAAAATACGAGACGGTTAGGACGAGATCAGACTTAATGCGGAGCAGATTATTATAAATGAGTTAAAGATTATTGTTTTCTACTTATAATTATGTGGTGGCAAGACTGTCATACCAGATTAAGTCGCGACCACCACACGTATGATGCAAAACCCGGCATAGTGACTTGCTAAAGCGCATCGTGTTCCTGCATAGAGCTAACTAAATGCTTTATCTGTGATAGATACAGGCGACAAATGTTGATATATTCTCGGATGAGGTGCATTCAATTTACCGAGCTCAAAAAAAAACAAATTTTCCAAACGAAAGCGCTTGGATTAAGTTATTCATTCTGTAATATGTTTCATACTTAATTATTTTTCTCGTACAAAGAAGTTGTACAAATAAAAATAGAATTTATATATTGTGATATAACGTATAATAAATTGTTTTTTTTTCGACTAGAATAAATGACTATGAAACGTCACGTTTAGAAAAATAAAATATAAATACATTTTCCAGATAGGGGAAAATGCTTTGTATAAGAAGTAATTTTGTAGCACAAAGTAAATGAAACCATTCAACTTGCTCGAGAAAATTACGATAACTAAACTTAAATGTCGCAACGAGGATAACAACAAAAGACACAATTTTCTAGTATGAAGTGGTGAAAAATGAAGTATACAGAATAATAATGAATTTTAGAATATAATAGGAAAAAATAATATCACTTCACAGTTATAAAATTATAAAGTTCCTTTTTAATATTTAACTAGCTTCTGATCGCGATTTCTTCCGCATTGACGTCAGAATTTAGAATAAACTGTGTTATTTCGAGTCAGTCATAAGTAACAGAGTAACGGCTTATACTTATGTTTTCCCTAGGACGTTTGAATAACATATATTCTCTAGTACATTTTAATGTATCTACTAAGATTTTGCTATGTAAGTCAATGACTTAGTTACAAAATCATTATTTTTTTAGTTACAAAAATTTTAATTAGGTTGTATTATATATTAGCTGCATGTCCACGGCTGCGCACGCATTTTATATATTCTTCACTGCGTTTTATTTTTTATACGGAACCCTAATATTAATATAATTATTTTCATACAAAAAAATTTGGTACTAAGATAAAGTAAAAATATTTCTCATAAATTCAAGTACTTGTCCGTAAAATTGTGCATTGAATCCGATTTTATTCAAATTTTTAGGAGTTTTAATATTTTTTTTTACGCGGAACCCTAATTATTTTTGAAAATTAATTTTTTGTCTGTTTGTTCTGGCTAATCTCCGGAACGGCTAGACAGATTTTGACAGGACTTTTTTTTGGTATATAGCTGAAGTTAGCGTAATTTAGGGTATTTTTAATTTTCGAAAAATATTAGGGTACCGTATAAAAAAAATTAAAACGCAGTCAAGAATATATGAAACGCGGGCACAGCCGAGGGCACTCAGTTAGTATATAATAAATTTAAAAAACCCCATCAAACTCCGTTGCGTAGCTTAGAATTAATTAGCGGATAAAAAAAAACAGAAAGGCGTTAAAAGTGATTTTACTGTAATTATTATTTGCATAAATTTTAATCAAATGAAAAGATCAAGAATATTTACGTACCGGACTTTGCAGACGCAACTACGATGTGTGTTTCTTTAAAAAAGTTTTTAACTCCTTGAGTACCTTCCCGGCATTTACGCCAGCTTTCCATTGTTTTCCTATTGTCTTTCTATTGTTTCATTTTTACGGGTACTCGACACATTAAAAAAGTTAGTTAGGAAGTCAACCCTAAGTATATTTCCTACGAGTCCCGTAGACCGGAGTAAATAATTTTCTTGATTACCGTGCAACGTCTTGCAAACCGGTCGGGGAAGACTTGTCGTCTTGCTGCACTCTACAAAAATATTAAAACCCCGAGCGCGGCTCTCACGGCCCGTTGTGAAGAGAGGTCTTGGCAATAATTGGAATCGTCTAGAATGTACATGTACTCGACGAACAAATTGATTTCTCCTTACCTATTTCGAGTGATGCAGTTTAATGTGAATCGAGGTGAGTTTGCGCGACATCGTCATCGATTTGATTGGAACTCTCAAGTTATTTTATGCTAGCTGCTCTCTGCGGTTTTACCCGCGCAGTTCCCGTTCCTGTGGGATTTTCGGATTAAAATCTCCTATCCTATGTCACTCACTGGATTTTAAATTATCTCCATACCAAATTTCATCCAAATCGGTCTATTAGTTTTTAAGTTTATTCGTTACATACAAAAATACAAATCTTTCCTCTTTATTAGTATTATTATAGGTTTTCTGTTGACTTCTATTAATTTAAATTTCTTTCAGTTAAAATTTTATACTAATGTAGTGTTCACGAATGCAATATTAAGAAATACACAATTATCTAGTTGGGTTTTATACATTAGTAAAATATTTCAAATATCGTAGTTTACTTAATATGTAGATTACTCATAAAAATGAGACAATAGGAAGACAATAGAAAGCTGGCGTAAACGCCAGGTTAGTGCTCAAGAGGTTAAAATAATAAGTTGAGTTAACATTATTCCATGCGTAACCGCGACGCCAAAATTTTGCAGAACAGAATCCTTATTTAGGTGTGTCTTCGATGTTTGAAACAAAAGTCTCTTTTAAGATTATAACGTCAGTCTACTTTTAATATAAGGTAATATTTAATATCAAATAATTAATTTGTAACTGGGTTGACAAAGTGTACATTTTACGGAATATTTTCAAGTAAAAGCAGAACAAATATTTTTTCTATCACAATTTAAAAAAAAATATTTTGTAAGGTTTTTATAAATTGTCATCTATTTATTATATGTGTTTACTTAGGCTGTAAAATACATATATTTATATAAATGATATATAAATATTTTTCTCGTCTTTTTGTCAACCGATTTTTCTTGTTATTGTCGCTTTAATGTTATCAATAAAATTACAAAAATAATGTTACCATAATTTGGAAACAGTTTTTAAAAAAAATTATAAATAATTCCTCGACCAAGAATAGTACCAACCCATATCTTTCCGCGGGTGTCGTAAAAGACGACTAAGGGATAAAAACCAGAGAATGGGGAGCAGCATCCTCTGAGTTGCACAAACACCTACTGCAATCGCCAACCCGCCTGCCAAGCGTGACGATTATGCAATATACCCCCCCCCCCCCCCCTCATTTAGGGATACCTATGTCCCCAACAGTGTACGTCTTATGGGTTGAATGGATAAATAATCGTGGGTGAATTGCGACCAATAAGCAAAAAACACCGGTTAAGTTATTTTCCTTGATTGAAATGTAAATATTTTTTATGAAAACCTGCTGCTTACCTTCACTAAATTAATCACAAAGAACAACTAATTACCCAAAATTAACTCTTTGTTAGAATGAATTCGAATAAACAAATTTTACAGTTATATAATTTAATTAAACATTGCACAAACTGAACATTAATGAAGTTGTAACGTACAGTGAAATGACATTACATTCACGGCCAGTTTGAGAGACATATAGTATAGGTATAAACATTGCTATAGTGTTTGAGTGCAGGTAGGGGAACACAATTAAATTGTGTATGTCGGGAACGTTTCTCGACGAAACGTAATAAACGACTCACCCCCGAACAAATATTTAGAGACCAGACTGCGGCCACTTCAGCTGTGAAAACTATTAAACGCTTTATGTAGTTTTCCGCTCGGAGTATTTTCGAAAAATGAACCGAAATATCTTTTGATCGCTGATCTAGCGATAACTAAAATCTATACTAATAAATAAAATTGAAGTATCTGTTTGTAATGTCAAAACACAAATACAATTCATAATATTTTTGTCTGTCTGTCATTTAGTTCCGGGTAACCTCCGGAACGGCTGGACGAGACTTTTTTTTGTAGACAGCTGAAGTTACTCCGCGTAACTTGGGTACTTTTAATTTTCGAAAATAATTAAGGTTTCACGTAAAAAAAAATTGAACTCATACAAATTACTTGAATATATAAGAAATATTTTTACTTTATCTTAGAACCAAAACATTGTACGAATTTATTTTCGTTCTGTAATAAAAAAATGAAAACGCAGCGAAGAATATAGGAAACGCGGCCACAGCAGCGAGCATACAGCTTGTTTGTTATAAAGTTATTTCTTGAATTATCATCCGAAAGTTGACAAAAGTAATAAAAAATTATTGTCATTTCTATATTATAAAGCAAAACATTTTGATTACCTGGTTATTATTCTTAGCATTATTTATCGTAATGCAAATGCAAAACAGGTGATATCACAGCATTTGGATAGGATTTTATACCAAAAGGTAAACACAATTGTTTATGATATTCATCTTAAAATCTCACAAACCTTAATGATCTGTAAGAAAAAAATACTATAAAAATACCATATACGCCCATTTTAACATTTAACATTTAGTACGCGATATACTTTTTAATACTATTGTTAATATTTTTACCTCAAACCTCTATATTTTCACGTGGCACCAGCTTGGAGTGTTGATGTGACATTTATTTCTTTCAACGAATACCAACCCGTGACGCGCATGGTTGACCGCGAAATAGTTAACGTTACGTTTAGAACTCCCTCTGATCCACACTACCTAGGGATACACTCTCCATTCCATTAACACAACAATTTCTGAATTCTCGTATTATATTTATGGTATTTTTTTGGCTTAATACATTTGTATTTACTTACAAATATCTGAATTTTGAAGTACTGAAAAAGTTTGAAACATTTACATGGTTATAAATGTCCAGTGTGTTGATTTATTTTTTTCTAGTAGTAAAATTTGATTAATACAACTGCTGCGAAAAGTCAATTTTTATTTAATTAATAGCACTAAAACTAATAAGGGGCAGATGCCACCATCCTGATCGAGACGATCAAAGCATCGGGCGAACATGGTGCCCAAATCCTCCACAACCTGTGAAATAAGATTTGGCTCACGGGGCAATGGTCCCAAGAATGGGCTCACACTATTTTTGTCCCCTTGCACAAGAAGGGCTAAACGAAGACATGCAGTAATTACCCACTTATTGCTTTTATCTCTCCGGCAAGTAAGATTTTCCTGCACGTACTGAACGAGCATCGAATGCCCTACTTAAGGAAATAAATTGCTCCTGAACAGGCTGGTTTTGTAAAGGGAAAGGGAACCCGAGAGCAAATTTTGACACTTCGACAAATTGTAGAAAAAGACAGAGAATTCAACAAGCTCGCCTACATATGCTTTGTGGACTTCGCTAAGGCGTTTGACTCTCTCAAGGGCCCCAAACTCTGGGAAACGCTGACGGCGATGGGTGTTTCAAAATACCTGGTACACCTTCTGCGAAGACTATATAAGGATGGCACAGCATCAGTACGCACAGATGACGTTAAATCCAATCACTTTCACCCCAGCGCCGGAGTCCGTCAGGGAAGTATTATATCTCTACTACTATTCAATATGTACACAGAGCTCATAATGAGGATTATACTTGAATACTGGAGAGGTGGTATTTCGTTCGGTGGCTGGAAGATCCAACCTGCGATATGCAGACGATACCACTTTGTTCGCCACCAGTACCCAGTGCATGGAAGAACTTTTCGGCAAGGTGGAACACGTTAGCCTTGAGTTAGTTAGGACTTAGGATAAACCGGAATAAAACAAAAAATGATGATTGTCGAACGCATGAATACCAATTCTCCACAAACTAAGCAAATTGCTAATTCTGATGTGGTGAAATCATACATTTATCTAGGAGCCTTAATTACGAACAACGGTGATGTAATGTATTGACGAAATAAAGAGACGTATGACAATTTCTAGTTCTGCAATGGACAAGTTGAGGAAAATATGGGGGAAACGCCACAAATATAAAACCAAAAAAATCCGGCTAGTTCGGGCAATTGTGTTCCCCATATTTTTGTATACCACAGAAACGTGGACCCTGCTGGAAGTAGAGTGAAAGAAGACAGACGCCCTACACATGTAGTGCTGGAGGAGAATGCTCGGAGTACCGTGGACTGAATTCCATACCAACGAATCTATATTTCGAGAACTCGGCATCAAGCAGCGTTTATCATCTTTGGTACGGTCTCGTATCCTTACCTTTTTTTTGGTAATATATGTCGCCGAGAGGAGATGGCTATTGAGCGACTTGTGGTCCAGGGAAAGGTTGAGGGTACTTGGTCACGAGGAAGAACGCATATGAGGTGGACTGACCAGATAAAAGCAGCAGTAAATGGCTCATCATCACTACATGAATGCACGAGGAAGACAGACATCAGAGAGGAGTGGTGACGTGTTGTGAAGCTTGCCACCAACACCTGAAGTGATAACCATGACCACTGTCAAGAGTGACACCGACAAAGAAGAAGAAAACTAATTAGTAGCTATTAACAAAACAAAAATTGGTTGATAAATAAAGGAGGAAAAAGTATTCAAATGTTTTATCGTTTACTATTTATTTATAATTACGATTTGAATATTATGCGCATTATATACTCGTATATTATATCGTAGATTTAAACAGTTTTAGTGTCATAATAATGTTTGTTTTTCTCGTGGTAACTATTTAGTATTTATTTAATTTAAAAAAAAAACAAATGTATTTACATATAACAAAATTAAAGCACGACCCTCTAAATTCTATACATCAAATTTATAAGTACGATCAATTATATCTTGAATATCTACAAAATGAATTAATTAGGCATTGATTCAATGTTTGATTAAAACAGTCGTATATTGTGCATCGAGGTGGGCTGTACTGCGGTCGTGCAAATACCGCATAGTGTTCATGTTTTATACGAACTACGATGTATACAAAATTGAATTATCTGGTCGCATAATTAAGTCCATTATTTAAAATATGTACGTGTCAGTTTCTCGTTACATAAATTACAATATTTTATTTGACAACAACTGAATACGTTTTTATTATACTCTTTTACATTTGAATAATCATTGGCTTAGACAGACATTGTTTGGAAAGTTGCGGTACAAATTTTAGGATAATATGTAATTATACAAATGTTATTTCAATGTCACTAAAATAATTCATGCGACGCTCGAAAAATAAGACTACATTATTAATACTATTTCGTTACTTGAAGGGACAATGGCGTTGTGGATAGTGCGGCCGGGTTCCGCGTCAATGGGCGCGGGTTTGAGCCGATCTATCCAACTCAAAAATCAGCATGAGCTTTCGGTGAAGAAAACATATTTAATATCAGATGAGACTGTGGTAAAAAAAATGATTTTTTTCACATACTATTGTAACGTTTCCTATGTCATATATCTAGACATTTAACACCTCTATTTTGTGACATCACTATGCCTATTGAAAATAAAGGTACGATAGTAAAAAAAATCTGTAACTATTTGGTTTCATTAGTTCGAGTTATCCGAAAAAATTGAAAAAATAGAAATGTCATAGAATGAGCCTTTCCGAGCCTTAAACTTGTTACTGAAAACAAATTTACAAAAAAAACCCTTAATTGACTTTGGTTTTGTTTGTGGTATTTTAAAGATTAATTCATTGTAATATTATCAACGTTTATTTGGAAGCGAAAAAACTGGTAGAATTAAATTATTCCAGCAATTAATTTTACTTTATACACATTACGTGATAAAATGTAGCATATAAACTCTCTTATACATTATGCCTGATCTTACAGTGAAAGAATATAATATATTATAATAAAATTTATCATAATGATATGGTGTTCCCTAATGATTGTTTAACTTTTGTCGGCCTTTATTACTGTTAGTTTTTATCTACATTTAAAGTGATATCTTCTTCACGCGCGTATTCATTTAATATCCGGTTAGATCGTGATCAAAGAAAAATAAATAAATATTATTATACCAATACACTTTGAGTCGAACTATAAAAATATCATAAGGGGAAAACGAAACCCGGTGAGTAATACGTGAACTAAATGGAAAAAAACCTGTAATAGTAACATACGTAGGTGTATCTACATTTCTACGAGGAATTGGGAAGGTGTTAAAGAAACTCCGAGGTTACACGTAGCGAATCAGACCGATCGAACCCTATACATTTTACATTAGTGAAACGAAACAAATCTTCAATAAGAAACCGAGTGCGGACTCGACATGTAAGCCTCTACAGTATTTGAAATCGTACTTTGATTGTTCATGTGTCTTGCCTTTTGATTGTCTTGTTATTATACCTATTTGGTAACCATTTACTATTCTTGGTCAATACAAGTTATAGAATATTGGCATTTACTTTTTCTACTTTGATCTCTTTTGATTTGAAGCATCTAATGCGTTAGATTGGCTAAGATTGGCTGTTAGCGTGGCGATACGTTGCCTAGCGTATATAACAGTTGCAATAAATCATTTTTCCATTCAAAACATCTGAATTTATTTATTTAGTTCGATATTTCACATATGTAAGGCATCCCGTGATGGTTCACTTTTTTGTATTTATCTTGTATTTTTTTATTTGAGCTCAGCACAATGATTGCCTTTAAATACGATTTATCCACAGTTGCCATAGTAAAGCCATTATGTATTATGCCATTATGGAATTATGTAGATATATAAATATATTTGTTGATCCGGAAGGCGACGTGTCTTAACTATGATATGTGTATGGTGGTCGCGTTATAGTTAGTTTCAATTCGCCCCTCCAATCTCCAATTTGCTAACTGGTGAATCTACACTGGTTGATCATGATCGCGTCACGCCGATATGAGTCACTTTGACGGGGTTTTCAGTAATTCTATACTGGTTGCGACCACGTCGGAAACGAAAGACCTAAATCTCCGCAAAGTATGAGCTACTTTTTAATGAGACCGAGTACAAACAGTACTGCAAACAATCTAATTTGAAACGATCATTACAATCTAGTCTATAATATACGTTCTTTATCCAACTTTGTAGTCTATCTGATTAGGTAAATCCCAATGCTGTCGGTTAATATAAATCCTGTCTTCTATTTTTACCCATAAGTTCCATGTTAATATTCAAAGTATATAGTTCAAGCATAATATTTAAACTTAATAAATTCGCAAACAATCCTGCACGCTTATAATCAAATGCTGAAAACTTAAAAGTACTCAGGAGTAATTAAAACGAAGCTTAGCATAAAGTACGGCAATTGCTCAACGTCCGTTGGTTGACTTAAAAGAATTTATTTCTCTCCTAAAAACTTCACGTTTGTAACAGTTAATTATACAGTTTTTTGAAATGAAAATTTCCAATGCTTCAAAGTGACTGCAATGATACATACTGAGTTATTGCTACAAACGTTTAAAACCATAATGGCGGTGCTAGCGTAGTTGATTTGTAGCGAATTGATCAATCAGCGTAGATTGGAATACCACACTTAACCTTATAGCGAAGGAAACACCTCGATGAAATTACAGCGTGGTACCATTTTCTACTGCCGTCTAGTAGCTAAACCACCCTTCAACTGAAAGCCCGTTGTCAAGAAAATGATACTAGGTGGAGCGCATGAAATCTCCAGTTATAGTAAAGATTAAAGTTAAACTTAATATTGACTATATCCTTAACTATAGTAGTAGCAAAAATTCGAGTTAACAACCCAACTTTTAATTAGCGTTAATGTTAAAAGAGTTTTCAATTAAAAGAGACATCAATCTCCTTATTAAATTGTAAGGAAAACATTGGATGTTAAAAAATTTCAAAAATAGTATTCATAAATACGATAAAAATGTCAAAAGAAGTCTTTAGTTGATCCTTATTTTTTGTTGCCAAGTTAGCACAAAGCAAACATTTTTGAATTTCTTTTATTACGTATCGAAGCATATTAGATAAAAACATCATAGAAAATATTTTTGACAAATGACATGACAATCTAATTAAACTACGTTTAAACTTTAAACGCCCGAATTTCCTCGGTTATGGTTAATGTTAATTTATGATATATTTTTAATTAAAGTTAGATGGTGCAACAAATTTTGGTTTAATTGTTCAATTCAACTACAGATTTTACTTTTGTTAAATATAATCGTAGTTGATGCACGCCACCCTTAGTCTAAGACGTCATCATTTAATAGATGTTTCATACTTTCCAAATTCCGCTTGCCGGAAATTAAACATGGACGTAGTGAAGTCGTTGGCCCTCAATGGGGCTCCCGTGTGGATTAAACACCTGGCGGCCTGCAAGATCACGAACCTGCGGAAACCACAGAGAGTGATGGACGTCAGGTCAATCAAACGATACCGCACGGTATCCTACGAGGCAGCAACAGTGCTGGCTGCTTCCCCGGCCTGAGACTTGGAGGCGAGAGTCCTCGCTGTCTTGTACCAGTGTTAGATCGAGTCGCTAGTACGAGGAGCTAGCCCTGCGCCATGAAAAATCGAGGCGTAGAGGCTTGAGTTCCATGGATGGATAATATCTAAGTGGCAGCTGCACCTAGAACACCCTGTTTCGGCACAGTAACCGTAGAGGCCATCTGGCTCATACTCCTAGCTTGGACTGCAAGAAGAGGTGGCACTCTGAACAACCGTCTAGCACAGATGCTTTCGGGACATGGATGCTTCGGGAGTTAATTATGTCGGATAGGCAAGAAGGTCATCCTTGCTTGCCACCACTGTTCAAATGGGGCGCGCAACGACGCGCAACACACACTTGCCATCTGCCCGGCGTGGGACGCTTAATGTAGCAACTTAGTCGCTACGGTAGGTCTAGAGCTCTCACTCCTGTCGCTCGTGAGAGCGATGGTAGAACTTGAGCGTGGTTGGGCGTCGGTAGCCTCGTACTGCGAAGCACTAATGCTTGCGAAGGAGGCGGTGGACAGAGAGGGAACTGTTATCAGGCCCCTCCCGTAGTCGACGAAGTGGTGAACGTAGAGTCAGGAATGACCTTAACTCGCCATAGTGTGACCTGCATGCATCGGACTTGAGCGAGTCCGGCACATTGCACGCAAGCCCGAGACGGAACGTGGCATACTCTGCAGTCATCCTCGACATTGTTCACGGAGCCGAAGCTCTGACCGCAGCGAGGCCCCAACAAGAGGCTAGATCTAACCGGGTGTGGTATGACCATTGCGTCGACGCACCCCACACCACTCTGGACTTAAGGTACAGAGTATTGTGAGGTTTTAGTCGGTAGAAGTTCGACATAGCCCACCTATTGTTAGAGAGAGAGGAATTGCCATAATCGCCACGCTTGGCAGGCGGTTTGGTATTCGCAGTAACGTGTTTTTAGTACTTAGAGGATGCTGCTGCTATTCTCCTGGTTTATATTCCTTAGTCGCCTTTTACGACAACTACGGGAAGATATGGGATGGTAAATTTTCTAAGCCGGCATAGCAAGGAAATGCTCTATTTAGACAAATTACAAACGCGTAAGTTTTTCATTAATATTCTATACGTATTCAAATCTAATTCGATTGCCGTTATCTGAATTCTTGGATTCTACTCACGTGCCCTACCATCTCTCTCTCTTAGCGAACCACTGCACGGATCCGCGAGACACCAAAACTCGTGATTGTCTATATTATTATGAACATTAAACACGTAGATATGATTTCAAAGGCTTGTTTTTGAGCGATTCACACTGATTGTCGTTGAAAGGAGTAAATTAGAGCGCCGGTAACTAAATTTAGCGTTTACCTCGCTGCTGTGAATTTGGAATGTTTCATTATGTTTCTAATTACTAATTGTGTGTATAATTTAATATTTACCTGGAATGGCAATCTGCAATTTGAAATTAAATATATAACTTATCTCTACCTTAGTGGGAATTATCATACTAGTTAATATTAATTATAACTTTGTATTACTTTTTCATAAGACGAGTCATAACTGGTTTCCGTTTACCAACATAACACAACACAACTTATTCTAAACCAATAGTTTTTCGCTGAATTCATTTAATTTTACAATTGATGAATTTTATACCATTATAATGTAATATAATCGTTACTTAGTACTTACTACACGCGTTGTAATAATCCACCCAATTCAACTTTATTAGGTTTCTTTCATGTTTCTCCATACTCACAAACTATTTTATCTATATAATACTTTAGGTATTCAATATGATGAATAGATACATATGAATAAATATTATCAAACCCAAATTTAATAATGTAAAATATGAATGGTTAAGGTTTATTTATATATTAAACCAACGTAATGCTCTTCAACCAATTTAGGTAAGATGTTCTCGAATGTATTCTATTTACACAGTGCGTTATAAAACACAATTCACTTTACCGTGAGGTTATGTAGGTTATAATATTTATTTTACCACAATTTAACCGTAAATTGTTTTTTGTAAATACTTTTTTAGCATACAAATAAAAAGAAAACGATTCACTGAATTTATCGAATTTAATTTTAAGAGCAAAATTTTAATAGTTTATTTTCATTAAATATATCCAGAATATTTAATATATACATTTGTATAACAATGTAAATAGTTATAAACTGAACGAACAGATATAGCTATTATTTAGCTTTTTATTAGACTATACTATTTATATATTAGATGGTCATATTATTTACATTTTAAACATTTATTCTCACGCAATTTTACATTTGAAATTTAGTTGTAAGCACTACTTTAATCATAATCCTTAATATTAACCAAAATTGGTTATAATATTTTGAAAATGTATTTTTAATCTGTATTTTGAAATGTAAACATTTAATAAAAAACATTTTTTAAATGATGATTAGTAAGTGAGAACATAACAGCTACAAATTTGAAATAAATATGTATATATGTTACTAACGAGCAACGCTATAACTTTACGTACGGAGAGAGCAAACTGAGATAAATGAAATTAATATCAGTCTAGGGGCTGTAGATGACAGAAACGAAATTATTACAAACGCTTCATTTGCTAGAGATATTTGCGAAATATCTTTAGAAGGTCACACACAAGGAGGTCGTGTGTTTGACTTATAATTAATTGATAATAATGGCGTGTCTTTACTTCTATATTTCAGTTAATAGACATGGTATAATGTAGTCGATTATAATCGTTATCTTTCGTTCGTAAATGACAACTTATAAAACCAAACTTCATGGAGTCAGTTAAATTAAAAGTTAATTTAAAGATCTTTACGATTATACACATTATAAATTTTTTTATAGAGATCAGTGGCGATGAAGCGATGATGGCGCAGCGGGTAGTGCGACCGAATTCCGCCTCAATCGACGCGGGTTCCATACCCACCTAACCGACTCTAAAATCGGTTTGAGCTTTCGATGAAGGAAAACATTGTGAGCATGATTGTAGAGAATTTTCTAATGATGCCCACCTGGGCAGCTACCACTCTCAAGTTTGAAAGACTGTCGCCAAATACCAATAGGTGTGTTCCAGCAGCGTCTCTTGAGAACCAGTACCTAGGTTTAGTGTGCTTACCATCCTGGACCACATCGTCAATTAACATCAAGTGAGATTGTGGTCAAAGCACTAGCCTATACCGTGTAAAAATATATATAAAATGTAATGAAAATAAATCGTTCATGGTTCGTTCATATATATATTTGTTTATAGAGTACCTTTTTTTTTTTTGACGGGTGGAAATGCATTTACGCACTACCCTTATCTATTGTATTTGTGGGATCAAAGTCCCCCAAATACAATAGATAAGGGGGCACGGAGTGACGAGCTCCGTGCCAGTGTGGGACTCACCCGGGCGAGAGTCGCCCGGAAATACCCACTAAAACCCCCCGGGGCCGTCCGCTGCATTTGGGATGGGGGCGACACGGGGTGGCTTTCGCAAGCACCGCGTCGCTGTTTATAAAGTACCTAATAATACAATTCGGTGTTGTAGATAACATAAATATTTCCAATATAGAACAACCATGAACGATTTATTTTTATTTCATTCTCACTTATCATAATTTAAAAATGATCAAAAATGATCTTCTGTTTTAGCTTAAGTTTTATCACAATTATTCCTTAGTACATTCATATTTTGAAAACTTATTGGCACGTAAAGGACGTGTGTTAGGAAATACCAAAGTTATCTGGACGTTTTTCTCACTAAAAGCTTACTTACTATATTTACTTTGGTAATCTGAGCTTTGGGTTTATCACTTAGCCTTCATCGCTTCTATTAGAATAATTAATACTTAGAGCTAATTATATAATAGACTGATGAAATATAATTTTCTGATATCAAATGCTTTGATCCCGAAGTCTTTGAAGGGTCCTTTGAGGACTGTATACCCATAGAGGTCGCTATTAACACTCGATTGATTATCAACAGTTTATATGATTCGTAAATGTATTGACTAAGGTTAATGTAACAGATACATAAAGTAATTAAATATTAATCCTTGAACGCCGCAATTTAATATTCGCAGAAATGCGAGTCCAGGGGAATTCATATCCGATGATATCACGATAATGTGCATTTCTAGAAAATACTCGAATTTATTAAAATGTTCAGAAGTTTTCATTTAGATATTTTATAGTCGCGACCGGTCTTTAAAGATCGAGAGGTCACTGCAGTGTGTGTCGAGTAACACTTTTGGAAGTTGCCAACATATATTCAATAACGTTAGGTGAATTCCTAGGATTTTATGAATATAAACTATGTGTTCAATAAATTTATCAAATAAATGTCGTTCTAATAGATGTCATTATTTTTAAAGTGGAAAACTAATTAATGTATATAACCGTCCATATGACGTCAAACGGCATGACGCTCTTTTACGACAGTATGGCTCCATTACGCTAACACCTTCTTTATGTGCGTGCGTGTATATTGTACATTTTGTTATTCCATTGTGTGAGTGTGTGTACTGCGAGTGTCTTTCTATTCGAATCGTTACTCTGTTCTTGACTTGTTTTCTATTTGTATGCGAACATTTATTTCTGTTTTCATTTATTGAACACAATTTTTCTTTATTGGTGTTAATTAATTATAAATACTACAATTAACTTTGAAGCTTCATATCTACAGGGGGCGTGCAGTGAGGGCCATTTTTTTATCTATCATTTGAATTCATTATTTGTACGTTATTTAAAATCAGATGTAGTAGAGTCATTTTGCTGAGAAAAAATATTATAATAATTCCTTTTCACTGCCACAGAACTTCTATAGATAAAGTTATTTATGGCACAGATATCTGCTTTATAATGATTGCATGACAAAGTTTCCTTGTTACATTTATCATAGATATTGCAGTTAGCCGAAATAATTGGCAAGGGAGACGATATGGCTCCCGATCGCGACATAGCCTCGAGCTATAATATTTTACAACGTTCTAAATCGAATAACATTATCATAAGACCGAAGTCCCATGAGCTCTTGCCGCGTACAACATAATACTTTGCATGATTTTCGTCGTTCAGATAACTTTATATCGTGTAGTTACAGAGACGCTGTTATTAAAAATCTAAAATCTGATACGGTGTTATGAATGCTCGATAAACATTTTTATAATTAATCTGTGTATATTTATTTTGTCTTATAACTCTAGTTTCATCTCTGCTGTTAGCTACATTCGTTAAATTTATTGGATTTATAATTAATAAGTAAAGCTTATTGATTGTTAAGTAGTAGAAGGATATTTATTTAATAGGATAAGCAAAGGAGTTAATTCATACTGATAATAATTTTGAACTCAATTTTATTTTAACACTGAAGAAATGTTTTGCTGCATTCCACATTTGATGTTCTGTGTTAATAATTTCAATACACTTGTGCCCAGTAACCAAATTTTATCACTCCAAATACCACAATAATTACATAGAATAGGGTCAAATAATCCAAACGAAGGAACGAAGAAATAAGAATTACAACAAGATACCATCAAAACTCACTGTTAACCAAATGAGATACTACATCATTTCTTTATCTGATAATTGAATACAGCCACTGAGTACAAGTTCTTCGGGCTTAGCTTGTCTTTATTTTTCTGATATTTTGGCAAAATAGTGATATTCTTTGTTAAAATTGACCGGGAGTTTTATTAGCGTCTCCACAGGATTAATTTTCAGCGTTATTATTTGTTAAACGCTTCACTTGTGCATAATAAACAAGCAAATATGTTTTGGTGATTCCGAGTTAACTATCATTCTCGGATAAAAATTGATACTAATAGAAATACATTTTTTTAACCTAAGCATTGTAACGAGACACTGTCTCTGAGTAACTAACAGTTTTGTATGAAGTGTATTGTGAAAATTTATGCATGCAAAAGATATTTTGATTAATTGTTAAACATTTTTAAAAACCTACAGTATCATTTGAACATTAAAGACTTACTTTACTATTCTACTGGAAGTTATTAGCAATAGTCAACAATTATATATTTTTATGTATTGTAATATTAGTCTGTAAGCTTTTCCAAAACTAATAAAATAAAATAAAATAAAATAAATAAAATATCTGTTTTGGTTAATTTTTTTCCATTACTAGACTATTTCATGTAGTCATTGGGTTTTAATTATTTGGAGACCATTATTTATAGAGTAATTATTGAAATAAGTGAGTGACAAGTTACAATAAACCAAAAATAAATATATCTATGCTTATAATAAAAGGCTAACGAGACGAAATCTGTACAATGAAGATATTTAAGTAAAAATATTATGCGGGGCTCCAGAATCGACTACAGAAAACATTTCGACAGTTTATACATTTTTTGGTAATGACATATATTACATCCATATGTTCTCTACATAGGATGTAAATTGTCTGAATTCAAAGCGGGTGAAGCCGCGGGCACAGGTCGTATACAATAATAATAAAATATAATTCTATTATTACTTTTGAAATACAAAATTTATCCGTTTTGATTATTTTTTATATGTGTTATAATTAAACGGGATGAATATTGGATTTTAATTATGAAGAAAGTTTTTTTTGTAATATTTTCAGTTTTTTTTAAAAGAATTATTTAACCATAAGATATAGTGTACAAGTATTTAATTATTACTTTGATTGCATAATAGTTAAATAGCAATAGACCCGCTTTCTAAGCTGTTGATTTTCACAAGCAGAGGGATAAATCTGAAATCAGCATGCGGGTTCCGCCGCGTATAGAGCAAAAGCGAGACGTTAAACATGAAATATTCCTTGCGATATATGTATTGGTATGCGTGTCGCGCGGGCTAAGAGCTCGTTTATCAATACGCCCTTTGGATCTCAGCTGACTGACGGCTTACGAAAACATCTGACAAATAACATAGTACGTTTGCGCGGGTGAAATAATATCATCGCTAATACTCTGTTTCTATTAGATACTCTACTCGCGGCGTTACGTTTGAACTTGGAATAAACATTTCTAATTTGAATTTGGAATAAACCTTTATAATTTGTATTTGGAATAAACATTAAACGAGACATCTATATGCGTTATTAATAATTTCTGATTCCGTTTTTAACCGTTTTTAAATTGAGTGAAATTTGTCATTTTATAGCGTCGTTTATTTTTATGTACAAACTTAATTATATCCTTTGTTCCTTTCGTGCCGGTGTGCTTAATTAAATAAGTAGAAACTCACTTTTACATACAAATACTTTCTTTTATTTGTAAATATATCTAAACTAGTTGACTCATGAATCGCGCCCGTTTTCGATATTTGTGGCGTTTAAAAAAACTATCTTCGCAATCCCACAGTTCTACCGCTATATTTTACAAAGTATAGGATTAGGAACCTTTTCTTCTAGAGTTATAAATTTGTCAAGATATCAAATGTTGAAATTTGAAAGGGACGAGATACCAAAAACACGTTTCTTATTAATGGTACTCTTGGGGGGCTGCGAGCGGAACCATTCTCGAAGATACTTGGTGCTTCTGAAGGTACTACTCTTCGCACATTGTGACAATATACCGTGTCAGTCTGACGTCTTCATTAATTAGAATTCAATTGTTTTTGTTAGTATATATATTTTTAAATTGAACGTTATTTTAACAAAATATTTATTAATAAAACATAAAATAAAGTTCTAAATATAACTTAACTATAACAGAACTGAACTTTGATCTGATCTGTCGAAGATATATAGGTTGTATTCCATATTAAATGCAGTCGTAAAATGCAAATACGAAATTCGTTATTAACTCCTGTCAATACTACTTTACCGATAGTGCTTGGTTTATAAGTATACTTTTTATTAATTATTGGGATAAATATAAGTTTCATGCGCATTGTACGAAGCGAATAACTTCATATTGGATTAGATTTATTTATGTAAAATAATATTGCTTTATATATATTTTAACTATTGTAAAGAACTAAATTTTCGACTTTTAACTCCTTTTAAACAGTCAGTGATAATTGGCAAAACATGATTACGTAAGCGTTTGCATAATTTTTTGAAAAACGAAAAGTAAATATTTCGTACGTATTCATCAGTAAGCCCTCCCCCTGTCGCCAATATCATCAGAAATAATCGAAACATTATCCTCCCGACAAACCTTGATGCTTACGTTACACTTGAACGTGTAAGTACCTAACCTTTTTGTTTTATTTCCCACGTAGTAATGCTTCATAATAATATGAAACATCACAATGATATAGCTCGGTAACAAAAGGAAAAAGTTCGTTTCCTCGAGAAACTCCGACTTTATTGTTGATGCAAAACATGATTTCGCCACGTTCTACGAAATCAGTCAACAACAAACTTGGAATTGTTGAGATGCGAATCCTTAGACCCTCGTCGCTCACCTGATTGCGGAATGTAAATCTCCCCACGGGACCATAGTCTTCAACGTAAAAGGAATAAAGCGGTTTATTCCATGTACCGTAAACAGCACAAACGGTAACAGACACGTAAATAGCTGAAACGGTTTTGAATAGTTTATTGTGCTTTATTTTGCAGGTAGTTTTATTATTTAGAAACTTTTCCGAGTAAAGGCTTAGACACTACAAGCGTTTTTTTTTAGTTATACTAGTATTTTTATTTCTATAAAGAACATATTTCTCTTCCATCATTCTATTGTTGATAGAAGGTAATTTCAAATGCTTTTTTTGCTATAATTTTTTTTTTTGTTTATAGCTCGTATTAATTTTTTTTCTTATACCTCCTTTGTTTAGATATTATTAGATTTGGTGCACTGGCCGTTGACGATAATTAATAAAAATCTCTTTGACAGATCTTTGAATTTAATATTCAAAATAATACAGAATAAAACAAAATCATAATGTGGTTGTAGGGCATTTGAAAAAAAATCATCAAAAACCTACACCTGTCTTTCACTAGCATCACTTGAGATCGATTACATCTTTATTGTTTTGATCACATCGCCACTTAATATTCAGTGAGATTGTGGTCAAAACTTTAACGTTATAATATAACACTTTGAACGCCATGGGGGACACCAGGTGTAGTCACCCCGAGAGCCAGGTTAACCAGTCACTAGTTTTTCACAAAAATTGTCATATGTTTTTTTTATG
This sequence comes from Samia ricini, assembly GCA_014132275.2. NCBI lineage: Eukaryota > Metazoa > Arthropoda > Insecta > Lepidoptera > Saturniidae > Samia > Samia ricini. Next base: position 28,246,835 of record AP028159.1, on the reverse strand, counting down.
TTATTGGATAGAAGATGGGGTTAAAAAACTCGTGGAAAAGTATTTCCATAAAAACGAGATCGCGAATAACAAGCAGACATTAATAATAGATAACCGATAATAGAATTTATTCACATGTACATGTACCAAACATCACAACTCATAATACAGCTAACAGAAATTGAATTTGAATCGAACAGATGCGCCAGTCTGGAAATTACGTTATGAGCGCTTAAATTAAATCACCCTCCTAATTATTGTTTTTTGATTTAATTATTAAGTTTTACAATAATTATTAAAAAAATAAATAAAAAATTTAATACTACTTTTATTTTTACTCGACAATCTGATCGTAAAAATCAAATACGTATTTTTTAGATTTTAAGGATGTGTTGATAATATTTTACATCACATTTTGAGTTATTAATGGTCCGAATTTTGCCATAGACCTATTCAAATAGTCGTAAGATGATTCTTATAGAAATTGTGTTCCGTTAATATCCTTAGGAATTGCGAGGTTTGTTAAAGCCAGCCGCATAAAATTATAAAAATCGCACGGACAATATATTATCATTGTCGAATTATTTATTTGAGGAAATAATTAAATTAATCAAACTTATAGTTTTTGATATTTCTTTTGAAGATTTTCGCTAAAAACCTAGACGTTTCCGCAAAATTGTTTGTAAATTAGTTGATGTTATATTATTTTACTAATTCCGCTTTAAATTATTTTTTGCTAATTAAACAGTTAAATATGTATACAGATATGAAGCACAATTAGCAATCATATTTAATACGGGTTGTCGCAAAATTAATAGCTTCATAAATCTAAAATAGTTTGTGTCGTTGTACATTATTTAACAAAATCTGTTTTACAACAAACATTGTTTTACAAAACAAATATACAACTTCTTCTCTTTGCATTATTCATCAAAGTAGAACTATTTATAACGAAATAATTGTCATGCTCTTTCAAACTAGGATTAATTTGGTCAAACTCTGACCAGCCGGTAACCACAGATATGTGAAAAGTTTAAAATGTTATTGCGTAGTAGGTACGGTTCACCCCTGCCTCTCGTACGTTATCGGATTAGTTAGGCGCCTTTTAGGCCACAGCTGTTAAGCCCCACGCTAAAATTACGAGGCTCTTACCTTGACAGCTTATTTGCCCGGTCCGACCGATGCGTGTTGTATTTCACCATTCTCAACTTCCTTAATAACTTCCGAGGTACAAAAAAATGTACTTCAGAAATATGTTTTTTTTTATCATTTTGAGTAAGAACAATATTACCGTATAACATTATTTAATTTACATTACATTCAAGTATGAGCCATAAATATTTTCATATACACAAATGCACAATTATTCTTATTAAGATATTTTTGCATTTCTCTTTATCGAAAGGACATATTTACATATTTAAAGCAAATGTATTATTTTCTTACATCTATCTTATATTTGATCAAATGATACAACGACATTTACATGTTTTTGAAGATACGATTGCGTATATTGATATAACAAACCCAAGCCTGTAAATATTTATGTGTCATCGAAACTTCAAAGAAAAATGTTTTTACGTTTATCCTTGTCATCTCTGAGGAAATTATAATTATCTAGATGAAAATATCTAACCTGCGTTATATACTGTACAATGGAAGGCCCTAAAGATATATTTATAATTTATTTTATATACAGAGGTTGAAACTTTTATTGAGGCTATAATATCACATAGGCAAAATAACTGCACTGCATCTGACGGTATTATAGCTACGAAAAGGGCTATGCAGTGCGACCTATTGTGATCCCCCTATATTGCTAAAGCTCCGTGCTTAGACCTACTGGATGTCTGGATATAACGAAGAATCTTTTTAGCAAAGAGCGTCTGTACCTCCTCTGGGAGCAACGGATGGTAACAGATCTGATGGTATGCACTGTACAATTAAAGAGCGATTGTCATAGAGAGTTAGAAAATCCACACGGGTCGTTGCTGTCATGTCTGATAGTATAAATGCCTCTTCGCAGTTACGTTTGAAAAAATGTATTAAGGATAATGGTGCATTGTTTTGGAGTCTGATCTACAGCTTTACGGCACAGTAAAGTAATTGCGAACTATCAAGCTATACTCTCGAAGTCCAGTATGCGTGAATCTGTTAAGGAAGGGAGAAGAGCAAACTAGATTAAATATCTCAAATTTACAACAGCTTAAACTCATAGTTTTCCTCCCGTCTACAAGCAAGTTATCGATGTTCCAGCACCAGTGTGTAAGTCGACCTACCTTAAATTATGGTTGTGTGTTTCCAATTGACACATAGTTATTTTAAAACTGTGATAAAAGACACTAATTAAACAAGTAAGCATAAGAATAAATGTATGTTAAATAAGAAATAAATAGTGAACCAAGTTAAACTAATGAAGTATCTACCTTCGGAATAATTAGTTCTTAGGGGTTGGTTCTGTGTCAAGTCTATTTACATTTTATTGTCTGTTTCAAAACCATTAATATGACAGAGTTATTAACGCTTGGTTGGTTATATTTATTGATTTATATAAACAGTTGAGGGGTGATGTCACAGTCCACACACACGACTCATTTGACCGCCCACACTGTCTAAATGAATTAAAATATTTGTTTATTAGACTAAAAAAGGTTACTAACTCCACTTTGACCCGTTAAGGTTGTCTGGAGCGTTTCTACTTACTTATTAAACGTTTTTAAACCAAATAGAGATAAAATTACCTTCATATGTGAAACATCGATTATAATTATTTCTTGATTAATTTTTTAAAAGAAATTGAGACCTCCTTGAAGGTCAGAATTTTGAGAATTCATGCATATGTTTTAGAAAAAAATGAATAAAATTGTTTATTATTCTACAAAATTGTTAGTAATAGCGATATTTATGACAAATGTATACAGTGCTTTAACCATAATGTTACTTGATGCCATAGTGACGAGGTGACCCAAAATAGTAAACAATCTAACTCTTTTTTTACGTAGGGCTGAGGATCTGGGTGTAGAACCTCCCGGATTAGAGTTACAAAGAGGGTATGTGGCACTCGCCTGGCATGAAGCGCCAGGAATACCCACTAAAACCCCATGGACCGTCCACCACTTTTATTGAGTAGCAATACGGGCTGGCAGCTGCATTCTCCTGCATTGCTCCGTGGCAAAAATACTCTAACACTAAAGGGAAACGCTTTCAATTTATAGTGCCGGAACTTGATGACAAATTTTAAAATTGATTGTGGGAGACAGTTTGGCGGGCATTACAAAAGGCCCTACCACCATTCAGTGATTTAATTATAATGTTTTACTTCACTCATAGTTCAGAAAGTTCCGTTATATGTAATAGAATTAGTAATGCTCGGGAGAGATTGAGAGTTTAGAGGAAGCTTTCGTTATGCTGCATCCAAGGTCTGGAACAATATACCACCTCCTTTGAAAGTGTTAAACACAATAGCTACTTTCAGAACACGACTGCGAATATTTCTTTTGGATGCACAACGAAAACTTAGCGATATTGACAGCGATCTCTCTCTTATATAAATAGCCTATTATTATTTATTATTTATTTACTCATTCTTGCGTTTTTACACACAAAATACTTTATAAAAACAACTTTCCTTCTTTGCTATTTGTTTATATGTATGTATCTATATGTATGTACATTCATGTAATTCGTGTTTTAATTTAATATTTATCCCCTATATCTAAATGTATGTACTATTGTGTTATCTGTTAATAATAATCCATATATGGCGTATCACACTCCGTGACATAATGATGATGGATCATTTACAAGTCCAGGCTGAAAACCAGCGCTTTTGCAACTTTCGTTGCGAGAGCAATTAGCTGAGTCTGGGGTCTTTTTTCCAGCGTAGTACAGCACTTACAGTAAAATTATGGTTTGTAATGTATATATACTAATAAAATATGTGCTGTGTATATGGTGGAAATAAACAAATTCTTTCTTTCTTTCTTTCAGATGCTTATGCCCAACAATTATCACGGACTGGAGAAGAACAAGTCCACTGACGTAGTAACCGGCCACACTACCACTGAATTACCACACGAACGTTCTTGAAATATTTGAGAACCATCCCAACATAATAAAAAAAAGATTCATTTCACCACGTGACATTATTCGTATCATTTTAATTTGGCGTCTCGTAATTTGTATCAAAGTTTTCCCATCTTCTTGTACACGTGACTGTAAACAAATAGGCTTTGTTGTAAGGATTGCTAAGTTTTCCCTCGACAAAGATCACGCGACCCTTCTATAAATCAGTAATCAGTTCGTAGAATAAAGTCAGGAACTGATTCTTGAAACAGCCATACAACTTTTTCGTGCCACACCAACATACTTGTTGAATATTGTAATAGTTGTGACTGTAACTCTAGAGATATAAGTACATATATGACATCACGTCTCTTTCCTATAAGGTTAGTCAGAGACTACTTCCTTCCACCTGCTGCGAACCTGAAACACGTCTCTTGCTTCTTCCACTTTTATGAGCGATTTAATACATCCATTTCGCTTACGAGTACTCGTACATTTAACCTAGCTCATCTTTAGAATAGTTGGTCTTTATTATTGAAATTAAATTATCTGCAGACTCTGGGTCCGCACCTTTTTTTATATTGGAGGTTTAAATCGACTTGCGTCGGAAAAAATTGCCTATAATAGCAATTCAAGCAGCTATGCAGTTAGTAATCTTTCGCATATGTGAGCTTAAATCTACTTCTATTAAATTTTTTATATCTATATGTAGAACAGTTGGTCGAGATACGCTCGCCTAGGACCTAGGGGACCTAGGTCGACCCTTACTGACTTGACCAGTCACCCTCGCCTTGTAAATTTATTTGGTCGAATATCTTTATTCCATTCTCTTCCTGTGTCCAAACCAATTAAGCATCCTTATCTCTATCAATGTCATTACGTCCTCAACAATACCACAACGTTCTTTTTTTTTGTTTCTTACTTTGACCGTCATTCTCATGCCAGCTATACTTTAAGACAGACATGGACTACGAAATTATTGTCTTTACGTATTATGAAAAGTCACTCCCTGTTTGCTGTTTTTCTATATATCCGTTAGTGTATATTTTATTAGATTAGATAATAAATTGGATAAACCATGAGGATAAAATAATCTGTAATACTACACTACTATATACTCTTGTTGTACTTCTGAGAGCTTACTGTTTCGATACCAGCTGCACCTGTCAAATCAGAGCAAAAGATCGTGTAGTAACAAATATTTAAATTTTGGATTCGGTAGTTACTACGGTGTTCCGTTCACTCTTTAATTCATTATTTCTTTAAAACGCCAATCGTGGTTCCAGTATGTAAAATTTCTGGGCGTGCAACTTGAGAGGCGGGCCTGTTCTTTGCGTATCACGTGGATGACATCGTTGCCGAAGAAAAAAAACCGACTAGCAGTGACGATAAAAAAAGAATCAGCTAACCACCTAAGGGTGGACATACCCCAATGACTGACTCGCAGTTGCGGGTCGCGAAGAAACTACTACAGAGGGCTACAAGCCCAGTTTCCTTGCCTCTTCATACCGGTAGATAGAGAGTACCACATTGTGATTATGGTTAATTTCTGTATCGGCCATCATCGCATCCGGACGTTGGCTTTTAAGTCAGACTGTGCTCGTCATCAATGCGTAACAGAGTACATGGTATGAATATATTTGATGAAACTAGTCAAACTGTACTTAATTTAGATAATTCACAAATTTAATTGCCAACTAGCAAGAATTTAAATTAAGACGTAACGCTTAATTAAGCAACTTAATGAATGTATGTAAGTATGTTTTATTGCCATGCGTAAGTTTTGCGTAAATCTAATTACTACCAAACAATTACTCTCTTTTTTTTTCTAAAAAACTAGCATGTTTTTTAATTTAAAATGTCCTTAGTATGATAGAAATAATTTTACCTAAGGTAGAAATAATCAAAGAAGAGCTATAATTAAATAAGGAACTCAAGGATTTCCATGAAAATTGTGCGGTGTAATCTCGTAGAAGTTGATTGAATGCTCTCAATTTTGATTGCCTTTCCTTGAGATGACATAATACAAAACGATAATATTAAATTGGAGTGGGAAATGTTACATTTATCTACTATATTTTATCGGTTTGTTTATTAATATTAATAAATATGTTTAATTTCAAACTGGAGTGAGATCTTTATCTATTTGACGGTAATTTATTATGGTAAATTTAATTTGAAATGAGATTAAAAGTGTGCATAGTTAATAATCATTTTATTTTATGTTAGTCGTTTAATGTTATAAAAGCCGTTTTGTCCTTTTCACTCATTCGTTCTGGAAAAAGAAGAAACATACATATTTGTTTGAATAGATGAGGAAGAAGGGACATTTTCTATAAGTAGTTTGATAACCATATGAATATTCTGGAATTCTCTGTTGCACTGGGTAATTCTCCAAAACAATAATAAAATACACTATAATATTTTTTTCTAATAATAGCACTAATTTATGAAGGTTCTTAATAACATATAAACTTGTATTTATTTATAGTAAAGGTATTTATTATATTTATCAGGTATAGGTAAGCAAAACTACACGCAGTCGTAACATCTGTTCGAAATGAGAACCCTCTAAAACAAAACACAAAACCGCAAATCCATTCGCAACGGATACAACTCCGGAAATAATTCCGAAAACACGATCCGGAGATTTGGTCCGATATTCGAGTAAAGTCAACGCCGACGGTGAGAGATTTGTGTTCGGAAATGGATTGAAGTCGGCCATTGTTGCTGAAACTGGTGACTAGGAACTAAAACTCGTACCGTAGCTGCGCTGTCTACGGATCTGACGGTATTTGCACCGATGCCTTGAAGCTAAGCTCAGAGTGATAAACAACCAATCAGAATGACTTTCATTTTTTCGATCCCATTCAAATTATTCTTGCTACATTCCTGTCATCAACGTCAATACTTAATTTTTTAAAACATTTACGATAATTTGTTCAATAATTATTAAAAATTACTTTGACAGATTATAACAGTTTATAAATTAACTTCATTTTTTTTTTTGCAATTCTTTCATTAATAATATTATGTCAAATCCATTTTAGCTGTTACGACTATTGAAAGTGTGTAAAGGACAAAAAAAAATTTAATATTGATAATTTGGTTTTAGAAACTATTCAAAAAAAACATAACAGTTGAAAAATCATTTTCAAATGGAATTATCAAAGTGATATCAACCAAATTATTTGCAAGGAATTATTTTCCCTTCATTGATAGAACTAAATTATTAAGAAGTAACTTCCAAATATTTTAAGAATCAATCAATATGGCGAACTTTTGTTCATAAATAAATGCCTTGTAAACAATCGAATAAAAGGTATCGTTATACAAATACGAACTCACAAAACGCACCGCATCAAAAAGATATATATGAAAGCGAGAATGCGGGTTCGTCGACTCCTTTAAAGGTAAATGAAATCCAAACTAGTAGTGATAAAGTCTTAAAGTCGGAGATTTTCAATGCATTATTGTACCACAGCTTTGCCGATGAGGTCGAAGTCTTCGTTTAGATACGATTTTTTTTTAGATGTAATCAAAGATATAATTTTAACTGTCTGTATACTAGCTATTGAGTTCCAAAAACAATTTACGTTAAATTAAAAACGAAACCATAAATTTTAACGACATCTTATCAACCCTAAGACTACAAATTTATAGGGATGATAGCTCAGTTGGTAGTGTGTTCGAGATCCGCGACGATGGACGTAGATTTGCGCCCCCCTATCTAATTCTATAAATGAGCGTGAGCTTTCAGTGAAGGAAAACATCGTAAGAAAACCATAGCATAGTTGGTAGAGCATTTTCTAAAATGCCCATCTGGGTAGCTACCACCTTAAATTTTGAAAACATGTCGCCGATCACCAATTATTGTGTTTTGACAGTATCACTTGAAAGCATTATTTAACACCAGTTGAGTTTGTGGTCAAATCGCGAATCCTATATGACTAGTATAAAAAAAATTACACTGTTAATATACAAACAAATTAATAAATTCTTAATTATCCACATAATATTGTCTTAAATTATTTAACGAATTATAGATAAACGATTTCACATACAAGACAATCATGTTAGTACCAACAACACATAAATTAACACCAGACCCTGTTGAATGCGTGGACAATTTTCATGAAGACATCCCTGCAGACACAGCGGGGACAAGTTCTCCCCAGCTGTTTGTTTCACCTCTCGACATTTATACAGGGAATAAATTCAGTTCTTTATGCGTTGGGTTTGCGTTGTCACCTACACATTTTTACGAGCCAGGCTATATTGAGGTTGGGCTTGTCGACTTCATAAATACCTGCTTATGAACTCCTATAAATTAGGAAGTTAAATCAGCAAACGCATTTAATACGTTCATTAAAAATATGTATATTAATGATGAATAAAAAATACAAATAAAAACATGAAGCAAAATGCTTTTAATACATTTCATACACGTTCCAACGTAGACATTATTTAGTACTATAATCCACAGATAAAAACGATATTGAAGCAGCAAACAAGGAAAAATCTCTGATTACCAGTGGCCATTTTAATATTAAATTAATATTTCTTTGTCGGAAACGGAAGTAAATATGGAAGAATAATAAGTAAGTATACCTATTAATATGGACGAGTGAAAGATTTGCCTTATCTTTTGAATTTGGAATTTTCATGGTAATATTTATTTTCATGGGAATATTAACGAAACGAATTTTTAAGGCGAGGGTAACTGGCCATGTAGGTAAGGGCCGACCTAGTCGAACCTATTTTGACTAAATCGAGCATGCATGAAAGTAGAGGAAGCGATAAGGTGTGTCAAGATCGTAGCAAGTGGATCGTCTCTGCCTACCCCCACGGGAAGAAGGCGTGATACTACGTGTGTGGGTATATTTAAGACTTCTTATTAAATAACTACTAACAAACAAGTTAAAATAACTGTTCATCTGTTTTAATACTATGGACTTTTTAAATAATATTATTTGTAAATAATTTCAAATGTGAAATACGGTTTGCAATGAATACACAAGTAATTCATCCTTCCAGTAGAATTGCGTCAATTATACAAATAAACGTGACTAAGGCGGGTCGCACTCCTACTGATCATATTTCGTTTTTCACCCCTCGCTCTTAGATAAACACTACACCATGGAAGAAATTTATAGGCCATTCCTTATTCATTGTTAAAACTTTATCATATCAACAACAAGTACACATTACACGAATGTGTGAAATATGCACTTTTCAGTTAAAAACAATCATACGAAGCGATGATGGCTATGTTGGTAGTCCGGTCGTATTTATCGTCAATAGACGCGGGTTCAAACCCACATATACAACTCTAAAATCAGCCTAAGCTTTCGGTGAAGGAAAATTTTAAAATCATGTCCCCTTGGATAGCGGTCTTAACTTAGAGAACTTGTCGCCAAATACCAATAGATGTGTGTTCCGGCAGCATGGCTTGAGAACCAGTACTTCTAGACTTAGTACAAGAATTAGCATCCTGGACCACATCGTCACTTAATATCCGGTGAGATTGTGGTCAAATACTGAGCCTATATCGTGTAAAAAACTAAAACAGAATATAAGGAGTAATATTTACTCTTGGTTTTTGGAATATATATATAAACTGCATCTGGAAGAAAATTTCATTAGATAACTAAAAGTCATTTATACATTTTTTGGGATTATGCTTTGTTAATTTAGAAATTTACATAGAATAAATTTATGAGAACGGAAAAATTATAAAAAATATATATCATTATATTAATGCTCAATTTTGAAAAATGTTAGTGATATTCATTAAGCATATCGTAATACGTCATAACGTTAACTAATACATTTATTAACAGTCTGTGAATATTTAATTTATGATAATTATAAACAGTTGAATTTTAAAAACTTTCAACTTATATAACATATAAAATAATTGTAGGATGTATGTTCAAGAACTCCTTTGCGTCTTGTATGTATTTGATTATATTTTATTTATTTATGAATGTTAATAATAGATTCGTTACAATTCATTTCTTGTTTGACTTAACAATTCTATTAAAGTTGTTCTGTTTTAAAAATGAATTCGTGATTACAGTGTGGCAACTTTACATTGTATTTAAGTTGTAAAAGAGAAATATTTAATCCAGTTACAAAGAATGCTTCTGACATTTCAATTACGGTTTATCTTGAACTTGCTTCTATCGCAGGCGAACTCTTAAGCGACGCCAAGTCCCACAAATATCGGACCTGGTTTTACTTATATTTTAAAAATTATTTTATACCAGCTGCGTCCACTCGGCTCCGCCCTCGATTCATATATGCTTTACTGTGTAACGTAGTTTCCAAATAATCATTGGAAAATAATGTTTTATTGGTGCAGTGCATTAAATCGCATTTGTTCACAAATTCATGAGTTATAATTTTTTTTACACGGAATTCGATGTTGCTCCTTTAACTTAGAAAAATTAAAGTAGCTTAAATTACGCGAAGTTAATTCACCTATCTACCAAAAAAAGTCCCGTGAAACTCAGTCAAGCCATTCCGGAGATTAGCCGGAACAAACGGACCGATGGACCACAGCGTCACTCAACATCAGTTCAGTTAAAGTTTATCGTCAAAGTGTTAATTCTATAAAGTATATGAAAAAAAAACAATGACATAATACTAGACTACAAATATGAAATCAAAAGTCTATATACAAAAAGTGATACCAAAATCAATATTACAGAATTTAGTAGAATTAACATATTAAAATATATTTTTAAATAAAATAATACCATGAGCCAAATCATCTAATGAAGTCGTCGCGAAGGAAAAAATGTTCAGTCTATTTTCGAAGTAAGTTAAAAGTTATTTTAAAAAATTACATATTCATTTCCTCTGGTACATTAATGTTTGACAATATTTAAACTGACGGACGTATCTACGACCCATGTTCCTTGAGTTTACTAATTGAAGTCCCCTTTCTATTGTTTATGTATGAACTTTGACAATTCCGCGTCGATCCCGTATTAAAAGGGTTGAGAACGTATGTAGGCATTGCTTCCGTCAAGCACTATTTAAAGTAACGATTGACAGTAAATGTAATGTCCAAAATTATCATATTATGTCTCTTAACGATGGTACATGCGTCATTTTTATCTTTTTAGCTTGAAAATTTCTCATTAATTTATTCTATGTTATATCTTTAAATTAACAAAGCAATATTGGGAAAAATATATCAATGACACTCAGATTTTTAATGAAATTTTCTTTCAAACCAGGTTCTTCTTTTTATTCCTAATGCGAAAAGAGATTGCTCTGTGTACATGGTAAAAGAATCATTAAACTCTTTTAAGAAAATTATTAAAAAACAGATCAAAATCGTCATCACCGCTAATTGTAAAGAGCAATATTTAAAGAGAAAATAAACATTATATTATTACTAAATCAGTATCGTATTATTTTTTATATAAAATGAATTGTTAATTTAAAAATGATGTTATTAAAAAAATATAGCCCGTTAAAAATATAATTAAGACTCATAGGAGAGATCACAGAGACATGGGAATACAAACAATGGTGACAAAGAAAGGAATTTTATTTATTTTTGTGTATTCGTTATCTATTCCCACTCTTTGTTCGGTGGTTTCAAGCGAGAGCCGCTGGCAAATTTGGTTTGCTTTATTAGCCTTTGGTATTAGTACCAGGAAGAATAAGAGTTGATTGTGGAGTCCTTTTTAAAATTGGACTCGCTTTTATAACAGTAAAATATTATGATCTGAAAAGGGACGGAAGAAATTTTAATATTAAATGAAGCTCTTGAACTTTTTATAGGGTTTTTTTTATATTGTTTATGTTTTAATTAAAAATAGAAATAGAAAACTTCACTATTATTTAAGCCCATGAAGAAATAAATATTTTTTTTTTTTAATTTATCATTGTCATTGCAATTGGAAAACGTCCACTGGGATGGGCTTAGGCTTTCAAGGAATTTTGCCGACTTTAATTACCTTTGTTATGATTAATTATTGAAAATATATATTTATATATAAAAATAAAATAAAAAGTAGCCTAAATATATTGCTATACAATTCTAACAGAGAAAAAAAAATCAAAATCGGATCAGTAGTACCGGATATTACCCCGAACATCCAAACTCACAAACTTTACATCTTTATAATATTAGTAGTGATGTTATTATGCATAAACTTCATTATTATGGTTTTTAAATGAATCCAGATAAACTTTTTTTTTTTATTAACCTAGCTAAGGATGTTGACCGGAAGGGCCTTTACAGCTTCACCGTGACTTTGGGGGCGAGTGCTGAAGGCACTCAGCCGCAAAAAGGTAACTAGCACAAGGGTTACCAAAATGGTACGAACCTCGGCTTGGCCGTTACCTGAGTATGCAAATTCACTCGCGGGTTTGGATCCTATCTAATCCCTACATTTTTTATTTAACATAAAAAAAGGTTCTTTACAGGACCTATGTACCTGCGTGTTATGTGCAGGAGTGTGTGTGCAGTGTTGTGCGTGTAATGCTTAATGCATGGTCAGTGTCACTGTATCGCTTTGGCGGCGACGTCAAGAGCCTCCTCAGTTGGGGAACGAGACACTTCTTGGGTCGCCGCCTGAGGAGGAGCCGGAGAGTGTGCGGGAGCAAAGTTTGCCGCCAGTCCCCGGCGGCGGGAACGGCAGTTTCGCGGGCGTGGGCTATGACACGCATGTGGACGGGGTTTATAGGGAAGTCCTATTCATACGAGTGATGTTATCGTCGCGGTCGGTCAAGATGTTACGCGGTCGTCGCATCTTGGGGAGGGCATTCGGGTCGGGCGTGTACGAGACGGCTCGCACTATGAGGGGGTTTGGGGTGTGTTCTATATAAACGCTATTCATACATTATATAAATACATAGATGTTGCTATATTGTACAAACTACTACCATACTGTTAGCATATCAAATTTCATTGGAATGAAGTCAGTAGCGCTTGAACAAATTAATAAACAAACAGAGATAATGTTTTAGCCTTTTCTTATCATAGTACTATTTAGTATAGATTATCTGATTATCTATGTCCTTGTAATGTTTTTTAAAACAGTCCAAATTATTAAAAATAAGTATAGCGCCATCTATGAATAATCGCCAGAATTAGATATATAATCATTTTTTTAATTGTATGTAAATAAATTAAGTTGCTTTAATCTAATTTTATTTCTGCTCATATCACTATTCAAATATAACATTAAGCAAGCATATATTTATTACGATATTTTAATATGAGTATAGATGAACGATATTTACACTTCATATGAATGTATATATGTATAAAATATATTCTAAAAGTTACTGCAGTGCAGTTACACTACATTCATATCAAATTTCATCTTTTGCGGTCCAGTAGTTTTTGCCTGATTGGCGAACAAAATAACGAATAAACAGACAAAATTTTTAAAAACCCATCAAGAAGTGTTCTCTTGTAGATTCAAGGTATTTTTTCTGAAATATCTTCAATGTACAGTTTTCCTCCCTCTAGCCTTTTATTATAAGTATATAGGAATATAGATTAAGTATAAAGATTACTATTATATTATTTTTATTCTAGAAATTCAAGAAAACTTACAGCTATAATAAAATATTACAATAAATGTAACAAAAAAAAACTGAAAAGGCCATTTATAAATTTTAGTAATTAGATTACATAACTATAGTAAGAAAATGTTCGGTTGTTAATTTTATATTGTTAATAGAATAGATCGTAATATTCGTTGATATTTACTTTTATAAATAAATTGCTAAGTATTTATTTAATAATAAATCGAACGATTTATAATAGATAAGAATCAAACACCCCTGCGATTGACACACGGGCAATGCGAACCGTATCGAGACTTTGAGATATATCGACCTTGTCAAATACAGTCAAACTGTAATTATAGAAAGCGTTATCGTAACTCCGAAATATATTACAGAAAATAATATTAAAAGTTATTAAAATACGACTCGATTTCTTTAATGGAGGTTGAATAACTTTCTCTCAAAAAATCTAAGCACTTAATTTTTTTTAAATTGTAATAACATGGCTTATATGTGGTTATTATTTGATTGTAGCTTGTAATTTAGTTTACTTGATATATTTTTTCACACTGCTCAATGACTCTTATTGAGAATGCGGAGTCCTAAGAAATAGTGATGGGTCAGTGATGGTGTGGTTGTACGTGTAACATTAACGATTTTATTATATTTATATATTACTCATAATTGTTTAATTGGAAAATATTATTCTAACGAATTATAAAAATTAGCGCTTCTCTCTGTCTTTTTTTTAATAGTATTCTGATTAAATATAATCAAATTTATAATAAAATAGGAAATGAAATATAAATTCAGTTACACGTACAATTTAATTTTTTTTTTTTTATTACGCGGTATAAGCTCAGTGCCTTGACCAGAATCTCACCTGATGTTAAGTGAAGATGTGGTCCAGGATGGTAAACACACTAAGCCTATAGGTATTGGTTCTCAAGTTGGCTGCCGGAATACACCTATTGGTATTTGGTGACAGGTTTTTACATTTGAGGGTGGTAAATCTACCCAGGCTGGCATTATTAGGAAATGCCCTACCACTGCATGATTTCCTCACGATGTTTTCCTTTAACGAAAGGTCAGGCCGAATTTAGTGTTGGGTAGGAGGATTTGAACCCGCGTCCACTGACGCGGAATCCAGCCGCACTATCCACTATACCATCATCGCTTCAAAGGTCTGCAGTTAGTTCGCTTATGACTCATTAACCACTAAACTGATTAACTGGATAATTTTCTTATATCTATTACAGATATATTATCTGGTCATGTGGTGGCGTAAATATGGTCGTTAATAGGTTAATCTACATAAAAGTTAAGGGAATTATAAGGAGCTAATTGAAAAAGAAACTAGGCAGCCATGAGGACTGGCGATAGAAGTGAAAACGTTGAATAAAGAAGGGTACGGTGACGATGCCGCTAGTTTCACGCTTTTTGTTCACACAAAAAAGTGCCCAACGCGCCTAAAGAAGTTATCACATCAATAAAAATAATCACATCATATTACTTCGGCTAAATTATTGGCATAGTTCTTGGTGTGATTTTGTTCTACATTATTTTATATTGATATTACATGATATACTGTGGTTATTATACACAAGTGTAGTGTATTAAAAATAATGAGTTCTGAGATCTCACAACAATTCCCTTGCAACATAGGACTACAAAAATGTTAGAGCACTGAAGATTAATAAAAATAAAATAAAGTTGGGACTAATGAACTCGTATATATAGCCTTAACAAATTTAAAAATATATATATTTACAAGATACAATAGAGTAAATATGCTTCGCAAGTAATATAAATTTATTACCTATATAGGTAATTAGCAAACTGCAATGCGATAACTCGGATGCCGGTGCAGAACAAAACCGGCTATTAATCAGGAAACTTTAAATTTCGGGCAACCACGAGAACTGTTTACCGAGATCGCAGAGCTTAACCGGGTTCCACTGAGGCCATTTACTTTAATTGAATCCCCGAAGACGGCTATTGTTAAGCGTAGTAATTGCATTTTAACTACCTTCATGCAATAATAGGAAAATCTACATACACGAATTAACATTTACATCATTTATACGTAAATATTTCAGTTTATATAATTCATGAAACTTTTTTATTATTCGTTTTACGTTAAAGGATTTATGTCAAATACACACGAGCGGTAAAAATCGTTAAATCTTAAATAGTTTTTGTCCGTGGCTTTATTCGCGTTAATCTAGATTTTTTCTATCGATTTAGGAATAATGTGGAAAATGTAATACATAAATAAATAAAGTTACATTTATGTTATTAGTTAAGATTTTAAAATAATTTTAAGGTTTAAGAATAACTTTATTTCTCATAAAGATTTACATGATTCACTTACTGAAAAACAAATGTTTAAAACTAGGATTATTATTTACAGCGCACAAAGGTACATAACTAAATTACAAAAACAAGCAAATAATTCCAAAGATGTGGGAAAATACATAGAGACCGTAAGAATTTCGATCCTTGTCAAACTGAAACAAGGATGCATGAATTATTTTAGCATTTACTAGATGAGGCATGATGATGGCATAGTCTCGTATCAACAACTTTTTTTTTTTTGTAAAATTTTTGTTATTTATTAAACGTCAATTTTGTTAATTATTTATTTTTTATTTTTTTAGTTTGGCTATTCTATTCATATATTTTAGATATATGTATTTGTGATTTAGTAGCCATTTTAGTTTAGTTATATTTTAGTTAGTTTATAGCCCTTATTGGTTTACCTTTAAATTGGAAAATTACTAATGTATATTTTTAATTTATTGGTATATTCTATGTTTTAATTTATTGTGGTGTTTAGTGAATTTATATGTTGTTATATGAAATATTACGTAATGTAATATTTTTATTTAATTATTATTTTTTCAACATTTCAAATTACTTTCAACATAGTAATATAATAAACACAACGCCGGTCCCAAAAAATTATAACTAGTAAATTCAAAAAAATTACCTACATTGTAAAAATCCGATAACATTATCATTAACAGAATTTATTAGATATTAGATCGAACTCACTTTTAACTTGACCTGATAAAATATTAAAATCTGTAGATTATTACCCAATTAAATTGGGCTGAGGCAGAATATGGCATCATCTCATGAAATTGTCGTACCGTGAAATTAGTACAAATTTTCCACAGAGATACGTATATATCCTTTTTAATTTACCATTACTTGAAAATATCACTTTAACTGTTGTACATCATGTAAATAAAATAAAATTGTACATTATATTGTGATAGTTATTAATTATTATTATTCAAAAAGTACATAAATTTATACACAAAAAATTTAAAATTAAAATAAAATAAAATACTATAAATAAAATAATGAATGCCGTCCAGCTCGCCGCCAGACGGGAAGGTTCCCAGGAGGCTGGCCATATTGCCACGTTGGATGGCAATGCTAATTCGTTGTGCCAAATATTGGCCAGCCCTCTGGTCGCGAGACGTGTCGACTAGACGACTCGCGAGATCCTTAAAAAGGCTATGAGCACTCGGGCCCCACGGTCCCAGGGTTTCGACCCCAAACGGGACAAATATGTAACTCTCACCAAGGGTAGCATATTTGCGCCGCTTGAGATCCTCCGCTGATGTAGATATTATATATTTATATAATTTAATTTAATTTTGATACTTATAAATAACAACATTTTATTGTTGCATTATTATTAACAGTCAATTATGGAAGTTTACCCAATTCTTAGGATATATAGATATATAATGGATAGTTGTAGAGAATATAAATAATTGATGCTTAATTTTTAACGGATGGAATAAGGTGCAATGATTTTTCGAAAATGTCGTATAACAAATGTTTATTTGGCTCTTCGATCAACAATTATATTGGTCTTAATAAAATGAGAAGGAAATTGTAGACGCGATAGAAATAAATTGGAATATAAATAACATAGAAAAGCAAAAGAATATTAAATTTATAAAACCCAAGATTTCCCTTTAATAACTTTTACCACGTGTTTAATGCCCATGTAGAAATTACGTAAAAACAATTTTCCATTTTTTGTACGTTGAAAAATAATTTTGTGTTAACGTGTTATTAAGTGATTTATTGGTATTAATTGCAATAGGTCAAATTTGCCTGAAATTTGTGAGTGATGGAATTTTTGAAGATATTTTTTTTTAAAATAATTTTCACTTTTTTTATAGATTTTCCATATTTATTTTGTTACATTTCCTAGGATTCTGGCTAATAGCGTCCGGGCGAGTCCCACGCTGGCACGGAGTCGTCCCTCCGTGCCCCCTTACCTATTGCATTGGGGGACTCCGGTCTCACTAATGCAATAGGTAAGGGTAGTGCGTAAATGCATTTCCCCCCATCAAAAAAAAAAAGATTGTGGCTAAAAGTAAAGTTTCGAGTTTAAGTATGAATTAAGTATTAACCATTTTCTTTACTAAATGTCATTGATAAAAAGACAAAATGGAAAAAAACATACAAACTTAGTAACCAACAATAAATCTTAGAACCACACAAATAAAAATAATGAAGAGAAACTAAGAAGTCATGTCATGTCAATACGTCTGGCGCCTAAATGTTTGTAACATGATATAACACACATACATACATGATCGTAATATGTCACATTTAGATACCAGAAAAATGTGAAATATTTGCTGCACTCGTGGGATTTCTTAATATTTTATACAAACATATACTCACTTCTCGTGGAACATAGTTCGAGAAACCCTATTGTAGAGAACATAGAGAAGAACTGTTATAAATATAAAATGTTTACAGAAAACTAAAACTGTTTACCTTAAATTGATTTAGGTAAGCTTATTAAAAAAAACTGAATTAAGCTTAAGAATTTTTTATCAAGTCATTATTTCAAACTCATAAGAAAAATATTTTAAACGACTCGTTACGTTACTTTGAAATTTGAATGATTAATAAAAATTAAGATCATAATTGAGAAAATACATATATACAAATATACATAAATAAAATTTGTATAATTTTGAAATAAAAGTGTGAGAAAATGAGATAATAATAAGACATTTATAAATTGGACCAATAATAATTTCACAATTTAAACCACTTTCGGTTACATCAATTGGAAAGGCTATTAGACTTACTTACAGTCTTTTAAAAGTGCTTAAAAAGTTCCAAGAAAAATGGGGAAAATAAATGCTCTCTGTCAGTCTAGACTCTAGGGCGTTAAATAAAACCTAACTAAATTTAAGTTGTCAGAAATTTTCGCGTTAATACCCAATATAGAGTACGATTTTTTTTAATAATTGGCTTAAATTATCAATATGTCGAAAATTGTCAATAGTATAATTGAGGGAATCAGTATTGTTCTTGACAAGGTCAATAGTATGGGTGATGACAACCATGATACGACGTACATGACGTGATATACCCACGTCACCGATTAAAAATTGAGTAATTTAAAAACATTTAAATTCAATTTGTTGGCTTATAACGTAGATACTTAAAATTTTTATGTCAAACAAACAATATAAATAATGTACGATACCAGGGACAAGTAAAGTGCTTTCCGTTCTAATTCACGAATGTGATATTAGAAAAATTATGTTTATGAAAAATAATGATTTTTTTATTTCTAGTAATAATATATACTAAAAAATAAAATTGAAGTGTCTGTATTGCCAAAACATTTTTTTTTATTAAATATGAATGTATATATGATACCTGTACCAAAAATACAATTTTGAAATATTTGTCTGCTGTCTGTTTGTTCCGTGTTATCTCCGGAACGGCTGGACGAATTTTTTTGGTAGATAGCTGAAGTTACTCCCGTAACTTAGGGTACTTATAATTTTAGAAAATAATTAGGGTTCTTCGTAAAAAAAATTAAACTCATGAAATTGTGAATAAAATCCGATTCCGGTCAGTTTTACGAGCAAGTGCTTGAATTTAAGAGAAATATTGTTACTTTATCTCAACAAAAAAGTTAGGAAAATAATTAGGGTTCTGTAAATAAAATATTAAAACGCAATGAAGATTATAAGAAACGCGGGCGCAGCCACGGGCACTCAGCTAGTATTATAATAAAATAGCCCATCATGTTGATTCAGTACACTGTCCTATTGATGTCACTCAAAAATACATTATTTAAAAAAAGGTAATTTCACTAATAGCCACAAATTACATTCGATGTTAAAATTTATTGCGCGTAAATATTTTACGTACACTTTTTATAGGAAGAGTACCTTTCAACAAAATAACAGGCATTTGAAGATAAAGCGCTTTTTTCCCTATTTTTTTTTTCTCCTTCTCAATAAGGCGAATGTATTCTACAGGCGCAGTAAATGGGATGGGTGTAAAAAGGCTTTCCAATCTGGACCTCCAAAAAGAATAGAATAAACAATAGTACCTCCGAGAAACTTTTCTTATTATTTAAGAGGCCTGAATGTTTAATGCATGAAGTACGATTTATGCGGCTACTGAATAAACTGAACGGTATAATTTCGATGATTGCGTTTGTGCACTCAAGTTTATTTGGATTCGGATGTAAGTTCATAAATTTCAGAACACCGTCCCGTGAAATACATTTCCGTAGCAGAACTTATATATATAAAATCCAAGGCAAACAGGTATAGTTTTATGAATTTTTTTATTGTCTTTCAAGTAGATTAAATATATTACAAAAATTACTGTGGTTTGAAACAGATAAATAAATTGCATAAATAGGTAGCCTTAAGTGTTCACTGTTCGATTAAAAAATGTTCTAAAGAAAACTAATTGTTACTTTTTATGAATCTATACTAATAAATAAAATTGAAGTGTCTGATTGTAATATCAAAACCTTTTTTTTTTTTTACTTAAACATTACTAAATAGATTGAATGTATATACGAAACCTATAGCAAAAATACAATTGTTCACGTATTTGTTTGTCTGTGTGCTTGTTCCGGGTAATCTCTAGAATCGGACTTTTTTTTCTTAGATGGCTGAAGTTACTACCCGTAACTTAGGGTACTTTTGTTTTTTGAAAATAATTAGGGTTTCAAGTAAAAAAAATGAAGCAATGCGATGATGGCGCAGCGGGTACTGCACGAGGGTTCGATTCCCACCTATCCGACTCTAAAATCGGCTTGAGCTTTCGGTGAAGGATAACATCGTGAGGAAACTATAGCATGGTGGTAGGGCATTTTCTAATAATGCCGGTCTGGGTAGCTACTACCCTCAAGTTTGAAAACCTGTCGCCAAATACCAATAGGTGTGTTCCGGCAGCATCACTTGAGAACCAGTACTCTAGGCTTACTGTGTTTACTATTCTGGACCACATCGTCACTTAACATTAGGTGAGATTGTGGTCAAAGCATCATTGCTATAGCACCTATTCCGGGTAAACAAACATTCCGCGGACACACAGCTAGTCTTAATATAAAGGACTTTTTTCTTAGGTCGTCTGTAGTTCTTACGTTTAATTTATTAACTTGTGTTGTTCAAACCGATATTACGTAATTTTGGTAGCGTTTTGTGCGATATAAGTTTGGCCATTGTGTGCAAGTGAAGTCTATTGGATAATAGTACGAAAGATATCTTCTGGGATACCATAAAAACTTTTTTGATAATTATAGCAAGATGGCCACCCTTGTGTATTACAGTTCCGATATCGGATTTAAAAAATGTCTTATTCAAATTACATCGACAAAATTGTATATATGATATCCGTTAATTATTTATGTATGTTCGTAAAAATAGCACAATATTCTTATACGGAGTTTATTCATAGAACACTGTTTTGTAGTGGGCTATAAATTAGGCTCGTTATTGGTGTATAACGAACGTGCGGGTCGAGTGTTAGAAGTCGCCAACTAATAATATATCACGTGCCCGCCCGCGATAATACTGTCCAAGGGGATTTATGTTTGCCGATTACCAAATGATACCAATACATTAAGGTGAATTGGGCCACTGTTCTTGGTATGAATGATTAGGTAATGCAGCCTAAACCACCTAGGTCATTAGGACGTCATTCCTTCATGCGAAATGGGGATCATCAATTTTTTATTAGAAAGTCGGTCGATAGTAATAGTACAAAGACGTAAAATGGTTTTTAGAGTTGATGCCCGTACGACAACTAGTAGCAGTTTCTTTTTTTTTAAACCTAGCTAATGCTGTTAGCCTTAAGGGCCTTTACTGCTTCACCGTAATTTTGGAGGTGAGAGCTGAAGGTACTCGCCGCAAACAGTTTCTTAATCTGCACGCGAAGCTGTTTTATATGACCAGTATTTCGTCAAAGAACGCGGTGACGTTATTTCCCACACGCGCTTACGACTTACAAATCAGTTTCTGAACTATCGACTTCCTGAACTATAATATTTACCATCTTGTTTATACTGCAAAACCATCTGAAACATGTTTTGTGCCCGCGGCTGCACCCGCGATTCAGATATTCTTCACTGCATTTTTTTTTTATACGGAACCCTACATTTTTAGAGTATTAAGATAAAGGAAAATTATTTCTCATAAAATATAGCACTTGTCCGTGTAACCGTGCATTTTATTCAATTTATTATGAGTTTTATTTTTTTTTACGCGGACCTCTAATTATTTTCGAATATTAAATGTGCCCTAAGTTACCTGGAGTAACTACAGCTATCTACCAAAAAAAAGCCATAATCCGTCCGGCCGTTCCAGAGATTACCCGGAACAAACAATCTGAATTAAAAAAATCGCATTTATCGTATAGGTATCGTGTATAAATTCACATGTATTTAATAAAAAAAGAGTATTTTGACGTTACAAACAGATACTTTAATTTCATTTATTAGTATAGATATATAATACTTTCAGAAAATATAAATACATCTGTTTCTTCTACAAAGTTATAATGGCCGATTGTATGCATTTAAATTATTTTCTGAAGCTAATTAGATTACTTTTGTCATTGACATTTAGTCACAAGTTACATTATACACTTATAAAACATCAGAAAGTATTGTGTATGATATAAAATACAACGGAGTTATGATAAGCAATATTTCGGAAACGTATCACTTAGAAGTGTTTTGTGTACAGTTTCCTTATCTAACTTGCTATTAATGAACCTTTTATTTCAGAAATGGAACTTTATAGTGACCGTATTATTTGATGGAAATCACAGTGAAGTCTAGGAACTGAACATGTAGTTAAAATATATCTAACTTGAATAAAGGACATACTGTTATTTGGAGATATTATAGAGGCCTTGTATTCCATTATTAGCTGGCACTTTTATGGCTTTACATAACGATAAAGATCATTATGTATCCCATCTTCGAATTCCTCCAATTTTAGCATTAATATGAAAAAAAAAAGAATGTTTAGTTCACCTTTATTTAATTTTTTTAGTGTTATTGAACGTTCTATTCTATATTTATTCTGTTATATGATAGACTAGCAACCGATACGGTCCGTATAAAAGTTAACAACTTCATAAATTTTATAATGCGCTATCAATAAATGTGTGTAGCTAAAGGATGAATATTTTTATGAGCGATTTTATGACGCGTATCGAGCTGTGTATCGGCGATCAACCAATGACATAAAGATATGTCGAGCTGTCATTAGTTTTTCACAGTAAACAACGCTTTCAGGTATATTGATCGTAATTTGTGATGATAGGGTTACCAATTTATGGTAAATGTGATTTTATATTGCATTTTTTATATTCGATATAAAATTGTAGTAAAGTTTTGCATACTGATAAGGATGAATTCATAGCGAAATCGTTAAATGTTAATATGGTACATTCTAGAATTGAATATTGATGCATTCTTAATAAGTTTTTAAAAGAATTTTATTCTTACATTTAAAGTAAGTATTCGTAATTATATTAAATAGAATAATTCTAATTTGAAGAGAAGACGGTACCGTTGGTAGTGCACTCGGTTTCCGCGTTGATGGAGGCACGTTCGAAGTCACCTTGGATAGGTGACAATGAACCTGAGATGTTGGTGAAGGAAAACATTGTAAGGACACTATTGCATGGTGGTAGCATTTTCTAATAATGCCTACTACCATGAATTTAGCTACGAAAAAAACACCAATAGGTATTCCATCACCATCACTAGAGAACATAATACCTATAGGCTTAGTAAGTTCGCCATTTAGGAAGATATCGTCACTAAACATCAGGAGAGATAGTGGTCAAAGCGGTTAACCCATACAGTATAAAATATGAAAATGGTCGATTTATTAAAAGGCATATTATTATTTTATTTTTGGAAACTACAAACTCATAATTTACTTTGTAGGATTTGGGTTTTAAATATAATTAAAGAACTAATTTAGGAACGTTATTATACGAACATAATTAAGCTATGTTAGTAACATATAATCGTAAAACTCTTTACAAAATTATCTACGTAGTCAGCGTAGTAAAAATCTAAAAGAATACATTCAGATACCTTTTTAAAAGTGAGTTTCTTTTGGCATTGAGAGGCGTTCTTATGGAAATATTCTTAGCCCCGTTAAGACAATGTAAAGACGTCATTAAAGAGACCACTCCGAGGGAAAAAAATCTTTTTGCCTATTGGACAGGTGTCGTTATGAAATGTTTACTCGAGTTTATAACAAAGTAAGACACTTTTTGCAAAAGGAGAGCTTTTCCCTATTCGTTTATATACATCGCTTGTAATGGCTTAAAATGTTATTACAGATCTATTTGTGGAATAAAAAATGTTTTTCTTATAAATAAAATGCTACGAATTTCTGTAGAATAGCACCATTGATAAATATTGTATTCGGTTTTACAATAAGACCCCAAATAACAGTACCGATTTACCTGACAATAAGTTCAAGTATTATCTCAAAGCAATATCTTATAGCAAGTCTTGATCTCAAAAGGTTGTTACAAGGTGGATCATTACGTGAACGATAGTGATGTCTGGAATTAATCCACATCTCTGTGCTTCCGATAACATTAATTAAGACTATGATTTGTATAGTTTTAATATAAAAAAAAATTATATATATTGTATGAATAAAAAAAGAACCAGATCGAGTTTCTTGCCGGCTTGTCTCGATTGAGTTGTTTTCCGAACCGGTGGTAGTGCTTAAGACGTTCATAAGCGCCTTCTTAGGGCCTAAAAATTGAATAAAGTTTATTTTTGATTTTGTTTTTTTTGTTCATTTGATTATTCACTATAAATTAATACAATGAAATTAAAATTTGCTTGACATGTTGCTTGAACTTATTCCTGGTAAATCGGTAATGTGCTTTGGGCTTTTATTGTAGAATCAGTCACAATTAATTAAAACACTTTTTCTAGTCTTACAGAGTCTAAAACATGACAAATTTCTGTTTATTTCTGGTATTAAAATTTATTTAAGTAAGTAATAACAGTAAAACTGTATTTCAGTCTCCTCGACTTCATGGAAATAATTTCCAGATGGTGCACATTAAACTATGATATGGGCCACCCAGGTCGAAATTGGAAGACGCAATTTACTCATTAAGTGTATTATTTTATTAACCCGAAGATATTTGGGGCCCTCACGCAATTTACTATGACGTATTTATAGGTAGTTGACCAAGGGAGTGCCGTCGGAAATCGTTTAATAGATTATTGTCACGCAACGGATTCTATTTTCTTCCTGGTAGAAAATGGTTTACTTATAATAAGTTTGAACTATGTTTGTAACTATCTGTTATAGTTTTTACTATTATTTTCCAATTTACTATTGAGGCTGAATCAGGGAATAATGTAAAACCGCTGTAATGAATCTGGGTGGATATTTTACGTTCTCAATTAAAGAATGTAGGTTAAACCAAACAACGTTGATATGATAACCGCAATAGTGATTTAATATTTTTGAGCTCTGTCTATTTATCTATGAACTGAATCTATTGTAAAATATCTATAGATTTATGACTGATATTTCTCTATTATATATGTAGGATTACTTCTGAACATATCTTTGTTATTATAATGCCTGTACAATTACCTACAACCATGTTTCCGACACAAAATAGCCACATAAAATTATACATACAGATTGGATCCAATACCCATCTTATTTTAATGCAGATAAAGGCACATAAAACGACGTTCGATATTCGTCTAGTCTAGACCGACAATATCCTGCCCAATGAGCTCTCATCTTTATTCTATGACGCGAAGGCACCTTCATTTTGCGAATTATTTATACAAACCTTATATCCCGAGGTTATCCCAGTTTTCGTATAGCTGATGAATGACTTTCATATCCCATTTAAATAAGGCTCCTTTATTGAGAGTTAACCGTGATTCGGTAGTTTCCGTAACGCATCAAACTTATGGAGGAAGTGAGTCATGGGCATGTAACCTGTTATATTTATGTTCTAACGCGTGTTTTATTTATTAATAATTTATAATACAATATACTTTTTGTTTAGTTTTGCAATGGCACGGTGTTTTTGATTTAGGCTTGATGTTGAGTTATTGTTGTCCAAAATAGTAATCACACTAAATCTAGAAGTAATGGATCTTAAGTGATGCAACCGGAACGCATCTGTGTAATAGATGCTCGGTTTGGAAAATTATTTAATCATTTGGTTGATAACGGTAGCGGTAGTAGTTAATTTTTATTCCTCGAGTATTTTAAATTTAGATTTCTATTTCTATTTTAAATTTGAAAATTTAGATAGATATTTTTGACACGTGAAATTCCTTATCTGTTTATAGCAATGTCTTAGAATACTACTAAATATTGCAGTGCAATAATAATTTGAAATGATCATAAATCACCATGTGGATTGTGCTTCTTGATTTTATTTAAAAATAGATACGTTAGATTAATAATGGTTGTTTGCGGTAATGTATATATTTATGTTGAATCATGTTTGAGTGTTTTTATTCAATTTCGAAATATCTACTTTTCTCTAAAACTTCTTGTGTCGTTGATAACCAGTGGCGGTAGTTGTACCAATGAAAGTGCTAAAATTGCTATAGTCAACGTCGATAAGATTTGACGAACAGAATTATTAGACACACAACTAAATTACGCTTGGTTAGAGCTCTGTCCTTTTCTGTGTTCTTGTATCCTGCCAAGACTTGTATTGTGAGAACCGTAATAGCTGTAAAATAGATGCCTTCGAGATGTGATGTTGGCGAAAAATGCTATATACCTTGGACTGCCGTGAGAATCAACGAGTCTATATTAAAAGAGCTTGATATGACCACACTACTCTTCACAATCTGTCGACAAAGAGTGCTCTGCTTCTTCAGACATGTTATGCAGTCTGTAAAACGCTATCTGAAGAAGCAGACATTTTTTGGCAAATTAGACAGCAGAAAAGCTAAGGGAAAAGCGTCCAAAAGAGGTGCTGAAACAACAAGGAAGACAGCAGGTGGCACCATATACTATGCGGTCCACTACGAATGACAAATGACTAATGCAGTTTGTTCGTACATGGTCGTGATCCTCACCAGTGAGGAAACGAGAAAGAAGGACGAAATTCTAATTTCACAATGTTAGCCCGATAACATGATTCAGTACGACGAAATTTTGTATAACCAATAGAAACCAATTGCACATAGGAACTGAGCGTATTTACATAGAAATGAAATGAAATTTTCTAAGGTATTGAAGGGAGCCTATCTCCAGTAGCAGCATTACGTATGAATGCCCGGGTGAGTATTGTTTGAGAGGAATGCCTTCTGTAAATTGGCTTTTGTTCTCTCAATGTGGATATTGCGGTCTGAACTGGTGAGATGAATACAAAAATTTCAAGAATTCATTTATGAGAATAGATGCTCTAAGTAGGCAATTCATATTAATATGTATGAAGTTTGTTTTGTTTCTGTCTTATACTATATTAGTATTTTTAAGATACGGTTTTAAAAATTGTATGTTATATGTAGAATAACTTCAGATGCTTTATTAGTTACATACAATTCCTTATTTTTCTTTGGCAAAATAAATAATGGTAACTACACATATGTATTATCTAATATTAATAAAAATATATTATTAAATTTATAAACGTATTCTGATTAAATATAATCAAATTTATAATAAAATAGGAAATGCAATAAATATTCAGTTACACATAAAATTTAGATAATATTTTTTATTAAACGGTATAAGCTCAGTGCTTTGACCACAATCTCCCATAATGTTAAGTGACGACGTGGTCCAGGATAGTAAATGCACTAAGCCTATATACTGGTTCTTAATAGATGCTCCCGGAAGACACCTATTGGTATTTGGTGACAGGTTTTGGAACTTGAGGGTGGTAGCTACCCAGGCGAGCAATGTTAGAAAATGCCCTACCACCATGCTATTTAAGTACCGTACTAAATCTCCTTTATGGTAAAAACAACAGTACACTATTCATTATACTACAGCATTGTCATTAAAACTACTAAGTTTTGCCAATAAATCTGAAAAACAACCGCAAATACATATTCATCTAATCATAAATCATAGACACGGATGATACGGAAAACTCACTTATTCCCCCTTATTTCCACGTTTTTATGTCGAAACTTCTAGGGTGTAAGGAATGGTTTATTTATACACGTATTCATAGAGAAGCTTTATGTTATTGTTTTTTTTTCTGGTATGAAAATACAAAACTTGATATGTGTTTGAATTTTTTCCTATTGCTATTTCATCAATGCGCATGGCTACATTCTCAGAGAATTTGAAATAAGAATATTATGAATGTAATGGTCTCCTTTTAAAGGATACACCCATATATAACAAAAAGAGAAGGTTCTAATTTTTTTTATTATTATGCTTAATTACGCTCTTTTTAAACGTCACTAAACTTTTTTTTTGTTATTGTTCTTTAACTTTTCCACCAATGATGTAAGAGGTATGAGGCTCACAAGCCGACTTTAGCGCTTGGTGGTGAGGTGAGTACACTTTATTTATAATGGTTTTGATGAGATAAGATAGAGCGATATATAGGTTTTTTTTAAATAAACCAAATGTTTACTGTTTGTTTTTTTGTGTACTGTTGTATTGTAAGGGCATCACGTAACCAAATAAATGTATCTGACCAGGTAAATATTACTGTATAGACAATAGAGATTTATTTTTCTCTTAAAAGGTAACTTTATGAATAAAAATGTATTATACGTAGATTCACCATCGATGGTACTTACCTAAGACATAATAGTTGAACGTAATTATTATGGCAACCGTTCGAACAAGAAAACCAAGTGGGGGCTCCCGTTAATTGGATTGCTTTTATTGATTGTTTGTTATTTTAGGGCGAAGGTCATTTTCTATCTCTTAATAAATACAATAAATTTTTAGATTATTTATATGACATACTGACTGCTATTGTGATGAATGATGATAATTAAAATCCTGCAGCATAACATATCTATGTTTCTCTATACAGTACTTTAGATGACAAATTCATTTGCATTTAATAGGGAAATTGCAATATGCAAAGTAAGTGGTCAGGTAACGGTAGTAACACCATAGGCGTCGAAGCGGGTTGGTAGTGGTAAACTGTGGTCTTTTTTTTTACTCTATAATTTCGTTTCAATGACTTTGTTTTATTTTTACATCTGTAACTGTATAACCCACCATTAATACACGATTTGGCGTAGCGCCGTATACTTGTGAAAAGTGGTAAGTATCAAGGTATCGCGTTCCGGGAACAGTGGGTGTATTATCCAGAGGCTTTAACCGTGGCTGGCAGATGTAAGCTGGCATGACGATGACGACTTTCGAAAAAGTCTCATGTACTTTATTTAGCATCAAATTAATTTCAGTAATTTGATCTTGCTCAAATAACAAAACAAAACCATTTTTTTTCTTTTTAACCGTATTGAGAAATAATCCTTAACAGTAAATTACCTGACGTGAAGTGACCATACGACCGAAAATGCTAGACATTATGAGGTTAAAGGAGAAGGTTCTTAAGGGATTCTACCGAAGTACAATTTATACGTTTGACAATAACCCTTCGATTTGAGAATTGAAGATATTCAGGCGAGCATTTAGATTTGCAGTACTATGGCATCATTAGTTTTTTTTCTTTGATAGTTCAGGCTCATTGTGGGCTTTCACACCACCGATCCACACATATAACTAACTATAGTCCAAAATATATAATAAATTACTTTAAAATGTTGGTATAAAATAACGTATAACTTATGTGGAAACAATATTGTCTACAAATCGCATTGGCACATGTGACGTTTCAAGTATGTACGAACGCACTCTTCGGTATAATACAAATTTAAAATATAAAGGATTGCGCTGATTTTAATATTGTTTATATATCTATGATCAAATTAAAAAAAAAAACATATAAATTAGTTTGATATTGAAGAATATATTTATGTAAAACTATCTAATTGTCCTGATAAAATTTCAAAAATTAGGTCTATAAAAATGTAACAAAATTGGTGAATAAAAGTGACGTTTTAAAATACCTCAACATTTCAACGGGATTTTCGTGTTATATTAAAAATAGAAAGTATTTTTTTGATTCAGTATTTTTTTATAGAAGCAATGATTTTCTGCTTCATCTTAGTTAATAGCAATTTGTCTACACACAATTTGTGCCCGTGTCATGTGGGTAAGATGTATTTGGATTCATGTATCAGCGTTACCAAGCTCCAGCAAAACGGTGACCCATCCTACTCGAACTTTCCATGGAGCTTTGTTGTCACCTCAGAATATATGTTACGCGTTATCCTCTATAATAAATTTAACCTGAACGCAATAACTAAACTATATCACACAAAACGTCACCAAGATTATATGATATAGAGGCAAATACACAAGTTTAATGAGTTTAAAATACTGCTACAAAACAGACTGAAATCCCGGCAAAAAAATCAGCAATGATGGATGAATGATGAATTTATTTTGTAAATGTTTTATAAGCTTAAATGATGGCAAACATTTATTTTATCTCTGTAAACAAAAAAATTAGAAGCACGTTTCATAAATATGTAAATATAACACTAGTTTAGAACCCCCGGCGCATTTCGGTCGTCGCTCCCAACATAAACAGTCATCAGCCGCCAGCTCTCCCCGGCTTCGGCGATATTCTTTGATCTTGTTTAGGGTAAATCTTTTCGATTTATATGTTAATTTATGAATTTGAATCTTCTGCGGCTCAACATTTTCGTTTGTTACTCGTTAATCTGAGTTGTTGTGTACAAAGACTAAAGCATTACATATTTTTTGGATACGATATAATTTGTTATGATTAATGTTACTTGTAATTCATTTACACCGTTTTTTAATTATTTTTAAAATGTAATTTCATGAATATTAGTATTTTATGTTTAACACATGACTAGTTTTTAAATTTTACGTATATTATGCCAGCAATAAACTGACATAGAAAGTTACTAATTAATCATAGAATTGTATTTAAAATACTAACTTTAAAAGCGTTTTATTACATTGAAAATAATACAACTTTTATACCAATTAAATTAAACCCTTAGAAAAAAAAGTGATTGAGAATGAAAAAATATAAGGGACCGTTAAAATATTACATAAGCAAAAGTATCGACATTGTTGACTCCCTCCTCCCTCCCATCTCCCTCACCCATTGTCAGCAAAAGGAAGAAAAACTCCCCTCATGATAACTGGGCATAATTAAAAAAACAAATAAGTTTTTTAATTTCTCATCTTTTGCCAAAACATTAAGATTCGATAGTAATCTACGTTTGACCAATAAAAAAAAACAAAACAATGACCCAACTAAAGGACAAAATATTTCATAAGCTAACCCAAAAACTTAAAGTTATTTTGTATTTCACGAAGAACATTAATTAAATAAACAAAAAATCGAATTGTAATCAATTTTCAGAGAATAAAAATAAATTTCAGCTGAAAAATTTAGTATTCGCATGCGTGTGGCACAGCTCACATCAGGTGAGTTTGTAATCAATGCACTGAGCCCTATATCGTGTTAAAAAATATAACTATTTTTCTGATACACTAATGTATGCAAATGATTACCTATGCTTTAGAAGAAGCGAATAGAATTTCTTCGTTACAGCACAAATTTTATCGTCGACTCGTAATTTCCTTTGATCCCTCATCTATATTCAATGATCCAAGGACCGTAACGCTTCGTAAGCGAATTCATTATATCTCTTCGCTATACTCCATGTATCATGCGGATACCTTGGATATAATTTATTTTATAGCTGAACGTATTTTTTTTCACATGACAGTTTCATAATTGGGTCTGAATTTCGCTTCCTTTAGTATAATTGGATTATTTTCTACTGACATTTATTGAGATAATAAATGTGTTTCTGTGTTGTGATATCTAGTGACAAAAAAGTTTATATTATTTAGGTTTATTCTATAAATACAGCCTTCATGTAACTCGTCTAATTACACGTTATAATTGCTTCAAAAGAAGTTATTAGCATGTATTAAAAATGTATCTTAATTAGTGTTTTCTCATCCTTATCCTTTCTCAGGATTTTATTGTCAATTAATAAAAAATAGAAATATTTTTTTACCTGAAAGAAAAAATAACCATTCATGAATTAATATACAATAGATGTATTTTGTTAAACTTATATATTAAGGTATTATATCTTATGAATTGTAATACTGATTATTAAATAGTAAAGAAAATATTAACAATAATGTCAACTTTGTAACTAAATATAAAACTATATGAGAGTTTAGCGTATAAATTTAAAGTAGCAATAAACCTCTGACGGAAATATCTGTATATTAAGGAACGTGACATTACCCAATTTTATGTTCACAAAAAAAAAATACTTCACATCGTTCGCTGAATCGGTTTTTGTGAAAACAACGGGAGCAATAAAGGGTCTTATTGTTATCCTTTGAATTTATATCCAGATATTATCGTTCTCATAAATTTCTACCACGTACAGTTTTTTTTTACTAAATCGGTCCCCCGAAAGAGTGACCGAGGGACAACCCTACCGCTATATACGATTTACTGCTAAAACTAATGCAGCTCTCGATATGAACAGGTTTTTTGAACGTTCTCTATTTACTCTTGTAAATTCTGTTAAGTGAAAAACGTTTTAAAAGTTAAACGGAATACAAATAAAACAAATAAAAAAGCACTTATTCGCATTTCGGCGGACGCCAGCATCTGTTTTCTAATTGAGACATTAACTGTGGGATCGTTGGAATGAGTCTCCTTTAATACCGAACATACATAACTGATGGGAGGCGAAATGTACGGCATTACAAGACCGGCGCCCACCCGGCTAAATGATGGCCATTGCCCGCAATCGTCGCTCGGGAAAACTCTCGGATAATTGACACGAATGTTACGAAACGACCACCTAAAATACGAGCTTCTGTTTTCGTGTATGGTCTTTGATGAGTTCTGTTTTCAAATTCATTGAATTTGGCAGTCTATTAACATGATATTAACTTTTAGATATACCGAATAAGTTACTTAAAAATTTCGTATGCACTAGCTGCCTATATTATTTTCTCATTATAGTAGTGATATTTAATTTATTCTATTTTATTGTTTTGATATTGAGAAATATGAGGGCTAGATTATACTATTGAGTCTTTTTTACTTTTGATATATATTTTACTTATCTATCATGCAGAAGATCACTTATTACTTAAGCTTTATTTTAAATTTACTAAAGAATTAAACGTTAAAGGCAAATATGAAATTGAACGAATAAACTAATATACTATTAAAATGTCAGTAAACTGAATTCGTAACTAATGTATACCCCGGTAGCAGCCACAAGATGTCCTCTGATCTTTAACTAGGGAAGCCTGTATCCATCGCTAGCGCGTTAAAGTAATCGTTTCATGCTTTGACATAAAACGCATTACATTGTATCCCATACCCCTGCACACTACACGCGTGAACAAGGGTTCTGTAGGAAGCTTTGAGATCAGATCCTTTACTCAGCGTAGGTTTAACTAGGACAAAAAATCGGGAAATTTACGTCTAAGATAAAAAACCCAAGCTGAAGTTCTTTTTCGTGTCTATGCGCTTACTACGTACCACACACCCGGCTGAGTGCCTTAAGCGTTCGCTGCAAAAGATCGGTGAAGCTGTCTAGGCTCTTCAGGCAAATACCATTTTTTTACATGGTATAGGCTCAATGTTTTGACCACAATCTCACCCGATGTTAAGTGACGTTGTGGTCCAGGATGGTAAACACACTAAGAGGTACTGGTTCTCAAGTGATGCTGTCGGAACATACTTATTAGTATTTGGCGACAGGTTTTCAAACTTGAGGGTGGTAGCTACCTATGCGGGCATTATTAGAAAATACCCTACTACTATGCTATGTATATTGCCCTACCATCATGTTATTGTTTCCTCACGATGTTTTCCTTCACCGAAAGCTCAGGCTGATTTTAGAGCTGGATACGTGGGCTCGAAACCGCGACCTTGATGCGGAATCCGGCCGCACTATCCCCTGCGCCATCATCGCATTTACACAGTTCGAAAAAAACTAAACTGAAGTATTATTAATTTGAATCTGAATTTAACTATTTCATAGAAGAAATCAGTATTTTATTTACTGGTGTAAATAAAAACATTGCACCAATTCATATCAATTGTTATATATTTTTTTCTTTCAAAGTTTTTAACAATATCATCACTTTTAAACTGTTCTGTTTCATACGATACCCAAGCAATAACAGCGGATATCTGTTTACGTTGCATCGTCGTCTTTGTTATCACAAGTAGTGGATGCAGTCGCCAACGCTATCACAGTGAACGCTACAATAACCGCAAATCCAGTATTTTACATTTTATTATAAATACAACGTTCAGCTCAGTGAGCTGAGTATAAATACTATTACTGTATTTTATATTTAAATTGTTTTATTTTTAATACAATCGCATGATAACACAATATAATTTCATTCATTCTCCTCAATTTTTTTTTCGATATTTGTATAAATTTTCTAAATTATTAATATTTCTATATATATTAATCATTTCGGGTAATTATTTAGGAAATACTATTGTTTGTAAACTTAGATGGTTAAATTGATTATAATATTTAAAAGACATAAATTGGAGGATTATTTATTAAATGTTTATTAATGTATCTAGACCAAATCAATCATGTCTTAAATAAAGGCCAGGTAAAAAGTACTCATAACCGACGAGCATGTATGAAAGCGCTCATGAAAGTAGAAGAAGCGAAAGAGGTATGCCTAGATCGTAGCAAGTGGAAGGACGTAATCTCTGCCTACCCCCACGGGAGAAAGGCGTGATGATATGTATGTATGTTTATTAATTTCAGATGTTAAAAAATTCATAATCTTTTTGGTAGATTTCTTAGAAACGCTGTTGCGATGCACACAATATTGATGCAATTAGATAAAGTTGTTATATGTTTGTCTGTCTCTACGCTGCCTTTGTTTTCGTTTAGAATGGAGATGCGATTTGCGAATAGTGTTTCAAAATACGTTGTAATAAACACGAAGCCTGAGTTTTACGTTGCTTTGTTAAATGAAATTGCAAGTTCAGTGAACTTGCTAGAAACTATTTTATTATAAAAGATTATCTATCTTTGAATACCTTACATATTAGTATGATAATATGTAACTTAAGGTTTCGCATGAGATTTTACTGCTTTTTTGCATCGTCTTGACGGTTGATTGTAAATGTAAACTATAAAGGAATTCAATATGTCGATTACCCATAAAAATGAGACAATAGGAAAACAATCGAAAGCTAGCGTAAACGCCAGGTTAGTGCTCAAGGGGTTAATAGTCAGTGATACATAAGATCAGTGATAAGTGATACAGAGTACATAAGATTATGAGTCATCCAAAATCAAACGCCATCACATCCAAAGTTATTCCAGTTGTAGAAAAAAAAAGTTCCGTTTTTAAGGTCAAATTACTTATGAAGCGAGTTTCGGAAACGGATAGTGTTTTGGGGTTAATGTAGGTTATAAAACAGTCATAAACATCATCAAAAACTTATCCAAAAGTGGATGTGGATGATGTTTAATTTTAGACTTCAGAATTTAAAAGCGATGATGGCGCAATCGATTGTGCGGCCGGATTCCGCGTCAACAGACGCGGGCTCAATCCCTCCTACCTATCCAACTCTAAAATCAGCCTGAGCTTTCGGTAAAGGAAAACATCGTAAGGAAGCCATAGCATGGTGGTAGGGCATTTTCTAATAATGCCCGCCTGGGTAACTAACACCCTCAAGTTGAAAACCTGTCGCCAAATACCAATAGGTGTCTTCCGGCAGCATCAATTGAGAACCAGCATTCTAGGCTTAGTGTGTTTTCTATCCTGGACCACATCGTCACTTAACATCAAGTGAGATTGGGGTCAAAGGACTGAGCCTATACCGTGTAAAAAAAATTATAGATGTATTTTGTTACGAAGTTTTGTTATGCACTTTATTCAGTTAGTTAATACACAGACTAAGTAATAGTTAAAGCAGGCAATAAATATCTGAACACCAATAAAATGTTTTGCATTACAACTGAATATTCAAGTATATATGTAATACAGAAAAAAATAAAACAAAACATCGATGGTGAAGTTAAATGAAGGTCCAAAATCACCAACACAATGAATAATCTATTTAATATTTGAAATTTATGTTATGCGGTGAAGTAATAATTGTGCTGAATAGAAAATATGACACGCGAGTGGAGCCGCGTGCACAGCTGGTGTTTATTACAATTTGGGAAATTATTATAAAAACAAAGAGTACTACAAATTTTCTAGAGGGACAAATCCCTTGAGCCTTTGTTCGTTTGATAAAGAGAACTGTGGTCGCACGAACCCCGTACCTTTTTGCTGTGAACTAGACCGTTTCAAATGTTTTTGCTCCACACTCAAGCAGCAGCGCGAAAGTGATTTATCATAAGGCAACATGCTGCGGTAGAGACGAAAAATAAAAGTAATTCCTTTTGTATTTGCCGAGTCTCTGTTGCCCCCCGAGACATATTTGCCAAACGCGTGAATAATGTCTCTTGCTTTGATGTAACCTGTATAATGTTTCGTTTTCTTTTATATTACTGACAATAGACGAGGTTTCGCTAAGTAATCTTTCTTAATCACATCTGCAAAGAGATCAAACGGAGATTTGTTTTTTAGTAACTATTGTGGAAAAAAATTTGTTACAAAAAAACTTCAAGTTACAATAAAGCCTTGTGGTGCCGGCTTTGCCATGTGGTGTCGGCTTAAGAATAGTACCACTTGTTACGATAATTATTTATACAATAAGTAGTGATATTGATTAATATGAAACTGTAATAGAATTTACGTATAAATTTCTAAACCAGAACCGGAAAATAGATAAACGGAAGTGGAGTTAATTTTAAATATATTAATCGATAAGCAATGTATTGCAGCGTTACAATATAAATTAGTCACCTATCGGATATTTAAGAGTCATTATCGAGACGTGGCACTGAGATAATACGTAGTGTTATTTACCATTGTGAGATACAAGGCCAAATAAGCGTTTAAAACCGATTAATATACGCGTAATTACTACACCCTAACCTGTCCCTACACATTCAATATCTACCCGAGGATTTTGTAAAAGGCGACTAAGGGATCAATATAATAAGGGATACATCAGAGGATGGGCAGTAGAATCCTTTGAGGACCACAAACACCTGCTGCGATCGCCAACCCGCCTGCCAAGCGTGGCGATTATGGCAATTCCCCCTTATCTTTGGGGAAGACCTTGTCCAGCAGTGGATGCTTTTACGGTTGGATGGAAAATAAAGAAATCGTTCGTCCATATTCAAAAATAATCATATAACCTCTGCCAGTTACTTAATTATAAATACAGAAAATTTATGTCATTTAGAACTACGCTATATTTATAGTTTGTCGAAAATAATATTTCGATAACATCTTAAGTGGGTACATTAAGTATAAGTGTCTGTTACTTTTATGGTCGAAAAAATAATATTTTGAACGCAATAAAATTCTTTCTTTATATCTTTGGTGTCCATGAAAAAGACATAACACTGCGTTGAATTTATTGTGGCAAGCGAGGACCCAGATGCCTTTCCTCATAAAATACTACGAGTGGTTCTGTTTGTAGCAACGGTATACTTAAAGATAATCACAATTTACGGTGGGCCCTTTTGCGAAATTTGGGAAACGCTTTCTCTATAGCGAGACTTGCGAGCAATTACTGCGCCTTGACGATGTACAACCTGCATTAAAGCTTCATTTTTTAATAGTTTACAGATAATTTTTAGCCTCAGCGCGATTTACTACAATATGAGTTTAAGTAATGGTGTGGTCCAGAATGTCAAGCACACTAAGTCTAGAAGAGATAATAGTGGAGCTATTATAGGCATTTTTGACAGATTTTCAAATTTAAAAATAATTGCTATCTAACCAATTATTACAAAATTGGCTACCATCGTGATATGATTTCATCTTTATCCTTATAATATAATAAGATAGATGGATTGGAACTTACATTAAACATACATCTGATTATTTTGTAGACGTACATATTACAAACAAAGGTAATTAAGAGAAACATAAAATACAAAAAAAAAGTCATAGTAAATGGTGTTAGTAGTTAGAAAATGTATTTATATACCTATTTGTAATTTAGGTAGAAGTAAAAAATTAACCAATGAAAAATATATTATTTAATAAATTATCGTTGTTATGTATATTTCTTAATAAATCAATTTTGTATTGGTTATAAAGTTTAAATGAGGATTTCCTAACAAGTATATTATTACACAGTTCTCCTTGTATGTCACTCATATCTATAATTAGATGATAAAAAAAAAAAAAATTGTTTTAATAATAGTGAATTATTTGATAACATTTTTTTAAATTTATAAACGTGCACAATAAATGTTTAGTAAGTATTTACGGTACTGGTCTATCTTTATTGCCATTGAAATCGTAAGAGAAACAAAAGATATCTAAAAACATACTGCGGTGTAGATCACAGCTTTTGTTTTGCACGTCGGTCGAGTACGTGGGCCGGCTAGTTTTTGTTCGACAATGAGAGGGTGCGAGATTTGTGCTGTTTAACCAAAAAGAAGTTATTTTCTCTCACGTTATACTGAAATTGTATCTAATATAATTGAACAATATTGTCTTGTAAAGAATTTCTTAAAATAAAATTTTAAGAAATATTCTTAGTAATAGTACGAGAGGCTAGAAGTTTCAATTTAATGTCGTATATTTATACGTGTAAATTATAAAATGAACGAGTGTTTTTTTTTTTCTAAACATAAAATAAAGAAAAATCGTATTATTTTCCCAAGAACAATACGGAAAAAATAAAATAACTTGTAAAAATAAACGAAATATTTTTTTTGTTTTTCCCATTTAAATACATAAAATCATTTATTAGATACATTAGGGTTGTTTAACAAATACATTTTTCAGCACGCTTATCCCTATTTTTTTTAATAAAGCCACCGTTTGTTACAAAATTAATACTAAAAATTATATTTGAGCTCTTCGTGCTGTATCTCAGAGATTACCTAAATTACTCACGCTAATTATAAGGACTGGAAAAATGAAGGCAAAACGCTTGGTAATTACATTTTTTATGTTAGGTTCCTATACCGGCTGAGGTTTGGTTTCAATCGCACCTCATACAAAATGTGTAAATTACATATGTGAATTTAACATGAAAGTTGGCTTAAAAAATCGACAAAAAATAACTATTTCGGTAATTTACCTAAGTATTTGCATATTTAAAAGGAAGGATCTATACTAAGAAATAAAATTAGAGTGTATGTTTGTAATGGTAAAATTTTTTTTTTTTTACAAAATACATATGAATGTATATATAATACATATACCAAAAATATAATTTTTACAATTTTTGTCTGTCTGTCCGTTTGACTGTCTGTCTGTTTATTGCGGGTAATGTCCGGAACGGCTGGACGGATTTTGACGGGAAGTTACTCCGTGTAACTTAAGGTACATTTAATTTTCGAAATAATTAGGGTTCCGCGTAAAAAAATTAAAGCTCTTAAAAATTGAATACAATCCGATTCAATGCCAGTTTTACAGACAAGTGCTTGAGTTTATGAGAAATATTTTTACTTTATCTTATAACAAAAAGAAATAGGTTTCCGTATAAAAAAATGAAAACGCAGTGAAGAATATATGAAACGCTGTCGCAACCGCGGTCAGACATCTGGTTAATATATCGATTACCCATAAAAATGAGACAATAGGAAAACAATGGAAAGCTGGCGTAAACGCCAGGTTAGTGCTCAAGGGGTTAATAAACAAACTTAAAGTGTCTAATTGTCATATCAAAATAACTAAATGCAGAATCGTGTAGTAAACGTTTTTATAGTCAATAACCGAACGTAAACAGCCAACCTAAATACACATAGGACACTAAAAAGTGCTTTATAACTCCACTTTACTACAGGAGCACATAAACTTATTCTTATCACACAATTTGTCGGACATCATAAAAATGTTAATATCAAACATTTCTTACAACATCAACGAAAAACAGAGTCGAAAGTCCGCTCGTAAAATTACTGAATGCCCGCGTCGGATGCCCGCGTTCAATACCCTCTAAAGAAGTATTACTCGTATTATGAGGGGTCGCAAAGTGAGGACGCCGATATTGGCAGCCCTTACCTAGCGCCGTAAGAAGGTGAGGAAAATTCACATAAAACCTAAGGAGGCAGGTGCATTCCATTTCTAGGGTACCGAAACGTTCGCGTATTTCACGCGCCACGCGTCATTACTGAACCTTACAGTATAATATACAAGTTGGTTACAACAAAAAAGAAGGCGGGTGGGCGAGTGTGTAATAATAAAAATCTTATTGCACGCGTCGAACGGTGAATAATGCAAATAGTATCTACTCGGATTATGTTTTGTTTTAGAATTATTAGTGACATGTTTTTGTTAATGAACTTTTTGCAAGACATTTACCCTGATATAAGTGCTGTATTTAAATAATATAACGGCGGAATTACATTACCACTATATAGGTTAACTAAGATTAGTTTTATTTCAATGTGATAGTTCATTTTTTTATTACTGTAAATATCTATTTAACCAAGACGCTAGGTAATATTTTTAATATAATTGTTTGATTCAAGATTAACGAACGTATCAAACAAATTAGATCCGTAGTCATTAAATGTAAAATAAAAAAAAACTGAAATTTCAGTAATCAAATTATGCATAGTTTTCTTCTTAATAAATAACTAGTTCTTACTTATTATTTTAATATCATCCGTCTATCTCTCTGTCCATTCTTTAGTTGGCTCGAGAATCACTTAATCGATTTACACATTTTTTTTAATAATAACCATTTATCATATCATGTTTAAGTTTTTATTTAATGGTATTGAATAAAATGGGAGTATATAGAGAAGCTATAAACGAGCAAAGACAGGCAGATTGTTTTGTTTTTTATTTATTCATAGCGTGGAGTTTGAGTTCAGCCTTGCATAATGTTTGGTGACGATTGTAACCAACAGTGTTTTATAAACTAGACAAATATTACTAAAAATGCTGTCATAATGAAATCTAAAATGTTTAACTTACTTTCAATCACTGAGGCTTATTATCGAGTAGTACATAAATAAATCAAAAACGCAATTTGCCCTTCACGGCAGATGACGCGATAACTTTAATATTCTAACTAGAGCTTCATCTATACTGACTAATGCCGTGTCCATAAAATACAAATTAGATATATCGTTTTTATTATTTTAACTAACAGAAGCACCGAACCATAATTTTAATATTAGAAGTACAGATAAGTTGGCCGTCCCACGCTTTACGCTAAGTAACTCTAATAAAAGCTTTATACGTAATTATAAAGTATATATATATATATATAAAGTATTCGGTTTTACAATAAGATCCCAAGTAACATTACCGATTTACCTGATAATAAGTTCAAGCAAGTTTTATTCTCAAAAGGTTATTACAGGGTGGATCATTACGTGAACGATAGTGATGTCTGGAATTAATCCATATCTCTGTGCTTCCGATAACATTAGCTAAGACTATGATTTGTATAGTTTTTATATGAAAAAAAAAATTGATATATATTATATTTATAAAAAAAAGAACTAGATCGAGTTTTTTGCCGGCTCTTGTCGGCTAGGTTATTTTCCGAACCGGTGGTAGTGTTTTAGACGTTCATAAGCGCCTTCTTAGGGCCTAAATTGAATAAAGATGTTTTTGATTTTGAACACATAAAAAGTTTTTCCGCATAAGAGTAAAATTTTCGGTGCGTTCATTAAAAAAGGGGCAGCCTAGAATGACAATATATAGCCAAGAACACACAGTGAAAGCCAGCCTCATTTGTCAAGCTCTCGGCATTGTATGCAGCGCCTTCATCGCTGAGCGACTTTTTAAATTTTGCACTTTACATCGCACAATTTTAACAACTCAAAGTTCAAACAATGCACTGTTATTGTAAAATATGGTAAATATTAAGACATAGTATTACGATCATGGCTAGCTGAAACGCCGGTGACATACGTCAAAAGAATTTGTTCGTTACAACTCATACGATACAACATGTGTACAGAAAATTAGTCTTTATAATTTACCGCACTATTCACTTGTTTATGTCAGTTCAAACTGAACTATCTGGGTCGATCCACGGTCCCGCTTATGTAATAAAAAAGAGTAAATCGAGAATAGCACAGAATTTGTTTGTGAGTAATTAATTAGTACGTTGTCTCTTTCCCTCTTTTACAGACCTTTACTGCTATCTATTTCACTTATTTATAACATTAATTATAAAAACATCTCTTCATGACGACAACCTGGATACTGACGATCTTAACTCCGTTTGGAGGGAACTCTCAGATAGAAACAGTGGAAAACTGCCCTGATGAGTAGCTCCAGTTCTTTGGAAATTATCCGACCACCGTTTTGCGTTTTTTTTTTTCTCTCGGGGGTTGTTTGGGCCTCTTCCTGCGATATGGCCAAATACTGCACTATATTAGGGGCAAAATTTTAATGTTAAAGTAATAATAGAATTTAAATAATGTGATTTTTTTTTTAAATAATAATCTAACGTATTCACTATTAAGAACCTGGGATTTTGACTTTAATAACGAAAACTAAAAATGTAAAGCTATATGTGTTATGTCAAACATGGAATTTTAAAGAGATATAGCAGATACGTTTTCAAATTTACGTATACAATGCAAGTATCTTGAAACATAGAATTTTAACTTTCTGGTTTAGAATTTTTCTGTGTGACGATGCCATATTGTTTTGGAATGGTAATATGTATTGTAAATTAATTTTATATGCACTAATGTAAGTTATTCTGTATTCGCAATCACACAATCTAAAATAACCAAAATATAGTCCTCCCAAAAAATTATTTCTCTGCTTATCCTGAAAGTTTCATGTCATGATGAAAGACATTCATCTTCCAATTCCCAACTAAAAATTCGAACATTTTCGAAGCGAGAGGTAAATAAAAAGGGAAATCCAATGGAGTGACACTTTTAAAAACGTCGA
This sequence comes from Samia ricini, assembly GCA_014132275.2. NCBI lineage: Eukaryota > Metazoa > Arthropoda > Insecta > Lepidoptera > Saturniidae > Samia > Samia ricini. The sequence continues at coordinate 28,203,819 of AP028159.1, read as the reverse complement.
CAGTTGATTTTAGAAAAAGCCTTTGTTTCTGTTAACCATACCGGTCTGTCCCCTCGTTGATTTAAGTACACAATGGATTCCCCCTTACGCCTCGGCAGTGCTTCGATAGCTTAGAAAATGTTCACAATAAAAATGTACAGGAGAACGAAAATTTTAACAGGAATAAAAGATATCGGTTTTTGTTTGTGACATTTATTGTTCGACGTCTTTGTTCGAATGTATTTTGGCAGCATTAAGGAAAACTGTAGTTTTATTCAATGGCATCAAACTCATAAATGAACGAATATCATATTATTACGAAAGAATTTGCAGCCGAAAATTGTGAACTCTAAAAGGTTTGCTGTGTTTAATGGGTAAGAATTGTTTAGTTTACAATTGACAGTTTAAGAAATATGTTCGAGACCTTTTTCTACTGAACTGAAGTTACCCCAAAGAACAATCTCATAAAACAATTATGTCTTTATTAGCTTCACTATGACTTCCATTGAACAAGTAATTTTGCCTGGACAAGCTTAACCGTTCCTTTCATCCCTTCCTTTACCCATTTGAATCTCGCGGCCATAATGCACCAATCGCAACGTGTGCTACCCGAGCGCTCGCTAGCCAATAAAAACAGTAGTGTGTGTGCCGTTAATAACAAAAACCGAAACTCGCGAGTGCTCCGTGAAAGAAAACAAAAAAAATCAAGAAAATAAGTCAGAAAAACACCCAGCGGTACAGTGCGAGTGTGAGATCCAGGTGTTGGGCGTGAGTCAATTATACCTGTTCTTTTTCTTGTAACCCTTATCCTGGTTGAGCTTATACATTGCCGTTCTAAAACAATCATTTTCGGCTCTGTTTCATGGATGGAGTCAGCAATGCAAAATAACGTATCATGTTGTTAAAATTGGTCCAGCTGATGCGATGATTCCTTAGTTGGTAGTGCGGCCGAATTTCGCGTCAATCGACGTGGGTTCAAAACCCACCTCTCCAACTCTAAAATTAGTCTAAGCTTTCGGTGAAGGAAGATATCGTGAGGAAGCCATAGCTCGGTGGTAGGGCATTTTAAATAATGCCCCCCGTGGTAATACCACCTTCAAGATAGAAAACCTGTCACCAAATACCAATAGGTGTGTTCCAGCAGCATAACTTGAGAATCAGTATCTCTAGGCTTACCTACCTTGTTTACCATCCTGGACCACATCGTCACTTACCATCCGGTGAAATTGAGGAGTCTATACCGCGTAAAAAAAACTTATGATCTGTTAGCGTTAGATCAGTTGATATTGTCTCGAGTTATAAGTCTAGCATCAGCCCGGCGTTTACGCCAGCTTTCAATTGTTTTCCTATTGTTTAATTTTTTATTGGTATTTGAGCGATTAAAAGTAAAACTTAGAAATGCATGTATCATACAAACTAAATACATATGAGCACATACATGTCATGTGTGTTTTCATATAGAAGTGAATATTTGCGTAGACAGTTAAACCAATAGTTTATTAGAGAATTTCGAGCTACAAAATTTATAGTTGATATGTTAGTGTTGTTACGAGCTGGAAAATTAGTCTGCTACGTGCTCGACAATAATTAGACTGTAATAATGTGTTTCGAATCCGCTTAGTGGAATAATCTATGATACGGATAAAATAGCATGAGAATAAGGTTGTTAAACCAGTAGTTTTTTTTGTTAATTTAAATGATTGCGTAAAGGTGAGTGGCCTTCGAGCCTACGTTCACGCGTCTGCTTCCTTATTTACAACGTGAAAAGCGATTTAACACGGGTAGTGTAATTTAAACCAGGTAATTCATGCATTGCCTTCATTCATGTATGTGGCTTTATAAATACATAAATTTTAACATACACTTTTCACTGACAAATGAATGTAGAATAGAATGTAAATTACATTTTATTTCCTATACGTGGATATACAGAAATTTAGATATAAATAATAACATAAATAGGTGGCGTGAGAATGACGAATAAAGTAAGAAATGCTCACTTGTTTTGGCCATGTGGAGAGAATAGATCAAAGAAGACTGATGAAACAAATTTACAAGGTGAACGTGTCTTGACTAGATTAAAGACGTTCTGAAGAAAAGCCGCGGTCAAAACTACTCGTAACCGAAGAGCTTGTATGAAAACGGTCATTAAAGTAGACGAAGAGAAAGATGTTTGTCGGAATCGTAGCAGGTGGAAGGATAGTCTCTGCTTACCAGCATGAGAGAGAGACGTGATGTTATGTACGCATGTATATTAATATTATGTAAGTAATATAACCCAAAACCTTATAATAATCAATTTGATAGCTTGGGGTGCGTGGTAAACTCTGCTCATATATATAGGGTAACCCGGAGCTCTTACTCCAGCATACAGATAACGGTCAAGCCGAGGTTCGTACCACTTTGGTGTCCTTGTGCTAGTGAAACTTTTCCGGTAAAGAATATTAGCTAGTTTAGAAAAAAAATGGTCTTCCTCCGGCAGTAGCCCAAAACATGTTCCTTTACACTACTACGCTACACGTGGGTACATGGGTTCTATAAGAGACTTTGTTTTTTGTTTTTCTCCTCCACCACCCCATCATAATGCGAATTCTGTGGAATTTTAAATAAAGGTAGCAGCCCCAGCCGAGTTTTTAACCACTTTTGGTGTCGTTGCTCTAGTTATATTTTTTTCTCCTGAACACATTAAGCTCTTGCCCCAAAGTCCCGTAAAGAATGAAACTGTCGAGGCCTATCAGGTCAACAGCTTTAGTCAATCACCAAATAAAAATCATATAATCCTTAATTGCATAAAATGCACACGTATCTATCTGTTAGTTGGCTTATAACCCGAAAACAATCAAGCTAATCAGCCAGGTCAAGTTTTAATATAAACGTTATACGTTGTTATATTAAATAGTAAACTGAATACTGCATAACTAATGTGAAACTTGCAAACATGACCATTATTATGTATGTACGTACTTTCTTTACGTCCTGACTTTACATTATATAAAGGTTATTTAAAATAACAACACTGGCTATAATATTGAAATTCACGCGAGCGGTTCTGCGAGTTATAATACTTAACGATTTAATTAATCGTATTTAACAACAAAACTCCCTACAACAGGATAGAAAGTTTACAGACAAAAATTAGTGAAACTTGTTCGAGAAAGAATTCCAATGAGTTTCTGAAATTCCAGTAGCGACTTCATTTACAATTATTGTTTTTATTCTACATTTACTTTTGCGTGTCCACCGCACGCGAACCGGTAACTATTTAAATAAGTACTATCATAAATTGTATGTTTAATTCGTAGGTAATTTTTAATTATTCGAGATGGTTGTATATTTTAGTGCCCGATCCAGATAACGTTCAGTTCGCCCTATGTAACAGCGCTTTTGTTTGGCCCCGTAGTTACGTGCGCCCCCGTACTTAAATGTCTAAGTGAAAAATTGCACGCTACAGTTAAAAGGTTAAACGGGAGTGACCATTTATCCTTTCTGAATCGTTGCTTTAAACTGGTTTTGTAACTTTAAAAATGTTTTACATTCAACGTTTTATTTGTAATTCGTTTTTTAATTGTTTTTTGATTTTCATTTTACGTTTAACTTTCAGGGGTTTTAAAATTTTATTTTCAAAATCAAAATCAAAGAAATCTTCATTCAATTAAGGCCCTAAGAAGGCGCTTATGAACGTCTAAAACACTACCACCGGTTCGGAAAACAACCCAGTCGAGAAGAGCCGGCAAGAAACTCGATCTGGTTCTTTTTTTTAATAAATATAATACATATCATTTTTTTATAATAAAAAACTATACAAATCATAGTCTTAGCTAATGTTAGTGGAAGCCCAGAGATGTGTGTTAGTTCTAGACATCACTATCGTTCACGTAATAATCCACCCTGTAATAACCGTTTAAGATTAAGACTTGCTTGACATAACACTTAAACTTATTATCAAATAAATCGGTAATGTTACTTGAGATCTTATTGTAAAACCGAATACTATTTTACCTATAAAGCTTTTATTACACTTACTTAGCCTAAAGCGTGGGACGGCCAACTTGTCTTTATTTTCTGTGTCTTTAAAATTATGACGATCATTCACTAGATCGATTTTATGCTTAATATGTCGATTACCCATAAAAATGAGACAATAGAAAAACAATGGAAAGCTGGCGTAAACGCCAGGTTAGTGCTCAGGGGGTTATTTTAATGATTTCAGTAATGTTCATGATTTAAATGAAATATGCACTTTATTTACATATATTAATAAGATAAAATACGATAAGATAGACATTACATACATCAATCAAATTTGTCTAATTTTTTTTCCTTTAGTAGCTTAATAAATGAGCTTTGATGCTATCAAACTTTACAAATATTATTTTTTAATTGCCAATATCGATTACTTTAATTTTTTTTTACAGTTTTAGAGACATCTACAATTACATTAAGATACAAAGTTATAGACAACGCAAAACTAAAGGACATTTACAGGATTCCGTTTACATGTAAAATAAAAAAACAGCAGACGAAGCACAAATAAGTGAAACGAAGAAACGGAAACGGATTTTTTTTATACTTGTGTTAAATAAATCAAAATGTAGCTCACTAAGCATTTTATTAATTGTATCATTGCCTACTTGAATTAAGTATGAATTCGGTCTGTACGTATAGCTCTAACAAATGGAAACAAATTACGTTATGTTTTGTACGTAACACACATAGATTTACTCAGTATATCCGAACAATCAGCAAAATCATTGAGTATGCAAAACAGATATAATATATCAGTCATATTTTTCCATTCGTACAATGGACGTACATACTATATGATTTCTTAGAGCGCGACGTATAGTTAGACAAAAAAAGTGCTTGATCGAAATAGGAGATAAAGAACAAATCATTTGTGTTTAAGTACAATGCGAGTAATTTAGGCTCCCAAAATCAGTAACGTACCTATTCAAGTTTGGATTGGACAAAATAGTAATAAAGTATTCAAATTTCGATAACAGCTTAAAAAACGCTAGTTAAGACAATAAAATTTATTCAGTTCAGAGTAAAATAATTCTAAGCTATATATTAGAATTTGTGTTGTTTTAACATATAAATAACATACATACATACATACATATGCTCACGCCTGTATCCCCGAAGGGTTAGGCAGAGGTGAAGTAGCGAACTACAACCACCCACATTTCGCCGAGCTTAGTTCCGTCCCAGATGTGACAGGGGGCGAGCCTGTCGCCTATCGGGCACAAATTCCAAACTCCGGGATGATACTGAGTAGAAAAAACCCAATATCACTTGACCCGACCCGGGGATCGAACCCGAGACCTCAGAACGGCAGTCGTATGTAATACAAACTGCGCTACCGAGGCAGTTATAAATAACATACGTTTAAAAAGCAAACATTCATAAGTATGTAAAAGTATGGCAATAATTTTCCAATTCATACAAACGAATCTACACAGATTAAATAAATAAATTATATTTATGACATTTTTTTGTCACTTATTATTTATCCTTAACTAAGCATTTGGACAATAATTTAGTAAGAGGAAAATGCTTGAATACATTTATTATTTATTCGACAAGTCTTTCCGGATTATTTCCTCTGTTCGTATTTCTGCGATGATTTTCGATAGCATTCCATGTAACAGGCAAGTCGTTCTATCGTTATGATGTCCCACCATTTAGACGTCTATTATTATGAAAATCAGTCCTATTGGAAATGAAAATATGGACAGATGAAATAATTCGCTATTCAAGTCTATATTATTATTTATTTCTGTTACTATTTAATTTAGAATTTTAGAAATAAATTAATTTAAATTATTGTTTGCCAGATCGTTGCCAGAAGTGTTAACACTGCTATATTTTTAAAAGCATTCAATTATAATCGATTGATAAACAGAAAAGAAACAAGAATTAAACTGTTTTATTTTTTCAATTTCTTTATATATTTTCAGATTAGTTACACTACCTATTAAACCCCTTGAGCACTTACCTGGCGTTTACGCCAGCTTTCCATTGTTTTCCTGTTGTCTTTGTATTGTCTTATTTTTACGAGTACTCGACACATTAATAATCACGTATCGACTACATACAAGACCGAACGATAATCCCGTTTTAATTTATGTAGTTTAAATAAACAAAGAGATAGGGAGCGAAGTGAGGAGTTCCTTGAAATTTTCGGCATGGGCCAGTTGAGTTTTATGGACGGGACAGATGAAAACGTCACTAGGACGGTCTCGACGGTATAACATTTGGATTTATTCAGTCGTGAAATTAAACAAGCCCCGAAGCCCCCTCTATCACAATTTATGTTCGCACTAGATTGTAAAGGCCCTAAGGCGGAGGAGATACCTCGGATTGTACCCTCATTAATTGGCCCAGTCATAGTTGGAGACGTATTTTGTTTCTGATTATACTAGTTAGATACGAGGTAAGGTGCGTTAGTCACGGCATGTCCGTGTGAAGTGCGTAAATAAGATAAAGGGGAAGTTTTTTTTATAGGAACAGGAAGAACTTTTATCAGAGGGCGTTTGAACTTTGTAACAAAAATATATTCATAAATTAGCTTATCTAACAGCAATGACGCAAAATAATTCAGTAATTTCATTCATTAATAAAATAAACGAAGATAAAATTTATTTTAAAGAAATAAATAAATATAACAGAAAAAAAAAAAAAAAAACTATAGCGAAGGCAGCAACATGAGAATTTTTGGATATTTATTGTCGAAATTTTTTGTGTCTAGTACAAGTCGATCCAGAAATTGATTAATCGGAGCCGTATTCAATAACGAGTATTTCGTTTCGTGTATGGTGATTACAATTTAGCAAGGCATGAGTGCCCTTCAATCTTATATACGTTCATTACCCTCTTCGTTCTGCAGACACCTAAAATATACCCGAAAACCATTCGAGCTCCATAAAAACTAAGTATCGATAGATACGAATGTTTATTGCGTACGTTACTTTGCTAACAAGGGTTCAGGTACAATATTTTTGTAGCGCACAAAATGTTATTTATATGTTGATAACTCTTTCATGTGCCTTATGAAATTCGAAAGAGAAATAATTACGCTTTAGATACACAATGAAGGGATGATGGCGCAGTGGATAGTGCTGCTGGATTCCGCGTCAAAGGGCGCGAGTTCGAGCCCACTTATCCAACTCAAAAATCAGCCTGAGCTTTCAGTGAAGGAAAACATCGTAAGGAAACCATAGCATGGTGGTAGGACATTTTCTAATAATGCCCGCCTGGGTAGCTACCACCCTCAAGTTTGAAAACCTCTCGTCAAATACCAATAAGTGTGTTTCGGCAGCAACATTTTAGAACCAGTACCCCTACAAGCTTAGTGTGTTTACCATCCTGAACCACATCGTCACTTAACATCCGGTGAGATTGTGGTCCTAGCACTTAGCCTAAAAAAAAACTTACAAAATTTATTCTTATTAGAATGTTAAAAAAAACTACTCGTTTATTAAACTACAACGTTATGGTGTATCAAGTATTACATTAAAAAGTTTTAATTATTATATATTTATTTCTGATCGACCTATCCTGTTGATTTCATCGTAATATTTTAGGAAGGTTTAAGAAAATTCACTTTTAGTGTTCGCTGGTTATTGCTTAGAGTCGTGTCGTGCAGGAGCTGCAGAATTGTCACGTTTTCTGTTATAAACGTCGTGTCGCCGTTGAAACGAGGGGTAATGTGCGACGCCATTAAAAGCCCATAAATACACAATCGTCTCTATAAATGTCACTGCTTCGTAGTTTGTTGTCGTGAATAAAGTGCACAGTGCAATCTACAATGTTGTGCTATATTACTTCATGTTCGTTCATTACAAGTTCAATGAATGGTGAGTTAGTTTGATGTTTGAAATATGTTTTATTTAAATTGTGGTGGTTTTTTGCTGATGTAAATTTAAGAAAAGGATGTAGTAAAAGGCTTTGGTGAATAAATCGGTAATATTATTTTAGCTTATTTTTTACTGTAATTAGACATTATTAACATGTAACATGTTTTTGCACAAAGATACAAGCAGCGTCTATTATTAATTTCGAATGTTATCATTACAGAGATAAGAGTAAAATACGACTAATATAAATTATTTTTATTAATGTGGACTACACATAACCAGCCCGGGACCACATGTGTTGACCTCGTCATTTCTGTGAATCATGTCAGATAAGTCGTAAGAATCTCCAAGCTCTAGGTATGCATGTGCTATTTAAATTGCATTTTAACAGATAACAGTTAAAGAAAAGAAGTAATCTAAGGTCTATGAACAAACCATATTATTTAAAGTATTAAATATTGATTCTTTAAAAAAAAAAGAAGTTTTTATAATTGGCGTGTAGTTTAATCCAATTACGTGCATTATATTTAAAGACAATCCGACATATCCAATTATTATTAAAGGGTATAAACATTAGAAAATAAACCAAGCCAAATGGGTTAAATTTTAAACAGTTTTAGTTGCGAACGACCGACCGAACGTAATAATCATAAAATATAAAAAAATTAAACTTGTGTGCTCGACCGAAGGTATAATACGGTATAGATGTTATGACCCAAGGCAAACTGCCAAGAGTTTTCACTCAGAAAACCTAAAATAAAGCCAGCCACATTTTTTATAGCGTGCATAATCAAATTAGTTGACTTAAGGGTATGCAATAATAGGCGATTCATATTGTTCAGAAAACTATAATAACAACTCGAGATAATTTACCCTCTTCAAAATCGATAACAAAGATCTTAACGCTTAATTTATTTATGTGTCACTTCAAAACATTTTTAATATATTAAAGTATCTTACATATTTTGAAATGTGTATATTTTGAAGTAAATGTTGTTATTGATCTAAATTCGCTCATTAAAGTTTTTTGTTTCTTTTAAGAAAGAGTTGTCATTAATTTTAAAAAAGCTGACAATTTTGTTTGACTTATAAAAGAATACATAGATTTGTTTTAATACTTTATGAGCTCAGCGCTTTGACCACAATCTCATCTGATGTTTTCCAGAACGGTAAAATCACATTAAGAATAGAGTTACTGACTTTCGAGTGATGATGTCGGAACATACCTGTTAGAGTTTGGAGACAGGTTTTCAAGGTTAAGGGTTGTTGCTACCCAGACGGGCATTATTAAAAAAAACGGCATTTAACCATGATATAATTTGCTCGCAATGTTTTATTTACCGAAAACTCGGCTTTGAGTTAGAGTTGAATAAATGGGTTCGAATCCGCAACTTTCGACGCAGATTCCGTCCGAACCACCATCCGAGCCATCATCGCTTAAAATCATAATATCTCTATGGTTATACTATGGTGTGATAATTTATGAAAAGTTGCCATGGCTTATTCGCCTATTATTATAAAAGTTATCAGAATAAACTAACTAATCCTCTAATTTTAAATTACAAAGATTCTATATTTTTAAAAAAATTAATGTATTCCCTTTTTACAAATGAATGAAATTACAAAAAAAAAATCCATTATAATACTTTTCATAAAACTACACTAAAGAGTTATTTAAAGTGTATAAAAAGCGGCAACATTAAATGCTGAACCTTTTTAAATTTAACGACCCGTTTAAAATAACGATTCAGAAAGGATAAATGGTCACTCTCATTTACCCCTTTTAGTCGTGGCGCGAATTTTTTCACTCGGAGAAAACAAAAGTGCCGTTGTGTTGTGTTGTTCTCTATAAACCGAGCGTTATCTTAATCAACACTAAAATGTACCGCAGTCAGCATTAACAATTAAAAGTTTACGAGGAACGAAACATTTAAATTATTCTTAGAGGCGGGCAATAACGCAAACCGCGGTGATGTTGTACCAATGATTACAACTATCAGATTATTAATTACATTTACCCTAATTTGCGTATGCATTAAAGTTTATATTTTTCCAAATTCGAATACGTTTAGTAATAAAAAATACATTATTACTAGTATCCAATAGTGATATTTTAAAAGTTCTCCTGAAAATCTAAATGGGTCAACAGTTTTGGGTTCATTACTTTAATTACAAAATCTCACCTCGTGTTAAGTGACGATGTGGCCCAGGATGATACAGATACTAAGCAATGACAATAGTTCTCAAGTGGTGCTGCCGGGATACACCTTATTAACCTATAATCTTTCAAGAGATGCGTGGCGATAGATTTTCAACTTATTATTTACATCTTATGTCACATCCTACATATCCAACATATACTTTTTCGACAGAAATAGACATATCTTGACTTCTGCTATCGGCAACTCGTTTAGAAATGATTGTGGTAATAACCTAATGCCTTCTTTTAAGAATAAGCGTTTGCACAATTATAGAATATTTACATGACAAAATTTTAACAGTGTTATAATTGTTTTATTTTTCTTATATCTATATATATATATATATATATATATATATATATGTATAAGCAAAGTTTGTTTTCTTTTTCCGAGGTAAACTCGAAAACTACTGGACCGATCAGCATGAAACCACAACCATTCGACGCGGAATTAATCGTAGATGGTTATAGGCTATATATTTTCAAATTCTATTGTACATTTTCCACTTCAATTTACGCTTATATACATTTTTTTCCGCTGATATAAACAAAATATTCTTAGGTTTATTCATTCATTTGTTTTTTTTAAATTAGCTATAATATGAAACGTCATATGCACCAGAACATATGAAACACGGGTGAGCCGCAGGTACCAGCTAGTTTTACTTAAGAACAAAGACTTGAAAGTATGTACGTTATCGAAAGTACATGATGATATCCTTTATTTATTTTATTTGGCAACCCTATCAAACGAAGATACTTTTATAAGAGACTTTTAGTTTGTAATTTTGACATCGTAGCGAAAACACTTTGCAAGTTCTTCAAAATAAAGTTCTAAAGGCAAGTGGTCTTTATCTTTAAAATATTCTCTTGTAATAAAAAAATAAGATCAGTTGAAAGCTTTAAAAACAGTTTGTCAACGTCATTTTATGCAAGAAACTTTCACCAAATTTATTGAAAACACACTTTAGAATATAATCTGAGAGTTGATGATATTTACATATTTACAATAATATATATATTGATATTTACAATCAAGAATTAAGATTAGTAATACATACAATATGCACATCTGGCGGACAATGACTCTTGACATTTTCAAATTTTTCATTTATGTGGCTTTAAGTAAATGTAATAATTATAAATATGTATTAAAAGAAATGTCTGAATATGATAATATGTGAAATAAAAATAACATAGTATAATAGTAACATTTACAATACATTAGTTTTTCATCAATCAATTTTATCATTATGTTAACGGAATACCGATGAACGTACCTATTGAAAAGCCCGTAAAAGTGCTCATATTGAATAAAAAAAGATGTTAAAACCATTAAAAAACTCGTATCGAAATTTCAACGAAACGTCGATGAGTCCGTGGTATTGAATAACAGAGCTTTTCGTAGAATGAAACCCGGAGACGGCAGGATGATTAAAGAGCTCGAGTCATGTAAGCCGCGAAGCCGCACCTCGGAACGCGCCCGCGCAAAATTAATAAACCGAATTACTCTTCTTTACCGTCCCATAAATTACATTGATGGTGACTGGTAACAGTTACAGAAACCGTAAAAGGTGGTAGGTTTTATTAGAAAACCAGTAAAATATTTTGAATATTATGTTATTTATAGTACACGGTCTTTAAATCATTCGGATTTGTTAAAGCTATTGGCGTCAGTTTTAATGGATATAAAATAGCATTTTTTTCAGCGGCGTAAGAAGGAATAATTCTCTCTCAGTAAGTAAAGATTCCCCTGTACGTAGAATACTTTATCGAACAACAAAAGGAAAACGCATTAGCTGAGTAGTCGAGCATTCCTATTTGACTGGATTACGATCTTATCTATACAAATAAATAAAATTATAGCGCCTGTTTGTAATATCGAACAACTTTTTACTAAATACCTACGGATAGATACATATACCAGAAACACAATTTTTAACATTATTGTCTGTCTATCTCTTTGTTTCAAATATTTTCCGGTACGTCTGTATTGATTTTGACAGGACTTATTCTGAAAGATAGGTGAAGTTACACGCCGTAACTTAGGATACTATTATTTTTCGAAAATAATACGGGTTCTGTGTAGAAACATTATTTTGTGAAAAAAAAACGATTCTGTTGTCAGTGTACTTAGCAAGAGTGTGTTATTGTAAGAATTTGTTAGAAATGTCTTGGGTTTCTCTTAGTATAAAAAATAATTTATGGTCAAAAAATAGTCGAACGAAACGGCCGCCACTTTTTGCGGTAGTTGAAACTGCCATGTGAGGCCCACATTCCCCTCCGTGCCTCTGCACCAGAGGCAGTGTGTGCGTAAATGCATTCTCTCCACGTTTAAAAAAGGGCCAAAACATAGTGAAGGTGAAAATATTATTTTCCAATTATTATTTAACAGCTATATTAGGCAGGGAAGAATTATGCGAAATATAAAATATGATATGCGGGCGGAGCCGCGGGGGCACAGCTGTAAAATGTGTATGAATTTAGGGAATTCATACTGTATATTCAATTAAAGAGGATCGTGTAAATGGATACAACTCCGGATAATTGGATATACAATAGGCTGTTGTATTTGTAACACGACATGTTTAACATCGATGAACCTTTGTCTCTAGATTCTAAGACAAATTAAATATCTATTTCACATACGAACATTTCCATCCTCGTATGTAACAATGGAATTTGTAATTATTAATGTTTAGACAAAGTTATTATAGTTTATATTATTTAAATGCATAGATTATCAATGAAGGAATCATCATGTTTAGAAAACCTGAACGTATAAAAATGGCAAAGAGAATAATCTATACCGAGTTTTTTTTAAACCACCTGAGCGTTCTTTGCTGGAGCGTCTACGATCTATTTTTGGTTAGGAAAGAAACAAGCTCAGTAATACAGATAATTAATGTCAAATGTAACTCTAAGATATTCATTTTTAGAAGTACTGACTGCATCTAACTTTTATGTATCTGTCGACGAAATAAAATCAAGTTCGGAGAATTGTTAACTCTGAATTCAAGTAATGTTATTATATTATCAAATAACGTGATATTATTTTTAATTTCTATTATACATTCTCGACTCGTAAATACTATAACATTCTGTTTGTGTTTAGTTCATTATTCAGTAAGAGAATCAAACCCAACGGTTACCTGTTTACCCCAAATAACTAGTGTATATTTTATTGTATGAAATAAATTTTAACATTGATAAAATCTTTAAAAAATGTCTATTCCGTGATCAAATATAATTAAAAGTTTCCTTTTAATAATCATACTTGTACAGGCACCGTTAAAACTAACGCATAGTGGTAAGTGATTAATTAATTTGATAATTATGAAATGTGAATTATTATGGTACCACGTAATCGCGTGCTGATGACATTAGAAAAAGTTGTATAAATTATATTTATTTACTTTTTTTCGTTGTCATTTATGTAGTGAGTCATTTATTTTACTTGTAATAAATATTATAGGATTCTATTAGTAGTGTTATTACATTTAATTTCTAAACAATTATTACTATATAAAGTTTAGAATTTGGATTAAAATTTCTAGTATGAATTCCAAAATTAATTGGAATAATCATTGCTTCTATTAAATTTTAATAAAGATTAAGCACAATGGATGTAAACCAAATATTTTTTTATTCTTTTATTTTGTATCAAATACTAATAGTTTTTTTTAACTACGACGCAACATTTAATTTTACGAGATTAACTTTAATAGCTACGTATACATTGTTCCATCCATCCATCCATTTAACCGAAAGAAGTCCACTGCTTGACATAGGTCTTCCACAAATATTACCACGACGACCAGTCCTGCGCCACCCGCATCCAGTGGATTCCCGCTACCATCACCAGGTCCTCGGTCCACCTTATACGCTACGTCTTCCGGCGCGTGGTACCCATTCGAGAACCCGTTGGCCACATCGAGCATCGGTTCTAAGAGAAATGTGTCCAGCCCACAGCCACTTAAGTTTAGCACTTCTTCAGGCAATGTCGGTTAGTTTGGTTTTTCTACTGATTCCTGATTCGATCACGCAGTTAAACTCCAAGCATGGCCCTCTCCATTGCCCTTTGAGTAACTTTGAGCTTCCTTATTAGGCCCATTGTAAGCGAACACGTCTCAGTGCCGTATGTCATCACTCGCAACACACACTGGTCGAAGACTTTCGTCTTAAGACACTGCGGTATGTTGGTCGAGAAGATTTTGCGTAGTTTCCCGAAGACGGCCCTGACGAGTTGGATTCGACGAGTAACCTCTTTCTCGAAATTGGATTAACCTAATTGGATGGTTTGTTCCAGGTTTACATAACTATCAACAACTTTGAGCATAGAGTCACCGATTTTTATAGGAGTTGGCACAACATGGACATTAGACATGATTTTCGTCTTGCCCAAGTTCATTTTAAGGCCAACTCGTTCGGAGGCTTCAATGAGGTCACTAAGTACCTAAGTAGAATACACTAACTAAGTAGGATGTAGTTAGGTCTTCTGCGGTTTCAGCCATGACTACTATATCATCAGCAAAGCGGAGGTGTGTTATGTACTCGCCGTTTATGTTTATGTCAAGCCCTTTCCAACCTAGAACCTTGAAAACATCCTTGAGTATAGTGGTGAACAGTTTCGGAGAAATAACACCTCTCTTTGTAACGCCACGCCGCAAAGGTATAGATTTTGAGGTCTGGTCCTGTAATCGGACACAGTGGCGTTTTCGTACAAATCCTTTAACGCTTTGATGTACCGATAATCTACTTGGCACCGTTGAAGAGACTGCAGTAGAGCCCAGGTCTTAGTCGAATCGAAGGCTTTTTCGTAGTCCACAAACGCTAAACAAAGGGGTAGATTATACTCCTCGGTCTTCTGTATAACCTGCTAGAGCGTATGAATACGTGTACGTTGTTATAACTAGTCAAACCTCTCATATTGTGTAGTAACCACGGACTATTAAAAATTAAGGTGAGGCTTCTTCCGTGATGTTGTTTGAAACACAGTATAGTACAAAACTAGAATATTGAGCTACTTTTTTATTTATTAACATGATTTTGAAAACTCACCCCTCGATTATATAAACATCCTATAACACATATACTTTATAATTATTTCATGTGGAGATTAATATCTTGTCAGATTAATGGGTTGTTAATGTAAAGATCAAAAGTAAACCTTTGAAATAAATTGTTTTAATAAAATTAAATCGGCATTACATATCATTGGCAAAGACGCCATGCCATAAAACAATACAAAAACACAAAAGAATGCATTCTGAATTGATCTTATGCAATACGTATCTTTAGAAATAAGAATACAGACATTTCAATAACACATAATTTACTTCGCTACTTATCATTAAAAAAACGTATAAATAATGAGAAATATAATTAATATCACGATGGTAATAGTCATTTTTTTTTTGTATTTTTAATGATAAGTATCGAAGTAAAATTATATAAACGAGAATCATCCAAATAAGGGAAAATGAACTCAGTTCAGTGAGTTTGTATGCATCTCGATTAATCGATGTAGCAATGTTCTAGTTTCGCTCTTTCATTTCGCACAGATACCTGGGTTATGAACTCAGAATAATGAGTTTTTACACAAAACTGGCTCTGGGTTTAATCAGTGTTCAGTCGATTGGTTCACGTATGTTTGCTTATTTTTAATGTTTGTTATTTCCGTATTTGCATTTTTTGCCTCTGTAACTAATCTGTGCGCGGGCATTTATTATTGTATTACACAGTATGTGCACACGACTCCGCCCGTGTTTTATATATTCTTCACTGTGTAGTGTAGTTTTTTAAACAACCTTTGGAAAATTAGGTTTAGATGGTGCTGTCCCTTGAATCGTATTTTGTTCACAATTCCATGAGTTTTAATTTTTTATACAGAACCCTAATTATTTTCTTAAATTATTTTTGGTAGTAAGTTAAAGTAAAAATATTTCTCACAGATTCAATCACCAGCCAGTAAAACTGGTTGACCAGTGAACCATTGAATCAGATTTTATTCACACAATTTCATCAGTGGAACCCTAATTACTTACGATAAATAAAAATAAGCTTAAGTCACAGGGAGTAACTACTAAAAAAGTCACGTCAAAATTGGCTCAGCGGGTTCGGAGATTAGCCGGAGTTTTTTTTAAATTCGTTCTCGTTGTATAAATTAATATGTATTTAGTAAGAATTTGGTATTTTGATATTACAAACAGACACTTCAATTTTATTTATTAGTATATATTAGACCAGATTAGATCCACAAAAAAAACTGAAGTTCATTGTCGCGTAAATAATTTTTGCTTAAATAAATAATGCCGTACTCACATATAATTAAGGTTACATTTAAGATCTATTGTAATAATAATTTAACTTTTAATAAGCTAAATACCTTGTTGGTGATTGAAATAATTAAATAAATAAATATAATATTGCATTTTACTTTCACGTTGTACAAAAGAACAATTCAAACCTTTAAAAAAATGCAAAAATGCATAAAAAAATTGTTAAACAATTACACATAGACGTAAGTAAAATACTATTTTCGTCCAAAAAAGCAGAAAGAGATCAAAGAGAGAATATCAGATCAGAAAATCAGAGAGGTCATAAGACATCATATTACAATTACTTGTACATCAATGAAAACAATAGCATACCGCAAATATTATGAGCTAAGGCAAATTGCCAAGAGCTCTTCTGTTTCTAAATAAATAGAAGGAAATATCTGTCATGTGTAGGAACAAATTTGATAATTATTTTTCAACGTCGATATTGTCATATTAAAGTCATATATTATACGAATTTTTGAAATTGCGAACTAAAAAATGTAAATATTCTGAATTCACGCTGCATTAAGTGCACGAGATTGCGGTTTCCTCAATCTAAAGGTTAAGTAAGTAATATGGTTGCTGCTAATTTGTTAGTTTCGCTTCAAAAGGTTTTCGGTTAATAATTTCAAATTTTATTATAATATCATTCCGATGCATACAACTTAAGTATTACATTTGATATATTTGAATATTCCGCATTCCAAATTGTCTATTATATACAACACGGGAATGAATCTTAAAATTTCCCTGACAAGTTTCGAGTGGTCGCCCATAAATATTTATACTAAATAATCAAACATTCTACATGTCTCGTGTTCGTGTCAAATGCTTCATTTTATTTGCATAGACGTACATAATCGTATAATCGTTTGCAATTTGTTCTTTAACCATGTTTCCCTGATATCAGAAACACTTGATATACTTAACAAAACTTACTTTAAAATTCCTAATATGGTTGATTCTTTACTTTCAAAAGCAGCGAAGTGAAGCGGAGTTAGGAAGGTAATAAATCAACTATATTTATTTGTGATGGATTTCCAAAAAGTATCGCCTCCATCAATCGAATATTTAAATTTACTTGAAACAATTATTTGTCTGTTACCCTCATATACATATATAATATTAAATAATATTTTGAAAAAAATAGAATATTTTTGGTAACCGAAATCTTATGTAATTATTTGTTAAAATGAACAAATTTTTTTTTTCACTCTATATGCTCATTTCTTTGACCACAATCTCACCTGATGTTAAATGACAATATGGTTTATGATAGTAACCATACTAAGTCTAGAGCTACTGGTAATGTCTTAAAAATACTAAAATAAAAATATAAAATATATACTTTAGTGAAATTTAAAATAAACAGATATCTAATATAGTCGAAGAGAGAAAGAATCGCCCGGAGAATCCACTATTTGTTTCCGCTTTCAATACGACCAAAACAATATCGCTATATTGAAGAGTGAACAAACTGAATCGTAGTGCAATATACAATACACGAGTTCTTTTATTGAATATTTACTTAGCGACAACCGCACCGGTGGTTCTGTGATCCGACCGCGAACGTGAATGCGGGTAAAATCCACCAGAATTTTATGCCGTAGGCTGTTTCATTCGGTTAAATTAGTGTTTAATTTGTAATATTCAACTGTTTATAATGAACGTTTCGCTGTGAAGCATTCCAGTGAAGTATCGATATGAAAGTATCAATCATAGCGAAATGTTAATGAAGTTTTATTTTAATTTATTTTTAATCGGAAAAGTCGTTGACGTCTGTTTTCCTTTACCAATTTCTATATTATCGTTTCTTATAATCAGAAATAAAAAGCCGATAAGAATCTATACCGAACATTGAAAAAAAATACGAAGGATGGGCGCATAATACTTTTGCCCAATATCCCCGTGCATATACTGTAAATTAAGACCCAAAAATAATAAGTAACGTGTATATGAACTGCGAACTACCTTTGGGTGTTGGAAGATAAACAGAAAACTAAATCTACTGCACCGCATCTATAGTACTATTGTCAAACTTTATAATATATTGGCGTTCACTAATACTATAAAAGTATTATCTTTAGCCTCCAAAAATAATAACGTATATCAAAATAATACGTACGTAAATACATAAACTTTCGATCATTGCACACAAAATTTCTCACTTGCGCACGTAAATATAATCCTCCTTTAGTACATATATATGAAGTTCAAGTTGTTTGGTCTATTTTATACTGTATCCTATTTTTATCTATCTTGAAACATCCTATTAAATATTGAAACGACTGACATTGAGAAACCTTGACAAAACGGAAGAGAACCAGCTGCCAAGATACAAGAAAATCTACGAGTAATTTGCCAGTCAGGGGTTTAAAAATCACATAGCTACTATGTTTTCTACAGTTTTGTGTAGATTTTTAAATGAGGTAATGAGATATGTAAGTATTAATTTTCAACTATTGTAAAGTATTTCAAATATTTTTGTCTGATGTCTAATACCATTATTTGTTTAACTAGCAATTGTTTGTGGAGTATAGCAATCGTTATGCAGTCTGTGGAATCTAGTTGACATTATATACTGTATAATTCGGTTTTCGAACTTACTTCTCAACCATCTTATAATTGGATAACTTCGATTAAAATTACGATTATGTTTGCGATTAATTATAAATAACTATTGGCCTTAGCGACCATTTAAAATTACGTAAAACTGTAAGATGGAGTTATATCATCCTTATAGTAAATCCAATTAAAAATCTTACTATTCAAAACCGTTTGTAGATCGTATCGTTTGTAGCAAATGCAAAATCCGGTATAATTTACGACTGCAGATCAAACAAAAAAACATGACAACCATTAAATTCTACAAATGTAACCATCTCCATATAAGCGATGATGGCGCAATGTATAGTGCGGTTGGATTTCGCGTCAATAGACGCGGGGCCAAACCCAGCTATCCAACTCTAAAATCAGCCTGAGCTTTCGGTGAAGGAAAACATCGTGAGGAAACCATAGCGCATGGTGGTAGGGCATTTTCTAATAATGCCCGCCTGGGTAGTTTCCAACCTCAAGTTTGAAAACCTATCGCCAAATACCAATAGGTGTCTTCCGGGACTATCAATTGAGAACCAGTACCTCTAGGATTAGTGTGTTTACCATCCTAGACCACATCGTTAGTTAACATCAGGTGAGTGTGTGGTCAAAACACAAGGTTTGAGGTTTAAGAATAACTTTATTTCTCATAAAGAATTACATGATTCACTTACGGAGAAACAAATGCTTAAAACTAGGATTATTATTTAGAGCGCACAAAGGTACATAACTAGATTACAAAAACAAACAAATAATTACAAAGATGTGGGTAACTACATAAGATACATAGAGACCTTAAGAATTTCGATCCTTGTCAAACTGAAACAAGGATGCATGAATTATTTTAGCATTTATTAGATGAGGCATTGATGACATAGTCTCGTATCAACAAACTTTTTTTTTTTTTTTTGTAAAATTTTTGTTATTTTATTAAACGTCAATTTTGTTAATCATTTATTTTTATTATTTATTTTTGTTTAGTTTGGCTATTCTATTCATATATTTTAGATATATTTGTGATTTAGTAGCCATTTCAGTTTAGTTATATTTTAGTTTTTACGGTATTTTGCTGTAGGGTACAGCAGCAGAGGTAGACACCATTTTTACGTTACAAAAGAGAGCTGTTCGAGCAATAGATAATATGGGACCTCGCGAATCTCTAAAGAACAAGTTTCAAGAATATGATATCTTAACTTTGCCCTCCCAATACATCTTCAATAACTTGATGCATATTCGTAAAAATTTAGACAAGTTAGATCTAGTGAATGATCGTCATAATTTTAATATTAGAAGTAAAGACAAGTTGGCCGGAACCACGTTTTAGGCTAAGTAAGTGTAATAAAAGCTTTATAGGTAATAGTATTCGGTTTTACAATAAGATCCTAAGTAACATTACCGATTTACCTGACAATAAGTTCAAGTATTATGTCAAGCAAGTTTTAATCTCAAAAGGTTATTACAGGGTGGATCATTACGTGAACGATAGTGATGTCTGGAATTAACCCACATCTCTGTGCTTCCACTAACATTATTAAAACTACGATTTGTATAGTTTTTTATATGACAAAATAAATGATATATATTATATTTATGAAAAAAAAAAGAACCAGATCGAGTTTCTTGCCGGCTCTTCTCGACTGGGTTGTTTTCCGAACCGGTGGTAGTGTTTTAGACGTTCATAAGCGCCTTCTTAGGGCCTAAATTGAATAAATAAATTTTGATTTTGATGATTTGATTTTGTTAGTTTATAACCCTTATTAGTTTACGTTTAAATTGGAAATTTACTACTGTATATATTTAATTTATTGGTATATTGTATTTTTTTAATTTATTGTGGTGTTTAATGGATTTGGAAACACTTAGCCTATACCGTGTAAAAATCTACTTTGTACGACATACACAAGCGTTAATTAAAAGCAAGAAACGTACAAGTCTTGAATGACATATACACATAGTGGTATAATTGAATACAACTGTGCATTTTTCATAACACAAGCAATTTAAAACAACGGGTGCTAATTACGAAAGGCTATAGAAGTCGCGTGCCCGTGGACCCGAGCGTAATTATGCTAATCTTATTAGTCAATCCACTTCGCCTTCTGCAGTTTTATGTTTCTGCACAAGCTGTGCACTGCACTGTTTGTGCTTTAATTTGCGTAATTTGCGTGTTGGCTAACTAACATTTAAATACTTCAATGTGTATAGGATATAATCTTTTGAATACAGAATGAGAGAGCACATTTAAAAATACAAACATAAGTATATATTTTTAATCATTTTTCTGTTTGTGTTTGATTTTTTTATGGGGTGCAAAGAAGCAATTTAGATAAAAATATTCATCATAGCTAGAATTGAAAATTTTCGTGAATTTCAATTTCTCGGAATATATTAATAGACACTTTTTAAATTTAAAAGAAGAAAAGGGAACATTAAAAATTGTTGTACTATTCAATTATTGTTTAATTTCTCATATTTATTTGTATAATTTTTACGACTACATTGATACGTTGACAGTTACATCCATGATGATAAATTTCAAAATTTACAGAAAAACAATTATTTAATTGATTTATATTATTTTCTCATTTTCTTGTTAGTTATGTACTGTCTATCCATAATCATTTGAAACTCTATATTCTTTGCTTTTTCCAGATTCATTAATCTCATTACGCAAACATATCAATTCGGAGTGTGTCTGATATTCTATAGAGTTAGCATATTCGACATTCTGCTTTAATTTACGCATATAATTTGAAAGTACATTGTTTATTTGATAAAAGTATAGTGAAGTTCAGTGCACGCGGATGCAGATGTAAATAAATCAAAGTTCCCACAGATAGTATCAACGGAGCAAAAAAAAAAACCCAATAATTTTTCAATCGGTGAACTTTTACGTTCGCCGAGTAAGCGTGGATTTACAGCGAAAACCCCGCCTTTCTAACTTAGGAAATTTCACTTAAGAAACAAAAGTACTCTAATAAAAGAAGAACAATCATAAAAAGAGAGATGTAAGAAGGCGCTTCTGTAAGCTCTAAACAAAACAAAATGGCGAACGAGGGAGTGCACCTACGCGACGAGAAGCGATGCGGTGTACCCTAACTTTGAATCTAGTCCAGTACATTTTTGTGTATTATTTACATATGCATTAATACTACTTATAATAATTTATCAAAATTACAATAATACATTGTTATAACATATGTACATTTATTTAATCAAATAACTAAATAATAAAAAACTCATTCAAAGTACCTAAAAGTATAAATAATTAATGCCGTCCAGCTCGCCGCCAGACGGAAAGGTTCCCAGAAGGCTGGCCGCATTGGCACGTTGGATGGCAAAGCCTATACGCTGTGCAAGATATTGATCAGCCCTCTGTTCGCGAGACTTGCCGACTAGAGGACTCCGATCTACATAAAAAGGCTCCATGGTCCTAGAGTCTCGACCCCCAACAGATTTTGCGCCGCTTGAGATCCTCCGCTAATGTAGCTGCTGCGCCGGACTTTAACAAGATAACTAGGAGATGTGAGAGATTGACGCAAGTAGCATCTCCCATCATAAATCTATACTAATAAATAAAATTGAAGTGTCTGTTTGTAATGTCAAAATATTTGTTTTTACTAAATAGATATGAATGTATGATATACGATACCCATACCAAAAAACAATTTTAGGGTAATAACTTAGGGTAGGTACTTTAATTTTTCAAAAATATTTAATAATTTGTGTTTTTGTTATAGGTACCGTATATACGTTTTAAGTTAAAACTTACAAACAGACACTTCAATTTTATTTTGATTGGTTCAACCTAAAGAGTCACTGCCGGACACAAGTCTCCAGTTTTATTCACTAGTATAGATTATCAAAAATATAACTTTTTCTTCAGTTGATAATATTTTAAAAGGCATGTAAATATTTATTATATTTATTATATATACTGTCATTTATTCAAAAAGTACATAAATTTATACACAAAAATTTAAAATTAAAATAAAATAAAATACTATAAATAATGAATGCCGTCCAGCTCGCCGCCAGACGGGAAGGTTCCCAGGAGGCTGGCCATATTGCCACGTTGGATGGCAATGCTAATTCGCTGTGCCAAATATTGGACAGCCCTCTGGTCGCGAGACTTGTCGACCAGACGATCCGCGAGATCCTTAAAAATGCAATGAGCACTGGGGCCCCACGGTCCCAGAGTTTCGACCCCAAACGGGACAAATATGTAACTCTCACCAAGGGTAGCATATTTGCGCCGCTTGAGATCCTCCGCTGATGTAGCTGCTGAACCTGCCTTCAAAGAGGTAATTGGAAGATGTGACGGTGCCAAAGTATCGACGCAAGTAGCATCCCATACCAAGGGCCGCCCCATCTTTCAAGGCAGAAGCGTAATCCCATCGGGTCTTTTGCTATCGTCACGCACCAAACCAATAGGTTCCAAGCTGGCTGGTACATTAGCACTGGCAAAAGCCCGACGTAAAACGTCATTGAGGGTGCCGTGACGCGAAATGCGACCAGCGCTTTTACTACAAGCCAGACCGTGATGCCCGAGCGAGTCGACAATAGTTCCGCATTGGCAGCGATGTGGAGACACCCATGAAATCCCTAAACGCAGGTAGACAGGTATTATATATTATATTTTAATATATTTTCAAATATACATATCATAATTATATAGTTTATAACAAAGTAACATTTGTATTTAAATAAATCAATTTATTTTAATTATTGCCGCAAGCAACGTTGGCTCGTGGTCGAGTTTGGATAATTCCATTCCAACTAATCTCGCTATCACAACTTATCCCCGCAGTGATTACACGGCAAAATACGCAAGCATATTAACGTGGCTAATATTTTTTACTGTAAACGAAGGTTTTTGTACGTCGTTTTCACGATGGACCTCGAAATTATGATTAATTCCTAGGATTCTACTTTAAAGATTTTTTTTTATATTTTATTTTACTGTCCCATTAAAACGAAGTGATGAAATATTAAATTGAGTAAATGTGTTTTCAGCTTTGTATGCAATTTATGTTTATCCATTTTTTTTTAAGAAAATTACATTATAGATACACGAAGAGGCACATCATTTGAATACATATCTAGTTACTAATGGAATACAAATAAGAAAGAATAATATTTTAATAACTTATATTTTTAGTACTGTGACAATTTTATTTATTTTGTTGCCAACTGCGAAGATATGAATAATTAATTGCTTATTTATAAATGCTCTTTGTATTTTCTTCCACAACTTTATTTCTACTAAATGTTTCTAAACACACTTATCACTGTTATTTAGTATACTATTAATAATATAATTATCCTTATCTTTATATAATTAGGTATGTTTTCTTGTCTGTTTGTTAACTGATTTATTTTTGTTTAATAGCTGGTAACGTTAGTGTTATAAATGTATACAAAAATGCGTCAGCTATTGTCTTTACTACAATTTTCAATAATACCTACGGTGAAATTAACATCACTAAGCGATTATTACATTTTTTTTCATTTATAAAAAGTAGACAGTCATAGAGACTGCCAACAGAAGTGAAAACTCGTAAGTTTGGAAAATGGTTTTAAATTTTTTAGTTTTTTTTTTTTAAATTCGGTATCTTTATTGGTTTAACTATCTTATAAGTTGGTAGGTATATTTCAGCATTTATTCAACGTGGCTTCTGTATTTCCATAAAATTTAATCTGGTCACACTTCTTGTCAGTCACATTAGCATACCGCGGAAGTCACAGGGTGTCGATGGCATGTAGTTTTTCTCCTACTGAAGATCGCTGAACGCGACGAAACGTGATAAAAAGTTTTCACTTCAAAAATACCTGTATATTCAATAAGATATGACCGTAAAATACCCGTGAAAGGGTTAAACATTATATTTTTAAAATACTTTTATGTATTCCACGCACGGTCATATGATCCCAGAGCACTCGGTGTCAGCGCAATCCTCTTATTTCATTTGTCACAGTGACGTGAAACGTCCGCCGACGTAGCTGACAATGCGCGATCTGTCAGATCGCAAAGTGCGAACGCTGCGTATCAAAAGGTTGTTACGTTTGTTAATAATGTTGATGTTTTTTTGACAATTCATGTATTATTAGTTTAAAACTATGTATGTCCGAAACCACTTATTGTGATTACAAAGGATGCTGTTCCCGAGTACGTTTGCAGAATTTCAGTGAAAGGTAGACAGGTGTAACTAGCGAGTCGCAGCTAGTAATTTGGACTAAATAAAATGATCATGATGATTGTCTAGATCGACAAACAGAAATATTGTCGTTTATATTATTTATAAAGGATATAATTTTTTTTATAGTATAAATTCATTGTTCAAATATAATGCATTGATCAGAATAAAATTAAAATTTACACATATCAGTACTTGCATCCGTATATGCAATGAGAGAAGTGATGATGGCGCAGTGGATAGTACTGCCGGATTCTGCGTCAATGCACGCGTGTTCAAACCCAACTAACTAAATCTAAAATCAGCCTGAGCTTTCGGTGAAGGATAAGTTCGTGAGAAAACCATAGTGAATGGTGGTAGGGCATTTTCTAATGATGCCCGCCTGAGTAGCTACCACCCTCAAATTCAAAAACCTGTCTCCAAATACCAATAGGTGTGTTCCGACAGCATCACTTGAGAACCTGTATATAGACTTAGTACTGTATATAGTAAGTTTACCATCCTGGACCACATCCTCACTTAGCATCAAGTGAGATTGTGATCAAAGCAGTGAGCCAATACCGTGTAAAAACACTAAACTATTGTAGAAATGTTTACACTAATTATTAATTAATTCGCATAAAATAAACCATAACCACTCCTCTATTTTATTAGAATTACTATAGTGCACTTTGTTAATGATGTTGCAGTATCGAGTTTCCAATTATCCGACGAAACTAATTTTAACTTAACTTTTATTCATAATAAAATTATCCTGTCTCGTGGCTTAATAAGCTGAGTGATAAGGCTTTAATGTCTGAATGTGTCACGATTACTATAGATATGATGAAAAACCTTCGTAACACATTAGTGTAGATCTAGAATCGATGCAATATGCAACTGAATCATAGTCATCGTACATTTCTTGAAAACCAGTCAGCAAGTGTGATATGCACTCATATGAAATTTAATCTACACTTGTAGGCACGCCACTAATGTTACCTATTCTTTACTTCACTGCGACACTCTTCAATAAAATAATATAATATTCCGAATTTTGGTTATTTACTTTACCCTAAATCTGGTGAAGATATGCTCTGATCAACCAGTGCGCAGTCACTGGAGTCAACACTCATATACGCCTCATTCACACATAAAAACGCTAACAAAATATCTCTTTATTCAAAGTCTTCATACACTGAAGGTACTCAAATATTTAATGACTATATTTTTCATAATAGGTATAAAATTATATTTTAGGCAAACACTTAAAATTGTAAATAAAGTATTAAAATTTTCTTTGAAATTAAATCTAATTAATTTTATATTAAAGCTCTAAAGTGATTATTTTCGAGAAACCGGCGAGACTTAAAACATGAAGAGACTACGAATCATCATTTATTTGTAACACGAGACAGGGGGCGCTGGGTTAGGGGCACCAATTAACGCCTGTATTAACGTGGGCTCAGAGGCGGTATAATTCCAACGCGGCTCGTCCCGTACCAGAGAGGCTAAGGGGTGGGTGTCGAGTCGAGATTTGCCTTAACTCTCTACAGAATAATTATATACGAATCGAATTATATTTCACAGTGATATTACATTTATTGTTACATATTGCAACGAACATAATATATACTAACTGTTCACGCGGCTCCACTCGCACATCATTATTTTACTCCATATAATTATTCGCTGGGTAATATTGTTTTTAAATACGAATTGGAAAGAATGAACGCAGTTTTTTGTACAGACACTAAATTATTTTTTGTATGAAAATATGTTTCACATATTCAAATACTTCCAGTAAAACTGACCATTGAACCAGTCTTTTTTGATTTGATTTGTTTTTTTTTCCCGGGAACCCTAATTATTTTTCAAAAATAAAAGTAGCCAAGTCAAGTTACGCCCGTTACCTTACCTTAGCTAACAGTCAAAATTGGTCCAGCCGTTCCAGAGATTACCCGAAACAAAGAGAGTCAGGTAGCGTATATATCAATCGTATAACCATAAAATCGTGTTTAATTCTAATTTTCAATATCATTACCTACATTAAAAAAGAAAAAGAAAACAACCCATTTTAAGATTTAATTCCGATATTAAGCAATGAAACACTCGATTACACGATCGAAGACCCGAAAGAATATTAAACAAGAGTTTTAATGAAAATGGCAGACAAATTATTAGTACAATAGGCATTGTGCATTGTTTGTAATTTCATTAAGAGCATAAGGTACGTGTATCATGCAAAGCAGTAATTTCGTTAAATAATTGTTTGTTACCGTTGAATTTGTTCGCGTTTATTAAAGGCCATAGATTTCGCGGGGCCGCTCGGGCGAAATTACACGAACATTATCCTTAAATTATTACCGCTAATATGTCGGTGAGTACAACCCCTCGCGCTCGGTTGGATGTGCCGCCGACACTGAATTTAAGTGAAGTCTTACAATACTCCCCTCCCTTCCCCCTTTTTAGTACACTAAATGAAATATACGGATTCCACTACGCAATATTGTAATTGATGATTCTTTTTTAACCTTTATTATCTAATCTTTACTAATAAATAAAATTGAAGTGTCTGTTTGTAATGTCAAAATAACAACTTTTTACTAAATTCATACGATATAAAATATATACGACATCCATACTAAAAACACAATTTTTATTTGCTTGTTCAGGCTAATCACCAGAACGGCTGGACCGATTTTGACGGGACTTTTTATGGTACATATCTGAAGTTACTCCACAATACTTGCCTATTTTTGATAACATGAGAGACAATATGATTGAATTATGATTACATAATGATTACTATTTATTTTTACTTTATTCATGCCAATGCATTTCTTTATAGTTTTATTTACTAAGCTGTGTGCCCGCGTTTCATATATTTTTACTGGATAATTAAAAACTATTATCCATTTTTTTATACTGAACCTTAATTATTTTACAATTTCTTTTTAAGCAAATATATTTCTCACAGATCCCCATACCTGCCAGTAAAACTGAACATTTAATCGGATTTTTATCAATAATTTCATAAGTTTTAATATTTTTACGCGCAAGCCTATTATTCAGAACAAACAGACAGACAGACAAACATTATAAAAATGATATGTTTGGTATAAGTATAGTAAATACATTCTTATCTATTTAGTGAATAATTATAATTTTCACATTACAAACAGACACTTGAATTTTATTTATTAGTATGTAAAGAAAATATATTTCCTTAATAATGTATTTATTATATTTTATAATGTAAAGAGTTTAGTTTATATGGTTAAAAAGTCATGCTGGCCATTATGATATTTGGATACATGTCAAATATGTTATAAATTATAATTTTATTCATAATTGTATTTTTCAGTTTGGATTTATAAAAAAATAAACTGTAAATGTCGTTTCTTTATTAAAAAGCAACACATTGTTTATTTTAATTGTCCTTTATTTATCTTATAAGTATAGAAGTATAGATTGCTTTAAGGAAGAACTGAACATACCAACATAAAGTACATTGCCACTTAACATCAGATGGTACTGATATCAAACTCTAAACATACAACGAAATACTTATATTTTTTTTTATATTTATAAAATTATGAATTGTCATCATCTGTAAAACAACGAGTTTATACGTACGTAATACGATTACGAGTATGTCTTTATTCAATGACTTCTAATTCCGATGAAATTTCTGAGTAACAAACTGACGAGTGTGTAGTTGAACCTCTCTCGTATTAATAAAGGGTTCAGTGAAATTAAGCTCTTTCGCGAATCCCTCATCGTTGAAATAAAGTTGTAAGTGCTGATTCCTGTAGCGGTGGCTGCGGTCAGAACTCTCTAGAACGGCGTCTAACATGTTGAAGCTTTGTCATGTTTAAACGAATCACTACACGGAACTGTCTTTGTTTCATTACAGTGTATTTTTCAAATAAATCAATATTACTTTATACCAGACGACACACCAATAAAAAATTCACACACGACTACAAAAAACTGATCCCTCATCAATTTCATAATTATTTATCATTATTTTACTGATACTTTTTTCATACGTTCTGATTTCATTCGGAGTAACAGTTCAGATTCGATGAGCTATTTGTAATTGTTCTACAAATGATTGACATGCTTCGATTGGCTTAAGGGGTTATTTTGTTTAAGTGAAAACGTTTCTAGCGGGTTGAAGGATACTCGGTAGGGGAGAAACTTATAGATTCGCATTATTATTATGACATCAGCCGTCAACATACCACAGTATGTGTAGTATAAGATGCCGCTCACAGATAAATAATAAAATTTATACTAACGCAGCCTGTCGTATGGTTTGTAAACTATATGACATTTTCATTCATAATTATTGCTCGGAGCGACATTAGATGTAAAAACTAGACATTTGTTAAATATTAGATTATATTCATAATTCCAATTAACAAATTATGAATTATTATCATTAAAAAAACAGTTCGACCAAAATTTCAAGTGTTCATTTTTGTCGGCAGTCTCGATGTGTGCCTAATTTTTTAAAATTACATACTAGATTTGTAATGATTCTAATCATTGGCGGTCATAAATAAATAAATAAAACAAACAAAGAATTATTAAACCTATTAAGCACTAATTATGATTTATGAATAACAAAATTGTGTCATCTACGAAACACTAGAGAAAGTGCTTTAGTTTAAGCTCTGTAAGGATAGAAAAGCAATTAAAAACATATTAACAAAGCGAGGCAGGATAACGCGTTACAAAAGCGACATCTGCGGCCCATTTATCGTACGATTAATAGTAAGTTTTAAACTACAAAGTATTTAGAGTTACATTGATCATCTTAGATTATAATATCTATTTGTAACCATTTGGGTAACCTAATGCTGGTTAGCATTTTCGGTTGAGTGCCTTAAGCGCTTGCGAATTATGTTCAGTGAAGCTGTAAACCTTCACAATCTACCCCGTTATGTATATATTGTGTTGATTACAAATTATTATATTAATTAGTACATTTAGTTATGATTTAATCGATTATTTTAATTATTTTTAAGTTCTGTGCATGACGTTATTATTTATTATTGTAACGGCATTTTTTTAAATTAGAATAATTTTATTGTTTGATACATTTAGATGTCGTATACGCTAATGATCCATATTTAGTAAACAAATAAACATTATTATTGTATGCGTAAATTCCAATAAAAATGACAGTAAAATAATATAAACAGAGATTAATTCATAATATCTAGGGAAATGGAATTACTTATATGCTAATGTCATCTATGCAGATTTTTTTTTTTTGAACCTAGCTAACGCTGTTGACCGGAAAGGCCTTTACAGCTTCACCGTGACTTTGGGGGCGAGTGCTGAAGGCATCTATGTAGAGTATAAACCATGTAGGAAATAAATAAGGAAAAGCAATAGTGGAGTGTTAGTTGTACACATCATTTGCATGATCGTAATTTACATTAGTAAATGATTAGATATCTTGTTATATTGACTTGGCTTGCTCCTTGCTGATCCAGGATTTGATAGACAGTTACCAAAAAATTATGTTACTTGTTCAGTTCTTCTCATTATTATTTCAACTTATTAAGTCTTGTATCTCTTCGAATAACGAAATCGATATGAACGCCTTTGCCTGTTTTCACTCCGATAATGAAGCCTATATGAAAATTATCTTAGCGGTAAATTTCGTTGCCTAACTTAATTCAATTAATAGGTGTTAGGGCCTTTTATATGATCTATTTTAGATGATCGGTAGTTTGGTTTCACGAAATACAAATCTACCACTGACGCTGGTGCAACGTTAATAAGTCACATATTGGGAGCTTGGGAGATTTAGCAGGATGCAATAGGTGTATTCTGCGATCTCTCAAAGGCCTTTGACTGCGTTGATCACAGTACACTTATACTGAAACTAAAACATTATGGTGTTTCTGAAACCTCTGTCTCCTTCCTGGCCTCTTACTTAACAAACCAATGTCAGAAAGTAAATGGTAATGGGGTTACCTCCACTGGATCATTAGCTAGAATCGGTGTGCCCCAGGGGTCGATGATGGGACCGTTTTTATTCCTGGTTTATATTAATGACTTACCGCTAATGGTTAATAACTCAGCTGATATGGTTCTATTTGCAGACGATACTTCACTTATATTTAAAGTAAAAAGAAAAAAATCAGAGATTAGGCACTTAAATAATACACTAGCAAACATTTCCAAATGGTTTGCCTTAAATAATCTACTTCTTAACACTAAGAAAACGAAATGCATAAAATTTATGTTGCCCAATGTGCAACATATTGATTGTAAGTTAGAGATAGAAGGGAATTTAGTAGGCTTAGTTGACAAAACTCTGTTTTTAGGTATCACACTTGGTAATGAGTTACAATGGGGTCCGCATATTAAAACTTTGGCAAGAAGGCTTAGTTCCGCTGCTTTTGCGGTTCGAAAAATTCGCCAGTTGACGGATATTGCTACTGCTAGGTTAGTCTACTTTGGTTACTTTCACAGCTTAATGTCTTACGGTATTTTGCTGTGGGGTACAGCAGCAGAGGTAGACACCATTTTTACGTTACAAAAAAGAGCTGTTCGAGCAATATATAATATGGGACCTCGTGAATCTCTAAAGAACAAGTTTCAAGAATATGATATCTTAACTTTGCCCTCCCAATACATCTTCGATAACTTAATGCATATTCGTAAAAATTTAGACAAGCTAGATCTAGTGAATGATAGTCATAATTTTAATACTAGAAGTAAAGACAAGTTGGCCGGAACCACGCTTTAGGTTAAGTAAGTGTAATAAAAGCTTTATTGGTAATAGTATTCGGTTTTACAATAAGATCCCAAGTAACATTACCGATTTACCTGACAATAAGTTCAAGTATTATGTCAAGCAAGTTTTAATATCAAAAGGTTATTACAGGGTGGATCATTACGTGAACGATAGTGATGTCTGGAATTAACCCACATCTCTGTGCTTCCACTAACATTATTAAAACTAAGATTTGTATAGTTTTTTATATGACAAACAAAATGATATATATTATATTTATGAAAAAAAAGAACCAGATCGAGTTTCTTGCCTGCGCTCTTCTCGACTGGGTTGTTTTCCGAACCGGTGGTAGTGTTTTAGACGTTCATAAGCGCCTTCTTAGGGCCTAAATTGAATAAATAAATTTTGATTTTGATTTTGATTTTAAAAAATAATTTCGCCTGGGTAGCCAGGGTACCACCCTCAAGCTAGAAAACCTGTCGCCAAATACTAACAGGTGTGTTCCCGCAGTATGTTTTGAGAACCAGTAGGTAAATTTATCCTCATCTTAGACCACATCATCACTTAACATCAGGTTAGATTGTGGTCAAAGCACTGAGCCCATACCGTGTAAAAAAACGTGAATGTTACTAAGATAAAAAATCTAATAAAAATACTACGTTCTTCTATTCGCTTCAACGTTTTCGTTTGTACGTGATCGTACGTAATTAACCTAATTAGGCTTTAATTATCGCATGGAGTCTGCACATTAACCCAGTGTTCAGTTCGCAAAACACAGACGCAAATACAAGAGTGTGGGTTTATAGCTATAGAGGAAGCGTTTCGCTATGTCGACGTATAATAACATGGTGTGTCTTCTAAGCAATCTATATTAAAAATTTACAACAGAGCACTAACCTCGGCTTGGCTGTTACCTGTGTAAAAATTCCGCGGAATTCGTTCTACTTAAATCCTACGATTTGTAAAAAAAAAGTATTTTATAGATGAGTTCCTACAGGATCAATTAAGAGCTGCTGCTTATAGAATCAGCGTGTTTTTTTTACACAAAATAGGCTCAGTGCTTTGACCATAATCTCACTTGTCATAAGTGACGATGTGCTCCAGGATGGTAAACGCACTGAGCTTAGGGGTACTGGTTCTCAAGTGTTGCTGCCGGAACACACCTATTGGTAATTGGCGACTAGTTTTCAAACTTGAGGGTAGTAATTACCCAGGCGTGCATTATTAGAAAACTCCCTACCACCACGACGCACAATGCTACGGTTTCTTCAAGATGTTTTCCTTCACGGAAAGCTCAGACTTATTTTAGAGTTGCATAGGTGGGGTCGAACCCACGCCTATTGACGGGGAATCCTGCCATGTTCACTACCTTAGACTATATTGTCGTCTAATCAGCAGTCAAAGCTGTGTCTATCGGTATTAAAAAAATAGACAAAATGGTATAGAAAATTATAATATCTGTTCATAAATGTAGCACATAGAAATAAACAAAGCTATCAACCCACTAATACTGGACTAAATTGTTATATACGATATACTTGCGGCAAAACGAAGCTGCCGAAAATTCGGTCTTATTGCGTCGGCCGTCTCAATTAAAGTGATGTAAGATGCGTAATAAAGGCCAATTTCTTTGATTTATTTAATCATTCATTATAAGCTTTCGTTAGAGGTTAATTTGTAGGCTTACTGTGACTACACGACTGCGTGAAATTTTTTCGTTTTATGGTTGTAATATAACGTGTCAAGGATAAATTGCATTATTCACTTATTTCACTCTAAAATGTTGTCGAACTTTAAAATGTTGTGTTTTATTAGGTAATTTATTTTCTAACATGTATTTTTATTTAAATATTATACTAGATATATGAATGTACTAAAAATCTACGTACTAATTACAAGACTCGAGATTGATTGACACTATTTATTGCCGTTCAATGTTTGCCTACTGCCTGAAATTAGATTGTTTTATATCAATGAAGATTTAAAGAAAAAGAACCTTTTTATTTTATTTATTGATAATATTAAAAATCGTCTACAGCTATCAAAAAAGAAATAAAGAAAATATTATGTTCATAAACACAGGAGAGAAATGTCTCAAACGGTTGTATTCGTGCCTAATTATGTGTAGATTAATATGAATGACATAATTTACTTGTGAATCTTTAAATTAAGAGTCTTTCATAGAATTCCTTTAAGCTTATAGCTGATATAATTTTTCTACAATCTGATAATAAAATTTTTTATAATATTTTACATAGCAAAGTGATTATTAAAATTACACACGGGCACAGCTAGTGCCCGCGACTTCGCTCACGTGGAATTCAGATATTATACTCTAATAAAAAGCCTATATTCTTCAATCCCGTCCCGCCCAGTCCAGTCACGTCCTGGACACTACCCGTGGAGAAGGTAGTCCCGACCAGATCTGGCCTCCTCCCAGACAGCCTTTTTTTTTATTTTGACGGTGGGAAATGCATTTACGCACTACCCTTACTTATTGTATTAGTGAGACCGAAGTCCCCCAATACAATAGGTAAGGGGGCACGGAGGGACGAGCTCCGCGCCAGTGTGAGACTCGCCCGGGCGTGAAGCGCCCGGAAATACCCACTAAAACCTCCCGGGGCCGTCCACTGCATTTGGGATGGGGGCGACACGGGGTGGCTTTCGCAAGCACCGCGTCGCCCCCTGTAGCGAACCCACCAGGCCTCGTCCGTGCAATGGCCCGGTAGGGATGAAGGAGAATAGTTCCCCTCCACCACTTAGCCCGCCTCAGAAGGAGGCACGACCATAGGTCGACAGTCCGGGGGGCAGAAGATACTTCCTGCCCCCCATGCCCAGACAGCCTTCCTAGTGCAATGGAAGGTTTAGGTTCCCGCTCCTTCCCCCCTTAGTTTGGCAATACGGTACAGTCTAAACCCAGAAACTATGCACCCAGCCATTCTTGCCTTAATGAGCCTAAATGCCGGCCCGCACAGAATACTACGTATGTGGTGATGAGTTTTACCTCCCGCTTCACTCCTACAATCCATATTCGTCCTTATCGCTCCACACCTAAAAAATTGGAATCCTCGTTCTACCCTCAAAAGCCAGATTGAGCGAGTGCGACCCAAGCCCAAACACCGGAAGCAACGCAGGGGCATAGATCAAACCGTTCAGGCAGCACACAACATATAGAATTTGTACCGACTACAATTACATTTAATGTGATTAATTTTTGAAAATAGATATCCACCAAAATAAAAAGTAGTCTATATATAATATCTAACAGTTAAAAAAAATCTAAATCGGGTCAGTATTAAAAAAAAAATTTTTTCTTTTTTTTTTGTCGGGGGGAAATGCATTTACGCACTACCCTTACCCATTGCATTAGTGAGCCCGAAGTCCCCCAATGCAATGGGTAAGGGGGTGTGGAGGGACGTCTCCGCACCAGTGTGGGACTCGCCCGGGCGTGAAGCGCCCGGAAATACCCACTAAAACCCTCCGGGGCCGTCCGCCGCATTTGGGATGGGGGCGACACGGGGTGGCTTTCGCAGTCACCGCGTCGCGGGTCAGTAATACCTAAGATTACCACGTGTGGTGGGTATTATTGTATAATGTAACATTGTGTTAAGGTTATCATTAGTGGGTACAAATAAATAAAGTAGTCTTTGAGCAACTTTTTATGTTTTTTTTTATGAATCTACTAAACGCTATAATTTATTACATAAATACATAGATGCTATTATACTATAGAGTATAAACTAATTACTAACCATACCAAATTTTATCGAAATCGGTTCAGTAGTTTTTGAACAAATTAATAAACAGACAGACAACTTTTTTAGCCTTTTATTATTATAGTAATATTTAGTGTAGATTATCTATTTCTTTGTAATGTTTCAAAACAGTCTTTTAAAAAATAAGTGTAGCCCCATCTCTGATCATTCATCAGAAATAGATACATCTTTTTTTTTTTATTAAATGTGAATAAATTATGATGATTTAATTTAGATTTATTTCAGCTTATTTGACTATTTATGTAAAATACTATTAATGCTAGGAGTGTCCATAAAAATAAGACAATAGGAAAACAATGGAAAGCTGGCGTAAACGCCAGGTAAGTGCTAAAAGGGTTAAGCAAACACATATTATGATGTTTTAATGTGAATATATATGAACGTTACTTACGCGTTATATATATATATGTATAAAAATGTATTGTAAATGTTACTACAGAGTGTATACTACAATTATACCCACTTTCATCTAATTCGGTCAAGTAGTTTTTGCGAGAGTGGCGAACAAATTAATAAACAGACAGACAGACAAAAAAATTTAAACCCATGATAATGTGTTCTTTTGTCGATTCTGAAAACCCCTCATGGTGTTTTTTCTGAAATATCTTTAATGAACAGATTTTATTCCTCTAGCCTGTCATTATAAGTAGTGCCAGCGGCTACGCACGCGTTTCATACGTTCTTCACAATGTTTTAATTTTTTTATACAGAACCCTAATATTTTCCTTATTTTTTTCGGTACTTCGGTAACTTCAGCTATCTAACAAAAAAGCCCCTTCAAAATTAGTTCAGCCCCTCCGGAGATTACCCAGGACAAACAGACAGACAAAAATTTTAAAAACTTGTACTTTCGGTATAGGTATCGTATATAACTTCATATGTATATAAAATTATAAACATTTTAACTTTATTTATTAGTATAGATATGTTAAATTAATTCAAAGAGGTTTTCATTAGTAAATAAATAATGAGCATCAGTCGAAATTAATTTATACCTAAATTGAAGGGTTAGAGCTCAAAAGAAATTGCTTCAATCGAGGCTTCGTTCAAATTAATCAGCTTTCGTATAACAGCGCAACTTAATTTTCAACCCAAACTGAAGAAATTGAAGGCGCTCTCGGTGCCGCAGTATTAAAACGGCGAATCTCGTTTGATTAAAACTGAATCTTTTGCTTTTATTATGAAACATTGCTCTTATATCGCTAGTAAAGTGTTAATATAATTTTCAGTAACGTGCTAAAGCCAAGAGGATCTGCGTAAAAAGTTTTGATTCTAGACGGTCTTAAATCAACTTTATAGGCGACAAAGGCAGAGAGATATTAAAAGAGGTGAATTACACATCGTCCACTCAGCATATTCTCTCGAGTATGGTCACAAATAAACTTTAGTAGCTCTAAAACTTCCGTCCCAACTAAATAAGTACGTATTCAAGGAAAATTATGATTTGTAGGTCCCCATAGAATGGAGCTGAATAAATTTTATTAAATCCGGGAACAGTATACGACCAACTACGTCAGCGTCCCGTCTACACTGGGAGGGATAACTTAGGGTTTTTAATATAATAAATCACTGGTTGCTTTTTAGCTTCGGCGGTTTGAAGAATGCTGATTATTCATCCACCCCTCATATTTACTCTCCTGTGAAGATTACCAAGCTCCGAAGATCCCTGAGTAATTGGGCTATGCTTTCAAAGAACCTTTGAAAAGTCCGTCGTTGTTTACGGGATGTAGATTATTTTGTTTTTTACGTTATAAAAATAAATTACGGAGCTAACGTGAGCGCAGTTAATCAAGTACCTAACCCCAAAGTGGGTGAGAGTAAATTACAACTTTGTAGTCAACTAATTTTGTACAATTTTTTTTATATGTTTTTCATAATTTCCAACGCGATATATAATTTAAATTATGTAATAGTGTATGTTGAAGATTTGTTTTTATCTCATAACTGTCGAAGGCATATTTATTATTATTGATTAAT
This sequence comes from Samia ricini, assembly GCA_014132275.2. Taxonomy (NCBI): domain Eukaryota; kingdom Metazoa; phylum Arthropoda; class Insecta; order Lepidoptera; family Saturniidae; genus Samia; species Samia ricini. The sequence goes on along the minus strand of AP028159.1, from coordinate 28,166,168 downwards.
ATTATCATTGATTTACTTTAATTACTTTATACAAACTGCTACAAGGAATTAGACGCGGACGAAGTCGCAGGCGCGGCTGGATTTGTGTAAAAGAAAAAAAAGTATTCATTGAAAATAATACACCAAGTAAGTTATTTTTATAGAAATATCAAAGTGAGATGTATTAAATGTTTAATGAATGTGCTTATTAATCTGCATATATTAATTCGTATTTCGGGAAACTTTCGAGTGTGTGATTCTATTTTAATATTAAGGATTAAGCATAATAAACTGCATGTTTCACTGAAAATAAAAAAATAAATTAATCCGATATTTTGTGATTCAGGGAAATAATAATTCTCGAGGGACAAATCTCGCTGCGTAGGTGCGGAAGTGAGATATTTTCATTTTGTTTCACTTGCGTTGTTAACGTTGCTCTGTTCTTACATTTCCGCGGAAAAGTACAGAGGTATACGCGCTCTAATGAAACTCACAAATATTTACGTTACGCCACAAAATTAATTCCAGGAATATTTTCAGAGAGTTCGTCTTACTTAAAACATTTTTGGTATTGTTTGTACGAATATCACGTTTTTCATAGATTAAAAGTACTCTCATGTTTGTATTTATTTGTTGTAATTATGTAATCTACAAAAAATATGTACTTTAATATATTTTTATTATGTATTGTGTAAAGTAAAGTATTTTATTGGTGTTATAGTTTTATTTACACGTAAGAAGGTAATTTACAAAGCTTTGTAACCGATTCTACTTTTAAACAATGAAATATACCTAATATAAACGTAATGAAACAATGACATTGTAAATTAAAAGCGTAAAGATTTCAAAACGATTGTCTAACAAAATGTAAAGATTTTAATAATTATTTGATTTCTGCGAAAATAGTTGTACAATAATCAATTCGATATTTTATCATTGGACCCGAAATAGCCACCCAATGTCACGAACGTCGGAACGGTAGCGACCAGCCGGCGCCTGATCTGGGCTCACCGCAATTTGCTTCCAAAAACTCATTCCTACGTATTTTTGCAGCATTATTTTTAAATTACCAACAGCGGCTTGATGGCGATTTTATTTCCTGCCGTCGTTGTAGGAAATGAGAAAAACAAGACACTATACGGAATGGAAATTTCTGTTGAGCACTTTTATGTGTACTCTGAATTCCCGTGCAACTACAACTTCTCTGTTCAACTTTAGTTTCCGAAGAATGATGCTGACGGGACAGTTAAAAATTCACATTGCACTCAAATAATGTTCAGCCTTACGAGTTATACTGCTTGTAAAAGTTCTTGGGAAAAGTCGTTTGTTGTAATTGACAGCGAGGGTTGATATTGACAAAGAATTCTTGCGAAACTACTTCACTGCAGTTCGTTCGTTCTATCACTTTAACTACCATTTTATTTATACAAACAGTAAGAACAGGAGACAAACAAGTTACTATTTGAATTTAAATCTAAGGAAACATTTGATTGAATTCATATATAATGAATTAGCAAGTTAATTTTACCAAACAAATTCTACAGTTATATTAAAAAAATAATTTCAAATTTAGTGTTTGAAGTGTGAGAAAGTTTTCAACGCTCTTGTGAAGTATAGTTTGTCATAACAAATATAAAACTAAAAAGAGCTTCGCTTACATAAACAGTAATATAATTCAGAAAAAATACTTATGTTGTAACTACCTGAACAGTGTAAGATCATAGTAAGGTTTAGCAACCTAGGAGTTAATTTATTTTTGAAAAGGTCAAAATATCCTAAACCGGTATAAAACTCGACAATTTTGACAATAGACGACATCGTTACAAACGTTATTAAATTAATACCACCATAACCTACATGATATTGTTAAACGGAAACAACAAATTAAACATATTTATTTATTATTTATAATAATACAAAACTAATTCAAAGTAACTAATTATTACTATTACATTTAAAAAAAACTTGTAAGTATTGAATGGTGTCCAATTCCCCGCAAGATGGGAAGGTTTCTAGAATGCTGGCAACATAACCACGTTGGATGGCCCTATGGTCGCAAAACGTGTTGACTAGACGACTCGCAAAAAAAAAACACAAAAACAAATTAATACGATCCAGTAGTATATCAGTTAATAAAGTAAAAAAAATCCACGAGACAAACACAAACGTATGAGCAATAAAGGCGAACGCATGTTTTAATGTTGCATTATGAGTTCTCGACGTCTGCTATAAATCCTTTTCAACAAGAACGCTCACTCACTCACTCAACTGATGAATTATTTTAATTATTTTCAGCAACGCCCTTAAGCTTTTAATGAAATTGAATTAAGCCATCAAATCGAAGAGTTAGAGACAAGAAAATTTTGTTAATCGCAAATTATTATTTGTACCCAGTTAGACGAACAAATATTAATAACGAGGTTTCCCGTTTATACGGAATTTTCGGAATAATAGAGTATGTAATCAGAAATGTAATATAATTTTAGTCTTCATTATAACTCCATTGGGGAGGGGGACGACAGAATTACTGATGGTTGACTGCAAATGAAAAGATCGCTATCGCACTCCTATTACTGGGGGCTGATGAGTAAGCGTTCAGTTATATTTCGAAGAATTATGAAATGGCGGTACTTTTATTCGGTTTTTTCAGATCTTCGTGGAATACACACTTATTTTTATGAACAATTGGAGTACGTTATGTTGATTTCTATCTTATAGACTAGGCGTATCTTATTTTTAATAGGAAATAAAGACAACTAGCTTGTTTGGTGCGTTATTTGTCAGTTTATCTTCTAAGTGCATTATTGTATCTGATATATACAGAGGTATCTATGTAATTTCTAATTATTTATCATTATGTCGTCGACCTTTAGTATCTTACGTAGAGATAATGGATTTAGATATATCTTTAGTAGTAAAAGTTAAGGTTAGAAAGTAAATTAGAAATTATGTAAAGTATTTTATTACAAATGGTTAAATATTTACCATAAAATGATAATATATGGTAATTTAATATAGTATAATATTTTGAAGTAATGATAGCGCAGTGGGTAGGGCGGCCGGATTCCGCGTCAATCAACGCGGGTTCAATAGGTGGCTGACTCTAAACTCGGCCTTAGCTTTCGATGAAGGAAAACATCGTTAGGAAACCATAGCGTGGTGGTAGGGCATTTTCTAATGCTTCCCGCCTAAGTAGCTACCACCCTCAAGTTGGAAAACCTGTCGCCAAATATCAATAGGTGTGTTCCGGCAGCATCACTTGAGAACCAGTACCTCTAGGCTTAGTGTGTTTACCATCCTGGACCACATCGTCCCTTACATCAGGTGAGATTGTGGTCAAAGCACTGAGGCTATACCGTGTAAAAAAATAAATATTTATTATATATATTATCCAGGGAGAAAACAGGGATCTACGTTTGTATGGAATAAATGCCGCTAGCATATCTTCTTAAGGAGTACATTATGTTAAAATTTTCACTACGTTTATACATGTACGAAATTATTTCATAGACTGATAGTAAAGGTTAACTTAATCAAGTCTAGCTGAACTTTTGCCGTTCGCTCAATAAACGAAGTTAAAGTAATATAGTTAAAGTTCAGTAAAATAGGTAGTTGTATTAGATTAAACCATAATAAAAAAAACTTGAGACGTTTGAGGTATCAGCAAGATTAACTGTGCAACGCGGTGGAAGTATTATTTATTCTATGCGAGAAAAACCCCTGGCTGTTTTTACAAGTCTCACAGTAAAAAGGACGATGAAAGTTATGAGGGTTGGGGAAAGTCTCGTAAATAGCAAGGGAGAATGGGGGATAAAGGAATAATATATCAATACGAATCTTTAATATTCGCGCGCCGGTACCGTAAATCAAAACGAATGAAACCGGGTCATAAATCAGGCGGAGTTTCTCTTTTTTTGCGTATTATTTGCGTTTTGAAAATTATTGTATATTAAAATGTCATGAATAAATGTTTTCTTCACTCTCGATATTATTCAGATGACATTTATCGTTTTATTTTTATACTATTACTTTTCAATAATCGTATTTAGAAATACAAAGTGGACTGTTAAATCTCTACATGATTAGTCCCACTATTCACTGTATACAGCCATGTGGTCAAAGATTGAATAATTCATCCCTAACTATCGGAACCAGAATCGTTTGGGTGGCTGCCTGCTCCCCGTTCGACGTTCACGCAACTGTCGCATTTACATCGAAATGAGCTATTCAGGCAACTTGCAAACTCGTAATTTCGACGAATGCAACCATTTGCCTAAAATAGCGATACAAAATAACACTAAAAAGGACTTCTGTTACTGTGTGAGATGAGTGGAAATGTGACTTTTATTCATTCGACGCCGCGGGAGGGATTTTAAAATCAAATTTCGACATTCGTGGGAGATTTTGAACGTTCGAAATTCAAAAATTTAAATATTCCATGTCGCATCGACGATCGGATATTTTTGATTCTATCTCTTATCTTATTCTCGTTCACAATGGTCCGTACAACAGATTCAACATATTTTATATTTAAACGTTCAACGTCGTTTACTTTTGAAACAATAGTAGCTCAACCGGACACTGTGTAAGTCGTGGATGCAAGTCTTAAAGTTTGAGCTTTCTGTGAAGGATAACGTCATTATAAAAGGATAGCATATTATTAAAGCATTTATATTATTATAATTAGCTAAAGTTGTAAACATGTAGATATATAGATGCGAATTGATGATGCAGTATTACTCAAAAACCAATCCCTTTAAACTATACTATAGAATGCTATAACCATCAAACAGTTCATTGCTTAACATCAAGATTGTTTTAAAATGCTCAATATGTTACAAAGTTATAGAAAGATCGCGGTATAACCATAAAAAGGTAATTAGCTAAATAATATTTCCTATTTTTGAAAGAAGATTAAACACCGTTGATTCATTAAAAATAGTGTTAAAAAAAGTTGACTCTCTTGAAATGTAGTACATGCAGACTTACTTAGGATAAAATGGGCTGTTTTTTGCACAAATGTTTCCATTATTAAAAAGTTTCGTATCAAATAGAGAGTTATTTAAGTGGAAACTTTAACATGTGTGGACATACCATTCGCAATGAAAGCATATTAGAACGAGTAATTGGCAAGGAAGAATAGAAGGTCAATGTTCTCGCGGGTCATTTCCCATATGATTGGACAGACTTCATTTAATCGTCTACAAAGTGTTTCGAACTGTTTGTATACGCAATACAGTACAATACAGAAATAAATCGAGAGGTCGCGAAAAAGTCACATCTAATCGATTCCATATATAAATACGATCACTCCATCAAGAGTGTACGACTAAGAAGAAAATTTTTTTTTTTTTTTTTTTTTTTTTTCGAACCTAGCTAATGTTGTTGACCGGAAGGGCCTTTACAGCTTCACCGAACTTTGGGGGCGAGTGCTGAAGGCACTCAGCCGCAATAAGGTGACTAGCTCAAGGGTTACCAAAGTGGTACGAACCTCGGCTTGGCCGTCACCTGAGTGTAAAACTCTCTCGCGAGTTTGAACCTAGCTATTCCCTACATTTTTTATTAATAAAAAAAAAAAAAAGGTTCCTTACAGGACCTATGTACCTGCATGTTATGTGCAAGAGTGTGTTTGCAGTGTTGTGCGTGTAATGCTCAATGCATGGGCAGTGTCACTGTATCGCGCTGGCGGCGACGTCAAGAGCCTCCCCAGTTGGGGAACGAAGCACGTCCTGGGGGGCCGCCGCCTGAGGGGGACCCGGAGAGTGTGCGGGAGCAAAATTAGCCGCCTGTCCCCGGCGGCGGGAACGGCGGTTACGCGGGCGTGGGCGCTGGCACGCATACTGAATCGGTTGGAAAGGAAAGATCCTATTTTCGCACGTGATTTTATCATCGGGATCGGTGAGAACGTTAGCGGTCTCCGAAGCGGTTTCGGAGCTAGCGGGTCGGAGGAGTACGCGACGGCTTTCGCTATGAGCGGATTCGGGTGTGTCTCTGCGCGATCGAAAAATGCGCGACACAGGGATTTGATAACAGAGTGAATGGATGGTAGATTGAGGTCTCTGTGGATGTCCACATCCCTCTCGTACCATCGGGCACCTACGGCTCTCCTGGTGAAGCGGTTCTGAACCACTTGGAAGGAGGCCAGATCTGTATAAGCGAAGGCAGGGGCGCAATAAGTGAGAATGGGCCTAACTACCGTTTTATATAATGTAATTTTATGGCGGACGGCCATCTTACTACGAGCGTTGTAAAGAGGGAAAAGACGTCCCATAACCATGTTGGCACGGTTTCTGACTTTCAAAACGTGAGATTTGAAAGTCATGTGGGCGTCTAGTGTGACACCGAGGTACTTGACCTCGGTCGCCCATGGGATCTCTACTCCTAGATAAGTGACTGGACGAGGAGGGTCAGATTTCTCTACGGAGAACATAATCGCGGTGCTCTTTCCCGGGTTAATCGCTATGCGCCACTTCATGTACCAAAGGCTTAAGATGTTAACGGCCTTTTGGACGCGGGATCTGAGAGTGTCTCTTTGTCTGTACGAATAATAGATGACCGTGTCATCGGCATAGAGACCTAAATGAACCTTACTAGCCGCCACTCCTTCGAGCGGGTCGTCTTTCAGGTTCGGATTTAGGTCTGGTAAGTCCGCTATGTAAAGGTTGAAGAGGACAGGCGCCAGAATGGAGCCCTGGGGGACTCCTGCGCGGATCGGGCGGGCTGAAGAGAGAGCGGACTCTACTCTAAAGCGGAAACTACGATTCGAAAGGTAATCGCGTAGGATGTGTACTAATGTGTCAGGGACGCCTAACCTAACTAGTTTAAATACAAGGCCGGCATGCCAGACCTTGTCGAATGCCTTAGCGACGTCGAAGAAGACAGCGAGCGTACGCCAGGGTGTGTTTGGGGTTCTTTTGTTTGTTTTTTTCGATGAAAATTTGACAGGATGTGCTCCGTGAGGCGTTGCACTTGGTGCGCGCAAGAGTGTCTGGCTCTGAAACCAAACTGTTCGGGAGGCAAGAGATTTTTGTCCTCTATCACTACAAGGAGTCGGTTCAGAAGGATCCGCTCGTAGAGTTTACCTATTGAGCTTAGCAAGCTGATTGGGCGGTAACTATCGGGTGACTTGGCATCTTTGCCATGCTTGTGTATACCTATCACTATCGCTTCTTTCCAGGCGGCTGGAAAGTGGTGGTTTTTGATGACCGCATTGAAGATGCAGACCAGTAGCGCGATGAGACGGGGCGGAAGAAGCTTAAGCACTTCATTCCTGATCCCGTCCGGACCGGGAGATTTTCTAGGCTTAAGGCCCTTAATGGTTGTAATGACCTCATCACAGGTGACAGGTGTGAGGGGAACAACCGGGGAAAGAGCGTCTAGGTCCTGTACCGAGGACTCTACTTCGGAGACGTGGAGGACGTCAACGTTGTCAATGACGGGGGAACATTGCTGCTCGAGGCTATCGGCTAAGCACTCGGCTTTGTCGTCATCGTCAAATGCGGGTGGAAGACCCTGAGTGTTTCTGTCCAGGGGGGGCATACTGGCGACGGAACGGTCCATCTTCATCGATCGTGCAAGCTTCCAGTACGCGAGGTGGGAAGGTACCAGCTCCTCGAGGAAACTGTTCCACCTGTTATCACGGAGCTGATCTATGCGGTCTTTCACCGCTCTACGCAAGGAACGTAAGCGTGCACGATTTTCCTCAGTCGGATACGCGTCGTGGGCACGGGTCGCGGCGTTCTTCTGGGTGAGCAGAGCTCTCACGTCATCAGGGAGTATAAAGCGGCGATCGTTCGCCGCTTGTACCTCTTTCGAGGTCTCCCTGATTCCGGTGTTGAGATGCTCAACCAGAGAAGCGATCGCGAGATCCGTGTCCGCAGGCGTATCCAGTACGTCGGGGATCAAGTCGAGCGGGGGGGAGGACTGATGGTCCTTGAGATATCTGCCGAGTTTGTAATAGTCCGCGACCTTTACAACTGGCGGGCTAGAGTCATCCGAATGACCTAACTGTAAAATGACTGGGCGGTGGTCGGAGTCGAGTTCGTGTACGACTTGTATGAGACGCACAGGAAGCCGGACCCCTTTGAGAATAGCTACGTCTAGCACTGTCGGGCGGCAGTGCGGCATGAAGTGGGTAGGCTCTAAAGGAGCGATGACCTCAAAACCGAGCTCATCCATCAGCTCAGTAAGAGCAATCCCATTACTGGTATTACTCGAACTGTTCCAAAGGGTGTGCCCGCAATTCAGATCACCCGCGATAATGACGGAGTCTCCGAGAGAGAAAAGTTTCCCTAAATCGGAAGCTAAGATGCGCTTATTGGGCGAGAGATATACAGACACCAGAACGATCGACTGATGGCCGGTCATTCCGATTCTGCATATAGAAACCTCTAAGTTTTCTAGCTCAGGAGGGTCTAGCGGCGTGCAATACAGAGACCGCTTATAATAAATTAAGGTACCACCGCCCCTAGTTGGGGGCAATCTATCGTTCCGAACGATATTATAATTCGCTATCTTAGGATCGCGATCTTTGGGCTTCAGTAGGGTTTCCTGGACAAGAAACACGTCTATTTGACGATCGCGGAGGAAATTCGCGACGAGTTCACGCTGCGGAACTAGTTTCCGCGCGTTAAAGAACGAAAGGGACAAACCGCGTGGCTTTATCTTAGCCATTGATTACGGGTTTCGAGAAACGCGAGCCAGACCTTGAAGGGTCGTGGCAATGGCGGGGAAACGCGCGATAGCCTCGAGCTCGGCGTTACCGGAGCCGCTATTCAACAGTGCGTTGAATGCGACTACTTCCTGCACGTCGTGAACGCGCAGGAGGAAAAGAACCCGGTCAAGGCCGGTTGGGTTGGCCTGAGGGGCCTGAGGGGGGGTAGCCAGGCGCGGCTGCGCCTTGGCTTGGGGCCTAGGTGCCCACGGAGCCAGAGGGGCTGCGGGGCGGGGGGCGGAGGGACGGGTCGGCACCGCGGAAGGCGACGCCGACGTGCCTGGGAGGCACGGGAAAGACCTCAGTGTCATAGGCGGCACTTGAGGTTGGAGGAGGAGGGGTGCAGCGTTCCTCTGAGGAACGCGCCTACCGCCTTTGTTAGGCTGGTTGCGTCTTACCTTGGGCGCACACGGGCACCCACGGTAATTGGCGGGATGACCCTCCTGCCTGCACAAAACGCAGCTTGGAGGGTCGGTAGTGTCCTTGGGACGGGGACAGTCGGGGGTGAGATGATCCCCGAGACACTTTACGCATCTCGGAGTCATAAAGCAGCTCCGAGAGCTATGTCCGTACCCCTGGCAACGGTGGCATTGCGAGGGGTAAGATTTCTTGTGTGGGACTTCCACACAGATGCGAGAGAGGCCGCAGAGGGTCTTCAGACCGAAGACCTTCTTGCTAACCTCGTTGGCGGGGAGTGCGACAAGGACCATATTATATGGCCTCCTGCCTCGCTGATCGTGCATCCTATGCACTTCAGCATCGGGGAAACCCTGCTCCCTAAGGGAGGCAGATATATCTTCGCAAGAGAGTTCTTTTGGAACTCTCTTGATCACGACGCGGAGGGACTTCTCCTCCTCCAGCGCGTGAGTGAAGTGGGCATATTTCGCCTCACGAAGAAACCGCGTGAGGTCGCGGAAGGTGTCCGTGGTCGACACCTTTACCATGATACCATCGCGAACATTCGTTGCGGTGGTGAAGTGGATCTTGCGGCTCGCTAATGCCGCAGAGATTTTAGTCCAGGACGCTTTGTCCTGGATCGTGACAGGGGGGGGGGACGCACCTTCTTAGGCTGCGCCTGGGAAGATTTACCCACGGGTTTGGGAACTCGCGGTGCCGCTACAGGCACCGGAGTGGGCTGTTTAGACGAATCCTCAGCAGCGAGGATCTTGGGACAGGAGAGTGGTGATGAAAGCGTCGGAGAAGCCGTCGCCTTCCTTTTGGTTTTCCGCCTCGCAGCGACAAAACCGTCACTGCCGAGCGGCGGGTACTCCAGCTCCATGTTGTCCGAGTCTGACCCGGACAGCTGGGCGGAGGTGGTGGCGAAATTCGGCATTAGGCTAGGACGCCTGTCAGCCGAGTTTTGGGGGGACAAGGGGGAAAAACTATTCCCCGTAGAGACATTAATAATGTCCGCTGAACGCGGACGACGCGGCGAATACGAACGCGAACGCGAGCGGGATCTGCAATCGGAGAAGGAAGAGTCCCTTCCCGAGTGAGACGCGAGTGGAGAACGCGCGCGAGAACGCTCCGGAGCGTTGATGTTCGCGACCGGTTTACGGACGCGTTGAGGGAGCGCGGCGGATGTACTCGGCAAATTATTTTTAAATGTCGCGAACTCCCGAGCGAGTTCGGGAGACTTTGATAATAAAACTTTTACGAAGCTAAGGAGCTGACGCTCCGTTGTTACAAAATCGGCCATCCCGCGATGGCAGAGGGGGCAGGGGGGGGGGGTGAACTACCTCCCTGCCTGAGGGGCAGGGGGGCGCGCCAAAAATCTATGAGACTACGCGAGTCTCGCAAAAGACCGTTGAGTCGAAGTGCAATGACTCAAGGTAATTGGGAGCCTACGGAGCCTAGGGGGAAGCCCTAACAAGCCCTAGGGCCGAGGACGTGGGTCAGACGCCCAAACAGCACCCAGGGGATGGATCTGTAGCAGGAGCGGAAATCGGGTAAGAAAGAGGGAAAACCGGTGTGATCACACACCAGATTCCGGTATTCGGTGACCCCAGAAGGGGGTCCCCAGGGAACCTGCTAAACCCTGCACCACCTTACGTTGGCACCGTTAGGTCTCCGGTGACTAAGAAGAAAAAGATAACTACTCTGTATTTATAGGTTAAGTGATCTTACCTTATTAATGAAATAGCAGTCTGTATTTTTCTAAGTGCTTTCTGTCTCTTTTAGTATGATGGCGAGTAGGAGTGGATACATTTTGTTATACTCCTACCTATTAATCAATGATCACAAACACAAAAAAAACCTTACTTAACATAGAATTTAGTTTTGGTATGCGTAGATGTTTTATCAATTATATGAACCTCTTATAAATGTTATTAAGTGAGATATTTGTGTATCAATAAAATCATACGTTAATTCTAAACTATTGTAAACATTATGATATAATTAATTAAATTTGTATCCGTGGAAGTAACTTCGCCCAATCAATCCAGTTAAAATTGAAGATAAATAAGTTACAAGACTGCTGTTCTAAATCATAATATTTATGGGTCAGTATTCCGATCATTATTATAAAGTTTTTATCATCAAATTAGACGCACTGAATGAGTTAATACATTAGTACAATTAATACTAAGTACGTTAACGGTTATTATTATAAATATCAGAAGAAAGAAGTTACTGGGTTAGTGAAAATTTCAAGCAGCGAGAAATATATTTTTCTCCGTTACTCGCTTAAAAGCATGCCGGTGAAATTAGGAGCTTAATATAAAATGTATTACTTAATATAGTAGTTTTAATATTAAAGTTGTCCGTGTGCGATGCTCTAAAAAGTTTGCACCTGTTAAGCTCATCTATGAAATTTGCTTAACAAAAACAACGGAGTTTGTATGCATACAATTATGTCATACGAGCGTTCGTTTACACAGTCGTTATAAATGCAAAGTTTTACTGTAGTTTAAATACGAATTTATGCAATTAAATTTATTAAGTATTTGCGGGATATAGAAATGGTTTTTAAGGACAAAAAATAAATTTTAACAAAAAAATGAATTTACTTACCACAAATAGGTATTTTGATTTAGTAAATCAGAAATCATTATTTTATAAATTTGAAGTCGGTGCCAAGTAAGACAATAACTAGGTACAGGTATTGACAATCTTTCTAACAACTGAAGTTAATATTAGTAGGTAATAATAAATATATTATCAATGAATTCTGTAGCCTTCTTCTTTGAGCAAATCTTGTGGAAGGTGGTCGCAGAGAGGGAACGAGAGGAGGAACCATTGGTGGACCCTTGGTGGGCACCGACTCGTCTCAAGTCCCTCTCCTCCGGAGTTCTTGTACAAGAGACCAAGGAGGAGAGGGGTGGGACTTTTTGGCTGGCACCAGGAAATAAGAGGGGGGTTGTTTTGTACCTAGCTCCCTTCTGGACGGAAGATAGATAGGGGCCTGACCTGGTATCGCAGATTATGCCATTCATGCCATTTGGTCGGGGCCTGCCGCTGGGGTAACGCAGAGCGTGCTTAATCCCGTATCGCCCCTCCCAAGCGGTGGATAATACCGTGGGCTTTAGTGAGTATTCCCGAAGCTTCACGCCGGGTGAGTCCCACATACCCCCCTGGCATCTCTAATTCGGTGAGATTATACTCCCTAATTAGAATTGGCAGGAAAAATTAAGTACCTACGTAGGTAATAGTGTGTTATTATAGGTAGATAATTATGAATATTTAGATGTCATTGAATTCAAATTTGAATATTTCATCTAAGTATTTTTCTTTTGTTTTATTTCAACATTTCATATCTTGGGTACATTTGTTATGTTATTGTCAACCTTAAATATAAACCGTCTATCGTAAGGTTGTTGTACCATTTGCTTAGCTTAATAAAATAATTATTTTATAATTTCTGATTAACTAAATGAAAGTTTTACAGTTTTAAGTGATGGGTAGACCTAACAAGGATGATTCTCGAATGAGGAAACAACGACTACTTGAGACGGAAAATGATAGATACTAGGTAATGGTGGTCTGCACTAATCTATACTAATATTATTATCAAGAGGAAAGATTTGTACTTTTGTATTTTTTTTATGTAAGGCGATAAACTCAAAAATTGCTGATTTGGATGAAATTTGGTATGGAGATGGTTTTATAGTTTTTTGTTAGATATAATTTATCAAATTTCCTAGAAATTAAAACATATAAGCTGATAATTAATTTTTTTTTTCAAACGGTACGAAGTCACATAATAATTCAAATCTTTCTGTATTACATATGACTTGAATATTCAGTTGTTATGCAAAATAATGTGTTAGTGTTCAGATATTTATTGTCTTCTTTCATTATTCCCGTGTATTAACTAACGGAATAAAGTGAATATTAAAACTTCGTTACAAAATACATCTAAGACTTTTTTTTTACAAGGAACAGGCTCAGTGCTTTTACCACAATCTCACCTGATGTTAAGTGACGATGTGGTCCACGATGGTGAACACACTAAGCGTAGGGCTACTGGTTCTCAAGTGATGCTGACGGAACACAGCTGTTGCTATTTGGAGACAGGTTTTCAAACTTGAGGGTGGTAGCTACCCAGGTGGGGATCATTAGAAAACTCCCTACCATCATACTATAGTTTCCTCACGATATTTCTCTTCATCGAAAGCACAGGCCGATTTTGGAGTCGGATAGGTGGCGATCGAACCCGCGTCGATTGACGCGTAATTCAGCCGCATTACACGCTGTACCATCATCACTTCGATTAAAAAAAAAAAGTAACATGTAAATCGGTTCACTAAATCTTGAATTATAAGTCGGAGTGGCTGCCAAATAGATATTGCCCTTGGTTTTATATACGAATATAACTTATATACTTCAATTGTAAATGATTAGGAAAAGAATGAGCGCCCATTTAAATTGAACATCAATTTATTGGAAATATACTAAGCGAATTATTACCGCTGCCTTAATTCCTCACCGTAGAGTTGTCGATCAGGCGTACGCTTTCCGTCCAATACCTTACTTCGATTCCCCAATAAATTTGGTCCAATCACATTGAGAGCCCGGTTTATTTCACCAAGCTAAGAATAAATTTCCACTTCGAATATTAGAGAAGTTTCATCAAGTTTCACAATGGTCCCTCCGAACTCCTTCCAAATGCCGTTATTCAAATTTTACTTTTGATAAGAAATATAATAAATATCTGAATCACAAATTGTTGCTAGCTTTAATGGTGGCAATAAAAAGGCTTGTTTGCGCAACCATTTTTTTTTTCATTCAAATATTTTACGCTTCTCTCAAAAATACTTTTAAGTACGAAACTGTAAATAGATTCAAAAAGATTTGTTTACTTTCAAAGGCAGAAAACATTCTTAGAGTATTGGCTTTAAAACTACATAGAATTCTTACCTAATTATAAACAATTGATTACAGTAAAGCTATTAACTTAAATACTGTATTTAGAAACAGTTTCTTTTTTATTTATTTATATCGATTTAATTAGGAACCAGTTATAGCTTAGATATGTATAATCGAATACCGTATCTGTCGACGTAGGTTTCAATCAATCCTATTCCATTATAAGCCTCGGTTTTATTAACTCACAATGGTTTTATGTTTCCTCAGTAAGCTCTTTAAGTTTTTAGTCTAATTTTATAAATTTACTAGTTGGTGCCCGTAGATCCGCCTGCGTTTGATATTACATTTATTAATTACGCATTACATGTACATAAGAGTAACTTGAAAAAAAAAATAGCTTATAACCTTTGAAATTGGTAGAAAATGGTAGTCTCATAACATATATTAATGTGCATAACTCAGACTCAAAGATACTCAAAAATGGTTCACTATTGCATAATGCATATGGGGTTAAATTTATCGCAAATAGTCACCCCTACCACCTCTTAACGAGAATACGTCGAATTACCAATAACTCTGTATGTTCATATTTATTCTTAAAATAATTTTTAACGACAGAAGTTACAGATATTTGTTCAAACATATTCGGAAAAGGTTACTTTCACCGGACCCTAGAGCACTTACCACCACATTTGTAAATTGAAAAAGAAAAGGGTCAAAACTCGTAAATGTTACTACTATTAGTTTGGTATCAGTGAATATAAATTGGAATCGTACGGATCGAACAGGGCAATTTTGTAAATAAAGGCATTATTAAGTAAAATAAATAACTTATAGAAACTAATTGAGATAATTAATTAATTTTAAACACCCAGCATTCCAGATTTTATAATTATCAAAGAAAAAAAAATAAGCAAAAAATTAAATGCAAATTTTATTGTAAATGCATATATTTAATGAGAATTCATAGTCAAAATCTATTATGGCGGCTATCAATATCGAATTATAAAAGTTAGGATTGAGATCGAGCCAAAAATATATCGGTTTTTCTTAACTGATCTGACACTTTAAAGAGAAAAAAATTTGACATTTTGGAAAAACAGATTGAGATCGCATATTGAAACCAGCCGTTAGTAAACAATCTTCTATATAGTAATGCTTGATACACGCTTTTTAGGTTTCGATGCTATTTAATTTAACAATTTTTTATCTTTCGCGCTTTGTACTCATACTTTATTAATGTTTCGGGTCTAGAACGCGCAGTTGCTTGGTTAATTTCACGTGGTCACACAAGTCGTGGTCACGAACTACATAAGCCAAAAATCCTCTTCATAGATCGCTTTTACTTTCCTAGGGTAGTAAGAGACGTGATTCAAATAAAAAAAAATCAATAGGGAAGACGGATTAAAACTATCTTTGGTGTAAAATCTATAATTGTCAGGCTGACGAAGAAACCGCAACACCTCAGTCGGCTATTTCATTAGATTTCAAGAGAGTTAGAGACGTTTTGATATTCTCGAACTTACGTGTGTATTACATTCAATTTTCACAATACTCGCACGTGTTCTTATTTATAGTAACTCTTTGTATCGTATACTCGAGGCCGATAGATATGAACAACCTTTTGTAGAACATATTGATAACTTTGTTTTGTAGTTGAAGTGTCCCGGCCGTTTCCCCGTGTACCTACTTGGTCTTCTGTCCAATATGAGCAAAAATCAATTTCGCCCGTTCGCGGCTGAATGCGCCCTTTGTGCGACAGTGAAAGGTTATCGGTGTTCGTTTTCACGGATCACTAGGACAGCGAAGCGAGGGGATGCCGGGGTAGTATGATGGGGGATGATATTGTTCGGCAACAAGGCTAACTGGCTATTTACTAATGGGAATCCGCGATTATTGTACGCACGTCCCCTGGAGGGAACGGCGAGACTTTATGGCTACGTCGCTAAGTAACGTTTCCATCATTTCCTTGGCTCGTAATACTTTCATCGATCACGTTTATTGATTAAGGTTAATCGTTTTTTATACTTTCCACGTACTTTCCAGGCACGTCACTGAGTAGTACTTTTTTAAAAACCAGCTGTGTGCCCGCGGCCGCTCCCGCATTTAATATATTCTTCGTACCGTTTTTTTTTTTATACAGAGCCCTAATTTTTGTTTAGTACTAAGAAAAAGTAAAAATATTTCTCATAAATTTAAGCTCTTGCCCGTAAAACTGTTCATTGAATCGGATTTATTCAATTTTTATGTGCGTTTTAATTTTTTTACGCAGTACCCTAATTATTTTCGAAAATTAAAAGTACCCTAAGTTACCCAGCGTAACTTCAGTTATCTACCAAAAAAAAAGTCCCTTCAAAATCCATCCAGCTGTTCTGGAGTTTACCCGAAATAGACCGACAAACATCCAGACAAAAATTGTATTTTTGATATAGGTATCGTATAAACATTCATACCTATTTAGTAAAAAAAAAAAATAATTTTGACATTACAAACAGACTCTTCAATTTTATTTATTAGTATAGATTACTCACAAATTATTAGTTCGCTTTCATATAATATGTCTTTTACAGATTGTATCATCGGTTTTAAATTAACTTCTCGAAGATATTTAGTAATCGTAGAGAACTGAATGACAATCAAATATGAACTTGCTTTCTTGTCTGTCCATTCCTTTGTTTATTCTGTACAATATTTGCGACTGACTTGAAACGAATGCCAATAAGTTAGGGATATGAAATTTCAAACATAGCTTAGAGTTATATGACAATTCAATGTCAGTTTCTCTAGACTTTTGTCTGACGGTTCGTCACAAATTTTAGCCTGATTAATTAAGTCATCATCTCCCTGCCCGTATACCATTTTTATTTGGGGTCGGCGCAACATGTCTTCCTTTTAGAATCCCGGTTGCTTTAAGTTTCGGTTATTCATTTTACGACCGGCCGCCTGTCTGACATCAACCTTCCTTGGGGATGTTCTTTTTGCTGGTTAACCGCCACTTACGGTTCAAGGGTATATGTATAGCCATGTTTTCCATTATGTCGCTTCTTACGGTACCCTACGGGATATGAAAGGGGGTATTCTAGAGCCGCCACAAACACGGCATAGTGTGAAGAATTAAGAAAATAATTAAGAAGAAGGTTAATTAAGAGTATTACCTCTATTGCTGTGGGTGTCATTATTCCATACTCTTCGATCAATTTAAAATCGCGGAAAAATTGAAACCCGTATTAAAAACAATTCATTTCAAGTTTTCAAACTTCTTGTGTTTTATAACTAACTAGCTGTGTGGCCGTGGATCCGCCCGCTTTTCATAAATTCTTCACTGCGTAATATAGTTTTAAAATAATCATTGGAAAGTAATGTATTGGTGGTGTTGTCCATTGAATCGTTTTTTGTACAATAGTTCAAGTACTTGACTATGAAATCTTTTTTTTTTTTCACAATTCCAAGTTTTTTACACGTTTCTCTATTAATTTTCCTAAAAAATTTAGGTACTGAAAAAAAGCAAAGATATTTCTAGTAAAATCAAGCAATTCCCAGTATTATTACTGAAATATGTTTTTTCATACTTTTTGTATGGAACAGATTTATTGATTCTGGTGCGGTACGAAGTTAGCCAGTCAGGTACTTTTCATATATGTAAATGATTTTTTAATGTCGCCTACAAAAAAAATGAAATTTCATTAAAATCACAATTCACTTGGGTGTTATAACGAGAAGCAATAAACAGGGTAATAATTCTTTTAAATGTCATAGGACACATGTGGCGGCATACATTCGAGGCCTGAAAGGTCCGTAACGGGAATCCTTTGTGTGCCATCCAACTAAAAGGGTATGAATTAGTTTTCCGAATTTCATAACTTTATTGGCACTTTTGATTTGTAAATGGGGTTTTTTTTATAAATATTCCTACATGGTATGGACATTGACTGCAATTGTTTATTCATACTATACTTATAAATAAAATTAAAGTGTCTCTTTGTAATATCAAAATTACAAGATTTTACTAAATACATATAATCATATATACACAATTTTTATAATAAATTCTAATCTTCGTTCGTAATTAGGGTTCCGTGTAAAAAAATTAAACATCATTAAATTGTGGTTAAAGTACGATTCCACGGACAGCACCATTAAAACATTATTTTCCGATGATTATTTGAAAACTATATTACGCAGTGAGGAATGTATGAAACGCGGACGGAACCGCGGTCACACATCTAGGTTATTCATAAAGACATAAAAAATTAAATTAAGTACATGTTACATAAATCTGGTATTGTTTTTTCATACTTCATAGGCTTAGCGTTTTAACCACAATCTCATCTGATATTAAGTAACGATGTGGTTCAGAACGGTGAACACACTAAGCCTAGAGGAACTGGATCTCAAGTGATGCTGCCGGAACTATTGGCGTGTATTTAGCGACAGGTTTTCAAACTTGAGGATGGTAGACACTCAGGCCAGCATTATGATACAATGCCTTACCACCATGCTATGGTTTCCTCGCTGCGCTTTCCTCCACCGAACGCTCAGGCTGATTTTTTACCGTACGGTTTTCCAATACATATTTTCTTTAAATTGTATTTCATTTATAATCGCTTAGTCTCAAATAATATTTACATTTAAGATCATGTCAAAAATGTACAGCATATTCCTCTCGAGCAAATTTATATAAAAAACTAATATTAAAATAACTCTTAACAAACAAATTTACAAATTGAGCATGAAATGAGAAATCCCACGAGAAATTCGTCTCACCTATTCGCTCCTCCGACGGTTAGTACGAGCGGTAAAGAGGTTACTACTAAGCAAATTGCATTCATCGCGGCGGAATCGCCGTGCCAAGTTTTCGCAAATATCTCGGCGAAAATTTCACACACGTCAAACCGCTGTTGATAAAAACGAATGGAAGAATCTTCTCAGAGACGTTTCACGTGTTAAGTAACGTGACTAAATTAGGTATACGGAAAGTAATATACGATATCAAACTGCAGACCATTCTATGATTATAATAATTTTATTATTTTGCATATTTCTACTGATTAAGATTGAATAATTGTTACCCCTTTCTTTCTGAAAATGTATTTCTCTTTGCGTGTAACTACCGTGAAATGAAACGGGTTTTTATTTTATTTATGTACTAGCTGTGCCTGCGACCTTGCTCGCGTGGAATTCAGGCGTCCCGAACCCTCCTACTAACAACTATTAACATACCAAATTTCAAGGAAATCGGTTCAGTAGATTTTGTGTCATTGGCGATTAAGTTAATAAACAGACCAACAAAATTTTAAAACTGTCGAAATGCGTCGTGTAGTAGATTCTGAAGTCCTACATAGTAATAATATTTCAAACCATTACGAATTTTAAAACATACGTATAGCGCCATCTATGAATAATCCTCAGAAAAAATACATAGATAATTTGTTTACGTAATCACCGTTCATAATACTTCGTCACCCATTTCATCAAAAATAAACAAAACATGAACCGTCTAATTATAATTAGAATTAAATAATATTATGTTCCCCACCAAATTTACATATAGATGTAATTGATTAAAATTCAGTTTACTACTTCCATAAAATGACTCCTTAATACAACGGCTAAAATGCTTAGATATTATATAAAAATATCAAAATATTGTTTTCTCATTCACTATGTCTTTGATATTTATTATTTATATACCATACATATATTTTATATTACATCATTTTGTTCGATTTTAAGCAATCCATCATGTTTTTGTTGTCGAATAAGCAATTACTTAAACACTCTTCTTTCATACTAAAGACGCCGTGTCATTCAAATTACTATGACTTTTGATAGAGTTGACCGATTTTAATGAAATAAAGTTTTGATGTTACCCTCGGATATGATTTATAATTATCTTATTGAGTTTTTAAATATACTTACATGTACTTTCTAATTGATGCCTGCACAGACAAACAGACAGTTTTATTCGATACCAAATTATAAGCGATATTATAATGCTAAACAGCCTGGGTAAGAATAACAGGCTGATTTTAAGATGGGTCCCCGGGCATGCAGGAGTTCCCGGCAATGAAGCTGCGGATGCGCTTGCACGAGCAGGGGCTATGGAAACACAATTTGGGCCTGAACCATTTTGTGGTATTTCAAAAAGCCTAGTTCGACTGACCATACGGGACCAATACACCCATAAAGCTAAAGAATTCTGGAATAATCTGCTAGGACAAATTCATTCCAAAGAGCTCATCAGGGGATATACTCAGTGAAAAGCTGAGGAAGCCCTGATGCTCAGTAGGAATCGTTGCGGGTATTAGTGAGAGCGCTAACTGGGCTCTGTTGTTTGCGCAAGCATATGCACAACATGAGTGCCCAGAACACAAGAGAGTGCAGATTCTGTGAAATCGCAGATGAAACACCAAAGCACATCTTGTGTGATTGTGACCCACTAATACCCATACGCAACCGAGTTCTGGGCAAACATGCGTTGTTCCCAGAGGAGGTACAGACGCTCTCTGCCAAAAAAAAATCCTACAGTACATCCAGGTTGTAGGTCTAGGCAGTGAGCTTTAGGAATATGGGGGCAATCACAATAGATCTATCTAGGTCGCAGTGACACAGGACTGTCTTAGCCTGCATAGCCCCTCTCTCGAATAATAATAATAATATAAGCGATGTCTTCAAAATAATATTTAGACTTGCGAAAGTAGTTATTGATTAGTAAATTAAGTAAAAAAATATAAATATTGAATTTATTATCAGTTCTCAAAATTACTTTTATGAGTTCTCAAAAGAGTGTTACGTAATAAATCTTAATTTCTTGTCAAATATCTATATCTTTTAGCAGAAATACGAAAATAGTCCTCTATTTTAATATGATTTCTATTTAAATTAATGTTAAATTTAATAAATGCTGCTAGCAGTAATAATTTTTTGCTAGAATCAAGAATTTTTGCAAGCGAGCGCCGCGCCGGTGCATCCCGTTTTAATCAAAGTTGCAATAACGCAACCTTTTATCTTCTCTCTTACGTTAGTTACGAGTTTCATAAGAGAAAATATCCTTTGAAACATAATTGTATAAAGTATTGTGCGCGTTCTGTTTGTTTAAATTAGACTCTAGAGATAAAAAATTGCTTTTTAGAATTTCTTTTAAGGTAATTTCATTTTAAATATTTTCTGAAACTATTTTCTATGTACGTATGTAACAAGCCAAATTCACATTACATTAAAAATATTTTTAATGTTTTTTAAATATTTTTTCTGTGTTATTGGACCACTTGGGACTTGAGACGACTCGTGACCAAGAGAGCTGACCTATTTCTTGGTTATAGAATCAACATTGCCATACAACGCGCCAATTTCGCTAGTGACCAGACTTTTAGATACATTTCCTTGCAGCAGCAATTAAGAGAGCATTGATTATTTGTAAAAATTAACAAAACATGTGTAAAGATTACAATATTTATAGATCTATTGTTTTTCGTTAAGACTCTGGTTTTATATCAATAATTTTGGAGGCATTAGACAAAAATACAAACCTATATAAATATTGCTTGATATATTACTATTTAGGAAGTAGTGTTAGTAAAAAAATCTGTTGCTTATTCTCTGAAAGAAATAAGCATATTTCTATAACTGTACAATATAAAGCCTTTTGTACTCTGATTTATATTTTTGAAGCGAGCTCCGTGGAAATATTCAATTTATCATATTCAAGATGTACGTCACGTGAACTAGGTTACTACACGTTGTATGAATAATAGTGCAATTTATATGACAGTAGGGGATTTCCTTAAATATTCGTGTGAATAGCATTGTGTCCCATCTATACGAAAGCGGGCTTTGTCCATTGCAAGCGGGACTATGAAAGCGCTCAGGGGCTAAATTTTCATGTGTGTTTGACAAGGGTGTTGGAACAACTAATTACATTAGTGTATGTCATCTAACAATAATGTTACATGTAAATAATATGTCCACGACTAGAAGCATTTTACTGATTATTAGACCGTGGAATGTTATAAGATTCTACAAGAACATATTCTAAGGCAATTAGAATATTTACCATCAACGAGTTGTTAAATGTTATTGTTTCGGTCGCGTTCGAAAAGCTTCTTTTCTGAAATACCGCAGTATCTAATGACGAAAGTCTTCGATCGGTGTGTGTGTTGCCAATAATGACAGACGGTACTGAGACATGGTCGATCACAATGGGCCTAATAAGAAATCTCAAAGTTGCTCAAAGGGCTATGCTTGGAGCTTCACTGCGTGGTCGAATCGGGAATGAGGAGACCGAGGATCAAGAAGAAGAATCAAATTAACCGACGAAGAATTGTTAAATTTAAGTGGCAGTGAGCTGGGCACATTGATGGGACCAACGGGTTTTTTGAATGACTACGACGCACCGGAAGATGCAGCATGAGTAGGCCAGGCCTCCTATAAAGTGGCCCGACACTTGGTTAAGGTTGCAGAATTCCGCTGGATGCGGATGGCGTAAGTTTATTATTTTTATTAGAATCCATTGTACTAGGTAGTACATTGAAATTTCTCTTAGTCAATAAAAATCACATTACATATATGGAAATGTAGGAAAATCGATTCCCGTAGGTTGTGATCAAGTATTCCTCTCCTCTAGTGTTCTTATCAGTAGATAAAGACAGGAGAAGGTGAGAGGCTGAACCTCTATTGGTTGGCGGCTGTAGAACGGACGGATGATACAAGGAGTTGCCCGATCTTGTCAGATCTACCACCGGGGAAACGCGGAGCACCCTAGATTAATCCCGCGTCCCTAGAAAAATGGCGGATGGTATGGTTTTAGTAGGTATTCCCGGCGCTTCATGCCGGGCGAGTCCTGTCCTATATACAGCTTAAAAAAACTTATGATCAAGTGGAAACATAAACGTATCTTGATTTATTTTTCTCTCGTATTCCTGCACATTTAGCCCGCTGCACCTTTTAGAATGTAGAAACAATTTTCTTTGTACAACAGTTCGCGTAAATACACAGACGATAACAAAAACAGTCTCTACACGTCACGACAGCTCTAATTAGTTCCGAACGAAAACTGATACATTCATTGAACTCAACCATTTTAAACCATAGTTTTGATCAAAATACATGGAAATATTAAAAAATATTTCACATGGATCCAAACATGTTATTTGTATTACTTATATTTATATAATAAGAATAAAACTGTTTTTTATTTTTAGAATTTTTGTTACAGATTCCATTTTTTGCCGTTTTCAATCCAAATCTGAAATAGATTTTTTTTTGTCTATCTGTCTGTCAGTATATATGTTCAGTTTTAACTCGAAAATGGTTTGAACGATTTTGATAAATATTTTTACATACTTAATTTATGCCAAGGAGTTGTTTGTTGATAGGCTACATAGATATTCAAAAATATTTTGTAATTTGTAAAAAAAATCATTAAGAAAACATCCTTTTCGACTTTGATTCTAAAATGGGTTCATGAATTTTGATAAAACTTCTTTGCATAAAATATATGTTTATTAGTTTGATAGGCGAAAATTATTACAATTATTTAAAATTACAAATAGAATTTTTGGAAATTATAAAAATAATATCTAAAAACTTAAAATGTGTTCATTGATTTGAATTTGATGTACGGGAAGCATCGTTCGATAAATAACTGATAAACTATGAAAAACAAAACCAAATCAGATCATCTCACATTTAACCAAGATAAGAGACTATGTGGTGAGTGCATATTAAGTGTAATAATACATGTTTTTTTAGACAAAGTTTTCAAATGGAAATTTATCGACGTTTAATAAAAACTGAAAACTCCTTTCAGTTTTGATAAGCAAAAATAAAAAAGTGACTATTGCTTTTATATTGCGTTTAATGTTTATACTGGATATGTGGCTAATATAATGCTGGATTTTGGCAGAAGAAGCATGAAAGCAGTGGCGAAACTATAAAGTGGCAGAATTGGCAAAATGCCACGGGCCCTGGCCCACGAAGCCACGAGCTCAGAACTTACTTTAGCGATTTATTAAAATCAAATTCAGGTGGTGTAATAATATGAAAAGTGTTTATTCAATATCGCTTTGTCAATTACAATTTATTACTTCTGCCAAACTGCATGACATACATAGTTACGTCACTGCATGAAAATGAGATTAATTCTGTGGAGATAAAAAGTCTGAGAAGTATAGCTGTAGAGAACATGATGAATAAAGTAAAAAAAATAGTATGATGCGTGGTGTGGTACCTCTAACACATGATAAAGATCACATAGTATCATATAGTATCGCATGATAAAGATACAGAAATAAATGCTTAGTTGGTTATGGTACGTTGAAAGTAATAAATGTAAAAACGCATAACGCGTGAAATCACTCATGTGATTAACAGAAGCGAAAGATGTGTGTCAGGATCGCGTTATAAATTCGTTTCGTTAATCTTCTGTCATCCATTCTCTCCACATACCCGAACCAACTCATCATACATATCTTCCTCACTACATTCTCTACTACAATGTTCTCTTATCATACTCTTCCTGACTTTCCTAATTATCTTCACTCCAGCTATAATTCTCAGACTACTCATCTCGACAGTGTTAATCTTACTTTCATGATTTTTCTGCCAAACCCAACACTCACCACCATAGCCACGTGTAGGGACCACGACTCCTCGATGCACAGCCAAACGTGCCTTCGTTCACTATATTCTCTAACAAAATGCTTCGTTCAAAATCACCGTCACACTTTCCATCTCTCGTTTTAATAAGAAATATATAATAATATTATAATTATGAATATTTGTGTAACAATCATGGTAGCATATAAAACATTTAAGAAAACATACAAACATTTTATTTCTGGATTAAAAAAGGGCACTATAAACGTCTACACGTACTTGGTATTTGTATATTTGTGTTGAGATATTCCGTCCCTTTTAAGGTAGGGTAAATTAGTAGAATATCCAGGCACAAATTAACCTCTTATTAGGTAAATACAAATTGTAAAAATAGTTTTGCAGGCCTTTAATATTTGACAAAATTTTCGTTTTATCTATCAAAAATAATATAGTTATTGAAATAAATAAACCAATCTAAAGCGCCTAAAATGATTTAGAGTTTTCATCAAAATGTAAATAAAATGTATAGAATTCCAGCGTCTATTTCCTATTCGTTTGCAATCGGAATTTAAAATTTTAAAGTTTTGTTCTATTTTCATAAAAATAACAATCATGTACGGGTAAGTTTTTTTTTGTAAAAAACTAAAACTAGAATATTTGTCAATGGAATTTTTAAATGTTTCTGAGGCTTTTATATGTAATAGTTTTATTACGTACTAGAGCTGAGCCCGCGTTTCATATGTTCTTCACTGCGTTTTAATTTTTTTATACGGAACCCTAATTATATTCGAAAAAAAAAATTTTATACTAAGATAAAGTAAACATATTTTTCATAAATTCAAACACGTGCCCGTAAAACTGTGCATTGAATCGGGTTTTGTTCACATTTTTATGAGTTGTATCTTTTTTAAGCGGAATCCTAATTATTTTCGAAAATTAGAAGTACCCTAAGTTACGCGGAGTAACTTCAGCTATCTATGCCTCCCTTATTGGGGAAGACCTATTATGTTCAACAGTAGACGTCGAATGGTTGAATGGTAGTGGTATGGTACTTCAATTTGATTTATTAGTGTAGATGATTTAAAGATATGGTTTCCGTGACAATATCTCTATAAAACACTGTGTAACAATTGCCGGTTTATGAAATACCTAAATAAATTATCGTCATCATCATCTCAACCGAAAAACGTCCACTGCTGCATATAGGTCTCCTTGAAAGACCTCCACAATGTCCGATGTTGAGCCACCCGCATCCAGTGGATTCTCGGAACCTTCACCAATTTATCGGTCCACCTGGTTGGGAGTGTTCTGCATCTTCTGGTACATGGTGGCCATTCGAGAACTCGTTGGCCACATCGGACATCGGTTCTTCGAGTAATGTGCTCAGTTCACTGCCATTTTAGTTTGGCAATTCTTCAGGTAATATAGGTTACTTTGGTTCTTTTGCGGATCTCTTCTAATTCAGTGAAACTCCAAGCACAGCTCTATCTATTCGAGAGACTTTCTTATGATGCCTTACGTCTTAGTGTCGTGTGTCATCTCGGGCAATATACTGGTCAAACATTTTCGTGCAAAGACACTGCGGTAATAACGTCAGGTTAAAATGTTGTTTTATATTTTAAAGCTGCAGTGGTGTATTCAGTTGTAATGATAGCATTAGTTTGAAAAAGACCGTGATCAAAGTATGGCAGTTCGACTATCTACTTGGATTATTTAACAGTTACTATTTTCACGCTTCAAATATGTCGCCTAGCATCTACCAATCTATAATGAGTTACTTCTAAAGGATTAGGCGATGTTATGCACCGTGTTCTCGAACTCAAAAGAGGTCTTTGGACCCTGATCAGCAAGCTAGATGAACTTGCATGAAACATTTTTCTATAGTTTCATTAAAATAAGTCATATGTTTTTTGAGAAATCTTACCGTACTTATTATTACCGTAGTCAAGTGTATAGTAAATTTGTATAAACAACATTGATTTTTTAAATACCATAAATTGATTCAATAATTGATACAAGTTAAAATAAAAAAATATTTTTCACATCATGGCAATTCGTTATCTAGCTATGTTGCTGAATCAAGAAATATAAGACCTCCAGCAAATAAAAAAAAATCCATTATATAAATGCAATATATATTTAGTAGAAGCCATATAAATGATCGGTCAAATTTAGTTTATAAATTAACATAATTAATAAATAAATAAATGGTATAATTAATCTACTGATTAAAGTTATGATACTAGAATTGTTACATGA
The DNA here is from genome assembly GCA_014132275.2 of Samia ricini. Lineage (NCBI taxonomy): Eukaryota > Metazoa > Arthropoda > Insecta > Lepidoptera > Saturniidae > Samia > Samia ricini. Next base: position 28,139,311 of record AP028159.1, on the reverse strand, counting down.
GCAATTATTATCCAAGCGATTTTAACAAATGAACTCACGTCGCCGACTCCCGATATGAGTAATTAATAACTCGTTCGTTGCCGGTAGTTAGTGTTGGATCAATTTATTGATAACAAGGTCAAAGGTAGTGAGTATAATTGCTAAAATTGTTTGACGTAATCGATATTAATAATGGTTAAAAAAAACCCGAACCAAGGAGGTCGAGTTACTCCATTTCTTTCATCTACTTTTTATATTATTAAACCTCATCTACTTTTTCTATATATGCACAAGTCACATACTTAGTATAGACATAGCTAAAACATAAAATGTCTGTAGGAGAAGTACACGGGTATAATTATTAGGGTTGTCAACCAACCCTCGAGAATTACAAAGTCTAGTTACTAGGGCCTTGGAAGAGAAAAAGCGTAAAATGGATGTTGAATGTTAAATAAGTTATTTAATATGTCGATTACCCATAAAAATGAGACAATAGGAAGACAATAGGAAAACGATAGAAAACTGGCGTAATCGCCAGGTTAGTGCTCGAGGGGTTAATTATCAATGTTATTATAAAGTAATATTAAATTAAATTTATTCAAGCATTTTAAGGATAATTTCATAATGATATGACCAGTTAAAGACGCATCTGAATTTTAAAAAGCAAATATTCATAACAGTATTGTGCATGTTTGTAAATAATTAAAAAAAAAACCTTAAAATAATCTTAATAGATAATTGAACCGCACACATATAATTTCAAAATTAGTTACCATGTATTTAAAACCGAGAGATTCGCTCAAAAAATAACCCTTATGGATTTACGGCTGAATTCGTCTCTATCGACTAAGTTACCTTAAAATAAATGTTTTATTGTGTAAATATAAATATTGAATTATAAAAAGGTTACAAATTCATAAGATCTTAAAATAAATATTTTCTACTAAACTAACCAACCTGGCATAATGAAAAGTATGTATTATTTTAAAGTTTTTTTTTTACAAAAAGTTGAATAGTTATTTTTAAATATTTTTGATACAGAATGGAGTTTTTGGCGGGATTTCAGTCTGACATGTAGCAATTGTTTTTTTTTAATTCATTAAAATAGTGTATTTGACTCTATATCATGTAATCTTGGTGGCGTTTTACGTGAAATAGTTTAGTTATTGTTTTCAAGTTAAGTGTATTATAGAAGACAACGCGTAGCATATATTCTGAGGTGCCATGAAAAGTTCGAGCAGGATGGGCCACCGTTTTGTTGGAGCTTGGTAACGCTGATACTAGATTGAAAATCTTACCCACATGACATTGGCACAAATTGTGTGTACACACAGATTGCCATTAACTAAGAAGAAGAAAAAGATACAGAATGATTATTAATAATTCTAATACTACGTTTATTAAATGTTCTTTTAGTGTTATTATTTTCATAAACACATTTATGTTATTAAGTACATGAATGAATAAGTATTATATGTGAACATAAAATATTCCAATTTTATCCAAACGCCTTTGTTCAATGTCTCTAGGATTTTGTGAGGATGAAATCTTTAGTAAGCGTATCTCCTATAATGTAGATAAGTAAATCTTTTGGTTGTCCCCAGACGTAAGCATACCGATATATTGTCAAGATTATGTGCAGAAATTACCTAGTGTTGAGTTTTTGAGCACTCGAACCATCTAATAAATCTATCTCTTTAATGATGCTACGGATTAAAACTTTAGCTAAATCATCCATTGATTTAAAACATTACGTTAAACTCGTCTAGAATCTCTCTTCTTAAATGTATTATAAGAACAGTGAAAATTTATCGTAAAGTTTTGAACTAATGTAAATCTTTTCTTCGTAGGATTGTAGATTTCAATAAATAAAGTAATGTATTATGTTAGCAAATGTTTTAAAGCGCAAAGGACAAGAAACAAAGATATTTTTGCTCATAGATTCAGAATAACTCCTTTTGTTCTATGAGATTACTATAAAATATGATATGCTTGCAAGAATTCTGTTTAAATGTATCAACATTTAAACTATTTTGATCCAACTCTATGGTAACGAAAAAAAAATTAAATCATAATTTCACCAGGTTGTTGGTCCACCTTGTGGGAGGCCTATCTACGCTACGTCTTTCGGTGCGTGGTAGCCATTCGAGAAACCATTGGCTCCATCGGCCATCTCTTCTGCGAGCAATGTGCCCAGCCCACTGCCACTTAAGTTTTGCAATTCTTCGGGCAATGTCGGTTACTTTGGTTCTTCTGCGGATCTCCTCAGCACTGATTCGACCACGCAGTGAAACTCCAACTCTCTCTATTGCTCTTTGAGCAGTTTTGAATTTTTTTATTAGGCACATTATGAGCGACCACGTCTCAATGGGCATGTCTTTACTGGCAACTCTCACTGGTCGAAGACTTTTGTCTTGAGACACTGCGGTATTTTCGGACGAGACGATCCTGCGTAGCTTCCCGAACGCGGCCCAGCCGAGTTGGATTCGACGATTAACCTCTTTGTCGAAGTTGGATCTACCTAACTGGACGGTTTGTCCTAGGTATACATAACTGTCAACAACTTCGAGCGTAGAGTCACCGATTTTTATAGGAGTTGGCACATTAGACATGATTTTCTACTTGTCCATGTTTATTTTAAGGCCAACTTGTTCGGAGGCTCTACTGAGGTCACCGTACTTAGGTCTTCTGCGGTCTCAGTCATGACTACTATATAATTAGCAAATTGGAGGTGTGTTATGTACTCGCTGTTTATATTAATCCTTTCCAATCTAGAACCTTGAAAACATCCTCGAACGCAGCGGTGAACAATTTCGGAAAAATAACATCTCCCTGTCTAACGCCACGCCGCAAAGGTCGCTTATACTATATTTTCAAAAAACTAAAGTTTATATAGTTCGTGAAAATGATTATTAAAAATCATTTATTTATTTATAAACCTCGATCTTATGAAAATTATATTATTTTTTTGCATTGTTTAATTATTTTTATGGTTTTATTTCAACCTTAAAAATTACGAATTATTACTACTAGATACATCATTCTAAAGCTTGACACATTAATTGAAGTCTGGTCTTTTAATCTGGTATCGTATTATTTTCAGTTTTAATTAAATAAAAAGATTCTTATATCAAAGTTTGCGCGATGAAGCGATGATGGCTTGGTTGGTAATGTGGTCGGATTTCGTGTCAATGGACGCGGGTTCAAATCAACCTATCCAACTCTAAAACCCTGTGCTTTTGATGAAGGAAAAACATCGTGAGGAAGCCATATCATGGTGATTTTAAAATGATGCCCGTCTAGGTAGCTACCACCCTCAAGTTAGAAAACCTGTCGCCAAATAACATTAGATGTGTTCCGGCAGCATCAATTGAGACTGGTACTACCCTCCTGGACCACATTGTCTCATAACATAATGTGCGATTGCGGACAAAACACTGAGCATATGCCGTGTAAAAAAATATGTTTCAATGAAAATAAAGGTAATAATTATAACGTCGGTTTTATAGGTACATTTCTGGGCCTTGTTAGCACAGATTTGGCTTCAACGCAGTTAACTAATCCCTTTATCTGAGGTACCCGGCGATTGTTATTTTGATTATGGGATTTTCATTTTTAGTCTCGTAATATGAAACCCTTTTCCCTGTGCCCTACAAAAGATCAAGTGCCTTTAAAGGTTCGGCGAATATTCCATGGACATTGAAATATTATAATTTGCTGTTCATTTGCCCTTTGTTCGTTATATCATAAATATTACCAGGCGGGTATAATTAAAACGCCAACAAAAAGTGAAAATGGAGTAAATTTAGGGCTTTGTTTTTTATTATTATTTTTAACAGCAAATGGATAATTACTTTCTAAGCCGATATAAAAATATAACATGGTATTATTATACTAAAGTTTTGCTTATCTTGTGTAACTAAACAAAATACAATTTGCTATAAACATATGCTCAAAGAGAATAACCATTGCTCCATGCTTTTAACCGAAAGACGTACACTGCTGGACATAGAGTCTCCCCCAAAGATCTCCACAACGACCGGTTTCACAATGGTAAAACCGGTCGGCTATTTACAACAATTTATCAAGCATCCGTGTTTATATTTATATGAATACCACTGACATTTTAAAAAATAATATTTGCATTTTTCACAGCGTAATGTAAACACTAAATTAAGTAGAAATAAAAATTCAACGCAGAGTTCAGACGCAAATATACATAGTTTTATAGAAGAAGTTCGAAATCAACTTTTCCGGATCATGTCGATAGAAAACGTAGTTAGTGAATCCAGATGTAATTTCGTGTCTGGGAACAGACATCGAACTAAACTCCGTATCGACGTCGGAACGGGCGCCCCTGATCCCCGGGACGGGGAATAAATCTAGATTTGTGACGTTGAAAGAGTTTCATTTTTATTGCCGGACTACGAATGTTCGATAAACTGAGTCTGATTGTGTAGAATGGAAATTTGTATTCAATAAAATACGAAATCTATGCGAACCGTTAGATTATTAAAATTCTTTTTGTGATAATTCAGTCGTATTGATTTTAAATATAGATACACACTTAAACCTAATGCTTTTTTTCTTTGCAATAGGAAACGATTGAAGTCTGTTTTTATGGAAGCTCGGTAAAGTGACTCTACGTACAGTACCAGATGGTAAGAAAAGACTTAAAAGATGATATACTGTTCGATACGGAGTGCACGATATGCCAGATTTGAATTTATTTACCTATTAAAATTGAATAAAAAACATAGTAAAGGGATGTTTGGAGAGTATATTTTATTCAATTTTCAATTCAAAACCGTGTCCAACAATAGTTTATTTTTGTTTATTTTTAATAAAACCCGTTCATGTTTGTTAATTTATTTTAAGAAGGCAAAAGTATTTGACTGGTTAAATTGCATGATAAACGAAGAAATAGTGGCAAAATAAATATTTTCTTTCCATCAAGTCGAAGTAAATAAGAGAGACCAAAGATTAGATTAAATATGCAACGTTGTTTACAATTATGTATTCACTGCTCCCTCGAGACGCACGTCCGTTAATGGTCAGCGGTACGTTCTAAGATTAAGAATCAAAATTAAAATAGAGGGTTCTCCTTTAACAGAGGAGAATTTAGTATTATTTATTTTTTAATTCACTTCAACAAGAGTAAAGTTATCTATATATCTACAATGTACACACGTGCCAGCCCAAAAAGGCAAATATATAATTAAGTTTGTTTCGAAATTAAGTGACTTACAATAGAGTCTGTGAATGATACGTTTGCAATAAAGCTTTATTGACATCTCAAAACGCTATGCAAGGTCGGCAACGCATCGTTAATACTTCTGGTGTTGCAGTTGTCCGTAGGCGACGGTATCATTTACCATCAGATGGGCCGTCTGCCAGTTTGCCGTCCACTGATATAAAAAAAGCTTATTTACGCCCACATACGTTTTATTGTAAGTTTAAATTAATCTAGCAAAATAATCTCGATCGTTTATTCGGATTGAATATTAACATGATGTTTTTAACTAATTTCTCTGTAATTTGATTTTGATCTTGCTACTTTCAGGAGGGAATTAAAAACACCGATTTAAATACTATTATTGAGTATAATTCTATCAAAATATAATTTTATCTATCATGTTTTCCTATATTCAGTTTGAGACGGCTTTTTACGTTGTATCTATACTAATAAATAAAATTGAAGTGTCTGTTTGCAATGTCAACATTTTTTTTATTAAATAGATATGAATATATATACGATACCTAAACCAAAAATAAAATTTTTAACATTTTTGTCTGTCTCTCTATCTGTTTGTTCCGGCTAATCTCCGGAACGGCTTTACGGATTTTGAGGGGACGTTTTTTGGTAGATAGCTGAAGATATTCTGCGTAACGTAGGGGACTTTTAATTTTCAAAACTAATTAGGGTTCCGCGTAAGAAAATTAAAACACATAAAAATTTGAATGAAATGTGTGGTACAATGCACAGTTTTACGGGCAAGTGTTTGAATTTGTGAGAAATAATATTACTTTATCCTAGTACCAAATAAATTTAACGAATATAATTAGGGTTCCGTGTAAAAACAATAAAACGCTGTGAAGGATATATGAAACCCGGCGCAGCCGCGGGCATACAACTAGTGTACAATATATCCCTTCTACACGAATAATCTTTGGTTATACGGGTAAATTATAGTGCACAGTAATTCACATAGGATTCTCGGCGTTGATACCGCTTCATTATATAGTCGAGTAAGCAAACACTTTTCGCTATATACATTGTATTGTACTTTGAGATAATTGTATACTTTAGCGGAATTGGAAAACAATCTAAATACACATCGACTCTGTTTGAATTTGTACAAGTTTGACGAAAAAAACAAAGTTTATTGATAAAAATTCAATGAATTGAAATATCTATTTTATACCGTTATATTACTTGAATGTTCATTTCAAATGTCAATCTCAAACGATCGAACGTATTTAAATTAATTTTGGTGTAAAAGTATACTTTGTGCAAAAAAAAAAACGTTAGCAATAAAGCTAGGTTTAAATAAATTATTCTTTTAGACGAACTAGACAATCATTATTTAATATAAACACCAAAAAGTATTGCAAATTTATACCTAATATTTAATCATACCTTTATTAGTAACTAGCCGTGTGCCCGCGTCTGCGCCTGCATTTCATAGTAATTTTCACTTCATTTAGTTTTTAACTGTTTTATACGGAACCCTGCTTACTTTCAAAAAAAAAAAAATCTACTGACAGTAAGCAAAGTTATTTCATACAAATTCAAATACCTCACAGCAAAACTGTGCTTAGAAACGGATTTTATTCAATTTTTTGTGACATGATTTTTTTACTCGGAACCCTAATAATTAAAAAAAATTAAAAGTCACGCGTAGTAAAAAAAAGTCTCGTCTCAATCTGTCCAGCCGTTCCAGAGATTACCCGTTACAAGCAGACAAAAAATAAAATTGATGTGTCTGTTTGTAATGTCAAAATATTTTTTATACTAAATAGGTATCAATGTATATACAATATTTATACCAATAATTTTTTTATTATTTTGTCTGTCTGTCTGCTCTGGGTAATCTCCGAAACGACTGGACGAATATAGACGGGACTTTTTTTGGTAAATAGCTGAAGTTACTCTGGGTAACTAAGGGAACTATTAGTTTTCGAAAATAATGAAGAATTCCGCGTAAAAAAATTAGAACAGATAAAAAGTTGAATAAAATCCGATTCAATGTACAGTTTTACGGTTCAGTGCTTGAATATATTAGAAATATTTTTACTTTATCTTAGTACTAAAAAAATATTAGGGTTCCGTTTAAAAAAAACTAAAACACTGTGGAAATATACGAAACGCGGGCGAAGCCGCAGGCAAACAGCTAGTAAAAATTTAATAAAAATCTATTTTTAATTTACCGATTACTTATTGTAATAAAATTTTGGTGAGTTATGCTACTTACGTATGCAAAAGTGTCTAACCTAAAAATAAAAAATCTTTCCGAGGGTTTTCACAACACAGCTAGATAAGAATGGATTTTGATTGTTTAGTTTAAACTTTCTTAAGTACAACATAATATTCTTATTTATTTCAAGCCTAAAAGTGTTGATTTTATATTGTGAATTAACCATTTGTACGTTGATAATAAAAAAAAAAAACCATAAAACATATTGCGTTAGTATTATCAGTATGAAACATAATAAAGTAATCGCCTGATTAAAATGCATGTAAAATTACGAGTCAACCGAAAAATACCCTTTTATCAGGTGACCCTCATACAACTGCATAACAATGAGACTACCTATGAACTATTTCGATGTGAGTTTCATAGACCATCTGCGTTGCTATTATGTTAGGATGTGAACTTACATAGACTGATCTATAGCGCCATTGAACCGACACATTTGTGAAAACGATGTGCTTACGTTTAGGGTACTGTTAATGTACGAACATGAAGTAAAGCTATACAAAGATAACGTGAGCGAGTTCTTGAGTTGAAAATCTGTCGCCGAGCACATAAAAGTGTGTTTCAACAGCACCATTTTCATCACAGCGATTCTTAACCACAAGCAAGATTTATGCGGTGGGTAATCTTACAAATATTTAAAAAATGTCTACTACTATTATCATCATTGACAATTTTTGTTATTGCAGTATAGAGCTCCAGTTATTTATACTTCTATAGGTGTATTTTCAATATGCATAAGGTTTGCCTAACGATAATGATCACATTGCTTATGAACGGTGTGACACCATTGGCGAAACGTTCATGTTGTCATCACTTTAAAAAGTCATACATCCATTTTTGATTATGTTGTAATACATATTCATCTGAAGCCTTTTTCGACGTCAAATAAATGTTTCTTCTTTGGAATTCGTGTCGTTCAACCCTATTTTGTGCCAGCCTTAGCTAAGTCTTGCTGACAAGATATATGATGCTGTCAACCCATCTTGGACTTATCTTCGATATCACTTCGTCAGAAATCTACTCCGCCGTTCTTTACTAGATCTGGTTAAGTATCATTTCACTATACTATAGTATAATCATATCTTTGTTTTTGAACTTCAATTCGAACTTACGTAGATCGAGGTAGTGTTTGAACAGTATACCACTTTTTTTTTCATAGCTTTACACTAATATTACATCGATTTTATTGTGACAACTCCCTTACTTAAAGACTTTCGAGTTGAATACTCAATATGCTATTTAGGTAAAAGGGTTTATCGATGATGGGAAATTCGATAATACCAACACGCGGCTTTGCGAGTTCTATTCATAATGGAGCGATGGGTGTAAGGATGTTTGTGTATTGAATTTAGCATATGTGTGCTGTAATATGGTTCCAGGTGTGACGCTGTTTTACATTGGGTTAAGTTGTATATAGGATATTTCATATTATATTATATAATAATCGCGTTTCATCGTACTGCTCGCATAAAACAACCTCTATATTTAGAATTATTTACGGTATCTTTTTAGGTATTTAACTACATTATTGGCATATTTTTAGTTAGCGGTTAGGCTTTGTTATTCGAGATTAGGTTAATGAATTTTGCAAATCGATCGACAATTGACGGAAAAATCGAGTGTAACATACAAAAAAAAATATAGACGCATAGATAACCTCCTCCTTTTTAAGTCGGATAAATATTATTTCACTTTTTTTTTCTACTGATAACACTAGAATTCAAAACTTACTATTAAGCAAAAAAAAATCATAAAATTGATTGACAAATGGAGGTAAAAGATGTATTGAACTGTTTTATCTTTGTTTATTTATATACCTATCAGTTTATTTAACCATTTTTTTTTTGCCTTAACACTGATTTATATCAAGGCATAACTATTTTTCTCAGTCAATCATTCAGACACGTATTTAGAGAGCATTTGTTATAATCATAACAATACCGACCTCGCATTTTAAAATAGATCGAGCCTTTATTAGATAAGCGCTTTAATGCCAAATTACGAGGATAGACTTCACCCTTCACCGACGTGTGACCTTTGCGAATATAATAAAAAACATTTCTGTTAATTTGTATGCGAGCGTATCTACAGAGTTATTGATATAATCGCTATCCTTATTTTCGGGAAACTTATGTACATACCAGCTGATCTCCGCGGTTTTACCCGCGTAGTTCCCGTGGGATTTTCGGGAAAAAAATAATCTATCTCATTTCTTGGAATTTAAACTACTCCATAGCAAATTTTATCCAAATCGGTACAGTAGTTTTTGAGTTCATTCGTTACATACAAAAATACAAATCTTTCTTTTATGATATTAGTATAGGTATTTATTATTTAAAAAAGTGTACATTAATGTGATTAATATACAAAAAACATCGAAAAATCGGATAGTTTTCCAAATCTCTATATTCTTGTATTTGAAATGTTATTACAATTAAATTGGAACTCAAAATAATTCCCCCAGACACCTGTTAATGTTAATTAATAATGAAGAACAGTCAATTTTTTTGCTGCATAGTACATTCATGAATATTATAAATCTCAATTACGAAAAACATGTAAATGTACTTACAACACCAGATAATAATACTGATCACAAATATATTTTAGAATAACATTTACATAGAGATTTATTTCGCAGTTCATATACGATATATTACCTAGCTTTATTTGTGTATAAGATAATTCTTTTGATAGATAACTGACAAATAACTTCTTATAGTCGCAATAACAAAATGCTATCACTAATATTACTTGTTATCTAATATAAAAGACTTCTTTATCGATTTTAAAAATTCTTGCATCAGTAGAAAACTACATTATTAGCAAGTAACATGGCTATATTTTTTTCCCATTGTAACTATAGATCCCATAGAAAACTATTGAGGATACATAAAATAATCTACTACATGTTTATAGTACTTTTTTACATGGTATAGACTCAGTGCTTTGACCGCAATCTCATCTGATGTTAAGTGACGATGTGATCCAGGATGCTAAGTCTTCAGGAACTGGTTCTCAAGTGATGCAGCCGGAACACACCTATTGGTATTTGTCGCCATGTTTTCAAAGTTGAGGGTTGTAACTACCTAGGCGAGCATTATTAGAAAATACCCTACTACCATGCTGTTTTCCTCACGATATTTTCCTTCACAGAAAGCTCAGGCTGATTTTAGATTTGGATAGGTGGACTCGCGTCCATTGATGCGGAATCCGCCCGCACTATCCACTGCGCCATCATCGTTATTATTGTTTACAAAAAGTCCGTATGCCTATTGCCTATTATAGTTAAGTCAAAATACCTTTTTTTAATTCAAATTAGTGATTAAAACATCGGTATATTATTGTATATTATCGGATGTATAATATTGTTCATAGATTCTCACTATCTTTAATGATAGTGACACATAGTTCCATTATCCCGAAGTGACAGGTCACATACTTATCAAACTGTGTAATTATACGTCCCGTAGCTTATACGAGCAATTACTTAAACACAGTCGCTATGGACGTACAAAACGTGTATAAAGCAATAGCAACTAATCCGGCCGACGTACCGCCATAATCAATTATGCTGAACAATTATCGATCTATACGTGAAGATTTGCTAGCACTGGACTGCTCTAAACGAATTACGTCTGTTGCACATCATTAGGAAAATGATATCCTGTTACATATTAAGGAAAGTAAAAAAAAATCATTCATTAAAAAATAAACATAAATTAATAAGAAGCAAAAGAGTCTTAAAATTTAGATTTTAAAATATTTTTATAATTAACTAGCTGTGCCCGCAACTTCGTCTGCGTGGAATAGTGACTTTAGGTAGCATTTTTCGGATTTTGGTTTATTCTGGATTATAATCACCGTCGTTATATCGTATAGCCATCGGGGAACAAAGCATACAGGCTGCTAGAATTATTAACACCTGATAAAACCACATAAAGCTGACCGTGCGAAAAACAGCTAATACTTAGATCCACATCCACAACTTTTAGCGTTTGACCATAGGCTTTATTAATTGTCATCTCAAAACTGGTCATAAGCTCACTGGAAACTAAACTCGTTTAAACCCGGAACCCGGAACCCGAGGCATAAAAACACTATCACCTGTTAAAATATCTGCTTCTATCAGGTTTCGCAGAATCAGAAATTTAAAAGAGAAATATTCACTTTTATTCTAGTATTGTTGCAAAGTTTTGGCGGTGTTAAATTTCTTAGTAGCATTATGGGTACGCCGACTTTAAATTTATTTTATGAGATGGTAGTCCAGGAGCACTGAGGGATTTCAAAAATTCTACTGGGTAATTGGTAGATTCTTCATCTTTCATAACTCTGTTAATGGAGATATACTCTACATTATCCTCCGAAACAAAGCTCAAAACTTCAGCATTTATTGCTGCTGCTTGGTCGTTTAGTGGACTTAAAATAGCTCTTTCGCAAAGCCATGAATTTTCGCAAGTTAGTATTTGCGTTGCGTTTCCATACACGGATGATATGAGGTCTCGCATTCATGAAACTTCGCAGCATAGGTTTGCGTTTAGAACAAATTTTGCTTGTCCCTGCGGATACACACCGTTACCGATCTCAAGTTACTATAGAGAAAATATAGTAGCAATAGATACAACAATTTCATCTAATTTGTATCGGGTATGAATAAAACTGTAAGGCTGATATTTTTTATTATAATTTGTTATGCTAGTGCTTGGATTTACTTGGTAGAGTCTGAAATTGTACCCATCCTGACCATGCAAATATATCAAAGGATACTGCAGAGCATCGGAGGGCATATGCTCGGTGTGTTTCACAAATACGTTGTAAGCGATCATCATGAGTGCGCTGCACGATGTCACGTCTATCACATTCCTAATTGACTAATATTACTGCAACTTCGTCTGCAACGGGGATAGTGTACTTTTCACGATGTTCTTCCGCAGGACGTCTATTAGCCTTATTTATAACTTTATAATTGTTATTTTGGCCTTGTTGGATGGAATCTATTGCGGTTTTGAAACTTCTGACATACGGATTTACTTGATGTAACATATTCTCAAGTTGAAATATAAAGTTGATGTTTAGCTGAGGAAAGTTATGATGTCGGATATGGGCCTTTTCAATGTAATTTGATACAAAATAAATTTAAAGAAATTTTTGCTCATTTTGGAGAAGCAAAGATCCAATCAAGTGATAAATTGGCCCTGCACCTTAAAAGTTGGATGTGATATGTTTGACCACAAAAGATGTCATTTGGAATACACTATTATATAAACGGACATAGTCTAAAAATGTTTACACTGAGGATGCTCACTATTTAGTAAAACTTTCATAAAGGGGCTCATGATAAGTTTAAATGAGCACTTTGCCACCTGAATAGCATATTCCATTTGGTTCTTTTCTCCATTTTTGAGCATTACAAAACTGACAACATACCACCATACCTACTATAGATTCGAATTCAGAGTAATCAATTCTGGGCGAATACAAATAACCTGTTTTCTCTTTGGTAATCCATAGAAAGGATATCAATTTCCGCTGCAGTTTCTGGGTTTTCTATCAAACTTGATAACATTTTATTGAGTATATGCCGAAGTCGATCGGGATTTAGTCGTGACTGACGTTGTTCTGCAGTTTTCTTTCTTCTTCTCGATCAGCTGTTAATCGAGATTCACAATCTAAGCTACTTTCCAGCTTTCTAGACTGCAAAGTTCGTGCTTTTGAGAGCTCAGCCGGGTTTCCCTATAAGTAAAGGTCTCAGACTCACGCGATATTGCATGAGCCTTGCGATCGGTGGACAAACGTGCTTCACGCTGTTCCCTGTTCATCCTAACTCAAGTAGCCATCATTCGAGAACGATGTGAACTCAATCGAGATATTCGCTGAGCTGAAGTTTCTGTAATATGAAACCTGGCCTGACGTTACTGAAATGCAGTGAACTAATGAGAACTAATCTCATCCTTATTGCATTTCTGCTGCTCCGGGGGAGGTTGGATCTTTTTCGAGGCATTCTTATAAGAAGTAGTAATTAGTACTAACTCAGCGTTATTTAGTGAACACATACTCATCATAAACAAAAAATTTAAATACTTACAGATTATTACACAGTTTAACTTTATTACAGTTTAATAACTATTAAGACGTATTAACCTAACCTATTAATTATCGAAAATAAAAGAAATGTCTAATATATACATTTATGTATTAATTAATCGCAAATTACTAAATTGTTTTTTAAACATAAAAATTAAGAACTTGTATAAACTTGTATTTACAGTTTAACTAATAAGACGTGTTTACCTAATTTGAAATCTAATTAACCTATACTATATACATACAATATGTATTTACAAACCCTAAAATATAAATAAATAAAATAAGCAAACAGTCAGTGTTATCGAATGCAAACTGTTACGCCATGCGCCTCCGAAAGCGGCCCGGCTCTCTACGTGCTTTATCTATACATATATAAACAACCTGAATTGCCAGCCTAACCTGAACCCTATTTCAAATTAATGATGATATATGTCTCAGGTCAACTTAAATTTGAATAATAACATTTCCGAAACTAATCATTTTTAACTTCTATTTATTATCATATTATTATTATTATTACATAATCATACTATTATATAGACCATTATGGAGTTTAGTAAAGTTTCATACAATGCATCTGAACAGAGAAAGAATTTAGATAGAATAAATGTTCAACGTGATTCTTTAAATTGACATAACTTTTTTATTTATTTACCGATTGACATGAAACAAACACTAAATGTTAAGTGGAGCTTACTACAATATATTAGTGAAAACTACATCTAAATCGGATAAGCTGTTTCTGAGATTAGCGTGCACAAACGCACAGACAAACAGACAAACAGACAAAAATTTTAAAAATTATAGTTTTGGGTCCTATTTGCGTTTATAAAGGTCCTAATAATATTTTTTCTCATATATCTCCCATGTACAGACAGCGATCCGTTACATTTTTATTATATGTATAGATTAGAACTTATAATCAGATGGTACGAAGAATCGTGACACATAGACAATATAGAGTATTGGTAATGTTTGATGATATTTTACAAAATACTTTCCCTATATATTTATTTTTAATACATTTTGTATTTACAATACTTATAAAGTATATAATTCACGAGTGTCTTGTGATTCAAAATGTATTATTGTTGTCGATAGACGAAAATTACACCTTATTTCCAGTTTTGATGTGGATGTTGAACTAACAGCAGAAATGGTAGATTAAACAAATAAGTTCAAAACCACTCCAAACCCTGAGACACAACACCCAGGCACTTGGATTCTATAAGAAACGTCGAGTTCAGTAGTTTTCCTTAATCATCGTCGGTATAGCGAGAGCAAATCTCACGAAAATTACGTTTCAGCTAACAGTTCAAGCCGTGATTTGTACCACTTTGGACCAGTTTAAGTGATCGCCCCAAAAGCTCAATCAAGCTGTCAAGACCCTTTCGATCAATAGTATGCAACTAATTATAAAAGGCCGACCTTATAGCAACGCACTACTTTATTAGCTTTAAATGTGGTGTATTCTCGATAGTCGATGTTCCAAGTTGATTGATATTTCTACTGTTGAACTTTGGATTAGAGGTTATATAACTTACTTATACCTATTGGTAAGGATAGTATTTAATTTACTTAAAGAATTTGCCATTTGTAAAGTATTCGAATAAACTTTTTAAGAAGAAGAAGAATAGCTTTAGAAAATCGCTTAAAGTGAATAATACAAACCCGCAAAAGATAAAGTCAAACGATTTATGCGTCCTGAAGTTTCTGAATAGGTACGAAGGGGAAATAAAGTTCTGTAATCTGTATTCAAATTTGTTACCTCAAAACTTACGAGGCGCGATTGATCGTTGCTGATTGTATTAAGTGTTATCAAAGGCTGATCTTATGGACATGCTAAATATATATTGCGACGTTCGCGGAGGATATTAAGCCATTAATAGCGAGAAACATCAAGTTTTATACAAGTATTATGCAAACGCAGTACCTATTAAAATCATCTCATTAAATATAAATTCAGTCTTGCATAAATCGGTTTATGGCAGTATTGATATAAATATGTCATGGACGTTTAAAACCTTAAGAAGAGTTTCAGACAGGGGAGTAACTTTTTCACTAGTCTATATTAAATAAATTACGGTTATTAACAATAAACTGTGTGAATATCTTATGTTTTTGTTAAAAATTATAAATATTATTTTATTGTTTAAAATGGTTCAACCTGCATACATATGTTTTTTTTTTTTTTTTTTTTACGTAAGGCGAGAGTCAATAAAGTATAAAATTTGATTGAGTTTGAAAATTATCAAAACACAAAATGGAATTTTCTGGTTTAAAATTTAAGAAATATGCAAAGCTCAAAAAAATTTGTTAATTGATTTATTTTGCTGCTACCTTCATTTTGGGCATCATTTCCCGAATATTAATAGTATATTTGAGTTTGTTTAAGTATAGTGAAATTTATATAACTTTAATGGAATAAGAATTTATTGATAAATTTTTCGCTGTACCAATAAGAATTAAGTGTTTTTTGGTTTCGTTTGATTTTAGTACAAGAGATATCCAATACTCAGCCGCTGCAGAGGTAGATGGCAAAGATAAATGAAATATGGCAACAACAAAAAACAAAGATGTTTTTCAAGTTAGGTATCTATGTTTCTGTTTTATAAATGTTTGTTTAACTGTTTGTTTTAGTAAAATATTGATTATTTTCCAGAATATGTCTTAATATGTTTATCCATATGCCGTTTTCATTGAGAATGATACTATGAGTTGTATTACCTTCAATTTGAAGATCATAAACAGCACGACATAACAAACGCGAGATTTACGACAAAGGAGAACAAAATATGATTGTATTAACAAGGTATTTTTTGTGTATTATGAACAACATTCGAGTGTACAAAATAATATATTACATCCATATATTCTCATTAATTTAATACCGTATTCGAATACATATTATTGACATTTAGAATTGAATTGATTGATTTTATTCACATATGTAATGATTTTTTTACATTCAATTAATTAATAGGACAGTTATTACGTTATATATCTTTGATTGAAAAAAAATTAGAAGTGTTTACTCGTAATAATAGGATTTAAACCTATCTTATAGACAGTAAATGGAAATTGTTATCAAACATTGAAAGATAAATTAATTTAACATCAATATCGTTAGTCTGGTTTCTGAGGGGATAGGCGAGAGATGGATTGGCATGCACGGGGTGAAACATGTTCCTCTTGCCATCGTCGCTCATTCTTGTAGTCTTAAGAACATGAACGAGCGTGAACCGTTGTTGGCTTCATCATCTGTGCTCAGCTGTGAGAAATAAAAACGTCTCTAAGAATTACTCCAGAGGTGGTTATTTTTGGTTTTTAATATGTCGAGTACCCATAAAAATGAGACAATAGGAAAACAATAGAAAACTAGCGTAAACGTCAGGTTAGTAGTCAAGGGGGTTAAGGAATACAATGTGATTAAATAATTGAGGTTGAGATAAGGTGATAAAAAACTCTTAAAACTTACAAAGGAGTTTCGATAACGGTTGATGTTACTTACTACAGTGAGGGCCTCTTCTATGCGGGTGTACTGTTCGGGGGTTAAGGACGGATTTGAAAGCGATACTCGCGTATCCTGGACAATGAATCCTTAAGTTTTACTAGGTACAGTCCCACATAAACCTTCTACAATTCTCCGTAGCAGACTCGTGATCCAACATAAAAACAGTCTTGTATTCAGTAAGGCAATTAATTCTTCCTTGTCAGCCAGTATGAAAATATTCCTCAAGTATAGGTTTAGTTTAACCCAGGATTTCATTAATATC
The DNA here is from genome assembly GCA_014132275.2 of Samia ricini. NCBI lineage: Eukaryota > Metazoa > Arthropoda > Insecta > Lepidoptera > Saturniidae > Samia > Samia ricini. The sequence continues at coordinate 28,121,988 of AP028159.1, read as the reverse complement.
AATACCTACATCAGGCTTCACTAAAAGTGTCGTACATAGTCATTCTTGATTGATTCAACCGAAAGACGTCCACACTGCTTGACATAGGTCCCCCCAAAACGGGATGGGGGGGGGGGGGTAATTCCATAATCACCACGCTTGGTAAGTAGATTGGGGATCGCAGTAGGTGTGTATAGTGCTCAGAGAATGCTGCTGTCCATCCCCTAGCTTATCCTTAGTCGCCTTTTACGACACCTATGGAAAGATGTGGAGTGGGTAGTATTCTCACCCGGTATCACAAGGCACTCATACAGTCATACTTAATAACATCATTACAATTATTACAATCATTAACATTTATTTCGGGAAAGATTTCGTTTGCCTCTCTCACTAGTTCAGAAATATGTATGAGGGAAATGACTGGCGTCAAATAATGTTATCGTACTTTGACATGGCTCTTTGTTAAATTTCCCCCAGTTTACGATACGTAATTGGACTCATATGTAACTGTTCTGTGTTAAACCAGTGTTGCGTTAGTTCCAAGCTTTACTATAGGATTGTTACGGTATCCGGAGCCTTTGACAAAAAACATCACCCGCACCACACAGACACACACACACACAAACTGCCGACTTTGTGAAGTGAAATAAACATTCTAACTTTAATAGCTTTCATGTGAGCTACGTTGTTTCGAATGCACGTGAAAACTTTCATTTCAACCGTTTTTATTTCGAATGAAATATATATTTGTTTTTACTGTTTTATTTGCGCGGATTCTGTTTTGTACATTTTTATTTATATTACCAAAAAATTAATTAATGTTAATATTTGAGTGCTAATTACAAATTCAGTAAGTTGAATGAGTCAAAACTTAAGGATAAGATTAAAGACATAGTCTTAGAAGGTTGAATGAAGTTATAAATTGAAGTCAGATCTATAAGAAATAATTATTTATGAAATAAGTAAGTTTATTTTTGAATCAAATTACTAAACTATATCTCAGTTTCAGACAGTTTTACCTGACATCTGCCATGGTATTAATAAAGGAAATAAGTACATAAGTTAAAAACTATTCAAAGAAGTACTCAAAGTAAATGAAAATAAGATATAAGTCGGATTAATAAGAATAGAAAGTAAGGTTTGGTATCCGGATTTTTTTAAATCCATTAAAATATTTATAAAATAAAATTATCGCAACCTATAATTATTTCATAAGAATTGCTATTGCCTAAACCATAATTTTTATGTTACTAATTTAAGATTAGATCCTTATCTATATCCGTGATACCGTCGGTCTCATGTCATATCATGTTGCAACGCGATCGACATGATTTATGAACACCCACCCAATAATCATTCATTTCCAAGGAAATGAGTGGCCCTTGTGCTCCGGCGTCTTTCAATTAGTTCACTTACAACTGACCTATCATTTATCAAACGAATTATTCTCAACGAGACAGCTAAATTATACACGTGGATATGAGCGAAACGCGGAACAAATTTGAAAAAAAAAAAACAATAAAGTTAACACATAAATCTCATGTGAATTCTAAACAACAATAAACATAGTCGGAAACCAAAAGTTTTCAATATATTACGATGGTTGTTTTGGAACAGGAATTGTTCGGCGGCGAAAATGTTTGCTAAATACGCGTATGATTTCAAATTAACAATACTAAAGGTACCTAATTATAATGTTTATTCGAAATTGGATTTCGGTTTTCGTTTTATTGATTTACACAGTTAATGTGTTTAGTTATAATTTTAAATGTAATTCATGATTTTAATAAATTACAATATATATATATTAATTATAACATGAACTTTTAACATAGATACGTAAAAAAAATTGAGTGTGAATAAAGTTATTATCTGAACAATAAATAATGTCGAGCCATCGAATGATAGTAACCACCATTTTATTATTTAGCATGCTTGGTAAAATGTTACTTTAATAAATAAAAAATATATACGTAATAGAAAAAAGTTAAAGAATCGGTTGTCTTGAAATGTAACTGTCTATAAAAGTTTATGAAACGATGCATTAATACATATTCGTAAAAATTTAGACAAGCTCGATTTAGTGAAAGATCGTCATAATTTTAATATTAGAAGTAAAGACAAGGTTGGCCGGTCCACGCTTTAGGTTAAGCAAGTCTAATAAAAGCTTTATAGGTAATAGTATTCGGTTTTACAATAAGATCCCAAGTAACATTACCGATTTACCTGACAATAAGTTTAAGTATTATGTCAAGCAAGTTTTAATCTCAAAAGGTTATTACAGGGTGGATCATTACGTGAACGATAGTGAAGTCTGGAATTAACCCACATCTCTGTGCTTCCGCTAACATTATTAAGACTATGATTTGTATAGTTTTTTTATATGACAAAAGAAATGATATATATTATAATATATTTATTTAAAAAAAACCAGATCGAGTTTCTTGCCGGCTCTTCTCGACTGGGTTGTTTTCCGAACCGGTAGTAGTGTTTTAGACGTTCATAAGCGCCTTCTTAGGGCCTGAATAGAATAAATAAATTTTGATTTGATTTGATTTGATGGAATAATATCTTATTTATAACATAATAATAAGTATTGATTCGAACTGATTTTGCTATAAGAGCTATCAATAATAATAATAGACGGTAATTTATACAAGTATAATCCTATATATTATGTAAAATTATAGATGCATGTGTATAACTCTGAATGATTGATTATTAATATCTCTCAAACGATTTGATCGATCTATTTGAAATTTGGCATAGTTGGATATTTTATCGTATTCTGAATCGTATAAATATTTGTACGTACAATTAAAACTAATGAATATTCATATAAATCAAAATCAAAATTTATTTATTCGATTTAGGCCTTAAGAAGGCGCTTATGAACGTCTAAAACACTACCATCGGTTCGGAAAACAACCCAGTCGAGAAGAGCCGGCAAGAAACTCGATCTGGTTCTTTTTTTTAATAAATATAATATATATCATTTTTTTTGTCATATAAAAAACTATACAAATCATAGTCTTAATAATGTTAGCGGAAGCACAGACATGTGGGTTAATTCCAGACATCACTATCGTTCACGTAATGATCCACCCTGTAATAACCTTTTGAGATTAAAACTTGCTTGACATAATACTTGAACTTATTGTCAGATAAATCGGTAATGTTACTTGGGATTTTATTGTAAAACCGAATACTATTACCTATAAAGCTTTTATTAGATTTACTTTACCTAAAGCGTGGGACGGACAACTTGTCTTTATTTCTAATATTAAAATTATGAGGATCATTCACTTGATCTAGCTGGTCTAAATTTTTACGAATATGCATTAAGTTATCGAAGATCTATTGAAAATATCGATATTTTTATAATACCAACCTGTAAGTGTCCTGTTACGGGGTCCTATTTTCTACGGATCGCAATCTCAAACAATTCAAATTATAACTTGTAAAGTATAGTCAAACAGATAAATAACTTATAAAAGGTACAATGTAAGTAACTCACTGTTATCATCAAAATGTGTATAAAAGTTCCCCAGTGCCATCGGTTCTACCATTGTTACTTTTTCTGTGACATTATCGCAATTCTGAGGCGCGCTCACGACTATAAGCTTGACGTTGCAAAATATACACTATTGTCGTGCATCCCGTTCTCCGTGAACGCGAAGTAATTATTTTGTGTCCTAAAATTCAATGCTCACTATTCAAATTTTCTGTTGACATGTAGCTTACATAAAATTGTATCAACTTGGCATATTAGTTGTATTCACTGTATTAGGTTACGATCAATAACACTGGCACACAAAAAAAATCAAGTTGTTTGATCAAGGAAGAAGTTACATGAAAATTATACTCGATCTGAATCCACAATTTTTTTTCATCTCCATAAATTCGTTTTTTCACAAATTCTAATTGATCAACGGGCTAATAACCTTCAGATTCAGATTCAGTGGACTGAAATACACAAAAACCATACTTGATCCGACTCCACAAAAAAGTTTTTTCATCGCTGTAATTGCAGTTTTTTTTTGTTATATTTTACTTTTTTTGAGTTTTTTTTTTGCATTCTATTGAATTCGAGGACGTGACCGGGCCAAACGGACCTCTAATTCGGATTTAGTGGATCGAAATACATGTCCGTAGATTGGTCTGGTTAAATGCACAAACTACTTTTTATTTTGTGTGCCGGTGTAATGAATGAAATGAGTTACCGGTGAAATGAGTTAATTTAAAATAAACAGAATTTACAGAAATAGTGTTAATAGTTGCCCAAAATGTTTTCTTAACATTTTTCACATGTTTTATTTATGTTTTAAATATGCTATTTAGAGGTAAAAATGAACATTTTGGAGGGAATTTTGTAGAAGTTTCGTTGGTCAGTAAAATTTTAGAATTACATTCTCATCTATACTTTGCTTATATGGTATAAAGTAAAAACTAGTTAATTGTATACATTTTTTTTTTTGTAATCCTTATCAGTGTCTTTATAAACAGCAGTATCAATGGTAACTTCTTAAGACAGTACGACGAAAATTAGCTCAAAGCACCTAATTTACCCACGTTTGAAAAGTTCCAGAACTTCTTAATTATCATTGTTCTCTTTCCGCTAAAAGTAGTTTGCGTGAACTTAATACGACTATAGCGATGCATCGCGGCAGGGAATTCTCTAGAAGACAAAGTTTGTAATTAGTTTTCGTTTAAAAATACGTGCATGTGTTCAAGTTTCAACGTCATTAGTAATTTGTTGTACACTTCACTGTGTGAACTCCGCAGAAGAAACTGAAAACCATACGTTTTTTAGTAATAGAAATATAATTAAAAATAGAATTAAATTAGAAACATATGTCCGTGTTTTAATACAAATATGATATCATGTTGGGTCATGTGTTTACGTGTACAGAAATAATCTATGTTTCATAAATAAAATTGAATTGTCTGTTTGTAATGTTAAATACTAGATATGAATGTACATACGACACCGATACAAAAAATACAATTTTTAAATTAATGTCTGTCTGGCTATCTGTTTGTTCCGGGTAATCTTCAGAACGGCTTAACGGATTTTGATGAGACTTTTTTTGGTCAATAGGTGAAGTTACTCCGGGTAACTTAGGAATACTTTTAATTTTCGAAAATAATTAGGTTTCCACGTAAAAAAATTTAATAAAATCCTATTCGATTCACAGTTTTACGGGAAAGAGCTTCAATTTATGAAAAAAATATTTACTTTATTTAAATACTAAAGAATATTTAGGAAAATAATTAGGGTTTCGTATAAAGAAATTATAACGTAGTGTAGAACATAATAAACGCGGGCGCAGCTCCGAGCACTCAGCTAGTTTAAAAATATATTGGCTTTGATAATAAGAAAATTAGACTACCTCAACCAATACGTCTTCTGTTAGACATAGGCCTCTAAAAACAATATGCCTATATAGTACGAGTTATTAGTTAAATGAAAAATGCATAAAATTGATATGAATATTGAATCCAAAAAAAGTATCTCGTAAAGCATTTTAAAAATTCATTCACACAAAACGTATTGAGTGGCCAAAACTTATGAAATTTGAATAAAAAATGGTGGATATATATTGAAACGGGACTTTATAAAACAACAATGTATCATTCAACTAGAGGTGATTAAGTAGTAAATAGTAGTTTTTATATACCTTAATACTCCCCAGACATAATCCAGGACCCTGTTCTTCTTTTAAGAATTCTTTTCCCTTTTTAGCCACTTTCTAAATAAACTGCGAAAATGCTGGACGGTGGTCCTCGTCCCTCAGAAACTCCCCAAGTCTCCTCAACTTTCAAATCGTTTGCAACTTAGTCTGCACATAAATAGCAGTATTGGAGATAAAAAAAACCTAGGATATAGGATTACTGGGAAAGTATCATCGTTGTTCCGGTTTCTGCCACAAAACATGCAGCGCTGGTACGGCTCCGCTGTACTTTTAAAGATGCACTACAAACACATCAGAAGATCTATTTTAGTTATTCGAAGAAGCAATCAATTATTCAATGGTTTGTAAAACTGGGGTAACTTTGAGTTGAAATGGGTTGTTACTAATAACCTAAAATAGACGCCAGTATGCCTTTTTGCAATTATTTTACTAGAAAACTTTCAGCTCACAATAAATTTACATGACGGATCACAGAACGATGATCCAGGCTTTACGATTATGTCAACAATAGAATATCTCGGTGTGGGTGAAATGACGATAACCAACGTATTATTAAGAAGTTAGTAGATACTAATAGATCCTAGACGCAAGGCGATTTCTAAGGCTGCTCCCAGTACCACAACTAGTAGAAAAGAGCTTGTATAGTATGCATGTCATGGTTTGTTATACGGTCCGAACTCCGTTAAGGCAATCCTGTAATTATATTCTCCACGCGTGATTGCATCTTGTTATCAAATCAGCACCTATACTATTGACCCTCTTTACTATACTATTGACCTTATCTTTTATACTATTGACCATTTCGACAATAATATTAACTATCTCCTAAATAATATCAATATTCGTTTTACAATAACCATGAATAACTAGATATAACCGATCAAAGCTATTATATATAAACTTTATCTCCATCTGTAGAAATAAAATTTTCTGTTTTAAGCCTAAATTCCAAGCAATTAAATAACAAAATGGAACGGATAAAATACTTCTATTTCTTTTAGTTTTCATCGCTATTTACTTATTTCTCACGTTCAAAGCTAATAATAAATACTTAATTATAACGCAACACAGAGGTTATTTAAAAAAAATACCAAAATTAGTAACATGATTAGTGGATCGATATTGATCAGTAGCTGTCGGTGTCATAACCGCAAGAATCTGATTTTATCTCGTTTGATCGAGCGTTTTTGTTTAAAATTAAATCACAGTACTTAGTGAGAATAAAACTAGGTTAACCACATGATGTGCCCTTTATATTCCCTTTATAATTGATACCTAATATTATTAGAAAAAAAAAACGCTTAGATGTTTCTCTCTTAATAATTTTCAAGCGATTGGAGCGGTTTAAATGAAATGAATTTCTAATCTTAAAGAAATAAATATGGAATAGCTTTTATAACTCTAAACAGCATCTCTGAACAACATAATCTTTTCCTTAATTAAGATAGCGAATTAATAAAAAAAAACAACAATTTGCTAATATTAGACATGCTTTATAAGTTTGTAATAGTACATCTACTATTAAATGGATAGATCGCGGGTTTATTTACTGCACAGAATGGAGTTTGGCTTGTTGCGATTTCTGGAAGAGGATGACATAATGCGCCTACCCCAAATAACAAATTTCCTCCCACCACACTCTCCGGGTCTCCCTCAGGCGGCGACTCAAGACGTGTCCCGTTTCCCAACTGGGGAGGCTCTTGACGTCGCCGCCAGCGCGATACAATGACACTGCCCATGCATTGAGCATTACACGCATAACACTGCATACACACTCCTGCACATAACACGCAGGTACATAGGTCCTGTAAAGAACCTTTTTTTATTATTTAAGAATAAAAAATGTAGGGTTTAGCTATGTTCAAATTCCGTTGGAATTTTTATATATAGGTAGCGGCCAAGCCAAGGTTCGATCCCTTGTGCTAGTTACCTTTTTGCGGCTGAGTGCCCTCAGCACTCGACCCCAACGTTCCGTGAAGCTGTTAAAGCCTTCCCGGTCAACAGCATTAGCTAGGTTAGCAGAAAAAAAAAAAACAACAAATTGGGAATAGGACGATGATGTTTACCTCATTACCATAATATAAAGTTTTAGTTTATTAAGAACGAAACGGACGATTGTCCGTTTGTCACAAACAAATTTATCATTACTTACCTTCTAGGTCAACCAGGCCTTTACCTACCTGGACTACATTGTTATTTAACATAAGGTGAGATTTTGGTCAAAGCGCCTGTGTACTTATAAAGTATACTATAGAAAAGGTTATAAAAGTTATTTCTAATCATCGACCTTATTGAAGCGTATCATCATTCAACTACAGACGAAGCTAATTGACTAATATAATGAAAAAACTAACAATAGAGATCTTGATCAACTATCTCTACTATCCTCTCCTCTTATCAAAGTACAGGAAACCGGTAATATACAAGTACAATCTATACTCTATACTAATAAATAAAATTGGAGTGTCTGTTTGTAATGTCAAGAATGTTTTATTTACTAAATAGATATGAATAAATATACGATCCCAATAACAAAATACAATCATTTAAATTTTTGTATGTCTGTCTATCGGTCTGTTTGTTTCTTTTATTTTTTTTTTGGTAGATAGCTGAAGTTTCTCCGGGTATGAATTTACTCTGGGTAACTTAGGGTACTTTTAATTTTCGAAAATAATTACGGTACCGCGTAAAACTCATTAAAACTCATAAAAACTTAAATAAAATCCGATTCAATGCACCATTTTACGAGAAAATTATTGAATTTCTATCTTAACACTTAAGAATTTTTAGGAAAATAATTAGGGTTCCGTATAAAAAAATAAAAATAAAACGCATGAAGAACATAAGAACCGCGGGCGTAGCCACGTGTACACAGCTAGTTTGAAATAAAATAACATTGAAATAGTAATAGTATTTGATGCTACTTATCTTTAATGCATTAAACATTGAATCACTGATTAACAACATGCTTGGTCAACACACGGATATCCTATCGTTACAGTTTATCGAGCAAACACAGCCATGTCACGTCCAATTAACGTTACTGAAACAAAATTTTAATTAATATTTTGTAGTCAGTTTTGTTGTAATATATCAGTTTTGTATGTTTGTCAATTTAAAGTGTTTAAAATATATGAACATATAATATTTTTATAAATGATTCTATCAAAGCGTGATTTACCTTAATGTGTTTATCTTACACTGGATTCTATCACTATTTCCATCTTATCATACAGAATATATTAAGTTTTATAGTAAATACATATGTAACACGTTTACCATAAAATTTACAAAGTCTGTAACAGCATTCTCTTATTCTTTTTAGTTATTGGCAACATGTGGACGATATGTAAATATTCTGTCAGTATGGGAATATTCCTAGTCTACCTAGTATAACAAACCAACAAAATGGTGGCCATCTTATTAGAACTTTCCGGAGAGTTTTGTGGCATCTCAAAATGCTATTTCAAAATTCCTCAAAGTAAAAAGCAAACTGTGAAGTAAAATGACACGAATACATAATATAGAGTTAAATGCTACAATATTGCGAAAGACAAATAAACACCACTAGATACATAATAGACCAAAGTGCTGTCAAAAAACAATGTCAGCAACATTGCCATCTTAATAATTTGACAGTACTGTGTCGTAAAATTTTAACATTTTAAATGTATGAATCAAGTGCACTGTACATTCCGCGCCTGGCTTTTAAATGTTGATATATCGAACAATTAAAACATTTGTTTTTGCTATTTTTTATTAAATTGTATATGTTTGAAACTATATGACACATTGACATCTCGAGAAATTCTAAACGTATAAAACTCGATTTAGTGTACATGTAAATAAAATTGTAATGTATTGTAAAGAGTTTTTTTTTTTTATATACTCATCACACTTAAAAAATTAAATGTTCATCCTCGTTAAAATTTAAATTAGCAAACTCGTAATGGAAAGAAGTAATAGAAATAGTAGAAGCAGTATATAATATTTAGACTTAACTAATATTATAGGTCGTTAAAAATACTATATGATATGTGTATCAGCCATATTCCACAGTGCAAATCTTCGAAAAGTGCAAGTGTGTACAATTGTTTTGACAACGACTTTAAAATAAATTACACAGTACACACTCATTAAACCAAAAATGTTTTAAATTTATACTAAATAAAAACCATAATAATTATAACGAGTATTATATTGACACAGATAATGCAAATTCAACAATAATTTCTAATAATGTTGTGACAGTATATTACTCTGATTCACTTTCAGCAGTAATTAATCTGTATTTATTAATATACAATTAACATTTGTTTTTTTTTTGTTATATTTAAATACATCCTTCTTTGACAGGAGTAGGTTTTTAAATGTAAAAAGTATATCATTTTTTCTATCTATATTTTAACGAACACATTCACGCGGTATTGTCGTTAATAGTATCATAATATGCCTGTCATATTATTACACGTAACAAAAAATATCACTGTAATTTAGTGAATTAAATTCAAAAGAATTTAATCGTAACTAATGTAGTTAAAGTTTTAGACATGCTGGAATGAAGTTAATCGACATATTTATTTTTACATTATTAATTTTAATATTGGGTTATTATTGACTGTTATGGTGATTATTGGAAATTTATATTTATTAAATATATAAGTAAATTACAATTCCTTTGTGCTTGGTTTATTGGAGCACATCATCACTTAACATCAGCGAGAATAGTGGTTAAAAACCTTAGCGTATACAGTTTAAATAAATGACAGTTTTATTTATTTATACTTGTATAATAAAATTGGGAAGATGGGATAATCATTTTTTTTATTAAAACCCACTTCAAAGCGTAAAGTTTTACTTGATTTTATTACTCTGTCTCATAAACGCAAAATATTATAAATATTTATTTTATCCAGTTGTCGTCTACTAACAATCAAGTAAATCTCTAATCCTTTTCTTTCTTACAGTATTCGTTTCCAGAAAAAAATATTTCTTCTAAAGGCAACTATAACTTTCAAGAAATTAATTGTTTTTTTACTAATTAAAAAATGTTCATTAACCTCGCTATTTATTAAATTCAAAAATCTACTGACGTTCCTAATTTAAAACGTTAACAAATCACATATGTAGATAAGATTTTTAAAATTATTAATAAATTAAGTGGTTGAGTATATTATATATAACTCTCTCTTTAAATTATGACATTGTTCTATATTTATGTATTCTCTATTATAATATAACCATGTCAATTGTAAAACTGTTTGTATTGTATTTTCGTGTACCTAATGAAAATACAAGATTATGTACACCCGTTCATCTGTTCTCAATTTATTAAACGGGTATCGTACGGTCAGAGACAGACATAGGTATTGATTGCCTTTTAAAGTGTGTAAGGGAAGGATACAGATTATTATTTCATCTCACATACAATAGAGAGTATCGAATGTTTCAATATTAAAATACATGACAGCGCGTGGGTCTCATTGTGTGTCTGTCACTAACGCATGTTTGCTTGATAAAGTAGGAAACTACATTCAATCTATTGACAGTGACAGCTTATGATTTTACGCAATAGATATTTCACGTCCTATGATTACCGAAGACAAATCTATACGAAATATTCATTTATGAATCGGAATATATCAACAATTATTTTTGAAGGAAAAACTTCTTTGGGCGCGTTGAGTGATTCTCGGTAGGGAAAAAAACTTATAGATTCGCGTTATCGACGCTATAACGTCAGCCGTCAACATGGTACAGTATGTCATGTATAAGATGGCGTTTAAGTCCTGGTGTGCCTTATAAGCTTTTTAATTTCAACTAAGAAATTTTGACATTTTAATTATTCTTACTAAAATTTAAATATTTACAAACCAGTTATTTCAAAGTCTGGAGTTTCACTTCTGTCGGGAGTCTTCATGACTATTTTTTTTACACTGTATAGGCTCAGTGCTTCGACCAAAATCTCTCCGGATGTTAAGTGGCGATGTGGTCCAGGATGGTAAACACACTAAGACTAAAAGTACGAATTTTCCCGTGATTTTACCGGAACATACCTATTGGTATTTTACGAAATGTTTTCAAACTTATGGGTACTAGCTACCCAAACAGATGTTGTTAGAAAAAATACTTTACCGCGAATGAAAAGGTTATTCAGAAATTTACTTTTATATCCAAATTAAATCAAACTTAATCAAGATGAAGATATGATGGCTGAGTTGGTTCAAACCCACTTATCCAGTTCTATAATAAAATTAGCCTGAGGTTTTAGGGAAGGAAAGCGTTTAGGAAAACCATAGCAAGGTCGTAGAATATTTCATAATATTGGGTAGCTACCACGCTCATATTTCAAAACCTTTCGCCAAGCACCGAATTGTGCCAATAGACAATAAAGGCGATAGTATTTGAATGTTAAACATATTCACACATGTCACATTTGTCATACGCATATGAATTTCGCTCGTTTTCCCACTAAGGTGTGTCGAGTCCGTGACGGATGATACCTAAAGGTATTTTTATAGTTGATAAAAAGGTGTTAAATGTCACAACGACATTTTTTAACATAATATCTTTTAAAGGAATATCATTGAGGTCACGGTTCGCGGTCAGCATCTTATAAATCAATACCCTTAAAAGATTTATTTATTTCAAGCACGTACGAATTGAGCATCCAGTAATTAACACTAGTCACGTTAGATATCTTGAGAAATTCTTAACCCTATATGATCCTAGATTGCATATTTGTATTTAACTGATACATTTTAAATAAACCAATATATTGTTTGTTTATTCATCGTTTTATGTTCTGCAATTGATCTTGCACGTTAGATAAACCATGTTTTTCCGTATGACATGGACTGTTTTGTTCATCATCATCATCTCCCTACCCTTTTCCCATTTTTACTTGGGGTCGGCACAACATGTCTTCCTCTTCCATTCCTCTCTATTTGTTGTCATCTCCGCATTCACTCCTTTCCTAAGCATATCATCTTTCACACAGTCCATCCATCTTTTCTTTGGTCTTCCCCTTCCCATGTAACCGTCCACATTCATATCCAATACCTTTCTTACAACATCCTCTTTCTCCCTGCGCATCACATGTCCATACCAAGACAAACGACCGCCTCTTAACTTATCTGTTGTTGGCGCCACTTTCAAACCTCCTCTAATATACTCATTCCTAATCCTGTCCATTCTTGTTACCCCACACATCCATCTCAACATTCGCATCTCAGCTGCATGTAATCTTCTTTCGTCCGTCACCTTTATTACCTTTAATTTAAAGGGGATTTGCGGATTACACGTAGTAGCCGTAACCTGCCGCCATTTCCTCCATGCTGCGTTAATTCTATGCTTTAACATCTGGTCTATTTCACCACTGCTTTGCAGGAGTTAGTCGAGGTACTTGAATTTGTTATTGTGATAAAAAAAGTAGAGAGTGCGCGTGAAAATTATTTTACACGGGCCTAACTCTACCAATAATTATGGTACTTAATGAAGTGAATGAACTTCTTTCGCAGCGTTGAGCGATTCTTGCTATGGAAAAAACTCAGAAATTCGTATTAATAATATTATGACGTCAGCCGTCAACATGCTACAGTATGTCAAATATAAGATGACGTTTAAGTGCTGACGCTTGGAGGCAAAACATAAAACTCATACTTACGTTGACTATCGTATGTTTTGATTATTAATAAACTGTATGAAAATGTATATAATTATTACTCGGAGTGCCAATAGACGTACACACCAGACGAATGTTATATGTTTGTGGTTAAGTTAATACTTTAAATTAACAACTTATGAAATTTAAGCATTAAAAAACAGTTTTTACAACTTCAAAGTTTTTACTTCTGTTGGCAGTCCCCACGGCTGCCTAGTTTTTTTTTTTTTTCTTTCTTACCTTGATTTTTTTTCTCCACATTTTCACCTTACGCTTTGAGTGAGCTAGGTATGAATAAATCTCCAAGGACCTGTCTGGCAGTAGTGCGATTGGGCTTTAAGTTATAAGTTCGATTGGTCAGACTGGACGCGGCCTAAAGTCATCTGGGAATACACTTTGTGGCTGTTCAAGTAAGTATCATTGGGGGCAGGGGTTTTTACGCTTTGCGTTAATTTTGAGGACATTAGGCTTGGGGGATGAGGGATTAGGACAGTCATTACGTAAGCACTGTTTACATATTTGCTTTTAATTACTTTTGAAAAATTATGTCAATACTTACATTATCATTACTTAGTAAGCAAAGACTGACAAGGGATAGGAAATTTAAAAAATGTCAAAAGTTCTACTTGACTTGAACGGCCATTTTGAATATATGATGATAATGATTGATTGAGAAAATTGGAAAAAATATAGTATTGCTAAGGATTTGAATGAAAGTATGGGCAGTAATTTCAATAATAATTATGTCGATATGCATACTTTGAATACGTGAAAAAAAAACATACACAATATTTCTATATCAACTATTATTTACCTGTCTTGTCACCCTACAGATAGGAAAGTGATTAAACTATATAGAAATGTTTTATTTTTAAATCCGTTAAACATTGTCACGATACTCTGATCTAGAAGTAGCACACATTTAAATTTATTGAAATATGCACATTCAATTATTTAATAATATGCCTGCTGTGATATTTTTCCTGATTTAAAAATTGCAGTCAACAAAGTAACGAAATTGTTCGCATTAGCGCAACCAATGTGCACGAATCTTTGATAACTAATGGATGTGTGTAAAGACATAGTCTGATTTATTCTGTCTATTACCATTTGATGTTAATATCCTTTGCTTATAGATTATTTTAATAGGACTCTCAACCTTTGTAAACTAGAAATATATCTACCTATTTTAGTGATGCTATGTTGTTATGAATGCTGAGGCTAAATCAAGTTATTTATTTAATTAAATATTTGTGTTGTAGTAATTAATATAACTTGCATTACTTTATATAAACACTCATTGTCAAATATGTACTTAATCGTTGTAGAATATGGCAAACGATGTTATTAAAGCAGAGGCTATGAATACGTTGGCCTGTTTTGGTATATTTCTATAAATTATTTTGGAATCTATCAATTTATTCGTTAAGCTAGTAACACAAACCTTGAGCCTACTACAAAAATAATTAAAATCATGTTAAAAATGATACATCTTAAAATGTCTATAGACATATAAATCCATGATGCTTCTAATAGTATTATTTACTTAATAGTTACTCCCGGTAACTTAGGGTACTTTTAACCTTTTATAATGATTAAAGTTCCGCGTAAAAAAATTAAAGCACTGTGTAGAAACGCGGGTGCAGCCGCGGGAACAAAGCTAGTTTTATAATAAAAATTAAATACGGTAAAATTATTTTTAATTTGTCTTTAAAGAAAACTGCGAGTGTCTACACAAGTTTATTATTAGTATATAAAAATAATAATTCACTTACGTGGGCGCATTATAACTGCTCTCCTTGAATTGTCGACAGCATATATATTTACTAAGCAATACACCGCCCAAGGCAGGAAATCGTTCAATATATTGACAATAATTACTCAATCGTTTCTAAAACTCACATTAATACTTCGTAACCTAATCATTAAAATGTAACTTTGATAATTAAAAGGCACGTGTATTGATAAATTATTTAGGTCGTTTAAATAGAACATTTATTATAAACACACATCAATCATGTTTTATTCGTATCGAGGCTTTTGTTCTTCAATCAATGGGACACGTTGAATTACGTCAAACGCACCTTTCCGATCGTATACTGTATTATCGGGGCGTATGAAGCGATAAGGTATTGCGGAATTTACAAATCACTAATGTTTTTCGAGAGTATTTGTTTACCCAATCTAACACTGGAAATACGGATTTCAATTTTAGCTGCTGAAACGTGATGAGATGATAACTTACATCGTATTTTTTTTTTGTACATTTACTCTGACTTCATAAGTATTGTTTTATCATTTTTTATCTACTCTATCAAATAAATCGTCGTTCTTTTTTTACTTCACATAAAAATTAACGATATGAATATAACCGCTAAAAATACTGTTCTTTTTTTAAGTAATTGGCTTCTCAATATATTCCGTAATAAACCAACATTTTCAAAAAATGTTACTAAGCTAGAATAATATTTATACAAAACTTACTTGTAGCATTTTTTCAGTGAATTAAAAAAAATCTGAAATATATATCGTATCAAAAACCCTAATCCCCTACAATTTTTAATTAGTTATTCCTGAGCTTTAGTAAAAAAACGTGTACGTCTCGGGACGCCTGACAAAAGTGATAACTTAAACTAATCTAAGTTGATGCCTACCGCTGCCATATGCGTGTGAGAAAGGAAAGCCAGAAAGACTGGCGCCGTGACGCGTTACGTAACGAAGCGGTTTACACTTATATACAAAAATGTTTTATTAAATTTAAATTATTAATTATAATTATACCCGCATTTCGATCATCGGGCGAACACTAACGATTAAACATACGTACATATAATAACGTATGAGTCTATCAACTACTGACATTGCCATATACAGTCACGTCACCCTATTTTTAAACACACTTAAGCTCCCCTTATCCCGTCTGTTACTACACAAAGTACGGGGTTGTTAAGTACTTCGAGCATCTATTTCTCTGTTACCCACGCATTCATTTCGTCTTACAACTGCAGTCGTTAGTAATAATATCTCAACGTAGGGGAGATAAGTTGACATCTTCTCGTATGCTCTTGTAAATAAATACTCGACGATATTTACATACTTGTTATACAGTCGTAATATCTATATATATACTTCTAAAATGTCTTAAATACTTAACTAGGGTAACGGCGAACATCGTACCGCCTTAAAATCTGTATTATTAGGTGAATTAAACATAATTTTTTTACCAATTAGCAAGGAATCTTCTCGAGCGCGAAAATAGAACAAATGTATCATCAAAATCAAACAATCCGTTCTCGAGATGTTATCAAAAAAAAAATTGATTTAATCGCTATTCTGCTCTGGGAGAGAGACAAATACAGGAAATCACCAATCATAAAAATCAGTCTAGCAGTTCTTAAGTTATAAATATTGTAACTTACCCGATTGTTTTGGAAGGAATATTGTAAAAGTGTAAATTTGTAAACCGTGTGCAAGTTCGGATATTGGATCCAACTAGAGTTCGCCTCGGTTTGCGAGTCTTACTCGATTCTAAAGTTGTTCACTATTCAAATAATTCCCTTTTATTTTTAGGGATCTCTGTATATTTTGATTATTAGTCACTTTTCCTAA
This sequence comes from Samia ricini, assembly GCA_014132275.2. Lineage (NCBI taxonomy): Eukaryota > Metazoa > Arthropoda > Insecta > Lepidoptera > Saturniidae > Samia > Samia ricini. The sequence goes on along the minus strand of AP028159.1, from coordinate 28,105,041 downwards.
TTGTAGGGACTCTCTAAACCAGTGGTCGTCACACTTTTCTGGTCAAGGACCACATAGATCAATGTGAGATACCACTACTGGCCGCACTTTTATAGATTGGTTAATTGATACTATCTATTTAATGAAGCATTGTTTTGATTGATGAAGGCGATACTTTGCGGAAATCCATCATATATCGTTGATTTTTACATTGCTAACTCCGCTTCAAATGACTTTTAGCTATCACGTGTCTTGGAAACTAATTTATTTATACTGATATACAATAATTTCTTATAATTAAATAAATAGTTTAATAATATATAACTCGGAAGAGTCTACATAGATCTGAGGATGGCTCGTGGAGAGGCGAAACACGTGTAATCGATTACGGGTATCACACGACAACAACAGAAGCTCGTTTATTTAATCTAATTGAGTTTATTAAGTGTTATTTGTTTTGTTTATTAATTATTTAGTTACGTATTTATTTTATATTTAAATAAAATAAAATTGTTATACTTAAATTTTCTAAGTTCTATAAAGTAAATTGAATTGTATATTTCTTTATATATTATTATTTACTTAATTTCAAGTAAGTTTGAAAGTTTGAAAACCTGTCACCAAATACCAATAGGTGTGTTCCGGTAACGTAATTTGAGAACCAGTACCTTTAGGCTTAGTGTGTTTACTATCCTTGACCACATCGTCAATTAACATCAGGTGAGATTGTGTAAGCACTGAGACTATTCCGTGTGGAAAAAAATATTGTCTACCAAAATTCTTTGCTACAGTTTAATGAACACTAATCTAAACATACTTGTATCTCATCCAAGTATTTTAATTGGATTAAAATGGGCCTTGCGAAGATGTAAAATGAATACAAAGATATAAATACATATAAATGGCGATGATGACGCAATTGGTATTGCGTCCGGATTTTGCGTCACTTGGCGTAAATTCAAACCCATCTATCCAAATTGATAATGTATCTGATATTTTAATGATGGAAAACATCCCTTTTTTTAACCTGGGGAAATCCTCGTGGACGAACCCCTCTCCCGGGCATAGGGAAAGAACATCCTGTGCCCGGGAGAGAGGAACAGTGCCGGACTCTTACCGGCTAAAACCCCACGGCCGCATCGGCGCGCATTTGGGTAGGGTCTCGGGATAACGATTAGCATGCGCCGCTACCCTGTCCACGCGCCTGGGTCACCCGTGCACGACGTGCGGGCAACCCTCGTCTCGGGGAGAGAGATTGTTGTTTTCTCCCCATGCTTCTTTGTGTATGAAGCGGCGGCTGTTAACCCAGCTTCTCCTTCACGGGTTTGTTCTTCCTCGGTAACGGACACCCCTGTATCCGTTAACTAAACTATCGTCACGGAGGCATTTGGTGGAAGTCTGCTCTCCGTCTTCCCCGACTCGTGATGGAAAATATCCCTGCTACAACCTATCACAAAACACCAACTGGTATGTTCCACTTATTACTTAAAGTATCACTTGAGAATCAGTGCTTCTAAGCTACAATTGTGTAAGACTGCATTAATAACTTAATTTTGGCAAATTATCCTTCATGACCTTGGAGCCTGCAGTTATCCATACACAATCACCACAATACAAGTTATCTCCTATTATAGGGTATATGAAAATTTATTGCCCATACTACATTTTCAGATTAATCTTGACACAGCTTTTAAATGGTCGAAGACAACGATTATTTTTACCATAAAATCCTGGATCATATCGTCTCTTATAATCGGGTGGTCAAAACGCTGAGTATTTCGTATTCTACTATCTTTTTTACCATACCTTTTCCCTTATCAAAGATGATCTAAACGTAAATTCTCCAAAGACGACTCGTTCAGAATTATATTATGCTAGTGAGCCAAGAGACAGCTGCTCTTAGGAATGATCGTAAGATTACTAGGATTTGTCTGCCGTCGAAAGGCGTAAAATGGATTATCATTTCTCAGACCTTTACGTCTATCTAAATACGGTTTTAGTACCAACGTGAACACGTAAGCTACGTGAGGTAATAGAGTACTACCTACTTTTTACTGTGTTACAATACGTGTTAGGGGTCGGCCATTAATCACGCGATTTTTTTTTTTCGAAATTTTTCATACCCTTGGTGATACGTCGTGAGGTTTTAGACCAAAACTGATGTAATAACAATTTAAATTATCATGCACTTAAGACTATTAGAAAATGCCCTATCATCAAGCTATGATTTCGTCACGATGTTTTAATGTCAATTAACAAGTTATGAAATTTAAATGTTAATATAAAAAAAAAGTTTTTTCTAATTTACGAGTTTTCACTTCTGTCGGCTGTTCCCATGGCTGTCTAGTTTTTTTTTAGTATTTATTGGACTTTAATATATTATTTCGATGGGTTCAATAATTATAATTTATCAATAATAATATTCGTAACCAACTGTGTGCCCGCGGCTGCGCCCGCGTTTCGTATATTCTTCACTGCGTTTTAATTTTTTTATAGGGAACCCTAATTACTTTCCTAAAATTTTTTAGGACTAAGATAACGTAAAAATATTTATCATAAATTCTCTTACCCATAAAACTGTGCATTGAATAGGATTTTATTCCATTTTGAGGAGATTTAATTTTTTACGCGGATACCTATTTATTTTCGAGAATTAAAAGTAGTCTAAGTTACGCGAGGTAACTTCACTACTAAAAAAAGTGCCGTCAATATCTGTCCATTCGTCCCAGAGATTACCTGGAACAAACAGACAGACTGACATAAACTTAAATAATTGTATTTCTGGTGTAGATATCGTATATACATTCATATCTATTCAGTAAAAAAAAAATGATATTACAAACAGACATTTCAATTTTATTTTTTAGTATAGATGATGTGTGTAATAAGAAATAGTAAAACGATAATTATTTACAGTATTGATGTGTTTTTAAATTTTACTTATACATCTAAAGGAGTTGTTATACATCTAAAGAAGTTAAGTATCGTAAATACAAATAAATAGCAATAGTGTATTAAATTTACTGCTTAAATTAGTATAGAAGTACCCTTACCCATTAGACCTGTACCCACACATGCAGACACGATGAGATTTTATATGGTGTAAATGCAGTCGGCGTGTGTTTGACTTCCGAGGCTGAGTTATGTTTATAATGCCATTAGATTGTCCTCTGTTTATGTAGGCAATTGTTTTGGTACATATAACATTGCGGATGCGTCATCAAGCAATTTATTATTATCCCATAAAACGATACTTAGAAGAATTTTGTTTTGCCTTAAAGTTTAAAAATAAAACTATTGAATAGATATCGCTTATCTAAAATTCATATTATATAATTTAATATACTAGTAAATTCTAGTTATTCCACTATATAACGAAATTTGAATAATATAGTATTTTGATGTAAATGAAAAATTTATATGTTTAATTTTTTTAACTTTCTTAATACGTCGATTACCCATAAAAATAAGACAATAGGAAAACAATGGAAAGCTGGCGTAAACGTCAGGTTAGTATTCAAGGGGTTAATGAGTATAGATAATAAAACATCGTATATACTTAGCGCTTTGATCACAATATCACTTGGTTTTAAGTGACGATCTGATCCAGGATTGTAATACTTACTTATAGATACATACTTATAGATGGTTAGAGATAGATTTCAAACTAAGGGTTGTAACTTGCCAGACGGACATTAATATTATTTGAAAACACAATTAAGAAAAATTAAAATATTACATATTTTCTTAAAACAATATTTCCACAGAACTATTATTGGTATAATTATATTATTTTTACAGTTAAAAACTTCCACTTTAGTCATTTTACTAACAAATAGTATTTCGTTTTAAAGGTTTTACATCTCCCAATTCTTTTGTTTATTGTCATGAATTAATCGTTACGTAACAAATTATTAGTGTAAAATTAACCTCTTGACCGTATGTAGCTAAAACAGCATACAATTAATGTTTGCGGAAGGGTATTTTATAGGAAATGAGTGTAAACACTAATTAATTATTCAGTCTATTATTCCATTGTTTGCCTAATACGTGCATACAAAGTTACATGTTAGTTAAACATAATACACATAAAACATTTAGGCACGAATTTAGGAAGGTGTCAATCAAAAAAGTTTTTACAACCATTTTATATATTTGCATTAAACAGATTGTATCTTATAGCACAGAGAATTGGATCACGTTGTGTGAAATGAATGACTTAATTCCAAAAGATTGTCGTGACTGCTCAGGACATTTCGGTAAAGGCTAATTATGCTGTGTCATTTGTGTCGTGATAAAAACGACATTTCATTTAAACGGCTAATGAGAGACATAGATATATTTTCATTTATTTACTTTAAATATCCATCGACCCATCCATTCAACCATAAGAGGTACACTGCTTGACATAGGTCTCCCTTAATAAGGAAGGGATTGCCATAATCGCCACTCTTTGCAGGCTGTTTGGCGATCGCGGTCAGGTAGTTTTTGTACTTAGAGGATGCTGCTGCCTATTTCCTGGTGTACATCCCTTAGTCGCCTTTTACTACACCCACGGGAATATATGTGGTGGTACTATTCTTAGCCGGCACTGCACGGGAAAATATAAAACTCCATTATTAGATATTTTGTATTGTATGGATCTGAGTGTTAGGCATCTAAAGTAATGAACAAAAGTAAAGTGCATGTTGTGTGGCATAACTAGAATGGATAAGATTAGAAATGAGTATAACAAAGCAAATTTGAAAGTAGCACAAATGACTAAGAATTCAAGGAGTAATAGGTTGACGTGGTACGGACAAATCATGAGAAGAGATGAGAGTAGCATAACTAAAAGTATGTTCAAAATGAATATGGATGGATACATAATTATAGGAAGACCGATACGAATATTGAGATACTAAATGTCAGACGAGAGTAAAAGAAGAAAACACGTTGTGCTGGCAATACTTAAAGTAGGACTAAAAGCAAAATGAATCTGAATTTGTTACAACTTAAAATTTCCACATATGCTGTGCAGACAAAAAAAATCATCTATAAAATGAAATAAAGTGTAGACTATAAGAATTAATTTAATATCTTTTTTCCTAACAAATATATTACTATTAATATATTACTTTGATAATAACACCACTATTAATTATTTTTTAAACTTAAAAAATGGATTATTTTTCAAACTTTGCGAGAATATAAACTTTATATGAAACAAACAGATATTTATTTATGAGACTTACGTACGTTTGAAATTACAATCGTTTGGTAATTCATTTTAATAGCTTTAAATTATGTAGAAACAATTGAGCATTTAATACCAGGTATCGGTTTAACATTTAAACAAAATACGGGAAAACATGCCGAAGGTAAATGTCATCAAAACTTTTAAGGTCGCAGTGAGCACACCGTTTGTAAATTTATCGCGTGTTTTCAGATTCTTGATAATGTTAAGTACGGGAATCTCTTATATAATTTGTGTTTTAATGTAATTATTATGTTGTTTTTCAGTGATTACAGAAATCACTTTGGGGCAACACTATCATCTATAAAGTATCCACCTGTATAACAACATTAATTATTAACTATAATAACTAATAAACAAGTTCATACATCAAATAAATTGTAAATCGTAAATAAACTTTGTTTCTTGATAATTCAAACGTCCTAGGAATTTTAAAAGTTAGACAAGATAGAGAGAGAGAGGGTGTTGGCATTTAGAACTTGAGGAGTATAGGTTCCAAGTACTAAAATATCATCATTAACATTATGAAAATGTATTTCAAAGAAAGGTTAAGTTTATTATAGAATTTAAAGTTACGCTGAATGACGCAAAAAAACTGAATATGGAGGCCATAATAGCTTCAATATCGTCAAATATATCAAGTAAAAAAATGTATGGATCAGAATGTTACCCCATAAAGGTGACGGACGAAAGAAGATTACATGCAGCTGAGATGCGAATGTTGAGATGGATGTGTGGGGTAACAAGAATGGACAGGATTAGGAATGAATATATTAGAGGAAGTTTGAAAGTGGCGCCAATAACAGACAAGTTAAGAGGCGGTCGTTTATCCTGGTATGGACATGTGATGCGCAGGGAGAAAGAGAATGTTGTAAGAAAGGTATTGGATATGAATGTGGACGGTTACATGGGAAGGGGAAGACCAAAGAAAAGATGGATGGACTGTGTGAAAGATGATATGTTTAGAAAAGGAGTGAATGCGGAGATGACAACAAATAGAGAGGAATGGAAGAGGAAGACATGTTGCGCCGACCCCAAATAAAAATGGGAAAAGGGTAGGGAGATGATGATATCAAGTAAAAAAATATTACCCAAAATCTTCACATTTTTCTATCTTACAATTCATATATCACAATAAAGTCACTCCTTTGATTATGATTACAGATTGAAATGAAATTTTAGGTAATGTGAAGGCTGCAAGAAATCAAGTTATAATTTTATTTTATTCACGTCTCAATCAGTCCGAGTCATGGTTAAAAGTTCACGGTTGGCAATCATGTCTCATTTACTTGTTCCTGGCACGTGGGTGTCGAACATAACGTCATTGAAGTAATTACCTGTAATAAATTATGTAAAACTTATACGCTGATGATACACTCTTAGATAATACTTATAATAGTTTTATAATTGATGGCTAAATTTATCTCAAACAATAACATGTCGTGGAGAATTTGTGGTTTTTCATGTTAGCTCTCAGCTATATCGAAAGGTAAAACTAGTGTATTCTGCAAATTTTCAAAACATATTAATTAGCATCGTGTATTGTTGCTATGATATAAGGTACCGATAGATCATACAAATAGATGTTGATAAGAATATTAATCAAGTAGACAGTTTCACTCGCAAACGCATGGTATGAGAGTAACAAACCCAATAACTCGATACTTAATTATGTTACTTCATATGGGTAAGGTGTTCGTAACTTTGCAAAGAGGAAATCCATCGCATTTACATAACGGTATTGAAGTTTAGTAATTGTTACAGAATGTACAAAACTAATTAAGGTTTCCTTTGGCTTAGAGATGCTTCAATTCGATGTTGTTACTTCCGGTATTCACTCAAAATTTTATTATATTTTTAGGATATTTGAATTACTAAATTCCTAATTTATTGTCTATCTCTTCAATCTTACTCTATTTTGCTGTAACAAATTAATATTTTTTTAAATGACGTAGTCGTAATTTGTAATAGTTTTAAAAGTAAACGAACAAAAACGAAAAATCTCTAGCAAACAGTGTGCAACAATACAATACGATGACAATTAGATAAAATAAATAATCAATTTTAATTGTGTTAAAAATATCTGCATAAAGTTGCCGACGTTTGTATTCAAAAATGCACCAATATACTTCTTCAGTAGCTTACTAGAATTACTTCCAACAGTAACCATTTTTCACAACAATAAAAATAGGAATAGTAAAGTGCGTAACTCGTCTTCTCCAATGAATCCTCAAGGTTCTGTCTGACATCTTTAAAGCTGCGACTACGGATACCACATTTGCTTGTTCAGCCATATATGCCATCCGACGACAACGCTATTCCAAGTCATCTAAACGGCATTTCAAAAAGACTAATGAAACAGTGTTTAAAATAAGTCGATCTTATTTGTTTAATGAAGGATCTATTTCATGTTTTATTCGTATCTAATAAACATCAGTGGTCATGAGAATATTTTGAATTACATAAAAGCGATTACAGTGTCATAGATAACGTTAAATTAGTAGCCACTTAACAATGCGTAACCTTGATATGACAAACTTCCATCACATTTATATAGCGACTAGCATTTTGTCAGCGTTTTGAATTGATTTTTTCACACCTGCCGTCATCTTCCTGCATGCGATGACACGGCACATACAGTTGTCACCAGTCTGTTATTGTCAAATCACGATTCACACCTCCATGAACAAATAAAGTTGTAGGAAGGTGTACGTGTGGTCGGGCTGATATTGTTATGTTAAACCGGATTTCGTTCAACTTGCTGCTAACAATGGCATATGTAAAATTACTGGAATAAAATAATTAATCAATCATAAACCGCCGTGAGTCGTTACCAGCAAAGTAGAATAACGTTGGTCAAATACCATGTTTTCTAAGAGGTGACTAAAATACTTTGATGACCCCAAATATAGCAGATCACTATGCTGACCTGCAATGCTAGATCTAGTAACAATCTAACACATTATTGTGAGTTCTAACAGTGAGGTTGAAAAGGTAAAGCAGGTTCAAGACATGCAAAAAAAAAAGAAAAAAAAAATTTTTTTGCGACGCGGTGACTGCGTAAGCCACCCCGTGTCGCCCCCATCCCAAATGCAGCGGACGGCCGGGGGGGGGGGGGGGGGGGGGGGTTAGTGGGTATTTTCGGGCGCTTCACGCCCGGGCGAGTCCCACACTGGCACGAAGCTCGTCACTCCGTGCCCCCTTACCTATTGTATTGGGGGACTTCGATCTCACTAATACAATAGGTAAGGGTAGTGCGTAAATGCATTTCCCCCCAAAAAAAAAAAAAAGGTTCTAGACATGCATTTGCTGTATTAATAGCATCAATCAAGCAATCTAGCGTCTGTGAACTTTTCACCCCCTCCAGCTCTGTAAGGTATAGAGATGCTGCTTTAATCAAGCGGATACATACTTTAGGGCTCTGATGATAAATTATAGACATTTAGCCTTACAATATTTTCAAATTACAGAAGAAGTCATGAAATCATTTCTAATGTGTTATCGATATTATCCAGAACTTTTAGATCCTTGAAAGAAGAAATAAATTAAAATTCAAATAAAAATATAAAGAAATAATAATATTCATAAGTGCAAATAAAAAAGATCATAAAGAAGATCATAAACTATGATTACTTACCATAATAATGAATATCGAAATTCTAACTAAATAACTGAGCTTTGATTCTACTAAATTTCTCACTATACAGTTTAAAGCTACATGAATTGAATAATCAATATCACAAATAAAAAACCATGTTATATCTGTATGTCGATGGCAATAGTTCTTAATCCTTCCTTCTTTACCCCATACATAAAACTTAACGTCTGCCTGTTTTCTTTTTTAAATTATGATATAAATGCACCCATCTGTTTAGTTTTTAGACTAATTAGGTTATAAGGATTTTGATAAATCACTTGTCCTGGTATGGACATGTGATGCGCAGGGAGAAAGTGGATTTTGTAAGAAAGGTATTGGATATGAATGTGAACGGTTACATGGGAAGGGAAAGACCAAAGAAAAGATGGATGGACTGTGTGAAAGGAGTGAATGCGGAGATGACAACAAATAGAGAGGAATGGAAGAGGAAGACATGTTGCGCCGACCCAAAATAAAAATGGGAAAAGGGTAGGGAGATGATGATGCTGACTTTGATAAAAATATATTATCAGTTTTGCGGTCAATTCCTTGAAACTTTAAACATTTATGACATACAGTGTAGTAATTAATATATATTTTTATGCTCTCACCGGAAAATTACTACATTTTCTAAGTAGATCTGGCTATACATTTTCTGATATTGGAGCATTATGCGCATTATATAACTATGCTAGGTTTTTTATTATGTGCATGTTGATAGTGAGTTATACATACATACATACATACATATGCTCACGCCTGTATCCCCGAAGGGTTAGGCAGAGGTGAAGTAGCGAACTACAACCACCCACATTTCGCCGAGCTTAGTTCCGTCCCAGATGTGACAGGGGGTGAGCCTGTCGCCTATCGGGCACAAATTCCAAACTCCGGGATGATACTGAGTAGAAAAAACCCAATATCACTTGACCCGACCCGGGGATCGAACCCGAGACCTCAGAACGGCAGTCGTATGTAATACAACTGCGCTACCGAGGCAGTTATATGTTATATGCGTTTGAAATTAGGGGTTTCAACTAGTTTGAAATAAACCTCATCCCACGTTACCCATTAAGTTACGCAGTAATGTCATCATCGTAAATAACAAAAGTTCTAAACGTTTTGTATAAAATATGATGAATAGATCGTTTAACTGTAAAAATATATAATAAGTTTGTCTATGTGTCAGAATGATTATATCTCCAATAATCATTAGAGATTCATTTTAACATAGTATTGTTAATTATATTATTTAACCTTCAGTTAAGAAATCGTACGTATGTATGTTTTAGCACTGAATTTTAAATACTTCCTCTAGGTCGTCATTTCTATTGTTATGTCGACGAGTAATTATGAAATAAAAATTCTTAAGGTCTCGAATTACGTATACTATCTTTATATATAATATGTTTAAATTTTCTGTGCATGCGTATGTGACTAAAGTCCTCCTAAACGGCTGAACTGATTTTAAAGAAAATTGTTATGTCTATTCTTGAGGATTCGAGAATGGTTTAGATTCACAATTTGGTCCAATTTTATATATGAAACGCGAACGAAGTCGTGGGCACAGCTAGTATATGATATAATGGAAATACGTCAAAAATATATTCATCTATTAAGATTAGGCGGCAATATAAGCAATTAAAAGGTGGCAAAGTAAGGTTGATTTGTGCTTTTTTTCTTAACGTGGGAAATGCATTTGTGCACCCCTCCTGCCATCTCTAATCCGGGAGTTTGTACTCCCAGTATGTGGAGTTCGCCCGGCGTGAAGCGCCAGGAATACCCATTAAAACTCAGGGTACCATCCGTCGCCTTTCTGACACTTTTTTTATACGCAATAGCCTCAGTGCTTAAACCACAATCTCACCTGATGTTAAATGACGACGTGATCCATGATGGGAAACACACTAGGCCTGGATACTGATTCTCAAGTGATGCTGCTGGAATACACTTATTGTTATTTGGCGACAGGTTTTCGAACTTGAGAGTGGTGTAGCTACTTAGCCGGACATTGTTAGAAAATGCCCTACCACTATGCTATGGTTTTCTCACAATGTTTTCCTTCACCGAAAGCTCAGGCTGATTTTAGAGTGGGATAGGTGGATTTGAACCCGCGTCCATTGACACGAAATCCAGCCGAACTATACACTGCGCTATCATCGCTTCATCAATAAAATCAAGTTGTGCCCACATATAATTACGTTTTCGTTACGTTTTATGGTTCTAGCAGTCTTTGATTTTTCAATATTGCTATCAATTATGATTGATGAAATTATTAAAATAACAACCTACATTTCAAACACTACTCAAGTAGTCTATACTACAAAGTTATTATCCAATTTGGATATTACATTAAAATAAACGTATCTTTACAATATAAAGTGGGGATCTATTCGAGAATGATTTAGTAAAAAAGAAATGTCTAAATGTTCAATATGATAACGAAAATTGTATAATTAATAACCCATAAAAATGAGACAATAGGAAAATAATGGAAAGCTGGCGTAAGAGCCAGATTAGTGCTCAAGGGGTTAATAGGATTCTAGTCCGAGTAATGTTAATAATAGCCTATAATTTAGTCTAGTTGAAAGCAGTCATTATTGAGAAGCTACTTTTAAGAGTTGATTTAAAATCCATCGTGTCTCAGTGCACGTGTACCACCTCCCTCGAATTCAGCATGCCGTGCACTATTGTTTTAAATTAAAAAAAAACTGCCAGGGGTTCTTGTTTCCAATAAATACACGTTGCACAGATTCTTAGATATATGCAGACGTACAAATTAAAAAAAAACAATACATATTTAGACAATTGGTGACGAATCAGTATAAATAAAGTGACAGAGGTCTATCGCTGTGCACACATCGCGTAAAAACTACTGTTTAGATTTAGTTTTACATCTGAGATACTTGACCCTTATCTAAAAAAAATCACGATATCTTCCTTTAATAATGTTCTTAGGATAACATACAACACGAACGAAGTCGCAGGCATCAGATTGCCTAATAATATTTTTTTTTTACAAATAACAGGTTATGCCTTAATTTTGCACGTGCAAAACTATTGACACAAATTAGAATCGATATTTTCTTAAAGATGTATACAAGAGAGACAAAAGTATTTAGAGCATTTCAAAGACACAATAATCTTGACGATTGAATTGAAATCATTGACATTACAACAATAACCGGAATATTAGCGCAAAATTTAAATTAAAATACGTTTAAATTTCATTCTCTAAATCGCGTAGGCGCAAAGATGCTCGAAATTTACAATATCTAACGAATCATATCGATAATCGAGACGGAATGTTGAGATAAATTTATTCAGTTCAATGATGATAATATATGGGGCTAGGGAGAGCAAGTTAGAATTGCTCGTTCCAAATAAATCTCTACCCACCGTATTAGATTTGAATAATCCGATTGTAATCTCGGTATAATCGTTACGCAAATGATATATAGTGCGGCTGGAAATGTTACATTTTAAATCTTAACTCGACACGGTAACAGAGACGAAAACTTCTTAGAATTCCACGGATTCTCCGTTTGTCTGCCGAGAGGGGAACCCACTGCCGTGTCCGGGACTTACGACTCAGGTGTAGGTTTAAGGAACCATTTACAATGCGTATCTACGCCTGCCTAGACAGATTTGGTGAGATCCTACTAATGCTGCTTCGGATATTCTTTCTATTAAAGAACTATCGTATCTATACTCTTTTAAGCGTAATTTTATAGAGATTGTCTTTTTTGCAGCCGTTCCATACTCTTGGGATTATGCAATGTGATCGACGATGGCAAACTAGTTATGGATATAGTTAAAAATAAAAATATCTGTGTTTTTTCAGTATCTGAGATATTATCGTCTGGTTCTGTATATGTCGTGTAAATAGGTATCCATTTACACTTTTAACCCAGAAAATAAATCATATGATTTTAAGAATCGTATCTTATTTCTTAAAATCGATACATAGTGTTGAATACTTATTATTTTAAATTATTACTTACTTATATTTGATAATTTTTGATACATCAACTTATAATTTGATAACACAAACCTCTTTATGATTTGATGATCTATAACCATTTATAGGAGAAATAAAATAATTATAAAATGCCGTTTCTAGTTAATATATAAGAATCGAGTCATATAAATGTTGTAGTAACTAATGCAATGGCTTCCAGGGTTAAGTTTCGTAACCTTGAGCTTGACTCGTGACTGTCCGTTTGTTTCATTTGATTTGACAAGATGAATTAGAATGCGCGCTTTATAATTGTGAATTGATCTAATCAAATAATATCTTTGATTAAACTAGTTCTTTTTTCTTAAAGATAAAATCATCTGTGCGTAAAATAATGGATCATTTGTACCTATTATTAATTTTTTTTCTCTTTCAATTGCAGGTTTTGAATTTTTTTGAGACAATTATCGTAATCATAATAAACTGATACAATATAACACAATTGTATAAATAGCTATCGTTCTTAATATATATTTAACAGTAAAAATAATTTAAAAAAATAGGATTTATTTCATATTTTGTTTTGATAATAACTTATTAATCAAAATTTAAACATCTTATTTCCACGTTATTAGGGCTGTAGAAAATATGGCACGTGATTTTTGTAATCAACTAAAGTTTCTTGTAACTTGGCAGTGCATATTAGAGACTAACTTTTACCTGATGTATGTTTGAGAGGAAATTTGTATTCAACTATATGTACCAAGTCGTGAAAGAGTGCATGTATGTTTCTATAAAAAAGAACAGTATTTAAAATGGGCGAAATTGATGACATGTTTTACTTATATTAAAGTTTACTAGCAAAAGAACTGTACTAAGTTATTACATTAGTTTAGTTAGTTCTTTTGTGACGTACTTAAATTACCAAGTTAAGGGGGTAATATAGGGAAAATAATTAAGGATAAGTAGCATGTAAACAAGCACCGATAATTATCGGAGATAAATTCCATGAAAAGGAACCTGGCATAAACTTTTTTTTTAAATGACTAATTAACAAGAAACACTATATAATAATTTACGGTATTTGATTCATGAAGGCGATACTTTGCGGAAATCCATTAATTTTCGTAAATTTGAAGCCGAAATAGCAAAGAACTATCAACCGTATTATTTCATATTTTACGTCTAAAGCTACGAATTCAGACTGCCTAGATAATAAATACGAACGCGTTAATAAAAATTGTTAGGTTGGACAAAGTAAATTGTTCGTTTATATCAGAAATTCGTAGAACTATCCATTTTGTCTGATAGCACAATGTAATTCCAGTAATTTTTTGTGTGGAACCAAGTGAGCGCTCTTAATCTAGTAGGATTTAGGCCCAATCGAGATAACTGATTTAGAAGAGACAATCTGTGGAAACGTACAAAGCCAAGGACAATCTAGAATGAGATAATGGCAAAAATCAAATTACTAAAACCTGCATTAATATATGTATATTTATATATATTGCTTCAATGATTGCGAATACATGTCATCGTAATAATACAGAATACATTAATTGAAAATGTAAGTGGATGATAATAGGGAAAGGGGAAGACCAAAGAAAAAATGGATGGATTGTTTGAAAGATTATATGTTTATAAAGGGGGTGAATGCGGAGATGACTGTAAATAGAAAGGAATGGAAGAGGGAGACATGTTGCACCGACCCCAAATTAAAATGGGATAAGGCTAAGAAGATGATGATGATGAAATAAATTGAAAACAGAAACATAAATAAAATAATGGAGAGAAATAACGCGTAAGATAATTAAATAAAGCAAACTGGAATAACAAAGCCTCGAAATGAGTCCGAGAATTGTAGATTAAAAAAAATAATGTCTTGATTTATACTATATTTAGGAATGATCTATCTTTCGTAACGTAATGAAGCTCATCTCAGCAAAGACGTAAACTTTATCGGAGATTATGTAAAATGTAATAATTTTTTGTGACAAAAAAATAGTTTCAATAAAGTCTTAAACCAATACAACAAAATAATACTAAGGATCTGCATTAAAAAATTTATTTACTAAAGAAACCTCAAAGCTCGAATTTGTGGTTTATTATAATATGTTACAAATTAGTTTTTTTTAATAAAATTAGTCAAAATTTGAAAAAGGTATCATTTGTGCAGGAAGATATCTTTTGTGGTGGAATGTCAAAGGAAAAGACTATAATTTATTTCAAAAAGACATTTATAACAGATAAACCCTTTGTGACTTTGTAATAGATTTGAAAAAAAAAAAAAAATTATATTAAAATATTCTCCAAAGGTATTATATATACGCATTAATAACTTTTACACGATAAATGAAGCAATAAATTAGTGAGGGCCTATACATTTTCATAACTCCGTGATAAAAGATAACATGAAGAATTATGCTATGCATATATCCCTCTGGCTTTTATAATAAATGTTGCTTTGATTTTCAAATATATTTTAGAAAAATAATTTATTAAAAGAATCAAGTGAATGGAAATAAACTGGAGTTGAATGAAGTGTAGTTTTTCATAAAATTCATGTGAAGTCTCTGCTATTTGCTAGGTATTATATATTTAATGTGCATAACAGAAAAAGACAAACAGTAAAAAACCGTAGTAACCAATCAAATCGTCCATCTCTTTCATCATTTAAGAGGGACCAGAGCACTGTTTCGAACGTCACTGTAATTAAATCAGAAGTCAAATTATAAACTCTTATATAACTTTGAAGATAAAAGTTTTATCTGGTGAAAATTCAATTAATTTAACTTCCACCAAGACACAGGGAGGCGATCCTAAAACATATACTTCATAACAGCCGATTTCTATATATGATTGTCGATTGTTGTATGGAACGCAATGCTTATATTAAACATTATAATATATTTTGACAATGCCAGAGAAATTATAAAAAGTTCGTTTACGTTGCAATTTACACTCCTTTCAGATGAGCTAGTAAGTTTATACCATGTAAAAGTCAAGTTTCTTATTATTAAAGTAGTGTATAAGAATTATGATTTTATAAATATTAGCCGCTTGGGCATTCTAATTAGTATGTTTCTCCATTATTACCATTTTGTATTCGTCAAATAGAGACTTATTTAAAATTCCAAGCGCATATGAAATCTAGTTCGCGTTTATTAAAACTTGAAAACAAGTACATACGTAATACGTTGAATGTAGTCAGGAAATATGGAACCGCAGACGTGATAATAATTCTCCTGTTTTAAACGAGTTTGTCGTGCAAGAAAACACGTGCAAAGTGCGCTCGTAAGATCTGCGAAGCGGGGAGTGCACTCCACTCGGAAATTTCTCACATTTCCAACCTAAACGTGAGATGCTCAAGACTTTCTCGAGATTATATCCACACACACACACGCCGCATCTGGCCCTTTTATTAAACGACTTTCAAAAAAAGAAAGCACAAACGCGACGCTGTCCTTTGTGGATAACCGTTGCAATGTTGGTTGCGTGTCTCTTTAGTGTATTACTTCTTTATTATCCTCCTTTATTTCTTAATAAAACAGAACAAGATTTAAGTTTTCAATAACTTGAAAATATGGTTTGTATATTACTATAGCAAACCTATGAAAATAATAGTATTTTACATAAATGAGTATGATTCAAAAATGTTAATAGCTAGATTTTTTTTTGCTGAACAAAATCTATCTATTCACCTGCTACGGAAGACAACAGATTATGTGGAGCATTTTGCTCTTACCTCTCAATAAATGCAACCTTTCTAAAAAGACCCTCTGGATAATCTTTGACAGGAATATCAGCTTCTATTATGATTTTTAACGAGGTGTTTTCTTCTTGTTAATATTTATAAAAAGTTTATTCTTCAAGATTTAAGATGGTGAAGCTCAAACC
The DNA here is from genome assembly GCA_014132275.2 of Samia ricini. Classification (NCBI taxonomy): domain Eukaryota; kingdom Metazoa; phylum Arthropoda; class Insecta; order Lepidoptera; family Saturniidae; genus Samia; species Samia ricini. The sequence goes on along the minus strand of AP028159.1, from coordinate 28,088,337 downwards.
CTCGGTTCCATTTGAACAGCGGAACACGTTTCTGCGCTTAAGTATTTTCGATGTTAGCAGCTTCCTGTTAAAACTTTCAACCTATCTGTCCGAATGCACGGAGAATACACACCAAGCAGGCCGTTACTTCGCTCCGTCCATTGAACCCTTTGATAATTATTAGCTAAAAATACTTGAATTTGTAACCCAATGCGCTATATTTAACGTAACAACTCAATAATCAATGAAAAAATCATCGAAGTCAGTCAATCCGTTCTCGAGATATAATTAAAAAAGTAGCTCCTAACAAATTGTATGAAAGATGATTTGTTTCATGATGTTTCCCGTCGTTTTAATAGGTTATTTTCCTATTCGGTGTGGAGACAAAGCCAACTAATTATATATCATAAGAATCATTCCAGTCATTCTTGACTTATAAATGATGATACTAATTCGATAAATATATACGAGTATGTATGTATTGATTTAATTCTATTATTTCACAATAACGCTATTATATTAATAGTTTTAATCCGGACACACTTATAGTTATTACCTTCCTTCCTTAAAATAACTGATTATTTAAAAGTAATTTCCTTGATTATATATAGAAATTGTACAGTCCAATTAGTAGATATCTGAAACTCGTTAGACCGCGCGCGCAACTCATTTACACAAATATGTTTTACTGATACACTTTATATTAAGAATTAAAATTCCTCAAGAGCAAAAATATTAAATCGGAATGATATAATCAATCTGCAAGGCTATTAAGGAGTTATGTAGTAGCCTCGCACAAAACGTAGTTGAATTCGTTTCGTCAAATAAAATGAACTTTTATAACCTATTATATTGGCAATAAAATCTATAGTTTAAGTGTTTATAGATCTACGAACGATATTGTAGAATCGTTTAGATACTTCTTACGCAATATTTAACCTCACCGTCTTGAAATGATCATATATTATTATGTTATTTTTAATAACAAGTGTGATTTTTCTTAAACATTTATTCGTTTCATTGTATAATTTTATTCGTACTGTTCTAAGATCAAGGGTGCGCAATATTTTTCAATGTAATAATATGTTATTAGAGTTGTTATAATATTTCGCCTTCACGCTTATTATCTTGTACGATACTAGGCATTTTAATTACAGGAATTTTAAGAATCTGTTTAATTACTGTACGATTTTACACGTTACATATGTCTACATTAATTATATAACAAGCAATTTTGTTAAGTTTTTTTATTCAATTTGTTTTGATAAACGTAATTTTTTTATTATCTAATAAAAAATGAATCATATTATATTCTACAAAAGTAGTTGCAAACGCATATACAAAAGTAATAGTTTTCTAGCTAACATTTTGTCAAGTACGACAACAATATTGACGATATTGATTTATTCACTTATACCAATGTAACTATAATGCACACATTTTAAATTAGGCCTATGTTCAAAGTGTTTTTATATAATCTGTGTATAATATTTAATTACTAAATATGTTTAGTTTTAATATTAAAACATACTATGTAAGTACATAAATTTGTATTTTTAGACATCTTATGAGCTTAGTTTCAAATGATTAATTGTTAATACGTATAATGGGAAACTTGCCATGGAAAAAAAAGGAATCAACATCAATAAGAAGAACCTCAGTCATCTCAGATTCGCTGACGATATTGTTCTGTTCCTTAGATTATCTAGTCAGCTAGAAGAAATGATCACAGAGCTTTGTGAAGTAAGCGAAAAAGTAGGTCTACAACTAAACACATCGAAGACAAAAGTTATAACTAACTCCCATCTAATACCCATAAAAACGAACCGAACAATTTTAGAGTATGTGGACAACTATATACATATATTTCGGTAAACGTATAACTTTCAATAAAAAGAGAAACAAAGAAGAGATTGAAAGGAGAATAATTAATTTAACATGGAACAAGTTCTGGGGATTAAAAGAAATATTAAAATCAAAACTGCATATAAAACTAAAAGAGAAAGTTGTAGAGTAGTGGACGCTTGCTTGTTACCATGTTTAAGTTATGAATGTCAAACTTGGATATTCAATAAATATACACGTAACAAAATCACAAAAACACAGCGTGCTATGGAAAGAAGCGTCCTCAATTTTAGGCTCAAACAGAATAAAAAAATAAAGATATACGCAAAAAAACTAATGTTATACATATTTTACAACATATATTAAGACTGAAGTGGAGGTGGGCTGGTCACGTGGCCAGAATGACAGATGAGAGATGGACACAAAGAAATACGAATTGGACATGCCCAAGCTGAAAGAGGGAAAGAGGACGGCCTAAAGAGCGTTGGGATGATGAAATAATAAGAATAACTGGGGAAGGGTGGCATAATAAAGCACAAAATAAAGAAAAATGGAAAGAATTGGAGGACGCCTATACCCGTAAGGGGCCTTAACTTCAGGATTAAGATTTTTTTTGTGTTGATAATATAGGTTTAAATGTGTAGTTAGTTAACTTATGGAAATAAAGGCTTTGTTATTTTATTTATTTGTTAAAAAATATTATAATCTTAAAACACACATCCATTTTAAGTGAACTAACCAAAGCCTAGTTAGTTCAAATATGTAATAAATCTTGACCACATACAACAATCCAGCCGATTCAAAACAAAATTATTTCACTTTAAGTAAGTAAATGATGGATATCCCTGCAATTTCACGTTAGGGGAAAATGATGAGAGTAAATATTTACGATGGGCCCGCAACCGTCACGAAAAAAAAACGACACCCTGAAGTTAGCTAGTCAACATACGATGCGCGCGCACACCGTCACGAAAAACCAACACCCTGAAGTTAGATGTCAGCGTTTTGGTTTTTTTCCGTAATTACTGAAATAAGTATACATTAGTGAAATATTATAACAATAATGTGTAGGTAGATAATTAAATAAAAGACATGTTAATGAATAATTGAAAGTCGCAATAAACTCGTTGGAGTTTTAAATTACTTTTAATTTTATCCCTTCATAGGTGACGTCATCACGTTGTAACTTTGTTTTAATACCTGATGAACCTTCGTTAAGATTTTAATTACACAATTTCATTTATTGTATAGTATGTTTTTTTTATGATAACATCCATTACATACATATTTCCATTATTAAATGTTTAGTTTCTATATCCTTAAAAAATATAAATAATATTAATTCAAGTAGACTGATTCTGTGAAATACAGAATTCCTTTGTCAGTGGTGTAATAAATTGTTGTTTAACTATTTTTACATTACGCGTGTCCTTATGGATTTTTATGTGTTTATTTACTAAAAACAAAACATCAAATATTAAAAGGTTCAATGGAACAAAAATCTTAGTTGGAAAGTTAAAGTTCTTTTTTCATATTTTTTAAAGTTTTATATTTATTTCAAACTGAATTTTATAAGAAATTTATGACAAAACATTACCAAAGATACATAGTAATTGGTAATACTATAAATACGACTTTGTTGATAATTACTGTATTGTGTTCTGTACAATGTTTTGAAACTATTTACTTTGGAGTTTTTAGGGGCATTTTGATCTGTCATACATACATAACGGCACGCCTCTCTCCCGTAAGGGTAGACAGAGAGCACCCTCAGAGTTCAGATATAGTGTATTTTTATTTATAAGCGTTCCGTATCTATCTTATCGTAAGCGGTATTACCTATAATATAGAATATAAATTTTGAGGAGCTACAAAAATCCCCTATCAAATTGTAGCAAATAGCAACCTTTATACAGAAGCGTTGACTAGTAAATTAATTGTTTAATTATTAAATCGAAAGGCATGGGATGCTACTTGCATCGACGATGATACTTTAGCACTGTCATATTTTCCAGTTACCTCTCTGAAGGCCGGCGCAGCAGCTACATCAGCGGAGGATCTCAATCGGAGCAAATATGCTGCCCTTCGTGAGGGTTAAATATTTATCCCATTTAGGGTCGAGGGCCGTAGGGCCGAGTGTTCATAGTCTTTTTAAGGAGTTTGCAAGTCGTCTTGTCGACACGTCTCGCAAATAAAAGGCGGGCCAATATTTGGCAAAACGAATAAACATTGCCATCCAACGTGGCAATGTGGCCAGCCTTCTGGGAACCTTCCCATCTGGCGGCTAGCTGGACGGCATTCATTATTTATAGTTTTTTAGGTAATAATAATAATTAGGTTAGTTTGATTTCGTTTTTTTTGTTATTTAATTGTAATGTATTTTATATACTCAATGTACTTTATGATTTAAATAAATTAATAAATATATTGTCATTGAACTTGGTTTTATTTACTCAAAACGCACAGAATGCATAACAGAATAAAATACTTTAGTTAGTAATTAATTCGTAAAACAAATATTTAATACGCTGACATGAATGTCATGGATAAAGTCAAGAAAACTGTAACACTAAATTTCTTAATAACATACATCAGAATGAAATCTAATTTAAAATAAATGTATGAAATAAATGTAGTGTTTATTATATTTAATTGTTTGCTAAAGACATGCCTATTGCTAATTACTATGTCAAAATTAAGAGCATAAATCTCTTAGTACAGCAATTTAAAAAATACGACCACAGTCATAGTGGGGAAGGGCATACCTATATTTTTATTTTAGGAATGTAATTGGTATTATATATTTCGTGACTTGCTGTGACTCTATACGAGTTTCTTTGTCCATAAGTGATCGGGTTTAGTAGGCAGTTTATTCGTGCGTATATACTTGCCTGTAAGTATCTAAAATGGTTAATTGTATGTGTAATTAATTACATACATACAACTATTATATAAAATATGTTTTAAGATTTAATTGAATTTTGAGTTGTTTTACTAAGATATTGTTAATTGTATACGTTTATAACTTTGTGCAAACATCATTAATATTTGTTAATGAAGTTATTGATCCATTTTCAAAAGGCTTAGTTAATTATAAATTATCTCAAGTACCTACCAACTATTACGGCCGGTTTTAATAACGAATCTTAACTTTTAGATTGAGATCAACCCAAAAAAAATTTCGGGTTTTCTTTCTGATCACTGACGCTTATCTGACTAATTAAAGAAAAAAAGGATTGGATTAAATTATTCACCAATAAAAAGCAAAAATATGTCAAAATGATAGCAACTGGAAGGACTGCAGAAGTAGAACTGTTTGCCCTCATAGCAGAGACGCGTGATGTTATGTATATAGATGTTTTAGATCGAACTTCTGTATGACATGCGCTTTGAAGTGTAGTTCGGATCGAAACATAACAAGTAGGTACATTTATTTCGATTCAGAAAATCGATACCACGTTCCCAGATCGAGAATATTGTATTATACTAAATGGCGATGTCAAGATTGTGCTCTACCCTAGCACCCTAGCATTTATGGTAAATCATAAGTTCAGACCAGTTAAACTATTTTATCAGATATTTTTGATGAACTAGCCCTGGAGTCATTTTGCAGAAACATGCATTGTATCACAACTTATTACTTATAGTTGCATCACAATTAGTTGATTTTCATTATATGGTTGTTGCTGGCATTAGGAAATCCCCTACCATCCTAATCTAAATTCGTTACGATGTATTGCTCAGACTAATTGTTGAAGATTTGAACCTATATTATATATTCCTGTCTGATCATACCAAGTGCAGTGTATTTAGCTAGAAAATAAAAAAAAAAAATCTTTATTCATTTTAGGCCCTAAGAAGGCGTTTATGAATGTCAAAAACACTACCACCGTTTCGGAAAACAATCCAGTCGAGAAGAACCAGCAAGAAACTAAATGTGGTTCCTTTTTTAAAAAATAGAATAAATATATCATTTTTATATAAAAACTTTACAAATTATAGTCATAACCGATGTTAGCGGAAGCACAGAGAGGTGTGTAAATTCCAGCACCACTATCGTTCACGTAATGATCCACCCTGTAATAACCTTTTGAAATTAGAACTTGCTTGACATAGTGCTTGAACATATTGTCAGGTAAATCGGTAATGCTATGTAAGTATAAAGGACTGCAAACTAAATAGAAACCCGTGTAAAAAACTAGCCACCACTCAAACCCCATGTAGTTCTCGATCACTAATGGTACACTTCTTACACACGCTACACTAGAACATTGCATAACACGCGACACGACAATGCCCTACGATTTAAAATCATGTTAAAACTGCACTCCGTCAACGGTCAATAACCCAAAGTCACCCAGTATTTAATAGCGCGGTTAATTTATTCATTGCCGTGTCAGCAGCCTCGTTGCGGGCTTTCGATCATCGTGAAGTTTCCTGACCAAGTTTGGACGTAACTTGATAAAATAAAAAAAAAGGTATAAAAGTGACATTAAGGGCGAATGAATGAAATTTTAAGCGTTCATATAATTTTTGTGTAAAATCATGTAGTTTTATGCCGCAATGGTTTGGCAAGCGTACCGTACGTAGCTCGGGCGATAGTGATTATAACCGCTAATAACATAAATATATACAAAAACCTCTGGTATTACCCGAATAATATTATTTTTGATGTTCTACTTTTTTGTACAAATTATATTGTATTATGTTCGCCGTAATACTCAATGTTTCACTCTTGTTATATCGTGGTAAAATATATCTACAAAAAATAGACAAGTTTAATACAGTTCTGTACCTCGTTATGTTTGTAAATCGTTTTTTTTTTTTTGTGTAATAGTGTTAATTAAAAACCTAATTTTTTTTTATTGGAATTTCACGAGAGGCTAATAATGTAACACGAAGACTCTCATTCATGACGACTTTAAAAAACAGATGGTTAAATTTATTTTGTTTTGACATATTTGATGTTTGACATTTTGGACGCATCTTAAGAGGATACGCGATCGGTAAATAATTTGAAAAATAAATATTTCAGAAATGTAATGGTCTATTTTTACTCAGAACCTTAAACATTTTAGAAAAATAAATAAAATCTTAGTTACGCGGAGTAACTTCAGCTCTCTGCCAAAAAAGTCTTGTCAAATCCGGTCCAGCTTTCACGAAAATTAGCCGGAACAAACAGATAGGCTAAAGTTTCAACATTGTATGTTTTGGATAGGTAATCATATTATGTATTTAGTAAAAAGTTATTATTTTGATATAACAAACAGACACTTCAATTTTATTTATTACTATAGATATGTAATATTAAGTAACTCTGTTGTTATGAAATATAAAATATTTTTTTACTGGATTATTAATGAAAATATAAATTGTTATTTAAAAAAAAAACAAGCATTTAACTTGTTTTTCTATATCAGATACTTTATCATACCGTCCTCAGTTCTCCGGCTTAAATAATTAATTAGAACAATTCCCGGCTTTGAAATCCTTTTAACAGGAAAAGAGAAATGTAGAATTAACTGATTATATCGTCCAAACCCGAGTAAAATGAATTTATTATATAAAATCACCAAGTAAGGAGGGTGGATTAAAAAATAATTATTGAACAAGAGCCATTATTCTACAATTTAACTAGTATCAAAAATGTTTATCGCGTTTTATGAGTGCAAATGTATTTAGCATCTTGTTCATAATTACAACAACATTGCATAAAATTTCGTAACAAAATAGAAAAAGAAATGAATCAGTGTTATTTAAAAACTATACTAAATAAGTTGATAGCGTATACTTTTTTTTATAATTTATAATAATACGGCTAACAGTACTAGTCCTTAGACCTAATAGCGCAGATATTCCCATTCATATTATTATTTCTGTACATCTTAAACTTTATCATTATTATGATCTCAGAGATCACGATCCGTATCATAATTTCCACTATATATCTCTATTGTATTGTAACATGTAGAGTGGCACCAAAATGACGTAACATAGGTTCAATGATTACAAGCTAATTAATTAAAAACAATGACTACCTATAGCATGATAAAGCTAAACAACGGCAAAAATTCCTGATATGCATCGTACAGGAAGTTTTTCCAATCCAAAAGCAGCGCGACGACCATCGAAAGATCATCAATCGATCGCCTGTCGTTGCTGTTATGCTGTCTGCAGAAGATTCTCTTCACATTGCATGGATGTATTCTCTTGACTAATTTTACTATGTAAATATGTTAAACTAGCTGTGTGCTCGCGGCTGCGCCCGTATTTCATATGTATATTTTAATTGCGTAATATTGTATTTATTGTTTTAATACAGAACCCTTACGAAATTATTTTCCAAAAAAAAATTGTTGCTACTAACATTAAGCAAAGATATTTATTACAAATTCAAATACTTGACAATAAAACTGCACACACTGAATCGGGTTTTATTCACAATTACTTTAGTTTTAATTTTTTTACGCAGAACTCTAATTATTTTCCAAAAAAAAAAAAAATACGTTAAGTTGCGTGGGGTAAATTCAGCTATCTGCTAAAAAGTCAAATTAAAATTGGCCCAGCCATACCGGAGATTACCCGGAACAAACATACAGACCAAAATTAAAAAAAAATTAAAATTGTATTGGTATCGTATAAACATTTATATCTATTTAGTAAAAAAAAATAGTTAGACTTTACAAACATACACTTTAATTTTATTTATTGGTATACCAATAAATAGAATCTACAGATTAGCAAATGGAAATGTTACGGGGATGGTCGTTAATTTAATTGGCAAATACTTATCAATAACCTAATCTAAAATGTTCACACTGAAAAAGTTACATGGGTCGATGGACGGATTAATATTTCCTACGTTTCATAGGTATTCTTGGAAAACAGTATTGCGTGCGTTTATAACAACGTGACAGTGGCTACGGAGGTCATTAATTACAACATAGCCCTGCCTTACAAAAACCTTACTAATTTGAATAACGATGAATGCCGCACGGAACTGCGGAATGTGACATACTCGAAGGAATATTGTTTCATTATTATTTTGAATTTTTCAAACGTTACATTAAAAAACACGTTTCATTAATGAAATTAACGTGATTTTTGATATACATTACATTGGTGACTATTTGCTTGAATGATTATATTCATTACTTTTTCATCTTGTTATATGGCTTTTAGCACTATTAATTCTAGTTTTCTATCACTCTCATCTTTAGTATTTACTTTTAACCCCTTGAGCACTTACCTGGCGTTTACGCCAGCTTTCCATTGTTTTCCTATTGTCTTATATTTATGGGTTCTCGACACATTAAGCACGCTTTTAATATTACTAATTATCGTTCAGTTGATCCTCATCATTAAAGATGATGATGAATAAATCATAGAAAGAAAAAAAAGCTGATTACAAAAAATTTACAGATAACCCCAAAAACTAAAAAAAAACAGTGCAGACAAAAAATATCTTGTACTGTTTTTTTGTTCTATATATTACAGATTATTGAGAAAACAGATTACAGAGAAAATGTAAATTAAAATTATTATTATTTAGTTTTTTAATTTTTTACGTTAAACGACTTTAATTAAATTATTTATTTTATATTCAATTACGAATATCTTAGAAGTTTATATTTAATATTTGAGTTAGATTAATTTCAAATACGAACCACAATGCAAGTTGTAAGTTAAATATTCTATGCATGTATCTACTACCGAGCCATCGTCGCATCCGGTAGGTGACAATAACCAGCGCGGCGGCCATTTCCGACAGGCTACGGATATGTAGTGGCCGACGTAGTTGTACTGTCCATACCAGATTCACTTAACCCGGCGACAAATAGAACATGCTCTTATGAATAGATGACATTATTTGTGTAACATATTTAACCAGATCATATAAACCCCTTAGCATCTTCTAATCATATCTTGTTCCCAAGTCACTTGGGGTCGGCGCAGTATGTGTTCTTCTTTCATACGTACCTCAGTCATCATCTCTTCATTAACTCCTTTTTCTTTCATATCATTTCTTTCTCCATCCACGCCTTCCTCTACTTTTCCACCCTTCTACGTTCATATTCATTACCCACATCCGTTTCCTCTCTTCTCATAAACACCACGACAAACGATTACCTTTCAACTTTCTACTATTTCTATTTTTAATTTATGTTAAAAATATTAAAAACATTGTATGATTTTATTAAATAACGATGCAAGTGAAACTTTTCAAGCAAACAAGTCATTGTTTACTTATTTTACTTTAAAAAATATATTTTGAAACTCACAAATACCACGGAGCACTTGCACAAATGAGTAAGAATATAAATCTTACACGGTTAGCTGATGCGAGCCATGGGGGCGCCATATTGGCCTTGGCAGCTCAGCTGAGCGACTTTCACTTTACACCTACTCCGCGGCTGGCTGTAATGCGACATGCGATAGATGAACGAAAAAATTTGAGCCGATAAAAAAGAACTTTCATGAAAATTATAACTCTTACGTCGAATTTAAATCTCCATGAAGTCACACTTTTGAAACCATTTTGGAACCATTCGAGTATTACGTAACCAAAATTCGGACTTTTATATAGTCTCCCCATTGTTAGCAATAGTATAAACAAAGTCCCATAATTACGTACATACATATAATTTTGAAGAAAATAAATAATGCTTACGTTATCACCATTCAGACCTTCCACTATGTCATTAAAGTTGACATTGCATAAATCCCCCGCCCCCATTGGTGCTTATGTCTATTTGAACGGTCCCTAAAGATAGAAGCAAAAACATTAGTTAGACAAATGTTTGTTCAAATTCGCAGACCGATAGCGATCAAAGAAGTCAATTATCTAAATGTATGTGTCATGTCTGCTACACGTCTCTAGTATATCCACACGGAATTTTGACAAACAATATCATTTTATATTAATTGTAATGATATCACAAAATTTAATGGGTATATAAGTAACACTATTAAATTAAATAAAACTCCAATAATAGTTTTTACTGATCAAAAACATTTAATTCCTAATCATAAGGAGTTGTATACAAGAAAACTATTAAGATTAATTTGTTATTTTATACTTATTAAAAAACGGTACACGAATTGCGACTTTAACACGTACGTTTTACGGTTCATTTCAACGATGAGAATATGTAACTATTATTTGCCTCTTCAATATTCAAAGTAAAAGCGACCACAGAGTGCTTCGCTGATGGATCTGGCTTTTAGCGATACATTTCTTGGCTTTACAGCGAACGCGAGCCTCTCCCTACCGGGGCTTTCATATCGTCCTTTGTTTAGCAACGCGGATGAGGAGCGTGCAATTAATGCTTTCCTGCCTTTTTCAACACCTTAGTCACAATATTTTGAGAGTAGCAACGCTACAAAATGTACATTTTGATATTATATAACGTTTGAAAAAGTGACATTGATTTTCATCCATAAAATGTAATATAATTCATATTTTCGAAAATAAAAATAAAGTGTGACTAAAATTTACTGTTATTTCTAATTAATAATAATTGGTTATTTATTTAAACGTTTTCTTTATTGGTTAAATTAATTATAGCACGGTTAAAAAATGAATGTTAAGTAAATAATTTATGAATTAAATAATCGGATTTAAATATAGTCGTCACCCATTAAAAAATTATAATGTAACGAAAACACCGATTGATATATTTTTATTTGTTAATGAAACAAACCGCTTTAAGAAAATATTACAACGAATAAAAAGTAAGAACAGAAATGTTTAGAGCGGTAGCAAAGCAGATGTGCACTACAAAATGTTCTACTGTAATTCATGTGGCACGTATATTGTAACCTATTGCAGAGTTTTCGTACTAGAAACTTCGACTACATCGTAATTTACTATGAGATAAATTGTTATTATTTGATCATCTAACAATCGGTAAAAATTACTTGAATTTTTAGAAAAATTCAATACTTTCAATCTGTTGCCTTATTGGTTGAAATAGTCAAATTCATCTTTTGTAGCAAACAGTGTATTTGGGTATTTAAAAATGGTTGCAATTTTGCTTTTATAAAAAAAAGAAAACTAGGCAGCCGACAGAAGTAACTCGAAACTTCATAATTTGTTATAATAATTGAAATATTAACATAACCTAACATTTAATATTTGTCTGGTTTAGACCCTGGTTAGATTATGTACACGTTCATATAATTTATTCATAATAAAAAAAATTGCTAGGCTGCAAAAGTATAAATGTTATTATTTATCTCTAATCGCCAGAACTTAAACACCATCTTATACATGACAGACTGTAGCATGTCGACGCGAATCAATAAGTTTTTACCCTATCGAGAATTGATCAACGCAGCTAAAGAAGATTTCACTTTTTAAAAAACTCCACCTACGCATCCAAATCACTTTGCCTAAGGATGTTTCCACGCGTAACTTTGACTTTAAATCAAGGAGGTATTGTTCTTTGACTTTCGTTCATTAAATGTTCAAGAATTCCTGTCTCGGGGCACATTGGCGTCGGAATTAGCTCTCGTTTATTTAATACTTGCGACAATCAGAAGGGGCGCCGTCTAGGGTGAGATAACAATCTGAGACGTCATCTTATTACGTGCTCCCTTACTTTTGTGAAACGTGCGTACACTGTATGTTATCAATGAAGAACAGAGAGGTATGGGGCTGTTCCGGTATAACGTAAGGATCAATTGGGGCCGTAAGGATCAATTGGGGCTGGTGGGATTTATACTTTGTTTGTTTTTGATGAAATGGAGGGACCGGGGGTCCGGGGGTATAGTGATTACGCAAAATTGAATTGTTCATTTTTCGTTTATTTTTTTTAAACTATACCAATTTTGACTTTACCATTTGACACACAACTCGAAAAATACAATTTATTAAAAGTAATTTCACAAACAATGCTGCTCATTGACATACAGTAAGAAAATTATGTCCTGAATTCTCACTATGGAATCCGTTATTAAACTAATAATTTAGCATGATCTATACACAAGACTAACGTATAACTTTTATTCGTTTTTTAATGAAATATATATATATATATATATATATATATATATATATATATATATATATATATATATATATATATATATATAAATGTAATATTGCTTGACCTAACTGATTCATCAACGCAGAGCAAAAATCGCTGAGCCTGTAAACTTGAAATTTTGGCACTAGGTACCTTTTATGATGTAAGTATCAATAGAGAAAGAAATTTCGGAAATTTTATTCCTAAGGGGTAAAACGAGGGACTCACCGTTGTATGAAAGTTCGCCATATTCAAAATAAGAAGCACGAAATTTAAGATATGAATACTGGTTAGAAATAAAGAGTATCGACATTAAAAAAATAACTTATTACAATTAAAAAAATTAATTAGTGGTTATAATTTTATACGCGTAGTATGTTATTGTTGAAGTAAGAAGCATGAAATTTCCTGTAGTTGTAATCATGTTGGAGAATATATGCTGCAAACGGTCTGAATTTCACGCGGACGAAGCCGTGGGCACAACTAGTACGTTCATAGCTTTATTGAGGAAATAATGTCTGTTTACCGGACAAAAGTCAAAATAATTTGAAAATCTGGTTAAGGAAAAAAAACGAAAGTCACAGGCAGTGTAACAGAACCACTTGAGATTAATTCACGTGAGCATCATACGGATCTATAAACTTTGAATAACATTACCGTATATAGTGTTCTAAATATGTGGGTACATATACGTCATTCGAGGATAGGTTATTTATTCCCTTTGACCTGGCAACCTTTTTATACGCAATAAATTATTCACATATAAAAACGGTACATAAAAGCTTTTCTCGTACTTAATTTTTTACGATAGAAAATAAAAATAATAGGATAAATTTCCATAATCATAATGTTATTATTCGTCGTTTTACACACGCTTTTTAGATTATCATAAATAAATATACTAAATCGTGTTAATGGCTACTCTCCCTTGGAATTACTATTTTCTAGGATTTAAAAAACAATTCTTAAAGTTATATTTATAAATATCATTGTATTTTTCGTACTTTTTTTTATCTGTATGTGTATCTTAAACCTCATTTAAAGTTAATTTTAAAAAGATATATTTTATGATTGAATTAAAATTCTAAATACGGATTTTCATGTCACATACAAAAGCTTTACACCCTTTTTGTACTGTGAAGGATAGACTTTATAAAAATAATTTATAAGTAGAACTCATTATTAATATCTTAAACATCTAAACGTTTACATTTTACGTATATCGATGAATCGATTAGAATACCTACTTTATTTAGTATTTATATTTTATAACCTCTCACAAATGCCTGGACCAATACTAAAATTTTATCAAACACTGAAATGAGCAGTTTACAAGCTCGTAGTCATAAAACGTGTCCACTACAGATTGGTCGTTCGTCTTTTATTTAGTACATATAAATTTGCAAAATTCTGACCCGACCGAAGCTATTACACATTTTATTCTTCCCAGCAGAATATTAACCAACGATATCCAAATAACAAAATGTAAAATATATGTAAGATGTTTATTCAATCGTGTATTTAATACCCTTTTTTATCGAATGGCTAAACTATTGAAACGATTTAATGTCTTGTCAGTGAATAAAGTCTTAGGTAGGCTCCATAAAATTAGATATTTTTTACGGATTAAGCATAAAATAACTTAAGGTTGCGGATACCTTCTACTTAAAAACAATATTATTAGAATAAGTGTGTGAAATAAGCAGTAAGTATTTATATTTATGTATATATATATATATACATATATATATATATATATATATATATATATATATATATATGTAGGTATATTTGAATAGTTTCATTATTTATTTTAATAAACTATAGTAAAAAAATGCAACTATAAAGCGTGTTTTTAGTTTTTCAAACTATAATTTATAGTCTTAAAGCCCTTTCACGAGGTCTCTCCAGAAAATTGATTTAAAATACTAAAGAAAATGGCCGGCATAATAAGACAAACTTAGAATGACTTACATAATTTATATTATGATTATAATTTTGCATGATAGTAATTATGTTTTAATTAAAACTATGGTAACACGTATAACTGTGTTTCACCTGATGTTAAATGGTGATAGAGTTTAAGATGATAAAGACGTTAGGATTAGAGCGACTGGCACTTAAATGATACACACCTATAGGTGTTTGATTTTAACACTTGACAGTAGTAGCAGACAGGCATTAGAAAATATCCCACCGCAGTGCAATGATTTCATCAAATGGTTTATCTTTACCGAAAGCTCAAGCTGATTATAGAATTGGACAGTATTCAAACCTAGAACATTCGATACGATACCCAACCACTCTAGCACGATATCCCTTGCCCTATATTATATTTATTCACATTACGTTAATAGAAAATGTACCAATAACAGTTAAACTAAATTTGTGACATTCTTGATTAATCTATAATAATAAGTATAATTGAAGTGTCTGTTTGTAAATTCAAAATAAGAAATTTTTACTAAATACATATTAATGCATATCTGGTACATAGACAAAAAAAGTATTTTTTTTTTATAGATAGTTAAAGTTACTTCAGGTAACTTAGGCTACTTTAACTTTAAGAAAATTCTTAGGGTTCCGCTTAAAAAAAATAAAACTAACAATTTGGGAAAAAACCACAACTCCATGATTAGTTGTATGGGCGGCAACTACTTGAATTATTGAGAAATATTTTTACTTTATCTAAGTACCAAACATTTATCGGAAAATAATTAGGATTATGTACAAAAAATAAATTAAACCCATGAAATTTTGAACAAAATATGATTCAATGGTCAGCACCATCATAACATTATTTTCCGTGATTATTTAAAAACTGCATTACTCATTGAAGAATATATGAAATGTGGACAGAGCCGCGGGCACACAGCTAGTTACACCTATAAATACAAATTAACTTGATACACAGTCCTTTTAATGTTTCAAAACATTTAACAATTACAAAATCATTATAACGCCATATATGAATAGCCGCTGAAAATATGTAATCTATTTCTTTAAAATTTTCCTGTTTAAATTAAATGAAAACAATTTAAATAGGTTTATTTTTATTCTATTTTTGTTATTTTCACTATTTATTGATATTGTAATTATGCATACATTTCATTATTATAGTTTTTAATGTGAATCTAAATAAACGCACATTATCCATTATGTAAATACATATGTGTCAAAAAGTATCCTAAATGTTACTACTAAGTATAGACAACAACCATATCAAATTTCATCCAATTCGGTCCCGTAGTTTTTGCGTGATTGTCGAACAAATTAGTAAACAGACAGACATACAAAAACTTCAAAAACCATCGAAATGTGTTCTGTTGTCGATTCTAAACCCTCTCAAGGTATTTTTTTCTGAAATATCGTCAATGTACAGATTTCGTCCCCTTAGCCTTTTATTATAAGTATTGATGACTAGTAATATATAATCCACACAATATAAACTAAGAAAATATATTTGGTTCGTCTAAAATGGTACGAAGTTAGAAATTAAAATCATTAATTGTAATACATAGAGGCGATTAACTCTAAGCGGAACTTCGTATAATTGAATATTTAGCAGTTTCAATGTATTTATGTGGAAATCGTTAAAGCGGATTACGAAGTGGGTAACTGCCAATTATTCGTTACATATATTACAAAAGGTAAGGACTCTCTTTGTCTGTTCGGTTATCTGTTAATTAATGAACTTATAACTCAAGAATAATTAGTATCCATCATACTTCTCTCGTCAGATTTTAGTATATATTCCTTACAAACATTAAAAATGCTACAAGAATAAGAGTGGATTAAATCAACGAAGAATGACTCTAACACGTTATCTTGGAACCATCATGACAGCCAGAAGAGTTCCACTGCTGGACTCAACCAAGGACTCAACAGCAACCGGTGTTAGGCCACCTGCTCCTTCACCAAGTCGTCGGTCCGTCTTTTGGAGGTCTGTCCACGATCCATTACCAGTACAGTCGCAATTCGGAACCCCGTTGATCCCTTTGGTTTTACGAGCAATGTACCTCTTCCACTACCGCTTAAGTTTGACAATTCTTCAGACAGATTCATCAGTAACTACATTCATCAGTCACTTTGATTATTCTATGAATTTTCCCATTTCTGATTCCATTATGCGTTGAACTCCGAGCATAGCCCTCTCTATTACCCTTTGTGTAAATTTGAGTCCCCTAAGTTGAGGCCTTTAGTTAGCGACCACATATAAGTGCCATATGTCATCACACACGTCGTTGTCTTAGAATACTTATTGTACATAAACCTTTGAATATTTAACGAGTGATTAATAACGTAAATAATTTAAAAGATAAATTATTATTTACAAACAGGATTGCAGACACACCTAATTATTTTACACGTATATCAGTTGTTAGGTTGACAGAAAAAAAACTTATAGATTCGCGTCACTAATGCTATGACGTCAGCTATCAACAACATGTTACAGTATGTCAAGTATAAGATGGCGTTTAAGCGCTGGCGCTCAGAGATAAATAATAAATTTACACTTACGCAGTCTATCGTATGTTATGAACAAACTATATGAAAATGCACTTAATTATTACTCGGAGCGCCAATACATGTAAAAACCAGACAAATGTTATACATATGTTAGGGAAACCCCCCATCCCTACTGGGCCATTGCACGGACAAGGCCTGGTGGGTCTGCCGCAGGGGGCGACGCGGTTCTTGCGAAAGCCATCCCGTATCACCCCCATCTCAAATGCGGCGAAAGGCCCCGGGGGGTTTTAGTGGGTATTTCCGGACGCTTCACGTCCGGGCGAGTCCCACACTGGCACGGAGTCGTCCCTCCGTGCCCCCTTACCTATTGTATTGGGGAACTCCGGTCTCACTACTGCAATATGTAAGGGTAGTGCGTAAATGCATTTCCCCCCGTCAAAAAAAAAAAAAAAAAAAAAGGTTAATAACTTCAATTAACAAATTATGAAATTTAAATATTAAATTTTGAATTTTCACTTTTGTCGACAGTCCCCAAGGCTATCTATTTTTTTTTTTAATGTACATTTTATTTGAAAGACCCCTGGTGATGAATCTAATGGTCCAGTTATCGACGGGTAAGTTCAACGCATCCAACAACGTTACGTCCTTGGGCTATTCTGCGGTAAGGCGAATAGGGGTGAGACCAGATCGTCATGTGCGGTTAGTTTGGAGTGCATTTCCTTGCTCAAGGGATCGAGGCCCGCGACTGACGCTAATGGAATATTCACGACGGTATGACAATAGAAGAGGTATTCTACAAATACGTATGTATTACATTATATTTAGAAAAGAAAGATGAGAATGGACTTCATTTCTAAATAAATAGAAAGTCGTTTAATGTGTCGAGTACCCGTAAAAATAAGACAATAGAAAGACAATAAGAAAACAATGGAAAGCTGGCGTAAACGCCAGGTAAGTGCTCAAGGGGTTAAGCTTCAAAAATTTTAGTAAAAAGTAATCCGTATTCCAACCCTACTTAGTATAGGATAAGTAATTATGTAATAGACATAAGTCCACAACTTACATTGTTAGGAACAATTATTATGAGTGAACAATATTGTGTATTGAAAAATAACTCACTAATATAATAACTACGCCAACGGGTTCCCGAATGACCTCGCACCGGAAGACGTAGCGTGGGTAGGTTAGGTTAGGTTACCATAAGTACCCATAAGGTACGACGACCTGTTGAAGGTCGTGGAAATCTGCTGGACATGGGTGGGTGTAGGACCGGGCGTTGTTGAGATCCTTGGGGGTGACCTGTATCCAGCAGTGGATGTCGAAAGACTTTGAATGGAAAGATATCAACTACCTAAAATTCATTTTTGATTAACATTAAAAAGAATCAGCCTAACGCTAATCAGCTTGATTATATCAGCCTATAACGACAAGTATTTTGTAATTGATAAGTACTAAATAAAGGATATTAAGTCTTTGACGTTGTTGCAGTTAGCGTATTGAGTAAAAAAAATACAGCTAACGTAACAAACGTATAAATGATTGGTTGTCATTTTATAATGATAAATACGAGTATTTAACGAAGACTATAAAACCTACCAGAGTCAATTTAAAATAAAATATTTTTGAATTAATGAAATGAAATTTCAATTGTACGTTGTAAGGCAAAGACAACGCTACTATAATGGATCTCATTTCTGTTTTATGCGAAGAAACAATAGTTTCTGGAACCATCCCTAGTGGTTTTTTTTTTTTCTTTATGCACATAGACTTGTTTATACATAAAGCATTTTCTATCTGAAAAAATATCGGTTATTAAGTTTCGGGTTTTGATATTCAAGAGAAAATTAAAAGATTATTAAAAAGTGGAGATCATAGAGATTGCTGATTAAGGAGTTTTTGGCGGCGTCTTGGTCGATCATATAGCAGTTTTTTTTTATTCATAAGTTTGTATTAATTGAACTCATGTTATGTACTAATATTGTCGGTGGCATTTTGTGAGACGTAATTAGGTTATTACGCTCAAATGAAGTGCATTATAAATAATATAACATGGAATGTGATTTTTGCGGTGCAGTATTTTTTTTGCAGCTTTTTTATTTTTGCTAAAGTGATGAAGCGTTGACGTGAGATTGAAAAACTAATCCAAGCTTTAGTTCGAATAATCACACGTATACCATTTGAATCTAGAACACAAGACAGTGCGGGTTCTGTAAAACTGCGAACAAAACGCCAAAACATATTCTATATGAATCTGATCAATGGATCAGAGAACAGAGAATAGATCACTAATGAGTGGATCCATACTTAACAGAGTTACTTCCAGAGAAGGTGCAGATGCTCTCTACCAACATAATTCTAAAGTATATCAAGTTAAGGAAGTGAGCTTTAGCAGTGTAGGGCGATCACAATAGATGTTGCTATGCCACAGTGATACAGGACTATTCTACTGTCTGAATAATATTAATATCCACCCATTTGATGTTGGTAAAATTGTCTATGTTATCCACATGTTGCTCTTAACTATTTTTTTTTATATAGTACTCGATTCGCGTGTCTGCAATTGTGTTTATTTGAAGCGATGATGGCGCAATGGGTAGTGCAGTGGCGCTGGATTACGCGTCAATCGACGCGAGTTCGATCCCACCTATCCAACTTTAAAATCGGCCTGAGCTTTCCGTGAAGGAAAACATCTTGAGAAAACCTTAGCATGGTGGTAAGGAATTTTCTAATGATGCCCGCCTGAGACGCTACCACCCTTAAGTTTGAAAACCTGTCACCAAATACCCATAGCTATGTTCCAGCAGCATCACTTGAGAACCAGTACCTAGGTTTAATGTGTTTACCATCCTGGACCACATTGTCACTTAACATCAGGTGAGAGCACTCAGCAATAATCGTGTAAAAATAAGTGTATCGGCGATATTGATTTTATATATTCTTAATATTGTTACAATAATATTAGTAAGGATATGAAATAAATAATCTACTACCAAAATAACACTTCAATTTGTTTACGTAGAATTTAAAGTCGATTTAAAATTTTCCAATACGAATGTTGGCGTTCCTCAGGCAGTATTACTTTTTAAAAGTAAGTCACAAATCAAGTTTCCTGACATTCGGTTGAGCTCAGTCGTCTTGCTTGTTGGCGACTATTTTCCCGTGAGAGCTTCAAGCATGATTCGATTCCGGTTTAACAGTAAAATATTGTACCTATCTTACGTTTTTAAAATGAAATAACGATTTTTCTAACAGAAGTTATAGACTCGAGATAAATATCGATTATTATTAGTGTTTAAATTAATAAAGTAGATTAACATTTGAATCAAATCAATTGTCATATTACCATTAATATGCAATGGCAAGTATATACAAGATCATAATACCTACTTATTAGTTTTAGTAGTTCAATAAATAGTTTAAGCGCAGCCTAGTTGCTAAATTATAAGAGTGTTTAATTCACGAATTATTTTCTTCACACATTACCTCATAAAACCTATACACTATCCTTCTGGGAACCGGTGTAAACCAATCTGATGGGTGTTTTAGCGCGGACTGAGTTCAGTCTGCCTTGGCTAATCACCTGTTCATCATTTCTAGGTCGTTGCCTATAAAAGGCTAAAAAATATTAAATTTGTTGAACGTAATGACTATATGTTTCACAAAAAAACGTGTGCTGAGGCGGGAATTATGGGAATGGCCTCTGGGATGGAAATGGGAGGGCCTCTAACCCTCCTTCTTTACAATATCCATTAAAAAGAATGTCATTTTTTATATTTGTAGTTATTAATTTACTTTTAGTTTTTTTATTTACTTAATGTGTCGAGTGAGTACCCATAAAAATAAGACAATAGAAAACCAATGGAAAGCTGGCGTAAACGCCAGGTAAGTGCTCAAGGGATTAAGCTTCAATTTAGATTTATTGTATGTATTGTTTTATGAGTACTAAATTAAAAGTACATGTTTCTACAACTTTCTTTCATTCACAACGTTAAAGGGTTCTAACTCCTAGGTGATCACATAAATGGCAAAATCTATCATTAAAGTTTTATGTTAATAATAAGTAATTTCATATATTGATTAGTAAGCATTCGATTCTCTACATCTCTAGATATTATTTATATGAGAAGAGGTGGTTTGTTACGGTACTGGCTAGCAAGTGATGTTACCGAAACTGGTAGAACACTTGAACGTACGTACATATTTTGGAAACTTCATCTTTGTAACTTTTTATCAGTGAACTTATATCCAACTATTTCGATGATTATTTTTATTGCTGATCAATTGATCGAAATAAAAGGCGTATTTATTTCTTACTGTATTTATTGTCTTTTTATTAAGTTCTCAAAACGAAGTATTATATGTTTTATTTTTACACAATTATGACATTGTTAGTGACCTTTATTCATACTGCTGGGCAGCACTTTAAATTTACGACATTAAATCTACAACAAACTATATGATTCAGACGTGATGGCAGTGTGGTATTGGCGGGTTTGCGGTTGGCCGTAGTCATTATCTCTCAATAGTTATAGGTATAACATCTAGGTATATAGGTAGGCTATAGGTATCTTCAAACTGTATTACCGTTTCTAGTAAAAAGTCCCGAAAATTTTAATTATAACCTCATTCTAGTGTATTTAAACATGTTAGTAGATATTCTCAGAAAAACCTTATAAAATAATTCTGTTTCATAAGACGTATATCCTAAAAAGTATGTATTTATAATGAAGTGCGTTATCAAATCTTATGATTGGTATTATTGCCAGTAAAGTTTTTTGTTCTAACAATTGTCTTATAAATAAACTAACTGTGTGCTTGCGGCTCCACCTGCATTTCATACATTCTTCACCGCATAGTATAGTTTTTATATAATCATTATAAAATAATGTGGTTTGCTTGATGGTGCTGTCCATAGAATCAAATTTTGTTCACAGTTTCATAAGTTTCAACCCTAATTAATTCTCCAATTTTTTTTTTTGGTACTAAGAGAAAGCAAAATATTTCTCACAAATTCAAACATCTGCCCGTAAAACTGTGCATTGAATCGAGCTTTATTGACAATTTCATTCGTTTTAATTTCTTTTACTCGGAGCCCTAATTATTTTTGCAAAAAAAAAAACACCCCTAAGTTACACGAAGTAATTTCAGCTTCTATAAACCCTGTCAAACTTAGACCAGCCGTTCCGGAGTAATCTCCAACTAATGTCAGAACACACAGAGATTTTTGTTTTAATTGTGTTTTTGTTATATGTCTTGTATTGTTGTTATTATCAACAGGCACTTCTATTTGACTTATTAGTATATATTAAAAATATTATTTTAAATAAAAGCCTTCCTTGTTAACTCCCAGTGATTTAACATTGAATACGACACAATTAAGCTCCACGCAGTATGCACCTTCTAGCCCACATTAGTTCCGTCCCACTGGTCCATCCTGTCACGTTACACTGTAATTAGACAAGATAATTAACTTCATACCTACAACTGAATGCATTTGATATTCGAATGCGGTTACCGAAATGGCTTTATGTTTGTCATGTGTGTGAAAATCAAATTCAATGCCCTTTGGCTCATGGAATTATGATCGGTTTGTTTGATAATTTGATTTGAATTTCAATATATTGAATGGTTTACTTATATACGCACACAAAAAATGTTTTTTTTTTACAGGGTTACAAAGATTTGACCAAAATCTCACCAGATGTTAAGTGACGACGTGATCCTTCATGGTAAACACACTAAGTCTAGAGGTACTGGTTCTCAAGTCATGTTGCCAGAACACACCTATTGGTATGTGGCAATACGTTTTCAAAATTGACGGTGGTAGCTACCCAGTCGAGCATTATTAGAAAACGCCCTTACACTATGCTATGGCTTCCTTACGATGTTTTCCTTCACCGAAAACTCGGGCTGATTTTAGAGTTGGAAAGGCGGGCTCGAAACCGCGTCCATTGACACGCAATCCGGCTGCACTATCCGCTGCCCCGTAATCGCTTCGATTCTAGAAGTTTCAAATGTAGCGATAGAAATGTAGCGAATGATATTGCTATGCAGATGGCAAGGAATTATTAGATCGAGAACTGATTTACATTGTTGGTTATATTTAAAAAAAAAATACAGCTCCATGATCGAACTTAACTTTTAAGGATTTTTAAGGAGGTTATAGTGACCATTTAACATCAAATAAACTGCATTTCGTTTCATATAAATATAATATCCTGAATATGGAATACTGACGGATTCTTAAATAATGGGTACGGGTGGATTGGTATGGGATTTAATATACTATTTAGAATTAAGTTCATACTGTATTTTATTAATTTTATACATGTATCAGTGCCTTTTGAAATAAAATATGTACTTGTATGACTGCTAATAAATATGAACCCGTATAACAAACACTCCATTTCAATTTCTTCAAACGATACAGTCAATTTCATTTCGTTTGCCGCCTTCGTTCTGTATGTATTTTTCAAGCAAATTAATTTGCATCGCTTCCCTTTCCGGCGCCATCGCAAACGACACTGAGAAATATTATTCTATGAACGTTGTCATTTCTTCTCTGTTAATATTTAATTTAGCGCTATAAAAGAAATTCCCCTCGCTGTCGTCTCAGTGAAGAGTTGTCAAAGCAATGTCGAAATCAAAAGATGATAAATAAAAGAGCCTTCAAAGACTTTTCTAAACAGACTTATATATGTATAGACCTTGAACTGGTGAATACTTTTATGATTTAATGAATTCGTTAAAAATATGTATAAGGTTATTTATACCGAGGTTTTTTCTAATTTATGTAGAACAAACAACACTGAGTTTCTGTGTAAAAAGTAAACGTTTATTTATTATATTTTACACCGAGGTGGAAATAAAACAGTTATAAAAGTATTTTACTAGTCTTACCTGTAAAAAGAAACGACATTAAAGTCTGTTCTACGTATCTTTACACTAAATTGAAACAATTATAAATTCAAATACTGTTATCATTGGCATTCTCATAGCAACTACTCACATTTTTATCATTTACCTACATAAACAAAAATAAACTCGCCAGACGCTCGATGTCAAACTCTTTATTTATTAATTATGAGGACCGACTTCATAAATGCGCGGCAATTTCAAATTTTAGAAATAGTATATTTCTTTACATATGTTTGCTTTACAAAAACTGTGATTTTAGATGTGTATTTATGTGTATATATATATCGAATGATATTCACTTTTCTTTTTTTTTTGCAAAATTTCGTTTATGAAATAAACAGCTCAAGCCCTAAATGGAATTTGGTCATTGTATTTATTTACTATAAAAAGGCAACACCAGCAGTACATATATATTATACATTAGCCACTTAATCATATGAATCTAATTATGATATTCGTACCCATTACAGGCGCTCACAGCTTTGACAGATATCTTATAACTAATCTATAATTAAGTACAATAATAACTTTATTAATTTCTATGGAAATAATTTTTACACTGGGTTACATAAGTTGTGAAATTTTGCGCAAATATATCCAAGTTACGGTACTGAGCTCATTATATGTTCTACACATTCTCACTACAGGAGAGCTAAGTCCAAGATTAGTTTTACATAGAAGTTGGAAAAACGTCTAAAATAATAGAGTTCTCAAGACCCCTGTTGTACTGAAAATTAGCGAAACATATATAAACACATTAGTCATACATTATATACATCCTTCTCTTCAGGTTATTTATTTAAAGTCAGGTATATTTATAAAAACTGATGATTTTAATGAATATTAATTATTTAAAATAATTAAGTGTGTTAACGCGGAGTGTAGGAGATGACATGAAAAGCATGGTCACACTAAAGCAATGAAGGATTTGTACTATAATGATAAAGAAACGTCTTAGTAGAGATGAAAGCATATAGCGTGCGTGCGTTGTAACAGGCCCTGGTGGTTTGGCCTACTTCTGCGACCAAATTTTGCTGCAAAATGAGGCCACAGCGAGGGTGCGGGAAGTGGATCCCTAGCAGATCCTCTTTGCCAAAGGCAGGAAAGGGGTAGGAAGGCACGGTTCACCCGTGGACTCATACCTCCCTGACCCAGCGACCACCCTACATGTCTCTTTGCTCCGGAGTTTTTATTCGGACAAGAAGCCAAGAAGGAGAGGGACGAGGCCTTTGGTTAGTGGCTATAAAGAAGAGGGAACAGGGAATAGCCTTGTAATGAGCTCTCTCCCTGGATTGAAGATAGGGAGGGGCCCAACTCGGCATGGCAGGGTATGGCTGTCGACTGGAGCATATTATTCAATTTCGTGTCATCGCTCCAAAGCAACGAATTGTACCGAGGGTTTTAATGGGTATTTTCGGCGCTTAACGCCGGCTGAGCCCCAGCTACCACTTTGGCATCTCTAATCCAGGAGATTATACTCCCAATAAAAGGCCCTGGTAGTTGTTCATTGCTTATGCTAATACTATTTTGAGGTCACTATTACAAGTCGAAGTAATATTAGCGACATACAAAATAAAAGTGACGCATTCTCTTGGCGATCAAGTTACATAACATAACATAAGCCCACGCCTATTATCCCCGAAGGGTTAGGCAGAGATGAAATAGCGGACTACCACACCCACATTTCGCCCGGGCTTAGTTCCGTCCCAGATGTGACAGGGGGCGAGCCTGTCGCCATATCGGGCACAAATTCCAAACTCCGGGATGATACTGAGTAGGAAAAACCCAATCGACCCGGGGATCGAACCCGAGACCTCAGAACGGCAGTCGCACCGTAATACAACTGCACTACCGAGGCAAGTTACACTTGAATAAAATAGTACGACGGAGAGTATTATTAGTAGGCGACGTCTACTGACGACTGTAGTTATTTTTAATGGTGTTACAGTATTATCTTTTAATTTATATTTTTCTACAATAATATAAATTAAAGCATTAATCTGCTAGGTTTTATATTCATTATTAGATAAAAGTAGCTTCAAATAGAATGTAAAGAATAATTATGAATGTATCCGGAATATACGTTAATTTTTCATTCCGCTCTTAAAATAAACAACAACGGTATTTATATGAAATCGCTTCACAGTATTTTAACGGTAAACAAACATGAAATAGTGGCAGTACCTAGTGGTGATTTGTGGACCGTTCCATTTAACGTACATCGAGATATGAAGTGACAACATCCGAATTGGAAAATTCTGTACCGTCTATAAAGTTCTTGGCAGGAAGTCAATGTATCCCATTTGTGGATTGACTTCCATTTGTTCATCCAATCGCTGATAACTTTAACAGTCGAATGGAATATTTATTTAGTTTCTGTTTTCGAATCCATATCATAACACTTTTTAATCATAACACTTGCAACATTTATGGTATAATGTTTTATTATTAAGTTCTCGAATACAATGAAAACTTTTACTGTAAAAAAAATATTTGCATTCAAATTCAACGCTCTCTTTTGTTTTATAAATTCGATTATATTTCATGCACGAAACGAGTGGAAATAAGAATAATAAAAAGAGATAAACTTTTCTTATTTACGTCCAGCGGGGGTATGAAAATATTTCTCCTTTAGATTTAAATCTCTTGGTCATTACAGTCAAGTTAGCATACATTTTAATATCTCGGGACAGCTGTGACAGTGGAATAAGGCTTCTTTTGTATAATGTCAAAACAACATTATGTTATTTATATTTTTTCCATGAGAATTTAACAAAACAATATTCAGCTAATTTAATACCACTAACAGTCTTTTCTCAGTGACAGATTAATCATTTGAATTCATAATTTAATAATAATAATTTGCATGTATTAATTTAAAAACATATAAATAAATAAATACCATAAAAAAGCCTTTAATCTTCATTCATAATCGCCTTCTCAGCGTAGGCCTCGCCCATTACCGACCTTATTTCCCTGGTCCTTGCAATAGTACAAAATATATAATGAAAGATTAATTATATAAATAAATAATGACAAGTAGAACTATTGTACAAAATCATGGAATAAACTTACTAAAACAATATTATATTTATAAAACATTGTAACTTTAAAAAATAGTATAAAATAATTACACTCACGGAGAATCGGAGTCATGGCGTGTGTAAGCGGATCACGAAGCATGTTTGCCAAGCGTATTAGTAATCTAAACACAGCTACAAAACACGAACCATCAAACTGTGATCCCCGTAAGTTCATTTATTTCTTCCGTACAACCCCTCCACGTATGTTTAGCCGTGATGGTAGTAGGTCAGATTAAAGTGGATATTCTAAATAATATAAAGTTACATAGGCGACAGAGTTAACTAGAGCGAGTAATCTCTGACGACGTATTATTATATGGACAGGGTAAAGTTTAAGCAAGCTTGATTAAATAATCGATTTTCATTAAAAATAATCCTTCAGAGGACGGTCATCTATTAATAATTAATAGGATAGCAAATTGATTACAATCATGTCTATATCAAAGTGAAGGTATTGTTAAACATAAAACACATTAAATCTAAATTTTTTTACACGGCATAGCCTCAGTGCTTGGTCACAATCTCACCTGATGTTAAGTACCAATGTGGTCCAGGATGGTAAACACACTAAGCTTAAAGGTACTAGTTTTCAAGCTGCCGGTATTTGGCGACAAGTTTTCTAACTCACCCTGTGGTTTAGGGTAAGAATAGACCACCCCATATCTTTCCGTGGCTTTCGTAAAAGACGACTAAGGGAAAAACTAGGGGATGGGCAGCAGCCTCCTCTGAGTACCACAAACACCTGACTGCGATCGCCAACCCGCCTGCCTAACGGGGCGATTACGGCAATTACCCCCTTATTGGGGGAGACCTATGTCTAGAAGTAGACGTCTTGTGGTTGGCCGGTTTCAAACTTGAGGATGGTAGATACCCAGGCGAGCATTATTAGAAAATGTCATACCACCATGCTATGTTTTCTTCAATATGTTTACCTTCACCGAAAGCTCAGGCTGATTTTAGAAATGGATATGTGGGCTCGAACCCGCATCCATCGACGTGGAATCCGGCCGCGCTATCCACTGCACCATTATCGCTCAGAATTTGATAACAGCGGCTTCCTTAAGGTTTGACAAAGAGAACAATTGCCCTGGTACTCGCTTTTGCACAGACCTTGCGCTTTACTAGACCAAACCATCAAGAGACAACATATAAAATTAAGATTAAGCGAATATTTATGTAAATTAGTGTTTGTCCAATGGTCGACCATAAGCATTAATATTAAAGCTCTTTTATAACCACTAATGAAGTAAAATCAGTTGATTGACAAAGGTAAAAAAATCCTTGAATTTTATTTAATGCCGGATTCTATATTAGTTACAGTTAAAATAGCCGTTATTTCACAATTTTTTTAATAAGAAATAAAGTGTACAGACGGACCATATAGATGTATTATTAGCTAATAGATAGATATACCTAACTTTTTATTTTCTCCCAAGCATCATTATTTAAAACACGTTCAATCCATATTTGTTCCACCAAGGACAAGAGCCTCGGAGAGTTGTAATGGCTAAGACCGCTCCTGTTTGACAAAATTTTAAAAGAAGAACACTCTTAGTTTATATTTTGGGATTATAATAACTTTCAGTTTATATTCTTCTAAACGGTATACTACTGACTAAACTATAAAAAATTGCAATAAGCATCAGGTATCACCAAATTTAGATTTCAACTAAGCCGACGAGCTGTTTTAATAAACGATTCAATAGAAATCCAATTTTGGTTATCGAGAAAATACTTCAGGTTATAAATACTTATTTCATGGTTATTAATACTTTTATACTAATACTTTGAATGAAAATCATTTAATAAACATTTTTATACTGCGTTATTTTTATTTGTCATACCTTAATTGTTGATCTATTTTACTAAAATTATATATTTGTTTTTTTTTTTATTACGTAAAAGTAAGTTGTAGTATGATGACGTATATTAATGGTTATTTATATTACAAATGTCATAATGTTTTCAATACTTATTATTATTAAATGCTGCGTCAGTATTCCTTATTATAAGCAAAAATGATATACTCATGTCGTATTCATGTTATGTAAATTTTAATTTTTTAATGTTAGTATATTTTACATAAAGGAAATGGCATGCAGTTTGTTTGATGTCGAATGGTATATACCTTTAAAATAAGTATAAAAATCTTTAAAAGTTAAATCCACTCATGGGGCAGTATTTTATTATAAGAGCTAGTTTATTAATAAGACAATTGTTAGAACAAAAAACTTTATTGGCAAAAAAAAAGATTTGATAACGCACTACTTTATAAATGTATACTTTTTAGGAGATGCGTCTTATCAAAAGTGAATTATTTGATAGGCTTGTCTGAGAATATCTGCTAACATGTTTAAATCCACTAGAATGAGGTTATAATTAAAATTTTCAGTAGTTTAACTCAGTATGAAAGAGTATTATATTATGAAGATATATTATGTCATACATAGTTTTTGAGAGATAATGAACTATGCAACTATACGGCCAACCGCAATGCCGAGAATACCACACAGCTATCACGTTTGAATCATATAGTTTCTCGTAAATTTAAAGTACATCGTGTTAGGATAATTATTCGTATACTTTGTTTATATACATAATAAGTAGTATGAAACTGTAATAGAATTTACGTATACATTTCTGAACCGGAACCGGAAAATAGATAAACGGAAGTGGAGTTAATTCTGGATTTAATCGATAAGCAATGTAAGAATTAATTAATAATCAATGTAAGAATTATCTATATTTTTAAAGACGTATTTTAGAATGTCTACATATTTTGTTTGTTAAGAATATTATTAACAGGTATTGCATGCGTTACAATATAAATTAGTCGCCCATCGGGTATTTAAGGCAGTCATTATCGAGACGTGGCACGGTTAGCATATAGAGTTTTATGATATATAGCTAAATATACGTTTCAAATAGATCGATATACGTGTAATTACTGCACCCTGACCTGTCCTTACAATCGGTATGAATAAAAGTTACTGGCCATGTCATAATTGTGTAAAAATTAAAACATGTAATATTGTGCTCATTTTAAATATTATATTATTTTTACAATAAATTCAGTAAGAAATAAATTAGATTTTTATTTGGGTTCAACAGATCGGCAATAAAAATAATCATCAATATAGTTGGATATAAACTCACGGATGCAAAGTTACAAAGATGGGGTTTCCAAAATATGTACGTGCGTTCAAGTGTTCCACCAGTTTCGCTAATATCATTTGATAGCCACTACCTCTAGGCTTAGGACGTTTGCAACCTTTACTCGTTTCATCACTTAACATTAGGCGAATTTGTAATCGAAGTGCTAACATATATGGTATACAAAACCCTATATAGTACCAACAATCATTATGCAATTTTAAAAATCCGTAATATATTTTCCACTAACCTTACACTTTCAATCAATTTTATTTGAAATTCAAATCGAAAACAAATTTGTTCTAAAACCAACTATTTCTATTGGAGTAACCGCAACGATGCCAAGTCTGTATTAATAGACCATACCGTCAAGCGGATTTACAGAGCACAATATTGATGGATTCACTCCAAGCGCCGCGTTATTGCACATCCCTAATGGATACAGATTGATCTATTCTTGTGTTTGTATATTTCGTATTTATCTATTCAATTTACAGCGGTGGAGATATTCTCTACAATTTTCATTTACTCTTTACGTTTCAAGAGTGTTTAAAAATTTAAAAAAATTACGAAGTGTTTTTTTTTTTTTTTTTTTATAATGCACAGCACAGCGACTGTACTGGACCTGATGGTAAGTACAGTACAATCCAAAACAGCGGTGACTGACACTGAACAGAATTCACTGCCAGTCACCGTTGTCATGCTGGCCTGCTTAAGTACCTCTTCACGCCTCTTTTGAAGGACCCAATATCGTATGAAGGAGGGAACACGCTGACAGGAAGACGGTTTTTTACTTTATTCATCACTAGAATCAACTACGAAGTTTTTAATTTCAATTGAATTTCGTTCATATTATTGCTGTTTGAAATAAGCCAATTTAAAATTCAATAGAATTGATTGACTGTTGATTTATGACACTGTTTTTATTTTGTTCCAACAAATTAACAAGACTTGTTATATATTATTATGAGGTACAGTGACAGGTGCATGAGAACGAAACCGCAACAATAATTTACGGTTTTCAGTAGGTAACCATAATACCATTTTAATGTACTGTGAAATATGATTTAGCACTTTAGCGCCTCATCTTAAGTGACGATGTGGAACATAATGTTAAAACATGTAAGTCTAGAGGTATTGCCTCTTAAGTTAGTAAGCTACAAGAACACACACATCTATTATTGCTTTGCGATAGATTTTAAAACTTGAGGGTGGTAACTACCCAGTCGTATATTATTATTGCCCTCCAGCATCACGTTTTTTGCTCACTATGTATTCCTTCTCTGAAAGCTCAAGTTCATTGTAGCGATAGATTACAACTATAGTTGTTAGAAGTAGCTACCATACAACAGATACGGAATCCGACCATACCACCAACCGCTACAAAAGTTTTTTTCTAAACTAAAAACACAGCTTTCTCTAAACTTGATAAACACTAACTGCGTGCGCACGGCTGCGACCGCGTTTCATATGTTCTTCACTGGGTTTTAATTTTTTATAACATAACATAAGCTCACGTCTGTTATCCCCGAAGGGTTAGGCAGAGGTGAAATAGCGAACAACACCACCCACATTCCACCGAGCTTAGTTCCGTCCCAGATGTGACAGGGGGCGAGCATGTCGCCATATCGGGCACACATTCCAAACGCCGGGATGATATTGAGTCGAAAAACCCAATACCACTTGACCCGACCCGGGGATCGAACCCGAGACCTCAGAAGGGCAGTCGCACCGTAATACAACTGCGCCACCGAGGCAATTATAGGGAATTTTTTATAGGGACCGCAAATTATTTTGTTCCTTATTTTTTTTTTGGGGGTTAAGGTAAATTAAAACTATTTCTCACAAATTCATACACTTGCCAGTGAAACTGTGCGTTGAATCGAATTTTATTAGAAATTTTTTTTATGAGTTTTAAGTTTTTTACGCGAAACCCTAATTTCGTAAAAACAAAAGTACCCTCAATTACGCGGAGTTACTTCAGCTATCTGCCAAAAAACCCAACAAAATCGGTCAAGTCGTTCCGGAGATTACCCGGAACAGACTGACAAAAAATTTAAAAATTATTCAATTCTATTTCTTATATTTTATTTTATTAATATAAATAAATAAAACTATTAATATTATTACTGACGCCTAATTCCTGCATACATATACTCAACCCTTAGTTAATTAATAAAATGAAACAGTATTCTAGACGGGTTATATGAAGGATCTGGCAGTGGCACTTCGTAATAATACCCCTATAATGGCAAACGCGACCGTCACATGCAATCTAACCTCATTTGCATATCTTAGTTTCGACGACTCCAGAGCGAGTCATTGAGCAATTTAGCATCTGTTTAACATAGTGCTCACTTGAGGGTTAACTGAGGAAAATAATTCTTGAACTATTAATGTTAGGTGAAGGGTGTTTTAGGATATTCACGTATTTTCCTTAATGTAGTCTACTACCACTAGTCTAATATCATACGTTCTTTATTGTGTATATGAGTAAGAATCAAGTTCTATATTAAATACATTAACTAAATAAATACAACCATAGATTTCAAGTAGGTATCAATAGACAAATGTGTTAACGAACAACAAATATCTACATCAAAATACTCAGCTCATAAGGTGGGAGTTATTTATTTATTTACATTATATGCACAAATTATTATTATAGGTCTTTGAAGTGCAGGACATAGTTGATAATGCGGTCGGATTCATCTATCCAACACTAAAATCAGCCTAAGCTTTCGGTGTAGCAAAACACATCATAAGGAAACCACGGCATGGTGGTAAGGCATTTTCTAATAATGCCTGCCTGGGTTGATACCACCCTCTAGTTTGAAAACCTGTCGACAAATACCAATATGTGTGTTCCGGCAGCATTACTTGAGAACCCGTATATCTAGGTTAGTGTGTTTATCACCCTGGAACACATTGATACTGAGCGTCAGGTGAGATTGTGGTCAATGTATAGAGTAAAAAAAAATAAATTATATACAATGTAAAAAATATAGAAGGACAATTATTACCTTAAAAAAAAGTTTGTTAATAGTTTACGTTGAAAATGAAATCTTAATTTAAAAATAGATACAATTAAATAACTTTCAATGGGCTACCTATTATATCTATGTATTTAATTAAGGGTTAAATATTCGCGCATAATTTCATTAGCATCGTTTGAACTAAAAAGGGACGGACCTTGAAATTAATATAATTTATGTTTAAATTACAAAATTGATAATTTATCTCTGTCTGTTACTTAATAGACGGGTCTCCAAGATTATTCGGATCCGATTTGTGGTCCTTATCCGCGCCCTGCGGATAATTCCTTATCTGACGGTCAAAGGGAACTTACTCGTACTAAGACTGGGTTAATCTCATCACTGAGATAAACTTGTCTTTGTCCTAGACGGAGGCAGGGTCAAGGTATTAGCGGGTGACCTTTTGCAACCTTACGTCGCCAGCCGACACAGTGTCTTTATACATAATACAAGTTTGACAGCGTGTAAGAAGATGCTTCAAATCCATTAATAAATTGACAATTGTATTTACCTCAACAATAACATAGTAATGTTGACTCAACATAGTCTAGATTGTCAGATATATTGATACACAAAAGTTTGTTAACTCGCCCTAGATAAGAACAAAAAATTAAGTAATTTAAACTTTCAAACACAAATCATTAGCGTCGCTAAAATATCTATTTATAAAACAGTTCAAGATATATTACTCGTTTATTTATCAACCGTTTTCGTTTTTTTTTGTAGATATTGACACCTTTTATTGTTTTTAATTAAATTATTTTGGAAACAGTATTTCTCCTTTACGTTTTTAATAATTATGAACGTTTTCGGTCAACGAATTTACACTATCAAAGAGAGGTCTTATCAAACACTTGCATAAGATACATGAATTTAAGATACAAGTAAAACTTGATATATAAATCAACATGTCTGAGCAGACACAGTCAACGTCACAAGCAAGCCGCGGTTACCCAGTGACTTCTGACCGCAACTTACTGAGTTTGACATTTACCACAAATACGATTGGTCTCAGGAATTCCTATAGTATATTCATGATGAGCAACTAGACTAGAACTATTTATAAGTGTGACTTAGAAAAAATATTAATATTTGGATTATTATACTGGAAATTCGAATTAGCATGACATGTAAACAGCACTAGCATCGATAATGACAACACTATAAGACTAGAATGCAGATGAGAAACTCTGACGTTATTAGTTGCGGGATTATGAAACAAGAGATGCGGCGTTTTAAATGACATTAGAAATAGTAGTAAATTATATCATGGAATAGATACGATCCTTATTATAATACATTCAGTTATAGGAATAACGGTGTAATGATTTTTTTTTATATCAAGTTTTTTCGCCATTTGGTAATAAAATATTTACCTATATAAAAATTATGTTATTGTCATATTACCTATTACTTTTAGGTTTTCCTGGTGGCTTCACTCGTATTAATTTAGATGTTTTTTTCTTCTACCCTGAACAAAATGTATGGAAAATTTCATGACAATCAACCGACCAGTTAAGACATGAATATGTAACAGACATACACACGTTCGCATTTATAATGTTAGTTAACATAACATCATAGTATGATTTAAATTTCAAAGGGAAATAAATATAAATTCTTTTGGAACTGAAGGCAGAGGAAGAACGCGAACTACAGTTTGCATACAGTTAAAATGAAGCCTTAGTATTATCTTTGAGAAAATGATTTTGGATCAAGCTCCGATCTTAACCAATAATATATAAAATTTTATACACACGTTTTTTTTTGACAAATACACTTATTAAAACTTCTTTACTGGATTTTAGCAATTCTCGGTAAGGGAAAAACTTGCAGATGTGCGTTATCCAAGCTATGACGACATCCGTCAATACATGTACAGTATACGCTGAAAGCTGGCGTAAACGCCAGGTAAGTGCTAAAGGGGTTAAGTAGCCTGTGGTATGTTTTGATTATGAATAAAAAGTGTACGTACATAGTTATTGTTCGGAGCGCGAATAGATGTAAAAGCCAGACAAATGTTATATGTTAAATGCTAGGTTTTGTTAATAATTTGTTTCAGGGGGCGACGCGGTGCTTGCGAAAGCCACCCCGAGTCGCCCCCATCCCAAATGCAGCGGACGGCCCCGGGGGGTTTTAGTGAGTATTTCCGGGCGACTCTCGCCCGGGTGAGTCCCACACTGGCACGGAGCTCGTCACTCCGTGCCCCCTTATCTATTGTATTGGGGGATTTTTATCCCCTAAATACAATAGATAAGGGTAGTGCGTAAATGAATTTCCCCCAGTCAAAAAAAAAAAAAAAAGTTTTGTTAATAATTACAATTAACAAATTATGCAATTCATTCAATAAAGACAGTTTTTTTCAATTCCGTCAGAAGTATTCGTGGCTGCCTAGTTTTTGTACCTTTTGTTGTCTAAGATCTAAAGTTCAATCTACGGTAAAATGATATTCTCACAATATATACAGAACCATAAACATACCTACATCCAAATTCATGAAAGGAGAATATGCATCTAAATACAGAAATGGTGCCAACTAGAGCGTTACAGTGCAGAATTAACGCCAATTAGCTCTCTCGTGGTGTCGATAATTATTTCAGTTCAGTGAAAATAAATCCTCTTATTGGAAATGTCTTAATATACGGGTTCGAACGCCAGATGACTCTAATATAATGTCCAATTTTCAGAACAGTTAATTCGCTATGAGAATTTAACCATTGCTCGACTCGTGTTCGAACAAGATGCATATCATAAAAATTTGAGTTAAACAAGTCTAAAAACAGCAATACCCATAAATATGGGTATTGAATATGGGTATCGAATATTTTTTATTAAAATAAATAAAAAATCTGTAGATAGAAATTATGTTATCATCTTACTATTTGTTATGTGAAACGGGAAAAGCTTAGTCCTGTATAAAGAAAGTCAAATCATTCGACAAAACCAGCATTACTCTAATATCGTGTTTAGCAAATTGTCCATAGCAGGAAATAGATTGCTGTTATTGGTTACTGTTTTGTTTTA
Organism: Samia ricini; assembly: GCA_014132275.2. Classification (NCBI taxonomy): domain Eukaryota; kingdom Metazoa; phylum Arthropoda; class Insecta; order Lepidoptera; family Saturniidae; genus Samia; species Samia ricini. The sequence continues at coordinate 28,051,800 of AP028159.1, read as the reverse complement.
AAAATGAATGTAACTGTTTTAACTCTAATGTACCACTTTAATTAATCTGGCTCCTTACATAGTCTACCCTGCCGAATTTACACAATTACCTTCAAATAATGAAATTATACTATTTTTTTTCCAACTGATTTCGCTGTTGGTGTGCATAGTTAGTTCATATTTAAAGCTTCGTTGGGCAAGCAAAGGAAATATATAATGTGAATGTTATCTCAATCGTTAATGCACTCAATCATGCACTAACACTAATACTAATCACTGAAAGTGCGCGCGGCTTCACCTTTTTTTTTTTTTTTTTGACGGGGGGAAATGCATTTACGCACTACCCTTATCTATTGTATTTGTGAGATCAGAGTCCCCCAAATACAATAGATAAGGGGGCACGGAGTGACGAGCTCCGTGCCAGTGTGGGACTCACCCGGGCGAGAGTCACCCGGAAACACCCACTAAAACGCCCCGGGGCCGTCCGCTGCATTTGGGATGGGGGCGACACGAGGTGGCTTTCGCAAGCACCGCGTCGCCCCCTGCAGCAAACCCACCAGGCCGCGTCAGTGCAATGGCCCGGTAGGGATGGAGGAGAATAATTCCCCTCCACCACTTAGCCCGCCTCTTGAGGAGAGGCATGACCATAGGTCAAACATCCAGGGGGCGGAACAGACTTCCGCCCCCCATAAAAAGAAAGAGCAAGAATTAGACAGAGCAGTGGCGGGCAAAGGGAAAAAAAAGGGGGGGGGGGAAGAGACCAAAAAAAGGGGGGGGGGGGAAAGAGACCGCGCGCGGCTTCACCTGCTTGGAATTCAGATAATTGGCAGCCCTACCCTTTTCCATTTCTCCCTCTGAATGCAATACATCTCTTTAGCAAATTTCATCGAACTATCGTATTTATAATCACATCTATTCAGCAAAAAAAAAATTATTTTGACACTATAAACAGACACATCAATTTTATTTATTAGTATAAACAGAAGTATAAAATAAAATAAAAAAAACATTGTTTTTTTTTTTTATTGTACACCCAAACTATAACATCAGCGTAATAGAATTATATTATAATCGTTTCTAACTCCCATTATCATGAATATTCCATATTTGAGCAATTTGTAACACGTGTTAGTTCCCATATAGTTGGTAATATACAATTTCCACGTCACTCGATGTTTATAAATTCATATTGAAAGGGTAAATTTTAATGTGCCAACTAACCACCGTGAATCGATACAGGTGCAAGAATAACAGACGAGTTAATTGAAGTTGCTCTTTAATTTGCGTTAACAGACAACTAGATATTTTTTTATTATTAAAGGAAAGCGAACATTAAAGACTAGTTTTTATAAATTACTAGCTGTGCCCGCGACTTCGTTCGCAAATATTAGTTAAATAAACATTATCCATTGGACCAAACTGGGAAACTAAACCATTCTCGAATCCTCAAGAATAGACACGAAAAAGTTTAGTCACATACACACGCACAGAAGATTATATACATAAAGATTTGAATTTGTATTCTTCGAACATTATTAGTATAGGCTCCTTTATTCTTACCATTTTTCATCATAGTATTATTATTTTAATTTTTACCTATTATGGATACCTTATTTTCTAAACTCAACATTTCCCTTTTTACTTTCGTGTGTCCAATTGTGTAACAGACATGTTTGATTTGATTCAACGTGATGTGTGGGAAGGTGAGGCGAGGTGAATACTAGAGATAAGATGAGAGAGGACAGGGGCGTGGTTTGGGGGGAGTTTAGTCTTATTCAATATATGGTTGTCATGGTGATATAATAAATCAAATTGGTCGAATAATAATTGGTAAAGTAAAAGTTCTAATAATTGTTCTTTTTATTTTTCGATATTTATAACTGTATAATAGGTTAGACGGTAATTTAATGTTATGTCATAGAATTTAAATTAATAAACATAATTGTTTACTGTACTATAAAATTATATAAAGAGGTTAAATTGATTTTTTTATTTGTTATTAAATAACTAATAAACTTTGGGAGAGGAGAAAAGGCGTTCAATAGTAAGCTACATTATCAATGAGTAAGGCCAATTTATATACCCGAGTGAAGCCGGAACGGTTCGCTAGTTGTTAATAAATTGATTCCTTCTTGACTCTTAGATAAGATTGAGATCAAACGTGAATTTGATAATAATTCTTTCTGTTATTATAAGTTAGATGCTATCGTGCTATAATAGAATAACATATTTTGAAATATGTTATTAATGTATGTCACAATAAACAAAGAATCTCCTGATTTCGTAAGAGAAAACCGTGAGTCGTGGACAATTTAGCGATGATTACTGCATCGCTAAACCGTTTTAAAAAACAGACGCAGTGTAAGTGTAATTTAGAAACCAGGGTATTAACTTAAAATATAAACGACCTTATTCTTTATAATTATTAAGTATATTTTATAACTGGTATTGTTATTGAATAAAATGTTTAAGAATTTAGAAAAATTAAAGATTGTAAGGTATAATCTAAACTTACAACTTATTATATTACGTTTTATATCATCAATATTTATTAATACAAGTACTGACTATTCGATTAGTAATGAATTGAATTTAAAAACTTGTTATGTTATTGACTTTGCCATACGAGTATTAGAAAATTTAAAATACAAATAATAATACCGCAATAGAAGTGGGCAAGTTTACGATTGGATTATGAAATTCAAAAGAGGACTTTGAGCGAAATGATAACGAATCTTATATGACATATTACAAAGTAATTATCGTTGTCGTTACCGCCATCTTCAGCATCACCATAACCATCATCGTCACAGTTTTCTTATTGATTGAGGTGTAAGAAAGCAAGATGTGAACCCATTAACCCAATAGTAGTGTTTCCCATCGCAACCGGTTGTTTTGATGTTAGAGGCTTTGTTCAAATTTGCGCAGTCATCCGCAGTTATAGCACTAAGGCTTCTTTTGAATCAGTGCATGTCTCCTTAATAACCGTCATTCAAGACTCATTCTTATTATTATTACTATTGTTATAACATATAAGGAAAAATGCAAAAACACTTTTATCAATGCATAATTATTGAAGTAATTAACGAAGTAGAGTGGTAGATATAGCAAGAAATATTTCCCAAGTGACTAAGTGTATATTTTCGTGATAAAAGAAAATAAAAAATGTATTTTCAAAACACATAAAACGCTATTATGACGTGTTGCATGTTCGCGTTCCCATTCCTCGGCAGGAGTTAATTAGCTTGAGTAACACGGTACAAAATAGTACGCCGCAATTAAGAAAGCAACACCAGACTTTCTTCGTTTCTCGAAGCGCAATTATAAAGTCGAATCTTAGTTTATGAATAATTTTGAAGGACTGATAATGTTATTTTAAATGATTTTTGTTATCGTTGTCGATTTAAGGTTTTCTCCTTTTAGTAGACCTAGTAATATTAATGTTGATTTATACGTTCATACTGACTTATATTAAAATAATTTGGTTGTAATTTTGACAAACATGTCGTGCAACTACTAAATAACCCTAAAGAGAGTCATCCTTTACTATTTCTTATCAGCCACGCACAAAACATCTTCGTGAATAGTCCGGTAGTCAGCCGATTTTGTACTAAATTATAAAACTAAAAGTCCAATATTAAACAAGTTTGCCTGTAGATATAGTTTTAGTTTGTTTGTTGTTAGTTTTAGATTATATTCTTAATATTTCTGTTTAAGTAATTAGTTTTGAATATTTTTTTCTATTTCCACTTTGTTTGTACTCTGTACAAGGTTTATCTTATGTGCTGCAGTTGTTTAGTTTACAGATGAATATAAATTTACGTCAATTATAACTGCTGTCTGAGATACCGGAATCCGTAGTTTAGGAGGCAGCATTTCATACCTCAAAATTAATTGTAATCTATAAAATAAATAAATAAAACTTCTTTGATAATCTATACCTCAAATAAGACAAACTATTAATGTACAGTAAAAGAACCTAACCTGTCCATTTATTCTAAATTAAGAAAAATGTAATAGACTCACAGCATTCAAAATATGCATTAAGTATTCGTTTTTTCTTTTAGTTCTCTCCAACACTGTTTCTATAATTAAGCATAATTATTGAATGAATCGTTTCCGACATTAGGAAGAGTTAATAATAGTGGAGTTGATATTTTAAATAACTTTTAATATCTTTTGAACGAATGTCCACATTAACAATAATGATGATATTTTTTCTCCAAAATTACATACATACTTCAATATTCATTGACACTATTTAATGTTTATTATATTCGATTTCGCGATTAAGACTTATATCTTTTAGTAGCCACTGTTCGACCATGTATTTGTGATGGCGTCTTCTATGGGTTCTCTTATTTTTCTTACCATTTCTTTCATCTCTCGTGTCTTCTTTGATTGGTTCCTTATTTTCTATATGTGAACACGTCGGCTGATTACTAAATGCTTCCTGCTGAGGTTCTTCTAAGCAATAACTTCTTCTTGACATACACTTTATGAATTTCATCAAACATAACAACAAAAGCATCATTGTACCGTAGCAAATAATTTTTTGTCTCCACAGATCATCAGGTTGTTTTCTCACCAACATTTTATGTATTTCTTTTTATTGCCTAGAAATTGAACTCTATTATATTTACATTAAATTTTACTAAAATTATATACTATGAATTTTGAACTCCCTTTTTGTCACATTAGGCTATTTTATTATTGACATTGTACATCAGAGCTAAGAAGGTTACAAACAGTTTTAATATACTTTCTTATTAGTAACATTTTGAATTATAATAAAACTTCTTTGTCTAAAAGTAATCAACGGTTGTCATTCTATAAACGTAGTTTCTACAATGAATTTATTGTTATGCATTTCTGCACATAATTCGATTTAAAAAAATGTTGAGTATAATAATCTATAATACTAGGTACTTTTTTTTTTTTTTTTTTTTTTTTTTTTTTTTTTTTTTTTTTTTTTTTTTTTTTTTTTTTTTTTTTTTTAAAGGGGTGAAATGCATTTACGCACTACCCTTATCTATTGTATTTGGAGGATCAAAGTCCCCCAGATACAATATATAAGGGGGCACGGAGTGACGAGCTCCGCACCAGTGTGGGACTCACCCGGGCGAGAGTCGCCCGGAAATACCCACTAAAACCCCCCGGGGCCGTCCGCTGCATTTGGGATGGGGGCGACACGGGGTGGCTTTCGCAAGCACCGCGTCGCCCCCTGCAGCGAACCCACCCGGCCCGTCAGTGCAATGGCTCGGTGGGGATGGAGGAGAAAAGTTCCCCTCCACCTCTTAGCCCGCCTCAGGAGAGGCAAGACATGGAGTCCAACCTCCAGGGAGCAGGATGAGTTCCCGCCCCCCGTAAAAAGAAAAAGGGAAGAGTTGGACAGAGCAGTGGCGGGCAAAGGGACAAAGGGGAAGAAGCCCGCCACTTACTTTAAGAAAAAGTAGGTCCCTCCCCTTCACTCGTCTTGTCTTAGTCGACAAGACGTAGGAAGGAGAGGGATGCCTGAAGAGAGCGAAAGAAGCAAAAGGAACAAGAACAGAACACACACACACACAAAGAAGAAATACGGCACAAGCCACCCACACACAAAACAACCCCCCCATAACGGCACACGCCAACAACGCTGCCCCCCCCCCCCGGGCACGCCTACATGCGGAAGAAGCTCCGCACGTAGCGTGCCCATCCGCACGTAGCGTGCCCATCCGCACGTAGCGTGCCCAATAATACTAGGTACCTACATATATCATTGAAGTGCTTTTGACTCTATACTAGATTAAGATTACAATTTAAGGAAATCTGAATCTCATTAGCCAAATAATACTAAAATACGATAAGATAGAAATATATTACATGACAAATGATATCAAAGAACCCTTCCGGAATTAATCCGAAACTTCTTCCAATTATTAAGAGTAGTTTTACGAGAAACCTTTGTAATGAGGTCTAATTGGATAAGATCGCCCAACAGCATATGTAGCTGTAGTATCTTACTTCTTTTATTTTACTATTAATTAATTACGTGACTTTGTTTTATATTGGGATCTGAGATTATGTCTGAGCAAACCAGATTAGTGCTATGTCTTTTTTAAATTTAAGTAAGGAACCTTAAAACAGCTTGAATAATATTGTCGTAACAATTAATTATTACTCTAACGAAAAAAATTCCTTAAAAATAAATTTCTATACCTTCAAAATCATGATTACTTAAATAATTTATTTATAAATAGATGGAAGCAATAAAAAATAGAATCTGGGTCATTCCACCTGAAATCTATCAATAGTTGGAATCGACCCCTTTCGATTTGAACAAATTTTTGTCAGAAGTTTTCTTTTATCATATAATGAAGTTCTGCACGAGGAAAAAAACGTTTTTTTTTCAAAAGTTCAATAAATGCTAGCGAAGCCTTTTGTCGCGTTATTATATCACTAAATGAAAGTTTTACTAGTCAAAATTACACAATTATATTATTGCTTAACTTTAGTTGCGTAAAAAAGCAAAAAATTCTTCTCATCACATATAAACGAAAAACGTAGAGTAACAAAGCATTTATCAATGTTTAATGGCAACATTGTTTATTTTTCCCATATTTTAACATCTGGCAATACTTTATTTGTCTTAAGTTGCTCTGTTCCTCATGACAGTAAAACATGTCATTCGGTCCAAAATTTGTGTAATTAAATAATAATCGTTTACTAGCAGTAAGTTACACGGCAGATGAAAACTATGATTTATCGCATATTTTAAACCTCGGTTTATAAAAACAAAAATGTATCAACCAACGTTTATTATTCAACTCCGATACATTTGTATGAAAATCCCATTCAATTACTCGTGACTAGATTTGAACAGAAAAAATCATTACTCAAATTATTATCTCTCGTTCAGTGTCATTTAAATCCCTTAAATCAAAAAAACGTTGTTTTCCTTCACCGAAAGTTCAGACACGTTAAGTAATAAGATAGATAGAATTAAACTATGGGGATTAACGCAGTATCAGACTACACAAAATTATACATACATTCATAACGTCACGACTTTCTCTCTTTAGTCTACATCCTGCACCGAAACTGATGCGGCGTTCGCTTCTTCTACTAAGTGCTTTAATACATGCTATTCGGTTACGGGTACTTTTGACCTGGACTTTCTCCCGAACATCCTCGATCTGGTCAAGATACATTCGCCGAGTTGACCCTGACCAGTTTACACAGTCACCCTCGCCTTGTAAATTTGTTTCGAATATCTTCTTTCATCCATCCTCTCCACTAAATTATAAAAAGTAATTTAGAAATTTTAATTTATTTTACCGGCTTAAGAATAGTACCACTCTATATCGTTCTCATAGGTGTCGTAAAAGGCGACTAAAGAAAAAACCAGGGGATGGGCAGCAGCATTCTCTGAGCACCACAAACATCTACTGCGATCGCCAATCCGCATGCGAAGCGTGGCGATTATGGCAAATCCCCCCATTATCTTTGGGGGTGACCTATGTCCAGTAGTGGACGTATTTACGGTTGAATGGATGGATTTATTTAACCTAGCAAATAGCTAAAATGTAGGTTTAATATGCAGAAAAGTTTGATTAAATAAATAACTTTATCAAATTAGGTTCTCTATGGCCGCAACTAGTTAGATCATAATGTAAACTATAAACGTAATTTTGCGGTAATTTCAAAAATACACATTTATAATATGTAAATTATTGATCGAGTTAATTAGTTTAATAATTTCAATGATTTTTATAAATTTGTGTAATATTGTAATTTTTTAATATTAATATATTGTGTAATATTATAAAAAAATTTGCAAATCATCTTTAAATAGGTACAATTATAAAATTTCCAAAAGGTAAATTTAGGAGAATATAGGAAACATAATTATATTCACCTATTTTACTTATACCACACCCTAACGTTTGATAAAAAATGTTGGTGGTCGGCCTAAAATGTCCGGTTAGGTAAGTGGTTGCAAATCGCTTCAGCGCCAGCAGAGTACTATTGTTAGAGATTTAATGGGCGGATTCAGTGCGCTCGTACGATAGCATTTAAGCGTTTAAAATGTAAGCCGCACCGAAAAAAATCACGTTTCTGCTTTCCGCATTGAATTCTGTTGCTATTTTTACATTTGCTTTCATTTCTAAGCATAGATTTCAATAAAATATCATACTTGCATATAAAAAACAAACATACTTAACTGTTATCAACGTACCTAATCTTCTTTTTTTTAATTTATTTCGGGCCAATCTTAGGTTATGGTCTCTTGTAAGTTCCAATCATCATCAAATGTTTTTTACTAGATCGTAAGTCCATCTCATAAGTGTCCTGGTTACGCTTCTGTACCCAGTTTTGAGTGTCCACTTCAGTACTGCTTTATCCAATCTGCCATGTCTTCTGCTGTATTATATGGCTCGCCTACCTTCATTTCCTATGAACTATAGCCGTGGCAATGTCAATAAGTCTGGTTCATCTCCGAGCTATCAAGTGTTTATGATTAATTAATGATAACTTATTTAACAATTAATTAAAATAAAAAATGCATCGTATTAATTACAAATAACAGTAAAACTACGCACGGTATTATCGTGATCACCCTGCTAATATAATTTTACCTATAAATTTTAGAAAAAGTAATAAACATTCCAGTCAAGAAGAGGATTTAAAATGTTAAAAGATAAAATATAAAAGAGATAATGTATTGCTACAGAACAAAATATAAATCAATTCGAGCCGCGTATTCCAGTTATGTATCAACAGTGAAGAATTTATTCCGTCTCGCTGAACTTGTTGACCACAAGCAGGAGTGGCTATTTGGTTATTCATGCCATGGAACGGTCAGCAAGACGCTGTGCCAAATGGACCTTCTCCTTACATTGTATCCTCAGCCGAGTTCGGTTAAAGTGAATTTATTTATTCTGAAAAGTGATTCCTAGGACGCCCATTTGAAATTTTTGTTGAATACATTTTCTTAAAAACCTCAATATTAATATTAATTATACTTGATTTACTATATTACAAATGTGTATATTTTAAACTAGGCCTATATAGTAGCATTAATGCAAGATTTTAGTTTTTTTTTTTATTCGGTACAATTGGCAACCGCATTATTATTGTCTGTTAAACATACAACGGTTTTATTAAAATATCCGGTTAATGGTGTTTTTTTTTTTTTTTTTCTTAAGTTTAATTAACTGTTACGCTTATAACTTTAAATTAACTTTTTTTTTTTTTTTTATAAAGTATATAATTATTTTGTAATTGTGTTTATCACTAAACTCCTCCTAGATAAGTGGATCGATTTTGATGAAATCTTAGTGTGAGTATTTGAATAGGTCTCTATATATGTAGTTTGGATTCATAATTGAACCCAGTGGGTGGCACTGTGATCAAATTTCAGGAAACTCTCAGGGTCAAACAGCGCCTGCCAAGCCTGCTAGTATATTATAAATCTTTACTAGAAATATACTGAATCTTATCCAAATAATATATCTGCCATTTAATAAATCATTCACTAAAAGCGGATAAATTATTTTCAAGTTATAAGTCAACTAACGGACATACAGATGTTTGTTTTTATTTTTGTAATACTTACATATAATTTGTAGCATCTTTTACATTAGTCATAGATAATGGAGGCATAATGTTATGAAAAAAGAATAAGCCACTTAAAAATAAATATTTCAATGGTGGACACCATTTAGGTTAGAACTACTCAGATTTTATATGTATTGTGATCTTGTTAAGTTATATAATTAGATTACATTATAAACATGGAATCTGTAACTAAGTGATACACATCTTTGATCTATACGTGACAGTAATTAATTAATTATCTAATTACCTGTAATTTGATTAATCGGTCTCGATATGAACAAACACCCACTAGGGGATTTGTTGACAATGACTGACAGCTATTTTGGGAGTATGGTCATTGGAAACACGTAGTGTTTCCTGAAATAGATTAGTTGGTAGAACTCATATTAGGTACGATTTTGGGAACCCCATCTCTCCGTTTATTTCTGTCGCTAAGCAGAAGTGTTCACCATAATAATACATTTTAGTTTTAAGTAGTTAGTATCAGGTAATGAGACACTGGTTACAAAAGGCATTGCAACTTAATTCTCAAACGAAGTGAACTGTTTTTTTATGTTTTCTTTTTAACTGTGCAATACGCCGTAGAATGGAGGCTTCACCAAACTTTTGGGATGAGTGCTTAAGGCAACCAGGCTTTCTAGCGCAAAAGCACTAAAATGGAACTGAAATCAGCTTAGGTTGCTAACAAAGGAGTAAATTCTGCGGAATTTGGCTTGCGCTAAAGCTACGGTAGTTAGGAGAATACATGGATCAGAAGATTCCTTACAGAATCCATGTAATCCAGCTTGTAATCTAGTGCACAATAGCATCACTATATCGCGCTAGCGGCTGGTCTCCTCATTTAGTAGGATATCCAGAGGCTCTGCCTGAGGGGACACTGCGGTGGGCTAGAGGATTGTGTTGATTTTGACTGATCTGGGTTCAAACTGTAGCTATTTTAGAAGATAATTCTGACTGAACTGACTTCACAATATCAAGTAAACTGAGTGCCTGCTAGGTTTTTAACCGTCAAAAATAATAAAAAAAGATATCGTAATTTAATAATTAACAATTTACCAACATTATAAAATATGTGTCACTAACAATTTACTAATTTTAAAGATATGAACGACACACAATATAATTACAGTTACGAGCTAAAACATCACTTGTTTATTTCGTGTAATAAGCTCGAGCTTATATTGTCAGTGGTAAACTTGACGGCATTATATGCACGTCCAGTATAAACTTGAAGACTGACTTGCAAGTTACATACAGACGTTAGCAACTTCAAATTATTTTTAAATCGCTTCCTGAAGTTAAAAGTCCTTTAGCAGCGTTCAGCGATTCTCGGTAAGTGAAAAAATTATAGATTCGCGTTACCCATGCTATGACGTCAGCCGTCAACTTGCTATAGTATAATAAAATGTATACTTACGCAGCCTATCGTATGTTTTGATTATGAATAAACTGTATTATACATAACTATTGCTCGGAGCGCCAATTGATGTAAAAACTAGACAAACGCTATTTGAGATATGTTATGTTAAAAATTACTATTAATAGATTATAAAATTTTAAAAAACATTTTACCAAAGTTTTGAGATTTCACTTCTGCTGGCAGTCTCCATGGCTACATGTTTTTTTATTTATTCTGTATAGCTTTAGTGTTTTTATCACAAACTCCCTATAAACACACTTATGGGTATTTAACGACTGATGGCAGAAATATTAACATTGCGTCGAGAAACATAAATTGCATCAAAACTTTGATAGCAAAATGTTTTTGTGTAAATATATTGTTTACCGTACTGATTGTTCGTATGTCTCGAATTCAAAAGTTATACAAACTACCAACTACTTCACTCTTGAGCAACATTATTGAAGATCTTTCGACTACACTCTCGAGGGGGAATTTTGTGCATGCATATGCATGTATACTGTCATAGATTAGTTGGCAAATTACCTTTAAACATGGCCCTATTATTAACAAAAAAAAAAAATGTATGATGCACAATATTTTGTCTGCAAATGCAAATGTTGAGATGGATGTGAGGCGTAACTAGAATGGATAGAATTAGGAATGAGTATGTTAAAGGAAGTTTGAAAGAGGCTCCAGTGATAGAAAAACATGAAATGGAATCGTTTATTTTGGTATGGGCTTATTTTGAGAAGAGACGAAACGGATGTGACGAAGAAAATGATAACTATGAAAGTTAAGGGATGGTGGGGGAGAGGACGCCCAAAGATAAGATGGATGGAGTATGTGAGGGAAGATGTGAAGGCAAAAGGGGTAAATGAAGATATAGTGGTTGATAGAGATGTATGGAAAAAGAAGACATACTGTGGTACTGCAGGGAAGATGATGATGATGATAAATATAATTATAAAGGTCTGTCGATGTGTGTACTTTCGTAAAACCACTGAGTCATTTTTATTTTTTTTAGTTTTCTTTATTTGACACGGGTCCTTATTAAAAAAAATTCACCCAACCTTGATCTAATACTTTTTTAGACACAAATAATTTAAACGAAGTCTGGATATCAGCTATTGGTATTATCCAAAATACTTAAAAACTAGAACTTTTTTATTATGAAACAACTGTTAGTGTGCACTTAAACAGACAAATACGGTTTGATATTTTACATCATCCTTACGTGATGGCTGTTTTATATTTAAACCCAAAAAGTACTAATTACACCCTGGGAGTCTAGAAGTAAAGGATTCGTAAACCTCTTTATTTAAGCTAGTGCAGTGATCAACTTTTTGAACGAAATTTCCAACGATCCTAAATCGAATCATTGATGTGACAATCGCTCGAGGAATCGTGAAACAACTTTGACAGAGCATTCGAGCAAAAAAAAAATAACCATTAGTCATAAACATCATGTTATATCAAATCGAGGTGGCGACCCTTGGTTACTGTAGCGTGTGACAACAACATAGTGCGTAATTTCCCGTGGAGCCGCACATTTCAATCTCGTCCAATATTTCGGGTGATTTGCACACTCAAATATTCTCAACGCGTTGTTTTTCACCTAACAAATATATCACTTTAGTGTGTTCGAATATAAATTTTATGTCAGTGGTACTATGGGGTGAAAAGTTGGGTAACTAGAGAAATCACATTTTTTTAATACTTTAAAGTACTGTTCAGTATTTTGGCACACAATCTCGTCTGATGTCTTATGACGTCACTTATGACGATGTAATCTAGGATTGTAAACACATTAAGCCTAGAGGTATTTGCTCGCAAATTAAGCTGCCGGAACACACCTATTGATGTTTGGCGATTAGATTTTAAACTTGAGGGTGGAAGTTACTTAGGAAAATGCCCTACCACCATGCAATGGTTTCCTCATTTTGTTTTTTTTTTTTACCGAAAGCTTAGGCTCATTATAGGTGGGTACAGCTGGTAGAAATATATAAGCTACCTATTCTAAAATACCAATTGCACCTGGAAATAATATTTTAAGTAGTAATTAAATGGTATCTACTAATTAAATTATGAATAGATAAATTAATTTATTGTTATTTCTAACCTACATCCTTTTGAATACGTAACGGATATTTTTTTGCAGTTTGTAACAAATTTGAAAACAGAACTGTTAGGATGAATACATTTATATCGGTGCGGGTACAATTTTAGAACAACGGAACTCACGTCTACTCACTCAGTCAAAGTGTGACATATCACGAAATCTTCTTACCAATAAAATCGATCATGTTTTGTTTTGCTTTATTACACCATACATTATTTATAACTTACGAATAAATAATTATTGTATGTATTTATCGGAAGAGCCTTGACAGATTCATCTAATTTTTGGGACGATCATTTATAGCAGACAGCCGCTAGAACCTCGACTTAACTATGCTCTGGTTTCCTCACGATGTTTTCCTTCACCGAAAGCTCAGCCCGATTTTAGAGTCGGATAAGTAGTCGAAACCGTGTCGATTGACGCGGAATACGGCCGCAGTACCCGCTGCGCCATCATCGCTTTAAATTAAATACTAAAAGGTAAAAATCAATAAATACATAGACAGATGGTATCACACCTTTCTCCCATGATAGGCACAGACTATATCCTTCCAATTGCTATGACATATCTTGACACACCTCTTTCGCTACATCTACTTTCAAGAGCGCTTTCATACATGCTCGCCGGTTATCGGTACTTTTTACCTGGCCCTTATTTAAGATGTATGTATGAATAAATAAATACTAATAATAAACTAACAAGTAAGTTTCATTAAAAGTATGAACAATATAATCATGAAGGGGGAGGAGGGAATCTAAAAAATGTCTAAAATTTTGTGCACGTAATATTTGTACGTCCCCTAATAATTATAATATAATACATGAGTTCCTCACAGATTCCTTACGATAAATCCTACCTAACTCCTGATTATTTTACATAAATCTAAGAATTATTCATAAAGATTGTAATCCATGGCAAGCTATATAATGCTGTTATGATCTTTTATAGCTAATAAACTAATTGAAATAACAAAACAATATTATTGTTTGTTCTATATTATTTTCTATCTATCTTATTCATTTTTATTTTTAATATATACATATATCAAGATACTTATCGAAAATCATTTAACACGGCATGTTGCAACTATTGCGTAACTTCAAAAGCCCCTTAAATTATGATAGTAATTCTATGTATGTTTATAATAGTATGTTGATGTTTTACAAATTATGCGTTTTTAATTGTTTGAAATTGATTTATTCCTGTTACTTATTATTTAATGAAAGACAGTCTCATGAACAATTATCGCGTATAAAACCATATAAAATACTATAATTTTTTGTAAACTAAAATAATATAATTTTACTAAAACGCTACAGCCGAGGTAAACTTTTCATTTTATATGTTTTGCATATTCTAAATTCTAACATCACATCCAAAATTTCTTAAACTTACTCTTTTCGTAGAGAAATATTACAAAAGATTACTATAATTATATTAAGTTAATTATATATTTATAAAAATATATATTTCCGCCACATTCATTTCATCAAGAATGTATATAAGACTAAATACAATTTAGTATCACTGAACGATAAACAAATAAAATGAGATCATTGATATTGTATTAATGGTTCAATTATAATTAAAAAAATACATAAATTCTGTAATATTATTTTTAACGAGTCTTTTGATTGTACTTACTAATGCGATGTGTTATAATGTTTCAGATATTATCATAATATAAAATCTTGCATCTTTCAGTATCGTGACAACCGTTTACATTAGCTTTTTCGTCCTTAACCCAAGGCGTGACGAGTCGGCCTTCCCCCGTCAGCACCCGCTATAATTCACATTATCCGATCATTGAACTTAGAACTAATACTTACAAAACGGTACGATTTATCGTGTCTTGCGATGACAATAAAAACGTAAATCTTACGTCAAACCCCACTAATCTTTGTGCACTTTATGAAAATCGTGGCTACCTTGTCACAGCGCCTTCCTTTTAAAACGTCACGCCATTTCTGCTTAGAGATTACAAAAATCGTAGTATAATAGATTAGGCTCAAAAATAGAATGACCTGAAATTTGTTTGATAAAATGTTTCAACAAGAAAATTCTGTTGTTACAAAACTCTTCGTTTCAAGATTAAGTTTTATTAGTTTTGTTATAATTTAGGTAGTACAATTAAAATTTTGTGTGCATGTCTCAGTACAATTAATATTGAATAGTCACCCTATACAATAATAATGTGTAACCGTTGTAAGAGAAATAAGAATGTAACTAGCAATAATATTCAATTAAAGTAATCTCACTAAATATCTATTAACATCGTATCACTACATGATGCGATAAATCGGATCGTCTGTTAATTTTAATCCTAGTCCTGTTAGGTGCGTCTGCGAAGTACGCAGTGATTGTCTCTTCTCGATGCATGCGACCAAGGTTATTATCAATATCTACTGCTTATAGAAAATGAGATTGTTCTATGCAAAATCTACACGACTCAAGTGATTTATTTTATCTCGATATCCTTTTAAATTATATATGATACTAGTGGGGTGCTCGCAGTTCCGCCTGCGTAATACTATCTATTAAATCGTATTTCAAGAGTTTTAATGTTTTTATACGGACTCCTTTTTTCATAAATCAATTATTATATTTTGTCTTCTTTAATCTATTCGATTTTGACACATAGTTATATAGTAATTACCAATGTACAAATACTTATCATCGTCAATATCTAATTTATTTTCTTTAGAATCCCATCTGATGCTAAGCGACGATGTGACTCCTGAATGATGTTGCTGGAACATATCTATTGGTTCTCGGCGATAGATTTGAACTTAAGTGTAGTAACTGGCCAGATGGGCATTAGAAAAAGTCTTATCACTTAAACTATGTTCTCTTTACGATGTTTTCCGTCACCGAAAATTCAGGCTCATTATAGAATTCTTATTATGGATTAGAACCTAACTCAATTATTCAACCATACAAGTACTACTTAAGCCATAACGCTTCATCTTGTTAAGCTTTATATTAACAAAACAAATCCATCCATAATATCCATTCATAATTCACGTAATCCCAACTAAGAACGATTTCTAGTTAGAGATAATATAACGCATGAATATTCGTTTGAGAAATCTAGTTAATTTCGAAATCCTATTTTAAAATTAGATAAGCTAGCTTAAATTAAATGTAACGTAAAAATCAACTATTTGAAACACTTATTCGATTTTTTTTTTTTACTATCAATAAATTATTCTAAATCATACACCAGTCAGTGTTACTTTTAAAATATTAACAACTAATTAGTCTATCAGCCTCGAGTTCATAATTAGTGTGAATTACGGAATTAATAACAATGATTAAATAACAGTTAATAAAACAAAATGCATGACTTGTAAATATCACTTAAATACGTTTGTTATATGATTTTTACTTTTCTACAATTGCCTCTTCCTTAATTATGCTTTTATTTTGATTAATACTTAGAATTCCAATGCTTAACTTTTTGTAAGGTTAAACTCCTTAAAAGAGTTGAGTGGTTAGTTTGTAACTCTTTTTCTCTTCTCTCCTCCTATGTTCTCCTCTTCACTCATCTACCTTCCTTTCTGTTTCCTTTTAAAATTAAATAAGGCTTTGCACAATTTGCTTTACAAACGAAAAAGTAGAGACGTTAACGTTCCATAAATAAATATACTATTGTAGTGTACGAGTATTTACACTGGCTACTATTTTGACGCTTTCGACGTGCTTCACCAGCTGCAAGGACTCTTACATTTTAAATGTTTATTGGTGGAATTTTATTCGTACAAGGTTAAATACCGTAATAAGCTTAGTTTTCGATTAAAGACAACATTATGATGAAGCCATTGCCAGTACATTTTCAAATGTCCGCTTAGCTGAATGGAATTCAAGTTGAAAACAACAGTTCAAAACACTAATATTCAGTCTTTTATTTTTACAAGCCAATCTCCTTATAGTTAACGCGTTGTAGATAGAATACTTAAACATTCACTATTCTCTAGAAAATAGGTAAAATAGTTCTTCGTCATTCACACTATAGGATTCAATGAGTAAGAACCTGACATAGTTCACCCTTATGCAAGATTTAACCATGTTAAAAAGAGTCAACATATAACTCACTTAACTAATAAAGTAAAAAATAATAACAAACAAATGCTACAATATAGCATTATAAATTCATATCACCTCGAGACTAATGAAATAACGAACGTTAACAATAGATTTGTATATAAACGACATTAACAGACATCTATAATAGCCGGTACGTATGGAATAACTAGTTGTGATCCATAAGGTCACAGAATGGACGTATTTTCTATTACTGATTGCATGCCATTAGACAATTGCTCTCTATTTATATGTAAATTATATACACTACGAACTGTTGCGAAACAATGGTACCTACTTATATTACTTGCTACGCACTTAATTAAAATTTCATTTGTACGTTATTAGGTGGTAATATGAACATTCACATTCCATTTTGAAGTGTTATTTAAATAGGTTTACCGATACAAAGGTTGATTTATGTAATGAGATCTGAGACCTTTTATTCAGATAATAATAGTAAGGTCTTTCTTTATAAATACTAACGTTTACCAGCGGGTATGGCCGCAAGATAAATAAAATTATTTGTAACGGTATAGGGGCTCACAGGAACACAGACAGAGACTTTTGTTTAATTAATAAATAAATCTACAACTGATCTCATTTTAATAATAAACGTCATAACAGCAGAAAATTATCAATATTCGTGAAAATAAAAGTTTTAACATTGGTAAAACTATAAATATGAAAGATACCAGTAAATTTAAAAAAATAACTGCATTTAGTGTACTTCCTTCTAGTGTACTTGCATTCGGTATGAAAAATAGAAAAAACTCCGATAGCAAACCACAAGTTCTTAAATTAATTGAATTAAAAACTATATCAAACTGAGTTATTCTTACAGGTATAGCGATTTAAAATATTTTTTTCACTATCTCTTAGTAATGTAATTATGTCAATTGTTGCATTGTCTAGTACTTGAATATTCTTGCCGTTCTGAAATAATCTCTGTGAAATAAGTCGACTAAATAGACGATAAACGTGCTTTTGATCGTGTCTCTTTAATAAAAAAAGCTAAGCGCACAAGCGTCAAAGACATCCTCCACAGTAGGGAGTTATGGCTATTGTTAACAACATTGTGCGCCGTCAACGAAACTAAGCGCTTATGTTCCTTTGTTGAAATTTTCAGGCGATTTATTGTTACTGTTTTAAGCTGAAAATACCTTAATAATAAGCAGATGTGTGTGTACAACAATTGCCATCAAATAAATACTTCATATCTTAGGTATTGTTAGAATATAAATTTAAGGATACAATTTTTCTTATCGTGGGTTTTTTTTACCAAATATTTGGTACATAGTATTTATTCATTCATGTTTAAATAGTATTCAGCTTTTAGTTAACAAAGCTATAGCTTTAATAATTTATTTGAAGCCTGAAAACTGACGCGTCACATGCTAACGATGCGTATATGTCTTTTGCGATGCGGTGTCGTTCTGTGATCACTCACAGTACAAATGAAACTTAAATGGTTTCAGAAACGGCTTAAGCTGTAATTATATTTTTAACGTTGATTTAATTTAATTTGCGTTTATACACAGCAGAATAATCGCATTGGTGACAATGGCAAAAACAAGTACAAGCGTGGAACTACAAATATGGCACGGTATGGCAAAAAGTGCACTTTCTAATTTTAAACACTACTAAATAATATAAGCTAAATAATCTATTGAAAGATGGAACAATTCAGTGTCTACCTTTATCCCCTCAATTAGTGATCCAATTTTCTTTTTCGATTTATTTATTTAGAGATATAGACAAGCTTTAGGTAGTGTAATTAGTGGAATTTCGGAAAAAAAATTCACGGCAATTATCTATAACGATTATGATCGAATTACAACTACATAGCGAATTCTTATTGTGAAAGTAATGAATACATAAAGTGATTCATTCCTAATTAACTCAGACAGAGCAATAGCAGAAGCTAGAACTGTAATACACTACAATTGTAATTAACTTCCTATCATTAGTTTATACCTCACGTTGGTGTTAAGTTTTACATTCTCAGTTCGCGACATAAATCGGGAGCGGCGCGGGTACACTACCTCATCTGTCACGAACGACAACTAATTTGTCTGCCATGTGAACGATACTGAATTGCGACTACGAATTTTGAGAAGGAAATATATCTCGGCGGATTTTAAACATGGTTTCCTGCCAAATCGTGTGCATGATAGCATGAGTAACAACTTCGAATATGAACCTCATGTGGGTAAATAAATATTCAGGCACTTTTAATTCTTCGTCTTCTATACTAATAAATAAAATTGAAATGCCTGTTTGTAATGACAAAAAATTTTTTTACTAAATTTATATTTACATTAATATATGATACCTATGCTAAAAATACATTTTTTTTCTGTCGGTCTGTATCAAATAATCTCCGGAACAGCTGAACCGATTTTGACGGGACTCTTCACTTCAGATAGCTGAAGTTACTTCGGGTAACTTAGATTCCTTTTAATTTTCGAAAATTATTAGGGTTCCGCAAAAAAAATGAAACTCATAAAAATTTGAATAAATTGCTATTCAAGGGAGAGTTTTACGGGCAAGTGCTATAATGTTTTTACTTTATCTTATTACTCAAGTTTTTTTTTAGACAATAATTAATTCCGAATTTTTTTCCGAATTCCGAAATTGGTACCGAATAAAAAAAAAAATTAAAACGCAGTGGAGAATATATGAAAGGCGGACGAAGCCGCGGGCACACGGCTAGTTGTAAAATATAACTGAAGGTTGATTTTTGTCTTCGTTAAACTTTTTAAACGTTTTGTCTTTGTTAAACTTTGCTTCCATTACATGAATATGAAGATGTCGTTACGGATGAAGTGTTTGTTTAGAAAATGCTAAATGAAATTAAATAATTTCATTGTTTATAATTCACTCTATAAATAATTATATACCAATTAATTATCAAAATTAAACTTTATACCAAGAATAATTTTGATCTTATAAGTTTGGTTTTGATATTTAGTTGCAGTAAAACTTAGTAATGTCGCTGTAAATTTGTATGGACATTTTCGTAAATGAAGGTTTCTTTGATATGTAAAGCATATTTTTTAAAGGTAAATAACAAACGTGTTACTTTGGACTTTGTTATTAAATAAAAAAGTTCAATCTAACATAGTGACGACATATACTTCCAATTTCAATTTTCAATACGGGACTACAATTTTTGAGATATTACCTTCCGATGTCGTGCCGCATCTCACCACATGAGTAAATACGAATGGCTTCAAAAGTTATTCCTTTCCAAATCATAGTTTTAAAATACGAATGTATTACAAAATTGCATACTTATTTATTCGTTAATAATATTCTATAAACATATCTACTTGATTTGTTTACTTATTTATTACTGTATGTGACTATAAGCAACTAAATTTATACCTAGTTAGGCGATAAGTGCTGTAATCTGTAGTCTGAACCTTATTATTTTTAATTTTCGAATACTGGACAGTAGATATGACTCGACTAATTTTGAAAAAAGAACGTTCGCAAAAAGAAATTTGTATTATACATTTACTTAGTTACCTTTAATTTCATAAACAAATTTAAAATAATTATTACAAAAAATGTATAAACAATTAAGTAACATTAAACGTTTTAACAAAATTTATGATCTGAATATGTATGTAAAGTCGGATTAGTTACACACTATTTATAACTCAAGACTGGCTGAACCGATTTTTATGATATTTAATTTAGTAGATTGATCTTCGATCCGTATAGCAAAATAACTAATAAACAAAAAAAAAAAAAAAACAAATAAATAAATGTATTAATTTAATTTTCCCATACATTTTGTATGGACGGCTTTATTGATTCTAAAGTAGTACGAGGTTTGCCGGGTCAATAGAAATGAATTTTAAATCTTCGTCATATTATAAGTAGAAATTATAACTGACCATATTAATTATAGATTCAAATATGTAATGGGCAAAATAATGTAATAAAGATGGCGGCGATAATCATACGGGTGAAGCCGAAACAGTAAAATAAGTATTGAGCAGTTTTAAAACACTACACACACGTGATAAAATAATAAAATAAAAACATAGTGTTGCATGCTGCACATATTGATTTGATAGCTGCCGGCACTCTATTTCAGAAATAAAAAGGTTCCCAACGCGGCGTGCACTCTACTTCATGCATCCAAGTCACATTCGGTCCGTCTTAAAACAGAATTTTTATTTGTCATTCAATCGATGCAGTCATGAAGATATTATTTGTGATCGTAATATTTTATTTTATACAGTGTAAAATAGTTTTAAATAAAATGTATCAGTTGTACATAGTTCAAATAAAAAAAGCTTAGTTTTAATTTTTGTACGTTTCTTATCAATTGTGAATTATTAATATTTTAATTGTTCATTTATAACATAACATAAGCTCACGCCTGTAATACCCCGAAGGGTTAGGCCGGGGTGAAATAGCGAATTACACCACCCACATTTCGCCGAGCTTAGTTCCGTCCCAGATCTGACAGGGGGCGAGAGCCTGTCACCATATCGAGCACAAATTCGACACTCCAACTTGACCCGACTCGGGGATGGAACCCGAGACCTCAGAACTACAGTCATACCGTAATAAAACTGCACCACCGAGGTTCATTTATACATAATCAATAATCATGTTTTAACGACCAAAAGTAATTATAGCTAAGTCTGTAGAAATAAATTAACCTTGATAATACATACCTAGTAGAAACTAACTCAAATAAATTATTTCTTTAGACATAAAGTTACCAAATACTTTTATTGTTGAAATAATTTACTAGCCTATAATTAACTAAGGTTACTAACTGTATTACGCAAATAGTATAATAAAATATGCATCAACAATTTCTAGATCATTACCTTCGAAACTAGTTCAAAATGTAGGTTTTACACGTAAAATTTTGCAACTGGTTCAAACTAGGCGAAAACTAATTGGCGTTAGTATAATTACAAATTCAGGCAAGTTATATTACCAGTTACGGCCAGTCCTCACAAACATCTGTTAAACAAAAGTTAAAATATTCTCGGATTATTTTAAAACCTTATCTTATTCCAAGACCTCTTGAAGTTGGAAGCAGAATGAGCTTTAACACACTTGTCAAAGAAGTTTTGGTCGTAATGGTAATTTTTAATAATTAATTCATCATAATGTATTCCATACATCGTGGTTATGTACTTTTCTTAAGTAAATTTTACAAGAATATTTACTTTTTTTGTATTTTAAAACAAGGAAGATGATAGTCACAATAGATCTCGTAAGAAGATTAGGCACTTTATGAATTAATTTATATAAGTTATCTATTAGTTTTAATAATCTGTCTAATCTAATAATAGAGATGCTGTGTGATTAAAACCTTACTTTCATTGGAACAAAATATATTCATATAAATACTTGAATGCAATAAGAAAATGGTTACTTTTATCTTATGTGTGCAAGAAGATTGAACTACATAGAACTACTAAACAGAAATTACATAAAATCTCACAAGGCATAAAATTATAAAATATAAAAATACATTAATATTACAAGATATATTCAAAGTGATAAATTAAAACATTTGGGCACTAACCTGGCGTTTACGCCAGCTTTCCATTGTTTTCTTAATGTCTCATTTTTATGGGTAATCAACATATAACACTACCAAGCATACAGCTACAAGAATAAGCTAGAAAAATATTTAGCGCAATTGAAGACTAAGCAAAATCTAAACGACGTTGGTCAGTATTACTGACTGATACGGGTCAAAATTGCACACGAGGCCAGTTTAGGCATTGGTGCATGAATACGAATTATAGATGGCAAAATTTAATTTACAATGACATTACCCTCAAAACCTATTTCAATTATATTAAGCTAATAGACCAGATTCTTAATATTCGTTCTTATTTATTGAGTTTACTATGTAAACGAAAGCTTGTATGTAATAATTTAAATGTACAGTCTTTCAAACGTATAGAAACGGCCAACCGTTTTTACAGTAGCATCGAATTGTATAGTAGAACCACTGTATAATTACTATACGATCATATCTAACTTTATTTCAATTACTAAGAAATATATAAATAGTATCTGTATGATTTGTAAGATAAATTTATAAGGAACTGCATTGTTCCTAACATCGCCTTCTTCTTCAGCTCGTATTAGTCCACTGCTGGAGATAGGCCTCTCCCAAGTCACGCCATTTCATTCGAGCCTCGTCCTTGCACATGCAACCGCTTTCAGTTAATTTTCCAATGTCGTCGCTCCATGTAGCCAATGGGCGTCCCATAATACGTTTTCCCGAACGTGGTCCTTAATCGAGAACTCGTCTGCACCATACATTCCTTGACGGTTTCTATCAATCTGTTTAGACAAAAAAAAAGGTTTATACCATTTTTATAGTCCAATTTGTTCGACACTGTAAATGTAATTTAGATAGAAAAATGTATTTCTAGAAGAAATTTGTTGATTCTGTATACTTGTAACCTTTGGATAGAATCGTTAATATTAGTCTTCTATCAGATATGTAGCTATGCGTCACAATAAGGCGATTTCTAAAAATATACTTGTGAAAAATTAAAGTTCAAATGCTGAAATAAAGAGAGATATGCCGATTTAATTTTATGTGCGCATATAAAAATAACAAACGTCATTGAACAATAAAATGGTAAACAAACGAATACCGCGGAAAGCTTTCAAACAATTTTGTGCCCGATTCAATCCATTAGCAATCTAGCTAAATCTCGTGAATGGATTTATTTATGGAGCTTTTAGTATATTTGTAGCCTAACAGGACTTTTTAGAACACTTTATGCGTCTAGTCTTCAATTTGTCTTTTTTCTAGAACTCTGTTAACGTAAAGAAATTTATGAACTAATTCTCTGTGTTAATGTAAGTGAATAATTATCTGTTCCTTTATATTTTTTATTACTATTATGTTTACAAGAATTAAATAGCGACATTTATAAGAAAAGAATATATGAAACAAAATTTGAAAAATAACCAATTTTATATTTTATTCCGTCAGAAAATTGGGCTGCGAGTCACCATACGCTCGCCTGTGCCAAGAGAGCAGGCTTTAACGGTTATATCAAAGATATATTCCACACTAAGTTCCGAGAGCAAAATGTACTGGCAACTAAATTTATAGTCCACATGAATTATACCCCGCGAAAAGAACCACGAAGACTACAAAATTGAAACGAATTTCACAAAATGTAAAGACAACTCCATTCACAGAGAGTTTATGGGGGCAACGATTCGCTCTATCACAAAGGGAAAATGTTTGAGAACTTAGACAATTTATAGACTCGTATTATAGGATTCAAATTGTCTTTGTAAAAGGCTCGACAAACAAAGGAATCACATCAGCGTAAGTAATGCAGTCTGACTGCATTAATAAGTTTTTTGGCAACAAACTTGTTTCTTAGAGTTATGGTTAAGCTTTAAGTTCGTACCGGCTGTCGTAGAACGATATTCGTTGTAGAACAACTGAACTTAAAATATTGTATGAAGAGTCTTTATAATGTAAACTATTTTAAATAACCCTGTTATTGGAAGTGTTACAGGAAAAAGTACGTATTAAAGTACAAGAACAGTTTTGACAGCTTTAGGTATATTGTTAATATAGGCAATCGTACAAAAATTGATTGAACAAAGTAATACCATATACAGATGTTAAAGTTTAAACCTTTTCTGTAATGAAAAAGAAACCTTTAACATTTAAAAATATATTAACAAAGAAATGTGTAAATAATAGATTAAAATTAATCGTGTTAAATGCTTCTGAAGATAGTACATAAGTCATCAAAAGTCAATTTGATGTCGACTTTAATGTGTCGAGTACCCATAAAAATAATACGATAGGAAAACAATGGAAAGCTGGCGTAAACGACAGGTAAGTGCTCAAGGGGTTAAATAGGCATGTGAATCAACGTACGCAGTTGTCAACTTAAAACGATAACTCGTGGAAAGACAATGAACTGTAGAAACGTAAAAGAAAATATATTTCAAGCAGAAGTAGCTGTGTAGTCGCCGAGCGGTAGCCGACAATGAAATCTGATATCAAATAATATTTTACTACTATTTATATGTATATCTTTTATAACCATAAAGCGTGTTACATTTGTTGAAACGAAAACTGTTTCAAGTGCACTTTAAATTTATTCATGTTCGTTGAAACACTGCGTAGTAATTTACTTCCAATCACTCAAACAAACGAAATAAAGTACCATAATTTGACTTGAATGTAAAGTAAAAATAATAGTACTACATTTGTCTGAATAATTTATTATGAATCGTAAAATATGATTCGTTGAAAATGGTTGAAATGATTAATTAAAATCTCAATTGTCTCTTAACTTATTATAGCAAGCTGTATGAAATGATAGGACAAACAAATTGTCGGAAATATTTGAATAGGAATGGGGTATTTTCGGGGACACTAATGTGCGAGGCGGGAAACCCAGTCGGTGAGGGTACCCTTAATATCTGTTTTATTTTTTCCGGATTTGTATGAACGGGGACAACAAACAGCGTACCCTCTATCCTGTTGTGGGGGACGAGGTACGAAAAAACACGTTCACGCCCAATAACATTATTTTTACTCAGTTATTTTATGACTTTATTTGTCGGCTTTATTCGACGGTTTATATCACAGCTCCGGAAGTTATATTTTTAGTTTTATCACCGTTATCTCTTGACAATATACCTACACTTATTAATTTACTATAATAGAAATTTATGAATTAAAACTATGTTTCTCTCGATCATTGATGTATTTCGTTGACAAGAGCAATTATTTGAATTTTAATTATAATATTATGTGCTGTTACGTTGGCAATATGGTCGAAAATAGTAGTATATTGAGCCTAAAAGATTAGCTGATTCTACCAGGGCATATCTAAAAGTCTTGGGCAATACTTTTTCAACTTAAGGTGGTGTATACAAGTTCTTAGGAGAGCTTTAAAAATTATATTATTCTACTCCATGCTATGGGGTCATATGACGTGAAGAGGACAGCTAAAAAAAGTGAGGATCTGAAATTCACTCATATTCGGTATAATTGTAGCTCTACTAGATGGAAATGTAAAAGGCGCAATATTTATTTTCTTTCATGTTTATTTCTCAAGTTATACACGTTTGAATATCGCTATTAATCAGTTGTTAACCATTCTTTGCGATACTTTCTTTTTCCGAAATCTCAAGCCGTTTATTTTTTTTAAATACCGTTTCTAAGTACAACTTCTTATTATCTTGAAGCAAACCTTGATATAATATATCTTTATTGATTCTTTACTAAAAATAGCGAAATTTAATTATATCACCATCAATGTTAAAACAAATATGTCATATCTGTAAAAATCTATACGAGTCCACAATCAATATACATACAACCTATCATAATATTAAAGTACCAAATCAACACCATACGAATTTATTGAAAGTGTTCCAAACATGCGTATACCTAGAACTCCTGAATTCATCGTAATTTAACCATATCGATTGTAACCAAACGAACGTCGGTAAGCGATCCGACGCTGCGCGATATAGCCGGATCCGTTTACCACGTTTTCTTTCAATATTTCCCAATTTGATACGGTATTACGCTTCTCGCCGCGAGACAATAGAAAGTAATCGACAGTGACAGGGGAGGGGGCTAAATTTCGTTAAAATAAAAGCGCACAGAGAGCGTAAGATATAGCGCGTACGTGGTCGCCGTGAGATCCCGACCGGCTCCTACAATAGAGAATTGGAAAAAGCTTTTATAATCCGGCGCGTGACACACATGCTCAAGTGGCCATATCTTAGCGTACCTATTCATATACCACGCTACCGCATCGCACCGAGAGTCCCGTCGGCCGCTAGGGCCGCCCGTAATTTTTGTTCTTCTAATGTTTTATTATCTCGATTTTCATTGTTCTTTACTGAACTTCTTATAGGAGTATTTGACGGGATCTTAGTCTGTAATGTAAATTAAGATGCGTAACATTGGTGACGTGATATAGTTTGGTTATTGTACACAAGTGAAGTGTATTGAAAATAAGCGATGATGGCGCAGTGGGCACTGCTGACGGTTTCCGCGTTAATCGACGCGCGTTCGATCCCACGTATCCAATTCTAAAATCGACCTCAGCTCTCTGTTAAGGAAAACATCGTGAGGAAACCATAGCATAGTGGTAGGGTATTGATAGGTGATAGGCATACTTGAACGCATTAGTCTTCCACGTTGTCACCGCAAGAGTGTACGGAAAGCCTACTTTTCACGCCACGCGAACACACAGCCTAATGGATAATGTTACCGAACGAATTTATGTGAAGCAAACTATATGATAAAATGTTTTGAAAATTCACCTTAATATACGTTCAGTTATCTTTGTATACATACAAACGGCTTTACTGAAAAAGCGCCCAACAAAATTTTGTTTATTTTCTCCTACATTTGTGTTTTCTATATTAGGCTGTAATGTTATACCGAATTTGTTTACTTTATACACATAGGGTAAGTGGGGATACTCCATCGAGAAACAAAAACATTGTTCGTTCTATTACAAATAAGGACGAAATATTATAACTAATGGACTTGTTTGAGGACGCTTCGAGAAAAAAAAAAATACTTCGTTCGTTTTGGAATATAATGTTTTTTTTTAACGAAATGTATCGTAGACGAACGATCACTCCAGATATTATTAAATTCATAATTTATAGTAAGTATAAATTAAGCATAATATTATACTGATATATCTATATGGGTTCATGGTTTGGGATGTTTTTTTAAAGTGAACACTTCTTTAGCATCGTTGTGGTTCGAAATTCGATGAAACGAAAAAGCGACAGTACGTTTCTGATGGAGGTCGGATTTTTTCATCATATTTTTGAGAGCTTCGTTAGCCAGGTGTACTAATCTGCGTGTCTCATAGACAGTACGACTGAAAGGTCGGAGTTTCGAACCCATGGCGGGGAACACATTTTTTTTAAGATTTCACTTCTACTACGTTTGAATTGCACACATTTTTTTTTGTTTCTTATTTGGTGACAATGTTAAGATTGGTTTTCTACTTTTTACTTTTAGTTGATACTTCATTAAATAGTACTTGTTCTGTCGAACTTCGTATCTCAGAATCAATAAATGTTGTGTTATCAGTTTCTTTTCAATTACAACATTTCAATTCCAAAATGAACAAATAAGCGATGATGGCACAGCGGGTAGTGCGGCCGGATTCTGCGTCAATCAACGAGGATTCCATCCCCGTCAATCCGACTCTAAAATCGGCCTGAGCTTTCGGTGAAGGAAAACATCGTGAGAAGACCATAGCATGGTGACAGGGCATTTTCTAATGATGCCTGCCTGGGTATCTACCACCCTCAAGTTCGAAAACCTGTCACCAAATACCAATAGGTGTGTTCCAGCAGCATCACTTGAGAACCAGTACCTCTAGGCTTAGTGTGTTTGATGGTGAGATTGTGGTGAGGTTATTCCAAGTAAAAAAAGGTATTTCGAAATCGGTCAATCTGTTCTCGAGATGTCAACAAAAAGCCCTTACATACAAACTACATGAAAAAAAAAAGACATTTTCGCATTATTTCCGTTGTTTTTTTATCTTTTCCGCTGTTCTGGATGGAGATAAATCAATGATCATAAAACTCTGTCGAGCAGTTTTTGAGTTATAAATGGGTGCAACTAATCCAAATATATAAATATTTTATAATCGTCGAAATACATTTGGTCTTAATATGCCTACAAAATTAATGACCATTACCTTAAAAAAATATACTCCTTTTCCAAGAAAAGGATTTTAAAAATAAAAAAACCCTATTAAAACCGGATGCCCGATTGGAATTTAAAAGTAAAGAAAAATGCCAATTCCGCTTGATAGAAATACCTTATACGCAGTATTAATCCACGCAGAAAAGAGTGGCTGTTATTTGATAGCCGCAAATAGCGGAATTTTAATATAAACAACCGTTCTGGTGGCTTCGCATGAAACATTTATGTCATTATTAAAGCGGCATTCGTAGCCTTATTATTAAACAAAGGCAAACAATTCCACGTGTTTTACATAATCTCACCAAATTGGGTGGATATACTTCGCTGAGGTGCGGAGGAATACAGAATTTGAAAGCCTAATGTGTACCCTAATAATACACATGATACAGCCCAGAGGATTTATCTGGAATTCTGTTTTTGCGCCGAGTAAAATTGCTTTAATAATATACCCATCATTTTTTATGAATTACAATACGCTATAACCCATTACATATATTTGTTTATTTAGTTTTTTTTAATTATATGTTGCTCATAAATTCTTAAATAACTTTTTTATGAAATGAATTTTCAAACAACAAATATTTATTGAAATGAAAACTTCTTTAGTGACGTTGTGTTGTAGATGTAAAAAAATATACATTCATGTTACCTATACTATGACGTTACCCGTCAACATGATCCAGTATGTCAAGTATTATGAATAGGCTAATTGAAAATGTACATTGGGGCTGTGGAAAATATGCTCGAAGCGGCAATAGATGTAAAAAGCAGATATATAGTATATTATGTTAGGTTATGCTAATAATTTCAAATAACAATTTTTTTTAAATTAGAACTTTAAAAACAAACAGTTTTGCCAAAGTTACGAGTTTTCACATCTGTTGGCAGTCTCCATAGCTGGGCAGTTTTTTTATTTGTTTCACATATTTCGTTAATTTTGAACCTTTAGTCCTTCGCAATTAGTAAACCTATGTTTTCGGAACTATGGGTTTGACAAAGTCAAAGCAGGGCGTTTAATTGGGCTCACACAGAATCGAACGGCTTTGAGGCTTTAGTGGGCATTCCCGGCACTTTACGCCGGGCGATTCCCACACACAGCCTACCAACTATAATTGCAAGGTTTTATTCCCCGGTTATAGTTGTTAGGGGAATCCATCTATTCAACCAAAAGACGTCCACTACTGGGCATAGGTCTCCCCCAATAAGGAGGCTGTTGCCATAAACGGCACGCTTGGCAGACGGGTTGGTGATCGCAGTAAGGTGTTTTTGGTGCTCAGAGGATGCTGCAAACCATCCCCTGGTTTGTATCCCTTAGTCACCTTCTAAAACACCTTCGGGAAGATGTGGGATGGTACTATTCTTAGC
The DNA here is from genome assembly GCA_014132275.2 of Samia ricini. Classification (NCBI taxonomy): domain Eukaryota; kingdom Metazoa; phylum Arthropoda; class Insecta; order Lepidoptera; family Saturniidae; genus Samia; species Samia ricini. The sequence continues at coordinate 28,021,506 of AP028159.1, read as the reverse complement.
CGGCTACACGCGTTAGAAGAATGCGTAAATACATTTCCCCACGTAAAAAAAAAGCAAATGATCAAAATGATTTTTCCGATATTTAATGCAGATTGCATTGCGAAACTTCATGGCAATGGTACTAGCTTTTTGAGCACACCATCAAGTGAGGCTGATATGTGGATCTAAAGATTTATTATTTCCATTTTAATTAATATTTACGTTATAATTAGATTGATTTGAAATTTTCATATTTAGGTAAGTTATTATGTTTTTCATAAAACTATCGAAAAACTTGGAATAGTTTATAACAGCTGACACTGTATGTAACGTACCCTGTATGTAATTTTTGTCATTTTTATAACGAGCATTATCGATTTGTTTGATTTAATTGACATAAGAATTTGGAAATTAAATCCAACAAACAATACATAACAAATTCCGTATATTACAATATCTCTAAACCAAAGACAACCGACGTAACTAAAATTTCTGTATATATTTGGAAACGCGTAACATTGGATTGAAAAAAATACCTCAAAATATAATTTATATGAGAGTCAAGATAATAAGTAAAAAAACAAACAAATTAAAACTTCACCGCACCCACCGTCTGTATGAAATCTAAAACTTCTTCGTTATAATAATTAAAAAACCAAAATAATGATCGAGTAATCCGATTCGTTTAGAAAGTTAAGTAAAATTCAACCCTTACATCAAAGTAGTTTAAAACCAAACACTAAAATAACTTGATATCTTGGTAAGTATATAGCTCTGGATATCATTAAAAGTTTAAAAAAGACATAGGGTGATACTATTGTAAATGTATCGAGTGTACACATAAAAATAAGACAATAGGAAAACAATAGAAATCTGGCGTAAACGCCAGGTAAGTGCTGAAGGGGTTAACCGGCACTACACGGTTATGATATGTGTATATAGTCTGCTCATAGAAGAAAAAAAAGGATGTCGAAGCAATAAATGAAAGAATTACTTTAATATGACCTGAACTCGATATATATATATATATATATATATATATATATATATCGATATGTGCGTGTGTGTGTGTATATATAAAAGTAAACAACACCTCCGATTATTTGGCGAGGAAAATAAAGAATTTTACGATGAATACTCGAAAATATAATATTTCAAGAATGGAGGCGTAAGAACCATAAATTGACATATAAAATGTAGAAACATTCATTTCCCAAGGCTTTTTTGTCTTGTTTTATCCAGCTAAGTTTAGTATTTTTATAAGAATTACAGCGACATTTGAATTAATGACTACAGAAGTGTACTTTTTTTGTACATTACTTGTACATTGAGTTGTGGCTGATATTCATTCGCGTAAAATTTTAAATTTATTTTTTAAGATTACTTTAATAAACACTGAGCAATACAAACTTACATAGGTTTTTTTTTTCTGTCGAGATTTTTCATTGCAAAGTTTTTGTATATAATCCTTATTAACCAAATTAATCACTCAAATACAAACAAAAATTGACAATAGGAAGTACTGATGGCGCAGTGGGTAGTGCTGCCGGATTCTGCGTCAATCGACACGAGTTCGATCCCACCTATCAAACTCTAAAATCGGCCCGAGCACTCGGTGAAGGTAAACATCGTGGGGAAACCTTAGCATGGTGGTAAGGCATTCTCTAATGATGCCCGCCTGGGTAGCTACCACCCTCAAGTTTGAAAATCCGGCAGCATCACTTGAGAACCAGTATCAAGGCTTAGTGTGTTTAACATCCTGGACCACATGGTCACTTAACATCAGGTGAGTTTGTGGTCAAGCACTGAGCCTATATCGTGTAAAAAAACAATTGGAAGCTGGCGTAAACGCCACTAAACTTAACCGGTTAAGTAATCGGAAGGAAGACTGGGCTCCATATCCTCTCTCTACAGAGCATAAAGATTTATGTAGGCAACATTTTAAAGATATAATTTGGAGGTATGATTAATAGAATTAAGTATTTTTATATAATTAACTGGAGAACCGCCCCGGCTTTGCACGAGTATATTGAAATCTTTCGTACAGGAAAAATGTATAAAAGCTTATGTTACTTAGTGATTGTGTAGCTATCTATTGGTGAAAGATTTTTCAATATTGGTGTAGTAGGTATAATAGTTTTTTTTTTTTTTTTTTTTTGCGACGCGGTGCTTGCGAAAGCCACCCCGTGTCGCCCCCATCCCAAATGCAGCGGACGGCCCGGGGGGTTTTAGTGGGTATTTCCGGGCGACTCTCGCCCGGGTGAGTCCCACACTGCACGGAGCTCGTCACTCCGTGCCCCTTATCTAGTGTACTGGGGGACTTTGATCCCCTAAGTACAATAGATAAGGGTAGTGCGTAAATGCATTTCCCCCCGTCAAAAAAAAAAAAAAAAAAAGGTATAATAGTTTTTGAGTTTATCCATAACAAAGGGAAATAAATTTTCATAAATTTATAGATAAGAGATCGTAATGATTATTATTATATTTATTATTAATATTCAAACTATTTGTAACTTTTTACATTTAATTACCAAATTCGCTTATTTTTTAATGATAATTTTTTTTTTTTATAATCTACGATAATAAACACTTAAATATGACATTGAAACCCAAAACATAATAGTAAAATTTTAAACGTTATCACGAATGCGGTTCTCGGCCTTTCTAGCGAGCTTTTCGAAATTTGAGAAGTATATAAAATTCGTATAAATAATTTACTCCGTAACACTGTCATCTTGTGTTTTACGACGTCACCGCTTCTTAGGCCTGATCTGGCTCAAGCTTAACGTTAAAGTTCATAAAGCCCTACATTACTAAGGAGCCGATAAAGGTTTATGAGCGGCCTAATACTTAACCTAGAATTTAGCATCTACAATATTCTAAGAAAACATATGTTTCCAGATACCTAGGAAATTTCATGAATCGTTAAACTATGCGGCATTTGCTATACGTGAAAAGTACTCATATTTTGTATTCATAATATTATTTTATACTAAATTATTGGCTTATGATAGAAATAATGATGCCCATCTTCGTGATCGAACGTTTTCTATTACATATTAAAGTTTATTAAAAATGTTTGTTCCTACCCTTAATAATAGATGCGAGCGGCCTTGTGTGCAGAGTGAAATATTGTAAATATTTAATCATTATTCAAAATATATTAAAACTTAATTGAAAATGAGTTTGAACGATAATTTAATTTATAGTTTACGTAACATTTATAAAGTCATATTTTGCTTTTTCAGCCATACTTAAATTTTCTCTTTTTACAGTGCCTCGAGACTAATCTAATTGATGAAGTTAAATCATCGATACGATAATAAATGTATTTTAACCCATTACTGGAAAACGAAATACCATAAGATGGTTCTATAAATTCATATGCATTACCTGTAATGTATTTTGGGAACATAAATATAACGGAATTGTGCGAAATTTGCTTAGTCGCGTATTATATAGTATAACAAGAGATAATTCTTGAATATAATTTTTACACTGTATTTCCATATTTATCAATGATGTAATAATGCCAATGTTTCTTTTCATTAAACATTTGTGATGTATTTTGTATGTAATAAATATGCTATTTTATTATCTTTTATTTCACCATGAAACGTATGAGCGAGATGCATTTATTTAGATGCGTGTTAGATTGAAAAGGATAACTGTAAACGATCAGCGACGATGACGAGAGCGGCGGTTGCATGTTTATAGTTAGTAGGTATAGCGGAATGTTTAATGTAACCGTATGGTACCGGCTAAAAGTACCGTGAGGTGCCGGCTAAAAATACTACCACCCCATATCTTCGCGTGGGTGTTGTAAAAAGCGACTAAGGGATATAAACCAGGGCATCGGCAGACGCATTCTCCGAGTACCAAAAAACACCTTACTGCGATCGCCAACCCAACCTGCCAAGCGTTGCGATTATGGCAATCCCTCCCTTTTAGGGCTACCTATGTTCAGCTGTGGACGTTTTATGGATGAATGGAATGTTTAGGCGTATGCAGTTTCTATTTATAAAACATTTAAGAACATCTAATAAAATTTTTGAGAAAAATTAAGAAACGATCCTGTTAAATCACCAACTTATCACGACAAGTACTATTTAAAAAAAAATACAAGCTAGAGAAAACGCTCCCAAACAGTTTTACCTGTAAACTCACACTTACTTTGTAGGTAAATATTGAATGCCTCGTCAAACTGTCTGCCTGCGAAGTAATAAAATCTTTGTTGTAAAACTTCCGAAGAATACTTAAAGACCAAATTAGAACACATTTCAATTTTGCCCGCTCGTTACCGGCTATAAGGTAACATCGTAAAATACGAGTGGGCTCTAAAGTTTTTTTTTTTATTTTATGTCTGCTGGCGTTGTGTAAATTAAAAAAGGCTAGGTAAATATGGTTAAGGGCGAGTGGTTGGGAAATTTAACGGTCTCGTTGAGAAATTGAACTTAGAAATAATACAATTTTCGTTTAGTAATTAACAAATGAATTTAAGCATTTTAGTTTATATGGTTTTTCATAAGTAAAGCGTCTGTTTGGATTAGGTTGTTTGTACAATATTTTACAAACACTACATCGTTTTTTGAAGGCAGCAATCCTAAAAAACGTTTTGATAAACATGGTTGTGTAATTTGAAGCCTCTTTACATGTAATATTAAAGAAAGTTGAAAAAAAATAAAGAAAGTTGATTGCCCTAATGAAAAGATTAATTCATGATGCCGATATATTTTTAAAGAAATCTACGTTTTCAGTAGTCTGAATCACGGGATGTTTATGGGGAATATAAAGTATCATAAGTGTGTATAAAAAGGAAGAAAAAATACCTTCAATTACTATAAATATCTCTAAATCTGCGATTAAAACTCCCAAAGGTTTCATAAACGTTACAAATCTTCCGACACAGTCCTTGGAAATATATTTCGTAACAGACACGTTTAAAATGTAGCGCACGTTTAGTGAGCAAGATAGTTGAAGTGAAATTTTCTTTTCAAGAGGGAAAATTTTCACTCTCGCTTCCTCATTAGTGCTTGGAAACCTTTTGAGTGAGCGCGCATCCCGCTTTCCCTCCGCAATTCATTCTGCATTTGCACACGTCTCATATTTACTTGCCTACACTTTTTTTGTTGCTTCGGTAAACGTAAATGTTACTTTGATAACGTTAGAGTTTAAAGATAAACTGTATTTTTTAAATCAGTAATATAATTTGTAGATACAAGTTTTTTATGTGATAAAACAACATAGTAAGTAACAATCTTGTAAACACTGATTTATATGTAAGAATTTATTATAAAAATCAAAATTTAACACCCTTTTTTTGTCTAATTTGACTAAAACCTATTTGAACTGTGATTAGGAAGATTATTATTATTACCACTATTTTATTTATTATTTTTTAATTTATCTGGTATTGTAATATTAATTATTTAACTAATAAAAAATAAATAACATAAGAATGTTCACACTTATTAGTATATAATGCAATGTTATTTTACTACGATTAAAATTTAAACATTTCCGAATACAAAAAAAAAAAACAAATAATTCTAAATTGACTTCTGAATCCGTTATTTTGCCGACTATCTGCTGCCAATCGTTAATAAATTGTACTACGGCACCAACATCATAAAAATATAGTAGCTGAATAAAATGTACTTGATCGACACTTGATAAAACAAGCGCCTTGTATGCCTTAGGCATCTGTATACAACATGTTGATTCTTTGAAATCGTGTGTTTTATTTTAAATCATTGTGAATAAAGAGTAATCCTTTCCACATATATAAATGGATGCGAATAGTTTTGTACTGTTTAGTTATACTAATTACAACTAATTATATCATAAGTCTCCGAAGAAAATATTTCAATCCAAGAAACAATGGGACGATTACCCACTCCTATTTATTGTTACTTTAAATTGTATCATAATAATTATAAAACGGGTACATTCCCTACCGTTCCAGTTTAAAGAGAAAGATTGGTTTGGACACGTGAAGAAGATGTGTGAAAAAAGATTTACAAGGCGAGGCTGACTGGGCACGTCGGTCAATATAGGCGAACTGTTGTATATACAGTCCGTATATAGTATCCATTACTCTCCCTAAACCATATTATCCAGTCAGCACTTTTTGATCGTCCATAACAGTTCCATTCCATCGTCCGGCGGTGACACTTGCCCCAACCTCTAAATTTTAATAGTGTTTATTAAATCTCATTGTAATTGAGAAATAAATGTGTTTGTCTAAAAAATATCTTTTTTTTAAACCTATAAAACGAAAACCTTATAATAGAACGTATCTTGACCAGGCCAGTTCAAAATTATAAATGAACGTGCTCATAGAAGTAGAAGAAGCGAAAGACGCGTGTCAGGATTGTAGCATGTGGAAGAATGTAGTGTATCTACCTTCATGATATCATTGTATCTTTTTCTGCCAGTTCGAATCGTTTCTGTATATATGATCCAAATGGAATAAAGTTAAATTAGTGTGAGAAACCCATAAAACTGAATATTAGGTATTTAAAAAAATCATTAAAACAAATACAGGCGGTAGCGATAAAATAAAAATATATTTATATTTACCAAGTTAAACTCTTCATACTTACAAGATGTATGTATTATAAAAAGGATTTAGTTGCCGATCAGTGTTATAAATTTGTCAGATTCAATTCCCATAAGCAAAACAAAAAATACGGTATTAAATATTGTTGACAAGTTTTAGTTCTGAAATTTATAGACACTAATATAAGTTTGAAGATAACTCGTAAAAAGTGTTTAGGAAAATGTTGACTCGTTATTGATTTGCAAAGTTCAGTGTTCGGAAATAAATGTTCAACTAAACTCAAGTAGTGAATACGTAGTCGTTACGATAAATAAAGAATGAGCCTGAGTTAATGTAAGTTCTATAAACAAAGAAAAAAACCAGGCGGACTCCCGACAGAAGTGAAATCACCAAATTTTAGAATGACTGTTTTTTTTTAATGTTTCAATTTTATAATTGTTATTTGAAATTATTAACATCAAGCGTTTCCCCGGCACCTCAATTTGTCATGCTGTTATCTTTAATTCATTGGTTTGTGTTATGGGACCTTATATTGCGTGACTTTGGTGGTGTTTGGCGAAGTATATTTTTTTTGGGGTTTTTTTTCACACGGTATAGGCTAAAGCTTTGACCACAATCTCACCTGATTTTAAGTGTTGATGTGGTCCAGGATGGTAAATACAATAAACCTAGGTACTGGTACTCTCAGATGCTGGGAGGGGAGGGTGCTCGGGGAGGGGGGTGAGAGGAGGCACTCTCTACCCTCTCCCGGTTGTGATTAGGATTGTCTCTCTTGGCGGCCACTGGAGCATTCGCGGTGCATGCACTAGTCCGATCCCGTGTTTGCTCCAACTAGGTGGCGGGAGGTACCGCGGGGTTTAGTGGGTAGTGGTCAACGGCGCTTCTCGCCGCGAGTCCCACACTAATCCTGTGTGACAGCCCCTTGCACTTACGTGCGAGAGACTGTCACACATCTTCAGTCGCGCTTCAGCCAGTCCTGGAAGGGTACGTCTCTATCAGGTCTGGCTGGACAGCAAGTGCGTAAATGCATTCCCCTCGAAAAAAAAAAAAAAAGAAAAAAAAAAGGTACTCGTGAAAAGTGATGCTGCCGGAACATACTATTGGTATATGGCGACAGATTATCAAAATTGAGGGTAGCTAACCCAGGAAGGCATCATTAGAAAATGCCCTACCACCATGCTATGGTTTCCTCACGATGTTTTGCTTCACCGTAGGCTCAGGCCGATTTTAGAGTCGGATAGGTGGGGATCGAACCCGCGTCGTTTGACGCGAAATCCGGCCGCACTGCCCGCTGCGCTATCATCGCTTTAACTGAAGTGAAGTCATTTGAGGATGGTGGGGATGAAGCGTTTATTCTGAGGTGGCACGTAAATCCATGGAATATTCTAGGGTATAAATACACTGTTGAACTTCAGAATAGGTAGTATGGACAAAATCCTCTATTACCTGTCTCATCGAACGAATATTTCTACTATTAATATTAACAAACATAACCTAACATGTAACATTTGTCTAGTTTTGACAGTCCATGGGTGTTCCGTGCAATAATTATGTACGTTTTCACATAGTTTATTAAATTAAATAAAAATAAAAAAAAAAATAAAAAAAAATAATCGAAACGTACAATAAGCTGCATAAGTGTACATTCTATTATTTATCTCTGAGGACCAACACTTAAAGGCCATCTTATACTTGACATACGGTAGCATATTGATGGCTGATGTCATAGCATTAAGCATATAAGTGTAACCTCTACCGAGAATCACTCAACGCCGCTAAAGGAGTTCACTTCAAAAACACGGAATGTATTCGTAAAACAATCTCTGGTAATGTAGTTACCGTTAATATAAAATCAACAGTCATCTGTTGTCCTCACATAACATCCTGTTTACCTCGGCGCTTACTTTTTTTTTCTTTCTCTATTTAGATCACGTTTTCCGCATTTTAACCAGTTATTTACTAGAGCAGGATGTTTGAGTGATTACAAACCTTATTGAGAATTATTAAAGTGTTTGGTATTTTTTAGTATTTTATGTTAACACTAGCTGTGTGTACGTGGCTGCGCCCGCGTTTTATACGTTCTTGACTGCGTTTTAATTTTTTTTTATACGGAACCGTAATTATTTTCCGAAAATTATTTTAGTAATAAGATAAAGTAAAAATGTTAGTCATAAATTTAAACACTTGCCCGTAAAACCGTGCTTTGAATCGGATTTTATTCAATTTTTTATGAGTTTCAATTTCTTTACGAGGAACCCTAATTATTTTCGAAAATCAAAGGTATCGGAAGTTACGCGGAGTAACTTCAGCTATCTACCAAAAATCCTGTCAAAATGTCTCCGGCCGTTCTGGAGATAACCCGGAACAAACAGACAGACTGACAAAATAAATTATCATACATAAATTCATATGTATTTAGTAAGCAAATGTTATTTTGACTTTACAAACAGACAATTCAATTTTACTTATTATAATAGTATTTATGTATTAATATATGAAATTGGTAATATTCGAATGTTCATGTGTAAGTCGAATTTATTATTTCCTTCAAGTTTTTAATTCGAGATAATACATGCCTACATATTTTAAAACAAATAAATTCACATTTATTAGTTTTGAAGACGAAATACATATGATTGGAACGGTGAAGCTGCTACATTCTAAACATTTTATACCATAGACATGCTTAATTATTGCAATCTAATTTTTTCATTGGAACTATTAAATTCAACAAAAGTTAACTGAAATTGATAACTAATAATTACCATGTGGTTAAAAATCGATAACAATCGTTAATGAAAATTTGAAAAAAAAAAAAAAACCAAAAAAACTGTTTCCAATTTTTTTTTAATACTAAAACTCATTAGCTTCTAGTGTATATAATAAAGAGATTATTTTTTTATACAGTTTTTGTTGAACGGATTTTATTATATGTTGAGAACGAACTGCACGATTTTGATGGTTCTTTTTGTATTCGTTTCTTGCACTTGAAAAATGCCCTCACAAATTAGAAGAAAACCTACACTTCATACAGTGAAAAACACAACACAATAAACTAGCAAATATTTTATTAAATCGATCGATAAATAAAATATCTTAAAATCTTTTCATGTTTAAAAGTAAATTTCAATCTTTAATATCTAACATTTAATATACGTAATTGATGTAGTAACGTAGTTTTAAGTTGTAAGATTTCTTATTTTAAACCTCCTACAGATTTTACAAGTTGATATTGTTTTTACGTCGGAACTCTCCGGGTACATTATCTTAAGGGAACTTCCACGAGATTAATGATAATGGGTTCGCAAAACAGAGTTGACAGTTGCCCGAGCCACCGGAGCCGTTGAGAGGTGTTATTAATTTTTAATTTTATTGTATGTGAGTACCGCTCGAGCATCCTTGAACAACCTTTGGTGACGTAATTCAAATATAAATAAAACCTACCATCTCATATTAACGGAAATTTTGCATATTATCATTCCAGACATGACAGATATATATTTCAAATCTGATGGAGTCAGAAGATTAGACCACATTTCAAGAGAAATAAAATGCTGTTTTAGACATAATGTACAAAGCATGCCTTTGGTTATTACACTGATTTCTGACATTTTTATACCAAATTTTGCAGTTGCGAGATATCATACTTAGAGCGATGATATACTTGTAAAAAAATGGCATCTAAAATTTAATTCGCCAAAAAAAAATTGGAAAGTACATACAGAAAATATTGTGTATCCATATATTTAGTAATTTTAAAAGCGCACTAAAAATATTACAATTCATTCACTTTTGAATCTTAACGTATATTTTCCGTGTAAAAAAAAAAAATCGTCGGGTGGAATTTACCTTACTAATAAGGTCAAGTAGGCTTATTAGTACTAGATTTATTATAAAAACAAGTTTTATTCCGGAAGTAGCTTACTTACAAACAGTAAGTTACGAACAGAGGCACAGCTCGTAGTTAAGTAATATCTTTAAATGCCTTTTACTTACTTAATATAATACATTCATTTTTTATAATTAGTCAAGTTATAATGAATTGATAAATAAGTAACTAATATTAGGAACTTTACGCTCTACGCCTTTTGTTCAATAATATATATTGTTTGATAGAATGAATGGATATTTAAGAAAAACGATAGCAAACTTATTTTTATTTGTTGTAACAGCCAAGTAAGAAATATTTAGAAAAAAATGTAGACCGTGTTGTGCCGGCTAAGATTAGTATCACCCCATATTTATCTTCCAGTGTGTGTCGTTAAGAACGACTAAGGGATACCCCAGTGGATGGGTAGCAGCATGCTCTGAGCACTACAAACATCTGACTGCGATGGCCATCCCGCTTGCCAAGCGTGGTGATTATGCCAATTCTCCCCTTTTTGGGAGATACCTATGTCCGATAGTGAAGTCTTGCAGTTTAATCAATCGATAAAAAAATAAACAAACAATTTGTATAAAACAGACAGACACTTATTGGATTCTCTCATAGGATACATTTTCATTAACAAAAACAAACAGACAGACAGAATTGTATTATATAAAACAAAAGTGTCATTAGAAGAAACGATGATAGATATTTTTTTTGTAATCTGATTCCGTGTCGATGGATGTAGGTTCCAACCCAGCTATCTCGTTCTATTTAGCCGGACCATTCAATGAAGAGAAACACAATGTCGAAAGCATAGCATGCTGGTAGGGCATTTGCTAATAATACCCTCCTGGCTTATTATTACTCACAAGTTTCAAAACCTGTCACCAAGCACCAATATGTGTATTCCGGCTGCAGCTGGATTCGTAGTCAAAACACTGAGTCTACACGATGCAAAAAATAGAACAAAGGGAATATTTTAAAAACTTCAATAATATGTTCGCCGTGTACATGAATACGAATAAATTTGTGACACTTTTGTCGAGAACACATTTTACAATGGGAATAAATAGCTGAGCCGTGCATTTACAACAGGATATCAGACGCTCGATTTATCTCCTCGGGAACGAGCCAATTACATTTTTGTTTCAGCAAACAGACAAGTTCGATTCGTATACCGATTTGAACCAACTGACCAGTAAGTATTAAGTTACCGGTGTAACAAATTTTACACTAAATTTTCTCTTATTGTTGTTTATAAAAATTTTAAGAGTATTAATTATATATTTTATAATTCATATAAAATAGAATAAATATTAAATTTCTTTAAAATAATCAAAACGTTTATTATAATATTTATAATTAACATTTATAAGTGGACATCCAACAACTAATCCCAACGTTTAACTTCTGAGTTTTCCCATTAAAGAAATTTACAGTAACAAAACTCAAATATGAAAGAACTTTTGAACTATTATTTACACAGATGCCACCATAGGTTTAAGATTTCGCTTAGGTTACTACCCATCGGATAGTTTTTTATATAACATGTCTAAGAAAAGAGATCACCCTTTACTTGTGATACATGTGGAATATTGACTATGACAGATGAAATATGCCAAGAATAGAAATGAGAGAGAGAGTCGCTGTTGGACAATCTAAATTTAAAATACCAAAACTTAGGGATTTGTCAAAATTGGTATATTGACAGAAACTTGTTCAAATAAGTCCAAGAGGTTATACAATTTAGTAATCTTGATATAATCTTATATAGAACGAGGTACTAAGTGACTGATGATACCTTTAAAAGCTTCCAAATAAAAGAAAATACAAAAAGCCAGTATATGTAAAAGATACTGGTACATTAAAATAAAACATAAATAAACGTAGTCGAAATAAAAAAAACGAAACCAATCAATAACAATCATTACAATCGTATTGAGATACGATGGATGATCGCCTCAGAGCTGGCCGGCTATACAAGTCAAATATACCATTCGGGTAATAACGAAACAACGGGGGCGCTGAAACGCGTCCGGTTTCGACTGAGTAAATCCAATTTTATTACGCTAATAAAAGGCAATCCAATTAAAGCTGGAGATTTTTTACTGGCGATGCTCGGCGCTGGCGAGCGTAGGGCTCTCGAGTTGAGAGCTGGCGGGCGGCGTGCTACAGGTTTCAAATGTAACTGTTGCTATAATGACGCGCAGCCTTTGAACTCTGTATTTCAGTCGAAGCCAATCTCGTATTTTAAATTAATGATGTGTAAAAATACTCTTTGAGTAAAAAAAACAAAGTAAGATATTTTTTAAAATAAAATTATAAATATTTGAAAGACTTGTGAATTAAATTGTGATAGCTTCTATATTAGGTCTTACTTTCGATATGAATGTTTTGACGAGATCTAAATTTGTTTTTCGTTATAATTAATGTCGCCTGCTACATTACAAATCTAGCTTCTAGCTAATTTACATTTATCAAACGTTAAATATATCTTCGACTCGATTTGTTGTTTTTTTTTTCAAAAGTTTTGAAATTATTCACTAAAACGTTAATGCTATTTTGAATTCATATTATTTCTAGTATTATATTGTCCTGGTATACGTTACGCCTTGTTTATAGGCCTCAATTAAGCTCTTATGCCTACTGTCAACGCAATAAACGCACACTTTTGAAGCGATTATGAGCAGTCGGTGTTGCTGTCGAATTCCGCGTCGAGGGACGCAAGTTCGAACCCATTTTTCGTACTCTAAAGTAAGCTTGAGCATTTGTTGAACCATATCGTGAGGGAGCCATAGCATGATGGTAAGGTATTTTCTAATAATATCCACCTGGGAAGCTACCACCCTCAAATTTGAACATCTATTGCCAAACATCAATAGGTGCTACCGAGTATCAATTGAAATCGCAGCTCTAGACTTAGCGTGTTTACCATCCTGGACCACATGCTCACTTGGCATCAGGGATGAATGCGTCCAAAGCGCTGACTTAGCCTAAACAGTACCAAAAAAAACAATCACTAGACGAATAAGACATTTTCGATTCAATATTTAATTCATTTGCAATAATATTTAAATAAATCGGTGCATTGTCAGCTGAATCCATCGTTGTTTCTATAGCGGTTCAAAATAATCTCGACGCCTCACAGACTCATGCATATTTTAAGTGGAAAATCGATACTAAACTGAATTCAATCGGAGCCGTGGTACCACGTATAACAGGTATTATGCTGAAAACGCGAGAATATGTGCGCGTCATACGTGATTTACGATAAATGTAAACATTCTTGATACGTAGTGTTGTATATATTAATTACATTGCATTAACTGCCTCGGTAGCGCAGTTGTATTACATACGACTGCCGTTCTGAGGTCTCGGGTTCGATCCCCGGGTCGGGTCAAGTGATATTGGGTTTTTTTTCTACTCAGTATCATCCCGGAGTTTGGAATTTGTGCCCGATATGGCGATAGGCTCGCCCCCTGTCTCATCTGGGACGGAACTAAGCACGGCGAAATGTGGGTGGTGTAGTTCGCTACTTCACCTCTGCCTAACCCTTCGGGGAAAACAGGCGTGAGCATATGTATGTATGTATGTATATTAATGACAAACTCATACTTCAAATTTCCTTGTGAGTATGAATTTGTTTTCTGTTGTATATATAATACTCTTTAATTCATCGAAATACTAAATGAGTGGTCATGACCATGCTGTGCAGAATCTATTTATGTTAAACGTATATTACAAGAAGGAAATGCACTTTCACGGTTAGGGCTTCGTTTAGTTTAATATTATTCTTAGTTTTTCAAAGATTTCAGGTTTGACGACTCGTTGATGCCGCATATATCATCATTGCCTACACTATTGAGTATTTGCTGCTTAGAAATGAATTTGAAACGAAGTAAAGAACAGTAAGAAAATTCAAGTTGTATGTAACAAAAAAATATTGTAGTACAACTGCAATAGTTCGGTTATTGTTACTTATTATCCCTACTTTTACAATATTACAACAGTAAATAATAATAATAGTTATGTCACTCGGAACTAGTTCATATTTAAAAAGAACTTTTGATTAAGTTAAGAAAAAAATATGATTAAGTAGGGATGCCATAACCTGCTTCGAACAAAATATCATTATTAGTAAAACCTAAGTAACAGTCAAAATATTTTAGGCCCCTTACAGCTAATGTTTTAACTAAAGACATATTATTTTCTCTTCTAAGAGACGCATGGAAATAATTGTACAATGTATGTATATTTATATATACTAGCTGATGCCCGCGGCTCCGCTCACGTTTTATATTTTCTTCACTACGTGATATAGTTTTTCAATAATTTATACCTTTATTTTTGACGAGGGGAATACATTTACGCACTACCCTTACCAATTGCAATAGAAGGATCAAGTCCCCCCAATGCAAATGGTAAGGGGGTGTGGAGGGACGTCTCCACACCAGTGTGGGACTCACCCGGCGAGAAGCGCCGGAAATACTCACTAAACCCCCCAGAGCCGCCAGCCGCATTTAGGCGGTGATACGAGATCGCGGTAGCATGCACCACATCGCCCCCTACGGCATCAATAATTTATACCTAACCTAAAAAAAAACAAATTAATAAAGAAAAATGAGAGTCTTTTGTTTTTATTAGCGGAAAAAACTACATAGGAGTAAATCGAAAAAAAAAAATGAGAAAGGATCTATGGAACCCAAAAAATTAAGAATAGCCTTCTTACCATCTTAGTCAGTAGTTTTGAGGTGATTGTGCTTCAAGTAACCCATTTTCCTTAGATATACTATAAATTAAAAAATAGAAAATTATATACATACATTTAATATAGTTTTTACTTTTATAAATAAATATGAATATTTAAAAATGATATCACCAAAGGGCACTAAATATCTGATCATTAGAATTATTTGAATTTTTCAAAATAAAAACAAATCTCCTTCTAGATAAGCAAATTTTTATATTGCAATAATTTTAATGCCTCGTCAGTGTAATCCGGTAATGTTTGTCGAGCAAGCACTGTTAATTAAACTGCTGGAGGAAATCACCATCAAACGTAAAATAATTTTATCACGTTAAAAGCTAATAAAAATATTTATATTACCGCTTACGTTGATGCCGAAGTAAACTGTAAAACTTATTACATCTTTCGACAGTATTAATTTCGAAGATTCTTGATTATTACAAAAGATAAATAATCCATTTTCTATCAATTTCCCTATAACACAGTGATTTTATTTTAAAAAATCTTGTTAGTAGTCGTTATGTTCTAAGACTATCTTAAAAAATGTTTGCTTTAAAATTTTGTTCACTTAAATACACGGAGCGTTTATGGTTGAAGAGCGATAGATCCTAAACTGAACGTCTTTCAGTGAAAGGAAATTTTTGATGCAACCATAACATGATTTTCAGAATGAAATCTAAATTTTTATTATAATTGTCTATCAGTATGATGAGATTAGGCTTAAAATTAAGTTCATTTATACTTAACGTGTCACTATCTTCAACTATATCTACTAAACGTAACGTTAACCTAACATTTAAGAATGACTATTACAATTGCGAAAATAATTGCCTGAAGATAACGTAGAAATTCGTAGAATTGAATTGGAAACTAGTAAAAATGAGAATTTAGTTTTAGCATATGCATTGAGTACAGTGGGGAGCCATTTTCGAGGTTGAATGCAGTTATTATCCGTTCTGTGTTTTAAGGACTCGAATAAATCTTTCTTTCATTCTAAAATTTACAATATTGCAAAAAAAAAAGCCAATCTAGCAAAACTTTAGCAATATCTAGAACTTTTTAAAGTGCCAAGGAAACTTCGTGATAATATATAATACTGAAGTTTATAGTTGCTTGAACTAGCGAAATAGCCGCGATAATCAAGTGACAATAATTAAGAACAGTCAAACTTTCCCGACAATTTTCTTCCTAGGTGTAGCGGAAAACTTTAAAATGGCTTTACCTCGGTTAACACCGGTCCCAGTTAGGGTTGAAAAGATTCAGTGTGCTTCATTAAAACTGAGTTAAGGGGATCGACAATGGAACAGAAGTTGAGGCCTCGGATGCAATTAGTGAGTCCAAACCGCTCACCACGAACGCATTCACCTTTTCCTTCCGTATAAAGCGCTGTTGTTTGCTTTGTTGTTTCTTTACATTCGTTGAAATGATTTTCATATCTATTGTTAGTAGTTACATAAAAATGTATAGAAATTTTAATTATTTCATTAATATTATCTCTTAAAATAAATCCTTAATTTAAAAGTCGAGAAATATTATACTAATTTGCATGATTATTTTCTTAAATAACAAACGCATTCTTTGGTCAGGCTTTAGTGTTCTGTATTTTTACACTCGATAAAGTATGTAGAAGCTATAAGTAACGTTTTCTATAATCTATATATATATACAGATATATACACCGAGGTAAACTCAAAAACTACTGGACCGATCAGCATGAAACCACAACCATTCGACGCGGAATTAATCGTAGATGGTTATAGGCTATATATTTTTCAAATTCTATGAGCCCTTTGCCATGTTTTCTCAATTTGTTTGTTTATTAATTTATTTGCTCCTGGGGTTCCTTTGACGCACCATCACCTCAAAACTACTGAACATATCGAGATAAGACTAATACCTTTCAACGCAGTATTTTTCGTAGACAGGTATTTTTTGGATTCCAATGATCCTCTCTCAATTTTTTTTCGATTTACTGTTTTGTACATTTTCCACTTCAATTTACGCTTATACACATTTTTTCTGCTAATAAAAACAAAATAGTCTTACTTTTATTCAAATGAAACGTCATATGCACAGAACATATGAAACGTGGACGGAGCTGCGGGCACCAGCTAGTACTTTATATAAGCTAAGGAAGACATAGGGTAAATTAACTTTTATATACTTTTCTCATCTCAGATTTGTCCATTAAATTGAGGAAAAAAAATCAAGAATAAAATTGCTCAGTATAAGTTGATTATGAATTCTGAGTCCATATATCTATCGATATATCAACGTTTTAATCCTAGCCGTTTGTCTAGGCAAAATAATCTACGCTTGATATAAAACCGGATCATTCTTTGACTGTTAAGTTTGAAATAAATTTCATCTATTTGATAATGTTGAATTTAATACTTTCTTAGTAAATTGTTAATCTATATAAAAATTACCAAAGATATGTTTTTCCTTTGATCAATATATGTCCCTTATTGTTTTAGTAATAGTCGATGAGCTGTATTTATCAATAAATACTTTTTTTTTTTTTCTTCTCAAAATTGCAATAATAACAAAAACATATGAGTGAAAAGGAATGTTTTAAATAACAGCTGTCGATTCGTCGAATGAGTCGTATTTAAGCCAGAGTAATTTTCAGTGCTACCATTGCAGATTTACAACAGATAACGAGTTCATGATTAATATTGAGGCGCCGAATGCAAGCATTGTGATTAACGATGACCAATCAACAAGCGACGATGAGAATTTATTCGGGACGTATTTTCACTGGACGCTATTGTCGGCACGCAGAAATAATAATAATGATTACATAAGAAAAAAATGACAGTTACAGTTTACGTGCCAATTAAATAATTAATTGTGATTTAATTCATTTTTGTATAGTTAATTAATAGGAAAAAAATACTGTTGACTAGCCGTGCGCCAGCGGTTGCGCATTCATATATTTTTCGTTGCGTAATATAGTTTTTATTTTTTGTACGGAACTCTAATTATTTTAAAAAAAAATTCTACTAACATTAAGCAAAACTATGTCTCACAAATTCAAATACCTGCCGGTAAAACTGTGCGTTCAATTCAATTCGGATTTAATTCAAATTTTTATGTATTTTATTTTTTTTCGCGGAACCCTAATTATTTTCAAAAAAAACAAAAGTACTCTAAGTTACGCGAATTAACTTCAGATATATGCCAAAAATAATTCCATCAAAATCGGTCCAGCCGTTCCGGAGATTACCCGGAACAAACAGACAAAAACTTAAAAAAAAAATTTTTTTTATTTTGGTATCATCGTATATACTTTTATATCTGTTCAGTATAAAAGAAACCATTTTGATATTACAAACAGACACTTCAATTTCATTTATCAGTATAGATCAAATAGGAAATAGAGCAAAGTACATACATACACAGAATTCAAAGTAGTACCAACCAAATTATATTTTTATATAATTTTCAAACATTATAATTACGTGAAACTGTTACTGATTTTAATTTTAATATCTTTACTGTTATGATAAACATAATTTAGAAAAAGTAGATTGTAAATTTTAAAATTGGGGAATCTTTAGAATAATATTAACTTGTAATTTAATTATTCATAATATCATTTATAAAATCAAGTTCTTAAAGTGATAATAATATAAGATATAACTTGTATCATTATTTACGAAACAGTGCAGTAGAGTTACCCATAATTTAACTAAATTCATAAATTAGTCATAATTTGTGTAACCTAAATTGAAGTTATTACTGCGTAGAAACTTATAACTCGAAAAATAAATGCAGTTATTAACATACCGAGATATTAATTCAATATATTTTTTTAAATTTATTTAAGGCTATTTGAATTGATCATAATAGTTTGTATGATTAATAAAAAAAATTGTACCAGAAAGAATTATTTCAAAGTAATCTATTTTGCAGATAGAGCATTATTTATATTTTATTTTCAATTCTATGTAACACAAATTAATTACCTACGTACTTTTTTTTAGAGAAATTACCAATCTCAAAAAGTACAAAGTCATTAAACAACAAACAAAGGGTTCGGTTTCCTAAACAAAACGTGAAGCAAACAATCTTCGCACATACGAACTACGTATCGCGTAGAGCCTTTAATATAACAGTTCAAGCGGAAAATCCGATATCTTGAGCCGGAACATTGATGAGCGTTTAAATATTCATGAGAACGCCACGCGCGCACTTCGCTCCCAGTACCTACAATACAAAATGACGGCTGTCAACGAACGAGCACTTCTAGATTGGCCACAGAGTTATTTTTAAAACCATATTATTATATTATATATACTAATAAATAAAATTGAAGTGTCTCTATGTAATGTCAAAATAATATTCTTTTACTAAATGCATATGAATGTATACAAGATACCTATACCAAAAATACAATTTTGTAAATGTTTGTTTGTCTGTACATTTGTTCTGGATAATCTCCGAAACGGCTGGACCAATTTTGACACGACTTTTTTTCGGTAGATAGTTGAAGTTAATCTTCGTAACTGAGGGTACTTTTGATTTTTGAAAATAATTAAGGTAGCGCGTAAAAAAATTTAACTCGTTAAATTGTAAATAAATTCAGATTTAATGGTCAGTTTTACGAGCAAGTGCTTGAATTTATAAGAAATATTTTTAAGTTATCTTATCAGCAAAAAAGTAGGAAAATAATTATGGTTCAGTTTAAAAAAAAATTAAAACGGAGTAAGGAATATATAAAACGCGGGCAGAGCCGCGGGCACACAGCTAGTGTTTTCATAAAACTCATAATAATTAATCACATAATCGATACATTATATTTTTAAAGCAATAAATTAATATTCACGTGTTCAATTAAATAGGGCAAAATTCTAGAATAGAGTAAATCCACCTCGGCTGGGTTTTCCGTGGGAAACTACCCAGAACCTTCTCAACTGAAACACCTCAGTGTGTCAAGACGTAAATCTTCGACCATAGTGTGTTACCAATGATAACGCACTATACTAATACATGTTCTGTTACAATAAACCTAATAAGAAGGCTCAGGGTTACTCAAGCACCATTGCCCGAAGAGTTGTAAAACTTACGTGGAGTCATTTTTCGTAGAACCGATGAGCGATGAACGATGGAGTCAGTGGGTTTTGGACTGGCAACCACGTACCGGAAGAGGCAACATGGCTTTCAACAAGTTGGAGATCGCAAGTATCTGCTGGATTTGGGTGGTGCAACATGAAAAATGTATCCAACAAAATATTCTTTTAAGCAAAGATACATATATAAGACTATCTCGGTGGTGCAGTTGTATTACGGTACGACTGTCGTTCTGAGATCTCAGGTCCAATCCCCGGGTCGAGTCAAGTGATATTGGGTTTTTCTACTCAGTATCATCCCGGAGTCTGGAATTTGTGTCCCATATGGCGACAGGCTCGCCCCCTGTCACGTCTGGGACGGAACTAAGCTCGGCAAAGTTCGCTATGTCACCTGCGCCTAACCCTTCAGGGATAACAGGCGTGAGCTTATGTTATATATGTTATGATAAAAAACAAATTTTAAAGACCTAGGAACAATATTATTACGTACATGTATGATGTGACCAATATGGTCAATATACCACCGATTCCGGATATAGATATATCTCTATATAAATTCTCTAAATGCAACACGAAAGCTGCATTTGCTTTTCTTTTTTGTTATACAGTATAGGCTCAGTGCTTTGACCGTAATCTCACCTGATGTTAAGTGACGATGTCCAAGATGGTCCAGTATGGTAAACACACTAAGCTTATATACTGGTTATCAAGTGATGCTGCTGCCTATTGGTAATTGGCGACAGGTTTTCGAACTTGAGGGTGGTAACTACCCAGGACGGCATTATTAGAAAATCCCCTACCACCAAGCTATGGTTCCTCACGGTGTTTTCCTTCTCTGAAAGCTCAGGCTGATTTTAGAGTTGGATAGATGGGTTTGATCCCACGTCCATTGGCACGGAATCCGGCCGTACTATCTACTGTACCATCATCGCTTCACGGACACGTGTTATTTATATATTAGCCATGTTTGCATTACAGTGAGTTAGCTATATTTTTTAATCTTTTATGTGATTTTAGTACATTATTCTTACAATCGTCTATAACAAATTCACTTATCGTTAGTATGTCTTGTGAAAAAAGGAATTTCGAACTATTTGATAAAATTATCAATATTTGATTTTTACCTCGCTTTTTAACTTTTTGATGAAAATAATTTGTCTATATTCCATTTAAAACTAAAAATATTTTACTTTTAAAGCACCGTTTCTTAACCTAATTTTGCACACCTCTCATTTTTTGCATTTTTTAAACTATATTTTTAACATAATCACGCCCTCTCGGCGTTAACTCGATGCCTTCTAATTTTTTTTTTCTGGGTCCTCTACTTTCATAAGGAGGCATTATCGCACACGTTGAGAATCTTAGTTTTAGACAATCTAATAAATCCATAATCAAATATTAAAATCATTGAATTGTATATTATGTATGCTCCAGGTTAGAACTAAAGTGAAAGTTTCTTAATTTGTTTAAATTATTTATGGAACATTGCTAGCAATACATGAAAAAAAAAATATTAAAAGAATATGCAATTTATCAATTTTACGTAAACAAATATAAACGCCAAAAAGAATTAACGACATGAATCTTTTAGAAAGTCGACGAGGAAGTGACTTATAAGATATCCAAATATCATTTGGAAAGGTCACAACAATTATAAAATTCATAAAGAATAATCTTTAAGTAAAATAATTAAATGTTTGTATCATCAGCGGAAGTCGATGAATGAACGCTAAAGATTTTCAAATAACGAATTTGCATACGAAATTGCGATTGGATTATGGATTTTCCTATTAATTTTTTTTTGTTCCTCAGACGTATATAGATATTTATAAATATGTATACATTCCTATTTAATGGCAATTATACAGATATAAATATAATCAAATATGTTAAAATTTTGCTTTTTATTTCTCGTTTAAAATAAATAAATAATAAAGTTGTTTAATGGTCAAATGTCTTTTTTTTTATTAGGTTGTTTCAAAATTATCATAAATTCACATCTTCACATATCACATCTTCAGTAACATCAAGTTAATAAAATTAAATATTAAATAATAGACAAATACGTATCAACTGCTAAGTAAAATAAGTACGTTAAGTATATAAGTTAAGTAAATAAGTAAGTTTAGAAAAAATCCATCCATCTATTCAACCAAAAGACGCCCACTGCTGGACATAGGTCTCCTCCAAAGATCACCACGACGACCGGTCTTGCGCCACACGCATCCAGCGGATTCCTGCAACCTTCACCAGGTAGTCTGAAACATAAACATAACATTGTGGAAAACATAATTGATCTATATTTAACAATATATGTACCATAGTAAAAAACGGTAGTGCGGTTGGATTCCGCGTCAATGGACCCGGGTTCCAGCCCACCTATCCAAATCTAAAAAATTAGCCTGAGCTTTCGGTGGAGAAAAACATCGTGAGCAAACCATAGCATGGTGATGAATTAAACAGTAGGGAATTGTCGCCAAATATTAATAGGTGTGTTCCGGCAGCATCACTTGAGAACCAGTACCTCTAAGCTTAGTATGTTTACCATCCTGAACCTCATCGTCATTTAACATCAGGTGAGGTTATGGTCAAAAGACTCAGCCTACACCGTGTAAAAAAATGTCAATAACAGTCTGATTGCACTGTTGTCAACTCGACAGATTTACTATGGATTTAGAAATTGTCATAACAGTCAAATTATTATTAAATTTCACTTTATTCTTGCTTTTTTAGCCCTATGGAAAATCGTAATACTTTGCAATCAAGCCCTTTCCTCGACTTCGATAATTTTTCAGTTTGCACGTCCGAATATGTCAAATACCATTTACCATGACCTGCAGTCAAACTGAATGTTCAGTTTTGTGGGTCAGTAATCTATGTTGTAAGGTGTACACCAGCGAATAAATAAATAAATAATAAAAAAAAAATACAGAAAAATAATAACAAAAATAAAATTTAGGTACATTTAATTCGAGCCGAGTGTACGCTAATAGAAACTATTCAAGGTCATATTCTAATATAGCTAATGAACAGCCAATTACTGACAAATTGTCTACAATTTACTTATACAACTGATAATATACTTTATCATATTTAATCGCCTAAGGACCACAGAAACTTACTTGTCTTAGGAACAAAAATATATTTCTAATAAATTCGGCTAGCATAATAATTAAGTAACAGGCGCTCCAAGGTTGTACGGGTTTTAGTTTATACCCTAATAGCGGTTTGCGATTTCGCAACACCCAGTTTGTTCCAGTTTAAAATGCCTAAAGTCAAAGTACAAATTATTTAGGGCCCGTGTGTCATACTGTCATATTATTGAACTACACGGGCGTCGAAGGAATTTTACCCTGAACCGGTCAGATAAAATTAATTAGATAATATCTAAGTTTAATGTCTCGCGATATACAGACTTATCAGGTTTATCTAAGCCGTAGGCATTGATGTACATAGATTTCAACTAGCATGCCTAAATAAACACAAATATAAAGTAGACGTTTTTTGTCATTTTGGTCGAAATTCGACATTATTGAACATTTGAGGAAAAACATCTGCTCCTAATTTTTTTTATTGATAAAACTAAATAACGATAGTAAGCACAGGCGAAAAATCTCTTAAACTGTTTAATCTTCACCTATTTACTTATGAATACTGTGACATGAAACAGTTTTCAGTACACTTAAGTTAAAAATAAACAAATAAATTTGAAATAGTTATTAGAAAATAGTAAGTGCATTTTCAATACGCCTTAAATAGATAGATATAAGTTCTTCATTTTAAAAACCTGCAAACTGTTAACAACGAATCAAAAATTATAATTTACTTGTTTTTTGACAATTTATAGACTCAATACTTTCACCACATTCTCACCTAATGTTAAGTTTCGATGTGGTCTAGGATTGTAAACACACTAAGCCGTACTGGTTCTCAAGCGATGCTGCCTGAACACGCCTCTTAGTATTTGACGGCTGGTTTTCAAATTCGAGGCTGGTAGCTGGGAGCGGGCCTTATTAGATAACGCCCTACTACCATGCTATAGTTTCATCATGACGTTTTCCTTCACCGAAAGCTCAGGCTGATCTTACAGTTGGATAAGTGAGCTCGACAGCAAAACCGACAGCGCTACCATCGCTTATTTAAAATTAGAACGTTAGATTTGAAGTTATGCTTTGTGAAGTACAAAAGATTATTCATACAACTAAAAGGCTTGCGCAACACAAGTTGCAGGTGCCAACAAGAATGAACGAAATGCAGTCCAACAACTAAATAATCTCACATCAAACCAGGCATTGTTTTATCGTAATAACCACGTCAGCAATCACAGCAAAATTACACACCAAAATCAATTCACATTCATCAATAATTTTTCTCTGACAATATATAAATTATTTTAGATAGGCATAAAGGCAAAATTTACGACACAACCCATTAATTACTCAAATTGATTGCCAGTATCAATTGAGCGTAATGTTACCGATCTATCTAGTCGAGTATTATTTAAATAGAGTAGGAAATCCCGCCATACCCAGTACGTACCTTTCCAAATAGCGATGATAATTATATTGCGAAACTATGGGAGTTGGTCGACATCGAGGTTATTGCCGACGGGAAACGTGTACGCACCGCCCAAACGTTTGTTAGATGCTTGAGATTCGAAGAATTGCAGAAACAGTTGTATTAACTTAAAAGGGAATAGTGCTAATAGTCTTAAAAATGTGAGGTCGATAGCTCGTTCCAATACTCGTACATACTTCAATTTAATTTCTAATTAATTTTGATTGAATTTAACTAATTGTCACATGACAGTTAAAACTGTTTCTTTGTTTTAAGGACAAGTTTTCTGACTACCTAAATGTCTTCCTAATCTTGAAGTGATGATAGCTCAGTTGGTAGTGAAGTTGGATTCCGCGTCGAATGTCGTATATTCAAACCCACTTAACCAAAATTATAACAAGCCAACGTTTTCGGTAAATGACAACATCGTGAGAATGGTGATATGACAGTTACCTAATAAAACCCGCTTGACTACTGTATTTACGTTGATTCTTGGTTCAGACTTTATCCTTAGATGAGGTTGCAAATATTATTTTATTACACCCAAGAATTTCACTTGGATGCACAACGACAGTAAAAGCAAGAAAAAAGGACTCACCGTAGTGTTACACAAATGGCGTGTAGCAAGCAGGCTGGTCCTTTGAGCCAGACATAATAATTTCATCAATGTTTTATGCTACTTATATTATGAACAACACATGAAAAAGAAAGAGAAAGGGGCGGGAGAGGATAGGGTGAGGGCGAAGTTGCCGTTGTGTAAACTATTTTGAACCTAAACAGCTACCAATTTTGAAAACCTGTCACCAAGCACCAAGGGTTGTATTCTGGCAGCATTACTTGGAAGCCATAATAGAAAGCTGATCCTATACAATATAATAGGAAAATCCTTCATAATTTAACCTTAATAAATTGGTTTACATACTTACTCGAATTCTATATTCTTACATCTCTATGTCTTTCTACGAATGGTTTAAATTGATTAAGAAAGCTTACTAACTGCTTATTCTCAAAGGCACTAAATTTAATCATGAAAGTTAATGTTTTTTTTGTAGCAGATCCTTTTGACTCAATAATATACATAATATATACAATATATATAATATGTATAAAGTAAAATTAAATTTCACAGAAACAAAATGAAGCCGCTTTCTATATTTATCTTAGTATACTCCTTCAAGGAAACTTAATAATTTCAAAATGTCGGTATAAGGGTATGAACTTTCTGTAAACTAATTAGTAATTTAAATAAACGCTAAGAAACCTTGTTATTTCAGCTCGCTGTTGCAAAACTTTTCGGTTGTTTAATTTTCTAAAACAACTGTTATAATATATTCAATTTAATAATTAAACAATAAAAAAGTATTTTCAGCGTAAAATGTTCAAACTCTCAGTATTCAGGTGTGTAAATCCATCCATCCATTTAATTGAAAGACGTCCACTGCTGGTCATAGGTCTCACCCAAAGATTTCCACGACGGCCGGTCTTACGCCACCCGCATCCAGCGGATTCCCGGGACCTTCACCAGGTTGTCGGTCCACCATGTGGAGGGCCTACCCACGCTACGGTAAGTAAAGGTAAGTAAATATGTTGCTATAAAACGAAAATATTAGAATAACAATGAATTACTGGTACAATAAATTACAATAGAATAAAAAATATTTATCTAGATAATTAACACATTTATGGTTTTCTTTTTATAACTGCTTTTAAAAAGCTTCAAGAGTAGTTATTTACTGCCATGAAACTTTTTTTTGTAACTTTAACCTTTGTAACTTGTATACGCTGCAATGTATCATGATCAAGTCACACTGACATCCTTTGTATGTCATGTTTGTCATGACCGATATCGAAGTCGTATTTAATGAAGAATTAGTCGAAAAAATAAATTGTATAGGACTAGTATTATTTTAGACAAATATTTAGTAATCATTTTGATTTAATTACTAATTATCATATAGGTCCTGAAATACGAAGATTAGATTTTTGCAAATTCACTTTTTGAATATTTTTAAATATGATTAGCTTTTAATGTCCTCTTCTCTTCGGCAAATACCCCGTCGGACGAGAGTAAAAATATTACATTCATAATTAAAAAGTTAGGGAGTCCGGAAGCAAGAATGAGGAAAGCCCCTCGAAGTTTCCGAACATTCTTTCTTCGAAAGTTGTTTCGCCAAGTATTCGAAAAGACGTCTGCTGAAACCTCGGGAGACCAATTAATGATAAAATAATAATAGTCACTTCTGACGACGTTAATTTTTGTTGTTTATTTTTTAAAGCTGTAATAAAATAATTATTTCCAATAAAGCCAAAATTAACTGAATTTCATTTTATGTAATCATATAATAAATATTAAAACATACAAAAAAAAAATATAGACTATTCTCTTAAATAATGACAGCGACATTTTCAATTGTCCACAAGTTAAAAGTATCCACGATTTCCATTATGCCATTAACACAGTTTTTGTTGAAAAATAGTGTAACAGAATTTCGTTTTCTTGTTATCCATTCAATGAATTATCACTACAGTAGTAAATTATTTAATTTTTTCTGACATGCATTAATGTAAAGTAAAACATATTGTAATCAAAAAGACTTTACCGTAACATAAAATAAGCTCACGCCTGTTATCGCTGAAGGGTTAGGCAGAGGTGAAGTAGCGAACTGCTCCACCCACATTTCGCCGAGCTTAGTTCGGTCCCGTATGTGATAGCGGGCGAGCTTGTCGCCATATCGGGTACAAATTCTAGACTCCGGGATGATATTGAGTAGAAAAAAAGACTTTAAAGTATCTTTTAAAGCAGTTCCCACGCATTATATAGTAGACTAATGAACATTACTGGTAGTGTATGCATGGTTATTTTATTTTTTCGTAAATAATAAGGGTTCCGCGTAAAAATGTCATAAAATCCGATTCAATGCACAGTTTTACCGGCAGGTGTTTGAATTTGTGAGAAGTATTAGTCCCAAAACTAATTTTAGGAAAATAATTAGGGTTCCGTATAAAAAAATTAAAACGCATTGACAAATATATGAAACGCGCCGCACCTACAGCTAGTATTTCATAATAAGTGTAATAATGACATTAGCTATAACATTTTGTCTCAAAATTTCGGCCATTTTATTTGAAACTTCTACTAGTGATTAGCAACGAACAAACAATCTAACCGCACCGATTTAATTTATTCCGAACAACGCGAAACAGTAATCGATTAGTTTGTACAAAACGGTAGATTGTTTTATCGTTATCTTAATTAATATAACAAATATTAATATGTAATAAATATAATTATATATATTACAAGTCACTTACAAAGTATTTTACTACATTTTCCTTAACGAACGTCTAAGTAAATTTAAATGAAGTAAACTTAACGCGGGTTGTTTTTCTTTACTTTCTCTGTTTTCATTTCATTTTCTTTCTCCGTAACGTCCACTTTAATACGATAATGATAGTTGAGAAATAAACTATTTCAATCTCTCCATCTACCCATCTCATCATCATCATCATCTCCCTACCCTTTTCCCATTTTTATTTGGGGTCGGCGCAACATGTTTCCTCTTCCATTCCTCTCTATTTTTTGTCATCTCCGCATTCACTCCTTTCCTAAGCATATCATCTTTCACACAGTCCATCCATCTTTTCTTTGGTCTGCCCCTTCTCATGTAACCCTCCACATTCATATCCAATACCTTTCTTACAACATCCTCTTTCTCCCTGCGCATCACATGTCCATACCAAGACAAACGACCGCCTCGTAAGTTGTCTAGCCATCTATCCTAGTCTATCTAGTCCAGTCGTAAGACTTAAAAACCACCCACCCACATTAAAAAACATTACATATCGTTTCATTATAGCACATATTTCGTCAATTAAGACAAATATTTTTATACAATTGATTTAACATTACGACTGACATTTACGATCTGAGATACGTTTTATAAAAATAACAGTTGTAAATGTAAAAATAAAGGCTATTTCTTTTTCGGTTTAATAAATATACGAATGAATTATTTATTGAGGGCCCATATCAAGTTTGTTATAACATATTATACTCTTGTTAAAATGTACTATTGTGCCCTAAAAATGGTTTGTGTGACCGGATTTGAAGGTTGACAAAAAAAAAGTAACTTCATAATAGGTTCTATGAAACAATTTTTAGATCAATGAGAACATTACTTTAGCAGCAGGTGTCAAGTTTTTTTTACCTGACTGCATAATGTTTAACGGAATTTATTTTTAGATGATTAATTCTTTGCAATATTACAGTAGTGCTTACGAGATATTTTTTTTATTGTAAATATATTTTGTTGCAATGAATTTATTGTTATTTCAATAAACGTATTTGTTTATTTTACCTTTTCGCACATCCTTGAGAACAATAGAGGACTTAATGACATAGGCATTTTCTCCCAGTGAACCTTAGAGTGGTGAAAAGATGAACAAGGTGCAAAATGTACAGTATATATTGTTTGGATATGTTCCTTTATGAAATATATAAAACTTCCCAAGATTACGATACATAACATATACTGAAATGCATTTATTGAATTCTATATAAGTTTATTTTTCGTTTGAATAACAAAGTTTTTTATCATAATTAATCGGAATTTATTGTGAATACACAATATGACAATAAGTAAATAAATATATCCTATGAAAACAAAATAGTACATAAATTACATAGTTTATACATGAAGTTAAAAGATAGTAAAAAGTTTTTATACCATGAAGTTGAGAAACAGGCATGCGGTCCGTCTGATATAAGCGGTTGGTTACCGTATGTAGTAAGTAAGTAGTAGTGTCACATTAGCGTTTTATTTCCAACATAACAATATTTATATGTTATATTTAAAATGTAATATTTTATATAGTAATTAATACTGGGCAAAAAACCTAAAATTAAGGAATTTGGTGAAGTCATAATTTTTACAAATAACCAAATTTTTTAAATATAGTGTAGAAAAAAAAAACGAAATAACACTTTTTTTACGTGAGTATTTACGTATTCCTCTGCCAGCTCTAATCTAAGAGACTCTAATCCTGAATTAGAGATGGTGTGAGGTATGTGAGACTCAGACGCACTCAGACGCAAATAGGAGTGCAGCCAAGGAAATAACGCTACATTATCCATTCCAACATAGGGCTATACATCACCGTGAGAGATTCTATATATAAGTAGTAAGAAGCTCCTCACAGCCTTAAACCTAATACGAACCACGAAGAAGTGCAGCTCATTACTTACGTCTTTTTATTCCGAGGTAGTACTAAAGAGATTTCTATCGATCCAGTGCTCATAAATAGTGACAAACATCTTGAACATAAAACGAGGAAATTTCATTGGACGGATCCACCAATCACACAATCGATACGAAGTTTGCCCCCCGTAACGGCGACCAATCAAATCTAAGGAATCTGTAAAGTTTAGTTGACATGAAATGACATCATCTTAAATCTCATCTTCTTTGTGTATGGTATAATTTAAGAGCCAGTACGTAAAATAAAATAATGCAAAAGTCGTTAAGAGAAAGCAATATCTAAATCTTTTGTAATGCAATTTGCAAAAATGCAATTTTGTAATATTTCTATAACAAAATTCCATTTATATAATTTTCCTACTTAAAAAGGTTTACTATAGTATGCAAATAAAAGTTTTCATTCTGTTTAATCCATAGTATTTGTTTATCAATACATTACATCGTATTACCTTAGATAATACTAAACGATAAATGTAGCACAGGTCTTTCGGGTATTCGCCAAGGTAAATGGAACCTGCGCAACACAAAACTTTAGCCATCGTTACAAATATATCGCAAAAGCATCTAACTTTAATGCAACCCATTCAGAAACTAAGGTCTGAACTGGGTTGATACTAAACTTAATAACCATTATCACAGTATAACAAAGTTAAACAGTAAAGTAACATGCTAATGGAATAGGGATATTGACTGATTATTTTTATTGTTTCATCGAAAATCAGACTATAGAGGCTCACAACTGACAACTTGAAACTTTTAAAATTTCAGATTATTAACCTAAGATTCACTAAGATATCGTCAGAAAAAAAAGTTATAGTTATTTATTATATTATATTTTTAAGTAAGGCCCTTTCGATTAAAAGCATTTAGTCAAATCGATAAATAAAAAACAAGCTTTGGCCGATACCGAAACTGTGGCCGAAATATGCCAAAACCGAGCCTTCAGTTGAACACAACTACATTTCTGAAATAATTAAGTTTTAGCTACAATTAATCAATTACAAATTAATTTATTAATTGATGTACTGTTCTTTATACTATTTGATCATTACGTATACGAACAGTAATAAGCTAGAATTTATAGCGATTGTACACTGCGTACTATTGCTTAGATAGACCGCCTTCTCTTGATTAGTTTTAAAGATTATAATAACTGAAGTACCAATATACCGTATTAGCATACCGTAAGTTTTACAATAGATTCGCAAGGGTCAACTATTACGGAGAGTTTACTTAAAAAGTATACGGCATAAAACAACATACAGTCTCTGAATTAGCTAGTCATATGTATTAAAATTAAAATTTTTTAAAAAATGACATGATTTCATATGAATAAGATCTAAATGTTTTTCTTAACACAACAGAAAGAATACGTACCAAATAAATAAGTTGATAAACCATTTCAACTATTTTCCCTTAGTAGTGAAGGTTCATAAGAATTGAATTTCCAAGTTAGTTGTCTTTGATTAAAGAAAAAAAAAATCAGAAAAGTTATAACACGTAAAAAAATTCACTTAGCAAGAATAGTAAATTAATTATCATCAATCCATTCAACCGAAGGACGTTCACTGCTGGACGTAGGTCTACTCCAAAGATTTCCACAACGACCGGTTTTGCACCATCTTTATACCACTTGGCCCGCCGTTCCGTTGGCAGCTACAATTATGACCAGGAATAGCAGGGTCGCCGGGGATTAGAGGCCGGTTTAATAATGTGTTGTTTATAAGGGGATTGTGAAAATATGCCAGGCTTGGCAGGTGTTCCTGTACTCAGAGTATGCAGCAGAGTAGGTCCACGGGAATGATATGGGGTGGTACTAGTCTTACCCGGCACCACACGAACGGATTTTTGATTACGTAAATAATCATAAGTAAATCTTATCAAAATGCATCTAAATAATATTATAAAGAAGCGCTACATTTTTTTCAAGAGAACGTTTCCATGGTATTCACAAAACAAACCGAATAAATCTCACAAGTATTAACTTAGTACAACTATAGCGTGTGACGCAGAAAAGACCGCCACAGAGGTCAGGGTCACGATCGACCGCAGATGCCGCTACCAATTATGGACCAAAGGACATCGCCAACCGCATTTACTGCAGTTTATGGCCGCGCTAAACAAAGTTCCTATTTTGGTAACGTTCATTTCTTACTCGTTCATGACAAAGACAATATAATATTAATCAAAAAGTAGATATTAAAAAAGATCCGAACAAAAAAGTTAAGACTGATGTATTATATAAATTATTTACTAATAAAGAAATAAATATAGAATAGACTAAATAAAAACATAAATAATAAAGTTACTTTAATCAATATATTTCCTCATGTTTTAATTACAACAATAATATTCTGTAAAATATTCACTGATTTATAATAATTAAGTGCTGAGCAATGTTCTTTCAAAACAAATGCACTGCGTTAACTCATATTTAACAATAAGTTTAAACTGTTTAAACCATTTGACAAAACGTGTAATAGAGTATTTTCTATCGTTTAACTGGGGTTATCATCTACTACAAACGAATGGAGAACCTGACGCCAAATACATTTAGCATCATTAAAGTTAGTTCAAAAAAACTTGATACAAACTTAATGTGTTGAGTACCCATAAAAATGAAACAATAGAAAGACAATAGGAAAACAATGGAAAGCTGGCGTAAACGCCAGGAAGGTACTCAAGGGGTTAATATGAGTCAAATTAATCTATCTGTACGAGTATAGTATAGCGTTCACATTAGAAATATTATCTGTTTCACTGTTCCTTGAGGATTAGTTTTAATTTGATTTTTTTATTACAATCTTTACCATATGCCGCTTTTAGACGAATAAAAAAGTCCTTTCTTTTATCTTCCTATTTGTAGTTAATGCCATACACAATTCTGCCAACATCATATGGATGTAATATTGTTCGAATCTTGTAGAGTAATTCAACTATTTGAATAGAACTTTCCAGGTCGTTTTTGTGGCACATCAGAACAAACGCTCCACGTCATTATTCATAATCCATTTCACTTGTGCATATTAACTTAACTAAATCACGTAAAATACCACTAAAGTTAAATAATATATAGTGCTAGCTGTGTACCCGCGGCTGCGCTCGCATTTCATATATTATTTACTGCGTTTTATTTTTTTTATACGGAACCTCTAATTATATTTAGTAACAAGATAAATTAAAAATGTTTATCATAAATTCAATAATTTTCCCGTAAAACTTTCCATTGAATTAGTTTTAATTCGATTTTTATTAAGTTTTATTTTTTTCTACGCGGAGCCCTAATTATTTTCGAAAAAACAAGTACGGAACGGGTGGACTGATTTTGACAGTTTTTTTTTAGATAGCTGAATTTTCTCCGCGTAAAAAAAAACGTAACTTTTTGATTTTCGAAAATAATTAGGGTTCCGCGTACAAAAACTAAAACTCATAAAAATTTGAATAAAATCCGACTCAATATGTAATTTTACGGACAAGTGCTTGAATTTATGAGAAATATTTTTACTTTATCTTAGTAACTAGCTGTGAGCCCACGACTCCGCCCGCGTTTCATATGTTGTTTATGAGTCAGTAAAAAAGAGGATATAATATTTTATTTATACGTAACCTAAAAAAAAACAATCGAATGAAGAAGAATGAATCTCTATGTTTTAATTAGCGGAAAAATTTACATAAGAGTGAATTGAAAAAAAAATGAGAAAAGGTCGATGGAATCCAAAAAATATATGTAGCTTAGAACCACCTAAGACAAATTCTGCGTCGAATGGTAGTAGTCCCATCCCGATACGTTCAGTAGTTTTAAGGTGATGGTGTCTCAAAGGACTCCCATTCTCCTTTTATGTATATAGATTATATTGATAAGGTCAATCAGCAGCTTCACTCTTATATTACAACTAACTGTGTGCCCGTCGCTGCACCCGCGTTTCATATATTTTTCACAATGTAATATAGTCTTTAATTATTATTTTTATACGGAACCCTAATTATTTTCGAATAAAATAAAGTAGCCTAAGTTATCTGGAGTAACTTCCGCTATCTAGCAAAAAAAGTCTCGTCAAAATCCGTCTAGCCGTTTCGGAAACTACACGGAACAAACAGACAGGCTACAATTTTAAAAATTGGATTTTTGGTATAGGTTTTGTATATATATTCATATCTATTTAATCAATGGGTAACGACGCAGCAGATGAACTGGCAAGAAGAGGATCGACAACAACAGTGGCAGGCCCTGTGCCTTATCTTCCTCTTGCTTACAGTACTTTTAGATCATGGTTGCGTCAATACACCCACAGCACTCACAGTGAGAGATGGGCTAACACTCCTGGCTGTAGACAGTCTAAACAAGCTGTTCCGGTAATATCACGGAGCTTGGCCCGGAGACTGCTCAGCTTATCTCGCACTGATCTTCGTCTAGTGGTGGGTGTAATGACGGGACATTGCTCACTTAATAAACATTTATTCACCATAGGTCTGACAGATAGCCCCATGTGTAGGGGATGTCTGGAAAAAGAAGAGACTGCTGCCCACGTGATCCTGGAATGCACGGGAGTAGTCAACCAACGGGCAAAAAACCCTCAAGCAAATGAGGTCGCTCCAGGAAGCCTGTGATCGCCCCAGGAGGCTTCTGCGCTTCTGGAAGGAGCTGGGCTGGCTCGAGTAGCTGGCTGATCCTGCACGCACAATGGACCGCCAATGTGTCTAAGTGCGGAAACAGGAGCCCACCAACAAGTAACAAGTAACAAGTAACATATCTATTTAGTTTATAAAAATCATTTTGACATTACACACAGGTAGTATGCAAGAAATATGTACGGTTAAGAAACGGGGCACGTGCATTCCTCACGAACATCGACACGTGCACCCTTATTACACGTTACCGCACGTGAGTTTTCATCCCGTATTCCCGGTAAACCAACACGTTCATTGCACAACCACCATTAATTCGGGAAAACTTAAGGCGAAAACACACTTAACACGCCACGCCACCCGGCTCAACACGCGTCACGTTGCGTCGTTTCAATCTTTACTAATTAGCCACTTATTACGTACATAAATTAACTAGCAGTCTGCCCGCGGCTGCAGCCGAGTTTCATATATTCTTCACTGCATTTTATTTTCTTATACAGAACCCTATTTTTTTGTACTAAAATAAAGTAAAAATATTTCTCATAAATTCAAGCACTTGCCCATAAGACTGTGCTCTGAAACGGATTATATTACATTTTTATCAGTTTCATTTTTTTTACGCAGAACCCTAATTATTTTAGGAAAAAATCAAGTAGCCTAAGTTACACCTATCTACCAAAATTCGTCCAGCCGTTCCGAAAAATTACCCGGAACGAACAGACAGACACACAAAAATTTTAAAAATTGTATTTTTTGGTATACGTATCGTATCGTTTCATTCATTGTATTTAGTTTAAAAAAACTCTTTTGATATTACAACAGACACTTCAATTTTATTTATTAGTATAAATTATCTATTGTTACTTTACATTATTTACCAGTTTTACAAGCTTCATTTATACAATTACATCAATCTGTTTATATTTAGAGATAATAGTGTAAACAATGAATTAAATTGCAGGTATATTTTATAAAAAGGAACCGAAATAAATATATTTTCCCTCAACAAAATATTCTCTAATACTATTGTTATATATAGGTTCAGTGCTTTGACCATAATCTCATCTGATGTGATATTGTGGTCTAGAATGATCAAGGCACTAAACCAAGAGGTACTGGCTCAAGTGACGCTGACGAAACATACCCATAGATGGCAGATTTCAAACTTGAGGCTGGTAGTTACCCGTACAGGCATTAGCAGAAAATGCCCTAGCGAAAGCTCGGGATCAATATAGTCCAAAGTCGCAGATTACAAACCCATAATTGCTTCAAAAATCATAAACAAATATAAGTTTTTGCTCTATAAAACACACACAAGTGTATGCAATGACAAATAACTAAACAAAAGCAACTAACACGTGAGGGCGATTCAGTAGTCACTTATTTTCCGTATATTATTAACACACGAGTCACGTGTTGACTATAACCGAAATATCACACGGCTAACAAAAAGTCGTTCGGTAAATCAAAAACAGTGGAACCGTTGAACAAGTTGTAGTTGTGTTCCGGTCCATTCATATCGCACGCGTCACATCATCGTGGTGTGCCCGTGGCAACTTCGGCTCGTGTTCCACTGTGAGCTACGTTCGCTCTTCTCGCTCGCTTGATTTAAATTCAGTACGGTTAGTTCTGTATGACGACAGCCTAATAGTCCATCTCATGATAAGTTATACAGTCGGTATGAAAAGTCTTGGGATCTGTATGAATGACTGAATGGCAAACATACCCTTCGATCTAGAAAATATATAGAAACGATTATGGTGGTAGTTGGTAGTGCGGTCAGATTATCCGTAGATAAGCATACGTTCGAACCTATTTCAACATCATAATCGTGATGAAACCATTTTCTAGTTATCACTGGTACTGGTTTCTAGTTATCTGACTGGGTAGTTACCACCCTCAAGTTTGAAAACCTATCGCCTAATACCAACAGTAGCAATATTGAGTACAAACAGATAATATCTGTCTACTTTTATTTGTATTTAAGACATAACGATTAAATTGCCTCGAAAAAAACGTCATAATAAAAATTATGTATTTCAGTTTTCAATGTACTAAAA
This sequence comes from Samia ricini, assembly GCA_014132275.2. Classification (NCBI taxonomy): domain Eukaryota; kingdom Metazoa; phylum Arthropoda; class Insecta; order Lepidoptera; family Saturniidae; genus Samia; species Samia ricini. Next base: position 27,984,771 of record AP028159.1, on the reverse strand, counting down.
TTTAAATACATCAATATATTTTAAATAAAGACAGAAACAATTTAGTTTTTATCATTACGTTATACAGAATTCATTAGATGTCATAAAGCAAAAGAACGTCCATTCATAACTTTTTATATAACATGATTTTTCTTTTCACAATTATCTATTTTTTGTTCCTACGTTATGTATCTAACATTCATAAAACTTGGACAGGTACCATACAAATTAATTATAACTAGCTCAGTAGTCCCGGCTGCACCCGGATTTTGTATGATTTTCGCTGCGTTAATTTTTTTTATACGGAACCCTAATTGTTTTCCTTCATTTTTTTTTCGGTACTAAGATAAAGTAAAACTATTTCTCACAAATTCAAACGCCTGCCAGTGAAACTGTGCGTTGAATCGAATTTTATTTGAAATTGCATGAGTTTTAATTTGTATACGCTGAGCCCTAATTTATAAATATTTTCGACAAAAAAAAATACTAGCCAGCTAACAAAAAAGTCCCGTCAAAATCGGTTCAGCCGTTCAGAAGAATACCCGGATCAAAACAAACAGATAGACACAAATTTTAAAAATTGTACATTTGGTATAATTTTCGTATATATATTCATATGTATTCAGTTTGAAAAAATATTTTGAAATACAAACAAATACTTCAATGTTTATTATTAGTATAGATAATGTAAATTAGAAATTTATTTCTGAGCCGTAAGAATGGGCAAACAAACGACGAGACGTCGCTTCGGTTTTGTATAGAGTGTTCTAAATTGTAAATTCATATATAAACATAGTGCTTAAGGATAGAGAACTAGTTCGCAAGTTTGATGATTATTTCGAAACGCGCAGTAGCGGCCGGTCCCGATGTTTGTAGGCGACGCGACGGTCAACAAAGGGCAGTGCGGCTTGTTCGCCTAAACGCTCCATTTACATATTTCCACACAACTTAATTTCGACAGTCAACAATTTCTTGGATATTAATTTAAGTATATTTTATTATTTGTGTATATTAAAATAATTAAATCGCTTTGTATCTTTCGTTTTTTCATACCTAAAGATACCTGAATTATTTCACGCATTTTTTTTATTAATATAATTCTCAGAAATTAAAACAGGCGACATCTTTCTATATATTTATTCCACAATGAACCATGATCCCAATTTACACAATAATTTGTTTTAATCAAAGATATATTCTCTGGTCAAAGTTTATTATATATTTGATTACGCCTAATAGACGACTACTCACAAAAAATAAACGATCAGAAGTTATTACTCAGAGATAAAAATCATCTAGCCCTATCAAATCTCATGTAGAAGATAAATACCCAAAAAGTCCAAGACAATGAGCAAATAGAGCCAAGTTTAGAACATTGGAAAGCCGACTCAGAATTAATAGTGCAATGAATAGATAACGGTCAACAGCATAGTTAAGATGGACGAAGACGCATGCGCGTAATGATGGCATCACTATGATAATCTAAATTTCTAGATCGCCTTAGAGTCTGACTTGGGAATTTGGTGCTTTATGCTACCTTCTTCATTTTTAATCCTCTTATACTAACTGTCTTATATGTCAATTTTCATGACGAATCCTTGAATGATTTTGGAGTGAAGTGTAGTAATTATAACAACTTATAACAATCGATTACGTTAGTTTTATTCAGATACAATAGTTTTAATAAATTATACATAAAGGATTGCGTTGATTTTAATATTATATTCGACACACCTCTATTTTTAAATAATTATCTATCAATATATCAGGAAAAACATTTGCTTTCAATCAATAACCAGCGAGTACTTAATCAATGCGTTTAGAATATATGAAACACCGCAGGAGTTTTGCTATCTTTATATACATACGAACCTCCATTTTTGTATCATCATCATCGTCTTGCTCCTAATTTGTTATTTGGTGTCGGCGGAGTATATCTTCTTTTTACATACATCACTATCAACCACCACATCTTCATTCACCCCTTTTGCCGTCACACACTCCATCCCTCTTTTCTATGGGCGTCAACTCCCCCTTCATAATTCAACATACATAGTCATTACTTTCTTCGTCACATGCGTTTCGTATCTTTTCAAAACATATCAATTCCAAGATAAACGATTTAAATTTTTTCTATCACTGGATCCACTTTCAAACTTTCTCTAACATACTCATTTCTGATCCTAAGCATTCTGGTCACACCACACATCCATCTCAACTTTCGCATCTCTACTGCATGCTGTCGTTTTTCATTCAACTTCTTACTAACCCAACATTCCGATCCATATAGTATGACAGGTCTTATAACGGACTTTATTTATGTATACCTCCATTTTTATATATACAGATAATTTATAGTTCAGCTCAGGTGGCCGATATAATTAAATTGTCTCTAAAAACCCTCGTCTACATACAACCGACACGCCTCCTGAGAATTGACTTTGCGGTGTCACACGGTTAGTGGTCGGTCCACATTAAGGTCCCTTTAAATGGATAGGGCAAGACAAACATACGTTGGTAACCTTTGCATAAATTATTCTAAATATATTTTCACTGCGATGATATAACGGGTATTCTAGACAGCATCATACGTATATACAGTTTCATTAACATTATCATCTTCTATATTAATAACTAGTTGTACCGGGGAACTACATACCGTTTTAGAATCAATAAACATTGCGTGATTAGCTGTGTTAAATTTAATTTTTCTTTATTTTATTAAATTTAAGATTTAGAGACGTACAAAACAAAATCATTGAAATCAGTAATTTTTTTCTTCCTTGAATTTTTCCGTTTTAATAAGTCATTTTTCTATTCGGCATAGACAAAGCAAACACCATTAAAATCTGTCCAATTCTCAAGTTATAAATGATGTAACAAACCTAACTTTGTTGTATATCATCTCCCTACCCTTTTCCCATTTTTATTCGGGGTCGGCGCAACATGCTTCCTCTTCCATTCCTCTATATTTGTTGTCATCTCCGCATTCACTCCTTTCCTAAGCATATCATCTTTCACACAGTCCATCCATCTTTTCTTTAGTCTTCCCCTTCCCATGTAACCGTCCACATTCATATCCAATACCATTCTTACAACATCCTCTTTCTCCCTGCGCATCACATGTCCATACCAGGACAAACGACCGCCTCTTTACTTGTAGATATTTAATATATAGATTATAATGTTTGAAATAATTGGTAGGAAAGCATCTCTAGTGTTTGCCTCACTGTTTCATATTTATGTTGATGATATATCACTAAGAACTAATCAGTGTGTACAAGAAGGTATACTTAAATTATCATACGCAGTATACCTTCAGTTACTTCACTTAAAAGTAGATAATATTATAGTCGAGAACTTGCCCGTAAATATAGTAGAAAATCTAACAACTTTCTAGAGTTTAACAGTGTTGAGAAATTATTTCTTTTATAAAAGACATATGTGTAGATCGCGTATGGCCAATATCTCTAGAGCTATCTTTGTTTGAATTAGTTATGAAATCTTCTTAAACTTTTAGACATTTCTTCTAAATGATTATTTTTTTATTATATTTAATTTAAAATATTTTTAAAGAGTTTGTTGCTTGTTTATAAGCCTGATCTCAAAACTTCTTCAGATATTTTTTTAAATTACAATACTAAAATAAGTGTTTGAATGGAAATTACATTTATTATACATTTCTATTATATATTAACTGGAGCTCGAAATTTATTCACGAAATAACTTTATCATAATTTTTATTATCTTTAGAATTACACTTGTATTCTTTTAAACATTACATACAGCTATGTAGTTTTCCCGTGTCATTGTTCATTAATATAGTAAATCAGCTTACTTGTGTTTCTTTTATAAAATAAACCAGTTTGCCAAATTTCTTGTAAATTGGTAGTTTAAAACCGTCCAGAAGCCCCATAACTTATAAAGGAAACGCGCATACCAGACTTGTAAAGGTATGTAGGTGTGTATGTAATTCTTATTAAACTATTACCATATAAAATTGAAAAACGGAATACAAATTTGACTTCGTTTTGAAACCATTTAATCTCATATTTATTATAACAAGCCACCATAATCCAATAAACAATTATAATAATATTAATATTCTAGGCTGCTGCTGATCCTAAGTCCGATATATGAGCAATAACAGTAACCCGATATTACGATAACATAACGCTACGTGGACAATTATTATCAATAGATGTGGCCTCTTGCATTCAATTATATCGCACACCTATATCGACTTAAAGGATAATCATCGGTATTAATGAATTCTGTATAATCTTAGTTATAATATAACCAGAATTATTATTCTTATATGTTTATTGTATGTAGAATTTCAGTAAAATAGTTAATTCGAAACGGATTGCTCTAGCAAATATTATTTCGCGGAATTATATGAACGACTATAGACCGCTTCTTCATTTTCGCAGACCCTTAAGCAGACAAAACTAAACCCAGTAAAGCTGGTTACAGCAGCTAAACGGCCTCCAAGACATCGACGTAATCAGTTCGATAAAGTATAATAGCTCAACAGCAAAGTTTTAAAGCAATGACAGTGGTCATGTAATTCGAATCTGCCTATTTTATATGCGAATTAGTGAATTAAATCCTTTCCGGAAGCAAACCACGTCATGATTCAATAGACAATTAGAAAACACACCTATACCCGCCGCCAGTTCGATCCAGCAATCCACTGTCATACACTATAATAACACGTATCACACTGTACACTACAAGAAGACAATGAACGAAGGGACTTTGAGATCTTTTTATTCCCTCAATCACCGTAAATATCGCGGGGAAGCCTCTCAGACGTTAGCAGCCCAACCCAAGGTCCGTACTACTTTGGTAGGGTACCAACCGAAAGGGTACCAACCCTTTCCTAGTTTTGTTTTTTGCACGGAATATGCGAGTGCTTTGACCACAATCTCACCTGATGTTAAGCGACGATGTGGTCCATGATGGTAAACACACTAAGCCTAGAAGTACTGGTTCTCAAAAGTTATCACTCTCTCGATTAAATGCCTTAAGAGATTATGCTAGTTTCCATACAACCGTAGTCCCCTGTTTTCTCCCTGGATAATAGGATTATGGTAAATATTTTTATACCAGTTAATATACATCCACCACCGCCATGCCCGTACTTTTTGATTTCTTACATAAATTAGTTATTATAGAAACTAGGAGCCTTTGAAAATGAAATAAATCCTCGATTTTTACCGACATTATAAGGCCGACGTCAAACAAATTTCAAGGATAAAATAAAAAAAAGCAATAGCCAAAGTCTTTCTTATTGTATAATTGAAAGAAATTAAAAATCGGTTCAGTTTTGGAGTAGGAAACATGGAGCTGCAGTTGTTCCTTTCCTGCACTTTATTTGGTGCGCAACGTGATAGCAGTAGTTTTCTGAAATTACTTTTCAAATCGGTTGCCGACCGCATATCCTCTTAGGCAAACCTGTCAAGGCGCTTCCGGTCAAACAACGTATTTATCAGTTTTTCAGATAGAGGTCAAAGCGATAAGCCTGGTCAAGAAAATATAAACACCAAACAAGTTTGGTAGAATGTTGAGTAGGTTTAGTGAAAAAAGCTTTTTTCTATGAACCGTTTATTACGTACTAAAACATCTTAAAATTCTATTTGAAAAAAACTTTTTACTTCATTATTTTAAACATAGAGCATTTACAAAGTCTTACAGCATTATAGCAAACTTTTAGAAATTTTCAGATTAAATTATAAAAATTATTATAACTTTTTGTTATAAAAAGTATCTATAATTTTTTTTAATGATATAAAACAAAACACAATACTAAAAAAATAAAAAACAATACAAAAGAAGTAAAACTACCAGGGAAGTTGAATAAATTAAGGTCGTTTAAGACACCGTGTCGTAAGTATATGATGAGGCAGAAATTAAGAAGCGACACAGAGTGAGTAACTTTAAAACTTCTGCGCTATCCTTGTCACAGGATATGACAAATTGTGAGTTAACTCGAGATGACTGTCACGGTCACAGACACGATATACGAGCGTTGAGATAAAATCACATCTGATATAAGTTTTAAGAGAATTACAGACAGCACTTAAAGCCATGTACAATATATTATCTTTAAATTCAAAAGCTTGTTTAAAATATAAACAAATAATAATGTAAAATGTATATTACATGTTAAATGACTTAAAATATTTCTTTTTCTTTTTGCATTTTGACATGATACTGTTTATTTTTGACTCCCTAAATACATTATTGAATGTATATTATAAAGCATGCTTCTGATCATTCATATTCGTAAAATTATTAGTAGAATCTAATTGCCAAAAAATAATTTCGGAATACATTTTTTTTATAGTTTAAAACTACAAAACGATGATGGTCATAAATTTGAATCGTGCTAGCCTAACCTATACGAGCCTGAGCATGTAATGAAATTTCATAATGCAATTACACCATGGTGGTTGGACTTTTTCTAAAATCCACCTGGTTTTGTACCATCTTCAAATTTGGAAATAAGTTCTGGCTAGTACCGCTTGATTTAGCGTGTTTTGCATCTTGCGTGCTTCAGCAATCAAGCGAGATTGCCTAAACTCCGAAACTATACAGTATAAAAAACTATAATATTGAATTAATAATTCGACGATTATCTTTCAACAGTTAACAATAACTCAAAGAATATAGTCGAGGTGGTAAAGTCGAGTTGTAACAGTTAAATCAAAAAGATATAAAGAAAAGGTTACTTTATTGTTCAGTTCATACATTTAATTTATTGGGGACGTATTATCGACAACAATGTAGTGCAGCTGCACTTTTGCAAGGCTCATATCCTCTCGCCTTTATTATATGGCGAATAAAGTACGATCGATGAAAAATATACGTTACATTGTCACACCTTACATTGTTATATACTTTATGATGGCTTTATGGTTAATTTAAAAGTTTTAAACATAAAATGTAATGTCTAATATTTAAGGCGATATATGGCGAGAAATTAATATTTAAGGGAAATGGGACTAGTTTATTATTTTATAATTTTTGATTTAATTTTAGATCTAAAAGTAGAACTAAATCTCAATTTTAGGTATGCCAGATAACTGAATAATTTTTGGACTTATAATGTAAATAGAGATAATTTTAATTTTTGCCTCAATATAGCATACTTACGTAAAAATAATGTATACATATAATGGTTGTCGTAAATAATTTTCAAAATCACATAAATACAATTCAAGGGTAATTTTGAAACATTTAACACGAAATAATTTAACAACGAACAATACAGTGGTACAAAACTCCTATGAATTGCAAGCTAGTTAGTATTTAAAACTAAACTCAAATGTCAGCAAATCAAGGTAAAGAGATAAGAACTTTTTAATGCAAACATTAGTCAGATCTTAAAATTAGGTAATTTTCAAATGTTTTGTTTCATTCATAAACAATATACCTATTATAAGTAATACTTTTACACATAATATTATATACACATACACTATACATATTAATGTTCAGTCATAGAGTAATGAAATCAAGAGCGATAGTTTAATACAAATCATCGCTTGACATTGAAGCCGAAAGAAATGTATGTGCGCGTGTAAGCGACACGGAATTACGTAATCAACGGCACACAATCTGGCCTATTAAGAGGACATGCGGTCAGCAAAAGTAGGTATTTCAGAAATCTACTGCTATCGCGTTACACCCCAAAGAAATAATTATAAAACATGAAAGAGACAACTGCACTCGAGCTGATTTTACACATGCAAAATAGACTAAAAGTGCTTTATAAAATTTTATCCATGAAATTTGTTTGACGAACGTCTAAAAATGACGGTAAAAAACTAGCATTTTTTTTTCATTTTCAAAGGCTCCTAGATTCTACAATAACTAATTTATGGAAAAAATCAAAACATACGGGCATGGCGGTGGGTGTATATATATTATTTGCTATAAAAATATAAATAATGCTATTATCCAAGGAGGATACAGAGGACTACGTTTGTATAGCATAAATGCCGCTAGGATATCCACTTAAGGCCAATTTTAAATAGTTTCATGTCGCTTTCGACATATACCGTTCTGAGTATTTTATTTCTATGTTCACTGTACACATTGTGTGCGAGGTTTGTATCTGGTCACGTATTATATCTGTTACTGAATCTACGGATCAGTTAGAGATTTTTTTATTGGTATATATTTTACCAAATAACAAATCGGTTTAAAATTTTGAATGAAATAGGGTGGCATGACCTTCTTTTCTTCTTTTTTTACATGATATAGGCTCAGTGCTTTGACCACAATCTCACCTGATGTTAAGTGACGATGTGGTCCCGGATGGTAAACACATTAAACCTAAGTATTGTTTCTCAAGTAATGCTGCCGGGACACACCTATTAGTATTTGGCGACAGGTTTCCAAACTTGAGGGTGGTGGCTGCCTAGGCGGACATAATTAGAAAATGCCCTATCACCAAAAAAAAACCATCTTTTTGACCAAACTCTCTTTTAAAAATAAAAAATAAATAATAATAATGTAAGGTAATGATAGCAATTTGCATCCGTTTAACTCATCTAAAACTTAGTATAATTTCTCGATAGATAATCGACCTAAATCAAACATTAAGCACACCGATTAATTAATCCAATTGTCTTAAACGCTTTGACACATAACTCGAACGATCTGTAGTTAAAGTTTGTATGCAAAAGTCGATGTTGAACGTGAAACCCGCGGTTAGATTGTCTACGGGGCAAAGTTCGATAGCTTCCAGGAACATTGTTATCTAGATAAATTCGTTGTATGAGTTATATAGTTGCCACACTATCGCCCATTCGAGACACGTAGGTAATTCAAACAAAACTTTAGTTCACGTCAATTTTGTATCTAACGTAACTAGATTTCACCCAGGATATTATGTGAGTCAGTTAAACCGATCCTTTGTTGTCATAAGTTTCTTTAGCTTGTACAGATATTTCTTCAAATTAAATACGAGCCTATATAAATTATACCAAGCCCTAAACTTTATATTGTAATAATAATTCCTCTTGTTGTATGCAAACATTTAAAAGATCTATTACGTTTTTTTATTGTTTTGAATATTCGATAATTTACAATGAGTTTTATAAAACACATTATTAGATTGAATGAAGTTAATATATAGTGAATTATAATTGAAATGAAACCGATACAATTGAAAATGTTGTTACATTCAGTATATATAAAAATACATTAGATTATATTAGAAAATAAGAGCAAAGGAAGTGATACAAAACTGACCACCACCGCGTTCCTCTTAATTTTCTATTTTAGATCTAAAATCGGTAAAATCCAATTTGGGTGAAAATGTATATCACACACAATGCAATATAATTTTTATTTTCCTAGGAATGTTAAACCTTTCTCAGCAGCGGTAAAACCAATTGGTTTTTCTATAGTAGTTTTAGTTTAAAGTTTGATTGCATATCAAATATTTTAGTCACCTCAGTCGTTTAAATCCTCTTCTGTTATATCAAACTCGGCTATATCCAAACCTTAACTTTTTTTCACTAAATTGATGTATATTTAATTATGTTACACTGCAGAAAATTAACTTATTATCTAGATGAAACATAAAAAAACAACTAGTTGCAATCATATTTTTTTTGAAAAACAATTAGCCACGAAAAAAGCATTAGTCTAGATATAATCACTTTTGATATCAACTGACACAATTATAAAGAATGTTAACAGTTGTAGGCATGCAAGACAACTCGCGATTACTTTAATAAATTACTTTCAAGAGTAATTCAAAACAATTAGGTGTCTGTTTCTTCGCTCAAGTATAAAAAATAAAAATAAATTATATATAATCGCGATCAAATAAAACCTAGGTTTTATTGCATAATTAAACTCCTTTCCGGGAAACTAGTTTTTTATTTAATTCTATATTACTCATAACCTTCTAACCTTAAGTGCACTTGTCACTCGTTCACAGGAAAAACGACAATCTATTTGCTCAAATTGTCGCAATTTTTAGACACCAGACTCGCATATAATGTAAGCAATGGATGTTATTTTTTCGTCGATTTCATTCGCTATTTTCTCATATTTTTTCCAACTAACATAATGAAATATATTATATTTAAAAAAGAGCGTGTGTAAGAGGACACGTGTCAGAAGTGAAACTTCTTTGGCAATCTTTAGTTGATATCTTCAAGACTAATTAAGACGGAATATATATGAATACATAACATAACATAAGCTCACGCCTATTATCCCCGAAGGGTTAGGTTAGGTTAGGTTTTTGCCGCAGGGGGCGTCGCGGAGCATGCGACCGCGCTCCCTTATCGCCCCCATCAAAAAATGGGGCGGGCGGCTCCGGGGGGTTTAGTGGGTATTTCCGACGCTTCACGTCGGGTGAGTCCCCCACTGGTGCGGAGACGTCCCACCGCACCTCCTTACCAATTGCATTGGGGGACTTCGGTCTCACTCCCATCTCATTCCCATCGCATTCATCTCGTCAAATTAAAAAATTAAAGGTTAGACTAAAACCTAACAAACGAATACGTAACATATAACATAAGCTCACGCCTGTTATCCCCAATGGGTTAGGCAGAGGTGAAATAGCTAATTTCGCGGAGCTTAGTTCCGTCCCAGATGTGACGGAGGGCGAGCCTGTCTCCATATCGGGTACAAATCCCAAACTCCGGGATGATACTGAGTAGAAAAACCCAATACCAATAGACCCGTCTCGGGGTTCGAACCCGAGATCTCAGAACGGCAGTCGCACCGTAATACAACTGCGCCGCCGAGGTAGTCAGATATGAAAAAATGAGACAAAAAATAAGTATGCTAAAATACATTCATTCGCACGCTTCCTAAAGAAGGAATAAAGCATAACGAGGAGAAAATAATACTTTTTCTTTCTCTCTGTCCTTTAATATTGAATATTGTGACGCTAATGTTCAGACGCGCATCGTGTAACGCAAACTTCAAATTTTACTCTCACCTCGTGTAAAAAAAAATCCACTTCCATTAGCTAGATAATTTATAAATGAGGTAAATAAAGAATAATTAAAAGTAATAAATATACTGAGGTGTGTTATACGGCAACCCTTAGCAAACAGTGATTCACTCAAATACGTCCAGTCCAATTCAAGCTTAAAAACTGTAATTGTTAGCACGTCACGATGCCGCATTCTCTCCAGAGTCGTGGGATAAAGTTCAAAGGGCATTCGCTATCGGGCCTTTGTGTCTCAGGCCGTGGTTCGAGTTGCAACCGCAAGGTATTAGGTTATTTCTATTATAATATGTGCAAATTACGACAATTATTCAACGTGTCGTTAGTGCTTAAAAATGTGTCGGCTTCGTTCAAAGTACATGCATTTTAAAAGAATTTTTAAACTACATTCCTTATGCAGTAAATAGTTTATTTACGCGCTATAACAGTTAAAGGTTATATTTAAACAAATTATGTAGTTTTATATTTGATTTACCTATTTACTCTTATAGTATTTATTAAATGATAATATTATAATTATCTACTCAATATTTTTCTGCTAATTAATTTACGTTATCCAATTTAAAACATCATTATCAAACAACATCATTAAAGTGACTTGAATTACTTTTTAAATGAATTGTAAGTCTAAACTTCAAAATCATAACAACTCTAATAGACGCTTTGCACAACCGTCCAATTTTGGAGGAATTTAATTAATCATCTTACTAATATCAAAAATTCATATTTCAAACTTACTAGCCATGAATAAATAAATGTTATAAAAAAAAACAATTTGTTAACATTACGCATGTTGCGTGTGTGTAAATTTTATTTTTGTTTAGAGTCACCACACAATTTGTTTCCTAAAATTCTGTTTAGATATTTTTATGGTGTTTTTATAATCCAAATGTTATCTTCTTAACATAAATCTATATCTTAGTTAAGGCCTCAGCTTCATTAAAAAACATATGTGAACATTATAGACAAATATTTGTACTATTCTATATACTAGCTGTGTGCCCGTGAGTGCACCTGCATTTCGTATGTTTTTCACTGCGTTTTAATTTTTTTTGTACGAAATGCTACTTATTTTCCTAAAATATTTATAGTATTAAGAAAACTTAAAATATTAGTCATAAATTTAAACACTTGCCCATAAAACGCTACATTGGGTCGGATTTTATTTCAATTTTTTATGAGTTTTAATTTTTTTACGCGGAACCCTAATTATTTTCGAAAATCAAAAGTACCCTAAGTTACGCATTAACTTTAGCTATCTACCGCAAACAGTCCCGTCGAAATCGGTCCAACCGTTCCGCAGAATACCCGGAACAGACAGACAAAAATTCTATTTTTGGAATAGGTGTCGTGTATACATTTATATATGTTATTTTGACATTACAAACAGACACTTCAATTTTATTTATTATTATAGGTAAATAATAAAATATTTATTTCTAATCCGCGACACTCCTTCACTTTGCAGCCCCGTCGTAACTATTGTGGCACGAACTCGGTCCTCGAGTAACAAAAGAGCCGTTGAACTTCCTCACCGGCAGACATTTTCCAAAGTCCTTGATAACCTGCCGCGAAACAGCCGGGTAATTCTATTGGCTAACGACTTTCCGATACCCAACAACCGAGATACGAGAAATGCACCTTTACGTGTTAAGCTTCTAATAAAATATAAATCAGCTTTAAGATTTATTCCATAAACTAGCTGTCTGTCCGCGGCTGCACCCCTGTTTCATTTATTCCCTAATGCATTTTAAGTTTTTTTTTATACGGAACCTTAATTTTTGTTTATAAAGTAAAAACTATTCTCATAAATTCAAGCACTTGCCTGTAAAATTGAATTGTATTTTATTAAATTTTTATGAGTTTTAGTCTTTTTAAGCGGAACCCTAATTATTTCCGAAAATTAAAAGTACCTTAAGTTACCCGGAGTAACTTCAGCTATCCACCAAGAAAGTCTCATCAAAATCCGTCCAGCCGTTCCGGAGATTACCCGGAACAAACAGGCAAAAATTAAAAAAGTTGTGTTTTTGGTAGAGGTATCGTGTATACATTCATGTCTATTTAGTAAAATAAAATAATTTAGACATTACAAACAGACACTTCAATTTTATTTATTAGTATAGATAGAAAGGAATATATACAACTAGGCATCCATAAAATAGTTCAGAACATTTTCTCTTTTGTTGTCTCTTTCACCAAAGAACGGAAGCGGGTGACGAAGCTAGCGGCTTTTTATTTTTTTCGAGTATGGCTTACCTTTTTTTTTTCAATTTAAATGACACATAGGAGTACAACACGTATCTCCCATTTTTTTTCTTCTAAAAGCTACCATCAGCCCTCCAAACATATCCAAAATTTAGATAAATCGAATTACGAATTTTAAGAAATTTATTTTATACTGATGTTTGGATATTTTCTTGTTCTAAAATTTTATTAAAAATAATACTTATGCGAAAAAGTTATTTTATTCGGTTAGTAAAATTCTGAGAAACAAACGTTTAAGTTTTGAAGTTTAAGAACTTGTATGAAGCACGTCTCGCGTGACGTCATATTTTAGTAGGTAAAGTAGAAAAAGAGCTGTTTGTAGAGTAAAATTGAAATATATAAACGTTCCTTATTTTTGATCAGATTTTAAATTTTATTTACTTTGGACGGCCTTATTTATGGTCTATTTTTTGTTGAGGCAATAAAAAATCATCAGTAAACATCTTTACTATAATAAGAATTTCTCGTTAAGCCGTTAATACTCAGTACTTTAGTAACAAAAATTCAGCAAGATAATTCTTAAAACACAACACATTAACCAAGTTAGCGGTTCATATAATCACCGCGTCAGATAATTATAGGTTATAGGATAGGTAGAACGTTACTCGAAATGTACTTCTCAACTCGAAATTGTTGCGTCAAGCGTTGATAATTTACAAAAGGCACGCGAAACGTTTGCAGTTCGTGCGAAAGCGTACTTACTGCTTGGTGTTGGTATTTGTGGCAAAACCGCGTAGGTGCCTTACGCTTCTTTACCAACTTGAGTTTGTATTTGCAAAAACTCTTCAATTACTTATATTTTATTCTTAATTAGCATTTGCCTGCGGTTTTGCGCACTCTAGAAATTATTATATTATCCCTTGGTAACAGTACTTTTGTATTACTGAAAGTTACCTTTTTTTTTTTTTTTTGACAGGGGGAAATGCACTTACCTATTGCATTAGTGAGACCGGAGTCCCCCAATGCAAGTGAGACCGGAGTCCCCCAATGCAATTGAGACCGGAGTCCCACAATGCAAGGGAGACCGGAGTCCCCCAATGCAGTGAGACCGGAGTCCCCCAATGCATGAGACCGGAGTCCCCCAATGCATGAGACCGGAGTTCCCCAATGCAATTACTGAAAGATACCTAATGTCCTTGTATGTAGCCCTCATAATATGTATATAAATTTCCGACAAAACAAATTTACCTTCGTAACCGCCGTTCCCGCCGCCGGGAACCCGAGGCTAACTTTGCTTCCGCACACACTCCCAGTCCCCCTCTGGTGGCAGCCCAACACGTGCTTCGTTCCCCAAACTGGGGAGGCTCTTGACGCCGCTGCCAGCGCTATAGAGTGACACTGAACACGCATTAAGTATTACATGCACAACACTGCAGACACACTCCTGCATATAACACGCAGGGAGTTCGAATATAATTCCTGTAAGGAATCTTTTTTTATTATTATTAAATAATTATGTATGGCTTAGCCAGGTTCAAAATTCCGCGGGGCGACGCGGTGCTGGGGCGACGCGGTGCTTGCGAAAGCCACCCCGTGTTGCCCCCATCCCAATGCAGCGGACGGCCCCGGGGGGTTTTAGTGGGTATTTCCGGGCGCTTCACGCCCGGGTGAGTCCCACACTGGCACGGAGCTCGTCACTCCGTGCCCCCCTTATCTATTGTATTGGGGGACTTTGATCCCCTAAATACAATGGATAAGGGTAGTGCGTAAATGCATTTCCCCCCGTCAAAAAAAAAAAAAAGGTTCAAAATTCCGCGGATTTATTTATAATCAAGAAACGGCCAAGTCGAGGTCCGTACCACTTTGGTGACCCTTGTGCTAGTTACCTTTTCGCGGCTGAGTACCTTCAACACTCTCGCTCAAAGTCACGGTGAAGCTCTAAAGACCCTTCCGTTCAACAGCGTTAACTACTTAGAAAAAAAACAACAAATTTATTTTAAGTACAAATATGCTTTTTTAAAGTTACATATAATTAGCGTAGGATTTGCCCTAAAGTAATTTTAGAAATAATGTTAATATGTTATTTACAATGCATCTATGTAAAACTAGTTTATTAGTCTTGAGTAAAATTAGAATTATATTTCTCGTAAACATAAAATTGTTAAAAATGTCATTAGCATCTAAAATTCCAACATACAATACAATTACAAATGATATGCGGCCTGAAATCTTATAAGAGATATCATATCTCAGATCCTGATCAGTTTTGATTCAGATGATGATCGGTTGAATACTTAAGATGTGAAAGAGTTACAAACAAAACCACATTCACATTTATAAAATTTGTTAGGATTCGCAGTTACCCGCGGAGTCGTACAAAAAAAATCACCCCAGCCCCGATAATTAATTTAAATAATTTTTTTAAACACAAACTTTTAAACTATAAAGTTACTCGTATACAGAAATATTTAATACAAGCTTATTTAAAAAAAAGTGTTTTTACTTAATAATATCGTCTGCCATGTTGAGTTTTGTGTGACGTAATTTGATTAGAAAACAACACGAAAAATAAATAGTGGTTTTAATATATTTGTAGGGATAATTAAAGTTTGTCTTAACGAATAGTTGACAATTGGCAAGTGGATGTGTTATTTCAATACACGCTCTTAAATAAACAAGACAATAATATTTCATATCATTTCTCGATATAATTGAGAAATAATTTACGACGAATAGTTCCATATTAATTTTAAGCTACATGCCAAACTACAATAATCGAAATAAAATGAATTAAACATGCCATTTATGCAGACAGACCGACTAAGTCACCATACATTGACGCAATAAAAAATTAACGAATAAAATATCACACCGGTGTACGGTAGCAAAGTAACAAAAAAATCACGTGTACCAGCGACATAACATTTCTGTTATCAGCATTCCTATCTTTGTTCACGTGTGGAAAATACACTTCTTGTACGTATTTGTCACGATCAATCATTTAGGAAGGTCATCTGAACGGGCCCGCGCAGGTGTCCATTGTTCTTTAGTTTTGTAAGTCAATTTACAAAAAAATATATATGGACAAAAAAGAAAACTATATTATTACTTGTGGGGGAGAAAAGATGGGTTCCCGCCATTTGAGTAGGAGGAAAGAGCTTATTCGTTTCGTAACCGTCGAAATTTCGTATTTCTTGGCGCGTGTTTGCACGTTGATGGGTCTGGTACTAAGGGTTAACCTTTACCCCCTGGACCTGCGAGGAAGATAACCTCTATAAAAAATTACCGAGAAAGATTTCCTTTTGACCCTCATTACAATTATTTGAAAATAGAACCTCTTTAAAAAGTCATCATTCCTGAAAGGATGGCTCCAGACCCGGAGAAAGAAATCCCCTTAAAACAATCACTGAGCAAGATTTTATGATATTTTCACAAAATAGTTTTATTAATCTATGTTTTATAAGACCACAATTTATAACTCCACTTACGCAAATATGACAACTATTGTTAGCACTAATAAAACAATAGTTCGTTTTTTTTCCCACAACAGTACTGAGTTAAAACCATTGATTGATTTTTTACCTTATTTGTTCACTTTTCTACGTTCATTGATTAAATTATTACACGTAAGTTTTTTTAAACCCAGATTTTATAGTTCATGGACACATCACACGGGTTCTGTAAGAAAGGTACCTTTTTTTTTAAAGCTCAGCTAGGACAAATTCCACGAAATTTTTACTTAGATATTTTTTCGGCCTTTGTGTTAGTTACCTTTTCTGCTGTATCCCTTATGTAATGGTGAAATCTCAGTAATAATTGTCCAGTCCTGTAATTCCAGTCAATAATAGTATTTAAAAATAAAACAATATAGCACAATCGACGTAATTTCTTTATACAGCGATCCGTAACAAAATAAATCAGTCAGCATAAAATTGTTATATACATCTATAATCTATATCCCGATACGTCGACGGCCCCAGGTTCCGTTCGACCGTTCGGCGCGCCCATTTGAAACTCAATTTGTGCAGACTTCAGTTCCAATTGTTGCAGTGCGCAATCAATTTTAATATAGGCCAGCCGTCACTATATGGAGCTCGTACGCTACACACGGTCATGTAGTATTGCGAGCAATAAATTAATTCAATACAGATGTATACCGTTATGGCTGTACCGTACGACTATGAAATACATTGGCATACCATATTTACGATTCTTAAATTATATTAACCAACATTAATCACAACTATACCAACATATCTTTTTGATATTTCATTCGCAAAGCAATATTTAATTTATCTCGTACATGTTTAAAATTTGTGTTGGGCTAGTAAAAAGATGGATGACAAACGACTGCATACAGCAAAGATGCGAATGTTGAGATTGATGTGTGGTGTGTCTAGAACAGATAGGATCAGGAATGAGTATGTTAGAGGAAGATTGAAAGTGGCACTAGGGATAAATAATCTTAAAGAGAATCGTTTGTTTTGAGAAGAGATGAAACGCACGTAATAAAAATAGTGATGACTTTAAAGGTTGATAGATGGAAAGAGAAAGAACGCTCAAAGAAAAGATAGATGAAATATGCGAGAGAAGAAATGAAAGGCGTGAATGAAGACGCGGTGACTGATAAAGAGCTTGTATGGAAGAAGAAAAAAATACTGCGCCCACCCCAAAGAACAACGTGGGAACAGGATAACGATGATTATAAAATTTAAAATTTGAATTTGTGTTTCGGATTTAAGCATATGTACTTTATTAATATAGTGTTTATTTTATGTATATAATTAATTCTTTGTTTAACACTTGTGTATAGTATCGCTGGTTATTGTTATATATATATATATATATATATATATATATATATATATATTTTACTAGCTGTGTGCCTGCGGCTGCGCCCCCGTTTCATATATTCTTGACTGCGTTTTAATGTTGTTTTACGGAACCCTAATTTTTATTTAGTACTAAGATAAAGTAAAAATATTTCTCTTAAATTCAACCACTTGCCTAAAACTGTGCATTTAACAGAATCGAATATTAAAAGTACCGTAAGTTAACCGGAGTAACTTCAGCTTTCTACAAAAAAATGTCCCGTCAAAATCCGTCCAGCCGTTCCGGAGATTATCCGGAACAAATAGATAGACAGACAAAAAATTTAAAAAATGCTTTTTTGGTATAGATGTCGTATATACATTCGTATTTATTTACTAAAAAAAAATTTAAATTACAATTAGACACTTCAATTATATTTATTAGTATAGATATATTTGGAGGGGTTGATGGTGCAGCAGGTAGTGCGGACGGGTACCGCGTCAATCGACACGGGTTCGATCCCCAACTACCTGACTCTAAAATCGGCCTGAACTTTCGGTGAAGGAAAACATTTTTAGGGAACCATATCATGGTGGTAAGACATTTTCTAATGGTGCCCGCCTGTGTAGCTACCACCGTCAAATTTGGAAACCTCTTGGAAAGTACCAATAGGTGTGTTCCGGCAACATCACTTGAGAACCAGTACCTCTAGAGGCCCTAAGCTAGGCCTAGGCAGTAAGCCTAGGCTTAGTGTGCTTACCATCTTGGACCACATCACCAGTTAATATCAGGTGATATTGTGGTCAATGCACTGAACCTATTCCGTGTAGTATTTCTGTGACATCGTAACGTTTGCCGGCTACAGTTATTTATCAATAAATATTAAGAACGTTACAACAAAAAATGAATAATATAAATAATCAATTCTCAAGAGTTTATATTATAAAATATATAGAAATACACAGCCAAATAACTTAAGATTTTATTTTTTACATTAATAAAATTTTACACTTTAATACTAAAATAGACTTTCATATTAACTGAAAGTTTAGAACGTCTGAAACGCGCCCTCATGGAGTTAATTCTGAAAATAATAGGAAAAATAAATCTTTTTAAAACGTGCTTATTTATAAATTAAAATTATGTTCAAATATATTGATTAATTCAAGTGAAACGAAAGAAATCTGTAAACTTGTTGAAGTATAGAGAAATAGTTTTGTCTCATCTACGTACCTTGATATACATGCTGTGATTGTATTATACATATGTACAAAATGATATATATATTATATTTATAATAAAAAAGAACCAGATTGAGTTTCTTGCCTGCGCTCTTCTCGACTGGGTTGTTTTCCGAACCGGTGGTAGTGTTTTAGACGTTCATAAGCGCCTTCTTAGGGCCTAAATTGAATAAACATTTTTTTTATTTTGATTTTTGATTTTGATTCTACATAATTTCGACATATTTGAAGATAATTCTAATAATCATTGTATTACGATTGTTTTATGTGTAAAATTAATTTCACATTAAAGATATTGCTTAAACGAATTATCCGTATGGAGTACAGTTACAAATTGCTGATATTGGTCGGCAAGATTAAAGTTTTAATGCGATCAAATGGGTTTACGTAAAACACAAGTATTATTCCAATTGTTATATCCGGTCGAGGCATTGGTTACGAATGTTTATTGGAGCCAATATACCGGAGCCGCGCCGTTAACTAAAATTTACTGGACCAGGGTATTCCCTTTTTTACAGACTATCCATTCCGTGCATGTTCATAAAAAACCAATTTCGAGGGTAGTTTTTAACAGATTTATAGTATCTCTGTGTATATATATATATATATGTTCTTTAGATATTTATCTATTGCGGTAAACATGACGGTTGTTTTCAAGGTTTCGTTTTAAAATTAATATATTATTGATAATCAATCTTTAAAAAATATTATTATTATTCTAAATGTACTTGTGTATTTGTTATGTATCCGTGTTTCATGGAAAGGTCTACGTTGCAGTTTCCTAATATCATGGACCAAAGACACATCGTTGAATCCCACGGAAACCGCTACATTGCAGTTTCCTTGTAACAATTGCAACATCGGTTCACCGACGCTACATGCCACCTGCTATTATACGGAACTTCAACTCATCGTCATCGTGGGAACCGCTCCACCAGCCGAGTCTCACTGAGGCTCGCCTCGCCTGTCAAGTCCTCCGCTGAAGGCACTATTCGATCACACCTCGATCGGTAGTCACCTCTCTTAGGTTTCAGGACTATTCGATCTAATATCGGTCTATAGTCACTTGTATTAGGTTTAGTTTAAATATAAGTGTAACTGTAGCTCTGAAATTAAATCTATATTAATTTGAATTGGCTTTTTTTACGCCTCTCGGGCGCGCCCCGCATAATTTATTCATAAATAAAATAAGTAAAATATTATTGTCAATATTTTTTATTTATAGTGAACGTTAGGAATTGTCTATTCATCACGTGAGGTCTGATGGGGCCGGAATGGGGGGATGGAGTGCAGTAGATATCACTTGTATTTATTTTTTTTTCGTTGAACGCTCTATCCGTAAACGGAGAAGCGGCGCGTTGTCTTGATTCTATCAGATTCTGTCAGATTATACCCGTATACTTATGATACTTTATATGAAAAAGGATTAGATACATATTCAGATTTTTTTTTTTTATCAAAATGAATTTTTTTATTAAGTTAGTTGCAAATAAAAATAATATGTACAATCTATTCAAAATATTTACAATAATACAATACCCTCCAAATCGCCACCTTAAGGAAACGTAGCCAGAAAGCTAGCAGCATAGCCACGTTGTATGGCAATGCTAATTGATACTCTAACCGAGAAATAGGCCAGCCCTCTGTTCACGAGACGTCTTGACGTCAAATGACCCACTAGCTCCCAGTACAGGCTACGAGCACTCGTTGGGTTATGGGGCTCCAGGATCTTGACACCAAACGGCACAAATATCCAGCCAATGCCGAGGCCAGCATATTTGCGCCGCTTGAGGTCCTCTGCAGAGGCGGCTGCAGCTCCAGCCCCCAATGAAGTCCCTAAAAATTGGACGATGCCTTATTATCGATGAACGTTGCGTCCTACACTAAAGAAGTCCATTTAATTGTTGGTAGGGAGAAGTTTTGGTCTAAAACCTTAACACGTATCACGAGAGGGGAGGGGAAGGAGGGGGGTAGGGGGAGTGAAATATCCAGAAAAAAAAGTCTGAGATTTTTTATTATTTTCTCTTAACTTTTTATTGTATATTTAATACATATCGTAACTTATATATTACATCATAAACCACCTCACGTACATTACCGTCATAGGGGCTATATAACTCACATAATAACATACTTCGGCAATAATTGTGTATTTCGAAAGAACTAATCGCGTAACAGTGACATTGAAGTTATATGCGTAAGGATGAGATAATTCTCCTTCATGATATAAACAAACAGAAAGATGTACGTTACTTTTTATAAACTTGCTTACATTTTGGCTATATAGGAGGTAAACATATTGGCAATATCGCCGGACTTATTTGCCTACTCAATTATCTTCTGTTAAGCGCCTGACATTGAATTCCGAAAGTGATAAATGATATTGTATTATTGTATTTGTTACACTGCACTTTGTTTACTAACCTACTTTCATGAGTGTTTCTCGTACAGTGCTGCTAAGTTAAAATCTTCCATGTGTATAACTAATTAGGTACCTACAAAATGTTCCGTTTAGTAAAAATCTTCCCCAGCGTCCAATTACCTATTTATGATTGGTACAAGTCGTACCCGCGATTTCATTCCCCTACAAAACTTTCTTTTTTACACAGAATGATTCCTCCTCATAAATTGTTAATCCTTCTAATAACTTAGCAATAAAGAATTTCGAGTATAAGTGTCGGTAATAATTTTTATGCCAAAACCATTACCATTTACCTGTTTATATTTTACCTAATGTAATTGACAAGAGCTAATATTTTGTCAAAAAAAAAACCTGTAATTAAACCATTAAATCGCTTATATTATTCTAGATTTATGATCCAACTAATTATGAAATGAATAAAAAAAATCAGTCAGTTGCAAATCCTCATTATGTAACTTTTATTAATAATGACTTCTTTAAAAAGAATTGTGAAAACATTTCAACAATTAAATGAAATGCTTAAGTGATTAATATGACGATTACCCATAAAAATAAGACAATAGGAAAACAATGGAAAGCTGGCGTAAACGCCAGGTTAGTGTTCAAGGAGTTAATGTAAATTGAACACAAACTTTTTTTACACCAGAGTTTATGGTGCACCACATACTTATTGTTATTACTGAGCGAACTTTCTCAATATTATATGAGCTAAATTATGAATTGAGGTTATTACGAAGAGCAAAATAAACTTCACCTTTAACACCTCAGTGTGCAACATCGATGAACTATTTGCATTATTCAAAACGGGTCCGGACTTATATTATCTTTGCACTCAAAACTTTGAATAAACTCCTCGAGTTGATACCGTGAAAATTATATAACTTTTCATTGAGCTCGACAAAGTCATATACAAAGCATTAGACTCCAGAGAAATATTCGTACCACAAATCTGTAAATTTAATTAAAAAACATTATAAATGATACGTTTTATATTTATCGAAGTAGTTTCCGATATGGGTCATATAGATGAAAGCGAGTAATGAGAAATCTATTTTTGTGTGTTCTAAATCGAGAAAAAAGTTACCCAAAGAGTTACCAATGGAGAGGGCTATACTCGGAGTTTCCCTGCATGATCAAATCAGAAATGAGAAGATCCGAAGAAGAACCAAAGTAACTGACATTGCCCGAAGAATTGGCAAATTGAAATGACAATCAGCTGGGTACATTGCTCGTAGAACCAATGCCCGATAGAGTCAACGGATTCTCGGCTGCAGCGTACTCGAAGACGCAGCGTGGATAGGCCCCCACAAGGTGGACCGACGACTTGGTGAAAGTCGCGCTAGTCCGCTAGATTCGGTTAGCGCAAAACCCGTCGTGGTGGAGATCTTTGGGGGAGACCTACGTCCAGCAATGGACGTCTTTCAGTTAAATGGATAGATGGATGGAAATTGAAAAAAAACAGACGAATTACAATATATTAAGAGACACAGTGGACAGAGGACTAATTAAATTATCCGTCCACGATTGTAAAAATAAATCAAATCTATCTAATCCAAGAACAATTATGTTAAGTGAAGATCCTTTAAGAGTTCCTGATTTCATAATGGTCTGCAAATAATCCAATTATGATATTTATAATTTAATTAGGAAGGCCCAAGTCTCTGAGGTGCCAACCCAGTTATCGAACCTATTGCCAAAATCTATGAAATCAACTCCCTAAAACGATGTATAAACTCACGATCATTAACAGGGTTACCGAATGGAAAAAAGAAATTATATTTAACCTAAGCCTTAACACATAAACAATTTACCTTTACTATGCAATAATTTTATATTAACACTCACAAAAGGAAGAACATTAAATACAGTACTATACACTGTGGTAACACAGATCATACCTGCCATGTTGCTTGTGCTTTGTGAAACGACATTGTTAAGCCACTGAATGTCACAGAGTTTCTGACTTTGTTGTGGAAACGTGTTGTTTCCACAAATACAAAAAACAACATTTTATGCTTTAATTTGAAATGTTAGTAGTTACGTTGTAACGTTTTTGTTGGCAAAACCGTTAATAAGGATGTAACATTTCAGCTCTGTATTAAAATTTCAAACGTTACATTTAATCAAATCGACACTGAAGAATGGCTGCGATTTATGTTATGAATTCTCGACGTGTAAAAACACACAAAATGTAAAATTAGATTGAAGTAGAAATGGTAAGTATTAGAGGGAAAAGGGTTATTTCAAAAATTTTGCTCTTATCTGTACTAATAAATAAAATAGAAGGGTCCGTTTGTACGTCAAAATATTTTTTGTACTAAATAGATATGAATGTACATACGACATCTATACTAAAACACAATTTATTAAAATGTTGTCTTTCTCTCTGTTTGTTCCGGATCATCTCCGAAACTGCTGGTCCGAGTCTTTTGATAGATAAATGAAATTGCTCCGCGTAACTTAGAGTACTTTTATTTTTCGAAAATAATTAGAGTTCCGCGTAAAAAAATTAAAACTAATGAAATTGTGTATCAAATCCGATTCAATTAACAGTTTTACTGGCAGGTATTTGAATTTGTGAGAAATATCTTTTCTTAATGTAATCAGTATAAAAATTATTGTTAAACAGTAGGGGTACCGTATAAAAAAAAATCTATCTAACGCAGTGGAAATATATATAAAACGCGGGCGCAGCCGCGGTGGGCACATAGCTAGTTGTAAAATAATTTTACGAATCACTTCCTTTAATTAAATTTGAAAAATATTGTAGTAATAATATATGAAAGATCTGTTTATGGTTTTCTAGAAACTAGCCTTACTTTAACTAAATTAATATAATCTGTTATTCAAAATTAATTAGACATCGTTTTAATTTGATTAGTAAATTATTTTTTTGTTTTCTTTGCTCCTTTTCATTCATTTCAAATAACTCTTAGAAACATTATTAATATGCAGCATAGACAGTTCTGTAGAAATTCCCGCGAACAGCATTTTAGACTGCATCGGAAAATTTTATCTCTTCCTTTGGCACTAGATCTCATTTAGAAGCATAAATGTCTTAAGATAAAAATATGCGAGAAGAATCCAGAAGAGATTTCCTTTGATAGAAAAATCTATCTAGTAAATAAACTTTGTTCCCTATACAAATGTCCAATGGACGTAGTCCATTTTTGTTAACTCTCTTATTCCATATAGGTGTTATTCATCTCACAAATCAAGCCATTGGCTACAAATCAATTGTTTACCTTCGGAAGGAATTAGCACCGATTGTTTGCGATTACATGAAATATGCATTAGCGTTTAGCAGTACATTACGGTCGATCAGTCAAATGAGCCTTCAAACGACGTCGATGCAGCAATTGATTAGCGCATAAATAGCAATGATATATTCTTATGTTACGAAAATTCGTGTCACCATAGGACTTGTTAATATTATTCCCGTCTGAATATATCATTTGATATAACTAATCATCAATTCGTATTTAATCTTACAATAATGGATTAATCTGTCCAGCTCAAAAAAAAAAAAACTGTACCCGGTGAAAAACATAGCAACAAGTTATCCGCGTCGCATTCCTGAATCAGTAAGTTCAGATCGAAAACTTACCTAAGGGTAGGGCAATTGTACCCGACTGAATGGCAATCATCGTACACTTGTGAAAACACGTCATAGTGTCTCTAAAAAAAGGCGCGTCACGTTCTGGTATCTGTGAATATGTACCTAGAGGTGCCTAAAAGATTTACCTATGATAGATGTAAAAAAGAAACAACATTCATAGAAAACTATAAAACTTTAAGTTATTTACATGAAAATGCTAAATAAACATTTGTGTATGTTTTAGCCGTAAGGCATAAAGTCTATACAGTACCTAACCTTATTAATTTGATTTGATTATGGTTGTTATTATTTCATTATGACATATATAAAACATTTTCCATATTCCATTTAGCTTAGTTACTCTTTTCAGTATACCAATCTCATGTATTAAATATTCTTTTTTATTGGTAGAATAAGCCAACTGCCATAAATAATATAGTGAATTACATTTACACAATAATTTAACAATAAATAGACTTTATTAAATATATTCAAGACAGAAATAAAAATTTATTAGTACACTTATCACACTTATACATAATCATCACAATCATATTATACTATATATCACATAATTTAATGTTATTTCGTAAAGTATAAATAAAAGATATATTTCTAATTATGACAATACATAAATTAAGCTTAACAATTTTAAGAAAAAACACTCAGAAGTCAAATTAATATTTAACTTCAAGTGTTTAAAACTTTTTAAAGTAATTTGAAAAGATTCATCGCAAGCTTAAAGTAGTTCATATTCAGTTTGAACGTTATAATACATTAGTCAAGTTCATGGAATAGCTTCTTTAAATCCAAAAGAATAGCACTTTATTAACATAACTTACTAAACCACATTTTCATACACAAAGTAATCACATTTATTAAACATACAGTTGTACTTTTTACCTTACATTATTTTAAAGGTATGCCAGCTAGTTGATTTATATCTCGAGAACCACTAAACGGATTTACATGATTCTTTTTTTTAATCGTAAATATTTTGCGTGACCAGTTTTAGTAGATTATAGTAGATTTATAAAAAAAAGAACCAGATCGAGTTTCTTGCCTGCGCTCTTCTCGACTGGGTTGTTTTCCGAACCGGTGGTAGTGTTTTAGACGTTCATAAGCGCCTTCTTAGGGCCTAAATTGAATAAATAAATTTTGATTTTGAGATGTATCATTACATATATGAAAAGTTCTGAGTATAATAGTGAATGAAGTTGATATAAAATGATCGGCTATTGTATTCCTTCCCATATTTTATTTAAGCAAACGAATATTTAATTTGATGTGGAAGTAGTTTATATCTCGGAGAAATATATCGATTATTTTTTTTTTCAAAACTCATCCTATTGTTGGTGTAATGTGGGAGGCAAACTTTTATAAAAATAAGCCATATACTAAGTTTAGTTTCATCTTAAAGTGAGGAATATGGACACTATATTTTATTGAAATCATCATTTTATGCACACGAAATCCATATTAATATGTAATTGAAAGAAATTTAAATTTATAAATCAAAATAATATCGTAATGTACGCAAAAGTATCTCCATAATAAGCCGCTCTTAATTAAAATCGGGAATAAGAATTTAATTCAGCGGCTACCGAGAGGTTGAGTGAGACTTCAAGTTGTCGTGTTCTATTAAATTTGAAACAATAAATTACCCCAGTTTTTGTTTACACCACAAAATGACCTTTGACAAAATTACGTCCAATATCAAAATGGAGTTAATGTTTTAGATTAAATTTATAATAATTTGTATTCTTAGTTCAATAGAGGGGTGATAGATTTTACATCATGCACATAGTCGTGTGGTGCCGGTTAAGACTAGTACCATCCGTCGGATTCGTAAAAGGCGACTAAGAGATAAAAACAAGTGGATGGGTAGCAGCATCCTTTGAGTCCCACAAACACCTGATTGCGATCGCCAATCAGCTTGCCAAGCGTTGCAATCATGCCAATCGTCCAGTAGAACATCTTATGGTTAAATTTATTTATTTTATTCGTTTATTTTTAATAAAATTTTGAAGACTATGTTTACGTGTGTGTATGTATGTATTTTTATGTGTATGTATTTAATGTGTATATGTATTTTTGTCGATATGTTTATGTAAGATTATATGCTATTTTATGTTTTCTGTTACTAGAGTGATTTTTTATTTGATTTCTAAAACTGTTTTTAGATATATTTTTGTTAAATGAATGAATAGTGAAATATCCCGCCATAGTTAAACGTTACCTCACATCGCGTTCCAGGATGATCTTGTGTATATTCAGCACTTAGTGGGGTAATAGAGCAATTGAGGTAGACTGGTTCACGACCACATTAGACTAGTGCAAAATCCGTCATTTTAACTGGTGTAGCCGTAACACGTTCCGAGATATGCAACTGTATATCTAAACCTATCTAATGAATTTATTTATAATAGATGTAGGCTTGCATGATAGGCTGTTTATCGTTAGATTCTCACGTATCGGCGGCGATCGTCACTTTTCATGCACTTAGTAAGCTATTATGTAACGACAGATTATGTACAGTAATTTTACTGAGCACTTATAGGCTAAATATTTGTAATAAGAGTATTATAGATATATTTTGATGTAGTGACCAGATCAATACGTTTCTACTGTTATTGAAGTTATACATCTTTGGCGTGTTAGGAAAAAATGATGAGAGTAAATTTTTACGATACGCGCGCAACCGTCACGAAAAAAACGACAGCCTGAAGTTAGCTAGTCAATATACGATGTGCACACACACCGTTACGAAAAACCGACACCCTAAAATTAGCCGTCAACATTTTATTTATTTTTTATTACGACAAAGAGGTATAACTTCTTACGTGCGTATATAAGTACACACAAACGTTTTTTTTTTTTTTTTTTTAAATTACAAACAATATTAAGAAACCATTTCAAACCAAATAAAATTAATTCTATTACTACTTCTAAATATACTAGCCAAAAAAAAAAAATTCCAAGCCAAAAAAAAAATCCCTTTGTTTCCAAGTAGTTTCCTCTTTCCATGAACAATTTCCCACAGTGAAACGTAATAGAAAGAGCCACGTGGAATTACCCACTAAAGTGAATCTCAATAAAGCCTTAACTCGCTCCTTCCGCGAATATTATGGGAAAAGAACTTTTGAAACGGGTTAAAGAAAGTAAACTGATTTGAAAAAGACAGGGAAAAGGTGGTGCGTAGGTATGAATAAATTTAAATTGGAAATATCCTTTAGCGTGAGAGAAAAGGTTATCAAAGTTTTATTTAGCTAAAACCTTATTCTCTTTCTTATGTTCATGTCACTTCATTTTTTTTAATAGAATCTTTGAACTTTTAAGCGAAGTAGGTGAGTGTTACATCCCTAATTAAATTGACAATTTTAACTATTCTGTTTATGGAAGTTTTCATTAGTTGTTTCGAGCAGTTAAAGTTTTTAGAGGAATCATTAACTAAACTAAAACAAATTTAGCCTTAAGAATTTTAATTAAAAAAAAAGAAAATAACTTCCCAGCCCCCGAATTCAAAACTTATACCAAACTAGGTAAATTTTATTACCCTACAAGACGGTACAACTGTAGATAATAATTAAAAACACAAGACATTTTTCAGGGTCTCCCCGTTTTAATTAAGAATACTTTTCCTCTCCTTGAAAGAGTTTCGTTCAGCTTAATTACGGTTAATTCCTCCCCTTTGTCATCTATTTTATCTAGAGATATAGGAACGACTGGCTACTGTAATTAGTTCTTTAATGATCGACTGAACTTCAGTTATTTATAAAAACTCATTTATCTATATACTTTGTACTTAGTGTCAAAAATATTATATAAATGATTATAATAATAAAAGTTTGCAAACAAATGTCAATTACGTACTAAATCCTTGTATGCTATGTAGATAGCAAAATCACACCACAAGGATGATTCATCCTTAACTTCACTAATGAACAAAAAAAATCTAATATATTTGAAAAGGTTAACAGTAAGGTGAATCGATCGATAGGAAAAAATTATGTCTATCCAGTAACAAGGTAAAGCTAAAAAGAGTTAAAAAAAGGGTTGACAGCGGATTGTTTTATTGCCATCTATGGCCTTCCCAGTGCTTTGTTACTTTGGAAATTTTGCATTTCAAGCAGAGCCTTTTTCTTCTTGCTTTAACCTTAATCCCAAGTAACATATTATAAACACCGTTTTTTTTATTTACAAATAAAACTAGATGAGTTTATCAGGCACAAAAAACTAATGCTAAAATTATTGTCAGAAATTTCATTTTTAAGCACTATCTTTGTTATTATGTAATAACAATAACACTATAAAAATGATGTAATCTAAAGTGAGTTTCCAGGAGCAGTTGTTGTATAATATCTATAGCCCAGATAATACCCGATTATCATAATGAAATTGCAGGCCGTTCCGGAGGCTGTAAGAAAAATTGGTAAAATTTGTGGCGTTAAATAATATCGTTAAGAGTAAAGAGAAATATTCTCTGCCCAATAGAATCGAGGCGCGGCCGGCTCTTCTCTGAAATTGCAAGTCGTATATTACCGTGAGAATTTTCAATTACAGCAATCCAGCGGTTTTTTCATTCGTAATGTGACTTTTTTGGGTAGAGCTTCGAGCGGTTCACTCATAGCTCCCAAGATTCAAGGTCTCATTCACACGAACAAAATCTTTCTATGTAATAACGAATGTTGACTCCATATTACAACGAAAATCAAACTTTTCTGCACAAGTTTAGAATAAAATTTTCCATTGAATATTTAATATACGTACGGAAGAATTAATGACTCGTAATATCAGCGACTTATGAGGTATTACAATAGAATCTTCATAGCTATTGAAAATGGAAGCTTTTCAAACTGATCGCGAAGCTCCGAGGCTTTCAATAAAAATTTATTATAATGCAAATTGCATCTCTTTGTGACGGAGAGTACTCCGCTTAAATTCAAATCCTTTTAGAATTTTATATAGGAAAGGACCAAATAGTCTCAACGATCACGTACGAAAGAGGTTATTTATTATTGCTATATATGCATTTTGTATTTTAAAATAACAAAGTTCATTTATTTTAGAATGTCTTTTTTACACAAAGTAAAAAAAAATATTATGTCATAATGTTATATATAACAAGTATTTGAATACATATTATAATACAATATGCAATGTATTTATATGATTTATCGGATATTTAAAAAAGTCGTGAGATATTCTCTTTATTGAAGTGAAAAGCTCTTTAGCCGCCTTGAGCGATTTTCGGTAGGAAAAACTTATTGATTCACATAACCTATAACGTCAGCGGTCAACCTTCAAAGACATGCTACAGTCTTTCAAATATAAGATAACGTTTAAGTAGACGTTGTCACATGTAAGGGGATAAGAATTCAATCTTACTCAAAATTGTAGTCCGTGTATTATTAATTTCAATTTCAAAAACAAGATTTTTCAAAGATTCTTTCAGCAGTTTATTGCTTAGTTTTTGATTATTAAGTTATCGTTATTAAAAAACGTTATGTATATGAGTAAGTCCCTGGCTGGTGTTATGTAGAATATATTGGGATCGTTCAAGTATACATAAGTATCCATGAGGGTGGGGGAGGGATTTCCGGTTTGCTTATTTCTGATGAAGTGCAGGTATGAAAGGTGATTACGTAAACAATATTCATGCGATAATTTTGTTTTTTTTTTTTTTAAAGTGAAAATGTATCGGCTTAGTAAGAGAAAGACTTATAGATTCGCATTACCGATAATGCTATGACGTCAGCCGTCAACATGCTACAGTATGTCATGTACAAGACGGCATTTAAGTGCTGGCGCTCAGAGATAAATTTTATAAAACAGTCGATAGTATGTTTTCATTATGAATTAACTACATGGAAACGTACAAAATTATTGCTCAACTGTTACGGACGAACGCATTGCAAATAAATGTTATATATAAAATGTTCTTTATACAGTATACGCTTAGTGCTTTGACCACAATCTCACCTGATGTTAAATGACGATGTGGTCCAGGATGGTAAACGCACTAAACCTAGATATTGGTTCTCAAGTGATGCTGCCGGAACACACCTATTGGTATTTTGCGACAGGTTTTCGAACTTGAGGTGGTAGCTACCAAGGTGGGAATTATTAAAAAATGGCCTACCACCATTCTATAGTTTCTTCACGATGTTTTCCTTCAGCGAAAGCTCAGGCTCAGTTTTGAATTGAATAGGTGGGCTCGAACCCGAGTCCATTGACGTGGAATCTGGCCGCACTATATACATGGATTATATTAATAATGCTACCACATCTTTTATATCTGTAATGTTTTCCTTTCGGTAAAATATGACTGGCCATTACAATACCTAAAGCCATAGTCAAACTTTGCCCATAAACAAAATCTGAGTAACTCGTAACATCTACCAGTATCTAATGAAAGGTTATACCATAATTAAATTACATCATTTTGAATGGGATAAAAAAAAACCTATCCAGTAATTTGTTTGTTTATTCAATTATTGAAATAACCTAATAGTTAAACTTTTTTCTAAATAAAGCAAACAATTTAATGTGAAGATAACAAGGTTACAAAACTTTTACAATTTGCATCTATTTATACAAGGCGACGGTGACTGGGCAAAATGATCAGGGTAGATCTAGTATTTTGACCAGATCTAAGACATTCTAAAGAATGGCAATTGTACCCGTAACCGAAGAGTGTGTATGAAAGCGCTCCTGAAAGTAGAAGTAGCGAAAGAAGTGTGTCAGGATCGTAGCTGGTGGAAGAATGTAGTCTCTGCCTGCCCTTATAGAAGAGAGGCATGATGCTATGTATGTAAATCTATCTATTTTGTATTATAAATTATAATATTTATTTATTTAAATGTCCTTTAAATATGTATTCTGTACACTGCCAATTTACTTTATGACAAGGCCCATAAAATCTACTAACGAAAAGTCGAATAGTAACAGGCACTTATCTCCCATCAGATACGTCAAACAGTATTTACTAGTCTATTTTCTGAGTAAGGTTCCGTTAATAGATCCACTTCGTTTTCTAACTATATTCGACGAAGAGTGTTGATACCTTTAAAATACGATGTAATTCTTAAGGTAAGCGGCCACATGTTCAAAATACTTACTACGGAAGCAACAAATAGATCTCAGTGTTATTTTTAAGAACGCTGTTTATAGAGAGAATCCAGTATAAAGAGTCCGTTGCTTACACTACGGGTATGTGAACACCTACCTTTATCATCATTCTCCTCGGGGAGGAAATTAAATATCTTATCTCAGAGATAAAGTCGCTCACCTTTTTCATAGCGGCTTTTCATATAACCTTGCAGATGTGACGTTTTGATATAAAATATTAAACGAAGTATCAGGTTTTATTTTTCAATTTATTTTTGTAGTATTTAGGCTAAGCGTATTTGACTACAATCTCACCTGATGTCAAGTGATGAAGAGGTCCAGGCGGGTAAATACACTAAGCCCAGAGGTACTGGTTATCATGTGATGCAGTTGGAACACAACTGTTGGTGTTTGGCGATAAGTTTTCAAACTTGAAGATGGTAGTTACCCATCCATCCATTCAACCGAAAGACGTCCAGTGCTGGACATAGGTCTCCTCCTCCTTCAAAGCTCTCCATGATAACGGGACTTGCGCCACTTGCATCCAGCGGATTCCTGCGACCTTTACCAGGTCGTCGATCCACCTTGTGAGGGACCTACCCACGCTACACCTTCCAGTGCGTGGTAGCCATTCGAGAACCCGTTGGCCCCATCAGGCATCGGTTCTGCGAGCAATGTGCCCAGCTCACTGCTACTTAAGTTTAACAATTCTTAAGCAATGTCGGTTACTTTGGTTCTTCTGCAGATCTCCTTATTCTTGATTCCATCACGCAGTGAAACTCCAAGCATAGCCCTTTCAATTGCCTTTTGAGCAACTTTGACTTTTCTTACTAAGCGACCACGTCTCATTACCGCATGTCATCATTGGCAACACGCACTAGTCGAAGACTTTCGTCTTGAGACACTGCGGTATTTCGGACGAGAAGAATTTGCGTAGCTTCCCAAACGCGGTCTAGCTTAGTTACCCAGGCGAATATTATTCCAAATGCTGACAACCTACCACCATGTTATGGTATTCTCACATTTTCCTTAACGAAAACTCAAACAAAATATAGAATAAAATTATGTGGGTTTGAACCTAAATCCAAACACGCGGAATCCGATCACACTACGAATAAACCATCATCGGTACAAAAATTATCACTTCTTATTCCGTTTAATAATAATAAGGTATAATAATAATACTGGGTAAAACAAAACCAATGACCATGTTCGTATACCGTGTCGATCGAGAATGGATCAAATCCTCTAGTGGTGACATTTTTTAGTGGTGGTATTTTGTGGTGGTATAGTGGTATACAGTATAAAAAATATTACAAATATTTTCAAAATATAATTATAAAATTTTAACACATTTTATATTAATTAGATTCAAGAAAGTTAACCCCTTGAGCACCTTCCCGGCGTTTACGCCAGCTTTCCATTGTTTTCCTATTGTCTTTCTATTGTTTCATTTTTATGGGTACTCGACACATTAATGAAAATGTAATTCAATTTTATCTAAACATTATATTAAATTCGTTTACTACGCATGCAAATTATTTGTGACCCTCAGAAGTGGTAAATTTACAATGCGCCATGATGTATTCATCCATTCGCATCTCTCGCAATTAATGCTATTTTGAGTTGTTATATCATAAGAATTTTTTTTTTTTTTGGAAACTGACAATTTTACTTTGATAAGTACCTGATTTTGATTTGTGTTGTGATTTCAACGTTTATTTAGACCAAAAATAATAGAAACACCTTAACTGTGCCCAATTTTATTTATTTTACAATGAGAACCTTTTTGATATTATTATTATAAATATTTTACTAGTTTGTACTTTCATTAAGTAGTATCATTATTATTGTAAAATATAAACAGGAGTTGTATTGATTACGGTGAGAAAAATAACAGATAGAAGTTGTATTGACTAAAAAACAATCATGGCGGCCACAGACTAATAATGTACAAGTAATGGCGGCGCGGTCGGCCGGTGGCGGATATTATCTTGTTTTTAGTTGTGGGGTTATTAATAAAGAAACAATGGCTAAACGAATACTAATACTACTACAAAAATAATTTATTTTTAACTAATACTAATTACGATAGCTTCATTATATTAGCTAATAAGTTTCTTGTAATACGGAGTTCAAGAACCATTACGGACCAATTAGGTTCTCCATCTATATTGAAAGTATTCGGGATAGAGCTGTTCAAGTAATAATTACGATCCTTAAAATATTTTCTTTCTTTTAACTTTTTAAATTTACCGTTGCCGTAATTAGCTCGACCACAGTAAGATGGAAGTACGTAATGTATTGTGGTATTCAGGAGGAAATTCTTTTCTTATATTTTTCCTTTAAGAATTTTGCCAGTGAATATGAAATGACTTAAAGATTTCTACAATATTTTATAATGTTTTGTGAATATTTTACTTCTTTTTTCATTTTGTATGAGTAATTGTTATGGAATCTTCTATTATTTATTACAGATTATATCTCTAAACAAAATATTATTGAATGTAGTTCTGATTAGATTCTGAATCTATTTCTTAGTTCTGATTTTGTAATAGAGAGTTATTTGCGATACAAAAAGTACATATTAACCCTTCGAGCACTAGCCTGGCGTTTACGCCAGCTTTCTATTGTTTTCCTATTTTCTCATTTTTATGGGTAAATTCTTGAATTGATTATTAAGAAGCACCGTTTCATTTTAACTTAAAATGTAATGTTATAGAAAAGTATAGCATTCAAGGAGTTAAGTAAATGTATTATCGTTATAATAAGTTATATATAATAAACCTAGAATAGCGATTACTTTAAGACTAACCTGACAGAAACAAGATGACTGATTACCAGGATTTTTTTATCCTCTTGAGCACTGGAAAATTCTTTTAAGTAATATTCATCTATACTAATAAAGAAAATGAAAATGTCTGTTTGTAATGGCAACATTTTTTTTTACTAAATAGATATTAATCTATGATACATATTTCAAAATAACAATTTTTGTCTGTCTGTATGTTCCGAGTAATATCCGGAAAGGCTGAACCGATTTGACGTCTTTTTTTTTAAATGAAGTTGATGTTACTAAGCGTAGCTTAGGGTTTCAAAAGGGTTCCGCGTAAAAAAAAAACATGAAATTGTGAAAAACGATTTAATCCACAGTTTTATCGACTCGGTATTTGTATTTGTGAGAAATATCTTTTCTTTTTTCTGGAACATTTTTATGTACTTATGTTATTGTTTACTATATCCATAGTTGTCATTTTTAATGTAAGTGTTGGTTTAAAGTAATTTAGTCTTTTTGGGTCAATTATGATGAATTTTATTTTTTAGATGTACATAGCTTGGAAGTAATTATTGGCTTCTCTACTATTAATAATAATTTACATGTATATTGAACATATTAGAGGGAGTTCGAAAGTTGCGTTTGTGGTAGAAAAGTTTAAAGGTTATGTTGAATAGTTGAAAAGTTATGAGAAGAGAGGAAGCGCAAACAGTAATGCATATGAATGTCAAAGGATGGAAAAGTAAAGTAAAGCCAAAGAATGTGTGGATGGAGTGTGTAAGAAATGATATAAAAGAAAAACGAATAATTGTAGTGATGAGGGATGATAGGGAAGTATGAAAAACGAAAAAATAATACGCCGAGCCTAAGTGAGTTAGAAACAGTGCATGCAAATTAATGATGGCGTGTAAATTGAAATTAGTAGCTGTTTTCTTTCAATAGATAAAGAAATATATTTACAATGTAAAAAAGTATATTGTAAATCGGTTCAGTGGTTCTCGATTTATTAGCCAACTAACGAACTGACAGACAGATAAACGTTACCTTTTATATAATGTAAGGGATAAACAAATAATATACATGTTACAATACGAACAACAAAACGATTCATTAAACATAAACTCATATAATAAATTTAAAAGAATAAAAACATATCCAAATCTGAAATCTACATTGTTTGTTCACCTTATAAAAAAAAAAAACAAAGAAATCTGTATGGCAACGACGCAAGTAACGTGTAAATAAAAAGGGGTGTGAAGTAGCTACGGGGTGGCTTTACTTTACCGGTCGGTGTTCAAACTAACACAGTAATTTTCTTTTGTAATTAATCCCCTACCATTTTCTTGTTTCTATCAAGTTAGTTCTCTTTTACAGATGTATGTAACAATCTCGTGTAACGTTTTTATTTCAATTAGAACAAAGCGATGATGGCGCAGTGGATAGTGTGGCTGGATTCCGCGTCAATGGGGGCGGGTTCGAGCCCACCTATCCCCAAATCTAAAATCGGCCAAAGCTTTCGGTGAAGGAAACATCGTGAAGAAGCCATAGTATGGTAGTAGGGCATTTTCTAATAATGCCCGCCTGGGTAGCTACACTCTCAAGTTTGAAAACCTGTCGCCAAATACCAATAAGTGTGTTCCGGCAGCATCGCTTGACAACCAGTACCTCTAGGTTTAATATGTTTATCATCCTTGACCAAATCGTCACATCAGGTGAGATTGGGGTCAAAGTCTTTACCGTATAAAAACAATAAAAAACCTTTCATAAAATTATCGTAATTTCAGTAGGTTTAGTATAGCATATATACTAAACTTAGAATTTCCGACAATTAAATGATGCTGCCCGATCGCACCCGTAGACAGCTAGAGACAGTTTATGAAAAGAAAAAAGAAACAGTTTCAAATTCTAACAAAAAACTTAAGCTGTTTAATTCTAGAAACCATTGGTTATCTACTTGCTAACAGCGAGCTGTGGGAAAGTGTAATTTATATTTAGTAGAACAACTTAAAATACAAATCCAACACAAACGAACTCCGAATTTGTTTTTTTTTTTAAGTTGGAAAAGAAATAAAATTATGATAAAAAAAATAATTCAAAACAGAAAAACAAATAAGAAGATTACACTGGGTGAAAAATAAATAATGTTGCCGGAGCTGAAAAACTTTTTAACGCTGTCTTAAAAGTTTATCTCGTGCTTAATTACGTTTTCATTTATCTTTCGTTTCATTCGTCCAACGTGCTGAAACATTAGCGATGTTCACAACACGAAGTGACTAACGGGCGAGATGTTTTAAATTTCGAACGGAGAAGAAATATTTCACGATAAAAAAAAAATACAATTACTTACAAAATTACGTACCTTTGTTTTAATTTCAGACATATTTTACTCGAACAGAATTAGTTACCTTTTAAATGAATTCTCAGTTCACGAGAAGATAAATATCGGTTTTGTTTTAAATTATACTGCCTAACGAATATTACACGGGACCTAAAAATATCAGGATACATTCCTTATTTGTCTTATTATCCAGAATGTTTTTTTCTCTATATTTCTCTCTTCGTTCACATAATTATGCTCCTGTTTATTTTTCATAACCAAAATGTGAGTCTCAAATTTGTAAGATTTGTTTGATTGCTCGCATTCCAATCAAGTTTAATAAGCGCTACCATATAATATGTGTACTGATCAACAAGCTACTCGACATAAACTCGATTAAAATAAATACCAATTACGTTTCCTTTAATAAGAACTAGAAGATACACCTTATCGTGTAATCCCAGAGGGGTTGGAGATACTCTGTCGAATTGGAGTCGACGTTAGTCGAGCGAGCACCTGGCTCCTTTCGTTGAAATTAAAAAAGTTTCAGCTACAAGGCAACTTCACAGGTCTCGTTCATTTAAATGCGAAGGGATTCCGCGTTAGTATTCATTGTGAGTTTTGTCATTCACAGAAAAGTTCTACTTTTAACCAGTTTCACTTTTCTCGAAACCGAAATTTACATGTTCATTTTTTATCAAGCGGAAATTGCGCATTGGTAAATAAATTATTATCCTCTTTTTTTTCAAGCTGAATAAATGATATTCAATTGAGAAACCATGACAGTCTCACCATTCTTTGGAGTAAACGTAAAAAGCCCTTAGCCGAAAAATCGTAGCCAACGCAAGACCACCAAAACGATACAAACCTCAGCTTCGGTTGCTGTATTAAAAATTCAGCATAATTTACCATGGTTAAACCTTATGGTAGTTAAGGAAAAACGAAAAAAAATACAAGATCTGTTACAGGGCCTATCTGCTTAATATGTAATGTGATAATTGCATGCGATGTAAGCAAGAGTTGCCCCAGTTGGAGATTGGAGCACGTCCTGGGCTGCTGCCCTAGGAGGCCCCAGGTTGTTACCCGGCCGTCCTAGGCTACGGAAATAATATTTACGCGTGTGTTTTCGTATTCTTTTTTTACACGGTGTAGGCTCAGTGCTTTGACCACAATCTCACCTGTAGTTAAGTGACGATGTGGTCCAGGATAATAAACACACTAAGCCTACAGGTACTAGTTATCAAGTGAAGCTGCCGGAAAGCACCTATTGGTATTTGGTGAGAGATTTTCTAACTTGAGGGTGGTAGCTAGCCAAGTGCGCATTATTATAAAATGCCCTACCACCATGCTATGGTTTTGTTCAAGATGTTTTCCTTCACCGAAAGCTCGGGGTGATTTCAGACTTGGCTAGGTGGATTTGAACCCGCTTCCATTGATGCGAAATCCAACCGTGCTACCAACTAAACCGCCATCGCTTCTAATACCTATTCTAATTCGGAGGGAATATACATTTCGTGAGCATTATCCCTTCATCGGGATCGGTCACGTGGATATAGTTTCATTCGCGGACCGGTATGTTTCCGCTTTAATAAAATAACTAGTAAATTGAGAATTGATAATAAAGTCAATCGAGGGTAGTTCCAATATCCTCCTTGAAAGTCCACATATCCAATTTAAAACTAGAATAAAGGAAGCTGGAGCTGAACTGACCCTAAACATTACCCTTAAAGAAATTACCTACCTTAGTACAATTTATTATAAATGACAAAATTAACAACTACTATAGTAGTTGATAGTTTGTTATGTAGTTTATTTTTTATAATACGGTCACTAACTCTTAAGCAATTCGTATGTAAATAATATTAATAATTAACATTTATACAGTGATATTACGATTTACTGTGGATTGGAACATGGTCGTGAATACCCTGATTGCGGCTTCAAATACAAACAAACCGTTATAATATCATTAGACTTTGAAATTTGTAAATAAGCACCATTTAATGACTGCGAACAAAAAGATGCAGACTTTTGAAATTTCAACGGTAAAGTTAATTAACTTCTATTCTGAGTAAATATTGGTACAACTCCTCGATGTTGAATATATTAGGGACGAGATAATACCCAAATTTAAACCTTAAAACGATTATTTAATTATTTTATTTTTACCTTGACTAAGTCAAATAACCGTACGAAGTTTGATCTATTACTTACACTTTCTTGCCGCCATGCAATTACCGACGCAGCTTAAAAGAAAAAAAAAAATCAAGAGAGGACTTTGTTTCGACCAATATGTAGTAAGTTATTGAATACATACCCGCTGAGATATCAGTAGTCGATAGCTTATGCATAATTCAGCTTTACTTATAAAAATCAACAAATCATATTCTTAACTAAGTAACTAACTAACATACTTAAACAATGATTAATAATTATGTATTCATAAACGTTACTTAAGCGCGACTTAGTTAATGAATGGTTAATAACCAAAAAAGTATTTTACTCTTCCCACACTTTGTTAAAACTGGCATGTGTTGATAGCATAGATTAAATTTGACACAATTTTTCAACTTAAATGCCAATAACCCTAAAAGAGTAAAAAGTTATGTTGTTACAATTATAGATGGAGCTGTTTGTACAATAGTATTAAAAACGTGTAATATGTGTTTAAATACTATTTCAAATTATTACAATGGAATTTACTGAAAAAAAAGAGTTAAACTGGGAAGAAGAAGGAATGGCATTTATTATAATTTATATTACGTACTTTTCGTTAATATACTTTTGACATTATTTTCTTTGGTAAATTTATCTTGTTATTTAAAGTCTTTATCGCAGTAATCCTCCATCGGATTTATTATATCATTATATATTTTTGACTTCTTAGTCGTACTTAGTTTTGTTCTATTTAAAGTTTAAAGATAATTCGCTTAACAAAATATAACGAAGTGACAAGAACTGACCGCAGATGGTGAGAAATCAGCTGCTAGATAACCAGCCATCTTGTTATTTAACGTTAAACAGTCGTTGATGTTTTGATGATGTCGCAGGTTCCCTGTTTAATTTGACAGCTATTTAATACACCACTAAGCGTTAATCAACGTTAATCAGTATAAATTTTGTTAGTAACTATTAATATTACTTAAATTTTAATCATCGTTTATAAGTAAGCCTGAATATGTTTTCGCTATGAGGTCTGTGGTCGATAGACAAGTGCTATAAGGACATAGCTATAGCGAACAATTAGGGTATAATCTCTATTACGCTGGATAGATAAAAGAAGATAGAAAAACAGGAAATAAAATAAGAACGGACGAGCACAAGGACACATAAAATAAGGAACAGTAGGAAACAGAAAGCATGGCTGAATATAAAGAGACAAGAAGTGATACAGAAAGAAACTAATTAAAGTAATACAAAAGAAGTAAATTAAGAAAAATAAGAAAATACTCTAATTTAAAATAACTAAAAGTAAACTAATATGAAACTAAAATAGGAAACATGAATAAAATAATCTAGCCAATATGAAAAACTCGAAGGAAATAGAGTACACATAAAAAGAAAATATATATGTGAATAAAGAAACCAGATGATCAAAGTCTCTGATCATGTTAGAGGTAGCGGCAGGTACGCCAAGAGGCGTATCACAAAAAAAAAATCTCTATTACGCTAAATAAGTAATTATTATATATGTATAGTAAGTAGCTCGTTATAAAAATTATTATTCAATAGAAATAAAATAAATTGACATTTTGATTTCATTTAGGTTAAATAAAATTTAACCATTTAGATCGTAGCTAGTCACCTCTAAAAGCATTTGGATGGAACGATAAATCAAATTATACGGGTCATTCGATCGAGTGAAAATAATAGGAATTAAAAATAGTATGAGTTTTAAGGACCTATTAAATTATTTATAGATTTGTTTAAATGAGTCATTGATAACAATCAATTGATACAATTATTTGTAAAGTGTAAACAATTACTTAATTTAACATTGAGTAACATAAATTTATTCCAAGACGGCTTAGAAACGACATCATTTTATATAAAATATTCAACGAGGCTTTGACATAAAGAAAACATGAAGAACAAAGACAACGACAACGGAAAATAATATTTATTAAGTAAACAGCGCCTTTATTATACTTAGTTGCTTAAATCTTATAACAATAACATAACAATATGTAAAATATTTTACGATAATTGGTTACGAAAAAGGACGTGTACATATGTATAGTTTCTCAAACATTAAATCGAATAGGGAATCGTTTTGTATGAATCACCATAATTAGCCTAAATTCCGGGGTATTGGCGATTAAAAAATTGTAAATATATTTACTTTCCTATTCTTGGGTATTTAAATGCTCTTTTAAAATATTCATTTCCATACACAGCTTAATATGAATGTTTGTAGAGAACCTTTACTATAATATTGTCGAAAGAATAAACGAAATTATTTCTAAATATACGATGGCGAAAAGTGTTTGCACTATATGATTGTAATAGCTGATAGATAGATAGACAAACACAGGTTTTGAATTTAAAATTGAATTCTAAGTAATAAAGACTACATTTTAAAATGTTTACTTCCATAAATAATATTTTTGAGTACAAAATTGAAATTTCGAGAGATTTATTTAAAGAAACACCGATGTTCTTTAGCAAAGGCCGCGTACGATAAATTTTTATAATCATTTGAGAAATTATACGTTTGGTATTATTAATTCTGCTAAATCTTTTTGATTATATATTCTTATACGCCTGTAGTCGTACGTATCCAGGTACGGACTGCCGTGACATTAGTATAGACACCAGGATAGCTAGGACGAGCGCAGCCCATACCAAATGAAACAATTCCCAATTGAACATTATTGTTGACAGCCGGGCCACCCGAGTCTCCCTGA
This sequence comes from Samia ricini, assembly GCA_014132275.2. NCBI lineage: Eukaryota > Metazoa > Arthropoda > Insecta > Lepidoptera > Saturniidae > Samia > Samia ricini. Next base: position 27,942,414 of record AP028159.1, on the reverse strand, counting down.
AGAAAAAAAAAAAAAAAAAATTGCTAAGAGATCTATTATTAGACTTTTTTTTCCTTCAATTTCACACTGCTAATTTACAGGTACTATAATGTTGCTATCTATAGAATCACATAGGGTTCTTGTGTACTAATTCGGAGTTATGCCATCGGTATTAAACCTTGCTTAAGTCTTTAAATAAAAAATTCGAATAAAAATCTTGACCTGGCAAGAATCTTTTCCACCTTCAGGGTAGCCTGCGCAAATCATTCTTTGTGTTAAATTTGTAACATTTCTTTTGCATTCAGCTTCGGATATAGTCGGTACATTAACAGCCATCAGAGTGCTCGAAGTATCCCCACCTTCCTGGAAATAAAACAATTGAAACCTAAAAACTGCTTTTTGAATTTCTATGTAATCTAATGTTTAGAATTTATGTAATGAGTCAAACCTATTGTTAAGTATATCGAATGCTGATTAAAATACATAATAGAGACCTTTTGGAAACTTACATAGATACTTTATATGACTATTACGTTACAAAGATCATGCTAAAATGCTCAAGCTATAAGTCAGAAAAAAAGAAAGTTATATTAATAGGTTCCTTGGACTTTCTTGTCAAATCACCTCGCCGATAAATCGGTTCTTTAGTTTATTTTTAACGTTCAAGATTTTTTTTCATTATCTTCATAAATTGTATTAAGTTTATTTCACGTTACCTAATGATATATAAATTTGTCTTGGATTGTGGCAAAGTAATGCAACGTCAACTGTACTATAGCGATTATTTATTATCTACACATATCTAGTAAGCGTTTGTAATAACAAAAATATACTAACAGTAGTAGCGCCCCAACCCGTAACAAATAACAATACATTCGCAGGAACAGGACCGTCATTTTCATTGGGTAACGAAACAACTTTAGTTCTGATACCATCGATTGTCATATCTCTTAAGAATGTTAAAACAGCCACATCATAATCGTAAGTTCGAGGGTTATAACTAGGATGTTTTGTCATAGTTCTGGTCGAATACATTTGCCCACCGCTGTCACTATCCGTGCTACCAACTCTTGCGAACACCTTTGATATCCTGCAAATTAATACATGATATTAAATATTAGAACACATGAATTATAAACAAGTATTTCTCCTTTTAAAGGTAAAATTTCGCTCTGAAACGGTTCTGTTTAAACGTGCCATTGAAAATAATAAAACCTACACAGCTTTAGAATAAAAGTATTATTTAAAAATGGGATTAATACCGGAGAAATTCACAGCAAATTAAATATCGAGTAGGATATAGAGCCGGCTAAGAATACTACCATATCTTTCCGCAGGTGTCGTAAAAGACGACTAAAGGATAAGCCAGGGGATGGGCAGCAGCATCCTCTGAGTATCACAAACATCTGACTTCGATCGCCAACATATCTGCCAAGCGTGGCGTTGTTGGCAATCCCCCTTTTGGGGGAGATCTATATCTAGCAGGGGACGTCTTTCGGTTAAATAAATGGATGGATGGATTTACAGTTGTAAAATACTGATGTCATTTTATACCTATATCAGAGTGTAAATAAAATTAGCATCTTACTGATCAATACAGTGAGCAGCCGTTAAAATATGTCTTTTACTGATGATGGAACCTCCACATTGATAATATTCTTTAATTATTAAACCCTTTTCTAAAAGCAAATACGCTTGGTATGGAGCATTCTCGATAGTAATGCTGTATCCGCCAACAATTTTCCCATGGATACTTTTCAGTCTGGGACCATGTTTTTTACAACTGACGCCATCTGAAATGTATTTTTTGAAATCAAAATATTAACGGGTCTTCAGGATATTGTTGATGGTTGGCATCTGTTCATATTTAAATATGTTTTGACTTAACTGAATAGATGTATTGATATAGGACTAAGAATTTTATAACATGCTAATTTCTTGGCTGTTAGTAAAAATGTGTAGATACAAATTTTAATCAGTGCTACTTCGTCAACAAAGCATAGAATAATAAATAAAATATTCAACTAAAAGTAACTAATAAATGTTAGGAAATTTGTATGATGTACTATTTCTAGATATTAATAAAAATTTATAGGAAAAATACCTTGATACAAAATAACACAAACGAACAATAAAAAAACGAAACTTGTTCATAACTTTTCAGATTTCAACGCAACTGAAAAAGTTTTTAGTCAGAAATCTTTAAATACGTGCCTGAATGATTGCTCCAAACTGTTTCGTCATCTTTTATCTCTATAATTGTATATAATTATTATAACCATTACTGATAAAGTTCGTGTTTAAAATAGAAACTATTTTCTGTGATTGTAATAGCGTATTTCCTAGTAATTATTAAGACCATAACAGATAAGTGAAAATTATAATATATATCGTATTTAACTACCATTATCTCTAAGGTCTCTTGTTTTTTTAAGGTACAACCGCTGTTGATGGGAAAGGCTTTAACATCTTCACCGAACTTTGAGGCGAGCGCTTAAGGAACTCAACCTAGGAATGGTAGCCAGCACAAGGACACCAAAATGGCAACAACCTCGGTTTGAGCTGCCACCCGTGATAAAAATTCCTCGGAATTTGCTATAACTAACCGAACAGTTAGTAAACCTGTAAGGTAATAAGGGTCCTTACAGAATCTAAGTACCTTGCGTGTAGTGTGCAAGTATGTGTGTACAGTATGATGCCTATGATTGCTAGTGCATGCAGACTCACTTTATCGCACTGACTGCTACATGAGCTTCCCATGATAAAGGGTCGAAGCACGTCTTGTGCAGCTGCCGGAGGGTAATCCAGAGTGTGTGCGGGAACAAAGTTAGACACCCGTCCCCGGCGGCGGGAACGGTGGATACGCGGGTGTGGGCGCGAGTACGCTCGATGTCTCAGTTGAGGGGGGAAAAATTATATTCGCGAGCGTTATAGCAGCAGTTACCACCAGAGGGTCTGGACGGACCACTTGTTTAACTTCTTAACATAACAATGATCTCATGCTGCCACAGAGAGTATCTAAATAAAATTCACAATAATATATTTTTTTATTAGTGCTTTGACCACAATCTTACCTGATGTTAAGTGACGATTTGGTCCAGAATGGTAAACACACTAAGCCTAGATACTGGTTCTCAATTAATCCTGCCAGAAGACACCTATTGGTATTTGGCGACAAGTTTTCGTACTTGAAGGTGGTAGCTACCCAGGCGGGCATCATTAGAAAATGCCCATAATGGATTTCCTTCACCGAAAGCTCAGGCAGATTTAAGAGTTCCATAATTGGGATCGAAACCGCGTCGATTGACGCTGAATCCGGCCGCACTACCCACAGCGGCATTATCGCTTCTAATATACTTATTATATTACTTATTATATATTATATTCTATTCATCCATCCATTCAACCGAAAGACGTCCACTGCTGGACATAAGTCTCCCCCAAGGATCTCCACGACGACCGGTCTTGCGCCACCCGCATCCAGTGGATTCCCGCGACTATTAAAAATTCGTCGGTCCACCTTATAGGGGGCCTACTCATGCTACGTCTTCCGATGCGTGGTAGCCATTCAAGAACCCGTTGGCCCCATAGGGCATCGGTTCTGCAAGCAATGTGCCCAGCCCACTGCGACTTACGTTTAGCAATACTAATGTTAATATTTATATTAATAATATTCTATACTGAGTAAAGGAGTTCTATACTAAGGAGTAAATAATCCTTTATTTATTTTTCAAATAATAAGATGCCAAATAGATATTTTAGTCATTACATTATTTCTTAAAATAATTACACAATAACTGACTCGATCAATTTACTCCACATGAAATATCATAAAATCAGTTAATTTTAACGGGTTTTTACGCGTTACCTTTGGTATTTTTTCTTTCTATCCCGACGTTTCGGCTGGGTTTCACCAACCGTGGTCACGGGCTGACTGGCGTTGCGTGGCGTCGCCTGCTGTGTTGAGGGGTATTTTGATGAACTACCCCCGTTTGGTCTTTATATTTATTATAGTCACAACACACAACACTAACAGTATCCATCGACGATGCCTGTGACAATAAATCTCGAACCTTTAGATTTTCTAGCACCGGATTCCACGCTGAGGAAAGCCTATACCCATCCTCGCGATTGAAATTTGGATGTTTTTTCATTTCAATCGCTTCGCGAGCCATTCTACGATAGTTTTGGCGATCAGTGGATAAAACTTACATTAATTAATACTTACATTAAATAATTGTAATATCATTACAATTACTGCTTAAGAGGATACGCGTTTGGCAACAAATTTGCGGAATGCATATTTCAGAAATCTATTGCTATCGCGTAAAAGTGCTAAAACGCGAAAGGCATAAGTGCAAGTCCTGTTGATTATACCTATATAAAATAGAACGAAATCAAAACTTCGTATTCAACTCCCTCCTCCAAAACTTAACCGATTTGATTTTTTTTTTCAATTATAAAATAAAAGGAGACTGTCTACGTTTTTTAATTTCTTTGACGGACGTCTGAAACTGAGGAAAAAATTGGCCATTTTTTTCCTTTTCAGAGGCTCCTACTTTCTACAATAATTTATTTATTTAAAAAATCAACATATGAGCATGGCAGTTGTGGAAATATATTATTTGGTAGAAAAATATTGACTATTCTGCGATTACCCAGAGAGGAAACAGACCAATATGTTTGTATGGATTAAACGGCGATCGCATATTTTTAAATGTAAATAATATAACTGCTTCCTAGTATGTAATCTAAATTCTGTCTCACGTTCATTTCGTCTTGAAAAAATATCCAGTTTTCTGTCACCATTAGTCGCTGTAACTACTATTTTTACTTATATTGGTAAATGGAAATGATTTTCAAACCACGCCTCCTTAATAAAGTAGTACATTAGTTCCACGACACACGAAATAACTAACAATAAACACGTTTCCTAAACAATTTATTGAAACCATTATGATTCATAATAATTTTAAACGGTCTGTCGATCGAAACAAAAAAAAATTGAAGGCGCTTTTAAAATTTGGACAACAGGTTAAAAAAAATTAATGATAAATGCGTTTGTCTCGATGGCGCAGTTGTATTACGGTGCGACTGCCGTTCTGAGGTCTCGGTGTCGATGCCCGAGTCGGGTCAAGTAGTATTGGGTTTTCTACTCCGTATCATCCCGGAGTTTAGAATTTGTGCCCGATATGGCGATAGGCTCGCATTCTACTCGTGAGAGAGTTTTACACTCAGGTGACGGCCAAGCCGAGGTTCGTACCATTTTGGTAGCCCTTGTGCTAGTCACCTTTTGTGGCTGAGTGCTCTCAGCACTCGTCCCCAAAGTCACGGTGAAGCTATAAAGGCCCTTCCGGTCAACAGCGTTAGCTAGGTTCGAAAAAAAAAAGCGACAGGCTCGCCCTCTCTCACATCTGGGACGGAACTAAGCACGGCGAAACGTGTTTGGTGTAGTTCGCTATTTCACCTCTACCTAACCCATCGAGAATAACAAGCGTGAGCTTATGTTATATGTTACGTATGCGTTTGTTTGTTAGGTTTTAGAAACGAAACTTCTGTTTGATGTGAGTTTAAATTATAATTATGGCTTACTTCATTGTTAATCTTATTGTATTGTCGAAGGTTGATTCAGAGTGTCATGGTGTTGTTACTTGAATAGCAGTTTAACGATAATTTGATTATATTTACGCTTATAAAAGACCTCGGGCAGTTATATTCTGGGCCATTTTAAAAACTATTATATATTATAATAGTATGTATATTTACAAAAATATTATATCCGTTTGTCTGTTGGTTATTTGTAAATCATAAATTTTTATCCTCTGGTTAGGTTTTAGTATATTTTTTTCGCATTCAAATTTTTGATTTCATTAGGAAAATACCATGAAGGATGATAGTGAATTAATAATTGTGTATATCAGAAATTATTAGGTCAAAAGCTGGTTTACATTTTTGGTGATTTTTGCAAGAGGATGCGAATTTGTATGAAAACTAATTAAATGGTTACTTAAATTAACTTGAAGTTTCGAATGAATGTAGATCTAAATTTTACACAAATCTTCGTTTTAAAAATATGAAATACTAAGCAGGCGAAGTCACGGGTATAACTAATTCACAATAAAACATATTAGCGTATCAGCGTACATTCGGTCAGACATACTGCAGTTTAACAGCCCAAACCGTAATTAATCATAATCTTTAGCATTCTTTACTACTTTAATCAAATGTGCTAGAAACACATAATATGACTAAATAACTGAAAAAGTAATACTTCTAATCCCCATATAAAGAAACCCAAAATATCTAATAAAAAAACAATAAATATTGAGCTCGATGGTTTGAATCAAGGCTTTTATTATGAATCCTAGAAATTTCGCAGACTACGTCAATAAACTGATATAGGGCCATCAAATTATCTATATTAATAAATAAAATTGAAGTGTCTGTTTGTAATGTAAATTTTTTTTTTACTAAATAGATATGAATGAATATACGGAACCTATATCAAACATACAATTGTTTAAATTTTTGTCTCTGTTTATTCCAGTTAATCTCTGGAAGGGCTGGAAGGATTTTGACGCGACTTTTTTTGGTAAATACCTGAAGTTAATCCGCGTAACTGTTGATTTTCGAAAATGATTAGAGTGCCGCGAAAATAAATTAAAAGTTATAAAAAAGAATAAAATCCGATTCAATATACATTTTTACGGGCAAGTGTTGGAATTTATGAAAAATACTTTTAGTTCTAAAAAAATTAAAACGCAGTGAAAACCCGATGAGACGCGGGCTCAGCCATGGGCACACAGCTGGTAATATGATATAATTAAAGGTTTATCATATCAACATAGAGGTTAAACGTCACGTGAGCACAGACGTACCCTCATAGACTAAATTAATACCAATTATTTCATGTGATATTAAATTTTGTCACGTACATAGGTGAATACGGGCCGAGCCGAAGGTCGAAATATTGTGAAATTCACGTATGAAATAACTATTATACGTGGCGCAATTTGCATAACATTAAAACATAAAGAAACGTTACGTTGACTCTATTGTATTAATTCACAACGTTTTGTCTATTATACTATATACATAATATTTCCATTATATACAGAAACGTGATACGCTTGTTCGAAATAAATTGATTGACACGAAACTTAATGCAAGTTTTAAATGTTTTAGCAATAGGAGTAACAATATCAATTCAATTTCATATCACTTATATTATTTTTTCAACTAACTAAAAAAAATAGAAAAAAAATCGGCCCACTCTGAGATACACGGGGATAATTGTAGAATTGATTGAAGTTTTTTTTGAGAAAAAAAAAATTTAGAACGACGAACTTCGAAAAAATAACGATATTATACAAAAAAAAAACGCGATTATTTCATAGAAGCGATCACGTTAAATTTTTTTTATTTATTTTTTCAAAAAATTTAATTAAAAACAAAAATTTTGAAAAAATTCTGAAAAACGTCTTTCGTCGAGTAGAAAAAGATAAAAAATTTTCAGCGAAATCTAAAGGTGTAAGGTTTCAAAAGTGGTCGGTTTGGCATGGAATACCCCATATATATATATATATATATATATATATACTAGCTGTGTACCCACCGCTCTGCCCGCGTTTTATGTTCTTTACTGCGTACCGAAAAAAATAAATGAACGTTGAAAAATGAATCTTTTGTTTTTATTACCGTGGAAAAAATGTGCATCAGAGTAAATCGAAAAAAAAAAAATGTGAATGGAATCCAAAAAATATAAATATAACCATCTACGAAAAATTCCGCGTCGAATGCTAGTATCCTGATACGTTCAGTAGTTTCGAGGTGCCTCAACGGACTCTCATTTTCCTTTTATATATGTAGATTCGTATAGGCAACAAGCACAATATTTACAAAATTATTATCAATATAGTAAAAATTTTTGACTTGAAAACAGATTCCAACTGTTTACCAACCAGTTAGGTACCTGTCACCAAATTTGTGTTCCGGTAGCATCACTTGAAAACTACTACATGTAGGCTTAATGTGTTTACCATCCTGGACCACATTGTCACTTAACATCAGGTGAAAACGAGGTCAAAGCTCTGACCTACATAGTGTAAAAAAAGAAACACAAAGCGTTACTTGTTTTAAAATCTTTATCACCGGATATTGTTAAATAAATTCATGATCCAGTTTAGAGGTTTATATAAATACGTAATATCTTTAGACACTAGACGCGGGGGTATTCTTATAATGAGATTATTCATTACTTGCGTAAATAAAACGCTCGAAACGGGAGACGTAGGAGCTATCGGACCGAAATTGTTTTAATTGGCGTCAAAAGGATATCGCCTAATGACGTCTTATTGAGCGACACAAAGCTAATATGTTCGTTGAGCAAATATTCAATGATTGATTTAATTATGAAATGAATCTCACATCAATTTAAATATTCCAATTTATATTCATTGTTTGTTTTCGTTAAGAACATAATATAAGTGATATTATAAAACTGGATATATTTATATATGTTTGCTAGGTATTCATTTGTTTGTGGTAAGCCCTCACAAGGTGGGCCAACGACCTGATGAAGGTAGCGGGAATCAGCTGGATACGGGTGGCACAAGGTCTTTGTGGAGGTTTTTCAGAGAGATCAATGTCCAGTAATGGACGTCTTTGGTTAAATGGATGGATGTATGAATAAGAGACCTATAGACGCGCCTTGGCAACAAAAAACCGAGTCAACATTACGTTTGATGCTTCACTTCCGCAAGACATACTATAACAGCCGATCTTTCTTTTCTTTGTATAATTAAACATAAATAAAATATCCATATCAACAACATACAATAGTATGAATCAGTGAGTTACAACCGTAAAGTAATGGTAACTATTACATAAATTTATCTTGACCCAAACTTATGATTAAGTACAACGCAAAATCCGCATGGAAACCGACCGAACGAGCTTTCATAGATGCAATACAGTTGGGCAGTTTTTTCACCATTCCAATTTTTATTGTTCAGCGTTGATTCTAACAGTGATAATGCCTTCCCAAGGTTTGACTTTGAAACGACCATCACACCCAAACAGTAACAAAGATTTTGTTGCTATAGCCCAGTTCGAAGGATAAAGTTAGAAACATGCACTGCCACGTGGTCACCTTAACCACATCGTCTCGAATAAGAACCTGTTATTGATTAGCTCCAATAGTTAATTGCAGACCTATTTACTGTACTCACAGTTAAATAATATGTTAACTTTTTACTTGCTTGCACTTCATAGAATAAAAAACAAGTAGGACTTTTTTTAAAACACTGACTGGTGTGGAAATATCTAAAAGGATGGTGTTGAAAGGAGCAAACGGAACTTACCTTTATTATTAGCCTTCGATTAAGCTGGTTCAGATTTTATTTTCTACCTCACTTCACTTTATCTATGTTGTATATAATTTGATAAATAATGTGCACTTTTAAACATATGAGAGACAGCGGCAGCGGTTGCGTGTTGGCGTTCCGTTTTTGAATAGGAAGAGGAAGGGATAATGAATACATATAGACTAAATAGAACGGGGGCGTGTAGACAATATAGAGAGAAGAAATAACTTAGAATAAGAAGAGAATATATACGATAATAGATGGCGTTAACACTGACTATACTCGCTTACTAGAAAATATTTGGAATTACTAAGTCTTGAATTTGCCAATGCCAACACATATGAAAGTACATATATCTGTGAAATAATATAACATTCTGATTATGAACAAGCAATGATACCGATCGCAGTCAAATTAATTATTAGCGTATCTGACCAACTAATGGCTAATAATAGATCGAACGATCACATAGTAATTTTTTTCGGAACGAGAGAACAATAACACGGAACCAAAAATTAGCGAAAGTATATAAAACTGAAATAAAAATATAATTTCATCAGTTTATGTTAATTGTGTCGTGTGGTCAAAATAATACCACCCCACATAGTTTCCTTGGCTGACGTAAAAGGCGACTAAGGGTTAAACCGGGGTATATGCAGGCTCATCCTCTGAGCACCACAACAACACCTACTGGGATTGCCATCCAGCCTACTAAGCGTGGCGATTATGGTAATTCATTCCTTATTAGGGAAGACCTATGTGACACTAGACGTCTATCGTTTGGCTGATGATGATGATGTTAATGACTCGTATTTAATTTATTATTTTATGAAAAAAATTATGTTCGCTCTTAGAACTGTTGTATAAACGTACTAGCCGTGTGTCCGTGCACTTTTCTCGCACACGCTTCGGCTTAATCGAAGCAGTCTTCTGTTAACGTTTCCTTTCGTTACACACGCTTCTCTTGTTAAATCCGATCTGCCAGTTGTTTACATTCCAGACCATTTAATGTCAAATAAACAACAACTATGTTCACCATAAACATAGTTCCCAGCCATTAAACAAACTAAAAACAAAATAACATTGTTGGTATGTTTCATTTTTGAAGACGCTCTTAACGTGAATTATTTACATTAAAATCTAACCTTATTCTTAGTCCTCTTTATTAAATTATATATCTGTAGTTTATTTATACGATTCAATAAGTTATAGTTCAAAAATAAAAAAAACACACTTTGTTTTCCTAAAATCAATACACTAATTTTTTTACCAATATTTAATGTGTTGCATACTTTTAATCGTAACCTCTTTACATTTAGTACTGTATTAATTAAAAACAATTTTAATTATCAATATTTGATCACAGGACGTAAGGTGTAAAACAGAAATTCAGTTCCTGTATTATTTTAATACTGTACGGGATCAAAGTTTTTGCCATAATCTCACTTGAGTGACAATCAAAATCAAAAAATTATTTATCCAATTTAGGCCCTAATAAGGCGCTTATGAACAATATAGATAATATCCACGCTAAGCCTGGAGATATTGATTCTTAATGTAATATACTGGAATACACCTATAAGTTCTTGGCGACAGGCTTTCAAACTTGAAGGTGGCTAACTCGTATGATTTTTTCACGATGATTACCTTCACCAAATGTTCAGGTGTATTCAGGCTAATTTGAACCCTACATCCATCGACGCAGTGTACGGTCACACTACTGTCACTGAACTATCATCGTTTAATAACGTAATTATCCTCAACATAAACATTTTTTGTTTGTTTATTTGGTTGTTTTAAAAGGAGTAAATAAGATTGATTGTACAATGTATGAATAGAGAAGAAAGTGGGCGCTTTTTGATACGTAACACTTCTCTTTCTATTTAAAAAAAAATCACATAAAAGTGAAGTTCTACACCATAAAGAATACAAGCAGAAGATAAACAAAAAATACAATAATAAAGATACGATACACTATTACAATATTAAAGAGTGTAAAACGCTTTGAGATTATGGACAAAATATTTTGCTAAATTTTCAAAACATTTAATCGTGGATTCCTTGTTCAGTAACTTTAGAATAACGAAATAAGAGACCTGAAGGTATTCGCAAAGCATCTCTTCGTTCAACCCCTATGAGTCAAATCTGGGATCTGGGCTAATGTTCTATATTCTATATATCCTCGATTTTAAATATTGTAAATAGGTAAGTTTGTGTTATGAACAGTGTTACTTCCTGACCAACACTCGCTACTACTCGTTGCACGAAGCAAGGACGACTGACTTGCAGCGATCCAAAACAAGCCTGTGATGTTTTTATACCCGAAAAAAAAAATGATCACGCAATCAAATTTAATTTATTTACCATTGTACTTGGATCCGCATTGCTATATTGACCTCTGCGTTGAATACAACATTTATTACAGAGAGTACATATAAATATTATTAACGATTAGTGTAATGTGTAAAAAAATTCTGTATTCTGTAGTGTTGAATTGAGAATAATGTATAGTTTTCGTGTCTGGTTTCGCCTATATACTTGAAGCGTTAAAATAACATCAAACTCGGTAAAATTATAGACGCCCAACAAAGCAGTCGGTTCGTAATTATATCGCAGATTAAATTCATCATCATAAATAAAACACTTAATATCTGTGTACGAGTATATATAAACAGGCAAGACAGTTTTCTACTGTTTTAATTACTAATGTTTTTTTTTTTTTTCAAATTTGGTTTTTCCATCAAACTATTTTTAAAACATCTTTACAAAAAACTCAGTAATTAATTTTCTATCACTTAATAAAATATGATTTGAAAACAATTATACACATAAAAAATATATTTCATCTAAAACAAAGGGCTCATCCAAATCATAAATAATAATATCATAGAAATATGAACGTAGATTGGAAAAAGTAAAATCGTTTTTTTTTCTACTCTGTTATTCATTCTTCTTTGTTTATAAACTGTATATAATCGGCGACTCATTTGTTTGTTATTATTTCTTTTAAATAAAAAACATGTACCGCTTGACTGACCCAAGAAAATTTATTTCTAGCAAAAAAGTTAAAATAGTGTGATGTTTACAGAGATTTTTTCCATGACAACTTTTCCCTGTAATTATTCTTCGAAATCAATATTAAAATTAGTCAGTAAGAAATCTCGGCCAAATGGGTCTCTTTCAAATATTTATTTAAAATAGTTTTTGCGTATTTATTATTTTGACATTGATTTATGATCCAATAATTAGTTCGTTAATTATATTATAGTAATTTATTTCTTAGTAGCTTATGACATATAACTGTATATAAGATCCCAACATATTGAATATGTTTAATTTAAAAAAAATAATATAAATGAAATGATAATGATTTTTTTTTTATATATTATTGGCAAATGATCTTTGTCAACTCGAATTACAAAACCTTAAATTGCTATTTGTCTCTCAGTATTTATAAAAATAATTTGGAAAATTAATCCTAAATTCTACAAAATGATTGAATTTAAAATATTAATACATCGAACAAGATACAACTCTATTGGATCCATTATTCGTTCAAGGTTTCCAATTTGTGAGTAAACAAATTCATAAAGAACACTGAAATAATCGTTCGACCGGAAAATTCAACTAACTACGAAATGTCTTTTTTTTTGTCGTTGATTATACTGCATATTTTTATTTTAAATCACATCCTTTCAAATTTCAAAGTCAAACTATTTAAAAATATACTTTATTTGAGCTCTGCAAAATGCATGGACTTCATCAAATGTTAAATAAAGTTTAACCCTATGTAATTTTAAAATCATCTTCAATTTAATTTTTTTTATGTACCGTCAATGGACGTAGGTCAGAATTCAGCTATCATATTCTGAGCCCGCTCTTTCGTGAGAAAACCATTGCTTAGTTAGCTATCATCCTCAGACTTCACACAATATATCATCAAGCACTTACATGTGTATTCCGACAACATGACCTACCTACCATCTTGAACTACATAGTAGACACTTAACATCAGATGAAAGTGTGGTACAGTATACAAAAAAAATCGGCCATCACGAGACCGATAGATGTGAAACATCAAACGTCATGCCATTTGTAATCACTGCTTACACGTCGGTTTAATTTTCATGGAGTACCAAGCCATGTTTCACATCAAAACCTTCACTCATAGTTACTCCTAACAGCCGGTTTCAATATGCAACCTTAATCTGTTTTACCTACTGAAATCCGAATTTCAGTCCTTTTCTGTAAGCGTCAGATCAAAAAGACCGTATATTTCTGGGTTGATCCCAATCTTAACTTTTAACGTATTGAAAAAATTAGGAGGTTTATATTGTTTCTGAAAGGCAGCATACAAATGTGAAGCAGGTTTTTCAAGACTATGTTTAGGATATTCTTGAAACAATCAAACACAAAAGCATACTTACTGTTCCATACTCGTCGATTACATTGTATGTTCCTAACCAGAGTATCTTAGTAGATAAGTTTAAATTGGGTGGGCAGTAAATTGAAAGCATAGGCAGGAGGAGGCACGTTTGTGTTCAATGCGTCTACTCACCGGTCTCGCACTGATCTTCGTCTAGTGGTGGGTGTGATGACGGGACATTGCTCACTTAAAAAACATTTATTTACAATAGGTCTGACAGATAGCCCCAAGTGTAGGGGATGTCTGGAAAAGAAGAGACTATTACCCACGTGATCCTGGAATGCACGAGAGTAGTCAACCAACGGGCAAAAACCCTCAAGCAAATGAGGTCGCTCCAGGAACCCTGTGATCGCCCCAGGTGGCTTCTGCGCTTCTGGAAGGAGCTGGGCTGGCTCGAGTAGCTGGCTGATCCTGCACGCACAATGGACCACCAATGTGTCTAAGTGCGGAAACAGGAGCCCACCAACAAGTAACTAGTAACAAGTAAGTCTACTCACCGGTTCATCACAGGGATTTTGCATGGTGATAGGGCATTTTCTAACAATACCCGTCTGGGTAGCTACCTCACTCAAGTTCGAAAACCTGTCACCAAATACCAATAGTGTGTTCCGGCAGTATCACTTGAGAACCAGTATCTAGGCTTAGTGTGTTTACCATCCTGGACCACATCGTCACTTAACATCAGGTGAGATTATGGTCAAAGCACTGAGCCTATGTAAACAGTAAGAGTCTGACTTAAGCCACCCTTCCCCGCTCGGCTATGCAATATTTCCTTACGTAAAAAAAGATCATATCAAGGAGATGCTATTCCACATTAAATTACTTAAGAGCAGTTTTAATATCGCAACTTCACTTTTAGATTCAGATCAAACCAAAAATAAATCGAATTTTCACTTTTTTTGTAGAAAAAAAAGTATTGATGTTTCGGAATCCAATAGATAAAACAGACTGAGATCGCATGTTGAAACAGACCGTTAATCATAAACTTTTTAAAGTTAAAACTTTTTTAGTGGCGTTGAGCGATTCTCCGTAGGGAAAAATCTTATAGATTCGTGTCACCAATGCTATGACGTAAAAACGTATGATATAAAAACTAGACAAAGGTATATTGTTAAATGTTAGGTTATATTAATAATTGCGACGCGGTGCTTGCGAAAGCCACCCCGTGTCGCCCCCATCCCAAATGCAGTGGACGGCTCCGGGGGGTTTTAGTGGGTATTTCCGGGCGACTCTCGCCCGGGCGAGTCCCACACTGGCACGGAGCTCGTCACTCCGTGCCCCCTTATCTATTGTATTTGGGGGACTCTGATCCTCCAAATACAATAGATAAGGGTAGTGTGTAAATGCATTTCCCCCCGTCAAAAAAAAAAAAAAAAAGGTTACATTAATAATTACAATTAACAAATTATAAAATTTTAACATTAAAAACAAAAGGTTTTTCCAAAATTTCGAGCTTTCATTTCTAACGGCAGTCCTCATGGGAGCCTAGTTCTTTTTTATAAGTCAGCCTAAAACATTACAAGTAAACGTACGTTTATGAAGTAATCGACGTCTGTGACCGAACCCCATATAACGTTAAAGTGTTGACAAATACCGCGGCGCAACGAACAGTTGTCGGTCACGAAACTGTCTCAACTGTCACAACTCGTTTCATTTGTTATGGCATAATTTTACAACTTCTACAGAAGAAGCGACGACGTCTTGCCGTCTGATCGCTAAATCAATTTACAATGAATAATAACAGTCAGTTACGAATTTCACGGAACTTAAAAAAATCTTAACATCTTTAAACCTTGTTTGTTTTATTTTTTACTAGGTGTTTGCCTGCGGCTGCGCTCGTGTTTCATATACTCTTCAATGCGTTTTAATTTTTTTAAACGAAACCCTCATTATGACTGAAATATAGTAACAATATTTCTTATAATTTCAAACACTTAAAACTGTGCATTAAATCTGATTTTATTCAATTTTTTATTAGATTTATTTTTATTATGAGGTACCCTAATTATTTTTTCGAATATTAATGTATCGAATACCCATTAAAATAAGACAATAGGAAAACAATGGAAAGCTAAGTGCTCAAGGGGTTAAAAGTACTCCAATTTACGCGAGATAACTTCATCTATCTACCAAAAAAAGTCCCGTCAAAATCCATCTAACCGTTTCGGAAATTAGCCCGCACGAACAGACAGGCAAAAATTGTATTATCGGTATTTGTATTTCATTCATATCTACTTAGTTAAAAAATATATTTTGACATTACAAACAAACACTTAAATTTTATTTATTAGTATTATAGATTAACAAATCCTTAAAAAATATTCAACTCCATAGTAGTTATCTCAAATAAAAACTAATAAAAAGCAATAAATGTTAATTATAATTTAGTTATCAAAAAGTTATCATTTACTAATAATAACGAAGTAATATATTGACTTCGTGTTTTTTTTTAGTTTATTAAATAAAATACAAAAGTGTTTCGACACGAGTATACAATTGTATCTTGTAGTTATAACTGTCGCTTCTAGCCTGTATACGTAGATACATTTTTTGTATTTTAGTGGTGTTTCAAGTATTGCATAACCAATATTTTAGACATTATTGACTCTCGCTCCTGCTTGTCATACCAAAGCTTTTAGCCTCCATTAAAACCTATTACATTGTAACAATTGGATAATTACTTTAAAAATTGGATAAATACCGACTGTTGACGCTTCTACTTAAGGCAGGGTTTTGTGCTGGCGGCCGCTGGGCTAGCATGGAAAGCCCTTTGCGTCCTCTAAAGTATACCCCCTTTTTACGTGGGTAAATGCATTTACGCATTTACGCATCCTCGTACCAACTCTAATCCGGGAGGGCTTCCGAATTAGAGATGGTAGGGGGTATGTGGGACTCGTCCGGTGTTAAACGTCCAGAATACCCACTAAACCCCACGGTACCATCTTGGGGTGAACTTTTTTTTTTTTTTTTTTTCGAGGGGAATGCATTTACGCACTTGCTGTCCAGTCAAACCCAAAGGGGACGTACCCAATCAGGAGAGACTGAAACCGACCGATGATGTGTGACAGTCTCTCACACGCAAGTGAGAGAGGCTGTCACACAGAATTAGTGTGGGACTCGCAGCGAGAAGCGCCGTTAACCACTACCCACTAAACCCCCCGATTCCTCCCGCCACCTTGATGGAGCAACACGGGTCTTGGGGTGACCTGGGATTAATCTAGCATTCTTCGCATCATCTCGGCGGTAGGCCTGACAAGGTCTAAAGTACGCCCTTGCCACGAGTAATCTAAAGACCTCTGCAATGATCCGTTCATTGTATTTTTAAACTAATAATTTAAAATAAAACACGTACTTATATGATATTTTTAAACGCTCAATAACAATACGTGTGTTCGGGTAGCATTACTTGGGAACCAGTACCTTTAAGCTTAGTGTGTTTACCATCCTAGAGCACATAGTCACTTAACATAAGTTGAGATTATGGTCAAAGCACTGAGCCTATTCCGTGTAAAAAAAATACTGGTTTTCACTTGATGCTGCCGGATCATGCCTATTGGTATGTGGCAACAGGTTCTCAAACTTGAGGATGATAGCTACTCAGGCTGGCATTATTATAAAATGCCCTACCACCATACTATGGCTTCCTCATGGTGATTTTCTTCACCGAAAGCTCAAGGTGATTTTATAGTTGGATTGGTGGGCGCGGTAGACGAAATCCAACCGAACTACCAACTGCGTCTTATCCGCGTTTCTTGCATTTATGTGTTTCCTTGTTGTGTATAAAATAATAACAAAAAAAACATTGTTTAATCGCTTCTCGAACAATTATTGGATCTTCCAAACAAACATTTATTTCATAAACAAATATTAAACATAACGTTCATTCTAAGAATAAATGTTTATCTCGTAATTTTGTAGTATATGTCAATATACAAATATATATATATTCTTATTTACATAAAATGTATGTGTATGCATTTGTCTAGACTGTTCCATGAATTTAAGTATTTCAATTGTTTTGTTTGAACATGTGTGACCTTTTTCATCCAGCGGTCAAACCGAATTAACTGACCGAAAGCACACTGTTCGCAGTTTTCATAACCACAGGAGACAACTAAGTTGAAAATTAGAGTGGTCTAGTTAATAAGCTCTTAAAAGAATGTCTAATGCACAAAAAACAATCTCGAAAATAATTCATTAAGTAAGCAATAATTGAAATCATGATATGTGAACTAATTAATATTTATATATTACTTACAGATTTACAATTATTTAATTATCTGTGTAATTTTTTTTTGTCTGTCTGTCTATTTGTTCCGGGTAATCTCCGGAACGGCTAGACCGGTTTTTGACGGGACTTTTTTTGGTAGATAAGTGAAGTTACACCGCATAACTTAGGGTACTTTGATTTTTGAAAATAATTAGAGATCCGCGTAATAAAAAAAATAATAAAATCTAAAGCAGTTTCAATATAGAATACGTTTATGTTATCTTATTATCGAAGAAAAATTAAGGCAAATAATTATGGTTTCGTAAAAAAAAAAACTATATTACACAGTGAAAAATATATGAAAAACGGAAGCAGCCAAAGGTACAGGTAGTACTAGAATAAAAATAAAAATTATAAATACTTAGTCCTGTTATATGGAGTAAAAGTGTTACTGGCTCTGTCACTGTTAGTTTTTACATTTTTAGTTTTTATCATTACATTATTATTAATTTCGTCAAATTCACTGGAACGGCTTTACTGCATGACGAATAGCTTAATCGAGTTAAAAACTTTTTATGCGTTTTACTTCTATCATTACGTAATTCTGAGATTACGCACGACTGCGGTCAGGTATCTCTACTATTATAAAGGCCAGTCACTGACTTAACACGCGTTTATTTATTTATAGACTTATTCAGAATTCGTAATAGTTACTATAGATTTTAATTAGTGTATGTTTTATTATTTCGTAGTACCGATACGGAACGTTTAAATTTTAGACACTGGCTACTTATAATCTCTTCGATTGCATTTCTTTCTATCTCATAAACAGGTTAGAATAACACGTAGGTTGAAAATATTTCTATTCTTGACAAGGACCCAATACAACATAATTACCAATGAGAGGCGAAGGAGTCTATGCTCTGTTTATTTTTGATGACGTGGGAAACGTGAGGTACTGATAAGTAATTACGTAGGCAACGTGTACTTATTCACATTTCGTTTTTGGAACAAAGTTCCTTATGTGGCGTTGCGGAGGGGTGCCCTGGCCGGCAAAAAACATCCATCCATAACGTTGTAATTATATTTCAGCAAAATATATATCGAACTATATAGCGAAAGGTTGGCGGCTATAGCCCACCCGGGGTTTTGTTTTTTTTTAATTTTACAATACATCAATTTTTTCATAACTCAATAAAAAATCTCACTTTCAATGTTTATTTTACACAACATTTACCTATATATAAATAGTCAATCGTAAAACATTTCAGTACATTTATTTTCTGTGTATGTTTTTTGTTGAATATTAACACATTCTAAAGTTAATTAAATAACATATTTAGAAATAGATTATTTTAAAAACCAAACTTTTTTGAATAAATATTTTTTTCGAATTTCTTCAGTCACTTCGCAAAAATTAATTATAGTTGACGCATATTTTTTTTTTTTTTTTTTTTATGTATAGTCTATTTATGATGGCTATATAATTATTATTATTGCAATTTGTTATTATTATTATATCATATTATTATTATTCATGTAAATAGCTGTTTCTTTGTATATTATTTTTGTACTAGAAATAAGACATGGCGCTTTATTTAATAATATTAAATCGGATTCTCACTGAAGTAATTTGTTAAACGTTTAAAGTTCGAAAACAAGATGGCGTCGCACGATGTTTAATTTTTAGTTAGGAAGGTATAATAATAATTTAAGATATTTTCTTCACAACGAGACATTTTTTAATTATTACATGTAGGACTTTTATAGTTTTGTTTTTTCTATTTCTGTTTTAACTATGAACTTCGATTTAAGTGAAAACATCTTTAGCGGTACCGAGCGATTTTCGATAGACTAAAACATATAGATTTGCGTTATCAATGCTATGACGTCAGATGCCTTTTAAGTGCTGGCTCTGAAAGATAAACAATAAAATTTATACTCACACAGGTTATACTACATTTTGTTTATGATTGAACTATATGAATGTACATAATTATTGCTCGGAGCGCCAGTATATGTAAAAACCAGACAAATTCTAAATGTTAGTTTATGTTAGTAGTTTCAATTAACAAATTATAAAGTTTTAATTATTCACACTACACGAACATAAATTTTAAAAATTGTATTTTTGGTATTAATTATTACTTAATATTAATTATTTACAGATATTTAATTATTAAAACATTTTTCAAATTAAAATTGATTACAGATTCTATTTCTAGATCGCTATAAAGCAAAATTTTATATAAATATATACTATAAATATATAAGCATACTATAAATGAAACTTATAGTTGTCATAAAAATAATAAAAATGTGTTTCATTATATTCTTATAATAATCATTACGTGTTAGTCCATAAATATTACTTCTATTATATTTACAGTAACGAAACATATTGCTCATAATAAACATTTAAAAGAAATACAAAAGACAATCACAATCGAGTGAAAACTTTCGTTCATACGACACAATAGTAATTCGTATGCAATCAACGATTTCGAACGGTCAAATTCTGTAACAAATCGATAATATGTCGAAATGAATGTTAGTTCGTGTAATAATCTAAAGTCGTAGCTAAATTATATTCGATTTAAATAAATGGGCCCACTTACATTTCCACATAAACACATGAAAATTTTGTGGTCGTGGGTTATGAAAAAAAATCGCTTTTTACGTTAATATTTCTGACACGCATTAACATTAACGTTTTAAAGATAATTTACGGCAATGAAGTCTACTTTAAAAAGGAGTTAATGACATGCATGGTATGACTTTTATATTTTTGTTAGATTTTATCTGAATTTTGATAAATTTTCTTTTATTATTTAAATGTTTATTCATTAAAGTTCAGTTTGATTTTTTCTGTTCAACTGAATAAACGCTATTGATCTGAAGCGTTTTACCTGACTTTAGAGCGAGCACTTATAATGGTACGGTGCGGAACTTGCTCTGAAAACAAAAAGGTCTTTTGCAGAACCCATGTAGCTTGCATGTAGTGTGCAAGTATTTGTATGCAGTATGATGCTAGTAAGTGCATGCAATGTCACTGTAATAGGCTAGCGACGGCGACAAGAGCGGCATCTTGTATACAAGCTATGCTCGCGGATTTACTCTCTTGGAATTCAGACAATTGTCAGCCTATATTCTCCCCCTGGATGCAATATATGCTATTACCAACTGTCATCGAATTCGGTTCAGTAGTTTTTCGTGATTGGTAAACAAATTAATAAACAAACCGACAGACAAAAAAGTTTAAAACTATCAAAATGTGTTCTGTAGTCGATTCTAAAACCCTGCATAGTATTTTTTATTAAATATCTTCAGTGTACAGATCTTGTCTTGTTAGCCTTTAGTTTAGACTTTTGTTAGTTTATATTACTATTTTATTATAAAAGTTTGTCTAGTTTTACAGATAAAATAAAAAATAACAATTCAAAATCGGCTATTAGAGCCCATTCGACGCTTTCAAGTGATTCTCGACGCCGCACAATCGCGGTACATTTATTTTCTGGCCGGGGCTGCGCGGCGTTACGATGTCGCCATGGTTATTGTTAATCGAACCTCGTTCTACGGTGGTTGTAAAATTATTTGTCTAACAAACGTAAAAAATATAATACCATAAAACCATACTGAAATATATTCAAATGTACGAAATATAAAGAAACTTACTTACTATATAGAATACCTCGTAAATCTGTTCATTTAAATCGACTGATATTAATATTCTACAAGCAATTTTACACTTATAAAATATCCGAACTCAGGAGAAATATTTTAGACACAAATCTAAATTTTTTTTTTTAATTAAGAGAAATTTCGAGTGACATGTTGTTGTTTTAATTTTGTTTTCGATAATTAATTGTAATTTTATTTCATAAATCCTCCGATAATCGTACATATAGAAAAATACTGTAATTAATAATTGTTACTTACATCTCCTTACTTAAACGTAAAAGCGTCTTATACAGTTTAAAGTTTACCATCATAAAATTAGCTCTCTAATCAATAATTGACCAGAACGATACTTTATGGTATGACGGAAATCAAGATAATGTCATACACGTCGGTACACACGTCTTACGTATTCAAATCGATGCGTTTCACAAATTATAAAATTTCTTTTACAACGGTATGCGCATTCAGTTATCTTTTCATTAATACGTTTACCCATGTGTGTATCAGATATACACTCTCACGCTCCAATTGCTTCTCGCTGAAACTCAATTAGCATTAATATAGTCATGTTGCATACGCACGCTATAACGAATCGATGAAAATAAAAATCCATATGTACCTATTACTATCGCTACTGTTGCTTTGCTATCCTTAACCTTAATATTTCGGCCGCGTAAAACCGTTTTGTCTAGGGTGTTTAGTTATTTTACCGATTTACGCGCGGAGTCGTGCGCGCGCGCGTATTTTCGTTGAACTTTTAGGTGAGCGTGCGCGAGCGCTGGCACGCACTGACTCTTCCGTTAAAGCCGCTCAGTGTAACTACGACACTGGCCGAGAACGAACTTAGAACCTCGAATGCTATATACATACGACCAAAACGTCTTTACTGTTGTGAACTGTGTGAACTTTACGGACCGAATGTGAGAAATTTTTAAGTGACACACATTGTGTATTATTTTATTTATTTTCGCGTGAGTACTTACTATGTCTTATTAATATTATTATAATAATAATAATTTATAGGAAATATAACTTAAACAAACTTTCATTTAATAAATAATTGTTAAGCTCTCTCTACCTGTGTTTAGGCGCAAAGAAAGTTAAACTTGAGTTGTTTTCTTTTATAAATCTAGATTTAAAAATAAAATAGATTTTTAGTTAAGTTAATATTCAAGTGAACTCAAACATAATTTTATTGCAATTTGTAATAAGCATTCAAAAGTAAGTTGTAATTAAATGAAAGTTATTGTTACTAAAAATTATGTGTTGATTTGTTTTGAAAATATTAGGTCATAATTATTTATTTTTGAGTTTCATAAAATAAGAGAAAAGTAAATTTACACGTAATTATTTGTTAGAAAAAATAAACGGTAACAAATGCAATATGTATGTATGTGTGTGTGTTAATTGTGCAAGTAAACCAACAATTAGAGTAGTTTACTTAATAAGGTCGATTGCAAATTGCCTAAAGAAAACGTAGAAAATGTTCAACTTACCAATGAAATATTATTTCGCTGGAAATTAGCATGCCTGTAACAATCAATGTATTTTTTTTCGACAGTTTATTTCATAACGCTTCGATACGGTTCGCGCGAAATGTGTAACATCGTTGGGCCATACTAAACCTGCCATAAATGCCTGTTAGTAATATCGGAAAATAAGCTATATCCATTACAGTATTATCTTGATGACGCTACTAAATATTTTAACGTTAATATGTTTAGATTTTATGACCTATTTCTATGACCTAGCCATGCAGTCATGTATTATAAATTTTAACAAGATATCTAAAAATATTTATTAATCAGATTATTTTAAAAAAACTCAATATTTTTGATAAAAGAGAAAATGTCATAAAAGAAGATAAATTTATTTTTTATTATTATAAAACTAATCGAAATTAAATTTCGAGACAACGAATAAGAATTCCGAGAGTAAATAAATATGGTTATTGAACTAAATGTTATTTTTTAAAGTGAAAGTTATATTAAAATACGGGATTTTATCAATATCCTCCTTACATTAATTAATACCTCTATTTATTATCTATCCAAGTTATTTCGCGATGTTTTATTATAAAATTATTTTTTTACTATAATAGAATTTGAAAATGTCACCGGATGAATTAAATATTTCCAAAGTAAATATAACACGGGACGATACGATTTGTTAATCACTTTAAGCACGGGATAGCAGAATATGTGATGTTTTCTCTCATTTTAAACGTTCCACTAGTTCCACACAGATCTCGTCACCATCCCACGATCATCGTGACCTACAAACAAGAGAAATACTCTCACTGTATGTCGCACCGCAGACGTGAAATGAACCACAGTTTAATATATATATAGTGAAACAACTAAAATTAGAACAAATTTTCTTCTCACATCAAATTTTGAATTTTCACAGAAAACGTCAATAATAAATTGTAAGCAAAAATTTACAATAACTATAAACTTGTATCTACAACCTTAATGTAATATTCGTCTAATTATTATTTTTTAATATCTGTAAGAAAATATGGTATTTCTGTTCAACCTAAAAATAACTCCTATATTATTATGGCAATAATTTTAGTAAGATAAAGTAAACCTACTTCAATTTTAACTTTTATTTGATTTTATTGTAAGATACTTTTTTAAAAAATAAAAAATTTAAAATTAAAATAAATTATAAATTATAAAAAAATAAATTCTAAAAAATTTAAAAAATTTAAAAATTTAAAAAATAAAATGAACTATTTTTGAACCTACGTGCGCCTATCACTATCGACCGTCCTTATTTGTTGTAAGTTCTAGAAGAATGAGATAACTGTAGGTATAGGTATAGCGAGATATGTTGCTCTCCCCGCACTCTTACCCCGCGTCCAACAAACGCTGCAACAGTCATAGCGTCTCACTATTACGTTCCTCACTGCACTAAGGCGTCGGCCGCAGAAACATTAGAAACGCGTTATGCAACTATAAGCAATTGCGACAATTAATAGATTTGCATTAAATCAAAATAAATATCGACGTAAAAAAACACCTTTCGATACAAAATTAACAAGTCAGTCAGTTACGAACCGGTCCGAGGTAATCGTGACCTAATACAAATACGTAGTCAGTAATTTATAAGGAATTATTTTTTGGCTACATTAAAATAGTTAGATAAATAATTATTAAGATGAGATCATGACTTCCTGTTGTTTAATTATAACCTTTGTTTAACGAACAACTTCTGGTAATGACAAGTGTAAGCACGAATCTATTATTATTATTAAGACTTAACTTCGTATAAATATTACATGTTATTAAAATGTATGATGTTTATTATGTACATAGAATAGGGAAATAAAAATCGTGTTTTTGTTTCATAATACTGACTAAAATTATATAATATTGTATAGTTTTTACTCATAGTCGATAGCTTAGTAACGGACTGTCTGGTTGAAGCGCGTTTGTGAATATGAATGTAAATAAATGACATTCGCAATTTCTTTAAATTTTTTTTATATTACAAAGCGCCAAAGGGGCAAGCGATCCATTTAAACTTAAGCAGTCTCCGTCACTTACGTATGCCTGATAGTAAACCGGCATCGCATGTCAACCCTTTTAAAATTCTTTTATCCTCTACATAGAGATCTCATACTGTATTACCCTGAGTAAGCCTTAGCAAAAGCTACTTCCACATTTGAACCCTTCGCGATAATAAGTTCTTATTAAACCACACTGTCTACGATCATTTAGCCTCCAAGATATGAAGATGAACTCCGAATATGGCAAGTAATAAAAACATTCTACTACTCATGAAAATATGTATCCATATTATTGTACATATGAAAATGTTTAATATGCAGCCTAAATAATCCTTGAGATTACACTCTTATTTATCTGAAACCTTAATGTAAATTGATTTCATAGAGATATCAAGTATGCATTATCGAAAACGGAAAATTTTCTATTTCATTATATATACGGATGGAAATGTAAACTGTATGATCAATTAAAAAAAACAATCACAATAAATATTTGTTTAAATTAATGTTCGAATTTACTTTTATTATCTTTTTTAGTTACGATGAATTAATCGAATACAAAAGTAATTTAAATATGCGATTTTGATTGGAGTTTTTAATACTTGACTTAAATTATGAAATATATATTTTGAACTCATTCTATGTTACTAGTTATATTTTTTTATTAAACAATAATTAATACATTTTAAATAGCAATGTGTTTATATTAGGTATATGTAATCATAAACTATATATATAATGAAATAAACTTTAAAATAGTTACTAAGCTATCATGAGTAATCCGAAACATAAATAAACTATTATCCAAGTAAGAACGCAAAATTCTTTATAACACTATTCACTAATGTAATCATGACTTACGTTGCGATTTTTATAAATACATAATTCATTTGTTAAGTAAAATATTATAACTAAATAGTATTATTATAATCTCGATAGCAATGCAATTTTTAATTACTCTGAATATGAATATTTTTCATACACTAGTTACTACGAAGGCCATGAACGAAGGTGAAAAAACTAATTATTCGTTAATTTCGGTAATTTTCTTTTTTATTATATTTTTTTAATGTTATTTATGCAGTTACACAACACCTAAAACATTAGCTATTTAATAGTTTTTTTATTACATATTCAACTATTGTATTACGATATTGGGCGGAGTCATTATGATTTTTGCATAATTTTCAGCAAAATAGGCTTTATTACTATTGCTTTATTATTTCAAATTTTGCATTACATTTAACTGCTAAATATTTAACAATTCAATTAAATAACTCTACACCAAGAATTACTTTTAAAATATTTCCAAATATATTTTTTATTTTTCAGTTTTCCCATAAGTTTATTAAAAAAATATAATAATGTTTTATAAATATAATCCGATATCAACATAATTCGTACGTAAGCAATATTTCAGTAATTTTGGACCTCCTCCCAATCCCTTCTCAGCAATAGTAGCCAAACCTTTAGTTTCCCCGCATTGTTATGTAAGCATTGGCATAATTTTAATTAAAAAAAACTAAGATTACCAAGCATGAATTAATAAATGAATGACTTTTTTATTGTACCAATAATATGTACACTGGCGAACTTAATGCCACAAGACATTTTCTACCAGCTAACCAGCGATAATGCAGAAATAATACAATAAAAAAGGTAGTGTATTTTGTTTACGTAATTATCTATTAAGGTATCACTAAAGGTGTTATTAATAAAGCATTCATTGTTCCACGAAAAAAACCCAAAAACTTTTTATCACTTTGATATATTTTTTAAAGTTCCGTTATCTATCGGAACCGGTCGCGACAGATCTTCGCCGAGTCCGGTATGTGAAAGTCAGACGTCATAACATATTCAAGACACGCGACCGAGTCTTTAGGATCGGTAGAGCACACATAGCGGTACTCTGACGTAACTAATTATACATAACGCTTCACTAGACGTATGTATTCTTTAAACGATACAATACTAGGCGAAAGTCAAATGTACTATATGAACTATATAAAAATAGTGACGATTCGGACCAATAATGATTTGTGTTAATCCCTTGGTTCTCAAAGTGAGCGGTAACGCCCTCTTGTGGAAGTAAAAGAGTTAGAGAAAATGGGGAGCATTGAGGTAGCGCAGAGGAGACTTGTACAGATTAAAAACATAGTCTTAAAAGAGAAAAAAATAACATGGGGATCTCTAGAGAAAAAACATATTACCATAGTAGGCGGTGAGCACAATAAGTTTGAGAAACCGTGTGTTAATCAAATCTAAAAGAAACAATACATTTTAATATCATTACATTTTATATTGTTTATTACATTCAAAAATAAAGATTTAATATTAGCGGCAACTTCTTTTATTTTCTTTGTTTATTTTTATTATAAACTAGCTGTGCCCGCAACTTCGTCTGCGTGGAATAGTGACTTTGGGCAGCATTTTTCGGATTTTGGTTTATTCTGGATTATAATCACCGTCGTTACATCGTATAGCCATCGGGGAACAAAGCATACAGGCTGCTAGAATTATTAACACGTGATAAAGCCACATAAAGCTGACCATGCGAAAAAACAGCTAATACTTAGATCCACATCCACAACTTTTAGCGTCTGACCATAGGCTTTAATAATTGTCATCGCGAAACTGGTCATAAGCTCACTGGAAACTGAACTTGTTTAACACGTGAAAAAGCCACATAAAGCTGACCGTGCGAAAAACAGCTAATACTTAGATCCACATCCACAACTTTTAGCGTCTGACCATAGGCTTTATTAATTGTCATCGCGAAACTGGTCATAAGCTCACTGGAAACTGAACTTGTTTAAAACTAAACGGAAAATTGTTTGGGATGAGAGGAACCTGAGGCATAAAAACACTACCACCTGTTAAAATCTCTGCTTCTATCAGGTTTCGCAGAACCAGAAATTTAAAAGAGAAAAATTCACTTTTAATCTAGTATTATTGCAAAGTTTTGACGGTCTTAAATTTCTTAGCAGCATTATGGGTACGCCGACTTTAAATTTATTTTATGAGCTGGTAGTCCAGGAGCACTGAGGGATTCTAAAAATTCTACTGGGTAATTGGTAAATTCTTCATCTTTCATAACTCTGTTAATGGAGATATACTCTACATTATCCTCCGAAACAAAGCTCAAAACTTCAGCATTTATTGCTGCTGCTTGGTCGTTTCGTGGACTTAAAATAGCTCTTTTGCAAAGCCATGAATTTTCGCAAGTTGATATTTGCGTTGCGTTTCCATACACGGATGATATGAGGTCTCGCATTCACGAAACTTCGCAGCATAGGTTTGCGTTTAGAACAAATTTTGCTTGTTCCTGCGGATACACACCGTTACCGATCTCAAGTTACTATAGAGAAAATATAGTAGCAATAGATACAATAATTTCATCTAATTTGTATCTGGTATGAATAAAACTGTAAGGCTGATATTTTTTATTATAATTTGTTATGCTAGTGCTTGGATTAACTTGGTAGAGTCTGAAATTGTACCCATCCTAACCATGGAAATATATCAAAGGATATTGCAGGGCATCATATGCTCGGTGTGTTTCATAAATACGTTGTAAGCGATCATCATGAGCGCGCTGCACGATGTCACGTCTATTACATTCCTGATTGACTAATATTACTGCAACTTCGTCTGCAACGGGGACATTGTACTTTTCACGATGTTCTTCCGCAGGACGTCTATCAGCCTTATTTATAACTTGATCATTGTTATTTTGGCCTTGTAGGATGGAATCTATTGCGGCTTTGAAACTTCTGACATACGGATTTACTTGATGTAACATATTCTCAAGTTGAAATATAAAGT
Organism: Samia ricini; assembly: GCA_014132275.2. Taxonomy (NCBI): domain Eukaryota; kingdom Metazoa; phylum Arthropoda; class Insecta; order Lepidoptera; family Saturniidae; genus Samia; species Samia ricini. Next base: position 27,913,411 of record AP028159.1, on the reverse strand, counting down.
TGATATTCAGCTGAGGAAAGTTATGATGTCGTATATGGGGCCTGTTCATTGTTATTTGATACAAAATAAATTTAAAGAAATTTTGGCTCATTTTGGAGAATCAAAGATCCAATCAAGTGATAAATTGGCCCAACATCTTAAAAGTTGGATGTGATATGTTTGACCCCAAAAGATGTCATTTGGAATAAATACACTATTATATAAACGGATATAGTCTAAAAATGTTTACACTGAGGATGCTCACTATTTAGTAAAAACTTTTATAAAGAGGCTCATGATAAGTTTAAATGAACATTTTTCCACCTGAATAGCATATTCCATTTGGTTCTTTTCTCCATTTTTGAGCATTACAAAACTGACAACATACCACCATACCTACTATAGATGCGAATTCAGAGTAATCAATTCTGGGCGAATACAAATAACCTGTTTTTTCTTTGGTAATCCATGGAAGGATATCAATTTCCTCTCCAGTTTCTGGGTCTTCTATCAAACTTGATAACATTTTATTGAGTATATGCCGAAGTCGATCAGCATTTAGTCGTGACTGACGTTGTTCTGCAGCAGTTTCTTTCTTCTTAACGATCAGCTGTTAATCGAGATTCACGATCTAAGCTACTTTCCAGCTTTCTAGACTGCAAAGTTCGTGCTTTTTGAGAGCTCAGGCGAGTTTCCCTATCAGTAAAGGTCTCAGACTCACGCGATATTGCATGAGCCTTGCGATCGGTGGACAGACGTGCTTCACGCTGGTCCCTGTTCATCCTAACTCAAGTGGCCATCATTCGAGAACGATGTGAACTCAATCGAGATTTTCGCTGAGCTGAAGTTTCTGTAATATGAAACCTGGCCTGACGTTACTGAAATGCAGTGAACTAATGAGAACTAATCTCATCGACATAGCAATATAGCATTTCTGCTGCACCGGGGGAGGTTGGATCTTTTTCGAGGCATTCTTATAAGAAGTAGTAATTATTACTAACTCAACGTTATTTAGTGAACACATACTCATCATAAACAAAAAAATTAAATACTTACAGATTATTACACAGTTTAACTTACATATATAAACAACCTGAATTTCCAGCCTAACCTAAACCCTATTTCATATGAATGATGATATATGTCTGAGGTCAACTTAAATTGGAATTATAACATTTCCGAAACTGATCATTTTTAACTTCTATTTATTATCATATTATTATTAATAAAATATATAATCATACTTTTATATAGACCATTATGGAGTTTAGTAAAGTTTCATACAATGCATCTGAACAGAGAAAGAATTTAGGTAGAATAAATGTTCAACGTGATTTTTTAAATTGGCATAACTTTTTTATTTATGTACCGATTGACATGAAACAAACACTAAATGTTAAGTGAAGCTTACTACAATATATTAGTGAAAACTGCATCTAAATCGGATAAGCCGTTTCTGAGATTAGCGTGCACAAACGCACAGACAAACAGACAAACAGACAAAAATTTTAAAAATAATAGTTTTGGGTCCTATTTGCGTTTATAAAGGTCCTAATAATATTTTTTTCTCATATATCTTCCATGTACAGACAGCCATCCGTTATATTTTTATTATATGTATAGATTACTTTACACTTCAAATCAGTGACATTTGTCACAACACAATACATATATTTTGTTCATAAATTTATACTATCAACCAATTCCCTTCATTTACTTTGTGTGTTTATATTGGTGTGACGATCAGTGCAATGTCTCACAACAAAACACATTTTTTACAAAGATAATATTAGCAATAACTGTTCTATATAATCAAGACGATATGATTGTCAAATACGAGAATTATACGAGGATAAGATACATTCAAAATCGTAATAATTATGATTTAGTATTCTCTACTTCTCTCTGAGACAATCTCATAATTATATATGGATGCTACTATGATATATGATATATTATAATGAAATAAAACCAAATTAACATCCAAACAAATTGTTTGTTGTCCTTTAAAACAAATAAATAGAAACTATAATTTAACGTTTGAATTTTATTACTAATTATTACTAGAAATAGCTAATAAATAGCATCCTAAATAAGTCGTAATATATACCACGAATACCGATTAGAACTGTAAGTAAACGCAATCCTACATTCAAGCCCAATGATAAATATTAATTGTAAACGTTAATAATTCATGTCTGTCTTTTGTAATTTGCATGGTTCATTTTCGTATGAACCCGTTATACTTCTTGTTATGATAATAAATAAACAAAATCGACTTATTCGGAAACTAAAAGTAAATCAAGTGCATTTAAAAATAATACCCACTTAACTTTTTGATGAAGTACCGTTGTAAATCGCAATCGGTGATTTTACGCGAAATTTAAAAGATAACCCAATTAAAAATGGAATTTTAATAACAATAGATATTACGAGAATGTATTTACATAAAAAAATTAAATACTATACAAGAACTCTGACCATTAAAGAAAAACTACCAAAAAACATATATTTATTTAGTAGTGTTCGCCTAGTAATTGCAATCTTACTATTATTATATTAATAATAGTTATTGAATATCTGAGGAAAAAAAAATTTACATTTTACATTTTTATTGATAACGCTAAAATTTGTTAATAATTAGTAAATTAAATGGAAGAAAATTAGTAACAAAAGGAAGAAAAATAGGTAATCAAATATTTTATAACTTTGCCATTTTATAAATAAATAATACATAAAAATATGACTATTTCGTTTAATTTCAAATAGCGCTTGCAAGAAACTGTAAGATTTAACTTACCGCACACTTAACTACTTAATTATTATATATTTAATATATTTAATGAGTCGAGTACCCGTAAAAATAAAACAATAGAAAGATCATGGAAAGCTGGCGTAAACGCCAGGTAAGCGCTCAAGGGGTTAAACTATCTCCATACAAAATTTCATCCAAATATAATTCAAATTTCAAAAAATACAAATCTTTCCTCTTTATAATATTAGTTTAGATATAATCCTACAATGAATTAACAAAAGTCAAATTATTTTTATCTATACAATGTTTTTAAAGTTCAAACATTACCTTTTGCTCACATATATCTAAATGGTAACCAATGTTGTAGTAAATAATTACATTAATTCAAATAATATAAATACAGCTTTAGAAAAACAAATTGGGTCATTAACTTTGTATAGTACAAATATAACTAAATTACAAGTCATAAGATTAATCTTGCAATCATACAAAATGCCAATAAAAACCTTAAAAAATGTACGTAAAGGAATTCTAAGTAATGTTCTTGCTTTTAAGCTGATATAATTAATACAGAGTCCTCGGACTATGTGCAGAGCGGACTCGGGAGTCAACGGACCCGCAAGGAGTTCATTGCTCCTCCAGAAACTTTCAATACACGCACTGAATCCTTATGTATAATGTAAATTCGTCATGTTGGAGTTTTTTGTTGATTATTTTAAATAAAAATTCTAATAATCTATGACCCTGGTGTGAAGAGTAACAGGCCAAAAATCAATCTGGAAAATAATATAAAAAAAAAATATGTTTTTCCAAGAAACAACTTCACTCACAGCTTAAAATTAAATAAACTACAAATATGTAAACAATAACGCAGTTTCTAAGTGCACATTTAGGTTTACAACATGCCAGCACAATAATAAGTGCCTTTAAAGCACATTCCATAATATAAAATAAGATTATTGCAATCAAGAACACATTCTAGAAAGCATCAGCACCGAAATTATAACTTATTTACTGAGGATTTAACCGAAGAGATACAAGTAAGTACAAACTTAAACAGGATTGATAACTCCTTAGATTTATTTAACCGGTAGAAGCTCAGTGCTTTTGCCACAATCTCACCTGATGTTGAGTGACGATGTTGTCTGGGATGGTAAACACACTATGCCTAGAAGTACTGGTTCTAAACTGATGTTGTCAGAACACACGTATTGGCATTTGGCAGCAGGTTTTTAAACTTGAGGGATGGTAGTTATCCAGGCGGGTATTAGAAAATGTCCTACCACTATGCTTTGGTTTCCTCACGATGTTTTCCTTCACCGAAAGCTCAGGCTGAATTTCGAGTTGGATAAGAGGATTTGAACCCGCGTTTATTGATGCGAAATCCGACAGCACTACTAACTAAGCCATCGTCGCTTTAGATCCACACATCATTAAATTAAAAAAAAAACATAATTCTCTTTAGAATTGAACGGTTTTCCCGTGACATGACGTTGTGATACGCTATCACTGAGCCATCGTCGATATACCCCTAAGTTTATACGTTAACAAAAGTTGTACTGTGTTTCAAAATGTTGTTAATAATGGTTATTACTTAAAAATATTTCCATGTAAATAACATTACGATTGAACATAACAATATATAACACAGTACACGGCGATTAATTTTGTCCGTAAATGGAATCATCATTCTAAAATTGGTGATTTTCCTTAACCACCATCGCTCACTTGACATTGGCTGACTCGCAATTTTATTTATATGTAGTTAAAAAAAAAAACTCTATATATATTTTTTTATAACACCCTTGAAATACTAATTATTTTTATTTACTTTTGTTAGGTTATAACAAAATACATAGTTATTAAATATGACCTTTTTACACTTGGCATGCATAACAAAGTAACATTTAGATTTTAATCATTTTCATATGTAGGCCTAAATTGTTGATTGAGTAATTAATTATTTTTTTAAGTAAGCAAAGGTGATTTCAAAATTTTTCGTAACGTAATGAAAACTTCAATAAATACAATAGACAATTTTTTGTTAAATAACCAGAAATTAGTCTGTCTTAGATTGCAACTAGTAATTATAATCTGGATTTATTTATTTGTGGCAAAGATTTCAATTGAGCGATAAATAGCTATTTTATAAATGCATAAATATTCAAAATATTTTCATATACTGTTCTCAACCCTTTACCAACAATCTCATTTGATATTAAATGATCCAAAATTGTAAATACGTTAAACCAGGTACTAGCTTCCAAAGGGTGCTGACAAAACATACCTGTTGGTACTTTGCGACAGGGTTTTAAACGCGTTTTAGTAGTAAATGTCTTTTTTTAACGCGAGGAAATGCATTTTCGCATCCTCCCTGACAACTCCAATTTCGAAGTATAGATCTCCTGATTAGAGTTGGCAGGGGGATATGTGGGACTGACCCGGCGTGAAGCACCAGAAATACCCACTAAAACCACACGTCGCTTTCCGGGGGACAGTCTGAAACCAGCTGCTCTCCTCTTCATCCGCCAACCAAATATGAGTTCCAGTCTCTAGTTCTTATCTAACAGAAAATTCCCATACCTACAATGCTATGGTTTCCTCGCGATGTTTTCTTACATCGAAAGGTAAGGCTCACATAGAATAACTGGATACAAAATTACGTTCTTCGACGCGTTATATGACCAGATCGCCACTCAGCCATGATGGCTTAAATTTCCAATACGGTGATCAAATCGTAATATCATTCAGTTCATTGTTATTACAATTATTATTCCTATATGTTGCAAACGTTAGCAAACAAAAGAGACAACATAAAATTGGTTTATTGACATACAAATAATACGAACTAGGGATGTAATTATTCATAACGTAAACGATTAAAGACGCAAGGTGACATCTATAGTAGTAAAGAAGAAACGATACAAGTCGGTCAAGTCGACGGTTGCATACCTTGGTTGATCTTGACATTCCACTCGATAAACTTAAAATACCTACATAATAAGCATTAAGTGCATAATATATCCATTTACGGATTTATTTTTTTCGCCAGTTTACGCCGCGGGTTTTGAATGACGACCGTCCTTTGTTTTATTTTATACTGTTTTGTTTCTTTTATACCCTTACGTAGCTTACTGTATTATTACGTCGTAAATTGTTGTCATTTATATCTGAACCAAAAAAATATGTTATCAAAAATTATATACGAGTTTATTTAAGACATTTCGAATAATTTTTATATTCTCTGTAAAATGCAAATTTAAAAATATGTATGATGATTTTTTTTTTTTCATTTACGAGTTGAGGATCAATTTTAAAAATCGATTACAGCATGCTCAGATAACTTTTGAGGACTTAGTTTGAATTTTATAGTAAAAAAAAAAGATATACGTTTTTAAACTTTCGCGTTTTATCTATACTAATAAATAAAATTGAAGTGCACAGTTTTACGGGCAAGCGCTTGAATTTTTGAGAGATAATTTTACTTTATCTTAGTACCCTAAAATATTAAGGAAAACAATTAGGGTTCCGTATAAAAAAAATCAAAAAATATCAAACTCGGGCACAACCGTGGGCAGACACCTAGTAATTCTAATATAATTTAGTAACATCAATAATAATTTAATAATGTTAACCAAACACAAGATATTTAACAGAGTGCATTTTACTAAAACCATAATAGGGTTCTGAATAATATTCTAATATTCACATGGCTGTGTACTCAAAAATTTTCCTAGCAATTGGATAATTTGGTATCTATTGTGATTAGTATTAAATAAGATAAAAGCGAGACAATAATAACCACCAAACACCTACATCTTAAAGGGTAAATTAAGTCTCTAAACAGAATCGAAATTGTTAAATCAAGGAAAATATATTAAACATATCAACGTTGTACAGAATTTTCTAGAATAATTCATAAATACAAAATAAGTCATGGCTTCTGAGTTGTTATTGTAATAACTAGAAACAAGTTGACACTATTGCCCGGACGGCCTACAGAGATATAAATGAATCTTCGGAGAATTTATAGGATACTGCGCTTTTTGCATAAACAAGACAAAATTATACAGTAATGCAATCATTGTCAGAAGTTAAAGGGTCCAAATAAGGAAATGTACTGTATCGAAGTATTCAAGCATCTAATGAAGAATATGTTAAAGAGACTTCGGTATATTCTTTAGATTCATTGACCATGTAAAATATGTGACAACTCTTGTTTTTAGACTCCTTATAAAACATTCAAATATAAGAATGTAATACTGTATAACAGCCAGCCGTAAATTGACATATAAACAAAGGTTTACCAGAATCATCCTAAAATGTATTGTCGTTGCTGAAACAATAAAATGTATGTTCGATTGCTGAAATGAAATGAACAAAAGAACATCAACTAAGTTATTTGAAGAATGGGTTTTAATAAAAATGAATCCTACACAATATAAAGAAAAAAATTAATATTACCACTGCTCTTTATAATTATTCAATCCATAACATATCTTTATGTATTTATATATTGTATTTTTGAAGCATCATCCACAAAAAATTGATGGCTACAAAAAACATATGCTTTACACCGGAAGCTCGGTAATTATAGAAAATTAAGCAATAATAAAAACTAATGATATCATCCACCATTCTATAGTAAAAACCAAATTTATAATGTAACCAGCATCATTCAAGAACTTCTAATAAAACTTCTAACAACTAAATGAAATAAAAAATGACAATAATAAAAAATATGACATAACCGATGCATAAAAATAATGACTCGCAATAAAATTAAGTTACAGTCAAAAACATAGTTAAAACTGTGAACTTATATTAGTAGATAGGAAAAAATCCGGTGTCTCGGTCACCGACGAATATATCGGTGACTTCAACTGAACGAACAACTCGTCACTTCCGAGAATTAGGACCCGAAAAAACAGGGTTTAATTATATTCACCCCGTATTTCGTGTATAATGAGCTGCATATTATACGATAAAAACTTGCCGAATTAAAACGAATAAAAAATGTATTTTTAAAAATCTCCTAATCAGAATAATTTGTTAATTGCAATTATCACACCTTTTGAAGAGCATAATTAGAGTTATTTTATTTGAATCTTAATAAGAGTAACTATTGCCCGATTAATTGCCAAACATAAGTGGCAATGGGCTCGTAGAACGGATACCCGATTGGGCCAATGGATTCTCGAATGGCTCTTCCGCGTACCGGAAGACGCAGCGTAGGTAAGCCCCTCACAAGGTGTTCACTTGGTGAAAGTCACGGGACTCCGCTGGATCCGTGTGGCGCAGGACCGTTCGTCGTGGAGATCTTTGGGGAAGACCTACGTCCAGCAGTGAAAGTCTTTCGGTGGAATGGATGGATGGATAGAAAATTTTGAAATTTTAATTCATATACTGCTTTCATTTATTATATTAAAGTGTTTTAAGTAAGCAACTTTAGACATTTTTGATCCCCAATCTCCTTCCCTTTGTCAGTTCGCCTCCTAGTAACGTAAACATTGGCATAATTTTACAAAATTTACTGAAATTATTAAAAATCAATTAATATGTTCATTACCCATAAAAATGAGACAATACGAAGTCAATAGGAAAACAACGTAAATCTGGCGTAAACACCAAGTTGTTAATAATCAAACCCGTGTGGAACCCGAACCCCTATGGTGCTTATATAATACTTCGTTGGCCACTAATACATAGAAGCAAGGGAATTTCCCCTGCTCACGTAAATGGAGGTGATTTTTCAAATCTCCGTACACCTCAATTCAAGTCAACTATCAGCATCCGCACTAAGCTCAAGATTCTCTTCAATCTAGATTAGTACTATCGCAACACTGTGACCGTAACTTTGAAATAAATTAACTAAGGCACCTTTCACACTTGATTTCAAATAAAAATATAAATTGAGAAACATTAACGAAACGTATTCAATTAAATTGTTTAATGGTATTCAAATTAAATTAAATTATAATATAAAATAAATGTTTTAATGTAATAATAAACTGAATAATTTCACTATAAAAAAAAATTAAAAGTGATTAGGTATTTACAATCTCAAAATATAAAGGACAGGTTTGGGTAGTTTTCGAATAAGCTGAAACGCATTTAGTGAAAACGAGAAGAAACTGTAAATTTCAACTACATTTACCAGAGACCAGGTAATTTTTAAATGTCTAAGTATTATTTGCGAAAACAAAAGTCTGTACGTAAATACGTTTAAAAATTATTGCACGTCCAAAGTCGACTTTTGGATACAATTGAGATACGCCTTATGTTATGCACGATTGACTATCGTCACAGTATAGTTTTTCAGCTCTATTTTTACATCATTCTTTAGCAGACGTACTTACGAAGGACTGAGTCTAAATGTAATTCGATAAAAAATATCCTTTTATACGTAGGTTAATATCGAATTTATTATTCACAAAGCGAACTTAAGTTGCAAAATAGCTGAGGTTTAGAAAAGTTAATTATATATAAATAAATTAAAAGTACTATTAATAAATGAATGGTTAATTTAATATTTTATAACTCGTTCCCAAACTGTTGTCTATCTTGGTATGGGCATATTATGCGCAGGAAGGAGGAGCATGTTGTGATAAAGGCATTGGATAAGTAAGTGGACGGTTATATGGGAAGAGGAAGACCAAAGAAAAGATGTATGGATTTTGTGAAAGATGATATATTTAGGAAGGGAGTGGATGCGGAGATGACTGTAAATATAGAGGAATGGCAGATGAAAACATGTTGCGCCGAACTCAAATGAAAATGGGATTAAGGTTCATACTTCATCATTGATAATGAATATCTTATAACCCATTCTTTCTACTTTTTAGCAATATATTCAATTATATATTACAATAAACATGTACATATAAATGAAAAATATCCATTATGAATAATATTATCTTCAGGATATGTATAAATGTAGCAAAATACGATAGGAATATTCAGAGCAGTTGCTTCGTTTCATATTTCATTAAAATGAATGAAAATTAAACAAACATTTTATTCTATGTCCAATATTGTATAACTCTAATATACATAATTCTTGTTTCATATAAAATTGCAAATTAAAACTCACAATAAAATGATGAAATATCTGTAATTTAAAAGAAACTGTAGAGTAACGAGTTTCAAAGACAACTTTTACAAAGTGTCTGTACATACATACAGACATTACATATGTAATTGCGTAAATAGATAAATATACTAAGCAATATATTACAAAGTAGAAAAAAAAACTCGAACATTATGCAAAAGTAGCTTTATGATTACACGACATCTTGTCTACGGTGATTAAGATGGGCATAAAGATTGCGAACCGCAGGATTCGTACTTTCATGACTAGGTACTAAAATAATGTGAATACATTTTTTTTGTACATTTTTATGGAGACTTATTTAAATGAAATTTTATTTTCTAGGATTATTTACAATATTTATTATAATATAATATAATAAATATATTATATGATTTGTTCTCAGAAACAACTCCCTTGGAAAGCTTTGACAAAGGGTCGCAATTTTCTAACAGTAAATTAAAAAAAAAAAACACAAAATTAGGCTTAAAAACTATATATTCATTACCGTAATCTATACTAATAAATAAAATTAAAGTGTCTGTTTGTAATGTTAAATTTCTTTTTTTTACCAAATAGATATGAACGATACCTATACCAAAAATTCAATTTTTTAAATTTCTGACAGTCCGACATAAAAATACTGTAAAAAATCCTATCCAATGCACAGTTTTACGGGCAAGTACTATAATTTATAACAAAAATTTTTGAAGAAAAATAATTAGGGTCTTGTATAGAAAAAATTAAAACGCAGTAAGAAGAATATATGAAACGCGAGCGCAGCCGCGGGCACACAGCTAGTTGATTATGACAATCTTCGTATCAACACTTGCATACCAGACCCATAGTTATAATATTTCTAACAGGGTAAGAAAACATATTGAGAATACTTGAAAAATGTTCTTGACGTTAATTCAAAACAAATAACAGCAGATTTGTCAGCATTTGAAATTATCAACACGCATTAATCCCCAACTTTCTCTCGGGAAGATGCCTTCGCATAACAGTTGAATATTTTTTATTCTATTTTTATGAAATGGTAATTTTTTGAAATTATACTACGGGTAAAAATATATATTGTTGATTCATTCATAGAGAGGTGAAAAGTTAATATATTTTAATTTATTATATATTATTAGCTAATTACTAATTTTGAAACAGTGTAATAAGCCCTTAACGAGCCTTATTATTTAATTGTAATATCTGAGAAATATGGTAACAGTGATATGCAAACAATTAAAAAATAAACTATAAAATAACTAAACAAAATTGATTACAAATAAGTGTTAGGTGTATATCACAAATGTCCTCAATAATTCGCCAGCATTTTATAAAAGAGAAACATTATTTATTCTAATAACTCGAATCGAAAGGTGAATAACCTGAACGATATATGACCTTCTGCAAATCATTTTTATGATTGTATCTGAGTGCATCGTGATTTAAATTCTAATTGCTTTTGATTATAATTAATCAGTCAATAATGATATTAAACAGCTATCAATTAATGATATTGATGTACGCTACCACATAATGATTACGTTATGTGACTCATCCATTATATTTCATGGTTATTGACAGATTTATACTAGCAGTAGATGTTTATCATTAAAATTGTCATAGAACAAACACCTATTTGTTTTTGGGTAACTTTTGCTTGCAAAAATCAAAAGGATAGTTACAATAATTACGTAATTAACCAATTATACATTAACGAATATGTCATTCAAAGAATACAATAAATTTAATACATTTGTGTTACATACTTGTAAAGTTTTAGATTAAAGGAATAATTATAATTTATATATGGATTCAACCCACTGTTTATAATAAATAAAAGCCTATCGTATAGTAATAAATCATGAACAAAAATGGTGAAAGAAATATCCGATAATGGACACAAGCTCTCTCTTTCGATGACTATGGAAACAAAACATCATAAGGACTTGAATTAAAAATCACAAGCCATTCGAAAAACTGGTAAGTGTGCCGCAAAGAGAAATCGCTTTTATGTATTCGAAGTCTACATTTTATGCAAAGTATAAATATTTCTGTATGCTATGGTGTGTCCCTAACCATCAATATCTATAAACGGCTGCAAATGAACGCGCAAACTAAACAGGTTTCGTTCGAGAAGGATCGATTTCGAATCTATGTCAAGATCAAGGGGACAGAAACGAGTTTGTTAGTCAGCGTCTCTATCATTATTTACTTATTGGTTCGCATTGGTTGGTCACTGACCAACAAAAATGCATGTGCACTTACAATGACCTAAAATATTTCCAATAGATCCAAGTGTATATTATATAAAGCACGAGATTTTTTTCGCAGAGATGTAAACAAAGTCAAACGAGTTTTTTGTTAGTTTTTATATTCTCGGTCGTTTTTTCGAATACATTTTTTATTAGTAAATAAGTAAAAAAACACTACAAACGCAATTGTGATAAATGATGTGAGGTATAATACGGTTTATAATTATATTCATAAAGTAATTTGTTCATATCCTAAGTAATATAATAAATATGAATGTGAGTTTGTTTGTTTGTTACGCGTTCATGCGTTAACTACTTACCGATCTTGTTTTGTTTGACCGATTTGAATTTTGTTGACATGTTATTCCTTTATTATCCCGTTATCCCTGAATTAAAAGAGTACCTACACTCAAATATGAGTTTCGTATCTTCACTATTTCAAGTAATAAGTACGTCATTTAATTAATTCCTTTGATGTTAAAAATAGAACAGGTTATCAAAATTAGTTAGAAATGTATTTACATTTACAATAAATTATAGATAAATCTTCATAACTTCATGAAAACACAATACAAGGTTTTTTTTTTGCAAAGTTCTGTTATAAGTAATTGAAATTTTAAACATGTATTACTTAAACGTGAATACTTGGAATGTATCACAAACAATTTGAGTCTCAAACAGAATATTCTTTGTTCGTTATTTTTTGCCTGCAAAATAAATTTCACATTATTAAAAACATCATAATTTTGATTGATTGGTTCAACCTAAAGACGTCCACGCCCACTGCTGGAAATAGGTCTCCCCTAAAAAGAAACGAATTGTACTTGTATTATTTTATTTATACGGTATAATCCTTCAAACATTGAATGATAAATAAAATTTGATGGTGAGTAATTTTTTTATTTAAATTTTATGATTTAGGCGATTGTAAAAATGTTGGTTACCCCTGTGTAAATCTTTTGACATACTATTACCTCTACATTGTTACTAAAAAATAGAAGTCTTTTAGTTTAAATTCAAAAAAGAAAATCAAGTTTTTCAATTAATCTTCGGATCCATCGATCCATTCAATCAAAAGATGTCCACAGCTGGACATAGGTCTTCCTCCACCTATGATTGTTATAATCGCCACGCTTGGTAGGCGAGTTGGTGATCGCAGTAGGTGTTAGTGATACTCAGACGATGCTGCTGCCCACCCCTGGTTTATCCCTTAGTCGCCTTTTACGTGACCCATGGGAAGAAATGACCACTCCATTCTTAGCCGGCGCCACACGGTGCCTTATTATAAGCTGATGAGTATTATTTAAAGACTAAATTTTATTATGAAAATGAAACTTGATTTGAAATATTATACATTTAAACAATGTTTAAAAATGTGCTGTATTTAAAACCATATTTAAATCACTATTTTTAAAACCGTTTATTTTGTTTATATACCGTTTATTTAAAACAAAGAAATAAAACAAACCAAAGATTACAAATGTATTACTCCACTGAACAATAAATAATTCTTACCAGTTAGTCGATAGTCGATCGGAAACTTCTAGACTTAATAACATCAGAGATTAAGTTAGACCGGTACGTAGTCCATCCGGTCTGTTGCTCACTTAGTTTGACCTGACTGCAACATACATTCTTAGGGTACATACATACAAGTTAAAAAAATATATTTAAACAATCATTTTACTAGCAAAATATAACATAAGATATATTTTTTTTGAAATTATTGTTACCATGATGAAGCGATGATGATGGCACAGTTGTTAGAGCCTCAGATTCCACGTCGATGGACGGAGTTGAAGCTCACGTATCTAATTAACACTATAATGTTTCTGAGCTTTCGATGAAGAAAAATATCGTGAAGAAACCATAGCATAGAGTGGTAGTGTATTTTCTAATAATTTCCGCGTGAGTTTGAAAATTTGTTAACAAATATCAACAGACGTGTCCCGGTAGTATCACTTGAGAACCAGTATCTCTAGGCTTAATGTTCTTACCATACTGGAGACCATATCATCACTTAATATGAAGCGAGATTTTAGTAAAAGCTCTGAGCTGAGCTGAGCTATGATGGCGCAGCGGGTAATGCAACTGGATTCCGCGTCAATCGTCGCGGGTTCGATCCACACCTATGCGTCTCTAAAATTGAACTGAGCTTTCGGCGAAGGAAAACCAGGTAACCATAGCATGGTGGTGGCATTTTTTAATAATGCACGCTGGGGTAACTACCACATTCAAATTTGAAAACTTGTCGCCAAATACCAATTGGTGTGTTCCGGCAGCGCTCACTTGAGAACCAGTATCTCTAGACTTAGCGTGTTTACCATCCTGGAACACATCTTTACTTAACATCAGGTGAGATTGTAGTCAAAGCACTGAGTCCATCTCGTGTAAAAAAAAAATCCTATTTGCTATACTGTATCTTTGATATTGCGCATATTTTCAAAATTGTTACACAGATTCACTTTACTGCAAACATCTGTATACGTTATTGTAATTCTTGGAAAACACTATGAGTGCCATGAGTAATCATACAATTTTTTATAGTTTTCTTTGTGATCTTCCAGTAATTAGAGTTATTGTATGTGATTACTTGATTTATCATAAGAATTAACTCAAACGATATTGAAACCTTTTTATAATTAAATTGTTAAAGATAAGTCTTATAATAAATCCTTGGTTAATATATTAAGTCCTTTATAAGCTTCTCTACAAAATCAACTAAAAGGTAAGCGCAGTGTAACTTTTGAATTTGATGAAGGAATAACTATTTTGATATTTGTATTAATTTTGACTTTGTATTACCTATTTTAAGATTTACAAAATGATAACTTTATTTAGAAATATGTATTTCAATTATTTATTTTATTTATATTATTTAAAAAAAAAAAAAAATCAGTTTTACACGAAGTATAGACTACTCTATTGTTATTATTTTACTTAAAACAAAAAAAAAATTAAAAAAAAAAATCTTTTTCAAATACAATTATATACTAATTTATATCGTGTGAGTATTGTAGGGTTGGTAGAGTTTTCGTGCCCATCTGGTTTGTGAGCACCAAATACATGGTGAAACAGTCCATAGTCACACGTATCGAAGCCTAGCCTTTCGAGATTAACAAGAGTATATCCAGACAGACCTAGAGGCTTTACATGGCAAATATAGGCTAGCATAATGATGGTGACTGTCGACAAAATCTCACCCATACTTTATTTATAATCAGTAATACATTTTTTTTACACAAATATAGGCTTATCTGATGTAAAATGACAGTGTGGTTCAAGACGGTAAGTTTAGTACTTAGAGGTACTGGTTCTCAAGTGATGGCGCCGGAACACACCTGTGGCATTGTTATTTATTATATTGTTATTGTCATTGTCATTGTTAAGTGTTAGTTAAGAATGTATGTAATGGATATTAAGCACAATAACAGAGGGCAAAAGAACGCGCTAATGAAGAAATAAATAAAATGAAAAGAGTACACACATTTGAAAAACTTATTATAATAACGAGGTCCCTGGTTACGCCAGGGGAGATGCGGGACCATATTAAAAAAAACACAACTTGAAGGATGTAGCTACCCAGTCGGGCGTTATTATAAAATGCTATGGTTTTCTCACGATGTTTTCCTTCACCGAAACCTCATGCTGATTTTAGAAATGGATAGGGTTTGAACCCGCGTCCATTGACGCAAAATCCGACCGCACTACCAACTAAGACATCATAGTTTCAAAATTTTACCATACATCCTCTCAATATGGCTTATTTTACTTCACGGTTTACTAACAGTAGGGGTCCTGTAAAATAGATTCTATCAACTTGTCAAATTACTACGAAATCCACTGTCCATGAAGGCAAGCCATTGCAATGTTGCTTTCGTTGGAAAGTCGTTGGGGCCGGAACTCGAAACGTCGCGTGTACACGATCTTAACAACTACGACTTTAAAATAGGGTTGGCAAATAAAAGATCTTATGTCAATAAATAAAATTTTACATCATCTTTAAAATATATGTTCTGTAGATTTTTTAAACAGTCACATAATATATATTATATTAGTAAGAATAATAATATATGCATCTCTGTAACTTCTCAGTAGCAGTTGATGTTAAAGATTAAGCAAACTATCCAAGTAAATAATCAAATTTGCAATATGGGATTGAAGAGGTATAAGAGGTATTTACACCATAAGCTGAATGTAGAATGTAATATATTTTATAACATGTAAAAACTAGTATTTAGTATTACGATCAGCTTAATGACTGTACTTGTCAGTTGTCAACTGATAGCAATCCCGTATCGCCCAAATGCGGCGGACGGGTCCGGGGGGTTTTAGTGGGTATTTCCGGGCGCTTCACGCCCGGGTGAGTCCCGCACTGGCACGGAGTTCGTCCCTCCGTGTCCCTTTACTTATTGCATTGGGGGACTCCGGTCCCACTAATGCAATAGATAAGGGTAGTGCGTAAATGCATTTCCCCCCGTCAAAAAAAAAAAAGGTGTCAACTGATAGTCACCGACAACATGCTCGCCTTCACTTAAACCTATTCAAGAAGTAATTGAACAAAACGACATCTATTATTAGAATTAATAAAATGTTATTTAAATAAAATTCACCGAATGGAGTATTTTTGACGGCCATAGTGTGGTGTAATATTCAAGAGAATATTGCGTGCCTTATACGGTTCATCTTTTTCTACAAGATAACATACCATAAAGCCGCCGAATATTTAACGACTGTAATTTTTTTAAAGTTACACATGACATCCTCTTTCGTCACTTTCGTTACTGTCGGCCAACTGGAAATGTAACATGCTTTTTAACTTACATTTAACATAAGTTATTATCTGTGAAACGATCATACGTCGTACCCCCTTGGCAATCTTCTCGTGCAGCCCATTACAGTCCGAGCAGCTTAACAACAGCGCAGCGTGTACTCCCTAACAATTCTTTATTTATAAACAAAAAATATAATTTTTTTCTTAAAAATAAAACAAAGTTGGACAACTACAACTACACTATTACTAAACTTACGAACTAATAGGGGACACGGGGAAACCGCACGTACGCACCTACAGACAAGTCTACTGGGCAAGGCACACAAAGTGCGTCCCTCGTGGAGTAATCTTCTGAGTTTCCTGGGAGCTAATCCTTCTATCGATCGGTATACGTCCTAGTTAGTTTACTGATAATTCACTATTAATTTAAAACTAATATAAATAATGTTTAACTCTCTGGAATAGAATATGATACGCTCATTGTATTCAAAGTACGTTTTTAAACCAAGACTTACAAGCAAATTAATTCTTTTTTAATAGAAATAATTTTTTTGTTTTTGTTTTAAACATAAAACATATATTTGTTAAAATATTTTTTTAATTAAATTAAATATGATCATTCACTCTGATATATTTCTTATATACAAAGAAATATTAAATAAAATCTGAGAAATAGCAGTTTATTTCCGGAAGTTACCCACAATACAATACTATAAACAAAATCAAATCACTTAAGGCAAAGTGCCGATAGTCTTCTTTCACCGAATCAATATTCTATACATTATACTGGGAGTTGTGTAAGCATATAATTTGCATACCAATTCGCTCGCATAATATACAACTAACACAGGAACGATATAATACTAAATTCCAATGATTCTTGGTCGACTTCCAAATCATTAGAGATGGTAATTTTGTGATAAAGTTTACTTCAATCGACACCGGATGGTCCTACTTAAAACTTTAATATACAACGGGATTTCATATATACTTAATTATATAATGGGATAAGTAATGTTTTTCTGTAATAAAATATATATGAATAAGTTTCCTAATTAAGAAATTCATAATTTATATGAATAATAACAAGAGAAATAATTATTTAAGAACTACAACATGGGATGCACTCAAGTGAGTTTAAAACGTACTTGAGTTCCACGAAATCCTTAAACAACATACTCGACGTCTGAGTTGATTAAAACGAGAAACTAAGGGAAAGAGTAACATATTTGAACAAACGGCCTTTTAGTATCAGTCGCTTCCTATGTATTTCGCTTTAATATTGTTTTATACTCTTTATACGAGTGTGTGTTGTCTTCACTTCGCTTATTAAGGAAGCTAATAAACATTCCTGTGAAATATGTGTTAGTAAATATCATATAATCCCAACGTTTTATAGATGCTTTTAACATACAATATGAAGCGGCTTCAAGGGTTTATAGCTTATTAGTAGCGCTTGCAGGACTCGTTAAAGAAAGATATTCATATAAAGTAATAAATGGAAATTTAATGAAGGAGAAGAAACGTTTTCAATCAAAACATAAGTTTTATACATTGGTCTATTGGCAACTCACTTTCATTACAGTTGAAAAAAAAAACAGGTAATTAATGTTCCTTTATACAAAATCTCAACAATTCGAATTGTCCCTTGAATTAATTTAATTAAAAATTAAATAAATCAATACATTATATCGAAGCTAGATACTAATTTAATCAACGACAATAATTCACCTTATTAAATCCATAGTCATAACTCATCTATTAACGCAATATTTAAACGTATGATATACTATGCAATGACTATTCACACGTAAGTTTTAATTATTTGATTTATATCAATTTATAAAATCATGTACAAATCGTTATGCATTATAATAGTATATTATTAATTATTCACTAAATCTTATTCTAGGCATACATGTATATATCATGAACCAAAACACATTATCGCTTATTCATAATATTACGTAATATTTTTTATTCTATTGAGAAGCTCTTACATTATTCTATTAAACCCTTTGTACATCGATATTAATTTTATTATTACACTATAGTGTAATATTCCTATTTTACCTATATTCTATTGAATAAGTTAGTTTCCCTTTCGTAATATCCATCTATATAAAGTTCGAGAAGTATATATTATAATATTTATCATATATCTTAACACATGTCATTGTTTATAATTTACAATATAATTTTACGATCTTCTGCATAGATTTATAGCGCATATTTACAAATCCTTGACACGAATTCGAGTCTGTAGAAAATCCTTTTTAAAGGCAAGAAGAACACACTTAAAGTCACAAGATTGTGGTTTATGATATTTAATAATGACAAGGTGCAAAATGGTTAACAACAAACGTTGAGTGGAGGATAAATAACCATTGTATTATTCAGTAATATTTATGCAACTTGTTAAATAATACAAGGTTAAGGATTAAGATTATTATATAGTAGAATCGTACGTAAGTTACAATAAATATAATCTATTATCAATACTTAACATAACTTTATGTGATAAATTGTAATAATCTACTCAATTTTGGTCCATATCTATGTATTATTATAGTCTAGTCTATAAGTTATATATTATCTGTATTTTATAGTATATTCCATATATATGTTATAGTTCACATTATTTCAATTTAAGTCGTATTTATTAGTTAGATTTATCTATGTACCCAAACACCGCTGATTCTTCTCCATGGAACATATCCATCCAAAGGTTGCCTACAAGAGATTGCTATTAGCAATAAGGCCGCCCTTTGTACTAATTTCACATTTTCAAATGTATTATATTATATGTGTATAAAGGTGTGCAAAAACGATTAAAAAATAAAATAAATAAACAATAAATATTGAAACACAAATAAAAGAAAAATATAATTTGTGAGGCGGAAAGCATTTATTTACATTAATTTGCAATTCGGCCATGATTATTAGTAAAAAATTAAGAACTAAATTTTCCAAAAAAAAATCGATAACACTAAAGCAATCACGGATGGCTACTAAAACAACAAAAAGAAAATCGGTTGGAAAACATAAGAGAAAAATGTATTGAATTATTTATTTATAGATAAAATACATAGAGACGATCATGAATATTTTTGATAGAATTATAAACATGATCATGTCTGTTATTTACATATTATCTAAAAAAAATTATCAATTATATATTAAATCAAGAAGCCCGTATAAAATAATGTAATACTAAATCGACTGTCAAGGAATTTTCCAATAGTTATCCAACGATTATTGCAATGTTGATTACTCACTGTTTCTAATGCAAATGACGGCAATGACACTTACGTAACCATGGTACATTATGGTCTCGACAAGAAATTATTGAGCTCGCTCACGCTAATGGAAAAGAGTTCAACGCGCTCAGTTAACTGCGTGTACGCATTCAGTTGAATTGTTCTTTATCGTTATAGAGATCCATTACCCATAATATATACTTATTACATTAATAGATTTATTTGTATATTGTAAGTAGTAATCAAAATGTTACACAAATTATTGAAAATATTGAAATATTGAATATTGAAAATATTGAATTATTGAAAATTTTATTGTTGAATATTTGAAGTAATACTTCTAAGGCAACTGAAAGATTCCATATTTCAATTATGTATTAGCGTGTAAAATATGTATAATTGTGAAACGAAGTGGAATAAATATAAATAAAAAAGAGACAAATCACTATTTAAAACTTGTCTGAGGTTAGTTATTAAAAAGTCAAAAAATTATCATTCATAAATTCATAATAATTTATTTAAATCCAATCAACCAATTTGTATTAACTTCGCAGCATTTTTGATTGACAGATCAACGTGAAATCCATTTAAGGAGGCGATTTATAAACGAGTAGTAGTTATCTTCTTACATAACACACACGACTTCTAATAAATGTTTTAATCTCGTTTCCAGTGACAGTTGATCTGAGACAAACAGCTGTGTCACTCATATGATACCTCTTTCCAGGAAGAACAGAGGTTCTCAATTATTTTATTTTTTATTCCGTATTCCATTACAAGTTTATAATTAAGTGGAGTAAACGTGAACACTATGAAAATGGAAATAGTTTATTACAACGCTTTTCGAACTGTCTAAATGTTATTGATCGGAAAAAAATTAACATATTCACTGAACCTTTGGGGGAAGCCCTTAAGTCGCTCAGCCGAAAAATTTGTAGCTAGCGATAGGGTACCCAAAATGCTACGTACTTCTCCTTAGACTCCTAACACTTGAATTTTCCCCGCGCTAAACCTAATGTGGTTAAAAGAAACTACGAATCTCAAGGCTCTTAACGGAACATTTTTAATCTGCTTTTATAAAACGATTTTCTTTATTTATTGTTTAGTAGCTATTAACCCGCTTTAGTATTATCATTAACAAAAATTGGAAATAGATGTTTTTTCTTTAAACTTTCAATATCGTCAAAAAATATTATAACCTGACCAGATAATTTATTAACCAATTAGGAAAGTAATAATGTTAATCGGTATAACGGTGCCCGAATTATAGGGCAAATAAGTGACAGAGAGGCATTACGTATTAAAATATGTAGAGATTATTGTAGTTGATATAACGTAAACAAACATAATCGTCGCAAAGAGACAAAGTTAAAAAAAATATAAGTCGATTTAAGTGAATATAAAAGGGTATATTATAAAAGTTTGACAAGCGCTGACTTGAACTATCATTTGCACGACATCACCAGACTGGACCGCTTTCATACACATATCAACAGTTGAAAACTTATCTAACCGCTCTCGAGAATCCAGTTTGATTAAATTATCTATTATAGCACATGGAAGCCGTACTGTAACAGTAACTTTGTCATCTATATTTCAAAGGAAACATTTTCAAACTTTTGCTTAAATTAAGCGTTATCTAATATAATAATATTTTCTATATTTGTTATAATTATTTATTGCATTTGGACCTAAAATTAAAAATAATATTTTTTGGATATAATAAGTTTTTGACCACAATCTCCTGTGATATTAAGCAACGATGTGGTACAGGATGATAAATACACTAAACCTACAGGTCCTATCTCTCAAGTGATGCTGCCGAAATGTGCCTGTTGGTGCTTGGCGACAGGTTTTTAAATTCGAAGGTAGTACCTACTCAGGTGATTATTAGAAAATCCCTTACCACCATGCTATGCACAGAAACCTCAGGATCGTTATGAATTGGATATGTGAGTTCGAACTTACACCCATCGACGTGGAATCCAAACCAACTGAGCCATCGTCGCTCCAACCTACCTATTAAACTAAAAAACAAATGTAGGTTATATTGATTTGTATATTATTCAATTGTACTAAAATGTACAGCTAAAATGTTAGTTTTTTAGAGTAAATGAAACAAATTTAAACGTTTTACCAAAAAATAGTAATAATAAGGTCGTCTAACTGCACAAACACATAATCGACGCAGACTTGCAAACATAAATAGATGCGATCCGTCTGCCTTTTATTCTTTGACATCCTACTAAATAAATTATCTGAATTTAAACTACATTAATTACATTAATTTGCTACATTAATTTGAACTACATTATAATTGAAGTCGTGAATCATTCGTTAGATTCAGTTCATCTTAACGTTCGGTAAATAATAAATACTTATTTAATTAATTATTTAAAGGAATAAATGCGGAACACATAGTGCATTAGCATCCAGAGTCGTGAATAGTTAACTCCTTGAAACGTGTCAAAAGAGTTGAATGAAAAAAAAAAAATGAGATTTTGTGAACGGTACGTGAGATCACGTCACGCGTCACTTTACTAATGGTTTTATTAAACTTGACATGTTACTGGCTTCCTTATGTACAGGATACAATATAGATGTTATTTAGAATTAGGGTTGCCTCTTAAATATTTTAGTTGAATTATGCTGAATTATACTATTACAAAATGTCAATTATGATTTTTATTATTGCATTTTTATATTTTTTACACTACATATTTTTAAAACGAAATATTTCTCTCAAATATGAACAACATTACAAGAGTCGTCTTGTTATATTACGTAGAAATCGACACGTGGTAAAAAGAAACAACGTAAAACGTCACACGTAATTTTAACGCATGATTCTGTTTTGGTTCAATACATTTACGATTCCTATGTTTATTTTGTTACTCTAAAAAAACGTTCAGTATGGTTCTACAGAACCGAATAAGTAATAAAAAAAGAAATTTGAAAATTACAGAAAAAGTTGTAAAAATTTATAGCCACACTCAAATGCAATTTGTCATAGTAATTGTCGGCATCTGGGTCGGGAATAAATCGTAGAGTTTAAACATTAGCGAGCCACCGTCCGCCTAACTGTCCCACGGCCAGGTAATAACTTCAATCTGCAGCATCGTCTAAACTTCAAAACGGCCAAACTTCAACACATTATCTTTTAATTTGGACCGACCGACAGACAAATAAGACGTCGTCTAAAGGAATTCTATCGAAACAGTTGAAACTTCAGACGAGACAGTATAAATTGACGCAAGAGATTGCCGCCCTCCGCCATGGCTGTTTCTAAAGCAATGAGATACGAATTTCTCATTAAAATTTTCAGAGTGGAAGTCAGATTCCCGGTGCTTCATTCAATTCTGCCTTTTGAAACTAAATCACAAGTTTTAACGAATTACTTTGACAATAAGGTGTTAAATATAAAAGCTGAATGTGCGCAGTAAATGGAAGTATAGTAAAATCCTTTTATTTGCATATTGATTAAATTTGTTTGTTAAGGGTAATGTTTCAATTCAAATTTAAGTATTTTTATATATTTTTTGTTGTCCAATGTCTTGTATGCTTTCTAATAAAAGCATATCTTGTATTTTGGTAGTTAATTTACATGTTTAATTTCATATTCATGTTCATCTTTTTTTATACCAATAAAGTGGCAAACAGACATACGATCCACCTGATAGTAAGCTGTCATAGTAGCATATGGACGCCTGCGACACCAGAGGTAACGTGCGCGTTGCCAATTTTTAATCACGAAGAATTGAATCATTTACAAATTGAGTACGTATTATTCGTTCGGTAGTGTTAAGGCTTATTATAATGGTATATTAAACGGTGCTATTAAACGTCATAGGATTCATTAAGATATATAATAAGTATGCGAATATAACAAGTAACCTTCCATACTTCGCTATACGAGTATTGTAAGTCACACACAAAGGCGAGCGCATAATAAACGGGAAGGGATCGCACGGAAATAGTTTTCCGACACGTGTGCCCTTACTCAGGACATTGAATCAAACACATTCTATATTAACAATCGCTACAGAAAATTTAACTTCAAGAGTTGTTACATAAATATAATTAAACTAAGCATAATTTCGTTATTCACATTTGAAATAATTCAAAGGCATGATAAAGAGCTTATGTGATGTAATGTATTTCTTCTGAACATTTAAGAGACACTAAGTACTCTTTTCAGGGTAAATTTTGTGCTGTTTTATAATTAATAATGTTTCTTGTACTCGATAATGACAAATCGTGACAGTAATGTAAAAGTTGGACTACTGTGTATTTATTATGTTTTTTCCAATATATCTGGTATTTAAATAAAATATACTGGTGGAAATTGTTGAGTTTATTTATAACAAGATTCCACTATGAAAATAATATTTGATTTTACTTGAACATACTGCGACACAGTTATACTAATGTAGCCAATATCGTGTATTTCTGTTTTTTTTTTTGTAAAAAAAATGTGGTTCCAATAAATAAATAAGTATATATGATAATTAACTTGTAATAATAATTCTAATAACCAGACCAGCTCCGAATTTTTATACTTTTTCTTCATTTATTCAAACAAGAATCCTATTGACTGTTAATTTCAGTAACCCATTCTCAGTTTGTTCATTGAAACAAATTTAATTAACAAGTTCCGTGTCTGAATGGATTTAGTTTTGCTTTTCTACTAGCCGTTATGAGTACTTTTACATTTATAATTATAATATTAACCGTCATAAATATTACCAAATGATATTAATAATATTTTCTATTAAAAATATGTATTTTTTAAAGTCTATGAATGCACACTTATTCAATAATATGGATGTCATAAAACTGAGACGTATGCGAAAATAACGTATCACGATATTAAACATATTCTGAACGGGGATAATAGTTAGGCGTAGCAAACGGACATGAAACCTGTTAGTACGGGTATGATACGGGCATAGAACGCGGTCGAACCGTTGCAGTGGCCCTTGTCGTGTTTTTGTATGTGCCTAATACGTTATATTCTATAGTCTATTTATAAATATTAGATTTGAAATCCAAAACTACCGAAATTGTAATCATTTAAAAATTATTGAACTAGGAATTCCTGTATTTTAGGCGGCAGTAACGTCCACATATCTCTCTGGCATCACTAATCCGAGAGATTTTACTCCCGGATTAG
Source organism: Samia ricini (assembly GCA_014132275.2). Taxonomy (NCBI): domain Eukaryota; kingdom Metazoa; phylum Arthropoda; class Insecta; order Lepidoptera; family Saturniidae; genus Samia; species Samia ricini. The sequence goes on along the minus strand of AP028159.1, from coordinate 27,888,128 downwards.
AAATGGTAGGAAGATGCGTTAATGCATTTTTCACCTAAAAAAAAAAGCCGGCAGTGACGATTGACATAAAATCATATTCATCAGTAAACTAAAAAAGATTATTTACAAGTCGTAACACACTGGTAATGGATAGTCGTAATGATAAGTAGAATCCTGGCAGAGTGATGACTAAATGAGAGCAAACGGCGTTAAGGAAAACCAGTGATGAGAAGGATCGAAGACAACATAAAACTTGTCAGCAAAACCTGAACAAGACTGGCAAAGAACAGAGATGAATAGTCTAAAAGGAAGGAGTTTTATACCCTGTAGTAAAATATACAATTTTGTTCATTGTCAGTTATGAAGTCGTAATAAAAATAGTTCTAAGTAATAATTAACTTCCTTTCTTATGTCACACAGAATAATTAAATTATCAAAGACTAAATAATCTATGGTATTATGCATAACAAATGATCACGACATACTGTGACACATGTACGATGTAAGATGCAAAAATTCAACGCTCCTGTCTATTCAATCTGTTATTCATAAAGTTTATGACAGCAAGATTTATTTACTACTACCAGTGTTTATTATATGCTATATACTAATAATATTTTTGTCATAAAAGGAGAAATACATAATCCAAATAAAACTAGTATCATATTGACATGACAATGTAAATCATCGACTTTTTAATGCTACGTAGGTTAATCGTCCTACCCCAGTCTTCTAATAGGATAAATACCTTAAACCTGCAAGTACTAGATCTTATATACAGCTAATGAACACACCTATATGACTGAGTAATAGATACTTACACCTGACGTTGATAATTATCCAGGCGATCATTTGAAAATACCCTACAAGAATGCTAGGAGTTTGTCACGACTATTTTTCTACACAAAAAACCCAGGCTCATTATAGAATACTATAGTTAGATGCGAACCTACGTTCATCGACTATGTATCAAAACCACTAAACCACCAACCATCACTTCATAACCATTCTCGTGCCTTATTCCCAACTCATATTATATTTTCTTCTTCCATACGTCCCTATCAGCCATCATCTCTTCATCTAATCCTTTTTCTTTCATACCATTTCTTACATACTCTATCCATAAATTCTTTTGCCTTCCTTCACTCTTCAACCTTCCACATTCAAATTCACTAGTATTTTACCCATATGCGCTTCCTCTCTTTTCATAACATGCTCATACCGTGACAAACGGCAACCTTTCAACTTTTCTATCACTGGCACAACTTTCAAAGTCCATCTACACTACCAACATTTCAATATATATATATATATATATATATATATATATATATATATATATATATATATATATATATATATATATATATATATATATTTAACAAAATAAATATCTCAGAAGTTTCCAAATTAACCGTAAATTCACAGAACCAGTAAAAACTCTCTCCGCGACCTCTGACACTGAACATAATCGATTCGAGCGTCTTTATTTACGTAATTCCAGTTACGTGGCTACTACTATACGTTATAATGATATGTCTGAGGAAATATCCGGAATTTGCATATGTGTGTTTTATGTAAACATTGTTATCTTAATACACTATTTCAAAAGACATCAATTAAACGATTAAGTTTCTCTTTTTATAATGCGCGGAAAGCGGTTTGACAAATTTAGTGACAAAAAGTGTAGCGAATAAATTCCTCTAAAATTATTTTTTGTGTAGATATCTAATTTATCTTTCAGTTAACTTTTATCAAGAAAATATATTTATATCGTGGTTTATTGTTCTATGTTTTATATATAACTAGCTATGTGCCCGCGGCTGCGCCCTCGTTGTATATATTTTTCACTGTTTAACTCCTTGACTACTTACCTGGCGTTTACGTCAGCTTTCCATTGTTTTCCTATTGTCTTCCTATTTTATGGGTACTCGACACTATTGTTTTTAATTTAGGTTTGTTTTTAATTTCTTTAAATGGAACCTTAATTATTTTCTTAAAAAAATTTTGCTAATAAAATTAAACAAAGATATTTGTCACAAATTCAAATTCTGCCAATAAAACTGTGCACTGAATCGAATTTTACTCACAATTCCATGAGATTTAATTTAATTTTTTTACGTGAAGCTCTAATTATTTTTGAAAAATTAAAATAGCCTAAGTTACGCGGAGTAACTTTAGCTATATGCAAAATCGGTCCAGGCGTTCTAGAGATTACCCGGAACAAGCAGACAAACAGACAAAAATATTATAAATTTGTATTTTTTGTTTAGGAATCGCATCGTAGGTTATTTTGATATTACAAGTAGACATTATAATTTTATTTATTAGTATATAGTATTAGTATTTGAAAATCGATAGTAAACAAAATTATCAGAAATTTCATTAATGAATATTTTTAATCTTTCAGCAATTTATAACCATTACATATGGAGGAGACTTGAAACTATACTGGACCAGGGTAAACATAGAATTCAGACTGGTTTTAAACAAAATAATAATTCTGAAATAAATAAAACATGATATAATAATATCTATGTCTGTACAAATAAATTACTGTAAATAACTCGTTAGCATTGCGTGTATTAAGCTATTTTATATCTATTACTGATTCAAAACAGTTATTCATAGTTATTAAAACGTTGTTAAAATGTCAACTACACGCGATATCTCGAATGATTTTCCTTTGACGAGGTAAATGAACGTCGCGCGTGTTGCATTGAAATATTAGAAAATTGCTGCTACGAGCCAAGAGCGTCTAGATTGCAGTCACTTTGTGATTAATCGTGCTCGAGAGGCGTTTCGTCTCTAGAAATGCGACCTTCAATTTTAGATAGTAATCTAACATAATAAGTTGAAATCGAGATGCCTCTGCGGCACTGTCATCTGATTCATCAATTCGTCCACTTTACCATAATGAACCACGTCGTGACTTAAAGTCAAATAAGACTATACTCAAAGCACTAAACCTTATACATTATAAAGAGTTGAGAATGCAGTATGTAGAGGAAAGTTTTTTTCTATCTTATTCACTAGTCTATTATTTGGAAAAAATAAAATGTTTTAAAACATTTACATCGAGTAACGTAATAGAGATAACCACGCATTTGTTACCAATATGTAATGGATCAACAGAAATAATTTTTAATATTTATGTAGGTAATTAATTAAGAAAATAGTAAATAAGCAAACTTTTTATACTCGATTTAAAAGAGGAAAAGTAAATGATTTTTTTCTTACCGAATGAATTAGATTATTAAAAAGGTAAATTCTTTATTCTAAGAAATTTGATTTAAAGTTTAATTATTTCTGAAAGGACCTAAAGACAAGAAATTATGTAAATCATGATGCAGCTATGTGAAGAGGTTGTTTAATAACAACATAAATCAGAGTTATGACGATTTAGAATTTTAGTAAAAATATTCTATTCTGCGAAATATGTATGTTTAAATTATTCGGCAACAGTATCCAAAGCTTTTATTTATGTTGACCAATAAGGCTAAAAGAATTTTCGAAGTGATTCGTTTTGTCTCCACGTCTCAGCGATCAATTCCACTGAATTGATCCACTATTTATTTTACTATTACTATTTGAGGTTTTACTCCTGTTTTCTTTTTTACTTGAGGAAATCTTACTTTATATAACCACCTGCCTCTGACAGTGTAGGGTAGGTTATGTCAGATTCATACTGTCTAAAAACCCTAAGCTGTTATTTCGCTCACTTATTTGGCCGGGCAATAGGAACAGCTATAGTATTACCTCATCTCCCTTATTATTAAATTACGGCTATAAATTGAAGTAATTTAATATTTCTGAAGTTTGTTTATATTAATATATTATGTTATTAAAATAACTTCATATATTAGAATATTAAAACTTAAAATACATGTAACGTAACGTGTGGTGCCGGTCAAGAATAGTGACATCCCATATCTTCCCGCTGGTGTCGTAAAAGGTGACGAAGGGATAAACCAGGGGCTGGGCAGCTGCATCCTCTGAGTACCACAACACCTGACTGCGATCGCCAACCCCCCTGCCAAGCGTGGCGATTATGGCAATCACGAATGAATGACAATTATGAATGACGCACTAAGACTGGTCGTCGTGGAAACCTTTGGGAGAGACCTATGTCCAGCTGTGGACATCTTTCAGTTGAATAGATGGAAATAAATAAAGTCTATCATAATATTAACATAATAAATAGAAATAACACTATTTAACTAAATAAAGCCAATAATCATTTCTTAGGCAATAACGTAACGTATCTCACTCATTATTGTGAAATTTAAATTTTTAGTCATATGGTTATACTTGTTATAAGATGAATGTATTTTTTTAGGACATGAATGTCTATAGATAATTAAATGTTTTCTTCTTTTTTACACGGTATAGACTCAGTGCTTGCAGGATGGTAAACACACTAAGCCTTGGTACTGGTTCTCAAGTAATGCTGCCGGATCACACCTATTCGTATTTTAGATTGGTAGCTACCCAGGCGGACATTATTAGAAAATGCCCTTTTTTTTTTTTTTTTTGACGAGGGGTAATGCATTTACGCACTACCCTTATCTATTGTATTTGAGGGATCAGAGTCGCCCAATACAATAGATAAGGGGGCACGGAGTGACGAGCTCCGCGCCAGTGTGGGACTCACCCGGGCGAGAGTCGCCCGGAAATACCCACTAAAACCCCCCGGGGCCGTCCGCTGCATTTGGGATGGGGGCGACACGGGGTGGCTTTCGCAAGCACCGCGTCGCCCCCTGCAGCGAACCCACCGGGCCTCGTCGTGCAATGGCCCAGCGGGGATGGGGGAGTGTACACACTTCTCAACCCCACCTTCGCCCGCCTCCCGTAGGAGGCATGACCTAGATAGGTCTGCAGTCCGGAGGGCAGGATATACTTCCTGCCCCCCATAAAGATGGAAAGTTGGGATAGTTCAGTGGCGGGCACAAAGAAAGGGGAAGAAGCCCGCCACTGAGAAGAAAATCTGAGTCCCTCTCCTTCTCTCATCTTGTCACCAACGACAAGACGTAGAGAGGAGAGGGATACCCAGAAGAGAAAAGAGAAAAGAGGGACAGACAAGAAGACACACACAGCACACAAACACAACACAACAAACGCACACACACAAATTACGGACACATGTCCACAAACCACCCAGGGGGGGCCCCTACAAACGCAGGAACCCCCGGACATAACGGGCCCACCGCCCCCTCGGCCTCCTCCTGCGGCGAGGATCCGCCCCCGGGTCGTCCTCCCTGACCCTCTCGTCAGCCTCCTTCCGCATTAGGACGTTCTCGCAGAAGGAGGCGACGACCCTCCAGACCTCCTCGCTGCCGACCATGGTTCTAACAACGGTCGGCAGCGAGAGGTCCTCCCCCACCACCGCCACCACTTCGCGGCGCGGCATCTCCCACGCAGCGCACTCAGCCAAAGTGTGGTGCGCCGTATCCTCCGCCGCGCCGCATTAGAAAATGCCCTACCACCATGCTATGGTTTCCTCACGATATTTCCTTCACTGAAAGCTCAGGCTGATTTTAGTTTTTTTTTTTTATTGTAAATTATTTCAAGACGAACAGATCTTCCCCTGACATAGTGGTCAGAGTTTTTAGTATCATCTTGGTTTTGCGCAGTCTTTGTTGGTGTTCTTTTTTTCCTTTTTTTTTGTAGTTGGCCAAAGGTTTCTTCCGTTGTTTTATTCCATTTTTGCATCGTGGGCAGTAGTGTTTACGTATATCTAGCATCTTGCGGTGAGGGTGGTAGTTTGTTATGTGATTTTCGTAGTGCATATTTTGTGAATTATGTGTTTGTGCGTCAATTTCGTATCAATGTGTAATGCAAGCATTAATAATTGTGTAGCATGTCGGTTGTTTGTGTGTGGTGTGCGTGTTTCCGTGGTGTGCATGATTTGTATAGTTGCTTTATGTGCAATGGTGTGTTCAGCATTCATTCATTATGAATTTTTAGTGTTTAGTGGGTGGTGGCTTGTGATTTCTCTGAAGTAGGGTGTGGCTATCGTTATTATTGTTATCTAGACTGTTCGGCTATTTTTGTCTTGCGTGACTCATTGTTTCCTTAGAAGTGAGTTCACGGTTGGGATACGCCTTTTTGTCTGTTTTATTCGTTCTCCGCCTCTTTTGTTACCAAATTTGAAGGGCATCGGGTGTTCCATATCTGACGATTTTAGAGTTAGGTAGGTAGGTTTGAACCCGTACAAATAAGCCATCATCGCTGCAAAGTCGCTTTTCTTTTGTAGCGATTCCATTAGCAGGGACTAAAAATAACAATTAAAACATTATGTCAAAATATAATTATGTAAATCAAGGTAAAAAAGACATGACATGGAAGTCCTCAGTTTTATGGCTTATGTTATAAATTCTTCTACTTTTGAACATCATTGACATCAAAAAATTCTGAATTGTTAATAAACGGTAATAAACGTAAGAGATAAATCTGGAACAAAATAATGATTAAATAATTTTCCTTTTCTTCACAAATGGATTTCCCGTAATTTCATAAATATGTGAATTATATACTTGTGGTTTTTCTTTTGTAATTTTCGATATCATATTCTGATTGTATCTACAACCTAAATTTAATTGAAAATAATTACTAAATATATTTTTTAATATGTCTTGTTTCAGATTGACGAAGTTCTAGGTGTGTGTGTATTTACTTGGTAAGTTAAAGAAGTAATTTTTTTTAATTCAACTAATATTAGAGGTATTTATTTATCTAATCAGAGAATTCGTGTCTACTTTAACAATCGAGATCACAACATCAAAACAATCCTTTGTTCATTAATCTCCAAGTTCAAATTGATAATGTCGTGTAATTAATTATGGCACAGTTAAGAGTGTGATCACATTCCCCGTCAATGGGCGCAGGTTCTAAACCTTGTAACCAACTCTATACTGAGCCTGAGCTTTCGGTAAAGGAAAACATCATAAAGAAAACGTAGCATAGTGGTAGGTCATTTTTTATTTAGATAGCTACTAGCTTGAAAACCTACCGCTGGATCTACCAGCAGCATCACTTGACAGTACCTCTAGACTTAGCGTGTTTACCATTTTGAACCACATCATCACTTAACATCAGGTGAGATTGTGGTCACAATTCTGAGCTTATACAATATTAAAATAAATAATCCGATTGAAATTAGATTGCGAGAATACAATGTAAATTTTAAGTTATTACCCAGCGAGATTAACCGGCATGTCTTATTTAATTTGGCACCGGCCACATCGGAAACTACCGACCCCTCCGGTGGCGAGCGACAGCGCTACGCTACGGCGGAAATCAAACTAATCGATTTTCATTTTGTAGACGGGAAATTAAATCCTTTGAGAGTCGTTCCCGATAACGGATTTTCAACTAAGCATGACACGTGTTCAGATGTTTAAGCTCCGGCTCTATAAATTAAAAATTTAATATTAAACTGAGCCCAGAACCGTTATTACGTTTCTCGTGTTCGTCGATACGAACGGTTTTCCATTTTCAATTTTCGCTACGTGATTATATACTCTTGTTATACTTTTTTGTAATGCATCCTAAGATTGTGCCTAAGAGCCGTATGGTGACGGCCAAGAATAGTACCACCCCATAACTTCCCGTGGGTGTCGTAAACGGCGTCTAAGGAATAAACCAGGGGATAGGCAGCGGCATCCTCTGAGTACCACAAACACCTGACTGCGATCGTAAACTCGCCTGCCAAGCGTGACGATCGTGGCAATCACCTCCCTTATGGATTAAAGGGGGAGACCTATGTCCAGCAGTGAACTGTTTTTGGTTAATTGGATGGATGCATGGAACCTAAGATTAACTGTAAAACTTGCTTTTCTTATTTTAATATGAACTAAATCACTTCTGTTTTACAATAAACATAGAGGTTAAAAGATTTAAACAGGGGTAACCAACATTTTTACAATCGTCTAAGAATTACTCACCATCAAATTTTGTTTATCATTCTAAAAGTATTTGAGTGATTATACCGTATAAATAAAATAATACAAGTAAACTTTGCAACTGGAAATTCTAATATTATTAATACATTTAATTATTTAGTTAATTAATTATTCATTGTATTTTTAATTTAGTAGGTATTTAAGTAATTAAGATTTTTTAAATGTTCTGTGGATGACGTTATCATTTATAATTGCAACAATATTTAATTATTTAGAATGATTTTATTGTTTTTTTACACGGTACAAGCTCAGTGCTTTTATCACAATCTCACCTGATTTTAAGTGCCGATGTGGTCCAGGATGGTAAAGACGCTAAGCCTAGAAGTACTAGTTCTCAAGTGATACTCCCGGAACATACCTATTGGTATTTTGCGACAGGTTTTCAAACTTGAGGATCGTAGGGCATTTTTAGAAAATGCCATACCAACATGCAAAATTTATAATATAGTTAAATGTCGCATAGACTTATGATCCAAATTTAATAAATAACCACTAGAAATAATTCTTAATAAAATGTTTAATCAATAGCATAGTGCATAAATATACTAAATACCACACGAAAAATGAGTACCAATAAGTAAGATTAATCATATACGGACTTTCCAAGGATACTTTTAACGGTTCAAAGCCCATAAACCTAACGTTACCTGTTTTTATGCATACGTCCTTTATAAGTATAACATAACAAAGTATTTCCTCATCCGAAGATAAATATTCTCAGCCCTTTCATGTTCAAAGAACGTTCTCGAAGGGAAAAATTTACATGAAACAAAATTGAATTTCTCACTTTATATTTAAAATGTACCTTTTGGCATGATATAGAAAAAAATATCTTTAGGTCAAAGAGAATAACATATTTAAGAAGGATGACGTATTAAATCTATAGTTAATTGGGAATATTATATTTATTCTCTATTCAAAACTTTATATCTGTCAAACAAACAGTATAACAATTGAAGATATTGATTATTTGTACAAAATTCTGTACGTCTAAATGTTGTTCAGAGATATCAATTGTAATAGTCTTATATACTTCTATATATATAAAAATAAAAATCAATGAAAAATGTTTGTCCTCTTATACTTCTGATTATGATGTACTAATGAATATATGTAAAATAAGATTATATATACATTGCTATGAATTCTAACACAACAGGGAAACAGTGAATCTTTAAACTCATCTGTAAACAAACATAATTGTTGTATACTATATTGCATGTTAATAATTAATTTGTCTGTCTCGGTGGCGCAGATTTATTACGTTACGACTGTCGTTCTGAGGTCTCGGTTTCGATCCCCGGATCGGGTCAAGTGATATTGGGTTTTTCTACTCAGTGTCATCCCGGAGTTTGGAATTTGTCCCCGATATGGCGACAGGCACGCCCCCTGTCACATCTGTGACGGAACTAAACTGGGCCAAATGTGGGTGGTGTAGTTCGCTATTTCACCTCTGCCTAACCCTTCGGGATAACAGGCGTGAGTTTGTGTTATGTTATAAAATAATTTATCCCAATTCCATATTGTAACATTATTGACGCTTTTTAAATGTTTAGTTTAATCAAATTAGCCATAAATAAAGACACCATTTTGAAGCGATGAGAGTTCACTGGTTATTATGAAAGGATACCGCGTCGATGGACGTTGATTCAAATCACGTATCCGACTCTACAGTGAACCTGAGCTTTCAGTGAAAGAACTGTGAGACTATGGCTAAATCACTGAGCTTATGTACAATATAAAAAAAATGTGTGATTTTAATATTTTGTTTTTAACTTAGAGACTAAGTATTTAATCATATTTACATTTTCAAACAGAATACTTTCAATTAACTCACATCATTAAGTTAGGAAATGATCGTGTAAACATTAATATTATAAAGATGATAGATTTGTATTTTAGTATGTAACGAATAAACTCAAAAACTACTAGACCGATTTGGATGAAATTTAGTTTGGAGATAGTTTGAAATCCAGGAATGACATAAGATAGTTTTTATTCCGAGAACCTCACGGGAACTAGAGGGTAAAACCGCGGTAAGCAACTAGTTATTGATAAACTAATATAGCGTAAATCGAAGTTTTAATATTTTACAGTTTAACTAAAAAACAGTGTAGTAGGAAGATGGGATACCATCAGCTTATATCTAGAATATGCTTCTTAAATACACATCTACCCTATCTATCTGGACATACTAACTCAAAATCAAAATCAAAATCAAAATTTATTTATTCAATTTAGGCCCTAAGAAGGCGCTTATGAACGTCTAAAACACTACCACCGGTTCGGAAAACAACCCAGTCGAGAAGAGCCGGCAAGAAACTCGATTTATATTATATTATTATATTTATAACTATTTATACATATTGAGATTATCATATTTCTCTTTATATTAACCGCAGAAATAGTAATTTCACGCAAGTGAAACCGTTGATGATAGGAGCTAGAAGCCTGCATGGGACACACATACAGTGACAGTCACATACGAACGTATTAATGTTGTTCATAAAAGTAATCCGGCCCGGGAACGATGCGATATGACATGTACATAACGGGAACACTTCGATTTGTCCGCGAACGCAAGCCGACATCCCGCGGGAAATTAAGAAACGAGATTCCACTGACCGCATGTCTACATTCACTCTTATCGTGCATATACGTATCTATAAATCATATAAGATACATATATGCAACAAAGGAACACATTTTTATTTTACTTAGTCGGAAAAGATTCAGCTTATGGTCTAAGGAAATGGAATTATTTATGGTTATAAATTATATTCATTTATAACTAATTGCGCCTACAATTCCGTGATCATATAGGTATTAATTTCCATATTGTTCCAAAAACATAAGGTATAAAACCTGGCCATACAATTACCCCCTGTAATAAAAAAAATGTAAATCAGTTTTAACGATTACTGCGTTATATGCATAGAAATCAATTTATAGATAATTCGAAGTAATAACATAAATATACTAATCAATGTAACTAGAAGAAAATTAAAAAAAAATAGTTAAACTAAAAAACATACTTTTATAGAACATTCAACTAAAATTTTAATAAATGTGAATTAAGAATAGGGTAAAAAATTGATTTTATTGTAAAAAAAGTGGGGTGCTTGGTGGTAATAGTTATAAATATTTTATTGACAGAGATGACGATTATAATTTTGATCAAATCTTAAAAACCACCCCACGCTTTTTTCTCATATTTGCACTGCATATATTCTTAATTCAAATTTATTCTCCATTTTTTACTTGAATTTTCTATAAAAGCGTGATTTGTAGTTTTTTTTTCTAATTACGTCGTAGCTAGTCATTTCATTTCGTGCATTTACAAGCAATCCTATCGGCGCAAAGACACTACCGGATATCAGGTACTAAAAAATCACTAACCCTGAAAATTCTGCTAAGGCTAACGGGACTAACTGTTTAAAATATTGAATTGTTATCGGTCCTTGATAACTATGACAAATTTCGAGTCAAACCGACGTTTTGAAGGGTGTCAAAATCATGTTCAAAGTTTCCGTTACGTAGGCACATACATGTGAAGCTAATAAGAGCCTTTTAATATGATTTATTTATACAAAGGCTGGTCAACAGTTGTACAAAATACTTAAAAATACTACAAGTACAGTTATTAACATAAATGTACAGTTAATTATACATAATATTATAATTTAATAATATATGCATAGATAATAATATAAGAATAATCAAATTTAAAAGCTTCATGAAGAATTCAGAAATAATTATCGAATTTGATATAACATTTATATGTAATTGAATGATCGTTTAGCTCCTACGTACATTAATGTTTGTGAAATGTAAAAATAAATTCAATTTAATTATGACATAAAAAATAACTAATTCCGTCCGTGGGATAATGATTTCATGAAATAAGAAATTAATTAACTACATAACGCATTATAAAAGTTACACAAGGATAAAGAAGCGAATGAAGTAATCCAAAGGATTTGTAACATTTTTATTTACTTACGCTTTGTTTTAATCTTACGAAATGGTCCCGCGGGCACCGTGTTCGCCCCGAGGGCTTAATACACACAAATATTTTATAATTATCAGTCAAAATGTTTCTATTATTTTCAAAAATTATGTTATTTATAATTTCGCTGATATAACTGTAATATAAATTGTTAATAATTTCTTATTAGAATTTAAATTATGAATATGGCGATTGCCTATAAAATAAGACAATAGGAAGACAAAAGGAAAATAATGGAAAGCTGGCGTAAACACCAGGTAAGTGTTCAAGGGGTTAATTATATACCAAACCTATACCAAAAATACATTTTTTTTAATTTTGTCTATCTGTCTGTTTGTAATGGTTAATCTCTGGAATGACTGGACCGATTATGACTGGACTATTTTTAGTAGATAGCTGAAGTTATTCCAGATACCTTGGAGTACTTTTCTTAAATTCAAGTTCTTAGTTGGTGATAACTTTTTGTCGTAAACCGATCTTTATGTAATATAGTGGACCTTCTTTAGGCGCGATGTGCCGACTAACTCAGATCTTTTATGGAATTAACGTTTCCTAGATAGAAAATCATAAGATATAATTATCCAATTTGTAATATATAAAGTGTTATGACTTTTTATTACTCATATTATAAGTTATATTATTAACTAGCTGTGTGTCCGCGGCCTCGTCCGCGTTTTATATATTCTTCACTGCATTTTAATGTTTTTACACGGAAACCAAATTACTTTCCTAAAAAAAATTAAGTACTAAAATAAAGGAAAAATATGTCTCAAAAATGATAGCACTTGCCTGTAAAAGTGTACATTGAATCGGAAATGAACTTTTTATGAGGAACCCAAATTATTAAAAAAAATTAATAGCACTTTAAGTTACCCAGAGTAACTTCAGCTATCTACCAAAAAAAGTCCCGTCAAAATCCGTCCAGCCGTTCCGGAGATTACCCGGAACAAACAGACAGACAGTCAAAAGTTTTGAAAATTGTATTTTGGTATAGGTGTCGTATATACATTCATGTCTAATTAGTAAAAAAAATAAATTTGTCATTAAAAACAGACACTCAAATTTTATTTATTAGTAAAGATGTAATTTTAATTTAGTGGTACCACTAATGTGGAAGAACACCGACTCCTATGATACATTCTATACTATTCTACAGCCGTCAAACACTTATAATTTTTATTTCATTTTAATTTATTCAAATATGCATATAAGTTAATTAACTCTGTGATAACGAGTTATGTAAATAAATTGTGCTATTCTTTACTACTTATCTAATATATTTCAATAAAAATTGCATTGTGTTGTAACAGTCACCTATAGTGAAATTAACACCGTGAGAATACAATCTGCGTGAAAAGAATTTCGTTCGCTCTTTTTATTTTTAAGGCTAAACAAGAATGCGAGAATTGCCCGCATGGAATTCAGACAATTTGCATCCTATGTTCTCCCCCTGGATCCAATATATGTCATTATTTAATTTCATCGAATTCGGTTCAGTAGTTTTTGCGTGATCGGTGAACAAAGTAATAAACAGACAGACAGACAGGCAAAAAAAAATAAACCATCGAAATGTGCTTTGTAGACTATTTTGAAGCCCCGAATAGTATTTTTTCTTAAATATCTTCAATGTACAGATTTCATCTCGTTAGCCTTTTATTATTGTAGCGGCGGTTGCGGTGTGTCGCTACTTATTAGTGGACGTAAAAAAAATAGAAAAACAATGGTGTAATAAAATTTATTGTAGCTCATACACATTTGAACAGTACGCGCGTAATAACTGCTTTCTTAGTAGTGTGAACTTTGTGCGGATCCAACTTCACTTTAAAAGACGTTTCGTTCCGAAATAATTATAAGTATAGACTATAATAAGCAAAGTTCCACTGTCGTATGTATGAGATGTGATTATAGTAGGCTTATAGTTTTATTACTACTTGTCTGATTTCAAAAATATTTTAAAACAATGAATTATTAACTCTTTTTTAAAGTAAAATTCTAAAATCATTTCCTTCAAGATACTCTTTATACGTAGCCGCACTTGAGCATAATATTTACTACTTACAACCAACTTGATTTGTAGCTCAGTCACGCCTGACGTCTAACTCTCAAGTGTTTCGAATATCATTTCATTTACGAGTATATTGTCGATAGGAAAAATCAAACTACCGAATACTTAATTTACCGATTTTTGTTGTAAGCTACAATTATCTATACTATTGACCGATCAATGATGAATTTATCTAGACAATGCGAAATATTCATTTAAAATCATTTACATGTAAATTTCAATAAAGCTAACAATCGTCTGTCTAGTTTGAGACCTGATACATGTCATAGATTAACCTGTAGTGATAGATAATCACGGACAAAGTTTTTTTTTTTTTCATAGCAACTAACGCTGTTGACCTAAAGGACCGCAACAGCTTCCTCTTACTTTGTGGTGAACACTTAAGGTACTAAGTCGGAAAATGATAGCATAAGGGTTGGCACCAATAGTATATTACTCGGATTGATCTGTATTACACAATGAATAACTATGTACAGAAGTGACTAGAAAAATCTTAGGTATTCTTTTGTCTTCGGTTTCACAACTATTTTAGCTGCTATAGACAAGCTTTATTGGTAAAAATTAAAACTCTTAATTTTATTCCTCATATTATCAATAATTACTGATCAAATTTCTACCACTAACCTAACACTAGTTATATGAATTCTTTACTATTTTATACAATCAATTAAATTAGCTTCTTTATTTTTAAATAATAATAATAGGATAAATGTAAAATATTTAATGTATACTGATAACAGACATCTACATTTCAAACTCTCGAACACTTGACGACACCATATAAAACAGTCTGGAATTTATCTTTTGGTAACAGAGGGGCCATAAAAGCGATCCAAGCTGAGACTTGCATGAGTGCAGCTGCCAGAGTCTGTGATAGCACTCCCGGATATATTACCACTAAAAATATTGGCGACTGAATATACAAAGTAACGTAGACATAACGTTTCGTTCAAGAAATATCATGTAAAAACAATTTTGTAACTGTATGATTAAATTTCAAGTAGTAAGTGTCTTTATAACAAAAAATATTAATCTTCGAAATTAATCAATTGTTTACGAACTTCATCCTATTACGAAGTTTAAAAAAAAACTTTGGAGTGTAGGACAAAAATATTGCATAAGTATAAATTATCATAAAGTATCATAAATATTAATAAAACAGTTAAAATAATCTACTGACATAGCTTTAATGCAATGTCTCCTCGGAAACATTATGGACACTGTATAGTTTTCAAGCCTTCATAATAGTAGTATAACTTTATAAATTTGTTTTTTGTTTCATATAAATTATAACTTATCACTCGAATACTAAACTGAAGCTATATATAAAGGAGACATTGCATTAAAGCTCTGTTAGTGAATATTTTTTACTGTTTTGGTTTTATATATGGATATAGCTTTATATGTGGATTATAATACAAGTCTATTCTGTTCCCATAATAAGCTTAAGCTTACAAAGCTTTTAAAGAAAAACATCTAATGTAATGCACTACCTGGTGATAGGGCTTTTTCTGATGACCACCTAACTAGCTATCACCTTCAAGTTAGGTAATCTTAAATATTTCGACCTCAGACCCCGTACCCCTAGATTTACCGTATTTTTCATCTCGAGCTATATATCATTACATCAGGTGAAATTCTGATCAAAGCATTTCACAAAAAATAGTATATATTGTGTCTGTAAATGTTTACTGTAATATATTAATTAATATGGAGCATTACTGTAACTTTGAAATGCATTAGTGATTACCAATATACCAATAAAACACAAAACAAACATCACAGGTCGATTCCAATAATCAAGGTTTGCGTTCCTATTTGATTAATATGCAATTTATAATATGATGAATATTTGTACCTATTAATATGACGATTACCCATAAAAATAAGACAATATGAAAACAATGGAAAGCTGGCGTAAGCGCCATGTTAGTGCTCAAGGGGTTAATATTTACCTAATGGTTGTAATTCGATCACATAATTATTACCAAAAGTTTGATGTTTTGTTTATTGATTAAGCTCGCCAGTAGCTACTGAAGAAAAAGAAAATCGGTCAATAAACAGACGGTTATGCACGCAGAACGCCCAAGAACAGGTAGATATACTCAAAGAAAATAATTTTAAAAATGCACATATATAGAATAATTCATATTCTCCAACGTGGCAACACTTACATATACTGGCAATAGCAAAAACAAAACGTCATTATGGCAGTTATTTGACATGTAGAATTCCTCATTTATAGTTCACTAACTAGCAGTATTTGACTCTACATTATTTTAGTTTTAGTGCTATTTTACATGTAATAGTTTGATTATTGTGAACAAGTCAAGTGTATTGAAAAGAATGGCACGGAATGTGAATTCTGAGATCTCCCAACAACTCCCTTGACAAGAAATCTTTAACAAAAAACCTCCATTTTGTTAGAATCTTGTATGAAAAATGTTGGTAACTTCGGATTTGGCAGTATGGCCTAATGCCTTTTCCTTTTCTTTAAAAAGAATATACTTTTAATACGTTTACGTGATTTCGCTCAATAAATTGAAGATGTTAAAAATATTTAAATCTAAGTGTTTTCATTCAATCATCCCCAAATGTTTATTAAAACTGTTTAATACTTTTCCTATGATGAAATTAAAGTATTTTCTTTGAAAATGGGTTCTTACCAAATCATTACGGAACACTATAAAGAAAAATGCATCTTATGTTGCATTATTTAATTTTGTAACGCCTTAGCCTAGGTTTTGTTCGAGTTGGTATCAAAGGAATTCTCTCGAGAAAGTAACATTTTAACTTGACGTCGAGGCATTTCTCTGCGAAACAGTATTTTATTGTTTTTGTGCGTACTCGCTGGCATTTCTTAGATACGAAGACTTTAGTGCATTATGAAGAGATAACAGAACATATTGTATGTCATTATTGGGTAAATTATATATAGCTGTTTTGTGTATATTATGCGGTAAATTGAATATCAATGGCCCACTACTATGCAAAAACCTTTTCACAAGATAAAATATAACCTCAATCATCACACCAACTCACCAAAATTATTCAGGATGATTATATATTTTCTCGCTAAATGGAAGTACTACTAAAATATTTTTCAAGAGTATGTAAATATTTTTACTTTTCTTGCCTTCGTAATGAATTCTATTATATTGCGTTAATGCATGATTTCTTAAATTTTAACAAAATTTAACGTACAAGGCGTCATCCGATCAACAACAAGCCCCCTGGACTGGACAAACACAACTGGACTCTTGCACCTGATAGTAATGCTATCCAGTATGCACTATGCAGACATTGTATGCACTAGTAATGTCATATGTACAAGTACACATCAAATGCAAGATACATAGGTTGAGTAAATGATATTTTTTGCCATATTGTATATTGTATGATTTACTTTGAAACGCGTCGATCATAATTTTACTTGTAAATAATAAAAAACTATATTCAGTAATCAAATGAAGTTAATATTTCTAAAAGATTATGATAATTTAATAACATTGTATTGGAATACTGCAACGTATGAAGTGAGTTTCAATTCTAGCATTAGATAAAGGAAAACACCATGATACAACAACCATACTAGACCGTTGTCTGGCATTAATCTGACTAGCTACGAGTACAACTCTAGAGGTAAAATCTATGAAACTATCAATACGTTAGGGCAACTGCACTGGCAAGCAATGTTAGCCATAGAGTAATAACGCAAAGAGCAATAGTTTCATACAAAAACTCGTTTAAGATTGAAGCCAAAATATTATATATATGTGAATACCGGCACGTAAGGAAAGACGTACCTACGTTTTATAGTACGTAGCATACGTATGTACATTACGCTCCGCGTGCGACTATCGCCGTTCTGAGTCTTTTAATTGTCGTAGTATATAGAACAAGAAAAAAATCTTGGAATAAATAAACTTGGAAATATTCAAGTCTCATCTATTTCAAAGAGCAGAGTTTACGATTCTGTTTTTTTTACATACAATACAATCATATCATTCCAACAAAAATATTACAAGAACGAAGTGTTACCAAACCTAATAAACAATTATTTAATATGAAACTGCTGAGTTACGGCAGAATAATAGCTAAGATTTATGGCCTCTCTCGGAACTTTTTCTTTGTCTGTACAAGCCACTTGGGGCTTGTGATTCTTACTTTTTATTGGAGTTAAGTGTTCTGCAGAGTATCATATTCAACAGCCACTGTTTCGCATTGGAAAATACTTAAACAAACCCACAGAATGAAAATGATTGATTTACATTTATCTTTGATAGAAACTAACAAACTTCCAACAAATGTAACGATTATGTCAAAAATATATAATTTGATAACGAACGAATTCTATTGTATTATGTGAATTGAGAAATTTCTATCTTAAAATTATCTATAAAATTACGCTTTCAGCAAAAAAAAAGCTGATGACGGAATCACAGTCAAATCTAATCTCACAATAATTGCGGCATTCTGATGACCAAAAAAAAAAAATTATATTTAAGCGCTATAATCTATCTGAAATAGTTACATAAATATATAACAGAAAAGTTGTAAAAACGCTGAATGATACGGATAACCTGCAATACAATGCTGGAGTAATAACTGGCTGTTATCCGCAACTAGAGTGTGACTAACTGGAAATACTTGTATAGATATCTTGCCAATAAATATACATTAACTATATGAGTTATTATTTTTTATAACACTTCATAATAGACAAAAGCCTGTTACGACATACGAGCGACTTCGAACCCGACGAAAACCATAATTATCCTAACATTTTAAATTAATCAAAATGCTTGCATTCACCAAGCGCTGTAAACTCTACTTTTCTTTTTGTACACTAAAGTGGCAAACAGGCATATGATCCACCTTCTGGTAAGTGGTCACCGTAGCCTATAGACGCCTGCAACACTAGAGGTATCACGTGCGCGTTGCCACATGCATTAAAAAAACAAGAAAGTTGGAGTTAAAAAGTAGTTCCATTTGGAAAGATACACGATTTATCATTTGTTATATAAGATAGCATTTCTTTAAGTATGCAACCAATTATCAGCATTAACAAATAAGCAAACTCAGAAGACAATTTTATCGGCATTCCAATCTAAATCTAAGGCACCAAACAGTAAATAACGAATCTTAAGTTTATTTATTTTAATTTCAAATGTTAAAAAAAGATCTTTAAAGATATTCTACCTTTTTACTTAAAAATGAAATAATAAAATTAAAGAAACGGATTAGAACTCTCTTCAACAATCCGACCCGTAATAGTGAATAATTTAACCACGAATAGGTTTTTATATTTAATTTTACCCTAGTATTAAATAACATAAATTGGGTACCATTCAAATAAATGTAATTCAAAAAAGAAACAAAGGATTAGTCATGAAGTTCTTTAATAGATCGTGATAATTAAATTAAATTCTATCACAGAAATAATACATATTTATACTATTTGTTAGTTTATTTGACCTAAATCGAAAACGATTACAAATTAATATGGATTCTCATAAACAATAGACAATCGCGGATGTTTATTTTGTATTTCAACAATCAAGCACCATGTCTAATGAGAGACTAGTAAAGACGATATTATAGTAATTTATTATTGCGTGCTCTTTCGAATATGTTACGTGACTTATGTAAAAGAAAATGTTGTTCATTAATTTCGTATTTTACCACAGCATACAGAAAATTAATTGATAGTACTCGTAACTATAGTTGCGGCACGCTATGATAGCCGTTTTGACGTTTGTCCGCTCATGAAGTTTCGTATAAATTAATAACTACACCTAAAGGAGCAAATTGATTATCCTGATTGTTAATAGCGGCGTGTAGTTAGTCATAAAATTTATCGAATGTATACTTTTAGGACACAAAATTAATATAATACACTGATTTCTAAACTGTATACATAATATGTATAATTATATATCTACTACAATATCTATCTACTAGATACGAGCATATCCAACAACATAATAGCAGAAAATAAATCTATTCAAATTTTTACGAACAAAAAAACAACGCCTTTTTACAGACAGTGTCCGTAATGGATTATAATTATAGTATTACTGTACTTATTTACCACACAACATTTTAGTTGCAGTATTGAAAATTCGAAATGATATATTTATATAATTGGGATCGCTGGCTAGTACAACTACTATCTCGTAACGTATCAAAACGGTCATCATAACGTGCCGCTACTATAGTTGGATGTAACTTTGTCCAATGCTTCCAACATAAATAAAAACCCTATACCGGCTAATTTATTACAATAATTTGTAAAGAAATAAATTATTTCATTATCGCTGATTATTCAACTTCAACTTTAATGTTCTTTCATACATAACATACATAACCTCACGCCTGTTATCTCTGAAGGGTTAGGCAGAGGTGAAATAGCGAACTACACCACCCACATTCCCAGACTCCAGAACAATACTGAGTAGAAAAACCCAATATCACTTTACCCGACCCGGGGATCGCACCCGAGACTTAAGAACGACAGTCGTACCGTAATACTCGTACAACTGCGCCACCAAAGCAGTTAGTTTTTCGATTGTAGAGGAGTTGTTCTTTCAATTGCCTTTAATTAATCACAGTTATCATTATCCTAAACAATACACAAAGTGAGGTTGTTACAAAGTCATACAATACATAGAAAATTTAAAAACAATTGTGTGCTTCACTTATAAAACATTAAATCTTTTTGACATTTGAAGCGATGATGGCGCAGTGAATAGTCCGCCCGGATTTCGCACCAATGGAAGCGGATTCGAGCCCACCTATCCAACTCTATAATCAGCCTGAGCTTTCGGCCAAGGAAAACATCGCAAGGAAACCATAGATAGCATAACGGTAGGTCATTTTCGAATGATGCCCGCGTGGGTAGCTACCACCCTCAAGTTTGAAAACCTGTCGCCAAATTCTAACCTCTAACCTTAATCTGTTAACCATCCTGGACCACATCGCCACTTTACATCTGGTGAGATTGAGGTCAAAGCACTGAGCCTATACCGTGTAAAAAAAAAATATTGCTACCTCTTTTTTACTAGTAAATTCACGTACAATCTCAAATCTTTCTCATTCATTCTTAAAATGTTCTTACATATGTTATCCCCTAATGAAGACGGTAATCAACTTTCTCCCATAAGCGCATACGACATGAGTTTACACTCACACGTATGTCAAAAGCTAAAAAGTAAAAGTTAGCAAAAGTGTCACTCATGTTACTTCCGTTTGTCACGCACATGTTAGACAAAAATAAAACCGCGTAGTCATGAAATAAACAAGTTTAAATTATTAATAACAGATCTTAACGAAAATAGCACTTATCTGAGAAGAAAATCAATTACCTATATGATGTATTTATAGCCGCGTCATTATGAAATTAAGCGTGTACAGATTTTCTACCTTCAAAAGTCAAATTATAGTGATTTTTGTCGAGATTCGGCCACTGAACACACACCGGTATAATTTAATAACTTCGTCTATTCTAATATAAATAAAAAGTAAAAATGCCAGTAACTAATAACACATCCCAATAATTTCGCCCTAAGCCAATTAAAGGCTTACCTAAAAACGGTCTGCAACTGCTTAAGTAAAAGAATATGCAGAAATAAAACACCGATTTCGATTCTCCATCACGCGCAAACAAAATCCAGTAAACATGTAGCATATTTCTGCAGTTGACCGTATATACACACGTACTCGTATGTAGTTACGGTGTTGATATGCTTAAATATGTCCCGAACATTTTGATGTACTGTTTAAATCATTTTCATAAGATGCAATGGTGGAAAGAAGTTCGTTTGTTTAAATTATATAAAACTACTGTTCTCGTAAACGCAGAAAATTACTAAAAATAAAAAAGTTTATACGCTTTCATCGTAAATATTGTCTTATGTAAGATACGATTTACACGTAATAATTAATTTATTCGCCGTCACAATACGTTGCGTAAAAATCCAATTATTATGATTATTTATTGATTTATAGTGTTCAGAATTTCTAGTGTTAATTAACTGAGTGAAGACTTAAATAGACGAGCTGTTCATAAAATTCTCACATCATCAATTTTATTTGAAATTCAATTATGGATTAATATTTTTTCATCACATAACGTCGTTATGTCGGGCTATTGCTTGTAATAATTCTACATAATTTATAACAATTGTAACAAACGTTTACGGAGTTTTTTTTTATTAATCAAATTGCATGCAAACGACGATGCCTCTATGGTACTGTTGTCGAATACAGTGTCAATAGATATAGGTTCGAACTCACCAATCACAGTCCTAACTACACCACTACCGACTATCAATCTGTTTGGAAGTCTGTTCCAATCACCTATCATATACACAAATCACGTCTTAAGACTTTTTTTAAATTTAATGATATAAAAATACTACAACGCTTACCAATAAACATTTAAAAGAAATGTTAATATGTGCAATGCACGTGGTAGAAGTGAAACCTTCACAAAAAAAAAATGTTATACTCACACTGGATTCGAACCTCCGACCTTACAGTCGTACCGTCTATGAGTCACGCAGATTAGTCGACCGGGCTAACTACGCTTTCAAAAATTTGATGAACAAATCTGACTTTGCCAGTAACGTACTGTCGCTTTTTCGTTTCATCGACTTTCAAATGACAACTATGCTAAAGAAGTTTTCACTCCAAAAACAATTAAAAGTATCATAAATTATATTTTCATATTATACAAAGTATATAAAATGAAACGCTGTTTTACCTAGCATTAAGAATCTCAAATTTAGTAAAGTCATTTCACTACACTTATCTTTTTAACATTGCTTTTGCTTCGTATTATGTTAATATCAGTAGAAAACTTTTTTTTAAATTAATATTGTATATCGATTGTTATTCATAGATGATATAAATATACCCATCATTTATCTCACAAAACAACATAGACGTATATAATAAAATTTACATTTACATGAGAAGAATTAACAATATTTTCTAACTTTCACTAAAGCAATCAGTAATTTTTAATAAAATAAATGTCAAGCAAGTAATTAAAAATAATCGGTTTATGATCTAACAATGATTTAAATGCAATAATACTAAATTGTTATTATACATATTACAATTTATTTAAATTTTAGTTTATTTTGCAATGTTCATAGGTGTTTTCTTGTTATAAAAATATTACTTTAAAGACGTACTATAAACCCGTCTTGTTCTTATCTATATATTTTATAAAAGGCAATGTCTGACTGTCCTTTTGTCCTATAGTGTAGGTACATATAACTTGTATACAAATGAATTAACTCACGTATTGTTTATGTTAAAATTAAAATAAAAACTTTATTTAATTCGCTTCGGAAAACAACAAAGAAAACAACCATCGAGAAAAAGTCATTAAAAACTCTCTGTTGTCATTTATTTGTACATATTATGTAGGTATATTTTTATTGTAATAAAACTATTATAGTAACACCTAAAACGCTCTATTACGTTACTTTACGAAAAAAAAAACCATTGAAATATATAATGCAGTGTATATAGCTCATCAAGATAAACGATTAATATTTAGCTAACGGCAAACTCTAAATAATAACACACAATTGTATCAAGATATTTTTCGAATCTTGTGATAGTATCCAAAATCTTAATGCTCTATCTAGCATAACGATAGATCTCACTAGAACTTTCCAGGAAGTTTTTGTGGCACCACAGATTAAACTTTGAAATTGATATTATTATATAGAGTTAAATATGCGCGTTAATTTAATTACAGACAAAAACATGCAAAAATCTAAAATACGTTGTTATTCATACATAGTAGGTACCTATGGCACATTTATTGTATCGTTACTAATGTTTATTGGCGCTTTAAATCATTTTACAACAGCTGCCACCTAAGACCATATCTATTACAAACGATATTTTTATTGACAAACATTGTATTATAAATAATATGGTTGATGTTACTTTGTTAAATCCCCTTCAAATTTTTTTCAGTTGTCACGTCTTTTGCAATTTATTTAAATTAATATGAGTAAATAAATATAGATATGGAATAGGACTGAATAAATAGATGCAAATAAATAGAAATTAATAGTAGACGGATACAATTAAATAAATATTGACGCACTAATAATTGATTAAACTAAATAAATGATAGTATATAAGATAATAATAAAAACGTATATAGTAGATTAATAAATATTAATACACAGATTAATATTATAATAGATAAATACTATCTAGTAAATAATAAATATATGAAGAATTAAATAATTTAGGGATAAAAATCAATATTTTGTCACACGTAACATTGTATAAAAAACGGTGCATAAACTAGACAAAATTTAATAAGGTTATGATTAAATAATGCAAAAAAAATCGATTAATAGTAAAAAAATAAGTGCTGATTTACAAAAAAAAAATTAAAAATATTATTTAAAATAAAGTAAAATTTAGTAAAAACAGAACAAAGTCGGACAACCTTCACGCGAATTGGATAATCACTAGGACTACTCAAAACCGTATATTTAACGATATGATTACAATATATGAGTGAAGGAAAGGGAAGTGACGCACTCTTAATAGCTTAGGCTCAAGGTATCGGATTATATCGCTCATGTTTCGTTGTATTTATTGACTCTAATTGTATGCTATATGCACTTAAATTATGTTTAATATTTCTATTTAGGTGTTACTGTTTTCATATGATTACTTAATAACATACATTGGAATGTTATACTCATTTAGGTATTTTTTGTGCTTATTTTTTTAAATATCTCTATTTCGGTGTTAATCGGAGAACAATCATTAGGTTTGTTAAAATAACGTTATAATTATGGAACTTTGTATACAATCGCAATGCTCTTACTGTATTTAGCAGGAATTAAGACATATAACTCCATAATATATATAAAAGAGGCGTGAAGAGGTATTTAAGCAGGCCAGCATGACAGCGGTGACTGACAGTGAACTTTTTTCAGTGTCAGTCACCGCTGTTTTGGATTGTACTGTGCTTACCATCAGGTCCAGTGCAGTCACTGTGCTGTGCATTATAAAAAAAAAACCTACAAATATGATTGACTAGGTATCCCGGTCACTGCGACGCGGTGCTTGCGAAAGCCACCCCGTGTCGCCCCTATCCCAAATACGGCGGACGGCCCCGGGAGGTTTTAGTGGGTATTTCCGGGCGCTTCACGCCCGGGCGAGTCCCACACTGGCACGGAGTTCGTCCCTCCGTGCCCCCTTACCTATTGCATTGGGGGACTTCGGTCTCACTAATGCAATAGGTAAAGGTAGGGCGTAAATGCATTTCTCCTTGTCAAAAAAAAAAAAAAGGTTTCCCGGTCAAATTTATACCGCCTCAGATGATAATCGAAGCGATGATGGCGCAGTGGGTAGTGCGACCGCACTCTGCGTCAATCGACGCAGATTCGATCCCACTTATCCGACTTTAAAATTGGCCGGAGCTTTCGGTGTAGGAAAACGTCTTGATAATACCATAGCATGGCGATAGGACATTTTCTTATGACGCCCACCTGGGTAGCTACCACCCTCAAGTTCGAAAATCTGTACCAATAGGTGTGTTCCGGCAGCATCACTTGAGAACCAGTATCTAGGCTCAGTGTGGTCAAAGCAATGAGCCTATACCGTGTAAAAAAAATGAGATCTTATTTTTCTTATATACGAATCTGGGTTTTTATTATGAAACATATAGTTCAACTCATAGTTATAAAGATTATGTAATAAATGCACAGAGAAGGATGCTATTTCCAGACATTATCATAGTTTACATAATGATCACATATTGTCACAGTTATCAGTTCTTTTATCAGCAACAAGAGCCTATAACGAGTAAAAAATGCTGTATGAAAATATTATGTTTCTTCATACATTTTTCATTGTTTTAACGGACATTCTACTATTCGGGATGGATAACAATCCAGAATAAATCACAGATCATTACAGACTTCGTTTTATATAACTAGTTATGCAACCTATACCCTTCCTCAATATTATAACGATGGTTTAATCGGCGTATGCTATGGCCGGGCGACACTGACTAGGCGCGATAATATTTTAAGAATAATATATCCGTTGCCTATAAGATAAGTACTTAGTTTTAAGATTGAATGTTAATTGTAAGTTGGTCTACATTAAACTTTAAAGCGACTCGATCGTTGTTTTAAAATACCAAAGTAGTGCTCCCAGTACTTAACTACCTTTTTTTTTTCTTTTTTTTTATAATGTACAGCACAGTGACTGCACTGGACCTGATAGTAAGTACAGTACAATCCAAAACAGCGGCGACTGACACTGAACAGAATTCAATGCCAGTCACTGATGTCATGCTGGCCTGCTTAAATACCTCTTCACGCCTCTTTTGAAGGACCCAGTATCATATGAAGGAGGGAACACGCTAACAGGAAGACGGTTCCATAACCTCACAGTGCGACAAAAGTAAGAGTCAGCAAACTTTTTGGTTCTTGAAGTTATGGGTGTCACCGTGAAACCGTGACACCGAAGTCCCGCCCGCGTGGTTCTGTTATGGAATGGAGAGGAGGGGATCAGCTCAAACAGCTCTTCAGAACACTCGCCATGATAATATAAAAAAACAACAGTGTTTATTAATACTTTATTGCTATATTCTACAATACGTATAAAATCAAAATAAATGATGTTCCCTTTGGAACATACAACTATTTTCAAACTTAAATTTACAGGCCAAAATAAAACTGTAGTATGTAAAAAACCGAAAACTTTTTGTTCAGTTCAGATATCAATTTACCTTCGGTCCCATTATTGGATTGGGTAAACGCTCATTGGACGTATATATTTTTTACGTCGACTCTCTTTGGTTAACTTGTATATTACTGAACTCACATTCCGCGTAGTGCACGCAATAACTCTGAACAGTCCCAACAAAAGAGTCGTTCATTAAACTATCGAATATTTCGACAGTTTTATTTCCAAAGAAACGGCACGCGCCGTACTTGCTACCTATTCGCTCGAACCTCCATATTTTCACGGTTCCGTGATCGTTACAATTGCTCGCTCGTGAAAAAAAAAATTGAGTTGTACAAAATCTATGTTGCAAAATAATATTATGAACAGCCAGAATTCAATGCCAACTGATAGAAAACTGGCCTAATTGGTACCTGCCCACACTCTGGTTGTTTCGTACCTACCTATCTACTTTATTAAATATTTCGCAAAATGTTGCGGTCGTTTATATATATACAAATATCTAAATTATACGTAAGGCCTGATATAACGACCAAGCTGTTAGTTTCAACTCGCTAATTGATATGTTATCATACGAAATCGCCGTGAATTAACTCAAGTTTTATGTAGGTAAATACTAAATACTAATCGTCTACCCGTGCGTGAATTTATGAAGGCATCAAAGGCGATCCGTACGTAACGACCCTTCAATTTCCTTTTCAGTTCGAATCTATTCAGGATTCGAAAGCATTTCCCTTCGGCTCCGAACTTCCAATCAGGGATTTCGAATAATGAAATATAATACGAGATGCCTATATAATCGCGGATGAGTCGAATATTTAAAACGATCTTTTATAGCTGACTGACCGACTATTTTTATACTAAAAAGTCTATAACTTTATTCGATCTAAAGAAAATATTATATTATAATGTACGTTAAATAGCGTTTACGATAATTATACGAAATTAGTCAATGTTATTATTATACTCAGAATTGTTATTATTGTTATGAAAGAAATCGTTTTTTTTCAATGGTTTGAAAATTTTAATTAATGCATTAAGAGCTAGTAGTTAGGCAAGTAGTAAGACAAGTAGTAAGTAGCAAGGCTAGTAGAGCAAGTAGTTAGGTATTGATGTTCTATTTAAATAAAAGTGTAGGCAGGTAATAGGTATGTTTAAAAACAAAGTAACACTTACTTCGTGAAGACTGAGTTTGTTAAAGGTGCGGATCGGTACTGAAATTAATTAGGTTTAGGTAATTAGGTAACTCAATAGATGCAATCCAATTTAAATAGCGACGAAAATGTAGACAGAAGGGGACGTTTTCAAATTTGAAATTACATTTCAAAAACCAGCCTACGCTTGATAATTAGAACGCTCGATTTACTCCTATCAAAATGGTTACATTATTAATTATTTTCATATTCGGTATGTCATACATAAGTGCTGTACATAATTTATTGATACTTTATTTATAATTTGTGTAAAAAGGCGGACTTAATGCCAAAGGCATTCTCTACTAATCAACCTTAGGGTGGCGCAGATAAAAATATGTGACATTTATACATAATACATATGATATTATATATACATACACACATACCTATATATATATATATATATATATATATATATATATATATATATATATATATATATATATATATATATATATATAATAAATGGAATAAATAATCAAATATGTAATAATCCATCATATGCACTTTGGATACGAACCTACTGATTTTTATAAGACTATATAATACATGTATTGAATATACAGGCATTTACTTTGATTTTATACTGAGAACATGTAATTATGAACGATATATCTATTTTTATGTATTTATTGAAGAACAAAAGTTGAAAGAGTATCGTTTGTCTTGATATGGGCATGTTATAACATACATAAAACTTCATCCCACGCCTGTTATCCCCGAAGGGTTAGGCAGAGGTGAATTAGCGAACTACACCACCCACATTTCGCCGAGCCTAGTTCCGTCCCAAATGTAAGAGGGGGTGAGCCTGTCGCTATATCGGGCAAAAATTCAAGACTCCGGGATAATACTGAGTAGAAATATCCAATATAACTTGACCCGACCCGGGGATCGAACCGGAGACCTCAGAACGACAGTCGTACCGTAATACAACAGCGCCACCGAGGCAGGGTATGTTATGAAAAAAGAGAAAGCGCATGTAGATGAAATAATAAGGAATATGAATGTGGAAGGATGAAAAAGTTGAAGGAAGGCCAAATAAATTTGTGGATAGAGGTGTGTAAGAAATAATATTAATATGTCGATTACCCATACAAAATGAGACAATAGGAAAACAATGGAAAGCTGGCGTAAACTCCAGGTTAGTGCTCAAGGGGTTAAAGAAAAAGCAAGCAAAAGCAGGAAATGATTGTTGAAAGGAACGTATCGAAGAAGAAAACACACAGCACCCATCTCAAGTGAGTTGGGAAAAGAGCATTAAATGTAGAAAAAAGTGTATATGTATTTATTGCATTCGACGTTATACTTGAAACGAATCAATCGATCTGTAAAACTTTGGTGCGTAAAATAGCTATATAAAGCAACGTAGTAATAATATTAAAGACGATAAAAAAACCTGGTATGAAAATGATAGATAAAGTAAGGAATAATGTAATTAAACGGAACGCTGTGGTGTATAAAGATAAAGAAATACTGAAGCGATGGTGGCGCAGTGGGTAGTGCGGTCGGATTCCGCTTCAATGGACGCGGGTTCGAACCCACCTATCCAACTCTAAAATTAGTGCATGATGGTAGGACATTTTCTAATGATGCCCGCCTGGGTAGCTACCACCCTCAAGTTCGAAAATCTGTTGCCAAATACCAATAGGTGTGTTTCGGCAGCATCACTCGAGAACCAGTACCTAGGCTTAGTGTGTTTACCGTCCTGGACCACATCGTCACTTAACATCAAGTCAGATTCTGATCAAAGTACTGAACCTACAACCTGTATAAAAGGGATGCCTAATTGGTTTGGACATTAGAGAGGATAGATGAAATAAGATTGACTATACAAATTTACAAAGCGAGTGTGACTGGGCAAGTGTCGTTCAAAGCGAACGTATCTCGACAAGATCGAGGACGTTCTAGAGAAAGGCCGCGGTCAAAAGTACCTGTAGCCGAAGAGCATGTACGAAGGTATTTATCAAAGTAGAAGATGTGGTCTCTGCCTACCCTTATGGGAGATAGGCGTGACGTTATGTACGCTTAAAAATAACACAACTGAGATTAGTGTTTACCTTTAAACGAAAATTCCAGAAATAAATTAAATATCTCTTAAGCGTAAAAATAATAACACCATGTTATTAAAACGAAACCAAGCCAACGTCATAATAACCAACTTTATGAGATATCTTTAAACGCATCTCATTTCGCCGTTAAACAACTACCCGACAGTTTCTCGCTAAAGAAATTCCCAGACGAGGAATTCCTTTTTGAACCAAACTAGAGTATTTTCAACTGGAGAAAATTACACGGCGCGCGATGAAAGCCCGTCCGGCTATATTAACTCAAATACTGTCATTAACTAAATACGTTTCCCTCTATGAATATATTACGAAGCTTTTGTATGGGATTTTATAGTGCGATAACATTAATTTGAATAACGTTATTTATGTCGTTCGTTAATGAAAATTGTGAAGGTATGTAAATTCAGGGTGTTATGTGGGATGCGACGAGATAACACCAGTGCCCCGTATGCGGAGCAATGTTTATTTACCAAAGTGATATAGAGTGATAATATTTTAATCTTTGTGTAAATCTTTACATTTTTTTTACACGTTATAGGTTCAGTGCTTTGATCACAATCTCACCTAACTTTAAGTGACAATGTCCAGGGTGATAAACACAATAAGCCTAGATAAACCTTACATAAAACAAGGCCGGCTTAGTTAGATCGTTGACAACTCAAGAACGGCTGGACCGATTCCTATGAATATGAAAATAACTATTAATTATAAAAGCAAAACCCATAACCGAGGAGCATATATGAAAGCGTTCGTGAAAGTAGTTGAAGCGAAAGATCTGTTTCAAAGTCGTGGAAGGATGTAGTCTCTGCCTGCCCCCACGGGAGAGAACAGTGATGCCATGCAAGTTTGTATGGAACTACTTTTCAAAGAGAATGCATAGACTGATTTCGATGAAATTGTTCGTCTCTCGGACATAAGAAGTTTCCTCTTAGAATAGAAAACTTTTTTTGATTCTGATGCGGTACGAAGTTCGCTGTGACAGCTAGTATTGCAATATTGCACTTATTAACGGTATATTTATGTTGCAACTGATAAAAATTAAATTGACAATAATTCAAATACAATTATTCTTCGCGAACGTTAAAGACATAAATCGCCACTATTGAATTCGTTATTCCTTTACTAATCTAAACTAATAGTACTTATACGTAATAAAAACTATAGTACAAAAAGCAATTCATATATTCTTTTATTTCAATATAATTTATTCGATTCATTTCGCAAAGAAAAAATACGAATTGAGTGACCACTGAATATATTTTTATAAGATATTTTTACATGTATATATTATAAAACACAATCTACATTTGTCTGTATATCCGTTAGTTAGATAATTTGAGATACACTGGATTGGTTTTCCTGGCATTTTTAATTGTAGATTTACTCTTTAGTCAAATTTTACGTGATAACACAGTTGATGTAGTCAAATAAAATTCACACATTACTTGCAATACATTGTCTAAACTATTGCATTGCATATAGAGTTTTTGGCACGTATTTGGTTCGTCGTGAAATAGTTATCGCCCTTGTTTTTAATTCATTATCTTGCAGTATTTCCCTCAATATTATGGAATTTTGATGGCATTTTATTACGTGATATAGTTTGGTTATTTTTTTATTTTTAATATTGTACAGCACAGTGACTGCACTGGACCTGATGGTAAGTACAGTACAGGGCGACGCGGTGCTTGCGAAAGCCACCCCGTGTCGCCCCCATCCCAAATGCAGCGGACGGCCCCGGGGGGGTTTTAGTGGGTATTTCCGGGCGCTTCACGCCCGGGCGAGTCCCACACTGGCACGGAGCTCGTCCCTCCATGCCTCCTTACCTATTGCATTAGGGGAATCCGGTCTCAGTAATGCAATAGGTAAGGGTAGTGCGTAAATGCATTTTCCCCCGTCAAAAAAAAAAAAAAAAAAAAAGTACAGTACAATCCAAAAACAGCGGCAACTGACACTGAACAGAATTCAATGCCAGTCACCGCTGTCATGCTGGCCTGCTTAAATACCTCTTCACGCCTCTTTTGAAGGACCCAGTATCATATGAAGGAGGGAACACGCTGCATAAGCATAAGTGAAGTGTATTAAAAATAATGGACACGAACCGTAAATTCTGAGACCTCATTAAAATTGCCTTGAATTTTTTTTTTACGAATGGCCGCCATTTTGTTGTTGCACTAAATATTAGAAAAAACATCATGAAGTTGAGCTTAAAGAACTTATTTTTATTGCAAGAACGAATTATAAAAAAAAAATAGGAGATATAATATATACTAAATATAGTATAACAACGCGCTTTTATTTAGAAAACATATTATCTAATAAACTATATAAAATTTTAGAGCGAGTATGAAAAAAAACATAGATAAATATTAAAAAAAACTGTTGCATAAAAAATCCATTACAAACAAGCGAGGACTTTGCGAAATTGCTCGTGATCTCAAAACCGCAGGTTTTTCCGCATCAAGCAATTTTATTATACGGGACCCAATTAAGTATGATATTTCAAACGCTGTTATTAAATTACCTGTTGTTATACGTGCCAAGATCGAATAACATGACATCGCTTAAACTAGGTAATTTGTAAAACAATAATATTTTATTTTCTAATGTTAACGGATACCTATGTCATCTATACTAATAAATAAAAGTGAAGAGTTTGTTTGTAATGTCAACATATTTTTTTAAATAAATAAATATGAATGAATACACAATACATATACCAATTTTTTTTTTTATCTGTCAGTCTGTCTGTTTGTTCCAGGTAATTTTCGGAACGGCTTGACCGATTTAGACGGGACGGCTTTTGGTAGATAGCTAAAGTTACTCCACGTAAGTTAGGGGATTATTCTTTTTTGAAAATAATTAGGGTATAGCTTAAAAAAATTCAAATAAAATAAAATCCGATTCAATGCACAGTTTTACTGACAGGTATTTGAATTTGTGAGAAATATCTTTGTTTAATGTTAGTAGTAAAAATCAATTTGGAAAATAATTGGGTTTCCGTATAAAAAATTTAAAAACTATATTGCGCAGTAAAAATATATGAAACGCGAGCCCAGCCACGGGCACACAATTAGTTTTATATAAAACTGAACTTCTAAACGCGAAATATAATACCAAACTTATATTTATATAGTATAAGTATTATAACGATTATAATACTTGTGATTTTCTGTTAACAAGAAAAAATATTATGTAAACAAATGCAGTTAACCTTCTTGCTTCATAGATAGATATATCTTCAACCAGAAATAAATCCTTTATTCAAGTCTTTATTTACAACGTTGAGCATAAAGTTTAACGATTATGGATTATTCATAGCTATAAAGTCACTCCGTCCGTCCAATGGACAGTAAAGTTACATTGACTTTATAATTCTTCGCGACTGTTATCATTTTTTACAATGTTGAAAAACTAAAGCGAATTTATCCGGCAAACTTTACCTGTCTGGCTAACGATAAACCTTCCCTTCACCAAACGCGTGTATTCGTATTCAAAGTACCTGAGACTGAGAACGTGTGCACGTAACGTTTCTCGCTATGCGAATAGTACAACCAGACGTGTACTAGTAAAAGCAGTAATGGATTGTGTAAAAGAAATGCGTCTAATTTGATACGTCTCTCGGTTTAAGAACACGTTGAGCTGGTATTAAACGGGGCCGTGGGCTCTTGGTCAGCTCGCCGCAAACTGGTTTCGTTCATTATCAAAAGTCAATAACTTTTGCGATGCATTCCAAGTCATGGCCGATTGTACGATCGAAACACGTAATAGGCAAAAGTGGTATTGTTAAAATGCGGAAAGTAATTCGTTGTCTTTCTAGATGACTACGATAAGTCATTGCAAATAAAAATAGACGTGCCAACTTTCTTCAACTTACAGTTTTTTTTGAAGGCGAAAGTGTTGACTTTCGCTAGAAAGGTCTGTGGAGTGATAGATTTTTAATTATTTTAAGAATAAGCATGGCGTTTAAGAAAAAAATGTTATGCCGTCGTGCCTAATAAAATATGAACGTAATAAGAGAAACAGATGGTTTATTTAGTTGTTTTTCTTTTCCGTAGTGCTGCTTCTAGAGGTTGTCAAACCAGATAGTAGTTGTTTTTTTTGCAACATGATTCACTTCGTATTAACCAACTAGGAAATTAACTTTAATAGTAAATTTCATTAAGTTGCAAATCGGAAGTATTCTTAGTTCTAAATAAATGTAAGTAAAGGGATAGATATTTATCTAGACATAAATAAAATGTTTCAATCTCATGAACTGCACGCACGCAAACAAGATCAAATAAAAACTTAAACAAAACTTTGTTTTCGTTTAGTAAAATAAACAGAATAAATATGCAAGAATAATTTTCCAAATATCTGTAAACTATTTCTATCTACGTAATAAACATGTATGAGGCCAGGTAATATGCGAGGCAGAAACGTAAATATTGTAATATTTGTCCCATCCATTCAACCGTAAAGACGTTCACTACTGGATATAGTTCTACCCAAAAGATAAGGGGGAGAATTTCCATAATCGCCACGCTTGGCAGGCGGGTTGGCGATTGCAGTAGATGTTTGTGATGCCCAGAGAATGCTGCTGCCCATCCCCTACTTTATCCTTTAGTCGCCTTTTATCACACCCACGGGAACGATATGGAGTGGTACTCATCTTACATATATGACATACGTATTCTAAAAAAATATTCGAGAAATAAGCAAATGGAATATTTATTTATCTATCATATAGACCCTAGATTCTTGACGTATGCGCTAACGCCCTCTTGTGGAGGACCCAGAGACCCAGAGAAAATTAGGTAGCATTGAAATGCCGTAGAAGAAAGGCGTGGGAAGATTAAAAATATAGTCTCAAAAAGCAAAAGGATGTCCTCAAAGTGTGCGATGAGCAAAATATTATATAAGGTTGAGAAACTGTGATCTAGACAGAAGTAATGTCTCTTTATCATAGTTATTTACAAATTCCTACAACGTAATAAGTTCCAATTGCAAAATATTTTATATTTTTAATGTACTTACACAAAAAGGTTTAATAACGTAAATTAAATTGATGATAATAAATTAAGATTGATCTGGATTAAGTGAAAGCTTAATTGAAATATATTTATATATTGAAACCTGTATATTGTGGTAACTTGTGCCTAAGTAATTTGACATACATAAAATAGTTGTATCACGACGTTTCTCTTTGATATTAAATAATTGATTGAGTTATGTTCCTCCAGTCAGTTTAATTATTCATACAACTTGAACGGAATCTTTTCTATATGTATTAGTGTATTAATTTCTTGGAAAAATATAAATTACCACTCTCAATCCTTTGTAGTTTCCAGTGTTCAAATATAATATTTGATATAGTAATGTAATTTACCTCAAACATAACCACTATATACGCGAAACTCGCAAACTTAAAAATGTGTACAGTCAACGATATACTTTTTAATAAATATCAAAATATTATATCTCAATAATTATCAGCGGAGTTATTTAAAAAAGACATTAATTAATTAAAATAAATGTTTTTTACTAACAAAATAAATCATTTTATAACTCTATAAACTAGATTAATTTTTCGTGAGAAGCATACATTTTTGTTTAATTTTCATCGTGTTTAAAGCTATGTAACTACTCCATACAAACAATGATTTAGTTCACACATTTCCGAACGAAAAATAAATTTGCAAGTTGATATAAAATAATCAATAATGTATATACGCACCGTTTTTACTAATGATATAATATTATGTATACATTTGAATTAACACGGTCATTGTTTAAGATCGTGCCATATTAATATGTTAGGCCCAGAAGTTTGAAATTTATTGGCCCACGGCTACCGACTGTATGTTGAATTTAATTCGTACCTAATTGGTTATATTCTACATCCTTACAACCACTTACTTTGCTAATTCCGCTTCAAAAGTATAATCAATTATTTCCAATAAATTCCCGCAAAGTAACACATTCATCAATCGAAGAACATATAGTATGAATTTGGTATAATTATGTTTTTTTCAAATCATAAAAGAAACGATTAACTATTCAATCGAATTTCTCAAGACGGTAACTGAAATTTTGAAGAATCCATAAGGATTCTTTAAATGAAAGGAATCATAAGGAGGATGAATAGTCATGCCATATTTGTAAATTCAGTCTTGAATATCTTAGATATAAATAGTTACCGCGGAAACACCGATAATTGAATTAGTTGATAATATCAAGAAGAATAGAACCAAATTGGCATAAAATTACAGATCATTGTTGTATTTTTTATTTCCGAAACTTTTTACATTATTTTTTTATTCTGCGTGCGTTTCTTCGTGCGAAAACACAATGACTTGCTTGTTCGTATTGGTTTTTACTATTAACTTCGACAATAATATCGTGCACATTTTAGAATATTTTTTATTTATATCCTACAATATTCTTTAATAACTAATAAATTTAAGTAATGTTTTTTTATGATTGTAACTTTATCAATTCTAAACTATGCTAAGATCTAAATAGAATATGCATAAATATTTGTCTAGTTTCAGTAAAGTATAATTTTTAAATTACTTAGATTCATTAACATTCTTCACGCCAATTGCACCGACATATTATCACGAAATAAAAATATGAAATATGTTTTCGTTTTGTAAAATAATAATACAAACATGCAAGAAGAATTTTAAAAACATCCGTGGCTATTACTTCCCGCATAATAAATATATATGATACCAGGAAATATGCGATGCAGAAACATAAATATTCTCATATTTATATACAACACACATACAGTATAAAAATCAAAGACATAATTACATCTCTAAGTTACATTCTTAACCTTCCTTAAATTACGTCTTACAACCTGCTGTAACTAAAAAACTAGCATTTAAATTTTATAGAATTTTCTTAATAATATAGACTCAAAAACAGTACAATATAATGACCTGTATTTCTATGCATCGAATTATTTAAATGATCCATTCACGGATGTATGCTGATCATCAGATGATGGAATAAACAATATTGTTTTATATCTTACCGGTTAAATAATACTGTAATATGTTTGCTTACAATGAGGAAACACATTTCCTTTCAAACACGATTTATCGCTTGTCAAATCGTACAAAGAATTGCCTATCAGAATTAAGTTACGTGCCTAATGCTTATTTTGCCGAATATGGATCATTTGTCACTGTTACATATAGTATTGTTCAAGGTGAGTGTAGTGTAGTACCTACCTACTCGATTTCCGTAACATGTTGCAATTTATTATATCATACATACATTATGTGTCGAGCGCCCTTCACGACACTTTCAGTTGTCGGGACTCGAATGGATTAAACGTAAACTATGAATCAAAATGCATGATATCACGATCTGTTTCAAACTCGCACGGAGTGTGGTCCAAGTTATAAACGTTCGTATTTGATGGGTTTTTAAAAAGTGTTTATTATTTTATATTTTATTACAATTATAAATAATAATTATTTTACTCAATGATAGGTATGATACATAACGTACAGTATGTTTCTGTTATAAATGATAGAAGATAGAATCTTTGTTATATGTTATATATTTTATTACGATACACAACACCATCCTTATAAAGGTTACACTTAACAGCCATCATCAGTACAAGGTTGCCAGATCAACAACAATAAAACAGTTTTTACAGATTACGTAAAGAATGTATCTGAAGGTCCATAGGTCTTTATGAACAACCAGAGGTGACCAATGTTATCCCTTAGAAATGTCACACTTAATTTAGCTCCTGTCCATATATTTATGCCTACTGTGAAACTTTTTTTTTTATATTGAGTTAAAAGTAAAATTATTATAATCTAACTAGAGCATATTAAAAATCTTTTGTCACTGTTATATCATATATGATATATTAAGACCTGTTATATTGTGATCAGTCTGATATTTCAGTGAAGGAAAGCATCGTGAAAAAACCATAGTATTGTGGTAGGGCATTTTCTAATAATGCTCGCTTGGGTAGCTACTACCTTCAAGTTTGAAAACCTGTCGCCAAATACCAATAGGTGTGTTCTGACAGCATAACTTGAGAAGCAGTACCTAGACTTAGTGCGTTTACTATCCTGGAGCACATCGTCACTTAACACCAGGTGGTCAAAGCACTGAATCCATATCGTGTAGATAAAAAAAAACATAAAGCAAGTATAATAGCACTTAGTTGCCAAGAAGTATAGTAGTAACAAATAAACATCAAATGAAATCATTTCGTAGACTCATAAGTTATCTCTGCTTTAAAAAAAAACTCAAATAAAACCTAATCTATCACCCTCGGAATTAGGGTTTAATTTAATTCGAACAGACTTTGTTTTCTAACTATTGACACAAGTCACTCTCATGTTTATTGTTTTATCTCTTTTACACACGTTAGTTTTCCATTACACGGTAGAAGTCTGCCAACTGTGATGTATTTTGACACAAGTGTGTTTTAATCATACTCGTCCAATATGTAACAAGCAGTTGGACTATTTTTTAAGGTATTAAATAGTAAACAAGCATGCAATCAAGTTCACCACCTACAATGTTAAGTGGTCATAGCTATCTAAGGTCAATTAAAATGGGTTTAGCGGAATAACAACGAAGATTATCCATACTAATTCTTCTCTCTATGATCTCAGCGACACAAAATTGAACAAAATTAGCAAGTATAAAAAATTTCTAACAAAAACGGTTTATAAAAAATTTGTAAATTAAAAATTTATATTCGAAGTAAATAATGAGCGTACATAATATAAGATTATTATAATTCACTTTTAAAATTAATCGAGCAAATTATTGCAAGAATTTTGTAAATGATTAATGGTATATCGCTACTTCTTATGCTTGGTCCACCCGCGGTCATACTCTCATAACGGCCACTCACGATTAGGGTCAAGCTCCAAGGTTTCTCCTTACATAATACTTCAAACATTTGCGACTACTAATCGATAGTCGATGACCGCCTGCACGATTTAATCTATCAACAGGTACAATATAGAAACACCAGAAATTCTTAGCCTTAAGTTCTTAACGTGGGCCATAACGCCCCAATTTGAGCTCCAAAAGCCCAGAGAAAATTAGGGGATTTTGAGATAGCGCAGAGAGGGCATGGGTAGATTAAAAATATAGTCTAAAAATGGTAAAAAAAATTAGATAGGAAACTCTAGAAAAAAAACATATTCTCAAAATGGACGGTGAGCAAAATAAGGTTGAGAAACGGTGCTCTAAACTGACTCAAAATCTATACAAAAGATCCCCTTTTATTGAATAAATGCTTATTCGTTTTATTTCCTATGGAGTATTAAATTTTGCAATGATTTAAAACTAAAATTATATCTGTAAATATTACCTCAAAGTAAGCAATTTAAATGACCGAATCCATTATTCAGAAATTGCTTGATAATTTCCGAGTCACTTTCTAGTAGGTGATATTTTACATGTTATTTAATTTCTTAATACGATTACTGATATATTAATTTATGATAGACGACAATTTTAATTTCATAAGTCTTATTTGCCTCTCGCTTCGTTTGTTTTTAGTAGATTTGAATCTTTTTTTAATGTAAATTGTATAGAAAAAAAAGACACGAATCTCACTTTGTGAAAAGACTACGAATATATAATTTATACGAAGCAAAGATACTCGTAATTTCACACATGCTTCACACGTAGAGAAGAAGAAATAGGAGAAAATAAGGTTTTATTTGTCGAGATGTCATATTATATAACATAAAAAGACGTGTTTTACGTTCACAAAGGTTTTTAGATGACAAATTATCGACTTTCCCACGCCAAGTTCGGCTATACTCACTGATTGCCTGATCTCAGGATATTACTTAACTAAATTAAATTGTTTTTTTTTAATAAGTTTTATTATTAATTTTTAAATCTTATTACAAATGAACTTTAATTAATACGACTATTATATATATCACAATAACTTTTTTATGCTTATATTAGTTTTTTGAAATTTAAGACATGTTATTTTAAATTATGTTACTATGTGATCGATTTGATGGTACCTAAGCAGGCCTAAAAGAGTCTATCTTTTTAGTATAGTTCTAGAATCATCCTTGTAAATGTGTAGCGACAGATTTTCAACTAGCGGTAACTATCCATAAGTATTATAAAACGTTCTACCACCATAGTTCGATTTATCAAAAGTTGTATATATAGCTGACGTATGTACGTCATAATTTTTGTAATTTATTAAGTACTAGCTGTGCACCCGCGGTTGCACCCGCGTTTTATACGTTCTTCACTGCGTTTTAATTTTTTTATACGAAACCCTAATTATTTAATGTTTTTCTGTAATTCTGTAATAAAAATAAAAACTGTTTCTCACAAATTCAAACGCTTGCCAGTAAAACTGTGCGTTCAATCGGATTTTATTCGAAATTTCATGAGTTCTAATTTTTTTACGCGGAACCCTACTAATTCTTGAAAAACAAAAGTTAGGGTAAGTTACACAGAGTACTGTAGCTATCTAACAAAAAAAGTCAGACCCGTCAAAATGGATTCAGCCGTTCCGGAGATTACCCGGAACAAACAGAGAAACAGACAGGCAAAAATTTTACACAATGTATTTTTGGTATAGGTATCGTAGATACATTCTTACGTATTTAGTAAAAAAATTGTTATTCTGACATTTCAGACACTTCAAATTTATTTATTAGTATTGATTATTTAATTAATTCGTTATTAACAACAGTGAAAGTGTATCAGCAAAATTACAAGTCTTAGCCAATAATTTATCGCTAACCAACTAGAAAAATATAGCCGTAAGATAATTCTAGATTATTCTTAAACAAAATCCCCCATAAACTATTACAATTCATTTAGTATTTGCTTTTCAGTTAAAAAAAACTTTCAATCATAATTGAGCTGTTAGAATTAACTTATTTCACGGTTTCAAACTTAAATAATATTTGTTGAAAGTATTCATTGCAAAACAAAAAATAATTATACAAAAGGAAACAACCCGTTCACTTGTTCCCTTTCAGTGTCAGCCTTCAACAATTTATTCATACCAAAAATAGTTAGAAAATGATTTGTTGCATACATTTTTCACAACTGTAGGCGATCATGAATTCGTGACCATGACTGCAGGTTTACAAACTGCTAAACCTATTTGTCTACCTTATGTATTGTGTACAATTGTAGTAAAATTATTCAATTCTTCACCCATATAAAATCTCACTAAAAGCATTTTATTTTCCTACCGAATTTAAGTTAAATACCTTATTCAATTAGGTCCTTGAGCAGGCATTCACAAGCGTCAGCGATTCGGAAAACACTCCTGTCGTTGAAAGGAATCACGTGACAAACTTGATTAGGTATTTCAACAGAATAATTTTTTAAATGGTACAAAATTAAAATTTACCGTCCATATAATTACTAAATATTAATACATAACTGTCCAATAAAGAGGAAAATCATAACAACGCATATTGAAAATATAACAACCATTAGCTTTGGGTTTATCAATCAATCAAGGTATTATAATTTGTCTTTTTATCAAATTCATCATGCTAAAGACGGATCTCCTTAGTGACTCTAAGTTGATTGTCCATCTTCTTAAAGGGCATTAGGACAACGCGTGAACGCAGAACTGCATAATAATATGGTGTGTTGAACAAAGATAAATAGGGGGTATGATGCACTTATCTTCGTCGAAAATTCAAGCACATATAACAAACAATCATCTCTTCAAATAATTAGCTACGAATATACAAATATTAACAGTTATCATGTAAAAAACTTATTTTTATTAGGAATTAATTTATCGAAATACAACAGTGTCTTAGGAAGAAAGTCTTTGACCAGCGCAAGTAGCCAGTGATGACATATGGTATTGAGAGGTCGTCGCTCACAATAAGCTTAATAAGAAAGCTCAGAGTTGCTTAATGTGTCGAGTACCCATAAAAATAAGACAATAGGAAAACGATGGAAAGCTGGCGTAAACGCCAGGTAAGTGCTCAACGGGTTAAAAGCCAATGAATCGTGATATATTCGTGATCGAATCAGAAACGACAAGATATGCCGATGAACCATGATTTTACTCACTAGTATATATATAATCGTCTTAGCTGGTTTCGGCTGCAGCGACTAGACTTAGTTTAAGGGCTGGGGTGTTTAGCCAGTATATAACTAACGTATCCATTCTTGCAGTAAATTTACGTGCGCAAAAAGCACACCTTAGGGTATCGTCAAAAATGTTATAATTTATATTCGAAGGCTGTTTATTCTTAAG
The DNA here is from genome assembly GCA_014132275.2 of Samia ricini. Classification (NCBI taxonomy): domain Eukaryota; kingdom Metazoa; phylum Arthropoda; class Insecta; order Lepidoptera; family Saturniidae; genus Samia; species Samia ricini. The sequence goes on along the minus strand of AP028159.1, from coordinate 27,845,843 downwards.
ATGTTCACACTTATAATCTAGTTCACGCCTTCTTTGATCTTCAAACGTGTTCACTCTGAGTCACTAGTAGATACACTTTAAAGTGACTAGTATATTCACAGTATAAGTATATAATATTTATAATAATAATTCTGAGAATTTTTTATCTTGAGTATAATATTCGTCTAATATTTCTATCAAAAGCCTTCAATTTCAACAGACAGACTCAATCGACTGGTTTAATCGATTCGTTTCATCTTGCGAGTACTTCTAATTGATCCGATGTAAAAACGAGGCTAATTACTGCAACTTCACATTGCAAATATATAAGTAATTTATTTACTAAATGAAATTCGATCTTTTGTAAACAAAGTTAAGGCGTTAAATTATAACGTTTTCAATTTTAACCATTTTATGCTGACAATATAATTTGTATTATGAATGAAGCGCATTTATAAATTTAAGAAAAAAACACTCTTTGCAACAACTTTTTTGTTAGTTTAGTGTCGATGTGATCCACTATAGTAAATGTACTAAGCCTTTTTTTTTTTTTTTGACGGAGCGAAATGCATTTACGCACTACCCTTACCTATTGTATTAGTGAGACCGAAGTCTCCCAATACAATAGGTAAGGGGGCACGGAGAGACGAGCTCCGTGCCAGTGTGGGACTCGCCCGGGCGTGAAGCGCCCGGAAATACCCACTAAAACCCCCCGGAGCCGTCCACTGCATTTGAGATGGGGGCGACACGGGGTGGCTTTCGCAAGCACCGCATCGCAAAATGTACTAAGCCTAGAGATTTTGGGTTTCGAGTGGTGCTGCCGGAACACATCAGTAGGCATTTGACGGCAGGTTTTCAATTTTAGGATGGTAGCTACCTCAAGCGGATATTATTAGGATATTCCTTACCACCTAGTCTGTACTTTCTACTTATCACGTATAGATAGGTCGGTACTAACGACGAAGAATCCGACCATACTACCAACCGAACCATCATCGCTTCGAAAACTCATTTCAGGATATTATTTTAAAATAAATCTTATAATCGATGCAATCCGGATAAGTAAGAACCTTTCGCAATAAAAATGCGAAAGTTGCCCCCGTTTTTAATTGACGACATTGAACTATGCTATAAAATATAATACTAGATTTCATATACGTAGAACAAGTGCAGTTACGAAATATAATATAATTCAATTACTTTTTAATTGAGTTTATACTATATTTAGTATCACTAGAATATGTAATCTAGTATGAAAAAGTTCGTGAAAAAAGGCATTGTGGCAAAAGAAATTATCCTTTAAAACACTATAAACTCTTTCTTAGCTAGCCGATCTTAAAATTAGCAAATATATTTTTCAATGTGGAGAGTTCGTAAAATAATTATTCAATTGATTGTAAAATAAGTATGGGGAAGACAACAAATATTACAAATATACTTTTTATGTAGCTATATATAAGAAAAACATCCGATGCTTTTTACATTCAAATTAATTACTTAACAAACTTCGATAAAAAATATTTTCTTTTTTAGTCTCAAAACAGCTTAAAAATTACTTTTATATGAATCCATTTTTCCACATGGCAACTTGACTGTCTCATACATTTAATTATGGCCTTTGGATAATTCTAGTTCAATGTCAAGAAACGACCCTAACCATGTCAAGAATAATATTCAGGACACGTTACCACGATAAGATAGAACGCATGCGTCGGTATTTAGCAAATGACCTGTCAAACATTTATAATTGATTCGTGGACTTAGTGGTCTAGTTAAGATGGAAAAAGTCTGCAAGCGTTAGCCGATTCTTATCATTAATTTTGATAAGTGTGTGATTAATATTTCGTTGTTTTTATTGTGATAAGTATAAATAGAATTCAACGCTTTAATTGATATTGTTATCGACAGTACTTTCAAGTTAATTGAATTCAATTGAAGCTTTTTTACTTAAATATTATGTCTTCCAATATCCATATTCTATACATTTCAATAGTACAAAGATGAAAGAGTTCAAGAGAGATATTCTTCTGTTTGTTTTTGTTTCTTTTTTTCGATTTTCTTTATTTTTTTGTTGTTCATATTGTGAAGCTTAGTTTATCAACAAAAATATAAAACGAATAGTATTTTTTTCTTCAAATTTTCTATAATGAAAGTTTATTATCGAATATCGACCACAGGGCAAGCACTAATAATAATAAATGAGTTATTGCAATATGAAAACTAGTTCTTACTGCGCAATGAAATAGGATGTGTCTAACGGTGAATATATTATAAAAGAAACTGAATATTTTATAATCCTTTGTTGTTTGTAACAGTGTGTAACTTTCGCCTATTTGATGAATATAACACTTTACACTTTCTGGTCATATACGACTTTAATGTCGAAATAGTTTAATTTGAGAATACAGATCAATAAAACGCAGGTGTATATAACATTACATTTTCGAAAGGAAGGATAACGTCTTAAAACTACTAAATAAGATTGCACAATATTCATCTTTTATTTATAAAATATAATATAGATACTGAACGGCACAAAACTAACTTCATAGCTAGGTATATCGATTTATTTGTTGTAAATTAATGTTTATAATTGGTATATATGTTGTAGAAAATGGTAAATGAAAATAAAAATTATATTTTCAAAAACTTGTCACAAGTAGATCACATACGCACACAGGATACACATTTTACTAGACACTAGCTGTGTGCCGGCTGCTCTGGTCGCGTATATTATTAACATTCTCCAAGCATTATTTCTTGCATAATGCATGCTATATATACCATATATTCAATATTTTAGTTAAAATATTGCCGAATTATGTGCTGGTTGTAATTTTACAACTAACTTGACTATTATTTTCATAATTTGGCTAATGCTGCTAAAATTTCAAATATAATTATATAAATAGTTCCATTTTATGTAATGTAAGAATAAACATTAAATTAAATTTTGAACAGAAAATCATTCAATTCTAATTTTTTTTTAATATATGTTTACCCGTAAAAATGAGACAATAGGAAAACAATGGAGAGCTGGCGTAAACGCCAGGTTAGTTCTCAAGGGGTTAAACACGCTTGAAAGTATACCTATATTAACCGGTGAACGGAATTGATTTGAGATTTATTTCAAAGATCTCATTTTCAATCGAGGGAGTGCCGAAGGGTGCGCCATAGATGCCAAATCAACAATTCGAGTAACCTTGTAATAAATTGTAATAATAAGGTCTATATCATTCATCTCTTGGACTCCATTCGCTACGATTAATTATAGTAATTTCTCATTTACATCGTGATAGCAATGTACAATTCAATTATGAATCGAATTAAATTTGAGGATCAAAATTATATTCAGAATTATTGTAATAAAATTAGCGATGATAGCGGAGTTGGTAGTGTCGGATTTCACGTAAACGGACGTGGGTTCGAGCCCACCTATCCAACTCTAAAATCAGCTCGAGCTTTCGGTGAAGGAAAACATGGTGAGCATGATGGTCGGGCATTTTCTAATATTCCCCGCCTGGGTAGCTACCACTTTTAAGTTTGAAAACCTGTCGCCTAGTACCAATAGGTGTGTTCCGGCAGCACCACCTCTAAGCTTAGTGTGTGTTATCATTTCAGACCATATTGTCACTTAACATCAGGTGAGATTGTGGTCAAACCACAGCCAATACGGTATAAAAAAAAGGTAACAACTCAAAAACTTATTATCGAACGTATAATATCCATATTTTTACACACTATTACTACAATTGGTTTTTTTATATTTCCTTTGAACATTCGCATTTTCTATTAATTCAGTGAAAAAACAATAAGAAATAATTAATTCGGGCTGTTCATTCCAAACGCCAAGGATAGACAAAATCTTCAAAAAGAAACGAGAGTACCAAATACTCATAACTTGTTTTCTATAACGAATATTCTTGTAACCATGATGCCTTCTATGAAGTTATTTTATAATATATTTAAACATTTTTAGTAATAACACTGACTCTTAATTACTTCAATGTTCTTTAAGCCCCGGCTTGAATATGCCGCTGCAAACAAATGATTGTTGAGATTACTAAGGCGTGATATCTCAGTGGAAAGGTTACGCCTTGATAGTAGTCACGAGAAATTGCAGCCAACGTTATTAACATAGTCATGGACCTAAGAATCACGGTTTAGGGAAAGATCAAATACCGCATGTAAATAAAGTCGACTGCACTATCAGTGATTTATTTACGAATTTAAATAATGTTTCAGAGAACAATATTTTTAGCTATGACTCCTAATGGTTGTCATGGTAATTAAGAAAATATCGACAATGTAACGTATGATACGTTTAACGGTAAGATTTAAAACAAAACATAGATAATATATAGATTTAAATGAATAGTTTACATTCCAATCAATTCCATTTCTATTGTAAAACGCCCCTGAACAACTTTATTATATGTTTACATAGGTTAATAGCATTAAAATAGACATAGATACCTACAAGACAATAGACGTTGTTATAAGACTATTCAGATAAACCATCAAACAAAGTATTATAATAATAATATAAATCTTCATATCATGCGAACTTATGACGGGGTCAATGTCAGAAAAATCAATTTTACAAACGCATTCATACTCGGTATATCTCTAGACATGTCGAATTGCATTCAAAACGCAATTGTAGATACAATCGGTAAACATTAACACCCATCACGATAATATCATGATACTCGGTCCCATGGTCACGGCACAAACAAATAAATCCAGCAGCACCAACCGGTACTAACTGTTTACAAACTACCGTATCATAAAAGTGTCTTAAAATATAGAAATACAAATACCTTATATATTTAATAGATGTTTACTATGTATATAAAACTTAATTCATTCATTCTTTCATTCGTTCAACCAAAAGACGTCCACTACTGGACATAGGCCTCCACCATTAAGGGGGGATTGCCATAATCGCCACGCTTGGCAGGCGGGTTAGCGATCTCAGTAAGGTGTTTTTGGTAGCCAAAGGATGCTGCTGCCCATCCCCTGGTTCATATCCCTTAGTCGCCTTTTACGACATCCACGGGAAGATATCGGCTGGTATTATTCTTAGCCGGCACCACACGGCTTAAAAAAACTTAATGATAATCTTAATATAAATCACGCTTCTCTCCCATAAGCGACACTTCTTTCGCTCCTTCCACTTTCAGGAGCGCTTTCATAAACGCTTTTCGGTTACAATTATCTATGACTTGCAGGCCTTTCTTCAGAATGTCTTCGATCTATGGGATATACGTTCGTCTAGGTCGACGTTTACCGACTTGCCTAGTAAATCTGTTTCGTCAATCTTCTTTCATCCATCCCCTCCACGTGCCCAAACTAATAATCTTAAAAATAAATAAACACGATTAAAAGTACATTGGTATTATTAGTACAATAATAGATAGATAGATTAGTAAAGGCATCGCTTGAGAACGACTGAACTGCGTTCGTTGAATCTTTTTCTTCATAGTCCTAAGACTGTTTCTATAAAAACAATTAAAACAGGTATGTGGAAAATAAAAATAACCATTAAAAACTAAAATAGTTATCACTATACTGAATTATTGTTATTTTGGATCTTCTGTAGTATTTATTTTGTATCCGTATTCGAACGGTTGGTCAATCGCGATCAGTATCAAGTGACGAAATCTGTTATCTTTAACGATTTGCGGTGCAACAATTAGACATTTATTATCCTTTAACAATGGACCGAGATCTACATTACAATGACACGTGCTATAATTACTCTCATTAATTATTATAATATATCACGAAGTTATAAGTATGCAAGGTAATTAATGTACTATAATTAACTCAATAAATTAATCACAAACTATACAAGGACACGTTTCGAAAGTGTCTTATTAACACATTTACATAATTTGATTCATTTTCTTGTTTTTTTTTATCCATATTTTCTTTCTAAGGAGTGGGCAAAGGTACTAACACCATGCTTGTGGCTTAGTGCCTTCAGCACTCGCCCCCAAAATCACGGTGAAGCTGTAAAGGCCCTTCCGGTCAACAGCGCTAGCTAGGTTAGAAAAAAAATTAACACCAAGCAACCAAATAGTAAGTAATTATTTTCGGTACTAAGATAAAGTAAAACTTTTTCTCACTAATTCAAACACTTGCCATTAAAACTGTGCGTTGAATCCGATTTTATTCGAAATTTCATGAGTTTTAATTTTTTTTATGCGGATCCCTAATTATTTTCAAAAAACAAAAGTTACGCGTAGTAACTTCAGCTATGTACCAAAAAAGTCCCGTCAAAATCGGTCCAGCCTTTCTGGAGATTACATGGAACAAACAGACGACAAAAATTTTGAAAATTATTCTTAATTATAATTATAATATTAATATTAATTATAGAAAGTATTCCTAATGTCAAATTTGGCTGCATAGTCTAAGTATCATATATAAATTTATATGTATTTAGTAAAAAAATATTTTGACATTACAGACACGTCAATAATTTTATTTACTATTAGTATAGATTAATGTGAGCATTCTTTTTTTATTTCAAGCAAATATTTTTAAATTATATCTTATTTAACTTTGAACCCAAGTTTCGTAATTTGTACAGGAAATATAAACAGTAAAAAGAAGTTTACAGTAATAATTGCTTGATATGATATGTTAAAAGAGTCAGCGCTAACGAACAATGACACAATTATGTTTTTAAATGAATAAGAATGTGTTATTATTAGTCATGAAACTCTACAAATGAAAACATTATTTTGGTTGTAAAATACGTTGTCTTGGTGATTATCAAAAACATTTTAATATTTTTTTTCTAAATCTACATTGTTGTCAATATACATATGTCGCAGGGAAATCATGAAAAGGCAGATTAAATCATATTCTAAACTTTAACAACGCATAGAATATGTCAAAATATCAAGTCTGTATGGTAATTTCTTTAAAGAAAGTAAATTAGTTCATCGAATCATTAAACTTTTCGTATATTTAAATTGTCGTAAATAAATAAGCAATATGCCAGCAATGATGACCGCCGGACGCTGCTTACTTGCTTATCCACAGATCTAAGATTTAGAAAAGATTAATTTGAAAGCAAATTTCTATTAACGTATGTTATATAATCAAAAATACTTCCGAATAGAGTTCATTTAAATAATTTCGGTTATAGTTATTATCTGAGTTTATTCAATACTAACTGAGTCCACGGCTTTATCTGCTTGGAATTCAAATAATTTGCAACGTATGTTCTCCACTGGATCAAATTTCGTTCAGTACTTTTTGCGTGATTGGCGAACAAATTATTCAAATTAATAAGCAGACAGACAGACAAAATTTTTTTAACTATCGAAATGTGTTCTGTATTTGATTCTGAATCACAGCATAGAATTTTTCCAAAATTTCTTCAATTAGCTAGCCTTTTATTATAAGTATAGATCTCTCATTAATATTATTACGTTTAAAAGAATTTGCATTACAATATGAACGATAAACAGTACAATAAATAAAAACAACTTCGAAAGAATTCACAAGTAAGCGAAACTTATCCGTTAATACATGTAATTTATCTAAATCGTTAAGAACTCGACTGTAAGGAATGGCTGCGGAATAAAATTATAAATACAAAACTAACACAAATATACAAATCGCATATTAATATTTTATCAGCCAACAAATCCGTTCTAATACCTGGAAACAGCTGTACTTACCTGTTACATTCCTCTAGTGACATTTGACATGGAACCTTGACTGCATTGTATCAACCGAAGGTTTGTCCATCTGTCGTGACCTGACATTGTTTATTAGTTGTTCCGCGCCTGACATTATTCACTATTGTTATTGCGATAACATTAATAGTATTATATAATCTTACATAGCTATTTGAAATAATTATTACAACCATTATAGCCAACGGATTTTAATCGAATAATAAATAATAGCTTACATATAGTTTGGTCGTCGTGTAAAAGTGAAGTACATTGTAAATAATGACGCGGAGCGTGGATTCTAAGATCTAAGAACTTCCTTGGAGAGTACCCTTAGTAAAATGGCGTTATTTTATTAAAGCGTTGTATGTAAAGTGTTCCTAATGTCAAATTTGGCTGCATGATCTAAACACCTTTGCCTTATCATTAAAAACAAACCAAAAATCGAACTGTCCGGTTTTTACTAAAAATTTAAATACGCAAGCCACTCTCTCGTTGGTTATAAATTGGACCGTTTCATTTCTTCTATTTTTTTATTGTTATTTCACGAATTACCTACAAATAAATACTATAAACCAAAATGGATAAATATATAGTACATAGACATAAACAAAACATCGTAGCGAATATAATATACAAAAAGGATGGATCCTTCTTATATGTAATATTTAAATTTAAGTCATTATCCGACCTCACGTCACGAATCACGACTTATCCGTAAGTTAAATAATCGACGAAGTTAGTCACGGTACATTGTACCTACATCATTGGATGATTGCATAACTATTCTATTCTGGTATAATTATATATTACATGATGTGATGTCTATGTAACAAAAAACAGGATCAGGTATTTCGTTCTAGAAGCGTGCACTATGACTAACTCTTAGGAATTACTTGGTCAAGTTCAATTACGTAATAGTAAAATAACATTCATAAAAACTTATTGTGTAAAAAGTTTAAGGAGTAACTACAGAAACATTCGAAGAAGTATTTTTAATATATTTTTTATTACTTATGCGAATCCTTTGAGATGTTTATCTATAAAACTTACTTGTTTTTACTAATCTTGATTTGTTAAATTAGTATAAGGTTTTTACCTTCTGTTATAAAAAATCAAATTTAAAACTCGCACTATTTGAACAAACTTTAAAAAAAATTGATGCTTAATGTATACCATATAATAATCATGTAATAATAAGTCTTTAGAAACAACTTCCAAGATTTCAAAATGGTCAAAATAAAACAACAAGACATCTAACATAAAATAAAATGCTTCTATACCTTAAAAAAGTATTTAAAATAAATATAAAAGGAAAAAGTGTCATGGTTTAAGCACGGTAGACCTCGTATCTAGATTACATTTGAATAATAACGACATTTTACGATTTAACTCTCAAGAAGTATTCATAAAAAAATGTTAAGAAACGTTGACATAAAAAAATACAGTACATGAGTACTTTATGAGACAATGAGGCAAGAATTCACAGTCGTAGGTTAAAAAGCCACAAAAAATCTCGCAACAATATGAATTACAAAAAAAAATCGAGTTATATCACGATAGGAACCTTGAGTCATATATCTGCGACCCATTTACGTACATCTAGATTAGGTATTCTTGGAACAACAGTAGCTCATCTTATAAAAAGTTATTTTTAGTTTTGAACTAAACAGAATTAAGGTTAAGTATTAAAGGTTTCGACAAACAGTGAGCACCGGTGGACGGTAATCGGACGCCGGCCCATTGTGAGCAGGTGTAATGTACTAGTTATTATTAACACGTCACACAAAGCCGTCGCGCTCGGCTCACGTCTCCTATAGTACCAACGTTGCCGTCCGGATCCGTCCGCTGTATGTCCAAACCTTAAAAGTAAATTGTATAAGTATTAACAAAAGTTTAGAGATAAGATGATGAAGAAAGTCATACTAAAATTAAGTAGAATTAACTTGATTCAATTAAGATTAATAAATACAGCAATCACTACAACCCACGTAGTTACTTGTAGAATGTTCCTCAAACGAGAATGCAAACACCATCCATTGATATGTATGTCTAAGTCAAGCAAACACAGCAGTGCAAACTTTGCGATATATTCAAATTATGGTTATGTTGTGTCTACTAATAAGTAATGTTCGCTTTTTTTAATCATTAATCTACGTGTTTTTCAGCCGTATCCGGCTTACAACCTGAATTATCGCAATAATAAAAACCTGTAATAACAAACGTAAACTGGCAAGGAATGTCAATTTTGTATAATTAAAAACAAAACAAACTTAACAAAAAATTAACTAAAAAGTCAATAAATAATTACTTTATTAATCTGATTCGTTAATTTTGAAATCGGTACCAGCTTATGGATAACAAAGTGGGGTAAATGTACGTCGCTGAATATATTCTATTTTGATTAATTGTTCTTAAAAATCACCCTATTCCTTTATTTAGCTTATATGTAATTGTGATAAAGTTTAGGTAATTATTTCCATTTGTAAATGAGTACAACTTAGTTAACTTTAGCTGACACCGACTCGAAAATTAACGAAGCAGATTAATTAAGTAAATATTTATTGACTTTTTAGTGCATTTTTATAGTTTTTTCTTTGAAGTCGGTTTTGTTTATAATGAAAAAAGGTTTTTTCCTATATTTTAGTTTAATTATGTACTTTTAGGTATAGCTGTGAAGCCTGCTTCATAGCTTTGAAAATGAATAAATGAAACGAGTTTGTCTGTAATATTCGAGGGATTTTATCAATTTCCCTGAGTTCTACTGACCAGATCCCGATTTGGTGGAAATGGGACCAGATTGGAAGTATACTTATTTAATTAAAAAAAACCAAATCAGTCCACAAATGACGGAGAACTCGAGTAACAAACATACAAAAAAAACATTACAAAAAGAACATAACAGAAGAATTAATAACCTCCTCCTTTTTGAAGTCGGTTAAAAAAAATGACACTACAGTCAATTTTACCTTTATATAGCTGAGTATTTGTCAAACAATAAAATTGGAAATAGTAATATGAATGCTTAATCGGTAATAGAGTTCTTCTGACGTATGGACTGGATAAATATCGCCATATATATACTTGATGGATAAACACCAGTGGATATTCAGATAATTTGATATTTTCGTTTTTGTACGAGCATTTCTGTACGGTATGACCATTATCCATCCGATAGCGGTCCAAAGCGCGCTCTAATCCAAACGGAAAAGCTCTTGTAACCACTGGCAGTGCTATATAATGACACTTTATCCACTAGAAACGAATAGTACATATATGTACGTTCATTGCATGCAATGAACTTATGATATTTTATATGGGATTTTCTTTTAAATTAGGTGGTAATTAATAAATAGATTAAGCCAGGATAAATTCCACGGATTAATAATGGTAACAGCCAAAGCCGATATTCGTCCTATTATGATGATTTTTTACTATTTTCTGGCTGAGTTAACGTAAAAGAACTAGTACCCTTTAAGTCCCTTCAACCCTTTAACAGCATTTGAGCATTGAACATTTTTTTCTAATATTTGTTCTCTTCCTATTTGGAGCCATTTTGTATTTTTCCAGCGTCTAATAAAAAACTCATATCTGTAATTGAGTAAATTCATCTCTATCGTAATAGTATTATATGTTGAAAGTTTATGACAAAAGTAAGGGTTTAAATATTTACTATACTCACTTTTTTTATATCGTAAATTCAAAACAATGATGAAAATATATAAATCATTGTAAAACCAAGCCGGCTTACAAACATCAATCTGCAATGGTTTGCCGGTTGATTTGCGCTTCCATCCCTTTACAGTCCCTTGGACATTTAACGGCTTCAGTGAGCAAACCCGAGTTCTAATTTATTCAATTAAAAGTTATATTGAAAGTATTTAAGTCGAAAAAAAAACGAATTTTATACGCCACATTTAAAAGTATAAAATTATTTTAACATGTGAGACATTAACATTTTAGTTATATATATTTAAATCAAATCAAGACTCTATATTAACCGCAGCAATTAGTAATATTATATTATTAAACATTACATACATGACATAATAAATAGAACCTTAGACTCGTAAGAACTATGCTGTTGAAGGAAAATGAGTTATAAATTAGTCAGTTGTGCCTAGGGTACGTACACACATATATAATATATCAAACGTGTTTGTGTTTTTATTGTAGCAAAAGATAACTCAAATGTAACCTCTGCATAATAATTGTTTATGGTAAAAAAATTACTTTTGTTATAACTCGAGAACTACTGAACCGATTTACTTGCATATCGCAAACATGTTATCTATTCCAATTTTACTATATGTTTTGTATCGTTAAATAACATGCGTGATTATATAAGAAACGTAACCAAAATAATAGAGAAAAACCTAACAAAAAAACTAGTATCATGTTCCTTCTTATCCTTAAATTATATAAAAGGCAACGTTTATCTGTTTGTCTGTTAGTATACGCTAGTGAGCCACGCAGTTATATCTATTTAGAACGGATTCATAATAACTTTTACTTAGAACTAGCGTTTCTTGGAATTCTATATATTTTGTTAACAGTTGAAAATCGACAAAAAATGTTATCAAACTAACACCTTAGTCAATGAAATAATTGCCTTCAAACAAATTACATTTAGTAAGTAAATTTAATTCAATGTGACCAATTTTCGAACCGCACACTAAGCGAAGGCAGGGCCGGCAATCAATCCGTATCAGCTTGTCAGCTGTGCGTACTATGATCCCCGTACCCGATCGCCCTGAATATTTAGCCGCCCGAGTAACCAAAACCGCCGCGCCGACACTGATCCAATTTTCAATCCATTTTATTATAACATCATACTATGTATATTAGGATTGTTCCGTCAGCGAGAAATTTTTTTAATCAATTTTATTTAATTATATAGAAGGTATTGGATTTTAAGTTAGTTTTGTACAGTACAAATATCTATGCAAATTAATAAAAATGGAGTGTCTGTTTGTAGTGCCAAAATAACAGCTTCTTTTTGAACACAATTTTTTGTCTGTCTCTCTACCCGTTAATCTCGGAACAGCGGGATCGATTTTGACGGGCCTTTTTTTTAGTAGACAGCTAAAGTTACTCTGCATAACTTTAACTTTTCGAAAATAATTAAGGATCCGCGTAAAAATATTAAAATTCAAGAAATTGTTAATAAAATCCAATTCAATGCACAGCTTTACTGAAATGTATTTGAATTTGTAAGGAATATCTTAGCTTAAAGTTAGTAGCAGAAAAAATAAAATAAAAAATTAGGGTTCCGTTTATTTAAAAAAAACTATGTCACGCAGTGAAAAATATGTGAAAAGCCGCCGGCAAACAGCTAGTATATAATTCAATAGTTCAACATAATCACTAATTCATAGTTAACACTCCTGAGTACTAAATGAACAGAGATAATTGAATACGAACAACGAAAGCAATTTGACATTAAACACGATGTTTTGAGGTTATAAATTAAACACACAATATCAATTAACATACGCTATAATTTAGTTGAAACCAGAGACAGAGAGAGATCCTTTGGTACAAACACGTTTATTTTGATTACCTTCAGGAGAATAATTACATGGATATACAGGAGCATACAATAGAATATATACAAGACTAATTAACACGATTAAATACAGATGATTATTATCATAACTATATACCTGTCCCACTCTACAATAAACCTGATCTTTCTGTAAAGGAAAACATCGTGAATAAGCCCCATCATGATGATAAGGCTTTTCTAAAGCAGCGTGGCTACCAAACCTTAGGTATTTTTGAAACCTCAACCACAAAATCTGGCGCCAAAGTTGATTTTAGAATTTATAAATAGAGAAAGCCAATAAATAAATGTGGAGTGAAATACAAAAATATATATAAATACACATTCGATTGAATGAATACGTCAATACTATATATGGAAAGGCACATACAATACACGAATCACTCAAAGAATATACAAGAGAATTAATAAGGATTCCACAGAAAAGGAATGACGACTTAAGAAAGTGTCATGCCATTAGCTGTCAAGGCATATGAATCAATTTTACAGCCATCGATGTTTCACACCATGAAGTTGACCATGTACCGTTAGATAGCTCGTCTGTATGTTTGTTGACTTTCGTCATAAAAACAGAATATTCAATAAAACAATTCTCGATATTTCGAATTTGAAAATCTCTCACTAAGCAGCTATAGGTGTTTATGGTGATTCAACATAATTGAAAAGCATTATCTTTAGATTCATCATGTTTACAATCTTGGACAACGTCATCACTTAACATGGGGTGAGATTATGAACAAAGAGAATTGCGTATTCTAGATACATAAAAAATTAAAATAAAATCTCTATTCCTGTCCACAAAAAGGCAACAGACTCAAACAGTAGCCTATTTAATCAATCAGCATGATCAAATGCCAATATAACTTCATAAAAAACAATAAATATTTACATACCTATTGTTATGTTGAACAGGAATCCGTTTTTATTACATAATTGTTATATCACGATAGAGGAAAATTTATTCAAATAACCTTCGAGTTACATCATTTTAATTTTGTTTTTGTTCAAGGTTCCGTTTATAAATACAAAGTTTACCCATAGTTTTTTTTTTATATACATATATAATTTATTTCTAAATGCTAATCAAAAGACTTAAAGATTTATTTCATTTATTTGTCGACAACTTCGACGCATAAAAACTTCGACAGGTAGGTTAAGTTCTGCTGTATTTGCAATACGTAAGATTCGAGAATTAACTATTGCCACTGCTAGATTAGTCTACTTCGCCTTCTTTCATAGCTTGATGTCGTATGGTATTTTGCTATAGGGGACAGCAGCCGAAGGAGGTACTTTATTTACTTCATAAAAACGAGCAGTTCGAGCAATTTATAATATCACTTAAAAAAGCAAATCACTTAAAATTAAGTATTCGGAATATAGTAATTTAATTTTGCCCTCTCAATATATTCTCGATAATTTATTGTATAGCCGCAAACATTTAGTACAAGCTTGACCTTGTAAATGACCACCATAATTTTATTACAAGGAATAAACATAAATTAACAGTTCCATGTTTGAGACTTAGTAAAACTAAAAAGAGTTTTTAGATTTTACAATAAAGTCCCAAAACACATTACCGATTTACCGGACAATAAATTCAGGCACCATGTCAAGCTAGTTTTTGCAAAGGTTATTATAGGGTGAGTCATTATGTGAACGATGGTGATGTCTGGTAATGATACCCTTTTCTATGTTACTAATAAACTTTGTAACTGTTAGTTGTAAAGTTCCAAAAAATATGCAGGAAAAACAACCAGATCGAGTTTTTTTCTCGATGACAGGATTGTTTTCCGAACCGATGGTAATGTTTTGAGGTTCATTAGCACCTTTCATAAGGGCCTAAATTGAATAAAGAATTTTTTTTTTTTTTAATTGTTCCATGTTTAATTACCAAATTTTTCCACGATGCAAAATTATAAATTGCTTTTACTGTGATATAAGCTCAGCGCTTTGACAAGTCTCACGTTATCTTAAATATCGATTAGGCCCAAGATGGTTAAACAAATTAAATCTTAATGAACCGGCTGTATTTTCTTTAACCTCATTACATAATAGAATAGGTGGATTAAAACTTACATCCATCGACGTTTTATCCGACCACATATTAACTAAGCTGTCGTTTATTTCAACTATATTGGATAAATATTAAACCATTATAAATTTGCAGCAACTCGCTTTCATTTTACATAAAGTAAGGTAAATGAAAAAATTATTTAAATATATATTTTATAATCGATTTGTATTCCTTAATTAAAATCATCGATTGTGAAGAAAAATTTATATATTGAATACATTAATTAAAAAGCATTTTTATTTTAAATTTATAGCAAACGGTGTGATTTAACTACAAAAGTAAGTAATCAATTTCAAAAATATCATTGCGCATAACCTTGAATTCGTTTACACCGGGGCCTACATTCTAATAACCTTTTAACACAAAGAAATGTAGTTCAGTGTTCGCGAGAAACATTTCGTTTGGGATCGACAGCCGTCGCTAGTTTTTGCATAATAATGTCACAACACAACGCACGCAATGCTAATAGTGTACAGTGAGGCAGTTCGAATTGTATTCTCTTTAAAGTTTTATTTTAACAAATTATTATTAATAATAGACAGTAATTGCATAACCAGATTTTATCATTGGAATTTAAATATATGATAAATTTTACCCATATTATATTGTTTAAAAAATTTACACTAGTTCTTATGCAGTATAAGATTAAGTGTTTTGAACACAATCTAATTTGATATTAATCGACGATATGGTTCAGGGCAATAAACACACTAAGTTTAGATGTACTGGTTCTCAAGTGATGCTACCGAAACACACTTAGTGCCTTGAGATAGATTTTCCAGACCTGAAAGTGGTAGCTATCCAGGCAGGCATCATTAAAAGCTCAATTTAACATCAAACAGTTGTTTAATATATCTTTTATTAATTCGTATCTATCAAATGAGTTACCCCAACATAGTATTCTGCTAAGTCTATGAAGACGAAGAACTATATGACGGACTAAAAATAATTCACACAGACAGTTACCGTTGATTTTGAACTGTACCGCACTTATCATTAGAAACCATACAACTACTTTGTCGAGTTAATATAAAAAAATTGGCCGTCAGGGGCGCAGGGCCGACTTGTATTATGAAAGTAGGTTTTAGAACTGATAATTAATGAAAATCAATAAAGAAATATAATTTGACAAACAATGAACCCGTCAAGTATACTACTCGTATCATCGCATAGAAAAATACATGCAATACACGACTCAAACAAAGAAACAACGAAATACGTACACACAAGGTAATCATTAATAGCGATTGCAAGACGGCTTATGAGAGTATCATGATGTTTACCGTCAAGGCATACAAATCGGTTTTAATACCCATAGAATTTTCACATCATGAAGTTGTCCATAAATGATTATGACCATTTACCGTTTGATACATACGTCGTCTATCTGTTTGTTAGTAAGCTTTTTATATAAAAAAAGATGAAGATTCTTAATACAATCATTCTCTCAATAAATTATAGTACTGTACACTTCATTTACTGTAGTTTACAGTCGTATTGTTACAAAAGATCAAAGCAGGAGTAACAAACATCTCCTTGAAGAGCTACGGCTCATGAATTATTCGTAATTGTGACAACAACATTGATGTCCGCCCGCCCTAGTATAAGTTTCACAAAGTTATTTTACGACAACAACATAAACATTTGTGATTGTGTAATCAAATATAATTATTTGCTTGTACAAATATATACTATACATTGTAAAATCTATATATGGGTATACCTATCTATATAGGTACGTATAAAACAGTTCAGAGTTCAGTACCTTTTTCCTTCTGTTTGTCATTTTGCTCATTATGTTATTCGGTAAGCTTTCTTGTTTTCTTTAATTAATTTGAGCCAGTCTTTTTTTTTAATTTTTTAATAATAATTACAGTTAAATTTTGACTTACTGGCAAGCACAAGTTTTTAAAAAATTACGTAAATTCACCAAAGTAAATAAAAATTAGCTTGTAAATAAGTTATAAAATTATCTGTTATTCTAACTTTTGATATGACCAAACTTTTCTACCAGTAAAAATACGAATATACTAAGCCTTAATAATCAGTTAATATAGCCTATGTTACTCAGTGATATCGTAACATTCGACATGGGAAAGAATCTTTAAAATCGGTTAATTAGATTTGTGTTTATTTACAACAAACAAAAAATCCAGTTTTACTCTTTAATAATAATATAGAAGTAAAAATAAAATTAAAACGAATAAAAGTGCAACTAGAAACACTTCTCATTCCACATATATACGTGGAAAAATAAATAACTGTCTGTCTGTATAGTTTAAAATAAAGAATTCTTGCGGTTCTGAACCACATTTATCTATACTGTTAAATAACGCGAATTTTTTTTTAAAAAGAAGCATCGAAAAGTCGTGTTGTCTAGTCTACCTAATATTAAATTCATATACTTAAACAAAAATTCACTCCCTGTTGATCCATTATGGGACCAACAGACACAGAGTAAAATGTATAGGGACAGACTTTATTCAAGTCGTGCCACTGAACCTTTTTTTTTTTTTTTTGACGGGGGGAAATGCATTTACGCACTACCGGGGGGAAATGCATTTACGCACTACCGTGCCACTGAACCTACCCAACTCTAAAATCAGCTTAAGCTTTCAGCGAAGGAAAACATCGTGAGGAAACTATAGCATTTTCTAATAATGCTTGCCTGGGTAGCTACCAGCCTCAAGTTTGAAAACCTGTCATCAAATACCATTAGATATGTTCCGGCAGGACCACTTAAGAACCAGTATCTCAAGGCTTAGCGTGTTTATTATCCTGAACCACATTGTCACTTAACATCGGGTGAGATTATGATCAAAGCACTGAGCCTGTACAGTGTAAAAAGAATTTAAATAGCCATGACTATTTCCTTTACCAGTCAGTTTCAATATCGTATCTTAACTATTAGTTTTGAGATCACAACTAAATTCAATTAACAGTAAGAATATGTACGCAGTTATCATATATCTAGTACCTAAATGAACCTACCTAAATGAATCAAATACAGTAATATCAATAACTTAATTATTAACAAGATAAGATATCAATCTTGAAAAGGCAAGACCCGCTTGTCATCTGCCTTTTTGAAATTTCAAGAGTGAATCGATAAAAATATACCTATCCTGGTCTAACTTACAGAGACTTTAATATACACGAAGAGAAGAAAAAATGAAACTCAACCTTCTTCTTTATCCATCACAGAAAGCCCTCGATAAGTAAGAGTCACAAAAATTAATTTCCGCAAGGCGATAAAAGTATATTATTACATTTTAAAAAAAAAAAAAACTCAAAAATGTAATTTAAGAAAATGTTTTTTTTTTTTCTTTTATGAAACGGAGAGACATAGACAAATTTCAATATTAACTTTATATTTTATATTTCTTTCAGAGTTCTGCACGTTGACAAGGGAGCAATTGTGGAGCACTAAAAAACGTAAGTTTATATGTTTTTTACAATGTTGGTTCATTGTAATTTTTTTCCTACACCATTCTGTATATTGTTACAACATATTCCATGATTTTACATGTATATTCGCTCTACTAAACTATTATTTTAGTTGTTATACGAAATAGTATAAATTAAACAAAATTTTAATCTAAATCCAACTACCAATTTTTAATAGTTATAGTAAAATATTTTTTTAATTCATTAATGCGAAAATATTTTTAAATATGGAATGATGAATAATAATAAAAAAGAATACAGTTCTACTTGAATGTATGTACATTCCATATTTAAGAACCCACGTTACTTTCAATTCAAATGAAGTTATTAATTAAAACGTATTTTTAATTCTTGATTTTACTTTACACTAGCCGTGTGCCTGTGGCTGCGCCCGTGTTACATATGTTCTTCACTGGGTTTTTTTTTTATTCGACACCCTAATTATTGTCCTACTTTATTTCGGTACTAAAATATAGTAGAACTATTTCTCAAAAAATTTAAACACTTGCCAGCGTTGAATCGAGAGAGTCCAGCCGTTCCTGCGATTACCCGGAACAAACAAACAGGCAGACAAAAAAAATGTATTTTTTTGATATAGATATCGTAAATACATACATTCATATATATTTAGTAAAAAAAATTATTACATTACAAACAGACTCTTGAATTTTATTTATTGGCATAGATTAGTTCTCACGTATTTGCGATTTCTTAATTATTCTATTTAATGAATTGTCAATGAATTTAATACTTGATGTGTCTTGTATAAATAAAAATTACACATAACAGATAATAACATTATAATCATTGAAGTTAGAAGTTGTTTGGTTTTGGCTTTAGGATTATGTTATTTAGATATAGGCACGGAACCGACGTCCGATTCTGCTAGTGCGCTATGGAACTTTATTATTACAAGTAGTAAGTTAAGAGATAATTTAATTTTTTTATTATTGTTATGTAAGGTATATCGGGTATGCTCCGATAGAGCTAGTAAACACTAATGTATAAAAGCACTGTTTAAATAAATGATAAAAAAATTTATTAAAGTTTATAGAACAAACTGTGTTTTTTAAATGGCAAAGTGAACTAAAGATAAAACAAAGTTCAATAAAATAAGGTCCATAATACTGTTATAATTTAGTTAACAAAAGCTGTAAATATGAATACATTTATTCCTCAACTGATTTTGAATGGTATGAGCATAGCCTCTCAATTGACTCTAAAATACATATTATAGTAACTAAAGGTCATTTCTAAAACAATACCCATTCAATAATATAAATTCGAGTCACGAATAATGTCGACGAAAATTACCTTTTGTTCACAAAATCAACTAACCAGAAAAATAACTAAACGCCAAAGGAAAGAATTACCTAACTTGGTTCAATTTAAACTACTACAAAGCTTGATATAAAAAAAATCATTATTTTATAAATAATCAAGTAGTTTAAGATCTAACAATCCATAACATATAGATCTATAAAACATTTTCTTTTTACACGGAATAGGCTCAGTGCTTTGACCTTAATCTCACCTGGTGTTAAGTGACGATGTGTTCCAGGATGGTAAAAATACTAAGCCTAGAGGTACTGGTTCTCAAGTGACGCTGCCGGTACACACTTATATGTGTTTTCAAACTTGAGGGTGGTAGCTACTCAGGCGGGCATCATTAAAAAATGACCTACCACCATGTAAGACAAATACAACGATTTCGACCAAGTCGGTGTGTTAGCAACTACTTATAAGATTTTATAATCTGTGTGGTTTTACGTAACAACTGTAACATATACCAATGTTTATGGATAATTATATTAATGAAAATAAAGGCAGTAAAAGAGGTTTAGCTATAAAACAAATGACCACTTAAGGTTTTCCCCTTTGTCATCAAGTAAGTAGCCTTATAATCTATCTCTATCTATTCAACCATAAAAAACATCCACTGCTGGACATAGGTCTCCCCCAATAAGGGGGGTTTGCTATAACCGCCACACTGGGCAGACGGATTCACGATCGTAGTAGGTGTATGTGGTACTCAGAGGATACTGCTGCCCCTCCCCTGGTTTATCCCTTAGTCGCTGTTTTCGACACCCACGGAAAGATATGGGGTGGTACTATACCGCCAATGCACGGATAAACCTTATAATAAATTGTGTCCATTGTCCATTGATTAATTAAAAAACTTTTGTTATTTTGACTCACATCAATCGATTTTGGTTAAAGCAGCTCGATTCTCAATCCAATACATTTATTATTGGTCAGTAAAGAGTGTTGAATGCTTATCTTGCTGGACGAAATATAACTGAAATTAAATAAACAAATACATACATACATCAATTTTTAGGTATATTGCGATACCATGTCTTCTAGTATACAGTGCCTATAATTTCCATACACAAAATATGACGGATTGCTCCACCATCGAAGCACGTAGTACGTCGTAACATAAATATTTCTCTATTCTGAACAATGATGGAACGCCCATCGCATAACCTTTAACTCCTACGTGGATTCCTTTGTTTTCTACATAAATATACCTTATATGTTAAATAAGCAGTTTAACGTACCAAATAAAGTTTTACAGGATTTTATGATACAATTTATTTATAATGAAGAGGTTATGAGGTCCTATAAAGTTAACACTAGTGGTTTCCCAACATTTAAAATTTACCTGACAATTTTTTTTATTTGTGATGAAGAAGAAGATAGATGAAGCCGATACTTTGCAGAAATCCATGATAAAATAAAATGGTTGGTTTTTTACTTCGCTAACTTCGGAAACTGATTTGTTTATGCTACTTTAAAATATTTTTTTTATAACTAAGTAAATAGTAATATATAAAGAAATATACAAATCAATTTATCTCAGAGAACATAGATAATATAAAATATATACGTAACTAAATAATCAATGAACAAAATCTTACAAAACAAATAACAAAGATGTTTAAATTTACACGAGATTACGCCACTAATACTGTATCTCATGTTGCAATCCATCCCTTACTCCCATTACTATGCAATTCGATACGTAGACGCGATTTGAATGCTAACTGAACTTATAGAATCAACGGTTGCATGAATGAAAATCCATCACTTCGATCAGTCATTTGTAGTCCTGTGTTTATCCGCTTAGCTTTTAGCTTAATCCATTTACGGATAATAATTTCATACCAATTCACTAATTACTATTGAGTTTCTATCTGTACCATTTACATAAATAATAGATTCAAATATTAACATTTTTCTACACATCGTTATAATAAACGAGAATCAATTACGAATAAACAAATATACTAACGAATGTACTTCTTTATTTTTATAACGTTCTTGTCGGTGTAGAACGAAAAAAAGAACTTTATTAGTGACAATAACAAGGTATTTCTTTTGGCCTTCTTAACTCATTACGCAGCTGCATACTCAAGCGCAGATTTTTTTTTCTATCAATTTCTTTAATTTTTTCCCCCGTTTTGTAGATTATAATTTAACTGACGTTATATTCGCTTTTATAATTATGCAGCCGAATATACTAGGCCTACCTTTTTTTTTCGAGGGGAATGCATTTACGCCCTTGCTGTCCAGTCAGACCCAAAGGGGACGTACCCAATCAGGAGAGACTGGAACCGACCGATGATGTGTGACAGTCTCTCACACGCAAGTGTGAGAGGCTGTCACACAGAATTAGTGTGGACTCGCGGCGAGAAACGCCGTCAACCACTACCCTCTAAACCCCCCGGTTCCTCCCGCCACCTTGATGGAGCAACACGGGATCGCCGAGCATTCAATGCGTGACCATACTAGGCCTACCTACCTTCCGACTTATTTAGGCTCAATCATAAAAAGAGTTACGGATTACTTGTTAATTAATGTTCTGCATGCCTCTTTATTACTTTGTAACATAACAACAAAATAAAAGTCCACGTATTTTCAATTTTGAATTTCAAAAAGTTCTTAGATAAACTACGCTTTAAATCTCTTTACCAACATCCTTTTAATTAATTAATGTATTGGCAAATGAACTATACGTTATGTTAAAGTAAAATAACAGTAACATGATAACGTATCGCTCAAAAGAATCTCAGAGCTCGGTAATGTAATTATAGCTGAACGATGTTAAAGGTTCACGGAACACTGTCAATATCAACCGGGGGCGTTAGAGGGTTCGAGGGGTACCCCCTCCCGGCTAAATGGATTAGGGTAAACAGCATAAAGAGCCTTTTGTATCCGAAATTAAATGTCACCCGACGTCATTATTCAGGCTCCAGTTGACACGCACACGATCGCTGCTGTCTGGCAGCGCGGCAGCGGACCGCTACCGGCTGCCCGCTGGTACAGATAACGAGCTTCTTTATACTACACTACACGATTATTACATTATAATTTATGATTAGACGTTCATAATACAGCATTCTACATTTACCGGCCCATCATTGTTTTCTAAGGAAATATTATTTGCACAGAAAAAGCAATTGTCATTACTTTTTCTGGAGTTATACGAGTACATGCTACAATAGTTATAAAGCAACTCTCAGGGATGATGAAGCAGTCGGTAATGGAGTGAGATATCGCGTCAATGGACGCGGGTTCGAGCCCACCTGCCCAACTTTAAGATCAGCCTGAGCTTGCGATGAAGGAAAACATTGTTTGGAAATCATAGTATGCTGGTAGGGCATTTTGTGATAACGTCCGCCTAGGTAGCTACCACTCTTAAGAAACTTCACGCCAAAAACAAGGTGTGTTCATCCAGCATTACTTGAGAACCTCTGAGCGTGTATGTTTACCAACCTGGAGCACATCGTCGCTTAACATCAGATGAGATTATAGTCAAAGCACTGAACCCATACAATATAATAATAATAATAATGTGTAATTAAATTTAATTGGATACTTCTTAGCACCATGTTAAATCGTCTCGCCTGCCAATGTTTTTTTACTAACAACTCCTTTTATTCTGAAACAGAACGATGCGAACACTATTACTTTTCTGCGGTTATAAAAGGCCAAAAGTCCAAAAGTATAACGAATAATATAATAAAATAAATAAATATATTAATATAATTAAAATAAATAAATAATATAAGTATAATCCTGAAACGAAATTGACATAGATACATATAGTTTCAAAATTTCAAAGAATTACGATATGTGTGTAATAGTTTTACTATATCATACAAAAGGTAACACATATCGTGTCTTTCTTTAACAAGTTACATATAAGATAGGCGTTATAAACAAATGACGGTTTGATGTAATCGCATGATATAAAAGTGTTCATTAGCCTGTCCATTAATTATATTCGTAACGGCTGTCGAAGACGCTGCCAAACCAAACTTTGCTCTGTGGCACACAATCGTAGGTCAAAATTTTATTCTCCATATGTAAATTCATTGGCGTCGCTATGTCTATTCTTTTCTACATAATTATTTAGTGACCTTTCTAAAGTGCTCTTAAAACTGTAAGAATTAATGTTATGTAATTACAAGCAGTGAGCCCGTGGCTGCGCCCGCGTTTTAAATGTTCTTCACTGCGTTTTTATTAATATAGCAAACCTAAAAAAACAAATGAATGTAGAAAAATGAGCGTCTTTTGTTTTAATTAGCGGAAAAAATGTACATAAGAGTAAATCGAAAACAAAAAAGAGTAAGTATTGATGACCATCCTATATTCCGCGTCAAATGGTAGTAGCCCCATCCCGATATGTTTAGTAGTTTTGATATATATATATATATATACTTCCAAATTTAAAAAAGCGAAATAATTACAATTGTATTATAGACCGTCTTAAAGGCAAAATAACTGAAGAATTATTTTCCTAATTTTTAACTATGGATACGAATCCTATTAAATAATTGCTTAAATTAAAATCATAGGTAACAATATTTTCAACACATTCAACCCTTAGAAAAGTTTTTTTAACGTGCAGCAATAATATTGTAAATTATTGGATCACGTGAAATAAAATTATACGGTCACATAGCCGAGTTCAATTTTCATAACGAGCCCAATAACAGGGAACGTTGTATATAAATCGTAGTACGCCGCACCCAGCTTTTGAGTTAAATGTAATCTGTTTTTTCCCCGTTTCCAATCGTGTGAACTCTGCGAATACGCTAAAATTACTGTTTTAACTTATTCACATGACTAGTACTCATTCACGTAATATGTTTCGAGTTATTAATAATATTTATTAACGATATAACTTAAATACCTATCGATTTCTCCGTGTGAAATTATTATTCGACTTTATAGTCTTAACTTTTTTTTATTTGACTAACGCTGTTGACCGGAACGCTTAACAGCTTCACCGAAGTTTGAGGCGAGCACTTAAGGAGCTTAGCCTAGAAATGGTAGCCAGTGCAAGGGCACCAAGTCGGTAGCAAACTGGGCTTGAACTGCAACCCGTGATAAAAATTTCGCAGAATTTGCCCTAGCTAACCAAGCGGTTAGTATACCCGTAAAGTAAAAAAGGTCTGTTACAGAACCGATGTGCCTTGCGTGTAGTGTGCAAGTATGTGTATACTGTATGATGCGTGCGATGCTAGTGCATGCAATGTCACTGTATCGCGCTGACAGCGGCTACAAGAGCTTTCCCAGATGGGGATCGGACCACGTCATGTATAACTGCCGAAGGGAGACCCGGAATGTGTGCGGGAGCAAATTTAACCGCCCGTACCTGACGGCGGGAACAGTGGTTACACGGACGTGAATACGCTTGATATATCGGTTGAGGGGGTTTAATTCTGTTCGCGAGCGTTGTCTTGTCTTCTGGATCGGTTAGTACATTACGTAGACGTTTTAACGTATCTCTTTAACCACCACTTTAAGGCTATATTTTTGAAACTGGTAATTTAACATTGTCGACAGAAAAAGTATCCATCGTTGAAATTGAATTTATTTTGTTCTTATATTAATTTGATTAGCTTTAGTAGTTCCGGCTCTGCAAAAAAGTTTGTGCAAAACTTATTTTTTTATGTATCTTTATTGAAATTATGACTGTTCCCTTTCAAACGTCGCTTCGATTGTAATGGAAATTTTTAACATATAAAATAGACTGATATTAATAAAAATAACAGGGTACTAAAATAATGAAAAACAACTCGTAAGAAGTTTTAAATTATTTTTTTAGCATCACAAACATCTATGGAATAGTTATTAGGATCATTTTAGAGATATTTGTCTAACCTATAAGGGAGAGGCTTTTATCAGCCAAAGTAAACGGGCTCTTATTTTAAACTCTCCTTAACTCCCACCGCCGGTAATGTAAGCGTTGATACATTTTTTACAAAATCTGCTAAAATAGTTAAAACTAAATAAATTGGTAAATATCGCACATGTAATCATCGTTCAGAGCACTCTATCTCCCGGGTCATGGAAAATAAGCGCTAAACCTTACCAATGTACTAACGTAATACCTGTTTGAGCCCTATCTGTTTTCGGGTCGACAAAATGCTTCGCCATTAGAATATACCAATTGCAATATTATTGATGCAAATAGGATACGCAAATCAAATTATTATCATTGGTGATAGTAATTTTATCATTCACTACTATTGTCTAAATGCTAATATTAATAATAATGAAATGAAATCTCTGGTCAATATACTACAAACTACTCTAGTAATAATATTCAATTCCAGAGTAATGAAAATGTCTACTGTTTCCATTATAATAGAGATAGCTCCATCGAATTCTGTGGGACTTTGAGACTCGGGCACTACCTTTGATTAGACGGATTCAACTGCGAAATTGTCCTTGACTAGCATCCTGGAATTTACTGATTCCGTATTGTGAATAGTTGTCAAAGCAATAGTAGATTAGTTCATACTATAAATTCTTCCAGAATATCAATAGTGTAATTTTTATTACTTCATAATTCGGAAAAGTGTATGACATATTAGCTTTTAACTGCGGCTTCGCTCCAATTAATGTGTGATCGGGATAGTAGCTAGTTTATGTATTAATCCAGGGTGGCGGCTACCTCCACAATAAATTTCATAAAAATTGGTTTAGCCGTTTAAGCGTGAAGAAGTAACAAACATGAACTCACAATCTTTCGCATTTATAATATTAGTAGGACTAGTAGGATTATTTATTTGGATTATAATAAATATAGTTAAATTAACAATAAATTTTTATGTGGTATTCTTAAAAGCCTATTTAAATTCGTATAGGACCAATTTAGCTGTAGAACTATAGAATGTTGGAGCATATTACTAGGACAATTCATCTGAGTATTCCTTCAGCATAAAGCAGAAGACGCCTTGATGCTCAGTAGGAATTAACGTGTTGAGTACCCATGAAAAAATAAGATAATAGGAAAACAATGGAAAGCCGGCGTAAACGCCAGGTAACGCTTTTTCTTGCTCAAGGGGTTAATTACGAGTATTCATAATAACACTAACTGGGACACTGTTGTATTGAATAATCACTCATACAATATTGAAGTCCAGAACAAAAAAGTGTGCAAGTTTGTGTAAGTGTGATCCACTAATTATCACATATTAACTTAGCCTTCTAACCCATTAGTTTTAAACCATACGCAACAGAGTTCTGAGCAAGCAACCACTGCTCCCGAAGAAAATGCAGATGCTCTCTGACAAATACGTTCTACGGTATATTCTGGTCTTGGAAGTGGGCGTTAGCAATCTGGAGCAATCACAATAGATCTCACTAGATTGCAGTAATACAGGACAGTTCAAGCCTGGAGAGTCCTTTTTGGAGTGTGTTTATGATTAAAGTAATAAGAGATAATAAATCTCCTTGATTAAATATTTATAAAATAGTCTGTAACCGTAATAAACATATAAAAATTTCACAACTAACCAATATGGTGTTGTTACAATTTCATTTTAACCTTCAATCATTACAATTATTTTAAATAAAAAGTAACCTTGCAGACAACGTCTAATACATTATTTCGTAAAATTACGCGTTTCAGTTCTCTATGCATTACCCCTTTGTTTTGAAAACAGGCTTTGTAAAGAATCTCTGGTGCAATATACGTTACTAGATACGAACTCGGCGCCGACTTGTAACATAAGCGACAGAAATAAACGTGACTAATAAAAATAAATTACTTGACGAAAGATGAAAAAATATATTGATCCATAAGACATAAGTTTTTATTCACCGCAATTACTGATTTTATGAAAGAATGAGTCCATACGTGCTTGCGTAAAGAAAAATCTCTGTTTGTCCATTTTTAATATAAAGTTGAAAAATCATCTCTTAGGGTATTATTTAATTGGGGTACTAATTATATGGATATCTGCTCACCACGAAGATCAACAGATGTGAGACTGTTCCCAAAGTATCCTTCTTAGCCCCCATTGTCAAGGGCTATAAGTATCGCTAACACAGTCATCCGTAACCCCGACGAGCGTTGCCCGTGAAAAGAGATCGCCCCTAAGATGCCCATCGCTTCCCGAAACCTCAGCTTTCGTTGTATTTGTCAACAAAGTGTTTTTACTTAGCCATTTTTACAAGGTTTTCTTTCTCTGTATTAGATCCCATCTATCGCAAAAACATACTACGTGATTTTTCAAAGATGCTATCTTCTTCTCATTCTTTAACATGGTTTTACGAGTATTCCTGTTAATTTTCCAACGAAGTGTTATTTCTGAGCGTGGCCCACAAGAGGACTCTCTTCGAAAATCGAAGTATTTTTTATAAAGGTTGTCTTTCTCATAACCCAGGCAGTTAATTTAACGCCCTTTGTCTCAATTCGAGTGAACGAAAACGCTCCTCTCCTGAGCTCGATAATTCAATTCAATCCCATATCCCTTCTCAGACAAAAGGAGTAAGAGGAGCGCTACCTAAGTCTAGGCCTATCAAAGAAGCTAACGTTGCCCGGGATTACCACGAGGAGTTGACCTAACTTTTCAATCTATCTCATATGGATTTTTGCCTAATGTTTCCCAAACCTTGATAGTACTATTAAATTTCTTTTTTTTTTCCTAAACAAAACATTAGTTAAGGAAATTTCCATTACGAACTTAAATCTTGTTGGTCTTAACAATCTCACTAAAGGATAGAGGAAAAATAAAACTTTCTCGTAAATAAATTCATGGTACATGAAATAATTAGGTACAGGTAAGTTAAATCCTTGGTCCCTTTTGTTATTCAAAATAAACATTACCGTATGGCTCGTATTCGTACCTAGTTATTTTGCAATATTGCCATTGTTTGCTGTGCATACCGATCGATACGAAAAGACGTTAGCTGTGACTGTTAAGTGTTTTCACAATTATAAGCGAGCGCGTTATATGCTACAAATGACACATGTTTACTTAACCATATATACTAAAAGTCTGTAACCCTCAACCCAACTAACGTAATTTAGCAGTAATTACAAAAGGCTAAAAAAACTCCAACGACCGGTCCGTATTAACGGGCCGCGAAGATTCCACCAAAGAGGACAATGCACTGGAATGGTATCCTCGCCTACCCTTGCGGAGGACTGAAATGACCTGATGATAATAAGTATTTACAAAATAGAAACATCGATAATTAAAACGTGGTTATAAAATCACTCTTTTTCTCTTATTGCTTGACTTTTGATTTTTTTTTTGTGGTAACTTGATAAAAATTAATACATTGATTTAAAATTTAATATCTATAAAAATGAAACTTAATAGTGATATTTGCTATGTGCGAAGTACATAGCGAGGGTATAATAAACCGAACGCAGCATATGCCATGACGGAAAGGTTCAGACATTCGGACAATAGTTAACAACGACTACGTACAATCTGCGTACTCTAATACACTAGTATCTAATAATCATCGTCCTCTAAAGATTTAACAAGATAATTCGAAAAAAAAAATATAATTTGTAATAATAACATACTTCCATGTAAGTATGAAGACGCAGTAGTAAAAACATAACTCACTGAGTTAACAGTCGCCGATGTCTGTTGTGAAAATCGCAATCGTGGGCCGTGTCACCAATGATTTGTGTTCGACGTATGACGACGCATCCTTGCCTCAGTGCACTATGTACATACAAAAGGACTCTTTGCCACATTCAATACAATATTTATTTAAGCACATTCAAATTATCATTCAGTGTTTTATTGACAGTCATAAACGTTTTACACCTAACAGTCACTTTTATGTATTGGCAAATAACATTTTGAAAAGCCGTTCAATGCATCTCTGCTGAATTAGTAATAGGTTATATTTAATACTGGCTGTGTGCCTGTGGCTGCGCTCGCGTTTCTTATATTTTTCGCTGCGTAATATAGTTTTTAATATTTTAACCCTAATCATTTTCCAAAAAATTTTTTACTACTAACATTAAGCAAAGATATTGCCAGTGAAACTGTGCATTGAATTGGATTTTATTTACAACTTCTAATTTTTTTACGCTGAACCCTAATTTTTTTTTTTTTAAAAGTTACCCAGAGTGACTTCATCTATCTACCAAAAAAAGTCCCATGAAAATTCTTCTAGGCGTTCCGGTGATTACCCTGACAGACAGACAGAAAATTTTTAGATATCTTATATATGTACATATCTATTTAGTAAAAAATTGTTATTTTGGCATTATAGACAGACACTTTAATTTTATTCATTAGTATAGACTAGCTGTATGACCGCAAATCCGTCCGCTATTAATGTATTCTTATCTGCGTAATACAGTTTTTAAATAACTATAGGACATTCATTGAATCGTGTTTTGTTCACAATTTTATTACTTTTAATTTTTTAAACGGAATCCTAATTATTATCCTAAACATTTATGGTACTAAGAGAAAGCAAATATATTTATCATAAACGCAAAACTGCCAATTGAATCGTTGTTTGCTTGAGCTTTAATTTTTTTACATGGAACCACGGAAAAAATATTTTGGTATGAACAGAAAGTAAAGATATTTCTCACAAATTCAACAACCTGCAACTGAAACTGTGCATTTAATGGGATTTTATTGCATTTTACAATTTCATGCGTTTTAATTTTTTTATGAGCAACTCTTATTAATCTCGAAAAATAAGAATATTACATACGACTGCCGTTCTGAGGTCTCGGGTTCGATCCCCGGGTCGGGTCAAGTGATATTGGGTTTTTTCTACTCAGTATCATCCCGGAGTTTGGAATTTGTGCCCGATATGGCGACAGGCTCGTCCCCTGTCACATCTGGGACGGAACTAATCTCGGCGGAATGCGAGTGGTGTAGTTCGCTACTTCACCTCTGCCTAACCCTTCGGGGAAAACAGGCGTGAGCATATGTATGTATGTATGTAATAAGAATAGCCTTAGGTTATGCGGAGTAACTTCAGTTATCTGCCAGAAAAAGTCCCATCAAAATCTATTCCACTATATCGGAGATTAGCGAGAACAAACGGACGACTTACCAATATTTTTAAAACTGTGTTTTTAGCATAGGTACCGTGTGTACATTCATATGTATTTAGAAAAAAAATGATATTACAAAGAAGCACTTGAATTTTATCTATTGGTATTAATTGTAAAAGTATTATAACGATTATAATACTTGTGATTTTCTGTTAACAAGAAAAAATATTATGTAAACAAATGCAGTTAACCTTCTTGCTTCATAGATAGATATATCTTCAACCAGAAAGTAGGTGTTAAAGTGATATCATTAAGTTGTTTTACATTTAGATAAATAAAAACAGACACCTCCTTCGTATAAACTCAAGTTAACATTACAATAATCGATAAAATTAGCAATTGTAGTAAGTATTAAGGAAGAATATTTTATCTTTGTCTATTGACTAACAATTTGATTATTCAGGAACAAGATATATGCTAAACCATTATACTCGTATTCAAACATATAACCAACTTAATGTTCTATTGAAAATTATTTCAACATTATGAGAAAATACAATTAAGATTCACATTATGTAAGTTGGAGATTAGAAGATAAAAAAAAAACAAAAGTTATTCCCATCATAACAATCAAAAGCCCAATGCCGTCAGGCACAGCCTCCGTCCGCTATGTAATTACGTGACTTGTTAAAATGATTATAAATCGTTCATTAAGCAATTCAAAATCTACATAAAATACATGCAAATATCCATTTGCATACGCATAATATATTTCAATTGTACAATCTGCAGAATATTCATAAGAAAATACAAGCATTAAGTCAATTTATTAATAGAAACATTTGAATATGTCAAAAAGTTGGAACTGCTTTATTAATATATATTCTCCATTATTTTATAAAAATAGAGTTGTCAAAATAAATAACCCTAGTTAGACAAATAACATTTGAATACACGTATTTCCTTAATATTCTACCTTTTTGTCTAACCCAGCTAATGCTGTTGACTGGAAGGGCCTTTACAGCTTCATCGTAACTTTGGGGGCGAGTGCTGAAGGCAATCAGCCGCAAAAGGTAACAAGCACAAGGGTTCGAACCTCGGCTTGGCCGCTACCTATTTCATAAAATTCTCGCGGAATTTGAACCTAGCTAAAACCTACGTTTTTTTTATTTCTTCAATAATAAAAAAAGGGTTCCTTACAGGATCTATGTACCTGCGTGTTATGTGCTGTGTTGTTCGTGTAATGCTTGATGCATGGACAGTGTCACTGAATCGCGCTGGTAGCGGCGTCAAGAGCCTCCCCAGTTGGGGAACGGAGCACGTCTTGAGTCGCCACTAGAGGGGGACCCGGAGAGTATGCGGGAGCAAATATTCTAACTTTCTTTCGCATCTCATTAATAATATTCGATGCCTTACCATACCTCAGCGCTCCCCACTTAAAGCAGCTTCGTACTTAACCCATCACCATCACTAACCAATAGGCTATCCGTGTTTAGTCCATAGCCAATACAACTTCTCTTTCTTCGTTACAGATTTATTACTTTGTTATTTTTTAAAGAACAAGTCGAGATAAAATCTAAACCTAGGGTCTTATTTT
This sequence comes from Samia ricini, assembly GCA_014132275.2. Taxonomy (NCBI): domain Eukaryota; kingdom Metazoa; phylum Arthropoda; class Insecta; order Lepidoptera; family Saturniidae; genus Samia; species Samia ricini. The sequence continues at coordinate 27,813,185 of AP028159.1, read as the reverse complement.
TTAACGCTTGACCCCAAGATCACCTTATGTTCATTAAAATAGTGGTCAAGATGATTGCAACATTTTAAAATCCGTAAAAGCCTAGAAAATATGAAATTGACTCCTAAATACATTCAGCGAAAAAAATCGACATGTGCTTGGGGACAGATTTTCTACTCAAGGATATTAGTTAGCTTGATCAGTACAAGAAAAAATACTTACCTTTTCATGCTATGAAGTCATCATAATATTTTACAGTACTGAAAGTTGAATCTCTTAGTGTAATTCCAACTCTCATTGTTTGACTTGATATGAGCACGTTACTATGGTCAATAAGCCATCATCGCTGCAAACAAATAACAATACAACTGATTTATTTGCGTACGACTGTACTAAAATTTATTTAACAAACAGCTGTCTCTGGGTAATATAGTTTATTTAAAAAAATTAGGAAATAATGGTTTGATGGTGATAACCATTGAATCGTATTTTCTATAAACTTTTAATTTTTTTTACATGAAATCCTATTTTTTTTTGTATTGTGATAATATGAAAATGTTTTAATTATTCAACTTTAAACAATTCAAGCAATTGTCCTTATGATTGACAATCGAATCGTCTTTTTAACGAATTTCTTTGTTTTTTTTTTATACGGAACCCTAATTATAATTTTCCTGAAGTTATTTTTGGTGCTAACACAAAACAAAAATACTACTCACAAACTTAAACACCTACCAGTAAAATGATGCAGTAAAAAGTAAAATTCAATAATCGGATTTTATTCACAATTTCATGAGTTTTAATCTTTTATGGGGAACCCTAATTATTTTCGAAAAATAAAAGTACCCTTAATTACGCGGAGTAACTTCAGCTATCTACTAAAAAAAACTCCCGTTAACATCAGACACGCTGTTCCGGAGATTACCCGGAACAAACTGACACAAGCAGAAATTTTCAAAATTATGTTTTTGGTATAGGTACATTCATATACATTTAGAAAAAAAATGATTTTTTTAATTTTACTAACAGATCAATTTTATTTATTACTATAGATAAAATTGGTAACCTATTTAATCATAATTGAATGTTTAAACTATTAATACCAAAAATATAAAATCGTGTTTTGTTATAATAAATTACAATATTTAGAGACATTTGTTATTATCGAGTATTTTTATAAAAACAATTATTCGATACCACTTACTGAATAATGTTATTATAATAGTTCGGTCATTTACGTTCTACTCAAGTTAGAAAAGCTTTATGCAAACTATATACCAAACAATTCACTACTTAATTTGTATTTTGAGAAATTACATTACGATATTAGTACCAAATTGTATGTAATTGGCCTTTAAATTTATCTGAGTTACAGGAAATTATGTAGATAATCTGTTTAATTGTTATACACTAATCAGAACATAAATCTGTGTTCACGCAGGTGTAACGTGAAAGCGAATTCGCCTTGAGAATTCTGTTTTCTATTTTTTTCACAGTACTGGGAGTTTGCCCAACTAATGTGGCAACACACTGGACAAACTGAAAACATGCGGCAAAACTATATACATTGCCGCACGCAAACCGATTAATCAAATTGAACACAAAAGCAGACGTCAAAGTAAATTAAACAATACGACAAAACATTTACACGGAGTTGAAGTATCGTGCTAACAAAAAGAAGTGCACTCCATCAGTCCGCATACAATATGCTCACCGTGAGATTTTCCCATGCGTTCTAAGACACAAATATTAATTACACATTAGCTTAGTTAACCAATTATTTACACCTAGCACCATTTAGAAACCAAGTAGTTATATCAGTAGTAACATTACCGATTTACCTGACAATAAGTTCAAGTATTGTGTCAAGCAAGTCTTAATCTCAAAAGGTTATTATAGGGTGGATCATTACGTGAACGATGGTGATGTCTGGAATTAACCCACATCTCTGTGCTTCCGCTAACATTAGTTAAGACTATGATTTGTATAGTGTTTTTATATGAACAAAAAAAAATGATATATATTATATTTATAAAAAAAAAAGAACCAGATCGTGTTTCTTGCCGGCTCTTCTCGACTGGGTTGTTTTCCGAACCAGTGGTAGTGTTTTGGACGTTCATACGCGCCTTCTTAGGGCCTAAATTGAATAAAGATTTTTTGATTTTGATTCTTCTCTGCTGATAGGAACCCTTAACTATCCTGTCTTATAACTGTTCGTGATAATTAATTTTGACTTCATACAAGATTTTATTGTTAACAAATAAATTATCTATTATTACAGCAAACATTAATGAATGAATTTATTAGCTCGTGATTCATTATTGCAGTGGATAAACGACTCAATTTGTTATTGTAATCTGTACAGTATCAGTGTCCAATGCGTGTTTCGTTGTTGCAAAGTGTTCTTATACTCGTGTTCATGCAAATATCAAACAAAGCCTGAAGGTGTATGTATATGCATTTAGGATAGATTCAAAGGTGTCCTTATAAATATTTAAGCTCCGCTGTATGAAGCGTTTAGTATACATTAAAATATAATTAACATCACATTATGTAATAATGCAAAAATGAATAAAATTTATTCGTTATATGTTGTCAATAGTGTTATTAAAAGTTATAAAGATGATGCAAACTATATTTTTCCTAAATATTTAAATTATTCGCTCGCTACATTCAATTACAATTTTGAAAGACAATAAATATCTACTAACGCTAATAGTCAATAGTTCAATTCACTATCTCTAAATCTGATAACTGAACCAAAAGCTCGATGAAATACGTTTCCTATCTCACAAATTGGCAAGTAATAATACACCTGTCAAGATTGTTACCGTCGAAAATCATCATCGAAATGATTGGATAGTATGCAATCTAATTCCCTTTCGACACCTCACAATATCTATAGAATGCAATTTACTACTCGACATTTCAAAATCTGCTCGTATCACCTCTACCGTTTCCATCTTCAAGCTTTACCGTTAGCTGTCACATAAAAGGGACATTTCTGTTGACATCTACATAAATTGCGAAAGGCTCAGTCAACTATTAAACTGTGAAAATTTCCTTCGCATCTACAACAATGTATGTAGATATGAACTTACTTCACACAAATGTAATAAACAAGCAATCTTTCAACATATATACATCATAGATATGCTTCCATTTTGCATAAATAAATTACTGGTATCTATCTACTCGTGTGTTATCTAGAAATTAACTACTAAACTTTACGCATAATATACGCAACTATCTTACTTTTAATTGAAGTTGAGTCAGGCGTGGATAATTTAATAAATTTCTAATATCAGTACAGATTATTGGTACAATAAAAAATCATTCATTCATTCATTCAATGCCTTCACCAGACAGGATTTTCAAATTAACTGTTGTACAAATAGTATTGTATTGTATGCACGTGAATGGTAAATTCTTAGCACAGTATCCAAGCAATTGCATATTCCTCACGGGCCGCGTTTTCAAGTATCAAATTTTATTTTTATGTATATTTTTATTGTATGTGGTGGGAATTGTCATCTCCTTAGGGGCTGTTTGTATGCGGACTGAGAAGAATTACGTGCGCGGCTGAACGGATCCATTTTGGAAGTAGCGATGAAACAATTTATTTAGAAAATGTATTGCATAATGTATTGGACGCATACGATTCATGCTAAACGGAATCAGTATCCTAGCGTGGTTCTAGTGTTTATTTTATCGCCGAACGTGTCCACCGGGCACCGTAAAGGTTCAGAGAGCGAGTACAAAAATGCATTTTTCCTATATAACTCTGTAGAGACGGATTGTATGCACTTATTCCGGTCCTTGCGAGCCGGGAGTTATATTCTTTTTATATGGCGCTACATGAATGCGTGCTTGATTGTATAATTTAGTTAAGTTAATCTCGCTGCGAGTTGCGAGGAGTCTGCCAGTTTTCAATTTCACATTTGAATGCCGTGAACGCTGTTTTCGTGCAAATTGTGTTAATTCCCGCGCGTTACAAGAACAAAGTGATTCATTTACTATAGTAGTACGATTCAATATTTTATACTTTTAGTTTGAATAGTTATAAATGCATAAAATATAATTATGTAGTTAAGAATACTCATTTAGAATACAAAGAATGCATTTAGAAAGGCAATTATAAAACAAAATATAAAAATGATTCAGAAAGACATTCACGAATTCAAATTTCTTTTTTTTTCTCCTTAACGTCGAAATAATATTATTATATACCACTGTATTATAATTGTGAAATCCTGATTTGGCTTTATTATCTATTTATTGTGAATAAATTTATATAAAGATGTATTCTTTTGGATTTTCAAATAAAGAATAATGATATGACACAAACGAAAAAACATTGTTCAGGAATGCATTCACATTTATTGTATACTCCTATAAATTTACCTGGTGGTGTATCAATATTCAATAATATTAAAAACTAGCTGTGTGCCCGCGGCTGCGCCCGTGTTTCATATATTCTTCACTGTATTTTTTTTTTTAATACGGAACCCTAATTTTTTTTAGTACTAAGATAAAGTAAAAATATTTCTCATGAATTCAAGCACTTGCCCGTAAAACTGTGCATTGAATCGGATTTTATTTCTTTTTTTATGAGTTTTAATTTTTTTACGCGGAATGCTAATAATTTTCGATAATTAAAACTACCCTGAGTTACCCGTAGTAACTTCAGCTATCTACCAAAATCAGACCCGTCAAAATCCGTCCAACCGTTCCGGATCTTACCCGGAACAAACAGACGAACACACAAAATTTTTTAAAATTATATTTTTGATATAGGTATCGTATATACATTGATATCTATTTAGTAAAAAAAATAATTTGACATTACAAACAGACACTTCAAGTTTATTTATTATTAAAGATAAATTAAAGAATTAAAATAAACATTATAACAAAGAGCTATCAAATTTATATTTCACCAGGATTTACTTTGTGAAATTCATTCGTAAATAATTCGCCTGTCAATTAATATTTTTGCTTTTCTGTCTGAAATCATTTATTTCAACGTCACTGTAACACGCATTTGATTATTGATCTCACAAGTTTTAAACAAAAAAAAACATAGTATCAGAAAACAATGCATTTCTAAATTGAATAAGTTTAATATATTTGTTTTAAAACGAAACTCGCCATGTAAAACAGAAAATACTAGGAGTAAATTTTACAAACGTAAATTTTATTTTCACGGATGGACCAACATTTTAACGCACGAAACAATGAGTAAATTTTAAAACCAACAAATGCAATTTCTACACGTATACTATTAAAATGAGTTACGTGAACACAATTACACTATCCACTTGAAATCCCTTTGACCCATTTGAATTTATACCAGTAAGTGGATTTGCAAAATCCGCATGTTTTAAAAAGGAGTTAAACAACTACCAACCGCTACGATCGCTAACCGAATTTTATCCTTAATTGTGTTTCCGTTTGAACATACTTTATTTGTATGTTACCACAATTGCTTTATTACATTTAATAGAAACATTTATAGTTTTATCTATACTATATATATGAATCTGTATATAATGAAATATGAATCTTACTATTGCAAATACAAATATGTATGACACACCATCCAGTATCACTTCTCCAAAAAAAAAATCAATCTGTTAAGTGTAGATGTTCGTACCATACGCGGATATGAAAAGATAGATCTCAAATGACAATTATACAACGGTATAATAGTACTTTTCGATGAAATTTATAGAAGATTATAGGAATCATGTTAAAGTAGCGAATAACTTTTAATAGTTGTTTTCATTGTCCTTTTTTTTTTTTTTTTTTTGACAGGGGGAAATGCATTTACGCACTCACCCTACCCATTGTATTAGTGGGACCGAATGCCCCTCCAATACAATAGGCAGGGGGGCGCGGAGTGACGAGCTCCGCGCCAGTGTGGGACTCAAACCCGGGCGAGAAGCGCCCGAGAATACCCACTAAAACCCCCCGGGGCCGTCCGCCGCATTGGAGCTGGGGGCGATACGGGGTTGCCAGGCATGTCGCCGCGTCGCCCCCTGCGTTTTTATTGTCCTAACAAAACAGTAATACTATTATCTCTCAGTCTCTGATATTGCCCTAAGCCTGCATTAAATAATGGCATTGAAAGCCAATGAGACAATGAAGTTGCAACTTTTCAACTTCTCTACCTATTTACCGTTGCATCTATCTGTAGAGCTGCACGTATACCGAGGAATTAATTAGCGAACTTTAGTTAGCGCCTTGCGGGTGTTGCAATACTAACGTTGGTTCGTCTATTTGACCTTTTACAACAATTACTCTAGTCTTCTATTATACCTATATTGATTTCATCCAACACTAGAAAAAAAAATCTATTGTTCACTTAAAGATCTACAGGAACCATTGTTTATTCCTTCAGTTCGAAATATTAATTACTTATTTTTTTTAATTAATGTCTAGTAACGCAGAACGATTATTGCCAGAGACTAATCTGTCGAGTTCGAGGACCAGCATTTTTACCGGAATTCAAGTTAACTAACCTATATCTAATTACTAACACTAACGGCTGAGGGTATAAGAATATATCTTGAAAAGTACCACAGAAATACAGACTCGTAGATTTGTCGGTATTTGAAATACCTTCCCTTAGGAAGGCGACTGACCCTTCATTGGAATATTTAAGAGCTGATAGGCGTTCATAAACAGTTGTTTTGAACTAGAGATAGGACGAAAAAACATGGAATTAAATTATTTATTTATGTCCAAACATCTTCATGTGTCAAGTGGCCATCTCTTACTTAATACACGGAAGCTAGATTCTTAGCACACCTGTGATGTGTCAGAGGGATATTTTAGAGGCCTGAATCAATCTCGTTATTATCCGACAGGAACAATGAGAAGAAAGAATGAGAGAAAACATCTTTGAGTCTGAATATAACGGCAGAATGAGTAAAGGTGTTTCTCAAATAATACTTTAGAGGACACTAGTTAATTTATCCTGTTACATTCCATATTATTTTTTATTTGTCATACTATTTGCTATCATTCGCAATATATTTCTTCTAACTTTAAGAACGCAATGAGTTTATATTTACAAAAGCATTAGTTGATGCAGTTTTAGAAAATATAGCGCAAGCTTTAACCTTTTTCGTTAAGTTTATGTTGTTATAAATTTGCTCACGGTTGCGATCCGAGTCCGATAATTGTGGAAACCACAGTATATTACGTTTAAACAGCCGCTACGCCTGGGAAACACTAAATATTGTTGTTGATAAACAAACCCTTAAAATTTGTGTTGTATTGTTTATGAATATTGTATAATAATAAGTTTATTAGGTATTATTTTTTGTACAAATTTGCTTACAATTGTAGTTTATATTAGGAGAAAAATAAAACGTATGCGAGATAAGACTTTAAAAGTATTTTTCTCGTTTAAAATTAAAATTTCATAATCCCAATATTTCATTAATTATATAATAAAGGTAAAGAATATTTTTCATACAAAAATAATACCATATCCGTGAAAATCTTGCTCAAAAATAAAAGTTCACCAAAGTAAAGTAAACTGTAATGAATTTGTTTGCATCCATCTTGATTTATCAATCGACGTGCAGTAACGAATCAAAAGTTCACGGATGTATTAAAAGTTTAATATGAATAAATGAAATTTAATATTTTTTATAGACGTTCGTTTAAACAAAATAAGTAATAATAACATTTACTAATTTAGAAAACTTATTATTATATTTTAACTTTTTTATTAACTAAATTTATAAAGCTATATATTTATTTATATATATATATATAAAGCGTGTCAAATACAACAAATAAAAGATAGCCTTTCATTAAACATTACCTTTATTAATGTTTATTAATTTCTTAAGATTTTGTATTATATTTTATAATTACGTACATGAATCTTGCTCAGTTCAGGTATCGTATACAATAAACGACATTAAAGTGTAGCGTAATTACACAATTATGTTTAATTACATGACAAAAATATTATTTAATTACTGACATAATTATGAACAGTAGGTAGGTGTATTTATTTATTCCAAAAGTTAATAAAAAATATTACAGTAAATATCATAAATACTTTGTTGTAAAATACACAGCGAACTAATAATAATAATGTCAGAATTAATTTTTTTTTACTAGTCTACCACTTCGACTGCCGACAGAAATGAAAACTCGAATTTTGGAAAAATTGTTTTTAATGTTTAAATTATAGTATGAATACTTATAGTTTATTCACAATGAAAACATACGATAGGCAGCGTAAGTAAAAATTATATTATTTATCTCTTAAACGCCGTCTTATAGAAGTGACATACCTTAGCATTTTGACGGCTGACGTCATAGCATTGGTAACGTGAAACTATAAGTGTTTCCCCTACCTGGAATCGCTCAATGTGGTAAGACAAGTTTTCACTTCAATAAATCATACAAATAACTTAAACAATGTGTGATAGTAATGCGCAGTTTATACTAATATATATATATATATACAACCCGTTATTACATAAACCCTAAAACGTCATAATAAATAATTTAATTTAATTTTACACAATGTCATTTCATTCTTAACGAAATTATAGTGTTTAAAACAAATGTCAAATATGTCCTTTATTTTAGGCCTAAAGTTATTATTATCAAATAACATAACATAAAATAAGCTCACGCCTGTTATCCCCGAAGGGTTAGGCAGAGGTAAAGTAGCGAACTACACCACCCATATTCCGCCGAGCTTAGTTCCGTCCCAGATGTGACAGGGGGCGAGCCTGTCGCCATATCGGGCACAAATTCCAAACTCCGGGATGATACTGAGTAGAAAAACCCAATACCACTTGACCCGACCCGGGGATCGAGCCCGAGACCTCAGAACGGTAATCATACCGTAATACAACTGCGCCACCGAGGCATTATCAAATACTAATCACTAAAGTACACATACAATTTTTTTTTATTATTTCAATGAAATAACGTATTGTATTGAATGACGTACATTCAATTTCAAGTTAAATATTCAGCGCAATACAAAAGCAACGTTATTTAAACATGCATATACTCTATGATGATAATCTAATAAACAATCGTTTTGTCAAAACATTTACATCTATTAGTATCAAAACGTTTAAAAAAATTGACTAAACAGACTCTATTGAGAAACGGGTATTTTTAAATTAGTTCGACAATGTGAGCATTTCCCACGAAGACAGTAATTAAAGTACCTTCTTGTATAATTACAAACTTACGTAGCAGTTTACTGACATAGTAATTATTGTTGGTTAAGATTGACCGTATGTTACGCGCTATTGAGCAAACACTGTAATTAAATAAAATCAACCTACATTAACAATTAATTACATTAAATTGTTTAATCGAATCGTCATTGAAAGTTGAATATTGTAGCCTTTTTATTTGTAATTTATTTAGTTTTTATCTATTATATATTACAATATATACAAGTAAGACCTTAGAGGTTCTTCTATTACGTGGCAGCCATCCGAGAACCAGTTGGTCCCATCGGAGATCGGTTCTAAGAGCAATGTGCCCTGCGCATTGCCACTCAAGTTTGACAATTTTTCAGGCATTATCGCTTACTTTGGTTCTTCTGAATATCTGCTCATTTCTGATTCGATCACGTAGTAATATTTGATACGAATTTATAGGCTTTTAACAACAAAACAGAAGTTTATCTTAATTTACAACTATAACAGGAGCACTTTGTAAACTTTGGAACACTTTGTGAACACATAATAATATATTTACTATCAACTTTCAAATAAAAACGATTTATGAGATCAAAGGCAGTATCTTTAAATGGCCTTGGAAAATCCGATCATGACCGGATACTATATAGGTTCAAATAGAACATTAAACATAAATAGAGAATGTGCTCTTGACTTTTAAAGTGTACGTATCAAAATTTTTGTTACACATCCGTATTACAATTACCTACAACGTCTAAATCGTTTATCTACATAACAAAATTATCAGATAATAACAGTCAAGTCGAGTCTTACAATGTTTTTTTTTTTTAAATAATAATTTTGAAATTGCCATTGATATTATAAGAGAACAAAATATAATTGTTATAACTTTATCTGTGTGATCATTAAACCTTCATAATTACTAGATTAAATGAAAAAACAACAATTAATGCCATTGACAAAACCCTCCGTCGTAGCTTTTAGTCATTTTTTTTATAAACTTATTGGAAAAAAAAAAAATTAAAAACAGATGTATAATTTATCACACTTTTAAACACGAGTTTAAAAAAGAAATTAGACATGTACATACTGATAACTATAAGTTTTTTTTTATGTTTACTGATAAATCAAATGAATTAGTAAGTTTTGCTAATTATACTTTAAACACATTCGATACGATATTCAACACCCAATTGATCGTACAGATTTTGCAGGCTAAGTCTTCATTACGTAAATGTTTAAAAAGACGTAACAGAATATATATATAACAAAACAAAACGTTATTTCTCGTTATATGTGAAACAAAATAACTGTATTTAATGTGTCGAGTACCCGTAAAAATAAGACAATAGGAAAACAATGGAAAGCTGGCGTAAACGCCAGGTAAGTGCTCAAGGGGTTAAATACATTAAACATGAATTCATATGTACTATACATAAGATGTACGTAACCTTTAATTTCACAAATATCACCAAGAATGATTGACATCGACAATCCAATGGGTAACGTTATATTCCGAAATGGCGCAAACGATGCGTGCTCCAATCACTCCAGTCTGCACATTCCAGTTACGAGAGAGAATCATAACTCTGTTTGAGATTAGATTATATGCTCATTTCCATAAGTGCATCGGGCCTGCCTATCACGTAGGCGCAAATCATCCACGGATTCACCTGCATAACCATGATTGGAATAGTGAATCCAATTTGCGAAAGTTTGCATAATGAGTATAACGTTACGTTTTGATTATGGTCGACCGAAACTAATACCTATTATTATAATGTAATAAGCGGATAATTTGTTATTATAAATTGTGATTTATTTGAGTAAAATTTCTTTAAGCGCCATATGATGAGAACTTAGATGTTTTTTCGGACGGAAGTAACGTTTACAAACGGAAATGACGTTCAGTTAATATGGTCTGTTTTATTACTCATACTGTTAATTATAACTTAACAATTGATCTTAATACACACACGTATGGTTTGTCTAACTCGTTAACTAATATATATATTAGAAAAAAGACGAAACGAAAAAACCTAAACAAATTTTAACTCGCAAGAAATAGCCATATCTTTAATACTAGAAATTGTATAAAAAATGAATTTTAAAAAGTTCATTTCAATCTTAAAAAAATAGTTACATAATCGCTTTAGCTTCTATAACAAATTTCTTATAATTTTATCAAAATACGAGATGATAAATTCAAGAACTTTGTTAGGCAGATTTTACTATAAGTGAATAATACTGATCCTTCTGAAGACTCAAGTAGGTACCTTAATTGAATAAAGTTAATTTGATTCGATAACTTCACTTATAAACACAAAGGCGGGGATTATTTTACCTACATTAAATCTACCAAAATTTCTTAAGCAAAATCACATGCTATGTAATAATCCCAAAAGGGCATGTTTATACGGCCCGTAAATATTTAGATAAATAGAAAAACTGTTATAAAAATTTTCGTAGAGAATTCTAATCCGTGTAAAGGGTAAGTGTATGATGTGTGATTTGACGACTAGTATAAAGAGCCGCGAGTGACACGATATGAATAAATAACTAGGGCCTACATTTTGATACTACTGCGGAGAGAAAAAATCAGAACTCAATTCAGAAACACTTCGAACATATAGCTACATCACGTATAATTAACTGACAGAGTAGATATTATAGCTTCAGATGTTTACATTTATGTAGAGATAAGGAAAGACATTTTAAAGCAGGTTTTTAGACTTGAAGTGCTTTGACAGCTTCACTGGGCTTTGTAATTAACGCTTAAAATTCTCAGCTGGAAAATGGTAACTAGAACAAGGACACCATATGGTACGAACCCTGTTTTGAGCTGTTATTTGCGCGCAAAAAAGTCCCTTAAAGAAAGAACCTATATACGGGTAATGTACATTGTAATTTGCAAATATGTGATATAAGTCGTACGAAATCAAACACCGTCACATCCAATATAGATGCAACGAAGAATGTTAGTATCGATTAGTTTAAAATATAGCGGATTTTGAAAAAAAAGTCCCGTTTATAAGCTCAAATTACTCAGACTGATTGCTCAGGTAGCGGGCCCCGGAAACGGCGATTTTTTTTTTTTTAGGTTTATGCATAGGTTGAAAAACAAAGACATAGACATCAAAACCTATTTTTTCCAAAGTAGATGTGTGATCAAAAATGTTATTAATGCATGTGGTATCACTGTATAAACAGAGCAGGTGAAAGAGCTTCTTCAATTTTGAATCGTAAGATGACTTAGGACTCTACCAGATGTAAATCAGTTCTATTTAACTAAAAATCTGAACTATATTCCTTTGTATACGTAATTTTTAATACCATATAGATTCAGCGCTTTAATCACAATCACATGATTAAGTGATGACGTGGCTCAGGGTATTAAAAAGCCTAATAGGCGCTAACTTACAAATGTTGCTGCCAAAATACATTACATACACTGATGCTTAGTGACAGGTTTACAAACTTGAGGGTGGTAGCTACCCAGGTCGGCGTTGTTATAAAATAGTAGTGGTATGAGAAAGAGAGAAATCGCATAGGAATGAAATAGTAATGAATATAAATGTGGGAGGATGGCAAAGCAGAGGAAGGGAAAGAAAATGTGAGTGAAGAGTGTGAGAAATATTTTGAAAGAAAAAGCGGTTATTGAAAAAATGACTCCTGATAGAGACGAATGAAATAAGAAAACATACTGCGCCGACCCCAAGTAAGTTATAAACAGGGCATGAAAACGAATATCTCATTAGTTATCTATTAACTAACTTATTAAAGAGCAAGATGAATTACCACTTCATATTCTTTAGTTTAAATATATAAGCATAATGCAATATTAAAAACAAAATAAAAATATAAAATATTATTAAACAGGACGCATTAATTGAGATTTTTTTTATAATCATTTTTAAGTTTTAATATTAAATACAATAGAATTCTACATTTAGATAAGAACTTGTCACGTGTTAGGCGGTGAAGAAAGATGGTGGGAGCGGTATCCTTTAATCTTTTTGTAAAATTCAATATCCTAATGTGTCGAGTACCCATAAAAATAAAACAATAGAAAGACTATAGGAAAACAATGGAAAGCTGGCGTAAACGCCAGGTAAATGCTCAAGGGCTTAAAATTTTGTTTTCATGTTGAAAAGTATAAAACCATTTGAAATGCGAATTTACATTCGTCCACAAACTGTTTATATAATGCGGAGTGCAATGCTTGGAATTCGTGCACCGCCTACCGATTAATTAATCGTACTGTATCTACGTGATATGTCAAACGTCATTTATTTATTCCAACAAATACACTTGAATATATATATCTTCATGTGGATAATGCAAATGAATACCCACCCATCTAATTATCACTTTAGTATTATTACATTTTATTTCTAGCGGAAAACGCCCAGGCTATATATGGAAATTAATTTTATAACAGCATTGTAATCTGGAACTTTACTATGAGTTTTAATACATTTCAAGTAGAAGCCTTAGATGCCTTAGACAGATTGCAGAGGCGGGCTGTCCGCTTTGTAAATGATACAGGCATCACCAACTCCATAGAACCGCTTCAATTGCGCAGGGACATAGCCTCTCTAAGCGTATTTTACCGCTTGTATCATGGCGAATGTTCTGAAGAGCTCTTTGAGCTGATCCCCTTCTCTCCATTCCATAACAGAACCACGCGGGTGAGACTTCGGTGTCACGGTTTCACGGTGACACCCATAACTTCAAGAACCAAAAAGTTTGCTAACTCTTACTTTTGTCGCACTGTGAGGTTATGGAACCGTCTTCCTGTCAGCGTGTTCCCTCCTTCATATGATATTGGGTCCTTCAAAAGAGGCGTGAAGAGGTATTTAAGCAGGCCAGCATGACAGCGGTGACTGGCAGTGAATTCTGTTCAGTGTCAGTCGCCGCTGTTTTGGATTGTACTGTACTTACCATCAGGTCCAATGCAGTCACTGTGCTGTGCATTTTGAAAAAAAAAAAGCAGATATTTTATTTTAATTCTGATTACAGTATCGAATAGTTGAAGAATTTCTTAAACCTCTTAGTAATGAAGAATAGTCTTCATTACTTTTGTATGAAAATTAAGACGTACGTTTTAAATAAGGTTGTCAAAATTATTAGGCATCTACTGTAATATGCAATGGTACAATTATTCATATTTTTCTCGGTCAATTGTTTTTTTTTTACTGTTTTTATATATTACTACTGTATAATATTTTGTACATATTACACGAATATTAATATTAACAATATCATACTAACTTACAATAAAACTCTACATAATATGAGAACACCAGTTGCAACTCCGTTGTTGCATATTGTTTCTTACATATTCCGTCCACACTTTCTTTGACCTTCTTCTAATTTTTCATCCATCAATATTTATATTCATTACTATTTTATCCACATGAGCTTCCTTGTTTCATAACAAGTCAAACTATTTATATTACCTTTCAAATTTACTGCCACTGGCGCAACTTTCAAACTCCCTCTAATATATAAAATCAATTTTCAAACAGAAATCCCTTATTAAATACTAAATCCAGATATATTACTAGATTTACAGTTAATTAATTTCCCTTTACTTGTTGATCGTGGTTAAACATTCCTGTCACGGAACGAGACAAGCTTGTTACAGGCTGTTGCTCAGCTCCGATATGAGTACTGAAAGACTGATTGACGTGCTGCGCGTCCTAAAATAATGGCCGCCAAATGAACCGGGGAACATGGGACGCGAAACACGGACCTGATTCGAATGCATTATGCCCCGGTTTAATGAAAACAGAGTGTACTCTGCCAAATCATCTGTATTGTAGTGTAACGTTGTAGTGTTATCTACATAAAAATAGTCATCGCAACAAACAATATTAAGAAAAGAGATAGAATAAAATAGTTATAAGTCTTGTAAAACAAGAAATTAAACTTTGTAATAATTTTCATACAACGACATTGAAATATTCTCATCGATAAATGATGATCGTTATTCTCAGATTAAACACTTTTTGCCGATTTATTCAAAACAAAAAGAGATCGATCATATTTTTATACATTAAAGTCACGATTGGCACTAATATTATTCACACTAACCTAATGGTTACACACCGTGTAACCATTATAACAATATATCAATCCATTCATTCAATTCATTCATTAG
The DNA here is from genome assembly GCA_014132275.2 of Samia ricini. Lineage (NCBI taxonomy): Eukaryota > Metazoa > Arthropoda > Insecta > Lepidoptera > Saturniidae > Samia > Samia ricini. The sequence goes on along the minus strand of AP028159.1, from coordinate 27,797,840 downwards.
TTAATTTAAAAGTTCACTTTAAATAACAAAGTAGACAAATCTTTTGATAGGCAATAATTAAATGATAAAATTAGGTTATTCATTATGTTTGCACTATGTTATTTAAATATTCTTAAATAAAAGTTTCTTGAGTAATGAATTTCATTTTACTAAAATAAGAGTCAATATATAATCTAGACAGATTTAAAGCTTAGTAAAACAAAGGTTTACTTGCACTGACATGAAGTCACGGTAACATTCGCTACGAGGCCAGTCGAGCCGGATTTAGCTACCTACTATTAGCCACCCACCGTGTGGACGAAGATTTATGCCATGCAGTGCTGATAAATCCTCAATCCACAGACACATACCTCAACATTCAAATGTATATTTCGAGGGAACGTGTATATTTCTCAATAAATTATAAAACAATAAGAATATAGTAGCTATTGTTAAACTTGAATGTTATCATAAAAAAATTAATTGGAAATAGTTCGTATTTTTCCATGTATAATTTCGAATGATATTTGTCGAATTTTAACCACCGAGGTACCTCTAGTTTTTTTTATAAATTCAGAGGATAGATTATAATTTTTCATTTATTATTATACTTTTAGAATTTAAATTGCATTTTTATTTTTATCATAATACAGCTCGATACAAAAACGTATATTGTCCTATATCTCTATAGTATTATAAATCTAAACATGTGTATGTTTATCGTTCTTTACAACATTCAAAGAATTTGAATAATTTTAATATAATTTAGGTTTTAAAGAAATTAACTCAAAACTCAAGAAATGAATTCAGATGAATAAAAGTAAGTTGAAATTGGAATACGTTTTTTTTATTCCGCATAATCACTAGAGTTTAATGCACCTCGGTGGTGCACTTTACGCTAGTCTCGGATTGTAAAGCGCGCGGTCTCTTGAAACATGCATGCCAACGAATAATGACGAGCGCTGACACACGCGTGGCCATGAATAAACGCCTACATTACTGCACCCTTTTATAACCCTAACACGAATAATACAGTAGAAAATATCTCTGCATTTATGCGAAATGTTGACAATACAATTAAATCTAAGTAGAATAACTGTAAAGCACAATAAAAAAATACCAATACAGCGTACAACATCGTACAAACTTAAAAGAATATTTATCCAGTGGATTCCAATAATAGGTTCAATTTAAGGTCACTTTAATTCTCTTTATTAATACGAAACGTATTTTCATGCATTTTATTATTCTGTTTAATAGTGCAATTGAAAATGTAGGAGGATTTAGATACAATTATAAAATATTTAAAAAAATTCATTCTATTTTTAATTTCATTATATACATTGGGATTTATTAGCTAATTAGATTCAACTATTTATTGTAGAAAAAACAATAACCAAATTACAGGTAAATTCTAGAAAAGAGTATAGGTAGTTAAAATTTACCTAAAAAATAAAATTTAGATACGTTCGTGAAAATTATGTTAATACAAAGATCCAATAATGACATGATAATGTACGACCAGTGGGTGAAAACAGTACGGGGTATAAAATTCACAGTTAGAATTGATTCACCCACTGCGCAATTCAGTGCCTCATCAGCACTAGTCCCAATGTTACGGTGTACCTATTAAGGCCCTTCCGATCAACACCATTAGCTAGGTTAAAAAAAAATGAACCACCCATATAAACTTTGCTATTTAGCAAATACTATAGCAGGTAGGGTATGGCATATATCTACGTACATACTAATTGTTCCCAAAGGCTAAAACATGACGATAATTTGAATAGACGATTGTTGCAGTGCAGTATTTCCTGGTAATGTGAAATATACTCTGTTTCCAGTATAACTTCAGATACGAATCAATCGTTCAATTTAATTCTTCCAAATTGTTGCATTTTAACATCAAATTACAAATAAATAAAAAAAAGAAATATTTTAATTTTAATAATATATATATAAAACATTCACTGGATCACAAACACAATGTTTTCTTGTAAAATTAATAATAAGCATAAACATTTGGATGAGAATGAAATAAGCGAAGGGATGATAAATAAAATGATTTATATATTAAATTCGAACCTACGTCAATCCATGTGATATTTAGCATGGGCGCAAACATTGCTATGTTAGTTAGTAGTGATGGGATATATTCTATTGCTCATCTGGTTAGCTACAACCCTGAAGATTGAAATCTATCGCCAACTATATACAGATCTCTTCCGGCAACACCAGTCATTAGTGAGTACCTCCTGCTTTACTGTGTTGCTTTCTTGAGACATATTGTCACTTAGCATCATATGAGATTGTGAAAAGAGTATTGTGCGATACGATTCTACTTTGTTTAATACAAAATCTTGGACCAATGAGTCGATCAAAAACATTCATCACGCAAAAGGTTCGCAGCTTAAAACCGATGTGTACCAACGTGTATAAATCTTATGTCTTGGGAATTTAACAGTATACATCCCTTGGATCCTTTAATTTGCATGTTTTCCTCGGATAATATCAAATATCGAGAGCCGCATCTTCGCGCTTTGTGATACCCAAGTAATTTTGCTTCGACATCCACTGTACTATAAAATTATTCTAATAAGTATTTTGACGGGAGGCCCGTATAAATTATTCATGAAACGTATTAATATGAAATCTGTATCCTTAGATATTTATAAAATTCATCATCTATATATCTGTCCATAAGTTGGATTGTTGGACTCGACAAGTAATTAACTTATTAACATAATTCTTTTTTTATATTATAGATTTATTTCTGGCTTTAATTTAGCGTACCTTTTTGTTAATTTACATAAAACAATATATATATATATATATATATATATATATTATGGATACATTATGAGGAAAATAATGAATTGAGATAACAAAGTAATGATTATTTAAAGTAGTTAGTTTGAACCGAAATTATTGTAGGCAAATTCACATGTTCATGTCATCTTGCCGGCTCACAGCTACCACGACTAAAGCCACTAGATAGTGTCACTTACTGATCCCGGAACGCGACGCGCTTTAATCTGTACCTAACGGCGAGTTTCAATATCGAATCTTAAAAGTTAATATTGAGATCAAACTGAAAAATATATCGATTCTTCTCACTGATGACTAACACTCGCACGACTGAAAACTGAACTGATGTGCGAAAAAAGACCGAAATTTTGGATTACAGTATGTAAAACAGATTGAGATCGCATATTGAAACCAATGATAATACAAGATAGTATTGAACTCGTAAAAAATACATATTGTCAGTGGATCTTTATTATAGAGACTAATCCATAATGATACCATTTTTACGTGGAAAACATTAATTCGCGGATAACTGCTATTATGTCATTTTATTACATGAAAACGAAGCTTTGCGTCCCATCCCTATAATTGATTCTGTTTTATTTTACAGAATGAAACATTATATTAACCGTTTTTGCTTTTTTCTTTTTTAGACCATTGGATAGGTTTTAATGTTAATTTACTAAAACGATAAGTTAACGTTAGTAAGGATTAGTTAAATATATTACATTCCATTCCATTCAACCGTAAGACTGCTGGACATAGGTCTCCCCCAAAGATCTCCACGATGACCGGTCTTGCGCCACCCGCATCCAGTAGATTCCCGCGACCTTCACCATTCGAGAGCTTTTTGATCCCATCGAGCATCGGTTCTGCGTGCAATGTGCCCAGCCCACTGCCACTTAAGTTTAGCAATTCTTCAGGCAATGTCGGTTACTTTGGTTCTTCTGCGGATCTCCTCATTTCTGATTCGATCACGCAGTGAAACTCCAAGCATAGCCCTCTCCATTGCCCTTTGAGCTTTTTTTTATTAGGCCCATTGTGAGCAACCACGTTTTCAGTGTGTTTCACCATAGAAAATAATAATATCATTTTGGAGGGTGATGGCCATAATATATAGTAAAAATATATACAGTTTTATATTTTTAAAATCAAAGTATCCAGTAGTGCTAGTAAAATGTATGTAAAAAAAATATTTTAAAATATTTAAAACATTGATAGTGCTATTTTTCTAAGATAAGCACCCTCAAAGCCTAATACGATTTTGACCTCGTTACTGACAATTTGTAACTGCCAGTATTAATACGTACTAAGGTAACTTATAACAATTAATTAATTTATATTTATTTGGATCATTTCATCTTCACTACGTATAAATGTATGAGAGAATTGCATTATGCATGTTGTTTTATATTGACCGAGTAATTATAATAACCAGGGAAGCATTATGTGGCAATAACTATAAAATAAATACGAGAAATTCGAGAAAGTACGCTTTCATTGGTTATCCGGAACGCTCACTGATGCGACACGCCATTTGATATTAACCATAGAAATTGATAATACTTCCTAGATATCATATAAAGCAGAAGATATCATTTAAAGCAGAAGAAGCTAAAGAAATGTGGCAGGATGGTAGTTGATTGAGCGTTCAAGTATTAAGTAACGCAATTTTTGGATATGTTTTGACCCTTCCTCACCCCCCCTGTAACGCGGCGTAATGTTTTTCTTTACCCCCATCTCTCCCCCCTAGTAAAACGATGCGTAAACCACCACCAAGTGACCATTTTTACCTGAAAGTCACAATTATGTGGCGTAAAGTACCGGAAAGCCGATAATGTACCTACCTATGTTATTGTTTTCATCTCGTTACTAATATTTATTAATATTTGAAATGTCTTGTTTTTAAAAACAAGAGATTCCTAATTTTTTGTCCTTATTAATTTTTACTGCTAATCATATATTTAATAACGACGTTCTCCTGACTTCCCCCTGTTCATAAAACATTTTTGCTTTATTCGCCATTGTTCTTCAGATGCAGGAGACCGAAGTATAGCGTAGCCATCAAAAGTGAGGTATTTTTTGTTACCTACTTTATTGGAGTGATGAGAAAGAAAAAGTTAAAAAAAAGAGTGTGTGTACTTATGTACGCACGTAAGAAGTTATACTTTTTTGACGTAATAATAGAAAAAAAACTAAAACGTTGACAGCTAACTTCAGGGTGTTGCTTTTTTGTGACAGTTGCGCGTGCATCGTAAAAATTTTACTCTCATCATTTAACCCAAATGCGCCACTAGAAGTATAACTTCAAAAATGCTTAAGAAAAAAAACTCTACGCAAACATACTGAAGGGATAAAACAATGTTACGCAACGCGTAGTTCAAACCCGCTTCTGTAACACATCGGAACGTGTCAGAAGACCCCCCAATTTCGTTACGTAATACTTGAACGCTCCCAAAGATGTAGTCTCTGCCTACCCTAATGGGAGACAGGCATGAGGTTATGTATGTAATTATGCAGAATATTTGTGAATAAACTATAGTAAAATTAATAAAAAATCACCAACATTAGAAGTTATTAACGTAGTAAAAGTATCAATAAATAATTTATTTTTGGAACTTTCCTCATTTCACGGCACGTTGCTACGTTAACTTTAAAATGGTTTTACCCTGAATTTTCATTCTGAAAATCTGGTTTTACGCCCTGGCACAATCCCAAAATTTTAAATAAAGGCTTACTTAAGCTCTTTGGATGCATTTCAATTACATTGTATCTAATTAATATGATTAAAACATGGCATAATCTTAACTAGAAAATATTTATTACGATAGGATTAAGTCAAAACAATCTATAGGAAAATTAAAATTAATAAATAAAAACCACAGATATATGTATTAATAATAATATAATAAGACCAACGAAAATGAATAATTATTTGTCTTATTTCCCTGTATTAATAAACATTAGATGTAATACGTCAATGAATGTCATCGCAGTCATGATTGAAAAATCCCAATTTAAAACATCTTGACAAACATGCATCTTACTCGTGCGCCAAGCTGTAAAATTCTAGAACATATTTCCAGGACAAATTCAGTCCAAAGAACTCATCAGGATATTCACTGTGCGCAAAGCTGAAGAAGCCCTGATGCTCAGTAGAAATCTGAAATGAGTACTGCAAACATTAATACCCATACGAAACCAAGTTCTGGGTAATCACATGTTGCTCCCGGAAGAGGTACAATCACTCTCTAAAAGATTCTATAGTATATCCATGTTGTAGATCTAGGCAGTGAGTTTTTGTAGTATGAGACGATCACAGTAGACATTTTTAGGTTGCAGTGATACAAGCTTGCATAGCCCTATTCAGATTAATAGTAATAATAATTATCTGCCACACTATTTAATGTATAAAACACGTATGAAAATATAATGCTTGTTTTTTTGTGAATTTATTACAGTTTTCATTATTCATATACGGTATTATATGATATTTAGCATATTATTGATGCATAATTTCTAATGTCCGTCTTTCTAGATCTTAAATTAAAATTTGTCGTCAAGCATGTAGTATATTCCGGGAGCATTATTTGAGAGCCTGTTTCTCTAGGCTTACTATTATGTTAATATCTAAGGTCACATCGTCATATATTATAAAGTTGTGTCAAACGTTACTCCTATACAATATAATAAATATTATTATTACTACGTACTTTGGCATTCAAGTATTGCGTAAGAAGAATTACAGACATTTTGACACGCCTGTCAGCAATAGTAAGCAAAGCTCATACCCCATCCCTACGGTAACGTTTTAACATTATCATATTGTTTACAGAGTCTGGTTAAATAATTAAAAGTAAATACGCTACATATACATTACGTAAATACAATGCCTACGTATACTCCGGTGGCAGCCCAAGACTTGCTCCGTTCCCCATCTGGGGAGGCTCTTGGCTGCTACCAGCGCGATACACTAACACTGAACATGCATTAAGCATTACACGCACAACACTACATTCAAACTCCTGCACACAACACGCACGTACATTGGTCCTTTAAGGAATCTTTTTTTTATTGTTAAATGAAAAATGTAGGGTTCAAATTTCCGCTGAATTTTTATAGTAAGGTAAGCCAAGCCGAGGTTTGTACCAATTTGGTGCCCTTATGCTAGTTACATTATTGCGGCGAGTGCCTTCAGCACTCGCCCTGAAAGTTACGGTGAAGCTGTTAAGGCCCTACCGGCCAACATCATTAGCTATGTAATAAAAAAATGCTTACGTAATCTTCAGCGTCAAATCCCTCGTCCTCTATATCTACAAAAAACCACTTCAGTAACACTTCTATGACCCCTGGCATGTAACAATATTACCATGTTAAGAATATTTTCTTCTGAAGGTTATTATTTATTTCGAGAAAACAACAGCTTTTAAATTAAAATTACATGTAAATACTTATAAATAGTAAAGTAATGATTTCTATAGCATTATAATTCATCACAACTGACTGAAACAGAGGAAATTACTGTAAAAATAAACCTATATTAGAAATGACAACTATGGATATCGAAAAGATAACAATAGCATAAGTACATAAAATTGTTGCTGAAGAAAGAACTGATAACTGTGACAATATTATGTGATCATTATGTAAACGATGGCAATGTTTGGAAATGACATCCTTCTCTAAGCATTTACTACTTAAACTTTATAACTATGAGTTATATAGTTCCATAATTAAAACCCATACTCGTATATAAGAAATACAAGATCTAATTTGTGCTTTGACTTTGTAAAGAGTGCTTTGACCACAATCTCACATAATATTAAGTGGCGATATGATCCAGGATGGTAAACACACTAAAGCCCATAGGTAGTGATTCTCAAGTAATGCTGCCGGAACACACGTATTCGTGTTTGACGACAGGTTTTTCAAACTTAACCCTTTGAGCACTTACCTGGCGTTTACGCCAGCTTTCCATTGTTTTCCTATTGTCTTATTTTTATGGGTACTCGACACATTAAGGGTGGTAGCTAGTAGCTACCCAGGTGGGCATTATTTGAAAATGTCCAACCACCATGCTATGGTTTTCTCACGATGTTTTCCTTCACCGAAAGCTCAGGCTGATTTTAGAGTTGGATAGGTGGATTTGAACCCACGTCAATTGACGCGAAATCCGACCGTGCTACCAACTAAGCCTAAACTAGATTGTTTACCGAACCGGTGATAGTATTTTGACGTTCATAAGTGCCTAGTTTAAATAGAGTAAAATATCTATGAATTTAAATGTATTGCTGTACAGTTCGAATTGATTTCATACACAAATAGACGTAGGTGCATAGACTCTCGTTACTTTACTGAATAAATATGAACAGAACAGACGTGATGCGGGGCGCTGACCTGCTCGCATGCGGTGCATGAGGTAACGAGAAGCCGGTCAAGTGCCGCACATCCCCGGTGTTAGAATTTGCACGAATATATTTCACGAAATTTCGTTTGCTGGAGCTTAAAACGCGGTGGAGTGATCCTCAAAGTAAGTTTCAAATAGATTTACCTAAATTTTCTGCAGATTTTCCAACGTATCTATATTTATTTTACATACGTTTGCTTGTTATATACAATTATTGTAACAGGAAATAGTTGGAAAGTTAAGGGGAAAAAGTTGTACAAAAATGAATAAATATAAAGCCAAATTTAGAAAAAAAAATGTATTATCATTCTTTGAAATATAAATGGCACTATTATATTACGCAAAGAAAGTTTTTTTTATATATAAAAGAGTTTTTTTTAAATGAATTCGGAATCATTATACTATCTGTACATACCACTACAATAAATAGTTTCATCATGATCAGTCAACATTGTATAACAGAATTAATGTTTATTGATTATTCCGGGAATCTAAGAACTATTTTCATGGCAACGATTTCTATAATAAAACTTTAGATGTTATAAATCGCATAACCTGATAACACGATTCACCGCGTCGCTTTCCGGGATCCACTAGTACCGACCCACCAGCTAGCAGATTCGTAGGATAACTCAGTCTGACTGGATCGCGACCTTCATGTACATGAAAACCCCATAATGGTGTCACGTTAAGGCGCATCACGCTCCGGGTTCAGCAACTGTATATCTAAATCAACCTATAGATTTCAGCCGTGATAGATGAAATCTGGTATGATGAATGCGACTGTCTAAAATTCTCATCTATGGGCGGTTGTCTTCGTTAGTATACTTCACTTTATTTAAAATCAGTCGAAGTGTAGTCATTTTGCTGGGCTCAAATAAAAAAAAACATTAAATTAAATAGCAGATTCACTTTAATCTACCAAAAGTAATATTTGATTACACATTTAACTGAAATCGTTGTGTAAGTATTATGTACGCGTGATATCTATAACCTCCGTGGCTATGATTCACAATAAATTAGAGATGGCCCGAATGTTCATTTCATATTCGGTATTCGGATTATTTGACTGCTTTACTGAATATTCGTCTTCTTCCGAATATTCGGACTAGTAGTAATCAATGTTTCTACTGTGCTAACTTGTATATAATTAAACATGATTAATGTTCTTGCGCTTGTGACATTGAAGCTTTATTTCCAATAATTTTAAATGTATTGAGATAGATATATAATTCCAATCTACCTACGTGCTTTTTGTACATAGACCTGTATTGTTTCAGTATGGGAATCATTTATGCCGAATGTTCGGCTGAATGTTTTGTTCGATTAAAGTCTTAACAGTCATTCGGCCGAATATTTATAATCGGTACAACCCATGTTCACAATAACAGCCACCAGTAAACCATGACGACCCTACCATTCAGGAGTATAAAATTAGACACGTATTTCGCTTATTTCTTACCTCGCAGAATATTCATTAATAACACTCGACCTACGTTTCAACCCACGCTACAATATCTAATGGCTGTGTGAATATGTCAATTAAAACATCAGTGATCCATCAAGCAAACGTACGTAATTCGTAAAAGATTTACAATTCATCCGCACATCTTCTGTAAACAATAGTGAGCTTGCGCCCTTGACTTTTATTTACCATGCAGTAAGTCATCCGAGGTTACAATAATAATGGCTTTATTACGCAACATATTTTCAATTGTAACCTAGGAAGAGATTATTAAACGTACATATAATGAATAATATTAATGATCCAAGATCATGATTAATCGCTATTTAGTGGCTTTGAGTATAATACATTACGTTATAATGAAGCAATTAAAGTTGTATGAATGAAAAATAGAATTACATAATATTATGAAGTTTTCTAATTTAGAATATTCGTTTTTATATTCGTTTTTTTCAATTTTGAAATTTGTCTTTGTGTAACGTCATATACATTGCTAATAGATTCTATCAGTAATTTTATAAACTTTAAACTATTATCGAATAATGAACATGTCACAGAAGACGTACTAATGTGTCGAGTACACATAAAAATAAAAATAAATGGAAGACAGTAGGAAAACAATGTAAAGCTGGCGTAAACGCCAGGTTAGTGCTCAAGGGGTTAAAAAATAAACAGCTGCTGGAATAACAATGCTTTGGCATCGAGATTATTTAGGCATTATAGATATAAGTATTATGTTCCTACAATTTACGTGGTTTATTCCACAATGTCTCTTAAGGTGGGTTTCAATATCTAATCATAAAAGTTAAGATTGAAATAGATCGTTTTTTTTCCATTAAACACAGACACTGATTTGAGACTTTAGTGAAAAAAAGGATTGAATCTTCGGTGAAGCAGATTGAGACTGCATCAGGAATCCGGCCGTATGTAACCACATCGAAACTAGCTTTAGCTCTAACGAAACATAATGAAATCCCATGGTATATATAAATACGTATTTTGTTAGTAAAAATCGCCATAAATTTAGTAGATGTATTAATTTTAATATATTGGTATCCGTGTATTTTCATAAGGGTAGGTCATTTTAAAAGCCCGGCAATGCCATTCGCAATCACCCTCAAGTTTTATAATGTGCCACCAATCACTAATATCTATATTTCATTATACTCATTTCACAGTAATTCTAAAAAAGGCATGTATTGTAGTGTATTATATTATGTTACATAATCACTTAACATCAGGTGAGATTGTAATCGAATTCTAAACATAACACAGTGTAAATAAATTAACTATTAGTTAATTAATGTTGAAAAAAATGGACATTTAGCCGCATGTATTATTATATACTAGTTTTGTGACCGCGGCTCCGCCCGCGTTTCATGTATATTTCACTGCGTAACAAAGTTTTTAAATAATAATAGTAAATTTTTTTTTGACGGTGCCGTCCTCTGAATAGTATTTTGTTTACAATTTCATATGTTTTTTTTTCGCGGAACCCTAATTATTTTCGAAAAATAAAATAAGCCTAGTTACGTGGAGTATCGGTCCAGCCGTTCTGGTGATTAGTAGGAAGAAACACAAAGACAGACAAAAAAAAAAATCGTATTTTTCGATATAGGTACCGTGTATTCAAAACTGTCAGTTTGATATTACAAACAGACACTTCAATTTTATTTATTAGTCTAGATTCCTACTCAAAATATTTAGACTTACTGATGAAATACTTACACTATTTATCATGTTACCAAAAACAAATATGAAATAATACCCTTCCATCAAAAAATCCCACGTATTATGATCCTCTTCTAACTTTGTAGATGACACTTGAAGTAAAAGGTCGAACATTCGAGGCGCGAATTGATCGTCACGATAGCAAACTAACATGAAGCTTGACAGGTCAAATTACAAAGTTTGCACTGCCTAATTAAAAATTACAATTACTTGTTAAACTAGACGAGGGACGACAGACAGCCTTTGTTAATACAAATGCGCGAAAACATAAACGTCACACGTCAATTATTAGAATTAAAAAAAAAATCTTAATTACTCGAATTGTTTTCACTTTAGAGACTGTCAAATATAGAACCACAGAAATGCATGCTATTAATGCAAAATGAATAAAAGAACATTTTAACACGTATTTTTAGTGACAAAATAAAATTTTATGATAAGTCCTTGAAATATTTTTACTATTTAAAAACCATTTTATTTTGTTGTCTCAATAAATTTCTTAATTTCAAGCTTTTGATACAGTTCCTTTTCAAACTTCCTCAAAATCATCGTATTTTAATACCCAATATTAGACGTTTATATCGCTTCTGTTAGTAAAGTAACCCATTAAAAGTATAATTTCCTATGTAATTTCAAACAAAGTAGTCCGTCAATTTTTATATTTCTCACGCTTCGTGCGAATAATGTTACAATATTTCTCTCGAACAATAATTGATTTCGTAATAGGACCCTTTGTGTAGCACTATTTATTATACTTTCGATAGGTATCTTTCAAAATATTATCTACGTCTATGTAATAATAATTGGTTGTTCTGAATAGAACCGTCAAGTGGTGCTTCGATATTCACAATGGCTTCAACAATGACGCCGACCTTGGAGAATTACATCGGTTCAAACAAAATATTGGGGCAAAGGTTATCGGTGGATCCCAAACGGCTGTTCTTTCGTTCCATTGTAATATACCCTACTTGCGGACGTCAAGAGTGCCCGAACCACTTATCCGAGTTATTTCGAATACCATTCGAGTCATGGTCGATTGAATATCATATACAAGGAACCATGATTAGAACGCATGTCACTGTGAAACTTAAAATGGACGCCTTTGTTGTGACTTAATAAAAAGTGATAATTTTTATGAATGAATAAGTACTCAAAGGAAACGTAAAAGTATTCGACGGTTTTTATCAAAAACAAACAATAATATAGGAAATGTGAATGGAATATTTTGATAAAGTAAATCTAAAGAAAAAGTAATATAGTGGAAGAGTTTACAAAGTCAGCTTCCTCGAATCCCTTGGTTTCGAGATGTTACATTGAAGAGATATCCATCCATTCAACCGAAAGGCGTCCACTGCTGGACACAGGTATCCCCAAAGATCCCTACAACAACCGGTCTTACACCACCCGAATTCAGCGGATTCCCCCGACCTTACTCTCGTGTTGTTACTTAGTTTTATTAGGTACTTAGGTTTATTGAAGAGTTATTGATATCATGTTTTTATGAAACATAAAAAATCATGATATCTTAATTATTGTAAGATTTAAGATGATCTTTTAGAAGAGGGTGTTTTAATACTGTTATAAACTTCGTGAATTGACCACAACCTTAATTGATGATAAATGACGATTTAGTCCAGGACGATAAACACATTAAGCCTAAAGGTAAGGCTCAAACGACTCTCAGGTAATCCTGACAGAATACACCTATACATGCTTGGCATCAAATTATAAAAATGGCCTACTTTTGTTTTTTTACGAAAGTTTTCATTATATTAAAATACAAAATCAACAAAAAAAAGAGTTCAAATAATTAAATAACTTAAAAAGATAATTCTTTAAACCGATTTAACTCGAACGTAACTACGGAGATATTTATTATTATTAGCCAGAACAATAATAATTCATCAAAAATCTAATTAAGTTTGTCGGTGCGAGAATCCAGCCCGTGAACCGGTGACAGCAGATTAAGTTCAGTTTTAATTACACCGGTGCCGTGGTAATGTTCTAGTCAGCTCACTGTTTTAGTACCGCTCACATGTCTGAGCGAGCACAATCGAGACTAGTTTTGACAGAGTCGATTCTAGTTTATTAGCTTGTTTTTATTAACAATAATAACAATTATACATATGCCTTTTCGATTATTAATTTTTTAATTTCAAATTTTATTACCGATTAAATTTTATTTTATGATTAAATGTTTATTCTAAATTTTATTATCCCTGAAAAATTTATTTAAGGTATTTATTATGGTTCATTTAAATTTTATGACTTTGATTTATTGGTTTTTAATTAATTTTTAAATTTCTATTTAAACGTTGTCAACGATAATAATTGCTTTGTAGTAAATTTATTATGTGTTTACAAATAGTAATGCGTGAGAGAGATTTCGTTAAATTGAATGCGATTTATTTTATTTTATCTCAATAAATTGCTATAAAAAAACACCAAGTTTTTAAATATAAATTCGCTCTCTTCTTTTAGTTGATGGCTTAATCATTGCTTCATTGTCTATAATTTTCAAGTCTAATTAATTTGTACCCTATTCAGCAAATCGACGCATATATAGGATTATTTATTCTAAATATTACAACGTGCTACTTTATATCCATTTCGTTTACTATTTACTGGCGAAATATTTAGCAAATCTTGAGCAAGTATTTGATAAAACGGTTCATTGATTTTCTAGCTATAAGAAACTAATGGACAACAGAGTCTTGATATTGAATATGCAACATCCAAAGCAAAGATTAGAAAATCTTTTAAGACATTTTTTTATACTGGCATGCCAGAATTATTACACTTTTTCTGATGTTAAATATGTCAGATTCCAAGCACGATGACGACCGTAAATATATGAGAATGTATCGACAATCGCCATTATCATTGTTTCGTTCTCCAACTGGAGAGGATCTTGACGCCGCTACCAGCGTGATACAGTGACCCTGAACATGCATTAAGCATTACACGCAGAACACTGCACTCACACTCCTGCACATAACACGCAGGTACATAGGATCTGTAAGGAACCCTTTTTTTTAATTATTAAATATAAAATATAGGGATCTAAATTCCGCGGAATTTTTAGACTTAGGAAAGGTCTAAACAGAACTCGCCTTTACCAAACCGGTAGTACTGCCTTTGCTTGTAATCGCTGCAACCGCGCAAAATTTAAAGGGAAATAATTTACAGTATACTGAGTAAATGACTTGAGTACGACCCTGGTGATTAAACATAAACTGTACACAATTGCAACGTTACTTGCCACCCCTGCACGAACAGGGCAGGGGTAAGTCAACTCGTTGCCGCCGTAACATTCGAGTAATTGTAGCTGCATCTAATTAAACTAACAATGTATCTCGTTCACATGTTAAAGTTTTTTCATTATATTTTACATATTCCGTTTTAACGATTTTACAACTTTATGTATAATTTTTATAATTTTTTATTGATTTAAAATATCCATAAATTTCTCAATAGTGTTATTAGGCCTACCGTTGCCCAAGTTTGTCATGTTTACCCAACAACATTTTCATTTTCAAACCCTCACTTAAACTAAATTGTTATAATGTTATGAGATAAACAGTTTAGCTCTAAATAAACAGTTATATACAATATATTCAAAAAAAAAATTTGAAATGTCATAGATTACACTTCTTTTTTTTATACGGTATACGCTCAGTGCATTGACCACAATCTCATATGAGGATGACCCCTTGAGCACTAACTTGGCGTTTCCCCAGCTTTCCATTGTTTTCCTATTGTCACATTTTTATGGGTAATCGACATATTAAGTGACTTTGTATTATGTCTGTATCATGATAATAATATGCAACCTCCAACATAAAAGAACATAGAGGTTGTTTCCTATATCAAACGACATAAGGTCACCCGCAATAAAATTAATTTTTCATAATAATTTTAGGAGACAACATAAAAACTATGTTCATGAAAAAAACAGCTTTTTAATATTGATCGCAGTTTAATGATCTCATATCACACATTTTTATATAGGTATAGGTATGATTGAAAATATATGCAGAGATAAGCGAAGTAAAGAGAACCTATTAACTTAGCAAAGTTATTAACTAGACACTGAAGCGTTATGTCTATCTACACTTAGGTATTCCAGACTCGCTAAAGGCATGTGACATGGTGTATTATTACGTCGAACTTAATTAAAACGCTTATAGACTTGTACGATGATTAAATTGTTATATCATACACAGGTTACTACAGTTGATTAGATATACCACAATGAAATTAAAAATAATAGTAAAAAATAACCCTGATACAAAAGCGTAAATCACAAAAAACAGATACATATGACTATTGAAAAGCTAAACATTATTTATTCTCAAATGCAGACCTTTTTATGCAGTTTATCCTACAAAACTATATTTGTCTTCAATGACATATAAACACTTTTATAATATATACTGAGTTGACACACCTCTTCAATAAGGAATCGTATTAAGAATTAATGAGCCAGAAATCAGTTCCAATCAGAATTCTAAAATTTCATAACTTTCGAATTTCACAAACTCATCATGAGAACGCTCTGTTTGAAAGCTATACAAATTTGTATTTTCTTTGTTAGTCTCACTTCCGCGTTCCCAATATTACATGTGCGTTTTTCTTAAATCTATGCGCTAAAATTATAAGGGGAAATAAAGGAAAGCTTCCAAATACAGCTGTTTGAAGTTAATATGTTATATTATCGAACACTATAAACTGGTCCATCTATCCACACGATAGACTAAGAAATGATAAATGAATTAACCATTTTGATCTGAGTAAATTATAAACAATAATTTATTTCTACTAAAATAAGGATATGGATATAGAGATTAAGATAGAAGATCTTAACGATACATTACATCTTTACGCTGTCTAAATTAGTATGCTACGTCAAAAAAGCATACGTAACAAACATAACAACCAATCACATAATAATAATACAAAAACAAACAAATTAATTTCTCAACGCTTTGAACCGGGTAGCTATTGCACGCGGCTCGCCACATCAGGTTCTCGGATAAGCGAGCTGGGATGTCGTGGGAATGTTAATTCATCCCCTATTAGTATTCAAGACGAAACAACAACTAATAAAAAGGGGCCACCGTCGGGAAAATTGAAAATATCCGCAACCGTCAAGAAAATGAGCGAGCCCTCTTCGTCACGCCGTGAAATTAGAATCGTCCCGGTTTCAAGGATTCACGTCACGTGGCGCGAAAAGTTTGTTTACGTTTCCATTTGATTATAATCTAAGCAAAATTTCCTTAACGACCGACCGGTCTTTTTGTTATTAATGCCGCGACGGCTCACTTACTTCTTTGTGAATTTATATTGTACTAGCTGTGCCCGCGACTTCGTCCGTGAGGAATAGTGCCTTTAGGTAGCACTTTAAATTATTTAGTCTTATTATTTTACAAATAAGATACACACGTGTAAATACTTTAAAAATAATTATTTAATTATTATTTCAGTACGTAAAGTATTTATTTATTTACATTAAAATTCACAGCTCGTATAAAATAGACATATAAACTAAGCCGATACATAAAGAGCCAAAAATGAATTTATCACTATTTAAAAACTAATTATAAGACTATGTTTACATTTACTATATATGTACAATAAATGACTATGTATGTTTGTCAATTTGTTTATGTAAGGATACATGGCTGTGGATAAATGTTGTGTTATTTGTTTACTAAAGAGATTTTCATTTGGTTTCTAAAACTGTTTTTAGATATATTTTTGTTATGAAGTTAAATAGATCTATGTCACTATCTACTCATAGTATAGTATTAATATAAGTTTATTTAAGTATAATTTTAAATACTACCTTTCTTGTTTTCCCATCTTTTGCCATCAGTATTCGCATGCATGTGGCGCAGTCGTCTGTCCTCATATGTCTGCTCGTTCGGACAAGCACACTAAGGCATATTTCACCACCTATACCAAGCCGTACCTTTTTTTTTTTGTCGATGGGAAATGCATTTACGCACTACCCTTACCTATTGCATTAGTGAGACCAAAGTCCCCCGACGCAATAGGTAAGGGGGGCACGGAGGGACGAACTCCGTGCCAGTGTGGGACTCACCCGGGCGTGAAGCGCCCGGAAATACCCACTAAAACCCCCCGGGGCCGTCCGCCGCATTTGGGATGGGGGCGACACGGGGTGGCTTTCGCAAGCACCGCGTCGCCGCAAGCACCGCGTCGCATACCAAGCCGTACCTCGCCGCGCTCCGCTGCCCCCCGCTGGGCTCCATTGCCCCCCCGGCCGCACTCAGTCCCGCCCTTCCGTAAATGTTACATCAGAATAGCTCTAACATTTTGTATCTTGTCGCAAACTTATAAAACAGTTACATAAACCTTTCATATTTCCATACAAACTTTCATCCTCTATTCCCTACTGTCTTTTTACACCCTTGAGGGTAAAACTTTTAATGTCATATTTATGTATATTGAATCAACAGCCTAAAAAATAAGTTTGAAGCTTCTAGTTCTAAAAATGATGATACTTCCATACAACTTTTCATCCCCCTTACAACCCTTTTTTGGCATTAAAAAGTTTCTTATGTCCTTTCTCAGGCTTTAGACTACCTGTGGACCAAATTTCAATTGAACCAGTTAAGTAGTTTTGGCGTGAAAGCGCTACAGACAGACAGAGTTACTTTGACATTTATAATATTAGTAAGGATTGTATATTAATCATTCAGGACACGTGGAAGCATTTAAGTACTCGATAAATTTACAAAAACCGCATTGTATAAATCGAATACATAACATTTATAAAGTTTTCCGTATGCGAAGAACGCAACAGTGGAAAAATATTAAACCGATTTGAATGGAATTATTAGATTAAAACACAACTCGAAGAAGTATCGTAACTAAATAGGTTTTTTTTTGTTTAGACGGTAAGAAATAAAAATACATGTGTAAGATATCAACATTACAGTCGTCAGCTACAAATTCGAAATAAATATATTAGTGAAACACATTTCATAATATTAAAAACACATCACATTAAAATCTAACTTATATTAAAATTTTAATCTGATATTACGTGCTTCGAGATCGTAAACACCTTAATGCAGGTGAAGCCATAAATTCATTATAACTTTAATATGCTGCAGTTAAATAAAGTTAAAATACAGTACGGACCTGTACATGTATTTTCAACAATAATAACAATAAAATTATACTGCAGAAGTTGTTGCGAGATACCTGTATTCTGCAGTATTAAATTATGATTCTAGTTATTGCATCAGACAATACGATATCTATATAACAGATTATACAATAGATAGACGATAAATAAAAAGTTTTTTAGATTAATTTTCGGTTAATTATGAAAAACTTTGTATTTATTCATGTTACAATAATATAAATCAAAAAGTCCCTTATCTAATTACTTTGCGTGTAGTGTGAAAGTATCTAATATAGATGACTAATTTAAATTTGAAATAAAAATAATTGAAGGAACGCGATGCTGATCATTATTTGTAAATTTCTTTCCGCATTCATAACTGGTTCTATATACTACCTGATATATTAAAAGTATACTAAATTGAAAGGAATAATTAAAAAGAAAAGTGCGTCTTTGGGATTCTTTAGTTAAAATATTATAAAACAGGTCATCGGGTTATAAAGTAGCTTGCTAGTTATAAACTAACTAGCTAACAAACAGTGTTACCAGTAGTGACATACTCACGCCACTGAAACACGGTAGTTTACAATGTGCCTAATTAGAAAGTTTAAAGTTACCGAAAGGGCAATGGAGAGAGCTATGCTCAGAATTTCACTGCGTGATAGAATCAGATTTTAAGAGATTTGCAGAAGATTTACAGAAGAACCAAAGTACCCGACATTGCTGATGACAATGGGCTGGGCACAATGCTCGTAGAACCAATCCCCGATGGAGCTAAAGAGTTCTCTAATAACTGCTGCGTATCGGAAAACGCAACGTGAGTAGTCCCCCCACAACGTGGTCCAACGACCTAATGAAGGTCGCAGGAATCCAGTTGTTGCGGGTGGCGGTCTTAGTAGAGACCTTTGGGGAGACCTATTTCCGACAGTGGACATCTTTCGGCTGAATAGAACAAACTAGCACATAGACCTTACATTTTACAATAAATTAAATATAACGATAAGAATTATTAAAGTATTAAAGTGTCAACAAATTCTAAATAGTGCCAATATCAAGAAAAATTATCAGGAATTATGACATAGTATAATATACCTACAGTGATCGCACAATGGTAGCATAAAGCAATTTAATCATCGAGTCGAATGGTAACGTTAGTGCGGATAAACTAACTTATTTGTATGAGTAGTATTCATACCGCAAAACGTCGAGCCGGGAAATACCTAGTGCTTAAACGAATTATTAGCCTCATTAGGCTAATGTATCATACGCTATGGTATGGAAATGCTATTTAATTCGTCAGATTAGCACTCGTTCCTATTCTAATAACAGATAGAAAATGATTATTATATTAAAGACGTATATTATTAAAACCGTATGTGTACAGATAAGTTATTAGATAAATTGAATATGAAAAAATTAGTTTGCTTAATTATTATATCTAACTTATATTTAAGAGTACATTTAAAAAATTGCAAATTTTGTGAATCAAGAAAGCTCACAAGCACTTCCAACATACGAGCTTAGATTCATTTGATGTTCGTTTAAATTTACGCATATATTATACACGCATAAACGTTACGTCTGCCCTTTTTAAAATTTCAATGTCAAATATTCACGTTGTCGTTTGTCAAACGTCAATCGACATTAGATATGACATGACATGTAAATTAACTCTAAAGACGTAGAATGTCAACTCTATGTCATAATGAATGTTACAAGTATCTATAATAATAAAAAATAAATTAAGTTACTTAATAAGCGTCTTATTACTCGTAAACTGCTTCTTTGATTTTTGTTTTGTTAATTATTCGTTACAGACTGACTGAGACTTTTAAAATAAAATATTGACTATAGTCGGTAAAATATAGCTTAATTGAAATGAAAGCTCTCAAACAATTGTGACCAGTGCTGAGAAATTGTCGATAAAATAAACAGTTCAAAGTGCGTATGGTATAAGCAGTAAGCATTTATAAGTATGTAAATATTAGTATTAGACTGGAATAAAATTAAAAAAAAAAGTAATTTGTTTATTGACTTATTTGTATACACCTTAATTGAGTATCTACAGTATTATCAGAATCGCTAGAACAATCCTAGAGATTATTAATAATTCATTGTAACATATGGAATCAAAGCGGTCAGAGTTACAAATCGTCTGTCATAATTCCCGCGTGTTATTAATCACTTTATTTCTTCCGGTTATCTGGTGTTGCATGTGCACATGAATTATTTAATAAACTTCTTGTCCTCCATTGACAAATCTCCAAATTTTTCTATGCTGATTCTTGTCAAAATAACTCTAATACAAATCAGCAACTTAGTCTCATGCTTGTGACAACGGTAACAAGGGTCTGTTATATTGATGTTTACGCTCGAAATATTCACGTAAACGAATCAAAAACTTCCCATGAGTTTCACTATTTAGAACAGTTTTTCTGAACTTTTTTGGCATTTAAGCAACAAAATAACAATAAAATATCAACAAAAAAACGTAACGAAAGCAATAAAACAAACACAAAATAATAATGACAAGTATCAAATATTATAAAATTAATGAAAACCGTCATATTAAAAAAAAAGCCAGGTCGATGTGTTCATTGAAGTCAAGTTCGTGGATTTTTTCTTGGAAAGGAAAAATTGTTTTTTGATACACAAAATAGCCACGTAGTTCAAGAGCCGATACACCATTTTGCTGACACTGACTGTGAAGTAGTACTGAAATAATATTTTATTATTATTTCAATATATTTTTTATATATCGATTTATCCGTCTCTAACATTTGTGCAACATACGTAACCTTACAAGGATATCGTAGATTATTATAATTTTTTTAATGAATAGCAATTAACGTAAATTGCTGTAGTTTTAAAACTCATTTTATATAGTACGTTGATTTATATATAAAGCACTATATTTGAAAAAACGATTAACTTGCCATAAGTAAATTAATTTTCAGGTGGTAATATAAATAAATCGTCAGACGTTCCAGCAATGTTATGTCGCTCTTTATACAGATAACTGTCATTTTAATTATGCCATATTTTACAGACTTGTAATTTATTTTCCTAAGTTATAAATAACATTAATTTTTGGCACAAATTATAATTGATAACAAATTTAAATTGCCCGGGAAATTGAAAATTCAGGAAAAACTCAAATTATTTCTTTATGCGATTTTTGTATGAACGCGAAATCATAATGATAACAATATTTATTAAAATTTGGACAGAAAAACGTATGCGGTGTCAACTAATATAAATAAACAAATAATATAGGTATTCTTTTTTACGTATTTTGATCGAGAGATGAGCATTTATTTGTCAAATAAAAAATAACAAACGATTCTTAGTTTTGCAAAACTTTCAAATTATTTTCTCCAAAATTTTACTTACTTCACCAAGATAATTTATGTTTGTTTTTCTGATTTAGATTTGAAACCTTTTCACAATCAACCCCTTGAGCACTAAACTGGCGTTTACGCCAGTTTTCCATTGTTTTCCTATTGTATCATATTTATGCGTAATCGACATATTAAATAGTAATTTCTAAGTATTGTTTTTTGCCAAAATATACTATTCGACAACAATAAATTACACTCCAATAATGTTTCAAAGATCAGAAAATGCATAAATACAAATAATCTAAAACATTAAATTGTGTTAATAACAAATAAGTATACCAACTTTACCAGTAGATGCCTGGAATCGGCAAACTAATCCTTTGTTTTTACAGATAACAAAATCCTGAAAGTTTCCGAGAGCTGGAGAAGACGTTTCTCCGGACATGACATAAAGATAACCCTTGTCTTAGTTCATACAATATATTGAATAGAATTAGCGTTTTAGATAGATACCTATGAAACTCGTGCCTAAATAAATGGCTTCCAAATTAAATTAAACCCGAAACTATAATTATTAATGCAGACTTAACCAAAAAAACATACAGTCTACAGAACTAAAAAAAAACACGATTTAAATAGCTATCCGAACCAATAAGAGTAGCAAATAATTCTTAAATATTTATCATATATGACAAATTTTAAAATGAGAATTAAGTAACTAGGCTTAGTGTGTTTACCATCCTGGAACACATCGTCACTTAACATCAGTTGAGATCGTGGTCAAAGCACCATGCCTATACCGTGTAATTTTTTTTATAATTTAATAGTTTTATGCGATAACTAAGGAAAATTAAAAAAAGTAAAAAATAACAATTAATACCATGTATCGTTCTGTATCCGATTGAATTATACATATTTGTTTATGGTAAAGCTGTGTAAATGTTTTTGGCATAGTATCTTTACAGATCTAGGATAGACATAAAGGAAACATGTTATGTCTATGGGTATCATCAATATATACAAGATGGTGCACAAGTCGTTTCATCAATCCAAGGAACTAGATCACATATTATTTCTATAAGGGCTAAAGATTAATAAAAAATAAATATAATTAATTAAACATAAAAACACAATTAAGTAAATTAAGATAGCTGGCAAGACTTCAAAAACATTTTCAAATAAACGAATTCCTATCTTACAGTTAGTTCTTAAGAAGTTTATTTAAAACAGTTTATTGTGAAAATTATTAATTATATTCAGTCCAAAAAAAACATATGCGTTATAATTGTTCAATATATAAAACCTTGTAACATTAACGTCCAGTAAAAGAGCATAAAAATAGCCGTAAGTCAAATTCAATATTAAGAATATGGCAACACTGTTACGATTTCTCGAATATAATCGTAAAATCTAATACACTTAATAACATTCATCCGAATGAAGCTAAATGGGACAAGTTTCGTATAAGTGTGAAACGTAGGTACCTCCTACCTACTTCCTTTGTTTCGCCAAATAACGTTTTAGTGAAACGGAAGATTTCCTTATCAGATCCCTTTTGCTATTCCGTATAGTCTGCCAACTGTAGTAATTTATTCATACAGTTCCAGTGAAATTGGTGAACCCCATTTTAGTGTGTGTTAGCAAAAATCTGTTATAGAAACTTGTATAGTTAGCTAATACTATGCTCCGAAATAGATTTATAAGTACTTTCTTTTAGCTTCTATGCATGACTTCGTTCACTATAACTTTAGAATCGATTCCAGAAGAGTGTATGAAGATATTATACAATTTTTGATTAGGAACAATTCTCTAGTAGATCATTTTGAAGTAACTCTTAAGAGGAAACGCGCTCAGTAACAAATTTGAAAAATAGATATTTAAGAAATTTATTGCTGTCATGTTGCGCCCCAATGAAAGAGAGCGCAAAAGGGACGCCTGTAGCTCGGGTTGACTATACCTTTACAAAATAAATGAAATTATCACTTCGTATCCGGTTTTCCCTTTAAAACTGGACCGATTTTAATTGTTCTTTCATTTATAACATACATAAATGCTTTGATAGAAAGACTGAAATTGCCTTTACGTATTGCTATTTTTAATCGTCTAAATTGTTTGACGGCATCTGATAACGTCGATTACATTTTTCAAGGCTTCTAATTTAATTACTAATTAATATATGAAAAAGATCAAAAAGTATGGTCTAGGCCGCGGTACAGTATTTTTATTATAACCGTTTAAATTTTTTTATTTTAATGTTATTATACAGGGAGGAAACAGGGAAATACGTTTTGTATGGAATAAACATTACCCGTATATTCTCTAAGATTTAGGCTATGTGAGCCATGCTATTTTATTTATCGACTAATGAGTTACAAAGCATTGATTTTATCTACTTACAACGAAACTTCATTATGGTGAAACTCGCATAATTATACGTTGCGTAATTTAGAAGTTAGCAGATAAACAAACAGATATAACGAAAACTGACTTTCTTGATGTATAGACCATTTTACGCGAACAAATATATTAAATTAAGGCATTATTGTATGAGTGAAAACTGTCGAGAAGCACTCTAGATGTCATAATAATATGAATTCAGATATATTCGGTATTCGAGATTCCATTAAGAGATACCTACGCTAAAGATAGCTGATATTATTCATCCATTAATGGTCGTTTCGTGCACCCGCAAATCTGAATTTCAAAATTATATCAGTTTAAACAGATAGACAACTAGAAAATGTATTATCAAAAAGAATATTTAATTTATTAGAAAATCTTTGAAATGTAACGTCATTCGAGAAAGACTTTTTCATTTACATACAGTAATTTGTTATACACATAAATTATAAGATTATAATATCGTCTTTTAGGTGTTAGTCAAAGTGTTGCCTAATAAATTAGTAATTTGTAGTCAATGCACTGTCTATACTTTTATTACTAATTATTAAATAATTGACTATTAGATTGCATTATTTTAAAAGTAAATCAATTATGAACGGCCTTAGGCTCAGGCACGTGAAGCCTGGGATTTGGGCGGCAAGATTTTAGAAGGAGAAATTTAAAGAAAATTATAATCTAAAAATCCTTCACATCGGATGACGTCTAGACACAGTCTAAGCTTAATTTCATATTGAATTTAACTCTATTCATGAATGTTTTCTTTTGTAGGAGAATTGTATGGCTTAATTAATATTTTTTAATGACAGTCTTCCTTATGTTTCATAAGTGATTATGGTTTCAAGCGTTGCGCAGTGGTTAGTGCGGCCGGATTCTGCGTCAATGATGCGGGTTCAAATCCACTTATCCAACTATAAAACCAGCCTGAGATTTCAGTGTAGGAAAACATCGTAAGGAAACCATAGCATAACGGTAGAGCATTTTCTAATAATGCCCTACTAGGTAGCTACCACCCCTAAGTCAGAAAACCTGTCGCCAAATACCAATAGGCGTGTTACGGCAGCATCACCTGAGAACCAGGTATCTCTTGGCTTAGCCTGTTTACGATGCTGGGCCACATCGTCAGTTAACATTAGGTGAGATTGTGGTAAAAGCACTGAGCCTATAGCGTGTAAAAAAAAAGAAAAAGTTAATACTAAAATAAAAACTAGGAAACATATTGTTGAATAAACAGATTTTCTCATAATCTTTCCCGATATCTATTTGTAATCTGAGAATATTGACTCCCAACTAGATAAACAGCCAGTGAGTAATGGAATAAACAATACAGAAGCAAAACAACGAATGCAAACAAGTCGCATAATAGCTGTGTTCCCTGGAATTGACTTATAAAAAAGAGGAGCAAACAGAGCGGTTGTTTGTCCGCGGGGTGAATGTTCGCTTCACATGCCCTTATACAAACCGACCAAACAGCTAGTAATTTACTGCACTATCCTTCTATGCTTTGTTTTTTACCATTAATTAAAAGGTAAATAACCTTTTGCAATAGCGATTCGTTTGATAATGGTGAGGTTTTTTTTTTTATTTAGCCTTCTCTTATATTCTATCTATTTATAAGTAGGGAAAAGGACAACAGTTCAGTGTTTTTTTAACCTGCCTTTGTTTAGTAGCTTCTTATAAGCTATAATTTCATCAATTTTTTTCTCTTATATAATTTGTTTTTTAATTTTTTCAATAATAATTATGATCAAATTTCTATTTCGAAGCGAACATTATTTTACAACTTGTAAAATATACATATATTTATATCGAATAAAGAAATCATATTTTAGGCATTAAACACTTCAAATACGTGTAATCAGAGGGAAATAAATGCCTCCAATGATAAGTTATAAATAAAGGTAATAAGTCAGAAAAAGACATTTCTCTGACGGATTTCACAAAAAAAGGTGAAAAACTATTTGATATATTTATTTATTTTAACTTCTCATAAAGGTAAATGAAATCAAAACGAATATATTTATAAACGAGAACACAATTCGATTTAACAGAATATGCATAATAATTACAAGGCGAAAAAAAAAACTGCGAGTTATCAAAAACTTAACGAAACAAACAAACCGGCGACTCTCTGTCGGCAAAACTCTGAAACTACCGTCCGACGTTTTCACTAAAGCCCCTGTGTACTGAAACAGACAGAAACTATGATAAATGCCTTCACTCCGGTAATAAAAACCGTGACAACGGAATGATTGAAAGCGGACCAGTCGTCAAGCGTTATGTTTTACCGATGCCAGTTCTTACATATTTCTTACCGTATATGTACACAAAAGATACGTTCTGATTTATTTTTGTCATTACAAATATATCTGCTAGACAAGGCGAGCAATCCGACACAGCGGGCCACGTAAATATGTTTGCGCTCCACGTTACTGCCGACCTAACTGATATATTGGATATGTTCGTATCGCGGCACATCGCATAAACAGTTATGTAGTTAGTGTTTAAATCTGGGGGGTAGCTTTCATTCAAGTGCTAACAGAAACAAAATAAAAAAATAGTTTAATCAATTTATACCCTGAGAAGACGCTTATTAACTTCAAAAACATTAACCACCGGTTCGAAAAACAACACCGAGACGAGCCAGCAAGAAACTCGTAATTAACGTATTCCTTTTTTATAAAAGTACTAGCTGTGCACGCGAATTCGTTCGCTTTTCATTTATAAAAAATTAAATTGGTCCAAATTGTTAATCTAAACCATTCTCGAATCGTCAAGAATAGACACAAAAATTTCATTAAAATCGTTTAGAAGGAGTTTACACACTCACACAAGATTTATATATATAAAGATACTTATTTATATATTTTACAAAGAAAGCGTATTTAACGAATCCACTGAGAAGGGATTCACTTTCAAAAACGACTATCGTACACATAATGATGCACCCTATTATAACGTCATTACACAATTCTGCACGTCATGATTTATGTACCCCACACACAATTTCTAAGATACCATAACATTTTTTGTTTGTTAATGGTTTTCTTACCTCGATTTCAAAATATAACGCATTATAGATTTATATCAACTCATAAGGTAGGTAAATGTAAATACTTTTAGAGGCCAGGGATCATTATTCTTTTAATTTTTTTACATAAATTGTTTACGTCCTGATTAATTAATAGTCAATGCAATAGATTTTCCGAACGCAAACGAAGGACGTAGGTTCGAATGCAAGCAAATGTAATAATATGGTCTAGGATATATTCAGCTCCCTTGTTCATTTACATTCATTTACAGCTAAATTTAAAACTAATTTGGACCTATCACACACTCTATCCATATTGACGAAAAATGATTATAAGAAATAAATCTTCTAAAGAACGATACCAACAATGTTTCATTCAATTTATATAAACTACATAAGCTTTTGAATTTTGCCCCGTTTCTTGATGCATAAGTACGCTCCTGAACGTCACTATAATAAATTTTGCTTGAAAATAATATTACATGTCTCCTATGTTTGGTGTAGACGGGTCATGGATCGCCTCCAATAATACATAGCGAATCTTTTCACTACAATTATATACCTAAATGTACCAAGATATTTAGGTATTTTTTTCATGTAGTTTTATACACTTTACTAAATACTTAAACGGTTACTACATAAAATATGAAAGTAATGTTTTTAATAGATAATGTACATAATTTATAATATTCGGTGTAATATAAATTTGTTCTAGTTTTAAATTTTTTTTCCAAGAAATGTCAAACTTATGTTACACGTAAACTGATTAATAAACTCATGAACTAAAATGTATACTTATATTATTGTGCTATAATCAGGTTACCTCGGTAACCGAGGACTGTTTAATGTCTTGCTATAATAAACCTATCCTGGTACCATGTAGTGTCATGTATTGTTACGTAGCTAATATGTGATGTAAACGTTGTTTTACAATGAATGTCTATCAGTAAAAACACATTAACTGTGTTATTTAAATAAAACAATTTAAAATACACAAATAACGTAGAACTTTATTTTAACATTAAATTTTATCCAAATCGATACAGTCGTTTCGGGTAAACCAATTGCGCGTAACACACTTTGAATTGATTATTTTGCATTTCAAACTTCATACGCGTGAAATAATTTGAACAATTCTGCTTGACCACTATCAATAAACGTAATGATATTTAGCCTAGATTATTCCTCGAGGTTAGCAGAGATGCGCGTTGGGACACAGTAAATTAACGACTTTATCCTTATATTCTCAAAAGACAATGTATCTGTTTGTATATCCATTAGTTGTTAGTTATGTGTAATATGTGTATTACATGTAAATGACCGGTTAATATGATTTTTTTTTCATACATAGATGTATTCCCTGACCAGGTTTTAAGACGCGCGTCTTAATATGGAACTCAAAGAATTGATTATGAAAAACAGATAACATTTAAGTATTTGATGCCAAAATTATTCAAATCATACAATAATTAACTTATTATGTATGTACAAAACAAGTAAATTTCACTGCCACATAACAAATCATGACCGTACACATTTTATCATCGATCTGGCCGTGTAACAAAAATAAGAATTACGTGCCTTATAATAAATCTATCCTTTTGAGTAATTTGAACCGAGCGAGACCTTACGGTATGTCAGGGCCCTTCTTATGCGTTTCACTTAAAATACTGTGGGTGCTGTTGATTCCGTCAGCCATTGTATACTTACTAAGTCGAGGCAATGCCGGTGGGCGCGCCTCATGCCTCCCGACTGAGTCAGCATAGATCAAATTGCTTCGTAGCTACGACTTACGAAATCAAAGAACATTTAGCAGAGTTCAAACGCTATTGATATACGTGTTAAGGAAGTTACTAAGTATATTCATAAATTGCAACAGAACACTTATTTAGCAATTTCGCCCTCGTAAGAAATGTTTTGAAAGAAACCGTGACTTCGTATTGTCGATGGCACTGACACGCGAGGATACGTTAATTAGGAATGTGAAACACGTACGTACCATCCTTTCGCTTTTAGCGGTATCAATCCTCCGTGTATACGATGACAAGGATCCAAAGGATTTTTGCATTTGGTTACAATATACACGTCTGTTAAAAATATTTCTTTATTGCACATAGAAAATGTTTAACATATCATACCTATTTCTTTTTTAAGAGTTGCCTTAAATATGCATCTATAGGCAATATTTTTATACCTATGGCTGGCTAAACAGCCACGTTAGTTAACGTGATTATTAATATTTTTATACTGATTAAGATAAATATTTCCACTGCACTATAGATTAAAAAACACCGGATAATTATTTTAGACTAATGTCTACCGTGGAAAAAAAATACCATCAGTTGTTTCCCGACATTGTTTTGTCCTAAAAATTGAATTAACTAGACACTAATGAGTATCGAATAATATTAACGTGTGTCTCATATTTGAAGTACAGTAGAATCTCACTAATCCGGCATTTAAATTACTGAAAAGTAGTTCGGCACGTCCAATAATCCGGCACGCCTCCCTCACTATTCCGCTTTTTTTTTTTTTTTTTTTTTTTTTGACGGGGGGAAATGCATTTACGCACTACCCATTTACGCACTACCCCCCTCACTATTCCCTAACCCCGCTTTATAAATAGTGCAAATTATGACACATAAAGAAATATGTGAAGAAGTATAGGCAGAAGAAAGCCTTGTAGATATATCAGAGCCGAAATGTATTATTTTATTTATTACATTTTTTCTCTATACAATCCGGTAATCCGAACACTCCAATAATCTGACATCCCATAGATTTTAATAGTGCCTGATTGTGAGCTTCTTTCTACTGTATTATAATAGTAAAAATAAAACTTACTGCTCTTGCAAATTACTTTCATCAGCAACAAGAATTGATGTATCGTAAAAGCAAAAAAAAAACCTAAAATCAGTATACAATGGATATCATCGATGTTTGCTCGGCTATTTCATACAGGTGCATTCAGAGCACGTTAGCGTAGTAAAATAATAAAACTCTATCCTACACGTCAACGTTTTGAATAAAATGCAAAACGTGTCTGGGATGCAGCCAAAACGGCTCGCTGCACACCTCAAGCATCGAGGGTTACTCTCAACAGGAAAAAAACGATTTGCCCACGTCGATGTTTATACTTTATTTTTTAATGCAAATCCTGGCAAGATTAAAAGCTTTGTTGTGGTATTTAAAAAAAAAATTGCATTTAATATATTCGTTTTTACTAAATTGATAATTATTTTGTATTTGTATTATGGTGTATTTTGCATAAAATATGCTTATTCTGCACATACTTATTCAAGTACAATTCAAAAATAGCCACGATCACTAAAAGATTTTTCAATTGTTAAATATCACTGTCAATCCAAACAGCACAGCACAAAGAGGAGACCGTGACTGTAAAAAACACTGCATAATGTATGCTATCTCGTTCTCTCACCCGTTAAATCCATAGATGTATGTGTTTGTTTCGCTCTAATGTCACTCTTTCGTTTTATCGACTTCAATCACAACGGGGCTAAAGAAGTTTTCAATTCAAAAAAAGTCTGTCGCCATTATACTGACTATATACGATTAATGAATAGTACACCATAAATTTCTTAGTCGTATTGAAACTTTTTAAGTTACTCCGAGAATATAAGCAAAACGAAGAATTACGTAAACAGAAAAATACCCCGCTGTCGTCGACCGAAGCTTATTTATTTTGTTTAACATAATATTCTGCGCGGACTACGAATTCACTCGTATCCTTGAGTTTTATTGAATCAAAAGCCTCGGTACAAGTGCAACGGGACTATCGTGAGTTTCTCAACTATGTAAATAACGTAACTTTTCGCCAAACAAATAATAAGTATCGGAGTTACTGTTATTTATGCTCATTTGTATCAGCTTTGCTTGGCAAGTTTCTTTTATCGTTTCCGATCTGAAAGGGCAGTTTTGGAGGCGGCTCTTGATTGCCAAAACTTGGTATATAAATTTGGATGCGAGTTTGTGCTTTGTAAGACGTATAATAACTAACGTTGCCAAAATAATTTATCGAGCTGCGTTCATCTCCAATGCTAATACACCTAAAATAATAGGCAAACATGATATATTCCAGTATGACTTAGCCCGCAATGTTATCTATATATAAATAAGCATACATATTTTTTTTTTCAGCACTTTTTTCTCATAATTAAATCAATTATTCTTTTTTAAGTTGAATACCTATTGAAGAGTTTTATATATTATCTACAAAATAGTTTTTTTTTTTTCCTTCAATTTTTTTAAATTGTTCCCTAACATTATCATGGTCTTTTTGGCTTGGTAATTATGCCCTTTATTTATTTATACATCTTATTATTTACTCAAATTCTCATTATGTCCTATTTTCGGGCGCTGGGCGAACATTTAATTTTCACATCATATTAAATATAGAAAATATGTGTAAGTATATTAGGTACTTATAATACGATAAAAAAGTACCAGACCCAATAACATGAAGGCCGTATTGCTTCTAAGAAAAGTGTAAATAATGATGCATTGTCACACATCAGCACATTTCCGAGGCGGGTATTAAAACCTTTATAAGACGTCTGGAAATCTGAAAAGAGGCTTATGCTTTCAGTATTGAATAGAATCTCGTAAAATATTCTTTGGAATCCCGATTTACGTTCCCTTAATGCTTGGAACAACGTCATCTTATATAAGCGATATCAGCTTTACGCCTTTTATTTTGTTATTTACACATTGTATTTCTTTGTTCATAATTACAGCGCTTTTTGAATTCTTCTTATAGATTTCAAACTTCTCATATGGGTGCGGATCTTATTCTTCTTCTTTTTTATGCTCTCAGTTGTTTCACTCTTGACAGAGTGGTTGTGGTTATGAAATGTAGTCAGGAGCTGTTGATGATAGCCTCACGATATTTCGCCAAACTACACGGCACTCATACAATGGACCACCCAGAACAGACCTAATCTGGTCATTCCATCGCATGGGTGCGATTCTCTTTCCTTCACCTAATTGCCGTCTTTTAAATTCAAGTTAAGTTTATTCACAAAAATAATTTTAACCAAAATAGTACTGAAGAGCCCCGTTATGTCATCAAATGCAGGAGAGAGTATAAGAACTAATTGAAAAATACTTCAAGTTTCATCATTGAGCATTATTATTGTTTTTTTCACCATATTATGTAGATTGATCAAGATCAATACGGGCAAAAGTATCCTTTAATTACGTAATTTTCTATATAGTTTATACTACCACAAGAAAAATAGATTTAGTGTCTGAGGTTAGTCTTACTCTATCTTTTACTAGTGGAGACAAAATTAATACCGAATTGGAGTTTTTGGCGGTATCTCAGTCTGTCATGTAGCGGTCGTTTTCTTTAATTCATTAAATTTGTGTATTTGACTCTATATCATGTAATTTTAGTGGCGTTTTGTATAATATAGTCAAGTTTATTACGGATATTAACGCGTAGAATTTATTCAGAGGTGCCGCACAAAGCTCCATGGAAAGTTCTAGCAGAATGAGTCATAGTTTTGTTGGAGCTTGGAAACGCTGGTACAAGATTAAAAATACATCTTACCTACATGACATTGGCACTAATTGTTTGAACACAAATTGCCATTACCTAAGAAGAAGAAGAATATCGAATTATTATTTCGTTCCAATTCTTAGATAAAGGATCTTATATCTTTGTTTTTAATTCATAAACTAGCAGTTTTTGACAGATCTCTTATAGAATGAGTCTTATCGACTATTCTCATTAGTATTTTCTAATACTTCATTATTATTACTGTACTATTTCACGACAAAATTTATTCAATGTAAAACTAATTAGTATTAGCATTTTATATTTGCTGCGTGTAACCGCCAATCGACCAGGTCAAATAATTTTAATTAGTCCACAATTGTTGGACTTTTAGGCATACGAAATGTTGCAAGTATGTATTATATATTTAGTACGTACATAAGTTTGAACCATATCCCTTCTAATTAACTAATTTATATTACAAGTAAAACATTATGTTCCGTAATGTTTTTCTAAATGTTTATCAATTTTTTCCAACTAACGTTCTGTTACATAAAGAATACTGAGAGCTTCAATCGAGCTCTCTGGCGAGTGCTTAGGCACTCATCCGGTAACTGTTAACTAGAATAATGATACTATAATTTTACGAACCTCGAATTGGTTTATACTGGCAAGTCCTAGCCAAGCCTATACGTTAAGCAATCATAAATAAAAAGACTCCTTATGTTACCATGAATCTTTTCTAGGTTCCATTTATACATTTCTAAAGAAAAGACAAAGGTACCAGACCATACAGCCAAGTCTGACTTTAGGAACATTTTTCATACAACGCTCAAACAAAGCGGCGGCCCTTTGTTAAAACTTTTCAAGTATGAGATCGCAGGATTCACGGTCTGTGTCATTATTTTCAGTACACTTCAACAGACTATATCACGTAATATAGTACCAAAATTCCATAATATAGAGTCAAATACTGCTAGTTAAGGAATTAAAAACAAAAACTTGGTACTTACTATATGGAAACCGCGGCGAAACTCCGTGATTTGGAGTGTGTTGTATGTTACTAGTCCATAAGGAGTCATTGTACCACGCTAACAGCATCTCCAAGAGATAAACGAATATGTTTATTAGGGTATGAAAGTTGAAGAACATTTTTCTTGGACGGAGCATATAGACTATATATGCAATAAACTGAGACTACTACTAGGGATATTTTATCATCTTAGTTTCCGAGTTCCTACTGCCACATTAAAATTACTGTACAACTACTTGGAAGATTCTATTTTAGACTATGCTGTCGACTGCTATGGACTAACATTTAAAACTTATATCGATAAACCAGAAAATATTCAAATAAGGTTAATAATAAAACTACTTGTTGATAAAACAAAACTAAAAAGAAATTTAAACTTGATCACCGCAAATTATTTAAAATTAGTAATATACTACCGATTAGTACTGAGCATAAATACCTTGTACTCGCTAAAAAAAACCATAGTAATAAGGAGTAATTTAGTATTAATAAATATAGTACAAGAGTGATGGCCGCGGGTAAATATGTGGTACCGAGAGTTACCAATGTGTATGGAGACAGAACTCTCAAAAAGACAATCCCATATATATTGAATAGTTTACCCGCAGATATCAGAGAAGAAAAGAACAAAATTAAGTTGAAAAAATATTTTATATATATTTTACCATAAAAATAGTATTGTTTGAGATAATCTTGAGGTACTCTAAGAAGTATATAATTATATAAGAAATAGTAATACCATGACCTGCAGTCAAACTGAATGTTCAGTTTTGTGGGTCAGTAAACTATATTATAAGATGTAAACAAGAGAATAAAAAAATAAATGTGATTGCTTGCAACGGTACACGTCTTGCTCCGGTTATAACACAAGGTTTGTAAAGAAGTTAATAAGAAAAATTTCTCCGTTTATAAAATGTAAACTTCCCTATGTCTACGTCTGTTTTTTTTATATTAGTTGCATAATTGTAGAGCGTTTTTAATAAAAGCTTCCAGCAGCATCATTTCAGAACAAGTTAATTTTGAGATTGTAGTCATACAGACTAAACCTATGGCGTATAAAAATGGGTTAATCTCTGTTATATTCAAGGAGAATTGATTAAAAGAATCAATTCCATACATGCTAAGTATAGGAAGCTGTATTTGTTACTCATCGGCCATATAATTTGCGTAACAGGCTTTCAATGGATAAATATTTCAAGCAAGTGATATGAATACTAAATTGTTATTATAAAAAAAATGTTTAAATATATTTCAAATTTAGGAAATTCATACACGTACATTTAACCCCTTGAGAACTAACCAAGCGTTTACGCCAGATTTCTATTGTTTTTTCTATTGCCTTCATATTGCCTCTTTTTTATGGGTAATCGACATATTAATAATATTTTTTCTTTCATAGTAATGTATTCAAATTTCACCCGCTCCAAACGGAATAGTTTTACAGACCCTTCCTTATGTATTAGTTTTAAAAAAAACATCAGAAATTCTTATAAGGTCTCATGAAAGTTGTAGAACACATAAAACAATTGTAATACGAACAAACACGCGGATAAGTATAATATTACATATTTTATCACATATATCCTATATTATCAATGCATAAATTTACTAATTTACATAAATTTACTTCATTAATTCTAGTAATTTCTTTTGTAATAAAAAATACCTTCATAATTGTTTCTATAATATAATTTAAAGCTTGCTAAATACATATTTAAACCTGACCAAAACATTAAATAATATTATTTATAACGGTAAAAAGAATCATGTAAATTGATTCTATGGTTTTCGAACTGTAACAGACAGTGTGCAGACTGTGTCGAAAAGACAGACAGACGTGGCCTAATTATATGTATAAAAGGACATTGTGAAAATACAATATTATAAGATGAATAATATGATAAGATATGATGTACAACTATAGATTACATGACTCAATGGTTTTTGTTGTTGCTTATCTGATTTCTATACAATGAATATGACTAAACATCATTACTAAGGATATACCAGAACCCCCACAGGAGCTACAAAAGAGAAAGGTTCTCCTGCACAGGGCGCACGCCTCATTAAATTTTGTTTGAATAGAGGGGATGAGCCAGCCCGTAGGTACTTGGTCAGATACATACTATAGCGTCTGCAAAAAAAAAAATTAAACGTATAAAATTTGCATTTATCGGTTGAAATTTTATGCTATTAACTTATGGTCTCGTGTTTTCATTTATATCCTCTATAATGTTTATATTATGTTTTACTAATATATCAGCACAAAAAATACTGTATAAAAAAATTAGTTTAAAAGTTTACAATAAGAAACTATAGATGATTGTAAATATACTATCAATATATTTATTACTAGCTGTAAACTCCACCCGCGTTTCATGTTATATTTTAAGTATTTATCCCCGATTTCAGAGGTTAAATCGATAACAAAAGACATGCGTACTATTCGTCCTGTTTTTGTATATTTTTATAGCTTAGTATCAACTGCTACTAGCTTCATTTCGTAAATTAACCATTAGATTTCTTATTTATAGAAGATTATATACAGAAGACATCATTAAATATTTATTTAAACAAAATAATATTGATATAGGTAATAGAACCAATTGTTACCTTATGAATTTTTAATTGGCCTTGTCTATAGCGGTAAACCACGGCTGCCGGAAAACAACAACTAATGTATGACAATAAACTAAAAAAAAACAATGGCAAAAAAGATCTCTCAAGTTACATAGACGAGGCCACGACATTTCGTAACCTAAATGTTCTCTAATAAGTAATTCACTTACAATTAATATGACGTCCTTATGTTTTTTTATATTAAAATTAAAGCTCTGGAATGTTTATCTGTCTTAATAACATATCTTTATACATTAAACAACATCAGGTTAGTAACACTATTATAGCTCAAGAATTGCTGGACTGATTTTTACGATATTACATTTATTAGATTAGCCTCCACCGCAAATAGCGCGTTAAGAACATGTTAAAATATCACAAAAAAAATTATCAAGAAAATTTTCTTATACATTTTGTATGAGTTTATCGGGGTTAGCTTTAAATAATAATTATGTTTATATTTCGACTACCAAGCGAACACTAGTTACAAATAGTATTTCGAAAGTTAAAAGCTATTTTAACGTAATAAAAATGAGACTTCACCGTAGCGATATCAAAAGTGCATTATTCAACATTTGAATTTGTATGTTTAAACCTTAGTAAAGTTTTTCATATTAAATACAATCAGAATAGAGTTTTACACAATTTTCAAAAACAAAAATATTCAAACTTTTGCATAATTTATTTGCCGTCCCTACACATCATACAAAGAGCAGCATCATCGAGTGAATAGTTGCAGACGGTCGGGAGCCACAAACATCATCGCTCTATCACCGCCCCATCTCACGAGTAAACACCCATACACATGACCCTTCATATACAACCACACGAACCATAGATGAAACAAAGAATGAACTCTATTCAGGCTCATCGCTATTCAATAAATGAAATACCTTAAATGACGAATATGATTATTACTTGATATCTGTAAGATGTAAGAATATTTACATTAAATTATAGAGAACTTTATAAGATATAATTTTTAGTAACTTAACCCAAACGATCAACAGTAAAGTTTTTCCAGTTATAGCTTACTAATGCTACTAATAATAATAATAATAATAACAACATTAAATAACTATAACTAATGAATAAGTATTATTACATATATACATATATAAAAATTTAAAAAAAAATAAGAAAAAAAAACAACCAAAAAAATTACACAAAAAAAACAACAATACAACAATAATAATTATAATAACTAACATTATGTAAATAAAAACAACAAACAAAAATAAACGAAAAAAAAAAAAAAAATCTTTAATTATACTCCTAGATATTACATTTATCAAATAGGTTCACTTAATTAAGAAAAAAGGAAACTGTATTGCTGCATTTATGACTATTGTTAAGTATTTTTTTTACACAAGTCGAATATAAGCTCCAATTTCAAAAAAAGGGTTGACCCAGAGTCTGCAGATTGCGTTTGAATAAATAAAACAAAAAAAAAAATGCTACTGACAAAACACGCAGATGCATTTAATAAGACTGTGAAAGTGAGCAACGAACCTTTATTCCACAACACACCAAACAATTCCTTGTTATTATTAATGTAAGTTTTAATATTTACTTGCTTTTCTCGCATTTTATTATACTACCCCATCTAGAGGTAAAGTCAATTTAAACGTCATAATGAGTATCAGAGCGAAAAAAACTGAACAAATTGGAAATTCTGTCGGCATCTTAGTTTGTCATGTTTGTCGTATTTTCTTACATGTTATTTATCAGCATGCAGCATTTGATTTTAAATTATTATATTCAGGTGATATGTATTAGAAGTAATAACATGGAGTGTGAATTTTAAGGTGCGAAAAAACGTGCTAGCAAGTTACAATTAACCAATTTATTATATTTGTAACATTAAATTGATTAGCTGGGTTCACCCTAAATTTATATATACATACATTTAAATATTTTATTTAATTAATTCGATCTATATGTTAAATATTGAAACGACAGGTGGGCATTTGTCACAGCGAAACCTACTGCCAAAATACAGGGAATCCTAGTTTGGCAGGCACATGTAAAAATGCCCAAGTTATGATCCCAATACTTTTGTTTTTATTTTGATAATGTACAAGATTATGTAATTTTTTGCTAAAACGAAAATAAGAAAAACTAAATAAATCACGTTACCATTTAAAAGAAATATATAATTTTAATTTCGTTCCTTATTTAGTTTTTACGGAAACGCGAACTAAAATTTTTATAAAATCTAAATAAAAATACAAACTACTGTATAAAATTATCTTAAGATATTTTACAAAATGCTTTTCCATTGAAAATATATACAAATAAGGATAAATGATCAGAGAATGCGCAATCATGTAATTCCGCAGAGACCCACAGCTTAAGCGTTGCAATACCCTTGCGTACAGGCACCGCCAACAATCGGAACTCACTAAGCATTCAGATGCGTTCAATGCGCTACGCTATGCGAGACTGACCGGCCTAGTGGTAGGCACAATAGATGCCAATCTACAGGGGAATTTAGTTTAGACATATCTTCCTTTATGTATATCAGACACGTGCAGTATAATCACTTACAGAGTGAACATAGCAAATAGTTCATTATACCCCTATATAAATAGTTTTAATTTATTTTGTAACAGATAAAAATTAACAAGTAATAAGAAACATACATTTATAAAATAAAATACACTAACATACATAAAACAATTTGCAGTAAATATTAACCAATATTTTAATGGAAATAACAAAGAACTAAATATTGATGTTTCATGTAGCCAATTCAAGCGTCCCATTTCCCACGTACTTCAATGCTGTGAATCTGGAATATTCATCTTCCTTTTATTGAACATCCATAAGTCTTTTCTTACATTCATTTGCAATTCAAGAACTTCGATCCGCTTTACCATAAACCATATATCATTTTTTACTTAATTATAATACAGTGACGCAAGTTACTTTGTAATGTTTGCTATCTTTTTTTCTATCATATCTATCGTTGTTATATTTATACTTTACTAATAATAAGGATTTTACTAGGTAACAGGTTTATTGGCTACTATTAACATTAATACAGCATGGAAATGCTATATTTATTACACATATTACATTTTTTGTAACTTATATAACTGCTATCAAAAACACTTACTATATTCACTTTCAGACCGTCGAATGCATTAACATGAAAAAAAAATGCAAACTTTAATCGTAAATGAAAACTAAGATAATTTCCATTAAATCTTCAAATAGTTTATCTATCACAGAACGATTTTACAACAAATAAAATATTGTATACAATACAAAATACAATTAATATAATATTATTTTATCAATGTATGCTCTGGTATTGAGTTTTCTGTATAATTCTAGGTCTCAATAGCAACATGTCGTATCAGCAGCATGCGCTTAATTACCAAGTGGGTGCTAACAATGAAATAGTTCTATACAACAACGACTATACCATTTAGTATAGACATGTACATTGTCCGGACGTATTTAATTACAGATAGGCAGTCTAATAATTATCTACATCGAGTATATAAATATTAAATAATCCATTAACATGTTGTTCTAAATCACTAAAGCTCACACAGTTCTCGCGGCTCCTTTTTAAACTGCCGTGACCAACATTTTTTCCATTCTACACCATTATTCTGATATAAACGTATCAGTTTTGTGTATTTAAAATGGACAAAGTAAATTTATACATATTCCACCCCCTAGAGAGTATGTCATCAATTATACGTAAGATTCTTTCCTTAGTTTGTTTAAAAGCAATATATACCTTATTTGGTACAAATTTCGTTAACTCGGTGCCTCGGTGACACTGCGTGGGTGGCGAGGTTTTATTACAGTAAGACTGTCGTTCTGAGGACTCGGGTTCGATTCCCGTGTCGGGTCAAGTGATATTGGGCTTTTCTACTAAGTATCATCCCGGAGTCTGGAATTTGTGCCCAATATGGCGACATGCTCGCCCCCTGTCACATCTGGCTCGGAACTAAGCTTGGCGAAATGTGGGTGGTGTCGTTCGCTATTTCACCTCTGCCTAACCCTTCGGGCATGAGCTTACGTTATGTTATGTTCGTTTACTGTATTTAAAGTGTACTAATAAGAGATACATTAATTTTAATTACTGCATTATTTTAAAGAATTTATATTTAATCCTAATAAACTTATACCTGACGTATTCAATTCAATGAAGTTATTATTATTATATTTATAAACTCACCTGAAAGTAACATAACCTATGGAAGAATTTTCGACTTAAGGTTTATGAAATTAATTTCTAAAATATTTTATAATCCAGTAGATATTTTAATATTATAGTGTTAAAAATCTTAATGATCCTTTCGATTTATGGCTACGAATGTCAAAAAGGAACTAAGACCCCAATCGTGAATTACCGACAGTAATTTTCAAGAATATCATGAATTATAAAAGTGTTCATACAAATGCCAATAAATATTAGTGTGAACTATTTCAACAGTCATTTGGTATAATAGGTAGTGGTTGAAAAGAAAATAAAAAAATACCAAATCCACAATTGATTTGATTCCAATATTAAACACTATTAATTAAATTAATTAATGTTACTTTTTACCGGACGTTGAACCAAACGAGTAATATCAAATGATGAGTATAATTGAAAAGCCTGGTAAAGCATACCGTATGTTAGCAAGTTAATTGCTTATGTACAAAAAAAAGTGATAAAAAAAATTTAGTTAACTTTACAAACTGTTAACATTAATATTAATAATTGTTAATATTCTCCAAGACCGTATTGATCGATGCAGTTAAAATAGTCATCCTATGATTATCGGATATAATTATAATCTCTCATCAAAATTCTATTCCGACAGGTATGCTTGTACTATAATACTTAGTATTTCTAGACTTAAGAGAACATGGGGTCGAAAAAGTAGGTACTTACAGAAATCTGTTGATATCGCGTTGCGCCCCAGAGATAGATTTATAAAACACGAAAGGGACAACCGCAGCTTGAGCTGATTTTACCGTATGTAAGATAGATTGAAAACATCACTTTGTAGATCCGTTTCCTCCTCCAAAACGAAATCGATGTTAATTTTTTTTTTTCAATTTTAGAGTAAAGACTTAAGCTATGCCTGTACGTTTTGATTTTTTAAATTTTATCTAGCAAATTTGTTCGACGAACGAAATGACTGTAAATATCGAGCATTTCTCATTTTCATAGGTACCAAGTTTCTACATTAACTAATTTATTGAAAAATCAGTACTGTGGTAAATATATATATTGATTGATATAAAAATATTTACCATAATGCTATTACCCAAAGAGGGAACAAGGGACTACGTTTGTATGGAATAAATACCGCTGGGATATCCTCTCAAACAATCACTTATTTTGATGAAACAAAAATGAAAGTTCCAATAGTGGAGTTATATTTCAGGTACTAATAAAGCCTACAAGAAAAGAACAAAACTGTTTCACAATAACAAAGATAAACCACTCAAATAATCATTACAAAAAGCTCTCATCTCGAGTCATTTATAAAACAATTCCGGTACAAGATGAAGGGACAACATTGTACAAATAGGGGAAAGTGTCTTTTCTCTTCGCATTTCCGTGATGGAAACAATATAATAGAGGCATTAACGAGAATTATTATATGATAGGGATATAATTAATACGTTTTAGTCACAATAAACAGAGTATGTGGAAGTAATATCTTTTATTTTTGTTTTGTTTAAGCTTACAAAAAATTGACAATTTTTCTAAATATGCAGTCTTCTCATTGAAACATAAACATAAATTAACGAGAACTTTGAATTATAATATTATATATACATAATTATGAACTAAGGATCTGAGTTATTTGTTTAATTATTAGATCTTTTATTTTGTTTCCCATCCATTCAAAATAATGTCCATTGACATGGTCTCCCTCAAAGGGGCGGATTACCATAATCACAACGCTTGGTAGATGGGTTGACGATCGCAGTAGGTATTTGTGTTGCTGCTGCCCATCCCCTAGTTTATCCCTTAGTCGCTTTTTACGACACCCACGAGAAGATATGGGGTAGTACTATTCTTAACCGGCACCACACGGCATTCATTCTGTTTAAATTAAGAAAAAAAATATTTAATTATTCTAACTATGCCATTTTTGCTCGTGGAAACTTAAACCAAAAGACAAAGGTATTCATTTATTATAATTAAGGAAATAATAATAATTCAACTAAAAATGTTGATATTAAAAGCTACAATTGGTTTCGAGCCATTGCCATTGAACTCGACCGACCGCTGAAATGAGCAGCGCAACCGCAAAAGTCGTTTTGCATATACCGAGTAATTATTTTGTCCGTTGATGCGTTGAAATATCGCACAGGTTGAGTTCATATTCATTTGCATCAACAAATGCTTATTACCATTTAAATATTTAAATATATCAAGAATATGTATTTTTAATACGTATAGTCAACACTCTACATAATCCATTAAAATACTTTTTTTTTAATACAGCAAGAATCAATATTGCCTATAATATTTGTCATACATCTGTTGGAAATGTTTGCACAGATAACTTTTTTACACACATTTTATTGTATTCTAGCTGTCCGCCTGCGGCTGCAACTACGTTTCATGTATTCTTCACTGCGTTTTAATTTTTTATGCAGAACCCTATTTATTTTCTTCTTTTTTTTTGGTACTAAGTTAAAGAACAAATATTTCTCACAAATTCAAGCACTTGCCTGTGAAACTGTGCATCGAATCGTATTTTACACAAATGTTATGGCATTTAATTTTTTACGAGGAACCCTAATTATTTTCGAAAATTAAAAGTTACGCGGAGTAACTTGAGCTATCTACAAAAAACAGTCCCGTGAAAATCGGTCAAACTGTCCCGGAGATTACCCAGAACAAACAGTCAGACAAAAAATTTAAAATTTTTATTTTTGGTATAGGTATCGTATTATACATTCATATGTATTTAGTAAAAGAAATTAATTTTGACATTACAAACAGACACTACAATTTTATTTATTAGTATTAGATTCGTACTCAATAAATTCAAATAAAATCAATTTCTTACATAAAGATCTTATATTTCTTTCAGCAGTAAAAAGCTTTTAGCTAAAGTGGCCATAACATGCATATAACTTTGCATTTTATTTCATTTTACATAAATTAAAATTGAATATTCGAAAAAAAAATAATATCACGACTTCTCTGTGATTTCAAGATGAAGCCGTAAAAAAAACCATTTGTATACTCAAAAAACAATTGCATGAAACACTTTTTCTAACCTATTCGCAGAAATGTTTTGTTTATGTATTACTTGTTATTTTACTGGTTATTCTCTCTGTTAATAAAGTTACGTTTTTCCTTTATTTCAGACTTCATTCGTATAATGCTGTTATCGCGCAAAATGCGACATCACACTCACGGCGCATCATTCTGACATAACCTTCGTGAAACACATTGTCGCCATGGATCGCAGAGTAATTGCTCTTCTGGCGGTAGCCGCCCA
The DNA here is from genome assembly GCA_014132275.2 of Samia ricini. NCBI lineage: Eukaryota > Metazoa > Arthropoda > Insecta > Lepidoptera > Saturniidae > Samia > Samia ricini. The sequence continues at coordinate 27,753,868 of AP028159.1, read as the reverse complement.
TTTAAGTAAGTACAATTAAATGACCCGCTCTGTACCCTGGGGGCTGAAAAACGAGCATTCCGGACCTCACCGGCAGTGAACCTTTGTGTGAAATGTCATATTATTGTTTTAGACACTTTTACTAAATTGTAAATGTACACCCCGGGTAGGAAAATAACAAAAACACAAATACACTCTGTCGTATTCAAGCGTTTGTTAAAAAATAAAAAAAATAATTCTGTTACTAAGCCGTGTTAACCCTTTTGGTTATCCTGCTTTAAAAATGAATTACGACTTCACATAATATATTCCTTGTAATCTGTATTTACAACGTGTAAATTATGTATCTATTTATATAACTCGACGTCGTTTCTGAGTAGACGCAGACACCTTCTAAACGGATACCTTCCGGTAAATAACCAATCAATACACATCAAATGTAAACAATTAGTTTTCTTACAATATTAACTAACCCTCATCTCTGTCATAAATTTACAGACTTCAAATATACGTAATCAAAACGAGACCCGAAACTGGTATTAAAATTATTATTATTAAAAAAAAACAATTAGGAAATTGCAATAAAACAAAAAAAAATAGACTTCCTTTACAACAGTGACACGATGAATAAAAAATAAAATAAACATGTGTCTAAAACTTATGAATAAAATGAAAAGGGATGACAGGATCACGTGCAAATATATTATACAAAAGGGAACATATAAAAGTTTCCGAGTAAAGTAATTGAAAATACATAGATTGGAACAGGCGGGAGCGAGTGCGGTCCTCGATCCATATCTAAGGTAGACTATCCCAGCCCACTTGCTGGCAAATGGCGCGGAAGTAAAAAGGATATACCGACACGACACTGTAGGAATTTGTTACTGACTGTACCTACGATGTCATTCAGCTATGTAAATTTTATTCACTTCTATTATTAATTGAATAAACTAATATATTAGGTTATTACACATATATAACAACTGATTTAATTAACTCGTGTGAAAATGTTAATTTTAATAATGAAGTCATGCGATCTCTCTGTGGGCTGTGACATAATTAAGATTATTATTTTAGTATAATTATGAATGCCATTTGCCGATGGTGAAATAAAACACTAAGGAAACTGGAACAATTTGTTAAAGGTCCTTAGAGTTAGTCGTATGAAGTTTTTAATGTCTAGTGGCACAGAGATATTTACTGGCTGATATTATTGTTACCTTATTCTTATTTTCAGTTTAGAATCTTTAAAATAAATCAAATATTTAAAGGAAAAAGTATATACACACGGGCATTTTTTTATATTTAGTATGCTAAGCAAGTAGCTCAATTCAAATACATATATCGATATAAAGTACATAAATCGGCCTTATGTTTGTGTAATCTTAACATGATGTACTGGGACTCCAGTGTATAACTAAAAAAAATCTTTACCAAAAAAACTTTAAAATACATAAAAATATATACTCCGAAGTAGAAGAATTAAGAAGCCACGATTTTATTGTCCAAGGTTAGGAATTGAACCTAAAACTCACGGCGATAGGTTGCGTTAGTTAGTAGTCGTACATATATTACGTAAGCATCAATAAGGTGGGAGGGGTTATCGGTTGCTTATTTTGGATGACATGGGGACGGGAAGAAGGGTTTGAATAGTGATTACTACCTATTTCATTCCTTACTAATACTGATAAGGGAGAGATCAAATACTTTGAACTTAGTTACGCAACAAAATTATGTATTTAGAATTCTTTATTCGATACATCTCCCTGACAATGGTTTTATTATTTTATCTATATACGTATGTAGATTTGATATGTAAACTAAAGCAGAGTAACATGTTTACAAAAACATTCATACACCATTTAGCAAACGATGATCCTATCTCCAAAGTGGCTTTGTGCGTATACACCCTCTTTTTTAAGCCATATGAAGGTGCTATCACGGGCCATTTACCAGCCAACGGTACTGAAGTAACGCAGTTACTGATTTTAGCTTTTATCGGCACATTTTATTCAAAGACTTTGCATAAGGCTCTTGAGAAAATTTAATAGAAATAGGTCACGATAAATATCTCTTTATTTTACTTTCAATTATTGTAATGCTGTATTTATTTTTTGGACGAACATAATTGCTTTTTAAATTGTACTATTTGTTCATTTCAGGTTATATTACGCCAGTATGTGGGCAACAAGCGAACAATTTCCTCACACAGACTGTCTACGGGTTCTTAGACTTCACTACGACTATTGGAAATACTGTTATGGTCTTTTCCCCTCATTCGCGCCACCACCAGGTTATACTTTTGTTTTATTAAATGTTTACATTAAACCATATTAAATACGACCTAATTAATTTTGAATTTTCTTTCCTCCCTTCAGAACCACCGAAAACTGAAAGATCAGTCCAAGAAAACATTATCGAAACAAAACCACCACCACCATCAGCTGCCAGTGTAAAGCCAGAAGCTATAAAGCCTAGTAAATTATCTGACAAAGATAGAACAAATAAGCCAGCAGCACCTGTACTTGTTTCCAGTGCAATTTCGGTTGTTTCTTCACCGGCCAAGAAAGATGATAAAAAACCAAACACACCCAAATCTGCAATTAAAGAACAAAAGCAAATAATTACAAAAGTTGAAGTTGTGGCAGGTCCTTCAAAAATTGTTGAAAGTAACTCTCCCAAACAACCTTCCCAGAAATCAAATAAACAGGGCTCCCAATCAAACAAAAATAAGAAAGAAATTAAGAGCGTTACAAACATTGTGAGTAGTAAAGTCGAAGTAAAGCAGGGGCCGTCTACATCGATTGTAAGCTCCAAAGTGAATAGCGTAATTCAAATAAAATCAAGTCAACCTGATGAAGAGCCTGCTATTTTAATCACTAACAACAATATTGGCGAACCAGAATATGATTTCTTATCACGTCAGCCATCTGAATTTGTTGAAGAAACATATAAAGTTATTAATATTCGTCCATCAAAATCTCATGGTCCAAAACCAAAGCACAAAAATAGAGCTCATCAACCTACACCACCGCCAGAGGATGATGACCATCCCCTTGGACTTGTCACAACACTAGGTGGTACTATAGTCAAAGATGGGCTTACAACTGTGCACGAGACTAGTGTTATAGGTACATATATATCCGGAAAGTATGCTCAAGTTTTGAACAGTAATTTTAAAGTATTACCAGCATCCGGTCACAGAGGTAAAATTTCACCTACCCCGACCCAGAGAATACTTAAAACCGCTGCACCTAGTATAGCAAAAAATCACAGACACAACTTGGAACCTACGCCTTCTATCAATGACGAAGAATCCAATTTCGGCAAAACCACGAGACGACAAGCAAACAGTGGTGGTTCTTTCAAGAACAGACATAGATCTCAAAATATTGCTGAACCTGAAAACCGGGAAACCACACCTCCAAGCCAGGCGAAAAAAATTTAAAAACAGAAACAATAATAATTCCCAAAGAACCCCAAGGTATAGTAATATTTCTTTTCTATTAAACACACAGTCAATAGCGTCGTATTATAGCCGACACTGTTATCTAGAGGAGAAATAATATAAACATCATCATTTATTAATATTTTGTGATTTTTGACGGCACAATACAATTTGTCGACAATAGTATAATTTTTTTTATTTTCAGTACACGTTTTGGCCGACCTGCAAACACGCCTCAATTGGCAACCGTCTCTGTTTTCAGTGAAACAGCGACACCCTCTTTTTCAAACAGAAGGAAGAATAACAGAAATTCTGGTAATAAATCAGTCGTGACTCCTTCTAGTAATAATGACAGCCAGCAGAGACGTGGATTTAAGCCACGACCTCAACCAACGCCCGTAGAACAGGCGACAACGCCAGCGTCTACCAGTATTTATAAATTTAAACTGAATAGATCTCCAGGATCTGGACGTTGGCAATATAAGACAAGTCCGAAGCCAAAAGTAACTATCCGAAAAAACCAGTGGCGAAGACGATCAGCCAACAACGCCTAATACAAATCCACTCTTAGAAGATTCCCAATCAAATGATATTTCTCCACAAGCAAGATCTGATAATGACCTTGAATTATCAGGTTCCCAAAGTGGACTCGGAACTCTTATTGACAATGATACTGAGGATAATTCTATAGAAAAACCACCAGCGGTTGAAACACTAAAAGTAGAAATATCAACTCCGGCTAACTTTAGAGACGTGTACTATGAAATAGCTACTATCAAGTCTCCGTACACCTTTCAGGTAACAAATCATAACATCATAGCAATTATATCTTACTCACAAATTATCAGTTTCATCTTTTGTTCAACTCTCATTACAAGCTAAGCATTAATAGAAACAGCTTACAACAATAAGTTTTACTCTCGTAACCAAAGCATTTAACAGCTGTTGCATGTGGTTGAATTTTTTTAATAGTGTGTATGGTTATGTTTGTACGAGTTTCTTTAAAATGTTCATTATATTTTTCCTATGTTTTCTTGTGTGCATCTCGTGTGTAGCAACAGTCCCTCTCACTAAACTTGTCCTCAACTCGAACTGAATGATCGAAATTACAAGGAGATATATAATTGTTAAAGTACTCGAAAATTGTAAGAAATATAAATTCAAGCTACCGATATTTTATACATATGTACATTTAAGAAGAACATTATGTCAACCGTAAATCCCCTAACCTTTAATTTTAGTAAATTAGAAGTCATTGTTAATTCAATGAGTATGGTAATTTAGACGGTCTATGAATTGGAAAATACTCAGTTTCATTTTTATAAAATCATATTTTAGTTTTTATTAAATGCTATTAATTAATTAATAATTAGTAATTTAATTCCAATTATAAACATACGCAAACAAAAGTGTAGATTCTACTGATTGCACTTCGCTTATCTCATTTATATATTATCCTAGCCGTATATGTTATTATATATCTATACTTCGGTTATTTTATATAATTATTGGTACAACTTACTTGATAATTTCTGACGTATTATCATTAACCTACGATAAGTTACTCCTAGGAATAGTAGTTTTTTTTCAATAAAGTGTAGTTCATATAGTTTAGCATCAGTGCAGGTATTATTAGATTAATATAAGTACATTTGAGCCAAATGAAGGATCGAGACTAGTAATTATCTTTAGGATTTAAAAAATACTTTAGCCAAAGTCTGCAGAACATCAAAACCGTTTACAGACGAACGAAGTACTATAGTTAGAGGCAACGGTTACTTTATAGTAAAATATTTAACTCTATTGACTTGCAAAATATATCGTTTAAGCTAATTTATTAATTGTTTATTAAACCATTTTTGTATGATTTCAGGTTGGTCGAGTCAAAAATACCCGTATAATTACGGTGACATCAACAATAGAGAAACGTTTAGAACCATCTGTTGCAGCCAACGCGCAAAATTCTCTCAATGAACCGTTGACAGAAAATATATTAGCGACTGCATCACCATACGGAAAAGATCATAATCTTTTAGATTCAAGCATAGCTACACTGCCACCGTTAACTTTATCCTCAGACATGGAAACACCGCCATTAGAAACCGTTACTGATACATTCAGTACGACACAGAATATGTTAAAAACGCATATTCTACCTATAGTAAGGGATGCCAATATAACGAGCAGCATAACATTCATTCAAACATATCAAGTTACTAGATTTGTAACTGCAACTAAAACTTTACCTCCTATGGACTACTATCAGTTTATTCCTAGCAAAACATTGAAGGAATTCAACAGTCGTCTTGATGAAGCTGGTTCGGAATTACATTTAGAATTAGATTTCGGAGATAGTAGCGAAGATGAAGAAGGATCTCTTCGACGAGTATTCCCTCCAGAATTGGATCTTGCGAACATTGGATCCGATTTCGACATAACTGAAGTCGATAAGTACGGAGCTGATAACCATTTGAGACTTAAGAAGGCTCACGGTCAAAATAAAGATCATCATGTAACAGAAACACCAAATATACCAAATGCTGCTTTGACACCTGAGCAAGCACAACAACTCGCTCTTCTACGGCTCCTGAATCCCGCTGCAGCGGCTCAAATTCCCAACATAGTAACAACCTCGAAACCAGTTCTTAAGTACGAAACTATATGGGAATCACACGTTATACCTATATTTGATGGAAAAAATACGATACAGAGCACAATTTCCCGACCTGTCGCAACAGTGACGAAAACAGAATACGAAATAGGCACGAGCAGTCTGCCGGCGCTACCGCTGCAACCTATTAATCCGCTATTCCCGCAACAACAGTTTACAGTAACTTCAACTCCGGTTGTCATGAACACCGAAGTTACTGCAACTGATAGTCAAATTTTGAAATTGACTTTTGGAGCGAAGACGGTCTATACAACATTGTTCACGACTAAAGTTGTGCCAACTGTGCTGACATCTTACGTGACATCTTCGATACCAGTGCAAGCGAGTGCTGGTTTCCCGGGATACTTCCCGCCTCCATTCGCACCCTACCCTTATGTAGGATAATTTGTTTATCGTGTATTCAAAAATGAACATTAAGTGATCATAGTTATAATATAAATAACGAAAACACGAAAGTTTTCTCAGAAGACATAAGTTTAAATGTGAATGTGTTGTTGTGTTATATAATAAACTATATTGCGAGCGTGTGAGCAGTAAACAGTGGAAAAGCGGCAAAACGTTGGAATTTATAGCCTCTTGTGGAAACGTGAAAACTATAAACTTAATATTTTCTTCTAAGTTTTTCCGCGCTCTGTATTACGGAAACGTATTAAATAAGTAGTTTAATCGTTCATGAAAATTAATTATTACCATCATTATTAGGAAAAAGTCTACTTTATACTCTTTATTTTATAAGGAAATGATTTGTAAATATAATTATTATTTATATAAAATGCACCTTTGTACATAGATAAAAATATAGAATCTAAAATTTAGCTAAAATTGTAGATATAGATATCTAATTGTGTAATAAATGTATTTTTTACTTTTGTAATGTATCGCTTAAATGAATGGGTTTTTTCTATTATTAAAGTATAAGTACTGATGTAGCTATTTGTTTTATTTAAACACAACTGATATCAAAAATTAAATATTAACTTATAAATAAGAACCTAGACAATATGTTTTAGTGTGAAAGCACATACAATCACATAACGTATTGGATAAATAAATTTTAAAATGCTAAATACTTTGTAATTCATTTACTTCATAATCCAGCAGATTTGTATATTGGTATTATTTAGAACCTTTTCAGCCTGACGCGAAGTTTCGATTGGATTGCATCAAGCGTCGTCATGAAATATCTAATTATGGAACGTGAAAATTTAAAAACTTACAGGTCCACTTTCTCAAATGTAGTGTTTATGAAATCTGTCTTTAAATTCATTGATAATACTGTAATTAATTAATAACACACATTTTTGTTTAGTCATTGTTTCATTTAAATTGTACTAAATCCAAAAACTTATGTTAATGGGTCAATATTCAATTTACCTACTTTCAATTTATTATCCTGACATTATTATATAACAAACTCGAAAGGTTTATTTCCCATGATATCTTAATTAATGTACTTTCACACTAAACAAGAACGCCGTAAGAAACAAAGAGCTCCCGAGTTATGAAAGTAAGATTAATGAAAGTTGTTTTGTAATTTTAAGAAGTAAATTTTTATAAACTAATTTTACATGAGTTTATTTATTCGCTAAATAAAAATACAATCACTGTACTTTTAGATAACATACCGGATATTTTCGATAACACATTAATTGATAAGTTTATGTGCAAAGGACTCAAAGGATCTTTATTTAAGCCGCTTTAATTTATTTTTAATTTTGAAAAGAAATGTGTAATCTGGTATGGAGTTTTTGGTGGGATCTCAATCTGTCCTGTAGCAGTTATTGTCTTTAATCTATTATTTTAGACATTTCAAACTATATCGTTTAATTTTGGGGGCGTCTTTTATGATATAATTTGGTTGTTGTGCACAGGTTTAGTGTATTAGAAGTAAGATGTGAAACGTTTATTCTTAGGTGCCACGAAAACCCATATTCTAGCAAGATTAACCATATGTTTTGCTAGAGTTAAGATACGTTGACACAAGGTTGAAAATATAAATTATCACATGACGCTGGCAGAATTGTGTATGTAAATCGCAAATTTTCTTTAACACAAGAAGAAGAAAGAAGAAGAATTAGTACGGGGTGGCTTTCGCAAGCACCGCGTCGCAATTGTTAATAACCTAACATTTAACATATCAGACTTGTTTGGTTTATAAATATTTTGGCCTAAAGTTTTCTTTTATCATACAACGAATTAACAAAGTTCTCCAAAGGGATTTTTTTTTAAGTTAGATGAAATTCAAATTTTCGCTATTTTTCTAGTTTTTCAATCGTACTTTTTAAATATCTCGAAAACTATTATAGTTATAGAAAATGGTGTACAGTTCATTTTAAAGGTACTCGGGGCTATTAAACACAGTGCATTAAAATTCAGGATATATTAATAATAGACCAAGGTATTTAACATAAAAATATAATACCCAAAAAATGTATACTCATCGTCAATTTTGACGATTAAGAAAATTTAAAATTACTCTATCTTCACTAACTGGGCACTGTTGTTTTGGGAAAGCAGAACATTGGTGTCCAGAACCCAAGAGACACGGTTATGTAAAAATGCAGAAGAAACACCATAGCATCTTGCGTGAATGTGATCTATTAATACCCATAAGTAACCGAATTCTGGGTAAGCACGCGTTGCTCCCAAAGACGGTGCAGACACTCTAAGCCAAAAAAATCCTACAGTATATCCAGGTTGTAGGTTTAGGCAGTGAGCTTTAGCAATATAGGGGCGATCACAATAGATCAACTATGTCGCAGTGATACAAGATTGATTTAGCTTGCATAGCCCCGTTTCGAATAATAATAATAATTCCACTATATTCATATATGTGTATGTTTTTTTGTGATTACAATGATCTCATATTTTAACTATTGATACGGTTACCTGTTTTCATTTTTAACCGACTTCAAAAAGGTGGAGGTTATCAATTCATCTGTATGTTTTTTGTATATTTGTTACGCGATTTCTCGTTTATTTGTGAACCGATTTGCAAATATTGTTTTTTTAATCGAAGGAGTAGACTTCCGTGGTGGTCCCATTAACACTAAATCAGGATTTAATCAGTAGAACTCAGAGAAATTCAGAAAAACTCTCGAATATTAAACACACATGTGTTTCATATCTTCGTTTCCAAAGATATGAAGTAGGCTTCACAGCTATACCTATGTACATGCTTAAACTAAAAAGTAGAAAAAAAAACTTTTTTAATTATAAACAAAACCGATTTCAAAAGAATGCACTATAAAAATGCACTAAAAAGTCAATAAATAATCACTTTGTAATCTGCTTCGCCAATTTTGGAGTCAGTGCCAGCTAGAAGTAACCATTGTACTCATTTACTAGTGAAAATAACTGCCTAAACTTTATCACAATTACATATAAACTACTAGGATGGTTTTTAAGAACAATTAATCAAAATTGAATATAAATATCGGTGTAAATGACACTTTGTTATTCATAAGCTAGCACCGATTTCAAAATTAACAGAGCAGATAATAAAGTGATTATTTATTGACTTTTTAGTGTATTTTTATAGTGTATTTATTAGAAGTCGGTTTTGTTTTTAATTAAAAATGTGTTTATTATTTAGTTTAGACATTTACGGTAATGCTTTACTAGTTCAGGCAACGAGGGAGTGCATCGTGAATTAACTCCTTTGTAAAGGAAAAGCAAAGCTTCTAGAGAAATGACTGTGAAAAGCAAATATTGTCTGGTTGAACATTTCCTATCTACGGAACTGTCTCGACAATGTTGTGTTGTTTGTAAACAAAAAGATAAAGGGACTAGGATAGCAAACACTAGATTTTCTTACTCGTATGGCGATGTCGAAACTCTGGAATCTCTATATGCACGCGTGCATGTACTTAAATAATAAAGTGTGTGCACAGATTAAATGTCTCGGAAGTGAAAATTCTTTTTTTATGATGCAGTAAATAAAAACAAATAATAATAAGTTTTATGGATGAATATATTTTTTTTATTATTATTATGATAACTATCTATTCTAAAATACTAATTTCATATACACCTACATTGATTTTTAAATTCAATTGTACTAAATACAAATAGAAGAAGGAATAAATCACAATACTTCTACATCAGTGGTCGTCAAACTGTGGCTCCAGGGCCGCATGCTGCCCTTGGCTGGTATTTGTGCGGCCCGCGACGTAGCAAGCAATTTTGGTAGACAATGACTCAAACCCGAGTTTACATACTACGAAGTAAACTCAACGAATGAAGATGGGAATGTTCTACTCATGTGAGTAGAAGTAGTCAGTATGCGGGTGGCGGGAGAGAATTTTCGACAACGGCTAACGGCTCCCCGGTCGTCCACACTTCCCTTTCTTCCCACACTTCCCTGCTGTTTGGTTGATATTATTACCATGTTTAAGAAGACAAGGTCATGACAAGATTATACATAAGAAAGTTATGAATTAAATATTCGCATTTGAAGTTAATGCATTGGAACATGAAACTAGAACCTACGTAATAAAAATAAACAAATAGGTACCTAATGTTTGTGAATGTTACATTGAAAAATTACATCTTTTTACAATATAGATTATATAATAACATTCATTCTCATTATGCTACCTACGTTGCTAATAGAATATTATGTAATTAAGTAGTTGACAGCATGAAGCAATAATTCCAGAATATAGATCCTCTAAAACACTACATTTCAGCTTTGAAATCCTGATCATTTTCAATTAACTGCAAATTAGGTTTTTTAGTTGGTTTGAAATCAATGATAAGTTGGTGATAGCTTCTCAAAATAAAATCATCGTTTATTATTGCCATACGAAATTTATGCGGAATTTGCGTTTGACAGCTGATAAAAATATAATATGAATAGATGGTATCAACTACCAATCTATGAAAATGCTGCCCGTACAACTGTATGTCACGTTAACATAATTGTGGCCCTTGACCAGAAAAGAGTCTCAACCACTTTTCTACAGTCACATGGTTCTCTCACTACGTAGATCGACTAGCGCTATTGACCGGAAGGGCCTTGACAGCTTCACCGAACTTTGGGGCGTTCACTTAAGTCACTAAGCTGAAAGAAGTAACTAGCACAAGGGCACCGAAATTGTATGATCCTCCACTTTGCCTTTACCAGAGTGAAAAATTCCTCGGAATTAGCCCTAACATTATAATCAGAACGATTTGTAAAAGAAAGGTTCCTTACAGAACACATGTACTTGCGTTTGATGTGCAGAGTGCAGATGTGCACACTGTACTGTGATGCTTAATGCTAGAGTGCATGCAGTGTCAACGTATCGCACTGGCAGCGACTGCACAAGCCTCCGCACTTGGCGATCGATATTCAAAATCGTGACGCTTAGAATCACAATATATGACATATAACAATTATAATAACATAATAATTGATTTATATTATATCAAAGTATCTTTGAAAATATCTATATGTTATTAAATTTAAGAGTTCAGCGTTTGTTCAGTTAAGATTGTTCAGTGTCAATACAGAATTTTCGGTGAGGTTATTTGCCGACGCGCATGTTGCAGGCGTCCATACGCTACGCTAACCACTTTTCATCATGTGGATGCTAAGCTTGCTTTCCACATTAGTAGTAAAAAAAAAACATTGTGATGAAACCATAGCACTATGACTGAAAATATATCGCGAAGCATTTATACATATAGAAACAAAGTCGTGCGTAAGTCTATGCATAGGTATATTCCAGCGACATTACTTGAAACCCAGGCACTCTGAACTCAGTGTGTCCTTTGATCATGTCGGAACTTAGCTGAGATAATACACCAACACAAAACATGTGTCAAATCATTAAAATAAACATAAATAACGAAAAAATATGCTCCTCCTCGCTCCTTAAACAGTTGAATAAATCCTAAAAATAATAATTATTTTACAACAAATTAGAACTACCGATATCTCAGAAAACATTTAATTTAAAATGTAAGTTCAAAAGTCAAGATAATTAAAATTCGACAATCCAATAAACCTGTGAATTAATTCTAATGAAAATCGCGACTAAAAATTTTATTGAAAATTTAAACTAATCTATTTATTTATCTTATCACAAAATCGGTCCAATTCACCGTTAATGAAATATTCACCAGATAATTTTAAACATTTGATAAGGATTGAATTATAATAGAATGATATCATTGTTCAGTCGATGTCAAACAATTACTGATAAACAATAAAACCCCTATAGACGGAAGCAAATAGAGAACGCTTTGTTTTGTTTTAAATATTGAAAACTAATTTGTGATACATATTTAATGTCGTGTGTGTCTTGAGCCATGTATCGCTGTAACATTTTAATTTCAGCAGTCCTTATATTGTCATGTAAGTAAATATTTTAAACCTAATTATAATAATTACCAATCTAAATGCATTTCCGGTTATTCTTTGGCAATTATTTGTTTATATGTCTTACATTTTAATTCGTAATATTTTTGTGTATGTATGTATGTATGTTTAATCCTACGTACCTCATACTTAATATGTAGTTCATTTTTAAATAAAAGATGTCAAAGGATTTTTAGTGGAATTTTCTTAGTGTCTTAAAACATTTTCTAATAAGTAATAAAGATATGGGTTATAAAGAGTTGTTATACTTTTGTACTGGTTCCTTAATAGCTGTAAATATAATACATAATTCGCAAACCATTGAACAGAATGATTTGTTATTATATTTTTTGAAATCATGGATGTATTATACAGACATATTTTAAAATATACTTCGTGAGTTTGATTATACTATTTATACATATTATTTATATTGTATTTATATGAATTTCAACTAACCTAATTCGCATTGTTTCCATCATTATTATCATTAATTCAACGCCTTATACGTTATACTTACAGCTACAGATATAATAATATAGCCCGATAGAAGTTATCGCGTTTGTTTTTTTTTCAAGACGTGAATTCAGCGTGTGGCAGACAAAAGATTACCTTATTCGTGAGTGCCCTTAAAATTCAAATGTTTGCAGCCAAAGACGTACGGTCGTAGTATGCGACAAGATATCAAACGCTGCCGGTCGCGTGTAGCTCATCAAAGGCACTGCCTTTGCATGTCAATGGCGCAAACTTGAAATTTTGTACTCGACCAAAAAGTGCTCAATGCGATTAAAGGACTTTCCATAAAAAAAAAAAAATCGGTTGGTAAATAGATTAGATTTAGGTATGTCCTGAACTGCTTTATCTTTGTCTATTTGTAATATATGAGCCATTTAATACAGTTATACAACGGCTCATCCCAGATCAGAACGTATTGAACTTAACCACTATAATACTTGTCGATTCGTAGTCAGGGGTACCCTAAAACCTAGCAGTATTGTTTTAAAGCGATGATGGCGCAGTGGATAGTGCGCCCGGACTCCGTACCAAATGAGGCGGGTTCGAACCCACCTATCTAACTCTAAAATCAGCCTGAGCTTCCGGTGAAGAAAAACATCGTGAGGTAACCATAGCCTGGTGGTAGGGCTTTTTCTAATAATGTTCTCCTGGGTAGCTAACACCCTCAAGTGTGAAAAACCTGTCGCCAAATACCAAAAGGTGTGTTCCGGTAGCGTCACTTGAGGACCTCTACGCATAGTGTGTTTACATTCTGGACCACATCGTCACTTAACATCAGGTGAGATTGAGGTCAAAGCACTTGTGTATTTTACAACTTTTTAGATGTTAGCAATTTTTATATATCCGCATGTTTCTCATTACCTTTAAATATTTATGAGGAAATGTTTTCAATATAGGTGCAATCCTAGTGACAGCTCAATCCCAAGTGGCACGGTGCTTTCAATACACATGGTTGGGACCTAGGTGGAACAACGAGAGTACATTCCTGAATGCCACATGTCAAGACGCGACGAGGCTCGCCAGCGGAGTTCCTTGTCAATTACCACTCGTTGTGTCATGTATGCTAAATTTAATTTATAAGTACATAATCCTTATCCTTATATTGTACAAAATACAACCTCTATATATCAGTCTATCGTTATCCTTTAGTCAGCTTATAACTCGAGAACTGCAAGTACCGATTTACATGGTTAGGTACTTTTTGAAATCGTAGATATACAAGCTGATCAAGGTTTAATTAAATAATATGTAAAAGTATATAGGAAAAGTGATCAGATATAAAAAGAAAAATTCACATTATCGTGTTCCGTCTTACATCATTATATTTCATTATATAAAATAAAACAACTTCTATGTGTCTACCTACTGTATCTTCGTTATTACACGAGAGCGGGTCCGCGGCCACACAACCAGTTACTTAAAAAACAACGTCTCCCTATATTACTAGCTTTATATATTGGTTAATAACTAGATAACTGATTTTCATGATTCTTTTTTTATCATAGGTATATTTTTTAATCTGGTTTTATATATGTATCAGTACATTAGGTAGTATATAGGAAAGTTATGAGAATAATACTGAATGTACTCAATATAAAAGTGATCACCATTGGAAATAATTCAAATAAACCAACGAATCATGCAATTTAGTATGAAAGAAGTCTTTATGATGTATAGAATGTTTTTTTTCAAAACTCATCCGATTATGTGTGAAAATGAGAAGGTAAATTTGTACCAAAATAACTCATATTAGTTAGTATAGATGATATTAAAACTGTAAATATACATCTATCTATATTTTATTTAAATCGTCATTTTACAAATACGGAATCCTATACGAACAGAGTCGCGGGCACAGGTAGTAATGAAATTATTAGCATTCTTTAAAAATTAACTTTATTATTATTGTAATTTAATTCTTGCCTAAATTCTCAACATAAGTGTATAGATAATTTTCAAAACCAGTTTATAATCAATCGTATTAAATAGGTACTTCACTAATTACATAAATACTCATTGTATTTTAGATGACGGTACTTGGCCTGATGTGGACTACATTTGGAGGCATCATTCCCAGAATGCGTCCTGTATTTTAGCCAGCAATGACGTATGCGCTACATACACCTATTACTTTGACGGACACGGTATGTGCACTATATAGATAGTAATATAATTTTATTTTAAAGATTAATTTAGAGAATAATAATACTAATAATTGAAAAAAAAAGCAAGATATACATAATATAAATTATGACTGCAATGCAATTACCATAAACAACAATGTGTAGACAACGTATAATTTGCTTGCTAAGAAACTAGGCGAACAAAGGAAAATAAACACGATATTTTATTTCGGTGAAATCTCACGTTCGCGGTATGATTCGAACTCGCGTCCCTTCATGTAGTATCGTCGTATTACCATTTGACACACCATCATCAAGAACATCTAATTTTGTTTCTTGCGGCTACAGCATCCTTTGTCAATAGTATTCGTTTAGATAGATAACTAACTTGCGTAAAAGTTTTTTATTTTATTTTCTGCAGTGGAAAATTCAACAGCAATGTGCACACGCGCAGTGAACGATCTTGGAAACGCAATCACCAGCGGTTGTTACACTCAGAGAAACGGGAGCTATGTTACAAGAGCCTGTTTTTGCCGATCGATTCCCGGCGGAATACCCTGCAATAATGCTCATAAATCTTTTATTTCATTATTGGGTGTTACATTTGTTTTTGCTTTAGTACTAACAAGAAGCTTTAACCTGTAGATGAATACAATGAAATAAAAGTTTATAGTCTCAACATTACGTATTTTAGTTTTATCAGTTTTTAATGTGTCCGAATAATTTTTTCGACCCATAAAGTTATGAAGTTCCTACAGTAATAGTAGAATTAGAAAATTATAATGAATCAATGTTCCTTGATGTTTGTTATAATAAGACAAAATAAATGAATAAGTTCAAGCAAAAAGCCACAATTTATTTATCTATACTGCTACATTTTGGTAGAACGCTGTTTGAAAATAACAAAAACGAAAAATCACGCTAAAAAAACTTGTCTTCATGGCCTTAATAAATTAAAACAGAAAAATGTAAATAAGGTAATTTTAAATCATATATTATATTTTAATTTAAAAAAAACTAGTAATTAGCTATATATTTAGTCTTTCAATAAATAAAAAATAGTACCCTAAAATAAAATAATAAAACATTATCAACTTGTTACAATTAGTAATCTGTGACCCGTGCACATGACGTGTCCTAAACGTCAGCTACCAAACGTCAGGAAAACCAAATCGACGAGTGAAAAAAACTTTCATGCCACAACTACAAAAATAATAAAATATTAGTGTCCTAAAACAGTTCCAAAATGTATTCAGTGTTAACGAGGGGAAATGCGATACTGACATACACATTAAGTGTTTTAGCATGTCTTACTTTCTTATGTTTTCTCTCAACCCTAACTGTAGACTATAGAACTGCCGCACAAATGAACACAGTAAAAGTAGTTGTGTGAGTATAACACACGCAATTTAAATTCATAGTTAAATAAGTACCATTACTTATTTTGTGTATATATTGCAGCAAAAACGTACCAGATTATGGAGCATCCAGGGAGAGGAATGATCTCGGATTCCTGACGTTTGATCTGAAGACAGATTTGTCGCATCTCTTCAACTGGAATGTAAAACAGTTGTTCCTATACCTAACTGCAGAATACATAACACCTAGCAATGAATTAAATCAGGTTGTCTTGTGGGACAAAATAATTCTTAGAGGTGAAAACTCTGTACTAGATTTTAAAAATATGAACACAAAGTACTATTTCTGGGATGATGGTAATGGTTTGAAGTAAGTATTTTATAAGTTGTTAAGTTTTCAGATTATTCTTATTACAATAATTGGTATTCAAATAACAAATATTAACAGATCACTATTAATAAATATTTTGCCAATTGCTATGAAATCATTAGAACTTCATGGAGACATCCTTTTAAATTTTATCTTATTTAAATAACTGCATACTTAAATACTTTTTCATTCCAATAAATTATATAGATAACTTAATTATAAATCAAATTTCAACTCAACTTTCCATGTTAGTTCAACTTATCTTAATCCTAAACCAATGTTTCTAAAAGTGGTCTATATAGATCCCTAAATGTTGATTTTGATGGTGAAAGTAATCAGTGTTACTTTTATGTTATCATCATAACTTCTTTTTGTGATTAGTAATATTTGTATTATTAATTTATTTTCATATGGTGCATTATTTAATTAATTTGGTTTAACTGTATTATTATAATTCTCTTCAAAATCTAGCTTCAAAATTTAAATTATAATATTTCGTCAACAGAGGACACAACAATGTAACATTAACTCTATCTTGGAACATAATACCTAATGCAGGCCTCCTGCCAAATATCCAGGCCATTGGACAACACTCATTCAAGTTTCCCCCCACAGATTATACACAAACAAGAGTTTGATCCACAAGAAATAGTTTAATACTTTGCATATTTTATAGGTAAGTATTTCATGTGGGAGTTAAAAAATAAATATTGTCAAAAACACTTTATTTAAATCTGTAGTTTTTTTATTACCCATTCATTTTATTGTGCCATTTTTATGATTATTGCAATCCCTAATTCTGATGTGATGTGTCAATATTATTTATTTATTTATCTGTATTTACTGAGAGAACTAAGGGAGCTAAAGAATGTATAAAAATATTTAAATTAATATAGGACATTAATTATTCACATTTAATGAATGTATTACCATCATTGTTTTGAAACTATATGTAATTATATTTAAAATAAAAAGTTACATTGCAAGTAACACTAAATATACCATTTAAATAATACCTGTAAATCAGTGTTACACTTTTCTTGTCAAGGGCCACATATGCCAATGTTAGGTACTACTGTGGGCAATGCAGTATAATGGGTAAGTCATCCTGTATTACCCCACCCAAGGTGACGGGAGGAACCGGGGGGCTTAGTGGGTAGTGATGACACTTCTCGCTTCAAGTTCCACACTAATTTTGTTGTGTGACAGCCTCTCACATGAAAGTGTGAGAGGCTGTCACACATCTCCAGCTTCAACCTTCCTGGGATTTACCCTAGGTTAGGTTGGGCAGCAAGTAGGTAAATGCATTCCACTAGAAAAAAAGGGTACTACTGTGGGCCACACTTTTATAATTTGGGTAATTGATGCCATCTATCAATTGACATATTTTTGTGAGCTATCAAATGCACATTCTCCATAGATTTTGTATGGCAATAACAACCTATGAAGACATTTTTGACAATCTAAAACATTAACTATTCATTGATTTCAAAGCAACTAAAATTCTATTTTGCATTTAATTGAAAATGATCACATTTTCAGAGCTAAAATGAAGTGTTTTCAGAGTTGTCCTCTGGAATGATTAGTTCATTGTATCAACTACCTAATTCCTTTTTTGTTTAAATATATATTAAGCTTATATATTATATATATATTAAGCTTATGTATATTAAGCTTAGAGCAGTTGATAATAAGGATTTTAATAGATAGATACCTCTGTTTTTTGTAGATTCATATTATAAACTGACTGCGTCAAATTATGTAATTAACATAAATATGCCATAAAAAATACCTTTTTTTTTTTCCCCCTATCAGCTTAAGCGGGCAGTAAATTCTCCGGTTAAGTTGGTAGGGGGTATGAGGGACACGCCCGGCGTGGAGCACCGGAAATACCCACTAAAACCTCACGGTGGCGTCTGCCGCCTTCCTGGTGCGACACGGGATTATATATATATATATTATATATATACCTCATTAATATAAAGTTTACTATAGTTAAAATAAAACTCAATATCTATTTTAATTTTATATTTATTCATTACATTTTAAACATTATTTGTTCTACAGCAGGAAAAACTATATTTACCTATATTGATTTATATAAATATCTACATAGGGTAAATATGAAATAGAAATTTCACCAATTTCATTGGTATAATAATACATTTTTAACTCCATAGGTAAATTCAACAACTGAAAGTTATACAAATCAACTGAAAGGCTTACAAATATGTGAATGTGTGACCAACATTTAACAATATTTTCAATTTCTCAATAATCTTATCGTTTTGTCTCTGATCTCTTAGATTTTTTTACTTCATAATAAGTATCTATGGAAGTCTTAAGCATTCATATTTAATAATGCAAACGCATAAAGACTATAATTGCGCAAATTTATTATAATTTTGAATATTAATTTTAAATATAATATAAAACACTACATTAACCAAAACTAGTAAGTTGTTGATATATACGCATTTCACATGACCAAACCACAAGGGAAACAAATTACAGGTTAAAATTGTAGAATTTAACAATAAATCACATAGTAAGTGGAACTTACTATGGAATTGAGGTTATTCTGATAATTTCATTTCATCAGCAAATCTGTTACAAAACCAGAAATTACATTTTTTGCCAACGGAATAAATACATTTAATCAAAAATGTAGGTAAAATAATATTTATTTAAAAACAATATCATATTAAATAGAAATTTTTAAAATTATTTTTCCCGAATTTTTTTAATTACCGAACAAATATTTCGACTAAAGAAAATAATTATAAAATTGATTTATAGTATTTTCAATCATTATTATTTTGTACAAATAAAACTAATCTAAGTTTCTAAACTCAGATAAAAACAACTTAGGTATAGAAAGATCATTATTGGTAGAGGTACATAGTATTCAAAGTTAAAAAAAACTACAGACAGTACATATTTGCGTACAGCTAATTTATAATTATCTTAATTATTATTTTTTATCTGTATTTCACCTCTGTGCGAACTGTACTGTTTTAGAAAGAACCTGGTTCATATTTCATTTATTGGAATTAAGTACAATAAACGAGAAATGAGGTAATGTGGACTGAATAACGATTATATTTGCTTTCATGCTGCATAGACTCGGCACTTTGACCACAATCTCAGAAGGTCAGATAAACTAAACCTAGACAACCATATATTACAATCTGTACCGCCATAGGATAGTTTGATCAGATGTTTTGCTTTACTATTTAAGCTCATATATAGAATAGGTGGATTCGAAACCTAAGTTTATGAACGTGGTATCGGACCACACTATTATCATTTAGTCATTTTTAAATTGTACTATTTAAAAGTTATAAAATAAATACCCAAATGTTTAAAAAGTAAAATTAAAAATTATTAGCAATTATAGTCACAATTAGATTACTAGAATTATGAAATGTTGTTTATTCGAATTTATAAAATTAAATTCAATTCGAATTATTTATATAAGCACTATTCTGAATTTCTATTGCAAGGATATTCTTCTAATGAATTTTTACTATACCTTATTATAATTATACAGTTTTGCATTTTACTTCTATTTACAATGCCCATCTGAATTGATTTCATAATAAAATGTCAATCGATAGTAAAATTGGGATACAACAAAAGAACAGTTATAACAAGTAACCTACATCGTAACAGCATTAATATTGCTTTTCTATCCATAATTAAATAATTACAAATTTCATTAACAAGAATCTATATATATATATATATAATTTCTAATGTCAGGGCCAGATTTAGGGCAGGTAACTAAGGCTATGAAATGAGATCATATGTTTGCATCCACATATGTTCTATTTTTTATATATAATAATACTAATGCTGACAAAGAAAAAAAATCACATTTACGACTTTAAAATATTTTAAACCGTATGCCTTTGAAAATAAACGAAAATAAAACAATATCATTTATTTTTTAATATGAACCATATAAGATTGTTACAGTCAAGGCGGCTCTAATAATAAAATTTATTTCCCGCCATTTATTTACTAGTCGTGACAACAGTGGAATTGTATAAAATCAACTCGCCCTATGTCTAGTTCGAAACATTATTTTAGGCATTCACTTCTTCATTCAATAAGGGACGCTCGAGTATTTACTCCGGCCCTGTCTACTTAACATTAAACAATGAAAGCTAATCAATCAATCTTTTGTTTTTCATTCACTTACATTTTTGAGTCTATGGTATTGAATTTTGATAAAATTTTATGTATTGAATTGACATGTATTGAAAATAATAACACAGAACCTTCTTTTTTTTTACGGGGGGAAGTGCTTTTACTCACTACCTGATGAACCTGACTTTTTTGTGAGTGCCACAAAAACTCCATAGATAAATTTGCTAGAGCGTTATATGGTTACTAGAAAAATATGACAAATGTGACATTGGTAGAAATATACCTATGTATACTCACAATTGCCATTAATTAAGAAAGTGTAATTACAGTGATCTACAATTTTCCTTCTACTTGAAACGAGTCTATAACTATAAATACACTATGCTACGCAGTAACTGATCTATTTAGAAACTTGACTAGTAATTTGTAAGAGTACATGTAAACAAACTTACAAAGTTCATGATGGTTAATTATAAAAATACACAAAGCGAGTCAAAAGAATAGACCGTACTGCTTTTAAACAACAAAATAGTGGAATTTGAGTAATTTACGATCGATCTTAATAAAGTAGATATGACCTACATTTCGAGTATTATAAAACTAAACAATATAACGTTACATTAAACCGAAATTTCATTTAAAATAACTAAAATTAATTAATTTTAAGAGGTCTCACATTGCACTTCCTTAAGTTAGTTTAGAAGAAAAACACTTCCTTAACATTTTCATCATAGTTAAGGAACTAAAGAATGCTAAAAGTAAATGAAACCTAATGTAAAGTGAAATATAATTACAAATAAGTTCTAAATATCATTATGTAATTTTATTTTTCATGTAAGTGGTATTACATATATTATGCAGATGATAAGCATATTATATAGATCTCTACAAAGTAACAGAAAAGATCACAGTTTTGCCATAATCATTAATTTTATCTTATTTAGAATGGCATTACTACACTTACAAGATGAAAATTTGAACGAGCTACATGTCACAATCGCATCATTTTAGCCTTTATTTGCTTAGCTTTGATTTACAGTAAACATTTAGTCATATATTTTATACTTAACATCAAATATAACCAAGGGGAGAAATCGATTTCAACAAACTGTGAAAGTATAAATACCTGCAAACATCTTGACAATTGACCTTGAATCGGATATCAATTTATATGTTTGATTGGTCACCATCCAGCAAATCACTATCATATCAAGTGTGTGATTGGTGGATCAATTCAAACAAACTTTCTTCCACTCCAACAGTTAATTTTCAAGATGTTCGACAGTACTTGTGTATATAAAAAACATATGATTAAACAGTTTCCCAGTAACAGTTAATGTCAAGAACAATATTAGATGTTTTGCGTGATGATGTAAACCACAGACGCACTAAATATTCGCATATAATAAAATGACACGAGGCAGGCTCTTCGATATTATTTTATTATAAAGTTCCCACCTATAAGAATGCCAACATCAGAAGAGTATTAACACAACAAAATTTCGGACAATAAATGTTCAAGTGTGCGGACAAGAGTTGTCATGTCGGTCTACCTAGGTGTGCGGCGTGGCGAGGCAAGGGACCCCCGCCTGCCGTGTTCGCCTTTTCAAAGACGGCAGGGCTCTGTAACGGGCCGTCACGCGCTCGACAAAGAGGGCCCGTCCGTTTGCACATCCTTATCCTCCATGGGTGGAGCTAAAGATCGATCTGAACCGTACCTCTTCGAGAGGTGCAACATTTCTCTCAAACCCTGAGGAGAGAAAACAGATTCTTATATACAATGATACAGACAGGTACAAGCTATATTGTGTCAGAAGAATTTAACAAAAAAGTATGTAACTATGAGCCATCTATTGCACAAATTGATTAACTCCATGAAATAAATAGGTTTTTTTTTTAATTCCCTTTTTATATAATTACAGATGTAGCTTTCATTTAGAAGTATATAAAATTAATAAGAAAGATATCTTCAGAAATGTTATAGTTTTATGTGATTAGTGGAGTTAGTCGATTTGGCAAGTGATAAAAGTTAAATTCAAAGTTTTCTTATCAGAGAAATGTTAATATTTGTATATTTTTATTACAGATTTTTTTTATAAAAATAAATATTAACAGTTCTATTAAAAATGATAAGTAATATTTGTAAATAATTCTTCAGCAATATAATTTTATTAATATAGTAATCATGTTTGTGCAACAGGAATGTATTTAATTCTGGGGTAATTAGACCTTGACAGACTAATTTATTTTACTTTTATTCTGATATTGGGTTAAGTACCATTGGCCTATTCTTTGCTTATTTTTGAACATACGCCAATACTTGCATTATAACAGAAGGAGTGATAAGAGCTTTACTTACTAATCTTACTATTGCTGACAAGGAGAATAGAGGAATAATAAATGTCTAAAATTAAGTTTACGTAACATTTGAACAGACCCTAAGATGAAACAAATTCACTGTTTTCATGCAGTGCTTGCTTAGTTTATTTTAGTTGTATTATTGCAATTATTTAGAGTTATTCAAAATGGCCTCTGAGATAAATTATTTATTACTCAGTGTGGTCAAAAATATCTTGTCATTTAACTTTCATTAATTAGAAAAGTTATTTTATATAAAAAGTTATGCGACTATACCAAGAGCTTTTACAATTAAATATAAGATTTTGAATTTTGGCTCATATAGCATAGAAGTATATAGATCAAGGCTGCTCAACCCTATGCCCGCGGGCCATAATGTGGCCTACGATTATTGAATGGCCCGCGAAATTTAGGTACTATATTTCCACCAAGTTGAGTGTCTTGCGTACGCGGTCATTAACAAAAGATGTTTATGGAAAACTCTTCTTAGATCTTACTTGTGTAAAAAATAAATACCGCATATTAGCAACAGAACAACATATTTGAGACTTATTGTTGCTATCAATGTCTAATTTAGGTATAAACAATATATTACAAGAAAAGCTATGCCTTAAATCACATTGATTATAGCTATCGGTTACATATACCATAGTTTACATTTGGATATTTTGTTTTTTTATTTTTGCAAATATGATTTAAAAATAGATCTTTTTCGGGAAGAATTGATATCCCTAGGATGTTGATGATCTATGACGTCACAAACTAAAGCAAAATGAGGTAAGCGTTTTCGCTCGGGAATTTACAACTTAAATTATTTTTAGGGTACTTAATGCTATTAAAAAAAATAAATAAAAAATCTAAAACTATATTATCCGAATAATATCCGAGTATACCGAAAGATCAAAGAACAATATTCTATTATAGTTAACAACAGTAACAGTTGTTGACCCACCAAAAAATTCTGAACCGTCCGTTTGACCTGACTGATCAAAAGGTTGACCTGACCATACATGTAGACCATAGGTGTAGAATATTAAACAAGAATTGTAACAGTAAAAACATACTGCTGGATAGAAAGATAAATTAAAATAATAAACAAGTTACAAGTTGAGATCAAGAGGAACCAATTAATATAATTAAATAAACCAAATAGAACACAGCATGTAGTGTTTCAAACCCGTACGCTGTATGCCGCTCTGCCACGGTGCTTAGACAGGGCAACTTGAGAACCCTGGCCCGCACATGAAGGGCCAATAAAACAATGTATCACGCTCGCAGTTGCAGCGGGCTTTTATAAGGATTTAGTTAACGAGGGTAATCGCTAATAGTACCGACTTCAAAGCTGAATGTCTTATTCAATGTAATAATGTTTACAAATTAACATTGTAATTCGGTTTATTAAATCAAGTCAAGCATGAAGGCCGCATGCTGATTTAACAATAATGTCAGAACTTTATGACGCCATACACTATAAGGTCTTTACTGACCACAGTAATTTTTTTACAAGGTGGTTGGTATATTAGTTTTAATGACAAAAAAAATGATATATATTATATTTATAAAAAAAAAGAACCAGATTGAGTTTCTTGCCGGCTCTTCTCGACTGGGTTGTTTTCCGAACCGGTGGTAGTGTTTTAGACGTTCATAAGCGCCTTCTTAGGGCCTAAATTGAATAAATAAATTTTGATTTGATTTGACTGCTGAATATCAATATGAAGGACTGATACTAAATATATAATTCATACAACACAATGACTCATAAGTGTTGTATCATTATACTGTAATAATTTTCTGGTTATCCAACAGAGTACTCTATAAGTAAGTGAAACTTTCCTGACCCCCTAATATTATTCCCACATATCCCTTAACTAGGATATTATAACATGTCAATTATTAACATAATGATGAATGTCAGGTTACGTTATTTAAATTAATTTAGAGTTGTTTGTTATTATCACACATGTTAGTTTAATATAAAAGCAAATAGGAGACACTACCTTATTCTCAGTAATAAGCCTTTGGTAAACATCCTCTTCTTTTTTAGCATCTGCATTCTCGTCCATATTAACTGCTTTGTACATAATGCTTGTCATTTCATTGATCCTTTCTGCTTGCTGACGAATTACCTGTACAAATGTTTTCATCTTTTTTATATGAGTTTGAAAACTCAATATTTTTATAGTTTTCAAGTAGGTAGATGATTCAAGACATCATGACTATTTCTACATAATTATGATGTATTTGAAATTACTACAAGTGAAACATTTGTCATTGAAAATACTGCAATAATTTATATGTATACCTAATCCATAAGATTATTTTGTTGATAACTTACTGTATGTCTGCCAAAATTTAGACAAACTTGACCTTGTAAGTGACCAGCATAATTTTAATACAAGGAATAAATGTAAAACAGTTCCATGTTTCAGACATAGTAAAATTAATAAGAGTTTTCTAGGTATTAGTGCTAGGTTTTACAATAAAGTCCTGAAGCAAATTACCAATTCACTGGACATACATTCAGACACCATGACAAACAAGTTTTAATTTACAACGTTAAGATTATAGATTGGATCATTGTGTGAATGATGGTGATGTCTGGAAGTGATACCCTTCTCTATGCATCTACTAATGAACTTTATAACAATTATTTGTATAGTTCCATTAAAAAAAATGAGACGAGTTTCTTGCCAGTTCTTTTTAATGATTCGGTTGTTTTCTGAACCAGTTGTACTATTTTGAAGTTCATACGCACTTTGTCAGGGCTTAAATTTAATAAAGTACTTTTTACTTTCATTTGGAACCAATAAAATAACAGTGTCTGTGTAGTTAGACTCAGTACCAATAAACTTGATGTTCTAAGTAAAAAAACATTGTGATTGTAAAGTATTTTCTAAGGCAATCAATTATTCACAAACAGATATACAAATGACATATTTAACCTAAAGAAAAAAAGAAATTACATTTAGTTAGCCATGGATTTTCTAAGGTGGAGGTTTGAAGAAACTACAAATATTTTCTTTATTGTTTCAAATCAAGGAGAAAAAAAGCAAGGAGGCTTGAGCGGATTCACTGAATTTGTTGATTAACCCGCTGTATTGAGTCCTTGATTCATTTTTAAGATGAAAAACAAACCCAAAAAGCTCATGGTTTTAATAAGATACTGATACACTGAGTGTCAAAACTGTAAACACAGTTATAAGTTATAGGGGTGTCACTTTGAAGCTAGATACTTTGAGTATATAGATTTAACATGAATATATATAAATTTGCAATACCTATTATTGAAACAATAATTCTACTATATAATTAAAATCAAATTATATCATACTTCTTGTTGTTTCTCATTGACAGCAGCTGTAAAATCTATTCTAGACTCCCATACTCGTTTTTCAGTATGTTGTCTATATTTAGACATTATGAGTTCCAAAGCCCTTCGGTGATCTTCCAGTGCTGCTCTTAGTTCTCCATTTTCTCTTTGGACATCACGCATCAAACGAGATTCTCTCTCTATGCTGGCTATGAGAGCACCTCTTGGCCTCTCTCTGGAAGCTTCATTCAAAGTATCAACTTCTTCTTTATACTGAAAAATTTAATTCAATTGACTTAGGCCTTCAGTGGCACTTAAAAGCTGATGATATTTCTGAAGGAACTAGACACAGTTGCGCTAAAATATATACACATTAATTTGTAAAATCCAAGACTATGGTGACTATATATTAATTTACAAGCTGATAGATATCAAATAACAATTCAAAATCGAAAAATGGTGAGAAGAGGGAGTTGAGACAGTTGACAGACTGGTTTGTAACCACCATAAACACAACAAAAAATATAACATAATTATTCACTTGAGTCTTAATAATATTTTCAACTATCCAGTGACTTGTGCCAGAAAATGTTACTGTTTTGGACTGAGTTTTAGTTAGCATAAAATGAATTTAGCCAAGATAAATAAAATCAAATAATTCAAGGATATCTTGTACTCTGAGATAAAGAAAATTTTTAAAAGTCAAACACCTACAATCAAACAATTTGTATACAACACACCATAATCCTCTTACTTTATACCACAAAACTACTGAACTACCAGATTTCAATACCTGTAAGTCAACCGAAGTAAATCATTTTCTATGCGATTATACAAAATCTATACAGATTACCAAGCCAATGACAACATTCGCTTTCAAATATAGGGGTCAACCCTCACCTGTTTCATGGTATGAATTTGTCTGTATGCTGTTTGAGTTTCAGTCAATAAGGCATCCGCTTCCGTCTCACGGTCTTTAAGACGACCTGCAAGTCTTTTTGCATCCAAAATTATTTGCTGTATGGTTAGTGACATCTGAAAAAACTATTAAAATATAGAAATCACACAAATCGACCCTTTAGAAGCAACAAAACTAAATAACAGCACACACCCTGTACTCCACAGTGAATAATTACACAAATTAGTTAGCATCTAAGTGATTTCTAAAGAATAAAATAGATCACATTCACGAATATTCAATAAAACTCAAACAACGCACATCAGCTGTTTCGCCATTAGAGGCGGCCATTAGCTTTCAATTTAGGGATGCTCGATTTTCATTGATAATGAATAAACATTAATATTTCTTTTGACAACATTGATGTTTTGAATTCTAAAACATCGACACATCGATGTTATGAGAATTATATAACTATCAAGATCAACTTTTTTATACTAGATGACACTGATCGACGTAATCAAAGTAACCCGTACGAATAGCTATTTTTTGCATTTCCTAAGAGATTAAAAAAAAACGTTTCTTAGTGGATTCATACATCATTGAAGGTTCTACGGTGTTACTGAATTTGTCAATCAGGATAACTAATTTTATGTATAAACTTTTATAAAATATATCCTATACATTAAACAAACTTTAAACAAAATGTTTTGTTTTTTTTATTGACAAAAATCTACACTTACATCTTCTTCACCTTCACAATTTTAAACAACGTAACAAAAAAAATCCATATCAAATTTTGTAAAAAAGTTAATAAAAAGCTAATAAATGTTTTTTTCTGCAAAGTAATCGATAAAAACCATTCATATTAAAATATTTTGGAATCGGTTGCATCACTAGTTTCAATCCTTAAAGCCGCTCAAAGCGATGAAGACAGATGAAACATTTGACCAGGTGGCCAAAAGAGGAACTAACGCCGCCATGGTTAAATATTATTCACCTCTAGTTAAATATTTCAAGTACAATGTTGTCATTCTTGTTTTTAGTTCATTATTTTGCAGTATTTGACTATATATAATGTAATTTTGGTGGCTTTTTACGTGATATAGTGTTGATATGATGCGCCAAATGTAGTGAAGTGAAAATAATGACATTGACCGTGAATTCTGAAACACCCCAATCATTCCCATTGTAGTTGAACAGAAGGCCGCAATTTTGTTTCCGCCATTTATTGATACTGTTCCTTACGTCTGTCTTAGCTGGATGGTCTACTAGTACCTTTGCCTTTTCCTCAAAAAGGAATAAATAGAACCAAACAAATAAATATCTATGGTTAATTATAAAACAACATCCGACTTGGCTACATGGTCTTGGTACCTTTGGCTATTCCTTAGTAAGGAATAAACAGAACCACAAAAACATCTATGGTTAAATATCAATAGTCTGCCCAGAGATGAATAATAATTTGCCAATTAAATTATTTATCTCTGAGTTTGCCTTTGTTGATTTTTTTCGTTTTCTCCTGTTGGATCATAGCGTGGGTTTGTTGATTTTCTTAAAAATTAAACATGACTATGCTTTTCACATACATTTGTCACTTAAATTAAAAATAGCAAACCTTTAGAATACATGTATTGTCAGTACCCATTTTTAAAAGGGATCACAGCGATGAGCGACCTTATCACCAGGCCAAATAAATTTGTGGGACTATATATATGCCAAATTGACAAAACATTACCCAAGTTAATCAATGAAATCATATTACTAATTTTGTGTATTATTCAAAACCAAAGAGAATGTAGATTATATTATCTATCTCTGGTAGTAAGTTACTATCAGTTACCATCAAACAGTTTTTATTTACAGAAAATAGGCTCAGTGCTTTGACCACAATCTCACCTGATATTAAGTGACGATGTGGTCCAGGATGGTAAACACACTAAGCTTAGAGGTACTGGTTCTCAAGTGATGATGCCGTGAACACCTATTGGTATTTGGCGAGAGGTTTCCAAACTTGAGGGTGGTAGCTACCCAGGCGGACTTCATTAGAAAATGCCCTACCACCAAGCCGGACATTTGTCCGGAGGGTCAAAACTTTGGGGCGCCGCAGCGGCCGTTTGGTTTTAAAAATTGATTTTTTTTTTTTAAACCTAGCTAATGCTGTTGACCGGAAGGGCCTTTACAGCTCCACCGATCTTTGGGGGCGAGTGCTGAAGGCACTCAGCCGCAAAAAGGTAACTAGCACAAGGGTTCGAACCTCTACTTGGCTGCTATCTATACCAAAAAATTCCCGCGGAATTTGAACATAGCTAAACCCTACATTTTTCATTCTTAAATAATAAGAAAGAAAGGTTCCTTACAAAACCTATGTACCTGCCTGTTATGTGCAGGAGTGTGCGTGCAGTGTTGTGCGTGTAATGCTCAATGCATAGGCAGTGTCACTGTATCGCGCTGGCGGCGACGTCAAGAGCCTCCCCAGTTGGAGAACGAGGCACGTCTTGGGTTGCCTCCTGAGCGGGACCCGGAGAGTGTGCGGGAGCGAAATTAGCCGCCTGTCCCTGACAGCGGGAACGGCGGCTACGCGGGCTGTCATGCATATGTTCGAGGTAGACGAGGAAAGATCCTATTACTGCGAGTGATGGTATCGTCGCGATTTGTTAAATGTTACGTGAACGTCGCCGCTTGCGGCAGGCGCGTCGGACTGACAAGTACAAGACGGCTCGTACAATGAGGGGGTTCGGGTGTGTCTCTGCATGTTCAAAGAAAGCGCTACATTTGCTTTTGATGGCGGACCTAATGGAGGGCAGGTTGAGATCCCTGTGTAAATCCACATTTCTTTCGAACTATTGGGCATCTGCAGCCTTCTTTACAAAGCGATTTTGAATCCTTTGTAAGGTGTGCATCTGGAATCTCCTAATGTGACCGAAGGCAGGCGCGTAGTACGTGATGATGGGTCTTACCACAATCTTGTACAGGGTAATTTTATGTTGGAGGGCCATTTTGCTCTTGCTGTTGTAGAGCGGGTAAAGACGGCCTAGCACCATGGCGGTGTGGCGCTTGACTTTCTTAATGTGGGCTTTGAAAGTCAGTTTGTCGTCTAGTTGGAGTCCTAGGTAGATACCTAGGAGGTAATGTGTACTGTGTTTAAAATATCCATCCAGTACCTCCATCTGTGTTTAAAATATCTGGTATGCCAAATGTAGCAAACCAAAATTTAATGCATTTAATCACTGCTAGAGCGGGCGCTGTAAAAGACTTTTTCAACCTAAAACACTGCAACCCACCATCGCACTTAAAGTAATTGCAGGTATTATACACTGTAAATATACAGGAATTAAATTAAAGATCAACGAGTCACTGCCTCAAAACAAACTTTTGAATGAAAAAAAAAAAAACGAAAACACTAAACGCTACAAGTTTGTTTGGATAACCTTCAAGATCGTCAAGGAATAAAAGTCGATTACGGCGACAAGGACAAAAAAATATCTGTTATCTGTTTTTTATCTTATATGTAATATCATTTAAATTACATCACGCATTCTCTTTCTGTCATATGAAGTAACATCCTGGGAGTAGTAATTCTATTCCATCCGAGATAAATAATAAAGTTATAAATACCATAATTTTATTATTTATCTCTGTAATCTCTGGTTATCATCACATATAACAAAATTCTTTATCAACACGTCCTCAATTTTTTTGGTTATGAAGTGGTTTGATGCCAGAGATAAATAATAAAATTAGGTCCACACTTGAAACACGGATCAAATAGCCGCATTAAAAATAATCTGGCAATCTCTCAATATATTAGCAATAGTTAACAGTGATTAAGTTTAATTATACATTTTTATTATTAATAGATTTATCAAATTCCTCTTGTATAGATTACTCTCTAAAGTTATATTTTTTATCAGGATTTTATCAGAAGTGCTTTTAAAATTGTAATTACATATTTCCTATCACTATCATAGTTCAATTCCAAAATTGTCTTGTAATATAAATTTATTTTTATTTTACGCCATCGTACATAAATATACCTAGTCACAGCGTTGTTTTCTAACATAAATACCATTGTGCAAGTACAGATTTCTTTTTTAGCTATCTTTATCATCCTGTCCATCGTTGTACTGAGATCTCTGGTAAATACGGAGGCCGCTTCACAAGGAAGAAACACAAAACAGGCTACATATTGGTACATATAGGTATTGCCAAATAAACTCTACTGAGTTGCATATCCTTGAGTTGTCACACTACCCGACGAGGTCCCAGTTGTATCATATTGTTTGTTATTGATGAGCTTGATCACATGATGTTAGTAAGTTGAACGTTGTCTTCTATATGAGTGGACTTGACTCTATCGACAGTAGGTTTATGGTTGGTGTGGTAAGGTTCAGCGGTAATGATTTTTCTTGTCGGTCAGGAATCTCGTAATGATTGGTGTATGATTGTTGTAACGGACCTTCGACAGACACTTAGATAAGAAGGTAGTTCGCTGATCATGCCTCGTTGCTAGTGTCGAGTTTATGAAAGAGATCAGATCCACTTTGGCGGCCTTCGTCAGATATAATAAATGTTGACATTCCGAAATGTACAATCCAGCCACTGACAAATGTTTCTACAGTTTTTTCTCAGCTTTGGTAATTAATTTTGGCCATACTTCCAACCGCCGAGAGAATCGGTCGACAACCGTGAGATTATATTTATAACACCGGGATGGCTCAGATTATGAAATTGCCCAATTAGGGAACGTACCCATGCTACGTGACCTGTTTTTTACGTTTTTCGACCCCTCCCTCTCCTCAGTGTCCACTCGTAGTATATGCCAAGCCCCTCCCCTCTCTTACGTTTTTACGTAGTATTGATAAGTATAATTTTATTAATACGGCGTTTATTATATAAAACTGCATGCATGCTTATAATTACTAAAAAATGTTAAAATATTATAAAAAAAAATTATTTAAAACATATTGCTACCGTAACTTAATTTACGAAAACAACAATGGTTTTCTGTTTAACTAAATTAATATCCGTCTCGCTTTAATGAATACGTTCACAGCATCAATCTGCTCGTATACATCATTAATCACGGGGGCAATAATATCAGACTATGTAACAAAAATCTAAGCCACCCCCGCTCCTGTGACTGAGCTTAGTATTTTGAAGACTTCCCTCCTCCCTTAAACGGGTCACGTAGTATGGGTACGTTCCCTTATCTCTCGTCGGAACAGAGGTGCGATATATGGGTGAGATCTAGTTATATAGGTATTTCAGAAGATTGTTGTTTTACTCTCCCGCACACACTCCGGGTCCCCCTCAGGCGGCGACCCAAGACGTGCCTCGTTCCCCAACTGGGGAGGCTCTTGACGTCGCCGCCAGCGCGATACAGTAACACTGCCCACGCATTGAGCAATTACACGCACAACACTCCATACACACTCATGCATAACATGCAGGTACATAGGTCCTCTAAGGAACCTTTTTTTTGTAAAGGCTGTAAAGGCCCTTCCGGTCAACAGCATTAGATAGGTAGGAAAAAAAAAAAAAAGTTGTTTTACTTCCTGATACTAAAACTCTTATCTAACTCAATGCGCTGTTATTGTACTCAAGATTTTTTTTTTAGTTCGTCGTCCATTTCCCTTTATTGACTAAGAGCAGAGAAATTAGTCTCGATAGCTACTGCCTCTATACGAGATATTGTACCCATGACGACATTTTCCGTGCCTTTTATGTAAAAGCCGAAATTTTTTTTGCATAAAATTGCCTTATAAAAAATTCAAATAAATCTATTGAACACAATATATATTTATATACGATACCTATACCACAAATATATTTTTTTTAATTTTGTCTGTTTGTTCTGGGTAATCTCCGGAACGACTGGACGGATTTGAACGAGATTTTTTTGGTAGATAGTTGAAGTTACTCCGGGTAACTTACGGTATTTTTAATTTTCGAAAATAATTAGAGTTCCACCTAAAAAAATTAATAAAATCCTATTCAATGCACACTTGTTTTACGAGCAAGTGCTTGAATTTATGAGAAATATTTTTACTTTATCTTAGTAGGTACAAAAAATCATTCGGGTTCCGTATAAAAAAAATCAAACGCAGTGAAGAATATATGAAACGCAGGCACACAGCTAGTTTAAAATAGAAAAAAAAAAAAAAACTTAAACACACAAGAAGTAGGTATATTTATCACAAAATAATTTTAGTAACAAACATTTTATATGGTTAATAAATTAAAACACCAAGTTTACTTATTTTTATTTCTTTTTAGAAACGTCATCATGGATTTCCCACTTATTACAATTTTTTTTTAAATCAAAAACTACACGAATTAAAGTTTATGCTTCTCCAGGAAATCTCTTATGACTTTGTTAACTCTCACCGGATCTTCTTGTTGTAAGAAATGTCCAACGTTATCAATAATTTTCGTTTCTATAGTTGCGTATTGGGTTTTCATTCGTTCGAGTATACCTCGGCAGATGTACAGATCATTAGCACCGTTAGCGACTAGCATAGGTATATCCTCCTTTTTATACTTTTCAGGGGCTACACAACCAAAGTTCGCTCGATAGTAGTTGGTTGGCGGTGTTAAAGCGTCTGTAATTATACCAAATTCAAATCGAATCAAAAATTATTTATTTAACTTGGGCCCTGAGAAAGCGCTTATGAACGTCAAAAAACTACCACCGTTTCGGAAAACAACCTAGTCGAGAAGAGCCGGCAAGAAACTCGATCTAGATTTTTTTAAAGTAGATATGTATAATATAAAAAACAATAACATTCATAACAATAAACGGTTTTAGCGGAAACACAGAGAGAGGTATTACTTCCAGACATCACTATCGTTAACCTAATGATCCACCCTTAACCTTTGGACATTAAAACCTGATTGACATAGTGATTGAACTTATTGTCAGGTAAATCGGTGATGTGTTTAGGAAACATGTTGTAGAACCTGACACTATTAACTAAAAAGCTTTTATTGGATTTACGTTTAGTAAATAAAGCTTGTTTCAAATTTTGCGGACATTATTATCATTAAATTATCAAAGATATATTGGGAAGGCAAAGTTAAAATACTATATTCCTTAAGTTTATTTTTCAGTGATCGCGAGGTCTCATATTGTAGATTGTCATATATCGTCGATTATACATATTGATCCATGTATTATCAGTGTCGTAGCTGGCCTGGGTGCCACCCGGTGCGGATATTGTGATGTCACCCCAAGAATCAAAACTATTATAATATAATGAATAATTTTTTAATAATCTTCGTAATAGTTATTACGATTTCTGTTCTTATACTAAATCCCTCCGTCTCGACTGATTAAAAAATGATTTCTTGGATTTCGAACAGGATGTACACAAAAATGTATAAAATGCGAGTTCCAAATAATAATGCCAATGTAGTAATATATGATCTCATGTTAGGAATATTGAAGATGTTTCAAACCTATCTATTGCTTGGAAAATTCCAAGCATTAATATCTAAAGATAGGGAAATATTTACTACTACACTATTGTTATCCTTCAGTACAATCATAGCTTCATTATTGGTAAGTTAAGATATGGCAAATTAATCATCCAGACTTACCACAATTAATGTGCCTAATACTAAGTCGACCGCTCAGATAATGACGAGCTAATAAAGATTTACGGTCGGTTTCACTTTCAATATGCAATGTTAATCCGTTTTATCATAATTTCAATCTTTTTTTTTCTAAAGTATCAGATCAATGCCCGTGTTCTATCAGAAAACCTAATATATTTTTGGTTTGATCTCAATCTTAATTTTAATATTCGTTATTGAAACTAGCCATTAGGGGATCGCAGAGTTCTTTAAACTATGTCATAAATCCTATGAGCAGCCAAACGTATGTCGAAAAACAAATTCGATTAGATAGGTACCCACACGTCCCTTCTCTCAATGTCAATAAACAGGAAAGATTAGATTAGAGACTAATTCCAATAATTAATAATACTAACAAGGTTTTCTAAACCAATATTTGTAGCACTCGATATCTTCATTAGAAGTTGAGGTCTTCCCCGAAACCAGCATAATGTTAAACATAGGTAAATCATTCATGAGCATAAATAACTCGGGTAACGCTGGCATTCGGAAAAAGAATACATACCTGAAAATAATAAAAATAAAGTAAAAATATTCATTGTAAATCTATACCAACAGAAAATATATACGAGTATATATATAATAGATACTATCGGTTAAATGATTTAAAAATGTCTAGACAGTTATAATCAAATTTATTATTATGAATCAAGGTAAGTATTTCTATCAAACATGTAAAACTACAGTAGAAGTACCTAATAAGTTTGAAGTAAAAAATTAGAAAAATAAGGGTTCCGTATAACAAAATCAAAACAAAAGGAATTGTAAAAAAAAAAAAAAACGTTACACTGGTAAGCGCTTGAATTTAGGAGAAATATCTTTACTTTCTTGTAGTACCAAAAAATATTAGAAAAATAATTAGGGTTCCGTGTAAAATATTAAAACTCATGAAATTATGAACGATTCAATGAACAGCGCCATCAAAACATTACTTTCCAATGATATTTAAAAACTATACTATGCAGTGACGATATATGAAACGCGGGCGGAGCCGCGCGCACACAGCTAGTTACAAATATTGTCCAAAACAAAACGTAATTAAACTAGTCACTACAACATTTTCTAAATAGTATATATCTCGAAATGGAAGGTTTCTTATTACTTACTTAATTCAGGAATTAGTCACAAATTACAGTAAACCTACTTTTGTAATTAGCTGAGTGCCCAAGGCTCCACCCGTGAATCCTGTCTTCTATTCCACACAGTTCTTCACTGCGTAATACAGTTTGTAAATAATCATCGGAAAATAATATTTTTATTGGTCATTATTTTATGCCATAAATATTTTTTGGTACTAACAGAAAGCAAAGACATTTTACACAAATTCAAACACTTGTCAGTAAAAAGTTGTATTTTGATGTTACAAACAGACACTTTGATTTTATCTTTTTTTATAGGTTATACGTACTGAAGCGATGATGGCGGCCGGATTCCAAGTCAATGGACGCGGGTTGGAATGCACCTATCCAAATCTAAAATCAGCCTGAGCTTTCGGTGAAGGAAAACATCGAGAGGAAACCATAGCACGGTGTTAGGACATTTTCTAATAATGTCCGCCTGGGTAGCTACCACCCTCAAGTTTGAAAACCTGTCGCCAAATACCAATAAGTATGTTCCGGCAACATGAGAACATTGAGAACACGTACCTCTAGGCTTAGTGTGTTTAACATCCTAGACCACATCGTCATTTATCATCAGGTGAGTATGGTCAAAGCACTAAGCCTATATCGTGTAAAAAAAAGTACTGATGCAGGTAAAATATTAATCTCAAAAAACGTAATTCTATTTTATGATGAATTAATTATAAATGATATGAAATTATTACAGGTAGGTATGACTTTATATCTCCGTCAACATGGTACAGAAATCAATTTTTAAAACTAACCAAAACGAAGGTACTTGTACACCTAAAATATAATAAACTATAATGTATTGATAGTCATGACTGCTACGTATTTGTATTATAATAATAAATTAGTAACGAACAAATTTCAAACGAATACCGTCTGTACATATGGAATTTTTAATTTAATTACGACCTTGCCAAAGGCGGCAAAAACAACACGGGTATAATTAATTAACTAATAAAACATTATACAAAGTTCATCACAGTTTCAAAAAGGAGAAACCGTAATTAATTTGTAAATTCGGTTTAGTTTTCGATTACAGAATCAAGATTGTCAACGCTATTTTCTTCTGCTGGCTCTATATTCCGATTAGGGCTTTTTTTTCTAAACTAGCTAATGCTGTTGACCAAAGTGGCCTTTACAGCGTCGCCAAACTTTGGGGGCGAGTGCTGAAGGCACTCACCCGCATAAAGGTAACTAGCACAAGGGTTCGAACCTCGGCTTGGCTGCTACCTAACAAAAAATCCCGAGGAATTTAAACCTAGCTAAATCCTACATTTTTTAGTTCTTAAATATATATAAAAAAAAGGTTCCTTACAGGACGTCAAGAGCTTCCCCAGTTGGAGAACGAGGCACGTCTTGGGTCGCCGCCTGAGAGGGACCCAAAGAGTGTGCGGGAGCAAAATTAGCCGCTCGTCCCCGGCGGCGGGAACGGCGGTTATGCGGACGTGGGTGCTGACACGCATATGTACGAGGAACATGAGGAAAGATTCTATTTTCGCGAGTGATGTTATCGTCGCGGTCGATTAGTATGTTACGCGGACGTCGCCGCTTTTGGTCGGCAAATCGGACTGGCGAGTATAAGACAGCTCGTCCTATGAGTGGGTTCGGGTGTGTCTCTGCGCGTTCGAAGAAAGCGCGACACTGGATTTTAAAAACGGACCTAATGGTGAGCAGCTTCAGATTTCTGTGTAAATCCACATTTCTCTGAAACCAATGGACATCTGCGGCTTTCCTTACAAAGCGATTCTGAATTCTTTGTAAGGATAACATCTGTTCGCTAGTGATGTGACTGAAGGCAGGTGCGCAATACGTGATGACCACACAACGTTTTGATGAAACAAAAAATTTTTTTGCATATATCTAAAAAAATCGATGTTTATAAAACCCATTTATTGTTGTAAAAACTTATCTGGTTCTAAATACATCAGGAGCGAAATAAACAAAGCAATTAATTTGCTAAACCGTCATATATAGGTACATTAATGGGGTTATTAAACAAATATGTAACATAAGCAAAAACATTACAGCTTTATCTCTCTGTCTGGAATCTCAATAATTCATTGAATAAATGGAACAGTAAAAAGGAAAATTGAACTGCAAGCGATGTACCAGAGGGACAAATTGTTCAATAGATAGTTTTAATTTCTTACGAAACTGATTTGGTATAGTACCGTGCGTTATTATTTATTTAATTGTAACGATAAATACTTTCATCGTATAAATAATATGGCGTTTTAGCCATTTTACCCACGTACGTAACATTATTAACAGAAATTCTTACCATGACATCCTCATCTGTACGGAACCCTCCCAAATCTCCTGCATCCAAGCTTCAGACGACATACTGCCTAACATAATGAGACCACTAACAATATCCGGATGTACGTCTCGCACTTTACTTGCTACGAGACCACCCCAGTCGTGAGAGACGAGAATGCATTTTTCGCGTCCTGTAAAAAGGATTTTTTTAGAGCTAACCGTAATTATATTGTTATCAGAAATGGCCTTGATAGCTTCACCAAACTTTTTCAGTAAGCGCTTAAAGCGCTCAACCGGAAAACCGGGACGAAAATTGTACGGACCTCAGTTTGAGCTCCTATCTGAGACGTAAATTCCGAGGAATTTCTTCCGCACTAAGGCTAAGATGGTCAAGGGAAACTACGGATCTCAAGGTCCCTTACAGCACCCATGTACCAGTACCTGTGTGTAGTATGTAGGAATGACTGGAGAGTAATACGTGTACGCTAGTGTCACTGTATCACGTTGGCGACAGGT
This sequence comes from Samia ricini, assembly GCA_014132275.2. Lineage (NCBI taxonomy): Eukaryota > Metazoa > Arthropoda > Insecta > Lepidoptera > Saturniidae > Samia > Samia ricini. The sequence goes on along the minus strand of AP028159.1, from coordinate 27,714,793 downwards.
ACAGAACCCTTCCCAGTTCGGAATCGAAGCATGTCCTGTGCCGGTTCTTTAGGCAACCGATGGGGATATACTGGAGAATTGTTATACATTCATATATCTGCAATTTGTACTTATAATATATGTAATAAATATGAAGATATTCGTGAATCATTACCTAATTTACGAACAAGGTCTCTTATATCTTCGATTAATATCTCTATTTTATAATAACAAACTCCTTCAGGCCTTTCTGAATCTCCATAGCCTCTCATGTCCACAGCAACGCACCTGAAATAAATTTAAATTATTATTAAACAAAGGTGCATATAAAACGTCACAAAGCACGAATATAACACAATATAACATATGAAGAATTCTATTCTTGCTTAAGCTCACCAGCAGCTATATTAAAAGTAATACATATGTTCCTCTGACAAATGTGAATTTATAATTAAAATTTCTTGTTACACTATATTCCTAGATTATAATACTAACTTTTTTCTAACAAAGAACATTTATAAATGAGTTCTTTTGTTTGAAACTTTCATTTAAAACTTGTTAATTGACACAAAAAACCGATTTTCCATTTGGAGATACGAAATAAATAGTCACGTTATGCATATATCATAAAATTCAACGATTCTTTGTCTGTTTCTCCAATAGTACAATAATCACTTTTTAAATCGTGTGTTTGAAATAGTTAAAAAAAACAGCAGATACGATCTCGAAAGGTCAACCAATCTCTAAGGTATCTTTTTATAGAAATCCCATAATTTTCAAACAGAACAAATTATTATTTTTACACTATTTCTTTTACAATTTGTATGTGCAGGTTTATATCAACTGTTATTATCAATTCTATTTCAATTCTAGATGACTAGGTACTAAATACCCTTACCAATAATCTTTATTGAATTCAACAATTTGATGCCGCCAGGAATACCAGAATTCAGGGAATCCGTGTAAAAATATCATAAGAGGTTTCGTTGGGTCCCCGCTTTCTACATAGTGCAATTTTATATTCTGAAAAAATTTTTGATTAAAATTATTTCATTATGTACATTACCTACCTATATCTATCAAAAAGGCTATTGGTTTCCCATTAGCTCAGTGGCGGTCCGAGGAGTTCGTAAGGGTCATGATCACCCCCCTATCCCTAAACCATTCCCTTCGAATTGATAAATCTCTTAAAAATAGATAATAGAAAATAATCTTGAAAAATTGGTGAACCACAATTCAACCCCTCTTCAAACCTTCCTCCTCTAATATGACCCTCACTGAACCACATACAGAATAACAAAATGACTGGATACAATTAATAACATAAATATTAGTAAAATCTAAATTAGTTCACATATTAAACAGCTTACTTCACAAGACCATTTTTCAATAAGTACTGATGTACGTCATTCATAGTAAGATAAAGTACGTATAAAAGTGACAATAATAACTAATGTACGATAGTGAAACCAGTTAACCATATCGTGGCATATTATTTTAAAACAAGTAACGATTATGGTGGTTATATCGCTATGCGGTCTGACGTCAATGGCCGTCTATTTGTATTCGGTAGGCAAGTTATTTCAATGTCCTTCATATTTACCCAATGTCATGTACAAATTAATGTAGGCTTTAAACGTGAGACTTATTTTACCTAACTCTTTAGCTTACATACATTTACAAAGCAGGTTAATTCAATATCCGGAAATGTTGGTCGGTCAGAAAGCGGAACGTATTTCATATTAGGTTTTAGCTATATATAACACACATAAATTACTGATGCCAGTTTTTACACAAGTGAATGCATTTTATAGTAATATTAACATTGTTGATCGAAGATTTTACTGCATTCTGCTCACGCACGTTTTGCATATATAACTAATTTACTACATCTCTTTATATTTATTTAATGAGTAGCTGTGTGCCCGCGGCTGCGCCCGCGTTTCATATATTCTTCACTGCGTTTAATTTTTTTTATGCGGATCTCTTAATTATTGTCGTAATTTTTTTTGTTGTTCTAAGAACAAGTAAAAATGTTTCTCATAAATTCAAGCGAAGTAAAACTGTTGTGAATCGGATTTTATTCAATTTTATATGAGTATTAATTTGTGTAAGCGGAATCCTAATTACAGCGGCACACAAAAAACAAGCTGTTTGTGCATTTGACCGGACCCACCTACGGACATGTATTTCGACCACCGAATTTGAAGTCCGTTTCGCCCGGCCACGTCCTCGATTTGAGTAAAATGGTGAAAATTACGGTAATAACGAGCATTTTTTTTATTTTCAAAGGCTTCTAATTTCTACAATAACTAATTAATGGTAAAAATACCTTTAGCACTCGCCCACAAAGTTCGGTGAAGCTGTTTACAGGACCTTTTGGTCCTCCCGGTCAACAGCATCAGCTAGTTGAAAAAAACACTCCTAGGGGAATTCTAACGTTTGCAATTTACAAATCTACAGGCTTAAGCAACCAAACATTGTCTTTGCAGGCATCAATTTCTCAAAATGATTTGTACCTACTTTCAATAGGTACAAAGAAAGAGAATTATTGAAAAAAAATTACTTACGAGGAATTTAGAGTGATTTCCGTCATAACAGTGACTTAAAGGCACATACTGTTACATTGGCAGTTAAAAAACTTCACGATTTACCGCTTTGTTATTATTTTATTTTTATGGGAAATAAAAGGGACCTTTTCAATCTACAGTAATTCGGTGACTTATTGATAGTTTTTTTAAATATATGCACATTTCTACTTAAATTATGTTTTTTTTTGTAATGTTTTGTCACTTTTCTATTTAACATAACATATTATCTCGTATATAAATTCGTCTTTTTTACGCGGAACCCAAATTATTTTGGAAAAATAAAAGTTGCCTAAGTTATGCGGAGTTACTTCAGCTATCTATCAGAAAATACAGAAGGACGACAAAAATTGTTTATTGGTATAGGTACCGTAAATACATTCATATATGTTTAGTAAAAACGTAGTTATTTCTATTTTTCAAACAGACACTTCCATTTTATTTATAAGTGTACTGATAATTATCATTCAAACATAACGAATGTTTAGCATTTATCATATTATTATACCTATATAACGGACATGTTTTATATTTCATTCTATATTTTTAAACAAACTTAAATTAACCTAAATTAATTTGTAATTAACAAAGTGGTATACTTACATTAACTTTTATATATTTGTGAACTCCATACTTAGGGTCCACAAGTCTTCCTGGAGGTTCAAGCTTCAACTTCTGAGCCCAAGGGTTCGAAAAGGGATTCTTTAAAAAATTGTAAACAAAATACAGAAGTACCATAAAACTAGTGGATAATGTAATTACATTTGACACAAAATATCGATAAATATATTGTCCTATACTCATATTGAATTTCTTAAAACATCAGTTATGTAAAAGAAACAGGACGCGCGCGTCAATACCGGCTTCGAATGAACGAGTGGCACACAGAGCCGGTATAACACATACACGGAAAATACTTATATAGTGAGACAGCGCTACGGGCAAAATACTGATTAGGCCGGCTCCACGCGTTGGCACCAACACTAGCGCCAACATTGGTACTTGGTTGTTTCACTATGCGTACAGGTTACATCAAATAATAAAGCGTTGTAAATGAAATTAACACTCCTTTAGCCTTTAGCCGTCAACATGCTACAGTGTGTCAGGTATAAGATGGCGAATATGTGCAGGCTTTTAAAGACAAATAATACAATTAATACTTAAGCAGCCTATGTATATCCCATGTTAAATATTAGGTCATGTTAATTTTAAATAATAATAATATAAATTAACAAATTATGAAATTTAAACATTAGTAAAACAATTTTCCAGCATTTCGAGTTTCATTTCTGTCGGCAGTCCCAATGGCTGACTAGATTTTTTTGTATCAACGTTCGCATTGGAGATTTTTTCAAAAGGTTATTCACGTGGACACACGAGATAATTTTGAGCTAGAAATGAGTATCTGTGTGTCAAAATTTATCACTCATCACTATACTAAAAATAATTAGCCTTATTAAATTTGTAGCCTTTTTATCGACAGATATTTTTCTGAATAAGAACAATGTTTTGACGTTTTAGACTCTATTTTACTTTGATTTCACTTTAATATTCGAATAAAATTTGCAAGTTTTCTTTCTTTTTATAGCATATTTACTGCCTGGATGTAGAATGTAATTTAGCGATTGACAGTACAGCAAGGTTGGTACTACCGTTGGAACCAATATATGCAAAAAAGCTTTATAGCTCCGTGGGGGCGACGTGTAGAACAAAGGTTACTCCGCACTCCGCAGTTATCAAGAATGTCTTCGCAAAATCTCGCATGGTTTGCCGAGCGCGGTTTGTAAACGCAAAAACTTTGTGTTCATTCTAAAAAATTCGCTATTACCAACCATAAGTGAGGGCGTATTCTTTGCAAATGGATGTATTTTAAACTAAAAAAACTTTTAAATTGTTGTAATTTTATAATTTGCTGTGCGTTTTATATTACCCCTTATATACTTTTCTACTGATTTGTAAAAATGATTTATTTACTAGTAATTAAAAAAAACGTCATATCTATAGTTAAGTTATATTATTTGAATTTGCAGTTCTAATTTTTTATTTAATAATTCTATAGGACTTGTCTTGGAACAAAATCTCAATGTAATTTTAAGTAACAACGTGATCGGAAAAGGTATAGTTACATGCAAAGCCTTTTTTAGCTATATAAGGAGAGATGTATTCGGAACAATATAGTTCCACTCAAAGGATTGTAACGGTCTTGATGAAATCCTTACCTCTTGCCTCACTTTTTAACGAAGTTGCATCTTCTAAAAACACGCTAAGTCTAAAATGCTTGATTATAATGAAGTCATTCCGAGTGATATTGTCGGAAAATAGCAATAGGTGCTTGATCAAAAGAACTCATCCGAAACGTCGGGATAGACAAAAGCAAAGGTAGCGCGTGAAAACCCGTTTAAATTAACTGAATTCAAAAGAACTCCTTGAACACTAACCTGGTGTTTACACCAGCTTTTCATTGTTTTCCTATTCTCATTTTTATGGGTAATCGTTATTGTAGCAGCAACCACTAAATATAAAATTTTAAGATCACTGCTACTGGGAATGGGAACTATGTCCCTTATGGCACAATGGGCCAGGCAGCTAACAACCGGGGACAAATTGGGCTTACACCACTGAATCCTCCCTCACCAACACCAGAAAACGGGAAAATCTCCACTGACCTGTAGGTGACTTGGGTTCCAGACCTGGAAGCCGCGTGTCCTGTATCCAGCGCAGCGCCGTCCACCGATACACATAAATTTTACACACACAAAAAGTTTAACGCAACGTTCACAAACACACAGTGTATTTATGCGTCCGCGGCGGCGGATATCGAATAGCAGTTATTTATGGTGAATATTAATGGACGTTATTAACAATCACATTTATTTGGTACGATGTTCAAAACGCAAAACTATATTGTAATGTGCGCTATACCGCGCGGTAAAATCCTTTTTTTTCATTGCGATGAGGCGATTGGTCGAGATCCTTTTGCTTTTCATTGGTCAAAAAGCGCGCGCGTTCCAAATGAGAGAATTCCCGTCCCCGATATTGGTAAGACAAGGAATTCAGCAATGATCGGCCCAAACAACGCCCCCGGGTTGAAAGAATGCCTTTCAAAAAAGACTTATAAAAATTACAAAAAAACTACTATATGATAAAAGTTTAAATAAAGAACTATAAGAGTTCTATACAAAAAAAAAGCTAAATTATGTTATAATTAAAGTATAGAAATACAATATAAAAAGTTAAACTACTATTGTGTCGGTAAAGGACACAAGCGAATTATAGGACGTGTAAGTGTACCAGATTTGGTTTTTACTTGAACTACACGAGTTCGACGATCCGTCCCTGGATAAGTCTCCTGAATAACACCCAATGGCCAATACAAAGGAGCCGTGTTGTTTTGCATTATTATAACCACGGTACCCTTCTTAATAGGTGTGGGATCAGTCAACCATTTTTCCCTTGCTTGCAGAGTATGTAAATATTCCACACTCCACCTACGCCAATATGATTGAACTAGCTTATCTAAAAGTAAATAACGCGAGATCAGATGATCTACCTTATCAGATACCGGAGCAGCTGGTAACGAACCTAAAGGAACGTTATGTAAGAAATGCGCAGGAGTTAACGAAACCGGTTCCGACGGGTCGGGACTTATGGCATGCCCTAATGGACGAGAGTTAAGTACTGCCTCGATTTGACAGAGTACGGTGAGTAGTTCCTCGTAAGTGAGAATTTGACGACCAATAACCCGAAATAAACGCGTTTTAAAAGTTTTAATTGTGGCTTCCCAACCTCCACCAAAATGAGGTGCGTTTGGAGGTATCATTTGCCAACTAATATGTTGATTCGCTAGTTCACAATTGAACTTTTCCGTATAATTTTGGGAACGAATAAATGTTCTTAATTCATTTAGATAAGTACGTGCACCTATAAAATTTGTGCCATTATCCGAAAATAATTTTTCAACTGGACCTCTACGTGAGAGGAACCTTTTGAGAGCATTAAGAAATGACTCAGTAGTTAAGTCAGGAGCGACTTCTACGTGGACTGCTCGCGTTGTAAGACAAATAAAGGTACAAATGTAAGCTTTCTGGCTTTTTACTCCACGCCTACGAGTCAACGTTATATTAATAGGTCCACCGTAATCTAATCCCGTGTGAGCGAAAGGCTTTGATAACTAATCTACATTTAGGTAAACTAGCCATCACGGGTGCGATGCAAGCCTTTGGGCGAGTTTTAAAACAGAAATTACATGCATGAACGCGAGATCGCACAATATTACGTCCTGACAAAATCCAATAACGTTGTCTCAATAAAGACAAAAGCAAATGAGGACCCGTATGACAATTTTGACTATGCGTATAGTCAATTATCAGATTAACAATATGATCTTTCTGCGGTAAAAGTACTGGATGTTTATGATCAAAAGTTAGATCTGAGTTTTCCAATCTACCTCCTACTCGTAATACACCTTTGACCAAGATAGGTCTAAGTTTTTGAATCTGCTTTGTGCATTGTTTGCCAGAATGTAATGCTTTTATTATATCTGCAAAATAGACTGACTGCAAAGATCGGATAATGACTGTTTCAGCTTGAGCCATATCGTCTCCGGTAGGAAAACCCCTAGAAGTGAGCTTCCTAATAAATCTCAAAATGTAAACGATAACTCGTAAACATTTTTGCCAAGAAGACATGCGTTGAGCCGTAACATAAAAGATTGGCAAATCCTGCTTAACCGCAGGAAAAGCTACAGTTTTCATTTCGAGTATATCTGAATTAGAAAAACTATCCGACTTAAATGCCTGTAATAGCCAACCAGATGAGGATTGATTAATCCAAGATGGCCCTTTAAACCATAAAGGGTGCTCTTTAAGTTGGGCAGGAGTCAGACCACGTGACAAACAGTCACTGGGATTATCCTTGCCTGAAATATGATAAAAATGAGATGCATCAAGGTTCTCATGAATTTGCGCTATGCGATTCGCCACGAAAGTTTTCCATCTATGTGGACTAGAGTGAATCCAATGAAGAGTCACGGTTGAGTCGGAAAAGGCCAAAACTCGCTCGATTTTATAACGAGACGCATAATTTTGTAACACTAATTTTACTAATTTGGACATTAATAATGCGGCGCAGAGTTCCAAACGTGCTAAAGAAATGGATTTTAAAGGCGCAACTTTTGACTTAGCGCATAACAAATTGACATCCACCTTAGATTCCGACTCAATATGAAGATAAATTACACACCCATATGCACGTTCACTAGCGTCTGCAAACGCCAACAAGGTAACCACGCAGTTCTCTATAACACCAATGTGGCGAGGTATACTAAGACGTGTCAATAAAGGTAACTCATCTTCAAATGTTTTCCATCTATTAACTATATTTTGAGGCGGTACCGCGTCCCAGTCAATTTTTAATACCCACAACTCTTGAATTAAAAGTTTTGCGTATAAAATAACCGGGGCTGCAAAACCTAGTACATCCCAAAGTCTAGCGACCGCGGATAAAATATTCCGCTTAGAGCAGACTTTATTACATGGTGTAATATCAAAAGTGAATGCGTCGGATTTAGGTTCCCATTTGACACCTAAAATCTTTTGACTAGAGTCATCAGTGAATAGGACAGCTTGCGGGTGCAAGTGAGTTTCCGGTAAATGGGAAAGTAACTCGCATGAATTGCTCGACCACTTCATAATGTCAAAACCGCCAGCCTTAAACATACCAATCAGCTGTAACGCGACTTCAGTAGCCGTGGGAACTGACCGCTCACTAGAGACTACATCGTCCATGTATAAATCTTTTCGAAGAAGATTTGCAGCTAAAGGAAAATTATTATATTCATCATCGCATAGTTGTTTCAATGTACGCAGTGCCAAAAAAGGACTAACTGACAACCCGAAACAAACTCGATTGAATTCGAACATCTGCAATTTATCGTTTAGATTGAACCGGTAAAGCATTCTCAAATATTTGCAGTACTCAGGTTTTATTTTAATTTGCAAGTACATTTGTTTCACATCCGCACAAAATGCGACAGGGAACAAACGAAAATTTAATAAAATTAGAAAAATGTCACCTTGTAAATTTGGGCCTGAATGTAAAGCTTGGTTAAGGGATAAACCTTTATTTGTACGAGCGCTCGCGTCCAAAACTATTCGCAGTTTGGTTGTTACTTTGTCATTACGAATGACTCCATGGTGAGGTATAACATAACCTTCATCATTAACCTCACTGACTGGTGATAAATAGTTCTGTTCTAAATAATCTTTAATCATGTTATCGTAAGCAATTCGGAGCTGGGGTGAACATTGAAGTTTGCGTTCTAAAATAAAGAAACGTTTTTCTGCGATCGCTAACGAGCCGCCTAGTTCGTGAGGATACGATTTAAAAGGTAGCGCGACTGTATACCGACCAGAGGAATCACGTGTAGTAGTAGTAGTATATTTATAGAAATTCTCGCACTCTTGCTCTTCACGACTAAGGCTAGCTGTGATATGAGAAGGTACCTCTTCCAGTTCCCAAAATTTATGAACGATATCATCGATCGGAGCACTTGTAAATGCACAAAATGCCTTAGCACGAGTACGCTCCGACCTGACAAGCGCAGGAGCTTCTCCCATAAGAATGAAACCAAGTGTGGTTTCCATAGCATCAGGTTGTCCGGGCGGGCCGTATAAACGACCAGAAAGTAAAAGGCGTGAGAATAACTGAGCACCAATTAACATTTCTATATCACCTGGAACCTCAAAAGTATCGTCCGCAAGCGGCACACTTGACAAGTACGATAAATTTGACTTGTCAATTTTGCATGTAGGCAACCTGTCTGTAATATGATCGACCACTAACGGGCGAATTTTATACAACAGGTTAGCATTAAAACGCGACGAGAATTCGAGTTCGGTCTCATCCTTGACAAGGTTCAAACCACCACCGAATCCGTGCACTGAAATTGGAGCAACAAGAGAAAACGATGGCAAAGCCAATCGCTTCAAACAGTGCTCCGTAATAAAATGATTTTGTGATCCGCTGTCAATAAGACAGCGAATCATCTGCTGACGGCCACTTGAGTCGACAACACGAACACGCGCTGTGGCCAATAACATCGAAGAAGGAACCAAGCTTGAACAGGTCGAGGTGTGTACCCCCGCATTATGCGAAGAGCACAACGAAACCCCACCGTCAGCTGATTCACTTATTCTTGTATCACCAACAGACGACACCTCGGCGCGACGCACAATCGGAACGTCAACCTTAGAAAAAGATTTTACCTTATTCGGAAAATGTAGTAAGGTATGATGAGTTTCAGCCTGACAGACTTTACAAACAGACTTGGAGTTGCAAGCTGGATATTTATGAATAAAACTCAAACATTTCACACAACCGTTATATTTTTTAACTATATTATAGCGCTCTCTCGCGCTAACTTTTAAAAATTCTGTACATCGATAAAAGTGATCGTGATCCGCAGCACTACATAACGGACACGTCATTCCCGCCGCCACTAAAACACGCGTATTTTTCGAAGTCACATTTGGCCTAAAATTTCTAGGCACGGGTACTTTGCCATGTGACTGTAAATTTTTATTAACCGCAACATGAACATCGGACCTTTCTAATATTTTAGCCTGCTGCTTGATAAATTTTACGAATTCTTGATATGTCGGAACCTGCTTGTCACGTACGGAATTCTCGAATAAACGAGCAGTTTCAATATCGACTTTTTTAAGTGCCATGTATAAGTAAATAAAATCTAATTTGTTATTAATGTCTAACTTTTCGAACGCACTTATAGAAATTGAAAATTTATCAATAAACGCATCTAAAGTATCACTCGAAGGCGTTTCTATTCTTTTGAAATTAAATAACTCGTCTAAATACGAAGTTCCTAACAAACGAACATCTTGATATTTTTCCATTAAAGTATTAAATATTAATACATAATTAGCGCCTGTCGGAGAAATTCCCGCAATCGCATCTAGCGCCTTATCAGTAAGTTGACCGCACAGATAGTACACTCTCTCCGAGTCCGACAGCTGTTTATTATTATGCACGACATTAGTGTAACATTCAATAAACATCGGCCACTTTTTCGGATCGCCGTTAAACTTGAGTAATTGAATAGGCGGTAATGTTACGGAATTATTATTAAACTCCTTTTGCGGTTTTACATCTATTTTTAATGAATGAATTAATTTTATTTTGAACATAGGAATATAACGTATCGAACGATTCCCATTGTTTAAAACAAGGTTCATAATCAGGATTATCTTCCATTTTTAATACATTTAAATCTTCAACTATTTCCAAAAACTCTGTTCGTAACGTTAAAATATTACAAGACAAACTTAAAAAGTTCGAAATATCATTCGTATTATCACTTAAACTTAAAGATGAATCATAAAAACTTTGAATTTTAGCAAAATACGAACGTAATCTAGCTTCTTGTATTTTAATTTTATTACGTCTTTTTGTTTCGGCCATGGTTGAAATTCAATAGAAAATATTAAGAAACGATAATTAACTATAGACGTTACACGGAAATAATATTCACGATGTATGTGCACCTACCTACGTAATAATTGTTAACCGAGTCAGATGGTACACTTGCACGCCACTATATTCTATGAACTACCTACTTATGAACCAAGCGAAAAAATATTGTAAATTTTATTTTTATATATTATTTATCAAAAAAAAAAAAAAATATTACGGATACTAACATCCGGCTTATGAAGGACCATTAAAAGATGTAGCAGCAACCACTAAATATAAAATTTTAAGATCACTGCTACTGGGAATGGGAACTATGTCCCTTATGGCACAATGGGCCAGGCAGCTAACAACCGGGGACAAATTGGGCTTACACCACTGAATCCTCCCTCACCAACACCAGAAAAAACGGGAAAATCTCCACTGACCTGTAGGTGACTTGGGTTCCAGACCTGGAAGCCGCGTGTCCTGTATCCAGCGCAGCGCCGTCCACCGATACACATAAATTTTACACACACAAAAAGTTTAACGCAACGTTCACAAACACACAGTGTATTTATGCGTCCGCGGCGGCGGATATCGAATAGCAGTTATTTATGGTGAATATTAATGGACGTTATTAACAATCACATTTATTTGGTACGATGTTCAAAACGCAAAACTATATTGTAATGTGCGCTATACCGCGCGGTAAAATCCTTTTTTTTCATTGCGATGAGGCGATTGGTCGAGATCCTTTTGCTTTTCATTGGTCAAAAAGCGCGCGCGTTCCAAATGAGAGAATTCCCGTCCCCGATATTGGTAAGACAAGGAATTCAGCAATGATCGGCCCAAACAGTTATATTAAAGTAGCTAGTAGTTAGTCAGGCGAGCATTATAAAATTGGACACCATGTCATGGTTTCATCACGATGATGCCCTTCAATGAAATGTCATGCTGATTATAGGATTCAAACCTACGTCGAGCCATTTGACACCTCAATTCGAGTCACTAATTTTCCTATTTCACTTCGATTTTACGATCTGTTCATATCAAATAGAAGCTACTTCACAGGCTAAATGTCTTAGTTTTAAACGGGAAGATAATTGCTTAGTGGTCGTCTATTTAGGTAAAACGTTGCTTATTGCCGATACGAATAGAACAACCCAAGCATTTCGCATAATGTAAAATATCACCATAAAACCAGTTAGTATTAGTGGCGTTAATATCCTAACTACAAAGGAAATTCTAATGCAAATTTTACGCTAATCACATATCGGTTTATTTCGATAATCTTACTTTAGAGATTATTTTAGACTTATAATCTTCATGGCCAATGTCGTTACTCACGCTACTGCCAGACGATCCACTATAAATCATATTTTTTTTTTTCAATAACAACTATAACTGTTAATAATAGCTAGTGAGAAATAAAATTAAAATGTTTTCAAATCTTAATTCTATTTACTAAACCAGTTGTAAAGATATTAAAAATAAATACATTTCCTTCGTAGCTTATTAAGGTTCAAATAATGCAGATAGAGTTAATGGCTAACAGCAAAATGACTTTGTCTATTGAAACGCACTGTTTAATAAATCAGATCGAATAAAAAAATATGTTATTGAATTTAGACCCTAATAAGACATTTACGAATGCCAAAATCTACCACCGGTTTGGAAAACATTCCTGTTATCTTGCATTCAGTACACAATTACTTATAGTTCTCAAGAAATTCGAACGAATTTATAAAAATGACCTAACTATATAAGTATTGATTACATTATATTTATTAATAATGTAGAGGGAGTGCTGCGAACTCTCCTGTGGGAGCTATCTTCAGACTTCCAAAATGTAAAAAAGGACGATGAAGGAATAAATAAAAAATAATAAAGTAATAAAATCGGTATACATTTTAAAAAAAACAACATTAAATAAGTACCTATTTAACAAAGACTATAATTTCTGAAAATTTCATAACGTTTTCAAATAACATTGAATAAATTTTAAATTTAATTTTTTCAGTTCATTTAATAAATAAGATTAGGATTTTAAAAACTTTTTATATACAAAAAATTAGATAATGCATTAATAGATATATACGACTGACGTACAGATGCGACAAACAATAATAAATTAATTAGTAGGTACGAGTACGCCCTACGTAAGATGTAAATTAAGACATAAATGGTATTAAAAAAAATCTTTTGCGAGCCCATACTTAATGGAGTAGGGGATTGAATAACCATACTAATTTTAATCATAATTTTTATTGATAACAATTAATGTATAAACTAAATTTTAATGCAAACCCCCAAAATTAATTACACTAAGTAAAAACATATTTTTTTGTTCCCGAACGATGAAAATATTTTCCTAAAACTCATCGCGAATTCAAACCAAATTAAACTGTTGACAGGTAAATTAATTTTCAATGAAATAACAAAACACTTTATACGTTTAACGAAACACTTCACAAGTTGCAAACGACCTAAATGTCATTGTAAATTTATTAATTTTGACCGCACAACAACGTGACAACGTTATTAAAATATAATAAAAAGCAAAACATATAAAGTGTTGTAAAAAAAAACGTACCAACGCTGTTTAACACTGTAATAATATTTAATTGAACTTTAGTATTTCTTTTCATTATAGTAAAATACTTTATGTTAACATGGACTAAACATCTCGGCCAAAACCTCAAGCATATTTTATAGGTACATATATTGATTAACTTAGTGTCCAAACGACAAAACCATTTGAATTTTCACCACCCGAACGATAACCAAGTGAAAGTTATTAGTCAATCTGTGAATTACTGTTGTCAACAACATTTCGTATGTCACTCCCTGAAGTAAAATCATTTAAATCGACGAATAAAGCATATATATCTCTCGGAGCAGGTGTATTTGAATAAAATGTAAATAAATTGTCATTCATAGATATTCTAGAGTTAGTAAAAGTAGTAGAGGCGTTTGGTAAATTGACATGAATATGTCGAGTATCAACATCTTCACCGCAATTAAATCTCTCTTTCGTTTCCTTCTCTATTTGTTCTAAACGCTCGATGGCTTTCGATGGATCGCTTTCTTGTAGTCTTTCATTGAAATCAATGTCGATATCAATCCTGGAAATGAAAAAAACATATAGGTATAGTTTTGGTTACTAATTTTTATAATTAAATAGAAGAGCAGGTTGATATAATTCCCCACATTTTTCATATTAAATCTTCCCCAGTAATAAATCGCAATGCGCTTAATAGTGTTTCATATAAATCTATTATAACTTTTTATTAAATTATGCTTCTATTATTATTCACGTAAATTAAAAATCATATACTAATTCAGTATTTGCCTATATATTCTATTATTGAAGTTAATTACAAAAACCTTAAAAATCAATCAATTTCTAAATATCCGCGATTTAATTTCTTTTCGATCGATTAATCTAGTATTTCTTCAAACTTTGTAAAGTTCATAGTTTTTTTAGACCGTCATATTTATCCTAACATTCCATTCAATGAGACGTGTGATGCCGGTTAAGAATAAGGGTGTCGTAAAAGGGGACTAGATAAACCAAAGGATGGGCTGTAGCATCCTCTGAATACCACAAACACCTGACTGCGATCGCCAAGCGTGGCGATTATGGGAATTCCCCCCCCCCCCCTTATAAGGGGCAAATTATCCACTGGATGAGGGTGGTGCAAGACCGCTCGTTGTGGAGATCTTTGGAGGAGACCTATGTCCGGCAGTGGACGTCTTTCGGTTGAATGGATGGCAAAACAGAACATTTTCTAATGGAAAGGTTAATTCAGATATTGATATTAATATCGTTTGAAGACTCTTATGGAGCTCTGATACTGAACACTATATGCATCGAATATTTTCTTCCAGTAAAATAGTCATAAATTATTACCAAATACAAAGGTTAAATGTCTTATACAATATTTGCAAGTATGATGATAAAACACCAATAATAACAATGTGTTGTGAAGAAACAATTACTATTGTACTCAAAATGTCAAAGAAAATTATACTTAATTACAAGACAGATACGTTTGCTTTCATTTTAATGTCAGAAGATGTCACGCGAAGCAATATCAGCTACACACGACAATATGACAATAAAACCAAATGAGGTCAGTTAAACACGAATACCTTTTGGTAGATATGCGTTTGATAAGTCCGTGATATTGACGACTTTTGTAGCATAAATGAACGCAGTTTCACAAATACTTTGCTTCCATTGAATTAATCACTTTGAAAGAATCATAAGATATTACAACAATTTACCACACTTTTTAACTCTACAATTTCTTCAGTTGATTACCATAATAAACTGTTTTATGAACTGACTAAATGTCAATATACACTTTTGAAACCCGACGCTCACCTACAGCAAAATGAATTGTGTTAAGTTGAATCAAATTGTACCATCTGCTATTGCCAGATTACAACTAACTACCGATACGACGTCGCGTACGTTTTCACCTTAACATTGTTGTTCTAAAGGGTTTTTATTACTTTACCCCACTTAAGGCCGGAAAATACAACCGCACAAGGAAATCACTAAAGTGAAATCCTTCCCACCTGAGCTGCTGCCTGCATGTAAACTTCGCAGAATTAACCGAAAACCCAACGATTTGCAAAAGAGAAAAAAAGGTTAAAGGTGTAGAGAGTGTGTCCAATACGAGAGCTTCTCCAGCAGATATAAGAGCCGTTCTTGAACCTTTATCAGTGGGAGATTCGCTGTATTTTATTTATTAAGTCTTATTTTTAATAAAGCCTTGGTTCAAACGATTGCATGACGAAGTATTTTCCAAAATTCTCAGCAGCGGGAACAATGGTTACTTAAGCTTGGGTGCAAGCACGTTCGAATTGTCGGCCTAGGAGAGTAGATACGATATTTACGATTGCCGTTACGACATCAGTATTAGGATGTTTCGAGGCCTAAATTTCGCTCTACAAAATTTAACTTGAGGACATAGAACGCGGCAAATACCACTTGAGGGTATGGTTGGGTTTCCGGTTGATCAAAGGGGCTTAAGAGGATATGCGATCGGCAACAGATTTGAAAAGTAGGTATTTCAGAAATCTATCCCGTTGCGCCCCAAAGAAAAAGTTATACAACACGAAAGGGACAACTACAGCTCAGGCTGTTTTTTTACCTATGAAAAATAGGCTAAAACATCACTTCGTAAGTACCCTGTTTCCTCTTCCAAAACTGAACCGATTTTTAATTTATTTTCAATTATAGAATTTAAAAAACTTCGGCCTACCCGCGCTACGTCTTCCGTTGCGTGGTACTCACTTGAGAACCCGTTGACCCCATCGGGCATCTTGTTTCATATTATAGATCAGACTGAAATCATTTCCAAAAGAAAATGGTCCCAATAGTTTTGGTAAAGCTTAAATGCATCCTTCTCGGCTATTCGAAAAGGTCGTTGTGTGAAATTGCTATCGCTTGTTCTATTTTATAGGTTATAGTAAATAGTTTATACCATACCCTGTCTCTTCTTTAAACTTTATCCAGTCTTCAAGGCGCGGAGCTCGGGGAATTTCTGCAGCTAAAGCTCGAGTTGCATCTTCCATCGTTTGTTCAACCATTTCTTGTCTAGCGTCTAATGATTTTTTTTTTATTTACCAAAGTACTATTAGCTTAAAGGTTATATTTTTTTCTTCATTTTCTGTTTTTGTAATTATTGTATACTCCAAAATATATGTTGCAATAATTTATTTCAAAATTTCCGTTTATTTGTTGAGGACTACGAGGACAAATTTATTAAGGAATTAGACAGTTTTTACAAAAAAAAATACTAATCAAACTGCAAGTTGACTTAACAACGAATTCATATTATGTATACAATATAAGTCAAGTTAATTTATTACTTTATATTTTGTATTTAAATTTTATTCTATATCGAAGACACATATCAAAATTTACGAAGGAAGTGCAAAAGCGCGATTTTTTAATTCGTTCGTCTAGCAAATTATTGTCTGCCAAAGTATTTCCAAACACTCAATCTCTGCTATCATTAACACATCTTATTATCAAAGTCATCAGCACAATAAGACGAACTATTTACAAAGAATCTAGGCAGAATATTTAATTATCATTATTATTGAAATATGTTCCGTGTAAATATTAGACGGCGAACATTCTCCCACTTCTCTCATGCGAAACTGCAAAACATATTCGCTTCTAAACTAACATAATTTATTTCGCAAAATAGTAAACAGTTATAAAATACGCGCCGTACGAATAAAGTACAAGGCCTCGGGTTATCTCAGATTCAAGAGATGTTGAACCACCTTAGCACGTAGAATTTCACAGCTTTCCAACTATGACGTGAACATACATAAGAATGAGGACATAATATGTACTTAACAACTTAACTGACAACATTCTTACGTTCAATGAGTCACCAGAAATTTAATTTAGCATTTACATAATAATACGACCACATAATATCTCCACTGGAAAACCAATTATTCAAATGCTTGATGATATAACGATAAACCTTTATAATACACACGTAAACTACATTTTATAAATTCATAAATCACGTAATAAAGTTCATGCACGTACCTGAAGCCCGCTGTTGATAATTCGAAGCCGGTCCTCGTAGAGCTCTGGCCAAGTTGCCGCAAAAAGCACCTTGTGACGTCAACTTGCTACCCGTACAACACCATTCCTTGTCTTGAACCAGTTAATTATACGCATATTCTACTATAAACAATTTAACGACTTCATTTTTTTTTTTCTTTACTTATTTGTACGAGTTATTTAATGCAGTGGTGGGTGTATTTCTGTTATAATATATTGAAAAGCAAATTAATTTAAGATCAGACTGATTTTCATAACCACAAAACCCGTTGTCGTGAAACGTTTACATACTAATCATCATACAGATCCAGTTACTAAGCTAATTTCTACGCGGTGGCTACTTGTTTGTAGGCCGGTGTAATATATCTCAAAGTCACAATTGTAATTAGTTCCAGAAATGCAAATATAAAAACATATATCTTCGAACAAATAATACTTTCATTCTTTACCAAAACGTTACTTTATAAAAAGAACAACATACAAAGCACTTTGCTATTTGCCTAACACCGAAAGTGTTTAAGGAGACGTTTGGATGTAAGTAGCAAGAAAACACCGTTCCCGAGAATGAAACATAATAGCATCAAAAAACAAAAGTTCAACGATGGTAGCGCAGTTGGTGGTGCGGTAAGATTCCGCGTCTATGGACGCAGGTTCGACCCCAACCAGCCAACTACCAACTATACTGAGTCCGAACTTTCGATGAATAAAAACATCTTGAGAACCCACAGCTTGGTGATAGGACATTTTATAATAATTCACGCCTGGGTAACAACAACCACCTTCGACTTTCAAAAACCTGTCGCCAAATACCAACACGTGTCTTATTGTGTTTATCATGCTGACTACATCGTCAATTAACATCACGTGAGATTCTGGTCAAAGTGCTGTATGGGCTCAGCTTAGCTCAATTTAAAAAAACGGTGACTTGATTTTTCATAGCCAGTTTTTTATATTCAACATTAAAAGGGACAGCAACCCTAACAGAAGTCAGTAAATAATAGATTGCTAAGATCTGAGATCGAAAACATCGTGCATAGTGCGTGCAGCCAACCATACTGCTTATACAGCTGCTTGGTAACAGAAATAGTTAGCAGTTTTGCTTCCACAGTTCAACCTACCACAATTTCTCCAAACTTGACAGAAATAGTTGTGGTGGTAATGTTTAAAATGGATTTCCTCATCAGTCTATACACTGTTAAAAAAAACGTATAGGTAGTCTACATAATTTGACATTTTTCATCCAACCATTAAATGCAATCATCACTTCTTCACCCATTAACTCGATTACGATTTAAAAAACAAAAAGTGATTTCAATGAAAGGAAGGAAGCATAGTAACAACTGTGCTGGAGCACTTGACAATGACTCATTGTGTTTTATCATTATCAGCAGAATGATTGACGCTATAAGTAGATTGGTACAATATAAGGATATTGTTATCATTCAGACGTTATGGTCATCATGACTTAAGCAAAAAAAAATCATAAGAAAGCGGATATAATATATAATAACAAGGTAATACGCGTACATAAATAACAATATAAATCTTATCACAAATGTAATTCTGTTTGCCTAAAATTAAAAGGGCTGAGAGTACCTATATTTGTTATTTATTAAGACTTACAAGATCATATTACAATTCTTGATGGTAAGTAATATGCTTTTAGAGAACACAATATAGAGAGTGATATTTGTACCAATATCCATGTGGCAATGTGAAGTAGGGAGAGCCACTTGGCACACAGATACATATCTGGCTGATCCCGATCGTATAAATAATAATAAATTTAATACTAACTGTCTGCCCGCGGCTGCACCCACGTTATTATATTCTTCACTGCATTTTAATATTTTTATAAGGAACCATAATTATTTTCCAAAAGTTTTTTTTGAATTAATATTAGTTTATTAAGCAAAGATATTTCTCACAAATTCAAATAGCTGTCAGTAAAACTGTGCATTGAATAGGATATTATTAGAAATTTTAATGAGTTTTAATTTTTTTACGCAAAACCCTAATTTATTTCGAAAGATTAAAGTAGCCTAAGTTACGCGGAGTAACTTTACCTATCTATCATAAAAAGTCTCGTCAAAATCGGCCCAGCCTTTCCGGAGATTCCCGGAACAAACAGCCAGATAGACTGATAGACAGATTCTAATAATGCTCACTTCAGTTAATTACTACCTCCAATTTAGAGAATCTTTCCGAAGCGATGATGGCCGAGTGGTAGTGTGATCGGATTCCGTATCAATGGATGTTGGTTCAAATGGAGGTAGTTTGAATTTTCATATTTTTCTTAAATTCAACTCGGTTCATTTCATCTAAGAAAACTAAGTTACGAAGCAGATGAAATAGTTTTATATTATTTATTTAATAAACTCTAAACACCAAGTGTGAAACGATACTGCAGCCCTAACCTAAGAAACATAATTAACCGAAATAATTCATAAAGTTCAAAGTAAAACAACATATATTTTTAAAGTTACCATTGGGACACATGTATAAACGTTAAAGTTATTTGGACAATTCTAATTGGTAATAATTGTATTTATTTTATTCAGTCGCTAGTCTAAAAATTAAGGTTCTGACCTCCTACAAGTTTACTCAGCTGTTGCTATGAGTACGTTACGATAATACTCACCCATAAGCGTATTCATTATTTGGAGTCTATTAGGAGTGTCGATATTTGAACGTTCGACAGCTGTGTTTGGTCGACGTGTTAGTTGAGGACGTGGAGGTCGTAATCCCGCACCTTCAGTAGTTGCAGGACGATTACGTCGCAATTGAGTTCTCTGCGGCAAATCCGAACTATCTTTTGGAGTCGGTCCCTGGGTTAATAAGGTGTTATACTAAAGTTCCTTAACGAGCATCTAGATTCACAATTTGTATAATAGGAAATCTGTTCATGCTCTCGGAGAGTACATAAAAGTCCATCTTATAGACTCGAATTTTCAGGCAGTTTTTTTACATATTTCCAACAAAGGTTTTGCGTCGCGACCGAAAAAATGTAGTCGTTTAAAAAAAGCCCCCTATTACAATAAATCAACAAAACAAAGTCGGGTTACTCACACCATTTATTTCATGTTTGATTTGCATCCGTTCCAAATAACAGAACATAGGAAAAGTTACAAATAAAAAAAAGGAAAACGAAACCTTTTTTTCTCATATGTTTTGTAACGAACGGCTTTATTGGCTCAGAAGCGATACAAAATTCGCCAGATCAGCTAGTCTATATCTATACTAATAAATAAAATTGAAATGTCTGTTTGTAGTGTAAATTTTTTTTACTAAATAGATATGAATGTATATACGATACCTATACCAAAAATGTAATTTTTAAAATATTTGTTTGTCTGTCTGGAACGGTTGGACGGATTTTGACGCGACTTTTTTTGGTAGATAGCTAAAGTTACTCCGGGTAACTTAGGGTACTTTTAATTTTAGATAATAATTAGGGTTCCACATAAAAAAAAATTAAAACTCATAAAAATTGAATAAAATACGATTCGATGCACAGTTTTACTGGCAAGTGCTTGAATTTATGAGAAAGGTTTTTAACTTTAAAGTAATATTCAACAAAAATTAGGGTTCCGTATAAAAAAAAAATGCAGTGAAGAATATATGAAACGCGGGCACACAGCTAGTATTTACTATAATGGTGTTTTATTTAAACAGATTAGTTACCAATAAGAAATAGGCACTTTACAGAAAAAAAGTTTTGCTCTTAAGAATGTTTCTCTTTACGATATAATTATTATCAATAATGTAATACGTGTAATTAGCTACCGTGATAATTAGCACGTAACCATCGCAGATTCACACGGTTACAGTGATGTAACATTAAAATTAATTACATACTGAGAGAGACAAAAACGAAATCATCTAACCAGCAACTCTTATTAACCAGACACTTTTTTCAAATTACCTATTGCACTTGATAATTGTGTAAAGTCTGGTAGAAAACACGATGCAGGTAACAATGTATTTGATGTTAATACATTTTTATTACTGTTATAAAAAACATCGGAATAATAATTTTAAATTAACCCTAAAGTGATATTCTGACTACTCTAATCAAAACAATATTCTACACTAAACAATATAATATTCTCGATTCAGTTAAAGAATGCCATTGTACCAATTTCAGCTACGGTCGGAAATAAATGTTGCCATTTCAGCTACTGTTTAATTTCTGATTACGTGCTGCTTACTAACTTAAAACGAATAAAATATTGATTGATATAACTTGAATTTTAAAAAGTAAACTAATTTGTGGTAGTTATTTCCCTACTTTTTAGAAGTAGTTTGTGGTAGCTAAAGAATTTCGTGTAAATAAATTCGTTAAAATGTACAAAATGTAATCTAATGTTTATATATATTTGCAAATATTTCACACGATTTTAATAATGATTATATTATTGATCCAGTTAAATACGTGTATATTTGATATAATTTAATTTAACTTTGATTTGTTTATAACTATAGGTATAATAATTTATTATTTAAATTTACATTTTTTTTTAACTACAACTAATAACTGTATTACTATTTAGCAACTAATAATTTCTCATTTTTAGCTAATTCGCTTCGAAATATTATTTGCATTTAATTTATTTAGTTCTTATATAATTTAAAGATTTTTATATATTAATATCATCAAAAAAATACGATTTATTCCTTCTAAAAAGCATCAACTATTTACTATATTATCAAATCGAAAATAAATTTGTACAAAATCAAGCTCATCTAATAAAATACGGTAAATACCTTAGAATGACTAGTAGATTGTCCCGGCTTCGGTTCCATTTCAACATTCTCTTCACCTTCGTCATCGCTTTCGTCAGAATTTGAAGATGTATCCAAAACTTCGTCTGAAGCATCATCTTACCAAAAAAAAATATATACAGCTTTAAAGACATCTGTACTAATGAATAAAATTGAAGTGTCTGTTTGTAATATCAAATTAACAATGGTCAATGCCATAATCGGATTTTATTCACAACTAGCTGTATGCCCGCGGCTGCGCCCGCGTTTGGTATATTCTCCACTGCGTTTATTTTTTTATACGGAACCCTAATATGTTTTAGTACTAAGATAAAGTAAATTTATTTCTCATAAATTCAACCACTTACCCGTAAAACTGTGCATTGAATCGGATTTTATTCAATTTTTTAAGAGTTTTATTATTTTTTCGTGGATCCCTAATTATTTTCGAGAATTATAAGTACCCTAAGTTACCCGGAGTAACTTCAACTATCTACCAAAAGTTGTCCCGTCAAAATCCGTCTAGCCGTTTCGAAAGTTACCCGGAACAAACAGACAGACAAAAATTTTAATAATGGCGTTTTTGGTACAAGTACCGCATATATATAGCTATAGCGTATTTAATAAAAGTTTTTATTTTGATATTACAAAACAAACACTTCAATTTTATTGTTAGCTTAGATGAGTAAAAAAATTATTCGAAAATAAACTGACATTTCTCGTCACTATTGTAACGTGTCAAAGCGACAAACATTGTGTGTCATTGATATATATATATATAAGCAATAATTACACCTATACCTAAAAAAACAGTGTTATTTCTAACTATACGAGTAAATGTCACTCAATAACTATAATAATATTGGTACTACTAACAGACACATGCTCGATATATTAAGGCGGATCGGCCACCACAATGATGGACGTTGGTTCAAATACTGTCCAACAATCCACCATACAAAATATATCATGCACGATTTTAGAACAATTTATAATATCCACCTACCTAACCACCATACTTAACCGGTTAAGAACCAACCTGGCGTTTACACCAGCTTCCAATTGTTTTCCTATTGTCAAATTTTATTGATATAATTTAGAAAAAGAAAACAAAAACAAATATTATCATCATTGCTTATGTAACTACCATTGATACCTCCCGTCCCCCGTAATATGCAGCGCCCAAACATACATATAATGTTATCAAAAAAATTTACTTACGTTGATTTTCATCCTGCAACGGACGGTCATCGAGATACAACAGCATCGGTAAAGCAGATGCTACACTCGAGCGATAGTGCAGGGAGTTAGCCGCATCAGTTCCACGGAGAGTGAGCCTTCGGAGAGCCCCGCATACGCCCAGTGTCCAGAGACGATTCGATTCCAATGCCGAGTTGCTAAGAAGTCGATTAATAAACCACTGTTTCTTTTTTTGCAACTTTCTAACTCCACTCTCCTTCAAGGTGATATACGGTAAGGATTTTAGACTAACCCACCTCCCCCCTGCTCTTAACGACGGGTTTTCGGTTTGGATATTGCGCGTTCAAAGAAAAATGTATGTACAACTTGTTAATTCAGATTGAATACATTTCAGGAACAATCTATCCTAGCCGATGTCTTCGTGGAAATAACTTGCAGTTAGATATACATTAAGCTATTATTTGAAAAATAATTTGCCAAAAAGAACCTAAAGCGGTTTCGATACATTAATTATTCTACTCCTACTTTACCAGTCAGAGTCAATATTTAGTTATCTAAACGTACTCAGCTAAATCGAGCGTATGCAACTTTTGCAGCGCTGCCAACGGATGTAAGTCACGTAGTCGGTTACCGGTTGCGTGGAGCTCACGCAGTGAACTCAACCCCCAAACTCCATCTAAACTGTGTAATCCACAGCGATTCACGCTCAATATCTAAAAATAAAAATGTTTATTATAATTGGCCGGCATCATAAGACCTATTGCAAGCACTGAAGTTTTTACACGATTTAAAATAATTCATCGAGCATCCGTCGGCGAAATTCTGTGCATGTGTATGGCTGAAGAAAGTGGCAGTATCCAACGTATAAACATAGCCACAAGATATAGACGTCTAGATATAGATCTAGAACCACATAGACGTCTATCTATTTGTCAGTTAATGAAATTATAACTTGAGAACCAATGAACCGATTTACTCTATTCTTATTTTAACTGTAAATATATTCTGTAACCAGAATAGACCTAAGTCTGATAGTGGCCCAAGACATGCTTCGATCCCCAACTGGGGATGCATTTGTAGCTGCCGCCAGTCGATACAGAGAAACCACATGCAAATGCATCAACTGCATCACATTTTTTTCGTTTTTACAAGCCGTAGAGTTAACCTAGGGCAAATTCCCGCGGTTTTTTTTTTAATATATTGAAGCCTAAGCAAACGTTTGTACCAGTTTGATATCCTTGCGTTAACTATCTTTTTCCGTTGACGGTCAAATGCATTAAGTTCTATAAAAAAGTTTTAGGATATGTATAATTTTAATAAAAAGTATACAAAGTCAACAAATTATCATCGAAACATAAGAAACGGTCTAGCCGCTTTTGAGTTATAAATGATGTAAATAACCCGACTTTGTTTTATGTATTTAAATTATCATATGAAACGAGTTACGAAGACGATATTATATTAAAACGATAATATATACCTTGACTTTAATGAATAAATACAGATAAAAATGTTATGTATTTTAAGAATACAAACTGAAAAATATTCAAACGAACCAGCTGGCATACTTAGAATAATATAAAAGAAATCTAATTCACCTCATAACACCAGGTAAATATTAGAAACTGTAGACTCACCTTCAGCCGAATTAATCCGATCCAAGGTCTCGTAGAGAAGACAGTGCACTGCCGTCTAATGTTAACGAGCTCAGTCTTGGAGCGAGAACATTCAATCGTCTCAAACCAACCCTTTCTGCCACAACGCGAAGTTTTACTTCTCGAATCCTCAATACCTCTTCGTCAGTAGTAACACCGCTGTATTGTTTCTGATTCGCCACAATAAATAAAGTAGATAAAATATATATATATATAATTAGCCAGTGGCGTGACTATACCATCTGAGGCCCGTGGCAAATTCATTGGAAGTAACCCCAGTCACGTTGTAATTTGATTTTAATAAATCACTAAATCTAAATTTGATTTTTAGAATTTTGTTTAAAATGTTAGGATTCTTCTGAGCTAGCAGCTTTGCGGGCCGAGGCCCCATCGTACCGGGGTCCATGTCATTTTGCGATCTCTGCCAACCTATAGTTACGCCACTGTAATTAGTTCTCAAAAATCTTGCGAAATTTACATACATATCATCACTTGCGAAAACTATATCTTACTTGGTAATGTTTTCTAGACACTAATCAAACTTACTTAGTTGTTTAACTTTCACAAGCCTATAAGAGTATTGTTTTTTACACTTTTACCACAAGCATATGTACAATATACCTACATTTGTACAAAAATAAGGAATTGGATTGAAGTAATAATTTCTTTTTTTTATATATATTTTATATAACACTTGTTTGTTTGGAAATTCAGAAAAATAACACTACTATCTCAATATTACAAAGAATAAATCTTCTTGTTTGTCTTTTTATTAGTCTGTTAAGTAGAAAAAGTTACTGAACTGTTTTACTTTTGCCTATTTACATATAGATTATTAGATAACTAGATGACAACCCGGCTACGCTCGGGTAAAATGTGACTGTGTAATACACATTACACAATGTTTTACAAAATGTAGGTAGATAGGAACTGTAACTTCAGTGATACGTGTGAATCGGACACAAGATGGCATCCGAGTGGCCAATATGGCGACTGGCATTTGCACCGTTAGATTTAACAAAACTTTTTTAAATAAAAATAAAACCGACTTCAAAGGAATTAACTATATAAATGTATTAAAAAGTCAATAAATAATTTATTTATTAATGTGCTTCGTTAATTTTGGAGTCGGTACCAGCTAGAGTTAACCAACGTAGTCGACAATTTGAAATCGTTATTTTTAAGTCTTACTTTACTTACTTTCAATCAAGTCTACCGTACCCCTTGACCGAATTATTAATATACAAGATATAAGAGCAAGGGTAGTCTGAAGGAGGGTCATAGGGATCAAGGACCACCCTTCCATCCCTCAAATTGTACACGTCAAATTGAGAAGTCTCTCAACAAATAGACAATTTGTGAACGCTTTAAATGAATTACTAACTTCCTGCTTAAAACGTCTATATAATAAAATAAAAAAAAGATAGACATTCAAAGTAATGTTGATAAATGTTAAACTCGATTAAAGTCTATGTTAAGTCTAGTTATGATACTTTTTTTTTTATAAAATATGTGAAAGCTTGTAAATGGCCTTCAGTTTTGTATTGTGTATATCTCTATACCTTACTAGCTGTGTGCCTGCGGCTCCGCTCGCGTTTCGTATATCCTTTAATACGTAACACAGTTTTCAAATAATCTTTGGAAATTCATGTTTTGATGGTGCTGACCATTGAATCATATTTTGTTTAAAATTTCTAGATTTTTTTTTCACGGTACCCTTATTATTCTCCTACATTTTTGGCAATAAAACAAAGTTAAAATTTTATCATAAATTCAAACACTTGCCCGTAAAACTGACCATTGATGCGTCTTTTTTTACCTAGAACCCTAATAATTTTCACTAATTAAAAGTGACTCAAGCGGAGAAACTTTAGGTATCTACCAAAAAAAAATCCCCTTAAAAAATTGTGTTGTTCGTATCTACGCAGTGTATAGTAATTTACCAGTAATTCTATTAACGTCAATTCTCTTGGAATAACGATTCGCCTATAACCGGGTAGGCGACGCTCCAGCTCATCTTGACCTGCAGGTTGTTCTGGATCGGGCGGAGGCAACGCTAACGCTCTGGTAATAAAAATAAACATTATTTATTTTACGTACATTTTTAAATTTGATTAAAAACTGCTCGTCACGCGTTAAGTACTTCATTTCTATCCCGACGTTTCGGCTGGGTTGTGCCAAGGTCAGTTAATAACGCGTGAAGACCCGTTTTTAATAATTTTACGTAATTATTTATTATATTCTAACATATTAAGTTGATTCCCCGTTTCTTGTTAGTGAAATTAATTTTAGGGTTCCTCGACAATTTGGTCAAAGGAGATAACCACTTACTTTTAAAAATACCTGCTGCACGAACAAGATATGTGGCGTACATATAATATTTCGTATAATATTTCGTTCATGCAATATGTTTAATGAGTATTTTAATAAGATTAATAAGATAATATGTACCTGTAAAATTTATACATCTAGTATTTGCCATAAAATTATAGTTTGTAATTATATAAGTAAGTATTAATTTTGTTGTTATATTTACTTTTGATTAATTATCATTTTAGTAGAAACTTCAACGGTTTATGTAATATTGTTATGTTTTTTAAGATTATTTTACTCTTGTTTTATTAACTCTGTGTTTCCCTAAGATATAAACAAATTTAAAACACAAACTCATTTCGACTAATTTAATAAAAACGTGTGCAATATATACTATTGAATTTGTGATAGAGGCTAAGTTACGTCTCTCAGTACACAACTAACGCCATCTGACTATGGATTTATAACAACTTAATTTTTTTAATGAGAGATAAGAATAAAAGTGCCTTCGTGATTTAAAAAAATTAAATATACAACGACTTACACCTCTTTTACCATGAATTCTTAAACTTATAATGGTATCTTAACTTCAGTAAACTCATTGGCCTTATCTTGTGTTAACATAACATAACATAAGTTCATGCCTGTTATCCCCGAAGGGTTAGACAGAGGTGAAATAACAAACTACACCACCCACATTTCGCCGAGATTAGTTCCGTTCCAGATAGTGAGAGGGGGCGAGTCTGTCGCCATATCGAGCACAAATTCCAGACTTCGACATGATAATGAGTAGAAAAACCCAATATCACTTGACCCGACCGGGGGATCGAACCCGCTACAACTGCGTCACCGAGGCAGTATCTTATCTTGCTAGGGAGGATATTCAACAATTTTTATGAGATAATAGTTTTAATAAAATATATTTAAGCGAATTTTTAAATTTGTTATCTTCTTTGCAGTTTACTTAGTTGCAAGAAATTTGTCAATGCTTTCGTTTTTGCTAACTTTTTTATAACAATATAATATTAACCAATATATTATTAAATTTAAAAACATTCCACAATCAAAATGAAATTAATAATCCATCCATCCATCGATTCACCCGAAAGACGTACACTTCTGGACATAGGCCTTCCCCAAAGATCTTCACAATAACCGGTCTTGCTCCACCCGCATCCAGCGAAATCCGCGACCTTCACCAGATCGTCAGTTCAGCTTGTGCCTACACGCTGCGTCGAAAAATAATAATATTTGATCTTCATTGATTACCTTATTTTCGTTTGAGCGTAATTGATGAGCGTTTACACAAAACGATACAAGTGTTTTTTTTTTCGGAAAAGAGTTTATAATTTTATTTATCTACAGATGAAAAATTTTAATAAGTTATTAATGCTTTGTAGTAGATTGTGAACGATTTGCGTATTGTTTACGGAAATTTAATTGACGACAATAAAGTCAGCTATGGAAAGACAGACAAAAACAACAAAAAAAACTTGTTTAAGACGATGTTTGTTATATGTAACGCTTTGTGAAAACGGTTCTCAATCACCAAATTGGTATTAATTACCTAAATAATGGGGTGGCATGTACGATTTCTGGTTCAGGCGAACTAGTGCTAGAAATTTCCGAAACTGATGGTGACGCAATCACACTAGGAGTCCTTGGTGCGCTACCAAGCTCAACACACGGAGCTTCTTCTATGGGCATATTTTAACGCCTAAGGAAACTCTGAAATGAACATAGTATTGAGTCTTAATAGCACGCACAATTATAAATATTTAGTACGTTGTATATTTTTATATAACTATAGTTATAAAGCAGAAATGGTTTATTGTAATTGTTAGTTAGATGTAATTGTAACTTAGTTAATGGTATTGTGTTCTTGGGTATTACAATTGATGATAAATTACAATGAGGTCCACACACAAAAACTTTAGCAGGAAGATTAAGTTCTGCTGTATTTCCAGTGCATAAGATGCGTCAGTTGAATGATATTGCTACTGCTAGATTAGTCTACTTTGCTTACTTTCATAGCTTGATGTCTTATGGTATTTTGCTGTGGGGAACAGCAAGAAGTAGATACTTTATTTATTGTATAAAAACGAGTTGTTTGTTATTTATAATATGAGGCCTCGCAAATCACTTAAAAACAAGTTTTCGGAAGAGTTTTCTGGGTATCTAATAGTGTTAAGTTTTTCAATAAAATCCCAAAGCAGATTACCGATTTACCGGACAACAAGTTCAAGCACCATATCAAGCAAATTTTAATTGGCAAAGGTTAATATAGGGTGGATCATTATGTGAACGATAGTGATGTCTGGAAGTTACAGCTTTCTCTGTGCATCTACTAATAAACTTTGTAATTATTAGTTGTAAGGCTTAAAAAAAACAAGCAAAAAAAAGAACCAGATCTAGTTTCATGCCGGTACTTCTCGATAACAGAGTTGTTTTCCGAACCGGTGGTAGTATTTTGACGTTCATAAGCGCCTTATCAGGACCTAAATTTTAATAAAGTGTTTTTGAATGTAAACAATAGCATAATGATCATAACAATATGACGTATATTAATTTTCTAAAAAAAAATTAGACATATTATCACGTCAAACGTCTCGCTGCAAAAACAGCAGTTTGACCAAAGAACAAATTAGGACATGAAGTATTACTTAAATCTGCATAAATCTTAATTAACATGTATCGTTGATAGTTAATAATTTTCTGGTAACATTTTATTAAAATTTGTTCTACACCAACCTCGAAGAATATTAAAAAGTCTATGTGCGTAAATCTCTTTGTGTGCCCGTCATTTGGCGTATATCTATAATAAAATCTAAATCTATTTATATGATTTTTAGATGTAGGTATACTCTTATCAGTATGTATTTAATTATTATATGGAATCGGCAATGAAATAAACATTAGTGCCTCCCTGGCAATACTTTTCTTATCCCATAAAATCTATACTTATAATAAAAGGCTGGAGGGGATAAAATCTGTATTATGACATATATCAGAACACATTTCGATGGTTTTTTCCAATTTTTTGTGTTTTTATTGTTAATTTTTATAACAATAAAATACATTTTCTGTAGATCTTTGATTTAATCAAAAGACTGTAAACTAGTTGTGCGACATTTAGATTCCAGTACAGTTATGTGCCGTGGAGTGTGTTGCCGATAATAGTAATATCTTCCCGTGGGTGTCATAAAAGGCGACTAAAGCAGGGAATAGGCAGCACCATTCTCTCAGTACCACAAATACTTGATTGTGATCGCCGACGCGCCTGCTAAGCTTGGAGATTATGGCAATCCCTCGCTTATGGGGGAGATCTGTGACCACCTATGGACGTCTTGTGATTGAATGAATTAATGAATGAATTTATTATTGTTTGTAATCTAAATATCTAAAATAATCTATGTTATAGATAATTAAAATGATTAAAAAATAAGAATAGTTCCAATAAATGAAACCTAGAAATTATATTTACTGTACCTTTAATCAAAAAGTTATTTCAAAATTACATTGCATTTTATTTTATTGACAGTATCACAATATAATAAATGTTTACATTTCACACAGTGATTATTTACTGGTTGCTATGGGTTTCCCTCAGTATTATATAAAGGTTACCCTAAATTTGTCGAATAAAATACAAAGGGCTTGAACACATGACTGTTAAACAAGTTAATAAAAAGATAAACTAATAAAATATTTTACCGTCAGGGATGAATACAGTACCGTCATCCGAGTCTAGCTTGAAATTATTATTTTTGGGTATTAACATTATTTGTAAAACTTTTGGTGATTATAAGTGATAAAACAATACACTAGATTATAGAAATTATTTAAAATAAATTGAAATTTATTGAACCAAAAGCATAGAAAAATTGAAAAAGCTACATGACATTACGAAAATAATTATTTTGATTTTTAACACTGTACCTATTTAAGATTATAGTATTTATAATGTAATGTTGAAATTTAATAAAGATAAAATCAAATCAAAATCTTTATTCAATTTAGGCCCTAAGAAGGCGCTTATGAACGTCTAAAACACTACAATATATAAACAATACATAAACAAAGTCAAATAAAAAGTAATTATCAATTTGTGAGTGTTACTAACACTTTACTGTACGTGTTTTTTCAGGAGTTTTTTTGCGCGATTTTGGTATATTAGGTTGTAATCCTTATTTTTAATTCCTTAAATTGCATTATAGACGTTTTACTTGATATAGTTTAGTTATTGTGTATAAGTGAAGTGTATTGAAAATATCATTAAGAATCTCCTAACAACTCCTTTGGAACACATAATGAATGCTCGCCACTTTGTTGGCCATTGAAGATTAGTAGAGTAGTACAAAGTGAGCCCTTAAAAACTTGTATTCAGGGTCATAATCGTCTATAAACACAAAAATACAACAAAAACATGTGTGGTGGACGTGTTATGTGGTCTAGTATTTGAAAACTAGATTATGTACAACTTTTATATTTTATTCGAGGGTAAGATGAATGGAAACACAATATTTGTTTGACGGTATAATGAGCTACTATTTACAATGAGAAATGCGCAATGTCCTGTTTAGACACAGCTACAAAGTATTTATAATTATTTAATAATATTTATCAATCATGGACGACCATCGATGCGCTGGAGTTGACATATGATTGGTCGTCGCATGCAGCCATGTTAAAAGGGGGCGTACCACAAGTTCATTGTTCGCTTAATGAGTCTCCTCTCTGAAGGAGCGTTTAAACTATCCTTATTACTGAGGATAGTAGATCCACCAATAGCGCGACTTAGTGGATCCACTACACATGGATTGTTAAACTTCCCGACAAATCGGCGCGATTTTGGGTCTATCATGTTCGTCGTTCGTTAGACTGTATATTATGTAATTTTGGTGGCATTTTACGTGATATAGTGTAATTATGGTACACAATTGTAGTAGTGAAGTGAAAATAATGACACTGAGCGTGAATTCTGAAATCTCCCAATTATTTCCGTTGTAGTTGTTACAGAAGATCACCATTTTGTTACCGCCATTCATTTATTGATAGTGTTCCTAACGTTTGACTTGGCTGCATGGTCTTCTAGTACCTTTGTCTTGTTCTTAAAAAGGAATAAATGGAACCAAAAAATAATGTCAAATTGTCAATTTTGCCGCGTTTTTGAAACTTTCGTATTGAAAATCAAACATTTTTCAATACAATAAAAGAAATAATGAGTATTCAAAATGGTAACAGAAAAGAAGATCATGATGAATATCAATACTTAAATATTGTGGCGCAAATTATCAAAAAAGGTAAGGCTCGAAAGCAAAAACTAAGTAACTACTGATGATGATATAATTATGTAAACGATTTTAGGAGATAAAAGAGTGGATAGAACTGGCGTAGGAACTTTATCTATATTTGGAGCAATGCAAAGATATTCTCTTGAAGATAATACCTTACCACTTCTAACTACCAAAAGAGTTTTTACAAGGGGTGTTATCGAAGAACTACTTTGGATGATTTCGGGATCAACAGATTCTAAAGCACTCGCTGCTAAAGGAGTACACATATGGGACGCGAATGGGTCTCGTAGTTTTCTTGATAATCTTGGATTTACTGAACGAGACGAAGGTAAACCCCAAATATATATATTTTTTTATTTTACCAGTTTATAAACATAACATCATTTTACTTTTCTTATCTCTATAATTTGACTGTAATCTGAAGAGCCACTTTTTTTATTACCTACACTAAATAAATTTCAAAAAATTGGTATTGGTTACTATTATTAATGACATTGTTCCTTTTAAATTAAACATTTGCTAATGTAAAAGTATTTTAGTGAATTTGACTAGTGATATACTTGGTAATGTTTAAGGCGACCTTGGTCCAGTTTATGGATTTCAATGGAGACATAGTGGAGCACAATATTTAGATGCAAAAAAAACAGACTACAGTGATCAGGGAATAGATCAACTACAAAATGTTATAAACACCATAAAGTATGCTTTTCTCTTATTTGCATAATGTTTTAATGATACTTTTAATTTGTATTACATACACTCCTACATTAATCTTAAGTTACTACAAAACAAAATATTATACATACCATTTCTTACTGTATGTATGTACAACTTTTTATATTAATTTTTACAATTTTAAAACATGATTAATGTGGGGTAGTTTTTGTAATAGCTGGAAGCTGTAAAGGCCCTACGGGCCAAACTGCATATTTTGTATGAGAAAATCATAGTAATTCATCAATTATCACCTCTTGAGTGATACATTTTTGCAAAGTAATTTCTTTATCAATTAAGCATAACTTGAGTATAATTTTAAGAGTAAAATTAATGGAATAATGGATCAAGTATCGAATTGAAATCCTTTTACTTTCAGAAATAGTCCTGCTGATAGGAGAATGCTTATATGTGCATGGAATCCATCAGACCTTAGCAAAATGGCTTTGCCTCCTTGCCACTGTCTGGCACAATTCCACGTTGCCAGTGGAAAGTTGTCTTGTTTACTCTATCAACGAAGTGCAGATATGGGCCTGGGAGTTCCCTTTAATATTGCCAGTTACTCCTTACTGACACATATGTTAGCTCACATTACAGGACTCCAGGTAAGGATTATAAAAATAGTTTTACTTTTCAGCCAGTATATAGACTCGTTAATAAGTCTTAAGACTAATTAATATAAATGAGTGGTCAATGAAATTGACTTCAAATAATAATTTAAAAAATAAACCAGTTTTTTATGTAGTCAATTATTAATATTCTTAATTGAAAACTATATACATTACTAACAGATGCACTTGATTCATATATTAAGTTTCAATATGTTCTTCACAATAAATTACAAAGTACCCGAATAATAAACTGTGGAGGATTGTCTAAGGCCTGTGATGTAAATTTAAAGTTAAATAGATTGTAAAATCAATTTCTATTGAATATAAAAGATTTAATAGGTTTTTTTACTGACACACTAAAATTTATGTACACATATCACTTTCTACTTATAACAGCCAGGAGAGTTCATCCACACAACTGGAGATACACACGTTTATCTAAATCACATTGAACCCTTGAAGATACAAATCCAGAGAGAACCTCGACCATTTCCAACTCTGGAATTTGCTCGTCAGATTGAATCAATTGATGATTTCAAATATGAAGATTTCATTATCAAGAACTACCAGCCACATCCCAAAATCGATATGGAAATGGCTGTATGATATAATACTAAAAAAAAAATAAGATAATGTTACTTGCCTTCTTATTAGTTTGTAATAAACCTTGTCGAGTATTAATATTTGAGCTGTGATGAAATTTGTTTTTGACAAACAGCACTGCTTTGTAATATTTTCTATAATTAAGTGTAATTATGAATGTGTGTTATGAATAAAAGTCGTCACTGTTGCAAAAAAAATGTATTATTCATATTTCATATTTACTGATTCTAAAAATAAATCCCCATAGATATTAATGGCATATCAACCTTACAATAAGTAACCCTAATAAAATCACCAACATTACACATTTTGTAAAATTTCAACAATATCTAACATAAATACTTTCATCATCTCGTCTTACAGCTAAGCAACACGGCATGTACCTCACTGTGTTTTGTACAATATATCATGAATCTAAAATTACAATCACATAGTTAAAATGTAAATTAATGAGTCTAAAAAGAGAATATTATAAAATATTGTCTAATATTTAAATCATATAAAAAAAAACTTGTAAAGTAAGTACTAAATCATGAAATCTTAGGGTACCATACAGTTGCAAATCAGAAAAATAAAAAAATAATAATAACTTAATATTGTTAGAATCAATGAAAGATTTTACAAAATTATACTTCCGGGTTTATTATCAACACATCTGGTCATCTTGTGATGGCATCTGGAAAAAAAAATGTATGAATAAAGATCAAATATAATCACATTATATATTGTTACTGGTTATTATTATACTAAACTATTCTGGTGAAAAAACCTTTGTGACCTACGTAAGTTTGTATGTTCGTTAGTGATACGTGTAAAGCATTCAACTTCTACCGAATATACAGTAGATAAACTCCATCTATACTATACGAATAAATAAAATTGAAGCGTCTGTAATGCCAAAATTATTTTCTTTTTACTAAATAGATATGAATGTATATACAATATCTATACCAATTTTTTTATTTTTTTTTGGACGGGACTTTTTTTAGTTAGATAGATAGTTGAAGATACTCCGGATAACTTACTCATTACTCTTTATCTATTATTCTAATTAGGGTTCTGCATAAAAAATAATAAAACAGATAAAAATTTGAATAAAATCCGATTCAACGCAGTTGCAGTTATACGGGCAAGTGCTAAAATTTATGAGAAATATTTTTACTTTATCTTAGTACTAAAATTTTTTTTAGGAAAATAATTAGAGTTCCATATAAAAAATAAAAACACAATGAAGAATATATGAAACGCGGGCGCAGCCACGGGCAGACAGCTAGTTTAAAATATACATAGATCAAAATAATAAAGTAATTACAAAACCATACAATTAAGCCATTACATGAGAAAATTAATTATGTTTGCTTATAAATGAATTAAATTATCACCCAAAGTATTACTTCAATATACGTAAAACAAGTTTATTTATCATATAAAAAAAAATACATATGTATGTTATAAATAGCATTAAATTTAAGTTGTATCTTATCTTACCTGTGAAACAGAGTCTTCCAATCTCCTACTAGATATGGGTAAAGCAGCAAGTTGTTCAACAAGAGCCATAGTCAGCTCAGATTCTACTGTAATTTCCACCCAAAGAGTGTCTACAAAAAAATTAAAAACATTGAATGTATAACCTATATACTATAATCAATTATACTTATATACCATGCTAAACAGAATAGGGGTGTATGACAGCAGTTGGATAGGGTTTTACACCAAAAAGGGTGCATACAATTTTTTTTGCTATTCATCTTTAATATTTCTCAAAAATTAAGATTTCTGAGAAAATATGTGATTGAGGATAACAAAAATTATGTATCCTTTCTCCATTTGGCATGCAATATTTACCTTACAATTACAATATAGCTCTTAACTACAGGCTCAATAAGTAAATCGTTTTGAAGGTATTCCATTGATAATAAATCTTTTTACAGTTTTTGGACTCAGAAGCCTTTATATTTTTTATTGTATTGGTGAACATTTAAATGTTCGTGGCATTCACATTTTGTTTTATGAATATTTTGTTATTAGAAGACTGTCTTAATTGCTATCTACAACTACATCATAACATGAAATATACAGTTACATAAAATAAATGACTTTAAATCAAAACAATATTTTACCTCCTATTTGTTCACCTTTATCTGTCACCAAATGGAAATAACCTTTATGAGTACCAGAAGTTGTGGGTGCAATTAATTTTATTGTGACTGTTGTGGAATGACCCGGCAACAATGAAGGTACATAAATAGATGTGCCCCCAAGAGGCTCCCCTCCAGCTTGTATTAGTCTACAACTGGCTGGCCATTGCTCCAGGCCTGTGTTAGCAATGTTCCAACTTTGATCAAAACTAAAATACAAAAATAAACAGTATTAAACACTTCCCATCCAAAATATACTTAACAAACATACAAGCAAGTATTTCACAATAAGCACACTGATATTACCATAGATAAAACAATTAATAAACTTTAATAATGAAATTCTCATACAGAACCTGCTGTAGTTATGCTTTTAGTTATAATTTTTTTTAAAATAAAACAATTCTAATTTTCCCTTACACTATTTTTATTGTAATAGTGTTCATTATAACATAGAATCAACATTATTTTTTATAGTCTAATTTTCTTCCTAATATGTTGTCTAAATAAGGCATTAGATGAAATAACTTGAAATAGATACAAAACATGAGAGAAATAAAATTATAAAGAAAAACTTAATTTGTCCATTGGTATTGTAGTAACATAGAGAACACAAATTATGTAGTTGATACAGATATAAATAATTACCAACTCCTCATTAATTCTTTATCCTCTTACATACTTTAAAAGGAAACAAATTGTTCAGAGAAAAGTGATATAATTTAACTCTTTTTCAAACACTCCTCAGTATGGCATTTAACTATCCAGTGGACACTCAGTAATCTGGCACCCCTTGTAATCCGACAAGTCTATTATTATTGAATATTTTTTTGACAATCTTCAAGTTATTATTTTTTGTAAGTTATCATTAATGATGTTAATTTTATAATAAAATGTAAGCTATTGTCTATTGTGTTGTTGAATTTACTAAATTCGACATACATAATGAAGTATGATTTGTACTTCAGAGTATGACATACATTTAGAATCTTATCATTGGATCTGTAATTTGTTGGAATACAAGGTATTTACACTTTTGTAAAAAAAAAACAGACTATAGACAGTACTCTAAAATCTGACAAATTCGATCATTCGACACTACCCTGCAAAATGTTTGTCAGATCACCCGGGTCCACTGTATAATAATAAAATTGAATCCAATAACTAACATTCAGCCTTCCATTATTACATTGTTTTTACAACAATTTATTAAAATGATTATTACCTAGTTCCTGGATTCACTGCACTTGTTGGGCTTTCAGTTGCTTTTAATGACATTGATGGTAATTTTGGAGTAGTATAATCCAAATAACAACATATTGCAGTTTGTAAATTCCTGAAAGCACATAATTCACTGTAGTATAAATTTATTGATAGCCTATATAAACAAAGTATTACAATGGTTAACATAAAATATATGACAACCTATGAAGCATTTTTTAATAATCAATTTTTTTTAATACTTTAAAACGTAATAAATTTATTTAAAAGAATATAAATGAGTTAATACCAATTACTCATATCTAAAAAAAAGCTAGCAGCGGTGTAACTCAGACTTGGGCCTAAAAGCCTTTGCATCTGACTTATTAGTTCTTCTCTATCTGTAGTATTCATACAACTAAATTGTAATAGTAAGTTTTGATCAATTTCACCAGACAATGAAGAACCGTCGATATCCATTATAACGTTAAATGTAAATAAATTACAAAACACTCAATAATTTCACCACTAAATAAATTAGTGACATGCCCTTTGTTTATGTACGTCAGCTGACCTAACGAAACTACAATCGTAGGATGGGCAAATAAATCTTAAAAAATAACAAATAGGTCAGAGTATATTAAAATATTATGTTAAAAATTCACTGAATTATTTGAAAAAATATTAAAGTGACGAAATATTCTAAAATGTAGGGCAAAACTTGAAAACTAACAATGACAATAGCCATAGATAATACTAGGCTTGTTGAATAAGTATTGATGTGTCGATATTTTTTGATCGATATATCGATATAAAATATCAAAACCGATCCACTCGTTTCGGAGATTATTCGGAACAAACAAAAAGTTTATGAGTGAAATGATACTGTTTCAAGTTTGCACTTAATACGGCTTTTGCGACCTAAAACACTGCAGCACACCATCGCAGTAATTAAATTAAATATCAATGAGTCACTGCCTCGAATTTTAGCGATTTTAGTTACATAAATAAAACAATTGATCATTTTCAATACAATATTTCTTATTGAATATTTTGTATCGAATCTAAATAGATGGCAAAAAAAAAACGATATTTTTTCAACAAGCCTAGTTTGTAATCACAGATTTACTCCATAATTAATTAAATTATAAATACCAATATAGCTGTGTTCCGCCAACATCATGAGTGCGTAACGCGCCTCCAAAGTCACGGTGAAGCTGTAAAGGCCTTTCCGGTCAACAGCATTAGCAAGGTAGAAAAATAAAAATACCCCCAGTGTCATTTAAGAACCAGTACCTCTAGACTTAGTGTGTATACCACATCGTCACTTAACATCAGGTGAGATTGTGGTGAATGCACTTAGCCTAAACTGTCTAAAAAAATATTGTGGTGTCATGTATGGTTAAGGTATTCTGTTAGTGTATTTTATGGAAATCACGATTTGGTGATACTCGCGGAGAATTCCTCCACCTAGATATGTCTCTGATCGCACATGCTTCTTTAAGAGTGAATATACTACAAAGATATCACAATTATACGGTAAAAAAGTAAGGCTTGTTGATTTTTGTCTCATTCTTTATTGTTAAGTATTCATAATTGTAAAGCGACTTTGCATTTTACTCTCATCGGGGGCGTTTCACTCCAAAATTAAAAAAAAAACGTTAGGGACTGTGACGATTGACAATTAATTTAAAAATAGGGTATTGTAAATTTTTAATAAATAAACTATTTTGCGTACGTAGTGTGACTTTTATGTTATACAAAACACCGTTTGTCTGATAAGTAGAAACTTAGTACATTTGTAAAATGTGTTAGTAGACTTTAGTAGTTTTTGGCGATCCTTTTAGTAGATTCGCCAAAATAAAAGGGGTCACCCTGAGTCAATATTTTTTCTGGTGATAAGCACTTACTTTTGCTATTTCTGTTTTGAATCTGTTAAAGTTGCATATCTTATTTGATTATGTACTGAACAATGAAAGTAGTAACTAATATAGTTTATCTTTGAAGCAGAAACGTAAAAACTTTGCAATTTATAGAAATAAGTCGTTATCGAAAATGTGACTGCTTTCGTTACCTACCACTTCGAACGCCGTAAAATATGAATGAAAAATATGAAAAAAAACCATATCATTGTCCATTTGAGGGTTGTAAATCTTCGTTTGATCGACCCTATCGTATAGCTCAACACATCCTTGTCCACAATAACACTGTAAGCTATGAAAATATGTTATTATAACCTTAAATATATTAATGAAATGTTAAAATTGTTTTACGTTGCTTTCAGAAAGCATTCAAATGCGATGAATGTTCGAAGTCTTACACAAGTAAAAGCCATCTAAATCGGCATATAAACAGCACGCATAAAAGCTTAGAGCCTGATGTACTTTATAGGTGAGGTAATTTTCCTGTTATATGTATGTGTGTATATAATATTCAAAGATAATATTCACATGTATTCGAAAGTAAATTACTATTCGCTTCATTATAATGGAACAGCAAAAAACAATTATTTTACATCTGATTGCTTCATCCATCTAATCTATTAAAGATTAACAAACCTCATATAAAAACTTGTTTATTAGTGTCATATTGTATATCTCATTCATTTATTTGTAAGTCATTTTAGGACATGAGTTTTGTTCTGTCAATGTAATGTTAATAAATAATACTGTAATTGTTATTTTATTTGGTTAACACTTAACTTTATATAAATATCAGGCTTTCTACTTAGCAGCAACTTAGTGCTTTATTTTATAAAAAGAAAGATGTAGCTGAAATTTCTGTTTGTTTTTGTAATTAATTATTAAATGTTTATTCCAGTTGTCCAACATGCTTAAAAACCTATGCAAACAGACAAAATTTAAAAAGGCATATAAAAACAAAGCATATTTTAAAATCATCATTTTGTTGTGATATCTGCAAAAAGGACTTTAAAAAGAAAAATCAAATAAAGGCTCATATGTTCATACATTCAGGTGTTAAATCATTTAGGTATGGGTCTGATAATTTTATTTTTTAATTGGATGTTCTTTAGGTAAGTAGTTAAAATTTACTAGATAATATTTTGGAGATCTAATGAAGATGAGAAATTAAAGATGAAATTTAAAGCATGATTGTGTTTTCAATTGTTGAAAATTTCTTGAACCATATTTTTTTATTAACATGCAATGTATAGTGTGCAATGTTTTTAAGTTATCAATATATTTAAAACTACCTGTGTGCCTGTGGTTCTGACCATGTTTTATAAATTCTTCACTGCATTATTAGTTTTGAAATAATAATTGAAAAATAATGTTTGATGGTGCTGTTCCTTGAATCATATTTTGTTCACAATTTCATTAATTCCTAAAATATATTTGATACAAAAAAATAAAAATTATTTCTCAGAAATTCAAGCAATTTCCACAGTTTCT
This sequence comes from Samia ricini, assembly GCA_014132275.2. NCBI lineage: Eukaryota > Metazoa > Arthropoda > Insecta > Lepidoptera > Saturniidae > Samia > Samia ricini. Next base: position 27,673,245 of record AP028159.1, on the reverse strand, counting down.
CAGATCTTTGTTTCACAGATTTCCATCAGATGTGGATACCCACCCTAATAATTTTCCTGAAATTATTTTTTATACTAACAAAAAGCAAAGATACTTCTCACAAATTCAATCACCTGCCAATTAAACTGTGTCTTGAATCAGAGTTTTTTTATGCGGAACCCTAACTATTTATGAAAAACAAAAGTGCTTTGAGTTACTGAGAGTAATTTCAGCTATCTAACAAAAAAGATCCATCAAAATTGGTCCTATGGTTCTGGTGATTAACCAGATCAAACAGACAGAAAAAATTATGTTTTTGGTTTAGGTATTGTTATATGTATTTAGTAAATAATTGGTATTTTGACATTACAAAAACACACTTCAATTGTATTTATTAGTATAGATAAATAAATATTAAACAATATTGATGGAGGAAATATACATCTTCGATAATTATGTTGGTCTTATTTTATACCTAATATAGTTATCTAAAATATCTTATTATTGAATAAAATAGGATAAAAACACATAATGAATACATAGAGAAATAATTGAAACCAGTGAAAGTGTACTACCAGTATTATTAGAATATTCTAGAACCTTCTATTTATTTTGCATTTAATTTTATTTCACTAATATTGATATATTTGATATTTCATACAGATTTTGATTCTTTGATGCCTCAGATTTTTCAACTTTTGAATTTTGATTTCGAACTGCAATTTCAAATAACTAAGATCATGGGATTGTAATGTCTTATTACAGTAGTTGGTCTCCTGTTTTAGATAATAGTAAGTAATTAATTCAATTTTTCTATTCTAGTTGTGAAATATGTCTGCAAGAATTCATTAATCTTTATGACAAAAACAAACACATGAGGAATCATAAATCATATAATTGTGACACATGTCTTTTGCAATTTGATCTCTGGTCAAAGTATTTGAAGCATAGAAAATCTCATGAACAGAAAGGTTTGTCAGTTCTTTATTATGGCTAAAGTCGAATCGTATTTTATATTAATACTCTATATTATTAAAGTTGTTTGTTCTGAAATGTTAATAAAATAAACATATTACATTTTTTTATCAAAATGTATTACAATTTTTTATATTATGATTTAACCATATTACTATATTTTACTTTGTGTAGGTTTTATGACGTTTTAGCTTAAGATGGCTAAGAAGCTAATATCATAAACATCATTTTATTGGTTGTTACTTTGAGATAATAATTTCTTATATTCATGCATTTTCAGAATTCACATGTAATGATTGCGGAAGAAACTTCAAACAAAGGATTCATATAGTGAGACATATGAAGATACATTCACAGTTCGCAAGTAAAAATAAACAATTTAAATGTCCTTATAATCATTGCCAAAGGTAATGTATCTATTATTTATCTATTTTAATGTAAGAGATATGACATATAAATTAAATATTGTTTTATTTCAATTCTCAGAGTCTATTCAAGGAACAGTAACTTAAAACAGCATATTATGATAAAACATGTGAGGATGACTCATGAATGCCCCATTTGCAAAGCGCAGTTGTGCACAAAAGTAAGTAATTTGTTATAATCTGGGGTCAAATCCAATTTAGATAAAACTAGTTAACATTAATTTTAATACAGTTGTCTTTTTCCATAAAAATATCCCTTTAGCTTGAGGCCAAGCAAGTTGGCTCAGAACCATTTAGTGATAGGTAACTCTAAAAGCGTAACTATGTGGACTGAAAAGAAGCAAATACAGTCATAAAGCTATGGAATTATGAAACAAATTGCTAGGTTAAATTTATGTGAAAGAAATATTCAGGGCCTAAAATCAACTCAAAGTGACAGAGGACTTTGATGACTTGAATCAGTTAAAATTATTAATCACTTACTGGATACTGTGGTTTGATTTAACAAATGTTATAGTTTAATATACAAGGGAGTACAGGTTTTGTGAAAGTTTGTTCAAAGTTCCAAAGCACTTTGGTACCAAAAGTACTCAATTAAAAGTATAATCAGGCCAAAATCTTACTGTTGCATAGGAGTACATAATATATTCAGTAAAAAGGCCCCCCAAAATAATAAGTCCAGTTAGTGTGCTTTGATAGTCTGGGGTGAACAATACATTAACCCTTTGAATTAAAAAAAAATGAGCAACCATGGGGACTGCTGATAGAAGTGAAAACTCGAAAATTTGGAAAAACTGTTTTATGAATGTTTAAATTAGATTGATGTCGTAAGAATGTGTACTTATACATGTTTTAATTCATCAAAAAATTTAATAAAATCAATTTAGTATGAATTATGAATTCGCTACATTTTCATGTCATGACATCAAAATTTCAAATTGCTTTTTTAGTAGAATGCGCAGGTGCATCGTTTTTTATAGATTGTATTGGCTTTTGACCACAACTGACTATTATTAAACTATGATATTATTGAATATGGTATTGTGTTCTTTACTTATGGAACCATTGATGGTTCCATACTAAGACCATGATAATATTGGTTGAAACAATTTAATTTACCAGACACTACTTCAATATATTTTTTATAAAAAAGAGAAAGTTGCCATACTAAAAAGAACTAAAAAGAGGATTATCTCAAAAATAATAATTTAAAAAGTGTAGCATTATTTTTTTGTTACAGGCTAAGCTGCTTAACCATTTGAAACTACATGATGTACAAAAACCAAATGTAATTGTACCGAAAACCAAGGCTACGGGCCGAAAAGAGCGAAAAGATGCAGGGATTCCGAGGATATCTATAGCACTCAAACTGGCTGGCATCAAGTATGCTGATAAAAGGCCAATTCAGTTAGACTTAACTGAAACTTGTGTTTTACCATTTTATTAGTAAACAAATATGTTACTTGTCTGTAGTATTCTTTTTAAAAGATAAAATGTTAAAAAATACGTGGAAAACGTATCAACTGAAACTACTAAATATTTATTATTTTTATTAAAATATTTTTCTGTTGTTTGTCACTTAATTATAAATACTACCTATGTACTAATTAACTGTTTTGAAGTGACTTCATCAGATATTGTAGTAACATTAATGTTATGATCACAGCATTGTAAGAGTTTTGCTTATTTACATACTATTGCTTATACGCAGGAGGAGGAAGTAAAAAATTAAGAACTGTAAGCAATTGTGTTTGCTTCTTACTTTACATGTATAATAATAAAAAAATAAACAACATTTAATTCATTGATTTTGACATTCTATTCGATAAAGCGCATAGAGGTTCATTTTACAATTAATGTTAAATGTAAACCCCAAACGTATACACAAACTTGGATTTGAATACGATTAGCTAAGCTAAAAACTGTCGCATTTAATTAGCTGGCTGTAAAAGGTACACAATTTTTAAAATACATTGTGACATTAGCCAATATTGGTTTTGAAGCGACACGATGTGACTATAAACTTTACTCTATGTAAAGTAATATACTGGAAAGTTATACCAAATGACACTATGTACGTCATAAGTTTGTAAACCATTGATCAATAATAAAGGCTATCCACTCCAGTCAATCCAAGCACGAGTGCTGTAAATTATTCCTTAATAATAAAGTACCGCATTCAAGTTAAACTACTTTTGAGGTCTGAAATGTTTCGATATACAATATATCTTGAAACATCATACAATTCATTTAATTATAGAGATCTTATTTAAAATAAATTATATGTTCGGAACTCGTATTTGTTCTGAAAAAGTTTTTAATGGTATCTTGGTCTGTTATGTAATCTTAGTTTGTAATTTACTAACTTGTAGTATATAACCCTTTATATATAATGAATTATAACCCTGTTTAATTTTGGTAGTCTTTTACATGATATACTTTGGCTAATGACGGATCAAGAATTCTGAAATGTCATGTCAGGTTTAGCTGCACGGTCTAGATACCTTTACCTTTTCAGTATAAAGGAATAAATGTCATCAATTTTTAATATTGGCAACACCAAACGCTTATCACTTGTCAGCAGAGTTCAGTGATGCCAACTGCACTATAATTACAGTATATTCACCGTATCTTTACTTACATTTTAGCGTTTCCTGTTTCCTGGAGTACAAAAATATAGTGCATGAAATCTCCGGGAATAAAGAAATGTTAAAATTAAGGATTCTTTGAAATATCTAAGAGTTTACGCTCACTGTAATACTTAATTTAATTATAATTTATTTTGTTTCTGTAAAAAACTTGCTTCATTTTAGTCGAATATATGTAGGTATCCACTATAAAAGGGTAGTTTACAATGTACAAATAAGTTTCAATGGATTCTTAGAAATTATTTTATTTACTGGAAAATCACCGTGTTTAAAAATAGTATATTTACTCGTCTACTTCAATTTTTACTGTAAAAACCTGATTCAGGCTTGGCAACACTGGCAGTGATAAAATTCCTTGTCGGTCGTCCACAGAGTACTGCTCAGAGAACGTTTATACTTCTAGCGCAAGTATTTCTAAATTATAATCATAATTATAATAGTCATAGCAAATGAGCAATCAGAGGTAGGTGATGTGTATTCGACCTATTTAGTTTGTAAATAGTAACGACTTTTGTATAGAAAAATATAACTATCATTGTCAGAAATTTGTCAACATATTTCTTATATATCTTGTATTTTAAATTAATTAAAACCAAGTTTGCTCTTTTGGTTTTGTCTATTAATGTATCAATTTAATTAATTTAAAAAATGTCATTAGACAATTCGCCAACGACTACGCTAGTAGACTCTTCCACATCTCGTTATCTAAGACCAGAGCGATTCAATACTGAACCAAATGAAGCCGGTGCCGATCTGCAATGGAAACACTGGAGGTGTACTTTTGAAAATTTTATTGCAGACGAAGTTCCTCACCTTTCTAATGCAGGCATGAAATTAAAGTTACTTATTAACCATTTATCTCCAGTAATTTATTCGTATGTGCGTGATTGCGGAACATATGAATTAGCTTTGAAAGTTCTTGATGAAACCTATAATAAAAGTAAAAATATAATTCTTGCACGACATATACTCACAACCCGAAAACAACTATCAAATGAGTCCATCACTGAATATGTGCGTGCATTAAAACTTTTGGCACAAGATTGCGATTACAGAGAAGTATCTGCGATCCAACACCGAAATGAGTCACTCAGAGGGGCTTTTATTGCTGGTATAACTTCCCAAAAAATAAGGGAACGCCTTTTAGAAAAGGCTTCCTTGACTTTTGATGAAGCTTTAAATCAAGCGATTGTTTTAGAAACTGCCGAGCATAATGCAAGTATTTTTATGAAAAATTCTTTATCTTTAAATGCTTTGTCTAACACTGGAAATTCGCTGAACAAAGAAATGTCTCCGCGAATGATAGCTGCTTCAACAACAAAAAAACGTTGTTTCTTTTGTGGTGGCAATGTTCATCAAAGAAAGAAATGCCCAGCTATTAATGCTATTTGTCAATTATGCTCTAAAACAGGACACTATGCAAACGTATGCCGGAGTACCAAACAAATAATGAATGCTGTTCCTAATTTCAATGATACTAATCCTATAGAATTAGGTACTATAATAGCCGCCTCACCATCTAGTTTAAAAAAGGCCACTATACCAATAACTATAAATGGTACACGAGCGGACGCTTTGATAGACACAGGTAGCTCTGTCAGTTTTATAGATAAAAATTTAACACAAACCATGAAGTTAAAGAGAGTGCCTTGCAATCAAGTTATAACATTAGCTTCCTTGAGCCACATTTCACATGTAGAAGGAATGTGCTTTGCAACAGTACATATAAATGAACATATTTATAAACGAGTTCCTCTTCTAATTGTCTGTAATCTTTGCGCCGATGTTATAATTGGCCATGATTTATTAAAACATCACTCATCTCTGGAATTTCAATTCGGTGGCACAAAAGAGCCATTAAAAATCTGTAACGTCATGGAAGCCTCGGTACCGTCTGTATCTTTATTCACAAACCTATCTCCAAATATCAAACCAATAAGTATCAAGTCTAGACGATACACTGATGAAGACAATGAATTTATACAAAACGAAATTCATAAATTGTTAGAAGATGGAGTTATAGAGCCAAGTGTATCACCATGGCGAGCCCAAGTACTAGTGTCTGGAGGAGGTATTCACCGCAAACGGCTTGTCATTGATTATTCACAAACAATAAACAAATTCACCGACTTAGATGCGTTTCCGCTACCATCTATTGAAACTGTAATTAGTAAGGTAGCAAATTATAATATATTCAGTCAAATTGATTTGAAGAGCGCTTACCATCAGATACCAATACTTCAGAAAGAAAAATTCTATACTGCCTTCGAAGCATGTGGGAATCTCTATCAGTTTACGAGAATTCCATTTGGTGTAACTAACGGGGTCGCAGCATTCCAAAGAACACTAAATTTCATAATCAAAACTGAAGATCTGCATGGAACATTCGCTTATTTAGACGATGTAACTATCTGTGGTAGAAATCAAGCGGACCATGACGTGAACTTAGAGAAATTTATGCAAGCAGTAAAGAAATATAAATTGTCCCTAAATGAAAACAAATGTGTATACTCCGTTGAAAGCGTAAATCTGTTAGGATATACTATTCACAACAATACGATCAAACCAGACAAAGAACGTCTGAAACCTCTTCTGGAACTTCCGATTCCTACAGATTCTGCATCTCTGAAAAGATCATTAGGTCTTTTCGCTCACTATTCAAAATGGATTCAAAATTTTTCTGATAAGATACGTCCTTTGATTGAAAATAAATCGTTTCCCCTGTTAGATAGTGCTAAAAGATGTTTTGAAGTTTTAAAATCAGATATTTTGCACGCCTCTCTAGTAAACATAGATAACAAGGAAACTTTTACAGTAGAAACTGATGCTTCCGGTCATTCAATAGCAGCTACGTTAACTCAGAAAGGACGCCCAGTGGCATTTTTCTCTCGTTCACTTTCTGAAACTGAACGAAAGCACTCATCTATAGAAAAGGAAGCAAGTGCAATTGTAGAATCACTTCGTAAATGGCGACATTATTTATTAGGAAAACATTTCATTTTAATCACCGATCAGCAATCAGTTGCTTTTATGTTCAATCAAACTCACTCAAGCAAAATAAAGAATGAGAAAATCGAACGTTGGCGTCTTGAACTTTCTTGTTACAAATATGATATTATATATCGACCAGGAATAGAAAATACAGTGGCCGATGCTTTGTCACGAGTATGTGCCTATTCTAATGTCAATAAACTGTATGAACTTCATGACTCTCTTTGTCACCCAGGTATAGTTAGAATGATGCACTGGATCAGAATGAAAAATCTTCCCTATTCTATAACGGATGTAAAAACAATGACTGCATCTTGCCCAATTTGTGCAGAAGTAAAACCTCGATTTATAAAAACATGCGGGAAACTAATCAAGGCTACTGCCCCCTTTGAAAGGCTCAACATAGATTTCAAAGGACCATTACCATCTAATACGCAGAATAAATATATATTAACGATTATTGATGAATTCAGTAGATTTCCATTCGCTTATTCGTGTAAAGATATATCGTCAGAAACAGTCATAAAATGTTTAAAAGATCTATTTTTCCTCTTTGGTATACCTTGCTACGTACACAGTGACAGAGGATCAACCTTTATGTCTAATGATTTAAAGCATTATCTAACTACTATTGGAGTAGCATGTAGTAGAACAACGCCTTATAACCCTGAAGGCAATGGACAAGTTGAGCGACTGAATGGTACTTTATGGAAAACAATTCAGTTATGCCTTCGCTCAAAAAAAATTAAGAATACAGGATTGGGAGCTAGTATTACCAATGTCGCTTCACTCAATACGGTCCTTATTATGTACAACAACAAATGTAACTCCTCACGAAAGACTTTTTAATCATCCAAGAAGGACTTCAAACGGTGAGTCGTTACCGTCATGGTTACTAACCGAAGGGCACGTTCTGGTGAAAAAGAATGTCCGTAATTCAAAATATGATCCACTAGTCGAGGAAGTAGAACTTCTGCAAGGCAACCCACTGTATTCACACATAAGATATGCAGATGGACGTGAATCCACAGTATCTAATCGGCAATTAGCACCACTTCCGTCAGCATGCTCTGATGAGGACATGATGTCTGACTGCCCAACAGCACAAGAAGAAAGTCCAAGTAGTGAGACACAGTTAGAACCATCAGAGTCTTATACAGAACCAGTACGTAGATCTACCAGAGAAAGACGGATACCACATTACTTAGAGGATTATGTTGTCGATTAAATTACATGGGGAGAATGATGTGTATTCGACCTATTTAGTTTGTAAATAGTAACGACTTTTGTATAGAAAAATATAACTATCATTGTCAGAAATTTGTCAACATATTTCTTATATATCTTGTATTTTAAATTAATTAAAACCAAGTTTGCTCTTTTGGTTTTGTCTATTAATGTATCAGTAGGTGTTTTTTTGTGTAAATTTTTCCGTTGTGTTGTGTTGGTCGTAGACTACGACTCGTATTGTTGACAAAAATATAATAGTATTTTTGACATTGTTTATTATACAAAAAATATATTAATTGTTTACCATTACATTTCAATTTAGTTTCAGTATTTATATTGCAAACTGATTAAACCAGAAGTTGACCCCACTTTCGAGTTTTTAATAAACGGTTTGGATATTTATGTTCGACTCAAAACATATCAATTTCAGTTATGGAATTTACTTTGAACATATTCACCTTGAATTGTTGGTAAGTTAATAATTTATTAAAACAAACAACCTTCATAATACTGACTGCCGACAGATGGTTAGTCACCGTGTTTTCCAATCAATATATATCGCCAATAGTCTAACAGTCATACTCAGTTATTATCTGATAAAGCAATAATACAACAGGTGTAGTCTGTTGGTTTATCTAATTTATGAATTAAGGAAAATAAACTGTAATATCTATCCCATGTTAAGTAATAATAACTCTTAATCAAAACATGTATACCTACAAACTATAATTTGACTTTTGCTTTGTAGTTTTGGGATATAGAAAAGATTTTAAGCACAGATTTCTGCTTAATATTGATTTAATGTCTTTTAAAATATAATAATATGCAAAGAATTTATTATTTGATATTTACTTTATTAAAAAATCTCTGGTATTGAACTGTAACTTTTTTTACCTATCATAGCAAAGTAACATACACCATAGAGAGGTTTATATTTTATAAGACTGCAATAATGTGAGTTGTTCTTTACAGGGGTATACCATTTGTATCTAAAAATAGAAAAGAGAGATTTCAAGCCATATCTAAGTATTTGGTTGAAAGTTCCCACAATATAGTCTGTCTTCAGGAAGTATGGAGCGAAAAGGATTATTTATTTTTAAAAGAAACCTTGAAGACTGTACTACCATATTCACATTACTTTTATAGGTAACAATACAATCAATTAAAATTATTTACATACTAGATGTGGTCAGCAGCTTTGCTCAAATTGGTTCAGTGGTTCTTAAGGTATAAGCCAAATAATGAACAGATAGACATTGCCTTTTACATGATTAATGTATATCAACTTTATATATATGCAGTTGTATACGCTATAAATAGAACTATCTATGTATTAATTACTTAAAAAGATGAGTTTTAACATTTTTTATGTTTATGTAATTAATTGATAACATGTGATAATTTTGGAGTTTAAATAGGTTAATAATTTTAAGCATTCATTACAAGACAGTGCTATGTCCCTTAGCTATAATATTAAATTAGGATTTTAAACCTTTATATAGGGACCAAGATAGAATATATTTCTAATAACAGAATGACTATATATTTTTGTATTATCAGTCAGCAAATTTGTGGCAGGAGTATGGTTAGTTCCACTAGTATAGAAATTGCTTGCACATATAAGTCCATTTCAATAAAGTTTTTCTTTCTAGGTTTACTTTATGTTTGAGATACTTGTCTACATTAGAACATCATTAGTTTTTAATAATATTAACATCTTTTTAAAAATTAGTTCACTGAAAAGGTTACCAGTGTCACATTATCTTTTACAGTGGTGTTCTTGGCTCAGGTCTTTGTGTTTTCTCTAAATGGGTGATCCAAGATGTGTTTTTTCACCAGTGGCCTCTGAATGGGTATATACATAAGATTCATCATGGAGATTGGTTTGGAGGCAAAGGTGTTGGTTTGTGCCGCATCAAATGTGGAGACAGACTTGTTAATGTTTATTGTACACATGTAGGTAGTATTTTTTATTTGAACAATTTAGGAAAAGTTCTTCATATTTATTCTAATTCTAATGTTTGTATTTTCAGCACCACCAATAGAGCTTGTTGTTTATTTAATTTCAATAGGTGAAATATTGAACAATAGTGTAAAAGAACCATCATAATATTATTATATAAGATAATATAAGGAAATTTTTACTATAAGTCTGTTTTATATTTCACAATATTGAAAATAATACCACTTGTAAGAATTAACAACAAAAAGCCATAAAAACTTTACAGACTGAATACTTTAGCACATTTCCAACGGTTATGTAATCATAATTAAACACAATCTTATTATCACTAAGATTATACTTGGAATTTCTATTTTATTTATTTATTTTATTTATTTACATTAAAATTCACAGCTCGTATAAAAAATAAGTTTAAACTAAATTGATAAATAAAATTAAGAGCCAAAAAAGAATCTATAACTTTTTAAAAACTAATTATCAGACAATGTTTACATGAATGTGTGTCTCTGTATGTGTGTGTGCGTGTGTATGTAATGTGTATAAATGTGGATAAATTTTGTGTTAATTGTTTACTAAAAAAAAAAAAAATTGTACTTAAATATGTACTTTTTCAAAAAACTTATACTTCCACTTTTAAGATTTTATTACACAGCATTTTACTAGCAACATAAATTACTGCATTTAGATTTTTCTCAAATGTTATTACAGTTTAGTCTTCTTTGAGTTGTTGAATCTTGAATAATAATTTTGTGGAAATAAAATCAATAAGTAATCATTAATCCAAATTAATATAATGCTATTATTTATTTCAGTTACATGCGGAATATCATGTAGATGATATGTATTTAGCTCATAGAGTTCTTCAAGCGTACTCTACAGCAGAGTTTGTAAAGTTGACGACGGCACCAGCCGATGTGTCGATACTTGCTGGTGACCTTAACACTGCACCGGGAGATATCTCATTCAGGTATGAATTGTGTGCTTAAATCTGTTCACTATGCACATTGTAACCTTGAAGTGTGCTAATTCGCCCAATAATTGATATCTATGCTTAAATAGTAATTATTTAAAAGATTTTGAAGGAGAAAAATCACAAAATAAATGTATATGCAAAAAATCCTTATTGATTTTTTTTTTTAGGCAAACGAAAGATATAACCTATCAACATTAAATATAATTAGTTCCGTCCTTGTTCTTAATAGCAACTGTGAGTGTGTATACACAAGTCTGCCGTAGTAACATGAATAGAATAATATTTTTCTAGTTCAGTTCTATTATTTTAATGTTATAAATAATGCAAGCCAGTGAATAAAAATAAGAAATTTTATGACATGACAGACTCAGAATTCTGCCAAAAACTAAAATATCGTTTTTTGTTAAATATTTTTATTTTATATATAAATGTTTGTGATAATGTTCTCATTAATAATATTGTAATATTTTACAGAATAATTAGCGAGTTGTCATCACTTTTAGATCCGTTTGACATGAAATGTGAAGCCAGTGACACATCTATTACGAAAGCATCAGGGACTTGTGATAATGTGAATAATAGTTATTCTGACACTAAACTGACCAAGTCTTGTCCTGAAGGAAAGAGGATTGATCATATTTTATTCCACATTAACCCTTCATGGGAGGTCTGTTCAATTCATTTCAGATTTTTTCTTTTAAAAACATGATATCTCAAGTTATTTTAATCAACATCATCAATCAAAATTTTAAGTTCAAAATATTTATGAATTTTTTTATATAACCCAAAGATGGCAAAACTGGTATAACCACCTGAGAATCTTAGTCTAGTCAACAAGTTAAAAAACGTGATAAATAGAGATAAAGGTCCTAAAAATATGAGCGATAGCTCATTCGATTCGGAATCACCTCTAGAAAAATGTTTTTGAAGGATTTTGGGGCGGGTAAAAAATTGCAATTGTTATTAACAAAATAAGATGAAAAAAAAATGATATTTAGTTTTTCGTTAATAACTCAAAAAATATTAACATTTAAGCAATTTTGAAAAAAGTTCGTCTAGAGGAGGAAATTTCCGAAAAAAAGTCTCGACTCCCGAAACTCGTATCTCCATTATTTATAATTTTAATTTGACGTTGAAAATAGGGCTCCGCGCTGCTGTTACGGCATGCGCGCGCTGCCGCTAAAGAGAGTTTATCGAAAGAAATAATTTTTTTATAACATAAAATGTCATTTTAAAAATTTGAAAAAATTCTAGTAGCTTCTGAACACTTCATTATCGAGCCCCGTAGAAAAAAAAGTTTTATCACCATTTTTCAAAAAGTTATTCAATTGTTAATTAGCAAAATTTTTTCCAATCTCCGTTGGCATAAGTAATGGGATAAAAGGTATAAATAATTGGCCTAAAATTTTTAAACTACGTGGAGCCCTTGCGGTATATATACTTCATAAGATCCTGCGATAATAAGATAATGTGAAAACAGGCATAGCTAAATATTAATTGAAAAAAAAAAATATCAACAATTTTTAGATATTTCATTTTGCAATAGTTATAAAAAATTAATAAATTTTTATGAACTTTTATCGCTTATCGAACTTATATCTATTATTATTTAAAAAAATTATGTATGTTTATTATGCAATTGGCAATATTTTTCAGGTTGAGATTATTAATTTCGGTAACCCTTTAGAGGAAAGGGTTCCCGGTGAATCGTTTTCGTATTCGGACCACAACGCAGTAGCGCTGGAAATGCGACTCGTACAAACTGATAACAAAAGCATTAGACAGGACAGCAAAGATGAAACGCTGCAAGAGACTGTCGCGAGAGCTATTCAAATATGCCGAGACGCGACTGTCACTATAAAGAAGTCGAAAAGGTTATTCTTAACAATCGGCGGGTTGATATTCATGTTTCTGTTGGGCACCGTCGGTTTCTGGCCGAATTTCGTGCTTTATGACGTCATCAAACTAGTGATAACCGGTCTCTGTTTCTATTACCTGATAATGGGCTCGATTTGGAATCAAATCGAGATGAACAGCCTTAAAGCCGGTCTCACTGCGCTCGAAAACTATAGTAAGACAAGAATTGAGGTCATCGACTGTGATAAAAATATAGAAAATGAAGCTCTGTGATCTCATTTCTAGATAAAAAAAAGGATGTGAATATAAAAATTATGAGGCTTTATATTTAATAGACTTTATAAGGATTTTACGAATTATAATATTTTTATATGAAGTTGTGCTTTATACCATAATATTTTTTTGAACTATACCACATTCCAATTGTGTATTTAAAAAATGATTACCATTTTTTTTTTTCCACTTTTACACATTAATGCACCGTCTTAATCATGTAAATATAATAATAGCTTTTTATACAATATTATGAAATGTAATTGTATTATAAAATATTTATAATATGCAAAACAATAAATACATATCAAGAATTATAAAATGTTTATTATTCTATTAATTTCCATATTTAAAGATGCACATTTGTAGTTATTTTTCAAAAGAAATGACTGAGTTCTGACAATCAGTATCAGCTTATAATATTCTTGAGTCTGTAAAATGAAGAGAATAATAAATAATTCATATAAGCTAAAGAATTTACCTAAACAGGTTATAAATTTTGTTACAACCTTATTACTTGTTATTTTTTGAATACAGACCAGATATGCTTCGAATAATTATGAAAAATGAAACGTTCGATTTTACTGAAAATAAATTACGTTGTTATTAATTTTCAAAAATGGAGTTATTGTTAAAATATGATTAGTTATTGTAAGAAGAGCGGCCGAACTCGTACGATCAAAAGGAGTGTTAAAAGGCGAGGGAAGACTCTTAAAAAAACCGGTCATTTTAGGAACGGCCGTTAAAAAACTTAATATTCCAAGTTTTACTCGTTTATTACCTTTCCTATCTACTACGCGTTTTATGTCATTTCAAAATATAACAAGATGATAAATAATGTTTTAATCAAATAAAAAAGTATTAATAATAAATTACGACACGGCATTCCCCTAAGAAAACGAAAATAAAAATACACAAATAGAGAAATATTTTTTTATTTATTTCTAAAACTTAACGTAATAATAACAATACTTAAGAAATCATCATATTATACATAAAAAATAGATATCACAATTTTTATTTTGAATTACGTAATAATATATTAAAGAATATAGTATGATACTATAACTGCAGATCATAATAAAAGTAGTTATGATAAATATGGTAACAACATAAGCATTATTTCCAATTCAGGAATGTACAAATACAAGTCTAGAATTTCACACACAATAAACCTATTATTTCCTTTTATAAACTTTTTAAGGTTGATATAGAAAAATATACATATAAAGCCAGAGCGTTTCATTTCACTCATATCTTCGCGAAGGTTCAATAGAAATCTATATTTCTATACTTTCTCATTATATTATCATTTACAATCAGTCGATATTGTAATAAAATAAAATATAATCGAAACTTAAAAAATTGTTGATATTTGCCAAGACTCAAATGATTGTATTGATATATTTTCCATTGTCTACATCTTTATAGTCTGTTTAAAAAAAAAACAAAATAAACAAGAAGACTAGTTAGTAAAGGGGTCAATTAACCCAGTAAAATAATAAAACCTTGATGAAGGTTACGCTTCAAGGGAAGTATTATAAATAAATATTGTATATTATATGATTTTATACGCAAAAACGTAAAAAATAAAACTTTCTCTATTTAAAAATATTATCTTGTGATATGAAATTTTATACTCGTGGGTGGTGTTCTTTCGGTTGATTTTCGGCCTCGTCGAGTAACGGTTCGGTTTCGGTATTCGATATCGCGTTAACGGCATTATCGAGGGAACCGTAGACGGACGGTCGTATTTGTACCGGGGGGATTTCCTCGTCGGATGTGAGGTTCGGTGCGGAACTGGATGGGGCCGGTTCGCTTACTAGTCTAGAGCTTTCGTCGTAGCCGCGGGTCATGTGGTACATTGTCTTACCTCTCAACCTTCTACTGAATGAACTTCCTGAAATATATTTTCTTTACTGTATATTTGTTATCTATACTAATAAATAAAATTCAAGTATTCCGCGTAATTTTGTTTTTCGAAAATAATTAAGGTTCCGCGTAAAAAATTAAAAACTATATTACGCAATAACAAACATATGAGACGCGAGCGTAGTCGCGGGCACACTGCTAGCATTGTATAGAAGTTGCATAAAAGTTTCGTGTTTGTCGTAACATTGTCCATAGACATATTATGAGAATAGAGAATGTGCATGTGGGCTATTTGACCGATTAATACAATAGTGGAAAGATTGAAAAGTATAGAAAGACCAAAGAAAATGTGGACGGACTGTGTAAGAAATTATACGAAAAAAAAAAAGAAATAAATGAAGAAATGGCGGCTGATAGGGACGTATGATAGAAGAAAACACACTGCGCCGACCTCAAGTGAGTTGGGAACAGAGCATGAGAATGATGATATATAGGCTCAGTGTTTTAAACGCAATCTCATTTGATATTAAGTGATGATGTGGTACGGGATGGTAAACACACTAAAATCCTAGGAACTAAGCCAAATTTAAAAGTGGTAGACAGGTACAGTTGCAGCCAAAAACCTGTTTTAAAATTATATTGAATGGCTACCGTTTTAAACAGGAAGTTAGTGTTTGAAAGTTTTCTTAAAAGAGGCCTTTTAAAGAGATTTGTCGTGTACAATTTCGGGAGTGAGGGTGGTAGATATGGCTATGGCGATGGGCATAAGAAAATGCATTACCATTATAATATCGTTTCAACACGCTGTTTTTCTTCATAAAATCTCAAAGCTCATCGTAGGATAGGATTTGAAACCACATTTATTGAAATTTCATTTAACTACATTAATACCGAATCGCCGCTTTGATTCCCAAAAAGGATTCTTTGATATTTATATTATTTACTATTATTAATATACTTTACACAGTAACACTTATTTTTACTTCTTCACAATTTATTTTTAAGTTATAAAACACTAATCTACTCTATTATTTGCATAATAAAATAATCTTTGGAAACTATTTATAGTGTCTTACAAATTTATGCTAAATTATTTTAAAAAGTCACTCTATCGGTTCATTAAAATTGTAACCCGGAACAAAGAAATGTCAAGTATCAATAAATCCCAGTTGTAATCTTTACGTTATATAAAAGCTAATGTCTCTCTGTCTGAATGTCTGTTGCTTGGATTATAACTCGAAAACTACTAAACTGATTTACGTTATTTTTATTTTTAAATCGTAGGGATGTTACCTGGTCAGGTTTTAGTATATATTTTGTTACATTAAAAGTACATCAGAACAGTAAAATCTGAATAATGAAAAAAAACTTAATATAATAACTATCATCGTGTTATATTATACTAGAAGCCCACGGTTGCGCCCGCGTTTCATATATTCTTCACTGCATTTTTTTAAATATGCGGAACCTTAATTATTTTCGAAAAATAAAAGTAGCCTACGTTCGCGGAGTAATTTCAGCTATCCGCCAAAAAAGTTCCCACAAAATCGGTCCAGCCGTTCCGGTGATTAGGGAGCGTTCAAGTATTATGTAACGCATTTGGACGGATGGATATTTTTGAGCTCCCCTCCCCCATGTAAGGCGCCGTAACGTTTTTCTTTCACCCCTCCCTAGTAAAACGTTACGTAACCACCACCAAGTGACCATTTTTACCTGAAAGTCACAATTATGTGGCGTAAAGTACCGGAAAGATGCTAATGTACCTGTTATTGTTTTAACCGCGTTAAAGATATCTATTAACATTTGAAATGTCTTGTTTTTAAACGCAAAAGATTTCTATTTTTTTTTCTTTTTTTGTCCTAATAAATATTTACTTCTTTCAAGTATTACGTAACGAATTTTTACTGATTTTAAATTTTTACTGACTAAATACATTTAATAGCATCGTTTTCCTGACTTGGTCCCGTCCTTAACACATTTTTGCTTTATCCGGCATAGTTCTGCACATGCAGGAGACCGAAGTATAACGAAATCATCCAAAGTGAGGTTTTTTTTTTTTTTTTTGTAACCTACTTTATTGGAGTGATGAGAAAAACTATCACATCTGTTGATAAATACTTTTTTTTTTGCTTAACATTTGGAAGTTAAAATCAAAATTATTCACTATCCTGTAAAGCAAGCAAGAAATTTTGTAAGTTAAATTTTTTTTTTCAAGTGGTTAGTACATTTGAAATTTTGAGAAAAAAAACGTGACAAAAATTAATCCTACGCGACCGTTCTGAGGGGTCAAAATAATGTTACGCAACTCGTAGTTCAAACACCCCCCCCCCCCTACAACCTCTGTAACGTTTCAGAAGACCCTTCACAAATTCGTTACGTAATACTTGAACGCTCCCTTAGACGGAACTAACAGACAGACAATTTTTTTTTTCTAAAATATGCTTCTGGTTTAGGTACATTCATATGTATTTAATAAAAGGTTGTTTTTTTTAAGGTTAATACTAATTAAAAAAAAAATTCGTGCCATAGTTTAAAATGAACTAAAGCGGAGCCGCGCGCATAGCTAGTATGTAATGATAATATAAATCAGATTGAAACATACCGACAACACCGAGATGCTCGGATATGTCCCGCTTGACGTCGGACACGTCCCACATGGCGAGGAACGAGCCGAGGCAGGACGGCGACGGGTCCAGCGGCGACACGTACGGCTTGTACGAGAAGCTGTAGTGGTGGGCGATCGCGGCCAGGAACATTTCAATGCATATCAGGAAATCCTATAAGAGTTTTAATACTATTTTTTTTGAAACATATTTAAGGACCGTTCGAGAATTACGTAATCAAAATTTTGGACATTTAGCAAGCCCGGATCTACGATTTTTTCGAACCGGGACAGAGACTTGATAGTGGCGCTCTTGTCTCCCCAGCCAGCAGCGGTCATCATTTACTCTAAATACTACATAATTGAAAAGAACCACGCGGGCGGGACTTCGGTGTCACGGTTTCACGGTGACACCCATAACTTCAAGAACCAAAAAGTTTGCTGACTCTTACTTTTGACGCACTGTGAGGTTATGGAACCGTCTTCCTGTCAGTGTGTTCCCTTCTTCATATGATATTGGGTCCTTCAAAAAAGGCGTGAAGAGGTACTTAAGCAGGCCAGCATGACAGCGGTGACTGGCATTGGATTCTGTTCAGTGTCAGTCACCGCTGTTTTGGATTGTACTGTACTTACCATCAGGTCCAGTACAGTCACTGTGCTATGCATTAAAAAAAAAAATCTAGAAAATTATGAACCGTCATAGTTTCCCGCCACTTTTCGGTTTAGACATAGTGAGTTAAATCCCTTGAAACATTCCTTATGTTGTGTGTTCTTCAAATACTCTTTGATTTCTTTGACACATAACAATGTAAAGTCATTTGTTTCTTCATCTATTTTTTATTGTTAACTTATAAATGTCTTATACATGAATCAGTTTAAATTATGAAGATTACGCTAATTCTATTTTCTATAAATTAACAAATATTAACGCATTTTACCTGCAATTTAGAAGATATGATTTTCACTTTGTCCGAGTCAGAAATGTCAAATATAGTTGATATCACTCCACAGTAAACTAAGATGTTGATGATTACACCTTGACTGTAAGTGAATGTAAGAAATATGGTAAGATATAGTGTAAAAATCCATGTCATATACATCACATATATGACAGCAAACTAAGTTTTATATTCTTTTACTGTAATTCAAGCATGTTGTTAATGACAATTCTCTTATAAGGTAACTTTCCTGATGCGTACTTAATTATCCAGATTGGTATACAGTAGAATTATATTTGTTCTATTCTAGTTATTAGCATCTTAGCAAAAATCTCTTATGAATTTTTGATTTTTAAGTACTTTTTCTGCAAAACTATTGATTCACAATTTAATAATATATACAATCTAAAAATGTTGATAAGACTTTTAAATAAATTACTCTTAAATAATGACAAACATTAAAAAAAATTGGTTTCATTTAAAATTTTTAAAAATGGGTTTTGTAATTTGAAATTAAATTATACTTTATACTCACAAAAACGAAAAGAAGACAACAGCTTTGATACATAAAAACTTTCCAATTGGCTTCATTGGTTGCAATTCTGTTCTGTTTGCTCTATAGAAGAGGACTAGACAATACATGGCTACGAATTGTGACAGATTGTTCATGGCAATAATGTAGGGAAATGCTACATTGGGGCTGAAGTCACTCTCCCCATAAACACCACTTAATTCACATATCATGGAAATAACTGTTGTAATGGGCCTCACCAATGTGTATTGCAGAATACCATGTTTGCAATTATGTACAAATTCACTGAAAAAGAAATGGAACTAAGACACATAATAACTTTTTATAGTATATTTGTTTATATTGTGTCAATAAGATATCATTTCCCAGAATCTCACTTGATGTTTTTGAATGAGAATGTGTTAAAAAACATTATATAACATGCTAAGCCTAGAAAAGAGATACTTTCAAATACTGCTATGTATATATATAAATATGTGCCAAATATATAATTGCTGTAATATAATCTCATTAAACTGGTTTTCTATATTAAAAGCTGATTCACTGAGAGATTTAAATACACCATCAAATTGGTGTACAAATCTGCTTCCATTGCAATTCAGGTCTTAGTTTTGCAGACATTGAGAGAGACATTATACTATCAGATGCAAAAAAGACTTACCTTCCCATCTCCCATGGGCTCAAACAGCAAAGGGGAAATATATGGTAAACCTGAGGCTTTGTCTCTAACATTGCCTCTAAATCTTGTCCCTCATTCAAATAACTGAGCAGATATTTCATAAAGTTGTAAATTACGTAAGCTTCATAGCATTCTCTAAGGGAATCAACATAAATAGATTGCTCTGGAAATTGTAAGCCGATCCATGCATTTAATGCATAGATGGGTACCATCCATAGTATTCTGAAAACAACATTATTAATCTTATTATAATATATTTATATGATACTAATTTTCTTAGAAATGAAGTAAGCAGGTTCGTAATCTTCCAATATATGGGTGAAGTTAAATAAACTGGTCAAAAAATTCTTTAGTTTTCATTTGGAAGATTATTTTCAAAAGCAGGTTTATTTTATAAAGACTTTGCCTTTTCATGCATAAACAAAGATTGTCATAATTTGTAAAATAAATTAAAAGTACTAATAATCTTAACATAAGGTTTAATTAATAGGTTCCTAAATTTATTTTTGTTTATTAATATGTCTATTACCCATAAAAATGAAACAATAGGAAAACAATGGAAAGCTGGTGTAAAGACCAGGTAAGTGCTCAAGGGGTTAAAAACATTATGTTCGTATTAATAAATAAAGTAACAGTCATAACTATTATGGTATTTCATTGTTACTTATTTCATAATTTTTTTGGCCTATGAACAACTGTGTTTTATACGGTTATAAGGAAAACATAGGAGGAAACTTATACTCAGCAGCGTTATGAGTTCCTGAATAGAATGAAGGAAAAATGTTGATAGTACTATGGTATGGTATAGTATGGTTATATAATATAGTAACAATTATTTTTTTATGTACAATATTCTTTATAGGTCACCTTAACCACAATGACTCCTCATGTTAAGGCATAATATTGTTGAAGATGGTAATGTGTTGTACTTAGATTTAAGGTTGGCTCTCAAGTGTAAGTGACAGAACAAATAGGTGCATAGCACCAAATTTTCTAATGTTTAATAATTAATGTGTTAACCAACCAAGCAGGTAATATAAATAGTCTTACTTACTGGTATGCCTCTTCCTTTTACCAAAATTTCAGGGTCATTATAGGATTTTGTAACAATAATGGCTTAACAGTTGGATTCCATTGCAAGGGATGAAGGTTCAAATACTTATCCTATTTTATACTGAACCTGAGCTTTTAGTGAAGTGAAACATTGTGATAAAATAATAGCATGGTGATAAGCCATTTTCTAATGCCCATCTGACTAACTAACACTTTCAAAATTAGAAATAGGTCACAAAGCATAAATATTTTGTCACTTGAGAGCCAGTAACCTATAGGCTTGTGTATTACGACCCTGGATTACATAGCCAATTAATGTTTGCTAGTGAGTCTATTTCCAGTATTGATAAATAAAAACAAAAGGTAAATCAACACAGGCCTGAATACATTATCACTAAGCTTATTATCAATCATAATTTAATCTAATCTTATTACTCTAGAAATTAATTGCCTTCAAAATTGTTTTGCTTTATTATAGTAAAAACTTGGGTAATGCTTACAAATTTTTATTAATATTTAAACATACCTTATAATATGCTTCTGCAGTGATGGTTTTGTATAGTGTACTATATGTTGAATTATCTGCCATACGGATATCGGCACTGCCAAAAGAACAAACCCGCCACCAACTAGAGCACCTTGATCGGATTTCTTAAAACCATTGTTTATTGAATGAGCTATTAATATGGGTACTAAAACTATTATTAACAAAATATAGAGTGCGATCAAGAAAGGCCTGATCCATAGTCTCCATTGACTAAAAAAAGATATTATTGAAGTTGAACACATTTCTATTCTTAATAATATAATAGTAGAGACACTAATTCTTCTCCTTTTGTTACCCACATTACACTTGCTACTTTATGCGTAAAAAGTTTCACCGTTTACTGTTAAACATTATCTCATTCTGAAAAATTGAACTGTGAATGACAAATTATAAACCCAATCGTATTTTGTTTACTACAAAATGACAAAATAAAAAAACACTTGGAAGGGTAAATAAGAACAGCAGTGAACGAACCAGTGTTACCAGATGTATTTTATTAGGGATAGCGATCTGAAAGCGATTAATTGAACTTAATGACCAAAAGAATTTGAATCGATATCTACCATTGTATCGATTCAGTGAATCGATTTTTTATCCCTGAAAATCAAGGTTAATTTTTCTGCCTCGATTAAAATCACAAATTTGTATATATTAGAAAAGTACTAAAACAAATACAAAGGTACAAAAATTTTCACTTAATTGGTCAAAAAATTATGACATGGCTCTATTAGGGATGGCGTTCTATGAACAATTAATTGAAATGTCGATTTATACCCCTTGAACACTAACCTGGCATTTACGTCAGCTTTCCATTGTTTTCATATTGTCTCATTTTTATGGATAGTCGACATATTAAGGATAAAAAACGATATTTGGCACTAAATTGATCTAGTAAATTGATCTCAGAACCTAGGAAATCGGGATATATTTTTTCTGGTGCTATGAGAACCACAAAATTATTTACAATTAAGAATGTACCCAAACATAAGTAAATGTATAAAAGATTTTCTCTAAATTAATTAAAAACTCATGAGATGGCTTTGTAGTCTGTTTCTTTTGCTTCTTTGAGAGATTTATAATATAATTTTGATTACTATTAAGATGGCAGACAAATATTTTGACTGATGGTTAGTAACCACTTACAGTGTTAGTTGGACGCTTACTACATCGAGATAGTTTTGAGTGTACTGCCAACCATAAAATCACTTTATACCTTTCACTTTGATATGCTTTTAAATCAACTCTAATTATCTGAAAATGATAAAAGATTGACTATTATAATGTCCCTTTTGTTTTGTCTTATATAGATTTACCTATAAATATGCAAAGATAAAAGAGTTTAGTATCTTTTTCTCCTCAAACTGTTTGTCTTTTGTTGTTTATTTTCTATTGATGAGCTTTAGTGTTACGAAGAAAATTATTTCGCCAACAATTTTTTTTAAATTATGATTTTGTTTTAATTTCAACCAACAGAAGAATACTAGTTACGAATAAAAAAACATGTTGAAAATTTTCAAGAGATCAATCTTTACGAACTTAATTATTCTGTAAATCGATTCACAAATCTTCGCTTTATATCGAATCAAAAATCGTTTTTTTTTTTTTGTTACCCATCCGTATTAGTGACCGTAATTTAAAGATTTTACATTTTAGTAAATTTTATACATTTATGGTAAGATAATTTGACCAAACAACAAATCGTATCCCTCAAAATTCAAATTTTGTTCCCATTTTCTAGTACCTACGCGTTTTGAACATCAATACTAAAGTTGCCAACCTTGCAGTTGATTCCAGTAATATTCTAAATAAACCATGAAATATGGGCTTATTATTTTTTATTTATCTCTGATAGTAATTTTCATTATAGAATGACAGATTTGTCAATTAAATTTCCTTTTTTGCCGTGACCCTCCTTTCATAAAATGACTTTATATATTAAACTCTAATATATTATATGAATAAGTTTATCTTTGCTAAAGATTTAATGAAAAAATGAAATAAAATATAGAATTATTACTGCAATTTATTTATATTCAATGAAAATTATCAACTTATTTTTTTTTTGTAATGTTGTTAATTTATTCTGTGAGATATATTTCACAAAATATAATATATCCAATTAAACCAAAAATATAATATAATGTATCCAGTAAAAAAATTATAAAAATCAGTATATTTGGATTTATATAATGCTATCAGTTTTTACAATACATGTATTTGAAAATATCCCCATAGTTTTTTAGGATGTCTCTTTCAATGTGTATTGCCAGACTACAATAAGTCAAGATTTAAAGAAAAAAACACTGCAGGTGTGTGGTTTTTTTTATCGAAATGGTTTTGGTTATTAGTTTTTAATTTACCTAAACACGTAAATATTTTTAGCTTTCAATAAAGGCTTTTTTAAATCCCAATTAACAAAATCAAAGACGGGGTCAGCCTATTCGTGAATGTACAGTTATCCGCGTAACACGTATTTTGTGCATCGAGTTTGAGCATTGAATTAGGCCACATAGCGATCTCTCCCTAAAATACCGCTGTTCTGGTTGTCGACGTATCAAGCGAACGTGAGTTTGTAATTTATTGACACGTTTAAGGGCAATTATTGTATTAGTGCAATACATAGAATGCGCGATATACGTCGGATACGATATATATAACTAAAAAATGTTAAATCGTGAGTCTGTAATTCGTATGTTTTGATAAATGGGTCAACTCGCCATTCTTATGTGAAACAAGTTATTTTGTGATATAGCCCTTTGGGAACGTCTGTTTTAATGTCTAGTGTTAACACCCATCGTTTATTTATATCTGGCTTGTTTGAGTTTTGATGTGTTTATATTTTATAGTTTTGTAAGGCGGGAGAGTGATGACCAGGGAGGTCGCAGGCTGGTATTGTGATGTCATCTAAAGGGGAAACGGAGGCCGATTCTGGCACTGTGTCACCAAATTTAGCTGCTGTTAAAAATGAGCCGGTTAGTACATTAACATCTCTCTCTGATCATGTAACATCTTATAATATATTTATTAGCCTTACATTTAATTTTGAGTTCTAAAGACTTAATTGAGATCTATATTTAAGTAAAGTTTAATTAGTAGAGATCATATTGTTTCTCATTGGGTAAAATATATATATATTTACACTAATATAATTAAGTTGAACAGTTGAAATATTTTATATCTTGCAAGTTTCTATGGTTAATCATTATTAACAAATAAAATATGTCTCTATAAACAGGAATATGTAATGAAAGGGAAATATCAGTATGGAAAAATAAAGTGATCCTAATAGAGTTTTTATTGTGATTTGTGCTTGACTTCCTTCACAGTCATTAGATTAATATATCTATGAAATTTTCCTTATAATTCCTACCTATGTATCCATAATATATATCAATGGATTATATATTTAAAGGTCTAAAATGTTGTAGTATTGTAAATTCTTGCATTTTATTCAATATTCATCTACCTGTTATGTCATCAATCAGGTTATTACTTTTAATTGATCTGGAATAGACTTAATCTATTTGAAGTGATTAATGTTATTATTATCAACATAGCATGTTTGAGTTTTAAACTATTATGCTTTTTAAATTTGTATAATTGCCACTTAAGTAATTAACATGATATTCGCCTTTAGTGTAGTTAAGAATATTCTATATCTTAACCATATATTACACACAAAATGAGATGTCGAAAAATATCTTTATATGAATATGTATTTGTTTTATACAAAATATTTGTGATTTAGACTGAGACTGTCTACCTTCAGTTTGCCTTACATATAATATGTATATTTCTATATTTTATGACTTTTATAAGGCAGTGCCCCTTGAATTATTTGTTAATATATATTTATTTATAATAAAAAAAAACTGAATAGCACATATTAGTAATACTATAACTTAATTTAGAATTTTCCAAAGTATGGGTTACAACCCACTGATGGGTGGAGAGTAAATATTGGGGTGGGCCCTAAAAATAGTATAATATACTCATGGTATTAAAGTTTTTAGCTAAATACTTTTATTACTTCCATGTGTACCTTCCTTCTTTCACTTTCATGTGAACAATTCTTCATTCAAATGATTATGACCTTTTTAATTATAAGAACCCAAAGCAACAACTTGTATTTTTGTTTGATGGGTCACAGTCTACTCAAATTCGGGAACCACTATACCAAATGCAATTTTTAAATTGTGTAGAAGTTAGGAGCAGTAAACATATACAATGTAATATTATAGAAAATTGTTATCACTGAAGGTTACATAAATAATTTATTTTCTTCTTATCAGCCATTACTATCTATCACACCCTATAGTTACAAAGGTAGGCAGAATGAGTTGAACGTCATTTTTATAGCTCTAAATATTATACTGTTGTAATATTATTTAGTTTTTGAAGTTTACTAATAATCTAGCCATACTTTTGAAATCCTATTGACTTCTTATGTATAATTATTTATTATATAACAGGATAAGTTAATGATGTAAACAAAACCATTTCAGGTGGCCACTGCCAGTAAAGAGACTCCGAAAAGGGGTAGCGGTACATTACTAAAATGTACCACCTGTAATAGTTTTAGTACATTAAGTAGTCGTGCCTTAACCACACACATGGCCCAGTGTTCTCCTGATAACAATAATGTAGCAGGTGCGCAAAACGCAGACGCGCGACCTCACAGAAAATTATTTGAGTGTGATGTATGTAATATGAAATTTTCCAATGGTGCGAATATGCGTCGGCACAAAAATGCGTCACACCGGTGTAAAACCATATGAATGTCGCGTTTGCCAGAAAAGGTTCTTCAGGAAAGATCATTTGGCTGAACACTTTACAACCCACACCAAGAGCTTGCCGTATCATTGCCCAATTTGTAACAGAGGATTTCAGCGTCAGATTGCCATGCGCGCTCATTTCCAGAACGAACATGTTGGACAGCATGACCTTGTCAAAACTTGCCCTCTCTGTAGTTACCGTGCGCCGACCATGAAAAGTCTAAGAGTTCATTTCTTTAATAGGTAAGTTTAATGCATAACAGATTAAACCTATAAAAAGTCATGTAATTCTAGCATAATACTGCATCATATCAAAACATTTAGAATGTTATGTGAATATGTGATATTTAGAAGATAAATTAAACCAGAATTAAATAACTGCGCATGTAGTGTTTGTTTTTTTCTTATTAACGCACAGAGCAGTGTATTATTCTGAACCAATGTTCTTCCTAGGCTTGAGTATGGGTTTCAACATATTATATTAGTGTAAAACATTATTCTGTATTTCCCCACCAGGTATTAGGATACGAAATTATCAAGGTCAAAATGTCTTCAAAAAATAAATCTGTTCTATGTTACCAAAGGTGTACAAATAATTTAGCAAAACATTAGTACTTGATATATTCTTATAAAAAAAATATTAAATCCATAATCAATTTTTTTGTTTTATTGTACTAGTAATATCTTTGTGTATTAATGAAATGTTGTTTGAATACGTAGTTTAAATGTTTTGATGTATATTTGAAATTGTCTTTATGTTAGGAAATAGCTAATGAGGTCAATCTTGTCTTGTGAAAGCAACTGTTTAAATTCCTTACAAAAAATATAATTTATGTGTCTATTTCAGGCATGGTATCGATTTAGATAACCCTGGCCCGGGGAATAATTCCGTATCGGTTCTTGCTGCTGGTATTGCTAATGCCGCGTACGCTGATGGGTCTATGGATGCTAGCGCTATAAATGCATTAGGTGCTCTTGGGTCAGGGCTCTCAGTGTCTGTTGCTGCAGCGTACTCGGACAGCGGGGACAGTAATGGAGCCCGCTCTGTCGACAATGCCACACCCCCGATGCACTACTTAACACCACACGTAGAAATCTCGATGGCAGACAACAACGAAACATTTTCACCTGGTCAGAATCATTTAGGTAACTCAGATGTATTACTGACAATATGCATTTTTTTTTGTAATTGCTATTTATTTATTACTATCATAAAACAGAGCAGGTAGGTTAAAAACACATAGATTCGCGTCAACTACAATGCTATGACGTCAGCCGTCAATATGCTAGAGTATCTCAAGTAGAAGATGGCGTCTAATTAATGAGGCTTTATAAGCTTTTGAATTTTAATTATTCATAGTAAAAAAGATTGAGTACTTACCTCCGCCCTGCCTGCAACCACAGCTGACCCTGCAAGTGCAAGATATTTTAATTTTTTTAAATACATGTATGAAAAATTATGATATGATGATAATGTTACAGTAATACCCCGCTTTACGCTAGGGATACGTTCCGAAAAAAATCGCGTTAACTGAAATTCGCGTATATCGAGGTTTATGATTAAACATAGTCAAAATTTAATACAAAAAAATACAAATAATTTTAATCAATCACTTTAATTCTAAAAACACTTTATGCAATACATACTCTTATTTTTTTTACGGAAAAATACATCTATTGTCTTTACATTATGTTTATACGCACTCTTTAGCGTAATGCGAGGCATTTGAGCGCGAAATTTGAAATTCGAGTTATAGTGAAACCGCGCGTAACGGGGTCGCGCTAAGCGGGGTATTACTGTATAAGCACATGATCATTTCATATTATTTGATACAATACAACAGAGTCACGTATGAACGGCGAGGGTCCCAGTTCACCGCAGTCGGGTGACAGTGCAATCGCCAGCAGTTCGCTCTCCGCCGGCCTCCCTACCAACATCACTCCGTCCATAACGCTCATACCCATCAAACAGGTAATAATAGTACAATATTTCAAAGGCTGTGAAATAGACAATTGCAGGTCCAGTATGACATCACTAATACAAGACAGGCAATTGCCATTTTCGCCGAGGCACATATAATGCTTTTCTCAAAAGAATGCAGGGAAATAAAACACACATTTTATATTTATTAAGTATATAAATAACAAATCAATACGAATTTTCAGCTTTGCCGCCAATTTTCTATTCATCATTTGTGACGAAAGGCAAGCGCACGTATGGCTATACAGCCGCGTGAACGTAATTTGTACTAAGCAAAGAGACTTACTTTGGTATGCCATGAATGATAAAAGAGATCCAATCAAAGAGTATTTAATAACCCCAGCATACCGTTTCATACAATATTGCTGGGGCGTTGTAATGTTCCAAATTCAAAAAAAGTTCATACAATGGATTTGATTTTCTTTGTCCGTAAATTCGATACTTCGCGTGTTCTTTATTCGAACATAATGACAATATTTCCATGCATCTTTACATATTATAGCACTGATTTTGCATTTATATAAGATGTATATCAAAATTATGGTGTGTTGTGTGCATTTATAGATTTTTTTTCTTTTTAATAAACAGTTTGATGGATTTTGAATTTTTTATTGAATTCACCTTTTTTACTCGTTCACTTACGTACACCATTCACTATATTTTATAATAATGAATTTTTCATATATATTTTTTTAATTATTACAAACTACTTTGTAATTTTAACTCTAAAATACTGGGTTTCATTATTTACCTTTCAGTTGCATCATCTAGTATAGATATAATAAATCAATTATTGTACATTGTTTATTCCGATTAAAATTATGAAAATTTTATATTTGTTTATAAATCGCACTGATGACGCGGACGAGGGGATTCCCCTAAGACATCAATTGACGTATTTTTTTAGGGAAGAGTTTTAAAAACAATGTTTTGCCGCAGCTCCGTGGATTGAGTGGGATGAATTGTTCTAATGAGTGTACATTACAATTGCAGGAACCCAATAGTCAAGAGGACGGTGGAATGGGGGAACTACGTGAGGGTGAGACTAACGGGGGGGACAAACGGACCGTGTCGTCGAGTCTGTCGTCACTGATCAAGGTGTCACCGCTGAAGAGTTTACTGAGAGAGGACTTACGTCGCCGTATATCAGCACGCGGACGCGCCAGGGGGTCTAACGTATGTTCAAACTTAATATCGTTACTGTTTCAATATCAAATTTTAACTTTTAGATTGATATGCAAACTAATTATACAATATGGGACCTCGCGAATCTCTTAAGAACAAGTTTCAAGAATATACGTAGAAGTTTAGATAAGCTCGATTTAGTGAATGAACGTCATAATTTTAATATGAGAAATAAAGACAAGTTGTCCGTCCCACGCTTTAGGCTAAGTAAGTGTAATAAAAGCTTTATATGTAATAGTATTCGGTTTTACAATAAGATCCCAAGTAACATTACCGATTTACCTGACAATAAGTTCGAATATTATGTCAAGCAAGTCTTAATCTCAAAAGGTTATTACAGGGTGGATCATTACGTGAACGATAGTGATGTCTGGAATTAACACAATTCTCTGTGCTTCCGCTAACATTGATCATGACTATGATTTGTATAGTTTTTATATTTAAAAAAAAACCAGATCAAGTTTCTCGCCGGTTTTTCTCGACTGGGTTGTTTTCCGAATCGGTGGTTGTGTTTTTGACGTTCATAAGCGCCTTCTTAGGGCCTACATTGAATAAAGATTTTTTTCATTTTTTTTTCTCTTATCTGATACTTTAGAGGAAAACGTATTGTAATTTCGGATTGCATTATGTAAACACGGATTGAGATCGCATATTTAAACCTACTGTCGTCTCTTTCTAATGTGTCTTTTTTATGTTTGTTTGTCTTTAACATTATTATATTAGGTACTAAGATGTGTCCGCGACTTTGTTCGCATCGAATTCAAGCGTCCTATCTAGTCCCATTCTGTGCGTCATAATGATAACTATTGCTATTATAATTGTAATTCAGTTCACTACTTCCCTAAAATGGCTTCTTAATATCTATGCCTTACTTTTTTTTATGACCCTAAATAATATATACTAATAAATCAAATTGAAGTGTCTGTTTGTAATGTCAAAATTATTTGTTTTTACTAAATACGATACGATACGATACCTATACCAAAAATTCAATTTTTAAGATTTTTGTATGTCTGTTTGTTGCCGGTGATCTCCAGAACGGTTGGACTGATTTTGACAGGATTTTTTTTGGTAATTAGCTGAAATTACTCCGGGTAATTTAGGGTACTTTTAACTTTCGACAATAATTAGGATTGCGCGTAAAAAAATTAAAACTCATAAAAAATTTAATAAAACCCGATTTAATATACAGTTTTAC
The DNA here is from genome assembly GCA_014132275.2 of Samia ricini. Lineage (NCBI taxonomy): Eukaryota > Metazoa > Arthropoda > Insecta > Lepidoptera > Saturniidae > Samia > Samia ricini. The sequence goes on along the minus strand of AP028159.1, from coordinate 27,642,569 downwards.
GGGCTATTTTTTTTTCTTGTTCGCTCGCTATTTTGAAAAACTCGTAAGACACCTGTATCCGAGACTTGTTTAGGATACTTGTAGCCTGTGAGAAGCATAATGTATGAAGGGCCTTATATTCTGTTCTTATATCTTCGTGATAACAAGCGAGTTACAAAATAGTGATGTTTACTTTTGATACTGATCTTTATTTTTCTCATCAAAAATAGACCATAAATAATACTGACCTCTAAAAACAAAATTCAAATTTTATCAAAAATAAGGAACTTATTATAATTTTAATTTCATCCTAGAGACAGTGTACTATACTAATACATGACGTCTTACTAATTAGTGCTTCATATAATTTTTTTTTTTCATGGTGTAGGCTGAGCCTCACCTGATGTTAAGTGATCATGTGGTCGAGGATGGTAAACACAGTAAGACTATAAGACCCTGCACCCGTGTCATGGCCGACACCGAGCGCGATAATAGTTTAAAATTGCTTCCCGACATCAAAAATGGCATCCAAATTGTCGTTAAAAAAAAATATAACTGTAAAGTGTTCCATTCTGTCCGCACGCCTACTAGATGGCGCTAGGATATTGTTTGCACACGGGCTCTGCAAGGGCTAGAGACGCCTCTGCTACTATTTGTTTTACGTGAAAGGGATAGAACAACCCCTATCAAAACCCTCCAAAAACTTTAAACTTCAATTGCTCGTACCTTAGAATCCATTAAACATTTTTACAAAGTACAGATTCTGCTTTCTTACGGTTTCTTTTGCAAGTATAGATTAATTTTTAAAATTAACCAATTTATGGTTGTAACTAGGGTTTAGACCGTAGGTTCTCAACGTGGGCGATAATGCCCCATTGCGGGCGTTTGAGACTTTCGGGGGGCAGTAGAAGACTAGAGAAAATTAGCGGGCATTGAAATAGTGTGGGCAAATTAAAATTATAGTTCAAAACAGGGAAAAAAATTAAGTTGAAGGACCAAAATAAAGTTGAGAAACTGTTCTCTAAACAGATCAATCTTCCAGGTACGGATACGGTATTTTTTTTAACATGTAGCTTATTATGTGTTCGTTTAATTTCAGGCTTCACGCGCGTCACCGTCAGAGGGCGGCGTGATAACGTCGACGCACGGCGACGCGGCCTTGCTCCCGTCATCGCTCGTATGTACATTTTGCTCTATCACGTTCCCGGACTCGACGTTATATTTCCTGCACAAGGGGTGCCACTGCGACTCGAACCCGTGGAAGTGTAACATATGCGGTGAGCAGTGCTGCAACGTCTACGAGTTCAACTCCCACCTGCTCAGCAAGAGTCATCAATGACTGTTTGCGGGGGGGGCCGTTCGACCATTGACTTTTGTTTCGTACTGCACTAATCTTATCCGATATGTGCGCGTGCATAAACCGTTAGCACTTCGAAGGTACTTCTCGTCTCTTATACTATTAACTCTTCTCTGTTCTTCTTCACTTTTGATCTCTAATATTATACTCATCGGTGACCGATGAGCCGAAGTGCCTCGAATATGCTGTACGCTGAAACGTCCCCCCGGAGATATCGTTATATAATTAAAGTGCAAATTACGTGAAGGTGGTATATCTTAGTTGTTACAAATAGTAAATGAGCGTGGATATTTATATGGATATTTTAGTACTTAAAACGAAGAAGAAAAAAATAATGGGTAACGATGACGGTAATTAGTTAAAAAAATTTAGATATTAATATCTAACAAAACGATTAAAAATAAGACTTGAGAGAAAAGGTAATGCCGAATTGGAAGATTCGGCAGAGATGATTATTACATTCCAAATTTGAACATAATAATGCATTCCAACAAATGAGATTTATTAGATAAATATTACTCAACTCTTTGGTGGGGAATGAAGTGTCTCTACGTGTTGAAAAAAAAATAAATCATTAAGATTATATATATTTTATATTTGTTATTCGTTCCGCGGTACTTTGTTAAACTTTACCGCGATCTTAACGATAAATGAAAAATGTGAATTTTAGCAGAAACGATTATTGCATTCCAAATTTAAACGTATACATTCCATAAAATGAGATTTATTAGAAAAATATTATTCAACAATTTAGTGGGGAACGAAGTGTCCCCTACCTATTTTATAAAACAATCATATCATAAAGATATATCTATATATTTTATATTTATTGTTCGTCTCGCGGTACTCTGTTGTACATTGCCGTGTTTTAAATAAATCAAACCTATAGAGTATTTTGGGTGCGATAGTAAATTATACAAATGTTTATTGAAAATTGTATGAAGTGTGTGTACAAATTAATATATTTTTTACATTTTCGCTGTTGACGATTTATGAAGGGCATAGCCTGCATAGATAGCCGTGATTGTTTAATTATTGTGATCGTTTTACAGACGGGAATTATAAATTCTATATTCCGTTTTATTTATGTTTCATTTTTAAAAATGCATTTGATGCAAGTCCACGACTAATATACTTAATGTACAAGTTAAATTTATTTTGTTGTTGTTATAATATGTATTTATTTTTTTTTTATTTTTTTTTTTTTGTCTAAAACACTTATACATTTTTATTGTACTTAATATACAAAAAAAAAACGTCTACTGTTAATTTAAATACCGTTAAAGATTAGCGCTTTCTGTTCGGGTTACTCTATTGGGGTTATATTGCGTGATGAAATTTGAATTACATCTTACAAGATGTAATGGGACCTGACCGACACACTTTGCTCAATGTAGCTCAATCCTGCAATGTGTTGAGTTTACTCTTGATACTCGCACAAAACAAATTACTTTGAACACTTAAATTACAGTAATACCCCGCTTTACGCGAGGGATACGTTCCGAAAAAAATCGCGTTAACTGAAATTCGCGTATATCGAGGTGTATGATTAAACATAGTCAAAATTTAATACAAAAAAAAAGACAAATCATTTTAATTAATCACTTTAATTCTAAGAAACACTTTATGCAATACATACTCTTATTTTTTTACGGAAAAATACATCTATTGTCTTTACATTATGTTTATACGCACTCTTTCGCGTAATGCGAGGCATTTGAGCGCGAAATTTGACATTCGCGTTATAGTGAAACCGCGCGTAACGGGGTCGCGCTAAGCGGGGTATTACTGTATATAGAGAAATGTTGCTAACATAAATGTTGCTAACGCATAAAACAGAAAGATGCATGTGCTTATCTATTGGTGTCTATAACTTATTACATTATAAATAATAAAAAAATATATATTAAAAAGATCTTTACAAATTACCTAAAGTGCAGCCCTTAATCGGATGTTTCGAGAGTAATGTAGTCAAATAATATTTATTTTAAGAAAATATGCTCAACCCTTCGGACTGGTTCCTAAGAATTAATAGGAATGAGTATATGGATTTTTTGAAATCATATCATGTAATATTAAAATAAATTAAAAAAAAAAAAAAAACTCATACGGGGAACATATTTGTGAATTACAAAACATATTTATTCATTTTGCAATCGTAAAATGTAAGTATAGAATTATTATATCATAGGTGTGTTATATTTTAGTACATTCCTTGTATATTATTAATATCGCGACATTCAGTTTGTTCTATTTAATTTTTTTTTTTTTTTTATCAGAAATTTACATTCCTTTTAGCTATTAAGATGTACTTAATATTCGGTTGTGGTCTTGCCTGATGATAAGTTTACAAAATCGGACTTAGGACGGGAATTGAAATTATATGTACCAACGAAGTTTGTATTTGTTTACTTTTTTTTTCTTTTTTTTTTGTTACTTAAATTGGTATTAGGTGATTAACTTAGCGGGCGCACGCGGTATTCTGTCCCCGATCTACTTAAACTTAGTGAGTTACCTAAAGGGAGCAACACTTAATTATTATTTATTGATTTTATTTACTTGTATTCTATATAATTGTTGTTATTTGAATTTCTGGATGTTTTATTTTCATATATCTACCGTTGCTCCGCATATTAACTTTAAGCGTTAGAGTATAAGAAATATAAATGAGCTATTAATATTATTAATCGGTAACCCCCCCATTGGGCGCCTTTACTTAATCCGTCCATATCTAATGATAGATATTGCCTTTAATATTTAATAGAGTAATATATTTTATAGATTTTAGATGTAATTAAGTAACAGATCTTAAGTATAAAGTGTTTTTAGAATTGCAGAGGTTTAAAGATGTAGTTATATTTATTTTAACTTCTATAAAATGGCCACCTCTTTGTGTTACTTGTAGGTCATTTTGTGATTATCAATGGAATCATTCTTTACAAATAATATACAAAAGGAATTTGCTGGTAATGTAGTAAAATTTCTATGTGTGATAATCGGTATCAAAAACTCGACATAGTGTCTCACTCCGTAGCATAATATAGTCTTACAGCATCGTAAATCGTGCCTTGGTGGTATATTTTATGCCATTTGGCATAGTCTCTATAATGGTAACTTTAGAAGGAAATATATTTATGTGCAATTTGCAGCAAAGAAAAGACTTTCCTAGTCGAGCTTTACTTATTTATACATAGGACTGACACTTGATATATTACGTATTGGTTTATATGTAACTCAAAGAGGATGTTGTTAATTGTTACAGTTTTGAAGTATAAATATTTTATTTTTTTCTCTGTGGTAGTACAATACCACAGAGTATATATAGATATAAATGCGTCTGTGGATTGTGAATACAAAGGTTTATCATCGATTTTAAAGGAAACAGTATTTTCTTTATTAAACCCTTTTAAAAAAATCATGTACCCTTTCGGATATTTCGTTTGGGTTTATATAAAAAAAGACTACTTATTATTTTCTATACTTACATAAAAGAAATGCACGGCGGCTGTGGAATATCAACTGTGTATTAAACTGATTTAATATCATAGTTCAATCACTGTTTTTACGTCATTAATGAAATAAAACCGTTTTAATTTAGAATAGATATCCTCACCTTAATACCAAAACACAGTTTACCAACATAATTATATTTTAAGTTGTTATAAAAGTCTTATAATATATAAGGTAAAAGTGTTAATAATGGATGAAATCAATTAAATATTTATTTTTAAATAAGCAGATTCAAATTGAATTATTATTTTAAAATTATGTTGTTGCAATTGAAAGGCAGAACATAATTATTATTGTAGGCGCAGGTACAGAGCTGTAGGCAGGCATATTGAGAGGTTAAATACACACCATAAAATTCTCTAAGAATAACTTTCACGTTTTGTAGCTTTATTAAGTCTGTGTAGATTAAAAAGTGAATTTAATTATTAAATTTATGAAATGCACTGGCTACGGCTCTGACAAGGTATTTGACGTACACGATGAATTATAATAGAATGAGTGATAGTTACTATTTACGTGTAGCAGATTGTGCCTTAGATCAATCAATAGTTTTGAGAGGTTTTAAAACATTATTTTTTTGACGAATTACATTTTTGACTGTCGCCACGTTATAATGGTTTTACAAATTTACACAATAAAATTTAATAATATTGAAATGTTATTTATTTATGTAGTATAGTGTGAAACATATTTATGATATGGCTGTTTGCTTGTTTTTATAATAAAGTTTATTTGCAGTTGATATAAAATTGTTCTTGTCGTCATCGTCGTCGTCGCGATGATGTAGGTTTTAAAACAAAAGGTACTTATTACCAAGTATGTAGTTCTATTTATTTACTTTATAATAATTTGGTAAAGGGTCTAATAAAATATTAATAAATTATGACAAACATTGAGTGTATTATTTTTATTATCCATACGAAGATTTTGATCAAGATCAGAGTGAATTTGAGATGTGCGGTAGACACGGAACATACCATTTTCATTTCCTGTCCCGGCAGTCCTGAATTCTGTTTAACTGTCAAGACGAACTAATTGATGTTTCACACCATTGAATAACAAAACCTGGACCGAGGGTCGTTGATTAACTATATGTACCAACGAAGTTTGTATTTGTTTTCTTTTTTTTTTGTTACTTAAACTGGTATTAGGTGATTAACGTAGCGGGCGCACGTAGTATTCTGTACCCGATCTATTTAATATGTCGATTACCCATAAAAATAAAACAATGGAAAGCTGGCGTAAACGCCAGGTGAGTGCACAAGGTGTTAAACTTAGTGAGTTACCTAAAGGGAGCAGACTTGATATTATATAGCTATAATAAAAGGTACACATGAAGAAAAACGTTAATGTGTAGAAAACGAAAGAGGCTTGTAAGAGTAGAAAACGTTTATTTTACTATAACCTTTGGTGGAGGAGAATTATGCTTTCCTAATTTTTGGTGACATGGGGGATGGGTTGAATTGTGATCAAGTAAGCAATATTTATGGGAGTCTGGAATTTGTGCCCGATGTAGCAACAGGCTCGCCCCCTGTCACATCAGCAGGGACGGAACTAAGCTTAGCGAAATGTGGGTGGTGTAGTTCGCTATTTCACCTCTGCCTAACCCTACGAGAATAACAGGCGTGAGCTTATGTTATAAAAAAAATATTTAATTAATTTGTGACTAGGATTTTTATCAGTGAGTCTTTGCCTTAAACTTAATCGAGTTAAAGAAAAACAATACGTCAGCCATGTTTAATTGTCAAAGTTTTGTTGACAAAAGTAAAAAGTTAACTTTGCGACTTCTTTTAGTAAAAATTTTAAAGTTTGCTTCTATTTGTAGTAATAAGCTAGTTATTGTTCGATAATTATATACGAAACAAACTAAGTTGTGATGGGAAAAGCTACAGAAGTTGATGGCGATAACAATCCAACTTCCGATTCGGATCCCGCAAAGTTATTAGAAGCCGCTTTACTGCAGATGGATGGTATTATAGCTGGTGAGTAGCTGTTATTTAAATATTATATTCAATAGCAAGTGAAAATTACTTTTATATTTATTGTACCATGGTAGTAAAGTGTGCCCATTCACTTTGTTTTATGGTTGGTTGATTATTGAGGTCTACATTTCCTTATTTATCTGTGTATCACTTTCTTCTTTGTAAATTATTTTATAGGTAATGAATTAAATCAGTTAAACTTATGAGCTAATTCAGCCTATGAATTTTGAATCAGTACATATTTTTATTTTTTGGTATACCTTCATGTATACTAATGAATAAAATTGAAGTGTATGTTTTTTAATGTCAAAATAAATTTTGTTTACCTATAACAAAAATACAGTTTTTAAAATTTTGTCTGTCTGTTTGTTTCGAGTAATCTCTAGAATGGCTGGACTGTTTTGACGGGACTTTTTTGCTAGTTGTAGTGGTAGCTGAAGTTACTCCGTATAACTTAGGGTACCTTTGTTTTTTGATAATAATTAAGAATTCCGTGTAAAAAAATAAAAATCATGAAATTGTGAATTAAATCCGATTCCAGCACAGTTTTACTGGCAGGTATTTGAATTTGTAGGAAATATCGTTGCTTAATATGTAAGTAGCAAAAAATATTTTGGAAAATTATTAGGGTTTTGTATTTTAAAAAATCAAAACTATATTACGCAGTGAAAAATATATGAAACACAGGTACATCTGCGGTTACAGGTATACAGTTTACATTATAAATTTGTTAAGATTGTTTAACATAATAAGCTAAGAGTTAACTTTGATAATTAAATCATATAAACATTTATTTAAATTAAAGTAATTAATTCTCATATTTTCTAATATTCTCTCATAGTTTATAATATTTTAGTACTACATTGTCTTTACGCTTTGTATAAAACTGTCATATATTATAAAAGGTCAAGCTACCTGTCTGTCTGTTAATGGGTTAATAACTTAAGAACCACTCAGTGAATAGGCATAAATCTTTTTTTTTTATTATAGTATATCCTGTAGTAAGGCTCAGTATTACATTTGTCACATGATATATGAAAAAAGGGATAATAAATAGTAAATTTAGTTAACCAAAAATTACATTCTTTGGAATACTTTAACTAGAACAATGAATGCTTTGTTGATATAGTACAGTGTAAAATTGTAAAGTATAAAATTATTATATTCACATTAGTATATGTGCTACAAGATTTAAGAACATCTTGTTATAAATAATCTTAATTTTATACAGGATAACTATAACTGTTTCAGAACAATTTCATATCAAAATTACTAAGATTCAGAATGTTCCTATAGGCAAATTCATTAGTATTAATTGAAAGTATCAGTGCATGCATCATCAATTTGGATGCCATTTTTGTTAAAAGTGTACTAGAGAAAAATATTAATACCTCAGCTGCTATGAACCAAATGAACAATTTTTTCAGCAAAACTTTAACCCTTTTTTAAAATTATCTTAAATCTATAGTTTTTGGAGTAGATGATTTCAATTTTTTATAAAGGTATGCTTTTTCGTTTTCCACCCTACTTTGATTTGATTGAGATTACATAATTAACAAACACTGGCAAAAAGCTAATAATAATAATATTTAAGAATTGGGGAAACTCCTAGTGATCAACAGTGGTAATAGTTCGACGGAGATGTTGCCAATAGAGGGTGTTAGGAGTAAGGGTGCAAACTGTTGAACAGGGGTGGCGTGGCGCCAGTCAGCCGCCGTAGGCTACCCGTTCGGACGCCTCGACGTCTCAGCCGTCAATGCGCACGCGTCAAACTATACTCGCGATTTTCAACCTTATTTACAAGCACGTTGATTTTCTAACATACTTAACAATTATAATTATTGTAGACAAGACATGAATATTAAATCTGTGATTTTAGGTTTACATTCCGCAAAGTATAGAGATATATAATTTATGATTATAAAGTGTGTCTAAAATAATTACCTTATCTTACCGAACTGTATTGAACATAATATTTAATTACTAACTAATACATTGTTCATTTTGAACTTTAAAAAGAGGCAACATTTGATGCTAATAATCATGTTTTAATGTTACAATTTCAAAAGCTTAAACAAAAAGACATTATTAAAAACGTGTAATGTTATATATTTTATGATTTAATGTAAAAGATTAATCGAAAATTTGATGTTATGGGTGATTTAAAAAAAAACCTACTGGCAATAACAAGTTTAGTTCTATGCGATATTGTACGAAATACTCGGTTTTAAATTCATAGATTTGGTATTTATAGTAGGGATAAGTGTTGGCATCATTATTTACAAAAAAAAAAACGATAATAATTAGCATGTTAATTGTAAATTACTATCATAACATTAATATAAATAGTAGAGGAAATTTAGGTTATTGGGTATAATGTATTTCTTTGATATAAATATAAACTTGTTTTACGTATTTTATGTAATATTATATTACGTTATTATTTTATGTAATATTATACCTTAGAAACAAACTCTCACGTACTAGCGTCATATCATATAGGTACTGTAATATAATATATGGCTCATAAGATTTTTATAAAATAGGTCGCAACAAACCATGTGCATCGGTACGGCACGTATCTTAGATATTTCTCTAATTAAATTGATGTTTCTAAATGCTGTTCGATATTATACATGAAAAATAAAATCTCTTTAGCTTGCTACAAAACGTTTTTATATGATATTTTGTTTTCAGCTTGAGAGCTTGAAATAAAATAAAAATTTACATATTTTTTACTGGAGAATGTAATCTCCCTCTCCTAGATTGCGTCGAGATTAAATTTTTAACGTTCCGTGATTCTTATCGTTGGCATTTAATTCTCTAAATATTTGCTGACATTCCGATCGACGCCTTTTACATTGCTATTTGTAATATCTTCACGTTAATGTAGCAGCTCCTTTGTTACAAACTCTCTAAATTTTAACTTAGAAAGAAAAAATAATATTGAGAATATGAACTGTATTTTTCTTACTTATTGTCGTGACATTAATAATCCCAATAAAAGTAACTTAGACTTCTGATAAATTACCGCTCTTAAAGGCCGCTTCGGTTCGACATCTTTAATTTATATTTTACGCAGAGTGAAAAGAGAAAAGTTTCGTAATTAGAATTCTGCTCGTGTAACTTCTATCTACCTAACTCTTTTAGAGTTAGGTCTGTAGAGAGTTCAACAGGTAGGTATCTATTTTTCAGTCTGTTTTCGCATCATTCTCATATGGTCGCTAACTACCGCACATTGTCCTACATGATCCCACTACAATGCCCGCAATCCCCATGTGACATGTCCATTACGTTCTTCTTACTGTACAAGAAATGAATAAGACATCTTGAAATGAAAATGTATATAAGCCTCTTTGGTTACTTGTAACTTTTTTAGTTCAAGCCATTTATTATTATTATTATTCTCCATTATTTTATTGAAACGTAGGCACGTATTTCTGAAAAATAAAATTCCTTTTTATGAATCTGAATCTGATATATTTTTACAAAATTTACGTTTTGTAAATTATAACCATATAATTTTGTGACTATGAAAAAAATATCAAATATTCCCATAAATCTTCATTATCATAAACCTTGTTAAAACTATGCTGAAAAATATTACAGGATTAATATGGTATGGTATTTATAGTTGTTAGTCCCTTGGTAATCATATTATTATAATAAGGATTTTCCCAAAAGCCTTACTTCTAAATTACAATAGCCTTCTAAATTAATGCTGTAAAATTTATAAGAGCTCTCCGCCGCGACGCGCTAAATTAGCTTAGTTTAGATTTTGCACTTTTGAAGGAAGATACAGTAATTCGTTTTGGCCTGTCGCGTTCCGGCGTCAGTGTAGATCCAGTAGTTATCAGACATTTAGGGCAATTGAACCCGACCGGATCATGACCATCGTACACTTGTAAAAAACTCCTCATACTACAAATTAAGGTCAGGGATCAAATCAAATCAAAAATTATTTCGGGGTTCTGAGAAGGCACTTATATGAACGACAAAAAAACTACCACAGGTTTGGAAAACAGCTCTGTCGAGAAAAGCCGTCAACAAACTCGATCTGTTTTTTTTTAAATTATAATATCCGTCTATGAATCCTTTCGACCGAAAGACGTCCACTGCTGGATATAGGTCTCCCCCAAAGAACTCCACGACCGGTCTTGCGCCACCCACTTCCAGCGGACTTCCGTGACCTTCACTGGGTTGTCGGTCCATCTTCTGGGGCGCGCCTACCCACGATGCGTCTTCCAGTGCTCGGCAACTATTCGAGAATCCGTCAGCCCCATCAGGCATCGGTTCTACGAGCAATGTGCTCAGTCTACTTCCACTTACATTTAGCAATACTTCGGACAATGTCGGCTACTTTGGTTCTTTTGTGGATCACGAAGGGAAACTGAGCATAGCCATTGCCCTTTGGTTAACTTTGAGCTTTCTGATTAGGCCCACTGTAAGCAACCACGTCTCGGTGCCAGAAATAACAGATAAGTAATCTGGCAACACACACTGTTCGAAGACTTTTGTCTGGATAGACTGCGGTATCTCGTACGAGAATATTCTGCGTAGCTTCTCAAACACGGCCCAGCCGAGTTAGATTCGACCATTAACCACGTTCTCGAAGTTGGACATACCTAACTGGATAGTTTGTCCCAAGTATATACAGTAATACCCCGCTTAGCGCGACCCCGTTACGCGCGGTTTCACTATAACGCGAATGTCAAATTTCGCGCTCAAATGCCTCGCATTACGCGAAAGAGTGCGTATAAACATAATGTAAAGACAATAGATGTATTTTTCCGTAAAAAATAAGAGTATGTATTGCATAAAGTGTTCTTAGAATTAAAGTGATTGATTAAAATGATTTGTATTTTTTTGTATTAAATTTTGACTATGTTTAATCATAAACCTCGATATACGCGATTTTTTTTCGGAACGTATCCCTCGCGTAATGCGGGATATTACTGTATAACTATTAGCAACTTCGAGGGTAGAGTCACCGATTTTTATAGGAGTTGGTATGAGATGGATAATTAGACATGATTTTCGTCTTGTCCATGTTCATTTTAAGACGTTCCAATTCGTTCGGAGGTTTTACTGAGATCTTCGAGCATCGTACATAGGTGTTCTTGCTAATTATAATATAAATTATACAATTCATAAGCAAGTGTATATCGTGATGACCTACGCCCAGTGAACGTCTTTCGGTTGTGATGACGAGGATGATGTCCAGAGCTACCTACAGGCTTAAGCCCTAGTAGATATAGACTGCCATGAATATGGTGACTGTCAATAGATTCACATCTATTATGCGTGCGTTCGTCATCTTTTCTGACTTGCATTTTATTTAACATCGGTAGAATTACAGTCATTTTGCCGACCTTAATACAATAAATACTCGTAACCATTGGAAAATAATGTTTTGATGGTGCTGTCCATTGAGTCGTTATTTTGCATCTTGAGTTTGAAATTTTTTACACGGAATCCTAATTGTTTTCCTAAAAAAAAATTCGATATTAACAGAAAGCAAAGATATTTCTTAAAAATTCAAATACCTGTCAGTAAAACTGTACATTGAATTTAATTTTATTTAAAATTTCGTGTCTTTAATTTTTTTACACGGAACCCTAATTATTTTCGAAAAATAAAACAAACCAAAATTCTTAAGATTTTTCATATCCCCGTCATATCAGTCAGCAGTTCCGGAGATTAGACACCTTTTAGATCTGGGCCAGTTAAGAGGACATGCGTTCGGAAAAGTAGATATTTCAGAAATCTATTGCTATTGCGTTGCGCCCCAAAGAAAGAATTATAAACCACGAAAGGGACAACTGCAGCGCGGGCTGATTTAACTATGCAAAATAGATTACTTCGTAGTACCCTGTTTCCTCCACTAAAACTGAACCGATTATTATTTCTCTTTCAGTTCTAGAATAATAAAGACTAGCTATGCCTGTACGTTTTGGTTTTTTTTTTATTTTATCCATCAAATTTGTTTCACGAACGTCTGAAAATGAGGGTAAAAATCGAGCATTTTTTTTTTATTTTCAAAGGCTTCTAGTTTTTACAATAACTAATTTATGGAAAAAATCAAAACGTACGAGCATGGCGGTGGTGGATATAAGTGTATGATTTGGTAGACAAAATATTTACCATAATGCTATTATCCAGGGAGGAAACGGGACTACGTTTATATGGAATGAATGCCGCTAGGATATTCTCTTTAAAATAAACAAAAAGTATACTAAAAATAAAGAAAAATAGTTAATTAACGTAACAAAAACATGTGTTGAATTATTTTATTGTTGCCCATTTATTAGTAGATATATTTTCTACGAAAATAATAAAAAAGGTAAATAATTACAGATTTTTAATTATACAATCTAATAATAAACCACAGTTTGCTGAAATATGGATTCCAATTAACTTTGAGAAACGTATAAGTGAAACATTTACCGGATATAACTATGTAGTGATGTTTTCGTTGAGTTTTGTTTCTCTGTGACGTCATGCCGGGTTGTTGGCAACTTCCTGAGCATGTGACTCGCTGGTGGCTTTTGGATTTGTGTTCACGACGGTTGTTCGGAGATCTCGATGCAGCCGATTCGGAAATACCAATACGTGGGTACCTTTCAATACACTGTTTTTTTTTTTCGTAGATCAGGATATTTTTAAATAAAATAAACTTTTGATTTTTTTGGGTATAAATATTTATATGGTAATTTGGTTTTGCGAGACAGTATTGAAAAATAAATTATATTCTTGCTTTATCTGTAAAAATTTGGAAGGCATATAAATATATTAGAAAGCCAGTATGATGCATTGATAATAATCTTTATTATCGAGGTAGAATTGTAGGTTGAATACTGCTTGATGGAATGAGTCTAATAGTCTTTATTATGTACTAGCTGTGCCCGCGACTTCGTCCGCATGGAATAGTATCTTTGGGTAGCATTTTAAATTAATTAGGCTAATTATTTTACAAATACGATACATACGTATAAATACTTTATTATTGAAGTATATGAGGTATAAAGTATTAATATTAGTTTATTTAAGAACATTTTTATAAACTATGTTTTTTTTTGTTTTCCCATCTCTTGTTATTTCGCATGCGTGTGACATAGTCGTCTGCCCTCACGTGTCTGGCCATTCGGGTAAGCACACTTAGGCATATTTCCCCACCTACACCGCGCCGTACCACGCCGCGCTCCGTTGCTCCTCGCCGCGCTCCACACACCCCCCACACCTCCATAAATGTTACATCAGAATAGCTCTAATATTTTGTACCTTGTCGGAAAATTATAAAACAATCACATAAATCTTACATATTTCCATACAATTTTAATCCCCTATTCCCTATTGTTATTTTACACCCTGGAGGGTAAAACTTTTACAAACTTTGAATGTCATATTTATTTAGATCGAATGAACAGCTTAAAAAATAAGTTTCAAGCTTCCTGTTATAAAAATGACGATACTTCCATTCAACTTATCATCCCCCCTTTCAACCCTTTACAACCCTTTTACGCATTAAAAAGTAGTCTATGGCCTTTCTCAGGCTATAGACTCTGTGTACCAAATTGATAAATGAATGATAAATGAATTAAATCTATTCAGTAGTTTTGACGTGAAAGCGCGATAGACAGGCAGACAGAGTTACTTTCGCATTTATAATATTAGTTAGGATTAAATAATTGTGTATGAATTGGTATTAACGGTTTAATTGTTAATTAAGTCATGCTTAGTTTGGAATCAGATTGCGTAGTGAAATTGCCCCCTATATATATTAAGTATATAATTTGGTAGTAGTTGGTGGAAGTTTATCATTGATGAGCGCTAAATCCGAACCTGAAATGAAGTATTTAAGAATTTGTATTGGAATCTAATAAAAGTAAATGCAGATGTAACTGAGGTAGTACTGTTCTGCTTCTTTGTGAGTAATTTCTATACTTGTAAAGTTCTTTATATTATTCATATGGACTTGTATTGCCAGAGACAAGACAAGAGAATCTAAATGTCTTGATTATTATGACTCAATGATGACACGCAATAGGACCTGCGAACAATACGTATATATATAGCTTAATCAATTCTAAGGACTTTTTATTCTAGTGTCGATCGTTTTGTTAGAAAATTCAGTAAATATCATTTTATATGCTACTAGCTCTGTGCCCGCGGCTCTATTCTTCACTGCGTACCTAAAAAAACAAATGAATGAAAAAAAAATGAGAAAGGGTCGATGGATATATATAGCCTATAACCATCTACGATTCATTCCGCGTCGAATGGTTGTGGTTTCATGCTGATCGGTCCAGTAGTTTTCGAGTTTACCTCGGACAAAGAAAACAAACTTTGCTTATATATATATAGATTTAGCTAGTAGATGTGGGATTCAAATAATGAGTGGTAGAATGATGAGGGTTTTTTTTTCTTTTTATGCTCTTAGTAAAAGCGCTATTGTTTCTAGGCGGATGCAATTCACTCAGTCTCCGCGCAATTTGCACGAGTGGAGTAATTTCGAAGGGATTTGTACCGCGTCTCGTTATTTTGATTATAATACACTGCTTAATGAATGAAGACCGGTAATTATTTATGATCAATGTGAGGAGTTTCATATTGAAGTTGAAATAAATACAGGAGCATATTAATTTTACATTTATATTGGTGGTATAATCACACATCGATGTGTATTCTAAATCCAAATTTTCTGTTAATAATTCTGTTATTAGGATTCAGTGGGATATTATATAAACCAATACCAACGATTTGTTTTCACGATTATATTGCATATTGCCGTGTCATATTTAGTGTATTACGTTTAGTTGATAAGGATACCTTGAAAGGCTCAGTTTTATCTCGATATCAATATTACATCATTGCTGAAATAAATATATTTAGGTAGTAAGGAAATGTTATGTGTAAAATAAAGGTTTTCAAAATTAATTTCTATTCTGATATGCCGTGTAATATATTAGTGCAGTTTCGTGATGATTCAAATATTCAGTGTCAAAGGTAAAAAAAATATGTAAAAACAGTTAAACACTATTGATTAGTTCATATCTGCATTAATTTTTTAACATCGGACATCATTTGATTCAGTTAAACAATGGCGCGAAACTCGTGATGTTTCAAGAAATAATTGAAGCTATTAGGTCTTAAGGCGATCGATGTCACTCAAGTGCGTAGTGCATACAGTGAAGAAATGTCCTTAGTAAACTTGTTGTCTATTATTTTAAATAACTAAGTAAATTTAAAACTATAACACTCTATAGACTCTCCTGAATTGAATACGATGATAACGAGTATACGTTGTTCTGATAAATGTGGTTGAAAATGAATATTTTAAGAGACGTTAAGTAGAACTTTAACACTAATTTTACGATCGTGACGCATTCGATTTTGAATCGATTTTTCGTCTGTTAATATTTACATAACGGGTAATTTGAAATCTCTTGTTATAAACACTTTCGAATAAATACCGTGTGAATTTTACATAGAAACCGGTACTTTTATATGTTTTATTTTATACTAGCTCTGTGCCCGAGGCTGCGCCCACGTTTCATATATTCTTCACTGCTTTTTTTATATACGGAACCCCTAAATATTTTCCAAATTTAAAAAAAATAATAAGATAAAGTAAAAACATTTCTCATAAATTCATTCATTTACCTGTAAAACTGATCGTTGAATCGGATTTTATTCACAATTTCATGAGTTTCCTTTTTTTACCCAGAATCCTAATTATTTTAGAATAATAATTAGTAACCTCAGCTATCACTAAAAGTAAGTTTCGTCAAAATCGGTCTACCCTTTCCGGAGATTAGCCGCAACAAACACAGGCAGAGAATTTTTAAAAATTGTATTTTTGTTTAGGTATCGTATTTAGTTCCCTCCGTGCCCCCATACCTATTGTATGGGGGGACTTCGGTCTCACTAATGCAATAGGTAATGGTAGTGCGTAAATGCATTCCCCTCATCAAAAAAAAAAGGTATCGTATTTAGTTAGTAAATGTTTGTATTTATTAAAAAGTTGTTATTTTGATATTACAAACAGACACTTCAATTTTATTTATTAGTACAGATAAGCTGACAATTGGTGTTCATAAGTATTACTAACGATGTGTTGCTTGTATGTACTTAAGTTCACTTACATGTATGTTTTATAGTCATGTCTAAAATTATTGTTTCCTGCATTCATTTATCTTACTGTCCAGTAGGATCAACATTCTAATTAGATAATAGGTTACCTATATCATTATAACCAACTTAATTAAACTTCCTATTACATAAAAATGAAGAAACATTAAACACTGACACCATATCGTACTTACAACTATTGTATTCATCGAAAAATCTAAACATCGTTAATCTAATAAGTAATATTTAGTAAACAAAGATTCTATATTTAATAGTTTAGTATTCCTATTTATGGACATAGGCCATATCCAAAAGAACTCCACAATGACCTGCCTTCTGCCACTTGCATCCAGCGTAATCCTTTAATAGGCCTTGGGTTTACGCTGCGTTTTGCAATACGTGGACGCTGTTCGAAAACCTGTTGACACCATCGTCTAAGCAATCGAGCAATGTCACACTACCACTTAAGTATAGCAATTCTTCAGACAATGTCGGTTACTTTGTTTCTTCTGTGGGTCTTCAATTTAAATTCAATCACGCAGTGAATCTACGAGCAAATAGCCTTTAGGTTATGTATCTTAAGCCTTTTTTTGAGGACCACTAGTGTTATAAAATAATGTATGTTGTAGAGGCTGGTGGACCAGGAGCGGGTGGGACGACTACTAACGGACCCGGCCGTGCAGCTCGAGCCCGAGCTCTTGAGCTGGCGCAGCAGCTCGCATCATCCCTCCAGCATGCTATCCCACCGCCTCCACGACCAGACTTCACAACAGCCAGTGCGATCCTCAGATGGCTTCAACAAAATAATAACACTGTCGCTTTGGTGAGTCGTTATGTATATATCATACTACTTCCATATAAATATTTATTTATGAAACTGAATTTCTGCAGTAGTTGTCCTTTTAAATAAAAACATAATTTTGTTTGGCCACGAATTCGAATTTATTTTAGTTTACAAAATTGGATTTATTTTTTCTTTCAAGACAGCAATTTCATAGACGAAGATCTAATATAATTATTGGAGGTGTTTCATTTAATAAACTATTTATCTGTGGTATTTTACCAAGTAAGATTTGATCCATATACGAGTACATGTATATTGGTGATCGGGTTATAAAATGTATTGGACATGTAGCAAATTATCATGTACTTTGAATAACATTATCCTGCAACTCTAAGATAATGTCTTCTAGACAGTTGAAGTGAAACAAAAATGAAAATTTGTAGGAAGAATTTGAAACTTGTATTTGTCACAATTTTAAATGCCCTACTTTAAACAATATAACATTGTTTTGGCATGAAGCAGTGGAGTACAGTATCTGGAAACTTATTCGTATTTGTTTTGTTAACTCTCGGGACGCTGAAGTTGTTGTTCGGATGATGTATGAGTAGCTCTTGTTTTGTTTTATAAACATTATCAATTAAGAGTTTATCCCAAAACAAAGAAAATACATCTCATAAGATGGTACAAGTTGCAAAAGCTACGAAGCTCTCTATTGAAATATAAGTTTCAGAAAGACAAAAACATATACACATAGCAGTAAATTACGTATAAGACTGCCAAGAGATATTTTTTATCATTTATTTGAACAGGGCTTTTACACATTATTGTATGCCAGCCCTATCGGAGCATACCCAATATACCTTACAAAAATAACAATAATAAAAATAAAAAACAACTAAATTAAATTATGTCTTAACTTACTACTTGTAATAATAAAGTTCCATAGCATACTAGCAGAATCGGACATCGGTTCTGCTAGAACACCACGGAACATGCCTGTATCTAAATAACATAACCCAAAGGCCAAAACCAAACAACTTCTTATTTTAGAAAAGAGATTTGGAATATATCAACAAAAGAAACGTAACAGATAATTTTATTAAAAATATGTAAATAAATGTGACTTCGATCTTAGAAAAAGATCTTGGACATAATAGTCACATTTAAAAAAGTGATCTTCAGACGTGTGAATCCAAACCCGCAGCTTATTTATTTTTAAAAATGGCAAAATTGTTTAAGAATTAATATTTTAACAAAAAACAAATGGAATGGTACAAAATCTATATAATCTACAAAATTTGAGTGCAAAGATCATTTATTCACAGAAGATTTTTATTGTGCCATGTTTTTCATTTTAATTATATTATTTTGCTTGGTGAATATTCATGATATAATAATAATATCTGAAATGCTGATAATTCCAGGATCAAACTTGCTTGTCGACGAGATAGACCTTTAAAGTGGAACTTGGAAACTAAAGTCGAACCGAATGCCGATTCAATTAATGTAATTTCACTTGCGCGCTCAATGTGCATACGTAATTGTTTTAATTGCATATTTTTCTTACCAACAATGATTTGGCTTAATGCTTAATATACTAGTTTCAACTAGTGGACTAAGTTTGATTATTTAAAATTTGAAGACAAAAACAGTGTCTCAAATACTAATAAAAAACACGTTAATAGCGGTTAAAAAAAGAAAAGAATATTGGTTTACAAACAGAGAGAAAGAAGATGCTGAAATTTATCTTTGCCTATTTGTAAACTTCGTATAAACCTAAATATTTTGTTTAAATAACGTAACATTTATATGTAGTAATTTTGTTTTTTGTCAATGCAAGAAGGTTGAAGATTTGCAATATCATACGTAAACCTTATAGGCTATTATTGTGGCAAGTTCCATCGTTACACGTGATTTTAATTTAGGTACTATGTTAGATATAGCCCGCACTGGGGTACCTGGTGACACGTATGCGATTGAAAGGACCTTGTTTACTGACCAACATTGAGTACCTACTTCACTTCAATGGATCTCATGTGCAATGCGCATCACTAAGCCATTCATAGCCGCCCGCATCCTACGTTCGGGGTAACTAACCTCTCTGAATACTCCGTTAGTCCTGCACCGGCTTGTTATAAGTCTGTCGTAAAAGTAGTTATGGGAATTACGGATATATTACTTCTATATGGAGAGGTCTCTTTTTTTTTTTAAACTAGCTAACGCTTTTGTCCGGAAGGGCATGTACAGCTTCACCGTGACTTTGGAGGCGAGTGCTGAAGGTAGGGTTACCAAAGTAGTACGGACTTCGTTTTGGCCGTTACCTGAGTATAAAAATTTCCGTGGAATTTTGAACCTAGCTAAGCCCTACATTTTTATTTAATATTAATAATTAAAAAAGGTTCCTTAGAGGACCTATGTACCTGCGTGTTATGTGCAGGAGTGTGTGTGTAGTGTTGTGCGTGTAAGGCTTAATGAATGTTCAGTGTCACTGTATCGCGCTGGTAGCGGTGTCAAGAGCCTCCCCAGTTGGGGAGCGGTCTCTCAATTGTATTTAAATTTAAGTTTCAGGTAAAATTTGCAAAATTTAACAGCACCGTTTTAGATTAGTTGCAGAACTTTCAGGTGAATGCACTATCCATTAGCGTTAATTAGAATTTCTCTAAGCCTCCTGCGCCTCTCGCGCCATGCACCGAACTAACCGTTCGGTTATTACGTCCACAATATTGCAAACGCAATCTCGTTAAAGGTCGCTGTTTAATTATTCCATGAGCTACGGTAATTTTAGTTATGTTTATAGGTAGTTTTTAAAAGTACAAATTTAAAAATTATTTTGTTTTCTGTTTAAGAAAATTTTGAAAACACCGTTCTTTTATTCATTTATTTCATTCTTTACAGATGGAAGTTATACAGAAATAACAAATAAAAAAAGTTAAAATATAATGATTTTCGCTAAACATATTCAGGTATTGATCCAGAGTATCACTTGGATATCGTTAATTAATAGTTATCTTCTTACTAAAGGGGTTTTTAACCTAGGATGAATGCATGTGTAAAATTTACTTTGCGAGCTTTTTTGTTTCGCATCTTTCGTACTTTTAATAAATAATAACACGGACTTGTAAAGATCCAAACTACTTGAAATGGTTTAAACACTATACTTTTTCGTCACATTTCAATATAGTATACTAATATTATATACTGCATTAAGTATACAAAATAATAATATTTACGAAATCATATCTATCACTTTAATTCAGGAACCCGTTATATTAAAAAAAAAACTTTTCCAAGTAACGGAATTCCAATTAAAATATCAATCAAATTGCATTGAATGGAGGAAATACTGGCGCAAGGAAAAATTATTCGCGCGGAAATTCACAGTCCTGGTGTATTGAAATATTATCCATTAATATATTATTGTGCAATGAGAATGCAATTTCAAAATTCCAATATCGAAAACGTTGACTTTAGCGTTAATATTGTATTTATATTATGGCGAATTATTGCCTATAAGCGATATTGTGTATTCATCGTTTATGTAACCACAATATCGCTGCTCCTCTGGTTAACCGGATTGAGATTCATCGAATATTATAGATTGTGGTAGCCGGTATTGTATCCCTGTCCATTCGGCAGTTGAAACCGATGTTCAATTCACTCAAGTCAATATTCAACTGAACGTTTTGATTGGTGAATTTATATCGTTTAATCCTTCCTTACATATTGTAAAATACAAGTATTCTCTGTTTATTGTTTCTTGGTATATTTTAGTATACGATTTCTTAAATTATGTATTATCAAGAACAAGTTATAAGTGAAGTGACTTGGCAAAAATTACTACCAAATACATTCTTTAGTAAAATACTACTTCACTATACATACAATTATTGAATAATTAAAAGATATGCTTCGAATATTTACAAAGAAATAGAATAATTTATTGATCTTTAATTTATTGTAAAAAATAATTATTAAGCTGACTGATTCATTATAACTAGCGACCTACTAGAGAAGTGATTATACGCCCAATAACAAAAAAATCTTAATAAATTATATGCCTAACCCTTCCCCATGAATCTCTCTGTTTATGGGTGAAATAATAGTGTTTGAGATTATTAAGTTCAGACTGGCAGACGCTGCAAGGAGAGTTTATTTTATAACAGATGTTTTCATCTATATTTGGTTAAATATGATTTTACACAGACTTAAATGTAATCTGATTTATATATAGTTGTTATGTTATAATGTAATTTCCAAATACAGACATTGGTGGAATTTACAGGTAGGCTAGGCTGTCTATAGCATTCGACGGCATATTTTCGGTGCCTGAAAAAGGAATATTAGTTTCGCCAATTTCTCCTTTTAATTCATTTGTCAAATAAATTAAAAACTAGTCTATTCAATTTACGTAGACCATATATAAAATAATACACTATGGTTACGGTGGCGGATTAGGCGGACGTCTGTATATTACAATAAAATCCTTGTTGCATTTTAGATTCTAATGTACGTTACGCGTTTGTATTTCCTATTTTAATTTTGTAAGAAATATAGGATAGGCGGCGATTTGATTCAACCTAAATCCGCCTCTGACTACAGACCTAATTAAATTTTATGATTTTTGCCGTAAAAATAACTGTAAATAGAGTGAAAACTGTATGACAAAGGTCATTTCGCATCACCCGCAGCGATGGCTTCATCAACGCGAGAGGCGTGAAAGTAGGTTCCATCATGTTTCCGGACCCTGCCACCCGTTTCCGCTCCAGAACGCTCTCGGTAGATCTAAATAATTTAAACTTTGCATTATTATAATAAACACTCCACCGGTAATTAAATATATTATTTTAACACAATATTCTTTTACAAATGAAGAATGATTTCTATGGATACTAAAAACTGTAAAATTTGTTTTTTTTTATTTTTTATCTTTATTAATACTTGATATTAAAAAGATTTTTTTTTACTCATGCAAGTATTCAGAAGATTAATTGAACATTAACATAATGTTCCCTCGGTTTATTATTTTTTTATTCCTAGATTCCCCTGTCTAGTGTTCAATTTTAAAATTGGAGAGTTGTTTTTTTTACATTGTATAGGCACGCCATTTTAACTACAATTTTACTTGCTGTAATTGTCCAAGACGTTAAACATGCTATATAAATAATAATAATAGACACATTTACTGGCTCTTAAGTGAAACTGCCGGAACACACTTGTAGGTGCAAGGTGAAAGATTTTCAAGCCAGCCAGATAAAAACCCAATTATCGTACTATGGTCAAAAGCAAAAGCTAAGGCTCACTATGGGGTATGGTAGGTGGATTCGAACTACCGTCCATCTACGCTACTAATTCTATAAAAGCACATCTTTTAAATGATTTAAACTTTTCTTTTACAATAGCTATAGTTTAACATTTCATTCCCATTTTCGTTAAGTGACGATGTGATCGACTATGCGTAAAATACAGATTATCAGCATTAATCTATTCGTTTACACCGGTTTCCCCTTCTGCAGCAGCTTAAAATGTGCTCTGATCTCCAACTAGAAACGGTATTGTAGCCGCCACCAGCACGATACACTTACAATGCCCGTAATAGCATCCTACGCATCATATTACCCCCACACACTAAATGCAAGGTACATGAGTTCTGTGAGGTACCTTTTTGTTTAACTTACCGTAAGGTTACCTAGAGTAAAGTTCGAGCAAATTTTAACACCAGGTCAAGCTGAGGTTCGTAGCATTCTGGTACAATTGTACTAGTTTCAATTTACACCAAAGTGCCTTAAGTACTCGCCCCGGAGTCTGGTGAAGCCGAAAAAAGAACATTCATTTTTTACACGGAATGAGCTCAGTGCGTTGAATACAATCTTTAACCTGATGTTAAGTTACGATATGGTCCAGGATGGTAAATACACTTAAGCCTAGAGGTACTGGTTCTTAACCAATGCTGCCGGAACACACCTATTGGTATTTGGCGTCAGGTTTTCAAACTTGTGATTGGCTACTCAGTCAGGCATAATTACAAAATGCTATGGTTTCCTCACGATGTTTTCCTTAACTGAAAGCTCAGGCTGATTTTAGAATTAAATGGTGGGCTCGAACCCGCGTCCGTTGACGCGGAATCCAGACGCACTGTCCACTGTGGCATCATCGCTTCAATGATTATAATGACCCATAAATAATATTATATTGTAAGAAACTATGGGGTAAATGCAATATGTATCGTAGTAATCTGCGGATTTGCTATGTCGAAGCAATAACATGGCAATTTGTTCACGGGGAAATGGAATGTGAATTGTTATTACATACGCTGTTATCCCGATCATACGGAGCGATTGTTTCAATTTGTGCAATGTTGTTTCGAACAATTTATTAAACGAGGTTTTTACCAGATCAGTAGTAATAATAAATACTTGTTTCAAGTAATAATAAGTGATATATTAGTAAATCTTGATTAGCTTTTCTCGATAATATGGAATTTTCAAAAATGATACGCCGCAAATATATTGCTTTTTGTTGGAAATAATTAGACATGTTTCTTTTTTTTTTTCAAAATCAAAATATCTTTATTCAATTTAGGCTCTAAGAAGGGCGCTTATGAACGTCTAAAACACTACCACCGGTTCGGAAAACAACCCAATCGGGAAGAGCGCAGGCAAGAAACTCGATTTTTTTAAATAAATATAATACATTTTTTTTTTCATAAAAAAAATATATACAAATCATAGTCTTAATAACGTTAGCGGAAGCGCAGAGATGTGGGTTTAAAATCTATTACAGTTTTAATATTTATGATTCAACTGTAATTTATATTACTTCTTTAATAATATATAAATGAGTCATAGTTTTCTGACATAATTTGTTGTTAAAAAGGTAACGTATATTATCAATAGTACCTACCTAAACTCCTTTAAGTATAACAAATTAATGAATAATATTTTTCGTATATTTGTTTTTCTGTTAATTTATCAGTGTGTTTCTAAATTTTGTTTTTAATTTCGATATTTGAAATTGAATTTAGCGTGAGCATAGCATTAACGAATCTTGGGTTTATTGATAGGTATTGTAAGAATGCAATCGTTTGGAAAGTTAAACGGAAATCGGTTTTCCAAGAAATATTTTTTAAAGAAAAAGTATTTTGGGACCTTACGTAGAAGTAACAGAATTATGCGGGTATTATATTTCTGAAAGGACGTTAGACATGGGAAATTTATGGTTTTACTAAAATAATTTAATTCCTTAGATAAAGTAAAAATATTTCTCATAAATTATAGCACTTGCCCGTAAAACTGTACATTGAACCGAATTTTATTCAAATTTGTATCGGTTTGATTTTTTTACACTGAACCCTAATTATATTCGAAAATTAAAAGAACCCTAAGTTAGTTATCTACCAAAAAAAGTCTCTTTAAAATCGATTTAGCCGTTTGCAATTGAACTTATGATTTTTGCAATTGATCTTATGATTTTTCAATTTAGGAATTGTTAACATAGTTGATGGGTAATATTGGTTACTTATGATTGTTGAAGCGATAACGGGTCAGTTGGTAGTATGGTAGGTTTCCGCGTCGATAAACCCACCTATCCACTTCTATAATAAGACTGAGCTTTCGGTGAAGGAAAACATCGTTAGGAAACCATAGCGTGTTGGTAGGGAATTTTCTAATAATGACCGCCTGGGTACATACCATCTTCAAATTTGAATACACCTGTCACCAAACACCAATAGGTGTGTTCCGGCAGCATCACTTGAGAGGCAGTACCTCTGAGCCTTTTTTTTTTTTTTTTTGACGGGGGGAAATGCATTTACGCACTACCCTTACCTATTGTATTAGTGAGACCGAAGTCCCCCAATACAATAGGTAAGGGGGCACGGAGGGACGAACTCCGTGCCAGTGTGGGACTCGCCCGGGCGTGAAGCGCCCGGAAATACCCACTAAAACCCCCCCGGGGCCGTCCGCTGCATTTGGGATGGGGGTGACACGGGATGGCTTTCGCAAGCACCGCGTCGCCCCCTGCAGCGAACCCACCGGGCCTCGTCCGTGCAATGGCCCAGTGGGGATGGGGGAGAATACTTCTCCACCCCACCTCTTCGCCCACCTCTCGAAAGAGGTAAGACCTAGATAGGTCAGCCAGCCAGGGGGATCAGTTATTCCACCATCTACAGTCCACCGCTCTACCAACTGAGCTATCGAAGGCACAGTACCTGTGAGCCTACCGTTCTGGACCACATCATCACTTAAAGATGAGATTGTAGTTAAAGCGCTGAGCCCATCTATACTAATATTATGAAGAGGAAGGATTTGTATTTTTGAATTATATGTAACGAATATACTTAAAAACTTACTGTACCAATTTGGATGAACTTTAGTATGGAGATAGTTTGAAATCCAGGGAGTAACATGGGATTTGATTCCGAAAATCCCACGGGAACAGGAACTACGCGGGTGAAACCGCGAAGAGCAGCTAGTACTGTATAAAAAGATGATAATGTAGGTACTATTACGGCCAGGTTTGAATAAACACTGTATTTTTTTTTATTTTGATTCATAATAGCGTAGTAGACGGTAAAAACATGTAATAGCAAAACAACATGGCGCAGTCATTGTCGCAGCGCGCTGGGCTGTTTACGGCCTGGCTCAGCGAATTTGCCTGTGCAAAGAGTAATTTAAAATTCAGAACGCCACCGTAGCTCCGTTTCGCTCATTATTACCTTATTGTTATATACATTCATACACTCACTGATTATACCGTCTTTTATACTGTCCTAAAGATAAATTTTTTTTTTTTTTTTTTCGATGGTATATCAAACCTTTTAATAAATGAAGCATTGTTTGCTTTTTGTTATAATTTTTTTACCTTTTAAGGTATGGCAATTTTTTTAACTGACCCCCTTAACTTAAGGGCATTTATAGCTTCATTGAGTTTTAATATGTCGATTACCCATAAGAATTATACAATGGAAAGCTGGCGTAAACGCCAGGTTAGTGCTCGAGGGGTTAAGCTAAACATCCCTTTGAGCACTAACCGGGCGTTTACGCCAGCTTTCCATTGTTTTCCGAGTGTATCATTTTTATGGGTAATCGACATAATATACTAAGTAAGTATATAGAGAAAAATAATTCTCAGATTTAGCTCTTTAATCTTGCTAACAGATTTGCTAAGTGACAACTAGAAAATATCCAATTATTATGATGATTATCTATATTGAAGCTTGTTAAAGCGACGGTACTGGTAAATAATAAATACGATACCATCAAAAACAACGATGACCATCGAGATACCTTAAATCATCGTGACCTATATCTCTTCACACTATTCTTGATAATCCTGAAATCGTAAGAACGAAGTATTTTCTGACTGACTACATAACTTCATGACGTGCCTAACATAAATACAATGCGAACATCTTTGTTCGTACTGAGATGGAGGTTATCGCAAAGATGAAGCTCCGGAGCCCAGCTCGCGTGGGTCTATTATGGAAGAGAGAAAAGTGAACTAAGTTTAACTACAACCTTCTTCTGCACTCATAACTGGACCATTTTAGACTTTAAATCCATACGTAATCCATCGTGACATTTCACTGCGCTCCCACTAATCCCTCTACGCGTCACTAAGCTAACATCGTCATTAAAAAGTGAATTAACGAGACATATCCCAAAAAAAAACCATGATTATTTTATGCCGTAAAGTTATTTGTAGACTCGTATTGTATTAAAATCCTAAAACGGATACGACAAAAAGGAA
Source organism: Samia ricini (assembly GCA_014132275.2). Taxonomy (NCBI): domain Eukaryota; kingdom Metazoa; phylum Arthropoda; class Insecta; order Lepidoptera; family Saturniidae; genus Samia; species Samia ricini. Next base: position 27,615,079 of record AP028159.1, on the reverse strand, counting down.
GTGACATTCTATTACTCTTGAAATAAAAAAAAAAAAATTATATGTCAAATCGTTCTCGTTAGTACACAGCTGTTTAATACATGTTTCCGGTTTACATCTACCATCAGATTATTATTTATGATAATTTCGTTCAAGAATGTTTAAACTTTGCATAGTATATTTCCTGGTTTTCGAAACATTAATTGGGTCACGTCGAAATAAACATTACGCTTGCGTTCAGTTGTTTATAAAATAGGGAAAGAGTTTTACTGTTAAGAAACTTGATTTCAGAAATAGATAGAGCAACCCAGATATCGTGGAAAAGCGTTATGATTTCCTTATTTCATAAAGCAGTAATTAAATAGAGGAGTATATATTATTTTCGTTAACAAGTTTATATTTATAGATCCGCCCGCCTAAGGGCCCGTTTACCGCCCATCGGGCCGTAGGGTGTCGACCCGCGTCTTCTACATTGTGTCTTATATATACATTTTGATATAGAAAACGACATCAAATGCCCATATCTTTATACACTATATTGTAGAGGACTTTATGTGACAATATATTATATCAATTTACTTGACGTCATTGTATAAAAGTTAATATATTTTACATATTTATTTGGTAAAGATTTCAATTTTACAGTTAGCCGTATTTTGTGAATGTGTATTATAATGCGAAATTCTACATCCCACAATAACAAAACTATATGAAAAAAGCATATGCTGGTGCAAACACTAGTATGTATATATAATAATTTGATAAAAAAAAAAATAAGAATAGGGTAAAAGCGAACGTTGTAATAAAAAAATCTCGTAACATTTTCACACTGACATATATAAAACACTCGCCCCATTAATAGTTCATTTAGAGCGAGCACAATAGTGTGTGACAAATTTTTAGTATTGCAACAGTTAGCAACGTTCTGTCGTGACGAGTCGAAGCTACTCTGTATTTAATTGTTTTATTTCTGCCTTTGTGATTTCTGTCATTATTCAAACATTTTGAAGAGTAGAAACAATATACTGTGAGTAATTTGTTACTAATAAGATTAAAATATGTAACTAAATTATTTATTCGTACAAATTATAATAGATGTTCAAGTTGGTTCTAATAGGGATGTCGGCTGATTACAGTTTATTTTATGATTAAAAATTAGGTTCATATAGCATTGTAATTTTATCCTAGAGAACGTTCTATACTAAAATATGACGTTACACTACCTAAGTGTTTCGTACAATTTCTATTGTGACATTTGTTTTGCGAGAATGGGATAGGGGATCCCTTTAATTCACACTAAAAACGTTAAACGCTTGTAAATCTCAGAATTCTAATTACCGAAGGAAATATAGAATAAACAAATGAAAATTAAGACATGTTTATGTTGGTACTTATGTTGTGAAGTATGTTATAGGCTATTTATATAAGTTATGGTTTGAATGAGTCGATTGCATCGGTAAAGTGTATAAAAGAAGTAAAAAAAGTTGCGTCTGGGAAGCCATTCGGCCTCCGCAGCCGTTAGCAGTAAGTCCCTGTCAACTTCAGGCTGAAGTTGTTATTTTGCTTTGTTTGTTCCATGCTATTTTTATTAGAAATATTACAACGTAGAGAAATATCACGATGTTATAACGTTTCAGTTATACTTTTTTTTTAAATTTATTTGATGCTTATTTATACCTACTTTTATAATAAAAGGGTACCAGAGTTATTTTTCTATGCTTCTGGAGATATAATGCATGAATAAAATACGTTTATTTGTGTGTAGGTCTTTGTAATTATATATTTTTATTCTTATATAGTATTATAAAAGGTAACGTATTTTTGTGTGTATTAACTAGCTTCGATTCAAAATGATTTGAGAACCACTAGGGCATTTTATACAATTCAATTTTTTTTTTTCTGGACAGTTATTAAATAATGAATAATGGGATTCGAAAAACAAAGTGATAACAGTAAGTTTGTTATTGACCCCTTGAGCACTTACCTGGCGTTTACGCCAGCTTTTCATTGTTTTCCTATTGTTTTATTTTTATGGGTACTCGACACATGAAAGTTTTTGCTATTTTTTTTTGGCAATGCGAATTAGTCTGGTAATTCTTATTCCTATATTTTATAAATGTTCTTTACCGGGTTGCCTTGTTTGTTGGTGATAAACGATTATTTAACGATACTATATATATGAAACTTTTTAATTTCTCACTGTCAATTATCTACTTTGATAAAAACGGATACGTATGTTTTTTTAATTATAGACACTAAAAATATCACCAGTTATTTAAATCTTCATGTTTATTAACTATAGTTTGTATACTTTACTTTCTACTTTCAACTTTATTTTGAGCTCAAACTGATTTAAATTAATAAGTTATGAGGGTTGCTAATTATGTTTGTGGGTTTACGCCTCCAGGTGAAATTGAGACGTAAATTAAGTCGTACGAGTTAATACAGTCTACGAAAATCTTTTTCATTACTATTGGATACTTGAGATAAAACATGACAGCGTAATGTATTTTTGACAGCGGTTGTTTTTAACTGAAAATTAATGACAATGTTATTCGAGAACATTCATCTTTTTATTTATGTAAAGAAAAAAGGAGAGTTGCCACAATCATCTTATTTATTCTTTAAAAAAAAATTTTTTGTCGATAATAAATATTAAAGAAAAACTGTTTTTTAAATTTGTTTTATTAACTTTACCTGGTATATTTTCCAAAATGCCGTTAACATTTCCATGTTAATTAAATTATGAATTAAAATTTTCTTACAAATGAATATAAAAATATCTTTACTGTAGTTTATAAATATTAAAATCTAGTAATATTATTAAGTAAATAAATGGCTAAGTACTTTTATTTTATTTCTATACATTTTTGGTTATTACCTACACAGTAATAGTCTGTTTATTCATATTTTATTAATAAGTATTAACTTTATATCGCTACTGACATAAAAAATACCGACGAAAACATTTTCTACGTTTGTACAAGATTTTAAAAGCATGGAAACGACATAGATATATATTTAGAGTTTATAAAACTTGTCCACCCTCTAATGCTAAAGATACTAAAATGTTACACTTCAGAACAGCTGCTGTCGTTCTATTTCCGATACACAAGGGGTGTTCTCATTAAATATTTTTATTAAGATTATTTTACTGCCAAAAGAAATCTCACTTTGTCAAATAAGCGCTTACCTTTTTTTTTCGTATTATGCATATTTTTGTTTTGTCCCAATTGAGATATGAATCATTTATGGACACTTATTTTTATAATTACGTATATGTCACAGACATGCTGAAGAAAGAATATGGATTGTTTAAACCCATGTAGAAGAATGAACGAGTTTGATTTACAAGATAGGAGTGTTGAAGCTTTCTACCCAACGCAATTACCTTACAATCCTTATTATATGGTTGAACAACTTGACCTAGTAAGAACAGAACCTGGTTACTCATGGCCACTCTGTGACACTTATTACTATGCTAGTAACTCGAATGAAAATTGTTATGAGTGGAGACGCTGTCATCGACGCTCGCTATACGAAGGCGTAAACTGGGAGCCGCGGATGTCTGTGAGTACGTCGCGTCGGTTTGTAAACAACTGTAAATTGCAACAAAAATAACAACAATTTCTTTGCAGTGTTATTAACACATTGTAAAACGGATGCTAAATATTAACATAATAAAGTTTTAGTTTTATCAAAAAAAATAATTTGTTTTTCGTAACAATAATAACAACACCCAATGTGCCATTTATTTAATAAAAGGACTAAGTTTTATGACTTGTAATGTGTTGTTAACAAACAGTAACACGAATATGAAATTCTATTTCTCGGTCTACCTAATAAAATGGATCAAAGTCAGAAAGGGTGTTCGGAATGTAAGCAGCAGCCGCTTACAGCACGATCTATTTCCGGGCGCGGGCGTCGGCCCTATTTAGTGTATAATCCTCGTTCATTTTGAAGTAAAACATGCGCGAGACCGGCCGCGGGGGCTCACTCGTGGCGGCCACCATCGCGGCATTAACTAACCGAGCCGTTGTCGAGGATAAGCCTCCGACAGGAATCACATTGCGTGTGCCATCAGCGAAGATTAGAAATGTGGACTCCGAGAGAGAAAGTAAGTTTGCTGAGGAACGCCTGAGACGAGCGTCCGGCGGCAGCGAGCGACCACTATCAACCGCGTCTGAAACATCGGAACGCGACTCCGCTTCCGTGCAGTCCAGTGAGGAGCCGCCTCCACAAGACAGTACGTAATCACAGACGAAACGCTGACGTTGTAACCTACTGGAACATAGCCAAACTTTATTTAGAGACACGTAGGTGACTCGTACAGCGAGTTTGTCGCGCAGTGTCGCGTTTGCAGAGCCTCATGTCCGACTGTGAATACTTAACGGAACCCTTTGACGAGGAACAGGAGCGTGCGGCGGCGGGCTACGTGCATCCCGCCGTACGCTCCTACATGTACTCGCCTATGGGTGAGTGATCGCGTGTCGCATATGAGGCTTCGCTTCCAATGATGCACTCTTGACGGATTATCTCGTGACAGGCGGTGACTCGGACAGCCCCGATGAAACTACAGTGAAATGTACGGTGTGGTCCGACAACGCGATCGCTGGCGCTCAACCGCACTCGTCTGAAAGTGACTCCAGCTCTTCGAGTGATGAAGATTCTGAAGGCCGTGAATATGAACCTCGTGGTGGCGATGCCGATTACCGAACCCTGACTCCTAGCAAACGATTAGATAACTCTACCAGGCGTGATGATGATTTTAAGTGGATGCCGCCTGGAGATATAGACGAGGACGTAGCTGAACGAATGGAAGCGAGAACGGAAGACTATGGCGCTGCGAGTTTGGACAGGCGTCGAAGATTACCCTCTGATCGTAGTGACCGTGATCGAAAATCTAGGTCATCAATGACGGGCAAGCCGCCTCAGCATCCGTCGAGCGTTCGTACATCTCCAAGACCTCGGCGTCCTAGGTATGACGACACGCCACCAGATCTCCAGAGACGGTGGAATTCATATGAACATTTCCGTTGGCCTGAAGGGGCTTGGTGGCCACCCATGTGCTGGTGTCATGGACCTCCTGTTCCACCGCCTTGTTGTATGCACGAACGAACCTGGCCCTCGCATCCCTCGCTTCCACAAACACATATGCGAAGTAACAAGGTACACAGGGTCAATTATTGAATGAAATTCTTCGAAAATTCTAATTATTCAAGACTGCATGGGCTCGTTATGTTCAATGTTAAATTCAAAATTATTTTCCTTTAATTGCTTTATATCCTAGCATTTATGCATTTTTTTAATTTTCAGAACGATGCAGAAGATCGTGTGCGTCGCCTGGAGGTAGACAAAGAAAGTTTACACCTCCAGGTGCAAGTCTTATCAGAACAAATTGCTGCACAAAGCGAAAAAATGGCTGATCTAGAACGCGCGTTGCATGAGACCAGACAAAAGCTTGACGATGCAGACCAAAGATTACAGAAGGTACGTTACTATATTAACACTTCGTTTTATAATTTAGATTCTGAAATTCGATCCAATTACCTTTTTTTTTACACGGTATAGGCTCAGTGATACAATCTGACGTAATTTTAAGTGGCAATGTGGTTCAAGATGGTAAACACACGAAGCCTAGATGTACTGGTTCTCAAGGGAAGCTGTCGGAACACACCTGTTGATACTTGGCGACAGGTTTTCTAACTTGAGGGTGATAGCTACCCAGGCGGACATATTAGAATATGTCCTACCACCATGCTATGGTTTCCTCACGATGTTTTCCTTCACCGAAAGCTCAGGCTGATTTTAGACTTGGATAGGTGGGTTTGAACCCGCGTCCGTTGACGTGGAATCCGACTGCAATACCAACTAAGCCATCATCGCTTCTAAAACCTTGCGCATTCCATTCATAAAAAAAATCACCGTTCGAAAATAATTTAGTATAGTTTTATTGCTAGATATAGAGTTAAGTTTGCTTAATAGCTAGAAATGTTCTTAACATTCCATACCGGCCTAGTTCCCGGCGGAACGTGGCTATTGAATAATCATGATCGGTGTGGGCCGAGCCATTCCTTATGCGTGCCTCTTCAACATTGCTCGGCGTAACTACCTAGAAATGCTAACGTATTATTGACGGACAAATGACAAATAAATTACACAGCTGGCCTAAATTAGAGGATCCTGTAAATTGTTATACTTTAAAAACCGTTTTTGTAGTCAAGAGGATATACTAGTGGCATTTATTCCATACAAACGTAGTCCCCTGTTTCCTCCCTGGATAATAGCATTATGGTAAATATTTTCATACCAAATAATATATATCCACCACCGTTATGCCCGTACGTTTTGTTTTTTTTTTTTTCATAAATTTGTTATTGTAGAAACTAGGAGCCTCTGAAAATGTTAAAAATGCTGGTATTTTACCGTAATTTTCAGACGTTTGTCATTCAAATTTGACGTATAAAATTTTAAAAAGCAAAACGTACACCTATTCTTTTAATTCTAAAATTAAAAGAAAATTAAAAATCGGTTCAGTTTTGGAGGAGGAAACGGGGTACTACGAAGTGATGTTTTCGTCTATTTTGTATACGATAAAGTCAGCCCGCGCTGCAGTTGTCCCTTTCATGTTTGTAATTCTTTCTTTGGGGCGGAACGGGATATCAATAGATTTCTGTAATACCTACTTTTTGACAGCATGCCCTCTTAATACTATTTTTAAAATGTTGATATTAGATAGAATCCAATATTCATACATCGCAACACGAGTAAAAATATTTTCATAAAAGCATATTTTAATAATAAAAAGGAAAAATGTAAGTCTAAATATTCGTTGGTACTCGGTCCACACTTGTAACCGCAATTATGTTTTCTCCGAACGTTGTCCTTGCTCCGATTTTCATATAACAACAAGGAATCCCTACGCCAGGATATAATTTATGTCATATCTACATAACAGACACGGTGTTATATCGTGTACTCGAAAATGATACGAAATTAGTTAATCGAGTCAATCATACGTTTATTTATTCGTTATTTAATTTGTTGTAACTTCATGCACAATTTATTATTTCGGTGTAGAGTAATTTAATTAAAAAAAAAAAAATAAACAATACAATATCATTGTTAATTTTTTACTTCATTCTAAACCATTATAATAGTAAACCTGTTTAAAATATTTTTTTTTAATATTACATAGCTAGAATACCTATTGTTTGATCTGTGGTTGCATTCGTATTTTTTCTCTTGTTCGTTTAAAAGTATTTCTTTAATGATATCATCACTGACGTCTGAAATAATTCGTAACTGTTTTTATAAAGAGCGGCGTATTGAACATGTGATGTATAAATATATGGTAGGTACCATTATCGGCTGGATCGTCGATTTATGGCATATGGCGTGATTAGGTTCCCTAAAATAAACTATGAGTCATGTATTTTATAAGATCAATCATATAAAATTTAATTCTTAGTCCAGCACATCAAAGTTTGAAATAATCTATGAACAATTAAGAGAATTTTTGGTCGTGACGGTTGGAATAACTATCAAGTTTAATATAATGCCGTAACTTGATAAATATTTTGCATTTTCGATTATTAATTTTTCGTTTTTTTTTTTAGATAGGTAATTTTTTTTATTAATTAATTTTTATCTCTTAATGGACGTTTGTAACGAATTAACTCTTAATGTTCTCTAGAAAACGTCAGAAGAAAATAGGAATATCAGAAATAAAAATAAACATGGTTATGAAAATTGCAAAAAAAAAGGAAATTAATTCTATACTAATAAATAAAATTTAAGTGTCTGTTTGTAATGTCAAAAATTAAAAATTTTAACCAAATAGATATGAATGTATAGATAATACCTATACCAAAAATATTTTTTTGAAATTTTTGTCTGTCTGTCTGTTTGTTCCGGGTAATCTCTAGAATGGCGAGACGGATTTTGACGGGACTTTTTTTTGGTAAATAGCTGAATTTACTCCGGGTAACATGGGGTACTTTTAATTTTCGAAAATAATTAGGGTTCTGCATAAAAAAATTAAAACTCATTAAAAATTGAATAAAATCCGATACAATGCACGGTTTTACGGGCAAGTGCTTGAATTTACAACAAATATTTTTACTTTATCTTATTACAAAAAAATATTAGGGATCCGTATACAAAAAATACAACGCAGTGTAGAACATGAGAAACGCGGGCGCAGCCGCGGGCACACAGCTAATAGATAATATTACTATAGCACCTTGGTATCTACTAATGTTATTTATGCCTTTGTGACGTCGTCATTGGTAAATAATATAAAGGCGAACTAATGTATAAAAGTGGATTTTTAATCCCAACAGTTCATAATTTTGTCTGTCTTATAGGTCGGTAACTCTTGAAATAAGTACTCGAAACCCCGGTATGGTCAAAGAAAAATAAACAGATTGAAATGTTCTAATTTTATTGTGGATTTACTCGCATGTAATGCGTGATGTTTGCGCGTATATCCAACTGACTATCTATACCATGCCAGATGTGTATTTTATTGAACTCCAGATATAGGGTTAAACAGAACTTTCGTAAGAAAAACCTATTCCACTTGCTTTTGTAAAACATGATCTCGTTTAGAATTAATTTACGAGTATGTAAATATGAATAAAATGCTTTTTTTTATCTATTTACATGGGTGGAGAGGAATGTTGTGAATACAGATGAGTCAGTCGTATGTTAATTTCTCGCAACTTTTCAATTGTTCTGTTAAATTTTGGATATGCTGGTTAATATAATAATCATAGAGCGTTGATTTTGAGATGTACATAGGCACTTGCAGCTCTATCTAAAAAGTGCCAACAGACCTTCTAACTTCCAATTCCCGAGTCACATTTTAATCCAAAAATATATATTTTGTACAGTAAATAAAAAGATTATTCTAAGGGACATATTACATACATACATATGCTCACGCCTGTTATCCCCGAAGGGTTAGGGCAGAGGTGAATGTAGCGAACTACACCATCCACATTTCGCCGAACTTAGTTCCGTCCCAGATGTGACAGGGGGCGAGCCTGTCGCCATATCGGGCACAAATTCCAAACTCCGGGATGATACTGAGTAGAAAAAACCCAATATCACTTGACCCGACCCGGGGATCGAACCCGAGACCTCAGAACGGCAGTCGTATGTAATACAACTGCGCTACTGAGGCAGTTAAAAGGGACATATTGATTGATAAAAATCACCTTGAATTTCAATGACGAAGGTTAGGGATTGTCCATTAACGTGTTAGAATTTTTTTTTTTTCAAATTTGGTGATATGTGGTGAGGTTGCTGTTCTAAGTCCGAAAATCTCGTCTATATGTTTTGGTATAGTGTCGTAAACAAAATCAGATTATTATTATTATTAAATGCAATTATAGCTTTATTTAATTCTAAGACACTTTTGTAAATAGTTACCTGACAACAGTAAGTCCAGATCACGCGGCGCTTTTCAATGCAAAAATAAATAGACGTGATATCTCATTGCATCCCCCTTGTGATATTTCGTGGTTTTTTTTCGAACCCCTTTTTCCTTAGTAACGTTATTATATCATACCTAATTAAATAATGTAATTTGCAACTACGGAATCGTAGATGTACATCAATTTATTTTGTAAAATAAAATAAAAGAACTCATTCTATCTCTCAGTGCTAAATTAGTTATAACTTTAGTCACATGATACCTTGAAATAAAATGTATTGTTTATGTGCAAATAGATACATATTTAACACTATCAAATTCTTCTGTAGTGTTAGCAAAATCGAATTGTTATCTTGTAGAGTCGCATTAAATGTAAGAAAATATATACGGTTTTCAGGAAATGCTACAGAGGTCGTCACTAGAAACACAGAAGTTGGAACTGCTGTCGAAGTTAAGCGAAGTTAGACTACGTGCCGCTGAACGCGGTCTACTAGAACGTTCGCCGCCGCCTGAAGCTAGCGTCGGCGTCGTCACTACAGCAAGGCCTGCCCCGCCCAGGGTAAGTCTTTATCTATACGTACCTATTACGTTATTAGCGTTATAGGCTATAAGCGCTATAAGGAAAAAATAAAATTAAAAAAATATGATTAATTCATCATTATAATAATAATAATTTATTTCTGTTATAAGTGATTACATCGTTTTCAGTGACGGCTTAGCACTACAAACTAGGCATGGACCTGTATGCCAAGTGTACTTCCGTATACAAAAAAATACATCAATCAACAGACGTACTAATTAAAATAAATGGAAAACATACAATTGATAAAAGAGAAAGAATAGGTTATAGGAGAAATTGTGGGAATGAGTCTCAATAAAATTTTTGGAAGACGATTTGTACTGCCTCATCGGAATTGTAGTTTTTTTCCCTTGCAAGAAATTGTCCAAATGCCGAAAATTGTGATGAGCGTTTTCGATTGTTGAAAAGAGCATCCATTTTTCATCACAAGTAACGATACGATTCAAAATGTTGACGTCTGTAATTGTGACGAACGAGTAATGTAAATTAAACGTACGTGTTTATTGATGTGCTTCAGTCATTTCATTCGGTATCCATTTGCCGAGCTTTATCACTTTTCCAATCCGTTTTAAGTGAATTACAATTGATTTATCACTCACACCGAAGCTAACTCTAACGTGGCTTGCGATGAATTCCCTTCCACGCGGTTTGTTGCGTACGTCAAAATATTCAAAACGAAAACGTTAGAATCAATAACTTTATTTTTAAAGTAGCTTCCTAATGCATCCAACCGTAAAGGATCCAACTGCTGGATCGAGGTCTCCTCCAAAGATAAGGGGGGAAATTGCCGTAATCGCCACGCTTGGCAGGCGGGTTGACGATCGCATTAGGTGTTTGTGGTCCTCAGAAAATGCTTCTGGCGCAGTAAAGGCGCTTATAAACGTCTAAAACACTACCACCGGTTCGGAAAACAACCCAGTCGAGAAAACCCGGTAAGAAACTCGATCTGGTTCTTTTTTTTTATAAATATAATATATATCATTTTTTTGTTATATAAAAAACTATACAAATCGTAGTCTTAATAATGTTAGTGGAAGCACAGAGATGTGGGTTAATTCCAGACATCACTATCGTTCACGTAATGATCCACCCTGTAATAACCTTTTGAGATTACCATCTCCTGGTGTATCTTTTAGTCGCCTTTTACGATACCCACGGGTAGATATGGGGTGGTATTATTCTTAAGCGGGCACCGCACTGAATAGTTTCTCCATACATATATCACATGACACTGTCAGTATTGCGCATTTAAATCGCAGATTGCCTACAGGCGAGCGTAAAAGATAGTTTTATTGTATCGTAGACACCGCCAGCGAACTACGGTCGTCAGATCGAGCGCAACACGCACATGTACTCGTCGCTGCCGCGGTCGTCGATAGTGACGTCATCAGAGGCGCGCGTCGCCTTCGGTAACAAACAGAACAACATGGTGGTGGCGCGCGGCCGCGGACACTCCGTGCCCAATCTAGGTCTCTGGGGACTCGCAACGCACATACACGCTTCACAACGACTATATGCATACATACATACCTTTCAATTAACTACTTTCACACGCATACTATCATTTTACCTTATAAATATCATGGAACAGACATAAAGACGAATAAGTAGGGCCCAATCTTCAACACTGATCGATATTAGTATGTGATAAAGGGAATAAGAACGTTATTGTAAACGTAAATATACAAATACGGTGTTCGGATTGAGTAGGGGTAGCATTGTACGTGTATCGAGTATTACATAACATAATCTCACGCCTGTTTTCCCCGAAGGGTTAGGCAGAGGTGAAATAGCGAACTACACCACCCACGTTTCGCCGAGCTTAGTTCCGTCCCAGATGTGACAGGGGGCGAGCCTGTCGCCATATCGGGCACAAATTCCAAACTCCGGGATGATACTGAGTAGAAAAACCCAATACCACTTGACCCGAACGGGGGATCGAACCCGAGACCTCAGAACGGCAGTCGCACCGTAATACAACTGCGCCACCGAGGCAGAAAGAGGCAAAAAAACAGGCCACTGTGATTTATATCTTGATTAGAATGGCAACCATAATCTGATGACAACAGATCTGTAGCAAACATTATTAAAATGAAATAAAGCCATTGGCCCCTTTCGGAACAATAACAATAATAATGTAATTATGTGTTTGTCTTGGTTTTTAGGACGAATCAAAATTTCTGGACTGACTTACTCTAATACATTAGAACCTCGATAAGTTAAAGACCAAGGGAAACACAAAATATTTTAAGTTATAGAGGTTTTAAGTTATCAAGGGTCTATGTTAGGGATAGGTTAATATAGAGGTAGGTATGTACATATGTATGTATGTACCCTTGTTCCTATTTTTACTCGAATGCGTCAGAAGGATTGGTTCAATAAAATACAGAAATTTAAATAATCATATTTAATTATTCGCATTGCAGGTTTAGTCTACTTATAAAAATCTGTGATTTTCTTTTGTTTTAAACAATTCACAGTTTCTAAATCGATTTGATTTTCAATGACAAATAGAGAGGAGAATACATTATCTTTTATGTTGTTACATTGCTCTATAAATTATCGTACAGTTGTTAAAGCTCTTTTTGCTTCGTTGATTTATACGCTTGTAAATGGCGTTTGTGGGTCGTTTATGTTATAGAGGTTGCGGAAACATTTCGTTAATTTACTGAGGGCCAATACATAGATTGCTTATTTAAGTTAAAGAGGTTGCGTATTTTAAGTTGTAGAGGTTTTGGGCTCTGATGGGAATGGAACAATAATATGTTTATTTAATAACAATATTTAACATACAACAATAATAATAATATTGAACAATATTATTATATGGAACAATAATATTTTTGAAGTTTTTAAGTTACCGAGGTTTGAGTTATCGAGGTTCTACTGTATTATTTAGATTGTTGTTGTATAATTCAAAGGTTGCACTTGTAGATGACGTCACTAATAAAATTATGAAATTCCCTACAAGGCAATTTTAAAATTCGGTTTCAATAGGTTACGGTGCGAATTATTTTTTGTATTACGTGGGTTCAATTATAAAACACTAGCTGCTCTTCTCCGCGATTTTACTCACGTAATTCGGAATAAGAATTACCTCCATACCAAATTTCATCCAAATCGGTCCAGTAGTTTTTAAGTTTGTTCGTTACATACAAAAGTACAAATCTTTCTTTGTTTTTATAATATTACTAATAAGGCTGTCTAAAGATCTGTCTGTTTCATTTACCAAGAAAACTTTATGGCGACTCATTTGGCTACATTAGCCAATTTATTTTATAGTATATAATTAGTCGTTGATTTATTTACATTACATGAAATGACAAGATATCGCAAGAGGGAGCGGGATTGGAGTGGGATATAACGTGTATTCATTTTTTCATTGAAATGTCTAAACCGAAAAGCGGCACGTGACCTTGATTTAACGTTGCCAGGCAACGATTTCTAAAACTAAATTACACCTGTATTTAAAGATAATTTGGAGTTTTTGGCGGGATCTCAGTCTGACATGTAGCAATTGTTTTCTTTAATTCATTAAACTTGTGTACTTGACTCTATATCATGTAATCTTGGTGGCGTTTTGTGTGAAATAGTTTAGTTATTGTGTTCAAGTTAAGTTTATTATAGAAGACAACGCGTAGCATACATTCTGAGGTGCCGACAAAGCTCCATGGAAAGTTTGAGCAGGATAGGCCACCGTTCTGTTGGAGCTTGGTAACGCTGATACAAGATTGAAAATCTTACCTACATGACATTGGCACAAATTGTGTGTACACACAGATTGCCATTAACTAAGAAGAAGAAGAAAGATAATTTGCACAAAAAAAAAAACGTTACATTCTTCTGCAGGAGAGGCTTAGTTTAAAAACGCACTTCGTATCACCAGGGAATAAGGAGAGAACTTAAAAAGAGTTATTTACCTGTGAAACAAACAGTACTTTACGCTTAAATATAAATATATCATCTGTTAATTATCATAATCCAATAAAGTTTCCACTTGTTAATACTACCCCCAATTCGTTTCGTATAATAAAAGCTGATTTTGAATCCCCGCGAAAACACGGATGTTCATATAGGAATTTTCTAGAAGGTATAAACATGTATTACTTGGTTAAGTAGTGAGAAATGCGTGTGAAAGTGGGTTATATATAAGTAATTTTATATCTTTAGTTTCACATTCAGATATAGCTTTAAAATATTTAAATATTAGCATGTGTTGCGAATTTCCTATCTTAATGTTTGTTTTACCGCTAAATACAGTCGCGGTCAGAAATCGCTTTAGCTGTAACTGTATTCACTGTCGCTTTTAAAGTTTATATTGCATGAAATTCTTTTTTAGTGCTTAAGTAGTTATATATAAATTGTAAATATTCATTTTTTTCTTCTATTTTGCACTTATTCTCAACTGATGTTAAGTGACGATTTGGTAAACCGTCCTAAAAGATGGTAACTTAAGTTAGAAGAATCGTCTCTCAAGTTATTATAAAATTTAAATTTTTTCAGACGGGTACCTACCATCAAGCTATGGCTTTATCACGAAGTTTTTCTTCTATATTAGAATAAGTGAGCTAGATTGAAATCTATGTATATTGACACGGAATCAGACCAAATAACCACTGAGCCATCATCGCTTCGAATTCTCGGTATTTTCTTATCGAATCTGTATACCTTTTAACTGGTCACCCTGAAAGCCATTTTGAGTGTGCCCAAACAAAAAATTCTATAACCGATATCATCATATATCTATATATCGCATCAATATTGCTGACGTCATTCTGCAAGTACATAAATTGCACGATTCATTGTTCTTAATTCACTTTCTTATTAAGGAAAGCTTCTTAGTTTGTACATATAATCTATAATTTACTATACTATATATATAAAGAGTTATAATTTATTTTGTTATGTTCGGGATAAAATCAAAAACTTCATAACCGATATTAAATTCTTTAAACCTGTAGAGAGTTAAATTATTAGTGTGTTTTAACGTAGGTTATATATCTATAAACCTGTGCGAAGCCGGGGCGGTTCGCTATTAATACCGATTCCACATCTTATTATTATTATTCGAAAAAGGGGCTATGCAGGCTTACACAGTCCTGTATCAGTGCGACCTAGTCAGATCTATTGTGATCGCCCCCCTATATTCCTAAAGCTCACTGCCTAGACCTACAACCTGAATATACTGTAGGATCTTTTTGGCAGAGAGCGTCTGTACCTCCTCCGGGAGCAACACATGCTTACCCAGAATTCGGTTACGTAAGGGTATTAATGGATCACATTCACACAAGATGTGCTTTTTCCACATCTTACATTATTAACAAATTGTAAATTAGATGCTTGATTGTAAAAGATAATGTATTATATATATGTTTATGCTTATGTATTTTTGTATACGTTTATGGCCTGGGTTTATGTAAAGTAAGGAGAGCCGAAGGATTCATTATGTCGATATTGCAACTAACAGCGGAGAAGGAGGAGACGATACCGAGGGGAAGCCCCTCGCCTTCGCTGAGGGAAGTCCGGTCCCGGCTGGGCAGCGCGGGGGCCGCTACCGGCACCGGGGTCAGGCTCGAAGGGGATGAGTTTGCACGTTCCTCCCTCCGAGCGACGCCCCGACAGCGACCTCTACATATGCCCTGGTTGGTATTTATCATTCAGCCTAAAATCCCCCCCTACTCCCCACTAGCATAATACGCTTTACACTGTAGGTAGATGGGAGCTTGACAGCTATAGTTTCAGAGAGAGTCGGCGTGAGTATAATATCTGTCCTTCAAAAGAGACTTGAGTGAAGAGGTATTTAAGAGGGAAGGTTGGTTTCAAAATTTCATAAAATCGATTTTCTTATAATTCAATATGTTTAGAATATTCTCTTAAAGTTTCCAAAACGATCTGAGTAATATTCTAAGAGATATAGCGTTCGGATGTTCTACCCATCAGGATATATTGAGGCAGCGACGCGGTGCTTGCGAAAGCCATCCCGTATCGCCCCCATTCTAAATGCGGCGGACGGCCCCGGGGGGCTTAGTGGGTATTTCCGGACGCTTCACGTCCGGGCGAGTCCCACACTGGCGCGGAGTCGTCTCTCCGTGCCCCCTTACCTATTGCATTGGGGGACTCCCGGTCTGACTAATGCAATAGGTAAGGGTAGGGCGTAAATGCATTCCCGTCATCAAAAAAAAAAAGTATATTGAGGCAGCTGCTTAGCTATTGTTAATTTGTCGTCTTTCTCCTTTGCTTTTCGCTTACCTTTTCCCTTACTCTCACTTTCTATGGTCACACTGTATTAGTTATGTTACTTATTTTAGTACTGAAATTTAGTTGATTGTTGCCAGTCGAGCTGCAAAATTTTTTTTTCCACATGTTACTTGAATGTAAATCTTTAATCGCGTTTTTCTCGAAAACTTATGAACCGATCTCCTTCAAATTTTGCACACTTCTTCAAAAATAACATTATCACGTGCTTGAACGAAGGATTTTTTTCTATTTTAATTGATTTTTCAAGGCCATGAAAGGTGCAAATTTTATTTAAAAAAAAAGGGATTTTTGTTCTCAACGCCGCCAAAAATGTTTTTTTTTTAAATTTATTTTTTCCTTCGTCCAAGCACGAGCTTTAAGCATCTGGATTTTGCATTTCAAATGAATCTGTCATGAGTTATCCTGACTACGCCGAGAGAACTTTTTTTTGAGGGGTCACAGGAGACGACATGTCCACGCCTTAATTTTCAATATTTTTCAATGAAAATTTCACAAACGTACTTGTTAAATAAATACCTTTTATATGGTAAATTGATGGAATGAAATATTTCGTTGGTTAAAAATAAAAAAAAAAACCCACTTAACCCCTTAAGCAGGCCAGCATGACAGTGGTAACTTGCAGTGAATTCTGTTCAGTGTCAGTCGCCGCTGTGCAATGAAAAAAAAAAATTGGTTCTATATAATTTGATTTGCAGGCAAACGACGGATATAAGACAGTGGGACTGCGAGACGACGTGCGGCTGGCTGGAGAGCCTGGGACTGGAGACGTACGTCCCCGCGGCGAGAGCGTGGCTCGGCGCCGCGGCGGACGCGCGGGGCGTGCTCGCGAGCGCCTCGCACCACACCATAGAGAAGGAGCTCGCTATCAAACATCCCATGCACAAGAAGAAAATCGTACTCGCCGTCACTGACTTACTCGTTAGTAACCCCCCACTGTATTTTACGACAACACCCTGTTTCAATTTATATAGTGTGTATTTATTTGATCACTGTCAAATTAATAGGTGTTTTGTAGCAGCACATCAAATTTAGTTTTATTTAATGTGTAGCGGATCTACTAAGTCGCGCTACTGGTGGATCTACTATCCTCAGTAATAAGGATAGCTTAAACGCTCCTTGAAAGATAAGACTCATTAAACGAACAATGAACTTGTGGTACGCCCCTTTTAACATGGCTGCATGCGACGACCAATCATAGGTCAACTCCGGCGCATCGATGGTCGCCCATGATTGATAAATATTGTTAACAACTAATATTTATAAATACTTTGTAGCTGCGACTACACGATTCATTACGCATTTCTCATTGTAAATAGTAGCTCATTATACCGTTCAACAAATATTGCGTTTCCATTCATCTTACCTTCAGGCGGGTCGAAACGACGGAGAGTCGGCAGCGCGACGCGAACCATTGTAATGTACTAATCAGTATAACAGTGACACAGCTTTCGCGTTACCGTGACTTTTTATTTATTTATTTTATTTATTTATTTTATTTATTTATTTGTTGGAAGACAAACAGACATATCTTACATTAGTTAGTTAACAGCCACATTAGAAACAAAAAGCCATTTACAGATCCTCGCCGTTAAGTAACAAATGAAAAAAATCAAGTGGTTTGCTATTACATTACAGCGTATTAACTACATGAACCTAAAATTAAAAATAAAAATAAAAAATAATAATAATAAAAAACTAAAAGATTATAATTAATTACGACTACTTACAACCGCCATCATTAAAGAAGATGCTACTTAAGGATGTTGACGTCGTATTTGTGTTAGTATTAAATAAATCTAAATCACTAATCTCACTCAGACTGTTGAAGGAGCGACTAGATCGCCATAAAAATGAATTTTGTCGGTAATTAGTAGGAACAGTGGGAAGCGATAGGGGGACATTCGTACGTAAATACTTGGTTGGAACGGTTAACCGTAAGTTGGAAAGTAGTTAAGGACAATCAACGTTATTGGACGCAATTTTACAATTGGACTTGTTCTACCATCACAAAAACACAAAACTGAGATGAAATGGTAGTAATAGTAAACAGGGTGCGCTTATTATCTATCCATGTGGTGCCGGCTAAGAATAGTACCACCCCATATCTTCTCTTGGATATAATAAAAGCCGACTAAGGGATAAACTAGGGGATGGACAGCAGCATCCTCCAGCATTTACTGCGATCGCCAACCTGCTTGGCCGCGTGATAAATATAACATTCGCGCTCCTCCCCTTATGAACGACACAATAATGGACCGCCCCCTAACCCCCGGCGGCTCCACTATTCCTGGTCATAGTTATAATGGTCAAGGTAACGGCGGGAGAAGGGGTGCTAAGAGCGTGGGCCCCCCATATGATGGAGTGCGACCTGGTGAAGATCACGGGAGTCCGCTTTGCAAGACCGGTCGTTGTAGATATCTTTGGGAGAGACCTTTGTCCAGCAGTAGACGTCTTTCGGTTGAATGGATGGATGGAATAAACAGGGCGTTCACGGTGACGCGCTGCTGACGGCGGCGGGACGTCTCGACACGGCGTGGGCGTTGCGTTGGCTGGAGGACGTGGGCGTGTGCGGTGCGCGGACGCACGCCGGCGACGCCGCGCTCGACGGGCGCGTGCTGCACCGGCTCGCGCACGCCGACCTGCACGCACACCTACGTGTCTCGCACGCACTGCACGCGCTCGCTATCAGGAGAGGTAACTATCAGTGGCGAAGCGCTCAATGCGCACATCCAATCACACATCAAATATACTAAACCAGCCACATAGTCGTAAGCGCGAAACACGCACAATAACAACTTGCTCAAACAAGCCGGTAGCAAAGTGTCGGAACTGACTTCACACATCCACGCACATTTCCGTTTAGTTGTCACCCACACAGTGAAAGCATTAGTGTACCTATTATGGAAACGTAGCGTATGTTTATGCTGAAAATAAGCCGGTTCGTTCTGGGTAATTCATTTAATTTTAATCATTATTCTGATGTAGTTACGGTTTACCAATAAATCTTTCAAGAAAACGCCATCTACTGATAAACTAGCAAAATGTTTTCTAAGCGCCGATTTTTTGATCCACAGTCAAAGTTACTATATCCATTTGTTAATTTTACTATTACTATTACACAAACCAATGGTTATAATCGCAATGCGTTTTTTGATGACAAAATCTACTATGGTTAAATTTAGCAATAGTTATTTATGTTGCAAGTAAAATGAACTTTATAATAGAATACTTTTGATTCCGGTAATTTTTTTGTATGATCATTCCAAGTAAAATGTGTCAGGGTCCATAATTCGAGTTGTCGAACAAACATTACATAAAAAAAAGGGTCGAGCTACTCTCGAATATCTGTGTCCATTATTATTCCTTGTGATAGTGTTGTAATGATATTAGCTTTTTTTTATTTCATCCTATCTAAAATATTATTTGATTTTATAATTTAATTCTTTAATTTAATATATTTTACAAGCCAAATAAATATTTGTACGAACTTGATATACTGTACATCATGGAATACTGAATTCTTATGAAAAACAAAATTTATAAACAAAAATATTACGAAAAAGATAATAAATAGCAATACGTTGTATTTATTTAACAAATTATTTTGTATAAATTAATGTTATATAATGAAACTTCAAATTATCTACTTCAAATGTTACACAAAAGCAATGAAACAGCTGTTCGCACTAGAGTTAACCATCCGCCATCTTGCTAACCCGACTGGGCTGAATGGTTAAATTTTTTAACAAATAGTCACATTTTTAACAAATGGTTAGCTTAATGGTTGTTTCAAAAAAAACGCATCAGGGCATTATTTTAACCATTTGTTACAAATCTGACCATTTCTCGAGTTGACTACGGATCAAAAAAATTGGCCCTAAGTTACTTTAACAATAATGTGCTAACAAATTCCAATAGATGTCACTTTTTAAAATTGACTATTGCGCTACACCGCAATTATGGATTTACTTCCTATTATAGAAGGGTCGATTATAATCATATGTCAATTTCGTAGCCGAAGAAATTAGAACTTTGTATAAAAAATTGAAGGAGAAATAAATAGATCAGTATTATTATATGTATCATGTAACTAATCGTTAATATTCGTTTCGCGTAAGTCGCCGTCTCGCTTCGTCCTGTTAAAATAGTTAAAATCCACGATCACCAAAGTTAACCAATTTTACAATTTATTAGGTTGTTTTAAGTATAAGTATGCGACGCGGTGCTTGCGAAAGCCACCCCGTGTCGCCCCCATCCCAAATGCGGCGGACGGCCCCGGGGGGTTTAGTGGGTATTTCCGGACGCTTCACGTCCGGGTGAGTCCCACACTGGCACGGAGTTCGTCCCTCCGTGCCCCCTTACCTATTGTATTGGGGGACTTCGGTCTCACTAATACAAAAAGTAAAAAAAAAAGGTTGTTTTAAGTATAGGAACATTTATCACAAGCGAAATGAATTTAACGTTTCGTATTTAGCGTGGTAAATAATTTTCGTTGTTTAATCTCGAAACAACTTACCATACTCGAGATGCACTGTTTATGCAACTCCAGTGAGGTCAAGTATGGTGAATGTGGTTAATTAAAAATTTGGTTAAAAAATTAATTGCCAAAACACAAACTATGAGGTAACTATGCGGACACGGACTTAGTACTGCTTGGCTTGTTACGACCTTTAAAAAAAATTAAAGTAATCATTAAGTAATTAATTACTAATAACAAAATAAGTCTTAGTTTCGATGTAAAATATAAGTAGATTTAAGCTCACTTAATTAATTATGAAAGAAGGTAACAGCATAGCTGCAGGAAATATAGGCAATTTTTTTTCTGACGCAAGTCGAATTAAACCTCCAACATAAAAAAAGGTGTGAAACCAGAGTCCGCAGAATATGTTTATATATTAATTAAAAAAAACACACACACACACTAACTGCAACTGGATATCTTCTCTCAGTAGGACAAGAATCCATGATTCATTACTGTATTAATTTTCAAGAGGAAGAAGTATGACGACCTGTAAATTTTTATGCTTCGGATTTACCGATGATTTTTTTCACGCCACGCTACTGGTAACATACAGGGGCGTAGCGACTGAATTAAAAAAATATGTATTGAAAACTTTAAAATCGCGATGAACCGGAAAGAAAATTGACCTGGTTTAAATGTTTTTTTTTTTTTAAATGTACAATTCACAGTTACAAACGGAAGCAATGAGAGGGGTGACATTTTAAGACATCACTGTATAAATAATCTTTGGACATTAAAACCCTTGAACTTTTTGTCAGTTAAATACCGATTTAACTGTAATTTGCTTTGGAATCATATTCTAGAACCTAATTCCATTACCTAAAATCTTTTGTGGGACTCACTAAGTCCTAAGCATGGGACCGGAAGTGATATAGAGCTTCTGGGTTCTGACATGTGGTTAACTAAAGTTATCTCAATCTATGAATGATTTGACAATTAAGTTTGCCAACAGATACTGCAAAAGTATCTACCTGAATTGTTTCCGTAAGGTGCTTTTAGTAGCGTTAATTGGATGTTATTACTTATTTATTTACTAATTTTATAACTTTTTTTTATTCATCTGTGAGAAATCTTCGTCCTTCATTTGAGCTCCAAAACAGTCTAGTATAAGGGTCGTGGAGATCTTTGGGGTAGACCTATGTCCAACAGCGGACGTCTTTCGTTTGATTCGATGAATGGTTAAGGATCCCTTTAGGGCAAGTACGTCATTACCAACCGTAGAGCTTCGCCTTCGTGGAAACTGTACTATCACATTTTAAGTTTTCCCTCTGGAATCTATCTCTTTACAAAATCAAAATCAAAATTTATTTATTCAGTTTAGGCCCTAAAAAGGCGCTTATGAACGTCTAAAACACTACCACCGGTTCGGAAAACAACCCAGTCGAGAAGAGCTGGCAAGAAACTCAATCTGGTTTTGTTTTAAAAATATAAAAACTATACAAATCGTAGTCATAACCAATGTTAGCGGGTGCGCACAGAGATTTGTGTTAATTCCAGACATCACTATCGTTCACGTAATGATCCACCCTGTAATAACCTTTTGAGATTAAGACTTGCTTGACATAATACTTAAACTTATTGTCAGGTAAATCGGTAATGTTACTTGGGATCTTATTGTAAAACCGAATACTATTACCTATAAAGCTTTTATTACACTTACTTAGCCTAAAGCGTAGTTCCGGACAACTTGTATTTACTTCTAATATTAAAATTATGACGATCATTCACTAGATCTAGCTTGTCTACATTTTTACGAATATGCATTAAGTTATCGAAGATGTATTGGGAGGGCAAAGTTAAGATATCATATTCTTGAAACTTGTTACGAAACCTTTACCATTTATTTTACGCCTCCAGGTGTGAAATTTCGAAAAATCTTTTCTCATTGTTTACTTCCAACATATAAGGGGCATCTCAATTCGAACTTAAACTCAAACGAGTTTACACAAAGCTTATATTATCAAAGTACGTTTTTTTAGCTCCTTCATTCTTAGTACTGTAATAATTAGGAATATATCTGTGTTTTATAATTTAAACAGGCATTCAAGTACTGCGCGACAATATGTTCAATCCGGAGACTATGATCCGTCGCGGCGTCGAGACGGAGCCCGAGGGGATCGATGGTGGGGACACTGAGGGCGGCGGTGGCTCTGGCGGTGGTGGCGGCGCTGCTAGTGGGGGAGTGGGAGTTGAGCCGGAGCGAGTGGAGACAGTACCGGCAGCGGAACTAGCGCGCTGGTCCTCGCACCGTGTGATGCAGTGGCTGAAAGAGATCGACCTGGCCGAATACGCGCCCAACTTGCGCGGAGCCGGTAACCCATTTATTATTTACGTATTTTTGCTATATCTATCCATTCTTATCTACAATAATTCCCCCTATAACATGGTACTCTTATAACGTATTTTCATATTACGCGATTTCTAATCCGTCGTATAGCACGGGAAATACATGGGGTATTTATATATAATACGCGACAATTTCCCACGTTATATTTTTGTATTGTGACATTTAGAATGATTCGTACAGATTCGCGAGTGTCAATTGTGTTGTTAAAACTTTTTTTTTTATTAAATTGATTGTTACCAGTTTTTGAATATTATAAAAACATTGTTTATACATAATATAATGTACTAAAGGTGTAGAAATTTTATTTTTAAATAAAATGTGGTGTCGTGGGATACCAGGTAGGAATGAAGTTCCTTCGGCTAATGTAGAATTGACACAATTTGCAAAAACGAAAAGAAAGAAGGAGAAAGAGAATGGTATTATACACCACTCGCTTGTGTATACGAGTGTCGCGCCTGCGCACGTCTCATTTAACGGTTTTATTTCACGGACTTTCTCTTACGGTTTTACTATTATCACGTTTTTTTCAGTTTGGTCGCGCAGCACTATCCCTATCTCCTCCAAGCCTGCCGTAAGGAACTTCGTTCCATTAAAACGTTTAGTAAAACGTGATTCGTATGTACGTAACGCGCTATACGAGAATACTCCTGCAGCGCGTTTTCCTATAGCACGGAACAAATCTACCGTGTGTATGGGGGATTACTGTATTTATGTAGTTTGGGAATAGCTAGGTTCAAAGGGAATCCCCCTTACCTATTGCATTGGGGGACTTCGGCCTTACTAATGCAATAGGTAAGGGTTGGGCGTAAGTGCAATCCCCTCGTCAAAAAAAAAAAATTCAAAGGAAATAGCTAGGTTCAAACTCGCGAGAGAGTTTTACACTCAGGTGACGGCCAAGCCGAGGTTCGTACCATTTTGGTAGCCCTAGTGCTACTCACCTTCTGCGGCCGGATGCCTTCAGCACTCGCCCCCCAAAGTCACGGTGAAGCCGTAAAGGCCCTTCCGGTCGATAGCGTCAGCTAGGTTCGAAAAAAAAAAACAAAGAAAAGAAAAAAAAAATACATTAACGTTACAAACGGACAATTCAATATTAATTAATAAGTATACATGATGGGAAAAAAGGGTGGGGCGGGGGGGGTTAACAAATGATAATAGAATAATGATGTGAAGGTGTGCACGGCGGACTGATGCTGCTCGAGCCGCGGTTCACGGCGGAGCTGCTCGCCGCGCTGCTGAACATTCCCGCCAACAAGACGTTGCTGCGGCGACATCTCACCCAGAGGTCCGTTAATTAGAGTTTTTTTTTTTAATTTTATTACACGGTATAGAGGTATATCCTTTGATTATAATCTCGCCTGATGTTAAGCGACGATGTGGTCCAGGACGGTAAACACACTAAGCGTAGATACCTTTTTAAAGTCCCTGTTGCTCGAACGAGGTATGCGATGAACACATATTTATTAAGTTCGTGCGATATATATATATATAATAAGATTTTATCACTTCCTTTGAAAGATTGCTGAAAATAGTTTTAAATTTATAGTGTCTGCCATAATATTATATAGCTTGTAATGATGGAGGTATTAGTGTTGTTATATTTACTTTCATTAATTATAATTTCAGTGGAAACCTGACTGGTTTATGTAATATCGTTATGTAATTGCGTATGTGTATGTTATTAACTGTGTGTTTCCCAAGTAAATAAATATATGGGTCATTCCACCAAATAAGAACATTTTTACGGGGTGACGAAACAAAAAATATGCACATCGGCAAAACGCTATATTTTGTGTCTAAAAAAAAAACTCTCAGCTTTCAGAAAAAATTTCAAGAATTTTGTGCTACACACGAAAAAAAAAAAAAACAAACAATTCTTTCACTTTAATTCGATTTTTAAGGGTCTTCTGATGATTTTATGAAAAAAAAAAAAAAATTATTTAAAAGCTGAGAATTTTTCCTACAAAATACAACGTTTGTCAATTTTGTATAAAAATGTTTTTCATATCAGAAGAATTGACGAAAAAGTTGAAAAAATGTTATTTCCAAAATTTCAAAAAATCATAACCTCAAGACCGCTGCGTATTAAGAGCTAAAACTCTCAGGGAATTTTTGTCTTATGATAGAGAACACCTCCATAAATTTTAAACATAATCCGCGAGGGTCAACCCCGTAAAAATGTTCGTATTTGGTGGTATGACCCATATATAGGTGGAACACACCTATTGGTATCTGGCGACAGGTTTTCAAACTTGATAGTGGTAGCTGCCCAGGCGCTACCACCATGCTATGGGTTTCCTCGCGATGTTTTCCTTCGCCGAAAGCGCAGGCTAATATCAGAGTTGGATAGATGGGTCTGAACCCGCGTCGTTTGACGCGGAACCCGGCCGCACTATCCACTGCGCCGTCATCGCCTCTTGATATATCGCACGTTCGCAGTTTAGTAGTGTGCGGCTTAGAACAGTTCTGAAATAATCGAATATAATTATTTATTTTATTATTTCATGTTCTTTTTTATATGACTGTAACCCGGACAACGCCGGGCACGACAACTAGTTATGTATAGTTGCGTATCAGAAATGCGATTGGGTTTTTTATAAACAGAATGGATTGACAAAACAATCATATAAATCTTAACATAAAGTAGCTTTGCTTAAAATGTTTGCTTTATCCTTAAGTTTTTCATTCATTTTATTAATCGATAACAGATAACCTATTGAATATAGATACAATATGCATATGATAAATAAACAAAACGACAAAATTTGGATTATAATTGTATAGATTCAACGAGTTACTCGGTCGAGATGTGATCCAACAGAAACGTAACGCAGAACAGACACTGGGATATCAACCCCTAACGGCGACTACTAAGTATAAGGTATTTTATATATCTTCTATCTATATATATATATAAGCAAAGTTTGTTTTCTTATCCGAGGTAAATTCAAAAACTACTGGACCGATCAGCATGAAACGACAACCATTCGACGCGGAATTAATCGTAGATGCTTATAGGATATATATTTTTCAAAATCTATGAGCCATTTGCCATGTTTTCTTAATTTGTTTGTTCATTAATTTATTTGCTCCCATAAAACAAAAGACAGGCATTTATAAAATGGGTTTCCTTTGACGCACCATCACCTCAATACTACTGAACATATCGTGATAGGACTAATACCTTTCAACGCAGTATTTTTCGTAGACAGGTATTTTTGGATTCCACCGATCCTCTCTCCATTTTTTTTTTATTTACTCTTTTGTACATTTTCCACTTTAATTTACGCTTATATACATGTTTTCCGCTAATAAAAAACAAAATGCTCTTACTTTTATTCATTCATTTGTTTTTTTTAATTAGCTATAAATGAAACGTCATATGCACAGAACATATGAAACGCGGGCGGAGCCGCGGGCACCAGCTAGTATATATTATAATAATACTTAGATTATGTATTTTGCTAGTTCTGCACTAAAATAATAATAATAATAATAAATTTGGTAATAAAAGATTTTTAGGTGATTAAACGTCCTATTCCTAGACATAACTTTCCCTCCGAATTAGGGGGAAATTGCCATAATCGGCACGCTTGGTAGACGCGCTGGCGATCAGAGTAGGTGTTTATGGTGCGCAGAGGGCGGTGGTACCCGTCCCCAGGTCCATATCCCTTAGTCGCCTTTTACGACACCCACGGGAGTATATGGGGTGGTACTATTCTTAAGCCGGCACTGCGTGGTTTTATTACATAAGTTAAATAAAAAATAAACATGGTGTGTTATAATTTATACTAGTGTTCGCCTGTGATCGAGATTTGATCATAATTCATGAAAAACGCTAACAATTTTATTTGCGTTCGCATTGTCAATTGCTTGAAGTAAAACCTTCTCAAAAGTCAATATTCTGTCTACATCATTCTCCTGCCTTTTCCTAACTCACTTGCGGTCAGCGCAGTGTGTTTTTTTCTTCTTCCATACGTCCCTATCAGCCGCCATCTCTTCATTCACTCCTTTTTCTTTCATATCATTTTTCACACACTCCATCCACACTTTCTTTGGCCTTCCTTTACTTTTCCACCCTTCCACATTCATATTCATTACTATTTTACCCACATGCGCTTCCTCTCTTCTCGTAACATGTCCATACCACGACAAACGGGAACTTTTCTACCATTGACGCAACTTTCAAACTATAATATCTGTCAATATTCTGTCTACACGGTAAATAAATGTCAAGTTTGACATTGACATATTGTGATTGATAATGCATTGGTAATCGTTGTCAAATGCACTTTACTGTGCGTAATGTTTTGTTTATTGATTTAATGTATTTTTATGTATAATTAAAAAAAAAATAGCATTCTGTACTCCTTCGCTATATAAATTATAAGTGTTCGAAATTTCAAACTCCTCCGTCCACGCAGTTTTCGTAAAAAGGGCTACAAAGTTTTCGCTTCACGTATTAATATTATGATTTTGGGTATCTATGATGTGCGTTCACCCGGTTTGCTGAAAGTACCAGGAACCAGTTATTACATATATATATATATATATATGTGTAGGAATGAAAGGAACGTAAGACTGAGTGAAAGAATGCAATGTGAGCGAATGGATGATGAAAATAAGAAAAGAAAAAAGAAGATCGTAAATGGCGAACCGAAAAATGTGTCGGGAAAATTTGTAAAGAAAATAATAAAAGATTTAATTAGTGGAAGTATTGTGTTGAATCACTACCGATATCATATATAATAAAATATTTCTATGACAGATGGATTCAAAAAATTTGAATGTTTCTTAATTTGTTAATGGCCAGTATACAAAAGTAATGGCGGCGATCGAGGCGCCACATGACGATGACGTTACAATTAATTCACACAATCCTCCGTGACCCGTTAATTATTATTGAAGTTCGATAACATCGCAGGTACCGAAGAAGAACCAGTTCCTGTTGAAGCGTAAGAAGAGCAGAGACGAGATGGAGCTGGGTGACCTCGTCTGCCCTCTGAACGACGACTGCTCAGGTGACATACCCACGTCGCCAGTAAGTCGCCTCTACTAACACCACTAATCAATAACTAATCGGACAACAACACACACACACACACTTCGCTAAGGGATCGTACATTTATTACGTAAGCAACATTTTATTCCCCCCCCCCCACACGTGTCAGTAATATATTTGAAGCTCTACATTCCCCCCTCCACTAATGATTATGCAAACATTGACATAATTTAAAAAAAAAAAAACAACATTTTATAAGTATATATTGCTTACTAATCTCATGTCATTGATAATTACGGTAATACAATTTTACTGTATGCGAATGAAAGCGTAGCATGACGTCACACTGGTGGTAATTTAAAAAAAAAAAATAGAATTGACCTTAAGGATATTGACAGCCTCATCGGATTTTAGTGCCAGAGCTTAAGGCGATCTCAACCGGAGATGGTTTGAAAATGTGTTAAAATTCTAAGCTTCAATTAAGTGGAAAAAAGAACACTGAGAGTATACGTGTCAGAAGCGAAAAGTTCTTTAGCAACAGTGACGTAGCTTCTAAACGGGTGGGGGGTGCTCTTGAACTCAGGAGGCCATCGGACGCTGACAGACCAAACTTGCCGATGATTTCTCCCACTTTTAGTTGTAACGCAACTATAAGCACAGCAAATTTGAACTTGCCCTACCCCTAAAATCTTTCTTCTGTCTATATTGTGTTGCCAATTTATAAAATAATTACACAGGCATCCTTCCTAAATTTATTAAAGTTGTGTCAATACAAGTAGTACTTATATGCTGTGTGTGATAATAGTACATGCAGTGTCAGAGTGCTTGGCGTGATTTTGGGCTGTCATGTTGTTGTCCTTGTTTTTAACTCATTATTTTGCAGTATGTAATTTTCGTGGCATTTTGCGTGATATAGTTATGATACACAAGTGTAGTGAAGTGAAAATAATAATACGAAGCGTGAATTCTGAAATGTCCAAATCATTCCCGTTGTGGTCGTAACAGAAGGCCACCATTTTGTTACCGCCATTCATTTATTGAGAGTATTCCTAACGTCTGACTTGGCTGCATGGTCTACTAGTACCTTTGCCTTTTCCTTGAAAAAGGAATAAACGGAACAAAAAAAAACATGCAGTGTCACTGACAGTTTGTGCTTAAGCTTCTCCGGTTGAGGATCAAATCATACCTTAAACCGCTGCCGAAGCCATCACGCTTTATACTCAACATTTATTATATGTCTGTCTCTTTCGCACACGAACAAACTTATTAGTGTGACAGAGACCGATATCGTTTTATGTTTGCAAATTTTTACAAACGTATTCTTTGCATTTATAATTAAATGTACTCAGAATGATATTTTTATATCAGCTTCCAATTTGAAACAACTTGCCTTTTATTTTAAAGTTAGGTAGCTTCGCCAGTTTAACGAACAAAATTAGATCGTATGATTCGAAGTATAGTTTTTTATCTCAGTCAGAAATGATCGAACTGAATTTATGAATTTTGTTTACAATTTATTACGGCCATGAACACAAGTTATTTAGTTTCAAGTTTGTTTGTTGTTTCTAATCTTTAGTGTATCAACAAAATGGCGGTCCTTTATTAAAACCTTCCCGGTAGATTTTATGGATTTTCAATGCATTTCACTTATACACAGTAACCAAACTATTTTACAAAAAATGCTACAATTTTAGTTTGTAAATAAAATCTATCAAGAGTAATATTCAAACATATTTAATTAAAAAGCACATTTGCACTTCATTTTTGGGTTACAATTATTCACAGACAAAATACTACTATCGGTTACGGTTTAACATTCTAACTTGAAAGAGATTGATTAATTTTCTTCTTTTTTTTTTAACTTTCACCAGGCGTGGGAATATTAATCATTAATTTCAAATGGTATGTAATGTGTTTATTCGTTTTAAATTAACCTGGGGTTATTATGCCCGGATTCAATATACAATCTTAACTGTTAGATTAAGATAGAAATAAATCGCTTTTTCTGTCTGATCACTGATACTTTAGAGAGAGAAAAAGGAATTACTTTTCCGATTTCAGTAGAAAAAAAGATATTGAATCGTGTATTGAATCGGGGCTTTATTTATCGGGAATTTATAACACAAATATTGGGTTTTTTTTTTTCATGAATAAAACCCGGACGACGCTGGGTAAGGACATCTAGTAAATAGTATAAGAAGATGATAATTGCTTTTCAGACGATGAAGGTAAAATCAGCGGTGGCAGCGGGCGTCGCGTCGGGTGTCTATCCCCCGCGTGACGACGCGCGGACGCATTAGTGTTACAAACGGAATGTACTGACAACACTAACACACACTAGGCATCACTTATATATAAGAACGTACGACGAACACACCCTAATTTCTTATTATAACAGCTATTACCTAGCTTAAGAAAAAATTCTCATCTTGCAGCTATCAATAACAACGTATCTTTAATTATACTAAACGGTGATCGAAATTAGACAATAATATTTATTGATTTTTGAATATATATATATATATATAAAAATAATAACAGGCTCAAAAGACCTTGAGCCCATGGCTGCTAAAAAAGTTAACAAAAAAAACAATAGTAAAAAAATGACTGTGACTATTTCTTATTGGTAATAAAAATAGTTCACCAATTATTTTTTCAATTTCATTTGATTTATAAATATATATTTTCAATTATCGGTGCAAAATTGAAAACTATGACGGTCTTAGGGTCGATTTTTTGACTAATTTTACTATTACTAATACACAAACAAATGGTTATATTCGCAGTTCATTTTTTTGATGACAAAATAAACTATGGTTAAATTTAGCAATAGTTATTGATGTTGCCAGTAAAATGAACTGTATAATAGAATACTTTTGATTCCGGTAATTTTTTTTTGTAAAATGTGTCAGAGTCCAGAATTCGAGACGTGAAACAAACATTACAAAAAAACAAAGGATCCAGCTACTCTCGAACATCTGTGTCCATTATTATTTCTTGTGATCGTTTTGTAATGATATCAGTTCTTTTATTTCGTCTTGTTTTAAATATTATTTGATATTATAATTTATTTCTTGATTTTAATATATTTTATATGAACTTGATATACCATATAATGGAATACTTGTGGATAATATAATTCTTGTGAGAAACTATATTCATAAACAAAAATATTACGAAAAATATATTAAATAACAATACTTAGTCTGTTTACGTTGTACTTATTTTTAAAAAAATATTATATAAATTAATTTCACAATGAAACTTCAAAAATTATCTACTTCAAATGTTACACAAAAGCAATGAAACATCTGTTCGCGCTAGAGTTATCCATCCGCCATCTTGCTAACCCGACCAGGCTGAATGGGTTAATTTTTAAACAATTAGTCACATCTTTGACAATTGTTTAGCTTAACTATGTTAACGCATCAGGGCATTATTTTAACCATTTGGTTACAAATCTGACCATTTCTCGAGTTGACTACGGATTAAAAAATCGGCCCTAAGTCATACATTCTAAACTTATTGTGATCTCTTTTTAAATCGCCGAGTTTTATCTCTCAGACTATTAAAGATCAAGTTTAATTAAATTAAGTTATTGATAATGAGATATCTTTATTTATTACTATGGTTTGAATCGTAACTGCCAAATAAAAACAATATATCGATTAATATAGTAGAGTTTTAACATTAATATGTGGATTACCCGTCAAAATGAGACAATAGGAAAACAATGGAAAGCTGGCGTAAACGCCAGGTTAGTGCTCCAGGAGTTAAAAATTCGTATAGAAAAAATAAATTCGAAAAAAAAACATTGATTAATTTATATGAAATGTGTGATTCATATTACGAATGAATCAATTTAATAATGTGAATTAATAAAGTTGATTAATCTGAAGAAAAAAAAAAAGCAGCAATAGACATTCCAGTATGTTTTCATCATCATAATTAATAATTAACTAACACAGATCGTATCGTTTGTACTTAGAGCAATTTAATTAATTATAAGATTAACTTATTAGGATTCGACTGAACGGTGACAATATTAAATCTGGTCTCATTTCTAACTCGATACGGAACAATATCCGTGTTTAGATAACGTAATATATAACTTTGATAAAAATAATTAAATAAAAAAAAAACATTTAATTAGTCGATAAATTACAAAGAATATAACTATAAAATATAGAATTATAATTTATTATTTATGACAGCTAATTATTGTATCATTTATTTTCCCGCATGACGTTATAAGGAATTTTAAATTTAGAATTAGTTTCATGTCATTAGTGTTCGCACGATATATGGGGTTGCCATCTTCGAGAAACAGTTACACATGTCTTGTAATTTTTTTCGTGCTGTTCTATTTCTTGCAAACATCAATAAGCTCATTTCAGCTTATTCAACTTTTCTATGATTTCGTGGGATCATTAGTCTGTCGTGTAGTGATTTTTAATTCATACATTTATTCGACCGTACATTATGCAATATTGGTAAAATTTTACGTAATATAATTTAACCATTATGCAAAAGTCTAATATCCAATAACGCGAAACCTGAATTCTGAAATGTCACAAAAAGTGCTTGTACTATTCTAGAAAAATAGCCACCGGTTTATAATGAAATTGGTAGAATTGTGTACGCAACCGACATATTGTCATCAATTAACAACAAGATGGCGGCCCTAATCTGTATTTATTAAATTATCACAGTAAATGTAAAGCATGTTATAATTATAGGTTATGCGCACAATTAATAAAACTGTTGTTAGAGGAAGTAGTTGATCAGTTTTTAAACCTTTTTTTATATTTAACAAATTTAATTAAGACATGTAAATGAATTAATAATATTAGATTAATATTTCATAAAACCCGTTCCTACAACGTTGTTTGTGCCAATTGTTATAAATATCCCTTTGTAAGAATATTGTACGAGAACCCTGTCTTCCATAGCTTTATAATACGATTTTTTAAATAAAAGGCGCACGACTATAATTCGTATGCCTCGATATCATTAAAACGAAACGTATACAATAATCATAATATATTATTAAAAACATTTTTACGATAACTTAAAAAAAATTCATAAATGTGTAAAAGTTAAAATATAATAAATATCGATTCAACACAATTTCTGTTTTTGATTATTTCATTCTTTATTATTTTCAAATAACTGTTGAGATTTCGCGTAATTCGTGTCCGCCACTTTTAATATTTTCAGACCCTCTGGAATAATATTAAGTAAATTATATAAAAAAAACATTTAGATTCGTAGAGTCAGTTGGTCAGTAAAAAATATTTATCACGGAACATGTAGATGGAAACATTTGGTTTAAAAAAAAATCCCATATGCCAAAATTGTAAAGGTATTCCACCTTCGTATATAAAACCAATTTTATTCAAATGAGCCAGCAATTTATTATAATATTAAAAGATAAAACAAAATTTTATTTTTACCAATTATGTTTTCAATATTTTTACCTTTACCGCGTCCTTTTCGACGCAATTCCGCTAACCTTTCCACCTCATTATCTTGATCAGTGTCCTTTTCTCTTTTAATTGATTCTTCTTGGGCTTGTTTCAAAAGTGATTCTTCTAAAAAATGTCAGTTCTGAAAACCAACATACATAGTTTTATCACTAACTAGATGTGTGCCCGCGGTTGCGCCCGTGTTTCATATATTCCTTAGTGCATTTTTTATACACGAAACCCTAATTATTTTCCTAAAACTTCAGTACTAAGATAAAGTAAAAGTATTTCTCATAAATGCAAGCACTTACCCGTAAAATCCGATTGATTTTATTCATTTTTTTTTGTTTTTTTTTTTTTTTCCGCTGAACCCTAATTTTTATTCGAAAATTAAAATTAAAAAGTATATGTTACGCGGAGTAACTTCAGCTATCTACGAAAAAAAGTCTAGTCAAAATCCGTCCAGCCGTTCCGGAGATTATCCGGAACAAACAGCAGACAAAAAAAAAAAAAAATTGAATTTTTGGTATAGGTATCATTCATATTTTGTAAATTTCGTATATAGTAAGAAAATGATATTACAAACAGACACTTCAATTTTTATTTATTAGTATAGATGAACGAATTTACGATGTTTAAAACTACCAAATGTTTAATGTCAGTTCTATAATAAAACTTGAGTTATTATATACTAACTACTAAAATAGATACAAAAAATAGGTCCAGATCTTTTTATCAAAAAAAATTTACGTGAGCCCCATATAATGAGTTTCCTACGGGCATAATTAGGCGCATTAATACACATGTGAAACGTAAAAAGTGACGTAAATTTACTCTTAAGTCTGGAATCCATTCCTATCCAGGCCCCATTGAATATGTTTCCAGCGGTGGGACGTGCTTTTGCTTCAGGCTCCATTAATTGCGTGACCTGTTGCTTACATTCAGTCGACAGCTGATTAACGATATTCGTACGAAAACGCCATTTCCGCATCACCTGATTAATAAATCTAGTTTTGGTGAACTCTTCGAAATTACTATCTAAAATTAACAATAATTGTATAAACACCTGCTTTTCGTACAACTTTTTGACGGAAGTCTCGTTGAAAGGCAATGCTTTATTTAGCATTGTGTAGAGGATAATGCCGATAGACCACATATCGGCCAATTTCGGCAAATAAGGCACACCCTTTAATACTTCAGGAGCCGCGTAGGACAGCGACCCGCAGTATGTTTCACTAAGCACGTCCCTATCTCGCTGACGAACGTTCCGTGCGAAACCGAAATCTGTTATCTTCACATTATAATTTGCTGTTATTAATATATTTTCACACTTTAAATCCCTATGCGCTATATTCATCGAGTGTATGTAATGGATTCCGGATATTATCTGCCTCATCCACAGCCTACTTTGATTTTCGGGTACCGCTCCGTTTTGTGTCAGAAAATCTAAGAGATCACCGTTTTCGGCGAACCGTAGAAATATGAAATATTTAGCTCGTCGTTGAAAAATATTTGAAACATTGACTATGTGAGGGTGGTTTATCCTTATTAGAATGTCCAGTTCTCTGGGTAGAAATTTAGTTAAGTAATCTCGAGGAGCTTGTGCCGTGTCTATTACTTTGCAAGCCATTATTGTGTGACGAGTCTCGTCGATCATGTGCGTCGCTTTGTAAACCTGAAAATATTATATCCAATTGTATTTTTCATATCGATAACTTCGTTACACGAGTCATTTAGATACGAAGGTCCACTTTACCTTAGCATAAGATCCTTCTCCAATAATCTTTTCTAACAAAAACCCCTTTTCTTGCAACACTAGAAGGTCTGATTGTGTTGTGCTAAGATCTGCTCTGTACCTCGTACCCATTAGTTTTATTTTAGCTTACATTATTTCATTTTCACTTTCGTCAGCAACATAATGTTCCTTGGCACCAAAACTCTGTTTTAAATTTAGTTTTTTTCATATTTACGTTTTCATTTCATGCTGTTTGAAATGTATGTAAATTTGACAATTTATTTGTGTCAAAAGTATTTTTTTTAATTACTTGAAGATGCCAATATTTTATATTCATGAAGTTTTGTTTAATAAACGGTAATTGAACCGTATATAATCATAAGCGGCTATCTATAATTTAGCTATCTACAATCGCCAACAAAAAAACGTTCATATTGGTTTATTTTTAAACTTTGTGCTACTAACTTCATGTTGCCACATAAGTGAACTCCTATAGATTAAAATACAGTTTATATCAATCATCACTGCTATACTTTAGGAAGAAAGAAACATTTTTTTCTACTTTGCCAAAAATGAGTTGAAGTGTAGATAGCTACTTTTGATTCTATACGACTCATTATTTAAAAAATAGGTAGCGAAATAGTCATTTTTTAAAACAATGTTGATTTCTGTAAATTTTACACACTAAGGACTCAAAAATAATATAAATGTACTACTAAAAACATAGAAACAAAAACTACTATTGACATGAAAACTCTCAAACTGAACTTAACTTCAATGTATAAGCTCTTCACGCACTGTAAACTACTAACTTCATATATTATTTACTACTATCATTTACCGCAAATTAGTGCGTTTTTATTTGACATACCAAGAAGACGCAGAACCTACATCACATGTATTTTTACAACAGACGTATTGGCTAAACACACATCTTTGTCAGACTTTGCGACATCTGGGAGATCAAGTTTTTTTAGAAGCTGACACTTCTCATCTCTTGCCTTCTTATAAGCTACAGTCTCTTGTGGTGTCCATTCTATAACAATCACAATTATTAAAAAAGTACAATAAATTATTCTGAATGATTTTTTTGCAGGTACAACTTTTATATACATGAGTACCTAATAACCTAGAATCCATAGCAATCCACTCGCTATTAATTATTTGATCAATTTTAATTCTACTCTGACAATTCGGATCGAGCATTGATGTTATTAATTGTTTACAATTTTCTGAAATCGAGTCAATGTAGCGTGATCGGAATTTCCAGTTTTTTTATTAATCTGAGCTTGATGTAGTTGCTTCAAGTGTTTGTCTTCGAACGGCATCGCTCTGTTTAACATAACATACAGCACTATACCTAATGACCACACGTCAGTTGGTTTTGGGTAATACGGTGCACCTTGCAAAATCTCCGGTGCTGTATACGAGAGTGATCCACAAAATGTCTCACTGTGTATATCTTTAAGTCTCTTATCAACACATACACGAGAGAAACCGAAGTCTGATAGTTTTGCATTCTGATTAGCGGTTAATAGGACATTTTCACACTTGATATCTCTATGCGCTATTTCAAGTTCGTGCATATACTGTATTGCGAGCGCAAGTTGACGCGTCCATATCCTAGCTTGATCTTCATGCACAGCTCCTTTTTGCAATACAAATTCCAACAGATCTCCCTGTTCCATGAAACGCATGAATATAAAATATTTATATCTCCTTTGAAATATACTATGAGTGTGCACGAGATGCGGATGGCTTAGTTTCATTAACATTTCTATTTCCCTCGGTAAGAATTTCTTTACAAAGTCTCTTGGCGCAGTATTAATATCTATAACTTTGCACGCTAAAACTGATAGCTTGTCGTTTTTATTTGGATTTCTGTACTCCGATAGATATACCTGACAAAAAATAAATCTGTTATTTATAATATTTAAAACATCCTAACGTACTTTTTTATACCTTAGCATATGACCCTTCATTTATTTTCTTTATCATCTTGTAGCCACGAGTTGCAAGTGTTAATTGTTCTGATCCAGTAAGTTTTAATTCTTCCTCAAGAGTATGGAACTGAAACCAAACTCTAGTTACATAAGAACCCAATAACTAAATAATATTTTTTCACAATATACAATTTCTATAATGTACCTTTAATTTACCCTCCATCTATTCAAATTTCTTTTGTTTTGACGCGACGTGAGCAAGAGATTTTAACATTTCACTCGCCTGTAAAAATAATTCGTATTAGTAATTCGAATACTTGATAAATATTTTTATTGGATCTAGGTTTACCCTTAATTCAGACTCTCGTTGTGATCCTTCTAGAATGTCTCCTTGTCTCTTGGGTGGATTTCTATGAGAATCCGATAATCTGCGACGTTCTTCTTTAGCTCTTTTAAGTGCCGTAGCTTCTACTGCATTTAGAGCTACGATAATTCATATTATAAAAACTGAGTAACGATACAAATAACTAAATATCTAACAAAAAATGCATTGCTAGTAACAATAATTTCTTTATTAATTTTAAGTTTTCTTGTGCATAGAACGAATAAATGTAGAAATAATGAGAAAAACTTACTAGTTAATCTGCTGTCCATAGCAATCCATGCGGAATTAAGAATATGTATGGACGTGTAACGTAGGCCTGGGTCGGGTTCCAGAAGATGTTTAACAACACTTTTGCACTCAAGCGACAAGACGCTAGCGACGCGGGATCTGAACCTATACTTCTTTCCCATCTGCTGTTCATATAACTTGCGCATGCGAGTGTCGTCAAACGGCATCGATTTATTCAACATTACAAACAAAACTACACCCAACGACCAAAGGTCTGTCGGCTTGGGGAGGTATGGCTTACCACGTAGAATCTCAGGTGCCGCGTACGACATAGACCCACAATACGTCTCACTGAATATCGGCTGATCCTCTTCATCGATACAAAGACGTGAGAAGCCGAAATCAGATAGCTTCACGTTAAAATTGGCTGTCAAAAGCACGTTCTCACACTTGATATCCCTATGAGTGATTTCCAATTCATGTAGATATTGTAAACCGAGCGCCAGCTGTCTCATCCAAACCCTCGATTGGTTCTCAGATACGCAACCGTTCTTCAGAATATAACCGAGGACGTCGCCATTTTCAGTGAATCTCATAAATATGTAGTATTTCGTTTTTCTTTGAAATATACTGTGCACGTGAATGATGTGAGGATGGTTTAAACGTATAAGTACGTCTATTTCACGCGGTAGAAATTTTACGACAAAATCCTTCGGGGCTTTTGAAGTTTCAATGATCTTGCACGCGAGTGAACTTTTGTGTGATTCGTCCTTCGTTGAATATTCAGTTAGAAATACCTATGTGTAATTAAATGGACACATGTTAAATTGATAGGTATTTCCATCCATTCAACCGAAAGACCACTGCTGGATATAGGTCTCCCTCAAAGGAACGATTGTGTCATACTACGGGGGTTGGGGGGGGGGGGGTGGATTGTCATAATCGCCACGCTTGGCAAGCGGGTTGACGATCGCAGTCAGGTGTTGGTGGTACTTAGAGGATGCTGCTGCCCATACCCTGGTTTATCCCTTAGTCGCATATGTATTTAAGTAAATAAATTATTACAATGTTTTACAATGGAATGAAGTAGGCAAAAGCGTGCAGTCCACATGATGTTAAGTAATCACTGCAGCTTTAACCGTAATTCTAAATATAGCTTCTAAGGTATTAAAGTTTTAAGGTCTGCCTTAAACGCTTTATGTCCCAAGCTACCTACCTACTCTACCTACTCTTGAAGTTTTTTTTAATCTTTACAAAAAACCACTTACTTACAACCTATCTTGTATATGTAGGTAGTATTAAAAACAAATTAAGTGGGTACTTTAAGTAAATGATTAAAAGTGCCGTACAAATCCAACTAATATTTATGACAAAACTTTTGGTATTTTGAAATACCTTGGCGTAAGCACCTTCCCCTAAAAATTTTAGTAACTTGTATCCTTTGGAAGCTAATGTGTTTTCTTCAGACGCAGTGCTTTTCACTTCGGTCATGATAAAACAAACATTTGGTTGAGTATCGAGCCATAAGCCTCACGCACGTTATTCAACTTGTCCTCGTCAACTATTGATCGGTTATTCATGACCAGGGAGTAATGACACATCTTTATATTGTTTTTTTTTATTTTTCATCACTAAAATTTATGTTTACATTGTGGTAGTGAACGCTATCATCTAATTGTCGTAGTGACATGCGACAACATATTGTTCTTAAAATGATAGACAATAGACGAGATTACAGATATCAAGAAAATAACTATTTAGTCGATTGCGATCACAATCATTATTGCAAAAAAAGTAAGAAGATGGATAAGAAACGATTGTATGTACGTGTGATGCGAATCTTAAGATGGACGTGTGGTGTCGAAGAATGGATAAAGTCAGAGTTGATAAACAGAAGAAAAAAATATTTTCAACTGATCTTTTATTTTACCTATTTATATATAGGTACATACCATTTCTATAGAGAACGGAGGTGAGAACTGAAAAAGCGTACGTTGACTGGTGTTAAACTAAGGTACTATTAAGCCGACTATATCCGCCTCTTCCTTGCCTTCTCATACTTCCCTTTCGCACCATCTACAAGTTTTTTGGCGTCAGACAATAACGAGAGGAGGAGAGGGACCGGACGTTTCCTAATCGGCGGTCGATGAAGGGGGACGACTTGTGCCAAGCGGACCCCCTGGACGGAAGATAAACGGACGGGTCCAACCCTAGAACACGGTATAGTGCTTTGACCGCGATCTCACCTGATGTTAAGTGACGATGTGATCCAGGATGGTAAACACACTAAAAGCCTAGAAGTACTGGTTCTCAAGCAGTGCTGCCGGAACACAGCTCGTATTTGGCGACAGGTTTTGAAACTTGAGGGTGGTAATGGTCTCTTCACGATGTTTTCTTTCACCGAAAGCTCAGGACGAGCTCGCGGTCGGAACGACGCGAATCATACAGGAATGATCCTGCGAACCCACAGGAAGGCGGTGGACGGCACCCTAGGGTATTAGTAGGTATTCCCGGTACTTCAGAATGGGCGAGTTTCACATACAATTTCACCACAACAAGGAAAAACACTTCACTTCTTCACATAACTGCTAAATTTATATCATACTCTTCTTACCTTACGGTAGCACCATTCTGATGGATTTATGAACTTTTGGGGCTAATAACTGAACACTTGTCAGTGTCAGTGTTCAGTATCAAACGCCGCTGTTTTGCATTATACTGTACTTAACTAACTAGTCTCCCCTATAAGACTGTTCTTCTTGTTTATCTATAACCTTCAATTTTATAAAAATCTAGCACCTATAGGTGTATCCCAGTAACATCTCATAAAAGCCAACACTACCAGTACCAGCATGTTACCGTCTTCGATTATATTGTCACTTAACATCAGGTGAACTTGTGATTAAACGCTAAACTTTTAAAATAAAAATATATATTATCCATACTAGTTGTGCCTGCAGCTTCACCCGCTTTGAATTCAGACAAATTTTCCTATGTGGATGCAAAATGTCATTACCAAATTTCATCGAATCCGGTTCAGTAGTTTTTTGCGTGATTGATGAAGAAACTAATAAACAGACAGACAACATTTTTTCAAACTATCGAATATGTTGTGTTCTTTAGTCGAGTCTGAAGCCCTGCTTAGTATTTTTCTTAAATATCTCCATGTATAGATTTCATCTCGTTAGCCTTTTATTATAAACTACAGATAAACCATTGGTGTTGTTAGTACTGCCTCGGTAGCGCAGTTGTATTACATACGACTGCCGTTCTGAGGTCTCGGGTTCGATCCCCGGGTCGGGTCAAGTGATATTGGGTTTTTTCTAGTCAGTATCATCCC
This sequence comes from Samia ricini, assembly GCA_014132275.2. Taxonomy (NCBI): domain Eukaryota; kingdom Metazoa; phylum Arthropoda; class Insecta; order Lepidoptera; family Saturniidae; genus Samia; species Samia ricini. Next base: position 27,573,853 of record AP028159.1, on the reverse strand, counting down.
GGAGTTTGGAATTTGTGCCCGATATGGCGACAGGCTCGCCCCCTGTCACATCTGGGACGGAACTAAGCTCGGCGAAATGTGGGTGGTGTAGTTCGCTATTTCACCTCTGCCTAACCCTTCGGGAAAAACAGGCGTGAGCATATGTATGTATGTATGTTGTTAGTATTAGCATATTTTTATTCTGTTATATAATTTCGAAAAAGTATGAAATTGTCATTTCCCTTAACCATACGTAAAATGCACAAATATTTGTTTTTAATTATGTAAATGAAACAATCACGAAATAAATAAAAATATATATTATAATTTTCAATAAACCTTTAAACATAACAAAAACTAAATAATAAATATTGACACTTTTAAAATTATAAATGCACACATGTCGATCACAGTTCCAAATGTTTTTTGTTGAAAAATTCCCCGGCCAACGATATCCTTTGCAAGAACGAAGGAGCCGGCGTCAGCAACAATGCGTATTTGTCCACGTCCGGATGTTCTGGATATTTCTTTTCCCATCGTATCCTTTCTAACAGTCTCTGCGGTTCGCATTTCGGTTTACTTTTCCAATCGCTACTCAGAAAGTCTTGTATCACTTTTGGCAACAGTTTTTTAAACGCCTTCTTAGTCTTCGTCACACTTGGCGATTGAAGAATTTGCAAATCTATCGGTCTCTGTGGTACAATTATATCGTCCACTTCGACATTTCCCTCAGAATCATCATTGCTTTCTCTGTCCGATACCATTTCTCTATTAGAATTCAATGTCTCCTCATAATAATCTGACACATGTTCTGTATCATTATCTCTTGGATTAGTTTCATTTTTAACTTTCCTTATATTAACATACGCACCGTCTATATTAACATACGCGGCCTTCGTTTCTGTTTTGATTATCTCTTGATTTTCATGAAAATCTCTATCAATCTCTTTAGATTCTTCAAGAATATAATTGCTATCATCTATTTGTATGTTACTTTCTGTTACTGTTTTAGTAGTTTCTTTAGATATATTCTTCTTAGAAGTACTATCGATAAAACTCATGAATTTGATACTGTCTTCCTCTTCGAGAATTTGATACATTCGATGTACTTCACTCATGTTTATCCTGCAGCATTAAAATAAATATATACTTGAATTATTTGAGAAAGTTTACTCTGTGACTATTACGTAGTTTCTAAGTACTAATTAGTATTTCATTATAAATTAATATTTATAAAATCTCTATTTTATTGAATTACTAATAGACTGTTATTAACTGAAGAAGGAAACCTTACAGCATTTAGTTTGTCCAACAACGTTCAGTTTGTTTGTTTTAGTTTGTAAAACCAAAATGTGACATAGAATTTATTGCCTCATTTAAGTTAATAGTCGATTTTTTTTTTCTAAACTAGCTAATACTGTTGACCGGAAGGGCCTTTACAGCTTCACCGAACTTTGAGGGCGAGTACTGAAGGCACTCAGCCGCAAAAGGTAGCGCAAAAGGGTTGGCCGCTACCTGAGTGTGAAAACTCCCGCGGAATTTTGATCCTAGCTAATCCCTACATTTTTTATTTAACATAAACAAAGGTTCCTTACAGGACCTATGTACCTGCATGTTATGTACAGGAGTGTCTGTGCAGTGTTGTGCGTGTAATGCTCAATGCATGGGCTGTGTCACTGTATCACGCTGGCGGCGACGTCAAGAGCCTCCCCAGTTGGGGAACGAGGCACGTCTTGGGTCGCCGCCTGAGGGGGACCCGGAGTGTGTGCGGGAGTAAAATTAGCCGCTCGTCCCCGGCGGCGGGAACGGCGGTTTCGCGGGCGTGGGCGCTGACACGCGTATGTACGAGGAACGTGAGGAAAGATTCTATTTTCGCGCGTGATGTTATCGTCGCGGTCGATTAGTATGTTACGCGGACGTCGCCGCTTTTGGTCGGCGAATCGGACCGGCGAGTACGAGACGGCTCGTACTATGAGTGGGTTCGGGTGTGTCTCTGCGCGTTCGAAGAAAGCGCGACAGTGGGTTTTGAGTTCGGACCTAATGGTGGGCAGGTTCAGATCCAACTGTACAGAATGTTTTATAAGAATTGCAAAGAAATGAGAAGTAAAAAAATGGTTATAAAAATATTTTGTTCCTAACTAATGAGATAGACATAAACCAATTATTGATTAAAATACCAACTTTACATTTCCATATCACTGTCTGAAAGAAGGAAAAAAAAGAAAAATATAAAGTACATAGCTTCTGCACTTAAACCTAAAAAAAAAGTTATCAATGTAATGGAGTCTTTGAGCTTTGACGCTTTTAGAATTTCTTGAACGCCTTTGTTTTATTATATCAAACGACCATGGGTCGACCCAGTCAGTTCAGTTTGAGTTGAAAATCGAGCATAAAAACAATGATAGAACCGCAAAGTATAAACATCGATATATTTTTATTACATATAAACTAAACCCATAGATAGTAAAATGACTTTTATATTCAAGTAATATAACTCACCCTTGTCTTGCTTCGTGGCAACAATACAACATATTCGGATCGATCGGGTGAGCCTCGGTATTGAATACATATCCACCGAGATCCACTACACATTCTCCGTTCGGGGTGTTTATCACTGTGCCCTGAACTCCCGGGTTATGAATAAAGTTGTCCGGGTCAAATAATAAATATAGATATTTAGTGGTTTCAGCAAGGAAGAACGATTCCATACGATCCTCTTTTCTATGATCGCGAACGTCTTTTATCTGTAAATATATTTTTTTAGATTTAGGTTTAGATTTTGAATCTCCACCAGAGAGTTTTTGGCGGGATTAAGATAACAGAGAAGGCATTTCGGCGGCACCTCACTCTGTCATGTAGTATCTGTTATCTTTAATCCAATAACTTGTGTTACTGGACCCTATATTTTGTGCTTTTGGTGGCGTTTTATCTAATATAGTTTGGTTATTGTTTACGAGTGAATTGATAGTAATGACAGGAGACGTTTATTCTGAGGTGCCACCAGACTCTCATTGAACATTCTAGAGGGATTGCCATCATCCTACTAGGGTGATGGTACGAAGTTCGTCCCTCCGTGCCCCCTTTTTTTTTGACGGGGGGAAATTTTTTGACGGAGGGAATTTTTTTTGACGGGGGGAATATTTTTTTCACGGGGGTAATCCGTACCCCCTTACCTATTGCATTGGGGGACTCCGGTCTCACTAATGCAATAGGTAAGGGCAGTGCGTAAATGCATTTCCCCCCGTCAAAAAAAAAAGTGTGTTGGTACGAGTTTGAACTTCAGAATAATCGGTATGGACAAACGTTTCTAATTCCTGGAAGGCAAGAAGTATGTTCAGGCGACCAACGAGTAAATGTATCACTGTAATAGTTGGGTTTAATACGATTTTATTTGTCTATGTGTTCAGTAAATAAATACTTGTGTGCGGAGTAAGGGCATTTTTTTGTGACACCACCGTCCTGAATTGTAACAATATATAGGTTTTTCACAAGTGTACGATGGTCGGAATCTTGTACTAACTAAGAAGAACTAAAAACTACTAGGCAACCACGGAGACATAACGAAAACTCGAAAATTTAGAAAAAAAATGTTTAAAATTCGTAATTTTGAAATTCAATGTAATTAGTAACATCACCTTTTTTTTACGGGGGGAAATGCATTACCGCACTACCCTTACCTATTGCATTAGTGAGACCGAAGCATTAGTGAGACCGAAGAATTAGTGAGACCGAAGATTAGTGAGACCGAAGTTAGTAACATCACCTAACATTTAACATTAGTCTGGTTTGTACATCTACTGGCGTTCCGGATAATTAATTATGTAGATTTTCATTTATCTCTGAGCGCCAGCACTTAAACGCTATTTATACCTGACCTACTGTAGCATGTTGACGGATAACGTCATGAACATTTGTAACGCGAATCTATCTATAAGTTTTTCCCCTACCCGAGAATCGCTGGACGCAACTAAACGAGTTTTAGACGAACAAATAATTAACCGTGGCATAGCCGCAGGGCGTCCTCGCGCTGTGCTGGATGCTCCTGAGGATATCTTCACCCATTTGCAAGAGTATGGGATCCCTCGTGACCCGGTACAAGTACATGATGGACTCGATCAGTTCCGGGCGCAGCGGGTAGCTCTCCCTAGCTGATGAAGCTTCACCGATGCCCAGGTTGTACACTTCGGGCGTGAAGCCGTACTGCCTCCAGACGCTGTGGTAGTTGTGGATTATGCGCATAGCCGAATCACTTTCGCCTGATAATAATACACAGACTCTTTTACTCTCCTGTATACAATTGAACCTGTACAGCTGAGATCTTGAGATATCTAGATTTAGGGCTCACTCTATCACTTATTTTATTAAAAAAAAAAACTCCCGTGTTCCCACCCTGATTAATGACGTTATAGTAAATATTTTTATTTCAAATAATACATATACACCCTGTGTTTTGATTTTTTTTAATAAATTCATTATTACATGGTTCGGATCATTTTCGACTTTTGACGTTTTCTTCTTACCAATAAGACTTAAAAGCCCAGGCCAGTACGACTCCAGTGACTGGAATACGGGTAGAGTGACTTGGCCTCGCAGCATTGTCGCCCACACAAACCAGTCATCTTTTTTTAAATACTTCTCGATCGCATAACGAGCTTCAACGAACATCGACATTAACTCGGGCCTGTCCAACAATATGGCACCTGGAAATACAATAAACAACTTCACGCATACCAAATCTATGGCTACCAAACTGCGTCACGCGACAGCAAACAATTTTGGTAGACAATGAGTTACAAGACAATGACATGACAATAATACGCAGGACGGGAAGAGTATATGTTAAACTGAATGTTAATTTTTTTTTTTTTACAATATGCACTACCTATGTATTCACATTCTCATTGCGCTACCTATGTTAATAATAGATTGGTATACAATTAGGTGAACCGTTTATTTTGAAAGTGGTGTAAGTCAATTTTTGAGAAAAATCAGTTATCACGTAATTCATGCTTAATTTAATGTAATTTTTTTATATTTAACTAGTCCGTGTTTAATTTCTCAAAAAAACCCATGTTTTGTAAAACTTAAAATCAGTCGGTAAATGAAATTGCATAATCATCGATTATGAAAGTGGTGTAAGTCCAATTGACAGAGGTAGGTGGCATAGTAATATGTTGGTTGAGGTTCCTCAAAATTGCACCATATACCGTTTTTTATAAAACAACGATGACGCACGCAGAATTTAAAAATTATTAATTTATTACCTCTACGTCCTGGAAGACCGTTAAAATTTTAAAAAATCCCCCTAGAGACTTTGTACCAAAATGCCAGACCTGTTACGTACGAAAAATATAAAGACATAAAGCAGGTACTATATATCAGGGGGCGACGCGGTGCTTGCGAAAGCCACCCCGTGTCGCCCCCGTCCCAAATGCGGCGGACGGCCCCGGGGGGTTTTAGTGGGTATTTCCGGGCGCTTCACGCTCGGGTGAGTCCCACACTGGCACGGAGTTCGTCCCTCCGTACCCCCTTACCTATTGCATTGGGGGACTCCGGTCTTACTTGTGCAATAGGTAAGGGTAGTGCATAAATGCATTTCACCCCGTCAAAAAAAAAAAGTACTACCCTATATACCTCCGGTGCATCATGCATATTTTGAAACTATACCACATGCAGAGAATAAGTAAATTCTTGTAATCAGTATCTTGTAATGACAATGTAATTGCCGTCTAAAATAAAATTTTATGCGTATTTGTAAACAAAATTATATTAAAATGAAGTACATTTTAAGCGATATTTGATTTTTCAAAATTGAAATTTAACGATTTTTATAATTGTCTAATTTTGAAAGTGGTGTAAGTCTATTTACAGCACATAAATATGTGTTATCGTATTATAATTAGCCAAAAACCTGTATTTTTAAATCAACAAATATAGTATAACCTTTAATTTTCTCGAAACAAAAGAAAATGGGCTTACACCACTTTCAAAATAAACGGTCCAGGTAATTGACACTATGAGCCAATCGTTCCAGAACACAACTTCTCTAAAATACTTCATTTTAACTCTGAAAACCTGATCATTGTCAATTAACTGCAAGTTAGATTTTTAGTACCTTTGAAATCAATGAATAGATAGTAAATTAGGTTGTCATAAATGACTTCATAGGTTATTATTAACATACAAAATATATGGGAAAATCGCGTTTGATATTTCATAAAAATATGTCAATATTAATAGATGGTATTAACTACCCAATCTATAAAAGTGCGGTCCGCAGTGGTACCTCACATTGATCTATGTGGGATTTTACCAGAAAAGTGTGACGACTAAGAAGAAGCCAGGTTAGAATGATTTTTGGACATCCCATTGGAATATGAGTGAATACTGCCAGAAAATAAATAACTATTGAATTATTAAAATACTAAGCAGTTAAGTAGGTTTTGAGTTTACCAATAATAAACAAAAACCTCTTTACATAATCAATATATATGAAAGAAAATTGACTGGGTGTTTCCTATTTATATAAAAGTAACTCTTCTCAAAGAATTAAGAAACACTAAGACAATTGAGTAATTTAATTATAAGAAAAAAATTAAATCTCATTTTAAACATGGCAGCAAATTGTGAAACAGTCATTAAGTAATGATCGAAGGAACATTACAATTATATTATAAAACCATCCTTAATAACATGGATATTTTTATACTATCATATAAAATATGATTCCAATTATTTTGAAACATTTTAAAACTTCAATGTATATTTTATTCTATAATCCACACTAGTGGTGACCTTAAGTTTAGAAAATAATCTTATAGGTTCGACTGTTTGTTTGTAGATATATTATACACATTAAAGAAAGTATTTATTAAAAAGCCTGAATATTTTTAATTTCGTACTCAGTTTAACAATTACATTATATTAAGCTTATTAACATCTTTGAACGATTTTCCAGCTGAGCTCACTCAAGAAAACCCAGTGTAGCTGTTAAAGGTTGAAGAGGGAAGGCATTATTCAGAAACAAAACAAAATGTAACTTTAATTAAAGTTATCACAAGCTATTACAAACCTTTAACCAAATATTCATAATATGAGTCAACTCCACCTCCGATGCCAGCATCCTGAGCAGTCCAACGGCCAGTCATTACATCTATGTGATTACCGAGCAGTCCGATAGGTGATTTATGATGGTATAGCGCTTTGAGTGCATTGTAAGCTACCTGGTATGACAATAATACCTTATTATTAATACATAGCATCACGCCTCTCACACATATGAGTAGACAGAGACTACACCCTTCCACCTGCCACGATCCTGACACACGTCTTTCGCTTCTTCTACTTTCATACATGCTATTCTTTTAAGGGTACTTTAGTCTGGTCTTTCTTCAGAACATCCTCGATCTGGTCGAGATATGTTCGCTTAGGAACTACCCTTACCGGCTTAACTAGTCACCATCTCCTTGTAAATTTGTTTAGTCAATGTCCATTCATCCATCCTCTCCACCTGTCAAACCAATTAATCATATCTTTCTCACTGCATCCTTTACCACGCTACAACATTCCCTTATCATATTTCCTTACTTTATCCATAATTCTCACACCAGTAATATTTCTCATCTCTACTGCAATCAGTTTAGAATTCAATCATTCTCTATACAACCACATCCACTCGTACTCCCTAACAAAACACTTGTTACTACAACATCAGACACAAATGAATACACACACTCTATCTCTCACTCATCTAATTTGCAAATTATAACTTTACGTTCAATGGTATTTAAGTGTAAACAAAAGATCATAGTATAATTCTAAGATGAACAAAATACTACTTTTACAAAGTAACTAATATCTTACTTCTTCATACAGGGGATCTCCAGTAAGCCGACTCAGTGTCCCAAATTCAATGATAAATGTTCCAACCCCAGCAGTGCAGGTGACACTAGTCTCACCTGGTGGTACACCAGATCTTAAATTAATTGTACCATATGGCATACCAGTAGTTGTGTCAAATGCAGCTATTAACCTTTGTGCAACATCTTCAGCTAGTCGTAGGAGTGGACCATTGCATGGCCACCCAGGTTCTAATTTCATACCTGTCCTATTAAATGATTTCATTAGTTTAATATTATTTAGTCTTAACAATAATTTTATTTTATTTACAAAGTCAACAAGTATGTACAGTTCACTCTGATATCAGTTATCAGTAACTATATTTTTAACTGTTTTCATTTTTATACAAAATCCAAACATTATTTAACCATTATAAATTATTCTAGTTCAGTATAACAGTGACAATAATTGTTGTAAAATACCTATTTATATTTTTAATTTTAAATAATTTGTAAACTTATAACTTACCACATTAACTTAAATATCTTAAAATTACAACACAGTCACAGAAATACAGACTGCTCTACAATATTATAAAAACTTACTTATGTGACAAAAGATGAGCGCTCAATAGACCTCCAATAATTCTAATATTTGTCTCAAAAACTGATACATTGATATCAGCATCAAAGTTTTTCTTCTGTAAGACAATATCCACAACTCTGTTGAATTCTGTGTAGTTTCCCATTATAGCTAATGTATCCAATGCGTCAATGAGGGTAAGTGAATAACTTCCCCAAGTATCCATACCGTCACAGGACAAAGGACGAAGCTCATCATAAGGGTATGCATACCTTAAGTAACTGTCGTATGCATGCTGGAACATATCTCTGACTTCTTCTCTGTTAAATTAAAAAATATTATGATCTAATAATGATGATACAATTATTTTATAAAATCACAAAAAACAAAGATTATTTACCTTAATTTCAGTATATCATCCTTTTTGTACATTCTTATAGTGTAGCATAAATGACAACTCAAAAATATAAACAATAAAAATATTAACTTCTTCATGTTTCATTCAAAATAAATAAAAACACTCTTTTAAATGAAATTATATGTAAGTATTCATATATGTAGTTTGTTTTTATAGGTGATAACTTCAAGTATACCTGGATAGTGAGTACTATCTCTGGTGTATCAGTATCTCTGATACTATACCTATGTACATAAGCTAAACTTAAAGAGTATAGACCTAAGAACTATGCCTAATTGCCAAAATTATTCAAGTTGCTGTGTTCAAGATCATGTCATATTTTTTTGTTTCATTAATTCTAATGATGTGCTCAATCTATTACCAACAATCGATCATTTATTGTGTCAATCATGATTGATTATCACTGAAATAATCGACAATCACCGACATTTTTTTTCCTTTTTAGGGTTCCGTACCATAATGGTAAAAAGGAACCCCTTTTGGTGAAACTCCAATGTCTGATAAAATCTGTCCAGATAAAAGTATTTTTGAAATATAATTTCTTTTGATGAAAATGGTGTCTAGAAAGGGTTACAAAAAAATTAAACCTTCACGATATGGTTATGTGGTGTATAATTTGAAAAGTCTACATTTAAACATTTAAAAACTACTTTTTTTTTTTTTATGTAAGAGATTTTTTTTTGATAATTTTAATAAAAGAAAAGTAAGACCATACTTCATATATTATCTCTGAAGTTTATGGGCCAAAAATCTGAAACAATTCAGGAAGTTAGATAATAATCTTAAGTTTACAGGGAAAATATAACGAAGTAGAATTAATTGTAGTATATTTAAAAGAAGTAAAAAATTAGGAAAAATAATCACGAGTTCCAAGTGTCTTCTTACACATTAATAACATATTGATTATTATGTCTAGGACATAATGAACCTATTCAGTTCATGCATTAATTATTTAATATTATAAATAGCAATTGTAATATCTAAAAAGTATGTACATTATAATATTATAACTTCATTTACAAGTAAGTATTTTCTTCATCCAGACTGCACAAAATACATTATTATACAACCCACCTAGGGAGATTGCATGCATGAGTTTACACTATCCTCACCCACGCACTCCGCGGCTATAGATGCTACAATTATTTCAAATTTATAATTTTTAGAATCCTATACCCAGGATAGCTCAAACGTTTTAAGCGAGTTGATGATAATAGTTATCTAATGATCACTACACCGCCAAATATAAAAAATAGGCGCTATCGATTGATAATTGATTTATATTGTAATGCGTAATCGAAACATAGATTACTAAAATAATCAAATCGGCACATCAGTAATTTATTCCTTTTTAAGGAAAAGGTAAAGGTATTAGTAAACCATGCAGCCAAGTCAGACGTTAGTAACATTCAATAAATGAATGGCGGTAACAAAATGTTGGCCTTCTGTTACGACCACAACGGAAATAATTGGAATATTTCAGAATGCATGCTACGTGTCATCATATTCACTTCACTACACTTGTATATCATAACTACACTATATCACGTAAAATGCCACCAAAATTATATAATTTATAAATAAAATAAATAAAAATAAAAATAAAAAAGCCTTTAATTCTAATACAAGAAGGAATCTGATACAATGATTACTACAATTTACAATATTACATTATTGTAATTATATTGTTGTATTAGTCGCCTCAGCGGTAGGCCTCCCCTAAGGTCTTCCAAACATCTCGATCCCTGGCTAGCGTCATCCAGTTAGGTCCACATCTCTCCGAGAAGACATCTCGCCACCTCTTTCTCTGTCTTCCTCTCTTCCTTTTTTTATCAATCGGAGTCCACTCCGTGACCTTTTTGGTCCACCTAGTTTTGTCTATTCGACAAATGTGTCCCGCCCATTTCCATTTCGTTTCCCTTATTCTTCTTTTTATATCAGTTACCTTTGTTTTTAATCTTATGTTTTTGTTACTTACTCTATCACTTAATTTTAATCCCAAGATACTTCTTTCCATTCTTCTCTGGCAGATAGCAAGTTTTTCCTCGTCTTGTTTTCTGAGAGACCATGTTTGGCAGCCATAGGTCAAACAAGGTAGCACGGCAATTTCAAATACTTTATTTTTTATATTTATGTCTATTTCTGTATTTTTCATGATTTCTTTTAGTCTCCAATATTTTCGCCAGCCTATAGCAATTCTTCTTTGTATCTCCTGTTCCGTACAGTTTTCAAATGATACTTGTTGCCCGAGATAAATATAATCTTTCACGTATTCTATTGTTTCACCTTGAATTATTATGTCATGCATCTCTCCGTTAGTAAGTATTTTTGTTTTTGATGAATTTAGAAGGAGTCCTACTTTTTTACTTTCTGTCGTTAGTTCGCTGATCATGGTTTCAAGTACAATTGCGTTTTCGGCAAATAACACGATGTCATCAGCGAACCGAAGGTGACTAAGGAATTCTCCATCTATCTTTAATCCCTTATTTTCCCAATTTAAATTTCGGAATACTGCTTCGAGAACTGCTGAAAAGATTGTCGGGGACAAAGGATCTCCTTGTCTCACTCCTCTTTGGATTGGGAACTCGTTACCTACTCTTTCTAAACGTATTTTACATTGACATTTTTCATATACACTGCGAATCAGGTTGATATATTTTAAGCTAATACCTTGTTGTTTTAATGCCGTCCAGATTGCATCAAACTGTAAGGAATCAAAAGCTTTCATGTAATCAATGAAACATATATACAAGGTTATGCCATACTCATTAGCCTTTTCTATTATTTGGGTAACTACTTGTATGTGATCTACTGTCGAATATTTTTTTCGGAAACCCGCTTGTTCTCGTGGTTGATTCTCTTCTAAAATACTTGAAAGCCGATTCAATATTAATTTCGAAAATATTTTATATAAGTTCGTCATTAAGCTGATGGGCCTGTAATTTGCTAAATCGCAGCGATCTCCTTTCTTATGCATCAATACAACTGTTGATTTAGACCACTGCTCTGGTGTATTTTCGAATTCTAGAATATCGTTGAATAATAGTTGTAATGGTTTTTGCAATGGAGCACTAAAGGATTTGAGAAACTCATTAGTGATATGATCATTTCCATGAGCTTTATCGTTCTTTTGCGTTTTAATTACAGCAGCAATTTCGGATACAAGAAAATGTGATATTTCATCTACATTCACAATGTTTCTATGCTCACTTTGTTGAGAAAAATTGTTTTTGGCTGCATATAGTTCTCTGTAGTAATTTGTTGCTTCTCTTATTATATCTGGGCGTCTGCTCAAAACTTGTCCTCGTTTATTCTTTATGGTTGCTGCCCATTTTGATTTGTCTGATAGTTCTTTGTATGCTTTACGTAGAGCTCCGGTTTTGTTTATAAATTGTTCAAATACCTTTTTTCTATGGTTTTTCTTTTCCTGCCGTATATTTTTATTTATTTCTTTACTAATTTTTGTTATTTCCTGTTTAATTATATTTGTCCTATTTTCTTTAAATAAATTGTTTCTTTGCCTTAAAAGGTTTTCTGTTTTTTGGTTAATATACTTATTTTTTATATTTATCTTTTTAGGTAATTGTTTTAGTATAACACTTTGTAATTCAGTTTCCAATGCGTTATATTTATTTTGTATTCCATCTACTTTAGATATTGCAGCCGTAAATTTATTTTCCCAGTATTGTTCGTTTTCTGTTGCTACTAATGGTAGGTTTCTAATGTAGTTAGTAGATTTTATATGTTTCCTAGACATTTGATTTTTCACGTATAACCTGCATCTTATCATTCTATGATCAGTATTGAAGTTCAGATTTTTGTATTATATTAAAATTTTTTTTTTTTTTTTTAATTTATACTTATAGTCAAATACAGCAAAATAATGAATTAAAAACAAGAACGACATGACAGACCAAAATTACGCCAAGCACCCCTTCAAGTTCGTATTATTTCAAATTATATCACAGACTAATAATAAATTATACTGTCAATGTAATTTTCAAATAATTGTATGTTACTATTGGCTATTGTCGGAGTTAATTTCTTTAGTCAAAATATTTAGTATTATTATTTTTCTCGGATAATATCCACCCATGTTTTAATGTAATGCATTTTTTTGTAACTTAGGGGCAAAGTAAATCATGTAAATGTGTGTTTTACGTAGAGATTAGATTAAGTAAAGTAAGTTATTGTTTAGGTTTTAGATAAGGGTACAAATATTTTGTATAGTTCTAGCAATCATGAGCAACTAATTCAATTTCAAAATACCTAGAATAAACTTTCAAAGCAAATTAACCGTTACAGTCCGTTCTCTATTAAAAGTCCTCCCGTTCAGGAGTTGGTAACTCTAACTGGTCGGGGTGCATATTTCCCATTTTGTGCCTCCCAAAAATTAGGGTAGATGGAGAAGGTTGGATTTAAGTTATGACAAAAGATTAATTATGAGTGACTAAAATTAGTCATTTCACTTAAGTGAATTATGATTTGATGTTCCAGTATTAAAACGAAATATAAATAGCAATACTATTGATAGACATTTCACACACCACTAAACTAAGAAAGCTCTCAAGGTTTATTTTATATAGAAAATAACATTAAATAAATATCTGCAAATCATGTAAATGTTCATAAGTCAGTTTCAAGTGTGTAGTCATTATTCACATAACTTTAATATTTAATAAGTACTAAAGTGCGAACACGAACATTTTCATTATTATTATGTTAGTGTTCGTCAAAGAAAATGTCATTTTCTATGAATTATGCGAGAAAAAGTTACCTTGACTATTAAATAGGGTAAATTCCATTCGAAAACATTAGGTGAACTGCCATAATAAAGTAATGCAACAAATAAAAAACCATCTATTCAAAACATACTTTATTTTTACGACAAAAATATGAATGATCTAAAAAACCGTCACTGTCACAACTCAAATTGAAGCATGTTACCTTAACTTTTTATATACTTGTGTCTCCAAAGTATAATATTTATTTATGAATTTATATAACAATTTTTGCACACATTTATGTACAAAGGCGGACTTCATGCCTTAGGCATTTTCAGGCAATCACCCACACTGGCATGGAGCTCGTCACTCCGTGCCCCCTTACCCATTGCATTGGGGGACTTCGGTCTCACTAATGCAATGGGTAAGGGTAGTGCGTAAATGCATTCCCCCTGTCAAAAAAAAGGGGTGATGAAGAAAGTGACAAAGGTAGGTGCAGAACTAAGTATTAATATTATATACCTGTATCCATATATAATATTATATACATACATAGATACCAATTTAATAAAATACATACCACATATACATATAATACATATATAAATCATATATATATACAATACAATAATTAATAAATTAATAGAAAAGTATTAATGCGATGATTCTGCTAAAAAAATTGTATAGAGTTGACGTACCCTGGCTTTGAAATCCATACGGCTCGTGGACATCCTGATTTCCAAGGGAAGTGCATTCCATAGAAGAATAGATTGGAGTAGAAGGAAGAATGTACTAAACCAGAGGTATGAGCAGGACACAGAAGGAGAAGATTATGTGAAGAACTGAGATTTAGATTATGGCTAGAATTTAGAAATTGAAAATGCGTTGTTAAATAAGCAGGTGCATTAGGAAAAAATAAGAAAATTATAAAGTTGTCAACGGTCGCAAACTCCGTCACTGGCGTATAGGCAGTCAATTTAGCTGCTTGCAATAGGTCGATACATGGTCGTACTTACGAAAGTTTACAAACGTTTAACGTTTAAATTCGATAAATCATTCTAGAGATTTTGTTTCTCGAAGTCATCCAATTTTACAGTCTTTCTCTTAGTGCGTATTTTTCTAGGGTTCTAATTTTATTGGGAAAGTAGCTGCAATAACCGCTACCTTCATGACTCTAATAACGGTTTTATCGGAAATATCTGCCTCACACACAAAATAAATAAAATAAACATTAGCAGGTAAGAATAATTACATAATTTAATGATTCCACAGATAGCGAGAAGTAGCATATTAATTTGAAATATGGTAAGTATTGTCCGATGGAATACAATTATCTCTAAAATTTAAACTTTTCCCCTGTAAACTTTACTCTAAACTTTTCCCCTCCCGCCCCTACTGCTTTTTTCTTACTACTTTCTGGATAAATAGCAATTATCGTACTTATATACCTAATATAGAATATATACTAAGAAAATAAAACATATTTGTCAAAATAAATGGTATTAAAATATAAACGTATGGCAACTCAATTTTACTAACCTTTCATGTTAACACATAAGACCGTAATCGATGTAACGGAATAATCGGAGATTAGTTTGCATTTTCCCTTTCACAAAAAGCACGAACATTCAATACAATTTCTCTTGCATTACTTGAAAACATCTGCGGCACGAATAAAACATTAAAAATCCTCATTTCGACTCTAAAATTACAGGGCTTAGATTTCACAGAAGCGATTGAATTTCCAATAACGGTCTCTAGTACCAACATATAGGAAAGGAAGCCAAGGAACAAGTTATTGTGAACAGACTATATCTTAAGAATTGGAAGTCTTATATTTTAGCTATGAGTGCCGACTGCAGCTCAGATAATGACCTCACATTGGTGTAAATCTTTATTTATAACTGTCTGTGCTTCCGCGGCTGCGCCCGCATTTCATATATTCTTCACTGCAGTTTAAATTTTATCAAAGGCTATAAAATGATAATTTTATATATGGTTTTATACGGAACACTAATTATTTTCATACATTTTTTTTGTACTAAAATGAAGTAAAAATATCTCTCATAAACTCAAACACTTGCCCGTAAAACTGTGCCTTGAATCGGATTTTATTAGAAATTTCATGAATTTTAAAGTTTTTTACGCGAAACTCTAATTCGAAAAACAAAAGTACCTTAAGTTGCGCGGACTAACTTCAGCTATCTACTAAAATACGTGCCGTCAAAATCCATCCAACCGTTCAGAATTAACTGAAACAAACAGACTATAAAATAAAAATTTACAAATTGTATTTTTGGTATAGGTATCGTATCATATCTATGTAGTAAAAAAAATATTTTGACATTAAAAACAGACATTTCAATTTAATTTATTAGTACAGATTTTCCTTATTACTTACTTTATTTTGTTTGGACCTAAATAGCGCACTTCTGTTCGCGTTTTATCGATACAAAATAAATACTGCAAATTTAACTCTTATTTAAAGCCAGATATTATATTATCAAGTAGGACTCTTGGATAAGGAAATGTTTAATTTTCAATATTGTGTGACGAAAATATGAAATTGTTTTATTTATGATAAAATCTTTTTGTACCTTCTCCATTATGAAATATCTGAAAATAAATCCACTAATTCATTTCATTTTTGTATAAAAAGTGTGAAACACAAACTGCTATTTTTATTATCAACTAGTTGTGTGCCCGCGGTTTTGTCCACGTTTAATATATTATTCACTGCGTAATATAGCTTTTAAATAATCATTGGAAAAGAATGTTTTGATTATGAATCCTTGGATCATATTTTATGAGTTTAAATTTATTTACGCACAACCCTTATAACTTTCGAAAAATAAAAGTAACCTAAATTACGCGGAGTAGCTTCAGCTATCTGCCAAAAAAAGTTCCATTAAAATCGGTCCTGCGTTTCGGAGATTACCCGGAGCAAATAGACAGAGAAACAAAAATGTAATATTTTCCTTGTGTACTTATCGTATCTACATGCATATGTATTTAGTTAAAAAATGTTATTTTGACGTTATAAACATACGCTTCAATTTTATTTATTAGTATTGACTTTAATTTTGGTATAACAAAAGGAAAACTATCATAGGGAATAAAATGTAAATAGTTGCCCATAAATATTTGTAACGTTTTAATTGGTCAAAATTTAAATTACCACAAACTATAGAGTAACGTAAACTCCAACAGCTGAAACTACTAAAATGTCTGTTGTCCGTTGACGCTTTTTAGCGTTTTGGGGGTAAATCAAGTTGAATTTTGCAAACTACTCTCAATATTTTGTTAAAATGTGTAATTAGTTTGAATTGTAATTCGTACTTCCTGTTCGGTAGCCATTAATACACTTGCGTGGCACACGTTAACATTGATATTTTAGTTTTGTGTTTACGGAAGACGCGGTGGCAATGGCTTTTAGAATTCACGTTGATCAAGAAAACGCTGCTTTAGGATTGCGTAAAGATAATGCTGATATATTTTCTGCTAACCAGCGGCGTGCCCTTGGTGATCTCAGTCATTTCGCATGCAACCAAAATCGGAATACCAAGCTCGTGAGTATTATTTTCAGAAGGTAAGCATGTCTGTGAACTATGTTTTCAATATGTAAATTGCCTTTCAGCCTGGTTTGACGAATGGGACGTGCAAGGTTCAAGATGAAACTAGAACCGTGCGCCAAATCAAGAACGAAAAGAACATCGTTCCACCGGTTGCACAATTTCGCGATTTTAAAGTATATGAAGACAAGCCGACAGAAGTAACTGTAGAGGTGAAGAAACGCGAGCCCGCATTCAAACCATTTGTTGCTAAGGACAACAGAAAGGATAACAACTTTTTTGTAGATGCTGCCAATAATGTTAGGGCACTATGTGAACAAGCTGAAAAACAGTCACTGGCTGAGAAAAAAGCAGATTTACGAAAAGATGCTCCACCTAGGTAAGTAACTAGGTTATGTTGACTGTATTATAATTTGTTTTCTAGCAATAGTTTCCTGTCATATAAGTATACAAATTCATCAATCTCTTTGTTCTAAGTCAATAAGTTATACAAGTAATAATATAAAGTATTGTTGTGTTGTAAATGTCAAAGGTATTTTTATATCTATTTTTAAATGTTTGGTTGTTTTACATCTAAATTTTATGAGATCACCATCTATATATTGAAATTTATGTATTTCTTTATTTTTTTGGTACTTTATCAAAATCTCACATTATAATTAGTTGCTATTGGCATATTTCAAGTAATACAATATGGACCACTTGTTTTGATATTATTTTTATACTGTTTTGTTTGTATGTAATTTAATGACATTCAAGTTCTACTATTTAATTTATAAATAGGGTTGGTACATATAATTAAAGTGTCTATGTAGAAATTTTGCAAGATTAAAACAATATCTATTTGATTTTTTTTCCTAGGGAGAATAATAGAGATTATTAATTTATTTGAAAATTAATCAGGCTTTCATTATGAGTTTATTATAAATATCCTAAATTTTGGCAATATTGTCTTTGCAAGTGTGAATCAAATTACAATTTTTTAATTTAATTAATGTTATCATATAGACATCTATTATTGATAATTTGTTTCATATTATGTCTTCCTTAAATAGAGTTTAGTAATATCACAATTATTTTCGTAGTATGTAGAAATAAATTATTTTATAATTGAATTAATGTACAAAAATTTTTTGGAAATATTCCTTGTCAGCGGAAAGTTATCCATTGCTGGGCTCGGGCTCCACCAAGCCAACATATCTCCTTGACCTTGTATCAGTATTGTACAATTATTTTTATTAACAGACTGCCACTGCAAGAGAAGAAAGATGTTGTTGAATCACCCATGTCAGTGGTTGACTCTAGTATATTGTCAATGTCCATATCCAAGAATGAGAGTGAAATTGTTGATGAAGGTGATGAAGAGGATGCTACTACAGCACAGCACAAAACTGATAAAGAGATGTTTTTCCATGTTGTGGAATATCGTCAAGACATTTATGAGTATATGAGGGAAATTGAGGTAAGAATAGCTTTATTCCTTACAATTTAAGTAAGTATAGCCTTTAATCCTTGGCAAATATGTTTAAATTAATCCGATTTTTTTGTTTTTGGGAACATTACATAAATTAAAAAACATTTACTAAAAAGTAACCATTCAGGTTATTTAACCAGAGCTTTTTTAATACTAGAACAATTAACAAAACCTCTACTTTGGTTAGGGCTATCAGGGAATGCATGTTTCAGATTTATTCAAATCTTGGTGTTTATTGATTTTTGTATCTTATAATGAAAAATCACAACCTAATGTTATTTGAGTTTGGCGATTCATTTTTGGTAATAAGTAAAAGTTAGTAAAAGACGAAACTTAGGGTGGCTTGTATCAACAGTTTTAAATATGTTTAAGTTTTATTTAAACAAAATTTTTTGTTTAAAAGAGCCAAGCGTCAAAATAAAACACTCTCTGGTTACAGTTTAAACCCAGATAAAAAATACGTTTCCTGAACTGTGATGGCATATTTCATTGTTAATTTGTTACTATTCGCTACATTTTTCAAGCTAAAATGATTTTTTTCTGATCTTTTCTCTGATGATAAAGAAAAATTTATATGATACTGGATCAGACCAGTGCGGCGTGTTTTTGAAAGAAGCAATTTATACGAAAGTCTTCGCGACGTTAAATTTTTAAGGAGATTTTGTCTTAGTAAATGCAGTGCTACATGTTTATTATGACAAATAGCACCACAATTAATGAGGAATACAGAAAATTATGTAGTGTTTTTATTTTTGAATTAGCTTATTATCTCTAGAATTTTTTTATGGTTATATTTAAATAGATATAAGCTATCAAGTTTAATATACAATATCCTCTTTATTTAAACTCAAGAACGAGTGTGAACACTACAAAACAAACCAATTGTCAAAATATAGCGTGGTAAAATAATAAACGTGACATGCGTTTCATTAACGCATACTTTTTGTAATTTGTCCTTTTAAGACTTATTCGAATTCTCGTTTAACTCCAACTCAAGCGAGGAACGAAACGTCGAGGACTACTTTACCGACTGTAGGTATGATCGTAATAAGTAAGTGCGTCGGTCGTCCGAGCGAGCAATACGTGTTTCTCCGTGGCTAGTTGGATACGGTGTGCCGGACGGCGCGGTATGCGGGCGGCGAGTCTCGGGGGTGCGCATGCGCAGCCCGATACCGTTAGCATTCGACGGCGCGCCACACCGACCTTTAAACACATTTAGCTAAATTGATAATTGAAATAGCTGGTACAAGACAATGCGAAATGCATTTAATTTAAAAATGTATAGAGTGTTAAACATGTTTTATTAAATATTTTTAAAATAGTTTTAAATCATGTTTGGTACAAGCCGCCCTTAATGTTTTTGATTCAGCGTGAGGGTTGAGATGCCAGTGCATTTTCACTATAGAAAAGGTAGCGATGTCTTTATAAACATTGCGTTGGTATTCAGACCCGCCCACTGTGTATTGCAACCGCAAAGATCTCGTCACACAGAGGGCGTGTTTGGGACGCCAACACGCTTTTAATTAGAAGATGTCGCGCGCACGGCTCGTATCGACATGTTTTCAATAGAAATATCTTGTGCGTTTTTTTTTAAATTATACTTTGGGCTTTAAAATACTAGGCCTATTAGTTTCAACATTAAATTAATATATATTAATATATATACATTAAATTAACATTATATTATCAGGTCAAAAATAGAGCCAATCCACGATACATGCGCAAGCAACCGGATATAACACACGTAATGCGTTCAATCTTGGTCGATTGGCTAGTAGAGGTGTGCGATGAATATCAGCAACAAAGCGAGACATTACATCTAGCTGTGTCATATGTAGACCGGTTTCTGTCCTACATGAGTGTGGTCCGGACTAAACTGCAGCTCGTCGGAACTGCTGCTACATACATTGCTGCGTAAGTATGCATAATATATACAGTACGATGTTTTGTACTACACTATTAAATTTTCGTTAGTTTTATTTACCTTAAAACTTTTTTACTGTATTAATTGGTATGATTAACAAAAATAATTATAATTTTAGGAAGATAATTAGGGGGCGGGTAAAAATAAAAACTCATAAAATAATGAAAAAAAAAAAAAACACTTAATTTATAATTAGATTTTACTGGCCTCTGTTTGAATTTGTGTGAAATATCTTTGCTTTTTGTTAGTACCAAAAATAATTTAGAGCATGTATATAAAAAAAAATCAATGATAACTACACTATATTACGCAGTGAATATTTGTGAGGTATATAAATTATGATACGTTTGCGAAGCCGCGGGAACAGGTAATCTAAAATAAAAGAAAAGTGTTTTGTTATTACTATCGTGACGTCATTTTTGTCTGAACACTGGACATAAAATAATCATGTGGGCTTATCCAATCAACCAAAGACGTCCAGTGTTGGACATAGGTCTCCCCAAAGATCTCGACAACGACTGGTTTTGCGGCACTCGCGTACAGAGGACTCCCGAGACCTTCACCAGGTCGCGGGTTCACCTAATGCCTCATCCACGATTCGTTTTCCGGTTCGCGGCAGCCATTCGAGAACTCGTTGCCTCATAGTTTATATAAGATATTAGCTCTGTGCCCGCGGCTCCGCCCGCGTTTCATATATTCTTCATTGCGTACCTAAAAAAACAAATGAATGAAAAAAAAAAACAATGAGAAAGGGTCGATGGAATCCAAAAAAATATAGCCTGTAACCATCTTCGATTAATTCCGCGTCGAATGGGTGCGGATTCATGCTGATCGGTTCAGAAGTTTTCGAGTTTACCTCGGACAAGAAAACAAAATGTGCTTATATATATATATATATAGACTAGAATTAATAAAGTGTTACTCTTCCAGCGGACGCGCCCTTAAATTTATCACGAGCGGGCGCGCATCGTACTTTTTACAACAAATTTATAAATAAACATTGCCTCAGTTGACGTTTTACTGACCAATACTACTAGGAAAATAAACGAAATAAGTAAATCTATATATGCAAATATTTCAAAAACATATATTTATTAATACAAAAAAACGGCAATGTATCATTCTGAATGAGGGTTTTATAATTATGTAACTAGTTAGAATCATCTAATGCTGAATTAGTGCATATTATTTGCGTTGTAGAATTGCGTTTACAGGTAAAATAGACAACAAGCTTGAGCTATTTTTAGCAGTCTTTGTCACTAAAATGTTCAAATAAGCACTATATACGCACAATCCAAATTCTACGAAAGTGCAAGTGGTTCCTCAACCACGTGTAAACGATAATTTGCAAGTCCGGTAAAAGCAGGTATCCGAAAAGTACTATTGTCGTAAGTTTTACGACAGCGCCCGCTCGTAGATAAAAAAAAAAAGGTAATTTATATTTAGGAAATACGAGGAAGTGTATCCGCCTGAGGTGACAGAGTTTGTGTACATAACGGATGACACCTACACGAAACGCGAAGTACTTCGCATGGAGCACCTCATACTGAAAGTGCTATCGTTTTGACCTGTCCACGCCCACATCACTCGCCTTCTTATCGCACTATTGCATATCCAATGGATTCTCTAAGAAAATATTCCACTTGGCTGCAGTGAGTACTTAATGTTTTTTTTTTACTATTTTTGTACTAATTTCATATTTTTTTTTTTATATCAATGGACGGCAAACAGGCAGACGGCTTGTCTGATAGTAAATAGTTACCGTCGCCTATGGACAACTGCAACACAAGGAGTATTATTGATGCGTTGTCGACTTTAGAGAGCGTTTTTAAGTCCCCTTTTTGAAGAGTCGCATGTCGTAGCCTTGGGGGAAGACTTTGCTGGGTAACCCTTGCCACAGCGCTGTTTTTCTTTGTCTTCATATACTTCATTGAAGTTGAAGAAAAATTGAGAGTTGGAGTTGGGCGCAGGGCCCGTGTTATGACGCCGGGCGTTATAATTAAACCTCAGGCCGAAGCGTTATGTCAATATTAAAAAATAAAAATTGTACAAAAATTTACTCTCTATAGAAAATGACCGATAAGCTGATCAAATTAGTATGAATGTTGATTTCATTTACAATTTCCATTTTTTGACATTGATATAATATTTATGTAGAAATTTGTTAACATTTAGTTTACTTAGGGCCAATTTTTTGATCCGTAGTCTACTAGAGAAATGGTCAGATTTGTAACAAATGGTTAAAATAATGCCCTGGTGCGTTTTTTGAAACAATAGTTAAGCTAACCATTTGTCAAAAATGTGACTATTTGTTAAAAAATTTAACCATTCAGCTCAGTCGGGTTAGCAAGATGGCGGATGGTTAACACTAGTGCGAACAGCTGTTTCATTGCGTTTGTGTAACAGTTGAAGTAGATAATTTGAGGTTTCATTATGTAATATTAATTTATATAAAATAATTTGTTAAATAATGTAATTAATTGCTATTTATTATATTTTTCGTAATATGAATTTTTGTTTTTCATAAAAATTCAGTATTCCATTATGTATATCAAGTTCGTACAAATATTTATTTGGCTTGTAAAATATATTAAATTCAAGATTTAAATTATAAAATAAAATAATATTTTAGACAAGACGAAATAAAAAAAAAGCTAATATCATTACAAAACTATCACAAGAAATAATAATGGACACAGATGTTCGAGAGTAGCTCGACCCTTTGTTTTTTGTAATGTTTGTTGGACAACTCGAATTATGGACCCTGACACATTTTACTCGGAATGATCATACAAAAAAAATTACCAGAATCAAGTTTTCTATTATACAGTTCATTTTACTGGCAACATAAATAACTATTGCTAAATTTAACCATAGTAGATTTTGTCTTAAAAAAACGCATTGTGATTATAACCATTGGTTTGTGTAATAGTAATAGTAAAATTAACAAATGGATATAGTAACTTTGATGCGGATCAAAAATTGACTCTTATTCCATTTGGACCGCGCGCTTACTAGAGGGCGCTAGAGTAATGATTGCACACGGGCGCGCTACATGGGTTAGAGACGCCTTTACTAATAGTAATACATTGATTGTTTGTAGTACATCGCCGAGCTTAGCCTGCTGGAGGCGGACCCTTATCTCCAGTACAAGCCGTCGATCGTCGCGGCGTCTGCGCTGGCGACAGCGCGGCACTGCGTCCTGTGTGAGAACTGCGTTATAACGTCGCTGGTGCCGCGCGACGCGAACCAACCGATACGGATCAACCCGAACTGCGTCGCGACGGCCTGGCCCGCGGCGCTCGCCGCCTCCGCCGGGTACGCGTACGCCGAGCTGCAGCCGTGCCTGCAGGAGCTGGCCCGCACTCACGCGCACGCGACGCTGCAGCCCTACCAAGCTATCCCTGACAAGTACAAGAGTAACAAGTGAGTCGGAATCATTCAATATACATAGACGTCGCCTTTTATAAGAGAGGGCCACAATATTATATATTTCCTCTTTTAATGCAACAGAAGATATACTAAAACCTGACCAGGTAATATATCTATGAATTGAAAAAAAGGGTCATGTACATCAGTGCATTGATTTTAGAGTTATTGGTGAACTAAAGAAAATACAGACTGAACTAGCTAATCCTGTTGACCGGAAGGGCCTTAACAGCTTCACCGTATCGTGGAGGGCGAGTGCTGAAGGCACTCGCTGCGAAAGGTAACTAGCACAAGGGTTCGAACCGCGCCTTGGCTGCTACCTGAGATAAAAATTCCCGCGGAATTTGAACCTTTTTGACGGGGGGAAATGCATTTACGCACTACCCTTACTTATTGCATTAATGAGACTGGAGTCCCCCAATGCAATAGGTAAGGGGGCACGGAGGGACGAACTCCGTGCCAGTGTGGGACTCACCCGGGCGTGAAGCGCCCGGAAATACCCACTAAAACCCCCCGGGGCCGTCCGCCGCATTTGGGATGGGGGCGACACGGGGTTGCATTCGCAAGCACCACGTCGCCCCCTGCGGCGAACCCACCGGGAAAAAATGTGTTACCCACTGTGGGTTTGAACCTCCGACCTTTCAGTCGTAATAAAAAAAAAGGTTCCTTACAGGACCTGTGTACCTGCGTGTTATGTGCAGGAGTGTGTGTGCAGTGTTGTGCGTGTAATGCTCATACAGATAGACAGATCGTGGTTGCCTTTTATATAATGTAAGGATGGTTGAATATGGCAACTTTTTAGTTAATTACTTAGGTCTTGTATTGAATGCACAACGTGAAACTATAGCTTTATTCTCTTTCAAGTTTATCAAGTATAAATACAATCACCAGCATTTTAGCTTTGAATCCACATATCCTGTTCTATAATGAGCTTGAGCTTTCGATGTCCTCTGAAAGCATCAGGGAAGTTCCAATATTACCTCTAGACTTAAAATATTAACTAACTTAGACCAACATTTTCATTTAACATTACTAATGTTGTAATAAGGTAAATTATATAATCTTATTAATGTTCAAATGATACAAGTAACGCCATCTAGTACTAGTTTGGGAAGTTTCCCCGTGATGTGTTTTTGTTGTGTGTCGTTTGTCTTTTGCAATGAGTAAGAAAAAATTTGCTTCTAGAATAAAACTAAAATGTTAATATTTCTATCTTTTATTTAAATAAAACAACCACTTCAACAACTAAAATTATAGTCACTATGCTTCTTAAACTTTTGCAAAAAAAAAAAAAAAAAACAGAAAAACTAATTTAAACGCATATAGATATATATATGAATCTATATCTATACGAATATAGAGTACCGTTTTACTAAACGTTTCCTTGCACAATCATAATAATTCTGCTATTACATTAACAGATTCGACGGAGTATCGTTAATAGAGCCACGGCCGATATACCCAGTACCGAAGTACCAAGCCCCGGCACCGGCTAACAACACCACGCGTGCACAGTCCGACTCCACACGAACCACCAGCTAGTAATATTATTATATAGACTACGTATACGACAAATATCTCCATGTTTACATGAGATCGCAATCTATCGCCCCCCCCCCCCCATGTATTGATTGAGATAAAACAGTATTTACTTAGACCGACAGAATGACGGGTGTCTTTTAACGGGTTAAAAAAGGCGATAGACTATGGCGTTGTAATTTCAAGAACTGTTATTACAAACTGACACGATTGTAATTCAAGTAAATGAATGATGATCAAGCTCTATGGAGTATCGTCGCCCGGTCGAGGTGAAAATAGCGACATGCGTGTGTTTAACGAATTATCAATAGGAATTGTGTTAACATAATTCATAAATATTTCATATAACAATTGATGTTAAAATATGTACGTGTAAAAAAAAAATGTAATTTCGTCGATTCGTTTTTCGACTTCAAATAATTGAGACAGCCCGTTGAGTTGTAGAGAGGTTGCGGGGGGCGGGGGGGGGGGGGGGGGGGGACGGAGATGTACTAAGTAATTTATAGTTTAATAAAGTTTGTTGCATTTGTTGTAATTTTAATATAAAATCTGATATATCTAAGCCGTGTGCCGTGTGAGTTGTTACGATATTATTCTTTGAATTAAAAAAAAAAAAAAAATCCAATAGAAATATATTATTTTATTTACCAATGCATGTGAATTTCTTTGCGTTATGTTTTTTTTATCCGATTGATGTTGTCACAGCCCATAAAACAATTTTTTTTCTTCTATTTACATCCATCAATATTGTCTACATATACAGTAGGGAGGAGATACGTTAATATATTTTTAGGGTAAATTTTAAATACTAGTTTTAATTATAAAAGATGACATTGTAAATTGAATTTTCATGTAATATAATTAAAATAGAAATTCTCTTGTGTGAAAATCTTGTGTTCATTTTAAATATCTAATTTGTTTTCAACTCCCAAGTAGTACCTATATGTAATTAATTAATCCTGAATTGAATGTATGTGTAGTTATTTTCTGTTGGACTGTTTGTCATAATATTGTGATAGGTTTGTTCAGTCGAGCGATATTAGATGTATTGACAGAACTTTTTTTTTTCTCATTTAAAAAAAGTTAGCTCTTTTTAAGGAATGACAAACTACCTCGGCAGGAATATCAATGACGTCATTATTTTTGCTCCATACTTCGTGGAAATAATTTTGTTTGAAACATGTACACTACAGAAATCCACAGGGTCTTAATTTATTTGATAACTTATTGTTTTACAGTTTTCCCTTTTAGTTTTACATTTGCTCATATGAATTGGAGAATAAAAATCTTGGCTCGACGTTAAAAAGGGGTCGACCGTTATTTTAAAATTTGCTCATACTGTTGTCCAGATTTCGTGCAGGCTTAAACTGCCTATGAACAAGGCTCGAAATACTGGACCAGTCAAAGTGACTGGTATTATTGGTATGGTAGAAACCGGTGTTTGTTGATTGTTGGTACTTAGATAATTGGCCGGTAAAGGGACACTACAAAATATTTAGCCCTAGGACAAGGAATTTTAAAGCCATCGCTGGATACAATGTATTTCCTATGACCGATTTAGGACATTTAATTTTTGTTAATAAATTATTATTTGAGACTAAGGTACATTTTAACATTGATAAGTAGTCTATACCGTAATTTTAATAAATAGCTATATTTCAATTTTGTAATACGAATAGTGTTTCTATTATGTAGTTACTGGTAATATAATTTTTGTGCAAATGTTTTATTTATTTTATTTACCTGCCCGCCCACCATACTCAACTTGTTACGAAAAATAGTAACGTTCTTCGAAATTTTTGTTTTAAATACGATTTATAAGCGTTGATGACGTGCGGGCGGATTCCGCGTCAATGGATGAGGATTCGAATCCATCTATCAAAGTCTAAAATCAGCCTGAGCTTTTTATGAAGGTAACTATAGCAAGGTGGTAAGCCATTTTCTAATAATGCCTATCAGCTAATACAAATAGGTCATATTTTACGGCAGTATCACTTGAGAACCAGTAACTTTGGACTTCGTGTGCTTACCATCCTGGACCACATCGCCGCTCAACATCAGGGGTGAGATTGTGATCAAAGGTCAAGCCCAGCCAATACAGTAAAATTATTGATACCAAATTATATGTCAATTGTAAATTGCATTGTCGACACATTACCAAAGAAAACTTACAGTATTTGGCACTATAAAATGGCACCATTATGATCTTATCCAAAAATTAGAGAAAAAGATCCTTATAAAAATTAAAGTTTAATGTAAAATTTATGCGATTGTCATGTTGAATGTAATCTCATTACTTTTATGTTATTAATTTAGAGGTTAATTAGCACACTTATTGCACGCCTCAATCTTTCCATTACTATAGTATAATTATCCAAAAAACAACATAACGGCAGACAACAATGTTAATTCTGTTTCACGATGTAGGTAACGCTTAGCTAAATTTTTGATTTCACGCAGAAATGAAAAAACACGTAACAAAATTATCATCCCAATGAATTGTGATCCTTATTCCTAAGCGCGATAAAGACTTTGTTAGTTTAAGACAATTAGTGTAGACATATTCTAGCCGCGGGTTACGGTCAAATCTATTTGAAGAACAACAGTAGAGCGTTGCCGCGGAGACACGCAGTCGCGATTCAACCCAGGATGTTACAAATTACAAAACTTTTTACCGGTAAACACGATCTAGGACCATTTCAGTAAAAAAAAAAAAACAATTCAAGATATGAATTTTCAAAGTATTTTTATTAAAATATAATTTATTGTCCTCAATCTATCCTTGATGTACGAGGTCATAACGTTGACAAATTATAGTTATTATTAAATTATTTGTACTGTAAACTCGTAAAAAGTTTATACGGTGGTGGTAATCATGATTGGTGCTTCTCTTGTGTGTACACGTTACCCATTCCCTTTCTTAATGCAGTCGAATCTGAAAAGATAAAAATCTTCCGTTAGTATTGCGTGGTCCGTCGTTTGTAATAGAAAAGTTCCTGTGTATTATAAGAGTCCATGCTAATTGCGGTTTGTAGCAGCCATATCTGAATTTACGGCGTGTGTGCCGGCTCGCGCATAGCATTCTAAACGATTCGCAGCTGCCAATACTATGTGAGGAGAGGTTTATTAATAAACTAGATGCTAAAAGTCTACTTTTTGGTCCTTTTATTTATTAATACAACAATGTTTTTGTTTTTATTTTAGTGAAAATAATATAGTTTAAAATGTGTTAACTCTTCGACTTATTTTCATGGTATTGGTAACGTTTATGAACAGATTTATTTATAGAACGTACATAGTTTACAATTTACTGGATTTAATATAAACATAGTGTAATGTTGGCGAGTAAAAGGGAACACGCGAGAAACGTCTGCTTCAGTAACTATTTCCAGGAAACAACTAACTAAAACAGTTCGCTGATATTCCATTTCAACTTTGTTTTAACCTTCAAACGCTCGCCAACTCGGCTCCGTCTGTTACGGGAGACATAATTTAAATCTTATTCGCGAACGAACAGCGATGCATAAACATAATAAATCATGTGCGGTTCAGTCTGTCGCGAGTCGCGACAATATATTTTGTATTTAGTTTGATAAGGGCGTAACTTCTAATGTACCTACTTCTGAGATGATTTACGCGGTTCGAGATATATCTATGTGATATTTTTGTTACCCCATTATTAATAACGTTTAATTAACAACAATAACAGACTGATACAAAGGTGATATGAATTATTTCTTAAAATTAGATTACTGATACACAATTCTAATAAATTTCTTTGTTATTTGTCGGAGTGTGGAGTAGGTAGATCATTTCACACAGTACACTCTGCAGCGGGTAGCCGCGCGTTATTTTACGATTTTATTAACCTGTCCATGGCTTCCTCCCACCACTACCGTTGATGTATAGTGATCTTCTTGTTAGTGAGTACGTGTCCAGAGAACTAATTCCGATTGTGGAGGGTCAACACTACTCATAATGAGCAAAGTCGACTTCAATAACAAAGTAACTACTTATATATTTTCTGTACTTGTTGTAAATATTTAAATTTAATCGCGTAATTGTTACGTTGTAGATTCCTTTACTCATTTTATCTACGTATTAAAAAATATTAGGTTAGGTTCTAATCGTGGAACATTGTATCGACAATCCATCGAACTAAACGTGCGAATCATCAATTATATTATACCAAATTTTATATTTTAAACTACTTGTGTGCTCGCGGCTGCGCCCGCGTTTCATATGTTCTTGACTGCGTTTTAATTATTTTTTTTATACGGAACCTTAATTTTTTTAGTGCTAACATAAAGTAAAAATATTTATAACAAATTCAATCACTTGCCCGTAAAACTGTGCATTGAATAGCATTTTATAAATTTTTTTACGTGGAGCCCTAATTATTTTCGAAAAATAAAAGTACCCTAAGTTACCTGGATTAACTTCAACTATCTATCAAAAACAGTCCCGTCAAAATCTGTCCAGTCTTTCCGGAGATTACCCGGAATAAACTGACAAACAGACAAAAATTTTATATACATTCATATCTATTTAGTAAATAAAAATTAATTTTGATATTACAACCAGACACTTCAATTTTATTTATTAGTAAAGATAGTATAGATATAGATAACACGTAAGAAAACACTACCGGTTACTAAACTAGTACTTACTACTTTTACAAGGTTAAATAAATAAAGCATTTAATTTTCATATAAAATTTTTGGGTAACCGTGAAAGAACCTCAAAGGTGGTATCTACATCTCTATACTAATAAATAAAATTGAAGTGTCTGTTTCTAGTGTCAAAATACTAAAATACTAAAATACAAATTTATACTAAAATAGATATGAATGTATATACGATGCGGTACATATACCAAAAACCAAACTTTTGTTTCTCTGTAATCTCCAGAACGGTTGGACTGATTTTGACGGGACTTTTTTTGTTAGATAGCTGACGCTATTCCGTGTAACTTAGGATACTTTTGTTTTTAGGAAAATAATTAGGATTCCGAGTAAAAAAAAACAAACGAAATCTCTAATAAAATCCGATTTAATGCACAGTTTCACTGGCAAGTGTTTAAATTTGTGAGTAATAATTCCGTATAAAAATTGGAAACGCAGTATCCATATAAAACACGGGGCTGTCCGCGGGCATACAGCTACGATAATATATAAATATGTGTTAGGTATTAGATACGTTCGTTTCAGCCAGATCTGGAAGGGGTGTCCCTATCAGATCTGGCTGGACGGCTAGTGCGTAAATGCATTCCCCTCGAAAAAAAAAAAAAAAAAAAGGTATTAGATACGTATTATAAAAATAGTAATGTTATTGACACTGCGGTGTTGTTTGCATGATAAAGGGGATAGGAACCATAAAGAGCTCGCGGACACTTCCGGAGACCCGAAAGGAAAGGAAATTCACTCGCAAATTTGCAATTCAATACACGATATTGATACTATCGTCTCCACTGTTTCCATACGACATGATCGGATATTTAAAAATATTATATTTATAAACAGTCGAATTCGAATCTTATATAATTAATCCAAAATCTTTTGTAAATATTTAATAGATACCTACGTATAACATTTCCGTACCTATAAATAAATAATATAAAAATTAGAAGCAATGTCTATATAAATTTTACATGTTTTTGTAAAATTTCAGGTTCAAATTGCAGACTGGATTACCAAGAAATGTATTAGACTACTATAAAAGTTTTACCCCGCGACTCCGCACGT
Source organism: Samia ricini (assembly GCA_014132275.2). Lineage (NCBI taxonomy): Eukaryota > Metazoa > Arthropoda > Insecta > Lepidoptera > Saturniidae > Samia > Samia ricini. Next base: position 27,542,629 of record AP028159.1, on the reverse strand, counting down.
GTAAATAAATTTCTATTTCTTAAATACTATTAATTGCATTATATGCCGCTAAAATATGTAATGTAAATTTAATTTAAACATAAGAATGTGCTGGCTGGTGCTTTTTGGGTGATTAACTTTTATATTCATAATATATTGGTCAGATAATATTTGAAGGATTTTGAATATGAACTACGTAGATGGTTTAACGATCCTTGACTTATAAGCCAACTGACGGACAGATAAATTCTTCTAAACTAGCTAATGCTGTTGACCAAAGTGGCCTTTACAGCTTCACCGAACTTTGGGGGCGAGTGCTGAAGGCACTCAGCCGCAATGGACAGATAAATAAAAGGGCGTTACCTTTGATATGGAAAATGGAACAAAAATCCAAACCAAAGAATACAATGTACGATATAAAAAAAGAATAAGTGGTTCTCGGGTTATAAGCGAGCTAACAGACGTTGCCTTTTATGTAATTTAATGATGATGTATGTGCAAAGGGTTGCAAGTGACAGTTTCTCTACTTAATCATTTATTTACTGAAAATAATCATGTAAATGGATCATTAGATTTTGAATTTATAACCCAACTAACAGACAGACTTTGTCTTTTATATACGAGTACATTAACGATAAGAAAAATAATAATATAGTAAACATAGCATCGCAAAAAAAATTAGTTTCTAAATGATAAATATAAATTTAATTATGTGACACGTGTGTTACATTAATAATATGTAGGACTAGCTGTGTGCCCGCGGCTGCGCAAGCGTTTCATATGTTCTTAACTGCGTTTTAATTTCTTCAAACGGAACCCTAATTATTTACCTAAAAAATTTTTAGTTAATAAAGTACAAATATTCCTCATAAATTCAAACACCTGCCCGTAAAACTGAGTAATGAATCGGATTTTATTCAATTTTTATGAGTTTTAAATTTTTTATGCGAACCATAATTATTTTAGAAAATCAAAAATACTTTATGTTAGGTAAAGTAACTTCGTACTAATGTAAATAAGTAAGGGTAGTGCGTAAATGCATTTCCCCCCGTCAAAAAAAAAGGTAGAGTAACTTCAGCTATCTACTACTAAAAAAAAAAGTCGCATCAAAATCGGTCCAGCCTTTCCGGAGATTACCCGGAACAAACAGAGAGACAAAATTTAAAAAAAATGTTTTTCTGGTATAGTTTTCGTATATACATCGTATATACATACATATGTATTTCGTAAAAAAAAAAAAAAAAAAATACATTACGAACAGACACTTCAATTTTATTTCTAAGGTATAGCTAGATAGATAATAGGTATGCAGAATTGTTATTTGGTATGAACACATTAATTCCGTCTGAAATTAGTACCAACCGTTGTAAACAAACTACATTCTTCAAAAACTCGTACGTCATAAGACTTGCTTTTTAAACCGCTCTCATATTGGATCGATAAATCAAATCGAATGAAATCTATTATTGACTGCGCAAACATCGTGTGAGAAAGGAAGCTTTTCGGCTGTTTCCTGGCGCTGAGAGAAATGGGGCCGTGTTCTCTAACCAAACGTTGCCGTCACGCTCATTTTTAGGTATCTACATCCGCTTATTTTATAATTATATCTCTGCTCTCTATTACTTTTTACGAGATATTTTATTAGGTATTTATAGCTTACTGCAGTCCGTACGACTTGTCCTTACATAGAAAATATTGTGGTGATCGTGTTTTGTTTTACATTAGGCACCTATTAATTTGTTTTCTAGTTAAGCATTTTTGTTTTGATTTTAGTTCATGCTGATATCGAATTCGGTCTAATTATTTACTGTTGATTTTTTTCGAAATATTAGTTAGATTTTATAATGTCTGATTAAAGTAATATTGAAGAGTTGTTTTACGTTAATGATGTCATTAAGGCTCTAACAAACGCAACGTTTTTGGTTTTATCTCTTTGGTTCTGTAAATTACGGTGGTAACAAAATAAAAGCAATTCGTGAAGAAGCAACATTCTTTCAAATATCTAAATTCAGAATATGAAATTCGAGACTATTTCATTAAATCAAGGTATAATAAAGTTTTCAAATGCTTAATTTAGCAATTCAATGTATATATGCTTTGTTTTGCAATATAATGATTAACTCCAGTGCAGTCAGATTTCCAGATTTTCGGTGTACCAAGGTTTGATGCAATACCGGATCAGATCTTTGTACTTCAAGAGTACTCCCAATATCTATCTACTATATACAAGAAATCTACGCTATACTGAACTCGCGAAAACATGCTTCTACAGAATTTCAACTACCAAATTCAAAATTATGAATGATATTGAAACAAAAGATATATTTTAAATTATTTATTTACTTTTTAGTGCATTTTTATAGTTTATTCTTTTGAACTCTGTTTTGTTTATAATTAAAAAAAGTTTTTTCAAAATAAGTACACAGACTTTCACGGTATTTCGATCAGTAATAAAAAAAGTGTCGCCGTCTGCCAAACGCACTATAAAGAACTTCGTTCCAAAAAGTTTACTTTGTCCTAACGTCAGTAGAGTGTTGTCTAGGTTTTATTATAGTACGCCTACTTATAGATATAAAGTTATTAGATATTTGAGAAAAAAAAAATATATATCATGAAGATTTAATTAAATCTAATCAGTGATTTGTGAAGAGACAAATATGTATGAACCTACAACAGAACATGACGCTAGGGAAAGAGGAAATGGTAATAATAATATTTTGCATGTTTGCGTTACGGACTGCCCCTAATTCGATATTGGGTTTCCGTGTTATTAATTCAAACACATTTCACTTAATTACTTTTGTTAAAATGTAATACGAAAACCAATTACCGATTTATCATAATTTAGGTATGAAATACTAATTCATAAAATTGAAGTATCTGTTTGTAATACCAAAATAACAATTTTTTACAAAATATATACAAAAACATAGCTTAAAAATTATTCTCTGGCTGTTTGTCTGGTTCTTTGGCACTTTTGAAAAATCTGATTCAAGATATAGTTTTACTGGCAGATGTTTCAATATCTTTGCTTTCGTTAGTACCAAAAAATTTTGGAAAATAATAAGGGTTCCATGTAAAAAAAAATAAAACTCATTAAATTGTGAACAAAATACGATATAGTGAACAGTGTTTGTTATTTTAAAATAACCAAAACGTTATTTACCAATAATTATTTAAAAACTATTTTACCCAGAGAGGAAAATATAAGCAGTGGGCACCTAGCTAGGATAAAAACAAACTTTCATATAGCTGTCGTTAAATTATGTTTCGTTTTGACAACTCTCAGTGCAAAAGTTTTCAAAGTAATGCATTCTCATGAATAAAAGAGCATTAACGATACACCTTTATATTTTTATAACGTGACTTTAAACCCAAATCAAGCGTCGATCCGACAGTCTATGAACCGCACGACTATTTCTTTATCCCACGATTCGTATTGTCATATAGAATAATAAGCACCTATTATTGAATTGAAAACAAAACACTGACTTATGTAAATGTAACAATATTTTATTTAATAAATTATTCAAATCAATTCTCTATTAGATTTGTTTTCTTTTACAATTATGCATATTATATTAACTTGTCTTTATATTATTATTACATGTAAAAAAGAACGTTCATGGTATGTTTTGAGTTGCGAAATGTTTTGAAATTTTATTATACACAAATCGACATTAAATTGCTATGAAACAGACTTTTCGAGGGAAATATGTTTTTCATCTTACATTGTTTATTTGAATAATACAAAAATTTATATTAATTATGCGTTATTGGGCACATGGTGCAAAATCTTATACTTCGTATTCAAAAAAAGGTGGACAGTGGGTTCAAGGACCTCGTAAATTATGTATATATATATATATATATATACTAGTTGTATGCCTGCAACTACGTCGCGTTACTTATATTCTTCACTGTGTTTTAATTTGTCTATAAGAAACCTAACTATTTTCATTAAAAAAAATTGTACTAAGCTAAAGTAAAAATATTTCTCATAAATTCAAGTACTTGCCTTTAAAACTGTGCATTGAATCGGATGTTACTCAAATTTTTATGAGTTTAATTTTTATACGCGGAACAAAATTATTAATCGAGAATTAAAAGTCACGCCGAGTAACTTCAGCTATCTACCAAAAAAGTCCCGTCAAAATCCCTCCAGCTGTTCCGGAGATAAGCCGGGACAAACAGACAGACAGACAAAGATTTATAAATTGCATTTTTGGTATATGTATCGTATGGTATAGATTAATATCTACTTAGTTTATAAAATTTATTATGAAATTACAAACAGACACTTTAATTTCATTTATTAGTACAGATTGAAAAGTTATTATTGTCGATTGTTGTTTATATAATTCATTGTCAAAAATCTATAGTTACGAGCAGGAAGTAGGGACCTTCCAGTCGGCTCGGCTAAAGCCCTGCGGGGCGGAAGCACCGGCGGTCGATGTCTCGGCGACAAACTTGCATTACAAATAACCCCTAATGAACACACGTGCTTGCTTAGTTACAGGCTGATTGGGTCGCTTACCTGCCTACCAACAGACTTCTCTCTATAACGTTACGTACCGTTAAATTATCTTAAATAATAATTCGGCAAACTTTGATTTTGCATTGGTTTTTTTTTAATGCTAAAGGTCTATTATGTATATAATAACTGATCACTACAATAAATCATAATGAATGACTATAATTAATATGTTATGTACAGTTAAAAAAAATTGCATAAATCAATCCATAATATACTTATAATAAAAGGCAAACGAGACGAAATCTGTACATTGAAGATATTTAAGAAAAAATACTATGGGAGGCTTCAGAATCGACTACAGATACATTTCGACAGTTTTACATGTTTTTATCTATCTGTCTGTTTATTAATTTGTTCATCAATTACGCAAAAACTACTGAACCGATTTCAACGAAAGTTTGTAATGACATATATTGCATCCAGACCGAGAACCTAGCAAAATTTTAAATTGTCTGAATTCCAAGCGGGTAAACCCGCGGGCACAGCTAGTAGAATAATAAGACCACTCGAGTTTCTTTGACGGTTCCTCAATATGACGTACAATGTTTCAGAACTGGTGGTAATATTTGGACATTATAAGTGTCTAAAATTAAATGAATACTAATAAATACATTTGAAGCGTCTGTTTTTAATAAGAAAATAATTTTAAAATAACAATTTTTTACTAAATACATATGAATGTATATAAGACACCTATACTTTTTACTTTCGAAACTAATTAAGATTACGCGTAAAAAAATTAAAAATCATAAAAAATTGAATAAAATTCAATGCACAGTTTTACGGGCAAGTGTTTGAATTTATGGCAAATATTTTTACTTTATCTTAGTACTACTAAACATTTTTAGGAAAAATAATTAGGGTTTCATACAAAAAAATTAAAACGCAGTAAAGAATATATGAAACGCGGGCATACAGCTAGTTTCGAATAAAAACCGATTCAACGCATAGTGACACTGGTAGGTGTTTGAATTTGTGAGAAGTATCTGTACTGTTGTTAGTAGGTACCGAAATTCCGTCATTGATGCATACGCTACACTCGATCGGTTCCTTATTCGTTCTGTTTCGTAATTTCGAAAGTGTCCCTCGAGACACTAGTTGCGACACAATTGTCCACTCTATCGTCGTTTCACTACTACACATAGAATAACTAATAGTAGTAGGTAATCCATTAAAATTTGATCGACATATAGCACGCACGCGCGCGTGATGGCATCCCACGACCTCGATCACATCAACGGTAATGCATCTCAGGCCGTGCGTTGAGCCTTATTAGACAATCGATTGAACTTACAAGGTAACAAACGCTTTATAATAATCAACACTGATGACATTCAAACAAAGCAAGAATAGTATCTGCGTTATATTTAACTAGGTACCGTGTTAATAACTGACCCTTTTATTGTGAACCTGAGCTTAGATTAGAGACTAGCTGTATGCCCACGGCTGTGCTCGCCTTTCGTATATTCTTCACTGTGTTTTAATTTTTTTATTTATTTACGGAACACTAATTATTTTGTACTAGGATAAAGTAAAAATAGTTCTCATAAATTCAAAATACTTGCCCGTAAAACTGACATTGAATCGGATTTTATTCAAAATTTCATGATTTTTTTTTACGTGGAACCCTAAATATTTTCGAAAATCTTTTGATTTTATTTGTGTACTTTTGTACCCTAAGTTACCCAGTGTAACTTCAGCTGTTTATTAACAAAAGTCCCACCTAATCGGTCTGGAAGTCTTAAGGTTTAATTGGTACTTAGTTAAAACTTTCACATGAGATAACAACGATAATTAGGAATCTTTCGAGTATTACGTAAGCAAAATTTTTGACATTTTTGACTCCGGCCCCCCACATGATACATAAGTACTGGTATAATTTGAAGAAAAAAAACAACAAAAAGTAGATTGCTGACGTAACCACTTTTCATACCCCTCCCTCGTACAACCCATTAATAGAACAATCACACCATACATTATTAGTATGCAAAAAAAATGAGCCTAAAATCTTACATATTTTTAATTTAAAAAAAAAGGTAGAGAAGGTACTCATCGAGGATATTTAAATGAAAGGTGAATAAGCCAGTGACGGTCGTAGGGGTCATGACCCCTCCCAAAATCGTACACATTAAATTGACAAAGCTCCAGAAATTGATTTATTGATAAATGAATTAAATGTAATTGATAATATTTTTTGATAGAATAAGTTCTATTTTGCTTAACTTATATTATATTACTCTATATTTTTTATTTTTATATATTTTACTCTCTATAGTCCCCTATATACCCCCCTAAAGTCTTTGACTGCGTTCGCGCCTGAATTAAGTTATGTGCGTATACTCAAACACAGGCGTATAATGCGCAACAAACGCCCACGCGGCACATTATTTTAAAAGTTAACTGGCTTGGCGCCAGTGAAACTGTATCGAGGTTCTTCGCCGCGACGTCGTTCCAACCGGAGCGTTATGGTTGCAACACACAGCAAGACGGCACGGACGCCAGCGCGATTTTACTATGAAGAGGTCGCCCTCGGCTCACGTCAACGTGAGAAAAAATCACGCTGACGTCCACGCCCGCTCGCTATGTGTCGAAACCATTAATGAGAGTTACGTCTCTTGTAGTAAATATTCCTTTTTTGGACTGCTAGCTTTTATTCTTTTAGTTACTGTTATAGTTATTATGACGCCGAAATTAGAAAGTTTAACGACAGAAATATAGTTATTACGCTCGGGTAATGCGTTAGTTCATACAGCAGGGTTGATAAAATCATAAACAAAGAAAGTTATGAAGCTTATACATATAATACGTACCTAGCAAAGCTTCTTTGCCGATATGAATGTTGCAGTAGAGATGATGATCTGTTGATACAACGGGTTGGATCGTTGACTCTCCGCCGGATTCCATTAGTTTTAATTTCGCTGTCAAATCTTGAACATCTGCGAATAATAGGATAACATTCAATATGTACGGATGAACAAAAACGTAGAATTTTAAAACATAGGAATATTTACCATAATTAAATAAATTAACATACTATAAATATAAACAATTATTAAAGTAATTTCATTTACCAAAGTGTAAATAATTACGGTTCTTCTTTACAATGTGATATTGACGCTCAGTTTTACATTGTTTTAGTGTATATATTACATTCATGTAGGTTCTTGGCAATTTCTAATTATAGTAGCTTTAATATCTTCGGTATTAAGAGGACATGCAGTCGGAAAAGTATGTATTTCAGAAATCTATTGCTATCGCGTTGCGCTCCAAAGAAAGAATATGGACAACTGCAGCTCGGGTTGATTTAGCTATGCAAAATAGACGAAAACATCACTTCATAGTACCGTTTCCTCCTCCAAAAGTAAACTGATTTTTAAACTTCTTTCTATTTTAGAATAATCAAAAATTTGGCTAAGCCTGTACGTATTTGTTTTTTTAAATTTTATCCATCAAATTTGTTTGATGAACGTCTAAAAATTGCGGTAATAATCGAGATTTCTTTATTTTCAATAGCTCCTAGTTTTTAGAATAGCTAATTCATGGAAAAATCAAAACGTACGGACGGGTATGGCGGTGGTAGATATATATTATTTGGTATAAAATATTTTTCATAATGCTATTATCCATGAAGGAAACAGGGGACTACGTTTGTATGAAAATAAATGTCGCTAGGATATCCTCTTAATAGAAAAAGTATTTAATGAATTTAATTAAATCAGAGCGTATCAATTAAATTCGGTAGTATAGAGACAAATATCAAAACAGAAAAACCGTTAGCTATTGTTACGCTCGCAGTCCGCTCTACTAGGCAGGTCAAAATTAGTAGCGCATATGTTCAAACAAGCCCAGTATTGTTTACACGCACGGTCTGCAAGCGCGCTCGCTTCTGAGATTTATTATACAACCATACATTTCTAATTTTTCTTTTTTAAGCTTTACCTTTTAACACTTCATAATTATTCTCAACGCCTGTGTAATTTATAATGATTGCTAAACGAAATAGGTCAATAATGTTATTAATTGACCATGTGTTGTATCCAAAAACGTTGTTCACGGTGGTCTGTCTTATGAGGCACGTAGTAGTAACATACAGTTTTTACTGCCCAAAGTACCATAGCATTTTAAAGTAGACTACCCACGCTATGCGTTCTATACAACATTTGTTATTATTCCCGAAGCGTTACCAATGTCTGGATAATAAAACGACACACTATTTGGAGGTCGCCTGAACAGATCGCTTGTTGTGAATAAATAACAAAAAAATGTAGGTACATAATTTATGCTCCGTTGAACATGTTTACAAAGTGCGAATCGTGAATTTATTAGCTTCTGATTCTTGTAAGCGATTCAAAATTTTTTGTACGGTCCGTTACGGGTTATTCGTTTCGTATACCTTATATGAATTTGTTATCAATTTAAATAAATGTAAGTAATGAAATCCGGGTAGGTTGTTCAAATTATACACCATTTTCTAGCGTATCAAATAGTCGAAAGAGAATCTTTTAAAAGTGTTTCAATCTTTTTTTTAAACAGTATACCCGTATTATTGCTGATATAATATATATGTGAAATAATTTTGACAATCAGTTAAATAGTTTTTCATTTTAACCATTACAATATGCGTATATAAAAAAAACATATGTATTTATATTGTAAGGTATAGATTTAGTGCTTTGACCACAATCTCACCTGATGGTAACTGACAACTTGGTCCAGGATGGTAAATGCACTAAGCCTAAAGGTACTGGTTTTTAAGTGATGTTGCCAGAATACACCTATTAGTATTTGGCCACAGGTTTTTAAACTTTTTAAATTTTTAAACCCAGGCGGGCATTGTTAGAAAATGCCCTACCACCATGCAACCATGCAAATAAGATTACGTTACATTTTTTATTTTTAATGACAGTTTCACTAAACTTTGTAGTAAGCGCTTAAGACCAAGGACAAAAAAATAAACTAGCGAAAATATCCGACGTCTATGCTTAAGAGGATATGCCAAACGGCCCTTATTTCATACTAAAGTATTTCCTTGTTTTCTCCCTGGAGAATACCATAATGATAAATATTTTTGAACCACGCCCGTACATTTTGATTTTTTACAGAAATTAATTATTTACTTATGTTATTATAGAAAATAGGAGATTTTGAAAATGAGAAAAAAGCTCTAATTTTACCGTCGTTTTAAGACGTCCGTCAAATAATTTAGATGAATAAAAAAAGCATAACGTAGAGACATAGCCAAAGTCTGTCTGAGTCTATAATTAAAAAGATCAGATTTGGAGGAGGAAACAAGTGAATACGGAGTGATGTTTTCGTCTATTTTGCATAGGTAAAATCGGCCCGAGCTGCAGTTATCCCTTTCGTGTTTTATAAACTCTTTCTTTGTGGTACAACGCGATAGCAATACATTTCTGAAACACCTATTTTGTAATTTGTCACCGACCGCATATCCTCTTAAGACATTCAGCCAAAATGATAAGAACTTCGGCTTGAGCTGCTCCTGTGTTAAAAATTCCACAGAAGATGCTCTAGCTAAACCTACGGTAAACAAAAACAAGATAAAATTTCCCTTGCAGAACCCATGTTACCTTGCGTGTAGTGTGCAAGTATGTGTGTGCAGTATGATTCTAGTGCATGCGCTGTGGTTGTATTGCGTTGGCGGCGACGACAAGAACTTCCCTAGTTGGGAATCAAACTAAGTCTTGGGCCGGTGGCGGAATGTGACCTGGGTCACGGTTTAGATTTCATTTATCAATGTTTATAACTAACCTGATGTCAGCACGCTCTTCAGCACCTTCCACTGTTTCGCATGGTACAACGATAATACTATCACCACGAGGAAGAAAACAACACAGCCACTCGCGGCCAATGTAAGACTGGTCGTCTGCATGTCCCACGTCACTTCATGCTCATTATTACGTTCGGTCACTTCACTATCGTAGTCCGCATATTCGTAATATTCGTAATCACTCGGGCTCCCACTTTTATCACGACGGACGGGATCATTGTCTTTTCGTGATCGTCGCGACGGTGTATTAAACGGCCAGATTTTCACCTCGTATAGAAATTGGCAGATCGTGTCCCTGTGTATCTCGCATGGGTATTTGACAGCGAGACGACGGCCGGGGTCGCATTTCGTGCAAGGGATGCACAGTTCGCGATGTCGGTCCCACCAGCTCTGGCCTCGTTTGCAAAGCTCGCTTCCCCTCGCGGTTCCGAGTGCCAGCGTAGCCACCAGCAACCACAGTTGGCATATATCTCCTCGCATTACCTTAAAAAAAAGGATTATATCAATGTACATTATAGTTTATGTTTTAATACCTAGTAACAAATATAATCAAATATGTCTTTTTAACATTTTTTTTAGTCTGAGTAATAAGATGTGACTAAAGATTTTGATTCTGTGGATGATAAACAAACATCACTAAGGAATCCGTGAAATGTACAAAGTTAGCAACGAATCAAACTATTTTTATTATGACACTAAAGAACCTTAATAGTTACGAACGAAGAAAAATAGGTTGACAAACAGAGGAGAAGAAGTTAGGCAGTAGGCACTGTTTTATCTTTGTCTATTTATACATAATCGGTGACAAAGTGTCTGTCGCGCTTTTTCACGCCGAAACTACTAAACCGATTTAAATGAAATTTGGTACACAGGTAGTCTAGAGCCTGAGAAAGGACATAGGCTACTTTTTAATGGGGAAAAAGGGTTGTAAAGAGTTGAAATAAGGGATGAAATGTTGTATGGAAGTATCGTCATTTTTAGAGCTAGAAGGTTGAAACTTATTTTTTAGGATGTTGATTCGATATAAATAAATATGACATTAAAAGTTTGTAAAACTTTTACCCTCAAGGGTGTAAAATAACAATAGGGAATAGTAGATGAAAGTTTGTATGGAAATATGTAAGGTTTATGCGAATGTTTTATAAGTTTGCGACAAGAGACAAAATATAAGAGCTATTCTGATGTAACATTTACGGAATCATTACAAAAAGTAGAACTGAAGTTAACGCGAATAAGAACAAAAATATATAACCCAGTCTTCAGTTAATAGCCGAAGATATCTTGAATCAAAAAGTGATCATTTCTTTCTCCAAGTTGACAAAACAACTGCACCTAATATTTTGGGACGAAGTTCCTTATGGGGCATTTCGGAAGGGTAATCTAGCCAGCAAAAAACGTCCGTAACGTTAAAAAAAGGCGTATGATTATTGCAGCTGTAATTAAATTTCAGTAAAATAGATATCGCCTTCGTGGCGCAATTGTTTAGCGCGTTCGGCTGTTAACCGAAATGTTGGTGGTTCGAGAAGAAGATATTTTCTTCACAACCAGTCATTTTCTAATTATTACACGTAGGCCTTATAAATTTTGTTATTTTTTTTCTATTTCTGTTTCAGCTAAGAACTTCGTAACTGACGGGGGTCTCCCGACCGCAAATTTTTTTGAATTCCATCGAACCTTTCTATTTTTTTTTTTCAATTTACTCTTATGTACATTTTGTTCTTCGATTTACACTTATGTACATTTTTTCCGCTAATAAAAAGACTCATTTTTCTATATACATATTTAAAAAATTAATATGCACTTTGCACCTTTTTTTTTTACGAGGGGAATGTATTTACGCACTACCCCTACCAAGTTCATTAAGAAGACCGAAGTCTCCCCAATAAAGTTGGTAGGGGGTATGGAGGGAAGTTTTCACACCAGCGTGGGACTCACCCGGCGAGAAGCGCCGGAAATACCCACTAGCCCCCCGGGGCCGCCCGCCGCATTCAGGGGACGATACGGGATCGGTGTCACAAGCACCGCGTCGTCCCCTGCGGCAGGCCCAACAGGGCCACGTCCAGGAAATTAGTCCGTTGGGGATGTGGGGGAAATCGCTGCCTGACCCACAGGCTCTATCTTCCACACTCCTTCGCCCGATCCTCAGAGAGAATTTTCGTCCGGAGGGAAGGGGTGATTAGCTCACAGGCTCTTCACCCCTACCCTCCTTAATTTTCACTCACACCTGAAGAACATATGACACGCGGACGGAGCCGCGGGCACCCGCTAGTATAGTATAATTAGATTTTTGTTGAATTTAACTGAAATAAACTATTGCTAGGAAACTTCTTGAAGGAAAAGAGACTTTCGTTTTTGTCGGGATATCAATAAGCTCCATGTTATTTGATAAAATTATTAGTTATTTAATTTAAAGTGATGTTTGTTTATTGACAAGTTTTACTAGAAATAATAACACGGACACGGAATGAAATGGGTTCCACTAAAACTCCCTGGACAGTTCTTGCAAGATGACCACCGTATTGCTAAAGCGTTCAATCGAATGCCCACTGACAGAATAGTGTATATATAAACATACATGTAATGTAACGTATATGCAAAAGACTCGATGATTTTAATTAATCCATTAACTAAGAAGAAATAAACTTCCTATTTAAGTTGAATCTTTTCATCAGTCATGCGTTTTGTGAAAAAGTACATAAAATTACTTGATCTAATATGCAATTTTTTGAAGTGAAAACTTCTTTAGCGGCAGTGAGCGATTCTCGGCAAACGAAAATCTTATAGATTCGCTTTACCAATACTATGACGTCAGCCGTTAATATGCTGCAGTATGTCAGGTATGATGGCGCTTAAGTGCTGGCGCTAAGACAAATGTTATATGTGAGGTTATGTTAATAATTTAAATTAAAAAAATTAGTTTTTCCAAAGTTTCGAGTTTTCACTTCTGTAGCCAGTTCCCATGGCTGCCTAGTTTTTATTTATTCTGTTCAAGTTGTGTTACAGGTTCGTAACATAGTTCACAGTTTCACAAGACGTCAAATGACGATTAATTGAAGATACTGTATTATAATAAGCGTAGAAGGAGAACAGGTTCTGGAATGCGCATATCTGAACACCTCGATAACTGCTTGGATAGTGATTTTAACTTGAGCGTGGTCGGTGGTAATAATGTAAATGGCGGGGCGAGCCGTGCAAGTAAATTACATTAAAACAATGTACATTTTAGATAAAAATTACTATTGATATTATTGAGCTAGGCTGTACTACTTAAATACATTATTATTTTAATACCCATTTTTTTTAATTTAACCGATATATCGATATTTTTTTAATTCTAACATCCCTAGTCCTAAGCAGCTAAGGATTTCGATTATCAATAAGGAGTTTTTGGCGGGATCTCAGTCTGACATGTAGCAATTGTTTTCTTTAATTCATTAAACTTGTGTACTTGACTCTATATCATGTAATCTTGGTGGCGTTTTTGTGTGAAATAGTTTAGTTATTGTGTTCAAGTTAAGTTTATTATAGATGACAACGCGTAGCATACATTCTGAGGTGCCGACAAAGCTCCATGGAAAGTTTGAGCAGGATAGGCCACCGTTCTGTTGGAGCTTGGTAACGCTGATACAAGATTGAAAATCTTACCTACATGACATTGGCACAAATTGTGTGTACACACAGATTGCCATTAACTAAGAAGAAGAAGATTATCAATAAATATTGTTATCGATAAACGACAACATTCACTATTAAAAAAATAAATATAAAATTATTTTATTTTTAGGATATTTTAATAAGAGAATACAGAATAATATTGAATTGATATTGAATGTTTACTACGAATACCATAAGCAAATTATTGGAATGCTTTAACTGTTTTGTTTAAAGTATTCGTTTTATATTATACTAAGTGTTTGTATATAACGATTAAATAACCCATAATCACACAAAAAGTGGGGTTTCTATTCATAATAAAAGTTGTGTTTCAACTGTAATCTTCAACAAGTATCCTATTGGGTTCTGTTTCATAAATTTACAACTACATTTACTTTTTACAACATTATATGATACAAATGCACTGTAACATATTTACCTTGCTCCTTAACTTCATGTATGCAACCTACGTATTCACTAACGACCACATCTCAGTAATTATATTTATTAGAAAGCTCACTTTCACCGATATCAAACTCAATTGCACCATATGATTTATTACAAATATAAATTATTGTGTTCTGTGTTGAATCCATCAATACACAAAGTGATTTTATATGTATACAAACACAATATTGTTATTAATGCGTTATTATTATAGTCGCGACGTAACTCGACGTCTGTAGCTTCGAGAACACTGCCATAAATACAGTGCCACTACCATGAACACTGCGCCGGAGCACTGAGCGCGGGAGTTGCGTTCAAATCACATTCAACTGTTTTTGGACGCTTATCCCTCCTCCCGCGCAGGCTTCTTAGTGATTATAGAATTATAACTTTTTCATTTGTGTGACATGACAAATATATTCAGGTAAAAATAGAATAGATCTACTTTAATCAGGTCTTTGTGCTTCTAAATTTCAAACCAGGGTTCCGTATGTCAGGCGCTTTGTATAGCAACTTTTTTAAATTTTAATTACATTATGATTTTGGCGCCCATTGAAAATGGCCCCCGGGGCGGGTGCCCCGGTTTTTTACCGTTCCATCACAATATATTCCTAGCTTATGGTACTCGTAATAGACCTGTTTTCGCTATGTACTGATTTGTACCAAGTGAATTCCAAATGTTCCCATTGTAATGTTTTTTGTACCTCAATAAGAAGAAAGTTTTACCGAATATCACGACGTTAACGTTGAAATATTTTGTAGTTTTTTTATTATTTTGCCAAAATCTATTATTGTAAAAATAACTAACTGTAAATATTTGTTATACATAATGTTCCTAAAGGTAGTACTTAATAAGGTCATAGAAATAGTACCTAAAAGTCTACTAAAAATCTGAAAAATCGTTTCCAATTTCTTGGGTGTGCTTTAGGATTATAAATGAAAAATACCAATTTTCAGTTATTTAACATATACCTAGTTGTTAGAAAAGCTTTCTGCATGAGCGCAGATTTCGTGTCCGTGTTGACGGGCACAATTTGCAGCTCATGTCTGTAAATGCTGGAGTACCACAAGGCTCTGTTTTGTCACCCACGTTGTTTCTTCTGCACATCAATAATGTACTTCCCCTGGGGCACATTCATTGTTATGCAGATGATAGCACGGTTCATGGGTGCTACGTCAGTAAGCCTGGCTGTGGGAGGGGAGACAGAAAAGAGACGGAAGGAACTTGTCATTGAATTTAACCAAGTCTTGACCCGCATATCCACTTGGGGAGCAAGTAATTTGGTTGAGTTCAATGCCAAGAAAACGCAGGTATGTGCCTTTACTAAAAAAAATCGCCCTTTTCACCCAACCCTACTCTTCAGAACACTCAGCATGCAATGCGTGACAGACTAAATATCCTGGGAATGGATATTCGGAGCGACCTAAACCTCAAGGACCACATCGAACATATCATCTCCACAACAACTCGGAGACTCGGAATCCTAAACAGAGTGCGACGGTTTTTCCTGCCCGACCACCTGTATCTTCTTTATAAGGCCCAGGTTCGGCCGTGCATGGAATACTGCTCACACCTCTGGAATGGATCCGCTAAATATCTCATCGATGCCTTAGACAGGTTGCAGAGGCGAGCTGTCCGCATTGTAAATGATACAGGTATCACCAACTCCATAGAACCGCTTCAATTGCGCAGGGACATAGCCTCTCTAAGCGTATTTTACCGCTTGTATCATGGCGAGTGTTCCGAAGAGCTCTTTGAGCTGATCCCCTCCTCTCCATTCCACAACAGAACCACGCGGGCAGGACTTCGGTGTCACGGTTTCCCGGTGACACCCATAACTTCAAGAACCAAAAAGTTTGCTGACTCTTCCTGTCAGCGTGTTCCCTCCTTCATATGATATTGGGTCCTTCAAAAGAGGCGTGAAGAGGTATTTAAGCAGGCCAGCATGACAGCGGTGACTGGCAGTGAATTCTGTTCAGTGTCAGTCGCCGCTGTTTTGGATTGTACTGTACTTACCATCAGGTCCAGTGTAGTCACTGTGCTGTGCATTATAAAAAAAAGGGTTAAATCTGGGTTATCTCTTTACCAAAGAAAATATTTTTTATTGAGCTACAATTTCTTGGTCCGAACACGAATCACACCTTATTAATTTTATATTTTACTAGCTGCGCCCGTGACTTCGCTCGCGTAAAACTCAGAGAGTTCAAAATCGGTCGAGCCTTTTGAATTTGAGATAGTTTTGGGATAAAAAGGAACCTATGTGTTAATTCAGGGTGACTGCTACCTGCATACCAGATTTTATCAAAATTTGTCTGCCCGTTTAAACGTGAAGAAGTAACAAACATAAAAAGTCACAAATTATCGCATTTATAATATAAGTAAGATATTTTACTCTAGAACTTACACTATAATCGCGTTAAGTTTGATACTTATATGTACATAGGTATAAAGTAATGGGAGCAAATACGTTGCAAAGACGATTTTTTTGAACCGCGGCAAAACTTGATAGTAGCGCCTCTGTCTCCAGCGTTTGAAATAAATTACTTTAAAAAATACTCACAAATGTATAATGCTTATTATTAAAATTGCTCAGCCCCTAAAGTCAGACAGAAGTCGACTACTATAGTCAATACGACTAAACAGAACATCATCTACCTAACCAAATCCCATTTTTATTAGGGACTAGCTGTGTGCTCGCGGCTGTGCACGCGTTTAATATATTTTTCATAATATTAAGTTTCTAGGTTATCATTTATTATGACAGATAAATTTTATTTTAAAATTCTTGAGTCCTTACAAAACAGTTTGGCAGTCCGTATATAAACCGCTGACCTAGAATATATTTTTACAGCCTATATAGAAAAAAAAAACAGAAATCACATTATTCACGAGTACTTGGAAGCATCAACACTTACCTACAAAAACCATTTATTATCGTAACAAATCTAGAAACGATAAAAGCCTACGTAAATAGGTATCTTTTAAATTATTAAAGTTGTAATAAGGAACCAGCGTAAAAAACCCAATAAAACAATAAAGACTCGTTTTGGTAGCGATCACCATGCACATGGCCAAACTAATCATAGTGTTAGGTTTCAGTGCGTCACGTCCCTAGGTCAGTCAGTGTAAAACGAGATTCGCAGGTGCTAGTGAATTGAACTCACGCGAACCCATCGTGACCACTGTACATCATAGTATTGTGAAAAATAAGGCTTTGCTGAAAGGCAATATGCACGTCGAGTTCTAGATTCAACAAACTTTAATCGCAGTAGATTTAGGCTTACATAATAATGGGGACTGTCGATAAATTATCATTTGTGATCATCATCGTTGTTGGATTGTTCTGATGAAGTGCAGTCATTTGGACAAGCACGAATTAAAAAAAATAAAAAATAAGTCTCCAACACTGGCAAATAATTTTCTGGAACTTTAAATTTGAAGAAAACTATCATGCTCTTTAGTGATGTCCTGATCTTTACTTTAAATCGATTTTTTACAATGACTTTATAATATTAATTCATGTTATTACGTAAATAGATTTCTATATTTGAATTGATTGAATTGCATCCATTACAAATCATTATATACAAATTACATACTTTTCAAATATAGTAAAAGGAATGTTTTCCTGTTTTTGTGTCCAAATTTTACTCAGTATTATTAATTATTACATTAAATTTTTGAATTATTATAAAATATTGAAAAGCAAGCAAAACAATGGCCTACATTTAAGTAATAAGTTCTCAAGGCACTACCAAACTACTACTAGAATAAAAATTAATAGATAATAATTATTTTTCCATAATTGTAATAGAGTAAATTATCAAATTACTGAGTAAGAAGAAGATTTTATTGAATTTTATATATGTTTATTATAAAATTTTAAAATGTTCCAATTAAGTGTATTATTCTTTTAATTTTTTTACGCATTATTATATAGCTTACACTTTATATATTTATATTATACGCATAACATTTTAAACATTTTGAAATTAAATATCACTAATAATTGAATTAATATTGTTATATAATCATTAAAAACTATTATATAAATAATGAATTTTGTCCAGCTCGCTGCTATACAGCAAGGCTCACCGATTTGCTACTATAATAAAATATTAAAAGATAAAATTCACTCATTTTATTAAAAGATCGACAATTTAATTTTTTGAATTCAGATTTATTTTTAATTTTGTAACTAAAAATATCTATGGAAATGAATGCCAATATTTAATAAAATATTCATTTTAACCGGAACACTCAATTATGTGACAGTGACAGTTTACACTTTACTCGAGATGTAAAAGAAAACTAGTCTGTCCATGAGTATTCGTTACTATAACAATCAGTACCCGATACTTCTGTATCGTTACGTTACTCGTTACTTTTGATCGAATATAATCCTAAGCACACCAGGTTGAGTCATATTGCGTACGGTATGATATTACGTAACGTTGCTCGTACTTTGTAGAAAAACTTACATGTACTTTACATACCTAGCTCTGTAAGGTACATTTTTAACCTCATCGTATTTTGAACCAGACTTGTTTTTAGACCTTTTTTTCATTTCATTCTCAAATCTTATATACATGAAGCATTGTTTTTGTTTTATTTTTAGAGTTATATCGTTTTCATGCAAATATCGAATACACGTATCAACGGTACTTGCCGAACTGAAACTATTGCATTTGTTCGGATAAAGAATCAATCAAACTAACATCGGTACAAAAATAAGTAACATGCGAGTAAAGGAATACACTCGTGAGTAACGTTTCGTTATTCCGTACTACTTGACGTAACCATTGCTCAGTAACAGTTTGGCACAGCTCTACACTTTATGTTAACTTGACTATCAATTTTCGTATTTTCAACTGAGAGATTTCTGTGTTCGCCTATAAATATGCATTAATTTTAGAACAAAACAATCAAATTGTAAAATTATTTTATAGTCAAAGTAAGTTACGTTTTAATAAATAATTTTAAGATATTCAAAACACATAATCAAGTTAAATATAAAAATCCGGATTTATTTTTGTTGTATTCAGAAAAAGTTACACAAAAATGAACACAACTGATCGCAGAGGGAGACGATCTCGTATAAACGACGTCCAAGACCCTTCTATTTCTTCCACAGTTAAAAACTCTTGCCGAACCTTTATTAGACCGAGAATACGAAACATCAGAATTGATTCCATTGGATTATTTTATCCCTTGCCAAGTACTTCCTTCTTTGATTTAGTAGTAGTAGAGCTTACCTCATAAAAAATATCCTTTATCCTACTCTTAAGAAGAAACATAAAATCGTTTTTACTAAATTGTACTTATTTGATCATTATATAGTTATCCATATTACTTTAGCTTTTAGTTTAAAACATAGAAAAGTAAACATGTATCATGTAAACTACATGGTACTTAGTTTTCATTATGTAATGTTATTGGAAATGTCTAGTTCATTTAAATCAGTGGTTGTCATATTTTCCAGGTCAAGGGCCACAGCTCAATGTGATGTGATACCATCTATTAATTTATATATTTTTATAAGCTGTCACATGTGAATTCCTCATTGATTTTGTATGGTAATAACAAACCATGAAGTCATTTCATGACAACCTAATTCACTAACTATTCATTGATTTCAAAGCAACTAAAAATTTAATTGGGAGTTAATTAAAATTAATCACAATTTCAAAGCTAAAATAAAGTATTTTTACAGAATCCGTGTTCTGGAACTGTAGATTCATGGTGTCAATTACATAATATTCTATAAGCAAGGTAGATAGTATAAGGAGAATGGATGTGGATACATAATGTATATTGAAAAAAAAAAATATATAAATATTTTTCAATTATACATATTACTACACTGCAGATACCTATTTGGAATTTTTTTAAACTACATAGGTATCATGATCAAATGCATTAGCTTTAAAATCGAATATTGAATTCACCATTTGTCTGATCTTGTTACGACCTTGCCTTATTAAAGTTCATAATAATACAAAACCAAAAAAATACAAATGCTCCTCCATTTAATTAACTTCATAGTGTGTAAACTTGGGTTTCAATTGTTGTCTACCAAAAATGTCTGCGATGTCGCGTGCTGCACTTTGACAACCACTGATTTAAATCTATTATAGTAGATATCATACTGATTCTATAAATAATTGATTTAATTTCAGATATGAACACAAGTGAAATGACATCCAACGGGAGTATATCAACATCTAGAGCATTAATTCTAGTTTTTATAATATTTATTAGTTCACTTTTAGCTTTGGGTCTTCTGTATAAACAATTTCCTGATTTAGAGGAGTAAGTTGCATCATTGTAATACAATTTCTTGTTATTTTAGTTTTATAAAGCATAGATATTTTTTTCTTAAAATAAATAGAAATAATGATTGACCTAGTTGAATTATATGAATATGTTTTCAATAAGTTATACAGCACATAAATTAGTTGACTTTCAAAGTAAAGATGACTGTTTGAGATAATCACTAGTATTATCATATTACAAAAAAATATTGGTTAATAATGAAATGATGTTATTCAAAGTAATGAGATAGTTTAAATTAAATTGTGAATGTTATATGTAGGTACTCATATAGCTGTTAGTTAGTTTTTGATAATGAAAGTATTATAAATCAATTATATCAATATGATTTTTATAATACAGTTTTTTTTTTTCATATAGAATAAAATATTCACAGTTGATTTTAGCTTTAGTAGTAAAATACTCATTGCTAAAACTATAATTATGGGCAAAAAATTCAAGGCAAGATCTTATGAATTTGCATTGAATATTTAGTAAATATTTTGTTATTGAACTGTACAAAATTCACAATTCATATGTATTTATTGCATAATAATAAATAGTAATTATGAGTCAATGTTCACTATTCCAATAATCTCTTGTTTGTTATTTATTACTAGCTGTGCCCATGACTTCGCCCACATGGATTTCAGATAATTATATTGTAATAGACAGCTTATCTTATCCTGCCCATCCTGTACCGTCCAGGCCTCAACCTGTCGAGAAGGTCAGCCAGACCAGGCCACCTAGACAGCCTTCCCAGTGCACTAAAGGTTTAGGCCCCACCCCTTCTCTGCTTGGTTTGGTAATATGGTAGAGTCCAAACCCCACTGAAACTATGTACCGTTTCATTCTTGCCTTAACAGGTCTAAATGACGGCATGCTCAGCATACTACCCATATGTTGATGAGTGTCGCCTCTCATCTCAGCGCTACAATCAACACCCTTAAACCCTTGCTTCCCACACCTAAAATATTGGCGTTTCTGTTTTCTTCCCCTACAGACTAAACTGGGGGAGGGTGACCCAGGTTTTAACACCAGAAGTAAAGCAGGGCATAGATCAACCATTCAGCCACCACACGCTATGTTATATTAAATTTAGTGTGATTAATTATTGAAAATAAAATTTACAAAAAATAAAAGTAGCCTACATATAATATACGTTTCTAACAGTGAAAAAATTTCAAAATCGGATCAGTAGTACCGGAGATTATACCCCGAACATCCAAACTCACAATCTTTCTAATATTAATATAGATGTTATTATGCATACACTTCATTATTATGGTTTTTTATTGTATCTAGATAAACGCTTTTCATACATACACATGTTACTGTAGAGTATAAATTACTACCATACCAATTTCATCAAAATCGCTTTAGTAGTTTTTTAACAAATTAATAAACAGACAGACTGACAGATAACTTTTTTAGCCTTTTATTATTACAGTATTATTTAGTATAGATTATGTATGTCCTTGAAATATTTCAAAACAGTTCAAATTATTAAAAAATTAAGTATTGCGCTATCTATAAATAATCCTCATAAACATTTTATATATGAATATAGATAATCGCTATTTACGCATTATATAAATGTATAAATATGTACTCTAAATGTTACTACAGAATATATACTACAATCATACCAAATTTTATCCAATTCAGTCCAGTAGTTTTTGCGTGAATGGCGAACAAATTAATAAGCAGACAATTTTTTTTTCTTTAATTACATCTAATTATGTTTTCTTTTTGTTTCTGAACCACCTTATTGTATTTTTTCTGAAATATCTTCAATACAGATTTCATTCCTCTAGCTTTGTATTATAAGTTTATAGATCTTATCCATATCAGTATTTATTTAATTCATTCATATTTGAAATATTTTACTATAAATAGAAATGAAACTAATTTTTAGTATACATAAATGTATATATTGTTACAGAACAGAGAAACAGCATTTGCATTTACCTTGGGACCTAGAAGATGCTAAACAATTGGGTCTCGTTTTGGACAGATATAAAGACAAATATTTTTTTGAAGTGTTATTTGGAGTTTTCTTAGTTTATATTTTGTATCCTTTGAAATTATTAATTAATCTGACTAACGTGCAAATTATTTTTAAATTTGAATATAAAGTGTATTCAAGCAATATAAAAAATCCAGTGATTTATACAATAATGGAGACAATCTTCTTTATTGGAAACTATACTTTTCATAACAGTGATTTATAATTTTTATATGCCTTGTTAATTCTACTGTGAAAGGACTGGGTAGTCGAGCATGGTTTTACTAATGTAAGGCATATTATGAACAAGATTATGTGTATAACTAATTGAATAGTGTATTTTATAAATTTGATTTATATCCAAAATGCTCCTGAACTATTTTCACAGTTTGCAAACTTTTGCAATTCCAGGCTCAATATTTCTTAGTATTCTTTCAGGGTTTCTCTTTCCATTTTATTTAGCTTTAATTTTAGTATGCTGCTGTTCAGCGGTAGGTGCGAGTTTATGTTTTTTTATATCAAATCTTCTTGGAAAGAAACTTGTGAAGAGATTTTTTCCCGAGAAAGCAGCACAATGGTCCGTGGCGGTGGAGAAACACAAAAATAACTTGCTCAACTATATAATATTTTTGAGGGTGACACCATTTTTACCTAACTGGTTTATTAATATGTCTGCACCTGTCATTGGTGTACCTTTAGTGCCATTTGCATTGGGAACTTTTATTGGTGAGTAAAATATATTGTTACTTTTAGATTATTCTTTTAATTGTTGATATTTAAGAAGAGAATGTGTGATAGAACCTATGTTTTTCACACCTATGTGTACACAAAATTTTAATGTTTTTTATATTATTTTAGGTGTAGCCCCACCATCCTTTGTAGCAATTCAAGCTGGACAAACCCTACACACATTGACATCTACAAATGATGCATGGTCATGGACGTCTATAACTGTCCTCAGTGTGTTTGCATTGGTGTCTCTAATACCAGTGTTTCTCAAGGACAAACTCAGAGAAAAGTTTGATTAAAGTAATTTACCTATATAGGTATTTTTAGTTGAATTTATTTATTAATAAATTGGTGTGTTGTACATTCCATAGTTTTTTTTTATTATAGTTATTGTTAGCAATATGAACCGACATGCGCAATAAAAGTTGCATTTCCTGTAGAAGGCTGTACTTTTGGGCGCCAATACCACCAGTTGTACCATACTGAAATAAAATATGATTTACAAGTAAGAGATGTTTTTTCATTTTATTAATCAAATCAGATTTTGAATATGTTCTTTACCCTGACAAATATGCCATTACATAATAAAAAAAACTACATTTCATCAAATTAAATTTATGATTAACATCAAATATGTCCAAGATGTGCTTACATAAATAAGTTTCCTTCAGATCTAGGGTCAAAGATTTGCACTGATGTTTACATTCTTCGGCAGGTATCAAGTCGATGGTTCTCGCCCCACTCAATGACAATATAAATGAAAAGCTACACTCTGTGTCTGGTACTTTAAATGATTCTTGTCCTGAATCTAATATTAGAAATCTTTCTGTACTCTGACCAAATTTAGGTATGATCTTAGGTCTTGGGATTATTTGTCGCAGTATTATTGCTTCATTCATATTGTTAAATTTCCTGCATGTAACATTTGGATTTAAGTTTTTATTACTGAATTTTATGCATACATTTTGTAAGAGAATAAAGACTTATAGTGGAAAATAAAGTATGGTTGGTAATCCGAATCATATTTTAAAACTAAAAGTGCTATTAAATAGATCTGTATACCGTACCAAATGTAAAGGTTTCTCTCTCCCTTTGACTGCTCATTAAACATATCATCTGGGTAAGAATAATATTGGTTGTTAACTAAAACTTTTGCAGCTTCTCTGTTAAATACATTTTTATTTTTAACATACATAGTTTTCAACGTCTCAATATTAATAGGTTGTTGTTCAGTCTGGAAGAATTTAATTATCAATTAATGTTAGTGCTATGTTCATTCTGTGTATGTTATATCAATTTTAGTTGTCAGTTTGGTTCTAGAGATAGTTTTATTTTCATGAAATAACAAAACCCTTAAATCCACTAGTGATAAATATATTTATTATTTTACTAATACCAGTATAATGTATTCTACTGTACATTATACAAACATACTGCAATAGAATAGATATCACAAGATGGGAATTTTTTTCTAATAAATCTTAATACCATATACCAATTACTTACGTCATTTTCAATTGATTAAAAATTAAATTAGTTTAAACTAATTTAATTTACAGGTCTAGTTGGTTTTATTGGAATTCTACTATAATATGACAAATAGTAATTGCAGAAATCCATAAAAAAATTAATTTATATGACATTAACACACTAGAAAATTAGTACCAAATTTTTTTTTTCTGTGAATGTGAAGCAAATTTTAGACATTACTTAAAAGATGTCACAGAAGATAATGATTCTTCAAATTATGTTGATTATTCATTAAAAAAAAAAATTAAATGCTGAAGCTTTTTGAATGCTTTAATCTCATGTACTTTACAATATACATAGAACTCAAAGCCATAAAATATGTTTTTTTAAAAACCTCATATATAAATGGTGCATTCTGTTGAGGGGATACTAGCTTTGGCTCTGTCACCTCTCTGACACTACTAATGGTACTGCACGGCCAACAGTCCATATCTGCTACAGTGAAAAATGGATTTTGGATCAAACATGTTTCTTGGTAATAATCTGGAATAAATAAAAAACTTATAATTTAATAAACAGTAAGTTCCGTTTTATAAGTATTAAGTAATGAATTTGCACAACTAAGTTATATTGATGATTTGGATTTTTTCTATAAATATACTGATACAGGATGTGGTAACACCTTATCCCCTTGAGCACTTACCTGGCGTTTACGCCAGCTTTCCATTGTTTTCCTATTATCTTATTTTTATGGGTACTCGATACATTAATGAAATTTTATTTAAATATATTCTCAACAAAGCAAAAGCATTTTCAGACTACAGACAAATTGAACACAAGAAACAAAAAGTTGTGTGAGATTGTGATGACTTTAAAAATCAAACTTTATTGAAAATAAATTCCAATGATGTATCTAATAATGTTATATTCTACAACCAGTTCAAAAAATGTTTATTGTATAGAATTGGAAAAGAATACTATTTAGTAGTCACTAACCAGTTAACGATGGAAACAATGAAATAATTGGTATTGATAATTTTCTTAATGCTCTTAGTCCAGGGTAGATATATTCTTGTAAATTGCAAATCATACTTCTGTAAATAAATTTATGATACCACAAAGTGTATGACATAATACATAATATTAAAATTAATTTAAATCTCCAAAATAAATTCGAAGTTCTCTGAACTTCTGTTTGATCAACTATTTCTATTGATTCCAGAGATTCATAATATAATTCCTTAAATTCATCTTCGGTCAAACCTGTATCTATACATTCCTTTTTAAGTTTGTTTACAGAGTTAGAATACTGTTGAAATAAATCTTTATTCGCATCCATTATATATTTAATAATTTTTATATCATTATATTTGAATACAAAGTTTGTATATCACTTGTATGACAGATCACAGACATGACATTTGCCCACAGACTTTGGTTCCATTTCTTCTTCTTCTTAGATAATGGCAATCTGTTTACACACAATTTGTGTCAACGTCATGTTGGTAAATGTATTTTCATCCTGTATCAGCATTACCAAGCTCCAGCAAAACGATGGCCCCTCCTGCTCGAACTTTCAATGGAGTTTTGTCGGCATCTCAGAATACATTCTACGCGTTATCTTCTATAATAAACTTAACTTGAACACAATAACTACACCATATCACACAAAATACCAGCAAGATTACATGATATAGAGTCAAATACACAAGTTTAACGAATTAAAGAAAATAACTGCTACATGTCTGACTGAGATCCCGCCAAAAACTCTTTGGTTCCATTTGTTCCTTTTTAAGGAAAAAGCAAAAGTACTAGTACACTATACAGCCAAGTCAGTCGTTAAGAACACTATCAATAAATGAATGGCGGTAACAAAAATGTGTTTCTTCTTTCACTATAAGAAGGCAAACAGATATTGATTGCAAACTGTAATTCATGGATACTAACTACATCGGAAGAAATATTTCGACCATGCTGTCAACCCCAAAATCTTTCACTTAAAAACCTTTAAATTTGATATGCTTGTAAAAACAACTAATCAATTTTTATATTTTTTGCTTATTAACGAATTTTAGTTGTATAGTGAAAAAAAAAAGGAAATAGTTTTATGAAAGATCGACGCGATGTGCGGCGAAGCCATAACTTGTTAATTTGTAGCTAAAGTACTTTTGAGTGATTGCGTTTTTTTTCCTCAATTTAAAAAAAAAAGTTACAGTCTAATCTCTGTAACTAGAAGAATACTATGTTTTTCGGCGGGAAACTTCGTATTGGGCGGACGATTTTTTTTTGGTGTTAATAATTTGTGGCGTAATATCTTCAATGTTTTAGTTTATTCTCTCCTTTCTTCTTACTATCAAAACTTTTTATTCATAATTGTACATAGTTTATTTAATTTGTGTATTTTTTATAATATACAGTGGTAAGTTTTTTTTTTTTTTTGTTGTTCCGTTTTTTAAAACATGGATATAGAACCTGAGCCTGACCCCCCTCCTGAGAAGCATCCTTTACTAACGCTTTTAGATGCAGATAAATATATTTCTACTGATTCTAACACGCTGGACTTAGATTCCAGTAGCGATGGTATGAAAAAAATAAGACGTAAACTAACACAGTCATTTAAACCAATGAAAGAAAAACCTATTCGCGTTGATAAGTGGGCGTTAGCTAATAATAAGATTTCTCGAACCAGTCTTCCTTTATCCACTAAGGCTTCTGAGGTGGAAAATGATTTTAATTCTGATAAAATCCTTAATACAGGTTCAGATGGCTATTTTTCAACTAGACAACTATATAAAGACACAGATCCTGGTCCATATGTTGTGTCAGTGGAATTGGTATCAGAGGATCCAAAAGCTGGGACAACTCTGCATCCTCTTAAATTTGGCTATTTTCTACAAAAAAACAATATGAAGAATATACTAGAAGATGGTATCAAAAAAATTGGTAGAAATCGTGTGATGGTAACATTTAAGACGGCTTTGGCTGCCAATTTGTTTTTGAACAACTCTATATTAGTTAGCAATAATTATAAAACTTTTATTCCAACATATAATATATGCAAGTTAGGAATCGTTCGGGAGATTCCTATAGAGTGGTCTCATAATGACATTGTAAGTAATTTGAGAATTCCGGTTGGCTTTGGGTCAATAATACGTTCGCGTAGGCTCAGTAGGAAGGTCAGTAGCCCTGAGGGTTCTACTTGGATCCCTACACAGACAGTGGTGCTAACCTTTGATGGTCAAGCTATGCCTTCTCGGGTATTTTGTTGTTACTCTTCTCTTCCTGTCGAACAATATATCTATCCTGTAGTTCAATGTTTCAATTGTTGTCGCTTTGGTCACACACGTGTACAATGCAGAAGTTTATCTCGGTGTTATAAATGTGGTGATAATCATGATGGTTCATCATGTGATTTCGATGGGGAATATAACTGTATTAATTGTTCTGGACATCACAAGGCTACAGATAAATGTTGTTCAGAGTTTTGTGCGACAAAAAAAAACATAAAGCACTATATGTCCAATCATTCAGTTTCCTACCAAAAGGCTGAGAAAAAAATTCTTATCTACCAAAAAATCATTTGTTGAGGTTTTAACATCCACTCCTAATAAGGAAAAACCCTTAATGAACACTCCATTAGATAATTCAAAAAGAAATACTCTTTCATATAAAAAAACTATTTTATTGAAACCAAAAACACATGCTCCTTTATCCAAGGGGTATGATATTAAAGAACACAAAGATTTAATTAAAAATTATGATATTCCTCTTTCAAGTAATGGTTGTGCCTTAAATAATAATAAGGATTTCAATGATGAAAATGTAGATATAAATGCCTTGATTCTTTCCTTGATGAATATTATTTCCAATTCTTGTTTACCGGACCACGTGGCTATCACCTTGATTCAAAACATATCAGTTACACTATTTAATTCATTTAAACATGGACTACATTCTTCAGTGGAATTGTAGGAGCATATTATCAAACGAAGTGATTTATATTATTTGATTAATAGATATAAAACACCCATTTTAGCTCTATGTGAGACTTGGTTGAAACCAGGTACTTTATTTAAAGTACCAGGTTATTTAATTCTGAGAGATGACAGAGATGATGGTTTCGGAGGATCTGCTCTTCTTATTAGAAATAATATTTTATTCAAATCTTTATCACTGCCCTATTTTAATAAAGGAAAATTAAATGCAGTGGCAGCTAGGATTGAAAATGTTTCATTTCTTTCTATTTATATTCCACATAAAGATGTTTCAGTTGTTCCTGTACTTAAGTTTATTATTGATTCTATTCCTCCTCCGGTTATTATTTTAGGTGACTTTAATGCGCATCACTCCCTGTGGGGTGCTCCAAATGATGATAGGTTAGGAATTGAACTAGCTAGTTTATTAGATGATTTGAATTTATGTGTCTTAAATGATGGCTCGGTGACTCGTCGAGGTATTCCGGGGCAATCTAAAAGTTTTTTAGATGTTTCTCTTTGTTCATCATCCATCTCTTCTTGTTTAATGTGGAAGTGCCTTGAATTATCATACGGTAGTGATCACTTTCCAATAATTATTTCGAAGTCTATCTCAGATTCTTGCTTAACACCACTACCTCCGTTACTGAAGTATAAACTAACAAATTGTAACTGGGAGTTATATGGTTCTGTTCTGGATGATAAAATTACATCACAACCTGAAGTTTCTTTATACAATATAGAACAATCATACAATAACCTAATTGTTAGCTTGACGTTAACAGCTGATGAAATTTTTTCTTGTAAAACTGTTGCTAGGAGTAATATTATGTCTCCACCTTGGTGGGACAAGGAATGTACTCAGGCGATTCATAGACGTAATATATCTGAAAAAAATTGTAACTTGGTGTTAGATTTAAATTCTTTTCTTCAATACAAAAATACTTTAGCAGCAACTAAAAGACTTCTAAAAAAGAAAAAAACGCGATGGTTGGCTTCGTTTTTGTTTGTCACTGTCCCCTGAAACTTCTCCATCTGTAGTATGGAGAAACATTCGTCGTTTTAGGTCGTCCACAAAAAGTAATAATTGTACTTCCTTCTCGCTTGAGTGGGATGAACCCTTTTTGAATAAACTGGCCCCAAGTTATGTTCCTAATTTTGATCAAATGCCTTACAATTACATTTCTGATATTAATAGCGATTTTGAGTCCTTAGAGGCTCCTTTTTCAATAAAGGAATTAAAACTAGTCTTGAACCGTGTTTCTGATTCTTCACCTGGGATTGATGGCATTCCGTATGCATTTGTTGTTAATGCAAAACCTGATACATTATCATTTGTTTTAAATTTAATAAATATTATTGTTGAAACTGGTCGCATTCCAGAATCTTGGAAACAACAAATTGTAATTCCTATTTTAAAACCTAATAAAGACCCTTTAGACCCTAATTCCTTTAGGCCTGTGGCGTTGTCATCCGTTCTTTCTAAATTGGCAGAACATCTAATTAAAAATAGGTTAGAATGGTTTTTAGAGCATCATAATCTTTTAAGTGTGTCTCAGTTTGGATTTAGGAAAGGACGCAGTGTTTCTGATAGTCATTCAATTTTATCGACAGATATTCAAATTGCGTTGACTAGAGATGAAACTCTGGTAGCTGCATTTCTTGATGTTGAAGCTGCTTATGACAAGGTTGACTTGAGATTATTAAAATACAAACTGCAGATCCTTAAGGTTCCTTTAAAGTTTATAGATTTCATTTTTAATCTTTTTACAGGTAGAACCATAGTCTTAAGGGCTCTAGGAGTGAATAATCACAGTAGAGTACTATGGAATGGTGTCCCGCAGGGATCTGTACTCAGTCCTATTTTGTACGATGTGTACACAAGTGATTTAGATTCTGTAGTCTTACCTCAGTGTTCGGTTCTTCAGTATGCTGATGATTTATTAATATATTCCTCTAACAGATCAATAGGACAGGCTGCAATAATTGTGGAACAGTCATTGGATAGATTATCGCAATGGATGTCTGATCATTATCTTTCATTTTCTGTTTCTAAAAGTAAAATAGTTGTTTTTTCTCGTAAAAAATCAAATCCTAATATTATTGTGTCTTTGAATCAGTCGCCGTTACCTTTATGCAACGAAATTACTTTCCTAGGTAGAATATTTGATAGCAAATGTACTGGTGTTCCGCATGTTAGTTATATAGTTGGTAAGTGTGAAAGAAACGTTAACATTATGAGAGCACTTTCTGGGGTTTGGTGGGGTGCTCATCCTTTTACATTAAAATTAATTTATAATGCAATGATAAGAAGTCTTTTAGATTATGGCTCTTTCACACTTTGCCCTGTTAATAAATCTGTAATGCATAAATTCAACCTTATTCAATCTAAGAGCCTTCGTATTATCGTTGGAGCTATGAAAAGTACTCCTATTAATGCACTACAAATAGAATGCGCGGATGCACCCCTTCACATTAGGAGACAGTTTTTATCAGATCGATATTTTTATAAATCTTTACAATTTCTGTACCATCCTCTTCATCAAAAGTTAAATTATCTTGACAGCCTGATTATAAAGAGTAATAATTACTGGCATCGAAGGCCTCTCCCGTATTTAATCCATAGTCTCAGGAATATTAATGAGCATGATTGCGTCATTAAACATTTTCCATGTAATCCTCTTTTCTTTTTTGATTATAATGTTCTTATTTTCCAACCTGATGTACGTTTATCAATAAGTATAACAAAAGGTGTTTCAAATCCGGATTCTAAACTTTGGAATTTTATGGAAAAAAAACGCTCCTAATGCGGAAGTCTTTTTTACTGATGCCTCTAAATCAGTTGA
The DNA here is from genome assembly GCA_014132275.2 of Samia ricini. Classification (NCBI taxonomy): domain Eukaryota; kingdom Metazoa; phylum Arthropoda; class Insecta; order Lepidoptera; family Saturniidae; genus Samia; species Samia ricini. Next base: position 27,510,884 of record AP028159.1, on the reverse strand, counting down.
ATCTATTATGGAAAGCTATTCAGATTTTTATGGTAATGTTTCTGGTTTTAAAAATAATAAGTGTCGAGGAGTGGGGGCAGCTTTTTATCGAATTTCTTCTGGATATTTTAAACTTTTTAAATATTCTTCTCGAATATCTAACTTTTCGGGGGAATGTTTGGCTATTTTGAAATGTATCAGCTATATTGTAGAGGAAAAAATAGCAAGAGCTGTAATATTCACGGACTCTTTAAGTTGTCTACAATCTCTTCTGCATAATCCTTTCAAAAAATCGAATTGGTCTCCGATCTCTCTTGAAATTAAAAATAAACTATTATTTTGTTCTCAACTAGGTTTACAAGTTTCCTTGATATGGATACCTGGGCATGCAGGTATCCAGGGTAATGTAAATGCTGATGAATTGGCAAAACTGGCTGCTTTTCAAGGTGCTACTGATAATTCTTTATATAGTCAGGATTTAGTTTCTTTTCTACCTCGACAAGACTTGGTGGAAAAATGGAATTTAGACTGGAATCAGTCTAATAAAAGTCAATTTTATAAAAGACATCAACCTAAAATTTCTCTAAAACCGTGGTTCTCCAAATGGAGATTAAGCAAGAAAATTACAACTATTATTTCGAGGTTACGGCTTGGCCACTGCTCTTCGCCAGTCCACCTGAACAAATTAAGAATTAGAGATAGATCTATCTGTGAGTGTGGTCTGGAAGAGGGTAACATCATGCATATTCTTTTTAACTGTTCTCTATATAACTCTTTACCACTGTATGATATTTTATGTAATTATAAGGCTATTCTTCCTTGTGACTTGTCATCTATACTATCTCTTAATAACAAAACTTATGTTAAATCATTAGTTAAATTCCTTAATTATCATAAATTATCATTGTAAATTTGACATTTTATGTATATTTATATATTGCCACTTCAACATTTACCCACTTATTCCCGCCATCTGCCCAAAATTACATACACTCACTACTTGAAAATGGCAGTAATAGACTCGAAAGAGGACTGAGTTGCCAAGTTAAAAAGAAGAAGAAGAAGAAGAAGAATACTAATTATTTATAAAGACAAAAAAAAAGTCGAATAAAGATCAATGTTTAGTTTGTCCTGTGAATCGATTTTTCATGCTTCAATTCAAAGGTAAATTAAAAAAAAAATCACCATCCATAGTTTGAGCAATAATCGAAGTATTTTTTTCCATTATTTCTTTGCAGCTATGAGCCAACAGCAGATTTTTTTTATCTGTAATTCATGAGGTTTGGTCAAATATTGACCATGTCACCCCAGTGAAGAGCGTATTTTGACACAAATTGCACCGATTTCTTATTGCTACCACAATCATCTTGTAAAGCATCCTTGCTTCGATAGATATCGGAAAAGCAAGGATGCTGTTACGTATTCCTATACAATCCAATGAATGATTAATTATACCCTGATCCAATATTCTATTATGTTGATTTCGTTTATATTCTACCATTACGTTATAAACATTTTGCAAATATGTAGGAAACTATTGAATGGTACATGCCCTGATCGAAGTCTAAAGGCAGTAACATAAAGGCGGTGCATGAGGTAACAGACTCTATAGAAAAGGAAATGTCTAGCAATATTTCTGGACCTGGCTAAAGCATTTGACACAGTTGCTATTCCCATACTAGTTAACAAATTTGAAGGGCTCGGTATCCGCCGAATACAGTTGCAGTTGTTGCGAGACTATCGTTCCCATAGAAAACAATGTATAAAGATTGATGAAATTGTAAGCGAAAAAATCCGCAATAGAGTATGGAGTACCTCAGGGTAGTATTTTGGGGTTGACTCTATTTTTAATATATATTAACGATTTGTGTACTTTGGAACTTTTAAATGGTAAACTAGTCTCATACGCGGATGACACTGTACTTCTGTTTTTTGGGACCACTTGGGAAGAAAGTTTCAAAATCGCGCAAAAAGGGTTCAATTAAGTAACACGATGGCTTAGTGCTAACTCTTTAACACTTAATGCTAAGAAAACCAATTACATGACATTCGTTTTTCGTAATTAAATTTTATATTTAATAGATAAACATTTCATATTCGCTCACACTTGTAACCTCCTTAATAACTGCAACGATTACCCCCTGCTTTTACACACCGATTCTGTTAAGTACGTTGGTATAATAATAGACAAAAATCTTTCATTCCGCTCTCATATCGAAATATTAACTAGTCGTGTGCGTAAACTTATTTATATATTTAAAAACCTTAGATTTGTGGCAGATGCGATGCTCTTAAAAACCATATATTATGCTCTTTGCCAATCACTAATTACTTACTGTATTACTTCTTGGGGAGGGGCAGCCAAATCAAAAATAATAATACTTGAGAGAGCTCAAAGAGCAGTATTAAAAGTTATGCATTTTCTCCCTTATCAATTCCCAATTACCCAGGTTTATAAAACTGCTGAAGTTCTATCAATTCGTCAATTGTTTCTTTTGCAACTCATATTAAAAAAAAACACTCAATAATAATATATGAGCCCAATGCCAACGTATCTAGACGTCTAAAAGATATTATATGTAAAACCAGTCAGTTCAATACAGCCTTCTCCCACAGATTTTTCTGTTTTCTCGGGGATTATTTATACAATAAAATAAATCGTGATGTGTTTATATATGATAAAACAATCTACCAATGTAAAAAAAAAATCCGCTATCAGCGAATAACATATTCTATATTTTATTTTGTTTTAAGTAAAGATTTGTATATACTCCCATGCGAAGCGTGGGTGGTCACTAGTTGAATATAAAGCTAGATTAGTTAGACAAAAATTAAGCTACTTTTGAAAGCATGTCCTCACCACTAATTTGGTAAACATGACAAAAACAAAAACCTATAAAAATTCAAAGATACTGCTTTGGCGACTTTTATCTGTGACGTATTTTTTGTTCCGATTTCTTCTCTTTGAGCTTTAGTTAATATAATAATACAAGAATCACATTTTACTACCAACAACACAGAAATATAATATTCAGATTATTATATTCTAATAGACAGCCTATATTTGCCCTCTATTTCATTATCAATATATACATATGGTTTATTCACATTTTTTTATTTGAGTTTCACTTAATATCTAACTATATATATACTTTATCTATGTCTCGTCCCGTCCCATCACCCAGACAGCCATTATACTGGGTAATGGAAGGTCTAGGCCATCGCCACTTTCACCCTAGGTCCTGAGGTCTCTCGTGTTAGTCCCTGCCCTCGTGTGGGTGGTGCTACCTAGATACTTTTTCTATGTAAAATGCATAATATAATTGAAATTAATTACTTTTGAACTTTATGGGAAATCCGTTTGAAAAATGTACTACCGTTTGAACATACTAATGCTGTATACAGCAGACTTATTGAGGAATTTTCTGCAAAGTATTTTTAATATTCATAGATTACTACTAACTGATCTGACAGAAGTTGTATTGTTAAAAAAAAACTAAGACAAATTAGTCGAACTGTTGTTAAGTGATATGCTTATACTCGTACCAATGCCAAGGATATGGAGTTTGATTTTTATTGATATACCCATAGAATAATAACGCTAAGAGTGACAGTTCAATACAAAAAACTCGCTTGACATTGAAGCATATATATATATATATATATTTGTGTGTCTGTGTAAGCAACATGAAATTACTTAATTACTTTTTTTTTTTCTAACTAGCTAACGCTGTTGCCCGGAAAGACCTTTACAGCTTCACCTTGACTTGGGAGCGAGTGCTGAAAGTCACGTTATTATATCAATAAATAAAAGTTTTACTTATCAAAATTACAAAATTATATGATGATGAACCTTACTTGCCATAAAAATGGAAAACGCAAAAAAAAACAAAAATTGTAATAAAATTGAAAATGTAATATTTTTGAATAAACAACAAACACCGTTTCAAAAAATTCAAGATCATTTAAGATTAGTACAAGGTATTTAAAAAAAAAATAGCCAAAGATTTGATGAACATCTCCAATTTTGATCATTAAAAAAAAAAACAAATTCGAGGTTTTTCAATTTTTTTTAAATCATAGATTTAAGTATCCTCTTTAAAATGAACCTTAGTTCGATTCTGTATCGATGATTGTTTTTAAGATATTTCAAATATAAGATTGAAAAACTTCAAAAATATTTTATATATTTAAATATGTTTTGAATATTACATAACTTTCGAAAAAAAAATATAAAAAATTTCTTTCCGCAGAACTTCGTTATATGATGAAAATAAACTTCTGACCAAAATTTTGCCCAAATCGAAAGGGGTCGATTCCAATTATTGGTCGATTTGAGGTGGAATGACCCAAATGAAACTTTTATAACCTCGATATGAGCATGCCAGATAATAAGACTAGGAAGGGCATTTTGTTTCGCTTCTTCCAACCTCATCTCGCCTCGGCCGACTTCCGATCGTTGTCGGTTATTGTGCCCTAGTCCCAACTCGAAGCTTCCCAAGGTTGTACACGAAGGGTCTGTCTTTCGAGGTTTAACGAGTGTTACATACTTCGGACTTCGGTCAACTTCGAAAAGTATTTCGTGGAAGCAACTTCATGAGAAGTGTGGAGACTAAATTAGCTTTTAAATTTTTATGCTAGAGAGAGCATATAGTATACTACGATATGCCGTCACACTGACGTGTTTCATAAAAAGTTTATATATATACTAGCTTCACTTGTGTTATTCTAGATTTTGTTAATCAATCCAGGGATGAAAAGTACCCAATTACCCTTTCTGTACTCGTGAGATCGTGTATGCAAAACTTCTTGATCGTTTGTGTAGTTAAGACATGAAAAGGTAATTGACCTTGAAAGGTAATTGACAAAAGACATTCACATCAGTTAGGATATAAACCTATTTTTAGTTTACGCTACAAAAATGAAATATTTATATAAAATTTTATCAAAATATGTTTAGGACTCCCACACTTACAGACAAGCCGCGCATTTTTAAATTAAATATAGAAAAGTACGTGAAGGTTTTTCTTGAAAAGCAAATACCACTTAAATTAACGAGGAAGATATAAAGAGCATGATCCGACTTGTCGTTTTGTGTGGATCAGAATCTTGGTCCATAAAGGTGATGGATGTAAGATACTGCATGCAGCCGAGATGAGAATGTTGAGGTGGATGTGTAGAGTAACAAGAATGGACAGGATTAGGAATAGGAATGAATAATTTCGAGGAAGTTTGAAAGTGGAAGAAAAGGTAAGGTGCAGGCGTCTATCTTAGTATGGACATATAATGCGCAGGGAGGAAGAGGATCTGTAAGAAAGGTATTGGATATGAATGTGGACGGGTATAGGGGAAGAGGAAGACCGAAGAAAAAATGTATGGACTGTGTGAAAGATGATTTGTTTAGAAAGAGAGGGAATGTAGTTATGATTTAAAATAGAGATAAATGGAAGAGGAAGACATGTTGCGTCGACCCCCAAATAAAAATGGGATAAGGGCAGGGAGATGATGATAAAGGTTTTTTTTAGCTATGTGGCCCTTGACTATTAAAATAATGTATTACACAAAAATAAATTGTTTTTTTATCTCATCACGTAGCTCCTGAAAGAAGATGAATAGAGTAAGGATTTTGTAAATGAGCAAGACTTAAAAAAATAATCATAATTAACAGTTAATATTGAGTTCTTTCTCTGAGACGATAAGATAAGACAAAGTAACCTACGTACGTACTTACTGGGGCCTACTGATAACGCGGCTGATGTATAGAGTCCTGTCAATACGACGATATGCTCTCTTACGTCCACTAGTAACTAAAATAAATAACATAACATTTTGTTGCAATAAATTTAAATTAACACCGCGGCAACGATGACAAATATATTGTAAAAATTATATAGTCACAACGAGTGTTAAAGTGGATAATAATTTGCAAAATAAATACTACAAAATGATGTGCATAAGAAAATGTAGAAAGAAAGAAACCTAAATGGAAATTGAACAAATGCAGGGCGCTTCGTGGCGGTGGCCTTTGCTACTGTCTGTGGTATTTCTAAACGTTCGTATGTTTTTTATTATTAATTTAAATATAATCTATTATGTAGAAAAAATGTTATAATATTTATTCTATTTCTTTGGTAATTATTCTCCTTTGCAACTTCTACGTGAATTTAACGTTGAAATACCTATTTAATAGTTTAATTATTAAAGGTTAGGTGTATAAATGTTTTGTGCAGTTGTTATGAAATGGTGGTCCGTGAAATCTTATCAAGCGAAGTGACGTCACACTATGACTACGACACGAGCATGTGAGAAATTTTATACTTGAACAGGTGAAAGATAAAAACGAAAACCATTGTTTGTTTTCCTTTTCTAGGTCTGGCTAAATGTGTGATATTATGTAGGTGATTTACGAGAATTATAAGAGATTAAAACTAATATTTAATAAATGATTTAAGAAATTCTTTGTACATAGAAAATATTACTTTTCAAAATTTTGTTATCATTTATAAATATATACAAAAACATTTCCCGAAGATGTATGTTGTTCACGGCATAGTTACATTATATATAATTATCCATAATATATATTATATAACCATTACCAGTTGCTTTCTTTAGACATATTTTTATTGCTAAACACATTTCCAACGTGCATACTTGAATTACACGAAAAGAGAATAATTGTATGTTCTGTTAAGGGTTTTTTTTTTAAACTGTAATATTCTGTTTGTGTCTTGCTAGATACTAAATTTCATAATAGTATAAGAATAATTTTATTGGTTAGTAGCGACTCGCCTCGCCTTTGCAGGGGTGTATATAGATGTCTAATTTAAAAAAATTAACCTTACATACTGGCAATCTGTGTACACACAAGTTGTGCCAGTGTCATGTGGGTAAGATGTATTTCAATCTTGTACCAAGCCCCAGCAAATCAGTGGCCCATCCTGCTCGAACTTTCCATGGAGCTTTGTCGGCACTTCAGAATAAATGTTACGCGCTATCTTCTATAATAAACTTAACTTGAGCACAATAACTCAAAACACACAAAACGCCACCAAGATTACATGGTATGTAGTCATATACACAAATCTATCGAGTTAAAGAAAATAACTGCTACATGACAGACTAAGATCCCGCCAAAAATTCCCCCACGTTACTCGGTGATAATGCAGCATTCTACAGGTGAAAGAATTTTTAAAATCGGTTAATTCGCTTTTGTGTTTACCCATCACAAACATAAAATCAATTTTATCTCTTTGTATTGTAGAATATAGATGATAAAATTACAATTAAAGTGTTTTACTACCTAATACGTAATTTATACTTCACACGTTTCTAATATTAGGATAATTTACAGAATAATTGTATGATAACGAGTGTTTGTAACTCGTATTCAGACATTCCTTTGGTTTTGTTCCTTATCATCTTAATATATTTTATTAGTATTTCATTGCTAATGTATAAATAGAAACGTTTCGATCATGCGCACTCGTTTATCACGATAATAAAATCAATGCTGAGATGTTGATTAACTTGATGGATTATATTTTATTAATATTCAAACTAACTACGTAATTAAATGAAGAAACTGACTATAAAATTTCATATTGGTACAAAAATCTATAATATTTGGGTCGAAATCATCGCTACACGACAAAGTCCTTAAACCAATCTATAATAAATTGATTTAGGTACAAAATGTAATGTATTAGAGCAGTGATTCTCAACCTTTTTTTTGTTGCGGAACATATTTAACGATTTCAAAATTTGGCGGCACACAAAGAAAAAGATAAAAATTATTTACTTACTACAACACACTGCATAAATATTTTTCTTTTTAAATGATATAATTTAATAATATTAACATTATTATATATTTGCAAAATTTGGCGGCACATTTTTGAGATTTGGCGGCACACAAAAGTGCCGCGGCACAGTGGTTGAGAATCACTGTAGTAGAGCCTTAATACGAAACGTGGTTGGAAACAATTTGAAAAATAGGTTATTCCGAAATGTTTTGCTGTCGAAATTGAGAATGAAATAGTTATGTAAGGACAGGTCAGGGTGCAGTTATTACGCGTATATCAATCTGTTTGAAACGTATATTTGACAATATATCGTACAATGATAAATAACACTCTATGTGTTATCCGTGCCACGTCTCGATAATGACTCCCTTAAATACCCGATGGGCGACTAATTTATATTGTAACGCATGCAATACCTGTTAATAATATTCTTAACAAACAAAATATGTAGACATTCTAAAATACGTTTTTAAAAATATAGAAAATTCTTACATTGATTATTAATTAATTCTTACATTGCTTATCGATTAAATCTAAAATTAACTCCACTTCCGTTTATCTATTTTCCGGTTCCGGTTTAGAAATGTATACGTAAATTCTATTACAGTTTCATACTACTTATTACGTATATAAACAAACTATACGAATAATTATCCTAACAGTTATAAGCACGAAAGGACTGAATATACTTATGCGAAATAGACGAATAGATCACTACGTATTGAATACGATTTGTCGTATTAAAAAAAATTGTATGTATATCTGTTTGTCGGTCTGTTTGTTCCGGTTAATTTCCGGATGGGTTGGATCGATTATGACGGGGCTTTTTTCTGCCAGATAGCTAAAGTTATAAGGCTAGTTTTATTTTTGAAAAGTACTTAGGGTTCCTCGTAAATAAAATGAAAACTCATAAAATTGTGAACAAAATTCGATTCAATGGTCAGTTTTACCAAAGTACAAGCTTCCTGTTAATACCTACAATAACTAAGGGTCTGTCTAAAAATAGTCTTTTTTTCAATTATCATTTAAAAACGATATTACGCAGAGAATAGATGTGTCGAATAAAAAATATGATACGCGAGCGAACGTCTAGTTAAAGAATAAAATTTATACGACAATCAATAATTTTACTATGATTATCTATACTAATATAATAAAAAGAAAAGATTTGTATTTTTGTATGTAACGAATAAACTTAAAACTACTTGACCGATTTGAATGAAATTTGTTATGGAGATAGTTAGAAATCCAAGGAGTAACATAGAAGTTTTCAGGGATAACATTTATTCCGAAAATCTCACGGGAATGAGAACTACGTGGGTACAACCGCGGAGAACAGCTAGTTATTTATATGCAGTGTAATCATAAGCGCGTGATATAAATTTACGTACAAATATAACATAGTGCCTCTCTCCTATAAAGGTAGGCTACATCCTTCCACCTTTTATGATACTGACACACGTCTTTGGGTTCTTTCATAAGTGCTATCATAAACGCTTTTCGCTAATAGGCACTTTTGATCGCGGCTTTTCTTAAGAATGTTTTCTATCTGGTTTATAAGATATACTTTCGCCTAGTACGACCTTCACCTTGTAAATTTGTTTCGTCAACCTTCTTTCGTCCATCCTTTCCATATGTCCAAACTAATTTTAAATTACCTTTAAAATTGTATTGTTGTTAATAATGTTTTTTTTTTTCTAATTTGCAGGTCTGTTTGCCCAGCCTGGTGTTTACGTACGGAATCTTCTTGCAACAGTTGGCGGATCTTGAAGTCCCATTATGGCTCGGTGTTACTGGGCCTACCCTATATATTTTAACCTACAGCCTTACGCGTATGTTTTGTAACTATATTTTTTAGTAATAACTCAACGGGTTTAGCTGCGATTATTCAATTTTCTTTCCATTTTGGGTTGGTTTACGATAAAATACCCATTTTGTCTATGTATCATGGTTCTTATTTCTAACTTCGGAGTGTCGAAATTCACGTAAACTCCCATTCTATTCTCTATTCTATTAAAAGAGACCTTTAGTTAAGTATGAGCTAATAACATAAATTTCGTATTTATAATTTAAATTATTTTGGTTTTCCTTTGATCTCAAATATGTATTAATTTAGGCCATATAAAGAAAGCATTGCTTCTGTCTTTCTTGAGATCAAAAATCAAAAAATTCTTTATTCAATTTAGGCCCTAAGAAGGCGCTTATGAACGTCTAAAACACTACCACCGGTTCGGAAAAAAACCCCGTAGAGAAGAGCCGGTATGAAACTCGATCTAGTTTTTTTTTTTTATAAATATAATTTGTATCATTTTTTTTATATTAAAAACTATACAAATCATAGTCTTAAATGCTAGCTCAGAGATGTGGGTTAATTCCAGACATCAATCAGTCGTTCACGACATATCATCTAAATTTGTCAAGCTGTTGTTTACTTCGTTCGTTTATAATAACAAATTTTACATATTCCAGATAAATATTATGTTTTCCTATGCGTTTCCTATTCACAGTGTAAATGAAAGTAACTGTATATAAGTTTGTGGTCGAAGAACGCGAAAATCAACGTAGGTTCGAACCCTGTGAGAGCTTTCGGAGAAGGTTTAAGTGATGAAATCACAGCATGTTGATAGGGCACTTTCTAATATTTACTTTGCTAACTATCATCCTAAGGTTGAAATACAGTCACCAAGCACTCTTTATTGTAAAACAGTCATTATATAGTATCTAGCTAGATTGTGATTATGGGTTAAAGAATTAAAATGCCGTATGTATTAACTCGCACAAACTTTGTTGGTAATTTCAGAATGTTGGTGCAGAGAAGCTGCAGATTCTTGGGGCGGAATGATTGGTTATCGCGTAATGGCCGCTATAGGTGTTATTATTGTCGTTATAAACTTACTCACCTGTGCACTGGTTACCATATAGTTTACAGCCATTTGTGTATGGAATATTGGGAGGTTAGTAGTGTTTTTAATCAATTAATATTAATTTATTTAATTTACTCATGGTGATTTAAATGATATTTTTAAATGAAATGAATGCTTTAGCGTCATATTAAACTTCGTATTGATTTTTCAGGATTTGGATCATCTCTGTTATCTGCTCAAGTGGATGCAGTCATATTTGATACATACGATTCACGTCTCGGACTGATTCGAGGATTGTGTTTCGCTGGTCAGGCTATTGGTCAGTCTCTATTCCCACATTTGATGACGGCACTTATTGACCACTATGGATACTCACATTCATTTATTGTCTACGCCGCAATAATACTTCAGACGTTACCAGCTATTTTGATTTTAAAGGTCGACAATACCATTAGAAGACCTGTTTCTTTCTCTAGATATTCTGATTTAGCTAAAACTTATGCAATATTTAGTAACGAGGGTCTAGATAATAATTACTATACGACGGAATTGCAGCTCCATGATTTAAGTAAAAAATGTTGGAAAAGTCCTTCGGACGACAATTTGTATCGGGAAATAGACCCTAACGACGATGATGTAGGTTATGATAATGACAATGCAACTATAACTCCGCCTCCGAGCCCAGAAGAAAAACGAAGAAATATCTTTGGAGTTGAAATATTACCAGAAATACCAGAAGAGAGTGAAGAAGAGGAAGATGAGCACGATTTGGCCGATAGAGATATGAATAAGAATAAAAAGAGATTAAGCGTTGCTATCAAAAGACTGAGTACCTTAGGTGACAGTTTAGGGGATTGTATAACAAGTCAAATGAGAAAAGATTCTCACCATAGTGATAATGGTGAAATAAAAGAGTATTCCGAAGTTGAAGTAACTTATGACAATATTTCGCCAGTTACAGATATACAAAGGGAGAAAATATTTAATTCGTTTAGTTTTCGTTGTCAATCTGCTTATGCTAGTATGAGAAGGAAAATATGGATGCCGTCATATATAGAGTTTATAGAATACGAAGAAGGATGCTATATTTTATGTACAATATTAATGATACTTTTATAAAGCCTTTGACTAGGTCGTTGTCGTGTTGGAGATTTTATCCTTCATTAATGCTCGCTTTCGCTAAACTCAGTTTAACGGGAATAACTTTAGTTTTACTGCCAACGATGGGAACATTAATGAAACCAAATATTTCAACGAGCGATACAAATTTTTTGATGTCTCTATATGGCTTCACTTGGATTTGTTTTTTACTAAGTACACCTTGGTTGGTTCAAACACCAAAGAGGAATTATAAATATGTTGCATTACTGGGTTTAATTGTTTCGACAGCTGCTTGCTTTCGTAAGTTGTTTTCTTTTAGAGAATCTCATCTATATTTTAATCAATGTGTTTCATCTATATTTTTTTTATTTACAGTATTAGCCGAGGCTTATAATCATGATACTTTTTCCATCGGTTGCGTAGTAGCCGGATTTGGTTACGGTGCAGTATCTTCTTGCTGGGAGACAGCGATTCAAGACTATGTTGGTACTAGAAAATGGCCCAAAATTCATAGCACGTTAGAGACACTATCGGCTATATTGTTTACTGCTTTTGTTGTCGGGATATCGTTTATTTTAAGTGATGAAGGAGGTGTACAATATTCTTTGTTCATTCTGGGCACAATACTGTTCGCTATTGCAATAGTTTGGCTAATAATAGCAGCAGTTTCGATATATCTTACAAAAGTGAGATCAATGAGACTCGGTAGGCGTTTGTTGTTTTGAAGTTTCATGCAATATAACAGATTCAACGCCTCAATATATTGTTATAAATCGTGTATAGTAGCGATAATTGTACATTATCTAGATAAGAATTTGTAATATTTATTGAGTAAATTATTATTTTTTATTAAAGCAATGCTATTTGATCATAAGTCTTTGTTGTAAATCTGTTTGTGCTACGTTACAAAGGTATTCTCGTATGAAAACATGTCGATGCTTTGAGAATTTTGTAAAACATTTTCTCTTACTATTGCGGAATAATTAATGGCTATAGGTATTGGCGAAAATATTGATAGATGTAGTTTTATAATTCTATTATTAAGAAGAGTTTGAACTCAACCTTGCCTGATGTATTAGGACGGTTAAAATTTAACTTTTTATAGGTTCTACGTCACAGATACGGTGACTTGAATACCGAATAATAACTGTTTAATAAGTTATTTTCTCTTGAGTGCCGATAATTAACATTACGGCTGTGACACTGACCGTGTCATACATTAAACACATTTTCCCAAACCCCGGGTTCTTTAAATGTTACGGTCATTCTGTGGTTCAGCAGTTTACACTACACTTTTATCTTATTTATATAGAGGAAGTGTTTAAGAACCTAATCCCGCCAGTTGTAAAAGTCGCGGACTATTACAAACTCGGCCGCTATCTAAAGGACCATCAGTCCACCCCCCTCTCTCGCTAGGATCCCAGATGTTCTGGATACATCTGCGGACGCGGACCTCGCGATCGATGCTTTGGTTAAGCACCTCAAGACCGGCATCGAGGTGAATTCGAAAGAGGTGCAAGCGGCGAATCAGATTTTCTTCTCGTTATTTATTTTTTATTTTGTTTTCTGTTTATTATGTTGTTGTTATTATGTTATGTAATTTTACATGATATTTAGTGACCTTGTAGTCCAGGATGGTAAACATACAAAGGCTACATGTCCTAGCTCATAAGCGATACTGTCGGAACACACGTATTGGTGCTTGGGGATAATTTTTTAAACTTGAAGGTGATAGCTATCCAGGCGGGCATTATTAGACAATAATGTATGCTACCATATTGTATGCTATTGTTTCCTCACGATGTTTTCTTTCAGAGAAAGTTCAGACACATTTTAGATTTGATAGATGGGCTCAAACGTGTGTCCATCAACGCAAAATCCGACTATATGACTGAGACATCATCCGTTCAAATCGCGTTTGCAAATATTGAACGGAAAGCGTTAAATATCAAAAGACGAATCGAAATACTCCCACATTAAGAGGCTAATGATTCGTCTAACATCAAACGCCGTCAAATCAAATGCAGATTTTAAAATAGAAGAGTTTAAAGTCCAGGGGATTCTGAAACGAAGTTTCGTTTGTAAGTTCATACTACTTCTATAGTTTATTCACGTGGCGGGATTTAAAAAATGAAGTTATAGACATTAATCCTTATTTTTTTCCAAAAGTGAATGTAACACCATTTTAATTAATATGACTAATATCATTCTTATGGGCAGCTCTACTGTTTCTACGTGTGACCGGGTATTTAAAGATATGTTCTTTTTTGCCAGTCATATTAGAGCTGATCCTCACGTTTGAAGATCACGTACATGTTCTGAGTCGTCTTTACCGAAATCGATGAAAAAGACTATATATTTGAAAAATGCGCATTTGAAGAACGCAGCAAATAGTACACATATTAGGCAGCTACTTACTAGGATAAATAGGTGCATACCTATATTTAAGAAAGAATGTATTTTTGCATGCCCCTTAAATTAAAGAGCCTGGATATATGATCTTTTAAGAGTCTATTCAAACCTGTCATATTGATGAATCAGAATACTGGACTAGTAAGAATATGGACGAGAAGCGAAGGCATGTAGCTGAAATGTGAATGTTGAGATGGATGTGTGGAGTGATAAGAATGGTATTGAAAGTGGCTCCAGTGGTAGAAAATGTTCATGACAAGAGAGGAAGCGCATTTAGATAAAATATTAATGTATTTGTACGTGGAAAGATAAGAAAAGTAAAGAAAGTCTAAAGAAGGTGTGGATAGAGTATGTAAAGAAAAATATGAAAGGAATATAAGAAAATGAAAAGGTGAAGACTGTAGTATTACAATAATGATGATATCAAAAATTTTAATATATTTTTAGATTGATAATAATATAGAAGATACAGTGATACCTATTTTATATGGTGTAAAATATATTAGAAAATACTGATTTAACAAGAACATTTTCTAAAAAAATAATTTTCGAGGACAAAACGCAGTATTCTAGTTTTCCCAACGACATTACGATAATCAAATATTTGTTTAATTATTACATACTCCTTCCAAGAATACATCGTATTATTGATGTCAGTTCATTATCTATTATCATATGAAATCATTTTATTGTAGTAAAATCCTTGATAATTAGTACAAAAACAAACTCATTTATTTTAAACATGCACAATAATCGTGTTTAAAAACTATATATGGACCCACCGGCTTTAAAGAAACTTAGAATTGATGATGGGTAAAAGTTGTCTGTACTTAATTACTAATTATATTAATTAAAATATCGATGCTAACTCAGTAGATTCCGCGTCGATGAACGTAGGTTTGGATCCATATATCTTTTACTATAATGAGCATGAGCTTTTGCCGAGGAAAAATATCACAGTAAACCATAGCATGGTGGTAGAGAATTTTAAAATGCCCACCATACTAATTACTACTCTCAAGATTGGAAATTTGTAACTTAAACACCAATAGGGGTGTTCCGGCAGCATCCCTTTAGAAGTAGTATCTAAGCATAGGGTGTTTATCACATCGCCACTTAACATCGGTTGACTTGTGATCATAGCGTTTGTCTGTGTAAAGAAAAAAAAGCAGCCATGGGATACCAGCGACAGAAGTGAAAATTCGAAACTTTGATAAACTTTCATGTTTAAATTAGTTTGGTGTCTTAAGAGAACATGCGGTCGGCAACATATTTGAAAAGTAGGTATTTCAGAAATCTATTGCTATTGCGCGTTGCGCCCCAAAGAAAGAATTATTAAACACGAAAGGGAGAACTGCAGCTCGGGCAGATTTTACCTATGCAAAACAGATGGAAACATCACTTCGCGCCAACAAAACAACCGATTTTGAATTTTCTTTCAGTTATAGAATAAGAAAGAGTTTGACCTCTACATTTGCTTTTTAAAATTTTATTTAGCAAATTTGATTAACGTACATCTGATAATGGCGGTAAAAATCGATCATATTCAAAGGCTCCTAGTTTCTATTAATAATAATTTAAGGAAAAAAAAAAAGCAAAACGTACGGGCATGTCGGTGGTGGATATAGTATGTATACTATATGATATAAAAATATTTACCAAAATTATCTAGGGAGGAAACAGGGGACTACGTTTTTATGGAATAAATGACGCTATCATATCCTCTTAATAATGTGTACCTATTCATGTTTTCAACTTTACAATTTTACGCATTAATAGAATATTACAAACTTTTTGGTATATTTTAACGACAACGTAATTTAAATATGTTAGTTTTTATTATTTTTATTAAGTTTCCAGACTATGAATGACTGCCATCTAGGTATAACAAGGGATTTTGAACTATTCCCGAGTGACTATTTTTAGTATATATTAGCCATCTAGCAAAGACTACAATATTAATCCATGTAGTAGGTTTTTTTATCTATGGTAATACTGCGGTATTATACGTTGAATACTTCCGATAAATGTTTTTGTGTATATAGACTGTTTACTAATGATTTTTCACACATGATAAACTTTATCATGTATTTCATAGAAATTCTATGATTCATGTATGCCTTCCGGAAACTGTACGGAAATTATGGTATAAGCGAAAATAAGACTTAATTAAGAAGTAACTGAATGTTTTATGAACTCATATCCGCGTGATGGATGTTCCGTTTTTTCTATACTGTGTAGGCTTAATGCTTCAAGCATAATTTCACTTTTATGTGACCTAAGCACGCTAAATCGAGAGGCGCTGGCTCTCAAGTGATGTTGCCGGAGCATACCAAGAATTTGGGGATGGTGGCTAGCTAGGCCAGGATTAGAAAATGCTCTACCACGATTTTATTCGGTTCACCGAAAGCTCAGCTTCATGTGGAATATGATAGATGGATTCGAACTCATATCTATCGATGCAGAATCCGATACCACTATCACTGTTATCTTAAAAAAAGTACAATTTTCTTAAATATTTGAACTATAAAATCATATAGTTTTTGGTGTTTAAACAAAAATACTCAAAAGTATTGAAACGATTTTGATGTAATATTTCTATATTAATCGATGCTAATAAATAAAATTGGAGTGTCTGTTTGTAATGTAAAAATTATTATTTTTTACTAAATAGGTATGATTTTACCTTAGGTATGAATTTATGAATACCAAAAATACAATTTTTAAATTTTTGTCTGTCTGTCTGTCTGTTTGTTCCAGGTAATCTCCGGAACGGCTGGCCTGATTTTGACGGAAATTTTTTTGGTAGATAGCTGAAGTTACTCCGTGTAACTTCGTATTTGTTACATTAAATGGTATATATAAAAAATTATGAGGATAATAGTAATTTGGTTTAGCTAGGACAAAAATTCCGCGGGAGTTTTCACACTCAGGTAGCGGCCAAGCCGAGGTTCGAACCCTTGAGCTAGCTACCTTATGCGGCTGAGTGCCTTCAGCACTCGCCCACAAAGTTCGGTGAAGCTGTAAAGGCCCTTCCGGTCAACAGCATTAGCTAGGTCAAAAAAAAATAGTAATTTATGTCGACACAAATATTTTCACCATGATAAGTTGAAATTTACAAAGTAATTAATTATAAAAAGTAGAAACAAAATCGCTAGTTAATTTTGTACAATAATACTCAATGAGTTCGTCTTAGTTGTAAATTTATAACAATTATAAGTTTGAAGTTCTGATGAACATGATAAATGTATTTTTAGATGACTTCAATGTTCATGAAGAGAAATGTGATAGATAGCTTATCTACAGATTTTATGCTATGCTTCGCTATAAACTTACTCCACATAATTAATTATATTTTAAAGGAAAAAGGTGCCAAATATTAAAGCACTCTAGGAGCACAGTCTAAAAACTAAATCCAGTACTGCCAACCAACCAATGTTATGTTCAGCTAATAAGCCCTGGGAGTTAACCAAAGTAGGATTGAAAATACATACTACGACGAACTGAATAAATATTTCTTAAAAACATAAATCTGGATTTGCATAATTAATTTTTTTCTTTTGATTCATGTGTACAACAGTTTTATGTTTTGGACCATTATATGGCCTAATAAAAAGAAATCGGTTCACATTTTTTCAGATCGCGAATTGCTCATTGTTATTTAGTTACTGAAAAAAGAAGCATTCAAGTCTTTGGTAAATTAAGATTATAACCAAAGCGAATTTTAAAATTTACGGTGAATGTTATGGCAAATAACCTTCTTGGTTACATTTATTATGCCATTGGATAGTAGGACGAATTAATAATTTTTCCCCACATTGATGTGAGCCTAAATTAATATAGGTATCTTGTAAGAATAATTTATTTACATAATTTTTATTTGAAATTGATTACTGATTGATTGGTTGTTTTTAATTATTTAAAAGACTACTTTAAATTAAAATTATTATTCTTATAGGGTTTACAGTTGTAGCTTATTTTTTATTTACAAAAAGTATAATATCGACAGTTGTTGCATCTTGTGTCAACCATCACTAATGTACACGTAATTTATAGTAGTTAAACACAACATAATAATTCTAGGTAAGTGCAATGTGCTAAGGAAATTTTGTTATTAACGTAAATCAAATAAAGTCATTGAGAAAAGCAGAGAGTCGATATCAGAGGAAACAACGTGTCATGCTTTATTTGTTTAACGTCGACCTAATCTAATGTGTAATGTAAATGAATCTTGATTGTGTTAACAGTGTTTTATAATATCTCCGTTCTCATTACACGAGTTTTCTATAATATATGCATTCTTCTGAAATCTTTACGAGATAAACGACATAAGACGATACGAGCGAAATCTGGTATTGCGAAGGCAAATTATAAGAATTAATTAAAAGTTTAATATGTGCCAATGGATCTCAAGAAGCGGAAAATTCACAGCCTCCAAGGATTAATAGTTTTGGTAAATATTTTTATTAAAAGTAAAAAAAAAGTCTATGAGGATAGCCTTAAAACACTATTGACACCAAGGGCAGATTTAAAATTGTTTAGTGTCTTAGAATTGATTAAGTACATTGTGAAAACTGTAATTCTGTTTTATCCTAAATGTGCTGGTCCTACATTAATTACCCATACAAAATAATCGAGGTTTTCAGGACGGTTTTGTTATCATCAGCCTATTGCACCGATGTGTCTATTGGTGTTACTAAATCGAATAAATATTACGCCGGTATTGCTTATTCGACATATAATTTACATAAGTTAATTTCCAATGTTTCATCTTTCATGTGAATATTAATTACTATATTAATAAATCAAATAATACGCTAGAAAAATATTTTACAAAAACACGGCATAGAGTAAATCAATTTAATACATAGAACAATTAATACATACCGTTAGTTTACGATTCTAATTTAGATGATGATTGAATTAATTAATTTTGAAGAAGCTTAATTAGCTTTTAAATTTTGAGATTTATTAAAAACCATATAAAGTTTTGCGTTTGCATCATCTTTATCATCATCGTCAATCGAAATACCTTCACTGCTGGACATAGGGAAACCAAAGGTTTCAACAACGAGCGGTCTTGCGCTACCCTGATGGCCGCGATTGCGTATACACTATACACGTAAAATTAATTACCATTTTACTTAATTTCTTGCTTACTTATGTGTATTTGATTATAGTCAAATGTATTTAATCAGATTATTGATAATTTCCATTGTTTAACTGGGACAAGATGTGAATTAAGATATGCCATTCATAAATAGGATTACTTTCATTACCTAAAATTAATATTATTAGAGAAATTTAAACGTATGGTTGGTATTCTTGTTTAATAAAATTATAATATAGATATTTACTTCTAGATCCTGTTCATATTACCAGCAGCCGCGTCGACAAACATAAATTGCGATGGAAGGGCATTTCATTGTGTTAACTCGACACATTTTATAATATGTGTAGATGTAGGTGGTGGTCAGTCGAAAACAATAGACAATTTTGTTATACCATGTCCACCTACGACTGAATGTAAAATGAATAATAGATTGGAATGTGAATTTCCACCGGTTACATTACCAATGCCTTTATTCGAACCATTGAAGTCAACGGTGATACCTATTGTAGTAGACACGACGATATTACCACAACATAGCTTCGCTAATACTGAATCTCCGCAAAATGTACCAGAAATAACAACGGATAATTATTTCAACACAGTGAGCCCTACAACTGTGTCCGAAGAACGTATAAATGCGAATGAAGCTACGTTTGCTATTAATGATAATACGATAAGTAACATTAACGAAGTAACAGTAGCACCACAATTGACGACACGATATATTGACAACGAATTTATGATTAGTACAAATGCACAACATACTACCAAGAATCCAATAGACGAGATAAGAATCGTGCATACAACAGCAGAAAAACAACATTGTACGAATTTTCATCTCTTCAGTCTATTGGGACAGTTACGGACGCTACCATTGATATGAAAACTAATCAAGATTTATTAGAATATGCCGCACAAAATAAAATAGAATATTTTAATAACGAAACTAATATCCAGTCCACACCTGGAGTGTATGTAACAGGTTCTACACTAAGTTCTACATTTGTCCTAATGGATGTTAATACAACTAAGATGCCAGAAACAATCAATCCTCATATTTCAGAATTAACATCAATAAATAATCGCGAAAATAACACTTCCATCCCCTCAAAGTCGATGGATTTGACTACAGGAAGTTCGAATTTAATAGCAAATCAAATAACTTCAACAAGCAGTGGAAAGGATGACACATCCGAAACTTTATCTATAACAAATACAGTTGACAAAAAATATTCTGGCTTATTATTAAATGATGCAGTGACAACTAATCCAAATATGAATAGTAAATCTTATATGACAGGCTATGAGTTGCCAATACAGAGTACACTCAAAGATAAAGGAGATATTACTACTGAGATAATAGTTCCTAGAGAAAATAGAGTAACTTTCAGAAGCACTGGTATGGAAATTTTTTCTAAAACTCTAATTACGACACTTGGTACAGAAAAAAATGATTCTACCTTATTACCCAATAAATTAACAACAACACTTCCAACCATAGAGTCTATAGATACACCCGTGGATGTTACTACTATTATCTTACCTGTGACATATGGTATCCAGCAAAATCACTCCCCTGTATTTTTAAATAATACAGAAATAACTACTTCAAACAATAATTTAACAAAACAAAGCTCTAGTGTAAATGAAGGCTTTATTGTGGTAGATGCTACCATGGAATCGACAGTTTCTACAGTAACCGATTTAGTTTCCGAAAATAGCGGAAAGGTTCCGATAGTTTCCGATACTCTGTTTACGACAGATGTCATGAACCAAAATTGCTCTAACATAGCATCAAGTGATAAAGTAACAATTGGTTCGAATATTTTAACTAGTTCTGATGTAATAAGCAGCAACTTACCAACTCAAAGTTCAAATATACATGAAGTCAAGATTATGCACGATGCTTCCATGCAAACAATAGTTTCTACAGTAACAGAAAACAGCTTTTGTAGACGGCCAAATAGGCGTCAACTCCAATACTCAATTTACAACAGACGGTTTGAATCAAAATTACACATCTTTAACTACAAATAATATAGCGACAACTGCTCCAAATGATGCTACAAGTCATAATGTGTCGACGGGCAACAAGTTATCAACACAAAGTTCAAGCATCAATGAGGTCGTTGTCATGCCAGATACTACAATAGAAACAACGGTTTCTATAGAAACTGATATATCTTCTGCAAACAACGGAACGGGTGTCACCTCTAAAACTCAATTTACTACAGACGTTTTTAAACAAAATCACTCGGCCGTAAATACGAATAATATCGTGACAACTTCTCCGGATATTGCTACAAGTTCCGTTGTATCTTCAAACAACAAGTTCCCAACGAAGGGTTTAAGTACAAATGCAGTAGTTACCTTGACAGATGCTACCACGGAAACTACGGTATCTACAATAAATGATAGATCTTCCATAAACAGCGGAATAGGTGTCACCTCTGAAACTCCATTTGCGACTGACGTTTTTAAACAAAATGAGTCAGACATAAATACGAATAACACAGTGACAACTGCTCCGAATGTAGCTACAAGTTCCGCTGTATCTTCAAACAACAAGTTCCCAACGAAGGGTTTAAGTACATATGAAGTAGTTACCAAATCAAATGCTACCACGGTAACAACGGTTTCTACAGTAACTGAGATAACTTCTGTAAACAGCGGAATAGACGTCACCTCTGAAACTCCATCTGTGACAGACGTGTTCAAACAAAATTACTCAGACATAAATATAAATAATATTGTGACAACTGCTCCGACTAATGCGACAAGTTCTGCTGTATCCTCAAACAACAAGTCATCAACACAGGGTTCAAGTACAAATGCAGTAGTTACCTTTTCAGATGCTACCACAGAAACTACGGTATCTACAATAAATGATAGAGCTTCCATAAACAGCGGAATAGGTGTCACCTCTGAAACTCCATTTGCGACTGACGTTTTTAAACAAAATGAGTCAGACATAAATACGAATAACACAGTGACAACTGCTCCGAATGTAGCTACAAGTTCCGCTGTATCTTCAAACAACAAATTCCCAACGAAGGGTTTAAGTACAAATGAAGTAGTTACCAAATCAAATGCTACCACGGAAACAACGGTTTCTACAGTAACTGAGATAACTTCTGTAAACAGCGGAATAGACGTCACCTCTGAAACTTCATCTGTGACAGACGTGTTCAAACAAAATTACTCAGACATAAATATAAATAATATTGTGACAACTGCTCCGACTAATGCGACAAGTTCTGCTGTATCCTCAAACAACAAGTCACCAACACAGGGTTCAAGTACAAATGCAGTTGTTACCTTTTCAGATGCTACCACAGAAACTACGGTATCTACAATAAATGATAGAGCTTCCATAAACAGCGGAATAGGTGTCACGTCTGAAACTCCATTTCCGACAGACGTTATTAAACAAAATTACTCAGATATAAATACAAATAATATCGTGACAGCTGCTCCGAATATTGCTACAAGTTCTGCTGTATCCTCAAACAACAAGTCACCAACAAAGGGTTCAAGTACAAATGCAGTAGTTACCATGACAGATGCTACCACAGAAACTACGTTATCTACAATAAATGATAGATCTTCTAAAAACAGTGGAATAGGTGTCATCTCTGAAACTCCATTTGTGACAGACGTGTTCAAACAAAATTACTCAGACATAAATATAAATAATATTGTGACAACTGCTCCGAATAATACGACAAGTTCTGCTGTATCCTCAAACAACAAGTCACCAACACAGGGTTCAAGTACAAATGCAGTAGTTACCTTGACAGATGCTACCACAGAAACTACGGTATCTACAATAAATGATAGAGCTTCCATAAACAGCGGAATAGGTGTCACCTCTGAAACTCCATTTGCGACTGACGTTTTTAAACAAAATGAGTCAGACATAAATACGAATAACACAGTGACAACTGCTCCGAATGTAGCTACAAGTTCCGCTGTATCTTCAAACAACAAATTCCCAACGAAGGGTTTAAGTACAAATGAAGTAGTTACCAAATCAAATGCTACCACGGAAACAACGGTTTCTACAGTAACTGAGATAACTTCTGTAAACAGCGGAATAGACGTCACCTCTGAAACTTCATCTGTGACAGACGTGTTCAAACAAAATTACTCAGACATAAATATAAATAATATTGTGACAACTGCTCCGACTAATGCGACAAGTTCTGCTGTATCCTCAAACAACAAGTCATCAACACAGGGTTCAAGTACAAATGCAGTAGTTACCTTTTCAGATGCTACCACAGAAACTACGGTATCTACAATAAATGATAGAGCTTCCATAAACAGCGGAATAGGTGTCACCTCTGAAACTCCATTTGCGACTGACGTTTTTAAACAAAATGAGTCAGACATAAATACGAATAACACAGTGACAACTGCTCCGAATGTAGCTACAAGTTTTCCGCTGTATCTTCAAACAACAAATTCCCAACGAAGGGTTTAAGTACAAATGAAGTAGTTACCAAATCAAATGCTACCACGGAAACAACGGTTTCTACAGTAACTGAGATAACTTCTGTAAACAGCGGAATAGACGTCACCTCTGAAACTTCATCTGTGACAGACGTGTTCAAACAAAATTACTCAGACATAAATATAAATAATATTGTGACAACTGCTCCGACTAATGCGACAAGTTCTGCTGTATCCTCAAACAACAAGTCACCAACACAGGGTTCAAGTACAAATGCAGTTGTTACCTTTTCAGATGCTACCACAGAAACTACGGTATCTACAATAAATGATAGAGCTTCCATAAACAGCGGAATAGGTGTCACGTCTGAAACTCCATTTCCGACAGACGTTTTTAAACAAAATTACTCAGATATAAATACAAATAATATCGTGACAGCTGCTCCGAATATTGCTACAAGTTCTGCTGTATCCTCAAACAACAAGTCACCAACAAAGGGTTCAAGTACAAATGCAGTAGTTACCATGACAGATGCTACCACAGAAACTACGTTATCTACAATAAATGATAGATCTTCTAAAAACAGTGGAATAGGTGTCATCTCTGAAACTCCATTTGTGACAGACGTGTTCAAACAAAATTACTCAGACATAAATATAAATAATATTGTGACAACTGCTCCGAATAATACGACAAGTTCTGCTGTATCCTCAAACAACAAGTCACCAACACAGGGTTCAAGTACAAATGCAGTAGTTACCTTGACAGATGCTACCACAGAAACTACGGTATCTACAATAAATGATAGAGCTTCCATAAACAGCGGAATAGGTGTCACCTCTGAAACTCCATTTGCGACTGACGTTTTTAAACAAAATGAGTCAGACATAAATACGAATAACACAGTGACAACTGCTCCGAATGTAGCTACAAGTTCCGCTGTATCTTCAAACAACAAATTCCCAACGAAGGGTTTAAGTACAAATGAAGTAGTTACCAAATCAAATGCTACCACGGAAACAACGGTTTCTACAGTAACTGAGATAACTTCTGTAAACAGCGGAATAGACGTCACCTCTGAAACTTCATCTGTGACAGACGTGTTCAAACAAAATTACTCAGACATAAATATAAATAATATTGTTACAACTGCTCCGACTAATGCGACAAGTTCTGCTGTATCCTCAAACAACAAGTCACCAACACAGGGTTCAAGTACAAATGCAGTAGTTACCTTTTCAGATGCTACTACTGAAACTACGGTATCTACAATAAATGATAGAGCTTCCATAAACAGCGGAATAGGTGTCACGTCTGAAACTCCATTTCCGACAGACGTTTTTAAACAAAATTACTCAGATATAAATACAAATAATATCGTGACAGCTGCTCCGAATATTGCTACAAGTTCTGCTGTATCCTCAAACAACAAGTCACCAACACAGGGTTCAAGTACAAATGCAGTAGTTACCTTGACAGATGCTACCACAGAAACTACGGTATATACAACAAATGATAGATCTTCCTTAAACAGCGGAATAGGTGTCACCTCTGAAACTCCATTTGCGAATGACGTTTTTAAACAAAATGAGTCAGACATAAATAGGAATAACACAGTGACAACTGCTCCGAATGTAGCTACAAGTTCTGCTGTATCCTCAAACAACAAGTTACCAATACAGGGTTCAAGTACAAATGCAGTAGTTACCTTGACAGATGCTACCACAGAAACTACGGTATCTACAATAAATGATAGATCTTCCATAAACAGTGGAATAGGTGTCACCTCTAAAACTCCATTTGCGACTGACGTTTTTAAACAAAATGAGTCAGACATAAACACGAATAACACAGTGACAACTGCTCCGAATGTAGCTACAAGTTCTGCTGTATCCTCAAACAACAAGTTACCAATACAGGGTTCAAGTACAAATGCAGTAGTTACCTTGACAGATGCTACCACAGAAACTACGGTATCTACAATAAATGATAGATCTTCCATAAACAGCGGAATAGGTGTCACCTCTGAAACTCCATTTGCGACTGACGTTTTTAAACAAAATGAGTCAGACATAAATACGAATAACACAGTGACAACTGCTCCGAATGTAGCTACAAGTTCTGCTGTATCCTCAAACAACAAGTTACCGATACAGGGTTCAAGTACAAATGCAGTAGTTACCTTGACAGATGCTACCACAGAAACTATGGTATCTACAATAAATAATAGATCTTCCATAAACAGCGGAATAGGTGTCACCTCTGAAACTCTATTTGCTACTGACGTTTTTAAACAAAATGAGTCAGACATAAATACGAATAACACAGTGACAACTGCTCCGAATAATACGACAAGTTCGGCTGTATCTTCAAACAACAAATTCCCAACGCAGGGTTTAAATACAAATGAAGTAGTTACCATGTTAGATGCTACCACGGAAACAACGGTTTCTACAGTCACTGAGATAACTTATGTAAACAGCGGAATAGAGGTCACCTCTGAAACTCCATTTGTTACAGACGTTTTTAATCAAAATTACTCAGATATAAATACAAATAATATTGTGACAACTGCTCCGAATATTGCTACAAGTTCTGTTGTATCTTCAAACAACAAAGGTTCAAGTACAAATGAAGTAGTTATCATGTCAGATGCTACTACGGAAACAATGGTTTCTATAGTAACTGAGGTAACTTCCGTAAAAAGCGAAATAGGTGCCACCTCTGAAACTCTATTTCCGTCAGATGTTTTTAAACAAAATTACTCAGACTTAATTACAGATAATATAGTTACAACTATTTCGAATGTTTTCACAAGTTTAGATGTACAAAACAACACGTTACCTACAACCTTGAACCTTGAACAACAAGGTTCAAGCCTAAATGAAATCTTTATCACACCAGATACTAACATGAAAATTATGGATTCTACAGTTACTGTGACAGATTCCATATATAGCGGACAGGCTGTAGTAACCACCAAAACTCTATTTACGACGGATGGTATTAAGAAAAATTATTCTGTAATAACAAATAATGTAGCAACAACTATTCCAAGTGTTGTTACAATTTCTGACGAGCTGGTAAACAAAGACTTGTTAATACAAAGTTCCAGCTTAAATGAAGCCGTTATTACAGCAGGCGCTACTAAGGAAACAATTACTCCCACAGCAACTGCGATAGTTTCTGTAAGCAACACCGCGGATGTTACCACCGGAAACCTGTTTAGTACAGAGGCATTTAAGAAAAAATACTCTGATATATTAACAAATAATAAAGCAACTACTGTTCCAGATATGGTTACAAGTTTTGACAATTCGATAAATAAAAAATTATCAACAAAAACTTCAAGCATAAATCAAACCGGTACTACAGCAGAAACTATTAAGGAAATTACTTCTACAGTAACTTCGACTATTTCCGAAAGCAACACTAAGGAAACAATTACTCCTACAGTAACTTCGACAGTTTCCGAAAGCAGCAATAAAGAAACAATTACTCCTACAGCAACTGCGACAGTTTCTGTAAGCAACATAGTGGATGTTACCTCCAGAGCTCTTTTTACCACAGCAGTTTTAAATCAAAATGATAAAATAATAAATAATATATCAGCAGCCATTCCCGATATTGTTACGAATTCTTATGCGATAAAGTGGACACCATCGCAAAAATCTAGCACACATGAAGTCAACACCCGTAGTACAAACGCATTTACCGATATTCGATTTGATCAACATGATTACTCTAACGTAAAACTTACCAGTCACGAGAGTTTGGAGACAACTGATGTATCGTTAAATATTGAAGACAGTATTAAAAGTGAGCGAAAAATTGAAAGGCGTAAAAATACTACATCACCAGATACTAATTTCAAAAATAAGGATTCATCTTCAGAGGGTAATACGAGGTTAATGATTAATGATTTTCCGAAAAGTAACTTGACAGATGATGGTCACTTAAATATCTCTTTATCTGGAAATAAAGCTTCTAGTGTGACTACATTATTGTTGAATACATCTGCTCAAGAAAACGTTTTTCGAACTCAGAACGAAAATTATCAAACAATGGACTCAAACATTCAAATCTATAATATAAGTAACAAAAACACTCAAAACAGATCAATAATAAACGCAGAAATACAGAGTAACATTATGGGAAATAAGATTATTAACAATATGCCTAATGTCAAACAAAGGAATTCTTATAACATTAATAATTCGTACAGAAACACAGATAATATGCGCAAGACTAAATTTACGTGTCTCCGTCGAGCTCGTGGAAGATACGCGGATGGCAATGACTGTAGAAAATTTTACATATGCATTGGTAGAGAAGAACCGATTGCCGGAATATGCCCATTTGGTACAGTTTTCAGCGAGATCAGAAAACAATGTACAAATAATCTGTCACACTGCATACGAAATTATCAATTTCGCTGTACGTCTGTGGGAAGATTTAGTGGCTCTTTGCAAAATAATGTCTATTATATATGTTTAGAAGACGAATCAGGTAAATTTATTCGATTTAATTTCCAGTGTCAGAATGGTTATTATTTAAATAAAACTTCTCTACTTTGTAGTCCAAGAATTGAAGATACTTCTCAATCTGTTTCATCAAGTAGTGACAGTTCTAATACGGACGGCGATCAGACTGCGATTAAATTTAGTTCACATGATTCATTGAGATCAGCGAGTTCAGTATTTCAATGCAAAAGAGAAGGAAAATTTGCTGATCCGAGTAACTGTAGGCGATACTATGAGTGTTCTAGAAGTCGCAAATTAGGGTATAAAATTAAGAGAAAAATTTGCGATGATGATCAAATTTTTAATAAAGATAGGAAAAAAAAAATGCGTCGACGATGATAGTTTAGAGTCTTAGAGCATGTTTATAAATATAAAACAAAATTTTCACGTATACTATCCTATTGGTTATGTTATTTTTAATTATTATATTAATAAAATCGTAAAATTTAAAATGAACAAAACATGATAAAAATTATAGACACGTATCAATAATTGTACTAATTATACAAACGGTCATTAAATGAAGGTTTTCCCATAGAGTAAAAACGCTAAGAGTGATAGTTCTATACAAAAACTTGTTTAACATTTAGAAGTTCTAACATCTAGGTTCACGTAGGACCGCGCGGGCGCGGTGACGACCACAGGTGTGGTGGACGTGGCGAGCTCGTGTTCACATTGACCGCCAGGCGTTTGCGCGATTGTTGACGTGTTGTCAGAGGTTTGAAAAGATGTTAAAAAAAATAATGATGAATTAAGAAAACGTGCTATCGTTTCTAGCGATAAGTTCAAACTGGTTGAACTTACCTGACTTCGCGATGAATCGCGCAATCCGCCGCTAGTTCGATGTGAAAACACAAATAATATCAAAAGTTTACTATAACCGAGAGAGCGACGCACGCGCCTGTCGCCAGCTTGTCCGCCATTTTCGCCGCACCTGCGTTTTGCATTGCATTAATTATTCCGTGTGTTATATTTCGTGACCGCACTCGCCACCGCGCCCGCATGACAACGTGAACAAGCTCTTTTCAATAATTTTAATTAGTAACAATTTTATAGTTTCGTCGAAAACTTAAACACAGGCCCATTTTTTGTAAGTCTGATCGTTGTGCCAGTGAAGATACGTTTTAAAATAGTCAATTTAAATTAAAAGTTGTAAGTTGTAAATTTAATGTTTTGTAGTTTCAAAAAAAAAAATAACAAGTCAAATAATTTTTGGTACATTTGTAAGAATATCAATAAAGAAATATTAAACAAATTATGTTTTATTGAAGTCCGTATATGTAGTTTTATATATATTTACTAGCTGTGACTTCGTTCGCTTGGAATTCAGATAATTATATTCTAATAGACAGCACACATTCTTTATCTAGATGCAATCTTTCTCATTACCAATATAGTCGTATTTATACTCTGTATATTCGAATATATTCGTATATGTCGCGTCGCATCCCGTCCCGTCCAGGCCCCTATCCGCGTAAAAGGTCACCTCGGTCAGACCAGGCCACTTCTCAGACAGCTATCCCAGTGCAATGGAAGATCTAGGTCCCCGCCTCACCCCTACAATCAACAGCCTTATAGCCTTGCTCCCCACACCTAAAACATTGGCCTCCCCGTTCTATTCCCGGATGACAGACTGGGCGAGTATGACCCAGACACAAACACCGGAATCAACTATATAATCAACAACGGCATATGTAGAAAAATCGTTCAGGCAGCGCACGCCATATTATAGATTTTGCGGAATTCAATTACACTATCACAATATGATTAATTAATGACAATATATATTAAGCAAAATAAAAAGTAGCCTATATATGATATACCTTCCTAACAGTGAAAAAATTTTAAAATCGTACCGGAGATTACCTCGAACATATAAACTCACAAACTTTGCATGTTTATATAATAACTAGCTGTGCCCGCGAATTTGCTCGCGTGGAATTCAAGCGTCGCATCCAGTCCCGTTGCGCCTCATCTCGTCTTTCATACCGAAATTCACCGAAATCGGGTCAGTAGTTATTTCGTCATTTCAAACAAACAAAATGTGTCCTGTAATAGATTTAGAAACCGTACATAGTTTTTTTTTTGCTCAAACATCATCAATGTAAATAAAAAATCTTTATTTTCCAATCAGTAGATTTTGTTCCGTTAGTCTTTTGTTATATGTATAGGTTACCTATGTCTTGTAATCTTCCAAAACAGTCCAAATTACTAAAAAATTGTATAGCGCCATCTATGAAGAATCGTCAGAAATACGTATATAATTTGCTTACGTAATCACGATTCATAACACTTCGTCCCCCATGCCATCAAAAATAAACAAAAAAATGAACCGTCCTAGAATGTTTAAAACGATATAATATTATGTTCCGCACCATATTTATACCTATTGATGTCATAATTGAAAGTCAGTACACTACTTTCATAAAATTACCCCTTAATACAATACCTAGAATTCCTAGATATTATTTAAAAAATATTAAAATATTGTTT
Organism: Samia ricini; assembly: GCA_014132275.2. NCBI lineage: Eukaryota > Metazoa > Arthropoda > Insecta > Lepidoptera > Saturniidae > Samia > Samia ricini. Next base: position 27,480,138 of record AP028159.1, on the reverse strand, counting down.
TTTTATTTATAATGTCTTAGAGTAATAATTTAAACATTATACATTATCTCATAAACTACTTTATACTAAACTATAATATACATTTTGTTCAATTTCAATCAATCCATAAATTTTTTGTTCTCGATAAAGACTAAAACGCATTGACTTACAAACTCTTCTTTCATACTAAAGTCGCCGCAGTATTATATTGTTTCCGTTGGTCGCTGCGTGTCATTCAAATTACTATAACTTTTAATAGAGTGGACCGATTTTAATTAAATAAAGTTTTGATGCTACCTCGGAATATACTTTACAATTGTTTTTTGTGTTTTTGAAATATACTTAGTACTTTTTAATTGATGCCTGCACAAACGAACAGACAGACATAAAGACAAATTTGAAATACTATCGAAATGTGCTCTGTTGTCGATTCTAAACCCCCTCGTGGTATTTTTTCTGAAATATCTCCAATGTACAAATTTCGTCTCTTTAGCCTTTTATTATAAGTATAGATAATCCCTTTGAAGAAATAAAAATAAATCTTTGTAAACACTGAACAATATTATAGTCTATTTTGTATTAATTCAACAATATCGTTATTACATTCGTGGTTTTCTATAAGCTGCCCCACTTTCATGAATAAACTGATCTTCATGATCTCGTTCTAACGTGATGCAAAATTGATTTGAGAATATGGTACATCGAACTGAAGTTTCACCTCTTATAGGTTTTGATGGGCAGAAGTAATTTGCACGAACGGGACTGCTGTTTTGGGTGACAGAGAATTTATAATTCTTGCATTCTATCGGTCTTAATTTTTGATCTGTCGAATGTATATGCGTCGATCCGACGTTACTGAGTTTGGAATCGGTCCGACGATTCTCACTGTACAATTCTGATGAACTCGGCGTGGTGTTCGGTAGCGGACATCTGTACTTATCAGGTGCAGAACAAGTCCTAGTGTAACCGTTGAATATTGTATTTCCCGAGCATTTGAACTTAATACCTTGGAAACGATTTCTGTTCGGAATACACAAGATGTAACCTTTACACCCGGGTACGTTCGGATCCGCGATTCTCTCGTTTCTGTGACAGCGTATCGCTCTGGTAAAACTAGAATCGATGTAGTTGATTGTATTCTCGCAGACGTCGCTCGAGTCCTCGTTGCACATTGTGTTAGGAGGGCAGAGGAATGATGGTCCGATTATGTTCTCACCTTCACAGATCCTTACTTTATTATTTGGCTCGCATATAAATCCATAAGGACCGCATTCAAAAGTTTTCATTCTGTATCCAAGTACGTCATTTAAATTTGCCGTTATCTGAAAAAAAAAAAATGTTTGAATTCCATTTTGATAACGAATTTACAATTATTATTAATAAATGCATAAGTAAATGTGATGGATGGACTGTGTGAAACATGATATGCTTAGGAAAGGAGTGAATGTGGAGATGACAACAAATAGAGAGGAATGGAAGAGGAAGACATGTTACGCTGACCCCAAAAGAAAATGGAAAAATGATGATGATGATGACATAAGTAAATAAAATCATGGCACATGAATTTTTCCGTGACAAAAACTAAGTTAACATAAATGAGATAATTTTGCAAGACCAACTATTTGTTCTTTTAAAATAATCTCATGTGAATTACATACTTATGTACTGCAATCAGAAATGTAAATATTATGCAGTTAGTATAAGGATCTGATATCAGTCATTTTTGCGTTAAATATTATTTATTAAGTTACATAAGCATCAATTTATTATGCCATAGGTAGGATACATATTAACAGAATATTATGCACCGTCTGTTACTACTAATCTTTGTTATACAAATAATTTCGAAGATCTCCTTACATTAAATAAATGGCAACATCTCTATGCGTCTGTCTATCCGATATTTGGTTTATATCGCGAGACCCACCTAACCGATTTAGATGCTTCTTTTCATTACTTGTGTCATTACCTTTTTTTTTTGACGGGGGAAATGCATTTACGCACTACCCTTACCTATTGCATTAGTGAGACCGAAGTCCCCCAATGCAATAGGTAAGGGGACTTGGGTCATTACCTAGTCGGTACATAAATTCTGTCATAACCTAATTAGTTTTATTTTTCGAATACTTCCCGGATATGCTTCGAAAATTTCAAGGAAACAACTTTCGCTTTCTTGAAATAAACAAGAAATTCATTCTTATCAATTTTTAAAAATGGTGTGGTAACAAAAGGAAGATAGAGTCGCGGTTATTGCGTAGTACCTCTGTGGGTGCGCGCCAACAGAGAATTTAAACATTCTGTAAAAAAACTTTCAATAATACTATGGTTTGTTTATCGTACTATCAAACGGTACAATGAAGATAGAAGAAAGCTATAACAAACAAAATGTTAAGGTGTGTGTCCACAGCAATGAAAAAAAAACGAGCGCGTATTCCAGAGTGAGCATTAACCTTCGTCATTCATGATCAGGCTTGGAGCCTTATATTCAGGCTTAACTGAAATTTGTTTCTATGAAAAACGTGTGGAAACTAATGCTGTTATGCACCAAAATACTGTCCTAAAATATTGCAGAACCTCTTTCTCAAAAAATTAAATGTTTTTGACAAAATGTATGCCCTAACCAGGTACCTATATGTCATGACCTAAATTACGAATTATTTATATTACATTTAAATATATAACAAGCTTAAACTTACCGCTATTAATAAAGTGAAAATAAATAATCTATTAGTTGACGTCATCTTCAATATCACAAAGTCAAGGCAACAAGAAGGCGTACTAAGCACAACTAACGGCCGGTCGCAAGCTTTCTTTAGACCTCAACTCGAAAGTAATTATCATTTTTAACACCTCGCTAACAAAATATAGAGAAATGAGTTCATATTGTCACAATGTCACACATTCTTACGTTTAACGGTAAATTTAACTTGAATTTTGGTTCATGCACAGATATATATACAATACATTTTATTTTTACTTAGATGATTGTCGTAATAAAAGTAAATATTAGTAAATCAAAAGACGTCAAACTAACGTTACTTGTCGCCGATAAAGGCGTTGAAAATTTACTTAGTTTTGTTTTATTTAAGTCGTATTCCTTATGTGTCTGATTCGCAAGTCGCCCGAAGAGGCCAACAAAACCTAAAAAGAATGCATAGTATTTCTTCATAAATTTATTTTAAATCTATATAGAAAGAAATACTTGTTTAATTGATCGATAGATGTGAAATTTGTTACATTTTGAATAAAACCAAACTCAAAAACATATTTTTTACACTCTTCGTCTACTTATCGCTTTGACCACAGTTTTACCAGATGATGTGAAGTAAAGATGCATTCCAGGATGGTAAACACACTAAGCTTAAGCGAAACTACAGGAATATATGATGCTATGATTTCATAACAATATTTTCCTTCATCGAAACCTCAGGTCCATTATGGAATAAGTTTATTCGAATTTATGCCCATCCACATGGAATACATACTAGCTATGCCCGCGACTTCGTTAGTAGTGTTTCATATATAAAAAATTAAATTGGACCAAATTGTGAATATAAACCATTCTCGAATCCTTATGAATAGACCCAAAACATTTAATTAAAATCCGTTCAGCCGTTTAGGAGGAAGTCACATACACACGCATAGAAGATTTATATATATACTAGCTGTGCCCGCGATTTCGTTCGCGTGGAATTCAGACAAATATATTCTAATAGACAGACTATATTCTCCGTCTAGATGCAATATATCTCATTACCAATTTATTCTCGTATCTATTTCCCGTCCCGTTTCATGCCGTCACAAGCGGTGGAGTTTACGCCGGCCAGACCAGGCCACCTCCCAGACAAAATCCCCTGTGCAATGGAAGGTCAGGGCCCCAGCCACTTCCACCTTTGGTTTGCCAATGTGGCAGAGTCCAGACCCCACCGGTGTCATGGCCGGACTAAGCTGCCATCTGCGCTTAGCCCTCACAGGACACCTGAGCTGAAACTATGCACGCAGCCATTCTTGCCTTATTAGGCCTGAATGCTATGCTAGGCCGAAATGAAAGATATGCGAAATACTATAGATTTTGTTCCTTTATTTCAAACCATTCAAGCAGCGCACACTATATTATATAATTATTAGCTACTTCAATGAAATTTCTTATGATTATTGAAAATATAAATATTTATCAAAATAAAAAGTAGCCTACATATAATAAACCTTTCAAACATTGAAAGAATTTTCAAAATTGGAAATGTAGTACCGGAGATTACTCCGAAAATCAAAACTCACAAACTGAATCTAAAGCCCTACATAGTCTTTTGTTCAAACATTTTCAATGTACAGATTTCGGTCATTGTCCAATATCTATCTCTTTGTAAAGTTTGAAAACAATCAAATTAAAAAAAAAAGTAATCCGCCCTCTATGTTTAATCGTCAGAATTACAAACATATATAAATTATTATTGGTTTAATTAAGTTTTATTTCTGCTCATTTAAGCAAACACATATTTATTATTTTAATATAAATATAGATAAACGCTATTTACTATTATATAAAAATGCATTCTAAATGGACGTAACGTATGGAAATCTATTTTGGTATCACTTAATAAAAAATCGCATAAATATGTTCAAATCCATATAGAGAATCGAAATCGAAGAGCGGCAACGTCGCATGCATCGAACCGTGAGCTGGCAATGTGGGTATTATAATTTAGCTCAATAGGAAAGTTGGAGAATAGTGCTATCTAATTAATGTTTGCGCATTTTTAAGATTCTGACGTTATTATAAATAGACTTCTATTAAATTTGAAACACTCAGTGTCTCTTTACATTTTAATAAGTAATAGTTTGTCGTATTATTTTTTTATGGGTATTATTGGTCTAGTATAAAATAGATAATAGAAACATTTTTTATACAATAATGTAACAACATATTAGTGACAGTCTCGTATAATTTGACACCTGTTTTTTAACTTTGTCGACATATTTATTATTGATGTGAACTTTCTTTAGAATCAATGGTGGAATGAAACTCGATGAAACGGAAATGCTTCATGTCAAAGAAGCAAACACATAAGTATGTACATCATTAGGATTTAGTCCACTTATGACTGATCGATAACTAATTGATAATTTCGCAATAAAATGTATACTTGCTGTAGCTAAGTTGTAATGTTTAGGTACTACACGGTCTGAAGACGTCGGTTCTAAATCTAGAGATGGAGTTTTTTTTAAGGAGATTAGACATATGAAAATACCTTAAATTTTAGCTAATTTGTTTGCACAAATAAAATTTCATCAAAATCCGTAAAGAATTTCATTTACTACAAATTTTGGACTTTTGCCCGTCATCCTGGAGAACTCTTTTTATGGGTCAAAAAGTATCCTAGATGTTACTTTATAGTATTAGTTATCACTGTGTCAAGTTTCGTCAAAATTGGTTGAGTACTTTCCGAGTGATACGCGTACACAGGGAAAGACGGATAGAGAAAAATTTTAAATGAAATATATTTGGCTTCTATATGGATAACAAAGTCCAACCCGATTATATTTTCAAAAAATATCTAATCTATAGATTTCGCCTAGTTACAGTTTTTATTATATTAATAGATAGATAAATATATATGCTCAGTTAATCGTCCAACACAACTCGGCTAGTAGCCCAGTCATATTAGGGGTTTCACCTCGGAATTAAAGATAATAAGCTGTAAATTGGTATAAACCTTTGTTTTGTCGTTCTAAATGTTGTCTCAGAGTCGGGACTAGCGTAGGGAAAAGCGTTCGGGACACAGAATCTTCTCGTCGAAATTACTGCAGTGTCTTAAGACGAAAGTTTTACACCAGTGTCTTGCCAGACGGCATTGAGGGTTGGTCGCTCACAATGGGCCTAATAACAAAGCTCAATGAAGAGGGCTATGTTTGGAGTTTCACTTCGCGATCGAATCAGGAATGACGAGATCCGCAGAAGAACCAAAGTAACCAACATTGCCCGAAGAATTGTTAAACTCAGGTGGGTCTGGCTGGGCACATTGCTTGCAGAAACGATGGTGTTAACGGATTCTTAAATGGCGACCACGCACCAGAACACGTAGCGTGGGTGAGCCTCCCACAAGGTGGACCGACGACCGGGTCGTGGGAATCCACTCTATGCGGATGACGCAAGATCGGTTGTTGTGGAGATGTTTGGGTGAGACCTACGCGCAGCAGTGGACGTCTTTCGGTTGAATGGATATGGTTACTTATTTTTGAAGACGTAGAGGACTGGATGGTTACGTATAAGCAATACTTATTTATTAAATCTTAATTTTTCTATTCAAAATTTTACCCATGCTTATGTAATCATCATGTGGAGGGGGGGGGGGGGGGGGGGGGGGGGGGGGGGGGGAGATTATGCATTACGCTTATGCAATACAACAGAACAGCAATTTATGTCAGAGACAGGCCCACTGTGAAGAAACTTAGACCACACAGAATATTCCCACAAAAAGTACATAAAAATTATTAGCGAAATAAAAGGGGTTCGAATAGTTTCACTCATTATTTAAGACTAGCGGCTCTCCGCGGTTTTACCCGCGTAGTTTCCGTTCTCGTGGGATTTTCGGAATAAAAACTATCTATGTCACATTTCTAACTATCTCTCCATAACAAGTTTATTTGTTACATACAAAAATGAAAATCTTTCCTCTTTGTAATTTTAGTACAGAATACTAGAAATAAAACCCGCAGTGATATTATTATGTTTCTAAATGCATTTTATTTTGTTTTAAATATCTAAAATGTAAGTCGGTTAAAAGTTATTATTCCTCATCAGAAGATTCGCTGTCACTCTCCGAGCTGGTCGATGATTCCGTCGACTCTTTAACGGGAGTGCCGGTTTTTGCTCTGTTGATTTAAAATTATTGCATTTACTATTAAAGTATTCAAATATTGATTAGGCACTAAAAATATAATCAACAATTGCTATATAACTTTGTAAAATTTCATAGTTTATTACGCTCTATGTCAATCACGCGATACCGCGTGATATGTGTTTTCACTAAATAACCGATCATAAAATATATAGTTTAAATAAAAATTGAATCGAGCTTAATTAAGCCCAACTACCCCGCGAAGCCTACATAATATCTAGGTTTTTTCTCTCTCTATCTATTCAACCGAAAGACGTCCACTGCTGGGTCATAGGTCTCCCTCAAAGACCTCCACAATAACAGGTCTTGCTCCACCCGCATCCAGCGGATTCCGCGACCTTCACCAGGTCGTCGGTCCAGCATGTAAAGGAGGGGGGGGGGGGGTCTAGCCACGCTACGTCTTCCGGTTATTTTTATTACATTTTAAAAATAAGGGTATTTATACAAAGTCGCGTAATCATTTTTGTCCTTAGCCAATTACTAAGGACACTTGTAAAAAAGCTGTGGAAAATAAATTATTATTATTATTATTATTAAAGTAGCTGTCTGCCCGCGGCTGCGCCCGCGTTTCTTATATTCTTCACTGTGTTTTTTTTTTTTTGTTTATACGGAACCCTAATTATTCTCCACAAAAAAATTGTTACTGCTAAGATAAAGTAAAAATATTTGTCACAAATTATAGCACTTGCTATATGTAAAAGTGTACATTGAAACATATTTTATTCAAATTTTTTATGACTTTTAATTTTTTAACGCGGAACCCTAATTATTTTCGAAAATTAAAAGTACCCTAAGATACCCGGAGTGAACTGAGCTATCTATCAGTAAAAGTCCCATCAAAATCGGAGATTACCCGCAACAAACAGAGAGACAGACAAAAATTTTACAAATTGTATTTTTGGTATATGTATCCTTATACACATTCATACCTATTTAGTAAAAAAACAAAATAATTTTGTACATTACAAACAGACACTTTAATTTTATTTATTAGTATAGATAAACTTACAAATGAAATGCATCTGCAACAGCCAAAACAGCCGGGTGTAATGTGCTTGCGAGATTAACATGCGGCTCTCGTAGAAGCGTGTGGATTTCCTCTTTACTTCTATTCAGCATCACGCTCAGGACTTCTATACTAGCGGTCGTCGCCTCCTCGAAACCACATTCAGCGAGATACGTAACGGCAGCCTAATCGCAAATAGAACGAACAATAATCAAGTCATTTCGTCTACTTCGCGCGTTAAATCGACTGCCGTTAAATTGAATTCACATTGTTTATTGATACGTTGATTAACCATAAAAATAAGACAATAGGAAAACAATGCAAAGCTGGCGTAAACGCCAGGTAAGTGCTCAAGTTGCGACGCGGTCACTGCGAAAGCCACCCCGTATCGCCCCCATCCCAAATGCGGCGGACGGCCCCGGGGGGTTTTAGTGGATATTTCCGGGCGACTATCGCCCGGGTGAGTCCCACACTGGCACGGAGACGTCCCTCCGTGCCCCCTTATCCATTGCATTGGGGGACTTCGGTCTCACTAATGCAATGGGTAAGGGTAGTGCGTAAATGCATTTCCCCCCGTCAAAAAAAAAATGCTCAAGGGGGAGTACCCATAATAATAAGACAATAGGAAAGCAATGGATAGCTGGCGTAAACGCCAGGTAAGTGCTCAAGGGGTTAACGTGTCGAGTACCCATAAAAATAAGACAATAGGAAAACAATGGCAAGCTGGCGTAAACGCCAAGTAAGTGCTCAAGGGGTTAACGTGTCGAGTACCCATAAAAATAAGACAATAGGAAAACAAAGGCAAGCTGGCGTAAACGCGAGGTAAGTGCTCAAGGGGTTAAATTAGAGAACGTATTCAAGTAGTACGTAAGGGGACCGTTTATTAATTACGTAAGGATGGTTTTGACGTAAGGACTCATTCGTTTTCACGCCCCCCCACCCCCCTATATCTTCTTCATACGTAAGATTTGATCTCGTTTTTCTGAATAATAAAACTTTGTTAAAAGGATCAGTTATACTGAAACTCAGAGTTTAATATTTTTAGTGGTCCGGTTATTACGAACGCACGGTAGTATAGAGTAAAAGAGAGCGGGGGGTTAAAGCCGCCATTTTTTAAACACGGGAACTACGTGGGATTTTTAAAGTTATTAAATAAATATTAGTATGAATGAAAGAATATGCTGTAGGTAGACACGGTAATTATTATTGAATAAAAAAAAAATTCTACTATCTTTCATCATCGTCATATTGTTCACACTGTGTAAAATAGTTTGTAAGTTTTTTTCCGTTCTAAAAGAAAGCAAATACGTTTCTCACTAATCAAAGCACTTGTCAGTAAAACTGAACTTTATATAGTCTTTTTGTTTTTTACAATTTCTTGGGTTTTAATTGTTTTTCATACGAAATAAAAAAAAGTCGATAAACAAAAGTAGCCAGTTACGCAGAGTAACTACAGCTATCTGCCAAAATGTAGGTCCTACCGTTCCGGTGATTAGACGGAACAAACGGATAGACAACAATTTTAAATATTGTATCTTTGGTATAGGTACCGTATATACATTCATATGTATTTAGTAAAAAGTGACAATTCGCTTGTATGTTTGTTACTCGATTTCTCCGTCTGTTGTGGATAGATTTGCAAAACTTTTTTTTTAAATCGAAAGAGTACACTTCCGAGGTGGTCCTATTTCTACCAGATCAGGATCTGATCCGTGGATCTTAGGGAAATTGAGAAAAACCCTCGAGTGTCCGCCTCACATAAAGAGATTTTCATTTGGTTTCTAAACTGTTTTCATATATATTTTTGTTACGAAGTATGGAAGTTAAACAGATCTATATCACAGGTAGAAATTACAAACATAATACACATTAAGTTTTATTTTATTAGTATAGAAAATTATACTCACGGCGGCGATGCCTTGTTTCCCGACGGTGGCCGCTTTCTGTGCCACATCGGCTAATACGATAGGTTTAGCGGGTACGCCCGTCGCTTCGTCTCGCCTCAGACGCTGTATCGCGAGTTCGACACTATCCCAACTCGGATCGGCTTTGTCGTTCACGTCCGAACACAACTCTATTATATTTGCCACAGCCGTCGCTGACAATCTAGTATTGTATAGGGTCGGATTGAATAAAATAAATTGTAGCTCGTCAGAAAAAACAGTGTGAAAAAAAAAAATAAAAATCAACATACAACATGCATTATAAATTAAATTCAAATATCGAAATCGCGTGGTCGTTTCACAGCGATCAATAACCCGGTAACCATGTAGGTAAAATTATCAGCTGATGTGCGCGAGCGCGATTGGGGTCATCGCCCGCTGTGTATACTTGTCGCACGGTTTTGATATTTTCATTATTTGTTTTTAATTTAATTAAATTTTTTACTATACAGGTTGTTCCGTAAGGAATGGACCAACGCTATGATGGTGATAGAGGGTGACATGATCTAATAGAAACACTAAAGTTTATTGTCCTAGGCCTAGTAGTTTTAAAGTTATGATTTTTTTAAATAAAATTAATATGTTTTTTTTTATATTTATCAGGAAAATGTTATTCTTCCTTAATATGTCGAGTACCCGTAAGAATAAGACGAGGAAAACAATGATAAGCTGGCGTAAACGCCAGGTTAGTGCTCGAGGGGTTAATTATCGGAACAACATAAAAATAAAACGTATTCAAAATTTAATTGACAAAATATGCAATGTGATATTGCAATGAAGCTGGTGTGAAAAAAATTGCACGATAGCCTCTTAGAACTTTATTTTAAAAACATCTACAGTTCATACCCGAAACCAATAAATTATAATTCTATGGTATAAAGTAACTAAAACTTTTTTCATTCAACATTCAATATTACGGGAATATTTTTTCGACGGCAAGAAGAAAAAAGACAATGTATCACCCTCCCGCTACTATTCAAGCTTACCTAATACTAGGACGGTCTTTAAGTGACGAGTAGCCCAAAGATGGCAATACGATCTGGATAAATCCAGTCTCTCAAATGATTCATCGGGAACACTACCTAGGCCATGTGCCTTATACATACAAACACTAAAGGGCTAGACGACAGATTTTCGAACTTGAGGCTTTGAAAATGCCAAATGCGATGTCTTCAATACAGTGTCTATACACTATTTTTATTTCATCGACACAGTGTCCAATCAAACTGTCACTGAGAAGTTGTCGTTCAGAAACTATTAAACCAAGAGAAATACTTATCGATAAACCATTATATCGCTGATTGTAATAAAATTAAAAATAATGTTTATGTTATTATTTGTGTAATGTTGTGGCGTAAACGCCAGGTAAGTGTTCAAGGGGTTAAATGCAATGTATAATATACAGTAATACCCCGCTTTACGCGAGGGATACGTTCCGAAAAAAATCGCGTTAACTGAAATTCGCGTATATCAAGGTTTATGATTGAACATAGTCAAAATTTAATACAAAAAAATACAAATCATTTTAATCAATCACTTTAATTCTAAGAACACTTTATGCAATATATAATCTTATTTTTTACGGAAAAATACATCTATTGTCTTTACATTATGTTTATACGCACTCATTCGCGTAATGCGAGGCATTTGAGCGCGAAATTTCACATTCGCGTTATAGTGAAACCGCGCGTAACAGGGTCGCGCTAAGCGGGGTATTACTGTATATTATAGAAAAATTATAATAGATGTATTATAATTGTTGTTTGGGTTGGGTTGTTCTTGCGAACCGGTGGTAGTATTTTGTCGTTTATAAGCGCTTTATCTAGGCCTAAATTGAATAAAATATTTTTGAATTTTCAATAGACAAGTATATAAGTAATCGATTAGTATTTTTGGTGATAATGTTAGCAATTAAGATAATTTCACGGTACCCACTTCTTAGCCACCGGAGTCCTAAGGTCTTTACTTTCCTCTTTTACTTCTGTTACTTCACCGAATTTAAGAATTTCCGCTGCAGTCGTACGCATTTTACTTTTCACTTCTTCATCTGAAATGCGTTACAAGTATTTCTAGTTAGATTTTTAGTAACAAACACTAAAATCTATATCTAGACATATATATAACATTTAAGTGAATGTCTATAATATGAAAATAAAAACAAACCTCATTATTTTTTTTTTGGAACTGAATACCTCTATACGGACGATGAGCTATACTCGGTCGGGGAAAAAACTTATAGATTCGCGTTACTAATGCTATGACGTCACCCGCCAACATGCTACAGTATGTCAAGTATAAGATGGTGTTTAAGATCTGACGCTCATACTTAAATCATAAAATGTATACTTACCGCAGCTTATCGCGTTTTGGTTATGAATAAAAAAAATTATATAATTATTGCTCGGGGCGCCAATAAATGTAAATATCCGACAAATGTGATATGTTAAACTTTAGGTTATGTTAATAACTTCAATTACCAAATTATGCAATTCACACATTAAAAAACACTTCCTTCCAAAGTTTAGAGTTGTCATTTCAGACGGGAGTCCCCGTGACTGCCATGTTTTTTTTTTCTTGTTCTTTCAGTACATTATAGTTATACTATACTAACGTGTTTCATACAAACTCTATACTAGTATTTGTTTTGCGGAAATGAGATAAGAGTCTCCTATCTCAATGCCCACTAAGAACCTTAAACGCTTTTAGCACAGAATTTTTTTTAGACAAATTATTTTTTTGTTTCAGTATATGCATTATATTATTCACGTAATCGGTTCCTTTCAATAAATCAAACACGTTATAGAGCGACCATTATTATTTTTTTAGGATCATAGTCAATTTAATATAACGTACCCTGGTACTGGTAGCAGTTGCACATCGCTTCGAGCAGCCTCTCGACTAGTTTGACACGAGTGGCGTGACCAAACACGACCAACTGTGACCACGCTTGGGCTAGACGGTCACCTGCGCCGGCCACCTCTAGTTTTTTTATAATCTGTTAACGTGTAATGGATTCTCATCTCGTGCACAGATACGAATTAAATGTCGCCTAAATGCGTTGCTAAACCGATTGTGACGGGACTTTCAGGAGTTGTTTTGTGACAAAGTCTGTGATTTTTATACGGCCAAATAAATCTGTTACTTAGTACATCGAAATACCGTGTACTTAGCTAACATACTATCGTTCTTTGTTATCTCCTCTCATACTCTTTCTATCTGAATAGCTTTGAAACTATATGATCGATATAAATAATTGTATACACACGTAAGAAGTTATACTTCTTTGACGTAATAATAGAAAAAAATAAAACGTTGACAGCTAACTTCAGGGTGTTGGTTTTTCGTGATGGTGTGCGCGCGCATTGTATGTTGACTAGCTAACTTCAGGGTGTTGTTTTTCGTGACGGTTGCGCACGTATCGTATGTTGACTAGCTAATTTCAGGGTGTTGTTTTTCGTGACGGTGTGCGTGCGCATCGTATGTTGACTAGCTAACTTCTCGGTGTCGTTTTTTCGTAACCGTTGCGCGCATCGTATGTTGACTAGCTAACTTCAGGATATCGTTATTTCGTGACGGTTGCGCGTGTACGTATGTTGTCTAGCTAACTTCAGAGTGTTGTTTTTCGTGACGGTGTGCGTGCGTATCGTATGTTGACTAGCTAACTTCAGGATATTGTTTTTAGGTGTAGGTGTGCGCGCGCCTCGTAAAAATTTACTCTCATCATTTTTCCCTAACGCGCCAAAAGACGTATAACTTCAAAAATCACGATTGCAACTCAAGAAAATGTATATAAGACATTTTTATAAAGTCTAAATGCGTTACAAGAATTCACCAAATTGACAGTAATAATAATGAACAAAATATGAATAGACAACATTTGAAAATAGTGACTATTTTATTGGCAACGAACATTAAAATTTTCTTGGTTTAAAAAAAATCATATCAAATTTATTTCACTGCAGTGCAGGTAGACATTTTTTAACGATTTTTTTTTTTAATTTATGAATTCTACTTGAGAAGTGTTTGAGCACTGTAATATCAGAAAACTATCGACTCGACGAGAAAAAATCTTTACATATCTATAGTTTCTTTATTAACAAGAAGTCCTAGACACATATCTTCACGCTATAACTTTATGGAGCGAAACAGTAACCATTAACGACAATCAAACTGGCAAAGCTAAGTTTTAAATAAAATTTCTCATACATACCTCATCCATCACGGATGGTTCCGGCACGTAGACATTAGGCACTAGTGTGTCTAACAATAGAGTTGTTCTTTCGAACGAGGCGTGCCTGGGGAAGGCAATTGCCTTTATAAATAGGCAAAGATAAAATAGTTCAATAACCATTTCTCCTATGTCTATTAATCGATTTTATTTTTGTCTCTAGTAGCAATTGAAGAATATTAGTGAATATTAGTATCGATAAATTTTTTATTTGCTTATTTCTTTTATATAAAACTTTCAATAATGCGAATTTCGACTAGAGTATTTCGGAAGAAGAATTTCAGAGTTAAAATATGTTTTTTTTTTTATTATTTAGTTCCTTTACATTTCAGACATAATCCGAGCTTTGTTTACTTTTTTTTTTGTGGCTTTATTGTTTTCATCTTATTTACAATCCTTAGCATTTGACACACACAACATATAATACACCTTCAGTTTGAAATCGGTTAAAGTTTTACCCGGACAATAAAAACGAATCGATTGACACTTTAGTGATCATGTTAATAATATAATTGGGAAAGCTTTTAAAATTCTTGGCTTTGTTCTTAGAACTGGGAGAGATTTTAAGCAACCAACTACTCTAGTACTTCTTTATAATGCTTTGGTTCGTTCTCTATTAGAATATGGTTCAATAATATGGAATCCACAATATAACAAATACATTAACCTTATTGAAAGTGTACAAAATCGATTTAAGAGGCACTTAACTTTTAAATGTAAATTGTCAAATAAACCTTTGCCATATCTGCCTTCACTTACTAATCGTCGAATAGTGAGAGATCAAATTTATTTATTTAAACTTCTTAGAAATTTTATTGATTCTCCGTTTCTTGTTAGTGAAATTAATTTTAGGGTTCCTCGACCAAATGCCAGAAACCACTTACTTTTTGAAATCCCTGTTGCGCGAACGAGGTATGTGAAGAACACATATTTATTTCGTTCGTGCGATATGTATAATAAGATGTTTACTAAAATTGATATATTTGCATGCCCCATCAGTTCCTTTAAAAAACTGCTAAAAATAGTTTTTAAATTTATAGTGTTTGCCATAATATTTTTTTATAGCTTGTAATGATGGAGGTATTATTGTTTGTTATATTTACTTTCATAATTATAATTTTAGTGGAAACTTGACTGGTTTATGTATTATTGTTATGTAATTTCATATGTGTATATTATTAACTGTGTGTTTCCCAAATAAATAAATAAATAAATAAATAAAATTATTCAACAAAACCGGATGAATAGTTTAGGCGCTACGCAGGAATATACGTAAATACAAACATACATAGACAATGCTAATGTCATAACCCTTCCTTTTGGCTTCGCCTTAATCGGATAAAAATTGGAACAAGTAATTTTATTTCATATGTTTATCCATACTAATAAATAAACATGAAGTGCCTGTTTGTAATGTCAAAATTATGTTTTTTTTTACATACACGATACATAAACCAAAAACGATTTTTTTTTAATTTTTATCTGTCTATCTGTTTGTTCCGGGTAATCTCCGGAACAGCTGGAGGGATTTTGACAGGACATTTTTTAATAGATAGCTGAAGTTACTCCGGGTAACTTAGGGTGCTTTTGATTGTCGAAACTGATTAGGATTCCGCATAAAAAAACTAAAACTTGTAAATAATTGAATAAAATCCGATTCGATACACAGTTATACGGGCGAGTGCTTGAATTTATGAGAAATATTTTTACTTTATCTTAGTACTAAACAAAAATTAGGGTTCCGTAAATTAAAAAAAAAACAGTGAAGAATATATGAAACGCGGGCGCAGCCGCGGGCACATAGCTAGTTAAATTAAAAAAACATCCAAATTTCAATCGCGAGGATGGGTATAGGCTTTCCTCAGCGTGGAATCCGGTGCTAGAAAATCTTAAGGTTCGTGATTTATCGTCACAGGCGTCGTCGATGGACACGGTTAGTGTTGTGTGTTGTGACTATAATAAATATAAAGACCAAACGGGGGTAGTTCATCAAAATACCCCTCAACGCGTTAGGCGACGCCGCGTGTTAGTCAGCCCGTGACCACGGTTGGTGAAACCCAGCGGAAACGCCGGGATAGAAAAAAGCATAGGTAAAACGCGTGAAAACCCGTTAAAATTAACTGAATTTATAAACACAAAATAAAATAAAATAATATTTGACCATTTAAAATAGGTAAATTAGATACTTTATATTGACAGTTAAACATACCTGCAAGCGACAGTAACTAGATGTCTATAATAAATGCTCTCTTTAAACGCGTCTCCGACTAATTTGTAATTGTCGCCTTTCATCAGAAGAGCGTGTAACCTTTCCGCCATGTTTATATCCTGAAAATGATTTACCTCATCAATGTAAATGACATTATGTCTTGGAACTTTTCTTATTTTTTTTATATAGTATAGGCTCGGTGCTTTGACCACAATCTCACCTGATGTTAAGTGACGATGTGGTCGAGGATGGTAAGCGCAGTAAGCCTAGAGGTAGTGGTTCTCAAGTGATGTTGCCGGAACACACCTATTGGTAATTGGCGGAAGGTTTTCGAACTTGAGGATGGTAGCTACCCAGACGCTACCACCATGTTATAGTTTCTTCACGATGTTTTCCTTCACCGAAAGATTAGGCTGATTTTAGAGTTAGATAGATGGGGGGTTTGAACCCACGTTCTTTGACGCGGAATCCGGCCGCACTATCCACTGCGTCATCATCCCTTCAACTGATAACTATCATTGGTTTTTGAAGTTAACAAGTTGTATTGCATACGAGCGTTTGTCAGTGCGAGTCAGTGTACGCAAATGAACGATAATTGTGTGCGAGTGTGTGCGTCATGTGTGGGAGGGTGAGTGCGTAGGTGTGCGTGGGTGTGGGAGAGTGTGTGCGTGTGTGGAATAGTGTATGTGTTTGTGTGTGGAAGAGAGTATATGTGTGTGTGTGTGTGTGTGTGTGTGTGTGTGTGTGTGTGTGTGTGTGTGTGTGTGTGTGTGTGTGTGTGTGTGTGTGTGTGTGTGTGTGTGTGGAAGAGAGTATGTGTGTGTGCGTGTGGGAGAGTGTGTGTGAGTGTGTGGAAGAGAGTATGTGTGTGTGTGTGTGTGCGTGGGTGTGGGAGAGTATGTGCGTGTATATGGGAGATTGTGCGTCTGTGTGTGGGAGGGTGTGTGTGTTTTGTGTAGGAGAGAGTATGCGTCTGTGTGTGGATAGGCGTGGATGGAGAATATGCATGTATGTTAATGAGGATGTTTGTGAGTGTAGTATATGCGGGCGGGGATGGTGGATGTCGTAAGTATAGATGGATTAGGTGTGTCTTTGTGGGTTAAGGTTGTGGCTTTGGATGAGGAGGGTGAATGGGTGTGGATAGGGTGGTGTTTGTGGATGTACATGGGGATAAGCGTGTGGATAGCATGAACGAGTTTACGTGTGGGTGAAATAGTGCATATGTGTGGAAGCGTGCGTGCGTGTGTGTAAGCAATCGTTATGAGTAAATATTTTTTATTTACCCATAGTAAATATGTAATTTTTTACGTATACTAATATTTAGTGTATTTGTATAAATTATTTTTCTGTTTGTAGGTTAATTTATGAAAGTATTATTTTGTTTTTAACTGTTTAATAATATTAATAATTGATGTTTTCACTGTAACAAATGATTTTTCGTTCAGGTTTTCCACGATAACATTAAAAGATATGTTAAATGTTTAAGCGAACCTGTAAATGATCGCTGCATACTCCCATAGCTGTGATAAAGAAATTAGTATCGGTGGCTTCTATTGCGTGTAAATGTTCTCTACTTTCTAAATCATTTAATATCGGTGAAAGTATATCAATACGAGGTCCTCCTAAAATTAAAATTAGGCGTTAATTATATTACAGCTAACTATCAGCAACTGTTTTAAATATTGTGTTCCCGCGGTTACATCCGCGTTTCATATGATTTGAGTATATTTTAATTTTTTTATACGGAACCCCTAATTATATTCTAAAATATATTTTAATACTAAGATAAAGTAAAAACTATTTCTCATAAATTATAGCACTTGCGCGTAAAACTGTGCATTGAATCAGATTTTATTCAAATTCTTTTGAGTTTTATTTTTTTTACGCGGTGTCCTAAATATTTTCGAAAATTAAAAGTACCCTAAGTTACCCGGAGTAACTTCAGCTATCTATCAAATAATTCCCGTCAAAATCCGTCAAGCCGTTCCGGAGATTACCAGGAACAAACATACAACAGATAAAAAAATTAAAAATTGTATTTTTGTTACATAAGCTCACGCCTGTTTTTCCCGAAGGGTTAGGCAGAGGTGAAATAGCGAACTACACTACCCACATTCCGCCGAGCTTAGTTCCGTCACAGATGTGAGAGGGGGCGAGCCTGTCGCCATATCGGGCACAAATTCCAAACTCCGAGATGATACTGAGTAGAAAAACCCAATACCACTTGACCCGACCCGGGGATCGAACCCGAGACCTCAGAACGGCAGTCGCACCGTGATACAACTGCGCCACCGAGGTATTATATCTATGTACATTAATACCAATTAAGTAAAAAATAATAATTTTGACATTACAAACAGACACTTCAATTTTATTTATAAGTATAGATAAATGACTATTTGAATAGAGATAGTAATATAGTTAATAAAATTATCTTTGGATTAGATAGAAAGGTTTACGATAGAACCTACTAGAAAAAGCCTATACTAATGTTTGATCATAAACATAAATCTATCCAGGAAGGTCAATATGTTTTTTTTTGGACATAATATAGTTGCTGTTACTTAAATGGTGTTTTCATATGCAAAATAATTCATTATAATGTTAACGCATAATACCTAAATAGACAATTTTATTTTTTGGGGTAAATGTTAATTTTTAACAGTACTCACTTTCTTTACAAAACAGACACAGTAAGTAGTAATAGGCAGATAGTCCAGGCTGAATGCCCAACTGTTTAAATTCTGCTAGAATTTGTAAGGCCAACTGTTGTAATATTTTCCCACTGCCCCAAGCGGAGACTGACCTAAGACAAGCGGTCAGTGTCTCGTGATTCGGTGAAAGACCCTAATAAAGTAAAATCGAATGTTGTAAAGATTTGTATTTTTGTATGTAACGACTAAACTTATAAACTACTGGACCGATTTGGATGAAATTTGGTATGGAGATAGTTTGAAATCCAGGGAGTGACATATGGCAGGAGTTTTTATTCCGAAAATCCCACGGGGGCGGGAACTACGCGGGTAAAACCGCGGAGAGCAGCTAGTACTAGTTTTGGACAGTAAATCGTAAACATTATTAAATTTCATAAAAGTAATTCAGTTTCATATAGCTATGTCCCTGCGGTCCGTGCTCGTGTTTCATATATTCTTAACTGCGTTTTAATTTTTTTATACGGAAGCATAATAGTTTTTTTTTAAAGAATATAAAGTAAAAATATTTCTCATAAATTCAAGCACTTGCCCGTAAAAATTTGGATTGAATAGGACTTTATTCAAATTTTTTACGAGTGTTTAATTTTTTTACGCGGGTCGTTAAATATTTTCGAAAAGTACCCTAAGTAATTTCAGCTATCTACCAAAAAAAGTTCCGTCATAAGCCGTTCCAGAGATTAACCCGGAACAAACAGACAGACAGATAGAAGTTTTATTAAAAATTGTATTATATTATTGTTAATAGGTGTCGGTATATATATTCATAACTATTTAGTTAAAAAATAATCATTTTGACATTACAAACAGACGGTCCAATTTTCTTTACTAGTATAATAGATAGATATATCTATAATATGTATATAAGCAAAGTTTGTTTTCTTTGTCCGAGGTAAACTCGAAAACTACTGGACCGATCAGCATGAAACCACAACCATTCGACGCGGAATTAATCGTAGATGGTTATAGGCTATATATTTTTTGGATTCCATAGACCCTTTTTCATTCATTTGTTTTTTTAGGTACGCAGTGAAGAATATATGAAACGCGGGCGGAGCCGCGGGCACAGAGCTAGTATATAAATATAGCCATATCAGTCTACAAGCTTGTAATAGTGAGATTTCAATTGACACTAATAAATCAGCCTATATATTCAAATATTAATATCAACATTATTAACGTGTCGAGTACCCATAAAAATAAGACAATAGGAAAACAATGGAAAGCTGGCGTAAACGCCAGGTAAGTGTTCAAGGGGTTAAATACTTAATTTGATGTTTATAATATCTTGCAAGATTTTGATTATCTCTGATAATCACATTTTAAATTCGAACTTTGTATATAATATTTGAAAAGGGTATCGATATAAAATATTTAAATTTATATAATCATTACCTGTTCTTGCATTTGCCTCAACAGGGTTTTAAGAGCCTCAGCCCTTAATGCTGTGCCTTCATAAAGGAATCCCACACAGGCCAATAGCGAGTTATAAACACCAGTTGAGAGTGTTATTCCTTTTTCTAGTGCATCTTGAGTTAGGGCATGTGCTCTTTCAGCCTATTAAATTATTGTATTACATTAAGAGGACATGCGGTCGGATATGTAGGTATCTCAGAAATCTATTGCTATCGCGTTGCGCCCCAGAGAAAGAATTATAAAACACGAAAGGGACAACAGCAACTCGGGCTGATTTTTCGCATGCAAAATATATGAAAACATAATTTCGTAGTACCCTCTTTCCTCTTCCAAAACTGAGCACATTTTAAATATTCTTTCAATTTTAAAGGAATAAAGTCATTGGATACGTCTGTACGTTTTGCTTATTTAAATTTAATCCGTCAAATTCGTCTTTGTCAGACGAACGTCTTAAGCGAGGGTAAAAATCGAGCACGTTTTTTTTATTTTCAAAGGCTCCTAGTTTCTACAATAACTAATTTATGGAAAAAATAAAAACGTGCGGGCTTTGGCGGTGGTGGATATATATATTATTTGGTACAAAAATATTTACCATAATGCTATTATCTAGGGAGGAAACAGGGGACTATGTTTGTATGGAATAAATGCCGCTTGGATATTCTCTTAATGATTTGTAATTATTACATTATACGAAGAAAAACAAAATTACTGAAACAAATACTAATAATAATAAATGTTTGAAAATTATACCATTCATTTTTTAATTTAGTTAGGATGATTAATTTATGCGATATATTGTTTCATTTATTTTTACTCCTTATTACTTTTTCAATTACTCGTAATTATTAATTACAAGTACTGATATTTACCTGATAATATTTAGCCATTCCTTGAATTATGGCACAGTAGGCCTCAGATGTTTTAGGTTCCATAGATGTGAAAATATTATCTGCCAGCCCACCCAGTCTAGATAAATTAAGCGATTTATTTATGCTATCAAAAACAAAATTAGCTTAATTCAAACTAGGCCTAAAGGTAGCGAGTATTAATAGTCATAATCAGTAAAGAACTTTATGATTTTGAACAAACGAACATTATATTTTTATATACATATATAGCCTGTTGAGTGATGATGTGGCTTAAGATGGCAATTACAATAAATCTAGAGAGAAATTTTAATCGTGAGGATGGATATAGGCTTTCCTCTGGGTAGAATCGGGTGTCATCGATTTATCATCGATGGACATAGTCAGTGTTGTGTGTTTTGACTCTAATAAATATAAAGACCAAACGGGGGTAGTTCAACAAAATACGACTCAACGCAGCAGGCGAAGCCCCGTACCGCCAGTCAGCCTGTGACTACAGTTGGTGAAACCCAGTCGATCCGTCAGGATAGTTAAAAAGAAAGGATAAAAGGTATCGCGTAAAGACCCATTGTTAATAATATAATTTAAACCTTTTTTTTTTTTTTTTTTTGTCGAGGGGAAATGCATTTACGCACTACTAATTTAATTTAAACCTAGAGAGGCTGGTTCTCAGGCGATTCAGTCGGATTACCAACAGATTTTCAGACTTAAAGTTGGTAGTTAGCCAGGCATTAGGAAATCTTGTATCACCAAGCTATGGTTTCAAATATTTTCCTTCACCAAATGCCAGAATAGTGTTGAATTAAAACCCATTGAAGTGGTATCCGAGCATACTACCATCAGCCATCAAAAAAGAGCAAAGGGGTAAAATGATACCACTAATGCTTTAGCATTAGTTAGCAAGTAGTTAGATGGGGTCCGGAGTCTGTGGGAAAATTTTAACGAAGTCCAGAATAAAACAACTATAAATCACATCAGTTATAGTTATAACTGATTCGCACAAACACACACACACACAGGCTAGATAGGAAACGAATCAAACCATATCTGTTGTATGTACTTGTAAAATAAAGGCATAGGATTATACCTCATCTACATATAAATTTATACTCGGTATACAATACACTACAATATTTGGCGGTCTGAGGTTCGAACTCCGAGATCCGCCTGTTGCAGACCCTTGCACTAATGTATCTTTGATTTTATTCAGAACATCTTAAAGATATTTACTTCCAAGTTGCAGCTTGTCTATCACGAGAATTAGCAGCAAACCATTTCTCTTCTAGCCATTCCAAGGATTCTGGTTCCTTTTCATTGTAAAAACATAACAGTTGTAGAAGCTGCAGTTTCAATTCATCATTTACTCCATCAGACCCACCTAGCAACTGGAAAACTTTGATAGAATCCTCCAAAAATGCATTTTGGATTGTGTAATGTAAATCTTCTTCTGTTACCTTTAAAAAAAAATACAATAATAACAATACTTTCACAGGGTTGAAGATTTTAAAGTTAATTTTTATCAGGTTTCAAATGAGATTGGAAAATGCTTCTTAAAATCATAATACATTATTTTTAATAAAAACTTATGGTCAGAATACAAATTTAAATTATTTCTGGAAATTTTCCAATACATAATTTGATAATTGATTTAATAAATACTTCATTTTTTGTTCTAATCTATGAACTTACAATTATACAAAACATATCTTACTTACCTTACTTTCATCATTATAAATAGGCTTAGGTGTATAGGCATCAATAAACGGGTCAGCATTGTAATAGGGTGTTTTCTTTTTTCCAGGAGGGTCCCATTCTCGTGTAGTGAACCATTCTGCATGCTCATTTCTTATCCAAGCAGCTGCTTTACGCCCAGCTTCAGCGGAAAGTGCATAAGCCCGTTTACGATAATTGGACAAAGGAATAAGAAACGGGTCATCATGATATCTACAAATTTTTAAACAATGAAACAATATATCTATAAGCTATAGACTATTACTATACATATATTTTATGTAAATATTACCCCACAAAATAATTATGGATCAGTGGAAGTCCCCTGTTCTAAGTCTGCCAGATTGCTATTCAGTGATACATTATTAGTTTTAATTAGGTATATTTGTAAAAAAAGGCATTATCCTTCTAAAAATAATTTAAACCATGATCTAATATGCAGGCCAACTGTATGTTGGCATATTAGAATGAATTTTTGTTGGGTACATACATAGTAAACTTAACTAAATCAACAAATAAATTGGAAATTGTGTTGTTTGGGATTATAGGTACTAGGTATATAGGTACTACTATCCAATTTATTTATCAATGTCTTTTTTAGATTTCCTTTAAAATTTCTTCCACAGTTCAATATCTGAAGATGTTATTTTAATAAATATATAATAAATAATAGTCACTTATAATGAGCAGCTGTCGGATCTGGTCCCACAGTGGCTGCCAAGGCTTGTAGAATGTCAGTTGGTCCTCTGGGTATACGAGGCGGAGGCGATATACCATCATTAGAGGTACTGCTCTGAGGAAGTTTCTGCCCCTCTAGAGTAGACAGTGAGCGACACAGACATGCAAATCGCGACCAATGGCTGTGAAATGTTCATAGAATAATATACATGTAACTCATTATTATTTTTTATTTATGATATAAATATTTTGTTAACATACCGTGACGTGATCACATTCGAATACATGTTATAAAATGTGTCTTAGCTTATTTAATTCCGTACTTTTGCACCATTTACTTTAAAAGTATTTTTTTTTGTAATTCTACGATAGTTTTAATTTATAACCTTAATTTTTAAAAATATTTTTTTGTTCCATTTATTCCTTTTTAAAGAAAAGGCAAAGGTACTAGTAAACCATGCAGCCAAGTCAGACGTTAGGAACACTATCAATAAATGGTGGGAACAAAAGGGTGGTCTTCTGTTACGACCACAACAGGAATGGATTGGGACATTTTAGAATTCACGCTCCGTGTCATTATTTTCACTTCACTAAAATTTTGCATCACAACAACACTATATCATGTAAAATACCACCAAAATTACATAATTTATGGTTAAATACTGACAAGATAATGAATTAAAAATAAGGATGACTACATAACAAACCAAAATCGCGCCAAGCACCCCCCAGTAGCTTGAAAGCAGAGATATATAAATTGACAGTTTGAAATAATTTTATTACTTATTTCTGATTTGCTAATAGGCAAAATTGCTAGAGCATGCAGCCAAGTCTTAAGTCAAAATGATAGCTCTTTGTTAAAAAAATTCTTCCTAAGAGAGTTGTTTGGAGATCTCAGAATTTACTTCATTATATTCACAATACATTATTTTCAATTCACTTTACTTGTGTTTTTTTTACAATAAAATTTTTAGGTACTTTTTATTAAAAGAGGTATTTAAAATTAACCGTTAAAGTTAAATTAATGCAACTTTGACGATTTAATAAATTTGATAATAAATATTAATGTATAATAATAAAAAAATACTAATAAATTGAAGTGTCTGTTTGTAATGTCATTTTTTTTTTACAAAATAGATATGAATGTATACATATGTAGCATATGATACCTATACCAAAAATATAATTTTTAATTTTTTTTTTTTTCTGTCTGTCTGTCTTTTTGTTCCGGGTAATCTCCAGAACGACTGGGCAGATTTTGACGGCACTTTTTTTGGTACCTAGATAACTGAAGTTACTCCGGAAAACTTAGGTTAGATTTAATTTTCGAAAATAATTAGGGTTCCGCGTAGAAAAATTAAAGCTAATAAAAATTGAATCAAATCCGATTCCACGCATAGTTTTACGAGCAAGTGATTGAATGTACGAGAAATATTTTTACTTTATCTTAGTCATAAAAAAATTATTAGGGTTCCATATAAAAAAAATACGGCGCAGTGAAGAATATATAAAACGCGTGCGCAGCCGCTGGCACACAGCTAGTATCTTAATAAAATATTAATAACTTAAAATTATTTGTTTGTTATCATATTGTTAATTAACTTTAATGTTGAAAAATTAAAATTTAATCGTTTTCTTGGTGAAAAAATGAAGTTTTTTTTTATCGGATATTACATGTGCAATTTACCTAGGCTGTAAATCTGGAATAACTAACAATTCTCTTGAAAAAACTTGTAAATAACAATCCAGTATTGATGCGACTGATGCAGAAGTTGATGAGATCAAAGATAATAACAAGAAAGACACCGACCTTCAAATGTGATGCTGTAGATAATCAATTAAAATTAATAACATTAATAAATTGCTATTGGAGCTCGCTGAACCAACAATAAAATTGAGAAGAATTTCGATTGTGAAAAAGCTATTCTCACTTCTATGGAGAAATTAAGTGGTAGTAATATTAATCATAACAATCCAAATGAAGTACCTTTGATTAATTATATGTTTACTTTTAACCAAACAAGGAGTAGATTCAAAAAAATCTAAGTGTTGACTTACTCTTCCGTTGGATTGGCCAATAAAAATGATACGACGCGAATTTAAAGTTTCGAAGAGAATGGTATAAGCTGCTAAAAATATTAGGAAGAGATCAGGATTTGCGTAGCAGTCTGATAGTAAAAAGGGGAAAAATCTGGACAATTCAACATTCGTTCGCGAAAAAAAAAAAATTCGTCTGATGCTATTATCCGTGTGATGCCAGGAGTTAAAGATTATGTTTTAGAAAATGGTAAAAAAATCCAGAAACAAAAAAGACCCTTACTATTTAACATTAATGATTTATATAAAATAAGTGTCCAAAAGTTGATGTTCCAAAAAAGTCCCGATAAAATCGGTCCTGTTGTTTCCGAGCTTAGTCGGAAAGAAGGATACAATTTTTAAAAATTGTGTTTTTGTTATAGGTATATCGTATATACATTCATATGTATTTAGTACAAAGTTGTTATTTTGATATTACAAACAGATACTTTAATTTTATTTATTAGTTAGGAGTTTTTATTTATGAGTATAAGTTATCGTATTAGTTAGGATAATTAGAATAATTATGGGGCAGTTTGAACGTCTCACTTACCAGTGTGTGGTAGCACAAAACGCAATACAGAAATAAGCAATCCCTCTTTTTGGTAGATAGACTGCAATACTTTCTTCCACAGTTGACATACCTATTCGACTAACTTCGAGAAAGTTCTTTTAAAATTATACACATATTATGCTATATGTTTGTTGTGACAATGATGTGTCTACACTGCGTCATTCTATTTCTACAAAACTAGGCCGAAATAACGGGCTGTAAAGTGATTCTGGTTGATCTATCTATTAACCTCTATAAGTTTATCTTTGTAATAAGGAAACAGTTTAACATTTTTGATCAGTTTATATTCTTAGTACTACGTGATGATTAAGAGTTAAGGAGAAAATATGAATTAGGTCACATAATTTTGGCAATAGTTAGTGATTTTAGTAACTTCCTATGTTTAGTCTGTGCATAGATAAAATATTAATATTTATTAATATTACTAAAAATATTAATAAAATACTTTGGTATGGTATAATATAACCAACGGCTTGTAGTTGATGATAAAGAGAAATGTGTCTCTCCACAGTATCCATCTTCCCTAGTTGTTGCGGTTTTAAAATAAAATTATATAATAATAATAATAATTATGCAATTTTTTTTTCAATCATACTTGATAAAAAGTTATGACTAGGCTGACGATAATACACTATCGCTTAGTAAATACTTAATAAATCTGGCATAAGAATTCTAGTAAATGTGCAAATGGTGCAAGATAAAGAAAATATAACGTCTCTGCGCATGGCCACCCACGAGAATGAAAGTGACTTATCTCTACATCCATACAACCAAAAGACCTCCACTGCTGGATTACCAAAGGTCTTGTCAAAGATTTTCATAACGACCGGTATTGGGCCACCAGATTGTCGGTCGACCCTTTATCTTCCCGTGGGTGTCCTAAAAGGCTACTAAGGGATGAACCATTACCACAAACATCTGACTGCGATCTCCAACCCACCAACTAAGCGTGGCAATTATGGCAATGAACGACTTATATAGCAGTTTTATTAAAATAATATTATCTAGATATTTGCCAACTGTGAACATTTTGGCATTTTCTTATAGACGTTTAGTTACCTCCAAATTTTTAGCTTAAAATCCAACACTAAGTACTTACAGGGAGCATTTCGTCATTCTTATGTTAAAGCGAGATCTCTTCAAGGCTTAATATATTAACTTTTTCTTCCACATCGTCTTCGTTACTATCATAATGTATTATGTTTAAACGATAGCATATGAATTTGTAAAAAATGTATAGCCTGAGTTAAGTTGAGAGTATGACTCAATGGCTTTAATTCATTTGTGATCTTTCTGGAAATTCAAGGATAACGAGTTTTAATTTTAAAAAGGTTTACTATAAGGTGGAACATTATGTGAATCATAATCATTATAATAGGGTCTCCTTCTCTATATATCTAGAGTACTAGACTATAATGATTGCCTGTAATCAATATTTGTACAAGTAAAAAATATACATATATAATCATGTCTGAGTTTCTTGTTAGTTCTTTTCGACAACTATGATCCAAGGGTTTAAATAGAATCTACTACCTAGTTTTATTTTGTTTACTTTGATTCCTTGTATATTTCGACACCCAAAAAACGCCCAAAAATCACTTAGGTTGAAAACAGAAAAAATTATTAATGTATTTATTCAAAACATATATTTAGCTTCTAATTTGTAAATTATATTGTGGGCCTGGTTATCTAGGGCTTCATTTAAAACTTTATAGGTTTTGTGGCAATAAAAAACGATTTCGATTATAAATTATGGATTTAGTTATTATCTATTAAAAACATTGCTTTTATTTCTAAAACTCATAATGTGTCGGCCATTCTTGTGTGGGAGTCAAAGATATTTTTGCTCTTTTTAAACAGGGCTCTGTTGCTAAGTGGAAGGGATAATTTTTCACTCTTTGAAACTGTACGTAAATAACAACGAATTTATATACATTCAGTGATAATAATGTAGATATTTACCTACTATATATAATAACTATATTTTCCTCATAATAAAATTGGAACGATAGAGAATGATACTTATTTACGTTTTAGTGAAACGTTAAACAAATTTACTTGAAACTGTATCATTAATGGTTTTATACCTTCTGATAGGATAAGACAATAAAGTAAATCCGCATAATCTAAATGACTTAGTAATGCGTTACATATAAAAGTAATGTTTGAGGAAAACGTTGTTATTCAATCATCAGTACCGGAAGGTAGAGAACATCGGAACTTCAAAATGGAAACTAAGTATCGTATAGTAATCGGCACAATCTTAGTAAGTTTTCAATATTGTCTTTAAATTTTGTTCAATATATTTTTACTAACTGTGCCCGAGGTTTCACCCGCCTGGAATTCAGACAATTTGCAGCCTATTCTTCCTATGGATGCAAATTATTATCTTATTGCCATATTTTATCGAAAATTTTCAGTTTTTTTTTTTTTGGCATTAAAAAGTTATAGACAGACAGAGCCAGCTAACAGATAAACAGACTCTAATGAATCTTTGTTTCTTTAGTCTATTCTGAAGCCCCGCTTTTCTAAAATATCTTCAATTTACAGATTTCATCAAGTTCGCCTTTTAATATAAGTATAGATTTTAATCGTTTTGTAGCCTCAAATATCCTTTTTAAAACACAGGTCCATTTTTAATGGTTTTTAATGGTCCAGATGGTTTTAGCGGAAGCACAATTTTGGAGCAATTTTATTTTTTTTTTCAATTCTAAAGTAAAATAGGTTGTAGCTAAGTACGTCTTGCTTTTTAATTCGGTATTTTTTGTGATGGACGTCTGAAACCGACGGTCAATATTGAACATTTTTTCTTATTTTGGAAGACTCCTAGTTTCTATAATAATTATTTTATGGAAAAAAATCAAACTAACGGACATAGCGGTAGGAGATATATATTGCAGATTTTAAAAATATTTACTATAATGTAATTATCCAAGGTAGAAACAGGCGAACACGTTTGTATGGAATAAACGCCGTCGGTGACGAACGGTGCCGGCTGTTCCGTGTGGTGTCAGTAGTTCCGTGTGGTGCCGACTAAGAATAGTACTACCTCATATCTTCCCGTGCGTGTGGTAAAAAGCAACTAAGGGAGAATTCAGAGGATGGACGGCAGCATTCTCTGATTACCACAAACACCTGACTGCGATCGCCAACCCGCCTGCCAAGTTTGGCGATTATGTCAATTCCCCCCCTGTATGGACGAGATCTATGTCCAGCAGTGGATTCTTGCGGTCGAATGAATCAAAAACATCCAAGGTATATCATATTAAGAGCTATTCCTTTCTAGAAAGTACTATAATTTGCGGGTACATAGTCACTTAGATCACGTGAGATTGTGATCAAGTTCTAAATCTATGCTGTATTTAAAGGTAAAAAATAAATAAAAAGGATTTGTAAATTTTCTGTAATTTCCAGGTAACGTGCATGTTTTGGCACGTGTACAGCCAAGCTAACTGCACATCCTCTGGAGCTGGCCGGCACCCTTTCCCTAACGATACCACCTGCAAGAACTATACATTATGCGTTTACGTCAGTTCCAACAGTACCTACTTAGCTTATAATTACGTCTGCCCGACCACGTCATTGTTCAATCCTAACAGTGCTCAGTGCACAACTAATTATACATGCTCAACTTAATAATATTTGCAGTTAAGAGTTTAAGTTGAAATTTGATATATTAAAAAAAATAAAGCTTTTGCTTATTACTCGTATAATCGTTGTCATGGGATATGCAAATTATATGATTTAATATGGGATTGAAACAACGTTTGGACTTAGGACCTTTATCAGTTGTTCATTAATAATTAAAGTGTTTATCTTCGAATTGATTTTGTGTTATTTGCCCCATTAATATAGTATCATATTGTTATTGTTTATTTTAAACGCTATCTGTTTTCACCTCCTTTAGTTTTGTCGGTTCCGAGTATTTTTAAAGTAACAACTTCTTTAGTCTTTTTGAGTTATTCGCGGTACGTAAAAAGCTTATAGATTCGCGTTACCAATGGTATGACGTCAGACGACAACATGCTACAGTATGTCAAGTATAAGATGTCGTTTAAATGATGGCGCTTTAGCTAGGTAGGAAAAAAAAAGAAAAATAAGAAGATAAATAATACAATTTATATTTACACAGCCTACCGTATGTTTTGATTATGAATAAACTATAAGAAAACGTACATAATTATTGCTCTGAGCACCAATATATGTGAAACATTTTTTAAATTATAAACGAAACCGACTTCTGTTTAATATACCCTTTGTTTTAATACCATTAATAGTATTGAAATAAAATAAATTTTTTTTTGCAAATTGCTCCACAATTGACGGAGAAATCGCGTAACAAACATTAAAAAAAACATAAAGTCGGTTAAAAACCAGACAAATATTTTATGTTAAAAGTTAGGTTATGTTAATAAGTACAATTTAAAAAAATTAATCATTAAAAAAACAGTTTTTCCATTGATCGAGACTTTTCACTTCTGCCTGTCTTATTTATAATATTTGTACTTTATGAAATAACAATTCTGAAACTTGTTGGACTTTTAATACCTGATTTAAATTAAATTAACAGGCTCGTCTAAAATATACTATTATATAAAGTTATTTAGGACCCATCTACAATTTGTATACTATATTCGTTTAATTTGTTATTATGTTTGGCTTAATTTCTCATTTATTTCGATAAATAAAAACACTTTTTATGACAATCTATAAAAATAATAATTACCCAATTATTATGTTGTTGATATAAAACTCATTTGCTTTTAAAAATCCATATATTAAAATTAAAAATACATTTTTAGCTAAAGTGAATTATAATTAAAAATATTAGTAAAGAAAACATAGTCACATGTTTAGAGCAGAAAGAGACAGCACTACTCACTGTTACATTCGCAGTAAATTCATAAAAACTTATTGATCCTGGTAATTCAAAAACATCGTTAGGTTTTGCACGACAGGTGTATTCCGTTTCATTCACACACAATTGTACGTTAGGATTGAAAATTGTATTCTCAGGACAATCTATCAGTCTAGCGCTAACTAAATTATTAATTCCTTCAATGCAGGCCACGTAGGACGTACAACTTTTTGAATCGGTGTTAACAAAATTCCCCATTTTTGTACAGTTGTAGGATTCCAAGCATCTGTATGCTGTGGCGTTTGTACATTTCTGCTCCAGATGGCTGTAAACAAACCCGACTGGGCAGGTCAGTTTGTACTGGGCATAATTACTAGCGCCCCCTGTGATGCATACGGTGTATCCCTTACAGTTTTCAACGTCATCGTTTGGGTATCTGCCTTGTGAGATGCACTCTGATAGCTCGCTGACACCATTAGATAATCCCTGTAATTAAATGATTAAGTTTTATAAGTGACAATAAAGATAATATAATATAAGCATATTCGTTTGGACTTCGTAAATAATAGCGGGATATTGGATAATAAATTGGAGATGATAGGGATAGAGAATAAATAATAGAGCTGTTTAATGATATTTTTTTATTGTCTATAAAAAACAAGACCATAAATATGGTTGATCACTCAAAACAAAATTGTGAATAAGAAACTTTTTTTATGCTAGAGAGAGCGTGCAATATATAATTCATTATGACTTCACACTAACGTGTTTCGTACAAATTCTATAGTGACATTCGTTTTCCGGGAAAGGGCATCCTCACCAAAAAGTTTAAACGTTTATATCTCAGAATTTTATCTGGCGAATGTTTTTTTTTATCTGTATAATAATGTATTTAATTAGTTGTATTATTCACTTTTATTTCTTTTTTTCTTAAAAAATTAAACAACAGTCAAATACTATTGGTAACATAACAAAAAAATGTACATATGACGAAAAAGAAGAATATATGAAAAGAACATATATGATGTTAATTTGTGACCACAGTACTTAGTATCCATATATAAGTTCAGAATGATAGATGCTTTGTACTTTGAATAGTTGTGCTTAACGCACTATTATTCCACTCAGCTTTACCTGCACTACATCGTAAACAGAGAATAATCAGCATTGAGAAAAAGATTTTTAAAATATTTTATAGAATTACTAGCTCATTATTATATACCGATATTGTCATTTTGTCTTTCCAAGACATCTTTCTAGATTTTGCTCAAATCGTGATGGTCGGATAAATTTGATGTATTTGCATTTGTAAATTGCTAATTCAAACCATCCGATTTTTTTTTATTGATTCACAATTTTATCTATCTTGTTTAGTTTGAAGGTAAGCGTAGTTATCATCAAGCTTACTATCATGTTAGACTTACTTAAGTATGGTAGATTATTTAAACTGATTTTTACTATAAATCTAAAAACTTATTCCATTACAATTGAATATTTGTTATACTTTATTTGTTTATTTATTCTTCTGGCAGTTAGGGAACGTGTTTTTAATTCTTTATTGGCTATTGTAGAGACAAATATCTCGCTAATGATTCATAAAATACTAATAATGCTTAGCTATAACTGATAACGCTATTGTGTTTGGTGTAATCACATTGTGAATACATCTTATGATGGTTAGTCATTAACAGGTATGGTTGAAAGAAAGAACTGGTTTATGAGCACGTTAGCTAGCGAAAGAGCTGATGCACAAATAAAGGAACTCTGTAAAGTGAACAAAGTATTACTGTTTCCTCTTTGTTCAAAAACTCGGAGCCGAAGATTCCGAAGTGATCTTTGGCTTTTATAAACAGACAGGAAGGTCACGGACTTAGTCAAACACATGTAAAAGCAGAATAAAGGACGCGCGTGGTTCATTCGTGCCTCGGCTAAATAGAACTCCTCAGGCCACGAAAGGACTCTGAGATAACGTCACACCTGCTAAGACTGCGGATGTTTACGCAAGTAATTCCCGCGGCTTGATTACTAGTTAGACGATAACATCACTGAGTTTTTGTCGGTATAAATTCGATAAAACTAGTTAATTTATTGCTTAATGGAGGAGACATGCGAGAAAGCATTTCACAGAAAAAATAAAAATTGGTAATTTACATATTTTTTTAGGTAAATAATTTGAAGTGTAAAACTACGAATACACAATACGTTGGCAAAATAAATCAAGGGAGATTTTCAAAATAGTATAAGTAGTAAAATAAGTCATTTCAAAAATTAGTATTGAATGAAAACTAAAATAAAAACTTCATTGATTAGGAATATAAAATATTAATTAAATCGATATCACTTAAGTTCTATCATAAGTAATAATTGTATTAATCAATAATAAGGACGCAAGTAAATAGGTATATTAAACTTACCATAAAAAGAAGTAATATAAAGAATCGTTTCATTTTAACAATTTATTATTATAAAAAGTTTTATGTGGAAACTTGCCGTAAATTAATTAGAGAGTATAAATTATAATTATTATGATTAAGTTTATCCGTGGCACTCCATTTATGTATAGCGGCTCAGTGTTTTCTCCATAAATATACAATTGTCTGTTTAGTATCATATCACAGTAGAGATAGCAGCGGAAACTGAATCCATTCTCATTGCGTGACTCGGTTTAATTTTGTTTAATGATGGGAAAAATTATCGATAGATGTATAGTTTTATAGTTTTTTTACACGGTTCAGTGCTTTGACGTGCTCAGTGTTGATGCTCCAGGTTCAAACACACTAAGCCTAGAGGTACTGGTTCTCAAGTGATGCTGCCGGAACACACCTATTGGTATTTGGCGAGGTTTTCTAACTTGAAGGTGCATAATTTAGGTGATTTTAGAGATGGATAAGTGGGCTAGAACTATCCACTGAGCGATCATCGCTTTAAACATCTTATTTAGTAAATATTTATGTTTACTTTCTATGTATTTTAGATAAGTATATCGTAAATCATGTTTAGTAAATCAGATATCATGACGGTTATGATATAATTTATATTTTATAAAAGCTGTTATGGAATTATTTAATTACTATCAGCTATTAATATACTTAAAGTACGTAAAGTATTTTTATTTAATATACAATAGGGCTAATTGAAGCGATGATGGCGCAGTGGGTAGTACGGCCGGATTACGCGTCAATCGACGCGGGTTTGATCCCAACTATACAGCTCTAAAATCGGCCTGAGCTTTCGGTGAAGGAAAACATCGTGAGGAAACCATAGTATGGTGGTAGGGCATTTTCTAATGAGCCCGCCTGAGTAGCAACCACCCTCAAGTTTCCAAACCTGTCACCAAATACCAATAGGTTTGTTCCGGCAGCATCACTTGAGAACCATTATCTAGATTCAGTGTGTTTACCATCCTGGACCACATCGTCACTTAACATCTGGCAAGATTGTTGTCAAAGCACTAAGCCTATATCGTGTAAAAAAGGTTCATCATTTATAACTACAGAAAGGATGAAGTGATGAACCGATTTTTATGATGTCTTTATTGTCTTCAACCCAAATTGCAAAGTAACGATTAAAACATTGAAAAAATACGTCAATCATTCTGATATTACATTGTCTAAAGAAAGAAATTTATTTATGGAACTAATGGAATATAAGATGGAGCGTTACGGTATTACATGTAATTAAAAAAAAAGTGGATAAATATTCGCATATTTTGCTTTAACTGACATGAAATTACAGAAAATTTGTATGAATTATTATTTGTTAAAATATGAACATTGGAAACAGGAATTTCAATAAATTACTTTAAAAAAAAATAGTTTACATGACGAAAAATGATGGAAAGGAATCAATTTTGACGTAGATAAGATAAATTTTGTGAAGGCTCTCTCTAGTAGCGCGCCAGAAAATTTTGAAACTGTCCAAGAATCAGCATAACATTCAATCATAAAAGTTAAGAATAATAAACTCGTGCTTTACTCTCCTTCTTAAGAGGATACGTGATCAGAAAAGTAGGTATTTCAGAAAACTATTGCTATCGAGTCGTATCTGCAGCGCGGGCTGATTTAACTATGGAAAATACACGAAAATATCACTTCGTAGTAACCTGTTTCCTCCTCCAAAACTGAACTGATTTTATTTTATTTTATTTTACTTATCAAATTTTTTTAACGAACGTCTTAAAATGAAGGTGAAAATCAAACATTTTTTCACTTTCAAAGGCTTCTAGTTTCTACAATAAATAATTTATGCAAAAATTCAAAACGTACGTATGGCGGTGGTGGATATATATTTTTTGATATAAAAATATTTACCATAATGCTATAATGTAGGGAGGAAACAGGAGACTACGTTTGTATGGAAAAAATGGCACTAGGATATCCTCTTAATAACCGTATAATTATTCAGCTATTCGTACAGAGAGACGTTAGAGATACAGTGTACTCTATTTGCATCAATACAAAACAACCGTTTTTTTATGTTAAATTTGATTTTTTTTCTGGTAAGGTTGTAGTTACTGATACTGTTTTTTTTAAATAACGTCGTGTCTGTCGAATAAAGATGTACTACGATTTAAGTAAATTTATTTTTAGCTCTAAATGCTTTAAACTAATATTTAAATATGTTGTATGATCTATAGAAGGTAGCGAAGCTTTAGGCTATATATGGTGGACCTCGTTAGCTGAAACTGACTTATACCACTATTGTAAAAAATCTACGCAATTATCGACCCTGGCACTGCACTAAATTTAATCAAGATAAACGTGATAATATTGTTTAAATATATCTCAACAAACACAAATTTCGCCTAGATTCTTTGAAATCGTGCCATCTTTTTGTTATTGTAATTTTCTTTTTGTGAAGAATGAAGAAGCCTAGAAGTTTTTATGTGTTAATTTGAAATATGCAAATCCTTTGTTCTTATATATTTGTTTTTTTTTCTTTGTTTTGCTTCGAATTAGTCATTCGTAGCAAACAAACTATCATTCGCGACTTGGTTAACGAAAATATATATTTACATTGATTTTGCACGAAAATTATTTATCTAACCTAAATAAAATCTACCGTTTTAATTTTTTTTAAAGTATGATTGTATCATTACGTCTTAGCATCTATGGAATAATAGATAATAGGTGCCTTATATATTAGACTATCTTCTGCTTCGGGTTTAGGCCTACACTTATCTAAAAATGTCATTTAATTGTAAAGTTTATAAGTTTTGGAAAATTAACATACATACAAAATAACGTCACGCTTCTCTCCCATTACGGTAAGCAAAAACTGCTACGGCTTGCTACGATAAGAACGGTATAAGTATTGAATATAATCTTGATATCGGGACATACTTATTACAAATCGATTATATATCAGAAAAGTGATGTTTTTAGGCAGCCAATAAATAAAGTATTGCATTGCATTATGCATGATGTCTCAGAAGTAAAACTTCTTTGACAATATTTTATTCTTTTTTTTTAACAAATTATTAATAAGAAATACATTACAGAGATCGAGCAAGAGATAAAAAATATGTAGGCCCGTTTTCTAAAATACAGTCAACCCCACGCTTCCTCAAGAACGAATACAAAAATTCGTTTATCCATCTTTTATTATTCAAAATCGTTAAGCTGATGCTAATAAATTCTGACGGTCAGCGCGTGATGTGACCATGAAATGTTACAAGTGTAATTTAAAGAAATAAATCGTATATTTGATGCAGCTTAGAATTTTTTTTTATGCAAAAGGCATGAAACTGGCAAGCGGCCCATTTGATGGTAAATAGTTACCGTCGCCTGGACAACTGCAACACCAGAGGCAATAATGTTGCGTTGCCGACCTTCGATAGCGCTTTTCAGCCCCTTTTTGAAGAGCCCCATGTCTCAAGGAAAAACCGAGCTGGGTAACCCATTCCACAACGCTCGCGTACATGACAAAAGAGATCGAAAGTACCGTTGTGTTGTCGTATTTCGGCTGGGTTTAAGGGTGTGGTGATGAGCAGCCAGCCAACGGCGTAAGGTGCGAGTTTGGAACGGCGACGAGGGCACCCTACCAAAATATCCTCAGAACATTCCCCATTGTACATACGGTACAATACACAAAGAGAGCCGACGTCTCTACGAGATTCCAAGGTATTTAGGCACCATATTAGATCGGGATCATCAACAATACGAATAGCTTGCCTTTGCAAGGAATCAAGAGGAGAGAGCTGGTAAGCAAGAGTACCGGCCTAAATGTGTAAGCAGTACTCCATGTGAGGTCGGACTTGCGCATTTATTACCGATTTATTACCGTACAATTTTCGAATAAACATTAATAATGAAAATATCTTACCATTAAATAAAACCAGTCACCTGGGAGACATTTTAGTAACGCGATTTTTTATTTGACCTGTGATTATAAAAACACCCGTGAGTTACAAAGACCAAGTCTAAAATAATGACACGTACATGAAATATTTGCAATAACGTGGTTACATAGTACATGATTAATCTTTTTACACGATAGGATAAACCCGAGTTTGCCTTGTGTGTAATCTTCAGTTAATTCGCAATAAAACAAATTATCCAATTAATAACATAACTCATGGAGTATGACATTACATACATTCATTCTATCTTTAAAAAGGGGGGTCTTGCAAAAACGGAAATTTTATAGGATTGTTGAATCAAGTACGAATTATTAAATACTAGTTTTAGTACACGATTTTTTATTATTTGTCATAGTGTAATTAATAATTATGTTTTTTTTTTTTTAATTGTATAGTTTATGTAATTTGTAAATGCGCTTTTGATATGCCATCCGGGGGACTTCACTAAAGCAAAATACATCGCATAATTCGTTTAAGTTTTACTTTTCCAAGTATTATTGTCGATTTGATATTAGGGGCCGTTAAAGTATCACGGGAGTACCGGTGGAAGGGCGAAAGTGCTTTACTAATTTTTCCTGATATGGAGGCGGGGATCTGAATGGCGATTACGCAATCAATATATGGCCCATGTATAGAACCAAGGTTTTAGCTTAATTAATTGTAACTTAGTGTTTAATCACAAATAGAACCTAATAGAACAGTAGAGATATACAATGTCGGGGCCTTCAAAACAGAGGTGATGGGTCATGGACAGGTGTATGGCGGAGACGACTGCCAGTAGAATCTATCATCGAGGTTGTTGTTGTTGTTGAGGTTGTTGTTTTTGACTACACCCCATTTATTAACAGGTATCTTACCTGGTTAATATAAAAGAGATATTAAAGATGTGTTTGTTATATAACACGAGCTTGGATGAAGCTAGGAACGGAAACTAATTCAGTGTTGAAATGTTGAAAAATTAATGTGTTTTGGAATATTACCTTAAGGCACAGTTTCTCAACCTTATTTTGGTAACCGCCCACTTTGAGAATGTCTTTTTTTCTCTCTTTTTTTTTTTTTTGCGTTTTTAGACTATATTTTTAACCTGCACAAGTCTCCTCTGCGCCATCTCAATGCCTAATTTTCCCCTAATTTTCTCTGGGTTTTCTATTGCCCCCCCCCCACTCCTCCTGCGAAAGTCTCAAAGGATCACAAGGGGCACTATCGCCCACGTTGAGAACCTAGGGTTGAAACCAAGCCAAACCAAGGGGCGAAATGTTTTTAACTATATTAGTAGTTGCATATAATTTCTATATACTTATAGTTTCGAAAAACGCTTGAAAGTGCCAAAAAGATTTTTTTTTTGTATGCCACGGTCCAAAAATAATGACGATCGCCGATATCGATCTATGAAGAGAAACTATCGACAGTCACCACCATCATGCCGGCCTACATTTACTTGCCTTTAGTTAGGCTGGATAGCCTAGACGTCCTTAGTGTGTGCGTAGCGTAGCGTCCATACGTGTGCTCCGTGACACGCAGCGTACGGTGACGTTAAGGGCGATACGCGGGTACCACACGGTGTCTGCGTCGGCGGCCTTGGTGCTCGTAGGATCACTGCCGTAGGAGCATGAAGCGGAGGTGCTTACGGAGGCGAGGAGGGATGGTGGAGGGTTCCGCTTTACGCATACAGAGGTGATGGTCGAGAGGAAGAGAGCGAGGGAGGCTGCGCTTCAGCGTTGGGAGGAGGACCTAGCGTATGTGCGCTATGGTTGTAGACGCTATTTTCCCGGTCTTTCGAGAGTGAATAACGCGGGAGCGCGGCTCCCTCACTTTCCGTCTTGTGCAGATATTATTCGAACACGGTTGTTTCGGGGGGTATCTGCACAAGATAGCTAGGAGGGAGCCGACAGAGGCCTACCACCATTGCGACGCTGCAGAGTATACCGCGCAGCACACTCTGATGTATTGTGTGATCTCGTGCAGCGTCGCAGTATCGTGGCAGAGATGGGACCGGACCTCTCGTTGCCGAGTGTAGTGAGACCCATGCTCAGCAGCAAGAGTGGCTGGAACAGTGTGGGCTCCTTCTGTGAGCAAGTCTTACTACAGAAGGAGGTTGCAGAGAGGGAGCGGGATGAGGATCCCTTGGCAGACCCTCTTCGCCGCAGGAGGGTGGGTGGTAAGTGTCCGTGCACTTCTGCCTTGAGCCAGCCACCCGTCCCAAGTCTTTCTTCTCTGAAGTTCTTGTTCCTACAAGACCCCAGGGAGAAGAGGGGTGGAACCTTTTGGTTGGCGGCAGGAAAGAAGGGGGAATAGGGGGGTTACTTTGTACCGAGCTCCCCCCTGGAAGGAAGATAGAGAGAGAGGCCTGACCCGGCATGGCAGATTATGCCTTCCATGCCATTTGGTCGGGTCTGCCGCTGGCGTGTCATGGAGCACGTTGCTCAATCCCGTATCGCCTCCCCCCAAGCGGCTGATGGTACCGTGGGTTTTAGTGGGTATTCCCAGCACCTCACGCCGGTTGAGTCCCACACACCTCCCATGTATCTCTAATTCGGTGAGATTATATTCCCGAATTAGAGTTGGCAGGGGGCAAGCGTAAATGTATTTCGCACGTAGAAAAAAGCTCGATAGCCTAAGTAGAACATGAATACGACGCGCATTAATGATACGGTGATTGTCATCCAGCCTGCCCTTTAACCTGCATTAATGCCCCGCATTAACACCTCGTAATGCAATAAAAAAGCTTTGTGAAAGCATATTCGGATTAAATTACCTAAATAGTAATGATTTTTTTAATAAATCACCAGAGTCACTAAAGCATTTAAATATTTAGTCGTATTTGTAATTTTTACTGATTTTTTTTAATATTAGGATTCTTCTAAGCTCATGGCTTAGCTGGCCAAGGCTTCATCGAACCGGGGCCCATGGCATTTTTTTCAGATTTGCCACCCTATGGTTACGCCACTGGAAATTATTATGCATGATTTATAAATTGTCTTACTTAATACGTTTTATGATTACAACATCAATGATGATAACTGAGAACAATTAGCAAAGATTAATCTGATTATTGGGGATATAACGTTTTGCTATTTTCCTTGTAGCGGTAGTATATATAATGCTGGATGTTTCCAAATTTTATTAAGAGAACGAAAATGGAGCAGAAAACAACCATAGTTATTCTTCTAGTAAGTTCTATTTCTTTTTTGTTTCTAATTAATGTATAATTCTAAATATATATTTCTAAGAATACTTGCAATCGGAAATAATATGAAAAGAA
Source organism: Samia ricini (assembly GCA_014132275.2). Classification (NCBI taxonomy): domain Eukaryota; kingdom Metazoa; phylum Arthropoda; class Insecta; order Lepidoptera; family Saturniidae; genus Samia; species Samia ricini. The sequence goes on along the minus strand of AP028159.1, from coordinate 27,439,341 downwards.
TCATCTTCAGAATAATTTGGTATAATAATTAATGTGGCACCGTTATAACTTAAATTTTATATATATTTTAGTTTTACAAAAGTGCGACGAATCTTATAACATATATACTACATAATATAATATAATACAATAACATTTAATAATATTATTAGTAATTGAATCAACGTTAAACCCGCTTATACGAATTATGATTCTATTTGCAGCCAAAAAGTGAATTTCTTCGAGTTTTTGTTTTAAGGTTAACTTATTTATTACTATCATGCAATATACACTTATGATTGATATATCTAAGTTTTTTGTGTAATGTCATAGACATAAATATCTATATTGCAATTCAATATTTTTAGAACTCTTTTTACGCGTATTCTTCTTGTGGTAAATTGTGTATTCTTATAAAATTTGCAGATTCTCGCTGTTACATGGCAGGTACATGCTGCAGTCAACTGCACAGCAACAGGCGCCGGAAGATTTGCCAATGACGATGACACGACATGCAAAAAATTACACCCTCTGCGTCTACGACAGCTCGACCGCCAGTTATTTGTCGTACAATTATGTTTGCCCAACAACGTCCGTATTTAACCCTAATACAGCGATGTGCACCGCTTCTACGAACTACGTTTGTAATGTAACAACTACAAACTCCACAAACACGACATCCGTATGTACAGAAGACGGCTACATCGCTGATCCAGACTCGACGAATTGCACCACTTATATCGAATGTGTAGAAATCAACAGCACCTATACAGAGACGACCTACACGTGCCCCGATAATACGTATTACGATCCGAACACTACTCTATGCGAATCGAATTATACTTGTACGACCAATTCTAGTTCATCGTCGAATACTACCACAACATTTACTTGTACTGCTGCTGGAAGGTTCGCAAACAGTGCGGATACTACTTGTCAGACTTATTATTATTGCGTACTAGCGAGTAATGGAACGTATTTACAATACGAATACACTTGCCCGACGACATCAGTGTTTAGTCCAACAGCTAAAGTCTGTACTACCAGTTATACATGTTCTTCCTAGCATTATAACATGGAGTTTTTTCGATTATCCGTGATATATAGTTTACCTTGGCTGTTCATAATCGATTTGAATTCACATGATTTATCATTATTGTATTTTTTCTGTAGTTTATTAAATGAGTAGGCCTTATTTAATTGAACGATAAAAATAGTCCTGTTTCATTTCTTATTATTTTTACATAGGACTGACTGTACATAGATCTCAGGAATTTAGTATGAAGACCCAATAAACAAACAGTAATAATTCGACTTACTTTTAAATAAATAAGAATCAATAGAAACTTGATTAAAACTGTATTAATGATTAAATCTTATATTCACATTAGTTTTCATTTCGATTTTATATTGTATGGGTGGTGTTTAAGCAAATACCAACTTTTGTAATTACATTATTTGAATAATAAATATATAAAGAAAATGTATTAGCTGAGTTTCTTATTGCACCTCTTGTTATATTTCCTGGCACATTTTTTTTCGTCTATTCCTTTTGGTTATGTTTTTAGTTTCTTAATGAAATCATTTTGATATATTACTTGCTGCATGATTATTACAGCCAATGTTCTTGCCTTCTGAATATTTTGATGATAACTAATTGCAGAATTATTATTAATAGGATGTAGCTGATGCACTGAATGTGAATTTGTTTTGTATGTTTTCATTGTTGAAAGGTAATTCTGAAAATAATTGTATCTGGCTTTGTTTATTTCTGCAGCTGACATATTATGCTTTATTATATTGACTTTATTTACATCTATTACTGGAGTTAATGTTCTTATACTATTTTCCGTTCTTAGTTTTTTATTAACATCTGAATTTGCTTTATTTTGATTCATTAAATGGCTCGGTAACTGTCTTATACTTTCATACAGAATATTGTTGTATTTATTCTCGTAGTCATCTTCTGGGATGCTGGTGACAAGGAAAGATGATTTATTGATTCTACGAACTTCATACGTTCTCACGCTGTCTGAATTTTCAATAGTAATTATTATTATAAGAATTAGAATAAAATTTGTTCTAAAAAAATCATTTATGAAAGATCTTGTCATTGCGACATAATATCCTTTCATAGAGTAAAAATAGTACTTAGTAATACTTGTAATATTCTTCCAATAGAAGAGGCGAAGGGTTTAACCTATACTCTCAATGCTGAAGTCAGTCTATATCAAACCACTGTTTTTTTACGCGGGAAAATTTTGCTTAAGATTTACATCTTCACCAGGCAGCGAAGTGTGGGTTATGCTAAATTCATACAGATTAAAACTACATAGTTTTCTTTCTTTTACGTATATGGCCAGTAGAAACCCTTTAGTATTACCTTTATTCTCCAATAGATGCGGACCTTTATTCGTCTTCCTTCTGTGGTCTGAGAAGTCGTGTGCTGAAAGACATATCGGACGAATATATGTTTCTCAAAACTAAGGCTTCTCAAGCAGCCTGTGCATTTATTGCAAAGGTGATGAACGTATCAGGGTCTATCACCCTCAGACCCTATCTACGGTGGCCGTATGTTACAGTGCCATCTTGCTAGAACTTTCCAGGGAGATTTTTCAGGCGATTCTCATAGTTTTTTTATAAAAATGTTATAATTTATTTTTTGATATGTGCATTCTTATCCACGTAAAAAAAATTGGTACTAAATTTTCTATGTCCGAAAGCACATCACTGATAAATCACTGAACCGATTTCAATATAGTTTTCATATTAGTATTTTACGCTTTTTGATAGGATTTAGCTAGTAATTATATAATAACTTTTCGTGAACGAATCCATAGCCACTAGTATATTATAGAAGGCGTTCTCTAAAATATGCTATAAAGGAGCGCTAATACTATTATTACGTGTAAAAAGTGAATTATAATCACACAATGAACGTAGAAAGTTGGATCCCATGATGCAAAATCAAGGTCAAATGTTTCTTAAGTTCACCCGAGTAGTTAGTATCACGCATGGTAAACTGAAATACACTTTATTTTTTTAATATACAAACGCGTAGGTTAATTATTGTGTAATTTATTATTTTCTTTGAGTTTTCGTTAGTTATGATAAGCAGTGGGATCATTCGGTTTAGTAAAGTATTTTGTTACATTTTGTACAATAAGTTAAATGTTATGAAGATAGACTCGCATAAACGATGACGGTTTTTAGAATACGTTTATTATTATGTTAGACAAAAGAAATCCATTGATGGAGATAGGTCCCTCTCAGAGATCTCCATAACAACCGGTCTTGCGTCACCTGTATCCAGTGAATTTCCGCGACCTTTACCATGGTGCGGTACGTGGTCGATATTCGAGAAGCTGTCGGGTATCGGTTCTACGATCAATGTGTTTCGTCTACTGCTACTCTATCTTGACAATTCATTAAGCAACTTCAGTTATGTTGTGTCTTCTACGGATCTCCTCATTCCTGATGCAATCATGCAATGAAACTGAGCATATATTATTGTAGAGATATAATATTATATGCATGCTTCGTATGTTAAAATAAAGTGTAGACGACGTCACAGGGAAAGATGACTTTGAACTCTTACATATAAGTTTCTGATTCCAAACAGTTAACTTTCAATTTAACAAAGTTTACTTTCATCAGAAATTCGTTTCGAGTACCTACCTAGTACTCGGATTGATGTCAAATTACGCAATTCAAATAGTAACAGTCATCAGTAAGCGTCACTTGACTCTTAAGTGTTTATATGTAAATTTCCAATGCATTGAATGCAAACTCATCCTTTTGACAATAATTTATGTACTCCTCACCCTTTTACGACACAGCTATATTTTTTGTACGCAATACAATTCTATTAGTAAATCTTTGAGCAGGTTCAAACATTGCTTGTAGAGGGTAAATATATTCTACATATAGTGCCTCGAGACACCATTCGGAAATTACATTAATTTTGAAATATTTAACGGTTTAGGCAAAGCAGGAACGGATTAATGGTGGAATTGAGTTGGATTGGATCGCGGCCACCGTACATTTGTATACAAATAAGTTAAGACGTGTCACGTTCAGGGAACAACCAGTGTATCTAGAGCTACATGGAGGCCTTAACCCGACCTTTCCATGAAACAAAAAAAGAAAATCCGTTGGAGTTTATTGGTGGGATCTCAGTATGTCATGTAGCAGTTATTTTCATTAATTAATTATCTTGTGTATTTGACTATATGTCACGTAATCTTGGTGCCGTTTTGTGTGATATAATTTGGTTATAGTATACATGTTAAGTTTATTATAAACAATAACGAGAAAATTCTATGGAAAATGCGAGCAGGATGGTCCACCGTTTTGCTGGAGCTTGCTAACGCTGATACAAGATTGAAAATACATCTCATCCACATGACACTGGCACAAATTGTGTATGTCATTATTTAGAAACATAGATTGCCAAGAAGGAGAAGAAGAATTTTAAGAAACAGGAGAAAAATGCACTGAACTCTTTCATCTTTATATATTTTAGAATTTAGGATAACGAGTGATTTTAATCGATTTTAATTATAATACAATGGAAATTTACTTGGATTTATAAAGTTCACATAGTAATGCAAACGATCACATTACTGGTGTTCGCTTCATGGCTTATACGAATAGGGATTATGATATAACGTAGTATTTACGTAACATTTGGGACTATGTAGCATCTCACATCGTACGTTTTGAGGATAATAATGCCTTCCTATTTGCTTAGTGCTTACTGCAAGCCTAGGCATTTCCGTGGTTTGTGGCATTCGATATGTTTCACCGTATTTTCATTACTACTTTAATTATGTTTAGATTTTAGAAAAAAAGAGTAGTAAGTTACCTACTAAAACTAGTTTCTGATTTTGTGTCAAAGAGACGTGTTTTTTAAATAATTTGAGTGAAGTTTCGTTATGTATTCATGCAATAAATTTAACCTATATAGGTTTAGCTTTTGAAAAACATTTCTTCTTCTACTACCACTATTTTTTTTAGTTTTCCGGCACATTATATTTAGTTATTACATTAATTAATAAAAAGAAATTGTGTTTTCTAAATTAATATTGATATTTTTAATAGTGTATCAATATACTTTATGCACACAAAATTGTATCAACCGTTTTTAAGTTAAATCCGAACATACATAGAGATAAAGAGATAAAAATAATTACAATGTCAGATTCGAGATTGGTAATGGGTAAAAATATATCGGTCATAAAATTTCCAAATAAAATTAAACGTACAGACAAAACTTCAGTTTTATTTATATTATTATAGATGAAGCACTCCTCAAATATGTAAAAAAAACATACATATTGTTAGACCCCAGTTAAAATTTGCTCTCGATCTGTAAATCGCAACCCATGATTTGGGTAATGCTGTCTTTTACATACGGATTATGTAAGCACTAAATATATTGCTTGAAATATCTTTAAATTAATTGTAGTATTTTAACAAGTTCTATAAACTACGTGACATGTGCTTTTACTTTGATTGTGTAAGCGTTTACATATAGAGAGGCATGCAAAAGTGCGTGCTCGAGTAAAAGTTGGCTCATATGTGTACAATACGTGAACTGACTGACCAATTTCGAATATTTTGCGAAAGCCGTATGCTATTTAGTAACTAAGATGCGTTAGTGTTGTTCGAAACTTAACCAATTTCACTGAATACCTATCGAAAAATGTTGTACAAACTTAGAATAATAATAAATTAAGTCATTGCCTTTATAGAGCTCTACAGATTGTGTTTTTTTTTTGTGCAATACATTAGCACTTCTACACAGTTCACTATGCAATATTGTTTAACGAAGGTGATAAGAAATTGTTTCTCAAGTACAAAGGTGGCCATCTTCCTGGAACTTTTCTGAGAATTTTTGTTACATATAAAAACAACACTGTTATTATTTACAATACATTTCACATGTGGTTAATAAGTAAACTATATCCAGTGAAGTACCAACAAAATTACATAATATGAGACGGGACACTTTACTTACATGTACAAATTAATGAATTGCAAATATGAATTTACTGTATGACAAGCTCTCAATCGAAATATATCTTGTGTATTTTTTGTCAAGGCTTTGCATATTTTAATACCTTTTATAACCCGAACTAAGTTATATTAAATCCTCAAACGAAATCACAATCAAACAAAGGGAGTAAGAAACAGGTAATTTATTATAAAACTAATTGAGCCCGCGGCTCCGCTTGCATATACTTTTTTCAATTCGATGAAATTCTTCACTGTGTAATATAGTTTTTGAATAATAGTTGGAAAGGAAGGAAGGACCAAAAAACAACTTTTGGTATTAACAAAGAGCAAAGATATTTCTGACAAATTTAAACACTTGCCAGTAAAACTGTGTCCTGAATCGGATTTCGTTAAGTTTCATAAGTTTTAACTATTTACCCAGAAACCTAATTGTTATCCAAAATTCAAAGTACCCTAAGTTATGCCTTATAACATCAGCTTTCTATACTAATAAATAAAATAGAAGTGTTTGTTTGTAATGTCAACATTTATTTTTTTTACTAAATTGATATAAATGAAAATGAAAATCTCTCTAGTAAGAAGATATCACAACATTTATCCACAGCCATATATCGAAAAACATACATATACACAAAACATACACACGCATACATACATACACACAAGTAAATATAATCTTATAATTAGTTTTTAAATAGTGATAAATTCATTTTTGGCTCTTTATTTTATGTTTCGGTTTAGTTTATATATCTATTTTATACGAGCTGTGAATTTTTAATGTAAATAAATAAATGAATGTAACTACGACACTTATACTATTAATACAATTGTAAAATTTTTTGTCTGTCTGTCTATTTGTAATGGGTTATCTCCAGAACGGTTGAGCCGATTTTGACGGGGCTTTTTTTTAGTATATAGCTGAAGTTACTCCGGGTAACAATTAAACTCATAAAAATTTGAAAATTATCCGATTCTATGCACAGTTTTAAGGGCAAGTAATTTAAGATGTTAATTAATGACTTTACTTTATTTATAAAGTAATCAATTTTATCTTAGTAGTAATTAGGATTCCGTATTTAAAAATTAAAACGCAATGAAGAATATATGAAACGCGGACGCAGCAGAGGGCACACAGCTAGTTTGTCATAAAATCCGTACGACAGATAGGCAAAAAAAAAAAAAATTGTGTTTTTGGCACAAGTATCGTAGATCATATGTATTTAGTTAAAGTCTGTTATTTTGATATTACAAGCAGATTCTTAAATTTTATGTATTCGTATAGACATAGAAAGAGTCACTCAAAATAGGTAAGTGCATTCCAGTCATTCTTTCCCGATGAAACATCTTTGGAGTTGTTTTTAAAGCGTGAAGTTATTGTTAAACGTTGATCACGGTTAGGACATTTGCGGCCTGTTCCCAGTTCGATACTTATATTGTTCGTAAATGTAATATTTTTTTTCATAACAAAATATATTAAATTCATCTAAGTTTAAATTCTCATATGATTAAAGTATACTCTTATTTTGATAAATAAGTGACGAAATAATTATTACAAATTGATATATCATATTAATTCAAAATCATGTGCGCATTTTAAGAACGTACAAGTATGCTTGCATATGTCTATGGTTTCTCCTTTATTATATGAATGACGGGTTTTTATAGGCTTTATATAATGTTACATTTGATCTACTAGGTATATTGTAAGACTACATAAAATAAATATGTTTATTTCCAAAAGACCTATTTTTAAAGGTAACTTTAATTCACATATTTTTAATTTAGCAATATGGAGAAATTTACAACATACCATGAAGTTACAAATCGTACAATTCTTACTTAATGTTGCAAGTATTGTTAAGAAAAATATCAACATATTCTTTCCGGAGGCGATAATTTTCAGATGTAGCTGTAAATTTTTCTAATGAAATAAAACAAATGAAGTGTCAAATTTCAATATTTAGGCAATTTTTTGTATGTTCGCTTGATTAATACATTTCTTTCTTTCATTTTATGTTACGCATAATATTAATCGATTTTTCGTTCATATATGTAATAATTAATAAATAGGTATCGTTATAGTGTTCGAAATAAAAGTTGCAAATAAAATTAGTAATGATTTCGATTAGGTTCATCTTTATTTTTGACTGTGAATTTAAAAATACAACTAACTTATTGCCGAATGGAGACTGAACCAATCTTATCGAGATCCTTTAAACCGACAATCATTGATGTGTTCGTATACATGTATAAAATGGGTCAGCAGGTAAAACTCCCGCCCCAAAGTTGTGTATGCGTGCGCATCGTTGGTGCGCTCATTCGCTTTTTGCCCACCTTTCGACTCGCGCGCAGCCACCACTATTGTTACTGCTTGTAAGCCAAGCGCATTTCTCTCACGTGGGAACCGTCGCCTTCTTTGTGCTTTACCACCGACCTTCATTTATCCGCATTAACGAAGGCGATCGCACGATATGCGTTTACATTTTAATAGCTTTGTGTTATCAGTTGTGATATGAAAATTTTGGGATAAACGGCATGTTCGCTGACGTTCCCTGTTCCCGGTGAAAGTTGAGTGATGAGCAAATATACATAGTGATTCGGATCTTCCTGATAGATAAACGGAGACATGGCGGTTGCGCCGGTAAGTTACAGCGACTGATTTTCGGATCTCCTATTTAGTTTTAAAAATAATTTCGTTTCTTTAGTTACATTATGGTTATTTAAATGCTTTATATAATTCAAAAGATGTTAGCAGTTTAAACGTTAATTTTTATGATCAATGTTTAGTTAAATACTATGACTATTAAATTTAATTAGTGTTCGCCTAATGATCGAAATTAGAGACAATACTGAAAATTCGATGAAAACAACTGTCATCAAAATTGATTATTATTAACACTAAAGCTCGTCAAAAGCTAATAATAAATTGGAAAAATATCGTAGTTTATGATAACACTGTAATGTTTTTCCTTTACGTATAAGAGTTCCATACAGATGTGGGTTTTTAAATTGACGTTAAAAAAGACATATTAATGAATTAATTGGTTACGGTATTTTAATTAAATCATTTTGAATCTGGCGTTAAACTTTCTAGGAAACGCGTGTTGACATAAAAATGAAATAAAATGCGTGTTCAAACATTTAAACATTTAGATTCATTACTCAAAGAAATGTCGTCTTTAAAGACCGTAAGGCTTCCATTAGCTTTTACGGCAATCATATATTTGATAATTATTTTGCTCCTACAACATCCTATCTAAAAAGGTTGTAAAGAAGCTGTTAAAAATAACAGGGCGTTTTTAAAACACGAAGTCCGTAGACGAGTGAAGGATTGTAAATATTTAACCTTTTTTTGAGGGACTTTTTTAAAGGGAACTGATAAGAAGATTGCTTTTCGGTGGAATTCCATGGTTAATCTCGTAAAATTTCCAACTCATCATCACTATTTTAAGAGTAGTTCTTACTTTAAAAATACCTTAAATATTAAATAATTGTATGATTAATTAAATATAAATATTTACTTTGTATTTTGAGATAAAATTATAGTGTAATAGGAAAGTATTAGGCTATTTTTATTGTTTTTGAGTTTAGTTTATATAGACTTGTTAAATTTAATCTGCGTAATTTAATTTAATAAAATGGTAAATTTGCAGTGTCCGAACTCGTAACAAGTAAATCGATGTGAATGTAGTTTCAAATTACTACTTTAAGAAAATCATTAATTATAGTCTTTCATTTACGTTTACGTTCAAATTAACAAAGTTACGTTCTTTCATAGGGATGGATAAGTTTTTATATATATCAATGGATGGATAGGACAGCATCTGGTATAAAATATTCACTATACTTGTACCTTGCTGTAATTTTATTAAAGGGGTTTTAAAATATTTTACAATATAGCACTAGACTAAAAATACTGTAAATATTAACGATATGCGATTAAGTTTATACTATATGTACTTTTAAAATAGATTTTAAAATAAAAGTTAGCCGCACGGTGTCCGTATAATGTGTACGTAGCATGTTCTTGACTTCGTTTTGCCTATAGTGAATCGTTTCATTCGTTTACTTTTGAATTACTTATATAAAAAATGATGTAATAAATTCAATCTTGTTTTTTTGACACTGGAATACAAAGTGAAATCCGAGAACAAGTTTGTTTGCTCTTACGATAAGCGATGAAACTCATTGGAACTAAAATAATAGACTATTGTAGACTGTCAAAAACAAAACTGTTATTAATACAAATTTATTTTAATAATTCGTGGTTATCGTTCAAAGTAAATATATTATAGTAACTTTTTTTGAAAATTAATATACATAAGAATTAATTATTTCATTAACGAATAAAATTTTAATTCTTATAATCGTTTCATGACACTTTAACATGAAAGTTGTCACAAAAATTTTGAAATATGATCTTTTATTATTACACGTGTAAGTTGTCTTGTTTTTCGAAAAACATATTACTTAAATGTGAGGTCTAATCTTCTTTTTTGATATAACTACACGTACAAACTATAGAAAATGATTAATTCCTTAGTGACAATAATATTACCTTTTATTATAGTAATTATATTTTATTATAGTTATTTAAATATTAACTGAACGAAAATGTTGAATTTTGAAATATTATTTATGCCTGCGGCACCGTTCAAAATAATTACTATTTAGGTTATAACGTTTTTAAATTAGATTTTAACTGGATTTATATTGGTAATATGGACGTAGAGGTCTGGGTAAAGTTCTATAATTTTATCAAATCTTTATTCATTATAACCCAAATAATTGTTTAATATATTACTTAAACTAACAAAGTTTCTGATTAAAATGATTTCAAAATAGGAATAATTTAAATCGACTTTGTGGTTTACATTTTATTGACTTAGGCTGGCGTGCATCATCTAAGCTTATATTTAACAAAAGTCAAATCCGTAGTTAAATCTACAGTTAGACTAAAACGTGTTGCACCATCTGAGTTTAGTTTAAATTACGTCATAATTTAACTGTAACCGTAAACCACGAAATTTGGGCGTTTAAAATTTAAACGAAGTTTATTTCGATTGTCATGACATCTGCCAACGATATTTAATAGAGCCTATTATTTACATTGTACAAAAATATGTCTCTATTGTAAGATATTTTATGAGAATCGTCTTCTAGCGATGTTTTCTCTTTTTGTTCCAAGCTAATGCCATCAGGTTTTTTTACATAAAATAATATCCTTGTTTATCAATAAGTATTTGAATACTTAATATTACTCAGCAACAATAATAATTAACGTATTTAGCGGACACGTCGGCGCACGTTCACCTCCAGAACATCGCGCCGTTGCACGCCAGACCTCCCGACAGTCGGAGAGGAAGAGGTGATCGCTTGTCATTAATACATAGGCCTCAGGCGCGCGATCTCATACGCCGGTCCTCGCCTAGCTGAGTAGGTAGTTGAAGGAGGACCGTGTCTATGACCCGTATAGATCGGGTGCATCTCCCTGACCCCTCAGAGTCCGATCGATAGCAGGATTAGCTCCCAGAACTCAGAAGATTACTCCACGAGGGACGCACCTGTGTGCCTCACCCAGTAGACTTGTCCGTAGGCGCGGACAAAGGAGAGGCCACCGTCGAAGGGAACAGCCCTGATGCGGTTTCCTCGTGTCCCCTATTAGTTCGTAGTTTAGTTTAAGCGTAGTTTGTGTAGTTTTTCTGACTGTTATTGTTTTTATTTTTTCTGTTTTATTTGTTATTTTTTAAACTTATTATAAAATGTAAATTATTTTATAACTTGCATCGTGTAATACTTTAATAAATAAAGATTAAAAAAAAAATAAAAAATAAAAAAAATAATAGTTAGGGAAACACACGATGCGCCGCTGCTAAACTGCTGAGCTGTATAGGGAATGCACGAGAAGAATTGCTAGCAATAATTAACGTGTCTTTCATTAGGATATATATTACTTTAATAAATGTAAGACAAATACTTTTTATTCTTGATAAACTTACTTGGTTTGTACAGTTAATAGGATTTGATCCGTAACGAAATATATCCAAAATCTTGGTTTTAGTCCAAACTGGCAACAATAACAATACGTTTGTTTTCTATTTATCAATATCGTTTTTGACATTTTTTACGATGTTACCATACATAAAATATTTTCCTTAATATTTATTAGGAGATTGATGTCTCTTTCAACTGACAACTCTTTTAACTTTAACCCTAACTAAAAGTCGGGTCGTGCACTCGAAACTTTGCTACTGCTATGGTTAAAGATATAGTAAAGATTAAGTTTAAATTTAAACTTTACTATAACTGGAGATTTCGTGCACTCCACCCTTATACGTCAGTTATAACTAAACAGTACATACAGTCAGAGAACGTTGTCTTTTTAGTATGATGTATTGAAAATATTTCCTATGATAATAACAATAAATGATTTAATATCGTGACTGTACATTCAGAGTCTAGTCTGTTTGCCTAAAGTAAACACAAGTGAGGTTGGCAATCGTGCTCAAGTGGTGGTGTTTGAAGTCAACGCAGATCCCTAAACTCGAACTTAAACTATCTATCTGGTAGATAATATTTAAGTGATTTAAAACAAACACGAAGCAATTCTATGCGTCTGGACTCTTAAATCGATTTATTATGGTAACAATTTATTTCTAATGTATTGTATATTTTAAATCGTATCAAAGAATTCTTTATTAAGATAAATATAATTGAACATTTTGTAGATACTAATGTTTTTATCAACTTTAACAGCAAATGTTACTTAGACAAATAGAAGAGTTTAATTTAAAAAAAACCTGTATATCATTTTGTATTATACCTGATTGAAATTAGGAAAGTGACTATTTTAAAATTAATAATGTGTAGTATTGTACTGTAGAATTATTTTTTAAATATCTAATTTATTTGTTGTTACTCACTTGATATTATGTTATAATGTGGTTCATAATGGCAGACACACCCCTAATCCATAATAGATTTCATGTTACAGTACGCAACGTAACAAAATATTTGTTAAAATTAACACCGATAATACAATATCTATGATTTTAAAAAAAAACGAATCATGTAACTCGGTTCAATGTTTCTTGAGTTATAAACTAGTTGACGAACAGACAGACAAAGAGAAGGTTGCCCTTTATAATGTGTACATCATAGAATTAAAACACTTATATTCAACGGTGTAAAGTAAAGTAAGTACTATAAAAATGCTTTAGTACAAATTATAGTATTAGTTTTAATTATTAAGTTATAGTATTAGTAATTGTAATAAAAAATTAATAGAAATAATTAAAAGATTTCGTTGTGCGGAATCAATGGTGGTCATAAGTCAATAATAATTTACAAACGTATTTATGTTTATGCTTTATTAAAAGTAGTTTTTGTTGGATTTTAATGTATTGATTCATCTCTAGTGCTCTCACTTCGGAATTCCGGTATAAGTACATACCTACATGAGCACGAATATATATATGTGGGAGAGTGGACACAGTTCACTTTCGATTTCTACATACTTACACCAAACTATGTACCTATAAACAACTCTGAACCATTGTGTTATTTTGTTCGTGAGGTAAAAAAATATAACATATTTAAGGTTTGATTATTTTATCGGTTTTTATCTGTGGATAAGGTTAAGAGCTGAATAAGTTAAAGTATTGGGAAAATATTCTAATCCCGTAGGAAAAAACCAACTATACTTCTGATTATTTTTAAATCTTTCACAAGGGACCGTTTATCTATTTCATTTTTGACTACCCCTTCATGTTAGCGAAGCTCTAGTACGTCTCTAGTAATGTAGTATTGACATAATCTAGATAAAAAATAAATAAATAAGTGAACATTCCTCACGTACTCATCATTCAAACTCCTCTGCCACTCATAACATCTGTGATAAGTAAAGGATAGATTGTAACCACCGTTCCCGCCATTGGAGACGGGTGGCTAACTTTACTCCCGCACATACTCCGGGTCCCCCATTCGGGTGTTGCCCAAGACTCCGATCCCCATCTGGGGAAGCTCTTATACCCACCGTCAGCGCGATACAGTGACACCACATGCATTACTATCACACGCATCATACTGGACGCATATATTTGCACAGTACACGCAAGGCTTTGTAAGGGACTTTATTATAGATTTACTAACCGTTAGGTTAGCTAGAGCACCTAGGAGGTGGCCAAGTCTGGCTCTGGCTACCTCTTACGTGGATAGGGGATTGGCTTTCTTGGCTGGGTCATCTGCTCCGGGCGTGTTCGCAGGTAGTACGCTGTACTGTGGTCCGTGACACTCCCAATGGCAGGAGAGTATGGCCAAACATAGGGTTTTAGTGGATAGTTGCGGTTCGCCGCGTTAATCCCACACTCCCTTCTCTGCCTCCCTGTGTGACCTGTCCCTAAATGCATTTCTCTATATAAAAAAATGTTAGCTCTGGTAAATCCCGCGGATTTTTTAACATACGGAATTTTTAACAACTTAAGCCGAGGTTCGTACTGTTGATGATGTCATTGCGCTGACTATCATTTTAGGCTGAGTGCCTTAAGCGTTCGCCTTAAAGTTCGGCGAAGCTGTCAAGGCGCTTCTGGTCAAAAGCTTGTCTTCAGTTAAAAAGAAGCAAAGGATAGATTCCATTGGTGCTTACTTTATACTTGAAAGGAGGCCTCTCAAGTGAATATTAGGTAGTCGTAATCGATATGTACGTTGTTAGAATGTTCCGCGTCGCCAAAGCAATGATGCGAACGTTTGTAGCGACTTAGAGATTGCCGAGTTGTTTATAATAATGTGTGCTCTTGAACCGGGCGGGATCGTCATTGTTCGTTTCAATTGATGGGAATCCTCACGGTTGTAAAACTACGTGAAAGCGTAATTTCTCACAGTGTATGGCCATACAGTAAACGATACACCCAACTCGATGTTATTAAGGTGTTCATTTAAAACTGTTCCCTTCCCATCGGTTGGTATATATATATTTTTGGTCTTTGATAACAATTTTATACGTCATCAATAATGTGATGGAATGAAAAAAATAATATTTCTGTAATGAGTGAAATATTTTAATAATGTATGTTTTCTTTTTACGTTAATTGTAAGGTGATGTAATATATCTGTATGAAGTACTACTTTATCGTACAAATCCTAAAACCCAAGTATATTTTCCCATAGTTTACTGTGGGGAGTTACCTCTTATTATTATGGGATATGAATGTATTTTCTTTCAGATCGTAATAAATAATAATTTGCTAAGTATTACATAGATTGTACAAACTAAGAAATTTAACTGAGAGGTTATACATACATTTTATAACATGTAAATGAGAATGTAAAGTATAAAACAAATGATTTTTATATATTAAATGGACCGAAAAAAACTAGATCACGGAAATTAGTTAACATACTTTTAGATTTAACCTAAAGTTATTGAGGAGATAGATTTTCAGCAACTGAAGGTCCAAACTATATAGAACACTAACGAATCGTAAAAAATAATCTGAGATTTCATTAATAATTAAATACAAATTCCATCTATTTTTCTTATAACCGAAATAAGCAAAAAGTAATAGAACAAATATTTTCAAGTAGGTACCTAAGTTAAACCTTTTACGTGATCGGTAAATTCCTCGAGAAGGTAATATCGTAGTGGGGTTTGCTGAACTTTTAAGTTTCTTGTTGTCGGCTTCGTCTAGACGCCAGTAATTCATTTTACTTTTATTTTAACCGTCTAGATGTATTTATTTGAATTTACTACCATATTTTAGGTTTGTTTAAATAAAATATTTATTTCGAATTCTTTGGACTTAGGAGCCTTTATCTTTTTTTATCTAAAGCATTCTAAATAAATATTATCGTGTATGTAAACATTTTTATATTTCTTTCCCCGTATCTGTCTGTTTCATTCTAAATAACGCAACGGATTCTAATGTGCTTTTTTAACCCCTTGAGTACTAACCTGGTGTTTACGCCAGCTTTCCATTGTTTTCCTATCGCCTCATTTTTACGGGTAATCGACATATTAAGGTACGTTCATTTCTATCTATAAAATAAAATTACAGTGTCAGTTGTAATATCAAAATTAAGACAGTTTCTTTACTAAACAAGTTTATGAATGTATATACGGTACTTATACCAAATTTATATATATTTATCATTTAAAAATAAGTCAAAAATTGTTTTAGCAAAATAATTAGTTACGCGTAAAAAAAAATTAAAAACATGAAATCGTGAAAAAATCCGATACCTACGACGGTCAATTTTACTGGCAAGTGTTTGAATTAGTGAGAAATATCTTTGCTTTCTGTTAGTAACAAAATAGTTCCAGAAAAATAATTACCTGGGGTTAAATTAACCCTCACGAAATTGTGACCAGAATCCAGTTAAATAAACAGTTTTACTGGTAAACGTAATTATTATATGTAGGTATGTTATTTTATTAAGAATTCTTATTCTACAAATAAAATATTAGTTTGTACCGAAATCTAAAACTTAGCATTATTATTTAATTTATCACTTATAGACTATGCTATTAAACATTAAAGTTAATCCATAGATTGTAATATAAGTAGGATATTTATTATACAAAGATAACCATCTCTTTAATACCTTACAACTATTAACAAAACGATCGGCCACGATAACTCGTAACGAAGTACGTATATAATTACACCATACAAATTACAGTAATGTACGACAAACTATTAAAATATTTCAATAAACTATTGTACTAACTATAAATTGTGACGGTAAAATGTTTATGTATGTATTTATGATTTATTGTCAATTTTGATTATTACTTACGGGGCGGAGGAAAGTCTAGAATTTCTATATATGTATGACAATAATTCATATTTATATTTTTATAAACATGATTTAACACTTTTATATAAAAATCGATTTCCTAAGAAGGGCGGCGTTTATTCCATACAAACGTCGTCCTGTTTCATCCCTGGATGATAGCATTGTGTTAATTATTTTTATACCATATAATATGGATCCATTACCACCATGACCGTACGCTTAGATTTTTTCCATAAATTAGTTATTTTAGAAACTCGGAGCCTTTGAAAATGAAAAAAATCTTGTTGTTTACCGTCATTTTCGGACGTTCGTCAAAGAAATTTGATAAATAAAATTTAAAAAAGCAAGGCATAGCCAAAGTCTTCATCTTTATTATTCTAAAACTGAAAGAAAATTAAAAACCGGTTCAGTTTTGGAGGAGGAAACAGGGTACTGTGATGTGATGTTTTCGCTTATTTTGCATAGGTAAAAGTGGTTGTCCCTTTCGGGTTGTATAATTCTTTCTTTGAGACGCAACGCGATAGCAAAGATTTCTGAAATACCTACTTTTCCGACCGCATGTTCTCTTAATGAAATGAATAAAGCGGTAACTATAATGTTCTAACACTTATTATAATTTTTAATTACGCGAGGAAGGTATTAAACGGTTGTTAGTCTCAATCGCATGTGTATACGTTCAACAACCGTGATTTACGTTCTTCCGTAGATTGTTTACTTGATTACGTTACGGTATGTAAAATAATTGTTACGTTTACCAAAAAAAATGTACCTATTGGTATTTTAATAATTATTTTTTACCAAACATTCGATCTTCATTGTTTTAATCAGCCACATAAACTGTATGAGGGAGCAGGTATAGACTAAGAATTTCAAATACCTATTAACGTATCTATTATATATAATACGTGATTTGATAACATTTTTATGTAAATTTACTTGTGTGATTCTATAAACTCGACGAGTATACCTTTGTATATCATTAGAAACAATATTGCTTTGTCTGCCTGCCTGCGTGTTCGTTAGTGCGTTTTAAATTCAAGAAATATTTGACTACTACCAATCGACGCGGAATTTTTTATGGATGGTTATATGCTTTTTTATTCGATCGACGTTTTTTCATTAATTTTTTTACTCTTATTTAAATTTTTTTCGCTAATAAAAACAAAAGTAATTTTTCTCCATTCATTTGTTTTTTTAGGTTAAAATGCACTTTTTCACTGATACCTAATAAACATATGAAATACGGGCGGAGCCGCGGACACCAGTTAGTAGATATATATATTTACATATGTATATGAAGTAAATGTACAGGTAGGGTGGTCTCACATTATCGTTACTACCCTACTCAATGATACAGAGTATTCAAAATTCGAATACTTACACATACATAGTTACAATAGATTCAAAGATACAACTGTCAATCAATAGAGATTAAAAAAAGGAGTTAACAAAAGTGAATAAAACCTGTTCGCGACGATTCGAAATTTAAAAATATTTAATCGTTGTTTACATCGTAACTGGTTACGTGTTATGACGAA
Organism: Samia ricini; assembly: GCA_014132275.2. Classification (NCBI taxonomy): domain Eukaryota; kingdom Metazoa; phylum Arthropoda; class Insecta; order Lepidoptera; family Saturniidae; genus Samia; species Samia ricini. The sequence goes on along the minus strand of AP028159.1, from coordinate 27,421,009 downwards.
GCCAAACCGAGAATTCACTCTCAGTTTTCTCGTTTTAAACTAGTCACATTAAGTGGTAATTTATAAAATATTATTTAAATTTATTTCATCATTCATCAAGTGGAGAAACAAAATATCTTATTATGATCAATTATCTAATGAAATATGTCTTTTTAAATCTGGTCGTGATAGGGTTGTTGCTTTATTTCGAGAAAATAAATTGATATCTAATTATTATTTTGAAACATGATAATTAAATAATTGTAGCGCAAACTAGTCATCAATTGAATAAATACTATTTGGTATGATCTTTTAATCTTTGGCTCAAGTTTATAATTACGTTATTTTGTAACCAGAGAGAGATAAAATAATAACTTACAAACTCTATCGAAAAAGTTTTTGGTGATATTTTGCTAAGTGGGTTTTATGGTCTTGTTTGTATTCTCTAGGCTATTTTTATTTTTATTTTATTTTAGAACTAGGTATAGTAAATAGTAAGGGCTAAAGGCGTGTTTTATTACTTTTTGTGTCGGTAAAAATTTATCGATGGTTTCGTATTTTATATACGTCATTCTGTTAAGATATTATCGGAGTCAAACAGAGGGGTCGTACACTTGTATTTTTTTATACCACTGAAGTGGCAAACAGCCGTAAGATCCGCCTAATGGTAAGCGGTCACCGTAGCCTATGGACGGCTGCAACACCAGAGGTAATAAGTGAGCGTTGCCAACATGTTACGTACGTAAGCAAAATTTTGGTAATCCCTTCGCCTTCTTCACTTGACCCCATGAGTTTGTTATCAAAATACGCGTCTTAATTTTCATAGAATATATAATCAAACGGGAAAATAATGGGTTAACATTAGGTAGGATCAAAACGTTGAGTCAGTAAGAAAAAAAAAAACTACATGTGAAGGTGCACTTCGTCCGTTCGATAGATGAGCACTCATTCAGTTTGATGTGATTACATAATAATCGTAGAGAAACCTGTAACATAAATACATAGGCACTTTCCTTTTAAAAGGGTAAATTCCACCGCGCCCTTTAGCCTTGAATGTGAAAGCAGATATTATTTTATAATTTGCCTTTGCGGTTTTACTTGATGTATATACTTGATACAATAAATTTTGCCCTATGTTTTTTTTTTTACTTTATCTGCTTGTATTTCGTATGATGTAGATAGACACATAATTTTAATTTTTCTTCTCTACCATTACGCGAATATTATTTTTATTAATAGAAAGATAAGTCTTACGCATCAAATCACGCGTATTTCCCTCTTTAACCAACTTTAACCTTCGTGTAATAAACCAAAAAGAAACATTGGCCAATGCATGTTTAACAACAACAAAAATGTTTTATGTGTAGGAATTAAAGGAACGTAAGACTGAGTGAAGGAACGAAGTATGAGCGAATGGATGGGATTAATGAATGATTGATAAAGAGTCATTGGCGAACCATCAAGTGTATCGAGAGAATTAAAAAAAAAAATAATATAAGGACGAATTTTGAAGCGCTGCGTTCAATCAGTACCCTTATCTTACATATATATTAAGAAAATCGATAATGATTTGTATACCTAATTAAAAAATACTCACAGATTTATTGAGCGAATTATTAGATTTAAGAGTATAGGTATATAAATATATGTAATTTCCATATGGAAATTTTCTTTCTTGACGTAGAATCATCCAAGAGAGCGGCTCATGAATAAACATAAGAAGTGATCAATGATAAATTAAGGTTAGGTTGTTATTTTATTATATTTGTTGACATAAAGTATTCAGTGATATGATGAAATTCCATTATTTATTTGATACTACATTTGTAGTATATTATTGTACTTTAAAAGGACAAAGATGTAAATCACTAAACAACGAATTAGTTTTACTTACCTTACAAATTTATTTTCGTTAGTATCTATAAAAGTAGTATTGTCGATTTTCTTCACTTTAGTTTGTTATTTAATTATATTTATTCACTAGCTGTCGGCCCACGGCTGCACCCGTGTTTCATATGTTCTTCACTGCATTTTTTTTATACGGAACCCTATTTTTTGTTAATTACTAAGATGAAGTAAAAATATTTCTCATAAATACAAGCATTTGCCCGTAAAACTGTGTGCATTGAATTGGGTTTTCATCATTTTTTTATGAGTTTTAATTTTATTACGCGGAACCCTAATTATTTTCGATAATTAAAAGTGCCCTAAGTAACCCGGAGTAAGTTCAGCTATCTACCAAAAAAGTCCCGTTAAAATCTGTCTAGCAATTTCGGAGATTACCCGGAACAAACAGACAGACATACAGACAACAATTTTAAAAATAGTATTTTTGGTATAAGTACCGTATTTACACATTCACATCTAATTAGTAAAAAAAAATGGACATTACAAACAGACACTTCAATTTTATTTATTAGTATAGAATAGATTTAATTTTTTCACATTTTATAACAGAACTGGTTTGTATTGGAAGGTATCAAATTTATTGAAATTGTATTTTTTAAAAGGAATTAAACAATTTTTATAATTTCCAATGGCATTTTCCATTAGCAAAAATATTATTATTTTTATGCTTTACCATCTTATCTTACCAGCTATAAAAGGTTTGAGAAAAAACTTTCTTTAATACACTTTGACCACAATCTCACCTGATGTTAAGTGACGATGTGGTCCAGGATGGTAAACACACTAAACGTAGAGATACTGGTTTGTAAGTGATACTGTCGGAACATACCTATAGGTATTTGACGACAGGTTTTCTAACTTGAGTCCCTAAAACGAAATGAGTAAGGAATTATAATCAATATTGAATGTTCTATAGATAATTCTTTTTAATAAAAAGAAGGTCATATTATGTGTGCCTTTAGTGTGTAGTTTTGTTGTCCTATAAATGCACAAGAAAATATTTAGACAGGTATTTGTACGATACGTGTTTTCTGTCATTGGTTTCCATTTACAATTTTATCAAACTCTGTTTAAACGGCGCTATCAACACATTTGATAAAATTAATTAATCACTACTTCTTATCACGCTGCAGTCTTAACTTCAGTGTTATAGTATTTGTAACATGCTTTTTATTTATCAAAATATTAGTTAAGTTGAGGAATTTAATAATTATATTCATATTTGAATATTGGAGTACGTTTATGCCGTGTGATTATTATAAATTTATTTATATATTATATTATACATTATATTCGACTTTGGAAAAGGTAAACTAGACTAATAAAAGTTTTTACAGTATAATGTTGTGTACGCACAGCGCTTCCACGATCACAACTGATGTTAAGTAACTATGTGGTCGAGGATGGTAAGAAAACTAAGCCTAGAGATATTGGCTCTCAAGCGATGCTGCCGGAACACACCTATTGGTATTTGGCGACAGGTTTTCAAACTTGAGGGTGGTAAATACCTAGGTGGGCATTATTAGAGAATGCCCTTGAATCTAGAAGCGATGATGGCGTAGTGGTAGTGCGGCCCGATTCCAACTGTAAAAAACAGCGTAAGCTTTCAGTGAAGGAAAACATCGGTAGGAAACTGTAGCATGGTGGTAGGGCATTTTCTAATAATGCCTGACTGGGTAGCTATCACTCTCAAGTTAGAAATCCTGTCGCCAAATACCAATAAGTGCGTTCCGTCATCATCACTTGAGAACAGTGCCTTGCCTTTGGGCTTAGTGTGATTACCATGCTGGACCACATCGTCACTTAATATCATGCTAGATTCCGGTCAAAGCACTGAGCCTATACCGTGTAAAAAAAATGTTGGTTGTTTCTCTTCTTTTCACATAATAAATATAATGATAACTGAGATTTAAAAGGTAAATAACGATGAAATCCCAAAATATTATACTATTTGGTTTGTATAGTTTAAATTATCTAATAATACATGGTAAATGCAGCAGAATCTCGATAAGCCAAACATCGATAACTTAAAAAAATCTATAAGTTCAAAAAAGTCTTATTCCCTTCCATCAGAGCCAAAAATCTCTATAACTTAAAAAACGAAACCTAGATAACTTAAACGAACAATTTGCATTTTGTGATCTTTTTTAAAACAATATAGTAACGTTGCAGTCAATAGTATTTCAATAAAATTAATAAATAAAGTACGTTTTTCTTTACCTTGGTTCGAAGAGTCCGATATGAGTAAGCTGTCCTGGCTTTAAAAATTTATTCTGGGCATATCCTGTTAAATAAATTAAATTTTTAATGAATAAAAGAGAATCTCCAAATTGTAGTATTCGTAGTCTGCAGGAAGATGTATACCATATAATTATGGAATGTGTTCATAACGAAACTCAAAGACGTTGAACATTTGAATTAATTATGACGTTGGTTTGTGCAATGTATTGTGGACTCGCCCAATAACGAGAGAAGTCAAATCGATTTATGATTTGGTGGACGTCGGTATTAGGGCGAGGGCGAGGAATTAATTATTTAATTTATTTTTACCAGTCATTATTACAGTTGTTTTATTTTAATATAGGCTTTATATATGTATTGAATGGATGAGGATGGAACGTTCTTTGCGAACAAACTCTCTTTAAAAATAAAGATTAAAAAACAAAGAGGACGGTTGTGACATTTGAAAATAGATTTAGAATTTAATCTACTAATAATATCGATACATAGCACAGAAATGAACCTCGATAAGTTAAATTAGGATCCATCAAAACTTCATCATCAAATATTTGAATGAAACCCTCGGTAAGTTACAAACCTTGCACATTTAAATTATTTACTATGGCCCCTGGCGTTTAAGTGATCGAAGTTCCATCTTAATAGTGTAGTATCTAACAGTAGGTTATCTAGCTTCAATCAAATCAAACATAACAACCTCCTAATGTTAACTTTCTCTTGTTTTTATTCTTCTTGAAAAATAAGTTATCATGTTAAATTATTCAACGAAAGCATTGTTGTGTTTTGACCAACGATTAGAGTAAAAGTTACATTAAGATTGCGTGCGAACTAGAGACCATAAGGTCAATGACCTAAACGCATGTAATATTATTATGTTAGAAGATGTTGACAAATCGATACTAAAAATAAAATTGGAGTGTTTGTTTGTAATGTCAAAATTATTATTTTTTACTAGATATGAATGTATACACGATGCCTATACCAAAAATACAATTTTTATTTTTTTTTTGTCTATCTGTTTGTTCTGGGTTATCTCCGCAACGACTGGACGGATTTTGACGGGACTTGTTTTGGTATATAGCTGAAGTTACTCCGGGTAACTGAGAGAACTTTTATTTTTCTAAAATAATTAGGGTTTCCGCGTAAAAAATTAAAACGCAGTGAACAACATGTAAAACGCGGGCGCAGCCGCGGGTGCACACCTAGTATTATGTAAATATCAAATTGCTTATGTTTTATGTAATATGTGTAATTATAACCTTAAGAGGACATGCGGTCGGCAATAGATTTGGAAAGTAGGTATTTCAGAAATGTATTTCTATCGCGTTCCGCCTCAAAGAAAGAGTTATATAAAACACGAAAGGGACAACTGCAGCTCGGGCTGATATTACTTACTGTATGCAAATAGACGAAAACATCACTACATAGTACTCTGTTTCCTCCTCCAAAACTAAACCGATTTTTATTTTATTTTGTAATTATATTCGTCAAATTTGTTTGACGAACGTCTGAAAATAACGGTAAAGATCGATCATTTTTTTCATTTTCGAAGGCTCCTAGTTTTTACAATAACTAATTTATGGAAAAAATCAAAACGTATGGGCATGGCGGTGTTATAGGCATGTATATTATTTGGTATAATTTTTTTACCAATATGCTATTGTCCAGGGAGGAAACAGGGGACTACGTTTGTACGGAATAAATGTCGCTAGCCTATCCTCTAAAGAACAATATATGTATATTAGAAAGAATCTACTTCTGAATAAACTATAGGCTCAGTGCTTTGACCACAATCTCACCTTATGTTAAGTTACGAGGTGGGGCAGGATGGTAAAAACACTAAACCTAGATACTGGTTTTTAAGTGATGCTGCCGGAACACACCTATTGGTATTAGGGCCATAGGTTTAAAAATCTTGTGGGTGGTAGTTACCCAGGTAGGTATCATTAGAAAATGCCCTACCATGCTATGGTTTCCTCACGACGTTTTCATCACCAAGAGCTCAGGCCGATTTTAGAGTTGGTGGGATCAAACGCACGTCGATTGACGCGGAATCCGGCCGCACTGCCCACTATGCCATCATCGCTTCTAACATACAGGCACTTCAATTTTATTTATTAGAAGATATTATGAAAACCGATTATTTAAGAGAGACGTGAACAATTTTGTATAATTCTATACTTTTAGGTGTAATCTGCAGTAATATAGCCCGTAGGATTTATTTAAATCGGTTGTTGCTTGTTGTGACATAAAGGGTAAAAAAGAAGAGATGTGTCTTTTTATATACATATATAGTCTGTTAAATATAGCCTGATTCAAATGACCGTTATCTGCAAAAAGAGCAACATAACTTTGCTGAATCGTCTGACTATTGATTATATTATCACCTGAAGATTCATTCATATCTGGCAAATTAATCGTTTTTTTTTTAAATACAGTGCTTCATATATAAATCATCTACAACAAATAACAATAATAGGTATGTATTAAAAAATAATAATAATGTACGACGCCCTTACAAGGTTACGATATAGTGCAAAAATGTTAGAGACGGGTCACATCGATAGACTTAAGTACGACTTTAGTCTGTGTTTTATACAGCACGCAGAACGGTGTGTCACCTCTCGAACTACGTTTACCAGTCCATTGCGACTCTAGTTGCGATTTTAATATTTCGTGCTACAGGGCTGTTATCTTGTACAAATACAAGTGGCTATTTTATATATCAAAATATATTTTTTTCTTTCCAAGAAAACCTTTACACCAGATGACCGGAAGAAATAAGGTGATCAATAGTACGCGCATATTATTTATGACAGAAGATTTGAAACTAGATGTCCGCTTTGATCAATTCAATTAATTAATTATTCCAGCTATTCTGATCCTGATAACAACGAAGACACTCAAATAAGATGTATACAAATAAGTCAATAAACAAACAATGTTTAATCTTTTATTCTTATTTTAGCCCAGTTTAATCCTGTATACTAAATATTTACATACATTATAATACAGACTGCTTTTACCATACGCACTTTGAACTATTCATTTCATCGATAATTTCTCGGCAATAGTCAAATTCGTTTGAGAGTTGTCATTTTAATCAAGCTATATTTCACCGACTATCGATGCTGAAACCTCCCAGGGGGGGGGGGAGCTGGTGGGTATTAAATGTTGCTAAAATTTCACGTCCTTTATAGTATGCAAGAAGGTAAGGGCACTCCGGTTTGAAATGTAAACCTCAATGTCCGCATAAAGTTAATTTTATGCAATAAAATGTTGTGAATTATAAAATTATATTGAGTTAACGAGTAAAAATGTTTGATCGAAAGTCTATTTATGCTTGAAACAAATGAGATGAGATGGAGATGAATTTGATCCTCCCATTTTATTGATTAACCTCAAAATATAGGTACGTGACCCGAATGCAATCAATAAGTTTCACTTTTATTACAAAGAGTATTTATTTAAATGCCGCATCGAAATATACGAGGATGGCATTATTATTAAGTCAGGTTTGGAAAATCGGTCACAAACGAACTGTGAATAGATGATTGCTGATTTTGTAGCAAGTTACGGATCGTGCATTTGTACGAGCTTTTAAATTTCAATAGGCATTCTGAATCTAGAAACTATTTGCAGTAAATAAGTTTACGTAATATTGATGTATTTAAGATTCTCGGGTAGGTAAGAATCACCTACATTTTATTAATCGATATGTATCTAGTAGGCATAATATGTATGTATTTAGTAATGATTTAATTTTATAGCTGTAACGTGATAAGGTTTCTGAAAACTTATTTTCTAGTAATAACAATGTTATTAGGGTTTTAATCGTAACCTATCCGTCGAGTCGAGTCGTGATCTATTCACAGCAAACTGCTTTGTTAAATGGCATGCAAATTAGGTATGAGCCATTAAGTATAGTTTATTTAAAACTACTTTACCTTCTAATGATGTAGGATTTGCTAGACCCTTCATTCCAGGGTAGAAACAATGAATCTTTTTATTAATTACTAGCTGTGTCCACGACTTCATTCGCGTTCATTATTTAAAAATTAAATTGGACCAAATTATAAATATAAACCATTCCTAAATCTACAGGAATAGACAGAGTTTTTTTATTAAAATCGGTTCAGCCGTCTAGGAGGAGTTTAGTCACATACACACGCACAGAAGATTTATATATAAAAAGGATATTAGTATAGATATAATATTTAAAAAAAAATTGATTCCAGCTTGTTTATATCGCCCGGAAGTATGTAGTACTTTTGCTGTTTTCAATAATCTTCTTCTTGTCTGATGTGAAGTTTCATATAAATAAAGTACTAATTGTGGACATCTATACATATTTTTATGTTGTGTTGTTGTTACTACTAATTTCTTGCGATTTAATTCTGCATAGATTTCAGAATATCCCCGTACACCATCGTTATTTTGTCACCATGATAGTTGTAATTTAAGTTTTATCAAACACAATGTATGTCCGTATTTCTAATTTTGTGTTAAATTGCTTACGCTTGGTCCATAATCCATACTCGATTTGGCATATTTACATATTTTTGGCTTTGGTAAAATTATGAAAATGATATTTAGGGTACTAAAAATTATTTCCAGTTTGTACATAGTAGTATTTTTCTTAGCAATTTACAATTGTTAGCTCAATATGTTAATAATTTATATAATACAAGATCACATTGAAGTAACTTAAACATTGGGGCTTTCAAATCACAATATCGATGGTATTTATGAGAAAAGAGAAAAGTGTTAAGAATGGCGATTGTACGTGGGAAGCAAGCACAATAACTCCAACCACGCCAAGTGTTCCGCCATACATTTTCTAATTCTTAAATATATGTGTCAATTTAACTAATTAGTTAGAGTTTATCTTTTAAACTATTTCAGTGTTCACTTCTAATTATCTTCTAATTCTATTATGTAATCTTGTTTCAGGTAATCCCAGTTTTTCTTATCACTGTGATTGCAAGATGTCAATGCGATCATGGTAATAGATTTGCTATTAATAACGGAAACAGCGATTTAATGTTTGGGGATTTATTAAAACCACCTCCACCGCCATCACTCTCACAAATTTTACCTGCACCTTTCTATGGAGGAAGAAATCAACGTAATAACGTCGATATCAGCTACCAATCACCACCACCACCTCCACCGCTGTTACCAACTCCAGCGGAATTCAAATTTCCAGCACCATTTTATGAACAATATAATTTTAACTTTCTACGTTCACCACAACCATTCACAACTACTCCTTCACCTTCTTTATTTCAAAAGGTCTCTACGTGGCTTTTTCCTTCCGAACAAACCAGTCATGATATAGGATCAATAGCATATAATAAAAATAATAACAATATTAGTCCAATTAAAAAAGATTGCAATCCGTGTAACTTAGTGCCATGGATACCAGTGATTAGATATAATAATTTAGGAGATAAAAATGTTAATCAAAATTTGTTACCAACATATGGGCCTGCGAGTCCTACGGCTTTTGGTCAAAATGTAGTACCGACACAACAGCCTTATTATGTACAACATGATCAAAACAATGTACCACAATTAAGACCTGGTATACCCGATGTACCTTATAATCCTGCTATTCAAGCTTATAGCCACAGTTCTGATACTCAGGTTAGTGGAACGTATGGCCCTCCAAGTCCCACACATATCATGCAGACAAACGTACCTAACTATTCTGGTTCAACAATTTCTGTACCCAGTAACTCATATATACCTATACCTAATTTATCTACGCATTCACAAAGTAACTCAGAAAATCAAATAAGTTCAGTATCTTTACCTGTTAATTCTCAAAGACAAATTAGTTCATCACATATTGGAACTTCAACCCATAATCCTTCGACATTTTTATATGCAACACCGACACATATTCAACATCCTTCTTCCTTCTATGGATCTCCTCATGTAGTAACTTCATTTCAACCAGTTACACAACCTTTTATAACAGGAACATTAAGTAAAGAAACCGAAGTAGAAATACTAAACAATAATAATAATTTGGAAGAACTACGTCCGCCCGAAATTGTACATCAAACAAAGTTTAGAAACTCATACGGTGATCCTATTAGTAACAAAAGTATTTTGAACGTTCCTTACTCTATATCAGCGATTGCAGCTGAATCAACAAAGATCCATACTCAAGTTTTACCCGAAAAAAAACTTTTAAACGTCCAAATATTTCATTAGCCCTGGCAAATCCGGCTCCTTTTACTTTGAATAAAGGCAGAAATATACATACATTACAACCTGTTGCATTGCCTAATTTGAGTGTGTCACCGTTGCCACCAATATTTAATGCTAGACCATTTAGGCCAATAACCTCTACTTTTCCTGCGATTGGAAGCCAAGGAATAAATCATGCACAAACGACATCACATAATGTAAACATTGCACAGAGTGTACCACTTGTCGAATTTACACACTCTGTTGACTATCCAGCGACTTTCATTCAATCACCTCTAATTGAAATTAATGTTTCTAAGAGTAAAAATAAAACAAAAGAATATAGACATATAACAAATAGTTTTTGTTGTAGATGAAGTTAGAGATATAACTTCTCAAGCATCAGATGATCATATTTCTGCAACCAAACCAATCTCTCACTCCAACTTTGAAAGTACTGGTAGTGATATTCCAAATGATATACACGATATCAATACACTTACAGATATAAAAAAGAGTCCGAATGATTATATAAATCATCAAGGTACTTTTAATGATCTTAAAGGCATAAAAAATGAAGATATTGATAAATATCAATTTGAAAGTAATTTACAAAATATCGATTCTCCACTTTTGTATCTAAAACCAAGTATTCCACATAAGAATTACGGAAATTTTGTGGACAATATACCTACCCCTACGGTTGTTTATAATGATTATGAAATATACGATGAATTTCCTGGTACAACAGAAATGTCGTCTACTTCTGTTCAAGGTGGGGATGAAAGTAGAAGTGATTACAATGAGAATATTAATCCTTTTAAAAAAGAAAACGAATACAAACCGAAAATTGTACAGATTATAGTACCTTATACTATGGGGAATAAAGATCCAGAAAGTTGGATCAGTACATCTGAACAAGAATTTAAACCCAGAAACATTCCTCCTATCACGCATAATTTACAGACAAGTACAAAAAGTTATAGTACACGAGAAGCAATAACAACAGAGGAATCAAAATCGTCAAGTACTGAAAATTATGATTTAGACCAATATAATTCAGAACCTAACAATGATTTTTACGATGTTAAAGATCCGCCTTTTGATATTGTTAAGCTTCAACATACTATCGATGACTGGACACAACAGGAATACTCAAAGGAATACAAAACATTGCAGAGAACAAGAAGTAATGAAAATTATGCAAAACAAATACCAGATGAATATTTCACAACAACCGTTCCAACAAATTATGAAACGGAAACTACTAACTATAATTATGATGTATTCGATCACGAAAGTGCAAGTAGCATACAGTATTCAGTGGCTGAGGAAAGTAATAAAAAATTTACAAAACCACGTAAAGAATACAATATAATTGAAAGAACTAAAATTAAACCTAACACTGACAAGAGTAATGTATTAAATGATTCGCATAAGCTATTTATTTACACAGCTGCATCTTCCTTTAGAACTAGTACCACTTCATCAAGTACGACTCCCACTACAACAACTACAAGTCCTGCTCCTTGGGGTAAAATACAGACGTCGATATCTCCTTTAACAAAAGAGAAAGTTTATGTGGTCACATCAAAACCATGGAGGGAAACACGGAACCAAACTAGTGGATGGTATGAAGAACTAAAATCTATGAAAACTTACCTTAAAAAAAGATATTATCGCATCTGATGGTCTACCGTTTCAATCTCCTAGATTTATAAATCGGCCATCATTCGGGTTTACATCAGGAGGAAAAGTTGAATCCTCAAAATTAGATTCTTTGTATGGTTTTTCTAGAAGCTGGTATCAAAGTAGTAAGTATCGTAGTTATTACTTTACTATTTTTTCTTTATTTCTTTTATCTTAAGATGTTCTAATAAGTATTCTATGTTTACAGTAAACGATTTGGAGAATCAGGGGCAAAACAATACTTCATTTTTGGGAGAAAATTTTCAGCAAGAAATTGCCACAGACCAACAAGAGGTTATATTCAACTTGATATTAACTTAATTGTTTATTTATTAACTTAATTATTGGCCATAAAAAAGGGCATACGTGTAAAATTATACACAGAAAAAATAATTAATTATATTCTCTCGTGAATTTTAAAGTGCTACATTTTTAAAGCGATGTTCTGATCTGAGAGATCGGTTTCATTGCTCCGGCTTAGTATTCAATTCCATAAATAATTGGCAGTATTACAATACTTGAGTCAAATTAATTTGAAAAATTACATATTTACTTAAAATGAAAGTTTTCTTACCTATTTTTAAATTTTATAAAAGACAATTTATTCGGTTTACGACAATTATAAAATATTACAATAATTAAAAAAAAGTTTTTTTCGTCATTCTGTTTGCTTAGGTATTTGTATCAGGCTATTTATATTTTTAATATTTTTTTTTTGATCTTCTCATCTAATTCTTATGTTTTAGGATTTAACAAGTACGAATGCAGAACCCCATAGGCTAAGGAACGGCAAATAATGAACAATTTCAGAAAGATTCTGGAGAAGACCTTTTAATACGAAAATGTGTTGTGACATTGACATTAGTGCAGATGGAGAAAAAACATTTTTATAAGAGTGATAAAGTGAAAGAACATTGTTACATTACGAATATTTGAACAAACTATGTATTGTAAATATTTAAATAGGATTCGCGTTATTAAATGTTAAATTAGCCAAATTTGAATATTGCATAGAGAATGTCTTACTATTTAGTGTACCTACCAAAGTTGTAATGTTTATAATTTCACTTCCAAAATCATGCTATAATAAAGGATTGCATAATGAAATAAGTACATCGATTAGATTTAGTTTATTTGTTAAGTGAAATTATTTTAGTAAATTCATGAAATATTTTATTATAATTTGTATGTATATATATATAGAAAATGTGTAAATAATGTGACATTACTTAGGTGACGTATATTTAAAAATAAAAATACAAGAATTTTGTACTTTGACAATTACAATTTTCACTATTAATTTTCTAAGCGCTTGTTTGGTCTTTTACTTCGTTTTTATTTTTCATTTTAACGTACATGAATTCAGCACTCCATATGACGATCGTCACAAACGTAACAAAATTTAGCACTATTATTGGCGAGACATAAGAACCAGACGATTCACGTATACGACCTGAAAGAATGTTAAGGTACTTGTTACAAAAATTAGCACTCCGCCTGCTACTGCTTGCTGAGGGATTTTGCATAAAACTATGTTACTAAGTTATGATACTGAATACTCACTACTCTGCGTAAATTAAGATCATGGGATCACGACTTTAACTATAGGAAAGGCTATATTAGATAGTATTTGTTCTTTAGTAAGAATTATACGAGTATAGTAAATCATAAGGCGAAATTTTCATCTTTTTATTAATAATACATTAGGTAAACATTTTGAATACTCGATCATAATTCCACTAACAAATACAGTTGGTAAATTAAAAATTGTAACAATTGTATTCGAATAATAGAGATATTGGAAGTGACACAATTAATATTCTTACCTAAAAGAGTTCCGATTGATACAATAGTAATCCCATTGAAGAACATTTGAATTCCAGAAGCAAAAGCAAGTCTGTCGATGGGCACATAACTTGGAATTACAACATTCATATACACTGTTCTTATTCCTTTTGTGATACCCATAGCCAATGCTACAAATAACATTCCAGTGAAAGTAGTTGTAAATAGCATTACTGAAAAAAAAAAAAACAAAATTTCTTTAAAGGGGAGTTAAATTTAACAAATATTTAAATTAAGCAGATGATGACGATATTAATGATAATTAGTCTGAGTTCTATAAGCTATAAACGTGTTGCATACTTAAATAAATTATAGGCATATTTTAATACTTGAGAGATAAGTAAATAAAAATACTTTGTTCACCTAAAAAAAGTGTCGGCAATTACTCAAAGATATAAAATGTAGTACGAATGAACTGATAACGCAAGAAATATCGTAGTTATTGTCTATTTATACGTTAGGAAATTATAAGCACTCTAAATGATTCACATTATAGCCTGCATATTTTTCATATGGAATGGGGTATTGTTTTTTATTGAGTATAAACTTAAAAGTATTAATCACAAGGTAAATACTTACTGCATCTCACAAAAATAATCATAAGTAAGCTGACCATGTACATAATTCTAGGTGGTTTGTGACACCATTCTCCAATAAATGGTGCTAAAATCCGAAATAACGAGTCTGAAAGCCCTAATACAGACATTATTTTAGCAATTTCACTTGTTTCAAACTTTAACATGTCTTTTAAAATAATTGGCAGTAGAAGAGTGAAATTAGTTTCAACACAAGCTGCTATTGACAGACCCAACAAAATATTTACAAATATCGGATCTCTCAAAAGTGTCAAATCGAAGAAATCAACAAAACTACTAAAATATGTTTTATTCTCTGTTTTCTTTTCATTTGTTTCTTCAATAATCTCTTTACTTTTTTTAATATTTTCTATCTCGTGGAATATGTTTATGGAACTGCCCAGATTAACTTCTTGAGATTCCCACCATTTGTATCGAGACTCCGATAATGGTAACTCTGGTGATTTTGTACGAATGTCGGGGTGCGATACAGCATTTCTGGCTTGTAAATTTGAACTACTAGTAAGCGATTTCATCGATAAACTTTTTGTCTGCAAATCACCATTTTCTTGTGATGCAGCTAGTCGCACTAGTGTTGGAAGCCCTGATAAGTGTTAAAATGTTAATAAAAAATCTAAAAATATGATTATCAAATTAAAATAATGCTAAAAAAATATCTTGCCTGGTTTTGATGAAGTAGTAACGCTACCATTAATAAGTTCTACATCCGGACCATTATTTAAAGGAACTATTTCTTCATGAATAGGCGGATCTTTTAGATACCATTTAGCTGGTCTAAGTAAACATGCTGCTAGAAGTGAGTGTAGGCAAAAGGCACCTAAAATTAATACGGCATATCTCCAACCGAAAGCATACATAAGCGTACTCATGACTAGAGGCATATAGATTGTGGCCATTCCTGTAATAGACATTCCTATGCCTATTGCTCTTCCTCTTTTCTCTTTAAAAAATGAATTTATCGCTAGTGTGAACGCTGCCATCACTGCAGCAACTCCCATTGCTGAAAGATAAATAATTTATTGAAAAATATATAAAATTCTATTAGTAAAAGCTTGTGTAGGTATATTGAATTAAAAAACTTACAATTTATAATACTATATGATAAGAAAAACGACCAAAAATTGGTCGATATCGAAGTCAGCATCATGCCTGCTGATACTAGTAAAGCTCCAGTTACGGCGACTTTTCTATAACCAAACCTTCGTAGTACAGGACCTCCAAAGAACGAAATAAGCATCCCTAAGCTGTGGTTAAGAATTATAATAAGGGTGCCCTGGGTTGCTGAAAGACCAGTCTCATCGAAAGCTTCTTGAAATATTAATCCAAATCCTCCAACTAGAGGAAGAACAACGGCCTGTAAATAAATTAATCAACATGTAATAAAGGGCTGAGTACCTGTCCAATAGAGTTTGAATTAGTTTTATTTGGCAAGAGTTACGAAAACTTTGGCGACGATAGTGAACTAAAACTATCTATTTTTAGATTGCTATGTTCGAAATAGTGCGAAATAATTGACTACAATTGTAATCTCTGAAAATGCATGATTAACTTTAAATAATATAACTTATTATGGACTTAGTTTAGGACTTATTTAGGTTACTTGGTACTTGGTAACAAGCATATTTGTATTTATGTATTCTCAAGTGTTTCACACATTATGTATTGCTTCTACATTTAATCAGGTATGTAAATTTTACCATAATAATTTAAGTTATTTGTTAAATTTGAATCAAGGATTCTTTGTCTCTGATAAGCATTCGCTAAATGATAGGCTACACATATAAAATATATTTCGTAACAATTATGATTAACCATTTGTTATCAATGTGGAAAATTATGTCACAGATTAAAAAAGTAATTTGAATCAAATTAGATTTTTATAATGTTAATTGAGGTGCAAAGACAATAGAACAATATTTTAGAAACTTCACCTAATGAAAAAATAGGAAAAAACCTATTAGTTATTAATGTGTCGAATACCCATAAAAATGAGACAATAGAAAGACAATAGGAAAACAATGAAAAGCTGGCGTAACTCCAGGTTAGTGCTCAAGGAGGTAAATAAGGCACTCGTGATTAATTTTATCGCCGGAAAATGTAATACATTTTAGTGCAAATAGTGGCTCATTAGGCATTTTGCATTTAAGGATGAACAATATTGAGTTTCTTCCGGTAGTATTTAATCGAAGGAATAACGATCAACTAATAATCGTCTTAAAAGGACACTAGAGGAGATTCTTCTTGAATCGCAATGTATTTAATGTGCCATAATTAATAGGTATGTTACTAATTTGCTAAATAATAACAAATAAACTAAAAATAATTTATATTACTTATTTAGATTGAATTGAATATTATAGAATATTTTGACCCAAATAATAGTTACACATGAGATTGGAGATGTAACAATATCGTTAAACTAAATAATCCGTAAACAAGGTCACTGATATTAAGTTTCGTCAGTGGTGGAGACCTCAGTACAATATTCCATTCGAGGGAATTTAAAACATTTAATGAATAATATCAATGTCAAAGAAAGTGAAATTAATATTTATATTTAGAGCTTATAATACCACAGATATATTATGACAGCATATTATGTAAGTATGTATTAATGAAAATACTGACAATAATGAAATTAATCTTGTTTTGAATTATTTTCTTAATTATTTCATTCAATGAAATCACTTTTAATTGAATTAAAAATCGTTTGGATATACTTTTCTAAGAGCTATTTATCTTCATGAGGACGACATTTTTTTAAATAAATATTTCTCAGTTGTAATTGATAATTAGTAGTTCGCTTTTACACATACAGTAATCAATCAAGAAAACAAAAGAAGAGCGTATTATATTACCGGAAACGTGTAGGATAGCGATTTAAAAGATGTTCGAAATAAAGATACACGCTTAGATAATATCATAAGCGGTATTCAGGATTATTAATCTATGTTTATTTATTATTTTATTTAACACTATTACACAGAAAGTGAGTACAACGCCTTAGGCATTTTCTTCCAGCCAACCTTGGGGTGGTGAAGAAATTAACACGAGTTTAGAGATGCAAAAGATATAACTAAACATTAGTATGTGTAATATTTTAGAAATATATAACACATATATACAACATTATATGCATACATAGATAGTAATACAATAATATAAGTAGAACACATAAATACCTACATAATAAGACATATATATGTTATTAAAAAAATTATTTACTTACATTATTTAAAGCATATGCGAAAGTTACAACCCACCCGTACCCACCATCGGGTGGCACTTTATACAGGCCTGCACTCTTCATATTATATGTATGTTTTAAATTATGAGTTTATATAATTACACATAATTCACTAATAAAACACACGATCAGTTCACTTTTGTGATCATTTTCACCGAGAGATTTAGAATTTTTTTGAACTACAGTAACACCAAGAACCCCTGTACAGCCCGTGGTCTGTCTTCAGTAATGCGTAGATGGTAATCCATGCGTAGATGCTCGCAGCAACATTCACACGCAGAGTGTGACAGAACACACTGCACAGTAAATACGGCACTCGTTATCAGACTGACTTTAATACTCGTTTATCATAAGTTTTATTAAATAACAGATGAGTAAAATTCTACTTTTGTATGAAAATTAACAATCAATTTCAAGTGTCCGTTATTGAAAATGATTTCATACAATTATTCGTCATTGTTGATAATGTTTGATGGGTTCCGTATAATTTATACAATCGCCATAAACGTTCCTAATTAAATCCTTTTACAATAGAAAAAGAGTAGACTAATAATAAAATTGTTTCAAATTAGTAATGAAAAGTGTGTACAGATAAAAAGGCATTGTTTATAAATTAAATAAGCCTAAAGTTGACATTAAAATGAGTATAGAATGTAATAAATAAAAATGTCAAATGGCCGCAATAAAAATGTCAAAAACAACACTTGGGTAAAAAAAAATCCAAGAAAACCATTATTATATAGAACCATAATCAGTTCATTCTTGATAATAATTACTCCTTGTTTTTTATCTTTGATAGAATGGCCACGCAAAGTATTAAAATAGTATTAAATTTATCATTTGCAATGATAAAGTAGAAAGAGAATTAGTTTAGATTAATGGGTCGTTAAACATTTCAAATGATATTATAGCTTTTATAAAATCTTACAAGGCCACAGTATCAAGGTAAATATATTACATTATAGAAAAATGATTATAAATTCAAATAGATATGAAACAAGCAGTATACGCGGTTTCGCTTGCTCTTGATGATTACACAATAATTACCTATTTATAAAGGTATACATCGTATACAGGTATACAGGTATACATCGATGTATCTTACAAATAATGCTCAAGCCGAGGTTCGTACCACTTTATTGCCCTAGTGCTAGTTACCCTTTTGCGGCTGAATGCCTTCAGCATTCGTCTACAAAATTCGGTGAAGTTATAAAGGCCCACCCTTCCGGTCAACAGCATTAGCTAGGCAACATGAAACATCGATGTATCTTGAACATTAACTTAGATTTAGTAGTAAATTTGACTGTTACACAATTTATTTGTGGATAAGATACTTTTTATAGTTATTTTATTTTACTAGTTAAAAATATACGTAAACGCGATTTTGAAGCGATGATGGCGCAGTGGGTACTGCGTTTGGATTCCGCGTCAATCGACGCGTGTTCGATCCCCACCTATCCGGCTCTAAAATCGGCATGAAGGAAAACATCGTGCGGAAACCATAGTATGCTGGTAGAGCATTTTCTAATGATGCCCGCCTGCGTAGCTAACACCCTCAAGTTTGAAAAATCTGTCGCCAAATACCAATAGAGTTGTCCCGGCAGCAGCACTTGAGAACCAGTATCTAGGCTTAGTGTGTTTACCATCCTGGATCACATCGTCACTTAACATCAGGTGAGATTATGGTCAAATCACTGAGCCTATGAGCCATGTAAAAAAAACACCATGGCATAACAAGGTGACACAGAATCATGATGAAAAAAAGGATACAGCATATTTTAAATAAACGTGTATATGTTTTAGGCTTATTTGATTTATAAACACTGATTTAATAATAATGTTGTTTGTATCTTTTTGCGTCAACGTACAAGAATCGAATTCTCAACTCAGTAATGTTTAAAATTCAATTCATTAAGTCATATATTTTCATTTTTCAATGTTTTTTATGGAAATTCATTGCACACAGGAAACCTGAATTTTTTTCTAGCAGCAAATTATAGAAAAATAAAAATATTATCAACTGTTGAATAAGAAATTATTTGACATTACAAACATTACGTACAATTTAGAAGAATTCCTTGCAATTTCGAATTGCTTTCAACTGAATTTGGAAGCTCAACCTAGCCCTGTAGAAGATATACCACAGGAAAACACTAGTTATTTTTTTAAATTTTAAGTTACTTATAGTAGTTACTTATATAAGTATTTCAGGAGCTTTTTTCTATACAGTAATTTTTATTTGACAGTCACATGGAGTTTGTAATTACAGAACGAGTTGGGAATAATATTTTGTTCATTCTGATCTCCCAGTCTACTAGTTATTTTACATTATGTATAAAATTATGTAGCAATTAAATGTTCAAATAAATAAATCACCTTGGTTATATATAATACTATTGTGCGTTCAAATGCGATGGTGGTCGAAAGGATGAGACCTATGGTAAATCTAAATAATAGTTTGTATTTGAATGTGTTTTTAGGATTTTACGTATAGTTTGGCTTTGGGATTTGTGTAAATTTATTAATTTTAATCAAGTTGTAATAATCATAAAAGAACACATCGATGGCAAAGCCGAACGCTTGGAATCTATATACTCGTATACCATTGCATGCTTGAGTTTAAAATGTAACAAACATTTGTTTTATATTTTTGCCGTGAACAAATGAATAGGCGTTTAAATGCTATTTGTAGTACCTAAAACATTAAAGTTTCAATGCAATAAAATCTCAAACTACTTCCTCCCTTCATAGGCTCCATAGGAACACAAAAATCCGCTGTGCCTTTAGTAAAAATGAATCTATTTCACTTTTGAAAATGTAAAACTTTTTAATTGACTTAATGTTTGAACAAGACTATTAAAATATGTTAACACTTTTAAATAAGAAGTCACAACACATATCACAAATATTACATAAAAAATAGTCTATTAAGTATATCGACCTTCTGATATTAGCGCGTAAAAATATAAGCGAACTAGTTGTGCATAGTAATCTTCTGCACAGACTGACATATGTATGACCCTTTAAAACTGTCATGACTTTGACAACGGTTCCCAATTGACATTATTAGTTAACGTCCGCTCTGAATGCTAGTAAGCGTTCATATAATTCGATTCGAGTTCAAATAGAGAGTTCGAATGTCATATCCATATTATAAATGCTAATAATTATACGCAGAATCTAAATGTAAAACTACAAAAAACAGGTTATTCAAGGTAAATAGTGACGATTTTTATACTTTCAGAATATCGGGATATTTTATGATTAGGTTTTGAAGGATGATCCACGGTGGATCCGTGTATCCTCCTAATCCTCTCAGTGATTCGAAAAATAAACGTTACTCTACGAAGGACGCATCTTAGCGCCTTGTTCCAATGAGGAATCGATCATTTATAACGTAAGGGGGCATTCATTAATTACGTAAAGGTCCGCAGGGGGAGAGATCAAGACTATACATGCCCTTATCTTGGAGGGAGGGGGGTGAGGGGTGCAAACCCATTACAACGTAATATTCTACAAGTCGAAATTTATTATTAAAAATCTATTTCTATTTCGGATGCTGAATGGTTTTAATTAATCAAAATTATTTTTTTAACTAAATAGATATGAATGTGTACAAGATACCCATAACGAAAACAAAACTTTTAAATTTTTTTTAGTCTGTCAGTTTGTTCCGAGTAATCTCCAGAACGGCTGGATGGATTTTGACGGGACTTTTTTGGTAGATAGCTGAAGTTCCTCCGGGTAACTTAGGGTACTTTTAATTTTCGAAAATAATTAAGGTTCCGCGCAAAAAAATGAATACTCATAAAAAATTAAATATAATTCGATTCAATGCAGTTTTACGGACAAGTGCTTGAATTTATGAGAGATATTTTTTCTTTATCTTAGTACTAAACAAAAAGTAGGGTTCCGTGTAAAAAAATGCAGTGAATAAAAAATATATGAAACGCGGGCGCTGCTGTGAGCACACGGCTATTATAGTTCTAAATAAAATTAAAAAAAAGCTTTATAATTTTCACTTTAAATAGTAATGATAAAGTATAACCTAAATTATCTGCTAAAAAAATAAAAACTTTGATTTACGTCAAACTGAGTTTTAGTGTAACTGATCCTATTCTAACAACGTTTTATTATTCAGCAAGACGAGATTGAGAGGAGAGGAGAGGGTTCGAGAAATCTTATGTATCCTCACATGGATGGTCAATAATCGTCAAAATGACACTTACATAATTAAAGAATGGGCCGGCCCCTAAGGCTCGAAAAATGGGAGGGGGTTTGAAAATATCAGCAAACATCACAAAGAGGAAGGGAGGATGCAGTGTATTTATTTTTCAATTAACAATGTTTAAATCAAAAATCGGCACTTCGCCTTGACTTACACCTAGATCTTGTTAGTATAAGATAATACACGTGATATTAAAACCTCACCACGTGCCACTCCTCTAGTGGTCACAAATTTACAAAATAAAACCTCTTGACCTGTTCATAGTCACGTACAAAAGAGAGCCCAGAAGTGGTATCGCCCCTTTCCACTTTAGCTCTAATTTTATTTCGTATTCTAAATAATAAGAATAGGGATTGCAATGAGAATTAACAAAATATACAAGAACTGTAAGAATATGTAATACATAATGTCTAGGTTAAGTAAATTAAGTTAAAAAAAAAATAAGAACATAGCTGTAAGAGGATGCTGTAAAATTGTTTTAGTTCATAAGATAGTTTTAAGGTATGTATTTGAACAGAGAGTTAAAATAAAACAAATAGTAAAAGTAAAATTATATTAAATGTCTTAGCAACTATATTTAAATTATAGTAAATATTTATCATTTTTAATCCTTCGCTGTAATCCATTTTAAGGTAATTCTATATCACACGTACTATTTAATTAATATCAATTAACAAAACGTGAGTAAATTATCTCTGCTTGACTTGCGAAAATGATATGAGTTTTGGTTAGTAGGCTTTTACATTATCAAAGGGGTATGGTCAACTAAAAGTTATGCAGCGGTGGTTATTATTGGTTGATTAAGGCATCAAGATTCTTGTGCGATCATGTGGACAATGGCCGTCTACGGGGCACCAGTGTAATATCCGTGTGCTGAGTTCTACGCCGCGGACGGTGGAGGTTTTTGTACTTACAGGATCTCTGCACGTGGGAGGATGAAGCGGAGGTGATCTCCGCCGTGTAACGGTAGTTACATTTTTAGGAATTTTCGCAAGAATAGCTGTATTTGATCTCTGTGAAAGTATATTTAAATAAAAACCTGACGGGCATAGTAACAGGTATCTGTTTTAGTTGCTGAATCTCTTTAAAATATTAGTTAATTTAATTTGAGACAGGCTTCGTAAGCCTCAAAGTTTTTATAAGTTGACAGTTTTTGACATTACAGAGAATTCAAAATACGAACGAACTCTACAGAATTTTTCTAAGAAATTTGTACTAAATCCAAACAACCCTGAAAATAAAAAGTTAAAGCGATGATAATCACGTCGATTATCATGTGTATCCACTTATTCAATGTTGAGGCTATTCCGGTGAAGACGTTGCTATAAAACTATGGTATGCTGGTAGAACATTTTGTAATGGCTGCTTGGCTGACTACCACCCACAAGCACGGAACATGTTTACATACGGAAGTACACTGGCCTACAAGATATAAGGTACATACATAGTTTGTAGGACAGAGCTTCCATTGTATACATAATAATAATATCCCGACCGTAATCGGCCACATCATCTGGGATCCGACTATCGAGGACTTCGTTGGTAGCCCTCAGGTGACTGATATAGCCTATTTTTGTGATGAATGTGCGCTCGATATAATCACTTATAATATGAATACACTATTATTATAATTACAAGTATGAAAGATACAAGCACCTGTAATAAGTATGTCCCGCTAGCGTAACTTAAAAACCATCAATATAGCTTACAACGTCACTCACATCGCTACGTCACACGTCACGTAACATTACCTCAGATTGTGGTCAAACGCTAAAAAATATCCACAAATTATGATTAAGTGCGCTACCGAAATTTCTCATTTTTGTAGCAAATTTGATACATTACTTCAACTACCATTCAGAGTATGATGATACGCAATTTGTAATGATTGCAATTTTTCAGTTTGTGAAAAATTATAGGAAATTATCAGTTGCGTAAAGGAAACTTTTACGATGACGTCACCAATAATGAATGAACACGCTAATGTTTTGTTTATATAGCAAAATCCTGTTAAAACTTATTTGTGCCTATCATTGATATTACTTTTGCATAGGCACTTTGATTTTATTAACGTCTTACTTTTAAACAACCTATTTACAATTAATATTACTTAGTGTTTAATTTACAGTCACATAACAATTTTGCCTCTGGCATAATACCTTTCTATGTCTTTCTATTATATTTAATAATCTGCTATTAATAAATTCTATTCTACCCCCAAATTACATTTTCTATTTATATTTTTAAGGAGATAATTTTAACCTTCACGTGCGAATTCAGATCAACTCCCCAAGGTTTCAGCATAATCAGATGACAAATATACTTACATTCATTTTATTTATATACATTAAAATGAAAATAGAACTGATATCACAAAAGACAAATGAAAAAAAAAACATTTTGAAAAAGAATATTATATAATAATAACTATGATAATATTAATTCTTAAACTATCCATTAAGCTTTGATTGTATCTTTATTGGATATATTTTGACGTCTTGTTGTAATGTATTTCTGTAAACCCCAAGATACTGCAGTCATCCAAGTAAATATGTTTAGACAGTGCAGTTACCGCTGTGGAAGCATTGTCTTTTATCCAACCTGTCAAAGTAAATATAGTTTTAATTTATGTTACTTACTGAATCATAGAAAACAATTCAATACCTACTTACCAACTATTGGTCCTAATGTGAGATATACTATTCCAGCTGTTAGCAATTGTATGCCAGTTGCTCCAGGCAATTTATGTAAAGGTACGTGCGTTGGAATAACTAAAGCCATGAAAACTGTCCTTAATCCTTTTCCAAAGCCTATTATTACTGCTACTAATATTACTACCCAATATGCCTGGCAGTACGCTAAAACTAAGAAATTAAAGAAGTTAATGATTATGTAAATTTTAATAAATTATTAAATTAGTAAGAAAATATAAATTAATTTACCTACTCTACCCATTGCCATTGACATGACGCCAAATAGAAAAAAAGAACTGTTTTCCCATCCAATTTTGCCAGCAACGAAAGGAATACAAAATCTGACACAAATATCAATACCTGCTAACAATGACATAAACAGAGCAACCTCTACCTTGCTTTTACCGTAATCACCAAGTATAAAAGGGGTTAAAATAGAAAAGTTTAATTCATTAAAATTAGCCAATGTTATACCCAACATCAAATTAATAAAAGTAAAATCTTTTAATAAATCTAAATCAAAGAATATCGAGACTTTTTGACAAAAAGTTAGCTCTTTTTCATCGTCTTCTTCGTCATTATCTTTTTTTCTAATTGTCACGTCATTCTCATTTTCACTTATTTGAGTGATCAGTATTTTTACTTTTTCAGTTTGAGTATTTTCATTTTCTTTTAAATATTCTTCTAACTTTAAAGAAGCTTGTTTCAAAACCTCACTTTCATAATTGAAGTTGTTTGATTTTCTTCGATGTTTTGTACGATTTGATTGATTGCTGTGGTTGTCTTTTAAATATTTTCTTTCTTCATATTCTTCTTGATTTTTGAAAGAAATATTGCTTTGGTTATCTTTATGATATTTTTCCCCGTACTGACCATCCATCTTAAATGATTTTATGCTTTTGTTTCCAGCCATTTGTTTTTTCGGCTCTAGTGGCAATAACTTCTGCTTGCTTTGGATCAATATTTTCTACGACAACCTTTTCTTCGGCTTTTAAATCTTGTGGAGCTTTTAAAGTAGGACAGTCTTCTATTTCAGATTCAGGAATCTGTGTATCTAAAGTAATTGAAGTTTTACGTTTTGCTTTATAAGGCTCTCGCTCTTGAGCAAGAGCTCCAAGATTTGCTGAAGAATTTTTTTTAGATTCATTCAAATATAATGTTGAAGATTTACGGGATCTATTTTCTAATAAATTTGTCATTGAAGGTTTTTTTTTGGAATTAAGGCGAGAATTTTTATTCGAGCCGTCTCTTGACGATACTCTGCTACGTGATTGTCTGGACTGACTGAAATAACCATCATTAGCTCTTAACATCATAGGAATACCGGGATCCGTTATTTCGTATCCAGGGTTTATAGGATCATCTTCATTGTACAGATACTGGCTCGAAAATGCACTTAAGTTTTTAATCTTTGAAATGTGACTAAAGTAACCACTTTCTATTTTTTTTTTTCTCTGGTAAATTAACTTTAGTATTTTCACTAAGTAACTTCTTTTCCTCGTCGTCTTTAGGAGTTTTTGAATGCCATTCTACAGGTTGTAAAAGAAGTGCGCAAGCAATTGCGTGAAGAGATATCCCACTTATGATAAGAATAGCACCAGTTTCCCCGAAAACAGCAAATAGCCCCGTTATTATATGTGGCCACATCATAGGACCAAGCCCGGTGGTAGTCCATGATAGTCCAGTCGCCAGCCTTCTTCTGTTTTTCCAATAAGTGTTTAGAGCTAAAGCGTTAGCTGAACTACTTATGCCATATCCAGCACCTGAAAATTAGAGATACCACAATATTAATGGATGATTGAAACTAATTCGTTAACCAATAAAATGCTATAGAAATTAGAATTACCGTAAAGTATTGAGAAAGATATTAGGTATGTCATAATTATTATAAGAAAATGTTGTTAACATTAGTGAGATGAATACAACGATTGCCCCTGTGAGTGATACTTGACGATAACTGAAGGTTTTGAACACTGGACCATTTGCCAAACCTGAAAATATATTAAAAAATTCATGTCAATATTTGCAGTTTATTTCTATTATGAGCGGTTTGACTGCTTTCGATTTTTTATTTAGCATTTTTTTAAAACAAACTGATGTCTATTAGGTGTCAAAAAGGTGTATTTTGTTATTATTGATAATTTCTATTAGGAGTAAGTTTGTAATAAGCCCAATAGCGAATTCCACAATTTTTATAAATTCACAGTGTTTCCTTCTTTCTTCAATAACTTTAGTTATTCAGCGTGAAACTTTTTTTTTAAGACAGTATAGCGACTGCTACTTTGGTTCATTTAAATCTCTTGGTGATTGATGCTGTTTTTCTTGTTATTTAATTTTTCAATCGAGTGCGGTGTAATTATTTTCTATGTCCGTACATGATAAATATGTTTATCGTATTACTGTAAGCCGTATCATTTCAATGTTAGCTAATTAGGAAGGAGCCGGTATGGTATCAGAGAGTTACCATGCAAGGCGCGTCACGCACCGACGCAAGAGGTTAGGGCAGAGTTCATGTTGATAATAGTCGTCGTCTCTGAACTGGATATGCCCAGTCGGGCGAACTTGTCGCGGAAGAGAAGACCGAATTGTTGGAGTATTGGTAACGCAGAAAGCTGTAAACAAAAATAAAATAAAGTTCTATATTGTTTCGCCCGTAAAAGTATTACATTTTTACATTCAAATTCATGAATATGTATGAATGAAATGTATGTATGAATCAAATTTAAAACTCGATTAAATAATACTATTTCACAGATTTCATATTCAAAAAATTTTCTTCTCCTAAGAATATTTAACTTAAATTCAAGCTACATTATTACTATTTGTCAACATAATTCTTCTCTTTTTTCATTACTATTGATTTCATAATCATTTTTAATGTCGTAATAAATTTTACATTAGGTAACATAAATAGGTATATTATGCTACTGTAATTACATTTTAACTCGTTGCATAGTTAATAAAGTTTTTCATTTCAAGAGAAAACGAAGTTATGAAAGATCTTTGTCTTCACATTTAGATATTTATTAGTTTACATTAGGACTACTCGTATATTATTATTGTAGCGTGTACTTAATGATTAAACATTATTACTAGTCACTTAATTGTTGAAGCCATTCATTATATGTAAGTCTAAAATAATTAATGGATACTTTTCCTTTTAATTAAATCATGTAAATTGTATTCTAGGTTTACGGTAATTTCAAGAATTATTAGAAAAACGTAATAGATAAAATATCGCTGTCAATCAAAACTTCTTAAGAGGACATGCGGTATGAAAAGTAGGTATTTGAGATATCTATTGCTAGCGCATTGCGCTCCAAAGAAAAAATTGTAAAACACGAAAGGGACAACTGTTGCAGTTGATTTTACCTATGCGAAATATACGATAACATCATTTCGTTTTATTCGCTTCCTCCTCCAAAACTAAACCGATTTTTTATTTTCTTACTGTTTTGGAATAAAAAAACTTTGGCTATGCCTCAACGTTTTGCTTTTTTTAATTTTATCCACAAAATTCGTTTGACAAACGTCTGAAAATAACGGTAAAAATCGAGCATTTTTTCATTTTCTACGGCTCCTAGAATAACTAATTTTTGGAAAAAAAAACAAAAAGTACGGGCATGGCGGTTATTGGTATATATTATTTAGTATAAAATATCTACCATAATGATATTACCCGGGGAGGTAACAGAGGTCTACGATTGTATGAAATAAATGCCGCTAGGATATCCTTTTAAATCTTGAGATTTGTGAGACATCTTACACGTAGATTTCTTTCGATCTTTTTTTTTTTGGTTATAAATATAATACTTGAAATAGAAATTACTTCAGTTTCCGAAATAAAATTTGTGTATAGAAGATAATTAGTAGTACAAAGTTCTAGGCACACGCCACTACCTACGTATTATGCATGTCTAGGAAAACTATGTTAAATTATGAACTAATAATATTTGTGCTAATTCTGTTCAATAATATTGCAATAAAGATTTATTTTATGCAGACTACATTGTAAATAAAAAAACCTCTTTTTATAAATAATATAAAATAGTAGTAACTACACCTATTCATTGGTTTTCTGTTGTATAAATAAAAAGAATATGCCGTATTATTTTATAAATGTCCGAGAATTAAACGTTATACTACGTATTCGTCATTTCTTATCATTGCATTTAATTGGGCTGCGGGGTCATGCACTTGTAATGATATATTTTTTTTCGTATTTTGGATATTGCGGATGAGACTCCTCATGTAACTAATACCTGCTAATAACGATATTAAAACTATATTAAATAAAATAATAAATAGCCCCTAAAAACAAGAAGATCCGCCTCTGTTTGTACATGGATGTGCTATCAATAAAATATGACTAACGGGTTAAATGCCTTGTAATGACGGATTACGATTATCAAACGAGTCATATATTGCACCAATTTTAAAAGTGGGTGGTTATTTAGTATTGACTTGTACGATATTTGCTGAAAAAGATTATATTAGTTGGTTTGCTAAAAAAATTATATTGGGTAAACAAATAGTGTATTCAAAAAGATAATCTATACTAATCAAAAAAATTGAAGTGTCTGTTTGAAATGGGTAATCTCCGGAACGTCTTGACCGATTTTGACGGGATTTTTTTTTGGTAGATAGCTGAAGTTACTCCGGGTAACTTAGGGTACTTTCAATTTTGATTCAATTATTAGGGTTCCCTGTATAAAAAAAAAACCTCATAAAAATTTGAATTAAATCCGATTCAATACAGTTTTAAGAGCAAGTGCTATAATTTATGAGAAATATTCTTTACTTTACCTTAGTACTCATTTTTTTTTAGGAAGATAATTATGATTCCGTATTAAAAATTAAAACGCACTGAAAGAATATATGAAACGCGGGTGCAGCGGTGGGCAGCAGCTAGTAAGTAATAAAAAGTAATAAGTAAAAAGATTCCATCGTTAATAATATGACATTATTAGTGTAGTAAGTTTAATTGCCTGATTATAAAGTTTAGTATTTGTTAGTGATTAATGATGTAGTTCGCAATTTCACCTCTGCCTAACCCTTCGGGGATAACAGGCGTGACCGTATGTTACGTTATGTTATATTAGTGATTTTCAAATCGCAAAAAAAATCGTAACTGTTATTCTTTTGCTGTTTTTAAATTATTACAAAAAAATGAAAGGAGAAAACTAAGATTTTAAAGGACATATTTAGTTTGTTTATTTATACTTTTACATAAAGTCGTAAGAATGATTTTTTTTTTTTTATCGACAAACTCAAAAAACGACTCAATCGATTTTACTCAGTAACATAGACTAGTTTTTATTAACAAGAGATTTCTATATACCCGTCCGAAGCCGGGGCGGGTCGCTAGTTATAAATATCTCCGTAGCACATTCATTCATTAATTTATCGTTTTGATATATAATATCAAATAAAAAACATTGTTATTTTCTTTGGGATATTAATTGGTTTCTTCGTATTAAAATAAAACTTACATTCGAAATTCCCGCAGCGACAACAATCATCCAACCCCATCCACCGTCTGGGGGAATAAATTCCCCGTCACGTTTCACTTTAGATTTCATCTCCTTCTTCGGCATTATCTGGAATCATCAAATTGAATGTTCATGGTGTTTTTTAAATTGTAAATAAAAACTAATTCGTTTGTGCATATGCGTTAGTGTAACAACATACGTTCTTCCTGTGCGTTACGGGCGAGACTGATAACGTTGTATCATTGTAAACACTTTAATACTGTAAATGATCAAGCGGACGGTGAATTGTTGAACAAAGCGGATAGTCGACTAGCTAATATCACTTGAGTAAATGATGTCTTTTATTATTATTTCATATTTGTTGTATAGAAATCAGTGCTTATGGTATGTGGTTTAAATAGGTGTGTTAGAGGTGCTATGTAGGAGCTTAATTACGTTGCGTTCTATTTGATTCATATTACAATACAGATATCCTTGAATATATTAAAGCGATGATGGCGCAGTTGGTAGTACGGTCGGATTTCGTGTCAATCGACGCGGGATCGATCCCATCTATCCAACTCAAAAATCGGCCTGAGCTTTCGGTGCAGGAAAACATAATGAGGAAACCTTAGTTGGTGGTAGGGCAGTTTCTAATGATGCCCGCCTGGGTAGCTACCATCCTCAAGTTTGACAACCTGTCGCCCAAATACCAATAGGTGTGTTCCGACAGCATCACTTAAGAACCAGTACCTAGGTTTAGTGTGTTTACCATCTTGGACAACGTCGTCACTTAAAATCACGTGAGATCAAACCACTGAGCCTATATCGTATAAAAAATCCTTATTTTTTTTTTATTTATAAAAAGCAATGCTATCTGTCAGCTGGTCTAAAGTCAACAACAGCTCAAGCGATGTTAATAATTTCTTTTTACATTAAAGATTACTTAGCCGACGAGGTTTTAGTATGTATTCTCTTCCATAAGTGTACCTAATCTTAAATCGATAATTATAAATAAAATTGAACTGTCTGTTTGTAATATAACAATTTTTTTTAAACTAAATACATATGAATTTATGTAGTCAAGTTTATGGAAGCGTTTTATGGTTTTAAAAAATCTTTATTAATTAAAAAGTAAACTAGTAAACTAATTAATTATATTGGAGCGTGTAATCAAAGTAAGATATTCAATTAAGATGTTAATTATTTGTCCTGGCGACTGCATAACTATGCATATACATATATATATATATATATATATATATATATATATAATTATAATAAAACCTGTTTCATGATATGATGCTTGCACTTATTTACTTGATTATTAAAAAATCATACAACCAGACAGTGTAAGAACAATAATATTAGCAACCGACATTGGGTATATCACTAAATTTATAGGCAAATCAATTCACTTTTCGTAGTTCAGTATAGACGTGCTTGTAAATAAAGTACATGCTACAATGAACTGTAACAGGCAATTCCTTTGTTCCGAGAAACGTGATGAACTAACAAGTGCTGATTTACTTATTAAAGATATTTAATCTATACTAATAAACAAAATTGAAGATTCTGTTTGTAATGTCAAAAAAAAAAAAAAAAAAATTAAATGAAAATAAAAAAAAGAAATTTCAATGTATATACAAAAATACAATTTTTAAAATTTTTGTGTCTGCTTGTTCAGGGTAATATCCGGGGTGGCTGGGCCGATTTTGACGTCACTTTTTTTGGTGGTCAGTTCACATGATATTGTGAATAAAATCCGATTCAATGTAAAGTTCTAATAGTAGGTATTCGAATTTGTGAGAAATATTTTTGGTTAATGTTGGTACCAAAAAATTTTTTGGAAGATAATTAGGGTTCCGTTTAAAAGAATTAAAAACTATATTACGCAATGAAAAATATATGAAACGCGGCCGCAGCCGCATGCACACAGCTAGTTACACATATATAACAGGAGATTCATAAAATGATTCATAAAAATAAGCAGTAATTGTGAATCGATGCCTATAAAGTTGCATTCAAGAGGTCGATCTGAAAGTAGGTACACTATCAAAATGGTATCATGTTATCTTATAGTTAACAACACTCGTCTATATATCATGCATCCTGCACGTGATAACTACAGTAACTAGCAATATAATTTATATATACCTAATGATTATTGGGGTCATCATTATGAATCAATATTTGAAATATCAATCAAAAGTGGTGAATGAAGGGCGCTGGCTTGCGTTAACTGTGGCCGTCTGATTGCAGAGTCTCGTTAAAAACACGAATGAGGAGTGCATAGATAAATATACTGTTTGTATGTGTTTGACAAATATACTGTTTTATGTGTTTTTATAATTATAATTGACGAGGAATGAGATTACATTATGTTTGTATACGCTGTACATTATATTTATAGATGATAATCAACTTTTAGATTTTTTTTGTGTGCAGAAATCCTCTTAGGATACACACTCCCGTTGGGCAACGATGGGTGGGTTATGTCAGACTTCTACCGACTAAAACACTACAATACTCTGTACCTTAAGTCCGGGTTGGTGTGGGGTGCGACAATCGTCGCACCAATAATCAACTTTAGTGAAACATTTTTAAATAGACTAGTAGAGTAGTGATATTTGTATTCTTTTTTAAATTACCAACTAAAACTAAAAATATGTTTTGTTTTTTTTTTTTCGGATATTTTATAAATATAAAGATAAAGTTTTGTGATCATTTTATCGTCACGTTAGTATAATGCGTGGAAAAGTTAACTGTTAAAAATAAATTTATAACACACATCGACAAAAAATTACATAAAAGTAATGTTCCATAGTTCATAAAATGAAAGACTTTGTATTCACTTAACAAAGCTATTATAAACTTGTAAATATTTTAAGACTGAATTTCTGCCTAATACTTATAAAGCGTCAAAGTTCGAGTTAACAATAGATTGTAATTTTTTCAAAATAATATTAAATTAAGCACTGATAACTAAAAGTCGCGGGAGTTCGCTGGATGCGAGGGCCCAAGACCGGTCGTCGTGGAGATCTTTGGAGGAGACCTATTTCCAGCAGAGGAAGTCTTTCCTTTAAATGGTTGGATGGATGGAAGTAAAAGTGACTAAACGTTAGAGGAATAAGAATTTAAGACGAAACGAGAATTTAAATAATTTTGCTTCTAAGGTTCGAATATTATAGGCCTATATCAATTCTAAAGTCTGATATTACAGGCATGATAATATAATAAAGTTGTTCCGTGAGGCACTTTTAAATATACTTTTTTTATGAGATGGTTAGAACCAAACAGACATTCAATTCATAATATACCTAATATTATATCATAATATATTATATTATATAATAAATCTATAAACAATTATACACAGTATTTTATTTGGATCTATCATGATAATGTTAATCTTTAGATCTAGTTACAGTTCGAAAAGGAACGAATGCGTGTTCTGAATGCAACTTAAGATCGAAATACAGGAACGCGATGCGTATTACTTTTCAGTACAGCTGGGCAAAACATGGCTTATACCGAATTCGAATATTAGGCAAAGTTTAACCGAACTGAATAAGCGGCTGAATTTATCTGTTTTTTATTTTCTTTATTTTATGTTTTTATTTCGATTGTGTTTTTTATCAGGGTAGTAAAAATGTAAGTAATTAAGACAATGACATTTATAATGAATATTTTTTATGATATACATGCTTCACTAAATATAAACTAGAAATCTTATTAATATCTTCTGAACTATTGC
Organism: Samia ricini; assembly: GCA_014132275.2. Taxonomy (NCBI): domain Eukaryota; kingdom Metazoa; phylum Arthropoda; class Insecta; order Lepidoptera; family Saturniidae; genus Samia; species Samia ricini. The sequence goes on along the minus strand of AP028159.1, from coordinate 27,387,157 downwards.
AATTTAAATACAAAACTTTTTTATTCTTCAAAAAATATTTATTACAGCAGTAAAAACTATACTTAATATTCAATTGAAACGATTATAATTTTAATGTACACAATATTACGCCAGTGTTTTTTTTTAAATTATGGTCCCATTACACACTAGGCGAACATTAGTAGGTATAATTAAATACTTCTTAAAAATAACAAACTTTAAACCTATTTTTTTTGACGAGGGCAATGCATTTACGCAGTACCCTTGCCCATTGCATTAGTGAGACCGAAGTCCCTCAATGCAATGGGTAAGGGGGTGCGGAGGGACGTCTCCGCACCAGTGTGGGACTCATCCGGACGTGAAGCGTCCGGAAATACCCACTAAAGCCCCTGGGCCGTCCGCCGCATTTGGGATGGGGACAATACGGGATAGCTTTCGCAAGCACTGCGTCATCCCCTGCGGCAGAGACAAACTTTAAACCTAGCCAGACGTTTAATTTACTAATCATACTCAAATATACAGAGCAGTAGGTATTGTAAAAACTTTGAACACACCTTCATCGAATATTCGAGCCGTCCCTACTTCGAAGTAGTAAATAACAATACCCTTAATATTACATTTTCGGTATTTTACAAGGCTAGTATGTTGTGGAGCAAAGTGGTGAATCACTAGATTTATTTATTTGGGAACCACACAGTTAATATAAAAAAAACGTATTTGAAATTGCAAAATATGTATTTTTGAAAAGTCCTACAGAGGAGCAAACCAGGCGAATGACGTTCATAAATTAAATGCCTTGAGTTAGGATTACGTAAATACTAATAAGATTTATATTAAATGGGTTACTTTAGCTTGGATGGTTATCCAATATTAGTATTAATATATTTATTTGTTATATATACATAGTTACAACAATTAAATTGAACTGCAAACATTCGCAATAGGTACATAAAAAACCTTATTTTTAGTTCTATTAAAATTGAAATACTAAATCATTTAAAATAAAATCTATGCACATTACCTGACAAGTCCGATCAGCGTGTGCAGTCAAAATGACGAAAATAAGATTAACTTATCTGGTGTCATATAAAATAAATGAATGTACAAGGTTGAAGTACCTATCGATTTTAATGTTACTTTAAGGATTAAATGACAATAACATTATATTAAAGAGATTTAGTTAAGCGAATTGCAGTAGTAGTTTGAGATAAGATTAAGATGTAACCAACGCCTAGTTTCTTATGCGTTTCGATTTCAATAAGGAAGCCGAATTTAAAGAATTCGTGATAAAATTTAATTTAATTTTTGTTTTCCTAATAGTAAAATTCTCGGCATTGTTTATATGATTTTATTTTTAATTATTTATGCCTGCAGTTTGTAGCATGAAATGTATTTTTATTGTTTTTATCTAAATATTCATTGCAGAGCCTTGTTGTACATAATATTATTGTTTGTTGCATAAAATTAATACATAAATATTAAGATACACTTCAGCAATAATTTTGGGGTTAAATTTTAAAGGATTTGCCATATTTTGCAGCAGTTAAACAATAAAGAGCGAACTGTACGGCCTCGTTTTGATAAACTAAACCTGTGAACTTTAAGGCCTAGGGGAACAATTATAAAAATGAGATAAAAAAACTAAAAAAAAAAACAACAATATTTTTAATATCTACGTAAACAGAACCTTCATAACAATTAGAATCCTTTTTTTGTAAATGTATTATTTTCTGTAACAAGATAAAAAAATGTTTTTATTAAAATTAATATTGGAGATTTTAGGTATGCTTATGTTTTACTACCAGGCAAAGGCATAAGGTAAATTGTTATATCAACTCCATCTATCCACGACTATTGGTTTACGTTTGCTTAAATCTGTATAATCTTCACAAACTTTTACTAAATACATATCAATGTTTACAAGATACCTATATCAAAAATACAAATATATAATAAAAATATTTGTCTATCTGTTTGTTTGTTCCGGCTAATCTCCAGAACGGTTGGAGCGATTTTTCTGGCAGATAGCTTAAGTTACACTCCGTAATTAAGGCTACTTTTACTTTTCGTAAATAATTAGTGTTCCGCGTAAAAAAATTAAAACTCATGCATTATTAAAGTTTGAATTATCCCCGCAAACTATATACTCCTTTGTAACTAATATCATATTTATGTTATTTATATTAACTGTGCGGATATATATGTATGGATTTATTATGTAGGTAAATGCGTTCCCCTAAGTAAAAAAAAATGTATATAGATAGCCTTATATATATATGAAAACATCGTGAGGAAACCATAGCATGGTGGTAGGGCATTTTCTAATGATGCCCGCCTGGGTAGCTACCACCCTCAAGTTTGAAAACCTGTTGCCAAATACCAATGGGTGTCTTCCGGTAGCATCACTTGAGAACCAGTACCTAGGTTTACTGCGTTTACCATTCTGGATCACATCGTCACTTAACTTCAGGTGACATTGTGGTCAAAGCACTGAATCGATATCGTGTAAAAAATAATATGTGTATTTGAATGTGAATGTGTTTATTCTAACAGAGTTATTACAGTAGTTTCAGGCCGAGTTGAGGCTAGAGCTGGATATGGTGAAGTGCCTGTGAGAGATGAGGAGAGAAGAGTAGAGAGTAGAGATGAGATGCGGGGATCGAGAGAGGGGTATGTTATTTTAAAGCTGGCATAATATAATATTTAACGTTGTCATGGTAATATATAAAAACAAAATAAACATATAGGTATGTCATATAATATAATGCAATGTATTACATGTATTATGCATTTATGTCTATGTTGTGCCAATTCCTATAAAAATCGTTGGCTCTACTTTCGAACTTGTAGAGAGTTATATATACCTGGAACAAGCCGTCCAGTTAGGTAGATCCAACTTCGTGAAAGAGGTTGATGGTCAAATCCAACTGGCCAGCTAGGTCGCGTTCGGGAAGTTATACAAAATCTTCTCGTCCGAAATACCGCAGTGTATCAAGACGAAAGTCTTTGACCAGTGATGACATATGGTACTGAGACTCGGTCGCTTACAATGGGTCTAATAAGAAAGTTCAAATTTGCAAAAAAAGTTCAAAGGCAATGGAGAGGGCTGTGCTTGGAGTTTCACAGCGTGATCGAATCAAGAATGAGGAAATCCGCAGAAGAACCGAAGTAACAGATTGCCCGAAGAAGTACTAAACTTAAGTGGCAGTGGGCTGGGCACATTGCCCGTAGAACCGATCCCCGATGGAGCCAACGGGTTCTCGCATGGCTACCACGCACCGGAACACGTAGTGTGAGTAGGCCCCACCACAAGGTGTACCGACGATCTCGTGAAGGTTGTGGGAATCGGCTGGATGCCGGTGGCGCAAGACCAGTCGTCGTGGAGATCTTTGGGGGTAACCTATGTCCAGCAGTGGACGTCTTTCGATTGAAGAGGTCATATTACAAAATCCATATATTACTTATTATGAGACAAATAAATACTACAGTACTATAAATAATTAAAACTTCTGTATAAATTAATCTCCTTGTTAGTCTCATTGGTTGTGCCGGTAGCTATAATATATTTTATTAAATTTGTCTTTCACAAATATGCATCTATACATAGAAATTTCTAACCCAGATATTAAGCAAAAATATGTTTGCTGTAGGTCCACATGCTGTAATCCAAATGGTCTACAAGCACTATTAACACAAATTATTACTACACAATTTTGTTACTGCACATTCACAGAAATTGTATTTTTAACATGAGTTTGTCAATTTGATAGAATTTAAACTGGTCGCATTATTGAAACTTCAATTCAGAGGAATAAGTTAGGCTTAAAGAACCTATGTCCAATGTCCATTGGATGGATAATAATTAAAAAAATCGAATTTATAAAAAAGAAATAGATAAATATAAAAAAGTGATAGCGCGATTTTGGTCGTCATGTAGTAATCCTTGTTTTTAAATCATTACCATATAAAATATATGACTATATTATGTAATTTTGGCAGTTTTTAATTCATATAGTTTGGTAATTGTGCAGAAGTGTATTGAAAACACTGACATAACATACATTCTATAATATCATAAAAACTCGGTGGACAATTTTATTAAGAGGTCATCATTTTGTTGAAAACCTGAAAATGAAACAATAACACACACTTGGCTTTGAAAAACTTGTATTTAAGGCTATAACAACAACAACAATTTTTCATGTACATGTTTAACGGCCCTGGGTTCAAATCCTTTAAGGCTAACAATAAATTAAATTCATTCCACCACCACCAGAAATACTTACCAAAATCGCATTCACGTTCAGGATTAATTTTATTATTTTTACTCTTTTTGGAATGGGCCACAGAGTCACAGACTATTAACTTACAGTTAAACAGAGGCTAGGGTTGGCAGCTGATACGATAATTGTGGAGGTTTGTGATGAATGTCGAAATTATGTTAAAGGTACGATAATTTTCAGCAACAACTAAATCAACATCACTTTATCAAACGAATTTCCCGCAGGCAAACATTAAGCGCAATAAACGCCAATAGACTACTTTTAGTTTGTAACAGGCGTATGAGTTTGTAAAAACGTGAAAATTTTAATATATTAAAAATCTAACATTAGTACTGAAGTGAAGAAAACATTAACAATATTAAAATTTTGTCACTGGTTATCGCGAACATAGTTTTGGTAACTTTTAACTTAACACTTGAATAAACTGTTAAATGACGTGAAATTACACTTCGAAAGGGTTTCAACAATTGTTTTTGTATTTTTTTAATAAAGTAGCTGCGTGCCCGCGGCTGCGCCCGCTTTTTATATATTCCTCACTGCCTTTTAATGTTTTATACGGAACCCTAATTTTTTTGTAACAAGATAAAGTAAAATTATTTCTCATAAATTCAAGCTCTTGAAAGTAAAACTGTGCGTTGTATCAATTTTTTTTATAAGTTATAATTTATTTACACGGAACCCTAATTATTTTCTAAGACTAAAAATTAGGGTATTAAAACTTAGGGTAAGTTACCCGGAGTAACTTCGGCTATCTACCAAAAAAAGTCCCGTCAAAATCCGTCCGCCGTTCCGGAGATTACCCGGAGCAAACAGACAGATGGACGGACAGACAAAAATTTAAAATATTGTATTTTTGGTATAGGTACCGGATGTAGATTAATATCTACTTAGTAAAAAAAATATTTTGACATTACAGACACTTCAATTTTTTTTATTAGTATACATTCTAGAATGTTTTATAATGTCGACCTAAAACAATAATTTTCACGTAAAAACACTGTAATTTGATCTTTTTTGTTAGCAACACTGAGAGGAGCTAAAACAGGGTTGCCATTATCTCGGGAATTGCCGTGTTTTACACTAATTGGGGTTTTCCAACAACAAAAAAACATGATACACGACAGAACAATGGTTGCCGTATCCTAAAACACGGCAATCAGAGCACAAGCCCAATCCAAGAACATTAAGTTGCGTGTAACATCTAGTCCACGACGAAATCGCATATACTCAATAATACAGTCCGCTAATTAACTTCAGTCTATATACTTAATCGAATAGTGTAAGTAATACGAATCGAAATTTGTAAAATGCAAAAAAATCAGTCAACTCGAACAGTTTTGCAAAGTTATGCGGATTCAATAGTGTAAAAAAGCACTTCGTGCTACCTTTCTACGCTTCAGGTGACTTCTAATTATTGCCTGTGAGTCACAGGTATCGAAATTTCCCGAAGTTCTACATGAAGGCTCTGACTATACTACTCTGCTCAATTTCGATCATGTCGAGATATACAATATACGCATATAGTGATAAGACCCGTGAATGGACATTACAGTGACAGTTGCTACTGAAATATAACCCATTATGCGTAGCCAACAGGCGCTGCCGAATAAGCTCCTCGCGAGTTTTTATCAAATTGTACAAATTTTAAGTCAACCATAGGAATGCCAAATTACGTGATTGATAGCTCAGGTATAATTTTAAGAAAGGAGAAGAAATAAGCATTTTTGATATAAAACATTTATATTTAAAAAAAAAAACAAAAACTTTTTTATATAATCGCAAATACATATTTTTAATAAGAATTATTTTATGAATTTTATAGGGTTCTGTTCAGGGCGTGAATTTACTTGGACTTGGCCAATTTATTTTTTAGCACTGTGCACTGTATAGGTATAACAATTAGGAAGTTTAAATTTTGCAAACAATTGTATGAGAAACGACAATTTTCAAACTTTTAGCCCAAAATACGGCAATTCGATCATCCAAAACACGGCAATCAATTTATTTTTTGGCAACGCTGACCCAGAGATGCCAACTGAACTGTAATTACAGTAGATTTACTGTAATTTTACTTTAACTGTAGTGTTTACAATTTCCTATAGTAGAAAAACACTGTGCTTAAAAACTACGGGAATAAAATAAATGTTAAAAATAAGAATTATTTGAGACATCTAAGACTTTACGCTCCGTGTAATACTTCATTTGATTATAATATATTTTGCTTCTGTTAAAAGTTACTTTATTTTTAGTCGAAAATATAGGTATCCACTATGAAAGGTTAGCTTACACTGTATAAATTTGTGAAAATATACAATTTCCCAGTGATTTTTAGAAGTTTTTTTATTTAATATAAAATCACCGTGTTTAAATATAAATTATACTTTATTTTTGTTCCCATCTACTGTAAAAACCTGACTCCTACTTGGCAACACTGCGCTGACCTGAAGTAATAGTTCGAAGACGGCCGTGTATAACTGTTACTTTGCTTTACCTATAATTTTGTTAAAAAAACGTGCACTCGTTTATTTTCCGATGAATTAATTTATTGATACACAACTCAGTAAAGAGGGGAAAATTAGAAAAAAAATCATATTTATTTTTGCTTTCAATTGACAAGAACTTTTTTTACAAACTTTATAAGTGAAATTCTTTGTTGTTATTTTCTTCATAGAAAGTGTTGAATATTTAATATTTTTAGTACACTTTATGGGAACTACTTTTGAAAGAGTAAGTATTGTTGTTATTCTGATTTCTAAACCCAAGTAGGTAATTAGATTAGTCAGCTGGTGTAGATCGATTAATTTAGAACGTTGTTAATACTTTTATAAACACACTTATTCTTATTTTAACTCCCGTTTGTACGAATTTGGCATACTTATCCCTCAACAATTTTATTTATAATAGAAATATAAGTACCTACGTATTGAATTATGATTAAGTGGTTGTATTTTTTTTATGAATTCCTAATGTTTTTAAGTTAAAATGTATTACATATTTTTTTAAATATTACCGTGGCAAAGTATATATAAGGGTATATGTATAGGTATATATATATATATATGGTTTATTATAATTATTGATCAAATATGGTTTGAATAATATTACTATTTATTTAGTAAAAATATCATATATTTAAATAATTTCACACAGTGTCTATTCAATATCTAATTAAGTATAATACTTTTGTATTGATCTTTTCTAGTATAATATAATGTTTAAATAAATAATAATATAAAAAAATTAACATTTTTCATACTTATCTAATGATGTTTGAAATCCTTATCAATGTATCTGAACAATAGTAAGATCCAATTAAATAATCCTCATACTTTTAAAACTATTTGATTGTTTATTAAAAAATATAATTAACTTCTTTGTACAATATGTACCTATTTCATTCGACAGAAATTTCTGTTAGAACAAAGATAGTATAAGAAAAGAACACAATAGTTTATTTACATATTATTCATCATCGTTAATGGTGAAAAATATTTTCCTCAAGTACTGAAAGTTGACTTGGCTTGATTTTAAGTAAACTGGGATTTTTACTATTAGCAACATAATGATAATATATATATTTACTAATATACTAAACTAATAATAGTAGATAAGTCATTGTTTGGTGTTATGTTCACAGTAGCCTTTCATATTTATAGTAAATTGCAAATTTTTTGTGTCTAAAAATGATATAAGTATTTGATAGATTCAGGCATTTGCTCAAAATCTCAGTTCATATTAAATTTATGTATTTATTCATTCATTCAATATTTAACACATAAACTTATAGTTAAATAGACCAAACATTTTCATATGAAGAGAATAAGTTTACAAAAGTAACTAACTTTCTAACTTTATAATATATTTTAACTATTATTATAATTATAAAGTTATTATTATAACTTTAATGACAAGTGGTAATGAGAGCAAAAAAATGCGTAAAAAGAAAAGACTTTGCACTTATAGATGTTTGATAATAATATTTCTACTTCGGAATGCCATGTGTTAGAAAAAGCTCTATCATGGCTTTATGGTTTAATATAATTTTATATTAAAGGTTTAATATGGTTTAAAAAGCTCAGGCTCATTGTTGAAAGAGATTTAAAACAATGTCAAACCCAGGAGTGGTTGCAGCCAAAGAATTTGGGTGGTCAAATTTTTTAATTGTCAGGCATCACACATTTTCACATTTTTTATTTCATTACTTAGATGTTTTAAGCAATCGTATATTTTTAAGAGATTTGTAAATTCGATGTGTATTTTTTTGAGTCATGACTCTTACACTCTCTCTCCGATTGCCACTAATCAATCCACAGAATATCCGACCATACTATTAGCTATCTTCATGCCATTTCTTAATTTATTTCTCCTAAGTCTTAATGTGGCATCCATTCAATATATTCTCATAATGCCTGGAAACGTTTTGGATACAATTTTGTTTTTTTTTTTAATAAAGTCATACAAGGTCCTAGTTAAGAGAGCTGTAACTGATTTTTAAATATTAGAATTAGATTTTGTTTTTTTTTTATGTGAAAAGGATAAACTATTGCAATATTATTATTAGTATATAATTTATGTGAAAAACTTACCTTATGTTCTTTTTTAAATGATTAAATTTAAAGTAAAAGGAAGGATTGTATTATGAAGGGCAAAGTTCATTGTAAAGCTTCATGATGTCATCTCTGTGTGTAGTAGTTAATGTTTACATTTCGATTTGTGACATAATACTGTTAATACACATAAGGACCGACTGCTGACATGGTATGTCGAGCGGCTGAGGTCATCAGTTGCCCATGTAAGGATGGGAAATAATATTTAAAAAAAAAGTTTTATTTAGTCAATTCACAAAACATCGAAGTCCAAGATATCAATATTTGTTTTTATTTGACTTTTTGTTCGTAAATAGTATTCTTTCAGTGGTCTAAATTAGAATATAATCATCATTTATTGCAAAAACTGTTTCCAATTTTTTAATTGACAGTACTAAAGGTCATAATAGCAACTTAATAAAAAAAGAAGAATGCCTAACCTACTTAGGGGACTGATAACATAGGCCGCCCGCCCTACTATGTCCGCGGTCCGGTCCGTACGTGTGTTAACACCATTATATGAGTCATAAAACTGATATTAGTTTGATCAAACACTTTAATAATGTAGTAAAACTATTAAAAAAAGTATATATTTGTTTGATATTGTTAAGCTTATAGTTTACTTATTGATTTAATTCTAACCTCTTTTTATGTTAGACTTCAAAGAACCAATGAAATGCCTACGTCATAAAAAGTATATAGTTTTCCCGACAATTGCCTATAATAGGTTACTAGATATTACTTTATTATTAATGGTTGAAAATGATTTTCAGCTGTTAGTTACACCACCTATAACAGAACATTTACGTTTAACAGTTTAAGAGCTCTTTAAATATTACTCTAGCATCAAGAGGAAGGCCCTGCTTATTTTTGATGATATGGGGGACGGGGGACTCAATGGTGATTACGTAAGCAGTAATATTTTTTTGGTCAGAATTTGCCAATGCTTACGTTTTCATGGAGGGACGAATGGGGTAAGAGCTTTGATAACTATTTTTGACAATTGTTGGAGAGGGGGGACGGAGAGGAGGGTTGGAAGGAGTTTTGTGGGTCAAAACGAAGGATGGAAATGGATGCAATTCTATGCAGTAATGGTAAATTAACGTCAGATAAATTTATTGCAATAAGTTTCTGTGAATAAAATCTTCCTTAATCACATAAAATAAATGAGTACCTCTGATTTTTTATCATTTCGCCACATTCGGCACGTGCCAAATTCAAGTAAAGTCAAAAGGTTAAATAATTTACAGTACATCCTATTGAGTTCACAGTTTTCGTAGTAGGTGTCCTGAACACAAAGTATTTTTTACTTTCGTAGTACGATGCTCCGATACTAAGATAGGTATAGATTTGAATTTTTTTTTTGGTAACATAATAACCATAAGTTCATTTTCAATATGGGCGATTTCGAACAATGATTATTGTGCACGCTGATAATTATACTAATAAATATTATAGTCATGCGATGGGTTCCTGGTAATTGAGCCTATCAGTTAAATTTAAATATATAACTAGTTATTGTGTATTTGAAGTAGTAGGTTTCGTTGTTTAGTCACGTGCACCATTTTATGCCATTATTATTCTCGTAAATTGACCCAACTGACCTTTTTTTTTTTTTTTGACGGGGGGAAATGCATTTACGCACTTACGCACGCATTTACCCTTACCTATTGTATTAGTGAGACCGAAGTCCCCCAATACAATAGGTAATGGGGCACAGAGGGACGAGCTCCGTGCCAGTGTGGGACTCGCCCGGGCATGAAGCGCCCGGAAATACCCACTAAAACCCCTCGGGGCCGTCCACTGCATTTGGGATGGGGGCGACACGGGGTGGCTTTCGCAAGCACCGCGTCGCCCCCTGGGCCCAACTGACCTCATGCAAACCTTTTAATCGTGTCCTTGGTGAAAAGATTTACTATTAATTTTAATTACGTTTTAAAAGATATTAATTTTTAAAAGAAATTAAACACGTATCTAAGTATTAACAATTTTTTTACACGGTACAGGTTCAGTGCTTTGACCCAATTTCATATGATGTTAAGAGACGATGTGGTGCAGGATGGTTATCAAGTGATTCTGCCGGAACACACCTATTGGTATTTGGCGACCGGTTTTCAAACTTGAGGATAGTAGCTAGCTACCCGGGCGGGCATTATTAGAAAAGACCTTCCGCCATGCTATGGTTTTGCTCACAATGTTTTCCTTCACCGAAAGCTTAGGCTGATTTTATAGTTGAATAGGTGGGGTCTAACCCGGGCCCATTGACGCGGAATCCGGTCGCATTATCGCTCGCCAAATTACAACTTACTATGTTATTTAATAATAAATTAAATATAATAAATAAAAAAATATAGTTAAAAAAAAAACTAAAACAGCTACAAAACTAAAAAGTACAAAATAGGCTGATTTTATAGTTGAATAGGTGGGGTCTAACCCGGGCCCATTGACGCGGAATCCGGTCGCATTATCGCTCGCCAAATTGCAACTTACTATGTTATTTAATAATAAATTCAATATAATAAATAAAAAAATATAGTTAAAAAAAAACTAAAACAGCTACAAAACTAAAAAGTACAAAATAATTTTGTTAAAAACGGTGGGTTCATTCTATCGCGATTTAATGTCACAATGTTATTATCATTGGAAATTATTGTATTGTCATAGGTACTTGATAAGTACGTTGATACTGTCAACGTTTTGAAGTAAATGGAAATTGCATACCAATATTTCTTTACATAGATAAATATGTACATATGTATTTACAGATCAAACTATAATAATACAAAGCGTGTTAAATATAAATAAAAAAAAAATTAATGAAATTAATTATTATAAGTTATATTATTATTATATTTGTTTCTTTATACAAATAAATAAATAAATTGTAAGCAGATTCATATAATGGATATTCAATCATAGACATGTTTCTATTAGGTATGTGTATTCAATCATATAATTGCATATCTTTTTGAGTTTAGTAGGCTTTTGTTTTTAAATGCCGATGTTCATTTTGAAAATGACGGCAGGTATTTGACATTTGAATGTATGTTAAGCTAAAGAAGTCCATAAAGAGTTTCATAGTGTGTAATAGGGGATTTCAAGGGGTATTCTATGCATTATCGTTTTATTATTGTGAAATGTTTATTCAGAAATTCCGATTAATAGAGATATTTAGTTCTTTATGTTAATCGTTTGCCAACTTTGACCATGTAAGAACGGTTCTTTATTTAAAAAATGGTGACTCATAACATTTTGTTGACTGCGGACGTGCATAAAGACTCGTAAAAAAATGAATATAAGTATACTTAATTGGTAATTTAACGCACTGATATCCACATACATCTGCTGTTTACGAGATAAGAGAGAAAGTTACCTAGAAAATGAATGCTAGTTGTCTAAAATGTACAGCTTTTGTTTGAACTGTTATTATTAACGTTCCAACGTAGCAAGCGAACGAATGTTACTAGGTTCATACTCGATTTTTATTAAAATACTTAACCAACTCTCAAGAATAATTCGTTTTAGTGAAACTGGACATTGTCCTGTCTTCAAATCAGCAATTTTGGTGTCTACTTTTTTTGTGTTTCTGATATGTTCGTGAGTGTGTTTGTTTTTTTTTTTTTGCTTGAATTTTTTTTTTGCCAAGTAACTGTATTTAGCTAGCAATAACTTCACACTATACAAAACTTGATTTCGATACTGTTTATATAAACTGTGCTAAGCAAGGATAGTTTGTGTTCCTCTTTACAAAACTTCTGATGCTACAGGGTTGTAAGTTAACATTTTTTTTAAAAATTAAAGTTAAACGTTTTTAATCTTCTTTTTATTTTAATATAGGCTTAAGAGGTTACGTGGGAATCATAATATGATGATTTCTCAAACATGAAACCGCGTTTTAAAAATATGTAGTAGTGATATCTATAATGTTGTTATCTCATATAAACACCCCGCGACTACCTAATGATGATAACAAATCTGCCAATATAGCTTCACGTGATTTTGCTTGAGCAATGAAATTTTATAATCGCAGAAGTGATTTGATAAAAATCATACCTTCAATGTAACAATGATATTACTTTATATATAAACTCCTTGACCCCGATTTTTGAGCCACAACTGCAAACATATATGTGCGATGTAGATACTGTTTTGATACGAATATCATACATATATTTTTTTATTACATTACATACTGTATTGGGTTAGTTTAGCGCTTTAATCACAATCTCATCTAAGTGACAATGTGGTCCAGGACGATGCCGGAACACACCTGCTTGACAAAAGCTATTCAAATTTGAGGGTGGTAGCCCTAGCTACCCAGACGGGCATTATTAGAAAATGGTCTATTGCCGTGTAAAATTTTTAAATTCGACCTGTATGATCATATTCTTTAAACCGGTTTTTAATTTTAAAAGTTGGAAAGTAAAAAAATCTTTATTGAAATTAGGCCGTAAGAAGGTGTAGTATAAAACCTCAATTCACTACCAACGGTTCGGAAAATAACCCAGTCCAGCAGAGCCGGTTGGAAACTCGATCTGGTTCCTTTTTTTTTCTAAATTAGAATATACTGTAATTTGTTAATAAAAACTATAGAAATCCTAGTTACATCTTAGCGGAGGCACAGAGAAGGGTGTAAATTCCAGACATCACTATCGTTCACGTAATAATTCTCCTTGTAATTTGTGTAAATTGAGAACCAGTATCTAGGCTTAGTGTGTTTACCACATCGGACCATATCATCACTTAAAATCAGGTGAGATTGTGGTTAAAGCACTGAGCTTATACTGTGTAAAAAAACCTTTTCAAATTAAGACTTACTTGATATAGTGCTTGAATTTATTAGACTTTCTTAGCCTAAAGCGCGGGACGGGTAACTTATTTTTATTTCTGTTGTTAAATTTATGACGATCATTTACTAGATCAAGCTTATCTAAATTTTTACAAACATACAATAAGTTTTCGAAGATGTATTGGGAGGGCAAATTTAGATACCATATTTTTAAAACTTGTTCTATAGAGATTCGCAAGGTTCCATATTGTATATTACTGGAACAGCCCTCTTTTGTAACATAAAAATGGTGTGTACCTCTGCTGCTGTACCCCACTGCAAAACACCGAAACACATTAAGCTATGAAAGTAAGCAGACTACCCTTTTTTTTTTTTTTTTAGTGGGCACGGAGTGATGAGTTCCGTGCCAGTGTGGGACTCAAACCCGGGCGAGAAGCGCCCGGGAATACCCACTAAAACCCCCCGGGGCCGTCCGCCGCATTTGAGATAGGGGGCGATACGGGGTTGCAAGGCATGTCGCCGCATCGCCCCCCTGCGGCAAACCCACCAGGCCCGTCTGTGCAATGGCCCAGCGGGTGGGGGACAACTTCTCTCTACCCCACCTCTTCGCCCGCCTCTGAAAGAGGTATTACCTTCCGGAGGGAAGAGGAGTGATCACTGCGACCGCAGTAATCTCCTCCCCCCCCCCCGAAAAAGGGGGAGTTTTCGCCCAGCCGCCCGGTCAGAAGGAATGCCGTTGCCCAGGGTGCACCACGAGGAGGTTGTCTGACACCGCACCCCAAGCAGACTACCCTAACAGTACCAATATTTGTTAACATTTTCGAACCGCAAAAACAGCGAAGCCAAGCTTTCCTGCCCAATTTTTTTTTGGTCATGAACGAAGATACATCGTGGAAGACCTCAAACTTGGAGAAATATTCATGAATTTGGATGGCTATATATGTCATATAAAAGTTTGATCAAATTTGACTACTGATACATTTTGCCACTCATAGCATAAGATGGTGCCAACTTGAAAAACGAAGTCAGTTAATCTAAAAAGGTAATCTATCTGTTTTGATGTGAAACATCCATTGGCGCAACCGACTCGGATGTCTTGACGGCAGATGACGCTATATATTTCATAACCACTGAGCGTCCCGTGACTGTTAATTTTTTGTAAAGCCACGCTTGATTATATTTTTAAATATTGTAAAAATTTACCCCAAAAAGACCTAAATACATTTATGTGCTTTCCATGCATCTCCCATGCTTTATTCCCATGGCCGTAAATCTCCGTTAAATAAACGTACCTACTGTAATGTAATAGTTTTTTTTTTATATACTTATTAGGCTTGAATATATCAATTAATATAATTAATTTATTTGATATAAACTATACTTATATTATACATAACTGTATTTATAGCAGTATTAAATCTTATAGCAACAGTAATTATAATTATGTATTTATGTTAGGTGTGGTTTTTTTTGTTATTCTGACGTGTGACGTCACTTAAGGTTATCGTCCTGGTGTTGAGTGCTTGTGTGTCCAGTTTTTGCTTTTACAATCTCTGTGTACATATTAAACATTGCATACGTGTATCAAGCGTTAAAGAGTTATTTATGTTCAATTTATGATAAAACTATTTAGCAATAATACCGTGTATTATCATACATACATAGATGATATATCATACCGAGTAGATAAATTATTCATTGCACTTTTTTATGTCTTCATAGAGGTCACATAACTATAATATTGGAAATTCCGTTGTTATATGAAACCATATGTTACGCTTATTAAGCAGTTCATTATATGCGTTGCGAGAGCTGGCAGGAATTTCTGAGTTATTAATAAAGTTCCACGGAATATTTTTTTCTGATAGTCTGGGATTCGCCTGTGCATATTTATGAAAATAGACAATATCACTAGTTCGTTAACGGAAACCATTTGTCTTTTGATCATAGCTGTGTCTTCTAATTGTGTTTTAGGATATTTTTTTAAGTAGGTAATCTATGGAACAAGTTTGCGGAGAAAAATGAATTAAATTTATTTAAAAAAATTATCAACAGCAAATAGCTTGAAATAATATTTAGTTACACTATTCCGTGTTGGTGTTACACACGTTTCACTTTAAAGATAAACAAGGCAATTGTGTAATTTTATTTTTAGCGATCGAACAATAGTAACCGATTAATATTCAAATACACGATGGCTGAAGACATGGGCGACACAAGGCACTTCGAATGTAGCGAGGTCATAAGTAAACTATATGAGATTGTGGAATCTATTTTCGTTTATCCTATATTACACACAAGTGTGGAAAACTGTACGGGAGCTATTTAAAACATTTTTGATCTCGTTAGAATTTAGGTATTTTTATTTATACTTGATTTTATCTCGTTGGTCAATTCTTTTTAATAATTTTCTCGTTGGTTGTGTTTGATGAAAGTAATCTGTTTTCAATGTTTTTAAAACGGTTTTATTGGCTTCACACGGATGTACCTATGTAACGGAAACTTTGAACATGATTTTGACCCCCTCCAAAACGTCGGATTGAGTCGAAATTCGACATATTTATCAAGGACCGATGGCAAGTCAATATTTTAAACAGTTAGTCCCGTTATTCTTACCAGGATTTTTAGGATTAGCGATTTTTTAGTATCTGATATCCGGTAGTGTCTTTGCGCTGATAGGACTACTCGTAAATGCATTAAATTAAATGAATATATTACGACGTAATTAAGAAAAAAAAACTAAAAAAACACGCTTTTATAGAAAATCCAACTCAAAAAATTAGGAAATAAATTTTAGTAAATTTGAATTACGAATTGTGTAAATAAGAGTAAAAATGGATATTATTGTAAAAAAAGCGTGGTGTGCTTTTTATTATCAAATAATAACCCTTCTACTCATATCTGTCAATAAAGTATTTATAACTATTTACTCCATGGACCCCCACGCTTTTTTACAATAAAATCCAATATTTCCTCTTATTTACACTATTCTTAATTCAAATTTATTATCTATATATTTAGTTTGATTTTCTATAAAAGCGTGTTTTTTTTAAACAATTTTTAAATTGATATCACAGCACTTGGCAGTAGTTGCCAAATAAAAAAAGGAGGAGAAAATCGGTTGAAAAACAGACGAGACAAATGTTTTCGATTGTTCTATCTTTGCCTATTTATATATCGATTTTTTTCTTTACAGAAAGCGAAGAGTATTTAGTATCCGTTGTTTCGTTTAAACGTTTTCAATTTCATGGCCAATTTTATTTTGTATTCACATTGCACAACTAACTGTGGATACGTCAGACATTTGTTTCGTTCTGTGTGTTTGTATTTTAATTTTGGAGAGCTAAGTATGTTGGTTGATCTTTACTTTTTCGAGCTCGGCAAAAAGACTCCTCTTTATTAAACAATATATATAGTTTGTTAGTTTTAAGTTTAGGTTACGATGGGACTGACATGTTCTTGGTGAACCCAAGTCCCTAAATTAAATATAGATAATAAAAAAAAATAATTAAACAATATCATAATGCTCACTAGCATATGGTTAATCACATTGTTTTGTTAATTTCTACGGTGAAGATTTAAATTCCAAGAACTATGCAGACGTATGGCAGGCTTCTTTTATCAATATAATATTTTTTCCTTGTAAAATAACTTTGTGGAGTTTTTTTATATTCGAGGCCGGCAAAATGAATACACTTCATGTGATGTTAAATAAATGATAGTTCATGCACGATGGCGACCGTCAAAGCCAATAGATTAAAAACTATCGGCAGTCTGTATCATTATGCCGGCCCATACCTACCACGAGTAAAGAGTCTAGGTAACTCTGGATTTATACAGTTTTTTATTCCAGTAAAAATTACAAACAGTCATATGATCCACCTGATGTTAAGCGGTCATATGCATAATTAATATTAGAATACGAATCACTCAATAATAAAGTTCATTACTTAAGTGATCATATTTAAATATTCGTCTATATATTAATGGCAAAGATAAAAAATGTTCAGTAACTTATTCTCCTTTGTTTGTTGACTGTTTTCTTTTATCGAGTACGAGCTTTAGGGCTTTAAGTATAACTAAAAAAATAGAGATGGTTTTTGTATTTAAATTACCAATAATCATTGCCTATGGTCGGATTTCGGCCATCATTGCCTTTTTTCTCCTTTGTTTAACTAATTATCTTTGTTTTTTTTGTTGTTTTGTATATCGTTATCGGATTAAATAACTTCTTAATAAACAAATTTAGCCTGCTTGATGCATGTTGCCGTGAGTCTAATTGGACTAATTACACAGATGGTAAATAAATGTTATACGGCTTCTAATGTTACTTTAATTTGACTGGGTACCTATTTGAAACGTTTATTCTAGGTACGGCTATGTTTGATGTTCACTTAAATTGTTTGCGCCATGATGGTCCGTTTATCTTGTTTTTATAGTCCTCAGAAAATCGATTCTACGTACCCATCATTTTATATATGCACTGGTCAACAAAGGAATGGATTTCGAAGTGTCTTTTTTTAATTTAAGTTCGACCTTGTTTATGATGTAAGTAACTTGTGGGTAACCCGTGATGGTAGGCACGTGTTGTCTGCATGGATCGCTTGACACGTGTTGCTTACATGATTTTCCGTCTCGCTCTAACTCGTTGTGGTTGTGTGCATGACAGTACTGGAGCTTGTTTTGTTGTCGACCGGCCGAGCGCGGGCTGTCTAATCAAAACAAATGCTATCGCGAACTCGATAACTTTGTACCAAACAGACTTGGTACGCTCGTGCGTGTCTAAACTGATCTCCATAAATGAGTCCGCGTCGGTATATATATCATAGATTGTTAGTAATAATGTAAGGGATCCACTGAGAATGCGGTGCTGATTCATTGTTTATTTCATTGTTTTTCCGTTACGTTTATGTTAACGAACCATAAACATCAATCGTTTTTATTATAACGTTTACGATATATTCTCATTATTCTTATTAATTGTATTCTATTTATGAATTTAATTTGATGCAGATATATTTATTATTATTAATAAAATTATTGACAGGCGTAAAAGGTGGATATATTACCTTATAAAGTTATGAAATGAAAAAAAATCTTTGTTACAGATACGTAGGTGACAAAGGCTGAAAATGACTGTGGAAAAGAGTAAAGGAACCGGCCAGCAAAAGGTGCCTCTGCCGACAAAGAAAGTTGCTCCCGATGGCGGTTGGGCTTGGATGGTCTGCCTTGGAGTCAGTTTAGTTAATGTGAGTAATAAGTGTTTCTTGTATGAAGAAGTCTTTACATACTTCCGTTGAATTGTCAAGGTGTACGATTTTTATCACAAGTTAATTTTAGTGTTTAATTGTAATCTACAAAATAGTTTAGATAGAATCGAATGGCCTAAATTACTGGACGTAACGCAACAGCTTTGCCAAGATGTGCTGCGGTACGAATTCATTATATTTTAAAATGACATCAGTATTATTGTGCAATATTTCATAATATAATCACCATCTCATTAAGACGCTGCTGATCCGATGCGCCTTGACAGCTTCACCGAACTTTTGGGACGAGAGCTTAGGGCACTCAGCCAGCATAGTATTAAGTAGTGCAAGGGCACCAGAGAGGTGTGACAGTGGGCTGCTACCTGATACATAAATTTTGCGAAATTTGTTCTAGCTAAACCTGCGGTAGTTAAGATAATAAACGGATCTCAAGGTCTTTTACAGTACCCATATGTACCTGCGTGTAGTGTACAGGAATGTGGGGTGCCCTGTAATGCGTATTGTGTCAGTGCATGAAAGTGTCATTTTATCGCGACAGTCACAGAAGCCCCTCCTCAGTTGGGGATCGCATCACGTATTGGGACGGTACAGGAAGGGGCTCAGAGTTGTGCGACATCATAAAACTTTTTGTTGCTTCAGACATTCCTCCTCCTCCTTTCAACCGAAAGATGGATTGGACATAGGTCTAATTGTAGTCTTCAGTCAAAATATTGTTATAGAAAAAAAAAACCAGGTAAAAGTTTAATATCGGAATGACTTATATAAAATTATTTATAACGTATATAATTAAAGTAAAACTAAAAGTAAAAGTAAAAAAAAAACATATGTAACAAAATCTATCTAGATTTAATTATTTCAATACACCGTATCGTCCTTAACAAAATTACCATAACTAGTTCCATGTTAATGCCGTAAAATGGAATTTAAGTAATAATTCGGTTGACAAACAAATTAAAGAATATAAAATGTGTTTTATATGTCTGTGTGATCCTGATGTGACATTTTGATAAGAGGTAATGTAGAATAAATAAATAAACAATGGAAATTGAAATGAATGGCGGACTCATTACGGATACCGGACGTTTATCGTAAATAACATATGATGTGGATACATTGAATATGACCGACCACGTACATGTTTTATCTAGCTCTGGTGCATGATGCATTTTTTTAAATTAGTTGGCAATGTCATTTTGCTCACTTTGCGATGTAATTTCGATGTTCGTGTAGAATTTTACATTGTCTCTAATTTCAATTGGAAACATTGTATGTTCGTTCTTAATGTTTTCAGTCCGTATAATATAAGTAAGTTATACATAAATGTTTGTTTATTTTACCTGATGATACACTTAATATTTTTAATTGTTGTATAAATTAGTTCCGAATACGGTGCAAAATTGACAATACCTCTCATAATACCTTTATCTTTATTTACGTTCCGCCTGTAGAATCGAAACAAAAAAATATTTGTTTCCATTCACAAATATGACGATATGTTACGTTTAGATGTTAATTGTGGTTAAAATGTTTGCTTCTATGATGTTTCAATTTGTTACTCAAACATGGTAGTTACAGATTCATTGGGATATAATATCAATGTTTCATGTAGACGTGAATATAATTTGTAGACTCAAATGAATTTAAAAGAATATAAAATTTGGACGAGTCCAAAAAATGATTACTTTATGATTAAATTATTTTATTGAAAATTGTAAAAAAAAAACTGACTAGTCTATTTTAAATTCTTCAAATATCTCATAAATATAAGGAAAATTATTTTTATACGTTTATAAGAATTTCTACAATCTGGGTCCGTCATCTTCGTCTAGTTACCGCCTATTGCTGAGCATAAATCTCTTATACTCGTACGCCATTCATTTCGGTGCTGAGCTGGTTTCAATCAGGTGAGATTGATTGATAATTTATACTATCCACAATAAAACGCTTTTGAAGTTTCTTTAATAATGCTACGATCTGTACGTTTAAAGCAAATTATATACAAAGTTAAATGGCTTCCTTTAGCTCCATAAAGTATATCGTCAAATTACCAATATGTAACTTATTAGCGCGTAAAACGTTTTTTAAAGTATAATAAATACATTATTAACTTGTACCCACATATTGTCAATAGCTTACGTTAACTTTGTAATAAGTGCTGCTGCGTGGTGCCGGGTTTCTTTTTTGTTTTTTTGAACCTAGCTAACGATGTTGATTGGAAGGGCCTTTACAGCTTCACCGTGACTGTGGGGGCGAGTGCTGAAGGCACTCAGCCGCAAAACGTGACTAGCACAAGGGCTACCAAAATGGCACGAACCTCGGCTTGGCCGTCACCTGAGTGTAAAACTCTCGCGAGTTTGAACCTAGCTATTTCCTACATTTTTTATTAATATAATAAAAAAAATAGAATTTAGTATAGAATTAGAATATAGAATAGAATTAGAATCAGCCGGCTTAGAATAGTGCCACCCTTTATATTCCCGTGGGTGTCGTAAAGGACAAGCAAGGGATAAATAAACTAGGGGGTGGGCAGTACCGTTCTCTGAATACCATAAACACCTACTATCGCCAACCCGCAATTTATTCTTTTTCGGCGGACATACCTGTCGTCTTGTATGGATCAGAATGTTC
Source organism: Samia ricini (assembly GCA_014132275.2). Lineage (NCBI taxonomy): Eukaryota > Metazoa > Arthropoda > Insecta > Lepidoptera > Saturniidae > Samia > Samia ricini. The sequence goes on along the minus strand of AP028159.1, from coordinate 27,365,622 downwards.
CCCCATAAAGGTGACGGACGAAAGAAGATTACATGCAGCTGAGATGCGAATGTTGAGATGGATGTGTGGGGTAACAAGAATGGACAGGATTAGGAATGAATATATTAGAGGAAGTTTGAAAGTGGCGCCAATAACAGACAAGTTAAGAGGCTGTCGTTTATCCTGGTATGGACATGTGATGCGCAGGGAGAAAGAGAATGTTGTAAGAAAGGTATTGGATATGAATGTGGACGGTTACATGGGAAGGGGAAGACCAAAGAAAAGATGGATGGACTGTGTGAAAGATGATATGTTTAGAAAAGGAGTGAATGCGGAAATGACAACAAATAGAGAGGAATGGAAGAGGAAGACATGTTGCGCCGACCCCAAATAAAAATGGGAAAAGGGTAGGGAAATGATGATGATGATATCCAGTAGTGGACGTCATTCGGTTGAATCAATCAATCAACTATCATAAAGGGTAATATGAAGTTTCCATAGGTTTTTAAGTTTTATTATTATCATCACAATTAATCTCAAATGTAAGTGTATAGGATGCTTAATATATGAAAAATAAGAAGCTGTTTTTAATAGATTACAAATTGTATATAAACGCTTACACAGATAAGTAAATTATAACTAAAGTTAATAACTTTCTGGTTGAGCGGTAGTGATGATATTTGACTGTTGCGTACCTACTAGAATATCTTGTTTATTAGTTGTTGCGTTTTAATATAATAATAAGGATTACTTGTAATTTGTAAATTTTCTTATATTAAAATAAATTCGAAATATTTAATAACCATTAATATTTATTGCGATTCGCAACTTTTTAATTTCGTTCCGTTTCGTACAAAAATAATTAGAAAAACTTGAACAAGTGAGATAGAAAATCCAAAAGTGTTCCAAATTATTAATTTTTTATATAAAGTCCAAGGGGATTTTATATTATTATCATCATCCTGTTCTCAAGTTATTTAGGGTCGGCGCAGTACCTATGTGTTTTTCTTTTAAACATCTATGTATAACATTCACCATTTTTGGTTTCATATCTTTCCTCCGTATTCCAAAGTGAATTTATATACTACCTAGAATTGAGAAATATGAATTGGTACAGTTTCGTACTGCGATCGATGGCATAGAATCACATAGGAATCACTTTGCGCGGAATTAGACATTCATGAATTATGGATTTCTCTTTTAATTTATCCCATAACGAATTCCTTCGTGTTAAATGTCAAGAACGTAGTGGGTTTAGGAGAATTAAGATCTAAGAAGTATTAAGAAGTGATTTCTTTATCGTGTTTATGAAAACTGGATTTTGACAAACGAATGGCGTTGAAGCGATGATGGTTTTCAGTGAAGGAAAACATTGTGAGGAAACCACAGCATGGTGGTAGGGCATTTTCTAATATTGCCCGCCTGGGTAGCTATCACCCTCAAGTTTGAAAACATGTTGCCAAATAGCAATAGGTTTGTTTCGGTAGCGTCACTTGAGAACCTTTAGATCTAGGCTTAGTGTGTTTAGCACCCTGAACCACATCGTAACTTAACATCAGGTGAGACTGTGGTTTCCGTGCCCCCTTACCTATTGTATTGGGGGACTTCGGTCTCACTAATACAATAGGTAAGGGTAGTGCGTAAATGCATTTCCGCCCCGTCAAAAAAAAAAAAAAAAGGTGAGACTGTGGTCAAAGCACTGAGCTTATACCGCGTAAAACAAAAGACGGACAAAAATTATGCTGTATGTGTTTCAATTTTTCATTATGAGATACGAAACGTTAAAAATCTAAGACAAATTAACCTCACGGATACATTGTGCTGATTCATAGATGGTAAAAGTGTACACACACGTACGGATTCCATAAAACCAGCGCTGCAGGCTTTTTCTTACCTACGTCAGTTTAAACGCAGCGATCATGTGTTTTTTGCGTTGCCGTGCACATTTCATATTGACCTCAAATTCTCGGCGTTTGTTAAATATATATGTATCTATAATTATATAACCCAAATAGTTATTATATTCATAATTAGGTACGTCTGTCGATATTTTTAGTACGTCATAGTTTATATTAGTTACCTAACATTGGATACGAGTCTACTAAAGTGTGTCATTGGCCTCGATCTTGGATCTTTATTTAACTCGGGAAATTTAATTTACATTGTTTTGTTTGTGTTTTATGTTATCACGATTTTTATATTTCACTTTCATGTTTCAAAAATATGCTTCAACTCAGTTAATAGACTTCCAATTGGATTGTACTTTTTTATCTTTTAAATTCATGCGTTACCTTTGCTCTGATTTTTGTTATATCTTAATCTCCAAACTGTATGTTATCAGCTAAAGATAATTTAGACGGTAATGTGTATTATATCTGAGAGAAAATGCTACATTGAACTTTGATAATGCCAGTAAATTGAAGTGCATTACAACGCCTTTGACGTACATATCAATATGCCCTTACAATAATAGTCTCGCGAGGCTCAAACAACAATAATGATTGCTTAACAATCCATTTGCTCTGTTACTACTGACACAATTATCCTACTCTCTATATGTATTACGTATAACTCGAATAACGCTTACCCTATTTGTAATATCCACGCGTTGGTTGATATTCCAAAAACGAGCGAAGTATTTATGCGTTTTAAGTCATCGTTTGTAGTATAGAAAAAGATTGTATTTTTTTGTTTTATAACGAGTGTTTTTGTGTGGATTTATAAACATAAAAACATCCTTCTACATCTTCTTGCTTCAGTTTATGCTTTCGTATGTATACGTGTGGGATTATGGTATTATAATAAACAAGTGTTTTATTTAAAGTAAATAGTAACTAATATGTCGATTACCCACAAAAATGAAACAATAGGAAAACAATGGAAAGCTGGCGTAAACGCCAGGTTAGTGCTCAAGGGGTTAAGGCATAGAATTTCGCGTCGAAATTTCAGTTTAATAAGTTTGCGCGAATTAAAGGATAAATCAATGAATTATATAATTTTATTAAATATCTATAGATATATTAAGGGCATATCTGGAGTTATCCCACTAGTTTTATTTTGTAACAACGTTTAAAATAAACTAATAAACGTAGATAATTTAAAAGAAATCGATAATGTAATGGCAAAAAATTGGTTTGGCTTTTCTTCAGTACAGGACTTGAGAGATATATGATCTAAGAATAGATTCATTGTATTACACGAATTGTACGAAATCGAGTCACTTATTTTTTTTTATACTGTGATTACATGAGATTTTGAATAGTATTTTTACTGCTTCTGTTCTTTGTAGTTAAGGTGTAAATAACATAACATAAATTAGTCATGTGATCATCACAATTTTGTATGAATGTATAATACGATAAATATACCAAAAATGCAATTTTTAAAATTTTTATGCGTCTCTGTCTGTTTGTTCCCTGTAATCTCCGGAACGGCTGAATCGATTTTGACGTTAGGTTAGGTTAGGTTTAAGGTTCCGCGTGAAATATTAAAACTCATGGAATTTATTTAATTTATAAAATCCGATTCAACGCTCAATTTCACAGGTAAGTGTTTTAGTTTGTGATAAATAGTTTTACTTAATCTTAGTGCCGAAAAAAATAAGGATAATAATTAGGGTTGTATAAAAAAAAATTAAAACGCAGTAAAGAACATTTGATACGCGGGCACACAGCTAGTATTTGATTTATAACCGGCTACTAAAATGTTCTGATGAATAATTACTAAACCCAACAATAAATTACACATTTACGGAAACCACGCGTGTGTTGCGTTTCCATTGTTTTCCTATTGTCTTATTTTTATGGGTACTCGACACATTAATGTATTTGCACGGATAAAGACAAATTCTCATTTTAAAAAAATAATGTAGAAATATAATAGATTTTTTTATTATTATAAGGAATATGTGTCGTATTATAGTTCAAAATGTCTGTTTTAGAATAGATAGAAGGTATTAATAAAATTGTTTATACTATAATGTAGAATAAATACTTTAAAAACCGGCGTAATACCTGTTCCGGAACATTACAAATGGATATCGGACAAGCAAAGATAGATTGTATACAGACAAATTTCACATATCGACAATAATAGGTATCATTATTAGAAATCTGATTAAAAATAACTGTTTCCAATATTTTTTAATTCTACTACAGAACATCAATAGCCACAAAACAAAAATAAAGTAATATCGGTTTATAAACAGATATATCTTGATCTGTTTTATAATTGTCTATATTTATATGTAGCTAAATATAGATACATTTCACACAGATATAAAATATTTATAAAAATGAACGAAACTAAGCGGGGAACATTGCTAATAGAACCGATGCCCGATGGGGCCAACGGGTTTTCGAATAGCGATTACGTGCCTAATGATGCTGTAGGCGCCCAACGAGGTCGACCGACGACCTGGTGAAGGACGCGGGAATCAGCTGGATGCGAGTGCTGTAATGTCGGTCATTATGGAATTCCTTCAATTCCTTGGCAGAGGCTTCGATGATGACGATGATAGTGTTATCTAGACGCTTATAATTAATACAATAGATAGAGGTTCATAATCGGCCATTGATTATAATTACTAAGGTCGTTTGATCGTTCGAAGTTCAAACCTTTACACTCTAGACTATTTAAATGGAGAGGAAAGGTTTTAAGATTAAATAAAATGACTTAATGATACAAAAGACATTGATCACGTTTTGTACTTTTATTCAAAGTAAAATAACATTTACTGACGTTCATTAATGGGACGTCAAGAGGTTGGAAGAAAGATTAATTTATTTATTTTTGTTGTGGTGAATACGTATCCTAATATATTTTATAGTTTTTTTAGAAATTCTTCTCTGGAAATTCTACAAGACCGAAGTGAATTACGTATAGTAGGTGTTAACCGTTTGCCATTCTCAAATATAGAAACTGGTTTCAACCTTGAAGTTATGTTATTATCATAATTTATTTTTCTTAGTTGCTTGAAGTATGCAAAATCAATTATGGATTTATAACTATATGTGTAATGTCGTACTCGATTTCGTTTTTAACAAAAGGGTGTTTTAGAAAATTAGTAGAAACACCTGTCTCATCACAATCTCTCATTTGAATTCAACTGGTGGTATTTTTAATGGCTTTAATGCTATTAATATGTATTAGTGTTATTAAAAAAAATAAGATTACGAACTCGGTATATTGTGATACATAACATCACGCCTCTCTCTCATGAGACAAGGCAGAGAGCACATCCTTCCATTTGCTGCGATCCTGGTACACGCCTTTGACATCTTCTACTTTGGGGCTTTCATACATGCTCGTCCGTCCATTCATGATGGTGATCGTTATTAACAATTCAATTACTAGCAAGTTTATTGAAAAGGTATGTCCACCTAAATACGCAGAATTTTTTAAGAAATTTTCAACAATAATATACCGTTTTAAAGGATATTATATAATGTAGAAACTCATGTGTGTAAAAATAATTGTAATCGATAATTATTAATTGAGAAAATGTTTGATTACCTACATGAAAATGTTAAATGTAATTTAAAAGATTTTTTGTGTCATTCAATAATGGGGAAATATTTGAATTTTAATATTAGTAAACTTAATGCAGGAAAAGATAATGATTATAATGATGTTGATACACCGATACATATATTGTTTATAACTTTCAATCAATCAGAAAATAAACTATAATTCATCTACTGGTGGCACTTGTAGGTAATCTAATCCAACACTGGCAATTATGACTTTTTAATTCAGAAATTAAAAAGGAATTGTACTATTTGTGGCTTTTGCCCTCGATTAAATAGTCGTGCTTCAAAAGCAATAAAATACCATAAAAGTGTACGAAGCGGGGCTATTTTAAAGATTCCTTTTAAAGTTTTCATAATACTGGTATGTAGAATGTTTCTCTTGATATCGTTTATTTTAGCAAAATATGTACGAAAACTGCTAAGCTTGTTCTCAATTATGTAATTTTGCAATATTAATGTTTTAATCATCGAACTAAACTAAAGCAAGTTCTCGACTTGACGCGATCAATCATATTTGTAAACTGTCGACAATTAGCAATTAGCAAGGTTTAGATAGATATAAGCTTAGTTCTCTATGGGCGTAGATTACGTTTTTTTTTTGTCACGTCTAGTTGATGTAATTCAATGTTCTTGAAATATGTTAGACATACATAATTTTTGTGAAATCTTTACTTATGATTTTTTTACATTTGTTAAATTGTACAGAAGAACCAAAGTAACCGACATTGTTCGAAGTATTACCAAACTTAAGTGGCTTGTAGAACCGATGCCCGATGAGGCTAATGAGTCTTCAAATCGTTACCGCGCACCGAAAGAAGCAGCGTGGGTAGGCCCTCCATAAGGTGGGCTGACGACGAAGGTCGCAGGAATCCATTGGATGCGGGTGGCGCAAAAGTGATAGTTGTGGAGATCTTTGGGGGAGACCAATGCCCAGCAGTGGACGTCTGGTTGAATGCATGGATGGATGCAAGAACAAGACATTTTTCTCCTCTGTGTATCAACCATTGTTTTTTTACTTAGTAAATTTATTTTTACACGTTATAGGCTCAGTGTTTTAACCACGACCTCACCTGATGCTAATTGACGATGTGGTCCAGGATGGTAAACCCACTAAGCCTAGAGATACTGTTGATGCTGCCGGAACACACTTATTGGTTATTTGGCGACAGGTTTTTAAACTTGAGGCTGGTAGCTAGCCAGGCAGGCATTATTAGAAAATGTCCCGTCACCATGCTATGGTTACCTCATGATGTTTTCTTTCACCGAAAGCTCAGGGCGATTTTAGAGTTGGAGAAGTTGGCTCGAACCCGCGTCCATTTACGCGCTACTGATAAGCTTTACCTATCTACTAATAAATATCTGTATATATATTTTTTCTTATTCCAGTTCTCGACGCGGTCTCTAGAACCTTCTTTCGGGCTTCTCTTTAAAGACTTGTTAGATGACCTCGGTGTTCACACTACAGGGGCGTCGTTTATCGCCAGTACTCTGGATTCTGTTGTTAACTTTTCCGGCTTCTTCGTCGGACCAGTTATAAAAACCTTCTCGTATAGAAAGGTTTGCATGGTGGGATCTACAATATGCGCATTGGGCCTTCTCTTCACAGCACCGGCTAACAGCATGGGTCACATATTGGCTACTTATAGTATATTAGGAGGTATGTTTATTAATATTAATTATTTTTTTATGCATTTAAAAAAGTGTTTATTGGTTAAATACGTTTAAGTATATATGTAGTAAACTACTTATTAGACAAGAGACTACAATTACTTAATTTTTTTTAATGTAAGTTCTTAAGTAAGTTAGCGAATAAGATTGAATTTCAGTTAAGAATATTTGAAACTATAAAATGTTGTGTGGGTTATATAGGTAAATTAATTGTAATATATTATAAAAAGCAACGCTGTTCGTTTGTTTATCTATCTCCCTTTTATTTTTAGGATTTAACAGGATTCTTTTTTTAAATCGTAATTATATTATTTGAGTATATTTTGATATGTACGTACTTAGTACATTAGATGTCATACGGAATAAGCTATGGGTGAATAATAAACGAAGTAATAAAAAGATCAATAGAACGTTCTCGGCGTTTTATGAAAATCAATGAATAATTAGGAGCTCTATAAATATAATTCTGTGAATAACTGTGAGGAATGAAATTATTATAATGCCAACGGAGTTGTAAATACAGTTTATTTATATAAACGTCTTTATAATGAAGTAATAATGATTGGAATTTAGATATTTGTCCTACAAAATCTACATCTGTTTATTCTACTTCCTAATAAATCTGTCTGCAAGTTTAAGGTTTTTGTTTTAAGCGTTACTAACTTCGAAATTGATAATAGTTTTTTTTTTCTGTCTATGGGTGCGTTCGGATTTAATAAAAAAAATAAACATCGTTATGAACATTTATTAGAATTTCCATTTACATTAACTCGAAAACAGTTCGAAGATTTTACTTTGTACGAGGTATTTACATATACTATGCCAATTAATAGGCTATAAAGATTATCAAAATTACTTTTACGGATCGTAAAAAGTATGAAGAAAAAATAAAGATTAATAAGTAATTATAAAGTATGAAAAATGACAAAATTATTTGTAGAAATTATAATGCAATAAAAAATCATTTCTCTTGATAACATACCGTGGACTTCTAAATAAAGTGTTATTAACAGTAATCTTAAATTTGTCATTTTTATCTGTATGTCTGGCTTTATATTAAAAGGGGCTTGAACTATTTCAATTACTTAAATTTATTGCATAGGAAACATGTGTCCAACTTTGATAGTATGAAAATTTGGTAAGACACGTACTCGAAGCCGCTTTGTATTATTAGTTAATAATATTTTTATATCCAACTAGCTGTGTGCCCGCGGCTGCGCTCGCGTTTTTTTTATATTCTTCACTGCGTTTGAATGTTTCTATACGGCACCCCAATTATTTTCCTAAATAAATTTGAGTACTAAGATAAAGTAAAAATATTTCTCATAAATTATAGCACTTGCCCGTAAAACTGTGCCTAAAATCGGATTTTAATCAATTTTTTTATGAGTTTTTTTTTAAGCGGAACCCTAATTATTTGCGAAAATTAAAAGTACCCCAAGATACCCGGAGTAACTTCAGCTATCTACCTAAAAAAACGTCGCGCAAAATCGGTCCTTCCGTTCCAGAGATACCCATTACAAACAGTCCGAATTAAAAAAAAAAATGTACTTTTGGTATTTATCGTATATAAATTCATATTTAGTTAGTAAAAAAAAATGTTGACATTAGAAACAAACACTTTAATTTTATTTATTAGTAGTATAGAGAATCAGATCAACTGTATCAATTTCAGCCATGATATAATTATTTCGCGTGTTAAAAGGTCATTGCACTACTTTATTTATTGCAATTCATGCATTGTTCTGTGGATTTCTATATCTCGCATGTGTGTTTATTACGCTGTCTAGCTGACATGATCTAAAATAAGTATATAGACGATTAGTAAAAAGTTATTTTTTTAATACATTGCACCTCTATGCTTACAATAAAACTGTAAGAGATACAAGAAGTGTACACATAAAATATTTTTGAAAAAACCGATAGGGGACAATTTACAATCAATGACGGAAGAGATACATTTCTATAATTTACGGAAGTATGCGCAACAGGGAAGAGATGTTTTTTGGAAAATTAATTATAATGTGTATGTTTACTTTATTATCGAAAATGAGAATACGTGTTTATAATGTAATTTTTTTAGTTTTCACGTTCCATATTTAAATTCAGTTAATTTTAACGGGTTTTCACGCGTTACCTTTGCTTTTTTCTATCCCGACGTTTCGGCTGGCCGTCACAGGCATCGTCGATGGACACTGTTAGTGTTGTATGTTGTGACTATAATAATTATAAAGACCAAACGGGGGTAGTTCATCAAAATACCCCTCAACGCAGTAGGCGTCGCCGCGCACCGCCAGTCAGCCCGTGACCACGGTTGGTGAAACCCAGCCGAAACGTCGGGATAGAAAAAAGCAAAGGTAACGCGGGAAAAACGTGTTTATAATTTATTAAAATCGTCGTCTATCAAACACAATTTATACAAAAACGTATGGGCTTGGGGGCATAAATGAAATTAATAATCATTATACTTTGAACTCTATTGTTATAGAGAGATATATATGTACACAGGAGAGTTTTTTTAACATTATTCAGTAATGATTACATCATTTTTCCAATAATATTCGTTGTAACCAGAAATGTAATGACTCTTAATAAATCTACATCCTTATTTTCCTCATGTGACGAAAATCTAGTTTGTATGTTAATCAGTTTATTTATAAACGAATATTGTAAACTATGCAATCCATTAGCTGATTAAAAAAATAGTTTGTTTGGTTACTTTGTTTAGATAATACTGCTCGCTTTTGCCCGCGTCTTCGTTTGCCTTGACGTTAGAATTGCGTCCAGAAACAAATTATGGTATTGTGAGTCAAACGTAGAAGATAGGGATATACTGATTTTTTTAATAGTAACAATTCACTGATTCATCATTTTTGATGTACCTCTTATGATTATACGTAGGACATAAAGATTGTTCTACTTTTTTTCTACTAACACAAATGCTGATAAACAGACATAAAGAGGCGGAAAGCTACTTTGTACTATTTTATACTATAATTAGCTGGTGCCCGCAGCTCCCGCCCGCGCTTAATATATTTATTCTACGCTGCGTGCATAAAAACAAATGAATGAAAAAATGGAGTCTTGTTATTTTATTAGAGGAAAAAATATACTTAAGAGTAAAAAAAAGGAAAAATGATTAAAAGAGTAAATCGAAAAAAAAAGAGAATGGGTCAAGGCTACGAAAAATTCCATGTCGAATGGTAGTAGTCCCATCCCGATATGTTCAGTAGTTTTGAGGTGATAGTGCATCAAAGGACCCCATCTTCTTTTTATATACAAGTATAGATTTGTTGTATGTTTATAATGTATCCTTTTGTAGACTTTTAACTTAACTATATTTATTTTAAAAGTAGATTGTAGATAGAACGCACCGTTTAGAATCGTTAGCGTTTGTTCCGGGTGATCTCGGGAAGGGCTGGACGGATTTTGACGATTTTTTGGTAGTTATCTGAAGTAGCTACGGGTAAGTTGGGTCCTTTTAATTTATCTCATAAAAAATTGAATAAAATCCGATTCAATGCACAGTTTTACGGGGAAGTGCTTGAATCTATGAGACATATTTGTCTTACTAATATAAATATTAGGGTTCCGTGTAAAAAAAAAAAAAAAAATGTAGTGAAAGAATGTATGAAACGGGCGCAGCCGCAGGCTCAGCAGCCGCGACCACACAGTGATTGTATAAGATTTTACTTTACAATTCTTAAAGTTTGTTAAGTGGATTTGATAGGATCGTATTTATTTGCAAAATAAGTAAGATATTTCTCATTGTTAAATGTAATCTCGTATTGTTCGAAAGGTTTACGGCGTTCAACCTTGTGTTTTCCATTAATCACTCGGTGCTTAATTTGAATTACAGCTTTTGACGCAAATGGTCCACAAACGTTGTTTTATTTCCTCGATTGCGTCACATTCGTGCTTGTAAAAGTCACAATTGTGCGTTTAATCAAGTGAATAGTTAATTTTGAGAATAAATTAACATTTCCTTTGCTTCTATAAATAGTGTTGCGTGAATTTGTAATGTTTACGCTATAATAAATATTGCGTTTAATAATAGTACTTACCTTGTATAGTTGTTTGTCCTTACAGTCCGTAATTTGTCCCTAGTTGGCTAAGCCACGAAGACACCTAAGCAGTTATATAAATGCCTAGTTATTTAACTATGTATTATTGTTACCATGGTCACAAGAGTTTTCCTTAAAACTCGAATGTTCTATTTGTGCATTGTAATTCGTGTTAATTAAATTGCATATTCTAAGTAGGGTATTATAAAACCGTCTAAAACTTTCTCTATACTAGTTTCAGTCGATATGTTCTCTTTCGTCTTTAACTGAGTTTTAGTATATTTCTTTCTAGAATAGTACTTTCATAATTATTACTGTGCTTTTAATAATAAAAGTGTCTTATGATTTTATTACCTGTATTTATAATAAATAAAGTGAAATATATTTAAAATAGTTTTCTTGTTGTATAAACGTTTTGAACAATTTTAGATCAGCAAAACTGTGTTTTGTAAAAAATATAATTTTCTAGAGTTGTACAAACTTTTTTTTTAATCTGAAGGAAAAAATCATAGATACCTCTCGGAAATAAGCGATGATGGGGCCGGTGGTGTTAGTGCGGCCTTAATCCGCGTAAATGGACGCGGGTTCGAGCTCACCCAACTAATCGTTCTGAGCTTTCGGTAAGGAAAACATCGTGAGGAAACCATAGCGGGGTGGAAGGGATTTTTTTAATAATGTTCGCTTGGGTAGCTACCACCCTCAAGTTTGAAAACTTTTTTTTTACACGGAATAGGCTCAGTTCTTTGACCACAATCTCACCCGATGTTAAGTGACGATGTGGTCTAGGATGATAAACACACTAAGCCTAAAGGTACTGGTTCTCAAGTGATGATGCCGGAACACACCTATTGGTATTTGAACTATTGAGAACCTCTTGAGAACTATTACCTCTAGGCTTAGTGTGTTAACCATCCTGTACCACATCATCACTTAATACTTGAGATTGTGGTCAAAGCATTGAGCTTGTACAGTATTAAAAAAAAACTTTTAGATAGTTTTTTTTTATAATTTTACTATGAATTAGACTTTGAAATACTTGATTTTACGCCTGTAACATAACATAACATAACATAAGCTCACTCCTGTTATCCCCGAAGGGTTAGACAGAGATGATGTAGCGAACTACACCACCCACATTTCGCCGAGCTTAGTTCCGTCCCAAATGTGACAGGGGGCGAGCCTGTCGCCATATCGGGCACAAATTCCAAACTCCGGGATTATACTGAGTAGAAAAACCCAATACCACTTGACCCGACCCGAGGATCGAACCCAAGACCTCAGAACGGCAGTCGCACCGTAATACAACTACGCCTGTACAACGGGATAATCTCATATATATTATATCATATATCATATATTATGAAGCTAAAGTATAACGCATTTATATATTTACATTATGGTTTTTGTTTTAATTTCAGGTTTCGGAGTGGGGCTTGCGTCTTCTTCGTCGTTCGTTTCACTAAATCATTATTTCTCTAAGAAACGTGGCCAAGCCGTCGGGTTATCGATGGCGGGAACCGGCTTCGGTTTGATGGTGATGCCGCAACTAGTCAAGATATTACTGGGCGAGTACGGATTTAGGTGGACTGTGGTTATTTTGGGCGCTTTGGCGTTCCATGCGGTCTTAGGCTCCTGCCTTCTCCAACCGGTGAAGCGACATCTTATAGAAGTACCGGTCGATTGCGAACTACAGCCCGTGAAGGTTGGTAAGGTTTAATTAAATTATGTTACCTTTTTTTCTGTCAATGATTTTTCTTTTTAAGACTAATTTCTGTTGTCTATATATGTATAAATATGCAAAGATAAAATTGTTTTATCTTTGTTTCACAGTTATTTAGGAGCTTTAATTACCATAAATTATTAATAATAATTATTGATATTGTTTGTATTCTCGTAGCTAAATATGAAAGCGAAGTCAATTTTTAGAATTTCTGTTACTATTTTCGAACAAATCGTAGATTGAGACACAACGTAAACCTTGTGATTTAACATTGTCGTATACTGAAAGATCTATTTACTGTTCACGATTCAAACTTCAATTCCCTAGGTACTGTTAAACTAGAGGTGGAAATTATTTTAGAATAAACATTATTGAAAATTTCAGTAAAATTCTTTTTTTCCAATTTTGAAAAATGACACTGACATATACCCGTATTCTAAGACGTTCCTCGAGACTTTCTCGACTCGACCTCAACTTTAATCAAGGAAATCGGTATTCTTTAGTTGTAAAAAATCTCCTCCATTCGGCGTCCCTCGACACTTTTCCTCAGTTGAGGTGAGGAAACAACTGTCAAACTCAAGGTACGTCGAGCGAGGACCTACCTTAAGGAATACTCGAAGGAAGATTTATGATATTATGTATTATATTCTTTCGCTCAAGCTTCGAAATAGATGTAACTATTCTATTTAGATGGTTATTCTAATATTGTTTTCAAAGATTTTTCAACGGTTTATGAATTTTATTTGTGTGATAAATCATACGAGTAGATAGAACAACGGCATTGATTCTCGTGATAAAATTAATTAGAATTTGTTTATAATTAGTCATATTGTTAACCATCGTAATTTAAAAAAAAACGTAATTTTGAAGACACACCAACGACTTCTCAAAATTTGTCTTCAGAATGAGAAAGTGTCAAACAATGAAAAAAAAAAAAAAAGAAATAACAAAAACACACAAAAGGCCATTACGTCACTGATGTCATGAAACTTACGACTCCTCCCACCCGTTGTCTGACAATATCATACTTCGTTAATCCTCTCCCCAGCCTATTAAGATGTGACGTAGTTTATGGATGACTCCACAATAAGAAATCGTTCATTAATCACGTGAGGCTTGAAAGGGGGAATTATAAAACATTATCTGGGGAGGGTGTTCGGAAGAAAATATAAACCATCACAAGGGGAAGGGGTTGCAATAAGATATCACTTGTTTTTATTTTTTCGTTGAACGCGCGATGTGTAAAATGAAAAACAGCACGTGACCTTGACACACTGTTGGCTTGCAACGATTACTAAAAAAATCAGAATTAAATAAGGTTATACAGTAAGATCATTATGAAAATATTTATGAAACTTGTACAAAAAAAAATACGTCATTTTAAGTAGGGCGGGGGAGGGGTCTAAAACCTCATCACATATGAAAGACGGGACGAGATCACAAATTTTCAATAGTAATATCACGTGATTAATGGACTCGCAAATATAGCAATGTGTTAACATAAAAAAAACACTGAACATAAGTCCGACGCGATGCGCGAATATAAAATCTATCACCTGCCAAACTTCGACTCGCAATAAACAAAAAAAGTTTGCGTATAGAGAGATCTATCAATTAATGACAAAATCAATGACGTTTTCCTCGAATCAACCTCAGTCGAGGGAGGATCTTCGATATTTCCTCAAGGAAAGGTCGAGTTATGACTAAGAATACCGATTTCGAGGATTTCTTGAAGTGTTGTTTGAGGGAAACCTCGAATGAGTCCAGGTAGAGCAAACTTCGACGTTACGTCTTAGAACACGGGTGTAAAATTAGGTAGAACTGACGAATGAGTTTCACATTTTTTTTTCAATTATTATCTACATATTTTGATAAATTGGTTGACAAAGTGAGGAGAAAAAAGGATTTAATTGTTTATGTCTGTCTCTTTATGCATAGATTAAATTAAACAACACATTTTAATGTTACAGGGTTCTGTACAAAAACCTATGTTTCTTTTGTTTCCAAATAAAATTCTGTTGTAATGTTTGTGTGTTAGTAAGTTTTACATATACTTTTAGGATTTCTATTGAAATTTAAGACAACTTATTTATTAAAAGTGGATAGATTGGTTTTGGTGTAAAAAATTGACAAAAGGTACTCGGATTTATTTGTGTTCTAATAAAATAAAATTAATTGTCTTCATTAAAAGCATTAGTAAAATATTCCTAAACAAAATTAATCCTAAATTAAATTATTGTCCATGAACGTTTAATTATTGTGAATATTCGTTAGTCAAACGTTGTCCTCTTGAAGTAATGATTGAAGTAATTTAATTATCGTACAGTTCGCGTAATTGGATCTAGATTTGGCTAAGTGATTAGGTTTGACTGGAAGTTGCTATGGTAATAAGATGAAAACTAGTTAGTCTATTTTAGAGAACTTTTCGTATTTGAACTACTAAAATCCACTCGTATGGCTATGATTATGTTGTTCTGATGTCAACATGGTTTATGTAATACATCAATTTCAATATTTGCAGTTACCACATATATATGACCTATCCAAGTAACTATATAAAAGATATATGTAAATAAATAAATACTAAGGGTACATTTTTCATTCAGTAAATGCCTAAACTATCCAATATGTTTTCTTCTTTAACGTAAATGAAACGTATTCATTCTCTTAGTTGCGTTCTGGTATTAATTTTTTATTGTTTCGTTGCTTTACTATTGCATATGTAAGGTTTTAGGCAGACACTTGTAACTTTTTTTTTCTATTAAAGTTTTAGATGCTATTTAAAGATTTATGTTATCGCAAACCTTATATTATTCGGAAAACCACCCAGTCGAAAAGAGCCTGCAAGAATCTCGCTCTGGTTCAAATTAAGACTTGCTTGACATAGTGCTTGAACTTATTGTCAAGTAAATCACTTATGTTCTTTGGGATCTAGTTGTAAAACCTAAATATACTATTACCTAAAAATCTTTTATTAAAGTTTCTTAGCCTAAAGCGTGATATGGCCAATTTATCTTTACTTCTGATATTAAAATTATGACGATCGTTTACTAGAATCAAGCTTGCCTAAATTTTTACAAACTTACATTAAATTATCGAAGATTAAGAGGGCAAAGTTAATAAACTATATTTTCGAAACTTGTTCTTTATTTTATAACTAAATCGTAACTTAATACTTGCGTTTCCAGGAAATGGAGTGTATATTAGAGAGTGACGAAGAGAACGAGGATAAATTCGAAATCAATCCATTGGTGACGCATCCGATGCCAAAGTTGACAACGCAGCGTTCCCACGCGAATATGAATCACCCGTCGGTGAGGACAATAGGGTTGCCGCGGGCGAAGACCTGCGATAAACCTTTGCAGGAGTTCGAGAAGATATCTAAGGTGTACCCGGCACTGACGACGGCCGCCTCGGTGGCAGCCATGCCGCGGGTCATGTCAAGCGGCAGCATGAGCGAAGCGGCGCGGAAGAGAAAAGTGTCTGTGATATCGAATATATCCAATATGGATTTTACTGGAAGCTTTTTGCAGTTGTATCTCGATGTGAGTCATGCATTTTTTTTAAGTTAAAACTTCTCTGTGCGCGCAATGACGGTACAATTCCAACGTCATCACGTGACGAGAGTCTAAATTAGTATCATGATTTTGACTGACGTAAGAAATATTTTAGTCCAGTTGGACTCCCGTCTCCTTTGTTTGCAATAGTAAGTAAAGCTCTAACTCCATATGATTTCGTAAGCATTAGTATAATTTTGAACAAAAAAAAAGTAAATCTTAATTACATAATTAGGACCCCCCCCCCCCTCCACCCCCCACCTCCCCCTCAATTACCAATACCACAATAATAAATGTAGCATAAACCTGTATTACGATTTATGCTTTCGCATTTTCTAGTAATGCCCGCCTGGGTAGCTACCACCCTCAAGTCCTCAAAACCTGTCGCAAAATACCAATAGGTGTGTTCCGGTAGTATCACTTGGAAACCAGTACCTCTAGGCTTAGTGCGTTTATCATCCTCGACCACATAGTCACTTAACATCAGGTGTGATTGTGGTCAAAGCACTATACCGTGTAAAAAAATCGTAATATTTTAAAGGTACGATATTAAACGGCGGTTAGAAGTACCTAGGGAAAGAGACAAAAATAGCAAGCATTGGTGTAATTTTGAACAAAAAAAAAATGAGATAAGTAAATATCGCTTACGTAATCACCGTTTATACCTCGTCTCCCATATGCCCCGAGCCCGTGTCATCAAACATAAAAACATAAGCAAGCACTTATCACTTATCCTATTTTAATTTGGGAATTCCCAAAAAACATGCAGAAAAAAAACCAGATCGAGTTTATTGCCGGCCCTTCTCGATGACTGGGTTGTTTTCCGAACTTTTACACATCTCATCTGTTGTTAAGTGACGATGAGGTCCAGGATGGTAAACGCACTAAACATAGGTTCTGTTTCTCAAGTAATGCTGCCGGAACACACCCATTGGTATTTGGCGACAGGTCTTCAAACTTGAGGGTGGTAGCTACCCAGGCGGGCATCATTAGAAAATGCCCTACCACCAATGTTCCCTCACGATGTTTTCCTCAGGCCGATTTTAGAGTTGGATAGGTGGGATCGAAACCGCTTCGATTGATGCGGAATCTGGCCGCACTACCCACTGCGCGATCAAAGCTTCAAACAACTGATTGTAGTGTTTTGACGTTCATAAGTGCCTTATCAGGGGCTAAACTGAATGAAGAATTTTTGAATTTAACTTTAGGTTCGGTGCAACATGTCCTCCCATTCCCCTATAATCAGCAGATATTATCACTTAAAATTTCAGAGGAACTTTTTATGACTTTTTTATTTTTGTTTAATTTTAAATCAACAAATGTATTAAAGATACGCCCAGTTGGGAATCCATAGCAAAAATAAATAAATAACTATGTATTTATCGTTACATTAAGATCCATAGCGACACAAGAACGACCCAGTAAAAATTTGCAACAACACTCGATATGTCTATTGTGTACGTTATGTTTTAGACAGCGGACGATGAAGCCATTCAAATGAAGGCCATAAAAAAACCGGAACCGGTCGAGGAAAAAAAGACTTTAGGATTTTTTCGAAAATTTATCGCTCTCATGGACTTGGATCTACTTAAAGACTGGTCATTTTTGAACCTTTTACTCGGCCTCTCGCTGTTTTGGAGCGGCGAATTACAATTTAGGATGTTGACCCCTTTCTTTATACGAAGCTTGGGTTACAATATGGATGACACGGCGTTCTGTCTGTCCATGACGGCCATCACCGATATATTGGTGAGGTTAATACTCCCGCCTATATTCGACAGGACGACAATATCTAAGAAATTAATATTCTTTATATCTGCATTCTTCTTAGCTCTTACTAGATCAGGTAAGATTCTATTTTATATCTGTGATTTATTTATATTTCAGCATAAATATGACGTCTTTGTGTTTTGTTTTTTTTTTTGCTCTTTTTGCCTTTCAGCACTTTAAATAGGTAATCTGTGTTTTAATACTATTAGAAATGTTGGCAACATTAGCGGATTTAGGGTTGATTTTTTATTTACCGTTCTGGAATAAAATTATTCAACTATCTTATATTAACACTAGCTGGTGCCCGCGGCTCCGCCCGCGTTTCATATGCTCTGTGCATATGACGTTTCATTTATAGCTAATTAAAAAAAAACAAATGAATGAATACAAGTAAGAGTATTTTGTTTTTATTAGCGGGAAAGATGTATATAAGCGTAAATTGAAGTGGAAAATGTACAAAAGAGTAAATCGAAAAAAAAATGAGAGAGGATCGGTGTAATCTAAAAAAATACCTGTCTACGAAAAAATACTGCGTTGAAAGGTATTATTAGTCCTATCCCGAGATGTTTAGTAGTTTTGAGGTGATGGTGCGTCAAAGGAACCCCATTTTATAAATGCCTGTCTTTTGTTTTATGGGAGCAAATAAATTAATAAACAAACAAATTGAGAAAACATGGCAAAGGGCTCATAGAATTTATAGAAATATATAGCCTACAACCATCTACGATTAATTCCGCGTCGAATGGTTGTGGTTTCATGCTGATCGGTTCAGTAGTTTTCGTGTTTATCTCGGACAAAGAAAACAAACTTTGCTTATATATACATATATAGATAGATTAATGCAATTATTTTGAATGCTACTTTTATCTATTATATTTTCAATGTTTTTTTTTATCTATACTAATAAATAAAATTGAAGTGTCTGTTTGTAATGTCAAAATTATTTTTTTGTTACTAAACAGATAAGAATTTATATACGATACCTATACCAAAAATACAATTTTTGTCTGTCTGTTTCTTTCGGGTAATCTGCGGAACGACTGGGCGGATTTTGACAGGACTTCTTTTGATAGATAGATGAAGTTACTCCGTTCAACTTAGGGTACGTTGAATATTCGAAAATAATTAGGGTTTGCGTATGAAAAAGTCATAAAAATTTGAATAAAATAAAATCCTATTCATCGCACAGTTTTACGTGCAGGTGCTATAATTTATGAGAAATATTCTTACTTTATCTTAATACTAAAAAATTTTAAAGCCAAAAAAATTAAGGTTCTGTATAAAAAAAGTTAAAATACAGTGAAGAATACATAATCGCGGGCGCAGCCGCGGGTAGACAGCTGGGTTAGGAGGTACAGCCAGAATACCAGCGCTGCGCTGTAAACCCATGGTTTAAGTGCAGCAATAATGCTGAGGCTGAGCCTGTTTGTTTCCGCACAACATTTTTTATTTTGTGTATATTTCTATTAAAAGATTATGTAATGATATTGTATAATGTTTCTTTATTGTGTTGTGTTGACTGTGTTGTGTGGTGCAAATAAATATTTTCTTTCTTTCTTTCTTTCTTTCTTCTTATACATAATATTTCACATTGAAGTAATAGTCGGGATAATATTGTTACCGTTTGTAGTACTCGCGGAACAGAACGAGTGGGTTCACCTTATGATTTGGTTATCGATATGCGGGTTCTTTCGAGGCATGTGCCTCAGTAACTTCACGCTAACCATATCAGAGTATTGCCCGTTGGAGAAACTGCCCGCCGCTTTCGGTCTGCACATGGTCAGTAAGGGCGTGTTTGTCGTGGCCATTGGACCTGTTATTGGTGAGTCAATTCATATTATGACTCTATTGATACACGTTTCCATTATATCCCTCCCCTCCGCGCCCCTCCCCAATCCCCCACCTCCCCGCCCGCCCCTCCAATCCGCGCCACTCCCCTCCGCGCCCCTCCCCAATCCCACACCCCCGCCCGTCAGTCCCCTCCCCAAACCCATCCTCTACCCCTTCTTCCTCCCCCAAACCCATCCTCTCCCCTTCTTCCCCCCCCAACTCCCCTCCTTCCCTACCAACCCTCCCGCCCCTATCCCCCCCCCCCGCCCCCTCCACTACCTCCCCTCCCCCAAACCCATCCCCTTCAAGCCCACCAAACCCTCCCCTTCCCTCCCAACCCTCCCGCCCCTCCCCGCCCCCTATTCCTAAATACTTCCTATAACATCCATAAAATAGGGTATAATCAGTGGCAACACTGAACAACGAAATATAGACGTGTCTACGTCGCTTAAACACATAGTGAGAAACATCGCTTAAAATTTCATTGTGAATGCAGAAGGCGAAGTATATTAAATAATAACACTAGAAATATATGATTGTATGTGTGTGTGTTTAAAAAAAAAACTTAATTCAAACTACCGTCAATTACACCGCATCACCAGAGTCCTTCATTGCGCAAATCGATTCAACTCCATAAAGCGAAAAGTGTGGCTCCGGATGTAATAATATGCATTGTTTTTTAGAATTCCCCTTATATACATGTAACTTTTATTTAAAAGTGTATAAAATTAATAAGAAATGATAGCCGTAAAATGTATCATCATACATATTACAATTCTAATCGATTTATGCACTCAATGATAATGAAGTGTCGCTCTAAGTTCTCGGGTTCGATCCCCGGTTCGGGTCAAGTGGTATTGGGTTTTTCTACTCAGTATCATCCCGGAGTTTGGAATTCGTGCCCGATATGGCGACAGGATCGTCCCCTGTCACATCTGGGACGGAACTAAGCTCGGGGAAATGTGAGTGGTGTAGTTCGCTATTTCACCTCTGCCTAACCCTTCGGGGATAACAGGCGTGAGCTTATGTTTTCTTTTTTAAGTATCGCTCTCTAGCAGTATGTGGGTCAAAGATGTTGCACCGCTTCCCAATAGGGATGTTGACTGATAATTTTCTTATTGGATTATCAAAAGACAGATCTATACCAATAAATAAAATGGAATTGTCTGTTTGTAATATCAAAGTTAAATTTTTTAACTAAATAGATATGAATGTATATACGATACTTATACCATATCCAAAAAATACAAGTAATACATTTTTGGTAATGGGTAATCTCCAGAACGGTTAGGACCGGTTTTGATGAGGCTTTTTTGTTAGATAGCTGAAGTTACTCCGGGTAACTTAGGGTACTTTGAATTTTCGAAAATAATTAAGGTTCCGCGTAAAAATCCGATTCAATGCACAGTTTTACGGGCAAGTGCTATAATTTATGAGAAATATTTTTACTTTATTTTATAGGAAAATAATTAGGGTTCTGTATATATAAAAAAAATTAGAACACAGAGAAGAATATATGAAACGCAGGTGCAGCCGCGGATAGACAGCTAGTCATAAATAAGATTAGAGTATACTAGACTGGGATGGTGACGTCATACTACCGTTTTTCGAACAAATTCCATACTAACACTTTGTGAGAAAGGGATAGAGCAGTGGTTCCCAACCTTTTCTTGATGAGATACCACTTTGGACTCTTCATTGATAGCAGGGATCACGATGAATGAGATAAAAACACTGAGTCAATATCATAAAATATACATGTTTTAAACCTCTATTTGATTGACATTATTATTTTATATACATTACAATTTTAAATAGAATAGTTACGGATATACGGTCCGTTATAAGACCCCTGTCATACTGTATGTATCGGAATGTTGGGCTATAAGTAAGAAGATGGATGAAAAACGACTGGATGTAGAAGAGAGTGGATAGGATCGGGAATTAGTATGTTAGAGGACGTTTGAAACTATCTCCATTGATAGAAAAGATGATAGGGAATCGTTTGGCTTGGTATGGACATGTTTTGAGAAGAGACGATAGGCATGCGTCGGAGAAAGTGATTAGTATTAAAGTTGAGGGATGGCGGGGGAAGGGCGGGGAGGGGGGAGGGGCAGGGAGGGGGGTGGAGGACACTCAAAGAAAAGATGTATGGAGTGTGTAGTGGAAAATATGAAAGCAAAGGGGGTGAATGAAGATATGGTGGCTGATAGCGATATATGGCAGAAGAAGACATACCGAGCCGATCCCAAATTGGAAGCAGGACGATGTTTTGAATTGACGTGACTTTTGAGCTTGCATCTTTTTACCATTTTTTTGTTTTTTTTTTGTTTGTTATTAATAGCAAGTATTTTATTCCAGGTTACGTGAGAGATTATACGGGTAGCTTCTCAATATGTATACACGTGCAGAACGCTATGATTATGTCGTGCGTACTCGTTTGGGGGATCGAATACGTTCTAGCGCTGACACGACGCAGAAAGATCGTACAGATATGAAATAGAGTCGTGTTATTTATTTTCTTTACATCCAGTGTAAATAAATGTTCGTACGGTTATTACCGGATATGTAACTACCTATATATTTTGATATATACTCGTGCATATAGTTATAAGCCATTAAAATATTCCGATCAGAATCGGATCAGGGTTTGATCACAATGACAGCTGTCATCGAGCGTATGAAGTTTTCGTATTTTTCCCTCGTGAAATGCAAATAACATTACGTCATAATCTATTAGTGTAGAAGTGTATACGAATAATGATGTCTTTACATTGTTTAACCACAGACAATAATAATATCGATATTGTAAATTTAAAAAGTCGACATAATTTATGTTTGTTTCATCAATTTACTATACATGCATATATAACATACTCTGTAATAAAATACTCACATATGTATTTTATTTATTTATATCGATTAAGTTTGTCAGTGTTAGTTAGTTATTTAGTTTGACAGCTGTCATTCTTATCAAGCTACATTTTAAAAGACTGTACAGTCTCTCTTGACCGGTTTTAGATACCAATACTTTTACAGTTGATAAAATTAAACACATTTTAATGGCATACACTAAACTCTTGCATCTCTTTCCCTCCTTCAGATGTCATCATACTGTCTCACTCTGACAATCGCGAAATGAGATGCAACGTATTTACGTGAAATATTATAATGTTTAATTATCGACTGTAAATAGAATTTAGTATTTAATATTAAAACATGACAAGTTTTTAATTGAAATTACTACCATATTTAACATTCACGTGTTGCGAGTAAAATAAAAAGGAATCGTTTTAGAATAACTTCTTTACCAGTGAAAATTGTATGTGGTAAGTACGATTTATATGTAAAATGTTACATAGAATGTAACTTTTAGACGTTGACTTTAAAAATATTTTTAGACGGCTGTTTGTACTTTCGAAAGGAAAGTTTCGTAGACGATGTATTGTTTTTTTTTTTTTAGATTAAATAAAATAATTTATATTTTGAACAGTTTTAGTACATAATACATGTTTTAGAAGAATGTAATTTATGACGTTTAGCCAAGTACCTAGTTCGTAGATCGATGGCTATTATCGGTATATATATGTATAGTTATTTAAAAAGTATCCAGAAGTCCGATATATTTGCATCAAATGACATTTTAATATCTACCATAAAGACATTATATAATATGGGTTTATTACGCGTACTATTGCGCGTGATGTATGTAGGTATAATAAATAATCAAGTATCAAGATCAAAAATATAATAGTTTTACGCTTCTCATTATAAACTAGCTGTATGCCTGCGGCAGTGCCCGGGTTTCATATACTCTTTATTGCGTTTTAATTTTTTTACACGCGCACTTTTAACCGTAATTTAACTGCCTCGGTGGCGCAGTTGTATTACGGAGCGACTGCCGTTCTGAGGTCTCGGGTTCGATCCCCGTGTCGGGTCAAGTGGTAGTGGGGTTTTCTACTCAGCATCATCCCGGAGTTGGGAATTTGTGCCCGATATGGCGACAGGCTCGCCCCCTGTCACATCTGGGACGGAACTAAGCTCGGCATATGTGGGTGGTGTAGTTCGCTACATCACCTCTACCTAACCCTTCGGTGATAACAGGCGTGAGCTTATGTTATGTGTTATGTAATTTTTTTATCCATCCATCCATTCAACCGAAAGACGTTTACTGCTGGACATAGGTCTCCCCCAAAGATCTCTACGACGATGGGTCTTGCGCCCCTCGCATCCAACGGATTCCCGCGACCTTCTCTAGGTCATAAGTCCACCTTGTGGGGGCCTACCCACGCTACGTCTTCCGGTGCGTGGTAGCCATTCGAGAATTTGTTGACCTCATCGGGCACCGGTTCTACGAGCATTGTGCCCAACCCACTGCCACTTAAGTTTAGCAATTCTTCGGGCAATGTCGGTTACTTTGTTTCTTCTGCGGATCTCCTCATTCCTGACTCTATTACGCAATGAAACTCCAAGCATAGTATTCTCCATTGCCCTTTGAGCTTCTTTATTAGGTCCATTGTGAACGACCACGTTTCAGTGCCGTATGTCGTGTCGAACCAATGATGGGGCAGTGGGTAGTGCGGCTGGGTTCCGCGTCAATCGACCCAGATTCGATCTTACTTATACAAATCTAAAATTGGCTTGAGCTTTTGGTGAAGAATAACATCGTGAAGAAACCTTAGCATGGTGGTGGGGATTTTCGAATGATCCCCGCCTGAGTAATTACCAACTTCAAGTTTGAAAATCTGTCGCCAAATACCAATACGTGTCTTCCGGCAGCATCACTTAAAAAGCAGTACCTAAACTTAGTTGTGTTTACCATCCTGGACCAGACACTGTAAGTATTACGGATATTACGGTAATTTTTTTAATACAGAAACCTAATTATTTTTTGGTTCTAAGATAAAGTAAAAAAAAACAAGTTATACTTCTTTGTCGTAATAATAGAAAAAACTAAAACGTTCACAGCAAACTTCAGGGTATTGGTTCTGGGCGACGGAGTGCGCGCGCATCGTAAAAATTTACTTACATCATTTTTCCCTAACGAGCCAAAAGTTAACTTAAAGAATATTTCTCATAAATTCAATCACTTGCCCGTAAAACTGTGCACTGAATCGGATTTTTTTTTTTTAATTTTGTGATTTTTAATTTTTTAGGCGGAACCCTAATTATTTTCGAAAATTAAAAGTACCCTAAGTTACGCGTAGTACGCGTAATTTCAGCTATCAATAAAAAAAGTCCCGTCAAAATCCGCCTAGCCGTTCCGGAGATTAGGATTATCTAAGCAGATAGCTGAAGTTACTTTCCTTAATTTTTTAGTTTTATTTTTATATAATAATTAGGTTTCTGTATAAAAAATTTAAAAATTGTTAAAATACGATTCAATGAATGCCACCATTAAAAATATATAAACCCGGGGAGAGCCACGGTGATAAAACTAGTTACTTATATGTATATAACGCTTCCATAATTTGTTTTTTATAATCACAACATTATATATATATATACATGTTTCTCTCAAATATGTATTTTAATGGTCAAGAGACTATCGCTATTTCCTATTATAGTCTTCCAAAACATAAAAGCTGATGTTCTATTTGATGTGTGATTTAATGACCAAATATAATAAGTACTTACTAACTCTTGTTAAATTATACTATAATACTTAAGTACTTATATGGCCAAGAAGGTATTTTAGTCGCTTATTTTATGTACTTTTCAATGACATCAAATAAAATATTTGTGCCAACTGTTTGTAAATTAATGTACTTATTATATACAAAAGACTTATATTATATTATATAATGTGCGTTTTATCTTAGGATAGTTTAGTGATGTATTTTCTGAAATCTATTATTTTTTTAAAGTACAAATCTCTATCTCTTTTTCTAACTAGTTTTATATAAAAAAAACTAATATTGTTTTCTGTTTCTAATTAATGGTCAAGAATAATATATAAATTTGAATATAAAAAAATTACTCGGAATATTTCGTTCGTAAATTGCGTACTTTAGAAATATAATATACTCCAGTGAAAATAAATAACTTGTACGTAAAAATTCAGATTTTTTTAGTAACGAAAAAAGTTAACACAACTTTTACTACAACGATATTTTATATCTCTTACACATTAGGGGGCTTCTATTAATTACGTGATGTAAAAACACGTGAGATCTCTTTGCACCCAGACCCCTTGTGATGATTCGTGATTTTGTCTGAATCCTCCTCTTGCAAGCGTCACGTGATTAACGGAAGATCCTTACAACATTAATTACTTAATAAATGTCGGTAATTTGAACTATAAACGATTCCATTCATGTTAGTGGAATATTTTAAGAAAAGTTAATAATTGAAATTTGTTAATAAATTATTTATGAATCGGTCCACTTTATTTTTATTTAAATTTGATTTGCATTATTAGTCACGGTTCGTACGACAGGTATGCCAATTTACATATAGCGCGACATTTAATGGCGAAATTATTCAATTACATCAAGAAAAGTTTTTACAAAGCTGATTTTAATTACATTTATTACTCTTAAAAAAAAAGTTACGTTAACTATTTTCATTAATATTTGACATTCAATTTTATGGCTCTCTATTTAAGTTCAGTATGAAAATTATATATGTGTCGGGAAATATAAAAAAATTGGTTATATCCCAAGCAATGTTTTTATTCGTGGCGAATAGTGATTGCAACTAGTTTTACTTGTAGAATGTAATTATTTTTGATTTATCAAGATAATAAAGTAACTTTATGTGGTGTTACATAATTAAATATAGTGAAAAAAGGGATTCAAGTTTGGATATAGTTGACATAGTAGAGTATTTTTTCTTTAACTTGTACCTTTTTCTTCCACACTCCAAAGTTAGAACGAAAGTTAAAAACCAAAGTTAGAAGAAGTTTTCTTGATTTATCAGGGCTAAATTTTGGTATATCGCTCATTTCATAAGCTTCAAATTGGAATGAAAATTAATCAATAAAACATAAGGTCTTGTAATAATTAAAAAAATGTGAAAAAACGGCCATTTTGAAATAAATCGACTTCCGTGATTAGCCACAATGGCATTTTCTGACATTGAAAAATGATGTTCTGGATATCGCTGATTATGATATACAATCAAACTTGAAACTGAGTTTATTATAGCAAAACCATTAATTTTACAGCTTTTGAAAAACGGTCCTTAGTAAAATTGCAATTAAATTATATTAAAAAATACATTTTCATACAAAGTGGATTTTAGCGATTTGGATATTTACCGACACATTATGTAAAGTAAATCACAATTTATGTGAAGAGACCTTTTATTTTCTTTCAATAGGCATTTTGTCACAATTATACTGATAGTAATCATTACTTTGTTAATTTATTTTATTGTATTTTATTACACTGACTTGTTGTTTCTTAATTGAATTTGTTTGTTGAAGGAGGTTTTTTGAATGTAAGCATATGGACGTTGGTAGGACGAGACCTTAACATTTTGCATTACATAATTATATTTTTATAATTTACTGGGTATTATAATAGAATATATAATATTATAGTAAATATGTTTTATATATATGATATGATGAGAAAAGGACGAAATATTAAAGTAGTCTATTGTTTACCGAGATGTTGTTTTAATTGAATCCTATTTTTTATATGAATTTTTGAAAAATAACTTGTGAGTGTGTGCCTTATGTTAACATGTATCATGATAGTGACAATTTATATATAGTTCATTATGATGGAAATGGTTAAAATGTTGTTTTTTCACGGTATAAGCTGAGTGCTTTGACTACAAATCTCACCTGATGTTACGTGATGATGATGACTGGCCATCCGTCAATCATACTCCAAATACGTTCAAACAGCCGTCGACGATCTCAGCTCTTGGTATTTCAAATGGCGTCTTGAGATAAACCCGAGTAAGAGTACCGCGTTATTATTCACTAAAAGCCGGAAACTTAGAAAAAATCCAGACCCATCCAGTACGCAGGTACTGACACATCCCTTATAGCTCCGAAATCAGGTACCTAGGAGTTCAGTTAGACGACAGACTGACTTTCAAAGCCCACCTTAAGAAAGTCAAGCGCCAGACCTCCATGGTGTTAGGCCGTCTTTACCCGTTCTACAACAGCAAGAGCAAAATGGCCCTCCGCCTTAAGATTACCCTATACAAGATGGTGGTCAGACCCATCATCATGTATTGCGCACCTGTCTTCGGTCATATTAGTCGATCTCGGATACACGTCTTATAAAGGACTCAGAATCGCTTTGCCTTCCTTAGAAGGCAGTTGGTGCCCAATGGTTCAAGGGAACTGTGGATTTACACAGGGATCTCAACCTGCCCTCCGTTAGGTCTGTTATGAAAACCCATTGTGCGCTTTCTTCGAACGCTTAGAGACACCCAAATTCCCTCATCGTACGAGCCGTCTCGTACTTGCCTGGCCGTAAGCGGCGTCGTATACGACGCCCGCGTAGGATATTATCGTGTCGCGACGATACTATCACTCGTGGTAATAGGATCTTTCCTCACTTACCTCGTACATAAGCGTGCCAGCGCCCACGCCCGCTAAACCGCCGTTCCCGCCGCCGGGGACAGGTGGCTAATTTTGCTCCGGGTCCCCCTCAGGCGGCGACCTAAGACGTGTATCGTTCCCCAACTGGGGAGGCTCTTGACGTCGCCGCCAGGGCGATACAGTGACACTGTCCATGCATTGAGCATTACACGCACAACACTGTATACACACTCCTGCACGCTACACGCAGGTACAAAGGTCCTGTAAGGAACATTTTTTTTTATTAATAAAAACATGTAGGGATAGCTAGGACACAACTTGCGAGAGAGTTTGCAAGCTCAGGTGACGGTCAAGCCGAGGTTCGTACCATTTTGGTAACCCTTGTGCTAGTCACCTTTTGCGGCTGAGTGCCTTCAGCACTCGTCCCCAAAAGTCGGTGAAGCTGTTAAGGCCCTTCCGGTCAACAGCATTAGCTAGGTTAAAAAAAAACGCTAAACTGATTTCTCCATCATATTCTTAATGGGGACGAAAAATGGGTTCACTACAATTACCCCAAACGTAGAAAATCATGGGGATTGCTCGGTCATACTGCTACGTCAACTACTACGTCAAATAAAGCCTTAAATTAAAAAAAAACGGTGGGTAAAGTTGTAGACCTAATAATTTATGAAAAAAATCAAAACTTATGGCGGTGATGGATATATATTATTTGGTATAAAAATACTTACACTAATACTATTATACAAGGAGGGAAGAAGGGACTACGTTTGTATGGAATAAATTCTGTTCGCATATACTCTTAAGCAGAGTTTGTAAAAATATGTCAATGCTCACGTTACATAGGGGGAGGGAGTAAGATCTTTATTACTATTGCTAGTAAAGGGAAAGGAGCCAAAAATTTTAAAAAATCTGCTTATATGTTGCCCTAAAAATCAATGTCATTCTGTTTGTCTGTGTGTTAGAGAGTTTATAATTTGAGAACCACTGGGGATGTACATGATGTTTTTGAATCATAGATGTAATTTCTCGCAAGTATTTAGTATATATTTTGTTACATATATGCATCGAAATACATTCTAGAATACAGGTACCTATGTATATATCGCAGTCAGGACATCGATTAGAGTGGTGATCTCCACTCATAGAATATGTTGGTTTATTTGACATGAGGATTACCAACGTTTAATTATGAAGCTAGTCGATAGTAAAATAATCAAGATCTAAGACTGTTCCACCGAAGTTGCGTGCACAACGACTAGCAAACGAGTTTCATTAGCTTTTTTGGAACTTGTTAACCTGAGGGCATTTACAGGTTTACCGAAGTTTTCCGGTTTAACCTTTTAAGATAATTAATACGCGCATTCTAATAATGAATTGAAGTAACCACAAAGTACCCACAAATGGGTGAAATAAATTAGATAACATTCAATATATTAATTGTACGTTTGCAGTATTCATATTTTTTTTTATAAATATCACGAGTATTTTAAACCTATAATATCTACACTTATAATAAAATTGTAAACAAATAAAACCACAAATTTCTGAAATACATAGCGAAATCTTGCTCGCGATTTAATAATTACTTAGAATAACCGTCTAATGCGGTCGGTGTACTTTTTTTTATCGCGCATTCGTAATACACGATTGATGGAATTTGGCTGACGAAATAAGTCCCGTGTAAAGTCTGCCTTAGTCCGCAAGCGGTGCTCTTTTATGTGCCCTAGAACAGAGTTTCGCAATATTCCGTGAAACGTCAAACAAAAAACTTCCAAATATAGCACTCACCTCTCGTTTGTTTTAAATAAAGAGGCATATAATGTTTGAATGTTTTAACATTACATTCAGTCTTAATATAATTTTTTTACGCATATATGTATATATGGAATGAATGGTCCTGTTTTTCAAGGCCCGCTCAGACCAACTCGAGATCAATACTTTGAGAAATGCTGATCTTAATTTCATCAAGGCGACGTTGTGACGTCATTCCCCCACGTACGCTTGCTTCTTCTCATCAAATGAGCACCTATACTATTGACCTTCTCAACTAATACAATTGACTATCTGCCTATTTGATAATAAATTATCAAGACTAGGAATTTTTAATGCTGTTAATACGCGTACGGACCGGTCCGCAGACATGGTATGTCGAGCGGCAAAGGTCATCAGTCAGTAAGTAGGGATGGGAATAAGATTTTTCAAAAAGATCAAATTTTATTCGATTTACAAAATTTCGATACCAAGAGATCAACCTTTTTTCTATTTCTGACTGTTGTTTCGTAAATATTATTCTCCCAGTGATTAAAATTAGAATCATTTAGACCAAAAACTGTTTCCAATTGTTTTTTTTAACAACACTAAAGGTCATCTATAGCAACTAAACAAAAAAAAAGAAGAATGCCTAACCTACTAAGGAAAAATTACACTAAACTGTTTTATTTTTTCCTATTTAAGTATGATCATCATATCATAGAAAAAAAAGACTCTCTAACAATCAGTACTTTATTAGTTTGAATGGTCGATCTTTTGGGCCTCGATGTTTTATGAATCGATTCATCAAACTTAAAGTTTAACCAATTCAAAAATCGATCTTTTATGGAAAGGATTCGCATCCCTAATTACTTGACTGATAACATCGGCCGTCCGCCGTACTATGTCCGCGGTCCGGCCCGTACGTGTGTTAACACCATAAACGAGCGGAGTCTGGCATATAGCTATTAATTTGTTAGTTATACATTATATTACTTGTCTAGTTTTAATTGTCATCGTGTTTGTTACTAATTTCATTGTAACTAATAGAGCATTTGTTGTTATTTCTTTTTGTGTGTAGTTTTTCAAAGAATTCGTTCCTTATCATTGTTCAACTATAACTACTTATGTACCAAGTTGTATGGATTTTCGTTGAGTAATTTCAAGGGAAATTGGCTAGTATTCTATTTTTGTATAGTGCAAAATGTAAAAATGTTTACTGCTGGATTAAATTGCTATCTGCTTTTTTGTCCCAAGATGCTTCTAGAAAAAATTCCTCGGTGGCAGTTGGTTGCTCGCCTAGATCAAGGAAATTCCATGAGGTTTAATGAAATAGGAATTACGCATGTTCTCAGATACTACATAAAAACGCATGTTTCTTTCGATTACATCGTCATATTTAAGTGACAAAGGCATTATTAGTAAACCAAGCACCAATGATAAAACAATCTGTTGTCTAATATCTTTTCTGAATTCAATAATTTGTATCAATTATGTCATTTTGATTCACTCTTATTATGAGAATTTTGTTGGCGTGTCTAAGGTTAAATACTATAAATGAGTTAAATAATGATTTTCTAAAGAAACAATTTGCAAAAATTATCTGTTCTAGAATCCATCTATTTTAATTAAATTAATTCTGATGCTATGAGTTTTTTTTTCTTTTATAAATTTACCAATATAGCATGCATTCCTATTAATATCAAGTGGTCATTCTAAATCAGTGGTCGCCACATGTTTCAGGTCAATGGACACATAGGTCAATGTGAGGTACCACTGCGGGCCACACATTTATGGATACCATGGTAGTTGATCTATTAATTAACATATTTTTATAACCTATCAACGGCGACTTTCCCTATAGAATTTATGTGGCCTATGAAGTTATTTTTGACAACCTTTTTACTAACTATATATAGACTCGATTTTTTGTTATCTGCCAAAATTGTTTGCGACATCGCGGACGGCACAAATACCGTATAAGGGCCGCACGCGGCCTGCAGGATAGAGTTTAACTACCGCTGTTCTAAATAGAGTACTGCAGCCCTACGAGAGTATTATAGTGTCTTACATTATGATATTGTATTTTAGTGGATTCTTTTTGGCAGGGACAAAGATCACAGTCAAATCCTGTGAGTAACAATGACTATCATACACCTTTAGAATTTAACCACAAAATTATTAATTTTTAATTTATTATACATGTACAAAAAAGTAACCTATTTAATTCTTCTATCATGTATTTCTATACTAATAAATAAAATTGAAGTGTCTGTTTGTAATGTCAAAATACCATTTTTTTACTAAATACATATGAATGGATATACTATGCCTATATTAACAATATATTTTTTTAAATTTTTGTCCGTCTGTTTGTTCCAAGTAATCTCCGGAACGGCTGCACCGATTTATATGGGACTTTTTTTGTTAGATAGGTAAAGGTTCATCGTGTAAATAAGGGGACTTTTGTTTTTCGAAAGTAATTATGGTTCCACACAAAAAAATTACACATTAAAACACATGAAATTTCGAATAAAATCCGATTCAACGCACAGTTCCACTGGCGAGTGTTTGAATTTGTGAGAAATAGTTTTAATTTATCTTAGTTCCAAAAAAAATAAAACGCAGTGAAGAACATATGAAACGCGGGTGCAGCCGCGGGCACACAGCTAGTAGTATAATAAATAATATTATGCAGTAAATAATTTTGTAGTATAAATAATCGAACAATGTAATAATATTTGAATTACCATATAGATATAAAGATATATATTTTTTATACGTTAGTCACGATTAATGCTTTATTTTGCATCTCTTTTGTTTATACGTTCATTAATTCTTACCAAATAAATAACTTCGTCGAAGTAATCACTACTTAAGTAGTTCCCTTTTTCCTCCCTGGATAAGCTTTATGGAAAATACTTTTATATCAAATAACATGTAGCCACCACCGCCATGCATGATTTTTTCCATAAATAACTTATTGTAGAAACTAGGAGTCTTTGAAAATAAAAAATACTCGATTTTTACAGTTATTTTCAGACGTTCGTCAAACAAATTTGATAAATAAGAACAAGAAAAAAGCAACACGTGGAGGCACAGCCAGTCTTTCTTATTATATAAATAAAATAAATCAGCACTCAGCAGCTAGCGTGTGGTGCGCTGTGTCTTCCGCCGCGCCACAGTGGTGGCACACGGCCGACGGCTCCCTTCTGGCTATCTTATGCAGTTACCACCCGAAGCATCCATTCCCGAATAGTACCTGCACAAGCCTGAACGTAAGGGAGCCGTGACTTCGCAATACCCACTCTTTAAAGACTGGGCGAACGGCATTAACGGTTGAGCGAGCGTAACGCACGTCCGCCAGGTCCTTCCCACATCGCCGGAACTCTTCCTTCCTCCGCATCGCTCTTTCAACGGCCACTTCCACTCTGTGGAAGCGGAGCCCACCGCCTTCCCTCCTCGCTGCTTCGAACCTATAGACGGCAGCGAGTACCTCCGTTTCCCGCTCCCACGGCAGGGAGCCGGCGAGCACGCAGGCCGCCATTGTGGACACCGTGCGGTATCCGCGTATGACCCTCAGCGCCACCGTGTGCTGCACTAATTGCAGCACACGGATGTTGCGGGCGCTGAGAGCGTCCGGCCCACACGGGTGCCCCATAGACGGCCATACTCCGCACGACCTCTGCATGGAGCCGGTGGTACTATGTCCTGCCCCAACCACATTCGGGAGGAGCCGTCCCAGTACCGCCCGCGGCACCGACGATGTGCGGTCCGAGTCCCATAAAGTGGGACTCGAACTGCCACCGACCGACCAGGATCAGGCCCAGGTATTTCACCTGGGCCTTCACCCGGATCCGGTACCCTCCCATAGAGATGCTCGCCCCAGGGCGCGACCCGCGCCGATACCCCTGAAAAAGCAGGGCCTCGGTTTTTTCGAGCATCTCTATGCGCTCGACCCTAAGGGCCAGTCCCATCGTGGCCAAGCACTCCAACTCCTCCCACTTCCTCCCTGGGCTAGGACAAGGGTATCGTCAGCATAACAGATTAGGCGCACCCCACTCAGAAGTGCACCCCGAACGACCCAGTCGTAGCCCACGTTCTACAGGAATGGTCCGAGCACCGACTCCTTTGTCGCAGGTATGTCTGTCAACAACTTCAAGCGTGGAGTCACCGATTTTTATAAGAGTTGACATAAAATGGTTATTAGACATGACTTTCGTCTTGTCCATGTTCATTTTAAGGCCAACTTGTTCGGAGACTCTTCTGTGGTCTCAACCATGATTACTATATCATCAGTAAAGTGGAGGGTGTGTTATGTACTCACCGTTTATGCTGATGCCAAATATTTTTCCAATCCAGAACTTTGAAGACATCCTCGAGCGCAGCAGTGAACAGTTTCAGAGAAATAACATCTACCTGTCTAACGCCACGCTGCAAAGGTATAGATTTCGATGTCTGGTCCTGTAATCGCACTGGCACGTGGAAAATTAAAAAAAAATAACAATAAATTAAAGAAAAGCAATACAGTGATAAGGAAAAGAAAGAAACAATATCAAAATATTGTTTTCTCATTTACTATGTCTTAGAATTTTAATTAAACAAATTTTATATCAAGTCTTTTTGTTCAATTTCAATCGATCCATCAGTTTTATGTTGTCGAATAAGACTAATACACATCAGTGGATAAAACTTTCGGCCGGTGGAATTCGATCCAATGGTTGGTATTGGAGTTGAGCAGTTCCACCGGCCGAAAGTTTTATCCACTGATCGCCAATACTATCGCAGAATGGCTCGCGAAGCGATTGAAATTAAAAAAAAACATCCAAATTTCAATCGCAAGGATGGATATAGGCTTTCCTCAGCTCGGAATCCGATGCTAGAAATTCTTAAGGTTCGCAATTTATCGTCACAGGCATCGTCGATGGACACTGTTAGTGTTGTGTGTTGTGACTATAATAAATATAAAGACCAAACGGGGGTAGTTCATCAAAATACCCCTCAACGCAGCAGGCGACGACGCGCACCGCCAGTCAGCCCGTGACCACGGTTGGTGAAACCTAGCCGAAACGTCGGGATAGAAAAAAGTAAAGGTAACGCCTGAAAATCCGTTTAAATTAACTGTATTTAAATATGGAACACGAAAACTTAATAAATTACATTACGTTGGTAAGTAAAAAAGTTCCGCCGCGTTTCATTCAAATTACTGTAACTTTTGATTGAGTGGACTGAGTTTAATAATATAAAACTTTGACACTACTCTGGAATATGCTTTATAATTATCTTTTTTGAAACATACTTAGTACTTTCTAAATGGTGCCTGCACAACCAAAAAAACAGACAGACAGACATTCCAAAAACGACAGAAACGTATTTAATTACTTATTTTAAGTCCCTTGCAATAATTCTTTTCATAAAAATCGGAAATGTCCTCACACGTGAAATTTACAATTTTATTATTAATATAGAAGATGCAAAAAAATCGGTTCACTTTTTGAGGAAGACACAGGGGAATACGTAGTGATTATTTTCATCTAATTTCTATTCTATCTATTCAACCGTTATACGTCCACTGCTGGACATACTAGGTCTCTCTCAGTAAAGTATGGATTGCCATTATCGCCACGCTTGGCAGCCGGGATGCTGCTGCCCATCCTCTGGTTTATCCTATAGTCGCCTTTTACGACACCCACGAGAAGATATGGGTGATACTATTCGTACACCGGCACCACACATCTATTTAGTGTAGGTATAATCAGCTCTTTTAGGACGCAACGCGATAGCAATAGATTTCTGAAAATCTTACTCTTCAAATTTATTGCTGACCTCGTATCCTCTTAATATGATAAAATTAAAAATGTACCACTTATTGTATGCGGGTATACCCCGTAAGAAAAAAAAAACCCGGGGATTTATGTTCTAGGTTGCGAGGTCCCTAACCCTTTTGTGCCTTCAACAGTTCGTTGATACTGTCAAGTTGACATTTAGTTAGTGCGAACAAAATGGTATTGGGTTTACTCACAATGTGATATTAAATACTAAGATATCATCGACCTTTAGTTGCATAGATATGCAAAACCATTCGATCGTTTTTTTTTTAATAAAACTAAAATATGTTTGTAAACCATATTTGATAATACCAATATTTAAAAAGAATAAAATGTTAAATTAGTAGCAAATTGTTGACTGGTAAGGATTAAAGGAATTTCATAGGTTTCTCATTCACTTACGGTTCACGGATCGCCTAAATTTCGATAATTAGATATCGGATTTGTTAGGGAAA
Organism: Samia ricini; assembly: GCA_014132275.2. Taxonomy (NCBI): domain Eukaryota; kingdom Metazoa; phylum Arthropoda; class Insecta; order Lepidoptera; family Saturniidae; genus Samia; species Samia ricini. The sequence continues at coordinate 27,328,965 of AP028159.1, read as the reverse complement.
TTGTAGGTTACGTAAGTAGGAAGTGGAATTATGAAGTCTCGCTATGTTCCATGGGTTTTTTTTTTAGAAATATTTTTTATGCATAATTAAAACGCCATTACTATTTTCCTTGAAAATCCTAGAAAACTGTAAGCTTTTGAAGCAGAAGGTAAAATATGAAACTATTACAGAACTTCTCAGTTTATTTTTCTCGTATAAACAAGAATAATTAAATTCGACACAACGTTAGTTCATTTCCCAAAAGTTATGGTAATTTTTATGTAAACGGTAAATTTAATCCAAGCCATATATAATTGTTGAAATAATGTGACGTACTGTTTACATTACAATATGAATCTGTGAATCTTCGGTAGATAAAACAAAAAATAAGATTTCAAAATATTACATTACTTTGCTTGTGTTTGCAGTTACGCATTACATACAAGTTTGAGCTATATTAAAATTCAAAGGTCTAGTTTTTTTTTTAATTTATTAAAAATTAAATAGTTGTCATAAAGAAAAACATATTTAATATTCGTTATTTTTGTGATGTTTGCTACATAGATTTCGAAAACCCTAACTAATCTAAAATTACTAGATATATACTATATATTATGCTGCAGTGATCGACCTTCTCGAAAATAATTGTCTAACAAAAGAAACTAAATTTTATGCGAATTTGAATGCTACATGTTTGCATGGCAAGAAAAATACGGCGTTAGAACATTTTTGAATATCCACTTAGTTACTGTTTCTTACATTGGAACTATCGCCCAAGTATTTCTAAGTCTTTTCCCACTGCAGTATTTAAGGCTCTACGTTAATTAAAGAGCAACGGCGAGGGCTTTACTTGGAGTTACAGTTGGAGAATCATTATGAAGATGGGATGATCAGTGGAAGAACCAAAGTAATCGACAATACTCGAAGAATTGCCTAATTTAAGTTTCAGTGGTTGGCGCACATTGCTCTAAGATAAGATGTCGTCATAGTTACGTTGCCTTGTATTCGGAGATCAGTAAGTGTATGTATGTTCCCGAGAGTATTTGGATAGAGTATTCCCGAGTTACTCGAAGCTTTAATTTCAAAAGACCACTACACACTTGAAACGAATATATAACTTAACTGTACTATGTAGGAACGTACATTTTATGGATATAGTAGCTGTCCGCCCGCGGCTGCGCCTGCGTTTCATATATTCTTCACTGCGTTTTATTTATTTTTTATTTGAAACCCTAATAATTTTCCTAAAAAAAAATTTGAACTAAGACAAAGTAAAAATATGTCTTACAAAATAAAGCACTCGCCCGTAAAATTGTGTATTGAATCGGATGTTATTCAAATTTTTATGACTTTAATTTTTACGTGGAACCCTAGTTATTTTCGAAAATTAAAAGTACCCTAAGTTACCCGGAGTAACTTCAGCTATCTACCAAAAATGTTCCGTCAAAATCGGTCCAGCCGTTTCGGAGATTACCCATTACAAACAGACAGACAGTCAGACAAAAATTGTACTCGTATATTTAGTAAATAAAAATGATTTTGACATTACAAACAAACACTTCAATTTAATTTATTAGTATAGATATAGATAGATTTCAACAGATGTTTTTAAACTGACGCTGAAAAGCAATTAAAAATACTCATGTTGGTTCATTAATTTTCATTGATTATATTTAAAAAAAAACACCTGTACCTATCAACTACAGATTTTATTAATGATAATAGTTTCTTCAAGCAATCTCTAGTGTAGTAATAACAATCTGTGCGAGAGCAATTGTTAATATATAATTAATGATTCTCGGGTAGTTAAACTTATCTATGTAATCTTGTATCATATTTTTAATACTTTGATATTTTCATACTTAATTTTACTTTATGAAAACTTTCAAAATTTTGACATATTAAATGTAACTAGTGCTCGCCTGTGATTGAAATTCGACTATAATTCATAAAAACGCTGACAATTTTGTTTACGTTTGCATTGTAAATTGCTTAAAATCAAACTTTCTCAGAAGTCAATATTCTGTTTACACGGTAAATAAATGTCAAGTCTGACATTGACATCTGATTGATAATGCATTGGTAATCGTAAGGGATAATGATATACGTGTCTCTGTGTCAAACTAATGGTAGTGTGTGAACTATATTGTTCTAATAAATTTAATGTATTTAGATGCATAATTAAAAAAAAATTAGCATTCTGAAATCCGTCTCTAAATTAACTATAAGTGTGCGAAATTTCATACTCCTCCATCCGCGCAATTTCAGTAAAAAGGGGTACAAAGTTTTTACTTCATGTATTGATATGATGCGTATTAAATATAATTTAATACGTGGATATAAAGTAAAATAATTTGTTGGTGCATCTTTATAATATCACTTTGTTCGTTCACCTTTGTAAATATAAAATTAGGTGTCGGAATTTATACGAAATTTTCAACACCAGTTCAAATTTAAACAACTAATTTATAACTTAGTCCTCTGAATAACATTTTGATATAAGTTTAAATGTGTTTAATTATATAGAAATCTTACGGTCATTTATTCGTTGATGGGTATTGTAATGACGAATACAGTGGAGCGAGGACGTGTACGTACAGTCTAAGTACTTCGCGATACAAAAAAATGTGTTAACTACTTTAAAGTAAATATTATCATTAAACTTTTATCCGTGTAAATAGATAATTAAAGAATGAAATAAGACACTGAAAAAACTAATTAAATCTAAATCGAAAGGCGGTATTAACGAAGTAAATAATATCGTGTTAACATTAATTAAATAGTGAAAAATGGATGAAGCGTTCGCTCATATAGATGGTGGCAGGATTAGGAGTACTAAAAAGGGATCAATACCACCTGATGGCGGTTGGGGGTATCTTGTCAGTGTCGGCGTTGGTTTCACATTTGTAAGTATAAGTTTTTTTTTAAACAAACGATATATTAAAAACTAGCAGAAAGCCCGCGGCTGCACCCGACTTTCATAATTTTTTAATGTGTAATATAGTTTTAAATCTTTAAAACGGAACCCTTATTATATTCTAAATTTTTGTTTACTACTAACATTAAGCAAAGACATTTCTCATAAAGTCAAATACCTGCCAGTAAAACTGTGCGTTGAGTCGGATTTTGTTCACAATTTCTTGAGTTTTTATATTATACGGCACCCTAATTTTTTTTTTTCGAAAAATTAAAATAGCGGAGTAACGTCATCTATCTACAAAAAAAAAAGAATTACATTACAACAGTTTTGGTTCTGCATACTTGCAAGTCTTGGGTAACTGATAAGATAATTTTAATTTCACGCTTTTGTTAATTAAATATTTATCGTTTCACGAGTTAAATAAATGCGATTTTTTATTTAACCGACTTCAAAAAGAAGGAAGTTATCATTTCGTCTGAATTTTTTATGTGTGTTTGTTATTTTTTAATCGAAGGAGTACATTCTCGTGGTCCAATTTCCACCAAATCAGGATCTGATTAGTGGATTTCAGGAAAATCCCTCAGGAAAAGAGAAACCCTCAAAATCTATAGAATACTTTTGTATTCTGCATATATACATTTGTATATATATTGCCACAGTTATTCAAGTGTTTGCGTTTAGCAGTCATTATCTTATCTTATTTTGCTGATCTGATGATGGAAGATTCAACATTTTAACGAGTAGGAGTAGAAGAATATTTTTTTTATTAAAAACAAAACCGACATCAAATGAATAAACTATATTAATGCACTAAAAAGTAAATAAATAATTACTTTATTAATCTGCTTCTGTTTACTTCAAGATATCTTTTGTTTTAATATCATTGATAATTTTGAAATTAGTGCCAGCTAACGGATAACAAAGTGGTGTAAATGTACGGCGCTAATTATATTCGATTTTAATTAATTGTTCTTTAATGTAATGCAATGATATTAAATCAAAAGACATATTGACGTAAACAGAAGCAGATTAACCCCTTGATCACTCACCTGGCGTTTACGCCAGCTTTCCATTGTCTTCCTATTGTCTCATTTTTATGGGTAATCGACATATTAATATTTAGTGCATTTTTATAGTTTATTCTTTTGAAGTTGGTTTTATATCTATATTAGTTTTCTTTTATCTAAACAAATAAATAAAATGGACGTGCCTGTTTGTAATATTAAAATAAAAATTTAATTGCTAAATACATATGAATGTTTATATACATATGAATATATACGATGTTCTTATCTGTCGCCGTTGACACTTTGCGGACGAACCTGATTTTTGCATCGTCTCAGTCGTCGGTGTAGTACACAGGTCTGTGTGTCTGGATACTGCCCCAACGGCATGCGGGTGGTTGTCTGGGACTTGCAGCCTCTCGCCTTTTGTTTTTACTACCGATGGGAATGTTAGTCCCAGAGCCCCATAAATGGTTAGCATGCTCACGATTCTTCACCGACGCTGAAACCTCTACTTGAGAGATTCCTTTTCTCTTCCTGGGTAAATACCAGGGGTAGGGTGTTCGGGATCGCTCAGGGAACTTCCGTTCCTGTGTAACCCACTTGGCTCATGAACTTTACTCTAGGTCTTGATGAGCAGATTACGCCGTAGTTTTCGCTCAGAGCGTAAGCACACGTAAGTAGACAGCCTATCTGTTATTTCGGCAACAGATGTTGTTCGGCAGTAACCCATTCTAAAAAGGTTCTTCCTATCGATTATCGGCAGCTGTTTATCATCTCCGACGAGAAGAGTTACTACAATTTTAAAAATTTTTGGATATTTTCTGCAAATTTATCGGAATCGTAAGGCGTCAAGTGTGGACCTGAAGAAAAGTCTTTAACAACTAAGACGAATTATCTCATCAGCACCGTATTGCTCGACTTCAGTTTTTTTTTGAAATTAAGCTTCATGGACTCTGAAGGACTGAAACAAAGTATTGTTTTCTGATGAAGCTATAATCCATTTGTGTGCAGAGGACCAATGTTGGAGAGTGCTGCGAAGACCACGGGAACTCTATACGGAAGTGTGTTGTGAAGAAATCATATGCAGGAGGCTCTGTTATGTTGTGGACAGTAATTATTTCGATGGAGCGTACGGAGTTAGCTTTCATAGAAAATGTAATATCAAACGCACAGCGGTTCACAGCAAGTTCTAATTCCACATGCACTGCCTGTATTGACTGCTCTTGAGAAACATTCCATTTTTATGCACGACAATGCTCACTCTCACCGTTCCAGCGACGTAGAATTGCTCGAAGACCTGACCTGAATCCAATTAAGCATGCCTGGGATGTTCTACAGAGCGAGGTTAGATCAGTGCAACCTGCTCCACAAAACATCAGAGAGCTAAAAAGAGTAATTACAGAAGACTGGGAATGTTAAAATGTTAAAAGAATGTACTGTGGAAAGCATGCCCAGAAGAACACAAGCCTTAATTTTGGGAAGAGGAGGTCACAGTCGTTATTAGGTGACTACATTTGGAATTTTATATAATTAAAAAAAAAAAACTAAAAATAATCTTGTCTTTATCACTTCTATTGTTTGTACACGTCGTAGATCGGTATTATGGAATTCATCGTAAATTAATAAAAAAATGACCTGAATTCACTTAACTTATAACAATTTTCACGATTATACAGACTACGTCAAACAATTAAACTAAATTGAATTAACTGAAATTGGCCTTAAAACGTAAATTTCCTTAGGTGGCCGTTTTTTTTGCAAAGGATTTTGCAAATTGATTTTTATTACATTGAATATTAAATAGCAAAAAATTGCGTAACCAGATGGAAAACTATTTTATATATAGTGTTATTTAATTCGTTCGCATTGTTTAAACAATTTTTTCTGTAAGTTTAAATTATTTGCGTTTTGTCGTATTGATTTAAGGTGACTTGCATTTTGATTATATCTGGTAGACTACCTATTTTTTAATTACAAATACATATTGTGTTTTAGGTCTTTTTTGAAAACTGTTTCTTAATGTGAACGAATTATTATTTCTAATATTTTATAATCAAAATACAATAACATGTGTCATACATTTTCGTTGTAAATTTGCACATTAGGATTACGTATGTAATATGTGTAAATAAGTATATACGACTCTGTTTAACAAAGAGTCTCACAACCTGTAGAAAGTAAATGACTCCATGCTAAGTTTTTAATATATTTTACCACCTTAAAAACTAATTTCAATAAAATCTTGTGTAAACTTCCATACCATTCCACACACATTACAAAGTATTTAAAGTTTTTTAAATTATTCTCTTAGAGATAAATATTTAAAAAATAATGTCATACCCAATGCCTACTATACTATATTACAATATATAGTTTGTAAAAAGGTGATATTTGTTTCGTCGATTCCAAATCCTAAAAACGTAAAAATTATCTTGACATTTTCTGGAAGTCTATTTATGTGTATGCCCAACAAAAACATGGTATACAAAACTAAGAAAAGATAAATTACCTGCCTGATTAATTTTTGTGTTACAATTATGTGTTCAGTAAAATGATCCACATATAAATAGGTAAAGATAAATGTGTTAAGGTAAAGAGCAATTCAATATGTTTTCCTTACTCAGTTTATAAACCGAATTTCTTATATATTTGTTTAGTGACTTTTTATGTTATCAATGACAAAAATGACTCAAATAGTTTGATTTTTTCACTACATTGTATTTGTTTGTGTGTTATGTAGTATTTTAACTTGTTGGGATATAGTACAAATTTAAATGAAATATTTGCCTAAACCTGTTTAGATAAAACTTACTAAAGTAAGATTAATTTTTGTTTGACAACCATAATAAATGATAATGTAATTTTGTATGTTGAGGATGTAAATAACTAAAACTAGTACTTAAAAATATCACGTCAAGTACCTACTTGAATTTAGTGTAAGTTAAGATTATTAAACAGGTAAGGTTTTATTAAAATTGTGTGGTACTTTATATAAATAAGTTACATTGTTATAATCTTTGATTGATATAACATAATTCTTAAGACAATGCTTTGTGTTATGATCGCTTTTACAATACTGAAATTATTTCTAATTTATGAAGTAATTATAAGAAACTATTATATATCAGTAGTGCCGTCTATGCCGTGTGGCTAAGAATAGTACCACCCCATATCTTCTTGTGGGTGTCGTAAAAGGCGGCTTAGGAATAATCCAGGGGATGGGTAGCAGCATTCTTTGAGTGCCACAAACACCTCCTGCGATCACCAACCCGCCTGCCAAGTGTGGTGATTATGGCACTTCCTCCCTCCCACTTTGGGAGACCTATGCCCAGCAGTGTACGTCTAAAAATGAATATCGGTTGTCTAGGCTCGTGTTATCAGGGCATAACAGGCAGTTTAAGTATGAACCAAAGACTAACGCATCAATATCATTAGAGTCTATGCTTATGTTTGGTATTGCTGATATGGGGGAGTAGAGGGGAGGGCCTCCACACTTACACTTATAAATTTCTCCTAACGTTGATCTTGAAAGGTCACTTAAAGAAATTTAATATTGAACTTTTTTTAAACTATACAGGCTTAGTGCTGTGACCACGATCTCATCTGATGTTTAGTGACCACGTGGTCCAGAACGGTAAACACACTAAACCTAGAGATAATGGTTCTTAAGTGATGCTGCAGGAATACATCTATTGGTATTTGGCGATAGGTTTACAAACTTGAGGGTGGTAGCTACCCAGGAAGGTAATATTAGGAAATGCTCCTCCACCATGCTATAGTTTATTCACGATGTTTTTCTTCACCGAAAGCTCGCACTACCAACTGGGCCATCATCTCTTCAAAAAATATACTCAGATATAAATCACATCACACAGTCCCTTCAACCTTTCTTCAGGAAATAAGTGACCACTTAGTTCATTTGCAAGGAAATTTATAATACATATTTTTTGATGTGAAACATCTATAGCCGCACGTAAAACCGATTTCTGGCGTGGCGACGCATGCCGTGGCGACGCGTCGCGGCAACCTCGAATATAACTATTACCGTAGTCACTGATTAAACGAATTAAGTAGTCACGGTTTGAAATAAATTCGTAAATTTTCGTATTGAATGAAAATAAATGTTTATTCAATAAATAGTCATCGTTATCTGGAAAAAAAAATCGTAATATTTTATTTTATCATTATGACATATTTAGTTCATATCACAATTTGTTCTTTTCTGCATATTACTTTTACAAAATAATGTCGATGTTTCACATCTGCCAGGCATCCCGTGACGGCTCACATTTTTTTTAAAATTAGATATATCAACTTCCTACCTTCGCAGTTTTATGAATAACAGAATTTACGAATAAAAACGCAATATTATTCAGTAAATATGTCAATAGTAAAAAAAATATTTAAATCCTCTTTAAGCCAATACAAATATTATAAATTGAACATTTCAATAAATGTTTAAATACCGTAACATCACGTGTTTTTTTTTTATTTGGAATAAATTTATGATTTCAATAAATATCGATATGTTAAAAAAACAATTTTTATAATAACTGTTTCAGCCTGTTTTTGTTAACTAGTTGTGTGCCCGCGGCTGCGCCCGTGCGTATATTTCTTCACTGGGTTTTTTTTATACGGAACCGTGACTTTTTTTTAATACTAAGATAAAGTAAAAATATTTCTCATAAATGCTAGCACTTGCCAGTGGTAAAACTGTGCATTAAACCGGATTTTATTCAATTTTTTATGAGTTTAAATTGGTTTAAGCGGAATCATAATTATTTTCGAAAATTAAATGTACCCTGAGTTACCCGGAGTAACTTCAGCTGTATAGTAAAAAAAGCCCGGTCAAAATCCGTCTAGCCTGTCCGTAGATTACCCGGAACAAACAGACAGACAGACAAAAATTGTAAAAAATTTTATTTTGTTATAGATATCGTGTATACATTCATATCTATTTAGTAAAAAATTGTTATTTTGACATTACAAACAGACACTTCAATTTTATTTATTAGTGTAGATTAAGTATTAAGTGTAATGCAGATCACGATGAGAAATCGTCTTATTACAAAAACAAAAAGTTAAAGTATTAAAAAAATAAAATACTCAAAGTTCATATAAGCTTTTCTTATATTTGTATTGGTGTTTTATTAGTAAAATAATGCAGATTTGAAAATTGAAACAAGCTTATAGTTTTAGGACATGTGTTTCTGCAGATATGGAATAAAAAGCTAAAACTTTTGTCTATTGAGACCTTTATTTAACTTTTCAAGATTGCCGATGAATAACCAGCCAAAACTATGCATTCATGGAACATATTCTATTAAATACACTAAAACATAATTTTTATATCTAACATAAAATTTACTGATGTTCCTGCTTATCATAATACCTTATTACTAAAGAATATTCATGTATGGCAACAGTCTTTCAAAGATTAAAACGGTATAATTTATCTCAAATATTAAGCTTATTTTTTACTGCTTACCTTTGTTATATCATACATTTTTTATCTTTGGAATAGTATAATTTTATATAATCAATAGTTCGAACAAGTGAAGTCACGAGCAGGTTATAAAGCAAATTAATGAAGTACAGTGATGTTACTGAATGATTTTTCATTTTACATATGAATAATGCATTACTATGTTAATTAAAACGTGATCAAATATATGAAAATCTCGTTGTTAGAACAAGTGAAGTTTGCGAGCAGATTTTAAAGTGAATTAATGAAGTACAGTGATGTTACTGAATGATTTTTCATTTTACATATGAATAATGCATTAGTATGTTAATTAAAACGTGATCAATGTTGTTTATGTTGTAAACATTTAATATAGTAACATGAAATTGAATTAAATACACGTGTAAAAAATATATACTCGTATGTTTTAATAAGATTTGTATATTTTCAGTAAGAGTATTATTGTTATTAACCTATTAATCTATTTGGCATGTTTATTGCCTATAATTATAATAAACGTGATAATATAAGCGTCGTTAAAAGGCAAAAGATCTCATTTTGCATGTACTTCATAACTGGACACTGATAGGCAATACGTTTGAACTGATTCCGTGTCAATGGACACATGTTCAAGCCCACCTACCCAACTCTAAAATCAGCCTAAGCTTTCGGTGAAGGAAAACGTCGGAAGGAAACCATAACAGGTTGTAGGGCATTTTCTAATAATTGCCGCCTGGGTAGCTACCACCCTCAAATTTGAAAATCTGTCGCCAAACACCAATAGGTATGTTCCATCAGGACCACTTGAGCACCCAATCGGATGGGGATGCGCGGCGATGCACCGTCCGCGAAATTTGAAATCGTTTGCTGACCATATTTTGGCTCCCACAGATTACTGGTTGGGAACCATTGATTTAAAAAATAATATCAATTATAAGTAACTACAGATTTTTAACAGGTTTGGATTTTGTTTGTAACAGTTATTGACGTATCATTTTATCTAAAACATTGATAGATAGATAAAAATCAAAAAGTTTAAGGTATGTAACATGCTAGTATAAATTGGAGACTTTTTACCTTATTTTTTGGTTGTTTCTATGTTATTAAGGGATCTTGCATCAAAATCTTGTTTTTTGTTTATTTTGAGGGTTGACACTGTATTGTTTAGCAGCGTTCAATATAGACAACGAGACAGGAATTACGTAATAAAAATAATTATGTATATTTATTATTATCATTATTGTATACTAATTGAATTATCTTTTGTCGATATAAATAATAGTTGTTGTCATAACAAATGAATAACAATGGAAGCGATTATGCCTCTTTGATAATACGTCGATGAACGTAGGTTCGATTTTGTATTCTGTTTTCTTGGATAGGTTTTCGGCATGAATAGAACTGTTCAACTTTCCGTGAAAGAAAATGTCGTGGTAGGACATTTTCTATGATGGGACGCTAGAATTCTTAAGTTCTCTTACAGAACCCACGTACCTGCGTGTAAATTGCAGTCTTGCACGGTCGGCTGCTACGAGAAGAGTTATTCCGCGAGCGTTATTTCACCATCGGTGTCAGTCGGGATGCTACGTGGGTCAGTGCTTCGCATGATAAGGATGAACACGCAATCATCTTCTTAGTCGATAGGTTATTTGTGTTCAGCTTCCACTCATTGGTTTCGATCTTCGTTTGAATCTAATTGTTTGAGCAAATATAAATTGTATTTTTTGGCCACCATTTAACATTATCGTGTACCTAAAAGCAGTCCTAGTATGTGTTTGGGTTTTTTTTTTAGCCACATATTGGTCTGTTATATAATGATTTTTAGTTGTTATTCATAAGATTCCAGTATTTTCTTTAATGTTATGTAATATCGCTGTGTTATAAATAATAACATGGAACGTGTATTCTGAGATGTTATATCTCACACATCTCTGTGCTTCCACTAACATTATTAAAACTACGATTTGTACAGTTTTTTATATGACAAAAAAAATGATATATAACATTTATAAAAAAAAGAACTAGATCGAGTTTCTTGCCTGCGCTCTTCTCGACTGGGTTGTTTTCCGAACCGGTGGTAGTGTTTTAGACGTTCATAAGCGCCTTCTTAGGGCCTAAATTGAATAAATAAATTTTGATTTTGATTTGATTATAAATACTCTCTGGAATGAAATTAGCCACTTTTCCTAGAATGTTGAAACATTGATTTAAACGTCCGACTTGGCTGTATGGTTCAGGTACCTTTTCCTTCCTTTTGCTTAGAAATGAAAAAAATGAGCAATAACTTAGGAGAATAGATTAGGATTATGCTATATATCACCTGCTAATGGCTTAGACGTTAGTTATTTAGACATTAGGATTAATTCTGTATGTTAAACTATAGCTTTTAGATAGAAAATTAAAGTGTCTGTTTGTAATGTTAAAATAACAAGTTTTTACTAAATTTATATAAATGAATATACGATATCTATACCAAAAATACAAATATGAAAATTTTTGTCAGTCTGTTTGTGCCGTGTAATCTCCAGACGGTTGGACCTATTTCGACGGAACTTTTATAGATAGCTGAAGTTACTCCGCGTACCTTAGGGTACTTTCGATTACCAAAAACAATTAGCGTTGTTCTTAAAAAAATTACAACTCATGAAATTTCGTATAAAATCCGATTCAAAGTACAGTTTCACTAACAAGTGTTTGAATTTTTGAGAAGTATCTTTGCTTTTAGTACCAAAAATAATTACATGAGAATTTGGAAGTTTGGAAAAAAGACGATTCTAAGATCAGTTTTTACGGGCAAGTACTTAAATTTATGAAAAATATTTTTACTTTACCTTAATGCCAGAAAATTCATATTCAAGAAAACAATTAGCGTTCTTTATAAAAACAATTAAAACACAGTAAAGAATATATGAAACGCGGGTGCAGGCGCGGGCACACAGCTAGTAATGAAATACAGAGATATGTTGTTGATTTTTAATTATAAGACGTGTAAATTAGAATAAAAAAACGTCTTTTAAACCGTATAGGTTCCGTGCTTTGACCACAATCTCACCTGATGCTAAGTGACGATGTAGTCTAGGATGGTAAACACACTAAGCCTAGAGGTACTGGGTTCTCAAGTAATCCTGCCGGAACACACTTATTGGTATTTGGCGACAGGTTTTCAAACTTGAGGGTGGTAGCTGGTATTATGAGAAAATGTCCTACCACCATCCTATGGTTTCCTCACGATGTTTTCGTTAACAGAAAGCTCAGGCTGATTTTAGTGTTGGATAGGTGGGTTTGAACCCGCTTCCATTGACGCGAAATCCGACCGCACTATCAACTAAGAAAAAGGACACATAATATTATTATTTATTTATTTTGTAACCAATTAATCGAAATATAATTTTTAGTTTTATGTAGGCCAGGCCAGGAAGAGAAAATATTAAGGCTACGTATTAGCCTAGTATTTTGTACAGGAGTACACTGAGAACTATTAGCCGCATACATTTTTAAATTATGTCTAAATTATAATAAAACTTTACTTACAATTTATTCTTTTTTGGTATTCCGGTATCAGTTAACCTGAAAATGTAATTTATCGGTACCTAATAACGTTACACAATATGAATTGATATAAAAATTAAAGTTCGTTCAATATTCTTCACGTATACCTTTTTATCGAAGCTTGGCAACATCATTGCACCATATATTACGATATGTAAAGTATAGTCTAAGAATAACGGAACTCGCTATAGATAAAATGTATACTAATTAATAAAATAATGTTTGATACAATGCTTGTCAAATCACTGTTGTCATATCGGCTTATAATCTTACCATGGCACTTTAAGCAGCTGGAATTTGTATGAAGTTCGTAATTCGTTCGTGAACAAATACCTAACTTGTAAGCTTGCTATAAATAATTACTTCGTTTATCTACAACACGATACGCTACGGCTTTCCAATTTTCATAATAAAACTTCCGTCTACGATAAGGTCAACCATTGAATCAGTAATTGCATCCACAAGGATATCTTGTATTACAACACTAGTTTAATATATATATCATAATGGCCTATCGACGTTAGAAAGTATTTTTACTCTCGCATAATAACCGTATCTATAATTGTAGGAAAACCTCATTGGTAGAAAAATAGAGGTGCATAGTGATGGGGTATTTCTAATAGTACCCGTCTAGGTAGCTACCACCCGCAAGTTTGGAAACCTGTCGCAACGAACCAATAGGTGTGTACCGGTAACGTCACTTGAGCGGCAGCACCTCTAAGCTTCATGTGATCGTGGACCACATCAACACAAGTCAGACTGTGGTAAGGACCGGATTTGCGCCACCCGCATCCAGAGGATTTCCGCGAACTTAACCAGGTCGTTGGTCCGCCTTGTGGGAGGAGGGGGCTACTCACGCTACGTTTTCCGGTGCGTGGTAGCCATTCCAGAACCCGTTGGCCTCATCGGGCATCGGTTCTGCGCGCAATATGCTCAGCCTACTGCCACTTAAGTTTGACTTACATTTCCGAAAATAATAACAGGTCTATCTATGTTTGTATATATGATCTCGAAGGAAATTTATGAGTTAACCATCAAAAATTTTTTTTTTTTAAGAGAACATTGTTATGGTACCAACTTATATGCGTCTAATGCTCTAAATATATTTTTATATTGGATTATGCCTCTAGTATTAATAATATAAAGATACTAATAAATACGAATAACTGTTTGGTAAAATTATTGAGTTGGGCTTATACGAGTAGATAATAGGAGGCCACTAAGTATTTTTGACGTATCTCATAATTTTTTTTTTTTTTCTCGCGGGTTCGATCCTACCTATCCAACTCAGCCTGAGAATTCAGTGAAGGAAAACATCGTGAAGAAACTACAGCTTGGTGCTAGGACATTTTTTAATAATGCCCGCTTTGGTATTTACCGCGGTCAAGTTTTAAAACTGTCGCCAAATACCAATAGGTGGGTTCCAGCAACATCACTTGAGAACCAGTATCTCTAGGCTTAGTGTGTTTACCATCCTGAACCATATCCTCACTTCACATCAGCTGAGATTGTGGTCAAAGCACTGCCCCTATATACCGTGGTAATTAGAAGTTACTCTTTTGAATAATTTTGAAAGGACCCTGAGACCCGCAGTCTACTTTAACCATAGTAGCTTTAGCTAGGACCCGGCGCCTCGCACCGGGCGAGTCCCACATTCGGTGAGATTATACTCCCGAATTAGAGTTAGCAGGGGACAGGCGTAAATCCATTTCCCAGGTAAAAAAAAAGTTTAGCTAGGACATGCTGTGGAACTCACGTCGTAGGTAAGTAGCCTAAGCCGAGGTCCAAACCACTTTGGTACCCTTGCAGTATCTACCACTCTTCTGGCTGAGCGCCTTAATCACTTGCCCCAAAAGTTCGGTGAAGCTGTCGACGTCCTTGAGGTCAACATTTATGGTTTCGCCACACAGTGGGCGGGTTGGGACGCTTGCACGATATTTCTATAGAAGAATTCGTGTTGACGCGAGCCGAGCGAGAGCCGTGCGCAACCTTAAAAAATAATTGATAAAAATTATCTCTTATATTACACAATATTGTTATATAGGTAATTCTAAACTGATAGACAATTTTATTTACCTCTATGGATTAAAAAAAATATCTCATTAATTATCAGATCTATTATTTACTTATCAACATAACGTATATTAATGAAGGAATATCTTCTTTTTTTTCTATTTGCGGACAACAAATAGTATAAATGTTAAAAAGACAAAATAAGGTATATAATAGAATTTATTATTATTGTTAAGTAATGTAAGTTAAGCTAAGCATCTTATAATAAATCACTTTAGGTTTTCTCTGTGGACTTTATTTGTGGAATAATTTTTTTTTGTCTTTTTACAGATGCTGGGTTTCGGTTCATCGAATGCATTTGGAATTTTGTTTCACAACTTTTTCATGGAGCAAAATAGCGGTACAGGGTTACCGTTAGTCATAGGCGTTTATAATGGAGCCTTATCTATTGCAGGTAATAAATTATCTATGATAATGTTTATAATTAATTATTGTAATGATTTCCAATAAACAAATAAATATATTATAATAGGGTTCAACAATAATAAATAATAAGTAATTGAATCAAAGATAACAGCTACAGCAAGAGAGCCACGACAAACGGAGGTGACACCAAAAGAAAACAACTACACGATCATTTTTTTTTGGTTTCATTTATTACTTTACAAGGATAATACAAAGGTACTAGACCATGCAGCCAAATCTCACTTGTGAAAAACTTTTCATACAATCTCTAATAAAATGGCGGCCCTCAGCTAAATCTTTCCTTTCAATTGAGTTATAGGGATATCTTAGAATTTACACTCCATGTCATTATTTCCAATACACTTCACTTCTTAACAATAAGTAAACTTTATCACGTGAAATGTCACCAAAATTGCATGATATAAAGTCTAATACGGAATTAGTTATAAATAAACAAAGAATAACATGTTACAAACCAACATCGCGCCATGAATTCTATGACATAAATCAATGCATTTATGAGTTTTGCCATAATATATGCAAAGAAAATTACTACATTTATCCGTGACGTTATCCCGCATTTTTGGGTCTTTCGTTTTTTTTTTTTTTGCTTAATAAAACGAAACAAAGTCATTAAAAATATATGTTTGAAATACAAAGTGTAGTTTAATTTGCAGGGTATTTTTATTTTGCATCGATTTATTTAAATTTGACGTATTTCGACGCGCTATTATTTATTAACGTTGCGATAGTGTTTAAATTGCATGTTAAGAATTAAACAATTTATAGTATTTTTTTTATCGATAATGATAAAGTGTCAGCACTTTACTGGCTATGAGTAAAGTATAGCAAGCCAAGAACTTACCAACTATCATAGCTAACCTATTATACAGGAAATAAATACGTAGATATGGATAGTTTTGGGTGAAACATTCACGCTCCAAGTAATAAAGGTAGATTGCCTTATCATTTCGTTAAAATAGATAGTGCTGTTAAATCATTATCTTTCGAATCGAGGATGGCTCAGTGACAATACGGTCTGATACCGCGTCAATGGATTTAGCTTCGAATCTACGTATTCTATTGAATACTAGCTGTGTGCCCGCGGCTGCGCTCGCATTTTTTATTTGTTCTTCACTGCGTTTTAATTTTTTTAAACGGAACCCTAACTATTTTCCTAAAAAAAAAATTTAGTACTAAGATAAAGTAAATATATTTATCATAAATACAAGCATTCGCCCGTCAAACTGTGTATTGTATCAGATTTTATTACATTTTTTAAGAGTTTTATTTTTTTTACTAGGTACTCTAATTATTTTCGATAATTAAACATACCCTAAGTTACCCGGAGTAACTTCAGCTATCTACAAAAAAAGTCCCGTCAAAATCCATCCAGTCGTTCCAGAGATTAACCGGAACAAACAGACAAATAGATAAAAATTTTAAAAATTGTATTTTTGGTTAGGTGTCGTTATTTACTTTCATACCTATTTAGCAAAAAAAAAAAAAATTTTTGACATTACAAACAGACCTCCAATTTTACTTATTTTTATATATACATTATTAGTATAGATGAACCTGAGTTTTCGGTAAAGAGAAACATTGTTAGGAAACTATAGCATGATGGAAGGGTTTTTTTTTTTCTAATATCCACTTGTTTAGCTACCATTGTTAAATTTTCAAACCTATAGATTTAAGAATCTATATATGTGTACCAGCAGCATCACTTGAGAGCCAGTATCTCTAGATTTAGCGTATTCGCTATCTTGGACCACATCATCACTTAATTTCAGGTCAAAGCTTAAACAGTACAACTTAGTCTTTATACAGTATTAAAAAAAAACTAAAACTAAATTTAAGATTCTGTTATTTTTATTTAAAAACTTCTTTAGCGGCTTTCAGCGATTTTCGGTAGAGGAAAAACTTAAAGATTCGCTTTACCAATGTTATGACGTCAGCCGTCAACATCTTGCAGTATGTAAGATCCCGTTTAAGTGTTAGCGCACAATTGATAGAAATTGTATTCACGCAGCCTATCGTATGTTTTGATTATGAATAAACTATACGAAAATTGTACACATAAATAATATTTAAAATTTACTTATTTATAAATATATAATATATATATAATAAATAATAACTATATTGTAGTTATCGCTCGGAACGCCAATAGATGTAACAACCAGACAAATGTTAGGTTATGTTAAAAATTCCAAACATAATTATTAATTACTTATATTATAATAATTTATACATTGAAAAATAGTTTATCCAAAGTGTCGAGTTTTTCCTTCGAAATGCTGCCTAGTTTTTTTTTTTACTATCTATTAAACATAGTTATGATCCGTTATAAGTCACGATGGACAGAAAATACTCGCATCTTCATAGAGGTTTTATATTACGACGGCATTTTAAAAACATAAAATATGTCATCTATAACAATAATTGTTCACTCAAGAATGCGATCTCAAATATCCACCTACTTCTAATATTGATTATCGGGGCTCTAGTTACTGCCCCCAATTAATACAATATTGACGTTCAGTGCGGTCATTTTAATCGAAATACATTATTGAACAAAGGCACCGAAACATACCAATCGTTATAGGCTTAAAACTTTATAAGCGCAATAATAAAAGTTATCATTAAAAATCTAGGTAATTAGGTTCCGTTTCAACCAATCCAGTTGTGCAGGTTAAAAATTATGTTAAGGTTTTCTCAATTCATAATGAAACTTCTTTGAATAAGACACAATATTCCTAGGTATTATATATTTTTAGTTACTAACTGCCGCCAGCGGCTGCGCCCGCGTTTCATATATTCTTCACTGCGTTTTAATTTTTTTATACGGAGCCCTAACTATTTCCCTAAAAATATTTTAATACTAAGATAAAGTAAATATATTTCTCATAAATTCAAGCCTTTGGACGTAAAATTGTGCATTGAATCGGATTTTATTCAATTTTTATGAGTTTTATTTTTTTTTAAGCGAACCCCTAATTATTTTCGAAAGTTTAAAGTGCCCTAAGTTACCCGGAGTAGCTTCAGCTATCTACCAAAAAAAGTCCGGTTGAGGTGTTCCGGAAAATACCCGGAACAAACTGTCACACAGACAAATATTTAAAAAATTGCATTTTTTGATATAGGTATCGTATAAACATTCATAATTATTTAGTAAAAAAAAATAATTTTGACATTACAAACAGACACTTCAAATTTTTTTATTAGTTTAGATATGTATGTCTATTAAGTTATTAATATGGATTTAAAGGAACTTTATAAAGTTTTGGAGCACTGATGGCTTTAGTTGGTAGTGCGGTCGGATTTCGTGTCAATAGACAGAATAGATAAAATAGATAAGAATGGCTCTTTACTGTTTCTATATTGCTTATTTTAATCTTTTTTCATATTTGCCAATAGGTAATTTTCACGTCTAAACAAAAATCGAATTCTAAGTGAATTCATATAGCTATTTTTAAACTTAAGTTCGCGATCTCGAAGAATTTCTAAAGTCAAGTGTATCATTTGAAATTAATTTGTTATCAATAAATCATTGCTATTCAAATTGCATTATTCATGAAAACTGTCTCATTGAAAAATATAGCCTCAAGGGTTTACGTTCCATAATTCCTATTATTAACTTTTGTTTTACAAAACAAATAGTCTTCAAAAAAATTAAAATAAATGGCTACAAATAATCCACAATGTTGTTTGTTGAAATACAGTATAATTAGTGCTTTACCGTGGACTTATTATTCATGGTATATATGCAAAAAGATAATTACCAATTATTTTAAGTCTCTAGTTAAATATTTATACAAGAAACATGCACATACATAGGCAGAAATCTTCGTTTTTGGAACTCTTTCAAACGTCAAATTTTTTTAATTTTAAATTTCGAATATGTAATGACAATGTATGAAATTCGTGTCTCTGTAGTGTCTGAAATAAAGCCATCCTCTGCGATACTCTATTAGCTCCACATTAACGATTATTATCATCTATGTTTTAATTATTTATAACATAATTGCTATACATACACGAATAATACGTATAATTGGGCTTCGGCCTCCGATGGGAAGAGAAATCTCAAACAATAATAAGAATAATAATGCATTAATGCACTCGTCGGTATTAAATTTCTTATCAATTAATGGCAAATATGAAGTCTCTAAATCCAAAAATACAACAAAAGAGACATATAGTACCTACAAGTACTACATCTATAAGTGTATAAGTTTCTATGAAGAATTAATAGAAAAACAATGAAACAATATTCTTTGAAGATTCAAATAAACTCATGCAGTACTTCATAAGGCATCGATAGTACGAGCAATGTGACCAGACCAGCCCATTTCCACTTAAGTTTAGCAATTATTCGGGCAAAGTTGCTTACTTTGTTTCTTCTGCGGATCTCCTCATTTCTGATTCGGACACGCAGAGAAATAGGGAGTATAGCCTTCTCCATTGTCCTTTGGGAAACTTTAGTCTAATTAGGCCCATTGTAAGCGACCACGTCTCAGTGCTATAGGTCATCACTTTGTTTTTTTTATATACTAGCACGACAAAATGAGGACTCTGTACGTTATGGTAAGCACAGAACAACCCAAAAACTGCAACGACCACCGAAAGATCAACAATCGATCACCGGCCGTCGTTGCTACGCTGGCCTGCGCAAGTGTCTCTTCACATTGCATTTGAAGGACACAGGAGGCAGTAGGGAACACAGCGGCCAGGAGACTGTTCCACAGTTTTATGATACGGCAGAGGTAAACTGAATTGAACTTTTTGGTTCGTGCTAGGATCAGAGATGCCGTATAACTGTGCTTGCAAAGCCCAGCGCGTATGGTCATGCTGTGAAAAAGAGAGGATGGAATTAAATTAAGCAGCTCCACAGAGCACTCACCGTAATATAGACGTTAGAATACGCTCAGCGAGGCAGAGTGTCCCTGTGCTGCTGAAGCGGCTCGATATATTTAGTAGTGCGGATAGCTCGTCTCTGTAATCTATCCAGGGTATTGAGGAGGTATTTTGTGCAGACATCCCAGAGATACGAACAGTATTACACTGGTTGAAGACTTTTGTCTTCAGACACTCTGGTTTTTTCGGACGAGAAGTTTTTGCGTAGCTTCCTAAACGTTCTATAAGTCCACGAAGAAAGAATTTATATGTGAGATTTTCTCTTTGGTAAATTGGTAAAATTGAACATTAATATTTTTTGTAGCAAGTTCGGGCCCCTTTAAAAGTGAGGGAGAAAACCCGGGGTGAGGAGTCTTTCGACGTAACTCGTGACCTTAAAATGGATTTGTTTGTGTGTATAATAAAAAAAATAACAATCTATATTTCAAAGTTTATTTTTTTATCTTAATTCATTCCTTTGTTATAAACAATAAATACTTTTATTAATTACACAGGTGCTTTGTGTTTATTCAAGCTCTAAACGTTTTAAATTATAAACAAGATTGAAACTGAATACTGTGGAATTGATTTAATTAACATATGCAGTTTCTCTTACTTTTATATTCTTAACAATTTTTTACTTCAAAATAACATACAACAAACATCTCTCTGTTTATATATATATATATATATATAATGCTTCTTTCTATCCAGAGAGGAAACAGGGGACTAAGTTTGTATGGAATAAAAGCCTCTAGGATATCCTCTTAATATATAATTTAATTTATACTTATAATTACTGTAAAATTAAATAATAAATATAGGAAAATTGAAAAGAGAAACAATCGTAAATTTAACTGATAGTAAAATCATCAGTCACAGTCTCTTTACCTTAACCATTATTTAGAAGATATTTAGATTTTCTTTATTTCTTTTTAACCCTTTCAGCACTAACCTGGCGTTTACGCCAGTTTTCATTGTTTTCCTATTGTCTCATTTTTATGGGTAATCGACATATTACATTAAAAAATAAATTAAATTAATTATAAACGGCAATAAAAGTTGCAAAATGTCTTTCAGCTAAAATCGTTCGCCTCCATAGCAAATCTTAAAACAAGTTTATATAAGATTTGCTATGGAGGCGAACGATTTTAGCTGAAAGACATTTTGCAACTTTTATTGCCGTTTATAATTAATTTAATTTATTTTTTAATGTAATATGTCGATTACCCATAAAAATGAGACAATAGGAAAACAATGAAAACTGGCGTAAACGCCAGGTTAGTGCTGAAAGGGTTAAAAAGAAATAAAGAAAATCTAAATATCTTCTAAATAATGGTTAAGGTAAAGAGACTGTGACTGATGATTTTACTATCAGTTAAATTTACGATTGTTTCTCTTTTCAATTTTCCTATATTTATTATTTAATTTTACAGTAATTATAAGTATAAATTAAATTATATATTAAGAGGATATCCTAGAGGCTTTTATTCCATACAAACTTAGTCCCCTGTTTCCTCTCTGGATAGAAAGAAGCATTATGGTAAATATTTTTTATACCAAATAATATATATCCACCACCCCCATGCATGTATGTTTCGATTTTTTTAGAAACTAGGAGCCTTTGAAAATGAAATAATGCTCGATTTTTACCGCCATTTTCAGAGACGTTCGTCAAATAAATTTGATAGATAAAATTAAAACGAAAAAAAACAGGCATAGCCAAAGTCTTTATTATTATAAGACTGAAAAAAAGTTAAAAATCGGTTTATTTTTGAAGGAGAAAACAGAGTACTACGAGGTGATATTTTCGTCTATTTTGCATAGGTAAAATCGGCCCGAGCTGCAGTTGTCCCTTTCGTGTTTTATAATTTTTTCTTTGGGTCGCAACGCGAGAGCAATAGATTTCTGAAATAACTATTTTTTCGTCCGCATGCCCTCTTAATTATAATCGGTTTAGTGGTTCTCAAGTAATAAGCAAACTAAAGTACGTCTGGTGCGGCAAGCCATATGGTGGCCATAATATTGGGCCATAAGCCGCACAATAAAAGTATCATCCTATATCTTCCCGCGGGTGTCGTAAAAGGCGACTAAGGGATACAATCCAGAGGATAGGCAGCAATATCCTCTGACCACCTACCTACCTGCGATCCCCAACTCGATTGCCAAGCGTGGCGTTTATGGTAATCCCCCCCTTTTTGAGGGAGACCTATGTCCAGCAGTGGACGTATTTTGGTTGATTCAATCAAAGTATATATAGTAAAAGTCTATGTGTAAGACAGACAAACTTTTTATAATAATTATGTGAAACCATGGCAAACGATATGAATGACGTGTGTTGATTGTCGTTTCGTTTATTATTATTTATTGGTAGTAGTTGAAAATAAGAACCGGTTACTATAAAAAAAAAATCTATAATGTGTCATTAATAACAACATTCAACTTATTCGATTAATGAAATACAATAATATTTAAAGCAGAGCGTGAAGATAAATTGTATGACATTCAAATTCCATGCCGCAAAAATTGTCTTATAAATGTAGAAGTATATGTTAAAAAGAAACTGTCCTTACAGTAAATACATTCAAGTACGCCTATGATCAATCGTCGAAAATCATTTATAACTAAGAAACGCTGATAATAACACGAAACAAAGACTGATAAATTTCTATTGAACTCTGCTGTAGTGAAAAATAACTTGAAAACCATTATCATTTTGTGCATTTGTTTGTGTCCTACCTGTCATTTAATATTAAAGTAATAATCAAGGGGCTGAACACTGATATTGTTGCACGAGTATTTCGATCACATAAAAGAGTAAATTGTAACATATTTACGATACGACCAAATCGAAAAAGCCGAACACTGACATATAGAATTTTAATATTATTATTATTATTATTCGAGAGAGGGGCTATGCAGGCTAAAACAGTCCTGTTTCACTGCGACCTAGATAGATCTATTGTGATCGCCCCCATATTCCTAAAGCTCACTGCCTAGACCTACAACCTGGATATACTGTAGGATCTTTTTGGCAGAGAGCGTCTGTACCTCCTCTGGGAACAACGAATGTTTGCCCAGAACTCGGTTGCGTATGGGTATTAGTGGGTCACAATCACACAAGAATTTTAATAAAATATAAGCGTATTTTTGTAATATCAAAATAACAATTTTTTGCTAAGCACATATCTATACTTATTAATTACATTTAAGTGTCTGTGTGTAATGTTAAAAATATTCTTTATTAAATATATATGATTACGATGCCAAAAATACAATGAATTTTTTTTTTCTCTCGGTTTGTTCTGGCTAATCTCCGAAACGGCTGGGACGACTTTGACAGGACGTATTCTGGTAGATAGCTACAATTAGTACGAGTACGAGTAACTTAGGCTAGTTTAATTTTATATTTTTGTTTGTGAATTAAAATCCGATTCTATGCACAGTTTTACTGGTAGGTATTTTTTGAATTTGTGAGAAATAAATTTACTTTTTGTTGATACAAAAAAAAATCTAGGAAAATAATTACGGTTTCGAGTGAAAACATTAAAAATACGATTAAATGGACAGGACCAGTAACACATTATTCCTCAAAGATTATTTAAAAACTATATTACGCACTGATGAATATATGTATGAGACGCAGGCGGGACCGCAGATACACAGCTAGTAAGAAAATGAGAGTATTCTCTTTTCTAAATAAATGTTGTATATTACAAATCGCATTAACTTAAACAATTCTGAATCTGAAGTAAATGTTCTAATGCGGCTATTGTTTTTAAGGATTCCTTGGAGGTATAGCCTTGAAAAAATATTCATTCCGGCAAGTGGGCTTGGTTGGCGCCGGACTCTTTATTCTTGGCGATTTTTACTCACAATCTTCGTACAGAAAACTATTCACCTTGTATTTACATTTGGAGTAATTCGAGGTAAGCCATTTATAGGTATATTTAGTTTATAACAGAAAAATACAATAAGCTATATTTGCACTAGCGGTCACCTGGATAACTACCATTATGTAGTTCTTAATGCCATCGGTATATTTCATCGCTCAATTGAATAATATGATTTAAAATAATAAAGATTCATTTAGATTTTTGAGAAATAAAAGTTTCAATATTGCAGCCATTAGTTACGTGACAATAAACGCCAATCAGAGCGCGTGACGTCACATGGTGTATCCCGCCTGGAAATGACATACTTTGACGACGATGCCTTCTAAAGTAAATTATGACTTGGTAGATATAATTTTGATAAATAACACTTAAATCTTTACAAATTACTACCATACTATGAATGGACGCCGGATTCAGTGTTAAAAGGCATCGCTTCGAATTTGACAATAAAGCGATTTGAATTTTCGTTTTAGACGAATATCGTGGAAATACATTTAAAATAACCACTAACGTATGAACACTAATAGGTGTGTACCAAACCATAACCTGAGAGCCACTACTTCTAGATTTAGCATGTTGCAATATTGCCCACATCACCCCTTAAAACCAGGTGACATCGTTCTCAAACACTTGTATATTGTACACGAACTGGCTGTTCTCGCGACTCTGCCCGCGTGGAACTCCGTGTTCGTAAAATAATTATGTGTCAATAAAATACATATTATTTATAATTATTTATATTATTAAATCTCTTAAATTTTTCTCGGTTTCATTAAAATATTGCAAAGCATACAATGGCGGACAATTCTATATCGACTTCATTTACTATTATCCTCATATTTTTGATACATACTAGCTAACGTTATAAATATTCCTTACTAGATACCATAAATACGATTTAAAAAAAGACCCAAATCGGTATAGTGGTTCTCCATTTATAAGCCAATTAAGCCAACCAAAATGTTGTCATTTATATTATGTTTTATATATTTGATTAAATTAAAATACAGGCAAATATAACGTTTGACCAAAATATGATTTTAAATGATGACATGACATGAGATTGTAAGCACGTTAAGCTTATTGGTACTGGCACTGAAATAATATAAGCCAACTATCATTTTATATTATTTACTGTCTGTGTACCCGCGGCTGCGCCCGCGTTTCATATATTTTTCACTGCGTATTAACTTTTTACACGGAACCCTGATTCGTTTTTAGTACTAAGATAACATAAAAATATTTCTCATAAATCAAGCACTTGCACGTAAAAGTGTGCATAGATTTTATTCAATCTTTTAGGAGTTTCAATTTTTTTATGCGGAACTCTAATTATTTTGGAAAATTTAAAGTAACCTAAGTTACTCGGAGTAACTTCAGCTATCTACCAAAAAAAGTCCCGTCAAAATCCGTAGAGCCGTTCCGGAGATTTCTTAAATTTTTGATTACACTTCAACCAAACAGATATTTGTTTTGAACCCTGTAACGTCATTCGAGACACCATAACAGATTGACGCGTTTTAGTTACGAAATATAAAAATGTTTATAAATTTACTGTATTTTTTAATCAAAATATTAATATTTTAGATAAAGTAGATCATAAGGCAAATTATAAACCTGTGTCTCAAAAATCGTCCACTACCCTACTGGCGTAAACGCCAGGTTAGTGCTTTAATGGTTAACGACCAGCATTTAAGAACCATTCTAATTGTTCTAATAATTTTAGGCCGCAAAGTCTATTGAAATAAATTGGCCTATCTATACTGTATACCAAGGCTATTCAACTATTTTATCAGTCGGGCCTTTACTATTTACAAAATTTTGCCGGGCCACTAACTATTACTGTTGTTAACTATTATATATATTATATAAGGTATAGTGCATTTTCATCCTTCGATGATAATAAGATTATGTATTTTGAATGAACTGTTTTAGGTAATAATATAATTTATAATAATTTGAATAGTAAATTCCCGAGCAAGCCGCCATTTTTTTGTATTATTTCGTGACGCCCCTGATCAATCAACATCTCAGGGATGTCGAATCTTTCCGAAAAAGATTAATTTTTTTAAATTCACTTTAGGCCAAATTAAGAATCAAAATGTTATGTTTATGTATCTTAAATAAAATTGAAATGAAAAACTATGGTATGTAACCGATACCTATAATTAATGTGATTTCAAACATAACTTTTGTTATAATATATTGATTATGCCAAGAGTTAAATTAAGTGTTGATGGTAACAATAGGTCACAAATGTGTTATTCAGTTACTGATGTGCGGTATCTATTTATTTTGTACACGATTAAGATCTAAGGGGAGTTTTTCATAAACATCTTCTGTTAGTGACCGCGTACGCAAGGCTCTTAACTTGGTGGTAATATACTTCGCTCGTGCAGGCCATTTAAAAATCCTAAGCGTGGCACATTATTGTCCGCATATTGAGCATCTTTGCTTTCCAAGGCTGAAAACTTAGGCTACTTTAATTTTCCGGGTAATTTACTTTAATTATTCACATTAAATACCTACGAAAATAAGGAAAAAGATGATCATTTTACGCTTGAAGTGCTTGAATTTATGAGAAATATTTTTACTTTATCTTCGTACCAAAAAATATAATTAGGAAAATAATTACTTCCGAGTGAACAAAATACGATTCAGTGGACAGCACATTCAAAACATCATTTTCATCAACGCAGTGAAGAATATGTAAAACGCGAGCAGAGCCACAGGAACACGGTTAGTAAAGAATAAAGCAAAATGATGACCCAGTCCAAGCATTGTAGGCTTTGTTGTTTGAGATATTTATCTGAAATGTAGATAACATTTTAAAAGTATGTTATAATACGTACACTTTATATTTCTCAGGTGCAGGCTTCGGCGTGATGATACCAGTTAGCTTCACAGCATTCAACTGCTACTTCACAAAGAAACGAACGGCCATGATGAGCGCAAATCAAAGTATGAGCAGTGTAGCATCGATCACTTTTCCGATGTTGATCACATTTCTTCTATCGGAGTATGGATTTAGATGGACTCTTGCTCTCATAATGGCAATGGATCTGCATTTACTATTTGCCATGTTAGTTATGCATCCTGTTGAGTGGCATCTAATTAAATTGGATAAAGTTGATGCAGGTATACGAAAGTGTAATAATTAGATATTTTCATTTAAGAAGAATATTAAAATTGTACATAAAATTAGATGGAACACAAAACTTGCGTAGAAGTTTTTATAAATAAATTTAACATCCAATCAAATTTATTAACATTCATAATGTTAATAAATAATTACATAGCTGTTAATATTAATAATATATTTTATTTAACATAGTATTTTTGCACTGTTATATTCTCGTACTGAAAAAGACGCCATTTTAACATAATATAGAGTATATGTAAACTTAGAAAATATAAAAAAAAAATACCAAATTTATTTTTAAAAACTAACCTTTGTAAGGTACATTTTATTTTACACTAACAATTGCCTAACTAATTTTTTTTTTTCTGTTTTATTAATTATTAATTAATCAAATAGTTATTTTATAATTAAATACCTGTTGTATTTCGTCGAATTTTGTACCTTTGCCATTATTTCAAATTTAGTTTTTCTTTAAAATTATTCAATTATATTGCGAGGTGTGTGGTTTTTATGTGCAATAATATGCCAATAATATATGTATTGGGTACTGTATCTGTTTTAATAATGCTTATCATCATCATTTCTAACCTTACTAAAACAGTTTCAGAATTGTCATCAAATTGTGATGTCCTTAATGTTAACACTTCACGTTTAGACGGATACGATGAAGCTATTGTGAAAATGTTATCAGGTGATGACAACGTTGTTGATGGCGATGACCACAAAGTGAAGAAACACGAGTCTATACAAAAGAGTATAGTGTAAGTATGAAATGTCTATACTAATAAATAAAAACGAAGTGTTTGTTTGTAATGTCAAAATTATTGTTTTTTACTAAATAGATATGAATGTATATACGACACGACACCTACACCAAAACTACAATTTTTTAAAATTTTTGTCTGTCTGTCGATTTTTAATGGGCAATCTCCGCAACGGCTGGACCGATTTTCACGAAACTTTTTTTGGTAGATAGCTGAAGTTAGAACTTTTGTTGTTTGAAAATAATTAGGGTTCCGCGTGAAAAAATTAAAATTTAGTGAACAATATATAAAACGCAGGCGTACCCGCTGGTACACGGCTAATATATACATAAAACGCGATAATGGCGCAGTTGGTAGTGCTGCTCGATTCCGCGTCAACGAACGCAGATTCGAGCCCACTTATCCAACTCTAAAAATCAGCCTGTGCTTTTGGTGAATAAAGAACATCATAAGGAAACCATAGTATGGTGGTAGGGGATTTTATAATAATAACAGCTTGGGTAGCTACCACTCTCAAGATTGAAAACTTGTCGCCAAATACCAATAGGTGTGTTCCGGCAGCATCACTTGAGAACCAGTTCCTCTGGGTTTAGTGTGTTTACCGTCCTAGAACACATCGTAACTTTAATATCAGGTGAGGTTTTGATGAAAGCATTGAGCCTAACCAGTGTAAAAAAAACGTGTCATAAGTTCCTTGGGGGCAAATAAAGTTATAATTGTTATAATAATATTTTACATTAAGTGTATAATTTTGTTTTTAATATAATTTCATTTTATTTAATTATTTTAATAATGGTAAAAATAGATAGAAAGATCTTCTTTATAAGTTAAATTACACAGATTAAAACATGGTATGTACCTTCATTACTTATGGCATAATATATATACGATTATGTTATCAAGATTACAGATAATAATTCTCAGAAATCTTTACAATGTTTCTTATGTATTATAGGATAGTTTTCGAGGGCTTGCAAATATTGAAATCATTTTATCTTTGCACTAGTAGTCTAAGTCATAGCTCTAGTTATAGATGAATTATCAGTGTTCAAATGAACATGTCTAATAGCCTTGAGGAACGGGGATAAATATCACTCTTTTTAAATTCTGTATATCTCACATATTAGTAACAGTTTCAGCTGAGTGCCCTAAGCGCTTCCTCAAAAAATCAAAATTAAAATCAAGAAAATCTTTTTTCAATTTAGGCCCCAAGAAGGCGCTTATGAACGTCTAAAACACTACAACCGGTTCGGAAAACAACCCAGTAGAGAAGAGTCGGCAAGAAACTCGATCAGTTTCTTTTTTTTATAAAAAAAAAATTAACTTTAAATAATATAAAAAAACTCACCACGAGGGCCGGTGAAGCCTTCAGATTTTTAGTTAGCTCGAAAAGTAGTGGTAAGAACGAGCTACTATCAAATAGGTCCATTTATCAATAGGCCCATTTAAAATACTAGGAGGTCATACACCCTTTGATTTTTCTCTTATTAGTTAGTCGTTTGTGTACTTTATGATGAATTTCGAGCTACTATCATCTAATTTAAACACAATGTGTATCATTTTACTAAACATTATTTATACTAGTTATACTGGTTTTTCAGCGTCTGAGATGCATTTATTACGAGTGATTAATCTCTTGTTGAAATATAATATTTTAAACACATTACGTGCTCTTAAAAACTTATCCATAAGCATAAGTATAATGCCCTATGATGCATAAAAAAATCAATGCCGTTCGTGTACAATATAATATCGCTTAATTAAATTTTATTCATTAATAATGCAGTAGAATAATATAACTTCTGCTTTTTGAAGTATTATTAAACAATACTGAACCATTTATGAGCTGGATTCGGCGTAACGAGTACAAAATACCATAGACGTGTTACTATTGAGTGACTTCTATATGCTTAATAAAATTGCAAACAATATAAGTAAGTTAATCGATAAATAATACCCCTTGACGATAAGAATGATAATGCAGAAAAATATAGTAGTTTTATATGAATAAACAATAAGTTGAATTTATAGATATACCTTAAACTCGGATGAATTTTAGACAAATAAATGATCATGCATTTTGTTTCATCACTTTTCAGGTTTATTATCATGTTAAATATTTTTACTTACAGAAGAATAATTTATGAGAATATTGAGTTAGACTTACTGAAGGAGCCACGTTTTGTTAGCACATTAATAGGCATCGGGTTTGCTTTTGTGTCCGATGTCACTTATCTGGCAATGGAACCAATGCTCCTATTCTCCTATGGATTTAGTGAGGTAAGTTGGATGTTTATTTAGGAGTTTAGGGTGAATTGGGCAAGGAAAGGAACAGTTATAAATTATTTATCCATAGTGGGAAATAAAGTATACGGTGTAAAGGGATTACATAAGTAAATTAAGCACAATTTTCAATCCCACACCTCACGTATTGGAGCAGTATACAGGAAAAGATGTTTTTATCTACCAAATTTTATCTAACAAATACAATTGGATTGTCTGTTTGTCAAATTGTCAAACTTATTGTCAAAATTATTATTCTTTACTTAACAGGTATGAATGTATATACAGATATCTATACCAAAAATACAATTTTTCAAAATTTTGCCTTTCTGTTTGTTTGTTCCGGGTAATCTCCGGAACGGCGGGACGGATTTTGACGGGACTTTTTTGGTACTAAGGGTACTTTTAATTTTCGAAAATTATTAGGGTTCTGCATTAAAAAATTAAAACTTACAAATAATTGAATAAAATCTGATTCGATACACAGTTGTACGTGCAAGTGCCTGAATTTATGAGAAAAAAATTTACTTTACCTTAGTACTAAACAAAAAATTAGGGTCCCGTATAAAAAAAATGCAGTGAAGAATATATGAAACGCGGGTGCAGCCGCTGGCGGACAGCTAGTTAGAGATAAAATAGGTACAAGATTTGTTTAAAAGGTCTTACAATAAATATTAGGACAAATGAAATAAATTTATATATATAAACATTACCTACGTCACTTCCTTATTATTATTATTGTTATATATACTTATTATATCACAGCTTGTGATAAATAATAATAATAAGAAAGTGACGTAGGTAATGTTTATATATATAAATTTATTTCATTTGCCCTAATATTTATATTAATTGTAAGACCTTTTAAACAAATCTTGTACCTATTTTATCTCTAACTAGCTGTCCGCCAGCGGCTACGCACGCATTTTATTTCTTCTTCACTGCGTTTTTTTAATTTTTTTTTATACGGAACTCTAATTATTTTCTCATAAATTCAAGCACTTACCCTATAAAACTGTGCATTGAATCAGATTTTCTTCAAATTTTGTGACTTTTATTTCTTTTACGCGGAATCCTAATTATTTTCAAAAATTAAAAGTACTATTAGTTACCCTGAGTAACTTCAGCTATCTACCAAAAAAAGTCCCGTCAAAATCGGCCCACCCGTTCCGAAGATTACCCGATATAAACAGACAGACAGACAAAAAATTAAAAATTCTATCTATTTAGTAATAGATAATAATTTTGACGTTACAAATATACACTTATTTTATTTGTAAGTATATAGGTATGGATATATGTTATTTATATACATAACCCTTTTATTTCATGTAGATGGAAGTTGCTACTTGTGTAATGGTCGGCGCTGTATCTGATCTCATAGCTAGGATTGGTTTAGCTATATTTACGTATTTTTACAATGTCAATAGTAAATTTCTATTTTTCATTGGCACCACTATTACGATATTTCTCCGTATCGGTAAGTTATTGATTATTTATGTTTTGTTATAATAGTGTATAAGACTGATATAAATCTCGTCCTGATACGTAAAATATGGATTTAGCATAATCTTTAACTTCTCCAGAATATGCAGTTTCTAGACGCACATGAAGCGTTTATTACACCAACATTACATGTTATTTCAATGACATAATATAGTGCCGATTTTATTCTGTAGTTAAGCCAATTAAAAGTTTGGGTCCTGCTGATCAAATATGTTTTTAATTATCATAACGTTAGGTAATTTATGTACGATGGAATTCCGACTAGTTTTTTTTTTAAACTGGTTCCATTTCATTTTACTATTTTCCGCAGTCTTTGTTATGTAACCTCTAATATTTTATACTAGTCGTGTCCACGCAACTCCGCCTGCGTTTCGTATATTCTTCACAGCGTTTTAATTTTTTATACAGAACCCTAATAATATTCTCAAAAAAAATTTAGTAATAAGATAAAGTAAAAATATTTACATAAATAATAACCACTTGCCTGTAAAACTGTGCATTGAAACGGATTTTATTCAAATTTTTATCAACTTTATTTTTTTACGCGGAATCCTTTTATTTTCAAAATCTAAAAGTACACTAAGATACCCGGAGTAATTTCAGCTACCTAACAAAAAAAAGTCACGTCAAAATGGGTCCAACCGTTTCGGTGATTAGCTATTAAAAACAGCATACAAAAAATTTTAAAAGTTATATATTTAATATATGTAATTTTTTAATTTTTTGCGTTCCATATTTAAAATCAGTTAATTTTAACGGGTTTTTACGCGTTACCTTTGGTTTTTTTTTCTTCCTATCCCGACGTTTCGGCTGGGTTTCACCAACCGTGGTCACAGGCATCGTCGATGGATACTGTTAGTGTTGTGTGTTGTGACTATAATAAATATAAAGACCAAACGGGGGTAGTTCATCAAAATACCCCTCAACGCAGCAGGCGACGCCGCGCGCCGCCAGTCAGCCCGTGACCACGGTTGGTGAAACCCAGCCGAAACGTCGGGATAGGAAGAAAAAAAAACCAAAGGTAACGCGTAAAAACCCGTTAAAATGAATTGATATTTAATATATATAGGTATCATAACGATTTTGTAAAAAAAAAAAAATTTACATACATTGATTAGATGTTTAAAAAAATCTTTTTTTTTTCAGCTTTAGTATTATCAAGTGATATGTGGTTCGTGTTTACTATAACGGCTATATCAGGACTAGTTAGGTGTTCAGTACAAGTCCTGTTCCCACTTGTCTTGGCTAATGCAGCTCCGGACAGATTTCCAGCTGCTTTAGCTCTACATATAATATTGTCCGGTTCACTCATGCTCGTCGCTGATCCTTTGATAGGTAAGCATAAAAAGTAACACAAAAAATATACCACCTGGTTAGTTTTCTTTACTATCAAGTCCTTAGTTATGAAATTAGCGTTTTATATGAAACACAATCCGATCCGATGAACCAATCCAAACCATCTTCAAAGATATTATTCAAAGATTCTCGCTCCCACAATGTTTTCTGCAATGTAATTAATGAACTACTAAAAAAACGGGGCAAGATAATAAGGGTACATACTTCGACTGATTATTAAATATATATTTTTTTCATAATATTTTTTTTTTTCGTTTTCATATAAAACGCAAATTTTACGAAAGTACAAATCTAAGGTTAGTGATATTGAATAATGTGGTGTATGTATTTTACAATATTTTTCATGATTATCTGGAGTATTAAATCAATAGAAAAAAAATATAATAATAATTGAATCTATTTCGATTATTAAATTTGTATTAGAATACACATTATAACTTCTATTCTGTTTATGAATAATATCTAAATAAAAAGGCAAAGATAAAAAAACAAGATATTTTATACCACTATTTATTTTTAAAAAAAATGTTTTTCTTACTAAACAAAATTATTTATAAGCTTTAGTATCTCATCAATACAACCATTTTGGAAACTGTTACTATTTTTATTTAAATTTTGAATAACCATTACGGTCATTTTCGATTACGAGACGAACAAGCAATATTTATTTAATGAGCAATATTAATTACTTAATCAAAATTTACTATAATTAAATAAAAATTAATTATTCGGAGAATCTGAAATATACAGGCAGAGAGGTGTGTGATAGAACTTGATGTTGAAATTCCCCTATTATCCCATATGAATATTATACGATTATGAACTAAAATGTTATTTTGTCTTTGTTTCAGGTGTTCTGTATGAAGTGACAGGGAGTTATCTCTTTTGTTTCTTTGCTATGAGCTTCTGTTGTTTAATATGTGTAGTTTTGTGGACTATAGAATATTTCGTATATCGTGCGAATAAATCTCGACTGTTTTGAACAATATCGTAAAAAAAATAATCTGTGGCAGTATGACTGATATCGTTAATAAGGATGAAACGTAAGAAGTAATTGTTTTCCACAGTATAATCCAAAAATTGAGATAGGCAATGCATTGATTGCCATACGTCTCTATAATGTTGGCCTATAGAGCCTGAATATTTAAAATGCATATTTTTTTTTTATTGATTCAATCGAAAGACGCGTACTGCTGGACATAGGTCTCCCACAAAAGGGGGGGGGGGGACTACCATAATCACCATGCTTGGTAGGCGGGTTGTCGATCACAGTCAGGTGTTAGCGGTACTCACAGGATGCTGCTGCCCATCCTCTGGTTTATCCCTTAGTCGCCTTTCTACGACACCCACGAGAAGATATGAGGTGGTACTATTGTTAGCCGGCACCACAAAGGAATTATTATGTTTATTGTTTAGTTTTACTTCATTATGTGATTATTTATATTTATTGTGATTTTTTTGTGACTTTTATTTAAAAATTACGTGGTCTAATTTTTCTAACAATTTCCTAATATTCGTAACTAGTGTTTTGACGCATACTTCATGGAAGGTAAACCGAGAAAGATATGTAACACAAAATTAGGCTATTAGTGTAATTTTACTTTAGGAAATTTCAGTTTATAATTGTTTTAATGTAATAAGTAATTATTGTATGTGTGTAGTTTTGTGTGCATTTATTATTTTTCGTAGTTTCATTTATACTATATTTATAAATGGTTGGCTACAAAAAACGTTATGCTATATTTATGAATTTAGTAAAATATAATAGAATAATGAAATAAATAATAAGAAATAAATTTTAAAATGTGATAAAAAAAAACACAATAAATTGCAAAGAATAAAGATAGGAATATTGAATAATCTGGTATATGTATTTTACAATGTTTTTCAACTTTATCCGGAGTATAAAATCAATAGTAAAAATAAGTTATATAATAATGATTTAATCTATTTCGATTATTATTATTATTTGATAGAATACACATTGTACATAAAAAGGCATTGATAAAAAAAAAATAAAGATATTTTAAACCACTATTTATTAAAAAAAAAATGTTTTGTTACTAAAAAAAAATATTGAAAGCTTTAGTATCTCATCAATAAAAAAAATTTTGAAACTGTTACTTTTTTATTTAAATTTTTGTATAACCATTACGAGACGAACAAACAATATTTATTTAATTACCAATGTTAATTACTTAATAAAAAATTTACTATAATTAAATAAGTATTAATTATTCGGAAAATCTGAAATATACAGGCAGAGAGGTGTGATAGAAGTACAAGGCTACAAAAATACGTTATGCTATATTTATGAATTTAGTAAACTATAATATGCTTATGAAATAAATAAATAAAAAATGTGATTAAAAAAAAACACAATAAACTGCAAATAATAAATAAAATTATGAATAAGTTTGTTTAACACATTAAGGCATTAAAGTAATACATTATTATATACTAGCTGTGTGCTCGCGGTTTCACTGCATTATATAATTTTTTGATGGTGCTGGCCATTGAAACGTATTTTGTTCAGAATTTCATGAGCTTAATTTTTTTTATACGGAGTTACTTATTAAATTGTTTTTGGTACTAACAAGATATTTCTCACAAATTCAATTACCTGGTAGTAAAACGTACCTATGTATATTGAATCGGATTTTATTCACAACTTCATGAGTTTTATTTTTTTGACGCATTATCATAATTATATTAGAAAAATAAAACTAGGCTAATTTACGCGGGATATCTTCTGCTATGTAACAGAAAAACATTCGTCAAAATTGGTTCAGCCGTTACAGAGATTAGACGAAACAAATAGATACATAAAAAAATTTAAAATTGCATTTTTTTGGTATAGGAATATCATATATACAATATACAAACAGACACTTAAATTTTATTTATTGGTATAGATTGCATACAAGTATGTACGAGTATAATTAAATTACTAAGTTGTAAATAAACTGGACAACTAAACTGATTATTTGTATTAAAGTCTCTTTTTAATACCAACTCGTTGTATTAACGTGATAATTTACGAATATGAAAAAAATGTCTAAAATTATGTTCTGTAATAAATGTGATTTAGTTAAAGAATTAGCATATCTAGGAACCCTGAATTGATCGTTAATTTTATGTTGCGTTAAATGTTACGGTTTGTTATTGAGATTACTAAAACAGTTACATAAAAAAATCCACATAGTGCTTCTGTTATCTAAATACGGTATAATTAAAATACGATTCAAGTATTTGTTTAGTCTTTAAGTGCTATTAATACCAATCTGATATACTTGATAGTGAGGTGAGCAGATGATGCGATAATATGTAAGTATTTTAGGATTTAAGTTATCGATTTGTTAATTGTTACTATCTATATAAGAACAAATACTTTACGTGGAGATTCATAACTCTGTGTTTTATTATTCTTCTTTGCGCTTGGACCACAATCTCACCTGACGGTAAGTGACGATGTGCTCCAGTATGGTACACCCACTAAGTCTAGAGTAAGTAAAGGTTCTCAAGTGATGTTGCCGGAATCCACTTTTTGATATTTGGTGACAGGTTTTCAAACATGAGCTGGTAGAATCCGATGTTGGATCTACCATAATACTGTGATATATGCCTAAATTCCAGATATTAATATTAAACTTAGTAACAAGTGTTATCCTATTATTATAATTACTATAACATTCCTTCAAGAAATGATAGACATCATCAAACTTATTACACTTGTTACATAACGGAGAATTTGGATTATAGAGCTGGATAGGCGGGTTATAACCTGCGCCAGTGATGCGGAATCGGACCATACTACTAACTGCGCCATAATCGCTTGAATGCGGTTTTGCATATTGAAATAGATTAGAGAGCGTAGAAAGTTTGTAATTAAAGTGATGGAAATTAGTTTAAGCAAACGTCTGTATTTGTGAATGCTGTGAAATTGTTCACAAATAGATTGTATTATTCTAAAACACTCAAAGAGGTTTGTTTCGGCATCTGAAGTCATAGAGTTTCAATCATTACTTGATATATTTCACATATCATTATAATATACGAGTGTGTCTAAAAGATTTTTTATAAGTTCAATCTTCAAATATCTTGTTCAAAAGTTTGTTACTTATATATCTTTTCTTTTTTTAAATCAGTCGACAGGAAAAGGAATTATGATAAGGTTAACTGCGAAAAATTTTTTTTTGGTTTCTTAATGTTTTATATTACCTTTATAATATGTGGTAAAGCATAGTAGATAGAATTATGAGCAGAGTGATGTAATGAGTAAGAGGACATGCGGTCGCCAACAGATTTGAAAAGTAGGTATTTCAGAAATCTATTGCAATCGCGTTGCGTCCTTAAGAAAGAGTTATGTAACACGAAAGGGACAACTGCAGCTCGGGTTGATTTTACCGTATGCAAAATAGATGAAAACATCACTTCGTAGTACCCTGCTTCCTCCTCCAAAACTGAACCGATTTTTAATTTTTTTTCATTTATAGAATAATAAATACTTTCGCTATGTCTCTACGTTACTGCGTTTGCTACATTTAATTTTATTCGTCAAATTTGTTTAGCGAACGTCTGAAAATGACGGTAAAAATCGAGCATTTTTTTCATTTTCGAAGGCTCCTAGTTTTTAAAATAACGAATTTATGGACAAAATCAAAACGTATGAACGTGGCCGTGGTGAATATATATAAATTGGTTTAAAG
This sequence comes from Samia ricini, assembly GCA_014132275.2. Lineage (NCBI taxonomy): Eukaryota > Metazoa > Arthropoda > Insecta > Lepidoptera > Saturniidae > Samia > Samia ricini. The sequence goes on along the minus strand of AP028159.1, from coordinate 27,291,013 downwards.
ATATTTAACCATAATGCTATTATCCAGGAAGGAAACGAGACTACGTTTGTATGGAATAAATGCCGCTAGCATATACTGTTAATGTTTGATTCTATGATTGATTTAAAATTGTAAATATGACTTTCTTATATATCATATTATTATAGATGTAAATCATAAGTTTGTCCTCGCATTACCTGATTTATAAATTGATAGTGCTTTCAAGTACAAAATACTAATGTGTGTACCTACCTATATAAGTTTAATAATGAGACGAGAAGAAACTTCTTTTCTTAGTATTCCATTGATTCTCTGTGCGGGTGCCGGGTCCATCACGTAGCCGAGAAAAGAACCTGTTTTATAAAAAAATATATATTAATAATTGTATTGTTGCCGTTGCATTATAAATAAATTAAAAACAATACGTAGTAATTCTGTTAAAACAACTGAAATTATTATTATAGAATAATTATAATCAATTGTTTACGGGGTTTTTATTCACATGTAGTTAATGTTATAATTGTGTTCGAATGTATTATTTATCTAATCTGTTTTTGCTATGAACATAATTATAAAAGTCGCTTACACACATTTTAAAAGTAAAATGGCCGCTTTTTAATAATTTCAAATTGTTTTATGAATTAAGAGATTTTACATTATTGTTACTTTAAGTCTATGTATACAGACTTATTTTTTCTAACATTTGAACGTGCATCACAGAAGAAACTATTTAACTGGTTTGAATGTAATTTTCAAATTAACCCCTTGAGCACTAACCTGGCGTTTACGCCAGCTTTCCATTGTTTTGCTATTGTCTCATTTTTATGGGTAATCGACGTAATAGATACAAGTGTGGTGGCATATCGTTACGTGTTTCATATCTTTTTATTTGAGCTCGTCAAAATTAGAATCTGTCGTCATTCCGTATCATCATACCGGGTAAAACCTCTATGTAGATCTGGATATATATTTACTGATTAGTGAGGGACTACATATAGGTTTCATCGAATACGAATATTCGACATGACCGAGTCGTATTTTAACACTGTCTGTCTGTTGCCATTGTTAAATAATCAAATAGTATATATTGAAAATGTCGAACCTCAAAAGTTATCGTTCTTGTTTTGTACCATTATGTATAAATACTATCAAAACAACTGCAGACAAAATGTTTTTATATGTTCCGCAAGATGAAAAACGTCGAATCAAATGGTTTCAAGCAGTGGACTGAGATAATCCCAAAACAAATTTATATGCCAAATACGAATGGTCCGTGTAGCGGCCGAATACACTGAATGTGAAAAAGTATTCGGTCTATCTCTATTCCTGTAATAGGAACGCGAAGCATCTTAATTATGCCGGGTATTTAATCATGTGCATGGTGTTCGCTACCCATTTAGCCACGAAAGCTACTGCCAGCTCGCAATGACAAGGAAGAGGTAGAGGACTGAATTATTTAAAAACATTTTTTACAGCCCTTATGTTTTGCGAAATGCATGGTGGCAACAACTCAATTAATATTATGTCGTATTAAGGTACTATTGTGCTAGTAACCAAATTCCAGCCAAGTTTTTAAACTACTAAACTGTTCCAAACATTGATAAAGATCTCACGAATGGTTTTAAAAAAACATGAAACGTCTATGTATGTATTGATGAATATATGCTATTTACATTCATTAACACAACTAAGCAACTGCTTATATAGTCATCATTTAGATCCCTACATATTACATAACACCCCTATGATTTCATAACGATGTTATCTTTCGATCGAATACTCAAGGAGATGGCAATGGAGATGTTCACACAACACTGAGCCATCATTTTATTCAAAATCTTTTCAATGTTGCTTGTTAGTTTTGAATAAATTGTCTTGCTACAATCTTGCAACATTGAATGTATATATTCTATAATAATTATGACATTAATCTAGATAATTTTATTATGCTCGTTTAAATGACTTATTTGCAAACAATGAATTACATAATGTTTATTGATTAGATAAAAGACTACATTGAACTCATTAATTAGTCTATTTGCATCTTTAACATATCTATATTATATTCTCAATTTTATATAATTTATATAAAGTAAATTTATATAAAGTCAGGTCAGTTAAACAATTTATATCTCGTGAACTACTGTACTGATTTATATGATCTCTGATTTGTTGGTTTCGTTTCCACCCTGGAAAGCAGAAAATCGATTAAAACAACGGAAACTTCACGGGAAAAAAAATTTCGGAGAACATTTATTTTTCATACAGTTTAAATGGAACGGCTTTTTGATCACAGATTAACTCATTTCGATAAATTACTTTTTATTCGTCTGAGGTTAATCCAGGTAACAACATAGCAGTAATTTATTCTGAGGCGGTACGAAGTTCGTTTGTTTATTTAGACCGTTTAGATTATTAATTTAATTAATCGGCTATCTAGTTTTATATAAATACATTTGTATGGGTCTTAAGTAACTCATTTATGTATAGTATAGAGCAAAGTCACTTTCCATGCCTCTCTCAGTGTTTATCCGCTAACTCTACCTAATACACGTAAGAGATTTTGATGTGGTTTTTTACACACATTCATATATTTTTCCAAGGAAAGTCTAACGTGGATATAAAAATTAAATATATTTTTTTTTATTAATTCGATAAAAAGCAAATTTCAAGGCTTTCATAGGCGTACTTTAAGACCATAAACCTATAACCCTTTATATCTCAGATGGATCTAATAAAAAGATGAATTTTTTTTTTTTTTTTTCAGTATGAGTAATTATATTTAATGATATTAAATTTGTCTAATTTATTGTTTAAAAAAAAAAAATATACCCTTTTATAAATACTATAAAATATTATACTTACTCTGTACTTCTAATTTGAAATGTGCATAACGTAATGATAAAAACAATAAATAAACAGCATAAATAAGTTCATAATACGGGGATGTCAAACAATTTTTGATAATGAAGTTATAAAAAGGCATGCCATTTGGTTACTAACTCCTGTAGCTATTTGTAATTGACTCAAAAAGGAGCAGAAGTTTCTACCGATTCCTTTCAAATGTAGCTTAGTCCCTATAGTTGGAGCCCTCATGCGTCAGCGCCTGCTGTCGATCACAGATTACGCATCAGAACAGAGCAGACTTTTTCTTGTAACTTTAAATTTAATATAATCGGTTGTGGTACAAATTGAATAATGAATATAGTGTAGGTAATGAACAGTGACTCGAGAACTCCTTAACCTTGAAATATTTTATCATTTCATTACAAACCGCTTAAGATAAAATAAAAAAACAGGTTTGCAATTTGTTCTAGACTATGTTATTTCACTTTTCATAGTATGGTGCATATTATGAAACAAAAATAACATTTAGATTTAAATAAAAAAAAATTATTACTTCATAAGCAATCAATAAGCTATACTGTAGGGCAATGGACTTATCTTCTAATTAATAAATCTTAATTCATGAGAAATTTATAATTTTTTTTTTTATCAAATAACTAATTTCTTATGAAATTCTAATAAAATGCAAGCGTCACAAAGAAACTCAGTAACACTTCAATTGTTTGGCCGCTACAGAGAAACCGACGCGCAATATTTTACTATGAGTGAACAGCAAATACAATAACAAACGGTTAAAAATATTAATAAGGTATTTTTTGGCCGTAACATGATTTAAAATTTAAATGACTATTTAAATACGAAAAAAGTAAACAAGAAATCTAGTATATTCTCATCGAAGAATCAAAATAAAGCACAATAAACATATGATGAAACACCCTATTCTACGAAACGTTCAAAAACCAAGTATCAATTTGTGTGTTCCGGCAGTATCACCTGAGAACCAGTATCTAGGTTTAGTATGTTTATCATCCTGGATCAAATTGTCACTTAACATCAGGTGAGATTGTGGTTAAAGCACTGAGCTTATATCTTGTAAAAAAAGAACTTTCTACCGTCTGGTATCACAAGAACTGCAAAGCACCAACGTACGGCCCATGATGAGGAAATAGCGCCTAAAGTGCGACCGTCAAGGATAATTAACACGTCGAAAATTCCGAGCTTCTGTGTGCAAGCTATATTGGTTTAGAGTGGCCTTAATCTGAACGATGTTGAAGGAGCAAATGATTTTACTGACAGTAATATTATATATATTGTAATAAATTGATTTGAGTAGTTTGTCTTAAAACCGCACATGAGTCCACGTGAACTGAAGTAGAATGTATATTCTAATTATATTTTATTATCGTGCTTTATTGTATTTCACAGTGAATTTAGACAACGTTAAGAGGATATCCTAGCGGCATTTATTCCATGCAAACGAAGTCCCCTGTGTCCTGCCTGGATAACTGGATGGAATAACATTATGGTAAATATTTTTACACCCAATAATATATATCCACCACCGCCATCCCTTTACGTTTTGATTTTTTTCCATAAATAACTTGTTGTAGAAACTAGGAGTAATTGAAAAGGAAAAAAAACAATGTTTTTTTTGTGGATTTACAATATACTTTAACCACTAAAACATATGGAAATAAAATAATTATTACAACTCACTTTAAGTTTTCAAAAGTAAAAAAAACGGTATTTTTAAATTAGTATTTTGGAAATCTTGCAGCTGTCGCATTACAGACCAACCGTGGATGCACTTGCACCCGTGGGCGTGGGCTTGTCCACCACTGCACTATCTATACTAAGAGATCTAAATAGAAAACGTATAGTGCAGAAGTATTACAATATTATTTCGTCTATATATAAATATATAACTTCATTTTATTTTATTGTAGCAATTTTTATTGTAACCATTTATACGGTTGGCAAACGTCGCTGTGTGCGTATGTGGTTAACATAACTAATAGGTGGTATCCATTGAACGTTAATTTGATAAATTCACAATTTTAATTTGGGATGTGATTAATAATTCTTTATGGTGTAATTGCCACAGCAACACTGACACGAATAAAGCAGTTGTTTTAAACACAGTTGTATACAGCAAAAACTTAAGAATTACTTAGGTAGAGTTGGAAATCGATTGGGATAGAGTGGAATCCAATGATGTTTTAAGGCAAATATAATTTCAAATAAGAGTGATGTGTACAAGGGTATTGTTATCAATGACGAGACATCGTTTTTTGCTACTTTTTAGTTTACATGCTATATAAACATTTTAAATGTAATCTTTTTAAATATATGCATACGTTAAAAAATGTTTACTTTTACACATAAAACTTATTGTACTGTTTCGATAAATAAGTAAAAATAACTTTTAAAAGCGCCTAGTAAAACTATTACAACAATTATTGTGTGTAGAAATTTTGCGTCCGATAAGCATATGGATTTGATATGGATATGAGGAGGATATGGCTATGAAACATAAATTTGGGAATTTAGGAGACTTTATACATAAAGGGTTTATTCTTAAAGCAAGGCAAAAGTTTTTTTGGTGTATTGCTGATATAAGCCGATGAGGTAATAAATATGTGCGTAATACGTATGCTAATACGCAATATGAGCGATTAAAATTTACGAGCTATATTTTACTTGTAAAAGGCAATTTAATTATTGTAAAGAATAATTTTAGACATTTTTGGCCTCTCCCTTCTCTCTTGTTAGCAAAAGTAAGGAAGGTGCCTTACCCCTGCCCCAAATGGTTATGTAAGCATTGACATAAATTTTACAAAAGCATAATGAATTCCTAGTTGTTCCTAGTTGAGTTGTTCCTAGATGCTGATTACAAAGTTTGAAAAGAAAAATAAAAGTAATCTTTGCTGATATAAGCACAATTCGGACTTTCCGTTTCCATGTAATCAAAAATAAGCAAAGCATGGGGATCGCCCCGCCTTGGGTGAATCTTGAACGGCCCCTAAAATCATTTAATATTTACTCATGAAACTTTAAAACGAAAACATGGTAAATTTTTTTGTTGCTTTTATGCCATGTTGAGCTGTTTATTTATTTTGTGTTACTTTTGTGGTATGTACCTATTTGTAAATTGCTTAGCCATGAATTCATGTTGCAGTAAAGTGAGAAACAAAGTGTAGACAATGTTATTATTTATGGTTAGCGTCAATCATATTATCTATGGCTTCAGTGAAGCTGGTGCGGTGTTATTAAAACATGATTAGATTTTTTTAATAATCATAGCAATAATAACAATCAAAAGTAATAAGTGTCACCAAAACAAAGAAAAAGAAAAAAAATAGCCAGCCACGGGGGCTGCCGATAGAAGTGAAAACTGGTAACGCTTTTTAATGTTTCAATTAGCTTAGTGTCTTAAAAACGTGCACTTATTTATTTTTTAAAACGCTTCAATTTATCTAATAAATGAAATCAAAATAAAGTAAAACGAACTGGAAATAAATAAAAAAAAAGAACTAAAAAAAAAAATATCATTACAAATTTAAAATAAGAAGTTATGGGAAAAAAGGGAGGGAGGAAGAGGATGTTGTAAGAAAGGTATTGGATATGAATGTGGACGGGTATAGGGGAAGAGGAAGACCGAAGAAAAGATGTATGGACTGTGTGAAAGATGATATGCTTAGGAAGGGAGTGAATGCGGAGATGACAGCAAATAGAGAGGAATGGAAGAGGAAAAGATGTTGCGTCTACCCCAAATGAAAATGGGAAAAGGGTAGGAAGATGATGATGGGAAAATATTTGCAAATGTGGCAATTTACTTGCTATACTGTAGTATGTTGACGGCTGACGTCATAGCATTGGTAACGCGAATCTATAAATTGTTTTCCCTAGCGAGAATCGCTCTACGCCGTTAAAGAAGTTCTAACTTCAATAATAATGTCAATATCTTTTTCTTTGTTTTAGATCTTTGTAAATTTTTTTATGAGATATACATAGAATTGTTTTAATTTTAAGTTCGTATAACATTCATAATTTAAAAAAAAAATAGTATTGCTATACCTAGATAGTATATCAGTTTATACTCAAAATATAACCTCAGCATTCGTTATTTAATATAATAAAATAATTTATTACTGTAAAAATAAAGCGCGGATAAAATATGCTATGATTAATATGCTACATATTTTATTTAGTTGCATTAAAAATATACAACTCCAAATTTAAAAAGAACAACCTTAGTATCCGTATTGGAATTCTAAGGTAGTAAGTTAATTACTAAATTAATGTACATAAGTAAGTACAAAGTAAGACCATTCATTAAATTTAAAAACCTTTATTTTACTTGTATTTACATAGGTAGTAATTTGTTTGTATTGTTACAATATCCCTTCAAAATATGTATAATAAGAAAATAATACACACAAAATGAACGTATTAAAGCAAAGCGATGTTTATTTTAAAAAAAATTGTATGATTAAAATTACGTAATAAGATTAAAATTGTTTGACATATCTAAGCACATACATTCGAAGCGCGCGACGGAACCCTGACCCTTGGCTCAATTCTCATTCTAAAACCATCAGCTCTTTTCAATATGATATCAGCCTGTAGCGAGAATTTATCTTCTGGTATTTCAGATACACTTTTGTAGTTGCGAAGTATTGTTGAAAGAAGGACTTTTAGTTTTAGTAAAGCGTACTTACGACCTGAAATTAGGATGTTGATGTTAAAATTAAACTCCATAGTCATTAGAAACACACAAACAGTGAAAAAGGAGAATAAAAATCATCCTAGTAATATGATCTAGCTCTTAAATTTTTTTAAATTTATTTGATCCTGTTAATTTTTATACGTTTTTATTTTTATTTATTTTTTTGATATGTTATGTAAATAAAAACAATAAATAGTTTTGACCGGCATACGTTGCAATGGCTTGTGAAATTATTTTTGAGCCAAGAACTTTCGCGGGCGTATCTCTTTTTTTGCATGATTTATGTTCATTGCTTCCGGAACAACTTACTAAACTTTGGATTAATAGTTTAGAAATGCATTGAGGATAAATATTATTTATTATTATTGTTATAATAAATGTAATTGTGTACTAAATGCACATCAAAATTTATTATTGAAATGTACAAAAAAAATATGGTGTTTCAACTCACCGACGCAACTTCTAGGTCCAGCACTAAAAGGTATGTAACTGTAGTAGTGTCTGTTCTGTGTATTCTCTGGTAGGAAGTTATCTGGGTCGAACACTAGGGGATTCTTGTAGTACTTAGGGTGCCGGTGCACTTTATACGTGGCAATCACAACGGTCGAACCAGCGGGAAGGACGTAATTTTTGGTTGCTATAAGTACAAAAAATAATAGTTTTAAACTTTGCTTAAACTGTTCCTGGTCCTATAAAACGTAAAGGTTACATCTTATCTTAGATGCAACGACGTTTTATGCGTTAGCTAGTTTACTATTACGCATTAATTAAATTACTTTAGTTGCATAAATTAATTTTATTTCTTTCAATGTTATAAAATAATAGAATAAATTACAATCAGTTTCGATGTACTTTTACTTTACTTTATTTTTATGTAAATGTACATGTAAGATTTTCCCTTTTGTAACACAAACACATATATACATAGCTATTCGGATTTTTTTATCGTTTATGAATCAATGATAATGCTTTGATATGTTGAATAAAATCTTGAAGTATAAAGCATTATAAAATGCAACTGAAATATCATCTGCGAGAGATTATTGTAACATAACGTAATATCTAATCTAATCTAATGTATAAATTATAAAATGAAGGAATGTTTCTCAATCAATCACACTATAATGGCTTCACGGACTCTAATGTAATCTGGCATACATTATGAATGAGACACGTATAAAAGATTTAACTAACTACTTATGATTAAAAGTGAAACATGCTAATAACAATAAAATTAGAAAATAAAAATAAGTTGCATGTAGCCGAGATGTGAATATTGAGATAGATGTATTAATTTTGAATCTGGCGCCAGTGACAGAGAAGTTAAAGAGCAATCGTCTGTCCTGGTATGGGCATGTGATGCGCCGGGAAGATATTGTAAGAAAGGTATTGGATATGAATGTGGACGGTTATAGGAGAAGGCGAAGAACAACAAGAAAAGATGAAAGGATTGTGTGAACAATGAGATGCTTAGAAAGGGAGTAAATGCGGATATGATTACAAATAGGGATGAATGGAAGAAGAAGACATGTTGCGCCGACTCCAAATAAAACTAGGATAAGGGTATCCAGATGATAATCAAGAAAAATATGCTAAATTACCAATTTTCACATCCTGTTTTAACTGCCTGGCAATAATTGGCACTGGTGGGTACAGTCTCAAGGACTCCAGAATGACTCTTTCCAAATACTTCATTCGTAGTGTATCAGCGAAAGTGGCGGGGCGATCCGAATTACCGAAGATTTCATATAGCTCATCGTACACTCTGGCTTGAATGTGTTGATGAATACCTAATAGGCAAAGAACAAAACTGGAGCCCGCTGCGGTTGTATCGTGGCCCTGGAAAAATCACACTAATTCACATGTGTGCTATTATTGTCAATAAAATCATCATTGTTCCAGTTCTTGGCGGGATCCCAGTCTGTCATGTAGCAGTTGTTAACGCCATCTATTATCATGTATATTTTCTTCTTATTTTATGTTATTTATTGTCTATATTATCTATACGCCCTCGCTTTATTTAGTCTATGTATGCATTATCCTATACTCTTCCTATTCAAAAACGGAACGCCAACACGCAACCGCCGCCGCTTTCTCTCGTAATTATATTTAAAAGTGCACATTCATTATCCGATTATATTACTAAATTACGAGAATATAGAACAATCATAAAGTGAAGTGAGGTGGAAAGTTAACTCTGAACCAGGTAGATCGAAGGTAGCTAATAAAGGTAAGTTCCGTTTTGCTCCTTCCAACATCATCCTTCTAGATATTTCCACCACCAGCAGTTATTGTTTTTAATCTATAAATTTGCGTATTTGACTTTATATTATGTGATTTTGCGTATAGTATATAGTTTAGTTATTGTGCACAGGTGAAGTGTTTTGGAAATAATTTCGGAAACTCTATAGAAAGATGACTATTTTACTGGAACTTAGAAGCATTGACACAAGACTGGAAAAATAACGTTACCCACGTCACAGTGCCAGAATTGTGTATCGCAAATTGGGTAATTAAGAAGAATAAAAATACTGTGGCATGAGTATGTACATGAAATACAATAGATTAATATTCTTTCGTTTATTTTGAAGGAATTTTAAAAAGTAAGCATGAATGCTCTTAAGAGTCCTATAAGAATTACGACCTGTAACACTTTAGGCTAGTATTCACGCCACGACATTTTAATCTCAGCGATACCTATAGTTAATGCAAATCAAAGTTGTTTTGTGGGCAGTACACAAAATGTAAAGTTTTCATTTGATATAACCTTTGTGTAATTTGGTCTATATCCCCTAACTGAGTGAGTGAATTTGATCTCAACTAAAGTGTCATTAAGTGAAAATATTACCTCAAACATGATGGTGTCAACTTCCTCTTTGATTTCGAGATCACTGATATTATTAGTTCCGTTCTGTGCCGATTCAATCATGAGATCTAAGAATGCTAAACGTTTCTTTTCTCCTGTAAATGAAGAAGAAAGCTTAAAACTTATGACTTCATTATTTTATATAATAAGCTAAATTGTGTATATCTAACCAATATCATTTTCATCGTTGAAGTCCAGATCGTCACGGTAACCTTTGAAAACAGTATCGGACAAAGTTTTAGCGTCATTAGCTAAAACTGAGTTATCGTTTTCGGTTGATTGAGTCAATTGTTCTATTGTAAGTGGAATTATACCTTTCGCTTTGTTTTGTATATAGATCTCTTTCTTATTCTTGATCACCTGTAAATAATTAAATAAATAATTTATTATACTGTTTTTTTTAACGTAATTATCATGACTATACATTTTGATTTTGGCTTTAATCTTAGCCGATTTATTTAGTTCAAGTGCACATTTAAGATTTCGTCCAAGCTGGCATATAATGATTTTTATAAAATTCTTCTTCGTTTTTTTGGCTTACAAGTTACATTTTATTGTTAAAAGTTCGCAAATTAAGTAATAAAAGTATTTACAGTTATAAAGTCTTAAATAATAAACGTGTGTCATTAGTTAATTCAATGTAATTATTTTAAAATTAGCAGGTTTTATTTGATCGTGCATGTAAGCCTACCTTATTTGTCAGACCATGGATAATATTGAGAAGTTTAATTTGTTTTTTAAATAGTGACGTCAGATTGAATATAGCATCAAAGCGGTACCACAATTTATAATGTCTTTGATGAAGAATATCACACATTCTGAAATGTAATAAACATTGTAAGATATTGCTTTGTTCGTAACTATAGAGATAATAATGTTGCCGTAGTATTTTCTTAACAATTCGCATCCAAAAACATGAGATTTCCATGAAGGGAAACCAACCAGTGATAGAAACAGTAATATATTAAGAATGACATGGAGACCAGTAAAAAAAATAACTTGAGTTCGCGGCACAAATGGTTTATAATTAACTTTTTTATACGGAATAGGCCAGTGATCTGACCACAACCTCACCTGATGTTAGTGGACAACGTGGTCCAAGATGGTAAGCACACTATGCCTAGAGGTACTGGTTCTCAAACGATGCTGCCGGAACACACCTATTCGTATTTGACGACAGGTTTTCAAACTTGAGGGTGGTTGCTACCCAGGCGGGTAGAATTAGAAAATACTATTTTATAGTTTCCTCACGATATTTTCTTTCACCGAAAGCTCAAGCCGATTTTAGAATCGGATAGGTGGGGATCAAACCCGCGTCGATTGACGCGGAATCCGGCCGCACTACCCGGTACGCCATCATCGCTTCATCCACAAACTAAAATATCTACGTATATGACACGATTAAAAAGTGTTGTCGTAGCTTTTCTAGAAGAAATGATAATGCAGTTGGTAGTTTGGTTTGGTTTGGTTTGGTTGAATTTGGAAATGTATTAACGTATTTAATTATTGTTCAACTAGCTCTGTCCCGTGGCTGCGGCAGCGTTTCATATGTTCTTCACTGAGTTTTAATTCTTTTGTACAGAACCACAATTATTTTCCTAAAAAATTAAACATTACAAACAGACACTCCAATTTTATTTATTAGTGTAGATTGTCATCAACAAATAATCCTTTATAAATAAATAAATAATAATTAATGAAATTTACATTAATAAGTAATAATAAGTAAGCATTAGTGTAAAAAAATTAAATTTAGTTGCGAACAGGTATATATAGAATCGGGAATATATTGTTTTTTTTTTTTAAATAATTTTACAAAGAAATGAAAGTAGACAACCTTTTTATGGTTTATAATGAATATTAAAATCATCTTTAATTGTAGTGTTAGGATAATTTTGGGATTTATTAAAATGTTTCTTTATCTACTCGAGTCGATTACCTATAAAAATGAGACAATAGGAAAACAATGGAAAGCTGGCGTAAACGCCGGGTTAGTGCTCAAGGGGTTAAATAAGATGATAGAAGTCTACCGGTTTCCAAAAACTACTACATTTGATTATTCATTATTGAAAATGATTTTTCTTAGAAACTTGGTACTTTTTAAACCAAAAAAAGTCTTTATATTTATATATTCAATTTACATATTATTAAGAGAAAAAATTAGAAAAGTGAGTAATTAAAACCGTAAACGTACATTATTTTTACTCATATAAGTTTTTCCCTAATATTAGTAACGGTTTATTTCTAAAGTTTTCTACAACTTACTTCATGACTGCCATAGCGTAATCAAAACCAGAGTCATCCTGTGTCTTTCGTGTAATGCCCATAGCGGTTTCTGAAAGTGTATACGTATAAATGTAACAAATAATACTTAGGTGTATTTTGTCTATTTAATTATGACCGGTAACTTCCGAAATTTTTAAAAGTGCTAAAAATCTTTGCCGAATGTGGAATACTCGTGCCCTATCTGATTCTGTTTCAATAAATGCTTCTAGATTAGGGCTCAATCGATAATTAGCTAACTGGATTCTTATATCTTTGTTATTGAGCTGGTAAAAATTATGAAAAGATAATAGCGATTACAATTGTTTATTTTTCAACATGACTTGCGTATAATAAGGTGCGGATGTTTCCGTATAAATTGATTATATTATCATTCAATTAATTGAAAACGTTAACGTTATTTACATTTATGGAAAGTATTAGTCAGTGAATTAATAAAACACAGCAACGTTAAATTACGACTAACAAGTAATTTTGAATGTTAATATATATGTACTTTGAATTGTTAAATTTTACAACTTACCTAATAGAATGTCAACTGTAACACCGCTCATATAATCGTGTACGTCGAACGTTTTTGCCGACTTCAGGTCGCATTTTTTCTACAACATTCTTACTGTTTTGATTGAATACGTCAACGAAGGATTTTAAAATATTGATGTGGAATGTCGGTGCTATCATTTTTCGATGAGAACGCCATTTTTCGCCTTAAATGAGAACGGGAAAAAGCTTTTTTTTGTTACATTTTATAAAAAATAAGGTTTACACATTTGTTATTATAGATATTTTAATATTTTTGGCGAAAACATTTTATGTTTTTGATATATACAAAAATTTAAACAACATTACACAGTTTTCGACGAATCCTGAGACTACGTAATGTAAATAAAGTAATTATGAGGTTATACACCTGTTTGAAATGTAAAAATATAATATTAATTAATACGTACCTGTCGAAGAGTATTTTTGTCAGAGCATTTAAGTATTTTTTTATTGACCAGTTTTAAAATAAGAATGCAAATAATGAGAAATGATTCATGCTGGAGTTATTTCAAAACATCATAATAAATATACACAATGTTTTATATAACACAGGTATATCCTATTCTCTTATTTGTGCTTCCTACCTAAATAATTTAAGTACTTAATATAGTTGATGTACTTGATTCATCACCAATTTTTTTATAAATTTGAAGACGACATACTCGTATTATTGTGAAAATTCTAGTAGGTACTTTGCACAATATTTACTTTGGGTTTGAAACGAAACTTCAAATCCATACTGTAGCTTTAAAAATGGCTATAAATCGGAGAGTTTTTTTTTTATGAGGATGTAGTAAACAATCGTAGTAAGAGGAGGTTACAGTTTCAAACGGGTTTTTGTGGAACTGAATAAATGCACTTGACTGGAAGTGCCTTCACAGCTTCACCGATTTTTTCAGACAAGCGCTTACTGCGTTCAGCTTGGAGAGTTGTACACATCGCAAAGACACTAAAACGGCTTAGCTTGTTTCGTAAGTTCCGCAGAAAAAGCCATTTTTTTACAAGAGAAAAAATTTATGCATCCACCTTACTACCTCTAACTCCGGAGCAAAATCTCCCGGATTAGAAATGCCAGGGGTGTATGTGGTCACCGGGGCAACGCGGTAGAATGCGTTGCCATCCCGTATTGCCCCGGCAAGGTGGCGGGAGGTCCCGGGGGGCTTAGTGGGTATTCCCGGCGCCTTCAGCGCCGGACGAGTTCCACACACCCCTTTATCGACCCCATCGGGGAGGTTACTCCTGGGTGGGCTTGATAGAGGATGTGCGTAAATGCATTCCCCTCGAAAAAAAAAAAGAAAAAAAAGGGGTGTATGTGGTACTCGCCCGGCGTGAAGCGCCGGTTATACCCACTAAAACCCACGGTACCATCCGCCGCATTCTTGGGGGGCGACACGGCATTAGTATAGCACATTCCGCGTCGTCCCAGCGGCAGGCCCAGAGACCGGGGCACGCCCTCTCTTTCCCACTGGAAGGGGAACAGCCTGTTACCAGCTGCCTCGCCCCCTTCTCTATGCCACGAAAATTGCCCTAGCTAAACCTAAGGTGGTCAATAGCCTGCAGCTTACCGCTGCTGAAGATCAAGCGGCCCCCAACAGAACTTTTTTTTTTAATTACTGTAATGTAGGATTGATTAACTGTTGTCTTGAGTAAAAATAGGATTGTGAAAATGTTCGTTCTCACAGTCTAAACTAACACAGATTCTTTAACCCTTTGAGCACTAACCTGGCGTTTACGGTAGCTTTCCATTGTTTTCCTATTGTCTTCATATTGTTTAATTTCTATGGGTAATCGATATATTAATAAATGTTAAAATGATAAATAAAATTTACCTGAACTGATGAGCAATCCTTCGCCGAGCCAGGGTTTGAAAAACTTATATTCGGTTGATTTGTCAATATGAACTTGACTGTTAAGGATAACTTCTACGTCATCAGGATCCGCGAGGAAGATAATGAGTTTAGAACCGATCCATACACGGATGACATTACCGAATTTTTGAGCATAGTCTAATCCTAGTGTAATTAGTTCTGTAACATAAAGTACGTAATATTATACCTAATAATATTGTACGTACCTATTACACTAATCATCAAAAACCTCGAAAAACCTTTCATGTTTATATTTTGAATGGGTTATTACAAGAAAATTAATTTAAAAAAAAAACATTTTCCTCAATGCAGCACCTTGCATAACATTCTTCTGCATACCTGCTCCTTTACATAGCAATGAGAAGCGCTGGTGGATGACAATAGATGTAAAAACCAGACAAATGTTTTATTTGTTATATATTAGGTTATGTTTATAATTGCAATTAACAAATTATGAAATATGAAACATTAAAAAAATAACAGTTTTTCCAAAGTTTCGAGTTTTCTCTCTTTTGTCGGCATTCCCTACTGCTGCCCAGTTTTTTTTTTTTGTTCAATAATTTACATCAGTCGGAATCGAATCAAAAAAATCGGAAATGTTTCGATGTATTTGATGACAAGCAAACCTATTTTTTGTTGAAAATTCTTAAAAGTTTATTACAGTAGGTATTGACAACAACAATTGCTTACGAACCATAAGGTTTCTTTCTCAGCACTAAAAGCGCGTTTCCCAGTACCGGTAAAGCTGTGGGTCCGGGAAGCTTTTCACCTAGTTTAAAAAAGATGCGACCTCTGCTGCCATCGGTACACAATCCATATACCGGATGCAATGAATAGCAACGGGTAGAAAATTAAACGTGAATTGAAGTTTTGACTCTGGGAGTCGTCGAGAACTGTCGTCATGTTCCTAGAATCAAACACATAAAATTAATTTTCTTGATTACGGGCTGCAGGAATGAACAATGAGGAGATCGACAGAAGAATGAAAGTAACCAACATTGGTCGAAGAGTTGCTGAACTTAACTGGCAGTGGGCTGGGCATATTGCTCGCAGAACCGATCCCCGATCGGTTAACGGGTTCTCGAATGACTACCGTGTACCGGAAGACCTAGCGTAAGTAGGGCCCCATCGCGGTGGACCGACGACCTGGTGAAGTTCGTGGGAATCCGCTGGATGCGGGTGGCGCAAGAGCGGTCGTTGTAGCGAACTTTGAGGGAGACTATGTCTAACTGTGGACGACTTTAGGTTGAATAGATGGATGATTACTTACGGTAAGCACCAATGAAAGGCGGGGATGTATATTTTGCTTATTTTTGATGATATGGGGAAACGGGAGTCTGAATGGTGATTACATAAGCAGTATTTACTTCTTTTTTTTTGTGTTATGTTTTTTCATAATTATACCAACGCTTACGTAATTATTATGAGTGGAGGAGGTAAGATTTTTGCTTACATCGTGGAAGGTTCAAAATGTATCTTAAGTAATACTTGAGCAGACCGTTATTTCTTTAAAATTAAGGATCAAATAAATCTTTCACTGATTTACATAATATTATTAATTATACAAATGTTTTAATAATATCCCTGGTTATTAATACACACACACGCATAACAATTTCTTATTTTTAAACACTAGTAGTACAAAATAGATTTTAATAACGTGCAAGATTCACCATATTTTTCTTGACAATCAACACGGTGATTAAAGTAAGCCGGTAATTAAAATGAGCCTAGGTGAATTTCGACGTATCACCAAAACGACTTAATTATTACCATTTAACTTGAATAATTTTTATACCTAATTATATATAAATATATATATATATAGACTCATTTAGATTACCGGCTTATTTTAATCACTGTGTTCATTGTCAAGAAAAATATGGTGAATCTTGCACGTTATTAAAATCTATTTTGTACTACTAGTGTTTAAAAATAAGAAATTGTTTATTTATCAACTTTGCCAGGTACCACTTCATAAGTTGTGAAATTTACAGCTCGGTTTGCAAAGAATAGACTAACCCCTTGAGTTCTATCCTGGCGTTTACGCCAGCTTTCCATTATTTTCCTATTGTCTTCCTGTTGTCTCATTTTTATGGGTAATCGACATATTAATATATATAAATAATTAAATCTGTCCATCCAACTGGTTTATCTGTCCATCGAGACTTCATTCCTCTCAAAGAACACACACCACGTTACATTGTGTTCAGTGATGTGAATTTGTTTTTTAACTTTTCACACTTGATTTTTTGGACAAGACCTTGACCGTAGAAACAATTTCGGTAGCTCGCTAAAGATTAGTTTAAACTATAATAATTACTTTAAGTACTTCATAGCTACATATAGAGCTGCCACATCATATGATGACGTTATAACTTCTTATATAATAAGGAGCAAAGATTTAATCGCTTCACTTCTGTATGGAGCTTTCTCTCACATATGTATTAAATGAGCTTGCATTTTATTTTTAGTAGCGTTGGTTGTAAGCAAGTAACTAAAAAGATGTATTGTCGATCAGTAGGACGCTGCGGTCATTTTCAATTAAAGTATATACTGCTCTTTTCGTAAGTTTGACCACGCCTGCTATAATAACAATATTATCACCATTTCGTGGATTGTTTGAGGATTTGATTTTTATTAGGACTAACTGCATTTGTAATCGACGTGTTACTTTACAGTTTATCTCTTTAACGTTTCGTCTCTCTCAGACATGTAAGATTTGTAACTTTTAAGAAAATTAATTTCACGTATTATTTCCTTGAAAATCCAAAACAGTAGATGAAACAATCAAAATTATGCTTGATTTTTGAATTGAAATGATTTATTCCAGTTTTGTTTTTACACACGTTGTTTTTTTTTGTTTCAAAAATCTTAAAATTTGATTTTACACCTACTAATTCTCTGAGCATAGTTTAAATATCTTTTTGCGGCAGATTCACCATCCTTATACTCTTTGAATAGTTAATTAAAATTGTAGAGTATATATACATTATGGTAAAATTTCGAAATAACTCACAAAGAGATTGTACAATAAGGTAAATTTTTTGCAACTAAAAATTATTATGAGAAATGAGAAAGCTATGTTACAAATATATGACTTAAATGTACATACCAATTTTGATAGGATCTATACAAAGCTAAAATAATTGTACTATTTCCACTAATTACCAATGGGAAATGACTAGCATAATAACCGACGTTACATTTTATATATTAACTTTGTGACGTCATGTAACAATGTACGGCTGTCTTTACATCAATATAGTAAATTTAATTCATTATAAAGATTTACATACATAATAATATGTACATACCTATATTGTTATGTGAAAAAATATTATAAAAGGTGTCCTCAAAAAGAGATTTTGTAATTACCATTCAATACTCCATTTTATTCATTGTTAGAATTTTATTTTTGCAAGCGGCTATTGTTCTGTTCCAGAGGTATAACTTGAAAGTTTTTGACTTTTAGGTAATAGTGTCCTGTTCTACGGTATGGTTCCAAAGCTCATTACCGATTTACATGACAATAAGTTTAAACACTGCATCAAGCAGGTTGTAATTTCCAAAGATTATTATAAAGGGTGGAACCGCTCTCTGTATTTCCTGCTAAAACCGTTTATTATTATGAATTCTATAATTTATATCATACCTAAAAACATTTTGTTTAAATTAATTTGCGTTTCTTGCCGGCTCTTGTCGACTGGTCTGTTTTTCGAACCGGTGGTTAGTGTTTTGACGTTCATAAGCGCTGTCTCCGGGCCTAAATTGAATTAAGAATTTTTTTTTTTTTTTTTAAATTACATCTGATATTTCTTGATCCTAGTATAATTGTAAATAGTATGTAGTTAACTTTATATATTATAAAGGTTTTTTATTGCATCAGCTGTAAAAATTCGAATTCATTATAGTATAATTATATTAAAAAAAAACATATTTATTTGAATAAGATTATCAGTGCCAAACAATTACGAATTATTCAGTACAGTACCCACATAATATTATTATGTTATTACGAAGTAATAGGTGAATTGTAAAAATTTAGGTACAATTTGAACTCGACCTTATATATTTTTTTTTAATTCATGCGTATATTGAGTGGTAATAATTTATATTAAAAAAATAAATATGTAAAGAATTAGATTCACATAATTAATTATATTGAAATTGTGGTTTTTACATACGATTTTTCGAGGTTTGTACTTGAACTTCTGACAATTATGTAAATATTCATTCTTAATAATATATACATATGTAAGTATTTCTTTCTTCTCTTTAGTCATTCTGTCTTCTAAAGTATTTCTTTGTAAGTTGTTTCATGTGTTATTATAAATCACAAAAGAAATATTCAATATTTTTTTAACTTTACTTAGTTTTTTATATTTCAATATTGATGTATATTGTATTTGATCAGCGATTTTATAGCAAATCAAGAACATTATTTATTACCTAGTTGTGCCCGCGGCTTCACCCGGATGACATTCAGACAATGAGTTATAAGTTATATCTTTCTTCTGGATGCAATATATCCCGTTTTTTTGAAATCTGTTTTGGGTTTAGACGTGAGAAGGACAGCCAGAGGTAGCTAATTAATGCTTTCTAACCACATCAACATAAATTAATAAGCTAGGCACAAGATAAAAAAAGATTAAAAGCGACAACATAAATGGTGGTAAAATAAATTGCAATAAAGAAACCATAATAAATATTTGTATTCAATGTAATCAAAATTGTGTTTATTAAGACTTAAAATAACTAAAATAAGAATTTTAAAATAAAATTAAGCTAAATATAAGTAACGCAAACAAGATCTCGGATCTGTGTCTGAGGATAGGGGCTTTAAAAAAAAAAAACTCAGATCAACGGGACAACAGTGACAATCGATCGATCCCTACTCTCTGATGGTCGTGACTATCAACCGCTTAAATTTGATTATGGTGGCTGTCACTTCCGACGGTCAATAGCACAATTTGATATAAATATATCAATGATCACCATTATTATTTGACATAATACGAGGCTGGTCACAGTCAATAAATGCTAGGAACGATCTACTGTCACCGTTATGCGTAGATGTGGGTATTTCGACGTTCGCCACTATAAATTGATATTCTCTGACGATGGTCACAACCATCACTTGATCGAACAATATATCGGTCGACAGCGATGTTCTTCAAATGATAGTTTTCATTAAAAACATATGTCTATAATCTTAAATCGAGAAATAATTTATTCTCTAAACAAACAAACTGTCACCTTTTACTTCACCCCCTTCAAGTTTAACTTTCGCGTTAAGAATACAATCACTAAGGTCCCACCTATGTCTTTAACTGACTACATATGTCTTATCCTCTTACTTTCAAAGCTCTTACCTCACACCCTTTGCAAAAATAACGAAAGTCAATAAGTAAATATTACTTACGTAATCACCATTCAGGCTAATCCGATCCCCATTTCATCAAAAATAAGCAAAACATGAAACAGTAATATTATAGACACTTTACTGTTCGTATATTATATATGCAACTCCGTATATTGTTTTTTTTTATACTGTTTAGGGCTAGCGCTTTGATAACAGTCTTGCCTGATGTTAAGTCACGATCTGCTCTATTGTAGTAAATACACTAAGCCTAGAGGTACTGGGTTTCAAGTGTACTGCTAAAATACACCAGTTGAAACTTGTTGATGAGTTTAAAATGATTTAAAATGTCCAGTCTCACTGTAGAACGGGAGAGGTAAGTTCGAACCTACATCCATTGACGTAGAGTTCGATTGCACTACGACTTAACCATCAATGCTCATCATTATTAATTAATTGTTCATTTTTAACAATTATTCTTCTAATTCGTATATGAGAAGAAAATAAATTTAAACAAATATATTACACATCGTTGATAAGTTTATTTATCAAAACTAAATAATATTTCTTTTTCTTAAAAAAAAAGTAATATGAATTAATGATACGAAACTTTTTTTAAGATACAGGTCGTCGAATTCTCTTCTCAATGTTGATTGTAAACCCATCAGTTCTCTTCAGTATAATATCGGCTTGTAATTTAAACTTTTCCTCAGTAACTTCCGATACAATCTTGTAATTGCGTAAGATTGTTGAAAGTAATATTTTTAATTTCATCAAAGCGTATTTACGACCTGAAATATTTAAATTTACTCCTATTATTATTGCAATATGTTTTATATGAGACATACTCAAATGTTACAGACAACGTATTACGTGGTTTATTTTATAAAGAGGTAAAATGAATTTTTCTTTGTTATGGACAAAAACAACAAAAAACGACTTAACCAATTTTTGAGATTCTTACACCTGTAGAAAGCTATATATTGGAAAGGTATATATTGTATCACCGCGTAAATTGGCTATCTATTTTTTAGGTTAGACGTTTCTATATACCCGTGTGAACCCGCGGCGGGTTGCTAGTAAAATATTAAAGTGAACTCTTGTTTGTCATGGTATTTTTGTATACCTTTGACCATGATTACATTAGTTTTCTGCGTAAACTATTACGTAATACCTAAGATAAGAGGTTTAGCAGTTGTGATTTAAGAGTGTCTAAACTTTGTTACTAATAAATCTGTATTATACGTACTGATGGAAATCCCTAATGACGGAGTATCAACACATTGTCGTAAATTATTACTGTCAGTGCGACCATGAAATTAAAACAAGTTCAGTCTCAGATCAGTCAGTTTGCAACTGTAACTATAAAGAAGTGACGAGGAGCACAAAAGTTTCTTTGCCAGTTTTGCAGTTGACCGACATTAAATTTTGCATGCAAAAATTATCTTATACTTGCAAATTGAAATATTTAAACTAAGGCAAATGATGGAACATATTGTTAGAGTAAATAGTAAATTTAATCGGGTAAAGTTACTGATACAAGACATTTTAATCCCTTGAGCACTTACTTGCCGTTTACACCAGCTTTCCATTGTTTTCCTATTGTCTTATTTTTATGGCTACTCGACACATTAAAGACGAAAAATTTACTTTCTATTTTTCTATTATGTTAAGGATTACCTTAAATCTTTACTTATCACATTGCAAGGCGTGGTGAAACTTTTTAGTACCGAGATCAGTGCAAATTATCGTGCAACATGGACATTATCGGATAATATTGATGCATTCATAATCTACCAATTTAACAAACACTTAAATTCTGCTTGATTTTACTTGGTCTTAATTAACGTAACAAAAATTGCATGACGAAGGAAACTCGCTTTCTTTATTGAATATCCTGAACCAAATGCTTCGATGATGAAGTAGTTTTTGTTAAGTAAATTATATACAGGATTATACCAACCAACACAACTCCTGGGCCCAGCGCTGAACGGTATAAAGCTGTAATAATGTCTTTCTTGAGTATTCTCCGGAAGAAAATTGTCAGGATCAAAGGTATCGGGGTTTTTGTAGTGTTGTGGACTTCTATGCACCTTATATATGCTTATAACAACGTTAGTACCCGCAGGAAGTATGTAGTTATTAGTAACTGAAAAATTAAAATAATAAAATTGCTTGAACTATGTACATATTTTGGTGTTAATGAAACTTATATTGCAATTTAACACGTGTCTGTAAAATCTGCGAAGAACAAATAAATACCAATTGAGGTATCGGTCTTTAATTTTCTGGCAATAACTGGTACAGGTGGATAAAGTCTTAAAGTTTCGAGAATAACCCTTTCAAGATATTTCATATGGACTGTATCGTTAAAACTTGCTGGTCGATCAGAATCACCGAAAATCTCATAAAGTTCGTTATATATACTCTGTCTTGGATATTGTGGTAGATGCCCAACAGACATAATACGAAACTGGAACCAGCAGCTGTGGTGTCATGCCCCTGGAACAGAAGATAGAAAATAAAAGCTTTATTACATAATGTTCGAAAAAAAAACATATGCAATTTATTTTTACCTCAAACATTATAGTATCAACTTCTTCTTTAATTTCTTGATCACTAATTCTATTTGTTTCATCTTGAGCAGATTCAATCATCAAATCTAAAAATGCTAGACGTTTTTTCTCTCCTAGTGAAAAAAAAAATATGCTTAAGACTATATCCCTAAAAAAAATAGTGTGAAATGCGTGCATTGTACGTTGTTTCAAACTTACCTACGCTATCAAACTCTAAGTCGTCACTATGACTTTCCAAAATATTATCGCAGACAGTTTTACTCGATACATTATCGTACATATCTGAAGTCTTGGTTAGTTCTTCTATCGTAATTGGCAATATGCCTTTAAATTTATTTTCTAAAGATTTTGCCTTTTTTATTTTGATTACCTGGAATTGTAATGCTAAATGAATAATAGTTATAAGTTTACAAACAAAATTATTTTATTTCATTAGTTTTGTAGAGTCACCTTTTCAGTTAGTCCATGAATTATTTTCAAAAACTCAAACTGCTTTTTAAATAACTTTGTCCATTTAAAAATTACATCAAACCGTAACCAAACTTTGTAATGTCTCTGATGTATAATGTCACACATTCTGAAATGTTTCAAAATAGTAATTACTCTCATATTATGAAACTAGCTGTGCCCACGACTACAATCACGTGAGATTCACACATTTATATTCTAATAGACAAACTATATTCTCCCCCGCTGTCCTGTTCCGAAATAGAGTCAGTAGTGTTTGCGTGATTTCGAACAAACAGGCAAAATGTGTCATGTAATAGATTCTGAATCCCTGTATAGTTTTTTTTTTTTCAAACTTTGTCAATGTGCATAAAATATCTCCAATCTTCAATCTGTAGATTTTGTCCTGTTAGTCTTATGTTATATGTATAGAATATAGGTTATCTATATCTTGTAATCTTCCAGAACAGTCCAAATTATTAAAAAATAAGTATAGCGCCCTCTATAAATAATCGTCAGAAATACGTATATAATTTGCTTACGTAATCACAATTCAAAACACTTCGTCCCCCATGTCATCAAAAATAAACAAAACATGAACCGTCCATTTATAGTGAGAACAAATAATATTATGTTACGCGACATATTTTTACCTATTGATATCATAATTGAAAGTCAATTCACTACTTCCACAAAAATAAGATATCTAGATATTATATAAAAATAACAATATATTGTTTTTCTCTTTTATATTTATTATTTATATACTACATACAATTATTTTTTGTTACGTCATTTTTTTTTTATTTCAATCAATCTATTTTTTGATATCAAATAAGACTAAAGCGCATTTATTTTCAAACTCTTCTTTCATACTAAAGTTGCCGCGTGACATTTACATGTCTATAACTTTTGACAGAGTGGACCAATTGTTTTGATGTTACCCCGGAAAATGCTTTATAATAATTTTTTTGAATTTTTATAATATAATTAGTACTTTCTAATTGATACCTGCACAATCAAACATACAGACAGACAGAGAGACATTTCTAAAAATGTGTTTAATTACTTATTTTTAGCAATAATTCTTTTCACAAAAATCGAAAATGTACAGACACATGAAATTCACACTTTTATTATTAGTGTAGATAAGTGAATGTGTTCTAAATAAATATCACATTGACTCACTTCATAACAGCCATCGCATAATCGAATCCAGACTCATCTTGTTTTTCTTTTGTAATACCCATGACAGTTTCTTAATAAAATGTTATCAACGTTATTCACAAATTTTATTTGTAGTTTGAAAGAATAGTTTTACGGTGTTCAACAAAACATACTTGATTCTTGGTTACATGATTTCAGTCAATACAATCTTGATAAACTTCTAATAGGAAGTGCCTTTGTTTACGACAAATATATATGCTTAGAAAGAATTAATTATACCTAGACAATTAATAAAATAAATTCAAAGTAATTAAGGTTTTTAAAATCGGCCTCAACCGTTTACTGAAGATATTAAGAATTGACTTTGGTTTAGAACGGATACCTAGATCTAAGAATTATTTTTTTTCTTATTTAATGGTATGGTATTTTTTATGATTATTTTTGTGGTATTGTCCTTTACTTTATTATTTTAATATGATTATTTATTTAGTTTTTCCAACAATGTAATATTACATTTTTCCAGTTCTTACCCAGCAGAATGTCGACTGTAACACCGCCCATATACTCATGGACATCAAATGTGTTTCCTAATTCACACTGCATTCGATTAACCAATTTTGCTTCTATGGTTAAAAATGTCAATAAATGATTTTAATATATTTAAGTGAAATGTAGGAGCAATCATTTTTCGATGAGACCGCCATTTTTCACCTAAAAATTTATTACAAATCTCTTGAATTTAAATTAAATACAACACGTCATCAATTTTCACTTAAGAATTTAGAGTTATGTATATTGGCTGGCTATTTACCATGAATTATGTAAATTAGTCGCAAAAAGTTATTGTTATTATTTAATGTATAAATGTCAATAAAATATTACCCGTACTAATAAGCAAACCATCGCCTAACCACGGTTTGAAAAATGTATATTCTTCAGATTTGTCTATGTGCACTTGACTGTTAAGAATTACTTCGATATCCTTCGCGTCGCTGAGAAACACAACGAGCTTGTATCCAATCCATCCGCGAACAACGTCGCCATATTGTTCTCCATAGTTCAAGGCTATATTTACTAAATCTATAATTAAATACCAAATTTATCTATAGTCTCGTTATATCAATATAAATCGATTTTGATATCAAACAGTTCTTGCAATGCTTTAAATATTTGCCTATATAAACCCTTTAGATCTATACAATTTCGTATGAATAAGCAAATATAAAACAGATCAAGACATCTTACTCCTGTGTCAAGAGATTTTCTTGTTTTTGTTTAGTAGCAATTGTCGTAACTTTAGTGTTGTCAAAAAAAAACAGTTTCTTTTTTATTTAAATTTACAATAATTTTTATAGTTTATTGTCGCCCACCGGACAAACACAAATATTACTAAAAATACATAATTTAAAATTTGAATCGAAATAGCACATTTTTGTCATAATACTCACCTTCAGTTCTTTTCCCAATTACCAAAAGAATATTTCCAAAAATCGGTAGTGGAGTTGGACCGGGTATCTTATTTCCCAAAATATATGTTACAGATGATCGTTGTTTTTGATGAAATATCCATAGTAATGTACCACATATTATTAAGAGTAATGAGACATACACTCATCATTACAATTATAAGTGATAAAATCTACAATAGAGGCCATTTTTCTGAGAAAAAAAATCTAATTAATTCAAATTTTGTTATGAATTATTGTTATTTATATACGGTTTGAAATATTATTTGTGTATAATCCCATATATTATATTCTATATTACCAGTAAAATACGGTTAAAAATAAGTTGGTCATCATTATCGAATAAATATAGGTACTGTATGTCCATTGACCAAAGATTTATTTGTGGCTTGAAATATATAAACGATTTTTTTATTTAATTCACTATGGTATATTTACATAAATGCACTTGAATTTGGATTTTAATTTGCAATGGAAACTGCTAGTACGGAGCGTGGAGATGAATAAACAACGCCGGTTAGTAACGCACTGTCTTTATTCATAACATATAATTATTTATAATGTGGCGCAGCCACGACATCATTATATGTACATATATAACAGAAACATATTAAGGAACACTCAATATCTGAGCCATTTCCTCGCCGTACCATCACGGATTGAAAAGTCTATCTCATACATTATAGTATTTTTTATTATATTATGCAGCACAGTGACTGCATTGGACCTGATGTTAAGTGCAGTACAATCTAAAACAGGGGCGACTGATACAGAACAGAATTGACTGCCAGTCACCGCTGTCTTGCTGGCCTGCTTACATACCTCTTTTGAAGGACCCACACCAAAAAAATATAGTATATCTTATAATCAGACTTTTGATCAACCCCCGATGAGGGATTTCTATAAGCTGGTATTATAGTAGTGTTTGAATTATAATGAAAGTTCAATATATAATATATTCCTAATTTACTGGTTCTTCTCTTAGAGTTTACATATGTCTAAAAACAGTTCTTAAAATAATTATGCAAACTAAAAAAAAAACGCTTTCATATCTTTTAGTATTTACAAATACAACTGAATAAATAGATAATAAGATATAGAAATAAATTTTAAAATTTTAGATCGGTATTGTAAAAGATGTAATGTAATATTTAAAGGAGTTTTCTTAATTATTATTGGAGATTGAATTAAATCATACTTACGAACAAGTTCAATTTACTCTTTGGAGACTTACTTTATTTGATTCTTTTATGGATCAAATGAGAAATAATTTATTTGTTTTGAAATGTCATCAGAAATTGCTGTTAAGTTTTACAATACAGCTCTTGTATAAATACTTTTATAATTAGATTAGGTAACCCCGCACGCAACTTAATCTTTACTCACTTGATTGCACACTGACGTGGGTGCTGTCGGCTCGATGGACCGCCGCAACACTTCTTAGCGAAATCGGTAATTGGATTTAATAATATGCGTTTTCTTTAGTTGAAGGTTTGATAATATTCAACAACCTTCGCTCGTGTAATTTTGCGCATCATTGCTATTGTTCTTTCCATATTTCTTTTATTCTAAGAATAGACATCTCTCACACAAATTTATAGACATTTTCCTTCTGCACTATGAAAGAAGAAAATGGTTTTTTTTTACACGATATAGGCTCATTGCTTTGACCACAATCTCATCTGATATAAAGTGACGATGTGGTCAAGGATAGTTAAACAAACTAAGCCTAAGGTACTGGTTCTCATGTGATGCTGCGGGAACACACCTATTGGTATTTGACGACAGGTTTTCAAACTTGAGGGTGGTAGCTACCCATGCGGGCATCATTAGAAAATGCCCTACCACCATGCTATGATTTTTCCTTCTCCATGATGTTTTTCCTTCACCGAAAGTTCTGGCTGCTTTTAGAGTTGGATAAGTGGGCTCGAACCCGCGTCCATTGATGCGGAATCCGACCGCACTATCCACTGCGCTATCATTGCTTTTAATTGTTTGGTTCAACATTTGTGAATGTGCTGAATGTATAGGTGACTTCATCACAATGTTAGAATTTATTTTTATCTTTTCGAACATAAGGCGTGCGTCTTAAGGCGCAAATGAAACTATTAAATATGCGGAAGCATAGTGACGTAGTCGTTCTGGACTGTAATGGGATAGACGTTACTTTGTCATTATGATCCATTATGCTGTAAAATTGTGTTGTACCAATAGGTGTGTTCCGGCAGCATCACCTAAGAACCAGTACCTCTGGGCTTAGTGTGTTTACTATCCTGGACCACATCAGGTGAGATTATGGTCAAAGCATTGACCCTATTCAATGTAAAAAAAAAATTATTAACATTGAATTGGATACCTATTTTATTGACTACATTATAATTTCATCTCTAACTGTAGCGTGACACATTCGTTGTATTAAATGTATATACTAGCTGTATGATCGCGGCTCCGCTTGCTTTACATTTATTCTTCACTGCGTAATATAGTTTTTAAATATACATCTAAATAATGTTTCGATGGTGCTGTCCATTGAATCGTATTTTTTTACACAGTTTCATGAGTTTTAATTTTTTAACGCGGAACGCTAATTATTTTCGAGAAATAAAGTAATTAAGCAAAGTATTCGGCTATTTTCCAGAAAAAGTCCCGTCAAAGTATGTTCAGTCTTTTCGGAGATTAGCCGGAAGTAACAGACAGACAGAAAAAAAAAGAAAAAAAAAGTATTTTTGGTATAGGTACCGTATTTAGTAAAAAAAAAATATTGCAAACGCACTCCAATTTTATTTATTTGTATAGAGAAGAAAAAATAAAGAACGATATAATTTTGTGATAATTATCTTAAAATACACATAGATAAGTACTAAATTATAAGAATGATTCCTTTGATTTGAATACATATTACGGATATTAATTCTGTGAAACTTTAATTACCTACAGAACTCTACGGTTATTAATAGAAACTACGGATCTTAAGTGCTCTTACAGAACTATGTTTAAGGTGTCATTAATTTTACTCGATGCTCACGAAAAGTTACCCTTTTTTTTGACGAGCGGAATGCATTTACGCACTACCCTTACCAAGTTCATTAAGAAGACCAAGGTCTCCCTAATGAAGTTAGTAGGGGGGTGTGGAGGGACGTCTCCATACCAGTGTGGGATTCACTCGGCGAGAAGCGCCGGAAATACCCATTAAACCTCCCGGAGCCGCCCGCTGCAGTCAGGGGACGATAGGGGATCGTGATGACATTCACCGCGTCGTCCCTTGCGGCAGGCCCAACAGGGGCCCCAGTTGGGGATTGGGGGAAGTCGCTGCCTGACCCACAGTCTCTCTTCCCACCCACCTCTTCGCTCAAATTCTCGTTCGAGAAATTCTTACAGGGGAAAGGGGTAGTTATAACCTGTTTAACAACGAAAAGTTACCCTAAATGTAGTAAAGGAACAGACTCTTAGTGCGATTATTGTAAAATACCAATATATTAATGAAACACGCTATATACCTTAATAAAATTTAATTTAAAGTAGTTTATTATAATATAATGTTAATTTTCTTGCCATAAATGCATACAAATTACATTTGGATATAATACAAAAATTAATAAATTTTTAACGCTTACGTTACTATAAGCATGTTTTATTGTGTATTTTTGTTATACCTAAGTTTACGTTTTCGTCGAAATAAACACACAATTATTAGTTTATCGTTTTCAAATTCTTGTATAAAGTTATATACATTTCTTACGCTGGAACCGATTACCTTATTTCTTGTCTCTCTGCACTATTTATTGGAACAAACTGTAGATGGAATCCTCTTTCTTGGTTCTATTCTCATCATAAAACCATCAGTTCGCTTCAATATAATGTCGCATTGTAGTACAAATTTATCTTCAGCGATATCTGATACCGTCTTATAGTTACGTAAAATTGTTGATATGAGAATTTTCAGTTTCAGCATAGCATATTTGCGACCTTCAAATTAAAAAAAAAAAAATAAATATCAACGATTCTAATAGTTTGTATTAAAATAATTTAACATATTTTTCCTCACCTACACAACTTCTAGGTCCAGCACTAAACGGTATGTAACTGTAGTAGTGTCTATTTTGAGTATTCTCTGGTAGGAAATTATCAGGA
This sequence comes from Samia ricini, assembly GCA_014132275.2. Lineage (NCBI taxonomy): Eukaryota > Metazoa > Arthropoda > Insecta > Lepidoptera > Saturniidae > Samia > Samia ricini. Next base: position 27,260,749 of record AP028159.1, on the reverse strand, counting down.
TCAAAAACTTCAGGATTCTTATAGTATTTGGGGTTTCGGTGCAACTTATATGTTCCAATTACGATTGTTGTATCCGCGGGAACAACATAATTATTAGTTACTAAAACAAAAATGGTTTAGTTTAAACCAATAATTAACGTAGTTGTAACAAGATAGTGGAATTAACATAAGACCAGATAGAAATTTATATGAATAATTACCTATTTTTGTGTCTGTTTTTAGTTTCCTAGCAATAATTGGTACGGGTGGGAAGAGCCTTAATGTTTCAAGAATTACTCTTTCGAGATACTTCATACGTACTGTATCAGCGAAAGTAGCTTTTCGATCAGAATCACCAAAGATTTCATATAGCTCATCGTAAACTTTATCCTGAATATCCTGATGTATTCCCAGTAGGCATAAAACGAAACTTGATCCAGCTGCTGTTGTATCATGACCCTTAAATTTGATTATTAATTTTCAATTTTTTTTATAAAATGATTAATAATAATATATTAACTTAAATAAATGTATAATTATTATACTACATTTAAAAGAGACCAGTCCGTTATTACCTCGAACATTATAGTGTCTACTTCTTCTTTAATTTCATGATCGTTAATTTTATTCGTCTCGGCCAGAGCAGATTCAATCATAAGATCCAAGAATGCGAGACGTTTCTTTGCTCCTGTGAAATATGACTTCAATTATATATTTTATATTTGATAACTAATTATCGATCATTTTACATTTCTTTTTAAATTTTATTGTGCAAGGATATGTAATAACTTATTCATGTATAATTAAGAATAATGTAGGCTTAAAACAGTTCATACAGATAACGGGTACTGAGATGAGAGACCCGGGCGCAGTTAGTTTTTATCTCAATGACGTTCTTTGCGCAGTGATTATCGGTATCACTTGCCTAGTGCGTTAGGCCAAGCACGCTTTGCGATTAAACGCGAGCTGATTAGAAATAGCTCAAAACACCAAACCGTACGCAGACACGCACTGCGGTTGGCGTTGTGCTTAGTTCAAAAACCACCATAGGTCAGTACCAGTAGTACATCCACTAAGATATTACACACTCATTATCGTAGTCTACAGACGTTGTTTCCGAGTTGGACAACATCACATGACCTCTTGACACCGTAAACAACAACCGTCCTCTGCGCTCTTCCAGATGAGACTGAATAAAAAACTGAATGCGATTAACCACAGTGGTGTGCCACCATACTAGGAGACACAAAAAAATTGAAGCGTTTATAAACTGCGAACCAAAAGTAGCAAGTTACGTTTGTTAAATCAACTACTGAAAAAAGTCGTTGATGCGTGCGCTTGTATAAATAGCTATGTGTTTTTTGCAGTTTCAGTTCTACAATTAAACGTGTGCTTTTAATCGCAGTGCGTGCTAGGCCTTTATGTCTCTGAATTTTTAGTGATGCTTTTATTTTTTTTATTAAACGTAATTGTGCTTACCTATGTCATTATCGTCATTAAAGTCTAAATCATCACGATAACCATGGAAAACGCTATCAGCAACTGTCTTCTCTGAAGTATTATCATTGTTATCAGTAGACTGTATAAGTTGTTCTAGCGTAGGAGGTACTATACCTTTCTTTTTATTTTCAAAATACGTCGCTTTTTTGCTTTTAATTACCTACAATATTAATTGTCAATGACATAAATCTTCAGACAGATTAATTGGTACGATACAATGATTATTGTTATTATTTACCTTATTGGTTAATCCGTGAATGATATTTAAAAGTTCAATTTGCTTTTTATGGAAATGCGTCAATTTGAATATATTTTCAAAACGTAACCAGAATTTGTAATGTCGCTGATGAATGATGTCACACATTCTGAAAAATTAGCACATTGCAATAATTCCATGCCTCTTGACTGTTAAAGTGTTTGATAATATAGTGGAAGATTAGGTAAAATAATTTAGTTAGGTAAATTAAATTTAAATGATCATTACTTATAGTATAGAAAAATATATATTATATTTGCTAACTCACTTCATAACTGCCATAGCGTAATCAAATCCCGACTCATCTTGAGTTTTTCTGGTTATCCCCATAGCGGTTTCTGAAAAATGCGATTAAATAAAATATATCACTTATATCTTACAATTATTATACATATAAATGTATATTTACTCTTTTTATTTGTTGAAAAAAAATAATATATTTATTGATTGATCCACTGCTGGACATAGGTATCCCCAAATATGGGAGAATCGCCGCAATCGTAATGCTTGGCGTCAGGCGGGTTGGTAATCGCACTACGTGTTTGTGGTACTCAGAGGATGCTGCTGCCCATCCTCTGGTTTACCCTTTAGTCGCCTTTTACGACACACACGGGAAGATATGGGATGACTCTATTCTTAGCCGGCACCACACGGAAATATATCGTACTAAAATATTTTTTTTAATCAAAGGAAATAATTAGTTGTGTTTGATCAGTACGGTATTTCGTTATTGCAATATATTCCAATGATATTGCATGATTAATTATTAGCGGTTGTTATGCAAGTACTAAATTAGTAAATTGTCTTACCGAGAAGAATATCAACTGTTACTCCGCTCATGTAATCGTGAACGTCGAATATTTTTCCGATTTCAGATTTCATGTTGTCAACGACATTTTTGCTGTTTTGATTGAATACATCAACGAATGATTTTAAAATATTAATATGAAACGTCGGTGCGATCATTTTTCGATGAGAACGCCATTTCTCACCTGAAATTTTTTTTTTTTTTTATGGTTAGAATATTATTAATAAACTGGACAGATTGACGACTGAGTATAAACCAATTCTTTCCCATACACCATTTCTTGTTAAGTCCAAGATGTTAAAAATGAAAGCAAGGCATAATATGCATTTAGCCTGCATGTTATTTGGTATAATTGCAACTAAAACCCTAAGTTACCTATATCATAAACTACTGTGGGCTCAAGATCAGAATAAATACCACAATATAAGATGCCCACACGTTTTAGCTGTTCCACGACATAAAACCGTAGCCATTCACGATGCTTTTGGTACGCAGCCACTAAGTGCTGGAATATATACCACCAGCCAGGCGTAATCTCTCATCGTCATATTTTATTAACCTCAAAACAAAACTGAAAAACAGTTTATTATTATCGCAAGAATCACACTAAATGAAACATGTGTATAAGACAACCGTAAGACTACATCTATATTAATTCAGTAGGTTTTTTAATTGTTGTATTCAACTGGCTTTTTATTACAAAGAGCAGGTTATTTTGAAGGAGATATTGTATTATACGATAATTTAGTACATTCTTCTTTCTACATCCAATCTATTCTTCTATGGAATGCACTTCCCTTGGAAATCAGGATGTCCACAAGCCGTATGGCTTTTAAAGCCAGGGTACGGCAAATCTATCGCCCGGGTGAGTCCCAAATGCCCGGGTGAGTCCCAAACGCCCGGGTGAGTCCCAAACGCCCGGGTGAGTCCCAAACGCCCGGGTGAGTCCCAAACGCCCGGGTGAGTCCCAAACGCCCGGGTGAGTCCCAATCGCCCGGGTGAGTCCCACGCCCGGGTGAGTCCCACGCCCGGGTGAGTCCCTCGCCCGGGTGAGTCCCACACTGCACGGAGCTCGTCACTCCGTGCCCCTTATTTATTGTATTGGGGGACCTTGATCCCCTAAGTACAATAGATAAGGGTAGTGCGTAAATGCATTTCCCCCCCGTCAAAAAGAAAAAGAAAAAAAAAGGGTACGGCAAATCTATACTAATTTTTTAGCAGAATCATCGCATTAATACTTTTCTATTAATTAATGTATTGTATATATGATGTATGTATGTATTATATGTATATGTGGTATGTATTTTATTATATTGGTATCTATCTATGTATGTTTATAATATTATATTTATGTACAAGTATATAATGTTATTACTTAGTTGTGCACCTACCATTGTTGCTTTCTTCACCACCCTAAGGTTGACTGGGAGAAAATGCCTAAGGCATTAAGTCCGCCTTTGTACATAAATGTGTGCAAAAAGTGTTAAATAAATAAATAATGCTAATATGATGTGTTGTATGTATACGAGTATGTGTATGTGTTGTGTGTATAAACTTTTTTTTTTTTCTTTCTTTAAAATTTTTGTTATGGGTCGTTGAAGCAATTTTTTACACATTTTTTAATTCTTCTCTACCCCCCGTCAGTAAGCAAAGTTTTTACCTTCTTTCTCTCCCCGTGATATAAAGTAGCATTATCATAATATTAAAAAAAACTAAAATAAATTGCTTATGTAATCACCAGTTATACTCCCACTCATCCATGTCATCAAAAATAATGAAAGCATAGACCCAAATATGTGTATTAGATACTTACGATTTTGAATATTAAACGACGAAGTACGTAGTGAGAGAGAAAGAGACAAAAATAATAACCATGCTAAGCTGTCAATTACATTAGTTAAGAACCTCCACCTCAGTAGCTAGGACAACTCAATGTGCATTTGTTGTATCGTGCATTTTGGTTTGAATAATTCCTTGATTCCTGTTTTTGATCTGTTGCCTTACTTTGGAAATACTCTACCTCTCTCTTTTTCTGTGTCTATCACTTGAAATCTCTCTTGAACTTCTTTGTATGTTTCACTTCTACCACGGGTTTTAAGTGCATATTTTTAAATTAGTACATGTTTTTTTATCAAGTTGAGTACCTGTACTTATTAGTAATCCTTCGCCGAGCCAAGGCTTGAAATAACTGTACTCAGAAGCTTTATCAATGTGGCTTTGACTGCTTAGAATGACTTCGATATCTTCAGCGTCGACTAAAAATACAATGAGTTTTGATCCGATCCATCCGCGCACGACGCTGCCATATATTTCGTAATATTTTAGCGCAACACCTATTAAATCTGTAAGTGGTTGTTAACAATGTTTATCAGCAAAGCCGAATGAATCTATTTATTAATTGATAGAGGTTTTTAATAGTTAAATTCACTTTATGTTACTTATTTTTCAGGGAAACACATTTAAGTATTTAACTTGGTATAAAAGTCTGAGTTAAGTTATGAAAATAGTATTATTTTAATAACTTAACTTCTAAAAATGATAATACGTTTGGCATAAAGTTTATTTTGCAGATATTGAAACCAGAACCTGTTCGTTCTAACTGTGCTCTTAATGCTTCACCTATTATAAATGGTGGAAAAAGAGTTTTGAGATAGGATTTGATGGAACCACAACATAATACTTAACATTGGTTCTACGGGTTTTAAGAAATCGATTCCCATTTTGTTATCTTTAAGACATACTATAATAATCATTAAGGATTCAGTATACCTACCTAAATAGTTTAATACAACATTTACAAAAATTTCCTCGCCGTTTATGTAAAAAAGTTGCCACGAAACTGAAATGTAATTAGGCGCTATTTTTTTGTTAATGATATTAACAGTAAAAATCTAGTTAGTATCTATTGTATGTAGCTACGATAGAGATAAATTTTATCCGTTTATAGTCTTGGAATTATGAACTAAAGTTTTGTAACGTCTTATACATTTCATGATCAACTTCCTTTTGTTCAGCTACACCCATTATTAGGCCATAAAAAGTCCATCTAGCGATAAAAATAGCCAATAATTACAAATAAAAATTGTAAGAACCGAATGATTAATGTGTCGAGTACCCATAAAAATAAGACAATAGGAAGAAAATAGAAAACAATGGAAAGCTGGCATAAACGCCAGGTAAGTGCTCAAGGGGTTAATTAATTGACCACGTTGACCGAAAATGGAAAGCCGAAAAAAATTCACTAGTATTTTGTATAATAACAGAGCGATGATGGTCAGCCGTTCGTTCATCATGTTATTATTTATCGTGGGTTCATCACTTGATCATTACAATCTGAGTATTCGATTATGAAAAATACAGTGACATATTTTTTTAATAGTTCTTTTGGATGCACAACGAAAAATTCATGATATTGACAGGGAACTCTCTCTTAAATAAATAGTCTATTAATATCTATTTATAAGTCCCGGCTTAAAACCAGCGCTTTTACAATTTTCGTTTGCTTGCAAATTTAGCTAAGTCTGGGGTCTTGTTTCTAGCGTAGCACAGTGGATGCAGTTAAAATTATGGTTGAAATGTATATATATATATATATATATATAAATACTAATACAATATGTGGTGTGGTGTTTATATAGTGGAAATAAACAATATCTTGCCAAATTATGTAATGTGATTCAGAATTAGAATTAGAATATTCAGAATACATTGTGACATAACTCAAAACCAGGTGAAATTATGCTCAATCGTTAAGTCTACAGTTTAAAGTGATGATATTTTTAAAGACAATAATGTAATTTATAAATTTACCTTGAGGTCTTTTTCCCAATGCTAAAAGAACATTTCCTAGAAGTGGTAGCGCAGGAGGACCTGGTATTTTGTTACCAAGTACGTACCTATGTGATAATTTCTGTTGTCGGTGATATATCCATAAGGTAATAAGTGGAACCAGTAGAATGAAAAGTATTGTTTGTACGTGATATACAAACCCGTAGTCCACGAACATAGTCATTTTGCTGCTAAATAAATTTTAAATTAAAGGACTTTTAATCTCTATCCGTCAAATAGTTACAAGTCATTCACAATTCATTGCATTATTAAAAAAAAACATTAACGCTTAGTGCGTTAAATAGAAGGATATTGTTTAAAATGATTAAATTATATAAATAAAAAAAGCTAGCTTAATTAAAATTCTGTCGTTAATATTTGTGTTTATTTTGTCTCTACGATACAAAAATAAATAAGCGAAAATGTTATAAATTAATTTTTTATTTTTTATTATGCAATATATTTAATATTTCTCTAAATTAATAAAATTGGTTTTATGTTTCCGTGTTGTTATTGTGTATTTGAATTTTTTTAAAACCTTCATCTTTGCCACAGTTATTAATAAATATTTTACTTACAATTACGGATAAATAACCACTGTGTAAGTTTCTCAATAAATCGATTATGTTGTATTAAATATACTGCGAGGTAAATCGCTTTTATAAGAACGAAATTTATTTCATGATATTATAATGAAGGTGAATTAATTACATTAAACATCATTATTATTTTTCGAAACAAAAATATTGTAATTTACTCATAACGTCAATAATGGTAATATGTTTATGTTTTTTTTTTTACTGTCATAAAACACAGGTACTTATAGTGATTACCTAAACTATCTAAACTTTAGGATTTGTAAAATAACTGTTTATAATATTAAAAAATATTCATCACCTTTATTATTTAGCTATCATATAGGGTAAATTATTTGTTAAGTCATTTTTGGATCGATCGTAATTATATCCTTATAATTTTTAACGTATATTATTTAGTATAAGAAAATATATACTAAAATGTGGCCCGGTTAAAACACATCTATTATTTAAAAAAAGTATCATTTAAATCGGTTCAGTTTTTTTAAAAGTTATAAGCCAATTAATGGAAGACCAGACAGATAGAGACATTGCGCTTTATAAAATTTAACCATGGATGTTTCGATCGACCTTGCAGATAGCAAATGTTTTTCAGTTCCTGATCTAATAAATAGCTGGCGTTGTTTGTTTTCATTTCTTCATAGATATAGGCTATTATAATAGCATCTACTTTGTTAACCTTTGCTTCATTGATTTCATTTAATTCTTGTAATTTCTTAACGGTCTGAAAATTATTATCATCTAAGGCTCTAAAGCCGCGGGTAGTCCTTAAATTAGTCCAGTACCTTTCCAGACCATTTCCATCTTTCTCTTTTTGTAGCTTTTCTTATCGGTTGTCTTCATGACATTTTATGTTTTAGCCCTTTGCCCAAATTTCTACTTGGGTTTTATCTGCAATAGTTGTTTAAGTATACTGGTTTTTCCATACCTATCTAAATCCCTAAATGTTATGACTTTGAGAAAATTATGTTATTATTATCCTCATAAAATGTTTTAAATTTATTCAACTCGTTTTATGTGTCCTAATACATATTTAATTAAGTTATCAGTAAACGTAATACTTTATCACTGTACCTACGAATTTTTTTTTATTTGTCCTTGGTATTAATTTACATGTATTTTATTTCTAACTTAAATAATTTGTTTATTTCGCTATTTGTATGTCATTAAATTAAAAGGAAAAGCTTATTATAAAGCCAAATAGAAGATATAGATAATGTTAAATTGTATTGAATTTAATTGGACGAACACTATTACATCACATTAATAAATTACATCATTGACTTAAAGTTCGTACTGTTAATTCAATTGCTCCTAACCGCCTGTCTAAAAATATTTTGTATCTTGTAATAAAAATAATTCAGTAGGTGTCGTTTTCATTGTACAATATTATTTGGCACTAGCTGTGTGCCCGCGGCTCCGCTTCATATATTATTCACTGCGTAATTTAGTTTTTAATTTTTTACACAAAAGTCTACTGAGTATTTTCTTAAACATTTTTTATACTAAGATAAAGCAATTATATTTCTCACAAATTCAAGCATATGTCAGTAAAATTGATTATTAAATGGGTTTTAATTGTTTTTACGAGGAACCCTAATTATTATTGAAAAGTTACAGTAGTTTAAGTTACGCTAAGGATATTCAGCTATCTGCCAAAAAATAGTCCTGTCAAAATCGGTCCAACCGTTTCCGAGATTACACGGCACAAATAGATAGACAGGCAGAGAAAATTTTTAGTAATTGTAATTTTGATATTACTAACATACACTTCAATTTTATTTGTTAATGTATACACGATACCTATAACAATAGTAGAATTTTTAAAATGTTGTCTCTTTGTCCCTGGTAATCTCCGGTACGGTTATACGGACTTTGACGTGACTTTTTTTTGGTTGATAGCTGAAGTTACTCCGGGTAACTTAGAGTACTTTTAATTTTCGAAAATAATTAGGTTTCCGTATAAAAAAATTAAAAGCCGTGAAGAACATATAAAACACAGACACAGCCGCGGGCTCACAGCTAGTGTTAAATTAAGTACAGTCCTAAAACTATAGATTCATAGATGAGAATCTATTATCAGGCCGGTTTACATATAGATTTTTTTCTTTCTGCATTATCATGGGTAGCTGGTAGAAAATGCCTTGTGGCATTAAGCTCGCCAATGTAGGTTGTTGTACCATAAAGAGTTCATTCAATCAGTCGTACATGGATGTTAAAGCCTCTATAAGTGGTCTGGATATACCTTGACTGGATACTGGATATTTCCTTTATACGGGAAAATGCTTTTACGTATCCCTCTTACATGCAGGAAAGAGGGTATGTGGGGCACACCGTGCATGAAGCATCGGAAATACCCACTAAACCCGAAACTTCACGGGATGATATGGAATCAACTCGGCAAGCTCCGCGTCACCCCAACGGCAGGCCTGACCTTTTAGTGGATATACCTGTACTCACCTTAACGTCTTACTATGACAGATTTATTCGTAGAAGTGTATATTGGTCGAAATTAAGTCGGGTTCAATTTTACCCAAAACGTCTAGATTTCCAGGAAGCTTGTTTTCAAATCAAATGCTTGCTCAAATCAAAACGATTTATGTTCTCACCATAAGACATGTTTTGTATTATAAAATAACGACATAAATTACAATTAAACTTAAAATAATTTAGTCAATACATTTTATTTTGACAAGTATCTAATACGCAACAAACAACAAACTTTATTCTTATTATAGTATGTACTTACTGTCCATCTTAGCGTCGCGAAAATGATTTGATTTTACAAATTACTAGCTGCGCCCGCGTTTCATATAATCTTCAATGTGTATTCTTTTTTTTTTACGAACCCTAGATATTTTCCTAAAAAAATTGCAGTACTAAGGTAAAGTAAAAATATTTGTCGTAAATTATAGCACTTACCCGTAAAACTGTGCACCGAATTGGATTTTATTCAAATTTTAATGAGTTTTTTTTTACGCTGAACCCTAATTATTTTCGCAAATTAAAAGTACCGTAAGTTACCCGTAGTAACTTAAGCTATATACCTAAAGAAGTCCCGTCAAAATCGGTCCAGCCGTTCCGGAGATTACCCATTACAAACAGATACTAACAGCCAAAAAAACAAATCAAATCGTATTTTTGGTGAAGGTATCTTATGAACATGCATATCTATTTAGTAAAAAAAAAACAATTTTGACATTACAAACATACATTTCAATTTTATTTATTAGTATAGATAATTAATACATTTTGTTTCTTAAATTGGTAATTTCACTAACCTATAATGATTGAACAAAATGTAGGTAGTTAATTGAAACTATCAAACCTATATTTTTTTAACAAGTAAATCGCGGTTCGGTAATTAATAAATATTTTACTAAAATACTAGCTGTTCCCGCGGCTCCGCTCGCGTAGCATATTTTCTTTTCCGCATAATTATTCACTGCGTAATATCGTTTTTAAATATTCAATGACAAATAATGTTTTAATGGTGAACTTGGAATTAATTTATCTTTACCTTCATATCTAGGACAAAAAAATGAAAAGGTGGCGCATAAAAAAGCAGGTACATTCTAATAAAATAGAACGAGTCTACACACAATTAAGAAGTAAAAAATTGAACCCAAATTTTGTTTGCGCAGGCCCTAAATTATTTTTCGAACTAACGGACAGCAAATATATGTCGCGGATTTTGTTCAGAATCTTTTATTTTCTACGCCGTCCTCAGCTGTTTTACTACACTAAAAGATACTTCTTATATCTTCAGCTATATGTCAGAAAAAAATTAAATATAGATTTTTGGAATTGGGAGCGTATATACATATGCTGTTAATAGCTGTTATTTTGATATTACAAGCAGACATATGTGCCCGGCCACTTCTGTTTTCTTTGAACGATGGCCGTCGCAATGTTAGTAAGTCTGATTCATCTCCGTATTTCGGATCTCCTGTCTTAAAGGGAAATATCTAACGTAGTACGTTCACAATTTTTTGGGTGATGAGATACGCGGTTACGAAAAGATTTATATCAATAGGCCCTCGCTAGGGCTAAGATAAGAAATAAGACAAGCCCAGTGAAGAGTAAGGATCCTTCAGGTCGATATCGTCTGTGTGCCCAAAATAGCGTCACACTTTCGTACCGTGATTGTTGGAACTTTGATGTATATTCTCTGAGCTAAGAATTTTTGCTTGTATTCTACGGTTATATTCAGTCGTCTGTACATACCTGCGTTTGTTCTATTGTTGTGACTGGACGCGGCTCGTTCCGGATTTTGATAATTAGATACGATCCTCAAATCCTTAAAGGCTACGACATCTCTTTGTTGTTCAAGTTCTAGCTTTAATATTATTAATATTTGGGTAAATTAAGTTGAAACCCTTGAAATGTATAGAAGAGACTATTAATCCTATTATTTACGACATACAACTATTTTGATATCCTAAAGTTTGTATCATAATAATTTTACAAAGGTTTAAGAAGAAAGGATATTCCTTTCGATTACTCCATTTCCGGTAGAGCATCCCAAAGCGTGTGTCGATCTCCAATACTCTCCAAGTTCCTACTGGAGAAGCTGGAGTACACGTTGTCAACAACTAGTGGGATATAACAATATCGCCTCATACACTAACAAAACATGCAAAATACTGCTCATCACACACGCAGATATGCAATTTGTTCTATATAGAGCCGTTTTTCTCTTCTACAAATCGTAGTGCTAGTGTCAATTCTGATGAATTTGCAAACTCGTAACAACTCAAGTCGAGGTTTGTATAATACCATTACGTGATGCTCTGGCACTGATTACAATTTTGTAGGTCAGAGATTCTAGCCACAGAGTCCGGAAAAACTTTTTTTATCGCACTGACTAAATGCTGTTCACCGAACCTTTGAGACGAGCGCTTAGTGTGCTAAACTGGGAGAGTGACATCTAGCGCAAAGGCGACCTGGAGAAACTGTAAAGGCTCTTCAGGTCAATAGCGTTGGTCAATTGGCTATGACCAACCTAACAATCAAACATTGCGATGACGTATAAGAATTTATAAGAACTCTCTGATTACATCATCGTCTTCCGTTTGTCCTGTAATACTCTGTTACCAATAAAATGTTTGTAAATTTAATTTACGTAATTGGCTTACACAAACGAATATTAATTATAATACATATTAATGTGTTGATTATTTCTGTTCCAGAATGCATGGATTTAATTCATGTATTATTTCCGACGACGGGCCTCACTTTGTCGTATATGAAATTATTTAACCTTTGATATTTCAGTCTTCATTGTTTGTTAATTAAGCGATATTGTCATTGATTTAGGTATTAAATGGATATTTATTACTGATTTAAATTTAAAAAAAACATATCCCTATTTTAATGACGGAGACAGAACTTGATATTTACATGAAATAAATGTTTATCTTTATTTTTAAAGGGAGTTTGTTCGTAAAGAACATGCCACCCTCATCCATTCAATAAATACTTAAATCCTATATTACTATAAAACAGCTGAAATAATGACTGAAAAAAAGAAATAAATCAAATAATTAATTTCTCGCCCTTATACCGACGTCCACCAAAACATAAATCGATCTGGTTTATTTCGATATTGGGCGAGCCAACAATACATTGCACGAGCCAACGTCATAATTAATTCTAAACATTAGACATCTTTAAATTTCGTTCTGGACACATACCATAATTATATGAAATACATCTTCCTGCAGATTACGAGTACAAATATTACAATTCGGAGATTCTCTTTTATTAATAGAAATATATATCTATATTTAACGGGAAATGCCCAGAACGAATTGTTTATCCAGGACAATCGTGTACCTAATCATATCAGACTCTTCGAACCAAGGGACAGAACCTTATCTTGTACTATATTCCCTTTGTTAAAGACCTTAAATTTAAATATTCGGACCATAAGTTGTGACACTTTCTTCTGAGGTCGATACATCAATTTTGTAAAATGTGATTGTTATAGTGCGAATATATAAATATATTTCTTTATAATATTGACGAATAAATATATAAAAATGTTTGGACAAACTACTGCTAAATTCGGTATCAGAGGTAAGAATTCTCACATGAAAAGGCGCAAATAAAAGTTTTGTGCGCGGCTACCAATCAAATTTAGATGTGCACGATGTGTAGAAACGATTTGAAAGACTACTAATGACAAAGATAATATTGTGGGAAAACTTAAATGCTCGAGGAATATCCAATTAGTACCATATTCTATTGATTTATCCATTCATTCAACCGAAAGACTGCTTGACATAAGTATCTTCCGTGTGCTGCCGACTAAGAACAGTACCGCCCCGTAGGCGTCGTAAAAGGCGACTAAAGGATAAACCAGGTGTTGGGCATCACCATCCTCTGAGTACCAGAAACACCTACTTCGATCGCCAACCAGCTTGTGAAGAATGGCGATTGTGGCAATTCCCATTGCATTCCATTTATAATTATTTATTGGTTCTTTTAAACTTTATAGCGACATTGCTACGTAAAAACGATCAGGCGCTTTTTTCTATTTAAAATACTTTGATTCTTTAATAATATAATTTTAAACTAGAGACTTTAGTCACTTTTATGTATAAAACAAATAAAAATGAATAAAATGATATAAAATTGTCATAAAAGGGTAGTTTGTATAAAATAAAACAAGTGCCTAAAGTAAAATAAGATGAATAATTATTATTACATTAATGTGCAATACATCAAAACAAGTGTAAAATATTACGCAATTGTCCTTATATCAAACCTACTATCCCACTAACAAGCCTCTTCAATACAAAAATCGACAAAGCATGAGTGATTTATAAAAATTGTTTGTCTATTATCCTGTGTTTCATAAAAACTGAAAACTACTAAAATTATAAAAATAAATTTATTTTACAAATAACTCATAGTGAACCTACAATATAATTATTGTAGAAAATGCATTCGTAGCATAGTGGTTAGATAATGTCTAGTATTCGTCTGCCTAGATAACAACCATCATTTTTTAAACGATTCGCCAACCAGCTCGCTGTATGTTCCGTCATTTGAATTTATATCTTTCTACAATTAGTCAGTGTGTTACCGTTTTCGGTTACATAACAATGTAACATCAGGTAAGATGTTGATAATAGGTTACAAAAAAAAATTAGATACAAAATAATCCAAATACACGTATATATAGATATAGGTGTAGGCACTCATTAAATACACGTCTGTAATAAAATAATAAATATATAAGTAGATTACTCTGTGTACTTAGTACTAATCTTTTTACAATTCTTTTATTAGTTTTGGTAACATTACAGTGTAGAACCACGTGTCTGTAGTTAATGTAGGTTTGACAATATATATATATTTATTTACACTGCATACGTTCGGATAGTTGGAGCCAAAATTAAATTTAAATTATCCTTTGCATTCTTATTCAGAGAGATACGAATTGAATGTTAAGTAGATTATAAAGTTAGACTGTTTGTATCTAAATTAACTAGTGACGTCATTCAGAGTCCTTTGTAATTTTAAGCGATGTTCATATTGTATGATACATGTATATTAAAAAAAAAAAACATTCGGTTGGCTTTGTAAGACTTAGCATAACCGGTATCATAAAAAACTCGTTCGTCCAATATCAATAACTAAACGTAGTAACATAAAAAAAAATTCACAAGCTGCGTTTGTTGTCTGTCGTCTAAACGACATCAATATTTAGTCTTTAATGATAAGATAAATTACAATCTCGTTGAGTGCTCGTACATCATAAGTCTCCTGTTCTGACCACGAGTGATGCAGTAACACGGGTAGTTTGAAACATGGACGACGAAGGCACGGTCTCGGAATTGACGAAAATCAACAAAAACTCAACGGACAAAGAACCCAGTGATTGTGAACACAGTAATGAACAGAATACACCATTCCGTAGGCAGGTCTGTGAATTTTGTGCTCTTTTATTTGACGAATTTGGTGAAATAGTCGATAAGTTTTTATATAATACATATATATTTTTGTGCAAATGTGAGCGTTTGTGAATTTGAATATTTTAATATGGTTTATTGTACTCAGCAGCATGCATGTGTTCTGTTCATAGCATATGTTGAATAAATCTGTGGAAATAACATATTTACTTTAAAATCAGGGTATTGTATGAGGTACCTACTAATATTAATTAATAAAATATTACGAAACGTTGGTAAGGTGTCTTATACTCGTATGTTGATACATTATTTTTGCAGTATTTAAAAAAAGTATTATTTTAAAAATAACCAGACATCGTTACATTTAAGAACAAACACAAGTTAAGCACACATGACATTTAAATTTATTTTCTGTAGTGATCGAATAAATCGATATGATTTGAGACGTATATATTTAAATTTAAATACGAAAAGATTATCGTAATAATTAATGTAATTCGTTCAGTTTTGTTTTGTCTCGTATACATTTCTGTTAAAAATGTATAAGTAAAGAAGTGAAAAAAATGTACATATGTTTTTATTAATTTTACTATAAACTTAAATTTTCTTTTGATTAAATCACCTGTGTTAACAACATGGTTGATGATACAACGATGTACATTTTTAACAAACAGTCATGCGCTGACTTGAATAATTGTGAAAAAAATATATCCTTTCTACTTGTTGAAAAAATTCACATATGAAATATATTGTATAAAATACACGACATTTAAATTACAATTTAGAAGCATCACGATCTGTTTTAATCCATTATATATCAGAGAAATCCATGTATAGAGAAATATGATCACATACGATGAAACATTGATGATGACATATCAAATTTATTAAATAGGTTCACGCCAAGAGGTTATCATGTATCTATGGTTACTGAATTTTGTTGTTTGACTTGTCGAAGGTTAATTTTTAAAGTAATATATCACGATTTAAGTTTTTCTTCCTATGTTGACCTATTAATTCTGTTAATGTCACATAACACATTTTATAATTATATCATAAAATAATCTATAAATATCAAAACTCATTGTGTAAATTCATTTATAAAGGTTTGAAACTACGTTTTGACTTGGCTTAGGTACATAACTTATCATGTTGGCATTCATGAATTTTGGAGTCTACTAGTGTCCTCACATATATAATTGTATTCATTGAAGTATTAACATTTCCGTAACGATTTTGATGGATCTTTATCAGATAAATTTACATTTTCTTTGGTAAATATTTAAATATCAGATATGAAATTTGATATAAGCTCCAAATATTTTATATATTTACAATGCAAATATTTTTGCTTGTATCGAAGAACATTGGTTTTAATAAATAGATTTCTTTCAAGATTATATGCTAAAAAATGCACCGTGAAATTAAAATAACAAACCAATTTAAGTAATTAATATTTCAAGGAATGCTGTTACGTAAAATGTAGATATTTTGCAATCTGTAAAGCAGTCAGAAGATTGTCTCTTAATACACGTTATTTATTTAAATCAAAATTTAACGTCATGTTTACTATATGATAACGCCTTGGCAAGATTTCTTCTACATAGTTACGTGGCCCTGGACTTGAGATATTTAATTATTTCATCATTATATTAATTGTTTTTCTTTTAGGAAGTAATAATTTTTGATTGATATAACGGTATTAATAATAGGGCTATTTTTACACGGAATAGGACCATAATCTCACCTGATGTTAAGTGACGATCTGGTCCAGGATGGTGAGCACACTAAGCCTAGAGGTACTGGTTCTTAAGTGATGATGCCGGAACACACCTATTGGTATTTGTCGACCCTAGCTTCATGCTATGGTTCGTCATTATCGTGATATTTTCCTTCACCGAAAGATCTGGCTGATTTTAGAGTTGTGTAGGTTGGGTCGCTTCACTATTTAATATTTTATTAAATAGTACCGTGATATAATGATCTTAAGATCATCTTCAAAGATAGCTAAGGTTATATGAGAAAAATTTAACAAACTCCGTAGGTAGTTCACTGGCTTTATTGTAATTATAACAAACCTACATGTGATCAAGAAATGTAAATTTTTCAAATAAAAATAAACATTTTTGTAACTTAATATTTGATCAAAAGTAGGTTACAATTTTACTCTTCATATTTAATTATATTAAAAAAACCTAAAAACAATTAAGTAAATTATTCCATTTCCATTAAAGGACATGAGAAAAAAGGTTAACATACATTTGATAAAGAGACATTATTTGTTTTTCGGCATTGAAATTGCCTTGTAAGTTAAAAATCTTCAAGGGTAAAATTTGAAATTTATTCGTCCCAAAAAAATAATTAAATTACAAGCCGGCTTAGGTGACCCCGTCCACTTTAGTTCGAATGTTATTTAAAATGTATAAAATAAAATCAAGAGGTTTTAAAACCGTTTTAATATTTCGTCACTTTAAATAATATTGAATAGAGTCACATTGAAGTTATAATAATTATGCACGTCATACACTTACATTCTTATCAATGTGCCAGTTATTTTAATGTCGACGATTTTTTAACGACTTTAAATCATTCAGTAAAGCATATAAATTCGTAAAGCATAAATTACATTTATTCTGCTAGCTGTGTCCCCGCGGCTGGGTCCGCGTTTCATATATTTTTCACTGCATTTTTTTATTATACGGAACCCTAATTTTTGTTTAGTACTAATATAAAGTAAAAACATTTCTCCTAAATTCAAGCACTTGCCCATAAAACTGTGCACCGAATCGGATTTTACTCAATTTTTTTATGAGTTTGAATTTTTTTATGTGAAACCCTAATATATTCGATAATTAAAAGTACCCTAAATTACCCGGAGTAACTTCAGCTATCTACCAAAGAAAGTCCCGTTAAAATCCGTCCAGCCGTTCCGGAGATTACCCGGAACAAACAGACAGACAGTTAAAAAATTTTAAAATTGCGTTTCTGGTATTGGTATCGTGTACACATTCATATCGATTTAGTAAAATATTTTTGAGATTACAACAGACACTTCAATTTTATTTATTAGTATAAATAGGTAATTAACAAGTTTTGCTTTTTAAATTGGTAATTTCACTCACTATTACTAACCTATAATGATTGAACAAAATGTAGGTAGTTAATTGAAACTACCTATATTTTTTTAACAAATAAATCGCAGTTCGTTATTTAATAAATATTTTATTAAAATACTAGCTGTACCCGCGGCTCCGCTCGCGTAGCATATTTTCTTTTCGTAGTCTAGATAATTTTATAATTTACTAATTTCTAATAAGACCAACCAGCTACAGATGAACGGGAGAATAGTGCCATATTACTCAGACACTTTGACTATCAGATACTTCAGAGTAATGAGGTGAATAATTTAAAATAAATTAGTCACATTGAACTATATTTATTTACGTATAATTATCTACCGTCTTGCTATAGTTTCTTCACGATATTTTCCTGCACCTAAGGTCGGAATATTTTTTTTTTATACCGAATAGTCTCAACGCTTTGATCATAATGTCAGCTGATGTTAAGTGGCAATGTGATCCAGGATGCTCCTAGAGGCTCTCAAGTGAAGATATCGAAAGACACCATATTTGGCGACAGGTATCCAAACTTGAGGGTGGTAGCTACCCAAGCGGGCATTACAAGAAAATTCCCTACCACTATACCACGGTTTCCTAATAACGTTTTTCTTCACCTAAAGCTCAGTCTCCTTTTAGTGTTCGATGCGTCCGTCCGATCGCCATACTAACAGCGGCTTCGTCACTTCATAATTCTTAATTATGGAATAGAATAAAAGGATTCGATATACGTCAACTGATGTGGAATCCGCCTACTTAATCACAGAGCTATCATCGCTCCAAATTTAGGAGGTGTATTTCTTTGTTCCAGACACTCATTTCGTTTGGAGTGTTTATGGTGACTCTTGGAGCTGGAGCCACTTCAGGTATTGCTGCTATATTAATACCACAGTTGAGCAATGCCAAGGGTAAAGAAAATTTTTCCACAGAACTGGTCTCCTGGGTAGGTATGTGTTGCAGTTTACTATCCTAAAAACATAATTCTATATTCATATGTTTTATTTATACCATAAATAGTTAATAGGTATTTTAATTCTATTGTTAGATTTAAGCGATATTATAAGATTTTGACACTGCTGTGTAGTACAAATTGGGAAGACTGTGTATATTGTTGCTAGATGTAACTAAATATAGACATGACATGTGATTAGATATAGATGAAATAAATAAAGAACAAGAATTGCAAAAGAAAAGAACACGCTATAAAAGAATAACAAAAGATCACAATAAAATAAATGTAATAAAAAGGTCTCTGGTCATGCCAGAGGGAAATTGGCGGGAACACTAAAAAAAAAAAAAAAAAATAGGTATCCGCACGCGACTTTGTACGTATCAATGTCAATATCTATCAACTTTTATTGACACGAATGATATCTTTACCAAATCCTTAACATACGGCTCTATATTTAGATAAGTCGATATCTTCATGACGTTTTATACAATCTATAATAAAAGTTGTGATTGTATAATATTAATGAATAAAACTTTAGGTGTTACGTGGCTAGTTAAAATATAGTTAAATTTGCGGGACTACACTTAACTAAAGCCGGAATGGAACTTTTTATAGAATTTATGTTTGTGTTGGGATGGACCTACCTACTAGGTACAAAGGTTGCGTAAATGAATTCGCTATTCAAAATGCATTAGTACACACATTTATTTTTTAGTTACCGATGGGAATAAATAGCAAGAAATGATGCTTCGAAGAGGACATGGTTATATGTATTTGTATTAGTGATAGTATCTTGTAGACATTTTTATTTTGTGTCCGTGTCTACACTGGACAATAAAAAATGATCTCTATATGTTCGTATTTCTGGCCTCCTTTTTTTGTTGTGAGAGATAATGATACATTTATAGAAACTCTTTGGAGATTAAAATTGGTAGAAATTTCGATGTATGTCCGATTTGCAATATAACGGCTCTTATGATGTTTCATGGAAAATCCTGTTGCAAATAAATAATTATAAATAAAAAAAATATTACTACATCAAGTGAAACATGATGCCTCGTACTATTGTATGATACTATACGAACCATTGATAACAGTATTTAGTTTATACTCATGTACATAATATAATAAGTAATATAAATTAACAATAGTTTTATTAATTCATAAATTTTTTGCCACATTGTTAGTGCGCCTTTCGGGAAATACTGTGCGACTATAATTTGACACAATCGAAGCCGCGTGCATCAGCTAGTTCTTATGTATAGTATAGTTGGTATTTATTATCAATTAATTTTGTTTTATTATTTCTTGCAGCGGCGATGTCATGTTTGGCGTTATTCTTTGGTAACTTCGTATCTGGATACTTAATGGAAAGATTTGGGAGACGTGCATCACATTTAATACTATGCGGTACGTTCGTATTCGGCTGGAGCGTAATAGGTTTTGCGAGCAATATGTACTTGATTTTAATTGGAAGATTTATTACTGGATTATGTCAAGGTTGGCTTGGACCTTTAGGCCCTGTTTTTGTTGGAGAAATTAGTGCACCAATATACAGAGGATTCTTTTTGGCAGCTTTATCGTTAGGGATAGCGGTTGGCGTATTTCTGTCCCATTTATTTGGAACATTTTTACATTGGAGTTATGCATCTCTGCTTTGTGGGCTCTTTCCTCTCATTGGAGGATGCATACTTTTCTTCGCACCGGAATCACCTGCATGGTTGGCATCAAGAAATAGAATTGATGAATGCATTACATCCTACCAATGGTATAGAGGAACGAGTATTGCAATGAAAACAGAACTTGACAAAATGTTGGCAGAACAGTTAAAAAGAGATCGTACGAAAGGGAAATTAATAACTTTGAAAGAAAATATAAAGAAACCTGAATTTTGGAAGCCCCTATCAATAATGACTACATTCTTTGTTATAACTCAACTGTCTGGAGTGAATGTTGTGTGTGCGTATACAACCAATATGATGGAAGAACTTATCGGAAAAAGAACCAATACGTTACATACCTACGTAGCAATGTTAAGTATAGATATACTAAGGTGTGTATCACTAGTTATTGCTTGCATTTTACTTAGAAGATCAGGACGAAGGCCCATAGCATTGTTTAGCGGCTTTTTCACAGCAGTATCTTTACTTGGATTAGCGGTATATTTATATATGACAACCCATGGAATCATTCACAGTATTTCTCCTTTCATATCGTTAGGGCTAATGGCTTTTTATATTATAGTATCTAATTTGGGCATAGGACCTTTGCCCTGGAATATGGTTGGAGAATTATTTGCAGTCGAAACCAAAGGTTTAGGGTCAGGAATTAGTGTTATGATGACTTCTATTGCTTTCTTTGGAACAGTTAAGACAGCTCCATCGATGTTTCAAAGTATCGGTCATCACGGCGCATATCTTTTCTACGGAATATCGACTTTATTGGGAACAATATTCTTGTATTTCTTTTTACCGGAAACGAAAAATAAGACCCTTTTACAAATAGAGGAGTATTTTAGATACGGTAAAAGGAAAGTTACTAAAGGTATTAAAGATATAAATAACGTGTAAAAGGTAAAACTCGTTATTGTACCATTTTTCGGTAAGTGTCTTGAGTACTTATGTCGTAGAAAATGTTTGAGTTCGGGCCTTCAGTAACGGGCTCAAAAGTTATTAAATAACTGCCAATACAACGCGTTTGTTCCCATTTTTATGAATGTGCTCTTAGATAAAACCATACTTAGATGTAACAAAGTGGGACAGAGTTTGAGAAGCATGTTCTGGAAGGTTCGTTTAGATTCATTTAATTTTAGAGCTTTATTAGAGGAAATGAATTACTTACATAGCATAATACAAAAAAAATATTTATTTTAGTAGAATTTCGAACTCGTAAAATAACAAGTGGGGGGTGTAATATAAGAAATGTATAAAATAGTTCTAAAGAAAACAAAGTTTTTTAAACAAAAAATTACTTTTTACAAGTGTAAACATTGTAATCATTTGAAAACTTCTTTCATATGAGAACGACTTAAAAATCCCTTTTCATATTTATTTTAATATACGTAGTCAGATGTTAAAACCACTTTTTACATAAACATTTTAATAAATATTTTGACGTGATAACGATGAAATTATATCAAAATCATAACTCTAAAGAGCAAAGGCAGAGTTGTAAGGAAATTATTAAAATTGTTTAGATTTTTTATGAAGTTTTCTTAACAGATTTCATTCAAATTTTGTAATGTGTTCAGAATATAGAGATGTAGGTAGTTTCAAATTTTAGAATTGTCACACGTAGTAAATAAGATCTTTGATTACTGAATAAAAATAAACGATATTTAAAAATCTATTAATAAATAGGCAAATATAGTAAAATTCATGAAGATCTCGGCTATTTTTCCACCGACTTCATGTATTTTTATTTACCTCGTAACTATTGTCGAGGTTTAATGTGAACAACAATGGAAAATAGGTTTTTTCCACAAATTTAGAATAATAATTATAATCGAATTTCAACCACCGGGCCAATACTAGGACATAGCGAATATAATTAACTAATAATACACACCTTAATAAATTTTTTATCATGCAAATAATTTGTTTCATTCAAACGAAAGCCGTTCGTTCTCCTTCGATGAACCGAAAGTAATAAAAACAAAGTAGGTCTATTTTACAGTCCGTTAGTCATGACAAGTGGCACGCGTCTTCTACGAAACATACCTCATGAAACACGTGAGTTCACATGATTCGCATCTGCAAAGAGTTTTTATAAAAACAATCTCGAAGTTCCCACGTCTGTATATTGTATTTTTTTTTTTGCTGTTAACAAAAAAAGGTATTCAGGATAACATCTGGAAAGTGGATCTACTACTCTATTTTTAGCCCAAATCCCTATGTTTATTGAGTAAAGTGTGAGGAAGTTGTTAATGAACGACCGTATGTTGTCTGACATGGCAACATGTAACTTTTGATAGAATGAAAAGGAGAGAGCAAAGGAAAAGAGAAGTAATATTTTTATTATGTTACAGGTAAGTGTTTGACTTTAATTACAGATGATATTAGTTCCCCGGTTTAGTGCCTTAAGCGTCTGTCATAAAAGTTTGGTGAAGCTTGTAAATGCCCTGCCAGTTAAGAACATTAAGTTAGTGATATAAAATTACAATATTGTTCAATATGATAACATTATGGGCTAAGAAAAAATACGTACCCCTAAGTATAAATTTCTGGAATACGCACGTATAATTGATTATTTATATGAAATATTACATGAGGTTCGTTTATTAATTCAAGCAACAACATTAATGTTAGGCCTGAATGTATGTGTGAATACTGATTTTGTATTTTAAAAAATAACAGGTTTATGTTAAACATGTTTGCGAAGGTCTCTGACTATAGAAATCTAAGGACGAGTATCAGAGGAAATATTGAAGGTATTTAAAATTTACGAATTAGTTCAATATCTTATTAAAAGGATATCCTAGCGGCATTTATTCCATACAAACGTAGTCATCTGTTTCCTTCCTGGCGTTATGGTAAATATTGTTACACCAAATAAAATACACCTACTACCGCCATGCCTGTACGTTTTGATTTTTTCCATAAATTACTTATCGTATAAACTATAAGCCTTTGAAAATGAAAAAAAATGCTCGATTTTTACCGTCTTTTTCAGATGTTCGTCAAACAAATTTGATGGACATTATTAAAAAAAGCAAAACGTAGAGACATATCCAAAGTCTTAAAAAACTGAAAGAAAATTAAAAATCGGTTCAGTTCTGGAGGAGAAAACAGGGTATTGTGCATAGGTAAAATCAGTTCGAGCTGCAGTTGTCCCTTTCGTATTTTACAATTCTTTCTTTGGGGCGAAACGCGATAGAAATATATTTCTGAAAAACTTCTTTTCCAACCGCATGTCCTCTTAATATGTACCTATACGCTTGTGACAGTTGTGACATTATAGATCAAAATTAATAGGTATCATTGTAATATTTTTGTAAATATGTTGACATATTTTTGTAATGAATTCCAATTTTGAATACTCAGATCGATCACCGAAGATGCGATGATGGCGCAGCGTATAGTGCGGCCGAATTCTGCGTCAACCGACGCGGGTTCGATCCCCACCTATCCGACTCTAAAATCGGCCTAAGCTTTCGGTGAAGGAAACCATAGCATGATGGTATTTTCCACTCCCAAGTTTGAAAACCTGTCGCCAAATACCAATAGGTGTGTTCCGGAAGTATCAATTGAGAACCAGTACCTCTAGACTTAGTGTGCTTACCATCTTGGATCACATCGTCACTTAACATAAGGTGAGATTGTGTTCATAGCACTGAGCCTATTCCGGTGTAAAATTTAAATGTGAAATTGTGCGTAAATATGAAATGCGTAGTACGCAGAGTTAGGTTTAGGAAAGATTTATATGGAGCCGGTGGAGATTCTCGAACATGCTGACATGTTTGTCGGATGTTTGGCGGAACTAGAGGGGAAGATGAATGTTGGTGCGATTAAGGTGTTGAGGCGAGCGGCGATATTTTTGTGGAGGGTTTCGGCATTTGCGGTGGATATGTCGGAGCACACTAGGGAGGTGTACTGGGATATAGAGAAGGGGGAAAAGAAGATTGAGGAGTTGGAAAAAGAGATTGTTACGTTGAAGACGTGGGATATGGCGAGGATGATGAGGGACTTGGCTACGGAGGTCACGACTTCGGTCAAGGGAGGCTTGGAGGGGATGTTTCAGGGGGTTGATCGGAGGTTGGAGGCATTAGAAAATCAGGTGGCGGGGGTAACTGGGTATGTGGGGACAGATGGTGTGAAAGAGGGCACTGGGGTGGAAGAGGGGTCTCGGATGAAGGGGGGGAAAAAGAAGGCGGTTAGGAAAATGGTGGGGAAGAGTGGTGCGGTGAACTCTACCCCTTTAGGGATGGAGTGGGATCCGCTCCCTGGTGACAGAGGTGATGGAGAGGAGAGGGAGAAAGTTGGTGGTGAGGGTGAGGAGGAGCAGTGGACGTTGGTTGAGGAGAGGGGGAAAAGGAGGAAGGTGGTGAGGAGGGAGGAAGTGGTGGTCTCTTCTGAGCCTCAGGGGGTTGTGTCGAAGGAGGGAAGGGCTGGGAGGACAAGGGTGAGGCTCCCGTCACCGCCGCGGACGGCGGCGGTGGTTATCACGCTGCGGCCTGATGCGGTGGGGAGGGGGCTCACCTATGGGCAAGTGCTGGCGGATGCGAGAAGCAAAGTGGGGTTGGAGGCTATGGGGATAGAAAGTGTGGTGTGTCGGCCGACGGCGGGGGGATCACGCATGTTGGAGTTGGCGGGACCGGAGGGAAAGGAGAGGGCGGATGTGCTAGCGGAGAGGCTGCGCAAGGTTATGGCGGAGGTGGCGGTGGTCTCCAGACCGACAAAGCGGGCTGATGTTCGTCTTGTCGGTCTGGAGGACTCGGTTTCGAGGGATGAGGCCATAGCCAGGATTGCGCAGGAGGGGAGCTGTGGAGTGGATGAAGTGAGGGCGGGGTCAATTCAGGTGGTGGGAAGAGGGATTAGGACCCTATTTGTGTCGCTTCCGTTGGAGGCGGCCAGGAGGATTCAGGACAAGGGGGGGATCAAGATGGGGTGGAGTGTGACCCAGGTGCATGCACTTGGGGTCAGACCGATGAGGTGTTATAAGTGCATGGGCCTGGGGCACACTCGGGCCATGTGCACGGCGGAGGTTGACAGGGCGGAGCAATGTTTCCGATGTGGTGCACATGGTCATAAGGCGGGAGAATGTGTGGTGGAAAATCCAAGATGTGCGAGATGTGCGGACGAGGGTAAAGAGGCCGGTCACCGGATGGGAGGAGCGTTTTGCTTCCCCTCGTCTCAAGGTGGGCGCCCTGGGAGTGGAGTCAATGTTGTGAGGGCATCTTCTTCTTCCTAGGTATCCCTCTCCTTATTATTACGTCTTGTCTTTACAAGACGAGTAATGGAGAGGGACCTAGCTCTCTTTCTTCTACAGCGGAGGCGGGTTCCTTCTTCTTTCTTCTTGGCCCGTCTCCGCTCTGTCCCTTTCTTCCCGTTTCCATTTATGGGGAACAGGAAATATATCCTGTTTCCCGGTATGTTTGACCGTTGGGTCAGGCCTCCCTACGGGGGGGCGGGTGAAGAGGTGGGGTCGAGGAACATCCTCCCCCATCCCCATTGGGCCATTGCACGACGAGGCCCGGTGGGTTCGCTGCAGGGGGCGACGCGGTGCCTGCGAAAGCCACCCCGTGTCGCCCCCCCCCAAATGCAGCGGACGGCCCCGGGGGGTTTTAGTGGGTATTCCCGGGCGACTCTCGCCCGGGCGAGTCCCACACTGGCACGGAGCTCGTCACTCCGTGCCCCCTTATCTATGATATTTGGAGGACTTTGATCCTTCAAATACCATAGATAAGGGTAGTGCGTAAATGCATTTCCCCCCGTCAAAAAAAAAAAAAAAAAAAAAAAAAAAAAAAAAAAGGTTTAGGAAAGATTTACTATTGTATCCAGAGATTATGGGGATTCGATTTTTAAATGAGAACGACTTGTGTAAGTATGATGAACGGTTAGCATCGTTCGTATCTATGCAAGAACAGTACAGTTAGTATAAGCTATATTTAATTTGGAATCAAATGACCATATGTGAGATTATACACCAGTATATAACAAATACCGTGGACCGTTTATAAACTATTATAAACCTTAAAATCACCGAATATTCGTTGAATTTTGAATAACAACATATTGATATTGTTATCTCCATTGCAATTATAATACATGATACTCAATTACAAATATTCATCTACTTATCAACAAACGTACATAATTAGTTCAATCAATGTCTAATGTAATTTGTATGCGATCTCATTAAAGTCATACATATTGAGTGCATCAACAAATTGCCTTTATTTTCTTGCATCGAATTGTTCCTGTGCATTCATTATTTATGGGTAGCGTACGTGTTCTACGGAATTTAGATCATAGACGAGTTCGGGCGGAACGAATATTTTAATAATTTACAATGGGACACGTGTCTGAACGGAAACTATGCACGTGCTATCAATTAGATATGGAACATTTACAAAAAATATGACTCGAATGTTGGCTAGTTCCCTTTTCAAGTGGTAGCCGTGTGTGAAAGCGGAATCATAGAAAATAATATTGTAAGATTATATTATATAAAACTTAAAAAAAAAAAAATCTGTCATTCATTATATCTATGTTAATTTGTGGTATTCATAAACATTTTTAAAATATATAATAAAAATAGAATTGTGTCCGCGGCTCCGTTCACGTATACTAACGGACAGTCAGACGTTGCCTTTAATATAATCTATAAAGGTTTTTTTTTTACATATTTTTTACATTACATTTAAGTACCTTATCTGAATAAATATTTTTAAACTATTCTAATTAAAAAGTATTTTATTGAAGAGATAATATATTTTGTTTTTACGGCTCTGTTTACCACAACAAAGATTAACAAAATTATTTACGTGAGGAACTAGAGTTCTAGAATGAGAAATAAAAATATATTGAAGTATGTTCAACCCTATTTGAGATATTCAATAACATGAAAACGGCGTGAATTAAAAATTAGGATTAACTTGTAGTTACAGTATTTGCGCACACGTAATCAATTCTATCGCCGATAATACATGCGGTGAAAATGTTACAGTCATAATGAGTCATTTGACCGTGGCATTAAGAACTTCACGCTTATCAGAATCTTGTTATCATTTGTCGCCCTTAACCTTTATTTATTTTAAGTATTTGTCAACTCTTTCATTTCCATTAATCTTACATTTCATCTTCGACAGACGGGGTTAAAAAAAGAATGATATTGATACTGTATTTTATTTTCAGTTTTTAATTTCAGTTATTGTTACCAATGTATATGGAGACAGAACTCTCAAAAAGAGAATCCCATATATATTGAATAGTTTTCCCGCAGACATCAGAGAAGTAAAGAACATTATTAAGTTTCAAATTTAGTTGAAAAATAATTTTGTACATATTTTACCGTAAAAATAGTATTGTTTGAGATACTCTTCAGGTACTCTAAAAAGTATATAATTATATAAGAAATTTTAATACCACGACCTGCAGTCAAACTGAATGCTCAGTTTTGTGGTTCAGTAAACTATATTATAAGATATAAACAAGCGAATAAATAAATAAAATAATTAAGCCCTGAGAAGGCGCTTATTAATTGTCAAAACTACCAACGGTTCGTAAAATATCTCATTTATTGAGAAGAGGCAGTAAGAAACTAGATCTAGAACAAGATGATATATCTCTTTTGAAGAGATGATGGCGAGGTCGGGAGTGAGATCGGATTCCGCTTAAACGGACTCGGATTCGAGCCCACCTGTCCGACTCTAAAATAAGCCTGAGCTGTCGGTGAACGTGAACATCGTGAGGAAACCATAGTATGGTGGTAGGGTATTTCCTATTCAAATGCGGCGCACGGCCCCGGGGCGTTTTAGTGGGTAGTTCCGGGCGCTTCACGCCCGGGTGAGTCCCACACTGGCACGGAGTTCGTCTCTACGTGCCCCCTTACCTATTGCATTGGGGGACTCCGGTCTCACTAATGCAATAGGTAAGGGTAGTGCGTAAATGCATTTCCCCCCGTCAAAAAAAAAGGGGATTTTCTACTAAAGTCGACCTAGGTAGCTACCATCTATAAAATTGAAAACCTGTCTCAAATTATCAATTAGTGTGTTCCGGCAGCATCACTAAGGGTGTTTATCATCCGTGACCAAATCGTCATTTAATAGTAGGTAAGATTGTAAATAAAACACTGAGCCTATATAGTGTAAAAAAAAATTAAACGTTTTTAATGAATGCCCAAAATTACACACAAATTACATATGTAAATATGTGTTTAAAAAAAGAACTATAGAATTCATGGTTACAAAGCGTTCATTTTTTTTATTCAATTTGTTTTTATTTAATCTATAATTCCTTGGGAAGATAATCGTTTTATAATACCCGCACTGACAAAGAAGAATGATTTAAATTTACAATAAATAGATTACTTAGAACGTGTTGCGACACGTTTGTTGCAAATGACACTATGAAAATATCACATAAACATTATAGATAAAGCAAATGGCGAAGTCTGTGATCTTGCTGCTCGTTGATAGGATTTAGATAAAAAGATAAACACGTCCGATAGTATTAAAGGATTTTGTTATCTATTTGTGCTTTAGTTTATTGCATAAAGAAATATATTCATTCTGTTAGTAAAACTAAGGAAAATATATTATTATTATTTTTAGACCAAACTTAGTAATTATATTATTTAATACTTAACACCGTTAGAGTTCAATATAATTTCTTAATGAAATTTATATTTAAGTATTTATAAGTATTTTCATTGTATTAAGTATTCGTTTTTGCAATGCAATAATAAATCATTAGCATTTTAGAACTATAACTAACTTGTGGAATGATATCAATAATTTTCTATTAACTATTATAATGTTATAAATATAACCTAGAATAACTAACTAAAATACTTTAATAATGAATTCCCCGTTAGGAAGGGTTAAAGGACGATGGGATGGGGAGATCAAAACATTTACAGGAAAAATAGAATATTGGGAGACCGGTGAGATGTTTGAAGACCTTCATCTCCACGTTTCTTTTGTATTCATTTTATATTGCATCATATTATTTGTTTTATTCTATTGCACCTGTTTTATTGTTAGATTCGTGTTGCAGTTAATTTTTTTTAATTTATTTACATAATAAAAGGTTGGCTGTCATGGACTTCTGGAGAGATGGGAAATATCAAACGTCGTTTCGTTTGCCGCCATCTATTGCCAATGTAATCATAACATTACGTTAACTGTATTAATAATAAATCTGTATGGTTTGTCTGTACAATTATTTTGTGTTTTACAAATTTTGTGGCATCGTTACTAATCTTGAATCTGACGTTTAAAATCTTGTCTGTCTGAGTATATGTCGAAAACGGCTTGACTGATTTTGACGAAATTTTGGACGTATTTATAGGCTATTTAAATATAAAGAATGTTTTTAAAAATCGTAAAAAAAAGATATAAGAACAATTCTGTTTGGCTTTAACTCAAAAACTGTTTAACCGATTTGAATAAAATTTTGTATCCATGAGTCAATTAATACGCTATAAAAAAATATATCATTTATACAAATCATCTAAACACATAATTAAGATACATGTATTTTCTCAATTAGGTACTTACATAATGCGCATGGGAAAAAAAATAAACAGTATAAACAAAGTAATTTTAAATTTGCCATTTTTTTCTCTGTGCGTTTTCTCTATATCTTTGTGTCTATCTGTATGTTTTTATAAAGATAAACCTCAAAAAACTCATAAAGATTTTGATCGATTTGAAAATAATTTGGTGTAAGGGAAATGTGTGTCTCTATAGATAGACTACTAAAAACAAAACAAAATAAGGAGATTATTTCCCATTTAAACGAGATAAGACAAGTAGCTGAAGTCGCGGGCACCCGCTTTAAATTAGGTAATTAAAGTTCTAACATTTATTATTCGAATAAGCATAGATAATCAGTATGAAAAGGTCTGAAATTAATCAGTATAAGTAACTTTTTTTAATATTTGAGCTAGGTAAAATTATTGCAATTGGTCTGATGTTAAATAAAGTGCAGACCAAGAACGGTATTAAAGCCTCTAGGTATCTCTGGATAGAAATAAACTTCTCGCTGATCCCGAAATGTGATGTGCCTTAACTTGATAACACAGCTATAATGGCCCTTCACAAGCTCATTAGGCAATCTTTTTTAATACGGTATAGAGTCTCAGTGGTTTGACCACAATCTCAGCAGGTGTTAAGCGACGATGTGGTCCAAGATGGTAAACACATTGAGCCTAGATGTACTGGTTCTCAAGTAACGCTGCCGGAACACACCTGGCGACAGGATTTCTAATTTGAGGGTGATAGCTACGCAGTCGAGCAATATTAGGGAATGCCCTACCAAGGTATGGTTTCCTCACGACGTTTTCCTTCGCTGAAAACTCAGGCTGGTTTTGGAGTTGGATAGGTGGGTTTGAACCCGCGTCCACTTACGCAAAATCCGACCCCACTACCAACTAAGCCATCGTCGCTTCAA
The DNA here is from genome assembly GCA_014132275.2 of Samia ricini. Lineage (NCBI taxonomy): Eukaryota > Metazoa > Arthropoda > Insecta > Lepidoptera > Saturniidae > Samia > Samia ricini. The sequence goes on along the minus strand of AP028159.1, from coordinate 27,229,676 downwards.
AACCTGTGAAGCTTGCAAGGTCCAGGAGTCATTTAAATTATTTTACTTCAAAATACTGATTACAGGGGCTTTATCTTTATGTGTATATATAAATTGTGTTTTTTTTTGTTATCTAAACTGACATATGTATATATGATGATAACGAGGTACGCTTCGATATATCGAGTTTACTAGTATGACGTTAGTCACGCACGATTGATTATTAATCTCCTGGTTGTTAGGTGGCTGTCAAGTGTTACGCAAGCATCTATGAAGAGGGTGGGCGGGTCTGTGTTTACTTATTTTTGATGACATCGGAGACGCGGTCTCAGGATTTGTAATTCTTGACGCCGCTACAAACGCGATCACTGACACTGAACATGCATTAAGCATTACACGCACAACACTGCACACACACTCCTGCACATAACACGCAGGTACACAGGTCCTGTAAGGAACTTTTTTGTTATTATTAAATAAAAAATGTAGGGCTTAGCTAGGTTCAAAATTCTGCGGAATTTTTTACACTCAGGTAACAGCCAAGCAAATCTTCGTACCACTTTGGTAACAATTGTGCTAGTTACCTTTTTGCGGCTGAGTGCCTTCAGAACTCGCCCACAAAGCCACGGTGAAGCTGTAAAGGCCCTTGGGGTCAACAGCATTATCTAATTAGAAGAAAAAAAGGGATTTGTAATTTTCGTTTCCTTTTTTAAATATGCCAATGCTTGCGTAACTATGATGCTTTGGTCACCATTGATGATGGGGAGGGGAGAGGGCACGGGGGGGGGGCAAGTAGTGGGGGGGGGCAAGGAGGGCAAGGGGGGGGGGGGGGGTTATTAAAATGTTGCTTACGTAATACTTATATTCTCTTCACCGTCGTTTTTAGATTATACTATACAAAATTATTTTATTATAATTATATTTTTTATTTTATTTTGGTATACAAAATTATATGTATTTTATGATTTTAAAAAACCCAATAAGTATATTAAATTGCGATTACGATACTATTTCTTTATGTCAATCTGTACTAATAAATAAAATTGAAGCGTCTGTTTGTAATACAAAAATACCAACTTTTATTATATACATATCAATAACTAATACTGTACCAGTGCATGGTGGTAGGGCATTTTCAAACAAAGCCCCCTGGGTAGGTACCACCCTCAAGTTCGAAAGGCTGTCGCCAAATACCAATATATGTGTTTCGGCAGCCTCACTTAAGAACCAGTATCTAGGTTTAGAGTGTTTGCCATCCTGGAACAAATCGTCACTTAACATCAGGTGAGATTGTGTTCAAAGCACTTAAAATTTTTGTCTGTCTGTCTGTATTGTTGTTTGTTCCGGCTAATCTCCGGAATCGGACCGATTTTGACGGGATTTTTTCTGGAAGATAGCTGAAGCTACTTTTATTTTTTTTATTAATATGGTTTCGCATAAAAGAAAACTCCTGAAATTATGAACTAAATACTATTAAATGAACAGCGCCCTCAACACATTACTTTCCAATGGTTATTTCAAAACTATATTATGCAATGAAGAATACATGAAACGCGGGCGGAGTCACTAGCACACAGCTGTTTGTCTAGTCTATAATTTAATATGAATTTATTCCATTTCATTTACGAAATAAATTATAAGGTGTTATTAAATATAATACAACATAAATAAATTTTAAATGTTAATAGATATTTATGACAAACGTATGTTTACTTCGACTATATGGAAATAAACCAAAAGTAATTCGAATAGTGTGTGAATAATTTAGTTATCCGCGACACGTGATGTCGTCTGTGACAAAGGAAACAACGTTGAAATGTATAAACGTGGCATATGTGGATTTATCGTACTGTACTACTTACTACCCGTGATTCCGGTTTTTTTTTTGGGTTACAGATAATTATGTTAAATATGTAAATGTTATATTTCTAAGTTCAGTTTAGTCGATATTTGTTTATTAATTTGTAAATAATCGTACGTAATATTTAATTAAAATTTAACTACTTTATAAATGGCTGATGCTTATAAGGTAGAATTTTTTTTACAAGATATAGGCTCTGATTCATTTTTTTTTACATTGTATAGCTTTAGTGCGTGGACCAAAAGAAGATGTGGTCCAGGATGATAAACACACTAAGCTTAGAGGTACTGGTTCTCAAGTGATGCTACTGGAATACACATATTGATATTTGTCTACAGGTTTTCAAACTTGAGGGTGGTAGCTACCCAAGCGGGCATTATTAGGAAATCCCCTACCAACATGCTATGGTTTCCTCACGATGTTTTCCTTCAGTGAAAGCTCAGGCTTATTATAGAGTTGGATATTGTGATACGGAATCCGCCCGCACTATCCACTACACCATCATCGTTCTACTTTCAATTTAGTAGGATACATGGCACCATTTATTCCTAACAAGGATTTCATACATAATAAATATGTCTTTGTTTATATAAGAACCCTAAGGGCCAACACCATTCAAAGGATCATCATGAACTATGGCATATTACACAAGTATTATTCCAATTGACTCATCATGTGTAAAAGTTCTTAGAAGTTGTTATCAGAAAACAAACACACGGACTACCTTTTACTTTGTGTAAGTATGAATAGCAATGTATGGATGTTTAAATTAATTATGAGTAATAACGATTGTAATCCTGAATAGTTTGAGGTTATGCTTCTTCTTAGATAATGGCAATCTGTGTTCACACAATTTGTACCAGTGTCGAGTGGGTAAGATGTATTTTCATTCGTTACCAAGTTCCAGTTAAACAGTGACCCATACTGCTCGAACTTTCCATGAACTTATTCGGCATCTCAGAATACATGTTACGCGTCATCTTCTACAATAAGTTAAACTTGAACACAATAACCAAACTATATCACATAAAACGCCACCAATATTACATGATATGGAGTCAAATACACAAGTTTAATGAATCAAAGAAAATGACTGCTACATGACAGACTGAGATCCCGCCAAAAACTCCCAGTTGGAGGTTATAAACGTACTAAAAGATAGCATGATTTGTAAATTCAAATCATTCTGAATTTAAATATAATCGAGTCATTAAATTGGAATAAATTAAAATATTAGATGAATGTTTTAAATTTTTATAGTTTTGTTACAGATATACAGAATAATAAAAATATTATAATTTAAAAATTATCATTGTAATAAAATAAATTTATAAACAGGCTTTATATGCTGGCCTATTAAATGTTACGTGCTTACGAGCTAGTGTTATTATTGTCTTTAATTATTTTTGGAAACAATATACGAATGCTTTTCTCTATAACGTGAATTAATTCACAATGAAGGTATATTTTACACAAATACAAAATTTGAAGGAGGTTAATTTGTTCATCTTTAATTCCTTCTAACTGTTTTTAACCGACATCAAAAAGGAGGAGGTTCTCAATTTTTCTGTGTTTTTTTGTATGTTTGTTCCGCGATTTCTCTGTCAATTGTGAAGCGTTTGTATTTTTTTAATGCAAAGGAGTACACTTTCGATGTGGTCCCCATTTTCACCAAGTCAAGATCAAATCAAAGGATCTCAGGGAAATCGAGAGTAACCCTCAATATATTACATACACTTCAAGTGTTTTATATATTTGTTTCCAAAGCTATTCAAGTAATTGCGTATTACAGTCACCATTTTATTTTGCTGATCTGATGATGGAAGGTACAACATTTAAACGGGTAGGAGTTGAAAAATATTATTTTTGTAAATGTTTTATTTTATTTATGCACTTTAACGATGATTAAAAAAAAGGAAGAACAAGAACTTAATACGGAAATAAAACAAACAAAGCCTGATTGCAAAAACTATACCTAAAAGGACACACTAAAACAAAAAAGAAGACAATTAAATTATAAACAAAACCGACTAAAAATAATACTATAAAAATGCACAAAATTAAATAAATAATTTATTAATCTACTACTGCGAACTTCGATATATCCTTTGTTTTAATAATTATGAAATCGGTGCCAGCTTACGCATAACAAAGTGGTGTACGTCGCTGATTATATTACAATTTGTTTCTTTGTTCCTTAAAATCACATTAAGATAAGTTTATTCAAGCTTAGATGTAATTATGATGAAATTTAGTCTGTTATTTCCATTTATAAATACCGTTTAGTTAAACAGAAGTCCGATTAATAAAATAATTATTTATTTACTTTTTAGTGCAATATTCTTTAGAAGTCGGTTATGTTTTTAATTTAAAACGTTATTATCCTAAGTATTTTTAGTGTGTTAAACCCAGTGAATATATTAAAATTAGGTAGTTTGCAACATATCTGTCGTAACGAATAAGAATTTGCAGCGATCAGTCCATTAATTAGTTCTGATGTAGTTTGACCTTTGTGTTATAAATGTGATGATTATAGTGATTTTAAAAGTACTAAACTTTAATAGGTTATACATTAAAGATTGATACACAGAATCAGCTGATAAATAAGAAAGAACAAGTTTTTGAAATGTTATTATTTTTACCTATTTATATATAAATAATTTTGAATTTTTGTTTGATATAAGTTTTTGACTTAGTGAAAGAGTTTGACAGGATAGTCGTGCTAGGATGATCTTTGTTGAGAATTCTTAATTAGCTCTTATTCGTCTACAGTATATGTAGTACAGTATATCATAAAATTATCGTATTATCCCACGAATTGAGACTACACTTATTACAGCAAACTCTGCATAATAGAATTTGTAAAAATGTAATTCGTTTAACAATGTTAGATTTTAATATAGTTCTAAGAGTAAATTAAATTGGCAATAACTCAGTTATATTTGAGATGTGGTTGTTGAGATAATAGCTGATAAAGGAAAGAGCTTTAAAAAACCAAGTTGTGCCGATCCTTTTTAATGTAGGACCAGGTAAAAGGGATGATATGATTTGTTGAATAATTAGAAAAAAAAATCGGGTATAAATTGTGTGGTTCGGCAGACTTATTGTAGTATGATTCGTTGCTAAACGGAGCGACAAAAGTTCATTGATCTACAAAAAATCGTGCAAATGAACCATAATGTGATAGGTCAGTCAGTGAACTGAGCAACGCTAATTTTTCATAATACTTTAGTGGATATTTTACAAGAATTATTAGATAATTTAAAAAGTATGAAGTTAATTGTTAGCCTTCGCTTGTCTGAAATGATACTCTACAAATTTAACTTTATTACTATACTGAGATTACAATAAATTTAATGTTAAAAAGTGGCAACATTTTCCTATTTCTCATGTTAGTATTACTGTTAATTTTACTTTTTATTTCTTACAGTGGTATTATACATCTATTATGAAGGCTGTCTGAAGGTAAAATATAAGTTACAAGTCAGTCTTTACATCACGACGCATATCGGACTAATGGTACCAATGTGGATAAGATTATGAACGGTGCATGTGATGCAAAGGCGCACGGCACGACACACTTCCCGATATAGAAACACATGATTCTATTCTATTTTTGAATTGTAATAAGGTTGAGCCCTACACAGAATTACTTGGCAGCCTTCTATTATTTTATTTTTTTAAATTACCTAAATATTTTATTTAAAATTATTGTAACAATTTCTTTAAGATTAGTTATGTAAATAACCAAGGGAACATACATTTACGACTAGAAATCAGAAAAAAAACGATGAAAATTTGATTTAAGTGGTCCATCCATCCGTCCATCTTTCCAACCGAAAGACGTCCATGCTGAACATAGGTTTCTCTCAAAGTTCTTCACAACAACCGGTCGTGCGCCAACTACATCCAGCGAATTCCTGCGACCTAAATCAAATCGTCGATCCACCTTATTGATACACGCTGCGTCTTCCGGTACGCGGCAGCCTTCAGGAACTCGTTGTCCGATTTTAAAGTGGTCACTTTAAACAATTGCTTTGTATAAAAACATCCAAAAAGATTGGAAACGATATTTATCTGAGATATTTATGTAATATTTGATATTCCTTAAAAGAAATTGTAAAGGCCTTTTCTCCATATTGCCAATTACGTGCCCGAATACAACAACGCGAGGAGTATTTGTTATAAATGAAATAATTGTATTGGACTTTAGCACCAAACACTGAAAATAAATGTTATTTTTAGGTTACAATTCAACAAACTATGATAAAAAAAATAATTTCAATTTAGAATAGATAAGTTATTTTATCCATACAACCATTTAACTGAAAGTTGTTCACTGCTGGACATAGGTCTCCCCCATAGATCTCCACGGCGACCGGTCTTGCACCACCCGCATCCAGCGGACTTTCGCGACCTTCATCAGGTCGTCGGTCCACCTTGTGGGGGGCCTACCCACGTTGCGTCTTTCAGCACGTGACTGCTATTCGAGAATCCATTGGCCCCATCCGGTATCGGTTCTACGAGCTATGTGGCCAGCTCATTGCCACTTCAGTTTGGCAATTCTCCGGGCAATGTCGTTTACTTTGGTCCTTCTGCGGATCTTCTTATTTCTGATTCGATCATGAAGAGAAACTCTGAGCATAGCATTCCCCATTGCCCTTTGGGTAACTTTTTGAGCTTCCTAATAAGACCCATTGTAAGTAGCCACGTCTCAGTGCCATAAGTCATCACTGGCAATATACACTGGCCGAAGACTTTTGTCTTGAGACACTGCGCTATTTCGGACGAGAATATGCTGCGTAGCTTTTCAAACGCAGCCCAGTCGAATTGGATTCGACGATTAACCTCTTTTTCGAAGTTGGATCTACCTAACTGGACAGATTGTCCCAGGTATATGTAACTGTGAACAACTTTGAGCGTAGAGCCACCGATTTTTGTAGCATTTTATTTTTATACTTTAACACAAATGTATTGTTAATAAGCATCTAAAGAACTGTAATGAATATTTTAAATGTGCAACGGACACGAAAATTTAGTGAATATCTGTATAGAAATAGAATATACAATTTTTTTAATACAAATAATATATAACATCTATAAAACTAGAATATTTATACAGAGATAAGATAACATTTTTGTGGAATATTTATGAGCAAGTGTTGGCTGTTGCAATATTATAAAATAACAAAAGCATCTACATTTTTTTTTATAAGCATTATCCATGAGATAATATTTGTTGATATAATAATTATAAAATGACCTTTAAGTTTTAATTTTATACTAAAATTCGGATATGACTTCGTCAATCAAATTATCAAATTTGAAAAGATTATGATTATTCAGTGTTAAAGATTTATTGAGTCGTTGTGCTGTAGGTTTAATGTCGACTAATTCGTGCTTAATTATTTGAAAACGATATTAAATAGGATTGCTTGCGATATTTTTTATTGATGAAGGCGTTACTTTGCAAAAATGCATAGCAAATATTTTGTTTAACAATTATAGCTAAGTGATCCAAAGAGGATATAAGTTTTCGAATGGTGCATGTTATTTGTCCCGATCCTGCACCGTTTCTTTCCAATAGTGGGCTTGAAACTGACGACTCCACAATATCACCCCTCTTTTGATTGCCAGATTTGGCCTTATTCTCAGTAAGTGAAGGAGCTAGCAAATCGGCTAGTGATACCACAATTTCGGCGTTCGTTCGGGCCCGTCAAGAGCTATTGTTTCTTTGATGCTGATTTTCTTCTTTTTATGTTAGTGTCCCGACCTCACAGTTGTACAAGAGTAGGTCTAATTAACATTAATTACTGAGTTACCCTGGTCCTTAAAGTCTTGACTTTATTGAAAGGTTTACTGTAAGTATTTTGGTCGTGTATTTTTTTTTTATTCAAGCTTTGCAATAATTTATGTATAAAGAAACTGCAGTATGAAGTTATGCCTATATTTACATATTGAATTTCTGTTGTAATGTTTTCAGTCGCTTGAAGTGGGGTTTGTATCAATCTTTGTTCTCTCTTCCTGTGACACTGATAATAATTGTGGGCGAAGTGTATCAACACTGACCGTGTTACCACAGATTATTATTATTTTATCTAAAAACATTTTGCACCACATTAATTAATACCAGTCATAACTATAAATTTATAAGTTTGAGACTTCTTGTTATGTAAAACTTTTCATGCTAATAGGCCCCATAACAGGTATAATAAAATATCTTTAACATAATATTTTTTTGATTATTAAATTTAAGTGTATTTTGATAATAAAAATAAACTAGCAATGCCCGCGACTTCGTCCGCGTGGAATAGTGTCTTTGGGTAGCATTATAAATTATTTAGGCTAATTATTTCACAAATAAGATACATACGTGTAAATACTTTTTGATTTAAAAGTTATAAAGTCGTAAAGTTATGAAACAGTCACATAAACCTTACATATTTCCATACAAACTTTCATCCCCTATTCCCTATTGTTATTTTTACACCGTTGAGCGTAAAACTTTTACAAACTGTCTTATTTATTTATATCGAATCAACAGCCTAAAAAATAAGTTTCAAGCGTCTAGCTCTAAAACTGATGATACTTATATATAACTTTTCATCCCCCCTTTTAACCCTTTTTCGCGCAATAAAAGCAGCCTATGTCTATACTCAGGCACTAGGACTATCTGTGTACCAAATTTCATTTAAATCGGTTCAGTAGTTTTGCCGTGAAAGCGCTACTACCAACAGACAGAGTTGCTTTCGCATTTAAAATATTAGGATAGAAGTATAAATTAATCAACATAAGTTAATGTTTATTACAAGACCAGTTATTTAATTACATTTTTATCAAACTATTGACATTTATTAAAGGGCTCACAGGTTAATTTACACACTCATTATCGAAATTAGTTATGTTTATTAAATTACTACTATGACCTTGTGAAGTAGATAATGACAATACTATTAGTTTGTCGATTGATAATTTATTACATAAAACAAATTATCTGATCAATGTTCAAATATTATTTTTGTAATCACGGATTGCCATGACAATGGCCAGATTAATATTAATATTTTTGATTGATTTCTTATTTTACATTTATTTGTTACAATTAATAAAGTATAACTCTACGATATTTTCTATATCGGTATAGGCTTTTAACAAATATACGAACCGAACCGCGGACATGCACTCGAGGTTATCAGTTGCCTAATTAGGGATGGAATCCTTTCCGAAAATTATCGATTTTTGATTCGATTCAAATGTAACCTTGATTAATCGATTCACAAAACAAAAAACATTCATCCATCTTTCAAAGTAATAAAGTATCGATGATTAGAGTATCCTTTTTGTTTTCTATAATATTATTATTATTTGTAAATAGGCTAAAATAAAACATTTCAGTGTCATTTTTCTTTAGTAGGTAAGGCGTTTTTTATTTTGTTGTTTAGTTGATGTTGATGAGTTTTGTGCTTTTAATAAAAAAAATGGAAACAGTTTTTGCACTAAACGATGATTATAGTCTAATATCGACCATTGGAAGAATATTATTTACGAATCAAAACTCAAATAAAAGAAGTCGAACAAAGATTGATCTCTTAGACCTCGATGTCATGTGAATCGAATCAAAAAGATTTACTTAATTCTAAGTTAATTAAATCAAATTTTAGTTCAACAATATTACGTTTACGTCACATTATGAGTAATATTAGAATACAGACTGTTGATAAATATATATGTAATAGAAGTTATTTGATAATGACGAATCTATTGTATTGTTTCATCCAGGCAGTTGTTGTGATTCATTTGGAACTGAATAAGTAATGTTTAAATTATAACTAACCAAACAACAAACATGTTTGTGAGCAAATAATTGTGGAATTGTCATGCATATTTTAACGATGGTTTTCTACTAATAAAACATAAGTATCTCCATGACTAGCTTGTGGGATCCAAAGACATGCAGTCAGCATTTTGAGAGAACCAGACGACACGAAAATTTGACGGCATTGAAAGCGATGATGGCGCAACGGGTAGTGCGGCCGGATTCCACGTCAATTGATTCCCACTTCTCTCAATCGGTCTCTAAAAATCGACCTAAACTTTCGGTGAAGGAAAACATCGTGAGGAGACCATGCATGGTGGTACGGAATTTTCTAATGATGCCTGCCTGGGTAGCTCCCCACCCTCAAGTTTGAAGACCTGTCGCTAAAGACCATTACGAGTATTTCAGCAGTATCACTTGAGAATCAGTGCCTCTAAGCTTACTGTGCTTACCATCCTCGACCATATCATCACTTAACGTCAGGTAAGATTGTGGTAAAGCACTGAGCTTCTTATAAAGTCTAAAAAAATATACAATTTTCGGAAACATCAAAAAATGTTACATTCAAATAATCATTTATAAATAAGGAAATATTATTTTAAAAGGCGCTATTCTAGTATTCACAATTTCATTAAATTAAGCTGATGACATTTTACGCAGGAGTGTTGATTTATGATTGTGTTATTTATTTATAGAGAACAGGTTCTGTATACATAATTTTTTATAACAAAAATTTTTAATTACTCTAAATTTTACTAGAATAATGTTTCTGACATTTCGTTTAGGCTAAATGGATTATGAATATTGAGGCCATTGAAGTCATTATATCTCAAATTAATTATTTATTTGCTTGAATATTTATTAAGTAGCGCATGAAAAATTCACGTTTTTTTAATTAATTATCAAAATTATTGGCAACCTAGTGTTTTTTTCTCTCAACATTTGACAATAAATTTTATTGAAATTGTATGTTTTCAGAACAATTAAAAAAGAATCAAGTAAATCAAGCTAAGTGGTTCTCGAATTATAAGACCATGTTGGAGATAGATAAACCCTATTTTTGTAATAAGGATAATTTTAATTTTTCTAATTTTATTCCTTGGAAGATAATATATTTCTTAAACTACATTATCATTGTCGTTTCATCAAAGACGCAACTTTAATTTGTAGTTTTTGTACAATCTGGTATCATCACCATATGGTTGCATACACCGCGCATGCCGTATGGCGCCATACATTTGCTGGATCTTAATGATTTCCCTGTCAAGCTTAAACGTATGTCGAAAATATTGTTAAATCGAATTCAATAGTTTACTTTGTGTTTTAAATTATTTTTGTTGGTGTTACAAATCGTCGAATTATTATCACAAACGCAACAATATAATTCCTAAAAGAATGTAGGTCAGCTGTAAGTACTATAGTGAATGTGCTGAAAATTTGCAGCAAATTTTTACATCCTCTCCATTTTATATGAGGATTCTGAAGTGTCCTATGGAGACACCATTTAAACATAGTTTATAGTTCATTTATTTGCACTAAGCGTTTTGCATTTTGCTTATAATATTAACCGCGAATAAATGGAATAAGTTATCTGCGTGTGTTATTCTATCTTTTATATGTATTTATCAATATATATTTATAAATAGGAAAAATGGGGATCGTTTGAGGCACTTTCACCTCAAAACTACTGAACATATCGGGATGGGACTACTACCTTTCAACGCGAAATTTTTCGTAGATGGGTATAGCTATTTATTTTTTGGATTCCATTAACCCTTTCTCATTTTATTTCTAGTTTACTCTTATGTACATTTATCCGCTAATAAAAAGAAAATATTCTTATTTTTCGTCATTCATTTGTTTTTTTAGGTTTATATGCATTTTTTTTCACTCACACCTAAAGAGCATAAAAAAACGCGCGAGCGGAGTCGCGGCCACCAGTTAGTATTAAAATATAGGATAATTTAAAAGAAGAGGGATTTGGCTATTACTTAGTTGTATTAACTATTTTTAAATTAATTTGTTTGTATGTAAAACAATAGGTATGTCTAACGTGACTACTTGTTTAATTATTCAGAGAGAGGCGCGGGACTTAACTCTCATTTCTTGAAAGATAACAATATATTAATATCATGAAAATTAAAATAGGGTAGAGTAAAGCGATAAGGTCCCGTCAAAAGTGGGACGTATGGTCACCTTAGATTTGATCATTACGATTATAAACAATTATAAAAATATGTATGTTTTGTTTGGAACATTTTATAAAATCTATTTGAAGATTAATCTTGAGCATTGTCGAACACATATATGAGATTCTATTCATCGCGATATTCTTTGTTAATTACATAAGCAAACATTATAGTATTTTAAAGTTTGCTTTACAAAAGTCTACCTAGACCGAGGGTCTCCGCATAAGAAGCCGAGATTATAAATAAAATATACAACGGTCTAATCTCTGAACACGTGGATCGCATACGCGAAGTATGCGTTGAAAAAGTGCTTATTCACTTTTATACCCTGTTGGGTACTCCCTAAAGGTAAAGTCCATTTTTTGCCGGTTCCCATGAACCCTACGACAATGACGTCGACCTCGCTGAAAGAATCCACCGAGAAGATCTCTATGCAAGAATAAATATTAAGCAACAATAGGGTAGCTTCATTGACTTTACTTATGGACGTTCTACGACTTAACGATTTTGGTAGTTTAAAAAGAAATTAGACAGCGTAAAACGGATTTATATATATTCTTTTTAATGTATTAATTAAGTGGATTATTTATAGTTTCAGTAACACCTGAAATTTATCGGATTAATATAATATTTTTATTTATTAGAACAAAAAAATTATTATTAAGTATTTTGAAGATTATGTTAAAACATTTGTCTAACGTTTTGTTATAATAGCAATTTGTACGTAAGATTAATTAAATGACCATTAACAAAAACAAATATATCAATATTTAATTACTCGTTTTCTTAAATCTTAATATTTACACTTAAGTCTTTACATTACCAATCAGTTATCATTTAAAAAGATAATAGATTTATATAATTTTATTACAAGTATCAAGATTATATTATTCTACTAGAAGTATTGCAACAACAAAGGGCATAGCGGCTCATAACGGACTTTTTACCGAATACTGATATGGTCGGGATCTTTTCCTTGTGAATCAAGTTTCAATATACTAAATCAAACTGTGTATTCCCACGCAACATACCTGAATCCATCAGAGTAAATTTTTGATTTCGTTTTGTACCAAATTATTAAAAATATTGTTAATAATTTTTGGCAATAATCACTAATAATTCATGTATAAATAAGGACTTTTTTTCAGTTCGCACGTGGCTTATCATTTTATGTATACAAGCCTGTGCATAATGGAAACGCATAAGCCCATTAAATATATTTTTGCCGCAACGTATTATGTACTTTGTTTACACTACTGAAGTAAAAAATGTACACATTTGTCAATGCGTAATGATATAGGCGATGTTTCAACTTAGTCATTTGAAAATGATAATAATACATTCTGGTTTATTTGTTAATGGGTCACCATAGTTACTAAAGGTAAATTATTAAACTATGACATCAGTTCTGTGTTAGGTTGGTTTTAATAGTGTGATGTGACCTGATATTAAGTAAAGAGGTTATCTCATAGTAAATATAATAATATAAAACTATTCCACAATAATATAGGTATGTGTAGTTCCAAGAATGTGTCAATAAGCGTAAATGTAATTTCCCACTAAAATCCAGAGATATGCAAAATTTATGATAATGAAGTTTTTTTTTCTACAATATTTCGGACATGTTTCGTAATATTAGACAAAGTTAATACTATAAACATGCGAAGTTTGTATTATTATTTTAAAAAAATGTAAAAAATGTTATGTAAATATATTAGATAATTAATGAATTATCACATTATATATAATGTATTTTTAATCCAAGGATTAGTAGCAAAAGTTTGCTTTTAAAAACAGCACATGTTCAGATATTTTTAAACCGAGTACAAGATTCAAAAATATTTTTTATACTTTCGTGAGTTCTTTAAAACAAATAGGTGGTGTTCATATTTTTAAAACAAGTGCCTTTGAGAAATAAAACACTTGTTTCCACGTTCTGTATGTATAGTCTGCAGTAAGTTTTAGCCAGACATTGGTCCTTGAAGGTTTTAAGTAGTGTAATAATCTCCACAGATAATATAACTATATAAGTGTCTTCGTTTAACGTATGCGTCTACTTATAACCCTTACATAAAGATAAAAATCCACTTGTACTAAAGAAACTGTAATGAGTGTTTATGTAAATGTTTTTTTTATAAACTTTACGTATTATGGTAGAGCAGGCAGATTTTGCGTCAATGGACGCGGGTTCAAGGCCACCTAGCCAACTCAGCATGTGCTTTCGGCGAAGGAAAACGTCATGAGAAAATAATAGAATGGTGGTAGGTCATTTTCTAGTAATGCCCGCCTGGGTAACTGCCACCCTCGAGAACCACCAGGCTTAGCGTGTTTACTATCCAGGACCACATCGTCACTTAACATCAGGTGAGATTGTGGTTAATGCACTGAGACTATACAGTGTAAAAAAAAAATATGTAAAATAAGTTGCCTTTATAACAAATTTATAAATGAGTTGACTGTCCCGGTAAATGTTGTTCCATCTCAGAATAAATGAATGTCGTGTTATTAGTTTAGGCAATTTAGTTGTTCTCTTAATCATGTGAATTATTTATTATTTGAGTCTGAGATGAACAAAAAAAAATCATCAATATCCGTTCTCGAGATATTTACTAAAAAGCCGTTCTATACAAAAAGTATGGAAAAGGGATTTTTTCTTAATAGGGAGTTATTCTGGTATTCGGAGTGGAGATTAAGCCAACAAATTAAAGATCATAAAAATCGATTCCGCCTCTCTAGTGTTTATAAATGGTGTAACTAACCCGACTTTGCTTTATGTAGCTAACTGTCCCCCGTGAACTTCGTAGCGCTTTAGAATCAATAAATGTATTTAAATCCGAATTAAATGTGTTTTATATGCACAAGGAACCTTTCAAGTCGTAGAGATGAACATAAAAATCGAAATCAGTTCTCGAGATATCGTAAAAAAACCGTTCGATGCAATTTGTATGAAAATATTTTTTTGCCTTAATTAATACTATTCTGATATTGATTATATATAGATGGAGACAAATCTAAAAAATTAAAGATCATAAAAATCGGTTCATCCGTTTATGACTTATAAATAGTGTAAGTAAATGACCCGAACATACATCTATTCAAACGAACGACGTACACTACTGAGTCTCCTCCCCCATTGATCTCCACTAAAGGGGAAATTGGCGTGATCACCACGCTTAGCAGGCGGGTGAGCAATCGCTTTAGGTGTTTGTGGTACTCAGAGGATGCTGGTCTCCATCCTCTGGTTTATCCCTTAGTTGCCTTTTACGACACCCACGGGAAGATATGGGTTGGTTCAATTCTTAGCCGGCGCCAAATACATACATACATACACATAATAAACAGTATTTTAATTAGGTTATTTCTTTACAAATGGCTATGATAAAAAAAAATATTAGTATGTTTTTAAAGCGATGTACGTTTGTAAAAGGCCGACACGAATCTTTACCTGTTTGTGATTCATAGTAAAGGCTCATTATACAAAATACGCTTTAATTTGGTCTTTAGATGATAATTTAATTAACATACATATATAACGTCACACGTCTCTCTGATAAGGGTTGGCAGAAACCGCATCTTTCCACTTGCTATGATCCTGACATACGTCTTTCGCTTCTTCTACTTTCATAAGCATCTTCATCAATGCTCTTCGATTACTGGTAATTTTGACCTGGCCTTTCTCCCAGAACGTCCTCAATCAGGTCGAGATGCATTCGCCTAGGACGACCCTTACCAGCTTGTCCAGTCACACTCGCCTTGTAAATTTGTTTTGTCAATCTTCTTTTGGCCAAACCAAATTAAGCATCCCTTTCACACACATCATTATCACTAATCCTCTATCACACCACAACGTTCCCTTATCACACTATTCCTTACTTTATCTATCATTCTGACACCAGCTTTATTTCTTAGACTTCTCATGTCCACTGCATTAATGATAATTATTAATATATCGATTACCCCTAAAAATGAGACAATAAGAAAATAATGGAAAGCTGGCGTAAACGTCAGGTTAGTGCTCAAGGAGTTAATTTATTAATTAATTAATAAGCGGTTAATTAGCTTCCGAAATATTTGGGTTTATTTTTTTGTATTTGCTCAACAAAGAGTGAAATCAGTCTGTATATAGAAAAATAATTTACCTAGAATAGTATGATGGCGGTGATTCATGATATAGTGTCAATATCTCAGTAGTCGCCATTGTTTTTAGATTATAGTATGTTTATTATTATCATATTACGTATAGTTAAATAGCGTAGTGTTGTTTATTGTATTTAACACAGATCTGCTATACTAAGATGGATATTACCTTAGTAATCTACTGATGTTTAAAGTATATTTCGCTTTTTGTTGCTAGCGAAAGAAGAAGACGTAATTACTGAATTACTATTATAGTTGTCTCATATAAGTTTTAAAAAAACGTTATCAATAAGCCAAACAATTATTTCTTATTAAGTCTAGTCCTGAGATGATATTTAGATATCATTTAAGAGATAGAGTGAATTATTTATTTTTTAAATATATTAAAACCGGTATAACATGGATAAATATATCCATGGTATATATGGAAATATCTATCAAAACGTAACTAAAAAATACTCGTTTCGTACAATGATTTGAAACATACACTGTTAATATGAAAACAGCGCATGACTAATGAACCAGAAAATATATAAAATGAAAGTCAAAATAGCGTGCAACGAGGTATCTCGCCGCGTAAAATATGAGAATACATTATGTTCGTGTAAAAAAATTGAGACAGAAATTAAAATTCCCACCGTTCCGGAAATGTGGGAGCGTGCGGAACGAAGCAAGAAATAAATAGGTGAAGTTTGTTTACTGACATCAAAATAGTTCGCGTTCTATTTTGAAATAACTTCCGCAAAGTTTGAAAGTTCCATCTGTTGTAATTTCTTTCGCGTAGACATAATTTCTCTATTATATTTAAATTTAATCAAATATTTGTTATTTTTATTTTCTTAATTCAATTACAATATTATAAGTATTTAGAAAAAAAACTAAACACAGGAGTTTAACTATAGTTTTAAAAATGTGTCACGTTAATTCATATCATTATACTGTAATAATCTTCTTAAATTATTTATGTTTTTTTTACGATAAATTTATTTTGTAAACTAATGTCATTAAAAAAGTTGGAAATAAATTTCGCTAATTTATAATACAATTAAGATACGAGATACAGTTTGTTAATTAGATATCATTTAATTAAGATGATTTGTTTTATTTTTGTCGTAATAATTAAATATTAATTGTATTGATAATATTTAAATATTATTGTATTGATTAAAAAGGGTTTTTGTAGGTAACTTGCAACCAAAATCAATTGCAAGAAGTTTAATAAAGAAGTTAAAATCTAGCCCAAACTAGGATATACGTTCAGTAATTTAAAGTTAAATAATATATACGTTGACATATTGAAGATAAAAATACCATAGGTAAGATCAAATCAGCACAACCCCGAAATGTTACGCTGTTTGAGGGTCTTTTAATACTGGAATGTTTTTTACCCGGGATAACGGCAGCACATTACAATCATAATGGCGGTATCGACTTACCGTTAACGGCCGCCGCTGAGGGTAGGCACTTAGTCGATCCGTTTAACTAAATAAATTGACTTTTGTTAAATTGAACTATGCATTTTTAAATCTAAGTTAAACAATAAATATTAATTACTATTTAGTTTTGCTTTAAATTTGTTATTTATCTTCTATTAAGCAATTGTAAGGTCAGTGACATAGTATTGCTTGGGGTTAGTTAAGAAGGACTATCAGAGTTTCCTCATTTAGCGCTAAAATTTATGGATAATATTACACGTATAGTAATTTATTACCACATTTTACTACGAAATTAACGTATTTTATTTATAGATACAGATACGTGCCTAGTTTGTAGGACAGAGCATCCACCGTAACCTGTAATCATTTATACTGAAATCAATTATTATTATAATAAGCTGTCTCATAGCATTTTACACAGTTGAGTATGTTGTAAACATTTAAATTTAATGTATTTATAATCTATATACTAAGCTACCACAGTCTTTCTAAAATTCTAACACTCTGTATGTACTATCTTCAACCATTTGCTAAACATTTTTAACTGGTGTTAAATGTAACATGCCAGGAAGGTATACGGCATTTTAAGTAGGTAGATCTTTTGTTATCAATTAATAATAATAATATTCCCAATTACCATAAGTAGCAACGGGCACAAATAAGGGTTATGTTCCAATTTCGATGAATAATACCTGAGAAATAAAAATAACTGTGGAAAAAAATAACCAACTTTTGTGTAAGTATTTTTACAGCATAAATAATTGATTTTCTTTATTTTAATATTATTTATTAGTTAGATCCTAATCTAAATCACAATTTTGTTTTAATAGAAGGCACTATAAATATAAAAGTAATCAAAGTGCCCTGTAAAATATTTACACAGTTTTAAGTTATTATAAAGACGATAAAACATTAAAATTAAAACATTTTTTTAAATACATAATTAAGTACAATAATTTGCTTAACAACTTCAACTTAAAAGCAATACTTAAATTGAATATCAATTAATTCAACTATACATACGATTATTTAGATTTAAAAAACGAGTTTAGCTAAGCATATGAAAGAAACGTTGGCAGCGAACAGGCCTTTATCGCTAACGGTTACAACGCACCTTGCACCCGTGCGGTCCACTTTGGCACTCACAGCTGTATGTTTCATTTACATCATAATAAATATATTGAAATAATCTATCTGTACTCAAGCCAAAACAAATGCAGCTTCATTTTTTGTTATTACTTTTAATCGGACGGCTATGCTTAGTTTTTTCTTGCCACCATTTCAATGTCTCCTCGAATTGTTCTCTATCTTCAGGTGTTACGTGTATATCAGGTAACTCCTTTTTCAATTCCGTATCAGAATAATCTTCATTCTCTGTATACGATACATTCTTCTTAAATTTATACTGATTATGAGAAAGTATTAAATCAGGATCAATCGCTTCTAAAGGTATTTCAGTGTCATCGTGATAGTTTTCATGAATAGGTTGATTCATAGCGTCGGAATATTTAACTTCAAAATCGTTCTCACTCATAGGCACATCAGTTTCACTAAGATAATTTTGTTCGGGTATAACTGTAAACTGCTCAGAAGCATTTGGGAAAGGAAAGTGTCCGTTTAAAATATGTGGACTCATTTCGTCTTGTGCAAGTAGATCAGATGAAGGTGTTAAAGGGGGGCCAACACCTTCGTCTTCGTCATATAAATGAGGCGTGGAAACCAAATGAAAAGTTTCCGGCACTGATAAATTAATGTATTGTTGTTGATGCATTTGTACTATTGTTCCATCTAACTCGTCCTCATCAATTTCGTCATCTTCTAATGCTGGTGAGTTCAAAGAGAAATAACTTCTTTCTTGACTGTTCTCTCTGGGAGATGAAGATGCTGGTGATGGGAATGATTCCATTGATGGTTGACTGGTGTTTTCTTTATCTGCATGGCCTATATTAAGCAAACTTTCTAAGTTTCTGATATATTCGACAGCCATGCGAAGGGTTTCAACCTTGCTCAGCTTTTTATTAGGTCCTCTATTAGAATTTGCACTTTCAAAAGCTGCGGCAACTTCTTCAGGTATATGTCGTCGTAGTGCGGCAAATCCGTCGTTGACTTGCCTTACTCTATTTCGTTCCCGCGCATTTCGTCGGGCCACAGCGAGCGGTGTCGGTGTTCGCGCAGCTTCTTCCGTACTGTTTTCTCGTAAACGCGGTTTCTTTGCTAGTACTCCATTGGACTCAGATTCAGCGTTGTGCACCAAAGAAGTCACTGATATAGTATTCGATGACTGAAGTTTTTGTTTTTTTCTCACTATAATAATTTCACGTCTGATACTTTGATTGACTTCATTGTTGGTTATATTTAGGGAATTATTCACGGATTCTTGAAGCACCTGCGTCTTGCTGAGTGGCGAGTTGCGGAAAACAACGTTGATCGAGCTCATCACGATGTGCGATGATTTATGGTTTTCACATATTAAAGTTGTTTATCTTTTGTAAGTCACGGTCAGGTTCGCTGATAGGATCACGTAAATAATTAAAAGTGTCTATAAACTTGTATAAGGAAGTTAGAAGGTTTAGGTGGCGTCAGGGCGCCGGCCGCTACGGGAATGGCGCGTGCCGCGCGGGCGCACCTGGGGTGGTTCGCGGGGGGATAAACAAGGGTACTTACATTTACTAGTTGCACACATGCCCTTTCTAAAGGGCGGTTCACGAACGGTCCCTGTTCAGTATAGCATACTTTGCTTGAACATATCTAATCAATATATATTTTATTACAATTGTAAATTATATTGAATCATACGTAGTTAACAACTTATTATTTGAACTTTAAAATCTTTACTAAGCTAATCCTTATCAATGTACTTAAACAGATTTTATTGGCTCTTAATTTTTTTTTGGTCTTTTATAAGAAATTAAAAAACTATAAGTCATTATTATTTAATCATATAGCTCTGTAGTAGTTTATGTTAACTAGTTATGTTACAACGTTTTTAGATTTTTTTTTTTATTGATTTATTTAAATTTTATAACGTAACTGAACGTGAAAACATCTCTGGACAATTATTAGGTACCAAGTTTTCAAATATTTTTCTTAGTAAAGAAATATACGTAGATGTTATAAAAGTAAATACTGACTATTTTATTTGACACTGAATAATTGAATTAAATAATTTGTTTTTATTAGGTAAAGAATTTAAAATACTATGATATAAAATGTATTATAACGACTACGGAGTCTACGAATATGAACATTCGTTCAATAATTTTCATTGGGGTGTCGCACCCAGCTAGCGATGTCATTGTGTGCGTATAACTATATATATATATACCTTCTTTATTCATGTGATTTTAATAAGTTAACACACACATACAAACCATTTAAAATGATACTCATACACGCGAATGCTGTAATAAATTAAAACATTTTTCTGCTTTATAATTTGTTGTCGGTATTTAAGGTGATAGAGAGGCTGAATCAATTTTTGATAAAGTTATAACATTAACAGTAGTACCTAACTCACTTTAATAAGTAATTTATAGCAAAAAAAAAGTTCAATTTACTGCTTTTTGCTCTTGGATTTTTGCTTCAATATGCTTAAGATATCTCATTATTGTTTCGTTGGTAATGGCAATGTGCTTTAGAATGCAGGAAATATAGGAAAAAAAAGGAAACCGACCGGAGTCTTATACGGTGTTACTACGTAAACCCATAGCTGATTTGTGTCAAATATTCAATTTGATACACAGAGGTTTACTCAGATATTAAATACTTATCTAATAATTAAATGAATATTATATTTATTTATATATTACTGTTATGCTATATGTATCACAGTTACGTTATAGGTGTTCAAATAAAGTTACGAATTTCAATGAATTATTCTTTTACATTTTATTATAGCGGCGCTGCTAAATAACTTGCTAAATATAAATAAGTTATATAATAAGAGCACTCCAAGATTTTTTATGACGATCGATGACAGACGAGAATTTATCAATAGTTGTCATCATCATCCCATCATGCAATACATCTTTTAAGGTAAGCCTTTAGGTAAATTAAGGTAAATTATAAATGAGCTTTTATTTTACACGTTTTTTGTAAAAAAAAAATGAAAATTTTATAGGGATATGTGAAGTTATTTTATATTATTATCTATTTCCAAATAACTCCTTTACAATGTGTATACGAATGTGTGTGTATTTGTGTATGTGTTCACCCACGCCAGCTGCATGGCCTTTAGCTTCTGTGCAGTGGCACGCGCCACTATCCTTTGACCATTGTTAGCTATCTGCGAGCTTAGACAAATTTACTGTTGCGGTATTATTTACTCTTATTACATACACTTAAAATGTATTTTAATTCTGTTAAACTTGAAAACATATTGGTTTTTACTTAAAGGATAAAAATTTAATAAGATTTATTACCGGTATAAGATTTTTTAAAAAATATAAAACAATATAAATCGTAAATAACAAGTATATAAATCAAACAAAAATAGTTAAAGTCATTGTCTCGATTGTTAACGTGCTATTATAATTATATGTTCATGTGAAAATAAATCACGAAATCCGACCATACTATCAACAGAGCCATCTTCGCTACTAAACACGTACATTTTTAAATGATTATCTTATTCGTAATTTACGTGAAAGCTAAACCAAGTTACAAGACAATGAATTATCGTTAGTGAAGAGAAGTAAGTCATGAAAGAAATCACAGTTATATTTTTACAACAAGTAACTTACAAGTGTCTAGTGATTGATATTTAAGGTCGCCGGTGGCCAGTTATATTAGAAGTAGAGAGTACATCAGGCTTTCATAATACGCATAATATTTTTAAAAAATCGTTTTTATATATACATCGTTTTTATCAATACATCGTTTGAAACCATTGCCAGTGAGATGTTATAATTACGGATTACTCGTATATCGTGTAAGCTCACGCCTGTTATCCTGGAAGGGTTAAGCAGGGGTGAAATAGCAAACTACTCCATCCACATATCGCCGAGCTTAGTTCCGTCCCAGATGTGACAGGGGGTGAGCCTGTCGCCATGTCAGGAACAAATTCAAGACTCCGGCATGATACTGAGTGGAAAAATCCAATATCACTTGACTCGATCCGGGGATCGAACCCGATACCTCAGAATGACGGTCGTACCATAATACAACTGCGCGACCGAGGCAGTATACATACAAATATTGTAAAATCATGGCTCTCTCCCATAAGGGCAGGCAACGACTACTTCCTTCCACCTTCTATGATCCTGATACACGTCTTTCGCTTCTTCTACTTTAATGAGCGATTTTATACACGCTCTTCGGTTACGAGTTCTAGTGACTGGTTGACATTTACAGATTCGCTCACTCACACTCTCCTTGTAAATTTATTTCGTTAATCTTCTTTCATCAATCCTCTCCACGTGTCCAAACCTATTAAGCATTCCTTTCTCTATCTTTGTCAATTCATCCTCTACCAAAACCCCATAACGTTACCTTATCATACTATTCCTTCCTTTATCTTCTCACTCCAGTTATTCTTTTTAGATTTCTCATCTCTACTGGAATAATCTTGCTTACATGCTTCTTCTGTAAGACCCATCACTCACTACCATACATAAATGCAGGTACTAGCACAGCCAATGGCCAAATTTGGAATATATCTTAAGATAATTTCAGTATGATAATTAGAAACGCCTGAAGATGTTTCGGAGCAGCAATTTTTACAATCATTTTATCGATTGATTATAAGGCGCTTTCATTTAGAAAAATATACAAATTTAAGTCCGTTGTAATAAGAAAACATAAAATGAATTAAATAAAAGATAAGTTATGCAACTATTACTATAAGTGATTATAACTTTAAGGTAAATATAATTGGAGTTACCGGATTAGACGATTTAAGAATCGTAGACGACACTCGAGAATAACATTCATAATTCTCATAAGTGTATCCTGTAATATAAGAAGTATTTTTTCGCATCAATCCGCTGAGTAAAGCGAAGCTCACAGCCTCGCATCTTGTGAACATGTGGCAGACGTAATATCACCGTCATGGTGCAGGCTACATATCCTATATTTAGCTTTGCCATATGTTAGTCCTTGAGGGGAAATCAAAGTGACTTTCGTAACATAAGGTAACATTATTTGTCAAAACAATAAAATCTCTTTTATTAGATTACTAAAATACTTAAATATATTGAAATCAAACTATCAAATCTTTATTCATAGGAAATTTTTGTATAATTTCGTTAGTAATAATTGATTTCGAAATTCGCAATTATTATCTTAAGTATGTTTGCACTTCTAATCATTCATCACATTATGATGAAACATTCTTGAATTGTTCTGCATACGAAGGTTTTTTTCTTCTTCTTGTCGTAATATTGCAAACCTTGCCAGGTACAGTTCGTAATCCCTCCGTGCCCCCTTATCCCTCCATGCCTCCTTATCCCTCTGTGCCCCCTTATCTCTACGTGCCCCCTTACCTATTGCATTGGGGGACTCCGGTCTCACTAATGCAATAGGTAAGGGTAGTGCGTAAACGCATTTCCTCCAACAACAAAAAAAACAAAGGTACAGCTAGTAAAGTTACATAATTAATTACTTTCAATAATGAATTTAATTTTTGTGTCTTTAATTAATGATACAATAATGAAATTCTATTACAAAGATGAATCTATAAAACGAAGAAGACGTAAAAAATTCAGAATAAAATAAAAGTCCATGTACTATGATTTATTTGTGCTATATAGGCTCACTACTTTAACCACACTTTAAGTTGTTGTTAAGAGACGATGTGGTACAGTATGGTAAACACACTAAGCCTAAAAATACACTAAAAGTACCTCAAGTGATGCAAACGAAATATACCTGTGGGTTTTGGCGACTGTTTTACAAACTTGAGGCTGGCAGCTATTCAGGTTGACATTTTCAAAAAGCCTACCACCAAATGGTTTAATCAAAATGATAACATTAACGGGAAACATTCTATACTAATATACAAAATTGAAGTGTCTGTTTGTAATGTCAACATAACATTTTTTTACTAAATACATATTATATATACGATACCTGTACCAAACATACAATTTTTTTTTTTAAAATTTGTCTGTCTGATCCGGCTAATCTCCGGAACGGCTTAATCGATTTTGACGGGACTTTTATACGGAACCCTAATTATTTTCCTAAAATTTTAAAGATACTAAGATGAAGTAAAAATATTTCTTATAAATTCAATTCTTGTAAACTTGCCCGTGAAACTGACCATGGAATCGGATTTTATTCGAATTTCATGTGTTTTAATTATTTTACGCGGAAACCTAATTATGTTCGAAAATTAAAAGTACTCTAAGTTACGCGTAGTAACTTCAGCTATTTGCCAAAAAAGTCACGTCAAAATCGGTCGGACAGACAATTTTTTTTTACTTTCATATGTATTTAGTTAAAAATTGTTATTTTGACATTATAAATAGACACTTGAAATGTATTTATTAGTATAGAGTATAGACGACTATCGCTATATTTAGCTAACAAAATGTCATTATAAAACCATACACATTTGACCTTATTTATAATAAGTATAAAACTCATACGGAGTTAACCTGCGAATAATTTCTTTTTATAACCAGCTGAGTTATGTATGAATGGCTTCGACGGGCTGGGCCACGTCTAATGCTAACCTATCTCAATGTAGTACGCCTTGCAATAGCTATGCTATTGAACGCTTCCCCGATCCAGACGTATTGTTTGTTATAAAAAACATAGAAATAAAAGGGAACCTTCAACTTGAAAATGAAGTAAGCTAAGGTCACCAGCACAATACATCGTCTTGCTCGTTTAGACTGCATCTAGACGACTAGACTAGGCATTCATATTGGATTGTAAAGGGGAGGCATAATAATATCATATCCGGCAATTTATTTTATTGGGCATAACTTTGAAGGAGCACAGTCTAAGAATATTAACACTACTATAAATGTATTCTATGGACAACCTAGATAATATGAGAAAAATAAATTATACCCAAAATATTTCGTAAGCTTTAGTTTATCAGAATTAGAATAAAATGGGTTCAATGGTATTCCATATAAAAATATTCTTGATACATTTTTTTAAAAGTTATTATTTCCCTATCTACTTTCTCAATTATCAAATCCTCAGAGCATTTATTTAATTTAGTTTATTAATCTGTGAATATATTATAGGAAATAGTTAATTATATTGAGTACTAGCTGTGTGCTCGCGACTGCAACCGAGTTTCATATATATTTCACTGCGTTTTCATTTCTTTAAACGGAACCCTAATTTTTTTTTTCTACAATTTTTGTGGTACTAAGATATATTTCTTATAAATTTAAGCACTTATCCGTAACACTGACCATTAGTTTCGAAAATCAAAAGTACCCTAAGTTACGTGAAGTAACTTCAGCTACCTAGCGAAAACTCCCGTCAAAATCGGTCCAGGCAGAGAAACAGTAAAAAAAAAATGAAAATTTGCATTTTTGGTATAGGTATCTTATATATCCATTTAGTAAAAAAAATATTTTGACATTACAAACGGGCACTTCAATTTTATTTATTAATATAGAAATTTAATTTATTAAGTCAAGGTTATAAGAGCAAGTATTGTAACCCAGTAATGTATTTTAAACATGCAGAAAATAACGTACTTCGATGTCGGAAATTGTCCCACATAAGACAAGTGAACCAGACAGACGTGAGAACCCAGTATAATTTACATACGTTCATGCAACTGGAATTGAATTATAATGAATGCAAAATAAGCTTGTGCCCTTGATACTTTTTATTTACAATTAAATGTACTTAATATTTTCTTATTTAAACACCTCGCCAATCTCAATGTTTACGTCCAGTTCCACTCTTCCTTTCATAGTTTTTGCTTGTCGTTGAACGCAACGCGAAACTTGTTCCTTCCCATGAGACCTATGAACGCAATGCATTCGTTTTCAATGAACTCCGTCAAGTTCTTATTCACTTACAATGTTATTTTTGTGCCGCTTAAACATTACCAAAGACGATTTTGTACTTTATGAGTTAGAAATAAAGCATCAATCAATTTTCATATAAGTAGTGTTTTAAATTTGTTTCGCTACAAAGTCCTTTCTTAGATTTGAGAAATAATGAATACGCTCTCGTTTTCAATGGCAAGACCGTTACATGCTGAGTATTGGCTTATTCAAGTCTGTTACTAAGCAGATATATTGTAAAGAAAAATTTATTTCTTTTTTTTAAAGAAACAAGTTCGTTTTGTTAATGTTGTTATTATTTTTCGATAGAGTAATAAATCCGTAAAAATACATGTACGTAATTATTTTCTGGGCTCGCTCGTTCTAAATTAAATATTCTTACAAACAATATAAATCTCAGAATAAAAGGTAATTAAATTCTTTCAAGTATTATTATTCGTCCTAAGGCTAACTTACTAAAAAATATTAGATCCTGGCAGATGTTTAAGTTCACGCCGCGCCGGTTATGCACACACATGCTTATGTATATCTCTCTCTTTTTAACTAACGGACACTGTTGTCAGTGTGAGCAAGAGGAAATGTTAAAATAGGGGTTGCTTTGAGGGTTGCCACGTGACCTTATTCCCTGTTGCGCACCCACACAGACAAACTAACCCTCGATTTTATTATTGATCCAGAGAAAAAATCTCTGTGATTAATGCCATTGTTGGACGATGCAGTTCTATACAGTAATTTTCTGATTAATCATTACATTGATTTATGTCGGAGAATGTATTTATTTTATTAGCAAATGAACTGATCAGATTATTGAGTATTTAATCAAACGTTGGATAATAAAATTATAACGACCTTTTCATCGCATATTTATAAATTATTTTTCATTGAATGCACAAACTATTTCAATAAATATATCTATCTATAGATAAGAAGGTGAATTTCTAAATTGTATTGGCGTGTCCAAAATGTCTTCATAAAAATCTATCTATTATTTAACACGTAAAAGTCGTCTATCTGTTTGTTTGTTTATCCGTTCGTTGTCTTATAAATCGAGGACCACTGAACCGTTTAACCTATTTACTAGACCACGTTACCGGGTCTATTGCGTCAAATAATATGTAAAATTGTATACGACCGAGAAGTATACATAATAATAAAAACATTTTCACAATAATCCTTACGTTATATAAAAGGTAACGTCTGTCTGTCTGTTTATTACTATACGGGAGCGGAGCCGCGCCCAAAAAGCTACTTTGTATAAAATATTTATAATCAAAACATACGATAGGTTGCGTAGGTATAAATTTCATTATTTGTCTCTGATTTGGCTGATTTCATAGCATTGGTAACACGAACCTTTAATTTTTTCCCCTAGAGACAATCTAAGCTAAAGCTATGAAGCTAACTTTTCACTTCAAAAACTGTAATATCTATAAGAAATCATTCCTGCAATCATTAAAGTATCTAAGATTTAAATGATCTATTATACAAGGAAATAATAACATCAAGTCATTGGCTTCCGACAACAATTTTAGTTTGTAAGAAAAATAAACTACTACTAGCCTATTATATCAAGTTACACTACTTAAACTGTCGTCAACCGCCACCCACACGGTTCCTTTTTCTGTTTTTTTACCGATCTTTTTACAAAAAACTATATAGATTTCCTGTTAGAAAAACAAACACACTACACGTTTATTGACTCGAAATGTTTAGTTTTAAATGTCTAGTTGCGAATGAATGATGGATTTTGAATGACGAACGGCCCGTGACGCGGAATGAGGCTTCCGATGTTTTATGATACGAAATTATTATTACACATATATCTATTAAAACCCTTCTTTCATTTTATAGAGAATATTTTGATGGCTTATTTACGTTGATAACTTTAGGAGTTTACAAAAAGTTTGTAATGATTTTGTTGAGTTAGGTAGGTAGTCATTTTACTTGGTTATTCCTGTTATTATTAGACGATGTTTCTTCTGTTTCTTTTCTTCTAAATCTTATGATTATCGCGAATCTTATATTTACTTAAAACAATATCTAGTTATCTATAGAAAATTACAGATTTATTATTAAGTTATAGTTTAATTTTTTTCTTGTTTACACGGTATGGGTTCATTGCTTTGACCATAATTTCACTTGACGTTAAGTGACGATGTGGTCCAGGATGGTAACACACACTAAGCCTAGGTACTGGTTCTCAAGTGATACTGTCGGAACACACCTATTGGTATTTTGGCGGTAGGTTTTCAAACTTGAGGGTGGTAGCTACCCAGGCGGGCATCATTAGAAAATTCCCTACTACTATACTATGGCTTCCTCGCGATGTTTTCTTTCACCGAAAGCTCAGGCTGGTTATAGAATAGGATAGGCTGATTCGAAAATACGTCTATCGATGTGGTATCCGGGTACGCTATCAATGATTCATAAGGGCTTTAACTCCAGAATCCTATTATATTTTAAATTACCTATATATGTTCATAATTTTATTTTTTTTAAATCATGTTATTAGATTCCAATAAGGTTTTAAAAATCAGATTTTATCACTAGATTCCTCACTATTATGCAAAAACTATGATTATAATTATTAAGGATAGTTTTTATTTCTCCACGCACACATAACAATTGTCACAAATATATTAATTCAAGAATGATTTGGACGTAATTACATTCATTAATTCATTTTGATCTTCATAAATCGGTCAGATAATATATCTACATTTAAAAGAAAGTATTATGGAAATCGGTTCAGTAGATTTCGAGTATAAGGCAACTGACGGATTGACAGACAGAGAGACGTTTTCTTTATAGTATAATACCTGATTCGGTGGCTCAGTTGTATTACGTTACGAGTGTCGTTCTGAGGTTTCAGGTTCGATCCCCGGGTCGGGTCAAGTGATATTGGGTTTTTCTACTCAGTATCATCCCGGAGTCTGGAATTTGTACCCGATATGGCGACAGACTGACCCCTGTCACATCTGGGACGGAACTAAGCTCGGGGAAATGTGGGTTGTGTGGTGTAGTTCGCTATTTCACCTCTGCCTAACCCTTCGGGGATAACAGGCGTGTGAACTTATTTTATTATGTTGTTATTATAATGTAATAATTTATAACAAAACTTACATAATTAGTCACATAGAAAAATCATGTCAAAAGTGAAATGCATCGTAAATTCATGACAAAATCATCTACTAAAATTTCTCAGCTAATGTATCACAATGCTATAAAAATTTATCGGGTTTAAAAAAAAAGTCCGAATTGAAAATTATTATCTGTGCATCCGATTTTGGGTAAATATATCAAATTTAACAAAATAACAGAAGCGAACTGATCGGGCTGACGGGGCGTAGGCAGCGATTTTAATCGACGGCCGACTTGTAGGTATTAATTTCACGTCTCGACGATGATGGCGTGATTGTATTTTGGCCTATCGTGCCGTGCACATTACTTGAAGTAATAAATGATGAGAGAAAATAAAAGGAGAAATGTAAAAATCCTTAAAAAAGTTCATACGTAAATAGTAAGTTAGGGATTGTTCATAAATGACGTGACATAATTTAAGAAATATAATTTTTATATTTTTAAGAAAGTAAAAAATATTATAACGAAACCAGT
The DNA here is from genome assembly GCA_014132275.2 of Samia ricini. Taxonomy (NCBI): domain Eukaryota; kingdom Metazoa; phylum Arthropoda; class Insecta; order Lepidoptera; family Saturniidae; genus Samia; species Samia ricini. The sequence goes on along the minus strand of AP028159.1, from coordinate 27,199,659 downwards.
TTCCAATCGAAGATATTTCGTAATAGCAGCATGTATGTTACACACTTTAACATTTTTATTTAATTATTTCTATCATCAATGTTTTATATAAAATCATATATTATGTTTATGTAAACTGCATGTAAGTAATTTATAATTTTCTATATTATTTTAAAACGATGTTTTTAAATGTTTAATTGTCTTTTTCTCAAAATTGTGTTCGCGTTCGGTCGCGAAATATCAAACATATGCAACCGCCTTTTGCAACCATAGTGTAGTGACTACGGCGGGCGTCTAGCGCGACAGTCCTGAGCGAGAAAGTGCGCGTTATTTTCAAATGTTCCTACCCGCCTGTTGCGGCCACACTACAGGCCTATGTAGCGAGCGACACAATGCGCGGTTGGCGGGTGTAACAAACCATTTCGGTCTTGTCGCTCGGCCTAAGCGCGTTTACACAATAAAATAAAACGGTGATATACGCTGAAGGGTTTATAAGTAATAATTAAATCCAAAAAATCCTCATCCATGGTTTGCAACACCTGGAATACGCCTAATCGCTAGAACAGCTCGTCACGCACTGTGGCCACTCGCAATCCTCGTCCGACGCACTTGCCGCAGCCCTAGTCACCGTGCATTTACTGTGAACGCACAGATCTACACACAGAACGCACAGATGTATACTAAAAATTTGGCCAAAGAAAATATCTGCTATTAAAAAAGAATAACAGTTCAGTCGTTTTCAAGTTATAAACCCGCAAACGGACAAACAGATAGAGAAACGTTGGAATGTATGGAAACATGGCAATTGACATATCTCTAGATCTTGAACGCTACTACTGTTCGCTTTAGATATTTATTCTACCAACGATTTAGATAAAGCGATGAATTCAATTTTTGTTTTGTTTTATTAAAACTCTACCGTATTAAATAAGTTATATCTTTGAGAACATGATAATTATTAAACGGATTATTTTTCATATTGTATAAGGGTATTACTTACAATCAGATATATAGTTACGAGAACATTTCGTAAGCAAAAAACCGGCGACTACTGTGGACAAGTATTTGATTTACGAGAAATAAAAATTTCCAAGACGTTTTTAACGGCACAATTAAAATATTTAAGGAACCACCCTCAGTGGGTGGTGGACAGTTCTCACGAGCCTATTAAATATAATTTTATTTGTTTTTTTAACGATTTATTGTTTGCCTGTGACGTGTCCTTTTGTTTGTCGCCAAAATATATTTCGGTGCCATTTATTGACATGTTTTATGATGTGATTTTGAAAGGCGGCGCTAAAGCATTTTTTTTTGCATAGATATTGTTTTGAGGTAATGTTGTGATTTTAGTAGTCGTAGCTTAGTCCATTTATTTTTCCTTACAATTTTGATGTATTACGTAAAATCACGCTTTGATAAGATCGAACAAATATAATATGAAAATTGAGTCTTACTATGTTTGATTCTGAAGTATTTTTATCATACAAAGAAATCTATTCACTTAGTTACAGTCGGTATTAAAAAATGTAATTATAAACGTAAAATTATTAAGAATATCTTTAACATCATGTAGATTAATTGTTTGATATTTGACAAAGAAACCCTTTCATAGAATCGTTTGTTCAGATGGACATTCATAACCGCACGATAGTATCAACGAGTCTGCATACATGTCGCAGATAAAATAAAATTCTATTATAAATGATACGTAAAATGCGTTGTCAGCATGATACTAACTGGGGTTAGTGAAATCAATTTTTTTTTAACTTAAAGGGTAGTAATAGTTTTGTCCAAAGGACAACAATATTGTGACGAAACGTCTAAATGATATCACAGCGTGATACTGACGGAGGCGCTCACCGTTTATAAGCCACCTGCTTTAATATTCAAAATTATCATATTATAACTATTTTTAACCCTCACTACATCGAATAGTAGCCGATATAAGAAAGAATATTTGATTAGTTTATGTTTATAGTTTCGAGAAGAGCGGTGCATGTCAAAGTCGTTTTAATAAACTCGCTCGTGCGCCACAACATAAGTGTGGTCGATTGCTTTTAAATCACTACCCGTCGAACGCGGCTTGAATTTTCGTTATCTATTGAAATAATTCCCAAGATGCCGTTGAAACATAGTAGGTCTGTGAGCGCAACGAGAACGATTTAATTGAATAAAATTAGCCAATAAAGTGTAGCGTTCGAAGTGTACAATAGCATACCGGCTGTGCATCACGAAACGCGTAAACAAGCCTTATTTACAAGTAACCCCTTTGGGAATTCACATTAAATGCTCCCAATATACTGCTGAGATCGCGTACATGCATCCATGACTAAGGCGGTAATAGTTTTTTTCAATTCCATTGTAACTCGAAGGCTATATCTTTGCAAGACATACACTGTTTTACAAATTTTTACAATACGCGTAGTGCCTATTTGAGCTGGATATTTATTAGCATCCATATAAAGTCAATAATACATTTATTTGTAAGTATAAATAAGTTATTACCATAATAATGTTTTCTTTGAAGAAAATCGTTCTAAACTTGTTCAAAACTGTATTAAAGTTATTCAATCTTTTCATTAAGGTTAATTATAAAAGAGAATATTACAATTCTTAATATGTCGATTACCAATAAATATGAGACAATAGGAAGACAATAGGAAAACAATGGGTATCTGGCATAAACGCCAGGTTAGTGCTCAAGGGTTTAAGTACTCCTATAACGTATTATTAACGCACAACAAATTAGCATTGCCATCCAACGTGGCAATATGGCCAGCCTCCTGGGAACCTTCCCGTCTGGCGGCGAGCTGGACGGCATTCATTATTTATAGTATTTTATTTTATTTTTATTTTAAATTTTTTGTGTATAAATTTTTGTTACTTTATTTTCAAATCAAAATCAAAAATCAAAATTTATTTATTCAATTTAGGCCCTAAGAAGGCGCTTATGAACGTCTAAAACACTACCACCGGTTCGGAAAACAACCCAGTCGAGAAGAGTGCAGGCAAGAAACTCGATCTGGTTCTTTTTTTTTCATAAATATATATATATATATCATTTTTTTTGTCATATAAAAAACTATACAAATCGTAGTTTTTAGTGGACGCACAGAGATGTGGGTTATTTCCAGACATCACTATCGTTCACGTAATGATCCACCCTGTAATAACTTTTTGAGATTAAAACTTGCTTGACATAATACTTGAACTTATTGTCAGGTAAATCGGTAATGTTACTTGGGATCTTATTGTAAAACCGAATACTATTACCTATAAAGCTTTTATTACACTTACTTAACCTAAAGCGTGGCTCCGGCCAACTTGTCTTTACTTCTAATATTAAAATTATGACGATCATTCACTAGATCTAGCTTGTCTAAATTTTTACGAATATGCATTAAGTTATCGAAGATGTATAAAATATAAAAATATCTTATAATGAATGTTGCTTTAAGAAATTACAATCGCATGTATTAATGAAATAATAGCATGATAGATGTAAAACGTTTATGTAATATAAAGAAATAGAAAATTGTGTCTTAATTGTAGGAGCAAACGATATGTTTGATTATTACAGAAACATATAATTAGTTAAATAAAACAATGTCTGTCGTAACTAATTTAAGGGGCTGCACGGAAGTGATCGCGAGCCATCGGTCGGCGATCTCGATGCGCAAGTAGAATTTTAATCAGAAACCTCGCCTTCTCTGAAAATGATTCGCGAACATTCTTCTCAAAAAAATATTAGACGTATCAACAAGCACAACTAATAAACGAATTCCCTACACCGCTTTATCAATATTTCAGTATATCGAATTAACAGGAAAAAATGTCTGACCATCTCTGATTTATGAACAAAATTGATGCAATTTTCTACCTCGTTATTTTTAAAGACCGTTTAAAATGATACACGCTTAATTAACAAGTCGAAATTACATGAATATAATTATTGTGGTTTTATAAAATATTTCCCTATTTGCAACTGTTCTTGTGACAAATGTACGGCGGTGGACGCTTTGTCGGCAGCGGTAATAAGACTCAGCGCAACTGCCAGACAAATTTAGCCCATAAATCTTAGGGATGCGTCGATCTGCATCGTTAATTCACTACATCGGATATCGATATCGTAATTCATTCATAATTATATTATATCATTTATTTATTATTGTCAGAGACATTTGTGAAGGTTAAGGTTAAGGTTATTTAAGAGTATGTACATAGGAACCTATTTTAGTTAATAGAATAGATAATGCACATAAAAAAATTCTAAGTAACTATCATTTATAGAAACGGTAAATTCTAATAATTAATCATTTATACTTTTCCTAATATTTTATAGTTATATATTGGTATACAATATTTTTTGTATTCGGAAATATAATAGATTGGCTGATTTTGTAAATAGTTTTTTTCCTGTGTTTTCGCTGCTTGATACATTTGCTATTGATGTCACTTTTATGATTATAACGATAATTTTAATAAAAAATTATGAAATACTGAGAGTCAAGTCATTTTTTTACGTGATAGAGCGACACCATTCGACTATGATGAAATGCGGAGAGCTGAAGGAAACGAATGGTGCAAGAAACGTGCTACTTGAATCCAGGAGCAATAGAATATTATTTAATTTACGATGATTCTGATTCTGTGGTTATTATTATAAAATTGGAAAAAAAATGTAATTTTATAATTTTGTAAAATATGAAATGCAATTCAGTTTCGTTTTAAGGAAGTGTCTTTATTCCGCACTACGCACAATATGATACACATATTACTAATTATTGTAACTTAATAAACAATGGAATGAAAGACATCGTTTCTTATTTTTTTTTGTTATCAATTCATTAAAAAAATGTGTGGTTATTAATTCTATAAATATATTACTATATTGAAAATCGTCCTAAAAGTTCAAAAGCATATATGTTGCTTAGACTTTTTTGGTGTGTGAATTTTTATATAAGGTATATTTTTTAAGTACGTTAACAGTGTAATTTTTATGTTCTATTTTAAAAACAAACTAATTTTTTCAAGCTGGACGATTATATAGAATTAGATAAATTTAAAAGTTTCCTTTTGTTTAGTTGTACGCTTTTTGTGTAATCTATATGTATGCAGTATGTATGTGTTTCTGTATCTGTATGCAAGCCGCATACAAGCCACAGGTTGTTAACGATGGTGCGATATCGTTTTTTTTTTCTAAGCAAACAGAGATAAGAACCCGAGGAGCTCAAAGATTTTAGAGCGATTTTTTGAGATTTGCACGGAGTAAAAAATCTTTTTTTTTTATTTAGTCATCTTTGAGAATGATACCGCACAAAACTCACCACCCATGTTCTAACATTATTATCGGGGCTTGATCTAAAGGAAGCAAAGAATTATAGGATATTTATACAATTTATTGCCACCGCAAAACAAGGGAAAGTCTGATAAACCTCTTGTTTTGCGATAATAGTTGTATAAATAGATCTGATATACCGAAATTTATATTTAATAACTTGAGAGTCAATAAATTTATTGCCGGAATTATGGCACAGAATACTGTAAAGAAGCGGTGATAAATAAATGGTACTGATTCCGGACTTTTCCGATTCCATATTTCGTAATATGTGGATAAAAAAATCTACAATATTTTGTAGACCCGTGCTTTTAGTTTTGTTTTTTTTTTCGAACTGACTAACGCTATTGTATTAAATGCCTTGACAGCTTCACTGGCTTTGTACCTTGTAGTTGGTAGTACCTGCATTGAATGTTACTCCACCGCGCTGGCAGTGACTGGCAAGAACTTTTCCAGTTGGGGATTGGAGCATGTCTTAGGCTGCTACTAAAGTGACTATTACTTCTGCTTTTTATGTCTACATGTGGAAGCAAAGGGTTATGTCATTTGTTGATGACAAGAAGTTAGTGTAACACAATGCGTTTTATGATCAAACTCTTCACTCATATCAATAGCCATCGGTCAACTTTCGCACCAATGGCAGATTTACCAATACAACTCTTAAATCAGCCTGAGCTTTCGGTGAAGGAAAACATCATGAGGAAACCATAGCTTGGTGGTAGAGTATTTTTAATAATTCCCGCCGGGGTAGCTACCACTCTCAAGTTAGAAAACCTCTCGTCAAATACCAATAGGTGTTTTTCCGGTACTTCTAGACTTTTACCATCCTGGACCACATCGTCACTTAACATCAGGTTAGATTATAGTCAAAGCACTGAGCCTATATCGTTTCAAGAAATCCGATTTACTATTCCTGTGAAATAAATTGCAACGTCTCATATGTCAGTGTGTTTTGCTATTAAAAACACGATTCCGATAGCGTGATTTACGACAGAAATATTTGAAAGCAGCGTTACTATCACAATCCTTTAATTAATTCTACAACGTTCTTCGCTAGCTCTTTTACGTCAATATTATTAAGTTATATTTTCATCTTCTTGATGATGGAAATGTTTGCGTCTGCATCAGATTAAAATTAATGCAACAGCTGGATTATTAATTAATTTATAATATTTAATATGTATCTGGGATAACGCGTGATGCGCGTTGCTTGTCGATTTGGGTGTAAAATATACGTAGAAAAAAATACTTTACATAATTTATACTATCACTGATCACATTCTGATATATATTTTTTACGCTTATTTTAAAATATGTAGTAAGAAAAGATAATATAAATGAAAATTAAGACATGACGTGTTAGTAATCTATGATAATTAATTTATGCAAATTACTATTTCGGTATATTATCTAAAAATAAAATATTTTACTACTGCATTTTTTTTAAAAACACGACACAATAAATGCGCTTTGATATTAATTAAGTCATTGTCAACAACCACGTATTGCTGTTTTAAATATTTAACGAGGTATAATGAACGATATTTCACTGATAATTGGCTGATATAATGACCCAAGTTGCATACAAATCGTCTTTTGTCCTGATTATCAACATTCTAATTATCGTTTAGAAAAATGTATTATTTAGCCTTTTGTCTTTATTTTGCTGTGAGCGTGACTGCAATGGTTTCTATAATATATGATTATTAATGGAATTTTACTTTAAATAAAGTCCGCAGAATAATTTATTTAAAAATTATTTATTTATTCAATTCGTCAATAAAACGGGTAATATACTTTTTAGGAATCATTAAAAATTTTATTACATAGAAGGTGTGAAAATGTGTCAGAGTTTGCAAATTTTTAAACGATACAACTAATCTTATCACATGTTTATATTCAATTTGGAATAAAATTTATAAATGAATGGTATAATTATAATAATTATGAATAGGTGGGTAATAAACACTTAATAAACAACTTGGAGGACTTGCAAATTAATAATTAATTACATATAAATTAAAGAATGTTAAGATGTATTGAATTTAAATTATTTTAAATTCATATATAAATTTTAAATTCATAAAACCATAAAAATACCGGAAAATGTTGGATAATAAAGTATGATAAGATATTTTGCAATGACTACCTCACTATTGGTTGATTTGACAAATTGGTAGGTCTTTGAATATTGTTAGGCAAAATATTTATGCTTTGTAAACTTTTGCGTTTTGTTCTCATTTTTTATAAAATTAATGACCACAAACAGACGAGGGTAGTTTCCCATAATTACCCCGCTGACAAAGACACCGCAACACCTCAGTCGTCTCGTAACCACGGCCTGTGTGACCAGGCGGAAACGTCGAGAAAATAACAAAGTAAGTGCGCGTTTTAGACCCGAAATATTAATTAAATAAAAACTTTTATGAAAAAGAACAAATACCATTGATTCATCTTTTTTAATATATTTTTCTATTATCTGTATAGCAATCTGATAAAGATATTAAAATACAGAGATATTAAAAAAAAGTATTATTAAATGAAAACTAAGAAAATCGATTATGATAATTTAACAATCGTAAAGTCTATCTAAATTGATAATAAATTAACTATAGATTATATTAATAGAGTCCAATTAGTAAACGGCGGTTTATTATATAAAATCTTACAAATTAAAGAATACCATAGTCTCTCCAGAATAATATTTCTTAATAATAATAGCTGAAGTAGAAATATCTGTTACAGTTTTATCGCTAGTAATCGGATATATGTATATATTTTTTTGTTGACCGTAAAATGCAAAGCACGTTTTGACGTCTTAATCCAATCAAGCAAATTAGTTATTAGATTACACCGGAGTCGTTTAACAATAAATTATTGACGTATCAATAGTTTTCGGACGCGTGGCTAAGCAATTAACATTAACGTAGGTCAGAAACGATCGAAATTTTAGTAAACATTGTAATAAATATAGCTTTTAAAATACATCCTCATCAAGTTCGGAGTTTTTGTTGATTTCTTTTATTGTTGGATTTTAACCCCTTGAGCACGACCCTGGCGTTTACATCAGCTTTTCGTTGTTTTACTATTGTCTCATTTTTATGGGTAATCGACATATTAAGATGGTAATCATCATCATCTCAAATGACAACGTCCACTGCTGAACAAGTCTCACTTAAGTTGTGGAAGAACATTGTCATAATTGGCACGCTTGGTAGACGCAATGGTGATCGCAGTCAAATATCTATGTATCCTTAGCCACCTTCTGTCAGCATCCTCGAGAAGATACGCGATGGTACTATTATTAGCCGACACTAGGCGGAATTGGAATTTATTATTTAAATTATTTATTTAAGATGGTGTTTGAGTGGAACTGTTGATAGTGGTAACTGAATAAACTTAGACGTTCTTAATTGCAACATTTTGAACTGCATGGCCGTAAATTATATATTTGATTGATACTTAGAGAACTGAATATTATGAATTACCTTCTCCATCACCATGTTTCATAACTAGGCTTACCATTAAGACCTAAAAGGTCAGGCTCATCGTAAGAAACGAAGTAAGGACGATAAATACAATATCCGTGAGTATTGTCATAAAGATATTACATTTTTCATTATTCACGACGTGACTTTTTTAGGACCTTTGATAAATCCTAATAATGGGCTAAAATTTCCTTATCACGCTGTGAAGGTAAAAAGGCTTGCAGTTACTTTACATGATAATTATTTATTTATAAATAAGAGCTCAGTTTTACCAAGCAAATTATAAATAGATGCATGTGTTATAACCATATTGACATATCATGTTAGACGTGCACGCACACCTGTATTTTAGAATCATTGGTTTTACAGTCTAAGGCAATAAAAGTTGTAAGGTAAACTAAATTTATATACGCACATGTGTGTGGGTATGTTTAGTTGATTAGACCAGAGTATCTTCAGTGACAGCCATACAGCCCTAGCGAAATTCACCACAGCCGGCTATTGCGGCGATGTAAATCATAACAATTTAATCTGTTGTTTAGTAATGGTCGCTAACAATGAGCCTAATTAGAAAGTTCAAAAGGCAATGGAGAGGACTATGCGCGGAGTTTCGCTGTGTGATCGAATCATAAAGGAGGAGTCCGCAGAAGAACCAACCAACATTATTACAGAATTACCAAACTTAAGTGGCAATGAGCAGGGCACATTATTTATAGAACAGATGCCTGATGTGGACAACGGGTTCTAGCATGGCTCCCGCGTACTGGAAAACGCAGCGAGGTTAGGCCCCACACAAGATGGACCAGGTGACGCAAAACCTGTTGTTGTGGCGACCTTTGGGGAAGACCTATGTCTAGCAGTTGTCTTTTGATTGAATGAATGGATAGATGGTTAAGTAGCAATGTGATCTAGGATAGTAATCACATTAAGCCAAGTGAAGTGATGCTGCTGGAACACACCTATTGGCATTTGGGGAAAGGTTTTCAAACTTGAGGGTGGTAGCTGCCCTGGCGGGCATTATTAGAAAATCCCCTACCATAATGTTATGGTTTCATCACGTTCTTTTTATTCACCGAAAGCTCAGGCTTATTTATAGAATTGGATTGATGGGTACGAACCTCGGAAAGTGGAATCCGACCGCGCTACCGAAAATGCCATCATTGGTACTTCAAAAAAAAAAAAACACGCTTGAAGATATTTTTTATTATCTTATTGCTGTATTTTTTAATCAAATTTAATTTACTACTTTATACTTATTTCTTAGCTTTGAAAAGGGTTTAGTTTTATCTAGTCAGTGACAAATCTTCGACATGAGGCCATTATCTAATTAAAATCTTGAGACGTGATCCGTTGGGATAATTAACTTAATATATTTTATAGTAACAATATAACGTCTTGTTGTATGATTTATTTGTAGACACTTAGGAATTAATTATATAGACTTTTGGAGTTTAACTATCAGAAATTCTGTCGGTTCTTGTGACAGTCATGAGATCAAAATATTGTGGTAAATTTAAAATGTATGCTATTTGCTATTAGTGGAAAGCTAACAAGAAATATTTTTTTTAAACGTCGTGTTCTTCAATTTTATTTGCAAAATGATTATTACTGTAAGTGCTACAACAACTTACCTAATAATAGATCCATATTTCACAGATGTCTACTTTGAATACAGATACCACAATGAAGATCTAAATGGTCAACGTTCACACATCACGTACGGGTCACCACAGACCTATTATTAATACTTTTTTTTTAACCGGCTCCTTATCTGACGCTGGAATCCTTTCAATCCATCCGTTGTATTGTTTTTGAACCACGTTTTTTGTTGATATCAATATTTTTTACGATTGGTGTTACGATAAAACAGTGATTTGTTCCGAAGAGATATCGAACGAGATAGATGCCTTTAGGGCTCTTATGATACGTTTATCATTAGTCGGCAACCTTTCTTTTGTATGTAAATATTTTATTGTTATACAAAAACTAATTTTGTGTGAGTAATGAGAACGATAATAAAGCCTTTTTCGATCCTTTTCCTATTCGAGTATCGACCACTTTCATGATTTCGTTTTTCATGAATATCATCTATTCGTTCTTGCTTTTTTTATCCGAATAATCATATTTTTAGAACAGTGTAACTGCTTGTATATTGCCTTCTAGTTGAATTTATTTTATTTAATAGAATAAGCCGACATTGCCTGAAGAATTGCCAAACTGAAGTGGCAATGGGCTGGCCACATTGTTCGTAGAACCGATGCCCGATGGAACCCACGGATTCTCGAATGGCTGCAGCGTACTGGAAAATGCAGCGTGGTTAGGCCCACACAAGGTGGACCGACGACCTGGTGAAGGACGCGGGAGTCCGCTGTATGTGGTGGTGTCTAGCAGTGGACGTCTTTCGATTGAAGGGATGGATGCCATAGAATATGTTTTATAGGAATAAATAACTAACCCTAAAGTATGTGAAGTTTGTATAAAAATTAATTAAATATGTGTTTAATTTAACCAGTGTTCACCTAAGGGTCGTAATTTAACCATAATCCATGAAGAAATTTTGAGAGGAAAATATTTTCTTTTAATAATACCAATAAAGTTGGTCAATCAAATCTATTAACAAAAAAAGAAAATATGTTGTCAAGCAAAGAAGAAAACTAAAAGTACTAAAGAATGCCATCTTTCTCTATTTGTACATAGATTTTAAAGAACATTTATGTAATCGTATTGCATACACGTTTTGGCAAATAAAGAAAAATCTTATATCTTTTCAATTAAAGTTACTTTGAAATAAGTCTATCTGCTATAATGCTTGTAACGTAAATTTATCAGTGGATTTGATATTAGCCTTATTAAGTTTCACAAAGTTTTAGCCTTTTATATTTTGATCAATCTATTTGTATTTATCCAGACTTAACATTAAATTTTATCAGAATCCGTGTAGTAGTTTTTGTGCAAAGCAAACACCAAGATATACAGACAGAGTCGACAATTCTGAAAACCATAGAAATGTGGGTCCGTCATTAGTTCTAAAGCGCCCAAGTTTTTGTGTAAAGGACATACACATATTTTGTATTTTTTTTTTTAAGTTTTGTTATATTATGTATTACATATTGATTAGAATATTATTCTCAATTAAATAAACACTGTGTATAGGTTTTCATTTTTATTTATTTATTTATTATACCAACAAAGTGTACATCAACATAATTGTAAATGGCCTTCTGTTTTTATTGTGTACAATTTTATGCTTTATATTAGCTGTAAGTTTTCCGTAGAAGTTTAAAATAAAATAAATTTATGAGTTACATTGGCATTACAGGCGCGCTAGATGCCACCTCAATTATAGGCACAAATCACAAGCTCAAAACATTAGCTCATGTAAACAATTTATTACATTTATGATAAAAAAAAGAGAAATTACATAACAAAAAAAAAATAGTAGGAATAGTGCTATAAGTTATGTCATGCATATAAATAATTAATTTTACTTTGGTCTTTCAATTTTGTGTACATAAAATACTTAGAATACGTATATAGATACTTTAAAGAAATATTTTATGATGTGGAATACTTGACTCTCTTAAAGTGTTGTACATAGAAATAGTAAAAAAAAAAGCAATTATTAAAAAACACCACCATCATAACCATATTTCCAGTAAAACAGAAGAGATCGTGCTGCAGATTTTTAGTTTTAGGAATGCGATTGGCTCTATTGTGGTATGTTTTTAATTATATTGTAAGTATGTATGTATGTAGTTTTGCACCTACCTTTGCTACTTTTTTCTCCACCCTAAGGTTGACTGGGAGAAAATACCTAAGGCATTAAGTCCTCCTTTGTACATAAATGTGTGCAAAAACTGTTAAATAAATAAGATAACCATAGTGCTTACTAGCAAGCTAAACCCAGGCACGGGCTTTCAAGTGAAAGTGAAATCAGAACACACCTACAGGTATTTTGCGACAGATTTTCTAACTTGAGGGTGATAGCTAGCCAGGCGGGTATTAGAAAATAACCTGCTATCAGGCCATTTTGAACCAACGACCATCAACGTGGTATTTGACCACACTGGCGTTAAGCCATCCTCGCTTCAGATTTAGCTAATGACGTTGTCAAAGTTCCATTATAACGAACGTAAATGCCCATCTACTTCATTGGAATAATATGGGTTATATTTTGATATAACTTCCTCAAGCAACGATTAATATTATAAAACAATTAATCACCTCATATTCAAATATTCGAATAACATCTTTAATGGTTATCTTTTAAAATTTATGTATGATTGATATCGGTTTTCGTATAATTTCGTTGTGGTATCTCTTCACGGGGAATTAATAGAGTTGTTTGTTTTAGTGGCGTTAGTTGGCAGTCGCCGCGGGCGCTCGACGTATTCCGCGTTTTAATGAAGTGTTGAATTTAGTGCTCTGCTCGTACTAAAGGAGTCTATACATCTGATTATGTTGAGGGTTATTTTTTCAAACTTAAACTAGAAATGTAGTTTTTGAAGTGAAACCTTTTTGCTCGTAATGACAGTAAAATTTCAAGTGATTGGCGTCAAATGAAATAACGTATATAAGTATGTAGTGAGAGAAAACGAGACAAGAATAACAAGCATTTGATTTAGATTTTGACTGTGTATTATTATCTCCTATTTTAACTATATATCGCTGGATAGCTGGAAGAAAATGCCAAATGGTATTACGCTCAATACCCTATGCACAAATTGTATGTGCAATAAAGTTTTTATCTATCTACATATATATTACGTTTTTGGGAAAGTGTGCCATGATTGTATTTTAAAAAGTGGAGCATACCCCAACCCCTTATTTTCCCTAATCCCTAATTTGTTTTACAAAATGTTATTTACATATTACCACAGAAGTTGTTCTGCTGACACGTGTAATACACGCTCTTTTTTAATATCATCTTATATAATAAAAAGTATAGTAAAACCTATCCAGATAATTGTTATTTGATTATTTAAAAAATACAAAAAAAATTGTGAAATACCTTTAAAACATAATTATTAAATTAATACATTAACGTAATAATAAGCAATAAAATCGAAAATATATTAACTTTACCTACTCTCGTATACAGAATAAATTTAATTTGATTCGTACTTTTAACCTTGGAATATGTTTAATCATATTTCTTAATATTCTTGTAGCATCAAACCGTACAATTTAGATAAATTAAATTACAAGTCTATGAAAATGTTTTGCATGTATTACAATACTGTATAGGAAAGGGTTTATCAAACTTTTAAGGTATAATGTAGTAAATTAACCCCTTGAGCACTAACCTGGCGTTTACGCCATTAACCCATTGTTTTCCTATTGTCTCATTTTTATAGGTAATCGACATACTATATTTCATATTTATATAGATGATGAAAACTATAATTAAAAATGCCATTGTAAAATCACTTTAATGTTAGGCGCTCCTGAATTAACTTTCATTTCGTTTGGAGATAAATAAATAATTGTATTGTGTTAATGTTAAACACCATATTCTTTTCAATTTAATGGTTATCATGTTAGACATTCTCGTTTATACTTTATGAATAGTTTATTTTTTCATATCAAGTGTGGTGTAATTACAAGAACAAGCAGATCACATTAGCATAAAATATAAAAACGAATTTCGATGTTCGGAATAATACGAGAGATAAAATATTAACATGAATTTTCTTATTTATATATTTACGTACATTGTACCTTATTAACATATGCGTTTGGTCCAGTATAAGCGTTTCTAAAGCCAGATGGGAATTTAAAAATAAAATTGGAAATTAAATGAATTAAAAACATAGTCCTCCCTTAAGTCATGGTGGTGATTAGACTTTCATTTTTTCTCGTTACATTACAATTTACGCTCGTATATAATATAAGCGATGATGGCGCAGCGGGTAGTGCGGCCGGATTCCGCGTTAACCGACGCGGGTTCGATCCCCACCTAATCAACTCTAAAAGCGGCCTGAGCTTTCGGTGAAGAAAAACATCGTGAGAAAACCATAGCTTGGTGGTAGGGCAAATTCCCGGCCCTATGGAGTTTTCGACCCCGGGGGGTTTTAGTGGGTATTTCCGGGTGCTTTACGCCCGGGTGAGTCCCACACTGGCACGGAGTTCGTCCCTCCGTGCCCCCTTACCTATTGCATTGGGGGACTCTGGTCTCACTAATGCAATAGGTAAGGGTAGTGCGTAAATGCATTTCCCTACGACAAAAAAAAAAATCTTTTTTCTAATGATGCCCGCCTGGGTAGCGACCACCCTCAATTCTGATAACCTGTCGTCAATTACAAATAGGTGTGTTCCGGTAGCATCACTTGAGAACTAGTACCTCTAGGCTTAATGTGCTCACCATCCTAGACCACATTCTCACTTAACATCAGGTGAGATGGCTGAGGCCTAAACCGTGTCTAAAAAAAACTTCATATTTCTCCTACTCTCACGTCCAGAAATTTAAAGGTTGTTATTATATGGTTAGATGGCACAATTCTTGTTACACCCACCAAGAAACAAAATTACATTTTATCAAAAATTAATCAGGCGAATTCATAACATAGAAAGATAACGAAAACATCCTATATCTACGAGTGAATTATTTTAATCCATAAAATAATACGATTAAAGTTATGAGATTCAATATCCGCAGAAATAGTTCAAAAGACTATGAAGAATTTTCTAGATTTCTAATATTGCATTTATCATTAGGGTAAGTTTTATTGTCCTGTAAGTGTACTACCATTTTAAGAAATTCGGATTGAGCTGATACTTGCACGTCCGACACATTGCATATGTATTTTTTATGCGGTATAGACACAGTACTTTGATCACACTTTTACTTTGTTATTGGTGCATCAAATTTCTCATTATTATAGTCGCTTCCAAAATTTCCCTTGTTGAGGACTATCCACAACTTGGGCTACCTCCTGAGTAGGGTGCATATGAGGTCAAACTTAGGCCCGTCTCCAGAACATGACTATATCTTCATATAGAGTATTTCTTCCCAAAGTACATTATTTTTAAAGACAAACATAAAGAACAAAAGATAGTTTTTATTTAGAAAAAAAAAAAACTTACAATGAATTATTTCCTACGATTAGCTACATACAAGACAACTATAATATTATTGAATATTTTTTTAGCTTATAATTATAAAAACATACAACCGTTTCATAAACATTGATAAACGGAGCCTAATTGTAGCACGAACCACTAATTTTACGTTGGTAGCTGAAGCAATTTTATGAACAACATTCTGTCACGGTCGTTGTATTAATTTACGATTATTATGGAAATGACATATATCGAAGAATACTCGGAGTTGAAGTAAATTTATAAATAATAAATTATTTTGCTATGCGAATTAAAATTATTTGTAATTTTGTATGTAAATATATAGATAAATGTTTAATTGCACATAGCATTTGTACATAGGCGAGCTTAATGCCATTTGGCATTTTCTTCCAGCTAACCTGCGGTAGTGTTGTCAATACAAAGAAGCACAGTGCACGATGAATTGAAAATATGTTTTTTTTTTTTCATAAAAAGTACTTAATAACATATTAATTCTATTAGTGATGTTACTGTGTACCGAAAAAGAAAAGACGAAAATATGATTTAGTAATGAAACCCAAAGCAGTTCGAAAGTGTAACAAATGCGACAATTACACAACTCAAAAGTTCTTTTTATTAAATTTGTAGACTTTAACGATTTTTTTTTCTTTTAGTACTTCTATTAATAGTTTTTGTAACGCAATAAAATCATTACTCGTAGTATTACTCAAGCTATGTTTCGAACTCTTGAAGCCTCCTCTATTAAAATTTCCATAACATGTACCAAACCATAAATTAATCTAAAAGCGCGCCCCACTCTCGTGGCTATCTCGTATGCATCACTACTGTCTGGTAAACTCTTAGTTGCCGTGAATAAAAAAACTTAATAATTCCAATTAACCCTAATAATAGGCTCTGGACACATTGAGCAGGCAGCACGATTAAAAAGACAAATTCTTTAACCACTAGACTACAATAGCAGGTTGTGAGAATTCCGTAGGATCGAAGCCAGGGTTTTATTAATAGATCAGTAGCTACTGTAGTCACTGTTCTTAGTGAAAAATATGAGTGTTAATCGAACCACTTTCGGGAACTGTTGTCGTTTTAAATGTCATCTGAGTTTGTAAGAGACAACAATATTTCCCATTACTTACAATTTATACAAACGTTCATTTTCTGCATTATTCTGGTAGAGGCAGATATACAATGATCTATTACGTAATTTACTTTGTTTTTATTTCTGCTCTGTTTATAACTTCTAATATAAGTTACAACCGAACACTCAGTTTGACTGCGCGTCATAGTATTACAACGTATTATATAATTACATGCTTTTATAGAGTACCATAATCTCAAACACTAGTATCATGGTAAAGGACCCATTAAATATTTTTTAAACTTAATTTCAAATATAACTAATACAATATATAGTTATAATAAACTATTATCATTAAAATTAAAGCTCATAGCTAAACTATATGCCAATGCTAAAAACTAATCTCCAGGTTTCTTATGAAAAACAAATATGTATTTTTATTATTTACTTAATTTACGTTTGCTTAACATTTATACATAAAAAATTGATTCAATTTACATTCATCAAAATTCACATTATTTATTTATAGTATTAATTTTTATGCCAGACATATTAAAAACTCTTATGTCCTACTTATATGCATGTAATATATAGGTATATGTTTTGTTTTAGTCTTACTTGTTCTTAGGTACATCATTGAAAAATGCTTTAATGATACAAAAAAATAAACTTTAAATAGCAACATCTTAATATTATTCTGAGTAAACAACAAATTCCAAAAATTATCCTTAATAAAACGCGCATTTAATAATGGAGTTAAAAAATCTTTGCTATTTTTTAATTTCCATTTATTCTTTTCTCAGAGAAAGGTACCACAACAGTCAAGTTTGATTTTAGGAACACTTTTCTTACAACACTTTCACAAAATACCTTGTAATAAAAATTTTCAGGAGTTCTTACGACATCTCAGAATTTACGCCTCGTGACAACTAAAATCAGCCTGATCTCTCGGTGAAGGAAAAAACACTGTGAGAAGACCATAGCATGATGGTAGATAATTTGCTAATAATAAGGATGTTTACCATCTTGGACCACATCGTCATTTAACATCAGGTGAGAGATTGGAGTCAAAGCACTGAGCCTATACAGTGTGTATAAAAAAAATTAACTTGCGCACAACAGTCAAACTATTTCACATAAAACACCACCAAACTGACATTATTTAGATTAACTGCAAATTAATGAATTATAAACAAGGTCTGCAATATGGTGTATAAAACTTAGATTATGTATCTACTGGAACTGATTCTCTTTTTTTTATAACAAATAAACTATTTAACTACAGTTGCCCCTAACAATCCAGGGTTGGACTCTACACACCTAATAACGTGTATCCGCCAATTAAACTTGGCCTGTATGTAATACATGGCTCGTGACAAAAACTTGCTCGAGAAGACTTCAGAGGTGCTACCGAACGTAATTGGTCTCGCTGGTTATTGAGTGGTGGTTATTGTGTTGCGATGGTGATCACCGGATAATCGAAGGTCATTGGCTGGATTCCTTTTAGTCCGGCTGTCCGATTAATCTTCACGTTCTATTTATGCCGGCTGCAATGATCGCAAAAACACTCCGTAATAATGCGCGGCAGTTCAATAATAAGCACAGTGAGAACCGAAAGAGGTATTTGACATTTTAATTATGTAGTTAGAGCGTTAGTGGAACTGCTGTGTTAATCAATTGTTTCTTTTCTTGATATCTCGCTGGTTTGATTGGTGGAAACTTTGTTTCATGAGTCGTTTTTTTTTTTTTCGTCGAGTTCGGTAAATTTAGAGGTCATAAATTGACTGGTGTGTTACATCTTACATAACTACTATTATCATATTCGACTAATATTAATTTATTTAGAACTAGCTGAGTGCCCGCGTTTCATATCAATTTACACTGCGTAATATTGTTTTTAATTTTTTTCTACGGAACGCAAATTATTTTCTAAAAATTTTTTTTGCTACTTATTTTGAGCAAAGATATTTCTCACAAAACCAAATACCTGCCAGTGAAACTGTGCATTGAATCCGATATTATTCACAATGTTATGAGTTTAATTTTTTTACGCGGAATCGTAATTATTTACGAAAAAAAAATACCCTAAGTTACGCGGAGTAACTTCAGCTATCTATCAAAAAAGGTCTCGTCAAAATCGGTCGAACAAACAGAAAGACAGACAGACAAACATTGTAAAAACTATACATTACATACATACATTTTGGTATAGGTTTGTATCGTATATACACTTGACATATTTGTACATAACTGTACATATATCATAACTGCCTCGGCGGTGCAGTTGTATTATGGTGCGACTTGCCGTTCTGAGGTCTCGGGTTCGATCCTCGTGTCGGGTCAAGTGGTATTGGGTTTTACTACTCAGTATCATCCCGGAGTTTCGAATTTGTGCTCGATATGACGACGGGCTCTCCCCCTGTCACATCTGGGATGGAACTAAGCTCGGCGAAACGTCGGTGGTGTAGTTCGCTATTTCACCTATGCTTAACCCTTCGGGGATAACAGGCGTGAGCTTATGTTATGTTATATCCATAACCATTTAGTAAAAAAAATGTTAAAAAAAATATTTTGGCATTACAAACAGACACTTCATTTTTTTATTTAATAGTATAGGTTAAAAAGATTTTATATGTTTAAAATATGTATGGTGATTTATATATTATTTGATAAACATCGAGTATTTTGTATTCCATAATAATCCAAAATGCGCAAAGATATAGTAAATACAACCGATTTTGTAAACAATATTTTATTAAAGATAATTTAGGGACTGTGCATGTATGCGCTTGAAATTAAAAAATATATTCATCCATGCAATTTAAACTGTTTGAAGCGATATAAAATAAGTGGCTATATTTTTAATAGTATCACTTTTAAAGCCAATCTATGGTATGAGGTTTATCCTGTAAGTCATGCGACAACCGATCGTAGCGTATGTTAAGCGAGACCCATGTCAGTAGCCACGGCGCGTGGCGCATCCATGCACATTGCGACTGGTTTTGCGGTGGCAATTATTCCTAAATAAAAAGAAATACACGCGCTCGATGACGATCATCAGAGATTCACTGCAAAATAAGCTTACAACCTTCTTTTAACAGCGTAGCGACTTGTCTCGGTCATTATGATTATATCTTTACCGATAACTTAAATATTTTAAAGAACGCAATGGGCTCGAGTCTAAATTGATATTTAGAACTAGATATTTTATGTATGATTTATTGACTGATCTATTTAATTTCCTCTAATTTAATCTTCATTTTTAATTACACTTCTCTATTAGGGAAGCTTTGTGTCATCTAAAATAAGATAAAGCGCAATATTATTAGAGGGAACAGCTCGGTTTAATATTTTACTTATTGGTATAAAGCTCGGAGTATTTTATAAAACAAACTCTAGTTTATTGGATCTGGAGATATTGTTAGATGAATTTAATTATTTTTTCTCAAGCATAGTTGTTGACGTCAAACTGCTTCATACGTATTCAAAAACGAGTAAAATATACTATGTTATCGAATGACGCTTATTCGTTCCAGCGTTTGAAATGCACATAAATTCCGAACCACGGCACAAGTTGTTCATTATACCTATGCATTAAGTGCATAAATATTATAATTCATACACCCGTTTAAACTATAAGAAATTCTTTTTTTTTATCCAATAAATGTTGGGATTAATCTGTTATTTTTTCTTCATTTGCAAGGAGGCGTGTATTTCATTTATTTCTTAATAAGCGAAGCGGCAGTGCGTCGGCTCTGGTGTTTAATTAAGAACTAGTGAATCGGCAACGCGGTGTGTAATAAGGGTTTCTGCTGATCTGCATAGGTATTTGTATTTTAATCCAGCACATTTATAGACACGATTTTATTTTCCTCCATTTTTCAATGTCAATCACAGAGTTATAAGTTGGCTATATATATGTATAGAACGAATCGACTTTGTTGTTTGAATATTTCTAAACTCAAGTTTTCTACAGAATTTATGTTTGATTAAATGGCAAGGAATTTAATAAGTTTATGTTTCAATGGTTCAAGAATATGAAAAAAAACTGGAGTACAACGATCCAATAAGGTTATTGCACCGATGCACGTAAACGTATAGGAGTATCAAAAACCGGATCCATTATTGAATTTATTAAAACATAATTGGTATGAAAGCATTTCATGATAAGTAAATAGCTTTTAATTGAGCAACTTTATCGCTATAACTATGTTACTAAAGTGGTTCAGTTTTCAGATTAGCACTTGTTTGTCTTAATACGATATGGTTCCATGTTTCGCGACATGTTTATCGAGTATTCGGGTGAACAAAAAGAGGAATTTCTGTATGTCCAACCTTGTTGTCCATTCAAGAATTTCTTGACAAGCAATTAATGGTAGACTGGATATATTAACATATACATAATATGTTCAGATAGTATGGAACTTTGTCCATCTTATGATAAAATTATAGAAATGCACTCATTTATTTAAACGATTAGAAATTTATGTAAAAACCATGAATCGAAAGTAGAGTAAATCTGTTTAGTGTTCACCGAATGCGTCTTCTTCTTCTTAGGTAATAGCAATCTGTGTACACACAATTTGTGCCAATGTCATGTGGGTATTAAAATGTATTTTTAATCTTATATCAGCGGTATAAAACTCCCGCAAAAGGGTGGCCTATCCTGCTGGAACTTTCTATGGAGCTTTTTCGGTACCTCAGTGTATATTACGCTTTATCTTCTATAATTAATTTAACTTGACCACGATAACCAAACAATATCACACAAAACGCCAGCAAAATTAAAGGATGTAGTGTCAAATACACAAGTTTAATTAATTAAAGAAAACAACTGCTACATTACAGACTGAAATCCCGCCAAAAACTCCACCGAATGAGTTTGTTTATAATAAGTGCGTTAAATTTCGAAAGACGAATAAAGTGACAGCAAAGACTATATTTTACTGGAGCTCTGATCATGTAAACTAGCGCTCATCCTATCCTATATGTAAATCATAAAACAAATCATATTAAAAAAATGTACAGTAGTTTCTAATTATAGGTTAGTGGTTGGGTTGCAGGTGCTTTTTTTAAATAGTATAAGCCAAGTTTATAACAAATGGCAACGTTTGTGAAATATCCAATATGTATTATTTAAAATTCTGTAATGAACCAATATTAAGACTAAAAATCTTATGTTAAGAACATAGGAGCTTTAACAGGAATATAAAATTTTATAGGTTTCTAAATAGTGGATTAGATTCATTATCTGAAGCATCTGAATCTCAATCAAAATTTAAATAAAATTCTGCATTGTCATAATTTTAATTAATATCGTAGTGACCTTAGCTTGTTTACTATTGATATAACATCTAATTAGACAAGATAATCAAGTTACACCGAACGAACCTAATAACTGTCGCTTAAAAGGCTTATTTTCCAATACGCTATTTGCACGCAGTAATTTTGTCCTGTATTCTTATTAGCACTATTTAGTTGCTAAAGGCGGCTTCCAATGTAAACGTTCTCTGAGGCTTGAGATTGACGTGGGCGAGACTCGTCAATGGCTCTCAATCATCATTAGGTATCTTCCATTTATATTCAGATGTAGTTTTCGCATATGAATTTTTTTGCACGTAATTCAGTAGTTTACTTCTTATAAAAGTACTAACTGTGTGCCCGCAGCTCCGTTTTATATGGTGTGAGTGTAAAAGTGCATATAACATTTCATTTATATCTAACCTAAAAAAAAACAAATGAATGAAATGAAGAGAAGTGAGAGTAGTTTTGTTTTTATTAGCGGAGAAAAGGTACATAAGAGTTAATCGAAAATGCTCGAAAACAATTAAGGCTCAATAGAATCGAATCAATAAAAAAGAGGTGATGGTGCGTTAAAGTAACCCCATTTTCCTTATATGTTCTTAGAAGATATGTACTTATATGTACTTAGAAGATATGTACTTATATGTACTTAGAAGATAATAAAAGATAGATTAAAATTTAGATAAATTCTTTTTACTTTAACCATTACCAGATGGTACTATGATAATAGGATATTACAATAAGAGACAAGTAAATAAATCTAACAAGGATCCTAAGATGTGGATATATCAAACTATACTTTAATATGTATGTTTGTTTAATGAAAATTATATAAGCTGAATAAGACTTTTAGTTACAATTAATTTATATGTCTTTAAACTTTAGTCTTAAATCTTTCTGATTACAGTGTAAATATAAATTTATTATCATACCACCCTAGTTAGCAAATCAAACCATGATTGCTCAAGAT
Organism: Samia ricini; assembly: GCA_014132275.2. NCBI lineage: Eukaryota > Metazoa > Arthropoda > Insecta > Lepidoptera > Saturniidae > Samia > Samia ricini. Next base: position 27,176,422 of record AP028159.1, on the reverse strand, counting down.
AAATTGTGTGGAAATGAAAAAAAAATGAATTATTGTTTTTATTTATTTATAGTAATATGCAAATATTACACATTTATGAATCATAACAAAAAACAACCAAACGGCATACAGTATCATAACTTAGAACGTAACGTTACTCAAACAAAAAAAAAAGATTATTTTATAATAAAATTATAACTATTTTTTAACCTTATTTTACAAAAACCATTATGCAAATAAGAATTTAAAAGAAACATTAGTCTGTTATAATTCTTTTTTAGAATAGAGGTAACCTAATTACTTTGTATAAGATGACATATTATTAGAAAATATGTCAACATCGTTTTAACATACAGACAACAGTCATTTGTTATACTTATAACAAGAACGTTGAAAGAACGAGTTCCTGAGATAATTTGTTAAACAAATTCAAATTTAAAAAATCTTTATTCATTTCGGGCCTTGATAAGGCGCTTATAAACGTCAAAACACTACCACAGAAAGGAATAAATGTTAATTATTTACAGTTTAAATCTTTAAACCAGATTAATATAACAAAATCATATTCGCAAATACAAGAACACGGTCGTACACAATGAATATAGTAAAAATGATTATGTAAATCAAATATACGATGTATATAATAGTATTATCAAAGAAATAAATATGAATTAAATAGTATTTATATATCCTTTTATATATTGATTTCAAACAGTGCACTGCTTTATAAAGTATATCTACAAATAATGTATAGGATATAGCATGTATTAAATTTACAATTTCAACATAGCTTTTAGCAAAACGACGAATTTTGCCTTCGACATCATTTGATTTACCGATGATTTATTAAACCCCGAGAATCTTAAAGTTATATTACTGTAAATATAATTATTGGTTTAACAAACGCGAGCGGCAGCTTTTAAAATTAATGGACATGTGAATTCGAGTTGCGGCGCGGACTCGTAATGAAGATAACGTTAGTGTGGACGCGCTTTGATAAAGCTCTGACGGCTTTCCTGACTCTAAGATAATTCTTTAATTATATCAGTATAGCCCTCGCGTATAGCAGATATAAAAATATCAAACAGTTTGGATATTAAAAAGCAAATTCATGTTAATGCAGAGAATTAACCTACAAAAAAACCATATCCTATAACCTGGAGCTAAATTTAGAAAAATTCTTCGAGGTATGTAAAACAAATAATTACGGAACGGAACGGCTTACTTTATCTGCTCCATTTATAAAAAAAATAACAGTATGGCGAATATAATAATTTCGTATTTTAACATTCAGGTCATGTGAGAAAAAGATAAATAAAAAAAAATATTGCAAAGGTGAAACACCTAATAAGCATTCCAAAGTATTCCGGCTTCGAATATCCGTAAGGACGAACAATAATTTGGCTCTTTAGATGTAAAATAACTACGAAGTCATTAATCTTGACTTCATTAGACATTGAACAATATTCGGAAGTTGTTTCCCTCTGAACTAGGACCGCCTTCTTTATGCGCGAAAGTGCGAAATGTGTTTATAACGATCCTTTTGTAACACCCACAGAATTTGTGATATTTATTTCCTATTCAACTTAATTGATCGGTATGATTGATGACCGAAATTATTGTGCGATAAAAATAATACTTTTTAAAATAGATTCGCATTAATTTTGTATGCAACTTGAAATAATTATAAAATTATTAATGGTCGCTAGTTAAAGTACTGTTAATAATTTCCAATAAACTGGCCGGATATGATGTACAAGAGAAGTAAGACACGGGATATCAGCATCCGCTATCAATCTTAAATTTCTCAAACGAGAAACAATGAGCCTGTCTCGTGGTAAATACTGTGGTTTTCCCACGTTCAACACACACGGGTATTATTTAAAAATAATAATTAACATCACACTTAAAGGTAATGTGTATTTAATTGTTGCCGGTGAAATTTACGTTAGAATTTCTCGTCACTTTGAAAACAATCAGATTTTGAGTAATCTTTGGTTGATGGAATAAATGTAATAGTTATAGGGTTAAACGTTATAGCAAGGTTTTTCTCTGCAAAGTACAATACTGGGTCAATCGTGCTGTTCTTTGACATCGTTTCAATGAACGTAAGTTAGAATTTACGTGTCCTATTCTACAGTTAACCTCAGTTTTCGTGATTAGTGTGATGTAGTACAAAGTTTTTTATTACCACCTGGATAGGTACCAACCTTAAGTTTGAAAATTTGTTGTCTCTAGTTTAAGCGTGGTGTCATAAGTCATGTGGTTAATAAAAAAGCGAATAGTGAAGATAAATCACGATATATTATACGAACTCACGAACCACGAAACCCTGTAATCCATATCCTAGCCAAGATTTTTCATCCTTACTATAAATTTGAAACGTATAAATGACGTATAAAAAACATTTAAATAGACTAATAAGAAAGCCAGGAAGAGTCTGTCTGGTGCCGGCTAAGAATAGTACCAGCTTATATCTACCCGTGGGTGTCGTAATACCCGACTAACCAGGGGGTGGGTAGCAGGATTCTCTGAGTGCAACAAACACTTTCTGCTATCGCCATCCCACCAGCCAAGCGTAGCGATTATGGCAATCACCAACCCTCATGAACCAGAGATCTTTGAGGGAGACTTGTGTTTAGCAGTGAACGTCTTTCGATTGAATAGATGGATGGAGACCAGAAAGACAATGAGAACTATTTCTCAGCGTCCATTTACGTTTATTAAATTGTATTAAATGGAATGGTATTTTTATTGCACTGAATTCGAATACAAAAGTACTATTACTTGCATTGAGATACGTTTATTGATTACATTATAGATAACATGTGGATAATGGACTTTTTAAAATCATTGTTGAAACACCTTTACATTTATTCTAAGCGCTCGATTATTCAAAACGGGCTCCTCGTTTTACACTTTCTCATTGATCACGTAATTCGATCCATGATAACTTAATCTATGAAGATTGCGTGCGCATTTCTGCACTCCGTATATCAAGGGAGTACATATTATCTTAAGGAACTCAAGGTTTATAATAATGCTACATTATTGGGAACTGCTTAAACATTATTGATATCACGGCAAGATAGAAATTTGGCTCAGATGCAATAAAAACTTTTATAACATTCAAGTCATAATTAAATATATAATAATTACTATTAATATAGTGATTATATATCATCATCTTGAGTTTATTCTACATTAAATTGTCTTCCATTCGGTTCTATCAACTGTAAATTCAACATTATATCATTTATATAAATCGCTCTTCAACCAATCTATACCTTTTCGGCCTCACTCTATCTACTCATCTTTAAATAATAGTTTAGTTTTTTATTAACAATATTTCTCCTTTACGAAATGATTGCTTGAATTTTCTCATCCGTTTACTCTAACCATATAATCATTAAAACAGCCTTTATACTTGATATTTATTGAAAATATAATACAAACTGTAACCTAACTTAATTCCATAGGATTGGCTGAGTGAATATGCGCTACACTTAATAAATGCAAATATGGTAGTAGTAACAGCAAAATATTGTATTTCTATCGAAAATCGATGTGGATTTATATTTTAATGACTTTTGTTCTTTCATTTAGACGTTAGTTATAGGTCAATAATCTGTGAACCTAACCTAACCAATTTAGCCAGGATGCTTACTTTGAATGATTATAATTTTTTTTCATACATGTCGACTTAGTAAGATTCTTAATTGTTACATTCTGTATCTCGTTCTTTACGGTATTTCATCTGATAATTTAAACGTTGTTTTCGTACATATTTATTTATTTATTTTTTCGTATATATTTAATATATTAATATATAATTAATGAAATAATATATTTTGCTATATTATAATAACCAATAATGTTCATTTTATATTATTTAGTATATTTTGAATGAGGCTGTCAAGGCCCTTCATCTCAATGACGTTTGTTATATGCTGCCGGAACAGACCTACTGGTATTTGGCGTCAGGTTTTCAAACTTGAGGGTTGTAGCTACCCAGGCGGGTATTATTAAAAAATGCCTTTCTACTAAGCTATGCTTCCCTCAAGGTGTTTTTCTTCACCGAAAGCTCAGGATGATTTTAGAGTTGGATAGGTAGGCTCGAACCCGCGTCCATTGACACGAAATCCGACCACATTACTAACTGACCCATCATCGCTTCATATTAAGATCACTAAGTTATGTAAAATAATCTACACGAATAAATTTAATAACAATAAATGTAACATTCGTGTGTGTGTGTGTGTTTGAGTCGCTTCAATGTAGACGAGAACTCCTTTTGGCAATACAAAAAGTATCAGACTCCAGAGGTACATACATTGTACATGAGTAATGTCTTTTGAATTTCAATTATTAAATCCCACAATAAATTGTCCGCTTTGTGTTTTGTATGATATTTTACTTGCGAGATTTAAATCGATATCGTAGCCGGCAATTAAGAGTACATGCGGTCGGTAAAAGAAAAATAGGTGTTTCAGAAATCTATTATTATAGCGTTGCGAAACAAAGAAACGGTTATAAGATACGAAAGGGACAACTGCAGCTCGGGCTGATTTTACCTATGGAAAATAGACGAAAACATCACTTCTTAGTACCATGGTTCATCCTCCAAAATAGAACCGATTTTTAATTTTCTTTCATTAAAATAGTATAGAATAAGAAAGACTTTGGCTAGTCTCTACGCTCTCTGCTGTTTAAAATTTTATTTATCAAATTTGGTTGACGATCGTCTAAAAATACGGTAAAAAAAAATGAGATTTTTCATTTTCAAAGGCTTCTAGTAACTATAATAACTAATATATGGAAAAAATTAAAATGTACGAGCATGATGTTGGTAGATATATATTATTTTGTGTAAAAATATTTACTATAATGCTATTATTTCAGGAGGAAACAGAGGACTAGGTTTCTATGGAACATATGTCGCTAGCAAATCCTCTTAAGGGAATGATACTAGAGTCGATCGATGGTGGTAGTTAGTTACCAGATCGATTCGATGTAATGCATACAATCGAGATAAGAATTTTTCATACCAATGAATTTTATAAAAGAACAGGAAGATTCTCGTATTTAAAATAAGTTACGTATAACTAACGTTCAATCAAAAGGTTTACCAGTCATATTCACTTTGCATATTTAACAAAAAATCTGTGAAATAGATAAAACAACTGTTGTTTTATAAATTAAAATGATCCAATGGAGCCAACGGAATAATAAAACAAACAATGCACTAAAATATACCGAAGTTTTAGAATGTGGTTACATTGCTAATTCCGCTTCAAATGATTTTCAACTATCACTTTTTTTGGATGCTGTCAACAGATATGATTGATAAAAAAATCGATTCAACTAGAATTAGAAAAGTCATCATTCATATTATAATATTTACGACAGATTTTCGCAAAGTAACGTTTCTATCAATCAAATATCTATATTACTCTAATTTAGTTACGCCATTTTATTTGGAAGTAATTAAAGTAAATATTTTAAATAACCTCATCTCTATATCAATAGAGTAACAGTCTGTAGAAAACATTTTAAATTTATTATCGTAAATTTTACCACTGCAAATATAATTTAATGTTAAGTTTAAGTAATTTCCTTTTGCTTGAAAAAACACAAGTGTTTTCAACGTGTGTATTATTCCACCCACGAAGATAGGAACATTGAGGCCGCAATGGAGGGATCGTCCAAAACGTTTGTCGCCCCCCGGCGGCGGCGACGGCGGGGTAATTTTGCAGTTAATATATCTGCACTGATTACCAGGACAACCGCATGTATTTATTTACAACCTGCCACTTAAATTATGACACGAGGAGTTTATTTTTAAAGCTAATACGAGTAGTCCGGCGCACTTAACTTATTACACAGACGTCTGCAAACTTGTGTAATTTTAAACTCTTGCATTTTCCTCTCGACGATTTTAAGGATATGTTGTTGAAATGTGTGAAACAATTTTGTGAATAGTCTATGATTAGTGTATGATTTGTTTATTATTATTTTAGATAAATAAATATACCTAATAAATAAAATTAACGTTAATTTAAACTACCTACGTGTTTTGTGGATATATACTATTAACTTTTGAAATATGATATTGATTTTTTTGAAATTTGGTGTTTAAACAATTTAATGATGATTATTAAATTGTAATAATCTACTCAATTTTGGTCCATGTCTATGTATTATTATAATATAGTCTATAAATTATATATTATCTGTATTTTATAGTATATTTCATATGTATGTTATAGTTCACATTATTTCAATTTAAATCGTATTTATTAGGTTAGATTTATCTATGTACTCAAGACACCGCTGATTCTTCTCCATGAAACATATCCATCCATAGGTTGCCTGGAAGAGATTGCTATTAGCAATAAGGCCGCCCTTTGTACTAATTCCACATTTTCAAATGTATTATATTATATGTGTATAATGGTGTACAATAAAGATTAATTAAATAAATAAAAATAAATTATTTGAATACTGGCTGTGCTTGCGTGGAATTCAGACAATTATATTAGCCAGCGTATATTCTCCCTGTAGATGCAATCTATCTCCATACCAATATATTCCTACATGGTGAATCATTCGGTTGCTGGGGTGAGAATGTCAGGAATCACTTTCATTCTTGCGGAGTGATTTTCTCGTCCCTGGCAACCCGCGCCGCGAGTTAACACTTTGACAGTTGGTTAAAATATACGCGCAACTGCTCCGCAACGCAAACCGCATAAATTTTATAATAATCCACAATATCGCCGCATCACACCGTACACCGCTTCCACGCCACTACGCAAGCTGCAGGATCCTGGGGATTGGATGTGCACGAGAGATTGCTCGGTAAGTGGACATATTCTTTATATTTTCGCCTTGAGCGACCCAGTGTGTCACCAGACCCTTGGCAAAAAATAGGAGATTTGGAGGCCAGCCAGCCCGCATTTGGTATTTTCTACCACTACATATACTCTATCTATATCTATGTACGGTTCCGTCTTGTTCCGGACTATGCACCCTGGCTGCCCTAATATGCCTGAATAGCGGCCTGCACAGCATACTGCCAATGTGGTACTGAGTTTCACCTCCCACCTCAGCTCTACCGTCAACGGCTTTATGGCCTTGCCTCCACCACCTAAAACATTGGTCCCCCCGGTCTACCCCCTAAGGTCAGACTGGGCGAGTATGACCCAGGCCAAAACATCGGAAACAACCAAGGGGGCATTGATAAAACTATTCAGAGGGAGCGCACGCCAAATTGTACAGTTTTTTCCAACTTACATTTATTGTGATTAACAACTGAAAGTATATGTTTACCAAAATAAAAAGTAGCCTATAGCACTCGGGAATAACATATGTATCTAACAGCGAAAATATTTTTAAAATCGGATCAGTAATATCGGAGAATATCCCGAACATTCAAATTCACAAACTTTACCTCTATATAATATTAGTATATACTGATACTTCCACTCTCCACTCCACTCTCCATACCACTCCACTCTTCACTCCACTCTCCACTCCACTCCATTCAACCGAAAGACATTCACTGCTGGACATAGGTCTACTGGTATAGGTGTACTGGTATAGGTCTACTCTATTGAAATAATTACAAATTAATATATTGCAATAACATGCAATAACGATTTAAAAAGAGTTTAAATGGTTACACAGGTATCTGGTAAGGTCGGCTACACCATAACTAGCACAGTTTTAACCCGATGCGTTCCTGTGTAGCTTCCGATGACGGATGCATGAACAGCTTTTTGTTCCTACACCTTTGTCGGTAACGCACGTAGCTTTTTAGTTAATAAGCGGATAAGGAGACCGGTGTTGTTATCGGCTTTTAAGATATATGTAATTACCGATGACTCTTAGAATTTACTTTTGATTACGAAATGCTTAATAAAACCTTACAACTTGTAATTTCTGTTGTTTGAACTCTTTGTTGGCATACATTTTTTGGGTGTGATTTTATTTATATGTTTCCAGGTAATTAAGAGTTTTTATTATAATGTAAAGTAAACATGTAACTGATTTATTAACCTATTAATCAATAGTTAAGATTTTAAAGAAGTAACTTTTCTCTCTTTCTGAACTGTGTGCCAAGTGATATGATTTTTTTTTTATAAATTTATTTTATCCGCGCTATGTCTATCATAAATTACTAGATATCACAATTCGTCTTATAAAAACAAACAAATTTGTTACGTTTTATATTTAGACTTCAGAAATGACATACGCTAAAGATTAACTACGGATCATATATTATTCGATATTTTAACAAATCAATAACTTTTTGTATAAATTGATTATTTTATTAAATTCCTAGTTATGGTTATGTTTTCATAGTTTTGTGTTGGAAATCATTTAGTTAAATCAACCGATAATCTATAGTTACGTATAATAAAATTATTAGAAGGAATGACGACATAATATATTTCTAAGGTTATCAAAAATAAAAACAAGAAATCACGGAAATTTAAAATGTATTCTATAAATACGGAATTCCACGTGGACTAAGTCGCGGGCCCAACTACTCTCATTATAAAATCTTTTATTAAATACAGTTACATATCAATAATGTATTTTTTGCAAATCGCTATTATTTAAGAGCACTAATTAACTTAACCTCTAATTGAAATCCAGCTGTTGCGTACAAATATTATAATTTACATCATTGAAAATGGCACCCCTTAAATCGTAATGTTCAATCGTAATTGTTAATGGTGATGGTTTATCAACTGGAATAATGTGACCTGCGAAATTATTATGCACTCTCCCTCTGACCCTCATTTTACCTCCAAACAATAAGGGGTGAGGCACACCTGTCCACGCGCAGGCCACGCGTCGTTTGATATTGCCGCCATTTTACTGTTGTATTTTTTACTAATACCAATTCTACTTCAAATATGTTATACAAAAAATGGGACACAGTAGTGATAACCATATATAGTTATTTATTTATTTTACACAGTATAAACTCCATGCTTTGACCACAATATCAACTGATGATAAGTGTTGGTTTTTTCGAGTGATGCTGCCGGAACACACCTATTGGTATTTGGCGACAGGTTTTCAAACTTGACGGTGGCAGGTACCCAGGCAGGGATTATTAGAAGATGCCCTACCATCAGGCTATGATTTTCACAATATGTTTTCCTTTACCGAAAACTCATGCTAATTTTAGAGTTGGATAAGTAGGCTCGAACCCACTTCCATTCACGCGGAATCCGACCGAAATACCCAATGCGACATCATCTCTTCAAATTTGATAACCTTTATTTGATTACATTAATTGATTATTAGATAAATAAATATAAGTCAGTTTAGTTTAAAGTCTTTTTATTTTGAATAACTGTTTGTTTTACTGCTTGCTAAAATAGAGTTTACTGATATTAAGATTTTTCAGGTTTTTTATGTTTATTATTTATTGCAGGTTACTTGTATTATTTGAATCATAAATTTTAAACTTCTCTGTTAATGATAAGTTTCAGCATTTTTATCGCCTATTTTGTCACGTAATTAAATATGGAAACTACGTTTCATAATAACTAACCTCCATCCGCTCCCTCGCCCGGGTTGACTTTAGAATTATTGAGTTCAGAGAGAAACTATGTAATTGGGAGTCAATCGTAGCTGAAAAAGATATGTTTTTGCAAAGATTTCTCTAGGATTTATGATTTACGACAATTCTGTAGTACAACATCTTTATGTATCTCTTAAGATTTAGTCTACGTAAGCCATGAATAATTATTTGTGTCAACTTTGTGTCTACAGCAGTTTTTTTTACACAAAAGCTTATTAAAGATATACATATCATTGGAAAAATATCTAACTGAGGTTAAAAATCACATCAAAATCCTTCGTGTGTTTTAAGAGTAGTTAACGGATAACCAGATAGACAAACGCGGAAAGTGAATTTGTTTAATACCATATATAGATTAAATGAATTCCCGTTATTAAAAATTTCGTATTGTTTTGTACGAAGATCTGTTTAGGTTGTGATTCTTAACGTGCAATAATGACATTACATTAATGATAGTTTGTTTGATGCTACGTTGTTTTTAAAACGCTAAAAGGTATTAATTTTTCTAATAAAATAATTTCATGGCTCAAAAATGCAATGCTAATAATAATTAAAAACCCTATCAAACTTGTTTGATTCAAACCCATTGCACCATAGCGATAACAATGCGCATAGCTTTACAGATTTTGAAAGTACGTTATGATCACCCTTAGTATAACCAACCGATTTTCCGCGAACTTTAAGGACTATTGAGTTGTATGTAATCCGCGCGTGAAAGTGAGGTCTGGATAATTTGGTGGTTTAGTTCGTGCAACTTGCGGCCGTCGCGTGTCGGTGAGGGCGCTGGACAGGTGTGTTACACCCTTATTTGAGGGAATTTGAGGCCACAACGCATAACTATACTAGTGTATGATGTAATTGTGGGGTGACCGTTATAATCGTAGAGGGAACACAACTGCCACATGGCTTCTGATTAGAATTTAAAAAAAAAAAAAACAGACATGACAACCAGACGGTGATCTATTACTACAATTGAAGCATGTGTCGTTCGGCATCTGAGAGACTATGAAAGTTAAACAAAATTTGTGCGGTCGGGGGACCCCCGTCAGGAACGAAGTTCTTAGTTAAAATAGAAAAAGAAAAAAAGAAAAACAAAACCACATAAGGCCTTTATATAATAATTAGAAAATGACTCGCTATGAAGAAAATATCTTACATTCATATTATATCTTCTTAACTAGAAATTCAACATAGTGCGACGCCATCTAGTGTTCAAACTTAGAAAGTTTAACGAATTACTTCAGTGAGAATCCAATTTAATATTATAAAATCTCTCATTTCTATTACACTAATAATGTAAAAAGAAACAGCTATTAACCTGAATAATAATAATATGATATAATAATAATGGACAGGCCATATGATAAGAGAGGAGAAGGAAAAATGGACAAGACTAATAACAGAATGGTACCCACAAGATAGCAAAAGAAACAGCGGTGGATAAATCAAAAGATGGGATGGATGAAATCAAGAAAATAGCTGGTGCATTATGGACTCGTACAGCAAAGGACAAGACAGAGTGGAAGTCTTTAGAGGAGGCCTTTGTCGGAAGACAAGCTGCTTCAGAATAATGACCGTTTGCCGATATATAATAAATTATTAAACGCAAATTGTAAAAATAAATTTAGGCGCACTTTAATATAAAATATAAAATTTCTGTACAGCAATAAAGGTTTTTTTTTATATAATAATAATAGCAAACTGCAATAATAATAACAGTCATCACGTAGACTGCACATTAGACACTGTATAGCCATCATAAATAGACTATAGATAAAAGAAAAAAAAGAAAAAAATATGTGTCAAGTATAACTAATATTTCCGTAGTGGCTGAAATTCGATCAAAATATTTATTCAAAAGCCTTTGGTTTGTAAAAATAATCTATTTCTAAATAGGTATGTTATTTAAATAACTTTAAAGTACGTCAATATTAAACAAAAACCATACAGAGTAGATAAATATAATTGAAATGTTTTATGATTGACTATTTATAAATAGATAATTTGTACGTAAATTAAACATTAAAAGTGAGATTTTAGCATGGAGGTATCAAAAATTTATGCATCGTAAAATTTAAAAAAATGAATTTCCCCTCCCCCGGGTTGGCTCGAACCACCAACCTTTCGGTTAACAGCCGAACTCGCTAAACAATCGCGCCACGGAGGCGATATCTATTTTGCTGAAATTTAATTACAGCTACAAAAAGCTTACGGTTTTTTTTACCGTTACGGACTTTTTTACCGGTTAGGGTACCCTTTGCAAAGCCCCATAAGGAACTTCGTTCCAAAAAATCATGACATCCCTCATTCAATCAAAATAAGACACGTAGACGAAGTCGCGAGCACTCGCTAGTTATGCATACATTTCTCAATAATAGTTAGTAATTACCCTTAGCAAGGTATTTTTATTTTCAATAGTGCTGTTTTAAACTTACTAAACGTTATTTACCAGAAGGATCTTGACAGCTTCAATGGACTTAAGACGAGCTGCTACTCGATACATTTTTAATTGACGGCACGGTTTTCTGCTAAAATCCTGATTATTACGTTCGCTCCGTATTTTAGGAGGATAAAAAACCTCAGCTTTTTATAATACATTATGCAGTGTGATTATATTCTTATTATCCTCTCCATTATGTTAACAGTGTTATAGGAAAACATAGGGTCGCTTCAACCGCCTACGCGATGTAAATGGTAATTCAGAATAATATTCATTTTGACATATTTTTTTGTTTAATGCTAACTAACGCAACTAATATCGTTTTTGAAACTTATCATGTAAATTGTTTTGTCTAAATAAATAAGTAATGTCATTAGTGTTGACTTATATTTGCGAATAATTTAATTACAGTTTTATTTAATACATTTTTTACGTCTATACGTATATAAAATAAAGTCGGGTTAGTTACACCATTTATAATTTAAGAATGACTGAACGGATTTTTTATGATATTTGATTTGTTGGCTTTAATCTCCGGGCCACATAACAGGATACATATAGAACAGAAAAAAATATTTTTTTCGGATATTTTGTATGGAACGGTTTTTTTAAGATATCTCAAGACTGGACTGACTGATTTCGATGTTTTTTTTTTTTTCTTTCCTGCTCGAGAAGTTTCCTCGCGCATTGGATGAAAAACTTAATTTAACACTTAACACTTACAACATTTATTGTTTCTAAGGCGGTACGAAATTCAGCGAAGCAGCTAGGATTAAATAAATATACGTATTCCTAATTAGCGACATCGAGAACAGAATATTTGTTCTTAAGATCTTACAATGCGAGAGAGAACCTTTGAATTAACCACGCCCAATTAATGTGTTCAATGCTACACACAAGCTGATAAAGTTTTTAGTTATATAAAAAAAAACCATGTATTGGTTTTTGCACTCGTTTACTAAAACAATTACCTTTTGTGGGTTGGTTCTAGATTACATAACTAGGCTTGTTTGCTCTATATAAATAGGTATCTATACCTACTTATTGTCTATGAAAACTATACACTAACATAATAAACTAAATGACAGCAAAACAAAATATATGAAATTTTAATAATTTCATTGTTTTTTTTTATGAAATTGGTTTGAAAATATGCCGTATTTTATAATATTCTTAAATAAATATTAACAATTTTATAGAATTGTCGAAAGATTTAACTTTATATATAAAAACTCCCGCTGGTACTAATTTAAGTGGTAATATTTTACACCATTTATAAATGCAAATTATAACATTATTTATGTCAACTGTAATTATGATCCAGCTATTCTTTAACTATGTGCACAAATTACATTGTATTTTAATTTTTTTTACAAAGACGTAAATAAATCAACGTAACAAACGTAAGACGTAATAAATCATTTCAATGAAAACTTCATGATATTCGAAGTAAAAATACGTTTTACTTTTTATTTAATGTCGAAAACATTCGTTGAAAGTATTAGCAACAATATATTATTATAAATATATATATATATATATATATATATATATATGTATCGTTATTTCTGTTAATTTATAAATGAAATAAAGTCGGAATTACTTCAAATCCTTTTTTAAATAATATTTTTTATATTACAGTGTTTTCTACGGTTCTATTCATTCAAATATTTTACCAATGCGACTTGTTTACAGGGACGTATTTCTTGTTTATAACCCTTTCTAAAAAGCTGTCAAATTAAAGCAGTTATAGAAAATATATCAGAGATTTTTGTATGCGAATCACAAAATAAAATCCACCAGTGCGAATGAACGTACATAAATGAAGTTAAGTTACATATGACAATGAAATAACCTTTTATAGGTTTAACATGTCCTATTGGTTTCACACTACATAATATATACCGCGATTGTCATCAGCGAAACGATTGGAAATATCTATGATCTTTATCCACGTAATGTTTACACTGTTTTGACCGCAAGCTATTCCGTATTTCAATTTCGTCTTGGACCGATCATATCGACCGTTCTTTGAAATATCACTTTTCAATATTATTAAAAGTAAGAATGAGTATTATTGCCTGATGGCCGATAACAGTTGTCAGTTTCATCACTTCTGTATCTGATAGCTTTGAAAGAAAGATCTTTGAATCTATTGAAAACATTTATCGTAGGTTCTAAAGAGGTTTACTATTTGTCGTTGAGTTGTTGATGGATTTTCGAACTTTGTAAAGAACTGATGGACCTTTTATTCGCATTTGGACATTTTATTTTTTCACGTGAAACTCCTAAATGTTTTTATATAACAATATTCTTATTATTGTTGTTTTATATATGTCCTAAATAAGAAGAGTCTATTAAATTAAACAAATGTTCGACTAATGGTAAAAATTCAACCATAATCGTTATAAAAAAAACCCAGTTTGTAATTTTTTTACACTACTAAAGTAAATAATTAAAACAAAAATTTAGACATGAAAGACGATAAAAATATCGTGAACTGTTTTATGATTTATCTTTATCTATTTATACATATAATATTTATTTATTTTAGTATTCCATCCATTCAGTCATGAGACGTCCAATGTTGGACATAGGTCTCCCCCAATGTAGGGGCATTGGCATAATCGCCACGCTTGGCAGGCGGGTTGGTTATCACAGTAGGTGTTTGTGATAACTAGAGAATTTTGCTGCAAATTTTCTGGTTTTTATCCCTTAGTCGCCTTTTATGACACCTGCGGGAAGATATGGGGAGGTACTATTCTTGGCCGGCACCACACGGCCATTGTTATTGTTGTATGTAAAATAAAAGATTTTTTTTTCTAACCTAGCTAATTCTTTTGACCGGAAGTGCCTTTACAGCTTCACCATATTTTGTGGGCGAGTCCTGAAAGTACTCAGTCGCAAAAGGTAACTAGCACAAGGGTTTCCAAAACAGTACTAACCTCGTCTTGGCCGTTACCTGTGTGATTACAAATCTTGAATCATGATACTTCTTTATCTGAACGAGCATCTACTAACGAGGTATTGTTTCCAGCGCATTATTGGAAGCGATATCAGTGCTGATGATATAATAACCTATTCTAAAGCCACTAACCTCTAACTATCGATTTTGCGTAACAATATAACGACGTGTTATGGGTTAGGAAAAATCTTAAGTATAAAATTACACCTTATCATCGTAAATGATGAATACTTAGCTACGCTAATCCTGCGCATTAATAATTTTCCACTCAACGAATTGTTGTCGGAACATTTTTTTAAAGACTCTCAGCAACATAGTATACGGCGTTTAATTTAAATTTCTAAATAAATCGAACCGTAATTACAGTTTACTTCATTCCCACGAATGCAATATGGACGTCGTTGTGCAAATTATAAGCACATGAACCCCGATGAATAATAGACAGTTGTATTTTTACCTTAGTAATTGACACTACGGGATTCTCTACGTTTAAATAATCAAGTTATGATATAGTTAAACCGATTAATCTGGCTCGGTTGGTGGTAAAATTCTTAGGGGAATAATGATACGAACTCTGTAGAGATTCTCTCAACTCGCGTGCCAATTATTGGCGTAATTATTTTGAAAATATTGCGATCGTTTTATGTTATTTAACACGGCGAGGTGGTGGTGATATTTTTTAATGAATCATCGGACGTTTCAATACAAAGGCAGCGAAGTGTCATGCTCAGATTTTCAATGAATCTTTACGAATGATATTCGACGATGTCGCTACTATGTGATGTGGAAAAAAAAACAACCAAAGATGTGACAGGAAAGTTTAACTTATGAATTAAAAATATTTCTGACATAATATACTTTTATAATACAGTTCATTAAAATTTGTAAGAAATAAATTCTTTTGAAGTTGGAAATAAAATTTTGACAATTTACATTCACATCAAATCGGGCATTATTCGAAGTAATTAGTATTTTATTTTTCCATACAGATGCAGTAAAAATGATATAAAGCAGGTATTAACGAGAACTGACGAGAAAATTAAATTGTATCCCTTTAGTTATTTTTGATATTAAGTACCGTGCAGTTTCGCTGTAATGAGATTGTAAAGTAATCTCTTTGGGTGTGTTAGCAAAATCACTTCGCAGGCTCCGTTGCAGCGAGCTGACAGGAATTATCGCTTCTGAGCGACAACTGAAAAGTGGATTCTGATTATTTCTCGCTCACACCACGTGCCTATTAGGCAACACCGTACAAAGCCGACAATTTACTTCGATTATCAATTAATTCTCAACGCCTTGAGCGATAACGCTTTCAATTGTAATTAAGCGTGTATTTAAATGAAAAAGCAATACGCTGCCGCTATTAAATGAAACTGGAAAAATGTTCTCGGAGGCAATTTTTCTTTTTCAAGAATTTACCACCTGTGACCAGTATGTTGGGAATACTAGAATTTCGCGTCGCCTGTTTCTATTGACTAGGGAATCTCGGACGGCGCATTAAACTGTCTCGTATGGTAATGGATTGGGAATTTCGTGCTTCAAAGGTAGTTTTAAATTAATTTACACATTAAGAATACTAAGTAAAATAGTTGCGCATAAATCAAGAAGTAAATAGTATTAATCCAATACGATCAAAGATAGATGTGATGTAGAGAAGTGTTGTAAATATAGGTCATCCTTTATTATGTTGTATTCGGGTGTATAATTGAAGAGGTTTTTGCGACATACGAGTATTTTTTTTGCAATAACAATTAATTTATGTTACATTATTACAAGATACGTCTTATGTTATCATATAGCTTTTAATTAGCATAATTGCTAAAATAAAAAATGAAATAGTGCAGGTATCTAAATACCAACGATCTATATTTGAAGCGATGATTGCGCAGAGAGTTGTGCGGCCGGATTCCGCGTCAATCGACCCGGGTTCGATCCCACCTATCCAACTCCAAAAAATCGGCCTGAGCTTTCGGTGAAGGTAAACATGATGAGGAAACTATAGCATGGTGATAGGTCATTATCTAATGATGCCCGCCTGGGTAGCTACCACCCTCAAGTTTGAAAACCTGTCGCCAAATACTAATAGGTGTGTTCCGACAGCATCAGTTGAGAACCAGTATCTAGGTCGTCACTTAACATCAGGTGAGATTGTGATCAAAGCCTAAGCCTATATCGTGTAAAAAAATGTAACATCGGATATAATTGTTTTTATTAAGATAAATAATTATAAAAGCTTAAATTTAGATTCTGCCCCCTTTAATAATCACTGATTGTTGATTATCATCCACCGTTCAGACACTCTCCGTTTGTTTACTAGATCACTTTCAATATCGTAGGTATCAAATAGTTAATGTTTGAGGGATCTATTTCTGCTAATCCCGATTATTTTTCGTGCTTAATGGCTGGATAGATATGGTGTTTACAGATGAAACAAGAAATCGGTATTCTAACGGAAGCCGTTTAAGATATTGACCCTCGGACCCTTGCCCAAACAATGAAGGACAACAAGAAAAATAGTGAACGAAGAACGCGCGCGGCTTCACATCTGCCGGCCACTATCGAATAAATCTACTAAAATAATATTTTTATTTTGATTACGCGATGCACGGGTTAGGCAGATGTTAGATGTGTTACATACGGTTCTTACGTTTTATAAACGATAACTTTTAGTTCATCTAATGCGACTGGTCAGACCGACTGATCATACCGACGCGTCGCCACGTTATATAACAGTATTATTATTACTGAAGTCACTGGTTCAAATAATTTAGTTTTTTTACACGATTTAGGCTCAGTGCTTTGAAGACAATCTCACCTGATGTTAAGTGACGATGTGGTCAAGGTTGGTAAACATACTAAACCTAGGTATTAGTTCTCAAGTGTTGCTGTCGGAACACACCTTTGGTATTTGACGACAGGTTTTCAAACTTGAGGGTGGTAACTACCCAGGCGGGCATCATTAGGAAATGCCCTAGAACCATGCTATAGTTTAAAAAAAGAAATTTTGATTTATTCTTAAAACCAATATACATGTTAATTGAATAAACAATCATCAGTTTCTCAAAAAAAAAACAGAATATTTTATTTTTCATTATGCCATACTTATTTTATTTTATAAACTATACTTTTATATTATTTGTACAAAAAAATGACGACGTTTTTACATCTGGAAGGTGTCGTGCGACGGCTCAATGTTTTTTGATTTCATTGGATATATTTAATGAAAGTAAACAAGGAAGATTGCCAGTTTAAAAAAAGGCTGAAAAAAAAACACCTACTTAGGATTTTTAATGAAAAAATAATACGTTGTTTAATTACTGTTATTTTATAAGTAACCAATACTTGTACACATTCTGGTATTGGGTTGTCTCGACTTTTAATTTAATTTATTCGACAAACAATACAGCAGTGTGTCAATCGATCTAAGGGCTGTTTCAAGTCGCCAGTCACTGACCAATATGATATGGGCTTTAATAGGAGGGTACATGTGAATTATCTAGTTATTGACTGAGTACAAGGTGTGAAAGAGTTTATACCTCGTGCCGTGGATATAATTTTACAAGCATTAAAATTGTCAATATATAACTAAAGATAGGCTAGATAAAACCTCGTCTTGTTAGTATAAGCAAACGACATGTTATGAATGTCTCTGTGAATAAAAATAAATCATTTATATGAATAATAATAATAAAGCCTTTATTTCTCGAATATTTTAGATTTATTTCTAAGTATTTAAGAGCAGAATAAAATAAATATTAATGAAACTATAAACTTCTATGACTACATTACAAAATATCTCCTATTTCGGTGTTCCTAACGGCAAAGCCCTCCTCCAACTCTTTCCACTGTTTTCTATCTGACGCCACTCTTATCCAAAGGGGTCCTAAGGTCATTACCACGATTAACCTCTTGAAAATGATTCGGTGATCATATCAGATGGAATCGTATTTATTCTATAGAATGTAGTGTACCAGTAAATATTTAAGTTCATAGATATATCATAATAGATTATTTAATAATTTATAAATTAATTGCTAATATACGACTGTATCTTGACATACCTACTTGTTTTAAAAGTACCTACTCATATGTTTCTTGTATTATTTAATGATACAAACTATGAGTTTGTTTTAATAAACTAGAAAACGACTCATTAGCGCATTCGGGACTTTGTGGCTTTGCATAACGAATTGATTTACGAATACTGGACGTATTCGTATGACGTTACGGTTAGGGTTCTGGACATACATTTTTTAATAAATTAAGTTTACTCTTACAAAGCAATTATGTTATAATTTTTACAGAGCTTATACAAAATATTTCAAATAGAAAAGTTGAAGTATATTCACTGAAGCAATTTTTTAATTTTACCCACTGTAATTACTAATCCTATAACGTAAAAAACAGATTTTTTTTAAATATATATGCTATATGTTACGGATTATTCTGTTGATATATTATTGTTGGAATGTTGCAATCCATCGTTTGTGAGTTATTGGCCAAATGCCACTTACTTCTCTCAATTATCCATTACGTCGATTAGTAAATGAATTAATTACTTGTAAACATTACATTTGAAATGCTATTTTGTTTTTTTTCTTCTATATATTTCCAAAAGTAATTAATTACTAAATATATTTTTAGATCAATCGAGCGAAAATCTAATACATATATAAGTTTATTATAAATAACGCATACTTAATATCACAGTATTCATATATATTTTGAGCTACGTTACTCAAAAAATACACCGATTCTTCACACGCCATTAACACAAAAGCGCACCGCCCACGACCCTACGAAAAGGTAGTAGGTAAGTAAGTACTATTCCGCAATTCGACATCTCATAAAAGATACTAATAAATAAAATTAGCATCGTTCTCAGTGACAAAGCCGGTAAAGCGAAGCCGCTTCTACGGGAAAGTCAAGTAGGGCGCTCTTTATAAAAATTAAAAAGCTTGAATGCCTTAAGTTTGTTAATAAATCACTGGAAATATTACAACAGGTACAACTATAATACCTAATATTTTAAAGTTTTATCACATCTTATTTCACAAGAATTATCGTTTAGTACTGAATAAGAACGTGGGTACTTTTTTATACTGCTTTGACTACAATCTCAACTGATGTTAAGTGCCAATGAATAGATGGAAATTATAAAAGCACTAAACCTAGTAGAGGTTTCTGGCTCTGTAGTGAAGCTGTCGGAATGCTATGTGGTTAGCGACAAATTTTCAAACTTTTATATGGGCATTAGAAAAAGCCTTACCGATATGTGATGGCTTTATTATAGTGTTCTCATGAAAAACTTGTTCATTACGGAGTGAGGTATGTGGATTCAAACCTATGTTCAACGATGCAATATCCCACCAAATACATTTACTTTAAGCATTCCAGCGCAAGTAAAATTTGTCATTTGGTCGAAAATTTGTTGTCGTACAAATTGTGAAAAATTATAACGAAACTCGCATTAAAAGTTCTTTTGTGAATGTCATGGAAACTTATAAGTGTGTATTTACGAGAAATAAATATTATCTGTGAATATATTTTTCTAATTAAAGAACAATTTCAAAATCTTAATATAAACTAGAAACTTGGATACTGGAATCCAGTCAATGGTTTCTTATTACAGAAACATATACATAATAAGGAAAGTATTCCAAAAGTTTAATATACAGCTTTAAATAACAAGTCATGTTTAAAGACACTAAAATAAATTTAGTGTTCTATAAATGTATATCCGACGAAACGCAAGTAATAATAATAATAATAAACAAAAAAAATTTGAAAATAAATAAAATACACGATGATAGTTATAAACATTTTTTTATTATTAATATAAACGCAATTTTACACAAATAAACTGTACATTCACGTTTATTAATTAAATAGATACGTATTGTGCGTGTCTACTAAATGCCTGTTATGTTTTTATTAACTGTATGATTTTTCGATGAAATCTTTAAAAGATCCTTTGTTATACTGTTGAGATTTTTCTTCGAACTCTCGTATATCGAGAAACCCCGTTAACATTGATGCTATAATTATTTTTCATCTTTTATAAATGACAATAAACAAATTATGACCAACCACTTCGTACACTAAAGTACACTCTTTACATTGTAAGGAACCATAAATGTAAATTTCATGTTGTTAACCATTTTTTTTTTTCTTTGTAAACCTTGGAGTGGATGATTAGATATTGCGGTAGTTTGGTAGACTGCAAATTGGCATTATAAACATTGCAAAACAATGATGATAAATACTTTATTGTTATTCTACTTAAAATTCCAACGACCAATAAAATATTCATAACTCCATTACAAGTCAAAATTCTGTAAGAAACGATATCAATCCTTACTGACAATAATGCCATGATAATTTTTCGAGACAACAAATTCTTCTACAGTTATCTGATATATATCTGAAGTTAATTGAATACCAACATAATAAAAAGTAATCTTTTATTAATTAGGTTTAAAGTAAAATAATACAATGACAATTTGGGTTTGAAACTATCATAAATTATTTATATTTACTTGGTTAAAATAAACGAATTCCCTTTTTGATTTTGATATATTTATCAAACTCCGAAATTTATATTTGTCTATAGCGATATCAGCATTTTATAAACATATAGAATAAGATCCACTGTCCCTAAAAGCATGGCCGATGATATAAATCTTTAACGCTTCGACACATTTTGACCACACGTCAGAATTATGATCGGTATAAAATACCTTGCATTGTATATGTACTGCCTTTTATTCCGTTTCTACAATGGACATACGTCTAACTTATAAATTTTGGTGCGAACAAAGGCGCCTTATTGACAGTGTATCTGAATGTAACGTCAAACCGACAGCCGGACTGTGATATTAAAATATATCGACCCCTTAGATCGGAGTAAATCAATAAGCAAGACGACTTAAATCATCTTCGATGAACCGGTCACAAAGTTGTTTCTCAATCTGACGAACGAGCTACCGAATGTCAGATTACCTTAAGTGTCCTCGTTCTTTAATCCAAATGAGACGCAGACAGAAAAAAAAACTTCCGCTCGAAAAAATTTCCTTCGAAACGTCAAATGTTCGCTTTTCGTAAAGATTTTAAAATGCATCAACTTTTTATGTTCGAATGAAGAAGCGGCCATATGCAAACATTTGACAGTAAATTGGTGTAACACACATCGGTTACCGGTAACTGGTAACATGGAACATAACGTTAGATTTTCAAACAATAATGGTAAGGTTTTTTTGTTAACTATAAACTTTATATACCTTTCATTCACCTTAGTTAATTCATTTTATATTACAAATTTATTTGTGATTACTTAATTTTAAGTACAGTAATGTATTACGATTGAGCAATAATTTTCATATTACAGTTTATTTGGTCTAAGCTTGTTTTATTTATTTATGAATTAGAAATTATGCATATTTAAACTATAGCATATTCTTTGACACTTAAATCAGAAATAAATAAAACAAATGTATTAATATTATCTTAATCTTAATATAAAAAAACTATACAAACAATTTTCTATACATCTTAAACAAATAGAGAGAATTTGTAATTTTTGAAGTGAACGTAAAAGATAAACATTCGTTTCGAGAGCCCAGTATTTGCAGTGGTACAATGGAAACTATTTGATTGCTTCATTATGCGGAATGGGACTCGGTTCATTGTATATCATTTCGCATGTTATATCAGTTTGTATCCTAATTTAATCATCTTGAAGATTGGACCACCGGGGAAATTGATGTAACGGGTGGCCTCATCGATTTGCGATTGAACTTTTGAGATAGCTACGTTTTAAGTAACGATACAATCTTAGTGACATTATCCGTATTCCGCACTAATTTGGTAAATCGTATCCAATATAATATGTACTTTCTGAAAATCTTTTATCTGATAAATGCATTGTTGTTGCATTTAATAAATAAGCTTTGCTTGCAGTATCATTTATTATTATGAAAATCTAATGCTAGAGCAAATTATACCTGGTATTTTAAAATAATAATTAACCTGGTATGAAATGTACGTATAACCTTCTAAGAATATTAAATGAATCCCTAAAATTTTTTTAAGTAACGCCAAATTCAAATTTGATTTCCTTTTGAAGTAATTAGCGCTCAATAATGCTCCGAAGTATTCCAAAATGGAGAAATGATGTGATCAACGAGGAAGAAGGCAGTTTTGTACCATTAAAACAAAATAGGAAATAGTTTTATTTCAAAAACATTTTTTTATATTTTTAGAATCATACTGTACGTTTTAATATTTAGAGGTACTTTGTTTCAGTCGACGTTTGCATTATCGGAAACTCATTCGTGTTTGTATTTGTTTATTCAAAACGCAGAAAAGAAACGGTCAATTCTAATGCCTTCGCGAGCTTTCATTCATTTTAATCCATTTCAATTTGCCTGACTGACATCTTATTTACTACGCGCCGGTGGTCCGAATGACTGCTGGATATCCATACATTTGTAAGTAGTGATTTGATGAACATGCGTGACACATTGTTCAGTTTAGAGTATCTGACATGTATTTAAAATACGTAGACGATCGAACGGGCCTTTCAATTTTGACGGCTGGGGAATTATTGCCTATCTAAAATATTATGTGAAACAAAGAAACTGATACGTTTTATTTTTATATATAATGATTTAACTGAAACTAAGATATCATTTAAATAAATGTATTTTTTATACATCGTACTGTAACCTTGTTATTTGTGATGTGCATTATGCATTGACCATTGAAAAAATCGAATACCATAATTGAAAAAGCAATAGAAGTATTGCCCATTTATTACATAGCTAATGTTCTAAACATATTATACGTGTTACAAATGTTAGTTATAGCATATTATATAAAATTTACATTTTAATAATTTTACTTTTTTTTATTAAATCAAATATTTCATTGTATTTATTAATAACTGTTACAAATAATATGAGATAGAAGGTATTATCAAAGATACAAATAAGTAGGTCAAATTCATCAAAGAGATCCATCCATCCATTCAACTAAAAGACATCCACGGTTGGAAATAAGTCTCCCCTAAAGATCTTTACGACGACCGGTCTTGCGCCACCCGTATCCAGCGGAATCCCACTACCTCCACCAGGTCGTCGGTCCACCTTGTGGGGGGGACATACATTTTTTTAATACGTAATAGGCTGAGTGCTTTGACCACAATCTCACCTGTGACGATGTGGTCCAAGATGGTAAATACATTAAGATTGGAGGTACTGGTTCTCAAGTGAGGCAGCAGGAACACACCTATTGGTATTTGGCTACAGGTTTTCAAACTTGTAGTTACCCAGGCGGTCATCATTAGAAAATACCCTACCACCATGCTATGCTTTCCTCACGATGTTTTCCTTCACCGAAAGCTCAGGCCGATTGTAGAGTCGAATCGGTGGGGATCAAACCCACGTCGATTGACGCAGAAACCGGCCGCACTACCCGCTGCACCATCATCGCTTCAAAAAAAATACATTGCTACATTAAAAAAATAGTATACATACTTCTACTGAAAATAAAACTATTATCCCTATTTACATTTGCAAAAATGGCCTCAGAATAAAGTCGTACTATACAGTGTTCAATGTAGACCCAAAAAAGTATGTCAAAGGGAACATTAGTAATGTGCCGTGAAAAAGTGTAACAGTATACTCCGTAGCCGAGTATAACAATGGGGTATCGGTTCCTCGAAGAAAGGAGTCGTACTAAAGACGCCGACACGTCTGCAACCATATCTCGAGTTAAATTTAGCGTTAGTGATCCCATCTACATGTATTATAAACCTTGAAAGCAAAACCTTGCACGTGAATCAAAGAAACTCGTGAAGTTGTTACAGAATATTTTTCCCTTTTAATTCGATTGGATTTTATGCAGTCCTTGCACTTTCGCTTTCTTTATCAACGGTGTGTCACTTTTAATTCGAATGCGGACCGTTAAATTCTACAAATCGTTTTTGTTACTATCAACAAATTTAATAGTTTCTTAAATAAGTAAAAATCGTATGTAAAAAAAATGTTTTGAGGCGAATTAAGTTTTCTTTTAACAATGGTTTTTAAACGATGTACTTCAAGAGCGAACAAATTAAATTACTACATGTTTTACTGGATGTTGTTTTAACTATGTAAAAATAAGTCTCGTCAAATAAAGCCCAGCCGTTCCGGAGACTCCCCGGAACAAACAGACATAAATATGAAATAATTGTATTTTTCGTATAGGTATATCGTATATATGCACACTTTCATTTCTGTACAATAACAAAAAAATTGACATTACAAACACACACTTCAATTTTATTTATTGGTATAGATTTAACACGTATATTAATTAAGTAGTCTCAAAAATTGGCAAAATATTACATTGTCACAGGTAGCGGGATTCTTTTTTATTAACTATTAATAGTTATAATACTAAGTAAATACTTTATGTATAATCTTATTAATTTACTTTTACAATTAATATAAATTTCTACAGGTAAAATGTGCACACGCTGTGTTCCAATGAAACCACCTGTTCCTCAGAATTTACAACTGAAATCCATACATACGCAACATGGCAGGTGTATATTAAGACGCGAAATAAAATTAAAACGTAACTGTCCGTCCACATAATTGTTTTATTTAACCGATATCACGTAAAAACTACTTCACAATAAATATTAACAGGTGGTAACAAACTTAAAAAAAAAACAACAAGAAAAATCTTAAACTTTGGCGCGTGAACGCATCACATTTTATCGTTCCAATATTGAAACGGAACGTTTACCGATGGTCAGTCAGTCAGGTTTGGGAATATGTTGCATTTCAGATTATTTAGTTAACCCTTCGTTTGCTAAAGTAGATGATCCGACCCCACGGGTTAATATTTTAAGTTAATTTTTTTTACACTTTCTGAAGTTAATACTCGTAGATATTACGTTAAACGGGTTAAGAAATTCTTGGGTCTTTTTCGTTTATCATTATTTTTAATACTAGCCCAATTAAGTAATTAACAAAAATATATCCGGGAGTAAAATCTCCCGGATTACAAATGCAGGGGTTGTGGAACTCGCCTGGCGTGAAGCGCTAAGAATACCCACTAAAACCCAGGGTACTATCCTAAGACTTTCTGGGGGCGAGACGGAATTAGTCTAGAACATTCTACGTCGCCCCAGCGATAGAGCCAAAAATCGGGCCACTATATTTGTCTTCCATCCAAGGGAGGGCAGCCTTGTACCAGGTGCCCCCACCTACTCCAAACGCTATTCAACGAGTCTCCATATCTCTCCTCCCTGAATTCTTGTCTTTCAACAAGAAGTCAAGAGATCCCTTTTAACTAACCTAACTTTTTTGACAAGTATAATTTTTTTTTAAATTTGAAGATTATTATAAATACTTTGTCTTGGTTTAATTTTATTTTAGGCATGATCACTGAGGGTTATCAATTACCGTTACGATTGCTTATTGAGATATTTTCTTTTACACGGAAACGAAA
Organism: Samia ricini; assembly: GCA_014132275.2. Taxonomy (NCBI): domain Eukaryota; kingdom Metazoa; phylum Arthropoda; class Insecta; order Lepidoptera; family Saturniidae; genus Samia; species Samia ricini. Next base: position 27,149,935 of record AP028159.1, on the reverse strand, counting down.
TTGCGGGAATAAATTTATAGCATTTTGGTAACCTCAGAGGAGTTTGTAAGCCCCTGTAGTACATGTGTTATATGTAATTATTTCAGTATTTTCAATGAGTAATATTGAGAATCTATTTACATTTTATTATGGGTAAGTATGTAACGAGTGAGCAAGTAGGATTCCATTACTCGTCGATCAGGAACAGATTCTTATTGATATAAAAAATGGATGTACAGTAGTCCCGAGAGATGTTCGCTCGGGAAATCTTTGAATGGCATTGCTTTGTAAAATGGTGATGTAAACTTAAAAACACATAGATAGGAACATCAGTATTTTAATATAATTATATCAGTGTTTTGTTTTTAAAAAGTAATTATATGTATCGATATTTATTATCTCAGTTACAAAGTATACAAAATGTATATTTGTCATCATATTTTGGAACCGATTACAAAAAATATACGCAATAATTCATTCATGTGAATGAGTAAATAATGTTTTTTATAAGACAAAACGAAAATGATATGTGAGAATATTTGAAAAGTTTACGTGCACAGAAATATAATGATTGTAGAAGATGAATTTCATGAGAAGATTACGCACTGTCATTTCTGTATGAATCTCACCGACCGATTTTAAAACTTGCCGACGGTCATATTACGTCATAAATATGACGAATAGGCATGTAAGTACGCTTGTGGCTTACACGATGACATCGCAGTTACGCGTATGAAAAACTTGTAAGACACCTAGCCAACATCGCTGGTACCACTGATCAGATAGTGGTCTCACGCGTTCGCCCATTCATCTTCGGTATTTATCGGCGTGAGTCGATGCCACACGGCTTCTGAATTTTAATCCGTGGAAAAGTTGTATAGATCTGTATTTTTTTGATGCTTTCGCCTTATACGATCGATTGTCTGCTAATGTATTTTTTTCGATTCAAATCCAAAATATAAAAATGTGTTTTTGAATTCTTGTATGATGAATTTTGATGAATATTTAGTTTGTTTATGAGGGAGTTTGAAAGTGGCAACAGTGATAGAAAAGTTGGGAGGAATTGTTTATTTACACGGCATAGGCGAACACATAAGGCCCAGAGGTAATGGTTCTTAAGTGATGCTGCCGGAACAAAACTATTGCTATATGGCGACAGGTTTTCAAACTGGAGAGTGGTAGCTATCCAGGTGGGCGTTATGTTATGTTATGTTATGTTATGTTAGATCTAGTGAATGATCGTCATAATTTTAATATTAAAAGTAAAGACAACTTGGCCGTCCCACGCTTTAGGTTAAATAAGTGTAATAAAAGCTTTATAGGTAATAGTATTCGGTTTTACAATAAGATCCCAAGTAACATAACCGATTTACCTGACAATAAGTTCAAGTATTATGTCAGGCAAGTTTTAATCTCAAAAGGTTATTACAGGGTGGATCATTACGTGAACGATAGTGATGTCTGGAATTAACCCACATCTCTGTGCTTCCACTAACATTATTAAGACGACGATTTGTATAGTTTTTTATATGACAAAAAAAATGATATATATTATATTTATAAAAAAAAAGAACCAGATCAAGTTTCTTGCCGGCTCTTCTCGACTGGGTTGTTTTCCGAACTGGTGATAGTGTTTTAGACGTTCATAAGCGTCTTCTTAGGGCCTAAATTGAATAAATAAATTTTGATTTTGATTTTGTTATGAGAACATCCCGTACCACCATGCTATGATTTCCTCACGGTGTTTTCCTTCTCCGAAAGATGAGTTAGGAAGGGTTAAACTTTTCAATATTTTATAATTGATCTAAATACGTAGAGAAAAATAAGTCTAAGATAAATACAGATAACAATTAGGAATTTTAAATTTTTAAATTTTTAATACTTTTGAAAGTACGATAGTTTTTCTGTCGCGTTTTATTTCAAAATCTTATAAGTATCAAGGAATATTATTATACCTTGTCCATTATTTTAGTAAGTGAAAGAGACAATCATAATTTAATATTTAAAAATCATATCTTCTTTTCTAATTAGACACGGATCGGCGCTTGGACGAATCGACTGGACTAATCAACACAATCTTGTTTCCTTTTAGATAGTATATCTCTAAGACAAGCTTTCTAAAAGATAAAAGTCAAATTTAGATTATAAAGTAAAATTGTTACTTATAAAAACTTGATTTTATTATGCCATCAATCTTGTAGGTCGGTTGTATTGAGATATTATTCCTGTACAAGGATCTTTGTGAGATCTGAGGGTTATTATTATAAACTTTCTTTGATTGTCACCTGATTTGACATCTAATAGACTATGTTTAAACTATATTTAGCAATATACAGAACATTCAGAACAAGATGAATTTATACTGAATTTGAATTTAAAAACTTAATAAATGTTTTTTTTTACACGGTATAGGCTCAGTGCTTTTATCACAATCCCCACTGATCTTAAGTGACGACGTGGTCCAGAATGTGTGTTTACACTAAGCCTAGAGATACTGGTTCTCAAGTGATACTACCGGAGCACATCTAATGGTATTTGGTGGCAGGATTTTTAACTTGAGGGTGGTAGCTACCCAGACGGGCATTATTTTAGAATGTCCTATCGCCATGCTACGGTTTTCTCATGATGTTTTCCTTACCGAAAGCTAAGGTTGATTTGAGTTGGATAAGTGGATTTGAACCCGCGTCTATTGACGCGAAATACGCCCGCACTACCAAATAAGCCATCATCGCTGGATATCTCAAAAAAAAAAAAACATCACCATGTAGCTTAATTATTATGTACATAAATGTCTGTATTATATTGTATGTTGTATGTAATTTATTATTATTATATTACACATTTAATAGGATTTTAAAGAATTAGAAATGTAAACTGAATAATTTTAGCTTACATTATATATATAGCTTGATGAACATCTGTCACAAGTATTCACTGACGTTGCTTGGAACATTTTTTCTATTCATTCATTCAACGTCCACCGGTGGACATAAGTCTTCTTCAATAAGGGTGAATTGTCACAATCACCACCCTTGGCAGGCGGGTTAGTGATCGCAGTAGGTGTGTGTGGTGCCCAGAGGATGCGCTCCCCATCCCTTAGTTTTCTTCCTTAGACCTTTTACGGGAAGATATGGGTCGTAAATGGGATGGGATAATTAAAATATACTCACAGTAGATACTATGTTCTTTACATAACTGGTATAATGAAGCACGTGTCGCATTGTTCGATTACAGAGCCTTGCATCAGTCTTGTGTAAATTCTGATATTGATTCATTAGGAATTAATATTCCCCGTTTGTGAAGGTACTGGAAATTGAGATGAAGACCTACTATAAATGGCTCGTAAATGAACATGGTTCAGTGGAGGTATGAGCGGATACAGTATCGATGGAACTAAATACGAATCCAGATGTACTATTCTACATTAACCCGAGTTTTCCGTGAAGGAAAAACATCATGATGGTCAGGCGTTGTCTTGACACTCCCCCATCCCCACCGGGCCATTGCACGACGAGGCCCGGCGGGTTCGCTGCAGGGGGCGACGCGGTGCTTGCGAAAGCCACCCCGTGTCGCCCCCATCCCAAATGCAGCGGACGGCCCCGGGGGGTTTTAGTGGGTATTTCCGGGCGACTCTCGCCCGGGTGAGTCCCACACTGCACGGAGCTCGTCACTCCGTGCCCCTTATCTAGTGTACTGGGGGACTTTGATCCCCTAAGTACAATAGATAAGGGTAGTGCGTAAATGCATTTCCCCCCGTCAAAAAAAAAAAAAAAAAAAGGCGTTGTTTAATACTCGCCTAGCTAGCTAACAAGTTGGAAAACCTATGGGTGTTCTTGTATCAGCAATTAAATCTAGTATATCGAAGGTTTAGCTTTTTGACTCTGTTGAGCTACATCGTCAGTTAACACTTAACATCAGATGAGTGTGGTCAAAACACTGAACCTATTTATCTTTGTATAGGTATTTAAAAATATAATATTGGATTCTTCAAAATAACAAATCTACTAACGTGTTTCGTGGAAGAAGTTGACAGCAGAAGCTAGTATATATTAAAAATACAAGTTAAAGATAATCAGTGTACCTAATAAAATCTGATACCAGAATGTAGCCGGATTTTGTTCTACCTGTTGTAACTCTTGAATACTAATAATAAATCATATTTTACTACACGTATTATTGTATAAGGTTTAATGTTACGTATTAATTAAGCTTATATAATATAAGAGTTTAATCACTGGAATTCATCGATGTGTGGGAACTAAGCCTGTCAGTCCCCTGTTGTGAATGCCGTTGGTCGTCGTATCGAAAGTGAAAACGTGTTGACATTTACATAAAGGAGAATGTTTGTTTTCCTCCAAAGGGTAACATGCCGTCATTTATGTAACATTAAACTCTTTTTCCGGGAGCCGATTCTGTTAATAAGGGTCGAAAGTCATGTCTATTGACATCCGTCCAAACATTAGCTTGTTTGGTTTACAACGACCTTAGTTGGTTAATTTTGTATTTTCACTTCATAAACGTTTATTACGTAATATTGTATTTTAAATAATTGAATTCTCTATCGCTATGAAAGAAATTCTTTGATATTAGTTGTTTATATTATTTCATCCATCCATCCATTTAACCAAAAACGTCTACTGCTGGACATATGTCGCCCACAAAGATCTCTACAACGACCGGTCTTGCGTCATCCGCATCCACCTTCATGCAACCTTCATCAGGTCGACAGTCAACCTTGTGGAGGGTCTACCCACGCTGCGTCTTCCGGTACGCTGCAGCCATTCGAGAACCCATTGGCTCCATCGGGTATCAGTTATACGAGCGATGTGCCTTGTCCATTGGTACTAAATTTTTGCAAATCTTCGAATCGTGTCGGTTACTTCTGCGGATCTCCTCATTTCTGATTCGATCATGCATTGAAACTCCAAGCATAGTCCTCTACATTGCCCTTCCGGTAACTTTAAGCGTTCTAATTAAACTTATTATAAGCGACCACGTCTAAGTGCCGTGAGTCATCACTGGCAACACACACTGGCCGGAAACTTTTGTCTTAAGACACTGCAATATTTCTGACGAGAAAATTTTACATAGCTTCTCAAACATATTAACATTATTTTGACAATTGAAATTAATTAATTACACAAATTTGTGATTTTTTTATTTAGCGAAAGAACGTTTACGAGTTTATTAGATGCAAAGTGGCTTGTATAATAATTACTTACGTTCTTATGTGAAGATGTATGTGATTTAAGAAACGTCACATTCCTCCGTAGCCGCCACGAGACTTCGAGGACGTTAACAAAAACTGAAATGTCATTGCGCAAGCTTATAATAAGGCCCATTCACACTACACCCCAGTAGGTGTGTTTTTTTTTTTCAATGTCGAGACGCGGCCATGCAATTTTGTATAAAAAACGGCAAAATCAATAATGGCTCCGTGCACGTGTTGCCGATGGATTATAGATTATATTTTGGAAGATTTTTCTCAGCGACGAGTTCGTACGGCGGGTCAGGTACATCATATTGTGTAGAATAAAGCCAATAGAGTGGTTTCAATGAAAACAAGAATAATTTAAAACTTAATGTGAAAATTTAAAAACATTAAATTAAAAATTAAAACACCACCATAGTAAATAAACACTCAATTAATTGCTGCTTATGTCCTAAGTTACATATTTAATTGAGTATTATTTACTGTGGTAATTTTAAGTAAAAGACTAACTTAAATTTGGTGCATAAACATTTACTTTGAGTTACATTATGTAACAATACATATTTATGTTAATATTCTAGAATTCTATTTTTAACATAGTTTTCCATATTTGTAAATGGATTCTGATAGATTATTATATAAAAATTTACAAAGAATAAACAAACTCCATGTATTTTTATGTTTCATACCTTAATTCTTACTCGGCACAAAGAAATTGTATACAATTATAACGGACGAAATTGTAACTGTCTTCTAACAAAACTCAAACGTTGTGTTTCTTTTGACGTGATCGTTACAATAGCAGGTAATTTTATAAAAAGACTTCAGACTCTTATTGAGAAGACGTAAAAAAAAACATAAACAGCTATTTTCACAAAATATCGAATGTATTTTAACTATAATAAATAGGTCATCAGAGTGGAAGACAAAATTTGTATCATTAACCTTTCGCCAAAAGCATTTCGAAAGAAAATTTATTGTTTTTAATCAATACATATGTCATCAAAATCTATGACTAGAGATATCTTAATAGTTTCAAATTACAGAGACAGTATCTACTTTGGATATTTTAACCACCACATTCGAAATTACAGTTATTAATTTATATTCCGCATTCCATATAAAAGTATTGTGTATAAGGTGAGACGTTATAATATTATCAGATCAATTTTGCGAAATAAATCGCTTCAATTTGCAAAAAAATACATAATCATGTTTTTCTGCGTGCGTTATCATTATAATGACTATTAAATACGTGGAAAAATTTGTTTAAAATCAAATTATATATTATATTTTCAACAAGGATTAAGTTTTCGATAACGAATTATTAGCCAAAGTATAATAAAAGTTTAGTTGTGTGATAATAAATACAATAATAAATAAATACATTTTGTAAAAACTCTTCCTTTTAGCGGTAATATTGACGTTAATAATACGTTAAAGTCTTAAGTTTTTATAAGTAAATTGAATATTTTTACACAGAATCGTATTAGTTAGGAGTAGTGTCGGATTAAGCCAGTGTAACGTTTGTAACGAATGTTCCCAGGGGGTCAAAGGTTTTGTACGAGTAAAAATTAAAAAAAAAGTGCGCCTGCACATATTACTTATTAACGTATCTACTTGAAAACGACACAGTATTTGTGAGCTTTTTCTATATGGCTAGTAAGGTATTAGTCAGAATTGATATTTCAATAAAACATAATTTATACCAAATACTAAAACATAACTCAAATTAGCTGTAGTTGAAAATTATTTACACTCCAGTAAATTATGAATACGATCACCTCAAATATGTAATATAAATTATTGTGGTTGTGTTTCTGAAAATATCTCTGAACAATGTTGTTTAGTAAAAAATACATATAATTCGATAAAACAAACAAATAGATTGTATAAAAATCACAGTATGTACGATCCTTTGGAAGTGATTATGGCGCATTTGGTAGTGCGGTCGGATTACGCACCAGTGGACGCAGGTTCGAACCCACCTTACACATATACAATTCTAAAATGAGATTGAGCTTTCCGTGAGGAAACCATAGCGTAGTGGTAAGGCACTTTCTAATAGATAATGCCCGTCAGGGTAGGTAGCTACCACTTTGAAGTTGGAAAATCTGTCGCAAAACACTAATATGTCTTCCCACAGCATCACTTGAGAACCAGTATGTCTAGACTTGAAATGTATTTACCATACTGGATCGCATCATCACTTAATATTAGATTAGATTATGGTTAAAGCATTGAGCCTATACTGTATTAAAAAAAAGATTGTGGGTTGGGATCTTTTGAGTACTTAATTTCCGAACATAAAACAAACAAAAACCGTTGGGAAGAAACATTGCCTTCCCCATCAAGAATTTGAGAAATTGTTACTAATACGTAATAAACCTTAATTCTCGTTTCAAATGAAAATTTACTTGAGCAACAGACACATTACGCTCATAATTAGTTCTTAATCTTAGGACAATTCGAATTTTATTAACGTTAACAAAAACCTTTAATGGTCAGAATTAATTGTTGAACAAACAGAAAAGAAAAAAACATGTACCTATATCAAGATCATTGAGTCAAATAACGTATAATTAACGATACTAGTCGTCACAATTAAAATCGTTTTACTGTTACAATTACGGGAAATATCAGGAACATTTGAAATTATCTCAAAAGGGTTCGTTGTTTTACGAGCAAAACAGTCCGCCGAGGTATGTATTGGAATGTTTTCCACTCATAGTCCTTCAGTGTACCATAAATTTATTGCAAATGGACAATTAACTTGAATTATTATTTACTTTATTATGTATGGCTAATGTTCGTCTGGTAGCTGAATTTGGAATAAGTTTATCATTGAAAATTTGACGAAGAAAACATTTTATTTTTTTTAATTTATAAAATCTATAACAGACGCGGGGACCAGATCGCGTACATCGTACGGCGGGTGACCGAAATGACCAAAGGCTTAATTCGTCACAGTGGCACAGTCAGAAATTATCGAGGCGCGAAAAAAAACAGACATACAAAAAATTATATTTATTTTATTTTTATACTATTAAATTTTAAGAAAACTTACATCTAACTAATAGTACAGAGATATAAATAAGACGGGTTTTTTTAAATTAAAAACAAAACCGACTTCAAAGAAATGAACTATAAAGATGCACTAAAAAGTCAATAAATAATTACTTTATTAATCTGCTTCGATAATTTTGAAATCGGTGCCAGCTTATGTGGATAACAAAGTAGTGTAAATGTACGTTATATTCGATTTTGATTAATTATGGTAAAGTTTATCCAGTTTTTTTCCATTTGTAAATGAGTACATTGGTTAACTCTAGCTTGCACCGACTCCAAAATTAACGAAGCAGATTAATAAAGTAATTATTTATTTACGTTTTAGTGCATGTTTTTAGTTTTTTTTTTTAATTAAAAAAGTGTTTTTTTCTACTTTTTAGTTTAAGTACGTATTTAGATATAACTGTGAAGCCTATTTTATAGCTTTGGAAACGAATATATGAAACACGTGTCTATAACATTCGAGGGTTTTTCTCAATTTCCGCGAGTTCCACAGATCAGATCCTGATGTAGTGAAAATGAAACCATCTCGGATGTGTACTCCTTCAAGTAAAAAAAATTGCAAATCGGTCTACAAATGAAGGAGAAATCGCGTAACAATCATACAAAAAAAATGAACATACTGACGAAATTGATATCCTCCTCCTTTTTGAAGTCGCTTTAAAATTAATGTCATTAACAAGTTTGGGATCAACGAACAAGTTACATATGAAACGACGACTGTCTTTTCTCTAGATGGAAAGACATACGCAAAGAAATGAAACATAGAAATGGACATCTAAAATAATGTTATTTTATAATATGTATGTGTGGCGTTAATGTTGCCACTACAAAAGTAGACATTTTTTCACGTTTCAATTATGACGACCGTACCCGACTGCCCAGAAAGTGACTAATAACTTCGAACATCTATCATGTATGCGGTCCGGACCTCGTGTCTGTTAGAGCTTTGTCACCTGAACCTATGTATTAACAAAAAAGAGTAATACTTCGTTGAAAAGCAGAGAAGTAGAACCTTTTAATTATCTTTGTCTGTTTATATTTTGATTTATTGGATTTGTATTTTACTTTAGTAAGATATAAATTCCAACACAGAGTAATAACGCTAAGAGGGATAGTTTCAAATAAAACACGTTGTTATTTTCATAACATTTTTATTCAATCATCTTATATAATCAAAGATAAGTATACTTAGTCACAGAACACACACATTATTAAAAAAAAATATTTTGTGAGTCACATTAGTGGTTCTCGAGTCATAAACTATTTGACGTAGACTGACAAGCAAAGAAACTGCCCTTTATTTATAAAACTAGCTGTGTCTGCGGCTGCGCCCGCGTTTCGTATATTCTTCATTGCGTTTTAACTTTTTTATACGGAACCCTAATTATATTCCTGAAAAAATTGAACTGAGATAAAGTAAAAATATCTTTCAGTAATTATAGCACTGTGCATTGAAACATATTTTATTAATTTTTTTATGAGTTTTATTTTTATTTCGCGGTTACCCTAATTCTTTTCGAAAATCAAAAGTATCCTAAGTTACTTGGAGTAATTTCAGTTATCTAACGTCCCGTTAAAATCGGGTCAGCCGTTCCATAGATTACCCATCACAAACAGACGGACAGACAGACAGACACGCAACAATTTTAAAGATTGTAATTTTGGTATAGGTTTCGTATACCCATTCATATCTATTCAGTAAAAAAAAATGACATTACAAACAGACATTTCAATATTATTTATTAGTATAGATCATGATTAGATTTACAATTTTATTTCAATAAATATATTTGGTGATTCTAGAAAAAAACAATTAATTATTGTCTATAGTTCGTCATCATTATTGGTAACGTGAGTGAATGCGATTTTGGAAACCGCAAAAAAACAGGTTATCGCAGTTTGCGTGCGTCGCATCGCATCTCTGTCAGAGGCGGCGCGGCGCGGTAATGGTGCGGCGATGGCGCGAGCGCTTCGACTTACAACAATAATCGTGAATGAATTGTAATGCCGTCTGGTTTAATTGATGCACCGACCAGCCCGGCCCGGTCCTGTCTCAGAGTTGTAGGCAAAACGACATACACATATCGATATTTTTTTCTCGAGAAATCATAATTTGGCTGTAGAAGATATTGTTTTCATAATCATTGTATCCATCCATTCATTCAACCGAAAAACGTCCACTGTTGGCCATAGGTCTCCACGAGGGGATAGCCATAATCGCCACGCTTGGCAGGCGGGTTGGCGATCGCAGTAGGTTTTGATAGTATACAGAGGATGCTGCTGCTGCCCATTCCCTGGTTTATTTCTTAATCACCTTTTACGACACCCACGGAAAGATATGGAGTGGTACTATATTCTTAGCCGGCACCTTACGACGAAATAATTCTATAAAGCTTGAATATTGTAACATAAATAGTTTTATGCGATATGAATGAGAAGATAATGTATATTACCACTCTATTTAATTATTAGTTAAGCTAAAAATGTATTTGAAATAAAAAATCAGTGTAATCTTCACCGTTCCGATAATTATCTTACAGAGTAACGTTTTATAAATATTCTACCTCATCGATATTTACACTAATAATAATATCGATAAGATTTTATCTGACGAGATAAGGCTAACACTAGTTCTCTTGTATTCTTTCATTCATCGGAACCGTTCATTTGTGAGTCAATAACTTTATTCCGTTAAAAACTGGTTGACATTAGATTATTAAATAAATGTTTTTTACAGATTTCATATTTCATGTCATCACCGAGTTTTAATATTATTCTAAAAAAGAATTTTTACATGGACATAAGAGAAAAAGGGATTCTTATAATACCATACAGATATTCTAAAGAAAATACAATTGACATACCTTAATGCCTTAATTAGTAAATTGTTTCTTTTCTGTAACGTAGGTACAGTATGTCACTTCAAGTGATGATGGTTCCATGGTAACGTGGCCGGACTACGTGTCGATCAACGTCAGTTCGAATTCTATCACACATTTTATTACTATCCTATGAACTTTCGGTGAAAGGAATCAACATAATGATGAGAAAAACGTAGTGTTTTTATTTCACGATCGACTAACTTAAGTTTGAAAATCTGCCGCCAAGCACCTATAATAGGCAATACCATTTGAGAGGCAGCCTCTCCAATTTCAATGTGTTACCATATAAGGTCACATTTTCTCTGATATTATGGTTAAATGTTCAACGCTTATGCTATAAACAATTCAGACCAGACGCAAAAAAAAAAAAAAATTGATGGAAGGTAAACGTTGTTTCTTGATCTTTGCGTCTGGGTTTGGATTCCATTATACTTACTATCAAGTTTAATACAATTTATAGAAAGTTCACTATAGCGACGATAAAAGTCTGTTCATTTTTTTGTAGAGAATCTAACAAATCCATAACTCGCCGCCAGCTTACAAACAAATATAATATACGGAATTTTATGTAAGTTTTATATTTCCTTACATAATTATAATTCAGTGTTCTATTTACGTGTGCATGACTTGTATATTTAAAATTAAGTTTACTAGTATTATTTTTAAAATTAATGTATCAATCTACTACGATAATTAAAACATTAATTTTATTCACATAACATTCTCACCGAGTGACTCAACAACATACCTACGGCTGTCATACTAATCTGACTCAATTCGTGCAAGTTCAAGCCTATTGACATTAGACATAACATCCTTGACACCCAATCGGAAGTTGTGCCAATTGAAGACGCAATTCTGTGCATAATATTTTCGAACCGCGGAGACAATTGCATCATCGGGTGATGGATGCGGCGAGTCATCGGCCGACCACTTACTGAACGGATGTTGTTAACCGAGCCTTGATTAGCCGAGACGATGTTAAACAGCAAGCAGCCCGGGCGAGTTCAAACAATTAACTTGTATAGAAGTGTCCGCCTCTAATGAACGTCACAGACTTGCTCCATTTTATTATACAAACACCGTGACAAGACGACGAGAGAGTCTTACAAATTGAGATTAATTCTTGTGACTTCGACTCTGCTATAGCGTTTACCGAAATGACCAATGTCACAACTCTCCATTTCAACTCCATCTAATATGCGTTTTAAATCTATGTGGATTAAATACGAATTACTTTACTTTATCCATTACGAAGGTCATAGTTAAGATGAGATGAATCTAATTAGTTGCGTAACTAAAACGTTTAACCTTAGCTTTCATATCCTGTGGCATGTATTATAGTTTCATTGTTTCGAGTTGTTTTCTTAAAAATAGATTATTAGTAACCATTATCCATTCATACTATGAAACACAATATCTTTATATTTTTAATAATGTATATAGGCTCTGTTCTTTGAACATAATGCCACCTGATTTGAAGTGAAGATTTGGTCCAGATGGGTACACACACTAAATGTATCTATCGGTATTTGGCGACAGGTTTTCAAACTTGAGGGTGGTAGGTACCAAAGCGGGCATTATTAGAAAATGCCCTACCACCATGCTATGGTTTCTTCACTTTGTTTTCCTTCAACGGACGTTTAGGCTGATTTTAGAGTAGGATAAGTAGACTCGAACACACGTCCATTGGGCGCAAAATTCGGCTGCACTACCAACTGCGCCATCATCGTTTCACTGTATGTCTGTTAGATGGATTAGAGTTAGATTAATTAGAGTACTTCTGAACCGATTTACATGATTTGGTTTTGTTAATTAGTTATGAAAACTAGGAGAGATAACCTCTGGACTTCCAATCGTGTTATTATCGCACTAAATAAATTATATTAATGCTACACAGAAGTTGGTAAAGAAAAAAAATATCTAGTGCTTTTTGCATTTCAGTACATTTTTCTCCTCTACTTGTAAGCCGATTTATTAACGTTTTTTTTATTATTTTTTGTTAAGTATCTGTTGACGGATTTTAGCGGAATCAAGAAAACCTTTTGGAAACGGTTGTTTTTAAAAATCTACGCTAAATCGGTGGCACAAAACGAATACACAAAACATACAAAACTAATAATATCTGAGTTATACTTTCAAATACAAAGACAATCTAAAAACAATTTTATTTAGTCTTGTATGCAGAAATTTGTTCAAACATGATATCTATTAATTACTATGCGATATTTTTCATACATATATAATAAATGGAAAATATGATTTTTACGGAATTATATAGAGTATAACTTAGTGAGAAGCATCAGCTAAGTACACATTTTTCAATTAACTTCAAAAAGATATAAAAAAGCAAATAACAAAATGTTTTTACCTATATATAAGTAGTAGAATAGTTTTATTGAATAATTCCCATAAATAATAATTAATACTTATACTTATTAATACTTAAGTAAATTGGCCGTGCATATACGATACTAGCAGTGAGCCCGCGGCTGCGCCCCCGTTTCATATATTCTTCACTGTGTTTTAATTTTTTTATGCGACACTTTAAATTTTTTCGAAAATCAAAAGTACCTTGAGTTATGCGGAGTTACTTCATCTATATACCAAAAAAAGTCTCGTCAAAATCGGTCCAACGGCTCCGAAGATTACGCGAAACAAGTAAACAAACATACAAAAATTAAAAAAATGTATTTTTGGTACAGGTATCGTATATACATTCATATCTAATTAGTAAAAAAAATATAAATAATTCTGACATTACAAACAGACGCTTCAATTTTATTTATTAGTACAGATTCCTAACTTTGGATAACATTATTATTCGAAAGTTCTAACCAGTTCAACACCACTAGAATAACTAAGTAGCCACCAATAGAATTACTTGAATCCTTATAAAAACGTTCGAGTGCATTTCACATACATATAATTTACTGTATAAGTTTTTTTATTATCGGATCGCACGCGCGGTATGTACCTACTTACCAAGAGCACTCTTCTATCGTCAAGACCGTGGACTGTGATTACTCGACATTGATTACTATGGATCGACACTCGCACCCACGCTCGGTCAATATTGATTTGAGATACAGGCTTATGACACCAGGCTGCGCGAGGAAGTGTTACTTAGAAATACGTACCGATATCGGAGCATTATTATATTTGATTATTTCCAGATATAAATACGATAATTTTTTTTTAAGGGACCTTTTAAGTATTGCATGAGCACCGACGGGGCGGTAATACTTTGCTTATTTTTGATGAGATGGGTGACGGGATGGTTTTAATATTACTTAAGTTATACTTTGAAATTGAAATTTTAATGTTATAAATTGTAATTTTAATATGAAAACTGGAAGGTATAAAAATGATATTAGATTAAGCACAATAATGCATACACTTATAATTAAAACAAATAAGAAACAGGGGAGTGACAGGACTAGAAACAAATAAGGTCTGGGATTACGTTTGAGGTACACGGAGGAAATCAATATTAAAAAAAGTTATACTAAAGTAAAAATTATACGAATGCTTACGTTACCATTTGGAGGGGAAAGAGCTTTGATAACAATTTCTGATAAAAGTGCAAGAGGAGAGAGTCAGAGTGTCTTAAATTCCGCTTATTTAATACTTCAATGGACTGTAATCTATAGTAATAAATAAAATTAAAGTGTCTATTTGTAATATTAAAATATTTTTTTTACTAAACACATATGAATGAACATATGTACGGAACCTCTACCAAAGCACAATAAATTTTTGTCCGTTGTCTGTTTGTTCCGGATAATGTCCGGAACGGCTGAACTGATTTTGACGGGACAATTTATGTGATGGTTCCACATAAAAAAATAAAACACAAAAAATTTGGAAAAAGAGTATTCATAATAAAAGAGAAATAATTTACTTTGTTTTAGTAGCAAACATTTTTTAAGAAAATCATTAGGGTTCCTAAATTTACGAATCAATGGACAGGACCATCAAAGCATAGTAAAGAATATATGAAACGCACGCGGAGCCGCGGGCACACAGCTAGTATCCATTAATAAAGGGGAAAATTGTTCAGGTAACTAAATTTATGTTAATATATAAAGTATTGAAAATCAATGTGAAAATTGTATATTGAATAAATATTACAATTTAATTCTTTTACCCACATTAGCCTAAGAATAACGGAGAGAAAATGCTTAAGGCATTAAGATCCCTAAGACTAAGACTATATATTTATATGCAACAAGATTGTTGATCTTTGCATAGTAGAGATCATTTACAGTCAGATTAAAAGTAACAATTTATCATCTTAGAAGCAGTCGTTCAATCGAAGGTTCTCAATACATACTTCGACTTTTTGTGTGTTTCTTTATCTATTCTCTTCAATAGTGATGTTCATTTGAAATTATAAGTTTTAAAGCTATATCATTCATCACGTGTTGGCAGTTGGTCTCGACTTGTAAGACAGATGATAATTTTTTGGATAGTCCAATAGATGACAATGGATATATGTATGTCTTGAATACTTAATACATAGAAAACTGAAAGGAAAAATAATTGAATTGAATTTATTTGCATTTAACATTTAATTTATAATTGTAACAAAAGTCTTACATTTTTAACGATTTTTCAAAATTATTAAATTTAACATTACATAATCAAATTTTAAAATATAATATTAAATGTTATAAATTTGAATGAACATATTGACTAATAAGCGCGTTTATATTGTCAGACTTACCACAAATATGTTAATAAGCGTTAATAATAAAATCGGTAGCATGTAACTTTTAACAAAACGAATGTAATGAATAATGCACTACAAGCAAAGAATCGTCACGTTGTCGCACTAATATATGTTTTCTTTGTCATAAGGTGCTCCACTTGTCACGCGACAAAGTCTATTCATTCACAATTTACATTCTTAGGAGATAATAACAAATAAGTCATAAGTACGAGAGCTCCTACAATATATTTTGAAACAAATTCTATGTTACATAAGATTGAAAATCGCGAGTGTCAAAATCTCACCTTTCATAAAATCGAGGCGGTATCAAAGCAAACATAACGCCTTCAAGTCCCACTCCCTCTGGTGAAGAAACAATAATTGAGAATAAATGGTCAACTTCACACCACAATAGTTGAAAAGATAAAGGATGAATTATACGGAAATTTAAAGGCGTTATCCATTGAATTTGAAGAGCCATTACTAGATAACAATTTGCTGGTCAAATGTGTCATTCATTGTTAAATACTTGTAGGTTATAAATAAAAATCACAACAGGACTACCAGATGTAAAAGGGAAATAAATTGAAGAGTTCGGCGTAAACCTTTAAAGCTGTGTTATTGAGCCACTGTGAACGAAACAGCTGACTGTATCATTATTTGTTTACGTGAATGTTCCACGTAAATAGTTGAAAATATATTTTTAACCAAAAGTTACACTAAATTACCGTCGTCTAAGCAGGCTTTTATATATACTAGCACAGCAAATTTACGGATCTCTGCCTGATTGTAAGCACAGAACAATCCAAAAACAGCAACGACCACCTAAAGATCATCAGATGATCGCCGGTCGCTGCTATACCGGCCTGCACAAGTCACATTGCATTTGAAGGATCCATTATTGTAAGAAAGAGGGAACACAGCGGCCGGGAGACTATTCCACAGTTTTATGATACAGCAGAGGTAAGCTTTAATTGTTCATGTCTTAGCATTTTATTTTAAACATCTATTTGCTAACCGTTAAAAAAATCGTTGCCCTGAAATCGTAAAAATTACACTAGATTAAAAAAAACTTATTATAATTAAAAATAAAACCGACTTCAAAGGAATAATACACTATGAAAATGCACTAAAAAGCCAATAAATACTTACTTTATTAATCTGCTTCATTAATTTTGAAATCGGTGCCAGCTTATGGATAACAAACTGGTGTAAATGTATGTCGCTAATTACATTCAAGTTTGATTAATTGTTCTTTAAAATCACCCTAGTCCTTTATTCAGCTTATATGTAATTATGATAGCTAGCTGGCACCGACTCCAAAATTAACGAAACTGATTAATAAAGTAATTATTTATTGAATTTTTAGTGCATTTTTATAGTGTATTCTTTTAAAGTCGGTTTTGTTTTTAATTAAAAAGTTTTTTTTTTTTTTCTACATTTTAGTTCAAGAATGTACTTTTAAGTACGGCTGTGAAGCCTGCTTCATAGCTTTGGAAAAGAATATAAGAAACACGCGTAGGTGTCTATAATATTTGAGGGTTTTTTCAATTTCTCAATTTCTCGTAGTTCCACTAATCATATCCTGATCTGGTGAAAATGAGCCCACCTCAGAATTGTGCCCTTTCGATAAAAAAAAACTACAAATCGGTCCACAAATGACGGAGAAATCGCGTAACAAACATACAAAAAAAACACACAGACGAATTGATAACTTCCTATTTTTTGAAGTCAGTTAAAAATGTTAAATACATAAACAGAACAGTTGCATAAGATTACACAATAAATTGTCAATGCACTTTAAACGTATGAATAACAAATTATTTCCGGTTGTATTGTAATAATCCCGGTGATTACAGGAAGTAGAAATGAAATAACTGCATTTGTAGGTACTTTAGCCATAGATTTACATTATAAAGTTTTTCCTATGTACAATACAACCATATTAAATAAATATAAATTAGCGTAACGGAACCTTATGCATTTTATAATCTTGATTTACGAGAAAATAATGTTTGGTCCGACGAATCATCTCGAATTCCATAGCATGATTACAAACAAGCCGACACAGTTATATTTAGTCAATATGATGCCTACGCATTTATGAATGCATTATATCGGAACGTAACCAGAAGTTGTAAATAAAAAAAAAAACTGGAGCATAATAAAAACACGCATACATTTATTATTATGGCAGCATAGATGAAGATGTGCTTCCTCATTAACCTGGTCCAATCATCGCGGCTCTAAGAGCTTGTTGTTATTAATTTATAGAAAGTCATCGTGGGCCCATTAGAGGAGATAACCATATTGATCTGGCGGTTGATATTTCGAAGTATGGACATGGGTGCTTCGTCCTATTGTGTGTGATTGCCCTAATGATCACGTGCCGCTCGTTAACGACGATCAGTAGTCCTTATTATCGACGATTGATTTTGTATCATAGCCGACGATATCGTTCGATTTATAACTTTCACAGCTCCTAATGGTGCAATTATGATTACAATTGACATCGGTTCTGGAGCGGGTATAGTAGTAGTTAGTTGTGTTAAGGTTATGTCGGTAAATATAAAGGATAACTAACGATTAGGAAGTTATTTATCATCGTCTGGAAATGTTTCGGTAATTAAATCATTCGATCGAAATCGGAAGTCACTCATTATACGATTAAATCAAAAGTTCCCTATCGGTTTTTTATCTTTTCATTTTGATTATCTATAAGGAGAATCTTAGCAATTAATTTTCTAACACCTCATTAGTGTCAAATGGTTGACCATTAAAGAATCAAATGCAAATTCGATTGAATTGTGTTCGAGCATCGACATATTGACCGTCTCGATCCGACCAATCAACGCATGTAAAATCCTCTATTTTAATGAAACTATCAACCCGTTATGAAGTAAATAAATTTTGTTTCTGGACGGTATTAGTCCGGCGGCTTTGTGTTTAGTAGCCGCGTCGCCGCGTATTCTGACCGGAATATATATTTTTTTATTCGAGCATCAAACTTCTTAATTGGGGTTTAAATGTTTTACGATCAGAATTATTGTTACGTACGTTTCACTTTTTGAGAATGTTCTTAGATTTGAGACCGAAACGGATAGAAAAACGCTTTGTTTCATTTCACTCAAAACATATTCCTATTACATTTTTGAAGGAAATGTACTTGTTATTCCATATTGAAAGTTTACGCAACGTCGTGTTAACTTGAAACAAATACAAATAAAAACAGCTTTACAAATCATTGTTTCCAATTAAGTGCTCTGAGATATTATTTGAATGATTGCAATTGGCTACTTCATTTAATATTTATCAATAAATGAGATCTTCAATACGGTATGAATAATCACACTACAGACAACAAATATATATTTACACGTTAATGTATCTATTTGTTATTTACTCCGACGTATAGGCGTTTATTAAGTAAGAATATGTAAATAGTTATTTTTATTTAATAATATAACGTTTTTAAAAAATCCGTATCAAATATTATACTTTAATTTCAAAAAATATTTTATTAGAATCCTTTATATAAGTGTAACTATAATATAACTAAGTTTAAAAATAAGTCTAAATATAAGTAATGAAAATCTCTGTGTACACATACGTGCATATATTTATATTCTTGAAGTATGCAACAGATATCAGAGATTTCAAAACAATATGTATAAATCTTATATCTATTTCAAATTGACTCGTTTCATGCGTGTAAAAATAACTATTGCATTGTTAATTAACTAAAGGTGTTCAAAATTGAATCGTGTAATTTAAAACAAATTGTAAATGTTTTTTTTTAAATCAAATTTTGACCTTCAAGTGAACTATAATGAATTATTTATAAACAAATTTCAAAAGAAAACTTTATTTTACAGACGTAGATCACGTTTCATAAAATATTACTATTCAAAACATGGAATAGTTTATCAGGTTCAACAATAATAGACATAATGATCATTAACAGGCCTAATGGGTCTGATTGGCGTTATAAAATCAAAGAAGGGGCGATTTAAAATGCCCATCTTCATCCTCCGTTACTAGTATAAAAGAAACTAATTGAATTAGTTTAATAGCTACCTTTGAGTTTAAAAAAAAACCCTATGCCCAAATTACAGCAGCTACGTGAATGAAAATTAAAAAATTGGTTCCGCTGTAAAATACAAAAAAATTCTACAAGTAATTTAAAGTCAAAGTTGAGTTAAGATACATTATAATCTTGTATGATTTGTAATTCGTGTTAGGGAATCGAGTGTACTGGGCCCTGCGTAACTTTATGTGCAAATAGAATGTGTTTTAAAATCCACGTTTAGTATCGGGGTATGCTAGTCCCTACACTTATGTTTGGTAGTGAGTGCTGGGTCTGGCAGAGGAAACATGAAAGCAAGATTAATTCAGATATTAGTATAAATATAGTTGGCATGAGAATTATAGATAAAGTAAAGAATAGTGTGGTAAGGTAACTTTTTGGTGTAGTAGAGTATGTAGTTACAAAGATAGAGGAAGGAATGGTTGGCTTGGATATGACATTTGGATGAAAGAAGATTGACGAAACAAATTTACAAGGTGTGACTGGGCAAGCTGGTGGGGGTCGTTCTAGGCGAACGTATCTCAACCAGATCGAGGACGGTTTGGAGAAAGACTAGCTCAAAAGTACCCGTAATAAAGGTGCTTATGAAAATAGAAGAAGCGAAAGACGTGTGTTAAGATCGTAGCAAATGGAAGGTGGTGTGGTCTTTGTCTACCCTTATGGGAGAGACGTGACTTTATGTATGTATGTAAGATGCATAATTTCATATGTCTTATGAGAACATTAGTTCATTTAATGCTTTTATGAAGATCAAGAAGGGAGCTTATGACTGCTTCAAAAAGGATCGAGTAAAAAATTGTGTCAATGAAAGATTCACTTAACTAAAACTTTATGTATCTATAGTGAAGTGTAGGTAAGATTTTGTTATATTCTATATCATCGGATAAATCTCTATTCCTGGGCATATATTATACGACTTTAATAATTAAATGTCCTTTTGTTAGTTTTTTCTTTATAATGGCTGTTTAGTTTTTTAATGTCGATATAAATGAATTTTAATGTTAACGCTGTCTTAGAAGATTAAGATTTTATTGAGTTTGATTCAAACTAAATTTTATAGCTGGAAAGTCATAAATTTTATAATAAATTTTGCGAAGCAGTAACCTTACCTCTATCAATTTTTGAAATAATACAATATTGATACGGTTTCGTAGCGTGCGGTGAATATCAAAAGCGGCACCTGCACGCCCCTTGCTGTTAAACAAATAAGAAAAAAAATAAACGTTTAACTGTAACTATAAATATTAATAACGCATTTTGAAGACCGTTAAACGGCCAATACGGTAACCATAAGTTTGGAGAATGTGCTTTATGAATAAGATCATTTCACGTACTTGGCTATGATTAGACTTTATTAAGCACAGTAATCCAGAGTAAATAAGAGTCCAGAAATAGATTGAGATTATAATCGTCATAATTATATTAGTAGCCGAAAGACATTCGCTACTATATACGGGAAGCCCTTAGATATCTCCATAAAGTATGGTTTGCCAGATCATCCATCCATCCTTGATAGAAGGTTGTCCGTGCTGCTTCTTAAAGTATGTGATGTTCATTCGAGTATCCGTTGGTCCACTAAGCGTCACTTTTATAAACTAACTCAACCCCAACTACTGCCACATAACATTAACAATTCTCTGAGTAATATCAGTCAATTGAATCTTCTGAGGATCTTTTCATTTCTATTTCAATAACGCAGTCCAACGAAAAGTGCATCCATGTTAGTTTAGGTTCATTGTCAATGGCAATGGAGAGACATGCAAAATCACAATGGCAAAACTTTTTTATATATGGACCGTTTATTTTGAAAGTGGTGTAAGTCCATTTTTGATAAAAATGAGATATCACGTAATTCATGCTTAATTTAATGTAAATTTTTATATATAACTAGTCCGTGTTTAATTTCTCATTAAAATCCCATGTTTTGTACAACTTAAAATCGGTCGGTAAATGAAATTGCATAACATCATCGATTATGAAAGTTGTGTAAGTCCAATTGACAGAGGTAGGTGGAATAGCAATATGTTGGTTGAGGTTCCTCAAAATTGCACCATATCCATTTTTTTTATAAAACAACGATGACGGACGCAGAATTTAAAATTATCTATTTATTACCTCTACGTCCTGGGAGACCGTTAAAATTTGAAAAAAAATGGCCCTGGAGCCTTTGTACCAAAATGCCAGAACTATTATGTACGTAAAATATAAAGACATGAAGCAGCTACTACCCTATATACCTCCGGTGCATCATGCATATTTTGAAACACTACCATATGCAGAGAATAAGTAAATTCTTGTAATCAGTATCTTGTAATGACAATGTAATTGCTGTCTAAAATAAAATTTTATGTGTTGTTATGCGTATTTGTAAACAAAATGATATTAAAATTAAGTATATTTTAAGCGATATTTGATTTTTCAAAATGGATATTAAACGATTTTTACAATTGTCTAATTTTGAAAATGGTGTAAGTCCATTTGCAGCACATAAATATGTTTTATCGTAGTCTAATTTGTCAAAAACAAATTTTATATAAACAAATTAAATGTTGATAAAAAAATAGAAACAATGCCAGACCTCATATGATTTGCCTGTATTTTTAAATCAACAAATATAATAACCTTTAATTTTCTCGAAACAAAAGAAAATGGACTTACACCACTTTCAAAATAAACGGTCCCTATTTGCATGCTATTTTAGCTTAGCTTCTTTGCATTTGAGATATTCCATCAAGGATCGTTATGCCAATGCTAAAGATTTGAACTCTTTTTGCCTTAAGCTTACTTTAAAATGTTATTGATTATGATATTTATTGTTAATAAAGAAAGTTGTTGATTTTTTTCTTCATCAATGACTTAAATGCTCATTAGTCTTCTTATAATTTTCCCATTGTTCCGCGAACCATTTAACATTATCATCCGTTACATTTTAATCCGATCTGATAATTCAGTCTTGGTTTGAGTCAGTCTCAGCTTCATGTCTCACATTTGTAATGAGCATTTATTCGTTAATATCGTAATAAACTTCAATATATCTTTGATCGAAATTTAAGTAAGACTCGTTCGATGTTCATTAAAGAGTTAAGTTATGAGAACGATTGCCTTTTTCCGATGTCTATAATCAGTCTGAAATATGTACTTGAATAAATTATTTTCTAAATGAATCTCACTTTTTTTTCTTAAAAGAATTTATTCGTATCGGAAATTAATTAAAGATTTGATCTTATCTCTTAAAACTTCAACTAACCAGGAAGGTAGACAATTTAAACCTTACATATACAATAAATATTAATTTTTTATTAACACCGAAAATGCGCTGTGATAATTGATCCAATTATAGTGGGTATAATTAAATGTTTTATTAAATATACAAGCAAATTGTTTTTTTACTTATTTTTTTGTAATAACTATTTGATTTATTTATATACGAGAATGTAGTTTAGGAGTGTAGATAAAATAAACAATAAGTCTGTTATTTAATGAAATACGATCATTATGGTCTCCCTACTGAGTTGAGGCCTTTCGTGTCAATTTTGACAATATGCAACTCCAATTATTTCACATGCAGTGTCTGCCCGCCTCGCCTACAAAATTAATCAGCGGTCCATTTTTTACAGACACTGTTAGTTTTTAATATACATAATCGTTTCACTAAACTTTTATTCTTGACCGCTAATTAAGATTTTATTCACGATTTTGTTGTTTTTTCTTTTGCAAAATTTTCTAAAAAAAATTGATTCCCAATAACTTTTTATTGAAAAATTATAGTTTATTCTATGAATTTGTATAATTGATTTACTAACATAAAAAAAAGATGGCGATTTGTTTTATTCTTAAGCCACTGAAAACAATATTCTATTTCTTAATGTTAAGTAAAAAAAACTAAGGTTGTATAATAGTATAGATTCACGAATTTAGATATTGTAAAGAGGCACTTATGATATTCTCAATTATTCCAAAAAAAAAAATATACTTAGAATACTGAAATGAGATATGGTCAAACTAAAGCCAGAAAACGATCCGATAATCTATTTTATAGGAATAACTTACACTTCCTGACTCATACTCCGGTCCAAGCCTAATGATTTATGTAATGAGTTTTTTGAAATGTCTATTTGTATTGGTAAATGAAAATTTATAAATAAATGTTAATTAAAATGATGTTACACAATTGTTCTTGTATTTGAGGCTATGATTGATCACTTCCAATGATGTCATTTACCTCATCGCAACACAAAGGTTAGAATCTATATATCTATATATCACTTAACATGAAACGGGAGTGTAGTCAAAGCGAATAGCAAATGCAATATAAAAGTCCTCATTTAACAAGAAGATGTAACCATCGATATCTCATTATTTAAAATTGCCAATATGTCCTCACCTGACGAGGCCATTAAGTGCATCTTCCTGCAAAATGAGTTTTTGAGTAGATATCATTTACAGGCTGGTATTATCTCATCACCAAGGTGAGAGCATAATAATTTTTTAAAATGTTAAAAATATTAAAATCCATCTCGAGCAGAACGTATTAAAATGATACCTTTAATATTGAACACTGTAAATGAGGCCTTAGTAAAGCTTTTGCTACATGGATATAAAGAGTAAGTTTATAAATCACACTAAAAGTAATAGCACTTTATCATTGGTCTATGGAGGTTAAAGCTTAGGCTATATGTCTTTTCATTTTATTTAAATAAGTAACTTTTAGTTTAAGGTTATTTGCATTTATCCTTTTGTTTCTATAAGTGTTTCACAATTCATTTGATGCACTTGGTATATTCTAATTCACAAAAGTTATGTAAATTTGTTACCGATTTATGAGGATGTTTTTAATAGTAATTTATTATTCATCATCATTTCCAAAACTCAAAACTCACTTGGGGTTGGTGGAGTATGTTTTCTTCTTCCATCAGCCGTCATCTCTTCATGTACTCCTTTTTCTTTTACATCATTTCTTACGCACTCTATCTACACTCTCTCTTTGGCTTGCCTTTACTTTTTCATCCTTACACTCATATACATTAGTATTTTATCCACTGTATGCTCTCTTCTTATAACATACCGAGACAATCAACGAGAACCTTTGAACTTTTCTATTAATAAGAAAGTAGTAATTTATGAAAATATTATATAATCTGCGACATCATGTTAATCAGATGGCGAATGCCATCAAAGCGTTTGTCTATAAACAATGTACAAAACACGGTACTTTATAAGACAGCTGTCTCTGACCACAGGGGCAAAAAGTGTACAGATACGATCAGGTCGAATTACGTTCGGCCACGGGTCCCGCCGGTGGTTGAACGAAAAAATTCACACACAAAAAAGATTAAAAAAACTGCCGTCGCCGCGGTGTAAACAACTCATTGTTTAAGAGAAATTATAGTTTTTGTACTTACCGGCTTTGCAAACTCAAAACTTTTTATATTTAATATGCAAATATACTCAGTTTAGGTACTCTCAAAATTATATTTAAAAAGTTCCTTTTGGATTATCAGTTGCCCTTTGAAAACTGTAATTTAGACGCCTCAGCTATTTAATTCCTTTCTTTTTTGGTAATTTTTTTTTTGCTTTCTATATAGACTAGACCAGTGGTGTCAAACTTTTCTGATGATCAAGGGCCACATAGGATAATGTGATGTATTACATTTAAGTACACATTTAAGAATTAGATCAGTCTTGCTCACATTTATTTCTGTAAGATTATTTCAATAACCATTCTCTACGAATTTATTGACATTTATTGACGAGTATTACAATTCGTAATTGTATGTAGGTCTACACTATGGCAATACAATTTTTATAGTTTTTTGAACGTATATTTGAGGATCAACTGAGAGAATTGCACGCAGTGCTTTTTTTTAACCAATTTTCTATTTGTTTCAGTTTTTGTTGTGCGATATTTAAATTGGTTAACAATTTTTATAATTTTAGTATGCTAGGTGGCCCAGTTCAAAAGGCGGATCGAATGCGGCCTTTGGGTCCACGGGTCACGGGTTAAGTATCGCAGGACTAGTACCATTTATATCTATATAGAATAACCATTTATGTATATAACTGTATGTAATATATTCTTATATATTAATATTCCTTTTATCCTAAACTATATTGCACACAACCTTACTAATATATTATAATTATTATTACTATATTTAAACCCACCTAGTCACAACTGAAAATCAGAGCTGGAGTCTGTACATCTGTAATGGTAGCAGCCAACTTATCCCGAGATGTGAAGCGTTTCCTCAAGCATTTTTATGTAAAATTTTATTATAATGTTTCTGTTTTATAAACTGTGTGTCAGTGTGATCGGTGACATATTTTTTTAATTTCTTCTTTACATATATATTTACAGTGTACAATAATGATGGCTTGTCCATCTACTTAGATTCGCCGATCACGGTGGATTAAAATACAAAAGGCACAAATGAAATTTACGATGTCCGAGAATTTAAACATGTTATATTATCATCGATTAGGTATGTCGATTTTTAAACGGTTTCAACGTATCCCGCATTTGTTTGGTACCTATGGCGAAATAATACGATTCTAATATCGCCACCGCATTCGAATCGCGAACAATAAGCGTTACGCCGTGGCTTTTAAACATCAATAGGACGGTATCTGGATGATATTTTTTTTCAACCAAACGCACGCACTGTTCTCGTATTTGCCTTTTGTCAGGTTGTGGGCGCGACAAAAGCCCACAAACATACCACGCTGAGCGACCGAAAGATTTTTTTTTTTGCAAAATTTTCGTATTTTATTTCATTTATAGAAAGATCTTTACGTTGAAAAAGTACGCATATATGTAGTTGGTATACTATGGGGAAAAAAATTAATAGAAGACACACGATGATGTATTGCGTCGTAGGTAGACTTCCATTATGCATAACAAGAACCTTTTATAATCGTTAGGTCGCTGCGTTTTTAAAATCTAGTGACCTCCGTATTAAGAAGTAATACAAAAATGCCGATGACGTACTACAAAAAATAAGACACTTGTTTAATATTAGTTTAAAACCAAAATCAATAACAATAATTGAACACTAGAAATTAAGGATGAACTCTAAAAACTAAGTTGGAACTCAATATAAACAAATATTGTACTAGTGAAAGAACGACATTAGCAGTAACGACATTAAATGTAACAATAAAATAATTCCCGTATTCAATGTTAGTATTAGAGTGTTTGCAATTATTAAAGTTGAACATAATAAGA
This sequence comes from Samia ricini, assembly GCA_014132275.2. NCBI lineage: Eukaryota > Metazoa > Arthropoda > Insecta > Lepidoptera > Saturniidae > Samia > Samia ricini. Next base: position 27,122,764 of record AP028159.1, on the reverse strand, counting down.
ACCTGGGACTATTTGAGATCAATTTATTACTTTGAATTTAATTGAATCTAATTATACAGTGGTATAGGTTATTACACCTTTCTAGTAAATTGCACTATTGACAAAATTTTGCGGTCGAGATGGATATAATCTAAAGGACAGTTCTTATATATCCATAAATTACTTCCGATCACGAAACTTTTAACGATCGACCTATATTATTATTTCTTCTCTGCGTTCGGTAGTGACTTATTACTTCTAACAATTGGACCTCCCGCATTAAGACGACCAATTTGTTTACATATCAACCCTTATGACATTATTAGGAAAATAAGATATCAACTTGTGTGGGCAAATACCTCCTGCTACCTTCCTGTATCACGCAGAGCGACGGACATAAGTTTTGACACCATTAGAGATACGGCAAAGATAAAAATAATCAGGGCTTGACCACAATGTGATTGTACCAATAATAGGTTTGCCAATGATTTTTTTCGAAGAAAATGGATCTTTAAAAACGAATTCATAAGGTAAATTACAGCTTGAAAGATCCGAAAATCAACGTATCCTGTTTCACAAACATAAATAATTTATCATTCCATACCCAAATACATTCCGTACTATCAGATCTACTTATGATATTTTTTGCAGTTTGCCGTTTCTTATGAAGACCGCATTTTTGTTTCAAATATCGAAGTAAATGGACGTGTAAATAAGTTGAGATGTGACTTCGTCGGTAACTGATTTATCGGTGTGGGTCTTGATTTCATGGGACTAGATAATATATTTTGATCATTTCGAAAATTTGTAAGATACAAATACGAATACACTATATGGACTTGGAATCTAAATATATACTAAAAAAAAAAATTGAAGTGTCTGTTTGCTATGTCAAAATTAAATATTTTTACTAAATAGATATGAATGTATATACAATACCTACACCAAAAATACAATTTTTAACATTTTTGCCGGGTAATCTCTGGAACGGCTTGACGGATTTTGACGGAACTTTTTATGGTAGATAGCTGAAGTTATTCCGCGTAACTTAGGGTACTTTTAATTTTCGAAAATAATTAGGGTTCCGCGTAAAAAACGAAACTTCATAAAAATTTGAATAAAATCCGTTTCAATGCACAGTTTTATTGGTAGGTGTTTGAATTTGTGAGAAATATTTTTGCTTAATATTAGTAGCAAAAAATAGAAAGTAATTAGGGTTCCATATAAAAAAATTAAAACGCAGATAATAAAAGAAAAAACGGGCGCAGGAGCGGTCACACAGCTGGTAACAAATAAAATTCATAACTCAATAGACCAAGATGACGCCAAAATATCCGCTAGAAATTATATGGCAGTTCATTTTGTAAATGTTAATATTATTGTCATACGAAGAGACGTATACTACATACATATATACATACATACATACTTATATAATAATGATATCATATACTAATGATATCAATGACTTTAAAATGATTTTTGGCATATATTTTGGTAACTGATGTTTTATCAAATTAAAAACTATATAACGCAGTGAGAATTTACTTGAAACGCGGACGCAGCCGCGGGCACATAGTTAGTTGTTAAATAAGTTGAAATGTATTAATAATTCTATGTTTCATATTTATTATTATTTTGAATAATTTTTGTAAAATAAAAAAACACTATAACTTGTGATCTTTGAATTTTAAAACTATTGGGTATAGGTAAAGGAGACAGACCGAATAGGGACATATATGGAACGCATTTAAATTATTAACAACATATGAAACAATAAAAAAAAATGTTTCCGGTTTAGGTAAAAATCATTCGTATTCACTTTCGATCTTATTCAATCACGATTAAAATCTACCGATATCATTAACGAAATTGAAACCTACGATGCGTTATGCCACTGAATGTCCTGCTTACAATGGACGTGGCACAAAAGAGTCCAGACCGCAATAAAAGCGTACCAATAAAAAGTAAAATCTGAGTAAAGGAAGTGCACGGCGCAGCGTGGCTGGCGAGCGGAAATGCAAACTCTCATTGTGCGAACTTGCACGTGTTCCGGAACGTTTTGTGCACGCCCCTGCACTGTGACCAAATGGCAACGCGAAAGCCTACTTGTATAGATGTACAGCTTTTTCAGTGTTAATTTCAATCAGCCTAACATTCCAACAGTAATTAACTGTGCTAGATGTGCGATATATGCTCTAAGCTCTAAGTGTCTACTAAATAAATAAATGCTAAATATATTCTAAATACTACTACTCAAAGATAAAATTGAAGTGTCTGTTTGTAATGACAATTTTTTTTTATGTATGTACAAAATCATATGAATGTATACACGACCCCTATACCAAAAATGCAATTTTTAAAAAAAATTGTTTATCTGTCTTTATGTCTGGATGTATGTTTGTTCCGGGTAATCTCCGGAACGGTTTGTAGGATTTTGACGGGACTTTTTTTGGTAGATAGCTGAAGTTACTCCGGGTAACTTAGGGTATTTTTAATTTTAGTTTTCTACAATAATTAGGGTTCCTCGTAAAAAAATAAAACTCATAAAAAATTGAATACAATCCGATTCAATACATAGTTTTACGATCAAGTGCTTATACTTTATGAGAAATATTTTTACTTTATCTTAGTAATATTTTTTTTTTTATATTATAATAATAAATAAATTACGGTTCTGTATAAACAAATATAATGCAGTGAAGAATATACGAAACGCGGGCGCAGCCGCGGATGGAAAGCTAGTTATAAATAAATGTCTGATAATCACAGATAAGTTAAATCTCACCTTTTTTATTCAATTTTGTTCGTAGAATTGACTTATGTAGTTTTCTATGTGCTTATTTGGTTCATTTGTTATAATATAAATTCGCATTTAATTTAATTTACGTCATAGGATAGAAATAACAAAACCTTGTTTTAGCATCGTCATTTATAACTATGACGAATGTTATGAAAACATTCTAAACCATCAGACAGAAACCCGTCGGATTTGTATTAGCCGTGTGCTTTTCTTGTAAAATTATTGATATATAAATAACGTGAATGTTAAGGCTTTAGTTAGTACCGATTACAAAAATATTAGAGGTTCTTTGGTTTTACTTCCAATATTGATTCTTCTAGTAGACTATTGTAAGTTTATGATTCTAACTTCTAAAATTGCCGGAAAAAATATAGTCTGCTTAACCATTTGCTTTGATAACAAAAGTACTCACTGAATTTAGATCCAGAAAGAATACATTACTATGATATTCTTATCCACATCAATTGTTTACAGTTTGGTTAACTTATATGTCGATTACTTTTCCATTCGTTTTGTAACGAGTTTGCGTTAAAATTGTATAATTATATTTCTGATTTTTCTAGTAGTTGGATCGTCGAAAACAATGGATTGTTAAAAGTTTACCTTTAGTGCACCTTAATAATGTGGATTATTCAAATTTACATAACTGGCTTTATCACATTTTCTACCACTTCTCATATCCCTGACAATAGGTATGTTACCAGCCTACACCACAATAACAGGACCGATAGTGTCACCTCATTATCGCCTATATCAACCAAAAGATTGCATTCGTTAATACCATTTTAGCTTATAAACGTGTGACCGGTTCGTTAGCAGCTCTCAGAGATAACATCTTGCAATACGTCTTACCTCACGGATGCTGTTCGTTCTATAAGCAAATAGCTTTCTATACGATCAAGTGTGAGGTTTGAAAGATTTCTTCAATTATATCAAATAGTAATATTGTATTGTACTGTTATAATAGTTAAATCTGATTCATGTTTACAATTGATTGGTTTTGTATGGCGATGAATTTGGAGAAAATTATTCAAAGTAATATTCACATTTGATTGTAAAGTATTATTTATCATTTAACAATTTAATCTACATATATTATAAATGAAATTTGTAAATGTAATGGGTAATTATTTTTTTACAAAAAAAAGTATGGGTGTACTTATGTTCGCACGTAAGAAGTTATACTTCTTTGACGTAATAATAGAAAAAACTACAACGTCGACAGTTAACTTCAGAGTGTTTGTTTTTCTTGACGGTGTGCGCGAACATCATATGTTGACTAACTTCAGGTGTCGTTTTTTTTCGTGACGGTGTACGCGCGCATCGTAAAAATTTACTCTCATCATTTTCCCATGACGCGCCTAAAGAAGTATAACTTGAAAAATGCCTCACTCGTGTCAAATATGTTAAAAATATGAATTAAACCGAGATGTTTAAAGTTGTTATTTTAATTTAAGTCGTAGTGTGTATATTCTTTTGGAATTTCTCGACAAATTGTTTTATATTTATTTTACATATACCTAATACTCGTAAACCATTTTCGGCTATCTTAGTTTTATAGGCCAGAATATTATTTCAATTTATATCTTCGTCAATACAACGATAAATATTAATATTTTACTCAATATAAAAAAATAAAGGTAACAAATTATGTTAATGGCGTTTCCAAGTATCTCCACAATAAAGTTTACAGTGTAACTAAACTCCCGGACCGATGCGAGTGACATCGCGTGAAATCTTTGTAAAATTCTTCTGCAGTAGCTGCCCGGTTCTACTCGGAGTGTCAGTAAAATATAGAAAAGTTACACAATATTAATCTCTATTCAAATGGTATTAAGAATCTCATTTAGAGCACTGAGTTACTTTGTGAGTTCGTAATGCGTGTAATCAGCCCCTGATTGGTTTGAATTAATCGCAGCGTGGATGCGTGACCGCTACCATTCAAGTAACCGCTCACGAGGTAGTCTTTATGAGAAATTGTCCATGAGTACAGAGTAAATTAAAAGTAATTGCATAATTAAAACACGTACCTCTTTGTGCATGAAAAAGTGTTTTGAATTTGTTTTGATTATATTTAACGGCACCCACGTCTTATTCGTATTACTTGTATTTTTTAAAATTCAATTGATAGTTTATGTCTGGACATTTGTATTAATCGAGTTTAGATTGGATAATTAAAATTCAATTACGCGTTAAACTTTTAAAATATATTTTTTAAATAAATTAATGATTTATTTACTACAGTTAATTGATAAAAATGCAAACCTTTTTTTTATAAAAAAAAAACCAGCTGTGTCACTTTTGAATTTTAACGTTTTAGTATTCGAATAGTATTCTTTTACTCCAGTTTTGCGTAGTGTAAATTATATTTCTATATAAAGTTTCAAATAAATTAATATTATAATAATTTGTATTATACATACTAATGAATTATATATATATATACATAACGTCAAGCCTCTCTCCCATAAGAATAGACAGAAACTACATCCTTCCTGTTGCTACGATCCTGACACACGTCTTTCGCTTTTTCTACTTTCATAAGCGCTTTCACACATGCTCTTCGGTTACAGGTACTTTTGTCTGGCCTTTTTTCAGGACGTTCTCGATCTAGTTGTCTAGGACGACTCTTATCAGCTTGGCAACTCACACTCGCCAAGTAAATTTATTCCATCAATCTTCTTTCATCCATCCTCTCCACGTGTTCAAACCAATTAAGCATCTCTTTCTCTATCTTTGTCACTACATCCTCTATCATACCACAACGTTTTTTTATCACACTATCCCTACTTTATCTTTCATTCTTTTGCCAGCTATACTTCTTAGGTTAGTTCTACTGCATTTATTTTGCTTTCATGTTTCCTCTACCAGGCTCAGCATCCACTACCAAACATAAGTGTAGCGACTAGCAAACCCCCAATGCACAGCCAAACGTGCCTTTTCAGGCACTTTCTGGTTAGACTTAAAATTATGCAGTGTGTTACGGATTAGCTCAGTTTTAGGTGAAATTGGACAAATATTATGATGGAAAACAGAAAAAAAAGGCGATATTCGGTGTATCTTCTATGAGTGTCTTTTACTATGTGGTCGTTGACAATACATCGAGTTCTTAAATTAAAATAGATACATTTGTTTATTATAAGTAAAAACTAAACAAAATAAAAAAGGTTATTTACTGAGACAAAAAAGGTATAAAGGTTGGATTCTCAACACAGTGAATTAGACTTAGGTAAAAATTTGTAAGTAATCTTATACACAGCAAAAAACTATATTAAGTACTTGTTACGCTTTGTTGTTAGAACTGTTATGTGCTACCTATCTTAATATTACCCAATGGGTACCTTCCAGCTATTAGATTGAAAGTTTTGTTACCTAGTAGGTAGTATAGCAATAAAGCCATTAAAATAATGTAGCGGTCGACGGTGGAATATTCATTCGTCATCGCTATTAGATTGAAGTGATGCTTACTACACAATTTTACTAGAACAATCTCTATTTCGAATATCATTTTATTTTTAAGCATCAACGATTTTACATAATAAATATAATTATTTATATAGAAAAATAATTTTTTCATATATTTGTTATTTAATTAACGAATTTCGTTTTTTTTTATATCAAGTTGTTTTACAAATACATATTTTATTTCGAGTTTTTGATTTAAACCATTTTAATAGGTTTTCTCAATATTATTTTGTATTATAAGTATTTTATTGTGTTTAATAAGTTTTATTTTATTATTTATTTTAACGCATTCTATAAAATAATCTGGATTAGTTCGTGCCGAAAGTGTTGTAGTTATATGTAATTAATTTAAAAAAAATATATATATACATTTAACGAAAAGTATTCATTACATCGATTAGTTCCGTGACGTCCGTACGTCTTAACTTTGATTGTCTCATTAGTTATGCAACTACTGCCCCCCATTAAGTCACAGCTACTGATTGCGTCGAATTCTATACGGTTTGCCACCTACCAACCATATACTTTTGTAATATTAACGACAATCATCATTACAATTTGATACAGTCAATTTAACAATTAGCTGCTGGATACTTTCAATTTTATTATTTCTCGATTAACATTGGAAAGTGTAAGCATGTTGCTGAACAGGCGTAAGACCAACCATTCCTGTGTGTAACGTATTAAGACGCACAGAGTGTCTATGCTTCTGTCGATTTTTTATTTAACCTTCATAAGAAGTTGATTTTATTCGTAATAACTCGATTAACGTTGTGTGGTCTATGGACGACGAATAATTTTGATTAAAAAAATCAGACCATTTGTATTAGATCTCGAAAAGAATTTTTCAATTTCCGCAAACTATCTTAAAGTGATAAAATTATTATATTTGATAGGTTTTTCGGTTCAGTAGCGATGACTCGTGCCATACCTTCGTTTACGCAGTCAAATAGAAAATTGATGCGGTCGAAATACTCCTTCCAGACAAAGACTTCTTGTTTCTTAGAAATTGGTTGGTTCAATGTCACTGACACTGTGGATTATTATCCTTATTTTGGTATATCAATACTAAAATTGTTGTTGAAATTACTAATAATAATATTTTAATATTGTCCGTACAAGATTTGTACAAATGTGCAAATATATTGTGTGCAAAACGTTACGTGAATATTATACTATCTTTAACCGACTTCAAAAAGGAGGAAGTCATCAATTCGTCTGTATGTTCTTTTTTTTTAGGTTTGTTACCCGATTTATACGTCATTTGTGGACCGAATTGCAAATTTTTTTTTCAATCGAAGGAGTAGACTTCTGAGGTGGTCCCATTTGCACCAGATCAGGATCTGATCAGTGGAACTCAGGGAAATTGAGAAAAGCCCTCGAATACTATAGACGGGTACACCTGTTTAATATATTCGTTTATAAAGCTATGAAGTAGGCTTCACAGATATACCTAAAAGTACATACTTAAACTAAAAAAATAAAAAAAAAAACTCGTGATATTTCTAATCTTAATAATAATTGTAATAATATAATTAACAAAAAAAGTATTCATTTTCGAAATTATCCAATAACTTAGTTATAAACTAAAATTTAAACATTTTATATTGATGGATTAAGTACATACTTAAACTAAAAAAAAAATAGAAAAAAAAACTCATGTGATATTTCTAATCTTAATAATAATTCTAATAATATAATTTACGAAAAAGTATTCATTTTCGAAACTATCCAATAAGTTAGTTATAGAAACTAAAATTTAAACATTCAATATTGATGGATTAAGAGACGTGACATAAAATATTATAAAAGCTTTATGGGGACTGCGATCCAGATAACGTTATCTCGGTTTGAGAAGGCAGATATATGAAACTCGGTTCGAATTAGTATATCCTGTATGTTATCTACTCACTTTGTTAAATGTATCATTTTATCAAATTCAAAATCCAAGTAGCATTTCCTAAATTAAAATGACTGGTTCAAATAATTACTAGGCGTGCTACCTTTTAAAAAAATACCATTAACAAATTGCTTTTAGGAAGATATTTTCGTAATGTTGCTTGTTTGTGAATGGTTCTATCTTTAGTCATCAATTTATCGGCTTCGTTAGTGACTGAAAAATGTGATTCGATTGCTCTATGACTATAAGGCAGTATATCAAGATTAATAATACGATAAATATGGTGAGAATGTGTCCTATATTATTTAAAGCACCGACTTTTTTAATCACTTAAATACAAAGGTATAGGTAGCAACACAAACTATACATAGCATGATTGAGTTACTGTGGAAAAATGTATTTGAATGCTGCTTATAATCTACCGTTTCATCGTGTAATCAATAGGTTAGCGTTAATACTGGTGGTTATTAATAAACGGTTAAACACAGTGTCGGTAGGAGGCTGTACTGAACAAAATGGCGGGGCAATTGCAAATTTTGATATGCTTTACATTGAAATTAATAACCGTGAAAGCGGAAATTAGGTACGGGAAGATATCGTTTTGTACACTATAAAGAAGCGCGCAATACATGAGTAATTCGGGGTGTAAGTGGTATGAACTCATCAATTGCTGATGTTCAAGGATAATCGTTTGTCTCAAGTATTTATTAACTTACTGTTATGAGTACAGATATGGTAGAAAAGCTATAAGGGAATCGTTTATCTTGGAATGGAGCGTCATGATAATAGATAAACCCATGTGGCGAAAAAAGTAAAGAATATGCATGTTGAGAGTTTGGCAAGGATAGTACGGTCAAAGAAAAGATGGATCGAGTACGTGAGGGTAGATATAAAAGAGATTAATGAAGAGATGCTGGTTAATTGAGTTATGTCGAAGAAGAAAACACACTGCGCTGATTCCAAATAACTCGGCAACATAATGATGACGATGGTGTTATGTGAACAACCGAACACCAGCAGTTGCAGGCACTAGCAAAATATTATATACTTTTACTGAATATATCTCGTGGGATCTTTTGAGGTAGAACTATATGAAGCAGTGGACGTCTTTCGGCTGACATGATGATGATGGTAACTGGATGTCAAGAGTGTTCTCTATATAAACCTATGAGATGACGTATCTGCATCTTTTTTTAAACTTGGCCTTTATGAGTTGCCCGACAGATGTAAAACATCATTGATGGTAGAATTTATAATTAATAAAAATCAATAAAGAAACAGGGATTAAAATAAATAAAATAATACTGAAAAGAAATATAAAGTATACAGTTAAACAGCAAGACATACACAGTACACAATTCGCATAACAACTTAACAAAGTGTATGCGTGTGATATATATAAGTGCACGCACAAATAAGAGAGCGTCATACGTCACGTCGTACGGCATCACGACATACGGAGTTCGTTTTACTGCCAAGAATCTCTAATAAGTTTTTGACATCAAAATGTACAGATAGTAGTTAAAAAAAAATTACTTTTTAATTACAGTTCAATATACTAAACTTCACAATAACCGAATTATGTTTATTCTTTAATTCTGTAAAATTAATTATTCTTAATATTTACAAACTTTGTATACTACGTTTATATTATATTATATAATTTTTTTCTAGAAACTAATAAAAATAGAAAATTAAACAGTTGTGCATGTAGAACCGTTACGATTCTGAAAGTATTTTATCCTATTTTTTTTATTCCTGCAAATGTGTTAGTGATTTCTTTTGATTTTTCCGTACTACATATTGTGATACGTAATACATTGCGTATTGTGACATATGCATTTTAAACCTTAAGAAAATTAAAATACGGTCTCAATTAATGATTTATAGAGTATGCATTGTTAAATTCGATTCAAGTTCATACAAAACCGAATGGTAATTTCTTCCGTTTGTTGATAGATAAGTCATAATATTTACTGTCACTCACCACCTGGTTAGGTCATCGAACTGACTTGTCATGTCGAATCGGAGGAGCGTCAAGTTTCCATTTTGATCCTGACAAGCGTATCTCCCGAATTTGGAGGGGTAAATACTTAATCGACGCTTCTAAAATATAGTCTTGGTACGACACTGTTAAGGAGAAAATAGTGTGTAACATTTAACATTTATAGAATTTCTTGCTTTATCATTTTGTATTTACAGTTTCTTTTAGAATTTGTAAATAATAATTATTTCTACATCAATTAGGAGTATATCGATTGAACTGATGTTGATATGAATTTAAAATGATAGCTCACAGACAATGGTATCCTTACTAGAATACCTGATCAAAGGTTATGCATATGCTTTTTGGTGGAAGATATGGTAATGAATATTCGATTGATGCGGGGGTTACTTTGTTCTCAACTGATGAATTCGGAATATACCTATGCTAGGAATAGGTTTTCAAGCTTTATGGTAGTAGCTAGCCAGGCGGAGGTTAAAAAAATTCTTACCACCATGATATGCTTCATTCACGATGTTTTCCTCCACCGAAAGCTCAGGTTCATATATAATGAGATAGGTAAATTTGAACCTACGTTCATCGAAGCGATATGCAATCATTGGTAGTCGAAGTATTGAGGTAGGGCATTTTCTAATGCTCGCTTAACTCGAAAGTTTATCATCAGGTACTCGTCTGATTACGGCGGGTACTACAATCTTTGAGCTCGGTATGGTATTTGAGCTCGACTGGATTGCAACCATCACAAACTTCTGAAAAATACCGTCATAGTGACTCGATAAGGCACGTTGCGTATAGCGATCGGCAAGTATATATCGTGACCTACTTAGAGGCTATAATAAGCCTTGGTAGATGTAAGCCGGCATGACAATGATTGATCTTCATGTATTGGCTACCTTCTTGAACTTGACATCAGATGCAGTGCAGCCATTTTGCGGAATTCGTGTAAAAAACTAGGCAGGTGTTATTTTAATGTAACCTAACATTTAGCATATAACATTTGTCTGGATTTTACACTCGAGGTCTAGTTACCTACATTTTCATATACTTCATTAATAATATACATACATAAACATACGATAGGCTGAGTAAGTATAAATTTAATTGTATATCTCTCAGTGTCAGCCCCCTTTAATGCCATCTTATACATGACATACTGTAGCATGTTGACTAACATTGTTAACATGTTGTTTTTTTTTCTCTTCCAATTAGTTGCCCTTAATAATTGTAACACAGCGAGAGATAGAAGATATTGCATTAAAGCACTATTAATAAGTACTAAGAATAAGTAAACGGTAATATTCGTAAATGAAAACTAAGATAATATATAACTATTGATAGTAGGTAGTACATGTCTTGTGGCGTGCGAGTCTCCACGATCATTTTATGTGGTTTAATTCGACCGGAGCCAGTGGCGGACGGTATCGAGCCTAATTATTTGAATAGCGCGACACGACGTCCCTTTGATTAAAGCCGATATAACTTGTTCTACCAGTCAATGGAGTGGAGATATTTCTGAAATTAGCTTATACGTTTCTACACATACAATTACTTCCATTTATAAAAAAAAAAACAAAAGTTTTTCGTTTTATTGTTTCTAAACTAATTATTCACCTATGCCTTAAAAAACAGTAATTGAATTTGACGATTCTATTCGAAATGTCTGTTTGTAATAAGAAAATAACAACTTTTATAACATAAGGACGTATATACTAAAAACCACAATTTAACAAAATTTTGACAGTCTGTTCCGCCTAATCCCCAGAACGACTGGACCGATTTTAAGAGGATTTTTTAGCAGATAACTTTGTATTTTTGAAAGTATTTTAGGGTTATTCGAAAGTAATGAAAACTTATGGTACCATTGTGATTAAATCCGACTAGGTTTTATAGTTCAATTGTCAAGTGTTTGAATTTATTTGTTTTCTGTTAATAGGAAAATAATAAAGGATCCTTATAAAAATTTTCATCCATTCGTTCGTTACGCTTATTTAAAACAGAATAAATAATAATTTGCACGGGATAGAAAATATGATACGAGAGAAGAGCCGCGGGAACAGCTAGTAGTAAATAAATGTTTCTGTATATACACATGTGTATTAAAATGTGTGTGAGTTATTTTTACAAGAAGTACACGTACAACCGTGACAATGTATGGCACTTGAATAAATTAATGTCGGGCAATTGCCTTACTTTTATATTGCCAAAATATATTACGGGTAAAACATTTACAGGTTAGCACTCGTAACTTAACCATTTTTTTTCTTGTTTCTTGATATATATCTATTTGTAAAATGGATTGTTCACAAATAACGAAAAATGATCACTTTCATCGAATCAAATTACAATAATTTATAAACTTCGGATGATTATGTCTTGACTCTGTTAAAAACATTTTAAATAAAATTACATAAATACATACATACATAATGGAAAATGTATTGAAACAATTATTTACACAAATAAATTATAATATTTAATAGTTATCACTTTTTAATTGCCTAATGTTTCTTTACGAAATATTTAAAATATTTTACACTAATAGGTTCTTGCAATTAAATAGGATATTTTAGGGGGGTCTCGTGTCTCCGATGACAAGACGCTGTGACAACTCGCACCCATTCTCGACATCATTGTTATTTTATAAGAATTCCGGTCGAAATATTTCAGATTATTTAGATAAACCTACCTGCTGCCGAGTTTCAATTCATTAAAGCCTATTAATGAATTTTATTACAGTCTGAATTTATTAGTATTGCTGTGCCATCTGATTAATTAAATAGTTAATAAACAGGACAATGTAGGATGTCGGCTTTTATTGGCGTCTGGTTAGTTTTTACTATCATTAATATATTAATTTTTGTTAATGTCCTCCAACTTGTTTTGCTTTCTTATACGAAGCTTACAAAAGATTTGTTTGGAATTTTACTGTCATTAAGTTGCTCATAAATTTTGAGGTATAATATCACCTGTATGCAAAGAAGCTAATAATAATCGTCAAAACTTGACACAAAACTACTTTTGTTTATGGGCATATTATTAGGTCATAATGAATGCAGAAAGTAAAGTCACAAAGATTAATATACATTTTACTGTGGTAAAGTGGAAACACTTGTAATTTCGCTAAGTTTTAAAAAACAGCACTATGGTTGTCAGGCGCCGAACCGTATTCCAAGGGATTTAGGTCACACGTTTGTAACGAACTTTGTCACACTACACTCGTGGCCAAGATCATCGAGCTTTGTGGCTAAATTCACGCTATACGGTGAAACTTTTGAATTTATATTACTGGAATAAAATACGAATAATTGATGAAACTATATTAACTTTATTTTTAAAGTCAATAGAATATAATATATGTACTTTTTTGTATTATTTATCAAACAAAAATATAACAGCTTGTATTGTGTCTACAGATTTTCATTAATATTAACCAAAAAATTCAATTTAAAAATACATTTATAGTTTATAGTATATAGAAGTAAAAAAACATTTATTGTTGGTAAAATATACTTATATGTAACCTATTACTGACAAAATATATGAATAAATTAAAGTTATGTATTTTTTTTTGTTCAAAGCTCATACTATTTAACTCTAGATTACGTAATATTGGTAGAATTTTACTTGATATAGTTTGGTTATTGTGCTAAAATGAAATTCATTAGAAATAATAATATGAAACAACAGGAATTCTGAAGTGAAGATTCTGGCCACAGTTTTACAGTGTTGTAACGTTTGACTTGGCTGTATGGTATAGATACCTTTACCTTTTCTTAAGATTGGGTACAACTGGAATTTAAAAAAAAATACCTTGATTAAAGAAGCACATATGCACCGAATGTGCCATTTAATAAAAAGGTAATCTGCCTAATCTAATACGAGATAACCAAAAACATAAATAAACTTGACACGTTTTATTGTTAGGAATAATGTGTACATATTTGTTTATATACACAATGAACTTAGTATTGCTTTTTAGTGACCTTCCATAAAAAAACTATATTACGTTTTGAGGGCAACATTTTACGATTGTATTGTGTTTCGTAAGCTGCAAACCATCGAATAAATAAATTCAAGGTAAACAGGTCGCCAAATAAATTTTACATACGTACTAGGTAATTCTTTGTAAACACTATAAATTCTTCATATTTTTGTCAGTCAGAACCTTTATTCATTCGAACATTGAAATTCATTCATTGAAAAGGACATGTATGAATAGAATTATATCAAAAAAGTAAAAATATTTAAGAATCACGCTAAGGAACCAAGTTTATCCTATGAGAGAAACGAATTTACGACCTAGACTACTACGATACCACGATATTTGTAGATGGTTATGTATAAAAAAATCATAAGACAGTATCATTAAACTGGTTAAAGGTAAAGTTATATGACGAGCGGTCAGTTCTGTGTATGTAAGTAATCACAGACTAATATGCAGGTGGTCACAGCGCGCGCGTCGGTCGCGTGGCTTTGTACACACGACCAAAACCGAGCCAATACGAGCATCTAGTTATAACATTACAACGAAAGAATATATAACTCTTTACTATATAATCATTTTAAATTTAACTATTTTTATTTGTCCATCACTTTACCCAGAGAATCAGCATTGCCATACAACGTGGTAATGCTGCTAACTTCTTAGGTTCTTTGTCTAGTGGTACCGATTTAGATCCTATATCCCTATGGGGTTCGCCTTGACGGTAGGGGGTTCACGGCAAGATTTACATAATAGTATGAAATAAAGAAATCGACTTGATACCGAGTCTTAATTAAATTTAAAAGTGATCAAAATTACTGCTAAATTTAACTCAATTTGCGACAAGAAACCATCACATTAATTAAAAAAAATATTTCTTTAGATACTGTATTTGTTACTTTTTGTTGAAATAAAAACCTTATTTTTTTCAACAGTCAATTTTGTGTCTGTTTCTGTCTGTCTGTCTCTTTGTTTGTTCCGGGTAATCGCTGGAATGGCTTGACAGATTTTGACGGGACTTTTTTTTGGTGAATAGCTGAAGTTATTCCGGGTAACTTAGGGTACTTTTAATTTTCGTTAATAATGAGGGTTCCGCGTAAAAAAATGAAGACAGAAAATTGAATAAAAAGCCGATTTAATACACAGTTTTATTTTATAAGAAATATTTTTTATTAGCTTAGTACCAAAAAAAACTGAGCGTTCCTTATAAAAAAATTAAAATGCCGTGAAAAATATATGAGACGCGGGCGCGGCCGCGGGCACATAGCTATTTTATTATATGAAGGTTTTCCTACATACAAAGTTAAATACAATAATCAGAATAATGTTTTGTATTTTATTTATAGATATAAAATATGGAATATTAAATATAAAAGATTTTTTTTAATTCTGTAATAATCACTTGATAATTAACTAAATTAAAATTTAATCTATGAATTTAAAATGAAGTTTAATAAATCTTATTAAACCTTAAAACCAACCACGAACGAAATTTTAAAAATAATGTTGCAAGAGAAGTAGGCAATATGCCATTTAAGAAAAATGATAATTGATTATTGAGTCTTTTCAAGACAGCTAATAAGTATGGAGTTTGAAGGAATAGATAAAGTTGGAACATTCGAATTAGCAATAACTAAATATACAAAATAAATTAAAACTAAACATGCCACAAAACGATTCGCAACTCCATGGGTGTGCGGATATATTGTAATTCCTCGTATTCATTGTATAGAACATGTTCAATTAATAACAACGGATATATCCACCCATAATGGTTCAAGCTTCCCTTTCATTATCAAAAATTACTATTGCGATATGATTTCGATGGGCGGGTAAAGATACGTGATCCAGTTTCGCGAATTGTCTTTTTCAAATTAAACATGTTACAACGATACTTTTGTTCAAAATAGGGGGGCTATTTTGTGTATTTCGTACAATTTATTATATTGTTTTTTTTTATTTGCAAAAATGTAACCTGAGTTAAGGCACGTGTGGAAATAGCACTTTGTTATTTTAAAATCGCAACGTTCGTCCTGTTTAATGTTTTGTTGAACATATGAAACGATTTGTGGTAAATTTCATATACGTATAATGTATATTATATATTTGGAATTTTGCATTTTCCAACGTAGGTAGGTAGGTACTTGACGGTGTACACACAGCGTATTTTTTTTAATATTAACATTTTTATCACGTTCGTTTTTAATTTTTACAATTAAGTTATTATTAGGGCGCCAATAGAATCAACATCTTAATCTTTTATTATTATATAATTGAAGTGCTTGTTATGTATCTAGGTATTTCAATACTAGATTTTTTTATATTTATATGTTCGAGTGCTGGAGTATACATAACATAACTTAAACTCACGCTTGTTATCCCCGAAGGGTTAGGCAGGAGTGAAATAGTAAACTATACCATCCAGATTTCGCCGAGCTTAGTTCCATGCCAGATGTGACAGGGGGCGAGCCTGTCACCACATCGGACATAAATTCCTGACTCCGGGATGATACTGAGTAGTAAAACCCAATATCATTTAACCTGTTCCGGGGATCGAACTCGAGACCTCAGAACGACAGTCGTACCGTAATACAGTTGCACCACCGAGGCAGTATACACGAGGAGTATACAACACTATTGTATGGTTAATAAATACACTGTAATTTGCAATTAAATACTTTTAGAAGTAGATATTGTTAGATATAATCCTAATTGAAGTCATCGGCGATATATACAGTTAAGGATATTTTACTTTATTAGTTAAACAAGATAAATAAAAAAAAAATACATTATTCAAACGTTACAACGTCAATTTTGATTACACGAAAAGACATTATTTGTGTAAATAATTTAAACGTTTACCTAGTTAAAATATAGCAAAATACACTATTATCATTATTTGTAAAGCGATTTCAATATTATTCACTTCATAATTTTATTTATGCATAGTTTAACAAAATAATATTTACTAAAACCTAACCATAAGCTAATGGCTATATAAGTATGGTTTCTTTAGGTAAATGAAACCCATAATAGTGTTTGTGATCGTTAATAACATTTACTTCGAAGACTTATTATCTTTATTCAAGTAGTAATTGAAAACTCAAGCTTAAAGCGTATTACGAAAGAATTAGTGAGTACGGCATTACACGCCGCGCCGGTCTCTATAGTGCAGTGGTTCCCAACCTTCTCTTGCCGAGAGTCCGTTTTGATTTCTTTTTGATGGCAAGGGCCATGATGAATAAGAAAAATAAACTGAGTAAATATTATACTATTTTTTTAAAACTCTGTTTGATTAACACTATTGTTTTAATATACATTTTCTAACTAGAAAGTTATTTTTTAAATTAAAGTTATTATTGTTAAGTTTATTAAGTTGTTATAATTGACCTTTTGAACTTTTTCACGGGATCGGTAATTCTGAAACTGATATTATTGCTCAAAGTTACAGTGGTGTAACGAGCCTCCATGAACTTATACCAACTACGTAAGTGTGCACCTTTCGCGAAAATCGAAATCGTTCGCGCAGCATATTTTGGATCCTGCGGACCACTAGTGGATTACAGATTGAGAACTACTGTTATAGTATGATCTTATGTTTTTGTGTATTATAAGGGTGTATGCATAAGCGTTACTCGAGTCCCTTATTTTTTTCATTGAATGTTTCTCTGTTAGTAAAGGTTTCCTTAATCTTAGAGCTTCGTTTTTAATATCTCATAATATTTTAAAATTTAATTTTATGTTCAAAAAGCTATATGCATAATATTCTTTTGTATTAGAACCATTTGTCAGAACAAAATTAATTACGAAATTTTCTATAAATATAGTAAATATTGTAAAATAATTTATGCATAAACAGAAAAATTCGCTTCGAATGTGTTGTAAAATTGTGTGCTACTTAGATTTATTATAACTTGAAAAGTATATTTCACTTATGATGACGTTTAAGATACAAAATAAAAAAAACTTTCATTAAAAATTTCATGATTTTATTTAAAAAAAAAAAACCGATAAAACGGTTAATTGACGTTGATTTCTTAAATTCTATTTCAATGTCTTACAATATTAGGAATCTTGCTTATGGTACTAAATTATCTATTTACATTAAAAGTCTTTGTCTCATTGGAATTCAAAGTTACTTGGAATATACATATTAATCTATTCTTATAACATTAATGACTAGATAACATTTATAAATTTATCTTAAAACTAGATCTTAACTGGAAGCTACAATTATGTAAGGACTTTACTAAGGCACAGCGTTAATTCGAATCACTTATTTTATATTAAATGCTTATGTGGAACCAAATAATGATCATTTCAGTCTTTCGTAGCGCTATTCCATTGACGTATGAAATGCAGTAGGAATATTCGTTCGGTGTACAGTCGTCGCTCGCCGGAATGCATCGATGGGTTCGTTATAGTCAACCATTATCCACTTTCATTAGGAATAATACTGATTGCGCTTAATTAGAGGTTCCCTCAGAGTCCCTCGCGCTCCATCGTTCGGATGAAGAAATACTTGATTTTTTTTCATAATCAGCAAGCCGCTGATTAGCTGCACTTTGATCACCGCACATATGGTTCCTGGGAAAAAACGAAAAAAAAAAAAATTCGTTTATAGCACCTGTTAACTTAATACAATTTTATTTTTATTAATTGAATCTAAATAATAATAAAAGTGAATAATAAGTTACGAAGGAGCGCAAGGATTCTCATGAATAATAAACTGATATCAACAGATGTTTGTATAGTGCTTAGCAAATATTGTAACACGTGTGTGTTACGACCGACGCCCTTCTATTTCCTCTTGAGATTTCGTCTTCCGGTACAATAAATTAATAGTCTACGGAGAAGTCCCTGGTTTTTTGCGCTCTTAATTTTATGTTTTTTGATACGGCGCTACCGGTTCTGGTTAATCCATCAAAGTGGACCATATGGCGAAATTTTAGCATAAACTCCCATTAAGTGTATGCGGCCTTTGGGAATATTGACCGTATAGGATATGCATGTTTCCAGTAGTTGTGTATTAGACGACACTTTGACCAAGCCTATTATTAGAATAGAAATACTTTATGTGCAATTTTCTTAGTGTATGCGGGGCGAACCACAAGATTGTTAGAAATAATTGCCTTTTGGCTATCGTAGTAAACAAGTATAGAGAATGCGGGTATCTTCATCAAATTTTATATTTGAAAAAGATATATTTTTTTTACTTTATTGCCAGTAGTTTGTATAGAACGACATATTTTTAAGATTCGCTATTGTAGGAGACACGCTATTGTGTCCTTTTAATTTCACAATGAATAGATAAAGTCTAACTTATGGTTCAATGCTCAAACATAATAGGTACCCCAGACCTGTTTACTTTTTGCTTTTGGGATAAACGCGAGCCATCATTCAAAATTGTGCAACATAAAAGACCCGATCCTGTAGGTAACCGTGACTAAAGTACTTACTTTAGTAAAAAAAAAATGATTTTATACCTGATTTTAGTATAAAACGTATACGATTATAGATATTTTTATAAACCTTTGTTACCAAATGAGGAAATACTTATTTATTATTGAACATAAAAATAAAAAACTTTAAACTTATTATTAACAACTGACATGACGACAGCAAACAATTCGTTTAGAACTTCGTTATCAAAGCAGATAGTTACGATATAAGCGTTATTTAAAAAGTCATTCATACATTATCAGCTTAGGTCACACATCAACAAGAAAAGGGAATTTACAGAATTATTACATTAAAAATATGTATAAGTAGGTTAGTAAACATACCTGGTGAATCATTGTTGCTGCCACCATGATATAACATCTAGAAGTTCCTCGTCTTCCGGGCTCATCGGTTCATAGGAATCATATGTATCTTGGTAGTTTGGTCCCGCTGAAGCGTCCGACACTAGAGACGGAGCTGGAGAGAGCGACTCTTCTGATGACGGTGGAGTGTGTGATCCACTCGTCGCTAAACCTAAATTCATATGAGTTTCCGAGCATCCGTCTTCACTTTCTTCTAATAAGCGTTTCAAACTTTTTATATATTCCACTGCCAATCTCAAAGTGTCCACTTTACTTAATTTCCTTGATGATCCTCTGCCACCGGCTAAGGCTGCAGTCACAGCTGATGGTATATGCTGGCGGAGTGCTGCAAATCCATTGTTAACTTGTTTCACCCTATTCCGCTCGCGGGCATTCCTTCGTGCCACAGAAGCAGGTTGAGTCGGATAAGGCTGGTGTATGTATGATTTCTTCTTACAATTATTTTTATCAATAGGGGCTGGTGCCAGCCTTCGTTGCGCAGGTGTTTGTAGGTGAGTCAATTTTTGATCGACACCGAGATTTTGATAACTGTGGATCGCCGCCATCGGCATCGCGTAAATAAGACAGATTAGTTCGAGAGTACACGAGTGCGTACCACGCGGAGGTCGCCGTTGGATTGGCGGAGGTGGCGCGCACCCCCGACGCTAAGTAGCGCGAGCGCCGGCGGGCGGCGGGCGGCGGGCGTGCGGCTGACAGCGGTGGGGCGCGTGCCAGGCGCGCGCGCTCTCGCACGGGCCGCCCGGCTGCCCGTGCACCGTGCAGCTCTTGCCATCCAGTTCCCCGCGCCACCCGCCCGCTACTTGTTGTGCTGGTCAAAATACGCCGGCGCTTATTATGCCATAGAGCAGTAAGCTCGCGCCGCTATTGTTGCACGTCGTTGTGCGTAATTATCCCGTCCTTTACCATGTTAGGACGAACGATCTACTCTCATCGTCTATTTAGAAGTCGTTAAGGAGAATAGCCTCTGTAAAGTGATCAGCGACGATATTGTATTATTAATGTCTGGAAACTTTTGTTTTGTTATATGAGCCCTGTAGTCGTTTTATATAATAAAGTAAATTGTCTGCAGACATTGCGTAAATGCGATGGTATTTCTGCTCTCAATCGTTTATATTTTTTACAGTAAGCATAATATTTTTGTTTTTATAAAAATGATATTTTTTCTAATAGATATAATTAAGCACCCGACTTGTAAGACTAACGTTACCAGACCAGAGAACCTAGAAGACCTTTATCTTAGAAGGTTTTCCGGTCCATTTTAATTTACCACTTTGATATGTAATAAGAAGTTACAATAAATGTGATATGTTTTAACGAGGATTCAGTTTTTTGCAGTCTTTCGTTTGTTACTATTGGGCTAATAGGAATGTAAAGGGCGTTATATATTAAACAGGTGTACCCTTCCATCATCCTACTTCTGCGAATCAACTAAGGGATTTTATTTGATTGCTATCTCTTCATGATAATAGGTCATTAGGTACGTAGGTGCAGTTAATTAGATTTACTGTGTACGGCGAGTAACAGAAAAAGTGTATGGAGTTCATTAATAGTTTGAGGACAAAAGAATATTTAAACTGAAATTGCGTTTAAATCTTTAGTATAAAAAAATTGCTGGCACTTGATTGGGCTCAGACTTGTATTTACACAAAACGAATCAATACAGGTTGATGGCCGATTTAATTATATAACCTTAAAAAGTAGGATTTCAATATTGTGTAAAATCTATAAAGTTAAAATAAACAATAATACTCATAGATAATGTTCTATTATTTCGTTGTTAATACTATAAATGCATTATCATGTATCAGTTTACAGTAATATTCACGAATTCCTTTTATTTTTTCGTAGAAATCAACATATAATTTTTTCTTAACAAAATATCTGGATAATTATGTAATTAGTTGTGATAAAATATATTTAATGTCTCAATAAAAAGTAATATATACATTTCGACGTGGGCGAAAAAGACTACGGAATTCAATAATTTCTAAATGCAATTAATCTAACCGTGACCACGGTTGGTGAAACCAAGCCGTAACGTCGGGGTAGGAAAAAGGAAAGGTAACGTGTTAAAACCTATTGTTCAATAATTGCATTTAAATATGGAACGCGAAAATTTAAAAACTTGCATAAATAATTGTTCTATTGTTTTATCTATATTTTAGTCTATCTATAACATTTATCCTGGTATGGACATGTGATGCGCAGGGAGAAAGAGAATGTTGTAAGAAAGGTATTGGATATGAATGTGGACGGTTACATGGGAAGGGGAAGACCAAAGAAAAGATGGATGGACTGTGTGAAAGATGATATGTGTAGAAAAGGAGTGAATGCGGAGATGACAACAAATAGAGAGGAATGGAAGAGGAAGACATGTTGCGCCGACCCCAAATAAAAATGGGAAAAGGGTAGGGAGATGATGATGATGAGTCTATCTATAACATTTAAATGTATCATATGCAGTATAATCACTATAATTGTTTCATAGTTTTGTATTTTTTAAATTCATTAGTAGATCCACCTAACACTTGTTGCGTATAAATCCTAGTAGGTAACTTAATTTATTTAATTTTAACTTTTGCTAATGTACATTAGAATAATTTACAATTAATTTTTCGTTGATTATTTCTTTGGTCAGCCTTTAACATAGTCACGCCTGTTGCAATGCGATGACCTGATTGAAAAATTTTCTATTTTGAAACACTAGAATGTGTTTGTTAAGTTGATGTTACATTTCCAATTCATGGCTTACTAATTCTATCAGGTAAGTATTAGCAAATGGCTGACCATTGTAATAGGGTTTCAGTTATTATCTGTCATGATTAAAACGCAGTTTATGGTAATATTTGAATCCATGTGATTCAATGTGTATATACGTTACTTGAAATATAATATTATGTCTGTTACAAATATAAATACCATACATTATTGTGATCTACAAAACAATCTCTCTCCATGAATAGTAAAATAGTAGTGTTTTAGACGTTCATAAGCGCCTTCTTAGGGCCTAAATTGGATAAAGATTTTTTGATTTTTATTTTGATAATAATTATTATAGTTAAGTATTTAAGATTAAGCAAACTTTTAGCTACTCTGTAGAAATAGTAGTATTGTAAAAATATAATTACGACTTTCTATACGATTAAAGATTAAACAAAAAATTAACATGAATTAATTAATTGATGAAATTTCAAAATGAATTATACGTATTATATATTATATTTAATACATATATAATTTTTTTAATGGTATAGGCTCAGAGCTTCAATGTTAAGTGAAGAATAGATTAACACATCAAGCCTAGAAGAAATAGATCTCGTGTGATACCACCGGAGCACAGATATTAGTGCTTTACGACAGATTTTCAAACTTGAAGGTGGTGACTAGCGAGACTAGTATTACCAACATGGTATGGTTTAGTCATAATGGTTTTTTTAACCGAATGCTGCACTCGTTATAAAATCGAAACAATAGAACAGGTGGACTTGAACTTACGTATACCGACGTAATATCTGACCATACCACTGAGCCATAATCTCTTAGAACATAATATTTTATAATCAGAATTCGAAGTCTGAAATTGATCACAAACTTAATACTTGAATGTGTGGAGTTATTATTTGTATTATAATAAATGTTTAGAGACATATTAAAATATATTTAAGAAATTATCTTACAGTGAAGAAATATCATACATAATAGGAACCGTCATCCCTGAGTGAAACCTTACGCCATCTACTAACAACCCTTATAATATTTATACAGAAATCAATAGGAACGGAAACATCCCCAATAATTTTCCAAACGTAACTAGATGGCGTTGATCGCACAGTTGTGTTGGTTACACGACGAAATCGTTTTAGGGGTAGTTTTGTTACAGGGTGGGATTTCGTGTTAACCAGTAAGTATAGGTGGCGCTTGAATGTTTAATTCTCTCCTACTTTATTCTTTTTTTTTGTAACTTAAGATATAGGCTACTGATCGACAAAATTGTAAATTGAGTTTAACTGCGGTTCGTAGGTTTACATAAAATATATCATATAAATAAATGTTCTTATAGAGTACCATACTATTAAATAATAATATTATAGTTAAGTACATATAAAACATTTTTTTATATAAGTTTCAAACGTAATTTTGTTCGTTTCCTACTCTGATGTCCGCCGATAAACTATTTTATATTTATACGATTTTTGAGAGTTCCGTCTCCACACCGTCTCTCGGTACCACATATTTACTCGCGGTCATCGCTCATCTATTATAATTAATACTTGCTATTGGGTACGTATTTCTATTTTTCGCGTTGTTTATTGCAATGTGCAATTTAATTCAATTTACTTTTATTCATTTTTAATGTTAGTTTTTAAATTATTAAGTGAAATTTACGGGTTCGGAAAACTTTCGTACCACACGCATAGTGCAAATCCCGGCATAGTGACAAGTTAAGTGCAGTCATTTGTGCCGGCTAAGAATAATACCATCACATATTTTCTCGTGGGTGTCGTAGAAGGCGACAAAGGGATAAACCAGGGGATGAACAGCAGCCTCGGTAGCGTAGTTGTATTACATACGACTGCCGTTCTGAGGTCTCGGGTTCGATCCCCGGGTCGGGTCAAGTGATATTGGGTTTTTTTCTACTCAGTATCATCCTGGAGTTT
Source organism: Samia ricini (assembly GCA_014132275.2). Taxonomy (NCBI): domain Eukaryota; kingdom Metazoa; phylum Arthropoda; class Insecta; order Lepidoptera; family Saturniidae; genus Samia; species Samia ricini. Next base: position 27,098,147 of record AP028159.1, on the reverse strand, counting down.
GGAATTTGTGCCCGATATGGCGACAGGCTCGCCCCCTGTCACATCTGGGACGGAACTAAGCTCGGCGAAATGTGGGTGGTGTAGTTCGCTACTTCACCTCTGCCTAACCCTTCGGGGATAACAGGCGTGAGCATATGTATGTATGTATGAACAGCAGCATCCTCTGAGTACCACAAACAACTACTGCGATCGCCAACACGCCTGCCAAGCGTGACGATATTGGCAATGCTCTCCTCATTGGGGAGACCTGTGTCCAACAGTAGACGTTTTATGGTTGAATGGATGGATGAATGGTATATATACAAAAATACCTAATATTTCTTTTTATACTAGACTGAGATAATGTCGATATAGGACAACATTGTTTTTTTTTTCATGATACCTAAAATATATTATTGGAAGTTTTTAAATAAGTACACTGTTTAACCATTTCAATAAAAAAGGTGTTTTAGCTTAAGTAAAAGTAGATAAATAGTGTTTTTTTACACGGTATAGGCTCAGTGCTTTGCCCACAATCTCACCTGATATTAAGTGACGATGTGGTCCAGGATGGTAAACATATTAAGTCTAGAAGTACTGGTTCCCAAGTGGTGCTGCCGGAACACACCTATTGGTGTTTGGCGACAGGTTTTGAAACTTGAGGGTGGTAGCTACCCAGGCAGGCATTATTATAAAATGCCCTACCACCATATTATGGTTTCCTCGTGATATTTTCCTTCACCGAAAGCTCAGGCAATAGTTCTTACAAGGGGATTATTTCATATAAATGTTTAATATTTAACCTAATTGTTTCGATCGGAGATTAAAATATATTTTATTTTTTATATTTCGTATACGACAATAAAATTTAATCTTGAGACATGTATGAAAAATTATCACAGCATTTTTAATTAAAGAGACTCTCAGTTATTGTTTTTTTTTTTTTGTGCATGGTTTGTTGTTTATACAGAAATAATATTATCTTCTGTTATATTTTTTAATATAATTGGATATAAAGCATTTGAATCAAGCTCAAATGAAAAGCATTAATTAAAATATAATAAAGCTCTATTAAAATACCTAATTAGGTATCGCTTAATTACGCATGCATTTGAGATTATTGTATCTATTCCATTTTACGAGCGAAGCAATCGATAGCGAAGCATAAAACCTGTATTGTATCCTTCCGTAGAATAATTTGATTTTCCCTAATTAAACTTGTGCGTGAGAAAAGGTAAAATAATTATTTCGATTAGGATATCTCATTTAATTATTCTAGTATTTCATAGACCTGAAGTGTTTAAATAGAAAGCATGTATTTAATGTGAGTACCCGTAAAAATAAGACAATAGAAAGACAATTGGAAAACAATGGAAAGCTGGCGTAAACGCCAGGTAAGTGCTCAAGGGGTTAAAATTCAATTTAAATATTTTTTTAATAAAATGAAATAAATATTTAATTTAAAATAACATTTACTGAATATATCAGCGTATCAGCATCCTTCTATTTTTGTTGACTTAGTACCTACCTCGATGTAAATTATACTGTCACAATATTAATTATATTTTATTATTTATACGCGTACTTACATGTTTTGTAAATATCATTCTATTAAATGTCAAGAAATCCCTATTATAATAAATGGGCGACGTATGCGTTTGATAAAACCCATCGCTTGTTAATACTTATTTTAATACGTTATTCGATAAATTATACAGTCAGCTAAAGTTACAAAAGGGGGGGTTTTTAGTCACAGGTACAAGCAATACAAATGATAATACCGCACGCTTGGACACAGACAGATTCTGATTGTCATCAAAACAAACGTCGTCCCGCGCTTTCTCTGCATAAATAACGCTAGGTCGCCGATAACTCTAGCCATCTGCAGGCGTATCATTTACGAAATAATAATCACAAATAAAATGCGACGTGTATTAGCCGTGTCGTGCACAAACACCACACTTGTGTGTATAATTTCGCGTCCGCTGACACGGAGCCTCTTCGGCGCGATTGCAATACCACAATATATCACATGCTCGCGTACGCCCGCCACAGTGTATAATTCGTGTAATTTATAGGATAGTCTCTCTCGACTAGTAGCAGTACGACCGACACGGTTAATAGCGCGTAACCACGCGACAGGCGCGTTCGAGAACATTCGCCGGCGGCGCACCGCCCCGGGCACCTCCCGACCGCTATCTCAGATGAGTATTTGATTAAACGGGCCTACACGATAGCGTAACGTTATAACCTTAGATCCCATAGTTAAATTAAACGATAGTTCGAATAAATGTTTGTATTTAACTATCACGTTTTCTATTTGTATTAGATACCGTGAAATGGGTTTGAACCTACGATTCACGGGGTTCATTGAATATTTTAGATCTTAAGGAAAATTGCTGTCTGATTGACATTGTTATATTTTAAATGTTTTTAAGACGAAGTTAAAATTAAGTATTCCAAAAGGATGTTAATGGTGATAAGTGTAACCCGCCAAAATTTTCAAAAATGTAAAAGCATTTTAATCACATTGACTAACTACTCACGTTTTTACTACTCATATTAAATTCAATATATCATCAACTACATCAAATTAATCGTATGGGCTACATTAGAAACCGATATTCTCGATTTTTTCATATTTTGTCCGTTTCTATTTTAAAATCTACAGTCAAAAATTGTATTTTTGTTATAGGTATCATAAATACATTCATATATGTTTAGTAAAAAGTTGTTATTTTTACATAACAAACATACATTACAATTTCATTTATTACTATAGATGTTAAGCAATTTAGAAATAAAAATCTCATTTAAAATATTCTGTATAAACAAACTTGGTTATTGCATACATCGCAAGGCACCGAAGACTAGCTAACAATAAATGTCATTTTAATAATATTAATATCGTAATAAATTTTACCGCGTGACTGTACCTTGCATAAGTACCTCAGGTTGTATATAAACAACTCTGTGTTTTTATTTATTTCCCTAGTATAAAGTTCGCACACCATAGTGTTGAAGTTTTATTTTTATTTTTTAATCATCGCACGCGATAATTTATTTATCAAACAAATGTCGGAGCTTCATTAAAAGAATATCCTGTAGACGTTAAAGTTAATTCACGTTATTTATTAATTATAGGATATTTGTATTTTTATACAGATGCAAACAAGAACTGGTTTTCAAATTCTTCAATAGATTTCGTTTCTTGTGCGATGAAATTTAATTGGAACTAATTTTTGTAATTGGAATAAGAAATTGTATTAAATTGAAGTAATTATTTCTGTGTTAAGAAACCATTATATATTCCTTTTTTATTTATAAATGTGTCGAGTACCCATAAAAATAAGACAATAGGAAAACAATGGAAAGCTGGCGTAAACTCCATGTTAGTGCTCAAGGGGTTAATTATATTTCTTGTAATTTAGGAAAAAACTTAATGAAACTGCTATTAAGTAGGTGTCTTTCTGTCTGTTTGCATTTTTTACGGTTGTCTCATAACTAGAAAACCCAGCCATCTTTACTATATTTTTGTTACATTTAATGGTAGGTATTTGGCTAAAGTTTTGAGAACAATAGAGAACGAAGTGTACAAAGAAATCTCTGCAATAGTTTAATTAACCATTTTATGTTGTCTAGAAATAATTCTCAGATAGTATTTTAAGCTGAGAACTGTACTAATTTGGCTTCTTTGCACTAAATACCACACCCCAGCTAAGTGTCTTAACTGCTTGCCCCTAAAGTTCGATAAAGCAATCAAGGTCCTTCCAATCAAAAGATTTAATAAGTTAACACTTTGAATAATTATGGAGGTAAAAAACTTATATAGCGGTGAAGCTGCTTATATATTTTATTTAATATAAAATACACAGCTGTATTCACATCTCTTTAAGAATATAGCCATCATTAATGAGTCTTTTTATATGAATTTTCTTGTTAGAAAAATACAAAAGTCCAATACATTTATTTAATTTGATTATAAAGTCTTATAAAAATGTAATGAAATCAATATAGATATAAATAGGCAAAGAAACTCTGACAATTTTTCTTTACCAACAGGTTTTTTTCTAATTTTATTTATTAGCTATTGAGGTTTTGTTATATCAAAAAAGAAAACTATTTCTATTTCTCGGATTAATTAATATTAATTATTAAAGAATTTCAATAATTTTCATCGCATCTTTTCGAATATAAAAAGGTAAAAACATAGTATTTGAGGTTTTTAAATATTGATTTTAATATTAATTACATTACAACCAAGCACAAAGTATTTTATATAAATATACGAACGTACGAAATGACAGAAATACATTATGAACTGTAACCGTAACTAAACAAAAATACCGTTGTTACAGGCGTAGCGAAATAAGCCAATTGTTGCTCTAAGCACCTTATTGGTTGTGTTACGGCCTTTCTCTATGCGTCCCTCCAATCGCAGCGTGGAGAGGCTCTACCTAACAATAGATTTACTGTTTGATATTTAGTAAATGCACTTAGTACCGTTTAGATTAACTAGACCAGTATTTCTCAAAGTATGGGTCGCGACCCACTACTAGGTCGCGATAAAATATTAAGCATGCTTTGGAAAAAAAAGATGAAACACATTACATAAACTTAAAGTATAAAAATTTTAGACAGAATTGAATGGTTATTATCTTATTCGAATATGAATGAATAAAGGAACATCTACAAAATTATAAATTTTTCATTTGTGACAACAAAGAGAAGAGTTTCGAATTTCCATGGGTCGTGGTCTAGTCAACTTTAGGAACCACTGAACTAGACCATTCGTATATTGTACAAATTCAAATATACTAACATTCATACATCCTGCGATTAATTTAATATGCTTAATGTCAGTATAAAATTAAGTTGAATTAGCTAACTGGAAAGCTTTCATATTGGAATCGAATCTAATATGGCCGTTGCGTAGGACATTTTTGGACACAAACTCGCCTGATGTTAAGTAACGATGTGGTCCAGGATAGTAAACAAACTAACCCTAGAATTACTGGTTCTCAAGTGATGCTGCCGGAACACGCTTATTGGTGTTTGGCAACAGATTTTCAAACTTGAGGGTGGTAGCTACCCAGGCGGGAGTTATTAGAAAGTGTCTTACCACCATGCCATCATTTTCTCACGATGTTTTCCTTCACGGAAAGCTCAGGCTGATTTTAGATTTAGATAAATGTGCTCGAATCCTCGTCTATTGACGCGAAATCCAATTGATTTAGCAACTGCACCATCAACGCTTATAAAAGAATTGTGAATTATCATTGTGAATTCCTGAAGTAATCTAGCAAACAAAGAAACGTGACTATGTTGCAATGAATTCGTGTATTTGCACTTATATATTTTTATTAACTGAATATTAATCTGTACGTGGTTTATTATTACTAAGTTACAAGAAATGAAAAAAATAGAAATAATGGATGTAAGTTATAAAATCAATGCACGTTCTCACGTTTTATTGTCGAGCGGACGAATAATATCTTGGCGCCGAACGGTTTGTCACAGATTACGTTGACACGTTCATAATAATGGCCGGGAAATTATCTCTACGTGATAATGCGAGACCCATCTCCGCTTTCATACAAAAGTAAAAGTATTGCCACCACCAGCTCTCGTTTCATATTAACGCGTATTCGGGAGTTAAAATTATTCACGTGACTTGAATGAAAGAAACAATATCATATTATTATGAATGAAATATTTCTCGGTACTCACGTGTCCTTTGGAATTTATATTTTTTAATATGATTTGTGGCGGGTACGCTACACGCATAATGTTCACTTTTTTTGTTGTTGATTTGAAATTTCTTTAAAACTACAGTATGATCTAAATACACAATGGGCCAATTTAAGAAAACTATTTTTTTTATAGCAATTACAAACTATTTTATTAATTATTCTAGGTAACAAACACAAATAAATTGTAAGTGTAATAAATTATTTTTTTACTTAGAACTTTAATGTTGTTACAAATATTTTGCCTGATATAAATGTAATAAGTTATGTGGTTAAGTTAATTTACTTTTAGATGGTCGTAATATAAGGAACCAACTTAGTAAAGCCGAGTTAGACTAAAACCATTTCAAGTTTTACACAGTATTAAAAATTTGAAATTCCAATAAGGAAGTAAAACTATTCTAGAAGAATCGGTATGCGTATCGATTTATAAAAAATAACTTAACATAGACGTACAAGGCATACGCGCGAAGTGTTCTGTAGGTATTCCAAGCAATGTCACTAAAATTAAGGAGTAGTCTAGAATATTGTGGTTTTTTTTAAACAGAAATATTAACATGAGATTCATTACAGATTTAAACAAAGATTTAAAAAAAAAAATAGGATTACAAAGAAAATAACAAGGGTTAAAAATTTACAATGTATTTCGAGTAATTTTTATTATCAAAAGCAAAAATTCTTTATTCGATTTGTTCCAATGTAAAAAATCTACTACCGGTTCGGAAAACAACCCAGTCGCGTTATGTTTTTTTAATTATTACTTTTTTTTTTTTTAATATTCTTTCTAAATACATTTACTTACTTATTATTATTATAGTTTTTATTTAAACATTCGCAATTTATTTATGTATTACCTAACTTATAATTACAGTGTAATTGTTCCCAATATAATAAATACATGTGAATTGTCTGGAACTTAAACTAAAACTTAATAAATAATAAAAAAAAAAAGTACTTTAGCGAATGTAAACATATTTGACGAATTGATGAATATAGAGGAAAGAGCATTTTAAAAAAGTACATTGTTGCAATGAAATTACACTTCAATTAAACGTGCAGATAATTATATAAATTGTTACGAAATCGGCCCTCTCCTAATTACATACGAACCGCAATGAAATTCGGCAAATAGTAATTTGACAATCGCAGTGAGTGCAATTGTCAATGATGGGAGGCCGGCCGTCGGCGTGATTTAATTTGTCGTACTTACGTTCATTTCTTTTTTAAGGTGGTACAAGTAATTCACATTACGTTAATAGCTTGCATTTTCATTGACTGAGAGTTTAAAATTGGGATACTGTTTATAGCCTCTGACTACTCATTTGTATGGGTAAAAACAAACTATGCACAAAATATTATTTGGGTAAATAAATGTATACTTCAGAACAATTTTGAATTTAAACATATAGTGTATCATTTAACTATATTTACTATCGATAAAATGTATCGTTATTAACCCCTTAAGCACTTACCTGGCGTTTACGCCAGCTTTCCATTGTTTTCCTATTGTTTTATTTTTATGGGTACTCGACATATTAATTAACATTATTAACATAATGTCTTGTTACCAATGCAAAGACTAAATACATTAATATTTAATCTGTATTAAAATCTATTATAGTATATTTTTTTGTTTCATTAGAATATAAAAAAATAAAAGAAAATATTTTATATTTGTATAGAGTTGTAATAACATCACAAAAATTATAATATAATAAGTTAATTGAAAAACTAATATCTTAAAATGTAAATTAAAATATATTTATACTTTATTAATATATTTGATTTTATTACGAACTATTATATCACAAAATCTTATCCCTACTTTACCCTTATATTAAATATATTTTGCTTACAATTGCAAATAACAATAATTAATTAAATATTTTATTTAGCCAAATCAAACTTAGAATTTTCTGTATGTATAATTAAAATACTGAATTTCATTAACTCTATGATACTATATGAAGGACTCATAATGTAATAACCGCATGTACTTAACATCTGTTAAAAAAAACTATTAGTCGTGTATTTTGAAAACAGTAAGATTTTTAGTATAGATCAACACGGCCTCGTCACTGAAATAAACTGACCATAAAAACTAATTAGCGATCTAACTTTTACAACGCAATAAATAAATAAAAATGGGAACATCGACAGTTCACATTTGTTAAGAAAAAAAAACGGCGATGATCACTGCGCTCTAATTAAAGCGCTCCAGTTGGTTTAAAAGGCGTAATTTATCAATACATGTGAACAAGTGCATCCTTAAAATCACCTGTGATTTCAAAACAACTTATTCGTAATATGTACACTACTTAAATAATGTACTTGTTTAACTAACCATAGTATAATTCAATTATGCAAATTGTTAGCAAGACGGTGATGATGAGTTTAAAGCGATGATGATAGAGTGGATTGTGCGGCCTGATTCCGGGTCAATCAACGCGGGTTCGATCCCCATCTACCCGACTCTAAATCAAGCCTGAGCTTTCGGTGAAGAAAAATATCGTGAGGAAACCATAGCATGGTAGTAATTTCCTAATGGTGCCCGCCTGGGTGGCTACCACCCTCAAGTTTGAAAACCTATCGCCAAATACTAATAAGTGTGTTCCAGCAGCATTACTTGAGAACTAGTACCTCTAGGCTTAGTGTGCTTACCATCCTGGACCACATCATCACTTAACATCAAGTGAGATTGTGGTCAATGAACTGAGCCTATTGTGTGTAAATTGTGTGCATGCGTCATATTGATTAAAAACAGGTTTTTTACGGAGTATAGGCTCAGTACTTTGACCAGATTCTAATCTGATGTTAAATGACGACGTGGGTCCAGGATGCTAAATACTTAGCCTAGAAGTACTGGTTCTCAAGTGATGCTGCCGGAAAACATCTCTTGATATTTGACAACAGGTTTTCAAACTTCAAGAGTGGTTTAGCTAGCCAGGCGGGCGTTATTAGACAGTGCCTTGCCATGACGCTATGGTTTCCTCACGGATGTTTTCCTTCACCGAAAGCACAGGCTGATTTTAGACTTAGATAGGTTGGCTCGAACCTGCATCCATTGCAGCAGAATATGGACGCACTATCCACTGCGTCATTATTGCTTCAAACTAAAAGCTAAAAGTGAGGAATGTCATCGTGTTAGGTCAAAATCACAAACGAAAACTATGGACTTCTTCGAAATAATTAATGAATGAAATTTAACATACGATTTTGATTGTAATTAACTAAATTCATTCCTCCGTCTATTAGGGGAGAAGTCATAGAAAAAACAGAACTATAACAATGAAGTATTAATGAAACGTAGATCAATTAACATGAAGCCACGATGGGGTGCAGTTTAAAAAGTGATGCATAAATAACGCGTTTGCCTACCCTTAATCCACAAAATGGTCGGGTTATATTAGTCAAAAGCAAGCGATAGGTCGTAATGCACGCCCCGTGATATCAGCCTCGACCAGCGGGGGTGTTAACGTGCCCAAGTGATAATTTATTATACATTCATAAAATTACCACTAATTACAATATTTCGCAACCATACAACCGATGACTAAATAATAATTCTCCTTATGAAATAATTATAACATATATATTTTTTATTATCATTTTCCCATCGTGAATGGGTTTAAATTTATGTTATTTTAATCTCAAACCTGCAGTCGAGTGAGATTACACGGATCCTCTTTTTTTTTTTTAAGCAACATACCGAGATCGGCTTAATACTGCTAACGAAATAAAGTCCAAATGAAATTACCGGCTCGCTTAGTGGGTATGCTTACCATTATGAGAATATAAAAGTTCCTCACTTAATCAAGAAGTTGATTTTACAGAGAAACCAGATATGCAACACGTGCAAGTTCTGTACCGAAATAATCGCCTGTAGGAGTTTAAATAAGGTGCCAATTAGAAAATGGATTGCGAATGTGCCGGGGTTATTAAATGTAATTCTCTTTTATAATATTTTTATGCGATCGACATTAAACCTTTGACGTTTATCACTTTATAATAAAAACATCGGAAGCGCTCGTGTTTTAATTTATTTAAGTTCGGAGTTGATAAAGGTTGAAATTAATTTCGAAATAATCGTTCTATTTCGAATGAAATTTTAGAAACATAAAAATTTGTATCGGGAGTAGAGATTAAGAAACAATGTGGGGACAACCTATATCAAACCTTTTATTGCCTTTTATCAAAATTATGTATACATTTTATGATAAAACTTAGACACTTAATTAAATACATAATCTTTAATTGCTGGAAAAAAAATCACCGTTAGTAAAATATATTCTTAATTTAAGTAAGTTAGCGATAACAGAATATATGTGAGAAGTAGTTACAAATGTCTCCAGGAGGAACTCAAAAATAGATTTAATACTTGCCCTGTTAAAATTTAAAAAATAAAAGAAGTAATAAAAGGGACGCCTTAATAGCTTGTGGCATCAAAGCTATGGGAATTAGAAACAAATGGAGTATACAAGACTTGGCTTAAATGTCGACTTTACATTCGATAGAGATATGTATCAGGAAACTAAAACTGGCAAAAGATTATAAGAAGTTGTACTAAGGGTTTCCGGCGTAGGTACTTGCTATAAGTGCATTTTATATTAATTTGAAAGCCCTGATTGAACTTTGTGGTATTTATTGGTAAAACTTTGCACTTTAATGAAAGATGAGAAAGCAACAAAAAATATAAAATACAACAATCTGTTGAATTATCTATTTATCTAGTGAAAACAGACCTATAAGAACTGAAGCGTTGATGCCGCAGTTAGTTGTGCGACCGGATTCCGCTGCAATGAACGCAAGTTTGAGCCCACCTATAAAACTCTAAAATGATTCTGAGCTTTCGGTAAAGAAAAAAAAATATCACGATGAAACGATAGCGTAGTGATAGGGCGGCAGTGCCCATCTTGGAAGTTACTGCCTCCAAGTTTGAAAACCCATCGCCAAATACCAATAGTCGTGTTCCGGCAGCATTACTTGAGTTAGCTAAGTGTGTTTACCATCCTGGACCACCTCGCCACTTAAGGTCAAATGAGGTTATGTTCAAAGTACTGATCCAATACAGTGTAAAAAAGGAAAAGCACGATTGCAAATATTCGTCGAAAAATTTCAATAGAATTATTTACATTTGAAATTTATTGACACAGGCGTAAATAATTTGAGAATACACATAATAGTGAACGTATCGGAATAAATGTTATTTATTTACGATAAGTTCGCATCGACTACGGGCGAATATTAAAATTCCAATATTTCTCTCTGGTTTTGTACAGTATAATTTGCATGTACCACCGAGCCGGCGTTGCCTGTGTGTGGTACGATGCAAAAACCGACTTCTGAAACATGAAACAATAAATCAAAATACAAAAAAATACGTGTTACCTCGGTCCGTTGTTTACAAATATACATCGACATTGTCGCGAGACCTAAAAACATTGAGTCTTGAACTTAACGTATTTAAGTGGAAGCCCTTCGTAATAAGTGGAGATTAATATTTACTTTATGAGGAGCATTATGTTGCAAATAAACAATATATTTAATTAAATGTGTTTATGAAATTGGTCAATGATAGTTCTTACGATATTAAACGTTTTAAATTAATGAAATGAAGTGTAAAAAGTATTTCACCTTAAGAGCTCAATGCTGTAATAAATACTACACTTTATCCTCATTACCTTACCGTCCAAACAGACGACATGCAGAATACAAAAACAGCACACGACATACGCCAATATACGAGGAACGAATTCACTTAGCGAAATTGAGAAATAAAGGGATACTTTTCTTTCAATCAAAACGCCCTCTAATTGATATTTTATTCAATACTTTTGCTCGTTGGGTGGTGGAACATAAATATTCCAATAATAAACGCAACACCAGAGTCGTCGATACAACAAAAAAAAAAAATTTTTGTTCTTGCAAATTTAACGAATCCGTATAAACTTCTAGAAATACTTTATATATTTAATACCACGTTTTTCTTACTATAAGGCGTGTTACTTCAGATACATGCATGTCGAAGAAGCAGATGTTACGTGCACAATTAAAAATAATAACATGATTGGCTCCTTATAAAAACAAACCCTGTTTATCAGAACAATTGATTTGATGTCTTATTTGGATACAATTTAAATTATCCGTTTCACTAGATAATGTCCTATTTTATTTAATCGTTTTACCATAATAACTTGTAATCTTGTGTGGTATTGGAGCTTAGACCTCGTAATTGCTTTCGTGACATTCGTATTAATATTACTATGGGGACTATCAAATCATATAAATTAACGAGTCGACTAGGAGCTCAGCTTCTAGTTCTTTATTTATTTTATCGTGAAGATAATCGCATGCCTCATAATAAAAATTTCATATCAACCCTTTAAGGGCGTAGGGTACTGTTGTTTTTTTTTTTATTGTATCGTCGTATCAAATAGAACTGATTCGATCAGTTTTAACAGTGACAAAATACTTTTGGGTAGAGTCCCTTTGTCGTGTCGTTCGGTTTTGTCTGTACATCGAGATGTGTCTCACGATATTTAACATCGTGTCATTATTAAGACATCACTTGCCCGGTGGCTTACGAGATTCTCTTGCAGATAAAATTTCGGTCATTAATATAGGAGGTTCGATAAATGGACGAAATAAACGTGACAAGACTTCTTGTATTATTCCGCTACGTTTTTTAGAGACAAATATTTTAATTAAAATATTTCACTAAAACAGATAAAAATGTATGTTTCACAAAGACATTTGGAGTAGGAATGAGCATGAACTTTAAATGCTATAGATTTATCAAACGGTTAGTAGATGCAGTAAACATTTTTTCGGGCAACCGAATAATATATGTAGGGTGAATTTTACGATTTATGATAATCTGGAATAAAAGTATTAGTGATAAAGGCCCACCTTTTACAGAAAATATATGTTTTATGTAAACCATTAGGATAATAGAGATACTTTTTAATGTCGTTATAGAAATAAGTACGAAGTTGTAGTTGTAAGAATTTATTTGAAATATGCTTGGTATTCCAAAAACCATACCTTTCGGTAGTTCGTGATACTTAATATTATTTACGCATGTAAACATGCCGTGTGCTAAGAATAGTACCCCCCTACATTTTCCCGTGGGTGTAGTAAAAGGCGACTAAGGAACGGGCAGCGATGGAGCGGAAGGAATGGGAACTGACTGCGACCGCCAACCCGCCTGCCAAGCGTGGCGATTATGGCAATACCCCCCCCCCCCCCTATTGATGGAGACCTATGTCCAGCAATCTTTCAGTTGAATGGAAGTAATCCTTTCTTACGTTATCAGCATTCAGTCACACACGACCCCCATATGATTAAAAATAAGCAGAACATAGACATAGCAAAGCCTCCTTATTGATGATTACGCAATTCTTAAACTGCCCCTTAGACAATAAATATATCAATCGGTAAAAAAACGTAAAAGATGTGGTATCGTGAACTAAAATTGTACTAGAAATGTAGTTATACACATAAAAAAAAAGTTTTATAATTAACTGTAAGGATGACAATGTGTAAACCTTATGAGGAATCTTCGGAATGTAGTTCTGCTTTCAAACGCAATTAGTGAATGGTATAACAGAGAAGTTAATTGATTTCAGACAGAGAAGTTAATTGATTTTAGATAGGTCTCCTTTTTTATTAAATTAAGTTTAACCGTGGTACATAAATGTGTATTAAAAAGGATTAGGAAATATATGATATACTGACTCGATTGCTTTGTACAATTTTTATTGCGATTAATTTAATATTTTTATTTGTATTCATTTATTATTTGGATGGATGAATGGGATGATGGTGAGAAAATAATTAATTATTATGGTAAGTAACCATGTGTGATGGTGTTTTTTAAATAATAAAAAACGTTCGAATGCAAGCATTTGCCATCTAACTATATAATACAAAAACAAGGAATGTATCACCAAAATGTCAACAATATTTGTGCGATGGACCATGAAAGTAACAGAAAATACAAAACGGGCGACAAAATAATCACACAAATTAATAGAGTAACCTTAATTAAATTGTAACGTCTGAGCGAATTTGCCTGGGAACTCGCACGGTGGTCTCAACCGATTAATGTTCATGTGAATTACAAATAATCTGTTACATTTTTATTATAATCATAAAGTACATAAATGTTTTAAACTCTTAAATATTCAATTACACAGTATTTACCAAACAACGTAATATTAAAACATGTGACAGTTTTATTTTGTGACAAAAAGAAAACAGAAGTAGAAATCGAAATACTAAAATGCTTTACTTTGATTAAGGTTAGCGGCGCTAGGGCAGTGAAATTACATTTTTATTATCTGTAATATAAATTATTATGACTATATTGGGTTCGAAAAATAGACGGTCAAACATTAAAGTTATTAAATTGATGAGCGGCAATAACCTTTAACAAAAAAAGGCGTTAACCACTATGAATAGATTCATATTTGTGTTTAATAATTAACAAATTTTCATGCTATAAAAGGCGGAATCTAATTCGGTGAACAGGAAAAAAAACAACAAAGCCAATGAACGGAGCGAGGAATTAATAGCTGTATCTTTATTTTTACGTAGTCGACAAACTAAATTATCATTAAGTTCGAGTTACTAGATTATTGAACGTACAATTCTGCTAAATCGGGAGAAGAATAGCCACATTAAACAATTAACTATCACATTATAGAACTGAAAATGGTAAGCAAACACACAATAATGAGCATAATATATCCTATTACATTTTGTGTTTTTGTTAACTAACAAAGAAAATAAACACGTTTTTAAGACTCTCAAGGAGTGCGTACAACCTTTTAAATACTCATTACTGATAGTACATAAGCGATATAAAAGGGTTGTGGTTGTATTCATACGTCGAGTTAGTGGAACGAACATTGTGTATCAGAATATGGCACGAATAAATGCTTGCAAATAAATATACATGTTTTTCGTTCGTGTTCCGCGAAATTATTGCACTTCATTTGGTGTTAAATGAATATCTATCATCACGCCAGCTAACACCTACCACGGCTAAACATTCTTGGTACGTCTGGATGTAAAATTGGTGGTCGTACAATGCAACGCGCTTTATAGTGTTACCAAGACGAATTTTTACAACAAGTGTACGGTAATCGCGTCTAGTCGGGGTCAGTGGGCCTACAACCCCGCTATTTCCGAATCTACACTGGTTGGTTCTAGAACGGGATACGCTAAAGCATGTACATAATTTCTACAACCCTGCAAAATTTTAGCACCTATGTGACTCATAATTATACGGCCTGTAATTAATCAGCCTAATAAGAAACCTCAATGTTGCTCTAAAGGCAATGTGAGGCACTGCGTGATTGAATCAGGTATGAAGAGATCCGCAGAAGAACCAAAGTATACGGCATTGCCTGAAGAATTGCTAAACTTAAGGGGTAGTAGACTGGACACATTGCTAGCAGAACCGATATTCAATGGGACCAACGGGTTTTCGTATAGCTCCCGCGTACTGGAAGATGCAGCGTGGGTAGACCAACGACCTGCAGAAAGTAGCAGGAATCCGCTGGCTACGAGTGTCACAAGACCAGAAAATGTGGAGATATATGTCCAGCAGTGGACGTCTTTCGGTTGAATGAATGGATGAATAGATATTTAAAATGATATTAGAAAGCTTGGAAACTTTACAACACCAATTCATTAGATATTTTACATAAGATTTAGGCGTCGCGTTGCAATTATCAAGGTAGTAAATATATCGGTTTGTTAAAATGTTCATTTGAAATTTATTTTTTACCTGATTGTTGTAAAATAGCTTTATATGGTCCTTAACTTTGTGATACAGTGACATGAGTAACTTTACGTGGCCTCCGTTTGGCTGCATCGGATTATCTGTATCTAATTTTCACAGCGAGAGAGATACATCATGCTGTGTCTTTGTCAATCCGGCATCATTAATCAAGGTCAAATTAAAAGCCCCTGCGCGTTTTCTTAAGATTTGGTTCGGTGGCAAATTAATATATTATTTAGAATAAGAATTTTATATAAATTGTATTATTATTCGGTTTTAGAATTAATAAATAATTTAATAACTATAATATACGTTACTGATATTAATCACAATATGTATGTTGTTGGTTACCCTTTAATTTATTTTGTCAAAAGAATTCTTTAAGAAAAATATTTAATTTATTGATTAATAACTCCTGTCTTCTAATTATTCGTATTCAATAAAAAATAATGATTTGAAAAAGAAATATTAATTTTGTCATACGAAATCATCACATTAAAAAATAATAGAATGTAAGTTATCATTAACCTATATTTAAAACTTAAAAATGATTTTTTTTCATCTTAATTATCGTAACATTAAAAATATGAAATTAATTACTGCCGGTAATATTATTAAATTATATAATTGACCTTAATAATATACAACAGGAAAATGTTGTAAAAGAAAATTAAAATTAGTTTACGGTATATAAAAAATATTTAAAAACAGATTGAAAACTTCACTACATCACTAGAACTTATCTTGGAGATAATTTAAACGACTAACCCATGTACCTACATATGGAACTGGCTATGTAAAACTACATGGTCCAGAGCAAGTTGCCTAGTGATATTACATATGCTCGTACATTGAAAATACTCGCGCATAGAATACTAATCAAGTCTACACTAGCTATTTAAAGTACTTAGTGTACGTAAAACAGGTCACATAATGTTATCTTCAGTCTTTGATTGTCGTATCGTATTTACGCTACTTTGTCGGAATTAAAAGTATGAGTAGAAAGAATGGCAAAATAACGTAACGTGCGTGTGTGAAAGAGATGTATGTACATCATGGCAGGTGTCACGACACATCTGCGCATGCGCATTGACCGGCACGTGCACCCCCTACTACTCTTTCAGAAAAGTTCTGTATAGCGAAGAGATCAGTGCCATTGATGGATCTGCAATCAAAAATACATATTAAAGAGGTCATTAAGAGGATACTCGATCTGCAACAAATTCGAAGAAATAGTATTTTAGGAAAGTATTGGCGTTACGCCCAATTAAAGAGTTATAAAACGCTAAAGGGACAACTACAGCTCGAGTTGATTATACCTATGCAAAATGGACGCATATCATCACTTCGTTTCCCCCTATTTTCTCCACCAAAACTGCACCATTTTTAATTTTTCTTTCAATTATAAAATAAAAAAGACTATGCCTTTGTCTCTAGATTTTGTTTTTTTTTGTTTTTATTCGTCAAATTTATTTGACGTGCGTCTAAAAACGATAGCAAATTCGGGCTGTTTTTTTTTTTTTCATTTCTGAAGGTTCCTAGTTTCTATAATAATTGATTTATGGAAAATATCAAAATTGGCATGGCGGTGGTAGAAATATATTATATGGTATAAAATATAAATATGGTATAATTCCATAATCCTCTTAAGTACGTCAATGCATAATTACCTCTTCTTTAAATAAACTACTCGAATTGGTTTTCAAAGTAAGTTTAAGTTAAATTAATGTAACTGAAATGAATGCGAATTAATAGTAATTACTCATTCAAGTAATTCATACCCAATGATTGTAAATCTTAACTAGATTAATTTACTTTTACCGTAACTTTAATAACAATTAACTGTAAAAATATACAAACAATATTTAATATAAAAGCCTTAAAGTAAATGCCCACCGCATGTCAATCCTGTATGATAATTGAAAAGTAGTTTTATGTCGTTTTTTATTATTATTAAACGTGTAGCGCGTGCCACGATCGAGCGCTCGCCAATTTTTATTGCCAATTTCGTCTGCAGGAAGCCTGCGTGTATCGGGTTGATTTCAATAATAAATCGATGCCTTCGAAGTATACACCCTTGGACACCGTTTGTCCGAAGTACTATCAAATTATCGTCATTGGAACAAAATGCGATGGGCGGAGACCAACGGTTCCTTTGGATTTAACCGAAAATTACATCGGTAGCGAGAATCATTACTTAGAGTTTTATCGTATATTTTTATATGTACATTTATATATAATAAACAAAAAACATAAAATCTACACAGACATATATCCTTACATAAACATATCGACAAACATACATATACCCATTATATACATACACACACATACATATATTTACAAAAATGTAAATATAGTCTTATAATTAGTTATTAAATAATGATGAATTCCATTTTGGCTCTTTATTTTATGTATCGGTTTAGTTAATATTTCTATTTTGTACGAGCTGTGAATTTTTAGTGTAAATAAATGAAATATTTGTAAACTTGATCGTAATTTTTCATGGATTATAATAACCATCATCTAATTTAGTTGGATTTGTTTAAATATATATTTAGCCTTAAGGCACTCAGCAGAATAAGTAAGCAGGGATCTAAAAGTTGTCGAATTTCGACTTGCGTAGTTTCCCTCTATGCAATTCCGTGAAATAATCCTAATTAAATGTCCGATTTGAATCAACTAACTAAACATAAATACCCAGCTACCCATACGTTGCAGATTACATACAACTTGTATGAATTTTGTGTCATAAGTAAAATCCTTCAGTTAATTTCAAAACTAATTACTTGTCTAATCTGTACTAATAAATAAAATTGAAGTGTCTGTTTGTAATGTAAAAATATATTCTTTTACTATTTCGATATGAATGTACCTTCACCTAAAATGCAATTCTTAAATGTTTTGTCTATCTGTCTGTTTTTTTTTTTTCGGGTATTCTCCGAAACGGCTTGACCGATATTGACGGGACTATTTTTGACAGACAGCTAAAGTTACTCCGCGTAACCTGGGCTACTCTCGAAAATAATTAAGGCGTAAAAAAATTTAAACTCATGAGGTTGTGAATAAAATCCGATTCAATGCACACTTTTACTGACATGTATTTAAATTTGTGAGAAATATATTTCCTTAATGTTAGTAGAAAAAAAAAAAATTTGAAAATAATTAGGGCTCCGTATAAAAAAATTAAAATGGAGTGAAGAATATGTGAAACGCGGGCGTAGCCGCGAGCACATAGCTAGAATTTAATAAGTATTATAAACATTTATATATCGTAAAAAAATTGCCAACCCCGACCCCGACCAATTGTTTTATTCCGACTATAGAAATAATGACAAACATCAATTTAAATTAAAATCTGATGACTTGCAAATATCTGTAAATATATATAAATTTTTATTACGCTCTTATATTAACTGTTAAATAATGTAGACGATTAAAACCCGTCGTGTTTATTAGACATTCAGTTGAACAAATTCCCGCCAAAAATACGAAAGATTTCAGAAATTATTTCAGTTTATCATTATAACGGGATTGCGATTTGAAACGTTTTTTTTGGGATGGTTAACAATTTTTTTTTGTTGTTTTTATTAAAACAATCTTTACAAAAACTTTAGGTTAACACCTAAAATGAGGAGTCGCCGGCTTGTTAAAAAGCTATTAATAAAATTTTAGAAGGTATTCCAATAAACGTTTTAACACCTTTTCCTTTAACGTATCATTAGGGATGGCCGAGACAGATCGTTTGATATGTGACCACTGCTCTGCACTGGTTCAAGAAACGGGTTCCACTTTTAATATTAAAAGAAGCTGTTATCTGCGATTTGTGTTTATTTCTGCGTTATCTCTGAATATTATTTTTAGTATATCTTATTAAAAACTCGCTGTTCGATCTCGATTTTATCGAGGCATGCTCTTAAGGATTCCTTATGATAGAACTTGAAAACTATTATTACTACTTGTGATATTACAAAGTTTATGAAAATTATCATCTTAATTGAATAGAGTATTCTTATTTCTTATTTTAGTTTGTCGATGTCCCACTTCAAGTAATGATTATGTTTTTATCTAATAATTAGCAAGCTGCATGTATAAGTTTTAAAATATTGTTTTAAAATTCGAATTTATTATTGATTTAAAAGGAATTATAATCATTTGGAAGTTTTAATTTTGAAACACGTTGATTGTTAATTGATATATTTGCAAATGTTTAAAGCAATATGTGACTTCATTAAAAGATTTAAATGTTATCTGAACTGTTTATGTTAGCCACCGCGAAGGTCGGGCGGGATGGGATATACATCGGGCCCATCCGATACCGAAATGTACTAATTGGACCTTCGTACCGGCTAATTAGAATAAGTTGTGACCGCTCCGCCAAAATTTATTTCGAGACTGTGTGCGTCGGCGAGAGTGTTGCTTTATGTTATCACTTATCTTCTAAAGCTTTTAATTTTTAGTTAAAAATAACATTTCATTAAGATTAATTATTACAATTACACAGTAAAATGCTCATTCTTGATTCATTTTTTTTTTTTGCGAATTATACCAAAACTTTCACGTATGGACTTGGATTAGAATTATGCGATGATACTGAGATGATACAAATTCTATCCATGAAATTTTAATTTTTCTATTTCACCGCTTCTGCAGCAACCTGGCGTTTACGCCAGTTTTCCATTGTTTTCCTATTGTCTTCCTATTGCCTCATTTTGATGGTAATCGACATAATACTTAATAGAATATAACGAGATTATAACAACGACATAAAAGCTTTTTATCTCATCCA
Source organism: Samia ricini (assembly GCA_014132275.2). NCBI lineage: Eukaryota > Metazoa > Arthropoda > Insecta > Lepidoptera > Saturniidae > Samia > Samia ricini. The sequence continues at coordinate 27,077,839 of AP028159.1, read as the reverse complement.
ACAACAGTCGCTAGAGACGGACCAACGAAATAAATATTAGTTATAGGTATGTTTATAAATTCACGGAAATCTTCCATTAATGCAATTTATTAATATTTTTATAAGTTATGCATTAATTGAATCGCACTACCTAATTTATTCAGCGTGAGTTACGGATCTCTCATGTCCGCGTGTTGAAATATAAAAACATTTAAAACTTGTATAAATCGAGTATCATCGGTTACATTTTGAAAAAAAAAGACAACAAAAACATTTTAATAAGGTATTTTGTATTAACATTCGCATGCGAGCTGTGCACTTCTTATCCAGGTATTTATATTAAATGTTTCGTGAGCCGCATTAAAAATTTGTAGCTATTTTTAATACCATATTAAAGTTGCGTATTTACAATAATCGAACCAATAATAAATAATACCAAAGCTTTCATGAAATAACTCGAACGAAGTCATAAATGTTCTGAATATAAAACATCTTCCTAGAGGAATACGAACTATGTTTCTTATAATAAGTTTAATAAGAGCAGGTATGGGCAAACTTTTAAAGTGCGTGGTATATATTTTATCCAAAATGATTCTGGTGGTCTACCGAACAACGGTGAAAGCTATCATTACTACTTCTGATATCACAAAGTTTATGAAAATTATCATCTTAATTGAATAGTGGTTTTCATTTCTTATTATGTTTTTTTATATAATAATTAAGCAAGCATTTATAAGTTTCAAAATATTGTTTTAAAATTCGAGTTTGCTTAAGGGTTCGGCAAACAGCGTTCGGTTCGGAACGGCGGTGGCGCGTTACTCGATCGATGTTACTATAGAATACGTCGCACAGACGTGTGCCTAGTGCTTCGTCTCTATTTGACGTATTCTATAGGAACTAGTGTATTATAACTGTTTACATCGCGCTAACGTCCCATTCTATCCGCTGTAAGTCGAAACCGTTCGTTCCTTAAGCTGTTAATACATACCCGGACGGGATCGTGGACTAGGTATGGTTAGCGGTCGAGGTCATCAGCCTAAATAGGGATGGGGAATAAGATTTTTTCAGATTCACAATACATCGAAGTCCAAGAGATGAATCTTTTTTCGACTTGTTTTATTTGCTTTTTTATTCGTAAGCTATATTCTTCCAGTGTTTGAAATTAGACTATAATCATCATTTTTTTGCAAAAACTGATTCCAATTTTTTTTATAAACATCCCAAACAAGTCATTAATTGCAATTAAACATAAAAAGAAGAACGCCTAACCTTGTAAAGAAAAATGACAGTTAATTGCTTTATTTTTGCGTACTTACTAATGATCGTCACATCATAGAAAACAAAAAGGATAGTAAAATAATCGGTAATTTATTAGTTTGAAAGATAGATCTTTTGGACCTCAATGTTTTGTGAATCGATTCATCAAACATAGATTGAAATCTACTCATAGATCGATATTTTTCGGAAAGGATTCCCATCCCTACTTAGGCGCCTGATAGCCACGACCGCCCGCCATACCATGTCCGCGGTCCAGTCCGTACGTGTGTTAACCGCTTTCCTTAGTACCATGAGTGAGCGCTACGACGACACCATTGTTCCTTATTATACAACACCTTATTACGTTATGGCCGTGCCACATGACATGGCAACTCTATAAGTAGCGTTTAAGTACTTAATTTAATCTTCTCGGGGCTACCAAAGATGGCTACGCAATCGTCATCCCTGGTCCAGAAAAACAGGATCTCCATTCGCCACACTTATATGTTCTTAGAAATACTCTGTCATACTTTATTCTATTATAACCCCTAGCTTTTGGTGAAGGACAACGTCACGACGAAACCATATAATGGTGGTAATATTTTCTAATAATCCTAGTTGGAGCAGCCGCCACTCACAAGTATAGAAATCTATCGCCAAAACACCGAGTGTGTTCCGGCAGCATTACTTAAGAGCTAGTATCTCTAGGCTTAGCGAGTTTATCACGTTGGACTAGATCATCACTGAACATCAGGTAAGATTGTGGCCCAATCTCTGAGCCTATTTAGAATATAAAATGTGCCTTGACGTTCATTATGACAAGCCGAACTCAACCAACCCAACAATCCAACAATCACCCCTTTTTAAATGTCAACTTATCTTAATGTTATCATTTTCTAAAACTGTATCATCGAAGAACACCGAAAGACACACTACTGTTGTCAACCGAAAATTATAGTATTATAGTAAAGTTAGTTTCACACGAATTATACAATCACGGTGAATCGTATGAGAGCCCTACGTGACGAAAGGTCAAAAGGACATTAACTGACAGCAAACACAGTTCCTATACCCATTAGCTTGATACCGCACTTCCTCAGTAATTACCTTATTTATAACGCGTATCAGTGGACGTGATTTGTTATTCCATAATAATCAAGTACATTTATTTATTAGTTATTGTAAATGATGCATTTATGTGCAAAAACAAAACATTAGAAATATTTAAAAAGAAATTAAAATATGTAAATGAATGCTTGTCATACTAATGTTTTGGTATTTGGTTTTCATCTTAAAATGTACTTCTATCAAATTTACAAGGACTGTAACGAAAAATATAATACAATGTTATCATTGCCCATAATTAAAAAATAATAGTATTTTGATTGTTTTAGTATAGCAGTTTTAGAAATATATCATTTACTTTAAGTGCTGTGAATATATATTATGTACATTTAACCCCTTGAGCACTTACCTGGCGTTTACGCCAGCTTTCCATTGTTTTCCTATTGTCTTATTTTTATGGGTACTCGACACATTAATTAAACTTCTTTAGCCGCATCGTACGATATTTAGTAGAGGCAAAAATTATGGGTTCGCGTCACCGGCATACTAATGTGACGTGTTGCGTTTAAACTGGTTATGTAGAAAAACGAATAATAAAAACTATAATTTATTTTCGAATATTTAATTTTTGCAATATATCATGCAATAAATATCTCATTGTGCCTTAGAAATTATCTTACCAGCGAAGTAAACAAATTTTGTCGTGGATTTACAAATTCTTTAATAGTTATTTCATAGTTTTTTTTTCTATCGGTAGTTCTCATAATTACCTATTTTTTTTTTAAATACCGACGATTTTATTGTTGTCCCTTTTTTATATAATGTACTATGCTAATGTTTATCTGCTTAATAAAATAACCCAGACCAGTTCAACCATACATATCTTTGGTGTTATGTATGTGATTATAGTGTCCATATCCTGCAGTGGACATCTTTCAGCTGAAATGAATGAGAGTATGTTGAAATTTGTAATCGGTTTTTACAAGAATAGTTCTTACAATAAACAACTCACCTACTAAGTTATCCGTAAAACTATTATTTATGTAAAAGTCGAAGGAAAATGATTATGGATTTATTCATAGTTTCTCACGTTCAAATAATAATAAAATTGCGTTGATTCGCCGGTTTGATAAATCGTTTAGTCATTATCACCTTCCGGAAGTGTACACAATTGTCCCCGTTGTGTTTACGTAGATTAGCTCCCCCAATTCGGGGTACAAAATACCCACAATTATTAAGGGTTAATAAAAGTATACGCCATGTATCGGTACGTAGTTTCCCACGCATTACACCTTTAACACTGATTACAGTGAAATTCATATACTAATTTATAAATGTTTCCTGAAAGAAGCGTTAGTTCCTCACCGTATTATGTTAAACGTTTTAAAAACATTTTTTTTACATGTTTTTTTTTTAATTTTCGCTTTCCATATTTAACTGCAATTATTTAAAAACGGGTTTTCATGCGTTTTACGCTTTTTTTTTTTTTTTTTACGATTTAGTTCCTGAAACGGCCTCTATGAATGTCGAAGCTGCGAATTCCGAAAATATCCTATACATATATTTCTTAGGCGTTTTTATTAAAAGTATATTTTTATTTATACCCATTTTTGGAATTACTTTTAAAAAAAAAATTTTTTTTTTTCATTTATTGTAAAATTCTTTCCATTCTTTAAATCGATTTTTTATTAATTATAAGATCGGTAATCAACAACATCTCTATAATATAATACATTGGCTTTGACACGCCTGTTTTACAAGCTAACAAGACCACCGCTTTGCAATACCGACAGCTCTGTCCACAATTTGCCTTTGAGATCGCCGCCGTTATCTTATCAGTGCATAGAAACGATAAAATCTTCAGCCGACGATTTCGTCATTGTCCCGCCCATTAACGCCCATTAAAATTCCAATCAACACGCACTTATTCATCTGTCGAAGATTAACGACAACTGTTAGGATGTCTGGTGCCTTCTGCTGAGAAATTGCAAGTTTAATTAGTTGATGAAAAAATTAAAAGAATCGACAACGCTAAAAGAAGAAACGCTTTTTTTAACTGACTAACACTGGTGCTCCAATAGACCATGACATCTTTACTCCTGCTTTGTGACAAACGCTTAAGTTACACAGGCCAAAAATGCTAACTTACATAATGGCAGTCAGAAAGCAGAACCTCAAAACTGTGAACGCAGTCAATAAGTAACAATCATTTTTTTATGAGCTGTACATGAAACAAGTGAAACATGTAACAGCTCAGCGGACCCGAGTTCAAAACTCATAAATTCCATGGACAACCTTAATATGAGAGGAGGTCCAAAAGTTCTTGGAATGGAAGGGCTTTAATTCCAATAAAACAATAATCTATTTTTATTTTCCATTTATTAGTTCCATCCATTCAACCATGTGACGTCCACTGCTGGTCTCCTCCAATAAGGATGGAATTGCAATAATCGCCACGTTTGGGAGGTTGGCAATCGCAGTAGGTGTTTGTGGTACTCCGAGGACGCTGTTTTATATCTCTTAGTCGCCTTTTACGACACCCACGGGAAGATATAGGTTGGTACTATTCTTAGCCGGCACCACGCGGCAGTTCTATAAATTAATTTTTCTAAACCATCGTAAAATTTTTTTTAATCTTTTGCCTCAAAATTGAGCCAAAATTGTCTCTGTACTTGGCTTTTCGACAACACCTCAGTCTATCATATAGTAGCTGCTATCTTTAATTCAATAACTTTTGTTATAGGGCCCTACATCACGTGTTTTGCGTGGCGTTTTACATTGTATAGGTTTTTTTGGTTGATGTGGACAATTGAAAATATTGGCACGAAGCGTTTATTCTGAGGTGCCACGAGAATTCATAGAATATTCTATAGGGATTGGCATCGTCTCGCTAGTGTGTTGATACTAGTTTGAACTTCAGAATAGGCAGAAAGGACAAAATCGTCTCTTAGCTTGTCCAATCGGACGAATATTTCTACCACTACTTAATATGTACAACACAATTAATATTTTAAAAAAAGACTAGTGTTGTAACCAGAACACGGGAATGAGTGAATGAATTTGCCTTAATATTTCTGCTTAAAATGCTTAAAAATGAAATTAATAGCGAAAAAACTAGTATACAGTAAAATATTTTCTCTATTATCACACACACACTAAATAATCGTCAAAACAACAACTACATACAGACTATTATTTGTGAAGTTACATTTTCTTCGCTAAAGTTCTTATTTTTGATATTAAAACTCTGTTATACATAGCACATACTTTTAATAGCCGGAACATTCCGGAATCGAAAAGTCTTAGTTCCATTTCTTAGTAGAAACGTCTGTAAAATCCAAATGCCAAATGAATTTTTAAATTAACCAACTAATGGGAAGCTTTACTTGCCATGTCTCAAAACTTTTAATTAGACTAAATTAGTTAACAATTATACATTCATTCGTACATGAATTCATTCATGTTTGAATTTATGAAATTCTACTGTTACAACCCCTGAATGTTTTCATAATAATCGAGCAGCATTATTTCTCTTTGCTCTCTTTAATGTGTCGAGTACCCATAAAAATAAGACAATAGGAAAACAATAGAAAGCTGGCGTAAACGCCAAGTAAGTGCTCAAGGGGTTAAAAGTGAAATATTATAAATAATTGTCACACATTATAAAATTATCGCATGTCTAATGCAGTTAGAAACAAATTGTAAAATTTAATTCAATTTTTTATAATACCATAAAAACAACAGTTAGGACGGTGACCTAATAAACTAAATCAATTTTGTTTCAACTGTTACTAATTTTGTTAGTTTTTAACGCGGCGCTTTCGGCGCCAGTTGTTGTAAAAAACAAACAAACATTCCGTAGAACTAATGAGTGTGTAATTTCGTTAGGGAGGCTCTATGTAGGCGGTCCTGGACCCTCACACACGGGGGATGGGATAAATTAATTCAAGTCAGGATTACACTGTGCGTACAAAAAGGTATAAGGAAATAAAACACAAGAGTAAATTAAAAATTCCTTCAACCAGTCGAATCAGTGATTCGACTCGTGAATCGAATAGTAATTATTTTGAAATATCACCACACTTTACTAACTTACATACACTGTAGAAATACAAGTTGTATTTGTCTATTAGTTAACATTCAAGCTGTTTCCAATTATTTTTTATTACATAACATAACATAAGCTCACGCCTGTTATCCCCGAAGGGTTAGGCAGAGGTGAAATAGGGAACTACACCACCCACGTTTCGCCGAGCTTAGTTCCGTCCCAGATGTGACAGGGGGCGAGCCTGTCGCCATATCGGACACAAATTCAAAACTCCGGGATGATACTGAGTAGAATAGATGAACTGAGTAGAAAAACCCAATACCACTTGACCCGAACCGGGGATCGAACCCGAGACCTCAGAACGGCAGTCGCACCGTAATACAACTGCGCCACCGAGGCAGTTATTAATGTTAGTTAGTTGTTAGTATATTTTTTATTAATGTTACTAAAGCTCGTCAATAGCTCTTAAACAAAAGTAAAGAAAATCTCATGATAAAGGTAAAAAAATTATCTTGAATTATTTTTATCTTTACCAATTATGCCAAGCCCATTCCAACTTATTTTGGAAATACTTCTGGCAACGTTATTAACATTGGTACTTCTGCAGATCTCCTCATTTCTGATTCGATCACGCAGAGAAACTCTAAGCATAGTTCACTCCATTGACCATTGGTACTTTGAGGTTTCTAATTAGACCAATTGTAAGCGTTCCAGTGATGACTTATGGCACTGAGACGTGGTCGCTTTTATGAAAATTATAGTAACAAAAAATGATTATTACACTTACATGATTTTACTTGAACCATTAAATATGTAACACAAATAATGCAATGAATAACTGCGAAGAATGGAAAACAATATACACAGTTATTAAATAATAATAAACAGTTGGTTACAGTTGTACCAATATTGAAATATAAACTATATCTAGTACATTATTAATAATTTAGAATTCATAGTGCCTTTTAATCAAGACTTATTATTTTTATTTTTAACAAAAATATGGTATTATATAATTTAATAGTGTGTTGATAGGGCATTTTCTAATAATGCCCGCCTGGGTAGCTACCACCCTCAAGTTTGAAAACCTGTCGCCAAATACAATTAGGTTTGTTCCGGCAGTATCACTTGAAAAGCAGTACCTCTAGGCTTAGTTTGTTAACCATCCTGGACCACATCTTCACTTAACATCAGGTGGGATATATATATTTAATTGTAGTTATTGCGCTACAAGTAATTCAGTAGATAGTTAAAAAAATTACGAGACCAACGAAACTTTTTCATACATGGACTATGTAATAATCGTCAATTTATTAAGAAAGTTTAGATGAAATTATGACTACGATAAAAATTTATTACAAAAATAGAACAGCTAAATTGAATATCGCAAACGCTTATCTCGGATTAGAATCAATTTACACTTGGATGGAAATTGTTACGGTCGTATCTTATTTTAATTTAAAGCACTGTAACTTTTCGAAGGTACCCTATTAAACTTAAAGCTGTTACATTCGACTTTAAAGCGTTCACATTAACCTTTCACATGTACTATTTAATTGAAATAATCTGTTTCTTTACGTATAAAATTAATTTTCATTTGGAACTACTTCTTAAAATATATTACAATTTTTATTTCAGATCTTTTAAAAGGCACATTACAACCGTAAATTTTATTTTAAAATCTTATAAAAAAATATTAATTTTAACAATAATTGTGTTGTTTTTTACAAGTTTATTAATGTCGATACAAAATTAAATTGTTGTATTATATATAAACCATTATATCTAATAATACAAAATGAAACCATAATTCATCGAAAACATTCATCATTCATTCAACTTTGACATCGAATAAAACTGATTTTTTCTGCAAACTTTGTAATACTTATGTGTATCTAACAACAAACAAATTATATTTCAAGGTTTAAAATGAAGCGCCAAGGGATTCCCAAAAATCTACAAAAGTAAATTCATTAAGAATAATAAAAAACATTCTTTTAAAACTACAACATTACATAGGTTCATAAAATTATTTAAAATACGTATTTTTTCCTTGGCGGGCATGAAATATAGTTAATTCGTATTACTTAGCTTCGAATATCTATTGTTTTAACTAATATTTGAAAAACCAAAATGCATTTAGAGAAGCAAAACTGAAAAGTATGTACAAAAATACGAAATATTGAAACTAACATATGTAAATCAGAGCACATGCGGTATCTTCTAGTTGGTAAATGAGGTAAAACAAAAGGTAATCGCTCCAGCAATGAAATGTTTATTGACTGCCGATGTTAAGAGGGATTCGCGCCCTGAGCGTGGATAACGAGCTGTGAATGACGTTTACAGACATTCAATCAAATCACTGATTGCACGAATAATGGCTTCGGTTAATATTCCGTAGACTTGTGTAAAATTGGACAACGTACTTAATTAAAGTCTTTCTTTTTATTTCAAAATTAAACACCATCCAATTTTGTTTAATTTCTGTTGTCTTCCTGAAATTCTATATTTTGTATAATTACCGGGTTTGAATATTCTCATAATCAGCAGTATCAATTATAGTTGGATATTTATACTGGATGATTTTTTATTTAAAAATTAACTTGGCTTTTATGCTCATTAAATTATAAGTGGTTTTAAAATCTATGTACTTATCATTACACCACGATCCCTACTAGTCAAGTACAAACGATGAGGCCACTGCTTTTCTATTTAGTAAATTAGTTATGGTAAGGTCTAATTTTATTGGATGGTTTCATTTGCATCTTTTTTATACTCTATAGGCTCAGTGCTTTGACCGCAAGCTCACTCTGCCAGAGGTACTTGTTCTCAAATGATGCTGCCGGAATACACCTATTGGCATTTGGCATCAGATTTTCAAACTTGAAGGTGGTAGCTACCCAGGCAGACATTTTTAGTAAACGCCATATCACTACGCTATGGTTTCCTTGCGATGTTTTTCTTCACCGAATGCCCAAGCTCATTTTAGAGTTAGATAGGTTGAGCTTGAACCTGCGTCCATTGACGCAAAATCTGACCGAACTACCAACTGTGCCATCATCGCTTCTATCTACTCTGTCACACTTCTTTATTAAAAACGAAGAAAATGAGTTTAATTTAATACATGTAAAATAAAAATCACAAATTGATATGCGCTCTCAATAATCATAACATATTAAAATTAATCAAGCGATATATATTAAAAATATAAATGTTATGCTCGTAAAATAGCCTTCAACAATTACACAGTAAACGATTAAAACTACTTATGCGTATAACCAAAATTTTATAAAAATCAAAAGCCATATCAATTTGATTTGCTTTTTAAATATTCAAAATAATATTATCATGTCATCATAAAAATAAATCTCACTTCATCTTTGGGTACGTAATATATTTTATAGTAGTAAACAACTTTTAAATATACGAACGGAGAGAAACGTTTCACATAATTATTATTGATTGAATACGAAATAAACGCTTGGTAATAGTTGTTCACCACTTTGTTTCGATCGCGAACTGTGGTGAGGAGGGAACAATCAGTGACGCATGTCATTCAATTCTGCAATGCGTTAACAAGCACATGCAAATATCGACTTCGTAGCGCTAACAATATTCTTGTAATATTGGAAACGTGCGGCTTACTTACGCTGAATTTATATTTTATTTATTATGTAAATCGTGATATATTTTTGTCTGAATTCAACTACGATGACGTAATTAATGTGTCTTGCGATACAATCTTTTTCATGACAAATTTCGTTCTGTTATATTCAACCTTACTGGCGTTAGATGGGAAAATTGGAATACTTCCTTTTATAACGTCCAAACCTGTCTATTGTTTGATATTCAAATGACGCTTCATAGATTCGTTCCTTGTATTTTATCCATCAGTTTTATATATTTAAAGAACTTTAACCCTGTCTATATAAAATACTTTTGTATTATCATATACTGATTAACGACCGTCCGTTTTTATTGGTATAAATTAAGATAAGATCTAACTTACATTCAAATATCTTGACAAAATGTACCTACATACCTAAACTTCATTGAAATCCATTTAAGCCATTTGAGATATATTAAAGAGCAAACTTAAAACTAGTTAATGCTGTTGACCAAAGTGGTCTTTCTTTACAGCTTCACCGACCTTTGGGGGCGAGAGCTGAAGGCACTCAGCCGCATAAAGGTAACTAGCACAAAGGTTCGAACCTCGGCTTGGCTGCTACCTAACAAAAAATTCCCGAGGAATTTAAACCTAGCTAAACCCTACATTTTTTAGTTCTTAAATATATAAAAAAAGGTTCCTTACAGGACCTATGTACCTGCGTGTTATGTGCAGGAGTGTGTATGCAGTGTTGTGCGTGTAATGCATGGGCAGTGTCACTGTATCGCGCTGGCGGCAACGTCAAGAGCCTCCCCAGTTGGGGAACGAGGCACGTCTTGGGTCGCCGCCTGAGGGGGACCCGGAGAGTGTGCGGGAGCAAAAGTAGCCGCTCGTCTCCGGCATCGGGAACGGCGGTTACGCGAGAAAGAGCAAACCTTAAAATATTCAGATTTAAAACATTTTAGTGAGATTCATAGCTCATTATAGTTAGCGTTTAAGAATTAGCGAAGCGTGCAATCTGGAAATTATTGTTAATTACATATTAAACAAAAGGAAGTCTGCAAATATTTAATACAATAACTACATGTATATTTGGTATTGAATAAACGTTGTTGTTTTTTTCCTTTAATTGTATTTTACATTATTGTTTATTTTCTTTTATTATAAGTGTTGTAAATAAACTAAAGTCATCGCATTAATGAAACAGTTATTACTAATTCTGATGAATTTGGCTAACAATGCATTGTATTTTTACTTGATAATATCGACTAGAAATGTTTCCTTTCACCAAAATATAAAAGGTTTCTCGGTTGAGTTTTTTAATTTAGAGTAATTACGAATATGCAAATTTGAAGTCAGAATGATGTCAAATTTACGTAAGTTCCAAGATCTACCTATGACTTATAAATGATGTAATTTTCTCACTGAACTTGGGTTCTATAATTGTTATTAAGAACAATACAAAAATACAACGAATTCGACGTGATAAAGCTGACCGAATACGTGTTTTCCCGTCTGGTTTCTATCTAGAAATTTTAAATTTGATCTCGAACGTACGTAAATTCTCACAAATCGTTTCTGGCGTAGCAACTAGTGTCAAACAATCAACTCGACAACGGTATATGGGAAGTCTTCGACCAAGACATGATTAAGTATTCGTCTACATATTCATGTAAACAGTGTTTGTTTGTTTTTGTACATGTATTTTATTGAAATGTGACTATTCACAAGTTATTATAGCAAAAGCTTTGTTTTTTTTTTATTTGAACTCCTATAAATATAATAGATAAAATCACATTAAGTGTTGAACGCTGTGCAATTAAACGAAAATATCAAACATCAACTACTTTTTCAAAAAAATAATTAACATTTGTCGTTTCGACATTTTTTTTAGGAATTAATTAAATCGATATACGTACAAACTGAAAAACATTTTGTAATATCCTGAGATTCAAAATTCTTATGTATATTTCAAATTATTTTAATACATTTAGATACATACTCATACATTACATAATACATTTAGGCATTTAGAACTTATAGTTTAATTTATGTCATTGACTTAACTAAATGAAACAATAAAAAGTAGGTAGCTAAGATTGCAGATTGTATTAAATGTTGTTTGTTAAATTTGGTTTTATTCAAAATAAAAAAAAAATGTACATTTTCAGTAAATCGAATATACAGCGATAATAAACATTATTTATCCGACTCGCCTAAAAAGCACCAGAATGTATAATCTGCTAACAATGAAATTTTTTCAACGAGTAACGAGTTTCGAAGGTTTAGTAAGTGTCACATGGTCTTCATCTCCCTACCCTTATCCTATTTTCATTTGGAGTAGGCGCAACATTTATATCTTTTCCATTTCTTTATATTTGCAGTCATCTGATCGACGGCAGTGATCACTTACGATCAGGTGAACCGATTGCTCGTTTGCCCCCTATTCCATAAAAAAAATCTCCACATTCACTCCCTTTTTAAATAGAACATATCATCTTTCACGCAATCTATCCTATACTTTGCTCTTCTTCCCTTATAACCGTCCAAGTTCATATCCCTGCGCATTATATGCCTATACCAGACAAACGACTGCTTCTTAGTGACTTAGTAATCATCACCTGATAAACTAATTATTATTTTTTTTTAATGTAAAAAAATTCACATTATCGAGTTTTTATATCACGTACATGTTAGGTAATCTATACTAATATTATATAGAGGAAATATTTGTATTTTTGTATCTTAAAGTAGGTAAAAAAGTTTTGTAGGTAAAAGTGCGGAAAGCAGCTAATTTGATATATTTTTGTCTTAAAATATAAATTACAATTAGTAAGCTTGTCAACATACTTTGATTATATAATGGTAGAGTTTTCAAACACTCAATCGACTACTAACAACCATAATCTATTTATACCGTGACCGTGGGATAATTTTAGTACCGTTGGAAGGTCTAATCAAAAAGATTCTTAACAAATACGCTGTATTAAAATTCAATACGGCTAATTTATTATATAAATCTAAGATAAACATAAATATTTTATCTGTGAAAATGAATTTCATTCGATTCCAACACATATTTCTTCTTTCTAAATATCATTAAAGGTTTAAACTATCGGAGATTGTTATTTGGTAGTGATATAATTCGATTTAGTAAGAGTTGTCCACACCTCTGGGTGGGCGCCGATCTCCCGCTAACAACAGATTAAAAACTCTAAATGTATTGCGTGGGTTTCAAACATTTATTAATCGTTCATAGATATTATGTGTTCCGACACTATTCCTCATAAGATTAATTAGAATAAATTCGATACAATAAATGTTTACTTTTTTTTTAATAAAAACTTATCATCGCGTTTCCCTTTCAATTTAAAAGTATGAATATTTATTTGTTAACATTCTGAATTGTCTTCAAATCTATTTTGTTTTGAAAGAAGATCTGCTCTATTTATATGATTATATTGTATATTCATTTACGAGCGATTATAGTCTGTTCAATCATCATTGATCATCACATGGTTTCCATTTTAACTAAAAACAAGTTGTTTACAGCTAGACAGATATACAAGTCAGAAAATTAAAGATATAACTCTTAAATCTTTAATAATTAGTAACGACTTATACCGTATTGGTCTCAGTGCTATTATCACAATCATACTTGGTGTTAGGTCTAGAATGGTAAACACACTGAGCATAGAGATCACTGCCTGAACACACTTTTAGATGCTTGACGACAGATTTTCAACTGAAAGTTTGGTAGGCTGACATTAGAAAATATCTTAACACCGTGCTATGGTTTCATCATGTTGAATCCACTTCATCGAAAACTCAAGCTCATAATGGAATAGAAAAAACCGGATTCAATATATTTTAAATATTTCTAATTACCTAATTTAACTATAATAAATAAATATTATTAGATCTAACTTTTAATAAAAATATGTATCAATGATGGAAAATTACTTTTTCTCATAAACAAGTTGGTATGTGAATAAACCACCATGATTCAAACAACTGCAATGCAGAAACAAACATACAAAGTAATCCACATTAAATCATTTATTTATTTATGCAGTTATAAGTATTGAAAAATTAACTCCGCAAGCCCCGATAGGCTAATTCATAGTCAAAAATACATTCATAATTTATATCATTTACAAAGCATGTACAATGTCATATTGCCATGTCACTTAGAAAAATTTATTCCCCATAGCGTTGGCATAAAGTGTTTGCAACAAGGGTTCGAGTTATACCGTATATCGTAGTTCGTAGCGGTAGCAAAAAAAAAAATAGAATAATCCACACAACAAACATGTTAAAAACCTGCAACGAAGTGTACGAGAGAGTAAATTATAAATATTTATTGTACTAATTTTGCATTCCTTCTAAATTGTAGTGTAATCGAGTAAATTTCAATATATAACAATGTAATAACAATATGCAACCGGAATATAAACCACTTACAAAGTAATTTACCACAGGTCTTTTAAGACAATAGCGGTTGAATTAAGGTCCAATTATGTGCGTGGTAAAAGTGTGTTTTATTGTAACCCGCTGATAAGGCAACTAAAACTTTTTTCCTTTTACTACAAGAGAGTAATAAAGAAAGCACACAATCCAGATACCAATTGATAATTTCTAAGTTACCTAAACGTGTAGGCCAAATATCTTTATGAATAACATATTTTCATAGAGTGATAACGTAAAGAGTGATAGTTCCATATAAAAACTCGCGTGCCATTAAAGCGGAAAAAAATGTATTCGGAATTACATTATCACACGCACGTAAAGAAAGATGCACATGGCTTTGTAAGGCCAACTTGACATAGCTTCACTCGACCGAGAAAAAGACCTGTTATTGTGGGTCAATTGTTGGAGTAACAAACATGCCCTTTGTAGTTTTCACTAGGACTTTTGAATTAGTACAATTATGTAGCATACCATTTTGATATATCTCTTAAGAAATAACCTATGTAGGCCATGTTTTTTTGTAGATTGGTTTGGTTTGTAATATTGATTATTCCTACATGAAAGTTAAAGCTTAATTAATATAAAATATAATAAACAAACTACATGAAAATAATTTGCTTGGTTTAAGGCAGATAAACATATAGACAAACGCGGTAAGCGACTTCGTTTTATGTTATCTTTGTTAAATTATATCAACGTCAAAATTACAAAAACATAGTTATGAAATACGTTTCATTCTATGAAATAAAATATATACAAAAAATATTTGCATCGACACGTATTCCTCTATAAGTTATAAATTAAAAGTTATGATCATTAATGAACCCGGTTTTAATTTACGATCGAACTTCAGATAAACTGTGCGCGGTTCTGTTTAATGCATGAAAAAATTAATCGAACCTTCTCGAATGTGACAACGGTCCGAGATCCAGTTTAGTTAATCGCGTTATTTGTTTCTGTATATTTAACATTACACCTATTATTATTAACATAAAAGACATGCAGAGAAATGAAGTTGAATTAATTTTTCATTATAATTTATTCGGTGTTATTAAATGACTACCTCGGTAGCGCAGTGGTGTTACGGTGCAACTGTCATTCTGAGGTCTCGGGTTCGAACCCCGAGTCGGGTCAAGTGGTATAGGGTTTTTCTACTCAGTATCATCCCGGAGTTTGGAATTTGTGCCCGATATGGCGACAGGCTCGCCCCCTAACACATCTGGGACGGAACTAAGCTCAACGAAATGTGGGTGGTGTAGTTCGCTACTTCACCTCTGCCTAACCCTTCGGGGATAACAGGCGTGAGCTTATGTTATATTATTAAATTAATCAAAATACTTTTAGTGCCTCGCGCATCCATTACAATAACGTTTTCAGAACACTATTAGGACTACCGCGATTTTGTAGCGCGTCTGGGATGTTTACTTATGCTCGCGTTGATGACTTCTATGCTATCATACGCAAGAGCATCAAGCCAAAGTAGGCTTCGCAGTATAGTAAAAATTCAACCATGAAAAGACTTATTGGCATGAACGACAATCCTTTTAAAAAGGGTACTGGATGTCGGTGGTTGTTTGATGACTTCTTCTTCTTCTTCTTAGTTAATGGCAATCTGTGTGTACACACAATTTGTGCCAATGTCATGTAGGTAAGATTTTCAATCTTGTATCAGCGTTACCAAGCTCCAACAGAACGGTGGCCTATCTTGCTCAAACTTTCCATGGAGCTTTGTCGGCACCTCAGAATGTATGCTACGCGTTGTCTTCTATAATAAACTTAACTTGAACACAATAACTAAACTATTTCACACAAAACGCCACCAAGATTACATGATATAGAGTCAAGTACACAAGTTTAATGAATTAAAGAAAACAATTGCTACATGTCAGACTGAGATCCCGCCAAAAACTCGTTTGATGACTTGTAAAAATATTTTATTTCATCTTAGAATAGTTGTCATTAGTCATTATTTTATTTGTTTTAGTTATGGATCCTCGTTGTCTTCAATTGAAAATAAATAAATAAATTGTTTATTTTTTGAATTAAAAACTTTTTCAGCGGCGTTGAGCTATTCTCGGTAGAACAAAAACGTATAGATTCGCGTTACCAATGCTTTGACGTCAGCCGTCAATATGCTACTACAGTATGTCAAGTTTAAGGTGGCGTTAAGTGCTAGCGCTCAGAGATAAGCAATAATATGTATACTTATGCAGCATGTCGTATGTTTAAATTATGAATAAACTATTTGAAAATGTACACAATTGTTGTTCTGAACGCCAATAGATGTAAATAGCAGACAAATGTTAAATATTAGGTTATGTTAATAAATTCAATGCACAAATTATAAAACTCATACCATAATTTAATTATAAAAATTCGATTTTTTTCGAAAATTTCGAGTTTTCACTTCTATAGGCAGTCTCCATGGCTGCCTAGTTTTTTTTTCTGTTATAATTAGGAAGACGGTTATATTATTACGTAAAGTGTTCTTCCTTGCCATTTCAATGTAGAAAATTATAAACATTGTAAGAGCGGTTATGGCTTTATCTAGAAATGTACATAGTCAAGACTGATATAATATGGAATAGACATCTAACAAGAAGAAACAATATTCTTCCTACGAATGACTAAAATCTTTCGCCAATAATTATGTCTCGCCTCTAGACTCTGAAATTAGTTTGTTTACTATATTGAGCCCCGTCGTCACTTAACAACAAGTGAGATAGTCGTCCAAGAGTCCATACAGTACATATATTTAGCGATGATAGCACAGTGGACAGTGTGGCCGGATTCCGCGTCCATTAGGACGCAGGTTCGAGCCAACATATCCAACTCTAAAATCAGCCTGAGCATTTTCGGTGAAGGAAAACATCGTGAGGAAACCTAGCATGGTAGTAGGGTATTTTTAATAATGCCCGTCTGAGTAGCTACCACCCTCAAGTTTGAAAACCTGTCGCCAAATACCAATAGATGTGTCGGAAAACACATGCTGCCGGACAGCATTACTTGAGAATCAGTACATCTAGGCTTAGTTTTGTTCATCATCCTGGACCATAACGTCACTTAATATCAGGTTTAATTGTGTTTAAAGCACTGAGCCTATACCGTATAAAAAACATATACGTGAAGCCAAGAATTTTTAACAACACTGTGAAGACGAAGGAATTTGAGATTTATTGCATAGTTAAAGTATGTATGGAGAAGAATGTAGGAAGTTAAAATGTACATCTTATAATCGAAGCAAATAATTAATTACTTATAATGTTAATGGTGACGTAATCATCCCTTAGGTAAAGATATTTTTCTGTCCACAAACAAAACGGTTGTCCACCTCAATTTTTTCTTAAATTTCGATCAATAGGCGAACATTAGTATATGCCTGTATATGAATAGTTACATATACTATGAATATTTTTATAATCCAGTTCCTAAGGCCTGGATTATTACCGACGCGAATTCAAACGAGCGACCGTTGTGTCAAATAACCTGATAAGCGAGTAGTGTGTCTCCGATCGCTCCTTCAGATGGCGTAAGTACGTGTCAGACTAAATTCACCGATAAAGTCACTTTGATTTTTCATGTGTCTGCTTACGTTCATTTCACAATTACGTATCTGATGTAAGTTATATGTATGATGGTAATAAACTATGTACTTAGAGACTATATACGCAGTAAAAAAAAATTGTTAAGTTACCACTTTACAATATTCATGATAATAATATGAACTTAAGTATTAAGTTTAAAAAAAAAAACGAGTGTAAACTGTACAGAGTATACGCATAAAAATTTCTTCTGCAATCTTTGTATATCTGATGCTTATCCCATGGTGAGGCCTTGAAATTTTACTAGCGCAAAGAAGTTCCGCTTTAAAAACTTGTAACAAAACTATGACTCCAATTATACTTTTACTCCAACGAATGTTCTTATTGACTTTTAAAAATATACACACGTTAGTATAATAGATTCAAATCGGTCGTAATTTGTCAATATGACTTTATCGTGTCAAATGAATGATTGTAATAGGTAACAATCGGGAAGCATCAGGCCGATCCGTCGTAATATATCGATGGGCTGTCTTCGTTCCGTCATTTCATATGTTGAATGATGACAACGAATGAGAGATGACTCTATCATCGTCACTTTAGAAAACACGTATACAATTATGTCTTAATGTTCATTAAAAATTCTACAAAAAGGGATCTATATTAAATAGCCGTGTGCCCGCAGCTACGCCCGCGTTTTATATATTCTTCACTGCGTTTTGACTTTTTTGTAGGGAACCCTAATTATTTTCCTAAAAAAAATGGTAGTATTTAGATAAAGTAAAATAACTTCTCATAAATTCAAACAATTGCCCGTAAAACTGTACATTTGATTTTATTCCAATTTGTATGAGTTTTATTGTTTTTTTTTATAATTACAAATACCTTAATTTACCCGGAGTAACTTCAGCTATCTACCAAAAAAAGTCCTGTCAAAATCATTATAGCCGTTCTGGAGATTAGCCGTTACAAACAAACAAGACGGAGAGACAAACAAAAACTTTTTTTTTTATTTCTTATTTTGTTAAGGGTTTAACAATGTAAGTATTAACATATTTATAATGTGATATATGAATGAATTGAAAATAAAACATATATAAATTACCCATTTAAAGTCTCAGATTTTAAAAATAACGTATATTGTCGTAACTTTAATACAATAAAACTGTGATAAGTACATAAGTTATACAGAATATTAATATCGATGAAGTGACCAATACCCTCTAACAGGTTTGCTTAATTCTTACGAAGATCGTATTTCTTATGCCGATAGACATAAAATTCAATTTCACGTCGCTGCAACTCTTTTATTTCGAATTTCGAATACTTCACAATATCATTTTCGTTTTAATTCATAACTAAAATACATACAGTTTAACTTGCCATCAAAAAATATTAACGGTTTAATAAATAAAACTCCTTTATGGCTGTGTCAAAATTCTCAAACAAAACAATTATTATTGTCTAATATTTATGTGTTTATTTACCTAATTATTACATAAATTTTACGTGTAAATATTTTTATTGAGATTCAGCCTAGTTATATCATTATTATTTCATTCTTTCGTATTTCTATTAGACTGTCTCCAGTTTTGTTTAACGGATTAAATAAATAAATTATAACCGATTGATACATAATGTTAATGTATTGTTTAAAGTTTTTTTGCACTAACAAAAAACAATTCCATAATTTTTCAAATATTAAGTATATACATAAATGTTTATATTTTAATTTGCACTTTGTGATCTTATCTAGAAAAAAAAATCATTGCTTACTTGTTGTTTGCGCATATATATGAGTAGCCGTGTCACAACTGAGTTATTCTGAAGTATAAATAAATCAAACCTTCAATTAGATACATTCATGGATAAGGATTGATCTCTGTTTACCATACAGCCGAGATTGTGTCATCGGGTTCCCACGTATAATGGATCGACGTACTTCCCGAGTGTTCAGAATATTTGCATCGCATCGCGCCAACCATTGTGAATAATATATGTATGCACGCATCGACGGACCAACGGAACGTGAAAGTTAACAAGACAACCCAGCAAGTTCATACGGACACATCAATATTATATATAGGTGTCTACATAACAATATCTCCTTCCAATCAGTAATGTTGACACATTATTAGCTTTAGATAATGTCTTACTTTTTAACCCTTAATCGCATAAGGATATCATTACCTGCATTTTTGTGTTTTTAGTTGACTATTAATTACCGAGTATCTAAAAACTAAATAATGATAGATGTGTGTCTGTGTCAAACTAATGGTAGTGTGTGATCTGTATTATTTTATTAATTTAATGAATTTTTTATGCACAATTTTAAAAGAATATTAGCATTCGGCACTCCTTCTCTATATAAACTCTAAGTGTCCAAAATGTCATACTCCTCCGTCCGCCCAATTTTTTGCTTTTGTTCAAAGTTTTTGCTTCAAGTATTAATATTATAATGATTATTACATATCAAAATACAAATATATTATAATTTATGTGCTTTAATGTATCGAGTACCCATGAAAATCAGACAATAGGAAAACAATGGAAACCTGGCGTAAACGCCAGGTTACTGCTCAAGGGGTTAAAAACTCTCACATTTTCTCATATTTATCAATTAATATTTCACATTTTTGTAAAGGGAAAAAAATCAGAACAAAACTTTTTGAACGTAAGTACCATTTTAAACCCTTTCGTGTTTTTTTTTATATCAATAATAATTTTAATCGAAACTGTAAAGAAATATTAAACAACATTAAACAAACTTATTATTATCCTGTAAACTTATTAGAAGAGGTCGAAACATAATTATGAAAACTTTTCACAGAGAACGCACGAATCTCAATTCCAACTAGAAAACAATTGAACAATTTATGATTTTAAATTGTACATCTATACATATAATAAAAATGTAACGGATCGCTGTCTGTACATGGAAGATATATGAGAAAAAATATTATTACGACCTTTATAAACGCAAATAGGACCCAAAACAATGATTCTTAAAATTTTTGTCTGTTTGTCTGTGCGTTTGTGCACGCTAATCTCAGAAACGGCTTATCCGATTTAGATGCAGTTTTCACTAATATATTGTAGTAAGCTTCACTTAACATTTAGTGTTTGTTTCATGTAAATCAGTACATAAATAAAAAAATTATGTCAATTTAAAGAACCACGTCGAACATTTATTCTATCTAAATTCTTTCTCTGTTCAAATGCATTGACTTAAACTTTACTAAACTTCATAATAATGGTCTATATAAAGTCTGATTATAGAATAATAATAACATGATAATAAATAGAAGTTAAAAATGATCAGTTTCGGTAATTTTAAAATTCCATTTTAAGTTGACCTCAGATTTATATAAACATTCATATGAATTAGGGTTCAGGTTAGGCTGGAAATGTGGATTGTTTATATATGTATATATAAAGTACGCCGAAAGTCGGGCCGCTTTTCGTTGCATTCGATAACACTGACTGTTTGCATATATTTCATTTATTTATATTTTAGGGTTTGTAAATACATATTGTATGTATATAGTCTAGGTTAATTTGTTTTCAAGTTAGGTAAACACGTCTTATTAGTTAAACTGTAAATACAAGTTTATACAAGTTGTTAATTTTTATATTTAAATTTTATATTTAATAAACAATTTAGTTATTTGCGATTAATTAATACATGAGTGAAACATACATACATACATGAGTGCAACATACATTAAGTGAAATTTTCACTTTTAAATTTCTGAAAATCTCGATTGAGTTTGAGGCACGTTTGTCCACCGATCGCAAGGCTCATGCAATATCGCGTGAGTCTGAGACCTTTACTGATAAGAAACCCGCCTGAGCTCTCAAAAAGCACGAACTTTGCAGTCTAGAAAGCTAGAAAGTAGTTTAGATCGTGTTTCCGATTAACAGCTGATCGAGGAGAAGAAAGAAACTGCAGAACAACGTCAGTCACGACTAAATGCCGATCGACTTCGGCATACACTCAATAAAATGTTATCAAGTTTGATAGAAGACCCAGAAACTGGAGCGGAAATTGATATCCTTCCATGGATTACCAAAGAGAAAACAGGTTATTTGTATTCGCCCAGAATTGATTACTCTGAATTCGCATCTATAGTAGGTATGGTGGTATGTTGTCAGTTTTGTAATGCTCAAAAATGGAGAAAAGAACCAAATGGAATATGCTATTCAGGTGGCAAAGTGCTCATTTAAACTTATCATGAGCCCCTTTATAAAAGTTTTACTAAATAGTGAGCATCCTCAGTGTAAACATTTTAGACTATATCCGTTTTATATAAAAGTGTATTCCAAATGACATCTTTTGGGGTCAAACATATCACAGCCAACTTTTAAGGTGCAGGGCCAATTTATCACCTGATTGGATTTTTGCTTCTCCAAAATGAGACAAAATTTCTTTAAATATATTTTGTATAAAATTACAATTAACAGGCCCATATACTACTACATCATAACTTTCCTCAGCTGAACATTAACTTTATATTTCAACTTGAGAATATGTTACATCAAGTAAATCCGTATATCAGAAGTTTCAAAGCCGCAATAGATTCCATCCCACAAGGCCAAAATAACAATTATAAAGTTATAAATAAGGCTGATAGACGGCCTGCAGAAGAACATCGTGAAAAGTACAATGTCCCCGTAGCAGACGAAGTTGCAGTAATATTAGTCAATCAGAAATGTGATAGACGTGACATCGTGCAGCGCACTCATTATGATCGCTTACAATGTATTTGTAAAACACACCGAGCATGTGATGCCCTGCAGTATTCTTTGATATATTTCCATGGTCAGGATGGGTACAATTTTAGACTCTACCAAGTTAATCCATCAAGTTATCAAGTTAAGCACTAGCATAACAAATAATAATAAAAAATATCAGCCTTACAGTTTTATTCATACCAGATACAAATTAGATTAGAAATTGTTGTATCTATTGCTACTATATTTTCTCTATAGTAACTTGAGATCGGTAACGGTGTGTATCCGCAGGAACAAGGAAAATTTGTTCTAAACGCAAACCTATGCTGCGAAGTTTCATGAATGCGAGACCTCATATCATCCGTGTATGGAAACGCAACGCAAATACCAACTTGCGATAATTCATGGCTTTACGAAAGAGCTATTTTAAGTCCACGAAACGACCAAGCAGCAGCAATAAATGCTGAAGTTTAGAGCTTTGTTTCGGGGGATAATGTAGAGTATATCTCCATTAACAGAGTTATAAAAGATGAAGAAGAATCTACCAATTACCCAGTAGGATTTTTAGAATCCCTCAGTGCTCCTGGACTACCAGCTCATAAAATAAATTTAAAGTCGGCGTACCCATAATGCTGCTAAGAAATTTAAGACCGCCAAAACTTTGCAACAATACTAGATTAAAAGTGAAATTTTCTCTTTTAAATTTCTGATTCTGCGAAACCTGATAGAAGCAGAGATTTTAACAGGTGGTAGTGTTTTTATTCCTCGGGTTCCTCTCATTCCAAACAATTTTCCGTTTAGTTCTAAACGACTCCAGTTTCCAGTAAGCTTATGACCAGTTTCGCGATGACAATTATTAAAGCCTATGGTCAGATGCTAAAAGCTGTGGATGTGGATCTAAGTATTAGCTGTTTTTCGCACGGTCTGCTTTATGTGGCTTATCACATGTTAATAACTCTAGCAGCCTTGAATATTTGCTTTGTTCCCCGATGGCTATACGATGTAACGACGGTGATTATAATCCGAAATCCGAAAAATGCTGCCCAAAGTCATTATTCCACGCAGACGAAGTTGCGGGCACAGCTAGTAGTAAATAAAATGATTTTTCTGTTCTATAGTAATATTTTTTAGGTTATGCGTTTACAGTAAATAAAACAACGTATTTCATTTCCATTATAAAAAAAAAGCAATTTAACGTCGATTTTTACATATGGCATATTTTATTTCATACTTTTGCATTACAGAAAATTACAAATTTACGTCGATGAAAATATTTGTTGCTAACAAATCATCATTTCAACATGCGTACCCAATTTTATTTAAATCAGCCTATTGAATTTGAGGCATACTAAATTAATAATTGCACTTACCGAATGCGATGTGATTTTCGGATTTATAATTTTGACAGGTGCGAGCTTTACCTGTATACAATACACTTTTCGACGTATAAGGAATCAAACTATAATCTAAAAACAAAGGAATCGACAAAGAAATGGATGTTAACTTAAAGATTAGATCATAAATATTGCTTAAAATGACATTAACTAAAAATATTTGATGAAATATGTTACCACTAAAGTGCAGAAATGAAGAATTATTCGGCAAAAAAAATCTAGCCCGTATGCAAGATAACAATGGTCACCCGGTAAAATGACGAATTTAGAAGTCAGTAAAAAAAAGCAACGTCGGGGAATAAATGCGATCGAAGAAGCTTAATTTAATTATAATATAATTTTGATTCGTTGTGAGGTCTTGATTTCTCGAGTTAAAAGAGCAAATTTGTTAGGTAATGTTCACATTAACAGAGACAGCTTTAGCGATAACCTATATAAAATTACGTGTTTTACCCAAATGATATCATGTATAAACTATTATTCGCATGGTCATTGGTAAAATTGGTCTAACTGCCTCGGTTGCGCAGTTGTATTACATACGACTGTCGTTCTGAGGTCTCGGGTTCGATCCCCGGGTCGGGTCAAGTGTATTGGGTTTTTTCTACTCAGTATCATCCCAGAGTCTGAAATTTGTGCCCGATATGGCGACAGGCTCGCCCCCTATCACATCTGGGACGGAACTAAGCTCGGCGTAATGTGGGTGGTGTAGTTCGTTATTTCATCTCTGCCTAATCCTTCAGGGATAACAGGCGTGAGCTTATGTTTATGTACGTCATTGGTAATTCTCGAAAAATACCTACATTTTGACTGTGTTGTACAATTTACATTACATTGTATTACATTTAAATCATCGCTCATAACAGTTACATGATAAGAAATAGTATATGTGAATAAAAATTACTCTGGCAAAATATATCACTAGGTATTATTTACTGATAAAGTTTAATAAATTTTTGTCAATTATAACACTGACTAGCAATACACAGAAAAGTCAGTCTACTAATTTTATGTCTTACACCTTGACGTAAAACCGGAATAGTTCGCGCTTAGATACGCGTGGTTAATCCCCAGGGTAAATAAAAGAAATGATTCATTTGTGTGTCTTTACCCATGATTCTTATTCTCGACTTTATCGTTTTGTTCTATGATTAGTTTAAATATTTAAAATAAAATATATATTTAGTTCATTCTAAAATAATTTGCAGTGAAACTAGACTTCTAGAGTGTTCACAAGTCACTGTCAATTTACGGGAGATTAAAAATACTTTATGAAATAGATGAGACGTGGTCGTTTACAATGGGAATAATTAGAGCTGCATAAAGAGCAATAAAGAGGGCTTTGCTATGCTATGGAGTTTCACTGTGTGATCGAATCAAAAATAAGATCCGCAGAAGAACCAAATAACCGACATTTCTTAAAGAATTGACAAAATTAAGTGGCAATGGACTGGGCACATTGCTCATAGAACCAATGTCCGATGGATCCAACCGGTTCCTTCTGACTGCTGCGTACCAGAAGACGTAGCGTGGGTAATGCCCCACAAGGTGAATATGGTGAAGGTCGCGGGGACTCGCTGGATTCGGGTGGCACAAGCCCGATAGTTGTGGAGATCTTTGGGGGAGACCTATGTCCAGCAGTGGACGTCTTCCGGTTGAATAAATGGATGGAAATAAATTAAATACTTACATACATTATAACGTGATATTTATGCCTATATTTATTTATTTATAGGAAATGTATTTTATTTATATGTTATGGATTACTGTATTTAATGGTCATTTATTAATAAACTCAAAAAAACAGTCATTTACACGTACAGTACGATCGGAGAATCTTGGATTTTTAGAATTTTGTACAAGTCCACCTGCAGAAGAAATTTATTTATTGTAATTATATTATAGGTAGGTAGCCACATATTATTTAAATGAACGCTGCACATTTTGCAAATTTTTTGCGCTAATTTATAGATATTAGTTAACATTTTTCTTTCTGAGAATACATGTGCGAAAAGTCGTAGAAACCAACTTCAGAGGGGCCAAGATGCGTCAGATGTGCCGTAGGCTCCTACTCCGGAGACCTATATTGTAAAAACATGTGTTACCAAACATATTTAGGTTTGAATATTGCAACATGAGCTACTTCCTACATGGACTACATGGTAGTCTTAGATTAATAGAATATGATAATTCATGCGCAGTCGAATATAGCATGAGTTATTGTAAAAAAAAACTCAACGTTTTAGGTGTGGATTGAGTTCTATTTTGCAATTCGTTTAAAAATGTATCTTCTATTCTGTCACATTAATTACTTATGCTCAATTGCATGTTATATCTATAGAAACGAACTGCTATGATAAGCAAGTTTATAATACTGTTAAACTCTTATGTATGTATGTGTTAATAAATCAAACAGTTGTCGGGGAAGCAACCATTAAAATGTAGAAATTAAATTTAATTTCAAAACTGGATGTGTACAGCTGCTGCATCAGAAGCTTCCAGTGGCGTTAATAACAAATTTAAATAAATTATTAATTTTAAATACAGACGATTTAGGTAACCGTTTGAGAGAGAGTCTTCGATAACGTTCACAGCACCATCGACTCGATTTTACTCGTACTCTATACTCTGCTTTAAAAGAAATAGTTGACAGGTAAACACGCCTGGATTGAAATCGGTTACGAAAATATTGTACACAGTATCTGAGGTGCGTCTAACGGAGATCCAATCTTGGTTTTCGATTACGAAATGTTTATTTAAATAACACGTGTAATTAATAGATCGTTCGGTAACACAGAGCTAGTGTAGTTAGTATGCATATTAATTAATAACGTTACCATTTAAAGCGTATTGACATAATATTACATACATTTTTATAAAAACGGATGCAACAAAGCAATAAATATTAAAATTCTAATAAGAACTGTTTTAATGGAATGAGATTGTGACATAATATTATTGTTTATAAGCATTTTTTTAAATACTGTATAGGCTCAGTGCTTTGATCTCAGCTGATGTTGAGTGAGGTTGTGGTCCAGAATGGTAAACACACTAAGCCTAGAGCGTGCTGTTTCACATGTAATGCAGGTGGATCAAACTTATTAGTATTTGGGGTCGGATTTTGAAACTTGATAGAGGCAGCTTCCCAGGTGAGCAGTGTCGAAAATTGTTCGAAATTTGAAATCAAATTCACGAATTTGATTAAATGAATGTTCACGATTTTATATCGAAACAAATAATTCTACTAGTTTCATATCTGAAATCTAAATAAGCCAAAATTTTCAAAACTTAATTTCACAATGTTATTTATTTGTCAAATCTCTGCCAACCTTATAATAAAATATTTGTATTTTTTAATTAAAACTTGTATTTTTATTTTGTTGCTATATATTATATAAATACATAAAAATACTTCCTTTATGTAGTCAAAACATTGTACGAATGAAGAATTTTTATGTCGAGAATATACATACATACATACATATCATCACGCCTTTCTCCCGTGGGGGTAGGCAGAGATTACGTCCTTCCACTTGCTACGATCTTGGCATACCTCTTTCGCTTCCTCTACTTTCATGACCGCTTTCATACATGCTCGTCGGTTATGAGTACTATTTACCTGGCCTTTATTTAACACATGATTGATTTGGTCTAGATACATTCGCCTAGGTCGACCCTTACCGACTTGCCCATTCACCCTCGCCTTATAAATTAATTTCGTTAATCTTCTCTCATCCATCCTCTCTACATGCCCATCCAACTAAGCATACCTTTCTCTATTTTGGTCACCACATCCTCTACCTTCTTCTGTCGTATATATCGATAAATATAATAGTATATTTATCGAAATCCATATAAAATATCGAAGATTAGTAATCGACTACCAGAGCAGCATAAACGTACAAGTATAAATGAGTTACAAGTGTCAACAGTAGATAGTTAAACTTTATGAAATGTGGTCGACTGGCAACCGTAATTT
The DNA here is from genome assembly GCA_014132275.2 of Samia ricini. NCBI lineage: Eukaryota > Metazoa > Arthropoda > Insecta > Lepidoptera > Saturniidae > Samia > Samia ricini. The sequence goes on along the minus strand of AP028159.1, from coordinate 27,049,767 downwards.
ATAGTTTCGCATTTTGCAAATATATCATGGGCTACCTTAACAACCTTTAAAAGTAGAACTGTAAATGAAACTATTATCATATCAATACTATTTAAAGTATCTATTTATTATAAAAGAGAAAGAAATATTAACTCATAAAACTTAAAGTAGGTTATTTTATTGTTTTATTTTATTGTTATAATCCGAATAAAAAAACTATATAAATTATATTTGGCAACTCTAAAATTTTTATACTGTATAAGTTCTGATACTTTGATCATAATCTCACCTGACGTTAAGTGATGATGTGGTCCAAGATGGTAAGCAACACTATGCCTGGAATTTCTGGCTCTCGACTTATACAGCCAGAACACATCTATATATTGGCGATGGATTTTCTTTAAGTTTAAGAGAGAAGTTTTAAGATCTAACCATTATTATAAAACGCCCATTAGGGAGTAGTCCAAACTCTAAACCAAAGTACGTAGAGCTTTGGTGCCCTTGTGCTAACTACCACACACCTGACTGAGCGATGTAATCGCTCGGCCCTATGTTTGCTAAAGCTCCCAAGGCCATTTTAAAAAAACAGTATTTAGTCAGTTCGAAAATTAAAATTACTCTACCACTATTCTATAGTTTATCTATGTCCACTAACGCGAAATCCAATCATACTGTGATTATGCTATCATCACTTTAACATACTTATGTGTTATGTAATTTGGTAATTAGTCGGAATTTAATGGATGTATGTTGTTTCCACCAAGAAGAGGTATAATAATAGATATGATAGCAGACTGAGAAACAAAAAATATGGTCAAATCTGTATTAGCACCGCACATATGATGATTAGCTTCAGCCCATAAGTAAGTTTTATTTATTGCAAAAAGTTGGGCCTGCAGATAGAGCATAAACTGTGTAGCCAGCCTATACTTTTAGATAGAAATATTTTCATCTCCCATGTAAGCAACAAAAGCTGCTCCAACAGAAGAATCATCCAGTTTGACACCATCATTATGGTTATTAAGAGTCGTCTGGTTCCAAGTGGTATTAGAATCTCTGCTATTGGTAGTGGGGAAAGGTGTAATGGAAACTCTGCTTGCAGGATATATTTACTTGTGATGAGATGTACGTTGTTCGAGTAATTTATCTTAGGGTAAAAGTTCTGTGATGCCTGTGACTGTTATTTGTTCTCTAAATTTCTAAAACTTTGAGATGGAGAGGTGTAAGTTCTGCCAGCGCTAGTGCTGCTGTGGTAGGAACTGTCTTGAACACGGGCGTGTTAATAGCAAAACCACGTTACATACTAAGCAATTTTCTCTCAATATTTTTTTCAATATATTGCAAGCCCTATGTTGACCACCGATTTACTAAGGATTTACATTAAATCCTTGAACTTTTATGTTTTCGCAAATACATGGTTATTTACTATAAAATACGAGTTGACTTTTATAATGGACACGAGCTTTAAAGTCTATGTAATTTACTGTAAAAGTCAGTCATTACGTTGCGTTTATATATCTTAATACGAGTGTACATCTTGAACGTTTAAAAGACATCCACCATTAAACTAAAATACGACTCGTAGTAGTCTACTTTTATCTCATCTTTCGAATCTCATCAGATTCAGCCGTACAATTATATGTTCCGAAATTCGAATTGGATTACGCATTAAGCATTCTTACGAGGGACATAAAATCGTTTCGGCTTCGTTACGCCGTCTGTTCTCATTGTGAATAAAGGCGTAATTAAAAATATAACCCGTCCCATGTTCTTTTTATCTAAATGAAAAAAAAAAAAATAATAAAACATCACTAGTGAAAACAGTTTCATTCATGTATATAGCATTTAAATTCAATTTGTATTCATATTTCTTATACGTGCATATTTATCACTGCGTTTTATTTTTTTATACGGAACCTCTTATTATTTTCCTTAATTATTTTCGTTACTAAGATTAAGTAAAACAATTTCTCATGAATTCAAACACTTACCAACTTAAACTGCGTTGAATTAAGATTTTTTTCGAAATTTCATGAGTTTTAAATTTTTTACGCGGCACCCGAATTATTTCCAATAAATTTACCCGGAGTAACTTAATCTATCTGCCAATAAAAGTCCTGTCGAAATTGGTTCAGCCGTTTCGGAGATTTCCCAGAAGAAACACAGACAGAAAACAATTTAAAAATTGTATTTTTGATAAATGTATCGTATATAAATTTATATGTATTTGGTATAAAAAAATTACAAACATACACTTCAATTTTATTCATATAGTACAGATTACTATTTTGAAATAGACAATTTTAATCTATTTTCTATATTTTAACATTATATTATCAAAAAGTAAAAAAAAAAATGTTGGATATTTAATAACATTGACTGGGGTGTTAATAAATTTTTATCGTAACTTATCACAGCCATTTTATTGTTGTCATTGAAAATTACTTAAAGGTTGAACTATTAGAAATACTTTTACATTAATGATAGTGCTTTATTTACGCATACACGGTCAAAATGTAAAATCACACTATCTATACACAATTCTTCACTTACTTTTAATATGTTGCCGGTATGTTAAGCATTTTAAATTCACGTTTAAGAATCTATAAAGGTACGCACACATAGTGGGTGGAACGGGATGACGGCAGAATGCCAGTGTGATCTGAGGAATTATAATATTCCATTCCATTCTACCGAAAAACGTCCACAGCTGGGCATAGGTCACCTCCAAAGATGTCCACAGCGACCAGACTTGTGCCACCCGCGTCCAGCGGATTCTCGCGACCTTCACCAGGGGTATGCGGCTGCCATTTGAGAACCGGTTAACTCCAGCGGGCATCGGGTCTACGAGTAATGTGCCAAGCACATTGCCACTTAAGTTTGGTAGTTTCGGCTCGCGTCAGTGCGACATGTTCTATATTCAAAATTAATATCACGTCGTGGTCCCGCTTCACCAGAGCTGTGTATAGAAACCTTAAATATTATTTGGAAGACACGTATGTAACTGGCGAATAAATTATGACGTTGCGTTGGGCAGGCGCGTTCATGGAAGCGATCAAAATGCATCGACAGCCAACAAACACGTTGTTAAAAGTGCTTGACCAATTATATTATGTTGAACTTTTTTTAACATAAAATTTGATAGACAAATGTAATAAGCTAATAAATATTCAACACTAATTTAAATACGTTATAAATATGCATTGAGATGAAAAAAAAAGAAAAAATCTGTACCATTTATTGATCTAACGATACTGATACGGGATGTAGTTCAAAGTACATACTAATAAATTAAGTATGGTATGTTACACTTGTTTAGTTCGGTTATAATATTAAAAGCAATGTTACGTGAATTACAAAATTATATCGTGATAATTTTTTTACTATATAGAATTGCTTATTATGTATTATACTATTTTTGTAGGTGAAGGTGAACGTAAAAGAAATCAAGCACATTAATTAGCTATATTCATAACCAGCTAGCTACGCCACCTTTATGCGGAACCCTAATTATTTTTCTGTAATTATTTTGGTGCATGAGAAAGCAAAGATATTTCTCACAAATTCAAACACCTCCTTGTAAAACCGTACATTGAATCAGATTCTATTCACAACTTTAATTCGTTTTTTTTTTCACGCAGAACCTTAATAATTTTCGAAATATAAAAGTAACGTTAGTTATGGAGAGTAACTTCAGCTATCTGAAAACTCCCGACAAAATCGATTCATCCGTTCCCAAGAAAGATTAGCCGTAAGAGACACACATTTTTTTTAAATTGTGTTTTTGGTTTAGGTATCGAATATACGTTCATAAGTATTTAGTAAAAACTTGTTATTTTGATTTTACAAATAGACACTTCAATTTTATTTTATTACTAGCTGTGTGCTCGCGGTTGCGTCCGCGTTTTGTATAAAATTTCTCTGCATAATCTAGTTTTTAAATTTTCTTTTATACAGAATCCTATTTTACAAAAATAAATTTACCACTAACATTAAGCAAAGGTGTTTCTCACAATTTCAAATACCGGCCCGTTAATTTGTGCATTGAATCGGATTTTATTCAATTTTTTATGAGTTTAAATCTTTTTACGCCGACCCCTAATAATTTTCGAAAATTAAAAGTAACTTATGTTACGCGAAATAACTTCAGCTATCTATCAAAAGAAGTCCCGTCAAGATATGTACAACCGTTTCCGAGATTACCCGTTAATAAAATTTTTGACTTTTATCCGTTATCCTGGAGAACTCCTTGCGTTTTATGGGACAAACAGTATCCCAGATGTTACTTTATAATATTAGTTATCACTGTGTCAAATTTCGTCAAAATTGATTCAGTACTTTCAGAGTTATACGCGTACATAGGGAAAGACGGACAGACAAAAATTCTAAAAAAAATATTTTTAGCTTCTATATCGATAACAAAGTCCACCCTGATTATAATTTTCAAAAAAATATTTAATCTACAGATTTAGCTTTGTTACAATTTTATTATATTATAAATTAAAAGATTTTAGATAGAATTAAGGTTTACACAAAAGTTGAAATCAAATTAAAAACAGATCTTAAGCAAGATAAGAGGCCGTGTAAAAGAAGACAATATAATTGCCTAAATGAGTAAATCACTTCAACTCATTTAGATAGACCATCGAATACTTGCGTTCGTATCGAATAAACACATAAGTTGGAAAAAAGTGCCTACTCTAAAATCGAGGCCGGAGTTATGATAATTATATTTTTCTCAGTATGCTTTATGCTACCCGTTTATTGGAGCCGGCCTGTGTAACCTTTGCATGTATGTGAAAACTTACGTTCATCTCTCTTTAATGGATGTTGGTTTTTGAGTGTAGCAATATGCCGCCTCCGCACATCCCCCCGGCACCTCTGGTCAGCCGCGATGTATTGAATTTGTAAACAATAACTTAAACAGACGATCAACGCAGTTACTATCTGGTTGTACGATCGTGTTTAATTTAAGATTTATTTTCTTACACATTAGTTCGTTTCGAATTTTAAAAACACACGAATTTCATCATTGGCTAAGTATACGCCATTTTGTCCATAGAATGTGATTATAGTTTTCACCTTATATTGAAATGCTACACATATCTTTTTAACTCTATATAAATAGTTGAACTTCATCTTGATACATAATAAATAAATAGCACGTAACTGTTGATGGATTAGTATAGTAGGAATCGGATTCTCGAAGGACGTAAGTTCAAACTCACCTATTCCGTTCAAAAATAGCCTTGAGCTTTCGGTGAAGAAAAACATCGTGGTGGGTCATTTTCTAATAATGTTGGCCTGGGTAGCTACCATTATCAAGTGTGAAAACCTGTCACCAAGTACCAATAGGTTCAGGCAGCATCACTAGAAAGTCAGTGAACCTCTAGGCTTAGTGTTTTACCATCCTTGAATCACATCGTCACTTCACTTCGTCAATCAGGTGAGGTTATTGTCAAAGCCCATATATACTATGCGATTTATTATTATAATAATTGAAACTAATAATTAACTAAATAAAAAATCCTAATTTATTAATTTTTCGGATAAAGCGTCTGATATAGTATTTTTTTATTTTTATAAGTTAATTTTTTTTTACGGAATATAACCTGAAAGTGATCTCTAGTGTAATCATGTATTCGATATTCCTAAGGCGTAGATTACACGGGAGGTAATTCATCAATCAAATTCCATCGATAATGAATTACGAATACTTGATAGATAAAAAAGTGCAGTCGATGTATGAAACAGAGCAAAAAACGACGCAATAGTGCCCTAAGTTGAGAAAAACCTTAGCTTCATAAGAATGTTAAAACGCAATTTACCGTCAATCTTATATTATGTTAAAACGGGTAAAAAAAATCCATGTAAAAAAGGTATCAAGGTAATATTTCTACTTTACAATAGATGGACAGTGTGAGAGGTATTATTTATACATTAAGGATATTCACGTCGGCTTAGTATAAAGTAACATTGCTTGTGACATGAGTATGCGATGGTTTATACAACGCTCTTTATAAAATGTTAAGACAGATTCAGTATGTCCTATTGAATGTTCGTTGTCAGACTTTACCATTTTTCGATTTAACTGAATAGACAGCCATGCAGTCAATATTTTTCTTACTCACACGCATACAAAGTATCTTTGTTTATATAACATATATTGTTTAGTAATTTTATAATACAAAATAACTCGTACTATCAAAGACTAAGCGGTTACATTTGATGGATGACCGAATAAGACAAAGGATCCAACCCCAATCTATATATTTTTTACCCACTTCCTTTCCAAAGTATCCGTAAGAAGGTTTTATCCCCTACTAAAGGTTAAACATCCACTACACTAACCATAGTTAACTACTATAGTCAGGTAATCAATAAGATTAGTTTGATTTATCTGAGAGATAATGAAACGTAATTTATCTGTATTTTAAGAATTATTATTATCGAAAATCATTTGTTGCCGCATAAAAGATAATTGCTTACGCGACATTAAGCTCTCCATTTTTTATAGTTAATTAGAATCCAAAGCTGCCTATTAAGTATACTTAACTAAATATTTAGTTACAATTGTGAGAAATGCTTTAAATCATCCTGTTATAGCTCTACCTGTTTTATTAAATTTTAACTTAGTTTCGTTTCTAAAAACATTAGAAAACGATGATAGTTTCATGACAATATATTTACATCTCTAAAAAAATTGGATTTACTATATTTATTACTATTTCACAGCATTTATGTAAGCTTCGCAGCGTCATTGGACAATTTTATTACTATAGTTTACTACTATTATCTATAGTAGTATAGTTTATTTACTACAGTATTATAAACTATTATAAACAATGATAGGGGCGTTCAGTACTCTACTGTAGTTGTACCTTGGTATAAATCAGATTGTGTCAGAGAATTGTCAGCGGACGCAGGTGTCTCGGGGAGGACCAGGGAATTGGTTCTTTTACAATGACCCGCAAAATATCTTATGATTAAAACAATTATAATTAAATTTTACGGGTTATTTTTCCCTAACTTGAAAAAAATAAAACATTACATTATTATATTATATTATAAAAACTGCCAATATTACATTAATCAAATTAGTAGATCTCATTAAAAATTCGTTTGTAACACTAAGAGATTGATAGATAAGGTGTAAAAATTGTTTGCTGATAATATATAGTTGCGAAAGGTAAAGAAAAATTATAAGGATACCTTAATTCAGGTGTTTATAAGAAATGAAAAATAGTTTTCTAAATTTGAACTGGGAAGAGAAAGTAGAAAGATATTTATTTTTACAACCATACCAAAGTAGTACGTTGATTGCCACTAAGGTTACGAATTATTATCAATTATTTTAATGTATTAAATTAATTCAAGAAGTGCTTAGTTACGTTTATGAATAATTAGTTCTTGTTTATTAAAATGGTAAATGGTAATTTACCAGATTTGGTGATAGTCCAAGCTCGTTATAGTTCCGTATAAGAAACATGATATCGAAAACTAAACACAAAAATACCACAGACAAAATTAATAGTGGGTAATATTTAAAAAATAAGTAGATATTAAATTATAATATACAAATATACACTAAAGTAAACATAAATCATATAAATTAACTAATATTATGATAGTAAGCTGATAAGTAAATGGAAAACGTTATAAATATATAAAAGAAACGTGTACTGTTCTTACATAACATCATATCATAATTACACAGTAATAATTAAGTATAAGGCAATCAATACGAAGTTTATTTATTATTTTGTGGCCTAAATAAAGCCGAACGCAGGTGTACATACATATAGCGAAATAATACTGACTTCACTCAGGGTAGTCGATTCCACGTTTTGGAATCAATAAAAGTATAACGAAATACTATGTTATCGGCATTAAGTTTTCTTTAGAATTATGGTATAAAATTAAGGAATAATTTTTTATTTTAGACAAGTCTGAATGTGGGTGCCGATCAAGGTTTAAAAAGAGTTAAAAATATTCAAAAAAGATGTGAAAGAATTTGAATCTGTGTGCTATTTTTTACACTACACTCTCTTATATTAAAATATATCTTCAACATTTTAAATAATTTAATTCACAAATCGTACGAAGTGTAAATAAATTGACTTAATTTAATTAAATTGCATTTCTATCCATTGTATGAAACATTAATAGAATTTATTGTTGAATATTAATTTGTACAGATATGTAGGTTAATTGATTATGATTAAACAAGTTACGTGATTGGATTATTATATTTTAGTATTGTTTATTATATAGAGACATCGTGACGTAGTCGCTCACCAGTGTGAGTCTAATAAGAAAGCTCAAAGTTACAAAAAAGCCAATGGAGAGGGCTATGCTCGGAGTTTCATTGCGTGATCGAACAAGGAATGAATAGATCTAAAGAAAAACCAAAGTAACTGACATTGCTCGAAGAATTGCCAGACTGAAGCGGTAGTGAGCTAGACACATTGCTCGTTGAACCGATTTCTAATGGGGTTAAAGGGTTTTCGAATGGCTACAGCGTACCCGACTATGCAGCACGTAGGCCTCCAACAAGGAGAACCGACGACCTGGTAAAGATCACGGGAATACTCTGGATGCGCAAGACCGGTCGTTGTGGAGATCTTTGAGAAATACCAATGTCCAGGATTCTCTCGCTTGACATGATGATGATTTCTACGTCATTGACAAATTTTATATGATTTAGTTCGGCATTTTTCACATGATTAACGAACAAATTATTAAACTAATATACGGATAAAAAAATTTTGTGTGAGATAAATTCTAAAACCCCGCAGATTTTGTCTGTCTAAAATATAATATTAATTAAACTGATTTCGTCTATATTAATAGTAAAATTATGTCAATATGCAGGAAAGACTCACAGCGCTTTTAGTAAAATCCAAGCGACGTGCAACAGACACAAGGCTGTGAATAAAACGATTTGAAACTTTTTTTATATCGAAAATTTGTCCCCGAATAAAAAAGAGTTGGGTTTAATAAGGTTTGATCCGAAACTAATCACTACAATTTTTAGGGCCCGTATCAATTTATAAAATTCTTCTTTTAAAATTTTGGAGTGTACAATATTAAAATGTAATATTTCATCCTTCAATTTTATAGTTTTTTTGTACTAGAATATTAAACATCATAATGTGTATTATAAAATTCTTGTAATTTTTTTTTCGAAAGGTCACAATAAAAAACAGATTAGACTTACTTTTAACAATTCAATTTCTATTTTAATTTAAATTTGTTATTTATAGTTCATACGTATACGATATACATTTATTGTATTCTTGGAGATTATTAATTATCTATGTATAATTGCTTTTATCTGTGCTTAAAAAATGTGTATTATTATATTCGTCAATATTCATGATAAAATACACACCTTTCATTACTACTTTCATTACTAATCTATATAAATAATATTAAAATGTCTGTTTGTAATATCAAAAACAATTTTTTTTTTTTACATTTTTTTTTGTCTGTCTATTTTGTCTTTTGTCGGTCTGTTTGTTCCGGCTATTCTCCGGAACGGCGGACCGACTTTGACGGAACTATTTTAGGAGATAGCTGAAGTTACTCCGCGTAACTTAGGTTGTTTTAATTTATCGAAAACAATTAGGGTTCCGCGTAAAAAAAATTAAAACTCATGAAAGTGTGAATAAAATTCGATTTAATGCTGTTTTACGAGCAAGTACTTGAATTTATAAGAAATATTTTAACTTTATCTTAACACCAAATAAAAATTGGGGAAATAATTAGGGTTCTGTATAAGAAAAAACACGCAGTGAAGAATATATGAAACGCGGGTGCGGCCGCGGGCACACAGCTAGTTTTTTAATAAAATTTAAGACGTACAGTCTATTAAAGTATATGTGCAACATACATATATTAGCATATAAGTTTGTTCGTATCTCCATAATATTAAACAGTTTTTTCAGTTTAACTTCCTAATTTGGTTAAAGCGTTTGTGTGTGTGTGTGTATGTAATGTATCGCTATTAACTGTAGCATTATTTTACAACAGATACGATATTATACTTGTTCTAATCAAGCCGGTACAGAATTTATGACGCTCAGCAGTTACCCAGTCGACAGGTCTCCACCTGGCTGAATAAACCGCATATATTAGTGATAAAATAAATTAAACATCATCATTAATTTAAGACGGTACATTGATGTCATTTTTGAGCTTATGCATTATGCTATCGCACTATCATAGATGTGGTGAAAATTATAGTCCAAATTACCTTCATACATTGATAAAGAGTGATAGAGGCCAAAGACTAAATTCTATATAGTTATGGATAAATTAATTTAGAAACAATCCATCCAATTAACCGAAAGACGTCCACCGCTGGACATAGGTCTTCCTCAAAGATCTCCACTAAGGCTGGTTTTGCGCTGCCCGCGTCCAGCGGACTACCGCGACCTTCAATAAGTTGGCAGTCCTCCTTACGGGGGGCCTACTCACGCTGCGTCTTCCAGCACGTTCAGCCCATTCTCAATTCTTTGGCAATTCTCCGGGCAATGTCGGTTACTTTAGTTCTTCTGCGGAATAAACAAAAACGAAACGTTATCAAAAATAACATTAAAACGCACGCTTACTCAAAGCAAGTTCAGACTGAAAAGCGCATTATGGAATGGAATTAATCTTTGTCGTCATCATAAAAGACCAAATTTGATTTATCTGTTCTCTTGATATGCTTGTAACTCAAACACCGCTTAACCGAATTACGAAATTATATTTTAAATCATAACCTGACTGTTAGTATATATTTCGTTCTATTAGATAGTAGATCGAAAATGTTTATGCCGATATTTGTGAATAAGGTCAATCAAAAAGTATAAAATATCATATTCCTTTAAATAACTTACCATACAAGTAAAATATTTAAGAAAGATAATGTACTGAAAAGTGCGAAGAATTGATGTATGCGGCTAGAACAACTGCCAGAGCTGGTAATTACACGGATACACTAAGAAATCTGCACAGCCAGTGGTACTATGGACGGGATGTTCTTAGTTAGGAATTAACTCCTATGAAGACTGTAACTAAAGCAGTATAATTATATATAAACACAGTTTAACGGAAAATTTTACTGAAAAGTATTTAAGAACTTACTTAAAAATACCTCTTAAACTAAACTCAGAGTGGTAAATACTCGTTAGATAATCTGTTATACGGATTTCATTCTATAAAATACATCGACAGTTTGTATTGGTAAAATCAGTTAAATAGATTTCGTTATCGCGTATAAATCGTGACCAAGACAAATTAATTTAAATTTTACATAAAAAATATATAGGTACCTAAAAAAATATTGTAATATTTTCAGCATCTAATATTGATTTTGAGTCACCAAAACATCCTTTAATATTCCCTATTTCAAATTAATTACAAACAGGTTTGCCATGGAAAAGGCAGCAAATAAATAGTTACAAATAGTCTCTAATTCATACGATGGCCTTAGGGAATTCATAACGTGTAATCAATTTGCCACGAGATAGAAAGGCAGAAATGATTGATTCTTAGAGCGTTATTATAAAGCTAATGATACTGAAGGTAGTTTTGTCATCAACTAAATTTGCTTTTATGTTCTTAAATGAATTTAAAATAGGAAATTCCTAATTCTAAAAATTATCGTTTTACACTTTCCAAGGTTTATATCAATTGCATTAATGAATCAACTGAATTTTGCTTTTGGCCACAATGCGACACATGGACTAACATTATACCGTCTCTTCTTAATTCAGTACTTGTACCGTTATGTTATAAGAAACTTTGAATTCTCACAAACATTATGATGTGGTTTTAAATTTAATGCTAAAAACATGTAGACATAATATTGACAAATTACAGCAGTCAAAAATCGAATGATTTTAACCAATGACTTGTAATGAAGACATGTATTGTTTCCACTTATTCCAACAAGAATAATGTACAATTACAATAAATATGACTTGGTTTTTAATTCTGACATGAAATCCGTAATAATTCAAGTTGTAATAATATATAGTACCCACATACATTTTTTTGCTGTAGGATTACTTTCTTTTCTTTTCAATAATTTCATAGTAAATACAAACGACTCGACACAAATCATTCGCACGAGTTCGTGTAATGCTTCGAAGCCTGCGCAACCAGTTATTGGATATTTTTTAATCTCCTATAGTTAACTATGTCCACACTGAAAGTAATATTAAAGACTATAATTACACATTAAAATAGTATGTATTTTAGTGAAATAACAGAATTGACATCCTCATATATGTACGTTTTAAAGCAAACAAAGTCGTTCAAACTGATAATTAAGCCGATGTACGTCTTAAAGTACGTAATAAGAAAACGAACTGGTTTGGCTCGTGTTATTTCGTAATTTTTGCTTGTGGAACGTGCCATGCACGAGATGACGTTAAATATACGGTACAATGTTCAAATGTATGCTATTTTGATGTTCACGATTTAAATATTTCTCACAGATAAATAACCAGCGGTGCAGCGTCGGCCAATGTTTCTACTTTTTGTGAATTATACAAAAAAATAATGATTTATATGGACTCCCGCTATTCTTGTTTACGAAGTGATCGCCGAACACAAAGCGAAAAGATCGATATCATTTCACATAAATGCGTTCGGCATGATGCGAGAATTTTGACACCAAACATTGGCGATAACATCTTAAACCATCTAATGTTTTAAACAAACTCTTTTATATGGGTTAACTTAATTTTAACAGAATAAAAGAGATATTCTAAACGCTTTGTTTGATATATTGATGGCCAATATTAATTTCCTTTTTAAAAGTAACAAAAACAACAATCTGTAGAAAAGTATGAAGCAGCAAAAAAATTAAAAAAATTAAGTAGTCGGACATAAGTCACATAAGTTAAAATGAATTAGTTATACAACCTCAGACTATGATATAGGTGGTTTGTTTTTGGAATGCATATGCAAGTAATTTCGATAAACCTCCGTTACAGTGATCGACGGTTAGAAACAGGTGCTTCTGTATTTTACACGACTATGGAATAAAGACTAGACGTTAAACACTTTAGTATAGCCATACTCTTTATGTAGATATTAATTGCAGCTATAAATTATTTTTATCAAGACTAATGACTCGAGTCCTATTATACATAAAATGTATGTGCACATATTCCTCATAAATTAAATTATATTTCAATACATTTATATAGTACGATTTTAATTCTATAATTGTTTATATAACATTTTAATAACTAAATCTTTTAGATATTCATTACTAATATTAGTAGATTATGCGTACTTAAATTATTTAGATAATTTTTATAATGTCTTTAATGTTTTGTTTTTGTATTTAGAAGATTTTTTTTTTTTTAGTTTCGCAATTATCGCTAATTAAACTTATAGATTATACGCATATTTTTAACTAGATGCAACAATAATACAATTATAGGACTCTGAGTACTAATTTTCTAATCTAATTTTCGTGCTCGACACGTGCAACCACCACACACATGATGAAAAATCCGTCATAGGTACTCGCTAAGGCGTTCCATGATCAGCAAATGCATAACCAGACCTAACTGCAATTTCATTTAATTTAATGACTCAAAAAGAAAATTGATATCTCAAATTATATTAAAACTAAAGTTAACATCTAAAAATATATAAAAAAGATATTATTCAGTTAAAAAAGTTATAAAAACAGTTTATCTAATCGGATAAAATATTATTGGTAGAACGATCAAAGCTCGGCTACCTGCATGCATTAGGAATCCGCAAAGCCACTTAGTTACAAGAATCACCTACAGACCCGTTGCCCGTATTCCCATTAACCAATAAAAAATAGATGTCGGATAATGTTAGGATCTAGTATTGAGTGATATAAAAGGTATGGAGCTGACATAAAAATGTAATATTACAAATTTAAAAATGAATATATCTTACTAAAACATATTCGGAATTGCATTACTAAATAAATTGTATAATTTATCAAACGGTTTTAAAACGAATGTAAAACTTTTAAAATTCATATTATCATAATTAACACGAGAATTACATCTTTTTAAAATATTGAATTAAGGAAAACTACATAAGATTATAAGAGTCTTAATAGACAAATATATTATTATCAACATTAAACATATTAGAATTAGTTATTCAGAAAGCTTTTATTAATGTCCAGTTAGGCTACTCGCTTACTTATAATACCCGTTTTATTTATTGACTTAATCATAAAAATTATTCGCTTAGTATTTCCTTATTTGAAACTAATAATCATAATGTATATATATTTTAATAAAAATCGCCTTCGGGGGCAATTTCTAACGTAACTTATTTGGAAACGGTCATCTAATTATAATTAGAATTTTGTTCTGTTAGCCAATGGAAAACATGAAGAATCTTAATCGCTACTGATCATAAATCTCTAGAATATACCACTACGTATGACGTCACACTATGCGTGCTTCTTACAAGTTCTATACTTCGTTTTGTGGTAAAGATATATAGTAGCATGCCTTTATCAATTCCCACCAAAAACTTGAAACGCTTGCATCTCTAAATTTATTAGCCAAATTATATTTTTTTAGTTGTACGTATTATTTTTAAATGTATTTTCTAGTTTTTGGTGGGAATTGATAAAGGCATGCTACTATATCTCTTTCCCACAAAACGAAGTATAATACCATAGGGTATTCTAATCTTAACAAATGGTAATGATCTGGTTGTTTCTCATTTATACAAAGAGATATGTATGGTTTGTTATGGATAATCGCGCAGAAACGATTTAATAGATTTTTAAAATTTATAATAAGCTAGAGTAACATAGAATATATTTTATTATTTCAAATTAGATATTTTTATATAGCCCTGAAAAGCCAGAACGGGTTGCTAGTAACCATTATAATTTTAAACAACATCGTTTTGAAGTAACACGTTATAATTATAAAGTTAAATATAGACATCGTATTTGTTTATTGTCCAAGTCTCTATTAATCGTTCTGTCATAGAGTACTTGGATAAAAGTGCGTATTAGTGGTCGATGTGGTCAGCCTTATGCGAAACTAAACCAGTCTCATGCAGCTGACGTTTAGGCACCTATTAGCGGGAGTACCATCTACATGCAAATTGTTTCGCCTGTACTATTTATTAAAACGTTAGTATTTTTAAAAGACACTCACTCGGAACCGGTAACTACTATGCGTGTTTAATCGTAACATTGGTTTTTGAAGCTGCTTTAATTATGGAAACATGTTACGAAGTACCACAACGTATCGTTTAATATTTATGTGTGAGCCAAGGTCTTTGACTACATTTACAATTTTGATCGTTTATATTAATACCGAGAGTATTTATACGTATCAGACATGTTGGCGCGCTTTGAGTTATGTAATAAATATGCTTTTGATATCGAAGCAATAAATATTATTGGGCATGCAGTCAAAGCGGTTATATTTGAATATTTATTTTGAAGCGATGACGGCGCAGTGGGTATTGTGACCGGATTCCGCAACAATGGACGCGGGTTCGAGCCCACCTATCCAACTGAAGGAAAACATCGTGAAGAAACCATAGAATGGTGGTAAGGCATTTTCTAATAATGCCCGCATGTGTAGCCATCCTCAACTTGGAAAACATGTCCCCAAATACCAACAGGTGTGTTCCGGCAGCATCGCTTGAGAACCAGTACATCTTAGTGTGTTTACCATCCTGGACCACATCGTCACTTAACATCAGGAGAGATTGTGGTCAAAGCACTGAGCCTATACCATGTAAAAAAAGGTTTAAACGTTTAAGTCAATCTTAATAATATTTTCCTTGAACAAAAGTGAATTTATAGATATGTATTATGAAACTCAGTATGCATTAACTCTATATTATTCTCTATATCCAAATTAATTTTGTCATCTAAATTTAAATTATTAGATTAATTTCATTAATCCCATTACCATTAATATAATACATTGTAATTAAGTTAATTCAACTATTTATAACTTAATCCAAAGTTTTATATTGTTATAAAAATAACAAATGTAATGGATTGTAATTATCTACATGCAGTGTACGTTATGTTATACTAGAATTATAATAAAGATTATAAATATGGAATTAAATCTTAATTAATCGTTAAATGCAGATACAAAAACGTATTCTTAACAGCTAAATGTAAACAATTATCGTATTATGGTATGCGTATTGAGATATGTTTTTTTTGTTAACTATTCTAATATTATAAACAGAACATCATTAACCATATACAAAATAGTCCAATGATGTTTTTTTTACATTGGTAGCATAATGTGCACGTATTACTTGGAGTACGTACCGCATTTACTATGTCTACCAATGGAGTTTACACCTGCTAATACAATAATTATAATCAAGATAATTAAATGTTCCCAGAGTTATGTTACAACGCATAGTTTAATGAGCCAATCGGCTAATTAAATGCTGTTTAGTAAAAATAAACCCTGGACTTGAAGTCCAATGCCCCTTATAATTATAACTTCCAATTTGAAAATACATTCTGAAATCAACTATAAATGTTAATTGACCTTTTTTCTGAACAAATTCATAAGTACGAGGATTCTTTAACAGTTCTAACGAAATGTGAAACTCCCATTTCATAAATATTGTTTAATGTAACCCAAACGTAATCTAATTTTGTGAAAGTCAATATAATAGTTTAAAACGAGAAAATTAAATTAAATGTTTACCAAAAAAACGCTGGATACGGGTGGCGCAAGATCGGTCCTCGTGGAGACCTTTGGGGGAGACCTAGGTCTACCAGTGGACGTCTTTCGGTTGAATAATTAGATGGACCAGTAAAGGTTAATTAAGGTAATAATATAATTAGCTATTACGGATAAACTTCTAAGTGTGGATAGACTTTTCTTCAAAGTATGTTTTTTGCTTTGATATAATAAACAGAATAAAGAACTATAATCGAGTTAAATTAGTTGGGTTAATAATTATAACGTATGTAATAAAAATGGTTTAGCGAACAGAATAAATTATTTGTTTACAAAATCTATTCACACACATTTTTTCCAAAAATATTATATCCTAAGTTAAAATCGATCCAGACTGTCTGGTAATTAGCCCCAAAAAACACGCAGTTAGATAAAAGTTTAAAATTGCATTTTTGGTAAGTTTGAAGATTAACGTAAACACATTCATACGTATTTAGTTATAATCTGTATTTTGATATTACAAACAGATATACGCCTTTACAGTCTGTATACAAACGAAATTTAAATATTTAAGTCGTTTCGTATTAGATAGCTCAATGAATAGTATAGTCGTCCTTCGCGAAGGCCGCCGCGGTCGGATGGATGTGAGTGACCTGTCAACTCACAACCTGCTGCGCTATGCACTCCGCGGACGGAGAGGCGCGCGACCAGCGTGCGTCGCCCGCGCCCGCCATGCGCCATCTTAATTACTACTACCAGTAAGGCGCCTCGACAACATGTTTATTTTTAACTTATGATTTTTTTTGAAAATTCTTCTCATTAAATGCACGATTCGTATGGATGTCACTAACGTGACTTACTTGTCTGCTTACAGTTTGTCTTGTTTTACAACGCGCGGATTCCTGAAAACCAAAACGCGTAGATAGCATACGTCGGATACGGTGTTCGTATACCGTTTAATTACTAACATGTTATTGGTTTTAAGTTTTTTTTAACTGAGTAAAATAATGTTTGAGATGAATTACACTAATTTTGTACAACCTATCTAGCTATTACAATACATGCATTTTCAAATGCCAAAACATACACCTTACTCACGTAATTTTCGGCTTCAGTCCGCTATCTGTTACTACTACCAATAAAGTACCTAAGGTATAATGGTAAATATTTTTATGTTATGGATAAACATACCTCATTAAAAGTATGATCTCTATCGAAACCCTTTTTTGAAGCGCCAGCAAAAGGTGACCTTGATCAAAATGCCAAGATTAATTCCACACCGGGTACTTTATAACACATACGTGCCTCCGCACGAGTTCTCATTGCGACCGCCTTTTTCGGTATGATGCTTGTTGAAAATAAAAATCCTAGGGTAGCCACCGAATACCTGATCCTTATATTGCAAAGACAACATTTAATAGTAAACGTAAAAAACTTATCGAACGGCTGTGAAGCGTCTACAAACTAGTCTAAAGTTTTTTATGATTACTTTAGCTTTCGATCTTTTTACGATCGATACTTTAAATTATTGGAATATCAAGTAACCATGCAACGGAACGTTGGAACGATGCATAAATATTTTACATTACCCTAGAATAGAAGTAAAGTGGACAATAAAACAAACTGTGCATGTTTGCAGTGCAAAATGATAATGCAAATTTATCCCACGAATATTTCGATCGGTCATCGAACTCGTCAAAGCAGGAGATCAAAGCTGGCCGGCTATCATCGCCCGTTCATATCGAACGTTGAATCTTTGTCATTCGCACTCAACTCGACGTGGAGCGACGTCGCGGTAACACAAGCACCGCCGCTGTTGGCAATTAATGTAACCAAAGATCATCAATAAACAACTTTATCACTTCATCGCCCTCCTGACAACGAAGCCATTTAACAACTAGGGTCCTGTATATTATAAAGTTTTGAATATTCAGTCACGCACATCTTTCAACGTGTTGCATGATGTCGGTCGCGCCTTGTTTTATTTGCGTATTAATTTACGAACCGAACAAGAAATTGAATTATAAATAAATGTTTATTAAAAAACGCTTTAGAATGGTTGTATAGGTAAATAAATTTTCGAATCGATAACGCAACCGGATCAATGGAAAAAAAAGTTCTAATTTGTTGACAAATTTTGTTCTAATGAAATAAACAAGTTACCTAAGAATGTTTAATCAATTATGAACATTTAAACGTAAGATCTGGTATATGAGGAGTCGAGCCGGTTCGCTGTCATTCCATCTAAGGTAATCCCGTGGTCGATCTATGCCGCGTCGCAGATATTGTTTTTAAAGTAATGATATCAACTGACGCTTTCAATCAATATGAAACGAAGCTAAGTATTTCATAAGTACATAAAATGTTAAACATATTTATAATTCATTATGTGTTTATGAATTATGGCATATATAACTCATGCGGAATAAAAACACAGTATTGTAAATCTACAGAATGTCCACGCATTAGACATTATGAAGAATTAACTGAATTTAGTATTTTATAAGTATAAGCGGTGATGGCGCAGCGGGTAGTGCTGCCGGATTCCGCGTCGATCGACGCAGGTTCAATGCCCACCTATCCGACTATAAAATCGGCCTGAGATTTCGGTGATGGAAAACATCATGAGGAAAACATAGCATGGTGGTAGGGCAATATCTAATGATGCCCGCCTGGGTACCTACCTACCACACTCAAGTTTGAAAAACCTGTCGCCAAATACCAATAGGTGTGTTCCGGGAGCATCACTTGAGAACCAGTACCTCTAGGCTTAGTGTGTTTACCTTCCTGGACCACATCGTCACTTAACATCAGATGAGATTGTGGTCAAAGCATTGAGTATAAACCGTGCAAAAAGAAGTGTAATTAATTTTTTTTAAGTTCTCTGCATAACGTGAACATTAAAATTTGCCGGCATTTTTTTTATTTTGAATAATTTTATTGTTTAAATTTGTAATACAGTTAATGTCGTATACGCCAATGATGCATATTGAATAAACAAATTATTTTTAACCTATTTGTTGTAAACCGATAAATTTACTTGTCCAATAATATAATCGTATTATTATCGATATGTAAACAATTAGTTATTTCTCTCAAATTTCTACTAATCAATATAGTAAAAATAACCCTCTGGAAAAATGTCGTATTTTTAAAAGATGGTCATATTTTAATACTAAATATTCTTATTAATATGTGTAGGACAATTTACTATAGACTAAATACAAGGCTAAACTTAAATATATGTACATATAAAATTTATTTATTTTACTACAAAGTCAGATAGCAAACAGGATGGATTGCGTGGTAAGAATCGAAAATCGCATTACCATTCGCGTGAGAGATACAAAGAGATACGAGATCAGATCATTCGAATTGATAAATTACATATCGTTTACTTAGTGGTATTGCCTGGGATTATTCTTAAGCCATAAAAATAATATAAACAGATAATTTAATAACCCTAAAATCGTAATTTAATTGGTTAAAGAAAGAAAGAAATAATTTAAACAGTTTTACGGTTCAGAATATGTTCTAATAATCGCATTTCTAAGTACATATTTTAAAAGTATTCTTATGTAATTTTTAAATATCTGTTTAAAATTGGTTTGAGATATCAACGAGAAATGTTAATTTAAACCATTTATTATAAAGCTCTACTTCTGTGTGAGTACAGTTAAAATGGATTTCATTTTTTTTTTTTTTTTTCTTTTTCTTTTTTTTTATACTGTAATTGGCTCAGCGCGATCTGAAATTATGTTAAGTGACAATATGATCCAGTATGGAAAACATTCAAAGTCTAGAGAGCTACTGTTCCTTAAGTGATAGAAGCTTGGCGACAAATTTTGAAACTTGAGAATCGAAGCTATCCAGGTGAGTATTATAAAATATCCTCACGATACCCTTTTATCACGATGTTTTTTGAACCTAGATCCGTTTCTAGTCTTCCAACATCTTGCTTTTAATCTCACTCAATGTAGATGTTGTTTTGAGAGCAAAAAATCAAAATATATTTTTTATTTTATTTCTTGTCATGATAAAAATACATATTAGAAGTTGTCTGAAATTAACAGTGACTCCCTAAGGTTACACAACAACAACCATTAGGTATTAACAAATATATATATGATAAAAACAGACAGTAATTTTACAGACGACGTTTTTTTAAAAACATTACATTGTTGTCAGTAATTTTTATGTAACAGTTTTCTTTCGAATGTCAAATTAAAATTACCGAGTGATTTAGGTATAGAAAAAAAAATAGGAGATTACGCAGCAACAACCATTAGATATAAACAAAATATATATATATGATGAAAACAGACAGTAAATTAACAGACAACGGTATTTAAAAAAATCACATTGTTGTCAATTTGTCAGTAATTTTTATGTAACAGTTTTCTTTCGAATGTCAAATTAAAATTACCGAGTGATTCGAGTATAGAAAAAAAAATTAGGAGATTGGAACACAAGATGAACTGCACAATAAGACAACAACACTTGGTAGTTAAAGTTGTGGGTGTTTATATGGGGCACGGTTTTGTTACGTTCGGTGTTATTTAGCCACGAGGCTACTTTGAGTTGGCTCCTCCTTCCATTGTGTCGGACAATACGCTGTAACTTTTCACTAACGAGACGTGAATAGTATAATTTATAAGCGGTAGCGTATATATATATAAAAAAAATTTCATGTCATATTATTTTACGATTAAAATTGCTAGCGAATTCTCATTACTATTTAGAGGTATATACTTCGATTCACGTTTGCATTTTTTTTTCCAACTGAATAATATTATTCTATGCTTTGACAGCTTTGGCAACGGAATAATAACAATAGTATTAACGTCGGTTTAGACTGTTGCGTATAAACATTCCGTTGTGAACTATGCTCTACAAAATATAAATTAGCGTAGTAAATACTTGGAGTATTTAGGAGTATATTGGGACTTAAAATATTCATTGTTAATAAACATCGTTTAAAAATTATTAATTACAAAAAATTCTACTATCCGATTTAAATTAATTTTCAGTTTATAGACTATAAGCAATTGTAAAAAAAAAATATTACAATTTTTCTAAATAAATAATGGTAGTAGTTTTTGAATGTATTTCTTTAACTTTTACTCTCACCTATAAATAAGCTTAATATAATTGATCCTTTTAGAAAGAAAAAACAAATCTGTAGTTATTTCTTATAACCCACACCGCAGTGAATGCCCGCAGCATATTCACATTTGTAAAAAAACCATAATAAGAGTTCGCTTTTGGCATATTGTATTGACATACGATAAATATTTGCAAGATTACGCCACGGCGAGATTGCAGCGAAGATCGGTGCAGTAGCTGCGGGGTATAACTATCACATACCTCTCTCTACGCAGCTGAGAATATGTTTCCAGCAACATACGTATATTCCGACTATAATGAAACTATTATTCTCTGTTATTAATTTCTACTTGCATAAAAACATATTGATTTGCATAACTATAGTATATCTATATAAATATAAGTCATTGTATGATGATATGCCTCAAAATCTCAATTTTTTTACTCAGGTAATAGCGAAGCCAAGTTACGTACCATTTTGGTACCCTTGTACAAGTAATGTTTTTCGGCTGATTTATTTATTCTCTTGTGATCTTATAATATAGGTTACTGACCCACAAAACTGAACTGAACTAATTCAGTTTGACTACCGGTCATGGTATTAAAATTTCTTATATAATTATATACTTTTTAGAGTACCTCAAGAGTATGTCAAACTGTACTATTTTTATGGTAAAATATGTATAAAATAATTTTTCAACTTAATTGTAAACTTAACTTTGTTCTTTTCTTCTCTGATGTCTGCGGGTAAACTATTCAATATATATGGGATTCTCTTTTTGAGAGTTCTGTCTCCATACAGTTTGGTAACTCTCGGTACCACATATTTATCCGCGGCCATCCCCCTTGTACTATATTTATTAATAACATTTACCATTCGTATATACTCCTTATTACTATGCTTTTTAACGAGTACAATGTATTTATGCTTAATACTAACCGGTAGTATATTACTAATTTTAAATATTTTACGGTAATCGAGTTTAAATTTGATTTTTTTTTTTTATCAACAGGTAATTTTATGAACCTCATTTGAATATTTTCTAGTTTATCGATATAAGTTTTAAATGTAAGCCCATAGCAGTCGGGAGCATAGTCCAAAATAGAATCTACCAAGTAATTGTACAGTAATTTTAGTGTGGCAGTAGGAACTCGGTAACTGAGATGATAAAATTTCCCAGTAACACTTTCAGTTTATTGCATATAAAGTCTATATGCTCCGTTCAAGAACAATGTTCATCAACTTTCATACCCAAATATGTTGCGCACTTAACTCTTTCTATCGGTTTGCAGCTACAGTTACTTACGTTATCGTGAAAACAAGGTCAAGAATGAGCAAATAATAGCGGAGAGGTATTATTTAAAGGTAAATAGGGAGAATGTATATATAATAATTTTGTTTTCTCTGTATTTAACGTTATTCCGGTGTCGTGTGACCATTTGACAACAGCGTCTATGTCTTGTTGGTTAAGGTGACAGATGTTCAGTAGATCGATGCCAGCGCGTAAAGAGTACAAATCATCCGCAAACATGAATGATGAACAGTAGTTCATACTCCACACACACTGTTTACATGCATCAAGTAGCATATAGGCCTACATCCTGATCCTTGGGGAAACCACTTCGTACTGGTTTTTCATCACTTAGCGTGTTACCAACCTTCACCCGGTAACAACGTGAGGTGAGGTAATCTCTAAAAAGCGTCTCTGTTAAAAGCGCTCGTCCCGTAGTTCGGTGAAGCTGTAAAGGAGTCTTTACTTCTCAAGTCAACAGCGTTAACTATTTCCAAAAAAAAGATTAAATGCCACGTGATACAATATCCTCGGATAACCGCTGATATCCAGAAGTTTATAAAAACACTTTATATCTGACGTATTATAAATTACGGATAATACAAGAAATAAATTCCTATTAATACACGATTTTGTACCACATTGGGAAAAAAATCGTAAAGTGTATTTACTAATTAGACTTCCTATAATCTTTTATTAATATTAAATCTACATACAAATTATCATTAAAAACATTTTTTGCGTTTTTTTATTTTTTTATTTTTTATAAGCCATTGCTTTCTAGTCATGTGCGCTCTTTTATATCCTGCAACTTCCAAATCACATTACGTACTCTATTTTCCGTTCTAAAGAAACACTCTACGACTATACACTCATCCTACTCCCATCCATAATTCGCGTCAGTCTTACTCTGCTTTATTTTCTATTAAAGTTCTATATTCTATTTTCATTAAAAAAAATGTTTTTAACCTCTTGAGCAACCTGGCGTTTACGCCAGCTTTCCATTGTCTCATTTTTATGGGTAATCGGCATATTAATTTAAATGCAATTGTACAACTATCAAGAACTATCAACTGTTAAGAACTTTTAGTAAACAATAAAAAAACATTAAACATTGATTATTATTTCAGAGACACACGTGTGTTGTATCATAATCGTTATGTCCGTAAATGAATGCTATATTTTTAATTTCTTTTTTTTTAATTTATTAATTCTTAGTAATATCCACCGCGGAATGTATCGAGCGCCACCCTTAAAAAGCCTAATTTAATTTAACAGGTAGGCAGAGTTTCTTTAATAATAGCCCTACCTCTAAATTACATAGTAGGATAATAGCTAGAGCGAGCAATCAGCAATTCTTTATTTTTGCTACTGTTTTTTTTTTGTAGTTCCATAAAAAGTATATCCCAACCCACAAAGTTGATTTTACTACTGTTAGCGCTCCTTGCTAATTATTTTTATTCCATGCCATTTCTCTACACATAAACTAAAAATTATACGTTTATATTTTTTAATCAAATCAAATATACTCAAATTACATTATGTAAAATTCATTCATGCTTGTTTAAAATCATTTTTTTTAATTTAAAAATATTATGTTATCTATCAAAATAAATATTTTAAACTATTTGTAATTTTAAATAAACATATCTATGTAAATAATGTAAGTAGGTATACGATATTATCTAATTTGAATTTCAAATAATTTAGTAAAAAATTACTCAAATATAATTAGTTACCAATAAAACATAATCATGTTATATTGTAAACTAACGTCAATTTATTGCCTTCAACAACTGAGGTAGCCAGCCTATCACAAAAGTAATCTTCGATTTTTAATTCACAAAAATTACAGAGCGCTAGATCGTCGGATTCTATTATATAGATTGGGAGAATCGTTAAATTGGAATGACTAAGCACAACATGAATATTATTATATATCATGAGACTTATGATCTGGGAGCTGATGTCGTGAGCACGTACTATTTATTGGGAATCGGAGTGGTCTGTTTTCACCCGGCAATCGGGCAAAAACCACCACGTAGCGATTAAATTACAGGGGAGATACGAGAAAACTTAGCACTCGTTAGGTGTTAAAATTGCCATCATTCCGAAAGTTGATGTGCGCCCCGCCTCTATTTAAAGTGAACCGACTTTTTGCCGACAAATTTTAAAACTCAAATGTTTTTTTTTTACATACAATGATTTGTAGCCGCAACTGATATACGCCGAAATGGGATGATCGGAAACCGAATCTGGTCGATCGTGTGAAAATAACTTTGGGGTTAGTTTATTTTAACACAAACTAAATTATAAGTAAATTTAACATAACATGTAACGTAAGTAATAATATTTTTTTATTTCATGCCGCTATATTATTTCTGTGGAATAAAACACACAATTAAATTTGAAGGTATTGCAGAAATATTTATTTTAAAAAATCTTATAATAATTTAAACATGAATATGGAATATAATTCTTAACACCGCTAAATTGCAATAAACTCCAATCTTATTTTTTTATTAAAATTTATTTCAATGTATCTAATCTAAATGAAATATAAAATTAAAAATATTGAATATATGAAGATATTGAAAGGGAACGTAGGACGCTCGCAGTAATAAGGAAGTAACATGATGGCCCGTAGGTTTGCTCGCTGTAGTGATAATGTAAAGATCTGCCTGTTCAAATCATAGTGCCAATGCTTCTACACGAGCAATTTCTGAGTTGGCTACAACCAAAAGACTTTTAATGCCTTGTGCGTCGAACACAATAACGTTTTCAGAGGACTATTGAAGCTATGATGGCGCAATGGGTAATTCCGAGTCAATCGACACGAGTTCGATCCACACCTATCCGACTATAAAATCGGTCTGAGCTTTCGGCGAAGGAAAACATCGTAAAGAAACCATAGCATGGTGGTAGGGTATTTTCTAATGATGCCCGCCTGGATAGCTACCACCCTCAAGTTAGACAACCTGTCGCCAAATACCAACAGGTGTGTTCCGGCAGCATCACTTGAGAACCAGTAACTAGCCTTAGTGTGTGTTACCATCCTGAACCACATTGTCACTTAATATCAGATGAGATCAAAGCAAAATGAGGTCAAAGCACTGATCCTATATTGTGTAAAAAAATATTAATAGGAGGTGCATTAAATAAATTTAAAATTATTGTCGTTAAAATTAGACTTAATTTAAGATTCGTAAAATGGACTAATTTAATCAAAAGTATTAGATTTATTAATTTATTGCAATTTTATATTTTCCGTAAAGATTTCTATTTTATTTAGATGTAATGAGTTGAGTTTATTTTTAAACAAATGCAACGGATAACTTGTTTTTAATCATATGGCATGTTGGTAATTCAAATTTAAATCTTAATAGTGGAATAATATGTAACGTCAAAGACCTCGTCATTAATAACACTTATCTATCCTAATAAATAAAATTGGAGTGTCTGTTTGTAATGTCAATTTTTTTTTTACTAAATAGATATAATGTATATACGAAATCAATACCAAAAATTCAATTTTTAGAATTTTGTTTCTGTCTGTCTATCTGTTTATTCCGGATAATCTTCGGAACGATTGGACGGATTTTGACGGAACTTTTTTTGGTAGATAGCTGAAGTTACTCCGGGTAACTAAAGGTATTTTTAATTCACGAAAATAATTAGGCTTCCGTGTAAAGAAATTAAAACTCATAAAAAATTGAATAATATCCTATGCAATGAACAGTTTTACGGGCAAGTGCTTGAATTTATGAGAAATATATTTACTTTATATTAATACTAAAGAATTTTTAGGAAAATAAATAAGGTTCCGTACAACAAAAATTAAAACGCAGTAAGGAGCATAAGAAACGCGAGCACAGTCACGGGCACACAGCCAGTTCATCTAAAAAAAAAAAAATAAAGTACCAAATTCTTCATCAGACTCCTAAAGAGCTAGTTAAGATCATTATTTACTAGTATAGCGATGATTTTAACACTATTGTGATTCGATTCGATTCGCTTTTGTCGATAACGAACGGACAGTTCTGATATTGAACAATTGATCCACATACTTTATAGACATATTTAACAATCGGTCACTTGTATCCTTTTCATATTAGATATTAGCGTTTCCTTCGTATAATACAGTCGTCAATCACCTTATTATTAAATAAAGACGTATTATACTAAAAATAAAATTAAAAAAAACCTCCATCGAAACGAAACATATTAAATAATAATATAGTACACAATTGTATTTAAAATACGAAGTAAATTACATTCACCACAAAACAAATGTAGAGTTTAATTGACTAATAATTTCATTAAAAAACCCTATGGTCAAATATTCCCAGAAAGATGGAAAGCTTCGATATTAGTATAAACCTTCCCAATTCAAGGAAATAACTTTAATTTTCGTGGATAAACAAGATTTTTTGTTATCTCTGCAACCTTGACCATCTATGAAAGTTACGAGTTTGAGATTTAAGAATCAATTTATTTAACACTTTTTTCTGCTATGACATTAAGCGCGTGGTAGAAACAATTTTTCATATATTTTGATATTATACAACTAGGCGAAATTTACTACGCATATTCAGTAGTCAACTAGACGTGAAATTGAAAGACATCGACGCAAACAAGTGTGGCGACAATAACTGAGTTTATCTTTGTTGTCTGTTACGGCGAATTGTGCAAAAGGGGTTCTACCTGCAAGTTGTACAATCGAGAACGAAGTTTAACCGAAAAACCTATTATAACGTTCCGAATTAGTCGTGAAACTTTACTGGACGGGGCTACGTGTCGTCGCGGTACATTACACAATATTCACAATAGAGAACCCTTCGATCTACTTAAGGACCTTCATTTTTTTCACATGTTTAATTTCGTTACTTTGTGCGTCGAAGTCAACAAGATGGACTTAAGGATCTATCGGCAAACTGCTAAACAATTCTTGCGTCACGGTCAATAGACTACGGTTAGTTTTTGTGCGGTTTTTTTTTCTAACACGTGGAGAGTTGAAAGAAACCGTTAGTTTTTACATACATTTAACTCTCTCCCTGATATTGCATCAACGAGTTAAAATCGGATTATCTACTTAACTAACATTAATATATACTTCCCTAGCATTTTACAAAACTCTTTTCTTAGACACACCTTTTGGGAATTCTGTATACATTTGCACATCTAATATTAATTTTTTCACCTCCTATTACTAGCTACGGATTTTTCTACCCAGAATAGACCATAATAATTATTAATCCAAATTCTCATCGGTGATAGAAGAGATCAATAATTATATTATCACAATTCTAAATTACATAAACCATAAAAGTATTAAATTATTTATACTTATAATAATATCCACAAATTAATACGCATCAATTAAAAATATTATTAAATTATTACCTGAACTAGTACTACCTCCAATGTCATTAAATGTTATTTCCTCACAATATTTTAGTAATCTTTGCCAATCTTAATACATAAATAATAATATTATAGTTGGACCGACAAAACTCCTAGTCATAATCGTTTATATCGAATCATAACAAGATAATGAAGAATAAAATAGTGTGAAATGGATGAATAAGGATTGCAAAAAATCGTTTAGGTGTTTTGCAAAAAAAAAAAAAAAAAACACGTTTTCTTGTTAAACACCCGCGGTGTAGAATTAACACAGTAAAATATGTTCACGTTGCTTTTTTTCTTTTATATAATGAGAACGTACCTCTTGAAAACAGGATACATTTCTTAACATGCACCTATTTCCGAAATGCTGAACATTCGTATCAAAATTAGAAATATTGCGGGTAATTTAAAACACAATAGCGCAACACCCCACATAATAAATTACAAGCTTTAAATTTGAAGTACCGGTGACATAATTTATATTATTTATAGGTTTAATGAAAAAAATACAATTACTCACGCCCATGCAAGCTCGTGCTATTAGTAAGATTTATATACCCTAATACACAATATCAGCCGTAAATTTGTATCCGACTTTAAAAATTCACACAAAATACACAATTCCTAGAGAAGGAAATAAATGGCGTGCCGATTTATTCAGAGCATCGAACCGGAAGCTCTTGAGAGTATTTTATCGCATTATGTAAACTCAGAATTGGTTTCAAACAAATATGAAACGTACAAACGGTCGCCTAAGCTGAGAAGAATAGAGGATTACACGAAATCCTGTTTTTGTTTGTTTTCTTCGTTTTAATTCTAATGTAAATTCTTAGGTAGGTTTAATTTCTATTGGCTGTTATTATAATATATACATTTACTCAATCAATGCAAAAAAACTTACAAACTTATTAAAAATAAAAAAACCAACGCTACTATTACTAACAAAATCTTCATTCTTAGTCTCTAAAAGGTTCCCATTTCTAATTGTCAAATACAAGAATGGCTCTTAATAGCGTCAAACAAAAGAAAATCATTATCAAAAGTAACACATATTGTGATTGGAATTATCACATGACGTTTCATTTGTCATTACCCCCTCGAGTATCAAGAATAAATTAAACAGTAAGATAGCACAAATAAGATAGTAGCTAAAAGCATCGGCTTCTGTATCTATGGTGAGGCGTCAGGATTATCAAAATTAATTCTATGAATGATTGCCATTGGAATACGAGAACGGAGATAAGCGTCTCATTTCAAAGCAATTTATAGTGTAGTCAACACTTTTCAATTAAAATTAAAATCTACCAGTGCGACTTATACTTCAGTAAATGTTATTTCAAATCTAAAGTGTCGGTATTAGTTTAGTCTGTGAAGATAATGCATTTCCCTTTATGCCCGTTTGTAAAAACGGCCGCACTATCGTTAACATTTATTTAACTGATGAAATAATACCTCTATCGCGGAGACCTTAAGTAACGCAGTCTCTTCTTTAATCAAACAGCTTCGTTTAACTGGCTTTCTATGAGAAATCTCATATTTAATTAATAGGATGATCGTAATTGAATCGTTTTGGTCGGGACGCTTTGCTCGCTGATGGTTGATACCAATTTCCATACAAGTACCTATAAATTTATAACAATCTATCACAAATTTATAAGAATCATTAAATTAAAATAATTTATTAATACATTTTTAGAATTCGGTGCAGAAATTAACAATAATATTCTCATCAATGGTAAATTAGCCAACTTTTAGTAGAAAGTACATAGTTAAGCTTGTGGTCAATGTAGGTAGGATTTACACTTCGTTGAGAAGTTTTGCTAAATTATCCCTTGTCCGTCTATTGGACCGAGCGTCTTTTGCAGCCACATCAAAAGGACCAGACCACAATGCCGACATTTCAACATCGGCGAACTAAAGACGCGTGCCTCTTAATCTCTATTGATATAACGGTAAGAAATATCGTATGAACACCTTACGCATTTTTTACTCCGATCCCTTTTGAGACATCCTTATAAAACGATGCACCGTTTTACAGTAAATATTATTTAATATTAGATAACGGTACTGTATCGCACCGTTATGAAGAAAAAAATCTTCTATCAAAGTGTTACAGATTTCGACGTAACTGTATCAGGACCCATACACTTCCGAGATTTGACGCACTACTTACTTCAAGGTGGAAGGAAGCAATACATTATTTTTACTCAACGATAAACATTATGTTATTGAATTACTTTTAAAATCGATTTCGTGCATTGGGATGCGCTGTTCGCGAGTTTGCATCTGCTGCTGGGGGGCGCTGATTTTTTGCTCCACATATTGTTGAGGACTGTCTCGATGTGGGCGCTTAATTATGGATCAAGTTTATAAAGATAATGTAATACAATCCTCATTGCGAACAATTGACCTAAAGCAAGGTGGCGTTGTAAGTATTAACTCGGTATTGTAAATGCGATCCACAGTCCTTCGTTTGAAATTTGAAGGTGTCTAGTTTTGGCACGCGTAAACCTACGAATGTAATCAAGGATTTAGATTACACCTTGGCCTACTTCAGAGATGCATTGAATATTATTAATCATACAAATGTGTCTCGATTCGTAACAGCAGATGCAAAGGGTTATTGTATAGAAAATGTTATTGTTGTTATGATTTCAATAGATTGGGACAAGGTTTACTCGAACATATCTTGGCATGTGCTAAATATTTTCTATAACGAATATAGATAAGACTTTATACAAAAGTTATATAGTAAAATATAAATATCTTTTCTATACGAAACGAAAATGTATTTTATTTACTGATATGACATTTGCGCTATAAATTATGTAGGTATCTATTTATGAAAATTTATATTTATATTATTTTACAATTCTTTTTTAAACTATATTTTTAATCTGCCCACGCCTCCTCTGTTCTATCTCAATGTCCTCTGAGCCTTCTACTTCCACAAGAAAGTGTTATCGCCCGTATCGAGAAGCTAGGTACTACATTATTTTATATTTAAAAAGACCAGATTGAGTTTCTTGCCGGCTCTTCTCGACTGGATTGTTTTCCGAACCGGTGATAGTGTTTTTAGACGTTCATAAGCGCCTTCTTACTGCCAAAATTGAATAAAGATTTTTTTTGGTTTTGATTTCATTTTTGATTTGATTTCAATATCAATTTTTTTTGTTATTCAGACTTTGAGATAAACTTTTTTTTATTAAAATGGACGTGTAACTAATATGTATTGTTTTTAAAGCGGTTAAAAAGAATATATTGAAATCTGAATTTTATTGCAAATTCAATGACAAAGCAAATGTGAATATTATTATTGTGCACATTTGTGCACATTATTAGCTTTGACTTAACGCAACTGCGCATTTCATAATGTCGGCAAATACTCAAAGGATTGTCGATGACGGATGAAGTATCGGTTGCTCAATGCGATAAATTGAAAGGGTGGTCTGCACTCCGATGCAATTCATAGGGGTAATCCAAAATCAAATTGTGTAATTCAACACTTGGCAAAAACTATACTTACTTGAAGTAGGTTTAGATCGCACATCACGATTTACCACGATTTACACTCTTACCTTGTGGTTTTCATTAATCTCATTAGAATACTTTTTGAATATTTTTATTCTAGGATACAGTGATATGAGTTATAAGTTTAGAATTAAAAGAACATATTCAAATAAAAGAAATTAGATTCCACCAGTTATACTGCAAGGAGTACTAATATTTTAATGTTCACATAATAATAATTTAAAAAACAACAAATTAGTTGATTATTATCAGTAATAATATGTAAAATTATTGAATTATTTCCTAATGAGATAAATAACTTTTCAAACATTTAATACAAAAAAATTTATTACAAAAATATAATTTTAACACATAAACACACAAGTAATGTGCAAATTTTAAAAATTTCGCTACACAGAAAACGCCAGCCTAAACAAATATTATAGTTTGCCCACCGGCGCCTGTAATTTGATAGGTGCTCGGACCTCGATGTTTTTAACTAAAGCCCATGTAAGCACACCGTTTTTATATGTAAGTAACGTAAAGCGTATTACATTAGAATTTCTAACAATTTAACATGGAGGTATAAACTATTATTTTCAGATGAATATGATGTGTTAATTCTTAATGTTTTAGCTTAAAATCGGGTTACAATTCTATCATTAAGTTTTTTAATCATTATTCCAGATAGTATAATATAATCACAGTAACATTCAAAAAGTAAAAAATAAAGATCCTTATACAAGTAGTAATTTTTATTATACGTGTGAACTTAGGGAAAAATGAATACAATCGAAGGTGCCTCATATAAACTTCTTAATTTAGTTATTTCAATAATTATTACCGACGGTTGTAAATAATACCGACATACAAAGATTCAAATCTTTGTCAACAACATACTTGAAACACTTTTAAATCCGATGTAACAAAAATGTAGTATATTTTTTGTATTAACAACAAAGAATTTAACCTAACCACACAGCTATGCGTATTGTACCAGTAGATCTAAACGATATAACAATATCGAAGCGATCCCCATAACTGAGCAGTGGAAACATTGGGTCAGGTACAAATTACGACGACGGGACTCAATCAAATGCGATGGTGGTCGTTGATAACGCGACACCGTCAATATAAAGACATAATTTAGTCAGCAAACCCAACAAAAAGTATATCAAAGAGACTAGATGAACGATGTTGCCTCCGCATTTTAATTAACGATTACAACTCGCGATTGAAACGTCCTGTGCGGAAAAATATATATACATGATTAGTTTTATTGCATCTGACTGTTTGATCGATATTCATTTTGTTTTAATGCAATAAATTGTACTGTTTTTACTGTTATTAATGTCAACGTACATAACTAATTTTATGACCGTGTATAATTATACACAGGATCAATTTTTTTGTATGATCAACAAAATTTATCCAGAAGGACTTTTGAAACGCTACTATAACCAGAGTAAAGAAATGAAAAAAAAAGTTTAAATTCTAATTAAACATTATAATATCATTTTACATTTACTCTTGAATTAATGAATTCTTTATTGTACCAATACTAACAATTTGTACACTGACAAACTTAACGGCACAAGGTATTTTCTGCCAGCTAACCAGTGATAATGGAGAAATAATCTATACTGATAAATAAAATTGGAGTGTCTGTTTGTAATGTCAATAATTTGTTTTTACTAAATTGATATGAGTGAATAATACGATACCAATACCAAAAATAAAAGTTTAAAAATGTTTGTCTGTCTGTCTGTTTGTTCCGGGTAATTTTCAGAACGCCTGGACGGATTTTGACGGGACTTTTTTGGCAGATAGCTGAATTTAATCCGGGTAACTTCTGACATTTTAATTAACGAAAATAATTAGTGTTCTGTACAAAAAAATTAAAACACTGTAAAGAATATATGAAACGCGGACGCAGCCGCGGGCACACAGATAGTACATAAAGGTATTCGTAAATATAGACGAAGAAATAACTTT
Organism: Samia ricini; assembly: GCA_014132275.2. Classification (NCBI taxonomy): domain Eukaryota; kingdom Metazoa; phylum Arthropoda; class Insecta; order Lepidoptera; family Saturniidae; genus Samia; species Samia ricini. The sequence continues at coordinate 27,015,791 of AP028159.1, read as the reverse complement.
ATAAATTTGAATATACACACATACATATACACATACATGTAACTAATAAATTACTGAATTATAAAATATCAATCTTAAAGATGTGCACCACTTCTTTATGGAATGTGGTCGTGAAAAAACTCAGCGAAACGAAAACAATTTAATGTTTTACATGTAATTTTACACGAAATATTAGCTTTGCCTGCAAGCATAGAAGCCAAATTTTTGGGGAAGGTTGCAGGTTAATTAATTAATAGATTGTTTAAGTTTGCAATTGAACTAACATGTTTTTGGTAAACCCAAATTCTTAAGTAAAATTTGAATAAAAAAAGCATCAATAATATATTTCAACCGAGCAATATCTGATCATTATAATTGATCAACTTTCTTCAGCAAAAAGAGAGAGTAATGCAAAACATTGTATGGTGGACTAAGGATATGTATTGTCGGTGAAGTAAAAGCTTTTAGTATTGTATAATAAAATATGGCTAATGAAGCATCTCGTCACTTCCTGCGCGAACCGTTCGGGAATACATTCGCAACCCGGAAACGGCTTTGTTGAAGACGATACGAAAACGAAAGGGTGAAGCAAGACCATTCCATCTTCTAGTAATTTCATGCGTGTATGGCTCAATCAATATGGCTTTCAAATATAAGTTTTATACCAAGCGTTAAGGATGAAATTGATTTTGTTGAAAATGACAATCATACTTTACCTGTAATTGATTGAAGAAACTTGATACTTTTTATAATCATTTGCATTCTTTTAGAAATAATCATTGAGATTTCTTGACAGGAAATATAATCATTAATTGTTTTTGGGCTTAGATTGTTCTAATATTACAATTTCTTCACAAAACTGCATACTAAGTATTCAGCAGTATTTTTAAAGTATATTAGAACTGTTGGCACTTAAAGTATTTTACATATCAACGTCATAGTTTTTCATCTTAAAGGTTTTTTAAAAGTCTAGAAATCTAGTTTTTTTTATAAATATTATATTCCAAAATTCCTGTATCTGTTTTTTTGTTCTCTTAAGAAAATAAAAAGTCTACATTGTCAAACTAGTCAATTCTTTGAATTTTCAATAACTCTTTTAATTTATAATACGTATATTTATTTTGTAATGTAATTGAGTGCAGAATAAATAAGAATCGTAAGTACACAATAGAGAAACAATGGATGGAAAACAGTGGAGAAATAAAACCTGTAACTGCGCAACAATCAAAACAGCGTCGATGTTTGTTCACACGAAATGACGCTCAATAATAATCTATCTTCTATATATGAAAGGAAAAAGGGTTTCTGTGACGCATCATCACCTCAAAAGTACTGAACATATCGAGATGGGACTCCTGCCATTCGAGGCGGAATATTTCGTAGATGGTTATAGGTTATTTATTTTATAGGAATTCATCGGACCTTTCTCATTTTTTTTTTAATTTCTTATCAACATTTTTTCCTCTAATAAAAGCAAAAGTCTCTCATTTTTCTTAATCCATTTGTTTTTTTTTTTAGTTTACGTTTGTATGAAATGTTATACGCACATTTTCGCTCACATCTGAAGAACATATAAAACGCAGGCGGAGCCACGGGCACCAGCTAGTAAATTGTGGTTAATTATAGTCGTAGAATTGTGGTACTAAACACTTTTCTAATGTATTTAACCTTTTTATAGGTAATTCGTGATAAGTCACAGCGAAAGTTACGGTACTTGAACTCATAATATGTCCATTCAAATATTCCCACATCAATGAATAGAATCCAGTCACTCCGAGACCAAGATAAATAAACATTGCACAAACATAACCACATTATCGCTTAATTAAATGTCGTGATGAAAGGCACGTGTTTATTTTTAACAAGCATGTTCCCTTTGATCGTAAATCGTATCTAGGTTTAGATTATGACACCTATTTAACTATAAAACTAGTTTGTGATCCTGTTCGGAGATTGGCTCCCACCCGTTTGTCAGGACAACTTATAAAAGTCGGACGCGCCAAAGAATCTCGTAAATCGACATCAACATATTTTTATAGAGATATATTTGAGGAAGGAAATTGCTATTAATACAACCAATATTGTATGGATCAAAATGAACTAATTTCAGTTCCCTGATAGCTCCGCTCGCGGCTTTGCTCGGGTCAACAACAAAATTCATTTTCTATCATAGTAGTTTAATGTAAAAAGTAAATTAATATTTTAATGCATTTTTTAAAATATTTATTTTTATATAATCATTTGCTGTATCATATTTCTCAATGTTTGCTAATTTCAAACAATCAACCAACCTATTGTTGGACATTGGTCTCCCCCAATAAGAGAGGGATTGCCATAATCACCACGCTTGGCAGGTGGGTTGACGATCGCATTGGGTGTTTATGGTGCTCAGAGGATGCTCCTGGTGCCCATCCCTTGGTACCCTTTAGTAGCCTTTTACGATACCCACTGGGTGATGTGGTACTATCCTCAGCCTGCACCACACGGATTGAACAAAACAAGTTCATACAAAAACATTTTTACTATTTTCTAATGTAAAGTTAAACTTAGACATTTGTTGTAGTAATTTAAAAATATGTTTTCTGTAGTAGTCCATACATCTTATTTCTTACCAGGTACTATAATTGATACTCCCAAATACGTATATTGTTATTCACTAAACTATATTACCTTTGTAATATTTACATTTCTTTACATATAATGTACCTACTCGATTTGTTTTATTTTCAAGTTATTAATCTTTGCTCAGTAGTAATCCATCGTTGAAAAGGTTAAGAACTTGATTGAATAACGATAACCAAAAGTAATCTTTATTTCGATAAAATAAATAAATATTTTGTCTGTTAAATCGGAAAGGAAACGTTCTTCCATCGGAAAAAGCTCTTGTAAATCTATCTTCGATAGCAATCTTGATGTACGGACGGATGCAAAACGGGATCGTACGAGCACCGAAGCCGCGACGGGACTTTGATTTAAGGAAACATGGCATTTCTCGCGATACCATAAAATCGAAGAATTACAGAAACTCTACTTTGCACATTTATTTTACCCATCATCATCTTTATCAATTATCTCATTTATATTCGGGGTCGGCGCAACATGTCTTCCTCTTCTATTAATCTCTATTTGAAATCATTTCTACATTCACTCCCTATCTAAGCATATTATCTTTCGCAAACCCCATCCATCTATTCTTTGATCTTTCCCTTCTCCTGTAATTGTCCACAGTCAAATCCAAGACCGTTCTTACATCCTATTCCTCCCTGCGCATTACATGCCCATATCAAGACAGACGCCTGCTCCTTAACTTCTCTGTCACTGGTGCCACTTTCAAAGTCCCTGTAATGTACTAACATTTATTTGATCCACGTGCGGACATCTGACATAACTCACCCTCACCGAGTAACCAAGGATAGGCTATCATATTTTTATTGACTAAAACTCCACGGTATTCTTTCGTTCACCTATATAAACAGGGTGTATAAAACTATTTTTGAATTACCCCTACTCCACACGGTACTAGTCAAATTGGCATATTACCACATCTTAGTATTTATAAGGGACATTTTATTATACGCTATAACAACGTTTACTACACATAATGTAAATTTTAATGAAAAGAAATAATTATTCGCTGGCATAATCAATAATCACGCATAGCCCTTTGTAAAGAATTATCAAAGTAATCAACGTACTGTTAATCTATACTCTTAGGAAACATTAAATCTACGATAAAAGATATGTTAGTAGAGTATATACCTCCTAGATTTCCCCGTAGTCCCTAACTTGTAAATAAACTAGATCAAACTATCTATAATTCATCTAGCAAATTACAAATTTTAGCCAATAAATTAACAGGACGTTTATTTATGATAATAATATAATTCTTATTAATTTACATAAACCTCAATTTAACATTTTAGTGATATGTATAAATGGTAGTTATTATTTTTAAGTTTATTCATACTTTAAATATATTAAACCTTCTGCATAAAACATGCTGTGTGAAAAACTCATGCAAGTACCGAGTACCGTATGATGCATCGAATAACAAAACGTTTTGCATATCCAAAGATAATCACAATTGTTTAGTTTTACCCAGTAATACTTATTTTATGGTAACTTATGTTTACGTTTTATTTTGTATTATAAAATGCAGTTCTAAAGATAATTTTATTCGTTTAGTAAAGCCTAATTAATATGTTACATTAATATGTTAATAATCACAGTTGTCTTTAGAAAAATAAAATAAAAAGTACATTCCGTATGTTTATTATAAACGTATATTTGTTTGGTACGTTATCAACTTATTTCAATGATCAAGAATTTAAACAAATGTAGAGTAATAAAAGGATTATGTCTTCTGTTGGTATATGAGTGTCTTTTGTGTATATTACCTGGCAACACCTTTTTGGTTATATGCTTTTCCTTTTACTTGTAACACTGTGAATATATATGTCATTTGGTTCCCGTACATCTGCTGTTTTTATTCTCTCCTTTAGCTAATTATAATCAATTCCTATTAAATAATAGTTTGCTAACAATTTAAATAAAAAACTTAGTAAGACGTGGATAACAAATTCTTCATTTAAAAAGATGCTATAGTATCAAAACTTGTTGTTACTAGTTTGGCGCCTCTTACAAAACTTATGAAAATGTATGAGTCTACATGTAATATCTTTTTCAAAACTAAACATAGTACGTCTATATTTAATTAAATTCATGTGTTCTATATACAGAGTCACATATACGAGTGTTTGTAATCGTATAAAGAAAAGACAACGATTAAATAAAATCATAATATTATTCTTACCACATGCATATTTTATAAATTATTGTTAGTTGTTTTTTTTTAATTCATTCTAATCAAATTACCAACGTTTTCAACCCATTTAACAAATATTTCTTTGTTTATTTATTACTGAAAATACAAAACTATTTTATAATTCGTCGTACAATAACATAAAGAGATAATCTAATTTGTTTTTAAGCACCCACGGTGAATATTTATCATATGGTAAAAGATATTGTAGTCTCATAAATCGAAGGACTGCACGCGGCTTCGAACTGTGATTGTTAAAATTTATAGAGGCACAAAACAAACAAGGGCATTAGTTCCCACTGTGCCGTAGGAGTCGTTCAATAATCTGATAATGCAAATTTTTAACTTTGTCAGTTTATTTAAAAATTGTATTGAAAATGAAAGTTAGTTTATACCTTTATTTATGAAATAATTTATGCGTTCTCAAAAAAGAAAATTGTTTTTTTTGTTTTACACGGAATAGGCTCAGTGCTTTGAACACAATCTCATCTGATGTTAAGTGACATCAATTTTGATTACAAATTTAAACAATAAAGTTATTCTAAATTTAAAAAATGCGGACATAAATATTAATCATCACGTCATGCATTGAACTAAAAAAAAATAATAAATCTTTTTTTTTTTACACGGTTTATACTCAATGCTTTGACCACAATCTCACCTGATGTTAAGTGACGATGTGGTTCAGGATGGTAAACACACTAAGCCTAGAGGTACTGGTTCTCAAGTGATGCTACCGGAAAACACCTATTGGTTTTTGGCGACAGGTATTCAAACTTGAGGGTGGTAGCTACCCAACATTAGAACATGCCCTACCACCGTGCTATGGTTTCCTCACGATATTTTCCTTCACCGAAAGATCAGGCCGATTTTAGACTTTGATAGGCGGGGTTCGAAACCGCGTCCATTGACATACCCGATTGTAACTCACAAAACAAAATAAAATTTTTAGCACGTCCGCTAACGACCAACCCATGTTGTCTTGGCAGATGTTATTTAAAGTCATTAAATGAAGAAAAAAAAAAAAACATTCAATTAATATACTCTGTTTGTGTACAAAATTGATTACTAGGACGCTTCTGAGGGCAGCCGTCTCACAGCACCGGAGGCAACCGTGTGAACACTGAAATTACTAAACATCATTTACCGTCTTAGTTAGAACTGCATCTCTTTCTTATACGTTGGAATTGTTTGAAGAGTGAAAAAGACAATAACATTAGGAAGTAATTTTGCTTGCACTCTTCAGGGGCACGCTTTGATTGATGGACAGAGAAAACGCCTCGAGTGAGTTAATCACGCCTAAATTTAATTTAGTATATCAAAACATGAAGGCTATTTGTTATATTTTATTTGTTTTGTAGCATATTAGTAATTTTTTACTAACATTCAAGGCTCGATTGATTTTAGTTAACGCAGCGATTTTTTACTTACTTTTTATAGCAAAAAAAGCTGATAGTAAATACGAGAAAAATTAAGAGGATATTCTAGTGGCATCTATTCCATACAAACGTAGTCCCCTGTTTCCTGCCCTTGATAATACCATTATGGTCAATATTTTTAAATCAAATAATATATATCCACCACCACCATGCTCGTACGTTTTGATTTATTCATAAATTAGCTATTGCAGAAACCAGGAACCATTGAAAAAGAAAAAAAATGTTCCATTTTTACCGTAATTTTCAGACCTTTGTCAGACAAATTTGATAAATAAAATATAGCCAATGTCCTTCTTATTCTATAACTGAAAGAAAATTAAAAATCGGTTCAGTTTTTTTGAATAGGAAACAGGATACTACGAAGTGATGTTTTCGTCTATTTTGCATAGGAAAAAAACAGCCCGACCTGCAATAGTCCCTTTCGTGTTTGTTTCGTGTTTCGTCCCTCTTTGGGACGCAACGCCATAGCAATAGATTTCTGAAGTGCCTACTGTTCAAAGCTGTCGTCGACCGCATGTCCTCTTAATAACAACAACTACAAAATGAATAAATGTTAACACTAGCTGATCTCATTCTCAATTGTAAATAACAGCTTTTGCCTTAGACTTCTCTAACTATAAAATTATCTATGACTTTTTCCGAAAAAATACTAATATTCGATAAATAAAAAAAAAGTCGTCAACGAACATTTTTTGTCAAATATTATAAAAGGCATCAACTATGTGGCATTAAAGTTGCGTCAAATGTTTTGAGAGACCGAAATTAAGATAAACGATTCCCATTAGATCCATTTAATGCTAGAGCGATTCGGGCCTATAAACATAATGTTTTTAATCATAGTGAGTCGATAGGCACTAATAATATCTGGTGCATTAACAACGACGAATACACAGAGTGGAAATGCTATTTTCTGTGTAAAACTTTATTTTAAATATCTATTGTATTTCCAAACAATGATTTAATTTATTGAAGTAATTTAATATTTTCAAGTATTTTTTTTTTAATAAAAGGTTGAAAAATTCACTGTTAAAGATACATTTTGCGGTATAATTTAATAACATAAGTTATTTTAGCAATATCATACACGATTATATATTAATTCATTTTAAACAAAATATAAATGTTCTGTCAAAATATTTGAAGGCAGAAAATACGAATATATAATATAAATACCTAATAAACACATAAAAGAATAAAGATGCAATATAACACTATTTCGTTCAAATTTCGTAAAAAGTTATTTCACACCGGTTTTTATATGTAACGTATTGTTTTATTCTCCATGGAAGTCTGTATTCTTAACATATCCCAGCCATCGCTCATCATTCGAACATAAGGCATAAATAAATAAATAAATAATAAACTAAATTGAAAACCTTCTCGTGTAATTGTCGGCGCGGTTAGTGTGCTTAATGACACCGGAACCTTTAACAAACAGTTTAAGTTATCTTCATGTGAAACAGTATCTAATAAAATATAATTATAATGAAAAAAAAAAAATGGGCTCGGCGAAGGAAGTTATAGGTAGGTACTACTGTAACGTATTTACATAAATACACTTATATAAATTAACACCTGGCAACCCGTCGACAATTGAAAATCTCTTCATTGATCTCCTTTCACTGAAGCGCTTGACCTAATGGACATAATCATTGGATGATAAAATCAAAATCGTATAAAAACTCTATCCAATTTAGATCACGATAAGACACATGGATCTAACTAAAACATCCCTGTCGTCGAGTTTATCTAGCAAAAAACACGACTTGATGAACATAAACTTTTTTATATGTATGTATTTTAAAATGGTGGTAGAGAGATTAAGAAAATAAACAAACACTGAACGTATTCACATCAAGTTTGTTTACTCAGAACATCGTTCAAGGGTCCTAATGACAATAAAAATGGTAGCCAGATTTTATAGTAAGATATCGGTATTACGTACACAGTAGAGGAAACAAATACACGCGATTGAAACACAGACGTGCGTTAAACTTACGTGGTACTTATGTTTCGGAATAAAGACGTCGGTAAAAATAAGAGAAATCATTTGTGCGCCAATAAAATTCAATTTTTTGGGAATCAGTAAGATGGTAGACTGGTGTTCAATTAAAAAGAAAATACTTAATGAATATTTTATTAAACTTAATACATATAATGAAAAAAATATTTAATTCGGGTAATAAAATAGTGAGATAAATGTGTTCAAAAATTTTAGCGCGGATCCAGAGGGGACGTTCTATCTTCAAAACGGAATGTTTGTATAGAACTTGTATGAAGCACGTCGTGTGACGTAATATGTCAGTATGATAAAATACTAATAAATTTCTTATTTTTGATTAGACTGCCTTACACGTGTTCTTTGCTGTGTTTTAATTTTTATTTACGGAACCCTAATTATTTTCCTTAGCTTGTTTCGGTACTAAGATAAATTAAAACTATTTCTCATAAGTTCAAACATTTGCTAGTGAAACTGTGCGTTGAATCGAAATTTCATAAGTTTTAACTTTTTTACGCGGAACCCTAATTATTTTCGAAGTACAAAAGGACCCTAAGTTACGCGAAGCATAAAAAGTCAAAATTAGTTCAGTCGTTCTGGAGATTACTTGGAACAAACAAACAGAGAGACAGACAAAAATTATATTGTTACCAAGGGTATCGTTTATACATTAATATGTATTTAGTTAAAAATTGTTATTTTGACATTACAAACAGACTCTTCAATTATATTTATCAGTTTAGATTATTCCCTGATAAGGCATTTAAAAATAATCCGACGACATTCATATTAAGAAATTTTGTAAGCTATTTTATTGAAGTATCATGTGTTACTTAATTAGTCAGTCTAGTTATTGTTAAGTGCATACTGCAATTTTGCATACCCATATTGAGAGCATAAAAATGCTCAGAAATTGAAAAGAGATCTAAAGTAAATGGAGATTTTGGTCTGCTGACGCTACTTACTTGTTCTCAGTAGGCACTATTTTTATCATACAGGCAGATGTATTCAACTTGTTATCTGACTTGCGTGGGTGGACGGTACGCTAAGGTGTTGCCAATGAACTGATCTCAATGATGTCCATTGTTGGTAACCCCAGCGATGCGATCAGTTGGACACAATCGTCTACTACTTCCTTGTTTACACATACTTATATTGGCACGTACCGTCAATATTAGTGTATTGAAATGTAGGTGAGTACTGTCGGCAACACAACATATATCTAATTTTTAAATAAGAAACTATAATCTACGTAATTATTTCAAAAAAATATTTGAATGTTTTAATTTAATTATTTAAGTCAGACACACAAACTCTAAATTAATCTATGTAACGACCATAATATTTTGGACTCTCCATTGACGTGATATCCGACCCCAACACCAACTGCGTCATTATCGCTTCAAGCCGATTCTCTATTAATTTAGACGGTAGAGACATGGGCCTAGAGTATTGTAAAAAAAGCACTTTTATCCAACAGATAATATAAGTTATAAAAATATGGTTTATGTTTTTTTTTTACTAACCATATAATTTTGAGAAGACGTTACATAAACGTTATAACTTTTGTGTTTAAATAGCTTTGTAATTAAATACTCAAAATTTTGCTAGGTACTGTGCATTCTTGTTGTGAAGACGGTTAATAATTGAACCTCGTAGATAACTTCAAATGTATAACCTTATTATATTATTACCATAACTTGTGTGATCTACCCTTCGTTATCACTACTCGTATATCGAAGTTTCTATAATATGTTATTTCTACATACTAAGGTATATAAAGATTCATCAAATCTGTTTTTATCGACATGCAACTTTAGGGGAGGGTAAACACGATTAATCACGCCACCCCTCGAGGTCAAAAGTAATAATGTTTACTTGCAACGTTTACTCGTCCATTTCAATGCAATCACAACAAATAGGGTAAAGTTTAATATGTAAAGAAAATAACCATGATTCATCGTGAAGTTAAAATTTACAAAAAAGTACATTCATTTCGTTAATTCAACATTTAAATTCTAGTATGTACGTATAGCTACGTTTGTTATAATATTATGTTGAGTAATGTTTTAAAATTGTGTATAGCAGAAAATGCAAAATAAGTAACTGGACGGTCAAATTTACGCGTTAAAAATTTTGTCCGTTTTGATCACTCTGTACCTTCCTTTCGATAATTACATATGCATTGGTATGATTTAAAAAAAATGAAAATTAATAAGTAAATATTGCTTACGTTATCGGGTTCCTCAGTACCCAACAAAACTCTCCCACTACCCGATCCCATCTCATCAAAAAAAGGTAAAGCATAGCGCCGTCCTCATATCATCAAATATAAGAAAAGCATAGCCTCGTCCCATATCTTATCAAAAATAAGCAGAGCATAGCCCCCGTACCCCATCTTATCAAAAATAATCAAAGCCTAGGCCCTGCTTACGTAACGCTTGAATATTACTAAAAATAACAATTGATCAACACATGGGTACTTTTTAAAATTGAAATTCGACAAAATAACGCCATTATGCCTAATAACCACAGAATAATAATAAAACAGTCTGGAAAGTCAAAACTGTTATTTTTTTAATGTTTAAATTTCATATTTTGTTAATTGTAATTGTTAACATTAATATTTGTATGGTTTTTACAATACTTGACTCTCCTAGCTATAAGTATGTAAATAATGACATAGTACGCTGCGTAAGTATACATTTAATTATTTATCTCTGAACGCCAGCATTTAAACGCCGTCCAAAAACACTGTCTTATACTTGGTACGCTGTAGTATGTTGAAGGATGACGTCATAGTATTGGTAACGGTAATCTATAAGTTTTTCCCTACCGAGAACCGCTCAACGCGGCTAAAGTAGTTTTCAATTAAATTTGTTTTTTTTCTATTTTTACTATTTCATATCTAGCTAAAAGTTGTTTGTGCAATCTAATGGTAAAGTTACAATGTTGATGTTTTAAAAGTTTTAAAATTAAACTTACGTAAAGTTAATGAATGAGTAAGTACCAAGGGTCAGTTTTTTTATGGATACCGCACTAGTAATTTCGTGCTAATGATGGATGCACCCTTCCGAGCAAGGGGTTGGCGGACCGCCGGCCGTGAGCCACCCTCCGAGACTTAAGTCATTACACACTCATTAGCTCTGAACACTTTTTATTTGCTTCTTCCTGAAACTCTGGCGCCAACACTTTGGTAAACTCTTTTTAAAAATATCCAGAGACATGTTTACTGTTTTTTTTATCAGATTCAGCACCTGATAACTTTTTTTAATTAACCGAATGTCGTTCGCAGAACTTTTGGAGCTAGCGCTCAGGGCGCTCAGCCTCGGGAGTGGTAGTTATCTAGCAAAAGGGCACCAAAGTGGTACGTACCTCGGCAACTCCTGATAACGAAGTTGTAACCAAAGGCGTCATAGTATGAACACTGCAGTGTAACTCTCACTGATATTTTACATATATTATTTCAAATCAAAGTAGTATTTAGAAAACTGAACATGCTTATCGCATTTCTTTTAAAATTTAAAATTTATTTTATTATGACGTGGTATTTAAAGCGCTCTGTTAAAAATTAATTAATCTGATTTCAATATTTGAAAATATAAATCAATCGATGACTTCAATCGTATGTATGATATTAGTTGCATATTTATCAAAAAACAACTTATTTTGATGACGAATATTATTTTATTCAACGTAATTTACTAATTAATAACGCAAAAATAACTGTGCACGATATTAATAAAATTACCAATAAAATATTTCGTTTGTAAGAAATTCACTTACACATTATATTATTTCCCATATCTACGCCTTAAGCGAATATGTCTGGCATTTAATTTCGGCTTTTCGATTGTGTTCTGATCGAGACCTTTAGCCTTATGCGTGTGAGCTCCCATATTTATAGTCGACATGGGATATAAAAACTTTATTGGAATCATATATTTACAAAGATACATACTAGTGATAAAATATATGAGAACATTACAGCACGGTTTAAAACGTGTTTGAAAGTTTATTTTCTTTAATTTTATAAGAATGTTTCAAATAGAAAATATTTTTTTCATTAATCATCCACGCAACTTCTTTAAACTATGCGTTTTACATCGATTACCTTCTGGAAAGAAATATGTCGGAACAGAAGTTTACGGAAAGTTAGTCCAATAAAAGTTTATGCATTTAAAGATCAGATCTCATTAATATCCGAATTGAGAAAAAACTTAATATGAAAAATATTAAAAATGGTACAATTCATATAACTTGTCATGTAAATACATTGACATATTTCGGAAAAGTCTCGACTTCATTGCTTGCATTATTTGTCAATGATCAGTGAGAAAAACCGATTTATTTTTAGTTTGATCTCAATTTTAACTTTTTGTATTCTATATTGAAAACCACCGTAAATGTGTAACGCCTCATACGTTAGTCATCTAACATAAATAAAGGAACTAAACTTGAAGTATTTTCAAATGAAATCCTGGCTATAGGATTTACTCGTCTTTGTTCATTCAAATGATTTGATTCAATTATTCAAAAAATAGCTTTCACACTATAGATTGAATTGTTTAACATCTTTTAATCTCGTTAATTCATTGTTCTGCTAATAATTAATAAGCGTTCGACCGACGCTTTGCTCGTGACCACCGAAGGGTTTCGTGACCGCGGCGTCTCTGACCCGACGCAGATTGAGATATCAAAATTCGCAATTTCAATCCCACGGTTGGTTGGTACACCACATTTGTTTTATAGTTATCATTTACTTTGTTTATGCCTTTAGGCAACATTTGCTTACCGTATATTCACTTTGTTTACCAACTCATCATTTATGTATGCGACGTACAATTGTTTTAAAAAAACAAAATTATTTCATTTTTATTTAAGCGATGCTGGAGCAGTGGGTAATGCTGCCGGATTCAGCGTCAATCGACGCGCGTTCTCTCCCACTCATCAAACTCTAAAATTGGCCTGAGCTTTCAGTAAACGAAAATATCGTGAGAAAATTATAGCATGCTGGTAGAGCAATTTTTAAATATTGCTCACCTGGATAGCTACCGCCCTCAAGTTTGTCGCCAAATACCAATGGGTGCGTTTTGGCAGCATCATTTGAGAACCAATACCAAGTATCAACTGTAATTGTGGTCAAAGCACAGAGCCTAAACAGTATAAAAAATTCAGTACAAAATGACCACGAACACCATCTATTTGTGCAAAACTCATTCTAGTCACCATGTTAAGGCGCATCGCATTCCAGGATCCGCAAGCGTATATATAGATCTATTGGCTTTGTTGTGGTAGATTTAGGCTGGGTGTGGTGTTACAACTGTACAAAATCTGATCTATTGTCAGTCATCATTCTTGAACTGTACTTTATTTAATACCAAATGAAGTGCAGTAATTTATACGAACAAAAAAAAAAGCAAAAATTTTAAAATTAATAGTACTGAAAATATTATCACTCATTTTTTTTTCTATTAGACAAAAAAAAAATGTGCTATACCTATATTTAGTTTAATAGCAGCTGCACTATCGAGAAGCTTGTTCTGGTATAATTATATCAATTTCGTAGGTGCGCGTAACAAATTCTTTCATAGCTTATTAAGCATTCGTGTTCTTATTAACCTGCACGTTGATGGTTTCTCATAACAAACTACAGTATAATTATTAACCGCATACAACAGCACGTTACGAGGTGATTCTATTTGCACTTTGCTCGATAACGACTGTTATCTAGAATCTACGTAATGGCGAGTGCAACAAACGGGCTAATTGTTTTTTTTCTCGTAAACTATTGTATCCATTGCATAAAGCTCGCCACGATGGGCTGGCATCCTTTTGATACATGCTCTGATTTATATTTCACAGCTCGAGATGAATCTAGACCTGGAGCGTTTTGTTTTCTAGTTATACAACAAAACTTACATAATAAATTTATAATTTAACTGATTACGACTACATATAATAAAACTATAACTAGGCGAAATCTGTACATTTAATAAATTTTGAAAATTATAATCGTGGTAGAATTTGCTGTCGATATTGAAGTCTAAAATATTTTATTTAGAATTTGTGTCTGTCTGTCTGTCTTTTCCTGTGTACGGGTATCACTCTGAAAGTACTGAACCATTTTGGAAGCAATTTGACACAGTGATAACTGATATTGTAAAATAACATATAGGATACGTTTCGTGTAATAAAACGAAAGGGTTTCTTTAGTATAACGGACAAAAGTAATAAAATTGTTATGAATGTTATTCTGATGACATATTTTAACGAACCCCTACTGGTATTAAAACTTTGTATTTATCATTCAACTTTCTAGAAATATCATTTAGAAAATATGAAGTAATATGTATTTCATTATTTCTATAATATTTGTTGTATTTTTTTTAAATACCTCTTTTTTATTTCAGAAGAAATGGAAGTAGTAAATAATAGTAACTAAATGTATTGAGCGGCAAGTTCTTGAGTTACCTAACGATCTCAGTTATCAACGATACGGTTCAAATAATTCCATTTGTATTTTATACACCCTGGAGCTGGGATTGAGCCATTTCAGTTTATAAGTGAAATCTAGATAAAGACTTATTATAGTACGTCTGTGGGTTTGATTTAATATTCTAGAGATTCTTATTGCTCAATAGACAGTAAATTGTTTATTCATTCAATTGGATTGGATTTAGATGTATATACGTATAGAATTCCTAAAATCTATCTATAAATTACATTAAATAATTGAAAATTTAGTCAGTATTTAGCACAAGTATTAAAAGAAAATAAAACCATATAACCAAGGTAAAATAAATATAACCTCAAATAGGGACACAATCAGAAACTTCTAAACTGTTCAAAAATCAAAATATATGCTAATAAATAAAATTGAAATGTAGATTTTTTTTATTCCTAGCTAATGCTGTTGATCCGCAGGGCCTTAACAGCTTCATCGTAACTTTGGGAGCGAATGAGTGCGAGCGAAAATAGGTTCGCTTAGGTCGACCCTTACCGACGTGCCAGTCACCCTCGCCTTATAAATTCCTTTCGTCAATATTCTGTCATCCATGCTCTCCACGTGCCCGAACCAACTAAACTTATCTTTCTCTCTCTTAGTCACTATATCTTCTACCACGCCACGGCGTTCTATCGCGTGTTATTTTCATTGTTATGTTATGAATTATATGAACCATAACACTAAGCAACAATTTTTCACTACTTCTTATACGCTCTCTGGTTTTTTGCTAATGAGTTTATACGTTATCCTTAGTAATAAACTTTATTACAATTTTAATATTACAGTTTTAATTAGTGTTATACGAATTTCTTTATTGATTAATACAAATTTTATTTAATCTTATAACGTCATACGAATTTTTTAATTGATAAGAACAGCAGTTAAAAATATATACACTCTATGACTTTTAAATGCCGAACAAGAGTTACAGTAAAAGTAAAATTCTTACTTTATGCTTTACAAATAAAATTAAAAATTGTAGAAAATCAATCAAGTCGTATGTCTAATTGAAGTTTTTAAAGAACATGTCGATATTATTTGCTTATGTTATCTTAAATTGGATTACAGAAATAGTATTTTGTAATGTCTATATGTTATGAAAATTTGTATTTTTTAATACTAATGTTAGATATATTCTTTACGTTAAATGCTTAAGTATTTTTTTTTTCAATATTAGTCGATCAACTCTTATATTATATACTGCTAATATAAATAGTATAATATATACAGTAGGATATAACTGTACTTTACTTCTTAAAATCTTCTCTGATAGTATTGACTGCCCAGACCTTCTATCCAAATTCTCTTTAAACTGTCCTGGAAAAATCGTTAGATTCAACCTTCCAATTTTTGTTCCCAGTTCTTACACCAACTATCGCCAAAATACTTTTATAGACCAGGTAGAAATTTAACCAAATCTGTAAGCTACATGACTGATGTATTCTCCACTAATTTAGTATCAGCTAGAAGACAGCTGAGCCTGGACTTTTTTTGTGAATCATGTCATCTTTAAATGTCTACTTTTAACTGTTTATTATCATTTTCCCTTTTTAAATTTTGGATAAAATAAGTCAGATATAACGTTGTGATTTTATTCACATGTGTATTTTCTATAAAATTTATTATCTATTCGTGAAAATCTGTAATTGGCTAATTATTGTATGTTCTTAGTGCTATATCGTTTTATTGCTGTAGGTTTTCCATATAAACAAATAAACTTAATAATATATGAATAATGGTACATTAAAATGAACATGGACAAGACGAAAATCATGTCTAATGTCCATGTTAAGTAACCAGTTAGATAACGATGTTAGGTAATCTGTACCGTTAAGTGGATCCAAAGAGATTAATCACCGCGTTCAACTATTTTTTGTTCTGTATAGGCTCAGTGCTTTGATTACAATCTCACGTGATATTAAGTGACGATGTGGTCTAGGTTGGTAAATACACTAAGCCTAGAAGTACTGGTTCTCAAGTGATGCTTGCGGGAACACATCTATTGGTATTTGGCGGCAGGTTTTCAAACTTGAGAGTGGTAGCTACCCAAGCGGTCATTATTTAAAAATGCCCTATCACCATGCGATACAGCCGAAGATGATAACAAACCAAGCCTACAGAAGTTGCCTCTAAAGTAACTAACCAAACTGACATTAGAATATAACTTGCCATCAATCTATAGATTCTTCACGATGTCTTTCTTAACGTTTAAGTTCAAGCGCATCAGAATACGATCCTGCGGCATTTGGTGTGGTGTCCAATTACTTAGATAATGATTAATGAACATTTCATCTACATATATACATACATAACCAAGATTTTTTAATATTATCTTTTACTATCAATTGAGATTGAGGATAGCATCTGCTGAATATCTGGTCTGAGGAAATCTCCAACGGAAAACAATTCAAAATTGGTGTGATCCAGTAGTAAATGTTGGTTTTGATTACTTCGTGTTGATTTCGATTTTACTTGAACAGGGACTAAATTCAGATGCCCTGTACTGCAACCATAGAATGTAAGAAAATAATGTGAAAAAAAACCTCCTATGCCATGCCATAACTATAAACATTCTATTCCATCACACCTACCATTTAATTCGTAAATAGATATCTAAAAAAAAAACGTAACAAAATATTTTACAATTTCAAAGCAGATTCTTGTATAATAAGAAGTCAATAAGTAATTTAGATACGTACCGTGTATGCCGAACGGTAAAATTTAGCCTCTCTAATCTAAACCACGAATCAAACGTTTAGCGAGTCATCACGCTACTACGTTTACGATATCATAAAAATACTTTAGATTTCAAACTCGTAAAGATAATAATTTGTAGTGGTGCCATTGATATGCACTAAAAATTCAAGACAGCTCATTTAGACCCGTTGCTCCCGCCCAGAGGCAGCTGTGTCCCCGCTAAGCATGTATTACGGGTACCTCTTGCATAAACACGTCGACGACCTATAAAAACCAAACACGTATAGAGTCAATAATTTTTTGATATTAACTTGTCGCAAAATTTATATCCCTTATAAATTGTCCGATGGAAAAATTTGTGACCATCGAATTGACAATTATGAATCAACGAACAGCCCACTTATCTGTTATTACACAGTACACACTGTTTTAATGTATTCATTAAATATTACATTCAAAATTACAGTAGCAACCAAGAATAGCTTTAATTTCAAACATGTAAAATATTTTGTTCTTATGTCTTCTTCTTCTACATCTTTATTTATAACCAATTAATTATTTTAATGAATATTTAATGATTAAAATCATATTAAATATATTTTATAGAGTAGATTAAGCTACAAAAACAGACGCTACACATTCGTTTTATTTATGGGATTTTTGTGGTTTATCTTTACTCGGTCTATACTAGATACTTCGTGTCATACATCTAAAGAATTTCATCGCAAATTCCATTAGGAGCCTAAATATTTCAATGATCTAATTTATCAATAATGTAATCTCTCGTAAGTTATTTAGATTTTTTTTTTTTAAATTGGTTTGTGTATCAAGAAATTCTTCGTTTTTTTAGTTCTTGGCAAAGGTACGAGGTAACGTATTACATACAAAATTCTACCAGTGTTAAGTGGGCAGAGTATTTTCCATATACTAATAAGCCTCCAGTAAAACGATGGCCATTATGGTAATTTTTTGAAAAAAAAAATGCTATCTATTTTAAGACGGTTGTTTTTTTTTATTATGATTTTATTAGTTTCAGTTATGGACTCTCATTCTCTTCAATTGTAATTAAATTAATATGTAAACAAATATTGTATGATGCAAGGTTATGTTATTATAAGGAAAAATAAATAGAGCTCATTACTCAATAGACCAAAATGCTGCATAAATCTCCCCTAGAAATTATATGGCAGTTGATTTCGTAAAATAGTAGTAATGTTATTGTCAAACGAAAAGGCAAATACGGACTTAATACATTTATACCTATATAGTAATGTTAATATTATCATTGACTTAAAAAAAACATTGATGTATATTTTGACAATTGCTACCCTTGGTGAGAGTTAAATATTTGACCCGTTTGGGGTCGAGGCTCTAGGGCCGAGTGTTCATAGCCTATTTAAGGAACTCGCGAGTCGTCTAGTCGACACGTTTCGGGACTAGATGGCGGCCTAATATTTGGCACAGCGAATAAGCATTGCCATCCAACGTGGCAATATGGCCAGCTTTCTGGTGGCGTTCTGGACGGCATTAAATATTTATAGAGGTAATAGCAATAATTAGGTACTTTTATTTAGTTGTTTGTTATTTAATTATAAACTATTAAATATATTAACGTAATCTTTGATATTAATAAATAAATATTAATGTGTTTTATCAATAGTGGTAATGGTGATTGATACTAACATATGCCTGTTATTAAAAGTTATTGGCTACATTTAAAAAATGATATTTGTATGCTAAAAATCATCAGTTATTTTAAGACTCTACTTACGAATCACTGGATAAAATATAATAATATTTTTATCTTTATTGTATTATGAAAATAGTATCATTAATAATCTTTAATATTAATAAAAGGAATGTTACATTAAATTCAAATGATCAGTAAAGTACACTAAAATAAATAGTGAAATAAGTAAAGTAGACGTTTATAAGGTTATATTTATTAATATATTAAAAATTAGAGAATACAATTATTGAATGTATGTAGTTTATTGGTCAATTGTTTAAAAACTTGAAAAGTGATATTGATATTTTTAATTCTATAATAATGAAAATTATTATATGTTGCAATAAATTTATTTACAAGAAAAATGTGAATAATAATTTAGAACATATTCATTTGCAAGTTAAATAACCAAATTAAAACGACGTCATTAATATCATTCTTAAATACCGCAAATTAGTTAAATTGTGAATGCTATAACCAGTCTAAAGGAACGTTAAATAAATAAAATCCCATCGTAATTTGTTATAATCGTCTACATTTAAAAAATTGTGTACTTTAAAAAAATTTGAATAACGAATGCAATTTTTTTGGAATTTTTGTCTCAAAACTTCTATGAAGCATTGAGTATCTAATCGTTAATTAAAAGGGCGCAGGTGTATAAGCCATTACAACCGTATAACAGCTAAGCTCTATCTCCGGATCGTAATTTATGAAATAATCGCGATCGTCGCATCTATGAATATCAATTACAGTGACTTTTATTATCTTTTTCGCCATCTAAGCAAGTGATTTTTTTAATGTAATAATTTTTTTTCACATTATTATCATAATATAAAATTAAATCACGCAAGATTGATATATAGAATTTCTAGGAAATTATGATCTATGAAAGTGGACTACTACTGTTCACAGCGTTGGTTATTAACGATGCACCTGTCTCTTCGAAGTACCAACGACTAATTTAATACTACACATAGATATTATTAAATAATTTTAATTTCAATACTAAATACTAATTCAAAAAGGTAATACTTGATTTTGCAATATAGCTAACTTTTTATTATCAAATTATTTGCTCAAACGCAATGTTTTACTGTAAAGTGGGGTGTCAAACGAGGATACGGCCAAGACAGTAAATACGCTGATCCTAAAAATACTAGCTTTCAAGTGGTACTGCGGAATGAAACTTTAGTGTGTTATGCCAATAGTAAAAGATTATTTATAATCATTTACGCGTTTCACAATAAGCGACGCGCGACAATCAATATATTCAAAAAATTGAAATAATTTTATTTTTAAAATTTGCTATGTGATTATTATTGAATTTCGAAGACTTTAAATGTATGTACATATTCGCAAGAATTCAATGTTTAGTAATATTGGACTTATTTATTTATAATTAAAATATTTATATTTTCGTTTTGTTCATTGTTCATTAGTGGTGTGGTTAACTTGAGAGTGCCAGCTAGTTAGGCGTTTACTTATTAGAAAGTTCGTTGTCATTTAGCTCCGACAGTTACACGTGTCTTTCAACGTATTAGGATGCCCCAGTAGTAATGTTGTCGTATTCTGTCCCAATGGACATGTGCTGGTGAACTTCATACTGGGTCAGAATCAATAAAGGGTGTCGATCCGTTTTTTCGAGATATCATCAAAAAAACTGTTCCATACAAACTGTATAAAATAATGCACATAACATAAGCTCAAGCCTGTTATCCCTGAAAGGTTAGGCAGAGGTAAAATAGCGAAACTACATCACCAGATCTCGCCTAGCTTAGTTCCGTCCCAGATGTGACAGGGGGCGTGCCTGTCGCCACATCGGGCGCAAATTCCAGACTCCGGGGGATGGTACTAAGTAGAAAAATCCAATATTACTTGACCCGACTCGGGGATCGAACCCGAGACCTCAGAACGACAATCGTATCATAATACAACTGCCCTACCGAGATAGTCACAAAAAATGTACAGAAACGTAATATATATTTTAATATTATAGTTATTCTGCTATTCGCGACGGAGAGCAATCCAACATATCGAATATCATAAAAATTGTTAATCGTTAAAAATCCTTCGTGAGTTATGTAACTAACCCGACTTTGTTTTAAATATATATATGAGTCTGAGTTTTCATTTCATAATGAAACCATAGTATTGTGTAAGGGCATTTAGCTAGGCTTTTTGGACATTTGCTATTTTGTTCGTCTCGTTAGTTTGAAAATCTGTCGCCAAGTTCCCATAGCTCTACTCCGCCAGCATCACTTGAGAACCAGTACCTCAGGCCTTAGTTTGTTTACCTTTTTGGATTGCACAAGACACACAAGAATTAAGTCTTACACAAGATTTAATCGCTTCATCAATATCATAAAATCTCTTACGGATAAATATTTATAATGATGTTTTCTTATCATTGAAAGCAAAACTAATAATAATTAGTAATAATTCATTAATATGTTTAAAATTAGTCACCTGAACTAATATTAAATTTTATAGTATAAAACAGAATAAATTTTTAAATGTTATTTTGGATACATTCCACGAGATTCCACAAACTCATTATTTGAGTTTTCTTCTCTGAATCAGTAATGAAATTTATAATTAGGCTACTACATATATTAATTTATACGAATAATCAATATGCATTTTATTTAAATTTTATAGCACGCGTGACCAAAGACAAGGTTGACGAAACTAAACTGTAGATAGCAGGTGCATCTCGATTAACTAACCATCAGATCTGAAACATGAACTTGTCAAATATATTTTAAATAGCTAAGCTGTTAAATCGGACTAGTCCGAATGAATGTTAATAACGCAAGAATAATTATAATATATATACAATATGTATACGTGTTATAACCGTAGTCATAGTAATAGGTAATATATTCACTTAACGTTTTTACAGAATAAATAGGTAAATATGAATTTAAAATACAACGTTTTAAGGTAGATTTCTCGTGAAGGGTAACTTTTTTTTAACAATATTTTATGCACGAAAACCGTGGAGTCTTTTAATGTTAAATGTTTTTATTTATATCCTATAATCTTAGACGTAACAAAGAAGATTTAATTGGCGAATCAGTCGAACTTGAATACGCTACCACAATTGACAACAATTGTAGTTTTTTAGCAATATATTGTAACAATTTTGACTTATATAACTGCCATCAAATGTTTTAATATTATATTTATTGTGTACTCGGACACAAAATATTCTAAACCATCATGTAAGTTTTCCCTTCGTATTTTATTTATATTGTGTATGTTTCCAATTCATTTCTTTACTTTTTAAACATGATATTTCGTCACTTTAAAAAATAGAATTTATAGGTTTATTTATTATTGTTAATAAATAGATGTAATATTTAAAGTTGTTCACAAATCTTTAAAATGTATTTAAGGTACTCAGTTTCTGATAATCCATCCATTCAACCTAAAGACGTCCACTGCTGGATATGACCTATGGGTCTCCCCCAAAGATCTCCACAATGACCGGTCATATGCCACGTTCATCCAGCGGATTACCGCGACCTTCACCAGGTCGTCGGTCGACCTTGTGGGGGGGGCCTACCTACGCTGCGTCTTCAAGATAATCAGTTTAAAATATTTTAATGTACTAGCTTCATTACTTAATATAAAAAATGTAGCCCTTTTTTAATACAACATTGATTCTAAAGTTTTTCTTGTCGCATTTTTACTCAGCCGACGACTTTAGCAGGTGCTGTCCAGGCGCACACTTCTTTCATTAAAATTAATACCAATGTCGCGTGTGCACATTCTTACTTGATAACGCCTCGACGTAATTAAGGTACGTCACACAACATAAAAATGTTACAGATGCATCAAACATATATCGGTTCTTTTAAAGAGCTATTAATGTCTTAAAAGAGTAAATTCTTTTATCTTTGCAACAGAGTTGGTTTTTGTTTACTCGATAGTCATTTGAATAATAAATCATGAAGAAAGTAAAAATATAAATATTAAGGCTTCTGTTTATACTGTGTTGGGTAGTGAAGCGATCATGTCGAAAACAGAAGACAGGCGCGCGCCAGCCACGCGCCCAACGGTACTTCACATACTCTTAAAAAGAATTCGGATTCCATTAATACATTTCGCGTATGCCATCAGATTAACATGTTCAATACAGCAGGAGGCTAAATGGGACCCATTAATTTTTACTTTATTAAAAAAAATTATGAATTTCTTAAATTTAATTTTGCCGGGAAGCATTTACTTTTAATTTGTTATTAACTACTGTTGTTTTAAATTTCATTACTTTAACTTTAGGCTAAAATAAAACTATAGTTTTTAATATTTTAATACCTTTCAATAAGGCACTGGAAAATCGAATAAACTAAAAATCTACAAATGTATTTTCTTTAAAAAATACATATTAATAGCTATTTTAACTATTAACTCAGTTGTTTTTATAAAAACCAAATGTTTTATAAAAAAAGAATATGAATTAATTTTACACGTAACTTCTAAATAATAGAATTGATATAATTTTTTTTTCTATTTTCGACATATGAAGAGGATACTTTTCGAAAATCTATTATAAATAATATGTTTGATGTAACTAGGAGTATGCTAACTCCGCTTCAAAACATTTGAAGCAAACCGAATTTATTTTAATTTTATAACGACTCTTTTATAGTACGATACAAAAACAATCTATCAGATGCAGCATGCAAGTGTTGAGGCGTATAGAAAATATAACACGTAGGGATACATCGAGTTTGTTTATTGGCAATCAGCATACAATCTTTTATTTATGTGATCATTCTTCAACATTTAACGCTCACGGGTTTGATGGTTATCTCATGGGCGTCATCGCTGCTCCTCACGAATCAATAAAACTGACAGTAAAAAATTATTCACGATCAGAACTTATATGACAAAACAATACTAATTATCTATTTAAAGGTATATCTTATCGCCGTTGCTAACGAGGTATCGTAAAGCAATAAATGTATTGGACAAGCCTCGTTTGTCGGCAAGTGACCTGAATTTCCTCTGCTAGCGTCGTTTACAATATTTTTTTACAGGCTAGGCACGTGAAATATAACGTACTAAACGTTACAAGCATACTCGTTATCACAACTTGGCATTATATCCAAAAACAGAACGTTACCTACGTGGTACATTTTTATTTCAACACAATGTTGTAAATTATTTAACAATCTATTTAGTTTATCTCCTTATAAATTTGAACATTAACATGAATAATTAAAGAGGTTCAAATTAAAAGTAATGAAAGGTAGACATTTTTTATGACAATCTAACTCAATAACATATGCAAAAGGAAAGATTATGTTTTATTATTATTATTAAGAAAAATAAATATTAACTATTTGTTTAAAGACTTGTTTGTTTTAAAACAAATAAATATAATATTTAAATAATAATAATTATTGAAGTGAAAACATCGTTAGCAGCGTTGAACAATTCTCGGTAAAACTTATAGATTAGTATTAATAATTGAATATGACATTATAGCTATCAACCTGCTGTCAACACATGCATAGTTTCATTATTTTTTCTTTTCTTGGCGACGCAGAAGTATTTGCCAGAGTTGTATTATTTATCTCTAATGCAAAGCAATATTAAGTATGATGGCAGATTCCTAAGCTTTTGTGTTGCCACATGTAAAATATAATTTACAAAAAAAACAGCTTCTTTCAAAGTGTTCACTTCTTTCAGCAGTCCCAATGGACGTCTAGATTATTTATTTATTTGAAATATAAAGTACAATAAAATTCGAAATATACCATTCAAATGCAATTCCATTAATCACTACATATTTCGTTTCACTTTGTTTATTGATAGCCCCCGCACTTACATCACATGAGCAGTAAAATATTTGGTTCATATAAATAGATAGGCAAATACGAACCTACGACCATAGACGCGGTATTCGACCTCACTACCAAAGACCCATTACCACTTTAAAAAAATTACGCTTATAGGTATTATTTTAATCATCCTTTAAATTACCATTGAATTGTAATAGTGATTTAAAAGTAAATATAAGTTAGAATGTTTCTACAATCATGTACTGAGACTTGTTTTTTTAATTAATGATTTAATTTAGACATAAGATAATCTTATAAATTTTAGAGATACCTAACTGACTTCGAAATAGTATATCAGAACAATTACATATCTGATCAAAAAGGGCTTTACTATTCCATAATAATGTTTAAAATTGTAAGAACAATACAATAAATACAAATTCAAAATACAATTTCACTACTCTATAACTCAATCAGCTGTTCGTTTACAAGATATTATCAAAAAGAAATTCGACTGTCGTGTAGATCCGTCGCGCCGTCCGTTCGATGCTATACAAAATCGAATCACAGCCAAATCGTATCTCGGAGCAATCGGTGTCGTGTCCGGCAGACATCCGACGTCAGGCATCCGATGTCAGGCATCCGACGTCAACAATCCTACTTCAGACGTCGTCGCCAAAGGTGTAGGTGGCTAGTGACACTACACGATAGGATGTCACGATATCCCTTATGCTTTACAAGTTTCGAATCGCAACATTTGCATTTTGTTTGTCATTTAAACACACACACACGCTGTATTTTAAAACACACGTGAGAGTGGGGATCGAGGTAGTTTTGTTTTCGAATAAAGATAAAAGATAATCCATTCAAAAAAATTCAGTAACTATTTCGAAAATGTAGACTGTAGTAAATGTGTCAATATAAATTTTGGTGATTAATAAATGCCAAATAAGGTAACGTTAATTTTATAAATATTAACCAAACAGACATCACCACAAGCGCAAATAGAATGAAAGCGCGAATCATCTTCAAACGTGTTTCACTGAGAAACGATTTATAGTATATTGTAAAGGAACCACGCATCAGAAACGTAACACTTTATTAATACTTAATATGATCACCCTTTGATTTCGATGAATAGGACTCACTCAACAAGTCGTTAATCAAATGATATTGGATAGGAATCAGGTAGTTCTTTTGTGTGATCGATATGGCGGCGAGCTTTACATTGTGATTAATAAGGCTGAAGGTGAAGCGATGATGGCGTAGTGGATAGTGTGGCCGGATTCCGCGTCAATGGACGCGGGTTCGAGCCCGCCTGCCCAACACTAAAATCAGCCTGAGCTTTCGGTGAAGGAAAACATAAGTAAGAAATCCATAGCAAGGTGGTAGGGGATTTTCTAATAATGCACGCCTGGGTAGCTACCACCCTCAAGTTTGTAAAACCTGTCGCCCAAATACCAATAGGTGTGTTCCGGCGGCATCACTTGAGATAAGCACATCCTCTAAGCTTAGTGTGTTTACCATCTTGGACCACATCGTACCTTAACATCAGGTGAGATTGTGGTTATAGCACTAAGCCTATATACCTTGTAAAAATAATAATTAAATGTAATTCCACAGTTTTCCCTGTCCGATACACGCTTGATAGTCACAAACCTGGAAGCCACTACAGCGACAAACAGATTCTTATTAGACGTAACCTTAATAATATCTTGCGTAAAACTTAATTTATTAATTATTAATGCTAATCGTCTTCATGATAACACCTTTGGATAACTGCATTAATGTAAAATTATACATAAATATTCCGATAACTGAAAAGTATGTAACGTCTCATCAAAATTCAATCAACTTACTCGTATTTTAATTCCTAAGAGTAACAAAAACCAGATCGGTTTCATTAACATGGAAAAATTCAATAGATAATCCGAAATCCATTAATGTTAGCACGTTAACTTTTAATTTAAAACTATACGTCTGTCGCAACTTATCGAAGCTAGTACCGTAGTAGAAGGTAATACCGTAAATTTATTTTTAGTTTGGATTTCTAAGTTGCTTCCTGCCAGCAACTATTGGATGTAATATTTTAAAAATATTGTAGAATTTTGTTTTTCATTCACATATAATTTATATAGAGTTATACTTTTGACATGCTGTGAGCCCGCAGCTCATGTTTCATATATTCTTCACTGCGTAATATAGCATTTAATATTTTTATAGGGAACCCTAATTATTATCCAAAACTTTGTTGGTACTAATATTACAAAGATAATATTTATCACAAATTTAAATACCCGCCAGTAAAATCGTACATTGGATCGGATTTTATTCACAATTTCATAAGTTTTTTTTTTTACACGGAACCTTAATTATTAAAAAAAAAGTAGCCGAACTTACGCGAAGTAACTTCAACTATATCCGGACCTTACCCGGAACAAACAATACAAAAAAAATGTAATTTTTGATATTACAAACAGGCCAATTTTATTTATTAAGTATATATTTACCTTCTGTCTACTTTATTATTTGATATTTTTTTTACCTTTCACTGAAAAAATTTAGACTGTATAGTTAACATCAACGCAACGCCTTTACAAATAATAAGTTATGAATATAATATTGGAGTGCTAAATTTTCAATTTTTTTAAAAGCTGATCAATCGAGCTAATGGTTCAATAGGGCTACAGATAATATATTCTTTACAAAGTCTTAAAGCGATGATGACGCAGTGGCATCTATTTTTAGATATTATATTACTGTAGGAAGATTTAACTCGTGTTCCATATTTATAACGAGGTTAACATTTACTTATATGTTTTTTTAAGACTAAGAGATGACGACGCATATGCTGCTGCAGTCGGATTCCGCGTTAATGGACGCGGGCTCGATTCCGCCTATCCAACTCTAAAATCAGCCTAAGCGTTCGGTGAAGGAAAACATCGTGAGGAAACAATAGCATGGTGGTAAGAGATTTTCTAATAATGCCCCTCAAGTTTGAAAACCTGTCGCCAAATACAAATAGGTGTGTTCCGGCAGCAAAAATTGAGAACCTATACCTCTAGGCTTAGTGTGTTTACCATCCTGGACCACATCGTCACTTAATATCAGGTGAGATTGTGTTTAAAGCACTGAAACCATACCGTGTAAAAAATACATTTATTTTAACTTAATATGAACCAACAGACAATTTAAGGTTTTTTTTATAATACGCTATACCGTATCTACAACGAAACGGTACAATTTCATGCAATTTCGAATGATCCCACACCAGTCAAGCGTGTCATGACTACTGCAGATGACAGAATTCACATAATCATCACAATGTTGAACATCCCCTAAATCCCACGTTTACCCGCTTCTCTGTCATTTGTTTCGTTTAATTGTTTTATTCGCGGGCAATCAGCCAAATGACTTCAATATACATATTAACATGTTTCCGTTGTGTATAGACAATGCTAATGTTATTAACGTTTAACTTGATAAAATTCCTAGCAGCGAGATAAAAAGGTAAATAAATAAATTTAATGAATCGCGTTAAAAATAACTTTTTAATAAATTCTAATATTTTGAATTCAATAACATATAAATGTTATTAATAGACATTAATCTACAAATTAATGGTCATTAAATAATTAAGAAAAACTTGAAATTAAGAAACCTTGTTGCGGAAGCGACATTATTCTTATCAATAAGTTAATCTATTCAATCAGAATTTATCAACTATGAAGTAATGGTTTCCTATCCTATCCTATAAGCTTGATTATTTGTTGCCTGCTATTTTATTCCATAGCATTATCTTTTAAAGTATTTTAAAATAGCGATAATAAAATTGAAGTGCCTGTTCGTAATGCCAGAATAAGATTTTTTTATGAAATCCATATTAATTTATATACGATATATACACCAAAAACTAAACAATTTTTTTTCCTGTCCATATGTCCGCTTTTCTTACTGTCTGTCCATCTTTCTGCTTCTATGTCTATTTGGTCTGCGTAACTCCGGAACTTCTACACTGATTTTGACGGCACTATTTCGATAGATAGCTGAAGTTACTCCGCCTAACATACGTTACTTTTAGATTTCGACAATAATTAGGGTTCCGCGTAAAAAAATTAAAACTCAGATTCAATGCACAGTTTTACAGGCAAGTGCTTGAACTTATGAGGAATATTTTTTAACTTGTCTTAGAAAATAACATTTTATTAGGGTTCCGTATAAAAATTAAAAAGCAGTGAATAATGCACGAAACGCAGGCGCAGCCGCTAGCACACAGGTAGTATTTCATTTTTGATATCATTTTAACATGTTTTTACGGAGAAGAGTTAAACAATTTTTATAGAATTGTTTTCAAAAGTTGTTATTCAATGTATTACTTTATGTTTAAAGTACGTCAATAAAAAAAATATGTATTTTTTTAAACTACAAATATTGAACTATTGGAAATATGCAATTACTAATGTGTTGTGACAGCTTTGTAAAGGGGAGTCATCTCACTAAAATAATTACGAGACTCTAACTTGACAAAATAAGGGGGGCTTAAACAACAAAATATAATCAAGATATTATTTTTGTACAAAATAAAATATTAAACGTTACTAAAATAATACAATTATTTCGTTTTTTTTTTAATATTAATTTAAGGGTATTCGACAAGAGTCATACCAGCCCCATTATGATTTCGTTTATTTCCTTTAGATTTTATCACACTGCCTCGCTGGCGTAGATGTATAACGGTAGATCTGTCATTCTGAGGTCTCGGGTTCAAACCTCGGGTCGGGTCAAGTGATATTGGGTTTTTCTACTCAGTATCATCTCGAAGTCTGGAATTTGTGTCCGATATGGTGACAGGCCTGCTCCCTGACTAAGCTAAGCTTGACAGGACGGAACTAAGCTCGGCGAAATGTGGATGGTGTAGTTCGCTAGTTCACCTCTGCCTAACCATTCGGGGATAACAGGCATGAGCTTATGTTATGCTAACACATTTGTGACATTAGTTCGTTGTTGTATAATATATACCTTCCAATGTTTGAATACAGTGAGTTTATGTAAAACTTTATGATCATTAAAATAATGACAGGTTTATTTGTGATTTTCCTTTTTGACCCTAAATAAGTAAATACATTTTGGGCATAAGTACAGAATTTGTTAATAATAATAACAGCACCACCTATTAGATTTTTACCAAAACTATGAAACATCGTCTCGACAAAAATTACACGAAAATGAGTAAATTACATCAAGAACTAATATATATACATCTTATACTATTAAGCATAAATATATACGATAAAAATCGGGATGACACTTTGCATATAATTAAAGGTTTTTTTTGCTTTGATTAATTTACATATTAACAAATGGTAGTGACCTACACTGTTATATTTTTGCAAATGGCCGACAGTTGCTAGGCAACAATAGGTGTCAATAAATAAATAACATTATAAATTATAATGTTACTCTTTATATTACGAGTTAATTGATTTAAGAAGTTTCATAGTTCTCCATCTAATGTAGTACATTTTTTCACATTTAGTATTGAACTTATTAATAGCCATTGGACAATTTTATAAGATGTACCAGAAATTGCCCGCATAGACATGAATAGACTATAATCTGTTGGACTTCAGAAAGTGCTGAATTATTAACAAAATAGATTTGCTTTGAAATGAGGTACATTTTTATTTTGATTGTGTTTTTCATTCTTTCAAGTTTCCTTTTATTTTTTTTTTTCATTTTTATTTCGTATATTTCGTATATTTTTTTTTTTTAAAATTTCTTGTTACTTTTTTAAAAAATATTTTTTAATTGAAATTTGACTAGATATACATTGAAGCATAATTTTTTTGTTTTGTTTTGTATTATGTTATTTTATTTAAAAATACATGAATAAGTAGACGTTCATGAAACACCAAGGTAGACTCGGTCACTCAGATACTATATATTAATACAAGAGAATTTATTTATTTGATATCAAATGTAATGTAATTTGTTTTTTAAAGAAAGAAATTTTAATATTTATGGTTTTTGTTGTGGGTCTTATTAAAATACTCTAAAACCTTCCTATAGATCATTGTTTTAGTAAAATATAGTGAAATAGCGATCAAGTTATAAAAAAATGCCCATGCGCATATATAAGAGAAAAAAGAAAATACGTCAGATAAAATCTAATTAAGAAGAAACAATTTAAAAAAAAATCATAAAAAATGCGTCATCAAACGAACAAAGGAACTTAATTTTTATTTTATGTCATTTGTACAAAAGTGAAGGTAAGTTTAATCCTATAATAATTGTGTAATATTAATAATAACAGCACAAATTCTCCGATTACTCATAATCATAACAAAATACACTTACGGAACTTACTAGCACCTTCCCACCGATCATATCCGGCAGGAAATGGTAGGGTTGACCCTTACTATATTATACTTGACTTGTACACCTCCTAGATGAGGTCAATTTAAAGCAAATACCGATAATTGAATCGGTATTTTTTGAGTGAATTAAAAATCATTATAATATCATTTTCACATAGCTTGTGGCAAAAAACCTATATACTACCTACTTAACCTAAAAAAATATATTTTCCGCTCGAAAATTCAACTACGATTACAAAAACGAATCATGTAAATTGGTTCAATGGTATCGGTTCAAATTACAAGCTTATTAGCATATAAACTATATGCAAAAGTTTGAAAAGTATAAGACTAAAAAAGATATAGCTAAGATGTAACTAGATGAAGTAAAAACCTAATTTTCATAAGTAAATATTAGGTTATTCAAATACACAAATTTATACAGCTTAACCTCTTGAGCACTTACCTAGCGTTTTTACGCCAGCTTTCTATTGTTTTCCTATTGTCTTTCTATTGTCTTATTTTTACAGGTACTCGACACATTAATAGATATAATATTGTATATTCACCATGAAGTCTGTTTAAAGCTAGCAGGGAAACATAACCGCTCGGACAAGAAGTGCAATTCACAGCATGTTTGTATCGACTCTAATTGATTGTAAGAGTGGACGAGACTACGGGACTGGCACCCGCGGCGGCGACTTTCACACGAACTGAACAACCATTAACATATTTTAAGCGGCACAAAAATTGACTAAACATTTAAAAAATCTCTTAAATTTACCTATAGTTATGTGAACAATTTGTACGGACCGAAAAAAAGATTAGACAATTTTACGCGTTATTAAATAAACGGTACTTGTAATGCTTATTAAAAAATATATAAATAATAATATAATAAACCTATCAAATTGTAACATAAAGTTATAAGTAGCCGGCAGGGATTAATTATACATTTATTTAGAGACTAGCTGCGTGCCCGCGGCTACACCCGCGTTTCATATATTCTTCACTGCGTTTTAATGTTTTTATACTGAGCTCTAATTTTTTTTTACTAATTTAAAGTAAAAAATATTTCTCATAAATTAAAGTACTTACCCGTAAAACTGTGCATTCAATTTTTATGGAGTTTTTTTACGTGGATCCCTAATTATGTTTGTAAGCTAAGTTACCCGAACTAACTTCAGCTTTCTACTAAAAAAGTCCCGTCAAAAACCGTCCAGCCATTCTGGAGATTACCCGGAACAAATAGACAGAAAGACAGACAATATTTTTTTTGTATATGTCTCGTATATTCATTCAAACCTATTTAGTAAAAAAAAATAATTTGGACATTACGAACAGACACTCAAATTTTATTTTTATTAGTAGTATAGATAGGTATTTAACTAAAACATGTTTTAAAATGTATGGTAATTTAAAACTTTATGTCCGCTATCAAACAGTAGGTACTAAAGGTCTTCGGCGACGCGGTGCTTGCGAAAGCCACCCCGTGTCGCCCCCATCCCAAATGCAGCGGACGGTCCCGGGGGGTTTTAGTGGGTATTTCCGGGCGCTTCACGCCCGGGTGAGTCCCACACTGGCACGGAGTTCGTCCCTCCGTGCCCCCTAACCTATTGTATTGGGAGACTTCGGTCTCAATAATACAATAGGTAAGGGTAGTGCGTAAATGCATTTCCCCCCGTCAAAAAAAAAAAGGTACTAAAGGTCTTATAAAACAATATCGTGGTGGTAGGGTAGTTTCTAATGATGCCCGCTTGGGTAGCTATTACCCTCAAGTTTGAAAATCTATCCTCAAATACCAATAGGTGTGTTCTTGCAGCATCACTTGAGAACCAGTACCTAGGTTTACTGTGTTTACCGTCCTGGACCACATCGTCACTTAACATCAGTGAGTGATGGTGTGATTGTGATCAAAGCACTGAGCCTATATCGTGCAAAGAATAAACGAATAATCTTCCTTCCGCATATGATTAAAATCATTGGAACATATTTGCGACCACTTGTGACAAACCAGTCACAGTGTCACACTAACTTACCACTTCACTTTTTAGCATCAGAAATGTATATCATGACCTAACCTAGAGCCTTTTTATCCATACATTCAACCCAGATACGTCCACAACGACCGCTCTTGCATCCCCCGTGTCCAGCGAACTCCCGCGACCTTCACCAGGTGAAGACGACCTTCCGGTGCGTGGTAACCATTAGAGAACCCCTTATCTCTATCAGGCATCGGTTTTGTGAGCAATGTGCTGAATCCATAGCTACTTAAGTTTAGCTACTAGCAACATCGGTTACTTTGGTTCTTCTGCGAGTGTCCTCATTTCTGCTTCGATCGATCATGCAGTGCAACTTGGAGTATCATCTCCATTACCTTTCGAGCAAATCTGAGCTTTCTTATTAATATCGTTGCGAGTTCTTTAACGGTATTATATGTAGACTGTTGATAGATTTTCATTTATCAGCAAACATCAATATTCGTGGATTGTACTTTACTATTTAACATCGGATGAAGTGGAGTAAACAGCTTCACGAATCACTTATCTAATTCAGAACAGAGAATGCAATAAAAAAACGTTGACAGATAATATTCTACTAAAACCTAATACTTCGAATACATTCAAATCATTCCGAAGGTCTTTATTTTATTATTCTAACAGCTTAAACTCATAATTTTCAAAATTTCGAATATCAGTTTCATTAAAGTTAACGTCACTGTATTTTATCGATAAAGTCGCGATAAACGGCCCCGCGACTTTTAAGCAGCGATTACGATTGCCTTTACGAGAAAATACTTAGGTTCGAACATTTTAAAATGATTAAAAAGATAACTCAACGACGGATTCTTGAGACGATTGATTTGCGATTATTTAAAATATGTCGAAATTGATACGGCAATTATGCGACATTATCTTATCATATTATATAGAATTATTCATCTTGAACGTTTAATGAAGGCTTAATCGGAATGCGTATGAGTATACTATGACCATAAACAACAAAGGATTACCTTTAAATGATCATTTATTAAAAGAGACGAATGCGCACTGTTACTGGTATACGGAAAATAATGTGTTTTGTTTATTGACTTGGTGAAATTAATCTGAGTGACATGAATGAAATAATCTGATCACACTTATAATACAATTTGAAGCAGTAGCTGCCGTTGACAGACAACACATTGGTAACCGTTAATATCATGCGCCAGATGTAATATATGTAGATATCACACGAAGAAATGTCTAACTGCAGGGCACATTGCCTGATCAATCCAAAGCGCCTAAACACAATGAAATTAATAAGAATCCCGTTTAATGCCGTTAATTTATGACACTAAAATACCGCTAATATCATGCGCCAGTAATATATGTATATAGATATCACACGAAGAAATGTCTAACTGCAGGGCACATTGCCTGATCAATCCAAAGCGCCTAAACACAATGAAATTAATAAGAATCCCGTTTAATGCCGTTAATTTATGACAGTAAAATACCGCTAATATCATGCGCCAGTAATATATATAGATATCACACGAAGAAATGTCTAACTGCAGGGCACATTGCCTGATCAATCCAAAGCGCCTAAACACAATGAAATTAATAAGAATCCCGTTTAATGCCGTTAATCTATGATACTAAAATAAGGACATTTTAGAATCTATAGTAATAAATAAAATTGAAGTGTCTGTTTATGATGCCAAAATTATTTTTTGATACTAATTAGATATGAATGTCCGAAAAATATAATTTTCAACACTTTTATCTGTCAGTTTGTTCCGGGTAATCTCCGGAACGGCTGGCCCAATTATGACGGCACTTTTGTTAATCCGCGTAACTTAGGATACTTTTACGCGTAAAAAAAAAACTCAAAAAATGTAATACAATCCGATTCAATGCACAGTTTTACGGGCAAGTGTTTAAAATTATGAAAAAATCTTTATTTTATCTTAGTTAAAAAAAAAATGTAGGAAAATAAGAGTTTCGTATAAAAAGAATTAAAACGCAGTGAAGACCAAATGAAACGCGGGCGCAGCCGCGGGCACACAGCTAGTGTAAATAAAAAAAACTTCATTGAAACACAGAAATTTTTCTCCATATTAAATAGATGCCTACACAAAACTGTAATATTTATGTCCAGTATTTCATATTTCTTATTATGTTAGGTATAATGTTTATTAATATGAGATAGTATTTTAAGGAAAACGGTTCGCATTAACTTCAGACATTTCACTCTTGACAGGTTATTGTAGTGGTCATTTATGGTTAAAGGCAGTTGACGCTAGTCTCACGATAGATCATTATACTACACGATAGGCTGCATATTTAGCGCATTAATTTAATAGGCCACCTAGAACAGATTTGATCTGACCGATTCAATGCTTAAAACTCGTCCTGTATTCTTAGGCATTTAAAGACTATAAATTCGAACATTTATCTAATCAATTATGTTACATAAAGATTCCAGCTGAATATACGTATAGGAACATTATCTATACTAATAAATAAAATTGTAGTGTCTGTTTGTAATGTCAAAATTAATTTTGTTTAGGAAATAGGTATGATACGACAACTATACCAAAATATACATTTATTTTTTATTTTTGGCTGTTTGTTCCGGGTAATCTCCGGAACGGCTGAACGGATTTTGACCCGACTATTTTCGATAGATAGCTGAAGTTACTTCGGGTAACTTAGGGTACTTTTTTTTTTCGAAAATAATTAGGGTTCCGCGTAAAAAATGAAACTCATAAAAAAATGAATACAATTCGATTTAATGCACAGTTTTACGGGCAACTGCTTATTGCAATTTATGAGAAATATATTTACTTTATCTTAGTACTAAACAAAAATTAGGGTTCCGCATAAAAAAAAATGCAGTGAAGAATATATTAAACACGAGCGCAGACGCGTGGACACAGCTAGTTTATCAAATGTTAATGTTTCTATAGATCAATGCACAAATATACTAAACATAAACCGTAATCTCATATATCCTAAGTTCGTTAGTAGAAGCAAATTATTGATCAGTTAAAGAGCTTATTACATTTTTACCGATGTTTCCGGCCGTTTTAATAAGACCCGATGCTTGGTGATTATTATTCATTTGGAATCAAACTGCTATATTGAGTTTATTCTATATCGCATCATGCGATACCTATTATTATAAAGCCAAGTTAAATAGGGAATACTTAGGTACGTAGATTTTTACGTTGCGCGCGAAACCGTCACGAAAAAACGACATCCTGAAGTAAGCTGTCTACGTTTTAGTTTTTACTATTATTACGTCAAAGAAGTATAATTTCTTACGTGCGTACTTAAGTACACACACACTTTTGTTTATATAATTTTTTTATTCAATACATGGCTTCGTACGTACCTACTTAAGGTACATTTACTAAAATTACATACGCAGAAGTAAGTACAATTATGTGAAAGTGAATTCATAAAAAGGACTTAACATATTGAGAGGCTTTTAATAAATATGTTCAAGTAAATAATTATTTTATTTAATCTAGCTGTGCATCCGCGGCTGCACCCGCGTTTCATATGTTATTGACTGCGATTTATTTTTTTATACGGAACCCTAACATTTGTTTAGTACTAAGATAAAATAAAAATATTGCTCATTAATTCAAGCACTTGCCCGCAAAACTGTGCATTGAATCGGATTTTGTTCAATTTTTTATGAGTTTTAATTTTTTTATGCGTAACCCTAATAATTTTCGAAAATTAAAAGTTACTCGGAGTAACTTCAGCTATCTACAAAAAAAAGTCCCGTCAAAATTCGTCCACCCGTTCCGGAGATTACCCGGAACAACAAGCCAGACAGACAAAATTTTTACAAAGTTCATTTTTGGCATAGGTGTCGTGTATACATTCATATATATTTAGTAAAAAAAATCACATTACAAACAGACACTTCAATTTTATTTATTAGTGTAGACAATATACGACTACAAAGAATGTTAATATGTGTAAATATTCCTTATTCCTCGATAAAAATATCAAAGTGGACAAGTATCAGTGTATAAGACCATATTTAAGATATAAATAAAGGTAAAGAAAACTTATGCTTGAGAATTAAATAGCTAGCATGGTTTGCAAATAAGTAGTTGTCGTACGTCTCTAGGTGTGCTATTAATTCTACAACCATGTTAGTATTCAGCGGTCATCAGAAAAAACTGGGCACGCGTTAGCCACTCTTTCCCCGCACGTTGCCCCGATTCCCCTAGCCACTACGCCAGGTACGAACCCGCACGTATAAGGGGAAGGGATGATCGAAAATAATAGGGGAAGAGAATTTTAAAATTTATATTTTTTGCAGCCGGCGCAGGTGATATAACGCGAGCGCGTGCGCCGGCGGCTCACTTGTACGTGAAGCTCCACCGACGCCGCCCGCGCTTAAATTTTCGCTCCAAAGCTCCCAAGAAGCCTTCCCCTACCGCGCAGTGTTTTCCCAATAGCCGCGTCGATCGCACGTGCGCCTGTTACAACAGGGAACGCTCGCGTAAATACGTAAACATGCTTCAAGAAATTCAACTAGCCCAAGGTCAAACGAACTATTTAGTCGTTTCGCCTGGATACACGTCTACACCGTTGAAAACGTCTATCGAGAAAAGGAACGTTCCCATTGCTCCGGCTCCGGAGAAAAATTACGTCACACATGACACACCGGCGAGCTTGCAGTACAGGAAAAAGGTGCATTTTAAAACGAATCCTTACACCGGACCTCAAGCCGCGTCCATCGCAAGACGTAACGCCCGCGAACGTAATCGTGTGAAGCAAGTGAATGATGGGTTCAACGCGTTGCGAAGACACCTGCCTGCCTCAGTAGTCGCTGCCTTATCGGGCGGTACTCGGAGAGGATCCGGAAAGAAATTAAGCAAAGTTGACACATTAAGAATGGTCGTTGAATATATTAGATATTTGCAACAATTATTGGATGAAAGTGACGCCGCTTTAGGTATTACGAGAGATCAAGAAAATAGAGAAAATATCCCGAGTAGTAATATAAACTTGCAACCAATGACGTCAATGGACATGGATGACGGGTTTTTTCTATGGCAGCGCCTCCCCGTGCTCAGAGAAAGCTGATTCTCCTGCACCCTCTGAATGTTCGTCGGGAGTTTCCTCGGCATATTCCGCAGTCGATCGTTATGAAGTAACGACGCAACAACATCTGGGGCCTATGGATGAAGATGAACTGCTTGACGTGATTTCATGGTGGCAGCAAAAATAATAAACAAAGTAAGTGTCACTATTTATTAAAGCATTAACTTTAGTTAAGTTAATTTAAAAAATTGCCCTTTGAATACATAAAACAATATATCATTTTTAATTGATAGTTTAATATATTTTCTCCATTACTTTATTTACAGTGACGTGAAATTTATATTGTTTCTTTTTGTTCACAGATTTAATGAAAAGGACAAATCCCTCCGAGCATAATACGTGAATAAATACGAAAAGACTCTTGTATATCTAGTCAAATCAATAGTGAAATAACTATAGCCTTAATCCTAATTAGCACTATTAAGTGACTGAAGACTCAACAGAAGTTATTACCAATAGGGTATGATGGACGTCTGTGAAATTGAATCTAATAAATATTTTTAGGTATAAATTAAATTTTGAAACGTATATTTATTATACGTAACTCGTTTTAAGAACTGCCTTAATGCATAATGAAGAGACTATTTTTTTAAAGACTGTTACGCATTTATTTGGACACAAGTATTTTAGATCAAAATAGAATTGAAGCCTTTTTTCGTTCTATATTTTTATTATTGTTACGAATTAAAATTAATTCGTTCGAGTTAATTAGTTTAAATATATGAATTATAATTAAATAATTGGTTAATTATTAAATACTTTTGTATGTAAGATCAATCGACGTTTAAATTAATTATATTGATAATGATATCATATAGGTTGTGAATTGTAATAGACGTACGTACATTGTTACCTAGTGAATGAAATATTACAGAGGCTTTGTAATTAATGCGCTTGTTATCGGGTCAGTCGATAATTGTAAATATAATTTAGTTGTAAGTAGTTAATACGTATAATTAAAACTATTTATTGAATTTCATAACATGATATGAAACACTGTTCTTTTGTTTTATTATTCACTTAATTTCACATCACATTGATAAACGTTGCCTTTTGTATATTGAATGAATAAAGATGTAAGGTTTTTTCACGGTTGACCACAATCTCACCGAATGTTAGTAACACATGTACCAGGATGGTAATTACACTAACCATAAACATACTGGATCGCAAGCGATGCTGCCGGAAGAAACCTATTGGTGTATGGGGACAGGTCTTCTAACTTATAGCTGATAGCTACCAGACGGGCATTATGTATTACACCACGAAGATATCATTTTCTCAAGATGTTTTCCTCCACCGAAAGCTCAGGCCGATTTTAGAGTTGGATAGGTGAGTTTGAACCCGCGTCCATTGACACGGAATCCGACCGCACTATTAAGCCATCATCACTTTACAGGTGCACGATACTGGTAATATTTTCGATATATATTTTCCTGTTGTTCTGATTACTCTT
This sequence comes from Samia ricini, assembly GCA_014132275.2. Classification (NCBI taxonomy): domain Eukaryota; kingdom Metazoa; phylum Arthropoda; class Insecta; order Lepidoptera; family Saturniidae; genus Samia; species Samia ricini. The sequence continues at coordinate 26,975,896 of AP028159.1, read as the reverse complement.
CCTATATACTCACACATATTATTTAACAGAACAACATGTATACTAAAACCTGACCAGGTAATAAATATGTCTACGATTTCGAAAAAGAATCATGTAAGTCTGTTCAGTGGTTTTCGAGTTATATACTAACTAAAGGACAGACAGTCTGATAAACAGATAGACGTAGCCTTATATGTAATGTATAGGGATGAAAAGCGATAATGCTAATGAAGGATTTTATAATTATAACTTATGGTTTATATCTTAAATATTATTGTTAGCTAAAGTTCTCTACAGAATGTTTATACAGGATTTTTTTCAAAGTTTCATGTAATTTCATTTTTTTATGCGGAACCTTCATTATTTTCGAAAAACAAAATTACCCTAAGTTACTAGGAGTAAATTCAGCTATCTCCTAGAAATAGTCCATCCGTACCGGATATTAACCGAAATTAACAGACAAACAAAAAACTAAAGCTGTCTTTAGTGTAGGTTCCGTACATGCATTCATACGTATTTAAGTAAAAAGTTGTTATTTGGTTATTATAAACAGACACTTCAATTTTGTTATTAGTGTAGATGTACAACAATAAAATCATATTAACCCCTTGAGCACTAACCTGACGTTTACGCCACCTTTCTATTGTCTTCCTATTGTCTTATTTTTATGGGTAATCGACATATAATATCTTATAAAAATTAGTGTGGCACGCTTATATTTTTAAGGTACAAATATTGATCGTTGGGGACAAAGCAAGAATTGTTATGATCAACATATCCGAGTGTGTCAACCTTATCATTACCCTTTTCCGATCATAAATCATCATTTGCCCAGATGTATGGAATAAGCGGGACGATGCGACCGCGAGGAAATATTTCCTTAAAAAACAATAAAAAAAAAAACTACCTCACACGAACCCAATCAACCATTATTATGACATACAAGGATAAGGGCAGATTCTATTAATTTATAACCAATGTGGGTGGATAAACCGACATTATTTTTTAACGGTCGCAGAAAACGTGAATGTTTTGAATAACTATTATTTTGTGTTTCTTTTTTTATTTATTGTGATATCAGTCAACTAAATCAACGTGGATACGGGTTGAAGATAATGTTTTATATCGCTTTATTAAAATATTTAAGTTGTTACATTTATTCACAAACAAGAAAAGGTTCAGATAGACCGAACTCTGAAATAACAATGAATATTCTTAAACGTAAGTAAACCTATTATTACCTATTCTTTTATAGTAAAAACCCCAAAGATAACCAAAATAACCCCAAACATACTTTTGAAATGATTCTCGGTAGGGGAAAAAACTTATAGATTCACGTTACCACTGCCATGATGTCAGCCGTTAACACACTACAGTATGTGAAGTATAAGACAGCGTTTAAGTGCTGACGCTGAGAGATAAATAATGAAACTTATACTAACGCAGTCTAGCGTATGTTATGATTATGAAAAACTTATATGAAAAAGGTACATAATTATTGCTCGGAGTGTCAATAGATGTAAAAACCAGATAAATGTTATATGTTAGTTTATGTTAACAATTTAAATTTACAAATTAGAACTTAAAAGAATAGTTTATCCAAAGATTCGAGTTTTCATTTCTATCGGCAGTCTCCATGACATCTAAGTTTTTTTTTCATTATTATCTGACTAACGCTATTGATCGGAAGGGACTTCACAGTTTACCGGACTTTGTGTCGAGTGCTTAAGCACTCAGCCGCAAGAGCTGTACCTGTGTGTGATGTATGTAATGCTAGAATGCATGCATTGTCACTGTATCGAGCTGCAGCGGCTGCAAGAACTTCCCCAGTTAGGATCGAAGCTCGTCTTGACCCTATGCCGAAAGGGGGACATGTGGAATTACAAATACCTTACATTTACAAACAAATAAGCAAGCATCGAAACAATAATTGCAGCAATATTGGATGACGCAGAAATCGAGGTTATAATAGGATTCAACAATATGAGTCACGCAAATCACCATGGTAGAGTATTAAGAAGTTGAAAGTATTTAAGAATACCGTAGAGCTCGCTTAAATCTCAATAGAGACCAATTTGCACTGTTTTCATTTTGAGAATTTTATGTATAATAGTGTGTTGCAATAATTACTCTTTGAGTGTTTTTCAGGATGAGCTTATTTCGATCTTTATGCCGGTCATATATCAACATCAGCTAAGAGATAATATAACCAAACGACGTTATAAATTGATAACTACAAAAGAAAGTCAGTCCTTAAAGGAGATGTGTTCGGAAAAGTAGGTAATTCAGAAATCTATTGCTATCGCGTTTCGCCCCAAAGAAATAATTATAAAACACTAAAGGGATAACTGCAGCTCGAGCTGATTTAACCTATGCAAAAAAGACGAAAACATTATTTTGCAGTACCCTGTTTCCTCCTTCAAAACTGAACTGATTTTTAATTTTCTTTTAGTTTAAAAACAAGAATGACTTTAGCTATACCTTTTTACTTTTTTAATTTTATTTATCAAATTTGTTTGACAAACGGCTGAAAATGACGGTAAAAATCAAGCCTTTTTTTCATTTTCAAAGGCTCCCAGTTGCTATATTAACTAAATTATAAACATTATCAAAATGTACGGGCATGGCGGTAGTGGATATATATTGTTTAGTATAAAAAATATTTAACATAATGCTTTTATCTAGGGAGGAAACAGGGGACTACGTTTGTATGGAATAAATGCCGCTAGCATAACTAACCTCTTAAATATAATTTATCAATTATTTATATAAATTCCCAGAAAGGAATAGAGAGTTGTCTAATTTATACGTCCACGTAAATTACGTTTTGATTCGATTGTTAGATCGTCACTTGTCATTTGTCTTCTCGTGTGAAATCGCCCATGTTACCCAGTGTCCGTATAAAAACGTTATTGTTTTGATAAAAAATGACATGCCACACAAACATCTGATAATAGGCGTGGGCGGGGGTCGCAACAAAAGAGAATTGGTTAGCACCCACAACAACACAATGCGGGATGAGGTTTGATTCGGGGTGTTAAATTAAGTTTTCTATTCGGCTCCCTTTTGTTTATTTTTTCATGTCACACCATCTAATACAATACAAAAATATGTTTGTTTTATTGATGGTCGAAATGATCCAAAATTATTGTTTTCCTTGAAGCATCAAAGTGATTGTTACGAAACGAGATACTAATTTGACTCATTCTTCGCCATTCCTTATACAGGGAATTTAGATACTATTATGGATTATTTTTATATTGACAAGGGCTTTAGCTAAAACTGTACATATTTATAACGAGATACCCAAGAGAACAAATTATCTATCTGCGAAAAAACTTAATCAAAATTTAAAAAAATATGTGTAGTCGTCGTACCCAGCAGGATTGCAACTACCATGCTCGACGTGAAAACTCACTTTAGTGACATGTTCCCGCGCTTTGTGTTTCTCAATAAGCCAATATTATTCCAATTGTTAGCGGGGCGGTATTGCAATTTAGCCTGGAGTTCCATCTTGCCACCAAATTTTGAATAGCAACAACGCCCATCTGACTATTGAGTCAGTGGCAATAATCATGAAGCCTTAGAGCAAGATACGTCAAGATTTTTTATATAAGTGGTAAGGATTTAAAAATACCACTAAAATTAATTAAGCTAAATGAAGATCTTTGCATTATATAAAACGTCACAGGATGCCAGGAATCTTTATAAATTTATTTCTTTGGCGCACATAAAGTAAATTAATAACTAGATACCATCGACTTCTCCTATGAGGTTGGCATAGTCATCCAGAATGAACTGAAGGCTCGTTAATTGTATTTTTTTTTAATACATTAGCGGGGTTTGAGACTTTTTTTACACGGAATAGGCTCAGTGCTTTGACCACAATCTAACCTGATTTTAAGTGAAGATGTAGTCCAGGATGTTCAGCATACTGAGCCTAGAGGTACTGCTTTTCAAGTGATGCTGCCGAAACACACTTATTTGTATTTGGTGACAGGTTTTCAAACTTGAGGATGGTAGCTACCCAAGCGGACATAATTAGAAAATACCCTACCGAAAGCTACCCTGCTTCACGGAAATCTCAGGCCGATTTATAGAGTCGGAATAAGTGGGGATCGAACCCGCGTCGATTGACGCGGAATCCGGCCGCACTACCCACTGTGCCATTATCGCTTTAAAAGGTAATTGAGCTCGACGCAACTGTGATCACCGTATATTTATGGAAAACGTATTAAAATGACACTTTAAAGCGCGTATATATTCATACCCACCTATAGGTTTTAGCCATGCATATAGGCCGATATGATGATGGCGACTGTTAATAGATCCTCGTCTATCGGATGTTGTCATTGTTCTGAGATTGACTTTATTTCACATCAGATAAAGTAGAGTCGTTTTACCAACCAAAAAAAAATTAAAATATTTAAAAGTAGCATATATTAATGGAAAGATTAGGTAGTATTTTTAAAAATAGATATATGCTGTGATTAATGTCACTTAATGTACGCAGAAAGAATGAACATTGTCTTACCCAGTGGATATTGGTTCGAAGGAATACAACAAGAACATTGGTTTCAGTAGGCACAATATTATAACTGATTATTAATTTTACTGTCATAGATTATATTTATTTCACCAGCGTGAAACAGTATTTATAGGAGGGAATTCATAATTAATTAATTATTAACAAATTTTCATTTGTTAAACATAAAAAAAAATCTTACTCTTAACGCTAGTACAACTTGTTCAAGTAAATTTTCATTATAGATAATGTTAATCAATACTTCTCACATGAAATCGATCAATAAGCTTGCATATCTACGGAGCTTCCTGCGTTCCCGGCCTCATAAAAGTCAATTTTAGGGTATTTATCTTGCTAATGATGTTTTACGATGTTGCCTCGTTCTGCTTATCTCGAGACGACGCCTACCAGTAGTCAAAGGACGCTGCTATCACTTTCTTCAAAAATCTTCTTTATAAACGAAATTATAAGGCCTCCTTTATTTTGAGCACAAGGAATATAGCAAATAGTAGCTCGTATTTTGCTGTCTATCTGCTCACCTTTCATATTTATCTTGAAGGTGAGTTAATTAACTGAAGGGTTGCGGTAGCAGTAACGTTTTAATTTTTAGTGCTACATCAGAAGTCTTTTGTCGGTTAATTTATCTTTTTGATAACTCGGCCATGGAGTGTCATAGAGAGATTATTTTCCAACCTATAAATATCAGTCGATAAGGGTATATTGTAATAGTGATTGAAACACGTGAGACAGATTTCCTCCATGAATTAAAGGAGATATTTCCAAGTAGTCTGTCATTGGTTAATAATCATTTGACTTTTACTAACATCGGTCTAATCAATTTCACACTCGTCTCACACTTGATTAAATTGAAGTGTCTACTCCTACGTAATTAATTTTAATTCGTGTAATGTCACATCAAATGAGAAAATAAACTACACTGAACAATAAATACCGATTCGAAATAAACTATGACCATCAATATAAATCCTGGCGCCATACTCTATAAACATTGTACTGACATAGTCAAAACAAAAAAGTGTCATTAAAAATAAGTGATAAACTTAATTTTAATTTTAACTACTGGCAATTCACATGTCAATATTCATTGACACGTTCTGGTGATTTAGTGACGGATCAATTATTTCATATGGCCCTTCAAGATTTCAATAATTAAATGAAGACTAAATGTTAAAACGGGATATTTAAATTCAATTTCAACTGTTAGTAATATCTCTATGTCCAGCTATCGATTTTTTCTGATTTAAGTATTTTTAAATTTAAATTTAAAAAATCTATACATTTATGGAGTAACATAATGCAAAACATAATTGAGCATTTAAGTATATGCAATTCAAAAACTTTTATAATACCATTTAACTCTAGATAATTCGTAAGTCTATGTTAAATACAATAAAGTCCAAAATAAAATAGTTTTCATATTATTCTTAAGTGTTGTCACGTACTACAAACATACCTCATTTTAATGAATATTGTAACAGATAATTTCCAGTGGTCAAGATGTTAAGGTTACAGCTTGTTATCTCATAATAGATTTTTAAAGGCTCTTCATATAATGAACGAAATAACCCAATTGAATTTCGGGCGTGGAGAACAAAAGCCGGCAACACGGCTGTCGGCCGCATTACCGGCCAACCACAATAAATCCAGGAGGTCCGTCGCCATGGGGCTAATTACTCTGAATATCGGTTGATATACTGTCTACTTAGGAACGGTGATGTATGGATATGCTCAAAGGATTGGACGCCGCACTGCCTCCGGCGCAAATACGATGCTACGATTATAAATAAGCACATTTAGGATAACGATTGTCGAAAGCGTTGTTAGAATATACCATACTTATTTTTAAAACACACTATCTATTAAAAAAAATACTCCAATTGAACTACAGGCAATTGTAAATTTCAAAATTTTAATTTAATTTATTCTTTAAAACTTAATAAAAGCTTTCTTAATTCATAATATTATTATAAAGCTTTTTCAAACGATTTTATTTCAGTGTTGACATTCTGAAACGACGTACGAATCCTACCAAATGTTTTGTATACATCATAAAAGACTGCGATAATGCATCGCCTAATAATAATAGAACATTTTCTAGCGCTGACCTTACTAACTCGCAGCGGATATTGAAATTTATTTCAGTACGTAAACGTCGTGAGTACGTGTGGTACCACCATCAAAGAAAAGTTGTAGAACCTGTACTAGACACTACTCTAGAGCCACCTATTTCTGATGCAAATCAGCGGTGCTCATGCTGAACGATATAATCCAGAACGCACACATAACCCATTCTATCTCCGTCATAGAAAGAATAACAAGCTATTATTAACTAGGCCTAGCTATTTAGTCTTTTTGAATAGTAAATTGCCGGAAGCAGTAATCGCTTAAAATCATGCAACCTGCTTGAAGTCTTGTTTTTACAGTACTCCACAAAAATAAACCTAACAACTTCGTCTATTAACAGTACGTATCATTTGATTAAAGCAATAACCAATAAGCAAGAAAGGTGCAGAGCTTTTTTCTATAATACAATCTGAGTGACATTGTGGCCTAAGATCGTTAACAGGCAAAACCAAACCTAGGTTTTAGCCCTCAAGTGATACTTCCCAAGCACAACTATAGTATATTTGCTGACAGCCTTCACTTGATGAGTGTATAGTTATTCAAACGTGCTTTAGGAAATACCTTATCACTGTGCTATTTATGTCTTAACTGAAAGCTTAGCTTTTTAGAAGCAGCGCAGTGGATAGTGCGGTCGGATTCCGCATCAATGGACGCGGCTTCAAACCCACCTATCCAACTTTAAAATAAGTCTGAGCTTTTCGGTGAAGGAAAACATCATGAGAAACCATAGCATGGTGGTAGGGCATTTTTTAACAAAGACCGCCTGAGTAGCTACCACCCTCAAGTTTGAAAACCTGTCGCCATATACCAATAGGTGTGTTCCGGCAGCGTCACTTGAGAACCAGTATCTAGCCTTAGTGTATTTACCATCTTGGACCACATCATCATTTAACATCAGGTGAGATTGCGGTCAAAGCCCTGGAGCCGGATACCGTGTAAAAAAAGGACCAAAAATCGCAGTATTCCCAACATCCATATCGATTAAGTGAATATATTAATACTTAAATAAATACATTCATTCATCATAATTTTGTAATCATATAGATATAAAAAACGATGAATTTAAATTCTTTAAATGCATAAATTAACGAGTAACAAATTATATACTACCAGAGTTAAATAATGTAACTGAGACTTTCCGAATGGCAATATCACAACTACCCTTACGCCAACAAACAGGGGAAAACATATAAGATAAAATCTACCAACATAAAGACCGAGTAACCAAACTCAATTACATCAAAGCATAAAACTGTCAATGCGGTTAAAAGTAATCTGTATCCAAACTTAGCAACAATAGGGCATCGATAAGATCAAATTCTGGCTCGGATGGACAAATTGTTCGTATTCAGAACGTGTTAAAGCCAGTACGAATATTTACACAACATGCCTATTATATAACAAAACGTTTTAAATAATACCAGTGGCCGTGAAATTGATTCGGTATATACACGAATTTACACATCAAAAAAATGAAAAGATATTCAGAAAGTATGATTCTAATCTCAAATACTTCCTAAATGTACCTATGCCTAAAATAATGGTAACGCCTTTGAATTAGACTAAAACAGTCTTATATTAATAATGATCAATGCCTTATTTATTTTTTTAATTGTATAGGCTCAGTGATTTGAATATTATATCACCTGATGTTAAGTGACGATGTCACAAGCCAGGATGGTAAACACACTAAGCCTAGAGGTACTGGTTCTCAAGTGATGCTGCTAGAACACACCTATTGGTATTTGGTGACAACTGTTTAAACTTGTGGTAGCTACCACAATGCTGTGGTTTTCTCACGATGTTGTCCTTCACGGAAAAAGCTAGACTAATTTTAATGTAAGATAGGTCGGCTCGAATCCGCGTCCGTTAACGTGGAATCCGACCGCACTAACAAGTGCACCATCATCGCTTAATCTTAAAAAACAAATACATAAGTGTGAGTAACTAATAACCTCGTTATAAATATGGAACACGAGTTAAATATTCCTACAGTAATTTAATAGCTAAAAATAGATGCAATTTGTGATAAAACTTAAAAAATGCATTTCAAAACTAAACCACAAAACAACTTTGGTGATGTAATAAAATTATATAAACGTTTTATATAAAGATATGCAAAGTAATTTGATAATAAATTGATCAGGCTATTAAATTTTCTCGCTCAGTGAATAAATACAACAGTAATATTAAAGGGCAGCTGTTAACGGATTGCTGGTAGTAGCAAGGTGTCACTCGATCAGGTGCGTCTTATAGTGGCACAAGCCACAGCTTTGTCATCAAAATGTAGAATCGCGGTCAAATGCATTTGAGTTTTGTAATATTTATAAAATGTTATTTTTTTTTTAACGAACGCTATGTAAATTAGAACTCGTTTTTTTAACTTTTAAAATATTTAAAACATAGTTAATCAAACGTAAAAACAAAACGTAAGAGAGCATATTACGAATTATTTGACCACAACGAACTATTCAAACATAGGATATTTGAAGTATAATGTGTATATGAGGTAGGAAGTCAGGTAACATCCCTGTTGAATATCTTGGAGAACTTCGACTTGTTTCATTTGAGGATAGTGACTTTAATGAAAAACGGTGCTCTTTCCAGAAGACATGGAGCGAAGTGAGTGCAGTCTTGATGTGTACCCTGCTGTTAGGCAGACTTAATGGAAAATATTTCTCCTGAAATTACTGATCATCTTGTAGTTCTAGGAGCGTGTTTGTCTTTTCCACTTGGAATCGAAGACCTGAACTTCATCACCTGCAAGGAAGAAAAACAAGCGCTGTAAAAATATTCAAGAAGGACATCTTGTGAAATAATCTCATGTTGAAAAATTGAGAGAAACATAAATTCCTTAAAAATCACATGCAAGAGTTTCGGGGAAGGAGAATCTAAAGTTACAGAAAGAAAACCTCACAAAAATCAACAAGGAACAACAAATAATCAATAAATTACAAGTTAATAAAACCGATGATAGCGTATATTAGGTCGTGTGACCAGATTTCGTATCCGATGTACGCAGGTTCAAACAAACTCTTTTCCCCCTCACTTTTTGCCTTTCTAGTTTCTTGTCGATAGACAAGGACGAGAGGAGGAGAAGAACCGAATATTTCCAGGTCGGCGGGAGATGAAGGGATGCGGCTTGTGCCAAGCTGCCCACCTGGATGGAAGATAAAAGAACTGGCCGCTAGGGCGATGTGCACATGCAGGTATAATGAATTTACTCTCTGTTTAATTTATTAAGGGGATGCGTAAACGCATTTGAAAACCTATCGCCAGTGCTAATATCGTCAGTAACTTAGACTAGTGATTTTACCATCCTGGACGACATTCTCAATCAACATCAGCTGAGATTGCGGTCGAAGATAGGCACCTAAGTGATGGTTGCGCACGGACAATTGCATAAGTGATACCCGTGTTCCTGGGCAGGCAGGGCTAAGAAGTCTACATTAGGGTTTTAATGTTACACATATAATTTACACTTCCACATAACCCATTCGCTGTCCATATATTCATTACGGTGGGTATCCATGATAATAATGCCAAATGAAAAGCAGATTACATAACCCTAGCTTATTAACTCGCATGATATCTCTCTTATTTTCTCTATGTGTAACGCCCCGTTTCATATATTTTGTAATAATATCAAGTAAATGCATCTTGAGTCATACAAAGTTTATAACTACTTTCAGAAGTAAATCGATCAAGTCATCTGTTATTAAAAAATATAAGAACTAATGTCAAGGATTTCTGTTGCCGACTGCACTCGTCTGTTGCAATTTTTTCAACATCCGCCCCGATCTTATAATGCAGAATCCGTAAAGTTATGTTATACATAAACTCATCATAATTCTCGAGACATTTTAAATACTTTCCAACAATTAAAACGTATTTTGATAACCTTATATTGTGCACTGGTACATGTTCTTATTATTATTTTTTTTCAGTTTTATTATTTCCAGTCACACAACATGAAATTACAATTCATTTTCTAACCACTTTTAGAGTCAATCATAAGGCATGTACATTTTAATTTCACAGATCTTCCTTTGGTATTTATTATTAACTAGCTGCTCTCCGCGGTTTCACTCGCGTAGTTTCCGTTCCCGTGGGATTATCGGAATAAAAATCTTATGTCACCCCTGGATTTATGATGAAAAGATGCTAAAATAACATGAATTACATATAAAACATATTTAATCCAATAAACTCTACATGGATACATTTTACTAATCAAAATATACAAAAATGCGTCCTTCTAAAAGCCAAATTATTAGAAATTAAACTAAAATATTTAGGTCACGCTATACAGACCAACGAAGTATTTTCCAATAATCTCAACATTTTACAGCGTCATAAACGTTTCATAAATTCACAATATTTATAAGTTTTTATTCAAATGTCCCTTCTTATATCGCCGCTCGAGATTTATGTATATACACAAAACTTTTATTGGAGGGTGGCTCGTTAACACCAATGTAAATGTCTGATTATAAAATATTTCAATCCGGTACAAGACTGTTCACTTCGGTATCATTGTCATTTAAATTTTGATGGATCTGCATATGAGCGTGGGATAGGTTATAATCTACACTATTTCACAATATACAATGTGATTCCAGTTTTGATTTATATAACATTGAAACATCAACAAAACATGAAAATTTAAAATCCGTAAGGATTGTAAATTGTATTTCGAGGAATGGTCTGAAAGCTCATAGAAAAAGATTAGCAAGTTTTCAAATTAACATGAAGGTGTTTTCGATTGTAAATTATTTACACTATTGCAAGCGAAATATAGTTTTTGTTAATAATTTTTATTCATTCATACTATAAATGTATTAACCACTGTTTTAAGTCATGATTATGATATACTAGCTGTGTGGCCGCGGTTGCCCCACGCGTTTTATATATTTTTCACTGCGTTTTAATGTTTTATACGGAACCGTAATTGTTCTCTTAAAACAATTTACTATTAAGATAAAGTAAACTTATTTCTTCTTCTTATATTTGCCCGTTAAACTGTGCATTGAATTGGATTTTTTTATGAGTTTTAATTTTTTTACACGGAGCCCTAATTTTTTTCCAAAGTTAGTAGTACCCTAAGTTACGCGGAGTGACTTCAGCTATCTACCAAAAAAAAGTCTCGTCAAAATCCGTCTAGCCGTGCCGGAGATTACATGAACTAACAAACAGACGAAAATTTTAAAAATTGTATTTTATATATACATTCATATCTATTCAGTAAAAAAAATATTTTGACATTACAAACACACTCCAATTTTATTTATTAGTATAGATTATCATAACCAATACAACAACTCTGACAGTAATTAATACGGCTATCAATTGAAAATGTCTACAGTACCGCGTCAGTATTCACTTTTATGAAAAATAATATGCACCGCTTGGATAGGATTTAAACAAGTATTAAACTAAAAAATAAATTGCATTTTATTAAAAGAAATAAAACGCAAAACTATGTCTACACTTAAGCACTATCACATTCGATGCATTATCCAGAAATATATCAACATTAATATATTTCATTAACATTAAGTAAAATGCAAATATTGCAGCCTCATTACTATTTCTAATGTAATGTTTTAACGAATATCAGAGTAATTACTATTTATTAAAATGGATACTCGCTTCGTGTGGAAGGTTATGTTATTAACTACACCGGCTTTTGTGCAAATCTCGCAGCTAAACGAAGATTTTAAAAATCTTGGTTTGGTTTTATCATAATATTTCCTAAAAGCGATTTCAAGCGACGATGCCTCAGTTAGTTAGGGTTGAGATTCCGCATCTATGGACGTAGGTTCTAACTAACCTTTTCAAATTTTTCCCTAGACTGAGCTTTCGGTGAAACCTTGTGAGAAAACCTTCCAAGTATGAAAATCTGTCCCCAAGCACTAATGAGGGTGTTCCGGCGATATCCCTAAAGAGTCAATAGCTTAGAATTAGTGGGTTTTGTTATCCTGGACCATATAGTCAATGAATATATCAAGTGAGATTGTGGATAAAGGTTTAAGATTATATAGTATAAAAAAGTTTAGCCTGATTGTAAATTAATCCAAAATTGGTGTCACTCAGCTGTTATTATTTTGTTTTTTTTCCTACTCGTTTATTTTTCCTTTGTTCCCATGTTTGTGACATCACACACAGGTCATGTGAGTCATATCATCATAACGTACTTAAGTAAACATTACTTTAAATCAAAACAGCTACTTTTAATACTATATACTTAAAATGAATCAAGTACCTACTTTTAGTAGTAAAAAGTTATGAACAAACATTTTTTTCTCAAGTGAACACTTTGAAAATCATTAAACGGAAATCAAAATACCTTCATAAACTTCAAAGCTTAGAGTGATTTTAATAGTTCGGCGTTTAGATCAAACACTCCCCGTATTCAGAGACAATATCGAAAATTTCATTTAACGCTTTTCAAAGTGTAAAAACCTCGATAAAGCATAGGTATCACCATTCGCTTAAGTGGTCGATAACCGCAGCTCGGGAACTAAGAGTTACTTTTTTTTTTTAATTAACACATTAAGGGTAGATATCTTAATCTCCGTGGCGCCAATTCTTAAAAGACCTCAACCCCATGATAACAGTCTCGACGACTTTATCAAAAATATAGTCTCAAAAAGTTGTATCTGTTAACAACGGTATAGTAATGTGCAAAAAATCAACCAATCCGCCTATAATTTAATGATTTTTGATGTCATTTTTATGTGCTGAGGACCACCCTTTAGATACAATCAAATTAAAAATGTAGTTATCTGCAAAACTAAATACTTTTCCATGTTCAGGCCGATATCCAGATATCGTATGTACGTTTATAACATTTCAACATGCTAGTGTGTGACATGCAAGAGAAATAATCTTTATGCGGAGGATTAGTTACTTAGTATGTTTGTGGTAATTATTTTTATTTTATTCAAGTTTTATAACTTTTATACTGTCGTTATGAGCTTTATAAAACAACGTTTTATAATAAACTTTTTAATTATTTATCGTATTTTATGTTAAACTGTCTTGTATTACGTGCACATTGTCATTTACGAAGGAGGTTTTTTTTATAACTTAAATTATTTTTATATGATATAACAGATATCCTCACATGGTTACTCTTAAAATTTAAGACAGATAAAACTAAAAGTATACTGGTTTTTTTCTGACGATCAGATACTTTAAAGAACTTTAGACACTGATCTGAACACTTTAGAGAAAAAAACTATTGACATTTCGGTCAAACAGATTGAGATCGCATATTGTAACTGGTCGTTAATTTATTTCTTTGAAACGACCAGGAACATTTATTATCGATACAGTTCATGTTTTTACAGTTTATCAAAAATATTACAAATTTTTTAGATAGTACTATAAATTTAGTGCATTTAGTCAAATCCTAAAAGTATAATTCGTTAAAATTGAACTCGTAGCAATTAAATATCGAGACACATCGGTTTATCCACAGCAGCTGTTAAAATTAAAAAACAAAAATTACACAAAACGAGTTCACCTGATTTATTTACCTTAAAGCGATAATAACGATTTGCGTATAAAACGACAAAATGTTACATTTATATTGCAAAAATATAATCTAAACAAAATTGGAAATCATACAAAATTACTTTAATATGAGATCTCCACCTTATATTTTATTTATTTCTAAATGATTAAGAATAACACGTATATGATATAATTAATGTTACACTAGATTAAAAGATCAATGAGTTCAACTCATAAGAGTTGGCTTATTTGATAATATTAATTATAAAAACTAACTAACGGATTAAAATTGAAATAAAGACGTATTTAATTTTAAGATCTATCTCAAGTACAATAAAATATTTAAAAAAAATACATGCCTACACCTGTAATTATTTTATACTAGTGTCGTATGAGAATCATAAATAACACAGATCATTATTAAATAAGTTATATTTATAAATATCTTAGCAATATTTCACACACGGTAATAAAGCCTTGAAATATTACAGCAATTATAGAAAGTAAAAAATAAATAAAGACAAAAATCGCTAGCCTCCGGCCATCGTTGCGGAGGGCCACTGTTCGGTTAAATTTTAGTACATTTTGGGGTTCCACTAACCAAAGCTTGAAAGACTTTATTCACTTGTAGACAGACACATTAAAGCATTCTTTATTGTGAAACAATACAGCAAGATAATTTTATCGAAAATAATAGACTAAATATAGTTAAACACATCTACTGACAAAATATATTTTGTTTGGCTTATAAAATTCTGAGAAATAAGCGTTTAAAATTTTTGGTTAGTTTTAAGTGGGAATACTCTACACAATAAATCCACAAAATAAATGGTAGTACAGAATTTGTATGAATCAAGTAAATTGTGACGTCATTAAAACACTTATAAATCCCTTTATTTTTGACTAGACTTTAATTTTATTTTTAGTGAACAGCTGTATAAAATAATTGTAATATTAATGCAATCGAAAAACCTTTAAAAAAAATCCTCATATTATGAAAGAAATCTAAAGTGTCTATTATTAAAAGTAAATATGGTCATACTACAACGGAACCGCAATTTTATAAATATCTTTTGCCGGACTTTATGAAAGAAAAGATTTTATCCGTGAGATCTTTCCGTGATTTATGACTTAGAAACGCTTAGACCGCAGTAAGTACCAGCTTGTTAGTATTATATAGATTTGCATCCAATTAGGATCATTAGAATGTTTTTTTCTTTTGCTTTTATTTTGTAATGTACCGTATCGATGGATCGATATCGGATGTTCATTTTTATAACTTTTTTTTTTTGTTCTAAATATCACACAGAGTGCAGATTTTTCATGTTTTTACTATAGTAATAAATTGTACGCTAAATATTTAAATAAATAACTAACAGTCTTTGTATATCAATTAAATAACGCATTTGGATATGTTAACATTATAATTTTTGTTATGAATTAGGTGTATTTTTTTCTTATTCTCAGTGTAAGAATATAAAGTACTAGTTGACCTAGCAAAATTCATACCGCCTCAGAAACTATATGAGCAAAGTCTTTGTAAATATATTTTCGTGAATTTTACTGTAGTCATTTTGCAGTACGGGCCAGAAACCAATTCAGAAAACAAAAAGCATAAAAACTAGTGTAACTGTTCTTGAGTTATAAATGGTTTAACTAACCGGACTTTGTTTGACATATTATATATATATATTCGAAACTTTACATTTAGTATTTATTTCAATGTCTTGTGGTATGTTAAATACATTAGTATTTTCATAAATTTAAGGTAATATAATATCTATAACTCTTTGGTAGCAGCATAAGATGTGTTCTAATCCCACAGACGGGAAAACTATTTCACCCACTGTTATCAAAATAATAGTGAGATTAGGATCACTTAATTGCACATTACTAGCATAGGACACAAGTTCAGTAAGGCATTTTTTATTCTTTGTATTTGCTTAGATCGCTTAACCGATAGGTTCAGCTGGAAAAACCCCTTCGTAATTCGCATTCCGGCTACTCCCAAATCCGGGATTGTATCATCATAGGATGTCCCGCTAATGCCCCCGGCATTAGCTACCAATTTTCAACTGAGTAACCAAAGCGCTAGCTACAAATCGCTCGGTCTTCAATTCGATATTAATAAGTGAAAAAAAAAAGTATAGAGCTAATTTAGATATTAAACATAAAAAATATAGGTATTACATATTGAAAAATACTTTATACTCTCAATTATTGAAACATACGAGTATGTAAATGTGTACACAAGTGCACAAGTTTAAATAAGAAAAATAAAATCTACACAGCAATCCGCGGATAAACGAATACTGCCACCAATAATGTTACACACGTACTGATAGTTTGAAAAACATGTTTCAATACAAGACATACAACAATTTAATAATATCACTATAATTTTAAATATTATCGTTTTGTTTAAATTTATTACAAGCAATAACGTTTTCATTTATACAAATAATAAGTTTTGCTTAATGATTAAAAAAAAAAACTATTATGATTATTTGTTTAATATCCAAAAGGTTTGAATATTCAAATTAAGAAGACAATTATATTAAAATAAATTAATAATTATATTAGCACAAATTAAACAATTATCTATTTACAATTTGGACTAATAAATAAAATTGAAGTGTTTGTTTGTAATGTATTTTTTTTTTTACTAAAGAGATATGAATGTATATATACGTATGGATGTATACGTTAGATATAAAGAAAATACACTTTTTAAAATTTTTATCTGTGTGTCTCTCTCTTTGTAATGGGTAATCTCTGAAACGGCTGAACAGATTTGGACGGTACTTACATATACAATTATAATAGAATTGTAATAGAATAGACTTTTTTTTAATTTTTGTCTGTCTGTTTTTTGACGGGACTTTTTTTGGTAGATAGCTGAAGTTACTTTGAATTTTAAGGGTAAGTGGTATAATTTATGAGCAATATTTTTACTTTATTCAGGTAACGGGCAGGCCGAAGTTCGTACCTTTGGTTTTCCTTGTACTAGTTATCTTTTGTGCCTGAGTGCCTTCAAAACTCGCCCCCCCCCCCCCCTCCCCCAAGTTCGGTAAAGTTGTAAAGGCCTCCCGGTCAACAGCGTTAGCTACGTTAATAAAAAAAATAAAACGCAGTGAAGAATATATGAAACGCCGCCAAAGCCTCAGGTGGACAGCTAGTTAAATATATAATTATAACATAATTCACTTTTTGACTTAATGTTAACGCTTTAACCGAAACGTCAGCTTATGTTAAGTTGTTAGATGTTAAGTGGCATTGTGGCTAAATATGGTAAACATAGTGAGCCTAGGTCACGGTTGTAGGTCTAGGCTATAGGGGCGATCACAATAGATATAACTAGATTTCAGAGATATAGGGCTTTTTAGCCTGCATAGGTCCTTTTCTAGTAATAATTATAAGTCTGGGTTACTGGATTTCAAGTGATTCTATCGGAATATATCTATAGATTTTCAAAAGTGAGCTAGCCAGGCGAGCATAAGAAGATAAGAATTAATCTTATTATCACACTGTGGTTTTAACACAATGTTTTTTTTTTCTTCGGCGAAAGCTTCTACTCATACCTTAGGGTCATACTTCCACTCAGCTGTTATCACATTTAAATCATATTAAAAACAAATGTAATTTTATTTTTGAACCCTTTTTTAATATAATGCTTATTATTTTCATTATAAAAGGATCTTAGATACAGTACTTCATTCTATCGTCTATTCATACAGTACAAATTTAATAGAATCGCGTTTTATAATTTATTATAATTACATTATTTAGATAAGTCAATACATGTAGTTAACTGAGCTAGTAATCCGTGTGTCACAGGTAAAACGCCAGCGGCTGCCGCCAACCGCCCAGGAAGCGCAACTCAACGCGCGAATAAGAAATAAATTCCCTGGCAAGCGTAACAAAGGTAAAGTAAAAAGGAAGCGTCCGACCCCTAGGCTACGGACTATAGGCCATCTCGAGCCTCTGAGATTTATAAACACGTGCCTTATGATTCAAAAGGAACGTGTAAAAATAGTGTAATGAAAAATGATTACAAAAACTGCAATCGAGACCAAAAATATACTCTAAATAAATTTATACAATACTATTTTATTACAGTAATAAAACTCTTTGTCGAATAAAATAGATAATTTATATCATAAATAAATAATCAATCATAAAGCATTGTTTATCTGGGTCATCTCTACTATATTTATATGATTTCAAATACGGAAACATCTCTATTGTTCTAATAATAGTTTTATCAGTCGTATTAAAACCTATACTAAAAAAACATATTTTAAAAAAGATCTGATGTAAGGTAGAAAAAATTACAGTTAAAAATCTAACTCGGATTCAATTAAGAGTTTAAAAATATAAATTAGTAACGTTCGATGTTCAGTTATATCGGATGCAGTGGAAGCAATTTGTCTTACATCTAAGATTAACATCGACGTCAAACCCGTAACCTCAACAAGGATGTATCGAACACAAATCTTTCCTGTAAGGAAGAACTACCATCGAAAAAGAAGTACCAAAAGAAAAAATGTATCACATTTATTTATTTTTTATACTCAAGAAATGAATTGGCTAGCAGTCGACCTGACATTAAATGGTCACCGTAACCTATAGTTTTTTTTTTTATAACTAACCCCAGAAAAACAGGAGTTCTATCTGAAGCCAGTGATTGAATATATTGTTCCTTCTGAGAACTGGGTTCCATTATTGGTGAACTTCTTTAGTATTTTCACAATAAATATTATACTATAGATAAGAAGTCAATGAGTTAAAGATTAAAGAGTAGATATGTATATATTAAAGAATATTTTTTAAATGGTGTTGTTCATCACCAAACGTTCACGAACAGAACCCTTCAATTGAACCACGACAGTGGTTTAAGAAGGCGAGTCATTATTAACGTGTATGTTAATTTTAATTGTAATTTGAAAAAAAAAAAAAACGTAAACATTCGATTAAATTATATTGTTACATATATACGTCTAAGTATTTTTTATATAAATTAATAGTCAAATGCCGTGTGGTGTCATCCAAGAATAGTATCACCCCATATCTTCCCGTGGGTGTCGTACAAGGCGACTAAGGGAAAAAAACCAGAGGATTGGCAGCAGCATCCTCTGAGTACCACAAACACCTACTGCGATCGCCAATCCGCCTGCCAAGCATGGCGATTATGGCAATACCCCCCCCCCCCTATTTGAAAGATACCTATGTATAACAGTGGACGTCTTATGGTTGAATGTATGGATGGATGGATAATAGTTATAGTATACAACGTTTAAAAATAACTTTAAAACCCAAAACTTTTTCATTGCTTAGTAATTATTACCGTAGATATATACACAAGCAATGGTTATCATTGCTTATAGTGTCATAAACGGCGACAAAATATAATTCTGTACCAAATTTCAAACAAATTGCTCCAGTCGTTTCTTAGACTTGTAAACAAACATTCACATTTATGATAAAAATCATTGATTTAAAAGGACAAGAAAATGTGTCATAATTCTGTAAATTATACTCAAAACAATAATGTTTTAAGAGATATTTAAAAAAAGAATTAACATAAACATTACAATACACTATTGAAATGTATCGTACATGAGAAAAGGATTTAGTTCAAAATATTTGTAAACAATTACAGATTGGTTGATAAGGAGTAATCTGTACAAGATCTACGTCGCGGAAGCACATGCGTTTTTCATCTTTGTGTTCATTGAATCCTTTGTGCTCGAGGTGTAAAATTATTTCTTAGATAAACGAGCTTCTTTATTCTCTACAGCGTTTATACAATTATTACGGTAAACTCCACTTGAAATAGATTTTTTTTAATGGTTATTATGAATATTATTTATGTGACAGATTTTATGTTAAATGCCAACAAAAATAAATAATCACAATCAGTTGAGTAAAAAAAAAAGTGTGTGCGTGTACAGAAAAAACTAAAACGTTGGCAGCTAACTTCAGGGTGTCGTTTTTTTCGTGTAGGTTGCGCTCGCATCGTAAAAATTTACTCTCGTCATTTTTCCGTAACGCGCCATAAGAAGTGTAACTTCAAAAAAAAAACCGGTTAAAATAATAAGATGTCACTAAAATGGAATCGTTCAAACATTTTACTGTAGAAGAAACAATAGTATCTCATTTTAAAAAACTTAGTTAATCTAAATGATAAATATTATAGAACTACATTTAAATGTATTTATTTTATATTTTAAAGTTGTAGCTATAAATTACATTTTACTAAAACTATATATTACTTCAATATAAATGATTACGGTGAAATATTCAAAGAATTTCGAATACGTGTTGTTCATAAAGTTCTTTAGCATTTTATTGCAGTAAACCGCTATTAAGACTGGTAGTTAGGGAACGACATGAAATTATTCCTACCAATTAAGTCGCGTTCAGTTCGCGATGACACCCGAAGTTGTCCTTTGGGCACACGCCGACTTGCAAATCAGAATAAAGCATGAAATGGAGAAATTGTTATTTTTATTTAAAATTGCATATATTTTATTTTTTCAAATATAATTATGTGATCTACACAATTTACTTACTATGTCTCAACTATGCTGACCATAAGGAACCAAGACACCTATAAGGCTATAGAGTTCTCGAATAAATTACCAGGACAAATTCATTCCAAAGAGCTCATCAGGGGATATTATCAGCGCAAAGCTGAGGAAGCCCTGAAGCTCTGTAGGAATCAGCTGCGAGTATTAGTGAGAGCGCTAACTGGGCACTGTTGTTTGGGCTAGCATATGCACAACATGGGTGCCCAGAACACAAGAGAGTGCAGATTCTGTGAAATTGCAGACGAAACACCAAAGCACATCTTGTGTGAATGTGACCCACTAATACTAACACACAACCGAGTTCTGGGTAAACATGCGTTGTTCCCGGAGGAGGTACAGACGCTCTCTACCAAAAAGATCCTACAGTATATCCAGGTTGTAGGTCTAGGCAGTGAGCTTTAGAAATATGGGGGCGATCAAAATAGATCTATTTAGATCGCAGTGACACAGGACTGTGTTAGCCTGCATAGCGCCTTTCTCGAATAATAATAATAATACTATGTCTCATGTTCGAAATTCAATGTCTTAATAGTTTTTAATTATATACCAACGACTAATGATAAATTTTAAGTTCATACCGAGAAGGCTGCATACCATCACTCCCTCAGTTTACATGCAGAATTAGAAATCAGCCAGCATTCTACGAGCTGATAGACAACTTATTAAAATCATCATTATGTTCTTTATTAAAAACGACGTCCATTAAAAAGAAATCTATTACATAAAATAAATTCCTACTCCAATACTTTCTTGTTTCCAGTGACCGCACCGTTAGTTTGAGCCTGGAGATACAAAGTAATAAGCAGTTAAAACACACACACATGAGATCGCTTCCAATATTTTTACATAATTATTTACAAAATTGTTGCATACGCGTTAATGATTGACCGAGAGTACTCTAATCATCGAACTTTCCCTCAATGGCGGCGATCCACCGTCATTTACGATGGCGGAGAAAGTAGCAACGCAAAAAAATAAATAATTTTAAAACGAATTCGCAAAATAAAACCTACACAACACACAAAGTTGCAATAGGAAGTGGTGAAATAATATTTCTGATTTCCTGTTTGGCGAGCGAATAATATTTTAAAAGTAAAGTGAGTTTATGGATCGTGGGAGCAGCTACCTGGCACCCGCGGCGCTGTAATATCTTATAAATCGACATCGAGTGAGATATCCAGAAATGCGGCTCTTTTCCCGCTGCGAGACCGCGGTGCGCGGGTGAAAGGGCCCACTACACAATGCGCCACAATGGCGCACATGATCTAGATTAGTGACGCGTATTGTGTCGCCAAAGGGTTGTGCTCATTGTGCCCGAACAAACGCCGGCCGCGCATAATGCGCCAATACCAAAGACCAATACTAAATTCGCATGAATTCTATGAATTTCTAAAGAAAATAAATATAACTTTTGACAGCCGTCTACGCATCGATGGCATCGTTATTTGTCAATTGTGATTTTCATAACACAGATAAGAACGAAACATAAATGATCAAACAGAATGAAAAAAAAATTTTTTTTTTTTTTGCTTCGTCGTTTAAATTCCTATTTTCTCATTTATATACTAATTCTATTGCTATAATATATTATAAGAAATATTCATCCTGAGGCATTACGTATAATTAATTTGATTTGAGGAAATAACCCGTAATCAAACTTTTAGCTAAATTAGCACTTGGATATGACAAGGGAGCACGGGCATTAACTATACAGAAAAATATAAAATATTGTAATAGTTTTTAATAACGTGTTTTGATGAACATTAGACAACTGATAATTAAACCACTTTGAAAGGGTTACAAATGGTTATAATGAATATTTCCGAGGGTGGAAACACAATCGGGACTGGCTTAATTTATAATCGTACACATTGGTACTAAACATATTTGGGTACGAATGATTATAACGATTTATATATATTGTATAAATTTGCTATTGTGACGTGTTTTTAAAATACCTGCTGTTAGTCAAATGCCAGATTATAGTCTAGATTTAGGTTCTGAACTCATCAGAAAAAATATAGGTAATATTATCCATCATTGACCTAACGTAACCTTTTCGACTGAAAGAATAATAAATATTGGATACAATTAAAAAGATTGCAGGCCGGCATAGCAAACAAACGACCGCCGATCGATTGATGATGTTTCGATGGTCGTTGCTGTTTTAGGATTGTTCTGTGCTTACGACAGGCACAGAGCCGTCATTTGCCCGGCTAGTAAAAAAAAATGTACACTCTCCAGGCTGAGTATTTTGATCATAATCTCACCTGGTGTTAAGTGAGGATGTAGTCTAGGATGGTAAACACACTTATCTTAGAGGTTACTGCTTCTCAAATAACTAGTGCTGTCAGAAAATACCTATTGGTGTTTGGCGACAGGTTTTTAATCTTAAGGGTCACTCAGACAGGCATTATTAGAAAATGATCTACCACCATGCTATGGTTTTCTCCCGGTGTTTTCCTTCACCGAAATCTCAGGCTTATTTTTAGAGTTGGATAGATGGGCTCGAACCCGCGTCCATTAACCCAAATCTGATCGCACTACTAACTGCGCTATAATTACTTCAAAACACATAAGAAATATAATGAAATAAAATGAAATACATATTAAACATAAGCCAAAACTTCTAGTAACCTCAAACCTAATCAATTTACATAAAATCTGGTCCAAATCGATAAAGTTAACATTACTTCTACAAAACGTCATGCTGAAATACGGCTAATACGTATAAATTGCGTAAATATATTGTAATAAATTATGATAATTACCTCTATACTACACTTAACCATACGGAACAAATCCAAAATAGTAGCGAAAACCGGGAAATCGTCTATACTCCATATTCATCATGACGTTTTGAAATATCTTCCTGAAATGCTATAAATTTATTTATTTATTTTTTAGAGAAATCAACAGCTCTTAATTTTATATACACTTAACTAATTATTAACATATTAGATTAGCTAAAGACAATTTTCAAATTTACTAAAAAAGATAAACAGTAAAACCTAAACGAAATACCTATAATAAAAAAAAAATACTTAAATATAAATTAGCCGATTTCAAAAATTAATATACTTCAAAATGAATATTATCCGTGTAATAAGAATATTATATAAGAAGACGTTCCTGGTATGGCATTTATTTTATCATAATACTATGTTGTAAAAGTACAGAATAATAATAAAAAAATCCCAAATATATGTCCATTCCAAAAATATACACGTAACCTGCTCATTTATAGGAACTAAAAGAGAAGTCAAAATATTTTATGGATGTAAATGTTAACACTTTTGTCAAATGAGATCACCCACTCGTAACACAAAGGCCACCGATGTAAATCTTGTCTTTTATACGCCGCTTGACGATTTCGATTCAACACACATAAAATATAGATATGAACAAAATAGTCAAACGCAATAAAAGTCTTCGAACTTCGCTCATTCGCTGGGATAAAAAAGCCGAGCTTTATATTTCGGGAAAACATCCTTCGAGGTATTTTTTTTTACATTCAACCTGACCGCTGTCTTTGTTAATTGTATACATCTTGGACTAAAAAATGGATGAATGGGTCCGAATGTTGTATTTTGAGCACCCATAAGTTGACATAGTTCAAGGCGATTTGTCTTACAAGTTCCAATATGATTTGAATTTTAGAAATTTTTGTTTTTTTTTCGCACCACTCCCCGTATCAATTAAGCTTTGCATCCACGGATTCCGTTTTTGTTATGTGGTCGCACGATTTTTTTTAAATCAAAATCAACTAAGTGGTAAAGTAACTTTTATGGTTTTATTACATTTAACGCTAGTTTACAGAGATACACAATATCAAGGTTTTCATTCAAATAGTACCCTCCTAAATCAACGCCTGTCCATTCATCACGACAACGACACTTCTTGAACATAGTGACAAGTCCGCATGAAACTAAGTCATAGGAAAAACAACTTTATATCGTTGGCAGCAAGAGTAAAAATACGTAGACTTCGTCCATTTATTTAAATTAAAAAACTAAACGGACATGCAAGCATTATAGTGTAAGTTGTATCTAATTAGATAGTGTAATTAAATTCACTTCTCGCGTTTGGGTGGTAAAACATGTCGATACTCTTATCGTAGAAAAATACTTAAAGCAACCTCTAAATTTATCTCATTCAATGATACCGAAAAAATGTTTTGTAATTAATTGAACATAAGAACGGATAACACGTTCTGTGAACTATAAATTTGATACGTTTTCAAAATACTAAAAGCAGTTTAAATAAAGTCACTTTTTACACAAGTGCACGAGAGCAATACGATCGTACAAAAAAAAAAAGCCTACGGAAGAGGATGGGACCTACCAATATTAGTTTTATATCTGGCATAAAAAAGGCAGACACTCGAGAGAACGATTGTCAATCAGAATAATAATAATAATGGGAACCCTTTGAGAACGGAGAATTATTTACGAACCCTTTCTTTACTCGGGCACCTGATGCGGAAGCTATTCGCACAGTTCGTGAGAAATTTATTAAAAATGTTTCATTAACTTTCCATTTTCATTTAAATAAATTCGTACGCTGATTTATTTTTCTTTTAGAAAATATTTATGAACTTATTAAAAGATCTAGTAGGTATCTATGTACAGAAACCCAAATTTCTTTTTGCAAAAACAGTGACGTAAAATCTGTTGCTGTATTGGCTATAAGCTTTCTAATAATTATCAGTCAACGTTGAGATTAATTGGCAATACATGGATTGTTCTACCTGTACTAATAAATAAAATTGAAGTGTCTGTTTGAAATGACAATTTTTTTTTTTTACTAAATAGATATTAATATATATATACCAAAAATACAAAATGGGTAATCTCCGGAAGGGCTGGACCGATTTTGACGGGACTTTTTTGATAGATAGCTGAAGTTACCACGGTAAACTTAGGGTACTTTTAATTTTCCAAAATAATTAGGGTTCCGCGTAAAAAAATTAAAACAAAAAAAATATGAATAAAATCCGATTCAATGCACTGTTTTACGGGCATGTGCTTGAATTTATGAGAAATGTCTTTATCTTATTCGAAAAAAAAAATTGGGTTCCGTATAAAAAAATTAAAAACGCAGTAAATAATATATTTTACACGGACACAGCCACGGGCACACAGCTAGTAAGATAATAAAAATTGAATTAAGTTCAATGTGATAAAGTTCTTTAAAACAAAATATTATAAATGTTCTTTTAAGTAAATATTAAATTTAAACATTAATTAAGAAAACATATGTCAACAACCCTCACTGGACGACATAACAATGCAGAATCTTTTATTTCGAAACTCTTAAGATTAGAACTGCATATTTATCTACTTTGCACTTCGTAACTCAATACCTGCTAACTGTCCGTCACGTCCTGAATACTGTCAACAATGAACGTTCGAGAATAACAAGTAGGTACACTTTAAAACAAGGATAAAGGAATATAATCCTTATAAGAAACAATATACGAGTCAGGCAAATTAACACCCGCATTTTATTAAAATACACGCGCCATTGCATTGAAGATAGCACTATCTTTAACACTTGAATCTTAACTTTGCTCATTTCCTTTGACGTTCTGGAGGACATTTTCTTAACCAGCTACTTAATAAACCTTATAATATTGAAATTAAATTGTCCCAACATTATCTTATATTGTTTTGTCACCTTTATGAGATATCGTAGCGGAAGCTATACTTTTGATAATTTGACTGCTGTCAAAACAGAGGATATTACCCATTTAAGCTTATTTCGCCTAATTGAATCCTAGAGCATTAAGCCTTCCCAACCTATAATCCCTTTTTATGAGATTCACGCCGACATTTTTTAAGAATACACTGACATCTCCTAAGAAATTATATTTTTTTTGTCGTCGGATTTTCAATTTAGGCCAAGAGGGTTTATACTGACTGACACATTATTATGAATACTTATTAGTTACCATTTTACATAATGTGCACTAACATAATTCAACAGTATTGATATCATAGAAATTTTACTAGTGCGTTTTTTTATAACCATGACCACAATTTCATTATTGACAAATTTATACTAATAAATAAAATTGAAGTGTCTGTTGGTAATGTCAAAGTTATTTTTTTACTAAAAAGATATAGATGTATACACGAAACCAATATCAAAAAAGCAATCTTTAAATTTTTGTCTGTCTATCTGTTTGTTCCGGGTAATCTCCGGAACGGCAGGACGGATTTTGACGGGACGTTTTTGGTAGATAGATGAAATTACTCCGGGTAACTTAGGATACTTTTAATTTTCGAAAACAATTAGGGTTCCGTATTAAAAAAAAATGCAGTGAAGAATATATGAAACTCGGGCGCTGTCGCGGGGACACAGCTAGTTCTTAATCATTCTAAGTATATTCAAAAATATAGTACATAGAAACAGTACATATCAATGTATTTATATTATATAATGATTCGTTGAACTGATCGTC
This sequence comes from Samia ricini, assembly GCA_014132275.2. Classification (NCBI taxonomy): domain Eukaryota; kingdom Metazoa; phylum Arthropoda; class Insecta; order Lepidoptera; family Saturniidae; genus Samia; species Samia ricini. The sequence goes on along the minus strand of AP028159.1, from coordinate 26,948,667 downwards.
AATCGGAAATCACGAATGTTGGTTACAATGAAAGTACTAAAGAAGCAAAATGCCGGCAACTTTCAAAGGTCTTTTTTGACAATACCAAAAACTCAAAAACCGCTCTGAAGTGCGTGATCGTTGCGAAATCGTTCGTAATATGAAATCCTAAAAAAAATCAAACACTACTCCAAGGAGCTGCACGTAACATTTATGTAATAAACCACAAAGTGTCGAATGAGGCAGAGGAAATGCAAAAAAAAAACCCTGACAAGATGAGTGTCAGCGTTATTTGATGCATTTCGAGCGGAAATCATTCTTAAATTGCAAATCGATAGGTAGGCACATTCATACGTCTCTGAAGTTGAACAAAATTCGTAACTACTAATTACTTATTACATCTGTGTTATAAAAAAACGTAAGTTTCGTAACAGACAATCCTACTTTAATATGATTTTTTTTTAAATTTTGTAACTATTTATCAATGGCCAGTTATAACGAATTATTTTAATAAGATATCGAATATCATAATTTATATTTATTCTCAATTTGTAACATAAGACTTTATGCTTGCGGTCAAGTGCCTCCTTTCTATACTATAATGAATTTTGTTTTGTTCACAGCTACCGCAGGCATGCAGCTGGTTTTAAAGATACGTGATTACGTAATGTAGAATCATTTTTTTACATGGTATAGTCTCAGTTCTTTGATTACAATCACACTTGATGTTAAGTGACTATGTGGTCCAGGATGGTAAACACACAAAGCCTAGAGGTAGTGGTTCTCATGTGATGCAGCCGGAACACACCTATTGGTATTTGGCAACAGGTTTTCAAACTTGAAGGTGGTAGTTACCCAAGTGGCCATTATCAGATAATTCCCTACCACCTTGCTATAGTTTCCTCACTATGTTTGCCTTCACAGAAAACTCAGGCTGGTTTTAGAATTGTATAAGCGGGCTTGAACTCGCCTCCATTGACACGGAATTGACACGGAATCTAGCCGCACTATCCACTGCGCCATCACCACTTTAAATTGATTATTGTACCGTTTAATTTTATTTCTATAGACTAATGATCCTTGCACGATTCGACGCTTTAAGACTGCTTATGTATTTATATTTTATAAAATTATTTCTGTAAGTAATATTATAAAATACCAGTAGTGGTATTTGTAATGAAAATTAAATGTTTTAATTAAAAAAAAAACAAATTACTTATTTTCATTATACACAGATTATATAGAATACTGGATAAGCTTGCGTTAATATTTATATATATACAGAAACGAATTCTCGTAAGCTGTAATAGAACTATTATAGTATGCCATAAAAGAACGAACGTACCTAAAATAAAAATTACATATATATATCATCTATTTTTATGAACGCGTCTAAATAAATAGTCGCGTTATTAACAGACGGTTGAATAAATTTATAGAAATGTATAAAATATCTTTTGTACCAGTAATATATTATTATATATGTACATAATTATTTTCACGTTAATGTAGTCATTCCTTCTTTATATTTATTATAACTTAAATGATACGAGCATGAGGTTTACTTGCATCAGACCGCGGTTCCCATCGACGCGGCGGAGGAAACCGATATCCGACAATTATTTATGAACCTGTCTACCGCTAACCTTATTTCTTCTTGCTTCAACTAACAAACCTGTATATACATCTCGCTGTAGAATTTAAATTTATCCCATCACAAATTAGCCCTTATAAAAGTAGTTACAGGTAATACGAGGACGCCAAAGAATACTAACAATTGAAATAATTTGTGTGGCTATATAAAAGTGTTACATTTCCACCACAGTTTATTAAAACAAATTGTAACATAATGTAAATTCACATAGGTAATTGTTTTTATATCTATAGGTATGTACTTTTTTGTTTCATGGTGTAATATTAACTTATTTTTATTATTTACTATCTGAGTGACCGCGGCTGCGCCCGCGTTTCATATATTCTTCCCTGCTTTAAATTTTTTTATGCGGAACCCTAATTTTTTTTTAGTGCTAAGATAAAGTAAAAATATTTCTCATAAATTCAACCACTTTCTCGTAAAACTGTACATCGAATCGGATTTTATTCATTTTTTTAGTTTTAATTCTTTTACGAGGAATCCTAATTATTTTCGAAAATTAAAAGTACCCTAAGTTACCCGGAGTAACGTCAGCTGTCTACCAAAAAAAAGTCGGGTCATAATCCGTCCAGCCTTTCCGGAGATTACCTGAAACAAACAGACAGACAAAAATTTTAAAAATTGCATTTTTGGTATAGGTATCTTGTATACATTCATACCCATTTGGTAAAAAAAAATTGACATTACAAACAGACAATTTTACTTATTAGCATAGATTAATAATAATTATATTTTTTCATCAAATAAATTCTATTAAAATTATGTAAACTTATTATTTTTCAGTATCCTTATTCTTTAAAATTAAATATTTGAAAGTTAGTACTAAAGGTTTTTAGTATGAAATTAAAGATTATAATCAAGAAGTGATCTAGGTATTTTTACAAAATTATATATATTATAATAGACTATTGAATAAAACAAAGACTCTATTAAAGTATTTTATTCAAGTACGCTTTCGTTGAAGTGAAACATCGTGAGGAAATCATAGCATGATGGTAGGGGATGTTATAATATTGCCCCCTGTGTAGCTACCATCCTCAAATTTAAAAACCTGTCGACAAGCACCAATAAGTATGTTCCGGCAGTACAACTTGAGAGCAAATACTTTTCTAGGCGCCATTTTGAACCACATCGTCACAATCGTGAGGTAGTGGACAAACCTGAAGCTTGTACAATACATAAAAAAATTAAACAGCCGACAAAAGTGTAAACTCGAAAAACTGTTATTTTTATGTTAATTATAGTATGGCTAATCAAAATTCGATAATTTCTTTGTTGAAATAATTAACATAACCTAACATACGTACATATATTATCAAAACATACGATAGGCTGCGTAATTATAAATTTAGCTGTATCTTCCTTAGCGCCAGCACTTAAATTCCATCTTATACTTGACATAATTTAGCATGTTGACGGTTGACGTCATAGCATTGGTAACGCGAATCTATAAGTTTTTCCGCTACCGAGAATCGTTCAAAGCCGCTAAGGAAGTTTTCTCTTCAAAACATTACATATACTCCATTTTAAGAGAACCTATAATTTCTTCAAACTAAATTTTGTTAAAATTTAACAAGCTAACAAAAATCTATTAATCAAAATAGTGACAGTAAAAGTGAAAGATCAATTAAAATTTTTCAAATGAATGCATCCATTGATCGTTTCTTAGACGATGAGTCTAATCTTATAATCGCATTACGTGCTTTGAAAGTAAGTTATGTGAAACACACAAACAATAGTGGCCTCAGAAATAAGGATAATAGAAAAATGATACAATCTTAATAGTTTTAGTTAAATAGCAAAATTAAACATTTTTAAAATTTCTATACATTTTCAGTATAACTCAAATTCTCAAGTGACCGCAGCTTAATGACAGCGGGTTTGGAAAGAAAAATTAATTTTAAAATGTAAAAAATAAGTTTACCATTTGTAAATACTTCTTTTTCGTTATAATGGCTCAGTTATAGTTTGTTTGGATATCGCATCAGATGACTTAGGTTCGAATAGTATATGAAAAGTGATATAGTTTATATGAGCATAAACAGTGATGAAACCATTGTGGTTGAGCATTGTCTAATGTCCATCTGGCTACCTATCATCTTAAAGTTTACAAATATGTCACTAAAAACTTTACATAGATATGTTTCGGTGAAGTCATTTGAGAGCAAACAACTTTAGGCTTAGCATTTTATTATCTAGAGCCAAATCATCATATATGCCTATACAGTAATTAAAAAAAAAACAAAGTCTAGATTAATTGTTCAATTCTGTAGTAAATACCTGTATCAAACAAAAATTATTTTATTTAAATAAAATACAATCCAATTCAAAAATTAAATTATTTATTTCAAGTAAGTTTGGAGAAAAATCTCCATTCTCACTGTACATTATTTTTTATTACAAACAAATCATGTACATAATGTGAAGTTATTTTACAATGTACATATTAATACTTATTCTATGTTTATCGCTGACTTATTCCAAAAAGCACGAACACAACAAAGCCCACGTGCCGTCTATGAGTAGATTATCGATAAATACCGGAACTGGTTACGATTTAATGGCTGCCGAATTCGCTAAAATCATTGTGTTCTTCCAAATTTGATACTTCAATGAAACGTTACAATGTAAAATAGAGAATATAGTTTGAATCGGGGCTAATGCTAATCTTTATTTATGAATAGAGGAACACGGAAGATTCATTGAAGGGATCGCGGATTTCTCACGTTTACGCTAAAAGTATTATTACGCTACCGCTAAATATAACTTCAGTAATTAGATATAATATGTGTGAAGTTGTTGAGTTTAATCGCAATCAAGTGATATTCTATCGGTAATTTCCATAATCGTAAAGTCCAATCTAGGCTTCGGTATAAATCTGTTTGTATCACACACGAACTTTACGATATCGAAACAAGTATATCTTACTTCTGTGAAAGTATGTTAAATGATATTATAAATAATACAACTTCATAACTATTTGGATTGAAAGAATAATTAATGAGACACTTTTTTTGGATCTAATAATTTCTTAACTATAATAGATTTTTTTTATCTGTCTACCAAGCATAACATTCTTGCTCAAACAGTTATTACTAACTTTTGAAAAAAAAATTCTCTAATTATTTATCTGACTTAGGGTTTATAGAATTATAAACTATAAACCCTAGAATTTAGGGTTTATAGTTCCGTAGGTCCCGTGTTGCCCCAGAAAGAAGGCGGATGCCACCGATGGATTTTTGTGGGTATTCCCAGCGCTTCACGCCGGGCGAGTCCCACTTACGTGAGATCTACCGGATTAGAATTATTAGAGGAATGCTTAAATCCATTTCCCGACGTTAAAATAAAGGTGTAGAGTAATAAAAAAACAAACGTACAGTAAAAAACAATGTTTATGTCACCAGTATATGTTCTTCGTTTCAAAATAGCTCATTATCTACACTCCAACAAGCACTCTAAATGCAAAGTCAGTGTGTCACATTACATAAGCGGCACAATTTCATTCGACGCGAGCATCTTTGTCCCTTTATCAGTGTCTTTTTATTCGCACATGTAAATGCATTTAGCTCCCACCTCCTTATCGTGGCGAACACCATTAATCTTGTATAACAATGTACTGGCGTGGTGTCCGTGTATCGATGCCTTAATCAAGTCCCGAGGACGGAGTATCAGAAACACTTTTTAATTTATACAGATAATATTATTTCCCATTTAATCGCTGGACCGTCGAAACTCGTTTATTATTAGAGATATTATTTAAAAAATACATATTAATTTACGTAAAGTAAATTAGAAATTTCTAATGCTTTAATTAAATAATAGTGCTATCTTACAGATTTTATTGTATACTAGCTGTATCCCCGCGGCTGCAGCCGCAATTCATATATTCCTCACTGCATTTTTTTTATACGCAACCCTAACTTTTGTTTAGTACGTAAGATAAAGTAAATTTATTTCTCAAACTTGCCCGTAATACTGTGCATCAGATCTGATTTTATTCAACTTTTTGTGAGTTTTATTTTGTATACGCGTAATTATTTTCGAAAAGTAAAAGTTACCCGGAGTAACTTCAGCTATCTGCCAAAAAAAGTCTCGTCAAAATCCGTCCTGCCGTTCCGGAGGCAAATAGATAGACAGACAGACAAAAAATTTAAACTATTGTATTTTTTATATAAGTATCGTATGTACATTCATGCCTATTTAGTAAACAAAAATAATTTTGACATTACAAACATACACTCCAATTTAATTTATTAGTATAGATTACAATGAATATTACTGTCACAAATGTACAAATAAATCTTATAACGTTCTGAGTCAAAACGTAAGTATGTTTTGTGTTAATTAAATAGTGAAATAACCCACACAACGTACGACGAGAGATACAATTAAATCTAAGAATATATCTTCAACAGAAAGAAAACATTACTACATATATTTTTTTTATTTTCTAATTAGAAATTTACAAATAATGTAATCTTAATGTTGAATGTTTTTAAAGCAAATTTACTACAGACATATTTTAACTGCCTCGGTAGCGCAGTTGTATTACATACGACTGCCGTTCTGAGGTCTCGGGTTCGATCCCCGGGTCGGGTCAAGTGATATTGGGTTTTTTCTACACAGTCTCATCCCGGAGTTTGGAATTTGTGCCCGATATGGCGACAGGCTCGCCCCCTGTCACATCTGGGACGGAACTAAGCTCGGCGAAATGTGGGTGGTGTAGTTCGCTACTTCACCTCTGCCTAACCCTTCGGGGAAAACAGGCGTGAGCATATGTATGTATATTTTAACTATATTATATAGCATTGGTGAGAACTATAATTTCAATGAACTTTGAAATTGCATACAGGTAATCCTCATGAATATACAGTACTTATAGGCTAACTTATACTAAATAAACTTTGTGTGTGAGAAAACGCGCATGATTGCAAATAACCATACATTCTAACATAACCCAATAAAAAGTGTTACCTATTTCACGATGCTCCAAAAATTAAAATCCATAGACGAAATATATGTTACAACATTGTAACGTTTTAATATATAAATTAAAGATATCGTAAAGATTCTTATAAGTTTTTTTTTAATGGGTAACTAAAAATGAAACGACATCTTTACTAATGTAACTGTCATATAATTTTATACAAAATTTTATTTATTTATAAAATATAATTATACTAATAAAAATTGTCACAGCCATAAATGAATACTTTAAATTACATTTATGTTTCGCCTTAACATAAATATATCGTGCGTATAAAACTAATTAACATGACTAGAAAATATCTAACATCGAAAAAAATAATTAACTATCCTATCACCAGTAATTTCGTATATCATCATCTTCTGTATGATATGTCTCTTCGAATTGTTCTCCGAGTATGTAACTGTTTGGTGAATAACTCGTAGACACTCCTGAAGAATATTCGGAACTTGTGGGTGACGGTGCCAAGTCGAAATACGCAGTGTTTCTTTCGAAGACATCGTCTATATTTTGCGATGTAATGTTGGTAACTCTTGACGCAGATGTAATACCGCGAGCTTCATCACTTTCTTCAACCACACGCTGTAAATATTTTATATATTCCACGACCATTCTCAAGGTGTCTACTTTACTCAAATTCTTTCCAGAACCGCGCCGTGTATTATCAGACAACGCTGCTATTACAGAAGCCGGTAGCCTCTTCCTTAATGCATTGAATCCGTCATTCACTTGTTTTACGCGGCTCCTTTCCCTTGCATTTCTTCTTGCGATTGAAACCGCTTGAGCTCCATTTAAACCGCTAGTTTTATAATCGTACTTCTTTGTTGTTAAAACCAAAGATTTCTTTTCTGGTGCCGGGGCGGTCGGCATATTCGTGACGAAATATTCTATATAATTTGAATTATGCTGAATATCTGTTAGCATATTGATATGTTATCGTACGCGAACGCAGTTTGTATAGAGAACGTGATATAGTTCGAGTATCACAACGTCAGTAGAAAGAATGAATGCTATGGGCACCTCCGGCGTCTTATATACGGGAACCTTTACCCCAAAAAAAGTTGGATAGGGAAACCTCAAACCCTGCCATACATTATATCTTTTTTTTTCTAAACTTACCTGGGGGCTTTCAAAAAGCGGCCGCTGTGCGCCTTCGTACGCGTGCCACCGAGTTCCTAACTTAAATTTACCAATATTATTTAATTAGGTACCTTATAAAATATGAATTAGAAAGATTTGCAATATTTTACCCGATTTTCTTTTATTCTGGAATTTTAATTTTAAAATAACTAGGCATCGGTACTGTTTCGCATGGGTATATATAACTATACTAATAAATAAAATTGAAGTGTCTGTTTTGTAATGTCAAAAATAGCATTTTTTTTACTAAATACACATGAAAGCATACGCGATCCCTATACCAAAAATGCAATTAAAAAAAAAACCTGTCTGTTTGTTTGTTCTGTGTAATCTCTGATACGGCTGGACGGATTTTAACGCGACTTTTTTTTGGTAGATAGCTGAAGTCACTCCAAGTAGCTTAAGGTTCTTTTCGAAAATAATTAGGATTCCGCGTAAAAAAGTAAAACTCATAAAAAATTAACAAAACTCGATTCAACCTGCAGTTTTACGGGCAATTTCTTGAGTTTATGAGAAATATTTTGACTTTATCTTAGTATTAAAAAGATATTAAGGCTCCGTATAAAAAAAAAATAAAACGCAGTAAAGCAGTGGTAGTAACCTCAGTGGCACAGTTGTATTACGATACGATTGTCGTTCTCAGGTCTTGGGTTCGATCCCCGGGTCGGGTCAAGTGATATTGGGTTTTTCTACTCAGCATCATCCCGGAGTCTGGAATTTGTGCCCGATATGGCGACAGGCTCCGCTCCCTGTCACATCTGGGACGGACTAAGCTCGGCGAAATGTGCGTGGTGTAGTTCGCTATTTCTCCTCAACCTAACCCTTCGGGGATAACAGGCGTTAGCTTATGTTAAGTTAAAGAATATATAAAATGCGGGCGCAGCCGCGGGCAATCAGCTAGTAATTTAATGTGAATTACTAATTTTGATTTATTTTAAACTAAATTTGAATAAGGCGAGATCAACATAGAGTCTGGTTGACTAAGACTACAAAATGGGGCTTTTGGTATCATAGAGATGTATTAAGGTTAAAAAAAAATTAAAAGAGTATGGAAAGAAGGCTGACTTTTTTATAGGAGTAGTTTCAGACTCAAAACTTTAAAATATGAAGTTTTCGTTTTTTTTTTATTAGTTTGGATTTTGCGCGCTGTATCACCTGATATCATATCATGTGACCAAATATTTCAAATCGTTTAATATAGAAAAGTTTTAATCTTAGCAATAGTTTATTTTTATAATACAAAATAAAAAAATGTTCGTTTATATACTGGTACTTTTTTTTGTAGGATCCAATCCAGTGATTGCACCTATTGATGCTTAGCCACAAAATTTCAAGCTGAGAGTAGTAGCGAACCAGGCGGGCATTATAAGATATGAGATAGCGTAGTGTAGTAGTTTTATACAGATGTTTTTCTTCACTAAAAGATTAGACACATTGTAAGATACGATTCGAATACACTTAATTTATCTGCTTCAAATATAAAAAATATGTATTTTGTTACTAAACGAAAGATGAAATTGTAATTACAAGCAAACACAGCTGCTGCTGACAAAAGTTATTTCAATTACTGTAATAAATAATTTAATTACTCTGAGATAAAATAATTTGCAGATTTTTATTTAGTTGGTTTAAAAGATTAAGTTTCTTTTTAAACTTCTATCATAAGGCAATACGCAAACTATTTACAATTAAGATCCCATAGTAAGTATGAGTTTACGGAATAAAACATCAATATGAAACTAAAGCATTGTAAGAAGTGAGATTTTTTACTAGTAGGTACTCGTCTTATCTATTTACCTTCTCTATTTAGAAATCTACCATCAAACATGTATTGCAGTATTTTGACAGCAGTGTTGTTACAAATTATAGTTCTTTATTAACCGTCAGGAACTTTATTAGATGACACAACATCATATTTTTAAAGGTTACACCTGACAGCTATCTTTTTGTACAATGATGCCAGATCATTACCATAGAATACATACATACAACAAGCGTTTCTCTCTCTTTACTAGATAGCTCTTAATTCCAGATGAGATTATAATCAAACAAAAACAATGTTTTATTTGTCGTTAGAAAATATCAATTTAATTTTTTACGTCAGTTTTAAAATTAACCCCTTTTACCACATTCACAAATAATCATTCAATAAAAAAAACTCCTAAATAATGTGTTATGAATTAAATGTAAATAAATCAAAAAGTTTACAAAAACTCTATTTTAAAATATTCTAAATTGTACTTGAATAATGTATTTACAATAAAACAAAATTTACAGTTGTAGGTCGTAATAAAATATTTACTTAACAATTATTTTAAAAATTAACCTATAAATAGTGGATGCCGTCCAGCTCGCCCCCAAACGTAAATAGCGCAACATTTTGTCTAGCCTTCTGGTCGCAAGACGTCCCGCGAGCTACTTCAAAAGGTTTTGAGCACTCGGAACCTTACAGTTCAAACATTGTTAATGATAAAACGAAAACTCACCTCTGAGATGTTTATGTATTTTAAAATAATCGTATTCTCATTATTTAAAAATAAACACATTTCTCTACAGACGGTAAAAAATCATTCCGCTCACAAACTTACAAGATGCTCATAATGTTATTTATAAAAAAATCAGGATAGCCAATTTTTTTATTAAGTTTACCACTAATATACATGAACAGCAAATGTATACTTGAAAAACATACATTAATTTAAAACGGAGACCGCATGTATTTCTCTGGATTCAATAGTGGAGTGCCATTGTCGTTTTCATTGTGTAGTAAAAAGATTACACAAGGAATGTGGGCCAAGCTTTTGAGAATTTAAGAATGAATTGTTTAGAAGCCTTCAATCATCCCATTGACTGGGATGCTAAACGTGATTTTAATAGACTCTATGTCGCCTCCGAGAAACGATTCATATATTTTTTGTCATTGATACTTATTTTACCTGCTTCCAGAGATTTTCATTATTTATGTCTTACACTTAGTCGTTGAAATTTTCAATAAATTATTCCATTAATTTGAGTTTAATTAACATAAATTTATTGCAATCAATACGAAATTATGATGTTATTAATTAATCAAGGCTATGATGGTAATTTAATTACAAGGTAATTCCTAATGTCTCTTTGACTAGCTACAGCACTCAAGATTAAAATTTATCACCAAGCACAAGCAACTATAATGTTCCATTAGCATAACTTGGAAGCCAATCGTAACCCTTTAGATTTAGTGTATTTGCCGTTCTAGACCACATCGTAAAATACTAACAACAAAATAAGATTGTGGTGATAGTTCTAAGCTTACAGAATATCAAAAATAATTACGAAAATATTTAGTAAATTTGTTAAGGTAACCTACATCGAAGTTTATGTGTAATAACTCCCTAGAGACATATAACTTCTCACATGCGACGCTCAATTCAACCGATGAATGTTAGTACAATCAATCATACGTCTCAAATCTCCTTCCTGCAAGTGAATTCGCAATATTATAATAAAATGTGGGAGTGATACTGACAGTACAAAGTGTTCAGTACAAAAGCGCCACGGGCGTGCTCACTATTCCATCGTCAAATAACATTTAGCCTACCACCTTAGAAAATCGCAAAATGGAGACATCAACTATACAAAGACTTATATGAACGGGCACAAGGAATCTAAAGCAATAATTATAGTCTTTGTTACCATATATTTTACCATTTTGACAGCGAACTGAAAGTTTATTGTCAGTTTTAGTGTTATCCAGTTTTTTTTAAACTTTACTAATATTCAGCTAAAAATACGAAAAACAATTCAAGTATTTTCAATAATTAAAAAAAACTTATTAGTTAGCCAGATACGTGTTTTGTATAGTCGTTGAAATTTAAAAATAAAAAGAAACAAATGTTATATTAATCCGATTAAATGATAACATATACATACGTGTATGTATATAATTATAAAGTTAAAACTAATTTCGATGAATAACGATTTTCATAAAATTCAAAAGACCACTCGTTTTTGAAAAAATTAATGTTCACGTTCAATTTATTCCAATGTTTAAATCAAGCCTGAGATATAACATTCCATCTGATGCCATTTCGACATTTGAATATTATGATTGAGAAATTCCTATTTACATTTACTTCAAACTTTTAAATTATATCTCTGGAATTAATTAAGGGATTAGAATTTAAAATATGCCATGGATATTTAGAGAAAAATAATTCGATTTAAAATTTCAAACTAAATGCGCATCTTATTCATAGCTCTTAGGAATTTCGATTGCAATAATTGCGCTTAGATGTACTGGAGATCGCATATTTATAAACTCTTTCGTAGTATTATTGATACGAAGCGCATTCACTTGACAGTTCCATTACTCGGCTATGGACTCACTAGTGCTTATAAGAATTTCCAATCCACAGAGATACGTTTTATCATTTCGATGGTGGTCTCCGTGCATTGGAGACCTTCGATCGATAAAATTGTAACTTTAATTACCAAACAGGTACAGCATGCTTGAAAGGACACCGCGCCACGCGTCTCAGACCACCGCAAATCCCAACTCCATCGTTTCAAACAAGTAATCGTAAGCAGTTACGCTCGCTCGCGTTGATGTCTTTAACTGCAAATATTAATGCATAAGAACAAATCTCAAAGTCCTTTTACAAAGTAAACATTTTTTTATTTGAATGAATTTATTTTAGTTATCTCTAAGTGTATAAATATATAGGATCTATATTCACAGTTAACTATAGTTACGTCACTAACAGAGTTTTTAAAACGGTTTTTAATGTTAATCCAAATGAAATGTAAAATTGAGAACGAATTGAATTATCTCTCTCAAATCATCTGGTCATATTCAGATTTCATAATTTAGAATGTTAATCTGGTAAAAATAATTAGTAAAAAAATTGTCAGTACATTTATTAATGCACTCATACGTAAAATATTCATTTGAATATTAATAATATTTTTATTAATACTAGTCGTCATTTTGTTATCTGGGGTTTATGTTATTATGCTAATAATAAATATAAAAACTCTTTAAAGGGGTCAAACGAAGAGAAAGAGATGCACACCTATATGTAATATCATCGATTTGTTTGCTAAGAGAAGTGATTTGGCACATGCCATAGAGACGGGCACACCTTTTGCCGACATGTGTGCAATCCTTTCACATCTGCACTGATTTTTATTTATGAATAATATGACGAATTACGTCTGTGCCTTTATGCGTATTAGCACCTTTCCGGATGTCTGAGCGGATGTTACCTTTTGCTATAAAATTTATCTTGCAAAATTCATTGATGAAAAATCACCGAATAAGATACACCTACTCGTATTATGATTATCGAAGGGTCTGTTTGTAAATTATTATAGATACTTGAATTTCTATAACTTTAGTTTTTAAATATTGATTCTTGTCGCATAAGAAAATGATGGAGATACGCAAGTTCAAATTCCAAGAAATAAATGCAAAACAAATGTATTCTTTATATTATCATGACAATTAATTCAAAGGCAACCATGAGCATTCTCATATTAAATTTTTCATACTATAAGCTCAGGGCTTTGAATACAATCTTAGCTAATATGAAATAAAGATTCGGTCTAGAATAGTAAACTTTTCTAAGGATCTAAGAAGTATTGTCTCGCAAATGATGATCCTAAAATAAGAGTATTTCAGGTGCTTGGCGACAGATATTCAAACTTCAGGCTAGTAATTACTGAGCCACGATGATTTTCTTTACTGGAAGCCCAGTCGCATTATAAAACAGTGTAGGATTCAAACCTACACCCACTGATACAGAACCCAACCTCACTATGCCGTCATAATGCTTTTCATAATTCCTAGTCATGGCTTAGTGGCATGGCATACTATATTATAAACCTGAGTAGCTACCACTCAAAAGTTTGCCTACATACCAATATACTGTCAACATCATCATCATCAGCTTGTACACTACTGGATATAACCTTCTGTAACAATTACTAATAGAACACATCTCCCCATCAAGATATTTCTAGGCGTTACTCTCGTAAACAGAAAGAAGACACACGAACGCAATTTCACTACAACAGTAATCGATAATCATTTGTTCGGTATATCTAACCAGCTAGTTCCACAATTTATACTTTTAAGCTATGACGATAGCTTCAATTATCTGACTAATTACATAATTTCTGATTCTAACTTACAGACAAATGTCGAGCATAACATGACATTTAAGTTCTTTGTTGATGTAATTATTACGATAGCGTCTTTAAATCTTTACTGGTACACAGATTGGAGTCGTTTATTTGCCAGGATTAAGAGATGGAAGATGTGAAGGCTGAACATAATTTTTAGAACGCTAAGTACGTTGACCAAATTCTTTTATTAAAACGCATTTCAAAGTTTTCTACGGAAAGTCGTGCAGTTTTCTCAAATTAACCTTACTCCGACACATCGAATAGTATACTCATGTCTTCAAAAACATACGATAATACAGACTCAATATAAGAACACTTATTTTTTTTAATTACTGAAGCAACAAACAATATCAGTTGTACAAAATAAATAATCTAAAAACAGTATTATGTATTGTTGGAAAAGAAAACCATTATAATATTAGAATATTATTATATGAGGGAGATAGTTCGAACATATTTAAAAACGATTTTAAACAATTTTCGAAGCTATGATGGCACAGCTGGTAGTACGGCCAGATTCCGCGCCAATCGATGCGGGTTCAGCCACCCCCCCACCTATCCGACTCTAAAATCGGCCTGAGCTTTCAGTAAAGGAAAACATCGTAAAGAAACTATAGCATGGTGTTAGGGCATTTTCTAATGGTGCCTGCCTGGGTAGCTACCACCCTCAAGTTTGAAAAACCTGTCGACAAATACCAATAGGTGTATTCCCGCAGCATCACTTGAGAACTAGTATCTCTAGGCTTAGTGTGTTTACCATCCTGGACCGCATCGTCACTTAACATTAGGTGAGATTGTTGCTAAAGCACTGAGCCTATATCGTACAAAAAGAAGAACGTCGTTTTATTTTTTTAAGTAAGGCGTGAATACGATATCAATCAAATATGGTAAAGTTACTTTTAACGAAATTAAAGTCTGTTTATGTCCATACATTTTTTTACAAAAGATTCATCCCGATCAATCTCAACGAAGGTATTTATGTAACAATTATATTAATACACAACCAAACAGGAATGACGCATTGTTGCGTAACGCTCTCTCCAATGACATATTAGCGTTTTAGCAACCTCTCCACCTATTGTCGAGAAGCTTTTGTGGCATAGCACGTGGTTAATACAAAATCCACATAAGCCAACTTTATTTAAAACACATTTATTTGAAAGCAAATGATATAAAAACCGTATTCACTATGAGACCGCCACATGAGATACATTTAAAGCAAATATAACAAAGTAATATTATAACCTTTATATTTATGAGATCGTATTTAAACACAATTATATTACTGTGAAATAGAATGATGATCAATGATGGATCAATAATAATGTAGTCGGATACCACGTTAATAAACGCAGGTTCAAAGTCAGCTTTTTTACACGTTATAATCTCAGTGCTTTGACCACAATCTCACCTGACGTTAAGTGACGATGTGGTCCAGGATGGTATACACACTAAAATGCCCTACCACCACGGTAAAGTTTCCTCAAGATGTGTTCCTTCAGCGAAAACTCAGGCTAATTTTAAAGTTGGGTTGATGGGCTCGAACCGGCGTCCATTGACGTGGAATCTGGCTACATTACCCACGACGCCATCATCGCTATTCCGTTCTATATGAGTTTGAATTTTCGGTGAAGAAAAAGTCGTGAGGAAACCGTAGTGTGGCGTTAGGGCATTTTCTAATGCTCGCTAGGCAAGCTAGTTGCAAATCTGTCACCAAGCACCTATAATAGATGTATTTTGGCAGCATTATTTAAAAATCAAATGCATGTAGATTTAGCTTGTTTGAAATTGTGATCTAATTGCTGAGCCTATCAGTATAAAATAGTTGTCACAATTATTGATTGTTATTGTCGTATCGGTCTCGTGATTGGTAGTTTATTTTTACGGAACTTACTCTCAATACTAATAGACACTTCGGGGATATTTCCGGCGGTGGCCCGGGATGTCTTTTGGTCCCCAATTTGGCCGAGTAAGAGTACCGCGATCGTATTCAATAGAGACCGTGCAATTAGGAAAAAAACATCCCAGACCCATCCAGTACGCAGGTACTATTACCCCTTACAGCATCGAAGTCAGATACCTAGGAGTTCAATTAGACGCCCAACTGACTTACAAAGCCCACATTCAGAATGTCAAGCGCCAGTCCGCCATGGTGCTAGGCCGTCTCTAGCCGCTATACAACAGCAAGACCAAAATGGCCCTCCGCCATAAAATTACCCTGTACAAGATGGTGGTCAGACCCATCATCACATACTGCGCACCCGCCTTCGGTCACATTAGGAGATCCTAGATGCACGCCTAACAAAGGATTCAGAATCGGTTTGTAAGGAAAGCTGCAGGTGCCCAATGGTTCCAGAGAAATGTAGATTTACACAAAGATCTGAACCTGCCTACCATTAGGCCCGTCCTCAAAACCCACTGTTGTGCCTTATTCGAACGCGCAGAGACACACCCGATCCCCCTCATAGTACGAGCCGTCTCGTACTCGCCAATCCGATACGCCGTCCACAAACGGCGGAGTCCGCGTAATATTTTAATCGACCGCGACGAATAAAATCACTCGCAAAAACAAGATCTCTCCTTATCAACCTCATTCATTTGCGTGTAGGCGCCCACGCCCGTGAAACCGCCATTCCCGCCTTTGAGGACAGGCGGCTAATTTTGCTCCCGCACACTCTCCGGGTCCCCCTCAAGCGGCGACCCAAGACGTGTCTCGTTTCCCAACTAGGGAGGCTCTAGACATCGACGCCAGCGCGATACAGTGACACTGACCATGCATCTCGATTACGCATTACACGCACAATACCGCACACACACACCTGCACTTCAATACGCAGGAACATAGGTCCTATAAGGAACCTTTTTTTATGTGAAATAAAAAATGTAGGCTTTAGCTAGGATCAAAATTCGCGGGGAATTTTCACACTCAGGCCAAACCGAAGTTCGTACCACTTGGGTAACCCTTGTGCTAGTTACCTTTTGTGGTTGAGTACTTTCAGCACTCGCCCCCAAAGTTTGGTGAAACTGTAAAGCCCCTTCCGGGCAACAGCTTAACTAGGTTAAAAAAAAGTTCCCAATTTGAGAGGCTTCTATACCCGATGCCAGCGTGAGACAGTGACACTTTCATATGCTAGCATAACACGCATTTTACTTCACACTACACGTCGGTAAACGAGTTCTGCAAGGGACCTTGAGATTCGTAGCTTCCCTTAGTTACCGCGAATACAGCTAGCGTAAATTCCACGGAAATTACGTGTCGGGACCGTACCACTTTCCTAACCTTGTGCTAGGTACCACTCTCCCTAATGAGGGGAGATACATCTCTCTCCCCGCACGCTGTATGCGGTTGACCCAGACGCGTGAACAGAACCGGCTGGGTCAAGTGGTAGCAGTACAGATTACAATTCCCGCTCCCCGGCTAAAAAGGAGAGAGAAGGCACCAAGCAGTTTTAGTGGGTATTCCTGGCGTCTATCTCAAGCCGAACGAGTGCCATATCCCCCTTTCTTGAGAGGAGGATACGTAAATACATTTCCACAAATTAAAAAAAAATACCACTAACCCGGCTGAGCGTCCTAAAAGTTCTATGATGCTGTCAAGGCCCGTCTGGTCAACAGCGTTTAGTCTTTAGTCATTTGTATTTATATCATGAGCTAATGTTGTATTATTTGTGATATCTCATTTGATATTCTGATTGTATTTGTAAAAACATTGGATTCAAAAACTCAAGCAAGTTAAACGATTAAACCCATTAATCGTGTATAATTATATTACACCGTGTAATTGTTGGGGTGGGTAATAGATGGATTACCCTTTCTCCATATCTTTGACGACCTCTTTTGAACTTTCTAATTGAATTGACCTCTGTTTTGTACACATCATTTAAGTTATTGGAAGAGTTTGATGTATTTAATCTGCGAAATTAACTTGGTCACATTCTATACATCCACATATTGTACTACCTATACATTATGTATACATATAATGCGTGTAGGAACTGCTAACTCTACTACCACAAAACAGAATTTATAGATTAATAAATAAAGAAAAAATCTATTAATTCATTTTAGATTATTTAATTTTATACAGAATTAAAAATTCAACTTTATCAAAATTCGTCATGATATAAAAGTCTTATACTGTTGCTAATAAAAAATATTACAAAAAATACGAACTTCAGTGCTACCCCTAAAAGACGCAAATTTAAATTCAGTTAACAAACTATACTCGTAAATATATTAATAAACCCCACTAGAGCTATAATAAGCCCCCCAGGACCAGAAGTTTAAACGGTTTAATTATTATCTTTATTAAAAATAATTACCCCTTTAACATAACTCATTGTTTTGAAGACGTGTCATTAAAGCGCCGCGGATGGATTACGTTTTTCGAAATTCGATTCGAAATTTTAAAAAGGGTAATTTAAAAGCACTCCGTTTACTAAAATGTTTTTTTGACAAATTGAGGGTTTTTTAATTGTTATTCCGTGTCTTTTAATGGTTTGCTTTATTTCAATACTTTCCTACGAAATGAGCTTTGTACGAAATTGTTCATCAACAATACATTTATCGAATACAAACCATAAACATTCCAGAAGTTTAGATCACTTTTAATATTTCTCAAATATTATGGTTCAAGTAATATATATTTCACTTTATTATAACATAACAGCATCACAACTAGTGTAAATACAGAAGAACTAAAATTAACATTAAAGATAAACAAATGTTTTGGTCGTGTTTTAGGATATGGACATACTAGCTGGGTGCCCGCGGCTGCGCCCGCGTTACTTATATTTTTCACTGCGTAATATAGTTTTTAATTTTTTTATATGGAAAAGATTTCTCGCAAATTCAAATACCTACTAGTAAAACTGTGCATTGAATCGGATTTTATTCACAATTTAATGAGTTTTAATCTTTTTATGCGAAACCCTAATGATTTTTCAAAAACAATAATACTATTACACCAATACTATTACACTAAACAATAATAATATTAATACCCGTCAAAATCATTTCAGATGTTCCGAAGATTACCCGGTACAAACAGGTGACAGACAAAAATTTTGGAAATTGTATTTTTAGTATTCATATCTATTTAGTAATCTTTACAAACAGACACTTCAATCTTATTTATTAGGACAGATTACTCGCTCATATTTCTAAAGGTGACTTTAGCTGGATTTCTGCTTTTATAGACTTTCTAAAGTCTTTACAGCTGATACGAACACCTCAAAAACAACTCTAATGGCATTTAGGGTAAATTCAAAAGGTACAGAAATGTGGGATTAAAAACGCGTAAAACAGGCACGCAAAAAAAAATGTATATTTTAGAAACTCGTTCTTACCTAGGGAGAAAAATTATTAATGGACTATGTGGTGTGTGTTCACTTGTATAATGACAGGTAACGGTCAAGCCAAGGTCCGTATCACTTTGCTACCTTGTGCTAGTTACTTTTTTGCGGCCGAGTACCTTCAGCACTCGCCCTCAAAGTCACGGTGAAGGAGTAGATCTCGCACCGGTCAACAGCGTTAGCTAGTTTAAAAAAATCAATAACATATTCCAAAATACTAATTATTGCGTGCCTACTCATTACTTTATCTGAGTTTCACATTCACTTCAAATATAGGTACGGTTGTATTTTTATACGAAAAATAAGTAATCTCCAATCTTCAAGCAAGTCACTTTTATATTTTTTTTTTATTCCCTAGATAAAGATAGTCGGAGTAATGAAAATAATTGCAAAAACCGATTGTGAATCTAAATTGCCTTAACTATATTTATTTTAAACAATTGCGCACAATTATGTGCATTATCAGATTCTTTGAAGGAAATATATAGACACCATTTAGATCGTTCAGTATAAAGTTTAAAATATTTTTTTGAACTCGAAAATTAATGAACGAAATCCTATGGAATTGCGTGATTTAACTTGATTTAAACACAAACTTATTTTTAATTAACTTATGATAATACATTTTGTCCGTAACATCTCTAGCGTTTATTAAAACTAGTGTTCCCCCGTTAGATGAGCGCTGTCATTTATAAAATTTATTGTCCAATTTTATTTAAAAAATAAAAATTTCGGATGCTAAACAGAAGTCAAAAATGGCATTTATATCGTTTTTCATAATTTGAGGAGTAACTTCCTAATATAAACTTCCTTACAATTCTCATAATAAGAACCCGTATCGATACTAATAAATAAAATAAAAGAGTCTGTTTGTAATATCAAAATAAGAAGTTATTGCTAAATATGTATATACGATACTTACACCAAAACACAATTTTTGTTTGTTTGTTTGTTCCAACTTATGTCTGGAACGGCTAGACCAATTTTGACGGGGCTTTTTCTAGCAGATAGCTGATATTACTCCTTATAACTTTGTCTACTTTAGTTATTTTTTATTAATTAAAATAATTAGGGTTCCGTGTAAAAAAACAATTTAAAACTCAAGAAAATGTAAAAAAAAAAAACAATTCAAATGTCAATTTTACTGATTGACCAATTATTATTTAAAAAATATATTATACTAAGAAGAAAATATGATACGCAGGCCAAACCGCGGGTACACAGCTAGTTAGATAATAAAATCTATTCAAGATTTATGTATGAATATGATGAGAAAAAATAAATATATATATTATTTTTATTAAGCTCTACATTCTCTAGAATTTTCTAAAGTGCGGTAAAATATTATTTCTTTTATATCCCAGACCACCAATACAGTAAATTTGTACCAATTAACAAATACAAATCTTTGTCGTATCTCGAAGATACCGAAATTAATTATGTAATATTGATAATAGCAGTTAATTAATCCAGATCTTACGTGCTCGTAATTACGCGGGCATACTTCAGTGAAGGCAGGGTGGTCCGGTAATCGAAAAAAAAAATGTTTAGAAAAATGTTATTTTGAGAGATGCAGCATGAAAAATCGATGTCATTACAAAGGTTAGCGTATCTACTGCTACAGTAGGAACTTATAATCACTAATGCACCATGAAAATTTATGACTGAATAATGTAACCCTTTTATGTGAATGTTAACCCGAGCTTTTATTGTAAAATTAACGATTATATTAATGCTATAAAAATATTTAAATAATTAGTCGTATCGTTCGGTTTTGAAGGAGAGTAATTTTTTATTTTTTTATTATTTCGGATGTAAATTTTAACTTTAAATCGATTTTTTTATTATATTCGTGGCCTCATTTGCGCATAGCATTTTACTATAGTACACTATAGTAACACTTTATAAATACAATATTACTGCTTATAAAAATATATACGTATATATCGCAAGAATAGATTTGAGTTTAATAAAATCTTGTATCACAATTGTAAAATATACACTAACATAACGTAAAAAAAAACAAATAATAATAGTACAACAATATTTTATTAATAAATTTAAACACAAAATAAACTATAGGATTAAAATTAAAGTTCTAATATTCACGCAACAACAAGCGGACAGTAGAAAAAAAAAAAGTTAGCTTCGCTTCGAATTCAACGTAATTGAAGTTTGTATTTTTATGATAGCAATTTTTCCTACTAATAAAAAAAGTTAAACCATAGCGGTTAGATTAAAAAATATACTCTTATGTTTAATTGTAAAAACAAAAACGTTTTATTTTGCATATCCAGAAGCAAACTTTTCAATTTACATTTTTAATCATTTTGGCGAAATCTTAATTTTTTTTTTTATAATACACTTTCATTATTCAGTGTTATTTGAAACACATACATGAAGTAAATGTTTATATTTTATGAAATTAATGATGTACAATATAAATTAATAATAGTATAGATACCCTATATATATTTTATACGACATTATAAAAGAGGCATTTGTTTAATAAAGTCACGCACCCTCAATGAATAAGAATGTGTACGCCCAACCCCCTGTCAGCCGTCATATGACACTTTGTTCGTTGTACTTACGTTTTTTATCCGTTTGCCTCTCCTCATAAAGACGTTAAATCTTACTGGCGACATTTAATACTCCATTATGAAGCGGGATTTTTGTTATAAAAGGTTCACAATTCAGTAGTGCCTGAATTAGTTTGTTATCGATTTTAAGCTTCTTATAAATTATTTGAATAACTTAATGGCCACTTTTTATTTACGAACACTTGTGGTTTCTAAATGTATTTGGTTTACACAAAAATATAGTGTTTTAATATCGTTAACTTTTTTAATTTGAGCTCTTTATTCTTGTCTAGTACGATTTAATTACAAACTAAATGTAAGTTTATGCATTTATTCACAATTTTTACAATACAATTAATATATTTAATAGTAGCAACGTATCTCCGTTTTTAATATATAATCCTTTAAATGCATCTTTTTTAATATAAATATGTATTTTGAACATACTGTTGTCATTATCTTACTTAATAAATACTTTTTGTAACTTATTTAACCGTATAAATATTCTAGAACACTTTATTAATAAATTCTTAATTCTGCCAAACACAAATAATCCTTCTTAAGAATTACTAAGAAATGACAAACTTTTATTGCACAGATATGTATATAGGTAATGAAAATTTCATATTAGATCAATATATTCTATTTAATAGGTAAATCTTTTGCAATAGTAAGAAAATAAATTTTAATCGACCGTAATTTACTGTTTCAGTATATACGTGACGTTAATAATATTAATTACAGTATTAATTCACACGCAAATACACAACGAGTTAAACATAAAAATATGATATCCGAAGATAACGCCCATTAACAACGAACAAAACAAACTTGAACACAACATTATTGACTTTGTAAAACAACAATTTATAATTAAAGTGTCAGAATTCACACGTATATGTTGTTTTCACACCACTTAAATCTGTAGTCGTTATTGATACTAGTAATCTTTTAAATCGTCCATATCCACAGTTAATTTGTTATTTGATGTTGTACTGTGATATATTACAATAAATTATCGATCGAACATAATAATACGTGTAAAAGAAAACATAATGATAAACTTATAACGTCTTCTTATAAGCTATCCATTTGTCAATAAAATTACTTGTACATATTTATTTAAATTTTATTAATAAATCAAATATTATTCTTGTAACTGGCTATCGCTGTTCATTTAAATGGCTTCACTATAAGCACTCAGCCAAAAATAATAATTGAATAAGAGCACCATAATAATATGAATATTGGTTTGTAAATTCCACGAAAATTATTTTTACTAAGCACATCCATTTTAAGTAAGCATAAATAAATAGAAAAAGAGCCTCTTACTAAAACTATGTACTTTGCATATAGTCTTTAATCCGTAATTGTTTCACAACACAGTAGGCGAGTATGGACGCCAGCACGATGTTTCTATAGAAGACATCGCGTCGACACGAGCCGAACGCGAACCATATGCGACCTCTTCTATAGTAAAAGCTTGCTGGCATCCCGACCCGCCCGCAGTGTGGCGAAACCATAAAGTAGCGCTGAATCAAACAAAAACATACACGTTATAAACTGTTACCGATGGTACATTTATTAAACTTCTTATTAGAACCATAAGAACTGAGAAAGAAATGAAGAAAAGAAGAAAATAATAATTTTTAAATCTAGATAAACGATACGAATATATGATAAGGTAACGGTCACGGTAAGTATTTCGGTCACGGATCAAAGAAGTAACTATGACATTTTCAGTTAAAGAAATTTAGGAAAGGCAGAAAATAATAGCTTCTGAATTTTAAAAATGTTAGTAGACTCTGTTAGAGAAAGAAGACTTTTAGAAGTACACGTGAACTATAAAACATTGTAGTCATACATATATAAAATAGATCAGTACATCATTCACTCTTGTTTATCAACCGATTTGTCTTCTATTTTATCCGATTTAAAAATGGAGGAGATCAAATTCGTCTGTTTTATTTTTTACTCGATTTCTCCGACAATTGTGGACCGGATAGCAAATTTTTTTTTTTTTTTAATAGATAGAGTACACTTCTATGGTGGTCCCATTTCAAATCAGGATCTGATCATTAGATCTCAGGGAAATCAAGAGAAACCCTCGAATTCTATAGAATATTTATATATTTGTATACTATATTTTTGCTTCCACAGCTATTCAAGTGTTTGCGTATTGCAGTCACCATTTTATTTTGCTGGTCTGATGATGGAAGGTGCAACATTTTAACGAATAGGAGTAGAATATTTTTTGGTTGTTCTACTTTATTTATATGCACTAAAAATGAATAAAAAAGAGCAAAAAGAACAAATTAATACGAAAACAAAATTATTTTTAGAGAAAAATAAAAAAACTAGCTTCAAAACTATACCTAAGAGGCTAAAAGTACATACTTAAACTAAAAATTAGAAAACAAAACTTTTTAAATTAAAAACAAAACCGATTTCAAAAAAATACACTTAACAGTAAATAACATTTTCATTATGCTAACTTCGATATAACCTTTGTTTTAATATCACTAATAATATTGGAGCTATTGCCAGCTAGAGCTAACCAATACACTCATTTATAAATGAAAATAACTGCCTAAACTTCATCACAATTACATTAAGCTTAAATAATAGCGACGTACATTTTACACCATTGTGTTATTCGTATGATGGTACCGATTTCAAAATTATTAATGACATTAAAACATAGATTATATCGAAGTTAGCATAAATAGATTAATAAAGTAATTACTTATTTACTTTTTAGTGCATTTTTATAGTATATTCTTTTGAAGTCGGTTTTGTTTTTAATTAAAAAGTTTTATTAGTAGCCATTAACGGTCTTTGGGGTATTTTGATTTTTTTTTTTCAAATTTTCAATAACGAATTTTAACCACTATGCGAAAACTATTACAGTTAATTAAGATAATTTGCATTAAAAAAATGTTGATATATATCAAAGCACTAAACAATTAATACATTTAAATAAGAAATTACCCATTGTTTGGTGAAAAAGGAAAGAATTTGATTCGTAAAAGCTATTGTGATATTGACCTAATGAATTTTCATTATTAGCTTGAATGACGAAATGCTGAATATACAACACTTTCTTTTTCATTGGTTAATACTGCGCGTTTTAAAACAACCGATTTTAGTGAAGTATTTCGAATCAAAAGACTTAAACAGAAAGCAATTAAAAGTTACAAGAAAAACAGTCGCTGATGTTAGCTTCGTTATAGCTATGAAATTTGCAAAATATACATTTAATATTCCTTTAGTTTAACCATCATTTGTTAAGGAACTACCAATTACTGTGCCACAAACATAAATCGCAAGGAGTATTTACTCAGGATCTTAATTAAAATGCCTCGTGTGTAACTCTCGTATTTAAAAAAACGCAACCTGTTAAAATTGTTTCTAAGAAATACGCTCAAAGTAGGTATATATACATGCATGTACTAATTTTCTTCTTAAGAATAATATTTAAGTATCACATTACTTATACTTTTTTCGTATGAGAAAAAATGTGGTAGTAAACAATTTAAAATCTCTTTCCCGTACCATATTCACCGCAAAAGCCTGCGGTTATTTGAATAGCGAATGTTATACTGATTTCGGCTGATCATCCCAAGATACAAGATACGAAATAAATACTCTTTTACCCTGATAAAACAAACAGACATTTGCATATCTGGATCAATCTTTGAGTTGATTTCTTCTGATGGCTATGTATATACTGCGATCAGTTAATCTTGATATTTTTTAAAATATTAAGGCCTTTACCTATTTAACGCTATGATAAAAATGAAATAAGACACATACAATGTAATAGAGCCAACAGAAGAGCTATATTTCTTATAATAAAATTGTTAGAAATGCCTTTTATTGGTTCAGACAGGGGCCAACGGGTTCTCGAATAGCTACCACCGGAACACGTAGCGTGGGTAGACCCCCCACAAGGTGGACCGACGACCTGGTGAAGGTCGCGGGAATCCTCTGGATGTAGGTGGCGCAAGACCGGTCGTCGTGGAGATCTTTGGGGAAGCCCTATGTCCAGCAGTGAACGTCTTTCGGTTAAATGGATGGATGGATGGTTCAGACTTCAGACTAATTTTAGTTTCTCCACCAGTAAGTTATTCCATATCATTATAATTGTATTTTTTTGATAGAATTTAATTCATGAACTATCAAAATATGTAAATCCACACGCTAACATTCTGATGAGGATTTTGTTTTTGCAAAAGAGATCAAGTTGGTCGGATAAGTAATAGCTTAATTCCACGTTGCGCCGGCCGAGGTGGCTGGTTTGGCGGCAAGGCTTCGCATCTGAGATACTAAGTCAACAAATACATGTTATTAGTAAAACCGAAGCCCTGGAAACAACTACCGATAACAATAACCCCTGCTGAGGTGTATTTATCTATTTTTTATTTGCTCTACAAATCTTGGTAGGTATAATTTTGTTAAAACATTCATTATTATTCTGTTTTCTTTTTCTAAAAACTATTATATATAGGTATATGTATTGTATTGTCGTAATTTTTTTCTTCAAATAAGAAACAAAATAATTCTTTTTTTACACCGCATAAGCTCAGTGCTTTGACCAAATTCTCACCTAATGTTAAATGACGATGTGGTCCGGGGGATGGTAAATACATTAAGCCTAAACATACTGGATCGCAAGCAATGCTGACTGAAGACACCTAATGGTATTTGGCGACAGGTTTACAAACTTGAGGGTGGTAGCTACCCAGGAGGTCATTATTAGAAAAAGCACTATCACCATGACATGGTTTCTTCGTGATGGTTTCCTTCACCGAAAGCTCAGGCTGATTTTTGAGTTGGATAGGTGGGTTTGAATCCACGTTCGTTGACGTGAAAACCGACCGTACTACCAAGAAAGCCATCATAGCTTCAGCCAATTCGCTATTTCTACAGTGACATTACAAACAATAATATTACCAATTAAATTTAAGAAATTATCTACAAGGGCGATAAGTTATTGCTCCAGAATTAATACTGCGTAACGTTATTGTGGTATCTCATAGTGGCTTTATCATTAAAATCTTGTATAAATAAAGCGTATACTTTTAAACTTTATTGATCTCTCCGAAGATGCAACCAATGACTTTTAAAGTTTCAACCGTCATGTAATAAAACTGCGAGGGGTAAGACAAGATTATAATATATACGTTACCATATTAACCTTGAGAAAATAAATTTTGAAATTTGAATTTTCATGAAGTTATAAAAAAAAGAGAAAAGAAATAACGACGACATTCCTTATTCGAATTGTTGCTCTAACTTACATATTATAAGCCGTGACTTGTATCGGTATCGTTTAGTGCACGCGCCGAAAATCAGTTTTTTTTTATTACCGCGTCAAACAGATAAAATAAACGGCAATGATATTAGTATTTTACGATCGTATGTAGTAGCCTATCACACGAGTGAACCGATTGCTGGTAAAGACGTTTGATACAAAATTTTGTAATAAGTTACCGAACATTATTTGCCTTTTTTTTAATCGACTTACATTAGTATGAAACTTGGGTTCAGGGAAATATGTTGTCATGATGGGAATGAGATTCTCTGTGTTTTGTTATAATGCAAGATTTTATTTTATTTTAATACCAAATACATATCATGTGATTTTTTTTATTCAAGCTCGGATAAATGACTGCATCTCATCTGATGAGGTGGTAAAAGTATAGTTTACATCTACCGCGGTTAAAATCCCTGGATATAAGTACACTTGTTCATTCAGGAACGCAACGAAGCGTATTAACGTGACTAGTTTTTCATTATATGTGTATGGTGGTCATGAAAGGAGGCTCTACAACTGCGCAATAGCTTTATTTTTATAGATAATTCCACCATTTTTCTAATAATATCAATTAATTCGGTATTTACATCGCTCGATATTAACATTGTTTTGATATATTAAAAAACATATTTTAATATTAATAGTGATAGAATCTATATTTTATATTTAGAATATAATTTTATAAAGCCTACAAACGGCCACCCATCTAGCACCTCACGTGCAGACAACGGCCACTGTGACGGATTCCAGCCACGCCTCTCATTTATTATACAATTTTTATCTACCCTCCAAGCGAAAAGTGTGTGATCCTTCGAAAATTTAAGCCATGAAACATAACAATGGATAATAGGACTACACCGTGACTCCTAAATGTTTGAGCTTTCAGCACTTCTTATGCATTCAAATAAATATATACTCCATAACAACAAAGCCCGTAAAAGTAATGTTTTGCTCAAAGAAAGTTGAAAATTTTTGCCCTTTTAAAAAAAAAACATCTTCGTCTGAAGATATTTTAACAATTTTAATTATTAAACATTTACTTATGACGTACTTAGGAGGTACTTATGACGTTATATTTTAATATTAATATCTTGGATATGGGCATGTATCCCAGCATTCTGGCAGACCCACCATCGGATTCTGCCAGAATGATGTATAGTTTTTTTTTATTTAGTTACCTTTCTCTTCGTATTTTTACTTAGTAGAGGCTCAGAGCTTTGACCACATTCTCACCTAATGTTAAATGACTATGTGGTCCAGGACGGTAAACACACTAAGCCTAAACATACTGGATCGCAAGCGATGCTGCCGGAAGACACCTATTGGTATTGGGGGACAGGTTTTCAAATTTGAATGTAGTAACTAACTACCCGGGGGGGCATTATTAGAAAATGCCATACCACCATGCTATGGTTTCCTCTACCGATAGCTCAGGCTGATTTTCAAGTTGGATAAGTGGGCTCGAACCCGCGTCCATTGACGAGGAATCCGCTCACACTATCCACTGTGACATAATCACTTCAGCGTTTGTAAAAATGTAGATATTTAGATATAAGTTACGATAGTACTGACAAGTCTTGTAAGATAAAACTTTCTAAATAAAACAGAAAATAAAAATCATGAACTAAGACGATTTCACATATGAAATATATTTTTCAAAATTGGTAAACATTTACTGAGCATAGTAAAGAACAGACAAGACAAGTCGTCTGATAACCGTGAAGAAATTTCATTAAATTCACTAGCACCCTCAGGTGCTGAGGACGGTGCAATTGTACGGAGGCAGCCGAGATTGAGACGGCAGGAATGAATTGCGTACCGTAGCCTCAGGGTTACGGAGTATGGAACCGCTCCCTGATTAAATAAACCTTCAACGAAGTGTCATGCCGCTGGCTGAAGGTGTCAGTTTTCGGCATGTCTCACAAACAACGTATTGTGTTGTACACACGAATTAGATTAATGTTTACTTCTGGAAAATAAATTATTTGTTGGTTTTTTTTTTTTTTTTCGAAACAATATTTTAGCTATTTCGTCTCTGTTTACATCCTCATAAGCACGGGCAATTTTGATCAACATATTAAAACATAAAACTAACAAAGCCTTGCGTTAGTAAAGTATTTTCGTTCAAATAAATTTATACACACTTCACCAGTTATAAATAGTATTAGGCAAACACTTTGTACCTACTCCTCCTTGATCCGTAGATACATAATAGTAATTTTATCTGGCTGTATGCTAATTAGTAAATTTATCAGTTCAAATTACGAATTTACTCCGATACTGTGAGAATTGGAATATTAATATTTTAAAAATCATTACCTTTGTATTTGTAAATGTTGTTTAACTCGGCTAGGACTTTCGCTATAGAAATATGTATATAATAAACTCCGCCAAACAAATACTACACACATCTCAGTCCTTGTAAAATCTTTTTTTTCATTTCTATGCAAAATTTCTATTTATCTATCTGAAATAAAATATGTGGTTATTTAAATATCCATTTGTACTTCTTAGTAAATCACTAAAATATACACTAACTTTGGTTAGTGTCGTTAAAAAAGTAATTGAATAGAAATAATCGCTAATATCGCCACAGTTTACGATTAACGATAATAATTACGAAGAAACATATGGAATAAGTTAAAGACAGCTTCTTAACTATTTTTTACACGACGTCTGCGGTTTCTCAGTCAATTAATATTCATTACATGCGGCAACTTGTTTACATTTTTACCTTATAGAAGAAATGGTGCAAGCGGCGACGTCCTTAAGGAGTTTGTGGCGACTCCCACACAATTTGTTAAGAAGTATCAGCTATTTGTCTACAAGTAACAACATTTATCAAAGAGGGTTCCAGTAAAGTTGGACGCTTCGACCACTTTCAATTCGTTTCAATTTACGATTCGATTGTGGAATATCCAAAGACAGCAACGATTTTATTGTTTACAATTAATTCTGTATTTAAAATTATTATGACAATTATGTTGACATAATCAATAAAATGTAGAAAAAGAATTATATAGTTATTATACTAATAATTACAAATAAAATATAGGCCTAAGGAGAAATATATTTCTGACAATCTAAACGAAGTTAGAATTGTTTATGAAATTTATAAATTTTATCAGTACTTAGTAAATTTATCGTCAAAAGATTTAAGAAATTATATTTATATTATCTGTAGGTATATCATTAGCTTATTTATTAGCAGTGTTCTATTTCATTTATAATATTATTTATGTTATATATAGTACACAACAAAGACACTTTCCACGTGTGTCTGTTTATCCACTAACTCCTCCTAAACCACACAAGATATAATTATAACAAATATTTTTGTCTAAGTATAAACATTCTATATTTTGGAACCAAGACATAAAAAACAAATTTAATGGCTTACGTAGGTTAAACCTTAAAAAATATCAAGCATAATTATAAAAAGAAGTTAGTATATAATTTAGTGCATACAGTATAGCATCCATTGTATGATTGAAAGAGAAAGACTTGTTGCGTCGACCCTAAATAAAAATGATATAAGGGAGATTATGAGTATAGGATCTATCGTGATCCATTATCAAATTGATTTATATCCCAAAAACAACTAAATTTACCATGTTTTAATATTTTGAAGATTACTGTTTTTCGATGTCAATTTCACTAGGTTTTAATCGTCATTCCCTCGCGTCATTCTTATCAACTTATGTTCTTGTTTTACTAAATAATTCACTACATCATATTCAGATAACCTTACTAAATGATAATTTAAAAATTACACAACATTACAATCTACATAAATCAGTAATCAAACAATAAGTTCGGTGCATTAAAGGGTCCTTGCATAAGTCAGTTGTATCACGGGTAACCTAATAAATTCAGAGGATTGACTCGGCGGAGTGGTGAGAACTCGTCCATTTACAGAAGCCGGCACATTACAGAAGCATAAATCTAAGCGGGTACTCGTCGGAGTGTCGTCATGCCAACTTCTCCGTTGAATGGACCCCGCCGCGGTATGAAGGACGATCATGAGTAAAGTCCTCGGTCTGTTCGCCGCATCTCATCCGCTTTAAACGAGACATTTTGACAACTACCGATTATAATAAGTGAATTGAAATATGAAAGTTACTGATACGTTTGACTCGCGTATTGATGTGGAAAATAAACTACAGAATAACTTTCAAAGTATATCATTATATTCGTAATACAATTTGACAATGCTCGTTGAAAATAAGAATGACTTGCGTCGAAATATATTGAAAACTATTATAAAACAAATGTATAATTACAGTAGAATAGACTTTATATTTATCACGTTTTATGCGTACTTTTAAGTTATTTAAAATAATAAGAACAGATATCTTAATACGTAAAATTAACTCTGCGTGACTATGTTGTTATCATTACTTAGCAAATACCAAGTAATGTTTTTTAAAATAAATTTTGAAGGCGCACTATTAAATAATTTATATCGAATTCTAACGAGGTGGTATTATTATAAATTCTCATGTCTTTAATCATTTTTCCCATCGAGTTGACGTCGATTTGGCGGCACCGACACTGCGCCCGATTTCAAAGCGTAATAAAAAATACAATGGGATTATACAGGCCTAATGGTCCACCGAACATGGGCATTAATCTCATCATACAATATTGATGTATCCACAATTTATAGCCGATGGTAAAGGGAAATCACAAAGTCAAAGAGGCTTATTAATGTGTGAAGAGACTCACCTACTCCCAAAAGAGGTCCCATATGACATATTTTTATGAGTCTTTGAGCTCGTTAGTAGATGTTTCGATATCACCAATGGAATACAATTGAATGTGGACCGTCAAAAACATAAGTCATAATTTTAATAATACTAAATCTATGTTTGAATATTTTGACATCGGCAAAAACATTTGTTATTCAAAGAGACACTTCTCCAGACTTTGAAAACATAAATGAGGACTTGAGTTTTAAAACTGCGCGGCGCCATTGTGGTAGTCTCAAAGTTGACTTTAATCTTCTTAAAATCAGGAGACATTCGCTTCCAAAGCACGTTCGTGATTGAATGAGATTTAATCTGTTTTCCCGGTTCGTACAGAAATCTCCGTTCCCCTCAATGAAATTTTTAATCGTTGAATAATTTACTAGCGCATGTTTCTCATCATCGGCTTTATTTAAATATTACTTTGTTTTTAACATTTCTTACAAGAAATACTTAACGGATTCATACGGAATAAACTAATTTAAACATTCTTTCAAAACCAAAAACCTTTATGGAAAGTACATTAGTTTTTACGGATTTATTTTCTCTCACAGTATTTATAAGCGCACAAATTGTTTATTTAAAAAAAAAAAACAAAAAAAAACGACACGTTGAATCTTTACAGACACTTTCCAGTGCTTTATAATTACTGTATGATTTCTGTAGTGTTTTTATTTCTTAATTTAAGCAATGTTTAACATCAATGTTTCTTTTGGGCGTAACGTAATATTATTTTTATTATGAGGCAAATATACGTTTTATAACAAAAGGTATTTAGAAGTGACGACAACCGCTGCGGGCCAGTGTCCGCGAATGCAAATTACGGCAATCATGACACCTTCAAGGCGCTAACTGGGGGTGTACCCTACAATTTGCTGGACGCGCAACACGCGATGTTGTTGGCACCGCGCTGTACTGTCAGCATTACCACAAGTCCGCAAGACGTTGATTCGTATTAATCTATCCTCATAACATTTTCTAACTCTTTCATTGTGCGTGCTTTTAGTGGAAAGTTATTTTTACCTTTTCGCTACATATAATTATTTCCTTCAATACTCAATCATAATAGTTGTTACTTGTCACAGGTCTTAACCAATCATAGGAGTTTATCGATTTTCTCTTAATGTCTTGCAGCAATTACAAGTTGTAAATTAAGTAATTAATAAGTAAAAAAAATAAAAAATCATTTTGTATATACGGTAGCTAAAAACTAAAGGGAGGCGTAACTAATCAATTTTATATTCACTTTAAAATTTTTCATCCCTTACAAATTGCGGATTGCTTTCGGTTTAATATGACTGAGAAATAATTATAACAAAATTATTTTTCTTCAACTGGATACGTTTTATTTTATGTTATAATTTACCTACAAAATATTTGACCTAAACTAACTCATTTGTCTGCATAATCAAATTTAGTTTGTAATTTAAAAATAAACCGGTTTGTTTGAATATATATTATTAATTAATTATTTTTTATAGCTATTTTAATATTGTTTTAGTTTGAGTTATAACAATATATACCTACCATAAAATACTTATAAACAAATAAGTAATAGAAGCAAAACTAATACATGGTATGTGCATGGTAATGGTAATATATTCTAGAAATCACTTTAATAAATAAATCCATTTAATTTCATCGTTAAATCCAATGTTGTTAAAATCATCTCCAACGACATCTGCTGAGACGAGTAGCCAAACCCAACTGTGTGTAATACAGTTCAGAGCGTAAGTTCGTTTCTACTGCTCCCGGTCCACAGTGAGATCATAAGAAACAATAGCCGCGAAAGTAACAAAACAAATTCGTTCGTTTGTAAAATCAGCTGGGCAATCTCTGCGCGGTTGTAATCTTACAAATATTTATTATATGTCAAAACAATAACCCGAAATGGAACGCTTATTGCGATTCTTACAAATGTGTCTGGTTCGCTTGGAGGGCTCGTTAGCGTGAAGTATGAGGCATTGTGGGGTTACACTTACAATGGAGGGCGGTACGCAGCCTGCGGCATATCCGTGGCGCGGGAAATCGCCCTCTTCACAGCCTACAATGATATGTACAATCGGTACATATCCCAATAAGAATTACAATAACAATAATCATGTAATCTTAAGAGGATATGTGCTTTTAATCCATACAAATCTACTCCCCTATTTCCTCCATGGATAATAAGATTATAGCAAATATTTTGTACCAAATAATATATATCCACTACCGCCATGGTCGTACGTTTTGATTTTTCCCACACAAATTAGTTATTGTAGAAACTTGACAAAATGAAAAAAATCCACGATTTTTACAGTCATTTTCATACGTCCGTCAAAAAAGTTTATGAAAAAAAAAACAAAAGGTAGAGACATAGCAAAAGTCATTTTATTATATAACTGAAAGAAAATTAAAAATCAGTCGTTTTGGACGATGAAACAGGGTGTGATGTGTATGAAGTGATGTTTTCATCTATTTTGTATAGGTATAATCAACCCGAGCTGCAGTTGCCAACACGACAACGGGGGACAACGCGATGGCAATAGATTTATAAAATACCAATTCGTCAAATTTGTCGACGACCGCATACCCTCTTAATCCAGGTTATTTCTAGTAGTCTCAGTAATCTATACAAACATATAAAAATATCCTCGTGATAAAGTGTGTTTGTCCGAGATACGTTGAGACTACTCTTCTGATCTTATTAAAAAAATAATGATAATTAAGCGAAAAAAAAAAATCTTCTCCAGACAACCAATATTCGACTACATTTTAGCTTAAATTGAGGCTTTTGATAAAGAAGACAACACGTTTATATTGTGAAAAAAAAAATTACATTATCGTAGTCTATACGTAAATACTAATTACGTAGATTCTACTGAACTTTATTTTAGTAAACTGGAATTTTAATTTAAAACTTCCAATAGGCAGCGAAGCTTTACCAGAACATATTAATTTGCCCAGTGTTTTATTGCTTCTTTGAACTTTGAGTAAAATTTTCATAAATATTTATGGCCTTTTAACAAGTAAAATTTTTATTACTCTGAGCCTTAAAATAATGGTAATATTCAGTTATTTGCACATAATTGAACGGTTTTTCAACGAGGTACCAATTTGTTACGTAATTAAAATTTATTTCATTTATATTCCCTACCCTACTATTTCATTCCAAAGAGCTCATCAGAGCATTCACTTAGCGCAAAGCTGAAGAAGCCCTGATGCTCAGTAGGAATTAGCTACAAGTTTTAGTGAGTGCCTTCGGCACTCGCCCCCATATTTACGGCGAAGCTGTAAATCCATTCCGGTCAACAGCATTAGCTAGTTTAGAAAAAAAAATAGCAAGGGACTAAAATAGGTAATCAAATTTCCTTGTATCATTTTTAGAATTATCTGTCTGTGTGTTGTTCTGTCTGTTTGTAGAACTTGATGAGTGTGAAATAAGACATGAAAGTTTGTTTGGAGAACACATTATTTCTCAAGTTAGAGATATGGATAATTATGACATACTTTTGGTGAAAAGCATCACTTGATGGACATCACTGTCGGCCGATATATTTGTTGATGGTGACCGTTAATCAATCAATATTAAGTGACGGTTAATATAAATTTATGATGGCATGACTCTAGCCACCCATATCTATAAATGACGATGACTGTTGATCGTTCCTAGTGTTTAGTGATTGTGACCAGTTTTAGGTAAATGTCAATTGCCGAGCACTACAGCCAAACTGAAGCCGGAACAATCATGACCACCAAGATAGTAAGGATCGATCAACCCTCACCATTATCCATAGATATGATTAGAAGCCAACAGCCAGCTCTGGCCGTCTGCCTGTAACCGTTTCGTGCCACCATAACAAATTTTGATAAAAATTTGGCAACAAGATACTTATTAGATTCCATCCAGAAAAGGAATATAGTCTGAATAATGTCTAAATGTCATGCCGAGGGTATAGTTAGTTATTAAGTAAATAAAAAAATATATATATCGATTCAAATTTGTATTTTATTTAAACCATTTTTGAAATGGATTTCCATTGAATTTATGATCTTTTACTAGTGGTTAACTATATGCAAGTTTTCACTAGACTCATAGCTAGATAGTAGATTGTTATTTTGTCTTTTTGTAACATTGTAATCTTTAATTGAAATGAATGAAATCTTCGCTACAAATTGATTGTCTAAATGCGATCTAATTCCGTTTAGTTTTTTCGTCGGAAAATAATGTTAAAATTGTAAAAGTGATCTTTCAAATATTTTGTTTTCAATTTCTTTGAAAAAACACTGATAGTTTTTAATAAGCAGCCTTTAATAGCCTTATGTAAAATTTGGTAAATGAGTTTTAGTTTGCATTTTAATGCGTTTTATTTAAGCATGGCAGTGTAGCTTGCCAGTTACTTTGTACATAAAAAACTTAGTAATAAAGGAAAGCTATCACATTAATTTTAGTGTCATCCTTTATGAGGCCACACACAGGCTATTGAAGAAATTCAATACCAGTGTCTTTAGGATTTTTTCATGGTATATGATCGTTTAATGCTAACGAGAGAAATATTTCTTACATGCATTCACGTAATAACATGAGGCAATGTTCTGGTTAACTGAAATCAGGTTTAAATATTTACGCGAACGCTCCGTGAATATAATATTTATTAACGTAAACTTAAAAGTTTATTTTTTAACGTTTTACATAGTTTAATACATAATATCACGCCTCTCTCCCATAGGGGTAGATAATAATCGTTCCATCTTCTACGATCTTGACACACGTCTTTTGTTTTTTGTACTTTCATGTGCGCCTGTTTCTTTCATGCACCTTCATGATTGACCTAGCCATTTTTTTATAACATCTTCAATCTGGTCAAGCAAGATACGTTCGCTTTGATCGACCTTTATCGTCTTGACCAATTACATCAATATTCTTTAATCCATCTCCATGTGCCAAAGCATGCCTTTCTCTGTCTTTTTCATTATATCCTCTACAACACCACAACGTTCCCTTATCACACTATCTCTTACCCTATCCATCATTCGTAAGCGAGCTAGATTCATCCTTTTACTGCCAGACTCAGCACTCACTTACCATCTAATCATATATACCACCGATGTACAACCACTCATGATTTTTCAGACACTTTCTGTTAGCTCATGAAGTTACACAGGGCCTCGATCATTCTCTTCTATTCTATCACAACTCTTCGCTCAATATCAGAGCCACCATGGTCAGCAAAGTCACCACCGATGATACCATTATAATCTTGTCATCAGCTTATATCGGGAATATGAAAATTCTATAGTTTTCTTAAATATGAACAATTACAGTTAAATATGTTTTTTTCCGTGTGATGCCTGCTTAAGAATGGTACCAACCTATATTTTCCCGTAGATCTCGTAAAAGGCGACTAAGGAAACTAAGGCGACTAAGGGATACACCAGGGGAAGGGCAGCAGCATCCTCTGTTACCACAAACACCTAACTGCGATCGCCAGCCTGCCTACCAAGTGTGGCGATTATGGCAATTCCGTCCTTATCTTTAAGGGAGACCTATGTCCAGCAGTGGATGCCTTTACGGTTGGATGAATGCATGGATGGATGGATGTTTTTTTACACGGTATAGGCCTGAGCCTATACCACTGATCACTGATGATTTGATCACAATCTCACCTGATGTTAAGTGATGATGTGGTCCAGGATGGTAAACGCAATAAGCCTAAATACTGGTTCTCAAGTGATGCTGCCGGAACACGCCTATAGGTTTTTTAGCTACAGGTTTTCGTACTTGAGAGTGGTAGCTACCCATGCGGGCATTGCTTGAAAATGCCCTACCACCATGTTATGGTTTCCTCACGATGTTTTCCTTTAACGAAAGCTCAGGCCGATTTTAGAGTTGGATAGGTGGGTTTGAACCTGCGTCCGTTGACGCGGAATCCACTATCCACTGCGCCATCATCGCTTCATAAATAAAGATATATAAAATGTAAACGAGCGGCTAATTTTACTAATTGTAGCTCCGTCAGTGGCCCAAAATATGCACTTATGCCTTCTTCCAGCACAATGTGCTTCCGCTAAAACCTATAAACTAAACTAAACCTAACCTAACCTAACCGCTAAACTAATATAAATTGTATAATTTTAATAACTTAAAAAAAATACATGTAAAAAAACCAGATCGAGTTTCTTGCCGGCTCTTCTTGACTAAGTTGTTTTCCGAACCAGTGGTAGTTTTTTGACGTTCATAAGCGCCTTTTCAGGGCCTCAAATTAAATAAAGAATTTTGATTTTGAATACTGTTCATATACTAAAAACAAATTTAACACACCCGTGAACAAGACGCAAAACACATAGGACCTTTTTTAATTGATAGGTTTAGCTAACATTATTACAAAATACCTTACCAACAAGCTACGACTTCCTCAAGATGTTTTCCTTCACCGAAAACTGATGCTCACTATAGATTTGTATGCGTTAACTCAAACTTACGTCCATCTACGCGAAACCCGACCACTCTACTAACTGATCCACAATCGCTTCCAATTGAATTAGTTTAACTTAATTACATGATGATGAAAGCGTCAAACTATTTATAATTAATATCGTGTTATGAATTATTAATGAAATCCATAGATACATAAATCGTTAGATTACAAAGAAGCATCGATCGCGCCAGCCGAGTATAACAACTTCGTAGCCCTTCGTATCGCGAAACTTTAAATAATAATTCCCTGAACAGGTTTAAATTTTCATTAAGCTGCGTGCGTCCGATAAAGAAATAATCGTAACGATCTCAGGAGTCCCGTTGGTTCCAATAGCGTTGAAGGCGCGTGTCGGTCGCGAGCAAACGCGCCCACAGCCTCTGTTTTACGACAAAATAATAATACTTTAATTATAATGGAGCGTCGTGAAGTAAAAAGGCGGCGCACGCGACATCTGTATTAAATTTTAATGAAATAACCGTTGCACCTGCACGAATCGAATATCAAGTTTGCAGAACAGGAGTCGATCTCCACAGTCGCCGTTCGGGCCCTCGGAATGTGCTAAGTGTATCTAATTAAGAATTAATAACTTCAACGTCCCCTGATAATGACAAGAAGCTTACTCTCTAATGCCCTTTACATTTAAGAGTACGGTATAAATTTAGATGTCTTCAAACTTTATTGCATTCCGCAATGTTATTTTTTTATTTGGCTTATTAAATAGTTATTAATTTATTGAATAAAAACGTATTCATATATACATAAGACTGTTAAAACATTAAAATTTTATTACAATCGTATTAATTGAAACAAATTACGCATAGGCAATTGAAATTGCAATTAGAATGACTTCTTTCATTAATTTTAGCATTTTTTAAAAGGAATTTCATAATTATTCATGATTCGTGGGACAGTTTCGTGTAATATTTTTATCATAAAAATCATACGAAATTAAGAACTACAGAAAAGTTCTTAGAAAACCACTTAATTTACTATTAACAGATCCTCATAATATTGCTTATAAGGAATTTTATAGACTTCCATTCCTCAGTACCACCATACACGTTTTCTACAAGCCAAAGAGAAGTCTAATAAATAGTAGAGGAAATATATTATACAGGATTTGTGGAATTTATATATTAGGTACTTAGTCTGTGTACTTATGCAATTAATAACACAGCTAAGTCAGGTACTGGTCATTATAACCGCCGCGAGGTCCATCCTAGTTACCATCACTTTGTATAAATTATATAAAAATAAGCACATCGAGAGAGGGATGGGTAGATTGTGATTAGCGTAAGGAGGAGAGTGATAGGTGAAGTGGCAAGGGCAGGTGTCACGGTACATCTGCTGGCCCACTGACAGGCACGTGGCAGAGCCCTATAAACCGACCTCTACGACTTCCATAGGAAAAAGTCGAGAAATCCCTTTCGTGTCCTGCAATAATTAATTCTGAATTTATTTCGCTTTTTTTTAATAAGAAACTCTAATGAATACCTGGTACATGTTTTATTCTTTATATTTCTGTTATTGTTAAGGATAAAACTATTAGTTTTTAAAGGACATTTCATGTGAAATGTAGTGTGATATCACTCCTACGCACTATCAGAACTATCTACAACTTTCTGACAAGTATTCTATGACCTCTAGAATGAACGGTTGTTATGCTCGATTTAGTAGCATCTCGAGTATAAGAGAAATGTTTATGATGCATTTATTATTACTATTAATTTCTACAAATGGTAATTGGATTTTTAACCTAGCTCGGCAAAATGACTTTACTGAATCTATAGTATAAATTTAGCAGAAAATAAAACATAACCAAACGGATTTATGGAACGTATAAGTAAGTCAAATACTGAATATTTAGATTAGATCTTGCATTCATAATACCGTTCTTCAGGAAGCTCTGTATATCAAAATAATCTAATTGCGTTAAGAATTAACTCATTTAACCTCATAAGAAGGCCATTTAGTACGTTTTATATTATTCTTTTTTGCAGCATGTATACAATAATATAAATATATATGTAGTGATAAAATTTTGCTTACTAATAACAAGCTTTGGTTTGAATAAAAAAAAATAGGAGCAGGTATTTCGCCTCAAATTTTCAATAATGATTGTAATCATTTAAAAACTATAATAAACCCAACATAAGGACAACAGACAATATGACGGTGATAATATTTGCACTGCAATTTTTTTTTATGTGTCTAACCCATTACTAATATTTAGAAAACTTTATTTAATCGATTTTTCATTTAACTATAGACTGACGTTCTAAAACCTGTTAATAATTTATTTTTTGTTAGTATACATATCCGTAGATTGTCAGTAATAAATAAAAAAAAAATTAACGAGCATTGTATGTTTTACATTTTATTTTTCCCTTGACACATTCCTTTCTTTTTAATAAAGTTTTTGCTCAGTTTTAAAATTACGTAGTAAATATATTCTGTACTGTAATCTAGCTTCAAAGGATCTCTTTACTTTTTGTGTTTTTTTTTTTTCCAATGTAATCGACTTGAATACACAAGTCTTAGATGTTATCTTTTTAAAATAATATTATGCTAGCTTCTGTCATTACTTGCCACGCAAATGTGCAAATGTTGACACACACATAACTCTCATTACTATATTGTAACCTTATTTGTACCTTTTTTAGAGAATCTTCAGTTTAATTCTTTAACTAGAAGCGATTTAATATACATTTTATATGTATAAATCTTCTGTGCGTGTGTACGTGACTAAACTCCTTCGAAACGGCTGAACCGATTTTAATAAAATTTTTTATGTCATTTCCTGAGGATTCGAAAATTGTTTAGGTTCACAATTTGTTCCAATAGACAATGTTTATTTAATTATTTTTTTATATATTAAGCGCGAACGAAGTCGCGGGCTCAGCTAGTCTATTTATAATATCATGCGCACGGCAAACAAGATTTAAACAAATAATTATATCTAATAAGAATATCCTCAAAGTGAAAAAAATCCTTGAATACTCTTGTTATATGGCTCAGTGGTTGCTAATTCTATCGTACAAACCCTGGGTACTCTTTCTTTACACGGTATACGCTCAGTGATTTGACTACAATCTCACCTGATGTTAAGTGATGATGTGGTCTAGGATGGTAAACAGGTTTAGCTTGCATCGTAATTACAAGTTTAGGTAATTTTGTTATTATGACTCTAACTTACTCAACCAGTTCCCATGTACTTCTACCAACCACGCGGCTATGCAACTTCCGCGAAATTTTAAATTGCTATAAAGTATACGAAAACTACAATCAGTTGATTATTTTCATAAAGTCCCCCAAACATTAAAAAAAACATTAGGTACAATAGTAATTCCATACAAGTAAACTCTGATCATAAACCATGTCTAAAAAATAAGTAATAAAAAAAACTAATCAAATAAAAATATTTAATTGTAATAAATTTTAATACTTATTTACACAATAAAGTGGGATTAGTTTTAAAATATTCATAAATTAATACTTATGTTAATATTACCTACCCGGTAAACGGTTTTAATCTAATGTTTACTTAATCAAATATTGAGTTTACAAATAAATTTTCTGGATTTAGATATGTTTATTGATCATTAGACAGTTTATATTTTTATTGCTAACATTACGTTAATACTATATTCCGTTGAAGGAAACTTAACTGAATGTTGTAATGGTGGCTTTTTATCACAGATTAGTTAACTCCGGTTAAAATCCAATTTAAATGCATGTAACATTGCATAGCGTAAACGAGCCTTCTCTTAACAACCTGTGATACTCTAATGGGATTTATCGATAATGAAGGTTAAATTTCAACATTATCAATAGAATTATTGTCCAAAAAGTAGTATTTATAATAATATCTCCGTCTGTTATGCCAGTATACACTCTCTAACAGATTTAACTTGACACACCACATATATACCTGTTTCTTATCGTAATAACACATATGTACATTAGAGGAAGTTTAAGAGTGGCACCAATACCAGAAAAGTTAAAAAGTCGTCTGTCCTGGTATGAGCATTACATGCAGGGAAGAAGTTGATGTTGTAAGAAAGGTATTGGATATGAATGTGGACGGGTATATGGGAAGGGCAAGTCCAAAAAAAGGATGGTTTAAGAGAGTGAATCCGGAGATGACTGCAAATAGAGAGGGATGGAAGAGGAAGTCATATTGCACCAACTCTAAACGAAAATGGGATAAGGGTAGAAAGATGACGATTTACTTCAATATATCATACTAGCTGCTCTCCGCGGTTTTACTCTCGTAGTTTCCGTTCCCGTGGGATTTTAGAAATTAAAACTATCATTTATAACTGCCTGGATTTTAAACTATCTCCATACCAAATTTCATCCAAATCGGTCAAGTAGTTTTTAAGGGTATTCGTTACATATAAAAAAACAAATCTTTCCTCTTTATAATATTAGGATAGATATGTATACATCAAAACTCTTATCAAAGATATAGATATATTAGTAAGTGATAAAACATCCACTTTGCACTTGTACTTTTTGATCAACATCGATAGCAGCAAATCCCGAGTCAATTAAAATCAGTTTTATAAATTATCCGGTTCGAAGGACCAAATTCTTTTGGTATTTTTATATTCGAGTATTAAATGAAAACATGCATGCTTCTTGTGATCGACAATGTTTCCTCATTAGGTTATTAAAATCTAAACTTTTTTTATTAGGTTATTAAATACTCTAAATGCAAATTTGAAGGATTAGTTACCTACTTCAATATACTAGTCTAATCTAGTTATGACTAAAAAAATCATCTTTGAGGCTGGTAATATAGAAGTAGTAATTACAACGAATGATTACTTAAAACTGATTTATTGTAACATAATTATAAGTTTTAAAAGTACCCAATAATCTTAGTTTAGTAACACGTGTTTGATGCTGAACGCTTTTTTAATAAAAAGTAATTAACGCACGCAATTGTAATATTCATTTCTAGAGCGGGTATCATATCATAATATTAATTTGTAGACGACCAATAATAAAAATTGTGTAAGATTTAAATCGTGGTAGGGTTTAATAACGGGCTTCTGAGTATAAAATGTAAAAGTTATTGCGCAGAATCAATATCAATTATTTATATTCTTATCATGTTTTTTTACAGAGTTTCCCTTGTAGGTGTCAGTGGTTTAATTTAATTAAGATTAACTCATTTATTATTATTAAACTAAATACTAACAGATTTAAATCAAGGAAGAGCAGATTGATAGTTCATTGGTTTAACCATTTGTGTATCATGACTGTTTAGGGTTTTAAGTGACTTTCATAGATATTTTTTTTATATTTTAAAAATGATCCTAGAGAATAATCATAGCAATTATTATAACAGTAACTGTTGCTTTTAATTCACACACAGCTCTATATCGTAAACGCAATATTATGTAATGTAAGATACGGTTCCTTCGACGCACCATCACCTCAAAATTACTGAACATATCGGGATGAATGAATTATTTTTTGGATTCAATAGACCCTTTCTCATTTTTTTTTTTTTGCGATTTACTCTTATACATTTTGTCCGCTAATAAAAACAAAAGACTCATTTTTCTTCATTCATTTCTTTTTTAAGTAAGGTATTTTTCACTCACATTTAAAGAGCATATAAAACGCGGGTGGAGCCACAGGTAGCAGCTAGTAATATATGAACTTCCATATTTGTAATATAACATTTGATAAATAGATTATTTCATATTTTTCACCGTGAGGCTTAAATATCCGAGTTAAACGCCTGATAAATATTTAATAGCAAAATCGCCAACCAAGTTTTATTAATTCAAAATATAATGCAAATGCTTATCACTAAATGTGTTTGATTAATCTTATGTTTAACTTTTTTGTTTAAATGATTTTAAGACATTATAGGTAATTATCTGCCTCTTACTATACAATATGCAGCAGAAAATGTATAATTAAAGTCAGAAAATGTTAATGATAATAAGTTGAGATACAAATGTAGAGATTCTCAACATAACTCAATATAACAAAATTTTTACATTTAATTATGGAACAAAAAATTAATACAAAGCAGAAAATAGATTGTAAAGTTCGATCTTATTTAACACAATAATGTCTCCTTTCAACATAAATACATGTTACAATCTATTAATACTTCCATAATGTTCAAAATCAATTATTTAAAGGGGAGAACACGATTTAAAAATAATTCTATATGAAGCACAATGCTATACGACTCTAGGCACGCGACTAAATGGGCAAGTAGACGCATTGACAGGTTTCCAAAAGTGGAATTGAACACAGGAATGCAATGCAGTATCGTCTGAAAATAAAGTTAGCGCAAAAAATTCCGAAACATTAGCATTTTACGTTGAGTCGAGCGATTAAT
Organism: Samia ricini; assembly: GCA_014132275.2. Lineage (NCBI taxonomy): Eukaryota > Metazoa > Arthropoda > Insecta > Lepidoptera > Saturniidae > Samia > Samia ricini. The sequence continues at coordinate 26,903,901 of AP028159.1, read as the reverse complement.
ATTGCTTATCGAATACTTACATCTTGTCTGTGAGGTATACAGTTGGATATTCTCGATGGGTGTCTTACAATACATTAATATAACTCTAGTCCCAAGACACGGAATTAAATAAATCTAATGAATATTTTCAAAGTAAGTGATAAATGTATGCTTTAATTTAAATATTACAATATTAAAAAAAATATTCAGTTCAGGTTGTAATGGCATATTTAAGTAAACTATTTAATTACTTTTGTGATGCGTTAATACCTAAAACCGAATTATGGATAAGCACGTGTTTCCGAAGAAGGTAAAAACTTTCTGCTAAAAAGATTCTACAGTATATTCAGGCTGTGAGTCTAGCCTTTAAAAGTATGGTGTGATTTGTGACTGATGTGTGACTAAAACACGTATTACGTAATTACATACGAACATATTAAAAAAATACTTTAAAAATTTCAATTGGATCTTCAAAGTGCCTGATGGTAAACACAGAGCAATCCTAAAACAATGTAACCGACCGTCGAGAGATGGGCTATCCGTCACCGGTAGTCCTTGTCATGTCGGCATGCACAGAGTTCTCTTCCTGTTACATCTAAAGAACTCGGGGTTATAACAACCTGTAACGACTACAATGGCCCGAAGACTGTTCCATACGTTTACAGTACGGCAAACAGAGAATGATTCTTAAAACTGTGGCTTCGCAGACCACCGATTTTGGTTCTATTCTGGAAGGGAGAATAGCGGATGAAGTTAATAAGATCTTCAGAGCACCACTCGCTATGATACAGATAGAATATGCTAAGTATGTCTCGATGTAGTTAGTAACGTTTGCATCATTCATCAATATTAACTTTAAAAAAATTACGTAAGATAGGAAAATATGAAGTTTGTGTTTTTTCATCTCTCCCTTTTTCTTTAAAACTGTTACGTAAATTATAACATTAGAACAGCTAATTCTCAAAAAATATTTTAAGTTCTAGTACATACTTTAAGAACCCCCTAGATTATAAAGTCATAATACAGTAAGTATAGAATAGTATATTCAAATTAATTAAAAACAGCCATGTCAAAAAAGAAGGTACAATATACAATACAACGTTAACATAATAATGATTATAGTGCAAATAATATGTATTTGACATATTTCTTATTTGCATTCGCCGGTAAGGTGACTAGCGAAATGGAATTAATTTACTGATTTTAAAAGTATGCATAAATTAAATTAAATGAAAGATACTCCTACCAACAACTTCCTCGTAAAAGTTACCGCATTCAATAAATTTAACTAATAAAAATTACTCATATCATGAGTTAAGATGAAACAAACGATGAACCATCTTAAAGTTAACAAAACAAAAATGAGTAATTATTTTTCTGATAAATATATTTTCAAGTAGCCAATAATGTTGGAAGAATCTTTTCTTAGACTTTCCAATATATGATTTTTTGTGTATAACTGCATTAGTAAAATTATATATCGTATATTTTGTCTTGCTAAAAAATAACTTAGAATCGAAGATTCTACAACAAAAACAATTCATCAAAATGTATGAAACATAAATCGAACATTTCTGTTAAACATATTAATTATTATTGCTATTTAGTGTAGTAGTAGTAGAGTAGTAGTAGGGGCTATATTTAACACATAACGCATGATATTAACACTTCAACGTTAAAATATTTATCCTTGACATTAGTAGGTATCTAGTGTAATATTATGTTTGATAATTATTTTCTTAGCTCGTTACGACATCGTTTATATTAATTACATATCATTGAACTGTCTACATATTCATATACTTTAACGATATAAGTTTTAGGTACAATTGCTGTTGTTGTTACAATTGTTTACAAATTCTGTATACTTCATTTATATAGTAAGACTAGTCTACCTATGAACTCAATTTAATCAATCAATGTGAATACACAACGAGGAAGTCATATTAAATTGATAGATGCATACATGAAAACCATAATTAGATTAATGAATGATTTATAGATAAACTGTGCCAAGAATACGCATATGATTAAAGATTAATAACCCCTGCCAAGCGCCAAACATCGTGTCAATTCTAAAATAGATTTCTGGATTTGGCATGTTAATTCACATTTTTATTTATCAAAAACATTATGCCTATATCAAAGAGCGTAGAATACAACATAACAACAACAAACATTATTAAGTGTTCGTCACAAGGCGGACAGGAACAATTTCATTTATGCGCTTTTTGTATGTCCTAATCTCTAATCATGAACTTAATCTGGTCGAAGCAAAAACAAACTATTCGTTGATTCGGAAGCAGATGGTCTCACTTAATGAGCAGATGATTTTGTAAATAAATATCCATAGCTATGGTAACTACATGTAGTTAATTAAATTGAATCGTATCTTACAACACTGCTTACGCTCATGTAGAACTAAAATTTAAATATTAATACCATAGTTTGACTTATAGTAACTTTCTGATATATGAAGATGCCAAATAACATTAATACTTTGGTCTTTGTACATTTGGCCTTATAAAACCTTCAACAAGATAAGTGGAAGACTTAAAAATGCTATATTGATTTGTCAATAATTTGTAATTGTTTGTTCTCTAATAAAAAACGTAACTTATTAAAATATTTTAAATTTAATAGACATGCATCGCGTTTTGATGGAATATGTCCAGAATTAATCAAAGAGAGAAAGTCTTACAGTGCGACTTGATCTCATTATTTACAGGATAATAGCGGGTACTGACAGTTTTTACGCCCTTTCAGAACACAACTCGGCTGCTAGTTATTTGAAATAAAATTTAAAGAAACAAGTAGGTCAACGGAATTCTTACATGCGGGTTAAATGCCAAAAATAATCTACATATTTTTTTTATATATTAGAAACTCAAAATGTAATTAATTTAGTTTAAAATCCCAGGAAACGCCATACACACATTTACATAATAACTCTGCGTGTGATGTTAAACCTCAAATGAACACCTCAGAGGGACGAAATTGGCCTTTTCCGTATTAACTAGCTGAAATGAAATTGCCCATTGACCGACTGCAATCTAAGTAAGAACCACCATTAATTTCGTATGCTATAGGTATCCTATATGCATTTGAATCGCCAGAAAAATGTATGTGCTTGCGGGTCTGTTCGCGATTAATATTTCCGTTCTTTATCTTTAAATATACACTTTTTTAATATTAAATGGTTTATTACAATATTGTTATGGTTGTTTTTTACCTTAATTCACTTTTGTCCTCATAAGTTACAAATAATATTACAAAAAATAAAATTATATAAATCAGTTCAGTGGTTCTTGAGTAAATTTACGGACCTACAGACATATAGACGTTGTCTTTTATAATACCATTTAAAGACAATTGAAATATTTAGTAAGAATATCAGTAATATTGTTTATGACTTCACAAATGAGACTTCACTAATTCCAGATTTACGAATCCGTTGTTTATATAAATGAATTATTTATTAAATAGACAAATAAACTGATCGCTTAACATCAGGTAGATCGTATGCCTGTACCACTTTCGTAGTATAAAATTATTTTAAAAAAAAACTTATAATCCGTTGAGATTATTGTCAAATACTAAACCTATATTGTACATAAAGAAATACTTCCTCTTCGATTTCTTAAAATCTTATTAACAAGTTAACGTTTGAATAAGTATGATGTGACAAAAAGTTAACAACTTTCGAAAATCTATGGAATTTTTAAAATTTTTGTCTTACGTAAATATGTAAATTTGAAATGTCGTTTGGAAACTTTTAATATAGCATGCGAAACAGTTTTCAAAATTAATTCAAAGCGTTTTTTAATCAAAGAATTTATGTATTTCTTAAAGAATATAAAAAATTTTCAAAGTATAATCCATCGTTGTCTATTACTTATTCCATCTTTGTGATAAAAGATGAATATCCTGTCGAAAGAATCAATTTAGTTGCAGTCTATTCATATAATTTTGGTATTCTTTATAGGAAATTATTATAACTTCTGCTCAGACACGCAATGAGTCATCGATCAAAACAAGTAGTAATCTGGAGAATACATCGGGTGATGTAGGACTCCCATTTTAGTGTTTCCAAGTATATTTTAACAAATTTTGTGACGTGCTGATGAGAATTTTCGTGATGCACAATAACTTTGTCGTATTCTGGCCATTATTTCTTTAATACACTATATATTGTAGGAAAGTTAAAAATTCCCAGCTATGATTTCATTCGTTTTTTATATCTCGCCACTATAACCCTACCAAATATAGACCATGAGTTTTAGAACCATGGATGTTCTGCTGTTGATGTTATGTTTTTACACTGTATAGGCTCAAAGCTTTAACCAGCTACTCAAATAATGCTGCCAGAACACACCTTGAGAGTTAACTGGGCCATTACTAACTCAGAGGGTCATTATTAGAAAATGTGCTACCACCATGCTATGGTTTCTTAACGATGTTTTCCTTCAGGCTCAGGCTGATTTTAGAGTTGGATAGATGGGATCGAACCTGCGTCCGTTGATGCGGAATCCAACCGCACTACCAACTGCTTTCATATCATCGCTTTGTACCACTAATATTGATAGTTTTCTAGGTTCATTCATGATTCTCTATTCTTGAGACTGTCGTAATAGACCCACTTTTAATGGCCATTGACAATTTGACACTAAAATGCATTTCTTTTTCTTTTTAAAGCAGCAGTCCACAGGTCAAAAAATGCGTTTAAATATCTGTCAGTTTCATTAATATGGATGCTTGCATGCATCATTCAAAATTTTAAGGATTTTACTACCGTTTAACTCGCAGCAAAGTTAATATTTTTTTTTAATTTGGACACGAATCTTTATTGAGCAATGAACTCCACTTCGTTATCTTTATATTTCTTCGTTTGTGCTGACCTTTCCTCGTCAAGTCAAAATTACCTTTTTCAAAGGTACAATCTATTTCCGTATTCAGTAGTACGTATCCTCAGCTAGAACATGTTCATTACAAACCTCTACTAAAGTGGAATAATGCCTTTCAAGACCACTTTTTGTTCATATTATATTACATCTCAATCGATGATGGCGCAGCGAGTAGTACGGCTGGATACGCTGAGTTCGATCCCCACCTATCCCACTCTAAAATCGGCCTGAGCTTTCGGTGAAGGAAAACATCGTAAGGAAATCATAGCATGGTGGTAGAGAATTTTCTAATGATGGCCTCCTGGGTAGCTACCACCCTCAAGTTTGAAAACCTGCCGCCAAATACCAATAGGTGTGTTCCAGCAGCATCACTTGAGAACCAGTACCTCTAAGCTTAGTGTGCTTACCATCCTGGAGCACATCATCACTTGACATCATCTGATGAGATTGTGGTCAAAGTACTGAGTCTATTCCGTGAAAATATTAAAACATATAAGTACTCGACATAAATTTTATAAATGATTTCAAATTTCGAACAAAAAAGATGAAAATGGTCTCCGTGAATTGTAGTGATTAATACATTGTTATTGATAAAAACGAAATGCTATACTACAGCTAATGTCATTTTTAGTAAAATTTTACGAATTAATTTCAACAAATAGTATATAATATCAATGATTTTATTATTAACCCCTTGAGCACCTTCCCGGCGTTTACGCTAGCTTTCCATTGTTTTCCTATTGTCTTTCTATTGTTTTATTTTTATTGTATATTTCCATATTATAATAATGCACGTCACTGGCAATATTCTGACTCGATTAAACTTTTTTAAAACACTACATATCTGATACCAAGGAACCACCAATTTTATTTATTTAATTATTTGTTTAATATAGTAATTAAATTCACATTACAATATCAACCTATTGAAAGTAGAGTACAAAGGGTAGCCTTATTGCTGCCAGCAATTTCTTCCAGGTAATTTCTAACTGAAATCGTCTATACTAAGAAAAACAATTGAATTGTCTGTTTGTAATAAAAAGTTTTACTAAACACATATGAATTTATATACGCTACCTACTACCTATACTGAAATTTAATTTTCAAAATTTTTGTCTGTATGTTGGTTCGGCATGTTGAACGGCTGAACCGATTTTGGCGGGACTTTGTTACTTTGCTAGATAGCTGATGTTACTTCTCTTAAGGTACCTTTTTTTTCGAAAATAGGATACCGTATGAAAAAAATGAAAACGCAGTGAAGAACATATAAAACGCGGGCGCAGCCGGTGGCACACAGCTAGTATTTAATCAAACTGATCGAAATAAATTATGTAAAGTGTACAAACTTATGTACAAAAACAAATTAATGTTTAGATTGTCAAATAATTTTATGTTATCACCATACGAAACAGTATGCAAATTAAGTAGGTTTTGCGTAATATTAAGCCTACTACTTTCCAAAACGTAAACATACGTACATGTATTAAAAATTTACATAATATTCTAATAGGCTGTTCGTTAACGACAGTTAACTGCTGCTCGATTACGTACGAACCCACTGACCTTGCTTCACTTGCCTAGAAATAATATATACTTCTGTACGAATAAATAAAATTGAAGTGTCTGTTCGTAAAATCAATATATCAACTTTTTATTAAATACATATACACCGTATGTACGAAGGTACATATACCAAAAACACAATTTTAAATTTTTTTGTCTGACTAGTTGTCTGTTCTGGTTAATCTCCGATTGGATATTGCGACGGGACATTTTTTTAGTAGCTAGCTGAAAATACTCCGCGTAATTTTATTTTATTATCGTAATTACGATTCCGTGTAAAAAAAATTGAAACTCATAAAATCCAATTCAATGCACAGTTTTACAGTCAGGTATTTGGATTTTTGAAAAAGATCTTTGTTTTCTGTTAGTTAATAATATCAGGAACATTATTAATGGTCCGCGTAAAAAAAATAAAAGTGAAAAAAAAAAAAATTAAATAAAAATATTAAAACTATTTTTTTTGGATTTTTTTTTTGAGAAACATAATTAGAGTTTCGTGTAAAAAAAATTTAAAACTCAAGAAATTGTGAACAAAATAAGACAGCACCATCAAAATATTATTTTTTCATAGTTATTAAAAACTATATTACGCAGTGAAGAACATATGAAACGCAGGAGGAGCCGCGGACCCACAGTTAACTACGAATAAAAATTCATAACGTGTTGTATATGAAACAAAATGAATCGTTACCTTAACTCAATAATAATTTACTTATAACACCCAATCTCAATTATGTCGTTTTCAGACCAATCCACAAGCATACAGGAATACTTAATAATAGGATTAATAGGATTAATTACATAATAGGATTGCTATTCTCTAGGAATACAGAATGAGGTTCTTCCTTTAATCCCGTAAAAGAATTTTTAAAGCATCGATAAAGCGTTTTGGAGGCACCCATAGGCTACGGTGACCGCTTATCAGTGACCAGGCCTATCATATATATTTACCTAATCAAAATAGAATAGGTAGACATTACCGCGGTCACCCGCTATTATGCGGCTGAGTGCCTTCAACAATCGCCCCCAAAGTTCGGTGAAGCTGTAAAGGCCACTTTGGTCAAAAGCATCAGCTAGTTTAGAAAAAAAAAATCACCCGCTATTGTATGAATATTAATTGAAAAATAATGTATACCCTTTATAATTTTTTTTTTACTTTCTTCTATATATTATCCCCTATCCACAATTAAGTTTTGACTTACACGCGTTAAAAAATCCGGTACGACTATTGTTCTGAGGTCACGGGTTCGATCTCCGGGTCGGGTCAAGTGATATTGGATTTTTTCTACTCGGTATCATCCCGAAGTCTGGAATTTGTGCCCGATATGGCGACAGGCTCACCCCTTGTTATATTTGGGACGGAACTAAGCTCGGCGAAATATGGGCGGTGTAGTTTGCTATTTCACCTCTGCCTAACCCTTCGGGAATAACAGGCGTGAGCTTATGTATGAGACCAAAAAATGTATTTAATTTATTATCTTGTGACTCTATAATCTAAATCACAGAAATATTCTATGCGTTAAAATAATTCGTTTGGACTTACGCCGACAAAACACAATATAATTATAATCAGTGTAACGTATAAGCTAGCAATTAAAAATGTTAATTAATTCAAAATGATATTATTGTGAAAAGATTAATCAACATAAGAAAATTAATTGATTTCTCATTTAGATACACAAATTATCTATACTTACTCTATACTAATAAATAAAATTGTAGTGTTTATGGTACTATCAAAATAACAACTTTTTACTAAATACATATGAATTTCTATACGGTACCTATAACAATAAAACAATTGTTAATTGGTTTTAGCTATCTGTAGGTTTGTTCCAGCTAATTTTCGGAACGGTTGGACCGATTTTGGTCCGGCTTTTTTTGGTAGATAGCAGAAGTTACTCCGCGTTACTTAAACTAATTTAACTTTTCTAAAAAAAATAGGGTTCCGCATAATATAAAAATAAAACACAAGAAATTGTAAATAAAACCGATTCAATGCTCAGTTTTACTGTCAAGTGCTTGAATTTATGAGAAATTTTACTGCTTTCTCTTAGCAGCAAAAAAAAATTAGGAGAATAATTAGGGTTCTTTGTAATAAAAAAAAACTATATTAAGCAGTGTAGCTAGTGTGTGTAGAAGCAGTGAGCAGCTAATTAATTAATAAAGTATGTAAGTACTTAGAAAGGTATGAATAACCTTATTAATTAATGAGGTCATTATACCAGTCATGGATTTAATTGGCAAGTTTTACAACTTTTTCAAGGTTTAACTACAGTAGCCTAACAGCTGTAACTGTTGATATTGCAAAAAAGAACTATCCCAGTATGAAGATTCCGGTTAGCAACAGCACACAGAATATTTCAAGTAATCTCGAAGTACGAGAAATTATTGGAACATTATTAGTGTCTGAACTTACTTAGTTCCGGATTAACGCAGGCGTTTATGACTTCTATGATTATAACATTGATTTATTGATTAAATTCATACTTTTAATTAATGTGTATAATATCTACAATGTGATCAATGACATGAATTTTTTTTTACAAGGGATGTTAAAGTTCTGCAACCAAGATAGATTTCGTTTCTTGATGTCAGTTCAGAGGGGTAGCTATTTGAAACAGAGCTTTAATAGCTTCGATAGTCTTTATGATAAGTGCTTAGGCAAATAAGCCGGTAAATAAATACTAACTAGCAAGAAAGCAACGCAATGTTGCGTATCTCGATTTGGGCTGTTATCATCATGTAAATTCTGCGAAATACATTCTAATTAGCCTAAATTATTATTATTAGGAAAAGGGGCTATGTAGGCTTGAACAGTCCTGTATCAATGCTACTTAAAGAGATCTGTTGTGATTGCGCCCACACTATAAAAACTCACTGGTTAGACATTACGTAGCTAACCTAATTATCCGTTTTGGAATAAGGTCCCTTATAGAAAGTCTGTTTAGTGTACATTACTGCAAGTAAGCTATGTGTTACTTATTTATGAATTGTCACTGTATCGTGCTGCCAAAACGTGGCAAAAAATCCCAAGATAGAGGTCGAATCACATCTTAGACGACTACTGGAGTCGAAAACAAACTGTTTTGTCTGTTTCTTCTGTATATTTCGTATGCAAATTGATAGGCAGCTTTCTAGTTTCGTTCCTATTGATGCAGACAGACAAACATTTGAAGAAATATCTCGTTGATTTTAAACCTTACCAAATTTTTGTAGTATTTTAATATAACCACTTAAATTATATTTTACAATCGTATTATTAATATATTACAATGAAATTCCAAAACAATTAATTATTATAATAAAAAATATGTTGATCACACCTATAAATGGTAAAGAACTACTTTAAATCTTACATAAGCAAACGCGTAATATTTTCTTATTTAATCTTGTAACACAAACAACGCACATAAATGCTTTTGCACAATCATTTTTAATATCTTTAACAAGTATTTTCTCTTTTTCTATTTTATACAAAGAATAGAGCACTATATATCTATCCATTATTTTACTAATAAATTAAATTGAAGTGTCTGTTCGTAATGTCAAAATTAACTTTATTTGCTAAATAGATATGAATGTATCTACGATGCTTATACCAAAAATACAATTAATAAAATTTTTGTCTGCTTGTAATGGGTAATCTCCGGAACGGCTAGACCGATTTTGGTTTTTTTGTTAGTAGATAACTGCTCCTTATATAGTTACTCCAAGTAACTTAGGGTACTTTTAATTTTTGAAAATAATTAGAGGTCCGCGTAAAAAAATTAAACTTTGAAGAAAAATTAGACTAAAATCTATCGAATACACAGTTTTACGGGCAAGTGTTATAATTTATGAGAAATATTTTTACTTTATCTTACTAGTAAATTTTATTTGGGAAAATATTTAGGAAAAAAAAACGCAGTGAAGAATATATGAAACGCGGGTGCAGCCGCAGGCAAACATCTAGTTAGACTTATAATTGTTGATCGATACTTCAATTTAATCAGTGCTTTGCGCCTTATCATAAGTAACTTCCTGATTTTTCACTTACAGTTCTGTATTAATTTAAAAAACTATATTTCAGTCCATTGATGTTCCTCCGAATACGGATTTTTTTTCAAAATTCATTAACTTTTGTATACCGGTAAAGTATAAAATTTACTTGCAAATATTTACTGTAAGTATATATATATATATATTAAAAATGTAAGTTTGTATATTATAAATGAGCTCGCTAATGTCGTACAATATTCTGTTACGTATTACATAGTTGAAATACAAGCGGTAGTTTTATAAACTGTTTACTTCTAAATACCCAACACCTCCTTATCTAATAACAATAATTATAATTGAAATTGCCCACGTGGAAGTGGACGTTACCTAGTTTTACAATGAGAAAGCTTATCACTTTCCACCGTCTTGGGAGGCTGTTCTAAAACACCACTTTCGTTACAGTTTATTTCTACTGAATGAAGCGATGACGGTGCAGTTGCTAGTGCGATCAAATTCCGGGTCAATGAACGCGAGATCGAACCTACATATCCAACTCTAAATGCTGCTTGAGCTTTTGGTGAAGAAAAACATCGTTAAGAAACCATAGCATGGCAGTAGGGGATTGTAAAAATAATCCTCGTCTGGGTTACCAGCTACCTGTTTCATGTTTGAAAAATCTATCGCCAGATACTAATAGGCTTGTTCCTGCAGCGTCACTCGAGAACCAGCACCTCTAGGATTAGTGTATTTACCATCCTGAACCATATCGTCACTTAACATCAGGTGAGATTGTGGTCAAAGCACTGAGCCTATATCGTGTAAAAAAGAGGTTATGGGCAAAGCATTGAGCCCACACAGTCTTAAAAAATACGATACTAGTCCCGTTATTATTTTATGTTAGATTATATCGAAAAGAAGTGGGAGATAGAGAACATATGCGTTCCTTGGTATCTAATATTTTGTCGATATGTGCTTTTACCGTATTTTTTTGTACTGCCTCGGTGGTGTAGTTGTATTACGATACGACTTTCGTTCTGAGGTCGCGGGTTCGAACCCCGGGTCGGGTCAAGTGACATTTTGGTGTTTCTACTTATTATCATACCGGAGTCTGGAATTTGTGCCCGATATGGCGACAGTCTCAACCCCTGTCACATCTGGGATGGAACTAAGCATGGCGAAATCTGGGGGGGGGGGGGTTGTAGTTCGCTATTTTCACCTCTGTCTAACCCTTCAGGCATAACAGGCGTGAGCTTATGTTATGTATTTTGTAGTTTGAGTGACCATGTAGACGGCAAACAATAGATGAACGAATAATTATAAATACTGGTAAAAATTGGTTCCAGTCCCCGCCGTCAGCGCGATACAATGACACTTTCATGAGCTTATATAATATGTATTATACTATACCCCACAGACCAGCACAATACACACAGATAGACAGGTTCGGTAAAAAACTGAGATCCTTAGTTTCCCATAAACACCATAGGTTTCGCTACGGCAGATTACGTAGAATTTACGTCTCAGGTAGCAGCCCAGCCTGAGGTCCGTGTCACTTCAGTGCCCTTGCGCTAGTGACCACTATCACGTCTGAGCCTCTTCAGCGTTAGGCCTAAAAGTTCAGTGAATCTTTCAAGGTTCTTCCGATCAATACCATGTATTCCATTTGAGAAAAAAAAAAACGGTACTGTACAAAATGTTTGTTTCTGAATATTCAACACATTCGACAAATCGCTATTTGTAAAAAAATAAAAAATTGCATAAATATATACTTTTTCTTGGAGAAGATTTTTGTATTATTCTGGCTGTTGTATTCCGTCACCAGATGAGGCTGGCGCCGTTCCTAAGCCTTTTTAACTGATTAACGAATATGATTATAAACGGTTGTATGTTCAAACATCCATATTTCAAAATTTGTTACCACAAATATGTACAAAAACCTTCAGCTGTTCAATTGGTCTGTTATGAGTTTTGCCCTTCATAATACAATTATGATGTTATACATTTAATAATTGATGTGGTCTTACAAAATGTTAAACGACCCATTAATATTTAAGGTCCGATTAGGCAATCAATGCACAGACTTATTACTTTATGTAATTCTAGCTGTAACACCGCGCCTGCGCGTGCGTTTCTTATATTCTTCACTGCGTTTTATTTTTTTATACGGTATCATAATTTCCCAAATAATGTTTAGTACAAGTAAGATAAAGTAAAAACATTTCTCATAAATTCAAATACTTGCCCACAAAACTGTGTATTGAAACAGGTTTTATTCCAATATTTATGTTTTATTTTTTTTTTTTACGCGGAACCCTAATTATTTTTGAAGTTCAAAAGTAACTTCAGCTATCTACCAAAAAATTCCCGTCATAATCGGTTCAACCGTTCTGTAGATTACCCGGAACAAGCAGACAGATAAATTGGCAAAAATTTTAAGTATTATATTTTTTGGTATAGGTGTCGATACACATTCGCTTTTTTTTTATTCCTTTATTTGAGCAGGACTTTTACACATTAGTGTATGTCAACCCAATATGACTTACAAAAACAACAATAATAATTATAAAAAATAACTAAATAAAAGTAAGTCTTAACTTTCTACTAGTAATAATAAAGTTCCATAGCATACTAGCAAAATCTGGCATCGATTCTGCTAGTACACCATGGAAAATGCCTATATCTGAATAACATAACCCTAAGGTCAAAACCAAACAACTCCTAGGCCCCGCATTTCGGGTACATTCCACCAACAGATGCTGACCGTCTTCGATTTTTCCACAACCTTCACAATTGGGTGAGTTTACATTCATACATTCATATGTATTTAGTAAACAATTGTTATTTTGACATTACATACAAACACTTCAACTTTTTATTTATCACACACGTCACAATATTGAATCTCCATTTCATGATTGTGATCAAATAAGGAAAAAATAATTCAAAATCCCAATACATTGTAAACAAAGCCTAAATCCAAACATGAAACAGACTGTAATCAAATCCCTATTCCCTGTGTTACATTTCTTTTCGAGCAGGTTACCTTACCCTGGGGGGGGGGGGGGCAGCGTTGTTGGCGTGTGCCGTGGAAGGTTGGTGGCGTGTGCCGTGGGAGTGTTGGTGGCGTATGCCGTAGAGGGGGGGTTTGTGTGTGTGTGGGGGCTTGTGCCGTTCTTCTGTCTCTTTTTCTTCGTTCTTTTTCTTCTTTCGTTTTTCTTCAGGTATCTCTCTCCTTCCTACGTCTTGTCGACTAAGACAAGACGAGTGAAGGAGAGGGACCTACTTCCCTTAAAGTAGTGGCGGGTTTCATCCCCATTTGTCCCTTTGCCCGCCACTGCTCTCTACAACTCTTCCCTTTTCTTCTTACGGGGGGCGGGAACTCATCCCGCTCCCTGGATGTTTGACTACATGTCTTGCCTCTCCTGAGGCGGGCTAAGAGGTGGAGGGGAACCTTTTCTCCTCCATCCCCACCGGGCCATTGCACTGACGGGCCGGGTGGGTTCGCTGCAGGGGGCGACGCGGTGCTTGCGAAAGCCACCCCGTGTCGCCCCCATCCCAAATGCAGCGGACGGCCCCGGGGGGTTTTAGTGGGTATTTCCGGGCGACTCTCGCCCGGGCGAGTCCCACACTGGCACGGAGCTCGTCACTCTGTGCCCCCTTATCTATTGTATTTGGGGGACTTTGGTCCTCCAAATACAATAGATAAGGGTAGTGCGTAAATGCATTTCCCCCCGTCAAAAAAAAAAAAAAAAAAAAGGTTACCCTAGTCATTTGTAATTCCAATTTAAAAATAATCGTCAAGCATTTTTACAATATAATAAATGTTTCTAACTGTAAACAAGAAATATTTTTCATTTCAAATATTTCTTAAGATATATAGTTATAATAAAAAAACTATTTAAAGCAATATTGTATTTAAAGTCATTAACGGAACGTAATGCAGTCTATTTTTAATTGTTAATAGCCACATTTTTTGTTTTATTTTTCAAAAAAGTTCTTAAGTAAAGTTTAAAAAAAATGTATCAGCCATGTAACTCAGTAATCATAATGACTGCTGAAAGACATTTACTGCAGAACATAAGTCTTCCCAAGGATGTCGACAACTACCGGTCTTGCACCAACCACATCCATCGGTCATCAACAGGTCAACCTTATTCAAAAAAGCCTACCTAAAGCATCTTCGGATACGTGGACGTCTTTTGAGAACCCATTGGCACTCACTGTTAATTAAGTTTAGGAACTCTTCGGGCAATGGAGATTACTTTGATTCTTCTGCGGATTTCTACGTTCCTGATACTCTAATGCAATGATACTCCGGGCATAGCCCTCTCATAATTCAGCAATGATAATTGTAAGTTGTGCCTTGAAACAACAGAAGATACAATCCTTTAAGAAAATTGTGATCTCGTTTAAAATTAAACAACTGTGAGACAGTGTTAAGGTGTTTTAATAAGTTATTGATGAACAACTTTTTGTTATAACATATGATCACAAATAACAAACAATTAAACATGATATCATTATTTCATTAGCACAACTAACAGGATTATAGAATAATTTACATTATATAGAATAATCTTTTATAGCTAAATATTCCTTCCTTCATTTAAATGAACTTCGGAAGGATGTATGTACTTAAGAGTTTATTCAATAATAACGTTCCTTAATTACTTGAATACAAAACATTTATAACAAGCGTTACAAAAAAACCTGCAAATTACATTTTTCTATAGTACCTACTCCGAACTGTATTAGTTATCCGAATTAGTTTTAGCTACTTAGCTTATGCATCATTGTATTCAAGTCATTACCAACGTCGTGACTGTTTGTCACGAAAACGTCATTTGTTTTTAAAATGTGCTTACTACCTGTATTATCTGTTATATGCCGATGCCGAAACTGTATTTGAGGGCTTAGTTTAATGTTTGATAATCTAAACTTATAATGAAAGGCTAACGACACGAAAGACTCTCTACATTGAAGATATTTAGGAAAAAATACGATACGAGGCCTTCAGAATCGGCCACAAAAAACACACTTCTATAGTTTAAAAGAAATTGTCTATCGGTTTATTAATTTCTTCGTCAATCACGCAGAAACCACCAAACCGTATTCGATGAAATTTAGTAACGACATATATTGCATCCAGAGGGAAAATCTAGGGTGCAAATTGTCTGAATCCCAAGCGGGTGAAGCCGCAGGCATAGCTAGTTCAGAAATAAAATCTAAATTTTTTTTCCGTTTACCTCTGTCGAACGTGTAGACTATAAGACTTTCAAACTATTCCTAGTACTGGATCACGTGAACTAACGAAATCCTAAAAAAATTACTACCTATAACAAAGACAGAGAATTTATGAAGAAAAAAAAAGCGCCTTAATCCAATTTCGTAAATAATGATTTGATATTATTTTGAAAGTGCAAAATAAAAACTTAATTTGTATATGGTTTTCTTTCTCTATATGTACATTTCTTCTATACGTGTATTAATTGTCTTAATGACTTTATAAATTGGTTTGAACGAAATTACTCAAACAACTAGCCTTTATCTAAATTCTAGTTGACTTGAAATATCAAAAAGTAATCCTAACTGAATGGCACATTTATTTTAAGTCACTTCAATTAGGCAGTATAAGGTCTAGGACAAAATAAACATCCTTGAAAGAATCTATGAACGAATTGAACACAAAATTCATCAGTTCTCATCTAACCATAACTAATATAAGTAATTATTTTGTTACTACCAAAGACAAGGACAAAATATTTTTTTTCCCCCAAATACTTAAACAACTCTTGTAATAGAATTATACATTTTGCTTATAAATGTACTTGAAATTAGACAATGTCAAGGGCTTTTAATTTTATTGTATTTTTTTTTATTACAAATTACAGTTTTGAGTTATATTGTAGATGACTTAAAAAATAAGTGTCCCAGTTTTACCGATTTAAAAAAAATACGGACACTATTTCCCTTTACATTAAAATGTAGTTTAAGATATTTTAAGAATGTGACTGCCGGTCACAGAATATTAAATTTTGTTTACTTATTAGGCGAGCGAAAATTAGGGACAGAGGTATCATGACTCTATTGATATAATATTTCACCGGATACCTCCGCTAGCTATATATGGATCCTTTCATAAGTATTAATAATAAGCTATATGCCCGCGGCTGCGCCCGCGTTTCATATGTTCTTCACTGCGTTTTTTTTTTCGGAACTTTTATTTACCTAAAAATTTTTTTTAGTTAAAATATTTCTTTTAAATTCAAAACACTTGCCAGTAAAACTGTACGTTGAAGCGCATTTTATTCCATTTTTATGAGATTTTTTTTTTTGAATGGAACACTAATTATTTTCTAAAATCAAAAGTTGACAAAATGTTGTTTTTTTTTAAAAAAAGGGTACTGAACTTCTCTCAACATGAATTATAGAAAATAATATACAAACTGTACAAAAACATTTACGACTGATAATGAATACAAAGGCTAAATCCAGAATCGCGACATACTCAGAAATTCAAGTCTCGATTTTTCCTGAAGCTACTCAAGGAAGACGAAGGATTATTGGATAAACATTTATACCAATGTAATTCAAAAATTATAAACTTAAAGGTTTAGCCCAAATAATTAAAGATGAGTTTTACTGAAATAACAATATTGATAAACGGGTCACTATAAAAAACCCGTTTAAGAAAAAAACGGTAATAGACGGGGTTTTTACACAATAATGTATACCAGCCCTATTGGAGCATACCCAATATACCTTACAATAATAATAATAATAATAACAACAACTAAATAAAAATATCTCTTAACTTACTACTAGAAATAATAAAGTTCCATACTAGCAGAATCGGGCATCGGTTCTGCTAGTACACCATGGAAGTATGTTGATATAAATTACCCAATTACCGGACAATAAGTTCAACTATATCAAGCATGTTTTAATTACAAACGGTAGACCATTATGTAAATGATAATGTCTGGAAATGACACCCGTCTTTATGTACATACGTATCCACCAAAATGATTTCTAAACTATGAAGTGTTCTATAAAAATATACTTTCTTGCCGGTTCTTTTCGCTGACCGGATTATTTTCCGAATGGGTGGTAGTGTATTAATATTCACAAGCGTATTACCACAGTCTTATTCGACTAAAGTGTATTTTATTTCTAATCCAAACAAACAAGTTCGAGTTTTAGGTAAATAAAAATACAATTTTGTAATTGTCAGGTATATAGATAGAGCACCAAGCGGTTGAAAGTACGTCGTGAACTTTGTTTTTTTACATAAATCTTTCTCTTTAGATATATGCGATGATAGCGATGTGGTTACGAAGCGATCATGGTGCAGTGATATAGTGCGGGCGGATTCCACGTCACAATATCCAACTCTATAATCAGCCTGAGCTTTCGCTGAAGGAAAACATCGTGAGGAAACCAAAGCATGGTGGTAGGGCATTTTCTAACATTCCCGGCCCGGGTAGCTACCACTCTCAAGTTCGAAAACCTGTCGCCAAATACCAATAGATGTGTTCCCGCAAGCATCACTTGAGAACCAGTACTTCTAGGCTATTAGTGTATTTACCAACCTAGACCACATCGTCCACGAAAGACTATGTGCTAATAAATCCTTGAAATACATTTTTCTAAACGTCATTCCGATTCGAATAAACTATCACTCGTAGTATTAGAAGTTTTACTAAGAATTAACACACTTTTGAACTTTTTTGAGTGGACTATTTTAGGCGTCTGAATGTTTTCGACCACATCGTCACTTAACATCGAGTGAGATTGTTATCAAGCATTAAAATTATAAATAAAAAATATAATATTCATATGTAACTACCATGTGCAATATTTTTATTGTTAAACTCAAGGTTAATTGAAGGCCAATAGGCGTAGATATCTAACCAAAAAAAAGTTAAACATATTGCCTGCCTAAATGTAAATAATGGGACAAGTTTTATAGTTGATTGATGTATCCAAAGATTAGGTAACGTATAATTAATTATCGTGTAATGTTTTTACCATGACATGCGGAGTTGGTGACAAAGTCCTATGATTATTATCATTCATCATTCTCATGCCCTTGTCCCAACTCAAATGTCGATCAAGTATGTTTCCTTCTTCCATATACCACTATCAGCCATCACTTCTTCATTTCCTCCTTTTTCATATCATTCCTCACACATTCCATCCACACATTTTTTGCTCTTCTTCTACTTTTCCATCCTTCCACATTCATACTCATTACTTTTTTATAGACATGCGCGGAAGCAAAAGAAGTAAGAGAGGAATCTCTTCTGATAACAATTCCATATCACGACAAACTTTTCTACCACTGGCAATACTTCCAAACTCCCTCTTTGATTATCATCAATTTATGTACATACATATGTTTATTTTATATATAAATTTATAGTTTTCAACTTCAAAAGTAAGTAAATGAAATTAAATATAATGTGATATTTATTACTTCGTTCGCAATCAACGAAACTGGCACTAGCTAGTTTCTAATATTGGTTGGCCCAATGCTATTTTTTTATTTATTTTATTTTTTTATTTTATTTCTTACAGGAAAACTTACAGCTAAACACTAGAATAAATACAATGAATAATACTGAAGGCCATTTAAAAGTTTTCACGAGTACAATACAAACTATAGTAAGAAAATTAAAGTCGGTTGATTAAGAAAGCGTGTAACGGATAGATTACAGGAAGAATGATGATTTAAATCTATGCTTAAATAAAGAAGAAGTAATATTAAATATATCATAACTTTGGTCAAGTGCATTGAATTGACTACATACTCTTAAAATATAGCTATTGCGTCGATAAGTAGCGTTTACAGATGGTACGTAGAGGAGCTGTGGATTTCTGAGGTTAGCAGTAGGAGTTCGCAGATAAATACTACTCAGTAATTCAGAACAGTCCACGACTCCACTTGTTATATTTAAAAGAAAGGATAGATCTGCCATTCGCCTGCGTTCGTATAGTGGGAGGAAATGAAAAAATCTACAGCGTTCAAGATAAGAAGAAAAATAACGGTTACTTTTGTACTGTAGGTGACGTAAAAATCTTTTTTGAATACCTTCGATCCTATCTATATATATATTGTAATTCGGATTCCATACCTGTGATGCATATTCAAGGTGGCTGCGAACAAACGCACAGTAAAGTATTTTCAAAGTTTTAATGTTTTTAAAATTCGAGGAGGAAAGGCGAAAAATGAAACCCAGTGCTTTACTAGCTTTGTCAAAAGTAACACCTAGGTCTCTTATGGAGGTAACCCTTGTTAATAGTATGTCGTTTAATTTGTAATTAAATACAATAGGGTTAGGTTTTCTAGTAAAAGAGCAAAACGTAACATTTAGATACATTTATCTCAAGTCTGTTGTCATTGCAGTAATTTTGCAATCTCTCAAGATCCTGTTGAAGATAAGTCGCATCGGCTAGAGAATTTACACTGCATAATATTTTCATATCATCAGCATACAATAAAATTTTAGATTTAGTAAAACAGCTTGAAATATCATTAGTAAAGATTATAAAAAGTAAAGGTCCTAAAAGGGAACCTTGGGGTACTCCAGATGTAATTGAAACACTGTTAGAAGTATATCCATTTAGTACAACTGTTTGACACCTGTTCATGACATATGATGTAAACCACCTGAACAAATTACCCCGGATTCCCACAGCCAGAAGTTTCCGCAATAAGATGTCATGATCGATTTTATCAAAGGCCTTACTGTAGTCGGTATATATAACATCTACTTGAGAAGGCTCAGACATAACTCGCGATAAATAGTCACTGCAAAGAACAAGGTTAGATGTAGTAGACCTGCCTCTAAGAAACCCGTGCTGATGTTCATTCATAGTGTGTTTTAAGGCAAAGTATAAGCGATTATAGACTAGTTTTTCAAGTATCTTAGCAAATAAGCATAATTTACTGATTGGCCTATAATTTTCAACTTTAGTTCTTGGTCCTTTTTTGTGAATCGGGGTAATGAATGCTGCTTTCCAAATAGACGGTACCGTTCCTTCAAGTAGAGACCGATTAAATAATAGTAGTAGTGGGATGGTAAGACTTTTCGCACAATTAGTAATGAAAAATGGGTGTACGTTATCAGGGCCAGCTGACTTATTTATATCTACGCATTTCAATAGTTTGAAAACTTCATTTTCAGAAGTTTTTATTGATTCAATATCACAAGGGCATGAAACAGTCGATAAAAGCGAATGGTCGTTTTCATTTAGATCATATTGTGACACATTATGAGTAAATGTTGATTGAAAATAATCACTAAACATTCTACAAGTATTGGCACCATTAACTGAAACTATGTCCCCATATGTCAGTGTAACTGGATAAGAGTTTGAACGACCTTTACTCTTAATATATGTCCAGAATGCTCTGGGAGATTTGGATATATTGGTTTTATGAGAGTAATATAGTTATCGAACAATTCACTTTCAAGCCGTTTAACCCGCGCACGTAACAGTATGAATGACTCATAATCTGAGATATTCCCATATTTTTTGAACTTGGAGTGATACTTAGATTTTTCTTTTAACATTTTAATTAAAGGTGTTTTGTACCAGGGAGGATATTTATTATTTATTTTCATTAACTTAGATGGTATAAAAGTTTCACGGAGGCTATTAAGAGTCTCATATAAAAATAATGTAGCGCTTTCTAATGACCGTGAATTGAATTCATGATGCCAATCGATTTTATCTAGCTCACTGTTAATAGACTCATAATCACCAGATTTATAAAGAAATGTAGTGTGCGGTTGTACTAGTAGATTCTGAGGTTGTACAAAATTAGTTGTAATCATAAGTGACTTATGATATGGGTCTTCTTGAACTAAAGGATCCGAGCACCATGAAACTGTCACTTCATTATTAGAGAATACTAAATCAAGAAGTTTAACATTAATATTGAAACAGGAATTATATTGTAATAAGTTACATAAATTAAAGTTATCAAATAAGTCTAATTGAGTGGTACCATGAATATTAGATGGTGAAAAATAACCACTAACCGATACCGGACACCACTTAATGTTAGGTAAATTAAAGTCACCTAGTATTATAAAAGTGTCTTCTGGTTGATTCTGAATAACTTGACAAGTATTATTTGTGAAGTTCTCTAATTGTGTTGTCATTGAGTTGCCACTATTCTGACGACAAATATAAACTACGCAAATGTGTAATTTGAAGGTGGCTCTTGACCTTTGATTACGTAGCGTAATTGTAACCCACAAATCTTCCGCAGATGATGACCATTCATGAATAGAATTAGCCGCAAACTCACGATTTACTGCAATAAGAACCCCACCCCCTAGAGATTGGTTTGTCATGTGATAATTTCTATCACGGCGCCAAACAATATAACGATCGTGAAAAATTATTTAGATAAAACAATTTACACGATAATTTACAAAACGATAATAGTTATTTTAGTTATGAACTGTGTTGCATCTTCCATCGCCCGCCTCCGGTACATATCTTGGAAACTACTATCTATAATATATATACGACTTATATTAAACTAAACAAACAAAGAATGAAAGAAATTAAATTTCTTCAATACTGTAAGGTACATCTGTATGCAGATGATACACAGTTATATTATTCGTTTAAACCAAAAGATGCGGAAAGTGCCTTGAAAGACATTAAGGACGACCTCGTTGCAATCTCACAGTGGTCAGAAAGAAATTTGTTGGTTTTAAATCCCACAAAGACAAAATTTATGGTATTAGGTAGTAAAAAACAGTGTGAACTAATTTTAGAAAGAGACCCACGAATTATCCTGAACGGTAAAACAATTGAAAGAGTAAATATGGCTCGTAATCTAGGTTTATTAATGGATAGTGAATTGCGTTTCATTGAACATATTAATCTAAAAATAAGAAATGCATTGTTTAGATTAAAAATGTTATACGGAATACAGAGATATCTCTCACAGAGTGTGCGTTTAATATTGGTTGAGTCCCTTGTGCTAAGTCATATCAACTATTGTGATACTGTATATGGCCCAAGACTGTATATCAAAACGAAGCGCGCCATTCAACGAGTCCAGAATGCGTGTGCACGATTCTGTTTCGATATACAGAAGCGGGCCCATGTGACACCGTATCTTAACGAACATGGGATACTAAAAATGGAAGCACGAAGACAAATTCATCTGTCGATGATGGTACGAAAAATTATATTGGGTAAAAGACCACCATATTTATTTTAAAAGTTTACGTGGCTCAAAAGTGTTCATGATAAAGCTACACGTGCTAGGTTTGCAGATAATGCATCGATTCCGAAACATACAAAAACGGCATTTAGGGGTTGCTTCAAATTCGCTGCGACAAAGATTTGGAACGACCTTCCTCCACCATTGCGGAGCATCAGTATATCTCAATCGACATTTAAATTACACATTCAGAGAGCATATTTTAAAAAACAAACAGAAATGACCGAACTTTGAAGTCCTTCTTAATCACATGCAGTTTGTGTTGAGTCTACTAGAGGATTTATCACTTTCATTATTGTTATTTATGTTTTTTCTTTCCTTTATATAAATATATATGTACGTGTGTATGTACACACATATATACATGTGTATGTATATGTTATATGTTAAATATATGTTAATTATATATATATTACCTTTTCATGTACTCACAAGTTATATATTATTTCTCCATTACATATATGTATTCGAATGTTATAGCAATAAGAATAGTTTACGGGCCGAGCGGCTGCACAAAATTGTAATTATTTAATCATGTATCGGAGGCTGGGGCAGGCTGAAAATCAGCGCTATGTGGTAATGCCGCCTAGCAACAGCTGAGCTTGTCCCATTGCCAAAATTGTTATATCACGCCATGATTATTTTTAAGCTCATGTATTATGTTTTGGCAATAAATCGTTTTTATTATTATTATTATTATAAATACCAAACCAGGAACGCAGACTGCTCGTATATGCAGGTCCAATATTTAGTTTTATTTTTACCTAATTTTCATACATATGTAAAATTCAACGTCTTCCTGTCCTACTGCTTGTTGCTTATAACATGAATTCTGCTAGGCGGATTTAGATGTCATTTACCCTATTACGTAGGATACCTATTGGTTGGTGAGAAAGAATATTTCTTCCCCTACTTCGTATTTCTCTTAAACGAATAAAAAATTGGTATAGCGAACCCCGCAGTTTTCGGGTATTTGGTATTCGGTATTTGGCGACAGGTTTTCGAACTTGAGGGTGGTAGCTACCCAGCCGGGGATTGTTAGAAAATACCCTACCCCCATGCTATGGTTTCCTCGCGATGTTTTCCTTCACTGAAAGCTCACACCGATTTTAGATTTGGATAGGTGGGTTTGAGCGCATCCATTGACGCAGAATCCGGCCGAACTATCCACTATACCAATCGCATCGCTTCAATCTCGTTATCTACTCTGTATGTGTTTTATATAATCTATATCCACATCTGTCAAAATAATAAAATTACAGATTGCTTGTGTTAGTAGAGCGACACTTTGAAACTAATAAAACAAATCAAATGTAGTTTTCATTCGAATTTAGACCTACGACCTACAAAATATATGGCCTAAATTACGTTATTATTAAAGTTTCTTTATCGATGCTACATAGTCATTATAAGATTACATCAAAGAAGAAGACAGAAGAAAAGTAAGAAGTAATCATATTCACTTTAATATGTCGATTACCCATAAAAATGAGACAATAGGAAAAAAATGGTTAGTGCTCAAGGGGTTAACCATCCTAGACCCTAACGTCATTTGGTGTGTGATTATGGTCAAAACGCTAAGCATATATTTAAAAAAATAAAAAGAGTAAAACCATAGATAAATTATTATATTTTATAATCTTTGGTAAAACTAAGCATTCACTTACGTATGAATTTTATTTTGACTGTCGACAAGGAAAACGTTTTTTTTTTTATTTTTTATTACAATTACGTAAGCAATAAATAAATACGAGTCTACGGCGCAAAATTATGGCCTGATTTGTATAAAATACAGATTAATATTTGTAAATTATAATTTTATTTCAAACTTTTATTGCTCAAAATAATTATTAAGTGGTACCTGTTAATCATATTTCTACCTCGGTGGCGTAGTTGTATTACAGTACGACTGTCATTCTGTATCGGTCGTATCGGGTTCGAACCCCGGGTCGGGTCAAGTGATATTGGGTTTTCTACTTAGTATCCCTGTGTCTGGAATTTGTGCCCGATATGGAGACAGACTCGCCCCCTGTCACATCTGGGACGGAACTAAGCTCGGCGAGATGTGGGTGGTGTAGTTCGCTATTTCACCTCTGCCTAACCCAACGGGGATAACAGGCGTGAGCTTATGATATGTTATGTTATGTAATACAAGATACAAGATATAGGTATAAAGAAATTTTACAAATATAAATTAATTATTTTTATAGTAACATTTTACATTTGAAAGGTTTTTAAATTATTTGGAACGTTATTTCTAAGTAAACATTACATCATGTACCAGTTAAAAGAACATTTTTACGAGCATATGAGTGTAGGAGTTTCTCATACGATACAATTAGCGTGCAATGAAATTACACGATAATAAAGTACACGATAAAATATATAAAGGACGAAACAGGACAATAACGTAATTACAAATCAGTGGAAATATAGGTAAATTTCTCTAAAAAAATTATTGATCACACCAAAGATCATTAATAACTACAAAACACAGAAAATCGTCTGATTACCGAAGAAAAAAACGTACTTAACTGGTATTATCTTTGTGCAAATATAAACTACGGCGGAAATATATGTATGTATAAATTTAGGGGAACGCTGAAAAATAAGATCAAAAACCAAGAAATAAATATGACAATATTTTTAATATATGTTATGTTTACAATTAGCTGGAAAAATTCAATGAAATTACTACATACATAGCATCCTTTCTTCCGTTGGGGTAGACAGAGTTGGATAGAGACTACGTCCATCTTGCTATGATCTGCATACACCTTTTTCGCTTCTTCTAGTTTCATGAGCGCTTCCATACATACTCGTCGGTTATGAGAACTCTTCACCTGGTCTTTATTTAAGACGTGCTCGTTTATAGTAATAATAAAATCAAATTGAATACAAAAAGGAATATAAATGGTTATTACGAATACTTTATAAAAAATAATAACCCTTTTTATAGTGTTCCCCTGAACTTGTCCATGAGTGTATTTAGATATGTACTGTTCTTACAAATACTAAACGGTTAACATTTAATTTTTCATTATAATTGCCCTATAAAGTAAACTAAACGGTTAACAAATGGATATCCTTTAATGAAACATTATTAAAATCCAATCAATATTAATTAATAATATCCCTTCCTCGCCTACTGTTTCATAACGCTGTTATCGATTATTCATAAAGTTCACGAACAAATGCAAACGAATCAATTAAAAAAGCGATAGCAACACGTTTGGCTATCGCCAACGTATATATGAATAAAGTAAATATGAAAGTGACCAAAACTAAGCCTAAGAAATATTGAACTTATATTAATGTGTTATATTACAACGTACAATATTTAGAAATCAAAAATTCATTCCAAAATTTTGCAATCGAACTGTATTACGTAATGCAGTGCTTAGGCAATTAAATTTAGAAAAAATATGTCTACATAAAGAGTGATCAAAATATGCAAATGATATACTTCGAATGTAGTTATGTGTATTAGAATTCTTGTCGGTTTACAAAAGAGTAAAAATTGTGTTTGTATATATATAAACATGCGCATTCGGATTTTTTTTGAAATTTTAATATATGAAATACTAGCTGTCCTGACGAACTTCGTACCGAGTCAGAATAAATAAATATTGTGTTATTACCCGCATTCAATTCAAGTTAAATCAAATAACTAATGAGCGAGGAAGCTTCTCGAGCGATGATGGCGCAGTGGATAGTGCGGCCGGATTCCGATTCAATCGGCGCCGGTTCAAGTCTACCTATCCAACTCTAAAATCAGCTTGACATTTCAATGAATGTATGGGGGTAGGGAATTTTCTAATAATGCCCGCCTACCACCTACCACTATCAAGTTTGAAAATCTATCATCAAATACCAGTAGGTGTGTTGAAAATTTGAGAACCAGTACCTCTAGGCTTAGTGTGTTTACCATCCAGGACCACATCGTCATTTAACATCAGGTGAGATTGTGGTCAAAGCATTGAGCCTATATCGTATAAAAAAAGGAATGAAAAAGTTCATCGAAATTAGTCTGTCCGTTCTCAACATATCATCAAAAAAGCTGTTCCTTGCTTCTGTCTGTTGTGCGTATATCAAGATTTAACTCAAAAACGGTTAACAAATATTGGATAAACTTTATATGCACAAAATATATGTTAATAAGCAATTAGAATAATTGTATAACTTCTGTGCATATATTTCAAAAATTGCAAAAAGATAATTTAAAACGAATATTTGTATAAAAATACTATAAAAAATTTTAAAAGACAATTAATTAATATAAAACACGTGAGCGAAATCGCGGGCTTGGAAAACTGAACCTGAACTTGAACTTGAACACATTACATCAATTTCTTCAACCTAAAATTATTATAATCACACTGTTAGCAAAAAAAAACTTGATTGTGGTGTGGTTTAAAAAAACATCTGTGTAATTTATTTTATCGGTATTGTCTTTATTTGAAGACCATTTATCCTTATTTAAAAAAAATTGTTTTTAAGTTACATTCATTTTATTTCATTTCAAAGATTTATTAATTGTAATGGGAACTGAGTCATTACAATATTTAAATAATTTCCTTAGATCGATCTTGCATAATCTGTGTACGTTCGTAATTCAAAAATTATAACGCAATATCATTAGCATTTTCAAAAGTGGGCTCTTGTTAAGTCATAAAATTTAAATTAAGTGAAGTAATCATCGGCAAGTTACATTAAATAATTAATCCATAACAATAGTATAAGAAAAATATTATATGCAAGCAGAGTCACGTGCAGTTACACACATAAAAAGTAATGTCTATTATCTATATTTCGATTAGTTTTTAACTCGAAAAGCACTGGACCAATTTACATGATTCTTTTTTTGAATCATAGTACTGCTATCTACCCAGGTCTTGTTGTGTATTTTGTTACATTAGGTATTACATAGAATAATTTATGAGGATACATACATACTGAATTAATTATAATCGTAATGATTTAAATTAAATATAAAATATTTTGTATATTTACGTTATTTATTGATACTCTACCTTATTAATTGAATGTTTGAAATATGAGATAAGTGCAGTAATTTTGCCAAGCTCATATTAAAAGCTTATATATTCAGTTAACATATTACGTTTTATAATTGAAATCCATAAAAAGTCGTGTATGTGGTGGCTCTAGAATACCACACCACCTTTCCAATCCTGTGGGTGTCGTAAGAAGCTACAGAAGGCATAGCCATACATCTACGCTCAGACCGTAGGTGGCGGTTAATCACTATAATAGCGTCCCCAAGGAAGGTTCACGTCAGGCAGACGGCCGGCCTTAAAATAATAGCCAAAACAAAAAGCAACATGGTTTCGAAGAGGAAGACATGTTTCTCCGACCCCATATAAAAAGAGGATAAAGGCAGGGAGATGATGATATTACATTTCATAATTATAACATATTTATTAATGGCTTTCTAAAATAAAGGGTAAGAAAGAAGCCTTATTAGCAATGATAACCGAAAATGTTATATTACAGATCACTTTTGTAAATTTATTGTACTCGTGTTTTTCTAATATAAAACATAACAATCAATTTTAAATGAAAAATATTAGAAAGTAAAAATATCTAAAATAATAATTCCCAAAGATAAGATCTAATAATTTTTTTTTTCATGAAGCATATGAAGAATTCATATATCATAAATTAAAGTTCTATGGAATGTCGTGAGATTGATAGGAATATTGTGATAAGGTAACGTTGTGGCGTGATAGAGGATGTAGTGACAAAGATAAAGAAATAAATGTGGAGAAGATGGATGAAAGAAGATTGACGAAAGAAATTTACAAGGCGAAGGTGACAGAGCACTCTGGTAAGGGTCGTCCTAGGCGAACGTATGTTGACAAAACCGAAGACATTCTGAAGAAAGGACAGGTCAAAAGTACTCGTAACTGAAGAGCGAAACTATAGCGCTCATGGAAGTAGAAAAAGCGAAAGACGTATTTCAGGATCGTAGCAGGTGAAAAGATTTAGTCTCTGCCTACCCTTATGGAAGAGAGGTGTGATGTTATGTATGCATGTATAAAATTCCGGTAAATTTTGAAGTTAAATTAAATGTCTTTCACATTTACTAATGAATAAGTAACCAAAACAGTCTACACTCTAAACAGTTCTCTAATTAAAATTTATAGGTGCATGCTACATGAATAAGTGAATGTAATGTTAACTATCTTAATCCTGACAGAAATTTGTCTTCGTAGAACTGTCGTTTTGGTATTTTATTATTTTATACCTTTATGATATTTTCTTCGTATTTTTTTTTCTTTAAGTATTCATACTATGATAAATAAATAGGCGCGAAATATGACATCACTTCTTGAAATTATTCTCAAACATGAATATTAAACATTACAAGTTTTAAAAAAACTAAACATGTTCGGTTTTTATAGCCCTACATTTGTGGAGAAACCAAATGTTATGCAAATTCTAATAAAACATAATGTGAAGTCTGAAGACTGTGAAGAAGGTAGTACACATTTTTCAGTAAACATTACTGAACTCCAAAAACATAATCGATATAGAGAGACAGTTAAGAGACCCATATAGATATAAAGGTATTTTTTATAGTTCTCATTAGTAGTAAAAACCAAATCAATTTGTCTCAAAATCACAAATCAAAACATGAAGCCTATCTAGCCTCAGTCAGCACTAGACCATAAAGCTGACTATTTCTAAATTCATTAAAGCTAAAGATTAGTCGTTATCTAATCTTAGCCCTATTTCACTCGATTAAGATTTATGATCTCATTTATGTGAGAAGACGTGCTTTAAGCGTCATAGTAATTGAGTCCTTAAAACCTTCCATAAAAGTGGTAGTATCTATTTTTCAAATAGAGAAAGTACTGGATGCCTTGAATCGAGCACGTGATGAAAAAACGGCGTCCATGATTAGTCCGATTGGATCACGACCATCACGATTTCAATAATTCTTATGTATCGGTCTTCATCATTCTTAAGCAATAGTATATTCAAAATCAGGAGAAGTGCAGTGCAGTCATTGTCAAGTGCAGAAATGCATTAAAGCAAATAGGAACCAATATTAATCGTGATGAAGCTTCATATTTTTAAAATCCGATTATATGTATGTGTAAAATAACACATATTGCTGTATAAAATATTGACGACCAGACTAAGTAGTCGCAACACTTCCAACGTGGAAGTAATATGATTCAGGTATTTTATTTTCATTATAAAAAGGCGAAGATTTAATTCTAATAAACAATTACATATCACTAATGCATGAAACATGTATGATATATAAATATATAATTCCTAAATATCTTTTTCTATTACGAGATACATTTTCCAATTTCATCCAGTGTTTAGCATACTAATAGATTATTAGTAATATTTTTTTTAATTATTTAAAAAAAATGTTTATTTATGTTATTATATAAAGGTTATTAGAACAAAAATCAAATCAACTTAATCTTTTCACGGGTTATCACAGACTGACGAAAATACATCCAAGTAACTTAAGTATGTTGTAGTAAGTACCTAATGTGCACGCGCAACATCGTGCATTTTTACAAACTGATAGAGATGACACACACATTTTAATAAAATTAAAGTTAAATATCGCATTTAAACCCTTAATTTATTTATTACTAGCTGTCTGCGCGCGGGTGCGCTCATCCATCTATCTATTCAACCGAAAGACGTCCGCTGCTGGACATAGGTCCCCCCAAAGATCTTCCACGCCACCCGCATCCAGCGGATTCCCGCGACATTCACCAGGTTGTCAGTCTATCTTGTGGGGAGCCTACACACGCTACGTCTTCTGGTGTATGGTAGTCATTCGCCCACGTTCCATATATTCTTCACTGCGTTTTAATTTTTTTTTTTACACGGTGCTCTAATTATTTTACAAAAATATTTGAGTACTAAGATAAAGTCAAAACATTTCTCATAAATTATGGCACTTGCCCGTAAAACTGTGCATTGAATCGGATTTTGTTCTAATTTTAAGAGTTTTGTTTGTTTTTACGCGGAATGTTAATTATCTTCGAAAATTAGCCGTTCCGGAGATTACCTATTACAAACAGGCAGATGCACCAATTTAAAAAATTATATTCTTGGTATAGATATCGTATATAGATATCATATCTATTTAGTAAAAAAACTAATTTTGACATTACAAACAGACACTCTAATTTTTTATTAGTATAGATTATTCAACGTCCATAACATGAGTATTTCTTTACTTATTTTCCTGTTTTTTTTAACCTTGTATTTTAAGTTATTCATTTACCCCAATAAACTCCGTAAGTTTTTGTTATTATTGTTAAATTTATGAGAAATATTTTTACTTTCATCTTAGTACTAAAAATATTAGGGTACCGTATAGAAAATTATAAAGCAGCGAAGTATATATGAAACGCGGGCGCAGCCGCGAGCACACAGATAGTCCTTCACAAATTCACGTGTCTTCATTGTAATTTTAAAACAATAAACCTATAATTAACCCACAATCATGTGTTTATAAAAATATGACGTAATTATAACAAAAACTTACGGAGTTTATTGGGGTAAATGAATAACATAAAGTACAAGGTTAAAAAAAAAACAGGAAAATAAGTAAAGAAATACCCATGTTATGGACGTTGAATAATTTATACTAATAAAAAAATTAGAGTGTCTGTTTGTAATGTCAAAATATTTTTTTTTACTAAATAGATATGAATGTACATGCCTGCGATACCTATACCAAAATTTTTTTTTTTTTAATTTTTGTCCATCTGTCTGTTTGTTCCGATTAATCTCCGAAACCGCTTGACGGATTTTGATGGAACTTTTTTGGTAGATAGCTAAAGTTATTCCGAGTAACATAGTATACTTTAAATTTTAAACAATTATAAGGGTTCCGCGTAAAAAAATAAAAAACTCATAAAAACGGAATAAAATTTCATTCAATGCACAGTTTTAAGGGCAAGTGCTTGAATTTATGCCAAATATTTTTACTTTATCTTAAAAAAAGTTAGGGTTCCGTATAAAAAATGAATTTGCTTTAAAGAATTTGAGAAATGCAGGCGCAGCCGCGGTGACACAGCTAGTATTTAATAAGATTAAGGAAAACTATAATACATTGAGGTTTTTTTTTTTTACTTTATTTAGTGTATGATTTGATAAGGCAGTCAGTTATATAGTATCATTATCAATAGGAGCTCTCTCAGTGCTCATCGGAAATAAATTATCCATGAAATTTCTAATTAAAAAAATATTAACCCAACGTTAAAAACATACAAAAAATATTTACACCTACACAACGAATTTGAAACAGGTATTTGTTTTTTTTCAACTTTAAACCTGAGATCACAGAAGATCTAGAGATTAGACCAAGAACTCCAAGATATCTACATATATCTTTATCTATGTATATACTCGTATAGGGCACCGACTGGGTGTTTATCCTTTTTTTAAATTATACACGTTTCTTTTATTTTAAATGGCGGATATATTATATGGTCAGATTTTATTATATTATATTTTGTTCCGTTTAATCGGTAATCTATGTAATAGAAAGATACTTTGTACAATGCATGATTCTCGTTTTCCTTCTTTAGATTATTTAAATATTATTACTGAAAAGGCAACGCATGTCCGCCCGTGAGTTTACTTATAACTGGAGAAGTACTAAGCCGCTTTGCAGAATTATATTTTTAATCTTAAATGACCAATATTTTGTAATAAATAAAATTTCAATGTTTGTAATAAATGTAAAAAAACAACTATTTACTGAGTACTGTATGAATATACGGTACCAACACCAAAAACGCAACTTTTAACATTTTTTTTCTGCATGTCTGTACCGGCTAATCTCCGGAACAGCTGAACCGGTTTTGACGGGATGTTTTCGGCAGATAGCTGATGGTTCTGCGCGTAAGTTGGGCTACTTTAATTTTCATTTTACAAAAAATAATTAGGGTTCCGCGTAAAAAAAATAAAATTAAAATCCAATTCAATGTACAATGTTACTGGCAGGTGTTTGAATTTGTGAGAAATAACTTTCCTTTCTCTTAGATATAATAAATAAAATTTCATAAAATTAAGAACACAATATGATTCAATGGGCAGTATCATCAAAAAACATTAGTTTTCGGCGATTATTTAAAAAGAATATTACGTTCGTAGTGAAGAAATAAAACGCGGATGGAACCGCGGGATCCGACCTAGTTATGAAAACAAAAACGATGTAAAATCATTGAATAATTTAAAAATGTATTTTGCACTGAATAGTTTTTGATGAGATAAGATAATTTTAATATTTTTGGTTCGGGAAAATCTTTAAATCCACTGGACGGACGGACTATCTTGATTGATTTTTTTGCCGTGTATCTTATTATATCCCAAAGGTTTTTGTAAACATTATTTTGGATTCAACATAAAATTAAAAATTCTTTAACTATACGCTAATTAACCACTAACAAGTTGTAACATAGGTTTTTTTTTAACTGGAAATTAATTTTAACTGGATTAATTTATTTTAAAAATTATAATTGAACTTCTTTTTTTATCATTTTTTTACATATATATTTCACGGGCAAAGCCGGCAATGACAGCTAGTTTTTACATAATGTATATTACGTACAAAAATGTTAAATATACAGAGACAAATTATAACGTGAACGCAGCCAATGGTTTTCGTTTTATATCCTGTGCAGGTATAAGAAACCAGTAAAATTGAATACATTCCATTTTCATAATGAAATATATATCAAGATATAAATGAACAAATCAATTCTAGAATATTTCCGGTTCTTAAGTCTGCGGTTATTTCCTCGATGCGGGCGTTGCTGCCTATGGTAGGAGACGCAGCGGTCAACCGGAGCATATCTTTTATAAAGTAGGGGTTCCACCACAAGACTTTAGTATAAACTCAACAGTCGCACACTTTGGAATAACTACGCCGTCATCGGAGTACGTAAAAAAAATATATATTATTTACCTCGCTCGTAACGATAACCAGGTTGTGTTGGATAATCCTTAATATACGGTTTCATTGACGTTATAAGTAGTATAGTATTGCAATTGTTCAATAAAGTCTGTCGTGCATGAAACAAGACCGGTTAGTTTCACGTTTGATTGACTCTCTGAAAATATTGACACAATTGGTCGGTAAGCTGTGTTACGTTGATAATTAACATTAAATAAATTTGATAAACGTGATAATCATACAGAAGCAAACTAATCATAACAACTTCTATATTAATGTTTTAAATGTATCTGTTAATCTAATACAATTTAATTTCGAATTTTGAACACAAAAAAACGATGGTTTGACTGTAAAATGTACCTCACATTGTTACAATAGCGTGTTTTATTACATTTTTATAATGAAGACATAATTTTATTTGTGGTCATAATTCAAACTGAAATTGTAATTTCATCGATTTTATTAGGTAATTGTGTAATATTATTACATATATTTTTAATATTATTTTAAATATCTGTTACTATATTTTTTACGGAACAGGCAGACTATTCAATTTTTGTAATGAGACATATGATTAGTACGTTTGTTTTTTGAATGCGGATTTTGTTCAAATTTTAATTTATGGGCAGCTTTTATTGGTTAAATTATAATTACGTTTTAACCAAAATCTTGACAATTATTTGAACTTATATTAATTGAATGTAAACATAAAATAGAGTATTTTATACAAGCTAAATTTTGTTTAACAATATACCTGTTAAAGATTACAGCGAAAATATAATAAATCTTATTATAGATTTTAAGATAAAATTAAACTATTCGTAAAGTTAACTAATAATTATTAATGATAACAAATATCCATAGAAATTTCAAAATGGCAGTGAAGTTTATCCTTCTGTGCGGATTGATCACAGTCGCATCAGCGGCCGTAAAGCTCCAAGAACTATATTCGTGGAATGTCGTCGACTGGAATTATCCAGACGCGAACTCAAGACAGCAGGCCATTAATGCCGGTGCTCTTATTCCTGAGAATGCTCTGCCCGTGGGTATAGAGAGGTGGAAAAACAAACTGTTTGTTAGTGTTCCCAGGTGGAAGTCAGGTAGGTGAATTTTAATTGTTTATTTTCTATCATTTCGCGTACAAAATACAAAAAGAACGCATTTCTTTAAAGATGTTTAAGTTTTGTGCGATTTTAAGATGAATAGTAAAAAAAATATGCGCTTTGTTGGCCTAAAACCGGTTGCTACGATACGCCCTTTTTGCATTTGGCACACGATTTGTCTTAATATGCTACGAATATATATAAATATGTGTGACCATTTATCACGAATAATGTTAAGTAATCATACGAATTTTGGTGATAGGTTATTTTCTAATAATTGTTACTATCGCTAAGCATCTATAATAGCTGTTTTCCACCAGTATCATTTGAGAGCTAATACCTCTAGTCTTAGCATATTTATCATCCTGGACCACGTAAACATTTAACATCAGGTGAAATTGTGGTCAAAGCACTGAATCTACATATACAGTATAAAAAACGAGGGATGCGTTACGCGCCTCTGTAGTAAAAGTAGTGCTTCCGTAA
The DNA here is from genome assembly GCA_014132275.2 of Samia ricini. Classification (NCBI taxonomy): domain Eukaryota; kingdom Metazoa; phylum Arthropoda; class Insecta; order Lepidoptera; family Saturniidae; genus Samia; species Samia ricini. Next base: position 26,868,660 of record AP028159.1, on the reverse strand, counting down.
GTTTCTGTTAAAAACAAATTAATTTATAATATGTTTCATTTTCAACGATCATAAATATTTATTCATCAAAATTCTCTTCTGCTTATAAGAACTGAAATAATAACTCCCACAATATCATTTGTACCATGATTTTTTTAAATTGTCGTTTTGATACATTTGTACCTAAAAATTCGAAAGTATGTAAATTAGATATGTATGAAAATAAAAAGACCAGCCTGTAATCGTCGTGTTATTCGATAAAGGCCTCTCCGCCAAGCACGGTCTTAGCTTAAACTCATTATGTATTTACAATTTCAATAATAAAATGATATCGTAAAGATATTTAGCTTTTCTCGCAATACATCCTTCACGGTTATCTATTAGTGTTATGAATTAAAATTTACGTTAAACAAATAAATTCCAAATAAATCATTTGTACATACCGACTCAAGGCTCAAAATTGGTGGACACCGAGTTTAAATTCCACCTGTCTAGTTGTTTATCTACCACGTCAATCAATGGCTAATATAACATAAAATGTCCCAATGTACGAAATACGATCCAAACGGAGACCGGAGCGCTTTACAAGTTGCTAGAAATTAACAGCAATTGTGGTTTGAATTAAAAAAAAAAAAAAAACAAATCAACGGAAACTTTTTTTATTAAGGCAATAAAAAGACACGAACGGTAGACAATTCGTTATTAGATGTGGACTATTATTTTGTATTATTTCATATATTATTTATTATAGATTGAAATAGTTTAATGTCAGTAAGTACATTATACCAGTTCAATACAGAATAGTTTTGGTATCTTAAAAGTTCAACTTTTTATCAAGTAGTAAGGAGTTCCATAAGTAAGTACCTAATCTCCCAATGATTAATTATATTTTTTTTTTACTTCCTGTTACAATTCAGCAATTTTGGAAAGGATTAGCCACGAAAGGAGTTTTTTTAATGTAAATTATTATTGTTCAATTTCGATTAAGCTCCTAACGCAAGGAAATCTCTAAAAGTAATATTTTGAGAGTATTTAACAAAAAGTCTACATTAGAAGGTTATACTTACCAATTTGAGCACAAAAGGTTCCCTTTTTCTAAAATATCATTATCACTTCGATAATACTTGAACTGTATATTTTGAAAATGTTTTTAGAACAATCATAACAATGTTATCTATTAGGAAAATCATTGAGCAAATACAGGCCTCATAAATTATAATTGGCATAGAATAAAGCTCAAGTGTTTAATTATCTATGTCTCGATCATTAATAATTGTTACAAATGCATTTAATGTAATATGTAAGCATTATCATAATCATGAAATAGGCATCGTTTAATTCCGGAACCCTCCGTAATTACGGCTTGTAGTGTAATCGAAATTTCTGTTAATTGTTATATCGTAAATTAAACTATTTTCAATTGCATTCAGTATTTATTAGAATTAAGCCACGTAAGTGAACATTAAAATGTTTAAATCGCATTTATATGATCTGTCTAGAGAAAAAAAATATACCTGTTGTTCTGATACGGATTTCAAATGAAATATTTTTAATTTGATAAATAAAATGAAAGTTTCAAAGTTGTAAAAGTTGTCAAAATAAATTTATGTTACTAATTAGATATGAATGTCTATACGATACTTATCCATATCAATAATACATTTTTTTTCGACTTTCTCTATGTTTGTTCAGGATCATCTCCGGAACGGCTAGACCGATTTTGAGACTATTTTTTTTTGTTAGATAGCTGAAGTTACTCCGCGTAAGTTTTCGGGTAAATTAATTAGGGTACAAAAATTAAAACTCATGAAATTGTGAATAAAATCCGTTTTACTGGCAGGTAATTGAGTTTGTGAGAAATATCTTTACTTAATGTTAGTAACAAAAACAATTTGGAAAATAATTACGGTTCTGTATAAAAAAAAATAAAAACAACCATACCATGCAATGAAAAATATAAAAAAGCGGGCGCAAGCACACAGCTAGTTAAGAAATAAATCGTGTTTTTTGTTTTTAGTTATATTTTATATAAAATAACAACTCTGTATTACAATATCTTAACAATAAATACGAATAGGTAGTGGTTATCGTGGAATTCGTCAAATCAACAAAACACCTATATTTCACATCCGGCACCTATACTTGTTATGGCGCATCACCGTAATTTCATTATAATATTATCAAATCAAGTTAATAGCTTAAGTATACATAATATTATATATCGAAACCGGTTGATTGTCACCCCGTTATTATTATTATTTTCGAGTTGTAAATTTATAGAATAAATTTTAAAATGTCTACATATATATTATATCTGAAAATGCGTAGTCTATATAATGTTAGCTTTCATTACTCTTAACATTTAAACCGTGCAAGAAGTTTTACTCAAATAACATCTACTGAATTTTCTAAATAACCAATGCTATTGAGCTGACAACATATACGTACGTAGCGAAGTTATTTACTCGTATATATAAAATCTTACTTTTGTACATACGATGCCAAATTTCAATTTTATTCAACGAGTTAATATATATTCGATCGATAAAAACATTTTAAATATAGAAGTCATCTAGAAAAGCATATGAATTAAACAAATTATAGGTAGTTAATATAGTAAATTAATAATGTATTGATTATTTTTTATAATAAAATATTTTATTTGTCCTGTCTATTAGATAATGTAATCTGTAAATTTAATTACACTGGTGATTGTTAATATTTGTCATAACAACAGAGGTAATCTATACTATTATTATGAAGAGGAAAGATTTGTATTTTTTTATGTAACGAATAAACTTAAAAACTGATCGACTGATTTGGAGAAAATTTGGTATGGAGATAGTTTGAAATCCAAGGAGTGACATAGTATAGTTTTATTCCGAAAATCCCAAGGGAACATGAATTACGCGGGTAAAACCGAGGAGAGCAGCTAGTTTTTGCATTATTAGCATTTTGAAACATTAACAACCATAATACATTGTGAAGTAATTTTATAAATTATATTTAATGTAATGATTACGTAGAAATTTGAAAGGTAAATAAACATGAAACATTCGTGAATAGTTTATATTATTGTAACAACTATGAGTTTACGGTATTCACAAAAAAAAACACAACAAGATCATTATAGTAAGGAAACATTTAAAAACAATTATTTTTCATTTTAATTAGAATCATTACTTTTAGAATAACTTTACCACGTCTGTTTTTCTAGAACGATTATGAGTTTTTTTTTTGTTTAACATAACTGGTCGTTACTAACCTAACTAACCGGATAATACGTGTTATTAAAATTTAAACCAATTTGTAATCGTTCGACATCACAACTGACCACACCCACAGTATATTCGGTTATGTAAATCCATGGTTAAACCCAAGGTAGGCCTCTACAAACACCTTGTCTTATTTAAAGTTAAATTGAAAATTACCATTCGATTATTATTGTTGTAATCTCAATAAACTTACATCTGTTTACGTTTTAATTCATAGAATTATATTGTGGATCGGTTTTAATATTTTAAAAAAATTATTCAAATTGTGAAAAACGTGATAAACATAAGTATATTACAGTGCAAATGTGCTAAAATTTAAAACTTATATTTAAACAAATATATGTACAGCACGGTGTGTAAAATTTATTCAAAACTTATTCAAAACTTGTCTTTAATCAATCAAGTATCAAATAATAAATTATCAAAATTAATAAATTATTAGTATTAAATTGTATAAAGAAATGCGTTTGAAAGTTGCGCCTGTGGTAGAAAAGTTGAAAGGTTCCCGTTTGTTGTGGTATGAACAAGTTATGAGAAGAGAGGAAGCCCATGTGCGTAAAATAGTAATAAGTATGAATGTGAAGGATGGAAAAGTAGAGGAGGGCTAAAGAAAGTGTGAGTGTTAAAATGATATGAAAGAAAAAGGGATGAATGAAGAGATGACGGCTGATAGGGACATATGGAAGAAGAAAACATACTGCGCCGACCCCAAGTGAGTTGGGAAAAGGCATGAGAATTAACTTGTATAGAGAAAAATAAATGAAACTCTTTATTTAATGAAGTCAATAAACTCAAAATACATAATATCGAATAAATGTCATGTTGAATTGTCTAGAAATGTATCAATGCAGAGATTGCGTTGGTAAAATACGCCTACGTCACTCTGACATGACTGACGTCATTCGGCTATTTCTTAGTAACGCTTAAAGAAATATAAATTTAATAATAATGGACATTATACTATAGAAATATGGATGTATGAATTATCCAATTGTTTTTATAATATTACAAAATTTGCAAATGAACTAATTGCACTAACTACTCGCTTTCTTTACCAGCGCTAGTTAGCTGGAAGAAAATACTTTATAGCATTATTTCGCCAAAAGGTATAATAAATAGTCATCATAATTAAATAGTAATAAACCATGCGGAGTAATTAACAAGTAGAAAGGCAAACATGGCAAATAGTAGCATTAAGTTTAATAACAAATATTTTTATCTGTGTTTACATCTTCTAATAAAATTGAAGTGTCTGTTTGTAATGTTAAATTGTTTTTTTTTTACTGAATAGACATGAATGTATATACGATACGTATACCAAAAAAGTATGCGTGTGTGTAATTATGTATGCACGTAAGAAGTTATACTACATTGACGTATTAATAGAAAAAACTAAAAAGTTGATAGCTAACTTCAGGGTGTCGGTTTTTCTTGACGGTGTGCGCGCGCATCGTAAAAATTTACTCTCATCATTTTTCCCCAACGCGCCAAAAGAAGTATAACTTCAAATAATTCAATTACTTTAATAAAAAGTTAAAACGCTATGAGGAATATATTAAATGCGGGCGCAGCCGCGGCATACAGCTAGTTTCAATATAAAAATTTCAAACAAAACTTAAAACATACATTATAATTCCTACACTTCGTAATAGTTTCGTATGTAATATTACTTTGTAAATTGCGCTTCTTCTATAAATGATATGAAGTAGTACTACACGACGTGTTTCGTAGCTAACTTCACATGAGATATTTGACGAGCACGGCGATGACTTTATTTGTATTTAATATACTTACACCCGCGGAATTTTTTACACTCAGGTAACTCCCAAGTCGAGGTCCGTACCACTTTGGTAACCCTTGTGCTAGTCACCTTTTTGCGGGTGAGTACCTTCAGCACTCGCACCCATAGTCACGGTGAAGCTGTAAAGACCCTACCGGTCAACAGCGTAAACAAATAAAAATAAAACAAAGAATAATACAAAAACACTTAGCAATTACTCTTTGCACATATATCAGGCGCTTATTTAGAAGTAGCTACATTTATTAATTATTATAGCAATTATCATTATCTGTATAAGGTTTTTTACGGTAAATTCTACGAGCTATTTACCTATATATTAATCAATCAACGAATAAATTGACTAAAAAGAAATTGAAAATGTAGTGTTCATATTTGTGAGACCTCGATGGACACCATTTTTTTTTTTTTTGTTTTGATCTTTTGTTAATTTCTTATATTTATTTCGTTAGTAACCGAAGAAAATATCGCAAGTAAATATTTTTATTTATTATACATAAATTTTATATTCACGATTTACGAAAAAATAACCTAGATTAAAACAAAGTTACCTGAACTTAAGTAACACTACGTTCCATCAGTCTTCTTTATACTGATCATAACAAAAGAGATCCTTATAAAAACGAATGTTAAGTTAAGTTCCATGCTTATGTTTTTAATTTATTTATATAATTAAAAATTAGTTAATCACATTATACTAAACTATGATATTTACTACGGTTATTTATACACGTTTAATAATATTAACATAATGTAAACACTTAAAACCTTAAAATTATTTAAGTTAATCAAATCTAAACTAAAAACCACTTTCAAAAGTATGTTGACTCCGAGCAAATGGTAATTCACGTCAGTGTGAATAATTTTTGATAATTTCTATCGACTAATTATTTATTTAAGCCTACTAATTTAAAATATTGTTATTTTTATGGGTTTATGTAAATATAATTTCGTTACTACATACATAACATCTAATTCTAAAGCTATTATAGCCTCTGAGAGTTAGAAGTGAAATCCTTAACTAACGCTCGGCTATAAATTTTAAGGCAAAATAGGCGAAATCATCAGACCCTATTCTCCTGTTCGCTCCTTCAAAACTGGGCCGATTTTAATTTTTCTTTCAATTATAACATAAGAAAGGTTTTGGCTATAATTCTACGTTTCTCTGCTTTTTTTGTTTTCATTAGTCAAATTTTTTTGACAGACGTCTGAAAACGACGACAAATATCTGGCATTATTTCTCATTCTCCTAGTGTCTATGATAATTAATTTATGAAAAAAATCAAAATGCACGGGTATGGCGATGGTAAAATATATATTACACGGTATAAAAATATTTATCATAATACCATTATCCATGGATGAAAGAGGGGAATGCGTTTGTATGGAATAAACGCCTCTCTAATATCCTCTTAATGTATGTAGATAAGTACTTAATTCAACGAAATTAAGATGAAGTTGTCAATTTGTAATTTGTTGTTTATAATATAATTTATTGTTTTTTCAGGTATCCCTGCTACACTAAATTATATTCCTTTGGATGCTCCTTACGAACCCTCGCCTAAATTAAACCCTTACCCAAGTTTTGAAGGCAACGAATTGGGTAACTGCCAAAGTGGACTCAACACTGTTTACAGAATTAAAGCAGATAAATGTGACCGTCTCTGGGTATTAGACGTCGGCACTTATGGATATGGTAATTAATTAATTAAATAAATAAATAAACTTTCAATACAATTTTATAAATTATATGTGAGATTGAATATTTTAAGTCTAACCGAGATTAATAATTTGGAAATGAATCTCTTGTTAATGCGGTGAATTCCACATCGACCGACGTAGGCTCTAACCTACCTATACAACATTATAAAGCCTTAGCTGTCGGTGAAGGAAAACATCAATAGGAAACCATAGCATGATGAAGCATTTTTTTATAAAGATAATCTGGTGAGATTGTGGTGTTATACTGTTAAAATAAATCAAATCAATTTAAAAAAAACATAGGTTAAATATAATAAACACAGCACACAAAAAAAAATTGTGCATTTTGCCGGACCCACCTACAGACAAACTGCTATTCGCTCGGGTAACCGGGCCAAACCGAGCTCAAATTCGGATTCATTGGGTCGTAATACATGTCCGTAGATGGGTTTGGTTAAATGTTAAAATAACCGTTTTTTTTTTGTGTGCCGATATAATTTATAAAAAAACGCATAAAAAGTGCAATACATCATTTTGGAATGTAAACGAAACAAATTTACTAAGTTGCTAAGGTACTAGTAAGCAACCCATGTTTGCTAAGTTGAAGCAATTATTCTTGAGGTATTAACCCACGTACATTAACATAGCTATGAACATAGGAAATTAATTGTAATTACATAGTTAAGGATAACAACAAAATTATCATCAAAGTTATATTTATTATATATAAATAGCAAATACTCGTCACGGCTCCTCTACTTGTGAATATTCTCTGGTTTATCAACAAACTAATCTTTTGATCTCTTTCAAGTATTGTTTAACTAACTCTCGGTTGTTTTTTTTCTTCCTCATCCTTCTAGCTTGACTTATTAAATTGTAAATATAAATTAATCATAGCCTAAAAAAAATTATACAACATTAACAAAAAAGAAAAATATAATCCAATTATAAGCCTATAGAAGTTTATTCTATTTCAGGTTCGCCTATTAATCTATTGATGCTTTTATAGATACACCTATTAAGTACATTTTTATTTTAAAACCCTTATCTTACTACTCTATGGATGGACAATTGCTATTTTAATTTTTATAAAAGAAAGGCATGTGAAAGGCATTTTTAAATTGTTTAACATTTAGAATATATTGAATGAGTAGACTATAAAATACGTAATCAACTAATGTAACTACTTAATATATATTTTTAATATGTGATTACATTTCAGATTCTAATGCAACGAATCTTTGTCCGTATGCACTCAACGTATACGATTTGAATACCGACAAACGAATTCGCAGATACGTCTTCCGTCCTGAAGACATCGTCTCAACTACATTCATCGCTAATATCGCTCTGGACATCGGTTCCAGCTGTGACGACGCCTTTGCTTATTTCTCTGATGAACTTGGATACGGACTGATCGCCTACTCCTGGGAACAGAATAAGTCATGGAGATTCAGTCATAGCTATTTTATGCCCGACCCTCTTGTCGGAGATTTCAACATCGCCGGTCTAAATTTCCAATGGGGAGCCGAAGGTATTTTTGGTATCACCACTTCTGCCATCGGCATCGATGGATACAGGACACTATTCTTTTCACCTCTTTCCAGCCACACAGAGTTTGCCGTGTCGACTCGCATTTTGAGAAACGAAACCAAAGTGCAAGGATCTTACAAAGACTTTTCAGTTGTTGGTGTGCGTGGGAATGACGGGCATACTACCGCTAAAGTTATGGACGAATCTGGTATACAACTTTTCAGTTTGATAGATCAAAACGCTATCGGTTGCTGGCGTTCTGGTTTACCATACAACCCACAAAATATCGGTATCGCAGACAAAGACGACGTAGGTCTGGTGTTCCCCAGTGATGTGAAAATTGACGATGAACGCAACGTATGGGTAATGTCTGATCGTATGCCAGTATTCCTTGAAGCCGAACTTGACTATAGCGATATCAATTTCCGAGTATACACAGCTTCTCTGAATACATTAGTTCAAGGCACCGTATGTGAAACTCCTACACAGTTCATTCAGACTTTGCCGGCTCCGAAGCCAATTTATACTCCCAAATTTACACCACGTCTCGCCTTATTCGGAAATAACATGGGCAACTCTAATTCGGGTGCTGTTCCCGTACCAGTGACAATTTACACACCAATAACCTCGCCCCGTCAGGAACCCTTAGCCGCTTATAGAACGCAGATAAACAATTTCCCAAAAGCCAAAAATTATATGCCCGCCTCAAAACAAGTTCCTTACGTATCTCAAAGATACGTTAATGGTAAACCAAACAGAAACACTTGGTGGATGAGGGACAATACTTATGAAGTACGTGAATAATAAAAAAAATGCTTAATTTATAATACATTTTCAATCCACATAGAATGAAATACGTGTATTATTAATTTATTGATGTTTTTTAAAAAGAGAACAAAATATAAAAAAATAAATAAAAGCTGTTGTTGAGGCTAAATTATATATTTGTCATAAAATATAATCATCATATAATTTGCTGTTCCTAGTACATAGAATTATACTAATAATTATATTGTATAATTAACTTGCCGTATTCGAATCTTGCCACTTATTTGTAAATCATTTACTAATGTTATTCATAGTCTATACATTAACTTCATGTTCATATAAAAGCTTACTTATGTTAAGGTTGCGAATAAGTATTATTGTTGATGTTGTACTGTTTTTTTTATATATTATTTATTTATATAGTACGTATTGTTTTGGCCATTTTTTTAAAATAAAAACCCTCTTTTATATAGTGTGCCTATCATTTTTGTGTGAATACACTTAAGTTGAAAATTTGAATGACATTACTTTGATATATATAAAACGCGGCTTTTCATCTGTATCCCTACTATATAGTTTTACAAATTTGGATATTTGTTACTTAATAAACTTTGAAATATAGTTACATATTGTCAATGAAATAAACGTGAAACTACGCATCCGCTTAGTTACATAATTCTTTAATTTACACGAAGCAGATCAGGAAGCCAACAGTTATTTAAATTTTAAAGTTTTAAGTAATAACTTAAAAAAACACATGTAAAATAATCAGATCGAGTTTCTTGTCGGCTCTTCTAGACTGGGTTATTTTCCGAACCGGTGGTAGATTTCACGTTCATAAGCGCCTTTTCAGAATGATAATGAGACTGAGAAATATTTTTTACTTTATCTTAGTAGTAAAATAATTAGGTTTCAGTATAAAAAAATTAAAACGCATTAAGAATTATATGAAACGCAGTTTCAGCCGCGGGCAGACAGCTAGTATTTAATAAAATGGGCAAAAAAAATTACATCATCACATTTATTTGATATGTCGATAAATATGAGATAATAGGAAAACAATGGAATGCTGGCGTAAATGCCAGGTTAGTGCTCAAGGCGTTATTTATATTAACTGAAGTGTTGAATATTTTAAGAGCAATAATAAAGTGACTAATTTTTAATAATAGAAAATACATTTTTCATACGCATAGATAAAATAATATATAAAAAAAAACATATTAGATAAAAAGAATGTAACATTAAATTTGCGATGCATAACATATTTACATTGTGTCCTACGTAACTTATCACAGTCGCTCTATCGTCTTTTGTATCTTCTTAATTCAAATAAGACTATTTAAATTTCGGAGTGCGTTCCAATGACATTCAAATAAAGAACAAAGAATTCTCGGTACTTCGGAAATATTACTATTTATTTATGAAGATAATAATTATGTATTGTATTCTTTTATTTAATCTCACTTACCTTAACTATATCAAAATATAAAACATACCATATTAATATTGAAAAAATAAATACGCATCGCTTTGATTTGTACAATTTTCTCATCATCTGTTCACATCTGATACACACACTAAAATTGAAGTGTCTGTTTGTAATGTCCAAATAACATTTTTTTTACTAAATTCATATGAATGTATACACGATGCCTATACCGAAAGTACAGTATTTATCTGTCTGTATGTCCGTCTGTCTGACTGTCTGTTCCGTATAAAAAAATTAAAACGCAGTGAAGAATATATGACACGCGGGCGCAACCGCAGGCATGCATTAGTTGATAAATATAAGTCATTGAATAGTAAATTGAGAAGCATACTTAAATTTATATTCGAAATGCCATTTGTTGTGCAACAAACATAAATTATTGTCACACTTCGGTTCGGTTGTCGGAACATGTTCGGTTGTCCTTCCTTTTATCGAAAACCTAATTGGTCTTCAGGGTTATTTTACTGTAGCTAAATGAATATGTAGCGATACTTATAAAACTGTACCGTATATTGCAAACATATTATTATTTTACACCCCGTAGATAGTTGTGGTTCAAACATAGGATACAGTATTGTTTATTAAACGGAAGGTTTTGCGTTGCATACTTTTGCGAGCAAATTATATTCGCAAGAGAGCTAGCGAAGAAGGAAAGGAGGCTGACAACCCTCGACAAACCACGTATTGACAACACGTAAGGTCATAGAAGACGATGCAGGCACTTCAATCGTTCTTTCAATCACACCTACACCTGCCGGGAAGTAGAGGCGATGTGAAATCATTTCCCTCCTCAATCAATGAACAAAACACATCATTTAGTTTTAGTCAGCAGAAGTCTGACATAATTCATTCCTCTTCACCTGACGGGTATTCATTTCAAATTTTCCCATGTTAAAAAAAGCAGTCTATAAATAATTCCTATCATAATTTTAATATAGAAAAAATTATTGAAAAACGGGTCTTCACGCCTACGTCACGCCACGTCTTCATACCTATTTTTTCTCTTTTCTATTCCCACGTTTCAGCTGGGTTGCACTAACCGTGTTCACGGGCTGACTGGTGCTGCGCAGCGTCGTCTGCTATATTGAGGGGTATTTTGTTAGACTACCTCCGTTTGGTTTGGTGGTTTGGTATATTTATTACTAGCTGTGTGCCCGCGGATGCGCCCGCGTTTCATATGTTCTTCACCGCGTTTTAATTTTTTTATACGGAACCCTAATTATTTTCCTCAGTTTTTTTCTAAGATAAAGTAAAACTATTTCTCACAAATTCAAGAAATTGCTAGTGAAAATGTGTTTTGAAGTTGATTTTATTCCAAATTTCGTGAGTTTTAATTTTTTTATGCAGAACCTTGTTTATTTTTGAAAAACAAAAGTACCCAAGTTACGCTGAGTAACTAAACGGAACGTAACGAAGTAATTGTTATTTTGACATTACAAACAGACACTTCAATTCTATTTATTATAGTAGAGATAGTCACAACACACAACACTTACTATGCCCACCGACGATGCCTGAGACGTTAAAACCAGCCATTCATTCTATAGAAAGAGATTTTTACTGGACCGATGATTGAAAAGAAATCTTCTACGTTAATTTATGATTAACTTTTTATTAACATGTACTTTACTAATGACCGCAATTCTTAGATTTAAAAAATTAATTACTGATAAACGGGTCTTCACGCATCACCCTTATTCCCTTTGCTTTTTCCTATCCCCACGTTTCTGCTGGGTTTTACCAACCGTGTTCACGGGCTGACTGCCGGTGCGCGGCGGCGTAACGTAAAACGTAACGCGTGAAGACCAATATGTCAATAATTGAATTTAAATATGAAATACGTAAATTTAAATACGTACATTAAAAAGCCAATACAGCCTACTGAATATGTATGACCTTTTAATTGTAATTATAACTGCCTTTGTATAACTGAAAGTTAATTTCGAACGTTTACTCTTAAACGTCTTCACTGTGAAAGTATAAAACAACAATAACCCGTATGTTATTTGTTTTATAATAAAAATAATAATAGGTTTAATTTGCTACAACAACAACAAACATGCATTGATATGGAAAATAGTTTTACAATATTGTTTATGTGTTCAAGTGTACCTAAAGGCCTGCTTAGGGACCAGTAATTAGTGTATGAAATTAGTATACAACTATTTTACATGATAAAGAAAAAATACGTGTAAAACAGTCGAATAGGTTTGCATGTTGTTTGTTATCAGTTTGTATAATGTTTATATGAAAAAGACATACAAATACATATATTTATCTACATTTCATGAGCATTCATTTATTATTTCCAGCCATATTACTTATTACCGTTAGTATTTATTTGTGTAGAAGTAAGAAAAAGTTATTGTCTATTGTTAAAACAGTATTTTGTGATTCTGAAAAATTCTAAGATCTTTAACATAATAAAAACATTCGTCATCTATACTAAGAAATAAAATCGAAGTGTATTTTTGTAATGTCAAGATAACAGTTAACTTTAATAAATACATATACGACACTTAGACCAAAAATAAAATTATTACATTTTTTGTCTATCTGTGTGTTTGTTTCGGGTACGGATATACCGATTTTGACGAGACTGTTTTGGCAGATAGCTAATTTTATTTAAAAAAAGTAATTAGGTTTGGCGTAAAAAAAATTAAATCTTACGAAATTGTGAATAGAATCCGATCTAATGCCCAGTTTTACTGGCAGGTATTTGAATTTGTGAGAAATGTTTTTGCTTAATATTAGTAGTAAAAAATGTTTGAAAAATAATTAAGTTTCCGTATATAAAAAATTAAAACCCAAGAAAATGTAAAAAACCATTTAATCGTCAGCTTTCCTTAGAAGTGCTTGAATTTATAAGAAATATATTTGCTTTAGCTTATTACAGAAAAAAATTCGGAAAATAATTAGGATTCCGTGTAAAAAAAATATGAAACGCGGGCGCAGCCACGGTCACACAGCTAGTGATACAAGTAATTTTACAAGCCGCTAAGACAAAAACGTGTTTTTATTTAAATTAAAGTTATTGTGCATTTTGTTCTGACGATTTTCAAGTAATTTAAGTCTTTTTTAGGCTTTAGCGTGCGTTTTTCAGAGGATGCAATTTTATTTTTTTGATGTATGGGGGAGGTTAGTATAAGCTAAAGTTCAAGTTTGTGTGGTTGCCACCCTTGTCCCCCAACCGCCATCTTAGAAAAAGGGATTCAAAAATTTTCGCGCTGTTTCTCATAAACTCTACAGAAAATCTTATCAGTCATTATTTTTGGCAAATTAAGTTGAAGAAACTTTATTCCTATTACTTTTTATCGTAAAATGTAAAATTTATAAAAATAAATAATTGAACATTTTTGAACAAAATTTCTTTTGGGCGTTATAACTTTTTTTGGTTATTTTACAATAAATGATTTCAGAGCAATCTTATAGAGGGTATTTAACGAATAATTTCCAATACAAATTTGTTTAATTTCATTCATTTATCAGGGTTTTACAGCGTTCCGAATTTGAGCGGGTTCTTGAATACTCGTAAGAGTACGATAAAAACGTACCAGTTTTCTATTATATATTTTAATATAAAATATACGAGTATATTTATCATTTTCTTAACATTTCTATGTTACTATGAATTTATGATAATTTAGTTTACGAGATACAACGTGAAAACCTTTTACACTCCTTTTTCCAAGATGGCGGCCGGGGGACAAGGGTGGCGAACTCCACAAACCCGCCCCCCCCCCTATCCATCAAAAAAATAAAATTGCGTCCTCTGAAAAACGAAACCCTAAACGTAACTTTTCAATGGACTATAGCTGTGCCCGCGGTTTTACCCGCTTGGAATTAAGACAATTTGCAGCCTGTGCTCTCTCCCTGGATGTAATATATGTCATTACTAACTTTCATCAAATTCGGTTCAGTAGTTTTTACGTGATTGGCGAACAAATTAATAAACCGACAGACAAAAAATTTAAACTATCGAAATGTGTTCTGTAGTCGGTTCTGAAACTGAAACTGAAGTATTTTTTTGTTGTTTATTGAAATGTACAGATTTCGTCTCGTTAGTCTTATGTCTTAAGTACAGATTCAGATATACATATGTATTATATGAAGATAGTTTTCGATTTAATGTGTATTAAGTAATATATCTTAACATTAAGGACTATTAAAAGTTTTTATACGAGTTCGGGGGATAGGGGGCTGAATGGTAATTTCGTAACCAATTGATCAACATTTACTATTGCTGAGAAACGTAGGAATCGAGTAAAAAAGGCAAATTCTTGCTCATGTAATACTTGGTAATATCTTTTGGTAATCACATAACACCATAATTTTATGTTTCAAAATATTTTTTTAACCCGTGCATGTTTAATTTTGACTTTTAGAAAGTGAATCTTAATTTTTTACTTCATATTTTTCTTCTGTGATTCTTCTCTGCAAACTCCTTTCATTTTGAACATTTGTCTATAGCCATTAGCAAGCAGTGATGAAACTATAGAGTGGCAGAGCTGGCAAAATGCCACGGGCTCTGGCCCTCGAAGCCGCGAGCTTGAGTTGAGCTGAAAATTTTTACTACATTTTTTTAAAAATTGTTAACAATATTTAGTAAATATAATAAATACAATTAAATTTAAACACGAATAAATATTTATTAAAATCAAATTACAACATGCCAATTTTTACTGGACCAACGAATTTGTCACGGACTTCAGATGGTATAATTACGTCACTAATAGCAAGACAAGCAAAACTAATATTACATTGTTATTTTTAGGTTACGAATTTCAATTTATAAATTCATCGATGCATTTCTATGTAAATTCTTCGGTATTAAACAAAATAAAAATATATAACGGAAATCATTATTATTTATTGTTTTGAAAAAAAAAACGTCACTTTGTTACGACTTCACGGTAAATCATATTAATAATAAGAAACCAACGTTCAGTGAATGACCATCGTTTCGTGTTACTATTACTGTAACTTTGTAAATAGTTTTCGTGTAGTAATATATTAAAGTAATTCAGAAAAATATCGCAGTTATTAGTTATCTCTTAGTGTACACAGTGTTCTATCTATCTAGTTTAAATTGTAAAACACGCACATTACCAACATTCAAAGAACGTATTTACTATCCTCTAGTAGTGCGCTGTAGGGAAATACTTCGAATGTTTTTATTAAATAAATAATTAATTCCAGTTTACTTAGATTTTAATTAACTATTCTACATTATTTCGTATACTGATTTTTGTTTCTTTCACGAACATGTATATAAAATTTTGTGTTTATGTTATCGAAATGGTATAAATTATTTTCATATTTTTTTTTAAATAAATAATACTCGTAAATGGAATTTTAAGAACAATGAGTGTAGAAAATAAAGGAAGTGCTACGTCTAATTACGACCCCTTCGAACATAGACAAGTCGAGAAGCCTAATTCGTAAGTTTTAAGTTTCAGTTTATTTCCGGACTTATTTTTTTATTTACTACTTTATTCCCCAATAATTGAAATACCTTGCAGTGAAACTTTGCTTTGAATTGGATTTTTTTTGAAAATTTCATGAGTTTTAATTTTTTACGCGGAACCCTAATTATTTTCGAAAAACAGAAGTGTCCTAAGTTACGCAAAGTAATTTCAGCTATCTAACAATAAAAGTCCCGTCAAAATCGATGTAGCTTTACCGGAAAGTTCCCGGAAAAACCAGACAGACAGACACAAAAATGTCAAAAATTTGAGTTCTTTGTTATAGGTATCGTATATACATTCATATGTATTTTTAATGTTATTTTGACACAACAAACTTCAATTTCATTTATGAGGATAGATTTTCATTAGGTACCATAACATTATCATAAGATAATAACCATAAAAAATTGTCACTTTAATTTATTTATAAAACATAGTAAAATAAAAATAATTATTTAATAATTCAACAAAAATGAACACTAGCCACAAATAAATAACAAAGAAATCCATTAAAACGACGTTGTTAATTCACGCATCATGCAAAAATATTCCAAGTCTTATCAGCTGATAATATATATATAACGCTTCATTAAATATACCAACTACATTAATTTAGATTATGTATTCATAAGTAAGTCTTTTCCATTTTTTCCCGGTCGAGTATATTTAAATTTCTGAAATTAAAAACAAAAATCAATATTTAATACATTTATATAACTATTGTTATTACAAATATAAATTTATTTTACCGATATATGTATTTTAAACGCCAGTTTTTTAATTATTCGTCACGGTTTTGATATTAATTACATTTCAATGCCTTCGTAATTACTTGTGTCGCATTTTAAACTTTAATTATATTACGCCATACTGCCATAAAGATATTGAAGTAGCTGAAGCATACGTTTTGATGTTTCAGTGACGTACGTTCCACTGCAAATTTAATCAAGGCTTCGTTAGGCTCTGGTTTACTAGCAGGACCGTTGGCTTTCGCAAATGCAGGATGGGGTATCGGTTTAGTGGGCACAATAATAATTGGTATAATTTGTGGACATTGTATCCACATATTAGTGAGTATATTTATACATACAGCGAACGTTATTGTAAAAACACTTAACATACAGTTGTAAATTACTCGATCACGATATTCACAGGTGAAGACATCTAGAGGATGTTGTAAAATTGAAAATAAACCATCGCTCGGCTATGCAGAAACTTGTAGGTCAGCATTCACGAATGGACCAAAATGTTTGAGACCGTTTTTCTGGTGCTGCGAGGTAAATTCCTAACTACCGATTGAAATAAATCGTGCCGTATGACATAACCTTGATTCAATGTAATGTCACGATTTTGTGTTTCAGTGTGTTTGCGGAATTCGCTTTACTGTCGACTTACGTCGGTGTATGTTGTATATACACAGTATTAATATCAGATTCTGTGAAACAGGTACTTATTATATTGTATTTTTTTAATATATTTATTAACTTGCCCTGTGGTTCAAATTGGGAAAAGTACCACCCCATATCTTCCCGTGGGTGTCGTAAAGGACAACTAAAGGATAAACCAGAGGACGGGCAGCAGCATCCTCTGAGTTTTACAAACACCTAACTGCGATCGCAACCCGCCTACCAAGGGTGGCAATTATGGCAATTCCCCTCTTTGTTGGGGGAAATCAATTAATTTATTAGGTATTCACTAAACTATCCATGTCATTCGTCTATTAAAATATAAATAATATTTTCGAAACTTAAACTTAAATTTGTTAGGATAGTGTTAGACATCAATCTCAACTGGTGTTAAGTGACCATGTAACTGAAGATGTGGAAAACTTAAAGTGCACCTACCGAAAACATTGACAGATTTTCTACTTAAATGTAGTTACTAATCTAGCCACGTGCAAAATAAAAAATGCTGACATAATTAGAAAAATAATATATTTTACCTTTTTTTTCAGATAGTTGATCGCTACGCTCCATCAGTAGATTTATCTGTGGAATATTATTGCTTAATACTATTGGTGCCACTATGTCTCCTATGCCAAATCAAGTATTTAAAATTCCTCGCTATTTTCTCTATAATCGCAAACGTTTTACTTGTGGCGACGTATTTAATTTGCCTATACTATATATTTCAAGATGGTATATCGTTTAATGGGCGTCAAGTTGTAGGCGATCCAGCAAGATATCCGGCTTTTATATCGTAAGTTTTTGTAGTATAGTAATTTATTTTATCCTCTTCAATAATTTTTACGACATTCGTTCTTTTACACTACTCGCGGAGTTGCTTTGACGGAGTTGAACGAACTCCGAAATATCTCTTGATCGATTTACTTAATTATTTATGTAACGGCTGAATGCTCCTGAGTCCAGCTCTGCCATATAAGTCCCCCCCCCCCCTCCGTCATAGAGGCCACGTCAGAACTCGCGTTCAACGTGCTGTTAATATTCTTAACTCTTGCTATAATAAATTCCGAATAGAGATAAACCCAGGAAAGAGCAACTTCGCCGTACTGTCGATTTAAACACTGCAAAAACAAACTCCGCTTACTTAGGCTCTTTAGGTAGTGAATGCCCGTAAGTAATAAAAACCAAATACTTAGGTGTGTTTTGCTAAACAACAATCCATCAATTCATTCCACCGAAAGATCCGTCCTCTGCTGGGCATTGGTCTCCCCAAAGATCTCCACGACAACCGGTCTGGCACCACCCGCATCGAACGGATTCCCGAGACTTTCATGACCATTATATCAACCGTAAAGCGGAGGTTTGTTATTTACTCGCCGTTTATGTTGGTATCAAATCCTTTCCAATCCAGAACCTTGAAAAAATCCTCGAGCCTAGCTGTGAACAGTTTCGGAGAAATAACAGCTTCCTGTCTAATGCCACGCCGCAACGGTATGGGTTTCGAAGTCTGGTCCTATAATCGGATTGACATGGTGGCGTATTCGTACAAATCCTTCACTGCTTTGATATACTGATA
Source organism: Samia ricini (assembly GCA_014132275.2). Taxonomy (NCBI): domain Eukaryota; kingdom Metazoa; phylum Arthropoda; class Insecta; order Lepidoptera; family Saturniidae; genus Samia; species Samia ricini. The sequence continues at coordinate 26,849,670 of AP028159.1, read as the reverse complement.
GTCTACTTGGCACCGCTGGAGAGACTGCAGTACAGCCCAGGTCTCAATCGAATCGAAGGCTTTTTCTGAGTCCACAAACGCTAAACAAAGGGGTAGGTTGTACTCCACGGTCTTTTGTATAACCTACCGCAGCGTAGGAATGTGGTATACGGTGCTAAAGACAACCAAATGACGTTCAAGCTTCACGCTGTAAAAGTCAGGATTCTCACATGTTACGTGTTTCAGAAAGCGTATAGACAAAAATAAAATAATTATAAAAATAATGAACAAGTAAATGAATACTAATTAATGTTAATGTTCGGATTAGTCAACAACGGTCTGAAGAGAGACGAAGATCTCGTAGAAATGTGAAACACGTGTAATCAATCTACTGCAGTAACTATTCATCTCAACTACACCATACTTGTATTATTTATTTATTTAATACGATTATTACTTATTTTTATTAGTCACCATTTAAATATTTAGGTATTTGTTATATTCTTTTATGATTCTTTTGTTTAAGTTATTTTGTATGTATTTTTCATTCTAACGACATAATGTTATTACAAAATATTTGTTACCTTTTAACCGCCGTTAACTACTCTTTGTCAGACTCTTCTCGGTACATTATTACAGTGAGTTAAAACAATAATATCATTTATTTACTCATATATTTTGAAATTTATTTATGATACCAAAAAAACACTAAAACCAAAATCTCTTTAAAATTAAGTATTAAAATATCTGACTATAAATTGACGATATCTTGTACTTTCATTTCCGCAAATGTTACCAATATCTAGCAAAAGCTAATTAATGTTTACGTAATGTTTTTTTAAATATAGTATTTATATTTAATTTCAGTACCGTCATATTTGCGATGGAAGGTATAGGAGTCGTGATGCCTGTTGAAAATGATATGAAGAAACCCAAACACTTCCTAGGCTGCCCGAGCGTCCTGACGGTTGCGATGGCAGTTATCGTCTTTCTTTACAGTACACTTGGTCTTTTTGGATACTTTAAGTATGGTGATGTTTTGAGAGGAACAATCACCTTAAATCTACCAACAGATGAATGGTTAGTACACACTAAGAAGTAATTTAAATTGAAAGAAATAGCTTAAGCAAATTGCTTAAGATAATTGTACTAGCTCTACTGTTGATTCTCGCATAAATTAGATTTTTATGTAATTGCCATATTCCTACATCAATGTTTAATATCTATATTTATACGTTTAAATTATTAGTGTGTCTGTTAAAATAAAAGCTATTTTTAGGTAACATTTAAATTATCCTATTATTCCATGTATGTAAAATGGTTCACATAAAGAAAACTTTGTAATTTGGTAATTATTTTTATTTCTCGCCTTAAACTAAATCCATTTTAATGAAATAATTAATTATTTAAGTTATTAAACGTATCAGTTTATACAAATACGACCTTTGTTACAGGCCAGCTATCATTGCGAAAATAGCAATAGCGCTTTCCATTTTCTTCACCTACCCTCTACAGTTCTACGTTGTAATTGATATATTTACGAAGTACACGAAACCACATATTAATGAAAAATATATGAATATTTCTCAACTGACAGCAAGAACCGTTGGTGTTTGTTGTTGTGGTAAGATTTGACCTTCTTACTATGTTAACAAAACAGGTGTTATACCTGATGATTAGAAAGATAGACGAAAGACAACGTTGTTAAACAAGCCTAGATGTTTTTCTTTCTTTTATTTTACACGGAATAGGCTTAATGCTTTGACCACAATCTCAACCTGATGTTAAGTGACGATGTGGTCTGGATGGTAAACAAACTAAGCCGAGAAATATTGGTTCTCAAGTGATGCTGCCGGAGCACACCTATTGGTATTTGACGACAGGTTTTCAAACTTGAAGGTGGTAACTACCCAGGCGGGCATCATTAGAAAAATGCCCTAACACCATGCTATAGTTTCCTCACAATGTTTTCCTTTACCGAAAGCTCAGGCCGATTTTGGAGTCGGAATATATCTCTAAAATACTAAAGTAACTCAGTCGATTGCTGTTTGTGAAATTGTAAATTAAAATTACAACTTATTTATTCAAAGTGAATGTTCTAAATTATAGCGTCCAATTTACATAAAATGATAGCAGTTCATGGTTTGAATTCTTAAAAACTAGATACTATTTGCATATAGCATTAAAATTTAACTGTAATAAAGCGGTTGTAGTAAGATGAAGCAATATTTAGTTGAAATCCAGAAGAAACAAAACACTGCAACTATGCATTTAACGAAGATTAATTACATATACGAGATTAAGAGGACTACCAAAAACTGCCGGGACACCTCCGGCATCGGTCCAGGACGTGCTCCTATTCCTAATTGGGGAGGCTCCTGTATCTGCTTCCCTCACTAAATAATGACACTTTCATGCACCAGAATAACTCGCATTACCTCACTTTCCTCCACAATACACGCAAGCGCATGGGTACCGTGAGGAAACCGGAGTTTATTCCGTTAACCATCGTAGCCTAGACGTGGACAAATTCTGCTAAATTAATCATCTCAGGTAGAAGATCGAGCTGATGTCCATGTCTTTTTATATCCTTGCCCTAACTTTAAGCACTCGCCCCAACAGTTTGGTAAAGCTGTCAAGGTCCTCCCGCGCTTTAATCAGTTCACAAAAAAATACCAGAAGAAACTATTATATTTACAGTTACGATTATAAACAAATAAATTTTTACTGTATCAATATGTTCCTCATCCTTTATATCAACTATTAGTATAAATAGAGTATAGAGTATAAATAGCAAAATATTTTTATAAATAATTACTTATTTTTGTGTTTGTGAACGTAGTTATAGTCTATACGAATAAATAAAAATGAAGTGTCTGTTTGTACTGTTAAAATAATATTTTTTATGTTTACATATATATGAATGTACATACGATACCTATACCAACAATACAATTTTTTAAAATTTTATCTGTCTGTCCGTATGTCTGTCTGTTTGTTCCGACTATTCTCCTGAACGGCTGAACCGATTTGGACGGGACTTTTATTGGTAGATAGCTGAAGTTACTCCCCATAATTTATATTCCAAAAATAAATAGAGTTCCGCGTAATAAAAATAAAAGTCATCATAAAAAATTGAATAAAATCCGATTAAATGATCAGTTTTACAGGCAAGTGATTTTGCTTAGAACACAAATATAATATTTACAAACATTTACAAATAGTTTTTTACCTTAGTTTACTTCATCTTAATACAAAAAAAATTTTCAGAAAAATAATTAAGGTTCCGTATAAAAAAAAAATCGCAATGAAAAATATATGGAACGCGGGTGCAGCCGCGAGCACACAGCTAGCAACACATAAAGATTGAACAGCTGAAACATAGTATCCTAGTAGTAGGAGAAATGTTTACTACTTGTCTAATCATCACGTTAACTAGATCTAAATATAGAGGTATGGTTAGGTGAACCACTAGGTTTAGGTTATTGGGCCATCTTAGATTTTTTTTCGTATTGACTAAATGCTTTTTGGCGTAACGGTCTTGACAGCTTCACCGAACTGATGTCGCAAGCGCTTAGAGCGCTTAGCCGGGTGAGTGCTAACTATCGCAAAGGCCAACAAAGTGGTGCGAACCTCGGCTCGAGTAGATACTCAATACATAAATTCCACAAATTGTGCTTCTACAGTTGTTAAAGAAAGCTCCAGATCTCAAGGTCACTTATATAAGCCCATGTTCTTTATGTAATGTGAGAGTGCAGTGTAAAGCGTGTTATGCACCAGCATGTAAGTATGTACACTGTACCATGATGGCGGTGGTCATTTATGGATCGGAACATATCCTGGACCGCTGACGGAAGGGGCCTTCGGTTAATTAAAATTTGCTAAGTTTTAAAATAGAATAACGACTTTACGTCAGATACAAAACTCAAATTACTATTTTCTTCCCCCCCCCCCCCCCCCCTCCCCCCCCCCCTTTACCATAATCTCACCTGATGTTAAATGACGATGTGATCCAAGATGGTAAACACACTAAGCCTAGATGTACTGGTTTTCAAATGATGCTGCCGGGACACACCTATTGGTATTTGGCGACAGGTTTCGTAACTTTAGGATGATAGCTATCCAGGCGGGCATTATTTGAAAATTCTCGACCACTATGCTATAATTTCCATACATTGTTTTTCTTCACCGAAAGCTTAGGCTGATTTTTAGAGTCGGATAGGTGGATTTGAACCCGCGTCCATTGACGCGAAATCCGGGCGAACTACCAACTGCGTCATAATCGCTTTAAAATTTCCATTTCTATTCTAGTTGGTATCGGGATAGCATTACCTTTACTGGAACAAATCATCAATATCGTCGGAGCTGTCTTCTATTCGACCCTCGGCCTTGTTATCCCCGGTATAATAGAGACTGTATTCCGTTGGGATAACCTAGGCAGATATAACTGGATATTATGGAAAAATCTTCTCATTGTCTTGTTCGGCCTCGGAGCTTTAGTTTCTGGTTGTACAGTCACGGTAATAGATATCATCGGTATTCTTACAAGGAAAACTGAATAAATTAATATTGTTTTAAACAAATATCAAACATTTGGATTAAAATTTATTATCAATTATAAATGTAAGATAATATGTAGGTAGCGTATGTAATTGTATATATAATGTACGTTTAATATTAAATGAAATCATTCGATTCGTTGGATTTCTGTTCTTGCCTTTTTAATTGTTATTTTTTTGTACTGTATTAGTATAATGCTTAGCGTTTTGACCACAATCTTACCTTATATTAAATGATGATAATTCTGTTCATTCTGGAGTAGTAAACACACTGAGCATAGAAGTACGGCTACTGCCGGAACTAACCTATTGGTGCTTGGCGACAGGTTTTAACACTAAACGATGCTAGCTATGTAGGTATTATTAGAAAATACTCTACTACCATGCATGTTATGGTTTCCTCACGATATATTCCTTCACCGAAAGCTCAGGCTCATTATAAAATTAAGTACGTAGGTTCAAACCCGTAAGCACATGTATCGACGGGGCATCCGACTAAGCTACCAACTGAGCTATCAGCGCTTAGAAAAATTTTAGTACTTTTTAACACTGTTATAAATATTCGTCAACTTACAATCATTATATCTACGAATTGGTTGGTTAGATTTCATCAATTCAACCATTGACGTCCACTGCAGGACATAGGTATCCCCAATAAAGGGGGGAATCGCCATAATCGCCAGGCTTGACAAGCGAGTTGGCGATCGCAGTAGATGTTTTTGCTACTCAGAGGATACTGCTGCTCATCCTTTGGTTTATATCCCTTAGTCGCTTTTTACGATACCCACGGGAAGATATGGGGTGGTATTATTCTTAGCCAGCATTACATAGAGTGGTTGGTTAGACCACTAAAATAAAAATGTAATGTACCTTGCTTCGCATCAAGATACATACCGAAAATTCTTTCACACACTCCTATATTCCTATAAAACTACATTTATTAGTCAAGTAACATGAATATTCTAACCTCCCAAGTTATAAATTATCAAGATTATGCAAGCAAGAACTATGTATTACTTGATGTTTAAATGGGTAATAGATTGTGGACTACCGTGACCACCAGTTCCATGATTTCGGGAAGCAACAGTCAGATAGAAATCAGCTAGGACTTTCATATTTATGAACATATATTACCGAATTCAACAAGAAATTTAAATTAAAATATCACAAAAGCCATAAAAATTTTATATACAATTAGTATCAAACGGAAATATAAAATACCGTACAGACCCAAGGACGTTTGTAAGGTGCTCATAAGTTTTATCTAAGATACATTCAATGATAAATGGGCTCATAATAGTAAGACAATTATATTTAAACATTCATTTCTTACCGAGTGTTAACTTGCTATAGAATTATCTTACATTACGAACGAAACTGCTTCAGTCTGTCAAAGTCTTCGTTTCAACGTTATTGTATATTTGCACAACAATTATATACGTATTAACATTAATTTTATTTAATCCTTATGATCCATAATAAGGAATATCTTATTATGTAAACATTTCGTTTGTGCAATGGCTTTATAGATGGTATTAATAAATTGTTGCATAGTTATTAATATAATTAATACTAGATTTTACTTTAAATAACTAGTGATTTATTGTATCAATTATGGAAAAACAGACCAATGTTACCGAAGACTACAATCCTTTTGAACATCGGAAAGTTGAAAAACCTAACTCGTAAGTAATTTAATATAATTAATAAGTTATTTCTTTATGTTTGAACCCTTACAAATTATTTTATTTGTTACAACTACAGCTGTTCGCCGCCGTATTATAAAAAAAACTTTCATCTTTTTGTATACTAATAATTATTTAAGTGATGATACTACGTTTTTCTTTTATTATCTATATTTAATTTAGGGACTTGGGTTCACCAAGAACATGTCAGTCCCATCGTAACCTAAACTTAAAATTAACAAACTATACCTTAAAATTACTCGCAAACTTCCACAAAATTTTGGCTTCTAAAGTGATGATACTACGTTTAAAATATAAATAGAATGGATGCAGTAACCACTTTATCTCTTATTTTTTTAATTGCTCTATACAAAAATACATCGAATTCACGTTTTATTTGTAACCTTTCCTTAATTTATAATAACAGAATAAGTTATCTAGTATAATTCATTTCAAGAAACTTAACAATTTTTTTGCGTGTTGGTGCGATAAGGAGAAATTGAGTGTTATAATTTGATGAAAAAATGATGAGATTATGTGTTCCACATTTTATTATAAGTTACATTACCTTTTTATATATGAGTAGACACCTTAGTTAGGATATTAGAAGTGTATCCAACCGGATAACTAGCAAAAACCCCACACAAGGTAAAACCGGCTTTAATGGCGTGGTTCAGGCGTCTCGCGTTTCGCGATTAGCCGATGTGTATCTAAATGCCGAAAGATTTCCTGACCAACGCGATGACGTCATTTGTCATTAACGATATCTTGATGATCGTCTTTGTGTTGGAAACTTGAAATACTTGCCATCTAGCTAATAGTAACCTCTGTCACATTTCGCCATTTCTGATTCATATATTTACACTCAATGAAAAAATTGTATGGCCCCCCTCCGTTACATTTTAGAATCGCATAGAAAAACGTAATTATGTTTATAATACAATTTAATATATATATATATATATATACATGGGATTTTAAGCAATTACGTTTGATGTTCTAGTGACATCAGATCCCTGGCTAATATGATAAAGTCATCTTTGGGATCCGGTATATTGGCTATGCCGCTAGCATTTTCCAATGCTGGATGGGGCTTAGGAATAGTGGGAACAATATTAATAGCGTTAATTTGCGCCCACTGTGTGCATATATTCGTGAGTATATTATTTGTTATTAAATCGTATTTTGCTAACAATAAATTTTTATGTAATTATATCTAAAAATCATGATATGCTCATATTAATTAATTATTACTATTTTAGAACTGCGAAGAGACTTTATTATTATATTATTTAAGGGACATAAGTATAATATGAATATGTTTCATTACATATAAAGCATTGAAATGTACAATAAATGTATACTGTTCTATTAATTGCCATCAGAATATCTAAATCATATAATGTTACATAAACAATTAGCTATAATTTATTCTCTGATATAAGAATACAATTAAAAAATAAATGTAATAACAAGATTTAAGTCATATTTCTTTGGACTACAGTTTTAAAATACCGTTTTGTTTATCCACTATTGTGCTATACATTCGTACATTTTTCTATTATTATTAAATTCGTTGCATCTTTATTATTGAAATTTGTTTTATGTTAATAAGATGTTATTATTGTTTATTTTAGTTTTGCTTTATTTTAAAAATAAAAACCGAAAAAAAAAATTTCTATAGATGCTATGGTTGCTTATAATTAGTAAGTGCGTTTATTATCCATCCATCCATACAACCGAAAGACGTCCACTACTGGACATAGGTCTCCTCTTAGGACATAGAACGTCTTTAGGTTGAACGGATGGATGGATAATAAACGATATTCTTAAACCTATATATAATTAAAATATATTTTCTTGTAAGTAAAGTTTCACGAATATCTCGTGGCTGTATTATACGAAACGAATACTTTACAAAAAAAATGTAATTACATAAAAATATAAAATTATTCTTCAAATCTAAGGTTGACACATCGAGAAGATGCTGTAAACAAGAACGAAAGCCTGCATTAACTTATGCTGATACGTGTAAAGCGGCTTTTGCTAACGGTCCGAAAAGTTTGCGACCATTTGCCAGCGCCGCACAGTAAGTTTTGTATCACCTATTAACTATAATGTAAGCTCTATTTAATACAACTCGATTTAACGAAGATTCCTTAAAACATCGAATTTACTTGACTTGGTTGGATTATCATTGTTTGTACAATGATACACTGATAACAAAATACAACAACATAAGGACGGCAACAGAAGTTCCAGAAACACCATAATGTTTTCGTTTTAAAATTAGAGTACTATAGTCAACGAAGTTAAAGGCCTTAGAAAGATCACAGAAAGCACTATGTGAAGTCTCCCAAGTCCCAAAAATATGGCATATTAGCGTTGCAACAGCGTCAACGATAGGTTTGGATTTCGTAAAACCGAACTCCCGTGCATTCAAACTCTTTTCTATTTCAAAATATGCAACTAATTGTTTAAGCATAATTCTTTCGAATATCTTTCTTATCGCTGGATGTACAGAAATAGTTCTATAATTTTCAATACAATTTCTACATCCAGATTTGAAAAGGGGCACTAATTTACTTATTTTTAATAAATTGGGGAAGGTGCCTGTTGCTATGTATTCATTAAATATATTAACCAAATTTAGTGAAATATTAATTATTATTGACTGTATAACTATTACCGACATTCCTCAAATGTCTTTGGTACGATTTAGTTTCAACTATCTGAAGCCAGGTTTCTGTAAAACATAATATATCTTGTCTATCTAGATATGCTTTAGGACTTTATTAAAATATTCGATTTTACAGTATTTTTGCAGAATTTTCATTGTTCTTTACTTACATTGGTGTGTGCTGCATTTTCACTGTCCTCACGGCCGACTCAATGAAACAGGTTTGAACATATTTTTTTTATAGTAGCTCGGCAAAATTGACGGCATTGTGCCTGATGGTAAGCACAATGTAATCCTGAAACAGTGGCGACTGGCGAGAGATCTGTTATTCATCGTCAGTCGTCACTGTCATGCCGGCCTGCATCTTCGCGCTACGTTGGTAGGACGTGATGCTATAGGAAGGGGGGAATACATCGGCCGGAAGACTATTCCACAACTTCACAGTACATATATTTTATAAGAATAATTCAGTTATAATGCTTACACAAATATTGTATTCATTTTAAGTAACATGTTCATTCAAATAAAATCAATGCGTTAGTTATTGTTCCATTATTATTGACTAATTTTGAGCTGTAGGTTCTAAACCAGTTATTTAAAAAAAAAATATCCTATGTTAAAAAAGACAACTTCTCTCTGTTTTTCGGTTTGTTACCTTATAACACGAGAAACACTTAACTTAACTTAAATAAACATATCTCGTTTATTTAATCATGATGACGAAGATGTCCATCGAACTCATTGATTTTTTTAGAGAAATAATATAGTGCATGCAACAAACGTCAATAACATAAATTGTTAAATGTAAGTTAAGTTGCTCAAAGGGCAATAGAGAAGGCTATGCTTGGAGTTTCACTCCGTGATCGAGTCAGGGATGAGGAGATCCACAGAAGAACCAAAGAAACCGTCATTGCCCAAAGAATTGCTAAACTTAAGTGGCAGAGGGCTGTGCACATCGTTCGCAGAACCGATGCCCGACAGAGTCAACGAGTTCTCTAATGGCTATCACGTATCGGAAGCCGTAGCGTGGACCGACAACCTAGTGAAGGTCGCAGGAATCCGCTCGATGCGGGTGGCGCAAGACCGGCTGTCGTTGAGATCTTTGAGGGAGATCTATGTCCAGCAGTGGACGCCTTTCAGTTGAATAAATGGATGCAAGTGAAGCCGCGAGATATGACAGTTATATTTTATAGATGTACTAATACTAAACTAATGTAGTAATAATATAATGGTGAATTTGCTAATGAATTTAATTCAGTTAGTACTCGTATATTTTTTTGGGAATTCAATTAATGCCCGTGATTATATTATATTGTACATCTATACTAATATTATAAAGAGAAAAGATTTGTATTTTTTTTATGTATAGAATAAACTTAACAACTACCGGACCGATATAAATGAAATTTAGTATGAAGATAGATTGAAATCCAAAAAGTGAGATAGGATAGTTTTTATTCCGAAAATCCCACGGGAACGGGAACTATGGGGGTAAAATCGCGAAGATCAGTAAGTAGTAGTATATATATTGAGATTTTCAACGATATCTGTTTTTTCAGTTATTTGACAGGTATGTGACAACTACAATACTGCCCGTAAAATACTATTGTTTATTTCTACTGGTGCCGTTTTGCATAATATGCCAGATCAAGCATTTAAAATGGCTAGCGCCTTTTTCTTTATTAGCAAACGTTTTACTCTTCACCACATTTGCTATATGCCTGTATTATATATTCGGAGATACGATCGATTTTACAAATAAAAAGATCATCGGATCGCCTTCGAGATTTCCTGCTTTCTTATCGTGAGTATTTTACTTTTATTTTTTTATTAATTTTGATAACAAACAAATATGTGTTTTCAACAATAACAACATAACGTTTCTACATGTCCATTCGTCGAAATATTATAAAATTTGAAGGAATATTACTCATAATATTTATTATTAAATTTGAAAGTAAATCAAACACTTTATATTTTATATATTCGGACCAAGTCAACTGCCCTTTTCTATATTTTTATACTGTGCAGGCCACCATTTTAACTACAATCTCACCTGATTTTAACTGTCAGTGAGCATAAAATGCTAAACACACTAAGCTTAGAGGTACTGGAGTAAGTGGTGCCAAGGTACCAAGTGATACAACAACACACCTATAAGTGCTTTGTGACAGATTTTGAAACTTGAAGGTGGTAGCTAGGCCATGCAAGCATTAATAATGCCATGACCTCGTCATGATGTTTTCCTTCATCGAAAACTCAGAATTACATTATAGAAAGGGACAGATCAGAACCTACGTTCGTTGACGCGGTAACCGAACACAGTACGACTGAACCATAATCGCTCCTAGACTTCCGCAATACTTTAGACATGCAGCAACTATCTATAACTCACTGCTGTCTTTAACTCAGGATCATTTTAAGTTTAATGGTTTTGCAATGGTATTTTTTAGGGAAAACCAAAGAAAAGATGATATTTGATTTGATGATATAAGAATGTGTGAAAATAATATTAGAAAGGGGGAGTGAATGCGGAGATGACTGCAAACCGAGAAGAGTGGTTGAGGAAGGCATGTTGCGCCTAAATCCAAATGGGATAAAAGTAGGAAGATAATGATGATGCAGTGGCATTCTAAAATTAGTGTGACTATAGGCTAATTAATATGGTGTATTAATCAATAGTTTTGGTTGCTTCTGTTAAGTTTATTTATTACAAAGAGCAGCGAAGTTATATTGCTACGCTAGTATAAAATGGCTTGTTTTTAAATAATGAATACCTTCAAGGGTGTAGTACTTAAAATAAAGCTTGTAATTAATTAAGTTTTCTGCCAAAACTTACCTTCTATTTTGCAGTACAGTTATATTTGCTATGGAAGGGATAGGAGTTGTAATGCCAGTCGAAAATGCAATGAAAAAGCCCCAGCATTTTCTCGGTTGTCCGAGCATTCTCGGAATTGCAATGACATTTATTATGGTACTCTACACGGTGCTTGGATTGTTTGGCTACTTTCGATATGGAGATGTTCTAAGAGGGTCAATTACATTAAATCTGCCAATAGATGACTGGTAAGCTTAAATAATAACAACCTCAAAAATTTTGCTTTACTAAAATGGATATGAATGGACATATGCCAATCCAGAAAGAAGTAAATAAAGTTAATGATCAAACTTGTGTAAATAGAAGCCAAGATGTAACGATGTGTTTGATTTATATAATTCAATAAAAAATTACAATCTATATCCGAACTAAAGTATATAAAATAAAACCTTGCTATATCGAACTTATCAGATTGTTAGCATTTACAAAAATTGTCATAACAAACATATGAATGTAGTTATATGAAGAGATCCGCAGAAGAATCAAAGTAACTGACATTGTCCGAAGAATTGCGAAACAAGTGGGCCGAAGATGTCCGATGGAGCCAACGGGTTTCTCGAATGGATTTTTTTATACGGTATAGACTCCGTGCTTTTGACCACAATCTTACCTGGTGTTAAGTGACGATGTGGTTAAGGATGGTATACACACTAACCCTAGATACTGGTTCTCAAGTGATGCTGCCGGAACACACCTATTGGTATTGGGCGACAGGTTTTTGAACTGAAGGTGGTAGCTACCCAGTCGTACATTGTTGGAAAGTGTCCTTTTTTTTTGACGGGGGGAAATGCATTTACGCACTACCCTTACCTATTGCATTAGTGAGACAGGAGTCCCCCCAATGCAATAGGTAAAGGGGTACGGAGGGACGCACTCCGTGCCAGTGTGGGACTCACCCGGGCGTAAAGCGCCCGGAAATACCCAATAAAACCCCTCGAGGCCGTCCGCCGCATTTGGTTGGAAAGTGCCCTACCACCATGCTATGGTAACGGTCATGGGAGTCCGCTAGATGCAGGTGGCACAAGACTGGTCATCGTGGAGATCTTAGGGCAAGACCTTTTCGGTGACTGTAGGTTTCGATTTTGCATCTCTTAGTCTAAGTCGAAGATAAATGTGGCTACGTAAATGAGACAATACGCAATGCCATTAAATAGAGTTTTTGATAATAATAATCCTTACAGCTTCATAAGACGCTCATGATATCGCTGCTCAAATTAGATTAGTAATCGCTGTTAAGTCATTATGATCCTATTTAAATAAAGACATTCTGTTGGAAATTAAACATGTATCACTTATTCATTCACATTATAATTATTTCTATAATGTGCAATTTGTAGAATTTTTTAATGTAATTTTTTTTGTTATTCTGAAAATATATCTTATGAACGAAAAAGAAACTAATTTTCACGTTTTAAAAGTGACTATTTAACGATCAGAAATGAGTATCATGTAAATTTGAGTTCCACTATATACTCTTATAATCTGCTCTAGTTATTTGCATCAGTCTGTGGTAAATTATATATCTTCATTATATTTAAATTTAAGTTTTATAGTTTTTGCGTTTTTATGACTTGTCATTGTAGGTAATAATAATTTTAAAAAACGTAAAAAATGAGATTATTGTCTATTATTTAAACCCATAAGTTTTATTTCATAAATATGATAACTATTTATTTACTCAATTTTAGGCCAGCAATTTGTGCGAAGGCTTTCATAGCAATATCCATTTTCTTCACGTATCCGCTCCATTTCTTCGTGGTTATTGATATATTTACCAGATATACTGAACCATATATAAAAAGCAAATACCGGTGCGTTGCACAAGTCGTCTCAAGAACTCTGATCGTCTGTTTTTGTGGTTTGTGTGTGTTTTTTTTTATTATTATAAACATACCTATATCATATTATAGAAGACTAAATTTATTTGCATCGTTTTTAGAACAGCTTACATTGTATTTGTAAGAAGTACGTGCAATGTCTGTTTATAAATAGTAGTGCATTCGCTCTGAAACTTTAAGAAACGATGCCGACTCTAATTTTGTAAAGCGGGTTCAATGTTCAAGGTCTTTACGTAAACGAATGTCAAATGTAAACAAAATACTAAAATTCAAATAAAAACAAAGTTGTAAAAAAGTTATTTTTAATCATTCCCAAATATTTATTATCGAATAATAATAACAAAAATTAAAGGGAAAACAGTACTTTTCCTATGTACAGTATCCACATAAACTATTATTTTAATTTATTTGAAACAAACAATATTAAATCTTTTATAATTTGTATGTATTATTTTGAATACATAATTAATGTACTCCATCATTATTGTACATTCTTATGTATTCTATGATATTTCAATATCTAGTAATTTACCCATAAAACCCATTAAAATAAGACAATAGGAAAATAATGGAAAGCTGGCGTAAAACCAGGTAAGTGCTCAAGGGGTTAAACAGATGTTATAGTTTTTAAAAGTATTTTACAGAATTAGATATAAAATTACAAAATGTAAATTTAACATAATAAAAACATAATCATTATAATTAATAAGAAATAACAAAGCGAGCTCTGAAATATCTAAAAATAAACCATTTTCAGCTGGCATCGGTGTCGCAATTCCAATGCTTGAGCAGATCATTAATATAGTCGGTGCGCTGTTCTATTCCATTCTTGGACTCATAATACCTGGTGTTGTTGAGACTGTATCGCGATGCGAAGACCTTGGAAAATACAAATGGATCCTGTGGAAGAACGTTTTGATTATCCTATTCGGTTTTTGTTGTTTAATTTCTGGTTGTGTTGTAACCATATTGGATATCGTAGATATAGTTAATACAAAAATTGAATAAATTAATTTTGTGAAATGTTTGAATTTTTTTTCCAACTCCACTACACAAATATATACAATATATGACTAAAAGTAGTTCATCTTCCTGTACCAACAATCTCCGTTGAACGCGGTTATATGCGTAGTGGTACATGGTGCCGCCTGCCTCCTAGAATAGTTTCTACCCCTCTTGTGGGCACCATTCCCATTTTATACATTTAATAGCTGTTATAGGTACATAGAACATTATTATATACAGCCATTTTTTATCCATATATTTTCAATAAAATAATCTATACCAATAAATGAAATTGAATTGTCTTTTTTGGAATGTCAAAAAACTTTTTTTTTAATACATAAATAGATATGAATGTATATACGATACCTATAACAAAAATATAATTTTTAACATTTATGTCTGTCTTTCTGTCTGTATGTTCCGGGTAATCACCGGAACGGCTTGATTGATTTTGACGTGACTCTTTTTGGTAGCTAAAGTCATTACGGTACTTTTGTTTTTAAATAATAAGGGTTCTGCGTAAAAAAAATAAAACTCATGAAAATGTGAATAAAATCCGATTCAATACACAGTTTTACTGGCAGGGATTTGAATTTGTGAGAAATATCTTTGCTTGATGTTAGTTGCAAAAACAAATTTGCAAATAAATAGGGTTCCGTATAAAAAAAAATTAAAAACTATGTTACACAATGTAAATTGTATATGAAACGAGTACACAGACGTGAGCAGACTGCTACTAAGTAATAAAAATACTTAATACTTCCTCACGTTTCCACGTTCTTCTATGAGATATGCTAAAACATTATGTTATAAAAACAAATCAGTACGTGTGCATTGCTTGCTGGGCACATCTTGTAGGCTACATTCATTGGTTAACTTATTAGAAGTAAATTCTCATTTTATGCCTATTGAAGACTAGCTGTGTTCCCGCGGCTGCGCCCGCGTTTAATATAATCTTCACTGCGTTTTACTTAATTTATACGCGACTCTAATTTCTAATCTAAATTTTTTTCAGTATTTACTAAGATACAATAAAAATATTTCTCATAAACTCAAGCACTTGCCCGTAAAACTGTGCTTTGAATCGGATTTTCTTCAAATTTTTATGAGGTGTATTTTTTTATGTGGAACCCTAATTATTTTCGAATATTAAAAGTACCCTAATTTACGCGGGGTAACTTTGAAATATTGTATTTTTGGTATGGGTATCCTATATACTCGTACATACATTCATATGTATTTAGTAAAAAAAATACTACTTAGTTTATATTACAAACTGACACATGAATTATATATATTAGTGTAGATATAACTATATCTCATACTAACATACTATGTCGGTCTATACTCAACTGAGTATAGTAACCTTCTAAACAATAAAGTTACTTTTCTCTGTACAGTAGTTTCTTAGCACCAGATAGCTTTAGAATCAGTTGAATTCTTAAATACAATGAGAGATTCTAACTCACACCATTCAAGCACACTATCACCGATCAATTACTTTAAACGTTTTGGAAGATACATGATAATTTTTAAAGCGATGATGGCGCATTTAGTAATGCTTCCGGATTCTGTGTCAATAAACGCGAGTTCGATCCCACCTATCCAACTCCAAAATCTGGCTGAGCTTTCGGTAAATAATTTATTGTTGGATAATAACTGTAAATTACAAAAATAATAACAAACGTTATAAATATTTACGAGTTAATTCAACAACAGCCTCTTGTTCAGCTACTTGTTGCAGCATCACCTTGCGGTAGATACTACAAACACTGGGTTCCAATAAGATGCTGTGAAATGCACAGACGTTCAGTCGACAAATTCATAAACCAGTATTTAATAAAAAAACAAACTTATATATAACTATGAATAACAGGTGTATTCCGGCAGAATCACTTGAGAACCCGTACCTGTAGTCTTAGTGTGTTTATCGCCCCGGACCACATTGTCACTTAACATCAGGTGAGATTGTGGTCAAAGCATTGAGCCTATACAGTGTAAAATAAATACAATTGAATAATTCTTTCCACGTGACCTTAACATAATGAATACTCACTCGGGCTCGAATACCGTATCTTGAATACGCATCAAACAATCGCTTCTAAATCTGTCTGATAGATACATTCTTATAAATTGACACTGATTGTTTTAGTCCTTGACTTTATATTTGGTACATTTGACTGCATGATATTATTTGTAGATAATAAAAACGTGATTACGTCACGTGTTGCACGTAAAAATAAATTAACAACTCAGTTATAAAACCATAAGACTTTCCTTGAAACAAATAAAGTGATTAGAACATTACAACTCTATCCGTTATAATTTTAATTTTACTTACATACATACATGAAGGACATGTATTGAATTCTCAGATGATTCTAAAGAGAAAAATTGTAAAAAGATTAAAAGGTAAAATGTGACCATTTGTCTACAAGCTCGATGAAAAGAAGAGATAATATTAAAATATAATTTATCAGGTTATTGACGAACGCCCTAGGAATTACGATCGAAAAAAACTACCTGCATTTTTAAAATGTGCATATCAGTCTCCCTGATGATTTCAAGCAAACTTCATAAATACCTGATACCCGAAAAATAAATGAAGATATTTTTCCTTTAAGATTACAAATGATTACGTATCTATATGACATGGATTTATTTATTATCCACTACAAAACATATAATGTATATGCTGTGCGAAATAATTCAGAATGTTCATGACAAAAAAGTTCATGACGGTTATTTTCTTATAATGCACGCCTGGGTAGCTACCGCCCTCAAGTTTGAATACCAATAACCAAAAGGTGTGTTCCGGCAGCATCACTTGAGAACCAGTACTTCTAGGCTTAGTGTGTTTACCATCCTGGACCACATCGTCATTTAACATCAGGTGAGATTGTGGTCAAAGCACTGAGCCTATAAATGTAGCAACGTACAAAGTATTCTAAAATTTCACAAAAACACAGTACCTCTGTTAGTTACATATGGATAATAATATATTACACTACGTAGTAATTTCCTAAACACTATGCCAAAATTGAGTCCAAGAGGAAATAATAAAGAAAGTTAAGGATAAGGTATGTTAATTGCATTTAATAATATTTTGATTAAATTCGTACCTACATATTCTACAGCTATCTAAAGACCATGTAAAGCCTCTAAGGACCATAATCTGCTCACACCCGAGGAAACACCCAATTTACTCAGGAATATAAATCCCTCGGTTTTTTTTTAACAAAACTAAACAATAAAATAATAACAAAAGATAAAACCTTACTACGTAAAAACCAATGATATTGTTATTTATAACACAAAAGTTATTTTTAATTATAAAGTATTTTTATCAAAATCCATGTCAAAAAAATCAAAATCAAAATTTATTTATTCAATTTAGGCCCTAAGAAGGCGCTTATGAACGTCTAAAACACTACCACCGGTTCGGAAAACAACCCAGTCGAGAAGAGCCGGCAAGAAACTCGATCTGGTTCTTTTTTTTTCATAAATATAATATATATCATTTTTTTGTCATATAAAAAACTATACAAATCGTAGTTTTTAGTGGAAGCACAGAGATGTGGGTTAATTTCATGTAGAGACACTATATTTTATTTTAATAGAATTATGAAATTACGTGGATGGCATTTCGCACTAACGTAAAGGCTGAAGACAGCGCCTAGACTCAGTAATCTGTGTCCCGAGTACTGTAATATTTTGGACGTATCGTAAGAGCAGGCTCAAATTATTTAGAAAAGTGGCCGAGGGAACAATGCATACTACGGTGATCGGATCAAGTCTCCGAACTATTGGAGCTATCCTTCAGCGCAGATCTCCAATAAGCACAGGATCTAGATTGATGGAGATATTTTTGTAATAGTGACATAGGTCTCCCCCAAATAGAGAGTGGGCCATTACCTTAATCGCCACGCTTGGAAGGCGAGTTGGCGATCGCAGTCAAATGTTTGTGGTACTCAGAGGATGCTGCTGCCCATCTCCTGGTATATATCCCTTAGTCGCCTTTTACAACAGCCATGTGAAGATATAGGATGGTACTATTCTGAGCCGATACCACACGGCATCTACGTCCCTAGTATAATGGTACCTACTTAATCACAATCCTCAGCATAAAGAGATAAAATGGAGTGGAATTTATTAAAATGTATTATAATATTATTTCATATGTTCGATTAATACATTATATGTTTCTAATAATACTGCAAAATGCGGATACTTACGCTATTGCTAAAATCTCTGTAGATGGCGATTTGGGCATTTCTTTAATATTTTTTATTTATGAAATATTATATCCAGAATTATTGCATTTAGTACCATATCGTGTACAAAATATACTTTTTACGGCTCATCGATCATCGCCCACACATACCGCCCGCCAACAAACAAAGGAAGAACATGTTTATTATAACGTTATATTTTAACGTTAAACGTACCCTGAAAAATTATAAAAAATGTTGGCATGAACTTGACAACAGTGTTAAAGAGTGGGCGAAGTTAAAAACATTGTTTAATTAGTCCAAATTTTGACTGTCAAAATTTTTTCTTTAAAGAAAAAATTCACATTTTTAAAGAAATAATTCATTTAATACAGATTACATAAAAAATTATGACACCACAATAATTGTGAGCGTTTCGGGATCAGCATATGTATTATATCCAGACATCCACTCATCCAATCGCAGATGTCCACTGCTGGATATAGGTTGCCCCCAAAAATCTCCATAACGACCGGTCTTGCGCTATCCGCATCCATCGGATTCCTGTGACCTTCACCAGGTCAACAGCCCACATTCTGGATGGCCTATTCACGCTACGTCTACCAGTGTATAAGCCATTCGAGAACCCGTAGGCCCCATCGAGCATCGGTACTGCAAGAAATGTAGGCATTGTCAGTTACTTTGGTTCTTCTGCGGATCCTCTCAATCCTGATTCAATCACGCAGTGAAACT
Source organism: Samia ricini (assembly GCA_014132275.2). Lineage (NCBI taxonomy): Eukaryota > Metazoa > Arthropoda > Insecta > Lepidoptera > Saturniidae > Samia > Samia ricini. Next base: position 26,830,082 of record AP028159.1, on the reverse strand, counting down.
CCAAGCATAGCCCTCTGCATTCCCTATCCATTTAATATCCAAACATGCCTAGAGCCTTTAGCTGTAGTAAATGTTTACCTGGCATAATGATACCGACTGGCGATAGATTCTCAACAGTCTTACGGTTCTCAACGGTTATTAGACTACACTTTATTTAATACCCGATTAAATACAGTCATTTTACCATACCAGTATATAAAAAAAGACATATTGGCAATGAATATATGCGCAGTTACTATAATTTTTTTCTGAACTGATTGTGCTGTTTGCAAAGAGCTGAACTCACTAAATATACACAAGGCCAATTACTCAGCCAAAAATGGCAAACTGTACAAGATCACCAGAAAAGTAAGACACTTGGCTTACTTTTCAAAACAAACTTCTGGATGTATTTTTTTACTTCCTGATTAAAGGTAGTCTGCGATTTACACACACAATTCTGCCAGTGTCATGTGATGAGTTATGTATTTAATCTTGTGGAGAATATTTAAATCTCCAGCAAAACAGGAGGCACATCTTGCTAGAACTGTCCATGTCGTTTTTGTGAAACCTAAAAATAAACGTTTCACATCATTATTCTCAATATACCTCACTTGTGCACAATAATTAAACTTTCAGTAACTAAATAAAACACAATAGCTGCTACTTAACAGACTGAGATCCCGCCAAAGACCCATCTGAATGTCGTATAAAATTAAATGAACCAGAGCATCGTGATGAACCATAGATTGATTTTCTAATGCCCATCTGGAAAGCCACCACATTAATTAGAAAATCTATCGAAAACTATCTATAGATTATGGTATAATCACTTTGAGAGCAAGTTCCTTTACCTTATCTTTTAACTTAATTTACCAATAGATGTTTCAGATAAAAAAAATCGGTCGTCACAGGACACCCAACAGATATAAAACATTGAAAGCCATATCGTGTACCATCACGGTATACCACTTGGTTTTACTACCGAGATGTTTTATATCCAAGAATATATGCTGTAATCTTTTGTGGCATAGACTGGATATCATTTCCTTAATTCAATATAAATATATGGTATCTGCAGTTCAGTAAAAAATTAATATAACGAACGTAATGCATTGTGGAATTTGAAAATTAAGCTAACACTACTAAATTATTTGTAAAGTGATGAAATGTAAGAAGTATGTTAAACCTATTTATAATTTTAAAATGATCTCGACCGTGCCAAACGTGTAGGTACATAACTATGAACTCAACATAACTATAATATATCCTAATATGATATCTTCACAATCCAAGAAAATAAAAGGACTAGTCATATCATAGTGCCTCGTAAATGATTACGAAATGTAGTTTTTCCTTTTACACTAAAACTAGTTTTTTTTTTATTAGGGGCTTTTGACCTATGTCATATCAGCCCGCCAAAACCTAATATTACTAAGTTTAAAGATTTATTACCTTACATACATCATCTTTCAGTCTATTCATATAGCATTTTAGCAATCTCCTTAATAGGATTTAATCAAATGCTATGGAACATTCCTACATCTAATTTATTTAACTTGAAGTTATCAATAAAATATATCCTTTTTTTTATTATCTATATTTAATTTAAGGACTTCGGTTCACCAAGAACATGTTAGTCTCATCGTAACCTAAATATTTTTTTTAACATATTCCATCAAAACGTGAGTGCATTGTGGTTTTATCCAAATTAAGTTTCTATTATGCATGTTTGTTTCCTACATATTAATGTCTACTTTAATACAGTTTCAAAAATTTATTAACGTTTATAGTCGTAACTTGAAGATATTCTGCGTAAACCAGACTCAATAAATTTCCTATACCTATAATGAAAAAACCCCAATTTGATAAATAAATATATCCTTTCCATAAATTTTTAAAACAGAATAAATCCTGATATTAGCACGTTTATTAATTGCAACTCTCTTGTATTATCGTATATGAATTATATAGTGCAGGCAATATTATATTCTCGTACTAAGTATACTCCGGGGACCCCTCCGGCAGCAGAGCACGACGTGTTCCGATCCCCAACTGGATGGAGAGAGGAGGGGGGCTGCTGTACCAGCCGCTAGTACGATAATGACATTTTCATAAACTAGCATAAGATGCATTAGACTCAGTGTAATACACTACATCCTACACTCATCCACAACAAATGGGTTCTATAAGTGACCTTGAAATCAATACTTTGGCTTAACATTGCTAGGATAATTTCCGCGGAATTTACGTCTCGATTAAGCAGCCTCGAACCTTGTTTCCTCCATGGATTATAGCACTATTGTAAATACTTTTATACCAAATAATATTTATCCACCACAGCCATTCACGTACTTACGATTTTTTTTTTTTCCAAAAATTAGTCATTATAGAAACTAGGAGCCTTTGAAAATGAAAAAAGTGCTCGATTTTTACCGTCATTTTCAGACGTTCGTCATACAAATTTGATAAATAAAAACAAGTTTCCCTTTCGTGTTTTATAAGTATTTCTTTGGGGCGCACCGCGATACGATTAGGTTTCTAAAATACTTATTTTTCAAATTTGTCACCAACCGCATATCCTCTTAAGCAGTCTTCTCAAAAGTTCGGTAAAATTGTCAAGTTATCAATACCCATCCGGTTAAAAGCATTTAGTCAGTAAAAAAAAAATATATACGTTATTCAATTAAACGAATCATGTATCACACAAAGTAGATGTGATCGTAAAAATTCCAAGTATTTCAAATATATGTTCATTTGTACAAGCCAACGTGTGCACAGCTTAACAATAATTCATTTGAACAAATATCTACTCCCATATCATTTAATTTATTGGTATTATGGCATTGTAGACGAGAGGACATGTAGTCATAATATATATTTATTTATTTAAAATTTGTTTTTTTTTTATATATCTACACTCTTACATAATTTCTTAGTGCAATTATATTTAACTGTATCTATATTTTACACTGTATAGGCTCAGTGCTTTGACAACGACCTCACCTGATGTTAAGTAACGATGTGGTCCAGGATGGTAAATACACTAAGCCCAAAGGTAATGGTTCTCAAGTGATGCTGCCGGAACACACCTACTGGTATTCGGCCACAGGTTTTCAAAATTGAAGGTGGTTGGCATAGCACCCTACCGCACTATCAACTGCGCTATCATCGCGTCTGACTATTACAGGCAATTGCTAGATTTCAAACAATTACTTTAAAACAATAAAATAATAAGTTGTTTAATGAATACCTGTATGAAAGAATAAAAAAAACACACAAAGTAAACTCATTCACAATATCAAAAAAAAAAATTACATTATTGTAACAATTTTTCTTCTTTAATTGAATAGCGTATATATTCTCGCCCATTATGAGAAATTGACAATAGAGATAGACATACGTGTATTTAGTGCTTCCAATTGGCTGAAATTCAGTGAATTGAACAATAAAAGAACATTACGAAGGTTTCAATTGCTACCGGTCGACGAGCTATTGCCATACTAAAGTCTCTGAGACGACGCGTGTTTTATATTTATAAATAATTGAAGATCATCTTTAGCACCAACTAGAACACAAGATAATCAAAATTACCATTGACTGAGACGCCGTCCGCCCAAGATGACGCGTACGTGGATGTCAACCGAACAAATGAAACAAACGATATTTTGATAAACAACAACAAAACAATTAAGTGTTTGATTGTGCATGTGCGATTAGGATACTGTTATTAACAATTCGATTTTTGAAATCTGTGATAATGGCGAACAGTTACAATATGAAGGAGTTCAGTTCGACGTAAGTCAATTACTATTTAAATTTGATTTAAAGTAATATCGTATCCTGTAAATACCACCGTGTTTTATAAATCATTAGAATCTCACATTTATAACTATTAACATAAAATGTTATCATATTTAATGATCTCTTTATAACTAGAATTTATCAAAAACTACCGTCGTGTGCTTGTTTAATCTTCTTTGATATTTCAAGGACCACAGTCAACCAATAATTTTAACATAAAACACAAATTTTAAAACCAAATGAAACTATTTTATAATGCAATTACCTTCTTTATTATGATAATAAAATTTTATTATGATTCAAACAAGTATGTAATTTGTACATTGTATTTCTATATCAGACATAGGTAATGTAATTTTTACGCGTAATTAGTTCGTTTCACATTTTCTAGAACTTGTAATGCAGTGTGAAGATAGATTTACAACAATGTAAAATGTTTTCAAAGTGGTTTCCAATAGAACATATTTTAAAATAAATTACAGAACCGTGATTCCAATGAAGCTAGTCGAACACGATTTACTAGTACTTAAACGTTGCGCTTGAATTGTGACATAATATTTAATACAAAACAAATAACAAATTTTCTAGTAATAATAATGTTTACGGTAAAAATTCGCGTAGTCAACAGATATTTTTCTCTTGTGATAAAAATAATTTACGAACCCTATAACTTGTAGGGCATAAACTGACCAAATATTTGTTGATTTTTTTTTTTACCATAAAACGAATCAAATGATATTTCAGTTTAAACAAATAATACAATAATTTTACATATCTACATGCATAATATTATCATATAAAAATAAGTAACAATAATTGACTAAAGCATTACTAAACTGAATTATGTAATCTTTTTATTTTAATAATAAGTAAGTATTCGATTTGTAACGTATTTTTTAAAATAATCTGAACGATTTAAACAAATCTAAATTTCTTTTTAAAACCTATATTTTTAAACAAAAAAAATACTAGTTACTTAACTACTTACTTAGTAGCGCGCTATTAGTATCCCTTAGCTTAAGTAGAATATGTTTTATTATTAACAAAATTCTATTATAACATATAATAAAATATTTTATTGTCTTAGTCACGTGCACTTACATTAAATTACTTATATTTAATAATTAAATAATTAATTAAATAATAATTAATTAAATATTTACTGTTAAAAGAATGTCTGCGCTGACTAACGTGAGACGGAAATTTTATGTGGAAACTTTTTTTATCTGTTATAGTAAATTACATGTTTACAATTAAACGTACATTATGTCAAAGACAAGAAAAACATACGCAACACTACTACCGTGATTAAAAGTAGAAATGCGTCATTTCAACATATTTTTTAAATGTACTAATCCCTAGGTTAGAATTGTTCAAGGAAAGCTTTTAATTGCGGGCAATAACTTTGTACTCGTGACTGTATTTAATTACAGGATTTAAATGAAACTATCACATATTTATCTAGATTTGATAAGCTATCACATTATGCAGATGCGTGATGTTAACTTATTTCTGATATGTGTTATGTAAAATAATGAAAGGAGGCATCTCTTTCTTAAGCGAAATTAGGATTCTTAAATCTGCTGTATCACGGTGCCAATGAGTAAAATAAAAAGAAATAAAAAAACAAGCACGCATCGCTTTCTCAATCCAAAACCAGTATACGAAATCAAGGAAAATTATTGTATAAACTTGTTTATTTTAGTTCAAGTATTTGCATGAGCCGATCTCAATACACAATAAATAAAACTGACTCTAAACGTTTGTTATGACGACGATATTGAAGAAATATCTATGGTGTCATATTGATTAGTGACTAGCTTCGACGAATGCGCTTCGAAATTTGTGACTATATGTTAAGTTACCTAATCCTTTGTTAGTAGTATTTTCGAAGTGAAATCTGTAGCCGCATTGAGTGATTCTCGGTATGGGTAAAGATTATAGGTTCGCGTTACCAATGCTATGACGTCAGTCGTCAACATGCTATGTTATGTTAAGTAACAGTTGGCGTTTATGCGCTGGCTATTTATAAGTTTTTATATTTCAATAAAGAAATAAATAAATTGAGTATTTATTTCGTCGGTAATCCCTGTAACTACCTAGTTATAGTATGAATTAAAACATGCCATTAGAACATTATCACATGCGTTAGAAGCCATTCATTAATTAGGTAAGGATGATCTTGCAGATTTTTTATGTTTTAAAATTTTTATTTAAATGGAAGTGCACATTATGGAATGAAGCAAATATTCAGGATCCGAAATATAAATAGATTTTTCGTAATAATAAATTTCAACATGTAAAATATTAGTTAAGAATGGGTTTTACCCCCCTCACACTGGGGACCCTTACGTAATGGGTACTGAAAACAAATTTTATTGTATGAATTTATTTCTCGATACCTAAAATAAATTAGAATAATGGGTTAGTGAACGATTAGATATGCTATTGATCACCAATTTTCTTGTGCAATACTTTATTTATATACCTACAAGTAGATGTTATATAGCTACTTAGAAAGAAATCTATTTAAAATGTTAAATTAATTGGAACAACTGTTAGACCAAAGAACCTAGGTTTTTTTTATATGTTCATAAAATTTGAAATTGTTAATCCGTTTGATAAAAACATTGTTCACACACTTTTGTGTGTTTAAAGAATATATTATGAGTGCATAACATTATAAAATATTAGCCAAATACATATAAAATTATGTGACACAGATTTAACTAGGCTGTTTATGTAAAATATATGTCATGGTTGCTTTATTTAAAACATCTCAAATAAGATTATCTTTTATAATGTATTCATAATCACAAACGCTTTATTTGAGAATATTTAACATAATTAAACTATTAGGTCAACGAACTGTGTGAACACCTGATTTGAATTGTAATTTCTATATGTTATATAAATGAGTACGTATATTATATGTATCTGTTATCGAATTAGTTACTTATATGCATATAAAACTATTTTTATTTTTCTTTACAGAGCAGTTATGACAGAAAATGTTATTTATCCATCAACGATCTCAATAAATACAATCAATACTAAATGTAAAATCAAAGACTTGGAGATAAACGATTATGACCCGTTCCAGAATAGAAAATTGGAACATCCAAATTCGTAAGTAGTCATATAGTCTAATATAATAGTGTAATAATCAAATACTTTGAAGGAATTCTGCAAAAACAAAAGACAGAACTCGATGAATAACCGCAATTAAAAATATTTCCACTTAAATCTTCCAGAAATGTGCGATCGTTCGCTAACCTTTTAAAATCCTCGCTGGGCTCTGGCATTCTGGCAATGCCGGCAGCTTTCAAGAACGCTGGAACTGTTGTTGGCATTTTAGGCACCATAATACTGGGATACATCTGCACCCATTGTGTTTATTTACTGGTAAATACATAACATACTTACTATTTATTACTTGTTACTTTTAGTTTGATTTTGCTATTCAGTATGCAAATTTATAATATTCGTAATATACTGTACACATTGTAATCTAACAATGATAACATAAACAGTGCATCATGCAAGCAATGACCTGCGTCTTAGTTAAATCTAAAATCTGTTTTGCAATCATGAACATTTTATGTTCTGCTATGCTTTTATTTAAAACTATACAAAACTTTAGCTCCTTGGTTTTCAACGTGGGCGATAACGCCCCCTTGTGGAAATAGAAGACCCAGAGAAAATTAGAGGTCCTTTAGATAGTTCAGAGAGTACGAGAGGCGTGGGCGTATTAAACATACAGTTTAAAAAAGGACAATAATAAAAAAAATATGATGCAAAATAAGGTTGAGAAACTGTGCTTTAGCTTAATTAAAATCGTTCATATATATTACTTTTAAGGTCAAAACTTCACAAGGTGTATCAAGAGTAGCAAAAGTCCCATCCCTTGGTTATGCTGAAACCATTGAAGCAGTTTTCGCAAACGGACCACAGCCTTTACGAAAATTATCAAGAGCATCAAGGTATATTATTGTATACTACCTGTGTGCCCGCGGCTGCGCCCGCTTTATTTATATTCTTCACTACGTTTTAATTGTTTATACAGAAGCCTAATATTTAATTAATACTAAGACAAAGTAAAAATATTGCTTATAAATTCTAGCACTTGCCCGTAAAACTGTACATTGAATCGGTTTTTATACAATATTTTAGGAGTATTAATTTTTTTACGCGGATCCCTATTTATTTTCAAAACTTAAAAGTACCCCTAAGTTACCGGAGTAACATCAGCTATCTACCAAAAAAAGTCCCGTCAAAATCCGTCCAGCCGTTCCGGAGATTACCCGGAACAAACAAACAAATAGACAAAAATTTCAAAAATTTTATTTTTGGTATAGGTATCGTATATACATTCATATCTGTTTAGTATAAAAAATAATTTGGACAATACAAACAGACACTTCAATTTTATTTATTAGTATAGATTGTATCAAGATATAGTTATCTTTCGTCTTTCTCTCTCCTTGTCTTGAAAGCAACCTGCGCCCCTATGGTCTTTCTCACATGGTATTTCCTTAATTTACTTCACATATTGCATTAACCGATATTTTCAAAAATATTTTTTTTTAAATTCGGAGAGTGAAATGAATTCAAGAAACTCTTTCTTCTTTACGTATGTAGCTCTTGTACGTGCTTAGATGACAGTATATTTAACATATATAATTTATTTATTCTTTCTGCGTTATTTGCTTCTATTTTATTTAATTAAAACAAAACGTGTGAATTGTAAACACGTAGGCAATGTAGTCAATGTCAGTTGTGGCAAATACGCAATTTAAGAGCGGAATGACTTGTAAAATAATGAACCATTTTAAATCACACGTAAATACTAAACTATATTAATAATGTTTTGTGTATTACTATAAAAAAAACATACTCTACTGCCAAATCTTCAGAATATTATATTATCAGTGTTCTTTAAAACCAATCAGAATGTATGAAAACATTGGTTAATTATTCTATTAGTTCAAGTAATCTAAAAAATCGTACAAATAAATATATTTATAAATTTCCTAAACTAAATCGATCTTTATAAAGTTCTGCACATCCATCCCGATGAATAACAGCAAAATTTTTATTGCATATGAAATGTGTTTCATAAGTTACATGTTAAGTTAAAGAGCAAAACCTGGTAGGGCAGCTAAAATTTTTAAATTTTAGCGTCGAAAAATATTAATAACAATATTATTTGACAACTAAATATGTGCACGTGTTACAGAATATTTATAGACTGGACGATGGCTTTCACCATTCTTGGCGCCTGTTCGGTCTACGTCATCCTGCTCGTTCAATCTGTGAAACAGGTACTTGGATACTTGACAAATTTTTTTCATACCTTAGACTAAGTACTAAAAAAACTTACCAAGAATCACACAAACGGTGCGTGAAAAATTACTAAAATTAAAATAAGAACGAGAACTTCAAGATTACATAATCGTAAAAAAAAATCTATAACAATTTTTTACATGAGACAGCAAATTTTCAATAATAGCCTACAGTATACAAATAAATATACAACGCTTTTTAAATAATAATATTTATGTTACTAGACCTACCATCTAGTACTACCTTCTAGATATGTTCAGTATAGATAAATGGATATCATACATAAATGTGACGTGTGTTAAAATAGACCTACATTGTGTTCAAACACATAAAGAATAATGATTAAATCTAGTAGTTGCTAGATATAACATTGAAAAAGAAATTATGATAAAACATGAAGGTCGGCATAAAATGTATACTGATGGGTCTACGACCTCGGATGATTTAGGAATGGCATTTTATGACATGTATCGTAATCACACAGTTTTTTTTTTAAATTAACCAAGACGTATCTTTTATGTCTTTGGTACTCTATGCAGTATCCTCTGATATCAGTTAAATATTAGAAAGCATTCTACAAAAGTCGTGATTTTATCGGATAACAGATGTGCAATTCAGCATTTTTCGATGTGGCTCTGGTTATAGAAGTCTTCAATAGCTTATGTTATTTTAAATTATATTTTTAAACATCAGTTTAATGATCAGTTTCTAATATTACAATGAATTCCCTCTCACCTTGGCATCAAAGGTAATGAAAAAGCTGACTATAGTTCTTAATTAGGGTCAATAAAGAATATATCAAAGGATGTCAATAACTATTACTGGGATATGTTACCAAAATTTAGAATAGATGTTATAATAACTGGAAAGAATATTTTTGATGAAAGAAGTAAAGTAAAAGTCTAAAAGAAACTATATAGGTTTTAAGATTTCAAACCGTTCGCACCGTCAAGAAGTTTTGCATATCTCATGAACAAAAGAGAATACCCAAATTGTTCACATGTGGAAAAATTGATCATGTATAAGTTCGGGGTTAAAGTTTTTTCGAATTTTATGTAAAAAACAAGAGATTTTTTTCCTGTGTTTATTTCCATTCAATTACAGTATATGTTTGCCATTTTGTTCGATGACTTTCTGCCATATTGTAGATAGTGGTGATGATCCCATTGCTGTAGAAATTTTGGGACTTCTAATAAAAAAACGCGACAAGTAGTTTTGCCAATTCTCTCTTGATGTTGACCTGATACTGCCTAAAGAATTTTAATAAAACCGAAACAGGTAGAAATCTGAAGGTGAAAGGTTAGGGCTATATGGTGGATGCATTAACAGCCCCAGCCTCTCTCCAAACTCAGCCAAACTCTCTTAATTTTTGCTGAGTGGCAAAATATGTGTGTGGTCTAGCGTTATCATGTTGTAAGTCCACACCTTTTTTATTGATACCCGCCGCTTTCTCTCAAGTTCTTGCTTTAATCTCATTAGTTGTATCAATAGAGATTCTATAGAATGGTTCTGCCAGGCAGTAAAATCTCCTAATGATCAATGCCCAAGTAATCCCACCATATACACAGCATCACCTAATTGCGAATTAACCCAGGTTATGTCCCTATTTATGAAGCCTGGGCGACCTATGACCACGGCCTTTTTCGCACTTCCTTGTCGTACGTGATCCACTTTTCATCATCAGTTATCAATACATTAAAAAATGGTTAGGTTTCATTATGTCTTAATAAAGAATCGTAAATGAGTACACAGTTCATTAGGTTTCTTTCAGTGAGCTCGTGTGGCACCCACATATTGACCTTTTTGTGTACCCAGTTTTTTTCTGTTTTGTAGTCAATTCCCATTTCTTCAACTATTTCGTACTACTGATTTCGCTATTTCGCCGATCCACTTTTTCAAAAATTTCGTCCACTTCATTCCGTAAAAAGCTCCCAAACAAAATTTAAAGTAAAAAAAATATTTGCATTAAATTTCAACAAAAATCTTTTTATTTGAAATAAACCTCTACATATATTCCTGCAAATCCAAATCTCCAAATTTTTTCTCATTTACTTGTGATTAGAATTTTGTGTATCTATCTATTTTAAGTGAATTTATCAAAAATAGTAGAAATAGTGCAAAGATATGTCCATATCCACAGATATAGGCGTTTTTGGAGATGTGGTTCAGGATGGTAAACACACTTAGCTCTTATGTGATCCTGCCGGAACATACCTAATTGATGCTTGGTGTCAGGTTTTTAAACTTAAGAGTACCCTAACATCAAACCAAAATGGGCATTATTAAAAAACGCCCTACCACCATGATATGGTTTCCTCGCGATATTTTCCTTCACCGAAAACTCAGGGTCATTATAGCATTGAATAGGTGGGTTTGAACCTACGTCCATCGATGTAGAATTCGACCAAATTAGCAACTGAACCACATCACTCAAACTCACTATTGGTTTTACACCTACCTCGATTGACAAATGTAAAAAATGCGTACCTAGTGCCAGGATTCATAACTCCTATAAGAAAATGTCAATGTCCCGCATAATTAATTTTACGCGAGCGGAGCCGCGGAACTAGCTAGTCGATACTATACTATGTATTCTTTAATAATCACCGTAGGTGCCTCAAGAGTTAGGTATTATATCTTAATAATAAACTGATCCAATTCATGTTTCAGATTGTCGACGACTTCCGTGTTGGTAGTGGAATCAATGAGAACATGTACTATTTGATGTTTTTGGTACCGATTCTAATATTTACACAAATAAAGAACCTCAAGTACCTGGCTCCGTTTTCGGGTTTCGCAAACGTTCTTCTGGTGTTGACATTTCTCATTTGCTTGTACTACATTGGTTCGGAATTTCCTGATCTCGACTCGAGACCAATGTCAGTCGACTTAGGAAGATTACCTCTTTTTATTGGGTAAGTAGTGATTTAGTAATAAATCCTTATAAATTTACCATCAATAAGAAAGAAGAGATAACGCACACTATTAAATCCCTATTCTTTGTGAATAAAAATCGATCCTTATAAAGTTAAGAGGTGTACAAAAACGATTTCCATTTAATAAACAATTATTTATTAAAGGAAATGCGGTCGGCCTTTGTTCTATTTATTTATTACATACATACATATGCTCACGCCTGTTTTCCCCGAAGGGTTAGGCAGAGGTGAAGTAGCGAACTACACCCACCCACATTTCGCCGAGCTTAGTTCCGTCCCAGATGTGACAGGGGGCGAGCCTATTTATTTATTAGTTCACAATAATTGTTAAATCGATTCATGCTGTATAGTACACAGATATTAATTAAATCTAACATTGTCATGTACAATTTACTAGCAAACACAGCTTGCCTAATACAAATCTATACAAATATATTCCCCTGTTTCCTTCCTAGATAATATCATTGTAACAAATATTTTTACATCCATTATATCTCCACCACAGCCATGCCCGTGCTTTTTTTCGTACATTAATTGAGAAAAAAATGAGAGAATTCCTTATTTTTACTCACGTTTTCAAACGTCCCTCAAACAAATTTAACAAATAAAAGCAAAACGTAGAGGTAAAGTTTTTCTTATTTTGTAAGTGAGAGAAAAATTAAAATCAGCCAAGTTTTAGAGCATGAATGTTAATGATAAATTCACCAATATTGCATAGGTGCAATCAGTCCGAGCTGCAGTTGCCCCTTTTGCACTTATAACTGTTTCAAAAGGGCGCAACGCGATAGAAATAGATTTTTGAAAGTCGTCAAATTTGTTAGCAACTGCATTTCCTCTAAAAAGTTTTTAAAAGTGAGAATTAATTTATTTCAGAACTGTGATATTCGCAATGGAAGGCATAGGTGTTGTGCTACCCGTCGAGAACACTATGGCCTCGCCGCAACATTTCTTAGGTTGTCCTGGTGTTCTTAATATAACCATGAGTATAGTCGTGTGATGCTGTACATGATCATGGGTTTTTTAGGGTACGTGCGCTATGGAAACGAAGCAAAGGGGAGCATCACACTCAATTTGGACACTGGTGAAATGTGAGCTATTTTTATACTACATCAAAAACAAAGTGAACATTATGTCAAAGACACTGATAGAATAAGTGAGAAGTAATTATATTATGTGAAATAAATGGAATAATATATTACAGAAACATTAATAGAAAAATGAACTTACTATGAAATTAAGGCTGACATTTCTACAGCTTGATGAAACAGTAACGTTATAAGTTAGTCAAAGTTCATATAAATAAAATAAAATAAAAATAAAATAAAAAAAATAAAAAAGCCTTTTATTTCTTGCTTATACATTATACACAAGTAATCTTATATCTACTGTATTATACACAAGTAATCTTATATCTAAGTACAAAAATTAATAAGAGTTTTTTCTATTTATTTCTTGCACTATTAATAGCAAGAACCCCAGGTTGGGTAAAGGCCTCCTCCAAAGATGCCCATTTTTCGCTGTCCTGTGCTACTAGAATCCAATTTGAGCCGGCGGTTCTTTTAATGTCGTCTTCCCATCGTGTTAAAGGTCTTCCTCTACTTCTTTTCCCTTGCGGGCCTTTCCATATAGTTGTTTTTATAGTCCATCTCTGATCTGTTAGCCTCGCTACATGGCCTGCCCATTTCTATTTAAGCTTTTGTGCTAATTTCAAGGCATCTGTGGCTTTTGTTATTGACCTTATTTTTGTATGTCTTATTTTGTCTAATTTTTTTAACATTGAGCATGCTCCGCTCTAGTCCTCGTTGACATGTGTTGATTTTATGTTTTACTTTAGCTGTTAATTTCCATGTTTGACATCCGTACGTCAAGCATGGCAAGAGGCATGAGTTCATGATTTTGGTTTTTATATTAATTTGTAGGTTACTTTTAAAAATTTCTTTTAAGCTCCAGTATTTGTTCCATGTCTGACATACTCTTCTTCCTATTTCTTTGTCATTTATTTTACTGTCGAAACTGATTGTTTTCCCTAAATATAAGTAATTTTTTGTATAATTCAAAGACCTTCCATTAATTATTATTGGTGTTTCATAACTGTTCGTCATTGACATTGTCTTAGTGAAATTTATTTGTAATCCTACTTTTGTGCTAATTTCTTGTAAGGATTCAATCATGAGTTGTAGCTGTGAGCTTGTCTCTGATAGCAACACTATGTCGTCTGCGAATCTCAGATGACTTAGGAATGCACCTTGTATATATAGTCCTGATCTACTCCAATCTAATTTGCTAATGATGTTTTCAAGGATGGCTATAAATATTATCGGAGATAGAGGATCGCCCTGTCTTACTCCTCTCCTAATTGGAAAAAGGGGGCCCAGGGTTTCTAACTTTATTCTTCCCAAATTATTGTTGTATATACTTTTAATAACCTTGATGTATATTTCGCTGACTCCTTGCTCTTTCAAACTCTCCCATATGCTTGCGTGTGATACTGTGTCGAACGCCTTTTGGTAATCTATAAAAGCAAGATACAGGGGTCTTTGCTGTTCCTGGTATTTTTCTATTATAAGCTCGAGAGTATGAATATGGTCGATTGTAGAGAAACCTTTTCTGAAGCCAGCTTGTTCTATTGGTTGTCTAGATTCGATTTCCGGACTTATTCTTGTGTTTATTATAGAGGAGAACACCTTATATAGAGTTGGAAGTAAGCTTATCGGTCTATAGTTTCCTATGTCTTTTGGGTCGCCTTTTTTGTAAATTAGAATAATATTAGATTCGGACCATTGTGTAGGAGTTTCGGAATTTTGCAGAACCAGATTAAATAGTTCAGCTAGAGGCGCGGCTAAAATCGTGTATGCTGTTTTCAAAGATTCGTTCGTGATATTGTCAGTACCAGGTGATTTATTTAGTTTTAGTCTTTTTATTGCTTCTACAATTTCAGATTCGTTTATTAATTTAATATTCTCCATAATGCTGTCATGTGTAGTAATATTATTGACTGGGTTTGTGGGTGTTTCTGTTTTGTCACTGTAAAGGTTTTTGTAAAAATCCGTAGCTGTAGTGATAATATCTGTTCGTTTAATCAGTTCTTTATCTGACTTCTTTAAGCTTTCTATCCAAGTTTTGTTCGTTCGTAAGTCTTTATAGGCCTTTTTAGTGCTTCCGGAGAGATGTAAGTGTTTTCCTATGATATCGCGTCGGTATTTTTGATAGTCATTTTTTATATATTTATTAACTAATTTGTAGAGAGCGGCAAGTTCATTCTTCATAGATCTTGTTTTATTTTTGTATTTCTGTAGTTCTTTCCTTCTTTGTAATAGAGTTATTGTACTTGACGACAATATTTTGTGCTCTTTATTTCCGTCATCTAGCACACTAGCTAGCTTTAAGCTGCGGGTAATAGCACTTACTATGTTATCATAATAGGTTTGCACTGAAACGTTTCCCTGGCTGGCATTTTGATTGGATAAAATTAAATTCAAGTTTTTTGTGTATTTCAATATTTCTTTTTCGTTTTTTAGTTGGCTTGTTTGTTTACTTGCGAATTTGACTCTGCTTTTCTTTTGATTGATTAATCTTACTGTTGCTCTGATCATCCTGTGATCCGATGAGTAATTTAGATTTATAGTACCTATATCTTGAAATATTCTAGGTTGATTGGATAATATGTAGTCTATTTCGTTTTTTGTTGTGCCATTCGGAGATTTCCATGTCCATCTTCTACTTGGTTTCTTTTTAAAACAAGTGTTAATTATAGTTAAGTTGTTTTCTAATGCAAAGTCTACCAACCTTTGTCCTCTATTGTTTCTTTTGCCGTAGCTAAACTGTTTTGCAACTAAGTGCTCTTCTTTGTTTGATACTCCAATCTTTGCATTAAAATCTCCCATGACTATAATATTTTTATGTGTGTTTTCTAAAGCTTTGTCGATTGTTTTTATAAAATTCGTCTATATCGTTTTCGCTTGCCGATTCAGTTGGTGCATAAACTTGTATGATAGTTACCATGTAGCCTTGAAAATTCATGTTCAGTACTGCGACACGCTCAGTTATACCAGTAAAGCTTTGTATATCGTTTTTATGTGATTTATTTATTATAAATCCTACTCCGTACTTTCCGGGTGTTTGGCCTATGTAGCATAATATGAAGTTTTCATACTCCTCTACTTTCGTACCTTGGCGTCTTATTTCTGATATCCCAATTACATCGTATTTAATTTCTTTTATTGATTCTTCTAGTTCTAATAAGCGGTCGTATGTCGATAAGGTTCTAACATTATATGTTGCTATTTGTATTTGATTTAGTTTTTTTGTTTATTTTCGTGATTTGTTTCTTAATCTTTGGAGGGTTTTGGTCATACTCTTCCGCGGTGACCAGCCGGATTGGAAGATGTTTAATGTTTTTTATTGTTTGTTTGTTTCTTATTTGAATTAGATCTGTGTTGGAGGAGGTGCTTCGTTGCTATATTTGTTTCTTTGGGTTATTGTCTTTGTTATCTGTGTTTTTCTGTACTAGGTAGTTTAGAATTCCTGGTTTCAGGACTCCTTCTGAGACGCTGTTTGACCTTATGACCAGCGACCTGGGTTGCTGTGTTTTATTCTTTTTATTTATTTGTCTATTTCTCTCAATATCCGGTGCAGTGGCGTAATCTGGTGACGTGGCTAATTTCCGTTTGGTGTTGTTTTTATATATTACTAGTTTGTCGTATTTAATCACTGCTGTATTTCCTTTTTCCCTCTCTAATTTCAGCTGTTCTTGCAGTTCCTTCCTCTTTTCTAGCACATATTTTGGAAAGTCTTCTTTGATATAGAAATGAGTATCCTGTAGCGCTCCTTTTTGTTTCAAAAGTTTTATTTTTGTTCCTAGATTTGTAAAGGTTACTACTATTGGGCGAGGTCTCTCTTCTTTCTTCCCAATTCTTTTAACTTCTTGGATGTCACTGTTGGTTAGTTTGATGGAAAAATATTTTTCTATCCATTTAGCAACGCAGTTTTCTAGAGTTTGATATGATGTATCAGCCTCCTCGATGCCGAATAGTACCAAATTTCTTTTCCTTACTTGCTTCTCCAAAAAGTGAATCCTTTTTTCTTGAGTTTCCACAATTTCATTTAATTTTTCTTGTTTTTCTTCTACCCTTAAAAGTTTTTCTTCGAAAATTCGACTAATATTGTGGGTTACTTGTTCCGTAACCTTCTTTCCGGTTTCACGAATTTCTTGTCTTTGTTCGTCCATTTCTTTTTTTATTAATATAAGAGTTTTTAAAATATCTTCCATGGTTTGTTTTTCAATTTTCTATTACTTTGGTGTAGGTCGTGCCCTCTATTGACGAGCTATGTATTTATATATCGAACTCACTCGTGAGTCTTCCTATGTCGTTATTGTAATAGTATACCCTTGTTTTAATAGATGGCGTTGTGTGCAATGTTCATGTAAATAGCAATTTTGTCGAATCATCAACGTATTTACTTTTTTTTAATATCACTTTTTTTTTAATATCACTAGTTGTTTTGTTGTCACTTGTGCGCTCTTTAAATAGCCTTCTTAAGCTGTTGCGCCCTTGATTATGCGGGGGAGACTATAGAGCTGCAAAAATCACTGGATGATTTGCATTTTATTTATTTCACTATTAACTTGATATTGCACTCAATTTTTAATGTTTTTATTTGTTACTAGTTCACCAACTACACTGGTTCTTTATTTATGATAGTAATTTTGCAGTATTTCACTTTTAACAATTTTTTCTTATTAATCTTAACGGAGCCGATATTTATCGTAGCACAGTAGCGCCCTCAGTCAAAGTTCATATATATACATATATTACTTTGGATCAGAACAGAATTAACTTTTAAAAATAAGTTTTTTCCAAGTTTTCACTTCTATTTATTGGTACTTCTTTTTCACAATTTTGTAATATAAAAAATAATTAATGTTTTTCTACAACTATTACTATTATGTCGCTTGTTTTCTAACTTCAACTTATTCATTCCTGTTTTTTTTTTTCCACAGACCAGCGTTAATGGCAAAAATATTTATTGTTCTTGCCATTTTCTTTACTTATACACTACAATTCTACGTCCCTATGGAAATAGTATGGCGGAATACAAATGGTTATGTCACGAGGAAATATCACAATATCGCTCAAGCTATAATGAGAGCTGTTTTCGCGACTCTAACAGGTTATTTTATTTCTTAATAGGAAAGTAAATAAAATTATGGTAAAAAATACTAACTGACTGACTAAAACAACATTTTTTTTTTATTTATTTAAATTTAATTAATTTAAAGGATTAAAAGTTATAATTTTATTAATCTGTATATTAAAAGTTATTAATTTAATAAGTAAACATTATTTCATAGATAATATTAACTCAGTACAAATTAGAAATATGTACCTCTTCATTGATTTAATTCCATCCATCCAACCGTCTGTTCAACCATAATACGTCCACTGTTTTACATAGGTCTCCCCCAATGAGGTGGGCATTGCCATAATCGCCACGCTTGGCAGGCGGTTGAAGATCGCAGTAGGTGTTTGTGATACTCAGAGGATGCTGCTGCCTATTCCCTGGTTTTTATCTCTAAAACCTATCTGTTCTTGTGTTCGCTGGATGAAGATTATAATATTTTTTTTACATATATTAAGAACTCTCCTCGGATTAAAAACATCCGCTCAATCTTTGTTTTAGTTTCGGGCAATGTTATTTATTATTGCTTTGTCGTCAAGAAATTGTCTTTTGTGGTAATATTATAGAGTTCGATACTCCGACACGCTCCGTTAACGCCTAATATCATAGCAACCTGTAACAAATAAAACTAAATATCAAGCTACAGTCACGTACAATATATTTCATAAGAATCATAAATCCTGTATACCAAAATTCATCCAAATCCATCCACCCATTTCGGTTTAACTATGTCTCAAATAAATAATTTATTTACCTTTGTTGCTAAAAATATATCATTTCGGGCTTTAATTAAAACTTACTTTATGTTTTCGGCAGTAAAAAATTCATGATTTTTTTCTTTTGAATCAGGCTGATTGTCGTTTAAGAAAAATAGTTAATTACCCAGTATTTTTCAAGTTAATGCCATTTTTAACATAAACTGTACATTTTAGCATGGAATAGATTTTTAGATTAGATAGATTTTTAGTTTTAGCAGTCTCATTAAAATACGTCAAAAAATACTGTTTTGGAGAAAATGTTCACTTTTTTCTCGTTTTCATAAATATTTTATACCATATGATAAATATACACCACAGCCATAACCCTACATTTCGATTTTTTTCCATAAATCAATTTTTATAGAAACTAGAAGCCTTAAAAAAAATGATGACATACAACAAAAAAAATTAAAACGTAGGGGCATAGAAAGAAGAAAAATTAGGAAAATCGGTCCAGCTTTATGATTTCGTCTATTTTGCATAAAAATAATGAGCCCAAGCATCAGCTGTCCCTTTCGCGCTTTACAACTCTTTCATTGCGTGGCAATAGCCAGTACAATAGGTAATAGTGGTGTCATAACAATAGATTTCTGAGATACTATTTTTTTTAAGAGTGTCGGATAGGTAGAGAGATCACCTCTGAATGCCACCACTGTCATAATGGTGCACGTGATGACGTACACTGCCCGGTCGCAGTCTGGGCGGCAGTAGAAGTCTGACATAAGCCAGCCATCTTTGCCGGACGGGGGTCTATGATGCCTAGGAGTATTTCCCCATTTACAAAAAAGAAAGCTCGCTAAACAACATTTATAATTAGCTTTGTAAAGAAGGAAATTACTTTTACATTGATTATTGTTTTAAAAAATTACATCAATAACAATACCTGAAGGAGTCGTTAATTAATTTCATTATTGTTTTAAATAAGGTTATATCCTGTTGCACAACAGGATATATATTTTTTACATTTTACTTTTCTTTTTCTCAATCAAATAATAATTTTTACCATCGTAATATAAAAATAAACACAAAATATCAAAACAAATAATACAAATGCGCATACGAACATGTTTTATTTTTGATATTTAATGACAATAGCGGATGGTGGGCGCGTTGCGTTTTTCAAAGCGCTATCGCACATTCTTATCGTAATAGATCGTTTAATTACAGTGCTTGCTAGAGACTTTCGGCTTCAAAGTTTCGGTGAATTTTGGCTGAAGCCGAATATTTGGCCGAAAGCAAATATTTGGCCGAAGGTGGCCAAAGCCGAAGCCGGAGCCGAAGTTTCGGTCAGACACTAGCCTAGAGATGCGACTCGAGCCGTTTTTTTACTCGAGTGACTCTAGTGGATTTGTTAAACTCGTTTTCGAGGGAAATCAAATTTGACTCGAGTTCGTTTGCACACGAGTTACTGAGACAATTCGACGCGCAGCTTCGGTAAGCGCTACGCTAGGTGTCACTACATCACTAGTTTACGCCGGGACTTTACAAATTCAAACTTGCGTCTTGAATGTAAACAAACAGTAGTTAAATTCACGTGCGTCGTTTTATTTTAAAAAATATGTTATTACCAGGAATATTTAATTGTAAGGTATAAAAAAATCTGATTTAGTCTGCTTGGTATCTAATTATTGATTCTTGATTATCAAAAGCTAAATTTAATTTTGGAATAAAAATCATTTTGAACATTAAAAACTAATAATTTCTTATTTGTAATTTAAAGTCATTTTTACATAGCGACTTAATTAGTAGTAAGAAGTCATTTTATTTTTTTTTAAGATTAATTACATAAATAAGTTAAATAATATTTTGTATTCCATTTCATATTATTAAATATTACTAATTTAATAAAGTTATTTAAAAAGACTCGAAAACTCGAGTACAAGTCGAGTGACGTAGTAAAATTACTCGAGCGGCTCGAGTCACAAAATCCTACTCGAGTCGCATCTCACACTAACCCCCACACACCTCAGGCATGTCCCGAGACTTTGCTAACCCTTTTTGTATTGACTTTCATTTTTCCACATTGTACATCTATGGTTATGGTTATATTAAAATGGAATGAAAAATGTAAAGTCTATACTGATAAATAAAATTGAAGTGCCTGTTTGTAAAATCAAAATAACAACTATTTACTAAATACATATGAATTTACGATACGATACCTGTACCAAAAACACAAGTTTCAAATTTTTTATCTGTGTATTTGTTCCGGCTAATCTCCGGAATGGCTAGATCGATTTTGATGGGACCTTTGGTAGATATCTAAAGTTATTCTGGGTAATAAGTTACTAGTTATTAGGGTTCCGTAAAAAAAATGATAACTCATGAAATTGTGTACAATATACGATTCAATGGACAGCACCATCAAAACATTGTTTTCCGATAATTATTTAATAACTATATTACGCAGTGAAGAATATACGAAACAATAATAATATATATAATAATAATATAATAATAATATAATATAATAATAATAAAATATACGAAACGATATAATATTTATTATATATTTTACCTTTCCAGTTGCAGCAGCGGCGACATTACCACAATTAGAACAAGTTATAGGTCTCGAAGGGGCATTCTTCTATTCGTTCCTTGGACTCATAGCACCAAGCATGATGGATTTAATCTTCAACTGGGAAAAAGATCTAGGAAAATACAACTGGATTCTCGTAAAGGATGTCATATTAATTGTTTTTGGATTATTTGTATTAATAGCCGGAGTAACACAGAGTATAAGAGAAATTATATCTATTAATTCTAGATAAGTATGTAACTGTTACTAAAATAATTTGTTTACTGTTGTAAATATTATATATTTTGTTAATTATGTTTGTTTGTAAATAAAAATAATTGTAAGCGTTATTTTTTTTTTTATTTAATTAGGAAAAAAATATATATGCACCTACATGTAATGATGCAATTTAAATTAAATTTCAATTATTACATTTCGCGATTTTTATTTTATTTTATTATTTTTAATTTGAAAATCCAACAGCATATATTCTTATGTTAACTAATTCACAATATAAAAGTATGAAAAACCAAAACAGGAATTCACAATTTATACAGTAATTATTTAATGCAATAGTATATGGACAAGCTTAACCGTTCCTTTCATCCCTTCCTTTACAAATCTCGCGGCCATAATGCACTAATAGCAACGCATGCTACCCGGGCACTCGCTAGCCGATAGAATTTTTTTTTTCGAATCTAGCTAACGCTGTTGACCGGAAGGGCCTTTACAGCTTCACCGTGACTTTGGGGGCGAGTGCTGAAGGCACTGAGCCGCAAAAGGTGACTAGCACAAGGGCTACCAAAATGGTACGAACCTCGGCTTGGCCGTCACCTGAGTGTAAACTCTCTCGCAGGTTTGAACCTAGCTATACCCTACATTTTTTATTTAATAATAATAAAAAAGGTTCCTCACAGGACCTATGTTCCTGCGTGTTATGTGCAGGAGTGTGTATGCAGTGTTGTGCGTGTAATGCTTAATGCATGGGCAGTGTCACTGTATCGCGCTGGCGGCGACGTCAAAAGCCTCCCCAGTTGGGGAACGACACACGTATTGGGTCGCCGCCTGAGGGGGGCCCGGAGAGTGTGCGGTAGCAAAATTAGCCGCATGTCCCCGGAGCAAGCCCATAGAAAAGTAGTGTGTGCCGTTATAACAAAAAACGAAACTCGCGAGTGCTCCGTAAAATAAAACAAAAAATACAAGAAAAACAGTCAGAAAAATACCCAGCGGTACCAGTGCGAGTGTGAGATCCAGGTGTTGGCCGTGAGTCCATTATACATTTTCTTTTTATTTAAATCTTTATCCTGGTTAAGCAGTAAACAGTATATAATAGTATTACTATATATTATACAATACTATTAACAGTATATAATACTAATTTACAACATGACCCGGTGTACTTAGTATCACTTATACTAACGACATTAAAACTCTTCCTTCGCTAAAATTGCTGAAAATTGTGATCACTAATCTCAGGTATTGCCATTTTCTTAGATTATTACACTCTAATATATTACTTAATTTTATAATTTCCTTTCTAAATGATTTTTTTGTATGCCGAAATATGTCTATAGTATCATATAAGTTATTATAGGTGCGTGCAAGGCGTAATACAACCTAATTTTTGGCATAATTAGTTTTAGTAAACGCTACAACGAGTAGTGCTGTTTTACGTGTACAATGTGCTGGTACTCGTAGTGATATTATTGCTAAAAGTTCGGGACAATCGATGTACCCTGATAGTATGGAGTGTAAAAAGACCATGTCGTATTGTCGACGTCGTACTTCTAAGGGATCTATGTAACTTATCTATGTAAATATCTGCATAACTTCAAGTAGTTTGTGAATTCTTTGTAAGCCTTAGAACATAGAATTTTTTTTAATAGCTTCTATACTATCTACATACTTATTGTATTGAGGGGACCATAAAATTGAGGCATATTCTAGAATACTCCTGATATAGGCGAAGTGAAGCATCTAAATACTTATGCTTTATGCTATTGAAGGGTTCGCATAATTGTTTGATGAAACCTAGCTGTTTATAAGCCTTACTTACCATAATGTCAATATGATCATTCAAGGTCAACTTATAATCTAATATAACGCCTAAATATCTTACGCTAGTAACTTTTCTTATTGGAACATTATTTATGTGATACTGGGAGTTTATCGTTTTCGTTTTTCGTGTAAAACTAATGTATGCACACTTCTTGAGATTATAATTGAATTTTTTTTCAAGTGCGTTAATATCTTGTTGAATATTTATCCAATCAAAATCTGATGTATGTTTAGAATATTTTTTATCATCTGCAAACATTATAAAAATCGAGAATTTAAAACAATTTCTTATTTTGAAGAGATAGGCATTATAAATAACATAACATAAGCTCACGCCTGTTATCCCCGAAGGGTTAGGCAGAGGTGAAATAGCGAACTACACCACCCACATTTCGCCGAGCTTAATTCCGTCCCAGATGTGACAGGGGGCGAGCCTGTCGCCATATCGGGCACAAATTCCAAACTCCGGGATGATCCTGAGTAGATAAACCCAATACCCACTTGACCCGACCCAGGTATCAAACCCGAGACCTCAGAACGGCAGTCGCACCGTAATACAACTGCGCCACCGAGGCAGTTATATATAGGCATTATAAAGAAGTGGGCCCAAAATTGAACCCTGTGGAACCCCAGAGGGTATTTGAATAAAATCGCTACGCGAGGCACCTACTATGACGCTTACATCCTATCGTGATATAAGATTCAAGCCACCTATTTAAATTGCCACGTATTCCAAGAAAGTGAAGTTTCTGTAGTAAGAGGATATGATCTACACCAGTGATTCTCAACCACTGTGCCGCGGCACTGTTGTGTGCCGCCAAATTTCAAAAGTGTGCCGCCAAATTTTGCAAATATATAATAATGTAAATATTATTAAATTATATCATTTAAAAAGAAAAATATTTTTAACAACATCAATTCAAGTATGCAAGGGCCTAATGAAAATATCTTAAACTCAACCGATAAGCTGGTGGTATTCAAAAAACAAGTAACTTTATGGAAAAATAAAGCTCAGGAAGGCAATTTAGAAAAGTTTGAGTCAGTCCCTAAAGACAGTTATAAACTATTAAATTAATTTTTGTTGATCATTTGACAACATTAGCGGAGAGAACTATTCATTATTTCCCAAAATTAGATATTAAGAAATTTGATTGGGTTCGTAATCCATTTCTCATAACGGATACTTCTGTATTTGACATAACTTTGAATGAAGAGGAAGAACTCATTTTGCTTTCCAATAATCCAGATTTAATTTTAAAACATTCAGAAGAATCAATTAATACATTTGGGATTAACATCAGATGCGATTATTTAATGATAGCCAAAAAAGCTTTAAACATATTATTACAATTTTCCACAGCTTATTTGTGTGAATTCGGATTTTCAGCCTTAACCAACATTAAAACTAAAAAAAGGTTGTTAAATGTAGAAGACGATATGAGAGTAGCATTGTCATTTTTACGACCAAATATAAATGAAATTATCATAAAACATCAAGCTCATATTTCGCATTAAAAATATTCTTATTTTTAGTAAGTAAATTTTTTTTATCTTTTTCTTTGTGTGCCGCCAAATTTTGAAATCGTTAAATATGTGCCGCAACAAAAAAAGAGGTTGAGAATCACTGATCTACACGATCGAGTGCTTTTTCCAAATCAGTATAAATTACATCAACTTGTTGTTTGTTATCCATACCAGTTAAAACATAATTTGTTAACTTAGAAAGGTTGGTAACTCTGGAACGATTTTTTGTTACACTATCATGCCGGCTAGGTATGGATTTAAAAATTCAAGGACTAATACATTTATACACTAACTTTTCAAAAAAAAAATATCTACTGTATTTAAAATAGATATAGGTCTATAATTCTGAATTTAACTTCTAGCTCCACTTTTATGGAATGGCACTATCAGAGCTTCCTTTCATTTTTCAGGAAAGCAACAATATTTATTTAGTGAAAGGTTAAACAAATCTGTTATTGGTTTAACTAAATGTTCACCACAGTTTTTTAAAAAGATAGAGTGGATTTTGTCCCTATAAGGGCCTTTATTAATCCTAAGAGATTTGAGAATTTTAAACACAGAGTAATCTACGTTAACTAAATTATGCATTGTATCTAACGTATATTTGAAGAAACTTCACAGTAAATTAATGCAAACTATTTTTCACGAAGACGCTATCAAAGAAAGTATTAACCCCTTTACAAAATTCAACTTCAGAAGTAAATACTATTTCGCATAGAATTAATTTATTAGGATATTCTGAACTATTTGTTCGATTTTTTTACATATGACCATAGTTGCTTAGAATCAGACTTAATAAGTTTTTTGTATACGAGTCAAATGATGATCGTGACATTGTTTTTGCATAACCTTTTGTATGACACGTAATAAAGAATATTCGTTATAGTCACGCGTGTTGTTAAATTTTTTCCACTTATTGTAAGCTCTATTATATTATATTGTAATCTATTTACGAAAATATAGGTGTCGCTGAAAACAAGATCTAAAGTATTATGAATAACATTTTTAATATTTTGAAACTGATTGAGACCTATGTATCTCGCTCAAATATATCTATAAAAGATGTGGTCGTATTTTATCCCTACAATTTAATGTGCATCATGATTAATGGACTCCTGTTTGAAATAGACGCGTTTTGCATACCTATCTATTAACAAACTCGCTGTGTGTCTGCGGCTGCGCCCCCGCGTTTCATCTGTTCTACACTGCGTTCTATTTTTTTTTTAAACAGAACCCAATTTTTTTTTTTCCTAATTTCTTTTTGTACTAAGATAAATTAAAAATATTTATCATACATTCAAACACTTACCCGAAAAACTGTGAGTGGAATCGGATTTTATTCTATTTTTTATGAGGTTTATTTTTTTTACGCGGAACCATAATTTTTTTTTTTAATCAAAAACAAGCCTTCTTACGTGGCGTCACTTCTGCTATCTAAATATCGGTCCAGCCGTTCCGGAGATTACCAGGAACAAACAGACAGACTGACGAACAGACAGAACAAAAATTAAAAAAATGTATTATTGGTATAGGTATCGTATATACATTCATATCTTAAATAGATAAAAGTAAATAAAAAGGATTTTGACATTACAAACACACTTCAAGTTCATTTATTAGTATAGATATAGATTAGTATACTTGATGAGAAAAAATTACTAAAATTATTTATAGTATGTATATAGGTACCTATTTCCTATTTCAGTTTAAAGTTCGAAACAATAACAAAATTTTGATTTGCCTTTACCGAATAAGGCACTTTTTATTTTTAGAACTATTGTCATTTCCCAGAACTAGGAAAGGTAAACGAATTGTGCGCTTTTAAACTGAACTAAAATAAACTTGAGCCAAACGCCATTCGCCAGTCGGTAGAGCGCGTTGCTCTGTTTCGCAGAATTTATTTATTATGCAATAACACAGCTGTTTCATTGATGCTTAGTGTGATTTAGTGTTTTAATCTGGATTTAGAAAAGAGAAAATGATTCCGGCTGTGAATACTAAAATCGTAAGTCTACTTGTATCCTTACATTTAGGTTAAATTTCAAGATTAGTGATTTCATTGGTATTTCTTATCATTTCGATATGGAATCGAACTGATAATGTACTGTTACATAGTTATTAGAAATATAAAATTATTTGTAATACGGTGAGTTACCCAAGCAACATGAGTGAAGCGGAAAGTGCGGTTAGTACCTACATATACAACTGAAACTAATTCAATTTGTATTAATGTCATATCATGTAATCACAAATTAATATTCATTACAGTTTAAAATATTACGTAGGTACATAAAATATACAAATTACTAAGATAAAATCGGTTCAAGGTTAAGCGTAGATCTGGGTACCTATACCTACTTTATAGTGGTTGACATTGAAAGATCCCCCACTGTAATGTTTCTCATTGTTTACCCAAAAGGAGTTGACAGTGCACGTGTCGTGATAGTCATAAAATTTACTCAGTGATAAAATGAGCAATTTAGAAGTGGCTATAATTGATTTTATAGAAAATATTACTGTATGTATACAATAACTGTGCTTGTCATAAATTTTTCCTTCAATATTACTTACCACAGACTAATTATTTAATTTAGTAGTCAACTTTTTAACACCAGAAATATTTCAATTTCTATGTCTAAAGTCATACCTAAAATGATTATGTAAAACAAATATAATAGTAATTATCGTCATAGTGTTATCATATTTGCTGTGAGTTGATAACAATTACAGATTCTACAAAAGTTAATCAATACAAAACACTATCTTATGTGTACTTTCTGCACAAATGAATACTTTCATGAATATGTATATATTTTAAACCATGTGTCAGGCCAAGTTAAAAGTTTTTATAACTCTAAAATAATAATTAAATCCCATTTGTTCCAGATTTAATTGATATATTTTGTAGTTACGGTTGTTACAGTATATTTTATTTTATAATCACCAGTTCATTTATTTAGAAAAACCCCTTTATTTAAGTAAAAAAGAATTATTTAAAGAAACAAATATACTATTAAAATGTTTTTACTAAGCTCCTATAAAATAGTAAAAAGTTATTTAGATGTTTGTATAAATTTTACAATATCAATTTCTAGGTTTTACCAATAATTGTTGGAGTTGGGTCAGTAGTAGTATTAGTGTCAGTTGTTGCCAATTGTTTGTGGGGTAAAAAGTCAAAGGCACCAAGCAAAAAGTTGGTAGCATTAGTGGATCCTAATGTTAAATATGCATTACCTCTTATTGAAAGAGAAGAAATAAGCCATGATACAAGACGGTTCCGCTTTGGACTACCATCTTCAGAACATGTTTTGGGTAAGAAACTTCACACACTTTATAAAGAAGTTTAGTATAACAATATTTAGGATATAATTTTTATATTATACTTAACCCCTTGCGCACTATTCTGGCGTTTACACCAGCTTTCCATTGTTTTTCTATTGTCTCATTTTTATGGATAATCAACATTATAAATTCTGTAAACCAATATGGATGTATTGCGTACTCCTATGGGGGACCGCTAGCAATTATCCATACTGCAAAGAATGCAAAATATGAATTTGCAATGCTTTGCATAGCATAGCTAAAGTGTCATAGTGCCATCACTAATGTTAAAATCCACTATTATTTAGGCATGAAAACTAAAGGATGACATTACCAACAATACACAAAAATATCATAAAAGACTGCAAAGGCTTCCTAATATACTGGCTGGTTGGACAACTAGCTATCAAAAGCGACTAAAAAGGAATGATTTTTAAAATACCTAACAAAAAAGAGTAGTTGTTCTCTCTGGAGGACACACTCAATCCATGAAAATTCTCCCTTCAATACATCTAATCATAGTAACATTTTACTGATAGCAGATATAAAAAAAAATTGTAAAAATAGTTTTGTTCAATCAGTTGTTCCCAAGCTGTGGTCCAGACTACCAGTGATCTGCAAGATCCAACATATGCTCCATAAATTATTTCATATTTCGGAAAAAGTGCATAGTCACCTAGATGGTAAACATTTACACGGGGACTAGTGGAGTAGCTTTTAGCAATAATATCAGGTTCAAAATTTCTGAACTTGTAAAAAAGATACAAACTCAAAAGTCACATTAATTCAATAAAATAACTTTCTAATAAAAATATTTTATATTTAAATAATATTAATCAAATCAAAAAGAAATCAAAAGTGATCCCTCATCAAGTAAAGATTGGGAACCACTGTGCTACATTGAAACATTTCACATGGAACTAATTTTTTTTTAACCTGTATATATCAAGTATCAAAGGTCTTTATGTGCTTTGTTTTTATAACTTATTGTATGCACTAAATAACTGTGACCTTACTCCGTGAAGTACTTTTGCCTAGAAACAATACAATGAAATCCTGTTTTTAGTTAGTTTGTAAGAAAGGTGGTTTCGTTTTGAGTTTTCTAATATAATTAAATAAAGTTATTCGTTCCATTCATTACTATTTTGTAACTAAGATTTTACTACTATGAAGTCATTATGTTTTATTGCAAAAATTTTCAATTTTGTAGAATTATCACAATACAGAATAAAACTTTGTAATGAATTAATGTATGAAATTTAATCAAGGGCAAGTTAGTGGTTTATGAATTATTTTCAATTATCGATTATTTAATTTATAATTAAGCATCTTTAATATTCTAGTGTTAGTTTATGTTTGAAATATTACATTTTGTATGTAAATGTATAGTATTACATCAAATATTACAATAGGATCACAATTTTATTTCAGGTTTACCGATTGGTCAACACATTCACTTGTCGGCCAAAATCGATGATGATTTAATCATAAGAGCATATACACCTGTCTCTAGTGATGAAGAGAAAGGCTATGTAGATTTAGTAATTAAGGTAGGTACATGTTATATTTTCTATAGAAATCTATTCAATAATGTAGTCCTTATATTATTCAGAAATATATTTACTATTTTCTCAGTCAACGCGAAAAATAATAAAAACATTGAATAAAAATAAATATTTATGACACATTAGGTTTTTTTGTTGTTGTAAGCCTTATTACAAATTTTGTTATATTCGCCGTTTGGTTTGGGAGGAGTTAGCAGATAAACGCAAAAAAAAAACGAATTTATTTTATGCCATCTGTTTTCTCTTAATTTTGATAATTTAATTTAAATCATTTTAGTCAACTTTGGTGTTTGTTAACTTAATTTTCCTCTGTCGATAATCAATAAAAAATTGTGATATGGTTATTGCGTCGTCAGCATTATAAAGCTATTTTATTCCGTTTCAAAGTCCTATCGATTTTTTGCGTCACTCTAAATAAACATCTTAGCATCTTGCGGAAAAATTAAGTATTAAAAATGTAGCCGGATGTTAAAAATCAATACAAACCTGATTATGTAGTACTATCCTATGATATATTAGACCCTTGCCTCCATTTTTTTTTTAGACGTGCGTCTTAATAATGCACACAAGTATAAAGTAAAGCTGCAAATGGTTGACAGTTTAACAGGGTGGTAGGACAATTGAGCTCAACTAGATCGTGACTACCGTACACTTGTGAAAACCCTATTATAGTGAGACGTTTAGACGTATATATATAGGATACTTTAGTCGTGTTAGAAAATATAGGTCGGCATAATGTTGGCGATTCACATTTATTGTAAGTCATCCATTATTCTTGGATTGTACTTAATTGAATATCGGACAAAGCGCAGTTATTTTGCCAATAAAATATTTTTTTAAATTTCGTGGTAATAAAAAAAAACCAATTGTCCTCATTCTGAAAGTAACTACTTTACTTACTTTAGATTACTTTAGTACTGTTTTTGTATACATGTTACCACAATCTCATCTAATGTGGTCCTGGATGGTAAACACACTTTTACCCTAGATGTACCGGCTCTCAAGTTATGCTGCCGGAACACATCTATTTGGTGTTTGGCGACAGGTTTTCAAACTTGTGGTTGGTAGCTACCAAGCCGGGCGTTATTAGAAAATGCCTTACTATATGGTTTCCTTCACTGAAAGCTCACGCTCATTATTGAGTTGGTTATGGGTGCGAACCTGCGACGTTCGACGCGTAATCCAACCGCACTAACAATTATGCCATCAATGCTTCAATGTTACTTTACCATGAGTATTTATGGAGTATACTATGGTGACCATGAGTGACAAATTAATTTTTCTATCCAAAGGTATACTTCAAAAACGTTCACCCCAAGTTCCCGGAAGGTGGCAAACTGTCTCAGTTTATGGAAAATATGAAACTTAATGACACGATCGATGTTCGTGGTCCTTCCGGACGATTACAATATACCGGAAACGGAGTGTTCCTAATTAAGAAGCTAAGGAAGGACCCGCCCACAAAAGTCGTGGCCAAGAAATTGAATATGATAGCAGGTACGTTCACTAAGTGTGAGATGAAACGAGCCTAATTTTATGAGTTGTGAGTCGCTATATTGTGTTTCATATACAAGTGTGTTTTTTGTGTCACACGATGACGCAAATTGAATGAATAATGTGTCAACTCACGCATGTAAATACAAGTGAATTTCGGTCGCCATGTGTGGTGTTCGAGTACGAGCGAGTCGGGAGTGACGGAAACTGTTTAGTACTGAATGCACAAGAATTAACGTTTTTTTTTTTTTTCTTTTTTGTAGTTTTTGATACGGATAAATTCTTATGTTGAGGTTGAATAACGTAGTATATGAATATACGTTTTAGTCTTTTTCTTATTAATCATTTTTTCTAACATAATCTGTTATTGGTTCATAAATTCATATTTGTTATAAATCATCACCACTGTTGGACACAAATACCTCATAAGGGCCATTTCCAATATTACGTAAGCATTGATGGGGCGGGTTATGCTTTGCTTATTTTTTATGACGTGGGTTACTTAAGAATGTTAGTTTTTTTGAAGTTATACATCTTTTGGTGCATTAGGGAAAAATGATGAGAGTAAATTTTTCGATGCGCGCGCAACCGTCACGAAAAAACGACACCCTGAAGTTTTACGTCAAAGAAGTATAACTTCTTACGTGGGTACATAAGTAAACATATACTTTTTTTATATTTAGAATTATTGCTATGTTTATATAATCAAGGGTGGGAGAAGAGTTTTGCTTACTTTTGCATGTCAGGGGGTTTGATTATACATAATACTTCAACGCCCCTAAACGCGTTGATAGAATAAAATAATAATGTTAAGGTATGTAACGTACCAGTACAAAATATCTTTTATTAAACAGTTCTCATGTTTTCGTTTTAACATTTTTTTTTTTGTTTTTTTTCTTTAAATAGAATGAATGAATTACATAAAGTAGGTATATTGTATAATGTATATAATACCTATTATGGTTTAAAAAAATTGTATCATGTTTATCATTTCGAGTACAATAACATTGATTATACGTTGATATCGTAATAATGAATGACAGTGGGGTTTTTTTGAATAGTAACCAATGAGTTAAAAAAAATGAATAATCATCCACGTATATGATGTTACGGATAAGGTTCGGCCTGTAAGCCGCATGCGGCCCGCACGGTCTTTTGATAAGATATTTAAAAAAAAAAAACTCTGTGTATATTACATCAAGGGTAAGGGATTTTCTTGTTTCTCAAGTTGAAGCTCAACCATCTTATTATTTTCTATTAAATATTCTATTTGGTTGGGCGGGTAATCCGCATTTTTTTTTTTCTTTCTTATTTTGGTTTAATTAGCCTATGCAATGAATCGGGGGTAGTTTTCTGACGCCGGACTTTCGGGTGAATGTCAGTCGCGAACCGTTCGCTTACCGTGCGCCTGCGTTCCTTGCGCGCAGACGTCATTCCGCATAATAATTACAATTAAGAATTAGCCTACAAAAAAGAACTTTAAGTGTGGTGTAATTACTGGTGGCCACCAGGGAGATACGAGCCAACGGGACCCGCAGGTAAGCGATACACATTTTTACCGATGGTTTTTGGTGTTAGATACACCCCTGGTTCATTGCAAAGGCTATTTATCCGCGGACCTATCCATAGTTTATTAATTTGAGCCTGGATTGTTTCCAACATACATTTGCATAGGCAATTCTTCCGCAGACCACTCAAAGACAAAGTTGGACAGTCACGTCTCCGCGTGTACTGTCGTAACAGTTCTCAGCCCGCTACAGGAGCACGGCTATTTACACGCCTGCCTATCCACTATTAATTCGCTGTTCTCACGTAAACATTTTTTTTGAGCCAAAAACCTACGCGTGAGTTTCATCATAATGCAGCTGATTTCTGCGACCTTTAACAGGTCCTCGGTCTGCCTTGTGAGGGGGGGGGGGGGAGCTTACCTACGATGCGTCTTTCTTCACGCGGCAGCCATTAGAGAAACCGTTGGTCCCATCGGGCATCGGTTCCACGAGCAATGTGCCTAGACTACTGCCACTTACGTTTAGCAATTCTTCGGGCAATGTACGGTTACATTGCTTCTCCTACGGGTTTTCTCATTTCTGATTCGATCACTTTCGTTTCAATGTTTTTAATATATCCCCGCTACAGAATTCATCTAATATTACATTGTTAGAATTATGTACACGTTTTATAAATTTCATAAAATATACAGGAGGAAAAAAAAATACAAAATGGTGGTTAGCTATTTTACTAGGAACTAACCAGGGGGTTGTCATATTCCATGTTATTTATTATTTCCAATACACTTACTCCAATATACCCTAAATTGCCATTAAAACGATATAATATCACAATACAAATAACGCAAGTTATTGAATAAAAAATTAAGACTACTCCATAAAAAACTCAGATCTGTCAAAGTTTTCATTTGTTTACGTGAATACACTTTACTTTAACTTGACACTCGTATCGATAATGGTGTTTGAAATCTATGGAATTTCTAGTAACTAATTTATGATCAGGGCCATAAAGAGTCGAGAAGTTACCATAAATAATTTAGCAAACAATAGGTACGGTTTGTCAAACAGGAAACTGATTAGGTACGTGGTATAATTCCCCATCCCAAATGCGGCGGGCGGCCCCGGGGGGTTTTAGTGGGTATTTGCGGACGCTTCACGTCCGGGTGAATCCCACACTGGCACGGAGTTCGTCCCTCCGTGCCCCCTTACCTATTGCATTGGGGGACTCCGGTCTCACTAATGCAATAGGTAAGGGTAGTGCGTAAATGCATTTCCCCTCGACAAAAAAAAAAGGTACGTGGTATAATTACCGCTTTATTTGTTGGCCAGGTGGCACTGGCATAACACCAATGTTACAACTGATCAGACATATATGCAAGGATGTCAATGACCGGACCGAATTGAGATTGCTATTCGCAAATCAAACGGAAGAAGACATCCTCCTGAGAGATGAACTAGAGAAGTACCAAAGAGATCACCCAGAACAGTTCAAACTATGGTATACTATCGATAGACCTAATGAAGGTAAGATTCATTTACCTACCTATATGTCGTATATATAAATGTCACACAGCTGATCTCTATTTCTATACTAATAAATAATATTGAAGTGTCTGTTTTGTAATGTCAAAATCATTTTTTTCTAAATAGATATACGGATACCTATACTAAAAATAACAACATAAGCTCACGCCTGTTATCCTCGAAGGGTTAGACAGAGGTGAAATAGCGAACTACACTATCCACATTTCGCCGAGCTTAGTTCCGTCCCGGATGTGACAGGGGGCGAGCCTGTCGCCATATCGGGCACAAATTCCAGACTGAGATGATACTGAGTAGAAAAAACCTAATACGACTTGACCCGATCCAGGTATCGAACCCGAGACCTCAGAACGGCAGTCGCACCGTAATACAACTGCGCCACCGAGGCAGTTATACTAAAAATAGTTATAATAAAAATGTTTAAAATTTTGTCTGTTTTTCTGATCAGGATAATCTCCGGAACTCCCGCGTACCTTGTGTACTTTTAATTTTCGAAAATAACTAGGGTTCCGCGTAAAAAAATTTATTAAAACTCATTAAAATCCGATTCAATGCAATTTTACGGGCATGTGCTTGAATTTATGAGAAATATTTTTACTATTTATCTTAGATAGTAATTAACAATTAATTAGGGTTCCATATAAAAAAAATTATAACGCAGTGAACAACATCTGAAATGCGGGCACATAGCTAGTTTGTGATAAAATTAATTAACTTTTAGTTTTATATCGAAACTGCCACATTTACATTGTATTTCCGCAGCAGTATAAAGGAAATACTCTAAAACAGTGATTCTCAACCTTTTTTTTTGTTGCGGAACATATTTAACGATTTCAAAATTTGGCGGCACACAAAGAAAAAGATAAAAATTATTTACTTACTACAACACACTGCATAAATATTTTTTTTTTTTAAATGATATAATTTAATAATATTAACATTATTATATATTTGCAAAATTTGGCGGCACACAAAAGTGCCGCGGCACAGTGGTTGAGAATCACTGCTCTAAAAAAAAACGATATATTTTTGCAGGCTGGAAATACAGCACCGGTTTTATCAACGAGGACATGCTCCGCGATAATCTGTTACCGGCTTCGGATGACGTTCTCGTCCTGATGTGTGGACCGCCGCCGATGATCAACTTCGCCTGTAACCCGGCTTTAGATAAACTCGGATTCAAAGAGGAACAACGTTTCGCATATTAAATTACAACTTATAACGATGAATGTAATTTTGTATTGTTAAAATAAATAATAAATAAATTAATTAAAAAAAAAACATTTTACGGTTTCGAAGCGTTTACGAAAATTATGTCATTCAAATATGACGTAAGCATAAATGGGAGGCTTATACTTTTTTGATGATATGCGTTGGGTCTGTGTAGCTATTACGTAAGCAATGTTTACTTATGTATATAAGCAGATTTTGTAATAATTATGTTAATGCTTAAGGTATTAACACGCGTACGGACTGGACCGCGGTCATGATATGGCGAGTTGCAGAGTCGTCTAAGTAGGGATGGGGGAAAAAGATTTTTTTATCGATTTATAAAACATCGAATTCCAATAAATCAATCTTTTTTTTTTCGACTTGTTTTGTTTGACTTTTTATTTGTAAATAGTATTCTTCCAGTGGTAAAAAAACTGTTTCCAATTGTTTTTTTGTTAACAGCACTAAAGGTCGTCAATACCATATAAACAAAAAAAGAAGAACGCCTAACGTACTAAGGAATAAATGACACTGTACTGTTTTATCTTTGCCTATTTACAGATAATCATCATAGAAAACAAAGGATACTATAATAATCGATAAGTACTTTATTACTTTGAAAAATCACATCGATTTTGACCCTTTTTTTACATAGAGAAATGCATTTAGGCACCGTACTCCCATGCGGGAGAAGGGAGGGTGTGTGGGACTAACACTAGGGAAGGAGAACCTAACGACTCCCCGCTAAAACCCTATGAGTGACCGTCTCTACCGTCACACAAGGGGGATCATCAAGCTTAGATTTGAATCGATGTTTTTCGGAAAAGATCCCCATCCCTACTTAGGCGACTGATGACGTCGTCCGCGGTCAGCTGCTTTACGTCGCCATGGTCGGACTAGAAACGAATCAAAACTGTCTGAAGTTCTGCCTACGTAATATTCGAAAGGCCGCATATCACAGAATAGACATTCCATGAAACGGAATTAATGTGAAATTTATGTATCTTTTTAACCATAATAATGTGTAAACGAATTTTAATAACATTATCAAAATAAAAATTAGAGGCTTTGTGTCGTTCGTTGTTATAATTTTATAATATTAAGTGTCATGTACATTATGCTCTCAGGTCATATGTTTGTTGACAGTTGTTCAAACTTGAAGATTTCAATCCAGGTGAATATTAAAAAATATCACCACCAAATTTCACCGATAGATCAGGAATCGTAACGAATTCTATAAACTTAAACCATTTTCTGTGAATGTACAAATATATATTTTTAATTGTATAGGAATTAAATATAATAAAACTGAACCAGGTTTAAAAGTTTATTGAAATAATACACAAAAACAGTTCTATTAAACCAAAAGGAAAGGATTCGAATTTATTCTACATAGGTATGTGAATAAGTATTCGTGTAACACAATAATCTAAGCAAATAACTTATTACTACATTTCAAAACAAACTATCAATCACACAAATCTTACTACCTCTATAAATACTATTTAAAAAAATCGCTATTTTCTAGATATCATTTGTATTGGTGTTAGTATACAACTTTTTATTGTTTTTTTAATGTTCCGTAATTGTTGTAATAAATCATGTGAAAAACTATATGTATTTATTTCTTAATACATTTTTTACAGAAATGCGAACATCAGATTTCATCATGTCTTCGGAATATCACGTATATATTCGTAAAAACTTCCGTAGCTGCCGGATACAATTCTATTGTGTATATTCACTCAAAGTTGCCATTTGTTTAGAAGAATCTTATCTCTTTAAAGCACTCGTAAATAGCTTGTGAGAACGGATAACTATAGTATAATTACAGTAAAATTCCGATATTTATTATTAGATTGTTAAGAATAAAAATAAGAACTTCTTTTATTCTTCTTCTTAGTTAATGGCAATCTGTGTGTACACACAATTTGTGCCAATGTCATGTAGGTAAGATTTTCAATCTTGTATCAGCGTTACCAAGCTCCAACAGAACGGTGGCCTATCCTGCTCGAACTTTCCATGGAGCTTTGTCGGCACCTCAGAATGTATGCTACGCGTTGTCTTCTATAATAAACTTAACTTGAACACAAGTTAACTAAACTATTTCACACAAACGCCACCAAGATTACATGATATAGAGTCAAGTACACAAGTTTAATGAATTAAAGAAAACAATTGCTACATGTCAGACTGAGATCCCGCCAAAAACTCCACTTCTTTTATTATTGATATTGATATGATAGGAGTTATTATTCTATATATCAGTGTTGCCAACATCTAAAATTCAAATTATCGTAACAAAATCGATTATTTTGACTTCTTTTGTGTTTTCGATTGTCTTGTTGATTATAAGTAGATGTAATTTTTTTTTCCTTTTTTTAGTAGGTAATGTGAAGAAGATTTGACGCTTTTTAAGAAGATATATAAAAGCGTTCAAAAATTACAGAGGTTTCATATTCAAGTTTGGGTAGAACTATTTTTGTTTTGTCGTTACTATAAACTTAGACTACCGAAACGAACGAAAGACAAATGTTAGTTTATATTGCGTTTTTTTTTTAAAGATAATATACCTTTTACACGTTGACATTAATATATTTATTGCTTAAAATCGTCATAAGTTTAACTTAATTCGATTGTTATCGCACCCAAAGCTAAATTATCCCCATAATTATCATAAGTGTGGGCAACACTGCTTCATATATTTAAAACAAACCCATAGAGAGATCAGAAGTTCAGTT
Organism: Samia ricini; assembly: GCA_014132275.2. Classification (NCBI taxonomy): domain Eukaryota; kingdom Metazoa; phylum Arthropoda; class Insecta; order Lepidoptera; family Saturniidae; genus Samia; species Samia ricini. The sequence continues at coordinate 26,791,596 of AP028159.1, read as the reverse complement.
CTAATTTTATTAGTGCATTATATATCGATAATTTAATCTTATAGATCCTCAATTACTAAATTGCGTTAACACAATTATATTGCTAGTAATTATTCCAAACAGATGTAAAGGTATTCTTTTATCCAAAACAAAAATTCCGTAAACAGAAAATGTTGGGTTGGCAATTTGTATCTCTCGAATCATATTACTCGCAGTTTTTCGTATGGGCCCTGTAATCATAATTTAAAAAATTAAATGTTTATTTTGAATATGAATAGAACTAAGTACAATATTTATGTGAAGCGATGATACATACGTACTATAACAGTTTGCCAGACTATATAGATCCGAATGATATAACATTTTACTGTGATATTATCTACTTTGATAATTTCAGAGAACATATATGTATGCTAATGTCCTTTCCAGACGGTTGTCTGTTATAACGTTTAATCGTATTATCATTTAATATTAGAAGAATTTCACGAGATGTAGACAGGCAAAAAAATTATAGATGATTTTTAAAGATATTTCTGATTTGAGTCGGTAAGTATCTATCTAAGATTTTATTTTATTTTCGCCTATTAGTTAAGTTTACCCGCTTTGTTTATATTTGAATAATTTCATTAATGATGTTAATACACTTACGGACCGGGTCGCGGACATGATATGTAGAGCAGCCGAGGTCATCAGTCGCCTAAGTAGGGATGGGGTATAAGATTTTTCAAAAAGATTGTTTTTTAAATCGATTCACAAAAAATTGAGGTTCAAGAGATCAATTTTTTTTTCTATTTGTTTTATTTGACTTTTTTTTTATTCATAAATAGTATTCTTCCAGTGATCGAAATTAGACTATAATCATCATTTATTGCAAAATCTGTTTCCAATTTTTTACTTTTTTATTAGCAGCACTAAAGGTCATCAATAACAACTAAACAAAAAAAGAAGAATGACTAACCTACTAAGGAAAAAAGTCACTGAACTGTTTTACTTTTGCCTATTTACAGATGATCATAATATCATAGAAAACAAAAAGGACATTCTAATACTCGACAATTTATTAGTTTGAAAAATCTATCTTTTGGGCCTCGATGTTTTATGAATCGATTCATCAAACTTAGATTCTAAACGATTCAAAAATCGATCTTTTCATCGCTACTTAGGAGACTGATAACATTGGCCGCCCGCCGTACTATGTCCGCGGTCTGGTCCGTACGTGTGTTAACATCATTATATAAAAAAATAGGTAGTACCTACTTATAAAAGCCGTATCCTATTATTGTAGCTTTTTTTTGAACTGACTAAATGTTATTTACCGGAATTAGAATTTTGAAGCTCGGCTTGGTCTGTTAACTGTGATGTAAATTCCACAGAATTCCACCTTAGCTATAACCTACTGTAGTTAAGGAAAACATTAAATAACTTACCATCATAGACATGAGACAGTACTTGAATACACAGTAACTTGGTATTTTTTGTTTCTTGTAAAAAAATATCGCTAACAAGAGCCAGAACTGTCAGTTGTATAAAATAAAAAACAGGCCACAATGCGTCTGTGATGACTGCTACTTTTGACAATATCTAAAATTATAACAAGACAATTAAACTAAAAGAATTTTTAAATATACCTATGTATTTAGATAAGTATTTATAAATTCTGTGTTTTTACCTTTAATTGCATTCCAAAAAATAAAGCCGCTATAACAATGAAAGTCCAAATCAACACTGTAGCTGCAATATTCATAACCTGAAAAAGAAAATCTGTAATGATTCCTATAAATAATTTCTTTGTAACGTCACATTATGTAATTTATTTCATTGTTTTTACTTACAGTAAAACTATAAAGGTCCGTTACAGTCTTAAAACATTTTAAAATATCTCTCACAGACCCGAGGTGCTTAGAAAACTCCAACGGATCCTCGTTGCCGTTCTCATGGATAAGATCCTTCAAATGTTTTTCTAGCAACCACCAACGTTTGACTCCTGTATCTCGGTAGTCAAGGATCGTATGAATATTGTACTGTATAATTAAATTATTCAAATAACCTACATGAAAAGTCAGACATAATACGAAATATCCCGTGAGAACGATATCTACGTAAATAGTGATCAGGCCGAAGGACAAAAACGCAGTGTAAACAGGCTCGTTTATTATGTTAATTACGTGAACAGCGAAAAAGATTTCAAACGGTACTGTTACGAGTATTAAGAAAAATATAGAATACGTTACAACAATCTTTGTTAAACTTTTACTTCTGTCCAATTGTAAATCAGTATTGATTTTTTGCAACAGAAGAAATAATTTTAAATTTGCTTCACCGTTGAAAAATCGAATATAGATTAAATTTAATATATAAGAAAGGTATTGAAGTGCTATAATCAAAGTGAAACCGAGATAAACTATCAAGCTCTTATCAAAATAACACGAATAGTATACTTTCGTATAGTGAACCAGTGACGTAGTAACTGCTATCATCCATAAAACGGAATAAAATAGTTCCCATGTACCAATAGTTGTAATTAATTTATTCTTTAAAATTACACGCGAGGATCCTAAAATTTTTTGCATAAAATATATTGGAGTCAACCAAGTTACGATATTATCGTTCAGTTTAATGTTTTTTGTTGCTCTTTGTGAATTCATTATGAGACAATTTAATTATTCCCTCTTCTGAAACGTTAGTATTTATATAATGTTCTGTTTCAACTGACAAAATAATGAAATTTCTACCAACAATCAATATTTAAAAAAAAAAAATGTTTTCCATGTTATAAGTGATACGAGCAATGTAGATAATATCGATATACAACAATTATAATGTAATTAAGTATTATTGACCATTTTTAATGGAAAATTCATAATATAAAATAATTGTAATTTAATAACATTGTTTGATACTTGTATATATTTACCTGACCTTAGACGATCATTAATGAAAAAGGTGATTATTTATACATCAGCTGCACACCAATATTTAAGTGTACTAAACATTTATTTAAAAAAAAACTAAGCAGTCATTGGAACTGGCGACAGAAGTGAAAACTTGAAACTTTGGAAAAACTGTTTTTTAATGTTTAAGTTATAATATGAGTGCGTTGTAATTTTATAATTTGTTAAATAACATAACCTAAAGTATAACATTCGTCTGGTTTTTACATCTATTGATGCTTCGAGCAATAATTATTTATGTACATCTCTATTAACATTAATGGATCTCTTGAGACCACTAATGGTTCACTTTTAAATTGAAATGGTATTCCATAAAATTTCAGATTACCATATAATTTTAGGATGTGTATAAAGCTTGTAACGTGTAATAACACTAGAGAATAAAAATGACCAAATTAAAAAATATAGAAAATATTACCGGGGATATATTAGACGAAACCTTTATGGATATATTTAAACCGATTTTCTACATGCAAGGTTTTCTTGGCACCCTTCGTGTGAATTTCAAATATAGATTCATAACTTCGCCACATATCCTGCAACAAGTTTACAGCCTAATAATATGGACTGTAAATATAATTTCTATTGTTCACTATACACTATTTGTTAAATCCGACTCTACGATGACGGATTTTTCAATAAAATTAGGAATCGCAATAAACGGACTCACGTGCGCGGTGATATCGTTACAGAATAATTTCTTAAATGGAAATATGAATAGTGAAGTTTTTGTAAAATTACAAAAGATCGATCGGGTATTGAAAACCAAAGATTTAGAAGAATCAAATAAGAAACTTGGGATGTTCTCTCTTGTGGTGATAATTTCCGCAGTAATTTGGTGTTTCTTTTGGCTCATAATATTTAATACGATAATAATCAAAAGTTTTTGCCTGTCGCTATCAGTGTCTTTATTAGCGAGCATAGGGAATTACATAGAACTAGTGTTAGTTTTTTTCGTAATATACTTTATAGTAATTCGTTTAGACACTATAAATAAGTTATTTTCTGAAAACAAGTCAAGGCGTAATGTTTGTTTAAAACGTAACACTTTCCTTACAAAACAAAATACTTGTGATAAAGACAAAGTATCTCATGAAATGGTGAAGGGAGTTTGTTGTATCTTAGACGCTTCCGGTATCTTTATGGAGTGTTTTCAATATTCAGTAAGTACATTGCTATAAACTTTTTTTAATATACCATTATTTAAGTGCCAACTTTATTAGCAGCGTTGAGCGATTCTCGGTTTGGGAAAAACTAATAGATTCGCGTTACCAATGTTATGACGTTGATTTGCTACAGCATGTCGAGTGCCTCGGTGACGCAGTTGTATTACAATACGACTGTCGTTCTGAGGACTCAGGTTCGGGTCAAAAGTGATATTGGATTTTTCTACTCAGTATCATCCCGGAGTCTGGAATTTGTGCTCGATATGGCGACAGGCTCGCCCCCTGTCACATCTGGGATGGAACTAATCTCGGCGCAATGTGGATGGTGTAGTTCGCTAGTTCGCCTCTGCCTAACCCTTCGGGGATAACAAGCGTGAGCTTATGTTATGTTATGTCGAGTATAAGTTGGCGTTTAGAGATAAATAATACAATGTATACTTATGCAGCCTATCGTATGTTTTAATTATGAACAAATTATATGAAAATATACAAAATTATCGGAACGCCAATATATGTAAAAACCAGATAAATGTTATAATATGTTAGGTTATACCCATATTTCGAAAGCTATCCCGTGTCGTCCCCATCCCAAATGCGGCGAATGGCCCCGGGGAGTTTAGTGGAGAATTCACGTCCGGGCGAGTCCCACACTGGCGCGGAGACGTCCCTCCGCGCCCCCTTACCTATTGCATTGGGGGACTTCGGTCTCACTAATGCAATAGGTAAGGGTAGTGCAAAAATGCATTCCCCTCGTCAAAAAAAAAATAAAGGTTATACCCATATTTTCAATTACCAAATTACGAAATTTAAACTAAAAAAAATTACAGTTTCTCCAAAGTTTTGAGGGTTCACTTCTGTGAGCAGACTCCATGGCTGCCTACTTTTTTTAGGTATCAATATCAATTATTTCTAGTATTTGGCTTCTTTCCCTTGATTTGTACTCGAGAACTACTGAGCCGATTTGTTTGACACTTTTTTTATAAGATATACTTGCAAAATTAGGTACCTAGTAGGGATATGGAAAAAGTGAACGAAATCGATAAAAAAACTAAAAACACTATAATGTTCCTTGTAATATTTCAACGAAGTCATGAATTATTTTAGAGATGGAATGAAGTGAGTAATTATCAAGTCTTGCTTCTCCCGGCTGAGCGCCTTAAGCGCTTGTCCCAAAAATCAGTGAAGCTGCCAGCCAAGGCATTTCATGTCAACCGCCTTTAGTTAGTTTGGCAAAAACAAGCGAGAAATTAGAATCGAGTTATTGTATAATACATGTATCTTTAAAACCAAAATTCTTACAGATAATTTCTTTTACGTGTCAAATATTGGCTTGCAATTTGATAACTATGCAAAATCTGATCACATCATTCAAAGAACAGGTATTTTACCTAGTTTTTAATTACTTTCTTTTTATTAGAACACTTAATTCGAATATACTCCGGTATTATATGTATTAGCTAAATTTACAAATCACTCAACAGTATTCCATTATGACCCGAGAGGGCACAACGTTAAGGTAAGGAACATAAGTGTCTACAAAATAATTTAACATATAGATATAAAAAAATTAATAGAAGTAGATTTAAGCTCACATATGCGAAAGATTACTAACTGCATAGCTGCTTGAATTGCTATTATAGGCAATTTTTTCCGACGCAAGTCGATTTAAATCTCCAATATAAAAAAAGGTGCGGACCCAGATTCTGCAGATAGTTTAATTTCAATAATAAAAAAAAAAAAGCATAACCGAAACTAGTTTTATTTGGTGATTATTAATTAACCCTTAAATTCGTGCTGTTGCCTTTCTTAAAATAATTTGACACATTACGCATTATCCAAATGTAATAGACCATAGAGTATGGATAATTAATTATATGTTTACAATTCTTTTTAGTATTATAATTGTTAGTCTTTGATTTAAAAAAAATATATTTTTAATTTTAATCAATAACAAAATTCACGCATTTAATGTTTAAGAGGCAAAGAACGAATTTAAATGTATCAATACTTATGCGAAAATGTCTTATTTGTATGTCAATATTTGTGATAATGATATCATAAAATAATAAACCTATTGATTTTAAACATGGAGAAGTGGTCAGCCTTCTGTTACATATATTAAACGCAAAGCCATTGAATAGTATATTGCATCACTCAATCAGCTAATAATATTTTCAAGATATTTAATAATCCATGAAAATTATTAGTAACTAACAATCAAAATTGTAAAATTACGTTGTGGCTTGTTCTTTGCCAACTAATCGTGTTAGAACGGTTAAACAGATTTTAATGAAATGATGTAAAACTTACAAAACTTTTTATTACAACTGTATAAAAATTGATTTAAAGTTAATTTGGATTCAGCAAAGCAAATGGGTAACAATTGTTATGTATCTAGAATTTACATGCTAGACGATGAAATATTTATTTCTTCATTAATTTAAATTTTCAGATGCTTGTGGACACTCAAACTTTCATATGTATTATACCGGCTATGTTGTCTATGATTATTTTGATGCTCGTCGTATGTTTCATGGCAGAATCTTTTAGTTTAAAAGTTGAGAAAACACGAAAACTGTGTATCAGCATAATGTCTTCGAAAAAAGAAGGTAGGTGCTATAAAATATGTTTACGTAATCAGTCATTTAAAAAATCAGTACTCATTCCTTTTAATTTTTTACCTTATTTGAAATACCGATAATATGTTTTTCGGTAAACATGTCGTATTTCAATTAAACTGAGTAGTAACATGATCTTGCTCGTGGCTCTGGAAAAATATTTATTTACCTACTAAATTGATTACTTTAAAACGAACAAATTCATATTGAAATTACCGAAAATATTTAATTTGTGCTTACGTTCGATTAAAAAATATCAGTTGGTCTGTATACAAATTAAACATTTTATTTGTATACCTATATTTATTAAAAACAATGAGCTGGCTTAACTGGTCGTGGGGTAGGGAACGTTGTGGTGTGAAAGAGGATGCCTAATTGGTTTAGATACGTGGAGAAGATGGATGAAAGAAGGGGTTGACGAAACCAATTTACAAGGCGGTGGTAACTGGGGCAAGTTGATAAAGGTCGACCTAGGCGAACATACCTAGACCAGATCGAAGATGTTCTAAAGAAGACCAGGTCAAGAGTACCCGTAGCCGAAGAACGTGTATGAAAACGCTCATGAAAGTAGAAGAAGCGAAAGAGGTGTGTCAGAATCGTACCAACTGGATGGGGGCGTCCATAAGTCTTATGTATTTATATAAAAAATCTTACATATAAACTATTCACTTAATAAGGTTAAAAATAATGTCGTTAATACCTCGCTGAGAGCTTTCGTGCGTGTCTGTATCGTAATCCCCGTACATTTGTGAAAAACAAAATAGTGGCAAGCGCGTTACAGGATCAGTAAGTAATTGAGTATACATATTATATCCAAAGCTATTTTATTTTTTACACAGTAAAGGCTCAATGCTTTGACCACAATCTCACCTGATGTTAAGTGATGATGTGGTCCAGGATGGTAAACACACTAAAACTTTTTTTTTTTGTCGGGGGGAAATGCATTTACGCACTACCCTTACCTATTGCATTAGTGAGACCGGAGTCTCCCAATGCAATAGGTAAGGGGGCACGGAGGGACGACTCCGTGCCAGTGTGGGACTCGCCCGGACGTGAAGCGTCCGGAAATACCCACTAAAACCCCCCGGGGCCGCCCGCCGCATTTAGGATGGGGGCGATACGGGATTGCGTTAGCATGCCAACGCGTCGCCCCCTGCAAACACACTAAACCTAGAGGTACTATACTGGACAGAGAAATGATGCTGCTGGAACACAACTATTGGTATTTGACGAGAGGTTTTTCACCCCCAGATGGGCATTATTCGAAAATGCCCTACCATCATGCTATGGTTTCCTCGCGATGTTTTTCTTCACCGAAAGCTCAGGCTGATTTTAGAGTCGGATAGGTGGGCTTGAACCCGCATCCATTGAATCCGGTCGCACTACCTACTACGCTATCATCGCTACCTAGAGGCTTTAACCGTGGTAAAAGTGGGCCGGCGTGATGATAGCGACTGTCGATCGATTCGATCTATCGGACATAATCTTTCTTTGACTGTACTTTATTGAAGAACAGGTAAAGTGCAGTCATTTCTCCGAGTTTAAAAAAATAAAGTATATACCAGTCACATATTATAGAACTTCACAAGATTACCTTAATTACATAAATGTTTACTCTGAAACAAGTTCCGTTTTGTATAAAATTAATTCTGTAGAATAATTTTTAATAATTATTTTATTTTACAGACAAATCCCGCAACAACGCGAAGCGAATTATCAATTTACTGAAAGGAAAACGTGACATGAGCGTATTTAATATTTACACGATAGGGTCTCGTTTGCCACTTCACATATTCGCTGTTACAGCGAGCTACACTATAGCTCTGTTACAGTTTGCAGTACTTTAGCACGAATTTATTTTTTAATTAATAATCAGACATAATCTTAACATCAATTAATAAATTTCAAAGCTTGTTAGACAAAAAGGATATGAATACAGTTAATATAAATCGTTCAGAATATCTTTCACAAGACATATTAGACGAAGGGTTTTTTAGAATTTTAAAACTACACTGCCGCGTACAAATGTTGTTAGGTTCATGCAGAGTGCATCTGAAAGATCGATTTGTTACCCCTCCGACCTTATGTCAAAAGATTTACACAATCTTGTGCATTATTTTAATTATAATATCTTGTGTTATCTCTGTGAAAATCTACTTTTGTAAATTTATCGAATATACTTGTATTTACTATTTACTCACTTCTATATATGTAACAGATTTGATTGTGTACATTTTACATATGATCCACGCACGTTGTGTAATCTGTAAGGCCACTTCAGAATTTTATATAAATCTGCAAAATTTAGACCGTCTCATGAAGATTAACTTAAATAAATATACATACACAATATTATGTAAAATTAATAACATAACTATTTTACTTCTGATAATTCTATTTTTGGGTTTGTCCGTGGCAATATCTACTGAATTCGGTCTAACGACTTTAATTTTCTTTTATGTTATAGTCTGTCACCTTAATTTTATCTTAGAAATTATTAGTTGTTCAAATTTATTAGTACACTTCTTTATACTTACGCGTCACCTTAACTCTATCTTAAGCAACCATTTAGTTCCAATAACGCCGGCGAAAGTTCACCGAATATTCATGACCAAAAAATTTATGAGGTTCATAGCTGCACAATTCAACGACTTTGCAACAGATGAAACGGACATTTACCTGCTGAAAATTTTTGAATGTTTTTTAAAATTTCAAAATATTTATAGATTTGAGGTTAGCAATTTGTATTAATATTAAGATATATCTGTGATCTCTTTTAATCTAATTATTTTGTTATTAAACGAAGTTATAAAATACAATACTAATTAATGAAATTTATTATTAAATTTTCAGGTTTTTTTATTCTGCAGTAAATCAGTTATAGTAAGTTTGCTCGTTTTTGAATTTACACTGTTGGCAACTCAACTAAACGTGAGTATACAAACTAACTTAAATACTGTATAATATGTAAAATCATTGATAAATATTAATAAGTCTTTGATTTTTGTTATGGGATAGGGGGCAAACGAGCAAGCGGGTCACCTGATGGTATTCCTCGGAACACTCCCTATGGTTATGTCTATAGAAAATGCAAAGAGATCCTACGTCTCTTCGCAATACCAGTGGATCAAATCGATAGGAAAGAACTTGACTATTGACAATTCGAGACGCTCTGCGTTGAATGTGGTCGAATGTAAGAAAATGGTACTGGGGTATATATGGCAGATATGGGAACAGTATTCCATATGTGGTCGGACATGATCTTTGTAGAGTTTAAGACAATGGCTTGACTTAAAATACTGTCTCGCTCTACTGAGCACACCGAGCTTTATGGAGGCCAATGTAGCCTTACCTTCCAGATGGCTACGGAACTGAACGTCACTCGAAATGTCAACTACAAAAATTCTGATATTGGGCGAAGCTGTATAGCTATGAATACTGTTTAATTTGTTTGCAGTATGTCATTGATATGCAGAAAAAACAGGGTGGAAGATAGAAAGACAGCCTTGTGGAACACCAGCATTCACGGGCTTGGGGTCCGAGCATGAACCGTCGACAACGACTTAATGCTCCGCTCTGTAACAAACTGGTCACTCATTTGCACAGTTTTCTGGGAAGCCCGTAGGAAGAGAGCTTCGAGAGAAGTGCCTTGTGCCAGACTCGATCAAAGGCCTTTGCTATGTCCAAACTAACGGTTAATGTGGAAGGCCCTTGGTCCCGACTGCCTCCGCCCAACGATGAATTAGGTAGACTAGAAGATCACCAGCAGATCGAATCCGACGGAAACTGTACTGGCGATCACTGACCAGTTGGTGATTCTCTAGGTACCCCAGAAGTTGGTTTTCATAATGTACTCCATTATCTTGAAGAACAAGGAGGTGATAAAAATCGGCCTGTAGTTGGACGGATCTGAGCCTGACACTTTTTTCGAATTGACTAAATGCTGTTGACCGGAAGGGCCTTGATAACGCCACCGAACTTATGAAGCGGGAGAGTGATACATAGCGCAAAGACACCAAGGTGGTATCGGCCTTAGCTTAGACTGCTACCAGAGACATAAATTCCGCGGAATTTTCCTTTGTTGAACCTAACAACGCTGGGGACGGGTACAGGAGCCTCCCCAATTGGGGATCGGAACACGTTCTAGGGCGTTCCCGGAAGTGGCCCTCGACACCTTTCTGACTGTTCAAAACGGAGTCAAGTTGAGCCAACGGCCCGACATAAAAATGATTCTTAAAATTCCCAGTGTTTTTTTTTTTTTAAATACTTTTTGCACCGGGGTCTAAGCGCATTCTCTGTATTACATTCTGTACGGAAGCCATGTCAAATTGAACTATAGTATTTTTGAGGTGAAAATTTGTTTAGCAGTGTTGAGCGGTTCTCGGTAGGGAAAAACTTATAGATTCGCGTTACCAAGACTATGACGTTAGTCGTCAATATGCTACAGGATGTCAAGTATAAGATGGCGGTCAGAGATAAATAATAACATTTATTTATATTTACGCAACGTGTCATATGTTTTGATTATGAACAAACTATATGATAATGTACATAATTATCGCTTGGAGCGCCAATAGATGTAAAAAACTTACAAATCTTATATGTTAATTGTTAGGTAATGTTAGTAAATTCAAATAATATAAAATGTAAATATTAAAAAAAAGTTTTTCCGAAGTTGCAAGTTTGTTGCAAGTTGCAAGTTCCGGCTAGCTAGGTTTTTTGTTGTTTTTTTTTTATATTTGGTTCACAAACCAGACTTCGTACTTGCGATGTGTAGATTTACTTTAAAAAAGTAAATAAAAATCGACAATTCTCAAGTAGCGTTAGCAAATAAGTTCTAAATATGAATTATAAATTAGTTATTTCTATGATCTATCATAGGGTTATGAAAATACACAAAAATGTTTTGTGATTGCATTCCTTTTAATAATAATGTTTAGGTATATTGTTTTAGAGTTATTTCAATGCTTGAAGCAATCATATTTGCCTTTTTTGGAGTAACTTTATCTTACTTGATAGTCTTGAAGATACAGTAAAAATATTTCCTATAAATTCAAGCGTAAAACTGTGCGTTAAATGGGATTTTATTACATTTATTCACAATTTTATGAGATTTTAATTTTTTGACGCGGAACTCTAATTATTTTCCAAAAATAAAAAATAGCTTAAGTTACGCGGAGTAACTTATCTACTAAAAGTCCCGTCAAAATCGATCTGGCTGTTCAGGAGTTTACCCGGAACAAATAGATAGACAGACAGACAACAATTTTAAAAATTATATTTTTGTCATGGGTATCGTATATACATTCATTTCTAGTTAGTAAAAAAAATATTTTCACATTACAAACAGATACTTCAATTTTATTTTCTAGTATAGATGAAATATCTAATCTAATCTGTTTCAAAACACGACTTACTTTGGGTAAGAAAATCAGAGATTATTTTACCAAATGAAACGAATATTTTACATAAAATATATGCAAGTGTATTGTTTAATTTTCAGTTGTTAACATCACCAGAAATTATATTCATAGGAATATATGCTACGATTTATATTATAACAATAATAATTCTGAGTGGACGTTTCGAAATATTTTATAGAGAAATCAAGGAAACGAAGCATCTATGCACTGAAATAATAATGAGCTACCAGGAAGGTAATAAAATATTAGTTACTATTCATGTCGGAACGCTTACATTTTTGGTAATTGGATAGATTTCTTGACTTTTGTTAATTAGTGTCTCTACCAAGCTCAGATTATGTTAACCAGTAACATGTTAACATTATTTATGAATAACGGTGTTGTAAGAAAGGTATTGGATATGAATGTGGACGGTTACATGGGAAGGGGAAGACCAAAGAAAAGATGGATGGACTGTGTGAAAGATGATATGCTTAGGAAAGGAGTGAATGCGGAGATGACAACAAATAGAGAGGAATGGAAGAGGAAGACATGTTGCGTCGACCCCAAATAAAAATGGAAAAAGGGTAGGGAGAGGATGATAATGATGATAATGGTGTGCCCCCCAGCTTCACCCGCGTTTCATATAATCCTCACTACATTATAAACTATACTTATTTTATAAATAATCATTGGAAAATAATGTTTTCATAGTGCTGTCCATTGAATCGTATTTATGTTCACATTTTTAAGAGTTTTAATTTTTTACATGGAACCCTAAATTGTTTTACTAAGATTTTTAAGTACTAGAGACAGCAAAGATATTTCTCATAAATTCAAGCATTTGCCTTTTTTCATAATTTCTTGGGTTATACATCTTTTTACGCGGTATCCAAATAATTTTCAAAAACTAAACGTACCCTCAGTTACCCGGAGTATCTTCATCTATCTGCCAAAAAAAGTCCCGTCAAAATCAGTCTAGCTGGATTTTTTTTATAATATGTTATTGGGATATATACCGTACATACATTCGTATGTATTTAGTAAAAAGTTTGTTTGTTGGTTTGTTTTTTTTTTTATATTACAAACAGAATTTTTATTTTATTTTATTTTGTTTTATTAATTATTAGGTATGATGTGATTTGATAACGGCCGATGCGACGCGGTGCTTGCGAAAGCCACCCCGTGTCGCCCCCATCCCAAATGCAGCGGACGGCCCCGGGGGGTTTTAGTGGGTATTTCCGGGCGACTCTCGCCCGGGTGAGTCCCACACTGCACGGAGCTCGTCACTCCGTGCCCCTTATCTGTTGTACTGGGGGACTTCGATCTCCTAAGTACAATAGATAAGGCATAAAAAAAAAAAAAAAAAAAAAAAAGGCGGTGCACGATGCGGTTTACATGTTAAGACAAATATAGATTTTTGAGAATTACGTCTTCGTCGACATTTTATACTGGCTCTAATTAATTAATTATATTAAATAATTGCAGGTCCTTTGAGAGAAAAAGCAAGAAGAATGTTGAAACTGCTCTTAGAAACACCACCGTCTTTCTCTGTGTATGAAATGTGGAATATGGAAGCTCAAATATTTGTCAAAATATTTACTTTAATCAGCAGTCTCATGTTGACCTTATTACAGTTTCAGTTGTTATAAATATACATACCTACTATTATTAATTGGTTTCTACGCATTTTTTGTTTAGCAAAGATTAACTTTATTATCAAAAAGAAAACTAAGCTACCATATAAATATCAAATCGTTAATAAGAACAATATTGACTGTGAAATTTAACAATTGACGTTTTAATTTCTAAACGTATTTCTTATTTTAAAATTTGTCAATTACTTGTACTGCAATGAAAAATAAAACAAATTTTAACTTTTATGTATGCCTTAATTATTTATTTCGTATTGTATTTTAATATTAATAGTAGGGAAAGTAGGAAGAATTCAGAACCCCGTGAATGTATGAAGGCATCTTGATATAAAACTAGCGATATCTATCTATATCTATACGAAATCAAAATCAAAAATTCTTTCTCCATTTAAGCCCTGGGAACGCGCTTATGAACGTCAATAAAATACCACCGGTTCAGAAAACCACCCAGTCAAAAATAGAAGAGCGAGAAGAAAAAGCGAATAAATAAAATTTAAACAGATTTTTTTTGAACCTTGCTAATGCTGTTGACCGGAAGGGCCTTACCGTCTTCACCGTAACTAGCACAAGGGCACCAAAGTGGTACGAACCTCGGCTTGGCTGTTACCTGCGTAGAAAAATTGCCGCGGAATTTTGATCCTAGCTATTGAAACACAGACTGTTTCGAAATATATATATATATATATAATGGAAGACAAAGAACCATAGTGCGATGTACAATCGTTCAAAGATTTTTTTTTGTTGGCATTAATCCCTTGAGCACTTGCCTGGCGTTTACGCCAGCTTTCCAATATTTTCCTATTGTCTTCCCATTATCTCATTTTTATGGGTACTCGACACATTAATATATAAAATTCAAGTGTCTGTAATATCAAAATAACATTTTTTTTACTAAATACGTACTAATAGGTATATACGATACCTACACCAAAAATGTAATTTTTAAAGTTTTTGTCTGTCTGTCTGTTTGTTCCGGCTAATCTCCGGAATGTGTGCATTGAATTTTGCATGTGCAATTTTGCAATGTGTGCATTTAGATGGTTTTAGTGGCAGGTATTTGGATTTGTGAGAAATGTATTTGATTAATGTTAATAGTTAAAAAAAATTGAAAATAATTAGGGTCCCGTATAGAAAAAATTAAAAACTATAATGCGCAGTGAAAAATATATGAAATGCAAGCACACGGCTTGTTTGAAAATAAAGGACAAAAATAATGCTCTATTCATTCTGCTTAGACCATAGCGAGCATATATAATAATACATCGACATAATTTATTTTCTTATGGTTGTGTGAACGAAATTTAATTTTAGGTTCTTGTAAAATATGTAATAGGTATTACAAATTGTTCATTTCTTATCACACACGTATTCAAGAGATTATTTATTTATTTAATAATATGTTTAGACATAATATCGTCTTAGACAATACCTATTAACGAACTATACTCAAGACTACCAAATGGAGTCTAACAGAGGCCTTCAACAGGGTCACAAATAAATAAAATTGTGACGAATTAATAAAGTCGATTAATAAAGTTATTTACACATCATCATCATTTCAACAAAAACACGTCATCCGCCAATGATCCCAGGTTCTATATCGACATTGTTAGGGTCTTACACACACCGCGCCTTCAGGTACGTAGTAGCCATTCGAGAACCCTTTGACCCCATCGGGTATCGGTTCTACGAAGCAATGTGCCAAGCTACTTTAGTTGGGCAATTCATCGGCCAATGTTGGTTAGTTTGGTTCTTCAGCGAATCTTCTCACTTCTGATTCGCTCACGCTGTGAAACTCCAAACATTGCATGCTCTATTAACCTATAGGTAACTTTAGGCCTTCTGAGCAAATCCACTGTGAGCAACCACATGTCGAATGGCGCCTGAAAATAATCCTTTGTGTTCTAAGGTAATTTATAATATGAATTAGCTCGAAACAATCGAAAATCATCTCATTAATTCTATTAGAGACCAAGATATTTCAACCGAAAATCCTTGCTTCTCTTAAACATTTTAAAAACGGTACACCTACATTCAACTGTTTAAAAAAACATAGCACTATAATACACATGACTGTCGTATCCGTGGATATTATTTTTTCTCAATCCTACCCTAAAACATTATTTAATATTCATCGTTAAAGTGGGCTATAATTTGAACACTCTCAATAATCATTATAATGGCTTCAGAACTACATTTTTTTTTTTTTGTACAAATTTGATTAATTATTTAACAACCGACAATTATGTGGATGATTTGTCAACGGTAAGTGACAGGAAATTATAATGTGTTTCTAGAATGTGCACATTACATGTTTACCATACAATTCATGTATACCTATTAACGTTAGTTCATAAAACAATTTTTCTCAATTATTACTAAAAAAAAAGAGAAGTTTGAAGGTTGTATAAAGACGCAGCATCTTTAAAAGATGAACACACAAGAATTCCTTTCAAACGATATACTAGAAGATGAATATCTGAACTCATATAAGCCGTTGAGCTGTGTGCAAATGATTCTGGGGTCGTGCAGAGTTTACATTAAAGATAAATTTATGACATCACCAACGATTTACCAAAAACTGTATACTGTTCTGTGTATCATCATAACTATCGTGTTATATCTACTAAGTGTTAATTATAACTCGTCTATGTATTATAAATATAATACTGTTTATTGTTTAATTATATGTGTAACTGGGTTAGATTTGATTTCCCATATTTTTAACATATTTCACGTGCGTTTCATAAATTGTGAATCTAATGTAGATTTTTACTTGACATTACAAAGAATTGATCGTCTTATGAAAATCGATAGAAATAAAGCCATAAATGATATATTATACAAAGTAAATATTATTACAGTTATGTTTATAGTCGGTGTTTTCATAATTTCGTTCGTCGGAATTGTTGTTACAGGCGAAATGTCATTTCTCTATTTCTTTGGTTTGGTATGTGGCCAAATCACTTTCTTATTGGATATGATCGACTGTTCAAATATTATGCTGGCTTTTTTCATACGCATGCGTTTTCTTAACGCAATCATTAAAAACCATGTGACACCGATCAATTCACATGAACATTTAGACGCATTCTGTTACGTAGCACCGACAAAGAAACTAATGAGACATTTAGCGGTTAAAGTCCACGACTTCAGAATAAGCTCCACAGATGTCTATTTACATGAAATATTTAGGGGCTTTAAGAAATTCCAATATATATATAGATTTCAAGTGAGCTAATCAAATATATTATTAAAACTTTTAATTATACAGGCTTAATTAGATAGCTCAAAGTTACCCAAAGGGCAATAGAGAGGGTTATGCTCGAAATTTCACTGCATGATCGAATTAGAAATCAGGAGATCCGCAGAAGAACCAAAGTATATTGTTTGAAGAATTGCCAAACTTAAATGGCAATGGGTTGGGCACATTGCTCGTAGAACCGATGCCCGATGGGACCAACGGATTCTCGAATAACTGCTGCTGCGTATCAGAAAACGCAGCGTGGGTAGGCTCCCCACAAGGTCAATCGACAACCTGGTGAAGGTTGCGGGAATCGTCTGGATGCCGATGGCGCAAAACCAGTCGTTGTGGAGATTTTTGGGCAACGTCAATATCCAGCACTGGACGTCTTTCAGTAGAATGGATGGAATTATTTTATAATTTATTTGTTACCGGGTGTTCAGTGCGATTTGTAAAATTATTGAATATTCATGAATTTGTTTTCGGTTATATATAGTCTGATAACCTCCAATAACCTTGCCTGATGTTAAATTACTATCGAAATATGGTACCTAATGGTAATACGCTAAACAAGTAAGTCAAGTAGATCCTAAAAAAAAGAGTAATGAGATCAAACAAAACTTTGCCAGATAAAAGTAGGTAATAAACCCAAATGAGCACCAGAATTATCCTTATATCGTCCAAACAGCCAGTGTGGACAAAGGTTCTTGACACGCTGGTTCCCGTTGTAAAACCTTTTTATTAAATTCATTTAAATCAGTTTCTCATGAACTATGAAGTTTCTATGAGATCTCTAATAACTATTATAAAAGTAGTATATATAAAGTTCTAAATATCTTATATTTTTTTTAGGTTTGTATATTCTGTGGTAAATTAGTATTCGTGACTCTGCTTGGCTTTGAATTTGCCCTTTTTGCTGCACAAAAAAATGTAAGTAGTAACATATTACTTTATACATTTTAAACCATTAAATATGTTTATGATTTTCTATTGTATTATAAAAAGATTTATAATTAAATATTTTCTACATTGTACGTAGTTAAATAGACATTAATTATACCTGTGTAAAAATGTAAATCACTTGTTTTCAGGTGTTACATTTAACTCAAATCTTAGGCCTAATAACATATACAACAACAGATTTTTAATTGCATTATTTTTTAAGTGTTCGATGTGAAGTATTTTTCAAAGAATTGAAAGAAACGAAGCGTTTATGCATTGGAGTAATGTTAAAATATCAGGAAGGTAAGAAGTAAGGTACCGGTTATTTCCATTGTTATTACAGTAAAACCAGTAATGCCGAGGAGAGGCGGAAGGAATTTCCCGTTAGATTTAACCAATCCTTGCACCACCTATACATATGAAGACTAAGTAACTTAGTTGACTTTAATGTCTCAGATGAATGCATTTGCTTGTCAAAATCCCCGTTTTCTCTCCATCTAACTCTACAGCCTCAATATCTTGAGTATGGATATTACAGTGTACTGAATTGTAGAAATTATTAAATAGGGATAATTCGAACATTTACAACGTCATAAGTAACAGTGCAATCAATTGAATAGAACATGTAAGTTTGAGATTTATGTTCTTTCAAATATTTTCACTCATTTCACCAACGACTACATTTATTGGGGTTGCTCTTTCATATAATCAACGATTTTATTTTCTTGTTTATTAAAGTATCTCAGTGCAAATAATTGTACCAATGTCATTTGGTTAATTTTTTGTCTCAAGCAAATTATAATGCTCGTAAGATAGATAGTCCGCCCGTTTGTCACTCTATTGATTATACTGTATTGCTACACCAAATCGCGTGCCTAATGCATGAAAAGCTGTATCACAGAGCTTATATAGGTGTTTTCGACAAAAGAGCTTTACGAACAAGTTTTTTTGTTATTCCTCTCTAATTTTTTTTATGAATCTTATACTATTTAGCGAGCAATTGTTGTAGACATATATCCAAAAACACAATTTTTAAAATTTTTTTATCTGTCTGTCTGTTTGTTCCGGCTAATCTCCGGAACGGCTGGACGGATTTTGACGAGACTTTTTTGGTAGATAGCTGAAGTAACGTCGCGTAACGTACTTTTGATTTCCGAAAATAATTAGGGTTCCGCGTAAAAACTTTAAAACTCGATTGATGAGGGCTATGCTTTGCGGAAATCCATCATAAATAATGTGATTGTTTTTTACTAATTTGGCTTAAATTTGTAGCGTTGAAGCGTAATTAGCAAAGGAAAAAAATCAATCATATTATAAATTAAAGCTCATAAAAAATTAATAAAATCCGATTCAACGCAGTTTTACGGGCAAGTGTTAATATGAGAAATATTTTTACTTTGTCTTAGTACTAAAAAAATTCTAGAAAAATAATTAGGGTTCCGTACGAAAAAAATCGAAACGCAGGAAAAAGAACATATAAAACAGCACACAGCTAGTATGAAATAAAAACTAGATTCAGTTTCTTGTCGGCTCTTCTCGATTGCCGAGTTGTTTTCCGAACCGGTGGTAGTATTTTAACGTTCATATTAATTGTATTTGACTAAACAGATAAATTGAAGCGTATTAAAACGTGAATAAGTACACGCGTTCTTAAAACCCATTCATCCAGATTCTTTTATATTAATGAAATGTCTAAAAGACTATATATTTACATTTGGCAATTACGAAATATACAATTCGATTGGATTTCTTTAATTATGTTTCTTATAATTTTGGGAAGGACATATTTTATTATTTTGCAATAAAAAAATTATATTTAAAAATATGATATCTACAAAGGTCAGATATAGTAGGTGTTCAGTCTATAGCAGAAAATCTAATATAATATATTTTTCAAAATGTTACTTTTAATATTCATGTTAATATTCTTTTATGTTTCAAAACAAATCAAAATTTATTTATTCAATTTAGGCCCTAAGAAGGCGCTTATGAACGTCTAAAACACTACCACCGGTTCGGAAAACAACCCAGTCGAGAAGAGCCGGCAAGAAACTCGATCTGGTTCTTTTTTTGTCATAAGTATAATATATATCATTTTTTTGTCATATAAAAAACTATACAAATCGTAGTTTTAGTGGAAGCACAGAGATGTGGGTTAATTCCAGACATCACTATCGTTCACGTAATGATCCACCCTGTAATAACCTTTTTTTAATTAAGACTTGCTCAAAATAATACTTGAACTTATTGTCAGGTAAATCGGTAATGTTACTTGGGATCTTATTGTAAAACCCAATACTATTACCAATAAAGCTTTTATTACACTTACTTAACCTAAAGCTTGGGACGGACAACTTGTCTTTACTTCTAATATTAAAATTATGACGATCATTCACTAGATCTAGCTTGTCTAAATTTTTACGAATATACATTAAGTTATCGAAGATGTATTCACGGGGAACGCCGTGTTGAACAGGTAGTTATTTATAAAAAATAGTGCTTCTGTTTTATTAATTAGTTTAGTTTTTTTTTTAATTATTACTTAATACCCTTTTTAACTTAAATATGATCCGGACAAAGGCGGGTAGAATAGCTAGTATAAATATATTTTTATGTTAGAGAAGTACCTAGTCAAATACGTCGGTAATATAAACTATCAATAAAATGAATCTTTCAGGGCCACTACGACAAAAAGCAAGGAAAATGTTAAAAAAATGATTGAAGAATCACCTCCACGCTTCTCCGTGTACGATATGTGGAATCTGGATGCGCACATTTTTGTAAAAATATTAAGTCTTGTCACAACCCTAATGGTGACATTATTGCAATTCGCATTTTTGTAAAAGTACATTTATTTTTGCTGTAAAATTTAAGTTTGATTACAAATGATTATAAGTTAAAATTTTCAACTACTTACTAACATTATAAAATATTGTACCTATATAAAAGATCATGAAAATTTTGAAACTGTCGTTTTCGTTTCATCAAAAATATTACGTTTTGAATTTTATTACAAACTTATTTTTTTGCTTTTTTTTTCATTTTTATGGCAATTAAGCAATCATATAATTTTATAGCAAGGAGTGTAACGACGCGACATGATTCATTCATTTATGTAATATCTTAATATAAATATTATCATTAACATGTACTTGTATTGCACGACCAAACGACCAAACATAAACTCTTTGAATTTTGTTGTATAGTTCCATCTCATTTTTGTCACTATCGTAAAAAAATTTTTTATTTTTTTATTCTCACATCTCCATGTAATAAACTTGGTATTTATTTGTGGAAGCTTTTTATTAGCAATAGTCAACAATTATATATTTTTATGTATTGTAATATTAGTCTGTAAGCTTTTCCAAAACTAATAAAATAAAATAAAAATATAATTTTGTAATTTTTGACATAATAACGTGACAAAAAAGCATCGCCAACGTTTGTATCTTCATTTATTTGATAAAAGTTTTCAAGCGTAATCTTAATTTATATTTTGTTTTGTAATTCGAGGATTTTTTATCCCTTTTTTATATTATCGGTGTGTCTCATTTCTTCTTGTCAATCTGAAAGAAGTTAAGATTATGTTTATTTTTAAATTCAAATTTGATGTTAATGAAATATGAACACTCAAAATTGTAAATTTTTAATTTAAACTTTAAGTAATTTTTTAACTTCTTTCAGATTGAGAAGAAATGGGACAATAAAACAAAAAGGGTAAAAAAACTCGACTTACAAAACAAAACATAAATTAAGATTACGCTTGAAAATTTTCATTTCTGTATCTATTTTAGTTTTTGAGATATTTAAAATATAAGATTGAAAAACTTGAAAAATATCGAAATTTTGAATCTTTCATAACTTAAAAAAAAAATTATATTATTTTATTTATATATGAATATTATATTTTTCCTTCGTTATATGATAAAAGGAAACTTCGGACCAAAATTTGTCCAAATAGAAAGGTCGATTCCAATTATTGATCGATTAGAGGTGGAATGACTCCTATGCAAAATAAACGAAAACTTCACTTCATAGTACCCTGTTTCCTCCTCCAAAACTTAACCGATTTTTAATTTTCTTTTAGTTTCAGAATAATAGAAACATTGGCTATGCCTGTAGATTTTTGTAAAAAATCAACACGTATGAACATGACGGTGGTGGATTTATAATATTTAGTACAAAAATATTTACCATAATGCTGTTATCCAGGGAGGAAACAGGACTACGTTTGTATAGAATAAATAAATTAATTAACTCCCCTAGTAAATTCACATAAGACCATTCCGTTCAACAGCGTTAGTCCGATAAAAAAAATAATGTGATTAAAAATTTAAAAAAAAACTTGCTGCACAAAGCGCCTAATATTTTAACACAAAAATTTATTAATGAGTTCTTGATGTCCCATTCACGGAAAATGCTAATCTTTATATATTTGTGAGTTTTCAATTTGAGATTTGAATAACACTGAGCATAAATTCTAGGGATGACAAAAATTCTCTAGATAGTACTAAAAAAATAACCAACATTTTGGTATAGAACGTTATGTACCTATATGAATGCCAGAAAAAATAAAAAATACATTTCGATCTACGTATCGTTATCAGAATTATAATCACAGTTGCCATTACTTAACAAATTAAAGATAATACATCAAGGCCCTTAGATACCTTCAAAGTACTAGGTTCTATTTATCTGTAGGTATGTACAATTTAGATGTACTCAAGTTAGTAATATCGCAGTGAGACTCACATGCAACAGACTAAAACTATTAAGGCTCTTTTAGGTGGCGTAATTTATTGGAAAATAGCAATACAGAATTTTTATTTTGTATTGATTCAATGAAATCCTAATTTTATTAACTATTCATAATGCATAAAAACTAGTTTTATTTCAAACTGAGCAACGCTGTTAACCTGAAGAACCTATGTAAATTCATTGAGCTTGTAGCGAGTGCTTATGGCATCAGATGTAAAAAAACACATGATAAGTGTTCCGTTTTGCTTGCGTGTATTTTATTGCTATAGCATAACTTTTATTTACTAAATAATACAGCAGGTTCAGTGGTTTTGGATTATAACGACGGTGATCACTATAATTCCAAAGCTATATAAATAGTAAGTAAGAAAGAAAATAACATACATTGACAGACAAAATACGTCAGGACAATCATAAATGTGTTACAACCGATGACGTTAAAGATGAAAACTTTTAAAAAAAAAAAACAAAACCGACTTCAAAAGAATAAACTATAAAATACACTAAAAGTCAATAAGTAAATTGTTCTTTAAAATCAACCTATTCCTTTATTTAGCTTATATGTGATTGTGATAAAGTTAATATACAGTTATTTCCATTTGTAAATGAGTACATTCGCTAACTCTAGCTGGCACCGACTCCTAAATTAACGAGTATTAATAATTTTGTATTGTCTTTTTCGTGCATTTTTATAGTTTATTCTTTTGATGTCGGCTTTGTTTTTAATAGAAAAAAAGGTTTTTTTTCTACATTTGAGTTTAAGTATGTACTTTCAGGTATAGCTGTGAAGCCTACTTCATAGCTTATGAAACTAATAAGTATATGAAACATGTCTATAATATTCGAGGGTTTTTCTCAATTTCCCCGAGCTCCATTGATCAGATCCTGATTTGCTAGAAATGAGACCACATGTACTCAATCGATTAAAAAAAGAATTGCAAATTGACGAAGAAATCGCGTAACCAACATATAAAAAAACCTACAGACGAATTAATAACCTCCTCTTTTTAGAAGTCGGTAAAACCCACTGTAATTATAAAATATTTCTAGTGTAAAATAAAAACACAGTCAATGTTTTTTTGTATTCATTTTATGTGCTTTTCACAAAATTGTAAAATACGTGTCAAAAATTGTAAAATTTATCATATTAACATATACATAAAATACACAAAATATTTATATTGTTAATCTTACTTCTATGGAAATCCTTCATTTATTTCTTAATATTTAAATGTTGTAAACATAACAAAATTGTAAATATTCTTATACTATATGGACGGATAGCAATAATAGGTACACAATATAGATGTGGCTTTCTCTAATGTGGGTTTTAATTAATATGTTACATTGAAAGTTCCATATGAACAAATTTTTTGACATAAACTATATAAATGTACATTGTAGATTTACCACGATTCGATTTAATTTAAATTTATATAAATGAAACAATCTGAACAGGATTCAGATCCTTAACCTTAATGGGTTATAAGATTCTTTTTTACCACAACCATTCAAAAGAAAGATCATTGGACCATACTTTTATAAGTCTTATAAAAACATTGATATAAAGTACGTTTTGATAACTGTCATAATTGTAATATACTCTGTCTTATTAGAAGACAAATGTGTAAATTGTAAAAAAAAATATCACATCACATCATGAACATAATTAAATAAAATATTACACCGGCCTAAACTTTCATTATTTAAAATTTACTTCATACTATTATTGATAATTTTGAAAAAAAATTGCAAGTATTTTCAATTACAAAAGCAATTGTATTTATAATAACATAAAAACACCTTTACGCGTCACAACACGCGATGTATATTTGGAAGAGATATTTTTTTAAATGTCATTATGAAAATAATTTCAAATTAAGAAAAGAGAAATCTATTTCATTTACTTTTGAGAAAATAACCGGGTCGTGCTTGAATTGTTAATTTATTAGACCTAATAGTCTCCATTATAACATTTTTTAAATTGGAATCTTTCTAAAACCGAAGGACACAATCGGAATGTTAAGTTTTTATTCCTTATATCATAAAAATTACATCAACATTAAAAGAATATATAAATCAAACTACATGATATTGTTACAAATGATATGTGTGTAAATGTACTTGATGCGCCATTACAACGATGATCCAGGAAGCAAAAACACCATGTTGTCTCATCATACCAATCCCTGAAATATACATTGAATTGGTACTATAAAACAACTTAGAATATGTACAAATAAAACTACAAATTAAAAAGACAGTGTGTAACAATAGAATCCACTTATAATTGACTCAATGAGCCAAGTGGCAAACACTCATACAAAAATAATATAAACATTTTCTTATTTTTGTTAAATGTATAAGTTTAAAACAGAGAAAAACTTCATATTGTCTACACTATTAATTTAAAAAGAAATACTATCTGACCACAAAAGAAATGTATTAAAAATTGTACCTAAATGATATACCTATATTAAATAATTGTTTACATAAGTAAAGGTAAGTGATAAAATAACATTTACCATAAGTGGTGTCATTATAATTAGAAACTTTATTTTATATGAAAGCCAAACTTTGCACTGTAATTAAATATGTTTTGTAAGCACCTCAATTGGTAGATATTCAATTAATTATATTAAATAAATATTACACATAAATTGGCAAAAATAAAACAGTTCAGAAATTATTTTCCTATTTGTTAACAGTTTTTTATTTATTTTTAAAAAGTAGATAAATTTGACCACTAGTTTTTGTTGTAGATATTGAGATAGAGAACCTGAGCAGTACCAAACATAATTACAGTTTTATTTATGCATTTTACTATACTTTGGATGTATTTGATGACAGAATTAGTGAATCGATTCACATTTTTAAGTATAGTAAGTAATGTATGATAACCTAGCACAGAGATAACAAAGCAATTGAATCAGTAAATAATAGAACAATGATTAGCTGTTAAAATAAAATGTTACTCAAATAAGTTCGTACTAAGTCGTCAATTGTGTATTTTATAATTCTTTGTTGGACTTCTGGAAAGACAAAATCATTACATAAATCTAGTCTTAATATGACATTTTTATTTAATTTTTTTTTTCACAACACAAAATATTTGCACTTAACATTACATTTAATTACATATAATAATAAAGTTACCTTTTTATGTCCAATTCTTTAATGCTGTTGTTGACATAATTAGCCAAATTTAAATCCTTAGCAGCAGACCGGCATCCTTCATATGTGTCAGCTGGAATGTCCGTCCGGAATGCTCTGAAGTTGCTTAAGCAGTCTCGTGTGATAACCTCTTGGGCTGAAATTATTTGGGTCTTTAATTAACTATAATGTTAAAAATCTCAGATTTAATTTAAGTTTTAAGTATATTTAACATATTAAAAATGTTTTTGAGTTTCTCCTTTCCCACCACACCACATGGTTACAGGTAATTACAACATTTAAATTAGGCCCTCCTGAAGTTTGGAAAAATGTGCAACCAATGAAAATGTAAAGATTATGTCACAAGTATCTTTTTCTAAATATAAATAGTATTATTTGGCAGCATGGATAACCTGCAGATTCTATGACATAAAAAATTGTACCAACATAGACAGGCAAATAACCATGTTTCAAGTGTTGTCAAATACATAGGATAATTATAATATGTCGAATACCTATAAAATTGAGACAAGAAAAAGACAATAGGAAAACAATGGAAAGCTGTCACATAATACTGTGTCACAAGGTAAATTCATAATATTCATAATTTCTATATTATAAAAATAAATACTGAAATATTTTAAACATTCACATATAAAATTCATAAATATGATATTTATTTTTAGTTACATATATCAATGAGAACAAAGCATTATTAGATGCTACCTGTGTTTTAGTATATTAATTATTAGAGCTATCTAATCATGAGATACCAAGTCATTATGTGAAGTATTTTATTGTATATTACCAAATAACTTAGTGAACAATTTAAAAGGTCAAACTTATAGTGGTTTATATATTGTCCATACTAACCCCTTAAACAGGTGACACTTGATTGTAAATCCCAAAAGTACACAATGTAATTATAAAAATATTATTGATTGGAGGAGAAGAGGGAAGGGACTAGAGTTCAATTTTTATTCTTGGGGTTACACCACAATATCCACAATGCCTGCCATCCATGCTAGATACCTTTCTGAATAAATGTAAATATTGAATTTTATTATAAAATTAATGACTTTCCATAAACCTTCCCTAAATAATGAAATAATAAACCATATTCCTTACCTCCTTTTCTTTCTATCAGTTTTACACATACATCCCCACTGTCTGGGCATGGGTTACCTAGGTATCCCATACCACGCCAATTGAATGGTTCTAAACACCCAGGGGTTGCAGCTGTGCATTGATAGCACCATATTGCTAAACCTGAAAATAAACACATTTGTAAAATGAAATACAAGGATTTACACAAGAACTGAACTATGTAATAATTAGTATATAGACCTTATTTATAATCATGCAAAAGTGTAGCGATTTTGATAATATTTAACCCATACAATTGCCAGTAAAACCATATATCCCGCATTTTTGTTTGAATATTTTTTATACCCTGGCTATGATGGAATTTTATAATTAACTGTATAACGTAATCTAAATGTATAGATGCATAGAGTTACTAATAATGTTGTAATACATTAACAAATTAAATTATATTATTTATTTAAGTATTATTAGTTTACTTAGTTTTTTAAACTTGTAAGCTTTTGCATCAATACGATCTGTATTGTGATTGTACGAAGCAATTTGACATCGTAATAAAACTAAGGTAATACAGCATACACCTCACTGGTAGTCATTTATTGTTACATATACAATGAAAAGTTTTGTATATAAAAACGTTACAACCGATTATTATGAATACACAATATGACTATTGAACCACACCCCAAATAACAAATTTATTTATTTTTCGGGTCTTCTACTCACTTTTACTGAACATCAACATAAAAGTTATGAATATGGAAAGTAACTTCATTTCTTCGTTATTATTTTAACATACAATGATAAATCGTAATCAACAAAACATACAGCGGTTTATAGTGTTTATTCCGACTAACCTCCGGTAGGACCACAGAGTAGAAACGTGGGTAGGACCCACAGAATTATAATACTCCTACCGGAGTAGGACTAGCAACCAACGTTGGCATTTAAGAAAATTGATTGCCATGTTCAGGATCTCCAGATTGAGTTTTCAAAATTTCCCTATTGCAGACAAAAAATTCCCCAAAATGATACTATTTTAAAAACTTTTCCCTAAAGATATAGACTTATGTATTTCTTAGTATCGTTTTTTTTATCATCTATAAAAGTGATGAATACAAGTTCTAAAGGCACAACTTTGAATTTTCTAATCTTCAGTGTTGTAATAAAAGGGGGGATATTCGTTAAAACTATCCAGAGAGTTTGTTTACATCACGGATGACACACTCCGTCTCATTATTTTAAATACATGTAACTTGAGCACAATAACTAAACTACACACGCAACATACCACCAAAATTACATAAGATAGAGCCGAATACTGCAATTTAATGAATGAAAAACAAGGTTCACTACAAATCAAAATCCCGCCAAAAGTGTCCCTGTTATTATTAGATAATTATCTATTATCAGTACTGTTAGCTTACAAGATGATGTATACAAAATATTATTTTACAACATAGTTTAATTTTTAAGATAACATAGTTAATAACTATACATAATTTTTAACAGATGGCATAGTAAATCAAATGAGAAATAAGGCAAAAAAATTACTCAGAATGGATGAAATGGTGACAGATCCCTGGTCTGATTTTTGACTCCAGAGTGCCCCTTAAATAAAAGGGCTGTATATATAAGTCTATCATAAGACCTGTCATATTCTATGGATCAAGATGCTGGTCTGATAAAAAGATGGATAAGTACGATTGCATGTTGCTGAGATGCGAATGTTAATATGGATGTGTGGTATCAGAAGTATAATTAAAATAAGAAATGAATATATTAGAGGGAGCTTGAAGATGTACCAGTGGTAGAAAACTGGAAAGATTCTCGTTTATCGTGGTATGGGCATATTATGAGAAGAGAGGAACCGCATATCGATAAAATAGTAAAGAATATGGAAAATGGAAAACAATATATTATACATCTCTTTAACATGGAAGTGGTAATTTCCTACAATTAAGGAAGCACGAGATTCTATAGTTTGTTTGCATACTTATGGTTTTATCAGTGTATTTCTGTTTGGAAATTCACTTATATAAATAAAAATTGAATCATAATTTATAACGGAGTAAAGCAGGAATTATAATTATATCTGTTGTATGTGACTTGACATCTTTATCTTTATGATAATTATATATGTAGTCAACAAGGCTTAAAATACTTTCCCAATTTTCCCCTTACAGAAATTTATTTTCCAAATTATTTCCCAAGGATTTCGTTTCCCCCAAACATTCCCCAAAAAAATATTTTTCCACAAAATTACGAAAAAAATGTCCAATCTGTAGACACTGGCCATGTCATGGATGGTCGAATTGCCGTGTTTTGTAGTAAAAGTCGGAAAATTAAAGCAAAATTTAAACTTTCACAACTGTTTTATACCTACACAGTTTTTATAATTGTTTTATACTTGTACAATGATAAAAAATTAATTGTACAAGTTCAAGTAAACTAACGATCTGACAGTTCCGTACAAGATTCATAAAATGATGTTTATTAAAAATAAATAAGGTATAAAATAAATAATAAAGGTTTGGTCAGACGCTTCATGTAGAACTATAGGAAATTTCGAGTCTTTTGAGTAACAGGCCTGTTAGAGAATTCGCCTGAGGTGACGAGAGGCAGCACGAAGTGAAACAATCGGATCCGTATAACTGTTCGATTTTACTGGTTTCGTTTTGAATTTTACAAATTTCGGTCTGTATAGTATTCCTTACACTATTCGACTAAGTATAAAGGTTGAAGTCAATTACCGGGTAATCACCCGCGACTTAATAGGCTTTGATTGGGCTTGTGCTCTGATTTCCGTGTTTTACTGATACAGCAACCATTGTTATGCCACGTACCGCGTTTTTTTTTGCTGGACGATCCTAATTACCCTATAACCCGGCAATTGCGGTGTAAATGGCAAACCTGGGTAGGACTTAGGAGCATCTATCAATAATAAAAGAGTACTATTATTGTTAGGAGTTTTATTATACTTAAGAGTATTATTATTGTTATTCTGTGTGACTGACAAGCCACCACAGAACAATATTACTCCTACCGGAGCAAGCCACCGTCCAGTGCTGCCAACACCGTATTTGGAAAGTGACCTAGAGAAGTATATCAAGAGAGCTAAATTATTTTAGTAAAAAAAAACGTAAGTAAAAAAAGTCAACGAAATTATAATTTTAATCATTGCCTTATATTGATATAGGATAACGATACGATAATGTATATTAATCTTAAAAAAATTAAAGCAAAAAAAAAAAACACGGTATAAAAAATTACGAAACTTCAGACAATATATTATGATTCATTATTGTCGTAAATTTTTTTTAATAATGCTTGGTTTTTCTTCATTTGCCTTAAGTGTTCGTTAGTTGTCATTGTACCTATTTTTATCTGACTTCAAAAAGGAAGTGGTTATCATTTTCTCTGTCATTTGTGGACCGATTAGCATTTTTTTTAAATCGAAGGAGTACTTTTCCGAGTGGGTCTCATTTCCAAGAAATCACGATCTGATCAGAGGAACTCAGGGAAATCAAGAAAACCCCTCAAATATTATAGACACACGTATTTCATATATTCGTTTCCAAAGCTATGAAGTAGGCTTTACAGCTATACCTGAAAGTACATACTTAAACTAAAAAGTAGAAAAAAACCAAACTCTTAAAAAACAAAATCGACTTCAAAGGAACAAACTTTAAAGATGCACTAAAAAGTCGATAAATAATTACTTTATTAATCTGCTTCGTTAATTTTGGAGTCGGTGCCAGCTAGAGTTAACCAATGTACTCATTTACAAATGGAAATATTTGCTTAAACTTTATCAAACTTACACATAACCTGAATAAAGGACTAGGGTGATTTGAAAGTACAATTAATCAAAATTGAATATAATTAGCGACGTACATTTACACCACATTGTTGTATTAACTATTGTAGTAATTATTTCTTATATTATTGTAGGCTGGCACCGATTTCAAAATTAACGAACCAGATTAATAAAGCAACTATTTATTTACTTTTTAGTGCATTTTTATAGCTTGTTTTTTTGAAGACGGGTTTTTTTTTAAATTAAAAAAGTTTTTGTGTATGATGAACTTCAGAATTTACATTTTGAGTAGATAAATCCCTCACCTGCTCTATTAGACGACTATTTCTTCAGACGTATTCTTTTTTTTTGTTGAAATAATAATTGTGCGGAAAAGGAAATATGATACGCGAATAGAGCCGCAGAAACAGCTAGTAATATATAAAATGGACATATTTTTTTTTGTAGTAATTGTTGCGGAGTTTTACGTGATATATTTATGGCGAAGAAGTGTATTGGAAATAACACGGAGCGATTATTCTAAGGTTCCACAAAAACCTTAATGGAAAGTTCAAGTAGAATATCGTTTTCCTAGAGCGTTGAGATTTATTTTGTGTTTTTTGTATAAGATGAACTTCAGAATTGGCATTATGAGTATAAAAATCCCTCGCCTGCTCTATTAGACAACTATTTCTTCAGACGAATTCCGATTTTTTTTGTTGAAATGAAATGAAACTACTAAATGACAATTTTTAAATATTGTGTGTTTCATGACATCATAAAAGTAAAAATTAGCTGAATTTTTTGTTCAGATTTCTTCTGCAGGCGGCGGGTGTTCATCGGGAGGATATATGGCAGCCATGAGCATCATTATGTCTTCTTTGTTCAGGTCAATACACATTGTACCTACCACATCTTCGACACCTATTGTTCCATCATTACTTATGTCAACTTCTTTGATAAGTTTATCCAATTGCTTTTGTGGCATTTTATTTCCTTCCTTAGCGAGAACTTCTTTTAAAAATTCCCTATCCATGGAACCTGTTTTAGCAGGATCAAATACTTGCAAAGCGCCTCGTAATTCTTCTTCAATAGGAAACTCTCTCTGTCTTATTGTGACCATTTTTAAAAATTGTTCAAATGTAATATGCCCTTTAGGGTGTGGTGGTCTTACACAAAAAGCCATAAGCTCGTATAATTGCTCTGGAGTAAACGTCATAAGAAGTAAACTTTTTAACATATATACTAACTCTTTTTCAGTTATATATCCATCAATATCAGTATAAGCTGGAGTGTAATTTTGATATAATTCCCAAAGTTGTTCGACTTCTGCTAATTGTTCTGGGCGTAGTGAAAATGGTTCTTTTAAAGCTTCTTTAGAATCACTAAAATTAAAGGGTGCTGCAGGATCTGGTGGAGGCTCTTCTACATAACCATCTTCTTCTTCAACTAATTCTTCCTGAGGAGGTATTTGTTCTTGCTTGGTTTCTAATTCTTGTTGCATCTCTTTCATTTGCTCTTTTTCTATTGCTACACTCATCACCTCCTCACTTTCGTCTAATACCTTTTCTTTGTCGTCTTCATATACTTTTTCGCCTTCCTCGTGTTCTCCTTCCACATGTTCTATTATACCTTTATCCTCGTGGCTTTCATGAGCGTCATCTTCCCCTCTTACTTTTTCTTCACTGTGTTGAATTTCCTCTAAATTTCTTATTTCTTCATTATCATCGATCTTTGCATCCGTATGTTCTTGTTGTATGTCATCTATTTCTAGGTTGATTTCCTCCATAATGATGTTGGACTAACTTCTATGTTCACAAAAATTTTGATTTATTTAAACAAAGAGTTTCAGTTGTAGTTCATACCAAAAATTTGTCACCGTGTCGAGGTTTTTTCAAATTTGTTCGAAGAACTATTATTAGGTTTTCAGTAATTTTCTCATATAAGTTAAGACTTTCCAAAGATATAAAATCAAGTATTTCTATAAATTCTTCTAATAATTCATTTCGCACATTATTTATAAAATTCAACATTGATTAAAAATATTACTTGTATACGTTATATAGTATATAATTATATTGATAAAATTACAAAAATATGTCAATCCATTATCATCCATATCTACGTGACGTGTAGTCACGGACACCAAAGAGTAAAATAATTAATTACTGTGTAGGTTTGTTATTTATTTGTGTATGAGATAAAAACTTTTCAAAAAGGTTTTCGTACATTTCTTATTAAAATGTATTTATATTGTTACTAGGGTAGCTAAAATGCTGTGTTACACGATAAAAAAATTTATTGTAAATAAATAACCTACGGTTTATAGAAAACTGATTCGTCATGTTTTCTCTTGTGATTTTTATACAGAGCGTAACAATATTATAAGTAATTGTTATAATAATTTACAAAAAAAACCTTATTATAAGCACGTTTGTAAAACCGATTTGAACAATTTTTGGTCCGTGCCACTGCTTCACTCAAGGGTCGACCCCTGCGGGTACTTTCTATTTTATTTATATATTTACCAAGCACCCGGGACTCTCTCTACATGTCTTATGTTGATTCTATGCGGGATGTAATGATTGTCTTGTTTTCCATAGTTACCGAACGGCACATTGAGTATTCCATTTTTGGCGTAATTTCCGTACTGTTGTAAGTCAGAGTTTCTCAAACTGTATCTCATGGAATGTCAGTTTTCTGTGAGCAGTTAAGTGGGTGTTCCTCAAAAGAGATTGAAAAACCTAATTAGGACAAAATAAAAATTCATATTCTCGTGAACCATAATCACGAATCCTCACCGTGGCCAACGTACACATATTATATGTTACGATTATGTCTGTTACAAATCTTTAGGCGCGAAAGTTCAAACGTAACATTTATGTTAAGTAAATATCTAACTTAAATACAGTAGTGTTTGGTCAATTGTAGTTTCTTCCGGCCGGTAGTAAGTTCGAATCGAACAATGAGCTTGAGCTTTCAATGACAACGTGACGAAAGCATAGGGTGTCGTTAAAGTATAACGTAATCACTAAAGGAGGCGAGGGCAATTACTTATTTTTGATGACACAGTGACACAATGGTGATTACATCAGCAATTACTACGTTTCTTTTGGACTAGGAACGAACCAGGATCATTATGATTTTATAAGAATACTTACGATGACATGAGATCAGGGTAAGTATTTTGCTTACCAGAAGAATGCGGGGAGAGTCATAAATATCTCAAATTCTGCTTATGTAATAATTGAATGACGTTTTATAGTACTCACTTAGCGCCAGCGTCATTTGAGAGCCGGTACCTCTTTGTTTTTGTTTACTTGTTATCACCTGTTTATCCTTTTTTTTTTTTGAAGTGGGCAAATGCATTTACGCATTCTCCTACCAGCTCTAATCCAGGAGTTTCTTCCGATGACACGAAATTAATCCAGCATACTCCGCGTCACCCCAGTGGCAGACCTGATAAACTCAGTCCACTCTCTGTGTCTTCAATCCGGAGGGGAAGCCTGGTACCAACTGCCCCTCCTCTCCAACTGCTAACCATCAGACATCCAGCTACTCTCCTCCTCCCATTCTTATCTACCGATAAGAACACCGGAGGAGCGGGACACGTTGGATTGTGGCTGGCTTAGAAAGGTGGGAAAGCACGGGTAAACCCTCCTGCGACGAAGAGGATCTCCTTGGGGATTTTCTTCCCGTTCCCTCTCTCCCAAGTATTTCAGAATCAGCCTTAGGATGCAACCCGGGACCTCGTCTGGCTCCGACGCCTTCCACCTCCCGTGGAAGCGACGCTTTGCCTTATTCATCTCCAAATTTTCAATACGTGGAGTGGAAGGAATGTTCGTCATCATCCTGTTATCACCTAACGTAATCCTTATAATTTGAATTTATAATTATAATCACATTCACATAGGTTCTAATGCTACAATGTACAATAAAGTACACAGTTAAATTAGTTTCTCTGCCTAGGTCACTTATTTCATCTACCTAT
Source organism: Samia ricini (assembly GCA_014132275.2). Classification (NCBI taxonomy): domain Eukaryota; kingdom Metazoa; phylum Arthropoda; class Insecta; order Lepidoptera; family Saturniidae; genus Samia; species Samia ricini. The sequence goes on along the minus strand of AP028159.1, from coordinate 26,756,834 downwards.
TACTCGATTATTTATTTAATTACAATCGACTTCTATAGTTAGGTCATCACTAAACAGATCTGAGAAATGATCAGTGGTAGTGTAGTCGGATTCCGCGTCAATAGACGTAAATACGAATCCACCTAAAATCATAGCTTTTTCTAATGCGACCGGTTATCTATCACCTTTATAAGTATGTTCCGGCAGGGTCACACGAGAGCTGGTACCTTTAGGGTTATCGTGTTATTATTTGCAGTTTTATTAATTTAATATCAAATAAATTGTGTTTATATTTTTTTAAAACCTTTGAAAAAACTATATTTTTTAAGGTTTACATTTCATAATTTGTTAATTAAAATTATTAACATAACTTTTTTTTTTTTTTTTTGATGGGGGGAAATGCATTTACGCACTGCCCTTACCCATTGCATTAGTGAGACCGAAGTCCCCCAATGCAGTGGGTAAGGGGGTGCGGAGGGACGTCTCCGCACCAATGTGGGACTCGCCCGGGCGAGAGTCGCCCGGAAATACCCACTAAAACCCCCCGGGGCCGTCCGGCGCATTTGGGATGGGGGCGACACGGAGTGGCTTTCCCAGTGACCGCGTCGCCCCCTGCGGCGAACCCACCGGGCCTCGTCCGTGCAATGGCCCAATGGGGATGGGGGAGGAGAATGCCCCCCCCACCTCTTCGCCCGCCCTCCCCCGAAGGGAGGCATGACCCACTGGTCAAACATCCGGGGGCAGGATGTACTTCCTACCCCCAATTATTAAGATAACCTAACATTTAACATAACATTTGTCTGGGTTTTACATCTATTGGTGGACTAAACAATAATTATGTACATTCTCATCTAAACTATATAACTATAATATATTTATAATCAAAAGATACGATTGGTTGCGTAAATATAATTTTTTTTATTTATCTCTGAGCGCCAGTACTTAACGCCATCTTATACTTGAACTGTGACATGTTGACGGCTGATGTCATAGCATTGGTAATACGAATCTATAAGTGTTTTCTTCTATCGAGAATCTTTCAAAGCCACTACAGAAGTTTTCACTTCAAAAAACATTAATGTAACCCAAACATAGAGAACTAGTTTTCATCCATGAACATAAATGACCTTAATTTAAAACTCGCCGTGTGGCCGCGGCCGCGCCCGCGTTTGTTATGTTCTTCCCTGCGTTTTATTTTTTACGCGGAACCCTACTTATTTTTGAAAAACAAAAGAGCCCTAAGTTACTCGGTGTAACTTCTGCTATCTAGCAAAAAAGTCCCGTCAAAATCGGTGCAGCGGTTCCGGAGATTACCCCGAACAGACAGACAGGCAAATACCGCAGACAACCAAATTTAAAGAAATGTGTTTTTGGTATATGTATCGTATACACATTCATATGTATTTATTCAAAAATTGTTATTACAAAAATACACTTCAATATTATTTATTAGTGTATATAAGTAGCGGATCTCCTATCATAAGTATGTGTGTAATCTTGAACGTTATTAAATCTAACACGATCTGACTTCGATAGTTAGCTATATCTAAGTATCATCGCTAGGGAAATATACACACACCTCCCACGACCAGTACTTTCATAAAGCGCATCACGTGCCTTCGTTCTCCTAGGAGAAAGAACCCGATTTGATGGCCGGTGAGTGGTTGATGCTTGATGCGTACAACAAACGTGGGCAGAAATCGTAACGTGCGGTTGCATCGCGCTTGCGTGTGTCGACTGTAGTTTTGGCGGGAAACAAAATAGAATTATTCTAATTTTATAAAGAAATAATTTCCTATATACGTATTCAAAGTGATTGCTTCTTGTTCATAAAAAACCTTTTTTTTTTAGCAAATAAGGCAATTTCGTATGCCATTATGGTGAGTATAGTAATTAATTAAATTTATTACTTTCATTATTTACAATATAGGAACATAAATACATACGATTTTTGGACCCATTTAGGAATAAAATAAAAATGTTGTAATACCTAAGTGTTTATATAAATAAATCTTAGCTATGAGTGAATATTAAACTGTTTAGATTCATTTGGATATTAACAGGTAAAATGCATACAATAATATTTACCACATTATTCTTAAGTGGGTATATATGTATGTACATACTTTTTTAAATTACGTATTTTGTGTATCGACCAATTTAAAATAATCTTCATATATTTATGCAGATATACCTATGTTTTTTTTTAATTCGGAATAGGCTCAGTGCTTTAACCACAATCTCACCTAATGATAAGTGACGATGTGTTCCAGGATGGTAAACACACTAAGTCTAGAGGTACACAGGTTCTCAAGTGATGCTGCCGGAACACACCTATTGGTATTTGGCGACAGGTTTGTGGGTGGTAGCTACCCAGGCGGGCATCATGATAAAATGCCCTAACCACCATGCTATGGTTTCCTCACGATGTTTTCCTTCACCGAAAGCTCAAGCCGAATAATGGTTTTATGCACTCGTATAATAAAACCGTAAATATTTAAATACTGCATTTCCTCCGTCAAAAAAAAAAGGTCGGTTAAGCAAAGATAAAGAGTAAATCTTTATCCTATATGAAATATTAATAAATATTATACGTAGTTAAAATAACAATTAATAATATAAGCTAACTTTTGTAAGAACGAAATCAGTATACTTAATAATTTTTAAATATATAATTTATTTCATTAAACTGTCAGTCCAGATCATAAATTAATAAACGATTACGAAATAAATACAATCTTAAAGCGCATTTTTTATGTTTCACTTTAAATATTGTCTTTAGTAATAGAAAAGTCTTTGACCTCGGCGTTATAACAATAACATGTTAAATATTATTGAGACGTCTAATAGTTACTAGATTGATTGATGTAAGGAAATTAACAATATATTTTTTCTCTGTTTACCATAAATTAATTTCAGTGTTGTCAATCAAAGAAATCATATATTATTTCCTTTATTTTGTACTGTATATTTGATCACTAATACGCATAAATACGCATGCAAATAAAAAACAAAAAGTATTATTGTTTTTTAAATTTTCAAAATAAATATACTGTCCCCATCCTTAGTCAGATTACTGTTTATTTAAAAAAAAAATAATTTTATCTAACAACTCTTTCGTGCTAAAATGATATAACTTTATGATTTATGATTATGTTTTAACAAAACGACCCACGGATATAATATAGATACCAAATTCATGAATAAAAAAAGATTTAAAAAAAGTATATATATATATATATATATACCCAGCTTCCAGTCCAGAAAAATGTCAAAGAAATCTGTAAACCATCCTAAAACGGAACTGTACTATTAGTGTTTATTACCATCTATGACAGTGTATATTGTTAGATATACAAATTTAATTCGGTTTGTTTACCATAAAGAACAGTACAAATTTGTGTGTCGTAGCCAACTAGGTGGGCATTTAAAAACCTTAACACCATACTATACTTTTCTGATAATGTTTTCCTGAAACCAAAAACCTCAAGGCTCATTATGGAATACGATAGGTAGATTCGAACCCACATCCATCGTTTGGGTAACCGGTCATAATACTTCTAGCCATCATCGCTTCGAATGCGTTGCCAAGCATGCCCTTCAAATTAAACACTAGTGTACGCACTGCCATTCTACGGTCGAAAACTGACCTCCGATATTTCCGGCAGCCATCTAGGACGTGCTCCCAACTACTAATACATAACCTATATTCAAAATCATGGGTTCTGGAAGGAATTTTGAGATCCGTGGTTTTACTTAAACCACCAGAGGCCACCAGCCCGTTGGATCAACGATATCGTGATAACCGCTGGTCAAATCTGAATGAGGCTAGCTCAAGTCTTAAACGAGTGGCTTACAAGAAGAGAGGCTTATACTTAGCGGTAGGCGTTAATTAGTTGATGGCGATGATCATAGATTCATCTAGGGCAAATTCTGTGTAAATTGCATCTTAGATGGAAGTACAAACCAAGGTCTGTACCACTTTTATGTCCTTGGACTATCCCGACTGAGGTCTCTAAGCGCTCGCATCAAAAGTTCGGTGAAGTTATCTAATTCTTTGCGCTCAACAGCATTTACGGTCGGATTCGATATCGAATCTCAATTTTTAGATTGAGATAACAAATAAATCAGTTTTTCTGACTGATCCCTAGCACTCTAGAGAAAAAAGGACTGAAATTTCAGATTTCAGAAGGTAATAACAGATTGAGGTCAGATATTGAAACCGATCGTTAGTCAGTATGAAAAGAGAACTATTGAAACTGTGACGTTTTTCTTGAAATCCGAATCTTCTAGCACCTCAAAGTATCTGACAGCGGTTGTATTTTTTTGTTATAGTAAGAAAATAGTAGGTAAGCGTACGTACACGCTTATTTATATTAAGTGATCCTTACTCCCTAAGGCAGACGTCACCAATTACTTTGATCCGTATCAAATTTAAAACGGATTGTCGCGTTCCGATCGAACGGTAATGAAACCCGACCAGAATTTAAAATGTCAAATAGGTAACAAAAGAAATACATTTTTCTATTATTACCCATTTTTTTTATCAAATAAAATAATAAAAAATATTAGATATATTTAAAAACAACAATTACATAAGACATACATTAGACTCGATACAAAAGTAAATCATATTGATGCGTCAAATTGATAGATAAATAGACAAAGTTAATAATAGTTCAGGGGGTTTTTTTTTCCTTTATTTGTTAACCGATTTTATTGTTTACTTAGGAGCTTTGACGAGCTTCAGTGTTATCAATAAAAATAAACAGCTTTATAACTACGGTCCGAACAGGATCCAAACCAGTCTAAGGTTCAATGGATTCCAAAAATTACCCCACTTCGATATGAAGTACACTAAGTGATATCTAAGGATAAACATTTGTATGTTATCGCATGTTACTAGCATGAGAACACGTCGTAGAAACCCTGCTTATTAGCGATCGAAACAATTGTATTGGTAATATAGCTTTTATAGTTGAACCTTGTGCCACTATTTGTGCCACTGTTGTGCCACTATGGCATTATTTGACGAGACAAATATACTATAAAGTAGATAAATGGAAATTATCTACGAAGTTATAGAAGATCTTCATTTATTATAAATATATCTAATAGGTCTTCATATCAATTACAAAAATTGTAATTTGTTTGAATATGATTATAATGGGATAGAGAATCTACTACAAGCAATAAATTAGATACAAGTTGCATTACCCATATCTCATGTAAGCCAATAAATACACACACGTACTTAACCACGCGCACACCAATGCACCCATACACATGCACACGCAACATACATACACACTAAAGTCCGCTTAATTAAGCTTTTCTCTACTTTATTGCAATAATATTTTAGAGCAAGGAATTATGTACATTGCGAAGACACAGACACCTGAGACACAGGCTAAAAAGCCTAGTTCAGGTGACGGGTTAAGCTTCTGTTGTCGTAAAAACATTTTTGGAAAATAAATTATTATTATTATTATATAATGAGTATATTAGAGGAAGTTTGAAAGTGGCGCCAATAACAGACAAGTAAGTGGCGGTCGTTTATCCTGGTTTGGACATGTGATGCGCAGGGAGAAAGAGAATGTTGTAAGAAAGGTATTGGATATGAATGTGGACGGTTACATGGGAAGGGGAAGACCAAAGAAAAGATGGATGGACTATGTGAAAGATGATATGTTTAGAAAAGGAGTGAATGCGGAGATGACAACAAATAGAGAAGAATGGAAGAGGAAGACATGTTGCGCCGACTCCAAATAAAAATGGGAAAAGGGAAGGGAGATGATGAAATTATTATTATTATTATTAAATATTAGCGTGGAAATTCGTGTTTGAAAAATGAAAATTTTAATAAAATATACATATTCCAGTGGCGTGGATAGGCATGGATGGCACCCAGTACGGAAATTATGTTGTCACTCCAGGAATGAAAACTGAACTCAAGCCCACCAGTAATTATTTATTATTGAAACACATATAACATTTTTACAAATGATTTACCAAACAGCCAAATTATTACACCAAATTACAGTACAATCTACCAAATTATTGCGAGTATATTTTTGGAATTCACGATCGAATTGTCATCCTTTAAGAGTCTCTCCCTCCCTATGTCCCACATGGTTACGCCTCTGCATATTCGCAACGTAAACTAAAAGTACATAAAATCTTGCATACCTTCTTTCATCCACTTTATAGAATCATAGATTTCTATCTATCATTGATCCATTGATTTTCCATCATTGATTCTGAAACCCCACTTTTTTTTTTGACTAGGGTAATGCATTTACGCACTACCCTTACCTATTGCATTAGTGAGACCGAAGTCCCCCAATGCAATCTAAAACCCCACCTAGTTTTTTATTCGTAATTTTTATACACTTTACTTTTCTAGAAGTATAGGTTATATCACAATTAAGAAAATTACACACAATGTCAATTCACACTACTCTTCACTAATGCTCAAATATGTGAAGAAGTGTTTGTTTACAAAAGTCGCATTGACTTTAATTTCATCGCAAATATAATGAAGCAATCGAAAGTCGACAAAAGGAATAAATAAAAGTACAATGATATGCCATTTACATTAATAGTGCCTACTTAATAGGCGATTATACTAATACCTACAAAGATTTAACAGATTTAAGTGTCATGTGCACTTAAATTTATTGCAATAATATTAATTTGATTGTTATAACTGTTAGTGGTAAAATGTGTAACATAATTCGGAATCCTGTGAACTGTGAAGCGATGATGGCGCAGCGGCTAGTGCGGACGGATTCTGCGTCAATCGACAAGAGTTCGATCCCCCGCCTATCTGACTCTAAAATCGGCATCTACGCATTTTAGTTGTTGTATTAAGCAGTCATTTTTTTGGAAATAGTGAACTGAATTTCAATTACAATATCAATCAATAGGTACAAACTACAAATATGCGCGCGGAACATAAATTTATTTCATTCTAATTAATTGGACGGTTCATGATTTGTTAAATTTTGATGACATGAGGGACGGATTGAATTCGACGCGAGCGAAGTCGCGGACACAGCTAGTTTTTAATAAAATAATTACGTAGAACTTGTAATCTATTATGATAATTCACAGTTTATAAACTGGAACTTCAAATATTTTAAGAATGATATAATTTAATCGGCGACATATTTATCTTAACGTTAATTACAAAAAAATAAAAAATTAAATATCGTAGCTACTTTGTAAACTTAGACTTAGTATACGAAAGTAACATAAGTTACATAATAATAAACGTTCTGAAAACGTTCAAATTTAATAAGAATGCATGACATTTAAAATTCATAAACGCTTCCTGTTTCTCGAAAAATCTATTTCCTGCTAAAGTAGTTCATCTATATAATATGTGCATATTAATCGTAAAATTTGATACAAGCTACTAAATTCGACATTGTCTATAATATAACGTGACCCTGGATTGTTTTGATGCCTATAGACAAAAAAAAATATATATCGTGTACTTAATTAATGATAGCAGTAACTGAATTTCTAAAGCACGCAAACGTGATTATCCTTGGGCCTATCAAATACCCGAACGCAATCAATTGCTAGCCTTGTCATTCCTATTCATTCTATTGATGAACCTTTATTGATGGCAATATTTATATATCAATTAATTATCTAGATTGTTTGTTTAATGTGTCTCGTGTTTATATATGAGTATTTTGTGAATAGATTGTTTATTTAAGAAAACGTGATCATTATAGAAAATTGCCATAACGCATTCATAAAGTAGTTATGGCCGAATCAAATTGTAAGGAATTATCAACGTACATATAAAATGTATGGAGCCATTTATATTATAATTTATTAAAATACTAGCTGTGTGCCAGCGACTTCGTGCGTGTTTCATATATTCTTCACAGCGAAATACAGTTTTTAAACAATGCTTGGATAGTGCTACCATTGAATTGTATTTTGCTCACAATGAGTTTTAATTTTTTTTACATGGAACCCTAATCATTTTCGTAAAATTATTAACGGTACTAACAGAAAGCAACGATATTTCTCACAAATTCGAACATCTGCAAGCAAAACTGTGCATTCAATCGAATTTTATCCACAATTTTATGTTTTAGTATCTATACGCGGGACCCTAATTATTTAAAAAAAATAACAGATCTTACTCTGAATAAATTCAGCTATCTACCAAAATAAGTCTCGTCAAAATTGGTTCAGTAATTCCTAGAATAAATAGACAGAATTTCAAAAAATTATGTGTTTAGTATCGTACATACATTCATATGTATTTAGTATAAAGTTGTTATTTTATTATTACAATCAGACACTTCAATTTTATTTATTAGTATAGATAATCAATTTAGCACACATGTTTAAATGATGAATTGACCGGCATTGAACTAAGTTTTTAGATGTACCAGGATCTAAATCATTTTCTTTCAATGGGATAATGTTCAACTGCATGCTAATTTCATATACCTACTTAATGAAATGCATGCATATACTATTAGAACGGGATTATGTGGTGGTTTGAAGGTCCGTTTACTTGCGCAATTTATCGAACCGCATCTAGCAATATAGTTCCCATTGTAAAATTGTGACGTGAATCACGAAATACTATTGCTCCACTTCCTCGGATATCTTAATCATTTAATTGAAACACATTTTTTACGAAATCCCTTTAACCCCTTGAGCACTAACCTGGCGTTTACGCCAGCTTTCCATTGTTTTCCTACTGTCTCATTTTTATGGGTTATCAACATTTATTTCCCCATAATACCTCGAACATAATACGAGACTTTTTTATCACAATATATTTAACAGTAATAACATTAGTTATGTCGAAAATATAACAATAATAATAACATAATTATGCCGTAGTTGTGCGTGGCGCAGTTGTATTACAGTACGACTCTCGTTCTGAGGTCTCGGGTTCGATCCCCGAGTCGGTCGGGTCAAGTGGTACTCGGTTTTTTCTACTCAGTATCATCCCAGAGTCTGGAATTTGTGCCCAATATGGCGACAGGCCCTCCCCCTGTCACATCTGGGACGGATCTAAGCTCGGCGAAATGAGTGGTGTAGTTCGCTATTTAACCTCTGCCTAACCCTTCGGGGATAACAGGCGTGAGCTTATATGTTATGTTCCATTGTAGTACAATGATAATAACATATTATAATGACTATGGTAGCATTAATATGAAATAGTTGTGGTAGTAATGAGCTAGTTCCACTTATCACACAGTCTGCACACAGCGACTTATACGTTATTTTATTTTCCATTTCATTTGTTTCGTTTACGCCGTCGGTGGTTAGGACGCTTGAGACCGAAATCCAGCAGTTCCTGTCGCTTCTCACTGTCCGCCAACAGGAAGGGCAAAGTTTCGATTGTCCGCTTTTCCCCGTCCTGCATTCGATGTCGTTTCTGGACGATCCAATAAGTCAATTTTATTAACTCAATTATATTTTATTGTTAAAAAAATTCCAAATTTCTTTACATACTACTCTATACTTTAGGTTTTAATAAATCTATTAATTTTAAAAAATTTATAACTTCGTTAGATTCCATCGTGTCTGACAAGTGTGCACCAGCTCGTAACCACTAAGTATTAGATACACTTGAGCCATTTACATAATTGCCCATCGCTACCGTTCAGAATTAAAACTACCTAAGTAGGTACCTACAATGGCTTATCTACTGTACACACTCATTTACTACGTAATATGGATATATTTTACACACGTGCAATACATAGAGTAGCTGTAACAACTATTTTAAACTTTCGCCGGAAACATATGCTATTGGAATTTAAATCTAAGTTAAGACCTTCGATGCTAGGTGTAATGTTTATAAAAAAAACAATATTTTTTTTTAGATAAGCCTTACGTAATGCTTTTTCTCAACTAGGACGCACTTCTTAAGAATTTAGATATCTTCTTTAAAAAAATGGTGTAACTATAATGGTTTTAAGTACGAATGCTACTAAAAAGTTTATTTCTAACGAGACACATTGTTAGAGTTATTATAAATAAGTTACAGTGAAGTGTTTGAAGTGAATGTCGATTACGTTTAGTACTTTCAAAACTTAGGCTAATAGAATAATTTATTTTTTTGCCCTGAGATTTAACAGTGCAAACTCTCGAAAGTTTAAAAAAAAATTAACCAGTTTTAGTTATCTTAAGATGTGTCGCTAGGCAGGTACATTACGTGTGTGCGAGAAAACTAAAATTGACTTTCTACCTAATTTATTACCTTGTTTTTAAACTAGTCCTGTGAGATTGTCGCACAAAAAAAACACATAATTAATGTGAATCATTAATGAGTATATTATACTTTTTGATTTATTATTATTTCAGTATCTATTTAAAATGTTCTAGTACAAGAAATAAAGAAATGTGATTTAAGTAATCTTTGCAAAGATATTTCCTTCCTTGGTATACGTTCAAAAAGCTTTTCATATATTCGTATTATATATCTTTATATAAACAGTCAAAGATTAAACATTTTTCTCTTCTATCAACCGATTTTCTTTATTTTTCTTATTTAGTAGTTGATGATAAGCTTAAATGCTATAAATAAAAATATTTCAAAACATTTTTTCTTGACAAATTTTCAATAATGATTATGCTCGAGTTTCCATGACTATAGGCGTAAATGCTTTTAATAATTACAATGATTTATAAAACAAAAACACAAAGGTATAATTATCACCAAACAAATAAATGTATAACATAAAAGCCGAACATACATATTGTGTTCAGTAAAAAAAATAAAAATACGAATGTTATAAATTATCCTTACTTTTCCGGAGAAAGTTAAATAGACAAACTTACGTAGACAAGACAGAAGAAATGATCGTCAGACTTGATATATGAAGTGTACTAACTAACGTCAAGTCATAGTAATAAGTTACCTATTACATACGTGAACTCCCTAACGAACCTAGTATGACAGAAGACTGATAGATCTAGTAGTTTATATACTCTCCAATGTTACTTAATACAAACTGTTTGATCCGAAAAAAAATATTGGATATAATAGCAATAAACCTAATGTTAACGATTTAACAGTATTACTAATACTTTGTTATAGTAATTTATAAAATGATTTAAATTTAATATCGAAGTTTGTAAAAACACAAATGTATGTTAATGCTGACCTAACAATGAAGATGATGACAAAAGATGAGAATCCATATTTGTATTAATTAATACATATAGTTATTCACGCGGTTAGAGCATACATTTCATCCTTAATTATTATTTCTAAGAAAACAATCCTCACTCTAAACTCTAAAGAGTATTTCAAAATAAAAAAACAAAAGACAATCGACTAAACACAAAAATATATTGGCGAAATATATGAAAAGACGACATTATTAATTGTGAAGAATTACCACATTTTTAGAATTAAACAAAAAAATCTAATTTGAATTTATTCAAAATTATCAAAAAAATTGATATTCTATAAATAAATTTCGTGCTCCTCACTAACGTGACCTAAAGGCTGGAAAATGAAAGTCCAAGATGTCGTCATCAATGTATCCTCATCACGGGAGTATGTATAGTGTATAGATAATCACTATGGTTTATAAGGTATTTTACTGTTTATTATACGCACACTGAACGGCTAAACAGTTTATTAGATTACCTACTAATTTAGTTCAAGTAGAGGCACTGAGGCACAGTTTTACAATTCACTTGAATTGTTATTTATTAAAATCTAGCTTTGGCTTAACTGACAGACGTTGTCCTTTCTAAATTTGTGTTCGACGTTTTCATTGTGAATTCACACAAGTATCTAGATTACCAGCTAATATTTTGCTCATATAGAAACTTTTTAATGTACATAAAGCTAGAAAAAAAGTTTTTTTTTTTTATAATTTCAAATATCTAGATTCATTTCCGGCGGCGAAAATTATATGGACAGGTTTAAGACGGACCCCCTTGACCTTCCTAAACTCTAAACCTTTAAATTCAGGCGACTTGGTTTAAGATCCAACCCGACAAAATTAATGGAAAATGCATGTCCGAAATTCGGAATTTCCATATATTTACTAATTTGAATTTAATCGGTAAAATTATAAGCTAACAGTCTAGAAACTGCTCATCACGAAACGTTACCGCCTTGATAAATATTCTCGTATAAGATAGTTTAAAAATACTGAACTAGAAGTTTCCGTTATTTGAACTCACTAGCACTTTAGGACTGGAGCGGTGATTTTAATCCTTTGCGCTTTTTTGATCAATCTGTAGTGGTACATTTAACGCTGGACCTGTTTGTAAGATTTTTCATTTGTTGGATGTGCCTTCGCCCCGAATATCAGAAATAATTGTTAATTGAAGGATAGCAGAATAAAACAACACAAAAAAATAATAAAGAAAATAAATTTTTCGTATATTTTATATGGATTATTTTTGTTAGTCTCTCAGTTTTGAGAAGTTTCCTGGCGTATTGGAAGTAAAACCAAATTTAATTAATTTAATATAACACCATTTATTTATTCTGAAATTCACCTGGACAGCTAATATACTATACCAAAGTCGTTTGAAAGGTGAATAAGAAAAAATGATTGCCGACTTGCTCTTGATATAAATTTATGATACAAGACCGAGTCCATAAATAAACTGGCAAGTGACAAGATCACAATGTTAACTAGTTGAACGGAAACTGATAAAATATACTTTATCGTACCTAAAACGTTATTATCCGTGATCTTATTATTGCTATAAAATAATCTTGGCCAAGGATGCTCTTGTTATAAACGCTTGACATTTTGAATTATGTAACCACGTCTCAAGTAATAGTATGATAAAATATTTACAGATTTTTTTTTTAATATTGCTTCTAATCGTCAATATATGCTTATTTCATTCGTGGGTGGTAACAATTATATATTTAATTTTTCTCAATCGAAACATTTTCGACAAAATAATGATATTTATGAGAGTGTTGTTAAAATGCCATTCAAGACGTCGTGTTGTCTTTTTAATGATGGTCCATGGAGTACAGATTACTTTAACCTCGGGGATCCCTGCGAGAGCCGACACAGACGTTCGCCGATCCTTAACTGGAGAGGCTCCTGTATTCGTCGCCAGTGTGACACTTTAAAGGGCCGATCATTAATTACGTAAGAATGATTATGACGTTTTTTTACCTCCCCTGCCCTCATGTAAGGATATATAAGATTTCTCGAACCCCCCTTCCTCTACTTACGTAAGATTCAATCTCGTTTTACTATAATTATTACTTATGACATTTAAAATGGATGATAATGAACATATTTAAGATTTTAAAATTTTAATAAACAATGAAATTTTGTAAAATAAGATGTAAATCGAAATCCGCATTATGGAATGAAGAAAATCATTCAGCTTCCGAAATAGAAATAGATTTTTTAATAATAAATTTCGACTTGTGAAATATTACGTAAGAATGGGTTTACCCCCCCCCCCCCCCCCAAGATAAGGGCATGAACACCCTTACGTAATTAATGAATGACCCCTAATGCGCTAGCATACCACGTATTACACTGCACCCTATACTTCTGCACACTACACGCAGGTACACCAAGTACCTGTTCGTCCCTCCGTGCCCCCTTACCTATTGCATTAGGGAACTTCGGTCTCACTAATGCAATAGGTAAGGGTAGCGCGTAAATGCATTTCCCCCCGACAAAAAAAAAAGGTACATGGTTTCTGTAAGGTACATTGAGAACCATAGTTTCCTTTCCTTACCTTTAACTTTAGGTTTAGCTAGGGCAAATTCCGCGGAATTTACATCTCCGGTAACAATCCAAGCCAAGGTCCGTACAAGCTTTGGTGTCCTTGTGCTAGCTACCTCTCTCCCGGCTGTGCAACTTAAGCTTCGCCCCAAAAGTTCAGTGAAGCTGTCAACGCCCTTCCGGTCAAGAGCATTTAGTCAATATGTAAAAAGAAACGGTTTACTTTATAATTATTTCTGTGATATTCTACTTAGTATTCGCTGATACTACTTAAGCGCTCGCTCCAAAAGTTGAGCGTAGCCGTCAAGGCCCATCCGGATTTAGTCAATTTGAAAAAAGAAACGGATTACTTGTTTCTAATTATTTCTCTGATATTCTAAATAGTCTTCGCTTAAACACTATATTTACAACATTATACTACAATAACAATTAAAACAGTTATTCGCGTCTAATGTTGTTATATAAAACAAAGTTTCAGTAGATTCTCGTAACTTGCATCGCTATAATAATATCCTATTAATCTACCACTAATTTTCATGATCAAACCTTACTTAATATGTCGATTACCCATAAAAAATGAGACAATAGGAAAGATGGCGTAAACGCCAGTTTAGTACAGTTAGAGTACTCAAGGGGTTAAGTTTATTAAGCTATATTCGTGAAATATTAATCATAATTTTTATATGAAATAAAAAAGAATATATAAATAAATTACATATGTCATGGTCAAATATAACTGCGCCATATATGCAGATGACAGGCGGCACAAATGCAATTATTATATTTTCAAGCTTTGAAAAAATCATCTATTTATTATTAAATAAAATGGAAGCGTCTGTTTATAATGTCAAAATTATTTTTTTTAACTAAATAGATATGAATGTATATACGGTATAGCAAAAACACAATTTTTTAAATGTTTATCTGTCTGTTTCTTCGGGGTAATCTCCATAACGGCTGAACCGATTTTGCCTGGGCTTTTTTTGTTAGATAGCTACTTTTCGAAAATAATTTAGGTTCCATGTAAAAAAATTAAAACTCATGAAATTTCGTATAAAATACAATTGTCACTGGCAAGTGTTTGAATTGTGAGAAATATTTTTACTTTATCTTAGTACCGTAAAAAAATAAGGAAAATAATTAGGGTTCCGTATAAAAAAAAAAATTCAGTGAAGAACATATAAAACGCGGGCACAGCCGCGGGCATACTGCTAGTAAAGTAATATAATCAATCAAAGTATGTCATTAACAGTGAAATTTACAATGTAAATCGTGTATGCTTTGCATCCTGCATCTAAAACTTAGTACTAGTAGAAAATTAAGTAAAGGAAATGTATTTACGTATCCACTGAATCAGTTAGGTATTAGTGGATATCTAGACCCTCGAAATTTCCAATGAAACTTATGCATTTAGTATAGTTAATTTTGAAATTCAGATATGTATTTTATTCAATATTTCACGTATGATCATATATAGAACATAATTATTTTTTGGAACGAAGTTCCTTATGTGGCATTGGGGAGGGGTACCCTAGTCGGCAAAAAAACATCCGTAACGCTAACAAAAAGCGTAATCTTTTAGTAGTTGTAATTAAATTTTAGCAAAATAGATTCGCCTTCTTGTCGCAATTGTTTAGCGCGTTCGGCTATTAACCGAAAGGTTGGTAGTTCGAGCCCACCCGGAGGCATAATTTTATTTTTTGTCTATTTTACGATACATAAAATTTTTCATAACTCAACAGAAAAATCTCACTTTTAATGTTTATTTTACACAAAATTTATCTATTTATAAATAGTAAATCATAAAACATTTCAGTATATTTTCCATCTCTGTATGTTTTTTGTTTAATATTGACGTACTTTAAAGTTATTTAAATAACATATTTAGAAATAGATTATTTTTACAAACCATAGTTCTTTGAATAAATATTTTGATCGAATTTCAGCTGCTACGCAAATACTAGTTATACTTGACACATATTTTGTTGATTTTTCCTTTTTTGTATAGTCTATGTGTGATGGCTATATACTGTGTCTAACATATAGTCACGTGATGACTTTTGTTATTATTGCTGTTTGCTATTATTATTATATCATATTATTATTGTTCAGGTAAATAGCTGTTTCTTTGTATATTATTATTGTGCTAGAAATAAGAGATGGCGCTTTATTTTATAATATTAAATCTGATTCTCACAAATAATTTGTTAAACGTTCAAAATTTGAACACTAGATGGCGTCGCACGATGTTTAATTTTTAAATTAAGCAGGTATAAAAATTTAAGATATTTTCTTCATAACGAGTAATTTTCTAATTATTAGGTAAGCCTTATTTAGTTTTTTTTTTCTTTTTCGATTTCTGTTTTAACTAAGAACTTCGTTCTCGACAGGGGTCCCCGACTGCACAATTTTTTTTACACTGTATAGGCTCAATGCTTTGACGATAATCTCACCTGATATTATGTGATGTGGTCAAGGTTGGTAATCACACTAAACCTAGAGTGCTGCTGCCGGAAAACACCTATTGGTATTGGCGACAGATTTTCAAACTTGAAGGTTGTAACTGTCCAATCAAGTGTTATTCGCAAATGGCCTACAACCATGGTAAGGTTTCCTCACGATGTTTTCCTTCAACGAAAGCATAGGCTGATTTTAGAGTTGAATACGTGGGCTCGAACCCTCGTCCATTGGCGCGAAATCCAACTGCACAACGAACTGCGCCATCATCGCTTGAAAAATTAATGATCCGGAGAAAATTAATATCGTAAAGAGTGTAAACTTCAAAGAATCCCATGAAAAAATCTTAGGTAAATTATTGAAATATTAAAATTTAATTTCTTTTTTTTTCAATTTGGTCATGATTTGTTTTAAATTTATTTCTAAAGAGCTATATATATTGATTCAATACATAATAGTGATACTATATGTATTTTTTCGAAAATTCGCATTTAATTAATATTGAAATAATAACCAAAAAAATATCAGGTAATAACAAAACTGAAACCCATTGTTTTTTATAAATGTAAGCAGTGTTTATTCTCGCTCGCTTAAGTTTATGATTCATAAATCAGTTTACTGGAAATTTACTAGAAGACTCTTAATTTAGATAACCTGAGAGCAATTTACAGCTTGCATTCACTTCGAACTCTCTCATCGGCCCTTCAGTTACTACGAGTTTTGACTTTCACTTCACTATTGATGGTAATATTTAATCGTATAGCCATTGAATTGAAATGTACAATAATGACCTGCTAGAATTAAAGCTATAACTTAGAGCTCAAGGGCTCAATTGATCTAATTTATGTGTAAATAGCGATGATGGTGCAGTTGGTAGTGCGGCCTGATTCAGCGTCAATGGACGCGGGTTCAAGCCCACCTATCAAAGTCTAAAATCAGCATGAGCTTTCGGTGAAGGAAAACATCGTATGGGAATTTTGGTAAGGCATTTCCTAATAATACCCGCCTGAGTAGCTACCACTCTAAAGATTGAAAAAAACCTGCCGCCAATAACCTGAGCTTATACAAGAAAAAAAAGAAAAGTCTAACTTGATGCGATAGTGGCAACGTGATCGCATCGAGTGTGCGGTATGTGAGTGTAGATCTGAATCCCTCTATCCTATTTTAGACTAGCTGCATACACGCAACTTCGCCCGCGTGTCATATACGCTTCACCGTGTAATATAGTTATTAAATAATAATTGAAAAATAATATTTTGATGGTACTGTCCATTGATTCAAATTTTGTTCACAATCTCATGAGTTTAATTTTTATTACGCGGAACTCAAATTATTTTCAAAAAATATAGCTATAATAGCAACTTCAGTTATGTTTAAAAAAAATCCCATCAAAATCGGTCCAGCCGATGTTGATATGTACATACATAGCAAAAAAAAATATTTTGATATTACAAACAGACACTTCAATTTCATTTATTAGTATAGATTTGTTTACATTAAACAGTTACGTGGATAATAATGGATGAACTCGACACAAATTTATCCACCATTGTATTCCTTATAATATTTTATTTAAACCAACTAATATCGAAGAGATTTAATACAGTAAATACGTAATAATATAGTTCTTCCTTTTACAAACAAAGAATTCCACGCGGACGGAGTCGCGGACACAGCTGGTAATGGAATATACCAAAAGCGTTCCAAAATAAGATGAATCATTTATATTTTGTTCATACACTAGCTGGTGTCCGGGGCTTCGCCAGGTATATGTTCTTTAGGTGTGAGTGAAAAGGTTCATATAACGTTTCATTTATACCTAACCTAAAAAACAAATGATTTATTTTTGTAAAATTTAAAATTTAAACTCTTTCAAATTTAGTATTCAACAGATTTATTTGTTCTTTTGTATCTTTTTGGTTTGTATAAGCTTATTCTCAATATATAATTAAAAGTAATCACTTATAATTAGGGTTGCAATTATCACGTGCCCTCAAATTATATCATAGTATCTAAATCAAAATGTAAACCTTGTCAGTGTTTAAATAAATAAATGAAGAAAAATGTACATAAGAGTAAATTGAGAAAAAGAACTAGGAAAGTTCGATGGAGAGGAATAAATAATAGCCTGTAACCATCTACGAAAAATCGCGCGTCGAATAGTAGTTCGCCCCATCCCGATACGTTCAATAGTTTTGAGGTGATGGCGCCTCAAAGGAACCCTTCAACCTTTAAGGAGTTTATGTTAATTCTATATATATTGATTAATTACATTCCTGGAGTGAAGATCATGGACAAAGTGAGAAATAGTGTAAAGGAAACATCGCGGTTTGGTGGCGGTCACTCAGGTAACGGCCAAGCCGAGGTTCGTACCATTTTGGTAACCCTTGTGCTAGTTACCTTTTTTGTGGATGAGTGCCTTCACACTCGCCCCCAAAGTCACGGTGAAGCTTTAAAGGCCCTTTCTGTCAACAGCATTAGCTAGGTTAGGTTTGATGGCGGTGGTTTTGTTATATTATAGTGGCATAGTTATATTATTTCTAATGATCCAATGGTCTAATGTCCTTCGACAATTATCTATACGAATCTATACTAATAAATAAAATTGAAGTGTCTGTTTTTAATGTCAAAATTATGATATACGATAACTAGACCAAAAACGCAATTTTAAAGTTTTTGTCTATTTGTTCCGGGTAATCTCTTGAACGCCTGGACGGATTTTGACGGGGCTTTTTTTGCTGAATTTTTGCTTTGATTCCTGAAGATACTTTGGGTTCTTTTAATTTTCGAAAATAATTAGTGTTCTGCAGAAAAAAATAAAAGTCATAAAAAAATTAACAAAATCCGATTCGATGCACAATTTTACGGGCAAGTACTTGAATTTATATATTTACTTTATCTTGGTACTAAAATTTTTTTAGGAAAATTATTAGGTTTCCATATAAAAAAATTAAAACGCAGTGAATAACATATAAAATACGGGTGCAACCGCGGGCGCACGGCTAGTTAATAAATACATGAATAATAATGTAATTATAAATATAAATAGTACCTCTAAAATTAACAGATATTATATTATTGACTGCCAAAAAGTTGCCAATAAACATTTTTTTTATATGAAACACTGAACTCAATAAAATAATTGTTCTGTTTACATATTAAAAAATTGGTCAAGTGCAACCCGAGCTCGCGCACCGAGGGTTCCGTACAAATCTGTAGTCATATAAGTAATAGTTATGGTAATTTTTTGCCAAATGAAATCTATAACATTACAATGTGGTAAGCTGGAGGAGCATAAATGTCTCTTTATCGTTTCAGTAATCCTTTATTTTTTATTTAACACATATCATTTGTTTTATAATATAACTGAAATACCTACACTAGCATTGCAAAAATAATTTTATCAAAGTTATTTATTTACAAAATTTTGTAGTCACTATTTAGAAATCTGGTTCAAAAATACTAATTAGTCTTTCGCGGGTCGCCACTGTTTCTGGATTGCATTGTGCTTACCATCAGGTACAATGCCGTCACTTTGCCGAGCTACTTTGTTAAAAAAAAGTATTAAATTTGAACGAGATCTGTAAATGATGACTGAAAAAGGTATGAATAGTGCAACATTGAATATTGAAGTTCGAAAAAAAAAACGGTGTCTGTAGTTGTACTACTTCGTGTAGTGCAAGCGGCAACATGTTTATGGATGAATAATATTTGGAAATTCCGTTTTGGGGATACATTCTAAAATCGATATTTTTTATTACAAAAATTTTAGGTTTTCGAATTTTTCTTTTATGTGTACTATTAAACGTTGCTACCTGCAAAATTTTAACATTCTAAGTCGTCTCCAAGTATCCTTTAGATTTTGATTTCCTTGCGAACCGTTGCGAGTTTCAAAATATGCAGCTTAAATTGCTGTTTCTTGTGATTGCGTCGACATAGAAGTTTGATTTTTTCACAGCTCCAAGGAACAGTAAACCTGAGTATTTAATATGAATTTCAGCTTGATACCTCCACGCGTTCCTGAGAAAAAGGGTCTTGACAGGTGGACAACAAAGTGATCCTATAAGGCTTCCGTTTTTTTCTTTTCAGGTACGGAACCCTAAAAAATAACCTCTCTGTATTGAAAATACCCTGAATAAAGTTGTCTAAAATGAAAACCAGTTCCTTCTTTTCTTTTAATTTATAATACATTGTATGCAATGTAAAAATGTTATTCCTTTTACATTAAATGAAGTACGTAACATAAATAGTTATTTTTAACTCTTCTATATATGACATGAAGAGATTAATATATTAATCACATGGATTTTATTTTATCGTAGTACAAATATTACGATATTAGATTAAATCAGAGCAACATGGAGTACCATTCGTTTATTTCATAATTTACTCAAATTTGGTTTGGATTCGATAGCATCTCCCGTAAAAATATATCTCCATAAAATCGTCATCCATGTTCTGCGATCGACGGACCTTAAACGGTGAAAATATTAAGATAATAAAATAAAGTACTGGTCACATAGCTTTAACGTACGTAAGCCAACTTTAGTTGTTTTTATATTTTTCAAAAATTCTTAAATAGACATTTGCAAGGATTTCCAAAATGTAATCCAAAGCAAATCTCGTGTACTGAGAGAGACCTTGAATAAAGTCGTAGCTCTGCTTCGTGACTGCTCTTGATTCCCGAGACAAAGTTCGTGACAAATTGAATAAGCGCTCTGCTTTAATAAAACATGAATAGTAAAGAGCTTTGATGATATGAGATTACAACCTGTAGTCTATAACGAGAGGCTGAATTGTGCAACTTTAAATTTTCAAGCGATGAATGTAATAGATACTTAATTATGTAGGTTCTGACAGTAGTCACGTTCCACAGAATATACATATGTAGTTATAGACACATGAATACGAAAAGATAAAACAGTTCACATGACATTTTTCTTTCCTGTTTATTAATTGGTTTAGTTAGCATTTAAACTGAATTTTGAAGAAGTTTTTTTTTAGAAATGTTCAGTTTTGAATAATCGAATTTCAATCAATTGGTGTACATTCTTGTTAAATAACGGTACTTTTCACCTCAGAAGTATAGGTAAGCATTTTCGTTTTTGTGCATAATTTATCTAGTTAGTTTTAAATAGGACATAGGTATGATTGAGTTTAGTAAATTCCAAAATACATATTTACTTTATACATAAGAAAATATTTTTGTAGACAAACTGTAGCACTAAATGCAATTGGAAACCATATAGGATCTAGGTTCACATGCTTGCTATTGCTTGTTTATTGTTACTGTGTAGTATCCATAAATGCTGTGGAAGCACATAAATAATGAATGCTGGATACCTAAGATAGTATGATGACTGAATAAACTGATTTAATTTATGCCAAAATCGATAAATCATGTATGCTTCTTTTCAATTATGGGCATATATGGGTAAATTTAACCACACCTTTTTTATTAATAATCTGTATTCTAATTTATGTTGATCTTTTGATGTCAAGGGTATACAATAAACCCAATTATTTCTTATTATGAGATATATTTTGCGGACTAACATATGTTTCGAATAACTATACTTATGTATAAATATTTTGCAAAGCCTTGGTTACACAAATACATGCTATTCATAGCTATCAATTTTAAACAACTTCCTCATTCGTTATTATATTTGTCTTTCTTTATAAAAGTTTTATTCTTATTGACATATGTGTACGTATAGAATTATTTTCAAAGTTACAGCATTGTAATTCTGATCTCAACCTTGGTGTAATGTTTAGCTCATATAACTCCTTTGTAGAGTTTGGCTCGTTAAGAGACCTATTTGTAAGATTTGTAAGGTCACGGACGTGCTCGTGAGACAGTATATTATACGCACCTGCAATTGATTATGTATTCTGGCGTTGAAAATTATAACATACCGGACAATGGCCTAAGTACCTACAAAGTGTCTAAATTTGTCGATGCGATTTAGTTACGATAATATGAAGTTACTTGACGATCTTTACTTCAACAATAGCATAAGAATATAAATCTTGCATATTAGAATGGTTTTGACAGGGTGATTTATCTCTAAGTAGAATATGAATTGACTAAATTGAATTGAAGACTTTTAACAATACGCAATTCTCTATTTAATCTAAAGTTGCAAAATATTACTATTTTATTTCACTGCATAGGAATTATATCATAAATTTTACTTATCAATTTATACGTTTATATAATATATAATATTTTTATCGAGGTATAGATACGATCGTACTTGCTCGAAATAAAGATGTCACTGAAGATTCTAACATGGTAAGCGGAGAAAGGGACAGAGGTGTAGCTAGTGAGCGCTAGAGGCGGTCCGCCCTGAGTGTCACCCGTTAAGGGAGGACACCCGATCATGAATCCCAAAACTACACAACAGAAAAACCTTAACCCACCCGTATATCTGTACTGCTACTGCCACTTACAAAAAATCGCATGAATTTGGTAGATTGCACAAATTTTTATATTTCAATAATAGATATTTATAAAAAATTGAGTCTGTCGGGGGAGTTGTGATGTGTGTTGTGGACTTGACTGTGTATATGGCCAAAATAGGACTAATTGGAACACCATATTATTAATTATAATAGTTTTGATTCTTGGAGTGATACCACTGGAAAGTTATCTAGATCTTTATTTAATTTAGTTATCGAAAGATAAATTTAAATTTGGATTATTGGCAAAATATACAGTGATAGTTGAACACTGTAATATCCCACACCATGATTGCTTTACGAGGCGACCCTTCATCATAACCCAGGCTCATAATAGAGTTCGAATTCCAATCGTTTACAAACGTTATTTCTTTTCTAAATACATACCTACTGAATAACCGCAACACTATTACGCTAACCTATTCCCGTTATGTCTTTCTCTAATTAATATGTTATTACAAATACTTTATTTTAAAGTAATGTATAAAACAATTAAGAATTGGTGGCATGTTGACATACACCGTTACGTGCATTATTTTATTAGAAGCAATATTACATAATTATAAAAAATATATATTTCTAAGATATTTTAGACTTATGCGTCTCAGGTGTTACTTTACACCAAGGTAGACTAAAACTTTAACTGGATCGTCATGATTAACAGTTTTAAAGCTTTTTGTTTTATCTATAATAAGTGTGGAAGAAATAAACGTATTTTTGTGTATCTAAGGAACAAATTATGGTCAAACTTTCATTTTCTATAAGGTTTTCGAACTGGTTTCCTAATACATAGCTTTAAAATAATAAAATACGACCAACTAGTTCTTTTTTATTGTATTAGTAATTATTCAAAATATTTTGTGAATACTGTTCTTCTGTTTTTTTTACGAATATATTAGTCTTGTTTATGTCGTTGATAATCTGAGGTGTTCCCCATTACGCAGCGCGGTTCCAATTGTGATGAGGTGAGACGCGGCAGGCTGGATTGTTGTAGGCTATGGTTTTGCAATGACGCAACCTGCTTGCAGCGTGAGAGAACGCTATGGATAAACGTTCCGATAGTAATCTAGCTCTTAGCTACATTGTTTGTACGTCTATAAATGAAATTACTGGGATTTTTTTCACTGGGATTAAGAAAAGCAAAAAAATAATTTGACTGATAGACATCGGGATTTATGCAGAAAGCACTTATACGTTTATTGTGTGATCGAGCGAGTGATAAAAAATCAATAAAACAATTTCACACAGAAATTTACCTTCTTTCATAATCTATTCAACAAAATATACACAGTGAGTATGAAAATACAGTATTTTAGATGAACGATTAATTGATTAATTTAAATGATTCCTTAATTTTGATTTTTATTTGAGCACTGTGAATACTTTATAAAGTATAAGTTTTCAAAGTGAAGTCAACAGAATTAAAAAAAAAAACTTTTTATTTTACCATGAAAAGGTATAGTAGAATAAAAGGAACCCTATTAACAGACAGAGAAACTAACCAAAAGATAAACGTTGCTCTTTTATGTAATAAGACCGATAATAGATTATATCTACTTGATTAAAATGCGTTATCTGTGACAGAAACAAAATAGTTTATGATTTGTTTCATTTACTGTAATGTATGTAAGGTGACATCCGTTGAATTTGAATTTCCGTAATAATTTAAAAAAAATAACGTTTCTGTGCGTATATTCTTAACTAGCGGTGTTCCCATTGCTCCGCCCTCGTTTCATATCGTTTTTAATTTTTAAATTCATATTGGAAAATAATGGTTTGTTGGTGCTGTCCATTCAATCGTATTTTGTACACAATTTCATGAGGTTTTTTATACGGAACACTAATAATTCCCTGAAATTATTTTTAGTAGTAACAGAAAACAAAGATACTTCTTACAATTAAAATACCTGTCAGTACAATTACACATAGAATCGGATTTTATTCACAATTTTCATTGAATTTTTTACAAGGAACGCTAATTATTTTTGAACAATAAAAGTAGCCTAAGTTACACAGAGTAACCTAAGCTATCTGCCAGAAAAAGTCACGTAAAAATCGATCCAGCCGTTCCGGAAATTAAGCGGAGCAAACGGACAGACATATTTTTTTAAAATTGTGTTATTGGTATAGGTGTCATATATTTCATATGTATTTAGTAAAAAGTAGTTTCATTTGATATTACTTCAGACACTGCAATTTTATATTTTAGTAGGGATATTAATTACTTTTAGATTTTTATAGTACATTCAATATTAAATTAGGAGTAAATTTTTGATAAAATTAATGTTATGCCGTTATGTATGAAATGTATATATGATGTTATTAATAAGGTCCGCTTCAACTGCTGTAACATATAATAATTTAAATTTTGATATTTAAAGAAATCTTTGATATTTAATGCGCAACAATTTATTGATTATTATTGTAATCTGAATATTTGAAAATAAAAATAAGTTCCTATCTAAATAACAAACCATTTCAGATTACAAGAGGATTCAGAAGTAAGAATATGCTAAGCATAATTTTGTACCTTGTACACATGGCAACGCAAGTTCTTTCGAGCACGCAATTCGCTTCACATGTAAGTGTGAATACACCGACTAGAAGCTTCACGCACGGGGTCGGCGATCCTATATCTGTATTAAACAGAAGGATTCAGACCTCTCGCCAACGAGAGCAGTACACACTTCGAAATTCAAGAAGTGAGTTCTTTTGTAATGTTTTAAATAAATTTTTCTAAGATAGTCACACATAATTTTTCTAGTTAGATGATTTTATGCAGCTGCAGTTCTTTCGCAAAAATAAAGCGGATTTATTGCATTCTTCTAAGTTTTGGTATAGAATAATACTAGTATCAGAAGTGAAACTTCTTTGGCAAATCTTTGGTATAAATCTCTAAGGCAACAGTTTTAGAAAGGAATATATATATATATATATATAAGAGAACAATAAAAAGTGTTGGGTTCTTATTATCCTTTAAATTAATGTACAAAATTTTATTGCTAATTCTGACGCTCATTTCATTGAAGATTGAAGTGAATCTTTATATATATAAATCTTCTGTGTGTGTATGTGACTAAATTAAACGGCTGAACCGATTTTAATATCATTTTTTGTGTCTATTCCTAAGGATTCGAGAAAGGTTAAAATTCACAGTTTGGTCCAATGGATAATGTTTATTTTGAAACGCGAAGTCGTGGGCACAGCTAGTCTTCATATAAAAATATTTAACTGCTGTAATCTTATATATCGGAAAGACAGAAAACTACCTGACAAGTTTAAATTGTCAGTTCATAATATTTAATTAACACAGATTTACACAGATCGACCTTTAGTGTGGCTACACATGAGACGTAAATATTTTTAATAACACGGGATTTTTCAACCTAAACCACGGCAACCCACCATCGGTATATTACAGTAATTACAGGTAAGTACGCCGGAATTAAATTAAGATCAACGAGTCACTGCCTCAAAACGAACTTTCATATGAAATAACGACAACACTAAACGATACAAGTTTGTTTGGATAACTTTCAGGTTCGCCAAGGAATGAAAATCGGCCACGGCGACAAGGACAAAAATATATCTTTTGTCTTTTTTTATCACATACGTCATTTATCGTTACATATCGTATCATTTAAACGAATCATGCAATCTCTTTCTGTCATATTAAGTAACATTCTGGGAGTAGTAATTCTATTATAATTAAATAGGGTTGAAATTAATAGACAACTTTTTTTATTATTTTCTAGATCCTACGCAATCAAATCGATTACTAACGGTTCAAGGAATCGGATATCCGAGAATTAAGCCTAACGTACCGTTTAACCGCGAAGAAATACCTCCGTCAAATATTATAAGCGTTTCACCTTGGCAGTATAATAATAGAGGTACGTACTTAAATCTGTTTTTGAAGAGAAAACTTCTTTAGCGCCATTGAGCGATTTTCGGTAAGGGAAAAATTTATAGATTCACCTTACCAATGCTATGACGTTAGCCGTCAACAACATGCTATGGTTTGTCAAGTATATGATGACGTTTAAGTGGTGGCATTTTTGTGTTGCCACATCTAAAATATTTTCCCATAAATGCTTATTTTAAATTTGTTTTCATCTATTTAATTTTAAATGTGTTTTATTTTTGATAAATTTTACTATTTTAAAACATGAATAGGCACACATTTTTAAGACACCGAGCTAATTTAAATATTAAAATCACAATGAATCTACAATGGATGAGCTTGGGATTTGAGGGAAGGAAAACATTGCGATAAAACCATAGCATGCTGGAAGGATATATCTTAATACCCGCCACCCTAACTTTCACTGTCAAGTGTGAAAAACTGTTGTCAAGTATCTTCCGCAACATCAGTTATTGCCAGTACCTTTAGGCTTAGCGTGATTATTATCACATCGTCACTTAATGTCAGATGACA
The DNA here is from genome assembly GCA_014132275.2 of Samia ricini. NCBI lineage: Eukaryota > Metazoa > Arthropoda > Insecta > Lepidoptera > Saturniidae > Samia > Samia ricini. The sequence goes on along the minus strand of AP028159.1, from coordinate 26,729,771 downwards.
TGGTGATTAAAACACTGAACATGTACAGTATTAAAAAAATTTAAACTTTACAAGTTACAATTCTCATAAATACCCATGACAAAGAATTTCAAGTTTTAAATTGCATATTGCAGAATTGTCTATACCTGTACTACCTCCTTCGCCATATAAAGTGGACTCACCAGACCCGGAGTCGCTTTGGCCGGAGGGACTGTTCATACCTCCATCAACACCACCAAGGATCGTATCCAGCATTGACCGACGATCAGATATAGGTATATACACTAACCGGCTAATTATAATTAGTAGGACATGCGGGCGGCGTTTATTCCTTACAAACGTATTCTCTTGTTTCATGACCCCTGAATAATGTATTTTATTTATCACTACTTTTTCTTATCAATCTTACCGAGTGTCTACATTTTTCCGAAATGAAAGTTATTTACTACTGATTTCGATTTGTATATTTACTTATCGCATTAAATAGCCATTTAGTGGGATCTCTCTAAATTTATCAACATGTCTCTTCACAGTTATTTAAAAGAACATGTTCATTGTGAACTTAGCCACATTATGCTTTTTATGTGGAGTATAAAGCGAAATAATTATTATACGAAATATAAGGCTGGTATCACTGTTCTTAAAAAAAATTATAAAATATCCGACTTCGATTACATACGTATTTTTGTCTCGGAGAATAATGTAAAAAATACAATTAATGTTCGCAGAATATCAAGACCCGTATCTTCTTGAGGGAATGGAGGCGATACAAGCTGTTCAAAGGTCTATAAAGCACGGTAAACTCTACTTCCACGAGATCCCGCACATCGATTCATTACTGGCGAACCAAGAGGAACGAGTCCAAAATGATTTGAAGCCCCACATTCTCGGCAGCATACGTTACACGTGGCCATATTACCGAACCTGATCATTAAAAAAGGACAAATAAAATAACGGTTGACATGTTCAAAAATATATGAGTATATTTGTATCAAAACGTAAAAATACAATTCGATAATTATAATCATTGAAAATTCGAACACATTAAAGTTATATGAGTACCTCAATATATAGTTGTGTATATTTTTGTTTTATTTTATATCTATAAGTATTAAGTACATAGCATACTTTTGGAAGATAATCTACAATAATGGAATTTCTTGTAGAATAACATACATTTATAACAATTCAAAATATTAAGTACAAAATATATGTATAAATTTATATCCTAATGTAAATAAAATAGTTAGCATAAAGAATTTTGTATTTTTCATTTAATTTCTCAATATAAATTTCTATGAACACAAAACATGTATTCAAACCAATCACACAATCGATACGACATCTCTCCATGCACGGCAACCAATCAGATCAACCAATAATTTTCAAGACGTTTGCTGATAATTATACCAATTGATATAAAAATTGATCAGATCTCTTTAATAATAATAATAATATAAATTCAACTTTCTACTTAAGGCTATAAGGAGTATTTTCACATATTACGAGTATAAAGGTACATAGGTAACGAATTTATGGACGAAATTCACTTAACTATACTAAAAGTAACATTATCGTCAATAAAATTATAGAACAGGAATAAAATATACATAAACTCGAATGTAGAGTATTAATTTCGAATATTTATAAAATCTAATTTTCTTTACCACAGTAATTCCGATAAAAAATTATAAAATATAGAAACCACATAGGTTTTTGGAATGTTTAGAAAATGCCCTTTGAGCACTTATCAAATTCGGATTAATTCGGACAAATTGAAATGTAAGAATATCTCAATTACTTACACATTTATAATATGTATCAAAAGTAAAACTTAGTTTTTCATATAAAAATACATACACATATCTTTTCTATAAAAGTCTTAATCGTAATATATTTTAGTATGGGAAATTTATTTCGTTCAGACATAACATAACGGACAGTTGTCCTGTTAAAACTGAAAAATGAGTATTCATATAGGACTCATATTACAATGCAATTAATCAGTAAATCGAAAAACAATTAGTGGTATTCATCCACTATATTTAATGTTACATACAGTAATGATGGTAACAGGTTTTAAAACACATTGCTTTAAGTATAATAATGATCATGAGTGTTATGAAAGGCAGTATAGCGTACATTAATTGAGAATATTTTTTTTATAAATTCACACCACTAATAGATTAATTTTATCCACATAAAAATCAATGTTTCAACATTTATGTAGTAGATAATTTGCTTATTTATTTCATATACCATTAACAAAATGAAAGGTTGGATTATGTATAGATAATGATAAAGTACATTTTTTTAAATGAAATTAGAAATAATAAACTGGATAGGTAAGCAAGCTGCATGGTGAGAATTATTAGTGAAATTGGCTGTAATTATAACTTTCCCTTTGTTTATGTAATTAATGTTTGCGACCTGTATTTCAAATCAATTATTGCCGTGAACCATACATGTTAACGTTAAAAACATAATGCTCACAGATAACCTTCTGTATATACCAAACGCAACGACAGAATTATGAAGTCAGTACGTACATCTATTTGATCACTATATTCTCTAATATATCACATCATCAATCTTGAGCAAATCATTCCCTAAAAACAGTGCTCAATCCTAAATTCAGAAAAGATTCAAAATATAATACACATATATTATTTTGCATAAAATCACAGTATTATTTAAATGTATACACTATACATGATTTAGTTGCCTTTATATATTAAATTTACATACATAGGTCCAGTATAAAAATGTATAAGAAAATAATTTATCATTAACCCCCTTTTTGCCCTTTACAACACTACAATAGTCTTATTATTTATTGCATGTCAAGCAAAGTAATTATATAGAGCTATTAAAATTGTACCTAATATTGAGAATGAATGTGATGAGAGAACAAATGCAGAATTACAAAGGTCACCATTACAGAAGCACATGTAAACTTTCTTACGATTCCACATTGTGTATGCACATCTTTCTTCATAATCACTTGGAGGCCTCTGGAGACACATCCTTTCAGTTATAGCACCATAATCTGTAAAAATATGTAGTCTCTGTAAGGATTTTTTACGAATTTAGTTTTAAATTACCATTTTTTTTTAATTTGTCATATATATCACAATATAAAACCTTGTATTCAACTTGTATATAAAAAGGATTCAACCGAAATACATCCACTGCTGGACATAGTCTCTTCCTAAGTTCTCTACAATGACCGATCTTATGCCACCCAGATCCAGAGGATTCCCGCTACCTTCACCAGGCGGTTGTTCCACCTTATGGGGGCCTACCCAAAAGATAAAAAGTATATAAAAAGAAAATAGTCCTCTATTGTTGTCATATATTTCATCAAATAAAATCTATTTAAGAATGAGAAACAAAGAATTATGTTTTATTCTCATATTTTATGAAGACTACCTATTTATTAAGGCTTATGGTATGTATATATCATATTTACTATGATGAAAGATATTAAACATTTGTAAATCTACCTCATAAATTGATTTCATAATATTTTACACAGGGACTATTGTGTAAACATAATATGCCAGAGTAAAGGCAATGAGCAAATATTTCAAAAATCTATCGAGATCAACAGAGCTGCAAGAATATACAGAAAGAATAAAACCAACACTAATTTTAATAAATTTGTACGACAATAATTCTTTTGACTTTCTATCTATGCATATAATGTGTATCAACCTTATTTGCAATAAAGAGCCAACACATGCAAAGATAACATTAAGCCTAAAAGAGATGTTTCAAAACAATAAACAATTATATAGGCAACTAATAAATTTTACCATCACTCCTGAAAGTTCCAGTTGAACCTCGATTTAGCTTTCCACACCAGCCTGATGGACAAGCAATGACATGTAGTCCAACCTCAGCTTCTGGATCTGTTACATTAAAAGGGAAAGGATCTCCACATGTTCCAAGCTCACCCCTGGATCTACACCTGAGGCATCTTTTATTAAGACCTGTAAGTAACAATAAGTTAAATTTTACCCACATGAAAATCTAATGATAAATTGCAGTAATATTACTATGTAGACATTAATTCCAAAAAAGACTGTCAAATTATGAACTGCTAAAATAATATAATTCTAGGTGACCGTAAAAAAACAAATAACATAATACTTCATGTAATAAATTTATGAACAATATTTCTTATAACATTTTATACACAATCAAATCCTTGTTCAAACTCTCACTTCACCTTGACCATATACGTCAGAATAAAATATATATTGGTTTTAACACTTACAACTCGCTTCTTCTAAAAATAATAAGACAAACAGAGCTAATACACTAAAATAATAGCAGTTCATGTTTCTTTCTTGCAATGAAAAAAGTTTATACAAAAATCACTTTTTAAAACTATTCCATTTTATACTTAGTCTAAGTAAAAGTTTTTTTTATTATTAACTTGTTTAACGGCCCTGGGTTCAAGCTCTTTTGAGTCTGACCTGTAAATAAAAGTAGACCACCAGCGTGGCCATCAAAAAAATTGATTGCCGTGTTTTGCGATAAAAGTTGAAAAATTTCCGTGTTTCATACAATTTTTTTGCAAAATTTAAACTTTCACAATTGTTTTATACATGTACAGTCATATATGACGGAACGGCACGGATACAAGAACGGAACAAAAAAAACTCTGATTACAAAAGCAGAACTTTTGGCAGGATCTCAGTTTGTCATGTAGCAGTTGTTTTCTTCAATCAATAAAACTTGTGTGTTGGACTCTATATCATGTAATGTTGGTAGTGTTTTGTGTGATATAGTTTGATTATTGTCTACAAGTTAAGTTTATAAGAAAATATTACGCGTAGGATTTATATCTTAGGTGCCGACAAAGCTCCATAGAAAGTTCGAGCAGGATGGGCCACGGCTTGGAGCTTAGTAACGCTGATGCAAGATTAGAAATACATTTTTCTCACATTATACTGGCACAAATTGTGTGTAAATAGATTGCCTTTGACTAATAAGAAGAAGAAGAAGATTAAATAAATAAATATCACACACAGATAATATATTATAAATTACGTGCGCAGATTCCCAAGTGAAGTTTCCATGTAATTTTTTTTTTTTTCATTTCTTTTAATCTCGTTAAATAAAATTATGATTTATCACATAAAATGTTCTAATTACACTATTTTGGCTTTATTATATTTTATTTGGCATGTATTGTGAAATTTATTTTTTATAATTTCGTTTCGAGTTAATATCCGAACGAATTGTGTTGGCGCTTCGCCTTCAATTGAATCAAAAATTTATTACATCAACATGGCGGATAAATCAGAAAGTAAGTTTGTTTATATATTTTTATAACTGATATTTAATATTCATTAACAAATATACTCTTTATTAGTAGCTTATTGTATAATTAATTATATAGGTTTTTCTTTTTGACCACTTTTTGGCGCGCAACCTTACACAATTTTGAACTGTAATAGGTTCGCTACATTCAAAAATTTGAAAAAATTCAAATTTACATGCGAATTGTCATATAGTTTAATCGTGATTTAGAATTATTTGAAGGAAACTACTTTGCAATTATGAAAATGCGTAATGAAAAAAGTATTATGAAGACAATTCTTTAGTCTAATACATTTTATTTTTTGTTCAGATGAGCAAAATGAATATAAGCCACTGCGATCTCAATGTAGAATTAAAGATGAGCCAATGGATATAGATTTTTCTGAAGATGATGAAGAACCACTAGCCTTTGGACCCGCCGCACTTGGTCTACATAGAGTAGGTACAAAATTACCACCTAGGCCAACTCCTAGTGAACCAGTTCAAAAACTGAATGCTAGAGGTATGCCTGCAAGAATTAGAAAAAAAAACAGATTTATCTTTGTAGATGACTTTGTTAATACTTCACCTCCTAGACAGTCACCAAAGAGAACTCCAAAAATATTGCCCAAAAAAACACCAATTAAGCGACCAAGTGCTAAGAAACAAAAATCACCTTCAAAAGTTCAGCAAAGTCAGGAAAAATATGACAATAGACCTGATCCTGGCAGTCCAACACCTGACACAAAATCTGGACACAGAATAGGAATGAGGTTAAGGAATTTATTAAAATTACCTAAGGCTCACAAATGGGTATGTTTTGAATACTTCTACAGTAATATTGATAAAGCATTGTTTGATGGAGAAAATGATTTTATGATATGTTTGAAAGAGTCATTTCCTCAACTGACAAATCAAAAATTATCACAAACACAATGGTCTAAGATAAGAAGAATGATGGGAAAGCCTCGCAGATGTTCACAAGCATTTTTTGCTGAGGAAAGAAAAGAACTAGAGAGAAAAAGAAAATTAATAAGATATATACAGCAGAGAAAAACTCCTGATATATGTGTGAAAGATTTACCAAATGAAATACCTATGCAATTAGTTGTTGGTACTAAAGTAACAGCCAGGTTACGCAAACCTCAAGATGGCTTATTTACAGGTTCCATTGATGCTGTTGATACTTCTAATAACACATATAGGATAACATTTGAAAGACCTAAGCTGGGTACTCATTCTGTACCAGATTATGAAGTATTATCCAATGAGCCACCTGACACTATTTGTTTGTCTAGTATTACACAAAAATTCAAACCACGGTATTTAAATCAGGATTTATTTAATATATACCAACCAACAAATAGTTCCCAGGGTGACCCGCTCATTGGATGTGCAGATCTCCCAAAACATGCAGACAGGAATATAGGTAGTTATCCATTTCCTTTGCTAGAACTTATTGTGAAGATAAGACGAATATTGAATGCTAAGAGAAATAAAATAAACAAACTAAAAGAATACAATAGTGAAGCTGAAAAAAGAAAATGCTTTGGTCGGAAAATGCCGGAGGATTTTGAAAGAAAGTATGCTTCAGTTGTTATAGATCTAGAAAGAATGAACATGGACTTACAAGAGTATATTAATGAAATACAAAAATACTGCCAGGATATAGCCCCTGGGCCATGTTTAGCTGCCATGTTAGCGCCATCACATCTTAGAGAAAAATGCCATGAAGAAGCTGTATTGATTGTAGAAAAAAATAATACTTGCACTGTTAAGAATGCTTCCTTGATGGACCTCATAACAGATCTAATAGCTCTCATGTTGCAAGTCAAAAGCTTATCTGATTCTGATCAAAATGCATATGAGCTGAGTGTTTTACAAGGTACTATGGATCAAATTAAACTGAAACTTGACCCTGAACATCAAAGGATTTTTCAGAACAACATTGAAATACATATGCACAGAATACAGCTGGGTTTAGGGCAAATGACAACAAGTTGAACTTCTGTTACTTGCGAGTGCAATAAAATTAATATATAATAATTGTAGGTGAATATACAACATGTAACATTAAATGCATACTGTGAAAATGGTTTATTAAAAATTGGCTACTGAATTGATTTCAGATATTTTTAATATAGTTAGGTTATTTTTTTCCTAAATATTTGAAAATGCGTAAATTTCTAATGTGCTCATACTACTCCTCTAAAATGGGTATAACTCATTTCATAAATAAACAAGATCAAAACACATGTAAGTAAATTTGTTTGTATTTATGTTTATAACTGAACGTTCAGAGTTTGAGAATGCGCATTATTCGTGTTACATGTTGTATATATAAATACTGTAAGAAGAAAAATTACGAAATTAGAGCATTGTAAAAATATTATTTAATGTAGGTAAATTGTGGACATATAGGAACAAAATATGAAATCATTATTTGTTCTTTGTAATATTAAATGGTTCTATTGTAATAATTTCCGTTTTTATTCCAATTTATCAATTGCACAAACCGACCAAGTTATTCCTGTTACTTGAATATAAAAACGAAGATTAATATATGAGTATTATTTACGTAATCACCATATCATTATAAAATTTCAAATAATAAATGCCCTCCCCCCCTCTAATGCTTAGATACGTAATATTTAAAACTAACCAATAACGGCTAAGAATTTTGCTGATTATAATCGTTTGCAAGGCGATAGGTAGGGGACAGTAAAAATATGTCGCGCAAGGCTCGGGTCGGCGCGTCTTCTACAGGAACATCGCGCTAGCGTCCTGAACCGCCCGCTGTGTGTTAAAACCATTAATAACAGGGGCCGTTAATGTACTACGTTATCAAAATGTAGATATTTTTTTACTCTTCTTTACATACCCCTTGCCAGCTATAGTAAGCAAAGTTCTTAGCCTTAAATATTACGTAAGCATCAATGGTGGGTGGGGGAGGTTATGTTTTGCTAATAAATTGAACATGAATTTATTTTTTTTAAAGCTTAAAGCATATTCACAAGGCTCAAGTTACTAATTACAAGTTGCTAAGTATTTGAAAAGTGTTTTACATTATTCGTAATAAATACAATCAAAATCTGATCACATTGGAGTTTATACAGATTAGTGGTCGTCAAACTGCAGCCCTTTGACGGTATTTGTGCAACCCGCGATGTCTCAAACCATTTTGGTAAACAATTACTCAAAATCGAGTTTAGATATAAATAGTGAATTAGGTTACCAAAAATAACTTGCATGTGTTGTTACCTACAGGGAATTCGCATTTAACTGCTCATAAAAATGTCAATTATGAATTAATAGATGGTACCAAAGAGTATTCAATATTTTTTCTATGATGATATCAACTTTGGTTTTATTATTCATCTCTGGTATCAACTACGCAATACATAAAAGTGTGGCCCGCAGTAGTACCTACCTCATATTAACCTATGTGGCTCATAAACAGAACAGTGTGACTACCACTGATATAGATGCATCTATTTGAAAGAACTTTTCTTTATTATTGTAGTCCATTGGCCATAATAGAGAAAAAAGGCAAGTATTTTTCTACATTGCTTTTGATTTCTTAGTGAAACACTCCCAGGTCAGTCCAATATAGAGTCATCTATTTCAGGTTTGCCTGTTTAGTAATCGCTGATCATTGGAAAATTACTCTCTTAATCTTTGTCCCTCTGTGCAGTCTGGAATAGAGTTCCTGTTATCGTCTTTCCTTCTCCAAATGGCATAAGTTCTTTAAAATAGTCGTGAAGAGTTATGTTGGCAAACCGGAATGACAACGAAAACTGCCGATTAGAGCTTTCACTAACGGCCACCGTTGTTTTTGGACTATACCATACTTAACATCAGAAGTTGTAGTCACAATTCCGAGCTAAAATAAAGCTATTTCATTTACTCCTTTTTTATATACTCCGCCTTCCTGTACTTTTCCATCCTTCCACATTCATAAATTTAAACTGACTCTAGAAAGAAGGTTCTCAAATCGTGTGTTTAATTAATATTTGTTACGGATTTCTCCGTCAATTTTGGACTAATTAGCAATTTATTCGAAAGAGTGAACTCCTGATGAAGACACACAACGGACGGTACAGGACGTCAGCGCGATGTTCCTATAGATTTAATCGCGTCGACATGAACCGAACGCGACCTCTATGATAAAATTTGAATCTCCCATACCTTGTCAGTAATGATAGTAAGCAAAGTTCTTAGTAATTTTATTATTTATCTCTGGTTCTTAGTCGTTAACTCTTAGTTTTCAAGGTAAATATTTATTTACTTTTAGTGCAGTTTTATAGTATATTCTTTTGAAGTCGGTATTGTTTTAAAAAAAGTTTTTATCGATATGCGCTTCCTTACTTCACATAGTAAAACAAAATCTATACACTGAATATAATCGGAGTTTTTGGCGGGATATCGGGATGTAGCGGTTGTTTTCTGTAATATAATGTAATCTTGGAGAAGTTTTATGTGATATAGTTTGGTTATTGTGTACAAGTTTATTATAGAACATAACGCGTAACATTTATTCTGAGGCGCCGACAAATCTCTACGGAAAGTTCTAGCAGTATAAGCCACAGTTTTGCTGGAGTTTGGTAACGCTGATGCAAGATTGAAAATACATCTTACCTACATGACAAAATCTTTTGGATCTAAAATATATGACCGACCATGTTTCTATAATTTTGAAAATTCTGTCTGCACACATTACTCAATCACTACTGGATGGGTTTCGATGAAATTCGGTATAAAGTGTACTCCTTATTCTGAAGTAGAATTTATATATATTTAAAAACTCACCCCAAAATAAGTGAAAAGAACTGATGTCAATTTTATATGAATTAAGTTAGTTTTAGAATCATGAGACATTACATTTAAGTTGTAATTTATGTAAGAAGTTGCCTTGGAGGGCTTTAGAATCAGTAATGGAAAAAAATTCCATGATTTTCAAAATTAAGTAAACATAGGAATGCACATTTATATAAAGTGTATATAGTATGTTTAGTATAACATAGTAGCTGTCGTTTTACAAATACGGAATTCCACATAGGGAGATTCTTGTGCACAGCTACTCAATAAGATTGATGTCAAAAGTAATAGTAACGTGATTTATATTTATAAATCAGCTGTTTTGCTTCCATATAACATGATTATTTACTGAAACGGTTTTCTTTAACATTATATGGTTTAGGTAATGTAGTATTGCAAAACGCAAGTTATATTTTTTGTCATCACAGATATCTTCATAACTCATTCCATACATTTAATAAACAAAAATATGCTAAAACCTTTCAGAGTAGATTTTATGGTGAAAAAAATGTATTATAGTTTAATGTTTCTTCAAACTATATGCTAGCTAACATACATAGTAATGTTGCCTTATTATATTATAATATGTATGGATACATTGCCATCATAGTGTTATAAAAAACTATATAATAAGTACTATGCTTCGACATGCATATTAAACTAATGAGTTTAATTATAATTAGGAATGCCTAGTTATGTTTTAAAAATTTTTCCATACATAGTTAAATCAATGTTATATTTTTTACCCACTGAATATATCTGTCACCTAAAATTGATTTTAATATTATAATAATACAATGTCAATCTTACGCTTAATTACATACTTCTAACTTGTAAACACTAAAAACAAAATTACAATATTTATAATGTACAAATAATTTCCCATGACTTAAACTCATCACATCAAATCCAGGATGTATTTTTTTTTGTAATATCTATTCTATAGATGTACTTTATTACAGAAGCAACACAATAAAAAAAACGTGACAGATAAGAAGTGTAATAAGATTATAAAATATTTAAAAAAAAGTGTAATGGATAAAAAGTTTAAAAGTTATGCCTTATGTTTATTCAATACTTCTAATAATTCATCTGCTTCTTCAGATGTCTTTACTCTGATCAGAACAGATGTTGGTGGTGGTTTAGAGTCTGGAGTAGGAATGCAAACAATCATCACATTATTTTTACCCATCTTTTGAGTTGGTATTGCGGTTGAAAGTCGTAAATTAAGCAAAACATTACCCAAACTTGTATTCGCACGAACCAATAATTGATGTTTGTCACTACCTTCAATCTTCTTGATATAAAGTGTACCTACTCCTTTGTCTGCAAAATTGGCATCTTTTTTCACAAATATTTTGCATCGTTTATCAAAAACACTATTCTCTTCTACAATGGGAGTATGTTCCACTTTTGGAGGATTGTCTTCACTTTCTTGACCATGATTATCTTCCTTTTTATTTTCAGTGTTATTTACTTGTGCAGTGGTATTACTGCCAAAACTAAATGGCTTGTTAATACCAAAGGAAAAGGGTGTCGTACCATTAACAGATGTACTAGTATTAGTGGTGATCGAAGTAGGAGCTGATGTTGTGGCATTTGATGGTACAGTAGTTGTAGGAGCGGTTGATTGGACTGATGGTTTTACACCAAAAGAGAAACCAGGAGTAGTTGTCACAGCTACAGGTAGAGATTTTATAGACGAGTTATTAATACCAAAAGTAAATCCTGTTGGTTTTTGTCCTGATGAATCATCTACACTAGCAGCAAACAATGACGGTTTTGTAGTATCTGTTTTAAATGGAGAACTTTTAGTAGTTAATAAATTGTTAGCAGTTGCAAACACAGATGTAGTTTTAGCTGATGTTATGGTTTCCTTAGGTGATTTAGGGTTAGTTTTATCTTCAGTTTTATCATTTTTATTTTCTACATCAATACTTTCATATTCACCTTGTATTTCTTTTAAATATTTTTCATAGTCTTTGAATATGGGTGTCAAAATACACAATGGTGTTTCATCAACATGTTTTTTTATCCACTCTGATACTGCTTCATTTAATCCTTTTAGTTTTGCATAATATTGTATTTTTTTTGTCTTCAATTTTTTCACCATTATTTTTTTTGTCAGCATCAGTAACTGATGATGATGCCGGTATGCTCTCATGGGTCGAACCGTTTGAGATAGGCTGTGTCTTGAAAGGTGAAGAATTTGTGGTGGATGATACTATTTTATTTGGTGTAAAAACATTGGGTGCACCAAAAATAGAATGAGTCACTTGAGGTGTCGTGATAATTTTACTTATGTTAGTGACCTTGGTAATCTCCACATTAGTGGTATCTCCTGAGCTGGATAAGGATTGTGTTTTAAATGGTGAATCATTAACAGTTGAATCTGGTTTTGAAGAAAACACTGATGAAGCAGCATTGGACTTTCCAAATAAACTTGATGTTTGAGATGAAGTAATTCCAAAACCTTTTTTAATAGGTGTGGAAGAGGTTCCGAATATACCTTCTGAACCGCTCGATTGTGGCTTACTGGTAAATAAACTAGATGTCACAGATGACTCAGTCTTAGTTGAAATAATATTACCATTTTTATTGCCATTGGTTAAATTAGCCAAGAAATCAAATGATTTATTTTGCATTTTCCCAATACCACCAAAACCACTGAATACATTGTTCTTTGTCTGTGAAGATAAATACAAATTAGTTTCCTTAATTTAATTTATAGTTAATAACAAATTTTAAAATAGATTATTGAGAACATTTTTTATTTCAGTATAATAAATAGGATAATATAAATTAATAAAAAAATAATTTAAGTAATTGATTATTTCAGATCAATTTAGATAAATTTCCTAAACATAATATAAAGTAAACTATTTCAGTGTTCTTTAATTTGTGTTATAGAATCAATTTAGTCAGACGAGTAAATGGTCAATGAAATTGTTTCTTTGGTCAACTTGACATTATGAAAAGTTGTAACACAAAATAAATGAGTAGAATATTTTAAATAGTATTGGGTACATTATTACAGTAAATGTTATTAATTTAGATATATTTCTTACACAAGTTACTAATGTCTTCTGAATAAAATTTTGTATTTTTTAGTTATTAGGATATTGTGTACGTTATTAACCTAACAGATTTGGTTCAGGACTTGCAATTAAGACCAACTAATTTTCTTTCATTTTAAGACTATTTCAAAGCCTGATCATGGTTAATAATGAGTAGGTTTAATACAGAACTGGATCAAACCATTAATTTATCAGAGAAACAAAGCTTCAATGAAAATAAATTTAAAATATGGTTTATCTAGTAAAGTAATATGGTGTAAAATTAAGCTTTTTGTATGTTTATATATTCTGGATTTTAAAAATACCTCATCACCAGATATCTTTGTACGCCTCTTGGCAGTTCGTATTTCGCGTTGTTCAAGAACTTCTTTAGAGGCTGTTTTGAATGAACCCATTTCCTCGTGTTCTTTCGGATCTTCAGAGTCCCAGTTATCATGGTTCAATTCAGTAGATGCTTGACGCTTCTTAGACATTTTGGAACTTGTATGAGCCGTGTGTGACTTTTTAATTATGTATTCATTAACTCTTGCTACTTTACGAGTCGCTGATTACTGCATTTTATGTATTATTTCAGAATAGGAATATGTTTTATCATTATCTGACAATCTATCTTCATATAATGTAAATTAACAAATTTAAAATGTTTAAGCAATAATTTTTCCGCGAAAATTTTAGAAACACTTATTCTTACAGATCGGACTTTCAAATAAGAAAAGAACAATTATTATGAAATTATCATGAAAAAACTGAGCCAAAACTAAAACGTTTCTCGTTGTGAACTAGGGAAGGGCATAAAGCACAGAAGCATAAAGTCTCCGGTAGAGTAATATTATTTTGTGCACCAAGTACAAACTATCGATATATTGAAAAATGAGTCTTTTTTTAGATAAAATCGATAAACATCGGCGAAATTTTTAATTTCGAACTATTAATAATCGATATTAATATACGAATATAAATAGCGTTATTTTTAAAAGAACTTATTATATTTTATAATCATTATCATGTATTTCACTTATGATTATAATATTTTTGTTTATTTCATGTAAGCATAAATTAATATAAACCAAAGCGCGTGAGTTTTGGTATAAGTGCAGCCCAGTTACATGCATATACAGCAACGGGCTTTTGCTACCTAAAACACAGCAACCCACCATCGCACTTAAATAATTACAGGTAAATAATAAATACAGGAATTAAATTAAAGATCAACGAGTCACTGCCTCATAACGAACTTTTGAATGAAAAAAAACGAAAACACTAAACGCTGCAAATTTGTTTGGACAACCTTCAAGTTTCCCAAGGAATAAAAATCGGCCACGGCGACAAGAACAAACGTGTGTCTTTTTAGCACATAGGTAATTACTTATTAATCAATAATATCATTTAAATTTATCATGCAGTTTCTTTCTGTCATATTAAGTAACATTCTGGGAGTAATAACTCTATGAACATGACATTAATTAATTTGAAAACTGTGATTTGTAACTTGTTTAATATTTGCTTGACACTGGTTAAGACACAAGCCATGCAGAGTCGTTAAAAACCACAAGAAGAACTTGTTTAACGACCCTGGGTTCAAGCCCTTTTTAACTGACTTCAAAAAGGAGGAGGTTATCAATTCGTCTGTGTTCTTTTTTAATGTTTGTTACGCGATTTCTCCGCCATTTGTGGACCGATATGCATTTTTTTAAATCGAAGGAATACAGTTCCAAGGTGGTCCCATTTTCATCAGATCAGAATATGATCAGTGGAACTCAGAGAAATTGAAAAGAACCCTCGAATATTATAGACACTTACACGTGTGTCATATATTCATTTCCAAAGCTATGAGGTAGACTTCACAGCTATACCTAAAAGTACAAACTTAAACTAAAAAGTAGAAAAAAAGAACCGATGCCCGATGGGGCCAACGGGTTCTCGAATAGCAGCTGCGCACCGGAAACGTAGCGTGGGTGGACAAGGTGGACCGATAACCTGGTGAAGGTCGCGGGAATCCTCTGAATGCAGGCCCGGTTGTCGTGGAAATCTTTGGGGAGACCTATGCCCAGCAGTCTTTCGGTTGAATGGATGTATAGATGGATGGAAAAAAAACGATAAATTTTTAAAATAAATATTGCTTTGATTAAAATTAGGCCTACGGGAGTTTTTTGGTAGGACCTCACGTGGTAGCTGTTTTCTTAATTAAATAACTTGTGTTATCGAACCCTATATTGTGATTTTAATGACATTTTATGTTTGTTCGGACAAGTTTGAATTAGAAAATTAGCAGTAAGGACATACGTCATTTAATCGGAAGTAATTCTATTACTATTATTAGTCTACGAGAGGTAGGTAGCTGATGAACCTTTATGAAAACAACATCAGGGCATCCTACATTTAATAAAGATAAAACACGTAGCCGAAATAGGGGGCGCCTGTTAATTGTACAATAAAATATTTGTTACATTCACACATTTCAGAAGTTTTTCTTATAAATTGTTTGTTTATCAGCGGAATTATATTTTTATATTTGGTCACACTTTTACACATAACTTTGCTGAAAATACCTATTCATTATTGGATTATGTATTACTTGAGTTCGTTTGAAGTTGTTATTTTAGATAAATGCAATGTTTTAAAGAAGAAAAATATTTATGTAATTTTATTGTAAAATTATATGTTAATATTTAGTATTTCAACATATAAGAAATAGGATAAAGTAGTGCGCTTCATTTTTACTGTTTACGAAATAGAGTTGATCTTTAGAAACATATCGTTTTTTATAAAATTTTATCAGCATAAGTGAATGATAACATTACACAATTTCTGTATAAAATAGTATTAGAAATGGAAGTGTCTAATGAAATCAAGGAAGATATTCGTAAAACTCAAGCGGACTTGAAAAACGCGATACGAGTTCATCAGGTTGGTTTATCGTTGTCCTATTTTTATTCAAATGTGAATATATTGTTGCTAATGATTTCCTAATTAATGTATACACTGTTCGCAGGTTTGGGTCGCACGCTTACAAGAAGATGAGAACGTATGGTTTTAATATATTTGTTTTGTATTTTGTTAAATGTAAAATTTTACAATATTTTAATTATTTTACAGAATAGCCATTTTCGAACAAAGGTTAAAGAAGCTGAAAAAGAAATAATTACTATTGGACATACACAAGTAAGTTTACAAACTAATAATTTATGTAAGATTATTTGTGATTAATTATTTAAAAAAAAACTACACATATGGATTATTAAGAATTATCCTAAACTTTAATTATATTCTTAAAAAAAAAAATTGTTATTATTACTCATATTGTATTTTACACAATTCAGTTACTAAAAAACTTTACGTATATTTTAAGTAGCATAAAGTAATAACTTAAGTCATTATTTAAAAAAAGTGATACAAAAGAATTATAAATGTGAAATGATTAAAAATTAAATTATTGTATGTTTGATCATAATCACATTGTTGAAAATATATATATCATTTAATGGCTCAGCTACCAATAATAATTTAACTATAGGTAAACAATTAGAAGCTGGTGTAAATGCCAAGTTGGTGCTAACCAGTTAATAAGAAATGCACTTAGGTTAAATAAAATAAACTGAGAATGAATAAATAATTTTTTACAGAAATTAGTAGTAGACCGACTAAGAAGAGAATTAGAGCTTTATCAACAACGCCTTAAAGCCAAAAACAAGTTTATCAACTTTGAAAATGACAATCGTTATGTTGCCCAACAATTAAGGGATCATCAGATCCAGTATCGCAATAGAAACAGGCCTGTTTCACTCCTCAAACCATCGGTACTATCAGAAATACACATTAAAATTGAAAACCACAATGTGGATATGAAAGAGAGCATATCGGATTCAGAAAACGATTTAAAATCATCCAATGAAAAAGAAAATTCAAATCACAGTGAGAGTGATGATAAAGAGAAAATATACCAGAGAAATTTTTCTCAAATCACAAAGACAGTTAATGATAGTCGTTGTAACTTTACTAATGCACTGAACAAAGTAAAAGAATCTTTTATGTAAGTATTTACTGGATAATGTTTTAACAACTTGATCATAAGATCAAGCTCTTTATAAATAGAGCTATATAAAGCTTTAATTTTTTTTTACATTGTATAAAAAGTCTATTGATTTGACTAAATTTCTCAAATTCATAAAAAAAAATA
Source organism: Samia ricini (assembly GCA_014132275.2). Lineage (NCBI taxonomy): Eukaryota > Metazoa > Arthropoda > Insecta > Lepidoptera > Saturniidae > Samia > Samia ricini. The sequence goes on along the minus strand of AP028159.1, from coordinate 26,712,407 downwards.
CTGGTTTTTTTTTTCTATATTGAAGTAGAATGAGGCAAAACAGTTCAGCACCTTTTTCTCAACCTCTGTTTTTTCAACCAATTTCTTTTTTTTTTGTTCAACCTTTAAGCGATATTAATAAAAAAATTGGTTACAGTTTTTATTCCCATCATTCCAAGAAAAATGCTACTTAGCTGTTTTGCATGGTAAGCAGGTAGAATGGTGTTTAAAAAAAAAATTCTCATTTCCATGCTCAATAGTTTCATTTAGATGCCAAAATGGGCCTCCTAAAATATGAGCCGGTAATTATAAGATTATTCACGTCACACTACTCGATTTCCCATAAGAATTAATGATTAAAAATATTTCTTCTGATTTTATAATATGGTTGTATATGTTGTAAAGTTCTTGAAATAGATTTTAGAGAATCGAATGCTCTATAAAAAAGGTCTGAAGTTATTTTTCAATCAATCTACTCTGTCAAAACTTATTGTCAAGATTAAAATTAAAATTCATTGTCACCATCTTATTTAAGTGGTTAGTTTTTTTTTGGTTTAATCTTTCTCTCTCTAACTAGTGGTAGTAAACATCAAAAATAATAGCAAATGGCAAGAACAAAGATCTGACTCTGATTCGTCAAGAGAACCTGATATATCACCAACACCATCACCGCCACCTCTGCCGGAACCTGGTGAGACCATCTTAAAAGAAACATTTTTAAGGTAAATGATTGTTTATATTTAATACTAGATGACTAAAATTGTTTATTCTAAAAGAAATTTTAATGAATTCTTTTGATATTGATAAGGTATAAGAAATTAATTATCTCTGTCAAACTTTGTGTGCCTCTGGTCAGTCTTGCTAATTATATTTAGACTTCACACTAGTGAAAAAAAAAACATGTTCTAATTACTTTTTTGAACAAAACTTAATATGACTTATAAGTTTCTAGAAGTTGTTTTATAGTAGATATCTTTTGTTATTGTTGTTATAATTTATCCCGATTTCAAATATTTTGTAGTGATAATGGCGCAGTTGGTAGTGTGGACGGATTCCGCGTCAATGGATGCGGGTTCGAGCCCACATCTCTTATACTATAAGTAGCTTGAGCTTTCGATGAAGGAAAACATCATGAGGAAACACTAATAATGCCCCCCTGGTGTGTTCCGGCAGCATCGTTTGGGAACCAGTACCCCTAAGCTTAGTGTGTTTATCCTGGACCACACATCGTCACTTAAAGTCAGGTGACATTGTGGTCAAAGCACTGAGCCTATACTGTGTAAAAAAAAACGTGTAAGAGAGAATGGTAAACACACTAAAGTCTAGAGCCAGTAGGTACTCAAGTAATGCTGCCGGAACACACCTATTGGTATTTAGCGGCAGATTTTGAGGATGGTAAGCTACCCAGGGGGGCATTATTAGAGTTTCCTTATGACGTTTTCCTTCATCGAAAGCTCAGGCTACTTATAGTGTTGGAGATGTGGGCTCGAACCCGCATCCATTGACACGGTATCCGTCCACACTTCCAACTGCGCCATTATCACTACAAAATATTTGAAATCGGGATAAATTATAACAACAATAACAAAAGATGTCTACTATAAAACAACTTCTAGAAAATTCTTATAAGTCATGTTAAGTTTTGTTCAAAACAGTAATTAGACAATAAATGTTTTTTTTTCCACTAGTATGAAGTCTAAATATAATTAGCAAGACTGACAGAGGCACACAAAGTTTGACAGAGATAATTAATTTCATATTTTACCTATTGGTATTTGGCGACAGGTTTTCAAACTTGAGGGTGGTAGCTACCCAGACGGGCATCATTAGAAAATGCCCTACTACCATGCTATAGTTTTTTCCTCACGATGTTTTCCTTCACCGAAATCTCAGGCCGATTTTAGAGTAGGATTACTAGGAGTTAGGATTCCGGTCACATTATCCGCTGCGCCATCATCGCTTCAAATCACATCACTTAACATCAGATGAGATTGTGATCAAAGCACTGAGCCTTTAGAGTGTAAAAAAAGTATATATACGGAAAATTATTTTTGCAATTAAAATTATGTTTACATTTAAAAGTGTATATGATATGTAAACTTCATATTAATAGTGTAACTAATATTAAATGATTTCATGTACACAACACGTAATATATGTTGTTAATCTTAACTTAAAGGTTAATTGGATTAATCACGCAGTCACAGAAAGAAATGATTTTAAAGAACAGAGACGAGAGACGCAAACGTAGTGCAACGAGCGTAAATAAAAATGAATTTATGTATGGAAATTATGATATACCTGTAAGTGTACAAGATTTATATGTTATTCATATTAGATTAGAAAATTTGAATTTAAAATTTAAATGTAAACTGAGTTTTCCTTTTCATTAATACTTCTCCTGTTGTACAGTAATACCCCGCTTAGCGCGACCCCGTTACGCGCAGTTTCACTATAACGCGAATGTCAAATTTCACGCTTAAATGCCTCGCATTACGCGAACGAGTGCGTATAAACATAATATAAAGACTATAGATGTATTTTTCCGTAAAAAATAAGAGTATGTATTGCATAAAGTGTTCTTAGAATTAAAATGATTGATTAAAATGACTTGTATTTTTTTGTATTAAATTTTGACTATGTTCAATCATAAACCTCGATATACGCGAATTTCAGTTAACGCGATTTTTTTCGGAACGTATCCCTCGCGTAAAGCGGGGTATTACTGTATTTCGATTTGAAATATTTAAAATCTGACCTAATTTATATTACAGAAATAATTTAAAACTATAATTTTAAGATGAGGGCTTGTTATCAATATCGATTTTTATTTATGATATAAAGTACCAAATAAGCTACTAGTGTCAATGCAAGCGCCTCATCATTCTCCTGCCTTTTCCCAACTCACTTGGGGTCGGCGCAGTATGTTTTCTTCTTCCATACGTCCCTATCAGCCGTCATCTCTTCATTCACTCCTTTTTCTTTCATATCATTTCTTACACACTCCATCCACACTTTCTTTGGCCTTCCTCTACTTTTCCATCCTTCCACATTCGTATTCATTACTATTTTACCCACATGCGCTTCCTCTCTTCTCATAACATGTCCATACCACGACAAACGAGATTACGTCAATTATTTTAAGAGATATCGAAAGAGATTATGTCAATGCAAGCGCCTGTGAGCCTTTTACACGGAGTTTTTGGTGTCTTAGTATGCTATGTAATGGCTTTTAATTATTGTTCATAAGCTTGTAAAATTTAGCTCTATATTAAATAAATAATTGTGGTACACAATACACTTGGTATTGGAAATAATAACATGAAATATGATTATTGAGATGATACAAAAACTCCATGGAAATTTGTAGCAAGATAGTCACTGCTGTGCTGGAGCATTGAAATACACCTAATTTGGCTGTATGGTCTAGATATCTTTACAATTTTCTTAGAAAAGAAAAATACTAAAACAAGGAAATACTATTATAACTCAGAGGTCTGGAAATTTTGGAAGCACCTCAGTCTGTCATATCGTCACTGTTATCTTTTATTCAGTAACTTGTGTTATTGGACCCTGTGTTGGTATATTGTATGATTTTTTCTGCCGTTGTACCCAATATAGTTTGGTTATTGCGTATAGAGTGTATTGAAAATAATGTCATGGAAAGTTTATTATGACTTGTCACGATAATTCCATGCAACTTTCTAGACTCAAGAGGAATTGCCATCGTCTTGCTAGGATGGTTGATACAAGTTTGAACTTTAGAATAGTCAATGTGGACAAATGTCTTTAGGTCTGTCCTATTGGATAAATAATTTTACTACTCAAAGAGGTCCTAATTAAGTCCAAGTCAATGATAAAATTCTACTTCATACGCTGGTATATCTATTCTGCTTTGCTGTATTGCTGTGGATATTTATTCGGGATCTTTTATTTCACTTTTAGAAACGTAAGAAATATAATCAATTCCCATATCTACAATCACACAACGACCCGCCTCAAACTCGATCTGCCAAATTACGAAAACAACAGGTAACATAATTTCTCTCATTTATTTTATTATTCATACATAATTACTTGTAATCTTCCATGACTCCACCATGTGCAATTTAATATTTGTGAAATGATAGTTTGAAATAATATTTTGTTACGTACATATTTTGTAGCTTCAATATTAAAATAAAAATATATTCAATTGATTTTATAACAAAGCTCCAATGCCTATTATAATACAGTTATAAAAATTATGAATTATACATACTCTATCCTCTCTGATATTATTTAGTTGCCATGGTGATTCTTTATTAACGATTGGTGAGGACTGAGCAGGAACAATATATTTGTGTAAATTTTGAATAAGACAACGTCATTGAATCTTGAATTATAGAATATTGGTTTACAATTGTTTTTTTTTTTTTTTTTTTTCGCCAGTTACAAAATAAATCGTCACGGGAGGGTTCACCTTCAGGGTCATCATCAGAAAATAAAGGTAATCACATGTTCTTTATTAATCTATAACCAAAGAATGTCAACTGCCCAGCTATGGAGAAATGGTCTTAAAATTACTAACAATAAAAAAAAATCGTTCCTAGCAAGTACTGATATGATTTAGATTGGTGCTTGACAAAAATCGAATCAAAAATACTTTATTCAATTTAGGTCCTGATAACGCCTGTTTATGAACGTCAAAGTACTTCCACCGGGTTGGAAAAGAATGCAGTTATAGAGAAGAATCGTCAAGAAACTTGTTCTGGCTTTTCTTTTTTTCATGTTTTTTTTGATTGAACTATACAACAAGGTTTATTGTTGCACAGAGAAGGATGCCATTTCTAGACATCGCCATCGTTCACATAATAATCCACCCTATAATAATAACCTTTGCAAATTAAAACTTGCTTGCTCTTGACATATACCATATATGTCAAAATATTTTTTTTTTTTGGGAAATACGCTAATACGGTTTTTCAAATCTCTTCGATTCATCTTTCGGAGTTTGTTACTGTTAAGAAAAGTTTCTAATTTCGTATAAAATGGTTTTAATAATACTGGCCACTCTATAAAATAATACAAAATTAGAGCTTCCACTACATTAAAAATTCGAACAGTTACATTTTCCACAATCAGAAGCTGGCAATTGTTGATCTTATATAAATTCAAGATTATGTCTAGATCCAGTTTATTCAGAAGGTCTCTGTTCAATTGAAAAGGGCTTTTAGAATATATAGACTTCAACGAAGAGAGCATTTTTTTTTCACGAAACAAGGAATAAAAAACATTGGTATGCTACTAGGAAATTAATAGGAAAAAAAATCGTTGAGCCGTTAAACTACTTTGTTAGATTTTATGAAGCCTTTATATCAAAATAACTTCAATTGGTGATTTTATTTTTGTATAATCTAAGATTTTACTAAACATTTTTTGTCTAAATAATTATTGTGGAGACCTCGCCAAATATCCAACGGCACACTAGCGCGAGCCGCGGGCGCACGAGTTACATATATTTAATACCTCGTATGAGAGAAGTCCGTGTGTCCCGTCTCGCTCGCACTATGCATGTTTCTAATTGACCACCGTAATTATTGTAAGCCCTACGACTAACGAGGGGATCTTTTAGAATATAAGTTTAGCTGTATATCCTCAAAATTAATCAACATAAATCAAATAACAATCAATAAATCAATAAGAATCAGATAATAACTTTCAAACGTGTACCACGACTTTGCCTCCAGTCATCCTTCATCTGGCTAGCAGCAACCAAATTATTTTGACAATTTCTGGTCCCCGATTATGTATATAACTTATATGCGAAGTTATATACTCCGATTTACGAGGTTATTATTCAGTTACACCTATCGCGTAAGTTCGCATCTCTCTATAGTAATCGAAATACGTATTTTTATTATTATTATTACAATGTGTATACTTGAACAGCTTGGAGTAATAATAAACCGGCGTGGGTGGCATCATTACCACCTAGTTTATCAGTTGAACCGGTCTATCCACCAGCCAAGAAAGTTTGCCACGGATGTGGGAGAAACGGTTAGTATTATATTATTCCCTTACCATAAAATTTTTAACTGCCTCGGTGGCGTAGCTGTATTACGGTGCGACTGCCGTTCTCAGGTCTCGGGTTCAATCCCCGGGTCGGGTCAAGTGTTATTGGGTTTTTCTACTCAGTATCATCCCGGAGTTTGAAATTTGTGCCCGATATGGCGACAGGCTCGCACCCTGTCACATCTGGGACGGAACTAAGCTCGGCGTAATGTGAGTGGTGTAGTTCGCTACATCACCTCTGCCTAACCCTTCGGGGATAACAGGTTATATATGTTAATATGTTAGATATGTTAATATTTTTTATTTTTTCCTTAAAAGGTATTAAAACACACATTTAAATTGTTTCATTAATGTTAAAGTAAAAACTAATTTTACATGTTAATATCGTGTACCACACTTTATAAGTTTTAGGCCGTAAGTTAAAACTAAATTGTCCAATTTTCTGATCTTATAGTTTAAAGATTCAGTCATTGTTAAATAATTGTTGTAAGGCACAGCGGACTAGAGTTAAAACTTTCCAATGTGGAACATATGTTTTTCTGAAAGTGCCGGAACTCCATAGGTATATTATCTGTAAGAATTATCTCTAAAAAGGTCTAAGAGTCTTATGGAACTTGACACTTCTTGTAAGTGGTAACCGAAGAGAAATACACATCCTTAATATGGGATGGGTATACGCAGTACTATTGACATTGTGTTTATATTTAAACACCATTGCATTTTTTTTATCAATGATCTGCACTATTTCAGACACTTGTTATCAACAGCAAACGCATTTATTTAAATAATTTACACATATAAATTTGTTTACATACAACAGCACACTTTATGTACAATACTGTAGGTTAAGCGCATAGCTGATGGCTAAATGTACCAACCTGTCGGAAGATGTATTAGCAGCCTCTGACTTGGCTTCCTGTTACACATTTCTGTTTCTTTTCACGCAATCACTCCCACAGATTGCAAGAAAGCGAGAGAAAAGATGTTACACATATAATAATATTTCTGTGTAAATAAATAATAATTCTACCGAAAGACGTCCACTGCTGGACATAGGTCTCCCCCAAAGATTTTCACCTTGTCCACCTACGCTTTGTCTCTCGGTACGTGGCAGCCATTCGAGAATCCGTTGGCCCTATCGGGCATCGGATCTACAAGCGCTGTGCCCAGCCCAGTAAATAATAACAATAAATTGTAAATTGGTTATTGATACTCATTGTATAAATAAACTTGGCGCCTACCATGAACCCCCAAGGAAATGTCTGCCAGTGGTGCGGTCGCGTTTTTGGATCGCGTATTGGCTTATTTCAAAATCAAAATCAAAAATATCTTTATTCAATTAAGGCCCTAAGAAGGCGCTTATGAACGTCTAAAACACTACCACCGGTTCAGAAAACAACCCAGTCGAGGAGAGCGCAGGCAACAAACTCGATCTGGTTCTTTTTTTTTTAATAAATATAATACATATTTTTTTTGTCATATAAAAAACTATACAAATCATACTCTTAATAATGTTAGCGGAAGCACAGAGATGTGGGTTAATTCCAGACATCACTATCGTTCACGTAATGATCCACCTGTAATAACCTTTTGAGATTAAGACTTGCTCGACATAATACTTGAACTTATTGTCAGATAAATCGGTAATGTTACTTGGGATCTTATTGTAAAACCGAATACTGTTACCTATAAAGCGTTTATTACACTTACTTAACCTAAAGCGTGGGACGGCCAACTTGTCTTTACTAATATTAAAATTATGACGATCATTCACTAGATCTATTTAGTCACATAAGCAGATGCCTTCTTACACGGATGCTGCTTTAAGTCACCTGAAAAGATTCTGTAGGCCTATGATGATAAATATTTTTTTATTATAAAAAACAGACGTGCCATCGCTGTTGGTGTGGTGTAGCGGGTGCAACGTGTGGATACATACAGGATGCGGTAGTGACGGACGGTGCGGGTCATGTCGCGCGCCGCTGCCGGACCCCGCGCACGTGTCGCCCGCCAGACCCGCACCCAACGCGTGCGCGCTACCCACAGATGCAGATGCCGATGCCGATGACGATACACCACTCTATAGAGGTTCGCTTTCACCTTCACTCAACAATTGTAAATATCAGTTAACAATTGTGTATAACAGTTAACAATTGTAAATAAAATTTAACAATTGCGTATACCAGGTAACAATTGTTATATACAGCAATTAACAATTGCGTATAAAATTTCACAAACTGATATATATATAAATATCAATTAATAGTTATGTATAAAAACTTATAATGTATAAAAGAAGAAAGTCATCGTTTCAAATAATTCAGGAATTATATAACATTTTAGTTGAAAATTACAGTTTTAAAATACTTCATAGTTTAACTAAGAGCCAATTTTTTGATCCGTAGTCAAAGTTACTATATCCATTTGTCAATTTTACTATTACTATTACACAAACCAATGGTAATAATCACAATGCGTTGTTTTTTGATGACAAAATTCACTATGGTTAAATTTAGCAATAGTTAAATATGTTGCCAGTAAAATGAACTGTAAAATAGAGTACATTTGATTCCGGTAATTTTTTTTGTATGATCATTCCGAGTAAAATGTGTCATGGTCCATAATTTGAGTTGTCGAACAAACATTACAAAAAACAAAGGGTCGAGCTACTCTCGAACATCTGTGTCCATTATTATTTCTTGTGATAGTTTTGTAATGATATTAGATTTTTTTTATTTCGTCTTGTCTAAAATATTCTTTGATTTTATAATTAATTTTCTTGGATTTAATATATTTTACAAGCCAAATAAATATTTGTACGAACTTGATATACTATACATAATGGAATACTGAATTCTTATGAAAAATAAAATTCATAAACAAAAATATTACGAAAAAGATAATAAATAGCAATACGTTGTAATTATTTAACAAATTATTTTATATAAATTAATATTACATAATGAAACTTCAAATGTTACACAAAAGCAATGAAACAGCTGTTCGCACTAGAGTTAACCATCCGCCATCTTGCTATCCCGACTGGCTGAATGGTTAAATTTTTTAACAAATAGTCACATTTTTGACAAATGGTTAGCTTAATGGTTGTTTCAAAAAAACGCATCAGGGCATTATTTTAACCATTTGTTACAAATCTCACCATTTCTCGAGTTGACTACGGATCAAAAAAATTGGCCCTAAGTAAACAAAACCAAATATTTTATGATTATACCGTTGATTTATGATCACCATAACAATGTTTTTGTTCTATTTAAATTCTTTTCATATAAAGTGTTGCTTTACATTTTGTCTATTTCTCAACTTTTATAAAATAATTAACATTAGAGTCGTGTAGAATCATAGGCGGCTATCTACAATTTAGCTATATACAATCGCCAACAAATTAAAAAAAAACTTTAACATTGGTTTATTTTTAAACTTTGTGCTACTAACTTCATGTTGCCATATAAGTGAATTACCTATAGATTTAAATACAGTTTATACATCCAATCATCATAGCTATACTTTTGAAAAAAAATAATAATTAAATAATGAGTTGAAGTGTAGATAGATACTTATGATTCTATAAGATGCATTAAAGAAATTGTGAAAAAAAATTTAGCTCTCTTCGTATTTCGGACTAACAGATAAGCTCGCAGAACGTAGAAGTTTACAGGAGAAGAACATAAAACTATGCGTGGAACTAAGGAAATTGGAGACCAGGGCCGCTACCCTGAAAGCGAACCTGGACGAGCACAATGCCGAGAAGAGGCAACTCCTCGCCGACCAGATAAAGACCCAGAGAAACCTCCAGAAGCTTTTGGACTTCATCAGTCAGTTTAAGGAGACGTCGATAAGCGTTCGGTCCACGTCGCTCAGTGAATCCGGCAGCGAGATTAGTAAGAGTAACGAAGAATGAAGTTGTAAGTATGTTTTTGAAGTCAAATAAAAAAAAAAAGTGATTATCGAGTAACGTTAGTGACATGCTACAGTATGTCAGATATAAGATGGGGGTTTAAGGGGATATCCTAGCGGCTCTTTATTCCATACAATACGTTTGCTTTACCCGTTTCCTCCCTGGATAATAGCATTATGGTTAAATAGTTTTATACCGAATCTATATATATATAAGCAAAGTTTGTTTTCTTGTCCGAGGTAAACTCGAAAACTACTGGACCGATCAGCATGAAACCACAACCATTCGACGCGGAATTAATCGTAGATGGTTATAGGCTATTTATTTTTTTAAATTCTATGAGCCCTTTGCCATGTTTTTTCAATTTGTTTGTTTATTCATTTATTTGCTCCCATAAAACAAAAGACAGGCATTTATAAAATGGGGTTCCTTTGACGCCCCATCACCTCAAAACTACTGAACATATCGGGATAGGACTAATACCTTTCAACGCAGTATTTTTCGTAGACAGGTATTTTTTGGGTTCCACTGATCCTCTCTCATTTTTTTTTTCGATTTACCCTTTTGTACATTTTCCACTTCAATTTACGCTTATATGCATTTTTTCCGCTGATAAAAACTAAATACTCTTACTTTTATTCATTCATTTGTTTTTTTTTTTAAATTAGCTATAAATGAAACGTCATGTTCACAGAACATATGAAACGCGGGTGGAGCCGCGGGCACCAGCTAGTGATATATATCCTCCAAACGCCGTTTTGATTTTTTCCATAACTTAGTTATTGTAGAAACTAGAAGGAAAATGAAAAAAAAATACTCGATTTTTACCGTCGTTTTCAGACGTCCGGCAATCGATTTTTGATGGATAAAATTAAAAAAAAAAAGGAAAACGCACAGGGATAACCAAAGTCTTTACTATTCTTAAACTGAAAGAGAATTCAGAATCGGTTCTGTTTTTGGAGGAGGAAATAGAATTACTAAGAAGTGATGTTTTCGTCTATTTTGCATATACGGTAAAATAACCCGCGCTGCAGTTGTCCCTTTCGTTTTCTTTTGGACGGAACGCGATAGCAATAGTTTTCTGAAATATCTACTTTTCTGAACACATGTTCTCTTAATTATTTTTCTGACTGATTAGTGGCACTTTACAGGGAAAAAGTGATTGAAATAAAAATCTAATAAATACGTCCCATTCAACAACATCCCAAATTCCTCTATAAATTTAGGTTTTTATTCACCTGTTAATAGATTATCAAGATCATCTATACTAATAAATAAAATCAAAGAGTCTTTTTGTGTTGTAAATAGATATGAATGTATATACGATACCTATACAAAAAATGCAATTTTTAAAATTGTTGTCTGTCTGTTTGTTCTGGGTAATCTCTGGAACGGCTTGACGGATCTTGGCGAGACTTTTTCGGTAGATAGCTGAATTCACTCCGGGTAACTTGGGTGCTTTTAATTTTCGAAAATAACTAGGGTTTCGCGTAAAAAAAAAAACTCATAAAAAATTGAATACAATCTGATCTAATGCATAGTTTTACTGGCAAGTGCTTGAATTTATGATAAATATTTTTATTTTATCTTTCAGTTATAATAGTTTCATTTTATTTTTCATTTAGTTCTATAATAATTTATTTCACTGATTTTATTTTAAAATTTTGTATTTATGTAATGATTTTTTTTAAGTTCTGTGCATGTCGTGTTTTTTTATAATTGTAACGGTATTTTTTAATTTAGTATACTTTTATCGTTCCAATTTGCATCCATATGCAATAAATAAATAAATATCGGATTTCACTAGGTAAAACAGAACTATCGCATAATGAAACCGATTTAAACGGTGACGCTTTATACACTTTTGTGTTGCCTCATCTCAAATATTTTTCCCATAAATGGACGAATGATATTTCATAATTTATTCTATTATTGGCCGGTACGTCACTAGATGTAAAAACAGATAAAATTTTACAATAACTATTTGTGAAATTTTTATTATTCATACTATAATTTAAACATGAATAAAAACAAATTTTCCAAATGAGCAGGGAGTGTATTTTCTTTCTGCACCTTACATATCGAAAGCAACAGATGAACAAGAAGTCTTTTATTAAAAAAAAAACGGCAACGCTGGCAAAGATTAAAATGTTTTCGTATTCGTTCTATTTTGATATTTCTACTTTTAGCTCTATTTCTAAATACAGAATTGGCAACACTGATTCTGCGAAATTAGTTTTAGTAGGTCTTCTCGATTTGGCAGGGGGCGACGCGGTGCTTGCGAAAGCAATCCCGTATCGCCCCTATTCCAAATGCAGCGGACGGCCCCGGGGGGTTTTAGTGGGTATTTCCGGGCGACTCTCGCCCGGGTGAGTCCCACACTGGCACGGAGTTCGTCCCGCCGTGCCCCCTTACCTATTGCATTGGGGGACTCCGGTCTCACTAATGCAATAGGTAAGGGTAGTGCGTAAATGCATTTCCCCCCGTCAAAAAAAAAATGTCTTCTCGATTTAAATTTTTGTTTTTTTTTTTCAATTTCATCCATTACTATAACCAAGTTCGCATTCTAGACTCGATATTATGATTAGCTACCGAACGCAAAAGTTTGCCTTTTTTTCTGTCAAAGTAATATAAAAAACGTATTTCTTTTTGTTTCAGTTAATAAGATCTGGATGTTGGTCTCTGAGTTTGTAAGTTTTTTTAAAGTTAAATTTGTTTTTTTTTTTTATCAACGGCGTACGGAGTAGACGAAATATTATTAATGGATTATTATATTGTGATTTATCTAGAAAAAAAATCCTATTTTAAATGTTTAGGATTTGTTTCATTTTAGGTTAATTATATTATTAAATATACGAATTAACATCTCTTTGTATACGTTTGAAGAAATAATTTGGTTTCGTTTAATTTGATATATTGATTAAAATATATGTGTTTTAAATCGTATTACTAATTATTACTAGGAAGTTATTAAAATTATTATGTTTTTAATACCTATGGTTAAATTCCAAGGTTTCTAATATGATTATAAAAAAATGAAAAAAAAAAAATATACAAATAGCCAAATTAAAGTGTTCAGTATTTGAATTTCTATGTTAAACTAGGTTAGTATAATATTAGAGATTAAATAATAATTTACGTTTAAGTAATTAACTTCTATTTGCTTGTTGATTATACTTTACAATCAATTCTCCGTCCTTTTCTATATTAAATCATTGGAAAGGAATGAAAAAAGAAACTTATTTTGTTACAATAACATTGTTTACTTTAGAAAATAAGGACGAATAAAAAAATTATAATTAAAAAATTGATCAATTCTTAATTGTTCTCTGTGATATTATTAGGTTTTTCTAGGACAATGATGTGTAATTTGTACGAGGTAATTGAGATGTATGTACATAAATGTGTAAATAAATACTTAAATACTTGAGAAGTTAATTTTTTTTTATTGTATTAATGTCTTTTACATTCACAGGTATACAATTCCAGAAAAGTTGTGCGTAGTGTGAACTATAAATTATTAAAGGCTGACCTAAGTTGAAAAAATGTAGTTTAAAAAAATATTTCGATTTTAATTTCCTGGTGGCAATCTTCATAGATTTGTAAAGAAAAAAAAAAACACTTAACATATTCACAACGACGTAAGCGACTACATTTCACGACAACTCTACAATTCTTTTCCCTTTCAACACGTCTTTTCGTAATTGTTCGATACTACGTTCCAGTAAATGGCATTCGAATCGGGACATGTTGGAGTATCTCTCCATTTCATTCGCACCTTCCTGATTCACGTTCACGAGTCCCGAGAAATAGGACGTACCGAAATCATTGTTTTCTATATAGGCATTAATTTTTGAAGATTTACCTTCCAATGCGTCTAGTATTCCCGTTGTGAATATTAAAACGCTATACGCAACGGATAGTGTGGGTGGCCAACCTCTCTTCGCTTTAATGATATCGTGGTCACATTTACGAATTTTCTCCGTGAATTCTTGTATATATTTTTTTTCATTCATATCTATTGACGGTTTAGCTTGCGAGAGAAGTGGGACCAGTGTTTTATCAGAATGCCCACCGATAACTGGTATAATGCAATTATGAGGATCCAAGCTCTTATCAGACGCGTACAGCGACTGAGCTCGAAGTGAATTTAGAACTGTGATTCCGAAAAGTTTCTTCGGATCGTATTCTCCATTGTTCCTCATTATTTCTGCAGCCATTGGAACCAAACTATTTATTGGTTCAGATAAAATACCAATAAAAGGTAAGGGAGATAGCTTCGAGGCCTTCATTGCTAGCGTCTTTATGAAATTAGTGTTTTTTGAAAGCCAAGACCTTTTGTTCATTCTAGGTTTGCAGTTTACATCACCCGTGGCTATTATGAGATCAGAATTCTTTAATGCTCTTTCTAGTGTATCTTCACCGGTGTATCCTCTTATTACTGACTTACTCGGAATATGCGATAAATCCAATAAAATTCCAGGAGTATATACCTTGTTATCGTGAATTATTAATTTAGTAATAGAAGGTTGTGACCGAAGTAATAAACATGCCACTTGGCCGACCTGGCTGGCACCTCCCACGACGGTAACCTGATATTTTCTGACTGACGCCAGGAGAGACTTGTAAATTTTGCGATTTAGTAACATTATAAATTAATTTTGAATAGTTTACTCAAAAGTTAGGATTTTGACATATTTTTCGGAAATGTCACATCAACATTTAAAAAGGGATTTTTGTATACAGATTATTACATAAGAATGTCAATATTTTTAATAATAAATAAATACTTAGATATAAAAAATAAATCGAGAGAATGGTCTAGGAAAACACATAGTTATGAAAGCAAGTAGCTATAAGCAACAAATACCGTTATCTTTTGATCCTAAGTACTTTGAACCCTATATATGTACGCGTAAAAGCAGATCGCTGATTTATTCTGAACAATAGTAATATTAAGTTCAAAGTAAAATAATTATGTTATTCATTTGAATTTAGATAGTCTTTGATACTAATTTACTGATTCGATGTCGAATGTTGCCAATTGAATAGATGCTCAATAAAATAGTGAAAACGACCTTTCAATGGTGTGCAAGAGCAAATTCGCTCGCTATTGCAATATTAATGGTATAGTTGAAACATAACATAAGCTCACGCCTGTTATCCCCGAAAGGTTAGGCTGAGGCGAAATAGCGAACTACACTACGAATATTTCGCAGAGCTTAGTTCCGTCCCAGATATGGCAAGGGGCGATCCTGTCGCCATATCGGGCACAAATTCCATACTCCGGGATGATACTGAGTAGAAAAAACCCAATATCACTTGAACCGACCCGAGACCTCAGAACGATAGTCGTAACACAACTGCGCCACCGAGGTAGTCCAATAGTTGAAAATACATTATAACATCGAATTATGATTAATTATTTATACGTACCATCTACTATTACAATAATTACTTTACTGGATTACTCTCTGATCGCACCATAGATTTTTAATGTACGGTACTACATCTACGAGTATATACTACGTGAATGAATTATCTACGCTTTCCAGTATATTGCTTTATGATCTATGCTATTTGAAACATGCAATAATAATATGACAGTTTTGGTGTTTAAAATTATACATTAAACAAGGCGTTATAAATTAAAATTCTGTAAAATATTACACATTTCGAATATCAGTCATAATGATCATATCACGCAGAATAAAATCCATTTTTATCAAAAAAAATACAAGCATAGTAGCATATATGTACCTCAGCGAAATATACAAGTTACGATAATAGGTGCAAAGAGTGAGATCGGGTCAAATTTAGCATTGTTAATGAAACGAAACAGCAAAGTGAAAAAATTGCATTTATATGACGATGATGAGGGAGTTAGGGGAATTGGAATGGATCTGGAACATATAGTAGGAGGTCCTACTATTTCGGCATACGGTGGGGAGCTTAATTTAAGAGCCGCCATACACTCTTCTGATTTAGTTGTATTAGTTTCAAGAATACCTCGGAGTTTTGGTTATAGAAGAGACCAAATGGTAGGCGTAAATGCGCCTATTGTGCAAAGAATTTGCAAAGCTATTGTGGATCAAAACCCTGGTGTTTTCTTTGCGATCTCAACTAATCCTATAAACTCTCTTATTCCTTTTGCAAGTGCTTTAATGTATAAATATAACTGTTATAAGCCTTTGAAAATTTTTGGTATAACTCATATAGATACGGCAAGAAGCAAAGCGTTTGCTGCAAACGCATTGCAAGTAAATGCTTCTGAACTACAAATACCTGTCATCGGAGGACATTCAGAAGAGACTATTTTACCTCTCTTTTCAAATTTAACCCCAACTGATTACTGTGTTGATCGTTGTCAAGCTGATACACTTACTAGACTAGTTAGAAAAGCTGGCACGGAAGTAATTAATTATAAACTGGGCATCGAATCCGCAACATTGGCAATGGCATGGTCCATCAATGAGTTTATTGATGGTCTAGTTGACGCCATCAGTGGCAACGAGGTGATTGTCAATGCGTATACTGCTAACCTACATTTTGGGACCAGATACTTTGCAGGTCCTACAAGAGTTGGACCGTATGGTATAACTCAAACCTGTTGCAATTTACCAATGAATGAATACGAATGTTATCTTTTGAATAATTGTGTGCCAATTATAAATGAAGAAATAGCTCAAGGAGAAGAATACACTCAAGTGCTTGAATAAGTAGGAAGAATATAACTTTAAAATATTGACATTTTATAAATAAATTTTACACTTTACTCTTTTACGGCTTTGTCTTTACATATCTCCAAGAGGCTAATATAATATAAGTCTCCTTCGTAAAAGTCTTCAATAAGGTTTTTAATATTAAATTTCTTAGTAATAATAATAATTATAAACTGTATTATAACATATATATTTAGTTTCAAAATCGTTGTTTGTTAGCTTAGTCGTTATACCGATGTCGTGTTGATGAATCATATCAACCTTTTAAAGCTATAACTTGTTTATTTAAATTATGTATCCTTCCAGACATTGTCACTATAGTGCACTTATCAATATCAAAGCAAGTATTGATATGTGCATGTGAAATATGTGACGATTGACCTTGGAGAATGACCGCAAACAACAGGCACTCTAACTTTGAGTTGAGCCCTCATAATATCTGTTGCGGTTACGCAGAATATTTTAGTTTTATAATAATTGTCATAATATTGCAAAAATTGCGATTGACAACATTTCCTTTTTTTAATACTGTGAATTGAAATGGTATAATATTTTATTTTTATTTATACTTTTTGGTTTTATATTATGTATTTAAGTTATTGTTATATTTCTTAATTTTTCAGTTACTACGTATTTATATTCATCCACTGCTCGAAATACGACAATAATCATTTTTTGTATCATTTTTTTATTGATAGCATCATGTATCCATAGTTCACTAGTAGTTAATAACAAAAAAAATAAGGAAAATCTGTTGATAAACAGAGGAGAGAAATCTCTTAAACTAGATACTTTATCTTTGCCCATTTATAAATAGGTAAAACAACAAAACAGTAAAACCCCGCTTAGCGCGACCCCGTTACGCGCGGTTTCACTATAACGCGAATTTGAAATTTCGCGCTCAAATGCTTCGCATAACGCGAAAGAGTGCGTATAAACATAATGCAAAGACAATAGATGTATTTTACCGTAAAAAATAAGAGTATGTATTGCATAAAGTGTTCTTAGAATTAAAGTGATTGATTAAAATGATTTGTATTTTTTGTATTAAATTTTGACTATGTGTAACATAAACCTCGATATACGCGAATTTCAGTTAACGCGATTTTTTTCGGAACGTATCCCTCGCGTAAAGCGGGGTATTACTGTAGAGTATTAAATCAAATGCCGTCATATCCAATGCCGATGGCGGTGAATGATATAAAGTAGCGAATTTTAAAACGAAGTTCCGTTTTTAAGCACAAATTACTCAGATAGGGGTTCATAAACGGTGGTTTTATTTGGGGGTTTATATAGTTTAAAAAAAACCTTTGTTCCAAAAGTGGATGTGACGCCGTTTGACTATAGACGAGTCATATAATTTCACTACATTGTTATTAGGGAAACGATGGCGACTGTGGAATCAAATTCAAATTGAGCAAACAAAGGAATATTACGACTATAGAGAGGGTTGTAATCGAAGCTGACGTGTGCGGTGAGGTAATGGCCCAATGTCAGACAAACGACTAGTTTGTGACTCTAAGCGGCCATTCGAGTCGCATCTCATTCAGCAAACACTGCAATTGTCTATCTCGGTTACTACTGTTAGATGTGATCTGTAGGGATGGACTTAGTATACAAAGTTTTTAGTTTAACGGTAGATAATATTAGTTTGACATAATTGCCTAAGTTCTTATGAGACTTCACCAACTATTGGTTCCCTTGTCTAAAAGTATGTCAAACCAGCGACCTCTCTTTAGTATAAATAGGAGCTAGTCAAAAGTAATAGTCAATCTGTGTATACATATTACCTAAAGATACGATATTTTTGATTATTTTTTACTGTCCTTACAAGATAATCATAAAGACGATGTTTTTCTGTACCGTCTTTTCATATTATAACTCGAGAATCATTGAGCTAATTTACATAAATGATTTTTAAATTTAAGCCATAAATATATTTTTAGTTCACTGGTCAGGATTTTTGTATACAAGTATTATGTAAAAAAAATGTATATTTAACAAATACAGTATCTAAAAATAAACAGTATTGTAGAATACAAATGATCATACTAGAATCCGTTCCCCATAAAAATATGCTTCATTGTGGCCCACAGTTGGCCATTACTTTTAGTAGAGACCACCAGCTCACTTCGTATCTCGAACACGACTGGCATCGTTCCGAACGCCCTTTACAAATAAAAAAAAATAGATTTTCATTTTAAATGAGAAGTTTCATTACCTTCCACTGACTACTACTTTCCTGATTGAAATACCTGAACAATGCGATACATTAATTTAAAAAGTTACATATGATTTTAACCCCTTGAGCACTAACCTGGCGTTCAGGCCAGCTTTCCATTGTTCTCCTATTGTCTTCTTGTCTCATTTTTATGGGTAATCGACATATTAATAAAGGTAGCACTAACAATGTTTATATTGATTTAAAAAAATAACTTAAGACGTAATATAGTAGCAATCAAACATAGCAAATTAATGTGAGATTTTTTTAAATTTTAGTCAAACTACCACCCGAATACGAATTGTGATCCCAACTTAACACATTTATACGTCAGTTCAACCGCAAACAACGTCGTAACGGTTGGGTTAACTCTTAGATAATCGCGAAGAGGCCATACAAGCGGCCGCAGTCACATATACTTTAATGTCTTTAGGACTTGACGACCGACGCTGTTAACTTGCGGTGGTGATTACATCAATGTACGTTTATTACTATCAAACTGTGATTGTCTTTATTATCACAGGTTTAAATAGTAAGCATATTATATGAATTTATATCAGCTAATGTTTACTCGCTGGTTGAAATTCGACTACAATGATATTTGCAAATTTCAGGAATGAAATTTATTGTTTACTACAAGCTGTACCCGCAACTTCGTCCGCGTGGAATAGTGACTTTGGGCAGCATTTTTTGGATGTATCTTTTGGTTTATTTTGGATTATAATCACCGTCGTTACATCGTATAGCCATTGGGGAACATAGCATACAGGCTGCTAGGATTATTAACATGTGACAAAGCCTCATAAGCTGACCGTGCGGAAAACAGCTAATACTTAGATCCACATCCACAACTTTTAGCGTCTGACCATGGGCTTTATTTATTGTCATCGCGAATCTGGTCATAAGCTCACTGGAAACTGGACTCGTTTAAAACTAGACGGAAAATTGTTTGGAATGAGAGGAACCCGAGGAATAAATACACTATCACCTGTTAAAATCTCTGCTTCTATCAGGTTACGAAGGATCAGAAATTTAAAAGTGAAAATGTCACTTAATGTATGTAACACTCATGTATGTATGTATATATGTATGTTTCACTCATGTATTAATTAATCGCAAATTAAACATAAAATTTAAATATAAAAATTAAGAACTTGTATTTACAGTTTAACTAATAAGACGTGTTTACCTAACTTGAAAAACAAATTAACCTATACTATATACATATAATATGTATTTACAAACCATAAAATATAAATAAATGAAATATGCAAACAATCAGTGTTATCGAATGCAATGAAAAGCGGCCCGGCTCTCGGCGTACTTTATATATACATATATAAACAACCCAAAAATTCAGCCTAACCTGAAACCTATTTCATATAAATGATAAATGATGATATAAATCTGAGGTCAACTTAAATTGGAATTTTAAAATTTCGAAACTGATCATTTTTAACTTCTGTTTATTATCATATTATTATTATTATATAATCATACTTTTATATAGACCATTATTATGGAGTTTAGTAAAGTTTCAGTCAATGCATCTGAACAGAGAAAGAATTTAGATAGAATAAATGTTCGACGTGATTCTTTAAATTGGCATAACTTTTTTATTTATGTACCGATTGACATGAAACAAACACTAAATGTTAAGTGAAGCTTACTACAATATATTAGTGAACTACATCTAAATCGGATAAGCCGTTTCTGAGATTAGCGTGCACAAACGCACAGACAGACAGACAAAAATTTCTAGAATAATTGTTTTGGGTGCTATTTCCGTTTATAAAGGTCCTAATAATATTTTTTCTCATATATCTTTCATGTACAGACAGTGATCTGTTACATTTTTACTATATTTATAGATTATTTAAAATTAAAATATGAAAGTAAATCAAGAGTACCAAACAAATAAAAATCGTTTGATAAAGAAATGACAAAAAGTATGTTCAACTGTTTTATAATTGCCTATTTATTAATTCAAAAAGGTTGGGCAGTGGGCAATACATTACATTATATTAATTTAATACATACAAACAATTATCAGTGCATTTACCTTTTAAGGCCACCATCGTATACATATATTGTCACCGTAACAAATATTAACATTAAATAAATTAATAATGGACAAATAGTTGTAGTATTATTATTATGGTGGAAGAATGATGTTGTACGGACTAAAAATAATCATGGCGGCGCTGTCGTTGGAATGTGTGGTCTTCTATTTACTTTGAGGTTATTGTTGGAACATAGGGAAACTTTGACGTGGTCGTTTATAATGGACTTAATTATAATGCTCAAAGTTACCCAAAGGGCAATAGCCAGGGCTATGCTCGGAGTTTCACTACGTGATCGAATCAGAAATGAGAAGATCCATAGAAGAACCAAAGTAACCGGCATTCCCCAAAGAATGCCCGATAGGATCAGCGGGTTCTCGAATGGCTTCCGAGTACAGAAAGAGGCATCGTGGGCAGTACCCCCACAAGGTGGACCAATAGCTTGGAGTAGGTCGCGGGATTCCGCTCGATGTGGGTGGCGCAAGACCGGTCGTTGTGGAGATCTTTAGGGGAGACCTATGTCCAGCAGTGGACGTCTTTCGGTTTAAATGAATGGATGTATGGATAGGGAAACTTAGACTATATGTTATAATAGATGAATGATTGTTTGATTTATTTAATTCAATAATAAGTAGACATAATCCTACATGGTCTAATGGTGATAATGTCTGATTATGGGAAACACAAAAAAATCACAAGTTCGAATAGGTAATGCTAGAGGTATCTAATTTTGTTAAGCTTACATAATGCTTCGCTCGAAAGCTCAATAATAAAGAACACTTTATTAAAATAACATGTAAAGGTCGTTAATTAACATCCAATGATCAATCATTTGAGGGTATTGAAATTAGGGCTATCAAATTTCTATAGTGCGTCGGAGTTGTTTGCTATTTCAGGTAACTACGCAACGTTTTTCATGGTATCATCATCAGCCAACCGATATACGTCCACTGTTGGATATAGGTTTCCCCTTGCCACGCTTGGCAGGCGGGTTGGCGATCGCAGACAGGTATTTGTGGTACTCAGAGAATGCTGCTGCCCATCCACTGCTTATCCTGTAGTCACTTTTTACGACACCCACGGGAAGAAATGGGGTGATACTATTCCTAGCGGGCACCACACGGCATAAACACAACACAAATATAATTATTTTAACCACAGAGTGGAATAATGTATTGAAATTTATTTACTGGTAAGTTTGACTACCTTATCATTTGAAAATGGATGTGGTGATAACTCGAATACTGTCTTCAGTAATAATAATTTGAAGTGAAAACATTAGCGGCGCTAAGCGATTCTCGGTAGGAGAAAAACTTATAGATTAGCATTACCAATTCTATGTCGTCATCTGTCAAAATGCTACAGTATGTCAAGTTTAAGATGGCGTTTAAGGGCTGACGCTCAGAGATAGATAATAAAATTGATATTTACGCAGCATATCGTATGTTTTGATAAAGAATAAGTTATATGAAAATGCACGTGATTATTGCTCGAGGCGCCAATAGATGTAAAAAACAGTTTTTCCAAAGTTTCGAGTTTTCATTTCTGATGGCCATTGCGGCCTAGTTTTTTTACATTTAGGATAGTATAAACTATGGCATAATATGATAAATGCTATATTTTATAATCCGTATAAAAAATAACAATAAATGAATCGATAAAAATAAATATGTCTTAGCTATTTTTAAGTGATGTTATACGTGCTATATTTTGTTTATGTTCTACAATTAAATGAAAAAAAAAATGTTTGACAACAAATATAGCCACAAGCAATGCTGTCAAAGTCAAGTCGTTTGTAGTCCCACGGGTGTCATCTGTCGGCGCCTCCAGCTATAGTCTGCTCCGAAATGAAGGCGGATTGAAAAACATATGATAAAAAAAATGTCAAAATAATGTAAGTACAATTCAAAGGGAACCTTTTTAAATCGTATAATTCGGCAACATGACAAAAAGAGCCATAACGCTGCTCTTATTTTCATGATTTGTACTAAAATGACTTTTAAAAAAAAAATACTTATCGCTTCTGGTTTACTTCTGCTTTAAAAATGATATATTTGTTTACAGTTCATAAAAAGCATTAATTGTTAAAGTTTAATAAACTGTAACCTGCATTCGATGGAACACAACCAAATCATAGATACATACATAATTATATTACATTACTATAATTGCCTTGTTAATTTATTACCTTATAGTTAGTCTAAAATAATAGATACAGACACATTCAATACAAGTTAATAGTTGAGATAGATCCATTGTTGGTTAAGGTTCGTATACATTTTTGACAATATATCTCAATGTAAAGTAATTATTGTTCGAAGATATATTTTAATTGATTCTTAAATATGATGAATTATAATTAATTTATATAATAGTTTTCATCGTGTATATGGAAGTAACAATCCAATAACAAGCGTAAACCAAAATATCAATAAATATAACGTATAGTTTATAATATTTTTTTTTAAATATTAAAGTTGAATATCGTTTCGGAGCGCACAGTCCTCTCTGATTCTCCCACAAGTCGTTATCTCTGTAACTTGTTTGCTAAAACTCGCCGCGGCAAGAATTGCAAATGGCGATAATTCTAACTACCCCGATAAATCACCTACACCCCGTTCAACTTTTTTCCCCGGGGGAGCACCTCCTTTCCATTGTAGGTGATTGATCGCCCGTTTCCTATACTTAAACTTCTTTCAAGACTTGTAACATATGTATGTTCACTGTTTTACAAAGTTTCAACACGTCGTGTCAGCATCGGCGATTTAATTTATTATTTTTATCATTTTATTATTTAAAATAATATTTACCGCTGCAAATACCACACCCACATCTAAGTATAAAGAAAAAAAGAGCTCTTCGAAACAAACCTTTACATATTAAACATGTTGATAATTATTACATGTATTTATTATTTTATAATATTGCGCGTTTGGATACGTATAGATGTTATTTTTGTTGTTTGTTATATTAATCTGACCTTTGAACAAATTATTATAATAATACGCAGATTATTTATAATATAAACAATAAAATAACATAGTTCGTCATTGTAATAACCGCAATGTACTGGCCGATAACTTAGACAGGTACTTGCACCATAATTTATTAAATGATAATATTAAATTTAAATGACATATGTCATATTATGTTAAAAATGTAATTAAATTCTACTACGAATGTGTGTGTTACGAACTAATTAATCCAACTATCTCAAAAGATAATCGAATGAATCAATCACAGCTATATTCTTGAAATATCATTCATCATGCCTTTGTTTCATTTATTTATTCGGGAAACATTTAATAAAATACATATCTCAAATAGCATAACAATATTACATAAACTAAAATTATAATTACCCAAAAGTAAATATAACAATCTATGCTAATAAATAAAACTGAAATGTAACAGACATTTCAGTCATGTCAAAATACGATACACGATACTTATACTAAAAAAATTCAATTTTTTAAAATTTTTATTTGTCTATCAGTTTGTTCCGGGTAATCTGCAAAACGGCTGGTCGGATTTTGACGGGACTTTTTTCAGATAGCTGAAGTTACTCCTGGTAACTTACGGTACTTTTAATTTGCGAAATAATTAGGGTTTTGCGTAAAAAAAATAAAACTCATAAAATCCGATTCAATGCACGATTTTACGGCCAATTGCTTGAGTTTATGAGAAATATATTTAGTTTATCTTAGAACTAAATTTTTTTTAAGGAAAATAATTAGGGTTACGTATAAAAAAATTAAAACGCAGTGAAGAACATATAAAACGCGGCCGCAGTCGCAGGCGCACAGCTAGTCCATATAAATGTAATAACAGAAGTCTTCGCAGATTACACAAAAATCACGATATCTTAATTTTATTAATGATCTTCATAAGACAATGAACGACTGTCGAACATCGTACTGCCTCATCTATACTAATAATAAAAATGGAAGTGTTTGTTTGTAATGTCATTTTTTTTTACTAAATAGATATGTAGATATACATTATATACGATACCTATACCAAAAACATTTTTTTAAATTTTTGTCTGTCTGTTTGTTCCCTGTAATCTGTACGAATTTTGATGGGACTTTTTTTGGTAGGTAGCTGAAGTTACTCCGAGTAACTTAGGTATTTTTAATTTTCGAAAATATTTAGGGTTCCGTCTAAAAAAAATAAAACTCATAAAAAATTGAATAAAATCCGATTCAATGCACAGTTTTACGTGCAAGTGCTTGAATTTATGAGAAATGTATTTACTTTATCTTGGTACTAAACAAAAATTAGGGTTCTGTATAAAAAAAATGTAGTGAAGAATATATGAAACGCGGACGCAGCCGCGGGTACACAGCTAGTATTAATTTATAATTACAACCTATAATACTATGAAAGCATTAGAAGTGGACACCTTTTCTCAACATTTTTTTAAGAGCCGATGGAACATGCAAATATATCAATATTATTAACATTCTTACTATATATGGTTTGTACGAAATATATGTGTTCGCCATATACCTTGTTCCTTTAATAGGGATTTTTAAAAGTAAATCAAACACTATATAATCTTTGATATATATTTGTATCTTAGAGCAGGTATGTATAGAATTTAGATCGTGCAATAGTGCGGGTTGGTACTTTGGAATCTTATGGTGCAAGCCGAAACACAATCCACATTATAGAATAGGTTGTAATTTTTAAGGAATTAATCATTGCGAAATTGTATAGCTAAGGTTAAAGATAGGTCCATGATTCTAAGCTTTCTTTTACAAAGAATAATGTTTTTAAGTATTTGTAATTATTTTAATTTTTTCCTATCTTGTTTCAGTTGTTGGCTCTCATAAAACTCTTTTTACTACGTTAACTGTTACGTGGTGATATATTATTATGTAATATGCGGTTTATTAGTTAAATCGATGTAACTTGTAAGAAAAAATAATAAATTACTCGGTACATGTCGATGACACCCCCGGGAGCCGACTAGAGAGTTGTTACACGATTTATAGCCGTTACTAATTGTCCTCAATTTATAACCCCTCAATATGTTACGTCCGCAATTATTGTCTATAGACGTTTTTTTATAGCCAATAATACGCGCGTATTGTAAAATACACGAAGGTATTTCATTTGAAATACGTTATGAACTATGAAATTTTTGTATTTATTTGCATTGCATTGAAAGTGTTTTGTTAAATTTTTGACAATGTTTCAAAACAATACCAAGATTATTTGGCATATATTTTATCTTTCTTAGAAACAGTTTAACCTTAAGAGTAGTAGAAGCTCTACAGAGTTAGGCTCTACTAATTTCGTTTTTTTTCGAGCTGACCAAAGGCTGTTGTCTTGAGGGGCTTTGACAGCTTCACACGAATATGCATGGAACACTTAAGGCAATCAGCGGAAAAATGGTAGCTTGCGCAAAGGCCCCCCAAGATGGTACTAATCTCGGCTTCAGCTGCTACAAGTGGCATAGTAGTTCTATTGCGAGATAATAAACCATACGTATTAGTAACTGAGTTAGTAAAAAGTATACACATGGGAGATCAATTTTTAAAGTATATAAGTTTTTTTCTTACAAGAGTTGGCAACGCGCACGTGATACCTTTGCTTGTTTTGTTGCTGGCGTCCATAGGCTACGATGACCGAATACCATCAGGAGGATCGTATGCCTGTTTGCCACTTTAGTGGTATAATATATATCCACAAATTCATATTTCATTGTACTACTTCTATCTCCTAGAATTGCCATATCCGACTTTATAAAACTAGGTAACTGTTCTTAAATTGTTTTACCTTCATAGCGATAACATGATTAGTGTGTCAAACTAAGAGAGTGAAATTTCCTTCACTCCGGAAGCATGGTAAATAACATTATGAGGGAAGCAAAAGATGCATACGAAGCTCGATGCTGTATTAATTTTACCGATAATTAATATAATTTATGGAGCCGACGTTCGGCAAAGAGTATTCATAAAATAAAACAAGCTCTATGATAGTGATTCCTTTTAGGAGAAACAAACACGCGAGTATTGAGCCTAACATTGATAGTTATCTTCTTTGAACATGAGCTGAAAATTGGAAATCAAACTTTAATACCATAACTAGTGTGATGATAGTATTCAGTGTCTCATTAAATAGCAATGTATTAACAAGGTGCTTGAAGCGATACAGAATCTATAATTCATTTTTATCGGAAGCATCACTTCATAGTAGAAATGCATTTCATATGTGTAAGTTCAATCAGGAATTGCAACATTTCACTCCCATTACTCTGGCTCCGCTTTTAATAATCGATTTAATTGAGCCAATGAACAATTTAATTAAAATTCTAAAGACACGAGCGCCGCGTTGCGTTGCCGCTGATGTAGCTGTAATAACGCAAACCGTCTTTTTGTAAAAATGAATTGTCTTTTTACAAATTGACATGCCTTACTAGAAAAATTATAATAATTGACACGTTGACTACGTGTTTATTGTATGATACGCATAATATTAACACTAAGGCAACAGAATTTAATTAATTATCAATTTATTTCAAATTATTTCAGCATTAGGTAAAACTGCAGCCTTAACTCCGTGAAATAAAAATCTTTTCCAAATAACTTGCGCCTTTGAAATGAATACCCTTGACGGCTTTACCAGGCTTTGTGAGCTTTTTACAAGTGCTTAAGGCATCCAGGTGGAAAATGGTAGCTAGTGCAAGGGCACCACAATGGTGTGAGCCTCGAGTTAAATTGCTACCAACACTCAAATTTCGTTGAATTCAATTAAACTTAACCGTTCAGTAAGTAAAAATGTATCTATTTACCTTTCGTATCGTAGGAAAAGATGTAATCTGCAGTGTGTGCAGTGCATTCTGTATTCCTGTATCGCGCTTGCAGTGAGTGTAAGTAAGAGCTTCCCTAGTTGGGGATCGGAGCTTGGACTATAGCTGGAGAGCCATGAAAAAAATGTTATCGAGTTTTTCGCATTTTCTATATCTAAGATGATCCATGCCCAAAAGTGAGACGTAAAAAAAGGTTAAGAAAAGCCATTTTATATTATTGAAACTAAAATACAACTACATATGTTTTAAACTCACAAATAAGCATGAGTATATTTAACCCCTTGAGCACTTACCTAGCGTTTACGCCAGCTTTCCATTGTTTTCCTATTGCCTTTCTATTGTCTTATTTTTACGGGTACTCGAAACATTAAGAGTATATGCAATTTTTTGTTTATTTTTTTTTCTATTGCCTCTATATCTACTGCGTACTATATCTAAAATGTACTTTTAGTGCGGTTGATTTTATATTGTTTGATGTAGGACACAAACTTTATGTTCTCAACTTTAGATTTTTTCGAAGGCCATTATTTGAGTACTTTAATAGTTAGTATTTGGTATAGATATGGGATGAATTGAAAACCAGCGCTATGGTATTTTAATTTTCGACTTCCAATGCGGTTATCATGTTTTTTATATATTTTTTATTATCAATGTTAGAATTATTTTAATTGATATATCTTTCTTTTCTTTGAACCTAACAGTGACGTCAATACGGATCTTATAGAAATTGTCACATTTATATTTTCAACAGCGACTTTTATAAAAATATGCGATTATTAAAATGTCGGCAGTACAAATGAGCGGTGTGGCGCGTTCGCTATTCAGGTATTTACGGTACGGGTTATTGGGGGCTCCGACGGGAAGGATGTCTCCGTTCTCGGTTTCTCCCTATCTTTACTCCTACTTTCATTATTGGCATTGTAATATAAATTTTATTATTATAATATTCTTGTAATTTTACATAGCGATGTGCTGGAAGATATTCAAGCTCTTCAGTGATATCTCTCATATACTCTGGTTGGTTGTAGGTATTATTTTAAATCTAAGTTTATAGCGTAAATTTCAAAATGCAATTCATCTTATAAATTACTGTGTAATTTAATATAAAAACTTAAATCAATTTATATTCATTGCTATAATTATTGCAATTAATTAACGATTATGCATTCAATTGTTATTATTGAAGTTATGGTTTTATGTCTGATTCACGATTATTATTGAGGAATGTTTTTATTAGAATTATATTTTCCTATAATATTCTGCAACTAAATTAGATTGCTTTCACTTACTTGTTTAACTATCTTTACCTGTTTACCTTTACCTTAAACTGGAGTTTTTAACAAATGGTTCAGATTCAAAGTTTAACTATTACTACGGAGCATTAAAACTATAAATTGTAAACTAGTGGGCAATGATATCACCAAATTCATTTACCAGGAGTCAAACTTAACTGTGCGGTGAAATAAAGATAAACCACGAGCGTGGCAGAAACGCGTGCGCGACGCGTGCGTCCATTTCGGAACCAACCATAGATTATAAACTCTGATAGATATAAATACGTTTATACAAAGTCAGTTTATTAGTCAATATGAATTGTAAAGTTAGTATACGAGTATAGGCTTCATTCTCTATGGGTTAGTAGAAAAGAAGCGTAATAAGCTGGGTGGAGTAAATAAAAAAAGATAGCACAAAGTTATTTTAACTACAGTAAGATTTGGCTGAAAAATTAGACGAATTAAAATTACTCGACCGACCACTGTTTAGGTTGTTAATCATTGATAAAATGGAATGTTGGAAATATAACAAATTAAGAGTCAATATTATTTCGAACTTAACTTATTACCGTACAAGTAATTCGATGCAAACTTTATGGCGGCTCGGATGTTAACACGTAGATAGGGCGATTGCGCGTGTGAGGGTCCGCAGGGCTATGTTTTCCTTTTGAAATGCATTTACGCATCCTCCCTTACATCTCTAAACCCGAAGCAAAATCTGCCGGATTAGAGATGCCAGAGGGGTATGTGGGGCTCGCCCGGCGTGTGGTGCCTGGAATACCCACTAAAGCCCACGGTACCATCTGCCGACTATCTGGGGGGTTTCACAGAATAGGGTGTTACATGCTCCGCATCGCCACAGCGGCTGGCCCAACCAAGGTACATGACAGGTAAACAACCTGCCATGCCGAGTCGGGCTCCTTCCTATCTTCCGCTCAGGGGGGAGCTCGGTACAAAGCGACCCCCCTCTTCCTGCCGCCAGCAAAAATGTCCCGCCTCTCTCCTCCTTGTGTTCTTGTATGAACAAGAACTCCAGAGGAGACGAACTTGGAACGGGTAACCGGCTCAAGGTGGCCCGTGCAGGACGAACCGTGCCTAGGGTCATGCTCACATACCTAAAATTGGGTTTTGCGCCTCGTTTCCTATCATGTTTCGATTCGTTATAAAGTTTGAAACTGAGTATACAAAAAATCATCCCAATAATTACTTTTGATAAAATTTCGTTTTCTTGTAAGAATGATTTGTAATACTAATTATCAAGTATGAAATACTCGTACATATATGTAAGTATGAAAATAAATTGTATACGTTCTTGTTAAATATTCATTGTAATTAATTTAAAAAAAATACATTTATTAATCATTTAAATTAAACTTTTCTAAAATATGTGTTTTTATACCTAATTATGTTTGACATTTCTATTTACCTTCATAATACTATAAGTGGTTATTTGGTGTGCCCGCGAATGACACTACGGGATCATTTAACGCGTGGCGTGTTATCTCATGATCTGCTGGTGCAACGCTGCATCGGAGTCGATTCGAGCAACGAATGGAATAAACTGAATCCCGCATAATGTGCCTAATGACAGTAATGGTGGTCGAGAAGCTTTTGAGATTGACGCGCACATTCGAGTGCATTTCAAACAAAGCTAATAAACTTATTGATATAAGAACTATTGATTTCATTTCCAGGTTAATGACGATTGGGCTTATTATTATTTATGTCATATGATGTTGACAATATTATGTACTTAAAATTTTAGGTATGTATTTATTTACATTTTAGGTATTACACTGATCGAGAAAAAAATAAAAAACATAACTTAATTATATTTTTTTTTGGTCAAACCCGTACAGGTCGTCGTCTGGATGCGTACAATACATTTTAAAAGACACTTTAACGATTTTTTTGACTTCGTATAGGCTCAGTACTTTGACCACAATCTGTCACCTGAGGTTAAGTGACGATGTGGTTCAGGATGGTAAACGCACTAAGCCTAGAAGTACTGCTTCTCAAGTGATGCTGCCGGAATACACCTATTGGTATTTGGCGACAGGTTTTCAAATTTGAGGGTTTTATTAGAAATTGCCCTACCTTGCCGTCCATTGTAGCGGAATCCCGCCGCGCCACCAACTACGCCATCATCGCTTGGATACTGGAAATTATAAAATTATTGTTATACTTGATTTTGGATTTGATTTGATACTCGACTGTACATTTTACAGTTTAGTAGCGAGTATTTCTCTTATTACTCCTGTAAATTGTGCTCTTAAAACATTCTGAACGAATGTGATTTTATTTAGAAAATTTAATGTTTTTCTAATTCCTTTAGTAGAACAAAATAATTACAATTAATATGAGTGAGTTGTGTTTTTTAAATTCGTACTGTATAGGCACCTACATAACATCATGCCCGTCAATCATGAGTGTGGGTAGAGACTACATCTCTCCACTTGTTACAATCCTGATAAACGTCTTTCGCTTCTTTTAAAAAGCTGATTTTTCTTTAGGATGACTTCGGTCTGGTCGAGGTATGTTCGTCATAGTTGTTCTTACCAACTTCCCTAGTCACACTCATTGAAGTATATGTACTTACGATTCCTTAATGGTCCCAGTAGTCTCATAGATTTCTTTTGTCATACTTCTTTCAAACATCTCCATTTTTCCAAACCAACTAAGCATTTCTTTATCTATCGTTGACACGACATCATCTACCATACTACAGTATTCTCTTATACATAATTGTAGGGGAATGGATCCTTGAATAAACAGCCAGTCGTGCCTTTCTGGGAGTCCATAAAATTAAGCAGAGCACCATTAAGAGGACATGCGGTCGGGAAAGTAGGTATTTCAGAAATGTATTACTATCGTGTTGCGACCCAAAGAAAGAATAGGGACAACTGCAGCTCGGGTTGATTTATCTAAATAGACGAAAACGTCACTTCGTAGTACCCTGTTTCCTCCTCCAAAACTGAACCGATTTTTGATTTTCTTTCACTTTTAAAATAATAAAGACTTTGACTATGTCTGTAGGTTTTGCTTTTTCTTTTTCGTTTTATTCATCAAATTTGTTTGACGAACGTCTAAAAACGACGGTAAAAATCGAGCATATTTTTGATTTTCAAAGGAAAAAATCAAAACGTACGGGCGTGGCGGTGATGGATATGCGTTATTTGGTAGGTACACAAATATTTACCATAATACTATTATCTAGGAAGGAAACAGGAGACTACGTTTGTATGGAATAAATGCCACTAGCAAATCCTCTTAAGTTGATTGCTTAACAAAATTCTTCGCTCAATATCCCAGTCATACCATCTCTCACACCCTATGATGCACTTGGAGTGCACGAACAATTTTCATTTGTTTCACATCAAAACTGCGCACGCAATCTTCTCTTATAAAAACCATCACTGTTATTTACTAATATTTTACATTCATCATAAACAAAATAGTTGGTAGTAAAAAAGATTTCAAATATAAATAAGGATTACTTTAACTGCTCCTGTTAATAATATGACGTGACGAGGTCGTTTGTACCCCTAATACTTATTTTTGTTGTTAATACGTGTTAAGGATTACGCTCCATTAACTTTAGCGTTGGTCGCTTAGCCGCAGAATAAATAAAGATTATTTTAACTATCGTTTAAACGCCATGTGAAATAAATTGTGTGAATAAAATTTAGAGAGAATACAATTTTGTATAAAATATAATTTGATGTGTGTTTTTAATGTTTATTTTGGTAATTACGGTTTTTATTTATTTATTATATTAATTTGTAAATAATTATCGTTCAAAACATATAAAATTGATTGACCTGACTGATTCATCAACGCAGAACCTAAACCCTTGCGCCTATAAACTTGAAATTTGGGCAATAGGGTGTAACCTCTTATGGTTTAAGCACCCACTAAGAAAATAGTTTTGGATATTTCACCCCTAATGGGGTAAAATAAGGGATAAACCGTTGCATGAAAGTCCGGCATTTTCAAACTAAGAAGCACGACATTTAATATACACACTTCTGGGTAAAAATAAATATTCCTGTGTTTTTTAAAAATGTATTAAGAGTTCTAACTTCTACACGGGCGGAGCCGCGGGTTCAGCTGGTAACTATATATATCAGAAATTATTTAATTGTAATTATTAACAGTCCTTTACAACAGACAATCAAGTGCTTGTAATACATCCTTCAATGCAATGCAACTAGCATTGGCATGATTACAAACAAGCTTCGGTATAAGGATGATTCTATAGAATTATCATAATGATTTAATTGTATATAACCATACTGTTTTTATATGCGTATTTATTATATTAGATATATAGTATAAATGGAAGTGTAAGAGGATTTTGCTACATCTAGCTATATATAGAAAACGAGAATCCTTGTTATTTTTTTATGATATTCTTTGTTCCTTTATTAATTGTATATTACGTGTGTAACAAATACATTTCTTTTCTTTCTTTCCTTGTGACTCTGAACCGCAATTATAATTCATTTGCAATAATATAAAACGATTATACTGCATAATAGATTCTAGATTTACTTCTACTACTCAAAAAAACTCAGTAAATTAATTCTGTCTTAATTCCAGTTTTAATTTCTTCAAACAAAATTAATCTTAGATCACACTTATCATTTAATTAGATCCGTGTGGAGTGCTCTTGTGGGTTCAATTTTATTTTGTTACGTCATACACACGAATTCTCCCTTGCTAACTATGCTCCAATTATTTTATTTGCAAAAGAATATAATACGTTTGATCCTTATTACGTTTGATTAAAGTTTAAATTGGAATAATTTAAGAATTAAAAGTAGAAAATTAATTGTTGTATTAAAAGGTGGCTCGCGGCCCTACTGTCATGGTAGTCGTGTTCTATTCGCTACTGGGCAGTTTGATATGGCAAATTAATAGGGTTGTCATGAATCGAAATTATTTAGAACTTAGATTTTTTTACAATGTACATACGACTTAACGCTCGGACCACAACGTCGCCTGATAATAAGTGACGATGTGGTACAAGATGGTAATGACATTAAGTTGGTTCTCAAGTGATGGTGCCGGAACACATCTAATTGGTGTTTCACGATATGTTTTTTAAGGTTGGAATTTTAGTTATCCAGGCGGACATTATAAGAAAATGTCCTAATACCCCATGCAAAAATGCTCTACCACTATTTACTCGATTAGAGGATTATGTAGAGTCACGAGTGCCCAGGGGTCGATATGCGACCATAATAATTAATGGAAATTTGAAGAAATAAAGTAACTGAATAACACTAAATTTGGTCTATATTTTCTAAACAATACAAAAAGAAAGAAAATAGGTTGACAAACAGAGGAGAAAACAGTACTAAATTGTTTTGTCTTTGCCTGATTTGTATAAAGGATTACTAATAACGGAATATTAAAAAAAAATTGGTATAACAATATTTTAGTTGGTATTAATTAGTGTATGATTTTACTACGTATTAAACATTATTGCAATAAAAAATACTAATATTATAATAAAAGATAAGCAGGAATCATAGAATAAGAGGCGAATCCCTATTCGATAAAACTTACCTTAGAAGAATAATGAGCATCAAAAACCATCTATATATTTGTTAATAGGAAATGATTAGGATATATATCTAAATATGACATAAAATATTACTCCATAAAAATCAGTAACATAAATATGTCTAAATTTAATGATTTCGATATAGCAACCCTAAAGGTTAGTCAAAAGTGCATTACGTCTTGCGCATCCCCGCCGGATATTATGCCCCAAACTTAATCACGTCCCTCTAGCAATATTAAACAGACGATATTTTTTTACATTTCATTCATTACACACCGTTAAGTTCCCACGAAATTTATATTTTTTCATTTCGTTATTTTCACAATTAAATACGTGAAGTAATGCGTTCACGCTGAATAATTTTGACTTCGTCGGGTCCATTCAAATTATTTATTTCAAAGAAGCATGAATAGCATATATTCAATATTCGTTTTCCAATTTAATACAGCGGCTGATCCCTGATGTGTTTGCTCCTTGAACAATGAGCAGTATCGTTTTTATTTAATAAGATCTAAAGGAAGAGTTAAGTGCAATAAAGAAGTATTGCGGTAACCGGGATAGGGTAAATAAATAAATAGACTGACATATCACTTATATTTCTACTATTTAGGATCTATAATTGAAGTGTTATAATAATTTTAGTTCTAAATAATTAATTGTAGTTTAAAAAAACACAATATTTTTAGGAGTAATTAGTTTAGTAAATTTGCCCTTGGAAGATGATAAACACTTGCAGGGTTTGTAGGTTATACTGATGTAATAAGATCCTGAAAGTTTCAGATCCCTAACTCAATTGGTTTCTAAGAATAAGATGTATAACCTCAGACAAAAGTTTTTTCATAATAATAATAATGCCTTTTATTTAAAATTTCGGTAACAGCGCCTTTGCACACGATCAACATAGCTTCTAATCCTACAATTAATTTGAATTTTCAATAAATGAAGACATCATGATCAAACTAAAGAATGTTTGTAGAATATGTTATAAATAGTCACTAGCTAGCCTTATGTTGAAATTGTTTAGCTTCTAAATGGATAAAATAGAATCGTGTATGCACTGGTGCTGATTTGATTACCGTAGATCTTCGAATTACGTTGTTAATAACCTTTACATTGCTGAGTTAAAACGACTCAACTAATAACGTATCGTAGTAAACTTGTCGATAGAAACGTGACGTTTATACACCACGCATAATAAATTGATTACGATTTTTTTTATTTTTTTATTTACAAATTTCAGTATCCTCTGCTTGCCTGTTATTAGTATAGTTTCGGTTAAAAGTGATAATTTTATAAATAAATTTTTATATTAAAATGTTACACAGAGTGATAGAAATTGCTGACGGTAGACGCATATCATCATTTTCGCTTTTCATATGGAATTATAAAGAAACGTTTGCTTGTTTATATTTATGCTTATATAATGGGCATTTAGGTAATATAGTTTATGATACTTTGCTAAATCCGTTTAAAATGGTTTTCAGCTGCCGCGTCTTTTGCAAGCTGATTTATGTAAATAAATAAATATATTTACAAGACATATTCAAAATATATGAATTATACAATAAATTACGAAGGTAAAAATAGGTAATAAAGGAGATTCCCGTATACTTCCAAATGTAAATGCATATTTAATCTTGTTTATAAATTAGCCGACTTGTGCGTAAAAACGAAAGAACAAGGTAAAACGAAAAGTGAATTTTAAACGCAGTTTAAAATTCCATCAGGGTGGGGTACAATGTAGATTAGTGACGTCACGTGTATCCTCGCATCTCTTCCATGGTCGCTCTAATTGTCACTTTCTCTAATTGCTATTATCTTTACTTAGTTATATAATAAAAGGCTAGAGGGACGAAATCTGTGCATTGAAGATAATTCCGAAAAAATACCATGAGTGGGTTCAGAATCGACAACAGAACACATTTCCATGGTTTTTAAAATGTTGGCTGTCTGTTTGTTTATTAATTTGTTCGCCAATCACGCTAAAACTACAGGACCGAATTGAATGAAATATAGTATATATTCTGTAGTAACATTTATAAAATAATATTTATAAATTATACATATACAAACATGAATTTATATAAAGAGTAATTAGCGTTTATCTATATTCATATTAAATCAACAAAATTCAATTACCTTTAATTTTAAACAAAATGTGTGTATTTGTGACGGTTATTCATAGATGGCGCTGTATTATGATTTGGATTGTTTTGAAACATTACAAGGACATAGATAATCTATACTAAATAATAATAGAAGGCTAAAAAAAGTTGTCTTTCTGTTTATTATTTTTATTCAAAAACTACTGAACCGGTTTCGATGAAATTTGGTATGGTAGTAGTTTATACTCTATAGTAACATCCATGTATTTATATAATGCATGAATAGCGTTCTAGATCTAGATTCTTTAATAAAACATAATAATGAAGTCTATGTATAATATACTAATACTAATACTAATAACATATATACTAATATTATAAAGATGTGTAAAGTTTTTGAGTTTGGATATTCGGGGTAATCTTCGGTTCTACTCGTCCGATTTTGAAATTTTTTTCAATGTTATATAGGCTACTTTTATTTTGGTAAATATATATTTTCAATAATTAATCACAATAAATGTAATTGAAGTCGTTAAAATACTATAATATGGCGTGCGCTGCCTGAACGGTTTGATCTATGCCCCTGCGTTGCTTCCGATGTTTGGGTCTGGGTCATAATCGCCCAGTCTGTCCTTCGGGAGTAGAACAAAGAGGCCAATGATTTAGGTATGAGGAGAAGGGCTATGAGGTCATTTTCAGTCGTTCGTCAAACAAATTTGATAAATATAATTTAGAAAAGCAATACGTACAGACATAGGAGAAGTATTTATTATTGAGAAATTGAAATGAAATTAAAAATTGGTTCAGTTTTGAAGGAGGAAACAGGGTACTACGAAGTGATGTTTTCGTCTATTTTGCATACGGTAAAATCAGCCCGAGCTGCAGTTCTCCCTTTCGTGTTTGATAATAATTTCTTTGGAACGCAACACGATAGCAATATATTTCTAAAATACTTTTCCGTCCGCATGTCCTCTTAAGCGTAAATGAAATGTTTATATTATTCTTGGTGGCGTTATTTACAATTACAATATGTAATCTATTTCATTCCTTTAACAAAATTCAATTCTAGAGCAATATTTTGTAATAAAACAAACATTAACAGTCTTAATATTATAGGGTGAATTTAAAAATATATAATGATAACTAGTTAATTAAGTTAACTAGGTAATTAAGGCTTTTAAACATTTAATCTAATTGGAAACACATTTTATGATGCAATACTTCTAAACAAACAAGATAAAATAAAATAACTGACCGAAGATTTAACGTATTTGTTTTCAATAATCTCATTTTCCTTATAGAGAACGAGAGAGAGAAAGGCATAAAAGTTCTATGATACGGCGTTAGTTAATGCTCGGGCTATGTAGCACTGAGCCTGTATTATTTGTCAACGTATAGGGCGCGGGGCAACACAATCTTAAAATCAATTTTCATTTATTCTCAGCTTAGCTCTACTAGCTTAGTGCGGCGATGACATACAAAACGTTTAGAGTAGACAAATACCAAATCATACTACTTAAATTTTTGTTTCAAAATTAACCAAGTACAAAACAACTATATATTTTACGTGTTTTTTTTTAAATATAGTTTCAACAAGAACTTATCTAAATTATTGAATTTTAAGTTTAGATCGTTTATAATACATGGATTTTATACTATGTAGATAATAAAGATTCAACTGAACAGGCATCTGGATTAAAGTGAATCTGTCATTTATTTACATAGTTCGTTTTAAATATTAGGTAGTTTTTTTATACATATTCTGAGTTCTGTTCAAAAGTGGAAAGATATTGTTATTATTTTGTAAGAGCTAGAAAAGACCTGTATCACTTCGACCTAAAAAGATCTATTGTGATCATCCCACATTATTAAAGCTCACTGCCTGGACCTACAGTCTGGATACACTGTAGAATATTTTTGGCAGCGAGCGTCTGTACCTCCTCCGGGAGCAACACATGTTTACCCAGAACACGGTTGCGTATTTGTATTAGTGAATGTGCTTTGGGGTTTCATCTGTAATTTCACAGAACCTGCACTCTCTTGTGTTTTGGACACCAATGTTGTGCATATGTTTTCTCAAACAACAGTGTTGAGTCAGTGCTCTCAGTAATATTTGTAGTTAATTCTTGCTGAGCATTAAGGCTCCTTCTGCTTTGCAATGATTGAGTGCTTGATAAGTGGAAAGTTAACTCTCATCTTAAAATCTAGAACAAAATGTAAATGTTGAACAATGAAAAGTTTGATAGATTTTTCCGGTCTAATAGTATTCGTAAGTCTTTGTAAACGTATGACCAGTACTTCGACGAATAGTCTCGGGCGGCATTGCATGGGCCGCAAAATCTTTACAAATGTGTGTCGTTATCGTGCTGGCCGATTGACCGGCCACGGCACCGCCACCGCTTCTACATTTGTCACACTGAAAAATAACGGATTTATTTAATTTTATGGGCTCGCCGCGTGCTGAATGGACGATTGCAGACCTACACGCCGCCGGGAGGTTTAGTCTATTTCATTTCTGTTCTCTCTGTGATGTATTTTGTTTGATAGTTGTAAAGGGAATATTAACTCTCTAAACATATATATTTTTAAACGAAAATAAATGATAACTGTTTTTAATTTATTTTAGGGCTTCTAAATTGAGCTGGAATAATTAAGTATATTTCTCTGCAGATTTATAACAACCGCTGTTATCATTGTCTATGTATTTACCACACCGGAACTCGTTTGCCAAAAAATGAGGTTTTATTGTTGCATATGGCTTTATTCATAAAAGAGGTTTTATTTTTAAAACTTACAATTAAAACAGATCAATTGCAAAAGCGATAACAATAATATTCAAACAATACACTCATTACAATTAAACAGATTATTAACTATCATTATATAATACTAGACTATATTTAGCTGCTAGTTTTCGTTCGGTAGTCGAAATTCGACAAGAACAATTATTATGAAAATTATAAGTAAAAATTTTTACTTTGTAAACTTTACTTAATGCTAACATACAAACGTATCAATAACGACTAAACAAAAAATATAACGAAAAAAAAATCTTCCACTATTTTATCTGTGCATATTTATATATAGATAATTGGTCAACATGAAAAATTAGTTGTTTTGTTAACAATGATAGTATACCGGCTAATTCGAGGATTATTATAAGCATAATGGGACCGTTCTCCCCGCTGTTTGCATTTCCCATGGCTGTTGCGTGGTTAAACCGTGGGGTAAAAGATAGATTTCGTTATTTAAATCCCCGTAAAAAAATTAAATTCGTTACGTTAATGACATCGATTTGTTCTGCACGAATTTAGTCATCGTTTTCATTTTGTAATAATAAATTGAAAGAAGATTTACCTACGTCGGTAAATATATTTTAAATAGTTTCTCAAATAAAATTCTTAAATAAAAAAGAAAGGCTCCGTCCGCGTTTCATATGTTCTTTAGGTGTGAATGAAAAAGTACATATAACATTTCATTTATACCTAACCTAAAAAAATGAATAAAGACAACTGAGAGTCTTTTGTTTCTATTAGCGGAAAAATGTACATAAGAGTAGATCGAAAAAAAAATGAAAGTTGGTCATTGGAATCCACAAAATAAGTATCCATCTATGAAAAATTCCGTGTCGAATAGTAGTAGTCTCATCCCGATATGTTCAGTAGTTTTGAGGTGATTGTGCGTCAAAGGATTTCCTTTTATATATAAATATGTATAGATTATTTGTCCTTACAGTTATGACGAAATCAACTATTACGATTGTATGAATGTCTGTTATTTTCAAAGGAGCAAGAAATTTAAGTTCCATACTTTTGCTTAGAAATATATAAAACAACTGAATAAATTTCGATAAAATTTGTAATGATACAGGTTGCATCGAGAGGAAGATGAGGAAAAAAATTGTCTGAATTCCATGCGGGCGAGGCCGCAGGCTCTGCTAGTAATATAATAAAATGATAGAATTAGACACGCAATAGGAACTGTTTATACTAATGAATAAATTTGAAGTGTTTGTTTGTAATGTTAAAATATTTTTTTTTACTAAATAGATATAAATGTACACATTACATATACAAAAAATACATTTTTTTTTTTTTAAATTTTTGTCTGTCTGTCTATCTGTTTGTTCCGGGTAATCTCCGCAAAGGCTGGATTGATTTTGACGGGATTTTTTTTGGCAGATAGCTGAAGTTACTCCGGGTAAGTTAGTTTACTTTTAATTTTCGGAAATAATTAGGGTGCCGCGTCAGAAAAATAAAACTCAATGCATAGTTTTGCAGGCAAGTGCGTTAATTTATGAGAAATATTTTTACGTTATCTTAGTAGTAAATTTTCTTAGGAATATAACTTCGTATTAAAAAAATTAAAACGCAGTGAATAATATATGAAACGCTGGCGAAGCCGCGGGCACACAGCTAGTTACTAATAAAATCTTATTATGTTGTTATCTATATCTAAAGGTGAAGCAATTTTTTTTGTACCAATATTTCAACATATTTTCAACAGCTATTAAATGAAGATTTAGATGTAGATTGTAACAGTTTAAGCGTAAAAAAATATTCGACTGTTAAGTACAGTTATCGACGTATAATCAGGTGGCAAATGTTCAATTTCTGCGACGTTGTTACTAGCCTGGTGGGCACTACAAGAATTTCGTAGAAATGTCACAAACGTCATGATTCGAAGTAACGTTCTGAATATTACTTAAGTATTTAATTTCTAGTTTAAGGCATTTTCTCCTCTGTTTTGTCAACCATTTGTGTTGAGTAGCTCTTGACACTTTGTTAGCTTTAGTATCAATAAAAACAAATGTGACGATATTTTGTTTGATATATATTTTTTTCTATCTAGCTAACGCTGTTGACCGGAAGGGCTTTTACAGCTTCACCGTGACTTTGGGGGCGAGTGCTGAAGGCATTGATTATGTTTGAGTTGTGAACACCAGTCGAACACATAGCGAACTTCTCGTACGTTATTTATGTAATGTATAAGGCTTAGCGTTTTCAATACATTCTCACCTGATGTTAAGTGACGATGTAGTCAAAGATGATAAATGCGTGCTTATGGCAGGCTTTCAAGTTATGTTACAAGGAAACGCATATAGTTGCTTGGTGAGAGATTATCTATTTGGAAGATAGTTATTTCACCTAGTAGGCATTAAAAATTTTGATTCAAATGATACAATTTTATAAAATATTTGCTTAGTTTAAAAAAAAAAATAATCGACATATTCGAACTGCATCTACAAGTCGGTCTTAATAGATTGTACATTTAATTATTGTAATATATAATAGCGCAGGATAGTACATAATTTGCTACAAACATGCATTTTTTTACCTAGTATAGGCTTAGTGGTTTGATTACAATCTCACCTGATGTTAAGTG
Organism: Samia ricini; assembly: GCA_014132275.2. Classification (NCBI taxonomy): domain Eukaryota; kingdom Metazoa; phylum Arthropoda; class Insecta; order Lepidoptera; family Saturniidae; genus Samia; species Samia ricini. Next base: position 26,670,296 of record AP028159.1, on the reverse strand, counting down.
ACGATGTGGTTCAGGATGGTAAACGTACTAAGCCTAGATACTGGTTCTCAAGTGATGCTGCCGGAACACACCTATTGGTATTTGGGGACAGGTTTTCCCACTTGAAGGTGGTTGCTACCCAGGCGGGCCTTGTTAGAAAATGCCCTACCACCATGCTATGGTTTCCTCATGATGATTTCCTTCACCGAAAGCTCAGGCTGATTTTAGAGTTGGATAGGTGGGTTTGAACTCGCGTCCATTGACACGAAATCCGGGCGACTATCCACTGCGCCATCATCGGTTTAAAATCGTGTCTTACACTTCATTATTACCAACTGTGTATGACTTTACATAATTTCGTCACTGTCACGTCGATAAAAATATATTACATCATCTATTTTTATTTTGCTGTAATTATTCAAAAAGGTTTTCGTGACATTTCAGAATTCAAATTCTGTATTATTGTTTGCAATATAACTTGCGCACAATAAATAAATATCACTACAAAAACAACATAATGTGCAGTCAAATAATGCAGATGCATAAACTCTAAATAAAACTACTAAAAGGTAGAAATTCCGTCATAAACTCAAATCGAGTGATAGTTATTTGCTTCGTTCAGTTTATGAGTTGCGTATTATGTAGAGGTGATACGCATTGTTATACGTATAAAATTGATAAAAAAATTATTTATAAGAAACAACTTTTTACCAAATTCCCCTAATTATTACGTCAGGCTGTTTGAAACCTAAATTGTAGAAATAAAAATATACCGATTTAAGTAATAGTGTTTTGTTTACGCACTTGTAACAATGTAATAGTTTGTTTTTTTCTCGCTGTCGTAATTCTACACAAAAATTACTTATTTTACACTCAAATGAACATTATTACCATTTTAAGGTTGTGTTAATTTCGCTATGACCTTATTTTTTAGGTGTATATTTTTTCTTTGGGTTTTCTTTTGTATAAGCAGTTAATTAAATTTATTGAGATATCGAGATCATGGTAACGTTACACAATAAATATATATTCTGTTATTTAGGTTTAATAAAATATAATCTAATATTTTACTATTTTTCTATATTTGTACTGTGTAGGTAAGTAATATACCTACGTGTTTTAATTTTTTATTTATGTTATTTTGATTTCTGATTGTTAATTTTTGTTTGGTAGTATTCTTAACAGTATTATTTTAATTTAATCTGTATTTTAGCAGCCATTATAACATACAAGTAAAAAAAATATATTTATACACGTATTAATAATTGCGTTACTAAATTATAAAAAGGAATTATTAAATAAAACTTTGCTTCATAGATTTCACTTTTTTATATGTAATTTAACTTTTAAAACTATTTTGTCAGAATTTATAAGACTTATTCTCATTTAAACTTTTAGATGGATACAAAACAACTTCTTAACGAATTATTTGCAATTCCTTAAATTGAAACCGGATTTATTCCATTATCGCCAAGCAAATTAAGATAATTAAAGCGTCGAATTAAAATCCGCTCAACTCGGATGGGAAGCGTGTTGTTAAAACGGCTCAAGTAAACAAAATTCAAATAAGTTACGGGAACTCACAGCGCGTCCGGATCGGCGGCGCCCCGTGCCGTGGACCATTTACATGTCATAATTTACTTAATACGGGGCGCTATGCACAACACCGGTGAGCTGCGCGTCTTTATTTAAAAGAAATGCTAATGCGTTGGTTACATTTTTGTTACATCTTGTTACGAGATTTGTTTAATATACGAAATATGATCTTGTGTTAAAGATTTAAAATATAAGTATTCGTTTTATCTCCACAATTGTGAATACACCGCTTCATACGAATATTAGGTTTCTGTATACTTTTTGTTATATTTTTAAAAGAAATAGAGAATAATTAAATCGTAAAATGGATGTAATAGGTGCTTAGTGACCGACCTCCAAACTTGATGATAATAACTAGCCTCGTTGTATTTAGAAAATTCTCTACCTGACCTAACTTGATAGTATTCGTTCGTGTACTTTCCAATAAATAAGTTCCATAGCTGTTTAGATGATTTTTCCAGATAAGTATAAGACTAATAGTCAGCTTACAGTGTGAGGTCGAAGGCATCGTCAGTTTATGTCACAATGGCCGACAACAATACCCTAAAACGTTCCACGGTGCCTAACAATAGCCCGTTTACCCCAACAACGGCTCAATGGTCAGCCGTCGATCCCTTGGGCGAAAAACTCGAAAGAAACAACCTGATAAGAGTGATTAATTGGTTTAAGTCGAATTCAATGAAAGCGGTCTCGGAAACGCTGAGGCAATTTTTTTCCACCACGATCTCGGATAAGCCTGTTTAAAATCGTTTGATGGTGTTAATTCCTTTTTTTTTTAATATTGTATAAAGTTTCTTCATAGAATCTTAAAATAAATATAAGCGATATATTACGAAGAATGCTAATCTGATGCTATTATAAATCTAATGCTGAAATCCTTATATGTAATACAATACAAGGCTACGCCAGTCTGTTTGTCGGTGTATCCGTTAGTTGGATTATAACTTGAGAATTCGTGAAATCATACAGATTTCTTTTTATATTAACCATAGGTATTTTCTCTAGCCAGGCATTAGTATATAATATTATGTAACATTGGGTAACATTTGTAAAAAGTCCCTTGAATTTGTCAATACCCTTTAGGTTAAATGCGTTTAGTCACAAATTAAAAAAGAAAAGTAATGGGGATAATACAGTAATCTAAAACTTTCAATATTATCACTGAAATGTCGAATATTCAAAGACATAATTTAGTACGCATCTAATTTATGATTATTTCTTCTATTTAGTTTAAGTAGATCTATAAAAACACATGGAAATTTTAAAGTAGAAGGTATTATATTAAAATTCGGCTTTAAAAGAATAATTACTTCTAAAAATAAGTAATTCATAAATTATTATCAAAAAGTATATATATAAATTTACCGTTTAAACTTTGTACGGTTGCCAAAAATAAACTAGTGCCGATTTACAGAGCGTTTCTTTAAATTAATATATACCTAGTTGCTTCAGACATTTCAAAAGTGTAAGAATAAAGAATAATAGGATTTTGTAAATTGGTTAGAATAGTTTTAAGTAAACGTCTAGTGTAGCCAATATGCGTCCGTATACATCTACACCTAGTTAAAACACGTGTTGGTTATAGACTATTTGTCCGGCAGAATTTAATACAGAGTGTTTCTAATAAAAATTCAATAAAGGGATAAATAAAATAGAAACAGGTTTTGTTTGTATTAATCCTTTTAAATGAAAATTATAACTCATTCAACACAATTAGGTACATTGAATAAAACAGAAGCGAGAAACTTATTATATTTAAAGTGTATAACCACGGTATTCTAGTCCATAAGAGAGATATATTAAGTGCAAGAAGTCATTTTATGAATAGCAAATTGATGTTTGTGAGGAAATAAGGTTCCTTTCAAAGTTACCCCATCTACATTATGTCGCAAGTGCGTTTCCGAACGAGCGGCTAACAAAACGCCGCTGAAAAATGCGTAAAAGCTTAGTTGATTTGTGAACGAACATGTCTCGAGTTACACAGCAATAAATTATTAAATGCGTACAGAAAGTGAATGCGTCAATATTAAGCCGAGCCGCCTTGCCCCAGTCAGTACCCAACGCTGTAGTGATGTCCCCTCTCATTTGATTTATTGACATAAATGCATAAATTTATATCATATTCTATTACTATTCGTTTGACGTCTACAAGATGTTATTTATTTATGAATGATATTCATGTTAAATATTTTTATAATGTTTACGTTGAAGTATGTTTCTAATTTGAACAATTAGGTACACATATTTTTAGGTTAAGTTGGATTATTAATACTAATATTATTCTGTATTTAAGAGTTTTAATTTTTGAAGTAATGCTCAGTTTCTTATGCAATAACTTCTGACGGATTAAATAAACATTTTCATCATTAAAATTTTATAGGTTTCTTGCCGCTGTATATGTATGCGGTATAATCCACGAGTTTAAGATACCTAATGAGAGTAATATTCTCTTAATTGCATTCATTAGGAAATATTTATATATGAATGCAAAAAAAATTAATTGGTAAAAATATATAGGTACATTAATGTTTGTTACCGAGATCAACGGAAGACCAGTTTCTCGTAATAAAGAATGAGCAAAAAGTGTTATTATGCAATGCCCATAAGTGTGTGGAAAACTAGATGTGTCGAACGAAGGGTTTAAGTAAAAAAGAACGAACGTTAGGACATTGTAATTTTGAAATATATATTTTTAAATTGTCAACTTGTACCATTTGAAGCAGTATTTTGTTTTTATACTGAAGTAGATTTAGGATAGCCTGTAAATCGGTATACAAAGGTGTAAAACAATCTCTAACTTGCTACCGTTATAATGAGCATTATGATTATAGTAATTTCTATTTCTTCTTGAATTTTTTATAGCATTAATATTTTTTTGTTTTTTCTTTACTCTCTATCAATATAAGTAACCATATATGAACCTAAACTGATATGCACATAATTAGGATCCCTATCGTTGTTGTAATTGATGAAGTAATATTGTATGAGATAATTAACACTTTACTTGAAGTTCTGGGTTTATGGCAATGGCCCAACGAGGCTGTAAAAGTGTTATCGACTGAGTTAAGTGTACTTGTTTTTATCTCTTAATTATTACTCTGACATAACTGTTTCTTTTTTTAACATATAAGCAAGTACATAATTTTGTATTAAAAGAAATAACGTATTAGTTGTGCTTGCGATATGATATTACTCGCTTTTAATATTTTCTGTTATGCACAATGACTTCATGATAATGTAATAGTGATCTTATAACTAGTTTCATGTATTGCTCAATGCAATAAAATTTGTAGTTACTAAAACTTGACTAGAACCTATTATTTGGGATTAAATAAAATAAACTTGTGAATCAGTCTTCGAATTATATCCCAAAGAGACGTTGCATTTTTAAAAAAAAAAAGTAAGCGAAGCATATTTACACGTTGCTAAACAAAACACAAAAAACAAATTTAATCGATAAACTTTATTAAGTTAACAATACAGTCAAGCATTTTGTTTTCTTTGAAAATTATACTAATAACAATCCTAGCGGAAGCGTACAAATATTCAAATTGATAAAAAATAACACTACTTCTAAATCATAATAATTAATTTAATCAATTGTGAACCGTCGGGATAATTCGACAGTAACATTTCATAAATCATGTTAAAGGTAAACAATCGATATGGTTTTATTTAACATCTATTGTGTCCCAACCATATTTTTTGGGAATCACGCATTGAATGGATCGCAAATTGATACAGAACGCAAGGCGTATGTAAGCTCAGATTTGTTTAACACGTAGGTAGATACTATAATTTAAATGTATTCATGCAACAGTTGGATTACGATTTTTCGAAGTTGTGCTGAGTTTTTTTTACGTATTTTATTAATATCCTAGTGTAATATTATTTTGTTAGTACCGTTTTAGTCTTAAGAGAACATGTAATCTAAAAAGTAGAAATCTATTGCTATCGCGTTGCGCCCCAAATAAAGAATTATAAAACACGAAAGGGACAACTGCAACTCGGGCTGATTTTTACCGTATGCAAAATAGACGAAAATATCACTTCGTAGTACCCTGTTTCGTCCTCCAAAACTGAACCGATTATTAATTTTCTTTCAGTTTTAGAAAAATAAACACTATGGCTATTCCTGTATGTTTTGATTTTCTTTTCCATCGAATTTGTCTGACGAACGTCTAAAATTGACGGTAAAAGTTGAGCATTTTTTTCAAAGGCTTTTTCCTAGTTTCTAGAATAACTAATTTATGGAAAATATCAAAATGTACGGGCATGGCAGTGGTGGATATACGAGTATATTATTTGGTACAAAAATATTTACCATAATACTTATTAGCCAGGGAGGAAACAGGGGACTAAGTTTGTATGGAATAAATGCAGCTAGGATATCCTTCTTCTAGGATGTCCTCTTAATGACTTGGAACGATGAAACAATTCGAATAGGGTGTTTCATTTATATTTTAATTTATTAAAATCAACATAATATATGTGACTAAAATAATTACCAATAATACGTATAGGGGAAGAAATATTTAATTCAGTTGATATAAATCTGAGATACAAGCGTATGAAGTTTTTCGTGGTGATTGAGAGAGTATGCTCTATCTCTTTCTTGCAAAATGAATGTTAGTAGAGAATTTGTATGAAGTACGTATAACTTGTCGCCATGATTTAGCTTAGTGCAGTCTCTCTTTGGAGAACAAAAAATAAATTTCCTGTTTTTGGTAAAAGTTACTCCGGGAAAAAGGTACTTTTAATTTTCAAAAATTATTATGGTACTACGTAATAAAAACTCACAATTTTTTTAATAATATCCGATTCAATGAAAAGTTTCACGGGGGGAAGCGCTGTAATTTATAAAAGTATTTTTCTAAATTTTTTTTAAGAAAATAATTAGGATTCCGTATAAAAAAAAAAAATTAAAACGCAGTGAATAATATATGTAACGCGGGCGCAGCCGCGAGCACACAGCCAGTTATATAATATACAAATTAACTTTGGACGTTTCCCACAGTTAAGGTACAACCACATACCTACCGGTTTTTTATACATTGGCTTTAGCGGAAATAAAGCCGCAACTTGCCCAGTTTTATACAGATATTTGACCGCTAAACCACAATGGGAATACTTAGGATATCATTATAATTTTTAAGGTAGTCAAAAGCCATTTATTACATTCTGTGATCGAGTGTGACGATGTGGTCCAGAATGGTAAACACACAATTCTAGAGGTACTGGTTCTCAAGTGATGCTGCCGGAACACACCTATTGGTATTTGACGACAGGTTTTAAAATTTGAGGGTGGTAAATACCCAGGTGGGCATTATTAGAAACTCCCCTACCACCATGCTATGGTTTTCTCAGGATCTTTCCTTTACCGAAAGCTCAGGCCGATTTTAGATTTAGATCGGTGGGCTCGAACCCGCGTCTATTGAGGGTTTAACCGTGGTAGATATATAGGCATGTGTGATGATGATGATTTTGAGTCTCACCTACTTTATTTAACATCAGGTTAGAGTGATCAATTAAGACGATTCTAATAAAAAAAATGTCGTGAGGACTGCCGACAGAAGTGAAAAGTCGAAACATAGGAAAAACTATTATTTTAATGTTCAAAGTTTCATAATGATCTATATAAAAGGAAAATGACTCAACATCATCTCAAATCAAAATCAAAATTTATTTATTCAATTTAGGCCCTAAGAAGGCGCTTATGAACGTCTAAAACACTACCACCGGTTCGGAAAACAACCCAGTCGAGAAGAGCCGGCAAGAAACTCGATCTGGTTCTTTTTTTTCCATAAATATAATGTATATCATTTTTTTTGTCATATAAAAAACTATACAAATCGTAGTTTTAATAATGTTAGTGGAAGCACAGAGATGTGGGTTAATTCCAGACATCACCATCGTTCACGTAATGATCCACCCTGTAATAACCTTTTGAGATTAAAACTTGCTTGACATAATACTTGAACTTATTGTCAGGTAAATCGGTAATGTTACTTGGGATCTTATTGTAAAACCGAATACTATTACCTATAAAGCTTTTATTACACTTACTTAACCTAAAGCGTGGGACGGCCAACTTGTCTTTACTTCTAGTATTAAAATTATGACGATCATTCACTAGATCTAGCTTGTCTAAATTTTTACGAATATGCATTAAGTTATCGAAGATGTATTGAGAGGGCAAAGTTAAGATATCATATTCTTGAAACTTGTTCTTTAGAGAATCGCGAGGTCCCATATTATATATTGCTCGAACAGCTCTCTTTTGTAATGTAAAAATGGTGTCTACCTCTGCTGCTGTACCCCACAGCAAAATACCGTAAGACATTAAGCTGTGAAAGTAAGCAAAGTAGACTAACCTAGCAGTAGCAATATCCGTCAACTGGCGAATTTTCCGAACCGCAAAAGCAGCGGAACTAAGCCTTCCTGCCAAAGTTTTAATATGCGGACCCCATTGTAACTTATTATCAAGTGTGATACCTAAAAACAGAGTTTTGTCAACTAAGCCTACTAAATTCCCTTCTATCTCTAACTTACAATCAATATGTTGCAAAACTACTGAACATATCGGAATGAGACTACTACCATGCGACGGGGAATTTTTTGTAGATAGGCTATTAATTTTTTGGATTCCATCGACACTTTCTCATGTTTTTTTCAATTTTCTCTTATGTACTTTTTTGCGTTTCCATTTATTCTTGTGTACATTTATTCCGCTAATATATTTATTAGCGTATAAGACTCGTTTTTTCTTCATTCATTTGTTTTTTCACTCACACCTAAAGAACGTATGAAACGCGGGCGGAGCCACGGCCATAATATCATATATTATATAACAAACGTCTAGTGTTTACATCTATTGGCGTTCCCAGCGATTATTATGTACCTTTACATTTTCATAAAGTCTATTAAAATAATTAAAACATAAAGTAGGCTGCGCTTAATTATAAACTTTATTAATCTTTGAGCGTGAGCACTTCAATGTCAATTTATAATTTACATACTGTAGCGTATTGACGGTTGACGTCATAGCATTGGTACCGCGAATCTAGAAGTTTTCCCTTACCGAGAATCTCACAACGCCGGTAAATAGGTTTTCACATCAAAAAACTTTTCAGATTTGCTTAATATGGAATAACCGAAGGGACACTAAAAGGGACACTATAAGGTGATGCAGCATTATCATAGATATCTACTGGCTTTTAATGTATAAAGTAGATAACAATTATGATACTACTTCACCGCAAGGATCCCCTTAAAGAATAATTAAAGACTATTATGATCGTGTATTATAAATTATTCTTTATTACAACCCTTTATGTTGCATTAATTGATTCAATAGAAAGATGCCACCATAAAAATGATAACTAAGTGGCGACCCGGTGATTAAACCGCTTTTTGGTTGTGGTACTTTAGTAAATAAAATATTTAACAAAAAACAGGATTGTATTTAAATTTGTCAACGAATATACCTGTATAGGTAGGCAACTTTAATGTTGAATCCATCGAGTAATAAATTTTAGTTAAGTGGTTTTTATATAATCTATACTACTAATAAATAAAATTGAAGTGTCTGTAGGTAATGTCAAAATTAAATATTTTTTTCTAATTAGAATATGAATGTATATACGATACCTATACCAAAAATACAATTTTGAGTTTTTTTGTCTGTAAAGGATAATCTCCGGAACGGCTAAAACGATTTTGTTGGGACTTTTTTGGTAGATAGCTGAAGTTACTCAGGGTAACTTAGAGTACTTTTCATTTTCAAAAACAATTGGGGTTCCGTGTAAAAAAAAACTCACAAAAATTTGAATAAAATTCGATTCAATGGACAGTTTTATCGGCAAGTGCTACCATTTATGAGAAATATTTTTACTTTTCACTAACTTTGTACTTCATTTATTTAAAAAAATAAAATAAGTTCCGTATAAAAAAAAATGAACACATTGAAAAATATATGAAATGCCGATAAAGCAAAATTGTGCATTGAATCGGATTTTATTCAAATTTTATGAGTTTTATTGTTATTACGCGGAATCATAATTATTTTCGAAAATTAAAAGTACCCTAAGTTACCTGGAGTAACTTCAGCTATCTACCAAAAAAAGTCCCGTCAAAATCGGTATAGCCACTCCGGAGATTACCAGATACAAACAGACGGACAAACAACAATTTTAAAAATTATATTTTTAGCACAGGTATCGTATATCATACATTCATATATATCAAATTAAAAAAAAAAAATTGACAAGTCATTTTATTCATCAGTATAGATAACAACGTTAATTCGATAATAGTTCCTCATTATTTTTTTTTTTTTTTTTTCTAATAGCAACACCTACGGTCAATACTAAGATTTACAAAATTATCGAAATAAAAAAATTACCCGTTCTTACAAGGGCAAGAAATAAGTCGTTCATGCCAGCTCTTAGTACATTAGTCCCTTTGATTTGCATTACCATGGTGTCGGTAGGGGCTAAACCCGCACAACTCATGAATAGGTGTCGTCAACTAGTTTCATCAATGATGAATGGCTCTTTACATTTCGCATTCAGTCACTGAGTCACAAAGCACTTTTAATTATTCCAATTCTCTATAACATGAAGTAAAATAATAACAGGTTTTAAAAGTTTCTACACAGCAATTATTATAAAATTTTATAGAAATAAAAAAGGCCATATTATATTTAATGTGTAGTACCCATAAAAATAAGACGATAGGAAGACAATAGGAAAACAATGAAAAGCTGGCGTAAACGCCAGGTAAGTGCTCAAGGGGTTAAAAACTTAAAAAATTGTAATAATTTTATTTTATTGTATTAGAATGTGTTTTGTATATTTTTAATTTTATGTTCGTATAAAACCAAAAACATAATTGTAAGTTTACGTCTTTACAACATTATAAATGATTAACCTTCGACCATAAACAAGCTTATCAGGTGTATGAGATAATAATTTTTTTTAATTAGGTTGACGTAAAATATTTAATTTAACAAAATAATTAGATGTTATAATCAATTAATGCAAAAATCATAGATACCGATCAAATGGGATAAGAATTTTGTCTTTATTCATTATAACATCTACATTTTTTGTTAAATTAAATATTTGGGTTTCATGATAGAAATGGATTTATATGATGACGTTGAAACTATTTCATCAATTTATTGGGTTTTTTTTTAAATAAAATGTCATATACACTTTTTCACTCACGCCTAAAGAACATGAAACGCGGGCGTAGCCACTGGCACCAGCTAGTATTATTAACATTCATAGAAGTTTTATTTTATAACACTAAAATATTCAGAGAATATAATCACATGACTAATATATAACTTTATAAGACAACGGGATTAGTAAATTAAACGATATTAATTTAAGCCTAAGTAACCGCTGCAATATAGCGCGAAATCTGTCCACTTACAAAGTTACTCGCGCTTTAAACGAAAAAGGACGTAACTGTACATCGGTGTTATATGAAAAGCTCCATAGTTGCACAGTTCGTAAGGCAAAAGGGCAACCCCGCCTAGGACTACGCTCGCTGCGTGTACCTCCCCCGCTACGAAACGCGCATTCGCTCTCCGTCGGCCGAAGTGAGTGTACGTTATTACACCGATAACAAACACTCCGGTTGCGATCGCGAAAAACTTTTCTGTGTTGTGGAACAATATAAATATTTTACGCGAATACAACCATGAACATAATTTTTACGTGTTGTGATTTTTTCCATATTGTGTAAAGACTCCGCCGTAAGTGTTTTCAAGAGGCTAATTACAAAGTATAGCTAGGCTAATTGGCGGGCCGGCGTTTCATGAAGGTGAGCCCACTTTTATTTCCGTTCGGCAATCCCTTTAATTGCGTCAATTAGTGTAATGCGGCGACAGGTTTCGAGAATCGCTTAATGATCTTGTAACATTCAACTTATTCTTTGAAAAATTGATAAGAAAGTAAATGCAAACTTTTAAAATAACCAATTCTATTTATCTAACCTGTTGTTCGTAGAAATCATATATATTATTTTGTTTCAAGAAGTTTCGCTTTCTTTGTAAATTTTTCGCACTTATTAGTTTCTTACGACAAAAGTTCTTGTCTATAAATTTTAATACTTATACAGTAAATATTAGTTTCTTTGTCTAATCATAATCACGCCCTGCGTAAATAAATTGACACGTCAAGGTAAAAAATCATAAGTGTATTCACATTAGACCCGAATAGTGTTTTGTATAATAAAATTATGTTGTAATTATATTTTATGATTGATGCAAATACCAAATATCAAACTTGTACTAAATATTCAGAAGATCGAGCGCTTAATTGTTTATTGTATTATGTAAGTTAAAAAAAAGTTACATTTTTTATTCGAATAAGATCTCGACGTTAAAATTTGTGCCATTATTTTAATATATTTTTATGAGGAAACAATCCCTTCGTACAAAATTATTTTTGTAAAAATATAGTATGAATAATATTTATTAAAAAAAGCTGAACTAAGTAGATATATTTCAAATACATCACAACAATAAATGAAACACTAAATATCAACATAACATATAAATTCTGATTAAAAATGAATTCTTCATAACAACTTATTCCAGTTATCGAATTACTAGTTATTAGTTAGTAGCTGTTGTTTGTTGGCGGCTGCGGCCGCTTTTCATATACATTTTCACAACCTATTTTTACACCTATAGTTTTTAATATTTTTAAATGGAACCCTTCTTGTTTTCTATCATTTTTTTGCTACTAACATTAAGCAAAGGTATTTCTCACAAAGTCAAATATCTATCAGTATAATTGTGCATTGAAATGGATTTTATTCAAAATTTAATGTGTTTTAATTTTCTTACGCGGTACCCTAATTATTTTCGAAAAACAAAAGTACCCTAAGTTACGCGAAGCCATCTACCCAAAAAAAGTACCGTCAAAATCGGTTCAGCCGTTTCCGGAGATTACTCTGAACAAACAGACAGTCAGACAACATTTTTAAAAATTGTATTTTTTTTGTATAGGTATCGTATATACATGTATATATTAAGTTGTTATTTTGACATTACATTTTAGACACTTTTATTTAATTTATTAGTACAGATTATGTTTCATAAATTAAAAAAAAACTTTTTGTTTTTTCCTTATCTTTTATTTTCTGTATTATCCCATATTGTACACGAAAGGTATGGCATTTTTTATAACGGGATAAAACACTTGATATATGTTTTTAAAATCCTCGTATAATCATTATGAATATTTTTTACCTTGGAATAACTATATATATTATAGGTTGTATTATTCTAACAATTTTAGGACTAAATATAATCACTGATATATTATCAATGAAGACTGAAGACTAATTAAATTTACGTATTTTTTTTTTAAATTAATTTTCCTCGTATGTTATACTTTGGATTTTTAAATTTATTTATTGCATAGATTCAATACTTTGTCACCACAATCTCGTCTGATGTTAATAGATGGTTTGTTGTCCATAGATAATGTCACTCTCTGTCGGAATATATATATAGTATTTCAATCTAAGGCCAGATTTCAGTCTAAGCTAGCCAGACGGATGATAGAAAACGACCTACCACTATGCTACAGTTTTCTAATGTTTAACATGTCTAAACAGTGTTAATGTTTTCCTTCGCCGAAAGTTCAGGTCATTATTGGATCGTATCTAGTACGTCAATGGGCGCGGAATTGAACTTCATTCTACTGAGCCATCATCATCTCTTCTAAACTATATTAATGGATTCAAGGCATAACTGTCCACTTTACTATCTACTACAGAGATTCCTAATCTTTTTTTGTCTGCGGCGAACAGATTACTATTTTGTGTCGGCGCCTTTACCCATCTAGGTGGTCGAAATAGACATGCAAAATGATACTATCTAGGCACAAAAATTAAAACATCCACACGACATTATAAAATGTTTATTTATAAGCATATAAAATTAACATAAACTAGATTGCTTATTTTGTACCCTCGAATAGATAAGTTGAGGTTTCGGAGAATGGTAAATAGAATCGTTTCACGGCGCCCTTTCTACGCACAGTTTCTACGGCACACCGGGGCACCTTGGCGGATACTTTGGGAACCCCTGATCTACTAGATACCTATATAGTTTGCTGAGTTTTCCTTAATTAATTTCAATATCTTAAACCTGAAAAAACAAAGAAACCGGGATTATTATTTAAATGAGTTAATGTATGTATTTCTTTATCTTGTTATAAACAATAGATAAATATATGTTTTTAATTAAAACGAGATAGTTAGTTATCAATGTATCATTATAAAATAGGTAGCAATATTGTTATCATTATCGGGTATTTATTTATATGGTTGTTGTTTAAATTCTTCATAATCTGTTTGATTATGCATTTGGTAGGTATGTAATGTATCAAGTATCAAGTAGTAAAGAGTTCTAGATTTCTTTTTCAAGTATATGACATTTAAAATTTCTTCCTAATTTACTCAAGTCAACCTGTGTTCTAGCCCACCAATCGAACTTTAAAATCAGCCTGAGCTTTCAGTGAAGGGAAACATCGCGAGGAATCCATAACATGGTGGTAGGGCGTTTTCTAATAATGCCCGTCTGGGTATCTAACACCCTCAAGTTTGAAATCCTGCCCCCAAATACCCATAGGTGTGTTCCGGCAGCATCACTTGAGAATCACAGTACCTTTAGGCCTAGTGTGTTTATCATCCTGGACCACATCGTCACTTAACATCAGGTGAGATTGTGGTCAAAGCACTGAGACTCTATACCGTGTAAAAATAACTTTTTAAAAGATAATTTCTACTTATTTCTAGATATAGGTGTTTTACCTATACCATTACTTTATTTAAATGCACTTTAATTTCGTGAATAGGAATAGTAATAAACCATTGTACATTTTTTTTACTCTATTAATTAGTGTTCCGTTAAACGAGCTTTATCTTATGAATTGAAATAAGTAACTGGTAGAAATATCCACAGAATTTATAGCAGATGTTGGTCCTTAATGTAATTTAAATATATTTCCTATACAAGAAACGTGTTTCTTTGTTCTATCATGAAAACTTTAAGGTACACAAGACAAGCGACAACTTGTTATGATTATATTGCAAACTTTATAAAGTGAAGTATCAAATAATAAAAAAACTGGTTCAGTTCGAGATGTTTTCAATCTAAGGATCTTGTTTGAATGAAAGAAAAGACATTGTATTTGTTTGTTGTATAATGTAAATAATGTATTATGTATAGTTCATGGTTAAACGGAACTCTTGGCGCGTGAATCCGACTCGCACTTGGCCGATTCTTTCAAAAAATCTTTCTTTCACGGCAACATGCAGCATTCGGTATTCAGTATAAACGTGTCAAATAAACAGACGGGATGATGTATAAAAATGAAATTCGAAAAAGAGCTCATTATTATCTAATATTTTTACTACCTAATTTACAATATCTTTAAAACAAAATCATTTAGTTGTAAGATAAATTTGAATCCTATTCGTATATCTAACTTTATTTGTAAAACTTCAAGGGATTAATTTTGAACTATTTTTCAAATGTAATCCACAAATTGACACCGATAGAGTTTATTAATAACTCACACAGATGTATCACAAAAAATACACGACTCAAGACACGATATTGTTTTATAATAAAAAGACAGGGCAACTGTACTGGCGACATGGTTGTCCCAAAAGCCAATTAGAATCCCGTATCCGCTTGTTTATTCTCTAATTAGCAAGTAGCTCATTAGAGCTACATCACTAGACTAGAGAGCGTGTTTCATTCGTTTTAATTATAAACATCGGCTCCTTCTGTTCAAATAATTACCGTGCACAATTTAATGGACAACATTTTAATGCTTATCTTGTACATTGTACATGATGGTGTTTATTTTTAAAATAGAATAAAACATGTTTTCCATATTTAATTCATTAAAAAATATATTCTTAAATTATTAATTAAACATAATTAATACGTTTCTTTTTAGTATTTATTTTATTATTCATAAACAACTTAAAACCCTTCTCATAAACAAAAGACAGTGGGCTTATCTTGTTTACAATTGATTTATTTATACAATTAGGTATTCTACGGAACATTGTAACACAAAGTATAAAATTTAATTATTTCATTAGATGTAACAAATATTTTATTTTAATAATTGATTTCTATTGTCGATAATGAACTAAATAATTTCACTGAACAATAAATAAGTACCTTCACAATTATAATGGTATATATAAATGGTATATATAATTGATATTGATTAATTTAATGACAATTACTCAGCTTGGTAACAGATATAATTTTAACACAATAGCGCGAGAGATAATAATGTATTTCCATTAATTAACTTGGAGCTAATTAATAAACGGTTTTAACGAGGACGTTACAATGAATTAATCAACTCTGATCGGTCCGTCCGGTGATGAACTGTCTTTGTTAAAAGTTGTATATTAGATTTTAATTTGTTCTAATAATGTTGTTTACCGTAAACCTCTATGGAGTATGTTATGAATATTACAAACGATATCTGTCATTTTTAAGTTTTAATACTGTACATAGTTTTGTAACTGATCATGGCTGATGTGGTAAACATTTAAAAACATTGAGACATACAATTAAGTGATACATGACTCGCGCCTTCATTCACGTGAAATAATCTTGCCTTTGATACTTTTATAGTTGCTATAAAAACTCAAAACTTCTGTGTATTAATTATTCAAAACTGTATTTAAAACGGTATATTCGTTTTCTACTGATCCGTAAATTTTTGCGATGTTAATTGTTCCAGTATATTTATTTAGCATTATGTAACTTATTCAATTTTACACTCAGGTAAAGGCTAAGCCGAGGTTCGTACCACATTGGTAATCTTTTGGTTTGGTAACCCTGAGTACCTTCAGCACTCGCCCACAAAACCACGGTGAAGCTGTAAAAGCCCTTCCGGTCAACAGCACTCGCTAGTTAGGAAAAAAAAATGTAACTTTTTCAACCAATATCTATACAAATAAATAAAAATTGAAATGTTTTTTTGTAACATAAAAATAACAGCTTTTTACTTAATACATATGAATGTATGTATGTAACGGTAAAATATTGCCTGTCCGTTTGTTCTGGATAATCTCTAGAACGGCTGGATTGATTTTGACGGAATCTATTGTGGCAGATAGCTGAACTTAAAAGTTGTAACTAGAGCTTATTTTATTTTGGAAAATAATTAGGGTTAACCGTTAAAAAAAAAAATAAAAGAAAAAATTGAGTGGTACGTGAGCGGAGCCGCTGGAACAGCTAGTATTAAAATAATATTTTACTATTATGATTCCTTCATTGGTTAAGTTTCTGAAACAACTGTTTTATGCGTCGGTGAGTAGGAGTTGATTCGCGTTTTGATTTGGAACTTAATAAATCAATTTTACGTATTCAATATACGAGTGTCTATGAGAGTTTCATCCAGTGTACAGTATACAGACATCCAATGAACAGAAAATGTATCAATAGTTCAGACTACTAATGGTTTAATTAATAAGGTAAGACGAATCTATACTTGTAATAAAAGGCTAACGAGACGAAATCTATACATTAATAAGAAAAAATACTATGCGGGGAATCAGATTCGACCACAGAACACATATCGATAGTTTAAAAAAATGTTCTCTGACTGTCTGTCGGTTTGTCTATTAATTTATTCGCCGATCATCCAAAAACTACTGAACCGAATTCGATGAAAGTTGGTAATGACATATATTGCATCCAGGCAAAGAACATATGCAAATTGCAAATTGTCTGAATTCCAGACACGGGCTTAGTTATTTACAAATAAAATTTTAAAATTAATGTTGGTGCACAGCACAAGATTGTAAGCGACACTTTAAGAAATGACTGGTAAAAATCACAAATACTGAATGTTGATGTAAAATCTGCTGTTAAGCAAGACTGTACAATGGTATAAACCCTTTACTCGGTTTTAAGTGTATCAGCCCAATCAATGGAATTAGTGTTAATTTGACACAGAACCGAGACTAGTGTGCGTGTTTTTTTTTGTTTTAAATTGAACACCTTGACGACGATAGAATGACGTGACTTTTACATTATTCACTAAATAAATTAATTAGTGCCAATTTTGATTACGATAGTTTTGCTTTAATCGATTATTACTATGTTATCTATTCATTTACTACAAAAAAATAAACATAATAAAACGTGCTGCAAAATATATGCTTAGTTTAGTATTAATTTGACGTTCTCAGCTGAAATTACTGAAGGCCGTTTCTATAAACTAAATTGACGTTTTATTTCGTGCTTAATTGAAAGTAAAAAATATCCAAACAATTGGTTTAATTGTGTGTGTTTTCAGATATTCTAATTTAATTAAGTAAAAACTAGGTCAGCGTTATTAACATTTTAGAACTAGGCGTTTGTAAAAGTCATAAGTTATTTTTTTATTTATTCCATTAAAAATAATTAAAGTGATATGAGACTCGCGTGGCGGGAAGGGTTGTCACTAAAGTTCTTAGTGTACAGGGTCACCGCGCGCACTAATTGGTCTGGTTGCAGTCTCTTCTCCGTACTACAAACAAATTAGCTCTGAGAAGCGGACCTTGACACGATCTAAGGTTGCCACGTTACCGTCAGATAATTGTACTTTTATACTTTTTTCGAAATTCTTAGTTTTGCCAGGATCAACGTCAGTTATAATTTAAGTGATTTAAAAAAGCATCACTTGATAATTGACAAGGACAAAAAAAAACTTTATTCACAATAAATGTAAAAAGGTGGATTTAAAGCGTGAGGGATTCTCTGATATGTTTTGTTTAATACATAAATTTGTTTTCAACTTAATAAATATTCAAATAGTTGTAGAGATTGGTTGAAGAATTTGATACCATCTACTTACTACGTAAATGGATATAAATTACTATATTGGTTATTAATTAGTTTATAAACGAATTTCAAAGAAGTGAAGAAAAATAAATACACAATAAACAATAAGAGAGATATATTATGAAAGATAGAGAGAATCTCAAATGAAAGAAATCCAACACTCATTGTCATACCTTTTAGTTGCCTTAACTAAAGGACAGTATAAGTAAGCAGATTTTAATAACTATAATTATGAATCCCAGCATATAACATGTGTACGCTCACTTTCTAAAGTGCAATCAGGAACATGCTTCCTTAAGAACGAATGTAGGAAAAAATATTAGAAAAGAATAATTCTACAGTGAACAGTTTAGCATGACTATTATTTTGTCTCATTCTCTCTCGCTACTCACTACTCTATCCGTCCTTTAATAAACGAAATCGTGACGCTAATATCTAACATTTTATTCTGACGCGTATTGCATTACGCAACCTTGAAATTTTACTGTGATCGCTCGGAAAGAAGTTTCGCTTCAAATAATTTATGTAATTGTACAGTATGAATCGATGTTTGTTTGTAGTTACGTTCGACAACCCTATTAAACGAAGGTCATCAGTAATTAGGTTGTTGGTAAAGTTTATGTTTTTCAGCGGCAACACTGAACACGGGGCGATGCCGCTTCCTCTTGTTACTTATTTAATTAGGACCTCGTCTCTCATGTTCGCTGTAGTATTATCATTTTACAACGTTCCTGTCAAATTAATTGATTTATGACTTCAGATTTCATCGAAATAAATGTGTGCGCGCTATATTTTCTTATCACTATTATTAATTAATCACTTTCTTCTTTCTTAATAGAATGCAAGGTCCATCTTATTGTATGTGTATTTATCTCTCTTTCTTTACTCATTGACAGAGTTTCGGTACTTCGGTACTGGACATAAGTCTCCCCTAAAAGGAGGGATTGGCATAATCGCCACGTTTGGCAGGCGGATTCGCGATCGAAGTAGGTATTTGTGGTTATCAGAGGATGCTGTTGCCCATTCTCTGGTTTATTATTCGCCTTTTACGACACCTACGGGAAGATATAGGGTACATATATTTTTAGTCGGCACCACAAGGCACCTTCGTATCGCGTAGATTTAAATTGTCTTATATGTTTATTAGTAAGCCAGGCCCATATATAGTATACACTTAGGTATCTATTAATATATATTTTAAAATTATTAGAAGTTTAAAAAGCTCTCTTAATGACTCTACGCGCAAAAATGCACGGAATAGCTGAACAAATATAATAACAATTTTGTATAAAGATAAACTTACATAAGATTCAATAATTAAATGAATAACAGTGAATTTATCTTTAAATGATTCTACACAAATAAGCAATTGAAAAGTGTGTATTTACATATAGCTGGTAATTAGAAAGTAATGTTAACCTCGGGCCCCTCATTAGGGCATCCTGTGCGACAATATGGGCACTTGGGTGCGCAGATAACCCCGTGTGGCGTGACAATTGACGTGCGTTGACGTATTTCTCTGTTTGTACAGCGTTTATACTCATTCGGTTTACCATCATACTTTGCTTTAAAAAAACGAGTTAATCAATATTTATTACTTAATTTTAACTAAGAAACGAAAAATATCGTAGTTTAAAATTAAAATATTAAACGTTTTCGTTAACTTTGTACTAATTATGTCAAACCTCTATTCACGCGATTTGTTCTAACAGTTTAAATATATGTAATTTTGCGTTTGAATTTAAGAGTTTTCTAATTGCCATACAACAGTTTCTATACCTTTAAAAAAAAAATTACTGGTAAAATAAGCAAGCGACAACTAAGTCACAACATTTTCAAAATAAATTATCTTTTGAACTAGGCTTTCTAGGTAATAGTAGTGGTTTTACAAGCCGGACAACAAGTTCAAGCACCATGTCAAGGAAGTTTTAATTTGCAAAGGTTAGTAGAGTGGATTATTATGGGAACGATGGTGATGTTCGGAAGTGACAGATTTCTCTGTGCATCTATTAATAAACTTTGTAATTATTACTTGTAAAGTTTCAAAAAATACATGCAGAAAAAAAACCAGATCGAGTTTCTTGCTGGTTCTTCTCGTGACTGGATTGTTTTCCGAACCGGTGGTAGTATTTTGACGTTCAGAAGCGCCTAATAAGGGCCTAAATTGAACAAAGTAATTTGATTGTTTTTAAATTTTTTGTAAATACTAAAAGACATGAATAATTATTTTGTAACTAAAGTAACTAATGCATACAAACTAATGCATGCATAAATAATGCATGCACCTTTTTAGCATATCTGTGTTTGTGTACTTCTCAGCCAATATAAGCTTTTTTTATAAAGACTTGTTTCGTCATCAGAATTTCTCGTGTTGGGTTTGTCAGTTACTGCTTTACCGCAAAGTTGTGGAATTGGCTTCGAACTAACAAGTCCCAATAATAATGACGAACGTCTAGATTCTTAATTGAATTAAGTCACTTCGCTGTATTATTATTACATATAAGAAAATAAACCCATTAATTATTTACTTTGTAACAATCTTAAAAATATATACAATTTAAAATAGAGATAATATGTTATTATTACCGTCTTATCACTTGCGGTAAATGTCATTAAAGTGGTTGTTAAAAATAAGTGTAAGGTTAAATTTTACATAAACAATTAATCAATATAAGTCATTAATTATAAATCTACGTCCATGCTCTTGAGGTTATATAATTTAAAACTTATATTTTTATCACTAAAGGTATATGAATATTATGCTTTGCTGGAATTAAACAATTGTTTCGTTTATTATTTGGTAGGTGTGTATCCTAGGTAATCATAATTTTCGAAATAATAAATATAAATGCAGCTAAATATCGCCCTATCTGATGAAGTAATTGTTTTCTTGGCTCCTACCCAATGATATATTATACAAATATCACTGCTCCTACCTATATATAACGTCATAATTAATAATATACATAGCGTAGCAATTAGTAAATGAGAGCATATATAGCTTTAAATTTGCAATATTTATATTCGTTGCGATCGTCAAGCTAAACGTTATTTTCTATCGATCTTGCCTGTTGGCTAATTGGCTCGAATGCAAATACTCTGTTATTAGGCAGGTTAATTAAAGAGTTATCGATCGTAATTAACCCGTTTCGGTACACTACGTATGCCTATGGCTCGTTCCAAACACTACTAATTAAGAAATACCTCCTTAATTAGATCAATTAGATTTATTCACATTACAAATTATAAAGCATGAGCTTACAGTGTATCAGAATAATTATTTTAATTTTACATATGTGAATAATTATTATAAATTAAGTCTATTTTTAATAATTCATAACCGTGAGTAAGATTTTGTTGCACAAGAAACCGTTTAGATCTATATTCTGTAACAAATTGTTGACTAACAATTTATACATGCAATTGTTTTGAACTCATTAGGAATATATACGTTTTAAAAGAGGATTAATAACAAACTAATGCCACCATTACGTTGTTAATAACGCTGGATGCGGGTGGCTTTTTTTCTAACTAGTTAATGCTGTTGACCGGAAGGGCCTTTACAGCTTCACCGTGTCTTTGTGGGCAAGTGCTGAAGACACTCAGCTGCAAAAGGTAACTAGCACAAGCCGATACGAACCTCGGCTTCACCGTTTACCTGCGTGATGCGGGTGGTGCAAGACCGGTCGTCGTGGAGATCTTTGGGGGAGACATATGCCCAGCATTGAACGTCTTTCGGTTGAATCTATCTCTGCAAAATATAAACAATATTTCCGATACAATACGCTACGGAAATGACTCTCCTCAATCCGTCAACGTGTTTACAAGGTATTCGCATAAAAACACATTTGATAACAACATCTTTTGATGCCTATATATAGTGTTATCATTTTTATTTAAGGTTATTATTGTCGAAGGTTAATTAATTCCATCCATTAATTGGGCAGTATATCTAGAGTACACACGAGTGTCGTTTATATCTAGGCCTCTGACTGTGATTAAAAAATGAAAACAATGATTATATCTTACAATAATAAGTCTAATTAAAATTTTGTTTGTTTATCATTATTATATCGATATAATAATAATGGGACTTTAGTATTTGCATATGTATCAGGCCTCTATCCTACGAGTGTAGGTAGAAACTACGTACTTCCACTTGCAATAATCTTCTCACATATTTAGTCATGGTTACGGGCACTTATGACCTAAATAGGTCGACCCGTAGCGACTCTACCGCCCAGTCATTCTCGCCTTATAGATTTGCTTCGTCAACTTACATCCATCCTTTCCATGTGGCCAAATCAACTAAGAATCTCTTTTCTTATCTTAGTCACAACATTCTCCACCACACCGCATGGTGCCGGCTAAGAATGATATCACCCCATGTCTTTCCTTGGATGTAGTAAAAGACTACCAGGGGGACGATGGGTAGCAGCATCCTCTGACGCCAACCCGCTTGCCGAGCGTGGTCTTTATGGCAATCTCCCCTTAATTTGGGAAGACCTATGTCCAGCTGTGGATGTCTTTCGGTCGAACGGATGGAATGTTATTTAAGAAATATATATTATTTATACACGATCAATTCGGAGAATTTAATGCCGTAGAAATGTAATAATGTTGTGTTAAGATTAAAATAAATAAATAATCAATCTATGTCAATTACTATAATTGAAGAGTGCTTGAATTATTCTCTATTATGAGATGAGAAAAACGTTCTTCTTAATACTATGCTCCGCAATGCTATTAACCGACATTGTTATCAATGTAAAACAACACATAAATTTATAAAAGATAATAAAATAGTCGTTCAAGAGCCGAGCACAAATGTACAAGTAATGACGAATACTTGAACGATAACAGAAAACGATAAAAAGTTAAGGGTTGCTTATTTGTTGTACTTTGAAAAATTAATATAAATCTTTCATCGCGATAAAGCGATATGCGACCCAATAATGATCTTTACGTCGTTAATGTCAACTCTCAAGTGTTCGAATGCACTCATCAGGTTTTTTGTTTTTGTATTTCAAAGCAGATATGAAAAAAGTTTGACCTTTTTTTTTCGAGAACAGCGATAAAAGATAAATGAGTTTTAGTATTAAAAAAATACAACCGTGTTTTTGTACATTTTTGTTAAAAAATATAAAACAATAGTACATACGCTAAAGCTGTTATTGTAATTAAAAGTGTTAAATAACTAATCAAGGAATGCCAAGTGAATTCGCATAAGTGTATTATGTTTTATTTTAATTATTTTGATTAAAAAAAAATCTGTTATCATTTATTAACGTTATTTAATTATTGGTGGTGTTTGTTTTTTCGACATCACGTATAAAAACTAAAAAAATATTGTTAGGAGTCGATTTTATTACTTATTAGGTATATGAAATAAGTTATTTTATGCAAAACTCGTTGATAATCCGTGACCGAAAAAAGAAATATATTAGGGTCCCTCATTTATAGCTCATTTCGATTTTAGTACTTTTTAAAGTACATTGAAAAGTTCGTAAACGTGGGCAGCGACAGATTTTATGCAAATGACGTTATGGCATTAAGTATTGGAACAAAATGTGCCCACTTTATTATTTTAAGGAAGTTTTTGTGTCTTTTTAAAAAGTTTTTTTTTTAAATTTAAATGAAGATATTGATCTATATTTGGAATTGCAACTGGATTTTTTGCTCCAAGTATTTTTAAGAATGACACCTCAATATTTACATATTTTCATAAATGATATACAAAAAAGGGTATAATTTAAATATATAGGATCTGTATATAACATTTCTTCTGATAATTTAAATTCAGTCTTTTGCATACGCAATTGATAGCAGACATCTCACTCTAAAATATGTTATTGTCTAGCATTTAAAAATTGAGTCCATCCATACATTCAATCGACAGACATCCACTCCTGGACATAGCTCTCCCCCAATGATCCCCATAACGACCGCTCTTGCATCACCCGTATCCAGCGGATTCTCGCGACCTTCACTATGTCGTTGGTCCTCATTGTGGGGGGCCTACCCACGCTGCGATAAATACTGTAATCCTGAATAACAAAGAGACCTTTGTGTAAAGTCCTTGATACAAAAACATTCTATTGAAAATCAAAAAGAAATTAATATCTGTCGTTGCGAAATCCTACTTGCTCAAACTCTTATACTGATCGTCAACATGTAGCTATATTCAGAGACTTATTGATTTGAGAGAACAGCATGTTTTCAAGTCTTAAATCTCTGATTTGCACACTAAAACCAATTTCGTGACTATATTAGATTTCCTTTTTAATAACAGAGAAAATGCATGAAAACTGTACATCAATAAATCTGGGTCAACTAACTTAACATCTTCAATGTAAATACTTTAAAAGATTATAAAAATAAATAGAACCGGCAAATGTGTGTTTAATTTAGAAGTTATCTTCTCGCGGTCTAAAAGAGTCCACGAAACCTCGATACTGGAAATCGACAATTAGTGGGTTACCGTTGTACCTCCATTATTATGATTTAGAAGAAGTGTTATTGATATGTTCGTGTTGTGTCATTTTTAACATTGTAAATTCACATTAGTTCTAACACTACATAAAATTATATTTAATTTTCGTTTAAATGACGACGTATGCATAATATTAGAAATTTTGTATAAATTAGAAATAAACTAAATAAAAGTAATTAATCTCAATTTGACTTCGCTTTTATCCTGCACAGAGTACACGTAGAAACAATACTTTATTAAGACGATTAAATAAGGAAGTAAAATTCAAAGATAAATTTATTATTAACCCATAAAAGGTATGTTCGTTTGATTGGCTTTTCCAAGTTTAAATTCCATTATTGAAAGTTTAAAATTACCAATGTAGTTAACAGTACGTAGGTTCAGCGTTCTCTGAAGTCGTTCATTTCCTCGTGTTGTATAGTTCACTTGATTCGTAGAGTGGCAAACATCAGGCAGCAGTAATGAACGAGTGGAATAGCGAACGAGTACAACGCCACGGCAATTTAAACGTTCAGTGGGCCGGCGCGTTCCAACAGTCCTCGAAATTACCATCACTCGATACTTAGTGCTTATACCTGTCGGCGATTTGATTACTTACCTTGATTATATAGGAAATTGTACTTGGTTATTTATTACTTAGCGTAATCGATTCAAAAATTATGGACATCATAATTAAAAGTCGTTAAGTATGTCTTCAATTTATTTCAGGCAATATTTTTTGGTTATTTATCTAGTTAAGATAAAGATTATTTGTAATTTAAAGAAAGCATGTTATATGTGAATTATAAAATTAAGAAAACTTTTTCGATTTACACCTGACAAATAGAACGACAAAAGGCAGTACCACCTGTCTCGAAATATCTGTTTTCATATGAGTTTTATCGTTCGACAAATATTTTGTTTATTTTTTTTTTTTAGAAAGTATATTATATAATTATTGAGTTTAGACTACAGTACCTAATTAGCTCGTGGGCGGAACTAGAGTCACTTGTAGGCACTAGTTTTGTGATTCGACACATAAATGACGCTGCAATTTAAATCTATGATCTGGCCTAACTTCTTTTTAGTATTATACATGTCACATTGTTCTTCTTTTTTAGCTTATTAAGCGGTAAATCGAAGGTAATAATATGTTTTGGAATCTTATCCTAAAACTAAATATTACTACGTAATTAAATTTTATTTATATCTAATTTTTAATTATAGATATTGTTAGTCAATAATATTACAAAAATGTTTTTTACTTTGCTTTAAAATGATGTCGGTTATTAATTGGTTATTTATTACTTCTGACTGACGACTACAATCTTTGCGTATACACTTATAACCAATAGATTAAGTTATCTATTATAATACACTTCGCATATCTCCACGATAAATCAACACTCGACAGATCTTTGTAATTGGGATTTCCTTTCATTTTTTTCTTACTTTTATATTTGTGCTTTGGGATTACTGTGAACCTCATAAATGTAACTACATTATTTTAAATAATTTATAGGCTTAATGCTTTAACCACAATCTCACCTCATGTTAAGTGACTATATGGTTCATGCTGCCGAAACACTATTAGTATTTTGCGACAGGTTTTCAAACTTGAGAGTGGTAATGCCCGAACACTATGCCATGATTTCCTTACGATCTTTTTCTTCACCGAAAGCTAAGGCTGATTTTAGAGTTGGACACGTGGCCTTGAACTGAATCCTATCACACTACCAACTGCGCCATCGTCGCTTTTAATTACTCGAGTGGCTCATACGAA
This sequence comes from Samia ricini, assembly GCA_014132275.2. Lineage (NCBI taxonomy): Eukaryota > Metazoa > Arthropoda > Insecta > Lepidoptera > Saturniidae > Samia > Samia ricini. The sequence continues at coordinate 26,643,572 of AP028159.1, read as the reverse complement.
GTAGTTAGCAGTCATCAAATAACAACGGTTTGTTTCTTAGTCTAATTTTAAATATATAATTAATTATGTTTGAGAAAAGACTCAACGATATAGATAAGAATAAAATAAGCATCGTTGTCAATTATCATCAAGTAATACATTTCGGTTTAGGTTATCGCGGTTCGGTTCAAATAATTCTATTTGTTTATTTTTACACTTTCAGATAATTTTAACGTATTGAAATGTTTCGTAGATTCCTTATAGAAATATATATCGATATTAAATGAAATATCGCTACATACTCTCAATATATCGAATCAACTCGATATTATAAAATCATATTATATCGATATATTTCATCCGAAATATTATATATCGTACAAAATTAAAAATACAGTTTTTCTACTTTATTTTGATGATGGCTACTCTGTATACATTGCTATTCCACCCCATGTGTCAAAAATTCACAATAACTGGATTGCACAAATGGCATTTCTAAAAATGTTATATTTTTTTAACATTTTTAGTTTTGGGGGAGGGAGTGCTGGTGGACTTGAGTTGAGCATACGATATATCGAAAATATAGAAAAAAAATGTGGACAGTTTTGTAAACGAACATCCCTAATTTCTTGTTAGGTGCCGTTCTATTATAACGTACGCAACAAACTCGGAGAAGAGCGCTATATGATTTACTTATTTTTATGATGACGGAATATTTGGGACGGGGGGTGTTTTAATTTTACTTTACTTACAGCAATTTTCACTTTTTTTTTCTTTTACAACAAGGAACAAATTAAGTTTATTAGGATTTTGTAAAAAAATATACTAATGCTTACATTACTATGGACGAGAGGGGGTGGAGTGTTTTGCTTACTTTTAAAATTCGGCTTTCGTAATACCTGAACGAACCCTTATTCTTTCTGTGAAGTTTTGTGCGTGTAACTTAGTAGCTGATATTTGATGAGACAATACATTTTGTGTTTTTTTTTTGCTTGAATTGCAAATAATATAATAACATGTTGTAAGTTCGATCGCAGCGAGGTAGAATTTCAAAACATCATACAGAGTAAAACAGTACAGTACCGTACAGTTTTAATTGTAATAAATCGCCGTCCGGAGTTAACAACCGACGGCGAACCAGATCGACTTTCAATTTAGCGGAATTAATAACAACACAAACATTGTACCTACTACGGCGGGCACGCGGGCAAAACTGGGAATCACTCATAATATGACGTCACGACTTCACCAATGGTGTCATATAATTTCTACGTACTCGGTTTACTTTACTAAATAAACATTGACAATAAAAAATGTTTAGCTTTGTTATTAATTCATGGATTTTTTAATACCTGTAAAATCCTATTAAAATGTGTTCGCTTAAAATATTTTTGTTCCAAATATAAAATAATGTTTTTAGTATGAAAATGAAAAATAAATGGGTTGTATATTTTTAATTAGAATTTTTATATTATTAGTAGACAAAAATATCTAAATTCCTATTGTTGAAATGATTACATTCATCAAAGTAATAATGCAAAATTTTGCAAAACTCCAAATTTATGTAAATCCGTCCATCGTTTATGATTATTAAGGCAGAGTTTAATTCAGCGGTAGCTATGTCTCAATCAAATAAGAAACGTCGTTTGTTAACGTTTAGTCGTTTCGACAAATAACGAGGATGGACTCCCTGGCCAATTAGAACGCTACGCTAAGCGTTACTAAGGGTGGAGCCAAACAAGCGTAATTTTGTGAGTTGTGAGTCGCGTATTTTACGTTTTACGCTGCATTAGGTTTCATATAAAAGGGTATTTTGTTTCAAACGATGATATAAAATCAACTCTCAAGATACAGGTGTAAATGCAACTGAATTTCGGTCGGCATGTACGACGTTCGAGTACCGGGAAATCACTCCCAGTTAGGGAAGCGGGCTGTTTCGAGTAAACGGGTTTCGAGTTTCGGGCTGTGTAAACCTCTTGAGGTTGACGTTTTCTTCTAAAATTGTAGACACGAAAAGATTTTAAATAGCATATTCACGAGCGTGACTCACGATTCACAAAATTGCGCTTGTTTGGCCTCACCCTAAAACTAGGTATGAGCCGATTCGATTCGATATTTCAGAAGATCGTGTCGCGACAGCATACGATTTTTGGATTAATTGAGTTAATGGCGTTTTCGTACGTATTAAGTGACGAAATTATTAAACTAATTTTAAATAACTAAAATTGTGCTTGGAAACAACCACTTTAAAGCTGTTTGGTCGGAAGCTATATGTTGACTAAATTGTGATTTAGTTACCAAGTACAATAATCTCTCCAATTTTGTAATAAACCCTTTGAATTCTTTTTGTTTTTTTTCTTCATCATTATTTTTTGTTATTATGTATGAATATTAAGACGCGCTAAATAAGCAATGCAATATGTCAAATACATAGTATCAAAAAAACAACAAAATAACTGACAATAGATTCGTATTGATATTGCCTTTTTATGTAAAATCAACATTTACAGTATTGCAGTTTATAATATTGTTTACGGTCTTTTGCAATGTGGTTTTGAATGTCTGTACTGACTAAGCAAAGTTGTTCTTTGAACCAATTAGTGGGGCTAAACATAAAAGCAAATATGTGTCTTATATTCTTAGTGCGTCTTATATTTCACATTTTAACTTTATACAAGGAAATTTAATGTTCAGTCTTTTATTTCGAATACTAATAAGTGTTTCTAACAAATTGATACTTGAGTAAATGATGCCTTAAGTGCAATATATTCCTTTTCGTTATAATGAACACAAATGAAACGTGTTACTGGGAAATCATAACTATACATCCAAAGTTATCAATTGGGACGTATTTTACACTACGTCCCACGTAGTTAATGTCTATTTATTTATTTCTTAATTTTATTAGGTTTTTAATGCAAAATAATAATTAAACATTAAACCTATATCCTTCGCTATATTGTAAGAAACATACCAAAAGGATCCGATAACAATCGGTCAGGTATATTTATGGTTACGTCTTTTTATATTTAGTACTAGTTGAACCCGGCATTAGTTGCAATGCCACGAAAATATGTTTTTGTCGCTCGCTTGAGTATGCAGAACAACTCTCCGAAGTTTCATAATGATCAGATGAATAGTTTAGAAATGCATGGACGACACTCAATGATTTTTATATATAAGAAGATTAATAGAAAATGTAGAGTTACAGATGTAAAATATACGTACAGATATTTCAATGTTTCGACATTCTATAATTTATTTTAAGGTTTGCTAAGTTACGATAATAATATATTTACAATAAGTAACATGTTTTACATTTGAATATTATAGATTGTTAATGGTGTTTATTGTAAAATGAATTAGTAATAAATGTTACAAAATTACGAATTTAGATTATGCCAGCGTCATCATTATGTATTTAGGTAAAGTATGCGGTTGGATTGTGAAATAACAATGCACTCATATTTCGATTTCTATGACATCGACCAATTTCTAATCGTGATACTCACCAGATTCTTAATAATAATATGTTTCAGTATTACTTTTTAGTGCAAACAAAAACGATTATTGAAATATAACGTAAAACTTTCCTTCGGTTCAGTTCATAAGAAAATTAAATAGACGCATGGACGTATGCAAAAAAAATATTCATTTATTATTGGTTGTTTATTTTCAAAAACAGTGTTAATTTGCTAAGACAATAAAGATGCACAGATTTGGATATTTAGACATATATTTAGTAAATTTCAAAAGAAAGAAATATTTATTTTTTAATTATCCGTATATGTTGTTCTAAATGGAAACTAATGTAAAAAATGTATACTAAAATATTTACATATACCTAACAGGGAAATGTAATTATATAAAATATAGTCATGCCAATCTGTTCAGCGGTTCTCGTATTTTAGAGCAGATAATGAACAGATAGTCAAAAGAGAGACACGTTGAAGATTAGATTAGAGAGAGGTATTTTTGGTTGCAAATCGTTTTGAGAAATAATTACAATAACATACACATTAAAATAACTATTTTAATTACAAATTGTAAACATACATATGATACGTATTTACTTCATATAATGAAAAAAATTAAAATACTGTTAAAATCGTTTAATTATAAAATTAAAAGCCGGCATTAAAATCACAGTCATTAGTATTACCAACGCGCTATTAAATTAATGTAAAATTGTAAACAGTTTTTGTTTTTGTAATCAAAGTGCGTACGGTTTTGAGAACAAAAAAAATATATTAAGAACCGCAAATTGAATTCATCTGAAAATAGGTATTTACTGAAACTATTGGTTTAGCAGAATGCATAATGGGCGGAAAAATGTCAACCGTAAGTGTATTAAAGTCGGGGGCTCAGTGTTAGCGGTGCGTGCCGCCGCTGATGTATGGTCGCTGCGGACAAATTGAAAACAGTAGCAAATGGTCCGATCGCGGACCGCTCTTGGTACTCCACAATAGTCGCACACACAGAAGTACAAACACGTAATATATCACGACTCTTTTAATAATATTGTTCGCTTAAGATGTTTATAAATACACTAGCTCCGCTTGCACAAACCTCGATCCACGTTATTATAGAATTTCTATTGTAAAATAATAAACAAATCACACCTCCGCTGTTACACTGTTCGTGTATTTTTTTCAATTATGGTTTCCTATAACATTATGATATGGCTTTTTACGACATCAACGACTATTTGCGGAGAATATTATTAGTTATTATCGCTTTAGGTTAAATAATACCGTCACGATTAAATCATTACTCAAAATATGTTAGTCTGTACGAAATAATCTATATGAACTTGTCTAGTGTCTTTAAAGATTTGTCGGAACGTAACAAAAACCACTATGCCTTGATATATTAATATACTTAGATAAGTTCATTGATAAATAAAAAATAGAGTATTTTTTAAAATAAATTTATCACTTTTCAATATATCCCATCGGTCGTGGAATTCGTTATGAAAATGAAGATATGTATTTATAAGTTATTCCATTAATGTATATTAAAAAAAATGTTAACATTTGTTTATATAATCGTTTTATTTCTAAGTGAATTATGTTAAAGGCTATTTATTCTATCAAACTTGTATTCAATATAGGGTTCCATTCGGGCAGAAAATGATTGCGGAACGCGAAACCGGCGCGGCGCGACAACCCTACGGCCAACCCTCTTTTCTTCTGGCCTTATAGAATTATATTCACCAAAATAAACATTTTGTTTCAATTCTCGTAATACGAGGATATTGTAAATAACGAGTCCATTTCTAAGTATTGTTAGTTTTAAACGTGTAAGATTTCTTATACACAAATTAGTTCCATATTAATAGAATTCCTCACTTAAGAGATGAAAAAAAAATATTGGTATCCCTTATTAATGATACTTATTATATCCATTAATCCATCCATACTTCCGACGACTGAAATAAATCACAAATATTATAATTTGTATCGAATTTAACTTAATAAAAAGTCTTAATTAATAAAGAACGGTTTAGTATAGTAGTGTTTTCTATCAGTTATTACTAGCTAAATTTAATAATATATCTGTGTAGTGATATATGTATATTTTAGGAATCCCTCTACATTAGATTTATATATATATATATATATATATATATATAAAGTACGAAAAACTTCTATTTAACTTTGGTATATATTACTTGGTATAAGTTGTTTATATTACTTTTTATTGAGTTAGATTGGTATTAATTATAATAAACATCTTAAATTTATGCAAACAAAAGCGTTGCATATCAAAATTTCGACTTAGAGAAAAAAAAAAACGAAATAACTTCGTGAGGGTGTTTGTCCCTCGCAAATAGTTAGATTACATAAATAAGGCGGTCGAAATGCGTAACCGATAGCGATCTGCGGCCGGACGACCGGTCCGGCTTCCCTCAAATTGAGTAGATTTTACCAAGATTTTTACTAACTTTATTACGCAAACGGAGAATTTAAAAATAGATAAATACATTAGTATATTCAAAATAATGTTATAAATTTTAAAATACATAAGTTTTACATGTATCATGTTTATTATACGTCATCGCGAAGTTAAATAATTAGTGGAAGGAATGTGTAATAAATACGAAAGGACAAGACGTATTGAGTATTATTTAATTGTCGTTTCGAATAATATGATGAGTGAAGAAAATCACAGTGGCGGTTACGTTTTCGTGGTTAGTGTAACGTATATTATAACGTTGCGGTTTGGTTTTAGTATACGTGGCGGTAAGACGATAACTTCGAGACGTGTCGCCGCCCACGAACGAACCGGTTTTAGTTACATTCCTATCCTGTTTATTGATACGTTACAAATTGATCTGTTGACATACGATATGTTTTTATCACGTTCACGTTGATTCAAACGATAATTTGAATTTGTTTGATTTTTACACCGGTTTGTTTACAACGAGAGTTGTTCAGAAGATATATTTGTTTACGTATTAAACAAACTTCTTTGTTATTTATGTTAGTTTAAATAATATCTTTGTTTACTGTATTAATATTAATTGTTTGACCTATTTAATAACCTACTAACTACCTACTGACTTAAAACTAGGTCGAACTGTTATAGTATAACCTAAACTGCTTTGTAACAGAACTAGACAATAACAGGCACAATTTTGTAGAATCATCCTAGTAGCGAATTAGACTACAAATAACCAAAATAAAATTTATTTTAGAGAACAAGAAAACTGCAATCTTCCAGTGAAATCAGACAAATAGCGGAGTATCTGTAGTGGACCAATTCAAATTGTGGGAACGATTGGGCCCCCGCACGCGCCGTTGGATAGAATCCAATCAGTGAAACTAGTTCTACTGATGCTTATCACTAAAGTTTCACATTCAAAGATTTGTTTCTTTAAGATTAAATCAAAGGCGAATTACAGTAGCGGCGAAAAAGAAATATGGCGAGTCCGGCCCCGCGTGAGGGCGGGGGTGTCCTGCTGAAATTGCTTTTCAATCCCTCGGACTTTGGACTTGTAAAGAAGTTATTACCTTCCAAGGAGATAGCGGCGGGTCCGGCGATACGGATATATGTCTTTTTCATATGTAATATTCCTTTTTCGCGTTTTATTAATGGAAAATGTTTCGTGGGACAGTGTGGCGAGCTCTCTCTCGCCTTCGATATTAAAAAAGCCGGAGTCGACTTAGTGCGGCTTCTTTTATGAGATTGTCGTAAAGTAGTTTATGTTTCTCGGGGACACGCGCGTTGATACTTATTTATAATACATTTATTGTGATGTTTTTTTTATTGCCTCTTAATTAGATATACTCAAATAAATTTATTCTCATTTATACTAGTTTCATAATATCGAATAATAATGATCCTGATTGTTATTCAATTTCTCATTATGTTTTACGTATTGTCAACGTATACCTGTATTTGTACAGCTCGTTTGATAATGTTGCCTACTCTAATTAAGTCCACTACACCAATGTTTGGAATTAATTAGTGTATTGTTTAATTGGCATCTCTTGTTATCTGTTTGTTTGGTTTATTTATTCATTAGTGTTGTTTGTGACAGATGCTGAGGCAGAAGCTATTACGATGTATTGTGTTACCCTCGCGGGCACTTCTGTTTAAACTTCATTCTGTATTTTAAATTCTATATTTTAAAAATTCGCCTATAAAATACAACTGGACGGTGCGTATAAATATTCCTTGTCCTACAATGGCAGTTCGTTCTTAGTAATTGAAATAGATTATTGTAACAAATATTTCTGGGAAATTTCTTTTACATTGCACGTGTTTGTTTATTTGGTATTTCTTAAAATATTTGACGGTGTAAACTTTACAGTGTACAACTGACGTTTTTACACGTGCAATGGATATTTTAGCAATCATCACGGGCAACGAAAGAATTACTGAAATTGAAACATGTTGGTGTAATTAACTTCAAATAAGAACGAGCATAAATTAATACGTTTATGAAGTATATAGTTTGCATCGTATTTAACTATTTCAATTCAATTAATTTGGAATACTTTAATTACTGATTAATAATTTACGTAATTGATTAAAGCAGTTTTGTGTATCCTAATATAGGTAATTATCGTTAATTGACATATCGGTAGGTTGTATTCACTTCGCTGTCAGTAGCAGGGGGCAAGCAAGGTATTGGCAGTATAATGTGGCCGTTGTTACACCATCGCCCACAGATTGATTACACCTGTCCGTCTCGATTGATAGAATGCTGTGTGCGATTTAAACTGAATTACAGCCGTTGTAGTAATTCGCGTGTTTCATACGAAACAGTGGTTCTGAATATTTAGTAGCCAATTACATTTGATCGGGTTATTTTGATATGCCCAATTAGTATTTATATTGGTTTTAGTTTCAACTATATTTATAGTTTGTAAATACATTGAATGGATATTTATTTACCTATAAATAGCAAAAGAAATCATTAAGTAATGAAATGAAAATGTAATGCTATCGGCTTCAACAAAATAACGGGCATTATTTATTTTAATTGTGCGTCTAGGGAATATATTAAAAGATTATTTTTAAGAGGTTTTTATACTGGATAGGCTCAGCGCTTTGTCTAGAATCTCATTGGTGTTAAGTGACGATGCGGTCCAGGATAATGTTACAGGATACAGATTCAGCCTGAAATTACTGGCTCATAAGTAATTCTGCCGGATAACACCTATTAGTGTTTGGCGACGGATTTAAAAAAAAACTTGATGGTGGTAGTTATCCAGGCGGCAATTACTAAAAAATGCATGCTATGGTTTCCTCAGGATGTTTTTTTCACCGAAAGCTGAGGCTCATTATAAAGTTGGATAGCTGGGTTCGAACCTGCGTACATCGACACGCAATCTGACCGCACAACCAACTGCACCATCTTCTTAGTATATTTGTTGTTGTTACTTAAATATTTTTGTTTAATCAGTAACACGACAAACACACTCGTATAACACAAAAACAAGACACTACTTAATTTAAAATGTTGTTTCTAACATTTGTATTCTTACGGTTATATTAATGTAAAGACGAAATATATGCCATTTAGGCCAATTAGACCGTAAATCGTGTGAATTTTCAATTTCCTTTTCGGACCGGTTCATGTGATTAAGTCCCCCCCGGTTTTCCGTTCAATTGGCCACGAATGTACCGTTGTGGGTCAAATATTTGCTGAGAATATGAAAATACTGGATAAAGTCGAGTGTTTGGGCAGCTGTCGTTTGTTTGTAAGTATTAATGCCGTGTTTTTAAAAACGCTGCAGTATTTGAAACTATTTTAATTATTATATATTTTAAATGTATGATATAAATGTTTCTATGGTTCCCTGGGATTTTCGTAAGTTTTTAAATGTCGTAAACTAGTATTACATTTGTGAGTTCTTTTAACCTTTTTAATATTCTTCTTTTTTTTTTGTTTTACATTTAAAGTTTTTACATATTTATCTTTAAATATTTAAACACGTACCTGTTAATTTTGTTCGGGCAAATATTTAAATACACTGAATCGATTAGAGATTGTTTTTTGTTGTTTCTGTTAATATTGCGAATAATACATTAAGCTTATCTATATTTTATTATTATTTTGCATTCGAAAATACATAAAATAAAAAAATGAAGTTAGTGTCTAACTACGTGGCTGTGTAGAATATTATTTAATATCCTTTTCTTTATTTATTACTTAAATGTGATTTGGGCAACGCCGGATAGAACACCAATCTATACTAATAAATAAAATTGAAGTATATGTTTGTAATGGCAAAACGATTTTTTATACCAAAAATACAATTGAAAATTTTTGTCGGCCTGTCTGTCTGTTTGTTCCGGGTAATGTCCGGAACGGCTGGACGGATTTTAACGGGACTTTTTTCGGTAGATAGCTGAAATTACTCGGGGTAACTTAGGGTACTTTTAGTTTTCGAAAATAATTTGGGTACCGCGTAAAAAAATTAAAACTCATAAAAAATTAAATGAAATCCGCTTCAATGCACAGTTTTACGGGCAAGTTCTTGAATTTGTGAGAAATATTTTTACCATATCTTAGCACTAAAAAAGTATTAGGGTTCCGTATACAAAAAAATAAACGCAGTGAAGAATTTATGAAACGCGGGTGCAGTCGTAGGCACATAGCTAGTGATGTTATAAGACACGACAATATGCATGATGAATACAATCTCAGAATTCAACAGAATATAAACGTACGTAAATATTTTATTACCAAGTGTAATTTACCTTTATAAAAGCAAGGGTGGCGGCGGGCATGAATCCCGTAACGGAATATGGCTGTTAGTCTAATTTACGTGGAACATCATCCTCGTAATTAATCCACTTACAGGAACTCGCGTGCCGCTTTGAAACTGGATGCTCGGCTCTACACTGAAGTTCCAGAGGTTGCTTGGCCTCTTGCCTTAACCTGCCTCTTTGTTAATAAGTAACATAATCTACCTACATCAAATCATCGTAGAATCTCTGTAGTATATTCAAACGTCAAATCATTTAGTTATATTTCAAGAGATTTTCCGTATATTTGCATTCGTGCAACATTTATAAGTAACTAATGTATAATTGTATAATTCATTAAAAAAATATTGTTCCAAAATATGTGCAACAAGAAACGATAAATTAATTATTTATATCATTCTAACCGTTGCATCTGTTTTTAGCGATACTTGCAGCGTGTATTCTGTCAATCACGCCAACTGTGAAACAATTGACAGTTATGTCGAACGCCATGATGTTTACGTTAGAATAGTTAATATAGTCGTTAAGTTTTCTTAAATTTTATGCGCAATTTTCTTATTTTTTTTAATGTAAGAAACCTTCTACGAATTATTAGAAAACATTTTAAAAAAAGATAATGAAATCGGTAAAGCCGTTCTCAAGTTATAGCGTGACCAGGAGAAATAAGTATTGTAAGATTAATCACGATTGTAATTCAACGAATTAAACAATTGCACTTAAACTATTCTGAGTCACTAATAAGTTATCGCATTATCTGTTTGAGTAGCGCCACTAAAATTGTGATAATCAACGTCAAAATAGTACGTTCTTTACTTAATGTGTCGAGTACCCGTAAAAATAAGACAAAAGAAAGACAATAGGAAAACAATGGAAAGCTGGCGTAAACGCCAGGTAAGTCCTCAAGGGGTTAAGGTAATATTATTTTAATTAATTTATAGGCACCCGATTACTGAAGTTTCAGTTATGGCTATAATACGTAGTGTGTCTACATATAAACTGAATTGTACTTAGTAGTTACAAATGTTGCAGCGTCGTATATTTTGTGTTACAAATCTCTATGTAAATTCGTCTTTTGCTCAAAGTCTCGGGATAATGATGTCAGTATATTATTATCGTTACAGTACAGTATTAAAGGTGACGGACGAAAGAAGATTGCATGCAGTTGAGATGCGAATATTGATGTGGATATGTGGGGTAACAAGAATGGGCAGGATTAGGAAATTAGTATATTAGAGGAAGTTTGAAAGTGGCGTCAATAACAGACAAGTTAAGAGGCGGTCGTTTGTCCTGGTATGGATACGTGATGCGCAGGGAAAAAGAGGATCTTGTAAGAAAGGTATTGGATATGAATATGGACGGTTATATGGGAAGGGGAAGATCAAAGAAAAGTTGGATGGATTGTGTGAAAGATGATATGCTTAGGAAAAGAGTGAATGAATGAGATGACAACAAATAGAGAGGAATGGAAGAGAAAGACATGTTGCGCCGACCTCAAATGAAAATAGGAAAACGGTAGGGAGATGATGATGACAATACGGTATTAAGATATTGTGTAATCAAGGAAATGTCAGTCTCTGCTGCCAAGCGTCTTGTTTCCCAATAGTTAAGCACTCTACATAATTAATAATAAACTGAATAAACATATTTAATAATTAAATCATAGCTGCCTCTACCTAAGCAGCGGTAGAAGAGAATTCCGTCAAAGTAAATTAGAAACTTTGGTCATACTATGAGTCATATGAATTTTGTTACTAAATATCTTACATGCCATTATGATTATATTATAATGATATTCATCTCTTGTATTTTAAAAATACAACTCAATTAAAAATGATTCACTGCATACCTAAATCACACTATTATTATAGCTTAATTCTCTCTCTCTGTTAGTTCACATTGTAAATATTTAAAAATCATTCTACAATATTTAATGTAACGTTAAATTTCAACCTTAATCTTACCGTACTTCAGTTTAGTTTTGAAGTCTCAGTCATCGACAGCCCCATTCGAACCGTAAAATGTCAATAGTGCAATAGAAGTGTCGCACAATGACCTATTGTGTGAATCATTCCGACTAAAAATAAGCGTTTAATTAAAAACATACTGAGCCGTCGACTATTTTCTGTGACCACAGTGTATAATGATGTAATACAGGTTTATACAATATCTTTTATTGTTTTCAAAATATTATTGGATTATATATTTGTTTGTATTTTTATAATATTTAAAACATTTCAATACTTTGTTTTTTACCATTAACAATGTTTCCTCTGCATAAGGAAACATGAGATATTAACTCCGTGATTCCGAAATCTGATACTGATATTTTATGTGATTATAATAATCCAGTCCTTAATTAGTGTCTTATGAATAAATGTAACTTTTTATGAAACAACCATTTTATCATGTATGTACTTAATATATATTTATAAATAATCTACTACATAAATATAGCAAGAATTATTGATAAAACCCTCGTTTTCACTACCTCCAATAATTCGTATTTCTTATCAGTTACAAGCTTACATGTTCTTAGACACATTTATGAAATCAAAGCGCATCAATAACGATTATATTGCTTGCATAACCTGTATCATTATTGGAAATTTAACTATGTAAAGAATGTACGAATATAAGTGAGCACATTTATTCAATGAATACTATGGACTTGTACGGAGCTGTATTACTGCATTTCAATTCACTTCGACTTTAAGAATGAATCTTTCATGGGGACACTATGAATATGCTCTGATTGTGTTTATTCATCTTTATCAAGAGCACTATTGAAAATTAAGGGAACGCTTTTATTGAGTGACGAATTTTGAATGTTTTCATTTCGCAATATCATCGGAATGTGTTTGCTTTGGATAAAATAGAACTACGACAGTTTTATAATATAAATACGTATAAATCTACAGAAGGTATCGATGTAATATGTAGATATAATTTATTATTAAGTTGTAATACATTCAAAGAAACTTAGTATTTGAAACAGTTTGTCTAATAAAGTTTCTAAATACGCTTTTAATCTTTGTTACTGTAAATGTTCATATTAAAATTTGACTTAATATTTGGGGCTGATATACGCTTTGTTTAAAAGTTAGTCATAAATCTTCAATGAATCAAACTCAAAAAAATTTAAGTATACGTACTGTGTTATACTATAACGTATTATAAATTTTTCTTTCCATCTGAAATGCTTATAAGTAATTTTTTTTATTACTTATCATTAAATTTAAATTATTTAAAAAACTAACTACATCATTCAGTTTCAATATCATCATTAAATTCCGTTTGTTTTCTAACTAATTACCATGGAATATCGTGAACTTATTACCATTGTTAATTAAATTGATGCTAGTAAATACAGATTTACGTAAAATATATTTGGTATTGTTATATTATTAACGTGCATAGTTTATTGTAAATTATAATAAATACAAAGCGGAAATTATAAATAATTGGTATGACTAATTTGGTTCTAGTACATGCGTCTGTTTAATAGAGCAAGTGCAAATTAATTCGTACAAGTACTTACGGCTTCTATTTAATCGAATGATCGTCAATGATCCAATTTCGAATGCAAATTGTGTTTTAATTATAGTTAAGCAATTAATAGAATGTTGATGCTTGAACATTTTGCACAATGATAATGCCCTTTGTACTTTTTAATACATGACAATCTTTACGTAGATGTATAATTTTACGTAAATTAATAATACAGTGCTAAATTTGTGATCCTGGTAGCGCACATATAAGCATTATTTGTTTTTTAATCTAATACTTACATAAATCATTTTTTTCCTATTTAATAATCTCGCTACGTTATTGATTCGAAGCGAATATATTTCCATTATTGTTGGAGTATTGATCAGCGAATATTAGAGATAATAGGTATGGTTTAAAGTTATTATTATATGAAACATCTAGTATTAACTATGCTTATGACTTCAATCTTTTGTGTCACTAAAAGGAATGTGCGCGCTGGTCTTATACATAGGGACTCTGAATTAGCAGTTCTTGTGCTTTGCACCTGATGGTCAACGAATGGCTATTTTTTTTCAAAGATGGAATGGGAGACTCGTCAAGACGTAATTGTTTGTTTTTTTTGGGCAAATTTTTTACTGATCGATTTTGATGGTATTTGTTTTGATGTATGATTTCTATTCCGAAGAAAGACATAAGCTAATTTTCATTATTATTATTCTGCATGAGATACTTCCAAAATATAAAATTAAAAAAAACGCGCTAATTACGTAGGCGTTCACTATATAGTTTAAATAATGTTGCATAACATATTTTTCAAATTTTATCATTTATACATTAACTAGTAAGGGTAGTAAGTTATTTATAAATTTAGTTTGTTTGCTTTGTTAAAAATTTTGTTCCGCATGTAATGTCAAAATTCAAAATGGACATGTAGTTCGTAGGAGAGTAGATAGATAATTCACAAGCGCAGTTTATACTCCTAACAATCAATAGCCGTCACATTTCGCCGCATGACTGTGAAACAGTCGATCGCATTACAGACTGATTAGCCGTGTCTGTGGCCGGGCATGTTATGCACTCAATTAATCAGCCATGGATTAACCTGCATAGTCAGTTTAAATGCCCCTGGGAGAAAGGATTCCTTTATTGTTAAATATTCCCTTTGTCTTAACCAAACGGTCGTTGAATTTGAAGATTACGTATTAAAGATGAAGTGAAACTTGTAATTGTATTATTCCGATCTTGATCTAGACATTATCTAAGGATATATCCATTCTGTTTATATTATATGTAGCATAGAAATTAAACTCTCAGAATGGCAGTAGTCACACACGAAGTGAAGTCATTTCAAGTTGGCCTTAAAAGCCTACTTACGCCTTTCGTTACGTGCTGTTGATTACTCAATTCCATGTCACTTACACACATGCATATATATTTTTTGGATTCAATGTTATGTGAGTTATGTATGGAACTATCATTTTTAGCGTTATTGCCCTATGATTTGTGGCAGAATGCGTTAACAAAAATTCTATATTTCGTATACAAAGATGTAGCTTATGTATCAGGTCAGTGTCATACATTATGGGCATTTGATGTTCACTAGGCTTAGTAATCGGATTTCGTTTGATAGAGATAGATAGATAAAGAGAGACAGATTGAAATCGGATAGTAGTGTCGAAGCTAATTCGTTGATGTTTCGTAGAAGTTTCCACGAGTGGTAATTGTTCAGGCAAATTTTAAATAGTACTTTACCGGACTTTACATGTTTTCATCAAGTCTTTCTTATCGAAAGTTTCGGCTTATTTTAAAATATGAACTAAAGCCGTGGAACACATTTTGCATCTTTTACGTGACTTGACTTGGCATCCTATTTATTACCTAGGTGTTAATCAGACAATAATAACTAATTACATATTGTAGATCGAACCTATAATTTATGTAATTACTTAAACCGTTACATCCTTAAATGTGAGAAAGCTACCACTTTTGTTTACAATGTGTCTAATTATATATCAAGGTTATTTATTACAACACCCTATGGTCTTTCCACTGTGTATTATTCATATTATTTCAACAACGACTTCACTTTGTAATGTAAATACGAAATCGAGCGCGATAGACGTACATGACTCATATACTTACTTACATGTAATATATATAGGTTCGTCATAAACTGAATCCGTTAGACATTGCACTAATAATACGGTCAATTAATTATCGACCTAACGAACGTGTACTAAGAGCGGTACTTAATTAATGGCCCAGAACTGAACCAATAATTCAACTGTGCGAATAATATTGTCGAAGAAGTTTTACTTAGGCTATATAGATGGGCCAAATGTTTATTTCATATTCGGTATTCGGCAGCTTTACCGAAAGCTCGTATTCGGCCGAATATTCGACGAATTCGCGAAATAGGAATCAAAGTTTTCACTGTTTGTAATTGACTATGAGTAGAAAGTTTAGTGTCTTGTAAATCCAACATTTTATTAAGTATTCAATTTATAATTTTATCAGCTTCTAAAATTATTGCTTTATTACGAATAATCTTCAATCAATGAAAGTAATTAGTTGAAAACCAAGAGGATTGAAATATAAATTTTTCACAACCATAAAAGTCAATTTAATAAAAATAAAAATTGTCGCAAATACTGGAATTGTTTATTATCCTGGTATCATATTTGTAGCTCGAGAAGTTTTGGTTTCTCAAAAAACTTGTATTATCTAGCAAAAGTCATATTATACAATTATACGTAGAGTATAAGTCTGTGAAAAGACGCAATACAAAGAATTGTCTAATTACTGATTACAGTACAATAACACTTGATTAACATTATTACTTTACCTTAATATCATAACGTCAATAAGTCACCTTCGACCCGTCGACGTTCGAGGGGCGCGGGGAACAATTTACCAGCAATTTTAATAATAAGTCCCTGGTATTTCTATTACAGCTGGGAGGCGATCAGGTGGGTTCGCGAGGGGTTTAATAACTCACGATTAGCCTATTGGAATCGCTGTGAATGTTTGCTATTTTTTCTATATTGCCTACAACACGCTCGCTCGAGTTTAATTGAATGTAAATTAAAAATTGTTTTGCAGTTATTTAATATAATTTTCTAATATAACTTATGAAGCTCCGATAACAGTGTGGTTTGACAAAACTGTTTTTAAATTATTATAATTAAAAATTATTTCGTTTACTTCACGATAACGAGACATTTCTATATAACTCGTTTGCATAAAAGAGCCTTTAGTAACAATGGATATTTACAATTTTAATATATAAACTCAAATATATAATTGATTTATTGGCGGTAACTTGAGCTGTTATGTAGTACTCATTATATATAATATTGGTGGCATTTAACGTGATATAATTTGGATATTATGGGTTATGGATCATGTATATACAAAATAATACAATCAGCTGACATTGGCAGAATTGTTTATGTAATTTACACCATTAATTAAGAAGAAAGTAAAAAAATATAATAATATAAAACTGATTTACTGTAACATTCTTAACTGTGGTTATTATGTCATTTTGAACGTAACAATTACAAATCACTTCGTGGGTTTGTTTCCAGGGTGTCATCATGCCATACGTTTGCAATACATTGGATACATTTGCCATACATTGCTAGAATAATTACACACATGTTTACAGATTAGATACCTACTTGTATTAATGGCTTTACTTGTATGTATGTATTTAACTGTTAAAATGATTTTTTGTTAATTCACCATAATCCCCTTATAGCTTGATGCATATTGTTATCTATACCTACTAATAAATAAAATTAAAGTGTCTCTTTGTATTACCAAAATATTTTTTTTTTTTACTAAATATATATGAATTTATACCCGATACCTAAACTAACAATACAATTTTTATAACTTTTGTCTGTCTTTCTGTCAGTTCAATTCATGAGTTTTAATTTTTTTTACGTTGAACCCTATTTTTTTCGAGAAAGAAGTTACGCGGAGAAACTTCAGCTATCTACTAAAAAAAGTTCTGTCAAAATCCGTCCAACCGATTATCCGGATCAAACAGACAGACAAGAATTTTAAAATTTGTATTTTTGGATTAGGTGTCGTATATACATTCATATCTATTTAGTAAAAAAAATTAACATTATAAAAAAGACACTTCAATTTTATTTATTAGTATAGATTATGATAATTTATAAAAAACGCGGGCGCAGCCGTGTGTACACAGCTAGTATATAATATAACAAAAAATATTTAGTCTATAGACGTAGATTCCGACTCACCTATCTAACTCTATTTTAAACAGGAGCTTTTGGTGAAGGCTAACATCGTGAGGAAACCCTAGCATGGTTCCAGGGTACTTTCTAATAATGCTCGCCTAAAGAATCATATAAATTCAATCAATGTAACTTGATTTATAAATATACTAACTACCAGACATACAGAGGATATTTTTCATATATATTTTCGTACAAAACATTTATCGTATTATTTTCTATACATATTACATAGTAGGTAATTTACGAAATGTAATTACTCCTTTATAGATATAGTAACTGATTAAATAAATAAGTTGTAATAAAAAAAAAATTATTACAATTGTTTAATCACTATAATTGAATTTATCATATTTATAAAGAAATACTTACTCTGATAAGGTTTCATGTTTTTATTTAATTAGTAACGTAAGTATGAACTGATGTGGATAAATAGCTATAAAAATAATGACGATAACATAGTCAAATGTAATTATTGTGATTGTAGTTAGTGGTGGGAGAGTTTTAATTAAAAATGATAACGCGTAATGTGCAGTCTGCAGAGTGGTAAGCTCCCTTACTCCCTTTTACATACAGTGCAAAAAATAGAGTGCAGAAGATTCAAATAACAATTATTATTTTATATATTTATTAGTTCGTAAGCAAATTCAACCGCATATTACTGACATTTAATACGCTCTTCTAATACCATCAACTCGTTGAGCACTACCCTGGCGTTTACGCCAGCTTTCCATTGTTTTCCTATTGTCTCATTTTTATGGCTAATCGACATATTAAAGGTAATCTAAACCTCAAGAGAATATGCGAGTGGCGCTTATTCCATACAAACCCCTGTTTCCTTCCTGGATAATAGCATAATGTTCAATATTTTTATACCAAATAATATATATCCACCATCGCCATGCCCGTACGAATGATTCCATAAATTAGTTGTTGTTGAAACTGGGAGCCTTTGAAAATGAAAAAAAATACTTGAGTATTTTATTTACCGTTATTTTCAGTCGTTCGTCAAATAAATTTGATGAATAATAACAAACAAAACGTAAAGGTAAGCTAAAATCTTTCTTATAATATAACTGAAAGAAAATTAAAAATCAGTTCAGTTTTGAGGGAGGAAACAGGGTACTACGAAGTAATGTTTTCGTTTATTTTGCATAGGTAAAATCGGCCCGAGTTGTAGTTGTCCCTTTCGTGTTTTTCGTTTGTTTGGGGTGCAACGCGATAGCAATATTTCTGAAATACCTATTTTTCAAATTTGTCGCCGACCGCATGTCCTCTTAATATACTACATCCAGACTTTCAAGCTGTTAACTTAGTCAAATGTTTCAGTATTTTTTTTTCGTTTTTCGAAGTAAGCGTATGAATTAAACATAAGCTCACGCCTGTTATCCCCTAAGGGTTAGGCAGAGGTGAAATAGTAAAAATGAACAAAAATCTCGAGTGACATATAACTAAAGTATTTTGTCATTTCCTTTTGGCGTATTGTTAGATGACGTACAAAAAATATACAGATAACACCGGACTAGTTCGCGTCGTGTAAATAAAATAATTATTTTAATAACTTTATTTATTCCACTTCGTTGTTTAATTCAATCAACTAATTTATGTTATGTGGGTTAGGTTCTAAAAAAGTTTTGTTCTAACTTAAAGTTACACATTCCAATTAAATAGGTTTTATTCAAATTAATTCCGGTATGCTTCAGGAAATACAATAAATAGAGTGAGGTATATATAAGGTACAACTCGATTAGTTAGTATGTACTCAAAATACTCGTATGTTGTGTATAATCATCACTGGATATATGTTTAAATGCTGTTTTCTTTTTTTACATTTTTTAAAATATTTATTTACTGAGTAATTCCTAATGAACCAATTACGATGAGGTTTCTCTTCACATATATGATTAAAAAATGGATTTGTTTATATCAGTAACATACTCCCATGACGATATAATAAATTCCCCATGATATAATAAATTCGAAATATCATCAAATTCTTGCGACTTAAACAAATACTTAAACAAACTAAAAAGGCTCGTTTGGCTGTTCATCGAGGTGTGCTGGTCCCTACACTTGGGTATGGTAGTGAATGCTGCGTTTGGCAGAAGAAGCATAGAAGTAAGATTAACGCTGTGGAGATGATAACTCTGAGAAGTATGGTTGGAGTGACGATGATTGATAAAGTATGATAATAGAACGCTGTGGTGTGATAGAGAATGTTGTGACCAAGATAGAGAAAGAAATGCTTGGTTGGTATGGGCACGTGGAGATGATGGATTACAGAAGATTGGTGAAAGGAATGTACAAGGCGAGGGTGATTGTGCACGTCGGTAAGGGTCGACCTAGGCGAACGTATCTCGACCAAATCGAGCACGTCTTAAATTAAGGCCAGGTGAAACGAACACATAACCGACAACCATGTATGGAAGCGCTCATGAAAGTAGAAGAAGCGAAAGAGGTGTGTCAAGATCGTAGCAATTGGAAGGACGTAGTCTCTGCCTACCTCGATAGGAGAAAGGCGTGATGCTATGTATGTATTAAACAAATATTGGATAATAAACATTTTATTGTTCGTATAACTTTGTTATGTAGACAAACATGTTAAAATTGTTTGCGTAGTGACTAATCTCGATTCTTCCTTTTACGGTCCGCGTAGTTGGGGTGATTTTTAATTATTAAATTTCTACGCCGCCGGCGTTTGCCAATATAAGTTTGATAGAAACTCGTTCTCCTATTATTGGTGTACATCGTTCGTTTGTCTATAGGGATAAATTAATCTTTACAGTAATTTTTAGTAGTAGACTCTTGTTTGTGACACAGAAAAATCGGCTTATCTCAATAAATACGGCTTACGCCAGGTGTAAATTTGGTTAATTAATAAATAATTGTTAGGGATGACTCGACGGAAAGTTATGATGTAATGTTGATAAAAATTACTAGTGATGATTTAAAGATAGTTGCTTGGTATATATTATTATATGACTCAACAAGATAATTAATTTACAATATTTTATATATCGTTTTGGATTTGGTACATCGACGTATACTTAGCTTTTTGATTTAAGAGGATATCCTAGCGGCATTTATTCCATACAAACTTAGTCCTTTGTTTCCTGCCTGGATTATGGTAAATATGTTTATACCAAATAATATATTTCCACCACCGCTATGCCCGCATGTTTTGATTTTTTCCAAAAATAAGTTACTGTAGAAAGTAGGAGCCTTTGAAAAAAAAATTGTTCGATTTTTACCGTCATTTTCAGACGTTCGTCAAACAAATTTGGTAGATAAAAGTTAAAAAAAGCAAAAACAGGCATAGCCAAAGTCTTTCTAATTATAAAACTGAAAGTCTGTTCAGTTTTGGAGTAGAAAACAGGGTACTACGAAGTAATGTTTTCGTCTGTTTTGCATAGGTAAAATCAGCCCGAGATGCAGTTGTCCCTTTCGTGTTTTATAATTCTTTCTGTGGGGCGCAACGCGATAATATTAGATTTCTCAAATACCTACTTTTCCGACCGCATGTCCTCTTAAGGGTTTTTTTTGTACCACTAAAGTGGCAAACACGCATACAATCCGCCTGATGGTAAGCGGCCATCGTAGCCTATAGACGCCTGTAACACTAAAGGTATCACGTGCGCGTTGCCAACTCTTTTCAAAAAAATTCTCACGCCCCCCTTGAAGAACCCCATACTGTATTCCGCCGGAAACATGGCCGCTGGGAGTTCATTCCACATCCGGATAGTTCGTGGGAGGAAACTCCTCTCAAAGCGCACGGTCCGGGACCACTTTGACTCCAAGATGTGAGGGTGAACTACCTACCGATGGTGAGTCGTACGATTGTAGAAATTAGGTATCGGCAATATGTCGAAAAATTCATCCCCGAACACAAACCATTATACAAACGGTAGAACACACATAAGGACGCAAAGTCCCTCCTTAAACTTAAAGGTTCTAAACCGCTTGCGAGATTAGGACCGTTGACAATTCCTAGACAGTTGAATTCCTACCACAATACACTTATTTTATTATAATGATTTCCCTCACAAAAACCTATGATTAATTGGATTCGGACATAAATGCATTACCACTTATTGATTTTTAGTTTGCCTTATTGTGCACTATTACATATAACGTTATATAAGGCATTTGATAGTAGATACGGGCTAAGAACAATGGCCATGGTCATGAAACTAATACTAACCTTAATAGTGACCGTCGTAATACAGATCAGTTGGCCGAACAATGCCGAAAAGTAACTTCCTAAGTCGGAGTTCCCATCTATTTTCTTAATCAATCAAATAACAAAGACTTTTTTTACTTTCATACTAGCTATCTGCCCGTGGATTCACCCGCAATTCATATATTTTTCACTAAGTAAATTCTATTTTTTAAATAATCATTTGGAAAATAATATTTTGATAGTGCTATCTATTGAATCGTATTTTGTTCAACATTTTCTGAGTTTATATTTTTTAATTTTGCCAAACTTTTTATTGGGTACTAAGAGAAAACAAAGTTTATTCACATAAATTCAAGCATCTGCCGGTAAAACTGCATTGAATCTGATTTTATTCACAATTTGGTGAGTTTTAAGCAGTTACGTTACGCGGAGTAACAACTATCTGTCAAAAAAACTGTCAAAATCTGTCTAGCCATACCGGAGATTAGTCGGAACAAACAGACAGACAAAAATTCTAAAAATTGGTATACGTATCGTATATATATTCGCATATTTATTTCCTAAAAAGTAGCTACTTTGAAATTACAAGCAGACATATCAATTTTATTTATTAGTGTAAATAAGTAACGAAAGAGAAAATAGACTCTCTATAATAATTCACAATTGAGTATTTCTATTATACTTTTTTTTTAATTGCGACTCCTACTGACATCCCTAATGCGGAGCGTCCCATTCTGTCCCGCGAAATGAAAATAATAACGGAATGTTTTAATTTCCCTGCGAGTGACGGGTCACGTGCCCCTGCGTCCCGCGCTCCACCTCCCCTCGCCCCTCTTTTGGAACTGTCATCATCACTGCCGCGGACAATTAGCTTGCTCATGAGATTAAACAAGTTGAGTGCATGTATCCGTCTGATTTTTTTATTTATTATTTTATTTATACCGGCTTGCACCGCCTGCAGCGCGTGTTCTCTTGTCTAGTCTAACGTAATGGCTGTTCGAATTCAATAGCTCTATGATAGATATGACAAGCATGAGTAACGTAATCAAATTTTGTTCTCATGAATGACATTGATTTCGTCGTCTAGACACTATTGTAGAGACTTTAAAATTATCAAGAATTTACAATGTTTCAAATTGTCACGTATTAAATTAGCTCCACTGTAATGCCTACATTATATAATATTTTTATATGAATGGTTAAGTAATTAAGCATATTATTTGCCTTGTTATGTGCGTATTATGTACGTGTACGGATTTTCCTTTTGTAGTAACAGTATATTTATGAATGAATTGCAGTTTCGGTAATTCCGACTTGTTTAAGTTGTTATTTAAACAACAACAACCCAATCGTAATTAGTATGAATCATTACTCATATAGTATTTACATTCCGTCTAGGAAAAACATATTCTCTATTTATTATATAACACTAAACATGCCATTGACTCCGCTGACATATAAAATTTGAAATTCAATATAATATAAGATAAAAACAGATATAATCATTTTTGGTGATTTAGTTCGCTTGTTATATTAAACAAGTTTATTTCAAAGTTGTTGCATTTAACAAAACAAATATTAAAATTTGACTTGATATTTTATCTATGTTTTATAAAGATTTATCAATCGCTTCAATGATTCAGGAGTTATATGTTCGTAAATAGAGACTTCATCTTTAATGATATATGTAAGGGTGATAATTTGCACCGTAAGTAATTATCGTCTTTTGTTTTTCTCATCCCACTTTGCTCTATTTTACATAAAAATATTGGTATTTACTATACTCAATACACTTCCAATTTGTATGCAGTATTTTATGATATACAAAGAAATCTGTTTGATGATGTAATTTAGTTTCATGAACTTAAGGTGCTCTAAGAAAAGCCGTAGACTTTTTATGCAAAGTTCCAACGAGTAAAATTTTAAGCCTCTAAAAGTCAGTTAATCCTTTAATTAATTCATGAGTTATTCGAATGATGATATATTTTTAACGTTACAAATTATAGTGGCGATTACAAATGAGAGCGCACGAGCGGAAAATTAAATGTGCGATTGCAAGTGGTTGTTATTCGGAAGTTGGCAGCCCTGAATGCGGCATTAAGCGAGGATTAGTAAACGTCCAGTCGTCTGTTGATACCGATCTCTCTCTTACGATTCTCTCATTGTTCTGATTTGTTTGTATAAGAAAAAAATACAATAGTTTGAAGAGATTTAAGATCTCTTTTATGAAAAAAAAAAACATATTTAATGTAATTTATAGTTTGTAATTTATTGATTTCGGTTGTTACTTTAATATGTATCGATTTCCTTAAATTTTAATGTCTTGTATGTAATGTCTAATGTGGTTGTTTTTTAGAATATTAAAATCATTTTTTTTAAAGTTATTAGTAAAGGTGGAAGTCGGACTTGATCTGGAGCGTGATGCAGGTGCATATAGTATGCTAATGTGAAGTTCTCAAATGTTGTGATAATAAGTATTGGATCTACTTAGGGCAACGTTCGATTTTTTTTTGTTTTTCCGGTTTCGATCACACTGAATGTGTACAAGAAAATAATTAATGGTCAATTTAATTTTGTTTCGTACAAAACGACCAAATTCCATTAATGTTTTAATTAAATAATTTTAAAGTTACACTTTTGAATAGAATCCGGTTTATTTCAATATCTACTAACTAACCTTGAATATTTGAAGTAACAATTTTTTTTTGTAAAACATTTGTATAATTATTATCAAAGTGTTGCAGTAAAATCGATTTCATAAAACAAATACTTATATTCTAATTAGTAATATTTAATCAATTTTGATATTAAATTTTACACCCCAGGAAGATGGGGACCAAACGCCGCGCACATAATAGATGCATTGCAATTCAGTCCAATTAAAATTAATTAGCTTTAGAACACACCGCACCAGGGAACGTAACAAATCAACGAAAGATACAACATCGGATAGCAATGTCCGCGGATAAGTACACGTTTCCAAGAACTGACCCGGTGTTTTTGCAAAGTGACTCCTAAAAATTAACGGAAAAGGTTAAATTTCGTATAATTGTGAACATACTTTATTAGTTGTTCTTTGATATTAAAATTTATATCTCTGCAGTGTGCGGCGGCATTTACAAACATACAAATGGTTTGTGTGTTGTTTAATTTTTGAAAATAGTTATACAATATCTATTTGTATTAATAAATAAAATTGAAGTGTGTCTGTTTGTAATGTCAAAATTAATTTTATTACTAAATAGATGTGAATGTATACACAATACTTATACCAAAAACGTAATTTTAAATTTTTTTTGTCTATTTTAGTAAATTAGTATATTGTAAATAATGACATGGAGCATGAATTCTGAAATATCTCAACAAATACCTTGGTAATAGTAGTATAAATATTAGTCCGATGGGACAGCCTAAGAACGATTTTGTCCATACTGCCTAATCTGAAGTTCAAACTTGTATCAATCCCTCTAGAATATACCATGGATTCTCGTAGCACCTCAGAATAAACTCTTTGTGTCCATTATCATTCACTTTACTTGTGCACAATAACAAAAAAAAAAACTATATAAAGCAAAACGCCAATATAGGGTCATAATGAATTGAAGATTACAGCCACTGTATGACGACAGACTGAGAGGAGAACCGAAAAACCCTAATACTTTGGATGGAAAGCGTCATATTGTGGCAGCGTTGTATCAAAAGTGCTCGTAACGTCATGCACGTATGATCTACTACCTTTGCCTTTACCTTAAAAAGGAATGTAATGAAACAAAAAAAATTGTTTGTTTAGTGACAAAGAAGTTGTGTAATAAAAATTAAAATCAAATAAGAAATATTTTGCGAGACCATTAGGTTTATTATTATAATTATACTAGGAGACAAAATGATAAATTATGAAACGATGATGGCTCAGTGGTAGTGTTGACGGATTCTTTGTCAAGGGTCTTATATTCGAAACCACCGATCTTATTCTAATATGAGCTTTTCCATTTTTGTAACCAATGTTTTCCATTTTTAAATAAGAAAAAACATAATCTAAAGTGAAGGTTTAAATGTATTTACCAATGTTACCTAGTTCGAAAAAAAGTAATTATGTCAGCGTTTGAATTTGTTGCCGACATTATCTATGCAAATAAATAAAATTAAAGCGTATGTTTGTAACGTCACAATAACAGCTTTTTGCTAAATGTGTAACGTATATACTACCAAACATATACTAAAAACACACAATTATAAAATGTCGCCTGTCCGCCTGTTAGTTTATTCCCGCTAATCTCCAGAACGGTTGAACCGATTTTCATTGACCTTTTTCTAGCTGATAGCTGATATTACATGGCGTAATGTAGTCTAATTTTAGTTTTCGAAAAAAAAAAACTAAGGTTCCGTGTAAAAAAACTAATCTCATGAAATTGTAAATGAAAGCCGCTTCAATGCACATTTTTACTAGCAAGTGTTTGAACTTGTGAGAAATATGTTTGCTTTGTTTTTCATAGTACCAAAAACAACTTACGGCTAAAAATAGTGACCATCGAAATATTACTTTCCAATGATTATTTAAAATCTATATTACGCGGTGAAGAATTATGCGGGTGTAGAAAATATGATACGAGGGCCGAGCCGCGGGCATGTAGCTAGTCTATACCTAAATATAGTTCAACACATAATATCGTGAAAACATTTTCAGATAGTAGTACATACAAAGTTCAATGTATTTTTATTATTATAGTTCGAGTTTAGTGTTGTAAACTATTATAAAATAACAGTTATTTTAGTAGTCAATTTATCATCTTGTCGTACGGGAGGAGACGCAGTAAATCATAAACGAGAATGATTGCCAAAATAACCTGTATTCGGTGTGAATAATGATTTATTATTGTTGTACGTTAATTACAACGCTATATTTCTTTATATTATTAGTTTCACATGGTAGAACTATGTAATTATGTTTTATCGAAGGGGCGTAAGCTTCTGGGATTAGCAGTAGTATTCATAAAAAGTATTTTAGGTCGAACTTTAAATAGTTTGATAAATTAATTACATTATGATTAATAACAATGCAGGTATTTAACTGGTAATATGTTAATTATTTTATACGTTTGTTATATTATTGGTTCTTCCCCATATTTATTGGTTAATATTGAAGACAATAACAAAGGCACCTATCTAAATACTGTAATATGAACATTTGTACAATAATTGTAATGAGACAGTATTTATAAATATTGATTTCAAATAACGATAATTTGAGTCAATAATATCCACACATAAATTAAATATTGAGTAAAGGAATTTTATTTAAATGGGGGATTTTATCTATATGTCGTCTAAAAATATAATAAAGAGACCAGAAAACATAAATACATATTAAGATTAAATGCTCGAGTATCCATGGATTATAAAATTGTACGATTTTTAAATCGCTATGATAAGCGTGTTCCGTCGTGATTTACTAATTAATAAATTAAATTGATAAAAAAAAACTCAAGTAAAATCGTCTTGCCAATTGTTACAAAATGACGAAGCATCAATCGGGGAACGTGACGCCAAATTGCTTTAGGATTAATTAACTTCTCAGGTGCCGTTACGTATAAAAATCCGGGCAATTCAATTAGCAGGAAAGCTGGTAGGGCAAGGAGGGCGGGGCCTAATAAACATAATATAAATAATCTACAGCGATAAATCTGCAACGCTTTATGGCAGGAGTGGGTTGTCACTCCGTCTAATTAGTACTAGTGCTGCTGTATGTGGGGTTGCCATGCTAAAATCTCATTTTCATGAAATCATTTTGATTAAAACAAAATAGTAGGTTATGACACTTTATTTGGTTAATAAAAGTGTAATAAACATCAGACATTTAAAATAAAATAAAAAATATGAGATAAATTCATTTGTGTTTTTAATATCATTCATACAACATTAATAAAGTTTTACATTAAAAATTAAACACTAATTCGGGGGAAAAAATATTTTTTATATTTTTTTTTATATTAGTTGTTTAGTTCGTATGCATTGGTTATGTTTTTAATCGAATTTCTTGTAACCGATACTCCATGTCGGTAACAAGTCAGCTGTTAAGCGCTGCATCCGACTGTACCACTGGAACTGTACTAAAAGTTATAATACCTGAGTAATTAGTGTGTCTGTATGTTTACATTACGTTCGTTATTGAGGTAAATGAGCCAATACAAATTATGTCGATTAGTTTCTGTAGTGGCTTATCAAGTATTTGTGAATTGTTGTTATTGTTAAGTGCAATTTACATTATAATTAGATTTTCTAAATATTAGATAACGTAGAATAAATGAATCATATTTAATTGTATATATATGTACTTTTAATGTAAAATTAAAATCCCTGAATATTGATTTATTGTCTATTAAACTCTAATTTATGATTTGACGATTTAACTAAATGTACATATATTATGTTTTTTATTTGTATTCTTATATTTTAGATTTATTTATGACCTGCTGCGCCCGCGTTTCATATATTTTTCACTGAGTAATATAGTTTTTAATTTCTTTATACGGAACCATAATTATTTTACAAAATGTTTTTTGCTACTAACATTAAACAAAGATATTTCTCACAAATTCAAAAATCTGCTAGTAAAACAGTGCATTGAATCGGATTTTATGCACAATTTCATTATTTTTAATATTTTTATGCGGAACCCTAATTATTTTCAAGAAATTACGCGGAGTAACTTCAGCCATCTGTCAAAATTGGTCCAGCCGTTTCCGAGATTAGGCGGAACAAACAGACAGACGGACAGACAAAATAAAAAAAATGTATTTTTGGTATAGGTATCTATTTAGAAAAAATAATATTTTGACATTACAAACATACACCTCGATTATATTTATTAGTATAGACGACTTTCTTTTAATAATATAAAAATAACTACATATATTAAAATCGTACAACTTTGTGATATTTTTCATTACAAAACTTTTCTTTATATTTTACGTGCAAACGCTACATCTGCTGAGTTCTAAGCGTAGTTTACGAAGTGCTCTTCATCGGACTTCGTTAATTATGAGGACATATTAACTTTATTATAATTACTCATTTTAATGGTGCTGCTGCGCCTAGCCATGTCGTGTCTGTTAGTTACAATGTTACATTTAAATGAAACGTGCTTCCTTCTCTATATTTTTTGCTTTTTATACTGTTTTATTAAGATTCGAGTGATATTATTAATTAACTAAGTAACCGAAATATATTACACATACATATTTAATGTGTATTTGGTATTATCGTTAATAAAAAAATGTCTATCCTTTTTTTACATTATAAGCTGTAATTGAGTTTATGAAATCGGATTTTCGTTAATAGTAAATTAGTTGTTGTTATGTTAGAGTAAATATATAGTTAATTATTTTTAAGGATTCATACTCTACATGGGAACTAGATTAAAGTTCGTATTTATCTCAGTGTGAGAGGTAAGTAATAAGCATCTTAAGTATGATAGGTAAGGTTCAGTAGTTCAATTCTAAGAAAAGAGTGTGTTTTCAGAATCATTACCTGATTATTTCCC
The DNA here is from genome assembly GCA_014132275.2 of Samia ricini. Lineage (NCBI taxonomy): Eukaryota > Metazoa > Arthropoda > Insecta > Lepidoptera > Saturniidae > Samia > Samia ricini. The sequence continues at coordinate 26,613,886 of AP028159.1, read as the reverse complement.
TCTGGGCCGTTTCAGAGTTTGATTTTTTTTTTTGCCAATAGGTAAAGATTCGTTACTTCTATTACTTACTCAAGGTACTTTTTTTATATGATAATAAATGCATTGTTCATGCATTCGATATTTCAATTCTTATTCGTTGTTAACTTTTTTTTTATTGTTAATAATAACCTTCACGAATCTAAGAATTTTAAACAACCATTAATTCAGGTGTGTCTAATAACATAACACCTGTTTTTCGGATAACACGAAACTCATTCGATTATGGATTTACTCGAGCGTTTACAAAAAAATATTAAAAAAAAAACAATTTCTTGTTCGTAATTTTACGGTTAAAGTCGTACAATAAAAAAGATGATGCGTAGAATTTATTTGATATGTATCTATCTATCTGTATAAGGCACGGTTTCGTTCAACGTAGGTGTTACATTACACAGAGTAGTGAGTGAGTGAATCGTTGGTATCGTATGCACGCACCATTACCTTCATAATTTAATTAGTTTCGAGTGATCATTTCATTAATAGAGGCGATATTTGGCGAGCACTCGTACGCCGGGCGGCTTTGTCAATTTTAATTAAAGCTGGATAGGTGGACCGACCGAAATGTTGAAATTCTTCGTTAATTAGCCCCCTGTTATATGAGATTTCTAATAATTTAATTAATGGATCGTGTTAATAAGCCCCGGTGCCGCGTGACCGGCCCGTTGGTATTCCTGTAACGCGATGGCATTCACACGGTAACATGACGTTGTATGAACACCTCAGTATATCAAATACGATACATTCGTATACATATATTATATGCTAGCTATATATCCGCATCCTTTCTATTTATTATCTTAATGACTTTTTACTAAAGGACCAAGTATCTAAGAATTAAAAGTAAAAAAATATTTGATCGAAATCAATCAAGTAGTTTTTGCGTGATTCGCACATAACTGCTATTACCCCTATTTTTTATTTTTTTTATTTTATTACGACGGCCATGGGCCAGGCCAATCTCTGCAATATGGAATTTTGTATATTATAAGATATAGCTTCTATCTTTTCAACAGATAAACATTTCAAATTACAAGAAATAAAATGTTAAATCTTTACAGATTAGATGAATTAATATGGTATATTAATATGTCGATTACTCATAAAAATGAGACAATAGAAAGACGATAGGAAAACAATGGAAAGCTGGCGTAAACGCCAGATTAGTGCTTAAGGGGTTAAATAAATGTGGAAACATTAACAACAAACTAAATAATTAAGTTAAATTAAATTTTGTATAGATATTGAAATACTCACTAATCACTTTACAATATGTAATGCGAAGAACTGATATTATTTCTTATATACGAACTACTGTTTGCCATCAATAAGTACAACCAACCGACAGACTGTTTCGAGGAAATTGTACACTATTAGTGTAATGCGCCGTGTATTCATCGGTGTTTACACCACACGACTTTTCTTCGTAAATAATGACGTAACCATAATGACATGCAATTGTCGTGGAGGCCTTTTCAAACAAATGTCAGGTAAATTGGCGACGTTTGTTGCATAATTTTCGTTCATAAAAGCCATAAATTTTTATCAAGACATAAAGGTTTTAATTTCAGAAAGTTTTTTTAAACTGCATCGTATCGTCATTATTATTTCTTAAATTTCATTAACTTTTAAAATATACCTACAATTAGGCACATGAGTAGTTTTAAGTTTGCTGATATTTTTTTGTTATATATGCTTTAGTCTACCTTATGTCAAGAGAGGACTAATAGTATTGGAATTTTGATGGTAATTGGTACTTATGTTTACATAACATATATCTTACGATTTATTATTTATTTTAAAAATATTATCACTTCGCACTTTATGATACTAGGAACGATAGTTATTCAAACACCATATTGGCTTTGTGTGAATGCTATTTGATTCCTCGCACTAACGTTTGTATGTCTATTATCAAAAAAAATCGCTTCGTTACGTTTTATAGTATTCGTTCTTTTGATTGTTTAAAAATAGAAAATATATTTAACTCGCAATAGTTTACAAAAAATATTCGTATGTCATCTGCGTGTAATGTTTGGATGTAAAGATCACAAGAAATTAACTCACCGCATTACCTTTTCGGGATCATATCCTTTATCTAGGTTGTAGCCGCCGGCGCGGAGCTCCGTCCCCGTTCAAAGGAAGTAGTACCTACTAAGTCAACATAGGGTAATAAAATATGCTAATATTTAAGTTTCATGCCACCAACGAAGATACTTTGAACCGACAATTAAGACAAGAGATAAATAAAAGAACATCTGAAAGATGTAGGCTTATGCTCGATCGTCATATTCTTTTCAAACGAGTCGCCACAAAAGCAGAAGCGAGAAATAAATAGAGAAGGAAACGAAATACAATATGACAAAGTATGAATTATATGACACAGACACTGACTTGATACACATGATATTACCAACATACAACTTAACATACAAAATTACGTAGAAAAGTAAATGTTGATAACTTAAAAGTTTTACTTAAGCATGCTATTTTTATTTTGTAGCATTTTACTTTCTCGGCAAAGTACCTAATCGCAATTTACGCATAAAATTAGCTTAATTTCGGTTAGATTCCTAATTGCTCGTAACTTTAAACAATTGTAATGTTAACTAACATACACGAGTATTTAATGTTTTAGCTTGTTTTTTTTATTTCATTCCATAATTTGTTACTGTCGGAGATTACATCTTGAAACAATGCTGTTTTTTTTTTTTTTTTGTTTTCTGTATAATAAAGTATTCCTTCGTTTTTAAAATAATATTACGTACACGATAACTTTGCTTTTCAATTTAAAAATAACATATTAACCATTTGTTTTTAATAGATATTAAAAACTATAAAATTAATACACTTTTTGACTTTGTTAAGTATAAATAAATGGTATTTGCTGTATTAAAAGATTACAATAATTAATATAAGTTAAGGATATATTATAACATAATATTATTCTTCTGGGAACTTTCCGGTCTGGCGGCGAGCTGGACGCCTTACATGATTTATAGTTTTTTTTATTAATAATAATAACTATGTTTAAATATAGAAACAAATAATTGTTTTTTTGGACTTTACTCAAATTAATTAAAGATAATAGATACATTACTGTATAGTTAATTGGTTTTTATTTAATAAATTATTAGTTAAGAGGTGCAGGTTGGTGGCGAATAAATAAAAGATAGATTTGAATTCGCAACGGTTCGCTTCGAAGCACGGAGTCCGTTCCGATCGTGAATTGAAAACGTGCAGCACGCTCGTCACTCGCCGATTACAGGCAATTACCGATCGGGGTACAATTAACACCGCATCCCACGATCACCAGAACGAGATGTACCAATCTCGTACCGTAACTATTACACCGTGAAAACGAAACTGCGAAAATCAAACAATAGTGCTGATATATAAAAAAAAGTATCGTTGTAAACTTTTTTCTCGTATTTTTTTTCTTCGTTTCATTCATCATTACTTTATTCGAAGTTGTCCTTGATCACGTTAAAGTATTCTAGAGAAAAAGGAGTTATATTGTAATAAGATTTATTTAAAAACTTTAGAAATGGCTGTTGAGATTTTTTTACTATATAAGGCACAGGAGCTTTGTCCACAATCTCACCTGATGTTAAATGACGATGTTGTAGTTCAGGACGGTAAATACACTAAGTGTAGTGTATAGGTAATTGCTCTCAAGTTACGCTACCAGAAGTCATCTATTGGTGTTTGACGACAAATTTTCAAACTCACGTTGTTATCCTTCGCTCATAATAACGTCGGATAGGTGAGTTCGAATCTGCGTCCATCATTGCTTCAGTTAATTTAGATTTTTGAACGTAATACATTACAATAACAATTAAAGTTGTTTTAATATCTGAAAAAAAAAACTATACTTGTGATAGTTTAGTCGTTCCACCGGCTAATACTGTGGCGGGCGCGGCGGGGAAATGGCGGAAATTGAAAATAAACATTTCATCTGCGCGCCCCGGCACGCACTGCCCAAATTGACAATACAACCAATTTGCCGCCGCGCACCGACCACCTTTGTGTGGGAATTGAAAAATAATATTACAGTTTTTTTTTTAAACTAGTGCACATATGCAATCACGAAAATAAATAATGTTACTTCAGTTGTAATTTTCAATCTTACTTCATTTTTATAGGTAAAGTTACCATTGATTAAATTGATAGTTATTACTAACATATATTTTTATTTTAAAAAACCATATTTTTATAAATATCAGGTATGTGTAATTTAATATAATAAAAACGTATCAGTTGTGTTTTTAATTATATAGGTTTAGGTTTTAGACTGCAATCTCTCTTGATATTAAGTGACTGAGTCACACACAAAGCTATCTTCGGCAACTATAAATATTTGAACAACTGAAGTTCTATCTTTACTGAAATAAGGTTTTTATTACATTATTATAATTATTTGCACTGATTTAAATTGGGGAAAAAATTATTACATAGGTACTTCTGAGTGTAATATGTCTAGTGTTGATACCTAAAAATAATCATTGAAAAATATATGAATATTAAAAGTAACGATAAAGTGTATAATTTAAAACCCATTAAATCGAATTAACGATTACCTTAATTATTTAAATATAAAATATAAGTTCTATAAAATATAAAGAGAACATATTTATATTTACAATCAAGAAACCTTTAATGAAATCTTGGCTTCCAAAATTCTGTAGAAGTTTACGGGTTGTAATATTTATTAACAGATTGTTAATTGTAAGTTTAGGTTACGGTGTTGGACAAAAGTTCCTAAATTAAATATAGAATAAAAAAATATCTTATATATATATAATGTTTTTAGTTGAACTGTTAAACTCAATATCATCGCATAGCAAGTGTCGTAACTGCGTAGGAAACATTAACAATTAGCTTTAACATTTACAACAGACATCTCATTAAGCGCCGAAGGGTGTTGTTATCAAACCGCACAGGAAGCAGCTGATAATGTTCATTCAGTTTCGTACGAAGTGTGTTTGGTAAACACATTTTGTGTTACCCTTTTGTGATATCAATACATTACGTTGGTAGAATATATGATATGGTACATGTATACAAATGACTTTAAAAAAAAGAAATACCATCTTTCAATTATAATTGTAAGTATGAATGAATTTTTTTAATGTGTACATATTTACATTACATGTGTATATAATTAATTATGTATGTAATGATCTCATTTCGTATTAACATTTTTTTAAATATTAATTTTCATATTGGTCGTAATTTTTTATTTGTACCAATAAGATATAATCGGAACTGCTAACTTTTAAATATTAAAAACTAATTAGGTCCCTAATTAGCTTTATGTATAAATGAGTTTTATTATTCCATTACATAAGTATAAATGTAAATAGGCAATGAAAAAAGTGGTAAGCTGATCAAGACACTTTTTTACTCTATTTAGATTTTATTTATTTTTGGTTTGTACTAGCTGTGTGCCTGTGGTTGCGCCCGCTTTTCTTATATTTTTACTGCGTAATATAGTTTTTTTTTAAACGGGACCCTAATTATTTTCCAAATTTCTTTTGCTACTAACATTAAGCAAAGATCTTTCTCACAAATTCCAATACCTGCCATTAAAACCGTGCTTTGAATCGGATTTTATTCCAATTTTTATGAGTTTTATTTTTTTTTTTTACGCGGTTCCAATATTTTTCGAAAATTAAAAGTATCTAAGGAATATAACTTCAGCTATCTGACAAAAGTCCCGTCAAAATCAGTCCAGCTGTTCCGGTGATTAGCCGTTACAAAGAGACAGAAAAAAAAATGGAAATTTTGGTATAGGTATCGTATATACATTTAGGAAACAAGAACAGACACTTAAATTTTATATATTAACGACAATAAAAAATTGATTTTATTTGAACGATTCTACATCGCGCTATGGTTGTATTGTCTTCCACTATACATATATGTTTCGAAACAGTCTACGCTTCAATTGCCCTTCCCGCCGCCAGGGACACACTCCGGGTCCCCCTCCGATGGCGACCCAAGACGCGCTAAGTTCCTCAACTGGGAAGGCTCTTGACGCTACTACCAGCGCGATACAGTAACACTGACCATGCATTAAGCATCACACGCACAACACTGCATACACACTCCTACACATAACACGCAGGTACATAGGTCCTGTAAGGATTTTTTTTTAATAATATAAAAAAAAATGTAGGTGTTATCTAGGATCGAAATTCCGCGGGAATTTTTATATATAGGTAACGGCCAAGCCGAGGTTCGTACCACTTTGCCCTTTACTTTACCCTTGTGCTAGTTACCTTCAGCACTCGCTACAAAAGTTACGGTGAAGCTGTAAAGGCCCTTCCTGTCAACAGCATTAGCTAGATTAGAGAAAAAAAACTACGCTTCAATTTTATTTATTAGTATAGGCAGTAAATATGGATGAGTTTAAGCGTTGAAACATCTATGAAACAATTTTGGTTTCAGTATTTTTTTCTTCAAATTTTCAACAGGTAATAATGGATGAATTTCGATCACCGTGAAAACATTAGTATATTTCAAATGTACCATAGTTTTACGGGATCAGTACAGATGTAAGGTTATAGCATTCTGAAGCAAATTGCGAGGACAATTTACTCAGCGCAATGCTTAAGAAGCTTTGTTCAAGTAAGAATCATCCTTCCACCACAAGCGTCCACTGCTGGATATAGGTCTTCCCCAATAAAGGGAGATTAGTATAATCGCCACGCTTGGCAGGCGGGTTGGCGATCGCAGTAAGGTTTTTTTTTTTATAAAATAGGGGGCAAACGACCCAGCGGGTCACCAGATGGTAAGGGATCACCGCCGCCCATGGTCGGGCCTGAGTTTTGTAGAGTTTAAGACAATGGTCCGATGTGAAACACTGTCTCGCTCTACTGAGCACACCGAGCTTTTTGGAGGCCAATTGTGCCTTACATTCCAGATGACCACGAAACTGAACATCACTGGAAATGTCAACTCCAAGAACTCCGTTACTCGGTGAAGTATCTGAGGAAGCGTTTTCGAACCGAAGAAACGCGACAAAGGGTTTCTTTTTATCGGTAAACGCGCAAACTTGTGTCTTCTTAGGATTGAATTGGACTAAGTTTAGTCAGCCCCATTCTGAGACTTCAGACACAAGTTTAATCTGGCACTTGTTGACATGTTCCCAAGAAAAGTTGGCACGGCCAATGTACAGGGCATCCCCGGTGCTATCATCTGCATAGCAATGAATACTGTTAATAGTTTGCAGCATGTGATTGATTATGCAGCAGAAACTGGGTGGGAGATAGTACACAGCCTTATGGGACACCAGCATTCACGGTCTTGGGTTCCGAGCATGAACGACCACAATGCTCCGCTCCGTAGGAAAACTGATCACCTATTCGCACAGTTTTCCGGGAAGCCCGTAGGTAGAGAGCATTCGAGAGACCCCGGGTACCCCAGGTACTAAGAGGATGCTGCTCCTCATCCCTTGTTTTATATCTCTTAGTTGCCTTTTATGACACCCACGGGAAGATATGGGGTGGTACTATGTTTAGCCGGTACCACACGGTATAGTAATTAAGAGTAAGTAAGTAAAGGTGTAGTAAGAATCTGCTACGTACTAACTAGACTAGTGCTAGTATTAACTAGGAATTAATACATTTTCTATCTAGTCTAATTTATCTAATTAGCAGATTAACTAATTTAATATTTTTTGTATGTCTGTATATATATATATATATTCATATGTATGAATATGAATTTGAAATATTTTTTCTTCTTGTTGTATTTGTAACCTTATTATATGAAAAACATATTTTCGGCATAAAATGATATACGTGTCTTCATACAAAATGGCGTAAGTAATTATGATTTTTTATGTTATTTAAATCAATAAATATAAATGAATAGTTAGCTTACATATGAAATCGTCAATAAAGAATAAAATATATAAATTGTTATTTTAAATATATTAATTAAATACCTATATAATATCATGTATGTCTGATAACCATATAATAAGCAAATGATTGTATTATTTTTCATTATAATTAAAAATCATTAGGGAAAACGGATGTCAGTACCGCAACAGTCCATGACCATGGAGTCATATATATATTATGATAAAGAGGATGTTATATTTGATAATTCGTTAAATTTTTCACATTGATAGTAATTGTTTTTTTTTTTTTTTTCGTTTTAACGACGACAGCTTATTTGTTAATATCCTACCTATCCAATTCTATAATAAGTCTGATCTTTCAGTGAAGCTATGAGGAACGTTATGAGGAAATCATAGCTTGCTGGTAGGACATTGGTTAGCTCAAGTTTGAAAACCTGCCGATGAGCAGTAATAGGTGTGTTCCGGTAGCATCATTTGAGAGCCAGTACCTCCAGGCTTAGTGTGTTTCCCATCCGGGACCATATCGTCTCTCAACATCAGCTGAGACAGAGTTCAAAGTACTTAGCCTATATTGTAAAATCTGAAGAAAAAAGTACTTTTCAGCATTTAAATTTCATCCTCAAGGGCGAGAGAGAGAGAGAGCACTATGCCAAAACATGATGTCACACTACACAAGTTATATACTAACATTCGTCTGCGGGAACTGGACAGAGCATCCCCACCTTTAATCGCTTGTATCTAAGAATCTTATTAGGGGAATTGAATATTTTTCTTTGAGCGTATTTATATCTAATCACTTAGTATATTGTTTTCAAAAAAGGGATATTCACCATTTTAATAAAATCAATATACAAAAAGATAAAAAAAAAAATTATTACTCGTACTGTGAACTAAAACATCCGTTTACTCGGTAAGTAATTTAGTTTTAATAAAGAACACTTCAAGAGTTGTAATGCAATTAATATTTATATATCTTATAAAATAATTATTAAGATTTCTCATGTACATGGAAAATACGTGCCCGATATAAGGAAAAAAAAACGCACATTAGTAACAGTAAAAATCCAATTTAATTTAGCAGATGCCCCTTAATGAACATATTAGTATTAACAGACATAGTAATTAAATTAATAACATTAGATTAGTTCGTGAAGTTAACGCGTGTAACTAATTCACCTTAATTTAGATGGAATTTTTAATAACACTAATTGTGTGATTTAATTACGGGCTCGTATTACGTTCGTTGGTAAGTATTATTTTAAGAATTTCGTAGTTAATTACTGAATGTTAAGAACGTGTAGAATGCCACAAATTTAATTTGAACTACTACTAATTAATTATATCATTTTTTTTATAAAGTTAATTAAATAATATTTGATAGGACTTATGTTACATCGGTGATTTCGTTTTTAACGTTATATTACATGTTTAAAAAAGTTTACGGAATATTAAAAAATACTATATGCAATCTCAACCAAAAATATAATTTAAAAAAATATATGGTCCGTTAATCATTGAAATAAGAAGAAAACATATTGGTATAGGTTATAAAATTCCTTTTACCTTTTCCTTTTACCCTTGATAGTAAATAAAACTTCGATTCAAATTTGAAACAATGTCCTTCAATAGAAGACTAACAACATTTAATTGATAGAACTAAGGCTAGCGTGCATCATCTACGTTTATATTTAACAAAAGTCAAATCCGTAGTTAAATCTACAGTTAGGCAAAAACGTGTTGCACCATCCGAGTTTAGTTTAAATGACGTCATAATTTAACTGTAACCATAACTCACAAAATTTGATTTCTATTTGCCAATATTGTTTTTGACATTTTTACGATGTTAAATTTTCCTTAATTAGTTTCATATTTTCCTTAATATTTATTTAGAGATTGATGTCTCTTTCAACTGACAACCCTTTAAACTTTAACCCTAACTCAAAGTTGGGTTGTGCACTCGAAAATTTGTTAGCGCTTAGTTAAAGATATAGTAAAGATTAAGTTTAAATTTAATCTTTACTATAACTGGAGATTTCGTGCACTCCAAACTAAATATCATTTTGACTAGCGTTTGACAACAAACCCACGTCGAGAAACGAAAGAAATTATGTACAGATATTGAAAAAGCGATTTAAATTATAATTAAAAGTAATGGATAGTACGCACTCGATGGACCGCAAATGAATGAATGTTTAATTGAATTACTCCCCACAAATAAAAGCAATTTTCTTATTGCCCTGCCCATAGCAAATGTAATTTAATTAATGGATCGCATAACTCTGATTAAATAATAATCATGGAGTGAAGCGAAGCTTAAAGTCTTCGAGATCACCATTCCGTAATGTGATATCGTATCTCTAAATGCAAATAAAAAAAAAATGATAAATGACGTTTTTAAAAATGTTATACAAGACATACCATATATGTATTATACAGCTAATTATAGATGCAGTTCCATGTTTTTATAATTGAAATTATTTCTCACCTATATCAAACAATTAAAAAATCTACGAAACCATCAATTTACTTATTTCAAAGTTTTTAATACCCTGATATTATAATATAATATAGATACATTTGATGTTACAGACGTCTCAATTAATATATATATATATATATATATATTATAGGTTCCTTTGACGCACCATCACCTCAAAACTACTGAACATATCGAGATGCGACAATGACCATTCGACGCGGAATTTTTCGTAGATGGTTATAGGTTATTTATTTTTTGGATTCTATCGACCCTTTATCGATTTACTTTTATATACATTTTTTCCGCTAATAAAAACCTCATAAATAACATAATAAAATATAAAAAAAAGACTCATATTTCTTAATTCATTTGTTTTTTAGATTAGGTATAACTTATTTAAAAACTATATAACGCAATGAAGAATATATTAAACGCTTTGGGAGCTGCGGTGTGTGTATATATGTATATTTGAAACTACATTTATAAATTTAGAATATAAATCACGTTCTTATTTGTAAAGCGACCCTTATTTCTAAGAATATAAATAATACGGAAAAATAGCAATCCGATAAAAGATAATAAATAAAACATTAACACTCGATACCTTCCAATAGCTTTTGTCTAATCTAATAAATGTTTAATAAGAATTAGGTGAAAGTGGCGCTCCCTGACCAAGCATTGGGGATGTTCATTGTATTAGCATTAGAGAATGATGCAGTGTCAAAATTGCCACTAACAAAGATTACTACGTAATCAAAAATCGGCCAGTAAAATGAATACAATATAACGTCAACGTCTTACATAGAAAAAAACCTGGCTGAGACAGAAAAATAGATACAAATATATAGTATCTTGACTGTGTCGTTCAATTTAAAATGTAGAGTAGTTCTGATAAAAATCAGCGATTACGTAGTTGTAATCTAACCACAATATATTAAAATATAACTCCAAAAGATAGTGGGTAATGCAAAAAACTTCGAACGTCAGAATTGCTTGGTTCCGTGCATACGAATCAACGTTAAAGTCTTTAGGTATATTAATATCAGAATATATCTATATTGTTTTCATCGATTTAATAATTAATACGATATTGTACTGGGACATAAATTGAACAGCTTAAATAGCAAACAATTTCATTCGATTATATTAACTGTCAGGAAAACTCGTTCTATAATCGATAGATTTACATATCGATTGATATTTAATTGAGTCAACGAGCGAGTGCACTTCAATAACGGGAATAAGTTAATTATAAAAGGCAATTGATTTAAAAGGAGCCGTATCATGGCCGCGGTATGAGTAACAGAAAAAGTTTTCAATTTCACTAAAAGGGACTGGTTTGTGTCTCAGAAGTCTCGTCTGGTTATCGGCTTGTAATGTATGAAGTTACTCGTCGCGGCTTTATTTTATAACTCACTTCACGTAATAGGCTCCGAGTTGCTTTAATTCATTTTGGTCCTCGTTGCGCGAACCGTTTACTAATTTGCCTCAACAGCCCATCTTGTGTAAATATATCTCCTTGGTCTCTTAAATAATAATCTAAGAATTTTATTATTGTACCAACTTGAAAACCCTTGTGTTAAATAAAATTTAATTGGTCTATATATAAGTTATTCATATGCTATTCAAATACAATAATAATCAGAATGTGAAGGTGTCTTGAAAACAAAAAAAAAAGTTACAGAAAATATAATTTCTAGTTTTATCAAAGTTAATATAACTAGAGCGATATCAAATCAGTTGAACATTGAGTGGAACGATAAACGACGTTATTAGAGGAAATTCCAGGGTCTTCTATTTACATAAAATCCAGACTGTACATGTATAGTTTTAATAACAAAATAATAAATTCATCCATAAATACGGTTCATAAATTATCACGACAACGATTTGGGAACATTTTACAACAGCCATCAAACATTCTTTATGATCAATAGGGATGTGACTGCATCGCGTTTCATAATTAATACGAGACGTTTGTTTTATAATGTAATAAAACATCAGCAAAATCCGCTATCAGTTTTGTTACATCATTATCCTTGTTATATTATGTTAACAATCGTTATATGTTTTAGTAATCGTAAAAAGCTTTCGATTTTATTAGTCTTAGATGTAAAGTATCTAAGACTGGTTCTGTGTAATTTATTTTCTAATACAATGAAACATTAATTTCAAACTGTAACTTTATCAAAGCGAATATATATATCAACTCTAATGAATAAATTTATGGATATTGTAATTATTGTTCCATTAGTGATTGGACTGGTTAGTTCTATTTAGTATAGTTTATTTTCATAATAATGTAAATCAGGAACCAATTTGAAAACAAAGATAATATTCCACGGTAGTAGAAGTTATGAAAGACGAGTTCAGAAATCGAAATTGAGTCGGACATTTCAAATAGATAAAGCGGTATCTATCCTTTATAGTAGAGAGAACTTTATAGTTTTGTTTTTGGCAGTTTTGACACTGCTTCTATCTACTTATTTGTTCCTTCGACTGCATCTAACTGCGGTGAAACTTTTAACTTCCCCGACGTATATTCTACCTGAGTATCACTTATATGGATCGTGTGAGATTTTTCTTTATTATCTGCTACTGCATTTTGCTATTCGCCAATTACTTGATCGGAATATTGGTCCGTTTTTATATCTGTTTCAATCCACACCAATGGAGTTATTCCGATTATTTATAAAATGTTTATTTTTATTTAATTTGTAAATGAAATCATTAGGGATTTATTTATTGAATATCCTGTTAGTTATTTCCCGTATACGGGATAAAACATCATTCAAATTATATTTACTTCTTAACATGCATTTCGCTTTGCCATGAACGTCTAATTTACGTATTACTCAGCCAAAATAACGGTCCATTCATAAATTACACTACCATAGACCAGTAGTAGATCCAATAATCGTTCGTTGTAACATTTTACGAGAGCATCTCAAAGAACAGATAAGGCTCCTGGGGCATTGTGCCGTTCCTTCAGAATGGAGGCGGGTGACAAGAGACACCTGAAAACAATAAACACGAAATTGCCACAATAATCGGCCCTCATGATCGGCGCAACGACTGTCAGACAATGGGGCAGATTACGCGATAGGGGTTTAACCGAATAGCAGCTAACTCGATTATGCGGCCATCCGTGATTGTGTTTCAACCTATTAATGTTTGAATTTCGTTTATATTATTGCGGCGGCCGAGTACTGCCAGTAATCCAATATGGGTTGATATTAACGAAATTTCGCGTCGAGTTCACGGTTTCCATTATATTCTGACTTTAATCTCTAATTACCTACTCAATCAAGAGATTTTTTTTTAATAATAATAACAAGGCAGTACATTTATACCGTAATTATACAATTATTATATAATGCTAATACATTGCCGTTTATAAAATGAAAGTTTTATAATATTTAAGTATGTAATTAGAACGTATTTTGAAATAGTTTGTTTCTTAATTGTAAAAATATACTTAATTAGAAACATTCATACTGTTTGTGCTATATATGAAGTACGATAGTTTTCGGAAACAATAGTCATACGGAACGAATGTGTCTGTCTCTATGATGAAGGGTGCGAAATGTTCACCACAGCCGCACCGAGCAATTCTCGCGCCGGCCATACCTTGATTAAAGAACAACTTAAAGGAAAGCAATCTGCTAAATAAGTACCGCCGCAGTAAACACGCTGTGGATGATGCTTTACTTAAAGCCAAATTATTATAACTCTATTAAAATAGATTATACAAATTATATACTAATAGTAAACGTACAAAACTTACCTAAGGGTTTGCCTGATCTAATAATAGGAAGTCCAGTAATTAAATAAACTCTTTTATCTAAGAAATAAGGTTTATGTTCGTTAATATTACAAAGGCAATTACCATAGAATTATAATGTCACTGATTTTTATTCGATGTTGAACCAGGACATTGCTTTCTCTTATGCCAAATAAGGACGGGAGGTTTTTTTCTTCTTCTTATTATTTAGCTTGCACTCGGTTCTGACCTTTTGTTCACTCCTGGAGGAGCCGAATCTGGGATAGGTTATGAGTAAATTAAAGACGTATTAAATTAATTTAGCATTTCGATTGTATTCGGGGTAGAAGCATTGCCTTTTATAATAGGTATGATAAATTGAGTTTACACAGATTTCTATCCGTACAATCTGTTGCATCGGTTAATACTAAATGAAAATTAGTGAAATGAAAACGGATAATGGTATTCACTTTTAATATCGTTATTTTTGCAGTATGTGTGGTGGCGTACATTTAAATAAAATTTCAAAGCTTAAATAATGTCGTATTATTATAAATATGAGCAATGTGCTTAATTGAAGTTGGAAATGAATTAAGGTGTTAAACAATTCTGTTTTTTTGTTATCGTCATTTTTTGCACAGCACAAAGTAACAAGGGTATTCCAATATTAAGAGATTTGTAGGTTTTTATAGTACATTGATTTTATCGCTTAACACTTTAGGCCAAAAATTCAAGATCTAACAAGAACGACTACTATTAGTTTCAATTTTATCGGATGTCCCAAAGATTCCTGTTCTTTCAAACATCGCGTATAATGGATACCTTAAGGTAGATATTAAAGAATATTTAAAAATTATCAAAAGTCATTAAAAAGTAAAGTTATTATTTCGAAAAGCGAAAAGTAACTTATAATGCCACCACAGATGTTAAAAGATAAAGAATTTTATAAATGTCATAATAAACTTTAACCTTAATGAAAATAAAAATGCGATTATTATTATAGGTTGAGCAATATTCAGAATGGCGTTACTTGGTTGAATTATTTAGCTTCACGTCTGGCTCCTTTACCGGTGTTTCCGCAGGTGTGGATATCATTGTCTCTGTCCCTCGTATGTTCATAAAACAAGGAAACCAGAAGGCGCACTTGTATCGCGAAATCGGTCATAATTCACACGAACACATTTCGTATAGATACTTAGAAATAAAATTACGTGATTATGTTGTTCAAATTGAAGCTCGTATATTCCTTGCAATATTGATGTGAAGACGAAATGCCCTAATTTGTAAAATGTGATTAATCTGGATGACTTTTTTTTTTATTTAGTGGTGTGACTGCATGGAGGTTCATATTCGATGAAACTCCCTCATGAAGTCACTCATTCTTTAATCTCGCTGATGAATTATGATTAGCTGAGTGCACTCAATCCTATTAGTGTTGTAGATTTATTTTGTCTGACGACTGTAATTCAATTGGGCTCGTTTCATTACAATTATTACTAAGAAATTATATATGGTATATATATTTATTAATTGAAATGTTTTCTACATAAGATTGTTTTATTATAATGGTTAATTTTAATACTTTTAAGATATTTGCATCACTATTTGCTGATAACCACATGACGCATTTTTATAGTAAAAATTTTTGAAACTAATCGTTTTAACTATGATACAACAAATTTTACTATGACCAGATCTGTGTTTAGTTTTGTGTCCATCCATCCAACCGTAATGGCGTCAACTGATGGACATAGGTCTCCCCCAAAGATAAGGAGGGAATTGCTATAATCACCACGCTTGGCAGGCGGGTTGGCGATCGCAGTAGGTGTTTGTGGTCCCCAGAGGATGCTGCTGCTCATCTCCTGGTGTATCCCTTAGTCGCTTTTTACGACACCCACGAGTAGATATGAGGTAGTATTATTCTTAAGCCGGGCATCACACGGCATTTGTGTATTTAATTAATATTAATAACTATCTGTCTGCCCGCGACTGCGCCCGTGTTTCATATATTATTTTGTATTGGTTTTTATACTGTGTTTAATTTTTTTATACGAAACCCCTAATTATTTTCCTAAAATTTTTTGACTAACAGAAAGTAAAAATAGTTCTCATAAATTATAGGGCAAGTGGCCCGTAAAACTGTGCATTGAATCAGATTTTATTCAAATTTTTATGATGTTCTTTTTTTTTACGCAGAACTCTAATTATTTTTGAAAATTAAAAGTACCCTAAGTTACCCGGAGTGGTTTCAGCTATTCTATCAAAAAAAGTCCCGTTAAAATCGATCCACCCGTTCCAGAGATTACTCATTACAAACAGACAGAGAGACAGACAAAAATTGTAAAAAATTGTATTTTTGGTATAGGTACCGTATATACGTTCATATCTATTTTGTAATAAAAAATATTTTTGACATTACAAACAGGCACTTCAATTTTATTTATTTATTTCTTACACGGAGTAGGCTCAGTGCTTTGACCACAATCTCACCTGATGTTAAGTGACGATGTAGTCCAGGATGGTAAACACACTAAGCATAGAGGTACTGGTTCTTAAGTGATGATGTCGGAACACACCTATTGGTATTTGGTTTTCAAACTTGAGGGTGGTAGCTACCCAGGCGGGCATCATTAGAAAATGCCCTACCATCATGCTATGGTTTCCTCACGATGTTTTCCTTCACCGAAAGCTCAGGCCGATTTTAGAGTCGGATAGGTGGGGATCGAACCCGCATCGATTGACGCGGAATCCGGCCGTACTACCCGCTGCGCCATCATCGCATTAGTATATATAAACTTATAAATATTACTAAATACTATTAGAACATTTTAATCATAAAACATCTGATATAATGTGAAATGTAATAGTTAACGTAGGTCAACTTATATACCAAATTGTTATAGCAATACAATCAAGAGCGTAAATTAAGACGAAATAATAAAATGCACCTGAAATGAAACGCATTCGAAACGCGCATTAAAATTCACTGGCTGCCCAACAAAAACCTTTATGACCCATACACCGGCACGTAATAGCTCGCATTGGGACCCACAAACTCCGATTATCCAAACATAGAGCGCCCGAAACAGTGCTGTGAAATTTTAACGTGTAATTGATTATGAAGTTGGCCACTAATGGGCGAAAATAGTTTCTAATTTGGAGCGTGGTGGCAGCATATAATTGGTCTCGGACCGAGTCTGTGTTAATCATTAAACTGGCACGGAACGCGCTGGATATGCGGATGTGAGCTCCCCAGCGGCTCAACTGGAGCATCCTTCAATTTAACCCTGCATTGTTTCCAGTTCGCGTTTTACGATTAATAACCGAGCTAAAAAAAGTTGTCGTTGACAGTGAGGTAGAATTTACTTTCGCATAGTTTGCTCCCCTGTGTCTACGTCAGACGCTCGTTAAATCCTAATTCGTGCGTATTGACGCGACGTTTGGAAAGTCAGAGTTAATGGAAGGCGTGGTGAGCTTTTTTGCTTCGGCTGCGTCTAATCTCGGATGGTTGCATTCGCTACGGGTTGTTTTCCGAGTAGCGTAGCGTGTTGCTGTCACCGATCAGTAATTATTCACGAAGATTCGCTTCACCGGCTGTCCAGTTGGAAAAAAGCTCTCCTCTTACATTTAAAACGTCAATATGCGGTATATAATCAATATCGTAAAGACTAACAAGAACGGGTTTGTGCCTATTATTAATCTATATAAATAAATAAAATTGGAGAGTCTGCTTGTGCTGTCAAGATTTTCTTTTTATTAAATATGTATGTATACACGTAACCTATACAAAATTTCTTTTTTTTTAATTTTTTGTCTGTTTGTTCCGGCTAATCTCCGGAATGACTGGACGGATTCTGACGGTACTTTTTACGGTAGATAGCTGAAATTACTCTCCGTATAACTTAGGGTACTTTTAATATTCGACAATAATTAGGGTTAAAATAAAACTCATAATTTTTTTTAATCCGATTTAATACACAGTTTTACGGGCAAGTGCTTGAACTTATGAGAAATATATTTACATTATCTAAGTACTAATTTTTTTTTAGGAAAATAGGGTTCCGTATTAAAAAATTAAAACGCAGTGAAGAACATAAAACGCGGGCGTAACAGCGGGCACACAGCTAGGATAGAATATAATCTTTTTGAGTACTAAATTCGAATCTGAAATTGTATTTACAAGCAGTTCACCCGGTATTTTCGTCCTCATTCTAATTAGAAACGAACAGAAATTTCAAATTTCCACTTATGTTGAAGCTGATTCTCATACCACACCTACTAGGTACGTATTTATGATACACGTAAATTAATGTTAGAATAATTCTCATTAATATCATACTTTAATTTGAATCGAAACTACAGAAAAGTTAATTATGGTTACAAAATAATTTATACCGAAGAAATGATTAATTGTTTTACCACTAATTAGTAATTCCATGTGCACCGCATGCGCTGATATATGATTTTACTTGGGATATAAATTTACGAATACGGCTATAAAATTTAGTTATGTGTATTATAAATGTAATAATAAAACGATTTGTTACTCTTTATTGGTCAAGCTTTTTAGTGCTCTACTCATATACTATAATATTATACTCAAGGCATAACATAGTTAATTAACTCCTTTTGTTGATTATACAAACCAGTCATTGACACAATTTGTTAGCGCAGTGTGCATGCTTCCGGTCAATATCCGTACCATTATTTATGGCCGCCCGATCGGACGCACTCTCGAAAAACACAAAAATAAGAGACGCGAGCCATTCGTCACGGGTTCACAATGGCCAGCATTGTTTCAGGCGTGCCGGCTCTTAATGCCCGATTCCGTTGTACCAGAAAACGAGTTTGTGCGGAATAAAAGAAATACAAACGAAAGGTCGCGCCAGTCAACGCGACATCAACAACAAAATAGTGCGAGGCTGCTGCTCCGGTTGCCAAATTTAATTGAAACGTATTTAAAATATTAATTAACCGGAACGGCGGCGTCGTGATCACTCAGCGGACTTTATTATTGCTACTTTTTTTTTCACCGACACGATCTCAATCACAAAGGTGTTTCTTTTTTTTTTTTATTTTGCTATTTATTCGTTATTTTTAAGGCACATAATTTGCTATAGTTCAGTCAACGTAGAGTCGTGTTTCACGTTCTCATTAATCGCTTGAATAGTTGTGCTAATTTTTTTGAGAAATTATTATAGACCATAAATTTCATGGTTCTGGATTTTATGCTGTAACATAAAAAGGCCCCTGCGTACCGGAGTCTATTGTAAGTTATGGATTGAACATGTAACCGGTATAGGCAGAAACTGATATAGTTGTTACGGAAATAAAACGTCTAGACTAGTATTTTGATCCGATTTTAATAGCGGTAATGGAGGTGGAGTAGACTAGAAGCAATCTCGCTTCTCATATTTACTATTTCTTTACCGTATAAATTTATATAAATTTGGTGTTAAATGTACTACACATTGCATTGTTCCTTATGTACAATTGTACTTTTTAACTCTATGAAGTCTACTGAAGTCACAGTTACGGCTGGACATACAAATTATCAATTGAAACTCAGATTGGATTTGTTGTTATATTTTTAGATAGTCTCATATTATTTAGTCTAGATTGTCTGTTGAAGTAACGTTCTTATTATAATACCAGTATGTAAAAGATTTCACTGCTAAACAAACTTTTCCCAAACGAAGGCACGTGGCAGCATAATGTTGAACATAAGATAGTAAATTCACAGTAGCTAATGGCCATAATTTCATTGTATCATATACATTTCATAGCTCAATAGAGCTCGAGTCGTAAGCCTATTTACAAACAGATATAAACGTTGCCTTTTACAATACTTAAAGATGGTAATTTGTAGAGTATCTACACTTATATTTAATTGAAAATAAAGTATTTAACGTTAATATGTTTGTTATTGTTTAGTGTGAGAGACGAACGCCGCACCAGATGAGCGGCGGTAGTCCAGGCTTAGGGTCGCACATGCACGTCATGGAGGTGAAAGAATCGCGCGCTTCCCCGCTGCCGGTGCCATCACAGCAGCCTAATGCTACGTCTACACAACAGGCACCGCAACCACAGGTAACTAACTTTTTGGTTTTTTAACTATCACCAAGTTCATATACTTTATAGCCATATTCATAAATTGTATAGCCAGTTTAATATATGTTATATCAAACTCGCCAGCTTGAAAATAAAACATCTTAAATTGTCGATGATTTATTTACAAAAATAAAAGATAACCTACAACATTGTATCTTGTGTGATTTGAGCATGCTTCTACCAGTTATTTTTAAACTAATTGTGCAAATAGACATAATCCGCTAAAAGGGTTCACTGCTTTTGAATAAATAGTTTACATAAGACAATTATACTGTATCTATAAACATTTATATTATTTGGTGCAATGCAGAATTGAAACCACGGTCATCTTAGATTTAGTCAGAAATTATGGTGAGTATTACACGACAAAGGCGATCTAGTTTTGAGCGTATATATTACTTGCAGATCTGCGCCGGTTGCAGTAAAGTGATAACGGAACGGTATTTGCTGAAAGCATTGGACCAGCTGTGGCACGAGGACTGCCTCAAGTGCGGCTGCTGTGACTGCCGGCTCGGAGAAGTCGGCCATACTCTCTATACCCGTGCTAATCTTATACTATGCAAGAGAGATTACTTGCGGTGAGTTTGTATAAAAAAAATAGTGTAACATTTCCTTGTGCAATGGCGGTCCGGTGGGAAGAGCGGGTTGTAGGATCATGTAATTCACCAAAAATATAATGGTGATTTTTATGAAGTGTTTTTCATTATTCAGATTATTTATGTTATAATAATATTCAAAATTGTATTTCGGACTTATCCACATTTTGTGTTATTAGAACTATCATTTAAATTAGTGCGTACAAAGTCTATTACTGTGAGTAATTCATCACATGTAGGCCTTTACGGACATTTAGCTTAAACTAAATTATAAAATAGAACTAAAGTTCGGATGGTTTTAGGACTGGTCCTGAACCGCCGTAGCAACGAGTAAGAACGCATGATGGCAACTTATCCGATGCGCTGCAGAATCGAGGCAATCCCAATAGCACCCTGAACGCATTGTACTTGTATATATTATTTAACTTAATATATTAATAATAAACTAAAACCCAAAACTTATCGATACTCGTAGATGGTCATAGACTTGAGGTTGGGATTAGAAAATATCCTATCATCATACTATGGTTTTATCACATTGTTTCTCTCCATCGAAAGTTCAATTATTATTAAAGCGAAACTTGTCTTCATAATATGGTAAACATAATTAGTTATAAATATATAAACGGATAGATAAATGGAAAGATAAGATACATGAATAGTTTCATAAAATGAGACTTGAAATAACATCTGGAAACAATCTTGGGAGACATCTACTTGTGAACGTAGTTCTTTATGTTTTATCGTAACGTAAATGGCGATGGAAATTCAATAAATAATTATAATATTAATGAAACATATTTTGTGAAATATATTATGGTACATTTTAAAATTTAAATTTCTTATCAGGTTATTTGGCAACACCGGTTATTGCGCAGCGTGCAACAAAGTGATCCCCGCTTTTGAAATGGTGATGCGTGCGCGCAGCAATGTCTACCATCTCGAGTGTTTCGCTTGTCAACAGTGCAACCATAGGTAACATATTATATGTCTATTTAACAATTATCTAACTTAATATGAAGCGCACGAACAGAACACGCTTGCGGGTCGGGTCGGGAGTACGGCGGGTCTATTTACATGTATTCATATGGGCGACTTCGCGTCAGACCCTCTTTCGTGTTTTGTATGAATTGTGCTTAAATAAGATATAAATATATTTATTAACACGCGGAACTGGTGGTTATAAAAATAATAAAATATTTAGGTTAGATTATTGCTATTATAAAGGTCAAACGCCTCCAAAGGCCGTTTGTTAAGTGTTCGAATTAAAATATTTTGCGAATTTTAACACTTCCACTAATTAATTAACTAATATGAAGGTACTATTTACTACATCTACTTATATTTACCTCTTTATATTCGATGAAAGTTTTAAATAATGTATTCTTCGATCATTAAAAATATATAATAAGTTACATTACAAAGCGGAAATTTACAAATTACCTTTAGTTTTATGTTCCTTATGTATATCTTTGTAATTTACCTTTAAAATTTATATTAAATATATATTTATTTATTCGTTCATAAAATATTTACATAAATATAAGATACGATATAGCAAAAGTATAGGTATACGTATTCTGCTATTTTCCAGTAAATCTTTTAGACTGTATATTCATCTCACGGAGTATAAGGGTGCGATTAAATTTTCCGCTACATAATACAACCCTCACGCGAAATAAAATATATACTTAATTTGTATTTTTAATAGGGTCTTTTTAATAGTGTTTTTTCTTTAAAAGGATATCGGCAGAATTTACAATAGACTTAAATTTAGCATTGCTATTTTTTTTTAATAAGTTAGTATCGAATATTAATCGGTAGGTATAATGCAAAAATGTTTCTTATTATATTTTTCAACCATACCTATGCTTTATACTTATATGTCATACTATTTATCTTTCAAGTAAAATATCTCATTGTTATTTTAGTCTATTCAAAATCATGATGACATCAGAATTTAGCTTCTTTCTCGATTTTAGTTTATTACAAAAATGTAGTAACGTAGGCAACTATGACCGACTGCATCGCGACTACTGTACACATGTGAAAATCCGCCATAGTCACGCAAAAAAACGCGTCGCACTCCGAAATAAGCAATAAGTATACATTCAGATCTAGAAGCTTTAATCATAGTATATTTAAGCTGGATTAACGATGGTAACTGTCCATAGATACTAGTCTAACGTCGCCATCATTCTTACACTGTATTTACTTGATATGCAGTTAGTTATATTGTAGAGATTTAATTTGAAAAAATGTACGTAATGTGTTACAATGCATACATGCGTATAGTTTGTTGTGAAACAGTGTCTGTGTGAAATTTTATTCCGTTATTGTCTCGGAGGTCTGTTTAGGTCGGCTAGTCGTCAAGTGAATACGGTAAACAGGATTTGATTTCCCAGGTGCACACTGATTTTTGTATTGCGTTAATACGATGATGTTTATTGAATTCTTAACCAGTGTAGCAGCGAAAACTTTTTTTATAATAACTCTGACTTTATTGGAACCGTTTCAAACATATAACATGCTATAATTGTCTTATAGTTTTAACTTATTGTAACTAGTCCACAATCGTTATCGAAAATATAAACATACAGAATATTTCCAAATTTTATTATTGATTAAACTAAAATATATCTAAACATAAATGTAGATCTTAAAAAGAAAGAAAAAGCGGTTGATAAACAGAAGAGATAAACTGTTTTTCTATTGCCTATATATTTGTGCATAAATGAATCAGAAAGTTTTTTTTATAAATTTTATTATTTAGTTATTTGTATGAGATTACATTTCATGTCAGATTTATTAAATGTGCAGAAAGTAGACAATATAACTGTATATAGGTATATGCGGCAATAGTTTGAATCACATCGTAGACAATAGAGTTAATCAAAAAGGTGATCTTTTAACAAATAAAAAAAAACAACTAACGTTTCCCCTTTTTGTTTTAGCTGTAAACTCGAATACGTTTTCAGAATAAGATTGTAGACACGCATGGAGCAATTTTCACTGGACTGTGTCCGTTTAAATAATAGAAAAGTCGCGAAGATTGGAGCCGCCTTGAATGGTTTATATGTCACTCGTGGACCTTTCTCCTGTTATTAGACTTCGCGCGACATTCTCACTAAATTATATATTCATTCTACTGTTCTTTCAATCCAGATTCAGCAGTCCGATAACCATTTATAGTACACTGTTTCTCAACCTTGTTTTGGTCATCGCTCTCTTTGTGAATGTTTTTTTTTTGCATTTTCTTAGATCATATTTTTAATATGACCTCGCCCCCTCTGCGCTATCTCAGTGCCCTCTAAATTTTTCTGAGTCTTCTACAATCACATGGAGAACTTAGGATCTAGTAGGATAGTTTAATTTCGTTTCAAATTGAAAAATGATATCCATTAATATTTGTGGTAAAGTCTGGATTTCATGCTTGTTACAAAATATTTACCATCCGCGTATGTTTATGACGTGTTAAACAGTATGCAACGTGACTCCAAACTATTAAATATCACGTACAAATCAATTTCCACGGTGGGTAGAAATCTGAATCCAATTTGCGGGCTGTCCGATCGGAGCGGACGGCAGATATCACGTTCACGGGCGAATATCGCTAAACGGCTTAATAATTTAGTAGCAATCTGGCGGCTGGCGACGGATGACGGTAGACGCGCTCGCGGCGGAACCTGCGTGCTCTCGATCGTAGGAACGTCCGCCTCAAACCGTGATTTACATATCTTCATTCAAGTTTTGATTTGAAATTCGGAAATATTTACTATAGATCAAAGAGTCCTACTACTGTCACAAGAGATATATTAGAATATATAGAAACGATAGCTCAACTAGATACCATTTAAACTTTAATAAAAAACTCATCATTATTTTTTTCCCTGTAAGCGATTCGCTTTTTTTCAATTTACCGTTGGCACGATTTCTTTTTGGATTAAAGTTAGTTAAACACAATTGTTGTACAGTTTGAAACAAACTGTCAATAGAGGCGGCACCCGTTTAATATAAAACGTCAAACTTAGCGCTTCCACCGACGCGGCGCAGCACAATAGGACGCTATACAAAGCTTAACTTGCACCCAGTCATTAAAATTTCGTTTTCCATCTTTTCCATTACGCGGCTGCAGACAAAAAATAGCGAAATAAAAAAAAAACAAGCGACAAGCCTGAAACAAAAGTCGGGAACGAAGAGAACAGGAAATAAAGTTAATTAAGAGCTGCGAAATCGACTGAGTTGCGGTGGAAATTGGCCCCTTAAAAAATGAGACATTTGTAGCGGAGCTATAGCGCTTAATTTTTGTGACAAGTGAAACAAAAGAGTTGGCAGGGTGGACTGAGACGTCGGGTCGGTGGAGGAAGACGGGGGGAGGGAAGAGGGGAGATAAGGTCGGTGTTATCACCGGTGGTTCCGGACGGTGGCGGCCACTGGCGAGTCGAAGGCGATACCTTTTGTTTAGCCACATTGAGGGATGCTCGCTTGCGTGACGTTATCGCGTCTCCTTGCCTCGCTCTGACCTTTCCACTAGTGATAGTAAATTTTATTCCTTACGTTTTTTACGCTTCTCTTTTGGTTATTTATTAAAGTGATAGACGTGATTGTATCTAAGTTAAAAAGAAAGAAAGAAAACTTGTACGCGGCTTATTAAATTTAAAGAGAATCCTTAAAAATATACGTGGGTGCTTGTAGTTTACTAATTGGATCTCTCTACTTGTTGCGATGGAGGAAATAGGTAGAGGATTGATTTATTTATTTAAAGTAACTAGTTTCTGTACATTTGTTCTTGTACTTATAAAACCAACAGCTTGCTCAAAATTCGCTGAAAGAAACGGTATTTAAGTTTAATATACCTGTATAAAACTTTCCATAGTAACATTTAACATTACAAAATGCTCCTTTGTGACTAATTGAATAATTTTTTCCTATTATAAGTCATCTTTTCAATTAACCAGAACGGTAGTAAAATTAAGGTAGTTATCGATAACACAAATAGTAGTAAACCAAAATAAATATAACACATACTACACACAAACATAACGAAATATCTGTTTCATTTTAACAAGCGTTTTTTTACTAGTAATATTTGTAAACCTGCTCTTGTGTTAATTAATTCTCAATTTGATGGTACATTTTTGAATTATTTTGTCCATAGATTCTGTGTAGGAGACCGGTTCTACTTATGCGAGAACAAGATACTTTGCGAGTACGACTATGAAGAGAGGCTGGTTTTTGCAAATATGGCGTACAACCCGCCACCGCTCGCACATCTTAAACGCCAGACTACTCACTTACCACCTCCACCGGTAAATATTTACGACAGCTTTTATTTTGTTTATTTTACTTCATTTTATATCAGATTTCTCATGTAAAAATAGGAACGTAGGGATGTTAACTATTCATACCATACTATGTTCTATAAAATAATGGCAAGTTTTAAGTTACAACTTTACACCATTTAGGATCCAACCAAACAAAAAAAAAAAGGATACCTTGATCGTGTATTTTCTAGCAATATTGATGGATGTATTTTTTTAGTCAGATTCAATAAGACATTTATAACTTCGTCTTGTTTATGTCATATAAAACATAGACTATAACTTTTAGTATTTTATTTAGTGCTCAAGATACCTTAGAGTTTATCGTATAAATGAGGCTATAAATGATATTCTTTTGAACAGTTGCTGTAATCTGAAAATGAAAGTGTTTGAAAATTGAAAAATTCAAGAAGACTTGTCATGAATACCCTACATATCGGTCTACAGATATGAGTAGGATTAGATTACAGTTTCTCAACCTTATTTTGCTCACCTATCTTAATTTTTTTTTTGTCTTTTTTAGACTATATTTTAACCCGCCCACGCCCGTTCTGCACTAACCTAATCCCTCTAATTTTCTCTGGGTCTTATACTTCCACAAGGGTGTGTTATCGCATACGTTGAAAACCTAGGGATTACATTAATCATAGATAATTAAGATGAGTAATGAATATTTTTTCAACAGACAAGTAACGCGATGGGCGCATTGATGAACGGTTCTAGTCGTTCTGGCGATCTTAACAACAACATGTCGGGCTCGTCGCCAGCTCCATTCGCGGCTCCCCCGCACCTCAAGCCCCTCGGCCTCTCAGCGTCCAGCTGAGACTATCGCGTGTGAGACATAACTCACCCGTACGCAAAGTATCAAAACTGATCGCGCGCGCTACAACGGACATGTAACGCTGAAAGACATTGTCAATGTGTAAGAGACCTTTTCTCTTGACGGAATTTTCAACAAGACGTGTATGTATAAACACACTTTGTACTGTAATTATTATTATTAACAACAAAGTAAATGCCAAACTGTAATTAGATTTCTCATTGTTTTTAGTATTTACATTTGTAAATTATTATTATACTGAATGTATATTTTACACATCGTGAAAATCTCAGATATTTGATCTCAAGTGAGCAAATAATATATAATTAGGATAATTTAAAGTTTCGTAATGTAAGTCTTATTAACCAATGTTTTTTTAAAGTCAGCATGTAACTCTAGTAAGCGTATAGAGCAAAAAGTTATTGTCACAAAATAAGATGCACATTAAGAAGTGCTAATGTATAAATCAAATATCTATATGTGTATAAATAATAAGTGTCAGTTATAAGACTGCAGTGATTGATTTTGGGTTTGGATAACGTAAAATGTACAGTAAAAATAATTGTTAATGTAAATAAAATTAAGCAGTTTACTCTTGTACAGGAGAATTCCATTTTTTTAAATGATCAAATAAATTAGTCGATCTATCTTAGTTTATGTAAGGTCAGTAGTTTTTTAGACTATAGTGGAAGTTTTGTTTAATACATTTTAATCTATTTATTACGTATAACTTGACGCAATGGCTACTTTAAATGTTTAGGCAATGAAAATAGAAAAGTGTGAAATTTCACTATTAATTTTGATTAACATTACTTTTATTTCTTTCGTATTTTAATCGAATGTTAATACTTAAAGAATTTTTGCAATGTTTCGTAGAGTGTACCATTTTTTATTTTATCTCTATTTTTTTTTTTTTTTTATTTTTGTGTTAATCCTTTCCCATGAAAACGATCAAATACTTTATTAAATTTACAGGGGAATATGACATACTACTTATAAACTAATTTCAGTAAGGTTAGAGCAACATTTACGGATTACTTTTCTCATTAAGGTGTTATTAATCATGTCAAGTTTTATGTCATAAATAAACCTCCCAGACACATACATTTTGTTAGTTTGTTTTGTATGTGCATTGTATAATTTGTTAAGTTTATTGTATAAACATTGTTATGGTGTTTGTATTATTATTCTTGTAAATATTATACTATAGTTAGTTATTATAGTTATTATAGTTAGATCACTGTTTAACATAATCAGTGAATATATAATATTTGAATTATTAGTAAAATATCGTAATATGTGTTAAATAAACATAATTAACATTTATATTAAATTTCTAAATAGTTCAAATTAGTTACTTTAGTAATAATAATATTATTATTCATATTATATTCTCTAACATTGTCAGTCGTAAGATGAAATCGTTTTGCATTTAATAACGTACAGTTGCCAATTATGTCCATTTAGGATTTACTTTTTTTTTTTCTCTCCTTTCAATGTGCTTTTTTGAAGCATTAAACCAATGTAAACATGTACGTATTGATTAATGACTAATTAATGACTAATGATAATTGTTTCTACTTGATGTTGACAACTGTACAGTATCATGCATTCCTAATGCGCGCATACGCACGATTGCTTAGATCCTTCTTAACACATTCATATAAATATGGATGCCAGTTTTTTAACCAATGATACGACCAAAGATTGTAGCTCATTAAAAGCCTTGTTCAGAATAATTTTGTTTTAATTAATTCCCACACCCATTAGTAGAGCGTACTGATCCGTATCGCGATTTAAGTTATGGTATCGATACTATATCAATGCCAATTTATAAATTAAAACGATATCGAAATGCGTATTGTATTCGAAGCTCTAAGGTTTTTGAGTTTGAAAAATAATTAGGGTTCTGAGTAAAAAATTAAAGCTCATGAAATTGGGAACAGAATCCGAAACAACCTCACTGGCAGGTTTTGAATTTGTAAGAAATATAATATTTATTTGCTTTCTGTTAGTGTCAAAAATAATTTAAGGGAAGTAATTGGGGTTAAAAAAAATTATGAAAAAAAAAATGATTTCATATTTAGTTTCTCTTAGTACCAAAAACAATTTAGGGCTTGTACAAAAAACTATTAAAAGCTGTTCTACAATAAAATATATGATACGCGAGCTGAGACGCGGGAACAGCCAGTTGAACATAACAATGAAAATCTGTGAATAGTTATTGGACTCCATAGAAGACAACTATAAAAAATAGGAAGTTAAGATTTGTCTAGTAAATCTTCTCCTGTCCATAGTAAGATCATAATATATTTCATCGATTAGATTGTTTATTTTTTTTGCTTCACCCTAATAAATTTCATGAAAGTTTTCAGAAAGTGAGTTTACAAAGTAACAGAAAAAAACTATAATTTTCCAAAATACTTAGGAATATATGTTGTCTGAATTACTCTCAAAGAATAAATATATCTGTACTAATAAATTAAATTGAAGTGTTTGTGTGTAAAATGTCAAAATATATTTTTTTACTAAATAGATATAAATGTATATACGAAATCTATACCAAAAATATAAGTTTTAAAATATTTGTCTGTCTGTTTGTTCCGGGTGATCTCCGGAATGGCTGGATCGATTTTGACGGGACTTTTTTGGTTAGATAGCTGAAGTTGCTCCGCGTAACTTGGCCAAATTTATTTATTTCAAAAATAATTAGGATCCCGCGAAAAAAAATTAAAACTCATGGTATTGTGAATAAATTCCGATTCATTGTACAGTTTTAATGACATGTATCCGAATGAGTGAGAAATCTTTGCTTAATGTTAGCATAAAAAAAAAACAAGAATAATTAGGGTTCCGTTAAAAAAAATACAGTGAATGCGAGCACAGCCGCGGGCACACAGCTAGTTATATAATATAATCTACAAGAGACCAATAAAAAACACAAAGAATATAATATTCTCTAACATGGACAGGGTGAACGGAAATTTGAAAAGGTGCTTCTAGAATGAAAGAATGGAGAACAGAGCGACCTCATATCAGGAGCATAAAAATGTCATCTCTGCGGCATTGTAGCGTTTACCGATATCACCTGAATCGTATATACTCACATGAAATTGAATGTAGGGTTAGCACACACAATAAAACTTTAATTAAACACTACAAATATATCTTATAAAGTATCTAAAATAAATGATTAACAGCGTTAATTATCATTAGTAGTTTGTTCTGGAAATTTATTTCATTTATAATCTTATTTTTTTTTTATTAAATAATATAAAATATTTAAGTACATCTACTACAAGTATTTTTTTATTATATTGTTTTACTAGCTGTACGCCCGCGGCTGCGTTTTACATTTTCTTCACTGCGTTTTATTTTTTTTATACGGGACCTTAATTATTTTCCTAATATTTTTTTAAGTACTAGAAAAAGTTACTATATTTCTCACAAATTCAAGCACTTGTCCGTATAACTGTGCATTGAATCGAATTTTATTTACGCAGAATGTTAATTATTGTCGAAAATTAAAAGTCCCCTAAGTTAACCGGAGTAACTTTAGATATCTACCAAAAAAAAGTCCCGTCAAATCCGTCCAGCCGTTCCGGAGATTAACCGGATCAAATTGACAGAAAAAAATTGTATTTTTGTTGTAGGTATCGTACATACATTTATACCTATTTAGTAAAAAAGAGAATGGCATTACAATCAGACACTTCAGTTTTATAAATTAGTATAGATGCTTTATAATTACAAAATATTTTAAAATGTAATGTTGTTACTGACGGCCCATCCAGAACGTGGTACGTGCAAAGTGGAGAAAAATCACCCCAATTTCCCGATTCCCCGCTTATCCTCATTGTCGCCCCAGCACACCGTGATAGAATTGTTATCGATGCCATCTTTAATTTCGCTAGCACAAACATAGATCTATCACACCACACATACTAAATAAAATATAACGTAGACAAAATAAATTAATTATAAAATCAAATTCTGCTTGTTTAATTCTGTTATATTAATAAAATTAATTACACTAATTAGTGGTTTTTATTAGTACTTTTTAGTGGGGTTTTTATTCAATACAATTCAATGAAACATAAAAGTATTACAAAGGTACAAAAGGTTCTTTTAAATACTATTTTAGTTAAAGCTCTTTATTATTTTGAAGAATTACTTTATTATTATTTAGGTTATTTTTTTAATAAACACTAACAAATCATTTATAAGGATTGAAGGTTTTTAGTGATGGGCACAAGGTTATCTGAATTGCTTACGGCTTTATTTATCACTTGGTACCTACTTGAATATTTAATTTATGCAACGACTTCAGCTGGCTTCTTTTTGGAATGCATACAAAGAATGAATTCATTAAATAAAATCTACATATATACCTTTTGTCGTTGGTTCAGTATACTACAAAATGATTGTTTAACAATCAAGTTACCTTTCTCGTACACTTAAACTAATTAATTTTCTGCAGTTAACAAAAACAAAAAAATTCGTAAACATACCTGCTAAAGTGCGCAATTTCGACACAATATTGTAAGTAATTATAAAGGATGCATGCAAAATCATTATATTGAAAATGTACAATTAAAATATCACAATGGTAATGTATTTGATAGAAATCCATTAAAAAAAATAGATATAATTAATAAAGAAATGATAGGAAAAGTAAATAAATAAAAGCAAACGTTTCATTCCTTTCCAAACAATGGTTCGCAAATATAGGTGTGAAATCTGGAGTTCGATCAAGCCACCGAATACGGTACCTCTGTACAATGAAGTGCGTGAGGTGAAAAATGGCTTCGGCTAACGTAACAACAGCCTACAAATCAAAACCGTACGGTTAAAAAGAAAATAAAAAAAAACGTAGGAAGCCAGCGCACACCACTGATGGCTTCTTGCAATAATTTCCGCTTTCAATGAAGGCGTTTCTCTTTTTCTTATCACCGCACAAACTAAGATGGTTGGGAATAAATTGAAATACAAAATTGATTGTTGACTTTTTCCCGGTCGCTTTATTACCGTCACAAATAGGGAAAAAGATTGTGAATTGCCTACCGGCGACGGTCTTCGCGATTCTGTGATTGCGTTATTATTACAATGATATGAGATTTATTTTGTATATATACAAAATACCAATCAGATTAATCAAGTTATTCAATCAATTTACGTAGAACTGATTTGATTATAAGCAAAAAAATAAATCGTCAAAATATAACCATGTTCAAGGTTTTTAAGTTTTACGATTTACTGGTTTTCTTAGAGACTTTCGATAAAGTGATATTATTGATATTAAGTCTGTTTGTTTTAAAGCAATTACCAAAGAACAAATTAACAAGGATTAGGGTATTGCTTTAAAAAATGAGAACAAGTAAGAATGTGAACAAAATCCGTTTACAAAGTTTTACTGGCAAGTGTTCGAATTAATGAGATATATATCTTAAATTCCATTTGGTACTAAAAATAATTTGAAGAAAAGAATTAGGGTTCTGCTTTAAAAAAATTAAAACACAAGAATGTGAACAATATCCACTGCAATGCACATTTTTACTAGCGTTTGGATATGTCTTTTCTTTCTTTTACTACAGAAATAATTTTAGGATAATAATTAAGATTCCTATGGATCCGAGGAAAATGGATGAAAAACGACTGCATGGAGCAGAGATGCTAATGTTGAGATGGATGTGTGGCGTGACCAAAATGCATAGGATGAGGTAGGAATATGGTAGTTTGAAAGTGGCTCCAGTGATAGAAAAGATGAAGGGGAATTGATTGCCTTTGTATGCATATGTTTTGAGAAGAGACGAAACGCATGTGACGAAGAAAGTGATAACTATGAAAGTTGAGGGATGGAGGTGGAGAGGACGTCCAAAGAATGAACGTGGATGTAGTGTGTGAGGGAAGATATGAAGGCAAAAGAGGTGAATAGTGATATGGTGACTGATAGAGATGTATGGAAGAAGAAGACATACTGCGCCGACCCCAAATAACAAATTAGGAGCAGGACGATGATGATTAATTAAGGTTTCGAGTAAAAATCATGAAATTGTGAATAAAATCCGATTCAATGGAAAGTTTTACAGGCAGGTATTTGAATCTGTGACAAATATCTTCGCTTTTTATTAGGATCGAAAATAATTTAGGGCAAGCTAAAAAATAAGGGTAATTTATTTCCAATGATTACTTTAAATTAATTTGACGCAATGAATAAATACGCGGAAAATACGATACGCGAGCGGAGCCGTGAGAATAGCTAGTATTGAAATAAAATTGGTTTAATGAATTATGTACGTTACATTCAATCAATCAATAAAAAAAATTGGTTATTTAATTTAGGCCTTAAAGGCGCTTATGAACGTCAAAACACTAAGCACCGGTCTGGAAAACAACACAGTCGAGAGGAGCCGGGAAAAAAACTCGATCTGGTTATTTTTTTTATAAATTCAAAATATAAATATACATATTATTTTTAAATAAAATCATAGTTCAGTAAACAAATCATAGTTAGCGTTAGCAATATTAGCGAAAGCGCAGAGAGAAGTGTAAATTCCAGACATCAGTATCGTTCACATAATGGATCCAACCTGTAATAACCTTTTGAAATTAAGACATGCTCGACATAGTGCTTGAACTTATTGTCAGGTAAATCTGTAATGTTCTTTGGGATCTTATTATAAAACCGAACACTATTATCACTGACGATAGAGTTTATTACCTATAAAACTTTTATTAGATTTAATTAGCCTGAAGCGTAGCTAGCTGTGCCCGCGACTTTTTCCGTGTGGAATAGTGTCTTTGGGTAGCATTTTAAATTATTTAGGCTAATTATTTTATAAATAAGATACATACGTATAAATACTTTTTTATTTAGGTACATAAGGTTAAAGTATTAATATGAGTTTATTTAAGTACATTTCTGTAAACTACGTTTTTTGTTTTCCCATCTTTTGCCATCAGTATTCGCATGCGTGTGACGCAGTCGTCTGCCCTCACGTGTCTGGCCGTTCGGGTAAGCATACTTAGGCATATTTCCACACCTACAGCGAGCCTTACCACACCGTTCTCCGCTGCCCCGTGCCGCGTTCTACTGCCCCCGCCACGATCCACCCCTCCCCATCCTTAAATGTTACATCAGAATAGCTCTAATGTTTTATATGTTGTCGCAAACTTATTATACAGTCACATAAACCTTATATATTCCAGAAACAGAGTTTTTTCAACTAAACCTAGTAAATTCCCTTCTATCTCAATCATACAATCAATATGTTGCACATTGGGCAACGTAAATTTTATATATTTCGTTTTCTTAGTATCTAGAAGTAAATAATTTAAGGCAAACCATTTAGAAATGTTTGCTAGTGTATTATTTAAGAGCCTAACCTCTGAATAATTTCTTTTAACTTTAAGTATAAGTGAAGTGTCGTCTGTAAAAAGAACCATATCAGCTGAGTTTTTAACCATTAGCGGTAAGTCGTTAATATAAACCAGGAATAAAAACGGTCCCAAAATCGACCCCAGCGGAACACCGATTCGAATGAACGATCCCTTGGAGGTAGCCCCATTTACACTTACTTTCTGACAGTGATTTGTTAAATAACAGATTAATAAGGAGACAGAGATTGTATTATTTTTAATTCCTAACAATAAAACATATAAACTACATATAGGTAAGTTTACACAATTTCTTAAATTCATCCACTAAGTTTCTATTTTAGGAAACAATAAATCTAGTTTTATCTAGACATGTGTAGCAACCAATAAAGGTTTCTTAAGTCAAAGAAAACGGAAAGCAAGATAACTGTTATTCGTAGACCATGCTTAAATAATTTATGATATCTTGTCTATATATTATCTTTTAATGAGAATTTTAATAGACCTTTTTCGAAAATAACATTATGATATTAAACGTCTATGAAAAAGTATCAATACAAGTTGATCTACAAAGCATGGAGTACTAGAAACAAACTTAAATGTTTGTTTTAAGGTTAGGCCATAAGATAACACATAAACTATAGAAATCTATTAAAAAAAAACTGGGCAGCCATGGAAACTGCCGACAGAAGTTTCTTACTTCTGATGAAAAAACGATTTTATTAATGGTTAAATTTCATAATCTGTCGTTTGAAATTATTAACTTAACCTACCATTTAACACTCGTTTGGTGTTTATATCTATTGGCGCTACGATCAATAACTGTAATACATTTTCATATATTTTATTCATAGTCAAAAACATACGATAGGCTGCGTAAGTATAAATTTTATTATTTGTCTCTGAATGGCAGCACTTAAACGCCATTTTATACTTGATATAATGTAACATGTTGACGGCTGACAATTGTTGTTGATTGGTTGGTTGATTGGTAACGCGAACTTATAAGTTTTTTCCACTTCTGAGAATCGCATAACGTCAATGAAGACGTATGAATAAACGTATGTTTGCACTCCTAATCTAATAATCCGATTATGATGAAACTTTCGTGAGCTGTTCTGGATACGCCAGCGAAGATTCCAGGGCCTAAAACAATTATTCCCACATGATAAAAACGCTTACCGGAAACAGCTAATCTACATCTACACTTCTACACTAATATTATAAAGAGGAAGGATTTGTAACGGTCTTAAAAAATGAGGAGGTTATAAAGTCTATATGTTTTTTTTTGTATGCTTATTACCCCTATTTCTCCGTCATTTGTGAACCGATTTGGAAAATATTTTTTTAATCGAAGCAGTATACTTTTGAGGTAGTCCTATCTCCACCAGATCAGGGTCTGATCCGTTGATCTTGGGAAAAACCTTCGAACATTATAGACAATTACACGTGTTTCATATATTCGTTTCCAAAGCTAAGAAGTAGGCTTCACATATATAGCTAAAATTAAACGGGCACGAGGCGAGTAAAATCGCGGAGAACAGCTACTAAGAAATAAAACTTGCTAGATGCTTGGTATTTAGTTGTATAATTACAATAAACATTTTAAGGACTGGATATTTTAAAAATTAAGTTTTAACTACGGTTATTAACTAAGGTTTTTATAAAATAACTAGCTTTGTGCCCGAGGCTGCGCCCGCGTTTTATATATTCCTGACTGCGTAATCTAGTTATTAAATAATCATTGGAAAATGTTTTGATGGCGCTGTCCATTGAATCAGATTGTATTTAATTTTTTAAGAGTTATAATTTTTTTCTACGCGGAACCCTAATTATTTTCTAAAACCAAAAGTACCCTAAGTTACGCGGAGTAACATCAGCTATCTACCCAAAAAGACGATCCGTCAATATCTGTCCAACCGTTCCGGAGATTATCCGGAACAAAAAGACAGACAAAAATTTTAAAAATTGTATTTTCTCTGTAGGTACCGTATATACATTCATATCTATTTAGTAAAAAAAATAGCAATAGAAGTTGAAAACAGGAAAGTTGGTTTATCAATGAACCCAACTAAGACTAAAGTAATAACAAATGCTGTAAAAGAAAACATAGTAATAGGACAAGAAATTATAGAATATGTAAATGAATATATATATCTAGGACGACTTATTTCAATAAAAGACCAGTATTCCAAAGAAATACATAGAAGAATATGCAACACTTGGAAACGGTACTGGTCTCTAAAAACAATAGTTAAAAATGAAACAATTCCCATGGCAATTAAAAGCAAATTATATAACACATGTATTCTACCATGTCTTACTTATGGATGCCAAACTTGGCCTGCGACGAGCAAAAACAACAACCAAAAACTAATAGTTTGTCAACGCAGCATAGAAAGAAGCATGCTTAACAAAGACTACGGGATCGATGGACAACTTCAAAAATAAGGAAAAGAACAAAAATCAGCGACGTGTTACAAAAAATAAGAAAACTTAAATGGAACTGGACTGCACATATAATGAGGACTAGCAAAGAAAAATGGACTAAGGATGTAATAAAGTGGTATCCGAGGAACAGGAAAAGACAACGAAGAGGTCAAATCAAAAGATGGGAGGACGATTTACCAAAAAGATGGAGA
The DNA here is from genome assembly GCA_014132275.2 of Samia ricini. Lineage (NCBI taxonomy): Eukaryota > Metazoa > Arthropoda > Insecta > Lepidoptera > Saturniidae > Samia > Samia ricini. Next base: position 26,576,868 of record AP028159.1, on the reverse strand, counting down.
AGGTCTGCCAAGGATAGAGAGACGTGGAAACAATTGGGGGAGGCCTATGTCGACAGACAACCTGACCAAAGTGGTTGCTAATAAATATATTATTTTGCTATATAAACTAGAATTAAGAATACTACTGTTTTATAAGAATAGCATGTAAGTTAAAAAGGTCAGCGGATAAAGGCTTTTATTATTATTGTTATTACATAGTAAAAAAAATTATTTTGTACATTACAAACAGACTCTTCAATTATATTTATTAATATAGATCACCTATGTATGTACCATACTATCAACAATAGATAAAGGTTCGAAGACATTGTGTAACAATAATTATTCCTGTTCCACATGTGATGCGTTTTATGCTATTGTCATGTATTGAGTCGCAATTGTAGTTTTCTTGATTCCTGAATAAAGGTTAACACTATATTAAGTGTAAATATTTAGAGAGATGTTACATAAGTGTGATAGTGGGACAGTTAAAGTATGGACAGGAATTAGTTGAAAAAGTTTTCAGATAAATAATATGGTTGATGTTACTTAGCAAATTCAAATGATTTTTAGCCGTCGCATCTTTTCCAATTTGATTTGTATTAACGAAATTCAGAGATGATTTGTATAAAACAATATCCAAATACCGTTATTTATAATGTTCGGTCTAAAATGTTTTTGTTTGTGTTGTTTTTGCTTAATAATTATGCTTATAATTTATTTCACTGTTCACTTATTAACTTATTCAGAATGAGTTAACGACTGTTGTCAGTTCTTTTTGCTTCAACTAGGGATATATCCAGTAAAATACCTCCTTCTTTGTAGCAATTTTATTTAGGCCCCTTAAATACCTAAATCACCCTCCGCTCATTCGTATTTTTGCATAGATAAGCAGGAGGCAGGGTCGGTCTTATAAAGTGGTTCGACCGCCCCTGATGATTCTGTTTTCATTCGAGTTTTAATTATTAAAAGTTTTATGAACTGCTTATTTCTTTTTATGGGATTGTTGAATTAATTTCTTTTGTTTCTTAACTCATTCCATTTCGCATTTACATTAATTGCAAAGTGGAAAATGAGATTTCTCCTTTAAAATTAATTGCTATGATGTTAAAGTTAGGCGCTGTACAAATATGTAGGTAAGATTGGCGTGCTTTAATTTCAAATATAAATATACAACACCTTGAGTACTTACCTGGCGTTTACGCCAGCTTTCCATTGTTTTCCTATTGTCTCAGTTTTATGAGTAATCGATATAACAAAGAACCATAAAATGTCATTAACTAATATTTAATATTAACCTTGTTTTATGTACCCCCATGCATTCTCTTGGTCAGGTTAGAGTTAGATCTGTAGTGACATTAATGTTTGAAGTTGACGATACTGGTTTTGATACACTTTTTGACACGTCCTATTTTTACAAAGCTTCATAATAATATCGTTCTGTTTTGGTCATAGATATAGATGTTTTTTCTTTATAGTATCCGGTGACCGAGCAACGATAAGGAAACTTTAAAATGACATATTAAAATCAAAATACTTTAGATTATAAGTAAGAGTAAATTAATTACGGTACCAGGTGAAAAATAAATAAGAATTATATGTATGCATTATTCCAGAGTACCGCGATTTTCATTGTAGTCTATCGAATAAATTGGACCCATTGCTTTTGAAATTCATTCGATAGAACGAGTTATTCTCAAATTTACAGTTATCACGTCCGTTGAATATCATAAAACATTTTAAAGTCCGCAAAGAGATATTCGAGTCGAATCTTCATTCGATGCCGCGAATACGATGTAAGTAAATTTAACTTTAAAATATGCATAACAGTTTTCCGATGCGATCCCCTTTCGGAATTTAAACACATCGAATCGTATTAAGTTACATTTAGATTCAGTGCACCTCGGAAGTTAAAAGATGAAAATCTATTTACTTTTGATAACAGACCGTTGTTCAATTTCTGTAAAAGTTTTCTAAAAGTCTTTGTTTTGAGATATAAAGGATTCTTACTTACAGGAAGATATTAAGACTTACACAAATTATTTAATATTATAAATTAATTATAATATAACTATTTATAAGATATTTGGCACTATTGCAAATATAGCGGGGAATAATTTTAGTGTTATAATATAATCTTTCAATTTATACACCAACAAATAAAGTAAACTATGTTAAGCCACGAGGTATGCTTAAACAAGACTTTACCGCCCTCGAAACAAATTAAAGACAGCTTGTAGACTTGGCAAGTTAAGTGTACTTAACCGCGACTTGTGATAATGTAAATTAGGTTCCCTTCGTTTCTGGGCTCGGTTGGGGATTTGACCACATTTATACACCCGATATGCTAAACAGACTAAACTGTCTCATTCAGAATTAGTAACAGATATAATATTTTTCCGTTACTATGTAGGTACATTTTTAAGAGTTTCGAAAAAATTCCGAAATTCCTTAAACTACCAATATTATTCTTACAAACAAGAAAACTCAGGTTAATTGTTTTGTTTGGATAGTAATGGTTACTAGAAAATATAATTAGCAAAAAAAAATGTATTTACATGTTTGCAGTTTGAAGGCATTTTTATCAAAGAATAGTCACTAATGATCAGTCGTGAATTTCTCAGTGTTAGTCTTTAGTCCAGAACGTCTATGATCAGGTAATCTAATCTATTATCTAAGATAAGTCATTGTTAACGATGCGAGTTACAGCACCGCAACATCAAATGTGCTATAGAGGTAGTGTGAGGGTGAGGGCTGGTGCGAGGCAGGGGTTATCGAAGGATCGTAGGCACGGCCAGTGGCATAACGTCGCCGTTTTGAAACGCACACGTGGGTCACCTTGCACTGCCATTTTTGCATCATCACATTGCCCAAACATCAACAGTCGTGAAATATGTTTCAAGTTTTGATAAGAAATAGCGTGTATCTATTAACATTGATTTCTAACATCTTTAACAAGAAACCTGTTATGGATCATTTAATTGATCGCTAATATCTGTAAACTCTTTTATATAATGAAAGTCCAAATAGCGTTCTCTATTTAATGTGTCGAGTAACCGTAAAAATAAGACAGTAGGAAAACAATGGAAAGCTGGCGGAAACGCCAGGTAAGTGCTCAAAGGGTTAAATACATTTCCCTTTTTACTAGAACCATAACAACTCCCATTGGAGCTTAATAATGACTGACTCTACTGTTCCGAAACATAATTTCCTCTTGTTTCCGGAGATCGACTTGTGCTACTTACAGATTTAAATTAATTAAATGAATTACTAAAAGTCAAAACTTACTATAAAATACAATGTAAAATTAATCGTATTTTATGACTGGTTGCTAATTATTTATTGTTTAATTTGATGTAATCAAATACATAATTTCTGGGCAATAGCCAATATTCATCTAAAATGAGCATAAGAATTTTAAAGTAGCTAACTCATGCTACTTAAATTTTTAATGTATTTAGCAGATTACTTTTGCTAGCTGTTGAACATTATTTATGTTTTAAATTATTCCAATGTCCAACGAAATTTCTTTGAATCTGTAATTATTCATGTTTTGTAAAAATGCAGTCACGTGGTATCTTATAAATTTAATATTCCTTTTGTATTTAACCGCTTGAGCACTAACCTGGCGTTTACGCCAGCTTTCCATTGTTTTACTAGTGTCTCATTTTTATGGATAATCGACATAATAATTATAATTTTGCTACATATTGATACCGGAAAACGAATAAATGTCACTTATACTTGATAAACTAAGCGTACTTATATTTCAGACTCATGAAGAAGTATGAAATAAGTACAAAATTTTAAGTACATGTACAAATATTCCTTCAATACGGTCTGGAAACTTGTTAATGCTATTAGAGCAAGCTCTGAAGGCGTTAAGCTTCCAACCTTACTTAATTCTACTTATTCGGGAAACTTTCACCACGATGTTGTGGGATAGATGTATTTTAATTTTCCTATTAAATCAATTTTCTAACATGAAAAATATCTACAGTATCCTTACATAGCAGAGCTTTTTAACATTAATATATTTTTGCTAAATTTATTGCATGAAAAAAAAACTACAGCAAAAATAGCAATAATAGAAATTTAATAAAGAGAAAATGACACGGCATGTAGTTCTCACTTTGAAAAATAAAAAGAACAAAAATTTAATAGTATATGAAATAAGTCATAACTGAGAATCTAAAGAAAAATGTTTGAAAAATGCACATATTCATTTGTGCTGCACTGTGTGTTTTTTTTTTTAATTTCAATATCTTTTTCTTGTTGTTGCGCTTCCATATTTATTTTACGTTCGATGTCATCATCGTTTTCATCTAATTTCTTTCGTTCATTTTTATATTTTTTTTCGTTAGGCCAAGGCGTCGTGTCCAATGGTTGCTCCTCTATTATTTTTTCTGTTGTCAAAGTACTTTCAGTAGTATTTGCAGTTACAGTAGAACTAGATTCTGTTTCAGTTTCTTTTGTTAAGATTTGAGTACTTGTAATACTAGTTGTAGATGTTAGTGTGGGAGTTATTCGAACTTCACTTTCTTCATCTTGAACTTTTATAATCGCTGTAGTGGTTGTAATAATTTCCTTATTCCCAGCTGTACGAGCAGTTGTCAGGTATGTAAATTTAGATGTGGTGGAGGTAGATTGTGTAGTCGTTACATCTTTACTGGTAACAGTGCAAACATTTGCACATTGTTCAACCTGACATTTATCGCTTTTGCCGCAGGTGATAAAATCCTTCCAAGCTGATAAGAGTTGGTATAAGTGTGGTTGTTTGCAATTATCTTCTATGTAAGTTTGAAGTCCAATTACTTTACCGTCACAAATGAGAGGGCCTCCGCCGTTGCCCTGAAATTTATAGTTTCTAATATATCGTATAATTTTACTTATATAAGACAATATTACAGGTAATGGATTGGATGTTATAATATCACTAACAATTAAGTCAGCTTATATTCAAATGTAAATTTAAATCGACTCTGAATTATTTATTATACTATGAAAACATCTACTTAGACACTACATTTATTGACCGATTTAACTTTTGGGAAGAGAAAGATTTAACCTTTAATAATGTTTATAACGAAACGAAGTCATTTTTAAATCTCCAACGATAGGTTATCAAGTTATACTGCATGTGATAAATTTAGGATAGAAGTTTATCGCGCAGTATTGATTGATTTAACAGAAAGACGTCCACTTTTGGACATAGGTCACCCACAAAAAGAGTGGAATTGACAAAATCTTAGCTTTGCAGACGGGTTGGCGATCACAGTAGGTCTTTGTGATTCTCGAGTATGCTGGTTTATCCATTAGTCTAGGCTTACCTCTGGCTTAGTGTGTTTACTATCCTGGACCACATCGTCACTTATACTTATACTTAGATTGTGACCAAAGTACTGAACCTATACCGTGTAAAAAAGGCGTCTTTTACGATACCCACGGGAAGATATGGAGTGGTGCTATTCTTAGTCGGCAGCACATTGCACGTAGTATACTAAATATTATTCAAGTTAAGAAAATAATCACTTGAGTTACTCACTTGACAATAATTAGGATCATAAATTGCATTTTTATTCTCATCACTATCAGAGGAACAGATCATTGTATTTTCAACGTAATAATGTCCGCAGTTTGTCATAGAAGCTGGCAATAAATCAACACTTAATGGCATCAGTATTTTATCTTCTGTCATATTACCATACTTAGTCTGCAAACAAAATACATTTTGCACAAAATAAAAATAATAAACAAACGATAAAAAAAGTAAGGGTTCTACTTACGGCGTAAACAAGGATTATGCAGGATTTCTCTTCATAGTCTTGTTTGAAGCTTATAGTAGCTAAGCCAACTCTTGCTGTCATGTTGAATGGTAATAGAGTCTTCATCAAGGAAATATCGGTATGCCACCACTTTGTTCCACTATGATTTGAAGGGCGGATTATTTCAATAATCTGCTTTGGAAAAGTTGCTATTAGTAACAGGCGTAATCTAACTAAATCTAACAGGCTTAACTATTGTGATTGTAAAATACCCATATCAAAAGAGGAAATAATGAATTCCTATGCAATTTAATGTAAGAAATTGTCTGTTTATTTTGTAATACTACTACTAGGATAACTATTCGGTAAATTGAGATACCCTAATACGCATTAGTAAAGTTACGATGACAAATATTGTATCATTAGGAAATTAATATTATATCAACAGTTTGGATACATATTACAAGCAGATTTACTTCTAAAGAAATTGATAAACTATTAATTATGAAAAGAGTAAGAGTAAGGAAGTAATAGTAAGAATGGAAAGAGTAAATATTTAGTCACGTAAAATAAAATAATAATTGTTACTTTTAAACTTGAACCAATTTGAACATAGAAAAAAAACAATGTAAAAATGACCTCGCGTTCCTGCTCATCGTCCTCTTCATTAAGCGTTAAATTTGCATCGATGGTTATTGTACCGGCTCTTGCCAACAGAGTGTTTCGAGGAAAACCATTCGTTTTGCCGTCGTCAGTACTCAGTCCGACTGCTGAGGTTATCAACCATTCGGGTCGGATCAAGACTGCGCTACGAAGAAATCTCAGACCTCTCGTATCCACTATCGATTCATCAGGGTAGTATAAAAAGGCCTGAAAAATATGATAGGGTAAAATTCTATATGATTCCATCTATAAATTAGCGTACCAGAGCTTACTACTAACCATAAAATTGTAAACGCCTCGACTAACTTCAACTTCAGCGCTGGCAAAGACTTCCCCATTGAAAGGAAAAGCTAAAAATATATTACAAAACTCATTTATAAAACTAATTTTATAAATATAACGTCTATGATATTTTTATGGTGTAAATAACTAACTCTTTTCAGTTACATTTTTACACAAGCCCTAATTACTATATAATAACCGCTTACCAAAACACAATATAATCAGAACGTGAGGTTTCATATTTAAGAATCAAATATAAAAGTCTATCAGAAGCAAAGACATAAAATGTGAATGACTTACTTTTCTGACACTTTTAAATTCGAAAGAAGAATATGATAATTTTCTTATTCCGAGAGACAGTCCTGTCACGTAATAAAAAACTAATTGTGCTTAACCTCTTTTCTAAATATATGAATATTTTTTTAGACGGGATCACTCTTCTAACTCTTGTCGTAAAAAGCGAATTAGTCGAGTCACGTCCCTTTATTTTTCTCCGCTATCTTTGACAAAGTTGCGCCGACTCGAGTTAGAGGCATTAATCAGAATCACATCCAAGCCAGGACGTATTATCCCCAATAAAGCGAGAAGAATGATTTCGCGAATTTTAAAACTCGTGTTTTACAGATAACGGCGGATAATAAATTCGAGGAACACCTAATTATTCTTGTCGGGGGAGGGGGTGTTTAAGTACGCGTATTAATACGCTCAGAGCGAACCGACTTTTTCAAAATATGCCAAGAATATAAAAAAAGTGCAGTTTGTTTAATATACTGCGGACGGAAACATGGCTTGGGCGGGCTCGGGACGACGAGCGCTTTCTACACGGTTTGCTTGTTTTTAAAATCAGATGATCGTATTGAATAAAATATTACCGTTTCGGTAGATTTATTGGATTTAACTACAAATAATTTATTTGTAAACAAATCTGAAGATTGTTTAAATTAGTTACTTTTTACAAATTCGATAATTTTGTAATTTTATAAAAACTTATTAACTAATTAACATACAATTAAACCGCATGGATAACAATTACTTTTCACGTATGTACTGGTTAATTTTGGAAATAATAATTACTAACTTATAAAAAAAATAAATGTAACAACAACTGAGAATTCAGACATACAACATTTTAAGATTATTTCAAAGTCCATTTACATTGTGATTTAGTCCACAAATGAACACAGATATAGTTTCCGAATCGCTGACGCAGCAATGTCAGAATTACTTCCTTAGTTGACTAGCAACGGCCCACTTTATCAAGACCGTTGTTTTATTCCTGATTACTGAATTCACGTACATCTTCAAGTCTCTACATATAGTGGTTTCTTTATAACGATCCGAATGAACGTGGTACGTGTTTTGGCGACTTTTCGCAATTGTTTTACACTTTTCTTTCACAGTTGGCGCGTCTGACTGCTATAATGTATACAAAATAAACCGGAAATATTTTAAAGATACAATGGGTTTATTTATTACTCATTGTATTGATTTTATACACGGGCTATTGAACGAATATATGTATTTTTAGGCCACGCGTTCAACGGGAAATTTTATTGTTTTGTCGGTGAATATGAAATAGTTGGGACCGAGTTTGTTAAATAGTGACATTTATTTATATGCATACAATACAATCAATTGTGTTTTTGATTCATTATTTATCTATACTAATAAATAAAATTGAAGTGTCTATTTGTAATATCAAAATATCATTTTTTTTTACGAAATTCATATGAATGTATATACGATACCTATACCAAAAATACAATTATTAAAATTTTGGCTGGACGGATTTTGATGGGAGTTTTTTTTTGGTAGATAAATAGCTAACGTTACACCGTATAACATAGGATAATTTTATTTTCGATAATAATTATGGTTCCACGTAAAAAAAATTAAAAACCGTAAAAATGTGAATAAAATTCGATTCAATACACAGTTTTACGGGTAAGTATGAATTTATGAAAAATGTTTTTACTTTATCTCAGTACCAAAAATTTTAACGAAAAAAACTGGGTTTCGTAAAAAAAATAAAACACAATGAAGAGCATATGAAACGCAGGCGAAGCCGCGCCCACACAATTAATCATTAAATATTTATACTACGTTTAATGTTATAAATATTACTCATGTAAATACTGAACGTTCTAAGTGCACTTTTTAAGATTAAAAAAAAAGATAAACTGCATTACTTCTTCGATAAATAAGTATACACAAAGTTGTGAATAGTTATTAAAATAAATAAAAATATGCAAATATTCTTTTTAAATCTGGAAATATCGTTTAAATATTTATAAATCATAAAATATATTTTTATATTAAATTTACTTTACTTTAGAAAAAAAAACTATTACGTTAATTTCTAGTATGTATACTTAATAATGCTAAAAATTAATTGAAGTAAAAAATTAGTCTTGAATATATTTCTGTTTCACAAAACTATTTTTATTTTACAAAATATTTTTTTTGTTATATTATAATACATATTTTTGAATATTTAACCTATGACTTGTAAAGATTATTAAAAAAAACTCTGGTATATTTTAATTCAGTGTATCTTGTTTAACGATAATTTATTTTTCCTCCACCTACAAAGAACTAAATCACTAAACTCGAAGACAGTCTTATTTCCCAGGCATTGCATTTTTTTGTTGTATATTTTTTGTTATACGTATATCGTTTTGCAGATCAAATCTATTCACTTACAACTAAAAATTTTAATACGAACATTTCATTGCCAATGGCTCAGGTTTAAAACACACGTACTAAGCGAGCACAAGATGAAATAAAAATTTAACACACTTACGTTTCTCTAGCTATTCGAGTTCAATAGGGCCCACGGGGAAAAGTCACGTGTCGATCTCGTCCAGGCGGCAGATAGCTCACTTAACTTTGTAAGGGGTATAATCTAACCATGTGAGTTCATGTCAAGAATTAAAATGGTTTGATTTTAAACAGGACGATATTAAGTGGAAAAGCAAGCCGGGAGTTTCTTCGTATGACATAAGACACAGAATAAATTAGGATTTTAGGAAATGTTCTTATGTATGTATTTATCGTTGAAATTGTTTAGGTTTCCATTTCAGTATACTTTCTATGTAAATTGAGACGCGCGTCTTATTAAGGAATTCAAAGGGTTAAATCATAGATTAAAAATATATAAAATTGCATACATTTATCAGTGTTTTTATGTATTCATCGTTCTTATATAATAATTATACTTACGTGGCGATGGCACACACACGTTCTTAGAAGATATGTCCAGTACCTACTCTATGCGGTTAATATCGCTGTAAGTTTAATTACGCCCATGTATTATACACGTATTTAGTGTATATTAGTCGATTAACTATTTTTGTGGGATGATTCAATAAACAATTGTAAAGCATTAAAAATGCTATGTAGATGTTACTCTAATTTTGATAGACACTGTTAAAAATAATTGTCAACTTATTATCGAAAATTAGATTTGATAATTAACTTAAGCTTGTAAGTAATAAGTATTATTGACATTAAAATACTCATGTAATAGACGGGTAGGTTCATAAAAAGATCGGATACAAACAACTAGATTTTGCAAATCAAAGTGTATCAATGTCTATAAACTAATGCTCTGAAGGAGTATCTTATTTCAGAATTTCGCCTAAGGCTCAGATGGCTTCCAATCAGATTTCGCCGGAATGCACATACTTTGTCTTTACACAATTCTTTTAATCCTGCTACTCCTTTTATCTTAAAAAGCGTTTCAAATTTGTCCATAATATGCACATACATTATTTTTGGTCTTCGGAAAACCTGACTCTTGAAGTACATTGCACAAACTTTCTAGATAAATCCTTAATAGTTATGGCAACGCGACTATGGAACGTTTTTGCACGTGCTATTAGACGAGCGCAATCGCCAAACATATGTAAAACATTGGTTAATGAATATTATTTGGCACTTCAACATTGAATGCTTTGTAATTGTATTGTATATATTTAATGTTTAATTTATCTATGACACGTTTATATTGATGTATATCTATGTATAAACTATAATATATTTGTATATAATTTGTCTTAAACGTTATGATGCTTAATGAACCTGTGAATATTACTTTCGCTACATTCATACTACCCCTGATTTCCTAAGACAAATCCATCCATAGGTTGCCTGAAGAAATTGCTGATAGCAACAAGGCCGCCCTTTGTACTCTACATGCAATAGGTTTATATTGTAATATGTAATTCACTGGTGTACAATAAAGAATTAAATAAATAAACAACCCTGGCTTCCTTCGTCTAGTAGTGGGTGTAATGACGAGACATTGCTCACTTAATAAACATTTATTTACTATAGGTCTGGCAGATAGACCCGAGGTGTCTGGAAGAAGAATAGACTACTGCCTACGTGGTCCTGAAATGCACGGGAATAGTCAACTAACGGGCAAAAACCCTCAAGAAAACCAGGTCGCTCAAGGAAGGCTGTGATCGCCACAGTAACCTTCTGCGCTTCTGGAAGAAGCTAGGCTGGCTCGAATAACTGGCTAATCCTTCAAGCACAACGGACCGCGAATGTGTCTAGTTGTGGAAACAGAAGCCCACTAACAAGTAACAAGTAACCCTGGCTTCATATAGACTAAAGACAAATAGACCAACATCGATGTTTAGTTTTTTGTGAATAAAAATAATTGGTCTCCTTGATATCAACATTGATATATAAGTAAATTCTGAATATATACGTAAATAACGTGCGAAATCCACGGTTGGCAAGCATTTAGTAAACTTTTAGGCGGCTTACAGAGTACGACGTTCGCGAACGGTGATATGAATATTAAACGCTCGAAGAATTATAAGATTTATACGACAATTGGGAAGTTGGGCGGACCTTCTGCACTTAAATGAATGTTTAACATTATCTGCGGAGTTTTCAGAGTTGAGCCTTTTAAACAAGTCGGGAAGAAACTTTAATAGAGAGCGGCTCTCGGGCGATTAATTCCGAAACGTGGAAAGGTGGATAGGAATTCTTAATGTGAAAGGGTGTTTCAAATGTTTTATTTATTGAAAGAAAGGTGTAAAAATTACTTATATTTCTAAGTATATATTGCTTTCGTTAATGTCTTGTTTTATTGTACATCTATTTTATGTATCTTAGGCTTCCGAGTCATAGGTACTGCCTAGTTTGTGGTTTGTACTATGGTATTTTTTGAATGTTTTGAGGAAATAAAAATGTTTGTATTTGCAAATATTTATTGAATTAAATTAAATAATATCATTTTTTTGCTTTCAAAAAGATTAATGATAACTAAACAGCGGAAGTTTAAAACTCATAAGGACCTCCTAAGGCACCAAACATAATAAAAAATTTATTCCTTTATTTTAAAAGCAACAAGTGGAGTCGTGGAGTGTTCTGAATTACTGAGTAGCATTTATCTGCGAACTCCTACTGCTAACCTGAGAAGTCCACAGCCCTCTACGTGTCATCTGTAAACACAACTTACCGACGCAATAGCTATATCTTAAGAGTATGTAGCCAATTCAATGCACTCGACCAAAGTTATGATTTATTTTATATACTACTTCTTCTTTAGTTAAGCATAGATTTAAATCATCATTCTTCCTGTAATCTATCCGTTACACACTTTATCAATCAGCCGACTTTAATTTTCTTACTATAGTTTGTAGTATTGTACTCGTGAAAACTTGTAAATGGCCGTCAGTAATATTCATTCTATTTATTCTAGTGTTTAGCTGTAAGTTTTCCTGTAAGAAATAAAACAAAATAAATAAAAAATATTTGAATTTTACTACAATGCTAACTTAATATCTGTGTAATTGATAGTAATATTTTCTTAGTTGCTTTAAGTTACCATTTCATACATTTCCATAAAGTAAACAAAATTTACATCAATACCTAGGCAGGGAATAATATCAATCTATTAAAAAAAAAAAAAAAAACGTTTAGAATCCCATAAATCGGTTAAAGGGGTTTCGTTTTATAGGACAACTAATGGGCAAACAAATAGAATATGTAATAAAGATAATTGTAGATACGCAGAGAATGCAAAATTTAATTGCAAGTAAGAAATATAATTCAGTTAGAATCATGTAGGCACAGGTGCATGTTTCTTATTTATTATAATATGAAAAAATTAAATATTTACAATTATCTTATGATATTTCAAGTACGGTATGTTTTATTAATCATCATAAAGATGTTAATAAAATACCGTATACTGTTAGTACAAGGTGAGCGATGGGTCGGGACGCGGGTAGTCATTGTTTGCCGGCGTCATTTTCCGGGATCTCGTTTCATTCTATTGTGTGTTGCACTTTATTGAATTTGATTTACGCGCCAATTTTTAGTAGGCTTCGGTTTTTATTAACTGACCTCGGCGCCGATGTAAACTTAATTGAATCCGCCAACAAAAGGCATCGAATGAAAAGAGCGTCCAGCGGTGTGCGATGCAGATTATAATAGGTTTTCCGAATATGCATGGGTTTTAAGTTATTCGATATTCCATATTTGCACGGCGGTCGGATAATAATTGTGCGCTCTGAATATTACAATTTGTCACTGTTATTTAATTTATTCAACGTTGTCATTTATTAACTGTCATATATCAAATTCCGAATCACTTGGACCACCTTAATGTATTATTTGTTACACGGGAGTGGTTTCGTTTTAAACGATTTATTACACTCCCTTACATTTTGAGTTTATAATCTAGATCTTCAATTATGTAATTCATATTGTACCTTTCAACTCAGAAATAATTTTATTACCTAGTTTTAATATAACGTATTTTAATTTTTGGCTTTAAAAAAAACAAAGCTGCGTTTCCTAGAAAATTGTACCTCATATTTCTAAACTTAAATATTTAATAATCGTAACATGAGTGGATGAAATGAAAATAAATTCAAATGATATTGCAAGTACTGCAAGTTTCAATAGCGTTTCCATTCAGACTAACCTCATTACGGACGTGGTATAATCGTGACGATTTGTAGGCCAAGATATTGCGTTTATCAAACTTTGTCGGACAGAAACCTTCTTAACATACAGAGGATTTTACAAAACTAAAAGTGTCATGGAGCATAATGTACGTGTTTCGGAACGAAACGTTTTTCAAAGTGAAGTTGGATCCGCACGAAGTTCACACTACTAAGAAATCAGTTATTACGCGCAAACTGTTCAAATTTGTACAAGTTACAATAAATTATATTACGCCATATTTTTTTTATATTTTTTACGTCCACTAATAAGTAGCGAAACACCGCAAACGCCGCTACAGTACGCGATAGTAACTTTTAAAATTCTTCCAATGAAACTCATTTCACTTCATTTACAGCCCATTAAAAACAAAAATAAGTTTTATCATTAGCGAATCTATCTATTGGATTACAATTTTTATTTGCTCTATCCGCGTATATTTTTCCTACTGCCGAATAAACGGATTTCTTGACTAAATCTAAGAAATATTGATAATTTAATATACAAAAAAGGAACACTACAGTTTTTTTTTGCTTTGAATTGCATTGCAACGTAGCAATTCAAAAGGCGTTCACAATTCATTAAAATAATTTTTGTTCAGTCAGTTGATAGTGTTCAATTAATATTTAAATTAGTTTCATTACAGACATCAAATAGACGAAACCGCGTTTTTGCAAACTTATCTGCAGCAATTATACCACATTATGTTTTCCATACAATTGTCAACATTAGCTCTCCTTCGAATTTAATTCTGCAACAAAAGCGAATTATTCGCTGAAAAGCCGTAATCTGAGTTAATTATCTTAAATTCGGCCGTATTTAACGTCGTTACAAAACGAGTTTTCACAATTTGAGCAGAGTCGAAAGAGCTTTCCAAAGGCATCGCAAACACAATTAGGATCAAGTTGTCGTTTGCCGAAAATGTCAGAAAGAGTGTGCATGACATGTCGCTCCAGACGCATCACTACGCTACTCAAATATGACAATAAATATTCATTTATACGAGTCGCGCCTCCTTCTCTCTGGGTACTCAAGAAGCGCTAGCCTACACTCTCACTACTACCAAATCCAAAAATATAATAACATCATTATGAATTTGATATATGATTTTTTTTATGCATCGATACAATCACATTTAGATTTTGTCATATAGTATCATATATGGATGCTAGTTTCAAAGCATTTTGTAGGCTGAAAGATGCCCACTGCTGGACATAAAGCTTCCCAAGTACCTCCAAAACTACTGATCTTGCACCACATCAATCCAGTAGATTCTGGCGACCTTCACCACTTAGCCCATCTTGTTGGGAGACTGTCTACGCTGCGTCCTCCAGTAAATGGTTGTTATACGCGTCAAATAATTCATGCATTAGTAGATTTTTTTTTACTTTTGAAATAAGGTTCTAATCATTTTTGTAAAAAAAATGAATATTGGTGAGCCCCCCGTGTTTAAAATTCGAATATAATAATTTCTGAAAACTTTGGTTTAAGGAGAAATTATTCCATTTTTTTATTGGTAACACTAATGGTCGTCGTTAGCTATGTAACACAAAAATCGACTGACAAACAGAAAGCTGAACTTTTTTATATGTGCTTATTTATATTAACATTAATTCTAAAAATATATTAATATGTCGATTACTCTTAAAAATGAGACAATAGGAAGATAACAGGAAAACAACGAAAAGCTGGCATAAACGCCAGATTAGTGATCAAGGGGTTAATTGTAAATTTTGTACTTGAGTGACATTCATGCTATATATATATCCTAGACAACAAAATTAATTACAACCACGTAAGCACAATTTCTGCTTCTTTATCCGTCTATAAAATAAAATAAGTCTGATTGCAATCAAGTGTGAAAATTTGAGTCCCAATCAATTAATAGACTAAATAATAATTAAAAAATTTGAACACATTTTTTTTATAAAAAAATTTAGTTACGGTACTACATCCGAAGAGTATGCCGGCCGCTAAGATCGTTATTATGATTGTGCCCTATAGAGAGATACAGAATCAAATCAGTCGGAACAATGGTGACGCAATTAAACCCGCGAGGGGAAATATCTTGAAAACCGCCACGAACCACTTCGCTTTTACGAAATTTTAGCAAATTGTAAAAACGTTATTTAAATTAAATAAAATTAATTGGCTAAAACATCTTTCTATGATAATAGTGATATGTAAATATAGCAATATTGTATTTTTACTTATTTACAATTCTTAAAGGAAAATATTACAAATTAAAAATTTCTTACAGTAGCATATTACATATATTTGTTGGCCTTAAAAGTCTAAAGATCATTTCGTTTGTTTATAACCACAAGAGTTATTCAATCTGAAAGATGAACTTAGTTATGGTTAGTTTTAAAATTTCTACCTTTAATGAATAAATCTTTGAAAATATAAATAGTATATTGAATTATGGCAAGAATTCAAAACCAAATTTTTAACAGGATTTAAGTAAAACTCTTGGCATTGTCGAGACAGCAAATCTTCGTCGGAATACGGACTGTTTACTTCTTTGCCCCTTTGTTTCAGTCGTAACGAGCAGAAAAAGGGCCCATTCAGAACATCCGAACCTAATTACCCTACCCTCTCCAACAAAGGAGGGTTTCTAATTAACGATATTATGTCAAATAATTTGTTTGAGCCGACGTCTTACTCGGTTAGTCGCGGATTGGATTAAGTTTGCTTTTGGTCGGGTACGTTTGTTTTGTAAAGAAAAGCTGTTCACCCGGAATAATTGTAAGGGAACCAATGAATTCACTATGAATCAATGTTTCTCTTGACGTATTTAAAACAAAGCCATTTGGAACTGTATAATGGTCTTCAAATAATAACTCTTTTTGAGTTTATCGTAATGCAAAATTCTACCTAAGATTCTGAATAAATTTGTTCTTTGATATCCCATTTTGTTGCTAATATTACTATAATATACTAGATGCCCCGGTGAATTTCACATCACCTCTCTTTTTCGGATCGACACGGAATATTCAATCATTGTGTTGCAGATACTTCAGTTCTAGCACATCACTATATATAACAAGTAAAAAGTTCTCTTTTTATCGCTAAATAAATTACTGATAGCACAAATATTTGACAGCTAACAAAAATGACGATCTTTTGTGACAGTGATACTATTTACTTTAAAAGGTAGGAACAGTTAGTATGGGGGAAATTAAATTGTTGAAAACAAAAAAGTTATCGTAATTCATCCGTATTTTTTTCACCGTATAAACCTGGTCTGGACTTCCCGAAATATTTCAAACCCAAATTTAGCCAAATCGGTCCAGCCGTTCTCGAGTTTCAGCGAGAAGAACGAACATTCATTTTTATTACTATATAATACTAGCTGTGCTCATGACTTCGTTCGCAATTCAGATATAAAAAATTGAATTTGACTAAATGTGTGAATCCAAACCATACTAGAATTCTTAGAAATAGGCACAAAAAATTTCATTTAAATCGGTTCAGCCGTTTAGGAGGAATTAAATCACATACACAAGCATAGTGTATGTGTAGTGTGTATGCGAATAAACTTCTAAACGGCTGAACCGAATTTAATGAATTTTTTTGTGATTTTTTTTTTTTTGTGATTCAATCAATCAAAGCTATTTTGTATTGTAACCGGGTTAATTTTATTCCTACCATTTGTGATCTATAAAACCTTTTTAACTATTCTAATGAGTAAGTAGGTAAAATAAACCACATTTGAATAACCACGTACAATTATTGAATAAGATATTAAATGGCTACAACATGTTCAGCATATGCTATATGGTTAAATGTAATCTTGACTACGTAGCATCACTACACGCCACTCTGCTTTGGCAACGTCAGCTGCGCATTAGCAATCTGTCATTGTTAACCACGCATTTGTCATTACATTTGGATATTATTAATTGGATTATTGCAATTAGTAAGCCTTTATGCATAGCGTCCAACTCATAGCAATATATGATACATATTAATTATCATTTACTGAAGATGTTAACGTGTGTTTAAAGTTTTGTCACTGTTTTATTATTATGCGAATAATAATTATGGGGTTTGATCATTTTCACTTGTTTTCATTCGCATGATTATAGTTTTTAAAATTTCAGACTGTTGTAATTTTTTTTAAATAAAATAAAAATATCCAGACATCACTATCGTTCATGTAATGATCCACCCTGTAATAACCTTTAGACATTAAGACCTGCTTGTCATAACGCTTAAACTTATGGCTAATTAGTAAATTTAAATGAATAAAAAGTTTAGCGTAAGAAGGCTTTTTAACAAGTTGATATTATGTAATGTAAACTCTGTATAGCGGCACTTGATGGACTGCACAATTTATAACGTTACCTAGAGTTATCGTTATATGGAGTGAAGAAAAAAAATCATTCCATGGACAAGTAAACAAATATCGTTAAATCTTTTGGTGTTAAATGGTATTTACTGTGTTTTTTATACGTTATACGCTCAGTGATTTGACCACAATCTCACTTGATATTAAGTGACGATGTGGTCCAGGATGGTAAACACACTAAGCCCAGAAGTGCTGGTCCTCAAGTGCTGCCGGAACACACATATTGGTATTTGGCGACAGGTTTTTTTAAACTTGAGGGTGGGAGCTACCCAGGCGGTGTTGTTAGAAAATGCCCCAACGCTTTTTTTTTTTTGTTGACGGGGGGAAATGCATTTTCGCACTACCCTTACTTATTGCATTAGTGAGGCCGAAGTCCCCCAATGCAATAGGTAAGGAGGGCAAATGCCCCACCACCTGCTATGTGCATTTCCTCACGATGTTTTCTTTCTCCGAAAGCTCAGGTTGATTTTAAAGTTGGTAAGGTGGTATCAAACCCGCGCCTGTTGACGCAGAATCCGGGCGCACTAATAATCACTACGCCACCAACGCTTCAATTATAACACCTATAAAGTACTCATAATTTGACTCTCTTGTTATATATTTAGTTATTTTAAATGTCAATTTTACTTTGTACTATAATGTTTAAAATAATTATCTGACAAATTATATTAAACTACAAGGTTTTCAGGACGTGTTTGTACACGGATATACGACAATATTTTTTTCATAGAAAATATTTACCGTACCTTTTATATGCATATATGCTATATGCGAGAGGCCTCCGTATAAAATCAGGTGTAGGCCCGGATCACGTGAGCATTAATAATGATAAATTCGCGTCATTAATTCGTTGGGATTAGTTGCGGAGGCCGAGTGCGCACCGCCGATAACCAAATATTAACTCAATTAGTGAGGAAACGCGTTGGTTCTGAATTCAAATGTCCTGCTAATCCAACCCGTCGGAGCCGAGAGACCACTCGAGGATTTAAGCATGAACATCGGACTATTGTATGAGACAATTCAAATTTAACTATTATATTCTTGTTAGTTTTTTCATATACTATACAAATGTTACAGGAATAAATATATAGTTTAATTTTATCTAATGGTTTTCAGCATAAGCAGCGGAAGCGATAAAATACGCTATCATGAAGTTTATAAACAATATGAGCTCGTAAAAAATGTTTACATTCAACAGTCATGGATGTGCTGATAATGATGATATCTCCGTTTTCCGAGCTGGTAGTAGTTTTTTGAGGTTCATAAGCGTCCTCTCAGGGCCCAAATTGGGTAAAGAATTTTTAATTTTAATTTTGACTATCATCAGAGAATATACTTACCTATAAATTTTGGTACGAAATATTGATTCATTTTCACGTGAACAACCGAACGGTTCGACTGTTTTATGATGTTCGCAGCGTTTATTCGCACGTTCTGCCCTGTTATGGGTTTATGACGTTTTTTTATAGCGGCGATAGTTCATATTTTGCAAGGGTTAAGGACTTAACTGTTCCAGATTAAAATAGGTGGACATTTAATCGGACGGGGCTCTGTACACTAACCACCATTAGGTAACAGTTTGTATATAATAACAATGCATTATAAAATAATGCAAGCAATAATCATCGTCAATGGAAAATAATAGATCTTTTCTTTATACATTCCCAAAATATTTGGTACCAACAGAAAGAAAAGATATTTCTCACCAATTCAAACACTTGCCATTAAAATTAACAATCAATCGGATTTTGCCCACAAATGTATGAGATTTCATTTTTTTTTACGCGCGGTAGCCTAAGTTACACCTAATACAAATTAAAGTACATGTCTTAATTCATAATCTTACTGTATAACTCAAGAACTACTGAGTTTTATTATATGATTGTATTTTTTTTATCATAAATGTGCAGGTTTCAATATTTTGTAGCGTAAAATAATAAATATATAATAAATAATAATATATATATATATATATAAATAATAACTTCATATGCAGCCAGAAAGTGACTGAAAAGGCGCGTTTGGCTGTGCATCGAGGAGTCCTGGTCCCTACACTTAGGTATGGTAGTGAATGCTGGGTCTGGCAGAAGAGGCATTAAAGTAAGATTAACGCAGTGCAAATGAGAAGTCTGAGAAGTATAGCTGGAGTGAAGACGATTGACAAAGTCAGGAATAGTATGATAAGGGAACGCTGTGGTGTGGTAGAGGATGTGGTGACCAAAATAGAGAAAGGTATGCTTAGTTGGTTTGGGCATGTAGAGAGGATGGATGAGAGAAGATTAACGAAATTTATTTATAAGGCGAGGGTGAACGGGCAAGTCGGTAAGGGTCGACCTAGGCGAATGTATCTAGACCAAATCAATCATGTCTTAAATAAAGGCCAGGTAAAAAGTGCCCATAACCGACGAGCATGTATGAAAGCGCTCATGAAAGTAGAGGAAGCGAAAGAGGTATGCCAAGATCGTAGCAAGTGAAAGGACGTAATCTCTGCCTACCCGCACGGGAGAAAGGCGTGATGATATGTATGTATGTATGTATGTATGTAAAATAATATAAAGAAAAAATTGTGTAACGCGTTCTTTTGCAAGTTATTTATCAAAACTTGATTTAAACCACTGAATTTTAATAAATGTTGGTGTAATGTAAATAAAGTAAACTTGTATGAAAATTAAGTCAGTTTCAAAGTTAGAAAAATATTTTTTAAGCGTATTAAAAAAAAAGACTCTAGATGTGTATAAAAGCTATGGTTACATTTACGGCAGTCAAAAGTTTATTTACCTTAGAAGAAAATTATTAACGCACGTTCTATTACTACTAAGTATTATTAACCACTTGAGCACCTACCTGGCGTTTACGCCAGCTTTCCATTGTTTTCCTATTGTTTTATTTTTACGGGTACACTTTAAAGAACTATTAAATACGTTGATAAATTTGAACGAATTTATACCAAATATATTAAATTATATCCACTGAGGATTTATAATATATATCAATTATATATTTTTAGCAATACCCTTATTGTATGAGGACGTAGAAACTGTGTAGGGCAACTCCGCTCGTATTTATTAAATTCAATGGCTAAGAACTATACTATACTGCATAATTTTTTAAAATAATCTAGTTAAATTATTATAAGGAACTTAATGGTCATCATTTTTATCTGGAAAACATCACAAGTATCCTATTAACTTTTGTCATATATTAGTTAAAAAAAACGTATTTTCAAAGTTATTAAAAAAATCATGTATTATTTTAAAAAGTAAAAATGTAAATCGGCAAAGTCGTACTTTAGTTATTTAATAAACTTAAATTAAGTAATAAACAATGTTTTAGGATATCGAATACATAGAAATGCAATATAACGTAGAAATTGGTAACAAACAACCAACGTTAGTTCACAACTGGGTAATTATAACCGAATAGCGATTGATGATCGGCCCAACTGACGCGACGTATCGGATGACGCCATCGGATGACGCTAATCATTTATGTTCGATATTGCATGCAAATACTGTTTGTAATTAAGAGGAAAATGCGGTCGGAAAAGTATGTATTTCAGAAATCTATTGCTATAGCGTTGCGACCGAAAGAAAGCATTATAAAACACTAAAGGGACAACTGTAGATCGGGCTGATTTTACCTATGCGAAATAGACGACAACATCACTTCGTAGTACCCTGATTCCTCCTCCAAAACTGAACCGATTTTTTTTTTAATTTTCTTTTAGAATCAAATTTGTTTGACGAACGTCTGAAAATGACGGTAAAATCGAGCTATTATAATGCTTTTATCTATGGAGGAAATAGAGGACTACGTTTATATGGAATAAAGACCGCTAGGGTATCCTCTTATGACTGGAGTCAAAATATATACCTATAATCTACATCTATACAAAAAAATTAAATTGAAGTATCTGTTTGTAAGATCAAAATAACATCTTTTTACGAAATAGATAATATTATATACATATTTAAATGTTTGTCTCTTTGTCTGTTTTTTTTCCTGATTTTCTCCGGAACCGCTGGATCGATTTGGACGGGGTTTTTTTGGTAGACATCTGTAGTTACTACGCGTAACTTAATACTATTCAATTTAGTATTCAAAAAATAAAAAAAATAACACTCAAGAAATTATTAAAAATACGACTCACTGGACAGCATCCTTAGCATATTATTTTCCAACAAGTATATGAAACAGTGAAGAATATATGAAACGCGTGTCCTATAAAATAAAAGGTCAAGGTATAATCACATATTTTATGGTTACTTATTTTACAATTTTAAATGTAGTACAAGAAAATCTATCTCATTTAGGTTTGAATGAAATAATAACTTAGGTTTTTATAACATAGCGTTACAAATACGTGAAAAATAATAAAAAATGTATTGTATTTTTATAAAACAATTCATTTATTTTATAGTTATTTTTTATGTTTCTATATGGGCTTATTATTTATTATTTATTTTAACACCAATTTAATATGATTTGAAATAGCTTAGCCGCGTTTCTTATTTCCATTCTAATTCTTACATCTTACCGATTATAGGAGATAGGTAGTTAGTTGCGCATTTTGTAATATTCTTCGAGCAAACTCTTGTATGAGTACACAACCAGGCCATAATTTTATATTTACCTGATCTTTTCAATAAATAATAGATGCGGAATATTGGTGAATAGGGAATTGGTAGATCCATTTATCGATATTATTATCCATTGTAAATAGCAAGTGGAGTTGGCATTTGGCAACATGTATGACGTCACGTGAGGCCTGTTATTAGTCGAATCAAATTGCTCTGATAAATTGATCACTGATCATTGTGGTTCATTAAAGATTCGTTAATGACGACGCGTAAGTGTTTTTCTTAAAATTTCTTTTTTGACATTTTATTATTAAATTTTGGTACCAGCTACATACAGTACAGTACAGTAGTACATCATATCTTCCCGTGGGTGTTCTAAAAGGTGACTAGGAGATAAACCAGGGTATGGGCAGCAACATCCTCTGAGCACCACAAACACCTAGGGTCATCGCCAACCCGCTTGCCAAGCTTGGCTATTATGGCAATCTCCCCATTTTGGGGGAGACCTATATCCAATAGGGTATCTTTCAGTTCAATCAAGCAATTGAATATAGACAATTTTAACCCAAATCTAAATTTTAACACCTAAACCTACTAAACTGATGCGAATTTAATTTTTAGATTTATATTAAGAGAAACACTCAGTGGGAGTGTGTAAAAATATTTCGCGTAAAACAAAATTACGTAATCCAAATAAGTATTTAAAATTATTAACCATCTATTTTATGTATTCGTTAACCAACTTAAGGCGGAAACATACTTTTAAAACACGTCACAACTTGACGCGTGTTGAATGAAACTGTATTGTCTTTTATTGCCATAAGCACAATATTAACACAAGATGCGATGAGGTATCGTCTTTCCGCCTTTAGTCTTTTGACAAGTTAAATTTATAGTTGTAGCGACAACTTTGCTCATTAATCGTTTTAATAAACAAACTTTAATTTTTCCTATTGAACAAATCAAAGTCCACTCACCTATCCATTCAACCGAAAGACATCCACTGCTAGATATAGCTCTCCACAACGACTGGTCTTGCACCACACGCATCCTTCGAAATCCTGGGACCTATACTACTATACTGTAGACTTCAGCCCACATTGTCACCACAAATCTAAATAGAATAATATTACCTTAATTGAAACATTTATGATTTAAAAATAATCACACTCGTTAACTGGTAGTTACTGTCGTCATATTGTTTTTATTTTCAGATTTATTTTGAATATTGAAAAGCCATCCTAAGAAATAATGACACTATTATTACGTACAAATTGAAACAAACTTTGGACGATAATCCGTTATTGATTGTATGGTACTTGTGTACCGTATACTGACGTCACACGTGACTCTGCAGATGGATAATTACCAGCTGATTAGCGCACAATTAGCTGAGTGATTCGCTGATAACACACGCCGGTACTGTATTAATTGTTTCTATGGTCCAGTTAATATGATTGTGATGGATGAACGTATGTTGAATCGCATGCATCATGTATTTTAGACAATAATCTCTAATAAGTAATACTTGACTTACATTGTTTTACAAATGTATTATGTAGTGTTAAACATTCTATTTAAATGTAAGTTTATGGCATTACTTGTATGCTTCATGTGAGAATGTTACAGGAAAATGAAAAAAAAAAAAGATATGCTACCTAAGTATTTTTCTACTGTTTCAATCTAGATAATTCTGTACTTTATTACAAACTAGCCGCTCTCCGCGGTTTTACCAGTGAAGTTATCGTTTTCGTGGGATTTTCGGAATAAAATCCTATGTCCACTCCTTAGATTTCAAACTATCTACATTCCAAATTTCATCCAAATCGGTTTAGTAGTTTTTAGGTTAATTCGTTACATAGAAATCTTTCCTGTGAAACATTTAACTAATTGTGGCGCTGTTGTATTACGGTAGGACAGTCGTTTTGAGGTCTCGGGTTCGATCCCCGGGTCCGGTCAAGTGATGTTGGGTTTTTCTACTCAGTATCATCCCGGAGTCGGGAATTTGTGCCCGATATGGCGACAGGCTCGCCCCCTGTCACATCTGGGACGAAACTAAGCTCGGCGAAATACGGGTGGTGTAGTTCGCTATTTCACCTCTGCCTAACCCTTCGGGGATAACAGACGTGAGCGTATATAATCCAAATATAATGCTGACCGGTTCATCATTCTACATACATCAAAACCAGACTTTGTTTAAAAAAAACCAGATCGAGTTTCTAGCCGGCTCTTCACGACTGAGTTATTTCCCGAACCGGTGCTTGTTTTTTGATGTTCATAAACGCCTTCTCAAGACACAAGTTGAATAAAGATTTTTTTTTGTTTTTCATTTATAGATTCCACAGGCAATCGTAATCTTCATGGCGTAGTGCTAGGATACTTTACGTCATATCACGCATCTGATATCATAATATCTGATATCATAAAAATATCTGACCTGATATCATAAAAAGTAGTGGACACGCAAGCAGGAAGACTGTTCCAGATGTGTACTGTGTGTCAAAGGTTATTTATAATTTTTTTTTCTTCGTATAGATATTAATGCTTCCGTATGTATGTGACTCCGTAGACCAGGCTGCGGAGTTTTGTATTGGAAGTAAGAAGAAGAAAAGATCTACTCCGCTTCAGCAAATTCATAAATAAAAGACATTCATCGAAGCAATGTCTTTTCACAGTTGAACTTATTTTATTCTTAAATAGTTACCATTTTTTTCAATACTTAATAGTCTTATTTATCTCATCATTTATGTTTGTGTGTTACTCGTATGTATAAAACAAAAAACGATTCTATTAAATGTAAATTACAAATAATGCAATCTATCAACTTATTATTTCATAATTGTTAATATTTTTTCAAAGAATAAAATACGAAAAAAATTATTTTATTATTGTAACTAAACTAAAATTTTAAACTATCTCTTTCAACCTATAATTTATTTTTGCGTTTAATTATGTTCAGTTGTTATCATAATACGAACATTAGATGTCAATATGTAATGTGTAGTGAGCATAATAATTTTAATGAATTAATTATTTCAGTAACAACAGACGGATTAAGAGACCGGATGAAACATTTGAGTTTGTTTATCGCGCGACGGCAGCGCTAATGTCGTCACATGGTTCGTTGCACACTGACTGCTCTTCTTAAATCTTCTGATTGTTATTTATGATAATAAATTTTACATTTAAACAATGTAGATACATTTAGTTTTCATTTAATTAATTTAAAAAAATACTCCGCAGCCATGGGGCTGCTGACAGAAGTTAAAACTTTCTGTTGCTCAAAGCCTTAAATGATATTTTATTTGTGGCAACACAAAAAGTAGGAATCTGCCATCACACTTAACATTCCTTTCTATAAGAGATAAATAATACATCTTTGGCAAATACTTCTGCGACACCAAGAAATGAAATAAAAAAATATAAAGCTTTCCATGGAAAATTCCAGCAGGTTGATATAGCTAATGTCACATTCCATTAGAAACACGAATCTATAAGTTTTTCTCCTACCGAAAATTGGTCAACGCCTCTAAAGAAGTATTCACTTCTTATTTATTTTACAATTTACCTAAAACAGTAGAAACATTTGAGAAGTGATCATGATTTAATTTGTGACTATAAAAATATAATATATAGACTAAAACGCGTATCTAACACGGTAAAATTATTACAGTTCATTTTAAAATAAATATATTATAGTTCTAAAATAAAATACGGTTTTTAGCGTCCATCGAAAGAGTATTTCGTGCCTTTCTCCAAAGTACCTATTTATTTCAGTATTTTTAAAAAAGATAATAAACAATTTCGCATCGTTGCGAGGTAACTCCCAAAAGGTGATCTGTCGGATTCGACCTGTGCATCTATAACTCGCTCCGCTCAGATTAGTGACGCACCGGCTTAGGAGGATCCGTTCATAAATCAGCTGGCACTCGTTTGGTTAATTGACCTGACGTAGAATGGAGCCATTTAGAGAAATATCGCATGACCAATATCCCATTTGAGTTCAAAAAGGTTTTTAAATTACATTATTTTTTTTCAGATTATATATACATGCATACATACATACTAGCTGTGTGTACCCTACTCCGCCCGTGTTTCATATAATCTTCACTGCGTAATATAGCTTTTAAATAATCATTGAACAATAATGTTTTGATGGTGCTGTCTATTGGATCGGGTTTTATTCACAATTTCATAAGTTTAATTTTTTTTTTTACTCAGCACTCTAATTATTTTTGAAAAATAAAAGTATGCTAAGGTACTCAAGTAACTTCACCTATCTACCAAAATAAGTCCCGTCAAAATAAATCCAGCCGGTCTAAAGATTAGCCGAAACAAACATACACTTTGGTATAGTTACCGTATATGCATTTTATATTACGTATTTAGTAAAAAGTTGATTTTATAAAAATATATACTTAGATAACATAGTCGCAGGTTACAAAACTATACTAATGTACCATTTAAATCATTCATTTTTTTTTGTGCTGCTGCAAATTTAAACTATATTTTCGCATCTTTTAGTTGACGTAGAAGTGCATTCCATAATTTTAAAGCAGTTATTATGAAGAAGTTTGTATATGTTATAGACTTGTGCTCAGGATTCTCAAGGATTTTGCTGTAAGAAGGTTGAAAATTACGATCGCAAGTCGCTAGAAACATAAAATGGTCTTGAAGATACTGTGGATATCTTGCATTAAATATGACACCGCAGAGAAATTATAAAATGTGTTTTTTTAAATACTGTCTAGGCTCAGTGCTTTGCCCACAATCTCACCTGATGTTAAGTGACAATAGGATCCAGGATAGTATAGAAACTATGCCTAGATGTACTGGTTCTCTAAATTGGTTCTCTAACAGGTTTTCTAACTTGAACGTGGTAGGTTGGTTGCAGGGCATTATTAGAAAGTGTCATATCAACAAGCTATGGTTTCATCACGATGTTTTCCTTTACCGAAAGCTCAGCTTGTTTTTATAGTTGGATAGGTGGACCACCACCTTTGCAGGGATGGATAGACGGCACATCGACCGAATGCATTTTGACGAAAACGGATATTGGACCAATTTATTTGCTTAAATCAAATCGCTAGTATCTACTTTTTACTTAGTTTTTTAAGGAAACAATAATTATCTGTAAGTTTAGTTATAACGTTTGAACACTGTTTGTTTTCACAGAGATAAAATGTTTACTGAAATAATTTGAACCATCTCACGTTACATCAAAGGCGCGCTACGGTACGGGGACTATCTACATTGTAATTCTTGCAAAGGGTTGAAATACCAGCTTGAAGGCATACGACACCCGGTTACTGTAAGGTAATATGTTAGTAGATATCAAATGATACTAAAAATTATTTAAATAATTTACTTAGCACATAGATACAAATTCATAAATGTATTATAGTAGGTACAAAAAAAAACATAATACTGGTATTGCTTTTATTTTACATAATTGTCATAAAAATATTAATAAATGTAAACATATAACAGAATCAGAATAAATTGTTCTATTTTTATTCAAACAATTTGTTATGTTTTTTTTTACATTGTATACGTTTGATAAATGAATAAGTTTTAATAATACATTAAATAAATACTAAGTAATTATTTATTAGTAATTAAAAAATAATTATGCCTATATAAGCTGATACTCGTTTTAACTATTATTAAATGTTAATCATCACTAAATTTACAAATTGATTATAAAAATAGTTAAACTTTAAACGTGATTTTAATATGGAGTAACTGTTAATACGGGAAATTCAAATTGATACATTTATATTTGTTGAGGACAAATGAACCTCTTACATCTAATACATTCGATTACGAGAATAACATCGTCACAAGCCTTACAGCACACACACCTAGAAACACGAGAGAGATATAACATATGTACCTCATGTGTGTAAAAGAAATAGATGATCAGTTTTTGTACTAAGATTAACCCTGTGCTAGTTGTAAGGATTAAAAATATACAAGAACCCGTGTCGACCGCCGGCATAGTTGTACCGGCAAAATATAGTTTCTAATTGTAAATACGTGTAATTCCAAGATAAATAAATACAGTCCACATTATATAGAGGAAGTTGGAGTTTCATTGCTGAAGAACAGCCGCGTCCCCCTTTAATATTATTTGAAAATATTTCTTTAAAAATTCTATTATAATTTCACAGAGTACCTATCTACCAGTATCTTACTTACTCAATTTGTTAAAGTTATGATTCAAGAATGCAAAGTGGCACGCTATGCTAACAATTTTCTCAAAGAGATTCCCTTCGTAGCAGCTTTGTGACGCTTTGGTAACTCCTTGAGTTACTTGTAATTTTACCCAAAATATTAAAAAAAATCTTAATGCGAATTCCATCGATAATATCTCCAAATTTGCCGGAAAAAATATTTCTAAAAGATTTTGATATAAAACTGTGATTAAATTCTCTTATTTGTCTTCCGTATTTCACGTAAAAAAATGTTCGGTACAAAAACTTTTTATCTAAATAAATATTCACATTATACAATCTGATGCGGAAAGAATTATAGGTATATAAATTCAAATTAGAGTCAATTTTATTATGAGTAAGAAAGTAAATTGCCAAAAAAAATAATTGTTAAAACAATCTTCAAGATAAACATATTAATGGCTGATTTAATATATAGGTGGATCATTACGTGAACGATAGTGATGTCTGGAATTAATTCACATCTCTATTCTTCCGCTAACATTAGCTAAGACTATGATTTGTATACTTTTCTATAGGAAAAAAAAATATATGTATTATATTTATAAAAAAAAGAACCAGATCGAGTTTCTTACCGGGTTTTTCTCGACTGGGTTCTTTTCCGAACCGGTGGTAGTATTTTAGACGTTCATAAGCGCCTTCTTAGGGCCTAAATTGAATAAATATTTTTTTAATTTTGATTTTATAGTTATTATAACATAACTATAACGACACCCAATTGGTTGATGGTAAATGCTATTAACTTTTTTTTCTTCATATCTGTATCGCCATGAAGATGTTAGCTAATATTTACAAATATTTCAAAAAACCTATTATATTATTAATGTAATAACAAGGGCAATAGATAAGTACTAATATAAACACTCTAATTACATTATTTTCTAGGTATTTATTTATCCCGGAATTATTAAGCCCGTAAGTAAATCGTCCGTAAGTAATATTCCTATAATATGTTTAATTAAATTAAGCAGTTTTTTTACATTTTTTCTTAATCTTTCTGCATGTACTAGTAAATATGTAAATTAGATCCATCCATTTATGTTTTAATTGCAATTAAATCGTGGCATTACAATATGGTATTAAAATAATAAATAGGTCTTTATAATCTTTATTCGATAGGGTATAAATTAAGTGTTCATAGTACTTATATATATTTTAAAAAAAATGTACATGACGTACATACAAATTTTATTTCAGCTGATTAACTTACGTAAACAAAATTTTCAACTCGTATCGAAGTTAACAAATTAGTTGATAAAGTATCCTCAACGATTATTCAGTTGCTCCGCCTACCTGTCACATGTTTTTCCAGCTCGCTGGGAGGAGTTTCGGGTGGGCGGTTTTCGCTGTAGGCGGGACAACACCCACTCAGCGCCCCGCCCACCGGCCACCACTTCAGTCACCATCGGAGCGTCGCGACGGATGATACTCTCATCTTCATCATAAACACATTATCCATACACTCAAATAACCATACAGCCTAGCACGTTGATTAAAATTTTCATAACGGTAAAATTAATTAGACCGTATCCACTTATCATTTTTTTAATAAATAGGTAGAGAGATAAAAGAATTTTAGACATGTTTCTTATTTGTCTATCTACTTGTGTTTATTTTTTTTGTTAATTAATTAATTAACATTGCAGAAAAATTGTTAAATTTCGTACTGAAATTTTGAATAAATAACGACTTCGACCACCCAACGAAGAAAAATACAAATTTGAAACGTCCAACAAAATTACCGACAATAAACAAACATTTATCATATTAATATCTCGATTACCCATAAAGCTGGCGACAGGTTAGTGCTCAAGGGGTTAATAATAAAGTTCTATTTAAAGTACCTACCTAGAACAATATAGGAAACTTTAGAATGTTAAATAAATTCCAAGCATTATGCTAAACAAGTAAATTATGAAGATATTGTTAAAGTCTCCGCGGCGGTCGGGTGGATTTCGAAATTATTCAGCCACTTCAGCTGACGGCGCTTGCTTCCTCTTATCTGCATAACGACGATTTCATTACTTTTCGGTACTACCACCTTGGGAATTATTTCGTAACTTTCATTCCCTGTTTCTGGTATATCTTTAATATATAAGATACAACAGCGTTTCTGTACTTTTTAATTATTCACTTCATTGTAATATCTAAAAATAGCTATTTTCATTGTATTTTCTATATAGGTACTACGTAAAGTAATAAAATATGTACCAAAACTTGGTAAGTTAAAGTAATAA
Source organism: Samia ricini (assembly GCA_014132275.2). NCBI lineage: Eukaryota > Metazoa > Arthropoda > Insecta > Lepidoptera > Saturniidae > Samia > Samia ricini. The sequence goes on along the minus strand of AP028159.1, from coordinate 26,545,800 downwards.
AAAAGAATCATATATCTAAGTTCAGAGGTCCTCGGATTATAAAACATCAAATGGACAATTAGAGAGAATACTTGTAATAATATGTAATGAAATTGACCTTTTTTTAGCGTGGAAAATGCATTTACGCATTCTCCTACCAGGTCTAATGCGAGAATGTTTAGTGGATTAGAGCTGGTGGAGGGTATGTGGGACACACTAAAACCCCACGGTTCCATCTGCTGCCATCTACGGGGCGATATGGGATAATAATGATGCTCTGTGTCGCCTCGGCAGCCGGCTCGGCAGGACGGGGGGGGGGGGGGCAGCCAGTGAGAGTCTGTCAGCGACAACGCAATTCCCTCCCTCACGTAGCTCCTATTCTCGTACAAATGTACTATAATAGGAGGTGGAAAGGCCATCGCTGACTCATGGAGGTAGGACTTCACGGACGAATCGCGCTCTCCTACCAATTCGCCTCTGGCTTCTCATCGGAGCAACCACGTGGTTGGTCTCCTGCTCCCTCTCCGTAGCCTCTTTCTACAGCATAATATGCTCGCAGAAATATGCCACGATCTGCCAGGTCCCCTGGCTGCTGAGCTTGTCCTTAACCACCATCAGCAACGAGAGATCCGGCCCCAACGCCGCCACCACCGTAGGATGCGGCTCATCCCACAAAACACACGGAGAATATGCTGTGCGGTGTACTCAGACACGCCGCGCTAATTGCAAGCGGGGCGGTTGGCTCTCTCAGTACGACCTTGTACAGCATCCATGCCAGAATAACACCTGCACAAGCCTAAATGTGAGGAAGTCGAACTCTCCACAGACCCCTTTGGACAAACGGACAGACGGCACCTACAGTATAGCTACGGTAACGCATGTCGGTCAGGTTCTATTCCCACCGCTGAAACCTCTCTCATCCTCTACCAAACGTACCTGTAATATCAATAATCAATAATATTTAATTCTAATATTTTTTAAGATTTACCATTTACTAATTTAAATTTTATCTTATAATCTTTCATAAAATACATGTGAGCATACATTACGAAAATGCAAGTCATTTTTAGAGAAAATAGTTATAAAAACATATCTATCACCTAAAAAATAGACCCTGCGTTGTTAATATGTAAATAGATATACTGAATAATTAATTACGTTACTTTTTCTTTATGATTATTTTTATCTCACTTCGTATTTCACGTTTAATCTGCAATGATTAATTAAGATGTCAGCAGAGGGCACGCCGCCGAATATACATCATCATTCTGTCTTAGATACTTTATTTAAAGTACAGGATCGAATCTAGACGTAGGTATATTTTTTATTCGAGCTCTGCGATTTGACTGCTCTTCAGATAAAATTAAGTAAACAAAAATAATAATGACCTTCGATAGACGAGAATTCTATCGACAGTGGGCACGATCATACCGATCTGCATCTACCACGGCTTTGACAACTTTTTCATAAGTGCACAGTGGTTGCAATATATGTATTGAGGCTCCTTTGCTCTATTACGCTGCTACCCGTTGGACCTACACTGACTCATCCAGGAATGCGACGCGCTAAAATGTGTCCTGGTGCATTTTTTACCATAAGCATGGTGGTTGCGATCAGACGTGTACAAACCCCCTACTATAAATACATAGAGCTATCTGTGAGACCTATTGTAAATAAATGTTTATTAAATGAACAATGTCCCATCATCACACCCACGCCTAGGCGTAGATCCTATTATGAATCCAGTCCATTTATATGACGGTATGATAACGGCGACTGTTCATGGATTATAGCCTAACATTCTTTGTCTATCCAGTGCTTATTATATCGTGAATTGTTGTCACTTTGGTGAACGGAACAAAAGGATGATATTTAAAAAAAAAAAATACAAATTAGAAAAATATACGGAAATAAATAAATTTATGTCGGAATGAAATGTTCAAAACTTCTAATATAAAGTCTAGGCATTATCTAGAAGACGATTGGCTAATTATAAGTATTAAGTTTATATTATATTATATGTTCTGGTTACTGAACTAAAAAGCTAGTTTTCTTTGTGGTGTTTTACATCTTGAGCTATATCATTATTTGCATCAGGTGAGGTTATTAAATGCGAGTCAATAAGATACTATACATTTAAAAAGAATTGTCACGTTTCTGAATACCGCACTGGTGAAAATTAGCAAAAGTAATTCATTAAGCGGCTGCGAAGGTTGCGTTAAGTCCTTTATTTCACAGTGGGCTCGACCGCCGAGTATTTTTTAATTCCCCAGCATTAGTATTGTCTCTTGTGTTGATTTATACCCTTAAGTCGGTCTCGGTGCCTGGGCCTTGTGCTGTTTGTACGTACTTACCTAGATAGAGGTAATTACACTTTTTACCACCTTTATTAAAATGTGCTAACACTGAATTGTTGGTGATTGTACTGTTTACATTAAATGAATAAGCTTTTTCCTTTTCCTTTTAAAATAATTTTATTATTACAAATGATTTTTGTCGGTGACTTCTTTATTGTTATAAACTTGCCTGTTGTAAGTAATAAAAAACTTTTAAAAATTTATGTTCAAAGTATTTACCTAGTGTTGTGTTATGTTATGTGTGTTCTGTTGTGTAGTCAAAAGAGAGCTGTTCAAACAATATACAATATGGGACCCCGCAAATCTCTAAAGAACAAGTTTCAAGAATATGATATCTTAACTTTGCCCTCCCAATACATCTTCGATAATTTAATAAAGACAAGTTGGCCATCCCACGCTTTAGGCTAAGTAAGTCTTATAAAAGCTTTATAGGTATTCGGTTTTACAATAAGATCCCAAGTAATATTACCGATTTACCTGACAATAAGTTCAAGTATTAAGTCAAGCAAGTCTTAATCTCAATAGTTTATTACAGGGTGGATCATTATGTGAACGATAGTGATGTCTGGAATTAACCCATATCTCTGTGCGCACCCGCTAAAATTAGTTAAGACTATGGTTTGTATAGTTTTTTTATATGAAAACAAAAATGATATATATTATATTTATAAAAATAAAGAACCATATGTTTCTTGCCGGCTCTTCTCGACTGGGTTGTTTTACGAACCGGTGGTAGTGTTTTAGACGTTCATAAGCGCCTTCTTAGGGCCTAAATTGAATAAAGATTTTTTTTTATTTTGATTTTGTTTAACTTTAACTTTAAACTTTTGTTTTTGTTTAACTTTAAACACGACGTCTATAGACCAGACACTACAAGTTTTGGAAAATTTGTCGGACATGATTTTGAAGACAAAGACAAATTACAAGAAAACTTAAAAAGTAAGACTAACAAAAGGTTTTCTAGAAACAAGAATAGAATGTTTAGAAGAGTATTGGAAGTCATTGAGAAACGATTATCAAAAATTAGTAACATCGAATAATAATATTAGGAACAAAAAGTCTACTTTCTTCAATCGGTAACTAAGGTAAACAAGATTTATTAAAAAAAAATCAACGTCAACACCTCAACTATAGGGGGGGGGGGGGGGGGGGGGGGAGAATATATAATTACATTATGCAAAATTTATATTTTAACTTAAGTTTATTGAATATATTGTACAAATGTTAGAAATGTAAAACGCAATGTTTTCTCGCATTGTAGTAGTTCGCGATAACCTTCTTTTGTAATGTGCTATTTAGGTGAGTTAATGTTACCGATTCGGGGTTCGGTCGAAACCCAACTTGTTCATTCTTATCTCAAATCAATACGGAGCTATCTTAATTTATGTATACGGTAATATGTGTTACCAGCAGCATTTATAAATGTACACAAAAAAAAAAAAACGGAAAATGCTACAATTTATGAAATAATTTAATTCATACGAAACGGATAGGCTCAGCGATTTGCCCATAATCTCGCCCGATTTTTTGTGATTTATCGTCTCAAATTTTAATCATTCTAAGCCTAGAGGTACTGACTCTCAAGAGATGTGGCTGCTATACACCTATAATTGCTTGGAGGTAGGTTTTCAGACCTAGAAAGAAAGAAATTGTTCATTTCCACCATACACACAGGACATATTGTATTAGTATTAACCATAGATTTAACTGCATGAGTTGAGCTACGCTAGAAAAAGGACCCCATACTCAGCTAAATGCTCCCGTAACGAAAATTGCAAAAGCGCTAGTTTTCAGCCAGGGCTTATAAACTTGAGGGTAGGTTGCTAAACATTGGTGGGTGCGGAGAGAGCCTGTGGGTCAGGCAGCGACATTCTCCCCCCCCCCCTCATCCCAAACCGAGCTAAAGAGTGGACGAGATCCAGTTGGGCCTGCCGCAGGGGGCGACGTGGAGCAATGCTAACGCAATCCCGTATCGTCCCCATCCCAAATGCGGCGGGCGGCTCCGGGGGGTTATTGGGTATTTCCGAAGCTTCTCGTCGGGTGAGTCCCACACTGGAGCGGAGACGTCCTTCCGTACCCCCTTACCAATTGCATAAGGGGACTTCGGTCTTACTATGCCATGCCAAAAAAAAAAACGTTACTACTAAACATTACCACAAAGTGCTCTACCACCGTGCTATGGTTTGATCACGTTCTTTTCTTTCAACGGAAGCTCAGATTTCATTATAGAATAGGATAGGTTGGTTCGAACCTATTACTATTGTACGAAATCCAACCGCACAACCATTGAGTCATCATCGCATCAAAATAAATTGCAACTTTGATAATAATGTCTGTAATGAAATGTGAGAATAAATAATTACTTCATATTTATTATTATTAATAGGGTCACCACACCCGGTAAATTTCGACCGTATTTATTATCTAAAGTTTGAAGAAAATACTAACAATTTAATTGAAAGGAATTGACTAATAACCACTAAACAAAATATAAAAATATCATATATATGAAATTATTCTTTAATAAATTTTATCTTTATTTACTTATATGCAGATTCTAGATTAAAAATTAACCATACAATTTCTTGGAAATTAAGGTTTCATTGAATTATGGTTTTGTCTTTTTTACCAATTCAACAACAACTGCCGATCAGCATTTATATACAATATTCCGAAAACAAGTAATTTTTGTCCATTTATATTTTACTCAGGTGTGAAATATGCATGACGGTTAAATTATTATGTTGTTTAAACTTGCAACTGTACTGTGGAACGGTTAATGTCGGAAATGCTAAATTAGCATCAATTAATTAGCAAATAAACACACAAATTGATGAACGAGAAAATCTGAAAATAATAATATGAAAATGGATTAATATTTCCCATTAATATTGCCAAATCATTATGAACGTATAAAGTTTCAGTTTTGTTCGGTTATTATTTTTGATATACCTACTTACTATTACTCATATGATCTATATTAATAAACAAAACTACGTGTCTGTTTGTAATGTCAATGTTATTTTTTTTTACTAAATGGATTTGAATGTATATATGATAACTGTACCAAAAAATCAAATTTTAAAATTTTTGTCTGTCTGTCTGTTTGTAATGGGTAATCTCCGGAACGGCACTACGGATTTTGACGGGATTTTTTTGTTAGATGGCTGAAGATACTCTGGGTAACTTAAGGTACTTTTAATTTTCGAAAGTAATTAGGGTTCCGCGTAAAAAAAAAAACAAAACTCATAAAAATTGGAATAAAATATTTTTACTTTATGTTATTACTAAATTTTTTTTAGGAAAATAATTAGGGTTCCGTAAAAAAAATTAAAACAGTAAGAAATATACGAAACGCGGGCGCAGCCACGGGCACACAGTTAGTTGTGTATTATAATCTTCGAATGATACTGACAATATTTTAATACACGAAGCAATGATGGCTTGGTGGTATTGTGGTTAGAAACCAAATCGATTAACTTTGAATCCATCTATCTTAACCCATAATAAGGATAAGCTTTCGTTGAAAGAAATCTTCCTAATAAAATAGGGCTTTTACCCTTAAATTTGAAAATCTGTCTTCGAGCATCTACAATAGTAGTATTCCGACAGTATGATTGCAAAGCTAGTACCTCTAGTACTCTATACTTAGGGGCCATACATGTATTACGTAAGCAAAATTTTAGACACTTTCGACTCTCTCCTCTCCTTTATTAGGTGATACCAAAAACATTCGCCCCCCATGATTACCTTATCATTGGCATAATTATAAAAGATAATTAAAATCAAAGTAAATAAGTAATAAAGTAAAGTAGTAAGTAAAAGTTGTAAAGTAAAATAGTAAGTAAGTAAGAAAAAATAAAAGTTTATACGTAAGATAACACCCGTTCTCTCTTTGTCATCAAAAATAAGAAACTTATAATTCCCTGCCACCATTTTTGCCAACAGGCCTATTGACATTACCATTTTTAACAACATCGTCACTTAACATCAAATTAGAATGTGGTCAAAGTGCTTATGCAGTGTAAAAAAATAATGTGCGTAACATGTACGCGCGTTTGATGCGATTGATAAATAATGTAATGTGCAGTATGAATAATAACATAAAGGTATATTTACTAAACTAAGTTTCCGTTGAAAAAAAAATTACTACCGTCCGGAAAAGATCTGTATTTTTTTACGCAGAACACTAATTATTTTCGAAAATTAAAAGTACCCTAAGTTACCCGTAGTAGCTATCTACCAAAAAAAGTCCCGTCAAAATCCGTGAAGCCGTTCCGGACATTAACCGGATCAAATTGACAGACAAAATTTTATTTTAGGTATAGGTATCGCAAATACATTCGTATATATTTAGTTTAAAAAAATAATTTTGAGACCACAAACAGACACTTCAATTTTATATATTAGTATAGATTATCGTGTATACATTCATATCTATTTGGTAAAAAAAATATATTTTGGCATTGCAAACAGACACCCTTATTTTATTTATTAGTATTGATAATTTTTTCCCACATTAAATACAATTTTAATATGCCAATTCTGTAGCGTGTTAGTAGTGAAATTCTCATCGTAAATATGTAGTAGAACGTTGCTTAAATAACTTGTAATTCTCAATTCCTTGTCTATTCCCACACTCGTAAAAAAATCTAGTTATTTGTGAACTTTTTTAACATTATAAATTTATTCAACGAATTACTGAAACGTTAAAAATTGCATTCCAAATAAAATAAAATCGTATTTAATAATGGAAACCGAGTTTATAATTCTATGAAAAACTTGTAATAATTAGTCATAAATACCGCTGGTTCGACTCATATATCCAAACGAATTAATTGCCGTCGCGGTCTTTTCATATTCAGCCATCGATATACAGTTTAGTAAACACACGAGTTCTCGTGTTCTGTGTGCGCACTTCAACTGCATCCTAATTATAGCGTTTGGGCCGCCAATTTGCCGCCGGTTTGCGGGCATAAGCGTTCGCAAAAACCCTAATTAAGGTAAATAATGTTTATAATTAAAATAACACTTGTGGCACTCGAGTACGGAATCAAAGCGAGATTTCAAGCAACCGATGCGTTTAACGCGGCCTCTCTACTTTACGAGGGTTTTTAACGTTCTATACCACATGTATCTTCTTTACTTTTACAGGGTAAAATGAAAATTTGTGTTAGATGGAGGTTTATTCAGTTGATTTTTTAAGTTTGCATTTTATTTTATTGTAATATTATAATTTGAACTGTTTATTAAATTATGAATTAGAGGATGTATTTATAAATATTTTGAAGTTGTGACCAGTTCCTTATTATTAAATAATATTTACCTATGTTCGAAAAAGATACTGATTTTAGTTAGAAGTAGTAAGAAGAGGTAAGATTCGTTAGTTTGGCGTTGCGTATCTAAATTAATAATAAGGGGTTTGTTTGACATGACATTAAGATATGATGTAATACAATTATAATGGTGTATGGTATAAAACATATTAAATGATGACTTGATGATGTTTAATTTTCAAAAACGTAATAAAAACGTAATTTTCTATTAATTCAAATTCCTGATTATGTTTTGCCGTGTCAGTTATGGTATATGTATATGCTCTACTTGGTATTAACATTAATAAGTTATACAGAGTTAAATTTATAAAAAATAATCCAACTTCCAGATTCTAGAATAGTCCAGGCTTTATTGCAGATAGAGATACGCACGGTTTGGCACACGGGTTGCACCTGCTAGCAGTGGTGTTCCGGGAATGCTAATTAACAGCCTAGCTTTAGATTCCCTACATCCGCAGTCTACATTCGGACTATTCATGCCGGGTTATTTAATTCGCAGCTCTAAATGTTACGTGTTACTGTACATTTTTGTATACATAAATATACACGTACTGGAAAACTTTTGAACATTCAATGTTTGTTCGTTATTTAAAATACTGATATTGTAAAAATATTTGTCAGTGGGTAAAAAATCGCACTTACATTTCGCAAGAGTTTACTAGACCGACAATCCAAATGTAAACGATTTGAAATTCATACAAATTCACTTTTACTTTTTAACTAAGAAAAATAATTACATACGTTATTAGTTTGAAACATTGAGGTTGTATTTTGAAGTTGTTTTCGTTTATGTTAAAAGTTTTTTTTTTACGAAATAAAAAATAATTAAATAATTGACTAACTAAAATAAAATAAGTCTGTACAAAAAGGTATAAGCTCTAGGTGAAATATATTTTAAATAATCCGTGAATCACTTAAGTAGTAATAATTAACTTTATTTACATTTTCCCTTTCGGTATTCGCGAAAACCCTTATAAAGTTAGTAATGTACTGAGAACATTTCTACACTTTTTTTAAGATGTTGCCTTTAAATCTATAAAATATTTCATGTCATTTACGTTATTTTATAGTGAATTTTTAATGAGTTTAGAAGTATTTTTTCTTAATAACTAATTCTAAAATAATATATTCTATTGAATAGAATACTGTCTTTTCACAATATATAAGGCTCAGATTAATGAATGTGTTAGTCAAACTATTTTAAATTATATCGCATGAGTAGTGCTATAAATATAAAGATAAAGACTAATATAGACGATTTTTATTTAATATGTCGATTACCAATAAAAATGAGACAATAGGAAAATAATGGAAAGCGGGCGTAAACGCCAGGTTAGTGCTTAAGGGGTTAACATTATTATTAATTTTAACATAAAGAAATATTAGGGCATATTTTATAAAGGCATTTCAGGCGGAGTGTGCTCCTATCTCAACCGGCATGGTTTTCGCCGGATGTGTAATTAAAACCATCCTTTACTGATTTATCGTTTCCACAATTTATACCTTTATCTTTGCTCGGACCACTAATATATCTTTATTCAGTGTTACTCCCTTAACAAAATTAGTAGATTTATTCGCTGTAAACCGTGTTCCTCTCTTGTATTTTATTCTGCAATTTTATAAGTCAATTTCAAGTACATATGTGTAGCATTACCCCAAATATATTTTATATCTATACTAATAAAAAAAATTGAAATGTCTGCTTGTAATGTAAAAATATATTTTATTTACTAAATACATATGAATAAATATACAATACCAGTAACAAAAGTAAAATTTTTAAATTGTTGCCTGTCTGTCTGTTTGTTTGTTCCGGTAATCTCCGGAACGGCAAAACCGATTTTGACAGGACTTGTTTTGTTAGATAGCCGAAGTTACTTCGCATAACTTAGGGTGCTTTTAATTTTCGAAAATAATTAGGGTTCTTTTTTTACACGGAATAGGCTCAGTGCTTTGACCACAATCTCGCCTGATGTTAAGTGACGATGTGGTCCAGGATGGTAAACACACTAAGCCTAGAGGTACTGTTTCTCAAGTTCTGACGCCGGAACACACCTATTGGTATTTGGTGACAGGTTTTCAAACTTGAGGATGGTAGCAACCCGGGTGGGCATCATTAAAAAATGCCCTACCACCATGCTATGGTTTCCTCTCAATGTTTTCCTTCACCGAAAGCTCAGGCCAATTTTAGATTGGGATAGCTGGGGTTCGAACCCGCATCGATTGACGCGGAATCCAGTCGCACTACACACTGCGCTATCATCACTTCCGTATAAAAAAAATTAAAACGCAGCCATGAATATATGAAACGCAAGCGGAGCCGCGGGCACAAAGCTAATTCTAAATAATTTGAAACTAGAGACACTTTTCTTTACAGTATTTTTTATTTCTTTGAGTAGTAACGTAATCCATATTTATATTTACCAAACGCAAAAAAAAAAAAATCCTTTACTTCTATAACTTCAAAGCTCGATTTTACTTGGTTTAATGATAGTACGGTAGAGTATGTAAGTATGTAGCCACCTTTTTTTTGTTTTAAGTGGGGATATGCATTTACGCATTCCCCCAGCCAATTCTAATCCGTTTGTAACCAACCATTCTATAATGAGACTTTATTTTCGGTATAAGACGACATCGTCATGTTTGGTAATAGGGGTTTTTTTAATGCTTACTTGAGAGCCAATGCATGTATGCTTAGCGTGTATAGCATTGTGGATCACATTCTTACTTAACAGTAGAAGAGGTTAAAAATAAACAATTTGGCCAATAAAATCACTTAATTAATACATACAGTGATTATAATCTGTCATAATGAACACAAAAATCCGGAGTTATAACAAACACAAAACAATCAAAAGCAAAAAAAAATGTCTTGATACTTATCTGTCAAAAATGAACAATACTGGAATTTAATCAAAATCCTTAAATTCATTATCCACGTTAACTTGAACAATGCACAATCAGAAAGCGCACTGCCACAAAAGTTCTTGCATTCTACAAGGCCCATTACTCTTTTATAATAATAGCATGAAAATCCACCGACCACCACAAATCTAAAGAGCGATTTATTAAATTTTTCATGAGCCTGGCCGTGTTTAGTGCTCGATAAGGAGATTAATAATTCACAAGTTTACGGTGTTTAGTGAGGCATTGTTGCATGGCGGCGCGTTATCGATGCGATCTCACTGAAATGGCATCGCGGCTTCGTAGAAAATGCATCTACAACACAAACTTTACTAATACAGGATGAGAAATAAATAGTTTATGCGGAATAAGGTCAAAACAACAACTGTACTCATTACCAGCCATAGCGGCACTTTTCGGAGCTTCCCATTCTAGGATTAGCCAGAATTGCTCTAGCAGTTAGCAGAGAAAGCTTGAAAGTAGCAGAGAAGTTAAGGAGTAATTCTATTTAATGTAGGATAAGTTAAAAATGATGAATGATTTTTAGCAGTTAGAATCGTTAGTTAGACATCGTATACATGTGAAAAAACAACGTCATAGTAACATGCTAAGGCGCGGCGAATTTCGGGATTAGCTTACTTGTTACTTGTTGGTGGGCTCCTGTTTCCGCAACTAGACACAATTCGGGATTAGCAAATGTATATCCAGCCCAAACAGAAAAGCAAATAATACATAAAAAGAAACCGTCCAATCATATTCTTTTCAATCTTTATATTTAAAGATAGTTTGTTCGTAAAGATAAATTTAAGATGTAAGTGTTTTACCCATACAAAAAGTAATGAATTATCATTGGAATGCTTTGTAACTGGTTAAAATTAAAAGATCATCCAGTAGTTCATTACTCCCAGGTACAGAATGAATGTAGCAGTCGGCCGCGTAGTTATGACACCTAATACACGTTTAGCACGCGATACCGTGCGGCTTACTTTGCCGTTTTACTGCTTCGATGAAATGATTCGATGTGTTGAATGACTGATTTGCAATTGATACGATAACTAATTACTAGGTTCCAGATTTAATCGTATTTTTTTAAGTCATTGTTCCTATTTTTTTATACTAACAGAAATCAAAGATGTTTCTCACAAATGTAAAGACCTGCCAGTAAAACTGCATTGAGTCAGATTTATATTTCATGCGTTTTATTTAATTTTTACGTGAAACGGTTATTATTTTTTTAAATAAAAGTAACGTAATTTATGCGAAATAACTTCAGCTATCTGCCAAAAAAAAAATCGTGCTTTCCAGTCAAAATCGGTTCAGCCGTTCCAAATATTACCCGGAACAAAAAGACAGACAGCCAAACAGACATATAATTTTTTTTATTTTTGGTATAAGAATCGAATATTATACATTCATATGTATTTACTAATAAGTTTTTACTTAGATATTACAAACAGATACGAATTTTATAAATTACTGTGGATATACTGATGTATCTCCTGATTTACATACGCCAATTGTGATTATCAAATTTATATTAGTTAGTTGCCGCTAGAGTTTTGGATAAGGTAAGTAAAAAACGTGAATTCTTCTTTAACCGTTGAAGTGAAAACCTTTTTGGATCGTTCATATTCAAATTATTAACTCCTCTATACCTTTGGTAAGGAATACATGCAAAATACAGTATTTAATTACTTTAGAATGGTTATTGACGATACAAAAGTAATAATAGTGTTGCGACCTGCAAATTGCCGTAGGGTTTCGGCGAACATTTCATTTAAGCCAGACTGTAATTATTACAGGACTCTCGTGTACTGACACGGCATGCAACAAATTGCGTTTGTTAACAAACACAGTACACATTATTGAACGTTTTAAATCAAATACGTTGTGTTTTATTGACAAATACAGTTAAGAACTTTAAATGTTAATCTATTATCTAAACCTGAAATAAAGAAGCCATTTTATCTTTATAATAATTAATAAGACAATCAGCAGAAAGATCATGACAACTGTGATTTTGTACTGGACGTAAGTAGCTCAATTAAGCTTACTTTATGACTTATTTGATAGAATTAACTTTTTAGTCCTAATAACCAGATTGATATTTATTGCTCCGGAATCAAAAAGATATGAGTAAACTTTGTCTAGTTTTTTACGGTTCTTCTCGAATAGAGGTATTTTATTTTTCTTAGGGTTTGATTTTTCTCTATGTAAGTTAAAAAGCTATCTTTAAAAGCTAAACGTAGTTCGGCATTTTTTTTAGTTGGTAAGGAATAAAAGAAATTCGTTTAGAGAAAACAAATCATGTTCGTTGATTGTACATAATTACTCGCACACCTTACTTATTATGTGCATATTTGCCCGGTGAGCGGTCCATTAATCAATTTTTGCATTTTTAATTCGCCCCTCATTATTTACCCGTGAATTTCATTTCCACTGTTGTTTCACCATTCAAAACCAAAAATTTAACCCCGACGCGGTACCAAAACGCACATTTCCAAGTAATTTACAATTTATCATGTTCGCCTGCAAATGAGCAAATATTTTTCGTTTGTTAAGCCACTTGTAATGAATATATGTTAAATTTTTATTAAAACGTGGTTTACAATCTGTTTCATAATTATTACGAGACATCATGTGTTTTATTCTGTTAATATATGTTTTTGATGCATATTATATTAATTTGTAATATTTAAAAAACTCTTCAATTATCAATATGGCATACTGAATGAATTTACGATTTTAATTTGTTGGATTTGTATTCGTCCCGAATAGCAGAATAACTACTAAAATATGGAAAATGTTCACGAATAAAAAAACATTTATATAGTTTGTATCGAAGGTGTTTTTCGACGTCATCTCCAGAACGGATTGACTGATTTCGACGAATTTTTTTTGGTCATCTTGAACTTGAGAAGTTTGTTCGTGCATTGGAAAGAAAAAAAATAATTTCACCGGGACAACTAGTATACCTACATATAAAATTTAACTACGTGTTTCGTATAAATTATATGCACACAACATTAATAAATATCTAACAGATTCAATCTTAAATAAAACATAAAACGTTGGGAAAATAGTAAAAAAAAGGACTTTTATAATTATCTGAATATTAATTATTTACGACAAGAGCAATCAACGCATCAGCTACATACGAGTAGATACATCCGTCCCACTTTAAATGTTCAACTGAAATATTAAACGATAGCGTGTAACTCTTTTTTCCCGCTTCAAATTTTTTTTGACGTTCGTCCTCGCTGTAATTGATAAAGGCAGTACGCGGCTCCCACCCGTGACATGTCGTATTTATGCGAATTTAAAAGCTTCCGACTCGCGCGGTTTAAATCTGAATTAATCCAACGTTCTTGTGATCGCTTCAGCTTTTCACAATAAAACGGTATTTATTTATCATAATAACTTCATCAGTGGTAATAGATATGTAGAAAAGTCAATTAGTATTTCGAATATAATACCGTAAAATTAAATACTCGTATGCCTTTTAAGTTTCTATTGAAAAATAATGTTTTAAATTTTTTTACTAACATGGTCTGCAAGTCATCCCATTGAAATATTGCTATCAAGTAGTATTCTCACTCTATGAAAATATATTATTTTCTTTTGTATAAAAAATTACAAATTGTAATTACGCTTGCATACCTTATTTTGCATAAATAACCGTAGCATAGTAGGGCTTATGTGTAAAATTGCGTCGAGACCACTAGTTGAAAAACCATAAGACATATTTTACCGCTTCGTTGTAGGAGTCTTCGATATACATATATCGAATAAGCATATATTCAATAAAGCACCGATACATACTCTGGATATATCGAATCAACTCGATATTATCAAATCATCTGATATCGACATATATTATCGATATATTTCATTCGGCATTAAAAGAACATTAAAGATACACTTTTTCTACTTCATTATGATGATGTTTACTCCGAATATATTTTCTATCCCGCGCCAGGTGTCAAAATTCACAATAATTTGGTAGATTGCGCAAATGCCACTTCTAATCATATTATATTTCAATAATAGACAATTATAATATTTTTAGTTATTGGGAGGGGTAGATTACTTATCGAAAATGTTCATATATTTGTTCGTTATATCACATAGTATCCTTACAACGTTACGATATATCATATCGAGAACAATATCGAGATTTTTTGTTGATGAAAATCTACGTTGCGGTCCGGGATCAATTAGTGTATATCCATACATGCCAAGACCCTCAATCAGGCCCTGACATTGTTAAGATCGTATTGCACTTAGTTACAATATACTGAGTATTTAATCGTAAATAATCGGTCTTTTATTAAAAAAAATCCTTCTTGATGTTGTGCTTATGTAACATTGTTCTTATTTAAGTTACAAAACAAATAATAATTTGAAAAGTTTTCTTGTTTTTTTTTTTCACAACTGACTTTACATTCTAAAACCTCTAAACATTTTTATACTGAAAATTTTGTAGGCGTTATTGTGTCTGGCGTATTTTCTTGTACTTCCCTTTTTTTACATTGACTTATTTATAATTTATTCGCTTTATTATTATAACAAATACTTATATTACGATATTATTTCGTAACGTATATATATTTTTTATAAATATTGACGATGAACACATCGTTAGACATAGTATAATTCCAAATGTTAAATACGAGTGTTTGATAAGTTACTGTACCAACACACGCACCAGCAGTTTCAAAGTAATCATCCGTCGACTCTAACTTAGCGCTAAACACCTTAATAATCATGACAACTTGTTTCAACGTGGGTACAATGCTAACTAGTCGCTACTAACTTTAATACATTATACCATTTTACAGATATCAGCGATGCTCGACATGTTATCTGAAAATGCACCTTATATCTTACTCAATAAGGGTGTTACGGAATTTCTTTATTCGTACATTTGCTTTTGCATACGTGTACACAAACTTAAGCTAAGTTGGAGCTGTCAAATTTGTTTAGCGGTGAGGGAGACCCGCTAAAGTTGCAAGGCAGGGCGCCGGCGGCGTATAACTAAATGCTTACTAACAATAATCAAAATTGTTACATTTGAGTTGTAAAATTAATGCCGAGATTTGTGTAAAACAATCGAGGCTATTGGGAAAGCGAATCAATAGTTAAAGGGAAATATTTGAGTAGGAAACCTCTCATAAATAGTTAAGTTACTTAAAGCTCGGTCGAAGAGAAAGGATCGAGTTTCACAACAGGCATTCCTAAGGTTTCTCTGGTCAAAGTTCAAGTGAAGCCTACAAGGTGACGCGGTGAGCTAATTAGAGAATTTTTTTTTTCAAAAGAACGTTATTCAATTCTTTTCATTTCGAAGTGGAATAAAATTTACGCATTTGAAAAGTTCAAAAGGCTATAAAAGTTTGTTTATAAATTGCCATGAGTTGCGAAAAAACGCCTGATCTTAAATATAGCTCTTTTTTATATAACGACGCAATAGGCATGTTAGAAAATTCGATCACATACTAAAACATGTTATTCCCTCATAAAGGATTATGTTCAGACGTTGGATATAACAATACTTTTTTGTTCATCGAACCCCTCTAACCTATAAAACCAATGATATGTAGACGCATTTAGGAACACCTGTGTTGTGTCGTATAACTTTAGATTTTTTTTCATATAAAATATTATAAGTAAAACCAAATATCAAGATTGAGATCGTTTCAAAATTTTGTGAAATGTTTGAAAAAGTGTTTAGTTCTGTTTTTCATTTATGTTATGTAAAAAAAAAATACTTTCTCTTGAGCAAACTCAAGTAATTGAAGGGTTGGATTAAATGTGGGTGGACGTAGGTTTGAGACCAACGAATAAGTCTGAGATTTCGGGGTAGGAATACATCATAAAATGCCTGGCTAGTAAGCACTCTTAAGTTTGTAAATCACCTACCTTTTTTTTTTTTGTCGGGGGGAAATGCATTTACGCACTACCCTTACCTATTGTATTAGTGAGACCGAAGTCCCCCAATACAATAGGTAAGGGGGCACGGAGGGACGAACTCCGTGCCAGTGTGGGACTCACCCGGGCGTGAAGCGCACCCGGGCGTGAAGCGCTGTAAATCACCTACCTACCAAGTACTAGTCCTAGTCACCAAGCACCTACAGATATGTTCCTGCAGCACCACAAGAGAGCCAGTAACTCAAGGCTTACTATGACAACTATACAGAATAACATCGTCACTTAATACAAGTTGTGATAATGGTGTGTCTATAACAATACTATACCACGCCTTTTTGTCTCGGTAGACAAGCTTTGGTAGAAACACTGTATAATATTTTTATCTCATTCTCTCGCACATAAAACCCTAAGTGAGTATATGTTTGTCTCATTTTAATGTCGCTTTTTCGTTTCATTACGTTTCAAATCACAACGGAGATGAAGACGAAATAACTTTAAAAATAAATAAAAATATCTTATAATTCATAAGAAATAAGTTACCTATTACTAAAATGAATATTTATGAATAATTTAACGTCAATATAGGCTATATAGATAGATGTTTCCACAATAAAAAAGTTTCAGTGTTACATCATAAAACAAAATCAACAAGGCGATAAGGGCAGTTTCACACTGCGTCATATTTCACAAAGTGCCCTAAGTTCGGCAGTTAGCTCGCATGGTTATGGCGCTGTTAACACGTGTTCGCGTTTCATATTGTACGGAACTCAAACTAAATCATCGGGGTAATAGAAAAATGCATCATAAAATACCTTGAAGGTTCTGCTTGACAACTTTGTTGAAATCGTTTTATACGATAACCAATTAAAAGATCGGTTTCATAATACTATTATATTTACCTTAATTATACTATTAATCTTTTGAAAAGTCGAAATAAATGATAATTGTACTAAGTACTAAAAAATATTGTTTAAGTACGCAATGCACAATTATTACCTTAGTTAACAATGCACGCTAATATTAAGTTGATTATTTGTTAGTGTATTTTATGGTATGTTTTTTAATATATATTTTACACTGTGGAGGCTCAGCACTTTGATCATAATCTCATCTGATGTTATGTGACTGTGTTGTCCAGGATTGATCCTTGAAGTATTGGCTCACAAGCGATGCTACTGAAACACATCTATTGGTGCTTTGCGAATGCTTTTAAACTCGAAGGTGGTAGCTACCTAGGCAGGCATTAATAGAAAATGCTCTGCCACCATTTTAATTTGAAATAAAGGATTTTTGCGAAAGCTATTATATATAATACATATGGAAATAATGTACATTTGTAACTCGCTAAATCATTTGAGAAATCCATTCGACAATAATTTTGTAAAGATTTACTTTGTAATGGCTATTTTAAATCCGAAGAGAAAGCTATTTTATGTAATTAGAAAATCATGTACGCAGAAAATTATTTTATACATTTTTTTTTAAATATAATATATTATTTTTTTAGCCCATTGTAAGCAAATTACGAATCACAAAGGCACAAGTACAAAGTAAATAAGTTCTTGACGAAATTTTCATAAGAGAGACTCTGTCTCGGGTAAAGCGTCGCTCCGGGCGACAGCGGGTCTCTACTTGAGATCACTTTGTAGCATTAAACGGGCCTTTATCGAAAACCAGGGACACAATGGCTCGTACTGGACATGAACTATGTAGCTTGTCGACTAACAACGTAACTTGATAGTTCAATTATATATACTAATAAATAAAATTGAAGTGTCTGTTTGCAATGTCAAAAATTTTTTTTTTAACTAGATAGATGTTAGTGTATATACGTTATTTATACCATAAATAGAATTTATTACATTTTTGTCTGTCTGTTTATAATGAGTAATCTCCACAATGTGTGGACCGATTTGGACGGCTTTTTTGGTAGATAGCTGAAGTTTAAGCTGAAGCTTAGGGTACTTTTAATTTTAGACAATAATTAGGGATCCGCGTAAAAAAATAAAACTCATAAAAATTTGAATGAAACCCGATTCAATACACAATTTTCCGGACATTTCTTGAATTTATGAGAAATGTTTTTACTTTATCTTAGTACTCAAAAAAAAAGGAAAATAAATAGGCTTCGGTATAAAAAAAATTAAAACTCAATAAAGAACATATGAAACGTGAGAGCATGCCGCGGGCACACGGCTAGTTGTACTAATAAAATTAAACAGTGTTGCCAGCAATAGTGTGGAAATAATATATTAAAGGAGTCACAAAAAAATTTAAATAAGAGTACAAATAACTTTATAAAATAACACTCACATTTATATAATTTTACACATATATTCACTTATAAATTTTAAATTTGAGAAATAGTATTTTTCTTTACATAAATATTATTAAATATATTTATCAATTGATTGTTCATGATTATCAGGTGGACCGACGGCCTGTTGAAGGTTGCAGGAATCCGCTGGACGCGGGTGGCGCAGGACCGGTCGTCGTGGAAATCTTTGGGGGAGACATATGTCCAGCAGTGGACGTGTTTTGGTTGAACGGATATAATGGATGGATTGTCAGAAATGTCGATAAACTTTATATTTGTAATACTGATAGTTTATACATATATTTTCACGCCAATAAGTATATGTTATCAAATTTTCAAACAGATGAAAACCTATCGTTTAAACACATTGATGTGTTGTCGCAGCGACTGATAAGATTTGTAGGTGTGATGCGACAGGTTTGAATTACAATGAAACAGAACAGATACTAAGAATTGAAAAATAACTGGGTAACACCTTCTTTAAACCTATATAGTATCAATTTATATGTCTATAATTTAGTTCATAGTGTGTATAAATAATCAATATGTATTCTGTATTATATGTCGTGTATATTTTGAAATATCAAAACAGTAAATTAGACAGCTATTGTTGTTAAATAAATTTGTATAAACTTCAAGACTTCGAAATACAGTCATTGCCTAGTTTGTAGTCTATAGACAAAACTATATATTTGTATCCAATTTGTAAACAAATACATTTTTGATTTGAATACTCTTTACATAAATCTAAATCCATACTTATATGTTGGTAAGAAACTTTTCTGGTTTTTAAAGGTCTTTTTCTGAAAAGGTTTTTAAAGAATCAAACAGTATTCAGATGAGACGGAATATGGGGTTTATTTATATAATTTTATCCCTACTACACAAAAAAATTAATTCCAGAATGAAATATAAATTTGTTATTCAAACAAATCAACGAGTAATGTCAATGAATTATATTATTCATAATAAAATAAGAGTTTAAGCAACATCAAGTTACGTAGTAAAGTTTCTGAGCGTTTGTAAAGACGTCGCCATGAATAAGTGTAGTGGACTGTAAACGGAACTTGACAGTATCATATCTCGAGAAGGTCCTGTTTTGTGCCGACGAGTGGACGCCAAATGAAAATTTATTGGACATTTTTCATTTATCTCAACGCTTTTTTGTACCTTATAGAGTTTTGTATATTTGTAAAAAAGTTAATAAATCAAATGTTTTGTATAGAGTAGTTATAAAATAGTAATGTTAATTTGAAATGAAAAAAATTATAATATGGATTTTTAGATAGTTGGATAGTTTAGAACAAAAACCTTGGAATTCCAGATTTCAGTAGGTGAAAAAGATTGAGATCGCATGTTGAAATTGTTTGATAGTGATCAAACATTAGCATATTTTACATGCAAAAACTCCACAAGTTATAACCGTGTTCCTAGATATGAACATTAATTACCAAATTGTGGAATTCGATTTCTTTTGTAAACTGAAGATACAATTTACACATCGAAGAAACAGTGCCGTTGAGTAATAATGTTTTAAAAAGAATTCAAAATAAACATGATTTTTTCACTTACTGTACACTATAAAATAATAACACAAAGGAAAACAAAATTGTCAACCCTTGTATTTATGTATCGTCACGGTATTGTGAGTCATGTCTAAAATTTTTTGTAACAACATAATGTCAATGTCTACCCAAATAAAATTGCTAAAACGTGGACGATTTCCGTCGGCGTACGTACGTATGAGGACGATTTCCGAAATGTGTTTACAGTGAGGGCAGCGCTGGACGAACGCGACATATTTCATCATTGCGAAGAAATAGCTCCGACTTCATAAAAACTGTATGGCTCGAAACGGTACAGACGTAATGAAAATACGTTTGAAATATACACATACCTTTATTGTTAGTGGGAATATATAAAGTCTATACATACGCAGCTATTTGCTCGGTATTTGAATAAAATAGGAATCCGATTGATAATAATAAATATTTTCTTCGAACATATATTAAATACACTTATAAAAATTCGGCCGTCACGGGACGTCCGGCAGATGTGAAATATCTAATATTATTTACAGTAATGTTTTCCGTTATGGCATATGAATTGATTTAAAGATACCAAAAACTGCAAATAGATGCTTCACACTAAAAAAAACATTTAATCTAGGTACACATAAAGGCATACACGCACACAGGCACTCATCCACACCCACTCATAGTCACACACGTACGCATGTTCATCCACATGCAAACTTAAAAGTATTATAAAAACATTATCCAAATTAAATTGACGATTAAAAAGAAACATAATAATAATTAAATATAAAAATATCGTAACACTTATAGCCACGAATATATGAAGCAGACGGGAGCGGACGGCGCTTACCCTTACTTCCGGTCACTATATAATAAAGTTATTCTTCTCCTTCTTTCGATAAACTTCAGTTTGTCCGGCGATAAATTACCCGGTCACATTCGCGGAAGTTGTCCGGGATCGCCAAATATTGGCTTAACTTTGAAGAATGGGACAAAACGTTGTTCCGGCGGCTTGTGTGTGATACAAATAATGTATTTCGGACACATTAGAAAACGATCACTTACAGCTTAGTTAGTTATATTTAATTTTACCTACCTAACACACTATTAATTTCTAGTCTTCACTCGCGTTTTCATTTAGATTAAAATGGGCAATTGTTTTTTAACACATGTTTATTTATTAGAAGTAATAGTCTATGCAGTATAGGTACAACAGTTTGACCACAAACTCTCCTGGCGCAAAGTGACTCTCAAATGATGCTGCCGGAAAAAAAACCTTTAGCTTATAATATATTTCTAGCGATCGATTTTTAAATTTGAGGATTCTAACCTAAGTCCATCATCGATTCATATATCTATCAATATTTAAGCCAGACACAATTAAAAGTAGGCATATCGAATATTTGTAACTGTGTGTGTCATAGACGATACATAAGTACCTTGTTACATGGTTATAAAATCTTAGACTATGGACGTTGTATATACTGTAAATGTATACATATTATTTTTCTCTTATTACAATCAAGGAAAAAATACATTGAATATATCTAGTTCATTCAGTCCGCTATAAAAAAGTATAATAAATCTAAATTAAAGCTCTAGAATTCGATATTAAACATTCCAATCTAGATTTTACTAATAAAAAAGAGTTCTGCTACATATAATATATCTGGTTAGTATTTTCTAAAGAACAAAAAAAAATCTTGTTATCTACAATAAGTATAAATTGAGCTATTTTTGATGAAATCAAGTTCGTGAAACTTTTGTGTTTTATTTACGGCAAACGTCTTGGACCACCACGGTGGTCATTAAAAAGGTATGAGGGACTAATATAATTATTTTATAAAACAATAGATCGTATCTATACATTTCTGTATACAATGTTTGCGAGAGATATCTCTGTAGCTGATGGCGCGGCACTAATGCCGTATGAATGAAATTTACTGTCAATATCTGGGCCCGCATGCGGCTTTGTGACGCAAACTGTCCTCTTTTATATCCCCCATTATATCTGTTTTTTATTTTTCCCTTTGCATTTTTCAGTGTATTATTTATTTGTGAATTGTTTCTGTCTTTTTATAACAAAATAATAACGATTTATTTCTTATTTCAGAGAATAAAAGAAAAATAAAAATATTTTATTTTGATTTCGAGCATTATATAATTATTTTATGTAATAAAATGTTGTATCATTTTATTTTTCTAGGTAAATACTGTTAGATTTTACAATAAAGTTCGAAAACAAATTACCGATTTACAAGACAATAAGTTCGGGAACAATGCCAAGCAAGTTTTAATTTGCAAAGGCTATTATTTATTATAGGGTGAATCATTATGTGAACGATGGTGATGTGTGGAAATGACACTCTTCTCTGTGTATCTACTAATAAACCTTGTAATTAGGACTTGTATGGTTTTATAAAAAACATATGAAAAAAAATTAGATCGAGTTTCTCTCCGGTTCTTCTCGGTGACTAGGCTATTTTCCCGTGGTGCTAGTATTTTGACATTCATAACGCTTTATCAGAACCTAAATAGAATAAAGTATTTTTGAATTTTAATTAAACTATACTGGTAACGGCCATTTGCAATTATTTTAATGTTATTTACACTTTCGTTAATAGACAAAAAAAAAGTTATAAACAATTACAATTTTGTAGATTACATTTATCTCACATCGCACTTTATATTAAAAAATGCTAAACAAAATTCGAATAATTTAGATTTGTTTCAATTTTCTATAGCCTGTATATCTTTCAGCAACCAATTCAATGTAACCACAACTGACTCTTAAATAATGTTCTACAAAACCTCACGCAGTAATAAGCACCCCTATAATTTGTAAGGGATTATCGCGAGACGGCGAGACTACAATCCCAGCGATTAGTCACAAGTATCGCGGGATTCAGTCGGCGACGGAACGAAGGCTTATCTTCCTACGCTAGGAGGGGATTGTGGGGGGGGGTCTTGAACTTCCATTGAATACTGATTGCCTGGTATCACGATTTAGTATTCAGGTAAAGGTGTAGAGAATTATTATGATTGTCTATTAATATCACTGTGCTACGATGATTATAAATTTATCTTTATTATATGTAATTGTGTTCTTTTAAATTGAAAAGGTTTGTTTAGGCGAAGTAATAAATAGGGAGCTATTAATTGTTTTCAATTTTCATTGCTATTGTTACTTTAACATTTTGTTTTACTGCAACCACATTTTCGTTGAATCAGTTACTGTATAACAATTTGAAATTTGCACGTGATGAATAAAGACACCTCTATTTATATGATTGCCCATGTACCACACTCCGCCCCCCATCAATTAGGTAAGCTTTAGTATAATATTGAAAAAAAAAAAACAAAATTATTAAGATAATATTCCTTAAGTAAGAACCATTCATATCCCCTTATCCTATATTTCATCAAAAATCAGCAAAGCCAAAAGCATAACCCCCCTTTTGATATTTATGTAATACTTGTATTACCCTTATGTATTATTTTGTGGAGAAGATTTCTATGTTATTATAATTCGAGTGTGAAAAATATACTCTCCAACAAAGTTTCTTTTATACGTTATAGGACCAGAGCTTTAACCATAATCTCACCTGATGTTAAGTGACGATGTGGTCCAGGATGGAAAACACACTGGAGGCACTGGTTCTCAAGTGATGTTGCCGAAACACACTTATTGGTATTTGGCGACAGGTTTTCAAACTTAAGGTTAGTAACTACCCAGGCGGACATTATCAGAAAATGCCGCGCAAAGAAATCCGGCCGCACTATCCACTGCACTATCAATGCTTCACTGTGTTAGCTGTTCCATGCTAGTTATTAATTAATAAGAAATAACGTAGTATATTTTCTATGGTACAATTTCTATGCCAATTATTAGTTACTTGCGGTAGTGTGGTCTCAAGCGCAGATATTGTGGTTCGGAGTGTGCACGGTTCTCGCACGCTCGGCTAATCTGTTCCGTGTCTACATTACGACACTCTACAAGGCTGGTAGAGGCCTGGATATATGCATATACTATAAAATATTACAATGTTAAAATCTGAATTCTTTAAGTATTTTCCATACATACATACATACATATGCTCACGCCTGTTTTCCCCGAAGGGTTAGGCAGAGGTGAAGTAGCGAACTACACCAACCACATTTCGCCGAGCTTAGTTCCGTCCCAGATGTGACAGGGGGCGAGCCTGTCGCCATATCGGGCACAAATTCCAAACTCCGGGATGATACTGAGTAGAAAAAACCCAATATCACTTGACCCGACCCGGAGATCGAACCCGAGACCTCAGAACGGCAGTCGTATGTAATACAACTGGGCTACCGAGGCAGTATTTCCCTTATTGTAAAAATAATTGGATCCTTAACCTTATGAGATGATGATTGTTAGAAAAATATCATACTTTTCTCTCAGGGGATAAAAGATTAAACACTGCACAAAGAGGAGAATGCGAATACATAAAACACTGCAAACTTAATTTATTCCACTTATTCTCACGCAGTTTAAATATTATAGGTGTAAAAGTATTTGTCTTATTTTAATGTCGCTTTTTCACCTCATCGAGTTTCAAATCACAATGGGAATGAAGAAGTTATCACTTCAAAAGAAAGATAAAACGAAAATACAACATACAATCAATCAAATAAAAATGTTTAACTTCTACCGCATGTGAATAGCGTAGATGTTTCTTTATTTATAAAATATTAGAAATGGCCTATGGCGAAATAAATAAATCAATATATTCATATGTTATAACCAGTATTTGGAATACCAAGGCTCGTGTTTGGGACGTCGGTTACCGCAGCGGCGACGAGCGGAGACACGCGGAGTGCGGCGGCTGCGGCTGAGCGCGGATACGAATTAATTGCGGCTCGCGCGTCTGAGGTGGGCCGTAATTACCGTGCCTGCGGACGATGTCGCACTATTGGCAACTTTGTATAATGTTGTTTACTATCATCATTATTAGGTATATATATATATATATATATATATATATATATATATATATATATATATATTATAAAGTTTAGAAGAATTATTTATTTATTATTCTAGGAGGGGCTATGCAGGTTAGAACAGATCTGTATCACTGCGACCTAAGAAGATCTATTGTGATCACCCCACATTACTAAAGCTCACTGCCTAGACCTACAGTCTGGATATACTGTAAGAGTGTCTGTACCTCCTCCGGGAGCAACACATGCTTACCCAGAACTCGGTTGCTCATGGGTATTAGTGTATCATATTCACACAAGATATGCTTTGGGGTTTCGTCAGTAATTTCACAGAACCTGCACTCTCTTGTGCTCTGAACACCAATGTTGTGTATATGTTTGCTCAAACAACAGTGTCCAGTCAGTGCTCACACTAATACCCTTAATTGATTCCTACCGAGCATCAAGGCTTCTTCAGCCTTGCGCTAAGTAAATACCTTGATAAGCTCTTTGGAATTATTTTGCCTAGGCAATTTCTTCCGGAACTCTATCGCTTTACAGGTGTATTGGTCCCTTATGGTTAATCAAACTAGGCTTTTGTGCCAAATGCCACAAAAAAGTTCTGGCTCAATTTGTTTTTCCATAGCTCCTGTTCTTGAAAGTTCATCCGCAGCTACATTCCCGGGAATTCCTGCATGTCCTGGGACCCATCTCAGGATCAGTCTGTTATTCTTACCCAGACTGTTCCACATTGCCACAAAATTTCGCAAGTAGTTTCGACTCAATTATATCCGAAGCTAAGGCCAAGAGAGCTGCTTGACTATCCGAATGGATATATATCTTATAGGTACCTATATTATATTACCTATATAGGTATATATAATGTTAGGAGAAATAATTACATCAATCCAGATACAATTATACCTAATGAGATATCTTTTTAAACAAAGGAGTCGTGATATTGATTCACTCTTTGAAACGAATATGATGATAGATTTCTCAACACTTATCACTGCTTTTTCATTGTATTTAGACTCAAGTCAAATAAATAAATGTGGAGAGTTTAAATAAAAGATATTAGCTCTTGTGTAACAGTACTCTATTATGGCTAAAAAAATATTTATACATATATTTTTTTTAAATATAATTTTGTAATTATTTTTTGATATAATATAAAAAGCAAAAGTCGAAAGTGTCAATTTATATTCAGTTCTTGGTAGACTCAATCTATTATTTTCTTTATAGATTTCTCGTGTATTAACTAAAATAACAAAATAATTACTAAAACTTGATTAGAGAATTTACCGGCAATATAAAAATAATACGTCATAAAAATCAGTTCTGTTGTTCTTTAGTTATAAGGTTATATAAGCAACTGGCAGACTTACTGATAGAGTGACTTTGAGTTTTGTAATATATTCTAAAGTATAGATCTGATACTTATTGTGATTAATATAAATGTGTAATTACATAATGATGAGGTTTAAATTGTGCGTTTAAGTAATAACAAATCGATATGATATCAGTCATGAAAAAAGTACTAAGCGTACAATCTTTACAAAACGAAAGTTAATAGAACACTTAATTCCTATGGAATGAATAAAAATTTTGTATAAAGTGATTTATAAAGGTAATATGTATAGGTACTATAAATTAATTAAAATACATTAACAATGAATACCGTAATTGTTTTCAGAACAAACTATAATATCCCTAAAATACCAATTAACCACGTCTCACACGTTACGAACAAAAGATACACCACCGTCCCTAATGAATTCGTAATCTCGGTAATCTGTTCAATGAGAAATGGCGTTTTCCAAATAGCCGAGTGTCCCGGCAAACAAATTAAGGCTTGCCCAAAAATGAATTTATCACGTAGCATTGGACGGGCAAACCGGCGCACGGCGTGCCGGCCCTAACTATTCATATGTACTGCTGTTTGTACAATTTTAAACGGGTAAATAAACACATTTAACAATCAATTAGCGATTGTTTCCACTTATAACAGCTACGACGCAGCATAGATGTCTGAATTTCAATTATGAACTCGTTAACTTAATAAATTCATAGATCACCTTAATCTTTATTTTTTACGTTATTGGAAATCTACTGTAAAATAAAATATCTAAATAAAACAGAAATCATAAAAAGAGTAAACATACATATGTACGTATTTAAAATCAGATAAGAAGTAAAAACAAATTACGTTGATTCCTAATTAAATTTAATTTTTACATATAAATTTCTAAGGGCATTTTTTGAATAAAACTCTTAAAATAAACGTATAATTTAGATTAGAACTTAACTTTATCTACTCTTTATTTAAATTAATTCCCGAAATCAATCGAACACAAATTAACTTACATACAATATCTTAATATGCATCTTTTTTTACTTGCCTTAAATAAATGTATGTAAATAATAAGTGTAGCTAAACCTTATACGGATTTAAACATGAAAATTGTATTATATTAATTATTACAAATAAATTTACAAGTCGGGACTATAAACACCAAATGCTACGCATTCACCGGGTCTCGAAGCCCAAATATTTTAATTTAAACGTAGTCCAGTAAGACTGTTGTCCTACGGCACAGATGGCGCTTCAGTGATTAATATGCAGGATGGACAATGTCCGAGCGCACCCCGGGACGGAACTTTTGCTCGTTTTACTTCATTTTAATTCCTACGTTGTACTTATAACTTGAATTTTGATATCAGATTCAGATAAATAAATGTTATTTTAGGTCTCTTCACTCTTGAATTAATCTTTAAAAGCTATCAAAAATAAATCTCCGTACGAACTTGCGTCGTGGACATTGGATTTATAAAAACATAATTTAAATAATAATGGTCAATTAGTTACTGTTAGCTGGACCATCAGCTTATCCTATGTTTAATTTTAAATAAACAAAAACCTAAAATATTAACGCTATATAAATAATTAATCAAGCGTAAGGACAATGTGTGATTCATTTAGTTTTTGAAATTAATTTATTCAATTTTTTTTTAATTTAACTATTTAACTCACTTCTATGGTACGTATATATTTACAACGTAGATGATGTATTTAGTATAATTTGAACATTTTGAACATTGAACATTGAACATTGAACATTTGAACATTGAACATTGAACATGAACAGAACAGCAATGAAACAAAACATAACACCCCAAGCCGACTGGTCCTCGTGGGGGAAAATGACCAAGACCCTCTAAAGAAAAAGAACACCCTCACAGAAAATAAATCAAACAATCTTTATATAGCAACTATCAACTGTCGATCTCTTAGAACCCCCGAAAAACTTCAAGAACTAGAACTGGCAATAGAAAATATAAAATGGGATATAATTGGGATTAGTGAAATGAGAAGATACGGCGAAGGAATAGAAGATTACGGAAAATATATATTACACTATAAAGGGGAAACACCTGGACTATATGGAGTTGGATTCATGGTAAAAAGAAATCTTGTAAATTACATAGAAGAACTTAGAGGAATCTCAGAACGCCTAGCAATCCTAAACATAAAACTACCTATAAATGGAGAAAAAGAAGAAAAATGGTCTATTATCCAGGCGTACTCACCAACTGAATCAGACAAAAAGGAAGACCTAAAAAAAATCGAAAAATTTTATGAAGAACTCCAAACCACGATTGGAAGTGCATATAAAAACGTCATAGTAATGGGAGATTTTAATGGCCAAATTGGGACACAGAATAATGGAGAAGAATATACTATAGGAAACTATGGATTTGGTACTAGAAGTAAAAATGGTACACGTTTAGTAAATTTTGCTTTAGAAAACAGATTAAGTATTTTAAATAGCTTTTATAAAAAGAAACAATCAAGAAAATGGACATGGGTCTCACCTAACGGAGTTTATAAGAATGAAATTGATTTTATGATGTCGAACAATAGAAGGGTTTTCAAAGATGTGTCTATCATAAATAATTTAAATTTTAATACTGACCATAGAATGATTCGGGCTACATTGTTAGGAATATGTCCCAAGAAAACAAGACGATATAACAATAAATATACAGCTATTCAATACACAGGCAATATAGAATTACTGCTTACCAACCTTCAAACAACATTAGACGCCATGGAATTTGAGAAAACCGAATATAAATCAATACAAGAAAAATACGACAAACTACTAAATAAACTAAAAACAGTAACTAGAAAAACTAATGGACATAGAAAGAAAGAAATCTCACTTAAAAACAAACAATTACTACAAGAACGCAAGAAACTTTTACAACAAGAAAATAATAAAGATAATCGTCAAAAAATATCAGAAATAAGCAAAATTATCAGCGAAGAACTTAGGAAAGAACGGAAAACAAAGCGGCTTAATACGATGAAAACTTATATTGAGAAAACAGGAGGAATAAAAAAGGCATTAAAAGAACTAAATTACAAAAAAGATTGGATACCAAGGATAAAAAATAAATATGGCAAAACTACATGTAAAAGACACGATATACTAAAAATTGCCACTGATTTTTACCGTAACTTATATCAAAGTCAAGCGTTAGGACAAGCAATAAAAGAATATGATTCACCTACAGAGGAAGATAAACCACCTGAAATATTAAAGGAAGAAACCATAAAAGCAATAAACACTCAAAAGTTTGCTAAAGCACCCGGATCAGATCTTATTACAAATGAAGTACTAAAAATTACATTACCAGTGATTGCTCCAAAACTCACAAACATATTTAACGAAATTTTTATTACGGAAGAGATTCCTGAGGATTGGACTAAATCGACAATTATACTACTACATAAAAAGGGCGACAAAGGAGATATAGCAAACTACAGACCTATTAGCTTAATGTCTAATATTTACCAGATATTTTCAAAAATTATATTATCTAGAATTACCAATAAACTTGAAGAAAATCAGCCTAAAGAACAAGCTGGGTTCCGTAGAAGAAATTTTTCAACTATAGATCATATTCACGCCCTTAGACAAATAGTACAAAAATGTAAAGAATATAATAAAATTTACTACCTAGGGTTTGTTGATTTTAATAAAGCGTTCGACACACTAGAACATGGATTTATTTGGGATGCATTAAAAACACAAGGTGTACAAACAAAATACATACGAATACTTAAAAATGTATACACCAAAAGTACTGCGCAAGTAAAATTAGAAACTACAGGTGATGAATTTTTAATCACAAGAGGTGTACGCCAAGGAGATCCAATCTCACCTAAACTATTTTCAGCAGTCTTAGAAATGATATTCAGAAACTTGGAGTGGACGAATAAGGGACTAAATATAAATGGAGAAAACCTGAGTAACCTACGTTTCGCAGATGACATAGTTTTATTTTCTGACAACCCAAAAACACTAGAAATAATGCTACAGCAACTAGCGGATGAGAGTAAAAAGGCAGGTTTGTCAATGAACTTAACAAAAACAAAAATAATTACTAATTCTTTACAAAAGGAGATCATAAAAGTTAATAATGAGCAAATAGAATACGTACAGGAATATATATACTTAGGACAACTAATATCAAAGGAAGATAGTATGGAAAAAGAAATAGATAGAAGAATAAATAATACTTGGAAAAGATTTTGGTCTCTTAGTGAAGTCATGAAAAACACAGAAATGCCTATGAAAGAAAGAAGGAAAGTATATAATATATGTATTCTACCATGTTTACTATACGGATGTCAAACCTGGGCTTTAACAAAACAACTAGAAAACAAAATAAAGATTTGTCAGAACGGAATAGAAAGAAGCACAATAGGAGTTAAAAGGAAAGACCGAGTAAAATTAAAAGACATAAAGTGTAGAACCAAATTTAAAAACGCATACATAACTTACAAACAACTTAAATGGAGATGGACAGGCCATATGATAAGAGAGGAGAAGGAAAAATGGACAAGACTAATAACAGAAGGGTACCCACGAGATAGCAAAAGAAACAGAGGTAGACAAATCAAAAGATGGGAGGATGAAATCAAGAAAATAGCTGGTCCATTATGGACTCGTACAGCAAAGGACAAGACAGAGTGGAAGTCTTTAGAGGAGGCCTTTGTCGGAAGACAAGCTACTTCAGAATAATGACCGTTTGCCGATATTATACATTATTAAACGCAAATTGTAAAAATAAACTTAGGCGCACTTAAATTCTTAATTTATAGCATATGTAATTTCTGTACAGCAATAAAGGCTTTTTATTTTTTTTTATTTTATTATTTAGTTATTAGTTGTCGAAAATGAAAGTAAAGTATAATAGAGATGTATGGTTATTTATGGTAATTTAAATGTAACATATAATAATACAATATTTTTAAAAAGCAGATTTCATTTTTTCTTAGTTAAGCCTCGATACTATGCAAGTAGGGTAAATTAGATGAAGCTATATCCTGGTAACTACGATCTCTATGCTATAATATGTCCATATTATTATATGTCTATTGAACGGAATAGAGTAGTCTATATTTTCATAACTCGTATTACTGTAGTCGTAGTGTTTATTATTATCGTATTGTTATTGTAAATTGTCTCGTGTATCGTAACTAAATTTAGGAACATAAAATTAATGATATTAGTTAGGAAGGATAAATTTTTACCGTCAATCGTATTTTTACTTCGAAACTTTTTTAAACCAATTTAAAGATGAGTAAAAAGAATAGTAAAATAGTTTTATATGCCGCGAATTACCCTCTCCAACTGCAGTCATACGACATTTTTGTATTTGCCACGTCATATAGTTATACATAGGGTTTAGTTATTGTAAATTTACATAGTAAGTATAATGGATTTGAATGATTGTATTATGTTAGCACTTTTGACTTCCTTTGTAATCCTTCCATATTGTGAGTAAGATCACGTTCTGCAATGGACTGCTTAATGTACCTATGGTAAACTATAGGTAAAAATATGGTTTTCTTTTAAATGTCACAACATAAAAAAAATAACACAAAATTATGTATTCAAATTTGTTTTGTCAAATCATAATAAAAACATTATTTTTCGAAGAACATAATTAAATAATTTAAAAAACTAATTGTATCTCGAAAATTTTCTTCCCGTTATCTAATGATATATTATGGAATAAAATGTGAGTTAAGAGTCAAGTTTCCACAATAAATAATTGTTTCTAGAGGCGTAATTGCCGTAATTTCATGAATAATTACCGCCACAGAGCAATTAAATAAATTACAGTAGGAATAACGAGCTCCTTCGGGGTTTAGTTTGAAGTTAGGGCACCGGCTGTTGCAGTGCTTGGTGCAATAACCCTTTAAATTAACCAGCTCATGCTTAAAACGCTATAATATCTTGCAAATATAATGATAACTTACTTATTAATACGTACTTCTTAATTACACTACTATATAAATCATTTGGTTTTTGAGTTTTTTCTTTGTTTTCTTAAATAATCATCTTAAATAATAGTTGACGATTTTTTAAATAAAGTAAATACATAAAAAAATAATGCATTAAAGTGTTACTTCTGCAATGGTAGTAGAAATTCTCTTGGTACCAACTTCTGAAACTGCAAAAATTGTAAAAATGTCCATCCATACCAACCTATCATAAATCGCTTCAGATAAAGCTCAATAATGTATGAAAATATATCACTTCTTAAGGTTAATAAATGCAGGAAGATTAAATAGATAAAATTTTACTACACTTGAAAAATGAGTTTCTAATTTTTTTAGATTTATTATACTAAAAGCTTGCAACTAAAACTAAAAAAAAAGAAGAACATGTATTGACAAACAGAATAGAAAAAAAACTAAACTGCCTATTTTGATTTAATACAATTTGATTTGATTTGATTTGATACAATTTTGATATTCTAATTGTATGTACATTTGAAAATTCACTTCTCATATTGTATTTGTCTGAAATCGATTTACATAATACAAAATCGTCTGCTCCTTGTTATGTTTCAAAATGATAAATACAAATGAAAAAACCACCTTCGTAGCTTGACAGATTTGGGGTTTGTATACAATCTAAACACGTAACCGCAAATCGCAACGAAAGCGGTCGACCTGAAAATTTCAAAAAAAAAAAAATAGCCACTGTCATACGCGCGATATGGCTCGCTTCCAAATATTGGCGACAACGGGGCCGAGGGGGCTACGTAGAAGCGGCAGCACGTCCCCACATGGCCAGTTAGTTACGCCGCGAATTATAGGGACCATTACGATTCATTAAGGCCAGTTAGGCTTAAACCGGTGTTTGCTCACGCACACATACGATGCGACATACACGAGTTGAAATCTGCAACAGTTGGTATTGTTTCGAACGCGCGCGAGTGAGACAGAGAAGAATAAAGGGTTTCTTCCATTTTGAGATTTTGTAGTACGGAATTGGGTGGAATTAGTGGTGGTCATAACGACTCTTGTGTAGTGAACTATAAACTATGAATTTATAAAGAATTTACTATTCTGGCTACTACTATAAAGTAGTCAACTAAGAAATAAATGAAAGAAATATATAATTCGTAGTCGATCTGCTACGTGTGCTACAATCGTAGCCTTTTACTACGAAACGTAGTCATTTTGAACTATTAACTTATTGAAGTTGTAATCAAGGTTATTATTTTTGGTTTAGTCGGTTGACGCGTATTTAACAATTTGTATACTTTACAGTCATTCACCGTATGATACTTTATTATGGCGCTAATTTTTTCTCGACTTGGTTCCATATTATCTACTTAGTTTTTTTTATATACTAGTTAATTTAAAAATATATATGCGAAAATATGACCAGAACACGTAGCGTATTAAGTACAATTAAGTAAATCGGTACATTGGTTCTGGAGTTACGAGTGGTATTTGTAGAGATATATATACATTCATAGAAATATATATATTAAGGTAAGTTAAGGTAGCTAGGTAGAAAATCAGTTTTTGTTTGTTATATATTTCCCTATTTCTATATAGGCTAGCTTAAGTCAGCTTTTTTGTTCAAGCTACGATTACCACAGCAACACTTATTTAGCGTTGTTATATCTGGATCGGATTTCCGCGAAATCCACGTTTAGTTAGGGTCTAGATCACGAATGTACTAATTCTTACCACATTTTGCATTTCGAGCCCATCGGGTTTGGTATTGGGTTTTAAAAATTTGGTGTCAGACAGTTAGTAAGTGAAATTTCACTTATATAGATTCTGAATTAGACTCATACGACGGTGTAGTGCAAATAGGCTCAATTCTTAAGCGCTAGTAGGTACATATTATGAAAATACAAAATATTATACTCGTATTTTATTTAGGTACACAGTATCAAATAGTGAGCCCGTATGTAAATATCTGCCATAACGTAGTTCATAGCTGGAGGCTTGCCAGTATTGACACTATCGGGTATCGGTACCAAAGCTCGGCTTTACGTACTCAACTATTAGTGTATTGCATACAGTAATAGCACTATAGGAAACCGATATTATATACAGAGTTACTAAATATGCAAAATATGATCCAACTCGTAGTACCATTGAAATAGAAGCAAAATGTTTCCCATGTATTATTAATAATTTATTATTTTTCTAGAATAGTAATTTTTTACTATCTATTCCACTTTAACCTTCTAAACACGTAGTTTATACTGTTGTGTGTAGATAAATTAAGTTGTAATTTGATCCAATAACACATGATGATTTAACAAATAAATCTTGCAGAACTCTAAGCTAACGCAAGGTGTTTTCAATACGGATCATAAACGTTGATATTAAATAGGTTATTTTAAAAGAATGAGAAATATTGGTCACAATGCCAAATCACAAATGTAAGTAATTTACAAAAAAAAAACTGCATAAAGACTAATGTCAGAAATCCTATTTTACGAAATAATCGACTTTCATGCGACACCAGTCCAGCTGATTAGAATACAAACATTCGGACATCCATACTTTTAAATTTACATCTGATATATCACGATAGTGAAACCACAATGTAAATATTATGTCATCATCTTCACAATATTATGCACTTTTTGAAAAATAAATCTCAAGTATTTAATGAAAATTTAAAAACACCGTCGAGTTTGCCATAATCCGATCACGGTAAAGTCAAATCGACCGTTTAACGTCGGTTGACATAAATAAATGTACTCACTGACATCCAAATTCACTCTTATCACTTAAGTAATAAGAGAGGTTACACATGTAAAGTTAAAATTGTAAAAGTCGCATCTGCCAATTTGTATCTCGCTACATGTCCCAGGTAAATAACCGACGTGTATCGTTTACCGATGCTTTTGACAGGCGATCGGGTACTTTTGAGCAAATATCTGAATACTTGCATGAAGTATTTTCACGTTATAGTCAACTGGCTAATGGTTTATGTATTTTTTATTTTATTGATAAAGCGAATCTTAATTTTCCATTTGTGTACCATTTGTATACACACAGAAACAGGCAAAATAACTGATCGCTGCAAATTTAAAATTATCCCATGCCATTTATTTTCGAAGCCAGACGCATTAACAAAAGCCTGTACGGTAGACGAAAGAAGTACGAAAAAAACACATAATCCCGAGTCTGAACTAAGCCCAGTGGCTATCTAATAACATTTATTACTCGGCCCACGTCCCCGGCGACCACTTCCGTTGCCTGATAAACTGGCGCCATTTTTGCCGCCATATTTATTTATAGGTGTTTGTGAAGCGATAATGCCGATGTGTGAATCGTTCATTACCCGGTGAATTGGGAAGCGAAACGACACGCTTCGTTTATACGAGACGATGTGTCTCCGTTATATATAACGTATGTAAGTTATCAATTATCAAATTAACTTATACAGAGTTTGGCAGGGATGTAGTAGAGTAGATATAAAATATTAAGTAATTACCACAATGAGCTTAATTTTAAATATTAATTTAAAAAAATAGTGTATACTATTCGCTATTACACTATACTATAAGTAAGGTTGATGCAGTAAACATAGCAATATTATTTACAAAAAAAAATCGAAATTAGAATCTGTCCAGATTATTATTAAAATATTAATCCAGGCTGTTGGTAAAACTGCCCACTAAAATACTCACGTAACCTAAGAAATAAACCCTTGAGTGTTATAATCAGGCTCATATAATCCGAAATGGTCTATTAATCATATCGATGAGAACGCCCGAGTGTTGGGCAGGATTTATTAGATCACAAGTTTTGTGCCTCGCGTGCTATTCCGTAACTAATGATACTAATCTTCATTATATTATTTGCTGTTAATATCTTACGCAGTTATGAATGCTCATTGCACTAAATTATATGTTTTGTTTGTTTGTTTTACATGAATTATGTAAATCTATTTATCTAATCAGATAAAATATCTATTTCAACACATACGAATATATATACGAATGTTCCCAAGGATGTAAAATACTGAATGAATTAAAAAGTAATATATTTAGGTGTGGAGTGCGCGGGGAGATTCAATAGAAAACACGACTGTACTGGATAACGCTCTGATTTATTCTGATTCATCTATTTTATACATGTTCCCCACTTCTCCTCCGGGGTAAAAAAGAGAAAAAAATACTATTATGTTATTTTTTTTTTAAAGTTACATTGCTAAAAATAAAAACTTATGTACTACAAAAAAATATAGCAGTAGTAGTAACACTAGGTACATACTTAAAATAATTATAATATAATTAATGTGTCGAGTATCCATACAAAATAAGACAATAGGAAGACAATAGGAAAACAATGGAAAGCTGGCGTAAACGCCAGGTAAGTGCTGAAGGGGTTAATTATACAATAGATTTTATTATTTTAAATGGCTTATGATTAAATATATTTATCTTTTACAAAGCGTTTTGCTCTATTTTTATGAATAATATTTTACCTTTCCTCCATTCCTTCCTTTTACATTCGGTCCTTGTTCCCCACTTCAATATCAAACAAGTTAAAATAAATATGTAATAGTAAAATAGGTCTCATATTCGATTTTTACTGTTAGAAATATCATATTGGATTGATGAAATCGATACTTAGCGGAAATAAATCATAAATAATATGGTTGATTTTTTACTTTGGTATCTCCCCTTCAGATGATTTGAGAGACGTGATAGCTGAAAATCATTTAAAGCGAAGTTACCAAAGTAAAAAATCAACCACATTATTTAGAAACATCATACGATGTAAGTGTTCCTATACACTTGTTTGTTCTCTCGACTTAGTAGTCTATTTCAATGACAGCGCCGTTTAAAATCAGTTCACCCGTTTCAAAAATTTAGCCGAAGAATCAAAGCGACAGAAAGGCAAAGCTTTTAAAAATGCGTTTATGGTATTTTGGTAACTTATAATTAATAACCATATTTAAAAAAAAAACCCCCCTTTTAATGCGAAACCGTGAACAGAAATTTGCATTTTCTTTATTTCAGAGGTGATAACTCGAAACTTCGGAAAAACTGTATTTTTAATGTCTTAATTTCATAATCTGTTAATTGAAATTAGTATCATAAACTGACATTTAACATTTGCCTGGTATTTACATCTATTGGCGCTCCGAACAATAATTATGTACATTTCTCGTAATAATTAACACATACGATAGCCTGTGTAAGTATAAATTTTATTATTTACCTCTGAGAGCCAGCATATAAACGCCATCTGATACTTGACATATTGTAGCATGTTGACGGCTGACGTCATAGTATTGATGACGCGAAACTATAGGTTTTCCCCTACTAAGAAGTTTTCACTTCAAAAATGGTTGTTATAAATGCTTTTTTTTATTTTTGAATATTTTCATTATAAATTCCATACTCTGAAGGCTCCCAATAACATTAAACTACATCTGTTTCTATTTACCGCAAAACAGGTCGTACTATAATTTAACAGAATGTGTTGTTTGAAGTGGACAGCGAAATCCCGAGCATAAATCGAGAAGGACCGCGCGCCCGGCCGTTCCTACAGAAATACGGTAAAGCGCCCCCAGGGACTCGCCACACACAAATCATGCTGTCTCTTACTTCAAACGTTTCTATGGCAAGAGTAATCTTGTACTTGAGATTATCCGGACATGCAATCTAATTTTATAAAAAAAATTAGGCAGTAAAGGGCCTTCTAACTATTACGTAAGCACAATTTTTATTATTTTTTGACCCCTTGCCAACAATATTAAGCAAAGCATTTACCCCCTCCCCCACGATTGCGTAAGC
The DNA here is from genome assembly GCA_014132275.2 of Samia ricini. Classification (NCBI taxonomy): domain Eukaryota; kingdom Metazoa; phylum Arthropoda; class Insecta; order Lepidoptera; family Saturniidae; genus Samia; species Samia ricini. The sequence goes on along the minus strand of AP028159.1, from coordinate 26,507,339 downwards.
ATTAGCATAATTTTCAACAAAAAACGAAGATTAATTAATTAATATTGATTACGTAATCACCGATCACTGCTCTATGTCATCAAGAAGAAGCTATGCGTAAACTCCTTGCTGCATACGTAATTTGTTAACGACACCTAATAATAATAAATTCAAAAGAAATATTAAATCTATTATTGTACCATATTAAAAACAATTATAATGTCATATATTTATTTGAACTTAACTAATTAAACGTAATGTATTATATTAAGTAGTTAAAAATAATTATTTATAATCTTAATATATATGTAAACCTATAAATGGGTGTCCATTTGCATTATTAATTTTATTTCGTCATTATTGTGAATTTTACCCGGAAATTTGTATTAAAACAAAATAACAAACTAATGTATATTTATAATGAACAAAAGTATTTGTATTTTAGAAATTTATTTTACAACTTTAATCAAATTTTTACAAAATGAACAAGGTAGTGTGAGTTAAAAAATCAACCTAATTAATATCTCCACAGCAACAATGATCTCGTGTTATATTGAGGGATGTAAATATAAGCCCTTAATTGTTGCTGAAAATTCAGTTGTCCGTTGTTTAGTGGAATCGGCAAGAGTTCCGTTTTATCCAACACAAACATTACTCGTTGCGAAGATGTCATTCATTCCCGTCGGACTAACCACTGGCTCTCGCCGCGCATTGCCCGGCCCTTGCCTTTCCCACTTTGATTTGTAGAAGGTTGGAACGCATCAATCGCTCCCGTGTACTAAACTAATGATGTACCTTGAATAATATTATAAAAATAAATAAAAAATACTTTATTATTCAAGTTAATCCCTGAAAAAGAGCTTATAAATTTCAAAACGGGTAGTGTTTGAAACCGGTTGGAAAAACAACCAAGTCGAGAAGAACTGGCAAGAAACTCGGTTTTTGTATGTATTTTTTTTTAAATAAAAACTTTAATGCACTAAATTGTATATATGTCCTTCTATCAAATCAAATCAATCAAAACAAAATTTATTTATTCAATTTAGGCCCTAAGAAGGCGCTTATGAACGTCTAAAACACTACCACCGGTTCGGAAAACAACCCAGTCGAGAAGAGCCGGAAAGAAACTCGATCTGGTTCTTTTTTTTTCATAAATATAATATATATCATTTTTTTTGTCATATAAAAAACTATACAAATCGTAGTTTTAATAATGTTAGTGGAAGCACAGAGATGTGGGTTATTTCCAGACATCACTATCGTTCACGTAATGATCCACCCTGTAATAACCTTTTGAGATTAAAACTTGCTTGACATAATACTTGAACTTATTGTCAGGTAAATCGGTAATGTTACTTGGGATCTTATTGTAAAACCGAATACTATTACCTATAAAGCTTTTATTACACTTACTTAACCTAAAGCGTGGGACGGCCAACTTGTCTTTACTTCTAGTATTAAAATTATGACGATCATTCACTAGATCTATCAATATGCAAAATGGAATAAAAAAAACAATTAAAGTACTTATCATTAGCAGTGATTAATTATAAACACTTTATAGGTTTGGATTTCATTTTACGTTTTTTTTTATGACGCCGGTGTATTGACTTTAAACCTCCTGTTACATAATTAATGATAATATCCGGCAGACGCGGCTATTTTTTATCTGACAGGAAAAAAATGCCGAGCGCCGGAAAATAATCGCGGAAAGTCTTTAGTCATTTATGACTTTTAACCCGGACACGAATTTGAAATTAAAATTTGTTTTTGCGCTAAGTCGTCTAGGACAAAATTTATTTATATCTGTGTTTTAGTATGAAAGTAAAATATTACGAGCACAGGTACAGTTTTGGAAAAGATTCATAAAACTAGATTGATTTCTTCTGCCTTGATATACAACATTAGATTTTTAACGTTATCCTTATAGTTTAGTTTATATTGTACAAGACTTCGTTTACAAGATGCACATATAATAGACGTAATTGTTTTTTTTTTTTTTTTCTTTTTTTTTTTTAAATACAATATATATATTTTTATCAAAATCTGTAGTTTGAAATTTAGAAATAATATAATTACTATTTATTCTATATTAAAGTATCGGTAGAAAGATTTCAAGGAATCAACTGTAGGTAGTAGGTACTCAGGTTAAGTCGGTGTTGACAATAAATTTCTTTTATTAAAATAAAAATATATAAATAATAGAAACTGTTCTAAAATAAAATAAGAACATTTTGAGTAAAGGAATATTTAACTTCTACATTTTAAAATGTTGGTACTATAGAGACAATTAAAAAGGTTTGTCAAAAATGTCACTAACCTGCAAACAACAACTAAAAAAATTTTAAAAACACTACAAACGGAATCGTGTTCATTTCTGCGTGGCACAAGCTCCTGTGCTAAACCGGAAAAATACAGCGTTTTACAAAAAAAGGAGTATTCTCGACCGGAAGCAGCAAACAGGAAGACGCCGACGACAGCGCAGCGTCGACTCACCGACCATATTAAAAATTAAACGAGAATTCGTTTCCGGGTGCCATGACGATTTCTGTGTTTTTCCATTTGCAATCTTTTCCAGCGACAGATTATTGGACAATAATTGGATAATCATAAATAATAAAGAAAAAAATTATAAATGAAGAAAATACAGTATTATAGGTTACTTACATATGAAAAATTATATTAGGTCCTTACATTCGAAATTGGCGTTTTGTCGAACTGACCGTTTTGATCTCTAATATTTGCAGTTCGGTTAGCAATTTCAAAGTTAATTTATTTGAAATTTAGGGTTGTGTATTTATGTTTCGAGTTTAGTAATTAATTTGTTCTCAAACCGTCTGATTTTTTTCTTTTACATCATTCTATTCACAAAAAGGTATACTTAAAATATCGCGTTGTTTAAAAATAAGAGTTTCACCGTGGCACTAACGCTGCAGAAACAACTAGAAGGATTAATGATGTGTATGGGGAAATTACTGCAGAAAAAGCATGGTGCGTTTTTGGTTCCAACATTTTCGTTCTGGAAATGTTGACATATGGAATAAACCCCGTGGATGAACGCAGTCCATAGTTGACAATGAAGATTTAAAGGTGATCGTAGAAGCGGATTAATCGTAAACTACATTAGTGTTAGCAGCTGGCTCCGGTGTGAATGATAACATAACTTTGATTCAAATTGGAAAAGTGAAAAAACTCGAGAGATTGGTACGGCATGACTTGACTGAAGCACGACAACAAACACGCATTGAGCGCTGCGTTACATTACATTGTGAAGGTTATCACAATAACAAAGGAATTTCGAAACGTATCGTTACTTGTGACAAAAAATAGTTCCTTTACGACAATCGAAAACGCTCATCACAATAGTTGAGAACCCAAGAGAACCGGCCAAATAATGTCCCAAGCGAAAGTTTACTAAAGTTAAATAAAGTTATTGTTGAGTATTTGGCGGGCCAATGCTAGTGTCACACACTACAACTTCCTAAGATCTAACCAGACGATTATGGTAGATCTGTATTGTGCTAGCCGTTATGTAACAAAGACTGCTCAATCTCTCTATCCCACTGCTGCTCCAGGACTACGCTAGACCTCATACTTCAAAACAGATGGTCGCTAAATTAGAAGAACTGCGTTTGAAAAGTCTCTGACACCCACCATAATCTCCGAACATTGCTGCAACAGATTGCTACTTTTTTCGGAATTCGGACATTTTCTTTCATGGAAAAAAAGGCAATCCAAACCTCATTCAAAGATTATATATATATAATCTTTGCTAAATCCTAGCTCGCAAAATTTGGTGAATCTGAACTACCTATGAAATAGTGAAAGTGCATAGATAACATGGTACGTACTAATTCGATTGGTTAAATAAATTATTTCATAATGTTCCATATAAAACGTTAATTTCATTTATAAGGACCAAATATTAGTAAGGCGATTATACCTAGATGGATAGTTCCGTGATCATTAAGTATATATCCTGGCTTTAGCCATGATAGAACTAGGCTGGTACAATGATGTCGACTGTTGATAAATTCTCATCTATCGACGATAGTCATAATTCTTGGAATGTACTTTATTTAACATCAAATGAAAAGCAGTTCATTTTAATAAGCGCGAAGAAAAAAAAATTATATTGTTTGTTGTTACTGGATATGGCCGTGGTTCCGTTCGCTTGAGTTATTTAATTAAAGTCGTTTTTTTTTTTTAAAATATAAGACTAAAGAAGTACGCTAGGAGTACGAAAATGCTAATTCTATGATTTTTTATATTATTATTCAGTTTAATAACAGATAATATACACAGAATTTAAAAAAAAATCAGCAGTCTACTGGTTTTTCGAATTATAAGCCAACTTACACATAGACAGACAGAGAGACGTTGATTAATGCAAAGTGTAACGATAATGATTTTAATTGTACCAAACGCCGAATGATATTAACGAAAAAAGGTTAAAAGATCAAAAAATTCGCAGTTATTTAGTGATTTTTCCTCTCCAACTCGGCTGGGCTACCTTCGGGAAACTGCGCAAAATCATCTCGTCCGAGATACCGCAGTGTCTCATGACGTAGTCTTCGGCCAGTGTGTGTTGCCAGTGATGACATACGGCAATGAGACGGGTCGCTTACAATGGGCCTAATAATTAAGTTCAAAGTTCCTCAAAGGGCAATGGAGAAGGCTATACTTGGAGTTTCACAGCGTGATCGAATCAGAAATGAGAATTCATAAACTTAAGTGGCAGTGGGCTGGGCATATTGCTCGCAGAACCAATGCCTGAAGGGGCAACGGGTTCTTGAATGAGTACCACACACCGGAAGACGTAGCGTGGGTAGGCCTCCCACAAGGTGAACCGACGACCTGGTGAAAGTCGCAGGAATCCGCTGGATACAGGTGGTGCAAGACCGGTCGTCGTAGAGATCTTTGGGGAGACTTATGTCCAGCAGCGGACGTCTTTCGGTTGAATAGATAGATAGAAGGGTCAGTCAGATAATAGTGATGATTATCGATATAATCTGACCACTCAGAGTTACCTGTGTTGTTGTACTACTAAAAAGAAACTAATAATTAATAATCGTTCATTACAAATAGCACTTCTTGCATGAAACTCCACTGCTGTGCGGTACCGTCTAAGAATAGTACCACCCCATATCTTCCCGTGGGTGTCATAAAAGACGACTAAGGGATAAACCAGAGGATGAGCAGCAGCATCCTCTGAGTACAACAAACACGTGACTGCGATCGCCAATCCGCCTGCCTATCGTGGCGATTATGGCAAACCCCCCCCTCCTCCTTATTGGGGGAAACCTATGTCCAACAGTGGACGTCTTTTGGTTGAATAGATAGATAGATTGCATGAAAACTTTATGGTTGAAACAATTTAAACGACTCTGCAGATTGAACGTTACTAGAAGTGAAGTAAAGGGACTCAAATGGAATTCTCCGTTGTAAATGTAACAAATTAAATGAATCGTCATAAAAGTTAAAATACATGTATATATTATAATATATAAAATACATATACAGAATGAAAGCTTTACAATAGTTTGATGTCCCAAATAGCGGTTTCATACAGAGATAAGTACACATAGAAGCTAGGAGTTTCATTTAAGTTATAAGCGAAAATAAATGACTCACTCTGGTCCTTTCAGGAGAGGATTTTCTTTGTAGGCGTGTCGCGTTGAGGGCGGAGCTAAAGACGGACACTCCTAGAAGTTCTCTTTTTTACCTCACCGAGTATCTAGGTACACGACGTCCAGTATAACAAGACCCACGAAACTTACATTCCGTTACTACAATGGTGGGCTCGAAACGGCTCTTCTAGAATTGGGGATGTTTATGTAAGCGATGGAAACAAAGCTCCGAACAACTTCGGCCGTTATCGCGTTTATAAAGTTCTTGAGACAATTCCATTTTATGGGGTGTTTTGCTTGAGATAAATTTTTATTTCTTTTGTCTTGATGTTTTTTGTTTCGGTGAGTAGATAAATTTTAACTTGACACCGTTCAAAATTTTGTTTGACTTTTATAGACATACTTTTAGCTAGGTGGGTGTAAGCGAATCGCTGTCGGTAATGTTTAATTAATTCGTTAAAAATATTTAGTGTAATAAATTATATGTTCAGATTACTAAAGCTTAGAAAAAATCTGAAATTTTGAATGACAACCTCACATGATTTAATGGTAACTTGCTAAGCCTAGTGCGACTGGCTGTGTATGCTAGGTGCTATGCTAGGTTTTCATAACTATATTTTCTTTCGCCTAAAGCTCTGGCTTATTATTAATTAGCAAAAGTGAATTCAAACATAAATGAGATGACAAATCAAATAGAAACATAATTCTTATTATACGATATAATACGATATATACGGATCCTAAATGACTATTGGTTTAATAAGTTTTGGGGTCATAAAATAAAAAGTTTATTGTACAAGAATAAGAATACGTCACAGTATGTCCGAAAGAGAGCATATACATATATTATACACTAATGTAACAAAAGAGCCCAAAGTTAGTACAAATATAAAAAAGAATAAAAGTTAAAAACAATTAATTTCAATCTGTGCACATATGTACGTACTCTGATACGAAATTAAATATAATATATTATTATTGTAAAACTAGATGATACACCATATAGATACCGACTTATTTTTTTTTTTTTTATCACGATGATAGTAAACAGAAATACGATACGCAGTACGCGATAGTAAGTTGTTTCTGTAGCCCATACTCGCTTGCGATATCAGTAACATGAAATCCGCGTTTTCGACAATTACAAAAACCTGTCATTATTCTTACCTATATTCGGTAATCTATATATACATATATATTTTGTTTGAAGTATGTAAGTTGTAAATGACGGATGTATTTGTATAATTAATCTATCTATCTATATATATAAGCAAAGTTTCTTTTCTTTGTCCGAGGTAAACTCGAAAACTACTGAACCGATCAGCATGAAACCACAACCATTCGACGCGGAATTAATCGTAGATGGCTATAGGCTACAAATTCTATGAGCCCTTTGCCATGTTTTCTCAATTTGTTTGTTTATTCATTTATTTGCTCCCATAAAACAAAAGACAGGCATTTATAAAATGGGGTTCCTTTAACCCACCATCACCTCAAAACTACTGAACATATCGGGATAGGACTAATACCTTTCAACGCAGTATTTTTCGTAGACAAGTATTTTTTGGATTCCACCGATCCTCTCTCATTTTTTTTTCGATTTACTCTTTGTACATTTTCCACTTCAATTTACGCTTATATACATTTTTTCCACTAATAAAAACAAAATACACTTACTTTTATTCATTCATTTGTTATTTTAAATTAGCTATAAATGAAACGTCATATGCACAGAACATATGAAACGCGGGCGGAGCCGCGGGCACCAGCTAGTTATATATATATATATATATATATATATATATATATATATATATATAATTAAATACGAATACATCCGTCATACATCTTACATACTTCAAACAAAATCATCAATGCGATATTTCATAAACGATCACAGCTCATAAACGGAGCGCCGGCAAGATTGATAGCAGCGCATAAACGGTGTTCAGAGCTTATCTTTTCAGAAATAATATTGTTAGGAAGAAAACGGTAATGAGTGATCGATCGTCGCAGTACGAGGGGTCTGATAAGAATAATATGGCGAGGAATAGTTGACTGAATAATCTGCAAAAAGTAATTGGCTTAGTCTATAATATAATTGTATGATTACGTTGTCAAAATTTTGTTTGATTTCCTCACTTGAATATAGTCCAAACAATATAAACTACTATGAACTTTCTGAAGAACATGATATTTGTGAATTATTCATTATATTATGAATATAGAAACATTGTAGATAAATAAAATTGAAGAGTCTGTTTGTGATGTCAAAATTATTATTTTTTTACTAATAAATATGTATAAACGATACCTACACCGAAAATTCAATTTGTAAAATTTTTGTTTGTCTGTCTGTTTGTTCCGGGTAATCTCCGGAATGGCTGAACGGACTTTGACTGGACGTTTGGTTTGGTAGATAGCTGAAGTTAAATCGGGCAACTTAGGGTACTTTTCATTGTCGAAAATAATTAAGGTTCCACGTAAAACAATTAAAACTCATTAAAAATTGAATATAATCCGATTCAATCCACATTTTTATAGGCATGTGCTTGAATTTATGAGAAATATTTTTATTTTATCTTAGTACCATAAAAATTATAGGGTTTCGTATAAAAAAATAAAATGCAGTGAACAATATATGACACGCGAGTGCAGCCGCGGCTACACAGCTAGTATTACATAAGTTTGGACTTTGGTCACAAACTCATCTCACGTTAAGTGACGAGGTGGTCCGAAATGATAAACACGGTAAATCAGTTTAGGTTTAGCGGTTTTCAGGTGATACAACCAGACACCTATAGATTAGGCATAGGCTTTCAAACCTAAGAGTGGTAACTAGTCAGACAGTCAATAGAAACATCATGTCACTCCGCTATGCTTTCGTCATGATTTTACTGAAAGTTAAAGTTATCACATGAGTCTCTAAAAATAATGTATCAGGTATATACAATTCATAACTTTATAACATTATTTTCGTTATATACAACTTAATACAAAACGTAAAGAGTTCAATAAAAAAACTATAGTTAAGTACAACTTAAGGACAGAACAAAATGCGTTTATTTACAATATATGTCAAATCAAATCAAATCAAAATTTATTTATTCAATTTAGGCCCTAAGAAGGCGCTTATGAAAGTCTAAAACACTACCACCGGTTCGGAAAACAACCCAGTCGAGAAGAGCCGGCAAGAAACTCGATCTGGTTCTTTTTTTCATAAATATAATATATATCATTTTTTTGTCATATAAAAAACTATACAAATCGTAGTTTTAATAATGTTAGTGGAAGCACAGAGATGTGGGTTATTTCCAGACATCACTATCATTCACATAATGATCCACCCTGTAATAACCTTTTGAGATTAAAACTTGCTTGACATAATACTTGAACTTATTGTCAGGTAAATCGGTAATGTTACTTGGGATCTTATTGTAAAACCGAATACTATTACCTATAAAGCTTTTATTACACTTACTTAACCTAAAGCGTGGGAAGGTCAACTTGTCTTTACTTCTAATATTAAAATTATGACGATCATTCACTAGATCTAGCTTGTCTAAATTTTTACGAATATGCATTAAGTTATCGAAGATGTATTGGACGAAGATGTACTATGTCAAATTTGAAAGAATGATAGCAGAGCTATACTCAAGAATAAAGGAAAACTAAATAAGAGATGAATGAATAATGAAGTTATAAATAAATGAATTTAGTATTTGAAAATAGAAAATAAATTCAATAAATGTAGTTTTATACGAATATGCGAGGAATGTAAGAATGATTTCAATGAAATGTACAATAGTGACAATCACGAGGGGAAAAATAGGATTAAAAAAAATTACAGCCTTCATTAATAAAATCTTGTATAATGTCCGGTGTACACAAATTCTGATAACTCTGTGAAATTACGATGCTTCATGAATCATTTTATGTTTAGTTTAGAAAATATTTCGAGAAATTATGAGCGTTCTTATTCAGCTATAGGGTAGATTGTAAACATAATAGTAATTTTCTATGAGGTGAAATATTGCGTAAAATATTAAATTATATGAAATATTCAAACGAATACGTTTCGACATGTTGAAATATATTCAATTTGGCACTTGAACCCCATTATAACAAATTATCTATGTCACCTACATTACATTGTGCAAACTGAACCCTACGAGAGCTATTCATGTGTTCATGTGTGGCAGTCAGTACATTCACCGGCTCGTGTGAGTTAGTGTGTGTTATCTGGAAGATTCCGCCTCATTTCCCTCGACCCGTGCATGACGTCACATTTAGGTGAATAATCCCTTTTATATATTCTATTTTATAAATTAAACGAACGGATCTATTGTCGTCGGCCGTAACCAGCGATGTGTTTGTTTATCCTGCAACATTTTAAATTTTAAAACAAAAACGTATCGCTTCTAAAAGTTGATGGTTCAAAGCAATCGTTAAACTAAGGCATAATTTCGAAAACATCTATAAACTATTTACTGGTAAATTAAGGAATTTTATGCTAATTCATTATGGTTTTTGATTGCAATCACGGTGTTATGTTTGCGAGCATAATTAAATGTATCCATTCAACCAAAAGTGTCCACTGTTGGACATTGGAGGACCAAAATCTCCATGGCGAAGATGTTGTGCGACCCGTATCCAGCAGATTCTTGTGACCTTCACCAGGCCGTTGACCCACCTTCTGGAGGGCCTACTTATGGTGCGTCTTCAGGTGCGTGGTAGCCATTCGAGAATCCGTTAGCCTTATCGGACATCGGTTCTCCAAATCAGGCAAGCAATATGTCCAGCCAATTAAGCTTAGCAATGCTTCGGACACTTTGATTCTTCGACGAATTTGTTCATTCCTGTTTCTATTACGTCTATTGCCCTTTGAGCAATTTTGAGCTAAACCTTCACTCACATGATGGAAACTCTGTCGTAGTTACATCTTTTGAGGCGTCACGTTCCGAAATCAGTTAGTGTACATTCAGCAGATAGAGCAATTTAGTTCATAAAAAGTCCCCCATATTGACTCATTAAAGCACGTGACATTCAGGGTTCATCTAATACCTAGACCAAATTAGAGGCTTTACCCTACGTTGATATGTTAACGATGGCGACTTTTAATAGTCTTAACTATTAAAATGTCGATTACCCATAAAAATGAGACAATAGGAAAACCATGGAAAGCTGACGTAAACGCCAGGTTAGTGCTCAAGGGCTTAATAGTCTTCATCATAGTTCTTGAACTGTACTTGAATTATTATAACATACAGTATTGTTAGTTTGCAGAGCTCACTAAAAAAACATCTTGTTTTATACCATGTAGTAGTTCTTATAAGTTATTCATAAAGTTACAGCATTTTACTTTAGGTAATATTTTAAGTATTTTTGGTAATTGTGCTCAGGAGTAATATATTCGAAATGTGAATTCTAAGCTGCCATAAAACTCCAGTGAAAGTTATAGCAAGATGGTAACCATTTTGATAGATTGTTAAAGCAATATGATAAGATTGAAAAAAATACTCTAAGTACAAGAAATAGGCAGAATTGTGTATATGATTCACAAGAAAAAATAGCCAACAGAATAATTATGATAATAATTTAGCCTTTTTAATTCAATTTTGAGTTTACTTTCTACGTACTCGTAAATGTTACATTAACGCAAAAAGTGTTTTTCTTCTACGCAGCCTTCAAAAGCGTAATAAAATGTCGTAGCTTAACATTTTAGAAATGATCACTCACAAAATCAGTTCATGACAACACATCACAAGCTGACTCGAGGCCAAATCAAAACAGCTTTTAGGTTTCGTTCCGGGCATGTTCCATTTAACAGATTTGGGTATATAATGAGGAAAGTAGACTCACCTAATTGTGAATGTTGTGGAAAAGTCGAAGACGCTCAGCATCTGTTGGTGGAATGTACCCGAAATGCGGGGGCTAGAAGTTCTTTGGTTTTTGTCATTAGGATTATGTTATTTAGATATAGGCATGTTCCATGGTGTACTAGCAGAACCGATGTCCGATTCTGCTAATATGCTATGTAACTTTATTTTTACAAGTAGTAAGTTAAGAGATAATTTAATTTAGTTGTATATTTTTGTTATTGTTATGTAAGATATATTGGGTATGCTCCGATAGGGCTGGCATACACTAATGTGGAAAAGCCCTGTTTAAATAAATGATTTAAAAAAAAATCAGTTCATACAAATTTACTCAGTGAATTTAATGAACATTATTTCCCACATTATTATTACACGTTCTAAAATATATATTACAGAGAAAACACAGTCATTAAAGGAAATTATTGCAAGCAACGTTATCTAAATGGCGGTTATGACATAAAAAATAGCATAAAAAATCTCATCTCATATAAACAATAAACAAATATAGATATTAACATGTGACCTTATGTTTTTCATATTAATAATGGTTATATTGTAGTGCCTCATATAATTAATTTGTTTTTTAAATAATCACGAAATTATTCTTATGATTGGATCTAAAATGACTTATTTCCTTTCTTTTCAACAGCAATAAACTATTTATCCAGTAATCATATACCGTTATAGATAGTTAGTACAAAGAATGTAGATAAACATAACATTATAAAATATTAAAAATTCAACTAAATACAAATAACCGTTAATAATTTTTCTATCGAATAATAACAATATTCATTTAATAATAATAAATTAAAGTAAATTTTAGTTGTTATTTTACTACAATTTATCTTTTCAGAAATATTTAAAATTATCACTTTAATTTTTAACAAACCTCTTTAAGTAATTTATAACACCCATATTTATTCATTTAACACATGTAAAGTTTAATGGGCATAACAACTTAATTTAACAAATTTCGATTTAGAAAAAATAATGTTTATTACAGTTTGACGCTTCATTCCAAAACCATTTTACTTATATCGCACCAATCAAATTAACCTTAAGGACTGCTGTTCGTCGAAATTAAACAACCAAATAAACAAATAACAAACAAGGAAAATCAGTGTTTAAAAAAAAAAACATACAGAAAGCACAAAAGGCTGTCTGTTCCCCGAGTTCCTGGTCGGGTAATGAAGCCGTATCTTTAATAGCCGCGATAAGGGCGCTAAATGTTTGTGCACACGCCAAATAATAAGGCCGATCATTTGCGAGGGTTCGCCAGTTTTGACGGGGAAAAAGAATATTCGGTACTCTCTTAATCGATGAATGAAATGTTTATACCAAAGATTGAATAAGGTCGCGTGATGTTAGGCGGTTAGTGTGTACGTTAGTAATGATTGATGAATTTGTGATACATTGTAATATTATTATAATACAATGTTATTATTGCTTTTAAATGTTACTACAATTTCAAACTTGTTCAAATACAAAAATTTATCCAAGACATTTTGAGGGCAAGAATTATTAGAAAACGCCCTACTAACATGCAAACTTGAAAACTGTCAATTGATATTATCTTTACATCTATTAAAAATCGTAAAGATTCCATAAAAAAATATATTCTGGACAAAATTACTTTAATGTCCACAATCCTAACCCATAAACTTACCTGCATTAATGGGCAGAAGAGACTTGACAAAGCAAATACTTATTTATACAGAAATTACATAGAGTGTAGTACTCTTATAATCATAAACGCATAGTATTAATCATAAGAAACTAAAACCATTCGCCTAAATTCCTAAAACGTTGAAACTATTTAGGTTTTGTGGTTCCAATCAGGAATAACATATTAAAAAGCTCTATTAAAAAATGTGAGTTGACTAAACTTACGCAGATAAAGCCACGTCATTCTGATTATTAGCTAACTTTCAGAAGATAAAGACCGTATTGCCTATCGTTCGATAAACTTTCTTCTTTACGGTTATGTCGCCATAAAAGAACTAAGTAAAAGCAACTTTACAACCATCGTTTTATGCGATCTTTTTATGTTAAACGCGGTTATTTTAACTAATATTACCGATCGTCTTAAGTATCGTAATTATTTTATTGTTTATTTATGTCATACTATAAGTTATAACGTTTAAAATATGTATGAGACTTTATTAGTATCAAAATATCCATTCCATCCATCCATTCCACCGAAAGATGTCCACTGTTGGACACACGTATCCCCAAAAGATCTCCACGACGACCGGTCTTGCGCCAACCAGCGGATTCCAGCGACCTTCACCAGGTCTTCGGTCCACCTTGTAGGGGCCTACCCACGCTACGTCTTCCGGTACTTGGTAGCCATTCGAGAACTCGTTGGTCTCATCAGGCATCAGTTCTACCAGCAATGAGCCAAACCCACTGGCACTTAAGTTTAGCAATTCTTCAGGCAATGTCAGTTCTTTTTCGGGTCTGCTCTTTTCAGATTCAATAACGGAGTGAAACTCCTTTACGCAGTGAAACGCTCAAAATCAAAATATACTAAAATAAAATAGAGGTCTAAACTATTTAGCATTTATATTTACATTAAACGACACTAGCCGTCATATCGTAAATGTAATCAAAACTGAATTTGGGCAACGAGTAGCAATCCCACATCAAATAATGGGAGACACGTTGAACAAAATAAACTTTACGCATACCAGAAAATATTAGGGTTACACACATATTGATCCTTCGGCGAGCATGTCGCCTGACTGTAAATTGTAAAAAAAGTCACATTCATTTTACAAAAGTGTTCATTTTATTATGTTTGAAATATGTTTATATATTTGAATTATTTAATTTGTAATATACTATACCTGTCTATTCAACTATTTAGACGTCCATTTGTTGCACATAGATCTCCCTCAAATATCTCCACAATAACCGGTCTTGCATCACCCGTATCCAGCGGATTGCCGTGATCTTCACCAGGTCGTCGGTTCACCTTGAGCCTAACCACGTTGCATATTCCGGTACGCGCAGTCATTCGAGAACTTGTGGGCTCTATCGGACTTGGGTTCTACGAACAATTTGCCCAGCTTATTGCTACTTAAGTAATCCTTCAGGCAATGTCTGTTACCTTCTCATTTCTGCACTAGAACTCCAAGCATAGCACTCTCCATTGCTCTATAGGTAACTTTGAGCTTTCTAATTAGGTCCATTGCGACCACGTCTCAGTGCCGTAAGTCATCACTGGCAACACACAATAGTCGAAAACTTTTGGCTTGAGACATTGCGATATTTCGAAAGAAAAAATTCTTCATAGCTTCTCAATCGCGGCAAAATAAATTACATGTATTAATTTAATTAGATACGGTCGTAGCGCGAGTATAACAATTAATATTGTAGAAGAAAAAAAGGTGTATGTAAATTATCATAAATTATATATTAACGTTAATACTGAAGCGATGATGGCGCACTGGGTAGTGCGGCCGGATTCCGCGTCAATCGACGTGGGTTCATTCGCACCTACCCAACTCTAAAATCGGCCTGAGCTTCCGGTTAAGGAAAACATAATAAGGAAACCACAACATGGTTGTAGGGCATTTTCTAATGATGCCCATCTGGGTAGCTACCACCCTCAAGTTTGAAAAGCTGTCACCAAATACCAATAGGTGTGTTCTGACAGCATCACTTGAGAACCAGTACCTAGGCTTAGTGTGTTTACCATCCTCGACCACATCGTCACTTAACATCAGGTGAAATTGTGATCAAAGTACTAAACTTATATCGTGTAAAAAACAAAAACTTTGTTGTCGATGCAAAAACTATTTTTAGAGTAAGAAGAAAAAACAATCTACTATGTCATCAACTACAACTCAATCACGTGGGAAGCGTTTATCGAAATATTTCACATTCACAGCACCCATGAGTCACAAAACTAAGTCACTAGATGAATATTGTTTCAAACGGAATTAGGCACACACCAGAGGGACGGGAATCACTTATAATTGTTATTTTATTCATAGAAACAACAGTCCCGCGGGTCTCTGGATAGATGAGCAAATATTTTAGGTTGACGAGTACCTTTTAGCGAGCGTCATATGAACGAGGCGACTGCGTTGATATATGCAGTTATATAATAATATTAATTGCGAGCATTATTTGTAGGAGTTTTTATTATGTACCTCGAATAATTTTGAATTAAAAAATAGTTTGTATTTTTATATGTCAATAGTAAATACCCTCATAAATAGATAATAATGTCTATTATTCTTAATAATAAATTACCCATTGCTTTAACGTGTAGCTAGTGGTTATTTTTGTCGGTTTAATTCGTTATTATAATTTTTTAAAAACCTTTCATATACTACCAAATGTTATCAAATACATAGTACTCAACCTGGCTAAATATTTTTTATGCTGCAACTGCTTGATACTTGATAGATGGTAAAGATGAGGCGCTCGTTTAGTAAAAACTTGTTCACTCTTCGTTTAAAGAGAATATTTTAGTATTTAAGAAAAACCGGCTCTGGTAACTTATTCTATTCCATGCAAAATGCATCGTACGAATTAAAAGTATATCATCTATGTATAGTTGGAGTCATATACGATACCAGGTATCCTTTAGATGAATATGTGAGAGTGGGATAACTTGCAATGAATGCACGTATGATTAAAAAAATAATTACATATTAGAACGACTTACATACTTACTTTTTTGTCTCATTATATTTTGTGAGAAAATTAAGACGCGCATCTTGATTTGGAACTCTAGCTGTTAAGTGACACTGAAGCTATATGATCCAACTAACAGATAGACAAACACAAGCGTTACCTTTTTTGAAATGTAAGGTTCTAAGTCTATAGAATTGTATTCTCAAGTGCAGTACGGTTAGGTAAATTTGTTGAGTCAAATAACCCAGTTAACAGTATGCGAAAACAGATTTTACAAAATATCATTGTACAACACCTGTAGCAAAAAGATAAACGCTAAGCCTCTATCCCGACGCTGTCGGACTTTATCCCGCGCAATCATCCCGCAAATCCCGTATCATTAAGTATCGCTAAGAAAGCGATTCGCGGACCATTACCATGTTAATAACGTAGGGGAAACGGTGATTAATCAACTTGACGTTTAGGTGGATCCCGGTAGGTGACTAACCTCAGTGGCATTGCCAATTTATGCATTAGTTTGCGGAGGTAACAGAGTTGCGCGTTCGGAATCCTTGCTTAATTTCACATAGAGATACTATGATTGTATTAATTATAATGTATGAAAGGACATCAAATAGTGATGTGTTCAGAAAAAATGTTTGCTTTCATTTAATTTAATCAATGATTTTTTTTTTTTTCAAACTGACTAACGCTGTTGACCTGAAGGACCTTTTACAGCATCAACCGGGTTTGGTGGAGTAACAGAAGGGTATTACAATGGATAGATTGGATAATTCTGACAAGCAAACTTAACAGGATTCATTCATCAAATCTACACATTAAGATAAATAAATAAAAAAGAAGAAAAATCTTGTTTTAAAAAAAAAAAAAAACCCCATACATGTTGTGCGCAAATATGCAGCGTGTTGTATGTGTTGCTGGTGCATAAAGTGTCCTTATATCGCGTTGGCAACGGATTTAATAGTTTTTTTAGTTAAGGATCGGAACACGTCTTGTTGGATACACAATTGTAACTTGTGCTCTGTGTATGCGATAACTTGCGCGTAAAGAACGAAATAATTAACCCTAATATTAATTTGGAAAAATATACGTGGCAAAGGTTTTTAGTTTATTTTCTATATTTATTTTATTTGAATATCCAATGCAGCATAAAACAACATTCATTTGGTTTACTCGTAAATTTTACTGCCAAATAATATTAAAAAAAATGTAAACAAACACGACGACGACAGCAAACAGTAAAATTATGCACATTGTTCTACCCTTTTTATTCATTCCGCTCATTTAAATTATAAAAAAAAACCTCGAATACAAATACAATATAACATAATGTGGATAATCTCGGGGTGGCTCGCGACGGTCAAAAGCTGATATTTCTCCTTTTAATCCCTGTCAGATTATTTAAATTCCCACCTGCGAGCTCCTGCTCTCTACCCATTCCATTTTTTTTTTAATATAACAAAAATAAAATATAAAAATATCCCAGTATTTGTTTTGGACGGGCGGAATCCTTTAATTTTCGTCCGCGTCCGTGCGGTTTAGCACTCACTGTGTCCTGCAGTTTTGGGTCGCGCTTTGATAAAAAAATTAATTGTTGTATTTCATAAAGTAATTCAGTTATTACAATTTTATAATTTTAAAACATTCATCGTACTTGTTCTCATTTGATTGGTAGGATTTTTGTAACTACTGGATCGCAACCATTGTATACGCATGTGAAAAAACGGCATGATGTTGCCGACTGTCAATTGTTTTTCACCTATACAGCCACCGTCGTTCATGACCTGTACTTTATTTAATAAGTGTACTCATTATACCAAGCTTATATCAAAATTGAAGTCATTTTTGAATGTATACCCACCGTGGAAAACTTTTAGAATCCCTATAACCATGTAGACGGCTAGTTCTGGTGAAGTGATCAAGTCATTGAGGATAATAAGAAACTGCGTGATAAAGCCCAGGCCTAGGTCTAGTCCAAGATCAGAATAAAAAGGGTAAAAGAGAGTTGTAATAATAAAATATGTTCAACTACATTACATGTCTGCGTAATTTGTGATGATTAATGATTGAACATGATATGTCTATTCGTTGGTTACGAACGTAAAAGGCTATAAAAACAACAGAGAACATCCAAATTAATACTAATAATTATATTCAATAACACAATTTAATAAGACTACAGTTAAAGTTACAATTTACATTTGATCGAACAGAAATCGAGCTTGTTTCAAAAAAGAATACTCCGGTTTAGTTG
The DNA here is from genome assembly GCA_014132275.2 of Samia ricini. Taxonomy (NCBI): domain Eukaryota; kingdom Metazoa; phylum Arthropoda; class Insecta; order Lepidoptera; family Saturniidae; genus Samia; species Samia ricini. Next base: position 26,488,944 of record AP028159.1, on the reverse strand, counting down.
TTCAAAGCTTAGCCAACTTTGGTGGATGTTCTGCAATGTCCATAGTAAAAATCATAATGCAATTATACAGTTTATTTGATGATATTAATTTGTGTAAACAAACATTATTAGCAGGTTTACGATAGCAAAAAAAAAACTTATTTAGTTGTAAAATTATTTTTATGCAGGAAACCTATTATTTAATTTGAAAAATTTGAAGGACTATTACGTCAATTCAAAGAAAATAGGCTATTTGATATCACAAATTATTATAAGACTAAATACAAAAAATATTTTTTTATTAACCCCAAATTTCTTTCTGCATAAACGCCTCATTGGTGTTATAGCTTTCGAGACCCTTAATTGTTCACGTTCATACAAGATACAATAATATATTGTAATAAAATCTAAACATTGACATATTTTGAACTAATCGTATTTATTCTTAACTTAATCATATTGTAAAACGACAAAAGAATATGGCTTAGCTAGTAAAACATACAATATGCGATAAAATATTTGTTAACAAAATTGCGACCACTGTAACGCCTCCAGCAAGGACAAGGCAGGACCGTCACAAACCGTTCCGAGGCTGGAATGTAGCAATTGTTGCCGCTGGCTTTATTCCACCACTGAAACGTCGCTACTGTTTTATTTTGTCGACTCTACTTTAAATTCTTTCTATGACTCGTACCGCTTTATGCGAGTTTTTCGCGCGCACCCGCGGTCTATACTCTCTGCCGCGATGTCGTTGGTTGTACGGAGTAAAGTCTATAAAATAATACTCTCTAGTAAGCATACATGTAAACTTCGAACCAACATTATAATTAAGCATATAATTATACTTAAGCTACCAAAACTTAATTTAAAACAAATAATACACTATTTACAACATATATGAATATTCATTGCCTTTCATTGCAGGAAAACAACTTTTATAATAATGGTACATATTATGTTATTGATAAGAAAAAAAACCTCAATAAAGTATTATTAAACGGAGCACTTTTTTGCATATTAAAATATCAATAAAAACGAAGAGTATCCAATCAATTTCGCATTATTAGTGAATCTTATATATATATATATATATATATATATATATATATATATATATATATATATATATATATATATATATATATATATATATATATATATATATATATATATATATATGTATGTATTTCTGTGAAGTCCATGAATAAATGGGAAAATAGGATATGTTTGTCAATATTCCCGTGTGTATAGCATGAATTTTAGCAAATTTTAATACAATTGACTTCATAATAAAACGTTATAACTATTTTAGAAATTTATTCATCCTATATTTTGTTTTTGTTATTCACAAATCATGTGGATATTTAATTAGAAATAGTAAAACTGTACAAAGAGTAGTCGAAAAGTGTCATTATTAAAAAAAAACAAAATTATTTTACAGTTTGCATCTAATTTCCTTTTAACTCATAACTACTTTTAATACTGTAAATAAAAAATTCACTAGGGTCTACCTCATACGGGAACAAAAAATAATTTAATGAACGTAGCTGTTTTTTTTTCTATATAGCTTTGTAATGAAAATATAAAACTCCGTATGTACTATGCTTGAACTTTTATGGAAAATGTGAAAACTCGTTTTGAAATAAATTTCTCATTTCAGAACATGTTGACAATAGGAAAATAGTTGTCCAACTGTCCTTTTTGTTCGTTGCTACGTTCAAACGAAAGTTCTCACAATGGTTTTTTTTTGCAAAGACAATTAATTATCTATGCATTTTTTGGCAGTGTGTTTTATAATTTTACTCTTTCTTTATTAATTCTTAGAATAAAAATACAGCCGACGGTAGTTTCTTAGTCAACACGTTTTTCTATTATTTTATTATACTTTGTTGCATTAAATAGTATCTAGGATTTGGATAATAGAAAAAAGAACTTTATAGAAATTATCATGTTCTTTTCATACGTGAGCGGAGCCGTAGGTATTTCTAGTTGCTAGTATATGTTAAAAATATCGTATGGATTAGTAACAATATCCATGATTCGGCTTTGTGACAATTTTTCTTTTGTAAAGGTCTGCTTTAACAAAGTTTATTAAAACTGCATCCTTGCGACGTCGGATGGCTGTCACAACAAAAACAATTGGATTGAAATCTGTTACATTACATTAGCTTTTTTCCATAGGCAGCGGCTTTTAGCAAACATTGACAGAAAACCGTAACACATAGGGTAAGGTAATCGTAAAGGGTAATCAAAAATCCATGACACAAATTGCTTGAAAATACAATTTTTTATAACAAATTGGTATTAAAAATTCATCGTACACAAAGAAGTTTCACTTCAGTCAATATTGATACATCTTGATGCAATGAAATTAATAATACAATGTCGATAAGCGTGCACGACAGAACAGTGAAACGGATTGCGGGCGACACCTCACATAACCGATTCGGTTGAAAAGCGAGACCGCAACAAGGTAACCGATAAATCACCGCCAACTTCAAATAGAAATGTCATATTATTCCCACAAAAGATTTAACTTCAAAATAAATTATATTTTCCCCCTCTTAGTTGCTCGCTATTGTTCGCTAACGTGTGGAAGCCGCGACGGTACTCGAGCGATATTTAAAAAACCATTAAACGCACGCTTTTCTGTTAACAAAAATATACAAAAGTAATAACTAAAAATGTATTGTATTTAACAATAATTAAATTTCAGAACATTAACTTCTACTTTACAAGCAGTTAACGCAAAACAATCGTAAATTACATATTACTATCAAAAAATTCAAATATTTTTCTTTGTTTATTAAAACTCAATTTCTCTAAAACAAACATTACGAATATGTAATTTAGTTAAAGTAGGTACATCTTAATAGGTTAGTCGTATCTTTTGTTTAGAAAATACTAGGAACAAATACATTTTGTTATTTGATTTCTTGAATTGGGACTTAACAATTTTATAATAACTTCGAATTATACATAAGAATTCAATTTGACTGCGAAGTATTTAATCTATCAAGAGTGTAAGAATGTTTTACATTTTTCTGTCTCAGTAAAATAAACGTATATTTTTACCAATGGCTAGAAATATTTCAACGTATTGAAAAAACAGTCCAGGATGGTAAACACACTAAGCCTAGGTACTGGTTCTCAAGTGATGCCGCCGGAACACACCTACTGGTATTTGGCGACAGGTTTTCAAATTTGAGAATGGTAGCTACCCAAGCGGACATTATTAGAAAACGCCCTACCCCCATGCATGTCAATATAGATAATATTATTTATTAAATATAAAACTGTTCTTCTATTTTCGAACATATTTTCCGATCGCACGTGCTTAGCAGCAAATCTGCGGAAGCTGCCATAAATTCCGCGCTAGTCTGATTTACAGCCTCCGACTAAATGTTTGATTTGCGCTCGTAAATCGAGATGAGCGTTTGTCAGGCACTCACAGCTGATGCTCTTTTTTAACTTTTATTCATATTAAAGTTATATACGAACGATTGGCAGTACAAATACTTTATCAGTCGTCGAGTATTAATGATAACAATTGTAAAATTATGTATGATTTTGTCAATCGAATAACATTTTAAACGCTACAACTAAACTACAAACATTATTTTTAAATATATTCTTGTATTCTTACATAAATTATTTTGCATTAATAAAATAATAGTGAATGATAAAAATGAAAAAAAAAATTGCCCATGTATATATTTTTATCAATTGTTACTTATTAAGTATACAAACATTGGAAGAAAACTACATAAAAGTAATAACTATACGTTATAAAGTATATTCAGACTTTATTGAATATAAATATAGCACCGTACACTGCAATTACAATGATATTATAAAACGTGAAGTTGCCGAATCGCTAGCGTAACCGTGCGGCCGGCATTGGCTCGATACACGAATAAATCCGGTAAATAGCTCTCCGTGTCGCACTGCAATGTCGTTAATTCGCCGATTTAAATCGGAAACAGCCGATAAATTTTACCGTTTTAACGCTTTCGAATTCAAACGTCGACCGACCGCTAACCGATTGTTTATACTCACTATCGAACTCACTACAAACTATCATGTACAGATAAAGTTAACGTTTTGAAGTAACATTTAGAAATAGCTATTAATTTTACGTAGGCGAAATTAATTAGCTAAATACTAAAATTGGTAGGAGTGACATAATTGGGCCGTTTGGGGTCGAGATTCTGGGATTGTAGGGTCCGACTGTACACAGCCTTTTCCAGAAGCTTGCGAGTATAACGCTGAGTAATATCTTGCAGAGCGCATAAGCATTGCAATTCAAAGTGCCAATTTTGTTTTTTAATTCTCTTGTTTATATCTTATAATATAGATTACTGACCCACAAAACTGAAGATTCAGTTTGACTGCAGGTCATGGTATTAAAATTTCTTATATAATTATATACTTTTTAGAGTACCTCAAGAATATCTCAAACTATACTATTTTTATGGTAAAATATGTATAAAATAATTTTTTAACTTAATTTTAAACTTAACTATGTTTTTTTACTCATAGTACACGATGACATAATACGGCTTTGCTGAAATATTGAATTTAATACTAATAAACTTATTAACAGTTACAAAGCGCGTTCATTAAGCTTTATGGATCAAATTGCAAGAGTATGATTCCATCTGCTCCAACAGCTTAAATTCATGATTTTAAATACTAAATTAAACTATAACTTTAGAAAGCATGGAAGAGGTTTGTCAAAACTTCAAAAAAAAATTAAAAGTAGACTTTATTTTTAAATTATGACACACGAATAAATGTAGAATACGATGAAAAGTATGGACTTTAACGTTAACCTAACAAATTTTAAATGAATAAGAAATATTAATGTATATTTGATTAAATATAATACATATTTAGTGATGATAAGTTAGAAAAAACGAAACCTAATATCATATTGATACATTTGATTTTGAAGTAGGCAACCGCACCCCCGTCCCACAGTTTTTGTTGGTTATTTATGGCGCAGGAGATATCGATAGAACCGCGGCGATATCATGAAATATTAAACGCATTACAACTGGCATATAGGCCGGAAGATGAGGTAACGAAAAAACGTTCGCATTCATTTGCTTTGGGACCGTTAGAAACATGTGGATAACACGAAATAATTTCAGCTTTGCTATTATATATTCCGTTATTATTTATTGTATTTATTATTTACACTTTAATTAGTACAAAAAAAAAAACATTTAAAAATAGTTGTTACATATTTACAAAAAAATGTACTTAAATGTACTTATGTAAATCGAACTTAATATTAAAAAGATTCTATGGAAAAGAACTTCTATGGAACCCTTAGTAGTTAAAACATCTTAAACTTCTTAAAATCTTAAAGAGTAACTTAAAGAGGTGTTCGTGCAATCGAGACCGAAATGTTAGAGAAAAACCGGTCATATACCCGGATATATATAACCGGTGACATAAAGGCCCGTTGCGATCTAAAATCAGTAAGTGTAAGTGATAACTAGTGTCGATATTATCATCTATCAGCGGTATTCATCCTTCTTTGACTGTACTGTATTGAACATTAGTAACTTAACCACGCCTTCGCACGTGTATATAGACAATATGTCTATTTTTTTTAATATATAGCTTATTCGCTAATAGTACCCTTTTCGAGGTGAATATTCAAAATCGGTTATGTAGTTTTTAAGTTTATCCATAACAAAAAAAAATACGTCTTTATTTAATAACTAGGTGTGTCCCCGCGGCTGCTCTTGCGTTTTATATATTTAATTTTTTTATACGGACCCCTTATTTTTTTATAGTACTAAGATAAAGAAAAAACAATTTATCATAAATTCAAGCACTTGTCTGTAAATCTGTGTATTGAATCGGGTTTTATTCAAATTTTTATGAGATTTAATTTTTTTTACGCGGAACCCTGATTATTCTCGAAAATTAAAAGTACCTTAAGTTACTCGAAGTTACTTCAGTTATCCACCAAAAATGTCCCCTCAAAATCCGTCCAGCCGTTCCGAAGATTACCCAGAACAAACAGACGAACAGACAAAAATTTTAAAAATTGTATATTTTGTCTGTACCAAATTTGACAGATATCGTATATACATTCATATCTATTTAGTAGAAAAATAATTTTGACATTACAAACAGACACTTCTATTCCATTTATTAGTATAGGTAAAGGTCCAATCAATTGCAGTTATTTTGCAGACTTTGAATGATTTTTTTTTTAAATTTTTAACCTAAAAATGTATCGTGTGATTATTAGCTTTTGTTTATTGTTCCTTGTCCACACTATTCCTTCCGTAGCTAGACGGGTAACGTTCCAAAGTTCTCGGCATCGCTGTATCTAGTTTGCGAATCACACACAAGTTTATTCGTTCACTTTTATCGTGAACACTGGAGGCGCGTTACAGAAAATGATTTATACGATTTATCATAAATAAGTTATTTCGAATCCATTTGGAAAACTATTGTTAGAAGTACATCGCTCTTTTTTGTGTGCGACGGCGACAGGGGAAATTACTTTTTGCGTTTTGAACTGTTTTTATAAGTTCTTTTAGTAGTTTGAACCGTCGAATTATTTTTTTAAGTAGATTATTATTTGTTAAAGTAGTTCACCGTATGAATATTAATTTTTATTTTTTATACATTTGTAAACTGATATTAGGTTCAGTGTTAAGTGTATATTTAGATTTATTATTTAAAACATGAATATCATAAAGCCATAGAAAATATTGGTTTCACTTGTGTGATAACAATATGAATTTATTAATATATACTAAATCAATATCTTGCCCAGCGCATATGCATTGCCGTTTACTCGTAACGTGGCAATGCGGCCAGCATTCTGGGAATCTTCTCGTGTGGCCGCGAGCCGGACGGCGTACATTACTTATAGTTATTATTATTATTAAAAATAATTTCAAATATTTTAAACAAAATCAAAATAAATATTTCATATTTATTTTCTTTTTTACATGTAAAATGTATAAGAAATTTGGTTAATTAGTATAACAATCCGTAACATTTATAAGTACCTAAGTAATTATCATTTTACCTGAGATTCTTGACGTAGACAATAAAGATAAAATTTGGCTCATTAAGACGAATATCCTAGCGGGATTTATTCCATACAGTTGTAGTCCCCTGTTTCCTCCCTGAATAACAGCATTATTGTAAATATTTTTATATCAAATAATATATATTTATCACCGTCATGCCCGTACGTTTTGATTTTTTCTATCAATTAGTTATTGTAGAAAATAGAAGCCTTAGAAAATAAAAAAAAAATGCTCATTTTTACCATCATTTTCAGACGTTCGTCAAACAAATTTGGTAGATAAATTTAAAAAAAGCAATACGTACTAACGTACGTAAATACGTACAGGCATAGCCCATATCTTTATTATTCTAAAACTGAAAGAAAATTAAAAATCGGTTCAGTTTTGGAGGAGGAAACAGGGTACTACGAAGTGATGGTTCTGTCTATTTTACATAGATAAAATCCGCGCTGCAGTTGTCTCTCACGTGTTTCATAATTATTTATTTGGGGCGCAACGCGCTAGCAATACGTTTTTGAAATACCTACTTTTTCAAGCGCATGTCCTCTTACGCGATAAACCAACAAGCAACGTTGCCACTACATTGTATATCTTAGAAGTAAAAACACAATATCTATTATATATTCACAACAGAGGATTCATCGATATTGAGGTATAATGTATCCCTATCTCAAACATTTCTAATATCGTTGTAATCTACATATTATACCAATAAGTGGGTTTTCCTTCATCCAATATCACACTCCCGAGTAAACTACACTGCCCTCGCTGTAAGTTTTTACCTTTTTATTGTTTTATTTATAACTTTGTGATTGATGACGGCTGAGAGAGAATTCACCTTCATAAATATTGAGAAGGATTCAAGCAGCGCAATAGTTTCGTTGCGGGATATTACTTACTTCCTTTCATACATTTCTCTAAGAATTTTTATTATAGTTTAACTTATGACATTCTCTTTTTATAAAAGCAAATTCTTTAATGAGATACATTAAAATCGGAAAATCATGATTTCGGATTGTAACTATTTTTTTAGAATGTCAGTCTTTTATCATATTCACAGTGCATGTAAATAAAACATGGATGATCCAAAACCAGTATTGTATAACTTTGAAATTGATTAAAACTTCAATTATATATTAAAAAGCTTTAATAAAATAAAATAACAAAGTAAATAAAAATCAATTTACGCACTGCAAAAAATCAGCGAATTTTATGACTAGCAAAGAGTTATTTTCTATAGTTAGAATAATTAAATTTTACAAAATAAAACCTATTCTGTATTTGTTTCAACGGTAATACTTATCCACTCTATCGAATTATGTACTTACTTAGTTTATAACTCTTCAAGTTAAATGAAGGAACGAAACTTCAAACGACAATATAAGTAACTGAATTCGTGAAGGCATGTTCAGCATTTAAATAATACGGCTCGATGATAACAGAATAGAATAGATAAGAAGTAGGAAATATTTTTTTACTGAGTAGATACGAATATGTAGCCGATACCTATACCAAAAATACAATTTTTACAACGTCATAACATCGGTAACGCGATTCTATAAGTTTGTTCCCTACCGAGAATTCAAAAATATTCTTCTCAGATTGTAGAATTTCTGATTACGCATTTGAGTTTACCGAAGTTACTTCAAATTGAAACGTTAACCGAGTCGTGAGTGTAGACCACAAATAACGTTATCAGCAACAATCAACAGGATAAACGGGCAACCGCCAATGTCCGTACACACCGAGACCCTTTCAATTTGCATAACATTTTAATATTTCATATTATTTTTGATTATAGGTTTTTCTTTTTTCAAATCAATTTAAGTTTAATACTAGCCCTGTCTGCGGCTTCACTTGCATATAATATTTTATATTACATATATTTATACAGTAGCTTTGTGCCCGCGGTTACGCCCGCGTTTGAGATGTTCTTCACTGCGTTTTAATTTTTTTATCCTGATCCCTAATATTTTTTTGCAATAAGATAAAGTAAATATATTCAAGTACTTGCCTGTAAAACTATGCATTGAATGGGATTTTATTCAATTTTTATAAGTTTATATTTTTTTACGCGGTACCATTATTATTTTCGAAAATTAAAAGTACCCTATGTTACCCGGAATAACTTCAGCAATCTAACAAAAAAGCCCCGTCAAAATCCTTCCAGCCATTTCGGAGATTACACGGAACAAACAGACAGACAGACAGCCAAACATATTGTATTTTTGGTATAGATATCGTATATACATTCATATCTATTTGGTTAAAAAAAATAATTTTGTCATTACAAACAGAAACTTCAATTTTATTTATTAGTATAGATTACAAGTACAATATTCAATATCAATATTAAATAATAATATTAATAAACAATAATAAAAGTCAATATCATGTCAAACACTGTAGAGATGTTTTCATCTATATATTTCATCTATTTCATGTTTTCTAGGGAATTATACAATTAATATTGTTTCAAGTACAATAGTAATAATGACTGAAAATTGATTTTTTCGGCCTTAAGCGCTCGTATCATCGTATCGCTCGTAGCGCTTCGTTGAAACAGTCAAGGACCTTCAAGGTCGAGAAAAAAAATTGTTTTTAAATAAGCAGTCATGCGGATTGCCTAAAGAGAAAACTCGAAACTTTCAAAAAACTGTCATTTAATTTTTAAATTAGCATAAAAACGTATACCTATCATATTTTAACACGGTTCAATTTCTCAAAAATAAAATAAATTTAGTACGAGTGTAAAAAAATAGAATACATTTAAAATAAGAATTTATAAACAACAAGAAAATATTTTAGGTGTGGCAACACAAATGTACCACCAGATAGCATCATTGGTAACGCGAAACTATAAGTTTTTCTCCTATAGAGAATCGCTTAAAGCCGCTAAAGAAGTTTTCACTAAAAAAGTGATAATTTAAATATCATAATATTTAATATATACGATACAACTTAGTGTTATTTATTTTTACAATTGACAGTGGTCGTAAACGTTGACCGCAGCGTGCACGCACCATTCAATCCCGTATTTAAATTTATCCAACCGCAATAACTGCGGGCAGATGCGTCGCGAGACGCGTAGCGGTGCACAGTACCTCTGTGAGGCCAAAAACTGTACCCAAAATAATTACTCAATTAGATCATACTATTTTTATTGTAAAAATATATCTTTTTTTTATTCTCACCGTGGTTTGATGTCGTAGACGTAATATTAGTAATGTAGTAACAAATATTTTAACTGAATAGTTTTAGATACTAAAAGGAAGATAAAAAATACACATTTTTGAGTTTACTTTTGGAACACTATAATTATGATTTTGAATTGCTTGGGTTCTATCATTATTTGAAGATATGATGCACATGACGTTCAATACGAAGAGCACACATACGTATTTTTGAAGGCGAAAGAATTTATAATAAACGAAAAATTAGTATGTGTATCGGTTAACTCTTCATTGTTTATTACATAAAGTTTCCATTTTGTTTGAAATATTATTTTATGTATTTTAAAGTATTTTTAAATACTTTGTGAGCAATATAAGTTTAATACAATTCGATTGCAAGTTGTCATTTAAAATTCCAAGACACGGTGTGAAGATAAAGTGAACGTTATTATCATTGAAACGAGCTATCATCATAAAGGTGGCACGACACAAAAGTGTCACAGAATAGGGCGCGGTTGGCGTATCTCTCGAACGGCCGCCATAAAGTGGTGTTCACAAAGCGAAGTCCGCGCGGCCCGACGGCCGATAGCACAATGCGGCAAACGACGCCGGCGCTTCCTGTTCCGTCCCTAGATTTATGCCCGACGCTTCCTCCCACCATATGCGTCTACCCTCCTCATTTACACAGAACTCGAGTTTTTCAAGCACCTGTGTGGTTGTATACACGAATGACGTCGGATGTAGGGTTTTTGTCGTTTCTGCTCGCGTGAACTCTTTTTAAATGGCTGAAACGTTTACAGAGTTTCTAAATGTTTTATTTATTTTATCAAATGATTTTATTTTCTTTTTATGTTTAAACAAAATCTCTTTTGCATTTTGACATATACGATTATAACAAACATGTATAATTATGTATATTAATCAATTATGATTATATCTGATATAGATTGGCTATTAAGCGATGATTGGCGCAGTGGGTAGTGAGGCAGAATTCCGCGTTAAACGACACGGGTTCAATCCCACCTATCGAACTCTAAAATCAGCTTGAGCTTTCGGTGAAAGAAAACATCGAGAGGTGGTTTTCTAATGATGCCCGCCTGGGTAGCTACCACCCTCAAGTTTGAAAAACTGTCGCCAAATACCAATAGGCGTATTCCGGCAACATCACTTGAGAACCAGTACCTAGGCTTAGTGTATTTACCATCCTAGACCACATCGTCACTTAACATCAGGTGAGATTGTGGTCAAACCTATATCGTCTAAAAAAAAGATTATAGTCAAATTATTAAAATAGGAAATTAGCATTAGGAGATACATTTTTGCGTAAAAGTCTGAAACGATTTCTCGAACGGTTATAAATGATACTAAGTTGAAGGTAAATTTGCGGTAAAATTTTAAATACTTGGAAATGCACATGACAAAAGTTTTCACACCAGTAAACATTTTGTTTTTTTTTTAATTGGTAACAATTGCGACATGTTAATTATAATTATTAAAGTAATTCATGTTCATCCATTGCGAACTCTGTGTATTTTTCTTAACTTGTCACAAAAAGTCACAAATTACCTCTTTACACACAAAGATTAGTTAGTTAAAAAGTAACACTTTCTTTGACATTTTGAATGACCATAGAATGAAACTTAAATTATAAAACACATAGTAATGTTCAAATTGCTAGTGAAATAATTAAAATTTAACTAATAACTATGTTATGTAATATACCTTACATTTTCCTTTCGGTATTTTCACACTTAACGTTTAATCTTTTAACAGATCAACGTTAATTACTTTCAGAACATACGTCAAGTGTAAGACGTAGGAGGAACAAAAAGGAAGCTCGTACATAATAGAGCGTCGGCCGCGAACACTCGCTGCGTCTCGGAATATCTTAGCAGTTAGCAGTTGGAGCAGTATCGCTTCAAATCAGTGCGGCTTATAAATGGTGAATTTTTATCATACATCGGTAAAATGTCATCAAAATATGATGACAAATGTTGACAGTTAATTTTATTTTGAACTGTACTGATTAACAGTATTTTAAATAGCAACATCGCATTAAAGTAGTGTGATGTATTGCATTGCAAAAAAATAAAAAAATATATTATAACTAATTATTCTCTATAATGATATAGTAATTTTGATATATCGTAAAAAAATATTTATAAAAGCACAACATAAATAAAATTATGAAATCAATATCTTCAACAAAAAAAAAAATCATTTTCATTATATACTACAAATATAATATTCTTGTAAATCATAATTCGTCTTTTAGAGACGGCAAGCTATACAGTTCTGAAGCAAAGTTTCATATAAATTTTGTACAACAAACCTTAGCTGACGTTAACTTCGTATCTTTGTCTGATCCTCACGTGGAGGCAGGTGGGTGAGGGTTGGTTGCGAGGGGCCGAGGGGGGGGGGGAGGTTTGCGAAATTCCAACTAGCTTTGTGAATCAATCAGGAATTAATTGTAGCCCCTCGGTGTCTAGTGAAGTTGATCTCTTATCACAAGTGTAATATTAGTTTGCTGTGGTTAATTTTTTTAAACAATTTTAATAAATGACTAGGTAAGGACCTGTATGTGACATTTTAAAAAAATACGTTTTACAGAAAAATCAAATAGTATTCATTGCATATTCATATTCTGTGTATCTATGGTTCATTTCACGCTATTATTTCAGAGCCCAACAGTGCTGATGCCCTGTTGGTATACAACTTAGGCCGGCGTAACCCAAAGGGTTAAAGACCAAAATATATTGAAAAAAAACTATGATAGAACATAAAAGAAAAACATTAAAAAAATAAACTTTAAACTGCGAAATATTTTAATTGTTTCTTGAAATTTTAATTAAAAAAAAAAATCTAAATCAAAAATATCTTTATTCAATTAAGGCCCTAAGAATGCGCTTATGAACGTCTAAAACACTACCACCGGTTTTGAAAACAACCCAGTCGAGAAGAGCCGGCAAGAAACTCGATCTGGTTCTTTTTTTTTTTTTTTAATAAATATAATACATTTTTTTTTTTCATATAAAAAACTATACAAATCCTAGTCTTAATAATGTTAGCGGAAGCACAGAGATGTTTGTTAATTCCAGACATCACTATCGTTCACGTAATGATCCACCCTGTAATAACCTTTTGAGATTAAAACTTGCTTGACATAATACTTGAACTTATTGTTAGGTAAATCGGTAATGTTACTTGGGATCTTATTGTAAAACCGAATACTATTACCTATAAAGCTTTTATTACACTTACTTAACCTAAAGCATTAAAATCGATATCCGTTCCGTCAACAGATAGACAAAAAATCATATGTTTTAAAGTTTTTGCTTTCTCGTAATATTAATTATTAACGTAAATATTTACTTACTATAAAAGTAATAGCTATTTTTGAGAAAACTATTGTACTTACAAAAGATTTTAGAGTCATCGTTAACAAACAAAAAGTATTATTTGTAAATATTATCAAAGTGCGTTTATTGCTGAAGCGATGATGGCGCAGTGGGCAATGTGGCGGCAGGATTCCGCGTCAATTGACGCGGGTTCGATCCCACCTATCCAACTCTAAAATCGGCCTGAGGCTACCGTGAAGGAAATCATCGTGGGGAAACCATATCATGGTGGTAGAGCATTTTCTAATGATGCCCGCCTGGGTACCTACCACCCTCAAGTTTGAAAACCTACCGCCAAATACCAGTAGGTGTGTTCCGGCAGCATCACTTGAGAATCAGTATCTAGGTTTAGTGTGTTTACCATCCTGGACGATATCGTCGTCTAAAATCAGGTGAGATTATGGTCTAAGCACTGAGCCTATATACATATATAGCCTATAGTATTAAAAATATATGGACATATTTTTGTAGTTCTATCTCTCTCATTACGTACTATCCGTCCTTTAATATGTCGATCACCTATAAAAATGAGACAATAGGAAAAGAATGGAAAGCTGGTGTTTAAGGTTAGTGCTCAAGAGGTTCATACGGAAAATAAAAAACTAACTAAATAACGTTTATATTTTTACGGTAATTACGTAGCGCAACCTTAAAAATTGTCTACTTCTCTGGGGTGTTAAGCAATCTGCGATTTACATAAACTATTCTGTCAGTGTCACGGGATAAGCTATGTATTCAATCTTGTGTCAACGTTACTAAACTTAAGAGAAACGGGAGGCTCACCTTGCTAGAACATGGAGTTTTCGTGGCACGTTAGAATAAACGTTTCGCGCCCTTATTTCCAATACACTTTACCTGTGCACAATAACCCATATTACATCATACAAAATTACACAATATAGAGTCAAATACGCAAGTATGTTTTAAAGGCAATGTATGTAACTGCTACATGACATGTTGAAATCCCGCCATTTATTCTCATCGCGCGCAAAGAAAATTGAACAATGAAGAACCTATTTATAAATTATATATTCTAGTTTAGTATGGTATTAAAAGATTATTTAAATGTGCATATATATACATAGATGTATACATACATACTTCATAGGTAAATAAATGTGACTCGTATATTGTATGTTTTTCAGACAACTTACAATCAATATTAAGTTTCAGTTGTCTGCACCTACACAAACAAATCGAATTAAACTTTAATTTAGCGAATAACGCAAAGCAACCTGCATACCTCGACTCGAGTGGCTCTTTAGTCTGTCTAGTGAGGAGTTCGGTTCTAACTTGACACAAAGGCGTGCCATTCCATCTGGTTAGCGTGGACTGGAAACTTGTCTTTGTGGTATTCGAAGTGTACTACGAAGTTCGCTTTATACCATTTGTATATTTATTAATAAATCACTAATTTATAGTACTCATCAGTATATTTTTATAAAAATACACATGTTAAATGTAGGTTAACTTTATTATAGATGAGTAAATACGACATTCACATAATCTTGTGAGCAAAATTGTTTATTTGAGCATAAAGCACAGTTTTACTACTTAAATATGATTATTATTGCAAAGAATCAAAAAACAAATGACTATGGTGGAATAATAATAGACCAAAAATAATTATGAGGTAAGTAATAATTACTAACTACAGAACTGTGGAACTCGATTCTTCCGAGAGAGCCGAGAGTGAATTCTGTAAATATAATTTTAAGACGGCAGTGCAATGGTCAATCAATTATTAGAAACGAAAGTAACACATTGAATATATTACTTGATTAGGTTCTTAATTTTGTTTAATATTAGTTAGTTTATTCAATGTAATATTGTTGTTTTGTAATAATATATAAATTGTAACCCCCTTACGAAATAAATATATCTGAGCCATTTATATTTAAATAAATATATGTAAACCAATATTCTATCTTGAGATTACTTATTTTCATTTTACAAATGTTTCTTATAGATAATATATTCTCATGTGAAGTTTATATTATTTCTTATAAAGTAATAATTAGTGAACTATCGCAATTCACACATCAAAACATGCATGAATATTTAATATATCTATGAATACTTCAGTTGTCTGAGATAATTGCTTAAATGGGATCTCACTTAGCCCTCACATCCCTCAAAGGGTTGGGTCCTTCCGCTAACTCCTTACACTCGAGATAAGGTGGAGTTTGTTGTTCAACGCCTAATCCTTATCTTAAGATAGCAACGTCCAATTAACATCTTACGACAGTTATGTTTACTGCCTCGAAGGCAAATTCAACATTTGTTGTTAAAATCGGTTTCTAGTAGGACGAACTTACAGGTTAAAATAGCAAAACCTATAATTGGATAATTCGTCAATTTTAATTGGGGTTAAAAAAATTGGGAACTTGATGATTTTAATTTTATCCTGGAGAAAGAGCGCATTATATAAGATATGAAGTCACACTTCACGTGTTTCATGCAAGGCCCATCCACCCATCCTTCCAATCTATCGAATGACGTCTACTGCTGGACACAGGTCTCCCCAAAAGATCTTCACAAAAGGTCTTACGGCACCCGCTTACGACCTTCAGGTCGTCAATTCATCTTGTGGGGTGCCTACCCACCCTATTTCTTCCAGTGGTAGTAGCCATTCGAGAACTTGTTGGCAGTACAGGTATTATACTTAATTATTTATACCCCTAGACTGTTGTATTCAATAGTAAAACTCTAGACAAAATATTTAAAAACAAATCAATTTAAGCCCTGAGAGATAGGGCATAATCCTACGTTAAAACACTACTACCAGAAATTCGGAAAACAACCCAGTCGAGAAGAGTAAGATCAGAAGTAAGTAATGATTTTTTTATAAATTTAAATATGCATACATAAATTTTTATACACAAATTATAATCACAACCGTAGTCATCAGAAGCATAGAAAAGGGTGTCATTTCTAGACATTATCTAATAACCTTTTTCAATTAAATCAAATCTCATTAGGTAAGTAATTAGGAAAGTAGAAAGTTTTCTAAAGAAATTATCTATTTAAAAATTTTATCTTACTAGACGAATAAACATTAAGAGAAAATATAAATAATTGTACATAAAAATAATTTTCAATATAATAAAATTACAAAAGCCAGTTAGACCAGTGTCACTTACATAATTTATAATAATTTATTATTTACGCACTGTGCATAGGCTAATAATTATTCACGGCACACAATCAGACTCCGGTAAGCCAATCCGCAATAATTTTCACTCAAATCTGACATAAACATGACCGATATTCCGCCAATTTGCATGTCCGTTACCACCCTGAATAAATTAGACCCACCTGAAGGTTCCTCTATGAATATGTAAGACAATGGCTTCCAAATCTTAGGCTCCAATTAGAAAGGGTCATTAAATCCTTAGTTAATTACGTTTATGTCTTCTCGAGAGAAGCATTTTAGGTATATGCGGATATCTATTGTAAAATATTAAACCATTAATGAATACATCATTTCAATGTAATTTTTTTTACTATTCTTTTTTTCCAAAAGAATTTCAATTACTTTGCAAATGCTTTGCATACAAGGGAGACAAGGTGTCCAAAATATTTAAGTCAAACGATGTTGACCACCGATAGTCGCCATCACGGCATATCTATAAACGGCAATAATCAGATGTATCGACGGAGTATAAAGACTGTCATGTACAATCGGTTGGAACTGATAATTATCTATGTACAGTAGAGGAGGGCCGATTGTGGATTTATCGTTAACAGAACTAGTCGGTTCATTGTCGTTTATCGACTAGTCCAATAACCAGTTACCGTCTATAGCTTTTTAGATTGACAATCCACACTAAGAGAATAATTGTAACGTTGTTTAAATTGCACTTGTTTCCACAAGTAAACTAGTTATATATGTACGTAGACGGTACTGAAGTTACTCTGTGTAACTTATGGTACTTTTAATTATCGAAAATAACTAGGGTTTCGCGTCAAAAAAATAAAACTCATAAAAAATTGAATAAAATTCGATTCAATGCACAGTTTTTTACGGATAAGTGCTTGAATTTATGAGAAATGTTTTTACTTTATCTTATTTTTAAAAAATGTAGGGTTCCATATGAAAAAATTAAACGCGGGCACACAGCTAGTTTTATAATAATCACTAAACTTGCGTGCAATTGCAGCGACAAACAAAATCTATGTATCGACTTCTAAGATGTGAACTTTTACTTTTTCATTATGTTAAGATTTTATTCAGCAAAATGTTACGGAACCTGATTGAGTGTTAATAGTAAATGTATGAATATTATTTTAACACGACAGCATCATGGTCAATTAATCCGGCCAGTTTGCGTCGCCGACGCGACGCTAGTTACCGGCACTTAGCTGGTGGTCAACGTAATCGGGTTAAGTTGTTTAATCGTCTAGCCAATCGCCAATAAGTCTATAACTATATACTTAACCGCTCACATCGTTAATATTGTTCAATATGATGACCATTAAGCTAATATTTGCAAAATGTTATTACGTTATATCTCTTAAAGAAAAGCAGGAATAACTAACCGTTTTGGGAAACATCGTCACTTAAAATTTGGTGAGGTTATCGTCATAGTGTCGATTCAGTATATTAAAGAACCCAGTTCATCAGTATAACGTTTTACTTTAACTTCGTATCAATATAGTCAATATAGTAATTCCGTCAATTATTTTGTTTCACGTTTTCGTACGACGATTATCATTAACTAACATAGTGACTGATCAACCGTTATATTAATGATGAAAAAATTTTAATAAATTTAACGAGTTAATTTATATATTTATGTATTACATATTTCTCATATTTCTTTCATAAGTGATTTTTTAAAATGTAAACTAATATTTCACACTTTTCCATGCCACATCAATTCGTACCAATCCTTAGTTTTTGTGTACAGTCACATTCAAAATATTTAATATCCAAATGAGTTATAGATATGCGTTTTTTAACGAGCTAATTATTCCAGGGTGTGAGCACGTCGAGTGTCCGGCCGTACCATAAATATCAAGTGCAAACATAGTATAGCACCGGTCATGCTGGAACATGTTTGTCTACGGCCTAAAACAACATGCGTTTGTGGCCGCTGACTGAATTTGTTACCATTTGACCACGTGCTGACTCAAACTTAGCTTGTCGTACTGAGGAGAAGAAAAGGCATATGTCAAAATATATATTTTGAATAAAACGATAAGGTACACATAAATTGTATATTATATAATTTAAACAGGAATCACGCTAAAGATTAATATTACCATATAAGATTTTTTTATAATTTTCAAATCAGTTCGCAAAATATTGTACTTTAATCCCTTGAGCACTAACCTGGCGTTTATGCGAGCTTTCCATTGTTGACCTATTGTGTTATTTTTATGGGTAATCAACATATTAAGCAAAAAATCATTTCACAATTTATGAAGTATGACACTTTGAGTTTACCTTTATCACTAAAATCTTTGTTTTAATAGAAATAATTAAGTAAAGTAAATATATTTATGAAAGAATATCGAGCATATTTTAAAATAATTTGAGGAACTTTTGACGTCAAATAATGAAAGTATTATCCAGTCCTAATTCCTAAAATGTAACATTCCAGGAGACAAATTTCAAAAATTCACCGATAAACTATTTCACTCAAGTGTTAAGGTTTTGTAGGTGAGATTTAACTAAAAATTTATTCTTAGCTATGAAATTCAAGACAATTTCCTATACAATCTCCTTATAAATAAAGGAAGCATGTCTATAGATAATAAAAAAATGTATGTTGTAACAAAGTCATACAGGAGTACCGTGCAATTGATTTTTTTTTTCACATTCTTGATTATTGTATCATAACACTTCTGACCGCGCATGTACTCAGGCGTGACCAAGCTTAAACGAAACAGAAATATGAAATACTTTTGATATAAAATAATATTTTATATAACAATTAAATCCAACAATATAATTTTATTCCTATAAAGATATTATTTTAGGAGATGCTAATCTCGTTCTATTGACTTTGAGTTTTAAATGACTGTTATTATGTTTTACTAACGTTGTAAGTTGTATGATATAAAGGGTGGAGATAATTAAAATTAAATAATTATTTTTTAATCACTTTTCGTACTTTGTATGTTTAGTAGTTTTATGCAGAAATTATTTTATAATTAATATATTATAGAAATTATATGGACCTATGTAATATGTAGAATTGTTATTATTATTAATACTTAATAGTATTTTAAACTATTAATTAATAATATTACAGAATAATATTATGCTTTTATAGCAAAGATTACATAGGCAGTGTTATCGAGCTTGTGTTTATTCACAGTATAACATTTAAAAAATATAAGAGATGAAACTCTAAGAGCTTTAAAACAAAATTAAACCATCCGCTTTTAATACGTTAAGTTGACCATTAGACCAGCTGATTACGGATCCTCGATTACAAACATATTCCTAACGCATATCAATCATATCAAGTTGAAATTCATAGCGCAACGTCGATTTTAGCAAATGACCGCTAGTCAACAACATATCGTGTGGGTTAGAGATCGCACGCGGTACTGCCGCCGCCTAAACAAACAGTCATTACTGTCGACATCGTACGTGATCGGCACCTGAACAATGGTCGACGTCGTTTGTACATTAATTATAATATCAGTTATAAATGGTTACACTCATAGATGATGTGGTTTAAAACAATTACGGCTATTTGTAACTGTGCTCCTTTATTTATAAAACTAAAATATATGTCCATTTGATATAATATACAGAATAATAATACAGATAATAATTTTACACACATGGTTACCGGGTTATTCGACAGCTCCAAAACGACTACGCGATTTTGATACTTTAATTTTATTTAACGCCTTGAGCACTAACCTGGCGTTTACGCCAATTTCTATTGTTTTCCTTTTGTCTCATTTTTATGGGTAATCGATATATTAATATTCTTTCCACTTAATTTTTTTTTTTCAATATTTCTGAATATAATTACAGGCAATTAATGTCATTAATTTCAATTTAACCTGTATAAAAAAATAAATAAGTACAATTGAAGTGTCTCTTTGTAATGTAACAGCTTTTTACTAAATACATATGAATTATAAGATACTTTTACCAAAAACATAAATTTTTTTTATTGTTATCATTCTGCCTAGTTGTTTTGGGAATTCTCCGGAGTGGCTGAACCGATTTTTTCTTGCAAATAGCTGAAGTTATAAGACATAACTGACTGTACCGTTATTTTTTCGAAAATAATTAGGGTTCCAAGTTGACATATTAAAACTCTTCTTGAACCACATCCAACAGTTCTATTGGCAAGTTTTTTTTAAATTTGTCAGAAAAATCTTTGCTATTTGTTAGTAACAACATAATTTATGCCCTCTGTAAAAAAAAACAAATTATCCATAGAATAATTGTGCAGAATAGAAAATCATACGCGAGTGGAGCCGCGAAAACTGCTAGTAGGTAGTCAAAACCAAACCCGAATATTCATTATACATATTTCATAGATAAAATACATAAAGAATTTATACAGTCTATTTATAGATATGAACACAACGATCCTTTAACTTTTTTGATACAAAAATTCGTGCTTGCTAATATAGTAATATTGGTTGCAGAAGTGTAAACATAAACGTATTCTACCGTAATTTATTTATACGCTAGCCTTATATATATTAATTTTTATACTTCCTCATTTTTCAAGTGAAAACTTCTTTAGCATGCTTGTGATTTGAAAGTCGATGAAACGAAAAAGCGACAGTACGTTTCTGATGGAGGTCGGATTTGTTCATCAAATTTTTGAGAGCGTGGTTATCCCGTCGGAGTAATCCGCGTGTCTCATAGACGGTACGACTGAAAGGTCGGACGTTCGAACCCAGGGTGGGTAACACATTTTTTTAAGGTTTCACAGAATTGCACAATTTTTTTTTTAATTCCATATACTAATGAGCAATTAATACTAGATTCATCAGATGAGATATCTTTTCTAAATATACTTAACAGGGCATAAAACTAACTGAAACACTTTCTAAAATATTACTGCTATAAAAGTAAAGAAACAATTATGATAAATTTATTAGTATCAGAACAAGTGTAGTACAAACCAATAAACTGACAAAAATGATTCCGATACACAGATTGTGCACTCATTGCGGATGCAGCAAGCGGGCCGCCTCTTGGCGACAACACGAAATTCGAGTGATGGAGTACTTGTACGTGCTAGTGCCGAATTTCATATCGTTTATAATTATTTTTTCTATTAATAACACTATATTTACTTAGTATATATTACACATAATTTATACGATTTATTTAATTTTCCTATATCCTATAGTATCATATGATTTATTCACAAAAATTAAAGAATGATGAAAATGTTTAACGGAAAATATTTAACCCTAACTACTTTAAATTAATTAAGGACTGGAAATTATAGAATTTTTTTTTCAACATATGTATCTATGAAAATTTCATGAGGGGACAGAATTTTTTTTTATCGATAATAATAAACGGTTTAATTAATGGTAATAATACATCATAAACTTTAGGTAGCAAATCCTTACCCATCTTTCCATCCATTCAACCGAAAGACGTCACTCCTGGATGTAGGTTCTCCCAAAGATCTTCTGGCGACCGGTCTTGCGTGACCCGCATCCAGCGGAATCCTGCGACCTTCACCAAGTCGTTGTTCTACTCTGTGGGGGGTCTACCCATGCAACGTCTTCCGGTGCATGGTAGCCGTTCGAGAACCCGTTGGCCCCATCGGACATCGGTTCTACAATATGCCCAGCCCACTGCCACTTAAGTCTAGCAATTCTTCAGGCAATGTCGGTTACTTTGGTTCTTCTCTGGATCTCCTCATTCCTGATTCGATAACGCAGTGAAACTCCAAGCATAGCCCTCTCCATTACCTCCATATATTATGTAATATGTGTTTTTGTTTAACTGTAATATATTTGTCCCTAAAGATGAACTTAACTCTCACGAACTGACCCGCAAACTTAACCAGTAAATACGGAAGCCGTTCAAACTATCAAAAACTTGGCATTAGTCTGCTCGTTGCCCAACCCTTGTTTAAAACGAAGCCACCCGCCCAGCTGTGCCTTTACACGTGACTAATGTTTGTATACTAGTCATTAACCATTAATGAAATGTTTACTCGAATGTTAAGGTCGAATTCGACATAATAGGGTATTTGACTCGTGTTTCATTTACAGAAAACAATAAATTAGGGTATACACCTAATATAAGTAAATAATGTATTTATACCTTCGAATGATAAATCGTTTAAACATTTTACTGGTAATCGAGTAGGGAAACTCTCTCCCACAAATCGAATGTTAGTATATAATTTGAACAAAATATATTATTGTGACGTCTTATTGAAGTACAGTAAGCAATATCACTCACTTATAAATACCATATTTATATTTATAGGTTAAGTGGATTAAAACCTACGTCCATCGACACGTTATCCGGTCATACTACTATTACCACAAAGCCACTAATTATTTGCTCTGTTCTCACGAAAAATAGACCATAAATTGAGATTTTAAAAAATTATGGCGCTGCGGATAGTGCAGCCGTATTCCGCGTCAATCGACGCGGGTTAGATCCTCACCTATCCAGCTCTAAAATCAGCCTGAGCTTTCGGTGAAGGAAAATATCATGAAGAAAACATACCATGGTGGTAGGGCATTTTCAAATGATGCCCGCCTGGGTACCTACCACCCTCAAGTTTGAAAACCTACCGCCAAATACCAATAGGTGTGTTCCGGCAGCATCACTTGAGAATCAGTATCTAGGCTTAGTGTGTTTACCATCCTGAACTATATCGTCACTTGTGTGATTGTGGTCAAAGTGTTACTGAGCCTATACCGTGTAAAAAAAGATTTGCATGTTGACAGGTGACATCAAAGAATTTGTAACGTGAATCTATACGTTTTCCCCTACCGAGAATCGCTGCACGCCGCTAAAGAAATCTTCACTTCAATTATTATTTTTAATATCTTACAGTTGATAGCAACAATAAAGGACATTTTGAGAAGCTGGCTTCAGAGAAATGCAAATTTATAATTCAGTCGGGTTATCCGTAACCGAGCTACATCAAATCCAACCTGCCAAGCTTTCGGAACTTTAGGTAAAGTTCAACAGATTTCCGAGTCGGCTGTATCGCAGACGTTGACTGAAGTAACAGATTTGAGTTAAGGGGCCTCCGTGTTGGCATTGCACTAGACACTTCCCAATTCAATTAATCATAATTTCAGTTCGGACTTAGAATCCCAGACGTGATAGTCGTTATATCTATACTAATAAATAAAATCGAAGAGTCTGCTTATAATATGAAAATAACAACTTTTTACTAAAACATTTGTCTCTTTGCATAGCTGTCTGTTTGTTCCGGCTTATCTCCGGATCGGCTAGAAAGTCATTAAAAATCAGGAACGATTTGGACCGGGACTTTTTGGTATATAGCTGAAGTTGCTCCGCGTAACTTAAGCTACTTTTATTTTTCGAAAATAATTAGGGTTCCGCGTAAAAAACTCATAAAATTGTGAATACAATCCAATTCAATTCACAGTTCTACTAGAATGTCTTTGAATTTGTAAGAAATATTAGTGCTTTCTGTCAGTACCAAAAAATAAAGAGGCTTGAATTTGTGATGAATATCTTTACTTACTCTTAGTACCACAATAAATGTATGAATATAATTAGGGTTCCGCGTGAAGCGGGCGGAGCCGCGGGCACACAAAAGTCTATAATAAAACTTGAATTATACTAATGAATATTTTATAAAATAAAAATCAAAGAAATACTGTTTTTTTATTCGTAAAGACACATATTCAACAAGTGAATTTTTCAATTAGCAAGTGCACCGTACAAAATATAAGTAAATTCTTGTAATCATTGATAATATATAATTATAGTTTATTAAAAAAAAAGTGAATTATGGCAGATACCGAAAGATACTTTAATTGATTTTTTTTTATATAAGTAACAGCTAAACCAATTCGTATACCATGATGGCAAACGTGACGGCAACTAACGTTTGATATTTCATATCCACCCGCTACCCCATGAAGACCAACTTTTTTTCAACATAACTACAAGACATAAATTCCAATATCATTTTAAATTTGTATTATCATTTTTATATTATTATAAATAACATACATATAAAACTTGAATTACATATCAAATACTGAAGTCATTAAATGCGTTTAACTGTGAGTTACACGAACTCAAAATAATTTCAGGAATCATTGAATGATAGTTAAGCTATCAGTAATAAATTGTTGCCAATTACAAAGTTAGCGTTAACTTTCACTGGTCAGTACTCGGAAGGCTAACAAGTTAATTCGAAGCGGATCCGGCGCCCCCGGGAATCGAACTCCGGACGTCGGCGAGTAAGTAGCAGATATATTAAGAGACTATACCTAAACGCCGGCGGGGCGAGGCGAATACCCGGCTTTAAAATTAAATCACGCTTTAGTTTCGAACTAAGCCTCCTGAATCCGAACTTTGTCTGTTGAAGATAACGGTTTCTCCGTTTAAGTGGTGTTTACATTTGAACTACCAAATATTTATTACACTAAATTACTAACTAAATCTCAGTATTCGATTTGAGTCACGCGCAAAAGACATTTACAATAGTCCTGTAACTTATAAACTTTATTTAATAGTGATCGAATTTTTGTCACATACATGTCTTGGACTCAGCGCAAAATCGACTTCCAGTAGTAAGTTATGTTTTCCTTGTACTTTGTGTGTGGTTTCTAGTAATGAAAAAAATAAGTTTTTGCTAACTTTTCACTTTACAAAATACCTCACTGAATTACTGCAGAAAGTGCATAATAAAATTACTAAAAATTGTACTTTGTAAAATAAACATACATTAACATTACAATTTTTTTTACACAATAATACGTAATAGGTATATAATAATACAGAAAGAGCAAAGTTAAAATATAAATATTGTATCTACTGGTTGGCTATTCATAATAATTAAAAAGTAACATTTCAGCTGCTACTTCCAACCTAATGTTTTCGAGGATAATAATAATTTTCTCCTTAACAAGTACAATTAATTGCCATTTGCAAAATAAACTTATAAACAAATATAACCAAAGTACAGAGTAAAAGAAAAAAAAAATTTGATATTAGGAAGGAAACCCTTCCATTTGCACAATACGAGAGTTTACAACAAATCAAAAGGCTAATAAAGAAACGCGAACAACACTTCGGAAAGTATTTCTTTCATCGAAGTCAAAGTTGCGAGCCGGGAATTTCCTTCAAACGGGAAACAAGAGGGAGCGGAACTAGCTACGACTTCCTTTCGACGACTCTGTAAATGCATTCAACGAATCAGCTTTATACCCGACTTTATTTTGCATCATTCTAATAATTATGAACGATATATTTTAATTCGAGTTTTGTAATAAAAAAGTAGGCAACCATGGAAACTGGTGACAGAAGTTTGGAAAATTTGGAAGAACTGTTTTTTTATGTTTCAATTGTAAATGAGTAATTAAAATGTGATAATTTGTTGTTTGAAATTATTAACATAAACTAACATTTAACATATAAAATTTGTCTACTTTATACATCTGTTGACGCTCCGAGAAATAATTATTTATATCGCCATATAGTTTAATCACAATGAAAACATACGATAGGCTGCGTAGTTACATATTGTTTATTTTATCTCTGACCGCAAGAACTTAAATGCCACCTTATAGATGACATACTGTAGCGTGTTGTCGGCTGACGTCATAGCATTGGTAACGCGTATCTTACCCCCTTTCCCCTACCGAGAATTTCTCATCGCCGTTCACTTCCAAAATATGTTATTATCGATTTATTTATAACAACAATCATAACTGGTGATGCAAATTGTAACTTTTTTAAGAGCTGAGGCCGCTTATTACTGTCAAAACAACGAAAGGTGATAAGTAACTAGCCAAGTATTAGAAAATAAGCTAACACTATAGTGGTGTCTTCATTAAAAGAGAAAACTTGAATCTGTCATATCTAAATAGACATCAATAGAGTTATACATTGGCAATACAATATTTCCAACTATAATTCCGAGCCAGAAAAAAATTATATTTATTTCACTACAAAATACCTATAAGATAAGAACTATTTTATCTTATAATTTGAAGTTTAAACTTGACCGGTAATTCAAACAGAACAAGTCATAATACAAGCATTACAACGTAATAAACAATCCTACTTCAATATTGGTCTCAGTAACTAATAATATAATCAACCCTAATTTATCCGAAGTTCTGACAAGGAGTACAATTTATCGACGAAACACAAATATTTAATACAAAACAAATGACTCGCAACTAATAACTCGCGCATAAATCTGCATGGTCGCAGTTCCTTGTTGTTTTGCTTCGATTATGTACTATTTCTTTCTTTCCTTGTATTATATTTTTTTTCTATGGCAAAAATATGTTACACTGATTTTCCTTCAGACAGTGTAATCTTAATTCTCCGATCACGTATTAATCGAGTTCTTTTAAAACATTATATACACTTGAAGCGACGTTGGCGCAGTTGGTAGTGCGGTCGGATTCCGCGTCCATGAACGCAGGTTCGAACCCAATCCAACATTTTCATGAGCCTGAGCTTTCGGAAGAGTTGTTATACTTAAGTGGCATTAGGTTGGGCACATTGCTCGTAGAATCGATGCGATCAACGGGTTCTGTAATGGGTACCACGTACCGAAAGTTGTAGCGTGGGTGGACCGACGACCTGGTGAAGGTCGCGGGAATCCACTGGATGCGGGTGGCGCAAGACCGGTCGTCGTGGAGATCTTTGGGGAAGACCTATGTCCAGCAAAGGGCGTCTTTTGGTTGAATGGCGGAATAGATGAGCTTTCGATAAACATGACATAACATAAAACATGACATGACATAAAACATCATGAGGAAACCATAGCATGGCGGTAGAGCATTTTCTAATAATGCCCGCCTAGCTAGCTACCACCTTTGAAAATCTGTCGCCAAACTACAGTAGGTGTGAAAATCAGCGCCGAGCATCTCTTCCTACTTCAGCATATGCTGAGCTGGAGACCCTTTTATCTGATGAGATGTGATGGTGGGTGACACATTGCCCCTGTTATTATGTGTATTCTTTTGGTATAATTTTTTTTCATTACATTTTTTTTAAATTATATGTTATTTTTGTATCCGATTGGAGAATAAATGTTTCCTTTCTTTCTTTCATCACTTGAAAACCAGTACCTCTAGCTTTATCAACCTAGAGTGTGCTGCGTGGGTCGAGCAGCGTCGTAATGTGGTGGCAGAGATGGGACCGGACCTGTCACTGCAAGTCTTGCTGCAGAAGGAGGCCGCAGAGAAGGAGCGGGAGGAGAATACCTTGGCGGATCTTCTCCGCCGCAGAAGGGTGGGTGGCAGAAGAGCACGGTTCGCCCGTGCAATTCTGCCACTTTGAGTCGGCCCCACCCGTCCCAAGTCCTTCTCCCCTGGAGTTCTTGTTATAAGAACCCAAGGAGGAGAGAGGCGAGACATAATTGCTGGCGGCAGATAAGAGGGGGTAGCTTTGTAGCAAGCTCCCCCTTTTTTTTTTTTTTTTTTTTTTTTTTGACGGGGGAAATGCATTTACGCACTCACCCTACCTGTTGTATTAGTGGGACCGAGTGCCCCTCCAATACAACAGGCAGGGGGGCACGGAGTGACGAGCTCCGCGCCAGTGTGGGACTCAAACCCGGGCGAGAAGCGCCCGGGATTACCCACTAAAGCCCCCCGGGGGCCGTCCGCCGCATTTGGGGTGGGGGCGATACGGGGTTGCTAGGCATGTCGCTGCGTCGCCCCCTGTGGAAGACCCACCAGGCCCGTCAGTGCAATGGCCTAGCGGGGTTGGGGGGGGGGGAGAATGACTTCTACCTCCCCACCTCTTAGCCCGCCCCCCCAATGGGGAGGCATGACCTGTTGGTCAACAACCGGGGGGAGGAAGTAATTCCTGTCCCCCATAAATAGGAAAGAAGAAGGACAGAGCAGAGGCGGGCAAAGCAAAAGAGGAAGGAACCCGCCTCCGCTGTAGAAGAGAAAGAAAATAGGTCCCTCCTCTGAACTCACCTTGTTACGAAACAAGGCATAGCCAGAGAAGGGATACCCAGAAGAAAAGAGAGAGAGAACCCTCAGCACTAACCCCTCAGCACTAACCCCCCTCCTGCCCCTCCACTTACTACCCCCTCCAACTCAACCTTCAAGCACTAACCCCTCCTGCAACTAACCCTCCTGCAACTACTACTCCCCCCTCCACTTACCCCCCCCCCCCCCCCTCCAACTCAACCTTCACCCTGCTACCCCCCACACCCATCCCTAAACAACCTCAAGACAACTACCCCCCCCCCTCCCCCTACCCCCTCCAACTATACTACTACCCCCTCCTCGCCCTTCACCCCTGCCACCCCAGCACCGTCCCTAAACACCCCTCTCTTTACCGGCGGCCGACAATAAGGCCCCCCCATGTGGTGTCCCGCCTCCCGCCCCTCTTCCGCACAGAGAGCGCACCTCGGCTGCTCCGCTGTGCAGTCCATGGCCTTGTGACCATCGACTCCACAGCGGTAGCACTGCGCCCGCCGTTCCACCTCAGAGGTGCATGCAGCCCTAGTGTGACCCAGACCCATGCACTTGAAGCACCTCAACGGAAGTGCCTCTAGCGCACGGATCTGCACCACGCTCCATCCCATCCCTATAGTCCCTCTGCCCACCAACTTCACCGCCGCCTCAACCGGCAGAGACACCACCAGCGTCCTACGCCCCCACACCTCACGCACCAGCCCCGCCTTAATGTCCCCCGCGCCACAACCAGCCTCTTCCGCCACCCTTGCTATCGCCACCTCTCTAGTTACCGAGTCCTCCAGGCCCACCAGGCGGACATTTGCCCGCTTAGTCGGCCTGGAGACCTCCGCCACCTCAGATACCAACTCCCTTAACCGCGCCGCCAGGACATCCGCCCGCTCCCCCCCTGCTGGGCCCGGGATCTCGATGATCCGGGACCCAACAGCAGTGGAGCGGCACGAGATGTCCGTCACCCCCATTCCCTCCAGATCTACCTCCTCCCTTGCCTGTCCCAAAACCCCGGCATAGGTCAGCCCCCTCGCCACCGCCTCCGGCCGCAGGGTGACCACCACCGCCGCCGAGCGCGGCAGCGCCAGGAGTCTAGGCCTTGCCACCACCGTTTCCACCCTCCTTCACCATCCGAGGTTCAGAAGGGGCCCCCCCTGCATCCTTCCTCGACCAAGCTCCCCCCTGAGCGAAAAATAGGAAGGGGCCCGACTCGGCATGACAGGTTGTCTACCTGTCATTTACCGTGGTTGGGCCAGCCGCTGGGGTGATGCGGTGCATGTCACCCTATCCCGTGTCACCCCCAAGAAAGGCGGCAGATGGTACCGTGGGTTTTAGTGGGTATTCCTGGTACCACACGCCGGGCGAACCCCACATACCCCCCTGGCATTTCTAATGCGGGAGATTTTGCTTCCCGTTTAGAGATGTGAGGGAGGATGCGTAAATGCATTTCCAACATTAAAAAAAAAAAAAAGGTTTATCAACCTAGACCACATCCTCACTTATCATCAGGTGAGATTGTGATGATAGCGTAAAAAGTAAATATGTAATAACTATTAGACACTATATAAACATAGAATCTCTACATATTATTAGTAAGACAACGTAAGAAACGCCATTACTTGTTATCTGAACATTAATTTCCTGGGGTACGAATTCAATATGCTGTCACTAATGTCAACTTGTAACCGGATGCCAGCCAAGTGACTCCGTTACTTGCGTAACAGGTATTTGAAGGTACCTTATTCATGATGTTTGAACTACATTTAATATGGGATATATACATATATAATACCATACACATAGTTAGTGTATTTATAACTCTGAAACCAAAACCGATCGACCGAACTTACGAATTTATGTAGAGACATTAAAACCTTGTTAATATAGAAACTAAGAACTAAATAAGTTGACCTACTAATCAATTTTTATATTAGTAACGTGACTGAATTACTTGTATTTGTATTTTGGCTTTTCGACAACTATAACTATTTTATTAATATATAATAAATAATAGGAGTTCAATGCGAATTAATAAATTTTGGAAGTGAACGACGTTGCGCGATTCTCGGTAGGGAAAAAACTTATAGGTTCACGATACCAATACTATGACGTCACCCGTCAATATGCTATAGTATGTCAAGTATCAGATGGGGTTTAAGTGCTGGCGCTCATAGATAAATAATAAAATGTATACTTACGCAGCCTATAGTATGTACTGATTATGAATAAAATATATGAGATTGTACATTATTATTGCTCGGAGCGCCAATAGATGTCGAGTAAAACCCAGACAAACATTAAATGTTGGCTTATGTTAATAAATTTCGATTAACAAATTGTGAAATTTTATATGTCGATTACCCATAAAAATAGTGTACGTAGTAGTACGCCAGGTTAGTGCTCAAGGGGTTAAAAAGTTTTTCCAAAGTTTGGAGTTTTCACTTCAGCCAGCAGTCATCATGACTGCCTAGTATTTTTTAAAGCATATGAAATAAAATATCTTTGGATAATATAGTATATTAATATATTTTTACTTTCTTTAAACTCATCTTAGGGACTGTACAAATATAACGTAAGCAGATTTTTAAACTCCTCCACTCCCTTGTCAAAATGGTAAGAATATATCCTTCTTCATTCCTCATGATACTTACGTGAACTCGTGAACGTAAGCATTGAAATATTTTTATTTTACCAAATCTGCTTAAGTAATTAAAAGTAAAGGAGTAAACGTTGCTTGCTCATGTCATCAATAATAAGTCTGTTTAGCCTAAAAATCTTAATAAACTTGATATTTTGTTCGAAAAAGGCTTAAAATATAAAACACATACATTTTCAGCCACAGATTAAATAAAATACAGACGTAATCTAAAACTTGTCGTCAATTGTTATAAAAAATATTTTTTTATCGGAAACAAACTCATTTAACAGATTTTTTAAACATTTATTAAAAACAAGCTGTGTGCAAGCGGCTGCGCCCGCGTTTCATATATTCGTCACTGCGTTTTATTTATTTTTTTATTCGGGACCCAAAGTATTTTTTTAGTACTAAGATAAATTTTAAAAAAATCTCACAAATTCAAGCATTTACCCGTAACTGTGCATTGAATCGGATCTTATTCCATTTTTATGAGTTTTAATTTTTTTACGCGGAACCTTAATTTTTTTCGAAAATTAAAATTACCCTGAGTTACCCGGGGTAACTTCAGCTATCTACCAAAAAAAGTCTCGTAAAAATTCATAACGGCTGCATCCATTCCGGAGATTACCCGGAACAAATTCAACAGACAGACAAACAAAAATTTTAAAAATAGTATTTTTGGTATAGGTATCGTATATGTATTTAGTAAAAGATTATTTTGACATTACAAACAGACACTTCAATTTTATTTATTAGTATAGAATCTATAGATAACTAAAGTAGGTATATAATATGGAAAGAAAATGTACCTATAATAATCTGTAACATTTCAATATAAGATGCAAATCGAATCGTAAAACTCTTCAATAAACTTTCACTTTATACCACTGTAGAGGGACGACGTCTACACATGGTATAATCAAATACGCCGAACGTCAGCCACTACTACAGATGAAAATGGAATTTTTTCGCTCTTAAAAATTGCGATCACGTATCTAATATAGTGAAAACAATATTCTAGTGACCGGGTGATTTCAGAGCAGATGCTCTTCTTGCCCTACCAATAATATCAGTGTGCTTATAGGTGGAGCAGAAACTTTCATAGTATTTGAAATACGAGCGTCCATATGAAGTCGAATAAATCGACAGTGTATAAAAGTTATTTGTTTTTTTTTTTCATTTTAAATACATTTAAGTTGTCAATAATACGATATATTATATCGACTTTAATTAGAAAATCTTCAAGGTATCCGTATTTATTGTATTCACTCTGTACTTATATTGTACGTACGTCACTCTTTTGTACTCTGTGCTTAGTTTAATTGTGAGAATTTTGTACAGATCATATTTTCAAAAAAATAGGTTTTGCAAAACAATACAGTTTTGTATACATCATTTGTCAGTCTTACTGGATGTGTAAAATGAAAATTATTGTTACTGGAGTTATTTTGGTAAATTATCCTTATATAATATTAAACGCCTATCTGTCTGTCTGTCCATTGTTTGGCTTATAACTTATAACTCTATAACCACTCAACCGATTCACACAATCATTTTTCTTTTTAATTAAGTGTACAAAGGAAAAGTAATCGGAATACTAGAAACATTACTTCACAAAAATGACTATTATCGTGTTCCTTCTTATATATTCTTTATATAAAAGGCAACGTCTATTTATCTGTCTGTGCGTAAAGTATGTACATGTTACGTATACTGTAAGAATATTTATGTGTCTATTTAAATATTTTTTGTGTCGTATCATAAATTGGTTAGGTATTCGATTCCTTACATTGCGATAAAGAATGATATCGTAATTTGGAATCGCATACATCGGTCGCTTTCGCATTTTTAATACGTCAAAGGGTCGTTTCAACCCGTATCGGTATAAAAACCACATTAATCTGCACTTATCTCGGCTGTATTATTTAATGATGCGACATTTCACGGTTATTTGTAACGTTTACAGCGCGAGTAGACTTGCGATGCATTTTTAGATAAAGGTTTTTATGTCGAACGCGATACCATTATTATGGGCCTAAGTGAAATTTCGTTCCACATTTAATTTTTTCCTACATGGAATAAATACGTTTTTGATAGGCTTTGGTATAAATGTTTTTTTTGTTCAGTGCTATGAAGTTTTAAATTGGCTTATTTTATTTTGACTTGACCTTGATTTTAAGAACATCATTTTTATATATTCAATTTTTGTATAGTTTTAATGTATGAACTAGGTAATAATAATATGGATATGCTAACAAAGAAATATTACGCAAAAATAAATAAATTGGGATATGATGAAATAGTCTAAGAATTAACTATTGTACATTTAATTAATAAGTGATTAGGTTTAAAAAGTTAACTTATAAATAGGTAATAATGTAATCACTCATTAACTCAATGGATAGGTGTATTAATGAAAGGAATCTTGTAATAATAAAGAAACAATCCTAACTACGTTTAACTTGTTGCCAAATTAAACTCATATTATTGCACCAAAGTCTTGAATTAAATAATTAAATTACAAATATAATTCCATATAGAAAATATTCCAACTTAATATCACTATCAAATAAAATATTGTGGTATGGAATAACCACATTCATTTATCGCTCAATATGATTATCCTACAAAACAGTTTCCTTCTGAAGGCATGACGATTTGCATGAAATATAAAGGTGACCGCACACATAGTTTCCCGTTGTTTATAGCGGTCAGTAAGCTCGGAGGTTTTGTTAACTCTCCCCTTTCGCATTCCCGTGTTCGTTCCTTTATTCTCTTACTTTCCGCTTATGACAACAAAATATTATATTATAATATTTAGATAAAACGGCACTCAGAAATTCATAATGTTCTTTCTAAATGGAACAACAATGACTTTGTTCTGTTTCTTTTTATAATACGAGTGAAATATTTCATTTTACATTTTTTAATTTATTATTTTCTTTACAGTAGGTAATAGAAATTTCTGGACATATTTTCATTTTTCAGATGATTAATAAAAGTAAGTCACATACGTCCTAGATTTAAAATAAAATACAAGTTTCAAACTCTATTATTTTGAGTGTTAAAACTGCATGCCTATTTTATAACTTTTGATGGAATATTTGTGATTCCATGTCAGAATTCGCGCTCTCTGTCGTTTTCAATCCATTTATCTTGTGCATAACAAACACAATATATTACTCAAAATGCCACCAAAATAACATAATATAGGTTTAAATACTGCAAGTTAATAAATGATAAACAAGTAATACTAAATTACAAACAAAAAATCGCAGCAAAAATTAATCAAATGTAATAAAAAATATATTTATCTCTCTACTCAAAATTTTTCAAGTATGAGGTAATTAATATTCGTTCGTTAGTCCCTCTGAATATTTCTTCTACGCATAGAATATATCATATTAAATAAATAAAGTCTAGACGCAATAATTAAAACAGAAGAAAAAACAAAAACCTTTTAAATGTTATTAAAAAATCACTTTACCATTGACACCTGACTTTCATTGATCAATTAAATACGAGAATAATAATTGTCAATCGACTGTCATATATATTTCATACAATGGGCTCTCGATCACACTTCACCGTCTAATGAGTCGCACCCTCATATTGAAGATCGGCGTTGAATTATTAAAAAACCATTAGATGTGGGCCAAGCGCTGTGATGGATGGACACTCGAATCCGATCCATTTCAATTTCGAACTCCCGATGTCTCTTTATAAGGGGGTGAACGTCCCTCGAGTATGGTAATGCGGTTAGGTCACGTGGACACTACTACAATTTGTTATTTTACTATGTTCAGCGATATTTATTCTTATTACAATTTTTTTAAATCATCAAGTGTTATTACTAATATTATTTCCAAGTGGAAAAGACATACATAACATTAACATAAGCTTACGCTTGTAAATTCCGAAGAGTTAAGCAGAGGTGAAATAGCGAACTACACCACCCACATTTCGCCGAGCTTAGTTCCGAACCAGATGTGACAGGGGGCGAGCCTGTCGCCATATCGGGCACAAATTACAAACTCCGGGATGATATTAAGTAGAAAAACCCAATACCACTTGACCCGACCCGGGGACCGAACCCGAGACCTCAGAACGGCAGTCGCACCGCAATACAACTGCGCCACCGAGGAAAAGAGGGCATTATTATTGGTATGTTAAAAGAAGGAAGAAATTAAACATAAGTTAGATTAAAAATTAGGAACAAGATAAAATCAATAGAGTTTAGATCGACTATGTCCCGGATATGTTCGGGGAATTCGGGGACCATAAAAAAAATGAAGAATGCTCGTTTTAGTAGTTAATATTATTTTATCGCATTTTATTAAAGTACGTGTAAAAAAAACATTCATTGATACAAGACCTAAGTAATCGTTTCAAATTTTATGAGATGGGTAAAATCACACCAATAAGTTTATATCTGTAAAACGATTATTAGTTTTTAACTTTGTATAGACGCGCTTTGACCACAATCTCACCTGATGTTAAGTAACGATGTTGCGCAAAATGGTAACACACAATACGAGTCTGGAGCAGGTGATAATGCCGGTATACAGCTATTAGTCTTTGACGGCAGGTTTTCACATTTGATGGTGATAACTAACCAGTCGGGCATTATTTCAATATGGCCTGCTACTATGCTATGTTTTCTACATGATGTTTTTTTTTACACAGTAAGGCTCAGTGGTTTGATTACAATCTCAGCTGATGTTAAGGGGCGATGTGGTTCAGGATGGTAAATAAATTAAACCTAGATGTAGTGGGTCTCAAGCTATGCTGCCGAAACACATCTATTGGTATTTGACGACAAGTTTTCAAACTTGAGGGCATTAGTAGAAAATGCTTTACCACCATGCTATGGTTTTCCTTCACCGAAAGCTCAGGCTGATTTTAGAGTTGGATAGGTGGGCTCGAACCCGCGACCATTGACGCGGAATCCAGCCGCACTATCCACTACGCCATCATCGCTTCAATCGCGATATTTCCTTCACCGAAAGTTAAGGTTTATTGTAAAGTTGGATAGGTGAGTTTGAATGTCAATGCACGCAAAATCTCAGACTGCATTACCAACTGATTGCAATGCGATTCATTAATCCGGATTCTTATACTATCACCATGTTTACCGACGTTTGTCTTCATTGAACCCCAACAGAAATTTATCATTTAGAATATTTAAAAAAATCACTCATGCAAAATAATATTTTATACTTGTAATGGTTTACACTTAGACATAATATAAGAAGATATTATTATTCATTCATTCAGCTATAAGACGTCCACTAATGGACATAGGTCTTCACCAACGGGGGGGGCTGGGGGTTGATAATCGCCACGCTTGGCTCGGTTTTAGGTACCCAGAGGATGCTGCTGCCCATCCCCTGGTTCCCTGAAATCCCTTAGTCGCCTTTTACGACACCCACGGGAAGATATGGGTGGTATTATTCTTACCCGGCATCACACGGCTAATTTTACATATTATTATATGTAATTCCGAGTATCAGAATGGGATTATCATGTTCATGAATTAATTTATTTTTTGTTAAGAATCATGTTGCACTAGTCAATCAATGCATCGGTAATATTCCTGGTGTTGCAGTTGCCCATAGGCGACGGTAACCATCTACCATCAGATGGTTCGTCCGCCTGTTCGCCGTCCATTGATATTTAAAAAAATGTAGGATTTTCTTATCAAAGCGTTACCAAAGTTATCATGTACTAACCTGAACGAATAAAACTTCTAAAGAGACCTACACTACCTTTCATAGTATGTATTTGCTAGAACAGACTAGTAGATAATGCTTTGGAATTTAAATTTACCTAAAAAAGAATCAATGTAACAAGGTATAGATAAGATAATCCACTGATGCACCGAGATGTGTTAAACAGCTTAATAATTTAACATGAAATATAATTTTTAATTAACACAAATAAATACACACACAAAAAAAACAAAGAAGAAAAATAAAAAATGAACAGTTATTCCAAAGAAACATAGTAACGTGTATAATGTAATAACGCGTTGAACATTGTTCACATCTAACCAGAAATGATGAGCTGATAAATCATATCTAGTCCGCGATTTATATCGCAATAAACGAGGAGGAATCGCAACCGTAAATAAACTGTTTTACCAAAATATTTTTAGACGTTCTTTCCTTGGACTATAATATGTTTCCGCTTGTCTAGTTGTCTGTTTGAATTTTGTGTTTGTTTTTTATGATTGTTATATTTTTTTAAATATTAGGTTGAATGATGAAGAATTTACACCTGATATATTTAATAATTTTAATGATTTTTAGGTTTTCCAATAACATTACTTGACTTAATATTATCCTCGCACAAAAAGCTCCGCTTGCTTGTGGGATATTAAATAAAACACAAAATCAAAATTAAAGTAATTTTTGATTTACACATGATTATAATTCATGAATTTATCTACTTTCAAAGAATGGATTCTAATTTTATATTGCACTTGCATATCTCTTCGCCTGCCTTAAAGTTTTACAAACGCATTTTTTTCTCTCTTTCTTTGTACTATGAACATCCTTCTTTAATTCTTTCAACATAAGTTAATCAACTTAACATCATTTTATACTTTACATTTGTAAATAAAATATAAATAAATGAATAGAAAAATGACAGTACTATAAACTCGTTTGAAACATGAAAATCTACCGAAGAAACGAATGCTAAAAACCCAGCCGTTAACTCGATTCAACTGTATAAAATAACCATTTTAGTAAACCGCCGCTTATCCCTAAGAAAAACTTTTCTTTGTGCCGGATAACTCGTCCTATCCCCACACTTATGATATGTTTATGTACTTTGAGATTTTATGTGGACGTTTTGACGCTGAGCACGATTTTTATTGGGTTTATAGAATTTTATGACGCTATAATCTAGACAGTGGCCGCTGTTTTTCATTGTCTATTGATTTTGATGCGTTCGGGCCATTGAGTGAACCGACAATGCGGTAGTGAAAAAAGAATTATGAATAAGTTGATTTATACTTTTCTATAAACGCCTTGAGTTTATACTTGATTATTTTTTTCAACAGAGAGATAGAGTATAAGTATATAAAAACATTTCAGGAAACTTTAGTTAGTTATTACCTACAATTATGTCTTGAGATAGCAAAAACTACAGATTACATTTAATTCTAGACTATTAGTTGTTGTTGTAAAATGTTTTGTGTGTACACATATTAATGTTATAATGAGAATATTCCGTACTGAATATTTTTACATCAAGGTTGATTGAATGCAACAAAATCTACAAAAATCATATTTTTTTTTACATGGTGTAGGTCAGTGATTTAACCACAATCTCACCTGATGTCAAGTGACAATGTGGTCCAGGATGGTAAACACACTAATCCTAGATGGGCACTGGTTCTCAAGTGATGCTGACGGAACACACCTATTGGTATTTGGCGACAGGTTTTCAAGCTTAAGGGTGGTAGCTACCCAGGCGAGCATCATTAGAAAATACCGTACCAACATGCTGCTATGATTTCCTCACGATGTTTTCCTTCACCGAAAACTCAGGCCGATTTAAGAGTCGGATAGGAGGGGATCGAACCCGCTTCGATTGACGCGGAATCCGGCCACACTACCCCCTGTGCCATCATCGCTTCCATTCATTTAGAAGGTAATAAATAAGGACTGCTTTTGGTGTAACTTCATATCAGTGTTTTACTTTTCAAGTATAAGGTAGGTAGTCATTTCATAATGAAAGTGACCTATAACCCATGAATTAAAGTTTTGAGAAAATCGTAATTAAGATTTAGGCGTCATAAAAGTCGTGCAGATTTTTCGTTCATTAGATAATATTTTCTTATTGGTTCTAATTATTTATACATCATTATATTAATATAACATACTTAGTGTATATGTATTATTTAAAGCCATAAAATGACTCTATTTCAATATCTCGATTTTTGGACTTGAGCCAATTTCATTCTGAAAATGCAATATCAAAAAATGTAATACATACTATTACACTACTACATATTTTAGTCTTTTAAAAAGTAACTTTTTCATGATGAATATAATAATTTAATAATCCCCAAATAATAATAGACAATCAAGTATTATTTATTCATATCATCGTATGGTTATGCCATCGGATGACCTGTATGAAACTACATTTTGAAGCGAGCTTTAACAGTTTGACGGCGCACTTAATGTATTTATATCGGGTACCGGCCAGCGGCATCTGTAGCTAATGATATCGCTGGACTAACCCCTTCTCCCTAAACCCCACCACCCAACTCACCTACCCCAGTCGACTCCCAATAGGCCCCCATGACTCGGTCATTAGTTAAACACGCACAGCCGCCCGCATGTCGCAAGTTTATCTTTGGCTAAACTGTAGGTATGTGAACTCGATTAGCCCTTTGATCAAATAATCCGGTGATAAAATAGGGTTTCGGGAGATTAAATTAAGTGTCATTGTCGATGTCTGTCGTTGAAGTAGTGAAATTAGTTATATCATATTAAGAATAGCCTGTTTCTTATCTCTCTGTACTTATGAAAGGAAATGTCTGTTCGATAGTGAGCCTCTAAACTCAAAACTAGCAGCGAAAATTTTACAAACAAAGGTACAAATAATGAAAACAGTATAACTTCAAGATAAAAACAATATTATATTTCAACGCTAAACTTTGTTTCAATTCTTTCCTCTCGCTACTAAGCTAAAGCTATTTATAATGTGTCTTTACAATGTTTTTTACCATGGGTACTAAAATCTACATAAGAATTTATTCAGCTACGCAGGTTCACAGTATTTTGTTTTTGAAGTGTGTACTTTTTCCAGACATACATAGTAACGAATTTCCTAAATTTGTTACGTATAAATTTAATCCAATTCATAAGGAATATATAATAGTTAGTCACTACTATGGTTTTAGTTCGAATGACACTTCATGTCATACTTCATTGGAAGTCGTACACGTCACGTAGTATTGCAAATTCTAATATCTAATGCTATAGGTGTATACCAGTAATCACTTAATATCAGTTTACACTGTGATTAAAGCTGTAAGTCTATACATTAAAAAGAATAGAACTGATTTATAAGGTGGTGTAATATTTAATAAGTAATTCTTACCGCTGTGAAATTTTATACGGAATTTTACTCTACTTGAGTATTTTAGTGAACATGTAAATACATAGTATCCGGAAGACACGCTCGTTACCAGCAGGTGGTGTGCAAGATATACCGTCATCTGGTTTAATTGGCGGTCACCTAATGGTTGAGTTCCTTTTGGTACCAAACATTTGATTTTCGTATTAAATATTCTATGAGTTTATTTCCATTTATGAATTCATCACAGAATATACAAAATATTATATAC
This sequence comes from Samia ricini, assembly GCA_014132275.2. Classification (NCBI taxonomy): domain Eukaryota; kingdom Metazoa; phylum Arthropoda; class Insecta; order Lepidoptera; family Saturniidae; genus Samia; species Samia ricini. Next base: position 26,448,196 of record AP028159.1, on the reverse strand, counting down.
CTATAATATGTTAAAAATAAACGTTATTAGAAACGAATAGGTTCTAAAATAATCCTATTTGTAATGTCTCCTATTTTTTTAAGTGAGAACATCTTCAAGCATTGAGTGATTCTCGGTGTGGGGAAAATCTTGTAGTTTTGCGTTGCCAATGCTATGACGTCAGCCGTCATCATGCGACAGTATTTCAAGTATAACATTTAAGTAAAGGCGCTCCGAAATAAATAATAAAATGTAAACTTACACAGCCTCTCGTATGTCTTGATTATGAATGAACTGTATGAAAATGTGCGTAATTATTTTTCAGAGCGCCAATAGATGTAAAACCCAGACAAATGTGAAGCGATAATGGCGCAGCGGGTATTGCGGCTGGATTCCGCGTAAATCGACGCGGTTTCGATCCCCACTTATCCGATTCTAAAATCGGTTTGACCTTTCGTTGAAGGAAAACATCCTAAAGAAACCATAGCATCGTGGTAGGACATTTTCTAATGATGCCCATCTGGGTAGCTACCACCCTCAAGTTTGACAACCTGTCGCTAAATACCAATAGGTGTGTTCCGGAAACATCGCTTGAGAACCAGTACCTAGGTTTATTGTGTTTACCGTCCTGGACCACATCGTCACTTAACATCAGGTAATATTGTAGTCAAAGCACTTTAATACAAATTAACTTTAGTAATTAAATAATTTAAATTATGTAATTTAAACATTTAAAAAGTTTCGTAAAAGTATTTCACAGTTTTGAGTTTTCATTTCTGTTGCCAGTCCCGATGGCTGTCTGGTTTTTTTTTCAGTTTATCCATTTTGAATGTTACTACAAAAAACAAAAATAAATATAATTAATTAATTGCAAATAATTATGCGAAAATAAAACATTTTTACTGTAAATATTGTACTGAAAATGTTGTAATGTTTTTCTCAAGTGGAATAAATCAAGTAGCCTCTGTGGCGGTCACTCGATTAATACTGACATTAATCTCAACCTGCCCCTAAGCTGAGGGCTGCTTTAATTTATGCCGTCGTTTTAACAATTGATGGTAAAGAACATGCTCTAGATGTTTTGTTTAAAAAAATACATATTAAAACGTTAAAATTCTAATTTACACGCAAAACTAAAAATTTCTTGAAGAATTTACTGTTTTCTATCTAGGATAGAACATTTATTATTGTTTTGATTAAGTTAAATATTTAATTTATTATGTCATTTACAGCAATTATGGTGTAACGAGGTCGGATTCTGTATCGATGGACGCAGATTCGAACCCAACTATCCAGCTTTAAATCGAGCCTGCGCTTTCGATGAATGAAAACGTCATGAAGATACCATAGTGGTAGGGCATTTTCTAATAACACCCGCCTGGGTAGCTATCACCCTCAATTTTAAAACATATCGTCAAACAGCAATAAATTTGTTCCAGAAACATCACTAGACCCTTAGTGTGTTTAGCATCCTGGACTACATCGTCACTTAATATTAAGTGCGACTGTGGTCAAAGCGTTTGTGTTTTATTTATTTAAAGTGTTTTATGTTTCTAAACTTTAATGATTTTTTTCATAATTCTAAAAATGAAGTCTGCTTAAATTAGAAACGACGAGCGCGATGCCACCGTGTGCGGTCGCCCTAAAGCGAAGGCATGCGTAAACCCGCGTCCGCTCTGTCCGTGACACGCGCCCGCACCCGTCCGCGTCCTCGCCGAATATTAATTCACTGCAACATCTAGCACAAACATTGCCGGCCCTCGACAGATGTAAATTGCATGGAAAATTTGAGACTACGTTACTCTAATTTAAAGGGTAAACTAATTGCTCAGATTTATATATTTTCTTATTAACACGGATAGCTAAAGTGTCCATTTTATATTGTTCGTATTTTTTATTTCATGTTCTACCACAGTTAAAAATCAAGTAATGTGAAGAAAATGTTTAAGAAAATAAAAAAATAGTTTCGGTTTCCTTCGAGCAAACAGCGTATGGTTACGTTAATTTCTAGATAGAGATGCTGCTGTCGGGTTTGACAGGCATCATATGATAATAGTTGATATGATAAGTGACATTTATAATGTTTGATAATAATTTAAAGATAGTTGATAAATTGATAGATAGAATGGTCAATAAAAGAACCGAACCCGGCGAGTCCGTAGCTAACACTGGTTTATTACAATAAAATACTATACGAACATGATTACAAAAATAATGATTAGCTTAAATTATAATAATATGTACAGTTGCTCGTACAAATGCATTGCATATTTTATTAATTGAATTTATTTTTAACTCTCTGAAAATGTTTATAACATAGTTTATAATCATAACAGTTATAAGTAACTGCATCATGAGATGATGTGATGAAACTGTCATAGAATTTAATTCTGAAAGTAGTGATAAAAACAATACAAGAAAGAAGATTCATAACCTACATATATCTAACGATGTAAATGCAACTAATACATAAATAACACAACTAGTAATAAATACTAAATTTTATTATTAGAAGTAAAGACAAGTTGTCCGTCCCACACTTTAGGTTAAGTAAGTCTAATAAAAGCTTTATATGTAATAGTATTCGGTTTTACAATAAGATCCCAAGTAACATTACCGATTTACCTGACAATAAGTTCAAGTATTATGTCGAGCAAGTTTTAATCTCAAAAGGTTATCTTATTAAGGTTATCGATAGTGATGTCTGGAATTAACCCACATCTCTGTGCTCCCGCTAACATTATTAAGACTATGATTTGTATAGTTTTTTATATGACAAACAAAAAGATATATATTATATTTATAAAAAAAAAGATCCAGATCGAGTTTCTTGCCGGCTCTTCTCGACTGGGTTGTTTTCCGAACCGGTGGTAGTGTTTTAAACGTTCATAAGCGTCTTCTTAGGGCCTAAATTGAATAAATAAATTTTGATTTTGACATAATTTATTAAATGTAATAAATAACTGAAGTATATGACTCTTGATTAATTACCATGGCTTTTTAAAAGCTAATCAAATTTCAAAGAAAATCCCATCAATTATTTGCAATTTTGGGTACAAATTCTGTTTTGTACATAAGCTGTTATGGACGAGAGCCGAACTGCTACCACAAACAAATAATTATATAACTATCAAATATTAGTTTTGTCCTTAAAATTATAAATTCCACGCTGACACAGCTCTACCCCCGTTAGAACTGATATGGAATAAATTTTCAACTTAATTTAACTAAACAAACACAAAGGGCCGAACGAACGGGACCGACTTAATTCGAATATTACGGTGGAAATGATAACGTAGTTTTACTATTCACATGAATCTAGGAAACTAATGACGTGAATTTAATCTAACCCAGGAATTACTGAATCTATTTAATATGTAATCGTTACCAAGACTACATAAATCACTATGTTATATGTATTTTGGTATATATCAGACACATTATTTTATAGTATCAGTGATAATGATCCTTTAAGATGTCGAGCGTCTTTCACTTTACCCCTATTCCGCGGCCGCCTGTAATGCGACATGCGATAGATGGACAAAAAAAATTAAAGCGATGGAAAAAAGTTTCACTTTAAAAAACAAACAAATTTTTACTACAATAACATTTAATAACAACACCTCCCACGTTCTTCTTTGTCTGTTGTTTGGAAGTTCTGGTCGCCTTGGCGAATATATTTATCTTTATGATTGCTTGCCAGTCAGTGTTTATTAAATGTTGGTTACTTATGCTTACCTAATGTCTTCTTTCTTTTTGAAAGAGCTTGTGGTTATCTATAGTTAGGGTATCTATAAACTAAACACACATGAAACTTTTAGAATAGAAAAGTTTATTGGATAGCCTATGGATATACAATGGTTCCCAATCAGTATTCGGTAAAATATGGTCCGCGATCCAACCAGTGATCCGTAGAACCTAAAATATGGTCCGCGAACGAATTCAAAGTTCACAGACGGTATATCGCTACACACCTAATAGGATGCTCTGTTGAGCAAATTATTCCTAGGATCATCGAGCTTGTGAAGAAGTTGTAAGAATTGTATTTTTAATGAACTAGTAACTATTGAGATTTCAGTAACATTTTTTTTGGTATTGATTGAATTTGGTTTTTTCTTCATCGTAGCAGGCTATCAACGAAGAAATCAAAGGCAAGAATAGTTTGAGAACCACTGCTACAATAACACTTTCAATAAATTTTATGTCACCTTAATAAAATTTAAAACTAAGAAGTGAATATATTAAATAAAAATTCTGAAAAATATACACCAAAGTACCACATCCATTTATTACGTAATTCAGAATTATGTGAAAATGTCACGTTCGTATCGCTTCACGCTCCGCCGTCCGATTTCGCGCTCGACTTTTCTCTCGCATCTGGCACAAAATAATGTGCTGGCTACTTACTGATCTACTAATACGCCTTTAGCTCTATTTTTTATACTATATATAATATACCACATTTTTAAAACATAACATTTAATTTTAACAGAAATTTAAAGGCTTAATCAAGTTATATCCGGCAAGACAATCCGACCATCAGTTTAACATAAGTATGAATCAGAGTTAAAGTTTTATTGAAGGTTTAAGAAAGTTTACAATAACGATAATATAAAAGTATAACAAAAAAAAGTAGCTAATTTATCGTCAATTATTCAAGTAAATCAAGTCAATAATTCCCAATCGATATTGATAAACCAAACAGGTGGTTACAGTCAAAGGTCATGATTGAATCAACGTGAAATAGAGTGGTTCTGTCTGTGCATCTGATAGTCGCTGTATGAAACCGCAGACTGTCATATTCAATGTACAACGTAATCCATGTTAAATGCGCGTAGTGTGCGATGCTTAACGATCTGTACTGCATTAAATTACATCAGGGTGACCTTTGGATTTCATGTAAACGATTGTTTATAACAACTGTGTCAATACTTACTATTAGTTATATCAACATTTACAGAGTCACAGGTTGAAAACGTAAACGAAGATTTGTTAGAATAAAACTTATTTATTATTAATAGTCAAACAGATACCTATAGTTAGATTACAATTTAGTTCGATTTGAATTTGAAAAATTTTGAAAAATTATGACGATTTATTAAAAAAGTAGGTGTTGCCGCGGCTCTACCCGCAAATCATATTTTAATTTCTGCACAATTATTCACGGCGTAATATAGTTTTTTACTAATTTTACAACTTAAAAAGTTGACAGCGTATTAACACGGTGAAGAAGTAAAAATTAGACTTTTTTTAATACTAACAGAAAGCGAATAAATTTCTCACAAATTCAAATAACCTAACTGATATAAATAACTGGGTGTGAAATCGGATGTTCTTCACAATTTCAAGTTTTTTTTTTCCTGAAACAAAAGTAGCGTGATTTACTTTTTATAACTTCAGCTATTTACTAGAAGAAGCTCAGATGAGTCGAGTTTTTTTGTTTAGGTATATTCATTCATATTACATACATATAAAAAGTTAATATTACAAACAGACACTTTACTTTATTTATAGGAATATATTATAATCATTAAATTTAATTTATAGGCATAGAAAATAAGTTTATTGATTTTAATACAAAATGACTAGTACCAAGCAATTCAGTTTTAATACGATAATATTCAATCGCTTGAGTAATTTCAATTACTAAAGAGAATTTATTGAGTTTACACATTTCTCTACAGTAAAATTTCAACATAACAAATACGATGCAAAACTACACTAATGAAACGAAACACAATTCGTATTAAAGTTCATTAGTTTGTTAGTACAGCGGGGCCCTTGACTCGCGAGTTACCCGACTTTAGTTCCGCTATACATTTTCATTCGGCAACATTGGCTGGGGATGTTATTAACAAAGCTAATATGATTAGTTGTTGTTCAGTTAAAAGTTGCGTCAGTATAATATTCGAGAGTCTCTGCACTAAATTAGTTCGAATTATTCCACTTGAATGAGTGAATCAAATAGTTTTTTCCTTACATTTTTTTGTCACTTTTGAAGACCGTTAAACTAAGGGCAGAATTTATAAGTCCGTTATAAGACCTCTCATACAGTATTTGTCTGAATGTGTGTTTTTTAGTCCCCTTACATCTCAGACATAATCCGAGTTATGTTTACTTTTTTTGCGCCTTTATTGTTTTATCTTATTTCTATTTTACAATCTTATTCTGTTTCTTATATATGTGTTTCTATTGCATTGTGGTTATGTAGAATCTTTATATTTATTTAAATCCTATTTCTAATTTAAAATCCTTAATTTATTTCTTATCTTTTATTCTATTACATTTTGTTTTGTCGGATCTTTATTTATTCATAATTCTTTCTATACTTTTATATACTTATTTGTAATTTTACATTTTAATCTAATTTTTTGTTCAGTCTATTACATTATGTTAGTTTGTTTAACACCTTTATGCGTATAATTTATAATTTTGGGGTTATAAGGTTTAAGGTTGTTTTAAGGGTCTAAATGTTGGCCTAGTAAGCAGATGGATGAAAAACGGCTGCATGGAGCAGAGATGTGAAAATTGAGATGGATATGTGGCGTGAGCTGAATGAATAGGATCAGGAATGACTATGTTACAGGAATTTTAATGGTGGCACCAGTGATAGAAAAGATGAAAGCGATGAACGGTGACATGTGAGGGAAAATATGAAGGTAAAAGGAGTGAATAAAGATGTGGAGGTGTATGAAACAAGAAGACTTACTGCGGCGACCCCAATAACAAATTGGCAGCAGGACGATGATGATGATGATGGAGATTTTAATGAAACTGCTATAAATATGATCTTACTTTAAAAGGCTATATATTTTTAACTTACGGCATTTTATAATACTAGTACAGTAATTCTTACAAACTTTATTTGAAACCACCACATTCATAATACATATTTTTATGTATAAATGAAACTCCTATATTAGCATCATTATTTGTCATTATAATAACTACACTGCAAGACAACACACTCTATTTCTCCAGGAGATTCTTTTTTCTTGTATGTTATGCATAGACATAATATGTTTTCGCTATGCTCAAATTGTAACCATAAGATTGTTGCCCGACGAGATCCAAAGTTTGTTATCTTGATTTTTTGTTAACAGAATATATTAAGATCGCAATTTTCTTACAGCTTTCTTAATATTACGTAATTCTTGTCACTGGTAATGCTAATTTTCTTACTGGAAGAGTTTTGAAAATAAGTTAAACGGATAAAAGTCAACTGCATAAAACTGTATTCCCAAAGTCAGGCGAGAATAAAAAAATGAAACCGGAATATCAGATAAGGTAAAAACTCTGAACGGATGTCAATGACGTTCGCCTGAGGGCGGGTGGCGATTGATCAATTACACGGTTAATATCGGTATCGGCTTGCGGGCACATGGCGGCGGAAAATATCGCTACAGCTTGTGGTTTGTTTTCGTGAAGTTAACTTAATTAACTTAGGTTGAAAATCGTGTGCCAAATTCTACAAACTTATACCTGAGAATGTTTTAGTATTTAATATTGGTGGTGTCAATTTCTGCATAGTAGTCCACGCGATATAAGCTTGTATTCATTAAGGGTAAATCTATAACAATTGCAATCATCAGCATTAAGCGAACAAGGAATATGAGTAGTTTCCTTGTTAGTTTTGACAATAACACTGTCTGTATTGAAACAGTACAAATTATTATCAGTAGGTATCTATAATTCTCTAGGATTGAGATTGTTATAAAAACCACAATAGTGATAATTGATATTAAAAACCACAATAGTGTCACTATTTAAATTCCCATACAGTCAGGTAATTTTGTATTTCGTTTGCTGTGATTGAGGCTTGGTAAAAGTTTCCCATGATAATTTAGTGTTTAGTTATTAAGAGTTGCATCAAGAATTATAAAATTACTATTATTATTCGAGTAATACCCAAAAAATGACCCCCAGAAATATGAGGTAACAATAATTGTTAAATATTAAAACAGTTATACATAAAATAACTAAATTACACAGTTTATCTAACACCTAAGGTCTTAATATTTATCTCATAAATAATTGAAAACGAGGTAGTCGTTTCTAAATATTAAATATCGTTTTATACAATTACACTGAGAGTTCAGATACGCTACACTACCAAACTATATATCAAGAGAGCTGAGACTAGTTTCGGAATTAAGCTACAATTAAATGGTCGTAAATTCCAAGTTTGGGTTCGGGTCACTTCTGGGAGTGCGGCGGCAATTTATCAATTATTTACGCCACTTGGTCCCCGCGCGTAGTCTGCCGTCACCTGAATTCGAGACTTCGGACCAATTTTACTATCAGTTGATTGATGTATCTTATAACAAATATTATTTTCGTATGTAAATTTAAATGTATACCTAAATATAATTTACAATTTTTTTGTGTTGCAAATATACGATAATTCTCATTTGGCAGGCAATTAGAAGTAATTTAAAAAATACCGTTAAAATATTATTATAAGTGAAAAGTCATAAAGCAAAAAATATATTAAAATGAGAAAATAGTATTCGTTATGTTTAAAAATCTAACTGTTAATACTTATAATCAGAAATATCCGTTTTAAAAATACACAGTTGGACTAAATCAAGTGTTTTAGGTTATAATGGAAGAAAATTTAAAAAGTAGAGTTGTTCGATTCGATAATATACAAATCAACATGAAATCATCTTATAATATAAATATTATTTTTATATCTTAATTGTTAATATATGTTACCTTTGATTTGTCTTTATAACTAGCTATTTCGAAACTAAGAAAATCTCTCACTTCTAAGAACTAATAAATTCAAATGCGACAACTGAGCCCAGACCCTACCATCAGTCACTTAACAAAGTCTCGACTCCCAGCGGTGACTGGGACTTGTGGTCGACGCATCGATCTAAGTCAAAACATATTTCGGAATAAAGCAACTACTAGGAAGCCTACGTAATATACTATACGCTATTTGTAGGAAATTAGAAATGTCATTTTCTTTTCTTCCTATCATTTATTTACCACATTTTATCTTCAAAATATTTAAAGTTTTAAATAAAGTATTGTAAGGACACATTCCATTGTGGTTATTTTCTATCAATTTTGTATAAAAAAAATACATTAAAATTTTACCACATGATATATCTATGTTTTGAAAATAGAGTCTTGTAAATTGAGTCAGTGGTTATATGCCAACTAACAGAATAATAATTATTAGTCATGATTCTTTTATATCTTTAAGGGATTACTTCCTGGAATGTAGGATGTACTGGGAAAATACGCAACTGCAGATTTCTTAATTTTAGAATATTTAAAGGGTCGTTAATTGATCCAATGCGTTTCAGAAACTTTTCTGATTTTATCAAACCTCATAGAAACGAGATCGTAAGTTTAATCATATTTATAACTTCAATAACTAAACTACATCTCTCTATCTTTCATTAGGTAAACTATAATACAAAATTTACAAATGAAACTGTATAAAACGTATTCTTTTTAATTCACAAAATTGTGTATTTTATTGATGGGAATAACTAATTGGCACGAGATTGAAATTCAGTAAAGCGGGTTGTATGAAGTACCTGCACGTTCACATTTACTGTGTAATAAAACGGAGAGATCGGTTCAAAACGAAATATGTTTTGCTCTGTTTCATTAAAGTACAAATAGTCCAGGTGCATACTCCTATGTGAATTAAAATTTCATAATGTAAAAAAATCGTCATGAAAGAGAAAATAAAAAGTAATGAATCATATATGAAACATGCGACCGTTCTTTATTTAACAGAGTTAAATTGCAAACCGCACGAAAAAAACATTTTTTTTTTTCAATATTTAAAATTTATTAAATATATAAAATATTTTATCTGTACATTGAAAAATGGATGTTTGGATAATAGATAAATGGATATGAGATTGCTAAACTGCAACAGCATTCGACTGTTGACAATCAGAAATAGTATGTAACTATTTGTATTTTATTTCATTTTTTTTTTATGTCACATCACTGCCGTAGATACTAATGTACTTTACATATACTTTTGTACTTTACATAATATAATATACTTCAATGCACGTCGCTCATCATATGTTCAATGCTCCTGCCACATTTTTGCCAGATGTTAAATGACATTGTGGTCCAGGATGCTAATAAACAGTAAGCTACTGGTTATTAAATGATGGTGCCGGAACTCATCAATAAGTGGTTGGTGAAAGTTTATCAAACTTGAAGATGGTAGGTTTTTTAAGGAAAAGGCCTTTGTTTACTAGTAGACCGTGCAGCCAAGTAAGACGTCAGGAACACTATCAATAAATGAATGGTGTTAACAAAATGGTGGCCTTCTGTTACGACCACAACGGGAATGATTGGGACATTTCAGAATTCACGCTTCGTGTCATTATTTTCACTTCACTACACTTGTGTATTATAACTACACTATATTACGTAAAATGCTACCAAAATTACATAATATATAGTCAAATACTACTAAATAATTAATTAAAAATACAACGACAATATAACAGACCAAAATCGCGCCAAGCACCCTCTTGAACATGGTATGTAAGTGGCTAAAAGAGTTTTTATAATATATTACGACCATGTATGCAAGTTCTTTAGTCCCAAGTCCCAATCTCTAGTCTTTCAACAAAATGGCGACCCTTTGTTAAACCGTTTCAAGCAAGTTGTTATGAGATTTCAGAATTCACTCTCCGTATTATTCTCAATAATTTTAACTTGTGTATAATAACCAAACTAGAACTAGAACACGTAAAACGCCAATAAAATTACATAATTTAAACTCAAGGTATTGAATTAGAAATAAGGATTACTACTGACCAAAGTCGCGTCATAACCTCTAGTTGTACCAGCATTACTTCGATAAATGTAACCAGACCACTCGTGAAAATATCCTAGAAAATACTCAAAATTATAATTACAAAAGAGCTTTACTTAAATCTAAAGATGACCTAACTATATCTATATAATATAAATATTACTCTATTCTTTAGAATATTTCGTTTACTAATACTTATCTTACAAGACAAGTAAGTAAAAATATCATTATATCGCACACAATACAGGGGTTCATTATCTAATTAATTAAGCTATAGGAAGGGACAATGTATCCTTAACTGCAAGTGTTGCCATAATTTACATACTCCAATCAAAATGTTGTTATTTTATCGTATCTGTACTTAGTTGGGTGAACTAAATCAAAGTCAATAATATAAGTAAGTACAAATTTTCAAATCCTTAACCTTCACGATGACTGGCAAATTCCATAACGATTTAAAACTATATTTTTACGTTTCTAAATTTATACCGTATATTTTTATCATCGGAGTATATAACCCTTTAATATTAACAGAACATGTTGCTATTATTTATACTAATGAATAAAATTGAATTGACTCTTTGTAATACGGAAATAACAACTTTTTACTAAATAAATATCAACGTATATACGGTACCTTATACCAATAACACAATTTTTAAAAAATTTGTATTTCTGTGTGGTTGTCTATCCTGGTTAATCTCGGGGTTTTTCGGTAGATAGCTGAAGTTATTCCGAACAACTTAGGATACTTTTATTTTTCAATATTTGTAGGGTTCCGTTTAAAAAAATAAAACTCTTGAAATTACGAACAAAATAAGTGTCAGTGGACAGCACCATTACAACATAATTATAAACATTTTATTTATATTACGCAGTGAAAAATATATAAAATGCAGGCGGAGCCGCGAGCATATAGCCTTTATACGATTTAATTATGTAAGAGTTTATTAAGTTGCATAAGGTTTAATTACTAATTTACCGATTACATTAACTATTTTTAAACTTTTTGTTTTACGGCAGTTGTATTACGGTGCTACTGCCGCTCTGAGGTCTCGGGTTCGATCCCCGGGTTGGGTCAAGTGGTATTGGGTTTTTCTACTAAGTATCATCCCGGAGTTTGGAATTTGGGCCCGATATGGCGTCAGGCTCGCCCCCGTCACATCTGGGACGAAACTAAGCTCGGTGAAATGTGGGTGGTGTAGTTCGCTACTTCACCTCTGCCTAACCCTTCGGGGATAACAGGCATGAGCTTATGTTATGTTATGTTATATTTAAACTAACAAATCAAATCATTCGTTATTTTTTCTGTTATCTCCAGGAAATTTATCTTACCTTACAATATATTTTCTGTTACTTTAATTGTTTTTATTTATGCATGTTATAGAGAGAAAATAACTTACAAACATGCTATAAGAATATTAATTTAATTTGTTTATACAATCACAGTACATAGAATTTTAAAACAGTTTTGATCTGTAAACGACGGCGCCCGTCAGCTGTTAAGCCGAGATCTTTTATACGAACGTTACGAAGAGAGGAGGCGTCGAAGCTAACTTAAGCCTTTTGTTTGATAATTCCTTAGATGAACGTTGCGCTTCTAGTCTGCTTACACTGCTATCATATTTAAACATAGTATTTCAAATAATCATCTAAATATAAATAGCTAAAGAGAAAATATTCTAGTAGAATTTTCTTCTCTGTTTGTAAAGATATTTTCTTTTTCCTGTTTTGTGTTTACGAATAAAAATAATGAATAGGACCGTGTTTAAAAAAAAACTTTAAAATGTGGTTCAAAATAATAACTATACTAATAAATAAAATTGAAGTGTATGTTTGTAATATCAAAATGCTTTTTTAATAAATACACATGAATGTACGATGCGTATTTGTATGTTATGAATTGTATGTGATTGTAATGGATGAATATGCGATACCAAGGTATACCAAAAACACATGTTTTTTTTAATTTATGTCGAAAATTAGAGTTCCGTTTGAAAAAAAAAAAAATAAAACTCAAGAAATTATTTAAAAACATTATTTTTCAATGATTATTTAAAAAACTATATATTACATGAAACGTAGGCGGTGCCGCGGGCACACAGCTAGTATTAAATAAGAACGAAATTTTAAATCCGGTTATTAAACAGTGTACGGACTCCATAAGAGCCCCCGTATTGTTTTGACGTCATCAGTCACAAGGAGTGAAAATTGTAACAATACCGGATTAGCACTTGACGCCTTTATACATATTCATTTTGAGAGTATTAAATTCGAGAGTTATGCTCTATAAAGTTACGTTTCACGTGACAGATGGGTTGTTTAAAACAAAACTTTGATAAACTTCTATTTATTGATTGACTGAATTGAACCCTGATTATATTTTATAACTAGCTATCCGCCTGCGGCTGTGACCGCGTTTCATATATTCTTCACTGCGTTTTAATTTTTTTTTATACGAAACCGTATTTATTTTCCTAAACATTTTTAGTAATGAGATAAAGAAAAAATATTTCTCATAAATTATAGCACTTGCCCGTAAAACTGTGCATTGAATCAGATTTTATTACATCTTTATGACTTTTATTTTTTGTACACGGAACCCTATTTATTTTCGAAAACCAGAAGCACACTAAATTACCTGGAGTAACTTCAGCTATCTACCAAAAAAAAATTCCGTCCAAATCGATCCACCCGTTCTGGAGATTTCCTAATAAGAAATTCAGACTAATAAAAAGACAGACAGACAAAATAGGTATTTTTGTTATTAATATCGTATATATGTAAATTCATTTAGTAATCTTTTTGTAAAAAAAATTATTTTGACATTACAACCAGACACTTCAATTTTATTTATTAGTATAAATTACCTACTTAACTTAATAATTGCATTAATATTAATGAATTAATTACATAAGTTAGCTATAGATATGTGGTAAAATTCTTACGAAGAGAATTCTTATGTTATTTCGCTTTTTTTTCTAAAATAATATTTACTCCGTTTGATTGTTCCTGTGTTACCAGATGATTCCTTATTTCATCATTATATGTATTCCAAATAATAGTTAAATTAAAAAGTAATTCCTTTATATTTTCACATTAAATAATTACTTTGTCGATTTTATCTGTTTTTTTTTTTTTTAATTCCATAATAAGCATAACGTGGTCAATTATAATTGTATGTTATTAAAATGTGTACCTACCTAATGCTATGTACGTTAGTTTATCTTTCATTTAATTAAATTCTAAATAATTCAAAAAAAATACAAACAGCACGTTACTTTTACTTGCAATATTTAAAATATTTAACAGTTATAATTAAGAAATATTTATAAATAAACAGACAGACCAGGGAACACAGTTTGTTATTAATTAAGTTAACGATGGAACGATGGTACCATACTTATTTATGAGAATATATTTATAAATACCGAGAAAATTCACATCGCTTTTCTTAAGGCTATTTTTGAATAAGGCATAATTGACCTCCCGATACATATCATTTAACTAAGTATCTATCACCATTTGCTGTTTACATATAGATTACCCATTTACAATATTTATTGTCAAGGGCAATTACTCGATAATGGCTCAGTCGTAATATGACCGGATACTACATCTGTGAAAAGTAGGTTCACATCTACCTTCCCATTGTATAGTAAGCCTAAGCTTTCGTTGAAGGATAACTTGACGAAACCATATCTAGAAGATTGATTTTTTTTTAATAATTACCTAGCTAACTACTACACTCAAGTATGAGATATTTTTCGCTGAATACCTGTAAGTGAGTTTCTGGATTTTAATATTCTGAATCATATCGTCATTGAACATCAGGAGAGGTTTCTGTAAAATCTCTGAGCACAGCAATATATGTAAAAATACGTTAGTATTTACATTCATACAAATTCTATATTCATCCCGTTACAATAAGTTCCAATTAGGTTGTATGTGTTAGATATTCACTTTACTGGTTTCACTAAGCGGTCGACGAGTCCCATAGTGAACTAGTGAGCCACACTATCGCAGTATCTTCATGCTCCATTGAGCTGAACGCTTCTGCTTCATCTCACGCGACGATCGGTTTACGCACTCCAAGTGACTCTCTTTAATATTTAATCACCATCATAAATATACTTAATACACTTTTGCTGTTTTAACACCATATTATTTATTTAATTATTTTTATAAAAGGATTTGGTGTAAGGAATAATCTAATTAATGTATTTACAGATGTGTATAATATAGCAAATCACGGTACATGCCGTGTATCGTGATTAAAATATGTTATTACAAAGAATTAAAAGAATAGTTTATACGAGATTATGACTTTACATTGAAATTATGTACTCTGTTTGTCAACCTATTTATTTTGGAAAAATATTTTTATTTGATAAAATTTTCAATAAAGATTCCAATCGAATTGCAAACATTAGGCGTGCACTAATTAATATTATCCAGCAAATTTTACTAAACACATCAAAAATATAGACAACCTGTATAATTGGTTTTATCATATGTAAACAGATAGAGGTATATTTAACAGACACATGTTCATCATGCCATAATATAATTCCTATTATTAACCACATTAATAAATAGATCAAATATCTACTACACCAAAAGCAAACTATTTATGATCGTGCACGATCTCCGATATTGTTTACAAATAATTAATTGTCGAATGCAACTGTGGCTGTTGATATTGTCATAATAAATGCTATGCCATATTCAATCCACATAAATAAATACATTTCCGAAAATAGAACATTTTAGCCAAACCACGGTGCACTCTATTCTCTACAAAATAAAGTTCGAAATAGATATGATTTTTTAGAGCACAATACCGTATCTTTGCTGAACAAAATTGACAGTTCTGAACGGTCGTATGAACGGAATTTAAAAACGAATTAATTTTATTCATTGGGAAATAGAGAATATATTGGCTTGGATTAGTTAAACGATTTACACTGTGATTGCATGGCGTATATTCGTGTGAAATTGTATGGGATAATAGATTTTAAGTTAAGGTATTGTGGTTGTAAATCTTTTGTTAAGTGGGGTACACATAATATGTGATAATATTTTACAGGGTCGCATGGGGTGATACAGGGTGGTGGGGGGTTCGGTGCAACGCGTGCCCGTGAATAATGCGTCACTAACGGGCGATTAATGTCCAGCATCAACCGATCGGCCATTTTTACTGCTTGCACACGATAACCCGAACGCGACTGTATAAAATTGACAAGTAACATACAATCACTTATATAAATTATTGGCCATATTATGCGGACAACTGTAACACACACAATGGCCACCAGGCCTACCAAGAGCGGCCACATACAGTGGGAATTCCGTTCGAAATATCGAATCGGGATTCTTACATATTTCATACGCATACGTTTATTTCCGTTCAAAATGACAGAGCTCAATAAACGAATGAACGAATGGAATAACTACGATCGGAAAACTTCCGTATGTTTGTGATAGGTCCGGTCCATAGATTTACTGCGTTCGAAATTCCGAATGTATGTGACTCTTATAAATAATTTAGTGTCTTTCATTTATATGATAGATGTCAATATATGATATCAAGAGAAATTTAGGCCTTAGTCTTACACGTTACCTTCGGTTGAATAACTTGTATTATTGCACCCTTTACACACAGTATAATAACCATAATCACACGATTATGGTGGCATTTTACGTAATATAGCTAGGTTATTGTGTATAAGTGAAGTGTATTGAATATAATGGCAAAGAACGTTTATTCTTAGGTGCCACGAAAATTCCATGGAACGTTCTGGAAGGATTATCATCGTCTTGCAAGAGTGTTGATAAAAGATTAAACTTCAGAACAGGCTGTATAGGTTAATAAATGTCTTCTCACCTGTCCTATTGGTATTTGTCCAACACTACATTCTACTACTGTATAAAGGTACATGTACCCTAACACAAGTACGTTCACATAATATGAATTGAAATATTGAAGTATTCATTTTATATTAACCCCTTGAGCACTTACCTGGCGTTTACGCCAGCTTTCCGTTGTTTTCCTATTGTCTTATTTTTATGGGTACTCGACATATTAATAACTAAAGCTAAGAACAAATCAAAGTTTTATAATTTAATAAATTAATATTGTTCACATCATATCAATGACCTTCAGTATTAAGATCGTGAATTATTTAGGTCCTTAGTTCATATAACGACGCGTATTATTAATACTTGGAGATAAATATAAAATACATTGCTACATCGTCATACATTATCCCAGTTAGTATCCAATATATAATAAATACTTATAACATTTTTCAATTACAACCATTGATATTATATAGATGTACAACTCAACCTCTCTCATAACCTCAATTTACATTTAAACACGATATACTTTTTTTACCTAATAGTTAATAAAGCTATTTTCAAGTTAATTTATAAAATATGTGCAAGAACAAAAAACATAAAATACGTTTTATAATTAGATCATCTTTTAGTTATACTAGTTGTGTGCCCGCAGCTGCGGGCGCGTTTTGTATATTCTTCACTTCGTAATATACTTTTTTTGATAAATATTCATTAAAAAACAATATTTTGATAGTGCTGTCCATAGAATCGCATTTTGTTCACAATTTCGCGAGTTTTAATTTTTAACACAGAACCCAATTTTCCTAATTTTTATTTGGTACTAACAGAAAACAAAGATACAAAAAAATATCATAAAAAGTCAAATACCTGTCAGTATAACTATGAACAGAATCGGATTTCATTCAGAATTTCATGACTTTTAATTTTTTACGCGAAACCCTAATTATTTTTGAAAAATAATAGTAGCATAAGTTACGCGGAGTAACTTCAGCTATCTATAAAAAAAATCCTGTCAAAATCAGTCCAGCCGTTCCGAAGATTATCCGGGACAAACAATCAAGCAGACAAAAACTGAAAAAAATTCAAATAAATATTGTATTATCGTTACAGGTATCATATAAACGTTCATATTTATTTAGTAAAAATCCGTTCTTTTGATATTACAAACAGACAATTCCATTTTATTTATTAGTATAGATTTACATTTAGTTCAGAATGGCCAATACTGTAACTGGATATTGTCAGCTTCAGATTAAAGTAGATACCAAACTGTAAATCAATGAAGCCTGTCTAGTCAGGTTAATCAAATCTATCCACTGGGATTTAGGTAGACGCAAAGGGCATGATCGTAAACATAAATCTTACGGTAATTTACGTTGCAATACCATACTGAAATTGTATTTATTTTTGTGCTTTAAGGATTATTAAGAGGATATGCTACCCGCATTTATTCCACACAAACGTAGTCCCTTGTTTTTCCTCCCTAGATAATAGCATTTTGGTAAATATTTTTAAACTAAATAATATATCCACCACAGCCATGTTTAAATTTTTTCCAAAAAATATTTTTTGTAGAAACTAGGAAAATTTGTCCTTTGAAAATGAAAAAAATGCTGGATTTTTACCGTCATTTTCAGACGTTCGTGAAAGAAATTTGATAAATAAAATTTTTAAAAGTAAAACGTAGAGGTATAACCAAGTCTTTCTTATTCTATAACTGAAAGAAAAAAAAAATGGTTCAGTTTAGGAGGAGGAAACAGGGTACTACAAAGTGATGTTAACATTTATTTTGCATTGGTAAATTCAGCCCGAGCTACAGTTGTCCCTTTCGTGTTTTATAACTCTATAGATTTCTGAAATACCTACTTTTCAAATCTGTCGCCGACCGCACGTCTTCTTAAAGGACTTTTCAATTAAAGTCCGTAATTATTACGTCGCCTTTCTTCGCATAATTATGCTGTCTTTGAATAACATCTGTCTAGAATTTCCAATTTTCTATTATCCAATACCTGTATCATTTAATGTTGTTTATTATGATGTATGTACATACAATAAAGGTTTCGAAATATGTTCAAAAATATACTTAAATGTTAGGTAAATTAAATGTCGAAATATCAGAGTGCTAATCAAATACTTGACTTAAATTATATTAGAACACAATTGTAGCACTTATTCACACATCTGTACAGAGTAGTATCGCTTCTATATGAGAACATTCCTCGCATATCTCCATACGGTCCATATATACTGCAGGTCACTAAGATAATTCAAAATCAACCCCAACCTTAGGCTACAAATAATACTTTTTACAAAGAAATCATCAACCGGTAAACACTTTTAAATACTGCCCCTCCCCTGTTTACAGCTATTACCCGAAAATGATGACAGTGAAATATTACAGTCATCCATCCGACACCATTTTTATGGGAACAATTTCTTTCTCATAAAAATAAAATCGAGCTCGTCTTTATAAAAACATCTCTTCAATTGTCATTCATGGCGGCGATGCGCGTATTTGTCAACCGCCATGTCGGTGGCGGATCGCGTTCCAAATATAAAAATGCAATTTTAAACAAAAATCCGACCGCGAAATTCGAACGGAACCCTCTAACAATAAAAAATAAATGTGTGGCAAACACAGTACGATATGTACACACGCAAAATTTTATCCGATAAAAAAAATATTGTCAACTTACAAATTTATGGAATGAAGTATGTGCTATTACGTATAGTAAATTATGTATTTTTGTATAAACCTCTTGGAGTAAAATGGTAATCAAATATCTGAAGGTTTTTCGTAGCTAGTCTGTGATATAATAATTTTTTTTTTCTACAAAATATTTTATTTAAAAAAATTAGGGAGCCATGGGGGATTGCGGACAGAAGTGAAAATTCGAAACTCTGGAATAATTTAAATTATTAAGAAAACCTAACATTTAACATATAACATTAGTCTGGTTTTTTCATCTATTAGGCCTTTCTTACTATTTATCTCTGAGCGCCAGCACTTGAACGCCATCATATACCTGAAATACTGTAGCATGTTGAGGGCTGACGTCATAGTATTGGTAACGCGAATTCGTAAGTTTTTGCCCTACTGAGAATCGCTTAACGCCTAAAAAGAAATGTTTACTTAAAAAATCGGGTAAGCTTTGTAATTCGTATTTTACTTAGTGACCTGTTAATATATATATTATTTATAATTTAGTTGTAATAATAAATACAATAACAAAAATTACAAATTGAACATATGTACTCTACAGCCAAAATAATACAAAAAATATGTAATCATTTTTATTTGAAAACATAATGTAAACTTTACGGTGTAATTTCGATAGACAGCAAGATCAAACACAAATACAATTGTCAATAAATTCCGACAGAATCAAAGCAATGTTGTCTCATGGGAGGGCCGTACAGGGGTTTAGTATTCACCGTGTCGTCAAGAAGACATCAGCAAGCGGAGTAGCAAAATATTATAATAGCATAATGGTGTCAGGTGGCGTGGTGTTGTTCTACAGAGACCCGATCTACCTACAGGACTAGGACTTGCGCTTTACATTTCATATCGATAAATATTATAAAATTGAATTAATTATTTTTGGTTTCTTCAAACCTTTTGAAATTACTACTGCCTTTATTGGACTAGAGTTGTGTCTACGCTACAAACGACAATTCCGATAATTAAACTATGATTGTTAATTATTTCTTACCATTTCAACGAAAAACACTCTTGAAGTTTATCTAAGATAAGGACTGGGCAATATATTAGCTTAATTATCGGTAGAAATAAATGTTTTATCTACATTAACATTAACAGAAGACATCTTAGAATGCAATTTTTTTTAATGTCCATTCGTTATTTTCAAATACATGTATTTCTAAAATTTACTTACCTGTTACTTAAAATATGAAAATACTTAAAATTCTATTATTGTTCCTGAAAATATTAGGTTGTAGAAAATAATTAAGAACATATCTTTTTGAAGTTATACGTCTTTTTTCCGCGTTAGGGAAAAATGATGAGAGTAAATTTTTATGATACGCGCGAACACCGTCACGAAAGGCCAACACCCTGAAGTTAGCTGTCAACGTTTTAGTTTTTTTTATTGTTACGTCAAAGAAGTGTAACTTCTTACGTGCGTACATAAGTACACACATACTTTTAATTATTTTTTTTGTATTATTCATCGAATCTGAAAAAAAAAATACTGAATAATATGATCATCGATATAAAACGTGTTACATCACTAGTTTAAAGCCACCACGGGCGTCGCGACGTCGCCACGTCGAGCCGTCGCAAGCAGAAAGCGTTTAGGCTCGTGATATGAAAGCGAAGTGACGTCAACATTGAACTCTGAAACCAACTAGATCATTGTAACTTTACAGTGATCTCGACTTTTATTGCTTGTCGGCTTCATGCGCTTAGTTTTATTGCACTCCCTGGTGTTTAGACACAACGGCTGTGATCTGAATATCGAACAGAATATTCATGTGTAGAGGAAACGTGAATATACCCCAAAGCAATGGTTTTATGGCCGTTTGATAACTGCCAAGTGGAACATTGAACAAAGTTAGCAGGAAATACTATGTTGTATATAATAACAAGCTTTTTTGCCCACGACTCCGCTAGCTTTACACAAATACCCTAATTATTTGCCTAAGATTTGCGAAGCAGGAACAAAAGACAGACAAAGAAAAAAAAATGGTTTTTTTAATATTTGTATTCATATGTATTTAGTAACTAAATTGTTATTTTGATATTACAGACACTTCAATTTTATTTATAAGTCTAGACTATAAGGTTATATTAAAATTTCAAACAATCTCACAATATATAATTCGAGTAAAATTTTTAATTTCCTTCCTTAATAACGAATATTTGCAATTTTAGTAAACTTTACTACGAGAGATTTTCATTTCCGAACCAAATGAAATGCATACGTAGCTACCACCCTCGAGTTTGAAAAACTGTCGCCAAATGCCAACAGGTATCACCATCACTTGAGAACCACCTCTAGGCTTAGTGTGCTTACCTTCCTAGAACCTATCGTCACTTAACAACAGGTGAGATTGTGGTCAAAGCACTGAGGCTATACAGTGTAAAAAAAATACGATATAAGTCTATAACTGGCTGGTACTCACGACTACTTTCGCGTGAAATTTCATGTTTGAAAACGAGAACTTAAAAAAAAAATTGTTAACATATTTGGTAGCTTCGATTCTAATGTAACTAATGTGTCTTAATTACTTTACATATCTATGTTTATAAGAAACGCTCAAATGAAATTACTTGAAATATATCGTAACAAGTATAGTAGTATAAAGATAAAGGTATTTGGTACAAAACACTCCAAAACGAGCCGCCTCATATACCATGGTTTGCTAACATTCATTTAAGCAGATCCTTCATTGTTACAGCTCTTAGAGTACGTTCCGGCCATATGCCACTCAACAAATTTGCCTTACTTATGAAAAAAAAGTATTCACCAAATTGCGAATCGTGTGGAATTATTGAAGATGTACTACACCATTTGTTGATGGAATGTGGCCGAAACAGAACTGAAAGAAACAGTGTACTCAAACAGCTGAATCTTAACATGTTAAATCTAGGAACCTTTCACGAAATTTTGGCTTTACCTGCAAGTGTAGAAGCCAAAATTTTGTGGAAGTTTGCGAGTAATTTTAAGGTATAGTTTGTTAGTTTTAAGTTTAGGTTACGATGGGACTGACATGTTCTTGGTGAACCCAAGTCCCTAAATTAAATATCAATAATAAAAAAAGTATAGTAGTAAGTATAACTCATAGTTTCATAACTGTAACTTTAAAGCTAACTTTAAAGTCCTAAATATTACTCCATAGTATTTTATTACCACATCAAATTTCATCAAAATTCGTTTACTAGGTTTTGTATGATACCTGCACAGGCAGGTAAATAAAATTATCAAATGTCATAGATATAACATCGTCATGATGAACCATCGTTGATTCTAGAAACATCGAGTTTTTGTTACCAAATATATGTATAGATTTTTATTATTTACAATTTAATCATAAGTATACCTATGAATAAAATGTACAGTGAATCTTTTCTTGCAATTTTGTATATTGCGATAACATATAAATTCACATAAATTAATTTACTTTAAAGCTCTTAACATGAATGTTTACTTTTGTAATGGTGATTAGCTAAAATAAATGAAAGTGGCTATTAAGAATGAAAAATGATCATTCGGCTCGTTAATAATTAAAAAATACCCCCCACATTCATATATGTACGGTTGTCCAAGGTTTTGACTTTGATTAATTTTAGACGTGACAGTCTCATTCAAAAGGTGCGTAGCGAAATTTTCATTTGGTTTTAATTTTATGATATAAAAAGGTAAAATCGTTTTTTTTTTCTCTCTTCTGTCTGATTAAAAAAAAACACTAAAAGATATTGTTACTATTTTTTATTTTACACATTTATAGTTGTTTTATTAAATATGAATGTGATTATAAAAACTTTTTTGATTTATTATCTATTTAAATTAACGTCATTGGAGTCCGTATTCTTTGAATTGATGGCATATAGCTTTTTAATCAAGTGTATACTGTCTATTTTAATACATATTTACAATATCTTAAGTCCTGTTAAGGTCCTTCCGGTCAACAACGTTAGTCATATAAGAAAAAAATTAAGGATAGACGAAATTTGTTTTAAAACTTATGATATAATCTTCATACTAGAAACTAATCGCGTAGAAACATTATATTTAAACTCATCTATATAATATAGTTTACCGATAGAAATAAGCCCGTCTGAAATTTTGTAATAAAACAAAATATATTAAATCAATACAACGAACCAGTTCAGAATGAAACCTAAACAATAAATACGCACGTCATAAAAGGATGAACATCGCAACGAATAAAGCTAATCCATATCAGTCAAGTTTAAATCGCGGTGGTAAACGAAAATGTCAACTTGTAATCTATGTAATTAAGTGAATGTCAGGGTGGGTTTACAGAAATACCGGTTTACCCGCTTTACGTTACCAGCACACGACTTCGCGCTCGTGAAACTCGATTATGATATAACTCGAGTTATCCCTGTAAGTGCGTGAGACACAATAGCCTACATGTTATTAAATAAATAGCCCATTAAAATGTTTGTTAACTCATTAATTATAACTCATATAATTATTTATTTAATTTAAACGGAATTACGGAAAAAAAAATACACCTTAGATGTGAACCAATGATATACAAATAGCTTTTAGGCGCTTTGGTTTACGTTAGTTTATAGTTAACGCTACTGCTATTAATTATGATTAAATATTAACTACTAGTACGTTTATAATTTATGTCCACTGGTTACAATTTAATTTACCAACTTTATGATCCCATGAATCGAGTTTTGTTTTTAAAGAAACTTTATTTTGAACCAGTATTTTTGTAACAAAATTATCTTCCACCGGTAAATGTATTTTGTGTAAATAGATAAACTTAAAAAAAATTATTTTGATTTAATCTTTTAACCCCTTGAGCTCTTTTAACTAACTTGGCGTTTACGCCAGTTTTCCATTGTTTTCCTATTGTCTCATTTTTATAGGTAATCGACACATTAAGGGCATATCCCTCTTCATTTTGTTTTATCTATTTATTAATACATATTTCGAAGTCATTTTAGTTAGACTTTTATCTGAACTGGTGCCATAAGTAGGAAAACTGTTTATAAAAACTGTGTATACTAGCGTAGACGACAGGGTTTCCTGTCATCTGCAATCACTTTTTTCCCGTTGAGGAAAATCATTCATGGGTATACCCCCACGAAGGACAGAAGTTGGGTTATGTGGAGCTGCATCCACTATAAATCCTAATGTGTCTCCACGATACTGCCAAAAATCACGGTTAGCGATTTCATATTTGTCCTTGACTCCTGATTCAATAACTTCAGCCTCCGTTGTAATTTTTTAATGAGGTGTTCTTCCTCGGCGATTTTTAACCAAGTTTTTTTTGCCAAGCTCACATTTTCCGGAATATGATCCAATAATTCTCTTTCTCTCAATTTTTAATTAGGTTTTTTTTTCTCAAGGCGCTTAATAAGTGAGACCCTCTAGGATGATTTTTATAGAGGTTTGCTTCCACATGGCCTAAACGTTGAAGCTTAAGCCTACGAGCTCAGTCGCACGAACACCTTCCTGGGCTTCGATGGTGGCATAAGGAATTAATTTCACCCTGGTTGTACGACGGCAGGGTGAATACACGTTGAGCTTACTCTTGCCCCGTCCTATGTTCCTATGATGAGCAGATGGATCCTGGGAGGAGCGTCGCCATGCCGGGTATCAGCCGTCGTTAACTTTTCGACAATAATCACACCAAGTCCTGATCGCTGTTAGTCTCTGCCAAAAATTGACCCCGTTGGCCGGGGTGTACCACGTCGGGGTCACGTGACTCGTAACCCTCACGTGTAATCACTAACACATTAAAAATAATGATTATTATTAATTACTTATATAATTTGTATTCGTTTCGTTAATACTTATATACATTTATTATTAATACTATTTGTTTATTAATTAATCATTTAGTCTTTATATTTCTTTTCTTATCTTTTTAGTACCTACAGCTATTTAAAGAAGTGATGCCTGAAAATCATTCGCAGTGGATTGTATCTAATGATAAATGCGTAGTTAAAAAAATCTGTAGTTATGTTATTGTGTAGAACAGTTGTCTTAGAGATGTTAGACGAAGGTACTTATATGTGGAAAAAAAAAACAAAACTAGAAAACAAATCAACACGTAAAAGTATGTTTGATGTAAAATCTCAAGGGAGTCGCGTAAGCGCGACGCGACTGGTATAGACTTCACAGCTTAATTTTCGCTAAATGAATTATTCGTTCACGTCGAGGTGGCGCCTTGTATTGACGTAGCAAAGTTTGCTAAATAGTTCGTTCCCACCGCTATTATTGTAGCGTGAAAGTTTTACAACGTATTCTGATGGCACAATAGCTTAGCTTAGTCCAAAATACTAATCAATTTTGAACAGACATTTGTTGTACATGTAATTTAATTCTAATTAATTTACCCTGTAAACGTAAAATAAGCAATTATTTCTTATAATTTACTAGCCGTGCGCCCGCGGCCGTGCCTTCGTTTCATTTGTTCTTCACTAACCCTTCACGAACCCTAATTATTTTCGAAAAATAAAATTACCATAAGTTAAGCGGAATAATTTCAGCTATCTAAGGAAAAAAAGTCCAGTCAAAAACGGGCCAGCCGTTCCTGAGATTATCTGGAACAAACAGACAGACAGACAAACATTTAAAGAAAATGTATTTTTGGTATAGGTATTGTAAATACATTTATTTTTAGAAAAAAAAAATATTTTGATATTTAAAACAGAGACTTCAGTTTTATTATATATAGTTTATAGATAGATTTATCGAATACCGGTTTCTCTGTTACGTTTGTCTTTAGTTTGTCTCCTCTAAAGATTTTCATCTTCTCTTGTCTCTTACCCTCTGTATATTTCTAAACCATTCATTTAATTATGAAGATACCTGGTGAGTTATTCTGAGCACTCTCTCTGAGCAAGGCTTCTAACCCAAAAAAAAAATACTTTCCATGTCCTTAATGTAAAAAAATATATCTTAAAAACGTACATAAGTGGTGATTTATCTCAAATATAGTGCAAAATTAATCTTAATCAAGTGGAGTGAAATGGTGCACTTTATTCTAAACTTTCATCAGCTTTCAAGTGGAAAAGAAATCCAAAAGAGTGGTATAAACGACATAATGCAAAATTATTAGATGTAACCAAACGTAGTCTATCGCACACCTACGAGTTGGCATCCCAAAGCGGCTTTAGTTCACCGATGAGTCTACGAAACGTTCCTTAAACCAGAATACTCAATTAATATGTTAATAATATGGAGGATTTAACAACGTTGTCGACAGTGCGAGTTGCAGTTACACTTGAGCTGAAATCTAGACTTACAATTAAACTGCAAGCAGGTAAGTAGAGATATTATTACACATCTATTAAAGCATTCGTTTGTCTTAATTCGTTACTGATTGTCTTTAATAAAACTCATATAATTCCAGAATATACGAGTACATATAAATTGTATCCTAAAAAGTAAAGTGTTATTAAGCGTTTACTGTTAGTACTATTTACTGCTATTGATTGAATCTTGTTAGTAAATTATGATTATAAACTCATTCATGGATTAAAGTGTATGCAAGATGAATGCGTTAGGAGTTTAAAGAGGCACTAGTAGTAGAGTTGAGAGGGCATCGTTTGTCGTGATTTGGAAATATTATGAGAAGAGATGAAGCGAATGTGGATGTGATAGTAATTAATATGAATGTGGAAGGATGAAAAAGTAGAGATAAGCTTGGGTAGATAAGCAAGTGTGTATGGAATGTGTGAGGAATAATAAGAAGGAAAAGAGAGTAAATGAGAAAATGATAGTTGATAGGGATGTTTCAAAAAAAAAAAACATACTACGTCAACCCCAAGTCTGAAAAAAAAATGAAAAAATAATGATTATGATGCTAAATCTTTTCGTTTTGTGAATTTTATGTAGTCAATTCAACAAACAGTATATATTAGTAAGATTAATTAATAAATAATACATTATTTTAGGACATTCTTTTAAATTTTATTAACCACCCACTTCGGCTTCGCATAGGTAAATAGAACACTTAAATTAAAAATATATATTTATAATCTATGTTACTCACTGATAATGTAGCTTTCTACAGATGAAAGACTTTTTAAAACCGCTTAAGTAGTTTTTGAGTTTATCCATAACAAACAAAAAAAAGTACCTCTTTATATATATTTTTAAATTACAATAATATATCACTCTATTACTATTACTTATGGTAAGAAATACATACGATTAATGTAGCTAATATTATGTCACTGGTTCTATGCTTAACTGTAACTTACGTACGTCAGTGTTGTTACGTGCAAAAAATAACATATTACGAAGTCACTGCGGTAATGATTTCGAAACTAGAGCACGCCTTTCACTGGTTACGATTGGAAGCAAATTTGTATATATGTGAATCAATTTTTTATTATCGTTTATATACCTTCGATAGCTCAGTTGGTAGAGCGGTGGACTGTAGTTGGTTAGCATATGGTAATCCATAGGTCGCTGGTTCAAATCCGGCTCGAAGGAGTGTCTTTTTAAGTTTTTATTATTATAGTTAAAAGACGGCAACCAAAACACATTTGTGTATATTTCCTTAATCTACACCTGATTATTTGTTAATCAGGTAAACAAGAGTGTGTGAATATACATGAACATATATATATATATATATATATATATAATAGCTACAACCGCGTTTCATATATTCTTCACTGTGAATTATAGTTTTTAATTTTTTTACACGGAACCCTAATTATTTACATAAACTTTTTTTGTATTAAGAGAAAGCAAAGATATTTCTCACAAATGCAAATACCTACCAATAAAACTGTGCATTGAATCGGATTTTGTGTAAACTTTATGAGTCTCAATTTACCCGGTGTAACTTTATCTATCTACCAAAAAACTTTACTTAAAAAAACTATTTCAAAATTTAATTTTGACATCACAAACAGACACTTCAATTTTATTCATTGAATAATTTATCTATGGTATAGAGAATTATTTTCTATAAAATACTTATTTATTGATCACTTTACAACCGAGTCGCATTAAACTAGTCGCGGGACTTGTAGTAAATGTTAACAGAATGATATATGTAGGTTTGAAATGAAAATAGAATAAAACAAGAGCAGTTGCAGCTCCAGCGCAGGTTCGTCAGCATTCACTAAGGCTAGTACGATCCTGCTAAACAATTTTTTAACAAAAAGAAATTCCTTCGAGCCGGATTTGAACCAGCGACCTATGGATGACCATCGCTAACCAACTACAGTCCACCGCTCTACCAACTGAGCTATCGAAGGCACGTGAGAGAAGGTGAAATTTATAACCATGTGTCGTATTTTTTATCACAGTTTCTATGTCGCAATTAAACTTAATTGAAAGACAAGTTTTATGAAAGACGTATTATATAGTGCGTCGTTGCAATTTTGTGTTAAACTAACGAGCAAGTTGCAAGCAATTGGCTAAGCTATTAATTATAATAACTTACTATTTATTATACTTACCACTTCTTATACTATAATATACTTTGAGCTTTGTTTCACTAAACATCGCTAAAGACATAACAAATAACTTCTTTATATTTGATCTCTTTTTACCCAATTATTTTCTAAAAGAATACTGTAGGCGACACGCAGTTGTCAGTTTTCGTCCGAGTCAGCATATTTTCACGAGATTGTAAGAAAAAATGCAAGGCCTCTCTTGAGGCATGACCACTTTTAAAATATCCGATTCTCAAAAGAAATTTCAATCGTTATCCTACTGATAAACGAATCATTTGATTGATATTGTTTCCTGACTCCAGTAGTATACGATACGAATTGAATGATAACATCATAAATTTTAACATAACATCTTTGAAAAAATATCCAAACCCATCAAGTGCTGAAAGAAGTAGAATACTCATATACTAAGCTAAATTCTTGAGTATTATATATTACAAGGCTACTCTTTACCATTTATTCTGCTTGAAAAACGCATTTATGCTGCGATAAGAGGTGGTAGACTGTCGTGTCCTTTTGGAACTTTGACATACTCGCAAAAAAACGGAAAGAGGAATAGGGAGCGGAACCTTTTACTTCATCCTCAGATAGATGGACCGGAATATGGATGGCTCGTATTAACCTTCTCCCATTCATAGTCTCGCAACTCAGGGTGCCAACCTCATTAAGAAACGGTAATAGAGAAGTAGGCACGGCCCAATGAATGTTATCCCTTTGAGTGGGGCTTAGCTTGGCCTGCGCGCAGAAGTTATCTGGAAGCATGCGAAAGCGTCTCCAGACCTTGTTGGAAAAGTGATGTTGAAGAAACCCGTTTTAAATAATTGCACTTAAATATGGAACACGAAAATATAAAAAAATAAGAGACCCAAGGAGTTTTAGTCGTAATATCGTTTACATTTTGGCCCAACTTGACTCCTGAAGGGAGCCGACACTCATGTCGCATAAAGATTTTTCTTTGATAAAAAGGCCTTTCTATTTGTCTGTTCACTCCGGGTCCCACTCCGGTGGTAGTCACAGGACATGCTCTGTTCCCCAACTGGGGAGGCTCTTGACGTCGCTACCAGCGCGATACAGTGCCACTGATCATGTATCAAGCATGACACGCACAACACTGCATACACACTCCTTCACATAAACACGCAGGTACATAGGTCTTGTAAGGGACCTTTTTTAAAATTAATGTGTCGAGTACCCATAAAAATAAGACAATAGGAAAACAATGGAAAGCAGGCGTAAACGCCAGGTAAGTGCTCTAGGGGTTAATATATAAAAAATGTAGGGATTAGCTAGGATTAAAATTC
This sequence comes from Samia ricini, assembly GCA_014132275.2. Classification (NCBI taxonomy): domain Eukaryota; kingdom Metazoa; phylum Arthropoda; class Insecta; order Lepidoptera; family Saturniidae; genus Samia; species Samia ricini. The sequence goes on along the minus strand of AP028159.1, from coordinate 26,418,087 downwards.
CGCAGGAGTTTTCACACTCAGGTAGCGGCTAAGCTGAGGTTCGAACCCTTGTGCTAGTTACCTTTTGTGGCTGAGCGCCTTTAGCACTAGCTCACAAAGTTCGGTGAAGCTGTAAAGGCCCTTCCGGTCAACAGCATTAGATAGGTTCCAAAAAAAAATTTTTATTTATAAGTATAGATTATTGATTGTTCATTTCTACTAGAATACTATAAATGAGCAAAAGTAACTCCTTCGAGCCGGATTTGAACCAGCGACCTATGGATATCAATCATTCTTCAACTACAGTCCACCGCTCTACCAACTGAGCTATCGAAGGTACGAGAGTGATCGACAAAATTTACAACCTGAACGTCTTTTGTATAATTTATAATAAATGGTTATATATTATTAACAGAGACTATAAAATATAATAATTTATCTATGTTATTAATCATGTATTGTGGTTATATTCGTAATGGTATATTTAAGAATGTGAAGCCGTTAAAAAACTCACATTTTGGTCAAATAAATTAATTTGAATTTAAGTAAAATACTTTCACTAGATATCCAGCGACATCGTACGGAATTCAAATAGAACACGTTAAACAATCACAAAAGGAACTATCAATAATGATCTCTTTTACAAAAAATCATTGATATTAGGGAATTCTTGTGATTCTTTTGATAACCGCCGGAGTAACTGCAACTATCACGTTTGAATATCTTTCAGCAAGCATCGATAGAATTGCAGCTGCGTTACTTGAGAGCAAGTATATCTATATTTAGTATGTCTATTATCCTAAACCGCATCATCAATTAACATTAGGTAAGGTTGTATTCAAAGCGCTGAGCCTATAGAGTATTAAAAATAATAAAAACTTGATATTACTAAAATGGAGATTTGGCTCCATTTCGTATTAATACATGAATCCGGTCTCCCAAACAAAATTGAATTGCACGTTGCTTGCAATTTTGCATTATTACGTAAATACTAGAAACTAGATAAATTAATCAATTGCGAAATTTGTAAAATGAAAACACCTAAATTATGTACACATATTTCAGTATGAATGATGCAAAAACATTCCTTCGAGCAAGATTTGAACTAGCAACCTATGGATTTTTTCGTGGCTTAACAACTACAAACCACCGCTCTACTAACTGAGCTATCGAACGACTATTAAAAATTAAAATTATATCTCATAATTATTACTGACATATATATTTCGATAAGGGTGGAAACAATCCATGTCTGAGATGCAATCGTCGCATTACGTCCTATAAAAATCAACCCAACTACTAACTAAAGAGGTACAAGCGCGCTACCTAAGATCTGATCACTATTAGGAACGGCAACCTTTATTCGTTTTTATATACCAAGATTTAAGGTTTGATTATAATCCCTTCTGACGTTAAATTGTGATGTACTGCTATGTAATGCTACTAAAAGACATCTACAGATCTTTGGTGGTGGATTTTAAACTGTAGATTTTGACAGCTGGCTAGATATAAATGACCTATCATGATGGCCGATGGCGACCTATAATATTGTTTTCAAAAGCGAAAGCTTAAGCTTTCGAGTTGAATCAACATTAGTCGACTTTGCATTCAACCAAACACCCATTAAGCAATCATAATTTTTGAAACAAGTTGAGAGAGAAAGAGAAATCAATAGATTTTAATGAAACAATGAAAGTAAAACTGTTAATATTCCAGTAAATAATGTGGCGCCTACTCTCAACAAGGTTTAGTTATTGCGAGAAATGTCATAATAGGCTTCATTTCAAAAAAGAAATAATATTCTTCCGATTGTATAAATAACAAGCTATTATGGTATACCGTTAACAATAAAGTTACCTTTAAAATGCTCTACTGCAATGATCGTAATTTATTGAAAGAACTTTTTCACTGACTCCTTAACCCTTGTGTTTGTTTTTATAGCCGCAAATAATTCAGTGGACAGAATACCTTAGCAAAACTTTCCATTCTACGTATTTAAGCGACGCGACGTCCGGAAGTAGTGGCGTGTCGTCTAGAGCTTATAGCTACCGTCATCCCTTACCAAGTGACTACAATAACAACGCATTTACAGAATATTTAACATTCATTGAACTATTTATATACCGAACACGTGTTCAAATTTACAATACAGCAGCAATGGATTGTAAATACGTTTATAAATGTTGCAGTTATTATTAATTCAAGCATGAAGAAATCGTAACTAATTTGAATAGAAACTGTCGTGGTGGGCTAACGATAGCGGCAGTACTTCCGACCTGTCCTGCATCGGACAACCCTTATATAAACAAACTTTAACTATTTCCCAAAGAATTCTAAGTCGTACGTCAACTGCGTTAACTGTACTTTATGTATTATTCGCATTCTAGATATTCCTTCTCCCTATTGGGTTTTCTGTTAACTCGTACAACAATTGAAAGGGTGTTGTTTAAATAGTAAGTTTCATGTTAACTTAAAATAAATGTCAATAATTTTAATTGAGATTTTAACTGCTCTAAAAATAAAATTAAAAAAAAAAAAACACTCAGCAAGCTATGGAATGAACTAGTCTACGATTATTGTTTCATATAATTCATAACAACTTTATACAACGAAGTTTAACAATAAAAACATTTTTTTATGGTGGATTTGGCTGTTTATTTATTTAAAACAAAAAGTCAATATATAAATTCCTACTATAAGGTTTTCTTGCAAGAATAATGTACAAAATTGATCGATCGAATCGGAATTAAGTTTAATTATTTTTTCGCATTATAGTGTGTATGATCTACAGATATTTAATATGATCTTTTCTGTAGGTACTCTTGATAAAATTAATATTATCTTTCAGAACATTTTAAGAGGTCATTTATCAATTCGCAATAACGAGTAACACCTGATTACATGCTTCGATCCCGATAAAAAGAAGGTATCGTGAAGCAGTAAAAAGATTATTCCTTCGAGCCGGATTTGAACCAGCGACCTATGGATACCAATTCATAACCATCTACAGTCCACCGCTCTACCAACTGAGCTATCGAAGGCACAGCAAACTTTCTCAAATTTACGTTTAAATTATCAATTAAATTACTAGATGAAGTAGTAGGTTGGAATGGTCTTTCATAATATCTACACTAAAAAATATAATTGAAATGTCTGTTTGTAATGTCAATTTTTTTTTTTACTAAATAGGTATGAATGTATACACGACACCTATATCAAACATGCAGTTTTTGGAATTTTTGTCTGTCTGTTTGTTCCGTGTAATCTCCGAAACGGCTGGACGGATTTTGACGGGATTTTGTTGGTAGATAGCTGAAGTTACTCCGGGTTACTTAATGTACTTTTAATTGTCGAAAATAATTAGGGTTCCGTGTAAAAAAAAACTCATAAAAAATTTGATAAAATCCGATTATATGCACAGTTTTACGGGCGAGTGCTTGAATTTCTGAGAAATATATTCACTTTACCTTAGTACTACATTTTTTAAGGAGAATAATTAGGGTTCCAAATAAAAAAAATTAAAATGCAGAGAAGAACATATAAAACGCGAGCGCAGCCGCGGTGCACAGCTAGTTAGTGAATAAATATGCACGTGAGTACACAAGTCACGTTCATATTACATAATATTATGTTCAATCTTTCATTATGACCTGTATTGACTACAATGAAGTGAACAAATTTTTAACTCTGATATTTATTACAATCTATACAGATTAATAGTTAATTTTTAAAGTAATATATTTGGACAATATCAATGGATTGGATTAAGGGACATAGACTATTTAAAATTTATCAGTTTATTATTTAAATAAAAACAACAATAATCTTATGATGTTTTTGCAGAACCATCTCCAACTATTATAGTTATAGATAGTCAAATTTTGAATAAGGTTTGTGCAATAAGGAAGCCATTTTGAATTGTCACTTTCATCATTTGGTCATCATCAATTCCCAGGATTAAACCAATAGCTTTTTATTTAAAAAAAAACCAACATAATTTACCCCAATGTAGAAGAATACAAAAAGGACTACGAAAAAAAAAATTACCTATTACAATTTGTGATAATAATTTACTAAAGTTCTTCTCCAAAGGTTTCATAAAATTACTAAATCATTCCATCCACCAATTTAACCGAAAGATGTCCATGCTAGGATATAGCTCTTCCCATGACGGAGGTCTTGCGCCACCTGCATCCAGCGGATTTCAGCTACCTTCACCAGCTCGCCGGTCCACCTTGTAAGAGCCCTACCCACGCTGCGTCTTCCGGTTCGCGGCAGTCATTCATAAAACCATTAGGTAACATTTTTTTTAAAATACGGTTTAAGTCAAATGCATTTAAAATAGAATACATAAGATAGGTACACATAATGACAACAGTCTACCAATTGAAATGAAATTATCAGCGTTATTATGTACGACAAAACGCATTTAATATTTACATGATAATTTGACAGCTATCATAGAAAGGGCACTTTCGAAAGATCAAACGTAAGCTTATCGAATAATTCAAAACGGGCCTGCCGCTTAGCATAAGGTCAATCTGACATTTCGTTCAACATTTACGTCGCCACCAATTCATAACATCGTAACGTAAGGAAACAACTGACACGCAACAGCGAAATTAGGGATGGGTTTTTATTTGTCGATGCTTATCGATATTTTAATAATTAAATACCCATCCGTAATATGTAATACCAAAACTATATACATGTTTTAATGAAAGTATTCAACTAGCGCTACACCGCGGTTCATATTAACTACATTACAATAGGGTATTTTACTGGTATATAATTTATTGAAAACAACAGGCTTAGAGAAAAATATTATACTATATATACTGAAAAAATAAACTCATACGGCTAATAGAATCCGATATCACGTGCGAAAATAGGATCTTTCCCTTTCAACCGATCCAGTATGCGTGCCAGCGCCCACACCCACGTAACCGCCGTTCCCACCGTCGGGGAAAGGCGGCTAATTTTGCTCCCGCACACTCTCCGGGTCCCCCTCAGGCGGCGACCCAAGACGTGTGTCTCGTTCCCCAACTGGGGAGGCTCTTGACGTCGCCGCCAGCGCGATACAGTAACACTGCCCATTCATTGAAAATTACACACACAAAACTGCATACACACTCCTGCACACAACACGCAGGTACATAGGTCCTGTAAGGAACCTTTTTTTATGCTAAATAAAAAAATGTAGCGTTTAGATAGGATTCAATTCGCGAGAGAGTTTGAATACTCAGGTGACGGCCAAGCCGAGGTTCGTACCATTTTGGTAACCCTTGTGCTAGTCACCTTTTGCGACTGAGTGCCTTCAGCACTCGCCCCCAAAGTCACGGTGAAGCTGTAAAGGCCCTTCCGGTCAACAGAGTTAGCTAGGTTAGAAAAAAAAATTAAAAAAAGAGATTTTTGGTAGGGATTGAGAGGGAGTCCTCTATCCCTTGCCCGCATAACGATTGTCATTATAGAATTTGTATGAAGTGTTTGAAGCATACTATAGTGGGCTTTCTCTCTCTCTAGGATATAATTAAATTGCTTAAGTGCCTTCTTTCAACCTCTTTTTAGTTTAGTTTTCGTTGGTTTACATTATTTGATGAGACAATAAAAAAAATATACATTCTCCTTCTTAAATATTCAATATTGACCGCATAGTGAAAATTAGCTTTTCTATATCAGAGATATGAAGCAGCACGTTCTTGTCGATGTTACAGTCAAGTAAGTGGCGCTTCATGTCTACGAAAACAAAAGAAGACTGTAATATATTATTATGCTAAAAAAATAAGTATATGGACTACTTTTCGAAACTTTTTGAGGGAAAGTATCAAATATCAATTAGCTTTTAACATAGTTGAATGACCTTTTATCGCTCTGCAAGTTTATACGTCTATTGACTTATGTTGTCGACTTATACTAGTAGATGAAATTTTCTAAGCAGCTTCTATTGCTCAAAAAGTAAAAGAAACATTTTAAACAGTAGAAATCTGACATAACCCACTTATTTATTCTTTTGTTATTATTGGTGGTATTTCCAACTTCAAAAAGTTGTTGACGAAACTTGCGTTATTTGTATTAGGTATGAATTACCAAAATTAACATAACTGTTACAATTAAAAACATTAATCGCTTCTCCGGCAAAATATTAGATATAGACCTATTATTAGATAGAGAGAGACTAGATATATTATTTTTTACAGAAACTTGGCTTAAACCGGATAGGATGTTATTTGATGTGCCACACTTTTCAGTTGCTAGTGTATTTAATAGAACAATCGCTGCCGGTGGTGGTTGCATTATACTATCTAAAAATAAATTCAACCTTAAAAACCGAAAAGATATATATAGTCTCTCTATAGATCGTGTTTGTGAAGTGGCTTGCGCAGAGATGGTAGATTTAATTATATTATGTGTTTATAGACTTCCAGCCTCAAATGTTCTTCAATTCTTACAAACAATGGAGGTTATTTTAGTAAAAATGTTCAATTCTAAAAAGCGAGTGTTAGTTTGTGGTGATTTTAATATAGATATTTTAGGCTCCACGCCAGAGGTCACTATGTTCATGTCGTTGTTTATATCATATAATTTTAATCCACTCTTTAATGAACCAACAAGAACTATGGCTCACACTGCATCTTTTATCGAAAATATTTTTACTAATTTTAAAACCATTGGCGGTGATATAATATCCGGAATACGGTCTGATCACAAAGGTCAGCTCGTTAAAATTAGCTGTCATAAACCTAATTATGACTATATGAAAACTACCAGACTTATATCCAAAAGTAGATTTGATAGTTTAAATAATCATATTCGCCAGCAAATGTCTACTAAGAATTTTAACAATCGAGATCTAAATAACGACTACGAAAACTTGTTTAAGATTATAAGTAATGAATTTAATAAACAATGCCCAATAAAGGTTGTTATTGACAGAAAAAAAATTGCATTCAGTGAATGGGCAACTAAAGGAATAAAAAAAGTAGAGAGTGTTTATATGAACTATATCATAGAAAATCACTAACTACTAATTCATCATTTCATGCTTATGTCAGGGAATATTCAAAAACTTTTGAACGTGTATGTATAGAAGCTAAAGCAAAAATTTTGGGAAATAAAGTTCTCGTGTCTAAAAATAAGGTCAAAACCGTCTGGCACATCATAAATAAAGAAACAGGAAATAGTAAAATAAATAATAATACACTTAATCTGAACATATTTGAACATATTTCAAACAGTTTAGAGGTAGCAACTGTTTTTCAGGACTACTTCACTAACATACCTCTTGAAGTTACAAAACATATAACTTCATCACCCCATGGTGCCGCATTGCTCCTTAATAACTTAAGTGCTCCTATAAATTCAAAATTCTATTTTACATCTATTACTGCAGGTGACATATTAAAAGCCTTCAAGCAATTAAATTTAAAACATACACAAGACATATGGGGAATGTCGGTAATGGTTCTTCAAACCATGATTGTTAATATTTCACGATATTTGGCTAACATGTTTAACGGATGCATAGCAGCAGGCACTTTCCCTAATTTAATGAAAATGAGTAAAGTGGTACCCTTATTTAAATCAGGTTGCAGAAGTAGTCTTGAAAATTGTAGACCAATTTCAGTACTTCCATCGATTAGTAAGATTTTCGAAAAGATTATGCTTAATCAGTTAGTTGAATACTTTAGAGCAGAAAAGATTTTAGATGATCGGCAGTTTGGTTTCACGAAATCCAAATCTACCACTGACGCTGGTGCAACGTTAATAAGTCACATATTGGGAGCTTGGGAGATTTGGCAGGATGCAATAGGTGTATTCTGCGATCTCTCAAAGGCCTTTGACTGCGTTGATCACAGTACACTTATACTGAAACTAAAACATTATGGTGTTTCTGAAACCTCTGTCTCCTTCCTGGCCTCTTACTTAACAAACTGATGTAAATGTTAATGGGGTTACCTCCACTGGATCATTAGTTAGAATCGGTGTGTCGCAGGGGTCGATTTTGGAACCGTTTTTATTCCTGGTTTATATTAATGACTTACCGTTAATGGTTAATAACTCAGCTGATATGGTTCCATTTGCAGACGATACTTCACTTATATTTAAAGTAAAAAGAAAAAATTCAGAGATTAGGCACTTTAATAATACACTAGTAAACATTTCCAAATGGTTTGCCTTAAATAATTTACTTCTTAACACTAAGAAAACGAAATGTATAAAACTTATGTTGCCCAATGTGCAACATATTGATTGATTGTAAGTTAGAGATAGAAGGGAATTTAGTAGGCTTAGTTGACAAAACTCTGTTTTTAGGTATCACAATTGATAATAAGTTACAATGGGGTCCGCATATTAAAACTTTGGAAGGAAGGCTTAGTTCCGCTGCTTTTGCGGTTCGGAAAATTCGCCAGTTGACGGATATTGCTACTGCTAGGTTAGTCTACTTTGCTTACTTTCACAGCTTAATGTCTTACGGTATTTTACTGTGGGGTACAGCAGCAGAGGTAGACACCATTTTTACGTTACAAAAGAGAGCTGTTCGAGCAATATACAATATAGGACCTCGCGAATCTCTAAAGAACAAGTTTCAAGAATATGATATCTTAACTTTGCCCTCCCAATACATCTTCGATATCTTAATGCATATTCGTAAAAATTAAGACAAGCTAGATCTAGTGAATGATCGTCATAATTTTAATATTAGACTAGCTGTGCCCGCAACTTCGTCTGCGTGGAATAGTGACTTTAGGTAGCATTTTTCGGATTTTGGTTTATTCTGGATTATAATCACCGTCGTTACATCGTATAGCCATCGGGGAACAAAGCATACAGGCTGCTAGAATTATTAACACCTGATAAAACCACATAAAGCTGACCGTGCGAAAAACAGCTAATACTTAGATCCACATCCACAACTTTTAGCGTCTGACCATAGGCTTTATTAATTGTCATCTCAAAACTGGCTCACTATCATGGCTCATAAGCTCACTGGAAACTAAACTCGTTTAAACCCGGAACCCGGAACCCGAGGCATAAAAACACTATCACCTGTTAAAATATCTGCTTCTATCAGGTTTCGCAGAATCAGAAATTTAAAAGAGAAAAATTCACTTTTATTCTAGTATTGTTGCAAAGTTTTGGCGGTGTTAAATTTCTTAGCAGCATTATGGGTACGCCGACTTTAAATTTATTTTATGAGATGGTAGTCCAGGAGCGCTGAGGGATTCCAAAAATTCTACTGGGTAATTGGTAGATTCTTCATCTTTCATAACTCTGTTAATGGAGATATACTCTACATTATCCTCCGAAACAAAGCTCAAAACTTCAGCATTTATTGCTGCTGCTTGGTCGTTTAGTGGACTTAAAATAGCTCTTTCGCAAAGCCATGAATTTTCGCAAGTTAGTATTTGCGTTGCGTTTCCATACACGGATGATATGAGGTCTCGCATTCATGAAACTTCGCAGCATAGGTTTGCGTTTAGAACAAATTTTGCTTGTCCCTGCGGATACACACCGTTACCGATCTCAAGTTACTATAGAGAAAATATAGTAGATATAATATAATAGATACAACAATTTCATCTAATTTGTATCGGGTATGAATAAAACTGTAAGGCTGATATTTTTTATTATAATTTGTTATGCTAGTGCTTGGATTTACTTGGTAGAGTCTGAAATTGTACTCATCCTGACCATGCAAATATATCAAAGGATACTGCAGGGCATCGGAGGGCATATGCTCGGTGTGTGTTTCACAAATACGTTGTAAGCGATCATCATGAGTGCGCTGCACGATGTCACGTCTATCACATTCCTAATTGACTAACATTACTGCAACTTCGTCTGCAACGGGGATAGTGTACTTTTCACGATGTTCTTCCGCAGGACGTCTATTAGCCTTATTTATAACTTTATAATTGTTATTTTGGCCTTGTTGGATGGAATCTATTGCGGTTTTGAAACTTCTGACATAGGGATTTACTTGATGTAACATATTCTCAAGTTGAAATATAAAGTTGATGTTCAGCTGAGGAAAGTTATGATGTCGGATATGGGCCTGTTCAATTTCCGCTCCAATTTCTGGGTTTTCTATCAAACTTGATAACATTTTATTGAGTATATGCCGAAGTCGATCGGGATTTAGTCGTGACTGACGTTGTTCTGCAGTTTCTTTCTTCTTCTCGATCAGCTGTTAATCGAGATTCACAATCTAAGCTACTTTCCAGCTTTCTAGACTGCAAAGTTCGTGCTTTTGAACTCAGCCGGGTTTCCCTATAAGTAAAGGTCTCAGACTCACGCAATATTGCATGAGCCTTGCGATCGGTAGACAAACGTGCTTCACGCTGTTCCCTGTTCATCCTAACTTAAGTAGCCATCATTCGAGAACGATGTGAACTCAACCGAGATTTTCGCTGAGCTGAAGTTTCTATAATATGAAACCTGGCCTGACGTTACTGAAATGCAGTGAACTAATCAGAACTAATCTCATCCTTATTGCATTTCTGCTGCTCCGGGGGAGGTTGGATCTTTTTCGAGGCATTCTTATAAGAAGTAGTAATTAGTACTAACTCAGCGTTATTTAGTGAACACATACTCATCATAAACAAAAAATTTAGATACTTACAGATTATTATACAGTTTAATAACTATTAAGACGTATTAACCTAACCTATTAATTATCGAAAATAAAAGAAATGTCTAATATATACATTTATGTATTAATTAATCGCAAATTACTAAATTGTTTTTTTAAACATAAAAATTAAGAACTTGTATAAACTTGTATTTACAGTTTAACTAATAAGACGTGTTTACCTAATTTGAAAACTAATTAACCTATACTATATACATACAATATGTATTTACAAACCCTAAAATATAAATAAATAAAATAAGCAAACAGTCAGTGTTATCGAATGGAACTGTTACGCTATGCGCCTCCGAAAGCGGTCCGGCTCTCGACGTGCTTTATCTATACATATATAAACAACCTGAATGCCAGCCTAACCTGAACCCTATTTCATATTAATGATGATATATGTCTGAGGTCAACTTAAATTGGAATCATAACATTTCCGAAACTGATCATTTTTAACTTCTATTTATTTATCATATTATTATTATTATTATATAATCATACTTTTATATAAACCATTATGGTGTTTAGTAAAGTTTCATACAATGCATCTGAACAGAGAAAGAATTTAGATAGAATAAATGTTCAACGTGATTCTTTAAATTGACATAACTTTTTTATTTATTTACCGATTGACATGAAACAAACACTAAATGTTAAGTGAAGCTTACTACAATATATTAGTGAAACTACATCTAAATCAGATAAGCCGTTTCTGAGATTAGCGTGCACAAACGCACAGACAAACAGACAAACAGACAAAAATTTTAAAAATTATAGTTTTGGGTCCTATTTGCGTTTATAAAGGTCCTAATAATATTTTTTCTCATATATCTCCCATGTACAGACAGCGATCCGTTACATTTTTATTATATGTATAGATGTAAAGACAAGTTGGCCGTCCCTCGCTTTAGGTTAAGTAAGTGTAATAAAAGTTTTATAGGTAATAGTATTCGGTTTTACAATAAGATCCAAAGTAACATTACCGATTTACCTGACAATAAGTTCAAGTATTATGTCAAGCAAGTTTTAATCTCAAAAGGTTATTACAGGGTGGATCATTACGTGAACGATAGTGATGTCTGGAATTAACCCACATCTCTGTGCTTCCACTAACATTATTAAGACTACGATTTGTATAGTTTTTTTTATATGACAAAAAAAAATGATATACATTATATTTATAATAAAAAAGAACCAGATCGAGTTTCTTGCCGTCTCTTCTCGACTGGGTTGTTTTCCGAACCGGTGGTAGTGTTTTAGACGTTCATAAGCGCCTTCTTAGGGCATAAATTGAATAAATAAATTTTGATTTTCATTTGATTTTGTTATAATGTTCTCTTGAAAGAAAAATGTAAATGAAATCGATCAATAACGGAATGAATTTGATTTGCTATTTCAAAGTAAATTTCAGTATTTCCTTTATTATTTCTTTTTAAACAAAGTATGATCTGATTATATTCTCAAGGTATTTTATATGATCTTTTGTGTAGGTACTCTTGATAAAGTTAATATTTTCTTTGAAAATATTTTACGAGGTTATTTATAAATTCGTAATGATGAATAACAGCTGATTACATGATTCGATCCTGATAAAAAAAAGAAGCCGTGAAGCAGTAAAAAAGACGACGATTCCTTCGAGCCGGATTTGAACCAGCGACCTATGGATATCAATTCCTAACCATCTACAGTCCACCGCTCTACCAACTGAGCTATCGAAGGTGCAGTAAAAGGTTTCAAATTTACGTTGAAATTATTAATGAAATGATTAGAAAGTTGGCGGTTAGAATAGTCTTTCATAATATAATTATCTTTAAAATAGCTTTTATCGCTCTGCAAGTTTATAAGTCAGTTGACTGAAGTCGACCTACGAGTAGATGAAATGTTCTAAGCAGTTTCTGTTTTCTTGCTAAAGACAAAGTAGAAGAAGAAGCATTTTCGACAGTACAAGTCTAACATAACCCACTTATTTATTCGTTTTCTATTATTGGTGATCTTCACAACTTAAAGAAGTTGACGAAACTTGTGTAATCTGTTTTAGATACGAAATAACAAAATTAACATAATTGTTATATTATTATGAACTCAAATAATTACTTATTTTTTAATAATCAGTTCCTTTTATTTTATCGATAAAATAGGCATTAAACATCATCACAACATTAATAACTCACCTTTACCATAAACAGAAGGGTACCTAAGTGGCACTAGAGACGAAATTCCCTTGTCACATCGCCTTTACTAAATTTATTGATACGAAACTTAGGAAAGAATGCTCGATTTAATTATAGCTGTAATTTTAAACTGCTCGTTGACACGAAACGAGTTTTGTAACAAACAACGTGCTAACTATTCCGTTTAATATGGAAATCAAGTTTTAATTTATATCACCTACGTTATTATTAATTCACTACCACGAGTCTCACTTACGATTATTTGATAAATTATTGTGAGAATATCGTTATTATTTTACACAAATGATTGTTAAATGTTTTTTTTTATGTAATACTCATCTATGTATATATATCGTTATAGTCGAGTTTACAGATGGATACTGAGTTCAGACAAGATAAGTATGAATCGATCATTTGCTATTTAGAAAATATGCAAGAGTGACGAATTGCGGAGAATAAGTAGAAACAAATAAATGCCCAAAATCGAGGTTCAAGTACAGTAGCGTGACTTGGGAGACTTCTATGCCCAGCACTTGACTAGTACGGGCAGAATAAGAAGATATTTCTATTGTTTTGGGTGGATAGAATTAACCATAGATAAGTGTTATTCACTTATCTGTGGGCTGAACCATCATATTTACCTATCTCTCGCTTACTGTATATTTATTGATCCTGTCATCAACTACATTAATTTTAAGATTTTTCATTACCATTACCATTAACATACCAGATACCATTAAAAAACAAAACCCAGTCATCTTAATAAATAAATGTTATGTAAGAATTTCAACTAATTATATTTATATCACAGTTATTAACTAATAATTTGCACGTATCACGAATTATGGTCAAAAGTATATTAACAACCAGCTTTGTGCTCGCGGATACGCGCGCGTTTCATGTGTTCTTCACTGTGTTTTAATTTTTTTACGCGAAACCCTTATTAATTATTTTCGAAAATCAAAAGTATCCTAAGTTACGCGGAGTAACTTAAGCTATCTACCAAAAAAGTCCCGTCAAAATCGGACAGACAAAAATTTAAAAAAATATATTTTTGTATAGGTCTCGTATATACATTCATATGTATTCAGTAAAAAAATGTTATTTTGACGTTTCAAATAGACATTTAAATTTTATTTATTAGTATAGATAAGATCTAATATCTAGAAAAAGTTTACTCCTTACATTACTATTCGACATGGTTATATCGGCTATGAAAAACCTTTCATGAAAAGATTCATGTTTCTTCTAACCATAATATTATTATTATTCCTTTGTAATACAGAAAACGTCGATAAAATATATTCAAGTCGTATCAATCAAAAATACTTCGGCTAATTTTACAACTGCGCCTAATTAAGTCAATCTCCCATTAAATCCCCCTTTCTTAGCGACTTGTCTTCCATCTGAAGGCGCATAAAACGCGAGAAAACCTAATGCCATTTCACGCCGGAGTAAACCTTTCTCTTAGAGTTAACGTCTATTTAAACTCGGCTTAAGTTAATCGATCGCGAAGGCCTTTAATTATGGCTTTATCTTAGAAGCAATGAGGATCGAAGTGAGCGGATTTAAATTGACTTGAATTAACGTGAGTACCAAGTTGGAAGATTTTCATTAATTTAAAAGATGAGTTGGGTCTTGCTTTGAACGCACGTCTCACAATTTCTTTGTTCCACAAATCATTTATATATATTTGTAGGTTCTACCCGGCATTGACTGGGTTATATTTATGTAAAAATATTAAAAAGGTCAGTACTATTAATAATAATAATATTTTATAAAACTTTTAATGTAAAATAAGAAAAAATAGCCTTCGCAACTTTATAAAATCCGATCATAACTGGTTAAGTAGATTTAAAGAGTTGGTCAAACGAAAAAAAAAAAACCAGTGGTGCCGGCTAAGAATAGTACCACCCCATATCTTCCCGTTACTGTCGTAAAAGGCGACTAAGGGATATAAACGAGTAGATGGGCAACAGCATTCTCTGGGTACTAAAACACCTTAGTGTGATCGCCAACCCGAAAGCCAAACGTGGCGATTTTGATAATCGCCCCCTTAATGGTGGAGACCTATGTCCATAGTGGACGTCTTATGCTTGAATGAATGAAAAAAAAAACATTTACCATCGTTATATATGCATAGTATATATATACAATATATATGGGGATCACAGTACTTTCAACAGTTGACAATTTTTTACATTAAAATACTAGATATGCCAGCGAACTCCCTCAAATACAAGAATTTTTAAACTTTTTCAAACAATTATTTGCTGCTCTGTATCTCTAAAATATTCATTGATTTACAAGAAAACGATGGTGGTGCTTTTTGGTGTAGACATCATTCACTATAACCGTCATAATTATTTCCAAATGTTACCTGTAAAATCTGACTAAAGAAAGTATCTATGATAACTTTTATTTTTATCAAATTAATTAGTTTAGTGATTCTTGAGTTATAAGCCAACTAACATACAGACAGACAAGAAAACGCTACCTTTTATTGTCACTAAGCATTAATTATATTTATGTAATAAAATAATTCATACACTAATTACATATTTTAAGTACATTCATAAACAAATATTTATATCTATGCCTTATGTCCTCTCTTTTATATTATCTTGTAATCGACATAGTACATATCTGAGATATAAATGTATTTAACTAATAACTCTTTCACTAGATATAGATTTGACATTCTATAAAAATCGTTCTTATAAAGTAAAAATTGCAGAGAAAATTATTTACCGCGTATCATGTTCATTGTCTTAACCTCAAATATATTAAAACTCACGGTCTATAAAAATAGCATGAACAATCAAAGTAATAGTACAGATGAAAACAAGTTATAAAGTATGAAACCTACACTGAATTAAATATAGTATAAGCGAATATCCAAGAGTAAAATTTGTCTATCCGAATTAGCGTTAAACCACCAACCTGCAGTGTCGCTATATTAATATTCATAATCGAGGCTCCTCACCACGTTATGCTAACAACGTCGAGCGACGAAACTTGAGATGTTAATTCCGTGTGACGTATTCCTCGAGATAAATTAATTATGCTGACATATTTCAGATAATGTATGCAAGAATTTAATAGAAAAATAAACATCTATAAAGAAAATAAAATTAATGTGTCGAGTACACATAAAAATAAGACAATAGGAAAACAATGGAAAGCTGGCGTAAACGCAAACTTAGCGCTCAAGGGGTTAATAGACAACATTTTTTTACGACTAATGATCTGCTTATTGTATTAAATAAACATAGTTAAATCAATTTCTTTAAAGCGAACGAAATACTGGCGGCAACGCTAGCGTGATTTTTTTTAGCCAAGACAACCTCTTTTTCCAACATAATTCTCCCTTACAATTATAAGAACCCATAATTACTAAATACTTAAATTACAAACGTACCATATAATATTTAAAACCACAATTTTGAAATAATTAACAAATGTGTTTCTTAGCATTGAGTTACATTTTTGCATGGTGGTAGCATTTTCTAATGATGCCCGCCTGGTTAGCTACCAAGTTTAAAAACCTGTCACCAAATACCAATAGGTGTGTTCCAGCAGCATCAGTTGAGAACCAGTACCTCTAGGCTTAGTGTGTTTACCATCGTGAACCACATCGTCTCTTAACATCAGGTGAGATTATGGTCAAAGCACTGAGCCTATTCCGTGTAAAAAAAAAAACATCTAAAAATTTATTGTGATTTTTAATGATTTTTTTTACGCAGCTATAATAAAATTATAAAACCATTGTTTAATTGAATCTCCATTTTTACCTAATTACCTAAACTTAGTCTCATTATTAATATTATGTCAGTTTAATGCATATGACGGTTATAATTATTGAAATCTAAATTAACAGTCTCTTTTTGTTCCAGTTATAGAATTGTTAAAGATAGGCATTATTTTATAGACATTGTTGCCTGAAATCGTTGACTAAAACACACAACCGTATCAGACAAAAGTGCGAGCTTCCATTGAATAACAAAAGTATATTTACTTCTAAAAAAATGTATAATAATAAATAGCATCGCAAAGGTGTTGTTGGGTTGTGACTTGCATTTTTGTGAGGCGCGCTGCCCGCTGGGACCACAAACCCTAATTATGTCTGAAACAATACTCTGCCTTATTTTTACCCATTTTGTGCTCAATCATAATTACCTGCGCCTTCCTAAGGGAAGTATTGTTACGGAAAATCATCAACGCGTTTTCACCTGCTATATTATGATACCGACAAATATTTACTTACCACATTCATTTCAATTTCGTCTTTATTCTGAACCACTGTTTGCTTAGGCTGAACACGCCGTGTAACTTATTAGATTTATTTAATCGTATTTAATAGGGCTCGCACTTTTACAAATATCTCCTATGTTTTGTAGCCAAAGCATTCGTTCAAATGAAGTGAAAATATAAGTAGTTGCACATAATTAATGAAATCAGTGAAATTATCATTGTACCTTAACATTATCAAGGTTCTCATTTGTCACTCTGTTACTTTACCCTTTATTGGTATTTCTTTCTTATTGTATTAACTTATTGTGTGTTTATTTATTTGTTTTTGCGACTATACCGAAGATTTTTAGTTAGGCCGGACTAGTTTTATTGTCACGCTTAGTTAACGTGAGATTTTCAGGATTTATTTTTAAAAATATTAAATAAAAAAATTATTATGTAACAAAAGTAATATTAAGATTAATGATGAAGTTCAATTTTTGATATGAGATGATGAATTTCAGAATGTTTTTTCAGGTTATGTTTCTCTAATCGTAAACAAATCTATACTAATATTATAGAGAGGGAAGATTTATATTTTTGTATGTAACGTTTACGTTATTAATTTTTTCGTATTTTACTACTCAAGTTCAATTTTATTATGCACTAGCTGCTCTCCGCGGTTTTACCCGCGTAGTTCCCGTCCATGTGAGATTTTAGTAATGTTTAAAAACTACTAGACCGAATTGGATAAAATTTGGTATGGAGATAGTGTATAATACTATATGGTTTTTATTACTAAAATCTCACATGAATGGGAACTACGCGGGTAAAACCGCAGAGAGGAGCTAGTAATTAGATAAATATGAACCTGTTTGAAATTAAACAGTAAATATGCTAATGTTCAGCTTCGAAAAATTATTTCTTTTTATGTCTATGAAAAATGATTTTTTTTATTGGAATCCCATTAAATGATATATTTTACTAAGATCAAAGAAAATAATATGATTTTCCTATTGAGTATAAGCACAAAAAAATACATGAAATATAAAAATTAAATTAAAAAACGAAATTTTAGCTTACCATTTAACAGTCGATCAATCTGTAATACGGATGGTATAGTAAAACCAATAAAAGCATAACTGTTAAGTATTGATCATAAAAAAAAAGGGGCACTTGAATTCTTTCGTGCCCGCGAGAATTGTCGCAGGGTTCAGTGTTTTTGGAAATAACTTGACGCGAGAATACACGTTGATATAGATGAAAGTTATTTGTGATTAGCGTTAAATGTTAAATTGATTGTTTGTTGATTGTTAAGCCTTCCTAGCTATTACTCAATTCACACATTCACACTATACACTGTTTACTACACACGGGCTACGGAAGGTGAAGCAGGACACCGGCGTGACTCGTGAGGTAAGTGTCGATCTTACATTATTTTGGCCTACTGCGAATCGCAGGTCGGCCAGGGTTAATCACGACCCCGAATCGTTTAGACTAGGGTCCAGCGCGATTCGTTTTGATTACAGTCGTGACTAACTCGAACATTTTGGTAGCAGAGCGTGGTTATTTCGCGTTTTATTTTAATTGTAATTGGGAATTTTTGTTGCTCAATAACCACTTTAGGCTTGTCGTCCACTTCATAATTATAAATATAAACATTTTTTTGTTTGGTTTTGTGTTAGTGTGATTGTTTCTAATAATTTTGTTTATGTTTCATTGTTTGTTACTTTGTAAACATTGATCAATAATTCACTCCCACCGGTCCGTAATATACAATATTTTAGAATAAGCTCACGCGGTTTGCTTCCGGGACGGGGTGCGTTTTTTGTATACCTACATTTATTTCGTATGGCTGTTTGTTCATACTGAGTCGTCGAATATAATATATTCTTGCACTAGAGCTTGCAGTTGGGTTGGCTTGGTTCCTAGATATTTTGTTTAATTTAATTGATTTTGTAGTTTAGTTAATTTAATTAATCTTGTTACTTGTTTATTCATTTTTTTGTTGTTTTTCTTTATTCTTTGTTTAACTATGGCATCAATGCATACTAAGCGGATTCGAACAGAACTAGTTTGGGCGACCTCCGCTGCCGCCTTAGTGGGCAGGGTTGATAGGCAGGAGGCTCTCTTAGAGAGATTTAAAGGTATTGAAAAACGACAAGCGGCTGTAGACTCTGCCTATGAGTCATTTTTAAATTCGGCGCCGGAACAAATATTGACCGACACGGTGGAGGCTGACGTGGCCCAGTTTTACGAGTTGATCGATACAATCACACAGGGTGCACGAACTATTCTCAATGAGAAAATGGGAGCTGGTGGAAATGTATCGGGGGCAACACGACCCCCCACACATCCGGAATTGTTGGGGCAACTTCCAACTTTAGACCTCCCCAAATTTAATAGTACTATAGAGAAGTACCCAGGGTTCCTCGCGATGTTTTCGAGCTTAGTAGATGCTCGGAAGGATTTGTCGGACAGTCAAAAATTGGCGTATCTTCGAGCCTCTCTCAGTGGCGAGGCCTGGGATTTGGTAGCGCATTTGGATATGACTGACGGCAGCTACCATACCGCTATGGATTTGCTCGCCAGGCGATACCAAAACGTTCGATGCTTGGCGGATGCACATGTTACGCGACTTTTAACCTTACCTCGGGTTACTAGAGTTGACCGCTTACGAGTTGATATTTTGAATCCAGTACTCACTGCGTGCAACGCTTTGAAAGGATTAGGTTTGCCGGTGGACCAGTGGTCGTTCTTGCTCCTTCATATTATTTTGGGTTTGTTACCTTGCGAGCTCAAGGTTAGATTCGAACAGTTATACGGTGGTGATGGTGCCACATACTTGCCATCTTTCGAAAATCTATTGAAATTTTTAGAGGGTGAGTGCCGGTTGATTGACAATTCCGGTATTGCCTATTCATCTCAAACTCCTGAGCAACGACCAGAACAGCGCCGAAAGGATACACGACTTACTGGTGATCCCCGTCGCCCGGCTAAGCGCTATGTCATATGTGAGGAAGATTCACGTTGCAGTTTTTGTCGCGAAACTGGACACAGAGTCCATATTTGCCCTAGGTTCCTAGATCGAAGTGTTAAGGATAGGCGGGGGATCGCGAATGCACGGAAGTGGTGCTATTCCTGCTTGGGGCAGCACTTTCAGAGGGACTGTAGTGGATTTCGTCCCTGCCCTCATTGTCAAGGTAGCCACCACCCAATCCTCATGCATGAATATGCATGGCTCTCGACGATTGGAGAATGACTCACCTACTCCCCGCATGGGCGGGGGAGTTTACTCCGGCCAACATCCCATGGATGGTCAGCTATCATCCCCTGTGGATCGTTGTCGGTTCTCAGATGAACCTACTCAACCACATAGGGATTATTCTAAGAAAGTCCTTCCCAGGGGCGGGGGTGACTCTTCCCCTACCAATCAGCAGAGAAGCGGATATCTTGCGGTTGAACATTCACCGAAATGTTCGCAATCCCTAAAGGACTGGCCACCCCTCGAGCGGCGCTCTCCTCGGCTTGGACGCCGTACAAATAATAAAGCGAGTTCCACCCGCAATTTTCCCCCACAGGCTGATCCTCAGCCTTACTACGATTGGCAGCATTAGGTAGCTGCTGCCCTCTCTCCCACCACAGCCACCCCACCTGAAACTGTTCTCCTGCCAACAGTTTCAGTTAAGGTGTGGGGCCCGAAGGGTAAGTTTGCGATAGTTCGCGCCCTTTTGGATTCGGGTTCACAAGGCTGTCTTGTTTCTTCCTATTTGGTGGGAAAGTTGGGCCTCCCATGGAAAGCTCATCATGGGCCGATATATGGTATCGGTGGAATTCAAGCCACAGATCTTAAGGGAAGGGTTGAAGTTTTATTTTCACCTTTGAAGGGTGAACCCCGTATAGTGGCTAGGGCAGTAATCTTAGATGACATTTTGGGCAGACATCCCCAGATTACGATACCGGAAACTGTAATAAGAATGACTGCAGGTTTGCCTCCTGCTGATCGTAAATGGTTTGTTCCTGGGACTATAGATTTACTTTTAGGTGCTGACGTGTTGGGATTAATTTTATCCGGTAATCTTCAAATTTTGCAACCGAATGGCTTAGTAGCCATACCAACGATTTTTGGCTTTAGTTTCTTTGGTCCCGTTTTGCCTGAGGTTATTTCCTCAAACGAAAATCAATCCTTAGAAGTAGGAATCTCACTTAATGACGCAATACAGCGTTTCTGGGAAGTTGAGGAGCCTCCCCAAGCAGTTAGAATCGACCCACTTGCCCAAGAATGTGAATTATTTTACCAGAATAACACTGGTCGCCGGGTTGATGGCCGATTTGTTACTAGATTACCTTTTCTACCTTCACGGTCTCTGCTTGGTCAGTCACGACCTATAGCTGAAAGGAGGCTTTTGTCCATGGAGCGCCGTATGAGAAGAGATACGGACTTCAAAAATAAATATATTACTTTTATGCGTGAATACGAAGAGTTGGGACATATGTCGATATCTGATTTTGATTGGCGTTCCCACGAGCACTACTTTTTGCCTCATCACGCCGTTTTGAAGAACCCCGATAGTAAGATTCGAGTGGTGTTTGACGGCTCTGCCCCCACGTCGACTGGAGTTTCATTGAATCAGTGCTTGCACTCTGGCCCTAAGCTTCATCGAGATATATCGGATATTCTCACACATTTTCGCCGCCATCAAATTGTTTTCGTGGCTGACATCCGGATGATGTTCAGGCAAACCATTGTTCATAGGGATGATAGGCGGTATCAATTGATTTTGTGGCGTGAACAACCTTGTGAACCAATCAAAGTTTACGAACTGAACACAACCACATATGGTTTAAGATCCAGTCCATACATTGCTATACGAACGTTGTTAGAGTTAGCTAAACGTGATCGACTGAAGTATCCCCGTGCAGCCGCTATTTTGGAAAATTCTGTCTTTGTTGACGATATTTGTACCGGAGAATCCAATGTAAAGAATGCACGAATCCTGAGAGATGAGTTGATCGCGATTTTGAAGTCGGGAGGATACGAGCTGAGGAAATGGTTATCGAATTGTCCGGAGTTATTAAGCGATCTCCCAGAGGCACATCAACAAGATCCTCATCTGTTTGAAAATCCTGATACTCCAAATTTGGTGGCAGTTCTTGGCATACAGTACCAACCTGTTCAAGATATTTTTACGTATCGTGTGAAGTTGGATTCCCCTAAACTCTGGACTAAGCGTTTAGTTTTGTCTACTGTTGCCCGCACCTTCGATCCAAACGGATGGATAGCGCCTGTCATCTTTTTGGCTAAATGTTTTCTTCAGAAACTTTGGATATCGGAAGTCACCTGGGATGAGCCTCTGCAGGGAGACTTGTTGCGAGAGTGGATTTCTATTGTGTCTTCACTACCCGAAGTCAATAACATTTCTATACCCCGATGTTTTCTTCCAGTAGGACGATGCCGAGTAAGCCTCCACGGATTTTGTGACGCATCCGAGCGAGGGTATGCGGCAGCGGTTTTTTGTTCGGACTATCAGCGTCTCCGGACAAATTGCAGTACAATTGCTGATGGCAAAGAGTAAAGTAGCACCTATTCGATCCCGATTGACCATTCCAAAGTTAGAGTTATCAGGAGCGGCTCTTCTTGTTCGCCTTCTTAATCACATTCGCTCTAGTTTGGGTACTGTTATTGAAATATCTGATATCTTTGCATGGTCTGACAGCGAAATTGTGCTTTGTTGGCTTCGAGCATACGTTCATAATTTGGAAGTTTTTGTTGCAAATCGAGTTTCACAAATTCAGAATTCTGAAGCCTCTTTAATTTGGAGACATGTACCAGGAGAGATAAATCCTGCAGACTGCGCTTCACGTGGCTGTATGGCTTCTGCTCTGATAAATAACACTCTGTGGTGGAGCCCACAGTGGTTGTTACAACCTGATTATTCTTGGCCTCAAAATAAATTCTCCTCTCCAGATGTTCTACCCGGATTACGTATTGGAGTCGTAGAGAATTTGCCACCTTATAATTTGAACACTCTTTTGAATAAATACAGCTCTTTTGATAAGTTGATTGGAGTTACTGCTTGGATTCGGCGATTCATACACAATGGAAGGAATCCCCAGATTAAAATACAGACTACGACTTTGTTCTCTTTTGAACGACAACAGGCTTTAGCGTTTTGGGTTCGCGTAGTACAAATAGAGCATTTTGCAGACATAATTGATACCTTGAAACGAGGTTTAGGTTTAAAGGGTTCCATTGCCCGATTAAACCCCTTCATAGATGAAGCGGGTCTGCTAAGGGTCGGAGGACGTCTTAAAAATTCCAATCTTTCTTGTGAAGCTCGTCACCCTTTATTGCTGCCTAAGGGGGGAGTTTTCGTAAATTTATTGGTAACTCAACGTCACATTCAAAACGCCCATGCCGGCCTCAACGCTCTTTTGGCTACGCTGCACCGTGAGTTTTGGATTTTATCCGCTAGGCGCGTTATTCGAAGTGTATTATTTAGATGCATGAAGTGTTACAGATTAAAAGCCAAACCAGTTCAGCCGATTATGGGTGATTTACCTCCAGATCGAGTCACTGAAACTCGGCCTTTTGCCGGAGTGGGAACAGATTTTGCTGGACCATTCGCAATTAAATCATCACACTTACGTAATGCTAAATCACTTAAGGGATATTTGTGTGTGTTTGTATGTCTCTCCACCAAGGCCGTTCATTTGGAAATTGTAAGTGCCCTCAGCACTGAAGCGTTTGTTGCAGCGCTAGGTAGATTTGTTTCTCGCCGTGGACTACCTTCGCTGATTCGATCTGACTGCGGTACGAATTATAAGGGAGCAGATCGTTATCTTAAGGAAATTGTTGAGTTTTTGTCAAATAATAGGAATAGTATAGATCACGCAATGTCAAAAATGGGGATAACTTGGATGTTTGATCCACCGGTTTGTCCTCATTGGGGTGGAATTTTTGAAGCAGTCGTAAAGGTTGCAAAAACGCATCTCCGCCGGGTTATTGGTGAAACTATTTTAACCTACGAAGAGCTTGCTAGCGTATTTTGCAAAATTGAGGCCGTTCTCAATTCACGTCCGCTCTGCCCACTCTCGTCCGATCCAAATGATTTAGAGGTTTTGACCCCCGGCCACTTCTTAATTGGCCAACCACTTAACGCCCTGCCCGAGTACCCCTTCAGGGACGTGAAGCTATCACGATTGACTCGTTTCCAATTGTTACAGCAGATGTCTCAGAATTTTTGGCATCGTTGGTCTCTTGAATATCTGCACACTTTACAACAGCGCGTTAAGTGGACGGACAAGACGGATCCAGCCAAGGAGGGAGATCTTGTACTGGTCAAGGAACCAAATTCATTGCCGTTACATTGGCGTCGAGGACGTATTGTAAAATTAATTTACGGGTCGGATGGGGTCCCCAGAGTGGCCGAAGTTATGGTAGGAGATTCGGTTGTGAAGCGAGCAATTGCCACCTTAGCTCGTTTACCAATTTACTAGCGGACATAATCCTTCTGTCCGGGACGGGGGGTTGTTAAGTATTGATCATAAAAAAAAGGGGCACTTGAATTCTTTCGTGCCCGCGAGAATTGTCGCAGGGTTCAGTGTTTGGAAATAACTTGACGCGAGAATACACGTTGATATAGATGAAAGTTATTTGTGATTAGCGTTAAATGTTAAATTGATTGTTTGTTGATTGTTAAGCCTTCCTAGCTATTACTCAATTCACACATTCACACTATACACTGTTTACTACACACGGGCTACGGAAGGTGAAGCAGGACACCGGCGTGACTCGTGAGGTAAGTGTCGATCTTACATTATTTTGGCCTACTGCGAATCGCAGGTCGGCCAGGGTTAATCACGACCCCGAATCGTTTAGACTAGGGCCCAGCGCGATTCGTTTTGATTACAGTCGTGACTAACTCGAACAATAACTTTATTCATTACACAAAGAAGTGCATAAATATACATATGCCTAAATAACAGCGTTATTTGATTAAAACAAGTAACAATAAACAATAATAAAATATATCCTTTGAAATCAAACAACAGCTCAATAAAAGCGTGGGCAATTACCTACCTCTCTCATATTTATCTTTTTCCGCGATGTAAATGCTTTGTGAAACTGAACAATAGCCGCGGGGTGTGTCGAAATGGGGGCAGAGGGGGAATCGCGAAGCTTTATAATTTTTTAATTAATACTGTCGAAAAAATCAAAGTCATTGGACTCGCTACCACCACCGGCTAGTGGGGAATGCTATTAAATTCTGATAAAGTTTTTTCATAAAAAGCGTTCCACTCTTTTAGGTTATTAGGTACCACGCTCTTGTAAATTTATTTACTTATTATTCACGAATATTAATAAAAACAAACAACCAGACTGCATTAAGAACTAATGCACATTTTTCAAAAACATAAATAATTCAATGAACCCTTTCCAAAACTCCAGTGAGCTCTTTGTATTGAAAATTAATGTCCTCACAGACTGAAGCTTACTCATTAGGAAAACTCACAACAAAACACGGATCCAAAGGATTTTTCGCTCCGATTCTTCTGTTAATTGTGACACATTCTTCGGAAGACTTATACCATAATATACCTAACATTATAGTCAAATAATATTAGACACGCTCCTCTTCATTTCATAAGTGAGTGAATTTCAATACGTTATTTCAGTTAAGCACAGTTGCTGAACTTTGCCAAAACAAATAATGAACAGTCATAATAAAACTTAATATAAATAAATTAAGATTATTAATTTCTTAAATCCGTTAAATATATTAATGTGTCGAGTACCCATAAAAATGAAACAATAGAAAAACAATGGAAAGCTGGCGTAAACGCCAGGAAGGTGTTCAAGGGGTTAAACAAAATTTTTCTGAAAAAAAAAGTTCGTATTATTTTCAATTTAGACCAAAATACACATTAAAAAATAGTGCCTTTATACATATTAGTTTTACCTTACATAAAAAAAATATGATCAAAATATCAAACAGAGTGTATGCCACATGTGATTTATCATAACTAATCTATATTAATAAATAAAAATGAAGTGTCTGTTTATAATGACAACATAATAATTTTATATTCAATAATAAAACTGGAACTTTAAAAATTTTAGTTTACTGTTTGTACCTGGTAATCTCCGGAACGGCTGAACTGATTTTGATGGAATTTTTTTTGTTAGATACCTGAAGTTACTCCGCGTAACTTAGGGTACTCTTTTTTTTTTTTTAAGATAATTAGGTTTCCAGAAAAAAAAACTCATGAAATTTCAAATAAAGTCCGATTCAACGCAGAGTTTCACTGCCAAATGTTTTGAAATTGTTTTAATTTACAGTTTTAGTACAGAAAAAAAAAATTAAGGTTCCGTATAAAAAAAAATGCCGTGATTAATGCTAATTAAGTTAATTTGTTTGTCTTTTGCGCTTTCATGCCTCAAACTATATTAATGCAAGCAATGCGATGCATATTCGTAAATAAGTACAAAGTTACTTATAATTAAATTAATTAATATGATAATTTGATGAAACTTAAAAGAAAGAAAACTCTTGCCTTTTCAATTTAACTTTAGCCCGTTCACATAATAATATCCTTCCACAATCAAAGGGACGTCGATGTCCAGACAACGTTTGATAAAATTTTATTAAACGGACAATGCCATGAAATTAGGGCTATTAGCCGCGCTCATGCAAATTGTTTCTCCTATAGAAATTTATTGAAGGTAATTGATTTAATAGGCTTCTTTGTTGGCGGTTTAATATTCGAAAATTGTGCGTTTTCAGTGAAATTTTGACTCGAAATACTTTTATAATTACTTTTGCAAAGTATAAAATATGTGTATACAAATATTTAGAGATATTAGGATTTAGAGAAATTGACTCTGGATTATTATTTAGGACAGGTTTTATTTAACTTCACAAATAAATAAAATGTAATAAATTCTTACCTAAAGGAAAAAAAAGGCAATTTTAATTATTGTCAGTCTGTTTGTTTCGGCTAATCTGCGTAACGGCTGAACCGATTTCAGCGGGACTTTGCAATTAACTGAAGTTATAAGAAGTAACTTAGGCTATTTTAATTTTAAGAAAGTGACTAGAGTTTCCCGTTAAAGAATTAAAACTCATGAAAATGTGAACAAAATCCAATTTAATATGATTAGTTTTACTGGCTAAAATATTTATAAATAATTAGTATCTTACTAATAATTTCAATGTTTTTTTTTTTTTTTTTAATTACATTGACTTTAGGTAATCGATAATGAGTGAATTCATTTATAATAAGTAGATTTAATTAAAAAAAAATTTTAAGGTGCAGAAAAACTTTAACGTAAAATATAACAGTTCATATAAACATAATAAACAAATACAGGATCAAAGTCTATGCATGCTCAATACGCAAAAGTTCAAAATCATAACCATGCAAGTAAAGGAGTCGCCGAGTATACGACGGGTTTATCTGTTCCCTTTAATTGTTGGTCGGAGCACAATCTCGAGGTTTAGTGGCTCCGATTGCACGCAATAAAATGTTACGGCCCTTTTGTTCCGAGCCGTTCATATCGCATTTTGTCGCCTCTGATATAACGCTTTATTTGTGTAAGTTTACCATTCGACAATTTTACTATAAGCGATTTGATTTTTCTTAATACAACATTAGTTGTAAACATTTTAATATTTGTAATTTTATATATATCACATACCAACAAGAAAACTATATATAATTTAAATTAACGACTATTTTTTTAAGTGGGAAATCTTCCATTAAATATACCCACCATATTTGTCAGACTTTTACAGAAAAAACCCTATGGTGTTCCTTCATTATCTATTTGGCTGGAATGTAGGTTTTACGCGCATTTTGAGGCGATGATATACCATCTGGCAGCGTGGTTGAACTCCTCGTCGATAGACGTAGGTTCAAATCTAATTCTATAAATAAGCCTAAGCTTTCGCTATGAAGGAAAACATCGTGAGGAAACCATAGCATAGGTAGAGCATTTTCTAATAATGCTCCCCTAAATAGCTACCACCCTTAAGTTTGAAAACCTGTCGCTAAATACTAATAAGTGTATTCTGGCAGCATCACTTGAGAATTAGTACCTCGAGGCTTAGTGTGTTTAGCATCCTGGACCCCATCGTCACTTAACATCAAGTGAGATTGTAGTCAAAGCGCTGAACGTATACGGTATAAAATAACATTGTAATTGTCAGTCGAATCTATGGTACATGAATATTTCATGTTTAGAAAATATTAATGTCATTAATAGTATTTTATTACTTTTCATATTTGATTCCAATGTAGGATTTTATTAAAGTTTAAGCCACTCATTTATACTCATCCAGGTAAGCAAATCCGTTTGAATAAAATATTTGTTAAGTATGAAATTATCAAATTTTTGCCAAAACTTCCTCAATCTCGCTTCGAGTTTCAGCAGATCATGTTTAATCCACACATCAACATTAACGTACCTACTTTACTTAGTTGCGTAGAAATCTCGTAGAACGAAAGCAAAAATTCACCGCCGAACTAAATTATTCAAAGTAGGCGCCGTACGTGTTTACAATACTTGTTTGAGAGAGATTTAGCCGAGAAGCGTCGAATATAGTAATGTTATTGTGCCTAAATCTTTTGTTCGTAATGTGTTTTTTTTATTTATTTCATAAACATATCGTTTACGAGAATGCAATTACAATAAACGATTATTATTATACATTTAGGCTAAAATAATGTAGTCTGTAAAAAGGCTGTTGACAAAACTTCTACTAGGGATGATCGATATTCATCGATGTTTTCGAAAACATTCGTTAGTTATTTAAAGAATTCACTCAAGAATTCAATTTTCTCCAAAGTTAAATTCCTCAGTTTATAAAAATATATGCAAAAAAGATTAAAAGGTAAAATGCTGTCAACAATTTGATACACTTCAATGCAACATTTCATAGTATTATTTTCATATAAATCTGGACGTTCCTTTTTTAAAAAGATTTTTGTTGCCTGTAACCACCTCGAACATACGCAGATCAACTCACCAAAATTTTTAATCACAATCGAATACACGGCTTAGGAAACCATAGAGGATAAACACATATACTTACATTCGTATGGAAATGTTCAGATTAATGCTGAAATTTACGAACTATTATTAATTAACTGATTTACGATTATCAGGAATCCTTTTGTCAAAATCCGGCTAAAGATTAAGGAAGGAAGAATTTGTCCAATTCAAATCTAATACTAACGTTATAGAAAACTTTTATAGTGAATTTTATCAACAATACTGTTATAAATTCATATGTATGCCAGAGAGATAGTCCAAAGCCGTGGCGTGGCGTATAGGTGTCGATTTGATAGGGGTTTTGTGATAAAAACCAGCGCTCTATATGCGGAACGCACCGCGGCTACGAAATGACGCGTGCCTTCCGCAAACACTAGTGATGGAGATCTGTAGTTTTATTTATTTATTTTAATATCACATATTATCACTGTAGAAAAGTTGAAAGGTTCTCGTTTGTCGTGGTATGGACATGTTATGAGAAGAGAGGAAGCGCATGTGGGTAAAATAGTAATGAATATGAATGTGGAAGGATGAAGAAGTAGAGGAAGGCCAAAGAAAGTGTGGATGGAGTGTGTAAGAAATGATATGAAAGAAAAATGAGTGAATGAAGAGATGACAGCTGATAAAGACGTATGGAAGAAGAAAACATACTGCGCGACCCCAAGTGAGTTGGGAAAAGGCAGGAGAATGATGATATTATCACTGTCAATGCAATAAATAAAAGTAAATACTGTTATTTTCTGATAATAATAAAAAAACTCACCACAATACTTTCAAAATATGAATAGGTGGAATTTGAATAATAAACATTCGATAACTCAAACGTAATCGATAATAGAGTAATAATGAAAATAACAAAAAAACATACATATATTCCTTGAAATACTTAGCGATTTCAAATAGTAAAAAAAACCGTATTACATTTTTACAAATTTTATTAAGTTCTTGTGACATAAATTATAGCAATTTAGATAATTTTTTAAATAATAAGATCATTGTATATAATTAATTCAAGTATAAGTATACATTTTCAGTTGTTGTAAAAAAATATAAATCCAAATACATTTGCTATACTTAATATTTATTCAAAAATTGCCGGAGATGGTATAAAATTATAAAGGATATTCACAATAACATAAAAGCCTAACATAATTTTGAATTTATTATGATATTTATACAATAATAGCATCACTATTACGAATAGAACCGTACAGAATTTATCAATAGTGGATAGACAGATATTGGCGAGGCAAACAGGTCGCTTCTGCGTGAGCGCGCTTCCCCGCAATCGCAGGCCGCTGACAACGCCTCGCCAAACGTTACGTTTGACTGGTCTATAGTTTTAATTCAATAAATACATATTTATTTATCGTTTTTTTTAATTTGACTATTAATTTTATATGTATAAGCTTATATTTTCGCTCATATTTTCGCAATTATTAAATAATTTGTTGGAGTAGGTAGTTGTAAGATTCAAATCTAGCTTGAGAGATTCAAACTTTTTTCAAAACTCTATAGATTTACTACATGTATCGATTGAATACTGAAGCTGATATTTAATAAACATCCTCAATATTCTAGATCTGCTTTGTGGAACCTTCTGTTAAATGTAATTAAGTTAACGTTAAAGAAAGATGTTCTATATCCCTAATTTAAATTCGTACGTTTTTTTACGTTAATATTAAATGATAGTTTCCGAATTAATAAATAAATTCAACATACCTTCTAAGGTAATTTATCATTAATTTCTTCCTCTGGTACTCGAAAACCATCATTGCACATTAGTTTCACGCCCGAAAAACACAACTCTATTTTAGCAAAAACAAATGTGTGGATTGCTTCTGAGCGGTGATAATTTGTCAGGTACTACTTGTTCAAAGAATAAGTATCGCTGCAGATGCAGATGTGACATACATATATATTTAAAAATAAATCAGTTTGTCGACTAATTTTCTTTTTGTTGTTTAGTATCTGTTGACGAGCTTTAGTGTTATGTATAAAATAATTATGGAAACAGTTTCGTTACATTGAAGATGAAGGAAAATATAGCGAGGAAACCATAGCATGGTATTAGGGCATTTTCTAATAATGTCTGCCTGGGTATACCACCCTTAAGTTTGAAATCCTGTCTCTAAATGCTGTATTTTGGCAGCATCAGTCATCAGTACATCTAGTCTTAGAATGTTTACCATCCTGCACCACATCAACACTTAACATCAGGCGACATTATGGTCAAAGCATTGTGCCTATACAGTGTTAAAAAAATCAACAATGATTACGCACAAATTAGTTATTAATTGATTTTAAATAATTGTACGAAAAAACATACTGTTACATTTTTATTTAGAAAAAAAAAAAACATATAAAACATCTAAACTTAAAGTTACAATTATTTACAATTGGGGTAAATAATTAAATGCTTGCCGTAACGATCACAAAATCCTTTTTGTTGTTTTTGTAAATTAATTCATTTTTTTTATTACCTGGTCTAGTTAAATTTATAAAAATAAATACGCGTATATCATGTAATTGTGATTAAGAATTATTATATGATCAGACGCAAGTAAACAAGGTGCGATTTTGGGTCCATTCATTTTTTCTTTCTTTGTCGACATGCGTGGGAACACTCCACATTGGTGCCGAACCATTGCCCCCTCTAACGTCTTCTTCGAGGAATGAAATATCTAAACGCAAGTCTCTTAATGGCTCTCATTTATTTCTCTCGTGAATCTCGCACTGAGCGTTCGTAATTATTGCGTTTCCAGTGGGGTTATTAAGTTTTGCTTCGGTTAAAATGAGAAATGGTCGCATTTATTCGATGCTCAACTTGATATCTCCGTGAGAAGGGTTGAAAATTTAATTTTAGATGATGATAAATATTAAAATGTAATTATTTTAATTACGGTTGGCTTACATCAATGGGCTGGCTCCTGTGAAACGAGAAAACAAATCAATAGTTATTTTTTAATGTTTAAATTTATGTTTAAATGTATATTACGGTAAAAATATCAGAAGAAATGGTCCGTTTTAAAAAATTTTACGACACTCCACATATGCGAAATGCATCTTCATAAACATGATTAATATCATATGTTTCCACTACTTAATAAATAAAACAAATATGTAAGAAAATATTTGTTTTAATAGTTATAATCAAAATCAATGGAATTTCAATTAGAATCATCATTATATTTAGCAGTACTCTTGAACACCACACTGATGTTCATATTCTAGAACAAATCTGAACTTTTAGTAAAAGAAAACATCGTAGTATACTATAACAAGGATTTTTTTTACACGCTATAAGCTCAGTGCTTTGACCACAATCTCACCTGATGTTAACTGACGATGTGGTTCGGGATGGTATACACACTAACCCTAGAGATGGTTCTAGAGATGGTCCTAACCCTACTGGTTCTCAAGTGACGCTGGCGCAACACACCTATGGGTATTTGACGACAGGTTTTCAGACTTGAGTGTGGTAGCTACCCAGGCGGGCATTATTAACATATACTCTACCATCGTGCTATGGTTTCCTCACGATGTTTTCCTTCACCGAAAGCTCAGGCTGATTTTTTTTAGAGTTAGATAGGTGGGCTCGAACCCGCGCCCATTGACGCGGAATCCGGCCGCACTATCTATTGCGCCATCGACGCTTCAAAACGGTTTAGTGTGTTCCCAACTCTGGTCAAATTTGTATTTATGAAATAACGATCCAACGCTAACCTATAAAAAATAAATGATGTTATGCATATTCCTTTTAAATCTCGAGTAATTAGTTCGGGTGTAACAAATAAGTAAGTTGGATAAAACAAATCGTATTTCAAATAGTCCCCCTCTAATCCGCATTGATAGGTATCTATCTATCTCTCAACGATTCAGTTTCTATTGCCCTCCCAATCCTAGTAATTAGAACGGCGCGACGTGTCCCGAATAATAATTATTAACTATTCTTTGTCAAGTATTAGTAAGCAACTAAGTGTTTTCTAATTACTAACATTAAATAATGAACTGAAATAAACTAAATAAATTATATTAATCAATCATAATTAACTAAATTTTGCGTAATTCGACTGCTTCGGTGGCGCAGCTGTATTACGGTACGTCTATCGTTCTGAGGTCTCGCCTTCGATTCCTGGGTCGGGTTCAGTGATATTGGGGTTTTCTACTCAGTATCATCCTTGAGTCTGTATTTTGCTGCCCGATATGGCGACAGACTCGCCCCCTGTCATATCTGAAACGGAACTAAGCTCGGCGAAATGTGGGTGGTGTAGTTTGCTACTTCATCTATGCCTAATCCTTCGGGGATAACAGGCGTGAGCTTATGTTATGTTGTAAATTTTAGACAAACTATTAATCTCTTTAGAATTAGAACCAATAAGGTAAAACATTCTATTACGTTAATTAAGCCGAATAGAATCACCATGTAAAAAAAATTACGGCAACGTCTGAGTAAATAAAGAAGAAACAAATTATTGTCTAAAAACACAATACAAATCTAATCTAGGTCTAATATTTCCATAAATCTTGTATGTATCATGTGAGTAATTCATTCTCAAAACACTGCACTCACAGTATTGTGCCCAATATTTTACGAACACCTTTAAGCACTTTAATTTCTAAGATTACTTGACGGAGATAAAGCCTAGTCCGTAAGCCACGTCTTTGAAACATTCATGGGTTGTAATATTTTATGAAAATGTATTATGTTGTTACTGCGCATAATGTTATTAGTGATTATGTTGACAATTCAATTAAAGTATTTTAAGATAATAACAAAAATGAGAACATTTGAGGAAGTTTGAGAGTGGCGCCAGTAACAGAGAAGTTAAGGAGCAGTCACCTGTCCTGGAATGGGCATGTGATGCGCAGGTAGGAAGACAGTGTTAAAAGAAAGGTATTGAATATGAATGTGCACGGTTATATGGGAAAGGGAAGACCAACGAAAAGATGGATGGATTGTGTGAAAGATTATATTTTTAGGAAGGGAGTGAATGCGGAAATAACTGTAAATAGAGAAAAATGGAAGAGGAAGGCAGGTTGCGCCGACACCAAATTAAAATGGGATAAGGGTAGTGAGATGGCGATAAAAAACACTACCATCTTATTATAATGTAATAATCAAATTTTATTAATCTTACCAAATTTCGAAGAGAATTTTAAGCGTTTAATCTTTTATAAGTAGCTGGAACTTGCAATGACGTTCGTGTGAAATGTTATACCATTATTGTTTATTCCTATAAAAAAGTATTCCGTATCCTAAATCCAGAAGGTACCGGATACCTCCAAGAAGGTAGACTGGGGATCTGGTATATGGAATCCACTGGATCCAATGGAAAAAGTCCGCTCGTTGTGAAGACCTTTGGAAGAAGCCCGTGTTCAGCAATCGACATCTTACGACTAACATGATGACAATGATAAAATCCTACATCGAATTTATCCTTGCATTAATCTGAAACTTGCATTCAAAACTGTTGTAAATGCGTTCAGATTTCGAATATGAAGCTTTATAAAATTGTTTTATAGTTTATATAAATGTATAAATATTATTAATGAACATAATATAATTATTCAATTGACACATATTAGATCACGTCAGCAACTATCCCAAGCAGTCGAACGATTTGTAGCTCGGTTCTCTCAGTTATGTGCCCTGTACACGTCTTACACGATGCACGGAAATATCTTTGCGTTACGACACATAATATGCTTCACATAATTAAATATCTGCCATAGTTAACTAAATCCATACAATTAAGATGGTCGAAATATCATCGAGTTATAAATTATTCCTCATTTAACACCATAAGAGAAAATACTATTTAAAATTAGTAGTTAACCTGTAATGAAGAAATAACAAAATTTATCCACACCCATATCCATGTATACGTTCGTAAAAGTTCTGAAGGCCCTTCCAATCAAAAGCGTTAAGTCAGTTCGAAAAAACAATATGGTTTTTAAATCAGTGGTCCTTGTATTATACCATAACTGAAAAGTAGACAAAGTACCAAAATGTTAAATACATTTCTTACAAAATTCGTAAATTGTAACGATGCTTACAATTTGAATTTGAAATATGACTAGTGCTGCAAATGGCTAATAATAATAAAATATACTTGCAATCACATCATGAAACGTATTTCTAAATTTTATCAAGTGTCACTATAAACGTGACTTTACTTACTGTACCCAAAGCCAAAATGACAGAATTTCCGACATAAAATACCTGTTAGCAAAACCTAAATTGTCCATTGCAAAATAATTGACCCAAAAAAATTACAAACAAGTTATAAATCATGACTTGTGTAAAAATTACCTTGACCTCGAAATCGTTAAAACATATAGTTAATGATAAATTTATAGTAGAGCATATTGTTACGTCAAGGTGAGCGTTTGTATCGTCTACGGTACTCGAGTGGCCTCAGCTACAAATGCCCTAAGGCAGCCTCGAGGCACGAATGCCAAGACTAACCGAAATCTTATCAAACGTCCGCCATATTGGTCTTGTTAATAAGCAAAACTGCACACAGGGGCCGCCTTAACTTACCTGAAGGGTGTTTGTGGAACGTATTGTGCGCCACGCCATACGCAAACAATATGTACAACAAGCCCAATACGTTATGAGCGGTTAAGACATTTATAGCTTTACTAGTCGCTCATATAAATTGAACGTTATTTCATAATACACAATTTTAGGATACTAATAATTTATTACTATACCTTTTATTTATTAATTTATCTATTACAGAAATCAATAGCTCCTATTTACATATTAACTTAAATAATTATTAACATACTAGATTACCCAAAGACGAAATACCTACCTAATGAAATAAATCACTTAAATGTAATACAAATATTTACAATATGATCATAACTATAAAATTACATTATACTATAAACCAGAACTATAAAGGAAAACTGCATGCTACTACATAATAGTATCCGACCGAACTTTCGGCTCTGGGTTCGGGTTCGGCCAAATATAACACCTTCGGTCAAATAATCGGCTTCGGCCAAAGTGCGCCCGAAGCTTTAGCCGAAGCCGAAGGTCTCTAGCAAACACCTTAATTAAACCATTTATAACAATACGAATACGCGAGAGCGCTGGAAAAAGCGTTTCATATTTTCTGCTTAATATATTTTGTAAATAATCATTGGAAAATAATGTTTTAATCGTGTTGCATTTGTTATTGAATCGTATTTGTTCACACATTTTACGAGTTTATTTTTTTTACAATGAAGCTTATTATTTATTTTACTAAATTATTTTTGGTACTAAGAGAAAGTCAAAACTGACCACTGAATCGTTTTATTACAATCTCTTGGGTATACATTATATTATTTTCCCTAATTATTTTCTTCTTTTTTTTTTTACTAACAGAAAGCAGAAATACTTCACACAAATTTACATATCTGCCAGCAAAATTGTACATTGAATCGGATTTTATTCACATTTCATGAGAATTTATTTTTTAGGAGGAGTAACTTTAGCTATCTGCCAGAAAAAGTCAGAAAAAATTGTATTTTTATTAATGTGGTTACATGCATTTTCATCGTTTTTTTTTGTTATATATTTTTACTAAAATTATGATATACGCTCTGAGTTATAAAGTTTTGACGAGAAATACTATTAAATTATTGTAAACAAAATTGGTTTGAAATCTCACGGGGGCTGTTCATTTTATAGCAATTAGTTAGCTACAGGCGGTGGATTCGTCACGAGTGAATGAGTACCCCTTTGAAAAGTACTTTTACATCTAACGACATCTAACAACATTCCATCCATCCATCGATCCAACCGAAAGACGTCCACTATTGGACAAAGTTTTCCCCAAAAGATCTCCACGATGACTGGTCTTGCGCCACCCGCATCGAGCAAATTTCCGCGACCATAAACGGCAACATTACCTGGTTGAAATAAATCTTGAAGGAAAGTATTTTTTTACACAGCATTTTGATCACAGCCACAGGAAACTACATGACGATGGGGTACAAAATGCTAAACACGCAAACCTTAATGGTCTGAATCTAAAGTGATGCTGCCGGAACACACGTACAGATGTTTGGCGACACGTTTTCAAACTTCATAGTGTTAACTAGCCAGACGGGCATAGTTAGAAAATTACCTTTTTTTTTTTTTTTTTGACGGGGGGAAATGCATTTACGCACTACCCTTACCCCATTGCATTAGTGAGACCGAAGTCCCCCAATGCAATGGGTAAGGGGGCACGGAGGGACGAACTCCGTGCCAGTGTGGGACTCGCCCGGGCGTGAAGCGCCCGGAAATACCCACTAAAACCCCCCGGGGCCGTCCGCCGCATTTGGGATGGGGGCGACACGGGATGGCTTTCGCAAGCACCGCGTCGCCCCCTGCGGCGAACCCACCGGGCCTCGTCCGTGCAATGGCCCAATGGGGATAATACTTCTCCATCCCACCTCTTCGCCCGCCTCTCGAGAGAGGCATGACCAAGACTGGTCAACCATCCAGGGGGCAGGATATACTTCCTACCCCCCAATGAATAGTTAGAAAATTACCTAACACTATACTATGGTTTTATCACAGTCTTTTCCTTAACTGGATGCGAATCTACAGACCTAGATGTGGTATCCGTCCATACTACAATTAAAGCATTATCGCTTCCAAATAAACAAAGAATAGTCAATTTATAAATTATTTGAAATGCTGAATAAAAAAATAGAACGATGAAAATGTGAAGTTCCTGATCCTATTTATTACTAACCAAATTATTAAATATATGTAATTTGATTTAATATTATATCTAATTTAAACTATATAACATTTTTTTCGATCTGGTTAAATATCTTATTGACGACAACGAATGATGATAGCATTACAGTTATAGGTGTGTTTTTAAAGATGGTTCTCATGTTAGGCTAATTATATACAAAAGTTAGGCTGACGCATAGTAAAATATGTGGGTATTATAAGAAGGCATATATAATTTAAGTAAAATGAAACAATATTTTCTAAATTATGACGTTAAAATTATTTTAATACAGAAAATCGTGTGTGTGTGTGTATAAATATTCTAAGTTAAAATCGGTTAAAATTAAATTACAAAAATTGTGAATATAATGTTTTAGTCAATTAAATAAAGATAGACCTATTTATTAAAACATAAAATTCACATTCAAATATTTTATGGATACGATTTTGGTAAAACGTGTTTCATCGTACGGTGTAAACAAATCGAAAGAGAAGACTAACTTACTCGTCTAAAGCGAGTTGTCGGGAAATCGGCAACAAAATGGCCATCTCTCGCCAACTTCAGACAATAAACAGTGGGAGATAACGCTGAGAGCCGAGTTTTGCCATTGTTGTGAAGATGATACCTTCAGCGAAGCACTGAAGCGACAGCTCAGAAAATAAGTTTCCGACATAGGTAATACTTGCATTTAATATGAATTATCTACTTACATATTATTATAGTTCACAATTTGAGATATTATATTGGGTAACGTACACACTTCTGAGACTTTATTTCATAACTATATTAATTCCTTCTGACATTCATCGAATTTAATTTTACGTAAATCATAAATCTTTAATGTTGTGATTAGTTTTAGAGATTTAAGTCTTTTTCGAAAAGACGAAATTGGTATTACTGATTTAATGGATACATATAAAAACTACGAGTAAAAAATATATAATGCTAAGGAAATAGTCAAAATAACCGTATTCCGTATCCTGAAGAGCGTATATGAAGGTACTTATGAAGGTAGAAGCGAAAGATGTGTGTCAGGATCGTAGCAATGGAAGGATGTGGTCTCTGCCTACCCTTATGGGAGAAAGGGGTGACGCTAAGTATGTATAAACGTAATGTACAACTTTTTAAAGTATTAATCTTTCATGTGTAAATCAAAAACATCTTCAATTAAGCTATCAATATAAAGTACGAAAACTTAATTCCACTGGAACAAACCAAACGTAACAAGAAAACTCTTCGAGCCGTTACTACCGTGGTCTGGACCATCGAAAGTTCGTTAAAGTGCCATCACTATAACGTCCCCCTATTCAAAAGAAGAACAAAATAGGTTTGTTTCATACGATAGAAAGGGACAAAGCTGCCTAGATAATTCCTTATAATCACAGTTTTGTTTTCCAATCGCTGCTAACGATTATTGGTGTGTTATTTGGGAGCCATTTTGAAATTGCTTACTATACTATTTCAGTTGTTAGCAAGTACCATAGAAAATGATGTCTCGGTGCTTAGTTTACTACAACCGATTAATTTATTTTATTATGATTAATAACAATTAATATTATTTACATCAAAATATTAACTTAATTGTTTCAATATCAACGAATTAGGTTATATAATTTAAATGTTCGATAAATGAAAACAAAACATTAACATTTTTTTGTTATTCTGGATAACAAATGATTTTTTTTTAAGTTGCTAAGTATTTAAGTATTTTAAGACAACAATTATAAAATAAAATGAGGATAAATAAAATTAGAACAATATTACCATTTATGACATATATGTTTATTAGTGACATGGCTTGAAAAAAATCGTTCATTTGAACGATTTTTTGAATGAATGAATTATGATGGTAATGAATGGTGGATGTTTTTGCTGCTAAGTGAAGCTATCTAGATGCATTTATCGTAAACCACCTTCACCATACATGACTTTGCACTTGAAAAGTGAATTTTAAAAACAGCCATTTGGATTTCGTTTGAAGTTGAGAATTATTGCTATATTTATTTGGCACGCTAAATACGAAAGACCAAATTAATTGCACACGTAATAAATGTACCTATAGGTAATTACTATAATGTAATAGATCTTGAAATGGGTAAATTTTCGTGATCTTGTAATTCGTTTTAATTATTTTAATTCAACAGAACAACGCGAAATAACAAATGGCGACTTACGCGAAACGAAAAATAACGATTAGATGTATGTTGAATTAAATAATAATGATTTAGATTTTTTATACTTTAATACAAAGTTAAAAGTGCCTGTACTTATTTTATAGAATTCTATGAAAACTTTTATTTTTAAATGCGAATATGTAGAAAAGATCGGGTTATAAAAATAAATAGCACCACGTTTTTTATCCAATTAAATATTTTAATGTTTCCGTTTACGAAATTGATACATGATTATAATTGACCAATTACAATACCACATATGTTTCCAATTACAAACTAACTGCAATTGAAAGTAATCAAAATTTCAGCGCAGCGAAAATATTTATAGTCAAATTGATAAAAATGTGACATCTATGGAACTCTATTAGGACTTTTGTAAATTTGCTTAATAGTTGTTACGTATGTATGTCACTAGATGACGCTTTGTTCAAATATTTTATCTGACATCGATTAATTAAAAAATAAAAACAAATAAATTGTAAATCAAGTAACAGTAATTGTAAAGTAATGTATTATTAACCAACAACAATTGCGATCACAGAATTTAGAAACATGTGTGGCAGCGCCGTCGTTGAGATAGTAATAAAATTAAGTTTTTAAATGTCATTTCCCAAAAAATCCATAACTGCATGAGAATAAAGTTCAAACTTAAATGGAATAAGCCGCGACAAAGCGAAATATTTGCTGCATAAACGCGTGCTACGTTATAGAACTGATTCATTAATGCTTTCTCTGTGTGCGTGTTAATTGTAAATAAATGTGGATGAATGTTTGACTTCAATTCCGACGTTTTCTATTTATATAGCCGATTTTTTTGTATGCGTGTTTTGTGTTTACGCTTGTGTGGTTATTATGATGGTGTATTAGGTGTTTGCGAAGTGTTTTGGGAATTTTTGTAAGGAATCAGGCTATATGAGCGCTTCGCCACTGATATTTCTTAGGTTTTTAACATTACCATGACAACGTTAGTCCTCTCCTCTCCTAATTTCTCTCAAATTCCTATAATTTCATCTCAACTTAGTTTAAAATCGAATATATGTATGTATAGTAAATACCAACAGAAATCACTTAGAAATACGAACATTTTTGTGTACTGTGTAAGTTATATACATTTGAATAACTACCTACACAAGTTGATAAATAATTCAAACAGAAACTGCGGTTGAAATATTTCGATGATTTCTACAAAGGAAGAACAAGTACAGTGAGCGATTTGATATTTTTAAAATTGCAGATTGGCCGCCAATATGCATATTCAAAAATATGTCTGAACGTAACGATTACAATAATCAATTTATTCGTTTCCATTTGAAAAAATATTCATAATTTAAATTTAAAATCATAGTTTTAAGTTAAACGAAATAAACGGGTATTTTTAATATGCCGCAGTAACATTTAGTTAAATAAATTATTTGTACATTTGTATTACATGTAAGATAAATATAAGAAATCATACTATACTACTCGAATTCAAGAAACACATTTAATTGCCAATTTAGAAAATAAACATATGAATCGTTTTATTTTAAATCTAAAGATATCTGAACACAAACATCAATTTAAAAAAAAAAATAAGCGGCCATGGGGACTGCCCATCGAAGTGAAAACTAAAAAAACGCTTTTTTCTAAAGAGAAAATACTAATACACAATCTACAGTTCTGTGTTTTGTTAATCGTAACCTTATTTAAACAACCAACGGAATTATTTAGTAGTGATCTTTTCGACTCGAACCTTTTATTCGGACATTTATAGGAATGTATTTTAGAAGTGGCAACATAAAAGACTCCACTTAAACACCATCTTATATTTGAGAGTTTATTGTTTTATTATTCATCTCTGGTTTATAGCATGTCGTCCCTGAAACCTGACGTCATAGGTGACGCGAATCTATGAGTTTTCCCCTACCGAAAATCGCCTAAAGCCGCTAAAGAAGTTTTCACTTAAAAAAACTTCACAATCGAAATCTTACAACAACGATAACAAACATTCATAAAATATTACGTCGATTAAATATTTGGTCAGAAACTTTATATAAAATATATTTATGTGATCAACTCATTGTCATGAGAAAGCATTTAAAAACTGGACAGCACAAATACTTACAAAATAAAACTCTTTATTTCAAATGTATGTTGGACTAATCCAATTTTAAAATGTTGCACCGACCATACATATTATAAAACGAGACTTTGCCGGGAGCTTAACGTTTAAATTAGTTTATCCCCCCAAAGCGGTACCGCACGAAGAAGGGGTTGCAAAATTTAAATTACAAATAAAAGCACTGAAAAATATCTACGAGTGGGTAGTGCCTCAATAACAATGTCTTTTAATTAATGCGGAAAGGGTAATAAAGCGACTTAATTCGGAAACTTGGTTGATGTTATCGCGAAAGACACCCGAGAGTTCTACACGAATTTTCTACAGATAGGTAGGTATTCTTTAGTTAGGTACTGCATTATGGACGAATTGAAAGTTATAAAATTTCATTTAATAAAACAGATCCAATCAAACAGTTGATAATTGAGTTAAGTTAATTTTAAAAGTTAAATTGCAATTAGCAAGATAAATTGCGACCAAACGCATTTTGTAAGTACTCTTTATTAGCGTTTGTTGTATGGCTAATATTTAATACTAGAGTACTAGAGGTGATCGATAT
This sequence comes from Samia ricini, assembly GCA_014132275.2. NCBI lineage: Eukaryota > Metazoa > Arthropoda > Insecta > Lepidoptera > Saturniidae > Samia > Samia ricini. Next base: position 26,375,444 of record AP028159.1, on the reverse strand, counting down.
TCAACAATAATCACTGTTTAACATTTTAATTTCCACAATAAAGTTTACAAATAGCTACTAAACAAAAAAAGAACAAGAAAAACAGTTGATAAATAAAGGAGAAAAATGTTTTGAATTGTTCAACTTTGCCTATTTATATACAGACTAGCGTCCCACCTCGGCGTCGCAAACGTATATAAATTCTCTAGTTTCTAAAAGAATATAGCCTCACTCATAATACAGTTTTGTACAGGTCTGAGAAATTTTAAAATCGGTTATATAGTTTTTTTTTTCGTTGGTCCATAACAAACAAAAAATGAATCTTTCTTTCTTAACCCCTTGAGCACTAACTTGGCGTTTACACCAGTTTCCATTGTTTTCCTATTGTCTCATTTTTATGGGTAATCGACATAAGTATTAATATAGTATACATAATATCAATATAATTTCGGAGGATCAATAAGAACTTCCTAGAAGAACGTATGAAGATATGAGGGTAAGTTCTGGAAAGACGGAAAGCCTGTCTATCTGGATGTCTGTTTGTTCCGTTGAAACCTTATGACTCGAGAACCATTGCAGAAAATTCAATGATTGTTTTTTTTTATATCGCGAATGTGTTCTTTAAGGTTTATTTTCACTTTCAGATTAAGTCATAATATATAAAACAAATGTAGAGGATAATAGTGAATTAAATCGTTAAAAAATTTACCAACATTACTTTCAAATGGGAAATAATTTCGTGGTAATACGATAATAAAAATGTTTTTAATTCAATGATTAAAAGGCAATAGCTTATGCTTGTTAAAAAAACGGCTAATATATTGACACCTCGACGAATACCACCATAATTTCACTCACGAATCCGTCACGGTCGAGAACACAATCGCTCGACTATGCTAGATGTGTACCATATTGAAATATATACCGGCCGACTAGCTATCCATCCACCCTTCCCGTAGTGACTGCCCCAAGGATTCCACTTTTCAAAGCACCTTTACCTATTTGACTTACACGCTTCAATGAACTTACGTCAATATGCGATATGGAGAGCATTTAATATTCGAATATCACAAATGTACTCGTGTATAAAAAAAGATCGGAATAAAACTTACAAAAAGATTCAATATGTTATCTGTTATTAGTCTCAAAAAATCTAACCTAACCGCTTAATATAAGAATTATTAGCTAGTTTAAAATGCTACCGATTAAAATGCAAGTGATAATTAAAACGAGCATATAGGACTATTAAGATATAATTAAACCCGGAAATTAGAAGATTATCTCTTTATCATACGAGAATTTTGCTGATTAAGTAAAATAAACTCTTTTTTGCATTTTTGTGGCCTTAGAAAAACTTAAGTACATACGAGTTCTGAGAATATAATTTTATTCTGGCTTATGCCCCAAAGTTGTATCAAACAAGAACGTACAAATACATATATATCAATATACTGAAAGATTAATAAAGACTAAAATTAATGGAATATGAAAAATTACAGGTTTTATGAGATTACATATAGACACGTAGGTGTGTTTAGAAAAAAATAAATGTAGTAGGAATGTAGTGCGATCAAGTGAATATTATGAAAAATATACATGCAAGCGAGACCGCGTGCAAAGCTGGTATTCTAAAATTTCCTATCACCTTTTCTTACGAAATTGTCATCGACAATTTTACTAATATACCTGCCTATCCAAAACTATGATCCAAACTTTTTGCCGTGCAATTTTGTGCCACATAAGTTCATTTATCATTATTTTTTGAGATAACTTTACTACTGCCTGTAATTATAAACCAATCTATTAGTTTTGCTAGCTTGGACACCTTCTTCTCTTGTTGGAGAATAATTGTAGTAAGCGTCATCGTAACTGGCTGTAGCATATCGTTGATTACTCGGCTTGAACTCTAGTTGTATGTAATCTCCTTCTTCTCGCCTCAGTTGGCCTTTGTCCTTCCCATCGTACCTTGGATCTTCGTAGATTGTTATAGTTTGTTTTCTCTGAGCAACGACTGGCAAATTCTTCGGTATTTCAGCAATTGGAGCAGTACGAGATTCACCATACCTGTATCCGTAGCCATGCTGCGGACCATAACCGTATCCACCATCATGACGTAGGCCACGATCGTCATAATACCCAGGACCTCCGTAATTTGCACTCCAACTAGGTTGTCTTTCCCATCTAGGATCACTTCGCCAATCCGAATCCCTTTGCCAATCCGTTTGGTCCCTTCTGTTATCCCACTTTTGCCAACCAGGTTCCTGATATATTTCTGGCGCTCGATATTTATGATAATCACGAACGTTACCTCTATCGTAAGTGTCGTGGCCGTTACGATGTTTATTATAATTTATGGCGTCATCTAAATAATATTTCTTACCATAATCTTGATGGGTCTGATACTTATCTCCAGTATCGCCGTACCTGTTGTAACCACCACCGTTGTAGTTGTCTCTTAAGGAATCCTGACCATTACTATGAGATCTATGGTAAGATCTGCCGCCTTTATTATCATGACTATTCTGTCTACTATTATAAACAGCCTGATCACCTTCATCATTAAAGTCATCGAAGTACGTGCTCTTATTGGACGACTCGTCCTTATGATAAGAATTTTGAAAGCCTTGTTTATGATGCCCCTTTTTATGACCTCTTTTGTAACCAGTTGATTCATTATCTTCTGCTTTGTCCTGTTTAGCGTTATAACCTTTGTACGCATCAGCTTCATTTGTAGTTTTACTGTCATATTCTTTATTTAAATACTTTGCTTCGTCATTTGCTTTCGAATAATGATTCTTGTGGTTCTCATTTATCCGACTGTCGAGTTGATGTAATTTTTCACCTTTCTGTTTATCATGTTTTATTGTCTCCGCGCTGTCTTTGTGGGCGATATCTTTTAAATGATCTTCTAAAGCTTCTTTTAGAACGGAAGCATGAACTGTCGAAGTTAAAACTGCACATAATAAGGTTATAGTGAAAAAAAACTTTATAACGCGGATACATTTCATTACACAAAAATGTAGCTTTGTCTGTAACGTTGAAAGGAGTAATGACAGATACGGATGTTGTATAGTTTTATATTGAAATCATAGTGCTGGACTTCACGGCAAATTATGATACAAAAGCAGGAACCACAGTGTGGTCGGAACAATGACTTGTAGGTACTAGCACAGATTTGTCCGTGACACGACTTCATCCAACTCAAATCCCACGGTGTATTAGGCTTACAGATCGAGGTCAACTGCAAGCATTTTGATAAAATGGTCATGAATTCTTTCGTATCATGAAAGGCAGCAATGCGGTGCGATGATGAATGGTAGTATGCTATAATACCGCGTCCATAGATGTAGGTTCGAATCCACCTAGATTATTTTATATGAGCACAACCTCTCATTGAAGAAAAATATCGTAACGAAACCATATCATGGCAGTATGGTATTTACTGCTAGAATCAAGTTTGGAAATCTGTCGTGAAGCACTTACAGATGTCTATCACCAGCATCGCTTGAAAGCTATTACCTCAAAGTTTAGCGTGTTAACCTACTTTGGGCACGTCGTCACGTAATAGATCAAATGAGATCGTGGTCAAGCATCAACCCCTATTTAGTATAATCATAAGCTCGAGGACCAATTAAGCAAATTGCATAATGTTTTCGTTAAACCATAGATAGATTATGAGACTACGTTCTAAGAATGTATTTTATCATTCCATTATGGGTATATACACGTGAAGCGAACAGCGGAAAAAAGTGAGGTACTGAAATTCGTTTTAGTAAAATTGGTCTTATTGTAGTTCTAACAGAAGGAAATATGAAAACACTATTATTCTTTTCTTATGTTTATTTGTCAAGTTATGGAATAAATGAAATTCGTGTTTTTTCATTTTTTTGTTTAATGAAATAAAAAAACGAAACAGCAACTTATACAGGAAGTATATTAATATTTTTAATAGTTGATACATGCATATTTGTAAATTATTTTTTTTATAATTTTTATATGCATGACCGGAAGTAAACTTGTCAATCAAAACTTTAGTAACTATAGCCTGGTTTTACTTAATTTTTTATTTCCAAATGTACCTACAATATCCTAAAAATTTCCATATGGAATTTCCATTAGTTTACAAAAAATTCTTAATTGGAAACGCCCCGCAAACCAATCGACCTAAACATTCTAAATTACTGGAAATCGCATTTTGAAACTTCTCAGGTTTTCCAAGTTTATTACATAAAAACTATAATTTGAAATACAAAGAATTAGATAAAACGTGGCTAAAGTTACTAAAATTTTGTCTTAAAAACTTTACTTCCGATCTTGTATATGATTTTTTTTTATTTAGGTTGTTCAATTTAAAATAATTGTATATTTTCTATTGTATTGTATGTTTTTTTTTAATTGTGACATTCTGTCAAACGTCAGATTAACATCAAAGAAAAACAAATGTTATAGTGCTATGAAGTATAACTAAACAAATACACTAAACTTCAAACCTTTTTTTTTCCGCTGTCTGCTTCACATGAAATGTCCTATTAGGTAGAATTTGTAAAAAAAAACTTAATAATTAAAATATTAAATCCACAGAAAGGGATCATTGCGCTCTTTGCAATACTTTAACCAAACCATCGAATAATTTATAGATAAAACGTAGTAAATGATTTCCTCTTTCAGTATAATTTGAGGTGATAATAAATAAAACACTTTATTACAATTATTTATTTATTGTACCACAAAAAAAAACACGTAATTTACACATACAACAAAAGTTGTACGTAAACTAAAACAAGGAATTGGTATCATCTAGTAACTACAATAAATTACTAAAGAGAATGTTAAAAAGAAACATTAATACCGTCGTGAATAAACTAAAACAAATATTCATTTCAAACACCTAATTGATTACCTTATTAAATATTTTAATAAACTATCGTAAAACGTTTATGAAGTTATCTTAGTAACTTATAATATATAAAATAAAATCAAATGCTATCCGTTGGTTAACACTTCGCATGACAACGGCTGGACCAATCAGGACAATTATTTTATTAATATTCATGAGGTTATCACGAAAATAAACTTTGAAAAAGTGTTTATTGACAGTAAAAATGTAAATGATTCCGGAACTAACTATTTGCTTTTTGGTAATTATAATATTCACATACATATTACAGCGATACGAAATAAAACATCAATGGAACGTTCATTTCAGTTTTTATTATTACGTCGTAATGTAATTACTGTAAGTCACCATACAGTTCATTAGGAACTTTCGGAAATTTAGAAAAAGTCTACAAACAGATATAAAAGCCAAGTTTCGCTTCTGACACGTCTACTCTGTATACACACTATTTTTATTTCGATTTGTTGACAGCTGGCATTTTAATCTAACTACATCTTAGAGGCCGTAATTTGGGCAATAATAGTAAAAAAAAATATTACATAACAGTAAAACTGTATAATATATACTGGTATACTAAGTAGGGTAATTTTTTTATGTGTTATAATGAACATTGATAAGCACTATTTTGAGAAAAGGGCAGTTAACGTTTAGAACATTTTTTTATAAAATTATAAATTACGAATAGACTTTAACTGGTTTGAATTTTTTTATAACATTGATTAAAATATAATTATATTAAAAAAAATACAGATAATTTTATGGTAAGTATATAACATGCTAATACGCTTTTGCTGAAATTCTTTTGATTGAAAACTGTTTTTTTTTTAACTAGAAATATAATGTCAGTCATCAGAACCATCCTGTCACACTAACATTCTTAACCTGTTATCTAAGTATATACTTTTATAAATGTATGTCTGTATATTTATGTTTGAATATACATATATTTATATAAAGTATTCGTCTGTATTTTGTAATATGTACGTCCTTATGTGATCTTGCGTTTGACTCAGAAAAATCTTCTTTTTTTCGTTTATTTTAAGGGGGTTGACACCATATTTTGCTTATCCGCCCGTCAATTATGTAAAGTGTAATTTACTTTACGCCGCACCGTTAATAGGATTTACACTAAGACGAGCGATTCTCGCCTGTAATTCTTGAAGAAGATTCTCCCTTGGCACTTCTTCCTCGTGACGTGTTTTGATGTCCCTTATCTTGACGACTCCCCTCTTTAACTCTGACTCGCCGAGCACAACGGCTAGAGGAATACCGTTTTCTTCGCAATGTTGAAGCTGGTTTAGCATTTTAGGATTCTTCTTGTAGGAGTGCTCAGTCTGAAAACGATATTATATATATATATATATATATGTGTGTGTGTGTGTGTATATATAGTAGCTGTGCCCGCGACTTCGTTCGCGTTTCATATATATAAAATGAAATTGGACCAAACTGTGAATCTCGAATCCTCAGGAATAGACACAAATTATTTCATTAAAAACGGTTCAGCCGTTTAGGAGGAGTTTAGTCACATACACGCGCACAGAAGATTTATATATATATAAAATTATATATATCACCTGAAAAATACTGAGCATATTGGGACAGACGCGGAATTTTTTTTTAATGGTAATTATGGTTATTTATTTTTTGGACTCCATCGACTCTTTCTTATTTTTCTTTCGAATTACTCTTATGCATATATTTCTCGGTAATAAAAACAAATGACTCTCATTTTTTTTCATTCATTTGTTTTTTTTAGGTTAGGTATAAATGAAATGTTGTATGCACTTTTTCACTCACACCTAAAGAACGTATGAAACGCGGGTGGAGCCGCGGACACACAGCTAGTATAATATAATATTATTCGGTCTCGGAGACAAGGATTCGTCTATTGGAGACTATTATAATAACAATAATACATAATTTATTTCTGTTATAAGTGATTATGGCGCTGTCCTACAAATTAGCCAATGCGTATACATTGGCATAAATAAAGGAATCGATAATTAATTTAATGTCATAACTTTACCAACTCTATCAAATTGTGATTTAGTTAGTTTCTCTCTCTCTCTCTCTCTCTCCAAATATTATTGAAAATTTGAGTAAAACTCTTATTAAAAAATTTTGTTACTTCTAACGACACATATTCAAAAATGCAGCTTCCAAGGTTGACAATTAAATTTAATTAACTGTTATCCTCAAAATTTGTTTCATACATTACTTAATTATATAGTACGCTTAACAATAGACTGACCTAACTCTAAAAAAACTGATTTTAGGGAAATATATTGAGTAGTATGATAACAGTTGATGAAATAATAATTGTAACTCAAATGTAAATTGAAAGATATTTTAATATTTATTATAATATTTACTAAAGGTTTAAAAAAATACTCTTAAATGAGTCTGTTTTCGATAAACAAATATTTTTACAACAACAATATTTCTGATGACAAGTTTTAGATTACGTCTGTATTTTATTGAATCTGTGGTTGAAAATGTATGTGTTTTATGTTTTAAGTCTTTTTAGAATAAAACAATCAAGTTTTTTTTTTTTTTTTTAAGATTTCTACACGAAACAGACTTAAAGGGTCAGTTTAAACTAAAAAACCAGCCAGAAATTCACTCCGAAGATGATTGACACGTAAATGGCTTACGTCAGTGCAACATAAAAAGTCTAGTAAAAACTTCTGTGAGTGAAAAAGACCAACACAGCGATATCTCAGTATGGGAACACGATATCGACAAAAATCTTAGATTGGCCGATAGAGGGCGTTGAAATAATTCTGCCCGTTTCAATATCTCCTTTTGGATCAAAACCTGAATCGCGCTCAGTCTATTGTTAAACGTGCGATACAAAAATATCACGACACGTCTTTACTAATAAAGAAAACTGGAGAGTGTCTGTCATGTCAAAATTATTTTTTTTTTTTACTATATACATATGAATGTATATACGATACCTATACCAAATAAAGTTTTAATTTTTTTTTTGTCTGTCAGTCTAGTTTTTTTTTTCAGGTAATCTCCGGAACGGCTAGACGGATTTAGACGGGACTATTTTTGGCAGATAGCTGAAGTTACTCCGGGTAACTTAGGGTACTTTTAATTTTTGAAAATAATTAGGGTCCCGTGTAAAAAAAATCAAAACGCAGTGAAGAATATAGAGGGCGCAGCCGCGGGCACGCAGCTGGTCGACAATATAAAAAGAATCACTGAAATTTTGTTCAACGATTCTCGAGTTATAAGATTACAATAGTACAAACAAAGATACAGACAGACAGCCAAACAAACAGAAATGTCGAATTTTAAGTACTAACCTTTATTCCGGCATTCCACAACTCGGCGCATATCTTCATACGTTCTTCCAAGAAGTTCTTCTGCGCTGAAGCCACATACACGTCGATATCACTTGTTCGTACGGTTATTTCTCCTACAGCCAACTTGGCTTCTAGTACTGAGAATATTCTCTCCACGCCTATACTGACGCCAACACATGGTACCTGATAATAAATAAGGTACATACCAGGTTGAGACTATGAAATCAATGGTGTATATTATATAGTAATACACAGCTTTATATTAGAAATACATTTTATTTCTAATTTTAAATACAGAATTGTAACAGAAGACATATTGTGTCGTACATAAAGAAAAAGGAAAAGGAAACCAGTGTTACTAGAGTAAGAAAAATACAATACACTTATTAAGGGCAGTTGCCAAATTAAAAACTAAAAATATATTTTAATGAATTGAACAAATGGCAATAATTAAATGGGAAGCTAACATATAATCATGATTCTGAATAAGGACAAAGCAAAATGTAATATAACAAAAAAAAATTAGTTAAATGAAAAATATATAATTGAAATAACAAAAACCGTAAAAAATACTGGGTGCTTTTCCTCGTTTTAGCAAGATTCAATCAAGCCGGTGTGAGCGAGACAGATTAATGCATAGGAATAAGAAATAACAAGAATAGTTGTTAACCCCTTGAGGACTTAACTGGCGTTTACGCCAGCTTTCCATTGTTTTCCTATTGTCTTATTATTATGGGTACTCAACACATTAATTGTTATTGGGTACCTACTGAAACTGAAGAGTGTAGTGTAGATTGCGATTGAGTATTGTGAATTATGAATGATATTTTTTTAACAGATATATGACGTCACAGAAACAATGGTTATTTAGTATCTGTGAATAATTGTGATTTGTATCTGTTACGATAAATACGGCTCACTCCTCTCTATATAGGAATAAGAAATAACATATAACAAGAATAATTGTTTTTGTTATTGGGTACCTAATGAGACTGAAGAGTGTAGTGTAGATTGCGATTGAGTGTTGTGAATTATGAATGATATTTTTTTTAACAGATATATGACGTCACAGAAACAATGGTTATTTAGTATCTGTGAATAATTGTGATTTGTATCTGTTACGATAAATACGGCTCACTCCTCTCTATATAGGAATAAGAAATAACATATAACAAGAATAATTGTTTTTGTTATTGGGTACCTAATGAGACTGAAGAGTGTAGTGTAGATTGCGATTGAGTGTTGTGAATTATGAATGATATTTTTGTAACAGATGTATGACGTCACAGAAACAATGGTTATCTAGTATCTGTGAATACTTGTGATTTGTATGTGTTACGATAAATACGCCTCACTCTTCTCGAAATTCGAAACCACATAACCTATCCTATATTAGCCTGGGCTTACGGTGAAGGAATATACATTCCTTTTTTAAACACTCAAGACGTTTTTTTTTTTTAGGTTTTTTTTTTTACAAAGGCACCGTTCGAATATTGCAAAAAATTTAAGAACAATTCTGTTCATTTAATGCTCTGCCGATTAATATAGTTACTACATGACACTGGCTGAATTGTGGAATCATTCAAAGAAGCCATAACAAAAAAAACAACAAAATTGACATTTGTGATACTCTTCTTTTTCTTAGGTAATGGCAATTTGTGTTCAACCAATTAGTGCCAAAGTTATGTAGGTAAGATGTATCTTCAATCTTGTATCAGTGTATCGGGTTGTTTTCCGAACCGGTGGTAGTGTTTTAGACGTTCAGAAGCGCCTTCTTAGGACCTAAATTGAATAAAGATGTTTTTGTTTTTTTTTTTTTTTTTTTTAATTACACGATATAGTGTCAAATACACAAATATAATGAATTAAAGAAAACAACCGCTACATGACTGATACTCTCTTATTAGCAATAGGAAGGAAAGCTCTTAGCTAAACTTCATTTCGGAGACAACGGGACAGATAACCTAAAAATATGTACTTGAACGGGCCCAAAGAAATGAGTTTGTATATTACTTACTATATACATTTAAAATAAGCTCACGCCTGTTATCCCCGATGGGTTAGGCAGAGGTGAAATAGCGAACTAAACCACTCGCATTCCGCCGAGCTTAGTTCCGTCCCGGATGTGACAGGGGGCGAGCCTGTCGCCATATCGGGCACAAATTCCAAACTCCGGGATGATACTGAGTAGATAAACCCAATACCATTTGACCCGACCCGAGGATCGAACCCGAGACCTCTGAACGGCAGTCGCACCGTAATACAACTGCGCCACCGAGGCAGTATTATGACTACACTATATCACGTAAAATGCTATTAAAATTACATAATATTTAGTCAAATACTGCTGAATAATGAATTAAAAATAAGGACGACAACATGACAGACCAAAATCGCGCCAAGCACCTCTAGAACATGGTAGGTAAGTGGCTAAAAGTGTTTTTTATAATATATTACAACCATGTATGCAAACTGCCTCGGTGGCACAGTTGTATTACAGTACGACTGTCGTTCTGAGGTCTCGGGTTCGATCCTCGCGTCGGGTAAAGTGATATTGGGTTTTTCTACTCAGTATCATCCCGGAGTTTGGAATTTTTGCCTGATATGGCGACAGGCTCGCCCCCTGTCACATCTGGGACGGAACTAAGCTCGGCGAAATGTGGATGGTGTAGTTCTCTATTTCACCTCTGCCTAACCCTTCGGGCATAACAGGCGTGAGCTTATGTTTATGTTTTTATGTATGCAAGTTCTTTAGTTCCAAATTTGTATTATTTTAGTAATCTCTAGTCTTTCAACAAAATGGCGACCCTTAAACTGTTTCAAGCAAGTTGTTATGAGATTTCAGAATTCACTCTCCGTATTATTCTCAATAAATTTAACTTGCGTATAATAACCAAACTAGAACTAGAACACGTAAGACGCCACCGAAATGACATAATTTCGAGTCGAGTGGACCCGGGGATCGAACCCGAGACCTCTGAACGGCAGTCGCACCGTAATACAACTGCGCCACCGAGGCAGTTAACATGTGTGAAATTATGTTATGTTATATACATTTAGTATAAGACACTAACTTGCTTATGTTTCGCATCGAACATTCCGACAAGGTTGTCATATCTACCGCCACCGGCGATAGATCCAACGGTCTGTTCTTCATTTCCTATTTTTATTGGCTCTGGAAAATATTAAAATAATGAAATCCATCCACGACTTTCAATATGACTACGTTAAGAATTCAAATTACGACCACTTTTTATATTTCTCATAAATTCAAGCACTTCCCAGTAGAATGTTTCATTTTTTCCACAAATTTCTTGCGTTTTGAATTTTTTTTTTTTTCACGCGCAGTCCTAATATTTCTCTCGATTATTTTTATCACTAACAGAAAGGGAATTTATTTTTCATAAAATTTAAGCGCTCGCCATTAAAACTGTGCATCGAATTGGATTTTAATCCATTTTTTGTGAGTTTTAATTTTTTTTTCACGCGGAACCCTGATTACTTTCGAAGAATAAAAGTAGCATAAGTTACACGCAGTAGCTTTAGCTATCTACCAAAAGAAGTCCCGTCGAAATCGGTCCAGCCATTCAAACAGACAATAAGGCAAATATTGATATATGATTTTTTTTGGGTTTCATTTTTTCATTGTTATTATTATTTTTCTATTTTTTTTTTTTCAGTATATGTTTGTATCTCATTTGTGAATAAAGATTTTCTTTCGTTCTTTCTTTCTATATGTATCTAGTTATAAAAAAAAATGTTATTTTGATATAACAAACAGACATTTTAATTGTATATGTTAGTATAAGATTAACTTACGTGTTAAAACAGCTTCATAGATAACACCGGTGTAATAATCCAAGCCTCTGGCTAAACTGAGATCAAATATTATCTTATCGCTGATTCCAAACAATTGGCAATATTCCAACAACGTTCTGATTCCTTCGAGACCTTCGACCGCTGCTTTAGTTTTGGACAACTTCTCATCCTTCAATAGTTTATCAGTTAATTCCTTTCCCCCGTTCAGACATACATATTCGCCTATCCGGTCAGCAGAATAGGGTGTGACACCCTTTTCGTTTATCATTTCCGTTCTCACCTCTTCCCATGTCGACTAAAAAAAAATGTAAAATATTGATCTTATTTTTACTAGTTGAATATATGATTGTAAACTTACATAACATAACATAAGCTCACGCCTATTATCCCCGAAGGGTTGGGCAGAGGTGAAATAGCGAACTACACCACTCGCATTCCGCCGAGCTTAGTTCCGTCCCAGATGTGACAGGGGGCGAGCCTGTCGCCATATCGGACACGAATTCCAAACTCCGGGATGATACTGAGTAGAAAAACCCAATATCACTTTACCCGACCCGGGGATCGAACCCGAGACCTCAGAACGGAGTCGCACCGTAATACAACTGCGCCACCGAGGTTCATATGTCGATTACCCATAAAAATGAGACAGTAGGAAGACAATAGGAAAAGCATGGAAAACTGCCGTAAACGCCAGGTTAGTGCTCAAGGGGTTAACATTTATTTACATGGACATATAAACAATATTTTATAACTTGTAATATTGTAATTTTTTTTATATATTAAAAAAAAAAGTAATATTTTCGGTATATTTAACCTTAATTATTGTGGAAATTTAGAACTAATTGAATATTGAGTAGACCAGCAGCAGACAAATCTATACTAATAAATAAAACTTGGAGTGTCTGTTTGTAATATCAAAAATATATATTTTTTACTAAATAGGTAATCTTCGGAACGGCTGGACGGATTTTGACGGGACTTTTTTTGGTAGATAGCTGAAGTTACTCCGTGTAACATAACAGTACTTTTAATTATCGAAAATAATTAGGGTTCCGAGTAAAAAAAAACTCATAAAAAAAAGAATAAAATCCGAATAAATGCACAATTTTAAGAGCGAGTGCTTGAACTTTTGAGAAATACATTTACTTTATATTAGTACTAAAAACTTTTTTTCAGGAAAATAATTAGGGTTGTGTATAAAAAAATTTAAATGCAGTGAAGAACATATAAAACGCGGGCGCACAGCTAATTATTAGTTAAATAAAACCTCCATCCTGCAAAATCAGCCAACAAAAGTGGTTCCTGGATGTTATTGTTTACTTACTGATACAGAACAGAAGGTACAATAGGGTAACAACATTCAGAAACAAAATTATATGATTTTTTAATTATATGATTTATAATCACAAGCTGCATATTTAGACACTACTATAAATGTGACAACAGAATAGTCCTTGTACCTTGTGAATACATTTTATTATAACTAGATAATAACCGCGACATCGACTGCTTTAATAATTATTTCTATTAAATGAAAGTATCATTGTAATTTTTTTTATTAAGTAAAACTAAATAAAACTTGCATGACAATAGTAGTATGTGTGTGCTACATACAAACCTATATCATTTTATTTATACTGCTTTTAATTTAATATTAACAAAAATTTAATTTCCTATAATTTAAAATATTATGTAAATGTCATAGAAAAAAAAATATTGTATACCTTATCCAACTTATCAACGGTGGAACAAGTAGTTCTAAATTTATCCGCAGGGACACCACAAGCTTCAAACATTCCATCGAGTAGCCTCCTGTGATTAACCTTCAAGATATATTGCCCAATATTTAAACTGTCTAGTATCTCTGTTACTACTTTTAGACATTCTGCATCCGCAACCATTGGGTCATATGCACCTGCTATATCAAAATCCTGTGAAAAAGTATTAATGAAATAAAATATTTTTGAAGTGAAAATTTCTCAAGCAGCCGTAGGAGAAGCCATCAACATGGTATAGTATGTATGTCAACATGAAACGTGCTACAGACCCGATACTACATTGAAATTAAACTTTACAGGCACTTGAATTACCCAATCACTTGTTGACGGTTAACATTTTCCAATACACAATAATAGATAATATTATATATATATACTCCCTACAGTCGCTACGTTTAATCATACAGTGTTTATTACATAATTATTGTTTTTTTATTCTGCGCTTATCACTTAATTATTATTTAAATATTTATTATAAAAAAAGGCAGCATCAACAGTACACATATTATACATTAGCCACTTAATCATATGATTCTAATCATGATATGCATACCCATTACAGGCGCTCACAGCTTTGATAGTCATCTTATAACTAATTTATAATTAAGTACAATGATAACTTTGTTAATTTGTATGGAAATAATATTTACAGTTGGTTATATAAGTTATAAAATTTTGCGCAAATATATCCAAGTTATCTACCGTGGTATTGAGCTCATTATATGTTCTACACATTCTCACTGCAGGGGATTCTTACAACCCTGGATTTACACTCACACTGGATTGGATCATTTCATAATTATAAATGTATTATTATTGAACTGCCTCGGTGGCGCAGTTGTATTACGGTGCGACTGCCGCTCTGAGGTCTCGGGTTCGATTCCGGGGTCGGGTCAAGTGGTATTGGGTTTTTCTACTCAGTATCATCCCGGAGTTTGGAAACCGTGCCTGATATGGCGACAGGCTCGCCCCCTGTCACATCTGGGACGGAACTAAGCTCGGCGAAATGTGGGTGATGTAGTTCGCTACTTCACCTCTGCCTAACCCTTCGGGGATAACAGGCGTAAGCTTATGTTATGTTGTTATTTTTAATTCTTGCTTATCTATTTGTCGACTGAACATCTGTGCATCTCAAAGCCCCCTATCGAAAACCAGCATTGCAGCAGAGTCTACCGCAAGGTGATGCTGCAACAAGTAGCTGAATAGGGGGCTGTTGTTGGATTCATTCGTAACTATTTAAAATGCGTGTTTTTGTATTTGTAATCTATATATTTATTATTCAACAATAAGTGTATTTCTTTCTTTCTAAGTATAAGATAGTGTTTAACCCCTTGAGCACTTACCTGGCGTTTACGCCAGCTTTTCATTGTTTTCTATTATTTTCTATTGTCTTTCTATTGTTTCATTTTTATGGGTACTCAACACATTAAGTATTATTGCTCAGAGATAAATAATAATATTTATACTTATGCAAGCCTATCATATGTTTTGATTATAAATAAACTAAGTATACGAAAATTGACATCTGCTATTTCTCTGAGCGCTAATAGATATAAAACTAGACAAATGGTAAATGTTATGTTAATCATTTAAATTAATCATTAAAAAAAACAGTTTGTCCAAAGATTCCACTTCTTTTATGTATCATTTACATTATACACATCAATTTGTTGTAAGTGAATTGATATTTAAAAAAAACACAGACTGCTATTATGTGAACTAAAGTGATAATAGTAATGGTAATTTCGATATTTTTGTGCTTATTCCATTCACACTAATAGTTCAAATACAGCATTGATATATATTTATAATTAGTAATGGAAAAATTCGACTTTTTATTTAATTAATTTACCTTTAATTAATTTCGAATAATAAATCCAGCAAATATTCAAATACCATACCCTAATTGTGATACTATTTGAAATTTATTCATATGGAAAATATATTTTTAAAACTTACACATTGATAGAATTCTCTATATCTTCCTTTGGTCATAGCTGGATTATCCCGTCTGTATACTTTTGCTATGTGATACCTCTTTAAATTAGTAATTTTGTTCATTGCCAAGTATCTGGCTAGCGGTACCGTCAAATCATATCTCAAGGATAGAATTTCTCCACCTTGATCTTTTAAATCATAAATCAATTTTGAATCTTCACCATATTTCCCAGTTAATACTTCCTAAAAGTTTTATAAAATTATTACAATTTCATTATATGAATTATGCACTGATTATAAGTATTTATGCATAGTATTATAAATAATAATTGACAACTTTTTTTTAAATAATCTAAATTATAAACTAGTAAAAAAAAAAAAAAATTGCCATACACCTAATTTTACTGATAGTTAATATAACAAAATTACTAAAAACTTAAATTCAAAAAGAACCTTTAATTCGAAAACAGGTGTGTCTATACACTCTGCCCCATGTCTCTTAAATACTGTAATAATTTTTTGAAGCACATCGTTTCTTATTGTCATCTGTTGTGGATTATAGTCTCGGGTGCCCTTTGGAGTTTTAAGGACAAATTTCTGTGGACCTGCATCCTCGGTGACGAGTTGTGCCTTAAGAGCGAGTAACTTTGATACTTCTTCTTGAATCTGAAACAATAATAAAGTTCAATTTCACTATATATATCTTACTATAAATCAATTCAATATCTAACTTCATACACTTAAAGCATATTTACTATGTGCTTTTAAGCAAAGTAATGGTAAAACTAATCAAAAATTGGGTTTGAATAACAACTTTGTGCTAATTTAGCGTGATATAAGGGAGATAAAAAAATTATATATGAAGAACTCTTACACTACTGTGTCCTTTGTGAAAGAAATTAAAGCCAAAAACTATTGCAATAAATTTTGTATTTACAAAACTGAACCCAAACATAAATTATTACATTCAGAACAATTTTTACATCTTATTAAACTTGTACTTTCCATTTCAATACCTTGCAATAAGATGATGTTGAAATTTTTTTTGTGAAACAGATGCTTGGTACTATGTTGAGAACAGTGTTGCGAAAGTGCACCACAGAGACTTGGTTTACTAAAGACTTCAGCAATTTGTGAGCCATGCTTCAATAGTTATTTCACTTTCAATTTAATCAATATGGTATCTCGTCACGTCTTTTCAAAACTTTTGAGACCGGAAACAAAAAAAAGACTAATATGAATATTTAACTCTATCATTAAGTAATTTGATATTTTAAGTCACAAAATACCATATATGGAGGTTTATAATTAGCATTAATGTGATATCTTTTTTACTGCATTAAATTAACAAAAAGGGGCATTACAAACCTGACAATCAATAGATTTTGAGTTATTTTTAACTCTTTTAAAAATATCTGAAGTATGAGATTCAGGTAATAAAGACATTTCCGAACTGTGGAAACTTTGCATATGGTACCACCACCTCTTTAAGTAATCATACCTTTGAAGGTCTGTATTTATTAAACCTTTAAATAAATCTATGTCACATTTAGTAGCTGTATAACCGCAAACATAGCTATAATGTGAAAAGTGTTTATTAATTTCTTCAAAATCATACTGAGCTGTGTTTCCTGTATCCTAGAAAAATCACATTGAAAATGGAATGATGCAATATAATAGAATTTCAACATCAATGAGTACTTAAATCAGTGTGGTATAATAAAGTAAATACTGACCTTTTCATTAGACTCTTTCGTCGCCTTTAATTTCCTTACAAGATCTCCTTGTTCTTTTATTTTTGACAATATAGTTTCCTGAGAATCTGCCATAATTTATTACCTATTTATTATTTGAAACTGAGCTACAAAAATATTCGACCTTTATTTCAAGGCTAAAGTCACGCAAGTAAAAGTACTTAGAAATAATTGCAACTTAGCCACTCGGTATAGTCCCTTTCATTTTTAATCACGCTTTGAAAGTATCCACGACTCACTGTGTTTTTAGGTTATATCTTGTTCAAACTTCAACGTAGAGATTAGGAGTGTGCGATAGATATATCGATATTCATTAAAGAAAATATGTAGTCTCTCTCAACAGCATGGTGAAATAATCTAATTTTTGGTATTACAAAGTAACCAAAAATGTCAAAGGTTTATTTATTCATATATATTTTGTGATTAGAATTAGGTGCTTGGTTATTTTGTTATAAACTTTCCCCTTCATGAATTATCAATTTGATAATCTGCTTTACTTTTTCATATTAAGACACTATGTAAAACTAATTATAAAATTGAAATTATAATATATTTATTAACAAATAATCTTACAGTTCAGAAATAGAAAATCCAGCTTTGATAATTTAAACATTAAAAATATATGTAATACGTGCCAGCCTCCAGACCAGGGCGCTGTGCAGAGATGTGGAGATAATACCTCAATGCGATCTTTGAATTTTGGGAAGTGAAAAGTTACTTAATATGAAAGAAATGAGAGGGTTCCAGTTTCTAATAGTATTCTTATTATGAACGTAAGCGAGGTTTTCGGAATTTCATTATCGCCGTTGCATTGTTATTTAAAACGTCAATTTTCCCATCAGTGCCAAAAATTGATATGTTTTCATCAGCCATAGTCTTCTTCTTCTTCTTCTTAGTTAATGGCAATCTGTGTGTACACACAATTTGTGCCAATGTCATGTAGGTAAGATTTTCAATCTTGTATCAGCGTTACCAAGCTCCAACAGAACGGTGGCCTATCCTGCTCAAACTTTCCATGGAGCTTTGTCGGCACCTCAGAATGTATGCTACGCGTTGTCTTCTATAATAAACTTAACTTGAACACAATAACTAAACTATTTCACACAAAACGCCACCAAGATTACATGATATAGAGTCAAGTACACAAGTTTAATGAATTAAAGAAAACAATTGCTACATGTCAGACTGAGATCCCGCCAAAAACTCAGCCATAGTCTTGTTTACCAGTTTTTCTACTCCTTGGTTCATGACTCTACCTTACAGATACTGGCAGAATTGTGGCCGATAGCTACCAAAGCCAAAAACTAAGAAGTGAAGAAAAGTGAAATAGATTTTTTGAAAATCTCAATGACTCACTTGTTAATATTTGCAAACAGTTATGTAATGTTATAAAAAGCAATGTATATTTATAACAACGTAAACTGTGTAAAACCTAATTAAATTACTCTTAATCGATATTTTATGAGTAATTATATGCAACCCTAGTTTCATATTGTTTATTATTAATTGCACGCATGAATATAAGTTTTTTAAGCGAGCCACAGTAATATTTAAAATATTCTACTAACAAAATATTTACTTATTATTAAAACTTTCCATAAAGTTATTGATTCACTGGCTTGCAGTATAACTCTATACTGGTGTAAACGTGAAGTGAATTGAAAATAATGACAGACCATTAATTCTGAGGTCTCCCAACACATTCATCTCAGCTCCCAAAAAAATGTCATAAATATTGTACTATTCGCTTCAATACCTTGTTGTTACGTATCAGATATGTGAGCGATATAACAGGATCTATACGAGTGAAAGCGTCGAACGCCTCGACTGCATTATAGGGATAATGAATTATTCAAATTAAGTGGAATGTATTTGAAGTGATGGGACAGAAAATTGTTTTATATGGGACTTTTAAGCTTCACTTCACTTCACTTCTTAGTTTTTGGCCTTTGTAGCTATTGGCCACAATTCTGCCAGTGTCCGTAAGGTAGAGTCATGAACCAAGGAGTGGAATCTTGTAAACTAGACTATGGCTGATGAAATGAAGACTTTTTTTTGAGCTTCCTCTTGTATGAGTTACACAACTGACAACACTAGTTGACAGTATTGACAATTGATATTTGACATAATCGATCAACAGGGATAAATAATATAATTCAGCCTGTGGGTTCAACCTTATGTTATACTTTACTGTAATAATATTGCCGTATTTGTGAATTATGGAAACCGCATACTGCTTATACATAATACATTAGAATTATGTGCGTAATAACTTTTATATAAAATAAATAACCTATGGTAAATCTACTACCCAATAAATAAATTATTATTACATACTGTACAAAAGTGTAGCAAAAAAATGGATAGATTTGAATATATGGAAGCTAGATTGTTCAATGGTGAAAACTATTTAAAGCGTGATAAAAACGTCAAAATTTACGATGGAGACGACAAGGTTTGTTGTACACATTTTGGTAATTACATATTTAGGGTCTATAAAATGATTGTGATCAAATTCAGTTTTACTATGTACTTGTAAGTACTAATTATGAGTTATATTTTGTTTTGGTTTGTAGACTCAGTTTACGGATGGCGAAGTAGTTTTTAACAACTCATAGAATATTATGGGGGAAACCAGGTGATATACCAAAAGGCTTAGTGTGTTTATCTCTTCATTTATATTATGTTTTTTTGTTTGGAGAGGAGAGTGGGGGAGTTTTTGGACTTGGGGGTCCTAAAAGAATAATATTACACCTGGGACCTGCTATTCAAGGTAGTTTTATTAATAATTTTATATTATGTGATACATTTCATCAATTAGATTATAATATGTTTCTTGTAGATATAAAATATTAATATATTTTAGTTATTAAAATAATAACAAATTTTTGGAAACATTTACTTACTTGAATTGTCAAATTTTCTAGATAACTGGATAGAATAAGAACTATGGCATGGTTGGAAAAATTAAGGCGGAGTTAATTACCTTAATGAATTAAAAAAAATAGGCTATTATTATAATATTTAGAAATAAGAGTTATAACTCCTCAATGTTTTTTTAAAGATTAAGATTCACCAGTATGTATCATTAATATATTTATATGTTACAGGTAAAAGGTCTGGGCCATCAGTTTTTAGTTCCTATAACTTTATCAAACTGTCATTTAAAGATGGGATAGATTCTGAATTTTATAAATCATTGAATGATGCCATTGCTACTAAACTGTGGATAAAATCAACTCCTGTTGCATCACCCGTTACTTCTGTCAGCTCAACTTCTTCTGCAAAGCCTTCGGTTGCTCCTATAAGCTCGAAAATCCGCTACGGTATAGTTGGCATTGAAAGGAGTATTGAAGAACAACACAGAGCAACCGACGAAAGTATCAGTGCAGCATTTCAAGACCTAAAAAAGCTTATGGAAAAAGCAAAGGATATGGTGGCAATATCAAAAAATATCTCTACAAGAATCAGAGTAGGTGTTTCTTTATAATTCATTTGAATATTCAATAGGGCCTTTGCTCCCAGTACATTGCCAAAAACCCATCAGTGATTAATGAGAACTAGTCAATTGTATGTTTAAACTTTTATGTACTAACCCCAAAAAAAAAAATTGTGTGTACTAAATTTAACTAAGGACCCTTTAAAGTAATTGGATTCAGTTTGAAATATTAATTTAATCATGTAATAGGAATTGTTTATTAATTTTACTACAGGTATTTTTCTTATGTATAAACCAGTATTGTTATAATATATTTTGGTAATTTGTTTCAGGAAAAACAAGGTGACATATCAGAAGATGATACTGTCAGGTTCAAATCATACCTAATGAGTTTAGGTATAGATGATCCAGTTACTAGAGATGCTTTTAGATCCGATTCTGAGTACTATTTGGGGTTAGCTCAAGAGATTTCTGATATGATGGTCGCTGTTTTAATGGTAATAGTATTGATTAACATTTATCTTATACTAATAAATAAAATTTAAGTCACAAAGTGTCTGTTTGTAATATCAAATTTACAACTTTTTAGTAAATACATATGAATGTATATTGCAATTATAGGAAAGACAAAATGTTTTTAATTTTTGTTTGACTGTCTGTTTGTTCCGGCTGGACCTATTTTGACGGGACTTTTTCTGGCAGATAATTGAAGTAACTTTGTGTAATGTAGGTGACTTTCATTTTTCGAAAATAATTAGTGTTTTGTATAAAGAAATTAACAAATAGCTTATGAAATTGTGAATAAGATCCAATTTCATGCACAATTTTACTGCCAGAATTTGAATTTGTGAGAAAAAATCTTTGCTATGTTAGCAATTACGAAAATAATTAGAGTTCCGTGTAAAATATTAAACCTCATGCAATTGTAACAAAAAAAAATTTCAGTGGTCAGTTTTACTAGAAAATACTTTAATTTCTTAGAAATAAATTTGCTTAGTACCAAAAAGTTTAAGAAAATAATCTTGGTTGCGTGTATAAAAATTAAAACTCATGAAATCGTGAAAATAATATGCTTCAGTGGACAGCACCATCAAAACATTTCCAAATTATTATTTAACGCGGGCGGAGCCGCAGGCACTCAGTTAGTTAAATATAAATTGCTACTCAATACATAAATAGGTAGTATCAATTGCAAATTTTTATGTATATTTGTAATTTAATTTTATTTGTATATTTAAAATGTATTTTCAATTCCACTGTGTAAGTAAAAAATGCGTCATTTATCATTCTTAAATATTACAAATATTGATCATTAATGGCAAACAAGATATATAATAATAATAAACATACTACAGGAATGTGGAGGAATAATGTCCCTGGCTGATGTTTGGTGCAGGGTTAATAGAGCAAGAGGCTTGGAACTTATATCACCTGAAGACTTATTAAATGCATGCAAGTGAGTCTTGTTTTTAAACGACTTCAAAAAGGAGGAGGTTATCAATTCATCTGTATGTTTGTTGCGCAATTTCTTCGTCATTTGTGAACTAATTTGCAACTTTTTTTAATCGAAGGAGTACACTTCCGATTTGGTCCCATTTCCACCAGATCAGAATCTGATCAGTGGAACTCAGGGAAATTGATAAAAACCTTCAAATATTATAGACATTTATACATGTTTCATACATTCGTTTCTTAAGCTATAAAGTAGGCTTCACAGCTATAGCTAAAAGTACATATATACTTAAACTAAAAAAAAATAAAAGACTATTTTGTTTTTAAATTAAAAACAAAACCGACTTCAAAAGAATAGACTATAAAAATGCACTACTAAGTCAATAAATAATTACTTTATTAATCTGCTTCGTTAATTTTGGAGTTGGTGCCAGCTAGAGTTAACCAAAGTACTCATTTACAAATGGAAATAACTACTTAAACTTTATCACAATTACACATAACCTAAATAAAGGACTTTGGTAATTTGAAAGAACAATTAATCAAAATTGAATATAATATGTAACATACATTTTACACCAGTTTGTTTTCCATAAGCACTGAGTTCAAAATTAACGAACCATTAATAAAGTAATTTTTTATTGAGTTTTTAGTGCATTTGTGTAGTTTATTCTGTTGAAGTCGGTTTTGTTTTTAATTAAAACAGTTTTTTTAATTTAATTAAAATTTTTTTAAATTAAATAAAAGTTTTAATTAAAAATAGCAGTATTATATGCACTAGTGTTTGACCTGTGACATTTGAAATATTGAAAATTTGAGGTTGTTCTAATAGAATAGGTGTATAAGAAGAAATTATAATTGTTTTGATAAAGATATATAATAAATAAAGTCCAACAGGGATAGTAAAAAAATAATAATAGTACTAGATAATTTATACTAAATTGTTTCTAATTTCATTCATTTTGTATATGCAGTTCTACCAAATACTGACTTGGTTTTTTAAATTTTAATATTGTTTATTCATTATGTTTTTTTAATATTTTTTCATGAATTTTGATTTCAGACTATTACAAACAATTGGTGCTCCAATGTCTTTAAGGAAATTTCAGAGTGGTGCATGTGTTTTACAGTTAAATAGTCAAAGAGATGAAGAGATTGCTAAAACTACTTGTGATATGGTGAGTTATTTGGAGGAAAAAAATGCAACTTAAGTTTTTGTTGTGTATTGAATAAATGTCTTATATAAGTTTGTTTTATATGAACATTGAATACCTTCTTCTTCAAGGGTGATTTTAAAGAACAATTAATCAAAATTGAATATAATTAGTGACATACATTTACACCACTTTGTTATCTATAAGCTGGCGCCGATTTCAAAATTAAGGAACTAGATTAATAAAGTAATTATTTATTGACTCTTTAGTGCATTATTATAGTTTATTCTTCTGAAGTCGGATTTGTTTTTAATAAAAAAAAGTTTTTTTTATTGAGTAAGATGTTTAGAAAGCAGAGGATATTCATTTTTCATACAGACAAAAATATTATAAATCGGTTTCTGAAAATTTTATGAATTCTCTCGGACAATTTTGACCCTGTCCAGCGGTTGCAGATCACTCTTAGGTATTTTTCTTCCGTCTATTTAACGTTATGAGATGTAGTGAAAAAGTAAAATGAAAATAAACGTATTTATTAGAAACTTTTCAACATATTTTTTTTTTAACTTAACCCTATAATATTTTAGGCTTGTGTTTTATATTAATTTTACATTTGATATGTTATTACAGCTTGAAGAAAATGGTTACCTTACACCAGAAAAATTGTCTCAAATCGCAAATGTCTCAGTCCTTCTCGCACGTGAACGTCTATATACCACAGAACAAATGGGGTTGGCGTGTCGTGACGAATCTATTGAAGGATTAGCTTTCTACCCTAACAGATTTATAAAAGAGGTCACATAGAAATATTGAAATTATGTATTAATAAAATATAATGTACTCTCCTGGCATTGATTTGTAAATAACACGCTTATGTAACTAAATTATTCTAAAATTAAGAAAACAACAAAGAGCCTGAAATACAAATACCATTATTTACTAACTAAATGTTTTTAAATTGTTAATAAAAGTTTATTTCAAGGATTATAAATTTTTTTTTTTTGTTTTATTATTTTATTACATAATTCCTATTAAATATATTGGAGATCGTTAATTTTACAAAATTATAAGTAGAACTATAGTACAGTTAAGATCATGTTAAAACACCATTAATCAAAGAAGCATTTCACTTAGATATTATGTGAACTATAGTGAAATGAAGCGTTCATATGGAAGTTTCGGCGAAGATTCAAATCGCATTATCGTGACTGAGGTGGCTAGAAAATCATCATTACCATATTTATTTTTAAAACTTACGTATACCTTACCTTTACACGAAGTCCGACATATTGATATCAGCAAAATGAACAACATGAAAGAAATTTTGCATAACAAAGTTCGAATATAAAGACCTCCACTACTGGCCATAGGTGTACCCCAAATGTAAGGAGGGAATTTCCATAATCGCTACGCTTCGGAACGGGCATCGCTTCGCGAACAATGTGCCCAGCCCACTGCCGCTTAAGTTTAGCAATTCTTCGGGCATTGTCGGTTACTTTGGTTCTTCTGCGGATCTCCTCATTCCTGATTCGATCACTTAGTGAAACTCCAAGCATAGCCCTCCCCGTTGCCTCTTGAGCAACTTTTAGCTTTTTTATTTGGGCCCATAGTGAGCGGTCACGTCTCTGTGCCTAATGTCATCACTGGCAACATACATTGGTTGAAAGGCTCGTCTTGAGACACTACGGTATTTCGGACGCGAAGATTCTTCAGTTTCCCGAACTCGGCCTAGCTGAGTTGGATTCGACGATTAATCTCTTTCTCGAGGTTGGATCTACCTAACTGGACGGTTTTTATGTAATAACTTCCAGCGTAGTCTCCGATTTTTATAGGATTTGCACAACATGGACATTAGATATGAGAATATTTTTATAACAAATAACATAAATATATCCACCACCGCCGTTCTCGTTCTCGGTTTTTTTCCATAAAATTAATTATTGTAGGAGCTAAGAGCATTTGAAAACTGAAAAAATGTTCTATTTTTACCGTCATTTTTAGACGTTCGTCAAACAAATTTTATGAATAAAATTAAAAAAGAAAACTTAGAGACCATAACCAGTCTCTCTTATTCTATAACTGAAAGAAAATTAAAAATCAGTTCAGTTTTGGAGTAGGAAACAGGTTACTACGATGTGATGTTTTCGTCTATTTTGCATTGGTAAAAACAGCCCGAGCTGCAGTTGTCCCTTCCGTGTTTTATAACTCTTTCTTTGGGCGCAACGCGATAGTAAAAGATTTCTGAAATACTTACTTTTTAAATCTGTTGCCGACCGCATGTCCTCTTAATATGTAACTGTTTGGTGTTAATTTCGCATGAACAATTTGTTCACTTATTAAGGTTTTGAAATTGCAATAAATACAGCAAATGGCAAATAAATTAATAGTATTAATTTGCCTGAATTACCCATTTGTAGCGACAATTTCAGACAGCGAAGTTCTTAGTGACCGCAGCATTCATCAAATAGGTCGCAGAAGCCCTACAACGAACTTTTATTACAACAAGTTCATCTTCAAATGTGTGCCTAATACTAGAGATTTACAAACACTATGTAAAAATTCATCTAATTACCCTAGTGCCCACCATAAAGCCTGGGAAAGCTCTGAAAACACTTCCTGTTAACAGGGTAATTTAAAACAGTGGTCGTCAAACTGCATACCATGGCCAGTAATTGTGCGGCCTGCGACGTCGCAATTTCGATAAACAATTACTCAAAATCGAATTCACATATAATTAGTGAACTAGGTTGTCAAAAATGCCTTCATAGAGCACACAAAATCTACGGGTAATTCGCGTTTGATAGCTTATAAAAATATTATGTTAATTAATAGATGGTCTCAAGTATCATTCATCATCTCCCTTTTTTTTTTATGTCGGGAATGCATTTACGCACTACCCTTACCCATTGCATTAGTGAGACGGAGGTCCCCCAATGCAATGGGTAAGGGGGTGCGGAGGGACGTCTCCGCACCAGTGTGGGACTCACCCGGACGTGAAGCGTCCGGAAATATCCACTAAACCTCCCGGGGCCGTCCGCCGCATTTGGGATGGGGACGATACGGGATAGCTTTCGCAAGCACCGCGATTCATCATCTCCCTACCTTTTTCCCATTTCATTGTATTCATAAAAGTGTGGTCCTCAGTAGTAAGTACCTCACATTGACCTATGTGACCCTTCACTAGAAAAGTGTAACAACCACAGATTTAAACCGAATACAAAAATGGTATTTGAAACACTCGGAACAATGAAAAATTTATTACTTGTGAAGTAAAGTGCTATTATGATAATTTTATAATTAATTATATTGAACGTAGTATTTTTTATATTGTCATTATAGATTTTATTAAAAGTTAATTGAATCGTGGTTCATGATAAAAAGAGTCCTGCAACACACGGGTTAAAATAAAACATACATTTAAGCACAAGTAAAATTTATTAAAAGCGTGGCTTCAACTTAACATCAGCTAGTTTTTATTTTAAAGTTTCCACATTAACATTCTTATCATACTCCATTTTAAGAAACCGTCTCATAAAATATTCTCAATCTTTGCAATCTACCATTTCTTATGTCTAAGATTCTAGAAAAAGATATAATGATATTATATTTAAAGTAAAAAGTATCTATCATTTTTTCTTAACAATACCATGAGTACAAAAATAATTTAAATATATTAGGTGTAAAAAAGCTATTCAGACATCGCATTTTGTGATCACAGATACACCTAAACACTGAGGCCAGAATTTAAGTTTGCAACTTCCTACATCTGTAAAAACATTTCCCAAAACGCTAAAACAACATATTTATATTAAGCAGAATAAATTTGCTTGAAAATTGAAACTTTATAGTTGTACACACTTTATGACTATAAAAATGGACATTTCCTAATACTGGATTTATTTTTTCCACCTAATTCTAGAAGCTATAAATACCTACTACTTGCACAAAATATGTAGTCGAAAATATTTATGTAAGGAATGTTAATATTCAATAGCACGTTTGAAATCCTTTGGTAACTGATTTAGTTTCCCACCTAGTTCCCAAGCTTTGAAATCATCACAGGAACGAACATTCTCTATGTAGCATTCTACTGCTCTATAGAAGGGCAATTGCATTTCGTCATTGATTATTTCTGACAAACGTTGTAAAAATGCTACATTCTTTGCAAGAGTATCTTTGATTTTTGTAGTCAAAGGACGTTCAGTACTTTGGACTATATCAAGCTGAAAGAAAACAAGTTTTATAAATTATCTCTGTTAAAAAATAAATATCCAACAAAGCAATATATAGTAAGAAACTATTATCCCTCTTCAACATTATCAATATTTTGATTTTATTTTTACTTGTCACACATAATTTATCAAAAAACAAATTATCTTACAAAGCATGATATAACAATTAATTTATCGATTTTTAATCATTAGTAATTAAAGGTTTAGAAATTTATGCTGATTTATAGTTACTTGTCACTAATACAACAGTTTCGGTATATAACAAATTTAAATCCACCAATGGTTCAGCCGCCACATATAATTTCTGTTCATAATCACTACATTATATCTATTATATAGTCATTGGTTTAATTAATGCATAACAAAAAATGTACTGTTGGCAATTTATTATCAACTCTATTCATTATTAGCTTCATATTTGAATATAATGTTTTATCTTATGTAACATCAACTCTCAAATACCAATAAAAATTTGACAATAGGAAAATAATTGGAAGCTGGCTTAAACGCCAGGTTGGTGCTTAACCGGTTAGTATATTAAAACCTAGCAGAAAAGTAAATGATAAATAAAGAGTCATGTAAATTAGTTCTTAAGTTGAACTAACTATAATATGTACATTGTTCAGATTTAAACTTGTTAATCACAGTAACACATAAAAGAACATGTAATATTGTTGTCATTGTATTATGGATTCACTTGAAGTTAGATTTATAGAATGTATAATATTTTAATAAATTTAAATCATGCACTTACTTTTTCATCTATTGTATCATGCTGGAGACCTAGGTAAGTGTTTAGACATTCTGATAAAGTTTTCACCTTGTTGGTTAAACCATTTTTATTTTTCATAATAATCACATCACCAACCTAAAATAGATAGACATAAAATCATTAACAAAACACTATTCTCCTGAAGATTTCATTTTTGTGAAGTATGGGCCATATTATGTATGTTTTTATTCTTAATACTGCAAGGTAAGCTAATAACATTAGGTATAGCAGTATGGTTTGATTGAATTTTTAGCATCTCTATTATTAAGTCTGTTGCTAATCATCTTTATTCTCTTAATTTGACTTAATATGTCGACTATCCATAAAAATGAGACAATAGGAAAACAATGGAAAGCTGGCATAAATGCCAGGTTAGTGCTCAAACGGTTAAATTCCAGTATTTGTTCAAGGCTTAGGTATAGTATGTTTAGTAGGTCACAAACATTAAAAAGTAAACAAGTACAAAAAAGGTATGCTTTTACATATACAAATATAATTTGATTGTATTTGAAAAATAGCTTATTCATTAACTCATAAAATGTGCTACACACCTGAGTATCAAATACATATTTCAGTTTCACATTATGTTTGTGAAATAAACAATCTGATAACATCCTACAATCATGAACAATTTTCTTTGGTGTTTCATCTTCAAGAAGCTTCTTCAGTCCTGCATCAAAAGCATGGTATTGCATTACTTGGGTGTCAAAAATGTATATCTGTTGTGGAGTCGAGAGAACTATGAATGGCATTTTGCATTTTCTGCCCATAGATGCACCATCCGTGCTAACAGCTATATAACTATATTGATTCAGGTCAGCTATTGCGTCATGGAATGCATTATCAACTTGATTTATGTATATGTATCTCTTTGATACTTTAATGATATCTTCACATTCTTTTTGTGATATTTTTAAAATCTTGTTTACTCCAGAATCTTTAAGTTTGACAATGTCACGGATTTCAGTATTATAATAATGTAGAACTCCATTACTAGGGTCGCCCTGAGGTAGCTCTTTTACTTCATAGAGTGATATTTTTGATTTATCATTAGTGATTTCATAAAATCGTCCTTCGAAGATTTCACAATTTTTTGTGTGGACTTGTAGCAATTCCCCTTTCATATATAGATTTTCCATTTTTTTTTATTGCTTCGACAGATTATGTGTAGGACTATTATTTAATCTTTCTTTACGGGTTTAGGTGCTTTCTCAGTTTCGTTGTATGCCTTGAAAATATAAAGGCCAAGAGTAACGTGCAAGACGATAACAGCGACTACTGCCGAGTAAACGCTACTATTTATTGGACTTAGATGCAGTACGCCATCGAACAAGATACTCTTTACAAAGAAAAACGACAGCACCGGCACGATAATTATGATTAAACAATATTTAATCACCGTCCGAAAGATCTGAAAATCAGGTAGTTCCTGAAAATAACGTAGGTTATATTATAAATATCGATTACAAAATCCAATAAAAACATTAGAGATACACGTATTATTAATAAAATACTTACATTTGCACGACCTTCAATCATTATAAAATAAAAAAAAGAAATAATAATCGTCAAAAACAACGAGTCATAAATGAACTACACAGAACCGGGATCACCGCTCACGTACAATAATCAGTCTCCAGTGCTGCCAACTTTTAAAGTCTAAATTATCGTATTTTTGTGTATATATTATTTTTATCTATAGAATAAGTAAGAAAAATTATTTTATCATAACCGGATTTTAAAAACATTAATATACTTTATAAATCATAGACTTTATGAGTGTAATGTATTTTGCTGTTTTCACGTAATCACGGTTATTTATGAATCATGAAAATTATCGTACTTATGTCCTGATAATTAACATACGGGCTGGCAATGGTGTCGGTATCTTTAGTAGTCAAGAGGTGTTTTAAATTATAATATATCAAACTACCCTAAAACATGTTGAGATATCCTCCTAATTATTTTAAAGTTCTTGTTATCAATGTCATGCTTTCTGCATGCGTATTCGCAGTGTATTCTTCTTCTTTTATAAAGGTTGATTTTGTAGTACACATATTCAACCGTTCATCGCATTAAAATCGTAACGGTTGCAATTTATTTGACTGTTGAAATGTATTTAATAAAACAATATATTGTGGTTATAAATTGACATTAATTTGTCGTATCTATGAAATAAAACTTTAAAAATTAAATCGCGGTACCAAATAAAAAAAAATGAATATTGACTTTTACGGATATTACAAGTAATTATAGTGGTTTGGTAAAATCTAAATGATGATGCTATTAGCGAGAAATTATAATGAGGTTATAGAATTATTTAATGCTTGGCAGCACTGATCTCAAATCACATGAACTTTATAGTCCGTTCACAATACTTATCCCTTGACTCCCTTTCCTTTATGTTGGCACTACAAACCGTCATTGGAAAGTTATCGATTCTGCCGCATCCAAGCGCTTTAATTATAGAGTAGAAATTAGGTTTCTTTATTACGTTAATCATGTTGCAGACGTTTAAAACGAATGCAAGAGAAATTGTACTGAAAGTTCGTGCTTTCAATGAAAGAGAAAAAGCAAACAAATCTTCGATTATTCCATTACATCGAGGACGGTCTTGTGTATTGACATGACAGGCTAGTAAAATCGAGTTGCCATACCTTTATATTTTTAAAAACTCTGTATAATTTGACAAGTATGTTTAATTTTTTATGTATATTTTGTTTTAGGGATATAAGTACGCTGATTACTATCTATCCATAAAGTAGTAAGAAAAAAGCAGCATGGACGGGAGGGGAAAGAAACTTTAGAAATGATTGTATTCCATCGGACATTACTTACCATATTTCAAATTAATATACTACTTCTCTCTATCTGTGCAATCATTACATTCTGTGATTATTGTTACCTGCTAATGTTTATTTTATTTATTTTGTGTGTTGCAGATATTTCCAATAAAATGTTATTAGAATCGTGAAGGTAAGAAAGAAAGAAAAATATTCGATACACGCACAACACATCATATTAGCTTTATTTTATAATACAACACAAAGTTAAAAAAAATTGTTGCATGGGGTCGAATAGGTCCCTGTCTCAGCATAAGGCTGCAGGCCTACAATCGGAAGCACTACAACGCTGATATTCTGACAGGGCCTGGTGGTAGAAAGAAAGAAAGAAAATCTTTATTCACAAATGAGACAAAAAACACATACTGAAAAAATAGAAAAAAAAAAATAATAACAATGAAGAAATGATACATAAAAAAATCACATAATAGGGTAACTATGTGTCACCCACCAACCAAAATGTCATTAGATGAAAGGATCTCCAGCCCAGCGTATGCTGAAGTACCAAGAGATACTCAGCGCTGATTTTCAGCTGAAGCCCAGAGCGAGTCACGGAACAAAAAAAATCTTTGCAAAAATTACAAATTACAAGAAAAAAACTAAATTGTAAAATACATACATACATATATATGCTCACGCCTGTTTTCCCCGAAGGGTTAGGCAGAGGTGAAGTAGCGAACTACACCACCCACATTTCGCCGAGCTTAGTTCCGTCCCAGATGTGACAGGGGGCGAGCCTGTCGCCATATCGGGCACAGATTCCAAACTCCGGGATGATACTGAGTAGAAAAAAAACCCAATATCCCTTGACCCGACCCGGGGATCGAACCCGAGACCTCAGAACGGCAGTCGTATGTAATACAACTGCGCTACCGAGGCAGTAAATTGTAAAATGTATCTCATATATACTTAGTCTATATATATATCATTATCACATATGCACATTGTTATAGATCTAATGTATAAGGGTATATAAATTAATTAATTAATATTACATAAAAGATAAATTTTCGAGGCGTTATGATAAAAACATATAAATTAAAAAAAAACAAAGGCAAGTATAAATATATTTATATCAATAATTAATATATAAATATTAAGGATGCTTTAGTCAGTAGAAGGAAAG
The DNA here is from genome assembly GCA_014132275.2 of Samia ricini. Taxonomy (NCBI): domain Eukaryota; kingdom Metazoa; phylum Arthropoda; class Insecta; order Lepidoptera; family Saturniidae; genus Samia; species Samia ricini. The sequence goes on along the minus strand of AP028159.1, from coordinate 26,342,941 downwards.
TCTTACATAGATTGAGCTGTTATTAAGATTTTTTAAATTATTTTTAAATGTTGACAAATTGTACGTACACCCTCACAGCCGGACAATTACAGTGTAATTATCACACATTGATAATTACAGTAATAATAATACATATAAAACGTGCTATTATAATTAATACTATACTATAATTAATAATAACAAAGGCGCTGTAATAAATATGCGCTGTATATAAATATAATACAATAAATACCTCCTTCAAAATAACTTGTTCTTTGTAATAAAAAACCAGTTGAGTAGAACAATTAAAAAACCTACTGAATTAACGTGAATGCAGTCGTACGGTTAGCATATACACATGTTTCATTTAGTGCGATTCTTACGACAATAATAAACTGTTTTTCAATTTTGATTTGAAGCTAATAAAATATGACGATTTGAGATTACGGATGGGTGGTGGTATATTATTCCAGCACTTAGTGGCTGCGTATCTAAAAGCACCGCGAAAGGCTACGGTTTCGGAATAACTAAAGCGTGTAGGCATCTTATATTATGGTATTTATTTTGATCTTGAACCCACAGTAGTTTGTTGTATGTATGTATAGGCAACTTGGGGTTTTAGTTGCAATTATACCACATTACATGCTGACCAAATTCATATTCCACCTTGCTTCCATTTTTAACAACTTGGACTTAATAAGAAATGGTGTGTTATGCGAACGTGGTGGAACGTGATAAATGAAACGCACGCAAGTATTCTGAATGCGGTGGATTAATCTTCGTGTACGACTTAGAAGGCAAGGTCCATAAATTACATCACAGTAGTTGAGCTTGGAAAGAATAATAAATTCACATAGTAATAGCCTGAGATAAGGTAGCGGTCGTTGCTGCAGCTACTTGCCAATAAAATTAGAACCCTGGGAAAAATACGCACCAATAGACTAAAATTGGATGATTTCGAGAAACAAGATCTTGAGAAAGATGCATTGAAGTCAGATTAAAAAATTTAGTTCAAAATGGAAGATATTAATGTACAGACATGGTGTCGTACTTTCAAGACACGTTCATAACAAATGAAGGTAACATACTTGAACTTTACTAGTTACAGTGAGAGTCTTTTAGATCATTCATATAGTAATTTTTTATCGTAAAAATAAAGTATATTTTGAATAGATGTTTTTTTTTATGTGTTGCATTTCTTTATTATAGCAGTCCATCACAGACCACAGTGTTCAAATGAAATGTACCCTATTTAATTGTCAAGGTAAAATTTTCTCCCATAAATCATACAAAAAAAAAAACATTTTCATTGACGAACACTAACGTAATATTAACGAAAATGTTCATGTTTGCTCTTCCATCCATCCATTCAACCGAAAGACGTCCATTGCTGGACATAAGACTCCCCCAAAGATCTCCACAACGACCGGTCTTGTGCCACCAGTATCCATCGGATTCCCATGACCTTCACCAGGTCGTCGGTCCACCTTGTGGGGGGCCTTCAATAGTAATTAAATATTAAAGTTAAGTGAGCAATGGCTACACACTTAAATCCATGCTTGAATCTGACTTAGGAATATTTACATGATTTGTAAATATTTATTTAATGTTGTTTCGTATGTAAAATAAACCCTTGAGAGCTTTCCTTAGTTTAGCGGTGTGTGAAATATCCGTTAATATTATTACTATTCATGTTTCGTTTTAAAATCCAAACATCAAACTATAATTCACTTAAATTAAATAACTTATTTTAGTCAGTCACAATTCAAGTAATCTTTTGTCACAATTGTCCTACCAATGTATCTTTCTCCGTCTACCCTAATAATTGGGAGGTACAGAATGGGAAAATATTCAGCCCGACTAGTCAGAGCTACCAACTCCTGAACGGGGGGACTTTTAATAGTTAACGGACTGGAACTTGTTTTTATTGGCCCTGGGTGCAAGCCCTTTTGTGAACCACATGAACGTCGATGGTACTGTTGCCGCTTTAGCGACTTTGTCGGTAGAAATGACCACTTCTGGTTTTTTCCTTTTTTTTTTGGTGAATTCTCAGCCTGACTTGTAGTAGTTGTTTTCTTTAATTCGTTAAACTTGTGTATATATCTCTCTCACACTATATCATTTAATCTTAGGTGGCATTTTGTGTGATATAGTTTAGTTATTATGTTCAAATTAAGTTCATTATAGAAGATAACGCGTAGCATGTATTCTGAGTGCCGATAGGTTCTGATACGAGATTGAAAATACTTCTAACCCACATGACATTCGCACAAATTGTGTGTACACAGATTGCCATTAACTAAGAAGAAGAAGAAAAAACGACTTCTGTTTATGTCTTAGCGAGAAAAAAAATAGATTTAACGACAAAAATAGTTTAGCGACTTATCTGATGACTTTTTAGAGTAGAAACCAAAACAGTTTTAGAGCCAGTAATATACACATTTTCTTAACTCGTCACAGAATTATAAAGAGCCAAGAGATATATTAAATGAGAATGCCAAACGTGCTTGTGATATAAGCTTCAATTTTAATGAGCAGAAACAGAATGTACCCAATTTTTACGCGAAAGTACGATAATTTAAACCAAAGATGAATTAAACTTTAGGGCTGGCAACAGTGTTTTAATAATTAATAGAACGAGTGATATCGCTGCCCTGCAGTTATGTTTGTAGCAGGGATAAATATTAAAATTAGATTGTAGGTAGAATTATATGAAACATAAGAAGATAAATAAAACATGAAAGAAAAGCAGATCGAGTTGAAAAAGACTAGTCACTTAATCAAACATATAAACTTTATATGATATCGATTTTTAATATATTTCATTTTCTAATCTACATCTAATTTGTAAAATATCGTTATATATAATGGATTTGAAAAACAGATAAAAATGTGGAAAATTATAATCTATACTACTTATAAGAAAAGGCAAGAGGGACAAAATCTGTACATTGAAGATATTTCAGAAAAAATACCATGGGGGGGGGGGGGGGGGGGGGGGGGGGGTTAAAATTGACAACAGATCACATTTCAATGGTTTTTTAAAATTTTTGTCAGTTTGTCTGTTTATTAATTTGTTCGCAAATCACGCAAAAATTACTGTACCGAATTGGATAAAATTTGGTATGATTATAGTGTATAGTTCACAGTAACATTTAGAATACATTTTTATAGATATATACATTTATATAATGCGTAAATAGCGTTTATCTATATTCATATTAAAACATCATAATAAATATGTGTTTGCTTAATATTATAAATGAATAGTGAAATAAGCAGAAATAAAACTAAATTAAATCAACATCATTTAATGTAATAAAATAAATAAATACGTATTTCTGAAAATTATTTGCAAAAAACTGTTTAACCGATTTCAATGAAATGTGTTATGGTAGTAGTTTATATTCTATAGTAACATCTGTATATTTATATAATGTATAAATAGCGTTTATCTAGATTTCTTAAAAAATCCATAATAATGAAGTGTAATAACATTTATACAAATATTATAATGATGTAAAGTTTATGAGTTTGTATGTTTGGGGCAATCTCCAGTACTACTGATCCGATTTTGAAAATGTTTTCACTGTTAGAAAGGTATATTATATATAGGCTACTTTTATTTGGGTAAATATATAATGGTTCAATAATTAATCACAACAAATGTAATTAAAGTCGGCAAAAATTCTATAATATGGCGTGCGCTGCTTGAACGGTTTAATCTATGCCCCAGCGTTGCTTCCGGTGTTTGGGCCTGGTTCACACCAGCCCAGCCTATTCTTCAGGAGTAGAACGGGAAGGACAATGTTTTAAGAATGGGTAGCAGGGCCGTATGGCCGCTTATTGTAGGGCTGAGGCGGGATTTGACACACATTACCACATAGCTAATATACTGTGCAGGCCATTTAGGCTTATTAGGGTAAGTATGGGTGGATGCATAGTTTCAGTGGGGTCTAGACTCTTGCCAATTCAAGGGGAAAGGGACGGAAGCCTAGAACTTCTATTGCACTGCGAGGTGGCCTGCTTTGGCTGGGGTGACTTTCTCTGCGGATAAGGGCCTGGACGGGACGGAACATAGAGTACAGAAAGAGACATATGAATATATTGGTAATAAGATAGATTGTATCTAGAGGGAGAATTTAGGCTGACTATTAGAATATAATTATCTGAATTCCATGCGAGCGAAGTCGCGGACACAGCTAGTACAGTAATGTAAAATTTTCAAAATAAATTTCTTGTAAAATACCGGTAGCTATTGGCACGCAGTTTTTACGACGTAAAGATAAACAAAAAAAATAACTTTTCTTTTATTACTCATCCCATGATTATATTAAAACGCATAAAATAATACAGAAGTTAGTAAATTAATACAAAAAGAGTTGTTATTCGTGTTTCATATAAATTGAGTTGTAATATATAATATATGCAATTACAACGTTGAAAGTGATTTACAATAAAACTATTATAATGTGACGCCAAAGCTTTCACTACTTCTGATTTTTATAGTAAAACGATGTAATTACACGCACAACGCCTATTGTGACACGTAATTTATAACTTGTTGTCACATTACAAGTTCTTCTCAACGATGCAATACATATAAATTAAAAACAAAATATTATTTTAGAAAAAAAAAATTGAAATGTTATATTTTTACTGCGGTTTTTTTCATCTATTTTTTTGTAAGTTAATAAATACTTGTGAATTTTACTGTAGTTTCTAAAATGAAGCAGTACCAAATATTCTCTGTTGTTTAAAAATAATAACTGATTTTTAGAAACGCATTCTTAATGAAATTAATGTTGCACTTTCAAATCTAACAGCTATTAGTTTTAGTAAAATTTCCTTTCGAAAATTTATTTGTGTTTCTATTTTATTTTAATGAAAAAAAAGGAGGTAAGTATATTATTTGGTAATTTATTACAATTACGTTTATAGTAATTTTGTTCCTGCAGATTGTGACAAACGGCACATTTATAGACTTTATCAAGTACCATAAAGACATTTTACAACAATGGAAGAAAATTATTTTAAATTTTAGTGAGGTCAGCAAATATTTCGTTTGTTTAGCTAGTACTTATCTTATATTTGAAATGTCCAATTAATATCTAAATTGTAAAAAATAATAACAATACGTTTATGATAAATATATTAAGATACATGTGCAGTTAAATGCATATTACATAAGAAAAACAACTTTTTGAAAGGTCTGCGAAATATTTTTGCCACTCTAAGCGGCTAAATCAAACCTTTTATACGAGTAGATGATTTAAGATAATATCTCTTACAAGTTTCAAATAATATTATTTGAAATTTTCGAAATGATTAAGTTTTTTCACTCGTATGATTTTATTAGCCACTTTTTTGACATATCATTGGTACGAAATATATAATATTTGATCCCAACATATATATTGATAAACGTACACATTGATAAACTCGTAATTATTTTAAACTAAAGGTTGAAGCGGCTAGTAATGGTGGTTTTGACGTAAATGATTTCAAGAATAAGATTTTGCAATGGAAATCTCAGAAGATTGCAGCCCTTTGTCCTTCGAATGGGTAGAGTTAATTTTAATATTGTCTTCTATATAACTTACATTATTATATTTATCGAATAATTATATTTAATTACAGGGCTAAGTTACAAAATTTGCTGAATCTTGTTTGCAGTACGGCTCAACCCACAAATGTCACTGTAAGGGATTCTTGCATTACATGCTTTACAAGTGTGACATCTATGCAAGAGGTAAGATATATATGCATACGTTAAAATCTATTGGTAACTCAGTCACTCATAATCATTAGGACTTCTAAATTCTAAAGTGTAGCATGTTATTTTAAAGATTATTATGTCAAACAGTGGATATTTCTTGAAATTTTGAAAAAGTTTTAAGAGTAAAGAAATGCGACTATTATTTTTTTACCAATAAAATGTATCAAGATTAAGTATGACCTTTATAACATAATTATAATATAATATAGCATCATAATTTTTTAGGGTCCTAAGCTAACTAAATTTATGGTGCTCGACTATCTATTGGATAATATTGTATAGATATAAGGAAGTAAGTAGTAAAGTAATAAGTAACAAGATAAAAGAAAATAGTTTTTTTTTTTTTTATCTGAAAATTAGCAGGCATTAGCTAGTTGCGGAGTCCCTTTCTCTTGGCCCTAGGCTTCAGTAGCTAAATTTTTTTATAGGAGATCCATCTATGCCTGGAGAAGTGTACTGCTGTGATTCATTGTGACCAGTAAAAAATGACCAGTCCACTTATTGCTTAATTGTTACGACTAGAGATCTATATTTTTTGAGTTTTCCCCACATTTTTATTATTAACATCGACGAGATTAATAATAAACGTCACGGTATAAAATTTTACCAGTGTACAATTTACTATTATTATTTTTTATACTATTAAAGCGGCAAACAGGCATACGATCCGCCTGATGCAATTATCGTAGCTTATGGTTGCCTGCAAAACCAGAGGTATCAAGTGCACGTTGTCATTAAAAAAAACAAACTTTCTCACGCCCCTTTTGAAGAACCCCATACTGTATTCCGCGGGAAACGTGGCCGCTGGGAGCTCATTCCACATCCGGATATTTCGAGGGAGGAAACTCCCCTGGAACTGCACTGTCCGGGACCATTTTAGCTCCAAAATGTGAGGGTGAACTTCCTGCCGATGGCGAGCCGTGCAACGGTAGAAATTAGGTGTCAGCATTATGTCGAACAATTCATCAGAACAACTAATTATGCAAACGGTAGAACAACCTTAAGCAGGCAAAGTCTATGCTTAGACTTAATGGTTCTTAACCGCCTGCGAAATTGGGATTGTCGATGATTTTCGCTTATTTGACTTAATCTACTTTTCATTCTAGGGACCTCAAGAACTAAACGCTCTTAGCACTTGTGCAACACAATATCTCACAAATACATCATATGCTAGTTGCGCTTCATCACTTATGGTAATGAATTCATTATTAATACCAAAATGTTATTTAATAAAAAAAACATGTATGCGTTATGCAATTCAGAGTGATCACACGCGATATAAGCGAAATGTAAAAAAAAATAAACTAGTAAAAACTATAGTTACTATTCGACGCCTTTTCTCTCGGTAGATAAAATTAAGTAGAAACACTGTATAACGTTTCTATCTCATTCTCTCGCACGATAAATTCTACAGTTGTGTTTATCTCTTTTGAATGTCGCTTTTTCGTTTCATCAAGTTTTAAATAACTACGGAGCTTAATAAGCTTCCACTTAAAAAAAAAATACTTTCAATAAAATAACTTCATTTATCTATCCTCATTGTAGACACTGGCCTCTTCAGCTTTGAACGTACAACCTACTGGTTGCTACATGGGATATTGTGATTTTGTACGCTGCTTGAGAAGTACAAATTCTGTTAATCTGGTGCGTATAATTTAATAAATTTAATACTAATGATGCCGACTGACAACTGATTTTTTTTTTTTTGCAGATAACCCAATGTACTAGAGAGGCACGGACTGGAGTCAATATCACTTTAGATGTTGACAATGTTCGATTTTATACCAACGTAACTTCCTGCATCTTAGCTAAATCTCGATGTGGTTCTTTTAATCCGATTACAGGCGAGCCTCAAGTACCAGGCTATACGACATCTGGAGCAAGAGTTAGTAACGCACTTCAATTTTCTGCTTCTGGAGAATTAAGGATTTTAGCATTTCCTGCAAATACTCCAGTTTCTAATTCGTTTTGTGCAGCTTCCAGTAATTTAACACAAACTAGTTGGCTAACAAACGTATGTTAATTTTTAATTAAATAAATTCGTAAAATAAAGGACCATGTACTAAATGTTTATTTATCTCTCGGATGTTTATATAGTTTATGAGACATTTTGAAGTAATGATAATCATTATAATATCAACAGGACAGGTTTATCCTAAAAATACCGCTTGTAGATTTATATATCGCTTGCACAATGAAAAAATACACTTGAATGAATTTGCTGTGTCACATATAACGTGTATATACAATTAGTAAGCCAGCGCCACCAATAAAATGTGACATTTAATACACTAAAATTGCATATAGACGGCTAGTTTTATTTATATCTAATGATGACCATTAGAATAATAAAGTATACTGTAGAATATTGAGAGGATGAAATACTGAGCCAAGCAGATATATAAATCACGTATTAGTATAAAAATTTGTACTCTGTGTACTCAATGGCAATACAATTTTTATTCATCTCTGGTCAATACTGTAACTGTGAGAGTTTTCGCGACATCTTGGTCTTCATATAGGGATGTAGTAGGTAGTTCTTGTTCATAATTTATTGACTTGTAGTACAATATGTAATTTTAGTCGCGTTTTACGTGATATCGTTTTGATATAATGTACAAGTGAAGTGTGGTAATGCTAGGAAATGTGAATTTTAAGATGTCTCAAACATTAGCTGAAAAATTCTATCAAAGTGCAACAATCGCTTATATTGTTATATGAAAAGGGTTCCTTGTGTGAAACTTGGCTCAAGTATTTTGATCTTTGCTTTAGAAAGTAATAAATAGAACAATGAGTCTTTGTCGGGATCTCAGTTTGTCATGTAGCGGTTGTTTTCTTTAGTTCATTAAATTTGTGTATTTAACTCCATATCATGTAATTTTGGTGGGGTTTTATGTGATATAGTTTGGTTATTGCGTACATGTCAAGTTTATTTCCATGTCAAGTTTGTTCCTTTATAAAAAATTACACGTAGCATTTATTCTAAGGGGCCGACAAAGCTACGTGGAAAGTTCTAGCAGGATAATCCCCAGTTTTGGTGGAGCTTAGTAACGCTGATACATGATTGAAAATACATCTTACCTACATGAAGCGATGATGGCGCAGTAGACAGTGCGGCCGGACTCCGTGTCAGTGGAAGCGGGTTCAAACCCTCCTATCCAACTATAAATCAGCCTGAGCGTTCGATGAAGGAAAACATCGTAAGGAAACCATATCATGGTGGTAATTTTGTAATAATGCCCGTCTGAGTAGCTACACCCCTCAAGTTCGAAAATCTGTCGCCAAACACCAATAAGTGTGTTCCGGTAGCATCACAGATCATCAGCAGAGATTGTGGTCAAAGCACTGAGCCTATATCCTATAAAAAAAAACATTGCATTGGCACTAATTGTTTGAACTCAAATTGCCGTTATCTAAAAAGAAGAAGAAATAGAACAAAAAAAAACTGACACTGTTTGACACTCTTAATAGTTGACACTGACAGCCATGTGACAGTGATGTGCGATGCTGGTAACAGCGGTTTCTGAGTTGAAGAGTACTTATAAGTGGATAAATTTACATTGAATTATACACTTGAATGAAAAAAATTTGGTCCACTCAATTACACAAAGTTTAAAATTAAAAATTTATATATACTGATAAACGCGATCCTTCTGACTTTGAATCTTTTATGTGACGCTTCGGCATCGTTTAATAATTATTTTATTTTATCAACAATTTACGTAAGTTCAATTTATTTGGTTTGTAATTATTCAGTATTACTTTGCAATTTACATTTTTAATATATCGCCTGCTCGAAAATATTTTTGATATCAAGTTAGTTACTTACAAGTACTTGGTTACTTTACATGTTCCTTTAATTGTTTTATACGTTTTAATTACATCAAAACCATTTCCATGATCATTTCGAATATGTTTGTTTTTGATTAACTCGTAAAAACTACTTTTTTGGTCATAAGTAATAATATATTTTAATGGAAGTGTCTTAAGTATCTATTGTTGTATTAACAGAAAGTTTAATCAATTTTTTTTTACTAGTTCCAGTTGAGTATTTAATTTTCTCTAACTTATACTTTACAATAAATATGAATGATCCTCTACTTGCTTTTAATTTTTATATTTCAATAATATTACTCCTTGAGATTTGATATTAACCCCTTGAGCACTTACCTAGCGTTTACACCAGCTTTCCATTGTTTTCCTATTGTCTTATTTTTATGGGTATTCAAAACATTAATACTCTATTTGTTACATAAAACTGCCTAAATACAAAACAGTAGTATATCTTTGGCAACTAATACATTATGAATAACTTTTTGTGCAACAATTTAAGTTCTTGAAGATTTATTTAGATATATAATTAAATTATTCTGAATAAAACTGATATATATACTTCATAATATATTGAATATCTATATCATATGAGAAAGATTATTCACAATTAAACAAATTGTTTAATTCTTTAATTTATTTTCAGATAAACTTTTCCAAAATTTTGGTTTACTATTTCTGGTTTTCTTTTTTAATTTCTTTATTGATGATACTGAATCTTCACTGTCTGAATTTTCAGTTTTAATCAAATTTGTTCCGTTGATGTTTTTTTTTTTCTTATTTTGTATTATTGCACTTTTCCTGAATTTTGACTTAGCCTGTTTGTTTTTCAAAAGTACATAGTTTTTTGTGCTGATGGTTGTGTTTGTTGAGGGATATCTGTAAAACTGGTACTATTCCTATAAGTTTCAGATTTTATTTGTTTTAATCTGCAATAAAAAAATTGATTTTTATTTGTTTATTAAGTACTTGATGGTATATAGTTTCTAATAAATGTAATGATGTGTATTAAACAGAAACCTACATCAGAATCTATGTAGGTAAATATTTGAAGTTTTTTGGCTTTGTTTTTCTAATTAACTAAAAACTTCCTTAAAACACCTTTGTTTAATCTCTGTGTTAGTGAAAAACACAATATTCATGTTCTTAATTTAAATCTCTATATTGCCCAATATGAAAGTTTTGCATAAAAATAGACTTAGCTTATCCCTAAATCTACTTTATGAAAAAATATATTGTAATTCTTGGAATATAGTATTATACAAAACTGTATTTTATAAAAGACAAGTTATATTTTATAAAACTATAGCTATAACTATAATAAATATTTATGATCTCTATAACATTAGAGAATATAAGTAAAGTGAGTGACCTTTTTTTTGATAGTATTACTTATTTGGTTTAATTAGAAACTGAATCTTCTTTAAATCATAATAAATAAAAATTGTAGTCATAAATATAATTATATTAAACTAGGTCATTAATTAAAAATTCTTACTTTCCCTTTTTTTTCTTCTTCAGTTTAGGCGATTTGTTAATTGGTTCTAAAGTTTCATTTAAACTACATTGTGTTTTCACTTGAACTTTTTTTGCTTTCGTTTTCTTTTTCTTTTTTTCATCTTTTATTTTCTTTTGCTCTCCTTCAAGTTCTTCTAGTTTTTTTGAGCATGACCTGATACCGTGAAGATATTATATAGTTGTAATTATTATAGTAAACCATAAAAAGAAAAAATAAATCTGAAATTGATACCTAGAATTTCTGTAGATAGATACTAGATCTGTTTTTTTTAGTATAGGTAAAAAAACTGAAATTTTTTTAGAGATTATTTTAGTATATTTGATATACCTCAGTAAGGCTTCACTGTCAGTGAAATATGAATGCATAGCAAAATTAGAGATTCCCCCAAGATATAGGACCTTTTTCTTCAGTTTGTATTCCACTCCATACATTTCTTTTCAGTGAATTTAATTTTACATGCAGTTCTGAGGGTTGTGAATTTCTGTTTTTTAGTTCCGATAAGCATCTAAAAGATATATGAAGTATGTAGTATATTTCTATTCTGTTTTAATTGTAAATTTACAAAAATAAAAGTTTTTATACATACTTTGCTGGAGGTAAACCTCTAAATTGATGCCATGAAACAGCATGTATCCTTGATTTTTCTACAGGTTCATTGAACATTGATACACTACGAGGTCTTCTTGGTTTTGGGACTTTTTTCTCATAATCAGAATGATATGGAGAATCACTTGTCTATAAAAACATGTTTTTTACTTAGTTTGTAATGAAGCTTAATCAATTTTTTAAAATTAGTAGTGCTAACATTGTATAACTTACTGGTGCTTTTATGATTTTTAATTCCGGTGGCATTTTCTTTTTTTTTTTTTTTTTTTCCTTTGTTTTAATTTAGCTGATCTGTGTAGTAATTTCTGAACCCTCCTAACTGGACTAAAATTTCCACCATATGACTCTCCATCCGATGAGCCATCTGATAGAGCATCAGATGTCAAATCTATCATAGTTCTTGACACCTTAAAAGTTATAATATCATTAATATTTATACCATTTGGTAACAACAATAATCTATAAGAAGAATATATCTTACAGACACCTTTAATGTTTCACGTCTCGTTTTCTTGTTTTCTATCCTTTTTGTCTTCTCCAGTTTAGGCCGCAGTTTTCGAGATTTCTGTAATAACAATATTTATAATGCTGACATTGTTTCGTATATGATATTCTAGTTAATGTAAACTGCATACCTCCTGTTGACATTCATTTATGTTTGGAAATAATGGTGAAGGTGGAGGAACCATTTGCATGACATCAGTTACTTGTTTTATACCACAAGCATCGGAACTAGTACTGGAAGTATCACCTTCATCACTAATAACAAAATTGTTTAATAATTTTGTGTTAGAAAAAAAGGATTTGTTATAAACAACTATATTAACTAACCTGGAATAATCTGATAGATCAATATTTGTAGGTTCATCAGCATTTGAGCCTTCTTTCAATAATCTTGTTACAATTTTTGATCTTAATCTCTCTTTACTTGGGTCTTCGTCATAAAAATCTAAAAGGGTCTCGCAAAAAGTACGTCCAAGGCTCTCGTAATCTTGAACCGAAAAATGCGTAGACATTCTACTTCCTAATTCGGATCCTCCAAAAGAAGCTTCCATTGTGTAACTGTTTGCCACTCCTAACATCCAAACCACTACTCTACCTGTACCTTCTTTACTACGTTGTATTCTAAATTTACAATTTTCAAAGGAAAACTGAAAAAAACATTTGAAGGCTATGTAAACGAATATTTTAAAATGTAAGTATATACCGTGAAATTGAATTGAGATATTTTCGAGGAAGGGTTCTGCAACCCTTGAAATAAAAATGGGTGTTTTGTTTATATGTGTGTATATTTTATAGTTTGTTGTGAACATTATTATGATAATAGAATGTAATATTCAGTCAATATATTGGATACAGTTTTTAATAACTGGGGCCTACAATAATGTTCAAAAGAAAGAAATAAAGTTACCAGCCAATAAATTCAAGGGCATATTACAATGTGAGTTTTACTTTCTGAGTCTATAGGGTCTGATATATGTGATCATAGGATCAAATGAAGGTGATGTCTCAAAATGATTCCCTCTCTAAACATCTACTACAAATATAATTAATGCTGTAATCAATAGTGTAGTTGTAGTTTGGGTTACAAAATATACTAAAAAGACATATTCAGAAAAGTTTATATTAATTGTGTGTATACCTTATCAGCCGCATTTTTGTGTAGCATCAATGGAAAAACTTGTTCCTGTAATCGTTTGTCAGAATTTTTTTTTTCTGCTTTCGCAGCCGTAGATGAAAACATTGTGTTTCCTGGAATGTGCATGTAGATCGATATACATTGCAACTCCACATTCTTCTTGTAACCTGTAATATATTTGTATAATAAGTGATTTTGTAAGAAGGCTGAATACATTAACTCTAAACAACATACCTCCGTATCATTACTTTAGTGTGCCAAACCGGTGGATAGGTTTCTCTTATTACTGTTCGATATTGTCTATTTAGGTCCTTTCCGGTTAGTGAACAGCGATTGTTGCCCACAATAACCTGTAATAATAGAGGTGTGTTATTAAAATGTTATATAGAACATATTATTACAGTTTTGTTGTATAAAACATATATTCATTTCATCACTCACGCCATCCGGGTTTAACATAGGTACTAATTTGAAAATGAATTTCTCTCTTAGTTCGCGCGCTTGATTCGTATCACCTGTTAAATAGTCCATAAAACCTTTCATCATCCATGACGAAGGAGTTTCTCCAGGATGTACTCTCGCTGTGATGATCACTGCTTTCTTTTTCTGTAAATGTGTTGATATTTACCATGTTTGTACAATGAAATATAATTATGAAATTCAACAAAATAAATAAGGTCAACCTTTTGTTCCATTTCGTTAGGATTTGGTGGTGCGGTGATGGTTAAATAGTAAACATTGTTCCCGGCCAAAGTTCGACAAAGAAGTCTCAATTTGGAAAATGTTGATTTGACTGGATGTGACTGTAGTTTGGACAAATACTCTTGTAAATCTGAGTATGTGTAAGGGTAACAATGTGCTATATAGACAGCGTCGTCTGAATGCGGAAACTCCATATTAAACGTTAGTGTATAACTAGGATATTGTTCCTCTTCTTCAGTTCTATGGAATATTATTTAAAAGATGTATTAAAGTATCTAATAATGTCAATGTTAACTCGTGCACATTTAATAATTAGCATTTTTCTTTTTTATAAAGCTTACGTGGAATCGTTTTTGAAATATGCGATGTTATCTCCACATCGTCTCCACCCTATTGAATGAAGTTGCGCGTCCTTCGTCGAGTACAATAAAGGTCGCATGCCCTCGTTGTACAAACTTTCAGCTTTTGACAAATTAACAATAGAGAATCTGGAATATTCTAAGTCCATTAGCTGATCTTTGATGAAACATGATTTGTAACAGTAGCGAAATACATTACCTGTACATCATTTGTTTTTTTCGTATTTGAAACTCTGAAGTAAAACCATTGCATATGTCTATTTGTATAAAGATCAGTACGGAGGTGCAGTTCGTAATAGGCTGATGTAATTCTTATAGCCTTTGCTAGATTTCCACTTTCGAAACGTGATTCGAATTTTAATTCATCGTCACCTGTAGCACTTGCACACGCTGAAAGATATAAACGTGACCCTCCGACTGTCGATCTACTAAACTGAAATATATTATAGGTATTTATTTATGATGCTTTTTTCAAATATTGAAGTAAAAGAACACATCATTCTATTTATTTGTGTAATTGGAATAGTTTATCGTGGTATATATGTACTTGTTATTTAAAGAGATGTGCATATGAATAAAATAGTAATGAATGTGGAAGGATAAAAAAGTAAGGAAGGCCAAAGAAATCCACACGATGGACTGTGTGAGGAGTAATATAAAAAAGAGTAAATTAAGTGATAACGGATGATAGGGATGGATGGCAAATGAAAACAAAATGCGCCGACCCCAAGTGAGTTGGGAACATGGTATGACAATGATGATTTTTGAAATTAGTCTACATACATAATTTACAGCGCTCATGGGAAAATATTGAAATATCACAGTTCCACCTTCCTCACCAACTGGTTGAGGACGTAGTTCTTTTCCTGATGCAGTATAATATGGTTCCGGCGTTGCGGGGCTCCAAATTATATGATGTAATCTTTCTTCAACGACCTGGATTAATATTGACTCAAATATTATTTAATACATTTTTGGAAATCCTATTCTGAATTTGACTGCAGGCTGTCGTCAAACATTGTAACAAGTAGTAACACACTTCTCAGAAGTAACAATGTTCTTGTAATTTACTTGAAATAGTGGTAGTTGTATTACTAGTTCATTTTTTTATATTCAGGCCTTTGCCCACAATCCCACTGGACATTAAATGTCAATGTGGTAAACACGCTAAACTGCCTTTCGAGTGCTGGTGCCGGAACACAGCTATAGATGTTTGATTGGCTTTAAATTTTCAAGCTTTGAGACTGATAGTAAGGAGAGTATTAGAAAAATCTTACCGCCATGCTATGGTTTTATAAGGATATTTTCCTTTACTAAAAAATCTCAGGCTCACTATGGAATAAGATAGAGTTGATTCAAATTTACGAAAAACGTACTTCCGTTACGTTATTTCTGTTACAAAATATTACTAGTATCTCACTTACTTGGCATTCCGATGGCCATCTCGGTGCCTGCTGCGGACAGTCAAGTTCTTTTGGGAGAGCAAATAAATCTCTTGGTTCTTTGAGTTTTGCTGTAGTCCGAAACGTGGTAACGTCTGTATCGATTTCCAATTGGTTAGTCTTGATATTGTTGTTGAGAAAATTCGAAATGAATGTGCCTGTAATGGGCACCATCATTATTATTTTCACACTTTAATTTACTGTAAGACACCTGTACCTATTTCTAAATGAATGTATTTGTTATCTAAGACATTCAATTAAAAATAAATGTTAGAACGAATATTAAGTTCTGATAATTAATACATTAGAACACAATTTAAACCAGGAGATTCTTTGTGTGGTGTGAATTAAGTAAGTGAAGTAAGTAGCAAGGATATAGAGGCCTATGCATTTGTGATCAGGTTGACGTTTCATTTTAATGGCAATGGTATAATCATTTACGTATTTAATTTTATAATATTTTCTGGTTTATTGTACGGTTTTACCTTTACTGCATATAGGAAATAGGGAAGCTTGTAATGACTTTACGTGTTCTAAACTTGTAATTAGCATATGCTCATGAATCACGGGGTTAATAGACGGTAGCGTAACGGTAACCGTCGTGTTATCAATATAATCGTTCTTCCTCTGCTCTTCCATATCAAATATCATTATATTCTCGCGTGACCTCTCAAGATGTTTCCACCATAACATTTTAGAAAGGTTTTCAAAAATCAGCATAAGCATTTATTTATTAGCTACCACAAATCATTATTATTCATATCTCTTTCGGCTGAAATGTCGAAAGTGCTATCACCATGGTTACACATTGTTTATATACAGGGTCGTCTGATACCAGTTTTGGGTGAATTGAACGTTGTAGATTGCGCGACGTTTCGAACTCGACTGAAGACCCTGACGACGTCTAAAAATATATGATTCACTTTTCGTTGCCCGGGTTGGGTGATCGACTATTGTTATTTTGTTTCAATATTGCCACAATTTTTATAGAACGTTATCAGGATATCAGTGACGTAAGTCAGCGAATCTTACGGTTTGCAAATATTGTATGTATTAGGTAATATTAAAAACATATTCTTTTCAATTCCTACTTATGATATTTTCATTTGGTGAACAAATAGTGTAAATTGGTATGCATTACTTAATACTATTAAAATTATCACGTTTTAAAAATATAATCCTACTTTTTTTAATAACTTTTTAATATTACGAGTACCTTCGTCGGCTGTCGGTGGAGTTTCATATACTTCATCATTTAATTTTATACATTTATTTACCATAGTATTTTAAAAGAACGCGTTAATCTTGATTAAGTTTACGTATCACCTTGGTATGATCGTCCTTGTTTGAAGTTTTTAAGTTTTACTTATGCCAGTCGGTAGTTTTGTCTAGACAGGATTGCATGTGATTAGGTTTGTGGTGGAGTGTCTACATGGGTGTCGTTTGATTCGTGAAATTTATCTTTATTACATATGCGAGCACGTTAGCGGAAGTGAGTATTGATAGAAACGCGACATTTAATTTATTACATGTTCTAGTTTTTTCAATTTAAATCTTAAGCTAACAATCACTTGTTTATTCTGTATCGTAGAAAGCTTGAAAGGTGACTGACTGCATTTCACGTAGTCATGTGAAAACTTATAGCGCCCGCGTGGAAAACTTGCACTGGCCTCAATCATTGCCATTAATTTTTAATGACCTAAGTAGACTTGCGAAGGCATAGATGTGACAGTAGTCATACTGATTAAACATATATTATTGTATCTAATTAGCATTTATATCGACAACCTAACCATAAATCGTTAATTACATAATATAAATCTTCTTTTACATAAGGAATAGATGTCGTGTGACACCAGGTAGGAACAAATTTTCTTCGGATAATAGAGAAGCAACACAAATTAAAAAAAATTGCTTAATTTTATATATATTTTATTGTTTTTTTTTATTTTACTGATTAGTTTTATTTTAGTACATTAAAAGTATTTAGGAAATTTGGTATTTTAGAAAATAACAAATAACGTAAAATGAAATAAATTACACAAAAAAATAGTAATTCAAATTATTATTATTGTTACTAAGTAAAATAAAAAAAAAAACATATTTCTTTACTTTTTTTGTACAATATAAAATTGTATAAATAATTAAATTAAAAAAAATGTCATCTGCAAAAATGACGTTACTCATGGGTATATTATACTATGCATTGGCGAGGCGGAGTGGGATCAGAAAGAGAAAGGATGAGAGAACGGAAAGAATGAGGGAGAAAGAGAAAAGTATTATACATTATTCGCTTATGTATACGACTATAGCACTTTCGTTATATATTTTTGTTATGATTTTAGTCTCACATTTTTTTCAGTTCGGTCGCGCAGCTAATTACCTGTCTCCTCCAAGCCTGCCGTAAGGAACTTCATTCCAATAATTCGTGTAACTTATTAATTACATAAGTTTTTGAATGATTTGATCGGTTAAAGATATTTCAATTATGTTTGTTTTGTGGATACTATGGTTCATAGCTATTTTGAGAATCTATTGTTAGACTTGTCATGCATAGAAAGCGCAAGCTGACCGCGACAGCGGTCGGCAAGCGTTAAAATTCATCAAGTTGCTAATATACAAAATTACCAATAATTGTTCGGAGGTGACATAACCTCAAAACTTTGATCATGAATATCTCTGTAACATGGGATAGTCACAGTCCCACCCCCTCCCCCCCCCTTCACATCCTCATAAAGCATCACATAAACGTCCGAATTTCAAATGCAAACCACATAAGTCAATTATAAAATTTAATCTATATTATAAAAAAAAACTTTTTTGTTACTATTTTCGCCTAAAGTAAATACCAAAGAGCCTAATTATTTGATTTGTAAATAAATTACTATTTAAAAAAACAAGATTAAAGTTGGCTAGATTTTCATAACATTACACGAATACCTCAGAATAACATTCGAATAACGATGAGAATAAGGCTTTAAATCGATAAATCTGTATATCGAGGATAACTATTCTTATCTTGATCCATCCATTCCACCGTAAAGGAGTCCACTGCTGGACTTGATCTTCCCCAAAGATAAGGAGGGAATTGCTATAATCGGCGCGCTTGGCAGGCGGGTTGGTGATCGCAGTAGGTGTTTGTGGTCCTCAGAGGATGCTGCTTCTCATCCTCTGGTGTATCCCTTAGTCGCCTTTTACGACGCCCACGGGTAGATAAGGGGTGGTACTATTCTTAAGCCGGCACCACATCTTGATGTTCCAATAATACATCAATAATGTATGTGTGTTATAAATATAATACTTAATTTATTCTGGATATTTTATTATAGAGATCTAGTTGCCAGAGTGACGTAAAATCGATGTTACGATTGTCTTATGTCGTATCGTATATAACCCATACAAGATATTTCGTACGAAGCCAGGGCGAATCGCTAGTAAACCATCAAATATGGTTTCATAGCATTCAGAACATCGTCGATTTGGTCGTGATAAGTTCGCCTAGGTCGACCTTTACTGCCTTACACAGTCAGACTCGCCTTGTAAATCTGTTTCGTCTAATTTTCTTGCAGCCATCCTTTCCACGTCCCCAAACTAATTATAAATTTCTTTTTATATATTTGCCACTTCATCCTCTACCACACCACAACGTTCCCTTATCACTCTGTTTCTTACTTTATCAATCATTCGCAAACCAGTTATTAATATGTCGATTACCCATAAAAATGAGACAATAGGAAAACAATGGAAAGCTGGCGTAAACGCCAGGTTAGTACTCAAGGTGTTAAGTAGATTGAAGTTATGGCGCATTTCGACTGTATCAGTTTTGATATTATCAATTTATCAACTTTTATTTCATACAATCAAATTTCAATTAAATTATGTTCTTACTTATGTTAATTATTTAGCCTTTATGGTAAAATACTGTAATTAATTATTTATTGGAATTAAGAAAAAACATGTAATAAAATTGCGACAATTTTTAATAATATCTGCAGCAATCATTTAATAATATTGACCCATTTTAATTTCTCATATTAAAAAGGAGAGCGTTTGGAGTACATTTAAAATTGAACCCACGTCGAGAATAAAACCTTTTGTGAAGAAATAATTATTGAGTATTTGAAATAGTTGTCTGTTGTTCTATGCATACTAACGTGTAAGCTATGTGCCAAGCTAAGGACGAGCTAAGGGTTGAGGGGTGATTGGCCGAGTCTTGGTACAGCCTGGTACGGATCGATTTCATACTAGATTGTCAAATCTTATCGTTTTGTCGCTCATTATGTCAATGACATAAATCTTTTTGTCGTATTTTTGTTTCCTTAAACCTTATCTTTCGTAACGTTATTTCCTAATATATTTTATCTTAAAATCCATTCTATTCATCATTAAATTCATCTATAACTGTTTTAAATTATTGTACTGAAATAAATTCATTTTAAAATGTTCACGTGTTATATTTAAAGAATATGTTAAATACATTTAAAATAATATCGATACTGTTTTATTGAATTATGAAAAATGGGGAATTTAAATTCTAACTTATAGCTGTTTTAGAAATAATATTAGATTTTTGGACCTGGCTTCCTTGTGTATATCTAAGTTATACACGTAATTAATTGTTTCGAAAAAAAAAAAAAAAAAACATTGATTTTATTTGGATATCAGAAATGTGTTATTGCATACATATTAACTTTTATTTTATAAAAATTGTTTTATTTACTGATAAGAAAGTATTTTGCTGTAAGCTTTATAAGCCTATAGAGTATAAGTTCTATAGAGAAAGTGCTATCTAATTTTAAACATGAATTTAAACTTTAAAATGTAATGTTGCCAACATGTTTTTAAATCGCTTCTAAATTACAAATATTTATTCAGTAAATACAATTTGATTTTTACTTTGATTTGATTTGATACAATTTGATTTGATTTGATTATGGTTATGATAGTTATAATTATAAATTGTAAATGTAACTTGTAATTAATTTTATTACTGTTGTTTTTTTACATACTTTTATTGTATTTGATATATATAGTTCATCTCTCTTGTTCATAGGGAAATTAATTCTCGTAAGTAACGATGGGTCGAAAAGTGACCGTAGCGGTTTGCACGCTCAATCAATGGGCACTGGACTTCGAAGGCAACTTGAGTCGAATATTGCAGTCCATACAAGAAGCTAAGGAGATGGGCGCTGTATATCGTACAGGACCTGAATTGGAAATTTGGTATACATAGTTTTTTCTTTTTTGAATTCCTTGTAAAACTAATAAGAGCCATTTTTTGCGTGTGTGACCTGAAACCTGTCCTCATATACCAATAGGTGTGTTCCGGCAGCATCAATAGAGAATCACTATCTCTAGGCTTAGTGTGTTTACCGTCTTAGATCATATTGTTACTTAACTTAAGTTGAGATTGTGGGCAAACCACTGAGCCTATACCGTGTAGAAAAAGTGTAGTTTTTGTTTCAGTCTGTCACTCATTCCGTTTCGTTTCACATGACGAGTTCTTGGATTTTTAAATGTAATTATTTTTACAAATGTTTCAGTGGCTACAGTTGCGAAGATCATTTCCACGAACCAGATACGTTCCTTCACAGTTGGCAAGTGCTCGCTGAGCTTCTTAAATCGCCGACGTGTAAAGATATGTTAATAGATGTAGGCATGCCTGTCCAACACAGAAATGTCTCTTACAACTGTAGGGTAGCGTTCTTAAACAAGAAGCTGTTACTCATCAGGCCAAAGATGATATTGTGTGAGGATGGAAATTATAGGGAGACGAGGTGGTTTTCACCTTGGACTAAAGTGAGTTTGAGATTATTTTTATATGATATTTTTGCTTTGTTTTTAATGTCTGTGTAATGAAAAAAATTGTGCATTTGCCTATTTCGGAAGCTAACTTAATCGCTTATTTACAGGTTTTTCAACAATGATGTCAAATGAATTTTACAATTAATTAATCTCTAATTCGAATTGTATCGTGTAAAAATTATCAATGTAACTTTCAGTACAAACTTGTCTTCATACGTTTCACATTATTTTACTTAAATTGGAAGGAATATTCGATAACTAAGTTAAAATTGTATTATTTGTCTAAAGGTTTTTTTCAAACTAATTTGGGTTTTAGAGATTACATCATCATTCTATTTATTATTCCCAGGATAGAGAAATTGAAGAGTATTATTTACCTAGAATGATATCGGCAATAACCAATCAGACCACTGTGCCTATAGGTGATGGAGTGATATCAACAAAAGACACGTGTATCGGTTTTGAAATATGCGAAGAACTTTGGAACCCACAAAGGTGAGCAAATTAATGCATATACATTTTGCCTTATGTTTTTTTCTTTTACCTCATATGTGTCATATGATTTATGATTCCATCCATCCATCCATTCAACCATAATACTTTCACTGTTAGACATTGGTACAATAAGGTGGGGATTGCCATAATCGCAGCGCTTGGCAGGCGGGTATGGCGATAGCAGTAGTGTTTGTGGTAATCGGAGGATGCTGCTGCCCATCCCCTAGTTTTTATCCCTTTGTCGCCTTTTACGACACCCACGGGAAAATATGGGGTGGTACAATTCTTGGCCGGCACTACATTTATAACTATTACTAGCTGAGTTAAAGCATTGTATATATTGGTTTATTGCACACTATATGTAACGTTAATTAACTATTTATAACTAACTGAATCACCGCGGCTGCGCCCGCGTTACATATATACTTCACTGTATTTTAATTTTTTTATACGGAACCCTAATATTTTTAGTACTAAGATAAAGAAAATATATTTCTCCTAAATTCGAGCACTTGCCCGTAAAACTGTGTATTGGGTTGGATTTTATTCAAATTTTTATGAAATTTAATTTTTTTACGTGTAACCGTGATTATTTTCGAAAATTAAAAGTACCCTAAAATACCCGGAGTAACTTCAGCTATCTACCAAAAAAAGTTCCGTCAAAATCCGTCCAGCCTTTCCGGAAATTACCCGGAACAAACAGAGAGGTAGACAAAAACTTTGAAAATTCATATCTATTTATTAAAAAAAAATTGACATTACAAACAGACACTTCAATTTTATTCATTAGTTTAGATGATATATGCAAGAAGATAATTCGTTTTCTTCTAATCTCTCCAGTCGACACATCCCTTTAGGTCTCGACGGAGTTGAAATCATATCGAATGGCTCCGGTAGTTATATGGAACTTCGCAAAGCATACGTCACTGTAGATTTGGTTAAGAGCGCCACATTCAAAAGTGGTGGAGCGTATTTGTTTAGTAATTTGAGAGGTTGCGACGGCCAGCGTATGTATTTCAATGGATGTTCATGCGTTTCCGTTAATGGGACTATCGTTGGACGGGGAATGCAATTTGCATTGCACGATGTTGTAAGTAACAAATTTCAAATTAAAAAAAAAAGGAAACTAGTTAAATAGTACTGATTTTACGCATTCGAATGAATTATTTTAAAGGTTGTACTGAAATTTAAATGATTTTTTAAATTAATTTAAAAATAAAGTAATGAGAAAGTCAGGTACCTTCATTGAGATAAATAAATATAGAGTTATTTTAATATTTCAATCGCAATAAATATTTTATATTATTTACGTTTCTTCCGCAAAATCTAAATCAATACAGCATAGTACCGACCGACGCTTTGAAACTCTTTGAACCTTTAAATTACCAATATTTTAGATTAGTTAATAATACACGAAACAATTAAAAATATAAATTTAAGAAGTATTTCTTAAACATATATCTTTTGTTTATTTGTTTTGTGTGATCTTGTGAGAAAAAAAAGATGTGGTGTCGTGGGGCACCAGGTAAGAACGAAGTTCCTTCGGTTAATGTAGAATCGACACAATTTGCAAAAAAAAAAATGGTCTAATCTTAAATAAATTATCAAGTGGTAATAGAGAGAAAAGGCATGAGAGAACGAAAAGACAGAATGAGAAAGGTATTATACACCACTCGCTTGTGTATACGAGTGTCGCGCCTGCGCACGTCTCATTTAACGGTTTTATTTCACGGACTTTTTCTTACGGTTTTACTATCACATTTTTTTCAGTTCGGTCGCGCAGCAATATCCCTATCACCTCCCAGCCTGCCGTAAGGAACTTCGTTCCAAAAAATGAGCCAATAATAAAATCAGGGTAAATTAAAACATTTTTGCATCCTTGTGAACTTTATACTCTGCAAATATCTATCCATAATGTAATAATTGTACCCAATAAACTGGAATTACATGTTTATTTTAATCAATTAGATGTACGTGAATTTACATTTTGTTAATTCTGTACTCTATAAATAACGTTTTCTATATTTTTATGGGATGTAATTTTTATGCAGGAAGTTATAACAGCGACCATAGACCTAGAAGATATTCGTTCGTATCGTGCTCAGATACGATCTAGGTCACATTTAGCTGCGAGCAATAAACCTTTCCCACGGATCACTGTTGACTTTGCACTTTCTGATGATCAAGACATACACCAAAACTACCAGCTTCCCGATAGAGTGGCAATATTTGACACCGGAAGAAGAAATAGAATTAGGTATATGTTTTTAAATGAATATTAATATTATACTAACTACAAATAATACATTTTCTTTTTAATTTAATTTAATTACAGTATTTTGAAAATGCTATAAATTTTTCGTTCCGATAAAGTTGTTGTTGGCAACATCCTTTGACACGCATTGAATCTTACAGAAGACCATATAGTGATGTAATCGTTTAATATTAGGGTTAAGTGTGTAAAAATTCTTCTTCTGTATTGAAGCAAAATCGTTTGTACAATTACTATATAAAGTCATGTAACATTACTTTTCTTTATAGAAATGAATTATCTATGTCCATAAAATCGAACCGTCTATGGTTAAGGATTTTTTTTTTGGCTGTAATTCAGTCTATTGTGTAGTAGATTCTGTGTAGTAATTTATTCAATTGCGTTATTCAGTTATATATAATTTAATACGATTTAATGTGATATAATTTGTTTATTTCGCACATCAGCAAGTGATGTGTTTTGGAAATAATAACACGCAATATGGGTTCTGGAGTGACACAAAAACTCATACATAGTCTACCAAAACTGCCGCCATTTGTCAGAGCATTATGTTTAAAAAATAAGTTCAAATCATTTTCTATGAATCTATAACATAATATTGATGAGAGGTAAATAGAATTATGAAACGATAAATTTCTAAGTTTTTGAGTTAGGTCAGGGGTCGGCAACCTTGCGACGCGGTGCTTGCGAAAGCCACCCCGTGTCGCCCCCATCCGAAATGCGGCGGACGGCCCCGGGGGGGTTTTAGTGGGTATTTCCGGGCGCTTCACGCCCGGGTGAGTCTCACACTGGCACGGAGTTCGTCCCTCCGTGCCCCCTTACCTATTGCATTGGGGGACTCCGGTCTCACTAATGCAATAGGTAAGGGTAGTGCGTAAATGCATTTGCCCCCTCAAAAAAAAAAAAGAAAAAAAAGGGGGTCGGCAACCTTATGAGTCGGAAGAGTTAAATGACAATTTACAAAATTTCAAAGTTTTTAAAGAGCCTGAAATTTTTTTCTTGCCAACAATAAATAATAGTACATGCATAAATAAATATTTTTGATTAAAAAAGCTAATCTATTTATTCATAAGAAAAATATATTTATTCATTTCATCCTCGTTAATCGATTCAGAACGACTTTTAATTTTTTTTTTGTAATAAAATAAATAATAATTGCGTTTGGAGCTAAAGATCCGCAGTATGACATCCAAAGAGCCGCATGTGGCTCGCGAGCCGCAGGTTGCCGACCCATGAATTAGGTCATTCTCATTGTGAACGTGTTGTATATTGGATATTGTTACAACAAATGGGTTAATCGATTATGCTTAAAATAGCCTATAGAATTATTAATCAATATTCGACAGGACCTGCGTGTTGGCTGTGGGATTACCTACGTCGGTCTGGTCAGGGTGGTTTCTTCCTACCACTCAGCGGTGGTGTAGATTCCACTAGTACTGCCTGTATCGTATTTTCTATGTGTACACAGATATGTGACGCTATTCAGAAAGGAGGTAAAATATAGAACTTGTGGATCGTATAAAATTAATAACAGTAAATAGGTCTGATTTATTATTTGAATAAAAACAAAACACTAATTACTTACCGTCTGACTCATGGATAATGTTTTATTATTATTGAGCCTTGTAAATTTGCAGTTTATGCTATATAATTAAATATTCATTGCGGTCCGCATCTCAAACGGCTAAATCCGGCTCGAAGGACCAAAAAATATGTTGAGATGGGAACATGTAAATTCAAAGAAAAAATATTTTGCTTTTGTCGTTTGTTCATAAGTAGTTCACGAAATCGGTTACTATTTGAATTTTTTATATTTTTATATGCGCATTTTTATTTTTAACACCTCCTTTGCTGTCTGTGATTTTATACGACTCATAGTAGGTCAGTTTTGAACTCGAGGTTGATTTGTAAATCTTTTTCTATAAGTCGCTGTATTAAATGCAATCGTATATATTATGTCGTTATTGATATTCTATTCCGTTTCTCTATAATTATTTAATTTAGTGTCTTATTTGAAAGAGTGAAATTTACTTTAATCTACACTAATATTATAAAGAGGAAAGATTTGTATGTTTGTATGTAACGAATAAACTTAAAAAAACTACTGGACCGATTTAGATGAAATTTGCTATGGAGATAGTTTGAAATACAGAGAGTAACATAGGATAGTTTTTAAAATCCCTCAGGATCGGGAATTACGCGGGTAAAATCGCGCAGAGCAGCCAGTATTCATATAGTTGTGTAATTTTAGAGAGTCAAGTCTTATATGACGTTCGTAAAATATTATGTCAATCGGATTACACGCCGACTGATCCTATGGAACTATGCAATCGATTGTTAGTAACGTGTTATATGGCATCGGAGAATTCAAGCCAGGAGACGAAACAACGTGCTTCACAGGTGATTCTTTCACAATATTGTCTATGGACGACACACATTATACATTACAAACACGCTAATAACACATTAAAACCCTTAAATACGTGAGTTTTAAATCGCGAAATAGTTGCACAATAAATGGAAAAATTACAAAATTAAACATAGATAGTTTTTTTTATTACAAGTTCTCTGTTACTATTTATTATGTTGTTATATCATTCGAATTTAAAGACGAGGGGAATGCATTTACGCACTACCCTTACCTATTGCATTAGTGAGACCGAAGTCCCCCAATGCAATAAGTAAGGGGGCACGGAGGGACGTCCCTCCGTGCCAGTGTGGGACTCTCCCGGACGTGAAGCGTCCGGAAATACCCACTAAACCCCCCGGGGCCGCCCGCCGCATTTGGGATGGGGGCGATACGGGGTTGCGTCAGCATTGCACCGCGTCGCCCCTGCGGCAAGCCCACCGGGCCTCGTCCGTGCAATGGCCCAATGGAGATGGGGGAGGAGAATGCTCCCCCACCTCTTAGCCCACTTCTCGCAGGAGAAGCTTGATCAGTGGTCAACAGTCCGGAGGGCAGGATATACTTTCTGCCCCCCAAATAACCCTCTAACTGCAATGAAGGAAGATATCGTGAGAAAACTATAGCATGGTGGTGGTAGACATTTTTCTTATAATGCCCGTCTGGGTAGCTACCACCCTCAAGTTTGAAAACCTTTCGTCAAATACCAATAAGTGTATTCCGGCAGCATCATTTGAGAACCAATAACCTTAGGCTCTTTGTGTTTACCATCCTGGACCACATCGTCGCTTAACATCAGGAGATATTGCGGTCAAAGTATAAAACCTATACAGTGTAAAAAAGCAGTTTCAAATATGGTGAATACTTCCTTTACATTTGACTTCTTTTATTTATTACACGTCTATTCGACAAGTTTTAACAAATCTACCGTAACTTAATAACATTTATTCAAAATTATAGTCCTCAAAATATAGTTTGATAAAAATGACAGCTGTCATTGAGGCCATGTGCATGAGATTTTGTTTTTGTAATTTATGCCGCTAGTATAATGTATTCAAGACAATGCTGTACTTTATTTCTGTTAATACATTAATAGTTGCGATGTTCTTTCGTCTTTTTAACCACAAAAAAGTAATATTGATCTTGAAAATATAACAAATCGAAGCAAATTATTTCTGATATCATAAATTGCTATTTACTAATGTCATGTATCTATTATATTAATGTTTTCCTATTACTCTCTACAATAAAATACTAACGACTTATTTTTTGTTATTGATTTAATCAGTACTTCGCCAGTTTGACAGCTGTCATTGTATCAAGCTCTAACTGTAAAATAGTTACATTGTCTGTTAAGTGAATTTGTTTTTGTCCCATACCACTGATACAACACCATACAACACATGTACAATTAAATTCATTTTTAAGTGATCCATGAAGTACTCTGTATCTGTTAAATTATTTGTTGGACTCATAACTTATTAGTAATAAGTTATTACTTATGCGACAAATTAGATTGAACTTAAAATACGCATTAATTTTAGAATTCAAAAAGTGTTTAATTGTTTAGTATTAGTTATCACCATTCAAATAATAGGGTTAAAACATTACAAAAAAACAAAGGGTCGAGCATCGAACATCTGTGTCCATTATTATTTCTTGTGATAGTTTTGTAATGATATTAGCTTTTTTTATTTCGTCTTGTCTAAAATATTCTTTGATTTTATATTTAAATTCTTGAATTTAATATATTTTACAAGCCAAATAAATATTTGTACGAACTTGATATACTATACATAATGGAATGCTGAATTCTTATGAAAAACAAAATTCATGAACAAAAATATTACGAAAAAGATAACAAATAGCAATACGTTGTAATTATTTAACAAATAATTTTATATAAATTAATGATATATAATGAAATTTCAAATTATCTACTTCAAATGTTACACAAAAGCAATGAAACAGCTGTTCGCACTAGAGTTAACCATCCGCCATCTTGCTAACCCGATTGGGCTGAATGATTGAATTTTTTAACAAATAGTTACATTTTTGACAAATGTTTAGCTTAACTATGTTTCAAAAAACGCACCAGGCCATTATTTTAACCATTTGTTACAAATCTGACCATTTCTCGAGTTGACTACGGATCAAAAAATGGGCCCTAAGTTATTAACTTTAGAACATTACTGTATGGTTTAAAAATATACTAATTAAATATTTAAACTTGAATAGTGTAAGAGTAAAAATAGTGAGGGTAAAAAAATCAAAAATATGTATAAATATTTTAGTCGTGTTTTAGCTTGCCAGTCAAATTGGCAGTTATCATTTTCCGATCGTGATCGATTCGGCGGTTAGTGCCGTTATAGGGATATTCACGACGGCTACAGGTCTAGTGCCAAAGTTTAGGAACAAGGGCGGATGCCCTAGACAGAACTTAGCCTTGCAGAATATACAGGTAAGACTAAATTCTTTTAATCATAATTCGCATTATAATACTATTTGGAATTATCTATACTAATAAATAATATTGTTAACCTAAAGAACATAAGATGATAAATCTAAGATCACATTATATGTCCTGTTGTAAAATCCTTTTACTATAATATATTTAATGTATGCAATATTACTCATGACGAGACGTTTCGCAGAATTTAAAACTATGCATTTATTAAATGATTTATTTAAAGAATATGCATATTATATAAATGTTGGTATTTTAAAACATGGGGTAACATTGATTATCTTTTTTTTTGGGCCTGAGAAAGTACTAATAAATCTTTTAAGCCTACTGAAAGTACACACTCATTGTCCCCCTCCGGTAAGGGCATTAATTTTCGTGAAGCGATGACGGCGCAGTTGATACCACATTCGGATTTTCCAGGACTCAGGTTCAAGTCCAACTATCCAACTCGAAAATCAACCTGAGTTTTCGATGAATGAAAACATAGTAAGGAAACCATCCTCAAGTGTGAAAACTTGTCGAATACCAATAGGTGTGTTCCGGCAGTATCACTTGATAGCCGGTAGGAATAGTGTTTACCATCCTGGACCACAGTGTCCCTTAAAATCAGGCGAGATTGTGCTAAAAGCGTTTAGTCTGTACAGTATAAAAAGAAATGGCTCAGTAGTTCTCGAATTATCAGCACACTAATACATAAATAGACAGACGATTACTTTTTATACATGTAAGGACAGTACAATTTAACTCAAATGCCCATTACAAATTGATATTTTTGATGTGATAACTTCTTGAAAGATTCTCGGTATTTTACATTCGCTTTACCAAAGATATGACGTCAGCTGCCAACATGCTATAGTATGTCAAATATAAAATGGCGTTTAAGTGCTGGCGCTCAGATATAAATAATAAAATTTATACTTACGCAACCTATCGTATATGTTTTCATTACAAATAAGCTATATTAAAATGTAAATAACTATTGCTCGGAGCGCCAATAGATTGAAAGTCCAGACAAATGGTATACGAGTACATATTTTAAATGTCAGTTTATGTTAATAATAAAAAAAAAATTTAAAGTTGTGCGTGTCGTAAAATTCAAGAATAAGGACTTATAATTCCAGGCACGTTTGCGAATGGTACTTTCGTATTTGTTTGCGCAACTGATGTTGTGGGTCCGGGGTCGACCCGGCGGCCTTTTAGTCCTGGGCTCGTCTAACGTGGACGAAGCATTAAGAGGTTATATGACGAAGTATGACTGTTCGAGCGCCGATATCAACCCCATCGGTGGAATATCGAAGACGGATCTTAAATCGTTTTTGCAGTATGCAAAAAATAGGTATGTATTTTAACCGCCTTCAAAAAGGAGGAGGTTATCAATTCGTTTTTGTTACTCGATTTCTCCACCATTTGTAGACCGTTTTGTAATTTTTTTTTTTTAAATCGAAGGAATATTTCGTATTGATTCAATTTCTACCAGATCAGGATCACTGGAACTCAGGGAAATTAAGAAAAACCCTCGAATATTATATACGCTTACACGTGTTTCATATATTCGTTTCCAAAGCTATGAAGTAGCCTTCACTGCTATACTTGAAAGTACATACTTAAATTAAAAAAATTGAAAAAAAAATTTTTTTAATTAGAAACAGAACCGACTTCAAAAGAATAAACTATAATAATGCACTAAAAACCTCCTCTAACTTTACTCGTAGACTATTATTTGTTTCAATTTTTTAATAAAAACATTTTAAAAACAAACCAGATCCAGTTTCTTGCCGGTTCTCCTCGTTAACTGGATTGTTTTCCGAACAGGTGGTAGTTTTTTGACGTTCATAAGCGCCTTCTCAGGGTCCAAACTGGATTAAAAAAAAATTGAATTTGTTTTGATTTTCATTTAACAGGTTGAATTATATACGCAGTATATAAAAGTAATTTTTATTGGTCTACAAAAAGCCACATGCACTAAATGTTATATATGCCCGCGGAATTACCCGCTTGGGATTCAGTCAATCTGCAGTTTTGTCTGATTTAATTTAATTAAAAAAAAATTAATAAACGATACTGAACCCGTATAGTATTTTTCTACAATATATTCGATGTACAGATTTCGTCTTGTTAGCCTTTTTTAATATAAGTAAAAATTGAAAAGTTTAGAAAACGTGTCGGTTGTCATTTCTAAGACGACGTAGTACATTATTACTTAATCCTAAAAAAAATTTATATTTTATCAATAAAACGTAACAAAATATATACGCATTTTAGATTTAGTATCTATGCTTCAGTAATGATATAAATCGATTCTCGAGTTAGAACCCGGTGTAAGTGACAGAAAAAATATACTAGTCTATTTTGCGGCACTATTTTTTTTTTTGTAGATTTTTTTTGCCATCGCTGTCGGAAATCTTAAACGCGCCACCGACTGCGGAATTAGAACCGCTAACCGACGGTCAGATAACGCAAACCGACGAACAAGATATGGGTATGACGTACGCGGAACTATCCGAATTCGGCAGGCTGCGGAAAACTCACAACTGCGGCCCTTATAGTATGTTCCAGAAACTGGTGCACACTTGGAGCGATAAATGTACACCACAGGAGGTATATACTAGCCGTGTGCCCGCGGCTGCGCCCGCTTTTCATATATTCATCACTGCATTTAATTTCTTTTTTATACGGAACCCCAATTTTTGTTTAGTGTTAAGATAAAGTGAGAATATTTCTCATAAATTTAAGCACTTGCACAGTTTTAAGGAACTGTGCATTGAATCGGATTTTAATCGATTTTTTATAAGTTTAAATTTTTTTAAGCGGAACCCTAATTATTTACGAAAATTAAAAATACCCTACGTTACCCGGAGTAACTTCAGCTATCTACCAAAAAAAGTCCCGTCAAAATCTGTCCAGCCGTTCCGGAGATAACCGGAACAAACAGACAGATAGACAAAAAATTTTTGGTGTAGGTATCGTGTATACATTCATATCTGTTTAGTATAAAAAAAATTTTGACATTACAAAAAGACACTACAGTTTTATTTATTAGTATATATAAGGTAAATAGGGGTTACTTTTTGCCACCATCACCTCAAAACTACTGAACATTTCGGGATGGGGACTACTACTATTTAATGCTGAATTTTTACTAGATGGTTATAGGCTTATTTATTTTTTGGATTCCAACCACCCTTTCTAATTTTTTTTCAATAAACTTTATGTACAATTTTTCCACTAATATAAACAAAAAACTTTCATTGTTCTTTATTCATTTGTTTTTTTTTTAGGTTTAAGTATAAATTAAATGTTTTATGCCTAGAACATATGAAATGCGGCCGGAGCCGCGGGCACCAACTAGTTTTATTTTCCCTTTTTTACACGATATAAGCTCAGTGCTTTGACCACAAACTCAGCTGATGTTAAGTGACGATGTGGCCCAGGATGGTAAACACACTAAGCCTAGGTACTGGTATTTGGCGACAAGTTTTCAAACTTGAGGGTGGTAGCTACCCAGACGGGCATTATTATAAAATCCCCTACCATTATGCTATGGTTTCCTCACGATGTTTTCCTTCACCGAAAGCTCAGGCTGATTTTACAGCCGTATAGGTGGGGATCGAACCCGCGTCGATTGGCGCGGAATCCGACCGCACTACTCGCCGCGCCATCATCGCTTTAAATTATTTGATCATATAAGTTTTATGAACACTTGAGCTGAGGTTAAGTGGCAATGTGATGGCTTTGTAGTATTGTTGCCGAAACACCTTTTTTTTTTTTTTTTTTTTTTGCCGGGGGGAAATGCATTTACGCACTACCCTTATCTATTGTACTTAGGGGATCGAAGTCCCCCAGTACACTAGATAAGGGGCACGGAGTGACGAGCTCCGTGCAGTGTGGGACTCACCCGGGCGAGAGCCGCCCGGAAATACCCACTAAAACCCCCCGGGGCCGTCCGCTGCATTTGGGGTGGGGGCGACACGGGGTGGCTTTCGCAAGCACAGCGTCGCAATTGCCGAAACAACACCTACAGATGCTTGTAGCTTCAAGTTTGAAGGTGGTAACGTCAAATGAGATAGAGATAGTAGAAAAAAAACAATATGATTTTATAAAGGTCGATACTTTTAGATAATGATGTGTTTTATCTGATGTAACCATTTTGACGGCAAATGGTATTACGCTCTCTTATGCCGTCATACAGTCATGCCGCCTATACTATATACTTAGTTTATTTTTAATGTTTAATTATTGTGTGTATATTTCTATTCATAAAACATACAATTACAGTAATACCCCGCTTAACGCGACCCCGTTACGCGCGGTTTCACTATAACGCGAATGTCAAATTTCGCGCTCAAATGCCTCGCATTACACGAAAGAGTGCGTATAAACATAATGTAAAGACAATAGATGTATTTTTCCATAAAAAATAAGAGTATGTATTGCATAAAGTGTTCTTAGAATTAAAGTGATTGATTAAAATTATTTGTATTTTTTTGTATTAAATTTTCACTATGTTTAATCATAAACCTCGATATACGCGAATTTCGGTTAACGCGATTTTCTTCAGAACGTATCCCTCGCGTAAAGCGGGGTTTACTGCAAATAGTTACAAGAGTTTTACCATGAACAATAATCAAATTATAAACTTTGACGGTTCACATGTACCGGGCGTCCCGTGACGTTCGACTTTTTTTGTTGTTGTTTCGATACAGGCCTGTTACATTCAGTTACGTATTTTATTAATACGACAGGTGTCCGAGAAGGTGAAGCATTTCTTCCGTTGCTACGCGATAAATAGGCATAAAATGACGGTATTGACTCCGTCGTACCACGCCGAGGCATACAGCCCGGACGACAATCGGTTCGACCATAGACCGTTCCTCTACCGCGTCCACTGGAACTGGCAGTTCAAAGCTATCGACGACGCGGTGAGTGAGACTGCACTAATTAATATGTTTCGAATTGATTTATATTGTTGACAGGCACTTCTTTACCTAACTTTGGGATGGACTTTTATGAAAAAAAAAAAAAAAAAACAAAAACGCGGCCGGCAACAAGTTTTGAGAATAGGTATTTCAGAAATGTGATAGCAACACATTTTTTACACGGTATAGGCTCATTGCTTTGACCACAATCTTACCTGATGTTAAGTGACGATGTGTTCCATGATGGTAAACACACTAAGCATAGAGATACTAGTTCTCAGTGATCTTGCCGGAACACACCTATTGGTATTTGGCGACAGGTTTTCAAACTTGAGGGTGGTAGCTCTACCCAGGCGGGCATTGTTAGAAAATGCCCTACCATAATGCGCTATGGTTTCCTCACGATGTTTTCCTTCACTGAAAGCTCAGGCTGATTTTAGAGTTGGATAGGTAGCCCACCTATCATTGACCACATACCCACGTCCATTGACGCGCAATCAGGCCGCACTATTCACTGCGTCAACATCGCTAGTTTATAATTGTGTGTGTGTGTGTGTGTATTTTTTTTTAATAAATAAAAATAGCAGCGCTAGTTAAATTTGTGGAATGAACCTAGAAAATACATATCCACAAAATAATAATAAGGCATTATTTTAATTTTTGATACCCTACAATTAATTTGATAAACCAACAAAAGTGCCAGTGTTTTTCCATAATTATAAGTTTTTTATTTCCCAAGGCCCACTGCCAGCCAATTGTGTTTTTTTCCCCACAAAAAAATACTATGTGTAGTAATAATACAGTTGATATTATCAGGTGGCACAAATGAGTAAAGACAAACGCGGTTCCCGTGACAGTCAGACTAAACAGGACCTCGGTAAATCAAGCCCGAGTCCAGCTACGTCTAATATGAACGCACCTTTCTTGAGAGGTGAGAGAAAGGGTGTTCTTATATAATTATCGACAAAAGAATCATCAAAATCGGTTCATAAAGGACAGAGTTATCCCCGAACACATATTTAATATATATACGGTCGAATTGAGAAACCTATTTAAAGTGGGTTAGAAACCATAAACTCCGTTTAAATAATTAATTGTAGCTTAAGTCAAGTCAATGCAAGAGATTTATTTTCACGCGAATAGATTTACTTGCAACAATGCTTCCATAAAATGTAGTTCGATTTAAATGATAGCTGTCATACTAATATGACTAGTGTTGAAAAGTGCTGGGTATGTAAGTATGCAGTATTTTATTGTGGTTATAATATGAAAACTGAGTAAACAGACGCTACTGACAGAAGTACGGACTTTTATTGATCGTGTAAGAAATGTGAATGTGTAAAAAAACAACTTTATTTTTATTATAGATCATAATTATAGTAAGATCGATTTTATTAATGTCTGTGATTAAGTCGACGCAAGTACATCATACATTCGTGTAGTATTGACACGAACATCGATTCAGGAATGTGGCATTTATGACAGCTGTCATTTTTAATCAAGACATTTTTAATATAGTCCCAGAAACTTATCTGACTGATGGCGTCGCTGTTCCTGTAAATATTTTTTGGAATACAGCTGGTACCAAAAATATACAAAATAAGGCTTAGCCATTTTAATGTAAATTATAAATCATGATATGTAAAAACATAGGTAAGATGTTTGTTTATTAAGAAACCTGGCAAGAGAAATATCAAAGAGAGGCAGACAATTGACATTTAAAGATGGCGTTCACTAGTTTTCTCTTTTGGTCACCGCGTCAGATAAGTTTGTCGCACTATAACAGAATGAAGTATGAACTATTAAGTGAAATGAATCAGCTGGCACAATAAAACATGTTAATAGCACTGTAGATGATATTATTATATATTGTAGGTTTTAAGAGACTATGTACTTATTTTTATGATTATAATTATCTAAATATTATTCTGTTTCGAAGGACTTTATTAAAATAAATCATGTACTATCTGAACATGTACATATATAAATTTGGGGTATTTTAATTTGTGTAATACGGAATCAACAATTCGAAATAATTATAATAGGTATATATAATATAATTGAAAATATTCAAAATGTTTGTTTTGTTCTACAAATACTTGAAGTGATAGCCGCCATAATGTCTACGTGACGTCATTATATATTCTACGTCAACTGATATTGCATTTTCTATTGGTTCTAACTCTTGCTTGACGACTATCTAATGACGTCACGAATCGAACAGCGACTAGCGTTGTAATATATAAATTTAAAATGTAAAATTGATTTGACTTTTTAAGGGTAAGTGAGATCAAACAATCAAATATGCGACGATTCCAAAAAAAAATGGTGTAATAGCTTTTATGTTTTGAAAATGTCTTATTAGCTTTTATCATTTGAATATTTCGTTAAAGGTAATCATAATACTTTTCCGGCGATCTAGCTTGTACTAGTTCTAGCCTGTATGAAAATTTTTCTAGGGATCGTTATACCCACCCGACTTTAACTTTGCCTAAATCGAGAGCAAAAGTTTTCCACAAATGAAATAAAAACGCCTGTATTTATTATAATAAATGTTAATTGACTATGAAAGTAAAACAAAAGAAAAAATTGTAAATAAAATATAAATGAATAAGTAATTACTCCCAATTATTCCTCCTAAGTAGCAATTAGTTAAACAATTCAAATAATATGTAGTTTTCTTGCCTTTTTTCGGCAAACTCAATCGGTAAGTCATTCATAGCGAAAGACGATTTTACAGATTTTTTTCATCTATTGACAAATCTAAATTGACTAACTAAAATTGACTAACAGCATTGACAAATCTGATAGAAACTCGTAAACTTTTGAGAGTTTAGCATGCAGACTGAAATTTTAACAGTTTTTTTTTTTTTTTTTTTTTTTTTTGGTTGTCTGTAGTCTAGGCGCTCAATATCATTGATATGATTGATTAAAGCTACGCACCAATTCTTCTTATACTATAATTTTTTTTTTATAATTAAAACAAAAATCTCAAACGACCTTGGAAAAGTAACTCGAAACGCATCCTAGGCTGTGATTTAATTTGAATTAACAGTTTTAGTGATTAGTGAATACGATTTCCACTATTATCACCAATTAATATAAAAAAAAATCTTGTAAACCAATTAGGCTTCACTGAACTCTTGTGAAGCATTGTAAGTAATACATGTATGTATTATTAAGACAATACTTGTTAAAGTGGCAATAATAATGGCACTAATGTTTGTTAATAATAAAAATGCTAGAAATAACATTTCACAAAAATTATTTCATATATTTTCAATCACGTTGAAGACGCTCAAAATGTAGTAAATAATGTAGTTACCTACATTGCTTTGCCTTTATTAGTACCTACTTATGGCAATCTCAATGTTGCTTATTAGTTATATTCATCCATCCATTCAACCGAAAGACGTCCACTGCTGGACATAGGTCTCCGCCAAAGATCTTCACGAAGACCGGTCTTGCGCCACCCGCATCCAGTGGATTCCCGCGACCTTCCCCAGGTCGTCGGTCCACCTTTGTGGGGGGGCCTACTCACGCTATGTCTTTCGGTGCCTGTTAACATTTCGAGAACCCGTTGGCCCCAATCGGGCATCGGTTCTGCGAGTAATGTGCCCAGCCTACTGTGCCTCTTTATATCAAGAGTACATTTCATTTTTTTTAAATCTGAACCATTTTAATTGTTAGGAGTAATTGCAGCACAAAAATATTAGGATTAGTAAACATTTTAAAAAAAGTATTTTTGACTTTGGACAGTGTTAGAATGTTAGGATTTATTAGTATTTTCTAGTTTGACTGAATTATTTTAATAAACGATTTGTTATCACAGAAGTATATTACAATACTAACCTCCGAACATAATCCAAAAGAGTAATATATAGAGCACGCCCCTTCCTCGTCATTATTATCTCAACTGAAACCCTGGAAAGGTTGGACATAACCTCCTCTTCGAAGAAACTTCACAATGACCGGTCTGACGCACCCGCCTCCCTTCACCAGGTCGTCGGTTTCAGAACCGCTTGTGCCCATTGTGAACTTTAATTATGGTAATTCTTCGTAGCATCAAATAAAATAATTCAGTCGAAATAGGAAAAAATAAATTTTGTACTAATAATGCCCGCGTAAACGGTACTTCTTTTTAATTATTGGCAACTGTGGATAATACACAATTTTACCAGTCATAGTGGGATTTTGGTTTTTCATTTAGTAGTTACACTTGTAGTTTTTGACTTTTTATATTATGTGATGACATTTTACGTGATATAGTTTGGTTATTGTGGATCCTATTTCTGTAGTTTTCGTACAGCGCTTTATCAAAATGGCGGCTACTTTACTAGAACTATCCAGTGAGTTTTTGCGGCATCTAAATATTCACGTTAAGTCTTATTATTTCCAATACGCTTCTGTTATTCACAATATTCGAACTATATCACGTGTGAATTTACACGTAATCATATAATTAGGATTTAAATTTTAAAATATAATTAAACTAAAAAACTACTACATAACAGACTAAGATTCCGATATAAACTGCTTTGTACTGTTTTTGAAGTTTTTAATTTTTATTTTTAACGTATCCGTATAATTGTAATATTTGCATTTAAATCTTAATTGTTACAAAATATTTTAATTATTTTTGTCAATTGATGTAATGGATAAAAGACAATATTTCTAAATAATTTACGGTTTATAAGTGCTCAGTGTTTATTTCATTATTGTTTAATTATTGTATGCATTTTTAATTTCATATGTTTATACTTAATATAAATCGAAGAATCAATAAGCTTATAAGTGCGAACTACACATATGCTTTAATGAGCTAAATCAGTGGTCGTCAAAGTGCGCCCCTTGAAAAGTATTTTAGCGGCCCGCGCTGTCGTAAACAATTTTGGTAAACAGTGATTCTAAAACGAGCTTATGTACAGTTACTGAATTAGGTTAGTAAAAATGACTTTACGGGTTGTTACCATGCAAAATCTATAAGGAATTCGGTTTTGACAGCTCTAAACAATAAGTCGTTTAAGAGGATATGCTAGCGGCATTTATTCTATACAAACGTAGTCCCCTCTTTCCACCCTGGATAATAGCATTATGGTAAATATATTTTTATACCAAATAATATATATCCACCTTCGTTTTGATTTTTTCCATAAATTAGTTATTGTAGAAACTAGGAGCCATTGAAAATAAAAATAAATGTTTTTTGCCGTCATTTTTAGACGTTCGTCAAACAAATTTGATGAATAAATTTAAAAAAAAAAAAAAAAACAAAACGTAGAGGCATAGCCAAAGTCTTATTCTATAACTGAAAGAAAATTAAAAATCGGGTCAATTTTTGAGGAGGAAACGGTACTACGAAGTGATGTTTTCGTCTATTTTGTTTTTATTATTCACAGTTAAAATCAGCCCTAGCTGCAATTGCCCCTTTCGTGTTTTATAACACGTTTCTTTGATGTGCAACGCGATAGTAATAAATTTCTAAAATACGTGCTTCAAATCTGTTGCCGGTCGCGTGCCTCCTAATAGATAATATCAACGACCCATAATAGTGCGGCCCACAGTGGTTGACCTATGTGACCCTTAACCAAAAAAGTGTGACGACCACTGAGCTAGGCAGTTTATGAATTTATGTCAATATTTTTATTGTTACTGAATAAAAAGACCATGTTGTTTAAGTTTCTTATTTCACTATTATACTGAACATTTGGCAGTCACATTATAATGAACATAAAGGTTATATTAACCAATGTTGATGCAGTTGGGAGTGCAGTAGGATTTCGCGTCGATGGACGCTGGTTCAAACCCACCTGTCCAACTCCTATAATGAGCCTGTGGTTTCGGTGAAGGAAAACATCGGGAGAATACCATATCTATTTCAACCAATCATTTTCTAACAACGCCCGCATGGGTAGGTACAATCCTGAAGTTTGAAAACCTTTAGCCAAATACCAAAATAGTTGTGTTCCAGCCGCATCACTTGAGAACATGTAAATCTAGGCTCAGTGGGTTTACCATCCTGGATGGAGAACACCGTCACTTAACATCACGTATGAATGCGGTCAAAGCCCGGATCGTATATAGGGGTAAAAAAACACAAATATATAATAAATATATATATATTTAATGATTTTGCAAACTTTGAAAAATACACAGCAATTTATTTATAATTTAGAAAAAAAAAAAGATTTTAATTGCTTTTCAAACTTGAATAGGTACTTTTTTTCTTTACTGCCCAAGTAATCAGCAATCTATTATTTTGTTCAGTATGATATTTGTTGAAAAAACATGTTTTAAATATCTATCTATACGTGTTATTAACCTGAAATTAGAAAAAAAATAGTACTATAACACAGAACTTGAAAAGAAAATTTTCCGATAAATTAATTCATGTAAATTATTACCAAATTTACATTTTTAGAAGCGTAATAGCTAAAATAAGCTATCCAGTGTAAAAAAATCGTCATTTTTCTATATAAGATTATGTAAATACATACGTTAATTAATAATAATCAGTCAAACCAAGTATTTCATAGTTTATTTCGAAGTATAATAGTTCTTGATGTTGTCTTATTCATCTTAGTAGTTGTTGCTATTGATTTTTAATAGGCAACCCCAAATGCTAAGTTTGGACGTCATATTTATTGTTTCTTTTTTTAAAATATTATTTTAAACTTCCGTACATTTATATATATTTACTTTGTTCAAGTCAATTTATTAATTACTTCAATTTAATAGTTTTGTTTAATATGGGGCCATTCAAATATATATTACATAAGGTTAGTTTTTTTTATCATTGCCCCACCCCCTTCATCAAAAGTAAGCATCTAATTTATGCTGTTAATACACGTACGGACCGGACCACGGACATGATATGTCGAGCGGCTGTGGTAAAGTCTCCTAAGTAGGGATGGGGAATAAGAGTTTTCAAAAATATCGATTTTTTATTCGATTATTAAAACATCTAGGCCCAAGAGATCAATCTTTTTTCTATTTGTTTTATTTGACTTTTTATTCATAAATTTTTCCAGTGGTCGAAATTAGACTATAATCATCATTTATTGCAAAAACTGTTTCAAATTTTTTTATTAACAGCACTAAAGG
Source organism: Samia ricini (assembly GCA_014132275.2). Taxonomy (NCBI): domain Eukaryota; kingdom Metazoa; phylum Arthropoda; class Insecta; order Lepidoptera; family Saturniidae; genus Samia; species Samia ricini. The sequence goes on along the minus strand of AP028159.1, from coordinate 26,301,622 downwards.
TCATCAATTGCTACTAAACAAAAAAATAAGAACGCCTAACTTACTAAGGAAAAATGACACAACTGTTTTATTTTTGTCTATTTACAGATGATCATTATATCATAGAAACCAAAAAGGACACTCTAATAATCGATACTTTATTATTTAGAAAATTCAATCTTTTGGGCCTGGATGTTTTGTGAATCGATTCAAAAATCATCTTTTCTCTCATCTCTCATTCAAAGTCTCTCATCCCTACTTAGGGGACTGATAACATAGACCGCCGCCGTACAATGTCCGCGGTCCGGTCCGCACGTGTATTAAAACCAGTAAGCCCCCACCCACTTTTTACGTCATTAAGATTCTATTATCTTTGATCATTAAGTGTCAACCCCAACTAGGTATCTACATTTTGACTAACAGAATCTAGTTTTTTTGTCTGTCACGTTTCTTTATATTTAAAACTAGCTGTGTGCTCGTGGCTTCGCCCGCGTTTCTTATATTCTTCACTGCCTAATAATAATCATTGGAAAGTAATGTTTCGATGGTGCTGTACATTGAATCGTATTTTGTTCACAATTTCATGAGTTTTTACGCTTAACCCAAAATAATACTCTAAAAATAAACATAACCTAAAGTACGCGGAGTAACTTCAGCTATCTGTCAGTAAAGTCCCGTCAAAATCGGTCAAACCGTTCCGGAGATTAGCCGGAACAAACAGACAACCAACATTTTTAAAAATTGTGTTTTTTTGTTGTATTTGTCGTATATAGTTATTTAGTAAAAAGTTGTTTTGATATTACAGACACTTCAATTTTATTTATTAGTATAGATTGTATTAAAACAAAATATCTAATTTAGGGCTCACTAAACGAGGTATAGTTGTTTTTGGAGTTAAACAAACTACGATACAAACAAATACGTACCAAAAATCGAGTCAAACATACTTTTCACTCCGCTTCCCATACTTTCTCCCGTCGAAATAGCTGTCGGTACAACAGCCATCCCTGACTGGGCACTATTTAATGGATTCATTGGTAAGCTTCCTGTGGCTTTATTCATCGCAGCTAAAAGAACGATTATTTAGTGTATTTTATACCTACATTCTTTGTTCAAATTTATACCAATATTATTTATAGTAAGTAGCATGTTTGCCCAGATGTGTTTCAAATTTTGTCAACAGTAAGGCATTGTTGATATTGTAGAAAATTAATTGGATTTTATTATGAAGGCGGTGGTGTGTTTTTCAGAACATTATATCATTTAGATATAGTTAAATACCATACCTATATATCTAACTAAAATCCATTTCACTCATCATAACACGAGCAAACATTATATTTTGCGTTTTTAAGAACCCTATATTTTCCAAAACGATATCTTTTTTAATAATTCAAAGCTCAGTGGTTGGCGTTGAGCAATATAGATTTTTATTTGAGTTATGGTGAAAAATAGCGTCCTGATGAAACCCATAGCATGGTGGTAGTATATTATAATGCTTGTATGTGTTCCGACATGGACTCCTGATAATTCTATCCCTCTTTTACCTAAAACACTGTTTCCCAATCACTGGTCTACAGAACTGAAATATGATCTGAGAACGAGTAGCTTCGAGCTATAATATTAGTCCTAGGCTTACCCACTTTGTGAAAAAGATGCACAATAGTAAAATTGTTTTCTATGAAAAATAATTTTGAAAAATGTTATTACTACTTTTACTACTAGTTTTAAATAAAATTTTATTTTTCATATTATCTCAGCTTATATTCTTGTACCCTTTATCAATAAATAAATTAAAGTGATCCCTGGTCAAGAAAAGATTGGGAACAACTGACCTAAAATCATAGCATATTGCGATGTATATGTAGGTATAGCGTATAGGAATGGCCTAAAATTGCAAGTTAAGCTTTCAGGTAAGGGAATTGATAGACTCTTATCAATAGTTAATGTCGAAACAAATATGTTTAAAAAAATGCGAATAAAAACGTACTAAATGGAGTTCTTCCAGACAACTTGATTACATTATAGATATAGAAAAATACAAAATTTAAAATGCAATTTTACCTTCAGCGGGACTGTTCACCGCACTTCCAGCATTGTTAGCCGCCCCAGTAATACCTGTAAAAATTATTTGTTGAAATGTAATCGTGCGCTGCCTGCACGTTTAGTTTGAGGGAGTGTGCTCTGAAGTAAAACCATTGGATCACAACGCTAGGTGTTTTATACTCGATTTTTAATTTTCGGTGAAGGAAAACATCGTGAGGAAACCATAGCATGGTGGTAGAGCATATCTTAATAATGCCCGCCTGGGTAGTTACCACCCTCAAGTTTGAAAACCTTGCGCCAAATACCAATAGGTGTGTTCCGGCAACAGCATTTAAGAACCAGTATCTCTAGAGTTAGTGTGTTTACCATCCTGGATAACATCTTCACTTAACATTAGGTGAGATTGTGGTCAAAGCACTGAGCCTAAATCGTGTAAAAAAAGTGTAGTTTTTGTTTCAGTCTATCAATCATTCCATTTCGTTTCACATGACGAGTTCTTGGATTTTTAAGTTCAATTACATTTATTTTTACAAATGTTTCAGTGGCTACAGTTGCGAAGGTCATTTCCACGAACCAGATACGTTCCTTCACAGTTGGCAAGTGCTCGCTGAGCTTCTTAAATCGCCGACGTGTAAAGATATGTTAATAGATGTAGGCATGCCTGTCCAACACAGAAATGTCTTTTACAACTGTAGGGTAGCGTTCTTAAACAAGAAGCTGTTACTCATCATGCCAAAGATGGTATTATGTGTAAAAAGTTTGCGATCGGTAACAAGTCAATCGATCCGTAGTAAATATTGATGAGAAAAAAAAAACATTTTAAACAAACTATGGATGATATCTTTTGTGTTTTTCAATGTGAGGTAGCACATAGCAGGACTATTACAAATATAACATAACAGATCACAACAAAGTCTTAATTTACAGTGTTAGAATGTCAACAAAAATAATTTATTTTTTCTATAGTATATCTATCATTTAAGCAAGTTTTCTGGAAAAAAAACTACAATGACAACTAGGTAAGTAGGCTTTTATTCGTTTTTTTTCTAAATAGAATTAAAAAAATGATATAATAATTATAATCTATGTATGTGATATTTATATAATAATCTTATGAAGATAACGCCTTTAAACGTTAACTTCTCAAATTGAACTGTATGAATAATTGTGAGTTCTGTTTAAAAATACAAATTAACTTATTATTCAAATTTTAAAAATGTAATTTATTTTTATAGTGCCTCACCTGTAACAGCATCTGGTCTTGCAATCTGAAATGTAATAAAACAATTAATATAGAATTTCGTTCAATTATATACTCCGAAGGTTGCTGGTCTGAAGATGTTTATATTCAGAAGAAAAAAATAACTTACCGTGCCAATGAAAAGAGCTGCGATTAGGAAAAATCCAATAACTTGCTTCATGGTTTTCAGAAAGTGATGTATCTAAAGAGGTGCGAAGTAACCGCTTGCAACTTATTAAATAAATTTAGCAATATTTGGTTCCCTTTTATATAGAATAACTCGGCATTATTTGACCAATTGAATAAACAAATAACTCAAATCGGAACAATTGTTTTATTTTTCGTATGAAAATATTATGGTATGTGAACTTGTATTCATTGCTAAGGTATTTATTTCAATTGTTGTTTTCGATGATTATTCTTGCGAATTATCATAATACGTGTTTCTAAAAAAAGAATCATTTTTTTGAAATATTTATTAAGAACCATCCATGTATTACGAGTGAATCAATAAGGGTGGGCAGCAGCGGCTTTAGTTCTTGTAGCGCCCGTGTGCCGCCAATATCCTGGTGCCCTTTGAGAGCGTTGGCGACCCGAACGAAACAGCTTTGTAGGTGTTGCGAGAGCGTCGCTCGGCGCCCACTAAGACCCTACGCTCAAAGGTAAAGTCGGTTTTGGGGCGTGGGGTCTATACTTATTTTTAGGACATGGGTCCGAATGATGATTACGTAATTGGTTACGGTTACGTATTGTTCACTTGTTTACGTTTTTAAAGTAAATATTTCTTTATCCGCGTTGAGCGATTTATGGTAGAGGCAAAACTTATGGGTTCCCGTTCAAAAATACAAAATAAATGCTAGATTTATTTTCGCATATTTATAATATTTGTGTTGAAATTTTCCTAACATTTGATCTCTGCAATACTTCATGCAATGAATTTTTATAGTGACTTGATAGCTGTCTTAGCCTGTGTGGTAAATCGATTTCTAGTTGTTCGATAGCATTTTTATCGCAAATAACAAAAATATGTAACGGTTATTCCATACAAGCTGTGCCCGCCGTTTTACCCGCTTGGAATTAAGACAACTGACAGCTCTTACCCTGGGTGCAATATGTGACATTACCAACTTTCATCGAATTCAGTTCAGTAGTTTTGACGTGAATGGCGAACAAATTAATAAACAAATGTTTTTTTAACTATTAAATAAAAATGTTTTCTGTTATCGATTCTGAAGCCCCGCATAGTATTTCTTAAAAATATCTTTAATGTACAGATTTCGTCTGTTAGCCTTTTATTATAACTATAGATGAAAGATTTGTGGAATAACGTGAAAATGAAATGTTGCTTTAAATTTGTTATGTTTTTATTCCTTCACTATTTATTGATAAACGCTATTCAGAAACAAGATTTATAAAGTAATTATTTATTAACTTTTTTAGTGAATTTTTATACTACATTCTTTTGAATTCGGTTTTTTGTTTATAATTAAAAAAGTTTTTTTTTTCTGAAATTTCTTCAATGGACAAATGTCGTCTCGTTAGCCTTTTTTTATTAGTTATAGATTTTGAGTTTTCACTTCTATCGGTAATTCTCGTGAATGTCTTTTTTTTTCATGAAAAAATGTCAATGCCAATCATTGATTGCGGGTAATGATGAGGGGGAAGGTGAGTCAAAAATAACACTTCTTAAACTTTCGCGTTTTGTATTCATGTTTTATTAATATTTTCGGGTTTAGAACGAACGTAACTAGGCCGAAACGCCGACAAAATAAAACAAATAGGCGTGCGTTCTAGACCCGAAAATTTAAATAAAATATGAGTCAATAATACCTAAAAGTTTGTCACGTGGTACTTGAATGACCCCTTAGTATCTATTAAGCTTTTCTGAGTTAAACAATATTATTAATTTATTACTTTGTTATCATTTTAATGTGATAGTTTGTAATTCTTCTAAAGTATACTATATTGTATTATATGCAATATTTAACAAAATATTATTTTTGAAATTCATTACACAACTGTACATGTATAAGGTGGTATGATTACACATTCGTTAGTGGTTGAATTAATCGACGTTAAAACATCCTCTTTGGGAAAAGCCATTTGTAACTGCACAGTTATATAGACAAAAGTAGATGACACAACTCTGAAAACCAAGTTAACGTCTAAATAAAACAAATCGTAAAGTGTTATCCGAGCGTCACGTACTTCCAATGTATGGAGAATATCTTTTGTTAATTTCAAAATATCACCTGAAACATTGAAAACTAATTAAACAACATTGTCAAAAGTTTGCACAAGTGTATTCGTAGCATAAGTTGACGTAGATATTTATTTGGGAAATAAGACAAAGCCCGTTGAAATTTGTTTACATGTTCGAGTTGTTTGGTGTTAATTTTGTTTATATACGCACAACAGTGTAAAACTATGAGAGGTAACGTTCGTTTAGTAAATAATAAGGACGAATGTATATTGAGGCATATACATGGGTATTCAAGTCCAGATTAGTGCTAATTCTTTAATTATAATATATTTTAAATAGCATTCCATTAGTACATTGTTAGTGTCATTAAAATTATCTTAATCTCAAATATTAATTTATTCTTAAGACTAATTTCCTAAGGCAGGAAGACTGCCTCGATGGCGCAATTGTATTACGGTACGACTATCGTTCTGAGGTCTCGGGTTTGATCCCCGTGTCGGGTCAAGTGATATTGGGTTTTTCTACTCAGTATCATACCGGAGTCTGGAATTTATGCCCGATAGGGCGACAGGCTCGCACCCTGTCATGTCTGAGACGGAACCAAGCTCGGCGAAATGTAGGTGGTGTAGTTCGCTATTTAACCTCTGCTCAACTCTTCGAGGATAACAGGCGTGAGCTTACGTTATGTTATGTTAACTTCATGACAATGAAATTCGAACGTGTTAAATTTAAAACTTGATATACAGGGGAAAGGTGTCTAAGAAGATACTTTTTTAGGGTCCACCTGATGGTAAGCAGTCACAATAGCCTATGGAATCTTTGCTCCGTTGTGAAGTATCATTTCGCTCTACTATTTTGTACATCTAGCTTTTTGAACGCCATCTTGATCTTGTCTTCTAAGTGACTACGGAATTAAACATCGCTGGAGATGACACCAACGATCCCAATACTCTTCGAGATAGTATGGGGTGTATACTTGAATTGTGGGGTTTAAAAAATTAAAAAAGATCAATAAATCAAATAATTTGTGTATAAGGACAGCTATATTCATAAATTGCCATCATTTTAACCTTTTACATTGATTTCAAGTTGAAGATTATTTTAAACTACACGTATTCTTCTTTGAGAGGATCATCTCGCACAACTATCCCTTATATCCAGGTATTTGGAATTTATGTCTAAGAAAGAGTTCTCGACTGTACCTACTTATTTAGTTCGTTTTTATCGATTTACTGTTAATATATCCCCTGAATTTCACATAATAGTATATCCTTAGCTCAGTTTAGAAAATAACTAGTCTCAGACTGGTAGTCGTATTTACAGTTACGGTACTTGATGACAGACATTTATTTGGTATGCCTAGTGAGTTACTAGATAACGCTTTACCATCATTCTATAGTTTCATGACAATATTCTTCAACATCGAAAGCTCCGTCTTATAATAAAATTGAAACCAAAGTTTATGGACGCAATGTGTGAGCATTGAAGTTCCATAATTTTATAATAACATGATTATTTTCTATTAATTCTGGTTTATAATATGGCAAGGACTAAATTTTCTTAATAATTTGTGTAAACTAGTATAACAATAAAATGGCATACCTATATCATGTAATTTTTTAGCTGCAGTTAGTGGTATGACAAATACCTATACTCACGAGAATTCTCCGGTTTTAACTGATTGTAGGCGCAAATTAATGTTGTCCGCTCGATTTGCTGTTGAAATATGTCTATATATTGACTGACGATTAGTAAAAAAAACCAACTGCTTACCGCCCAACCAGCTACAACTGTTATACGCACTACGTCAACATCCTGAAATCAAAATGTATTTAATATTTGTATATATATAGGTTATTCATATAGTCAGACGGTACTGGTGCATATTGTACGACATGATATCCTACAAAACCGGACCACTGTTATTTATAAAGCCGTCCGGCATAGCAGACAATTTTCAATCAGAAATCGTGCCGTTAAAATATTTACTAATGTGATAATATTCTTTACTTTTTTTAACCTGTAATCTTTTCTACTACTTACCGAAGACTTGATATAAATGATAAAAGCTTGAACACAGACGAAAGTGCCCATTACATTTATCCATACACCGAGAAGTAGCTAAAATATAGGTAAATAGCATAATTTAAACACTCAATAAACTTTCAGTATGGTCGGAATAATAATGCAAATAGTATAAAATTAATTAAAAAGTTCTGAATATATAAAAGGTAGATTTATTTACGTACTAGCTGTGTGACTGCGGCTGCGACCGCGCTTCATATATTCTTCACTGCGTTTTAATATTTTTCTTTACGGAACCCTAATTATTTTCTTAAGTTACTCGGAATAACTTCAGCTGTCTACCAAAAGAGTCCCGTCAAAATCGGTCCAGAAGTTCAGGAGAGACGAATAGACAGCCAGACAAAAATTAAAAAAAAATTGGTATAGGTATTATACATTTATATCTATTTAGTAAAAATAGCAATTTTGACATTACAAACAGACACTTCAATTTTATTTATTAGTATAGATTAAAAGCTGCACTATGTGTAATATGTTTACCGCAAATCTGTAGCTGTTTTCGATTCGTCGTAAATTATTAAATAGCATGGTCAAAATCCTTACAAAATCTTCGGTGCTCGCTCTTTCGTGAAAGGATACATTATTATCGTACTCCTCCCTCCACAGGAGTTTGTCAAAAAGTAATTGCCTAGGTATGTACTCGGTGTTCATCTTTGATATCTTCATAATGGAAGTATTTACGTATCGAACTCTCAACGACAAAAATGTATATAAATATAAGAAGAAGCAATAATCATCGTAAGCAAGAAACAACCACGCAAAATAAATAGTACCGACCATATGTATCGTCATTGAAACTTTGAACACCACAAACATATAAGTCACTACCAACAGCGAAAGAATTCCTATTAAAAAACACAAGACAGCCAGGTTCTTCATAGCCAATTTTCTCATAAATCGAGTTTCACAGATTCCTAAGAACAAATCAATTTCTATGCAGTCTTCCATTAGTTCATAACCGCTTCGTCTATTAAAGAACGATGAGTTTATTAGCAATAAATTCGCGAATATAGCGAATTGGGCTATTACCAGCAGTTCAGGTAGTTTTAGTGATTTTTCATCAGATGTCGCTGATAAAAGGTAACAAACTCCGACGTTTGCCAAACTCAAAATACATATATTGTAGATGATTGTTTTAAATGTTCTCTCTTGTATTCGATTATTTTTAATATCGAATCTGCAGAATCCAGTTATTTTTAATGGCCAATACACAAAGCTGTCGAATCTATGAACGTATTCAGTCATAATTTGTTCTTTATCGAGACTCATATTAATTACAAGAAAAAACAAACTTATTTCTTTGAAGGCTGATAGAAAAGTGAATTAATTGATGGGTACATTAATTATACTAATATTATAAAGTCCTCGAGGACACAGTTATTATTTTGTCATTTTTTCTACTATGAATCACTTGAATAATTAATTCGGCTCAATCATTTTAACGTTTCGTTCTGTCAAAACATGACTTGTTGAAAAATTAAACAAATTTCCATTCTAAGACAGGTGTACTTAGTTGAATTAAATTAAATTAAGTTTTTTTTTATTATTTCAAACTGTAAGAGCTGTTGGCCTTGGTGTCTATTACAGAAACGACGAACGGTGTTAAGTTTAATACGGTTAACTGTACAAATAACATTTGTGTTAATTCCTGATAACCATGGTGTTTCAATAAGTCACCCTTACTTACTTAGGTAGACACAGTAATTAGTTTCAAATTATTGCATTAATAGATATCTACATTAATGAAAGCAATGCTATATTTCAGTAGGTATTTTAAAGATAACTAGGGGAATGCGTGATGCATTTCCCACGTAAAAAAGGAGGTATTATTTGCTCAAAGATACGGCACACTAGAATGAAGAGTTCTCTTTTCAATCTTCCGTTGGGATTATATTACGTATAATAGGAAATGATATTCGATTTCAATATACTCGTAATTTTGCATTTGATAACAGTTTTATATTGTTAGGATAATATACCCGAAGACATTAAAAGACTACATATAATTTATCCTACTAACTTGTTTTATAAAGATGTTATAAGCTCATGATGCAATGATGTTGCAGTGGGTAGTGCGGGTGGATTCCACGTCAATGGACGCAGGTTCAAGCCCACCTTATCTAACTCTAAAATCTGTCTGAATTTTCAGTGAAGGAAAACGTCGTGAGGTAACCATAGCATGGTTGTAGGGCATTTACTAATAATGATCGCCTGGGTAGCTACCACCCTCAAGTTTGAAAACCTGTCGCCAATTACAATAGGTGTGTTCCGGTAGCATTATCTGAGAACCAGGTTTAGTTTGCTTACCATCCTGAACCACATCGTCACTTAAGATCAGGTAAGATTGTGGTCACAGCACTAAGCCAATAGTGTAAAAAAATAAATGTGACAGGGGAGAGCCTGTCGCTTTTTTTTATTTTTTCTAACCTAGCTAATGCTGTTGATCGGAGGGGCCTTTACAGCTTCACCGAACTTTGAGGGCGAGTGCTGAAGGCACTCAGCCGCAAAAGGTAATTAGCACAAGGGTTCGAACCTCGGCTTGGCCGCTATCTGAGTGTGACACCTCAGTGAGCCTGTCGCCACATCGGGCACAAATTTCAGACTCCCAGATGATACGGAGTAGAAAAACCGAATATCACTTGACCCGACCCGGGGATCGAACCCGAGACCTCAGAACGACAGTCGTACCGTAATACTACTGCGCCACCGAGGCGGTCTTATTAACTGTCTTATTAAGTGAAACCTATTTTTGTACAATATCTGCATTGAATGCCACTTTTCTTCAAGTATTTCTTTATAAATTAGATTAATTATACTATCGACGGAAGGCAAAAACAAATTTTACACTTCTCTTTTTTTTATATGTTATTTTTTCTTGTTTATATGATTATATTATATATAATTATAATACGTATGTACGTAGAGTATTATTAATATCTATTAAAGAGTATAATCAATTGGGGTTGATTTCGTAAGGACAGGAATGAGACATGGGGATAATTGGAAATTGTAAAACTGAAGCCTGATAATGTTTTAATCGTGATATATTGCTTATCAATACAGAGTAACAGTGTTTGTTTCTTAAAATATGAAACTACAGTTTCACAATGCAATTGAAATGCTAATAAATGCAACAGACAAGTTTAATATAACGAAGGCATTGCGCTATCACAATACAAAGGCCATAGGCGGCGATCAATGACAAATCAAAATCCAGATCTATATTATTGATTTATAACCCGAATCGTATAAAAATACTAATTAACTTTCTATTTTAAAAAAATCTCATAAATCCTAACAAGGTACTTACTCCACTAAAATTACAACGTAATATTATTATTTTTGTCAATTTTTATTACTATATATGTAAATTTAGAGATATTTACAATTTTTTTAAGTACATTATTTATTCAATAGCTTCGCTGTGAAAGCGCAAATTTATCAATTGAGCATCTTACACCCCTTTTTAAACTCGGAAGCTCTAACCGTCAAGAATATCTTGACTTTCGTTAAATACTAATACAACATTTGACGCATTAAATAAATCATTTATACAGTTCACATACACACATACATACACTCACAGCACAGTCTGTAACCGATCAATACTTTAATTTAAATAATATAAATATATACCTAGAAATGCATTTAAACTTGGTACGACATAATGTGAGTCGCCTAAGGATCTCAACATCATATTAAAAATTTTGAGATAAAGTAAAGTACGAACAAAGAACAAACATAACATACTTTATACAAATACATAAAAATTGTGACATAATTTGTGTTAATAATTCGAGAAATTAGGAGCTAGTATCACTATTACGAGGAAAGAGATTCATCTTGGATTAAATTTAAAATCAAAGTCTTTTTCTCTTTATGGATCGGATAAGAAGTGTCATCCGATCCATAAAATTATTTCATTTCAAACTAACGAATCAATCTTATTTAGCACCGTCCAATCAACTAGATATATTTATTTCAAAATTAATAAAAAAACCCCTTTTGCTTTCCTAGTTAGTTTGAAATGAAACTTACAAAGAATTTCTACGAGACACTCGGACTAAAACTAAAGTGTTATTGGCTAACTTATTGCTAAAAACTTAAGATAATCCCGTACCATCACCAAAGATTGCACATAATACCCGATACTTTGATTTTTTAATTGCAGTCATTCCTATATTTAGGCTAGTGATCAAATTTCACGTTGACTGTTAAAAAATTAAGGTATTCTTGAGAACACAGTATCTACAAGTCCATTTTCCTATAAACTGTACCTGTCTCAAAAATTCGGAATGTTTAAATTTATTTTGGAAGAAAAAACGGTTTCATTATAAATTCGAACCAATATATAGATTAAAAGTTATTAATTGACGCTGGGGAAATCAATTCAATGGAAGTAATTTATCAAGAGTACATTTTTGGGCGGACGGAATGTACAATTAGAACCAGTCATTGGCATTATCGATTCCCCCATCGAAAATTTGATTTTGAAACCAAAAGTAAAATTAAGTGTCTAAGATTAAATTTACAGACGTGATATAGCTAAAGTACAAACATTTTCAATTTTTTCAATTACTTAATAACGCTTTCATATCACAATTTTGCTGACAGAATTGTCTAAAGACGAATATAAGTCGTAAATGTAGGTTTTCAGCTTTAGATAATTTTTAGTTGTGTACTGGCATTGGAAGTTGTCCCAATAATTGATTTGCAAAAGCTGCGTTTGTGAACTTGAAATGTCTTTTGTCGTAGAACTTCAGCAAAGCAGGTGAATACGGATGTTGCTTTTTAAGATGCATGTAATGCTCTTCAGGTTCTGATGTAGTGTGACCGCATTCTTCGCAAACGTACATCTGAAATTAGTAAATAATATTATTAGGAAACGTACATTGTAATTATACCAAACACTTCAAAATATTTTAATTACGATTCAATTAAAGTATTAACTCCTATTTCTTTTAATATAATGAATTAATCATATACATATGCCATAAATAACGATTATATACCTTAGTTCTCCTTTCTTTATAGGCATAAGTATGCTGTACTCCGTGTACTTTCAAGCAATGAGATTCCAGAGAGCATCTTTGTGTAAAAGACTTCTCGCAAAGATTGCACTTGTAGGGCCGAACACCGGTATGTGTCCTTGTGTGTCGTTTCAAGTCAAATGTATCATTGAATCCCTTCCCACAAAAGGTGCACAAATAACGCTTCACGTCAGAGTGGCATTTCATATGCCGATTCAAGAGCCTCTGCAAAGTGAAGTTCTTCGAACAAATTCTACAAACAAATTTTGACGGATCATCTTCGCTCACTAGCACCTGTTTGTTTTTTTCCTCTTCTCGTTGTCTTGCATTGGCTTCCGTGGCCAATGGATTTTTTACACCGTGTCCACCATTTATGAATTCCAATGGAAGCTCCGCTGGTAAACCCAACTGTAAGAACAAACATATAATAATCAATGTGTTGTTTTTACTTTATCTAATATAAATTTCAAATAATAATTTAAATTAAGGTAAGCTTTTAAATTCATTATTGAATTATAAGGCTGAGCTTATTTAAATTAAAACTTGGGCAAATAAGTTAAAGCATAAGTTGATTCAGGCTTGGCATAAATTGAAAATTGTGTAAATTTATCAAACTTCGATGTCGCCGTATGTTCTTTTTTACTCTTTATTTATTAATGACGACATAGAAGATGAAAAGTAGACCAAAGCTTCGCCTTAAAATCAAATAATGCTTACCCTTTGTTGCAAGATTTGAATTTTGCTATCGTTGACAGAGCCTTTCTTCAGACTTACAGCAACAGCAGGACTCAGGGACGTATTCTCGATGTGGTTACTGCCATCCAAGGAATTATTTCCTCCTGGTGAAGGTAGCGACACTTCCGTCGGTGAGTCCAAGTCCAAAGAGTGACTAGCGAATGGGAATGCAGGTGACATAAGTTGTTGCCTTTGTTGAAGCTGCACGTGAATTTGAAGTTGTTGCATTTGCCCATCGTTATGCGGCAAATGTAGTGGATTCAGCTGCATTAGTAAATCTGGACGTTCTTTTGCAAAGTTGTATGATGAACCTTGCTCTTGGTTTGCAAAGGATATAAAGTTCTTTTCGTAATACTGTCTACTTAAATTTACTTGTTCTGCTAAAGTTTCAATGTCAACAGGATTATGCACAGAATCCGGAGTAATTGATGATGATTCTCGTAATTCAGAGTCTGTTATTGATTCTACATGTTTACTTAAAAGACTAGCAAAGTCTTCAGTGGAGTCGGAAAGATTCCCTAAAAGATTTCCTTCGTTAGGACCAGGGAATGTTAATGTTGCATTAAATTGGTAGTTGTCAATGACATCATCATTCATTTCAACAACCATAGGATCATCAAAATTATGGCCGTAATTACCAATAGCGCTTAAGTTTTCTAATTTATTTTCGTAGTCTATCTCTTCATCTTTCAGCGCTAGACCGTAATGTGCATTTTGCATGAGTGAATATTGTTTGCTTTGTTCAGGAAAGTTAGTGGCGTTTTCATTATTTTCGCAGTCCATATTAAAACCATTGATTATATTGAATTCATTAGAAAAGTTGCTATTGGCATTAAAAGAGTTTTGTCCACTTTTGGTTGAAGGTCCAAGTGTTTCGTAAAATGGTGGTAGACTGCCTGTTGGTGGGCTATTAGGTCCATAGTTAGAACGTCCATCTCTGCCATTTCCACCACTTCCTGACCCACCTCCCATTGCTCCACCACCGCCAGATGAAGGAACGGTACTACCACCGCCTGAACTAAAACTTGAAGAGCCGCCGGAACTTTGTGCACTACTACTTGAGCCGCTACCACCTGTTGAACGTCCGTGGCCTGCAGCTGCACTTAATATTCCGGGCACTTTATTAGCAGGACAATTTCTTAAAACTAAAACAGGTCTAGCTAAAATACTATTAGCAATTTTGGAACTACTTGTTCGTCTTTGTTCCCGTATTTTCTTTTCTGTTTCTTCATCTTCTGACTCTCCGCGATTTTTTGCGATGACATAATCGATCGGTTGATCTTGCTCTTCTTCAGATGGTGGAAGAGTTGAAGGAATGCTAACATCAGATAGATCTTTTTTACTATCACGAAATTGTGACTGAGAAGGCGTTCTTTGTATTACGGATACTTTTTGGCATGTTATATTATTATCGATTCCCGGGGAAGGCGTTGATTCTGGAGATGGTGTGGTCCTAGATGGAAGTACTACCGGTTCGGTGTCTAATGTGTCTTTTTCTTCTTTTATTAAAGGTTTGGCTTCTTTCTTTATTTTATTGTCAACTGCTATAGGTAGATACTGTTTTCTTTCTGCTTGAGTGAGAACATGCCCTCTGTGGCCATAAGGAATATCACCTCCAAGTATAGATGAAATGAATCTTCTCGGTTCTTTTTATCCGTTTCTCATGTGTGTTAGCATTACTCTCACCAAAAACATCGCGATCTGAAAAGAAGAAAAATATATTAATTAGCTAAATCATTGTAATATGTTATTTCATATGACAATTCGCCGGACATTATTTCTAGTTATAGAATACAGACTATGTGTCCTCGGTTTATTACTAACGTATTCATATGGCGTCTGAGGTATGAGGCCTCGTTGACGTCACTGGTATGTGTCTCCATAACGGTAAGACTCGCCTCCACATACACCTACAGTTAGTATCTATGTATACATTTCTGTGTAATGTAATTGGCGCGCAAGTATATTAAATGACAAATTCAAGCTCGATCTAAATGGAGGACAGCCCTTAACCTACTCACTTGTACATTTATTAATGCCAGATTTCTTTTATTTCTGTACGCTATAAGAACCACGTTGGTGTATCGTAAATGTCAATATTCATCACTAATTTTAATAAATTTAGAGATGAGTTACAGCAAAATATAACTATTTTCATAGAAAAATACTATTGCAGCGAAATGTACGTAGGTAGTCAGTGAAAGTTTCAAGGTTGGTCTAAACGAGTTTCTTTGCCCTTTCTCAGCTTTTGTTAAGGACTCAAGGACGGGCCTGCTATTGTTAAGAATCTTTTTTTGTGCGATGTTCATAATTGTATGCGTTTTAACAGTCGGGCGTGACCATGCGCAGACTAATTCTTAAATATCTACTCTCATAGAAATGAATTTTGTAGCTTTCGCTTAAATTCGTTTCTGTAAATTTTTTATTTATATAATTGTTGAAATATTATGGTGCAGTGTATTATTTGGTTGGTCCATGTATCTTATATATGATTTATTATAGAATGTTTTAATGATAACACTAAGTTAAGCACATTACAAAAATGACTATTATAAAATGCAAACATTTTAAAATCACTACAGCAACATTTTGTTAACCAATACATCGTTCATTTGACATTCCAGCAAATATTTTTATTTTTCGAATGATCTCTCTCACACACTATCTACAAAATTGAAGTGAATTTCGTAAAAACCTGTTTTTGAGTGTTTATTTAGTAAAGCAAGAATTTGTAAGTGGCAATGTTTTAGCTAGTAATATAATTTATTAATCAGTAAACGCAAATATTACTGGACTGGATAAAAAAAAAATACATTTTACCTTTCATTTCTTATAAAAAAGCTTATACACAAACATATACATATATACAAAAACATATATTTCATATATTCGTAACAAAGTTTTTTACTATTAATACCAAGGTTATATAATATTGTTCTAGATGGTATACTTGATAAGTAAAATATTTTAAAATCAAATATAAAGATACCACACTCATCAAACAACTCAAATTTTAATTTCTATTATAGCTTATAGTCAGTCATTATTTTATTTTAAGTTTTAAATGAACGTAAATTTGTTTTTTTATAATGATTTCTTTTTTGAAATTATGCTTATTTTAAATATCAGTTAAGCGAACGGTAGTTGTTATGTAAATTAGTGCTATGCTTACAGAGACGAATACTTCCTTTATTAGAATTTAGAAGAAATATTATAAGGCTTCAGAACAGAACTACTTTTGACCATTATTATTCATTTATATTAAAACCTTGTTGTTCTTAATTTTTTTCGCTTAGTCGTTACGCCGAAATATGTTAATATGAAAATAACTCACGAATTTAGTATAAAATTTACCGTATATGGTATGGAATGCTGTATACATATAACGTTATGATTTTTATAGATATAAAAATTAAGATCTTGTTTCAAAATATATTTCAATACAAACTATTAGGTTTTAAATAAGTATTATGGTATACATTTTAGAATGTCAGACGTATCGTCTAATTATACAATATAGTAGAGATTTTTATAATGTTATAAACATTATATCGCACATAAATTTGATCATTACTCTATTAGGTTTCACTTATAAAATTATCTATTAATGTATGCATACAAAATATTTAAATGTAACTATAACAATTCATAAGTTGAAAAACAAGGTCTGATATGAACAATTAATATAAAGTACGTTTATTAATAATTAAATTACAGATTTTTATTGTTCAACGAATATAAAAATTACGAAGACCTTTTTGTCGGTATGTTTTAATAATCTTATACTTTCAAGATTACTCGTAACGATTGATTTAATTCCATATACTACATGTGGCTTTCAAATCCATAGGTCAATTTTTTATGCGCTATGGAATATATGTATGACATTTGGAAACTAGTCGCGGTCCACATGGATTCTAAAATTCTTTTTTATTTATTACATAAATATCATTCTCATAATCAAAAAGTATTTTAGCTTTCTATACTATATTTTGTGTACAAATTATTGGGATATCGAATATTATCATTTGTTATTATTCGAATATTACGTACCTATAAACATTGCTAACGTGACGATGTTCAGGTGGTTACTTATTACCATAAAATCAAGGACTTTTCTTTATGTGTCATATTATTACAAAACAACAGGAAAAATCTGTTTGCTGTTAGCGGCCGACTGACCGTTGTCTCGCAGTCTAATAAACACCGTTAGCATATTTGTTTACATGATAAATATAAGATATTTATCCATTATTATGCACATGCATCAATGAAAATTTAATATTGTATTTCCTAGTTTCTTATTTTTTAATGTGATCCATTAATTAATATAATAAAACTATAGACGTAAATGGCAACACATATTGATTGGAAAATTCAAATTATTTCGGCTACCGTTTGATCATAGTACGTGATCAAATTATAATCTCGGAGATTTATTATTTGGCTTGAAATATTAATCGGAACGTTTTTTTTTTTTTTTGTTTAACTCTATTTCAACGTGTTACGTTTTTATTCTAAAACGGTAAGTCAAGGCCCCGTAATTACCATGCCCATATCTATTCGGTTAGTTGTCGTTTCCTGTCGAAGAAACAGTGTGGCAACCTTGACTGCGAACACTCATTATTTGGCCATTAACGGCAGCCTTCTTTCGGCATCACTTTTGGCAATAATTAGCGATTCTCGAGCGGTACGCTCCGTTGAGTATTATTATACCGCTCTGACTTACGTAGTCATCTTAATTGTCTTGCTAATTCTCTAGCAATGGTTAACAACTCTGACACATAAGTATTCATGTAACATTAAATAGGAATTTATTACTTAATAAAAAATTATCGAAATCGAAAACTTGTCAAATATCATCATCGATACTTGGTTTACAATGCGAGAAATATTTCAAAAAATACATGTTACTATACTATCTACAATCGTACAATAATTGAAATTGCCTTGCATAACCTTTTCGAGTATGTTTTTTTAAAGTCATTCATAATTATTTTTATATTTTTCACTATTATCTCAAATAGAAATATGTAGATAGATGTATTATATTTCTTTGATATGTTAGAGACACCGGCTAAGCTTTTACTATTTAAGTTTGATAATTCCCTATCCAACGTAGTTCTGTCTTTATACATTCATATAAACATCCCCTATATTCTTAAAGTTCGGTGAAGCTGTTAAGGCCCTTGAAGTCAACAGAATTAATTAGATACAACAACAAAAATCTATATCTATAGATATAACTTAAAACGATTACCTAAATAAATGCACAATGATTGTTATAAAATAACCTATTTAAAATTACACACAATTATTATATAATTTAAACAGTCACTTTGTAACTAATAATAATAATAACCTTAAAAATTAAAGCGTTAAATATAACGTTTATAACGTTCCTTGTAATTATATATAGAAACATTAATCACTTGCAAAATATTATTCTGGTACGTCGCAATGATTAATAACAGCTTGTCTACGCGTTACATTACAATGTTACAATTAAGCCTAACGTGGAATAATAGAAAAACCTTCACAGCTTGCCCACATAATTATTAGGACACTTATTATTTGCTGTTAGTTTTTTCAATAACACATCAAACATTTAATTGGAAGAAGAATGTAAAGAAATTAAAGACTCATAAATTTAAATGTCTCATTACGTTTGTATTATCAGTCTGACAAAAAATATAACGAAAGTTGGCGTGTAATGTATGTTACTATTATTAGAATTCAATATATAATCACATATAAATATATTTTATCTGATTAATTAATTGTCATACGTACATTAAAGTTTTAACACAGTAAACACAAGTGTTACAGAAAAATTTATTAGTATAATCGCGTTCACATTGAAGTAGAGGGAGCGAGGTGTGTTGGTCCATGCGCGAAGCATGATTACGATTGAAACGCCCATAGAACAATAGTATTAACGTACACTAACAAAGTAGTTTTTGAGAATACATTCGATCAAGTATCGAATTTATCTATCTTTTTTACACGGTATAGGCTCAGTGCTTTGACAACAATCTCACCTGATGTTAAGTGACGATGTGGTCCAGAATGGTAAACACATTAAGCCTATATACTGGTTCTCGAATAATACTGCCAGAACACACATATTGCTATTTGGCGACAAGTTTTCAAACTTGAGGGTGGTAGCTACCCAGGCGGGCAGCATTAGAAAATGCCCTACCACCATGCTATGTTTTCATCACGATGTTTTCCTTCATCGAAAGCTCAGGCCAATTTTAGAGTCGGATAGGTGGGAATCGAACCCGCATCGATTGACGCGGAATCCGGCCGCACTACCCGCTGTGCCATCATCGCTTTGCCTTGCATATGCGCCGAACTAGATGAGAGCAATTATTTTCAAGTTTTAACGGGAACAAAGCAATATTTAGGTTCATAACGAGTACGTGTTAAGCAAATAATTGTTGATTCGATATTAATGTGTCGAGTACCCGTAAAAATAAGACAATAGGACAACAATGGAAAGCTGGCGTAAACGCCAGGTAAGTGCTCAAGGGGTTAATATACATTAATTAATCAAATAAACTGTCCAGTTACTGCATAGAGACCAGGATGACCTTGGTTATACTGTCTCTTTATGAACATAGTTCAGTGGACCCTGCGCATTAACCCAGACCGCATTCGATCTTGTACTTTTCATTTTAATATTGCCTTACTCTTATTAACTATTCGTAAACTAATACAGTAAATAAAATTGTGAATAAAAAAAAAGAAATTAAGTATATCCTGTAGATAAAATAATTTAATTTTAGACTTAGATTTATGACAATCTGGACTTTATTTAATATGTAAATTAGTCTGCGATCGGAATGTTTTTGCTGATTTTCGCAGTTCGTTTCATAATTAAATGTAACAGAGTATAATGACAATTTAATATGTACAAATAGTTACACATAGTTATTTTAAACAATTGCTTTATACAAACAATTTTTACAATTAAAATATTAGAAGGGGTTTTATCACAATTATGATAAATAGAGATGGAAGATTAGTAATATAATTTATTAGGTACACATATAAAGAGCCGGTAGTATAATATGCCTCTGGCGTTAATAAAAACTAGCGAGTTGATAATAAAAAAAAAAGCGAGGCTGCGAGACGGACTAGCATGTCCTTGCTAGCGGGGTTATCGGACGCTGTTAGCATTTAACGCATTATAAAACGTAAGACAGCTAGTTACAAACGGCTTCGGGTGGAGCTGGAGACTACATAAAATTCCGTTGATGACTTTTTCCATAAGTACAGACAGCACACTGTACACGGGTGCGTGCGCGCCTCGCTCTCGCAGCGCCATCAATCGTTTTTTTTTTTTTTTTAAAGGTCGTTTCGAAGGACATTCCTTTTTTTTTTGTTTTGAATTAGTTCTACCGCATGTGGAGACCGTTCGAACCATATGTTAACTGCTCTTCAACTGGACAATAAACATGCTAATAATAATTCATTTTACAGTTAATCATTTGCAACTTGCAATTTGCAAAAAAAATTATGGTAATCTTTGGTAATGCGATTATTGTTGTTCGCTAGAACCATTGTTTGCGGAATTGTTATCTAGTCGTCAATTGATACAGTAATAAAATACCTGCCTACCTACGCCGACGCCTACAAAATGTAATTACTTAACCTTCCGTATGTTTTTCAAAGTCAATTCTAGTTGAATTAAAAAGAAAAAAAAAAACAGAACACTGCCATTCGTTATAATACGTTGCCTTTAAAGCAACGGTCGCAAAAACTGTTCAACGCTTTATTATTATTTTGATCACGGCGTGAATCACAACCAGATTCGGTGAGGGTTAATGACCTAAATATGTTTAGCGAAGTGTCCAAGGCTAGTCGACTAAATACGAATAACTAATAGAAAAAAAATCCAGTATTTCAACGGGCTAGTTTCGGATAGTTTCTTACGTATGCTTATAAGTCTCGTCCCTGACAGAGTTTTATTACACGCCCATCCGTTAAGTTTATTACCGTTACTTAAAGTTTAATTTGTATTTACATTTTAAATAAGATTAATGGAAGCGAAAATTTTTATTTATTAGTTTAAAATACAAAATACAAAAGCTGTGATGACTTAGTTGGTAGTGTGGTCAGATCAAATTCTCCGACGATGGAGGCGAACCCATCCATAATGGACCTGAGCTTTCGATGAAAGTAAATATGGTGAGGAAATCATAACATGGTGGTAGGGTATTTTCTAATTATACCCGTCTGAGTAGCTTACCATCCTCAAGTTTAAGAACCTGCCGCCAAATACCAATAGTCGTGTTGCGTTAACATCACTTGAAGGTCAGGTTAGTGTATTTACTATCCTGGACTGAGGTCACTTAACATCAGGTGAGATTATTGTCAACGTAAAAAACCTACACAGCCTACAAATATAATCTTCTGATACAATACAAAGGTTTGTTTAGTTTCAATTGATTAATGAATATGTTGTCAAATTGCGAAATAGTAATAAATCAGAGCAAGTTGAATTCGGGAGTCAAACAGGTCAGATGATCCTTGAATTATAACGATGCACGTTATTTAGAGACAAGTAAGGAATACCTAATATACTCTGTAACACTTATACTCATAAACAAAAGGATTGTATAAAAACGTTGTGTGTAATTTTTTATATTCCTAACCATGAGCGAAGTTAATTTTGGATTGTCCTTTACAATACGTAATATAAATTCGTGGGCGGTCCGTACAAAATTGCCCCAAACTACACGGTATTATGATCTTTTATCGTGGCATGGAACAACAATGGATGAGATGACCTTACAATTATAAGATTGAAGTTCCAGTTAACTACTTGCTATTTTATATTACCTACGTTAATCGACATGACATTACACGTACATGTGTGACATTTATATTAATTCGGAATCTTTGCTGACAGGATTTTTTTATCATGTCTTATTAATCAGGGCAAGGAAAAACTTATGGATTCTTTATAATTCAGTCAATTAGAAACTAAGGGCGGATTTTAAAATAAGGATTTTTTAGTCATATTTGACAAAAAACGGGGAATTTAATCCTTTCAATACCATATGACACCAGAGAGTAAATATTACCATTAAATTGTTCGTATTAGATTTTTTTAATGGAGAATATATGAAAATCATAAAACCATTAAAGAGTCTAGAATTTTGGGGGAAATATTTTTATATTTTTGTAATTATGTTAACAGTAACCAATTTTACAATGAGAAAATGTTTCCCTGGTCGTGAAAGGGTTAAAGGGAAATTTTGAGCGCTAACTATTTATATTAGTACCAGAAGTCAAATTTAGTCTTTACTATATTATGAATTCTCAATCAATATCATTATTAAAAATTAAAGGCAAAAACCTGTATCCAGAAATATTTTGTTAAATAATTAAAGCTCGGTGGTAGTGCATTTTCTATATTGTCCGCCTGGGTAGCTACCACCAGTAGACTCAAGATTGAAAACATGTCGCCAAATACCAATAGGTGTGTTCCGATAGGCCTATAGTACCTATAGGCTTAGTGTGTTTACTATCCTGGACCACATCGTCATTTAATATATGGCGAGATTGTGGTCAAAGCACTAAGCCGATATTGTGTAAAAAAATTAACTGAACACACATCAAATGAAAAAAAAAAAAAAGAAAAACGATTCACAAACAGAGGATCAAAAGGTAAAAGATAACTATTCTGCTTTTATATACAAAGTAAACATTCTCAAAGTCCAGACCACAACAAAAGAGAAATAATGTAATAATCCTAATAAATATTTTCTTGGTAAAAATGTTGGGGATTATCGTTACTAAGCTGCCGAGACTTTTTAAGATAAAGATAGAGCCGACTACAACTTCGGTGGTCGTAAATGTAGATGATAACCGGTACCGTGTTACATCTATGACAAACGGCTATTATCGAAAATGCCTTTCAAATACTACAAAGTGTTATGTTGTTATACGAAGGTAATGCTAGGTGCCGGCTACGGAACTGTTGTTTATGTTATAGCGTTATAGAAATGTCATATCAATACAAACCTGTTCAACTAGGTACGTCTGCAACTTTACATATGCCATTTGATCACGACAATATAGATAACAAATATCATTCCATAATTTAATTGAATGATTGTATGACTCATGAAGTAATTACATTGTCTTAAAACTATGACAATAGAAATCCCTATATAACTACATTTTTACGAATACCTGAAGTATTTTCGCTAAGACGTAGAATTGTCTAGTAATTGTAAGTTGTAAGTTATTGCATGTTATTTCGGTTATTTTAACATATAGACTAGTAACATTGATTTAACTTTTAATTCCTTGTCTAACAGTAACTTATTTGCATATTAATGAAAAATTGTAAGGTTATAATGTAATTGCTTCATAATAACGTCTATCTATGAACATAATTAAAAAAAATTACTTAATGCTAAAATGTAAATTTCAGAAAAATATATTTTTATATAATTGACAAATAATAATACGTTATGACAAAATAACGGGATTAGTCGGAAATAATGTTATTTTTTGTTACACGTGTGCGATAATTTACCCAAGTGCTATACGAAACCGAATGGTAAAGAATACAACGGTTCACACGCTATTTGCGCGTGCCTGCATAGTTATACTGAACTGTCTTACCAGTTGATTTTACGTCACGCTGCTTATAAACTTACCGTTTTATTGATGGGAAACAATGATAATATGTTTGTTTTTTTTTTATTTGTTTAAAAAAAACTTGCTAATGAACTTTATTGAAACATAATCAAGTAACTTGGCATCCATTATTTAGATAACGACAGTTCAAATGCATACGGACGAAAAATCGCTTCTTAGTGTTTCCCTAATATTTTATCTATCAATTATTCTGAATACTATTATTAAAGAAAAGTTATCTTTACAGGCTACTAAAAACGTAACTGAGATGAGCTCACGTCAATATTTAAATATATATATATTTCACTAATTAAATATTATATATGATACATTTACTTTATGGAATGAATACATGCTCGAGCGTTTGAACTTTATGTCAATATTTTATTTACAACTTTCAGGGTGAGTTAGCTTTGGGCGGTCTAATAATAACTGTAATCGTTCAGTGACCACAGCTGTTATTCATTTCGATTTAATTTGCTGAACTTTATTGAAAATATATCTTGTTTAAGAGAAGAACGCTGTCTCCGTGTATGTTAGTCATGATCAATCTATTGCGAGTACGAAAAATCGGAACCATTTAATAGCGTTATGCATGATTTTATCATAGACTTTATATTTACGATATTAATTAACTCGTCGTGGTACAGTTTTATTGTTTCCTCAATATGTTAAATTGCTGAAGCGCAATTCAGACCGCAGCGCGCACCTTAACAATAATTATTGTTAACATTTAGTTAACGATCTTGCGGTAGTTAATTGTGCATGGACTTATCTTCGTAATGATACAATAAAATTTGCTGTTGTGACTATTTTAATTAGGCTATTTTACTGGTCGACGACATATTTTTAGTATTTGTCATAATAAGAATATATAATGTTCTTATATGATAAGTTCTTTCTGAGCAGTAGTTAGGGTATTGTGGAATAAAAATAACATTAATTTGCAAGATAAAAATTATGACTATTTTATGACCTTTAAAGGTCTTTAAATATATTTTTTATACAATAATGTAAATTATAATTGTCTTCATTAGGTGTCTAGTAGTATTGATATATACACATGTAACAACTTTACAATTTAAATGTGTATGTAATAAGTGTGTATAACAACATTGTTTCACTTTTAAATAAACATTGTAACATTTATAACATATATCGCAGTAAATATATTGACTATATTAAAACATGTGAATCACGTTGAACTGTTTTACTATTCCGACAAATTACTTTAACTAATATAAACATACCGCATATTGCAGAAAAAAAAAACAAATAAACTTCGTAATTTGTTAAAACAATGTTACTGTCAATTCCTATTAAAAATTCTATGTAAATCAATCGTTAGTTAGTAGGTATCGGCACACCGGTATTGAGTTCGACAAAAAAAGCGAGACCGGTATCTGTTAATGAGTCCAACATCTGTTAGCGGTTACAAATATTATTGGCATCTTGTGCGAATAATTGTTTATAGACAAATTGTTATTTATAAAACATTATACATTTTTTTTTGCACTAAAATGTTCACCCATTCTATTGTTGGTAAATTTGGAATGATATGTAATTGACGATATGATAAGACAACGCTGTATGTGATAAATGATGTAGTGACTAAGATAGAAAAAGGAATGCTTAGTTGGTTCGGGCAACGTAGAAAGGATGGACGATAGAATATTGACTAAACGAATTTACAAGGCAAGGGTGACTGGGCACGTCGGTAAGAGTCGAACTTGGTGAACGTATCTCGACCAAATAGAACATATCATAAATAAAGGTCAGATGAAAAGTACCCATAACTGTCAAGGATGTATGAAAGCGCTCATGAAAGTAGAGGAAGCGAAAGAGGTGTGTTAAGATCGTAGCAAGTGAAATGACGTATTCTCTGCCTACCCCCACGAAAGAAAGGTGAGATACTATGTATGTACAATTGTAAATCTTAATAGCACGAAAAAGAAGCACGACCATGTAACTGAAGATTTACAGTAGGTGCCCCTAAAAATCGACGCACCAAAGCGAATCATTATATCAGGTTTTAACTACATGTTTGATAATCATGACATCCGCGTACGGACATAAGTGCTCTTACAATTTACGTAAGTAAAAAAAACAGGTTCTAATTTATAATATATATATTGGAAATTAAAATAAAATGAATCAGACCAAAATTTATTTATATTTATATTTGCGCGTGTGAATGATTAATTTTGTTATTTTTTCAAAAATTATTAAATTAGAAGCAAAAGGCCGAATACGTACTAAGGTTTTTTAAATTATATTCATTAAGAAATAAAAGAAAAGTGTGTTCAATAAAAAAAAAAAAAACACTAAATAACATGTCACAGCGTTTTATAGAGGCGCTTGTCGATTATAGTCATAGTAAATACAGGTTATAGATGCATGTTGCAATAAATGGGTATGACACATAATGGGTGGAGTTTTATTAAAAACAAGACCCGCATATATCAATATGGTGATCGATATATACGCAACAATATTTACGAAGACATGTGCGACCGCAACGGGATTATTCCTAGAAAAGTCCAGCATATCACGTGCGAAGCATATTTGCTCAAAACTAGCAAAAAAATAATAATGCCGAGCCCTTGACTAGTCGTATCCGGGTAAAATGCAGCGGATGTTGACTAGTGAGATACATTTGCTACATATATTTTTCGCAAAATACACTGGTCTTAATAACTTACACATAAAACATCCAATAAAATTTCTGATTTAAAAAAAAAAACATGATTTAATGAGTTAAAAAATGTAGGCCATTGAAATATGTTTATTTGTTTTAAGCTTTAATTAAAATTAAGTAAAGTACGTAAAATAGTGACGTTTGCGAAAAAAACTTTTATAGTTGATAACTATAAATTCTCTGTGGTCAAGGTACGAATATAGCGATTGTTGGGACTGGCATAAACAAGAATAAAATAATGAATATGTCATCAACGCGCGTGGCGATCCGCAACGGTCGAAGGGTCACATTGCCGCCTACATTAACAAATTTAGCGCTGCGTACTTATCACCTTTATAGAACATATACATATAATAGTATAATACAAGAATTCGTCTTCCATATTGTTGGAGGTATAATTTCAGATGAATTAACATAGAATTTCGAACGATCATTTTTGAAGAATTACCGAGAAAAGATTTACTGTACCCGTTTTGAATGTAATCTGTTTTTTTTTTTCAATCTCCAATCTCTCAAAGGCCAAATCCTTAAAAAGGTAACTATAGTACAATGGACGTAGATTACAATAGCATTGGCCACATGGTGATACTCTTCTTTTTCGGTAAATCGTAAAGATGCAGATTTTACTGTTCACAAATGGTAAACGACGTGCGATAAGACGTTTTAATCATTTTGTATTGTCGTTTAAAAATGCATTACTTTACCATTCATTCAAGTTGAAACAGCAAAAAAAAAGATTTTTTTAATCATTCGAGCTATTGTTTGATTGTAAAGTGAGTTTCTTAAGTTACTGGATCAATTTATTTTGTTTCAATTATATTTGAGAATTATAACTACAAAAAGTAGACAAAATTAAAAGATTTTCTCTATTTCTAATGTATGTTTGTGATGCTATTTAAATTATTTTACCAATGATTTTAATATCTTTTCATAGTTCTTTCTTGCATTCACATTCGGAAACAGTGCCTAGTGAAATTGAATAAACAATGTTCAATGTTCGTGATGATGAAGTTGAAAAATGAAAAATAAATAATCATTCTAATTTACAATTATTAAAATTTTATTTAAAAAAATATCATTTCTAATCTTTGAATACTAAAACAGAGAGAACGTTTTGTATGACATAATATTACTTAATTGTTTCGCTTTATTTTTTTTGTCATTTATGTGTATAGAATTGTGGATAGAATTTAATTCGTGTATTTGGCGTCTACATATTCTCAGGAGTGACTTTATACGGTCACACCCTTGGCCTTAATATGAACGTCAACGTGCTCGCGCATAAGTTAATTGATGTTCACGAGCATTGCATATGATCTGATAAAAGGTATTATATGTTATGACAAAAGATTTTAAACGTAAATATAATGAATCCTTTCTGAAATAGTATGACACTAGTATTTATAAATTATTTAATTCAAAAAAACAATCGTAGTTTTGGAACGTAATTATATATATATATTACTAGAGTTACTTCGGTGCTCGAAATTCGACCAAAATTTGAAGGAAAAGAACTGAACTAAAAATGAAACTAATAGCTATTGAAGAAAATTCGTTGATAAACAAATATGAAAAATTTCTTGAATTATATTATATTATTTATGTTTACTATGTACATTTTTTACCTTTTAAGAATATTATAATATTAAGTTGTGTTATCATATTATGTTAAGTTTTATTTGCTATTTTCATAAGATTATATCATCTCTCATAAAGGTGAAGGAGTAATATTTCCTCTGCTTTATTTATCTTAAGCAAAATTAGGATCCGATTTAATTAATTCACATATATCAATATGAACTTTTATTTGATCTTAAATACTATTCCTTAACATATATAATTAATACTTATTAAATTAACAAGATTTAGCACATTAACGTATATTTCAATTGACCTTTGAAGATCCTTAGATGAATCGTGAGAAACCGCACTGTTTAATTTGTTCTATCACTGTGACAACAAAATACGATGAGAAAAAGTAGTAAAAAACCTGTCGCCAAATACCAATAGGTGTGTTCCGGCAGCATTACTTAAGTACCAGTACCTAGTGTGTTTACCATCCTGGACCACATAGTCACTTAACATCAGGTGAGATTGTGGTCAAAGCACTGAGCCTATTTCGTGTAAAAAAAATTAATAATTGTAATAAAATGTTAGCAAAGCACTTAATTTTCGTATTCCACCATAATAAATTATTTGGAATGAAATACAATATAAAAAATTTCAGATAATTATCCGAGTATTACATTAAGAATAATACTTACTTAGTATTCTATGTAATAAACGTGTAGACAATATATTGATTTACGTTTAATTTTATAAAATTCTACAATTATACCCTATGATTATTTGTCATAACAAAAAAAAATATTGTATTTTTTCTTAATTGGGGACTTTCTCATGTTTATTATTGAAAAATCGTTGTTGATAATGACATGGTCATGGCAAGTTAAAAGTATAGGTATAATTATAAAAATACAACGGAAAAGGAATAAAAAATATGACATCGTTGGTTCAGTTTTTCGACAGCCACCACCGTTAACTGCACGAAGGTCAACGACTACTTATAATCCTATAATTATCATTATAGATTAATATTGGGAGGAGTCGGTGACGAATAAACTTCATATTTCGATTACCCATGAAAATAAGACAATAGGGAACAATGGAAAGCTGGCGTAAACGCCAGGTTAGTGCTCAAGCGGTTAATAATTTAAACATCTGACTATCTCATTTTGAGCTACACAACTCTTACGTCAAATTTGTACCGCCCGTTGAAATCTTTTATAGGAAGAGCGAGGTGTTCCAAATACATGACTATATGTGAATAATTTTTGAATGTACACTGCTCAATTTTACAGTTTTGATATATGTAATATTTACATATATACATTCTGCGTAATCTCGTGACAATGGACTGGATAACTAGGTTAAAATATGAAGTTAAAATCGCATGTATAATTTATAGTGAGACCTAAAAATAGATAATTTGAACAATACAATAAAGTCAAAATTGAGGGGCTGAAGAAACCCTACATAGCCCTATTTATGTCTCTATTAAGTTAGGGTATGTATGACCTTCGCGAGCTTCTCGCTCCCTTTTCTCTATACAGGTGGAAACGCACCTGTAATTACACCGTAATAATTTTATGTTTATTTTTATGTCTTTTAAAAGTCAAACCTTAATGCGGGTTTCGTCATTACTACTGTTTCGATATCATTATAAACTTATGTCAAATATAATAATTATTTTATTATAATAATATAATTTAAAGTATGTATATTCTATAAGTTTCAAAGAAAATTGCCGCGTACCATTTATTTATAAAAAACACCATCTACTCAGAATTCACTTATTTTAAATAACAGACAGTCAGCATATTAGTATTTAATATATCCAAAATAAATTTATCTAACAAATGATACACAATTTTTTATTTAAACAAATTTCAATATATTACCTAAATAACAAAACCAGAATATAATATTTTCATTTAAGGTAATGGCAACCGTTAAGCACCGGGTAGAAAAGGACAAGGATTACACTTAACGTTTATCGTAAAAAATTGCTTTATGCGGGTTTTAACGGGACTTCTCGCTTTGTTTTAACCGTTTAGAATTCTTTAATTCTTTTTAAAGCGAAATTGACATTAATGACGGATATATAAACGGTTCCTGGTGTACATTATACATCTTTTAGTTGAATTATTGAAATGTTGATTTTTGTATCAACTCAAAATATCCATCAGAACGTTTGTTACTACTTAGAAATTTGAATTTCGAAAAAACTTAATTTCGAATTTACTACTAAAAAAAAACACAAAACAAAAACAAATAGGAAGATCCTGAACGATAACATGAGCTAAATGATAAATTCTCTACAGTTGTGTTCAACAGTTATTTAACGTCAATTATAAAGCGCCAATTTTGTGCAAATACGTTACATATGCATACGTCACAGAAGATAATTATATTGAAATGACAGTCGAGATTGCGGTGACTAACCTAAATACAAAGCGAGTAACGATGGCTGACGACCGGAAGTCGCGCCATTGTACTGCAACCATTGACACCTCGGTGCGTACATCATCCGGCTAGTTCCTGTCCCATAAAGTAACTGCTCTCATAGATTTTGCATCACAAATAATCAAGAAAAAGAATTGTGACATCATATCAATAATCGAAACAAACCAATTAAGCGAGATGATAATATAATCTTAACTAGAAGTTGCAGGTTTATTTAGAGATTGAATTTAGACGTGAGACTTGCAACTTGTATATAGCTTCTAAATGTTTTCTCTAAAAATACAGAACTAAATAAACACCACAAGAAACTTATGCAAGTATAACACATGTAGATGAAAAGATATCTTCTTAGACTGTATGTACTCATTGATTTGAATGAACACTGCAATTACAAAAAAAAAATCTTTTTCCATATACCTACATAAAACGATACGAGAAGTCGATTTTTAGCATGTCTATGAGAGTAAATAGTTCTCGGAAAAACACAAAAACATGACAGTTATATCAATGATTCACGCTTAGTAACTACTCAGGACCGTTAATATGTGCAATCAGATCGTTCGGCTTTTGCTCATATGATTTTATGTTTAGTAAATAGAGTATTATTTATTTATTTCATGACGATATAGGAAAAAATAAGCAACATATATGCAATATATGAAACGAAAATAACTTATTAGGATTTTTAAAAACTTATAAAAAAAAATGCTCCAAAAAACTGATTAAAATATCAAAAAGTGTTCGTGTGTACCTGAAATTATTTCTCAATAAAATTAGCGTTAATTGAAAATAAAATCAAAACTCAAATCACACCAAATGTGAATGATTAGTATCATGTGTATTCCACAAATGATCTCAGGTAGGCAGGCACTCGATCGATAGCGGAGCGAAGCCAGAACTGGATTCTGTTCGAGACCTTTTTTTGGGCCAAACAAGTGGCCGTTACGAAGGAAAAGATAAATAAAAACACAAGTGGTAAAATGACAACACGAAAGATTTAGGCAAATTAGTTTACGATTTGAAATAAATACTGATAAAAGTGAACTTACAAGTAAAATGAATGATAATAGAAAAGTAATTAATACCTAGATATTTAACTAGAGTTTAAACATGTTAATAAAAGTCGTTTACTTTAATCATAACTGTGGGTAGTTAATATTGGAGCGAGGTAGGGTATTTAAACAATTTTCTTAAATATATCCAACAGATATTCAATATAAGGGAACTTACCGCCGCAATCTTTATCTTTCTTTGAAAGAAGTGGAATCGGACCGTCATCGAGCGGGGAACCGGGGCAGAGCGTGTCAGCCTTACTGGCGAGAAGCTCCTGACCCTCCTGTAACCCCAGTTGCTGCTCATGCAGACGTTTCTTTATAAGGAAGATTTTCGGCATCTTCGAGCGCTAGAGTAACACTGCACTCGATCCCTCTGTTCGTAAACGTTACACTTTGTTTTTTAAAATTCACATGAGAGCATCTTATAACACTGCACGTTCAAGTTTCCTCGCGTTGTTGATGTTTGTTTTGCGTGTGCAAGCTAGCGGCACATGCAGTACCGTTGGCCGCTGCGAAAGGACTGAGAGCTGTTGTGCGGTGCCTGCGACACCGTTGCCTGAACAGGTCCGCCCCCCCCGCGCCGCGCCGCCCCCGCCCTCCCAGTTCCGTGCGCCCGCGCACCGAAACGAACCACGGCACCACGGCAAAAGTACCTCTTCATACACAAAAATAATAAATCCAGTAAAAGTGCTATTGTGTGCTGAAGTTAAAATTTTATAACTGTTTGTTTCCATGAACTTACAAATGATCCATTTCTAACAGGTACTAAGTTATTTAAGTTTACTTAATGAAATGCAGTAATTTTCCAGATATTTAATTATTTATTTTATTATCTATGATTTTAACAAGATCACTAACACTGTACCTATTTACTATGTACTTACGAGATCTTCGATGATTACTGCACGCTTAACTAAGTTACATTTTATTAAGTTACTTTCGAGACTAAGTTGGAATCTTGGTAAGATGTCTTAGCAGTACAGCATTAACATTACGTATTTCGATACTTATAACAATCTTACATTGTAACTTACGTTGCTTTTGTCACTTTAAAGATTATCTTTTGCGTATTGATATCGCATCTTTGTAAAACTCGATTTTCAGGTACACGGGCCTCACAAATCTTTTGTCGGTCGGGCTTTAATAAGCGGGGAGAGGTTTACAAAACAAAAGAATGCACAGAAACAGATACACAGAGGTATGAGTGAAGGAAGTTTTCCTTTTCAGATGTCGACAATACAACATTTTAGAAACAGCGTCAATAAACTTTACAGCACCAATTGTCTGCGTATATTTTATTGAGATCTTTTTGTTTAGCAAGTTTTGGCAGAAGCGTCCGTCGGCACTTTTGTTCTTAATTTGTGTCAGCTAACGAGACGGCTCCGTTTGGCTAAATATTATTAGACTTCATTTCTTTTAACTGTTGTTGATTGCTCTATTATTATATTCAAAACTATAGTATTGTTGTTATTTATTTTGTAGAAAACTTTGTCATATATTAAAAGGAATAAAAAAAACTCTCTTATTTGAAATTCATGAACTGAACTCAATGAATTCCAATTTAAATTGAACTTTTAAAGTTTTACGAAGGTTATCGAAAATGATCGATTCTGTTAAAATGATACAAACGAAAATTTGTTGTTTACAAATCGTCAGAATATCTTTAAGCGTCGAGATTATGTCATCATCCTTATCTGAATACTCAGGAAAAGGAATATCAAATTTGTTTTTTTGCTTACGATTACTGTATATGGTATTTACGATTACTGTACTTTGTGTGGACTTAAAATATTGAGCTGTGGCAGAAACATGCTTAGTCTTACTCCAATGAGATAAAATTTATTGTAGCCATGATTTATTAGCGGTGTTTAGTCAATCCCTCTCCCTTATCAATTTCCCACAATTCCTCGCAACCTTTTAAAGAAGTTGATAGTCTGAAGGTAGATTCATCTCGATAAAAGCATTAATTGCTACAGTCACATAAAATTTTTCGTTTAAGAAAAATAATAAATCATTATAAACATAAAAAAAAATAGAGGTAAAAAACTACCAGGACGCTGTTTAATGAACACAAATAAAACAAAACCTTAACTCGCTACTGGATTTGTCCTGTTTATTCTTTAAACTTTTTAAAAGGTACATAATTTTACGTCGACTTCGGTAGTTTTATATTGATTGAACTATTGATAATTAAGACTTTTTTTTTTTTGTAGAAATATATTATCGAATCACAAAATAATACACGCGATTCATGACGACATTTACACTTAGAATACGATATTATAATGCACCCAAGTTAAAGTTCTCCTATTCTTTGTTTAAATCTTTATTCGATTTATGCCCTAAGAAGGCGCTTATGAACGTCTAAAAAAAAACACTACCACCGGTTCGGAAAACAACCCAGCCGAGAAGAGCCGGCATGAAACTCGATCTGGTTCTTTTTTTTTAATAAATATGATTTATATCATTTTTTCATATGAAAAACTATACAAATCATAGCCATAACTAATGTTAGCGGAAGCACAGAGATGTGGGTTAATATCAGACATCACTATCGTTCACGTAATGATCCACCCTGTAATAACCTTCTAAGATAAAAACTTGCTTGGCGTAATACTTGAACTTATTGTCAGGTAAATCGATATATATATATATATATATATATATATATATATATATATATATATATATATATATATATATGTACACAAAAAGATAAGAAAGTCTCCTTTATTAATATCATCATGTTTTTATATCGTTTAATAGCTGTTGATGAGCTAACATTATAAATGGGTTAATTTTTTTGTTCGAATTTTCAATAATGATTGCGTTCGAGTACCTTGTGTATTCTAAAACAAATACAAGAAGAATATACAATTAAAATACATATTTAAAGAATTAACCGGGTAAGAATATTACCGCCCCATGTCTTCCTGCGGGTGTCGTAAAAGGCGACTGAGGAATAAACCAGAGGATGGGCAGCAACATTCTCTGAGCGCCACAATCACGTAATGCGATCGCGATTGAATCAATCAATCAAACATATTTAATTGCGTAAGTATACAATTCATAATAATATATTATGACGAATACGAATAGTGATCCCATTCTGGTCGTTTATGAAGAGTGTGATCGACAAAATACACTGTCATGCGAGACGTAAAAACGTATTCTTCCGGGGTTGTCACTTATCAATGACATGAATGTGCTTGGATGCTTTGATTGCAAATGAATGTGACAAGCTACGAACTGCAGTGATAACATCGGATATGCTAAGTGCTAGAGATGGCCTGAATATTCGTTTCATGTTCGGTATTCGGCAGCTTAAACGAGCACCTATATTCGGCCGAATAGTAGTAATACGTGTTTCACTGTACTGAACTGTAAATAATTGAGCACGTTTCGTAAAAAGTCTAAAGTGTGTTATTTTTATAAGGTATTTCATTAATCTGTCACAAAAATATCAACGTAACAGACTTTGCAAATAAAAAGTATCTAAAACATAAGCACGTTCTCGGCTGTTTTGCTCTGTGGTATTTGAAGCAATTATAATTTAAGATGTATCGGAGTAGCAAACGGGAAAGTTTAACGTCAATCAACGCGTTTTCCTTAAACAAAGTACAGTCTTAAGTACGGGAATCAAGTATGCCGCAAATTCGTCCGAATTTTTCGTATTCAGTGAACCCCATATTCGGCACATTTCTACTCGGCTGTTATTTCGAGCAGAATATAAAAACCATTTTTATAATAAATAATTGTGAGGAAACCATAGTATGGTGTTTTTAATAATGCCTGCCTGGGTAGCTACTCTCAACTTTGAGAACCTGTCACCAAATACCAACAGGCGTGTTCCGGCAGCATCACATGAGAACCAGTAAGTCTAGGCTTAGTTAGTTTATAATTCCTGTCCACGTTGCCACTTAATATCAGGTGAGATTGTGGTCAAAGCACTGAAGCTAATAGTGTAATAAAAGAAAAACAGAACGCACATAATATGTCTCTAAAATTACACTAAATCTACCTTTGACATTTACATGTAATGACTACATTAGAAACTTGTGAATGTGCCAACACGATGCTATTTAAAAAAAACTTTAGCACCTTACATGTATGACAGCCACAACGCTCTCTTCGAGTCGTACGTTTTCCTTGTACTTATTATATATAGGCCTCTTCAAATTATTTCCAATCATGATTAGCTTAAATTTTTATTTGTATATCGATTTAACGGAAACGAGGAAAAAGAACAGGATAGATTTTTTTAAATGAAATATCATTATTTACCTATTATCTAACTAAACATTTTAATTTTCCAATTTTAATTTATATGTTTAGTGTTATATAATATGTTTAGTGACTGGGTTTGTTCGATTATCGATAGAATCGATCTAAATTATAGTTACTATAGTATTATGGATACTAGCAAATTCACTGTCTATTATATATATACGTAATAAAAGAACACCTTTTGTCTACCGCTAAACTTGATAATGGCTTCCACTCCCTGGAATACTTACATAAACTTATACTAGAAGATGAGAAATGAAGAGTGTGTTTATTTTTTTATTGATGCATGATTACCATCAATAGTACTCTCAGTAAAAAAAGCACTTCTAATCTGAAATACATTTTATTTGAGTGTTATTAGTGTATTTATACATAGTTGTGCGTTTCAAGCGGTTTCGGGTGCTGCGTGCGCCTCTATTACGCAATGAGAGCTTGCGAGCGCGCGCGCGCGCCGGTTACCGCGGCCGCGCCGGTTCCACTTCGCTGACTTGACTCAAGTTCTCGGCAACGTTAACCTCCTTCAAGTCCATTATGGAAGCATAACTAACCAATATTGGAACCAATGTTTGTGAAACATGTAAATATTCATGTGTCAATTATTTAAGATTCTACATTTAAATTGTTTAACTAAATTAGTAGATGTTTGTAATCATTTTAGATATTTTGTAAAAATCAATTTTGGTATTCAGTAGCTAAATATTGAATAAAATGTTATTCTTAACGTATTCTACATGTCTGTCAGTTGGTACTTAACCGATTTAAAAGATTCTTTTTTAAAATTATATATCTATTTATCTGAATTGCTATGTTAACAAAATCGATTAGCAATTATCGCTGATTCGAATTAAAACAAAATATACGTAACCTATGTACGTAGCATAATTTTTTGTACAGAATTGTATTGTACAAAATTATATATACTGAAATAAATTTGGAGATTTATAAGTGGATGATGATTTATTTTGAATACAAAATTGGTTCGGACGCGAGAGTTCATACATAAAATCCGTGAAACAATTAGATTCAGTGTTTCCCGAAATTTACAATTTTCCTGGTAACTTTTCCATTTCTTCCCACTGTAAGTCGGATTTTTAGGAACATGAAAAAATAGTTAAATCCTTTGAGCCAATCTCAAACGAAGCGATTGCTGACATAAATATATAAATATGTTTAATATAATTTGTTTTATTAAATAAGTTATTTGCACAGCGATATTTATGGTTTCATATCCTTATTCGGTAAAGCGAATAAGTAAAACATGAAATGTGTGATTTATGAGTTCACAAAATAGTAGTATATATATGTTTTTAAATATACGTTGTAAATCTATGTAAATATGAGTAGCACATTTTGATGCATTATAATATAGCAGTAATAAAAATTTGCATATTCATACATACATAAATCAGCTTATGCTAATATTTTATACAACAGATATTTATATTAGTACAGATCCTTGAGTACAAACCCGTTAACATAAACCGCGATAGTAATTATGTATTTAATATTAGAAAAAAAGTTGAATCCAAAATAAATAACCAGCTTATTATTCTGTTTCCGTTTTTAAATTTTAATGTAAAATTTAACATTAGAATGAAAACATTGTGTGTCTAAATACTATATTTTATCAAACTTGCTGATTTAAAAAAAAAATATTTTCCGATATAGTTTATTTGGATGTATTTTACATTTGTTTCTTTTATTGGTTATAACGCTAAAATATTGTAAATTTTAATTATCTAGAATTTTAAGACTCAAATTAGAGACCAAAATCTTACATTGCTATTTGTTAGCAAAAATCAACTAAAATAAACTAAAAATTAAACATGTTGGTCTAAATAAAATAGTTACACCTACGTTGCTACCAAAATATTACTTTTAAAATATTTATTATTGCAAAAGTATTTATCTAATTCAACCTTATTATTACAAAGATTATCTTGAAGTATGTAATTAAAAAGCCGTTAGCGATGCAATTTAAAAGGTAAACTTAAGTATAAAAGTCGCTTACCAAGTGTGTCGTATAAGTGGATCGCAAAATAGTCATCAGATATCACATAATAAATTGGCAGTATGTCATCCTTTTTAGTAATTTAAAATTTATTTATTTATAATACCAGAACTATTAAATTCTCTTCATGTAAAGTTTACTAAGGTTTTTTTTATAATCGCACGGTAAAATGACAGTACTATAAATTATTATAAGGATAATACAATAGCAATTATAATCGCTTTATCTGAAGATTGTTGGATGGGATTATTGGAAAGACGAACAATACTAGGAGACGGTTCCACAAGGTTTGAAGTTCCGTGTCTATAACGTAAGTTAGTTGTTACTATAATGTTGTGGTTTCAGAACCTGTCACGTGTGCTTTTGATATGGAAAAGATAAAAAGACTTCAGTTAAACAGCTTCTTTGCATTGCCTCTACAACTAACTAAATTAATAAAAAAACCTTTCTATGGTTTTTATTTTAAACGAAATGTCGATCTGGACACAAGTCGATAAGCCTCTATTGCGTTTTGCATAGTTAAAATTATTGTTCAAAGCAAGAATTTTACCTTCTAATGTCAAAATCCTCTTACTTATTACCACCATGTTATGTATAATTTATATAAACTTATTCAGAGTTCGAAATTCAACCATCATTATTGAATATAAAAAGAAAAAGCATAAGTAAATTATTGAAAAAAGTAAATCTCTAGATACTTACTATGTTCACTGTAGTATGCCTTTTATCTCGGTAGACAAGAATAAAGTGGGTTCGAATCACCGTACAAAGGAGAGACTGCGAATATAAGAAACAACGTATAATGTATTTATTATATACTATTCGTTAAACTCTCACACGTTAAATACAGTACATATATGTCTCTTTTTTAATGTCACTTTTTCGTTTCATCGCTTTTCAAACCACAACAGGGTTAAAAAATTTCACTTCACAAACTGTTTATTTTTAAGACTAAAACCTTTTAATAGCTACAAAACAAAATAAAAAAGAACCTCGATTAACAAACTCAAGAGAAATTAACCTTCTTGGCATGGCCTGTTTTATTTAAAGACAATCTGTCCCGACGAACTTCGTACCGACCAGAATTAATAAATCCGTTAGAGAAAAATGAATTTTCTTCATTTTTTTTTGGGAACTTTCCGTTGTTTTGCTGTTATTCTATTATTATGGGCGGATATTAAGCTTATAGATTAAAAATCAAAAATATCGGTAACGCCATTATTGTGTTTGAAATAAGGTAACTAACCCGACTTTGACTACACTTTACTATTGTATAAAGATGTAACATTGATTTTTGTCAGTTATGAATTAAACCAAATACTACTTCATCATCATCTCTCTACCCTTTTCCCTATTAGGGGTGGGCGCAACATGTCTTCCTCTTCCATTCCTCTCTATTTGTTGTCATCTCCGCATTCACTCCTTTTCTAAACATATCATCTTTCACACAGTCCATCCATCTTTTCTTTGGTCTTCCCCTTCCCATGTAACCGTCCACATTCATATCCAATACCTTTCTTACAACATTCTCAAATACTACTTAACCGATTTAAATATTTTTTCGTATGTACAAAGCTACAGGGAGTAACGTAGGATATTATTTTTTTGTAAATTAGAGACTTTAATATACCCGTGCGAAACCAGAGTTGTCATGGTTAATCTCTGCTTAAGACTACGGTCGTTAAAGTTGAAATGCTGTACATTTAATTAAATGTGTTACAACGGTAACTATACCATATATTCTAGATGATTGGACTCAAACACGCGCGCAGTACCATCACGGGGAATTGCAATGGTATTAATGTGAACAACTGGTTTACTGATTACCTATCAACTGGACGACAGTCACATTGTTCAATAGATACGAAGAAGTAATCTTTTTATTACCAACTAGTATTTATTTCTCGTCATTATGAAAATACACAGAGGATGATGATTATTCTAGCAGTGAGGTCGGATTCCAGATGCACGTAGATTCAATTGAAGTTAACCCATGTTATAGTGAGTCTAAGCTTTGGCAGAAGAAAAGAAATCATCTGGATGAAACTATAGCTTATGGTTTCAGCACACACAGCGGGTGGGCCGGGACGCCAGTGCGATGTTTATATAGAAGACGTTGCGTCGACGCAAGCCAAACGCGACCTTATCTATAGTAAAACCGTCTTGGCCCGCCCGCTATGTGGCGGAACTATTAGTCGCATGACATTTTTCAATTATAACCATTTAGTTATTATTCTCAAGTTTGAAAATTTATCGCGAAACACCTGAAAACATAACTATCACTCAAGTATACCAGAAGACACTTAAATATAGATTTTGAAATAAAAAAAAGTCTAGCGAATATTACTATAGAGATTCATGAATTTAATGGGCTTTTTATTTGCCATAAAAGTAATATTTCAATGAATTATTTTGTGAATGCTATATTTTATTAGAAAAAAGCAAATTGGAGCATAAATGAACGTTCATTTGGATAACAAAGTGTTAATTATTGGGCCATATCTCATACGCAGCGGCGAATCGATCGGTATGATGTTGGACGCCTGGCGGCTTCATTATCACCCGCACCTCAGCTAAACGAGGTTAAGTCCCACATTAAGCTTAAATATATAACTTTCCGTCTGGATTATACATATGTAATAAATGACCGGATTAAGTTAATAAACGCCAGATAATAATATATTCCTATATAGCTATATAATTTTTTATTCATGGTATTTTGATTTTGCTTATTCTGTACTTATGGTAACTAAGTTTTTAGGATTCGTTTGTATTTATGAAATGTTAATAAGCTAAATAAAAGACTTGAGAAATATAAAAAAAAAGTGACATATACAGGAAAAGATTCAAAAGCGAAGGTTCTAATATAATGTCAATGATGATTTGGATTATCGGTACTATTTCTTATTAATGATTTTTATAACAGTTTAAAGATACTAATAGTTAAACAAAAAAAATCTGTTATATCTTTTAATTTCATCAAAATTAACGATATTACTATCCATTCTTATGTATAAAATTGAAAATATTATTTCACTAAATGATTAAAAATTTATGCAAATGCGTAATTACCAATAAATGACAGTACAGTTTTAACTTAGTCATTGGAATAATCGTACATTTAATGGTCATATTTTATGTAATACTGTATTAACGTTTCTTTCGGATCTTTTGTTTTGATATTTAGCTGCTTTGATAGCAGATTTAAAGCCAAATACTATTCAAATTATTTTTGTTTTGTATAAGCAAACCATAACTTTAACTTTATTTTAACTTATATATATATATATATACAAACATTTATATACAAAGGTAAACGTGTTACTAAAATCTGAAGTTTTTTATACAATGTTTAAGGACAATATGATGTACCTGTAACCAATGTTTATGTCCTTTGAACTATATATCGGTAGTGGTACGGTACTTTATACGTAAATCGTTCATTATTCATTAGGCTACGTAACCATTCGGTTAGGTATTTTTCCAGAGATGTTTGTGTAACAATTTCGTTTCATGAAATGTTTTATGTTGAGCTATTGTGTGATAATTTGGAATTGCACGATGAAGCGATTCATAGTGAATCTTATTCAAAATAAGATTTTTTCGAAAGGTTAATGCCATTTTCACACGTACCTACTAACGTTAGAAATATAAAGCCTCTGGCTTAGTTATTTTAGAGTAATACAAATGTCAACTATTTAAAATAGCTTTCAGAGCTCGAGATATTATACAGATTTATTTAAAAAAAAAAGATTAGGTATAACAGTTTTACCAATCAGTCTAATTCGTATATATCTAACGAAATGCAAAATTGTGTTGCGTTTTCGTGAGCGATACCTATGAATATTGTAATGTACCTTATCGAAGTCGAAATTACATCACGTACCAAAAGCTCCATTAAAAGTTCAATTGTGAGGTTGCGAGAACGCTTCGTTACGTGAATTAAACGTCAGAATATTCTCAAGCCTCGTGTGCTCACGTGTACCTAACAACGTACCTATACCGGTTGTCAAAAGCCTGCCGAGTGCGCGGCAGCGGAGCGAGCGGTTGCGACGCGCGCGGGGGCGGGGAACTCGGGTACACCGACCGCAATAGCGTTGGTTGCCGCACCACAGCCACCATTGCCAAGATCACGGCCCGCGCTTGTGCGGCGAATGTCAGCCACGTCACGATCGAGCCTCATGCTATCGCGATTGGATCGTTCGAATTCAGAACGTAATCACGATCAGCTCATGATGTCGGTATTTCAAAAAAGAATATTTTTTTTTTACAAACAGCCTGTCATTACTTAGTCAATACTTCTTTTGAATTTATGAAAATGAAATTTAAATACACCACGTGGCTAACTAGTGTTAATGTAAGTCTATTACATTGTCCGATATTGCATTATACTTAAGTACACGATTTATACCTAACAGAGTAACTGGTTTATACGAAATAAATAAACAAATGAACGCATTCGATATTCATGAAATCACTTTCTAAAATACGACTTTGAATCAAGAAAATTCGAGTACGTTTAATATAAATAAACAGACCTTGATTGTGATTTATTCTTTACGACATTGCGAGATTACAGTTTTCCATGAAAATATTCATACCACTACATTTGGATAACAAACACCAAAATACAAAAACATCAATTGCTAAATAACAGAATACAGCATTATTATCAAGTTTTTAATTTGTTTTTATAAAAAAAATATATACTCTTTGTAAAATCTACCGTACAGTGTTTATAAAATATGAAATCAGTACAAGCGTATATAGTTGCTATAAGTATAGAACGAGTACCAATGTTGTACTCTTCCCGTTCCCCAAACGAGCTCCTATTATGCAACCGGCTCACATAACCGCGGCCATTTTTTGCTTACCATCCCCACGGTAAATACCGTCTCAGAGTCCCAACGAGCTTTGCTTCGTCGCCATGTACGTATAATAGCCCTTGCCCTATCTTTATATGGGCCGTGCCGTAGCCTCCCGCAATCCTCATTCAATTCACGTAAGGTAGCGGCCCTAAGGACCGGGTTTTTGTAACAGCGCAACAGGTAGAAAGGAAAGGATTGCAATCGCCGAGCGAGACAACGAGCCATCTTCACGTCTGTCTCGCTCTGCTGGCTTGCTCAGGAATGCCGTACGATTTTGTGCTCATGCAGACGACTTATACAATGTGTATCTATAGTTGTGTATACTCAGCATAACCAACACACACTGCCCTAATGCGTACGGGTCATGTAGCGGGATCCAAAGAGTTTAGCCAGTGAAATTAAATTGAAAGGGAGTCTGATGGATTTTTGCCACTTTTAATGTATCTCTATTATCATATTTTATGCAAATAGTATTGGATTGTATAAGTAATGCAGTATTTAATTTAGAGGATGTTATTTTTCAATTTTGGAATAAAGTATAGCTGACCATTGAGAATTAATGTAATTATGCAATTAAGTAACTTATATCATATATTATATCTTATGTGGTTTGTTATTAGAGACAAGTAATTTCCCAAAAGCAATTTAGTAGGTAATTAATTTTTTTAACCTCAAATATTATGAACTGATGTTTTGTTTTGCATTACTTCCATGTCGTATAAATATTATTAGATGTTCAAATGTCGTTAAAATTATTCCAAATTTTAGTAAATTTAATTCATGAATAGATTCTCATTTATACTATTGTATACGTTTGTTATATAATAATAATAATGTGTTGTTGTTAAGATTGGATACACAACAAAAGATAATTATAATGAATATTAAATAACTTAGTTTTGTATTTGAACGGTATAATATATCGAGAAACTAATCGTTATTCTAAGAACTATGACGTTTCGTGATATTATATAAGGTCCTTCTTCATTTTATTGTGCTTCAACAACCAACAAAAAATAATATATTCTCTAGTTTTAACTAAAACATATACGTAAATAATTAACGGTAAGAGGTTTTATTGTTTCGAATAAAACAAATAAGTTTTTACTTATATAACATTCGATGCACGAAAGAACCGGTACTCGACAACTACACAAACATTATTAAAAAAACTTCGCTACGCGGCGATAATTGAAGAGAATCCTGTTCAATCAATTTACAATCACTAAGGTGGCAAAAGTCATTTGGATGTCATTTTCCAGTTGGGCAAATAGATAAAGTAAAATATAAACGTTTATTTTTGCATATATACCGTGATTATATAATGAATTATCAATATACACCTGTAGAAAAGATGTTATAAAATTAAAATATTTTGTTTTATAACGTTTTATTAAATTGTAATAAAATATGTTTTATGTTAGTTATTTCATGTTCTTTTTTTTGCGTTTAAAGTTGTTTTATAAAACACAAAATTGGTGTAATCATACATTTTAGTGTATCTAAGAATGATTACAAAATACTACTGCGGTCAATTGCGTCAGGAGCTCAAACATCAATTTAAGTAGGAAATGTTACATAGACTAAAGATATACAATATACAAGACGTGGAGTATACAAAATTACCTAGGATTCCATCTTCATTGG
This sequence comes from Samia ricini, assembly GCA_014132275.2. Lineage (NCBI taxonomy): Eukaryota > Metazoa > Arthropoda > Insecta > Lepidoptera > Saturniidae > Samia > Samia ricini. The sequence goes on along the minus strand of AP028159.1, from coordinate 26,257,050 downwards.
TTACGATAATTGGTATGAAATCTTTAGTAGAACGTAAAGTGTTTTAAGGTTTAAATATTTACGAGAACTTTTTTATCTTTAACCCAAAGTAATTTAATCTACCGTAAAACTGTATCTCCGCAAATTAGCACGTGTGGTTGTTATTGAGGTTTAAAGGAAATTATAAGCATAAATATTGTACAAATTTTGGAATGTTGTGTTTAATAATGAAGTACTGTTTAATAAAACGTAACATAAGCTCACGCCTGTTATCCCCGAAGGGTTAGGCAGAGGTGAAGTAGCGAACTACACCACCCACATTTCGCCGAGCTTAGTTTTTGTTTAATAATTATATATCTTAAATGTTCATCTCAGCGGCCAGTTTTAGAAGATACTGTGTATGCACTTGTGTAAGTTGTGTTACATATACAGTTTTAAGGAAATAAAGGTGTACTCAGAGTAATTTCACTTTTTATATTTTACATCTGGTCCTTGAAGAATGTTATAGAAATGTAATATTTTAAACAAAGGTTGATATTTTGCGAAAATGAAGGAACCAATGTAGGAGACATTATACGTAATTTGTTTAATTAACAAACGTCTTGTTATATAAATAAACATAATATGTGCGACGTAGGCAATGTCAGCCGTGTGTTCTTGGGTAAACATGTAACCGCTCAGTCACATAAAAACTTACCTCCAAGATCCGGTCACACTGGTCTGTAAGATCGACGACCTCTACTCGCCGTTTGACTTATGGAAATTACTTTTCTTGCCTCACCTGACTGATAGTCTGGGATAGTTTTAATTGATAATTCAATTACTATTATATTTAACAAAATCATTAATAAGAGCGAGCAGGGGAGGTAATGAAATTTAAGGGTTATTTTTTAAATTCAGATTCAGTTATGTGGTTAGTTTATTCCTTTTTTAAATTATATCTTTCTAAGCTTCATTTCATGAAATTAAAGCAGCCAGCATCGCAACAATTTAAATAACGTCCAGCGTGTTTTCACGAGGCAATCCTTAACAGCATTTTAGAACCGGAATATTTTGCCTATTGCGAAACGGTTGACAACCTTAATAATATATTAAAATAATAATATTCAGAAATACTTTCAATAATTCGGAAGTCTTACTTTATGCCTCTTTGATATTTTTAATTAGTTTAATTAAATTAGCGGGATTACGCTGGACGCGGGTGGCGCAAGACCGGTTGTCGCGGTTATCTTTGGGGGAGACCTATGTCCAGCAGTGTACGTCTTTCGGTTTAATGGATGGATGGATTGCATATAAACATTAAAACTAATAAAAGATTAAATCTTTATGGTACATTAAGACGTGGAATTGTTTATCGTGTAGTGCTTCAGACGGAGCTATAATGGTATCAATTTATGTAAGCGCTTGAACCACAACCAAAGTTTCTGGAAATATTTCTTTCCAATAAAGAATGAGGATGCTTAATAATTAATATTTATTCATAAATGACTTTAAATATAACAAAAGTCTCCGTAATATTTAAAGGATTTCTTAAAATGAAATCCGAAAATCTAAATTGCATGTTACGAAATAAATTTGATTTTTTATAATGACACATAAACAAAAAATATAATGTTACAGTTTCAATTACAGTTGTACGTGAAGACAATGTTTCTTCGTTTTTATAACGTATGGCCGTGTATAATCGATTACAAATAAGATTGCAGCTTTGTGTGAAGTCAATCACTTCCATTGATTATTGCCAACTACAATTAATCTAAGCAGGAGAATATTTACGAATGAAATGGCATTTTATAGTTATCATGGGCTTACAGCTTCTTTCCAGGTGAATTAAAGCAGCGCCCGTGTAGGGTGGCAGCTGCCCTTGTGACTAAATAAGCCAAAACGTGATTCATAAACGCAACCGCACCTCTGGCAGACATTTCCTTAGGGGGCTCATGGAAGGCGACAAGTTATACATTTTATAGTAGACAAAATTGTATTCTGTACTCTACTATTCTATAAAATACCGATTGCTGAGATGCGAATGTTGAGATGGATGTGTGGTGTCACAAGAATGGATAAAATAAGAAATGAATATATTAGAGGGAGTTTGAAAGTTGCCAGTGGTAGAAAAGTTGAAAGGTTCCCGTTTGTCGTGGTATGGACATGTTATGAGAAGAGAGGAAGCGCATGTGGGTAAAATAGTAATGAATATGAATGTGGAAGGATGGAAAAGTAGAGGAAAGCCAAAGAAAGTGTGGATGGAGTGTGTAAGAAATGATATGAAAGAAAAAGGAATGAATGAAGAGATGATGGCTGATAGGGACGTATGGAAGAAGAAAACATACTGCACCGACCCCAAGTGAGTTGGGAAAAGGCAGGAGAATGATGATGACTATTCTATAAAATACCATTCTTGTATTACATCTAACGAACTTTAAAATAAAATTGTAAATGAGAAATATTACAAAAACTTATAAACGATGTACGATGTAGAATATTCAATAGAATTTTAAATATGTTCGTAGTCGAAGAAAAGTTTTTTGAAGAGACCTTTATTTTGAAGACTCATTTATTTAAAACTAATTATATTTACGTATTTGATTAGTACTCTGGTATAGGTATCAAACTGGTGTAAATAATATTTAATATTATAAAACTGTAAAAAATGTGAAAGCTATTGGTTATATGTGTTGGATATATTGTACTCAATGTAGTGGCAACACTGGTGTAGGGTTTTTTGTGTTCTGTTGTTGGAGATGTAGCGAGCGTCAAAAAACGTCCATTATATTAGTTATTAATAAAAGTTTCTACTATTATCAGTGGTATATTATTTGATGTGGATAAAGCTTCACACAAAAACATCATCAATATTTTGTGATTAAATTTAATAACAATAAGTAACTTTATTAATTTAAATCTAATAATTAGAGTTCGGATACGATTTATATATAATTATATAAAAAACTACTTTAAATACAATAAATAAAAACACTTTATATAAATAGAATATGGTTACGTCTAATAAAAAATATTTCAAGTTTTACATTTAGAACTTGACACTTAAAATAATACAATATATTTTTAAAGTATTTATCGCATATTACTATTCAAATTTCTGAAAAAGACACTTGAATAGCTATGAATTTAATATCATCTCCTGGCACCTAACCTGTTACAAAGCAAACGATGTTGCAATTCTAGTGAGGCTGGCTTAGTGGTCGCGCTTGGCGGTGCATCACGATCTAACGTTCCGCTTTACGCGGCCGCGCGACGCAGCGCGGTGCTGTTCACGCCTCCCCTCTTTACCTATTTGTACCCTCCACTCCCCCCAGCGTGGCTTCGGCCCTGACCAAGACACCCGAGAGGCGAATTACGAAATTGCCATCGAAACTCGTTGCGTAGGGCCTTCTTGGTGCTATGAAGACGTTGCGCGTTTTCAAATTGGGAACAATAACCTACTTGTTTGTGTTAATAATAGAAAACTTTTTCTTTATATATACATAGTTAAGTGGTTTTCTTACTTTCTTAAATATGGTATATCGATAGTTTTGGACTGTGTTCATCAATTTTTCACTAATAATTTTTTTTTATTAAAAATAATAGTAGTCCGTAAATTTAAGATGCTTGTCTAAATTATGTCAAATGGTTAATGTATCAAAGACTTTTTGTACGAATATAAGACAAATAAAATTAAAAAATTAAATGTCCAGCATTTGTTACGGTATTTCTGTTTATAATTTATAATCCGGTTATAACTTCAAGGGAAGTAAAAACTTTAAGAGGATATCCTACTGGCATTTATTACGTACAAACACATTGCTCGGAGAACCGATGCTCGATAGGGCCAACGGGTTTTCGAATGGCTACCACGCTCCGGAAGACGTAGCGTGGGTAGACCCTCCACAATGTGGTCGTGGGGATCTTTGGGGGAGACCTATGTCCAGCAGTGGACGTCTTTCGGTTGAATGGATGGATGGAAACGTAGTCCCCTGTTTCCTCCCTGGATATTAGCATTATTGTAAATATTTTTACACCAAAAAATATATTACAACCACACTACTATGCCAATACGTTTTGATTTTTTTTTATAAATTAGTTATTGTAGAAACTAGGAGGATTTGAAAATGAAAAAAAATGCTCAATTTTTACCGTCGTTTTCAGATGTCCGTTAAAAAAAATTTGATAGTTAAAATTTTAAAAAGCAAATTTGATTATTATTAATTATTTTATTTATAATTAAAATATGATTAAATATTATAAATCAATTTTATAAAGTTTATTTCTAAAAAGGAAAGAAAATTTACGAAGTGATGTTTTCGTCTATTTTGCATAAGTTAAAATCAGCCCGAGCTGCAGTTGTCCCTTTCGTGTTTTATAATTCTTTCTTTGGAGCGCAACGTGATAGCAATAGATTTCAGAAACACGTACTTTTCCGAACGCATTTCGTCTTAATAAATACAAATTTTAACAAATATCATTTGTTTGCAACTAAATAAAAATTATAGAAAATATGTATAATAAGATAGTTTGTTAGAATTCTCTTAGTATAATACACAATAGGACAAAATGCCGAAATAAGTAAGGCCGATTTTATAATTTACATATATTTAATTTACGATTAAAAAAAACTAAATTAACAGTAGTAACGTTAATTAGTTAGAAAATTAAGGTTAAAGTAATTAATTAATTATATTTATACGATTTTTTTCGATTTTATGACTTACCTACCCAAATTTTTTATACTCTTAAAAAGTAGAAGAGCTGTACCTTTTATTAATGTTTATAATTATGTAGCTACAAGTTAATTCACTACACATTAAGTCCGTATATATGGGAGTGTGGATTACTATCACATTTAATACGCAACAGCTTTATTGAGCTGGAATCTTTATATACATGTATCATAATATAAACTAGACTAGCGATAATAACTGTCAAAGAATTAGACCGATTTAAATGAAGTTACATAAAAGGCACATTTTACTGAGATAATCATAATTATTATCACGCCCCCAGATCCCGGGGTGAAAAACAAGTCGAAAAAACCTAAAGAACTTTGGTTAATTCCGTTTTTATGTTGACCTAACACGATTCTGTTTCGTGCACCCAGAAAGGTGCCGGTAATGTTGCCGTATGAAAATTTGTTCTCGATTTTAAAAAAGTTTCTCCTATACTTAATTAGCAATTAATTAATTTTTCTATTTATGTTTAAAATTAAGTTTAAAGAAAATGAAGGGTACTTTATCATAATATAACTATTTGAGATTATGGTATTCTATAAAAGCGTATAAATACTGGATAATATACATAAATATACGATAATATATCCACAGTCAAACTGAATATACAGGTTTGAGGATCAATAGCCTATTGTGTACTGTAAGTTAAAAAAAAAGTAAATAAACAATAAATCTAAATAGCTCCACAGAGAATTACCCTGGGCCCTTTCTGGCAGCGGCCTAGAATATCCTCCGATCCCCAACATCCCCTAACGCGATTCAGTGATATATTCATGCCTAGTGCATAAAACGCATTACACTATATATCTACACGAAGGTACATAGGTTCTGTGAAGAACCTTGAGACCCGGAGTTTTCCTTTACCACTGTAAATTTATGTCTCAGGCAGTTTTAAACTAGACTAGGTCCGTAACACTTCCCAGGCTACCCACCTAATTCGCATTTGAGAGAAAAGATGGGGTTGGGCCATTCGGTCGGGCCGGCTGTCGGGCCGTCATTAGAATGGGAGCAGACGACACCGTAACGTTTCAGTGGATATTTCCGACGCTTCACACCAGGCGAGTCCACATACCCCCTATCAGCTCTAATGCGGGAGGATTGGACTCTCACATCAGAGCTGGTAGGAGATTTCCCTACGTAAAAAAACAGGTCGGTAACACTTTGGTGTCCTAGCTATCACTCTCCTGGTTAAGGGCTTTAAGCGTTCACCCCAAAAGTTTCATGAAACTTAGGTCCTTCTTGTCAACAGTATTAAATCATTCGAAAAAAAAAAAAAACTCCACAGAATTTTTATCATAATTTTATTCACGCCAAACGAAACGGGCGGGTATCAGCTAGTTGAAAATGAAGTAGAAAATTCCCTTTTATTCACGTTTGTTTCGTAATTGAGGGTTATAAAACTTTTAAACGCACTCGTGCTGTGTTTGTTAGTTTTTTTAAATATAATTATTTTATATTTCATTTGCTACGGTTATTATGTTAGAAATTTTTTTCAACAATAAAATACAATGTAGTAAAGATACTGACGATGGTACATAATAGTCAATTCCTCCATTAAAATTTAAATGTTAGGTAAGAAACTTTATTGTGTGTTGCAGGTTTTAGCTGTGGAGTCACCATTAGATTTTAATTAATCCAGTCTAGTCCTTTTTCATTCCTGGTTTTAATTTTTAATAAGGTACTATGTTTTTCTTGTCTTTGATGACAAGGGAGAATGTGTGTCAGAATGATGATTACGTACTTAAGTAATGCTTTTTTATTAAATTTTAATTACTTTTTTTTTACAGGATATAGTCTCAGTGCTTTGATCACAATCTCACCTGTGTTAAATGACGATGTGATCCGGGATGGTAAACACACTAAGCCTATAGGTATTGGTTCTCAAGTGATGCTGTCGGAACACACCTATTGATATTTGGTGACAGGTTTTCAAACTTGAGGGTGGTAGCTACCCAGGCGGACATTATAGAAAATGCCCTACCATCATGCTATAGTTTCGTCACGATGTTTTCCTTCACCTAAAGCTCAGGTTGATTTTAGAGTTGGATAGGTGGATTCGAACACACGCCCATCGACTCAGAATCCAAACGCACTGTCCACTGCGCCATCATCGCTTCAATTTGAACGGATTTTCTAAAAACTATGCTGATGCTCGCAGAGCCGATGCCTGATGGAGCCAACGGGTTCTCGAATGGGTACCACGCACCGGAAGACGTAGTGGGTAGGCCCCCCATAAGGTGGACCGACGACCTGGTGAAGGTCGCGGGAATCCGCTGATTGCGGGTGGTGCAAGATCGGTCGTCATGGAGATCTTTGGGGAGACCTATGTCCAGCAGTGGACGTTTTTCGGTTTAATGGATGGATGGATGGATGCTAATGCTTACGTTGCCTTACCACTGGTCGATAGCCAGTATCTTTAGACTTAACATGCTTATTATCTCGAGTTAAATCGTCACTTAACATCCCATGAGATGCGCTGAAACGCTATATAGTAACTACATATAAGACAAAATAACTGACATTAATGAATACATCAATTTTAATATAACAAAATTTTACTCATCAATATTAGATTTTCAATGATGCTAAACCTTAGACTTGCATTGTAATAAAGATATTACTATGATAACTTTTAACTTTTTCATACCCATGTTGTAAAAATGCAAGTTAGACATTACCGAAAAGTCATAAAACCATATCATATTATGTAAAAAACTAACAATAAATTGCTCATGAATCTATAGGTATGCGAAATATAAATGAAAAATTTAAAACTAATTTGTCGGGAAAAAACCAATTAAAGCTGCGTGTGGTCCACCTCGTAAAAGCTTATCTGATGTTATTTCTTCGGCATCTAACTCAGTTCAATTAGGAATACCACTCTAATTACCTAATTTGTTGTATACCGAAATTGAGCTCTTGTAAAAGGCGTAAGTAAATTTTTAAATTAAAATTTACACCTGCTATAAATTTCTTTGATAATTTATGAAATGTATTCTTAAAGACATTTTAAAATGAATGATAATTAGATAATTGTTGTAATTACATAGCTTTTTATTAGTTGGTAGTGAAAGGCGCAGGTTGATTAATACCTATCAATTTAGTGTTCGTACAAGCTCCGAATCATATATTTTCATTCTACCTTAGGACGTGAGGAGTTCTGTTTTTCACGGTTATTCGTTTGAGCTACTTTGTTTTTTTTTTATTTAAAAAAAACTTCTTTGATTAATATAGCATTCGAACAAAATTGATTACAATATTTTGTTAAATATACTAAGTTTTTCATTTCATAAAATTATTTATTCTAGAATACTTGTTATATATAAATAAAAATGATAGCTATTTTGTATATAAAATATAAAAATAAATTTATTTATTGCATACGTATTTAATTTCTTTAAATATTCATATTGCGTGTATATTTAATGAAAAATAATTTATATTAAATGGAAAAATAATATTTTACTTGTTTAGTTGATTTAAACATAGTTACTCATATTAATTTACTAATTTAATTTACTAAACACCTGTTATTTTATAAAGGAAAATATTTTGAGTTATGATACTTTTGAAACTGTTTTAGAGATATAAATAAATACTCAATTGAATTGAAATTCGTATTTACAGATTTAACTTTGATGGTCTGTTATTATAGTATCAAATGATTTGACCGCGGGATTTCAGTACTCGAGTACTTTTTCACTGCATGGTTAAAAACTGTCCACTTCATTTTAACTGCAGTGTAAACTCGTATTAAATCTACTCGACTTAACGCCAAGCTCTTTAAAATGTCGAAATTACTTATCCGTAAAGCGATTTTTTCTTCTCTCCATTTAACGACAACTCTTAATACTGCCATAAAATATGCGGTACCCTTAATTTTCGTTATTTATTTATTAAACAAGTACACAGCTCAACAGTATTAAACTTATACCTACGTAAATCATACATTTTCATGATAATGTTACAATTTATTTATTTTATATTTAACTTACGCTATCCTTACCACTATGCTATCCTCTCACAATACACCTTCAACAATGAACGTAACTCATTCCAATCAAATCTTATTTACAGTTTACACTATATTCTATAAATATTAGAATAGGCATAGCGTTATTATAATAACACTTTTGAATAACATAATCATATATAATAATGGGTCAATAAAGGGTATATCAAAGGATGTCAAAATCAATTACTGGGAAATTTTACCAAAATGTAGAAAAAGTGTTATAATAACTGGAGAGAATATTTTAATGAAAGAAGTGAAGTAAAAGGGATTTGGTATAAAAGAATCCAATGTCAACCTCTTCAGAAACCTTAGTTCAATGAATGTAATTTAAGTAGAAACTATATTAAGATAGGTCTCGCACAGGGCACTATCCATCAGGTAGTTTTGCACATCTCATGAAGAAACGAGAACCTCCAAATAGTGACGAATGTGGGAAAGTTGATGATGTATAACACTTACTGATGGAGTGTGCCAAGATAAGAACAGAATGAGAATTGTTGTGGGACAATCTAAATTTACGAAACCAAAATATAGGAATTTGTCAGAGTATACTAGAAGAACCTTCTTCATATGATTATTTGATATAGTAATATTAACGCACCAGTAGTCTCCTTTATCAGTCGTATATAGAACGGGGTACAATGGAGCTAATGTATTCCTTTGAATAAAAGCTCCCAAATAAAATAAAATTAAAGAATAATTAAATTTTTACTCCAGAAATAACAATACAGTTATCTTTATGAATACTCAAAAATTTATTAAATACGTAACATAGTCGGTATCTATTATTAAATGTTGGTTGGTTATGAAGATCTAATATGTAAGTCATTATTACGTGATAGATTACTTAGGTTTATTCGCATGTATGTTTGCTGTAATAGTATTTAATTTATGTTGATGGAGAACTATTTGCTATTAAAATAAAGCGTAGAGCCGCTTGTTGATATCGGCAATTACTTACAATGTTATTGCCCATAAGTGTAATTTTCCAGAGAATGTAAATAAGCACACAGATTACGACACTATAAACAACAGCTAATTAAATTGCAATACATTTTATTTACTGTATTCTGCATGCAGATTGTTTTGACCAAAACTTAGTCTCAAGGAATGATGTGGTTCAAATTGGTGAACATGGTAAGCCTAAGGATACATCGAGTGATGCATCGGGAACGAACCTTTTGGTGCTTTGCGATATGTTTTCAAACTATGGATCGTTTTATAGAATAGGAATAAGTGGATTCCAAAGTACATCCATTGACGGTATACGATCATCCTACAAAAAATACTAGATTTTTTATTAACTTATATTAATAGTTTATTTACAACTCACTGACCCGGCGAGCCACTTACCGGCTCAGAATCAATAATTGTTTGTAATTTTTATAATTTTTTTATAATTTTAATTCAATAATTTGTCAGCTGAATTAAGGTTTTCATCCAATGCGCGAGGACACTCCTCAAGTCCGAAATACGAATAAAACAAATCATAGAAATCAATCCATTCTCGAGATATTATAAAAAAAAAGTCGTTCCATGCAACCTGTATGAACAAAATAAGTTATAATATACTTCTTCTTTTTAATTATTAAATCAATGATCATAAAAATCTGGCGAGTTTCTTTTCGCATTGATCCACTTCTGTTAACTGGAAGGGCTTTGACAGCTTCAAAGAACTTTTGGGGCGAGCGCTTAGGGCGCTTAGCCGGGAGAGTGATAGCTAGTGCGAGAACATCAAAGTGGTACAGACCTCGGCTTGGGCTTTGTTAGCTTAGGTGTGAATTACGCGGCAGAGTTCCTAAAGAACCCATGGGTCTTTTGCGTGTAGTGTGAAGGAGTATGGACTGCAGTCTCATTCGTGTTATGGTATTGCCTGGAAGTGTCACTGTATTACGTTGGCGGCGGATACAGAAACCTCCCCAGTTGGGGATTGGAATACGTTCTAAGCCACTGCAATAGGGGGCCCCGGGGGTCTAACCGTTCTTGGGTTATATATAGATACTAGCTGGTGGCCGTGGCTCCGCCCGCGTTTCATATATTCTTCACTGCGTACCTAATAAAAAAATAAATTGAGAGTCTTTTTGTTTTTATTATCGTGGAAACAAGTACATAAGAGTAAATTGAAAAAAACAAATGAGATAGGGGCTATAAGCATCTAGGAAAAATTCCTCGTTAATGGTAGTAGTCCCATCCCATTACATTCAGTAATATTGAGGTGATGGTGGCTCAAATGACCCTCATTTTCCTTTTGTATACATATATCATTTACGTTGGTATATTAGAAATAAGAAAATATTTGGAAGGAACATGAAAAAAGTAACTAAAAGTAATCTTACTAAATTTAATATAACCATTTATTGGAACATATATCAGATGTGGTAACACAAAAGCGTGCTATCATTTATTCAAAAAGTACATAAATTTATACACAAAAATTTTAAATTTTAATAAAATAAAATACTATAAATAATGAATGTCGTCCAGCTCGCCGCCAGACGGGAAGGTTCCCAGGAGGCTGGCCATATTGCCACGTTGGATGGCAATGCTAATTCGCTGTGCCAAATATTGGCCAGCCCTCTGATCGCGAGACGTGTCGATCTTACTTATATTATTATGAGAAGTTTTATATTTATTTACTATGTCCAAAAATAATATGCTATATTTTAAAATCACGCGACAAGTGTACAAAATCTATTATATGGTTCGTATGTTGTTGGAAAACAGTTGGATGTGACAAAGTGTCGCATGCATATTCATATCCGTGCCCCCTTTACAAAATGGCGCAGCTAAATGTTGCGACGACACTGACACGGTTAGTGTGTCGACTCATTCGAGACGGTTCATCGGTGTCCCCGAAATAATGTTGTATATAATATCTGAAATATCTCTGATTTTTTATTCACTAAATTGACTAATAACCGTCAACACGCTACAGTACGTCAACTATAAGATGGCTTTCAAAGATAAATAATAACATTTATACTTATCTGTCGTATGTTTTCATTATGAATAAACTATTTGAGAAAGTAAACAATTACTGCTCGGAGAGCCAATAGATGCAAAAAACAAACAAATGTTATATAAATTTAATATTAGATTATGTTAATAAGTTCAACGGGCAAATTATTAAATTTAAATTTTAAAAACACAGTTTTTCGAGTCTTCACTTCTGTGGTCAGTCCCCATGGTTACTTAGTTTTTTGATTATATGTTATCAGTGCTTTGATCGTAATCTCATCTGATGTTAAGAGCCTATGTTGTCCAAGATGGTAAACAAACTAACCTTAAAAGGCGTAGGGTCTTAGTTTATGCTGTGAGTATATATTCATTGCTGCTTGGCGACTGGTTTTAAAACTTGAGTTTTACCCAGGCTGGCATTATGAGAAAATGTCCTAGCACCATACTATAGTTTCCTTCCTAAGTTTTCCGTCCCGAAAGCTTCAGGCTCGTTATGGAATTATATAAGTGTGATCGATGTGTATGCGACGTATAACCTACGTATATCGACTCGGAATCCGACCACACTATCAATTGATCCATCATCGCTTTTAAGCGTTGAATAAGAAACCTTTAGGTTTCTGTTACTTTTGAACGTTTATGAGATTTTTTCTCCCTTCACAGTAGATAAAAATGCTCTCATCGCTCATCGTTTGTTTGTTGATATGCTATGAATAGGTTAATAATAGTTAGTATAAGCATACGTACCTATTCTCTGCTAATGTATTTGTAAGAAAGAATAATCAATAATAAAAACTCAATTATTATATTCAAAACTCTTAAACAAAAATCTTAAATGATTAAATTGAAAAGGTTACACAAACTACTATTTTGATATCGTTCACATATCTGGATAATTTAATAAATTGACCAATAAAACATTAATAGAAGCAGTGATAATACTTAAAAAAAAACCGATATTGCCGTCATATAGTTCATTATATCAGGACTTAACACTGTTCATCCATCCATTTATTCAACGGAAAGACGTCCACTGTTGGACATAGGTCTCCCCCAAAGATCTCCACGACGACCGGTCTTGTGCCACCCGCATCCAGCGGATTCTTAATTAATAATGTAGTCACAAATAAAAATAAGACGAAGTTTTCAAGACGTATCTCAGATGCTAGTAAAAATAAAAGTCAAAATCTTGAGGAAAATAAACGGATAAATACAAGTGAATAAGGTTGAAATCACACCGAAAAAACACCGCTTTTTTAGTATATTTAAATTGGCAACCGTTAATAACATTATTACATGAAGTTAGAAGAACTGATGTTATGAGAAAATCCAGATTTTTAGTTAGACTTGCAATAAATAAAAGAATGAAGAGAGATTCAACGGATCTGTTTGTTAATTCTTTGAGACCTATAGTTACTCCGTTTATTGGATATTTCTTTACTTAATATACACATTTATAAGACCTACATGATACAGAAATCTATAAATTATCTGTAAAACACGTACGGAATAAAGTAACAGTAAAAAATGCCACTGAGTTATATTATATAATTTTAAAAAGTTTAAGGTTTGCATGTTATTAAAATTGGAAATATTTCATCTCGAAAGGAGAGTTTTTAATGTTAATACTAGAAGTGTAATGTGAATGGAATAGGAAGACATGTTGCGCCGACACCAAATGAAAATAGGAAAAGGGTAGGGAATGATGATGTTGACTAGAGTGTAATGTATGACATTTAGGGACCAAATAACTACTACCATTGCTTAAATTTTTAAATAATTCCGTAAGATGAAGCCGGAGCTTTAATGACGGTGCCAAAACGTCGATTTTGGTAGACGAAAATGACGATGTGGGATGAACTAAACGTTGTTTTAAGGCGCCTAGTATACATAGGTACACTTTCATACATATACCTATTGTGTGAATTAATTCAAATGCCGTTTATTTATTATGAATAATTCCTTATTCAGTTGCATTTAAATATTTGATTTTAAGTGTGTGAAATCAAAAAAGGTCATAGTTGCGCACATTGTCATTACAATTGAATTATTCTAAAGCGATTTTAAAATAATAGTAATTCAATTTCAGTTTCATTGGCTTCATTAACATTTTCCTTAACCCCTGATTATATTTCTCAAGCAATTTGAAATCGAGCGCTTGTATTTCAAAATGATTGTTTAAATTTTGCAATACTGGGTCATAATGTAGAATTATTTCTAAATCTTGTATCTCACGTTGATTTTCCAAGATCATATTAACTATCAATTGGTTAAATTTCAGACAATGTATTATTGATCATTCTTTAAATATTTAACTAAAAAAAAATAACTAACTAAAAAAATAAACTTTAACCTTTCTGATTACTGCAAAAATACTGTAAAATATGTCTAAACCCATAAGATTAATAGAAATACGTACATATTGTTATCGGTTTCAATTCACTGTAAGTTTGAAAAATTGAGATTAGTTGTTAAAATGAAAAAGAGTCATATTCATTATTGAACATACTATAGTGCTAGCTATGAGTCCATATTTGACTATACTGAAGTTCCTGTGGCGACGAACTGTATGGATCTTCACGTGGAAATTATAGAATTTATGTTACGTATGTCGTAATCTTTAAAAGAGAATTAGTTATCAAAAATATCAATTGTTTTTTTTAAGTAAATAATAATGCATTTTCTCTAAATAATAATTGTTAGAATTGTCCAGTATAACAATTTTTGTTTTAATAATGTTACGATAATTATTAACACCAAACAAATGGGTTTATTTATTGAAATTTTATATTGATAGGTTTTTCTGAAATTATGTTGTATATATCATTAATAGAATCATGATATATTAAACATATAAGTTTCATGTTCAAAAACCTTTTAACCTGTTGAACCTTTTAACTTCCGTAAAACAATCCGTAAAAAACCACTTAGGATTTATATAGTGAAAAATTACTCTTATTCAAAATTATTTATGCAAAACTACTGGTTTATTTCTGTAACACGTAAATATTAAATAGTAATTCTGTTAACAATAGCCAATTTGAGTTGCTGAACTGTCACTGTTTCAGACTACAAGTTAGCATCACGATAATTGATGATGCAAACACAGATCACAAATTGATGTTCCAAAAGATTTGCCTCCTATAAAAATAAGTCAGCATATTTCTAATAATTAATCGTACATCTGTAGATTTTGTTTGTGTAATAGAATTATTAAAGTTATATTTAAGACTAGCTACTAGACAATATACTTACCAGCGGCTGGGCCTGCGTTTTATATATTCTTTACTGCGTTTTATTCCTTTTTATACGGAAACCTTATTATTTTCCTGAGTCTTTTTGGTAGTAAGAAAAGTAAAAATATTTTCCAAAAAACTTAAAACATTTATCCATTAAAACTGTGCAGTAAGTAGGATTTTATTGATTTTTTTATTAGCGTTAAATTTTTTACGCCTAACCCTAATTAGTTTCGATAATAAAATCTAAGTTACACGTAGTAACTTCAGCTATCTATCTACCAAAAGAATTTCCGTCAAAATCGGTCCAGCAGTCTCGGAGATTACCCGCAACAAAGAGACGGTCAAAAATGTTAAAAATTGTAAATAAATTCATATTTATTTAGTAAAAAAAAAATTTTATATTACAAACTGACACTTCAATTTTATTTACTAGTTTAGCTTGGCTGAACAATCAGGAAAGTATTGTTTATCGTTCTTGTATATTTTTAAGTTTGAGCGATTCATTAATTATTCGGTTTGACCAAATTCGAAGTGGACAAGCAATAAAAAAAGTTTGGTTCAATCATTTCACGTCCGTAATGACAAAGAACAACGGAAGCGGCGTCAGCTCGCGTCCGGTATTACCTGGGCCAGAGCACTCCCTACGCAACCTGAATTATTTTTAATTAATCACGTGACCATATTCAGTCTATATGATAAAAAATATATATGTATGTTAATAATAGGACACTTTAAAAAATCCTACTCGTACAGGTGCTACCATGTTTCCGCTTTAAAAGTTTGATGAATTTGATTGGTATGTGTCATAACTAACTAATTAATATATTAAGTTTTTGATGTGAACAATGAAATTCTTATTTAAAATAAGATTACATTTATACCATACCTATTAAAATACTATGTGAATTATAGTATAATTTACCTTAAAGTAAGTCTATTGAGATTCCATATGCCGTAAAAATTTACAAGATGCGTATGTTTGAAAGAAAAACGAATCAATTAAAAATATCGTAAATAGGCCAACGTGTTTAATGGAGCTAAACTATTTGTTATCAACTGTTGATGTTTTAGCATAAACTGATCCGGTTCTAATATCCACATTTCAAAACAAAAGTATGTTACATTCAAACTATTACGTTATTAATTTTTTCGTATTTAACTACTCAAGTTCAATTTCATTATAAACTAGCTGCTCTCCGCGGTTTTACCCGCGTAGCTCCCGTTTCCGTAGGGTTTTCGGAATAAAAAACTATCCTATGTTACTCCTTAGATTTCAAACTATATCTATACCAAATTTCATTTAAATCGGCCCAGTAGTTTTTAAGTTTATTCGTTACATACAAACATACAAATCTTTCCTCTTTATAATATTGGTATAGATTGGGAAAATAACATACATATAACTTAATATATTTCCGTGCAGTTATATAAATATTGTAGGAAAATTACTTTTAACTTATATTTATTCCTATGTTTTTATAAGCCGCTGTCATGTATAAATGGATGAAATTATTTGATGTACATCTTTCAACCGAACAGTACAAAATTCTTTGATAATACGTTGTGTTTGATTGTGTCTGTAAATATTGTAAAACATAGTAGTAACTTTGTATCGCGAAAATGTTAGATATGCGGGTGCCCACACGTATCGGCGGAAGTGATGTACAAATTATCATTAGATGTAAACTAAACTATATAACCTACATTGAAGTGAATAAATTTGTGCTTTGAATACAAATTATCAACGTTTTATACAATAACTAGCTGTGCCCGTGACTTCGTTCACGTTTAATATATAAAAATTAAATTGGACCAAATTGTGAAATCTAAACCATTCTCGAATCTTCAGGAATAGACACAAAAAATTTCATTAAAATTAGTTCACCCGGTTAGGAGGAGTTTAGTCACATACACACGCACAGAAGATTTTTATGTATAGAGATAATAAAACCTTTTGCATGCTTCTGAGACATTGGTATAAAAGCATAGACGTAGTACGTAAAAATGTATTAACATTGAAACGGAAATCGAAACTTGAATTAAATTAGCTAATACGTACCAATATCAACTGTATAAACAAGTTATTGGAAGATATTTGTTTTTTTAGAATATATTCCATTCGTTCATAAGGCGTCCACTGTTGGGCATAGACCTCCCCCAATAAGGGGAGATTGCCATAATCGCCACGCTTGGGAGGCGGGCTGGCGATCGTAGTAGATGCTTGCGATACTCAGAGGCTGCTGCTGCCCATTCTCTGGTTTTTATCCCATAGTCGCCTTTTACGACACCCACAGGAATGATATGGGGTGGTACTATTCTTGGCCGGCACCACGCCGCTTTTTAGAATATTTGCTAAGCGTAATTAAAGTAAAAAATTTGATCATATAAATCTTGATGAACAGTGCAAAAGAGTATTTGCATACAGAAAAAAATTCAACTATTTTTTTTATAAGTACTAATAATATTTAACTACAAATTAGTTTTTTATTGTGTCACTACAAGACAGATTTACGTTTGCTTATATACTGTAAGCTCAGCACTTTGAACATAATCTCACTTGAGGGTAAGTGACGAAGTGGTTAAATTGATCTGCACGCCAGGCTTAGAGGAACTGGCTCTTAAGCAATGCTGCTGAAATATACACCTGCGTAAACTTGAGGGTGGTAGCTAGGTGCGTATTGGAAAAAAAAACCTTAATCGAATCACCCCAAATGGAAACTTCTTTTACAAGCCGCCAGCGTTATGTAGTGATACTCCATGCTATTGAATTATACTCTTTACACTGCTGGCATATCACATACCAGTACGATACACACAGACACGTAAACTCTGTAGAGAACTTTTTTCTGCATAATGTTATGATTCACTAGACAATGTTTCGCAGAATTATTATTCACAGGAAGCAACAACTTAAATCGAGGTCCAAATTATTTTGGTACATTTGCGCTACCTATGATTTTTCGGCAGAGCTTCTTGAGTTCCCTCCCCGAAAATAGCGTGAAACTGTCAAGCCTCCCTGTCAGCAATGCCTCCTAAGTTTAATCAGCTCGAAAACAAAAATAACCGACAGCACAGACTTATTACAGAACTACCTGTATCCGCGGCTTTATCCGCTTGGAATTTAGACAATTTGTTCTGTATACACTATGTGCACTTTCATCACCAATTTTCATTACCAATCTTTCACCAACTTTCATCGAATTCGGATCACCAGTATTTGTGTGATTGGCGAATAAATTAATAAACAGACCAAAAAAAATATCGAAATGTGTTCTGTAGTCTATTCTGAAGCATCGTACAGAATTTTTCTTAAATATCTTCAATGAACAGACTTTGACTCGTTAGTCTTTTATTATAAGTAAAATCAAACCAACTTCGAAAGATCATAAATGATCTTTCATAAATAAACAAACAGAATGCAATGATGTTTTTCTGTGTACTATATAACCATCATAATTAAAAACATATTTATTATATTAACAGAATTCAAAATATTTTCACAGCAAGTTCGTTAATGTTATTTCTTCAAACATTTAAAGTATGGCGGGTCTTATCAGCCTCTCGCTTAAAGTACATTGAGCTCGTAACTTTGCGGTTATATCCGACAATTTAATCAATTTGATTCTTACCATAACATGGCAACAGTTCGTGGGGCTGAGTTTACAGTTAAACGTCTTAAGGAGTGGATGACTGTAAAAAGTTAATCGATAACAACTGGAGCGAATCAGGCGAGCGCGCTAATTGTTGACGCTAATTAAAAAAACTATATTGTGCAATATTCTATCCCCGATACAGTCACGATTCTCGGTTAAGTCACTTACACATATTAATCGAATGCAGCATGCTACCTCATTTTAAGATTTAAGTTTGTCTAGTAATTCAGCTTTAATGTTTCAAGTTTAATGTATTATCGATGGGATCTTTGTAATTTAGTATGATTCTGCAGCTAATTGCTTTTATTTAAATAAATGTATAATATAGAGTTATTGAAGTAAGTTTAATTCTTTTATTAGGTATGTTTTGAATAGGGCGACGCGGTGCTTGCGAAAGCCACTCCGTGTCGCCCCCATCCCAAATGCAGCGGACGGCCCCGGGGGGTTTTAGTGGGTATTTCCGGGCGCTTCACGCCCGGGCGAGTCCCACACTGGCACGGAGTTCGTCCCTCCGTGCCCCCTTACCTATTGTATTGGGGGACTTCGGTCTCACTAATACAATAGGTAAGGGTAGTGCGTAAATGAATTTCCCCCCCTCAAAAAAAAAAAAAGGTTTGTTTTGAATAACTAAATAGACATATTATTTTATAGTTCTCAGCACTTACCTTACTCTTTCTTCACTTATCTTGTTTTATATCTTTCGCTAATTATAAGCTTACAAAATGAAACTTAAACTAAAACTGGATCCTCGTCTAGTATAACTTATGTTTTAAAACAATCGTTTTATCGCCAAATTTGTAAAAACTGCCTGTACGGTCGCTTTAAGTCGCCCACCTATCCAACTCTAAAATCAACCTAAGCTTTCGGTAAAGGAAAACATCTTGAGGAAACTATTGGATGGTGGTAGGGCATTTTCTAATGATGCCAGCCTGGGTAGCTACCACACTCAAGTTTGAAAAACCTATTGCTAAATGTGTGTTCTGACAGCATCACTTGAGAACCAGTACCTCTAGGCTTAGGGTGTTTACCATCCTGGACCACATCGTCACTTAACATCAGGTGAGATTGTGGTCAAAGCACTGAGCCTATACCGTGTAAAAAAAAGTATTCAGTTTATTGGCAATAAATATGTTGCTTATATTTTTTTTTACCACGATTTTCTTCGTAATGATAAATAAGAAAATTATCCCTTACAAACTTTTAAATATAATAAATTATTTTTTTTATACCTACTGTAATGAAATGCTATTTTGGATATAATTAAAAAATTTAATTATGTAGTTACAAATTATATTACCATATATGTATAAAAACATAACTTATTAATATGCACAGTATGTTGTAAATTAAGATTCAACGGCGGCGGTTAACATTTTTGGCATTATTGGCTAAAATTTACTACTCACCATAATAATTTTTCCACGTAAGTTTTACTGTTTATTGAATATTAATCCGATTTTAATACTTGTTTTAATAAAAAAAGTAGAACGTGTCATTTTTATAGAATGTAATAATTCGCTGAAATTACATTCAGTTGTAATTTCGTTACTCTAATAAATTTGTAATAGACTCATCGGCGGCTATCGGCTATCATACATTCGTTCGTGCCTGTATTAGATAAACCTACAATTGTAAGCGGCTGGTACGGTAGTATAGGCATTGTTAGTGGAAGCCGACGATATAAAATTGTTGGTTAGTGACAAAAAGAGGTCTCAGGGGCGCGGGGAGGGGACGGCCGATGACCGATGACAGCCTCATTGCGTAGAGCCATGAGTTAGTATCTAGGGAAAGGTCCTCGGTCTCAAAGTAGAGTGGAGCTTTGGGCGTTAATTTCAGTAGGCGTACTAGATAAGGTTCATATGTGTTTTTATATCGCAAAAAAGATATCAAAATATTAAAATAAATGACTATGAAATAAAACTTTTTATCCTTTATTAATAAATACAATTTAGACGCAACGTTCGGTAGTAATTAATAAATAATTTAGTATTCAGATTAAATGAAGATTAATTAATTAATCTTAAGTATTATAATTATATTACTTGAAAATTCGTAACTAAGTTAATAATGTGAATGTTTATAGTTTTCATTTGTATTTTAGTTCGGTCGATTCTCTGAGATATAAACATTTCCATTCGAAAGAGGGAGAAAGATAGAGGGTAATGGCCTCCAAAGTTGTTTGTGGCAAAAAAATGGGGACACCGAGAACAGCACACTTATTTTGGTTAGGTTATGAATCAGCGTGAGAAAACAATTGAAATTGGTAAAAATTTCGCTATTTTATTTATAGTTAGATCATTCAACCAGACGTATCTTTTAACTACTACAATATTATCTAACCAATTAATCTATTACAAAAAACACAATAATAACTATTCGGATCTGATACTGAACTCAAATCCATTTCGTAACAATATAAATTTCAAGAATAACGTCATTGGAATTTTAAAATTTAACCTACTTTACGTTCTGGATTCGACATAATCATAAAATGCATAATTCCAAGTATCGTTCATTTCGAGTACATGTATGTATATTATACGGAAAATATATAATAAATTATGATCATTGACCGTTGCAATTATAAGTTAGTATTTTGTTTTTTTACTAATATCATATTACATATTATTTACTAATATCTTTACAATGTCACAGAATGGTAATGTGTATATTAAAATAAACGAAGGCGCTGCAATACCATAAACCTATATAAATGTTTTATATTTAATCAAATTTGAACTGAAATTACCCGAAGAATTGCTAAACTTAAGTGGCAGTGGGCTGGGCACATTGCGCGCAGAACCGATGCTCGATGGGGCCAACGGTTTCTCGAATGGTTGCCTCGCACCGGAAGACGTAGCATGGGTAGGCCCACTACAAGGTGGACCAACGACCTAGTGAGGGTCGCGGGAATCCGCTGGATGCTGGTCGTGCAAGACTGGTCGTCGTGGAGATCTTCGGGGTTTACCTATGGCTAGCAGTGGACGTCTTCCGGTTGAATGGATGAATGGATGATTGGTGAGATTTTTGACATCCGACGTATTCGAATAATTATACTATTCGTATAATATTAGCATACTAATATAATTCTAAAGTGAAATAACTCATTAGAAATAAATAAAAAAGTAACCGTTACGAACAAGTTGTTGTACAACTAATATATATTTTACTTATTAAAAGTTTTTACAAACAAAATTTAAAAAAAACTGTAGTTACATGTATTTATAGTTACGTTTTTAGAGACATTAAGTGTTTAAAGTCGAATATATTACCGTATATATAAGAATTAAGCATTCTTATACTGACCCATTTAATACACGTCGTTCGCAGATGAAAAATACGACAACGACCTCCAAAGCGTATTCTGAATACGGACAGAATGTTCCGAGGCTGTAAACAAGAACGTGCTGAAAACCTTGATTTTAAGCCAGGAAGTCAGGGGCGAACCTGACGTATCCAATGTTACCTTCGTAAAATATAAAAACATAAAAATAACATAAACCATATTTCATTTATTAAATTATTTGTATAGAATTATAGATATACTTACATATACTGTATACTAGCTGTGTGTCCACGGCTATGCCCGCGTTTCATAAATTGTTTACTGCATTTTAATTTTTTCATACGGAACCCTAATTATTTTCTGAAGTTTTTTTTTTACTAATTTTACTATTGGATTTTATTCACAATTTATTAGTTGGTTTTTTAAATTATTTTTGAAAATCGAAGTACCCTAAGTTAGCCGGAGTAACTTCAGCTGCCTGCCAAAAAGATTCGATCAAAGTTGGTCAAAAAAAAAAAAATTTATAATTTCATTTTTGGTATATGTATCGTGTATACATTCATTCATATGAATTCGCAAAAAAATGTATTACACTACAAACAGGCACTTTAATTTTTATTTCTTAGTATAATAGATGTCACAATATTTTTTTTTTAATTCTCTATTTTAAATTAAGTATAATAGATGATAAAAATCCGACATAAATTTATAAATAATGTAGTACAAACGCAGTTTACAAAAAGCAGTTGTTACGAAATGATTATTATGTTTAAAATAATGTTATGCCGTATAAGATATTTGACAAAAAGGACTCTATAACCAAGTAGATAAAGGTTTTCTCAATTACGCACACATATAAGTGAGATAGTTGTATATGAAAACAATGAACTAACGTGATTCGAATACATTTTGAGCCCTTATTTTAATACTATAAAACACTTTGAAGACTAAAGTAAACAAGTTTCGTTCCCTTGAGTGATTGCCAACTAGTACAGTGTCAGAAAAAAATAATATGTCTTATGTTATATATGCTTCTAATGTTAATTAGTATTCATAAATGATTCTATTCATTTAAGTACATGTTATTTTATACTTAGCCTGTTTATTTAACATGAAATTATTTGCTAAAATATTTTAATGTACTCCATTGTTTATGATTAATTTAGTAATTTATTAGTTAGTTCTTAAAGTGTCTCTGTAGATATTAATGAGATCTATTCTATCACGTTAATATAGTATTAATATTAGAAGACATCAACGAGAGCCCAAAATGTATAATGTGACAATGTCTTTTGTTTATATTTAGTTATATTTCTGAGTAAAAAAAATCAAAATTATAAAAACCATAAGTTTAAAAAACTAGGGACAATTTTAAATTTATATATACAAAAGTTTAATGAAATCAATTTATTTTAATCACTTCCATAACGATTCCCGTTTCATTATTTGTTGCTATTACTCATTCTTTCGAGATGTTTTATGTTTTTTTTATGGTTTAGAAATGTATTTAAAATAAATGTCGGTTTAAAAAATCGTATACTAATTTAATAGATACATAACATGTAGTTCCAATGTGGTCGGGTTTTACTTGTTAAATCATTAACGCCATAATATTTAAGTATCTTTGATTATAATTCTTTCCAATTATCGACCTATATTAAAACTGATATAAAATATAACTTCATTAAATAATTTTTAATCGCTATTTTGATTTATTAGTCTAAACGTGAAGATGTTATTATGGTATCATAAAAAAATCAAATAAGTGGTTTGAATGGTATTTACGTTTATAAATTTATTTATACTTTAACTACATCATTACATTATGAAAATGTCAACCTGGGATCAATGCCGTAGACTAATTTTAAATGCATCAGAACGTTTTAACTTGAAGAAATTAAAGTGAAATAAATTAAATAAGTTAACTAAAATATTAAAAAAAATTGGTTTCTTACAAAACAGACGAGTATCGCTTACATTAAAAACCTTCAATAGACTCGTTTCTGGCAAGAAGCAGGCGTATATTTATTTGTCTTGTCTATTATTTTTCAAACGATAACAGTTCAGTGGAAATTTTATTGATTAACTTGCAAAACTATTCGTAGACAATAAACGTCGAATACAAATCATGAAAAATCGTACGGTTTGAAAATAATTGTATAATAATATTACTATCGCTTATCTGAAAGTAAATAAATAAACATCAAGAAAATTCTTTATTACTAATCACTGTTATATCATTTTTATACCAATAGAGAAGTTTTTTTTTTTTTATAAATATTTAAATCTAAATCCGGTACGTTCTATATTTATGGATTATGAAAATAATAACTGTAATCGTGGCAGATTAGATAACGTAAAAAACTAAAATAATAATAATAATAATCGATATAATAGTCAACGTATCAAATAAAATCGCAAATTTAACACATAGAAATAATGGTTTAAGTTATTTTCAGCTTTATTCCAAACGTCTTAAGTTTGAACTTTGACGTTATTATAAAATTAATAGATTTAAATCGTACTGTCTGCAAAAATAAATTTTTGTTTCTATTGTTTATTTTTTAATTTTATATTTAATAATATTTTAATTTTGAATTCCTAAGTTCTATATTCAACAAGCACATTCAACATTTATAAAAAAATATTTTGTTAATTAATTCTAAAGGGTATCTGTTATATTGGAGCTAAGTTAATTATTCGTTTAATATAAGGTTAATGCCGTTATAATTTCAATGGAAACCTAATGTTATACATATCTTTAGAAAGAAGGAAGAAATCATATCGGCGAAGTTAATAAAATATCGTAACTAAACATTTGACAGAGGTTCGTATATTTTATACTCATAACATAAAATATAAATTTCGTATTTATTACGAATTATTTTGCTGACACTACTGTTTCACAGATTCTTTTCCATGTGTTGGAGGCTTCGGCGTGTGCAGGGTAACGGTATCGTCACGTGTCTCCGAGAAGCCATCGACCCTCGTCGGCCTCCGCGCAATATTCTACGCGCAATATCAACTTATACCATTCGGAGAGTTATAAATACATTTAAATGACACACAAATTTTAACTTTATTATATCAATGAAAAGTTCAATTTGCTTTGTTTTGATATTTGATTTATAATTCTTTGAACAACTATAATAGTAGTCGCCTCAATCGATCGCTTGAATATATCTAATGAAATAGAGGACTTTGTATTTTATATACATATCACCGTTTGGGTAAAATTCATATGAACCGATAACAAACTTTTGAGATAGGTTAATCTATTTATTCATTCATACGTTTAAGTATTTATATATTATTAACAACATATTACAACCAAAATAATAAGTATTCGTTAAAATAACAAAGTATTACATTGTAAACTCACTCTTTCTAAATTAAATTCAAAAAACTTACACGACATATTTCTTGTTATTTTTTTTTTATTAAAAATATGTAAATATATTTTTTTAATCTAAACTTGATAAATTACTTTTACTTTACAATTAATCGTTGTGAATGTTTTTGTAACTGATTAAATGTTGTTGTTTCGAAAAACCATAACAGGTTCATCAGGCCTTTGGTGCTTAAGGCATTTAATTAAAAAGTGTAGCTAGCGCAAAGATATCAGAAGGGTACGAAATTCAGCTTGCGCCTTAAGCCGTGAAGAAAATTCTGCAGAATTTGTCATAACTAAACTGTGTAATTATGTAACTAAACTAAGAAAAAAAAACGAGGAAATCTAAACGTCTATGGTAGTCTGTGATTTGCTGGTTAATGTTAGTGGATGTAGTGTTAATGTATGACGCTGGCAATGTATGGGCGGACATACAGATTTGAAAACGAATAATGATACAATTTATTTACAATAGTATTTATTTGTTAAAGTTCATGAAAGATAAATTTCAATATCAAACTTTTTAAGTTTATTCATGTAATTCCTATTAAAACTCTTAGACACACGTTTCTATAATCTCTACTTATGTACGTCTAAATAGAAAAAAGAACCATCGTTTTGTTGTATAAACTAAGCCGTCATAAAATCAATTTATACGGCTTACATTGGCTTAAGATACACAGCAAACTGATGTATTAGATTCTTTTTGTTTTTGTGATTCTTTAAGAACCCTAAAGAAGACTTTGCGGTGACATTTGTCTATCTCCTGGGTTTGACAATATTTTTTTTTATTTTATTATGAAAAATTGAGCATTATAAATGTTCTTAAAACATAAATTAAATTAGTTTATTTTTTTTAAGACATTTAAGGCTTAGCTACTCAGCCGATCATCCTGATATTTTCCAAATTCCAGAATTTATATAAATCAAAAATCGTCGTATTTCCAAACGGTAAACGTGATTTAAATAAAACTTTATAATTTAATCGTGTTGCAAATAAAGTCTATATGGGGTCAGTTTAAAAAGTAAAATGGTTTCTCTAATAACCTAGCTTGGCCCGAGTAATTCGTTTTGAAATGAAATAAGGATGTTTCTTTATTTGATTTATATATGCCAACATTTATTGTACACAACTACACCTTAGTATATGGTATAGTGTGTATTCCGGACAAATCCTTTCAGTATTAATTACGCATACAAAACGACTTATCTGAACTTATTAGTTTTAAATGCACTTTTCAAATATAAACACTTTTAATTCTAAAATATTTTGTACGTTTTCTTCTCCAATAAATAAATGATTTAATAATTTTGTAAAATAATATTTACTAAAGCTTTTACATTCTCCTACTTAAATCTGGTCACGGTAAGATTTTAAAATAAATAAAAAACATAAATGAAAGATAAGATGTAAAAAAAGCGTGTATAAAATTCTTATAAATGTTTTATGTTAACAACATGAATAAGTGTTACATAAAATTTATGCGTCGTTAACTATTTTCTAAAGTTTGAATGATTTCTGTCGCATTAATGTATTTATCTTACATCAATAATAACCTTTAAATTTCATACCAGTTAGATCATTTTTATTATATACTCTTCATGAAAATTACGATTATGTAATATTTTTATGCTTTATAAGATCAACGCTTAGACTATAATCTCATCTGACGTGACGATGTACTCAATGGTAGTAAACACGCTGAATGTAGAGGTCTCTCAAGAGATGCTTCCGCAATCCACCTATAGGTATTTGTCGACATATTTTCAAACACGTTGGTGGTTACTAATCACGCGGTTATTAGAAATTACCTTAGACTATTTCAAAGAATCGGATTATTATAAAGTGATATACGTCCATCAACGCGGCATACAAGCACTGTATGCATCACATACACAATTATCGTTTTAAAATGTCTAATGTTCAAAAGTATACAAAATCAAATATTTGTGGATCCTAGGGTATTTGTATTATACCGATTGTATGATTATTTTAAAACTAAAATTATAAAAATTAAATGTTTTTGATAAAATGATTGAAACACGAGTCTTCACGCGTTACTATTTTTCTATCCTGACGTTTCGGCTGGGTTGAACTAATCGCAGTCACGAGCTTACTGAAGTCAGCTGATTGACCCGCTTATCAATAATTTTATCTAAATATGTAACGGGAAAATTTAAAAACTAACATTAAAAGTTAACATTAAAACTTAGTTTAAGGGTTGACACTATACAGTATTAAAAAATTCTACTTTTCATGGGACGATAACTGAAATTCAAATTTCACTACTTAATGATTGACTCAGTTTAAATTACTAAAAATTAATGAATTGATTTTTAAAAATCATTACAAAAAAATCACGCCAAGTTCAAAGTTTATGTTGTAGAATTTACAGGATTAGTCTTTTTTTTATTTTTCGTATTTAATATGTCTATATCATCATCTCCATCCACTTAGCCATTTTAATTTGGAAGTCGGCACACATGTCTTCTCCCATTCATCTATATTTAAGATCATATTTACATTTAATCCCTCTCGAAACATATAATTTTTCACATAATCCATTCGTTTTGGTCTTTCCTTTCCCCTATAGCCGTCTACATTCATATCCAATACCATTCTTACAACTTCCTTTTCCACCCTGCGCATCACATGCTCATACCAAGACAGAAGGCTGCTTCTTTTCTGTTGCTGAAACTTCTCTGTTATTGGCGTCACTTTCAAACTCCCTCTAATGAACTCATTCCTAATCGTGTCCATTCTTGTTACCCCTCATATACATCTTAACATTATCTTCTCGGGTGTATGCAGTCTCCTTTCATCCATCACCTTTATGGGCCAACATTCTGATCCATACAAGACGACAGTACGGATACGGATACGGATACTCTTAAACATCTTTCCCTTTAATTTAATTTTTTTTTCTATACATTATAATAAAAAATTCTTTAAGTATATCTTAATTTTATAGCAATCAGACTAATACAAACAATACATAAAATTTGTCTAACGACGTTCAGTATCTCATTGTGGGTTGAGATGACACAATACGAATCGCAGTTGAGTAAACAACATGTTTAAGGAATAACGTAATAGATTTCAAGCTAGATATGGCAGGTCTACAACTTTATACGTATTATTAGTAGCGCTAGGTTTACGGATAAAATAGAACCATGTTCTTACTGGATATGTAGAGAAAATGAAGCATTCTTCGCCTCTTTTTCAGTAATCACGATATCTGCGAATATTAGACGTAATAAAGTTGATTAAAATTGCAGGTTTTATTAATGATAAGGACAATTAATCTCGTGATTAATCTGATCTGAAATGTGTGATGCGTGTGCATGCAGTGTCATTGTACCGCGCTGGCGGCGGCTGCCACCAATGGGGGGGTAGAAGCACAGCTTGGGCTGTGTGTACGTTGTAGAGTTGACAGTCCGTCCCTGACGGCGGGAACAGTTGTCACGAGTAAAAGTACTATTGACGTTATGATGTTCATAATCGCCTTTACATGACCTAAATTGTATTAAAAAATATATATTTTGATCTCTGGATAAACTTACGCCGATACGTGTCCCTTTCGAGGGTTTTTCATTATGTTCATGGTGATCGCGACCTAAATAGACACGAAAGTTCTAGAAGCCCGCGGTCGATATACTGTTGAAACGTGAATCTATTGAACTCAAAATCACTAAAGTAACTCGATAAAATATAACATTATTTTCCACTTCGAATAAAAGGTGACTAACCCTAAATGTGATGCCATACACTGTCATGCGACATATTAGTTGGGCGTCTAGAGGTCATGCCGCGGTGTCCGGGGACTCCGATTTGACTGACGCGGTCAACGTAAATCGTAATATTTATGTGTATTTACTATAATTTTTATATAACACGCAGATACTTGCTACACTATTAAATTACTTTAATTATCAGTACAATTATGTATTTTGTTTGAGTTTGACTTAATTCGAAAATAGTTTTAATATATTTAAATAATTAGTTAAATTTGTTCGACTTATTAGAATTTTTTTTTGATTAGCGATCTGCCCCGGTCTCTCACGAGCATATAGATATGTCAAATAAAAAAAAAATGGAACATATAATACTGTACGTTTTCTACAAAGGAAAAAACTTTTGAAATCGGTTATGTTTTTTTTAAGTTTGTCCATAACAAACAAAAAAAAATATTTTACTTCCTTATTAAATAGTCAAGATTTTCATATAGTTTATAATTTTCAGTTATATCGGCAGTGTTTAAATTATTACAGTAGGCTTTAACTAATTACCTATGGTTTATGTAAATTCATAATGTTTTTTTATTACACGGTATAAGCTTAATATATTACAGACAGTTTGAAAGTTGCGTCAATGGTAGAAAAGTTGAAAGGTTCTCGTTTGTCGTGGTATGGACATGTTATGACAAGAGAGGAAGCGCATGTGCGTAAAATAATAATGAATACGAATGTGGAAGGATGGAAAAGTAGAGGAAGGCCAAAGAAAGTGTGGACGGAGTGTGTAAGAAATGATATTAAAGAAAAAGGAGTGAATGAAGAGATGACGGCTGATAGGGACGTATGGAAGAAGAAAACATACTGCGCTGACCCCAAGTGAGTTGGGAAAAGGCAGGAGAATGATGACGGTATAAGCTTAATGCTTTGACCTCACAATCTCACCTGATGTTAAGTGACGATGTAGTTCAGGATGGTAAATACACTGAACCTAGTTATGACAAATATTACAGATACGTGAAACAATTCATTTTGTGCGTACGAGGGCACTTATCTGTACGTAATAATCTTCAACAATTACATAAACAATAAAGCCGCAAAAAAGCAAACAAAACTCGAATTATGTCTGAGATGTAAGGGGAGTAAATAAAAAAAAAAAAAAAAACACAATTACACAATATTATTCGCTGCCTACGAATCAGATACCAGATAACAGATAATCAGATGCCTACCGCAGATCTCGATGGATCCAAGTTCATATGAATAAATTGTATCACATAATTCTTGTAATGTTTTAACTCACGTGGCCATTATCTATGCGAAACGTATCGTTTCAATGTATGAATACTTATATAATGAATTTTATTGATATACCTAAATCTGACATAATCTTGGGTGTTAAAATGATGCTTCATAAATGAAGTAATTTAATTTTTTTTTTTGACGTTGGAAATGGAAATTGCGTGCTATGATATAGTAACGTGAAGTTACCCCTTACGATGTAACCTCAAAATGGCCATATAGAGGCGATAAACACCATAGATCAAAAGTTAAAGTCACAGTTAAAGGAAAATAATAATATGCAGTATTATATAGGTATATGTAGTGTTTTAAGGGGACTAATTCATAAAAACGTATCAAATAAAGAGTGTGCAGGAAGAGTCTGCAGTGTGTGAATAAAAAAACGTGAAGTTAGCTGCAACCTCTAAAGGTTACAATTTACTACAGCGTAGCCTGAGTTAAGTAAACTATGGATCTAAATCCATTCCCGGAATTAACATCTCGGATAGCAGGCTAAGGCGAGGTCCTTACCGCTTTGGTACCCATATTAATATTGTTATTCTGAGAGGGGCTATGCAGGCTAGAACAGACCTGTATCACTGCGACCTTTTTTTTTTTTTTTTTTTTTTTTTTTGACGGGGGGAAATGCATTTACGCACTACCCTTATCTATTGTATTTAGGGGATCAAGGTCCCCAAATACAATAGATAAGGGGCACGGAGTGACGAGCTCCTTGCAGTGTGGGACTCACCCGGGCGAGAGTCGCCCGGAAATACCCACTAAAACCCCCCGGGGCCGTCCGCTGCATTTGGGATGGGGGGCGATACGGGGTTGCTAGGCATGTCACCGCGTCGCCCCCCTGCAGCGAACCCACCGGGCCTCGTCGTGCAATGGCCCAATGGGGATGGGGGAGGATATTCCTCGACCCCACCTCTTCACCCGCCCCCCCGAAGGGAGGCATGACCAGCTGGTCATAAACCCAGGGGCAGGATATACTCCTGCCCCCCCTAAAATTGAAGGAAGAAGAGTAGTGCAGTGACGGGCAAAGAAAAAGTGGAAGAAACCCGCCACTGCTATCGAAGGTATCACTGCGACCTAAGAAAATCTATTGTGATCGGCCCACATTATTAAAGCTCACTGCCTAGACCTACAGTCTGGATATACTGTAGGATATTTTTGGCAGAGAGCGTCTGTACCTCCTCCGGCAGCAATGGGTGCTCACCCAGAATTTAGTTGCGTATGCGTTGCGTAAACTAAACTATAACATCTAACAAACTACTGAATCGAATTCGATGAAAGTTGGTAATAACATACTCGTATATTGCATCCAGGAGTAGGGAAAAAATGACCAAATTGTCTGAATTCCAAGCGGGTAAAGCCGCGTGCACAGTAATGTATAAAAGTGTCCATTTTACTTGTCTATTTTAACTTATTGAATTGTAGAGTACAAACACGTGACATTTTATGCCTCCTACAGGGGACAATGTAAGCTGTTAAGATCGAACTCTGTTACGTAACTAAATAATTTGTTATCCAAATCAATTTAAAACACGATTTATTTAAGTTCATTTCTCTTTTACATATATTCGATAGAATTTAAGTAAACATAAGAAGGCAAAACAACGCTAGACCATTATACAATATTCAAAAGTTTTTTTTTAGAATTAGTATGAATCTGAGATCACTTCTTCAAAATCATTTCAAATTCTATTTCGATCGTGTCCTCTTTTTTTTATTTTATTTATTATGATAGTTATTCTTTTTAGTCATTTTTATTGTTATTAAATTTTAATGCCTAAATTCTAATTTTTATAGTTCAAATCATATACATTCAGTTTTGAATTTCCTTAGTATAGTTATTCTTACTTCATCAAATATTTCTAAGCCCAGTAATAAATGAATATTAATATTATCTCGTAATTAAGTGATATTATAATATTTTTTTATCATTAGCTGATAATTCAAACGTTTCAAAATTTGCGTTTTCAATAAACTATTTCTAAAAACAATAAATCGGAAGGAATAGAGTAGACTATAATAGCTATTCGTTGTCATTAAAGTGATGACTGTCGACACATTTACTAACAATTTGTGTGAAGTATCAACGTTAGTATGATTTTTTAAATTAAATCATGTTGTTAATCATTACATACTTATTAAGACTTGGATTATTAAGATAATTTCAACACTCTAGAAATTATGTTGCGTCATAAATGCCTATTCTGTATAGGCTCGACACTTCACCTGATTTAAAGTGACCATGTGATCCAGGAGCATAAACGTACTAAACCTATAGGTATTGGCTTGCTGCCGAAACACATCTGTATGTGCTCGGCGACAGATGATCGCTAGCCAGAGGTTTTTAGAAAACGCTTTACCGTCATGCTTTAGTTTAATCATGAAGTTTTATTTTAAAGAAAGTTCATCCTTATTGTAGAACTATCTGTGTGCCCGCGGCTGTGCCCGCGTTTCATCTATTCTTCACTGCGTTTTGTTTTTGTTATAAGATATAATAAAAATATTTCTCATAAATTCAAGCACTTGCCCGTAAAACTGTGCATTGAATCGAATATTATTTAATTTTTTATGAGTTTTATTTTCTTTACTCGGAACCTAATAAACACTAATTAATTAAACTAATTGTTTTCGAAGATTAAAAGTACTCTAAGTTACCCAGAGTAACTTTAGCTATCTACCAAAAAATGTCCAGTATAAAATCCGTCCAGCCGTTCCGGAGATTACCCGGAACAAATAGACACAAAAAATTTAAAAATTGTATCTTTGGTATAGGTATCATGTCTGTTTAGAAAAAAAAAATATTTTTGACATTACAAACAGAGAATTTAATTTTATTTATTAGTACCAGTAGTAAAATAAGAAGATGGGTAGTTGCGAACTTGTATACATCGACGCCGAATCCGACTTACACTACAATTGAGCCAGTATCTTCCTTACCACACATTTCCATGACTATATTGTTCCCCAAACCGGTGGTATTGTTTAGACATTTGCAACTACCTTCTCAGGACCTAAATCGACTATTCGAATAATGTATTATTTTATTTTGATGGCTTGCTACTTTCTGGAATACAAGCAAGCTAAGGAAGAGGCTGAAATATATTATGTGTGTGTATTTTCTAAATAATACTTATTTTTTTCCTTATTTACTGTTCGATTCGTGCATGTGTAAGCTGTACATAAATGAAGTGAGAACAACAATCACAGGTGCATAGCCTTTCCATTCATCGTATTGTTCCCACGGTCGAAATATTATAGTTCCCATCCCCCGCAAGCTTGAATGCATCGACAAGGTTGAGGGTGAATCTCGTACAGGTAGCCGTATAAGGTGTAAAGGAATTACATTATGACCGTTGGGCTTACTGCGTACTTTATTCAATGAATACAAAGGTTTAAAAATTGATATGACCACGTGTGGTTGTAGGCGGTTTTAGTTTATTTTTAAAATTATACATACCAAAGTATATCATATTTGAAATAGAAATGAGACATACTGAAGGTAATAATCGACATAATTTTAATGTCAGAAACCTTCGTTTTAACAACGGATAGAGAAATAATTAATTAAACGATACATTTTGGCTGTCCCATGCTTTAGGTTAAGTAAGTCTATTGAAAGCTTTTTAAGTAATAGCGTTCCGTTTTATAACAAGATCCTAAAATAACATTACCGATTTACCTGACATTAAGTTCAAGCATTATATGAAGTAAGTTCAAAAGGTTATTACAGGGTGGACGATTACGTGAACGACAGTGATGTCTAGATGTACTTTCACTAACAACGGTTGTACCTATAATTTATAGATAATAATGTATGTGAATTTTCAAATTTATAAAGAAAAATTAAACCAGATCGAGTTTCTTGCGGCTCTTCTCGACTGGGTTGTTTTGCGAACCGGTGATGTAGTATTTGGACATTCATAAGCGCCTTCTCAGCGACTAAAATTGAATAAAGAATTTTTTTATTTTGTTTTTTAATATATCCAAGAACCACACCGATTTCTAATATCAGCTTTACTTGATATCACCTCATGTTTCAAAACCTTCTATTATGATAAATAACGTAGAATTTCTACTTAGGTATTATAGGTCAAGTCGAGGTTTGTAATACTTTTAGTACTCTTGTGTTAGTTACCTTTTTCTTCTGAGTGCATCTGCTGTCAAAGCTCATTCGGTCAATAGTATTAGTCAGTTCAAAAAATAACTTTGAAAATCTGTCCTCAAGTTCCTATAGATTTGTCCCAGCGGCCTCATTTGAAATATGTGTTAGACATCTGGGTTTCACGCGTCAACAATCTTGAGACACGACGTCACTTATTATCAGGTTAAATTGAGGCCAAAACACTTGTCATAAGGTATATAACAAAAAGCGTAAAAACCCTTACCTTATTTAAATGAATTTTAATATGCCAACCTGAAGTTTGAAATCCTGTCACTAAATGCCAATACGTGTATTCCGGCAGCATCACTTGAAAACGAGTACCACTAGCTTAGTGTGTTTACCATCCTGGATCGCATCGTCCCTTAACATCAGGTGAGTTAGTAGTCAAAGCACTGAGCCCATACAGTGTAAAAAAGACGATTAAACAATATCACAGTTACTAAGTTTTTAATGTAACATCTATGCTAGCTATATATAGCAATTCTTCTCGTGTGCACCCTTTGCTCTAGCAGTCTAGCAGCGGCGTGTCGTGTGTTTTCCTAACTTTATTTTTTATAACTTTTTTTTTTTTTTGGTTCTTTATTATTAAAAAAATCATTACAGATGTAACTTATGATATAACTTACAAATTATAATAAATTTAAAACAATAAAATACAAATAAAAATAGAATAAATAAACAAAGCCAGAGAAACTACACAACACTACACTTAAGGCTAGACTTACGAACTAATAGGGGACACGGGGAAACCGCATCAGGGCTATTCCCTTCGACGGTGGCCTCTCCTTTGTCCGCGCCTACGGACAAGTCAACTGGGTGAGGCACACAGGTGCGTCCCTCGTGGAGTAATCTTCTGAGTTCTGGGAGCTAATCCTGCTGTCGATCGGACTCTGAGGGGTCAGGGAGATGCACCCGATCTATACGGGTCATAGACACGGTCCTCCTTCAACTACCTACTCAGCTAGGCGAGGACCGGCGTATGAGATCGCGCGCCTGAGGCCTATATACTAATGACAAGCGATCACCTCTTCCTCTCCGACTGTCGGGAGGTCTGGCGTGCAACGGCGCGATGTTCTGGAGGTGAACGTGCGCCGACGTGTCCGCTCTTCGGAACATGTTGGTTGCAAGGCTGCTTATGAACGCATCAGGCAGGCTCTCTACACGTAAGTCACGCGCAAGTACGTGGTTGCTAACGTATCGCGGTGCCCCCGCGATCATGCGAAGCGTGATGCTCTGTTGGGCTCTAAGCCGTCTCTTGTTCGTTTCCGATAAGCGACTGAACCATGCAGGGGCGGCATAGGTAAATCGTGACCTCAAATAGGTTTTATATAAACCAAGCCTCGTTCTCAAGGGTAGCCTTGAGGTGAGCACTGGACGCAGCATTCTCCTCGCCGCTCTTGTCCGCGCGATCACATCTCCTACATGACTTGAAAAAGTCAGGTTTCGATCTATAGTGACTCCCAGGTATTGAACTTTATCCTTCCACGGTATAGTCTTTCCCTGGAGCGTCAAGCAAGGTGGTAATCTACTCATCATCACTCTAGTCATGAGTGCCTGTGTCTTCCCTACGTTGGCCCGCAGCCTCCATCTCCGTAGCCATTCAGGAAGGGTATCTAGTAGTTTTTGGACCTCAATTTGTGCGTCTTGTGGCGTATTGTCGACGTGGAAGTATGCGGCGTCATCCGCGAATAACGCGAGCTCTGTCCATCCGAGAACTGGTAGGTCGTTCGTGTAAACAGCGTAGAGGCTAGGAGAGAGGCAGCTACCCTGCGGGACTCCGGCTCTCATAGGGAACTCCCGAGACACTTGGCCTTCGACCACTACTTGGGCGCGGCGGTCTTCCAGGAAAGACTTCAGGACATGGAGAATCTTCCTAGGGATCGTGGTGGTCGTTAACAGTTTGTATAGCATCCCCTGGTGCCATACTTTGTCAAACGCCTTCTCCATGTCCAGCAGTACAACTGCGACGTATTGTCTGTTTCTTCTTGCGGTATCTATTATGTCAATGACCCTCGTGAGTTGGAGAACAGTAGAGTGATGTTCTCTAAACCCGAACTGTTCGGCTCTCAGGTTCATGTGCGGCAGCATCTTGGCCAGCACGAGCCTCTCGAACACCTTAGACAGCGTGCTGAGCAAAGTGATTGGCCTGTAGTTTTCTGGTCTTTGCAGGTTCTTCCTGGGCTTCGGTAACATGCGGACCAGTCCAAGCTTCCAGTCGTTCGGGAAGTGCCCCGAGCGGATAATACCATTGAATAACCGCGTCACCGCCGCGAGTGATCTCAGCGGCAGGTGACGCAGCATTGCAACGGTAATGTTATCCGCACCGGGGGCCTTCCTGGGCTTCAGTTTCCCGATCACGCGATTTACTTCGGCCGGGGTGAAGAACAGGGCGTCTGCCGGGCTGCCGCCGACTACAGGCTCAGCCCAGTATCTGTCTAGGTGTCGGTTTACATTGAAGACGTGCTGAAGGTCCGCTTCGTCGTTCGGGGAGAACTGTTCTTCCAAACACGTAGCAAAGATCTCCGCCCGATCAGTTGCTGTGAAGCGTGGGAAGCCATCTTCGCCCAGTAAGGGGCGGACCGGCTCCGGTGTGCTCGATAGCTGCTTACATAGACGGTGTACTGAGGGGACCGAGCTGTCCGTGATAATCTCGTCTATATGGTTCTCCCACGCTTCGGCTGCATGGTCATCTAGGGCAATTTTAACTCGTGTCACCATCGAGTTAAGTCTAGTCTTCGTGAAGGGGCAACGGGTATTCTGCCACTCCCTCCGCAGCGCTCGTTTCTCTTTTATGAGATCCTGAATCCGCCGGGGAAGAGGTTTGAGCCTCGACTCCGTCGGAATGGTGCGAGTAGATTTTTCTCGGGCGCTGCGGATGCAATGGGTGAGTTCACCCGTCATCCGTTCCACATCTTCCGGCGTGGACATCTTTCGCGTCGGTGTGGTGCTCTCTAGTTCCTTCACGAATATTGCCCAATCAATCCGCGTACGTGATGCTGGGAATAATACTCGCGTAGGTGACTCGGAGACTTCGAGAAGGACAGGTCTATGGTCCGAGGGTAGATCCGGCAGTACTGTCTGCCTCGGTGGATTCAAGCGCCCTTTCGTTAACGTTATGTCCAAAACGTCTTGCGACCTCGGGCTATGATGTGTTGGCTCGTCTGGGCCGTGGATATCAAAGCTATAGTCTTCTGCAAGCTTCAAGAGTTGTCGACCAGGTTGCGTATTACATGAGGAGTTCCAGGAGGTGTGCTTCGCGTTAAAATCTCCTGCCATGATCGTTGGCGTACCTCCCGCCATTAATTCCTCAAGTTCTCTTTCCAGCATCTGTGTGGGCTGGTTATTTGGTCGGTATATGGCGTAAGCCTTCAAATCCTGACCATCGACGTGCAACAATACCCCCAGAGCGTAGAGTGACTGGTACTCTTTAAAGGGTATTGGCTGATGTACGACATTCCTCTTGACGAGGACTAAAAGTCCTCGGTACGGGCGGCCACTCGTCGGACTCCTCTCGTCTTTCCTGTATGCGAAGTAGTTAGGGACCCGAAACTCTTCGCCTTGACGCAGGAAAGTCTCCGATATCAGCATCACGTCAATCTTTTGCTCACGGAGGAAGGCTATCAGTAGCCTTCTCTTCCCCGTGAGCGCCTGGGCATTCCAATGGCACACCCTTAACTCAAGCATTGGGATTTAGGAGCTTCAGTAATCCCAATAGGGTGGCCTTCTGACCTTTCTCACCCTCCTTAACGGCCGACAAGATCTCCTGCAGGACACCGAGGGTCGCCGTCAAAGTGTCCAGCTGCTGAGCCGGGGGGGGGGATGGAGGTGCCAGAGGGGCAGGTCTATCACTCGACGCGCCCGCGGTACGATCCTGAACCGCGGACTTCTTCTTCTGGCGTCGGCGTCTTTTCCCAGGTCCAGTAGTCGCACCGCGACTCGTAGGCTCATTGGCCGGCGCCATCAGTGACGCTGACGCCGTCTCCCCTACTGTCGTTTGCGGTGGAATTGCTGACCCTTTCGTTACGCGTCCTGAGAGGTGATCGCCAGTGCGCGTAATTACGCCAGCCGTCCGGTACCTGGCTTCCCTACGGAAGACCGGACACTGCCTATAATTGGCAGGGTGCGGTCCGCTGCAGTTGGCACAGGTCGGTGGCTCTTCAACTGAGCGACCACATTCCCGAGCTACGTGTGGTTCTCCACACCGGACACAAGCGAGTGTTCTATGACACTGCATCGAGCTGTGCCGGAATTGTTGGCATCTGTGGCACTGGGCGGGACCAGTCTTACCGCGCCAGGCTTCTATTTTAATCCCCCTCATGCACAGTAATTCATTTACTGCATAGATGTCCGGGGTTGTTGGTGTCCGCTTCAGGACGACGTGAAAAACGGAACCCGGGCGACCTCCACGCGCCATGATGTTCTTTACGAACTCGGGTTCGAAGCCTCGCTCCTGTAAGGCGGCTGTGATGTCAGCGGGGTCCGTGTCTGAGGGTAGTCCCCTCAGAGCCACCTTGAGGCTTCGCTCGGCAGGCAAGGAGTAGGAGAACCAGGCGATGCCTTCCTCCTTCTCCGCCTTGGTGAGGTAACGTTGTACTACTCGGTACTCGTCTACGCTCTCCGGCAAGAACTTCACCCCTGTCCCAAAGGGGCGAGCGTTCGGAGCTCTGCCGAGCTGTTGGGTCAGCAGCTTGAAATGTCTTTGCCATTCTGGCAGACGCTCCACTATCAGTGGCGGATATTTTGGTGCCGGTGCCTGCTTGACGTTGGGGGCTGAAGGCCCCTTCGACGTATCCGGCTTCGGCTGCTGCTGTTGTTGTTGTTGTTGTGGCTGGTGTGTGGCGGCCGGAGGCATCGGCGTCCCTTGCGCCGGTTGGCGCTGAGGCGCTCCTACCGCCGCCGCGAAAGTCCTTACTGGTGCCGGTGCTGATGCTGCGGGCACAGGAGTCGCCGACACCTTCGCTTTGACCACGCTGGGTCCGGGCCTCGCAGGCGTCGCGCGCGCTGTCCCAGCTGCGGCCGGGTCGTACTGCGGGCTGGCCGCAGGTGGCCGGTGGGCCGCAGGTGGCTGCGGTTGCGCCGCAGGTGGCTGCCGCGTTATTCGGTGGCGTTGGCGCTGCGGGAGCGGAGCGGTCGCTGAGGTTGGAGGTACTGGGCTCTCCGGTCCCGGCTGGGACAGTCGAGCCGGCGTACCTCGCGGCCAGCATCCGCTCCGCAGCTGCCCATGCAGTCAGCTGCCTCTTCGCCGGGTGAAGCGGGGGGGTGGGGGACGGCAGCGAGCGCGTCCTCCTACCTACTCGTAGCTCGTCCTCCTCCTCTCCCTCGCTCCTCTTTCGTCGTCGCCCGCGGCCGACCGGGCTGCGGTCGAGTACCGCCGCGGGGATGGGGGGGGGGGGGTGCTGTGACTCCAGCCGCAGCCATATGGAGGGCTGCGACGTCTTCCGCGCCAGGTGAGCGCCCCTCCGTCTCGGCCTCCGAGACGCGGAGGTAGAGCGCCATCCACCGCAGCATCCCCAGGGAGAGGAGACCCGTCTCAACCAATTGGGCGAGAACGATGGTGTCCCTCTCCTTGATAGTATTTGGTGAGGATGCTGCGGCTGACGGCGGACGCCTCTCAGCGGTTAGGGCGGTCGGCGGGGATCCCGCGCGGCCAGGCGTCGGCTGCACACTCCGGCTGTCAGCGGCCGGGGGGTGCGGAGGTGGGGGGGGAAGCGTCATCCCTTCCCCCGCTCGTAATTGTACCCGCGGATCGCGGGATGCGGTGGCAGGTGGGGCGGGGGGAGGCAACGCCGGCCTCACCCTCGCTGCGGCTACAGGCGTAAAAACGCTCGGCGGTGCGGGGGGAGGCAAGATTATTCTCGCCTCAACCCCCGCAGATGGCAGCACTTTGCGGCTACCGCACGGCGGCGCGAGGGGAGGCAAAATTCTTCTCGCCTCGACCCCCGCAAGCCTGCCGTGCGTAGAAGTGCTCGGCGGTGCGGGGGGAGGCGGGGTATTACCCGCCTCAACCCCCGCAGGTGGCAGCACTGGGCGACTGCCGCTCGGCGGTGCGGGGGGAGGCGAGATAATTCTCGCCTCAACCCCCGCAGGTGGCAGCACTTGGCGGCCGTGTGCCGTACTGGCTGCTGGAGGGCGGGGGGGTGGAACACCCTCCCCCCGCAGTAGTCTCTCGTGCTGTAACAGGTTAGCCGTGGTCAGGCTATAGGTGGTCATATTTATTGCAGCATCCTCGGAGTCCGTATGGTTGCTGTTTGTCATGGAGTCTTCGTCAGTCAGGGCATCTTGACGCGCTTTCGCACGCGTCGGCGTCCTGGGCTGCCTCTTCCTCTTCGGCCTTCTTTTGTGGCCCTGAAAAGGGCCTTTTCCGTCGTCGCTTGATGGCGACGACATAACGCTCCCGCTGATCGCGAACGCGCAGGATAGGGGGGTGGGCTATGCCGAAGCACCTCCCCCGGCTTCACTTCCCCAACCAGCAGCGGAGCTCTGGTTGCACTCCTGTGAACCAACAAGGCGATTGCAAACGAACCACCTGTTGGTTCCCGTCGCTTCTCCAAACTTCCTCGTGCGCTGTGTTCGCGAGGCCGATCCATCTATGCTAGCTTACGGTAAGAATGATTTTTTTTCTCTCTTTATTTTTTAAGGGACTTTTGTCTTAAAAGACATGACAGTCCCATCGTAACTAATCTAAATTAATTCATAAATACTTTAAAACACAACTGGAAAAATAAATTTCAATAAATTATCAACTAAATATAGAAGAACAATACAGCATTCTGGCAGACTCTGATGTTGGATCTGCCAGAATGCTGTGTATGCACCTACATTCCAGATATTAATACTAAACTTAGTAACAACTGTAA
Organism: Samia ricini; assembly: GCA_014132275.2. Classification (NCBI taxonomy): domain Eukaryota; kingdom Metazoa; phylum Arthropoda; class Insecta; order Lepidoptera; family Saturniidae; genus Samia; species Samia ricini. Next base: position 26,215,755 of record AP028159.1, on the reverse strand, counting down.
CCCTATTGTGATAATCAATTGAACATTCCAACAAGAAATGATGGACATCATCAATCCTGTTATATTTGACACATAAAGGAGAATCTGTATTTTTCATGAGATATCCAAACATTCTTGACGGCATGTGTCCAGACCTTAACCTTACCATTGTAACGACAGAATTACAGTTCATATTGATTTGTTTAAACCAGGGAATAGGTGGAGGCTGACACTGATTGGTTCGATATCAAATTCCCTTCTCCTTAGATACTAAATCAAAGGTAAGAATGATATTGAATACACTAAAAGTTTATTTATCAAATGTATTAAATATCATGAATGTGACATTATGGCTTGATTATTAAAACCAAGGATGATATAATAGCGTCACTAATCCCGTAATAACCATAGTTTCGTGATAAATGTATATTCAAATTTTACCAACATCGAAACTCTACAAAGCACAAGGAAGTAGTAGTGTATATCTTTATTAGAACAATGCCAAGGAAAAGGAAGTGCTCCGAAGCTTGTATAATGGCGGTAACCATTATTAAGCCTTTTTTAATTCAGAAAATATATGGTTTGACCTCGTAAACAATGGGTTTTTTATGTATACAAACACCCACACAGATAAAATTTATACCGATCCGAGATAAACGTATCTAATTCAACCATTTTGGAAACACGTAAACTAAAGTATTTTTTTTTAAACGGGTTCATACTATCGGAAGTACCGTAAAAAAAGTAAAATGACTAAATTTTAGATTTATTTTTCATTTTACACTATTTTTAATATACATACGTATTACAGATATATGTTATAACAACAATATTAATTGATTATATTTGTAAAAATGTGTATTTAAAATGTAATGGATTATTTTTTTTAAACAGTATGTTGTAGTTATCTTTTAAAATAAATAAATGATATATATCGCTCGTATAATATCCAATCAGTAATTACTGTTGCACGTATTATAAATTATCTTTTGTATCGATGTCGCTATGCGACTGAATTGCAATAAATCCTCGTAAAAATATCATAAACCTTAATAATTAATTTGCTCATGATGCGGAAATCATGAAACGAATAAAATAGGAACGATTCGCGGGCAACAATTGTAGGGTTATCGAACTGCATTAACATTTCGGCGAAGGTCCCTAGACGCGAGGTCAGCACTAGATTTAATTATATCGACGCGTGACTCTATTTTAAATAGTCGATAAAATGTCGATACCGATCTACAAAGCTGTAATTACGCGTGCACACGAATTCATATGTTATTTTATTTTTTTGTTTAGAAGCTATGATCGGCTATGTTGGCAGTGCGGTCGGATTCCGCGTTGATTCGAAGGACGTAGAGTCAGCATTTTAGATATAGCAAAACATAGTGAAGCCATAGCATGGTGGCATGGCATTTTCTGATGAGCAATTCCAACTTCAATGCTCAACCCTCAAGCTTAAAAATCTATAGCCAAGCATCAATAGGTGCGCCCCGGAAGCATTACTTGAAAGCCAGTATCTTTAGCCTTAGTGTATATACCATCCTGGACCACATCATTATTTGGCATCAGGTGTGTTTGCGGTCAAACTAAAGAAGCCTATACGTATACAAGTAAAAAAATTAAACTCGAATGCAATATTTCATCTACAACTGTTTTCATACATTATACAAATAACGCTAATAAAATAATATTTAACGACATATTTATTCAATCGTTCTTATTCGATTAGTATTGTCCACATTTGGTTTTTGTTTTTTTTTTTTTGAGTTACGGTCGACTAAAGGACTTATGCAGCCCACGCAGGACTCGACAATATTGCTCCCATCAACAAGGTCGCAAAAAAACTCTACACCCAATTTCGGATGCATCCGTTTAATTTTTTTTCTACTAAAATTCCATTTTAATAATACAAGGCGTGAAGTTTTTAATAATCTAATAATCTTACTATGCTCTAGACTATGGCGATACTCCTCTCTCGATTCTGAAAAGGCAGATATAGTCAACAAATAATGACAATTCGGTTTATAATTTTTTCACATTATCATGACCAAAGTTTACCCGTAGTAGTGTTCCATACTTACTTAACCCATTACTTCCATACTTACTCACTTAGGATACACATGCCATTTATGTGTTCAAGAAGATAATAATAATGCACTTTATAAAATTATTCAAGGTGCTTTACACTTAACCTTTTGAAACTGGACTGTAAATGTTAACAATTCTTAAATTTATCGAAATTGCAGGACGCAGCTGTGGCGGAGTCTTGTCAAATAATATTCTAAATTAATTAAGTATAATTATAGAAATTGTATAAATACATATTTACAGATCTCATGTATTCCTCTTAGTGACTGATTAAATAATATTCTCTATATTTTATTTGGTTTCGTATTAATATTTTTCATTTATTTTCACCCGAATTTTTGACCACAAATTCTATCACATAATCCCAGACACTATTAACAATTTCAAGGTTAAAACCTGCGTATGGTTCGACTGCGGAAGCTACCGACACAGCTATTGCGGTTACAAGGCAATACTTGCGATTTTATAAATATCAGTTTGAAAGGCGTGAATATTCGACTAAGATTAGGCTAATTGTATGTCTATTTTGTTACCACCTTAAAGACTTCTTTATTCTCGACAAAAATTAAGTAGATTACTAAAATGCATTATTCTTGTTAATAAACACTAATTGTATTTGATATAAGATCGAAAAGGCTGTTCCATTATTTTCTTTGTATATCATAGTTAGAGTAAAATCAGTACTTGCAATATATTATTATTATAGCTTTAGAAATGTGATTTGTGATTGATAAGTTTGCATTTGATTTGATAGCCTACAGTTGAAATACAGCGTTAAAGAGTATATACAAATTTATGTTACTAGTTGAAAAATAATATTGTTATCTTTGAGTAACTTTAAAAATATGAACATTTATATATTACTCTGATTATTAAATTTCATTTTATTGGTAATGTATTTGTAAAAAACTATGATATATCAAAAAAATATTTACAAAAGTAGTCATTTCATAATTTTTACGATTGTTGCTCCGATACTCAACACATGTTAAACAGTTTTTGTTTGGTAAAAAAAGTTAATGATTTAATTATGATTTTTTAACCGTTCCATCATTTTTTTTTTTGCATTTAAAAGTAGTAAACAGGTTTTCAATTTATTTTTTACTAAAATAATGTATTTTTTCGAATACAGCCGCTGACTGTTCACTTTTATCTCCATAATATGCTACGAATACTGAGTGCCGAGTGTTGCATATACATAAAAACAAGTCTTAACGATTGTTCGACTTGTTTTCAAAACACTGCGCGAAGGAATGAGTAATCAGTTGATAGAATATTGAGTCTATTGTCAGATCTATTTTTATCAATTCGAAACGATCTACATAATTAGCCTCGATAAATTGTCTCTCGTTCCTTCAAATTTTTATTTTACGTAGAATTCATAACATTAATTATAAATCGTGTAACGCCATCTGCAAACGATTCAACTAAACATAAACAGGCGCTCGCTAGATTGTAGTCCACAATAAAAACGTACCAATGTACTCAACTTCTATTCACTCACACAAGTAGAGAGATATAGAAAAACAAGCATTACGCACACACACAAACCCAAAACATTACAGCCTCTTACGTGAAGAACGTAAGCGACTGCGGAACTCAAGATGGCTGACATTGGCAATGGCAGGTCATTGACCCGGTGCGCGCGTAGCCTTCAAAGCTTAGATCTGGCATTAGAGAGGTTATTTTCCGTCTTGTTTTTTTTCTAATTTATTTCTGTAGTCTGTTTTTGTTCGTGCAACTTTTATTCTTAGTTATATCTCTGTAACAATTCAAAAAGTGATAACGCATAATTCACAATATATTTTTCATAAATGTAACATTACTTATTAACGTAAAAGCAGATCGAATTATTTACGTAACAATAATTCGTAACTGTTATTTATAAGCTTAGTAATATTGGCATAAATTTGCAATGTACATTTTTATTTTAATATACACGAGCTAAATAGTTCCACGTGTAGAACGTAATTATAATTTAATATTACTATAAATTGTATTATACAATTAATGGAACATTTTTTTTCCTATATGAAACATAATCTAAGATTCTTATATAGTTACATATACGCCTAATTTCTATCAGTTTTTTAACTTTTTTGTAACTTTGTTCTCATTTAGTATGTTACATCTAAATAATAGATGAGAAGTTAAAACATTTACGATATCCTATCTATACACTGTATGTGACGCAATTTTAATAAAAATATACATAAAAATGACAAATATAAATAAATAAAGAATTACTCTAATCACTAATAGAAATTTATTAAAAAATAAAGCATTATGGAACTGGTAAAATGATTTCTTAAATGTTAATAATAAATAATTATATAAAAGATTTCACATCGTTTAAATAATTATTTATATTACTGGCTAATAATTAAGATAAGTAAAGTATTTTATTTTCATTCCAGGTATCATCATTCAGTGATATAATTAAAATCGTATTCGAAAAAGAAATGACAAGGCTAAGTTTAATAGAAGTAAAATGAATCACTCGCACATCGATGATGCAATAAGAATATAACAATTTAATTATTAACAACTAAAAGTACAGTACGAGGCAAGGTTACAATGTACATAATTATAGTTTAATTAAATGAATACATCACACTAAATAAAAACTCTTTGCTACATCCGTTGAACTCAATAGAGCGCAAGACGGCAAAGTAACTTTAATCATAGCAAGAACGAGCGCTAGTGGCTCCGCCATACGGCTGTCCGCGGTAAAAGCGCGGAATGTAGCTCAAGCTAACGGTGCACGGTTGTGCGAAAAAAACTCAAGTTCACTATCACGGAAGATTGCACGTCGCCGCAGACGCCATTACGGCGCGGTTACGTCGCCAACTACTGGTTATTATGCCACTTTGTGCCTATGTGTTACACAAGATGACTTCTCTACCGATTGTAATTATTTTTATAAAGGCAACTTACTTATATTTACAAGTTTATTGTAGCGTGTCATTTATGAAAAGAAAAAAAAGAAGCAAGATTTGTGAATGTAAATACAGTATAATAATTAGGAATGCTATCTTGATATAAATTAACTAAGAAAATATTTGTCATCCACTGTGTTGTAGTTTTGAAAGTAAAATGTTTTTGTTTTTATTTTCATATGTATTTTTTTTTTCTTCTTAATATGTCGATTGCGCATAAAAACGGAACCAAAGGAAAACAATCGAAAGCTGGCGTAAACGCCAGGTTAGTGCTCAAGGGGTTAACTATCCAATATGAAGTAATTCTTAATGGATCTTTTATCCCGAACGTCCGCACTGTTCCTTAATATTTGCTTGACTATTGGTATCAAATTTGGTAATTTAGAAGTTAATATTAAAACTTAAAGTTCTTCAAAAAATACTCTCAACGAATCGTAGAATATATAGAAGAAATAAAAATGATATGCAATCATTATAATTAATTTCATTCACATTGACAAGATTTCATGACGAGGGACTGTTAGTTTACGAGAAAAATCCGGTATTTTCTGCTCCATGTTAGTATTTACTAGGCACTTTCTGGCGCTTTTTTTTGTTAATTATTTATTGAAATGTAACACAAATATTATAGGAATTTTAGGATAATCAGCATAATTTTACGTCTTTCTTTTATCAAAAAAAATAAGAGAAGTGAGCCAGGAAAATCATTAGAATGATTTCTTATTTCAATTCACGTACAATTCTTATTTCAAATACGTAATAAATAATCAAACCAAATTGTATAAGATTCCACCAAAATGACAATAGTATAGAATCAAATAACCCACAGTAAGAAAAAAATAAAAAAATTTAATAAATGGCAAACAAAATTTGTCTCTAAAAACATCAATAAATAAGTAGTGATACAATTTATTGAGTGAACTTATGAAATTAGTTTGAAAACATCTGATATACAGTAATTAATGTTCAGATCCGTCCGCAGTGATGTAATAACTTCTCAGAGATTGTCAACGGTTTTTGTTATAGATGGTTTAATCACGACTAGTGAATTCGTAAAATTCCGCGCTCGTTTTTTTCGAACTTCTTAGTTTCGTTCGATTTAACGACCTTAGAGTTTCATAAACTGTATTGTCATAAAAAACCTATTCATTACCCATTTTCTGTGACTATAATAATTTGGATGATACGTTTACTTAACAGAAATTTTAGTGGGGAATTACAGAAATTAATTTCTTTTAAAACCAATTTATAATAACGTTTATAAATTTATTCTTTATCCTTTATAGTATAAAAGTTAACATTTATCTGTCTGTTCGTCAGTTGGCTTATATTTCGAGAACCATAGTACCGATTAAGCTTGAGTATAAATTTTGTTATATTAAACAATGTATAACAAAATGTATAGAAAAAGTAATCGGAATGATAGAAAAAAACGATTGGCAAAAATTACCACTGTCTTGTTTCTCCTTTCATCCTTATTTAAAACATACATTATATATAAAGGCAAGGTCTACCTGTCTGCTAGTATGTATACGCAAGCAGAGCCGCGGAAACACAGCTAGTATAAAATATAATGTAATTATTTAGTTACATGAACAATGTTTATCTAGCAACGTAGATTGCCACGGTTATGATGTGGGAACCTTGAATTGTTCCCTCTCAGGCAACAATTATTCGCAGAAGTAGTTCTTACATTTAAAATGGTAATTGTAATGTAAATTTGTGTTTTCTTAAATTTACTTAAAATTTAAGTTTCTTTAAATACTATATAATATCTGGATTCTCTCATAATTAACCTTTAGTCATTTACCGAAATAAAGTCGTCGATTAAGAACTTTGTAATAATTTTAATCTTTGAATATTGTCATTTACTAACTATATTTTTGTGTATAATTAAAACAAAGAAACAAAATCAATCACATGTTTTGTTTTAGAGGATTAATTATGTTTACGATATATCTGATGTTGATGATTACAAATAAAAATGAACCTTAGTGTATAAGGCAGAGATTATTTGTTCCATAAAATTAGATACATTTTAATTTACCTATATTTTTAACGTATTGATTGAGCCCAAACAGCTGACGGTAGGTCAGGAATGAGCTGCTAAGACCATAATTTAAAATCTTATTATTGATTTGCTTTATTTTTAGAAGGAAGAATATCCTCAAGCAATTCGTAATAGGGTGTTCAGTTTCTTAAAGTTTTGCACCTTGTGTTATCAAATTATATTTATCGATACATGAAAGTTTATTGAAAAAGCTGATCCAACAGGTGCCTGGAAGGGATTTGATTATTTGATTCTTTTGTTTTTAATTTGATATTTTAAATTTGCATAATAACACTTTTTAATGGATACTAAACTGGATATCCGAATGTTTTTAAAAATTACTTTTTTTTAAATTTACGCTGTATTGTTTGGAAGTACGGCTGCGGCCCGACGAGGTCGCGACCATAGTACACTTGCAAAAAACCATTTATAGTAACACGTTAAAGTGCGTTGCGTTCCCAGTTCAGCAAGTTTGTTTAGACTCACCTAAATGATTTAGCACTGACAGATATTAGCGACTGTCGATAGATTCTAATCTCTTGGTGATCGTCGTTAACATCTCGCAGTCCACTCCGGAAACGGGTTAGTACGTGTTCCGATGCCCAACTGAAGAGCCTACCACCACTTAAACTTTCATGCTGTAGCATAAACGTATTATACTGCATACCACAATCCTGGTACATGGGTTGTGTAAGAAATCCTGGTATAGCTAGGGCAAATTCTCTGGAATTAACGTCTAGAGTAGCACAAGCTGAGGTCTGTACCACTTTGATACTATTGTGCTTGCTACCAATCTACTGGCTAAGCGCCCTAAGCGGTCGGCCCAAAAGTTCTGTGTAACTGTGAAGGGAATTCCAGTCAACAGTAGTTAGTCAATTAAAGATAAATGGTTGTCAGCTTTATTGGACTGTACTTCACTTAAATTCAAATGAAGAGCAGTCACTTTGCTGAGCTAATAATCATATGTCTATTATTGATATTTTCTATGGACTAGCATTCATTAATTATTAATTAAGGTCGGTTAACATTAATTTCTCGGTGTTCATTATTTTCTTTTAATTTGTTTGAAAAAGTCCATAATATTTTTAAAACTTGAAAGTTGCTTTGTTGGATAATACTGTTACGTCGGCTTTAAAATACCACCACAATGAACCGATATAAGAAAGAACATGTAATTATTAGTTTAAGACTGATTCCATGCTGATTTCGAGAAATTCAATGTTGTCGTAATAAGGTAAGAAAATTATTAATTACATTTTACATGTATGATCTATATAATAACGGATATACCAGAGCGATATTGTTTTGCGATGGGAAATACTAACCTGTTTTTCTAAGAAACTATTTATGAACTGCAATGTGCTATGTATGTGATGTAGAAATCATTGGCGTAAGTTAACTACTAAAAACTAATCTTCCCTTATCCACATAGCAATAGACAAAGTACTGAATATCTTAAGAAAAAACATATGAGAGATTCCTTACCCATAGACCTTTTAAATACCAGATAAGTCTTTCAAATTATATATTTATTTTATTATAATTATTAATTATTATCCAAAAGCAACTATTATATGTGACAAAAAACAATTAAACCCTTTATTTCTTTATTACAGTAAAATTATTTAATTATTTACGCATTAATATACAAAGATGAATCCAACATAATAAATATTTTCTATTACATATGATTAATCTCTGCTATGTTATAATAATAATTAAACAATTTTAGTTTTTTTATTGAGCAACTTTTGAATTATACTCTTATTTAAGTCAAACTTAAATGTTATCTATGCTAATAATAAATATGAAGTCTTGTCTGTAAATTTCATTTTTGTTTCGAAATTTTATAACAGATGCCTACTTTAGCCATTACCAATTTCGATTCTGACATTCCGAATTTAAAACAAAAGCGGCTTGATTGATTTTGATAAAACTTTGTATACGGGAAGTAGAATAATTATCAAGGAGCTATTGCTAAGCATAAATATTTTAAAATTATTTTAGAATTCGTAAAAGGAAAATTCCAAAAATGGATGACTGTTTTGATACAATTTCGTGGGCATAAGGTAAATGTTAATTAGGGATTGATAGGGTATAATTTAAAAAAAAATTAAACCAAGAATAAAATATTTAGACAGCAAACAAAGTAATAATTTAACCGTAAAATATGTTATTTATATATAATTTGATAAGCATTCTATAATTATATGGTCAATATCTTATCTGTGAGTATTATAGTTCTATGACAGGTGCATCTTTGTTGTTTGTAGGAAATACATCGGTTTTATAATACCACACCTGCGGCGTACTCCCACGGTCGTGAATTATTGCCAAAGGCACAAACGGTCTACTCATAGTAGAACTGATGCACTATACATTACTTGAATTTTTAATTCAACACCCATTAATTCTTTCATTGTCTTGGAATTTTCATCTTGTAACATTTATTTGTATATTAAATTATGAAACAGGAGAGTTAGCAAGTATATTTTGGATTTATTTAGCAAGTTAAAGTCAAACGTGATATCATTCTAAAGTTCCGATAAGTAATAATCAATATAATTCATTTACTATAACAGTATATAGCTCACGGTTGCGGTTTCCTCGCGCCAGTAGATATTTATGTCGCCCTAACGACTTGCCAATTAATATTAGTGTGAAACAGCGTAATACTTGTAACAATTTTTTTTTAATTTCTTCTAGAATTGTGGATATATAACTCGACCCGTAATGGTTTAACTAAAACCTTGTAAATGTTAGTTAATATTTTAACATTTATACAATTACACATTAGTTTAAAAACGTTAGACAATCACTAGATATATAAATGGACCATAGTTACAGTGATATTTCGGCTAGTTATTATTTTTATTTTAAAGGTTATTATGTTTTGTCTAATAAGGGACTCTTAAATATCAAAATATACTACAATTAGACAGTCAAAATATTAAACTATAAATACTGTATAGTCAAGTTCTTATATTTACGTAGTTAAATAATTAAAATCCTACGTCAGTTGAAAGTTGTTAGAAATATTTGTAAATTCGTTATGCTTCATTTTTTAACAGTCAAACTTTGTTCTTTATGGACCTTAAATATTCCCACACTTAAAATTGATGATGCTTTCACTTGTTCAGACACGTTTTACTTTATGAAAATATTTTTTTTCCAACTTGTATTTTTTGTTTGTATAAAAAATCCCTTTCGATTTCCGTTCAGGCGCCATCTGCCTTCATCTTGTCATCTGTTTGTTTAGATCGGTATTGTTTTTTTGTCCGATCCCGGATTAAACCGGAAGTCATTCAATCAATGACTGTGGTTGAATATTCCATGTAAGTGAAGTGTTTATAAGGTGAGAAGATAAAAAAGTAATTAAAAAAAATTATATTATTTCAAAAAAATAAGTTTCTGACGAAGACAACAATTTCTAATTCATATGATGTGTTAAATAAAAAAAGGTCTCTAAGAGAAACAATTTAAATAAGATAAAAGATAAACGCGAGTTTATTAATGTAAATGTAAACATAAAAAGTGGAATTTTAACATTTTTGGGAATAGGCATAAATTGAATAAAACTGTTGACAATTCGTTTTATAAAAAATGCATAAAGATCGATATAAGGTGTATATAGTAGAATAAATTCAAGTTATTTAAAGAATGATTCATTGTTGGGGTCGAAATTCCGCCCGTAGTGGTCCATAATGATTCATATTTTATCCCGTTTACTTTTTTACTAACATTACATTTTTAATCCAAATATTAAAAATTGCAATTATTTATTCTATGCTATTGGTTTCACTATTATGAAACGTTACAAAACTTTTATTTACACAAAGGATCTAAAACTCAACGCTTTACAAAATAAACAACTGTTACGGTAAATAATTGTTTTAAAATATTACGCATAAAAGCTTTACTAAAATGCCGACAATAGCAAGAACTATATTTCTATTTACTCTTGAAATGAAGTTTCTCAAAGAAGGTTTTATTACTTGCGATTACACTTACAGAAAGTCTTTTCTTAGGCAGGTAAATATAGCAACAAAAAATGTAACATCAAACGAGCCGGCGACGTAAACTTTCTTTTTGATAAATCTTTTTAATAACATCAAAGTATTTAACTCATAGTATTATATATTTCTTACAACTACACAATTGTATAACACAATTTTTTGTATTTATTAGTTAATCATTTTCCTATAAGTTCTATATTATTTTAAAGCTTTTAAAAGCTAAAAACACTATCTCATAAGGAATTGAACATGCGTCATTTGTTTTATTGGAGTATTGTGTATTACTGTATAAAACAATATTAAATGAAGTCGCTTTATAAATGATTATGCTAATGACTAATGAACAAGGCAATAATTAAGGTTTGAATAATTATTACACTTAACCTAGATTACTGTATTTGCGGTCGCTTGGTAAACTTATTATAAGTTATTTTCATTTGAGAATCTGCAAATTTCATAAATCTCACTGATATCATATTCACCGGATGCAACATAACGCTCGAACTTGAATAAACCTTAAATGATAAATTTCACGTATCTCAAAATGTGGGTAACAAAGAGAAACTTAGTTTTTATTCTTGTGTGATATTGATCAAATATATTTATGTGGGATGACCATAAATTTAGATTCATTAGCAATTGAGGACACTTGAGAGCGTTTAAGTCTTAATTTTATATATTTAATGTATTTACCTAGATGACAAAGCTTTTATTGGTTTAAGGTAGTTCAGTGACCTAAGAGATCAGACAAAGAAGAGTAGGTTACATATTGATTTTAATACTTTATAGTTTTCTTTTATTATTATTATTTATATTTAATTTAGGGACTTGGGTTCACCAAGAACATGTCAGTCCCATCGTAACCTAGACTTAAAACTAACAAACTATACCTTAATATTATTAGCAAGCTTCCACAAAATATTGGTTTCTACACTTGCATACTTTATAGTTGGTAAAATTATTTTGGCTAATCTAATAATAATATAATATTAATCCATTTGTAAAGACTTTATTTTTATGACTTTCCAGAAACAGTACAAAGAATGAATTTCAACTTTCAAATAAGTAAAAACTTACCAAAAAATAAAACACGCGGATCACAATACGAAGTCATTAAATAATTCTCATATAGTCATGTATCCCATGAAATAAATAAACTTCTCCAATCGTGAAGGTTGTGATAACAATTGACTAGGAAAATAAACTTTACAGTCTTTGTAGTGAATTAAAAAAAAAAACCTATACATTTTATTAAATTGTTATTGTTATTATAAATCTTGATTTCTTTATGGTGTTTAACAAAACTTTTGAAGAAATATTTCAACTATTCTGTAATTTAAGTTACCCATCTGTTATTCGATCATTTATATCTACCAGAAAGTGAATAGTGCACGATAGGATTAATTTATTGTGTTATTTCTTGACGTAATTCTCAAAAAATCATAACTATTACATCAACATAAAATTTACTTAAATAAAGAGACTCATGGTTATACTACAAATAAGGTTAAATATAGAAAAAGGTTTACCATGACAGGAGTACATCTGTCGGGGTTCCCACGGATCATAGGAAAGGATTGCACCCCTAACCCGTCTCATACACAGCATTTTTTTTTTTTCAAAATCTATTACACTTTTTGCTTAAGTTTAAAATTAATCAACACGTCGTATAATCAAATTTAGTTTTAAATTTTTTTTAATAATTATTTTACATGAAGTAAAATTGTAATATAATATATTCTACCTATTATCTGATTTTCACCATCGTGATTGTTAAATCATTTTTTTTTAATAACATTTTTACACCGTGTCCCAAATAAAAACTCATGTTTTATAATTATTAGCAGTAGAACACAGGGAGTAATTTAAGAAAAGAAGCATATAGTGAAATATTAATTTGTACTATCAGAAATTTCTGAAGAAAATATAAATTACTAACAACCATAATGTTCACCTTTAGTGCAATACAGTTTGCGTGTTTTTGAAATAAAAATCAAAAATACTATCAAGCATTCCAGCTACAATGAAAGAAAATTAGTGCGGAATTATCAACGAAAAGGCATTAACAAAAGACATCAACGAATGCCGATTGGTTTCTAGTGATCTTTGAAGCTTCATTTAATTTTGTTTATTTTACAACCTCGCATTCATAAATTACCATAAAACGTAATACACAATATTTGCCAAAAAGCTAACATAAACAAATTAGGTTCATTAATTGAAATTATTACTCTTTAATTCCTATTTCAATCAGATTACCTTAAGAAATATGTTTTGTCATAAGAAAACTTTTTAAACCAATCAATTAAACCAAATAATGTCACACCATTTTCTTAATTAATTTTCTATGAATTACTGTACAAATACTGTTGGAACTCTGAATGTAAAATTACTTTAGAATATGATAAACTCTTCTATTTCCTTCTCTATACAAATTTGTTTAACGGCTTGAATAGTTAACAGTGTGTACAGTAAATTGTATATTCATTCATAACTAAATATTTAAAAGAATCACGTAATTATTTATATCCGGCTCCAAATAACAAAAGCTACTGAATAAATTATTATACACTTGTGGCTTATATTATTTATGGTTTGTGTTAATTTCTCAGCAGTTTGTGTATTAATTTACTTAAATTAAACCTCAAACACTAATCATCGCTGAAATTATTTACACCTGCTTTTTAAATACCACATATTACGAATAAATCACTAAAATTACCATTCATAGTGTAATACTCAACAATCATCAGTCGATGGAAAAGCTTTTACGAAATTACTGTTCGTGTATATTGTAGTAACATTGTGAAGCTGTTGCAACAAATTATTTTTGCTAAACACGTCCAAACGCTTTTAAAAGGAAAACAAGATTTTATAGTTTTAAAAGGAAACGGGTTCTGTAGAAAGTTCTCATATAAAAATATGTATTTGACCATAAACAAAGACTTGTTTTGAAAACTATTATTTAGTCAAATTAAAAAAGGTCTCAAAGTATTGTTATTTCTAGAATACTATATTGTATGGACTATTACTAAATACTATAATAATATAATATATATATATATATATATATATATATATATATATATATATATATATATATAAATATATAAAATATATTTTATATATTATGGCATTCGTGGCTTAATACTAAAACGTTGCTAAGATTTATAGAATAATATTCACATATGTAGGTACTTAAAAAGCAAAGCTTATTGGCTAATAGAGAGAGAGAAGCTTCTCTATTTGTTTTAATTGGCTTATTACTCGAGAATCACTTAACCAATTTACATGAATCTTAATGTGTCGAGTACTCATAAAAATAAGACAATAGGAAAATAATGGACAGCTGGCGTAAACGCCAGGTAAGTGCCAAACGGGTTAAAAGAATATAGATTTTTTTCTGGACAAGTCTTAATTTGATAGTATATTTTATTACATTCAAAAATATAGTATTTATTTATTTATTTCTAGGAAACCCAACAGCATACATAACTATATAGAATAACACATATTGTTTAGTAATTAAAGCCAAGACAGGGTTCCACAATTACTTCATAGTGGTATATAAATATTAATAATAGTAAATTTCTTTGCTTTTATAGTCAGATATGTTTTGTTCTTTACAAAGTTATTCCACCATTAGTATATATTTTATTAATAATGGATGACCTAATCATACACGTTTTTAACAATTGTATATTAAATAAAAAAAAACAACAGAAACTCTTTGTTTAGTTACATGGGAAAATTATATGTAGTATTCCAAAAAACAAGATTAAAATACGCTGCTAACGAAATGCAACAGCATACAATACTTTTTTTTATACTGTACAAAACTCATTGATCCTGGTGCTATAACTATCCCTTTGAACATTTCATGAAAGCGCAGACCAGATGACTCACAGCCTTTGTATTATCATTGTAACCACAAGCGCAAATTGCAGAAACCTTGTTTCCTTTTACTACATATTACATGCTTTTATTACAAATGTGTAACCATTTAGAATAAATACGATGTACATCATTATTGTTTTATAGAGTCGTATCAAAAATAGAAAATCAGCTATTTTTTTTTGTCCTTTAGAAAACTATTTCGTTTTGAACAAACAAACGATAGAACACATTTTAATTTGTAGCTTTTATATTTTAATCCCTTGAGCACTAACCTGGCTTTACGCCAGCTTTCCATTGTCTTCCTATTGGGTCATTGTTTTGGGTAATCGACATATTAATGAAGTAACTAACTAAATAATGTCAGGCACCTACAACAATATTCTATACATCAGACCAATTAAGTAGGTAATTAGTTTTTATTCTATAAACCTTGATATTACATTGAAATTTACAATATTTTTGCTTATTTCTATTTACAAAAAAAATATTTTTTTCTAAATATTTTTTTTAAATAATGAAGTTTAAATTAATCGTTTACTTTGCTTGAATACATTGAAATCTTCACATGTAAAAAATGTATATTTAGACAGATTTCTTTCAATGATAAGATTACAGATGAATTTTGTTTCTATAAATACTAGCATGGAAAAACATTAACAATTGGTAGAATACAATTTATATCGTTCATGTTATGCGACAAATACTACCCCATGGCGGCAGATGAACTTCCAGTCATTTCTATAGTAAGGTGTTTGTCATTTATTTGATGAATAACTTTCATTTTGCATTATACCAACTGTGTGTTTTGAATAGTTTCGCAATTGTGCGGTAACACATTGCGTATCTTTTATATCGATCCAAGGTGTATAATGGATACAATGTGTTCTGCATAACCAATCATAAGTACTTTATTATATCAGTGAATGATGAATTATGTCCTTTCATAAAAATCGAATGGATGATTTTCTTACGGAGTATACGAAATGAATGAAAATTGGATATTATTTATAATTAATGTAATGTTAAAATTAGGTCAATGCATGGTATACATGGGAACTTAATTTTTAGCTATTCTAGTCTAGTAAGCGCTAAATTAAAAAAAAAATTGTTAAGGCCCTAAATGATAGGTTTTAAAAGTACAAAGGTTACAAAGGTTTCCACTCAGTAGTAAAACTTGTATCTATAAAGATCTATGATTGATATTGAAGTCTGATATTCAACGTAGATGCGTTTATTGATCACATAATTTACGAACGAATGGTACACTCACGCACAACAGTTTTAAGTTGAAAGACCGATTAAAATGTTTGTTTAGCCTTAATTACTTTACAAATACTTAGAGATGGTGCTCCGGTGCTGTGTATTACGATATGTTTGGTGTGCACCCACGTCTTTCCACTCCTGAGTTATTTGTTGATTTACTGGGTACCATCGAGACGGATCGCGAGTACTTACAATGGATACATAGTACGCCATAGGTTTGTTTTTGAATTAATAATAATGTAAACTATAGTGTATTCTTTTTAAGGATGTACGTAAAAATTAAAGATGTAAATTTTTTCTTCATTTTTGTGATTCCTTAATTTTGTATAATCAAGAATAATTAGAACACTTGAAAGAAATAGTTTTAAAAGTTGATATGGATATTAACTTTGTTATAAAATTTGTTTATATTTTTTGTAGGGATTTAAATTAAATTAATCACTAATAAAATAATTTATCAGATGTTTAGATTTTATTTAACTTTTCAATGGCGGTGTTACGAAGTTAAGTGCAAACCTCGTGGTGTACTTTGAAAAAACGTCGGCTTGTTTCTCTGGAGCCGTATTATATATATATATATATATATATATATATATATATATATATATATATATATATATATATATATATATATATATATATATATGTATTCAAAAATTTAAATATTACTGTTAATGATATTATCGTGCATATTACCTATATTTTATTTGTTTGTACACTGTATTGGTTTAGTGCTTTAACCACAATCTCACTTGATTTTAAGTGACGATGCGTACCAGGTAATTAAAAACACTAGATGTACTGGTTCTCAAGTTATACAGCCGGAATACATCTATTGGTATTCAGAGAAAGATTTTCAAATTTGAGGGTGGTAGCTACTCAGGCGGACATTATTAGATAACGCCCGACACTATGCTGTTGTTTCCTCACGATATTTTCCTTCATCGAGAGCTCAAGTTCATTTTACAGTTGGATAGATGGACTCGAACTTAACACGGAATGCGACCGCAGAACCAATTGCGCCAACATCGTTTCAAATACTTGTAAAGGATTGGTTTTAACTACCTTCCACAGTTTTTACGAGGTTTTCCACAGTTTTTTTTTTTTATCCTTTATTAATTATAGTATTTTTTAATGAACAAATGTTTTATAAAATACACTCTCCGTAATGCAACAAATGTTATGTCAGATGTCTATTAACTAAAACCTCATGACACTTTCCGATTTGTCTTTGGTCCATAACGAATGAAATAATGCTTTTAATCAATATTGGTATCAAATGAAACAAAGATTCCTATTATAAACAATTTAACGTATTTCCGTACATATTTTCCTTCATAATTTGTTGTCTTTCTATTTTAAGATACTCGTTCTTTATTATTTAATTAATACATCATTGTATTGAATACATTATATAGTGTTGTATTAAAACTAATTGAGGAAATTTAATAGTACTTAGAAATTTTAACATTTGAATTGTTTAATTACGTAAAGTCCATTTGGTGAGAACTTTTACTTTAAACGTTACCCAAAACTATCCGTACAATTATGACTTTAATTATAATATATGAATGGAAACAACAAACAATGTATTCATTTATATGAGAAGTGTTGGAAAATTATTTTTATAGTTTGTTAACCGTTACGTGCTATAGATAGTTAAGGATTTTGTACAGTTCGTGATATTTATTGTTTAGTGATTCATTATTTTAACTAAGGAATGCTGTTGACTTTAAGGGCTTTGACAGCTTCATAGAGGCGTGCGCTTGGAACACTCAGCCGGGAAATAGCAACTAGCAAGTATTTATTCGCTCGCTGGACAAATTTTGTTGACAATGTTTCAGCCAACCTTTATGGTATTACGATCATATACTAACAGGTAACAGAACGGCCGCTTCCATCCTAAGCTAAGTTTTAGAGTTTCTTGCTTAAAGAATTTAAAGTTACTTTGTAACTTTACTGCAGTGCTTTGGATCGAAATACCATACTCAGGGGTCAAATGGACGATTAGGAAACGCTTTTAACTTTATCTTTTATTTAATTACATACACATATGTAGCTTGATCATTAAACCTTCACAACTCGTATGAAATAAACGGTTTGGTATAAATTAAAACATAAGACTGCCTCGGCGGCGCAGCTGTATCACGGTACAACTGTCGTTCTGAGGTCTCGGGTTCGATACCTGGGTCGGGGCAAGTTATATTGGGTTTTTCTACTCAGTATCATCTCGGAGTCTGGAATTTGTCCCGATATGGCGACAGGCTCGCCTCCTGTCACATCTGGGACGGGACTAAGGTCTGCGAAATATGGGTGAGGTGTAGTTCGCTACGTTCACCTTTGTCTAACCTATCGGAGATAACAGGTATGAGCTTATGTTACGTTATCTAAAACATAAGATATTTTTTCCATATAATTTTTTTTTCCTTAAAGATATGTTTTTTTATAGTCCCCCGCCGGTTTCCCTCTGGCATGACCAGAGACTTTTTTCTTTTTTTCTTGAAGCGTGATCTTTTGCTTTTACTGTTTTCTTTTATGTTGCTTATTCTTTATTTATTTACATGTCACATTCATATTCATTACATCTAGCAGTAATAATTATAAGTCCGATTTACTATACAGCATTGTCAAAACCCATGGTAGTCACTTAACTCTAGTAATATAATAAAGATTTAAAAACTTAGTCGAATTAACATTAATTAAAATTAGAAGTATAATTTATATAAAATTAAGTAAATTCATATTAAAATCCACAATTCAATAATAATTTATAAATTTGTAAAATTTGTAAAGAATTTTTTTGTCTGGAACTCAGTCATAAATTCAAGTTAAAACAAAATTGAAATTTTGTAAAAAAGATTTTTTTTTTTTTTTAAAGATATTGAAATTTCCTTAAAGATATTGGATTTCCTTTTCTTATTCAGTTTGAGTTATGCATACGTAGTTAAGAATCTTAATAAGCTTAATTTAATATTTTATTTTATATTAATATGAATAGTTTAAACACAAAAGTTTGTTAAAATTCAATATACGATTATGATTTTATAAATCTACTTATACCAAGATTGCAATAGATATTTCATAATAGATATCTATTTCTTAATAGTACCAAATAGAATGCAAAAATATTAGTTGAATGTTCTGTATTCTACCAATATAGTACACATAATAATGTATATTTCTAATTTAGATTCTTTGTAGCGCTGTACAAATACGATCGAAAGACCCATAAAATAAAAAAAATAATTCAGTTTGATAAAAGTATTACAAACAAAATATTAAGGAAATTTCTAATTCCAGCCATATTTATATTTAGTTTTATTGCCCGTGAAACAGAGTACGGAAAAATAAACACTCACTACTTTTATATGTATGTATACATTCAATCGTATATATTTCGATAATAATAATAATAATGCAAACCTCCAGTTTTTATATAGCGTACATGTAATTACGGACAATCGAAGACTTTGAATAAGAGACACTGAATCATATCTACCTAAAAATACGAAGAGTCGATATTATTCTATATAGATAAAAATTAGAGTGTTCAAATTACTCAGGGCAGTTCTCTGGGCCCCATTGTCGAATCGTTGATGACCTACTGCCAGATTATTGACCTTCACATTCACTCGGATTTTTTTTTTCGTAAGTACAAACCTATCATTTGTTCAATGTTTGTTGTAAAAATCTGGTCTGTTTGCACATGTAATAGTGTTGTGAACTTTTGCGATTTGCGAAAATCCTTTTCTGAACAAGCCCGTATAGTGTGAATGGGTATTAAAACGGTTTTCCTTGATATCGTCTATGAAATACTCGCAAAATATGCTATATATTTACAAAAATCATGAATAATTCCAAAAATAAATTAACTTAAAAACTTTAAAGTTTACTTTGTAACTTTACTGCAGTACTTTGGATCAAAATATCATTCTCAGGGGTCAAATGGACGATTACGAAACGCTTTTAACTTTATGATTTATTAATTACATACACATATGTAGCTTGATCACTAAACCTTCAAAACTCGTATGAGTAGTTTAGTATTTTAGTTTTTTTTTGTTTTGCCTTAATGTGTCGAGTACCCATAAGAATAAGACAATAGGAAAACAATGGAAAGCTGGCGTAAACGCCAGGTAAGTGCTCAAGGGGTTAATTACCAGGTGATAATTTTTAACTGATATTAAAAACATATAAAGTAACTAAAATTGAAAAAATAGTACGCAAATATTTTATTAAGACAATGTTCATGTATGCATAGTTTATGTTTATAAAAAAAATGTGTCATGCATTCAACTTACAACTTTTAGTTGCAATTAAAAAAAACTATAATAATTTTAATTACGCTACATACATAGTGATATAATTATGTGGAATCTTTAATCCAATAGATTAGCAAATCATTTTGAAATATCATATCTGGAAATGACAGTCATCTCTTATGTGTATACTACGTGTAGCTTTGCCGACATCTTTCTATGATTCGTAGATTTTTTGTTTATTTAATAATGGATCATGCTTTTTTTACTGTGACCAATGGTACCTACCATTCGCAGGGCGGCCAGCGACTGACCTACATTATAGTCGGAGTATTGACCTCAGAACTCACTCTGTATAAAATTAACCAAGCGAGAATTCATATCGTAGTTTTTCGTGAATTCGTGGCGTCACCATTCAGTAATGTGGTTTTTACGCTGCATAAAAATAATATATTCTGTTCGTTCACGTGTCCAATTTAATGTTTGCTTTTTTTTTTTACGAACTATAGAGATGATGACAGTTTTATTATAATACACGTATTGTTTGTTTTATATTATCGAACATAGATCGACATTTCGATCTATGTTAAGTTGGCTTATTACATTCAAATAAAGTTAATTACCTTGAGCGGAATTTGTGGTTTTGTATTTGTATGCTTGTTTAATCCTATTTATTAATATGGTAATACCACATAGTGATATTATGTAAAAATATGTTTCAGCTGTATTCTTATTACCGTTACCTATAGTTTTAACTTTTGAAAACAATGATGTTATGTAATGATGGAGTCGAATACTGTCTTTAGGTGACAGGAGAAGTTTAAAAGAATAGGCTCTCAATGGGTCAGAACTATCCGGAACATACTTAGGCACTAACACCAAAGATATTGACATATTTTTAGCAATTAGGAGACCTTGCAGGCATCGTAAAATCCCTAACATTATGCAAACAATAAGACTAAAGCACCTTGTAAATAAACAATTATAACCTTAAGAGCAGAACTGTACGCATGCTATATACCAAAGTTGAAATGTACATTTTGCAGTTTGCAAATATTTAATAATCAATTTTCAATTCAATTTCAATCATTTCAATAAATTAATTATCAAACATAATCGCATGTTAAAAATTAAAGGGACCTAATTTAAAAAAAAAAATATATATATTGATAAAACGGAAATTAAACTTAATATCTTAGGTACGAAAATTAAGAAATTGTCTTTTCTGCATAAATTGGTCACAATTAAGAGTAATAAATCAAATATTGGATGTAACTGTAATTAAATCCGATATTTGTAGCCCGGCATAATCCTCTTAAGTAGCTAGCCGGTAAGACAATCACGACAGCCGGTATAATTTGTCGACGATGGTCGCCGTTGCTGTTGGTATCCATCGCACCAACCATTAGATGCAGTACAAACACTTAGCGGAGCTAACATTTATTAGTCTCTAGTTTATTTTACTATGTAACAATGTCACCTGATTTACGTGATGTTGAAGGCCAAGAAGTCTAGAAAATGAACCGGCTCTTGAGTACAGCTGCCGGAACATTCATAGGGGTTTAGCGACAGATGTATGACTTAATGATAGTAGTTACCTAGGTGAGTGCCAAGATATACCTTATCATCATGCAAATTTTAGATACCTCTTTGCATACCAGCATAATATGGGGGATATAAAAGCAAAATCCATTATTGTGCATTTGGAATCTATGCTAATAAATAACATTACAGTGTCTGTTTGTAATATTGAAATAAAAACTTTTTACTAAATGTTTAATTTTTTTCCTCGACCAAATGCCAGAAACCACTTACTTTTTAAAATTCCTGTTGCTCGAACGAGGTATGTGAGGAACACATATCTATTGCGTTCGTGCGATATATATAATAAGATTTTTACTAAAATTGATATTTTGCATGCCCCATCAGTTCCTTTAAAAAATTGCTGAAAATAGTTTTAAATTTATAGTGTTTGCCATAATATTATAGCTTGTAATGATGGAGGTATTAGTGTTGTTATATTTACTTTCATTAGTTAAAACTTGACTGGTTTATGTATTATTGTTATGTAATTCCATATGTGTATGTTATTAACTGTGTGTTTCCCAAATAAATAAATAAATATAAATATCTATCAGGTACCTATATCAAAAACACAATTTGAAATCTGTCTGTCTGTTTGCTCTGGCTAATCTCCGGAACGGCTGGACCCGTCTTGACGGGACTGGCAGGTAACTGAAGTTAGTCTGCGGTACTTAGGCAAATATTTATTTATCGAATATTACATTGGTTTCTGCGTAAAAAAAATTGAAATCATACAATTTTGAACTAAATAAGATTCAAGGACAGCACCATAGAAACAATAATTTCCGGTGATCTTTAAAAAACTAGGATATACTGTATGAAGCGCGGGTGGAGCTACGGACACATAGCTAGTACATATATATATATATATATATATATATATATAGCTGATAATGAAATCTGCTATAATATTTTTATCTAGGTTTAAAAGTTATGTTAGAACTATATGATTGAGAAACAATGATAAAATAGCTTTTAAGTGCGAAAACGCTACTCCCCCGACATTTTATTAAATTTAACAAAATAAGTTATAAGTCATAAGCTGAAATTTTAAAAAAGTACTGTGTAAACAAGAAGCTGAACTTTTACGCTATTGCATAAAACCATCTAACAAAGCGAAGCAAAATTGATTAGATTATTTATTGGGATATAGGATAGGAATATCATTTGATTTGTGGACTCCTAACCAATTCTTTATATTAATGATGTAATGACAATTAAGTCACTTATATTAAAAGAATTATAGTCGTGTTAAAGTTAAGCATCCGTAGATCTTTGTATGTTGTATGTTCCAGTTTTTATGATGACATTTAATATTTGTCCGACTCTTCGTAGGTAGAGGTAGGTAAGATGTTGACCACAGTTCAAACAACTTAATAGTGGTTTGTCACGTCAAGTTTGTCTTGGTTCGACGAATTTAGCACATTTCTGTGTCGTGAGGTACAGGTCGTAGACTTCTGCCGCTTTGCTTTCTCATTAGAGCGTTATGTTTCTGTTTGTCGTACTCGTATGCGTGCCATTTGTAAATCATTTTCAAGTGACATCATTTTTGATTGCATATTTTATTAGGCATTTTTTTATAACCTCATATTACAACTGAGATACATTGTATGAAGTATTTGCAATAAATAATTGAAATAGAGAAACCCGAATAAAAATTAAATTATTGAAAAGTATCTAGATAATAAAAAAAAAACAACTGTATCTGTGCTATCTATATAAAAAATAAAATGGAAGTGTGTGTAATATTAAAATAATACTAGTTACTAAATACATATCACTGTATATACGATACATAAATCATAGTGAGCACAAACTTTCAAATATTTGTCTGTCTGTCAGTTGCAAGTAATCTCCGGAACGGCTGAACCGATTTAGGCGGAACTTTATTCTGGTAGACAGATGAAGTTACTCCGCGTACTCCGTTTAGGCTACTTTTATTTTTCGAAAATACTACGTAAAAAAATTACGGTTCTACGTAAAAAAATATTACTAAATAAAAAAAAACACTCATGAAATTGTGAATAAAATCCGATTAATTTCACTATTTTACTAGGAGGTATTTGAATTCGTGGGAACATACTTGCTTTTTGTAAGTAAGAAAAAAAAATAGGAACATAATTAGGGTTCCGTGTAAAAAAAATTGTGAAAAAAGAAATTCAATTGTCAGCTAGTGTTTGAATTTGTGAGAATTTCTCCTAATACACAAAATAAAAATTAGGAAATAATAAACAATAATAAAAAAATGGGCCAAAAATAGTGGCCCATCGAAACATTATTTTCCAATGATTATTACGCAGAGAAGAAAACATGATACATGGGGGCGGAGCCGCCGGCACACAGCTAGTCTATACATATAAAAAGCTAACTAGTATATTTTCTATGATTGAAGACGTATCACTGGAAAACTATTATGACGATGTAATTTTTTTCCGAACTAAGCTCAGCGAAATGTGGGTGGTGTAGTTCGCTACTTCACCTCTGCCTAACCCTTCGGGGATAACAGGCGTGATCTTATGTTTTATTTATGTTTTTTAATAATGGATTGTAACTCTACACTTTTAGACAAATCTAAATGTTACGATGCATTCTTGTAGGGGTCAAACATTATCAAGAAAATTATTTTATTCAAACAATATTGCGGGCACTAGCTAGATAAATATAAAATAATGATTCTAATTTATTTGAATGTTCAAGACTATTTTTATTTGCATAATTATTACGGTTCATACACTTTAGGACTTAAGAAACTAGAAAATAACGCATCTTTTTCGAGTATATTATATTACTGTACTCTCTGAGATAATACTAAGAATCTTACATAATCATAAAATATAACGTTTCAAAAACTATTAAACTTAAGAAAATAAAGAATTTCTTCGAAAGACGACACACATAGAAAATAATATAATGACACTATACAGTTAAAATATTTTAATAAAAACTTAACTATTATGATGATTTTTCTTGAAAAGTCTTCACACACATCTAACTGTATTGTTGGTGTTTAAAAAGAAATTGTTTCTAGGGAACAAAATGAATTAATTACAATAAAATATTTGATGAAAATCTTAAGTTCACATCGAATGAACTGTTATTGTGTTTTTTTAATTTATTTACGTACAATATACATGTATAAATTCTTTAAAGTTATTTGATAAATATATCAAATATGTATGTTATTTCAAAATAAAAACAAAAATACGGGCTTGAAAATAACGGCAGGTGAATGTCAATTAAAAGTAGGTTTTTGTAATCTAATATCGTAGCAGTTTATGTCGAGGTTGTCCGTACTTAAGGTAACAATGTTGTATTACGGCTTACCGATGGGTACACACGAGACTAGCAGGATACGAACCGGTCTTTTACCGGCAATATCCCAGTAAAAACTAGCATCCGACCATAGATTTTATGATATAAGGTCTACCGTAAGGGCTGTACTGTACTCTTAGTTATTTGTAATATTAACTATCGATCCTCATTGGTTCACCTCTGAACTTTTAATTGTAGAAATATATAAAAATGTTTATAAAGAATGTCTGTAACAATAAATAACCGAAATGTGTGTAATATTGTATGTAATATGTTAACAAAAGCCTTATCACAATTTCACCATGTGGTATGTGACGACGTAATCGAGGATAGTAATCACAGTAAGTATTTTTATATTGAATAGGCTCTGTGCTTTTACCACAATCTCACCTGATGTAGTCCAGGATGACAAACACTTAATGTGCCTAGAGGTACTAATTCTTAAGTGTTGCAGCTGGAATAATCCTGTTGGTATTTGGCGACAGATTTTCAAATTTTAGAGTGATAGCTACCCAGGCGGGCGTTATTAGAAAATGCGCTAACACCATGCTATGGTTTTCCTCACGACGTTTTCATTCACCGAAAGCTCAGGCTGGTTTTAGAGTTGGATAGGCGGGCTCGAACCCGCGTCTATCGTCGCGGAATCTGCAAGCACTACCAACTGCGCCATTATGCTTCAAGCTTAGAGCCTAGGTTCTCATTGTGTGCGATAACTCCCCCTTGTGAAAATACAAGTCCTAGAAAAAATTAGGGGCCATTGAGATAGCGCAGCGAGGTCGTGGACAGACTAAAAATATAGATTTTAAAAAAGACAAAAAAGTTAAGATGGCGGACTCTAGAAAAAACATATTCTCAAAGTGGTGAGTAAAATAAGATTGAGAAACTGTGGCTAAGAGATACTGGCTCTTGTAGGTGCTTGGAGACAGATAATGAAACCTGAATCACCATCATGCTATGTTTTCTCCACAATGTTTTCCTACGCTGAAGCTCATGCTTAGTGTAGTACAGAATAGGTAGATTTGAAACTACTTCCATTGACGTGGAATCCGATCTTATCACTATCATACATTGATTACTGATAAAAAGAGTAAAGGTGTAAAAAATATGAACATCTTTTCCACTGATATATAAAAATACATTCTTTAAGATTTTCCAAATTTCTTAGAAATCGATATTTTTTTTATCTTATTTGAAATAGCATAAATATGTATTACTAAACCAAACAAGAAGGACATTGACAGCAGAATTTAAAATCAATTATTTATTCAAAAAATACCTGTTTGGAACTCTTTATGAATTAATTTTTAAATATTTTAATAGCTTAGCAGTGGATTCGTCAAAGACTAAAAATTTATACTTTAAGTTGTAAAGAAGTCAAAGAACTTAAGTAAAAAAAAAAATAGTATTCGTATCTCCAGAATATTTTAAATGTATCAGTATCAATAATTACGACGTTATTCATTTGTACTTTTGCCTACTCTATTTTAAAATTTGAATTAATTTTTTTATTACTTTTTATACATCGGTAATAAACTATAGAAGTAAATGGTGTTTAGTTACAGGGTTCTATATATTTAATCAGTCAATTAGCACACTTCATAAACGGTACATATATTAGAATTCCAAGTCTAGGAACAGTGCCCCAAGAAAATAAGATGTTCTCATTAAAGATTCTCCTTACTGGCAGATGAGTTAAAATTATTTATCAATTTCGAATACCTTTACCGTTTTCAAATATAAATGAATAAGCTAGAATACTTTGAAACTAAATATGACTTAATATTATAGATAAAACAACTGTAAATAATCGAAGAATGCACGTTATAACAAGTACGACATAAAATAACATGTCATTGCGCGACATTACACAAGCCGCGGTAATTTTGCGACGCAAATTGCGGCCAACCACGACGATTGCGTACTTCGACGCATAGAATATAAGAAGTATCACTCCAGAGAAGTCACTTTGTATTGGTCAGTCACAATTCTCGATAATTGGTATAAAGTAAATTTCGAATACTAATTGAAAATGTTTGTAAGTATGTATTGTTATTTAAGACAACGAAATAAAACAGAAATAATCATATGTCTTAAAACATAACCTAGAATGCAAACATTAATTATTAATAATTTATCCATTATTTTAACCTTCAGTTTCAATTGACATTTTCAGTCGTTTACAAATGGATCACTCAAATAGTAGTTTGATTAACTTTCCTATCGAATATTATGTCTGTAATAAACAAGTAATCATTATAATTATAAAGAAATATGAATAATAATGATTTATTTCATGTTTCATACATTAAAATTATTTAATATAATAACAGTCATGACATGGAGATCCACAATAAAATATAGCACATTGATGTCCGTACTAGCCACAAATCGGCTGTTATTGACTGGATTGGTCAAGATTCTGAATACCTTTGTAATTTTCAACCACCGAGTCAACGAAAGATCTTGACATAGATTTTAGAAATTGGATGTTAGTTCTATATGCGGCTAGTTGCTTGGTAACCATCACCATCTCCCTACTCTTTTCCTATTTTTATTTGGGGTCAGCGCAACTTGTCTTCCTCTTCCATTTCTCTCTATTTGTTGTCATCTCCGCATTCACTCCTTTCCTAAGCATATCATCTTTCACACAGTCCATCCATCTTTTCTTTGGTCTTCCTCTTCCCATGTAACCATCCACATTCATTTCCAATACCTTTCTTACAACATCCTCTTTCTCCCTGCGCATCACGTGCCCATACCAGGACAAACGACCCCCTTATAACTTGTCTGTTATTGGCGTCACTTTCAAACTTCCTCTAATATACTCATTCCTAATTCTATCCATTGCTTGGTAACCAAAGTATTATATATTTTATAAATATGTTAATTGTCTATAATTGTTGCTCTTGGTAACATAGTAATTTGTATTAGGTTTCGAAAGGTTTCGAAAATATGTGCTGTGTATATGGTGGAAATAAACAAATTATTTCTTTCTTTCTTCTTTCAAAAGGGGTAAAAAAAGCGCACAAGTAACAGTCTGCAAATCAACTATTCATATCTAATCACGTCAATAACTCTTTGTAGTCTTCTTTGAGTTAACAACAACGTAGGCAGTTGAAATAGATAAACATGTATATTTTACTCTTTGTACATTAGAGTTGGTAGGGATGTGCAGGAATGGGGCGCGCCGCTGCTGTCACGGTCAAGGTTTGTATTGACTGATATGGACGTCATTTGATTAACTGTTACGACTATAGCGAAACGTTATTTCTATGGACATTGATTTCGTAAACTTTTTTGATTCTTTTAGCGTAATTAGCATTTTATTAACATCACTACTGATGTTAATATGATAAGGTGGTCAAAAATGGAGAAACATAAAGTTTGTAAATGAGATTGGCTAATAAATGCAGCTGAAAGAATCAGCTCGTACTATATAGGTACAAGTTTAAGATGCTGGGAGAACGTTAAAAAATTATGCCTATCACTGTCCTATGGTATCATTATGATAGTTTTCTTCATCTCCTTATAAAATAAAACCCACGTCCATCTACGCAGTGTCTAAGAAAGATATTTATGTGCCGCTAGGTGTGTACTCACGGGTACGCCCACGTTTCATATATATTATTCACTGCGTAATATAGTTTCTAAATAATCTTTGAAAAATAATGTTTTGATGGTGTTGTCCATGTTTACGTGATGTTTACAATTTCATGAGTTTTAATTTTTTAACGTGGAACCCTAATTATTTTGTAAAAATTAAAGTAGCCTTAAGCAGAATAACTTCAGCTATCAACCAAAGAAAGTCTTGTCAAAATTGGTCCAGGCGTTCCGGAAGTAAGCTGGAACAAACAGACACACAGATTTCTTTTTTTTAAATTGTTTTATTGGTATAGATTGATATGAATTTAGTAAAAAATGTTATTTTGATATTACGAACATACACTTCAATTATATTTATTAGTTTAGATTATCACTAACTCAGCGTTTGGCTATAACGTACCTACTTATATACAAACGCATGATCGAATCAGAAATGAGGAGATCCGCAGAAGAACCAAAGTAACCGACGTTACCGGCCCGATGAGGCCAACGGGTTCTCGAATTGCTGCCACATACTGGAAAACAGACCATGGGTAGAGATGGATCGACGAACTGGTGAAGGTCGCGGGTACCCGCTGGATGTGGGCGGCGTCGGTCGTTGTGGAGATCTTTGGGGGCGACCTATGGAGCAGTGAACGTCTTTCGGTTGAATGGATCGATTCAATATTATTGCTCAATTAGTTTGCATTCTATATATCTTGTTAGTGTATTTTTAGATAAATTTATTTAAATAATAAAACCAAATCGCATGAATCTCGTTTTCTTCACGGATATTAGTATGTTACCACGTTATTTTATACGACATGATTTTCATTAAACTCCCGTAAAAATATTATTATTGTAAGAGAAATAATAAAAATAAAATTAAGTAATCTTACATTTAAACTGGTGTTAATAGGAAAAAAAGAACTTCAATATGTTTGTAAAAAAAATTGTCGACACTCGTTTTAAAAAGTAGTTTTTAATTGAAGGATTTTAATTTTTGTTAAATATTTCTATTTTTTTAAGTAATTAACTAATGATTTTTTGGTCGAATTTTTTTTGATTGAGATGATTCAGAAGTCTGTTCTGATGGAATAAGATATACTACTCGTAGAAGTGGGTCCCACAAATATGGCGATATTTTAATAATATTTTTTTGTATTTAATTTTTAGTGAAGTGTTTAAGCATTAATAAAAACTTCTGTATAATAAGTTCTATAAAATAGATTGTTATGAATATTTTTAAAAATTGAAAATAGAACTTTTTCACGTTTGTGACTGCATCACCCCCCTTAAAGTTTATTTCTAGATGGTGTAGCGTAACAAAAATGATTTTGTCTACGTGACGGATAGAGCTAAACTTTAATTATGAAAGTATTATGTTAAACAAAACCATATCATAAATTTTAATAAGCTAAAATCCCCATAAATGCTATAAAATCGAGCTATGAAATAACCAGTCAGGTTCGTATCTATAATGTTATTATGTTAATAAGATATCATCTTTATAGTTTTTTAATTTTCTTAATTCAATTTTTGTAATGTCTGCTCTCTTACCTACCGATGATAAAGAGTCCATTTTTGAAAATCTGTCACCAAACACTCAATAGGTTTATTACGCCAGTACCATTGAAGAGCTATTTTTAGAATTTACTTAATGCTGTAAACTGGAAGGGCCATGGCAGCTTCATCGAACTTTTGGTGCAAGCACTTAGGGCGCTCAACCAGAAGAGTGGTAGATAGCGTAAAAGCACTACAAGTGGTACGAATCTCGGCTTGGGCTGTTTCCAAATTCCTTCAAAGAACCCATATACCTACGTTTAGTGTGCAGGAGTGCGGCTTGGAGTTAGTGTATGAAAGTATCACTTTATCACGCTGGTGGCAGATACAGGAGCCTCCGCAGATAGGGATCTGAACATATACTGGGCTGGAGGGGGCATTTGAGAGCATTTACTTTTACGTTTAACGTATTTATAATATAAGACAACATCGTCATTTAACACCAACTGATCAACACCAATGATTATCAAAACGTTAAGCCAGTACAGAATGAATATGGCCGCGTCATAAGGACTAAACCGCCACTAAACAGGCATCTGAAAATATACCAGTTGATAATGATACACGAGATTTTATCAACTTTTTTAAATATATATACACCATTACTATTCTGTCACTAACTATGCTATCGAATGAACGAAAGAGGGTTGGTTAGCTAGGATATTAAATTTCATGAAATTTGCATGCCAGTAGCAGCTCAAGCCGAGGTTGGTACCATAGTATGGCTTGTGTTTTTTATCATTTTCCGTCTGAGAATCCTAAGCATTGAACATAGTCTCATTAAACTGTAAAGGCGATTCAAATCAATAGTATTAGTCAAACCATAAATAAATGATGGTTATGGTGTCAGAAAATAAAGATAGATTTCTGATAAAGTAAATATTTTATTGTATTATAGTTACAAAATTTATGGGCGTTTCTGTTGGTAACAATGTATGTTTTGCTACGAGCTTCGAATTAAGCTTGAGTTTGTAACTCAACTAAGTATTAGAAGCGTCTATACACGCTTCAGGCGAATAGACACGGATCTCAACAAATCCGGTCACGACCATAATATTATTGCCATAGTATTAAATAAACATATTATATAACGGTTTTTTGATAAAATAAATAATTTTTAAAATTATCGTAAACTCAATAATTTAATAAAAGTAGAAAAAAAAACCAAAACGTTAGATTCCAATGATTCTATCTTTAGTGGCTTTAAATTTTGTGAAAGGCATTAGCCATTATTTTTGAGAGTAATGCCTACTTAGGCAACTTCGACTGCACTATCTATGGATTCTACAAGAATTAGAAATATGGTATAATCTTTAGGTAATGTTTTTTTTTTTTAAAAATCTATATAGTTAGCTAAAAGATCCTTTATAGTTTGTTTTATGAATACTGAAGATACTTAGCCGATAATAATGAAAAGAGCAAGCTTCAGAACGTGTGTCAGGCACAGTGTTATAAACATTGGCTCGCGTTGTAGTCGTATATATATATATATTCCGTATTCCGCGGAATAATCCTAATTAGATGTTTTTTATTTGACATCATCAAAGTAACTATTTTTAACGTGGGTTTTTCGCATCCCCCTTACTAACTTTAATACGGGAGTAGTCTCCTGGATCAAAGTTGCCTGGGGGTCATCAAAGATAGTTTTGAGCGGTCTGACCTCCGGGGATTTCGTCTAGGGTCTGCAGCAATTATGTGGGACTCGCCCGGCGTGAGGCGCTGAGAATACCCACTAAAACCCACGACAGATAACACCCTGGTACGATAAAGGTAAGGTAATTTAAATTTCAGACTGACAACTCTAGAATTGAAATTAATGCTTCACTAAGTTTTACTAGTTTTAAAAGACCGTGTAGGCGTTGTGTATACTTCATATTATATTGTATGACAAATCATCGCTCTTATGTTTGTAAGTGATGTTCTAAAAAATGGTGAATCACTGCGATGTAAATTAAATCAAACAATGATCAAAAAGCCAACGACACTTCTAACATTTAGCACCTCATTGTTTTATTAATTTCGAGAATATTTATCCAGCTTAGTTAGTTAAGAGGATATGCGAGCGACGTTAATTCCATACAAACGTATTCCCTGTTTCCTCCCTAGATAATGGCATTATAGTAAGTATTTAATTATAGATAATATAAATCCACCACCGCCATGCCCGTACGTTATGATTTTGTCCATAAATTAATTATAATAGTCATTTTCAGGCGTCCGTCTGTTTTGACGAATAAAATACTAAAAAGGAACATAGACGCATAACCAAAGTCTTTTTTATTTTATAATTGAAAGAAAAATTAAATGCGCGACATGGCGACAGGCTCGCCCTTGTCACATCTGGGACGGAACTAAGCTCTGCGAAATGTGGTTGGTGTAGTTCGCTATTTCACCTCTGCCTAACCCTTCGAGGATAACAGGCGTGAGCTTATGTTATGTTAAAATCAGACCGAATTGCAGTTGTCCCTTTCGTGTTTTATAACTCTTTCATTGGAGCGTAACGCGATAGCAATACATTTATGAAATACCCATGTTTCAAATTACGTTTTCATACTCCAAAACTTTATCCTAAGCATACTAGATCCTTTTTAAATGTCAGAACCCTATTGCCTATTCGATGACTCACTTCATTTCTAAAATTATATTTAGGTTTACAAAGTTGTATTTTAGTTCTGACTTTGAGTAAACAATATATAGAATTTAAAACATTAATTAGTCCTCACACAGGTGTGTATAAAAGAATATTATATAAATAGAAACACCTAACTTTATTACAGTGATAATCTACATACTTTAGGTTAGTTTAAGAAGAGAATAAAATAATTACAGAACCTCTTTTATTGGTATAAAGTACAAATTTTTCTCTATTTTCTATAAATTCTGTAAATATACACATAGTCAAAGACAAACGATTCAAAAGTACAAACAGTACTTTCTTCTCTACATTTTTTTACATTTTTCCTTACATTTTTCTGTTTGGTAGCTACTGACATAAGTGTTAAAAAAAAATGGAAACATATTATTTTCTCAAATTTGTTGTAATGATTATAGTAGAATTTTAGATTCTGGGCGAACACTAGTTTAAATATATTTTTTCGTGATGACCAAAATGGCCTTTTAACAGCTCCACTGAACTCTGAGCAAAGCGCTTAAAGCGCTCAGCCAGGAGAATGATTGTTAGCACAAGTGCACTAAATTGGTACGGATCTCCGCTAGGGTTGCTACGCGAGACGTAAATTTACCTTAACTGAATCTGTGAAATTGTGTAAATTATGAAAGGGTAAAAATGTCACTGCATCACTTTTTTTATTTTTTTATTATTAAAATTAAACTATCTGCGGACTCTGGGTCCACACCTTTTTTTTATATTGGATATTTAATTCGACTTGCGTCGGAAAAATTGCCTATAATAGCAATTCAAGCAGCTATGCAGTTAGTAATCTTCTTTCGCATATGTGAGCTTAAATCTACTTCGATTAAATTTTTTATATCTATATGTTATCTATATGTTAAATTATTTTGTAGACACTTATTTTGTTATTATTAATTAATTACTTACTTAATTATTACTTCAATTTTTTTTTATTTTATTTTATTTTATTTTATTTTTTTATTTTGTATCACGTTGCCAGCGGATACAGAAGCCTACCCAGTTGGGGATCGGAACACATGCATCGGAGAAGGCACCAGGGTTTGTGTCTGTGCAAAGTTAAACGCGCGTCCCCGGCGGTGGAAACGATGGAAATGGTTTTAATAATTGCTGCATTGTTTTATCGAATACTTTATAGTATAAATCCAGTTTTTTTTATGTTATAACTTACATTTATTTTTCATCTTACATTTATTTTTATTACTTTATTAGTATAAAATTGGGTAGTCTGTTTATAATGTCAAAATTAATGTCATTTACTAAATAGATATGCATGTACTCGAATATACGAAACCTATACCTAAAATAATATTTTTGAAATTTTTGTCTGTCTGTCTGTCTGTTTGTTCTAGGTAATCTCCGGAACGGCTGGATGGATTTTGACGGGATTTTTTTTGGTAGATAGCTGAAGTTACTCCGGGTAACTTCTTACCGGGTACTTTTAATTTTCGAAAATAATTAGGGGTCCGCGTAAAAAAATTAAAACTCATAAAAAAATGAATAAAATCCTTTCATCGCACGGTTTCACGGGCAAGTGCTTGAATTTATGTGAAATATTTTTAATTTGTCTTAGTACTAAAAAAAAATTGGGTTCCGTATAAAAAAAATAAAACAAAGTGAAGAATATATGAAACGCGGTAGCTGCCGCGGGCACACAGCTAGTATAAATATTTCTGAAATATTTTTATATGACGAATAAATCCTTTGAAAACTTTTTGCTAGGTACTTTCTTACAGCTATATAACCAACATTATTCTCGGTTCAAGGTAGTTCAATATAAATAAATAAAAACTATATGTTATAATAACAATGGACAAGGTTTTAACATGAACAAAAAAATGAGACCATTGATGTATCGTCAACTGAAGTGTCTGTTATAAGAACGTACTTAAATGCCTTTGTAAAAAGACAAGATACGTTTCGTTATAAACGAAGTTGTGGAACACAAAGACAATCATCATTTACAGGACAAAAATCTCGGTTCATGGTCAAAAACATAATTATTTATATTTAAGAACGGAATAATATTTTATTGAGTACTAGCTTCGTTTACGTCAATATATGTACTTACTTATTTATACTTTATTTACAATTTGTGTAAAAAGGCGGACTTAATGCCAGAGGTATTCTCTACCAGTCAACCTTAGGGTGGTGCAGAGATAAAATAAAGTAGGTGTGATAAAAAAAAAGAGATATAGGAGATAAAAATATGTGATATTTATACATAATACATATACATACATACCTATATATATATATATACACATGATATAAAATAGTAATATATTCTTGTAAGTCGTAGCTCGCGACCCTACTCGCTTATCCAAACGGACATACAGACGTTACCTTTTGTATAATATAAGGATAAATTATAAACTTGTTCAATAAATCTGAATTTGCTTAATAAATTTGACCGAAATCTCAATAACTGCATTCGATTTCGTAATCTTCGTAAGTATGACCACGTATCGACTAATTAAAAGCATAAAAGCAAGAAAACTTTGTATTATTTGTTGTTACCATTAATTATTATTTAATTAATCTTCTCCTTCTGCGTCCACCTCATACCTCTGGTTTAGTACATTCTTCCTTCTACGTTCAATCTATTCTTCTATGGAATTATGCACTTCTTTTAGAATTCAGGATGTCCACAAACCTCCTGGTTTTCAAAACCAGGGTACGGCACCTCTATATAAATTTCGTTACAGAATCATCGCACAAATATACTATTCAATAATTTATTGATTAATATATTTATATATGTTTTATTACATGGGTATGTTTCTATGCTATGTAGGTGTCTATATTATATAAACTAGCTGTGGCCGCGGCTTCGCTCGCTCGCGTGTAGTAAATAAAGACATATCATTAAAACAATCTGTGGCGTTCAATTTTTATACAGAACGCATTGGTTTAGAACTCTGAGCTTATTAATGGCCAGCTAAAAGTTTTAGGCTGACAGATAGACAGATTCTCAAAGGGAATTAATTTGGGAAAAGAATCGAGGTGTGTTGTATTTCCTTAATTGTTCTTATTTCTTTTGTGTACAATTTGTTGTAATAAATTATTGTACCTCAATAAAAAAACCAACGTGATCGATTGGAAGCAGTTGTTATTATTATCACACTTAAAATCTAATAAGACAACGGTATGGTAAATTTCATTAAAAACGAAAAGAAGAGATACACAATATTATAGAAATCTTTTAGGAAAAGTTATTATAAATTTTAATATAAATATATATACGTATCAAAAATTTTAGACGAATTTCTTTTATAGCATATTATTATTTATAACGTCTTTGTACTTCTTATATCTCTTTGTAAGATTGATTACATTTTATACAAAGTAACATCTGACTATATATCAGTTCCCTAGTTAATTTATTCAAGCTATAATAACTACTAAGCCGATATACGTGATTCCTTTTTAAAATAATAAGTTGTTATTAATTATTTATATTTTTATATTATCTAGGCCAAGGGTGTTTTTAGTTTATATTTATTAATATTGTTACATTCGATAAGTATAGGGAAAAAACTTCGGCACAAAAATACCATATTCCTTAAAATACTTTCAGTGAAACAGAATATTTCAATGATATAATGCAGTCAATAACTTAAAAAAAAAAAAATGAACAATTAATAATTTCTTATACAAAAAATATTACAACTCAGTCTCCCAAATACTTTAAACTTTCGTTTGCTAAAAGTAACTTTAACTTGCTGAATATTCTGCATGAATGCATAAAAAGAATAAAATACACATTTCATGCTTAAATGGTTCCTTAATATACTCCTTTGAGTATTTAAGATCTCTCAATTTATTTAGGTATAGTTGTACCATGTCATTAAATTCTATTAGCCGAGTAGAAAACGCTAGTAGAAAATCGCACAGAACGCAGTGTACGTATATTCAAAATCAAAATGACCTCTGAAATTCAAAACCACATAAACAGGTAAAATATATTTTTTAATATAAAAGCAACACTTCCACATTTCATGACATTTATAAAAATAGCATTTGCATAACCTAGTAAGTGGATCTGAGTGGAGGTAAGTAAACGGTCAAGAAAAAGTATGTCGACGTTTTTATTAAGCTTAAGGAAAAATAAAAGCAGCATTGTAAATTTTATGCTTTATCATTTATTTTTATGTTTAATTTTAACGAATGAAATGAATTCAATTCAATTTAATACTCGATTCGGTAAATACATAAAAAATGTTACAGCAGCTGCTCACGGGCTAAAAACCGGCTTGAACCGGTAAGCACAGTCGAGAATACTAAATGATATTGTAAATGACTTCTTCGTATTTGTAATAAGATAATTATTATAACAACATTAGTTATGTGAGATTCAGAGTGGAATCATTGAATACCAAAGATGTCTAAAAAGTTATACGAAGTAAGTCTAATATAAAACCTAAGTGAGGACTATAGGCCATGGGGAATGACTTTTTTATGTTTCAATTTGTTAGATATTGACATAAGAGGGTAGTGTGTTCGAGTGTTGGCTGTACCGACACCGACACGAATAAAGCAGTTGAAAAATCACAAGCGTGTTTGTTGGTTGTATTTGCTCTTCCGTTGCACTCCGTGTAAATATAAAACAGTTGGCGACGATCGAACTCAAGTATTATCGTGAGAAAATGGCTGCAGGAATATCCTTCGGTATAATTTCGACGTTTAATCATCTGTCCAATGATTGGGACAGCTACAAATGTCGATTGGAGCAATGGCTTATCGCGAACGACATTAATGAAAACACGGATAAAGCCAAGGTCAAGCGAAGAGCAATACTGCTGAGCGCGCTGAGTGAACCAACTCATCTATTGGCTAAAGATTTGGTTTTACCGAATAAATTAGAGGATACCGATTACAGTGAAATAGTGTCGGTGTTAGATAAACATTTCACTCCAAGACGGTTGGGGTTTGCCGAAAAATTTAAATTTTATTCGGCAAATCAGCAGCCGGGCGAAACTCCAACGCACTGGGCGGCCCGGATACGTGGGTTAGCGGCACATTGTGGGTTTAAAAATTTAAAGGAGGCCCTCGTTGATAAATTTGTGATGGGCATGACACCGGGACATGAACGCGATAAATTATTCGCGCAGGAGCAGCAAGATCTAACTCTAGTGAAGGCGATCGAGCTAGCGGAAAGCGTGCGTTGTGCGCGCCAAGCGGTTTCTTGCTTGCTGCGTCGAGCGGCGGCACCGACGGCGTCTGCGCGTTCGGCGGAGGTGGCAGCGGCAGCGGCGGCTCGGGCACACCGCTCGCGCACATTGAGGGCGTGTTTACCGTTTCAAAAAAGAAAAAGTGTACGGTTTGTGGTTATGCAAGTCACAGTGCTAATGAGTGCAAATTTAAAAACTACAAATGTAAAAAATGTAACCTTAAGGGGCATTTACGTAGAATGTGCGGATATACCGGTAGTGTTAAACTAGTCGAGAATACTACGGTGGGTGATGGAGATGAAGGTGAGTCTTGTTTTAATATTAGATGTGTGAAGGGAAAACCAATGATGGAATTAGTTAGCATAAACGGTGTAGAATTAACGTTTGAGATCGACAGTGGTTCGGCCGTAAGTTTGATCTCTAAAAAGTTATATGAATCTCATTTTACTAACTATCCATTATCAGTCACTAATAAAACATTATATAGCTATACCGGTAATAATATTAATGCATTGGGGTATGTAAGATTACCGGTGTCGTATAATGGTAGTGTATGCGCTATAGATATGTATGTGGTGAACGGCGGCGACGGCCCGCACGTGCCCCCTCTGCTGGGCAGAGACTTTATTCACGCGTTCAATTTAGAGTTCGCACCGATAGTTAATGCAGTTTGTGCACAAGAGATGGCGGGCGCTGACTCTAC
Source organism: Samia ricini (assembly GCA_014132275.2). Lineage (NCBI taxonomy): Eukaryota > Metazoa > Arthropoda > Insecta > Lepidoptera > Saturniidae > Samia > Samia ricini. The sequence goes on along the minus strand of AP028159.1, from coordinate 26,176,690 downwards.
ACCTAAAATGATGAAAATATTAATAGGGAAATATCCCAACTTATTTTCGGGTAAATTAGGTACTTTTAATAAATACAAAGTAGAGTTTCAATTAAAATCAGATGCGAGACCAATTTTTTTTAAGGCTAGATCTGTGCCTTTTCCTTTTAAAAACTAAAATAGATAAAGAGTTGAATCGTTTAGTTGAATTAGGGATTTTGATACCAACCGACCATTCGGAATATGCTTCACCCATTGTACCGGTTTTAAAAAAAGACGGTGGGCTTCGTCTATGCGCAGACTACTCTGTATCTATTAATAAACAAATAAAAATAAGATAAATATCCTTTACCAACCGTAAACGAATTATTTGCAAAAATGCACGGGGGGGGGGGGGTACTCAATTTAGTAAGATCGATCTCTCCATGGCGTATAATCAGCTGATGTTAAGTGAGCGGTGCCAAGACTTAACGTGTATTAATACACATAGAGGATTGTTTAAATATACAAGGTTGGTATTCGGCCTGGCTTCAGCACCAGCAATTTTTCAACGTGCCATTGAAAATTTGTTGGTGGGGATGGAAGGAGTGGCGGTATTTCTAGATGATATTTGTGTGACCGGGCCAACGGCTAGTATTCATACCGCCAGATTAATGGCAGTTTTACAGCGTCTAGAAAATGCAGGTCTTACATTACACGAAAATAAATGTGAGTTTTTTAAAAAGGAAATATGTTATTTAGGCCACGTGATTGACAAAAAACGGGTTAAGAAAATCACCTGATAAAGTCAAAGCCATTTTCGATGCCCCAAAACCAACCAATGTGACACAGTTGCAATCGTTCTTGGGTCTCGTCAACTATTATAGGAGCTTTGTACCAAACGCGTCGTCAATTTTGACGCCTCTTTATAATTTATTACATAAAGATACCAAATGGGTCTGGACGTTGGCACACGACAATGCTTACAATAAAATAAAATCGCTACTAGCTTCTGATAAAGTACTCGCGCATTATAATCCAAGCGCAACGCTTATAGTCACCGTAGACGCGTCTTGCACAGGGTTAGGTAGTGTACTTTCTCAGATTTGTATGGACGGAATCGAACGGCCGATAGCTTATGCTTCGAGAACATTAAAAAGCGCGGAGAAAAATTATTCACAAATCGAAAAAGAAGCAACGGCTATAATATTCGGAATAAAACGATTTCACCAATATTTATACGGGCGTTCCACTCCATTCGTGTTACGAACAGATCACAAACCGTTGTTAAGTATATTTGGGTCACACAAGGGTATTCCAGAGATCTCGGCGAACCGACTGCAACGTTACGCGATATTTTTGACGCGCTTACAACTATACTATTGAATACGTTAGAAGTAGTGATAATAGCGCGGATTACTTTTCTCGAGTTCCGTTGCCGGCACAAACGCCGGAGGAGTGCTGTGATGTCATAGACCGTGCTACATACGTTAATTTCGTAATGCAGGGAGATATGCCCGTAACGTTACAACGAGTTCAGGTAGAAACTAACAAAGATGTCACCCTAGGCAAAGTAAAGGATTACGTGTTAAACGGTTGGCCGAGAAAGATAATCGATTCAGCTCTGAAACCTTATCATAACTGTCGTATGCAAATATCGTATGAAAACGGATGTCTCATGCGAGGTCACAAGGTCATACTGCCGACTTCACTCCGAAACATAGTATGTAATGAATTGCATAGCTCACATTTCGGCATAGTGAAGATGAAAGCGGAGGCGCGAAAACGGTTTTGGTTCCCAGGCGTCGACGAGCAGCTAGAACGGCTCGCAGTCGAATGTGCTATATGCGCTGCGCTTCGTCCCGCTCCCCCCCGCGCGCACCACTCTCGCCATGGCCGCTACCACCACATGCATTCTATCGTATTCACGTTGACTTTTTGGGGCCGTTGAATAATCAAATGTTTTTTATTGTTGTCGACGCTTATAGTAAATGGGTGGAATGTTTTCCAATGGCGTCCTCTTACGGTACCAAGGCCGTAATCAGTAAACTCATCGAGCTGATATCGAGAGTAGGGGTTCCTCATACATTAGTGAGTGATAATGGTACGTCGTTCACGTCACAGGAATTTCGGGAGTTTTGCTCTTTAAATGGTATAAAACATTTGTTATCCCCCGGTTATCATCCCGCTAGCAACGGCCAAGCTGAGTCTGTGGTAAAAATAGTAAAAAAGGGAATAAAAAGCATAATATTAAGTTCATCATGTAGAAAAGTAATGCAGGAGAGAATTTTGAAATTTCTATTTGATTATAGGAATTCTCGACATAGTACTACAGAGAGATCACCGGCTGAGCTAGTGTACGGTCGTTGTTTACGCTCAAGATTAGATTTATTGAATCCCATAGTCACTACTTCTCCATCACCCCCGGAGGTTACTAAAACAGTAGAACGTAACCAGTGCTTACAGGCTAAATATTATAAATCTAGGACAAGGCAAGTTTTTTAAAAATAAATGAAAATGTTTGGGTGGTTAAAAACGTTATCAATAAAAGATATTTTTGGATTCGCGGTATTGTAAAAAGAAAAATTGGGAAAAGTCTTTACATAATATACGTGCCAGAACTAAACTGTGAATGGACACGCCATATAGATCAGATAAGAAAGGGCGGGCTCAAACTACAGGACGCCGATACTATGAGCTGGACTCCAGACGTGGTACCGGACACACACACATCGTCTCCTTCCGACGACGTCGACGAGTTTGCAGGCGCGATAGACCAGCATTATAATGAATCTCCCAGTGACCCGAGATCCACAACGATAATGGTGGGAGAAGAAGAGTCGATAGAGAGCGACAGGTCGTCGTCACCAGAGTTGTTGGAGCTGGAGCCCGTACCCTCTCGGAGGCGTGAGATCACACCTGAGTTCTACACACCGCCACGGCCTACTGGAGCCAACTAGTCTATAAGTTTTATTGTTTTCAGTATTTTTTGTGTATTAATTAGTTCATATAGAGGTCTAGCTTAAGGTGAAGGGATTGTTAGATATTGACATAAGAGGGTAGTGTGTTCGAGTGTTGGCTGTACCGACACCGACACGAATAAAGCAGTTGAAAAATCACAAGCGTGTTTGTTGGTTGTATTTGCTCTTCCGTTGCACTCCGTGTAAATATAAAACACAATTATAATCAGGCTAATTAATATTTTACAATTTGTTAATTTAAAGTATTAACACAACCTAATATTTAAAGTATAACATTTGTCTGGTTTATACTCCTATTGGCGCTCGGTATATTTTTACATATTTTATTCATAAGCAAAACGTACGATATGCTGCGTAAGTATAAATTTTATTATTTATCTCTCAGCGGTAGCACTTAGACGCTATATTATACTTGACATACTGTAGCATGTTGACGGCTGATGTCATAGCATTAGTAACATGAATCTATAAGTTTTCCCCTAGCGTGGTTAGTTTAACGCCGCTAAAAAGTTTTCACTTCAAAATTAAGTGTTCTTTGAGGTCTTTATAATGAGTAAAGTAGTGGTGCTTATAGAGCAGATGACCTTGAAAGACGTATCAGAAACAAAACGGCACATCTATTCGGTAGGTGTGCGGTCCGTTGCGCGTGCTGTAACACGATCGCTAGGCCAAGGTCGCGTGACATAACTAGTTACGTGCGGCAGCGAAGCCGCGCGCCGTTACCCGCTCGCGACACCGCACCGCTACGCGCACTTGTCGCTTTAACGGCGTTATTTTAATGTTTATATTTTTTACAAAACACGCACTTTATTCTATTATAATTATGCTTCTATATACCGTTGTTTTATTCAATTTAAATTGAATTTATTTCACTATATTTAGTATCGCTCAAAAAACCATAATGTTAATTCAAATACTAATATCTTAGTAGCGTTTTAACTATTAATAATGGAATTTATGGCAATTCCATGGCGTTATGCCCGAATGTCACATTTAGGGGTCAAAATTTACAATAAGACTTAGCAATTCTTAGAAAGAAAGTGTTATAAGAAAAGGTTCGTGAATCTATAATGCCTCTTCTGGTAAACACCGTTTAAACAATTCAATGGCGTTACATTGTGGTGGAATATTTCAAGACCGGTCATCTTGGAGATCTTTGGGGGAGACCTATGTTCATCAATGGACGACTTTCGGTTGAATGGGTGTATGGAGAATATTTGAACAACATGCTTTTCTGATTTGAAAATGTTTCATCAATTCTATGAGCGCTAATTTCCGCGCTAAATCAGGCGAGTACTGACTTTGATGAAAATATCATTTTATGTATAGTTAGTCTCTGGTTACCCTATATTTTATAAAATACATAATATAAAAAACGATATGGCAAGTGTTTTACACAACTTTATAGATTTTTACTAATTAAATAAAACGACAAAGATAATTACAGTACGAGATAAAGTTACAAAAAGTTTAAAAGGGTTTTTATTTGTGAAATTCCTAACATTTTATCAATCTAAGAACCATTTATTTCCGTTTACAATCCATTACAATCAAAATTTAAAGTATGAGGAAAATAAAGGAAAATATTTAAATAAAGCAAAATATATAGTTTAACATGTTATGGATATATTTTACCGTTTATGATCCTAATATGCCTAATAGTGAACCAAATTTACATGCGTAATTGATATAGACGGCATTAAAATAAAATAAAAATCAATATAAAGAAATTAAAAAGACTAATAATACATTTCTGTTGAACGTAAGAAATATTTTGGTTATTAATAAAACGAGTTACGGCCGCAGTTTCACTCACAGATCTTTGTCAATATCTATTTAGCCTCATTAGAAAAATCAAAGTTACCCAATGAAGAGGGCTATGCTCGGAGTTTCACTACGTAATCGAATCAGAAATGAGGAGATTCGCAGAAGAACCAAAATAACCGACATTGCCCGAAGAATTGCCAAACTAAAGCGACAATGGGCTGGGCACTTTGCTCGTAGAACCGATGCCCGATGATGCCAACGGGTTCTCGAATAGCTGCCGCGTACCGGAAGACGAAACGTGAGTAGGTCCTGAGGTGAAGTAAGTAGGTAAGGTGAACTGACGACCTGGTGTAGGACTTAAATCATCTCATACTTCTGGCCTAGTATATTCTTCATTCTATATTCAATCTATTCTTTCATGGAAGGCGCTCCCTTTAAAAATCTAGTTCCCCACGAAACACATGGCTTTCAAATCAATCGACAGATGTATCTAAATTTTTTAGCAAAGAATTATGTAGGTGTACTATGCATATTATAATATTGTAAATATATCTTCAATTGTGTGATATTTTAAAGAGATTATGTCCAACTTTATACTCTTTACATAAATATACTCATACATGCGGCACGAATTACCTAAATTAACTAAATATACATTCAGACTTGTCCAGAGAATACATATACGATTTTAAAAAAGAACCATGTAAATCGGACCTCAGGTTTTAACGTAAATAACGGAAAGCCAGACAGAGAAACGTTACCTCATATATTATTATTTAAGGACATGTTAAGTTTCTACTGATATAAAATTATATTTATTAATTATTTAAACAATTATAAAAAATAACTATGTAGAGTTGAACTCTACAAATTATTTACAAAAATTGTCACCATTCGCTTGACTAAAAAAGTAAATTTCTACAATAACTACAATATTGACTATAACCGATGAGATTGTGGTCAAAGCGCTTATATAGTAAAAAAAAAACAAAACAAAATAAGTTAAAATATAAATAAGTGAAGATAAAATAGTTCTGTACTATTTTCTCGTCTGTTTTTAAAGCGATTTTCTTCTTTGTTCTTCTTTAGTAGTTATCGGCGTTCTTTAGTGTTATCAATTGAAAAAATTTGGAAGCAGTTTTTTCCAAAACTACTGTAGAATATCGACGTCTTGACGAAAATTATTGTATATAATACCAATGATAACAGTCTATAATCATGTCAGTACACAATTAATTAGTGAGATATTTCATGTAATCTATTTATTTTCGTATGTAGTTCTTATGACTAATGATCATAATTTTATTCGGCACTTTATACTAGAAGCTTCGAAGGTTGCTTTTTATTATCACTGAATTAGCTATGCCCTGGTATTTGTTAGTGTGAAACAGATATTTAGTAGAATTTGTTAATTATGTTGTTTCGGCCTTTTCATTGTGAGAATATTTAGAGCTGATTAGATAGTATCTCAAATAAGATTGTATTTTCATTATGAACGAGTTTCTGCTACCGACCTCGAATTATATTAAGACATAATTTGTGATTGTCTATACAGGAAAAAAAACAAATTATTGATAATATAAATGCAGTTTTGAAACTCTAAACAATGTATCAAACAGTCAATGATACTGTTTCCGATGTAGAAAGTTAAATAAAAAGAAAATCGTTTCATAATAAATGTTCATAACTAATGTTAGTATAATTCTAGTCTTTGGAACTAAAACTGGATTTATCTAATACAGTTAACCCATCGGTTAATCAGAAGAGTTCACCATGCTCGACCTCACATACCACAGGAGGGCCACAAAAAAAGTCTCTCAGTTGTTCGGAAGTATAAATTATGCACAGAAATTCCTACTCCCAACAAAATAGGTGGCAAATGCATACAGTGAAATTTTAATCTGTAATAATTCTTCATTGCCCGGCCGAGGTATCATATGATGTAAGTATCAACCGCGTATACTTGCGTGTCAGCGCCTACGCCCGCGTTACCGCCGTTCTTGCCGCCGGGACGCGCTGCTAACTTTGCTTCCGCACACACTGTTGGCCAGAAGGGGCTTAACAACTTCACCATGACTTTGTTGTAGGCATTCAGCCTCAAAAAGGTAACTAGCACAAGAGTTACCAGTGGTACGGACCTCGGCTTGGTCATTACCTGAGTGTAAAAATTCCGCGGAATTCTGAACCTAGCTAACTAGTTTTACCCACAGTGAATTCTACTGCTCCATTCGTTCATACATTACTAAGAAAAGTGCATAAAAAATATTCAAAACACGTGCACATAAAAATTAAATAAAAAATGATGTTGTAATTCTAAACATCTCGTCTGACCATACAGTAATTCCATCTTGCAGAGCAAATCCTACATAATTTCTTTGAAATGTCAGATCGTTATCCGAATAGATGCTGGTTTGCATATAAAATATAATTTTTATTACAGAAACATTCACTGAACATAGTTGAATATATAATCAAATGTAAGGATACAAGACACCATTTAAGTGAGAGATGTATCATTAACCACTTCATGTGAGTAATGTATGAATGCCAAGAATGTAACAGTTGTTTTAACAAATAGAATGTGTTTATTTTCTATGCGAGTTTTAAACTGTTTGCATTCATAGAATAGTTTATCTAACCATGATAACATCTTTAATTAAAACGTAATTAATAAATTGCAATTAAAAAAGGTTAAATATATGACATCATTTTATAACTATAAATTTTACAATATTGACCTCAAGTGGAAGTTTTTTTTTCGTAATTAGTAATAATATAGTATAGTAGTAATATATCAATAAATAGTAACTAAAAGTAAGAAAAATTGTATACTATTAAATTTGAAGTAATATAAATAGAGGTAAAGATTGTTCAACGTTGCCCCCGCTCCCCGCGAAGCAAACATCGTCGCTCCGACAAAGATCTGAGAGAAATGAGAAATAATAAAAAACGGTTGAAATGGACCCCGATTTTATAACTTCCCGTATAGACACGAAAAATATACTGATATAAACATAAAAGTTCAAAAATCAATTTAAACAAACTGAAGTATGCTGAATATTTAAATTTCAAAAACTCAGTGCTATATTTCATATTTTATATTATACTTTTTATCCACTTACTCGGTTTGATGACGATGAAGAAATCTACAAATGTAAAAATTAGTTTAAAACTCTAAATAACTTAATAATTTACAAAAAAAATACAATGCAAGGGTGACTGGGCAAATCGGTAAGGCTCGTTTTAGACGAACGTAGCTCGACCAGATCGAAGTAGTTCTGAAGAAAACCACTTCAAAAGTACCCGTAACCGAAAAGCATGTATGCAAATAGAAGAAGCGAAAGACGCGTGTCAGGATCGTAGCAGGTGGAAGGATGTAATCTCTGCCTACGCTAATGGGAGAGAAGCGTGACGTGATATTGTTATAAATGTTGCCCATAATGGGATAGAAAAATAACAGAAAAATTAACCGTAATAAATTATATGAACAACATACCACTGATGCGAGCAAACAACGTGCAAAGATTTTAACTGTAGTCAACATTTAACTGTCATATTCACGATTACCACACAAACCCGATTTACTTGGGTAAATGAAACTATAAATAATCTCGCATGAGTTATTTAGATGTACCGTGATAACATCAAAGCCGAGGGTATGCGTTACACAAGTGTATTTAACATTAGATGGCTTTAATTTATTCAATATTTATCTCTATCCATCTGACATACAAATCTAGAAAATTAAGTTATTCTTGTTTTTATTATGTACCTAATCGATATTTAATACCAAGGCTTTCGTTAAATTATAATGATTTTTATCCATACGAACATCCTTGTTCACCATGTTCACCAATTATACTTAAAGTACTACATGGATCTTCGTATTTTTACTAAGCGACGTATCAGGAAATGGTAGATTCGGTAATAGTTAGTTAAATGTGGTAACCAAAGTCCTGAAATTAGTACAATGAGTCGGGACAAATAGCGTAGTAAAATATCAATCGACAATAACTTTATGTAATAACCGTGTGGTGCCGGCTAAGATTGGTACTCCCCCATATTTTCCCGTGGGTGTCGTTCTTCCGATAGATTAATATTAATTTTACATACAAGTTATTAATAATTATTGAGCAGTTAAACGGTGGTAACTAATAAATAAATGGTGGGAATGCCGTGTGGTGCTGTCTTAAGAATAGTACCTCGTCATACCTAACCTGTGGGTGTCGTAAAAGGAGACTAAGGGATAAACCAAGGAAAGAGCAGCAGCATCCTCTGAGCACCACAAATACCTACTCCGATCGCCAGCCCGCCTGGCGATTATGGCAGTTTCCCCCATTTTTGGGGAAGACCTATGTCTTACAATGGATTCTTTCGGTTGAATCGCTCATTCAAAAAATAACTTTATCCTACCATTATCCCATTCAGCTCGCTCTCCGGCAATGGTGTGCTCCGATCGCCACCTGAAGAAGCTTTTGTACTCATTGCCAATATGATACAGTGATAACAAACTTCACACTCGTTACACTACTGCAATTCACAGACTTGCACACTACATACAGGTACATGTATTTTGTAAGGGACTTTCTTTTTTTTGTACCCTTAACTACCCTAGGATTCAACTAGAGTTTATTCTTCACAAGTAGAGTAGGTTAAGCTGAGGTTTGTCCTATTTTGAGGTTAGCTTAAAATTTATGTGAAGCTGTCAATGTAAAAATCAACAGCATTTAGGCAATTCGAAAAAAAACCATTAAGCCGTTATTAATATATTTGAATACCATTAAACCTTAGTAAAGTATCTACTATATTTTTCTCGATGAAGCCACAAAGGCTAGCGCCGGAATAATATTTGGCGACTCTCCGAAATACAGTTAGATATCGATTCGGCATTGTCTTCTGGCATTTAGATTCACTACGGTTTCGCGCGTGTTCTGCATTTATTCGATCGTTCGTGAGAACCAACTTGGTGGAATAATGTTTAGGTACTGTATTAAAGGTCTTGTCACGCGAAACTCCTCCAGGTTATTTGAATGACAACAACATATTGTTAAGATGTAATACCTATTGACATCACTTTTATAGCCACTCTATAAAAGAATTTGTTTACATAAATAGGTTTTAAAAAAGGCTATATTTCAAATATCTAGTTTTATAAAGTAGAATTGGTTTTATGTATCTTATTATTGTTAACAAGTTGAACTTGTTAATATTTAATAAGAAATCGTCAATTACCAAAAAGAAATGAGAATTAGATCACCGTTTAATAGATAACCATAGATAACATTTTTTATAATAATTTTAGGAATAGACCTAAAACAGCTACGACCTAAAACAGCATGCGCATTGCATGACACATAATTTGTACAAAAAACTCAGGCCAAAAAAAAAAAAGATGTATTATATTCTCTTAGTGTGAGTCCAGGATACATCACGTGTATTTGACAACCTTTTAACCTTTTTAAATAAAACAGTTTAAAAATCAAATGAAATGCTAAATATCAATAACAATTGATCGAAAAAGGAATTAAAATAACACAGTTAAAGCACAAATGGTAAAACACAAAACAGGAAGCAAAACGAATAAACGTAAATGAGAATATATGCGAAACTACAAAACGTAAAATGGTATTTTGATATGAAATAGCGACGTTAATATTCAATTTACCATAATAATTTAGAAAACATTCAAAATTTGTCATTTTTTCGGCTGATTTACATGTATTTCATGCATAAACAATCAAATTATTAAGTAAAAAAAATGAAAAACCATTATCTAAAAGTATTAAAAACAATTTATTTTCTGTCAATAAAAAATAATAGAATTAACGCAGCATGGATGAAATGGCGGCAGGTTACGGCTACTACGTGTGATCCGCAAATCCTCTTTAAATTAAAGGGGAAGATTTACAAGAACATAATACGACCTGTCGTCTTATATGGATCAGAATGTTACCCCATAAAGGTGACGGACGAAAGATTATTACATTCAGCTGAGATGCGAATGTTGAGGTGGATGTGTGGGGTAACAAGAATGGACAGGATTAGGAATGAGTACATTACAGGAAGTTTGAAAGTGGCGCCAATAATAGACAAGTTAAGAGGCGGTCGTTTGTCCTGGTATGGACATGTGATGCGCAGGGAGAAAGAGGATGTTGTAAGAAAGGTATTGGATATGAATCTGGACGGTTACAAGGGAAGGGAAAGACCAAAGAAAAGATGGATGGACTGTGTGGAAGATGATATAGTTAGGTAATGAGTGAATGCGGAGATGACAACAAATAGAGAAGAATGGAAGAGGAAAATATGTTGCGTCGACCCCAAATAAAAATGGAAAAAGGGTAAGGAGATGATGATGAAAATATTATTAATTATTATTACATCAATTCTCGTTACTAATTAACAGTTAGACTTTAAAAATCCTATTATTAGGAGGTAATTCACATTTGCAATGAACGACAGATATATTAACGAGAAATAAAGTCAAATGTATAATTCTTGTATGTATTTAACCCAATTGTATACTATATTAACACCGTACTTAGTTTAATGCATTCACAGTGCAAATACATACGTACCGACACACGTCTTCATACACACACTTCATGATTACATTAGATCTAGTTAAAACTGCAAATATGCCTCTGATGAGCTAGTAATCATGTATTGAAGTCAGACGTACACGTGACCGCGACCTCAAAACCTAGCTTAGGGAATATATGAATGCAGATTACATCTGCAGCAGGCCTAACCAAGGTTTCAGGAATAGGACGCACGTGTCTATGCATGAGAGAAGTGCTTTCGTTAACGTTATTAACTCAGAGCGGTGGTATCCAATGCTGCTGCGACACGTGATCAATGCCCCTCGTGTTGAACCACTGAACCATTGTACGTATTATCATTTAGTCACGCGATTTCCTCAAAATTAATGATTTAGATATATTAAGCGATGACGGCGCAGTTGGTAGGGCGGTAGGGTTCCACTTCAGTGGACGCAAGTTCGAACCCACCTGTCCAACTCTAATATCGGCCCGAGCTTCGGGTGAAGGAAAATATCGTAAGGAAACCGTAGGCTGGTGGTAGGGGATTTTCTAATAATAGCCCGCCTGGCTAGCTATAACCCTCAACTTTTGAAAACCTGTCCCCAAATGTCAATAGGTGTGTTCCGGCAGCATCACTTGAGAACTAATACCTATAGACTTAGTGTCCGTAGGCGTAGTTTATTATCCTTGACCACATCGTCAGTTAACATCAGATGAGATTGTGGTCAAAGCACTGAGCCTATACAGTGTAAAAAAACTTAAAAGCTACCTCAAGGGCCGAAAAGTGGTAGTAAGTGCCATGTAAGTTCTGCAAAACTCGACTTTCCTTAATCTACTCCTATTAAGGGAATAAACGGATTACAAGGTGACAATACAGAACCCGTGTGCAGGAGTGTGCGGTGTAGTTTTGCTAATGCACGAATGTGTTGCTGTATCGTGCTGGGCCGCTGCCGGAGAGGGCTCAGGGATTTATTTTTTATATGAAACATTATAGGCGCACATTATCGGTAATTAAACCGAATTGTATGCCGTTACGGCAAACTACATTTATGACGCATCAACTTCGTCGAATTTGCGTGCATGTATTGGTATTATTTTAGTAGAGGAAGTGTTTGATATTCAAAATTGTAATGTAGCTAATAATAAATCAACAATATAAATGATTATATGCAAGCAGAGCTGCGGGGCACAACTCGAAAACGAAAATACAGGATCTATGCAATTTAATGTAAAAAAAAAACTTTAATCTTTAACTAAATCTAACATTATTAAAGTTACTTGTAGAATATTCAATTATTAAAGTTGCATGCGACTATTACATATCGATACAATAATATGCAATAAGATAAATGTAACTTGCAAATTAAATCACATTGTTCAGTTTTAATATAAATAAAACACAATAATATAACAGTAAACATATAGGCATAGATAAGGGATACTTAGTTATTCATTGTGGCCGTAAATTCATACCGACATTAGAATTTGCGTGTAATTAATTTTAATAAAACTTTTAATAATTTAATAGATCTCATCCATATCAACGAAAATATATTAGATTTAAACTGTTAATTTTTGGTGTCAAAATTGTTATAAAATGATGAGTAAAATCATTATAAAATAATTGTGTTATCCTTTGAATTAATGGTAGTATAAAATAAATACATTACTGAAAGGCAATTAACAATATAATTAATATATTAACAACAGTGTATCTAGAAAGTTCTTTGACGTAATTATTTATAATTTTGAACCAGATATTTGTTAGTATAAATATTGTACAAGAAAAATTGAATAGGTACACAACCTACTTCTGATTTGAATAATGATTCGACGATATAAATAAATAATAAATATCTTATCGTTTAAAGTCATCAGTTCAAGCCCTAAAACTGCCTATTATGCTTTAGAAACACGGGAAAAGACCCACGAGACCGTACCAGGAGAAACGGAAAAACTAGCAACGAACGGTAAACGCAAGTTCTTGTAATTCACACGATTTGTTTTATAATGACAGTTAACAGTTTTTATTAACTAAATTAACGATGATTTATTATCGAATTCAACTTAATATAAGTTAGATTTACTTACCTCGTCCATATTAATCTGAAACGGAAAAATAAAAATAGAAGTTCACTAAGCACTTACAAATATACTAATAGCAATGCTATTATTTAAATGAAGATGATAGCTAAGTACTTATTATATGAAATTTCCTTCAAATGGAATGTAGTGAAGTGGTTCGATTTTATAATAAGATCCCAAAGAACATTACCGATTTACCTGATAATAAGTTCAATCACTATGTCACGCATGTCTTAATTTCAAAAGGCATTACAGGGTGGATCATTACGTAAACGATAGTGATGTCTGGAATTTACACCTCTCTCTGTGCTTCCGCTAACATGTAACTATGATTTGTATGGTTTTTATTTACAAATCATATGTATATTCCAATTTATAAAAAAAAGAACCAGATCGAGTTTCTTGCCGGCTCTTCTCGAGTCGATTACATTCCGATCCGGTGGTAGTGTTTTGATGTTCATAAGCGCCTTCTTAAAGTCTCAATTTAATAATGATTATTATTTTATTTTTGTTTTTGATTCATTAAACATAATTTTTCAAAATTACTGGGATGCACAGAGAATGATTACGTCATGTCTAATAATAGACGAGCTAATAAATTGGTTTCCGCCGTATTGATTTCACTCCTTTTTATCGAAAGTTCATTTTCTGAAATTGAACAAAAATAGTCCCATTTACTCCGAACGCTTTCTATTTCAATGGACGGTCATTTTATTGTTTAAATTCTGTTACAGATATTTATAATAATACAGAAATAATTGTTGTAAACAAAACGGTCCGTTCAAGTAACAGAATTCGGGTATAATTTATTGATATTTCAAAGAAAAGGAAACGCTTTATTGCATCCCTTAAAGTAAATTACAGAAAGTGTTCCAAATCAAACACAATGGGAGTCTTTTAAAGATAACTGGTGAATCATTCGGTTGCTGGGGTGAGAATGTCAGGAATCACTGTCATTCTTGCCGAGTGATTTTCTCGTGCCTGGCAACCCACGCCGCGAGTTAAGTTTGACAGTTGGTTTTAAAAGTATACGCGCAACCGCTCCGCAACGCAAACCGCAATTCTTTATAATAATCTACAATATCGCCGCATCACGCTTTAAACCGCATCCACGCTACTACGCAAGCTGCAGGATCCCCGGGATTGGATGTGCACGAGAGATTGCTCGGTAAGTGGACATATTCTTTATATTTTCGCCCTGAGCGACCCAGTGTATCACCAGACCCTCGGCAAGAAATAGGAGATTTGGAGGCCGGCCAGCCCGCAGTTGGTATTTTCTACCATCTTTTAATGGTCCTTCGTTCCTGGATTGTGTCCTAAATTCCCTATTTTTACATCCTAAGACTTTAAAACCGCATACGCAATTTCATAAATTTATTATTTACCCTCGCATTTTTGATATTTTATATTACCGTTGAGACGAATACTATTCAATTGTATTTGTTTTTTAATTACATTGTTTAATATTATTAACTTTAAAAATGGAGCATAGGTCCAAAAAGGGAGAAGTAGCTGAAGGTTCAGTAGGTAGGTATCGGAGAAATATCTCTACTCGAAAGTAAAAAACAATCTTATTATTTACGCATTAAATCTATTTACGAATCTATACCTACGAGTCAGGAGGATCGCCAAACTCCTCTCTTTATTAGTCAAGCGACAAACATAGATTCGATGCGCGAAGAATTTCAAAATATAGTCGATAATATTAACCGACTTAATTTGAAATTAGATCCTAAGTACCTACCAAATTATGAGGCAATATGGGCATTCGAAGATTATTATTGTGGAGTAAAAAATGCCTTAACACGCTTCAATATATCGCAAAATGTTAATACCGCTGAACACAATGAACAATATTTAAATTTTCAATTAGAGAAATTATCAATACCGGAATTCTATGGTGACTATGAAAAATTTCCTATGTTCATTGAATGTTATAACTCAATGGTTCACAATAATCCGAGTCTAAATGACTCACTACGTGTAAGGTACTTAATTAGTAAACTTAAGGGAAGGCTGAGTCAATATGGCTAAGTTTAAGCCCGACCGCAGAAAATTATAATATAATTTATAACGCACTGGTTGATAAATACACGGACGACCGTGAGATAGCTACTACCTATATAGAAAAAATATTAAATCTAAAATCGCTTCACAATGCTACGCCGAGTCAATTAGACGCATTCATTGACGAATATTCTACGTCTGTAGCCGCTTTGAAACAATTAAAGATCGATAATTTGTTAGATTACATGTTTGTTCATTTAGGTTTACGCAAACTAGATACGGACACAGTGCAACAATTCGAAAATATTAATAGAAAACAATCATATCCCAATTACGAAGAATTTGTAATATTTCTCAGGGAACAATATAAAATATTAAAAAGAATTACGCCAGATATTAAAATCAACGCAAGCGCCGGTAGTAAGTATAAGCACTGCGCCGCTGGAGACGCGAGGAGCGGTCGCTCGACACAGCGAGCTCCACGCGCATTAATTGCAAATGACGTCACCGCGCGTCTTAATAAACACTGTTCATTTTGTAAATCGAATGAACATGAACAAATATATAATTGCGCGAAATTTAAAACTCTTTCACCGCTAGATAGATACAAATATATAAAGAATGTGAACGGTTGTATAAATTGTTTGAGTTTGTTGCATACTAGTCGATTTTGTCAGTCTGTATCATCGTGTAAATTTTGTAAAGGAAACAAGAGGCACCATTCCTTGTTACACTTTCCTGAGAACAGTTTAGATGGCATGGTCGGGGGTAATTCAAGGTCATTGACCTCTGATAATCAACTACATAATAACGATACATCTAAAAGTACCCAAGACAAAACTGTATCTCTTTGTAGTCAGATGAATTCTGAATCCACGCGTCATAAAAATAAAATTATTTTGTTAGGTTCCGCAGTCATTTTAGTAAAAGATAAAAATTCTATATTACACCCAGTCAGAGTACTTATCGATATGGGTTCTCAGAGACATTTTATTACCAAACAATGTTGTAAGAAACTTGGATTAAATATATTTAACTCCGCCAATTCCATTCAAGTAAATGGTATTGGTGACAATCCGCAACCGATACAGGGTATAGCCAATGTAACAGTATTTTCGCGACATAATGATTTCCGCTTGAACATACAATGTTTAGTTATTAATAAGATTTCGGGTGATTTACCGCAAGTGAATGTAGATTGTACATCGCTCGATTATTTATTTAATTTACCGCTCGCAGACCAATCGTTTCATACGAAGGGTCCAATAGACATGCTAATTGGTTCAGAAGTTTTTGCCCACATATTGAAGGGAAATAAAATCATAGGTTCGAATGGGAATCCCGACGCTCTTGAATCCGAATTTGGTTATATTATTATAGGCTCCGCACGTGTTTTACAATCCGCGTCCGCTAACGCTACCGCTTGTCTCAGTGACACATACTCATATATTTGTAGTGAGGATACTTCAATGGAAGGTTTAATGAATCGTTTTTTGAACGTTGAAGATGTACCGGACAAAAAACATTTTTCACCCGCGGATAAACAATGTGAGTTGTTATATTCAAATAATATTTCTCGCGATAAATCAGGCCGCTTCACTACTATTTTACCCTTTAACCAAGACCCTTCGCAGTTAGGGGATTCATTTAAAATCGCATCTAAGAGATATACGCATTTAGAACGCAAGTTTAAACTCAATAATAATTTAAAATTACAGTATGACGAAATTATTAGAGAGTACTTAAATAAAAATTATATTACCCGCATAGATAATTATAATTCCAGTGAGAGGCAATATATTATTCCTCACCACGCAGTTTCACGCAATGATAAAATTAGTACGAAATTACGAATAGTTCTAGATGCAAGTGCAAAAACAACTTCCGGGTTGTCGTTAAACGACTGTCTGCATACCGGGCCAAACTTACAAAATGATTTACTTGCGATCTTAATTCAATTTCGTTTATTTCCTATTGCTATAAGTGCCGATATTAAGCAGATGTATTTACAAATATTGGTACATAATAATTATCGTAAATTTTTACGAATTCTATATCGCTTTGAAGATGAGGATAGCGCTAATTTATATGAGTTCAATCGCGTTTGTTTCGGTCTGTCTTGCAGCCCATATTTAGCAATGCGGACAATCCGCGAACTAGCTGAACAAGAGAGACAGGAATATCCATACGCGGCAGATGTAGCTCAAAGTAATTTATTCATGGACGATTTGGCAATATCCGTATGTACACCGCAAGAAGGTATAAACCTATCTAACCAATTAACAAACATGTTTAAAAAAGGTGGTTTTGATTTAGTAAAATTTATAAGTAATTGCCCCGCATTATTAGAATCAATTCCTGAAAATCATAACCTTTCACATGTTCATTTTGATCAAAATGACAATTTAAAATTATTAGGCTTAAAATGGATTCCGGAAAAAGATCAATTCGTAATCTCGGTAAAGGAAACTTCGCAAATAATTACTAAACGCATTATCTTAGCAACTATCGCTCGCTTGTGGGATATCAATGGGTTCTGTGCACCCGTAATATTAAAGGCTAAGTTAATTATGAAATCGCTTTGGTTGCAACATGTAAATTGGTATGAATGCCCACCGCAAGACATTTGCGACGCATGGTGCATCCTTCGAAATGAGCTACCACTTTTATCTAGTGTAAAAATTGCTCGTTTCTTAGGAGTGCCATCTTACAGTTCCGAGTTGATAGTAGTAGGTTTTTCAGACGCAAGTGAAAGTGGATACGGCGCCAACGTTTATTTGTGCATTAAGGGTTCTCCCAACACGGTCAATCTAGTATGCGCTAAAAGCAAGGTGTCACCAACTGCTAATAAAATGCAAACTCTAGCACGCCTCGAATTATGTGCATTGTTATTATTAAGTACTGAGTCATTTATCAAAGCTTTCAAGCGATTTATATCGCGTAGAGGAAATTACTTAGAGTTATTTTCGGACAATGGCACTAACTTCGTAGGTGCAAAAGCGCATTACAATGATTTACATAATTTTATTAAATCTAAAACATATTCGGAGGCATTTTTGAATGAAGCTGTAGAGCACGGTATTACCTGGAAAACGATTACTCCCAACGCTCCTTATTTTGGTGGTGCTTGGGAATCTAATATAAAAGGCATTAAGTCGCATTTAAAACGCATTATAGGCGACTCGCTACTTACCTATGAAGAGTTTACAACACTTCTTACACAAATCGAATGTATACTAAACTCACGACCACTTTCTGTTTTGAGTTCGGATCCGGCCGAACCTACAGCTCTAACTCCCGCACATTTTCTTAACTATGAACCGCTCAATTCTTTTAATTTAGTTGACACTGCTTCGCAACCGCAATCTTTGTTGAAGCGCAAATACTTATTGGATAAGCTCGTGGAATCCTATTGGAAACGCTGGAGGAATGAATATTTGTCAACGCTCCAAACTAGACAAAAATGGAATGCACGTACCGCAAATCCTACTGTAGGTTCTGTTGTTCTACTTAAATCTGATAACGCTCCTCCATTAAGGTGGCCACTTGGTATTATTGAAACCTGCCACCCTGGTGCTGACGGAATAGTCCGTGTGGTTACTGTCCGCACTCAAAGCGGTACTTATACGCGCCCGGTTGTAAAGGTCTGTCCTTTACCTACCCAATAATCCTTCTAATAGTTCCTTTCCTTTGTATATTATTATCCTTTTTCTACTTTAATATTAGTTTATCCTTCAGTTAAATTTGTAATTCCGCTTCCGCATTTCCGCTCATCCGTCTAATTTTCTTTCACCTCCTCTCCAATATTTTGAGCTTAGGAGACGCTTCTCTCCTAAGGTCGGGGGTTATGGTGAATCATTCGGTTGCTGGGGTGAGAATGTCAGGAATCACTGTCATTCTTGCCGAGTGATTTTCTCGTGCCTGGCAACCCACGCCGCGAGTTAAGTTTGACAGTTGGTTTTAAAAAGTATACGCGCAACCGCTCCGCAACGCAAACCGCAATTCTTTATAATAATCTACAATATCGCCGCATCACGCTTTAAACCGCATCCACGCTACTACGCAAGCTGCAGGATCCCCGGGATTGGATGTGCACGAGAGATTGCTCGGTAAGTGGACATATTCTTTATATTTTCGCCCTGAGCGACCCAGTGTATCACCAGACCCTCGGCAAGAAATAGGAGATTTGGAGGCCGGCCAGCCCGCAGTTGGTATTTTTTTCTACCAGATAACAGTACACAGAAAAGGCTTCTGTTATATTATAAAGGGACAGTTTTTTTTTTTCTGCCAAGCGTACTTTTCAGCTATTATCCAGGGCTAGTAAGGCTGAGTAAATTGGCATTGGTTTGGAACAAACGGCGGACGCACGATGCTCAAGTTGATTTTGTTTTATTCGTGGTCTTTATATTCTGACTCGTGATCTTCATACACACTATTTATTTATTTATTTATTTTAACTAGTGCAAAACCCTTTTGTAACTTTAATTAAATTCTAAATCATCAAATTAGAGTCTTCATTAGAATTAATTAAAAATTCTGCCCTTAAAATTTATAGGGCCAATAGCTTCTTACTTCAATATTACTCATATTTATAAGCCATGCCTTATTTTGCCTGTGTATTGTATTTCTAGTCTGCGAATTATTTCACAATTTAAAATAGGCCAATAAAATATTTACATCGTTATTAAACATTAAGATGAAATAAGAATTTTTTCTTTTTGATAATTCACCAAATTTGTAACTTGATAAAAGTTAATTGAAATTGATCGTAAATATATAAATATATCATATATTTTTATGCACAAAAGTAAATAAAATACTAACAATTCAAGTTAACATAAATAATTCTATTGGGGGCACTCAATGATATTATATAGAAAAAAGGGGGCACTCTATACATCCATTCCAAATTTTGAGAGGCCCGGTACAGGTTATAATATAAGTAAGGGCATTATGTATTATTTAGAAGATGCTAGTCAACGTTACACATCTCTCTCGCACCTGTGAATTTTTTTGCCTGGTGAAAGAGGATAGGTAATGTTCCGGCCGCTCACGAAAGTTGGCCAAAGTGAAATGACCTCTGATGACCATTTTGGCAGTTGCGTCATTCGTCGAGGCTTGAATTCAAAGTTTGTATTTTTTGTACTCTAAATATATATATAAAGAATGTTGTATGGAAATATAGTTTGTAAGAGTTATTCATAATAACTCAGGCATCTAATGAGGAATTAGTACAACAATAACAGTCTGTTGAAACATAAATGATGAAAATAAATGACTATAAAAACTCACCAAGGTTACATGCGCACAGCTGTACTGCAATTATATATATATGTATATATATATTTAAATATGGCAGTAATTCGCTTCGGTAACACTAATGATAAATTATCAGCCTGTGTTACTATATTTGGTGGCTATCCTAATGACGAATTTTTTCGTCTTTATAAATATTTATATAACAACTTATAACTGTTAAAGATATTTAAAATATAATAATAATACGTTTTATTAGAAGCATAACAAAGTACGCAAAAACAAAACATGCATGATTTTGGCTATATTATGTCACAAGGAATAGCGCACATCGCCACATCGATTTAAAAAATGGGATCTACATTCTACAGAATTAGAAAGAATAATATAACATACTTTATGAAAGAGTAAACTTTTTTATATAGCCCAAAACATTACGAGGATTATCATATGAAAAAATCTGATCATTTAAAATATGTTTTTCAGATTTTTGTGTAACACCGCTCGCGCTACTGTGTTAATTTATTAGCGAAAATACGTAATATAAAGCGAACTATAGAATTACGAGTATATAACTATAGAATAATAAGTTTGCATCCCTAAAGTAACAAGGCTTTGAAATTATGTTATTTTTATTTAATACCCATGACAGTTATAATTAAGCTATCTAATAATTCAATAGATACATTTTTTTTATATAATAAGACTCGCTTCTACAAAACCTTGAGTCTTATATTCAAGTTTACCAAGAGCCGTAACCGCGGCGCACTAGACATGGTTAAGGAAGGATGAAGCCGACCTAGTTGTGGTTCTCTGACCTCCGCCGCAGCCTAGCATGCTATCGTCTTTCTCTTTCGCACCACGCATACCGGAATACGCTCTCTCTCTCTCCCGGAATATTTTCGCAAAACGCATTTGGAAAATGGCACAGCCCAGAGCACGGAGGCGAGATGACGAGTTGCGTGCTAATGAGTAAATCGTACTTAGGTTTTAAAATACAAGAGTATTTGATTCCTTAGCAAATAGAATTCAGACAAAGTTTTCGAAATAGAATCTATGAAATATATTACTAGTGCTACGATATGATGTTGCATTATAACAAAGACCAGAAAATATACAATTTATCTATGATTATAAGAAGGAATTTTTTTTCTAAATTCTTATAAATAAACAAGACAATAAGACATCTTTTATGTTTGTAAAAATAATGGATATAAATATATATTTTAAATAAAATCAATAAGAAAAAGCCACTGGTCATTGCACTATAATTACACTAACGAAGCATTTTTTAAATCGCTAAAGCTTTTCTACGCCGTCAATATAAAACGCAGTGTTAATAAACCAAGTGTAGAATATAATCGTAATAAATAGAAACAACATTTTAACATTCATTATTTGGAATAAGTTGCTTAATATCTTGTCAAGTAAGTGATCGGAAGTGACATGTCAAAATGCAATGTTAATTGAAATCAATGTTATTTGTGCGTCCGCTAGTAATTCGTTCCACAATTTTATCTCATTAATCGGCTTAGAGATTACCAATTATATTTTAGTATATTATAAAAGTATTCTTATAAATTATAATTGATAGGAATACATGGGAAATATTTAATTACTGTAATAAAAATTAATTAGCTGTTTTTTCTAGCATTTTGAAATTAACATTCGAATTTCTTAATTTACCGAAATTCACATATGAGCTATATTATATTTATTATACACATTTTGTCACCTATATAAATTAAAAAATCAACATCTCTCCGTCTCTTCGCGTATTTATTCGTTTTCCATTAGTGAATTTATAACTAGGGAGAGTACAAACTACTTTTGCATAACCTCTACTCTTCTGCTACCTGCCAAATCCTCCTTTGAGGTCCTCGGTCTACGGGCTGAAGGGTTGGGTGTTGAGAGACCTTTTTAACAAACCGATTAGGAGATGCATTGATCACTAATGATTGCAAGGACAGCGTATGGACTCATCTGACCTTGCCGTCTATGACATAAGATTTAAACCGCAGTGTTCAATTTTTGAGCGACAACCTCGCGCACAGGATTAGCAGATGAATTTAGGGTGATGTATATAAGTAATCGGATATTTAATAAATTTAATGCAGTCTATGGTTTGAACTATAAAAATTATTCATTGTGAACAAAGCCCAAGAATCCAGCTAGAATATAGTAAATGTAATAATACTTGTAATTTAAGGTTTTTTTTTGTTATTTAACACAAATATTATAAGTAGATAGTCATAATTGTACAAGGATTGTAAGGAAAGTAAAGTTCAAATCTTTTATAAAATAGTGGTTGTAACTGATTAACATTATTTCAACTAAATAAAAATAAAGTTTAACAGTAGACTGTAGAAACTTTAAAATTGATAATTTAATATAGGTTTTATACAATTTGAAATGTGAAATTATTGCGTAACAATAAATATACATCCAAAGTTTAAAGAATAATATAACTCTTCTATTTAAATTATGAGATTAAATTAATGCTTTAAAGCGAGGTAAATAAACGTATTAAGTCAAAATGTCACAAGTGTTTCATAATACCAGTTGTAACCACAAACGGGTACCTAAACCACAAAAGAACCATAAACATCGCCTTATAAAGAAGGACACGAACTAAATTTCATTTTCTAAAACCCGATCATAATAAAGCGAGGTGACGCAGGCGGGCCCGGGTGGGTCAAATGCGACACACAACAACGCACGAAAACGAAAGGTATATACGAAACTAAAATCGAAGGGAGTTATCCCGTTACCCTGCACCGCGATGAGATGGAAAGCTCCCGTTAAGGTGCCGGCGCTTTAGTACACAACGTCACACGATGCGATCATGCAGAAATGACTCACGGAACTATTACAATATCTGACACTTTGAACTCGAACTTCACAGATTGCTAAAATGCTATGTGAATTGACTGAAATATGATATATCTTACGAAATAAATAGGAATTGTTATGTTATATTATGATGGGGCTGATTATTATTTTTTTTTTTGACCTAGCTAATGCTGTTGACCGGAAGGGCCTTTACAGCTTCACCGAACTTTGGGGGCGAGTGCTGAAGGCACTCAGCCGCAAAAAGGTAACTAGCTCAAGGGCTACCAAAGTGGTACGAACCTCGGCTTGGCCGTCACCTGAGTACTCAAGACTCACTCGCGATGATGGGGCTGATATGAATTATCTCCTATAAAAGCCCTAAAAAAAAACTTATTCACACTTTATTAAAATTAAAGTTATAGTATTTATTAAAGAAGACAATGGATCCTAGACGTTATTTTCATAAAAATGATAACGTTGTTTTTACTATCACGTCGTCTCAGAAGGTCCTTAATTCTACAATTAACCATAATTAATTTGTAACATTGATAATGAATTAATTATTCACAAGGACACAATTATTATTATTCATATGTCATAATTTCATAAATCTTCTTTCAAATATAATTTTGTTTTCGAAATACATAAAAAGTAACCAAATTCCAGAATTAACAAATAATTTTATCTTCTATTAAGTTTTAACAAATTGAGTATAAAACGCATGAAATGAATGAATACAATCATTCCAAGAAGCATGATTAATGTATGATTTCAAACTTAATGGTTAAGAAGGAAAACCGTAAATATTGGGATGACGAATATATTGATAATAACTTACAATCAAAGCGGTGACGGCGGAGTGTAAGTGTGGTGGGATTTCATTTCGATGGACGTAGTTTGGAATCTATCTATGCTTTTAAAGAATGAGCTTGAAGTAATAATATAAATAGTAGCCATAAATATGGTATAAATAGTCGATTACCCATAAAAATGAGACAATAGGAAAACAATGGAAAGCTGCGTAAACGCCAGGTTAGTGCTCAAGAGGTTAATGTAATAAAACCATAGAATGGTGGTACGGTACACGGTGGCATATTCGAATACCCACTCAACAAGCTATAATCCTCAAGTTTAAAAATCTGTCGCCAAACATCTATAGGTGTGTTCCGGCAGCATCACTTGAGAACCAGTAACTCTATATTTAGTGTGTTTACGATCCTGGACCAAATAATCACTTAATATCAAGTGAGTTTGTGGTCAAAGCGCTGAATAGTTTATCCTGGCTTATTCACCAACGCAGAGCCTCAACTGCTGGGCCTACAAACGTCAAATTTGCCAAAGCTTTTTATGATGAAAGCGATGATAACGTATTTTGCGAAATTTCTGCCCTAGGGGGATAAAATAGAGGTTGATCGGTTGTATGAAAGACCGTTAATTTCAAAGTAAAAGCCACGAAATTTAATATACCTACATATGTACTTCTGGTTAGAAATAGATAAAATACGTAAACTAATCAATAGATTTCGATACAATTTGGTAATGAGATTAATTGCATTCAGAAGGAGAATATAGACTAGTGATATTGTCTGAATTCTATGCGGGCGATGCCATACGAACAGCTAGTTATAGTATAAAAACTAAGAAACCGCCTGCTGACATTTACATACCTATTCATAATTGAAATATACGATAGGTTGCGTGAGTATAAATTATATTATTTATCTTTGAGCGCCATCTTATACTTGCTATACTGTAGCATGTTGAGGGCTGACGTCACAGCATTGATAAAGCTAATGTATAAGTTTTTCCCCTACCGAGAAGCACTCGTTGCCGCTAAAAAAGTTTTTATTTCAAAAACAATATTTTGTTTAGACATTTTCCCATATATAATCGCTATGCAATAGCTGACAGTGTAACTCGGTCGAGTGCTCCGCTATGCTGCTATATCTCGGTTTACTGCAGTAACTGTAAACTTTTACGTCATTTTCAAGGACGTTCCAACAACCCACATGTTTGTGTGTTATAACTGTAGTCCGGTAATAAATGTTGTATAGGCGTTAATTCAGTGTATTATTTACGATATTTACGCAAGATATAGAGGTAACTCATTTATTAATAAATCAATAGAACATAAATATGTTTACTGTACTGTATAATGAGGGTGCTTCAAGTTTTGCGTATCCAAAATTTTAGTCGTTTTTGACAGAGGGGTCTTTACCTATAGTGCAGGGTTTGCAGCGCACACACGGGCGCAGGACTTTAAGGGCGCCGATCGACGCTCGTGACACTTACAAAGATGCGTCGCTCGGGGCGCCAAGGCTATCAAAGGGCGCCAGGATATTGCTGATACACGGGCGCTACAAGGGCTAGAGACGCTGCAGGTTTTTGACATAAATGTTTCACCGACTGAGTGCGCTAGTTGCGGCCATTAAATTCGTTTTTACAACCTTTAAAACATGTCTATGGTTTAAAAAATTACGTACATAACCAATTCAGTGCCTCTTGCGTCACATAGATTGCGCTTTAAGCCTATTTATTAACTGACAAAGAGACAACCTTATATAAATACTAGCTATCTGCCCATGGCTGCGCCTGCGTTTCATATATTCTTCACTGAGTTTTAATTTTTTTTTATACGGAACCCTATTTATTTTACTAAAAAAAGTTAGTACTGAAATAAAGTAAAAATATTTCTCATAAATTATAGCACTTGCCCGTAAAACGGGCATTGAATCGGATTATATTCAAATTTTTGTTTTTTTTTTTTTTATGCGGAACCCCAATTATTTTCGATAATTAAAAGATACCCTAAGTTACCCGGAGTAACTTCAGCTATTTACGAAAAAAAGTTCCGTCAAAATCGGTATAACCATTCTGAAGATTACCCATTATAAACAGACAGACACAAAAATTTAAAACTTGTATTTTTGGTATAGGTATCGTAACGTATATATAATTCATATAAGTTTAGTAAAAAAAAAAAAAAATTGACATTACAAAAAGACACTTCAATTTTATTTATTATTATTATAGATTATTTCAGATTACACATATTACAACTTCTGTAAAATTCAAGAAATAATTTCAAAATTTGTCATATCTATGTATTATATGCGGTCTTTAGATATTAATAAAATTATAGTCTAGACTTTAAATTCAGCGTAGTTATAAAGTTATGTGATGCAACTAAGTAAAGAAAACATTCGAAACATAATTCAAAGACAGGATGGAACAATCAACTATTTACTTAAGCACAAATAACTGCTTGGAGATTTGAAACAAGCACTAAGGTGATAAATATAATCAAATTAAAATTTAGTTCCCTAGATGATAAGCATAGGACAAAATAAAATCCACATAAATACAACCATGTACTTAATTACAACTTCTTTTTTATTATATCTCAAATAATTCTGATCATAATTTGTAAAAATATATATAAGTAACAATGACAAATAAAATATAATTATTTAATAATTTTATTATTCCTACTGACGTCTTTCTGTTTTGAATAAATTTTCACTATCGATTTAAAACAATATCCGCCATAACTATGAGTAACACAACACGGCTTCGGCTGTCCACGTAACTTTTTCATGACACGGCCGCGGTGGCATTGAGCCGTATGGCCCACTTTACGGTAACGGTACTATCGAGTCCTGACCAAAACACTGACGCGTTATAGCGAATATTTCCGCTAATTAACCTGTAACACTCGGAAACACATTATGAGGCCTTCAACCTTCACATAAGATATCATTTTTCCAACAATAGGGGTACCTACTACATACATTTATTTATTGTTTTATTTTACTTATTTCATTGGTTATTTATATTTGCATTCTTATGCATTTATTTATTTTTTTAGGAATATAAATATACTTGAAGAATTTACATGTAGGTATTTTTATTTTGTATATGTATCCGCGTATAAAATAGTGCGAGGGAACGCGTTTGTGCTGTTAGCTTTATATGTATGATTAGCTGAGTGCCTGCGGCTGCGCCCGTATTTTATATGTTCTTCGCGGCTTTTTAAATTTTTACTTATTTGCCTAAATTTTTTTTAGAACTGAGTTAAAGTAAATATCTTTCTCATAAATTCAAACACTTGCCCGTAAAACTGTGTATTGAATCGGAACCCTAATTATTTTAGAAAGTAACCTAAGTTACGCGGAGTAACTTCAGCTATATACTAAAAAAAGTCCCCCCAAAATCGGTACAGCCGTACCGGGAACAAACAGAGACACAGACATAAATTAACATGTATTTAGTAAAGAATTGTTATTTTGACATTACAAACAGACACTTCAATTTTATTTATTATTATAGATTATACCAAAAAAAAATGTTTATATTATTTCATTGATCCTTAAATTATGATTGCACTAACGTAAGGATAAACATAGAAACTTTTGTATTTATAATATAAAGATAAATATGTAAATACCCCGTCTTCAAAAATTCATCAATAGAAATCTGTCGAATCAATTGAAATGTACATTCTAGTCTCATACATAACAATGTTTAATACAGAGCAACAAAGCAACTAGCGCCACATGTACAATGGAGATAAACAGTACTAATTACAAAATTACAACAAAAAACACTTTTAATTAAAAACAAAACCGACTTCAAAAGAATAAACTATAAAAATGCACTAAAAAGTCAATAAATAATTATTTTAATGATCTGCTTCGTTCATTTTGAAATCGGTGCCAGCTTACGGATAACAAAGTACGTCGCTAATTATATTCGATTTTGATTAATTGTTTTTTAAATCGCCCTAGTACTTATTTAGCTTATATGCAATTGTGATTAAGTTTAAGCAGTTATTTTCATTTGGAAATGAGTACAATAACTCTAGCTGGCACCGACTCTAAAATTAACTAACCAGATTTAAAAAAGTAAAAAAAAGGTTTTATCTACTTTTTTATTTATGTATGTACTTATAGGTACTTATAGCTGTAAAGCCTACTTTATAACTTTGGAAACAAATATATGAAACACGTTTAAGTGTCTATAATATTCGAGGGTTTTTCTAAATTTCCGTCAGTTCCTCTGATCAAATCCTGATTTGGTAGTTTTGATTTGGTCCTCGAGAGTTTACATCTGCGAATAAAAAAAATAATTTACAAATCGATCCACAATTGACAGAGAAGTCACGTAACAAACATACAAAAAAAACATACAGACGAATTAATAACCACCTTCCATTTTGAAGTCGGTTAAAAATAAAGAGAAACCAATTTGAATCCAAATAATGCATAGCTCCTGTGTCAAGTCAATAACATATTCACATCAATGAAATTTCAGGCACCTGATATAAATTTAAAGATATAAGTACACTTGGAGCCTTAAATCATAAAATTATTAAAACACATTTTAACTTGAAGTAAATTGCTAATATACTCTTGTATATTTTTAACAATAAATCTGTGATTCTTATAATATTTCTAAATGACGATGTTTTGGTAAAGTGAAAATTGTGTATAGTGCCATCTATATTTCCACAAAAGAACTAATTATTATATTTGCTTACAACGAGTTAAGGATTAATAAGATTTCAAATATTACTACAAGATGGCGCTGAAATCGATGTCTTCTTCAGGATTGTGTATTTTTGATTAATGTTAAGAATCTTTAAAAAGTTACGTAAAATATATTTTTAATAAGAGAGGATTCATGTTTTACACTAAATTTTAAAAGGTAACAATTTTAACAATTTGTTATAATGTTTTCGATTCAAAAAGAAATGGTGGTGCGGCGTAATGTTTTAGAATCCTTACACATACATATATTACATACTAGCTGTGTGCCCGCGGCTGCGCCCGCGTTTTCATATGTTCTTCACTACGTTTTAATTTTTTTTTATACGGAACTCTAATTATTTTCCTAAAAAAAATAGTACTAAGATGAAGTTAAAATATTTCTCATAAATCATAGCACTTGGCCGTAAAACTGTGCATTGAATCGGATTTTTTCAAATTTTTATGAATTTTATTTTTTTACCCAAACCTTATTTCCAATAATTAAAAGTACCCGGAGTAACTTCAGCTATCTACCAAAAAAGTCCCGTCAAAATCGGCTCAGCCGTTCCGTAGATTAGCGATTACAAACAGACAGACAACATTTTTTTAAATTATATTTTTGGTATATACATTCATATCTATTTAGTAAATAGTATTAATTTGGACATTAATAAATATACTCTTCAATTTTTTTATTAAATATATAGATTAGTATAGTTATGGTAGGTACTAGTTGTTTCTGCGTATCATATTTTTTTATTCCGCACAATTATTCCGTATAGTTTTTAAATAATCTTGGGAAAAATGGATCTTATTTTTTGTACAGGCCCTAAATTATTTACCTGATTTTTGTTGGTACTAACAATATCGGTCTAACCGTTCCCTTTCGGTTAATCGGAACAAACAGGCGGATAGACCATTGAAGTATATGAAATGGGATAGACAGACAAACATTTAAAAAATGTGTTTTTGGTATAAATACTCTATATACATGTATTTATCAAAAAGCTGTTATTTGGATATTACAAACGGTCACTTTGATTTATATGTATAGGTATGCTAAGCGAAAATAGTTCAATGGTAATGATATGGATGGATATCGCGTTACGCCGCTGTCAACGCGATGCATTGAGACTGACACTGAACATGCGTTATGTTTTTCTTTTTACTAACTTGCTAATGCTGTTGAGCGGAAGAGCCTTTACATCTTCACCATGGCTTTGTGGGTGAGTGCTGAAGGTACTCAGCCGCAAAAAGGTAACTAGCAGAAGGGTTAACAAATGACGTGACAAATGAACATGCATTAAGCATGCTATGATATTGATATGATAATGAACACCCACAACTCTGCACACACATTCCTGCACAAAAAACGCAGGTACATAGGTAAGAAACTTTTTTTTTGTTAATAAATAAAAAATGTAGGGCTCAGCTAAGTT
Organism: Samia ricini; assembly: GCA_014132275.2. NCBI lineage: Eukaryota > Metazoa > Arthropoda > Insecta > Lepidoptera > Saturniidae > Samia > Samia ricini. The sequence continues at coordinate 26,146,298 of AP028159.1, read as the reverse complement.
CAAAATTCATCGCAATTTTTACGTTCAGATAAAGGCCAAGCCGAGTTTTGTACCATTTTGGTAACCCTTGTGCTAGTTACCTTTTTGCGGCTGAGTCCCTTCAGGATTCGCCCCCTTGGTTACGGTGAGGCTGTAAAGGTCCTTGTGGTCAACAGCGTTAGATAGTTAGAAAAAAGGATATCGCGTTGATGGACGTAGGTTTGAATGCACCCATCCCTATTTTAGATCTCATTAGAGGCTGAGCTTTTGGCGAAGGAAAATATCTTAATAAAATTATAGCATTGTGCTACGTACATTTACTAATGTCCATCTAGTTTCTACCACTCTTAAGTGTGAAAATCAATTGTCAAACACTATATAGGCTTATTCTGACAGTATCACTTGAGTAGACTTTAGACTTAGCGTTTTTCTCATTTTTAACCACGTTGTCACATAACTTCGTGCGAGATTGTGGTCAAAAAAAAACAACGCAAAGTAGCTTCTTTATATTATTGGTAATTGATTCAATAAAGGAAATGAACATAACAAGTCTAGTATATTCTGTCTGAATTGTTTTAAGTTATCAGTCATAATAATTATATAATTATTTCTTACTCAATCTATACTCTATAAAACGTAAAAGAATTATCTGCTTAGGGACTTATTTGTGTTGGTAATTACTAGTTAATTATCCCTTTGTACTCTTTATTAATACGGAATACACAAAGGTTAAAATATTTGCTATTTCAGAACACATAAAAAATGTAAAAAATCTTGAATTTGCTTGGTTTGTTTTTAAATTGCACCTTAATGCGCCGTAATTTGAACTCGATTTGCTTTTGTTCGCTGGAAAGGAAGTTATTTTTTCTTGACAGACGTATTAAAACAATTAGAATATTACTAGAAGCATGTATTTATACAAGAATTGACCTTAACAAAGACCTTGCATAAGTACAACATTTACAATACAAAGAAATTCTGTGGCGTATGTATTCTTAAATTATTATATGCTCAGAATGATAATTACACGTTCAACTAACATAAGTCAAGACACCTACAAATATCACGTACAATTATAAATACATATATACAAGTACAAAGTAACTAAATATATTTGTTATTTTCTAGTCAAAGTCGGTAAAAAATTTGCATTCAAATTTTACGTATACGTGCAACGCAGCTAGTTTTCCTTGCACATTTGTGTCTTATTACATTGAAATGGTACGTAGGATATGCATTATGCGCTCTGTTATGAATACGATAGAAACTCGTCATAAGATGAATAGTTTTATACGATTGTTATTATTATGATTATTTAATCAAAATATTATAATGTTTTGATTTTATTTAACAACTGCTTTAATTTTTTTTTGTACTAAATTATTGTAAAAATATTTCTTATAAATTCAAGCACTCTCGAAAATAATTAGGGTTCCCGGTAAAAAATTAAAAACTCATAAAAAATGGAATAAGATACGATTCAATGTGGCACATTTTTACGGGCAAGTGTTTTAATTTATGACAAATATTTTCGCATTGTCGTAATATTAAAAAAAATATAGGAAAATAATCAGGGTTCCGGGTAAAAATTCTTTAAAACGCAATGAAGAACATATGAAAAGCCTGCGAAGCCGCGGACGCACAGCTAGTTATAAAATAAAATTGTAAATTTACGTATACGACGAACTCGTGTCACTGGGAAATACTGAATCGATTTAAATATAGCCGTGAGACTAAAACACGAGTGAACCAAGCAAGGATTTTTTTTTATTTATTACATACATTACGATTTTCTACAAGAAGTTAAGCAATAGTGACAAAATTACAATAAAAAAATGACAAGTCATTTTCAATCTAATTTCTTTTTATGTAGTTCATATAGGGTTACCGTTTTGATTACAATGACACCTGATGTTAAATGATGATGTAGTGCTGTGATGTAGATGATAATGATAACTAAGTATCAGCTCTAAATTGATGCTGCCGGAGCTGCCATGGTTTCCAACACCAAAACCACAAGCTCATAGAACAGATTAGGTGGATATTTCATCGACACAAAATTTGATCACAAAATCTCTGAGTCACAATCGATTCAAAATAGAAACAAGACAAACATTTCTGTAATAAATTAAAAGTTCTCACTCACGTGAACGAAGTTGCGAGTAACAACTTGTTATAATAATACATTAAAGCCCATTCTTTTATTGACCACGGACCACTTTGATTTCTTTGTTGATATCAGGGACCACCATTTACAAAAAAAAGTAAGCTGAGACAATATAAAATGATTCGGTCCGTGGCGATGCATCTTCCTCGAATTTTAAAATCGTTCGTGGATCATGTTTTGGCTCCTGCGGACCACTGGTCGAGAACCATTGATTTAATACATTACATTTTAGTATAATATTTTATATTTTATTATAAAAGTCGTATTATGGTGGTATTGCTTGTCGGCACTAGTCAAAGTTCATGGTGTTGGCCCTTCAGATAAATATTAATAGTAACTATATCAGTCTGAAAATGTTCTAATGTCCACCGAAGGCCATTTACCGGGAGAATGCACGGGTTTGTTGAGCACATTGGTCTACGACGCATTGTCAGATTCAAAGGCCGAGACGCCTGTTTATTAACTTTGCCACAATTGGTACGATAGTAGAAATATATAACCATTTCTCAAATGTTTAAATCGGTTAATTAACTGATTTTGTACAGTGTAATGTAGCAAATATACAAGAATTTCTAATATTTCACTGGTACAAACTGAAACACCAATCCCTGAATTGCGATTACATAAATATTAAGCGTTCGGTCATCACAACTTATGAATATTAGTAAAGATTTAAAAGGTTTGAAATTAAATTAAATATGTAAATTCTTGAGAGATCATTCACTGTAGTTACTTTCTGGTCGAATATCATACATGCCTATTGCAAGCCATTGCTTGTGTCAAACGAATGAGTAAATTTTGATAAATATATACGTATTAGACATTGATAAAAAACATTAATATAACGAAAAAATTTATGGAAGACGTTGTACATGGCGTAGGTAGGCTATGTAACTAAATGCGATGCAAGTTTTGCTAAAGGAGGTCACAAAGAAGGAGCGAGAGAACGATCCCTTGGTGGACCCTCTTCGCCCCAGGAGAGTGGGTGGCAGAAAGGCACGGTTTACCCGTGCCCCTCTGCCACCTAGAGCCAGCCGCACGTCGCAAGACTCTCTTTTCCGGAGTTCTTGTGCCTACAAGAACCCAAAGAGGAGAAGGGTGGGACCTTTTTGCTGGCAACGGGAAAGAAGGGGGGAAGATGGGGTTGATTTGTACCGAGCTCTCCCCTGGACGGAGTATAAAGAGGGGCCTGACCAGGCATGGAAAATTATGCCTGCCATGCCATTGGGTCGGGCCTGCCGTTGGAGCGACGGAGAGCACGTTGCTCAATCCCGTATCGCCCCTCCCATGCGGCGGATGGTACCGTGGATTTTAGTGGGTATTCCTGGCGCTTAACGCCGGGCGAGTCCCACATACCCCTCTGGCATCTCTAATTCGGTGAGATTATACTTCTGAAATATAATATTTTGTCTTTGTTAAACTCTAGGATGAAATGTTTTATTTCTAAAAGTTTCAGAAGGCGGCTCAGTTGCAAAAAACTACCGTTATCATACTTGAAATAGAATAGTCAATCCAAATGGGTTACACAAATGCAACTCGCGAAAGCAGATCTAGTTACCGTCTCATTATACTAGTACTGTCGTTTAATAAATATAGAAAAAACAACAATTAAAGGAAGTATTTATCATTTATTGTTATTTAGTGATTTAGTAATAGTTACATATTTAGAATGAAATTGATTACGAATTCCAAACCTATTACCAAGCACTCCAAGGACCCAGGGACCGTGAATATACTTTCAATTTTTATTAAAATTTTCAATTAAAATATCATAACTATCATTGTTATTGACTAGAATATAAATAACAATTTACAGCTTTTAACATAAAGTCGTTTCATATAATATTTGATAAAACTGTGTAATGATGTCTTTAATAAATTCGTCGCGTAGTTACAATTAGATACCTACTACTCAAATAAAGTCGATTACGCAATCCTTCCTTATTATGTGCTTTGATAAACTTTTTTATTGTTACTATTTGCTTTGCTTTAATCGAAGCTAGCTCAATACTGCCAACTGTTGAAATGTAAACTAAAATTAATAAACAACCCTACTTAAATTGTTGTACCTCGAATTGCAATTCGATTTCACATATTTGATAACACGGTGTAGTCGTTTTTTCTTGTTGCAACAAAAGTTATTTTTACATCACACAAAGGTTCGTTCACATCATTATAGAGGATACCCAAATTGAATGATAATCCTGGCGGTATTCGCTTGCATCGAGATAAGGACAGGTTGATGATTTTAATTTGTTCTAAATCTGGTTGTACCTTAAACAGTTTAACATAAACTGGTTCGAGTGTGAGATTGCTAAATTTTAAACGCTCCGTAGTGACACATCCTCTTCTGTATTTAATTCGAAATGTATGAGGGTAAGAGACGAGACGATTCTCACAAATGTACGATGCGGTCTTACGCAGCGGTGTTGAAAAATATTTGGAAATCTCTATGAATCGTTTAACGTGATCTTTATAAGCTTCATTTGTCTCATTTTGTCCCTGTTTCTCTTCACCCAAATCAGAACTTTTCTTTTCTTTATTAAGCGGATGGCTATCATCATTCAGTAATGACTTTTTATCTAAAATGTTACCATTTATAATAGGAATTATATTTGTTTGATATTTTGTTTGAGTAACATTTTGTAATATTGGCCATATTATCTTCTATAATTTAACTTCTATTTATTAATGTATCGATGATGTAAATGGACTGAAATTTTTGTTTGACAAAATTTGAATGTCATGGAAATTTTAATAAAACTATAGGGACACGCTATGATAATCTATTTAAGGTTGGGAATGTAGTAGTAAGTCTTTTTGGAGATTTTTTTATTTATTTAGAAAAAAAATTAGAGCTAATTTAAAACATAATATTACAAAAGCCTATTTATAAGTTTTCACTGATATTATCTGAATATAAAAAAAACAATTGTAAACAATACGTAGACTTCGCACAAATCAAATTAAAATTAAAAAGAAGAGAAGTATTTACAAGTAATTACTATATTTATTTGCTTCTGTTTACTTGAATATATTTTTTGTTTTGATATTATTAATTATTTTCAAATCGGTGCCAGCTTACGGATAACAGAGTGGTGTAAATGTACGTCGCTAATTATATTCGCTTTAGATTAATTGTTCTTTAAAATCACTCTAGTCCTTTATTTAGCTTATACGTAAATGTGATAAAATTTAGGCAGTTATTTCCATTTATATTATAAACGAGTACATTGGTTAACTCTAGCCGACACCGACTCCAAAATTATTGATGAAATTAAAACAAAAAACATATTGAAGTAAACAGAAGCAGATGAATAAAGTAATTATTATTTACTTTATAGTGCATTTTTATAGTTTATTCGTTGGAAGTCGGTTTTATTTTTAATTAAAAAAAAATAAATAGTTCAAGTATATACTTTTAGGTATAGCTTATTTAACAGCTTTGGAAACGAATATATGAAACACACACAGATCCTGATTTGGTGGAATGGGACTAACTCGAAGTGACAACCCCTTGAGCACTTACCTGGTGCTTACGTTAAGTTAAAAAGTTAATAGTGCGGCCGGATTCCGCGTTGATGGAGGCAGGTTCGAACCCACCTATCCAAGTCTATACCAAGCCCGAGTTTTCGGTAAAGGAAAATATTGTGAGGAAACCATAGTATGTATTTTCTAATAACACTCCTCTAGGTAGCTACCACTTTCAAGTTTGAAAACCTTTCGCCAAACACCATCAACTGTATTCCGGCAGCGTCACTTACGTTTAGGCTGTGTTTACCATCCTCACAGATCGTCACTTCACAACAGTTGAGATTCTGGTCATAGCGCTTAGCCTATAGAGTATATATATATATATATATATATATATATATATATATATATATATATAAAACTAATTGGAGTGAAAATAAATTAAATTAAAAAAATATATATATCATCATCATCATCTCCCTACCCTTTTCCCATTTTTATTTGCGGTCGGTGCAAAATGTCTTCCTCTTCCATTCCTCTCTATTTGTTGTCATCTCCGTATTCAGTCCTTTCCTAAGCATATCATCTTCCCCACAGTCCATCCATCTTTTCTTTGGTCTTCCCCTTCCCAAGTAACCGTCCACATTCATATCCAATACCTTTCTTACATCCTCTTTCTCCCTGCGCATGTCCATACCAGGATAAACGACCGCCTCTTAACCTGTCTGTTATTGGCGCCACTTTCAAACTTCCTCTAATATACTCATTACTAATCCTGTCCATTCTTGTTACCCCACACATCCATCTCAACATTCGCATCTCAGCTGCATATAATCTTCTTTCGTCCGTTACCTTTATGAGGTAACATTAAAAAAAATATATATATATATATATATATATATATATATATATATATATATATATATATATATATATATATATATATATATATATATATATATATATATATATATATATATATATATATATATATATATATATTCCTAAACAGTTGTTCCTGTATTATTTGTACATGAATTCAAAAATATCATGAATATGTAAGATATTAAAATCGTGTAACTATATATTTTCAAGGCAGGTACATAGATCATCTAATTATATTTGCAATTTACCTACCGGTATGTAATAACCTACCTACGTACACGTGTAGCAACGAGTTGCGTGTTACGAATTGAAATTTTGATTAATTTGTATTTTTATTTGTTGATCAGCTTTATTATGAATTTATAAGTATGTAATTACATTACATGTAATACATTCATATGTATTTAGTAAAAAAACAAAATTTCCATTACAAACAGACACTTTAATTTTATGTATTAGTATAGATGGATCTTTTTTTTGTAAGCTAAACCGAGGTCCACTGTATGCACTGTGTGCACTGTATGCATATATATATAAGCAAAGTTTGTTTTCTTTGTCCGAGGTAAACTCGAAAACTACTGGACCGATCAGCATGAAAGCACAACCATTCGACGCGGAATTAATCGTAGATGGTTATAGGCTATATATTTTTCAAATTCTATGAGCCCTTTGCCATGTTTTCTCAATTTGTTTGTTTATTAATTTATTTGCTCCCATAAAACAAAAGACAGGCATTTATAAAATGGGGTTCCTTTGACGCACCATCACCTCAAAACTACTGAACATATCGGGATAGGACTAATACCTTTCAACGCAGTATTTTTCGTAGACAGATATTTTTTGGATTCCACCGATCCTCTCTCATTTTGTTTCGATTTACTCTTTTGTACATTTTCCACTTCAATTTAAGCTTATATACATTTTTCCGCTAATAAAAACAAAATACTTTTACTTTTATTCATTCATTTGTTTTTTTAATTAGCTATAAATGAAACGTCATATGCACAGAACATATGAAAAGCGGGCGGAGCCGCGGGCACCAGCTAGTGTAATATAAATATATTATGTACTTATATATTGATAGTCGATGAATCACGTCAGGGACAACGGGATGTTCAGGAAAAATCACGAATTATCAAAAGGAGGAAGAGTTGTGTTCGAAGTGAGATATCACTTGTATTTATTTCTTTGTTGAACCTTAATGTATGTCTAGATATTTTTAACAGTGCTAAATTTTCCAGACTCAAAGCAAATTATATTTCTATATAAAGATCACATTATGATTTTTTTTGAGTTTGCGTTTGCAGATGTTTTTGAATTTGAATTTCACACTATGTATGATAATACAAACGTAAGTTTGGTAAGTTTGGGGTTAGACTAATACCTCATCACGTCTCGCTGAGGGGAGGAGTGAACCAAAAATTTGTTACAAACATCACGTGATTAATAGACGACCCCTAAATCTAAAATGTTTATTAGGACATGGGCAACTATTCCTATGTTATAAACAAACTAGGCAACCGACAGAAGTGAAAATGTAGATTTTTCTGAAACACAACACATAAATAACATTTGTCTGGTTTTTACATCTATTGGAGCTCCGATCAATAATTATTTATGTACATTTAGATATAGTTTATTCATAATCAAAACATACGTAAGTATCCATTTTGTTATTTATCTCTGAGCGCTATATACAGTACTTTGTGCCTAGCACTTAAACGCCATCTTATACTTGGCATACTGTAGCATTTTGACGACTGACATCATAGCATTGGTAACGCGAATCTATAAGTTTTTTTTTTCCCTAGCAAGAATCGCTCTACGCCACTAGTGGAAGTGCTAATTAAAAAAAAACCATCATTCGGATGAAATATGATTTTTATTATTATTATATTTTGGAGACAAAAGACTATCACGCGAGCGTAAGCCAATCTAAAGTCAATTTGCTTCCAAATAAACTTCGATTTGTTCAAGACGCCGGCGACCCGACTAATTTTGGAGATTGGTCCCTATCTTAACGGTACGCTCAAAACTTGTTATGCAGTTGCTATATTACATTTTACGTAATGTATACTGGAATATTTTACATGTAAGTAGGTAATTCTTAATGAACCGGTTTTTTTTAATTTGCAGCGATCTAACAAACGTCATCTCCACGTGGCCATGGAGGCATCATCTTATAGGGCATGTTGTAGACGATTATAACGTTCATACTTATTTCCTCGACGACGCATAGATAATTGAAGGAAACAACTGCCTTTATATATTCACCTTTACGTTCAAAAGAGGCAAGTAATTAATATCTTGATAATCGCAAGTTTGATTGTCAGGCTTCAGGCTAGATTATTGCTTGCTATTCTAAATTATTTATTGTCGTTTATTGATTCGAAAATTAGCTATGTGCTTGTATTAAGCCCAATCCAATAAATTGTCTGTTTGTTTATTCCGGCTAATCATCGGAACGGGTGGACCGATTTAGAGGGGCCTTTTTTAGTAGTTAGCTGACGTTACGCCACGCTGCGTTACTTTTATTATTCAAAAATAATCAGCGTTCCGTATAAAAAGAATGAAAACTGACATAACTGTAAATATAATCGGACTCAATGCACAGTTTTACTGGCAGTTACTTGAATTTGTAAGAAATATCTTTGTTTTCTGTTAATACTAAAAATAATTTCAAGAAAATTATTTGGGTTCCGCGTAAAAAAATGCAACTGATGAAATTGTGAACAAAATACGATTCAATGGACAGCACCATTAAAACACTTTTTTCCAATGAATATTTACAAACTAAATTACGCTGTAAATAATATATGAAACGCGGGCAGAGCGGCAGTCACATAGCTATTTGCAAATATATATATATATAAAGTCGCGTTCTACGGTGCTGTGCAAAAAAAATTGACCAACAACAGTTATTTGGTTGATTGAGATTACCATTTTGAAGGTTAACAAAGTTCATGTTTTTACGTGTGCACGGGCTTTAACTACAGTCGGATATAAAAGCTTTTGACGACTGACATCATAGCATTGGTAACGCGAATCTATAAGTTTTTTTCCCTAGCAAAAATCGCTCTACGCCACTAGTGGAAGTGCTAAAAAAAAAAAAACCATCATTCGGATGAAATATGATTTTTATTATTATTATATTTTGGAGACAAAAGACTATCACGCGAGCGTAAGCCAATCTAAAGTCAATTTGCTTCCAAATAAACTTCGATTTGTTCAAGACGCCGGCGACTCGACTAATTTTGGAGATTGGTCCCTATCTTAACGGTACGCTCAAAACTTGTTATGCAGTTGCTATATTACATTTTACGTAATGTATACTGGAATATTTTACATGTAAGTAGGTAATTCTTAATGAACCGGTTTTTTTAATTTGCAGCGATCTAACAAACGTCATCTCCACGTGGCCATGGAGGCATCATCTTATAGGGCATGTTGTAGACGATTATAACGTTCATACTTATTTCCTCGACGACGCATAGATAATTGAAGGAAACAACTGCCTTTATATATTCACCTTTACGTTCAAAAGAGGCAAGTAATTAATATCTTGATAATCGCAAGTTTGATTGTCAGGCTTCAGGCTAGATTATTGCTTGCTATTCTAAATTATTTATTGTCGTTTATTGATTCGAAAATTAGCTATGTGCTTGTATTAAGCCCAATCCAATAAATTGTCTGTTTGTTTATTCCGGCTAATCATCGGAACGGGTGGACCGATTTAGAGGGGCCTTTTTTAGTAGTTAGCTGACGTTACGCCACGCTGCGTTACTTTTATTATTCAAAAATAATCAGCGTTCCGTATAAAAAGAATGAAAACTGACATAACTGTAAATATAATCGGACTCAATGCACAGTTTTTTTACCGGCAGTTACTTGAATTTGTAAGAAATATCTTTGTTTTCTGTTAATACTAAAAATAATTTCAAGAAAATTATTTGGGTTCCGCGTAAAAAAATGCAACTGATGAAATTGTGAACAAAATACGATTCAATGGACAGCACCATTAAAACACTTTTTTCCAATGAATATTTACAAACTAAATTACGCTGTAAATAATATATGAAACGCGGGTAGAGCGGCAGTCACATAGCTATTTGCAAATATATATATATATAAAGTCGCGTTCTACGGTGCTGTGCAAAAAAAATTGACCAACAACAGTTATTTGGTTGATTGAGATTACCATTTTGAAGGTTAACAAAGTTCATGTTTTTACGTGTGCACGGGCTTTAACTACAGTCGGATATAAAAGCTTTTGCTAGCTACTTCTATTCTATTTATAGGTGTATTAGAAGAAAAAAAAACTTGATACTTGACGATGGATATATATTTACGACAGGGAAAAGAAATCAACAATCTTAACCATTAGTTAGCTAAGCGAATTCATGTGGATATACATGTATTATTTACAGAATACTTGCTATCGAAGTGATAAATTCTTATGCGAGGGTAAACGTAACGTAACGCGTTACGGCGCCAGTCTGTCTGGAATCACTTTCTCTCACGCATACGGCAGCGGTAGCCATCAACTAAGATTAGTTTTAGTTATCTATTAGTTAGTTATAGTTTAAGTTATCACTTCTGTCGGACGTCCCAAGACCCACACTTTTTTTTAACTATTGATTATTTATAGATAAGGTAATATTATAATAAAATCAGCCATGTACAAAATATATCATTCTCACTGGTATTTTATTATGTTCAATATATTTTATGTAAAACAACATGCTTTGATACGTTGATGATAAAGGAGATACTGGCATTATTAATATATTCCATTCCCTTGTAATTTGATTATTAACCGCGGAAGTAAATCGTTCTAAAACGATGAATTACGTAGGATTAAACGCTCTAGCGCAAAAGCAGAACTTCAATGAATTTTAGTTTAAGTAATTCCTTTAGATATTTATACGTCACTAGCTGGTGCCTGCGGCTCCGCTCGAGCTGCATATGTTCTTTAGGTGTGAGTGAAAAAGTCCATATAAAATTTAATTTATACCTAACCTAAAAAAAAAAACAAATGAATGAAGAAAAATGAGTCTTTTGTTTTTATTAGCTGAAAAAATGCTACAAAAGAATAAATTGAAAAAAAAAAATGAGGTGTCGATGGAGTCCAGCAAATAAATAGCTTATAACCATCTATAACTATCTAAAATTCCGCGTCGAATCGTAGTAGTTTCATCCCGATATGTTCTGTAGTTTTGAGGTGATGATACGACAAAGTAACGCTATTTTATTTTTATATGTACAGATAGAAGATTTACCATAAATTAAATTTGAATACATATTACGACGATTGTGAAATAATTCAAAGTATACACATTTTTTTTTGCTAATGCATATAATTCAATTAGTATGTTGAAATTAAATCAAAACCATGAAGCAAAAAAGTAATCAATTTTAACCTGAATGAAATAAAAAGTGTGATTTCTTCACCTATTTTTATTGTGACTATTTATTTACGAACACACAGAAAATATTTATAGATAAATGAACACGCAATTTAAATTTGTCCATCCATTCAACCGAAAGACTACTGCTGGACATAGGTCTCCCCCAAAGATCTCCACGACTACTGGTTAGTGGGTCGTTTATGAGGGGGGTGATTCCTCTTTTACGACATCCACGAGAAGATATAGGGTGATACTATTCTTGGCCGACACCACACAACATTATATTTGTATTGCTATTACAATAATACTATTCATCTATATTAATAAAGTAAATTAATTATGCCTTAGAGAAGTTTTTTGATATTTATTTATATAGTTGTTTGATTAACCCCTTGAGCACTTACCTGGCGTTTACGCCAGCTTTCCATTGTTTTCCTGTTGTCTTATTTTTACGGGTACTCGCTCGACAAATATATAAGAAAATCTATTGGGTTCGACTACCCGATACAAGTAAATCAATAAAATAGAAAATAGAAGAAAAGTATTTTTTATTAATTAGACTTAATTAATTATACTCTCTGGTTAAAAAAATCTTGTTTTTTTTTTTAAATAAGCCCATCAATCGTTATTTAAAGCGTACATTATCCATACAAAATTGTATAAAAATTATTCAGCCCGTTTACGAGATTTTCTTCTTTTTTTTACAAATTCTAAAAATATTTGCTTAATACTCTATAACCTATTAATTGCTCCTTGACATATACTTCAGGTGCAAAAAGTGTTATCAAAATCGGTTAAGCTTAATTTAAGAGTTATGTAAATGCAGACATACACACAGCTAGACAAAACTTTTTTAAATAACAGATTATATATTAGGAACAGCTAAAGTAAACATTTGTCGCATAATTTGTAAAAAAAAAATTGTGTAAGATAAATATCAATATATTGATTTAGGAATGCTGAAATATTAAGGTGGAATTTGCATCTGTTAGTTTGAAATGTTTCAATATTTATCGCTTAAATATAATAGAAAACTATAACAATAGGAAAACAACTGGAACTGGCGTAAACCTAGGTTGGTACATAAATGGTATGATTTCGCACTGAACTGAAAGTAACAGTCATACTTGACCTGTTGGCAAATAAACAGCCCAATAACATCAAGATCCACAGAGAGGTGACCTAGTATCCAAATATACAGACGTATATATCCACAAAAACTCTGCCTTAAAACAAAAGCATCGTACTTTATTGAATCCCTTATAACTTTAACATTTTATTGAGTTTCATCTCTTTATATACTTTGTACCAAAGTAATTGTAATATACTGGCAATCTATGAATGTTAATGATTTATAAATTCACATTTTATGTAGGCAGTTAAAAGTGCAGTTGTATGTACATATAATGTTTATTTGAAACGGTTTTTATCGCGCTTTATTTGCCACACAAATATTAAAAAGTATAATTTAAAGATTTATGCTAATAATTGCTCACAACGTACAAATCACTACATGTTTTAAATCTTCTTTTGTAACGACTTTAAGCCATGCAATCTCTATCTGTGATCAACAAGGGTGTAGGTAAAAATCAAGATTTTCTCAACTTCTTCCGTTGCATCTTTGTAATCTATCTCTATTAGAATATTATGATCCTGTTAGTAAAATCCACGTACCTAACACTTTATTGTTATTTATTTGAATTTCGTATCCATTAAAACCTCCTCGCATTCTATCTAATGTGTTCGTAATGAATAAATAGCATAACGAGTTTTTGGCGGGATCTCAGTCTGACATGTAGCAATTGTTTTCTTTAATTCATTAAACTTGTGTACTTGACTCTATATCATGTAATCTTGGTGGCGTTTGTGTGAAATAGTTTATGTTATTGTGTTCAAGTTAAGTTTATTATAGAAGACAACGCGTAGCATACATTCTGAGGTGCCGACAAAGCTCCATGGAAAGTTCGAGCAGGATAGGCCACCGTTCTGTTGGAGCTTGGTAACGCTGATACAAGATTGAAAATCTTACCTACATGACATTGGCACAAATTGTGTGTACACACAGATTGCCATTAACTAAGAAGAAGAAGAAATAGCATAACGTAACGTAAACCATAGCATATCAGAACTGCTATATATGCTATATATGCTATATTCCGGTTTCACGAGTCAACATACAAAGCCATATAGTTTACCACAACATACAACTCAAAGAAAAGTTTATTTGGGGTTATTATAGACAGCTATGGGTTTTATCATATACATTCTGCTAACAATATATTTTGCTTAACGTAACAAAAGTATTGATTCACACTCAGTATTTGGAATTAAACAAGAAGAGGAAACACCAAATTTCAATGAAATTTGTCTATTAAAAGACAAATATTTGCACACATAACTATAATAATATATACACCATAAAGGGACTGTTATATATTGTACTGTTTCAGCGCTTGTAAAGGTAAAGTTTCATATAAACGAAGTAAATCTTGATTAAACTAAGATATCACGCAAAAGCAATCCGACTGAATTCAACGTTACTTGGGTTCAATTCGTAAATCAGTTGATATTCCAAGTTATTAATAAGAAGTATTAAAAAAAGGAAGACGATGAATACATTTAAGTTAAACTTGAAAAATAATATTATAATGGATTTTAAACTAGGTCACTTGGAATTAGTTGCGATGATTGCTTAGTTGGTAGTATGGTCGGATTTCGCGTCAATGGACGAGGTTTCAAACCCACGTATCCAACTCTAAAGTCAGCCTGAGTTTTGGGTGCAAGAAAACATCGTGAGAAAACTGTAGCTTGGTGGTAGGGCATTTTAAAATAATGTCCGCCTGGAAAGATACCATCCTCAACATGCCTTAACCAACCTTAGAAAACCTGCCGTCAAATAACAATAAGTGTGTTCCGGCAGCAAGACTTGAGAATCAGTATCTCTAGGCTTAGTGTGTTTACCATCCTGGACCTCACTGTCGGTTAACATCAGGTGCGATTGTGATTAAAGCACTGAGCCTATACCGTGTAAAAAAATTGTTCTAAGGTTGAAAATTCAGTGCTGGCCAACTGCAACTATTTAAAAGCAACTATTAACAATAAGTTTTATAAAGAAATCGACATTAAACAAGAACATCAGATTGGTTTATTATGTACCTGAATTCATTTGTTATTAGTTTTAATAGTCATTGCCATTTTTATTGTGTGTACACGAGTTGTTCCTAGTTATTATAATGTAATACCAATTCTTTTTTACAGTTAGACGTCAGCACAAGTAATAACAACACGAAGATTAATCATGAGGCGTTTTTATACCAAGACTACTGTCCAAAGTTATATAAAACAACAAATAATACTTTTTATTACGTTATAATGGATATTTTAAACCTAGATCAATTATAAATAGCAGGAGTTTTTTTTTAAATTATATATTTGTTATATATTGATTACCCATAAAAATGAAACAATAGGAAGACAATAGGAAAACAATGGAAAGCTGGCGTAAAAGCCAGATCAGTGCTCAAGGGATTAATATTCTATTGAACTATTAGTATTGAGGAACTCAACGGAGTACATCTGTGAATCCCAATTATAGAAAATGTTACTACAGAATGATTAATACTAAATTAGTAATACATCGATGCATCAACTAATCCCATATTTATTAATCGCCAGGACAATCACATCTTGCCCGGCGGGTTCGCTGCAGGGGGCGACGCGGTGCTTGCGAAAGCCACCCCGTGTCGCCCCCATCCCAAATGCAGCGGACGGCCCCGGGGGGTTTTAGTGGGTATTTCCGGGCGACTCTCGCCCGGGTGAGTCCCACACTGCACGGAGCTCGTCACTCTGTGCCCCTTATCTAGTGTACTGGGGGACTTTGATCCCCTAAGTACAATAGATAAGGGTAGTGCGTAAATGCATTTCCCCTCGTCAAAAAAAAAAAAAAAAAAAAAGGACAATCACATCTTAGATACCTAAATTAATAACATGAAATACTATGGCTAGCCGTGGACGTCTTTGGGTTGATGGATAGACTTAATCCTTGTAAAATATGATTGTCGAGTTTCTCATTTGTTTTATAGATATTTAACAAATCCTTACAGTTACTTTTGAAAATGTGATTGTTTTTAATGCATTAAAATTGTATGTTTTGAGGATTCAAGTGTATTTTACATTTTATTTTCCAAAAATTTACAATTTATTTAACTTAAACAGCTATTTTTAGACTCACGAAAGTAATATTCATTTCTTTGACAAAATATAACAACTGTATACAAAACTTAAGTTTAATTCGGTCCATTTGTTTAAATAATATTAAGGAAAGAAACATTTAACTAAACCTTCACATTTGTAATATTATACAGACATCAATGCCGTCAATGTAAATTCCGAAAATTTCATAAATACCTGTTAAAGCTTTAGTGACCAACCAGATATATTATTCGGCCAACAATTTTTCTTATATTTAAATGCAAAATAAGACCGTCGTTGAATGGGTCAGGGACAAAGTCTTTTCGCATATAGTATGTATCAGCTTGTAATAAAATCTCTTTGGTTGTACTTTTTATTTCTGGTTGATTTTGATGACATTAAAAAGGTTACATTTAAAAAAAGAAACAAGTTACTAACATCTTTTCTTCGAACTATTTAATTTTTTTCGTTTGTTTTTCTTTCTGCCAAAATGAGTGAATCTAATAAAGAAATTTTATTACAAAAAAGCAAAAATGCAACGGATGCTGCGAAAAAAAATTGAAACGTTTATGGATCTAATTCAGTGTCAGTAAGAGTAGCACAAACATGGTATAAGCGTTTTTAATCCGGGAATTTTGATGTCAAAAATGCACCTCAGTTTCGTCGCCCTATTACGTATTATAAATATTATAAAGTGGACGCCATTTTTGAAAAAGTGGAGAAAGATTTGTATACGAGTAGTTACGACATAGCTGAAGAACTGCAACTTGACCAGTAAACAGTTTTGACCCATTTGAAAAAAGCTGGGTATACTAAATAATTCTATGTTTGGGTACCACACGAGCTTACTGAAAGAAACTTAATGAACCGTGTACTCATTTGCGACTCTTTATTGAGACGTAATGAAGCCGAACCATTTTTGAAGATATCGGTAACTGGTGATGCAAGAAGGATTACGTACAACAAGAACGTGCGAAAAAGGTTGTGGTCAAAGGTCGGCAGGCTTCGCAGACTGTGGCAAAACTTGGATTAACTCGCATGTGCCAAAATTTGGATTAACTCGCAATAAGGTGATGCTATGTGTATGGTGGGATTGGAAGGGAATTTTTTACTATGAACGTTTACCACCGGGCATTATTATTGATTCGTTTCTCTACTGCCAACAAGTAGTGAGATTACGGCCGGAAAAAATGTGCGGTCTTTTATCACGACAAAGCTAGACCACACAGATATTTAACCATTTAATTAGGAGTGTTTGGTTATGGAATGTTAATTCATCCGCCATATAGCCCCGATCTGGCACCTTCCGATTTCCACCTGCTTCGGTCTCTTCAAAACACATTAGGCAGTACCGGGCTCACATAAGGAGAGGACTGCCAAAACTATTTGTCGCGTTTTTTGATCAGAAGTTTCACAACTACTACAGCAACGGGATCACGATACTACCTACAAGATGGCAGAAAGTTATTGAACAAAATGGCACATACTCGTATATACTGTAATTAAATGTAAATAAGTTTTGGGGAAAAAAATGTCTTTGGTTTTCATATAAAATGCAAATAAACGTTTTCCGCAACCTAAAACATATTTATATCTCATTGAATTTTTATCCCGAATGCGAAATGTTTTTTATTTCAAAGAGATCGGCTCTTTACTCTTGAATTATATGTATCTAATCTTCTGCAAGATGTAAAACAAACTTTTTTATTTTACACCTTCAAAAGTAGTTTGTACATAAAAAAATATACGGTCAAATTGAGAACCTCCTCCATTTTTGAAGTCGGTGAAAAATAAGTCACTTTCAACGTTCGACACTTTATCATTATACTCGTATATTGTACACTACATGGAACAGTGTTCAATTAATGTGTTTGTTTGCGGTGTATTGAAATATTTATTTATTTAATTTTTTTTTAAACGGAATAATTGTATCTTTTATATACTTTATGTAGTTGCTATTTTACCTTTGTAATATGCATAAATATATAAATTAAACTCTAATAAACCAATCGATATGTCGCAAAACACTGTCGATGTATGATTATGGAAGCTTCATTTGAGAGTAGCATATGGTTATATACCACGATTTCCATCCATCCATCCAACCGTAAAGGCGTCCACTGTTGGACTTGATATTCCCCAAAGATAGGGGGCGGGGGATCGCCATAATTGCCACGCTTGGCAGGTAGGTTGGCGATCGCAGTAGGTGTTTGTAGATCTCGGAGGATTCTGCTGCCCATCCCCTGGTGTATCCCCTAGTCGCCTTTTACGACACCCACGGGTAGATATGGGGTGGTACTATTCTTAAGCCTGTACCTCACGGTATTGCCACCATTTATTTAGCAGTTACCACCATTTAACTACTAAATAATTATTAATAACTTGTATGCAACATTAATATGAATCTATCGGAGGAAATACAAAATTTTTAACCATAGTCATGATTGTTTGTACATTATTCAAGAGCATCACCATCTTCCACTGTTGGTAACATTATATTTTGTAACTGTAATTTTCCACTATTGATGTTTTACGTCATCGCGTTGGCCTTTTGAACTGAACTATGTATATATAATATTGGTTAGCAATTAAGCGAGGTATATTTATAAATGATTATTAAAAAAATTACCCACACAAGAACTAGCTATATACTAATAAATAAAATTGAAGTGTCTATTTGTGATGTCGAAATAACAATTTTTTACCAAATACATATATATACGATACCTATACCAAAAATACGATTTTGAAATGTTTTGTCTGTCTGTTTGTTCCGGGTAATCGCAGCTGAACCGATTTTGAATTTTTGCTGAACTGCAGCTCGGGCTGATTTTACCTATGCAAGTTGACGAAAATTTCACTTCGTAGTACCTTGTTTCCTTCTCCAAAACTGAGACGATTTTTAATTTTCTTTCAGTCATAAAAGAAATTTTTGGCTATGCCTCTACGTTTTACTTTTTAAATTTTATTCATAAAATTTGTTTGATGAAACGTCTAAAAATGACGGTAAAAATCGAGCAATTTTTTTCATTTTCGAAGGCTCCTAGTTGCCACAATAACTAATTAATGGAAAAAATCAAAACGCACGGGCATGACATATATTATTTGGTATAAAAATATTTATCATAATGCTATTATCCAGGGAGGAAACAGGGGATTACGTTTGTATGAAATAAACACCGTTAGCATAAATTCTTACCATGATTTATTTTAGAAAAAAAAAACAGAAAATAATTTCTTTTATTTATTTGAAAGCTGTTGCTATATGACATCGCATAGGATTAAAACTGAGCAGCTGAACGCAAATCGACAGTCAGGTGCCTAAGTGCAACTGTTTATCTGACAAACACACGATTATCTACTTACCGCTTTTTTGTAATCAACCTAGTAGTAATCATCCTAGACTTCGAATTCCTAGAATTCGAATTTAGTTACCGAATTCCATTTAGAGCTTTAGGTATTTGACTTGTAAATGACGTACACATAATGTAAACTCATCATATAAAAAAAAAAAAAAAACAACATTGTGCATAAATACATGTGAATAGCAAACATGCAGAATTGTACTTACAATTCTTCTAATTTATTTATCACTAGCGGGCGCCCGTGGTTTCGTCTACGTGTTTTATCTTTATTAAATGCGTGTCCTGATTTTGTTTTGTTTCTCATAGCTTATCTGTTACCGAACGATACATGCGTGCCTGTATACCAAATATCATATAAATGTTTTTTTTTATAATTTCTAAAAAAACATAAAATTACTCTTTCCGGTGTATACAGTTTAATCAAAAACAGTCCTGCCGCACAGACAAACAAAATTGATTCGTTTCAAGAGTTTAGATTTTTAATTACATGAACTATCTCTAAAAATACATTTTTTTTTACAGTTTAAATAATTAACCTACGTGAGAAACCTACGTTTTTTAATAACCAATAAGAGCGACATGGATTTCTAGTTACACCTAAAATCCTTTCAAAACATTTCAAACGAAATGTGTCATAAACACTGAACATAATAGTATTTTTGAAATTTCCAAACAAACCATATTAAAACAAATGCTATTTTATTGAAACCTCAACCTGAAGATTAACCTTATTTTTGTTATTACATCTTACGTTACTACGATTAAGGAATTAATTCCCTTCACAAAAGTTGGGCACTAATGTCTTTTTGTATACTAACATTCCTTAATCAATTTCCAAAATTTGCAATAAACGTAACATTTGGCGAGAAGTTAGTCAGCGAAATAGTCCTACGCCATAGCCTTATTTATAAGGATTTAACGGGTGGGCTGTTGTATTTAGGTCAAGTTCATTAAACTCATATGAAGGCTACAATGAAACGATAAATCTCATATAGTTTAAACAGGTAACGAATACACAGGCGACCATTAACGTCTCATGTAAATTGAGCCATTGCCTCGTCTGTTTAAATAACAAATGAAGTTCATTTTATTTTTAGTGTTAATAATAATTACTCAACACTAATTATACCCTTAACAGTAAGTATTCCTTTTAAAGGTTAATCTATTAAATCCTCGTGAAAGTCAATTAAAAGCCTAATACTGTATCATCTTATTTGACTTAAAAATTGTATCACTTAATTAAATGTAACAGTACGAATACAAATAGACTTTATGTCATCGTACATGTGAAATAATGAACCTTCATTAAATTGGAAAGTATCATGCCTTACTTTGTTTAGTAATAGCTAGCTGTATGCCCGCGGCTCCGCCTGCGTGTCTTACATTTTTCATTGCGTAACTATATCACGCAATTAAATGGAACCCAAATTATATTCCAAAAATTGTTTTGCTAATAACATTAAGCAACGACATTTCTCACAAATTGAAATATATGCCAGTTACACAATGCATTGAATCGGATATTATTCATAATTTCATGAGTTTTATTTTATTTTACAAGGAATCCTAATTTTTTCCTAAAAAAAAACAAAAGTACCCAAAATTACGTGGAATAACTTCAGCTATCTACTAAAAAAAGTTTTGTCGTAATCAGTCCTGACGTTTGGGAGACTACCCGAAACAAACAGTTGTCGTTTTTACATTAATATCTTTTTATAATATAAAAAAAATATTTTAACATTACAAACAGACACTTCAATTTTATTTATAAGTATAGACTTTTTAAATTGAATGAATATATTGGCAGAATAATTTAACGTAACATAATATAAGCTCACGCTTGTTATCCCCGAAGGGTTAGGCAGAGGTGCGAGAACGACACCACCCACATTTCGCCGAGCTTAGATCCGTCCCAAATGTGACAGGGGGCGAGCCTGTCGCCATATCGGGCACAAATTCCAATTCCACTTGACCCGACCCGGGGATCGAGAACCCGAAACCTCAGAAAGACAGCCGTGCCGTAATACAACTGCGCCACACCAAGGCAGTGTAATAATTTACGTTTCATTAATATAAAGTACTGTTAAAATTACACAAATATTTAAAACATATCCATAAATCATATACCTACATCCGTCACTATAAATCATTTTCTGTGTTTTATTTTTAATTGATTACAAAATGAAAAAGTATCGTATAATTTTGTTTTAAATTTATTGCATATAGCAATATACACATGTGACGTCAAAACTGCGCATTGTTGAGCACGACGTGTTCAAAAGATGGCAAAACAATCCTGATTTAGTCATGTACTGACGATTTAACATGACAACCCCTTGAGCACTAAACTGGCGTTTACGCCAGCTTTCCATTGTTTTCCTGTTGTCTCATTTTTATGGGTAAACGACATAAACATAGTTACGTGTTTAATTATTCTTCTTTCACTTGATTTGATAATATTATCATTTTTAGTAACACTCGTACAGTGTAACAGTGTTCTTTATTCATTTCAAAACATTTCGTTTTTAAATAAAAGACATAATTATCAAATTAATATGAAACACTATAATATATATTTTACATATATTTTCGCTATTGGGTATATAGAAAGCGTGCTACTCGAAGTAAATATTTTTAAATTGGCTTTATTGTAACGTCAATAAGTAATATTTCTCTGTTATCCATAATAGAATCGCGCATACAATACCGTATAAAGCCACAGTTTTTCGATGCTCTATCTCGAAGGATGTAAAAAAACTGCAAACTCATGTTATTGCCGTATCATGAACCTATTGAACTCTTACCTAATCAAACAGTTATAACCCCTCGTTAGTATAACCACGATATGAAAAGAAAGTACGAAGAAACATTTCGAAAATACTAATTGCCTCTTAATTCTGATTACCTTGGTGGTCGCCATTGATTTTAGATTGTACTATATTCATTATCATTTGCAGCGGCGTAATTAATTCCTCGTTGAAAAAATGAAAATTATTTTTATTGGATTTGCATTATTTGTTGTAGATAATGCTTGCACTACTCGTTTCTAATATACATTACCTAAAATATCTGTAATATGATATTTACTAATAAGTTTAAAAGAAATCGATTTACCTAAATTGTCAAATAGTATCAGTTAGAAAAACCGATTTATTTTTGGTTTAATTTCAATCTAAAAGTTAAGATTCGATAATTACATCAGCCGGTAGCCTGCATTTTTCTCTTTCCATACTTTCAAGAATAAAATAAGATTCAAATTTAAGTCGAGCTTATTTTATTCATGTTTTAGGTCTAGAACGCATACTTACTTGTTTTTATTTCATTTTTAAGTCGAGCTAGACTGAAGCCACTGAATAAAGTGACTGAACCTACGTGAAAACTCATTACCTATGGTCACAATGCTCTCAAATTTACAGTTTTTATAGCAGATTTTAATTCTTTCATTAAGGTAGCTCTTTCGATTTCTACTTTTCTATGATTGAAGTTTTTTTTATACATTTTTCTTAAGTAGCATATTTTTATTTACTCGTAACTTTTTTTTCTTTCAGCTCGAAATCCTTTGAAATATTTAGGAAAAATACTTTCAACCTTAAACAGCCTTGTATATTTCTAGTTTCAAACAGAAAAGTTTCGCAAGTACAAATTTGCAAAAAAAAATTACACAACCTTTAAAAGTAACTTTAGGGTTTTAACCGTTCTCAATGGATTGTTCGGTCGGCTGTAGTCGGTTGTATTACGATTAATTAGGAAATGAATTACCATCTGTGAAACTGTCTCCCAATTATTATCGTTATCTATGCTAGTAAATAAAACTGAAGTGCCCGTTTGTAATGCCAAAATAACATTTTTTTTACTAAATATATACGAATATATTATACGGCACCAATAAAAAAAATACAGTTTTCAAAATTTTTGTCTATCTGTCTGTTTGTTCTGGGTAATCTCCAGAATGGCTGAATCGATTTTAACGGGTTTTTTTTTTGTTAGATAGCTGAAGTTACTCCGCGTAGCGTAAGATACCTTTGTTTTCAAAAATAAATAAACTAAATCTCATGAAATTTCGAATAAAATCCAATTCAACGCACAATTTCACTGACAAGTGTTTGAGTTTGTAAGAAATAGTTTTAGGTTATAATATATAGTATTAAGGTTCCGTATAAAATAAATAAAATGCATTGAGAACATATAAAACGCGGGCGCAGCCGCGGGCATACATCTAGTTATTAATGTTTGACAGAAGTTGGTGAGACATTGTATATTTAATACTTACTTTTCAAAGTATATGAGTTCATTTAAAACTTCGTTGAGAGCGGATTTTTGTCCCGAGTTTATTGTCTTCACGGCTAGCAGAAGCTTATTACAAGAGTTTACAACTTGTTTTCGTAATGCAATAAGAATCCTATTCTCGAGCACTATTAGGACTGCTGCATTTCTTTGCGCATGATCATGTTTTACTATGCCCGCGTTTATGATTTTTATGCGTTCATCATATACAAAAGAGTGGATAAATAGACTTACCTATAGGTTGAAGTAATTTTTTTTTTAATAAACGACTGTGCGAGTATATCGGTTGTTGTTTGATGAGATTAAAAACGAGTTCCTTTAAGTTTCTTTTCGAGATTAAGCAACAATGTTACAACAATCAACAGTCATTTAGCTATGCAAAACAAGTTTGAAAGGTGAACTAAGAATGAACTGTTAGTCTGGCCAACATGAAAAATTTAACGACTTTTTATATTATTTTGTTCAGATTTAAATGCGAATGGTAACAACCTTAGAGTTCTGTCGACGTGGACACTGTTCTATTGATTTGAAACAATGTGAATTTTTTTCTTGTATTTTACATAGTTGGTCTTCTGCATTACTTTTTTTTAAGTCAGCAATAGACAAGCTTAAAGAAGCGAACTTATAAACCAAGAATAATTCAGATCCAAAGCAATATATTGGCAATATACCGAATTACAACTATCTCTGTTTACAACAGTGACGGGTCGAATAATATGATCGGCAGTTATGGAGCTAGACATTGTACCCATAAGGTGCACCGACGACTTAGTGAAAGTCGCGGGAATCCGCTGGATGCGTGTGGCGCAAGACCGGTCGTCCAGCAGTGGACGTCATGATGATGATCATTAAACGTTTCGGTTGAATGGCAGTTTGACCAGGTATTTTGTAGTACGCGTAGTTAAAATAAAATCTTATTGTAAATTTAAGAAAAAACGTCAGAGCCTACATTTTTTTAGTTTTATTTTTAATTTATATATTTTATTTTATTTTCATATTTCTTAAAATTAGTGATTAAGTACGTTAAAATTGGAATGTTCTAGTCAGTAACCACATTTGCCGTAAAACGAATGCTCAGTTAGTTTGAGTATAAGCGTATTGTAGGTAGAGCTATCCATATAATTGGCGACGCGCATTAAATGTATGCATGTACCAAATGTCAGGTTTATCGGTAATTTTTATGGCAAAAAACTCGTCTGGCTTGTAAAATAATTACTATCTATAACATATAGGTACCTATAAACTAGCATTGTACATAACTTTCATATAAAATCTCTTATTAAAATTAAAATTAAACACAGCCTATGTTACTCGGTGATAGAGCATAGAAAACTGCAATTTTCTACACGTGTTTTTTTTAATCAGCTAAGTAATAAGTTTATCCATAACAAGTTTTTGAAGCGATGATGGCGCAGCGGGGAGTCCGGTCGGATTCCGCGTCAATCGGCGCGGGTTCGATCCTCACCTATCCGACTCTAAAATCGGCCTAAGCTTTCGGCGAAGGAAAACATCGTGAGGAAACCATAGAATGGTGGTAGGGCATTTTCTAATGATGCCCACCCGGGTAGCTACCACCGTCAAGTTTGAAAACGTAGCGGCAAATACCAATAGGTGTGTTCCGGCGGCATCACTTCAGAACCAGTACCTAGGCTTAGTATGTTTACCATCGTGGACCACATCGTCACTTAACATCAGGTGAGATTTTGATCAAAGCACTAGCCTATACCGTGTAAAAAAAAAAGTATATGTCAGGTTTCTATGATATATTTTATAATAAAATGCATTACATATTCATATATGTATATTGATGATTGGTAAACAATAGCATTATTTAGAGTGTAAAAGTGTAAAGAGATAAAACGTTTTTTTTTTGTGTACATTGACCAAACTCTCACCAGATGTAAAGTGGCGATGTTGTCCGGGATGGTAAACATACTAAGCCTAGGTACTGGTTCTCAAGTGATGCTACCGAAACACACCTATGGGTATTTGGCGTCAAGTTTTCAAACTTGAGGGTGGTAGCTACCCAGGCGGGCATTATTAGAAAATACCCTACTACCATGCTATGGTTTCCTCGTGATGCGTTTCCTTCACCGAAAGCTCACACTAATTTTAGAGTTGGATGGGCAGGTTCGAACCCGCCTCCACCGACGGGGAATCCGGCCACAGTATCCACTGCGCCATCATCGCTTCAAAAACTTGTTATCACCGAGTAAAATAGGCTGTATTTAATTTTGTTTTTAATAAGAGATTACCCGTGAAACCAGGGCGGATCATTAGTCAGTACTAAATAAAATTGAAGTGTCTGTTTGTAATGTCAAATTTCATTTTTGTCACTAAATATATATGAATGTATATTGATACCTATATTAAATATACAATTTTTGTATGTATGTCTGTTTATTTCGGGTAATCTCCGCGCAGTAAATAAATATACGAGCTCCTAAATTTATTCGTATTAATAATTGATCAAAGTTTACAAGCAAATTCTGCATTTACATCTACCTGATTTCAATCACTCGCGAATACAAAGCACTTCTACTTTTCTTTATATTTTAAACTAGCTGTGGGCCCGCGGCTACGCTTGGGTTATATATTCTTCACTGCGTTTAAATTTTATTATAGGGAACCCTAATTATTTTCCCAATTGTTTTTGGTACTATGATAAAGTAAAATGATTTCTGATAAATTCAAGCACCTGCCCATAAAACTAAAAATTGAATAGGATTTTATTCACATAAGTTTTATTTTTACGAGGACCCCCCTATTTATTTTCGAAAATCAAAAGTACCCTTAGTTACCCGGAATAACATCAACTGTCTACCAAAAAAAGTCCCGTCATAATCGGTCCCGCCGTACGGAAGATTACCTGGAATAATAAGACAGACAATATTTTTAAAATTTTCATTTTTGGTATAGGTATCGTATATACATTAATAAATGTGTTCAGTAAAAAAAAATTATATTGACATTACAAACAGACACTTCAATTTTATTTATTATTATATTATTTGTAGATATTATTTGTAATTTTTTTTTTATGTTGTTCAGTAATTAATGTGTTCAAATATATCGTGGAAGTAGAACGCTGTGAATGTTCACGACTGTGATACAGAGTTTACAGACCATGCTAGCACAGTTGTCGACGATTTATGGTAATATTATGTAGATTAAATTAATATTTAGTAATGAAAAAATATAGTGTATGTTTGTAATGTCAAAATAATTTTTTTTGTTACTAAATATACATATATGTCCAGAGTTGGCCAAGCTCTTTGATAGTCCTTGAAATTTTTCACGAGCCGCAATTAAATACGTACTATTAGACATGTATGCAAAAAAGGTTTTTTTTAATAGAAATTATATGTATTGAAAACATAAATGAAAGAACAAAATATGTGTTTCGATAATTCTTTAAAATTTGGCGAATAATTGGTGACAGCACTTGTCAGTAATTCTTCCAGATGCTGGTTAGTTAATACTGTTCGGTGTTTGGATTTCACAGATTTTAAAGTGGTATAAAATGATTTACAGAAGTATCTACGTTGTTCCGAATATTAAAGTTATTGGACGATAATGAAATTTGTTACAACATTGCACTAGGTCTTTCATATTTGTTGTCAGTAATTTTAAAAGACATTTTGAAACACATGCGGTACGATAATAATTAAAAAAATATATAATAAGACAATGAAAAGGGAACTCGGGTACATTTATCAAGAGCCACAAATAATCCTTCAAAGAGCCGCATGCGGCTCGCGTGCCGCAGGTTGGCCAGCTCTGGTATATACGATATCTACACGATAAATACATTTTTTTTTAATTTTCCTCTGTCAGTCTGTTTATCCCGGGTAATCTCCGGAACGAGTGGATAAATTTTAACAAGACTTTGTTTGTTAGATAGCTGAAGTTACTCCGTGTAACTTAGGCTATTTTTATTTTTCGAAATAATTAGTGTTCTATGTAAAAAAATTAAAAGTCATGAAATCTATACCAGTAAATTAAATTGAAGAGTCTGTTTGTAATGTATAAATTATTTTATTTAACTAAATATATATGAATGTATGTACATACGATACTTATATCAAAACTACAATTTTTAAAAATGTTGTCTGTGTTTCTCTGTTTGTTCCGTGTAATCTCCGGAACGGCTGCACGAATTTTGACGGGATTTTTTTGTAATAGATAGCTGAGGCTACTCCGGGTAACTTAGGGTAATTTTACTTTTCGAAATCAATTAATTTTCCGCGTAAAAAAATTAAACCCCATAAAAATGAAATAAAATCCGATTTAAAGCACAGTGTTACGGGCAGTGCGGGTAGTTTTATTTATGAGATACTTTTTTAATTTTTCTTAGTCCAAAAAAAATTAGGGTTTCGTATAAAAAAGTTAAAACGCCGTAAAGAATATATGAAATGTGGGCGCAGCCGCGGGCACACAGCTAGTTGTGGATACAATCCGATTCAATGCACAGTTTTACTGACAGGTATTTGAATTTGTAAGAAATATTTTTACTTAATGTTAGTAGCAAAAAAAATGGAAAATAATTAGGGCTCCGGATTAAAATATTAAAATGCAATGAAGAATATACGCAGGCACACAGCTAGTTCGTAATAAAATTAGGAAAATATGTAATTTTAAGAAATTGTATTGTATTAAAAAAATATTTAACATACAAAATATGTATTTTATTGTTAACGCTTTTATACGCCGTTTCAATGTAACAAAACCATTAATTCAATCAATATATATTATGAATTAACAATTTTTCATTATTCCAAATGAACGTTATTAACGATTCACTGCTTATTGATGTTAATTGAATTTAAATAAATTTCAACTATTATCTTGTACTTTATATGTTAATTTATAATTATTCTTTATTCATACGTGCTAACAATATATTTAGTGTTATTAAATAAAACGTGAATTTTGTGAATGTAATTTATATGTACATATTGCACAATGAAGCTTCAATACACTCGAAATATAAATATCTAATTGCCATATAAGTTTTTCTTATGTAATTGCTTGATCGTCAAAAAAATCCAGATAGTAAATTTCTTAATAAAAACACTAGGTCTATTTTTTTAAGGATAAATTAACAATCGTTATTAATTTGACAAAAATGTTTAACTACTTTAAATCACTTCAAATGGAATAAAGTAAAATTAGTCTGTTCAGTATTATTACGCCGTACTGAAGTCAACTTATCGCTGGCGCGTGGCTCTATGACGTCACAGCCAACCCGGAGCCCCAGACTTCGCCAACGACTCGGAACTTCCCCAAATGAATGGAAAATTTTTAATTATGTATCATAGCTTTTTTCATTTTATTTTGGTTGAGACTTGAAACTAAAAGGGGCACATTTAATTTCGTACTTGCATGTTCCGAGTGTTATATTTTTTTTTGGTTATTTGTCAAAGAGACCGTTTAAGTATTAAGTTACGATAATTTTTGAGCATTTTAAACCCTAACTAACAAGGGTGAGCCTAACCTTTTCCATAACTCTTGTTTGAAATATAACCAAAGATCTTATCCCCCCCTAT
This sequence comes from Samia ricini, assembly GCA_014132275.2. Taxonomy (NCBI): domain Eukaryota; kingdom Metazoa; phylum Arthropoda; class Insecta; order Lepidoptera; family Saturniidae; genus Samia; species Samia ricini. The sequence continues at coordinate 26,116,996 of AP028159.1, read as the reverse complement.
TTATTTTAAGTAAGCATTCAAATAATTTAAAAATTAAGATGTCATGCGGTTCTCAACAGATTTGAAAAGTAGGTATATAAGAAATCAATTGCTATTGCGTTGCGCCCCAAAGGAAAAGTTATAAAACAGGAAAGGGGCAACTGCAGCGCGGCTGATTTTTACCGTATGCAAAATAGACTAAAACATTACTTCGTAGTAACCTGTTTCCTCCTCCAAAACTGAATCGCTTTTTCGTTTTATTTCAGTTATAGAATAATAAAGACTTTGGCTATGCCTCTGTTTGCTTTTTAAAATTTTGTTAAACAAATTTGTTTGACGAACGTCTGAAAATGACGGTAAATATCGAGCATTTTTTCATTTTCAAAGGCTTCTAGTTTCTACAATATATCATTTATGGAAAAAATCAAAACTTACGGGCTTGTCGGTGGTGAATATATATTATTTGGTATAAAAACATTTACCATAACGCTGTTATCCAGGGAGGAAACGTAGCCACGTTTGTATGGAATAAATGCCGCTCGCATATACTCTTAACAAATAAGTTAGCTATTACCCTCAAATTAAAACGTTAAAATGTTTTTGGCAGCATCCCCAGAAACAATGTGTCGAAGCTAAGCATGTTACCATCTTTCCCCACCATGCCGTAGTGCTAACATTAATTGCAATTATAATCGAATGCTAAACCTATACCTATGCATACCTACATGCATAATATATATGTAGATATAAGCAATAATAAAATAGTTTTTTACTGGTTTAGCAACCGATTTTCTTTAATGTTATGTTTTTCATATCAATGAAACAACTTTTTAATTTTAAAGATTTCTTTAATATAATTCTCATATATACAACTGAGACTATTGTCTGTAATAGGGTAGTTGACAGTATGAACAATATTGACAGATTTTAATTTATATGATAGTTTATGCTCTAAACATATAAAAAATAAATAGTTATAATTAAAATAATAAAGATTCGTTTATATTTTTGAGAAATACAATTTCTATATTGCAGCCATTAGTCACGTGACAATGAACGCCAATCAGAGCATGTTATGTTACGGGATACACCTATCCCGCCTGAAAATTACAAGATTATAGTCAATTTTCTGTCATCCATCCTCTCCACGTGCCCAAATAAATTAAGAATTCCTTTCTCTATCTTTCTACTATTTGTGGAATAAATTAACTTACATCATCTACTTTCCCCATATATATATATATATATCTATATGTATGGAAAATGGGGTTATTTTGACGAACCATCACCTCAAATCTACTCAACATATCGGGACGGGACTACTACCATTCGACGCGGAATTTGTAGTAGATGGTTATAGGTATAGGTTTATTTTTCCGTTTCGCATTATTTTTTTCAATTTACTCTTATGAACATTTTTTTCCGCTAATAAAAACAAAACACTCTTATTTTACTTCATTCATTTGTTTTTTTTTAGGTTACGTACAAATTATTTAAGAAACTATATTAAGCAATGAAGAATATATGAAACGCGGGCGGAGGCACGGGCACGCAGTTAGTTAGTTAGTTAGTCCCATCCTTAATATTTCTTAACGTAGTATAAATTTAAATTAGAATACTAAGGTTTCTACTGACCTGAATAGTTTTATATCAAATACTATTTCTTTCTCATCATAAATTTCTTTCTCGTTATCCTAATAAATTATCCTTATTTTCGGTAAAATTGTCTAATAATTGACTATTACATTCTTTAATAATTCCTTTTGTTAATACTAATTTTACGTTGCTATCTTCATTCCTTTTTACACCAACATGTGTATTAATGGTTCATTTTAACATCAGACAATGATAGTATTATACTGACTGATATTTGTAAATAATATAAACTCTTTATGCATTTTGTATTCTGGTCTATGGAAAATTTACAACGGATGATAGGTATTCTTATTTCATTTAGTTTTTTTGTGTGATTAATGTTTCATGAAATTTTCATTAGGATATTTTGCCGAGATAATACATTATAATTTCATACGAAAGTTGTTATTATATATATTAACATAATAATGTTATTTATAATTTGTGTACGTACCTATGTTTGACGTCACAGATGTGTATATAGACGTGTGCGCGTGAGTTTAATAAATAGTCGCCGCTAAGGCTCTGCTGGCATCAATCGGGGGATAAATAATACAGGCTGTTGGCGACCGGTGCGTTAATAGTTAGGTGTTTCTACTTAAGGTAGGGTTTCGTTTCAATATTATTAGTTTAATTTATATTCAGTAAAGTGATTAGTAATATTTTCGGTTGTTCAGTGAAATTAAGTATATCCAGGATACCGATTTTATTATATATTATAAATATTGGTAAGGTACTAAAACAATATATTTTTTATAATTATTATTATTTAAAGTATAGGTTTTTAAATACGTTTTATTATTTTGTCACAAATGTTTTGAGTAATTTATTAACTGCATTATCAAAGGACTTTTCGAGATCTTGTGATCTTCAAAACTTTATGTACGGTAAAAGTTTCCGTCCGAAATCAAGATGATACGTAAAGACGCCTTTATTTTTTTTTAATTTAAGTACCTATATGAAAAAATTACTCATATTGAAAATATTTCGCATTGCAAATAGTGATTTAACACGAATAGAAAAAAAAGAAGTATTTATATTTAAAAACTTTTTTATGTTCCATAGATTTTACCATGTTAGGTTTTCCGTTGTTAGTTCCCAGTCATTTAATGTTACTTTTAAAAAAGAAATAATCTGTACCGTTAAACATAACATGGCAAATTCGATATAACTCTCATACATATTATTTACAGATATCGTATTCCGAGAATTCTTGGGAATTATTAAAAACATTTATCGTTCATATTTTATACGTACTTCAATACATTTCTAATCATATTTCATATTGCGAGATTTTTTTAACACGTATTATAAAAATACGATATAAATAGGTTATAAATATAACACACAGTGTAAAAATTACTAATTTATATAATTTAAAAAAAATCGTTAACTACTAATCCAGTGTGAACACGCAAACATTTCTAAAACCATTTATTTATGTCAATGTGTAGGTATGAATTATTGTGTAAAGGAATTTGGTAGAATGAGAATGACGAAATCATAGCACAATATGCGAACTTATGCGATAATGCATTTACGCTGCAGTAAGACGAAAAAGCATCTAAACATTAAAACTGAATTTGTTTTGCAATATATAAATGGAATTGTTCTAAATTAATGTTCTTGAACTTTCCAATTGCATATTTTACTTAGCAAGCGTTTTTTTTAATCAAATCCTGTCCTGCTGTATTTTTTTATTAATTAGTATCACTGACAATAATAATTGAAACACAAAACCAATTTTTAAGTATTTTAATGAGTCTCTTTGGACCGGGAGTGATTCAATGTTTTGATACAAGTTTGTGGGAAAACCTAAGGTCCAAAAGTTAATCCATACAATAAATACAATTGAAGTGTCTCTTTAATAGCAAAATAATAACATTTTTTTTACAAAATTCATATGTATGAGTATATACAGTAATTATACCAAAAACACAAAATTTAAAGTTTGCCTGTTTGTTCCGGCTAATCTCCGGAACGGAGGAACCAATTTTGACACGCCTTCTTTGGTAGATAGCTGAAGTTATTCCGCGTCCGAAGTTAGGCTACTTTAATTTTTCGAAAATAATAAGGTATCTGTGTAATAAATAAAAATCGGATTCAATGTACAATTCTATTGGCAGGTGTTTGAATTTGTGAGAGTATCTTTGGTTTCAGTTGGTACCAAAAATATTTTCAAGAAAATTATTAGAGCTCCGCGAAAAAAAAAACCACAAGCAATTGTGGGAAAAAACAAAATTTCAAGAGACAGTTGTACTAACTACCAAGTTCGTGAATTTACTTGATTTTGAAACATTATTTTCTAAACAATATTTAATAACTATATTATGCAGTGAATGAAGAATATCGAGAATATATGAAATGCGGGTGGAGCCGCTGGAACACAGCTAGTAATATATCAATTTTAATTTTGTCTTATTCTATGTTTGTGTATGTATCTACTATGTGAAAAAAAAAATGCTAAAAATACAACTTATTAAACTTGAACCTTAAACTTACTTTAATCATACCCAAGAAGTTAAACTTGACCTGTAAGGACTTGTTAACATTGTAAAAGTATTCTCACTTGCTCATAAAATGCGATAAAGTTCTTACGAAATAATTAAGTCCAAAATTGGACTCCATAAATACTTAGTACTTATACTTTTTGTTCATTCATTTTTTAATATTTATATATTAAACTAACCGTGTACCCGCGGTTGCGCTCTCATTTTATATAAATTATCACTGCATAATATAGTTCTTAATATTTTTAATTATTTTCCAAAAAAAATTTTACTTCTGAGTTAAGCAAAGCCATTTCATAAATTTAAATACCTGCCAGTAAAACTGTGCATTGCATCGGATTTTATTCAATTGTTTAATGAGTTTTAACTTTTTTTAAGCGGAACCCTAATAATATTCGAAAATTAAAAGTACCCTAATTTACGCGGAGTAACTTCAGTTATCTATCAAAAAATAAATCCCGCCAAAATCTGTCCAATGATCCGGAGATTACCCGTTACAAACAGACAGAACACAGATTAAAAAATTGTATGTATTTGGTATAGGTATCGTATATAAATTTATATCTATTTAGTAAAAATAAATGTTTGTGATGTTACAAACAGATACTTCAATTTTATATATTAGCATAGAAGTACAGATAATTATTATTAACCCCTTGAGCACCTTGCCGGCGTTTACGCCATCTTTCCATTGTTTTCCTATTGTCTTTCTATTGTTTCATTTTTATGCGTACTCGACACATTAAATTTGAAATAATAAATACTATTTTTAATATTATTTTCTGAGATTCGTTACTATATTTTTAATTTTATTGTTCTAGTCCATCATTCATTTCGAAAGTGGGTTTATTTATTTCAAAACCTCAATATAAACTACTAAAGGCTATTATGGAATTTAAACTTAGCTTTAACATACAAGATTACGACCATGAATGATTCACGCAATCAGTTTTAATAAATTCATGACCATTTCGAAATATTGTTGTATTTATTACTCGTATTATCCTTTTTGAAATTAAAGAGGAGTAAAAGGTTAAGGTGAAATAAATATCCAGTATTTTAGGTAACACATATTTATTAATTGTAGAAAGATTTACGTACAAAATAAACTACATAAATAGGTACAGTTACATTGAAAGCTTTAGTTATATGTAATTTATATAGATGTTAATTCATTTCGTGACCCCTATACGTAAATTAACATATAATAATTTTAAAAATCAGTAGGTATTTATCATATGAATAAATAGAGTTGACAAACAATTGATTTATGAATAAGAATATACCCGATTGGAATATTAAACAGTATTTTATTATAATATTCTGTTTAATCATCGTAGTAAACAAGTTATGTATGCATAGTAAATAATGTAGTTTTATTTTATAAAATTTTTGTCAACAGGAATAAATTCTTCAAGAAATGGGTTACGCTACAGCTGAGAATGTGGTGCCTAGCAACAGCACGTTCTCCGCTATCAACCTCTTTTACGTACTTCTCGTACCGGCTGTGATTCTCTGGTACACTTACTGGAGGATGTCAAGACGTCGGCTCTACGAGCTGGCGAGAGAAATTAAACGGACCTAAGGGATTACCGTTGATAGGGAACGCTTTGGAATTCGTTGGCGGTTCCGCTGGTATGATTTTAAAACTTTAATTACTCACACTTAGTTATTTCTGTTATGTTTCTTTATCACACTTAGTTGAAGCGATGATAGCGCGGTTGATAGTACAGCCGGATTCCGTGTCAACGGACGCAGGTTCAATCCCATCTCGCTAACTCTAAAATCAGACCGAGCTTTCGGTGAAGGAAAACGTCGTGAGGAAACCATAAAATAGTAACAAGGGATTTTCTAATAATGACCGACTGAATAACTACCACCTCAAGTTTGAAATACCTGTCATCAATACCAATAGGTGCGTTCCGGCAGTATTACCAGAGCACCTCTAGGTAGTAGTATCCTGGACCACATCGTCAGTTAACATCAGGTGAGAGTGTGGTCAAAGCATACAGCCCATACAGTATAGAAATAAATTACCTTCTCGTATTCAGTGCCGGATTTAACCTTAGCTCCGGTCTTAGGCACTGTAAAAAGTTCCGTTCGATTGAAGAAATTTTCCATAAACTGAATATAGGTACTTTCAATATACAATTTTAATAAAATTACTCATTAATAGATTATAACTATAAATCATATATATATATACTTTTTTTTAACAAAAGAAATGTTTTCGATAACGGGAAGATTCTTTTTCTCATCCCTGAACCTTTATTACCCTAGGCACCTAGTGTAAATCGAGCGCTTCTCGTATCTTTAAGAGAGACACTGTAATCTACAATACTTACTACTTATATTCGCTTAGCTTAGATTTAGTCAGATCAATTGAATTACAATGTATGTTCTTGCAACACCTTCAATCGTCAGTGACTCGACTCAGCAATTGGATTTCGTAAACATAATTCAGTAAAGTAAAACATATTAGTTTTCAATCTCTTCGCGCACTTGCGACTACCGTGCTTTATATAAAAAAACTGGGCTACAAAAATTAATTCTATGAAAGCTTATATTTTAATCTATACATCGCTAAATTCAACGGCTTGGAACTAGATATACCAACCGCAGTCAACTTGATATACATTTTTTTTACCGAGACTGGTGTAATTAATACTAAAATTTAAACATAATATAATCGTTTTTAAAGTTATGTCTTATTTAAATAAAGGATTATCGCAAACAATACCTACAATAATTTTGTATGCTCGTTTTTTTAAAGTGCAAATTTACTTTATGCCGTTTCGTTCACTAAAGTCACATTACGAGTGTGCTCTTTTAAAACCTTGCAATTTTTTTTAACTTAATATAGTACCTACAGTACCTCACCTGTCTTATGTATAACGCTTTATAGGTTATAGTCTACGCATCAGTAACCTACGCAGTTCTTTACTCTATATAGTTGTACTGTGATTTTATAACTATTTTAACACAAAAACTTTTTGTTTTAATTCAACAGAAATATTTAGTAACATAATACAGAAGAGTTTGGCGTTTGATAACGAGTCAGTTGTGAAAATCTGGATCGGACCAAGGCTACTAGTATTCCTTTATGATCCTCGGGACGTGGAAGTGATTCTCAGCAGCCATGTCCACATCGATAAAGCTGATGAATATAGATTCTTCAAACCTTGGCTTGGCAACGGTCTCCTTATAAGTACTGGTACGTGACAATTATTACAAAGAAAAAAAACTTCAAAACAAAACACAAAAATAGTTTTATATAAAATATATCTAATTTTTAGTACGTTGTACGCATCTATATACAAGTAGGCAAATATATAAAACTATTCATGACATTTTTCTGTATTGTATGTATGTATGTATTAATGAGCTTTACTGTAGTTATCATTTAAAAAAATTGAAACACTTTCTTTTCGAATTTCGTACTGCGAGTGCATATTCGTTTATTAAACTAGATATTATATTATTAACAAGTCTGGGGAAACTTTCGTTAGGTTCTTTATCACAGCGTCAGGAAAATTTTCCAAACCACGTTCATTGTTCACACGACATAATATGACTTTCATTATACTCTTTAATCAACCGCTGTAAGTGATTTAAAATTAATTTTAAAACTACCTACACGCCATGTGATTTTCTGGAAAAATGATAATAAAGAAACAGACAAATTTAGTTATAATTTAAAGTCCTAAGAAAATCTTAAGTTTATCGATAAATACTCGTACTTAATAAGTATGTATGTACCTACTTAATATTATGTTATATGAAAATTTATTATTTATTGTATTAATATATATATAATTTCACTGATTATATTACATATAATTAACTACTTTTTATTACGTGTATTCTGCATATACACGATATAAATTTCTTTTAAAATACGTAACCTTTATAGGGTCACTTTCTTGCCCGTATCTGTCTGTACGTGTGCCAAGGCTATTTTTCTCGAAATCACCTTGATGTATACAGATAAAATTAAATATAAGATATTAATAATGTTTGTAATATCATACTGTTGTGTGATATCAGGTTTCAAGGTTAAAAGATACCGCCTTTCATGCTCGCTGATCGATTATTTTCAGAGGGTTAAGATAAAGGATAAGGGTTAGAATTAAGGTTTAATACAGTTTTGAAATTTGACATGAGGAAAGGTTTCCTACATTTTAGATATTTTGTTAAATTTCTGAACCTTCCAGGTACGAGGGTCTATTTACGTTTTTATGATCCATTTACGGTAGTTGGTTTTTCTTTTAGAAACATGTAAAGACACTAAATAAATATATCTTATTAAAACATAAGAAATGGAACTGCAAATTTATTCTAATTTAAATCACTTACTCGATTTTTGGGGAAACTAACCCACTATTAAAATAACGCAATCTTTCAATAAAAATAATTCATTTGGACAATGTTTATTAAAGTTTTGAAATTTGCATATCCGGGAGGCTTTTTGAAGCAAATAATTTTGTCGTTATTATGTATTTCCTTATTTTAATCTATGCATGTATTTCTGGTAATTTTCATACCAGAAACAGAAATACAATGGCGTTTTTAAAAAAATCTATTGGTCGACTTTCCTTCAGTGACAATATTCATGTTGTGTTGTTCATGTTATTTAGTGAAAGTGAAAATATATATGTATAGATATATATACATAGAAACAAGAAAAATCAAACAATAGACTTTAGCAGTGAACCTATCCAAATTTCATATAGACATTTTTTCTACCACATTGGGCATTAAAATGACCCGTGTTTAAAAAATGATTTATAAGATGCTTAAGAAAAAAACTATTTATCAATTAAAACAATAATGAATAAGTGAAAAAGTAGTAAATTCAAAGTACATAGAGTAATAAATGTAATTTCCGAGAAGTTATAGCAAAAAGTTCAAAAGGATGATCGGTGTTAGTGTTTTACCTTAACAGTGATAAACAAACAGTTCAGTACGACAATTACGATCCCTTGCGTTTCGCTTATTAGGTCATTATCCATTTACACCCAAAAAAATCTATTTCTTTTGTAATTTATATGTTTAGCGATAAAGCCATTGCTTGTGATTTTAACGATGGAAAATTTGATTACATCTTGTCTATATATATTTACGCATAAGTATAATATAATAGAGTTTCAATTAAATTGTAGTCCAATAAACTGAAGTACGTGGAATATTCATTATTATTTTCTTTATATCTAGGTCAAAAGTGGCGTTCACACCGTAAACTGATCGCTCCTACATTCCACTTGAATGTTCTGAAGAGTTTCATTGATTTGTTCAACGCTAACTCTAGAGCTGTAGTAGAGAAGCTGAATAAGGAAGCGGGTACATTCGACTGCCATGACTACATGAGCGAATGTACCGTAGAAATCTTACTAGGTAAGTCATTATATATTTTTTATCGTCTTTATTAATATTTTTTTCATTAACTTATTATTTCGTATTTACATTTGTAATTAAGCCAACGAATCGATCTTGTCAGAAAACTGACAGTGATATATGTTATTGACAGTGGATATTATTTTGTGTGGCGAATGTTTTTACGTCACTGTCAGATGTTGTTATACAAATGGGAAGTTGAGTTACCGGAAAAGTTATTGAGATAGATAAAAATATTCATTACAATTTCATCCAGATGGAATCATAAATATTATTTTCAGCTGGTAAGGTTATTTGATTTGTTATTAAAGGAAAACTTCTATGATTATTTATAAACAAAAACTGGTTATATGACAGAGAAAAAATAGGCATTACGTGTTTCGAGGAAGCGTATAAATTGGTGATCGTAAAACGAATTTCAAATTGTTATGTTTACAGTCACTAGATAATAAAAAATACACCGTACTTTTTAATCATATATGTTTATATATATAACATTTTTTAAACTCTGAACGGGTAATAATGAAGCCAATCACACGTCCAAATACATCTCATGCAATCTCAGAGACTTCGTTAAAAAATTCTACATCATGTACGGCTTTGTACGATTTTTTTTTTTATTCAATTCATTGTTATTACAACGGTTTTCTGTACATAAGTGTCATTTCATAAGATAGACACTGATAATAAAAATGTTCGTCATGACGCCATCCTTTAGATCTATAATCCTACATCTTAGCTATCGCCATCCTTATATCTTGGAGTCTAAATGATCACGGATTGTGGCATTCTAGAGATAATTCCTTCCGCGAACGGTCTGAAAGTGGAAGAAGCTACTGCGGTTTTTCCAAGAGAATAAGGTATGGGGACCCTCAAAAGGTGGTAGATTTTTTTAAAGAGTTGGCATCGCGCAATTGTAATCGCTTACAATCAGGCGGATTGTAAGTCTGTTTGCCACCTTCATAGTATAAACAAGAGTTAAAAAGGAAAAATCTCAACAAACTTGGGGGCTCGTATTCAATGATTCCGACAACTCATTGGGACGAATTAAGAATAACAAATAACATATTTAATATGTTCACCGAATAGACAAAATAAAGCTAATAAATACACATGTTATATCCGTCGTATTCTATAAATCTGTATGCGTGCTGCATACGTTATTCAATATAAAGTATAAGGATATATTAAACAGATTATGTAGATATTTTATATAAATTAGCTGGAAGCGGTAACTAAATACTCGCGTGTAAATTATAGTATACATAAGAAATAACATAGAGCGTAAACGCTTTGTTAAAGTTTTATATCCGTTGATTTATTTTCTACTCGAGGAAGTTAGGCTGTAATTGATCCGTGTGAATTTGTCCGTACTTATAGTAAAATCGTAAAATTTCCATATCAATACACGAATTAATATAACGTAGTTTTCTGATAGTACATATTAAAACAATAAACATATTCACATGAACGGCATAACTGGCACCAGATAGTTAATAGTATCAGCTATTATTAATAACATTAAAAAAAATATTATTATGAGTAGACCAATTGAACTTTTGATTAGAACAAAGATTTATTTTTACTTATTCAAGAATAAATAAATTCCGTCTTCAATGATGAATCGTTTAACTGGTAAATTTCTTAATTTTCAAGGCGCCTGTGCAAAAATAATGGACAATAATTTGTCATTTGTATGTGTGGCCACGTAATTGTTCACGTTTGTGACAACATGTCGGCCCTCACTGGGACACTAGACCGCGTTCTTGAAACAAATGCCTCAAGAAGATAGAAATCGTTTGCGAAATATCAACTGCTACCATAAAGTTCTGATATTCAAGTTACAAAATCTCAACCTACAGTGCAATTTAGTATTATCGTAGTCATTATAGTAAATATTCCATTAGTTTTGCTTTGCGTAATCATCGTCATGCGGTTTTATGCTGGAATTGAAACTAGACATTTCTATACCTACATTCAAAGTACGCAAGTTATATTGTCCACGTCACGCTAATAAGGATTATTTAAGTTAAAAGGAAGTTGAAATATGGAATACTAATTACGATCCGCATTGCAACCTCTATATTTATAAAGGCAATTATGTTGTACTCGCAATACTTAACTAGATTAATAATGATTTTAACTTTGAAACGAGCCTAAAATGGTTATTAGAGGTATCTTTAAAGTAATTAGTTCCAACATTGCGCACATAATTTTTTTCTTGTTCATATGAAAAACAAATCCTTCCGGGATCGTCATAAATTGTTTTTTTACATTTATAATTACAGATTTTCTGAATGTTTCTAATGTTTCTTCATATAGTTACCGGGTGATACAAATTATATTGATTTGCTGTAGTATCTTGCAGTGAATGTTATTTATTTATAGAGTGTTCATTGTGAATCACACATGAACACATATGTAAGTGGTCGGTGTCAAGTTTGGCGACCCCCCACGTGCTCACGTATTAATGGGCAATATTCACCATTTTCAGCTAACACGTAACTGCTACTATAGCGATCGTTGTTGCGTAATTATTATGAATTAAAATGAGGCCAAACTAACGCGTTTAATATATATACGTATTATTTACTTTACAAAAATACTACTAGGTACTATATAAATGTTTTCAGTAGGAATGAAAAATTACATGTCGTTATTGATTTTGATCTTTTGGTAATTTAAAAACATTTAAGCATATAATAGGTGCATTATAAGTTTTAATACAATATCTCTTAATAAAATTTCATTATGTACAAAATAAAACGTAAAGAAAAATTCGAATTCGTTTTTAATAACAACAGAATCTTGAGGTAACTCTTAGATGTCTGGCCACATGAATGGTAAATATGAATATTTTTTTAATAGAAACTGCTATGGGTGTGAGCAAAACTACACAAGACCAGAGTGGGTTTGAATACGCCATGGCCGTTATGAAGATGTGTGACATCCTTCATCTAAGACACACAAAAATATGGCTCAGACCAGATCTGCTGTTTAAATTAACGGATTACGCCAAAAATCAAACCAAGCTCCTTGATGTCATCCATGGTTTAACCAAAAAGGTATTTGACCGATATTTTAAGATAACCGATATATTATCAATATTAAATAGCATAAGAAATAACTACACTGTTTTTTTTGTATGGACGAGGTCTTTAAACGTTCTTTAATAAATGGAATACAATGAAAGTAATATAAAAATCGTTTAAAATATAATAAAGTAAAAAGTGAAATTCTTCAAGTAATTAGTGGTTTAAAACAGACTAAACCTAATCTTAAAATAGGCAAACTACATAATAGCAAGAGTATTTATACTTTTAGTTAAAACGATGTTTGGTACAATAAATAATAAACGAAATTTGATTTTAAGGTTATTAAAAGGAAGAAGGAAGAATTTAAATCAGGCAAAAAAGCAACTATTATCAGTGATGTTAATGATATGGCAAACAATGATATTCCACCTAGCAAGCTAACTTCAGTAGAGGGTCTGTCCTTTGGTCAGTCCGCTGGACTTAAAGATGACTTGGATGTTGACGATGATGTAGGCCAAAAGAAACGTTTAGCGTTCCTTGATCTACTTCTCGAGAGTTCTCAAAGTGGTGTTGTGATCACCGACGAGGAAATAAAGGAACAAGTCGACACCATTATGTTCGAGGTAAATAACGAAACAATTATGAATATATTACAATTTATTATCTCATAAAAACAAAGTTAATAGTATTCCATAACGTAATTTAAGGGCCACGATACTACAGCTGCCGGTAGTAGTTTCTTTTTATCCATGATGGGAATACACCAGCACATTCAAGATAAAGTTATTGAAGAACTTGACCAAATATTTGGAGGTTCTGATCGTCCGGCCACGTTCCAAGATACTTTAGAGATGAAATATTTGGAGAGATGCCTTATGGAGACTCTTAGGATGTATCCACCAGTACCAATTATCGCTCGTCATCTGAAAGAAGAGATTACTTTACGTGAGTATCTTCTTTCTAATAAGGGAAGTAGTGAATCGCGTAATTTAATTTAAAAATAATCAATATTTCTTTTAGCATCAAATGGAAAGAAGGTACCAGTGGGTACCACCTTGGTTGTGGGAACATACAAACTCCACCGTCGGCCCGACGTATACCCGAACCCTGATACGTTTGACCCTGATAACTTCCTTCCCGAACGTTCTGCCAATCGTCACTATTATGCATTTGTTCCTTTCTCTGCTGGACCCAGAAGTTGTGTCGGTGAGTTTTGTTTTTCAATATTAACTTTTATTAAATTTAAAAAATCGATGTCAATGTCAAATTTCACTGTATAGTATATTTATTACCAACAAACCATTCGATGACGGTATAAAGGCCGACAAGGTAAACAAGTAATTTTAAGTAGTTCGGAAAAAAGTGCCAAGGGCTCTTTTTATGAATTAAAATTCGTATGTATGTGGAAGATTTTAACAAACATTTCTGTAACTGTGAAAAAGAATTTTACATTTTATTCCCCACTTCTACTTCTTTGCAATATATTGGCATATTATTCGGAGCAAGCCTTAACACCATGTTTCCACAATGCAAAACGTTTCGAGTTAAGGGAATAATTTTCGGTTGTATCTTGTTGGATTTAACTGTCTAAATTGTTACAAATTATTTTACATTTCCACTTTTATGCGGTTACTTAAATAAGTTTTTACTTTAAATTGCGTATAATATTGAAACTATATTTATTTTAATTTTTGCTCAAGGTCGCAAATACGCCATGTTGAAGCTCAAGATCATTCTGTCAACAATACTTAGAAATTTCCGCGTGTACTCCGACCTTAAAGAGTCCGATTTCAAACTTCAAGCTGATATCATTTTGAAACGAGCTGAAGGCTTTAAAGTACGACTGCAACCACGCAAAAGACAAACCAAAGCATAACAAGGTTAACTATTCCTCTAACCTCATATGTTATCATTATACACAATTGTAAATGAAAACGTTCGATACGCAAATAGTTAGAGACATTCTCGTTTTGTGATACTAGTACTGAATAAATTATTTGTTTTATTTTTTTTAACGAAAAAGGATGTTTTTTTTTAAAATGGTGAAAGTTTTGGGAAAGTACAAATAATGGGCAAGGACATTGTTGCTCAATAATGTTAAAGTAACCGGTTATTTTTTTTTGTAAATAAGTAGTTAAATTATATTGTTTGTAAGCTTTGCAACGACATTGCTATATTAAATGTAGTTTTCAAGATACATATGTTTTATTTTAACATATCAAACTTACCAATATCGTATTTTCGTTATTTAAGTTTCTTTCTCTTGATGGTGGCTACTTCTAAGCATTCTCATATCAGGTATAGTATCAATCCTGCCCAACAATGCATCTCCTTCAGAAAATTCAGACTCCATTTTTTCCATATTAGCTTTTAATTCCAACTGAACCCTAAGCAGAACAATTATCTTACATTAATCTAAACTCAAAAAACAAGGTGAATTGAAGTTTAAGTTTAATTATTGTACCTTAATACGTCCAAAGGCGTTCGATTGTGAATCGGACATAAACACGGTATGAAATTGTGATGCTGTCGTTTCACCCACCACGAGGAATGGGACAACTTCCACTCAATAACTTTCATCTGTGCCACGGAACAGTTTCCGCTTTCTCTTATTAGATTGAAGTAAGAAGCCATGAGTTCTTGTCCTAAAATTGTATTTTATTGTGAAATGAATCAATGGAAATATAAAACTACATATCTAGTAGCCTTTTAAATTATCATGATATTTTTTATTGAACAATAAACTGTTTAAAAGTCAATCCTTTTAAACCTTTTTACAAAAATATAAACATTCAAAAAAGGCTGTATAGTATTATTATTTTTGCATTGATATCATTCAGCAAATTATATTAAAAATACATTTTACCACTACCATTCGTCTGTTATATTTCCGTATTTGTAATCTAAATTAAAGAACTAATTAAAATTATTTAAACCTGCCGAGATAGCCATCATAAGCCTGGATTGTTCCGCTTCCTCCACAAATACTTCTTTTACTGGTGATTCATATATTGGTTCAAAAACCATTTTACTATCATAATGTTGTTCATTCGATATCATTATTTGAGCCTCACTTCGCTGTAATCAAATAAAAGTTTGCAAAATATTTCTGGCCTTATTAATTTTATTATACTCTTCTGTTCTTTTGATAATAATGCCCAGTTTTCAACTTTGAAATGACATACATAATATAAAACAAACATTGAGGGGACTGAAAATATATAATGATAAACTGCACAAACTTACAAAGGCAATATTTTGTTGCAAAACTGCAGGTTGTTATAACACGATCCGATTACAAATAATACCCATAAATGCGAAAATATTCATATCATAGATATGCCTTGTTAGCTACTGACTTAGGATTACTGCCCTATTTATATATTCAAGGAGTCAAGTTGCAACGTGTATCTATCTACCTACAATAGTTCTCACTGTATGAGAACGTGTACACCGAAACTCTTCAGAGACCTATTTAACAACAGCAGACGCAATTCCAATTCTGCCAGAGTTGAACGAGCCACGGTGTATATGGCTAACGAAAATTAATACCAGCAAAATTGTCAACAAACCATAGTCTTGCCAAACGAGGTACAATTGAAGCTTAACCTACTCCTAAGCCTGTGATTCCGATGATATGACCTTCAAAACTAAACCTAGCGGTGAATTTATTTTAGGGATATAGGGTAACGTACAATCACACATCTGATGTCAAGTGACGATGTGGGTGAATGTAAACTAAAAAAGAGTAATTCTAGATTGTGAACTGGAGGGTGCTGATTAATTGCGGAAAATGATATCTTTCAGTAATACCTTTTGAAAATCAAACCCCATAAAGCAGGAAAAAGCTTCAGATAAATGTTGGGTACCAAGCTCCGGTCGTTCTCTTCTTAGGTGAAGTTCACCTAAAAGATGCAGTGCTCGACCCAATTGTCTCCTTAAACCGTTCTGCATGGCGAGCGCTCCCATTTCTGTGAGTAGCCTCGCTGCAACCTCGTAATCACCCATCCTAAAAAAATCTTACTGTAGCCCTAACTAGAAGTATCGGGTATTTAAACCAATATGTTAATAGTAGCGTTACTTCGCCTATTTAGTCGCAGCTGTATCACCTAATCGTTCTTGGTTTAATAATATGTACTAGTCCTCGCCTGTAATCGAAATTTGACCATAATTCATAAAAACGCTAACAATTTTGTTTGCTTTTCATTGTCAATTGCTTAAAGTAAAACCTTCTCAAAAGTCAATATTCTGTGTACACGGTAAATAAATGTCAAGTCTGACATTGACTTGTGATTGATAATGCAATGGTAATTGTATGGGATCAAGATAGATGCGTGTCTGTGTCAAACTAATGGTAGTGTGTTGAACCGTATTGTTTTATTAATTTAATGTATTTTTATGCATAATTTGAAATAAATATTAGCATTCTACACTCCGTTTCTGCGTGTGCGAAATTTTAAGCTCATCCGTCCTCGTAATTTTCGTAAAAATGGAAACAAAGTTTTTGCTTCACGTATTAGTATTATGATTACTTTTACTACTTACATAATTGTGTAAATGTGTACTATGAAAAAAAAACGTCTAGGCTGCTTTCACACTTTAACGATTAATCAAATAAAGCATAGGATATTTGGGAATAAGTACGGGTCATTTAAAATACTGTCTTCTAGGTGCACTCTTCGAAGAATGTTAATCTCATAAAAAATTGAATAAATTCCGATTCAATGGTAAGTTTTACGGGCAAGTACTAAAATTTATGAGAAATATATTTACTTAATCTTAATACTAAAGATTTTTTAGAAAAAGAATTAGGAATCCGTATAAAAAAAAATTAAAACGCAGTGAAGAATATAAGAAACGCGGACACAGTAAGAATTAAATAAAATTAGTTGTTACCACAAAGTCATCAAAACGTAAAAAAAAAAAAACCATGAACGTCTTACGCAAACTGCGTTTAGTATATCAACATGTTCTTCATTGTTTGTAAGTTGTTATAACCATAATATTTTCCATTACATGGAAATTAGTATGTATAAATAATAAAACATAAATTATTTATAAGCAATTATAATCCAGTTTGTGGTTAAAGTTAATCGCATCGACCAATACTACAAATGAAACCTTGATAGGGAATCAAGAATGCATAAATTTAAAACCAGATAAATAATATCATGCTGGCTTATTGTTGTATTGATATTACTCTATGGTATTACGTCAATATTACTAAGAACTTTTAAACTCATGAAAAAAGTAAGATTTTAAGTCGCATTAAATTAGTTATTAATACATTATGTTTATATTTTCTGAAGAAGGAATATTTTATACACTATTACATGTATCTATACTAATAAATAAAATTGAAGTGTCTGTTCGTAAAATCAAAATAACAACTTTTTACTAAAGACATACATATATTCGGTGCCTATTACATAAAATACTATTTTTTAAATTATTGTCTGTCTGCTTCTTGCGGATAATGTCCAGAACGGCTGGACCGATTATGACTGATTTTTTTTAATATAGCCGAAGTAACTCAGCGTAAATTAAATTACTTTTCGAAAATAATTAGAGATACGCGTAAAAAAAAAATAAAACTCATGAAATTGCGAATAAAATCCGATACAGCGCCGCAGTTTTATTGGCGGTTATTTGAATTTGTGTGAAATATCTTTGCTTAATGTTTTGGAAAAATAATTAGGGTTCCGTATAAAAACAAATACAGAGGAGAATACATTATACGCGGTACCTTTTTTTATACGGAACCCTAAATATTTTCGTAATACGTTTTTGGTTCTAAAGTGAAAACATTTATCATAAATTCAAGCACTTTCCCGAAAACTTGTGAATTGAATTGGATTTTATTTTCATTTTTATGAGTTTACATTTTTTTAAGCAGAACCCAATTTTTTTCGAAAATTTTAAGTACCCCAAGTTACGTAACTTCAGATATCTACCAAAAAAGTCCCGTCAAAATACATGCAGCCGTTACGGAGATTAGCCGGAACAAACAGACAAATAAATAAATAAAGAAATCATTTTTGGTATAGGTATCGAATACAGATTCATACCTATTTAGTAAAAAAAAAATTGACATTACAAACAGAGACACTCCAATTTAATTTGTACTATAGTTTAGTATCGATTTTACACTTTTTAAAGACTATATTATTAGATTAATTAATTTGTATTGATAAAAATATTATGTATAGACAAAAACTTGCTTAATCCTGGCTGTTTGTGACATCTAAGGGTTATTTTTTTTAATAATATCGAACGTTCTTAATGAATACTTAAGCATGTACGCAGATAATTTATTCATAAAATTAACAACTCACGAATATTTTATAATACACATTCTATTTTTAAATGTTATGAATACGAAAAATCGATAACCGGTTTAATATGAATAATAGGTTATTTACGTTTTTGTAACATTATAATTGGCATCATACGTTATTGGAGAGCTGAATTAGTAATTCGAAGGAACTGTATGAATAAAAAAGAAAGTGTGCATATGTGCATGTGTGCTGTATACTTTGCAGTGCTAACTTAGGTAGGGTCCATCACTAGTTTAGGTTAGGTTAGGTTAGCAATTTTTGAAGTTGTGATACCATGTTTTAGTTTTTGTTTTGTTTAACAAAACGAAGAAAGTGATCCAGTATTCTTCTTCATCGGATCTTCATGAATGAGGTTGGTGACAACCATATATAACCCTCGACTGAAGTGCCCTCCACCCGCCCTATATTATTGTTCAAGCGAGTTTTATCACTCCAAAAGTTGCACATGTTAATAAGTAAAAAATTACATTTTCAAAGATAATTAATCAAAATCAAAATAAAAAAAATCTTTATCCAATTTAGGCCCTAGAAGGCGCTTATGAACGTCTAAAACACTACCGCCGATTCGGAAAAACAACCCAGTCGAGAAGAGCCGGCAAGAAACTCGATCTGGTTCTTTTTTTTTATAAATATAATTTTTTTCATATAAAAAACTATACAAATCACAGTCTTAGCTAATGTTAGCGGAATAATACCTAAACACTAGTAACAAAAACCTGAGTTACTTTTTAACTATTTCCATTAATTATAACATAATAAAGTATTATTATAAACATATTGTAACATTATCTATTAACAGCGCATATATTACGTTTATCTTAAATCTACTACGAGATAAGTGATTTTTTGTAAATAAAAAAATAAATAACTACAATTAAAACTTGATTATCATACGCTATAAATAACAATCAGTTCAAACCAGTCACTGTTTGAGTCAGTGGAAGATTTCCACTTTTTTATAATATATTGTACGTATTAATAACATATTGTGTTATACTCTCATGGTAGTCAGAATAACAACAATAAAATGTACCATACGATTCAGGAAGTGTTCATAAAATAATATAATAATAATAATAATAAACTTTATTGAACAAAGGTTACATGTACAGAAAATACTAATGTGGGTATCTGCACTGGTTACAAACCGTATCGCAGATATCATAGCACAATATAAAGGTACACTTAAATATCATTCAACATAAAATAACATAAAGTTATAATTTACAAATTAGATAAGTGAGTGAGATAGTGTGTGTATATGAGTATGCGTATGTGTATATGAGTGTGTGTATGTATTGTGTGTGTGCGTGTATGTGTATGTCTGATGTAGGAGTAACAAGTGTTTTTTTAGGGAATATGGGTGAACGTTGTTGTATAGAGAATGATTAAATTCTAAACTGGGCCTTCAATAGACTTTCAGTAGTTTCATAGGTCATACATTGTAACCATTTAAATACAATTTGTCTCAATTTATGGCTTTGGAGTTGTTTAATCCCCAGAAACTTATTTGCTGTATTATACAACAGTGCTCCAAGATAGTCTTCAAAACGAGAAGCAAACCAAGTTCATAAAATAAAACGGAATGTTACAAAAACTTTGAAATTAATATACTGTAATAGCTGTGTGTTACATATGTGTATAAAGTTATTGACTGATGAGATGATTAAACCTGTGCCATCCTTCAGGGTACATTTAGATACTTTGAATTATTATAACAGACGTATTTATTCCGGAATTTTATTAAATTCCTATAGGTACTGAAATATTATTTTAGGCGCTTTAATCTCAAATGTACAGTAGGCAATGTATAAAATATGCTTCTTAATTTAGTTTGTATAAATATATGACAAAGTTTTTTGAATTAAAAAAAAATAGCACACATCTCCTCTATAACAGTATATCACTTACACTTGTTCTCGTTGTAATGATGTTTAACATAATTCAATAAATCGAAGTGATACTGAGTAAGAAGCGTGTAAAAAATACGTCCGTTTACAGCTTACACGGTATAACATATATAGTAACTTTGAACAGTGATTTCATTAAGTCAGTCTAATATATGTGACGATGAAAATACCAAATTACTGCTTTTGTAAAGAAAAAACATAAAAAATGGTTTTTACTTAAACATTTAAAGCGGCATTTATTCCATACAAACGTAGTCCCCGTTTTCCTCTCTGTATAATAGCATTATGGTAAATATTTTATACCCAATAATAATATATATATATATATATATATATATATATATATATATATATATATATATATATATATATATATATATACTCGATTTTTACCGTCATTTTCAGACGTTCGTCAAACAAATATGATGGATAAAATTTAAAAAAGCAAAACGTACAGGCAGAACCAACGTCTTTAATATTGTAAAATTGAACGATAATTAAAAATCGGTTCAGTTTGGAGGAGGAAACAGGGTACTATTTTTCGTCTATTAGCATAGATAAAATCAGCACGAGCTGTAGTTGTCTCTTTCGTGTTTTATAATCCTGTCTTTTGGGCGCAACGCGATAGCAATAGATTTGTGAAATACCTACTTTTCCAACCGCGTGTTCTCTTAATGTCGGTCATTTACCTTTTAACGAACCATCTCGAATGTTTCGCTCGAATATACGATTGTTTTTATAGATATAAATAACGTTAAAAGTTATTATCGTTATATTTATTACTTACCAATCAATTCAAACTGCTAGTTAAATGTTTATCCAAAATATTATGTAAGTGACAAAGTAAGTTTTCAGACATTCGTTTAAATGTCAAATTAATTTATGGAATTGTTAATATTAATTTTACTGACGTTTCTTTGTAGTTAATAAGAGTATGCAAATTAAATCTATAAGTAATTTAATTATTTTTGTATATATATATATAATATCATAACTGCAATATTTACATATACTGATGGTCTTACCATAAATTCTGAATTTAATGACTGCTGGCAAGGGTAAAGTTAATTGTAGTTTGGTAAATACTAGCTATTCTCACGGCTCCGCCCGCATATTACTTTTCCTTTTTCCGTTTTTAAATAATCATTGGAACAGAATTTATATTCATATATATTTGATAAAAAGTTGTTATTTTGATATAATACAAACACACCCTTCGATTTTTTTTTATTTGTATAGACAACCATCCATCTTCCATCCATATCAAGCTACTTCCCGCGACTTAATTAATTTTATGCCAAGGAATAAATAAATATATATTTATTCAAACTCACTAGGAAATAAACAAGGTATGGAAGTAGATTGATGAAACTAGACTAAACATTAGATTAACACTACAAACATAATTAGACAGTAATCTTGATTACAAAGTATTTCAAATCGATGTGTTTTATTTACAATGTTCATAAATTAATGTATTTTTATCAACAGCACTAAAGAAACTTGACGTTTAACATAAAAACGAAACACAAAAAGACGATTTTATAGATATAAAGATATAGCGCTAGAGTTTAGTAACACAGCGATTTAATATAATAAAGTTGAGTCATGTTGCAAAATTACAGGTAATTTTCCAATGATCTTGATGCAATGGAATCAAAAGTTTCCGCTTATAATCATAATATATTCAATAAGGAGATTTAAAAGAACGTTGACCGGTTCGAATAAAAACGCGAGGTAAATATTTTTATTGTAAACCGTTAAGTATTATTAATAGGTACCTATAACGGATATAAATTCATATAATAGGCGCTTGTTTTTCTGAATGGAACTACGCAGTATATAAATGTAACAAATGTATTAATAACGGCTACGTGGAAATAAATATGAATCTTAAATTTTCCTAAGAAAACGTACCTACTATATAACCCGAAAAGCCTTTTCGGATATAATATTGAAATTATTATCTGGAATAATAATTCAACTCAACATAAATCCGAAACAAAGGTTTCTTTCATTAGGATTTATTATAATTTTTTTTGCACGATATAGACTCAATACTTTGACCACAATCTCTCCTGATGTTAAGT
The DNA here is from genome assembly GCA_014132275.2 of Samia ricini. Lineage (NCBI taxonomy): Eukaryota > Metazoa > Arthropoda > Insecta > Lepidoptera > Saturniidae > Samia > Samia ricini. The sequence continues at coordinate 26,094,105 of AP028159.1, read as the reverse complement.
GACGATGCGGTCCAGGATGAGAAACACGCTAAACCTAGGTACGGGTTCTCAAGTGATGCTGCCGGAACACACCTATTGGTATTTGGTGACAGGTTTTCAAACTTGAGGGTGTTAGCAACCCAAGCGGACATTATTAGAAAATACCCTACCACCATTCTATGGTTTCCTCACGATGTTTTTCCTTCACCGAAAGCTCAGGCCAATTTTAGAGGTGGATAGGTGCGATCGAACCCGCGTCGATTGACACGGAATCCGGCCGCACTACCCACTGCGCCATCATCGCGTTAAGAGAATGAGAATGACACGCTAAAATGTCACTACTTCTAGAAAACAATATAAAAATTTCTTAATAATTTTTAATAACGATTAATTAATTATTCCTAAAAAATATTCAATAGATTTAAAAAGAGTATTTCAAATATTTAGCAGATCTCAGAAAGCGATTTTACATTTATCTATGGCGTGACCTCAGTTTTTTGTTGGGTAATGTTTCTTTTGGGTAATTATCAAAGAAATACATTGTTCGTGATAAACGTAAATAGCTTTCGGCTATAAAACCCATAAAATAATTTCAAATTGGTCTTACCAATAATTAACTTACCTTTGCATGACAGAGGCTAAGTGCATTTTGGTTTCACACAATCCTTCAATGTCATTGTGAGTTTCGTAAATTTTGAACGCTCGTTCGAATGTCTTCTGAGCATTGTTCAAATTGCTCATCGTAAGTTGACATATACCAATTTCAATTATGGCTTCCGCGGTTTTTGTTATTTCACCAGCTAAAACAATTTAGTCCTAACTTAATTTTAAACATATTTCTTTAGACTTAATTTTTTTATGTGGGACTTTTTCGTATAAAATTAAAGTCACGTAGCATGAAACAGTTGCATTGTAAGGTTTTTTTTTTACCAATTCTAAACTAATACAAATTTAAATTCAAAGTCAAAAATACTTTATTCAATTTAGGCCGTGACAAGGCGCTTATGTACGTCAAAATACTACCACTGGTTCGGAAAACAATCCAGTCATCGAGAAGAACCGGCAACAAGCTGGGTCTGATTTTTTTTCTAGATGTGTTTTTGCAACTTTACAACTAACAGTTACAAAGTTTATTAGTAGATGCATTCGTTATTGAGTTTAATAGTAATATTTTATAAACAGTGTTCAACGTCCAATAGCTTGAGTTGAAAATAATAACTGCAAGAAAAATCTATACTAATAAATAAAATGGAAGTGTATGTTTGTAGTGTTACAATATGTTTTTTTACTTAATTGATATGATTGTATATACTCTACCTATACCATAAAATACAATTTTTTAAATTTTTGTATGTTTATCTGTATGTTCCAAGTAAACTCTAGAACGGCTGAACTGATTTTGACGGGCTTTTTTGTTAGATAGCTGAAGTTATACAGCGTAACTTAGGGTACTTTCATTTTTCGAAAATAACTGAGGTTTCGCGTAAAAAATGTAAGTCATAAAATTTCGAATAAAACCCGATTCAACCCACGTTTTCACTGGCGAGTGTTTAAATTTGTGAGATATAGTTTTACTTTATCTTAGCACTAAAAAAATTAAGGAAAATATTGGAAGGTTCCATATGAAAAAAATTAAACGCAGTTAAGAACAAATGTAACGCGGGGCGTAGCCGCGGGCACACAGCTATTTCTTAATATAATTTAAAAAGCAGTTGTACATAAAATTATTACTTTTAAATTTAAATTTTATACCGATAAGGTTTCTACAGATTAAAGATTTTTTAAATTCGGTCGAGAAGTTAATGAGTTTTTTCATAACAAACAATAAATCAATTTACCCTCAGTATTTAATAGAAAAATTAATTATTAACATTTTATTTTTGTGTATATTTCACGGTATATTTACATAAGTTCAGAATGTCATATATATATATATATATATATATATATATATATATATATATATATGAGATATATATATATATATATATATATATATATATATATATATATAGAGAGATATATATATATATATATATATATATATATATATATATATATATATATATATATATATATATATATATATCTCTATATATATATATCTATATATATATATATATATCTCTATATATTACTTAGTAATAATATGTTAAATTAGATAAATAGAGACGTTTCTATCCAAGGGGTCTATGTGGAATTTAATAAATAATAAAGATAATTAATCTGTCGTCATTCTAGAGATAATTTTGAGTTAAATTTCTCTTCATAGCTAACCATCCTTTGCTCTTCTTTCAGCTAATCGCGAAAGTCTTTCAGCCTTGGCTGCATCCTCTTTGCGTATAGATCGCGCTTTGCTTAGCAACACTCGATGGAGTTGAATCGCAGTGGCAGCAAAAACGGTATCCGTTGGTACTTCGTCATTTTCATCCTTCGGTTCATATAATGGCCAGTTCTAAACAAATGTTAATGGATGGCAATAAGGTTGCAATTTAAAAAGTGATGTAAATCATTTGTTTTATACTATTTAGGCGTAGTGTTGTCATTATCTACAACTCGTTATCGTTTGCAGCTACAGCCAAGGAAAGAGTTAAAAAAACACTAAAGGGACAACTGCAGCTCGGCTTGTTTTTACCTATGCAAAATAGACGAAAACATCATTTCGTAGTACCAAATTTTTTTTTCCTCCAAAACTGAACCGATTTTTAGTTTTATTTCAGTTATAGAATAATAAAGACTTTCTCATATTTTATTTATCAATTTTTTTTGACGAACGTCTGAAAATGACGGTAAAAATCAAGTATTTATTTTTCATTTTCAAAGGCTCCTGATTTCTACAATAACTAATTTATAGACAAAAATTAAAACGTATGATCATGGCGGTGGTGGATATATAAATTATTGGGTATAAAAATATTTACCATAATGCTATTATTCAGAGAGGAAAAAGGGGATTTCGTTTGTATGGAATAAATGCCGCTAGCATATCCTCGTAATAATGGAAAGTGTAGTTTTTATTTAGAGTATTAAAACAACCGTATCTCGACCAAATCGAGTACGTCTTAAATAAAGACCAAGAGAAAAGTACCCATAACCGTCGAGGATGTATGAAAGCGCCCATGAAAGTTGAAGAAACGAAACAGATGTGTCAAGATCGTGGCAAGTGGAAGGATGTTGTATCTGCCTACCTACACTAGAGAAATGCGTGATGATATGTATGTATAAATTTACCACACACAGACCGTCGCTTCATTTACCACAGTGTTGTCCAAAATCAAACTTTCCTATATGCGGTTTCCGCTTAAGGAATTCACTATTCGAACAGTTTGACAGCTACCATTAGTGCTCATCAACTTACTAACCCTTTTAAGCTTTTTAACATACAACATGGAGACCAAAAGGTAATACAAGCAATAATTGCCCAAACCCAAACTATGAGGTAATTATGCGGACACGGACCTAGTTCTGCTTGGCTTGTTACGACCTTTAAAAAAAGGTGGAAGTAATAATTGAGTAATTAATTAATAATAACAAAATCAGTGTAATAGTTTTAAAATAAGTTTAACAATACTTACAAAAAAATAATCTATAGTCTTAGGATGGCTTGTACCAAACATGATTTAAAAATGTTTTAAAATTATTTAATAAAACATATTTAACGCTCTAAACATTTTTAAATTAAATGCATTTCGCATTGTCTTGTACCAGCTATTTCAATTATCAAATTAGCTAAATGTGTTTAACGGTCGGTAAAGTAGTCCTCGACGCTTCGTTTCTCGCTCGAGTTGCAGTTAAACGAGAATTCGAATAAAATTTTAAGGACATATAACAAAAAGTATGCGTTAATGAAACGCATGTCACGTTTATTATTTTACCAGGCTGTGTTTGACACTTGGTTTGTTTTGTAGTTTTTTCGTGCTCGTTTTTGAACACATAAAGAGGATACTGTGTATTAAACTTGATAGCTTATATTTATTTAAATATAACCATAAAACAGTTTTAGTGATAATATCTTAATTCAAAAATAAAAACACTACATAATTGTCTGTAAACCTCATTAATTGTGGTGCTATTTGTTGTAATAAATATGTAGCACTGCATTTACTAAGACAAAATCTCCTTAAAAATTTATCGTCGGGAAGACTTTTGTATAAATTGCTTCTTTCAAAAACACGCCGCACTGGTCTACTCAAGTATTGTATGAATTCTTCATTATAATCAAAGAAAAGATCAGAAAAAATCAATTTAGCCCGAAAAACGTAGCGAATAGTAACAAATCAACAATGAAATTTGCCATGACTGTTCACTGAACGTATTTATCTGCGTTTAAAACTGTAACCAGAGAGCGTTTAATAAACGTGTTTAGCGGCTTAAAATTGCTGGTACAAGACGGTTGGTTGATTTAAATAAAAAAGTTGTTTAAATAAAACTTAAACATATTTAAAACAGTTGGTACAAGCCGCCCTTAATTTAGACGTAAAATATAAGTAGATTTAACTCACTGAATTAATTATGAAAAAAGGTAACTGCATAGCTGCATGAAAAATTGTAGGCAATTTTTCTGACGCAAATCGAATTAAACCTCCAACATAAAAAAATGTGTGGACCCAGAGTCCGCAGTATATGTTTTATTTTATTAAAAAAAATCTCTTTTAACCATATTTTAAATAAAATCCTTATCGTTAATTGAATGGCGCATCATTTACTAGATTAACCCCTTGAGCACTTACCTGGCGTTTACGCCAGCTTTCCATTGTTTTCCTATTGTCTTATGTTTATGGGTACTCAACACATTAACTATGGAAATACAAAACATATCAAAACGTCTAATGAAGTTAGTACCTTTCCAATAGCACTATCTCTGACTTCAGTTAATATTAAGAAAGACTCCTCCGGGTCCGCTTCTGGAACTATTTATATATATGTTATATTTATATAGTATGTAATAACATCATTTCTCGTATATAACTAATTATAATTAATGTGATTTTATTATCACAGTTTTATAAAACTAACTTATGTCTTAATGATCATATAATTATATAAAGCCACAAGTTAAAAATAAAATTTAACTGTACTTAATATCAATTACTACTGAATTAATTTAAAGGAGTGTAAACATGATGCAACTGAAGTTGCCTATTTACTATTGTAATTTATATCATATGTTTTTTTTTATCTTACATATCGATTCATAGAAACTAAACAATTGAATACTAACATTTATCTAAAAGAAATTTTGCATAATGGTATTTGCAACAGCCCTTCTGTCTCCCACCATCTAAAAGGTATTGACTGCTAACTGCAATCGATGCCAGAAATAATTTTTCCGCCAACCAAAGGATACCTTTTCCCATTTCGCTATAGTACATTGCTAATTCGAGAAGTTCTAAGCATTCTTCCTTTGTATTCTCTGTTAAACAAAGCATATAACATAATAAAATAAAATAAAATATGTCGATTACCCATAAAAATGAAACAATTGGAAAACAATGGAAAGCTAGCGTAAACGCCAGGTTCAGCAGTAACACATAATTACACCTGGTATACATTAAAATGATAACGTTAATCTATTTAATATTATTAAATAGGATAAACCCATATTACATTGCGGAATTTAAAAGTTACAAGTTACTTAATTATTTACGATGATTTCTAACAAGGTCACACCGTAATTCGTCAATGACATAGCACAATGTTTAGAATCTACCAGAATAATTAATATTCTAAATGTACACAACAAACGAAAATCGAAAATGACCCAGCATAATTATTATAAATTTAAATTATTTATTCGCTAACATTTATTTAATGAAAGCAATATTTAATTAATCGATTACTATCAACTTCATTACTACAGTATGTTATTTAAAAATGTTTTTTTAAACATACATTTAAAGTTTATCAATAAAATAAAAAACATAAGTAGTTTTGTGAACAAATAGACCTTTGTCTCTTTCTTTTTCAGCTGCCTGTAAACCTGCGCAAATGTGTTCAAGATAGTCTTCCCGTTTCCTAAGATCGACGACAATACCGATTTCATCTTCGGCTATAAGTTGTATATTATCATAAATTAAGTCTTGAAGATAATCAGATGATTCCGTATAGCCTGACTCTCTTAATTCAAGAATAAGGCATTCGTGCAATGGAAGTTTTCGTCTGAAAATAAAAAGATTTATATTTTAATTTTCCACTGTGCATAGGTTAGGTTGTTTATGACTACTTCAGCAAATAATTTGCTTCAGAAACTATACTTTTGTGAATATAGACACATGGTTTATACGCTATTCGCAATATATTCGAATTTGATTTAACTTTATAAGTAACACAAAATGACAATGAAAAAAGACATTACGATTAAATATGAATGTTGATGACCATTTGAAAAACATTAACGTTCAATACGGTGTTATATTTTAAAAGAGTAATCTAGCATAGCATAGTACTCTGTAGCTTATAGCTCTCGACAATCGACTTGAAAGAAAAAGGTATAAATAAATAAAAATGCATTTACTTAACCTCTCATTTAACATATTTTTTTTAAATAGATGTTTAAATTTCAATGGTAATGTAATATTTTGCCTATTTTAAGTAATCAAGAAAGTACAATTAATGTATGGAATCTGATAAACGATAGAACAACAAAAACCTTTAGATCATAATCATCTTAATTAACATTACTACTAATTTTTTTTTAACCTATCTAATGCTGTTGGCCAGAAGGGCCTTTATAGCTTCACCGAACTTTGTTGGTGAGTGCTGAAGTTCGAACCTCGGCTCGGCTGCTACCTATGCCATGAAAATTCCCGCAGAATTTGAACCCAGCTAAACCCTACAAATTTATCTTAAATAATAAAAAAAAGGTTCCTTACAGGACCTATGTACCCTGCGTGTTATATGCAGGAGTGTGTATGCAGTGTTGTGCGTGTAATGCACGATGCATGGGCAGTGTCACTGTATCGCGCTGGCGGCGACGTCAAGAGCCTCCCCAGTCTTACAATTTATATAACAACTAAACTTTTAAAATGGATATTCTATTAATAGAGACGTTACTTTGCGGAAATACATTGTAAATAATATGGTTGATGATACTTTGAAAATTCTGCTTGAAATGATGTTCAGACATGCCAGAGAGACAGCGTTCAACCATATTATTTTAAAATGGACTATAATAAGAAATTGCTGTAAGACCATTATAAATTTGGAAGTATTAAAGGAACTAGGCGAGATATCTTTTAGAAACAGTCATTAAATATATTACAAAAAATTATAGACACTGTAAAATTAAATGTTCTGAATTTCAATAGCCCTTTTTGTTACTAGATATATACATCGACCCGCATAGTTTGTGAAACCTATACAGAATTTCTGTAATACCACAATGCCATAAGTTGTTTCGCTATCATTAAGTCGGGCTACAATAAAATATTAAAATATTTACTTCTCTCCAAAAATCCTAGCTATTCTTCTTATATAACCGCTCTGTGCCTAAAACAACACTAGTTTTGCCTTCACTACAAATTATATTATAGTTTTTTTAAACAAGCGCGGTATAAAATTACTTGTAATGTTTTAATGCAAGTTTTTTACTATTCACCAAGAAAAAGTAGAGGAAGGCTCTTAATAGGTGGTTTTTTTCTAATTTATATTACATCCTTGTATATTAGTCGTAGTTTCATTAATATTTAATAGGTTTACATAGTTGATTCTTAAATGTTTTATATTAGAGACTTTACACAGAGTATATGAGAAATATACAATGTTGCCATCTTGTGAAAATGGAAGCAAAACATGCGATACTTTAGCCAATATTTTTGTACATTTAGTTATATACAAAAATTAATTAAATACAAATATTTTATTAAATAATACTACCTACACTAATCAATATGACTCGGTTGCTTGCAAACTTTTATATACAAATATTAATTTCTTAAACATCAAACAACACAAACACTTGACTGCGATCGCCAACCCGCCTGCCAAGCGTGACGATTATGGCAATTCCTCCCTTATTGGGGAGACCTATGTCCAGCAGTGGACGTTTTTCGGTTGGATCAATCTAACATCAAACCTATATGTTAAAAAAATAAAGTAGGTATATATTCGTCGTTTAGCGAGAAAGTCTGAAATATATTCTCTGTGATATGCCTAACATAGCTTAATTTTTTATTTTTTATTTATGTAAAATTTAGAGTAACATATTATGCACATAAAATAAAAATAAGAAAACATTTATCTTGTACAGTCATCTAATACTTAAAAAATCTCACTAATAAATTATCATTTTGTCTTCACCTTCTGATTCCTTTCGCATCCAGGACATCCAAACTGAACAAAGCTTTATTTCTTAAGTTTTCCAAACTTGTCTTCGTCATACAGGCCATAAGTTTTTGGCAGCTGCCGCTTTTTCGGTATCATTAGATCTGATGACATGTTTCTTATGTTAACAAAAACTTCCGTAAAACTAATATAAAAATATTATAATTCAAGTAATTTTTGTGAATTTATAATTATAACAGTTCTATAAATTATATTTGTCAAGAAAAATGTGACAGCTGAAGTTTATAGACCTTAAGAGATTTTTAATAAAAAGTTTTTATTTTATATTTACATAGCTGACCCGGCAAACTTCGTACCGACATATTTTATTTCTCTAATCGCAACTCAGGAAATAAAACCCTTCCGGTAAAATCGAATTAGCTAAATTGAAAATAAAACTGGAGTACTCAATTGAAAAATTCATATTGTTGTACAAAATGCGTGGGGTGCTTATTATAATTACTACAGGTATACTAAACTATCGTTTAAATATTTACAGCAATGAAAATCAAGCCCTACCACGCTTTTTCTAAAACAATATGAATTTTCCAATTGAGTCCACTTTTATTTTTAAACTTTTAGTTCAATTCGTTTCAAAAACGTGTTTTTTTAGTTTTTTCGAAGTATAATTTATTAAATGTAGATTTTATTTTTCTTATCTTTAACTATTCTTTATAAACAATAGCTGACCCGACGAACTCTGTTTCGCCTTAAAGGCAATACTACTAATTCTATATTTTACTAATTCTCTTTAATATACTAATTCTTGGAATAAGAACTTCCTCACCTTTGAATTTTTTCCTTTCAGTATCGTCGCGTAAATTACATTGTTCATCAATTTTCTAACCACCAAACACGTACCGTTGCACAGTTTTGGTTGGTTTATGTTTCGAAGCATGATTACTACGGAGCCAACCTTTACACGTAAATTGTGCGGTACACATTCAAGGAGTTTAAAAATTCAATTGGATAGTTGGTGGCTTCATCTTCATTTGTGACGCAGTCAATAGATTTGAATAAATGCATTGATCCAATGATCTTATTTTGAATTATATAGTTCAGGTCGTCTACATCTTTATTCTTAGCCGCTAAAATTGCTCGCTCACTCAACCATTCATTATTTTTGTAGTTAGAAATAATGTCTTGAAATACATTGTTGATAAGTTCATCTTTTGATGAGACAAAATTACAGAAATTATTTGGAAATGATATCAATCCGCTCGATTCATCGACAGGTTCTTGACCATTACTGATAGTCAGCAACTGCTCAGAGAAATCTTCAGCAGATATATCATTAAGCAATGCAACTCTCATGTTTGTTGTCAGCTGCAGTTTCTTCACATAGCGCCATAGATTTGACGATTTGAGGCTTCTAATGCACGTTTATGCGCCATTGTGCATTCGCCCCAGATGATGATTTTCGATGCCAATAAAACTTTGGCCATTGCTGAATTTTTTGTAATATTACACGTTGGTTCTTCAATAGTTTGAAGATTTAACGGTAATTTTAATGCTGAATGAGCCGTACGGCATCCTTGTAACAATGTGGTTGCTATTCCAGAAGAACCATTGTATTTTTGAGTGTTTGCAAGAAAGAGGCGTGATTCTGGTGTTTCACCACAAAGCAATGAATACAATGGCTCAGGTGGCGGAGTCAACAATGGCAATTTCACTTTACTACTAAGGCAGCATAATCCTGGCGTTTCTCCGGAAAACTTTAATGCACCACAATACTTGCAAACAACGTCCATTTGCCCAACGTAAACGCTAGGATGCAAGCTGTTTTCCGGGCGACTCTCGCCCGGGTGAATCCCACACTGGCGCGGAGCTCGTCACTCCGTGCCCCCTTATCTATTGTATTGAGGGACTTTGATCCCCTAAATACAATAGATAAGGGTAGTGCGTAAATGCATTTCCCCCCGTCAAAAAAAAAAAAAAAAGGATGCAAGCTGTAATCATTGCTGCAATCGTATCGAAACGCTGCTCGATTCAAATCAGCACTTGATAAATCTATTGTTCTGCGTAGCAAATTATCTATTTGTTGACCTCTTCTGTTCGCTCGACGATTTTGCATTGTCGACCGAGCCGTTTTACGGGCTGCCTCACTTTGCTCTTGTGATTGAGAAGCACGAAATCGAGCCATACTAACGCGGCGCTGTTCACGTACAATTTATTGTTCTTCTTCAGTCCTTTCATTTGCAGTGTTTCGTATCCTTCTTGCTTTGTCGGGAAAGATTCGATCGTCTTGGTCACGGCATTAGTAATTAAACTTCACTTCACTTCAATTCACCTAAATATTTATTTCAAAACTCAAATTTTCAACCAATCATTCATAGAAAAAAATACTTAGCTTTTTGAGATAGGCACTGCCTCCATCATTACATTATGATTGTTATTTATTGAATATAAATAGTTTTCTTTTATAATAGATTTCTTACAAAAATCAAATTGTCATCCATACGTCCATTACATATCTGTCATTTGCGTTTTGTTATTCCAAGTCTGATACTTTTTTGTTATACCACGTTTTATATTGACTGATGTTCTATGTCAAGTCACACGGGAACGCTGTCGAACGGAATAAATAGTATCCTATGGTCGTCTCCTGGCTCTAAGCTACCTCCTCACCAATTTTCAGCAATATCGGTAAATAGTGTAACTAACACGACTTTCTTTTATATATAGATATATATATTTCCTAGTATAATTAACAATTAATGTAATTAATTTGTAAGTTTAATTTATGCATATCTTTAGAATAACCAAGCCTTTATTATAAACATAATTATCAATATGTATAACATTATAATAAATTATAGTTTTCATATAGGGAACAATGTTAACCTTGAAATTATTTTTTGTGGTTTCAACTTTTTACTTCCCGCCTTAGATTACCATGTACAACAGACCTTCAAAACTTGCTATGATGCTATGTCCGCATTGTCCGAAATCAAATTGAATAACTTAAAAGACAATATAAACATATGTTCGTTTTACTTTCTCAATCTTGTTTCTGAAAATGGCATTCAAATCAAAATTAACTCTTATTAAATGATTATTATAGTGATATTAATAATGGGCGGGTTATGTGGCGGATCACAGTTGGACTTAAACAGTAACCACATGGAGAGGCCCACCAGGCAAGCACTACAGAGGCAGACCGTGCACTCGATGGGATAATGATATCAAGAAAACAGCGGGTCTACAATGGATTACTACCAAAATCTCTTACTACCAAAATTGTAAAAAAAATAATCAAAAACTGTTACAGGAAATAAATAAGGTTAAATAAAATTAATAATCGCCCCTAAGGATACTTGTTATTTAAATTGCATTATTTTATTCTAGCTGTGCCCGCGGCTTCGTCCGCGTGGAATAGTGTCTTTGGGTAGCATTTTAAATTATTTTATTTTATTTTATTTACATACGTATAAATAATTTATCATTTAAATATATAAGTACATAAGGTATAAAGTATTAATATGAGTTTGCTTAAGTACATTTTTATAAAAACTACGTTTTTTGCTTTTCCATCTATTGCCATCAGTATTCCCACACGTGTGACGCAGTGGTCTGCCCACATATGTCTGCCCGTTCGGGTAAGCACACTTAGAGTGAGATCTATAGAGCGTACTCAGGCTTATCTCAAACTTAACTCCAGAAACCAAATTTATAATCACAGGCTTAGCATTTGCTTAGCTTAGCTTAAGCTGAGCAAAGTCCAAGTCGTCAGATTCGACGGCTTACGGAAATCTGAGCTATTTTTATTCGAGCTGGGCATAATGACTGCACTTCACCTGATATTAAATTAAGATGAGCTGAAACGTGTCACATTAGCGGCATTTCACCATGGTAGTCGCGACCTAATCAGGATTATTCTCTTACCACCACACAAATTGTCAGATCTATATTGGCTGATTGCAGAACGTGACGCGTGCGCCGTACCACGACGCGCTCCGCTGCCCTTGCCGCGCTCCGCTGCTCTTGCCGCGCTCCGCCCCACCTAACCCACTTCGTAAATGTTACATCAGAACATCTCTAATATTTTGTATCATGTCGCAAACTTATAATTCACATAAACCTACAACACATAAAACATATTTCGATCGAATATACTCGTAATGTGAAAATTCATGTTTTCTCATGGGAAGAGGCATTTGTTTTGTAATACAACATTTACAGGCACCCACTCGACTTTTTTTATTCGAGTTCGGCAAAATTACTACATCTACTATCTCCATTCAACCGAAAGACGTCCATTGCTGGATATATGTCTACCCTAAAGATCTCCACAACGATAGATCTTGCGCCACTAGCATTCACCTTCAGTCCACCTTGTGGAAAGCTTACTAACTTAAAGCTTAAAAATTCAGTGATTTTTTTATTATAAGTACGCAGAATTCTGCTCGTCATGTTATTGAACCCATAATTTGTTTGATGCTTGGGAATATGAAATGTGTGTCGAGTACGTGTGCTTGGCGCATGTAGTCGCAACGTTTTGTTGATGAGTGTAGAACTATCGAGTCCGCCTGAGCATACATCATATAATAGTAACACGTCTTGAAGGATTCGCCACCATTACCCAATGATAGTAGCTTATGCTTTTGACAAGCTAGCTCGTAACCCTCGAATGGTAAATTACGACGGAAACTTAAGAAAATTAAAAACTTTTATCTACAAGCGCTCAATAGCATTATCATATGTGACATATTGAGGATTCCATACTATGTTACAGTATTCTAGTATGCTGCAAACATAAGCAAAATATAATATTATATAAAATAATTTATTAACTTTTAAGTATATTTTTATAGCAAATTCGTTTGAAGTCTATTTTGTTTTAAATTTTAAAAAATTTATTCTCAAAATATTGGGTTAGTTGCAATTTAACAGTTGGGAGGAAATTATTGTTTTTTTTTTTTTCGTGCGTGGAAGGCTACCGTCGTTAATTTCCTCATGGAACCATAGTTGACGTTTAAGAGGGTTTATGACACTATTCCCTGATACGTCTCACCAATTATCCTTCGATAAGAAGTAATTGTCCAAATTTATGTCTGGCTCCCGGACTATTATGTGTGCCTATGAAAGCAACACATATAATATGGCTCAACTGCTCTACCAGGGCGAAACAAAACAATACGTTAGGAAAGCTCAACTACCACACAAAGTAACATAATAACAATTACAATTGGATAATACACTCATTATTATTATGCTTGCAAAAAAATCGTGCACACTAACTCAAAAAAACGTATCGATGTGCGTCATAGCTCTTGTACAAGTCACTGTCAAAATTAAATGGAAAAATTTTAATTAATGAACTTACCAGATAGCAATCAATCAAACTTATTCGCAACTCGATATTTCTTATATATTATTCCATTAGTAACATATGTTTACATATCGTCAAACCTAACCTGTTAAGGATAGTCGATATCATCTTAATTCTTATTTTTGTGACCGTGAACAGGGACGGAAGCGTCGACGAAACAATTTTATTACACTTAAGTAGGAAATATGGAATTTTTCGGTATTCGAATAGCGAATATTTGTTTACAAGTACGACGGTAGGCGGAATTTTGATCACTTCCCTTATGCCTTGGACAGTTGTAATGACTCAACATTTCAATAGTATATCGTGAATGATCGATATTTTCATACATTACAAAACCCTACAAAATATTATATACAAGAAAAAATGCACAAACAAAAATGTGAACACTTACGTAGGCAAAGATACTTTCGCCGAGGATTTTGTTTTGTATATCCAGAAATATTATTACAGTGTTTTTGATTAATAGGTACTGAATATTAGATCCAACTGGTTTTGCGTTTTCATTATGAAGAAAAATTACTTATGTATGTATACCTTGTGAGTGTTTTCACTAATAATTCACAATACAGTTGAATATTATCAAATAACATAGGAAATGTTAATAATTTCGCAATCGATACACGTATGTAGGATGAATATTTGAACGCCTGTAGCGCTATTAGTTTCTATTATAAAATGTTGGTTCTAACTTTTCTAAATGAAATTACATATAAAAATTCTGAAAAAAAATTGTTAAAAATGTTTAACAAGTATTTTCAGTACTATTGAAACGGTTTTGAATGCAATAAAGTAGCAAGCTGGCATACAATTCATCAGATATTAACCAGTTATTGTGGCTTGTGGATATTAATAATCCACCACATGAAGGTTATTTCATTATTGACACGCTTTAGTAAAAAGGCCGTATTAAGGGGACCATAGGTGAGTACATATAAATCTGGACACTAAAAGGAAGTTAGTAATCTTTAACAGCTGTGCAAGTGTAGAATTGCATTTACGCTCCCCTCTTTTTTATTTTACAAAAGAATCTCCCGGATTAGAAATGGAAGGGGGTATGAGGGACTCGCCCGATGTGAAGCACCAGAAATACCTACTAAAACCCACGGTACCACCCGCTGCGTTGGGGAAGTGATACGGGATTGTACGGGATGCTCCACGTCACCTCAGTGGCTGACCCAAAAACCGGGCCACTTCCTTTATCTTCCCTCCGAAGGGGGGGCAGCCTGGTACTAGCTGTCCCCTCCCCATTTTTCGCCCATTAAACCAAAGTGTCATGACGACAGGGAAGTAGGGCTTCCTCTCCCTTTTTTTTCTAACCTAGCTAATGCTGTTGACCGGAAGGACCTTTACAGCTTCACCGTGACTTTGAGGGCGAGTGCTGAAGGCACTCAGCCACAAAAAGGTACCTAGCACAAGGGTTACCAAAATGGTACGAACTTCGGCTTGGCCGTCACCTGAGTGTAAAACTCTCTCGCGAGTTTGAACCTAGCTATTCCCTACATTTTTTATTTAATAAATAAAAAAAAGGTTCCTTACAGGATCTATGTACCTGCGTGTTATGTGCAGGAGTGTGTATGCAGTGTTGTGCGTGTCATGCTCAATGCATGGGCAGTGTCACGCGGCGACGTCAAGAGCCTCCCCAGTTGGGGAACGAAACACGTCTTGGGTCGCCGCCTGAGGGGGACCCGGAGAGTGTGCGGCAGTAAAGTTTGCCGCCAGTCCCCGGCGGCGGGAACGGCGGTTTCGCGGGCGTGGGTGCTGACACGCAAGTGAACGAGGTTTATATGGAAAGATCCTATTCATACGAGTGATGTTATCGTCGCGGTTGGTCAAGATGTTACGCGGTCGTCGCATCTTAGGGAGGGCATTCGGGTCGGGCGTGTACGAGATGGCTCGCACCATGAGGGGGTTTGGGTGCGTCTCTGCGCGTTCAAAGAAGGCGCGACACTGGGTTTTGAAAACAGATTTGATGGTGGGCAGATTCAGATCCCTGAGTAAATCCACATTTCTCTGGTACCACCGGGCGCCTACGGCTTTCCTTACAAAACGATTCTGGATCTTTTGTAAGGTGTACATCTGGGAACTCCTAATGTGAGCGAACGCGGGTGCACAGTACGTAATGATGGGTCTTACCACCATTTTGTACAGTGTGACTTTATGGCGGAGGGCCATTTTGTTGTCGGAGTTGTACATAGGATAGAGACGGCCTAGCACCATGGCGGTCTGGCGCTTGACTTTCTTGAGGTGAGCGTTGAAAGTCATTTTGGCATCTAATTGAACACCTAAGTACCTACCTTTGGTGCTGCAGGGGATTGCCGTACCTGCGTACGTGATGGGACGTGGTGGTTTATTCGAGCGGGCTGTATCGAACATGATCGCGGTGCTCTTACTCGGGTTTATCGCGATACGCCACATGAAGTACCAAGAGCTGAGTTCGTCGACGGCTCTTTGGACGTTCGGAGGACTACTTTCTTACGGAACGCATAATAGATGACTGTGTCGTCCGCGTAAAGCCCTAACTGCACTTAATAGAGTGCAGGGAGACCTCCCTAGATAAAGATTAAAAAGGACAGGCGCCAGAATGAAACCTTGGGAACTCCTGCGCGTATTGGGTGGGCTATAGAGAGAGCGCTCTCTACTCTATAGCGGAAGCTAATATCTTTAAGGTAACTGTGTATAATGTGGACTAGAGTGTCGGGGATGCCTAGCTCAGTGAGTTTGTAGACAAGGCCTGTGTGCCAGACCTTGTCGAATGCTTTGGCGACGTCGAAGAAGACTGCGAGCGTACGCCAGGGATTATTAAACTTCGGATGGTTGAAGTTAGAGAGGATGTAATAATATTACGCAAGCGACATCACTAATATAGGCTAGTATACATCATAAACTAGAAATTAAACAAATTGATGAGTAAAATAAGGAAGATTATGAATTATAAAATATCCTGTACTTATACAGTATTACACACATATATATATGTATATATTACATACAATTATCATTATGTTCAAACAAGGACTTCCGTTTCTATTTTTCTTTACATATCGATTATGTTTGTGTAAAAACATTTCGTTTTTAATTTTATTCATTAAAATATTTTATAAATTTATATTTGACGTACATTAAATAAATATGGGTAAAAACCACTTTTTGTGGTGTGTTTTAGTCACGTGTTTTAGTCATCCAGTCACGGTCTGCAAGCTTAGCAATACAGTATAACTAATTCCTTTGTATACATATTTTACTGAAATGATTATGTAAGTATCAAAAAACTCTATTTTTTTCAGCGGAAACTTCTTTAACGACGTTGAGGGGTAGCAGAAACACTTATAGATTCGCATTACCAATGCTATAACATCAGCCTTCAACATTCTACAGTATGTCAAGCATAAGATCTTGTTTAAATGCTGACGCTTACAGATAAATAATAAAACTTAACGCAGCCTATCGTATGATTTGATTATGTGTTTAAACTATATGAAAAAGTATGTAATTATTGCTCGGAGAGCCAATATATTTAAAAACCAGACAAATATTGTAATATGTTTAATGTTAGGTGATGTTAATAATTTCAATTAATAAATTAAGAAATTTAACATAAAAAACAGCGTTTCCAAAGTTTCGAGTGTTCACCTCTATCGGTAGTCCCCAATGACTGCTTAGTTTTTTTTAATTTTTTTGTTGTTTACTTTCTAAATGCTATTAACCTGAAGGGCCTTGACAGCTTCACCGGACTGTAAAACTTTTTCACATACTCGAGAAATTAATGATTAATGAATACTTTAGAAACGTTTTGCTACGAAAATATATAGAAAAATGTTCATTATTTATTATTTGCACTTTTAATAATTTTCCAAGCACTTCTGAATATGGAAAAATTTAATTGTCTGCTTGAAAAAATGCCAGAATAAAAGATCAACAAATCTCTCCGTACGTAATACGTATACAAATTCTAGAAGAAAAAAACTTATATTACATTCTAGATATTAACTTTTTATACTGTTGAATCTCACATCGTCAAAGAAAATTTTCAAAAATTTCTTGTCATACTCTATATCAGAAAAAATTTAGTTATGATGTTTCTATGTACAAAAAAGCATTTTGTTTACATATGCCTATATGTAAATCCAGAAAAACAAAATAACAAAAAAGATTGTTTTCAACTTATGTAAATTTTATACGTAACTAAAAAATCCTATTCGCTTTACTTTGAATCGTTTTTTTTTTATATTATTTACTATAGTTTTTTCATTTAAAACGAACCTTGGAATGTACGCACTATAAAGTTACTGGAGGTTGGTATTAGAATCCTTTCACACCAGATGCTATAAAATATATTTAGCAGAAGAGCAAGAAATATTGTGTAATATTTATAGCAAGTAACAATAACGTCTATAACAACAAATATCGGACAACAATAATAATAAAAAAAAAAATGCATAACAATATGAATTGAAGAAGGGCATAATAATTTATACCTATCTACTTTCAATTAAAAATAATATCGCCAAGGGCAGTGGTTCCTAAAGTTGACTGGTTTATACTTTAAATAGGTGCATGTATTGTCACTCTATTTTCTAAAGCACGCTTAATTTAGGCCGAAAACGCTGAACGTGGACGTGAACGCTGAACGAAAGGCCAACGTGAACTTGTAGTGTTTTGCGACCCATACTCTGGGAAATACCACCTATGGTCGTAATCAGTTTTATAATAGACTAACAGTGCATGCGGCTCTGCCTCTATTTCATATATATTCTTCACTGCATAATAAATTTGAAATAATCATTGGAAAGTAATGTTTTGATGATGCTGTCCATTGAACCGTATTTTTTTCACAATTTAATGGGATTGAATGTTTTACATAGAACCCTGATTAATTTCCTACAACTTTATTGGTAGCAAAAATATTTGTGACAAATTAAAGTACTGGCCAGTAAAACTGATCATTGAATCGGATTTTATTCATAATTACGTGATTTTTATTTTTTATCGCGGAAACCCAATAATTATCACAAAAGTAAGTGACACGTAAATTACGCCGAGCAACTTCAGCTATTTGTCAGAAACAGTCTCGTCAAGATCGGTCCAGTCATTCCGGAGATTAACCGGAACAAATAGACGTACAGATAAAAAAAAATGAAATTGTGTTTTATTCTATAGGTATCGTATATACATTCGTATGTATTTGGTTAAAGTTGCTATTTTGATATTATCAATAGACACTTCAATTTTATTTATTAGTATAGATTATCTTTTGTCACGATATCCTGTGCAAAATTACTGACAGTAGTTTTTAGGACCGAAGATATGGTCATATAGTGTGTTTCAGAAAATACCTATAGGAAGATACCATAATCTACGCTAACGATTGTATCAGAATGTATCCAAAGTCTGAAATCTGTTAAACATAGAAGCATATTTGAAATACTTTAAAGATCTATGTTTAACAAAAATTACCGGTTTTAACTTAAAGGCAACAAATTGTACATTAAGATTAAGATTAAACACACTAAGGCCAAAATAAATAATAATACACTATTTAATGTATTTTTTGTGAAAAAAAGTGCTGCATAATATAAAATATTTGGTTTCTTAAATTTATCAACTGATTTATTAATGTGGATGAATACTATCGACAAAGGTAAAACATAATATGATGTAGAAACTATCCCTGT
The DNA here is from genome assembly GCA_014132275.2 of Samia ricini. Taxonomy (NCBI): domain Eukaryota; kingdom Metazoa; phylum Arthropoda; class Insecta; order Lepidoptera; family Saturniidae; genus Samia; species Samia ricini. Next base: position 26,074,797 of record AP028159.1, on the reverse strand, counting down.
ATGATGTGATATTGATTATTTCAAATACGTTCCAATAAAACTGTTTAAACTAACAAAACAGTATCAAATTTCTGTTGATGTCATGTGTACATGTGTATCACTTGTGTAATGTAGTGTACACATGGTGATGAAGGTGAAAAAATGGAGAACCATGAAATAGTTTATCTATGACAAAATTATTCTATTATCGTATCTATCGTAGCTATCGTAAAAGTATTAAAAAATATATAAATTTGGTACCTAAGTGTACACACAACTTTGATTCCAGGTCACTGTTACTACGACCGATGCGGCGCCAACTCGCCCGCCTCCGCCGCAACGCGGCAGACAGCCTCGATCAATCCAACCCCTGTCTCAAATTTTATCGAAACTACGTAAAGTCAGATACGTTCTGACAAAAGTTACATATTCAGGAATAGATTACAATCGTAGATCACGTTTAGGATTGTACTTGTGTATTTAAGCCCTGTCGAAAATCCGATCATATGGTGCAAAAAAGAAAAAAAAGAGTTGACAGGATCGTTTATACCTAGTAACTTTTTTTCACACGATATTGACTCATTGCTTTGACCACAATCACAACTGATGTTAAGTGACGATGTGCTCCAGGATGGTAAACACACTAAGCCCTGGTACTGGTTCTCAAGCGATGCTCCCGGAACACACCTATTGATATTTGGCTAAAGGTATTTCAACCTTACGATAATGACAATTTTAAACACTCGGTTTTCTCAGCACATAAGCTATGATGCTAATCTTTAACATTAATGTACTTATTAGCAAGCACAATGGAATTAAAAAAATCAAATGTAAAATCATTCGTCAAACAAATATGTTATAAAACAACTCTAGTACATATAATGCGTTTTACGTCTCCATGAAGTTGGAGATTCCACCATATTAACAACCGTCTATGTTTGTACCATACATAATTAAAGCTTACACAAATAGAAATTATTTTGTCAAGAGTAATTTTGTCACGAATTAAGTTATACGCTGCAATCTATACTATGTGCTATAGTCTATTTTATTTAATAATTATGCAAATGTTATTGAAAATGTATATTTAAATTTGACAGTGCTAACAAAATTTCGGTTATAAAAGAGAATATACGTGAATCATTTTAATGTAATCAAATTCCTGATAAGTTTGTATGCAGATAATATAAGTTTTTATTTATCGATTTAAATAAGAAATTGTAATACTATTGAGCATAAAACATTGACAGTGGATGATCAAAACGTGAAATAAATAGTAATAAATATTATGATAGACAATTTTTTGTTCAAATTTCATTTTAAGATTGTTTTTCAAACTTCCTATCGATAGATGCTTCCCCAGATTCTGTACTGCCTCCAGCATCTGTCTGATGTTTGTCAATGTTGTTAGAGTTATTCGAAACTAAAGGTTTAGCGAGTACAGATGAAATTACGCTATTGTTATCCATGTCCTCTTGACCAGCGCTATTAGTTAGTTCTTCTGTTCCTTCGACTTCTAAATCATTATTACGATTATCTTTATTCTTCTTCGCATTTTTGATAGCCGTCAACATTTCTGTAAATCAATCAATAATTTACAGAATATTTTCCATAGAACAATCTTAAAATATTCTAAATTATTAGTATAAGCATACTGTAAATAAATTCTGAAATAAGAGTGCATTGGTATTGTAGTAATTTATTATATCAAATAAATAATTAAAAAATTTACTTTTAATATGTCTTTAGGTCTTCAATAAATCCTGAAATGATTTAGTATGGTTTATTTTACGTTGTATTTTTTTTTAATAATTCAACATGCAAACCTCATAAAACTTATATAGAAAATAAAAACAACAAACCCATCCAAATACATCACAAACTTATACGCGCTGAAATTATGACCATAAACCTTTAATATTATTCTCCACTATTCATTTGATTAGTCTGACCTCGCGCGCGAGTTTTCAATATTTCAAAAGGAGATATATGGCTGATTGCACTTTTTGATCAGATTAAAAAAAAATCTATAACCCATTTTCCCCTGAATACTATTACTCTATTTCATTTTTGTAAAAATAAAAGGATTACAAGATTTTTGCTACAACAATAAAATATCGAGAATAAGAATCAAATTTCCTTTGCAACGGTACTGATTAATTAATACACGGTACTGACAAAAAAAATCAAATAAGCATATTAACAAATTAAACTATATACATTTATAAATTAAATTTTGGCACAACAAATAATAAACCAATTTACAGGCATACCCTAGAAAAGGAAACGATTCTGACATTTAAGTAATATTTTTGAAGGTGTCTTACTATTGCAACTTTTACAAAAAAAAAAAACAACCTGTGCGTCTCGGGACGCTCAACAGAAGTGATAACTTAAACTAATGCAATGCGGTAGGCACTTTGCGTGAGAAAAAGGGAAGCAAGACAGACAGGCGCCGTAACGCGTTACGTAACGAAACGGTTTACCCTCCCATAAGAAGTTATCACTTCAAAAAGTGATAAAATATATTTATCAAAATTTCATTAATGTAAAAATGCATTAATAGATTCGTAAATTAGATTAGAAATTCGTAATTAATAGATTAATAAATTTTACGTTCATTGAGCAGAACAAAACGTAAAAATCTAAGAGTGGAGTCGAAAAGATACTTTCCTTAATTTATTGAAATGAATACAGCAATGAAATAAGTGTTTTTTTTTAAAAGATTAATGAATTTTTTCAAAGGCTTCGATAACTCTTACCCCGACGAAAATTCGCTGACAGCGGCATCTCTCTACATGTTTGTAATTTATCTGTTCATAATCTAATATTTTCTTAAAATGAAACCTCAATTAATTATTATTATTCACTTAAAAAGATTACACGACATAGTTCTTTGCGTCCATCTACATATTTCAACGGATATTAGACTGACATGATATTTTTTTTCTCCTAACCGGAATATATGAATCGAATTAGCATGAACAAAAAAGGTTATATGTAAAAATTTGACTACATGTGTTGTTGGTATAAAAAAATTACATTTATATTCTTTTCCATATAGGCAGCAACAGTTACTGAATAAGTACACCATTTATTCGGCATTTTTTTTTTTTTTTATTTTTGTTTTTACTATAAGTGTGCTAAAACAACAATTACAATCATAAAGACATTCAACATTATCTTAGACAATATAAAATATTATTAGTAACATACTCCACGTAGAAACATGAGTACAAAAAAAAGTTAGAAATAAACGATTGTAAACAAACAACTTTTCGAACAATATTTTGAAGTGAACAATATTTATTATCAACAAATTTAATTTTATTCAACTGCAATATTTAAAGGCATTATTGTATCAAATTGTGCAACGTTGAGCACACGCACTAATGTACAATAAGAAATCGTGAGATGTCACATACAGAAATTTATTTTATATAGATAGTTGTACACTATATTACAATATATTCCGATTGTATTGTCTGTTTGTAATGTCAATAAAAAATATTTTACTAACTGTTACCACATTGGCGGCATATTACCGACTAAGAATAATACCACCCCATATCATCCCGTGGATGTCGTAAAAAGCGACTATGGAATAAACCAGAGGATGGGCAGCAGCATCCTCTGAGTACCACAAACACCTACTGCGATCTCCAACCTGCCTGCCAAGCGTGGCGATTATGGCAATTCCCCCTTTTTTGAGGGAGACCTATGTCCAGCAGTGGACATCTTTTGGTTGTATCAATTAATCAATAAAAAGTATATATACGATATCTATACCAAAAATGCAATCTTTGTCTGTCTGTTTATTTATTCGAAGTAATCTCCAGAACGGCTGGACCAATTTTGACAGGACTTTTTTTGCCAGACAGCTGAAGTTACTCGGCGTAACTTAAGCTACTTTAATTTTTCGAAAATAATCACGATTCCGTATTAAAAAAATTAAAAATTATATTACGGAGTGAAAAATATACGAAACGCGGGCGCAGCCGCGGGAACTCAGCTAGTGTTTAATAAATTCAACCAGGTGAATTTATTGAACCTACTGTCAAACTTTCTGGCCAAATTTTGATTTCAGATATACAAAAGAAAGATTTATAGATCAAATTCGGGACTTTGACTTTCATAAGAATTGAGACAAGAAATTCGATCTATGTTGGTCAAATTATTGAATTTAAATTCTAGTTCACAGATTTTTCGAATTCTTTGTGTTTTGGATACTAAAATGGCTTAAACATTCGCAGAATTTGGATGCGTTAAATATATCATGTTAATATCAAAGCAAGATTCCTTACAAAACCTTTTTTCTCTTTTAATCTTTTCAGTAAATACACTTTGTATCTGTAAAAATGTTCAACAATTTGACGCTGTCAGAGCAGCAGTGACGCGAAATGAAGAGTAAAGGTAAGGACTGGTAAGTACAGCTGACGCCATTCACGACATAAACAAGTACGGCCTTAGAGAAACCACGATGGCGCGGTGGGTCTATCGTCACCCATGTAGTCATCTCATGTTTTATTCAATAGCCTTAAACAAAATTGACGCATTGCGTATAATCCTTATTTTATTTCTAATATTGCAGTAAAACCACAAATTTGAATCTGCGTAATAGGTATACTTGACAGAATAATAACATTTTTTCCATACATTTTACCTTTTTGTATTGCACACTTCACATGCGGGTTGCGTTTATTACGAAATAGTAACAGACAGACAACCGGAGCTAGCTGATACCTTCTAACCATATTTACGAATAACATTGACAATCAATCAATCTCTACCATCTCATGGTACAACAACTAAACGCTAGAAACGATCAACTGTCATCGTCATCCGTAGATATAGGTAGTTCGAAGTTTGCCAACACAAGTTGATATGCTCTGACAACGGTCACAAATTTTAATTGATTTTGATCGAGAGAGGGTCACCATCTCCAAATAGATCGGTCGACAGCGATGTCGCATCAAATGATGCTTCTCACCAAATACATACTATATAGATATCATGATGTTCTATATTCCTAACTTGAGACATAATTTATTTACTGAGTAAACTGTCATCTCTTATTTCACCTTCATCAAGTTTACTTTTTTTTTGTGGCACCTCAGAATAAACTTTGCACGTTATTATTTCCCATAAACTTTACCAGTAGACAACATAACCAAACTATATCATTAAACGCCACCAAAATTACACAATATACGGTCATATACGCAATATAATTAATTAAAGACAGTAACTGCTACATGACAGATAGAGATTCCGCCCTGTCCCTGTCTGGCAGTCCCCGTCTTGTCAGCCGTATGTAAGATAACATTTTTGAGATCGATTATTAACCCAAATAAAATAAAAAGGCAATAACTTTCATAAGTTACTATTAGTAACTTGTAAAAACTCAAATAAACAAATACAACAAACCACTTAATTTGCCTCATAATCTTGATACAACTGGATACACAAATAAGGAGTTGATAATTTATATCAAAAGTTGGGAGTAAATTTATTGTTAGGCATACGAAGAAGCTGGAGACAAACTTTTCAACTCTAAATATATAATTATATTACTTTAGTTTCCTATTTATTTATGGTCGTTAGTATTTTAACAAGTTATAACTTATATAAATAAAGTACATGTTGAAATTGTTAGAGTGACATCAAGGAGTATAGAGAGTAATTGGCGCTTTGGCGCGACGGTCCGGGGGCCCTTGGCATTTTGCCATCTTTGCCACCCTATAGCTACAACACTGGGTTTGCGTAAGTCTACAATTTTACGAAATTAATATACGATTAACTTTAATAAAATAAAAGAAATAAATTTTATTTCAGTACGTATTTTTGGGTGTGCTTATTTAAGTTGATTAGTGATCAAATAAAGACAAGTTTTATATCGTGTTTTTGTGATTTGTTATTCTTATGCTTTCAATATTGTTGGTATTTTACGTTACATAGTCTGATTTATTCGATCCACTAAAAACCAAACACTAATTCGACACCCGCGAAGAGAATAGTAAAGCAGAGGTGTGGTGTCCTATCTCCAAAGTTATTTACTTCTTGTTTAGAGAATATGTTCAGACTTCTTGACTGGTCAAATCGTGTAATAGTCGCCTGAGCTGATCTATTAATGTCCAGAAAAAGTGGAAGATTAAGAGATCGAACACTGGATGATTTCACGCTACTTCAATTGGAATATGGTACGTTTGGCAAATTGTCGGATATGTTCAATGGAGTCACACCCATGATCCTTAAGCGAAGAGCATTGGAACAATGAGCCTTCTCCGTGACGATCTATGGGGCCGAGACTTATCCGTCTCCCAGAAAGCTATGGAACGTGCTATATTAGAAATTTCTTCTAGAGATAGCATCCGAAATACGTAGAGGAACTAGAGCTACAGACATTACCACGGTCAAGTAAATAGAAGTAGGCCGGTCATATAAGTAGCAGAAAAAACGACAGATGGGGTAAGCCAGTATTGAATACCCAGACCTAGTTACCAAAACATGGGTAGGTCACCGACCAGATAGACCGAAGATCTGGTGGAGGTAACAGAAAGACAGTGGATGAGGGCTGCTTTAGATTGATTGAAGTGGCATTCATTACAAGAGTCCTACACCCCACACAGGGCATAAATATATTGAAAGAAAAATAAGTTTGGTTATCGTATTCAACGGATTTCATGAAACATGAATTTTGAGGTGACATAAAATCTTCCTAGAATGTTATGTAAAGATGTCCTACGTCTCGCTATAGCGTTAATATAATATTGTAACTCTTCCCACTTGGCACTGGATAAATTGTATATGTAATTTGCACATTAAGTGAGAAGAATTTTTAGTATCATTTGTTGCCAAAGATAATTTTACATTTATCTACTATGGAAAGAAGTGTGAAATATATTTATGCTATAAACACTATACTTACATTTATAAGTATTTTTAACCGACTTCAATAAGGAAAAGTTTTTTTTTGTATGTTTGTTACCTGATTTCTCCGTCAGTTGTGTTCAAAAATTGTTATCTAATCGACGGAGTACACTCCCGAGGTGATCCCATTTCCGCCAAATCAGGATCTGATCAATGAAACTCAGGAATTCGAGAAAAATTTTCGAATGTTATAGATACTTCTCGTGTTTCATATATTTGTTTCCAAACCTATCATATAGGCTTCACAGCTATACCTAAAAGTACAAACTTAAACTAAAAAGTAGAAAAAAAAAACTTTATATAATTATTCTTTTGAAGTCGATTTTGTTTTTAATTAAAAAAGTGTTTTCTTCAATAGTTTTTTCCACATTGACTATTTAATAAATCTTTTAGAAATTATTTAATATATGTATGTATATATAATTATAGTATAATATAGTTATATTACAACATAAGTAATCTTTAGCATATTTTTAAAATATGTAATAGTTAACGCCTGTATTTAACTTTAAGAACGCCTAATATATGCATGTTGTGTAATTACTGGATATTTTAAATGTATCTTCTTTAATTTTAAATAAATTATACTCTATAAAATAAATTTAAATATATATTTTGCATTTTATATGTAGAATATAGAAAAAAATACTAATTACCTATAAATTAAAATTACTCGGTCTCTATAATAAAAACATACATTATTATGAAGAAAAAAGTTATATTTTCGACCTCAAACTCAAACATTGGTCAGTTTACCATATCTAATGAACAATATTTCTTTACACAAACATGAGGAGTGGGAATAAATAAAATAATCCTAACTTAACTGGTAATATTTATTCTTATATCGTAAAAAAGTCTGTGAATCGTATGTGACTCGTTTGATTGGATAAAGGCGCCGCGCGTCGTCCAAGTTCTATAAACAAATCAAGCTTTTGGCAATTCAGTGGTGAGTCATTTCGACTTTTTGTATGTCTGTGTATACTTGTGTCTGGATAATGTTACAAAAAACTCAAAAGTGGCTTCATTAGTTTTGGAAGAAATGTAGTGGATGTGCGGAAACCCGTGTTTCGTTTGGTAACTACTGCGAAAAACAAAATTAAACCAGGATATCCCATATTTAGTCGAAATGAAAGACACGTCGACGTATCTTGAAGTTGCTAGTAACAAATAAAACGTTACATAATACATATAGTATCCAGTTTTTTAAGGTGGAAAAGTTTGACCGGCAGGCTAGGTTTAGGGTTTTTTTTAAAAATAAAATTTACATTTTTTAAGTATTGTTTATTTATCTACATCTAGCCATTCAACCGAAAGACGTCCACTGTTGGATATAGGTGTCCCCCAAAGATCGCCATGACGACCGGTCTTGCGACACCCGTATCCAGTAAAATCTCGAAACCTTCACCAGGTCGTTGGTCCACCTTGGGGGGCTTACCCTAGCTGCATCTTTTGGAACGCGGCAGCCATTCGAGAACTCGTTGACCCCATCAGGCATCGGTTCTAGGAGCAATGTGCCCAGCCTATTGCCACTTATGTTTGGCAATTCTTCGTGCAATGTCGGTTACTATGGTTATTCTGAGGATCTCCTCATTTCTAATTCGATAACGCAGCAATACTGCGAGCCCCTCTTCATTGTCTTTTGGGTAACATAGAGCTTTCTAATTAGGCCCATTGTAAGTGACCACTATTATTTATTGTCTTCTACATACTACTTAAAGCAATTTTATTCTACATTCCTTTGAAACGCCTTCATACCATGAAGGTCAAGGGAATAACATCACACATATAGGTATAACAACTGTATAAATTTATTTCCTGTTATTGATACGATTTTTAAAATAATAAAATAAATAATATACGATGTTTAAGATAAAACAAATGTATATCAGTATACAAATCCATTTATAGGTATATAAAAGAAAGTCTGGTTAGTTACTTCATTTATAACTCGAGACAAGGCTGAACTTATTTTTATGATATATTTATTGGCTTTATCTCCATCCCGGATAGCAGAATAAATAAATGAAGCAAAAACAAAATATCAAGGGAAATCTTTTATTCATACAGTTTGTATGGAATGACACTTTTTATGATATTGCGAGAAAGGATTGTTTGATTACGGTTAATTATTTTTTTTATTCCAATAACAAACTCGTTAAATTCCCTCACGAACTGGAAGAAAATCTCAAACTGAACATTAATAAATTACTTTATACAATTCATATGTTAACCAAACTGATTTGGTATCAGTGTTGCTAACATGTTTATATAAGTTATAATATTATCCAGATTACAACGTATATACACTTCATAACTGTAAAGTTTTAATAATAAAATACATTATTTTACAAATCTATATTAATAACATATGAAATTTGTTTTCTGATAATGCAAAGGCACCTTTCAAAGGCAGCTCCAATCAATGAAGTACAGACGATTGATTTCTAACACCAAAAGATCTTGAATTCCATATTTTTCCACCTAATAATACGTTCCAACTATATAAATACTACTAAACTACTAAACTACAGAGTTCCGCATAATATTTTCCTTCCTAATCAACGGATAGATCAAGAAATTAAAATTAGTAAATGTATACATTTTTTTTTGCAATCGATACAGTCTTCAACCAATGGACAGTGAATATATACTCCATCGATCTTAAACAATTGGACAATTATGAATTCATATTATGATAAATTTTACTAAAAAATACGTTACTGAACTTCATCTGTAATTTATTAGCCGTCACAATTTATATAAAAATAACTAATTACATTATCGCGATATTTAAGTTGTTGACGTGTTTCAATAAATCGACCCTTAAAATAACAATTTTAAACGGCCCAAGCTGTAGATTAGCACGCTTATACTTAACATCACGTGAGATTTTCGTCGAAGTGTTGATAACACATTTATGCGATCTATTGAACTAGAGGCGTGATTAACAAAAATTAATCTCTCTGTCATCTGCTAAAATCGTAAATTGGTCGTAATTGTACGTATAATATAGTATCAACGTTTGGCAGACAATAGTCAATATAGGTGGAATTCATTCATTACAGGTGACCCCGTTAGCTATCTTTTATTTGCCAAGACCTACAGAAATTGAAAGAAATTGTCCGTTAAAAAGTTATTATTGTGTTACATACTATTTAATATAAAAAACTTAACTACGTTGAAATTCACAGAGATACTTATAGAAGCGTTTTCACGTGGTCGCATTAGTGGTTATGAAACACGACGCCTAATATTTTTATGTCGAATTTTCTTAATTGTGATTAGGTACCTGGCATAATAATCTTTGTGATGGTGTAAACGTAGAACCATGTAACTATAAAAGGACTGAGAATTTTATCCTATGATCTTAAGCAATCTTACTAACCTAATCTATAATTATAATAAAAGACTAACGAGACGATACATTGCACTTTGAAGTTACTTAAGAAAGAATACAATGTGGGACTTCAGAATCGACTACAGAACATATTTCGATAGTTTTAATTTTTTTTGTCTATCTGTCTGTTTATTAATTTGTTCGCCAATCACGCAAAAGCTACTGAACCGATTTGGATGAAATGGTCCTATGGTCCCTGCATCCAGGGAGAGAACATGGGCTGCAAATTGTCTAAATTTCAAGCGGGTCAAAGTCTCGGGTACAGCTAGTATGTTATAAAAGTCAAAAACTACAGAACGAAATTCACATTCTAATCTTGATGTGTTATTAATCGTAGTAATGTCAGTACAACATTTACATAAATAAAATAATGTAATCATTAATAAATTTCTGCGATTAGATCGGAGATAAATTCCTCGATAGAGATCCTGGATCGAGTATTTTCTTCTTTACGTTAACAAATATAACATCCAGAGGTAACAAAATCTTAGAACTTATTACGCATAGGTACATCAAGATCGTTTCGCTATAATTAGATTATTATGCTGGCATATTATAACCTCTAAGAACCTTGAGAAGAATTTCCGGATATTTCTCTTCCATAATAAGGCATTGTTTTACACGGTTTAAGCTCAGTGCTTTGACCAGAATTTCACCTGATATTAAGTGACGATGTAGTCCAGGATGGTTAACACATTAAGGCTAGATGTACTGGTTCTCTAGCGATTCTGCCGGAACGCACCTATTGGTATTTGGCGACAGGTTTTATAACTTGAGAGTGGTAGCTACCCAGGCTGGCATTATTAGAAAATGCCCTACCACCAAGCTATGGTTTCCTCACGTTGTATTCCTTCACCGAAATCTCAGGCTGAATTTTAGAGTTGGATGGGGTGGGTTTGGAATCGCGTCCATTGGCGCGAAATTCGACCGCACTACCAACTAAGCTAACATCGTCTCCTTAATCATCACGTTCGTAAAGTCATTAGTGAACATAATAACAAACTAAAATATAAATATTAGAAATAGAATCAAATAATTCTGCACTTTTTTCTCCAGCGTATTTCAACCGTTTTTTTTTTTGTTAAATATTTAATAAATCGTTTTTTTTTTCCTAAAATTTAAATTAGTTTTATGGGCGAATTTTCCCTTTTTTTCTGTTTATTCTTAATGTATAACATAATTCATTTTTTTAAATACCACTTCTAATATTGTATTATAACGTAACTTGGCGGGATTAATGTTTTATTGTTAAGATAAATGTCATGTCTAAACATTGTATAATTTTTTTTTTAATTATTTCTATAATCTGATTTTATCATTATTTTTTATACTTTATCTCAACACGATCTCACCTCATGTTAAGTGACGTTGTAGTCCAGAATGTGTGTTCACCACACTAACCCTAGAGTATTGGTTCTTAAGTGAAGAGAGTGAAACCGAAACACACCTATCGGTATTTGCCGACAGATTACTCAAAACTGACAGTGGGCGGCATGATTAGTAAATGCCCTACTATCATACCACAATAGGTACCTATATATAAAGCGTTTTTCATTAAGAGCGCTCAAACTTAAAAATAAAATAAACAAACCTGTTTAAGTGATATTGCCATAATTTTTGTTTTATTTTAAAGGGTATTTGTTTATTATGTATGGAATATAATTTCAGCCAAATGGCCGCCGCGACTTCGCTGTGCGTGGTGTATCCTGATAGAGAATTTTTTATGACATCTTCGTATAATTGGGTCTTAATTTCACGAAGAGTTATGCCTTCAGGGTGGCAATAGACTGTGTTTTGACTGCATAGACTAGAGATTTCACGTAGCCGGAACACACCTATTGGTATTTGCCGACAGGTTATTCAAACTTGACAGTAGGCGGCATGATTAGAAAATGCCGTACTAACATACCACAATAGGTACCTATATATTGAACGATTTGTTTGGCAATAAATATAAAAAAACCATATACCTATTATCCAAGACAGTCTCTTAACTTTAATAAAGGAATACTAACAAGATTTATTTGCGACACATTCTAATTGACTCCTTTATATTTTCACTTTGTATGTTTGGTGAATAAGCATTTTCTCTGCATCATGTTTTCTTTCAAAAATCCTTTTTTTTTCTACAACGATTCGATATGTTCTTGATACGAGCCTCTTTGGGAAAATAGTCTCATTTGATATTAAGTAGTGTATGCTTGAATACGTTTTCTTGCGTGGTGGATGCGGCCCAGTCGACCACAAACGACCTACCCGACATCAATTTTACATACAGCACAAATTTTACTCTTTTGCATAATATTCAAGCCCGGGTAATATTATAAAACGCCCCATCCGCCATACGTTCAAGTCTCTTTGTAGTTTCTTATTTTTAGCATAAGACAATAATTGAAATGAGGCTATCGTTTTTAATAGCAATTGTGAAATTTACGTGTCTTGAATGCTCCCATATCGAAGGTACAAATCGATCGATATCTGTATATTATTATTACCTAGTGAGAATGTTTATATAAGCGAATTTTGTTTACGAGAACATTTCGTAGATAGTCGTGTTTACGCATAGCCAGATGATATTGAGCAGCGATTCGGGATTTGATCTCTCTAATGTACCTATAGCCATGAATTCGTGAACTTACACCAATAGTGTAAACAATAATTTATTTTATTAAATTACTGCAATAAATTTTATCCTACGGGATATCGGATCTCCGATCGAGAAAGGAAAGCCATAACATCCTACGCCGTTGTCGATAAAATGTAATGCGTGTTACTTTGAGTATGTTAATATTGTTAAAGCTATAATTTCTTTTAACGTTAATCGTCTGCTAGAAACGAATTCTTTGTTTAGTAGAATTATTAGAGGTGAATCGTGAACTGTCTATTCGAATACATTTATTTGGAACGTGACGTTTTATGTCAAATAACAAACTAGATTTTTTTATATATGTTTGTTTAATCTAAATCCGCTTGTGTCAATATACAGATCAACCGTAAAATTCTTAATTTTATTTACTTCAAATTAAACTTGAATACGTACTGTCTAGTTTATAACTATGCCAGTTTTCGTAAAAAAAAAAAAAATATCGCTTTATCATTATTTGAAGCCGTAGTCAATCATGAAATACTACTGTCTTACAATAAGTTTATTTTATCATTATAATTAAAGGTTAAACGGGATGAATTTTGTACATTGAAGATATTTGAGATAAAGTACTATCCGGGGTTTCACAATTTACTACCGAACATATTTCGATGATTTTATTTCATTTTGTCTGTCTGTTGATCTGTCTTAATAAGGATCTTTTTAAATGATTACGGAGGTTAATAAAAAAGGTGAGTAAAAAGTAGAGTACTTGAAGTAATAATTCTAAACAGACAAAGTCGCCAGCTATCTCTGTCTGTTTACCTTTTCAGACCTAAATCAGTAAATTAATTTTAATTATGGTAGTCACAATGAGATAGATTGCAAATTGTCTGAACTCCACGCGGGTACAGGTAACTTTGAAGTATGGGATATTAGCTTGTTTTAGAAAATAGAAAATAACGAGGTTTCCGTGAAAAAAAATCTAATAAAATTCTGAACAAAATATGGTTCAATGGACAGCAACATCACAATATTATTTTCCAATGATTACTTAAAAACAATATTACGCAATGAAGAATATATGAAACGCGGGCAGACCCGCGGACGGGCACACAGCTAGTTAAAAATAAATGTATCGTATATAAATAATTATTATTTTAAACAACAATCTATATTTAGATCTTATTCGTAATACTTACAAATAAATTTCACTCCTCGCAATCTTAACACAAATATATTGCGTAATATGATAGATTTATAACACTTTGCAGAGAACAATGCTGTCGATCCTATATACATACAGATTATAGATATGTATCTATAATCATTCTTAATATTAATTTATCGTTTTCTATATAGTTTATTTTATCAATTAATTATATTTAATAATATTAATAACTAGCTAACCCGCGGCTCCATCCACTTTACACGGACCCTTAAGCGTTTTTCTAAGTTTTTTTTGTTCTAACTAAGAGAAAGCAAATATGTAACTCACAAATTCAAATACTTGCCAGTAAAACTGACCATTGAATCGTTTTTTTTTCTTCACAATTTTATTGGTTTTAATTATTTTACGCGGAACCTTAATTATAAAAATAAAAAGTTAAGTTACGCCCCATAACTTCGGCTATCTGCTAGTACCCGCAAAATCTATCCAGCCATTCCGGACATTAGCTGGAAGAAACAGTCAGACTGCAGACAAAAAAATTATATATGTTGATATTTATTTAGTAAAAAGTTATTATTTTGATGTTACAAACAGACACTTAATTTTATGTATAAATTATTTAACATGTATAAATATAGAGATAACACGTAGGTACAGTCGTAAACACAATAGAATACATTATTTATAATATAAAGAGATCGTCGTGGACTTTCTCTCCCGACGTCCGCACATAGCGGCTGTGATAACATATCCCCTCATGTGTTTGTACAATGAAAATTAAAGCAAGTTAGTCACACCTTAGTTAATTACAACAGACACACCCACTTATCACACACTACGTGTTAATCGACACACAACTGAGGTGTGAACTTGTTCCTTTATGGAGGAGTAATGGCAACTTTTCATAAGTGTGTTTACAACGTGTCATTAATAAGCCTAAATTGAAATGTTACCATAATTTAGGTGTAAATTGTTTTAATATTATATATTTACAGGTGCAGTGTGAAGATTTTGGGGTCATGTATTTTGCTCTATACGTTTTCTAATGTAAGCGACAATGGGGCAGTTGGTCCAAATCGAAGTCAGTACTACTTTTCATTTTCACTAATTGTTTCGCCGCACAGCAGGCGTGCGGCGCGCGACCTCTTCTATAGTAAAATCGCGTTCGCGTCCCGACCCGCCCGGTATGTGGCAAAACCATAAATTCCCAAATGCTCAGTGAAGTCATTATTATTATTATTATTCGAGAGAGGGGCTATGCACGCTAAAACAGTCCTGTGTCACTGCGACCTAGATAGATCTATTGTGATCGCCCCCATATTCCTAAAGCTCACTGCCTAGACCTACAACCTGGATATACTGTAGGATCTTTTTGGCAGAGAGCGTCTGTACCTCCTCTGGGAACAACGAATGTTTGCCCAGAACTCGGTTGCGTATGGGTATTAGTGGGTCACAATCACACAAGATGTGCTTTGGTGTTTCATCTGCGACTTCACAGAATCTGCACTCTCTTGTGTTCTGGGCACTCATGTTGTACATATGCTTGCGCAAACAACAGTGCCCAGTTAGCGCTCTCACTAATACCCGCAACTGATTCCTACTGAGCATCAGGGCTTCCTCAGCTTTTCGCTGAGTATATCCCCTGATGAGCTCTTTGGAATGAATTTGTCCTGGCAAATTATTCCAGAATTCTTTAGCCTTATGGGTGTATTGGTCCCTTATGGTCAGTCGAACTAGGCTTTTTGAAATACCACAAAATGGTTCAGGCCCAAATTGTGTTTCCATAGCCCCTGCTCGTGCAAGCGCATTCGCAGCTTCATTGCCGAGAACTCCTGCATGCCCGGGGACCCATCTTAAAATCAGCCTTTTATTCTTACCCAGGCTGTTTAGCATTGCCACACAATTGGCAACTAACTTCGAGTCAACTGTGTCCGAAGCCAGTGCCAAGAGAGCGGCTTGACTATCCGAATGAAATATATATTATATGGTTAACGTAGGCTTTCTGCAGATTTATATAGGAGCATTCCAGAATGCCGTATATTTCTGCTTGGAAAATGGAGGCGAAACTACCAAGGTTAGTTGTTTTACTAAACTTGGGTCGCTCTCCATATATTCCACAGCCTACGTTGAGCCTATTTTGGACCCGTCAGTATACCATATTAAGCTGCCTTCCCTCCACGTTATCTCACTGTTTAGCCAGGAGTCCCGTGGAGGGATTTCGACATCATAAAATTTTTGAAAATTGGTTTCAGGTATCGTCATATCCGATATCATACCTAAAACTGGTGATTCTATCACTGAGTCTATGGCAGATCTCATGAACTGGGATATCCATTGTGTCCTCCCGAGGGTGTACATTCTGTGCATCGTTAACCTCGCCACCTTTTCTACGTGTAGATGAAGGGGCGTCAGATTTAACAGAGCATCCAGAGCCGCACCAGGGGCGGTTGACATGGCTCCCGTCACTAAGATAGAACAGTGAAGTCATCAAGCATTTAGTCAATTAAAAATAACTCTGTAATGTCTTCAGATTCCCCGTCGATGGATGTATTGTTAAACTCACCTATCCAATTCTATAACATGCCTGAGGCTTTTTTGAAAGAAAATATCGTGAAAAAATTTATAGTACGCTGGTATGGTATTTCTAATAATGTCTATCTAGCTACCACCTACAAATTTGAATACCTGTCACCAAACACCAATAGATGTGTCCAGTACAGTACTAGGCTTAATGTGTTTACATCCTGGACTGTAAATAATAATGTACTTACTATCTGGTAATATTGTGTTTATAGCGCTGAGTGATAAAACATATCAATCATACTCAATTAACCTCCTCGGTGGCGCATTTGTATTACGGTGCGACTGCCGTTCTGAGGTCTCGGGTTCGATCCCCGGGTCGGGTCAAGTGGTATTGGGTTTTTCTACTCAATATCATCCCGGAGTTTGGAATTTGTGCCCGATATGGCGACAGGCTCGCCCCCTGTCACATCTGGGACGGAACTAAGCTCGGCGAAATGTGGGTGGTGTAGTTCCCTATTTCACTTCTGTCTAACCCTTCGGGGATAACAGGCGTGAGCTTATGTTATGTTATGTTAATTAATTTCACAAATTTTTACTTCTTTCTTAACCAGATTAACCTTACTCTACACAAAACTTCAAATTATCCTCAAAACATAATTGGTATCCACATAGAATTTAAATTTAAAATCTGCATAAATATAGATTTTGTAAATATTCTTACGCAATTAAAAGTCATGTGAGCTCGAATTGTGAAATTATCACATAAAAAGGCAATTTTGTAATTCCAATAATCGAAGCGTTTTGCATTCACGACTGTGTCCTTCAAGACATCTGTTAGGTAGAGCGTCTAATAAATCATTGTATTTTACTACTTCACGCAATGGTTATTTGGGCAGCTTTATTTTATTGTAGTATGAGATCTCCACGGCTAATGTACTTCAGGAATCTTTGTTATTTGGCACGCGAAGAACTCACTACCGCATTGTTGGACCGTTTCGTGTATGCGAACATTTTAATGACATTTTGACCAATTCTAGTTCAAATGACATTTTATGATCCACATACTGTTATTCCTTGGGATATGGGCAGTAAATTACAGAGGTAAATCAATGGTCATCACTTAAACACAATTTCATAAAAAAAAGTTATTAAATGATGAAAAAATATAAGAATTAATTTATTTACTGTTATACATTGTCACCAACAGAGCGAAATATGACCAAGCTGTACTCAGAATCTGAAAATAAAATGAAATGTTAAAGTAGTATTTGAAGCAATTTTGCTATTCGTGATAATGCAATCGCATGCTTTACCAAAGGGCGTGGAATCGAATGTTTTCATCAGCCTGAGTAAAACAAAAGAAATGTGATGCAACCATGACATTGTAACAGTATAATACCGCTGTAGTTATTCTATGGAATAATTTCTGATATTAACTTTGTAAGCTATTAATTATTTACATAACGTTTACCTATATGATAAAAAATTCCAGTGACTTGAGAAGTCGCTCTTGGATAAATATATCAATGTATTATATAGCATGTTATTTCTGACTATGTTATTAATATCAGATTTCAAAAAACGTTAGTTTCTAACTATAAAATAGCTTTAAAAAAATGTTTTTTTGTTAATGTTCAATCATTTAAATAATCATATAACCTAATATTAAGAATAGTTATATTAGAACTTCATTACTCCTATAATTTATCTATATACATACATATATATATAAGACTCATATTTCTTCATTCATTTGTTATTTTTAGGTTAGGATTAATTTAAATATTATATGCACTTTTTCACTCACACCTAAAGTACATATGAAACGCGGGCGGAGCCGCGGGCTCCAGTTAGTGTAGTACATTAGCATATTAAATCTAAGATTAGAAGGCACCTATTAAGTGAAACGTGAGTGCCCTTGTATTCACATTGAGATTCAATTTAGATAATGAATAATATGAATTTCAAACACAACCAAAGAAGGTACTTAATATATTATATGTCTTGAATTATACTTACTCGGTTTATTTTTTGTTATAACAATATTTATGACTTACCCGAGCGAAGGATCTCAGATTAACTTCTGAAAATCCATATGCTGTCAGTTTGCTAGGACTCTGAGCTCTGTGAAGAGGAAGTAATACAAATAAAAAGAGGTTATTCGGGTGGGTGTATTCAATTTAGTTATTTGAGGTTATACTCACTCACCTAATCATTATAAATAAGTAATCCTTCATTTTCGATGAGCTACATTCATACCAGTTACTGTCGTAAACCGCTGCGCTTACTTCTGTGCTCTAAATAAGAGTATGATCAAAAATTATCAATGGACGAAGGTCATAACTATTTCTTTACTACATAATTACCACAGATCAAAAGCTTTACTTAATTTATGACAGTAATATATAACAAGGCAAAAGTGACAGTGCAAGTCGGTAAGGGTCGTCCTAGGTGAAGGTATATCCACGGAGCTCGTCACTCCGTGCCCCTTATCTATTGTATTGGGGGACTTTGATCCCCTAAATACAATAGATAAGGGTAGTGCGTAAATGCATTTCCCCCCGTCAAAAAAAAAAAAAAAAGGTGAAGGTATATCGACCAGATCGAAGATGTTTTTAAGAACGACCGGGTCAAAAGTACTCGTAACCGAAGACCGTGTATAAAAGCGCTTATGAAAGTAGACAAAGCGAAAGATCCGGGGGTAGGCATCGTAGCAGCTGGAAAGATGTAGTCTCTCCCTACCCTTATGGGAGAAAGACGTAATTTTATGTATGTAATTATTTTGCATGATAACGTGGCTTCGCCTCCAACTGAGATTTGACGACCACAGATGGTGATAAACCCACCATAGTGACTGAATCGTGCTCCAGGATCAGTTAGCGTAGATCTAATAGTCATCTACATGGTAGGCCAATTAAACCCAACTGGATCACGAGCCAAACATTAAACGCGATGTGAAAAATCTCTTATAATGGCACGTTATTGCGCATGATGCTTCTGGTTCAGTAAATGTATATCCAGACACACTTAGTCGGCTTTAGTCGTGGTCGATGGTAGATGTAGGTCGGCATAATGATAGCGACTGTCAATAGATTCTCATACATCAGCTGTCCTAATCGTTTTTGTATTGGATGAAGACCAGATAAAGAAGTAGAAGAAAAGCCAGACGAAGTGAAGTAATTATGCCCAGCTCTTATAAAAACATATATATTGTTAGCAACTACCATCGACTAACTCAATAAACCCTATAAAAGCGCGCTGCAACTGCAAGCGTAAAGAACTGTTTTATCGACCGTCTTCGCGTGCGGGCCTGGGTTCTCAAGTCGCTCATGCTGAGCACCGAGTACCAAGGACCAAGCACTACCGCGGGCTGTGCGGCGTGCCCTATTTTGCATGTACAGTGCTGCATGCGCTGTGCCGCGTGCCCGTAGCGATGTGGTGGGAGCACCACGGCTAAGCTTTCTACAACGTACGGGTGTGAGACACTCCGTGCGGTATTGTTATCTGCTGCGGTTTATTTAGTTTGTAATCGGTTACTGTTAATCTTAACTGATCCAACATTAACTTATTTTGTTTATTTTAATTTAAATTACACTTCTTATCTAGCAATATTATTAAACTAAAAATAAAAAGTATATTAAATTTGTAAAGAAAATGCTTCTTACGGATTGCGTTATTGTATTCCCATAGTAACAGAACAGATATATTTGTAGTAAGCCAAGACCCAAGAAAAATATGAACGGAGTCACAGTAGCTAGATCGTCAATGGCCTGCAAAAATACTTTTCATACGTTATTCTAAAATATAAAAACAAAAAAAATAGTAATTTCAAAAAAAGAAATAGTCTTACCAGAATATTAAATCCAGTTACGCATATGACCAGGGAACTGCTTAAAACGTTAAACAAAGTTGATTTGGAATATATTATTTCCAATAAATTTATGCATCTGAAATTAATTAATAAAAATTGCTAATACCTTACACAGTTATCTATATCTATCTCTATATATAAGGAAAATGGGGTTACTTTGACGCACCATCACCTCAAAAGTACTTAACATATCAGGTCGGGACTAGTACCAGTCGGATTTTTTTTTATATTCGTAGATGGTTATAGGCTATTTCATTTTTTGGATTTTATCGACCCTTTCTCTTTTTGTTAGACGCACTTTTTCACTCACACCTAATGAACATATGTAAAGCAGGTGGAGCGGCGGGCACCAGTTAGTATTACATAAAACAAAGTCAGGTTATTTACACCATTTATAAATCATGAACGACTATACCGATTTTTATGATGTTAGATTTTTTGGATAGGTGTCCGCCCCGAATAGCAGAACAACTATTAAAACATCGGAATAATTCATGAGGAAAATATTATAAAGAAAATTAATTTTCTCATAGATTTTATACAGAACGGTTTTATTGATTCAGAGGCGGTACAAAGTTCGACGGGTCAGCTTTAATAAAAACAGTGGTGTGAAATAAACAACAAGACCTAGGATTTACATTTAGTCAAATATAACTATGGGCTTTATAACCTTAAATATATAGGTATGAAAACAGTAAAAATATCAGACACAGATATAATATAAATAATAGAAAGACATTTTCAAAACTACGTTACAAGCAATCTGATGAGTAGAAATATAGACAAAACAAAAAACCGGTTATAATTAATACCTTAATACGGACATAACAAAACAAAGTAAACGGTATAAATAAAAAAAAAAACAAGATATAAATCCTGAACCCATTGGATAATTCAGTAGTGTAACCGAGATATTTAAATCTCAACCATCTCATCCCGTCGGGACAGATTTGTGATGAAAAAGAAATACGAGTAAGTAAAAACAGTCTTGTCGGGCCCAAAGAATTCAGGTCGAGAGTAATTTTCTTTAGAAAAGAAGTTCTTATAGACTATACAATGTTTTAATTATTCAAATGGCTTCTTTTGCTATTCATTCTGAATACTAAATTCTCCCGAAGTAAATAGAGCATACTGTATATTCTATTATTTAGAAAAGAAACACATTTTTTGATGAAGTTTTGAAGCAGCAACTTCCTTTCTCTCATTATTAATTTATGGATAATGTATTTATATGTATATCAGTGTGATTATAACTGGAGAACTATAATTTACGTAATTATATATATATCGGTATATATGCGGGTCAAGATTCAGTATTACATGCACAATTTTAGATAACATACAGAATGTATTATTATGACAATCCCAAATTAAATAGCGGCATAATATTACTGCCAGTATAATCTCACATCAGTGTAGGTACCTTACATATAAAGTATTACAACATATTGAAAGGTTCATCATCATCTCCCTACCCTTTTCCCATTTTTATTTGGGGTCGAAGCAACATGTCTTCCTCTTCCATTCCTCTCTATTTGTTGTCTTCTCCGCATTCACTCCTTCCTAAGCATATCATCTTTCACACAGTCCATCCATCTTTTCTTTGGGCATCCCCTTCCCATGTAACCGTCCACATTCATTTCCAATACCTTTCTTACAACATCCTCTTTCTCCCTGCGCGTCACATGTCCATACCAGGATAAACGACCGCCTCTTAACTTGTCTGTTATTGGCGCCACTTTTAAACTGTAAATAACTTTGGAATAATAAATAACTAAAAAGAACTTTAATTGACGTGCAAGTTATATTGTGTTTAATTTTTTTTTTATTTATTACATTTGTTTTTCGAAGACTTATGACCTACTTATATGCCAATCCTTACCAATGTAATAAGTTCATCGTCGTCATCTTATTTTACCTAAGTAAGTGCTAAAAGTAGTCCGTTATGACTATTAAATTGTTTGATTTCGGGCTTCTAGAGAAGCGCTGACGATGAGATTAACTAATATGGGTAAAAAAAAATTGTGTACATACTATGGGTAAGAAGCAATCTATAGTAATAAATAATATTAAAGTGTCAGTAATCACAAAATAACAACTTTTTACTAAATACATATGAATGTATGTACGACACCTATACCGATATTTTTATAAATTTTTGTCTCTCTTTTTGCTCCGGAACAGCACGGCTGGACCGATTTTGACGTAAATGTTTTTTGGGCCCATAGTACTCCGAGTAATTTAGGCTACTTTAATTTTATTAAAAAAAAATATGGGTTCCGCGAAAATAAAAAAAACTCATGAAATTGTGAATAAAATCCGATTCAATGGACAGCACCATTAAAACATTATTTAAAAACTATATTACGCAGTGAGGAATATATGACACGCGGGCGGAGCCACATGCATACAGCTAGTACTAAATAGTATTCCTCGTCGTAAATTTACAATAATTATCTAACGTAAGCATGAAGTCCCGCAGACTCGCTTAGTTTAATTATAAAATCAAATATTTACATATTATTTGGTCCAACAATAATCGGGCGTATAATATCCATATTTATTACAGATCAACAAGATAACAACAGAATATTTACATACATACCGCATCAATTCTCTGTGCCGATCCACGAGCTCTTCTAAATCCCTATGAACAATTCCATTCGATACATTTATACGTCTGGTTGAATTTCTCGCTATCATACTCCTTGCGTCATATTTCAGATAACTGAACTGAATATGTATGAAGGTGCAGGACGTATAATATAAACAATCTGGACCAAATACGGTAGTCGTAGCGACGAAAGCTGAAAAAAAAACGTGATATAAATGTAAAGTCATTGGCGAATAAAAGTTTAAACATTGCTCCTCTATCACACTAAATTCTTATGTGTACATAAAATTTATAAATACAATGTAATTTCTTTTTGTAGTATTGAACTTAGTCATTGAAAACAATTAATACGCCATTATGATGGTCTGCTTTTTTACCTCTACGTACCTCGAACATTTTCTTATTTCAACCTTGTTATCTAGTCAATTTACATTTCAATAAAAGATAGGAGCTGCTCTAAACTTAATGTTACCTTCAATCTTTTTTCTTTTTTTATTAATAGCTTATTTCTAACTTGTATAGATAACTTGCCCATTAACAATTTACGTGATAGCCAAATATACTTTTAAGTATCAACTACGTTATTTTCCGTTTAAGACAACGTATTTTATAAACATCTCATTACATTATAATTACAAAATTGTAGTTTCCAATTTACTGTGAATTATCCATGAAATAAAGCAAATAGAATTTGTAAGTAAATTGGCCAGCGGCTAATTTGTTCATAAATAAACACCCACTAAATAATTTTTTTCTCGGTAATTTTCAGGTTAATTTCATACATCAGGTAAATATGTTAAATAAATATTGAAAAACTAAATTATACCGCCATTTATATTAAATAAATCTGTAAAAACTTGAAGACTTTAAGATACAGGCATTGCCTAGTTAGTAGTTTACAGACAAAACTATATATCTTTACCATTCAACCGAAAGACGTCTACTGCTGGACATAAGTCTCCCCCAAAGAACTCTACAACGTATTGTGTCGTTCACAAGGTGGGGTTGCTATAATCGTCACGCTTGGCAGGCGGGTTGGCGATCGCAGTAGGTATTTGTAGTGTTCAGAGGATGCTGCTGCCCTTCCCATGGTTTATCCCTTTATCGCCTTTTATGGTGTCTTAAAAGGCGGGATATACCACCATAAACCATGGGATGATATGGGGTGATACTATTATTAACTGGTACCACATTGTGTATTTGTAACCAATTTGTAAATAAACACATTTTGAATTTTGAATCTGATTTCTCATATGCCCTTCATACTTATCATGAATTAAGCTTACACAGTTTAACCAGCAATTGTTAATAATATTGCCAAACAAGCCTTAATGTGTAAGTAGTTATCCAACTTCTCATTTACTGCGACATGGTATGGTAGACAAATTAATAAGAAAATAATATCACATGCCGGTTTTTATATTAACACAAAAATTTTGTTTCATAAAGGCCGCTCTGGATAGTAAAGGGATTGGGAAAAATAATAGAACTCCGATCATAGGGGATTTTCGATATTTTTACGTACATTCTGTCACCGTACCGGCATCAAAATGATCCTGACAAATTGTTCAAGCTATTCTATCTGTTTAATACAAATATTAAATACGTAATATATATATTATAGATTTTGTAACATTGTTCATTTTATTTTCTTAATTTTTACGTGTGACAACACTGTATGTACCTCTCTTGATGGTTCCTCGCGGCCATAGCACGGCGCCATTGTTACAATACAAATAAGTTCAGAGAATTAAACCTAAGTTTGTAATTTAAAAAAAATAATTTAAAAAATATGGTAGTTTATTATAATTAAAATTTTAATTATTACTAACTATGTATTATATTGCCCACGGCGTTGCTTACGTTAATGAAGAGTTTAGTTTACTTTGTTGTATGCAAAATTTCATAATGATCAATCACCTCAGCAGTTAAATCGCGAAAGCATTTCAAACAAACAAACGTATATTCACATTAACATATAATTATACAGTTAAAGATTTTTTTATCATTGCAGTCTTAGCTTTTTTAATAATAATAATTTAAGAAAATTTGAGTTGTAAAAGTTTTGTACTGTATATTTCTTATGGTAATTAATTAAATTATATTATGGTCTGCGACAAACAACTACAACATCAATAAAACAGAAGAGTGATTTATGCGAGGTCGTGGCGGAGCAGGTGGCTAATTTACTAATATATTTCTTATTATGGTGAGTAATACGTTTTTGGTCGCCAAGTTAATAGCTTCACCTAACATTACATTCACATACATGATATTTAATCTCATAATTCATTTTCTATTTTATATGGATACCATCTGACCCGACAGACTTTGACTTCTCTTAACTATGAATATTGAATTCGAATTGTATAAATTCATTAAAAAAATATAATTCCAAAATATGTGCACCAAAAAACGATAAATTAATTGTATAAATAATTCCAATCGATGCATCTGTTTTAAACGATATGTGCAGCGCGCATTCTGACAATCACGCCAACTGTCAAACAACTGACAATTATGTCGAACGCCATAAGGTTTACGACATTACGTTAGAAAAGTTAATATGGTTGTTAAGTTTTCTTAATTTTTCTTAGTTTATGTAGAATTTTTTTCTTTTTTTTTAATGCAAGAACCTTCTACAAAGTATTAGGAAACATTTAAAAAAAGATGAATGAAATTTGTAAATTCTTTCTTAAGTTATAGAGTGACCAGGAAAAATAGGGGTTTATTTTTATATGTAAAGATTTATGCGTACAATTTATCTTGTTTTTTATTTTTTCTCTTTATATGATGTTTAATAAAGTACAGCATTAAAATGACATGGAGAACATGACCTGAATAATCTGTGACTATCGCTGATAAATAAGAATTATGCCTGCGTACCAAGCTTCTAGGTATTTAGGTTCTTGTTCTAGATAATATATATCTGCTGATAACGAAACGCGACGCATGACTATTTGATAAAAAAAAATAGATAAGACTAACGCTAATAAATAGCTACTGCATAATAAAGAAAGAAAAATCGGTTGTTAAATAGAGGAGAATATTATATACCTTAAATTTATTGTTGTTTATCACATAACGTCTGTAACATAAAAATAAATATCTTTTAAATTTTTTTTACACAACATAGGCTCAGTGCTTTGACCACAATCTCACCTGATGTAAAGTGCCGATATGGTTCAGGATGGTAAACACACTAAGCCTAGAGATACTGGTTCTCAAGTGATGCTGCCGGAACATACCTATTAGTATTTAGCGACAGGTTTTCAAACCTGAGGTTGGTAGCTACCCAGGCAGGTATTATTAGAAAATACCCTACCACCATGCTATGGTTTCCCCACGATGTGTCCTTCACGAAAAGCTCAGGCTGATTTTAGAGTTGGATAGGTGGGCTTGAATCCGCGTCCCTTGATGCGGAATCCGGCCACACTATCTTCTGCGCCTCATAGCTTCATGATTAAGATATATAAATAATACATACCTTTTTTTTTTTGGGGGGGGGAAACGCATTTACGCACTACCCTTACCTATTGCATTAGTGAAAACGGAGTCCCCCAATGTAATAGGTAAGGGGGCACGGAGGTACGAACTCCGTGCCAGTGTGGGACTCATCCGGGCGAGAGCCGCCTGGAAATACCCACTAAAACCCCCCGGGGCCATCCGCCGCATTTGGGATGGGGGCAATACGGGATTGCAATGCATGCCACCGCGTCGCCCCCTGCGGCGAACCCACCGGGCATCGTCCGTGCAATGGCCCAATGGGGATGAGAGAGGAATACTTCCCCTCCCACCTCTTCGCCCACACCCCGAAGGGAGGCATGAAAAAAAAAATAATAATACATACCTGCCCAAAGTTGATGTATGTAAGCAAGAGCCGAATATCTTACATTGTAAGCATCAAATGGATACCACACAAAAAACGGTACATTTACTTTAATTTCTCCGCTTCGATAATAAGTTAACGCTGTTTTAATTACTGGGCCAATAACAAAAGTTAAAACCCCACTGGTGTTAATGAAAACAAGCATTTTATTACTTATCGTAAGGAACGTCGTCCATTTCTTCGTTAGTTTATCTTTAGGAACGGACATCTCAGCAGTTAACTGCAATTTCCTCAGACATTGGATCAATTCGTTGACTTGGTTAACATGTTTTACTATATAATATGATTTAACAACGCCTAAACAACATAGCGTTAGACATGGTAACAAATGTGTGTTTTCTATAATAGTACTTGTCCCGTAAATGACGCCATTTATGAACCATATCAACTGGCCCGCGCAACCAGTACTGAGCCAAAGAATATTCATCATATAAAACCGACGATTGCGTATACGCTCGATAAAACATCTATTACTATCCTGCATGTCTATACCTAAACCAATAACTTTCAAATAAAAATTTACTCTCTGTAAAGCTTTTTCGTATAAATTTTCCCGAATCATTTTTTATTTCTTTACGAGCGTTCTAATTCGAGACGTGTTTTATCCACGGACAACGATATAATATGAGTTAATGTTTCAATTTCACTTCGAATAAATGTTGGTAAAAAAAAACGTAATTAAGTAATACACCATATTATTATGTGAAGGGTTTTTAGTTTACTAATAAGATAGGCATCGTAAAATTAATTATAGACATGAAAGTATAATAAGAAAGGGATGTTCATTGTTACTTAATAAAGTGTTTGTTTTCAATATTTGAAAATCGTATAGCACAACATACACTATAATTACATATTTATATAACGTCACGCCTTTCTCCC
Organism: Samia ricini; assembly: GCA_014132275.2. NCBI lineage: Eukaryota > Metazoa > Arthropoda > Insecta > Lepidoptera > Saturniidae > Samia > Samia ricini. Next base: position 26,046,954 of record AP028159.1, on the reverse strand, counting down.
GTAAAAATAGGCAGAAATCACATCCTTCCACTTGCTACGATCCTGAGAAACGTTTTTCGCTTCTTCTACTTTCATAAGCACTTAAAGACCCATCCATCCATTCAACCGAAAGACGTCCAGTGCTGGACACAGGTCCCCCGAAGATCTCCACGACGACTGGTCTTGCACCACCCGTATCCAGCGGATTCCCGCGATCTTCACCAGGTCGTAGGTCCACCTTGTGGGGGCTTACCCAAGCTACGTCTTCCGGTGCGTTGGCCCCATCTGGCATCGGTTCTGCGAGCAATGTGTTTTTTTTATCCTAGCTAATGCTGTTGACCGGAAGGGCCTTTACAGCTTCACCGAACTTTTAGGGCGAGTGCTGAAGGCCCTCAGCCGCAAAAGGTAGCTAGCTCAAGGGTTCGAACCTCGGCTTGGCCGCTACCTGAGTGTGAAAACTCCCGCGGAATTTTTATCCTAGCTAATCCCTACATTTTCCCAGCCCACTGCCACTTAAGTTTAGCAATTTTTCGGGCAATATCAGTTACTTTGGTTTTTCTGCGGATCTCCTCACTTCTGATTCGATCACACAGTGAAACTCCAAGCATAGCACTCTCCATTTCCCTTTGAATAACTTTGAGGTTTTTTATTAGGCTATTTGTGAGTGACCACGTTTCAGTGACCCATAGTGAATATTAAATAATCTATTATAATATTATTGTATTATAGTGTAATATCGTTCTAGTATACAACATTTTTATAAATATATGAAAATATGATTGTTTGAATATTTTTCAATCAATCACACATAATGTTCAGATAAATGATAATGAAATTTTATGGATAAATGTCGTCTATATCGTGTAATACAAAAAAAATACGTTTCATCAATTCTTACCATAATTTAATTTAGTCCCGCTTTAATGGTACCAGGTAAATATTTTAAATATAAATTTGTTGATATACCTACCACATAATTTATTATTATTAAAAAAATATTCTTCTGATAAAACCTTTACCGATAACATTCCCAAACTACCAATTATTTTAATAAAAATTCATGACAACAAAAATGATCAAACAAAAGTGATGAATGTGTTGAAATTAACCAGAAAAATGAAAGATTTATATTAGAAGAATTTCAAAACAATACAAATAAACACTCAAATAATCCATTTACATCTTTTAACATAATAAAACTGTAAACATTGATTTTGATATATTTTTTCCAAATCCATTATAAAAGCCGTTAATCTCAATGTTCTTGAAACATAAATTATGTGTGGTGTTTTAAAATTTTCAAGACCCAACATCGAATGCTTTTACACCTGATCAATATAATCATTTATATTTCTTGAAGCTAAATTCGAATGATTTATATTAGGTATATGTATAAAAAAATTAAACCAGACAGCAATGTACTGGATTATAATCCGCCATTATCGCAACCTATAATTCTCATAAAGCTCGTCTCAAACAATAACTATTTATATAAAAGATCAGCACAGGGTAAAATATAAAAATAAATAAATACTACGGAATTGACATCGATTATGTAGGTACAATATACAAGAGAATATATTTAATAAAGAAATGATAATAACTTACGCTATGTTTATTTCATACATGACAACGTTATACATCTAAACAATATCTAAACTAGGTTAAGTTCTCTATCCCTAAACCTAAAACATTCCACTAATAACTACGCTATTAAAGTGTACCTACAAACTATTAAAAGTATAAAAAATGTCCCGCCGACTTCTTTCGACACCATCGCTCGTAACACCGTGTTATTTCTCTTTCAATGTCATGTATAAATCAAATTATCCATCTCGCTCGTGCGTTTCGTGGTGATAACAGAATAAAATAAATCCAAAAACAATGTTCTTACAAATGAAAACAAACGGTTTCCTTTTTCCTTACAGCAATGTACGTCGTCGGTAAAACAGGAAGACAGTCAATGAATTATATTCAAGAACTAGCGGGTGTGCCCGCAGCTGCACCCGCGTTTCATATATTCTTCACTGCATTCTTTTATAGGAAACCCTAATTTTTGTTTAGCACTAAGTTAAATTATAATATTTCTCATAAATTCAAGCATGTGACCGTAAAACTGGGCATTGAATCGGATTTTATTAAACTATTTATTATTTTTAAGTTTTTACGCGGAATCTTAATTATTTTCGAAAACGAAAAGTACCCTAAGTTACCCGAAGTAACTTCAGCTATCTACCAAATAAAGTCCCGTCAAAATCCGTCCACCCGTTCCGGTGATTACCCGGGATAAACAGACAGACAGACATAAATTTTAAAAATTGCATTTTTAAAGGTATTGAGTATATAGTTATAGTAAATAACTATTTAGTAAAAAATAATAATTTTGACATTGCAAACAGACACTTCAGTTTTATTTATTAGTATAGATTATACCAAAAAAAATGTATATATTATTTCATTGATCCTTAAATTATGATTGCACTAACGTAAGGATAAACATAGAAACTTTTGTATTTATAATATAAAGATAAATATGTAAATACCCCGTCTTCAAAAATTCATCAATAGAAATCTGTCGAATCATTTGAAATGTACATTCTAGTCTCATACATAACAATGTTTACAATGATGCCTTACAATCGTTGGGGTACAACCTCGACAATGAATGGTGCGTGACTATCCGAACAGTCGGGAAATTTTACCTTACTTTTATGTCACCAAAATTAATCGCAGGTAACGCAGATACTAGCTGTGTACCCGTGTCTGCGCCCGCGTTTTATATATTGTTCATTGCGTAATATAGTTTTTAATGTTTTTTACAGGGAACCTTAATTATTTTCCTTATTTTTTTTTTTGTACTAACAGAAAACAATGATATTTCTAACAAATTCAAGTACTTGCAAGTAAGTTACGGGGAGTAACTTCAGCTATGTGCCAAAAAAGACAGGTCAAAACTGGTCTAACTGTTCCGGAGATTACCCGCAACAAACAAACAGACATACAAAAATTTAAAAAAATGTTTTTTTTTTGGTATAGGTATCGTATAAATATTCATATGTATTTAGTTTAAACAAACACTTCAATTTTATTTATAAATACAGATATCAAATTAACTTTTTTTTCTAAAATCTAAATAAAAGATGCCTTAGTTCCAATCACCATGATCAAACCACGATAGCACAAAAACCTTGCTGTAAGGTAATAAAACAAATTGACACATGTCGTAAAAGGGGTCATACCCTAAACAAATAGGGTAAGCGGTAAACCTTCACACGTCGCTTCGAAATGAGTTCTGAGTTCTGGCTTTGGTTATTAGAAAAAGTAATGTCGAACCTTTTTAAACATAATGAAGTTTTTTGTTTTCACTAAAAGTAAGTCACTTGATTAAAATAATGTGATGTTATTTCTTATATTTTTTTCGGTGGTTTTAATGAAAATGTAGTGAGCAGCTATTATTTATTACTAGCTCAGCCCGCGACTTAGCTCGCATGGAATTCAGACAATTATATTCTAATAGACAGCCTATATTCTCCTTCTATACGCAATCTATCGTTACCAATATACTCTTATCTCTATCATGTCCCGGCCCGACCCCGCGGAGGAGGTCCCCCTTCCTAACCAGACCATCTCCCACACAATCTTCGAAGTCCAATGGAAGGTCAGGGCCTCCGCCCCTTTCCATCTTAATATGGCAATGCGGCAGAGTCCCGATCCCCGCTGGTGCGGTGTCCGGACTGAGTCACCGTCTGCGCTGAACCCTTTTTTTTTTATTTTTGACGGGGGGAAATGCATTTACGCACTACCCTTACCTATTGTATTAGTGAGACCGAAGTCCCCCAATACAATAGGTAAGGAGGCACGGAGGGACGAACTCCGTGCCAGTGTGGGACTCGCCCGGGCGTGAAGCGCCCGGAAATACCCACTAAAACCCCCCGGGGCCGTCCACTGCATTTGAGATGGGGGCGACACGGGGTGGCTTTCGCAAGCACCGCGTCAACCTGCGCTGAGCCCTGGCCCTAATAGGGCTGAATGGCAGCGTGCATACTATAATACCCATGTGGTGATAAGTTTCACCTCCCGCTTCAATTTTTCTTAAATATCTTCAATGAACAGATTTCGTCTCATTAGCCTTTTATTATAAGTATAGATTAAACGTACTATTACTTTATTAGTGGATTAAATTTATATATAACATATAAAATAAAGTTGGGTAAATAACACCAATTGTAACTCAAGAACGTCTGAGACGAATACCAGAATACCATACCGAATAACAGATTATGTGTGAAAAAGTCACTAAAAATAAGACAAAAAATTGTCTACATCTATGCTAATAAATAAAATTCAAGTGTCTGTTTATAATACCTAAATATACATTTTCTTTTACTAAATAGATATGAATGTATATACGATACCTTCACCAAAAATACAATTTATACAATTTTTGAGTATCTGTTTGTTCCGGGTAATCTCCGGAACGGCTGGATGAATTTTGACGGATTTTTTTTAGTAGATAGCTCCAGTTACTCCGCGTAACTTAGGGTACTTTTAATTTTCGAAACTAATTTGGGTTCCCTGTAAAAAAATTAAAACTCATAAAAATTTAAATAAAATCCAATTCAATGCACAGTTTTACGGGCAAGTGCTTGAATTTATAAAAAAATATTTTTACTTCATCTTAGTAGTAAAAAAATTTTGGGAACATATTTAGGGTTCCGAATAAAAAAATTAAAACGCATTGAAGTATATAAGAAAAGCGGGCGTGGCTGCGGGCACACAGTTAGTATTGTATTAAAATTATAATTTGTACGGAATAGTTTTTTGATGATTTCTGGAGTACAGATTTACTGATTTTGAAGATTATTTTTTACCGCTAATAATAGAACATTTATTGATCTGCAGCGGTACGAAGTTCACCGGGACAACTAGTTGAATATAATTCGATGCTTTAATCTATTTAAAGTTTAAGAAAAGTCATTGAAATAATTGATTTAGAGTTTGCTATATCAAACGATTTATTTCAAATACTAATGAGTCTTTACTTCGAGCGTTAAAACTGCATACTTTTAAAAAAATGTTTTGTGTTTCTTGTGACAAAAGATCTTTTGTCTTCGTTCACGTACCTACCTAAGGCGCGAGCATATAACATGATTTTCCTTTTCTGATACTATTTAATTTACATTTGATTTAAATTTGTAATTATGTAAAGATAAAAATAAGTGTAGAGAATCGTCTTTTTTTTGTTTAGTAAAAGTCACTTAACATCAGAAGACATTGAGGTCAAAACGCAGTATTGTATAGAAAAATCATCTAAAACTCGTAATATTAACATGTCAATGTAAAATATAGACCAGGTAATAATATTTTAATTTATGTACTTTATCTATCTTTATATCGATCACAAATCGACTTTTCATTGAGTTAATCTTAAATGTTATCCAATTACAGCGTAAAGATGTATTGTATGAAAAAAACATTGCAACAATTTTGTATTTGAAACAATGAATAATTACGAATTATAAAAAGGAGATAATAATAAATTTAGAAATTAGGTCACATGCAATATTTAATGCAATTTTATTTTTAAAACGTTTCATTTGCACATCATGTTATCACTCCCACATTATAGCTGAACCGGAATAGCTGTATGTTTACGCTATAAATTATAATATTACACAAACATTGGGATATATTTTATAGCATTATAAAATCGAAAGACTCGGCGGAAGATCGGTATACCGCATTACCACGTAATGCTACTAGGATATTACAACTGCTAAATAGAACAAGGCTACTTGGAAATTCTCCATTGTACTATAGCAATTTTAAATCACTTTACATGTTAAAAAAATGAACATTATCATTCTCATGCTGTTCCCAACATACTTGAGTTCGGCGCAGTATGTTTCCTTGTTTCATACGTCCCTATCATGCGTCTCTTAATTTACTCCTTTTTCTTTCAACCATTTCTTAAACACTCCATCGACATTTTCTTTGGCCTTGCTCTACTTTTCCGTCCTTCCACATTCATACTCATTACCTACTATTTTACCCACATGCGCTTCCTATCTTCTCATAACATGTCCATACTACGACAAACGAGAACCTTTCAACTTTTCTACCACTGGCCCAACATTCAAACTCCCTCTAATTTATGTTAAAAAAAAATTAACGCCATCTGCTATTCAGTAAAATATGTAGGAACTGGACTTATGCTATAAATACTATAAAATACAATAGCTAATATCAGCATAAGTCTGTATATCCATATAATGAATATCAACGCAGGTAATTTGACAATGTTTGAAAATTATTTTATACTATAGCCATTAGTAGGTTCAGCGCTTCGAGTATGATCTCATCTGTTTTTAAATGAGGATTCAGGATGGTAAACACAAGAGGTACTTACTGGATCTCAAGTGATACTCCCTTGAGTGTTTGGTGACAGATTTTGAACATTGAGAGTGGTAGCTAACTAGACGGGCATCAGAAAATACTATACCTCTTACGTCCATCGATACGGCATCCAAAGACCCTAATATTACTAGCCTATTATAGCTTCTAATATTCTTAATTCTTCAATTTAAAAAAATCGCTTTCACGAATTGCACTTTAGCAAAATAAAGTTTGGTTTCTTAGAACTAACTTGGGAAAAATAGTATAATTTTTTAAAATAATGCATAGTGGATTCCAAGAACAGTCAAGAGATCGGCTATCCACCGTAGGTCGTCCGTCATGCCGGCCTGCACAGATACCTCTTCACGCTGCGTTGGAAGGACGTGATGTTATAGGACGGAGGGAACACAACGGCTGGAAATCTATTCCACAGCACGGTAAATATGTAAAGATTTGAAATATTTAAAATAAAGAAAGTAAAGAATTTTGGTCTCATTCGTTCTGATTCTGTGTAGTAAGGATATCATTTATATACAACCTTTATTTATCTCTATACAGCTCATCTGAACGACAAAGCTAATAGTACGATACTAAAGGTTATATACAAGTAATAAAAAAAAACTTCATTTACAAAATGCCATAATTTATTGCACGATTATAATTATTGTTTCAGCCAAAAATGACAATTTTATCTGTAATATTCGTTGTACAATTTAATTCTGCGTGTATAATTGAATTTTTGCATTGCGCGTCTGCTCAAAAGTATATGACAATTAAAAATAATATAAAATACATGTGCGCATTTTGTAGTGAATAGCTGTTTTCACTTTAAAAATCCTATACATTAATGTAGTATGAGTTTTTTTTTAGCCTCTTTTGTAAAAGTTAGTATTCGCCCAGAGATCGAAATGCGATCATAAAGATTTGAAGAAAAAAAAAAAACAATGCAAACTGTTTCCAACATTTTTTTTAATTGATAACGAAACCAAAAATCTACTAAATAAAAATCAGTAGACAACCAAAGATAGTAAAGGGTACTGAATTGTTTTTATCTTTGCCTATTTATATCTTAAATAGTTATATAACATATCACTCATTCATCATTTTTTATCTTAGAAGTCGTTCAAATATAATGAAAGTCTATGCTTTACATTTTTTAATGGGATTATGGAGGAAGAGGGAACAAATGGTGATTACGTAAACAATGTTTACTTATTTACTTTTCGTTTTTTTAAAGTTAAACTTTTCTTGGGTTCGTGTGAATTAGATTTCATGAAACGAAAAAGTTTAAAGAAAAAGAGAGAACTATAAATATATTTAAAGGGTGCTGTGAGAAAAAGAGATACAACCCGTTTGTATGTAGTTTCCTTATTCTTGACTCCTCTTTAAGCTATAGTCCCCACAACTCTACCACAACTCGTACACGGGCACCGCATAACATTTCAGACACGGGAAAGGGGGAAATTAAAATAAGTACAATTTTGTCAAAGTAATATATAAATAGCGCCTTAGAACACACAAACAAGCAACGGTAAAACAGGTCAGTACCTCTTTCTTCCGATTCTTTTAGTAGCTATTGACAAGCTCTGATGTTATCAATAAAAAAGAATAGGAAGCGTTATGTGATTATGGTTGACTTTCGATCACTCGGCGAAGGCAAGTTTAAATAATAAATTATCAACTTATCAGTCCCTAGGTAATCGCTATGGCACGATAATGGCTTACGTTATTTATATCTTCTCGAACAATCGTGAAGCTTACTGGAATTAAAGAAGACGATTCCGATTTGTCACAAATATTCCCGATGGATTTGGTTAACATAAATATGATTTGTAGAAACAGTACAATAAATTATTTCCAATATTATTTTGGAATATCATTATAGTTTTTTTCTTCAAATATTATTAACAAAACTATACTTTTTTATAACATAGAATTAGCTGCAAAATCATTTTCAAATAAACTCACACTACGTTACATTTTTATAATATAATTCAGACAATTACTGTTTTATCAACAAATATATAAAATAAAAACGAAGTTGTAGATTTTTTATAAAGTATTGATAATAAGTTATATAAGAAAAAAGTGTTCAAAAAACTTTTGTTATGTGGACTGTACATTTGTACAGAATAATTTTATATTTACGTTATTATTAAATTAATATTATAAATTTCACAGCAAACACTAATCATTGTAAATTACGATACCGAGTAAAGCTTGTTACGGGAACGTCGAGATGAACCAGATATATTTATACAAAATAAAAATTATGCTTGAACTACTGGCAAAATTAAGCTATAAAATTGTATACATTGTGTCTAGCCAGACAATGCGCCGCCGGAACGGATTGGACATCTTAATAATACGTCAAAGAAAAAGTTCAATGTACACAAACACGAACTTTTTTTTCATTTGTTTTGTGATGTTGGCACGTGAACACTCGTCCACATGCTCGTATAAACGAGTGTCGTACTTCAATACCTACTCGTTTTATTTGTTATATATAACTACAATAACATCAAGGAAAAGTTGCAACATTGTACGTTTTAAATAGTCACTCGGAACGTAACGTTCTGATCGATCGAGAGAATTCAACAGCGATAAATCACGTTACATTATCATGATACGAGTTTATTTCTTTTAAGTGAGTACTGACAGCTTTTAGCAGTATCATAATTTACTCAATGGCGGATTTAGGTAACGCCCTAGGGCCCGTTTCATATGCCACCCTTATTTGTTTATACGAAAATATTCATTAAATAGACCTTTTAAATTGTCGTTTTCATTTATTGTCATAATACGAATACAAACGAATCACTAAATTCAAAACACAAGCCTAAATTTGAAATTAATTTAAATTTAGAATACCTAACCGAACGCCGGCTATTTAAGAACGAAGTAGCCAGTTCGACAAAATGCCAAATTTAGAAATAAATTGAATAAACTAAATTATTAATTAATATATTCACATCAAAAGTGACACAAATATTTTTTTTTAATTACTCTTTTCTTTTAACCTTTTGCTATACCGAAAATGTTGGGCACGGGCCTCAAAGGCCGAGACATGTTTACGCGTAGGCGTAAATGCAGCATTGACTTTACTCTTGATTTGTACATAAATCTTGATCCGTTTTATTAAAACAGTTACATACATAGAACAACGACAATCAGTTTTGAAATATATTACTACAACATCGTAATACATGCCTAATATTACTTAATATATTAAAGATAAAAGCGTAAACTGCCCTTGAACTTCTCTTAGAAATGGTCAAATAACACGCGATCGGATCAATGATTGTCAACGGAGCTTATATAATTTGAACAATGACATAAATTGAGCTTTAATATAATTAAGACGAAAACTCTTAGTAATTATTTCATCATAAACAAACCAAGCTCCTGCACTAAGCATTATTAAAAATTATGAACGTCATAAGAGTTGATAAATAAACAATTTTTTTTTTAAATTCTTTAAACTGAAGACTCGTATATAACGATCTGAACGATCGGTGGTTTTTGTTGTACGGGTGATGTAATATCCCGGATAGCTGCTTCCACGGCTGCTTCCCATTCCAGACGACGTTTATCTGAAAGAGCGCCTCCCGTGGCACCGCTTAATCTGGGCATCGTCACCTACACAACACATCAATTATAATTAAAACAATAACATTAATTTATTAAAATCAAAGCGAAAGCGGTAAATATATCCGTAAATTAACAACACTATTACCGCTCGTACCCTTAATCGCATAAAATAAAGTGTGTAATTAAACTTTATCTACAACAGTAAAAACAAACGTGGGCAATTTTTCAAAATACGGCACGAACATTTTTAACTAATTATATTAATTATGTACAAGGTATAATTTAAAAATATTAGCCATGGTTGTTCTTTCTTTCGTAGTTTTTGTTGTTGAAAAATTTTTTTTTGTTATATTATAAAAAATTAAAAAAATAAGTTTATTAACTAATTACTAATTACTTATTATTAAATTGATGGAATAACTTTGAATGGGAAGTTATTAAAAATAAGATTTATCAGTATTGGTTTAACAAATATACTCATGTCAAATTATTTCTAATTGTATGTTAATTTTACTGTAAATATAATTAACTTAAAGCTATTGTAGCGTAATAACTCTTTTAAACTTAAGATAAAAAAAAACATAACTTTATTAATAGAGTAAAATAAAAAATATAAATATCTTTTTTCAGACATTTTAAAAAAGGGTGGCAAATGGCCGATGAAATGATATCCTAGCTGAACTGAAGTTGCATTCTAGTTCAAAGTTTACGACTTTTTCTACTACTCATAATGTAACAAAAATGCTTTATTTAATATATTGCGTCATAAAAATATGAATAGCAAATAAAACATAATATTTTTTAAATGCGAGCTCTAACTACAGTAACCTACTTTAAGCTACTACCTATTTAAAAGGGGTTTAAAGACCCAGTATGATGAGGAGTATAATAAATATTAATCTTAGATGGGGCAAAAGTTAATGGGTAAATTATTTAAATATTTTAAAAGGATAGGTATCATTAATTAACATTTTAAATTACAATTTTTTTAAACAGTTAATAGTATGTACTTTCGGAATATTGTATTTACTATGGTACTTTACTGTCAAGAATCGAAAACTAAGAAATTACGAATGTATAATATAAACTATGAAGTCGGGCATATCTCGGCAACGGTTTACATATCGGAACAATAAACTATAATCATTTGTTTGTGATAGAAATGAAGAAGTTTAGGGAAAATAGATTTGTTATTGCAAATCGAGAATAGCCACTTGTATAACTTGAGAAATCAGAAATCGTGTTTGTTTTCTCACAAACAGTACAGCGTTTCAAAATAAGACAAACATTAGAGAGCCATTTCACGTATTTTATTGAGCACTAAAGATTAAAGGGTGACTATTACTATATCGAACTACTGAATAACCTCTATGTTTGTTTGTGTAAGAAGCATAAATATTATGACCATCATCTATACCAATATAAATAGGCAAAAATAAAACACTTGAAGACATTTAGTAGCTATTGATGAATTTTAGTGTTAGCAATAAAAAAAAATCGGGAATAGTTTTTTTTATCATAATTATGGTCAAATTTCAACCATCGAGCGAACACTAGTTAATGAAAATAATAGTTATTTTTTACTAATATTTGTTACATATTCCCGAATGATATCTTTTTGTTTTATATACAATTGTATTTCTAAGAAAAGCCATGACGTTATCTTCAATATTCATAATTACGTCTTCTATATAAATATAACTATTTATTAGTTCTATAGAAAATTTACGAATGAAGTAAAAACGTTCGGCAACATTTTTTTTAACTAACTTTTGTTAACATTGATAGCTCCACTATGTGAAAATCACTTAGGGCACGTAGCCGATAAATTGTAACTAGCACAGGGCACAATAATAATATAACCTTTGACCTGAGCTGCAAGAGACATGTTAATTCTGCGAATGTATACATATAATATTTGATTATATAAGCATGATAATACTCGATTTACAATAAGAAATAAGTAAAGTCTACTATAAAAAACGATCCGGTATTGTAACATAGAATCAGATACAAGGTATGGTAGTCCCAAGTTTAGGAGAAGTTAATATCATTCGAAATTCCGAAAAATACACTGACATATACTGGTCTCAATTCTGAAACGTTATATAATAAATAATTTTATGATCATTTACAGCTAGAAAACGTTGTAGGAAGTCAAATAAAGCATCGTATTTGCAATTAAAGCATAATCAACGATGGCCGCCTTCATTTGCTGTGCATATAGCGCTGACAAATCATTGTGGCATACAAGCCTCTTTAGCAATACATCACCTCAGTCCGTGGATGTACCATAGATTCTGGACCCGTATAAGTTTTCTGTGAAATAATTATTGAATAAACGACGTTTCCCGTTAGAAAAGAATTTCTCAAAGCTCTTTTTATATTTTAAAAAGAAAAATAAATATTATGGAGTAGGTAGGTAAGTAAGAAAATAGTTTTCGTTGTTTTCAAAGATTTATGATTCAATTTACTTTTCTTACGCTGTGCACTGCAGTTTCTCTGAATTAATGTGTTCCGATGAATGTTACCAAAATAAACAAAAGTTCATTCATAAAATTAGCTAGAAACAGAAGTAAAAAATAACTAATACCAGCTCTACTTTTGAACTTGTAATCTTTCTTATTATTAAACAAAGAGATCGAGCATGTGTGTACTTTGGATCACAAATAGGTAGGATCAAGAGACCCTACACGCCCTTGATTTCTAACATCAAAGACTGTGAATTTAATTATTTAATACGTCGGTACTTAGGTTTTCCGTCAGATCTGTGTTTACGTGAACTACTAAAGTACTTTCCGGCACCTTTAAACAACTTATCAATCACTATGTCGTATAAGTAGGCGATTGTTTGCGATGAAGATGAGCATCTGTCAACATGAAACACAGTTCTCTCGTTTGAAATACTTTAAATATGTATATTCGTATTGTAGAATGCTGAGGGTTTGCCAATATCTCTTATTTATATGTACACGATGTTCTATATTGTTCTCTGTAGGTATAGAAAATGATTGCGATTACTTAAGACACGCATACAAACCATTGTCGTCACTTTAAAAAGTATTTGTTTAACTTATTATCCTTAACAAAGTTGTAATATTTTACTACAATAACGATATCATAGCAATCAACTAACAATGATATAATTAAAACCAATATAATATATTATTTATATATAATTAATTTAAAAATATATCCTTTATATTTCTGAAACGTTACAATAATTGATATTCCCGTAAATATATAAAAAAAATATTAGTAGACGTTTGATTATTAGATAAAATAAATTTTCACGTATACTGTGGACACAAAGGAATAAAATAATAATTTTAATGAAGTACTTTTGAATGTTATCTAGTAAATAACAAAGTTCCACTTACCACGGTAAGTACTTTTCTTAGGTCGTTATGTAAACTGGACACATCGACACCGCGGCCGGCGTCACCTAGCCTCCTCAATGTGTCAGCCAGAGGGCCAGACAGAGCTCTGAGCTGTTGCCAAGATCTGGTATATTGCCTTCTCACTAATTCGATAATGGTCGAAGTAAGCGCCAGTCCGATTAATATATACAACGTACATAGCAACATGTATTTTGGTCGTTCTGAGTAGAAAACATTTTCATATTAATCAATAGGGTAGTTTTGACTCCTGCTTAATTTATTCAAAACAACAAAGTGAATAATACAATTAAATATAATACACATATTGAAATAAAATATTTTATTTGACTAATACAATTCTGAGATACATGCGTTTAATGTTTTTGGTGGGGATATCGAGAGGGGATGCTCTATTCCTTTCCTGTAAAATGAACTAATATACAAACCACATAGTTTAAGGTCTTGAATATCTTAATACAGTACAATCTCTCTTCTCTAGAATAAAACCTAAATGCTTTTTTTATTTTTGGGTCGGCTTTTATTTGTTTTTCAATGAGCAACCCTATTTATGATTTTATTTTTCATGATACAGAAAAAAAAAATCAATCACCATCCCTAATAATCAAGAAGTTAATATATTTAGAATTAAAGAAATCAGGAAATCAGTTTTTTCTAATCGTCAAAAAGTAAATATAACAATATATAAATCCACATTTAAATTAGAGTAGACTACGATTACAAGAGTATTAATCTCTTACTTGGAACAATATCACCAAAACCGATAGTTGTCATGGTGATAAAGCAGAAATAGAATCCATCATAGAAGGTCCAGTCGTCCTCCCACATTTTAAACAAGCCAGCACCGGCCGATAGATATATAATCAAGAATCCTACGGCTCCTAAAGCGTAGAGCGAATTCCGACATGCTGGATTGGCTTCTGTCAGCAGAGTACAGCATTCTGGTGGGAAAAATAAAAGCGGCGATCAAATCTCCTACAACAATAAAAATGTATCATTATGACTGTATGATAAACTACTAACGTTGGTAATATTACATATGTAGCGAGTATGTGTACAATATCCTTATTGAGATCAAATTTGTCTTGTCTATTGAGTATTCTAGGGTCATATTTAAGTTTAGTGATACGATCGAGGATTTTAACGTAATTTAATGGTATGATAACCTTATAATTTTATAAATGTAACGGCCATAAATTTCTTTAATCAGTATTGGCAAAGGTCTTTTGCCACAATCTCACCTGTTGTTAAGTAATGATGCGATCCAAAGTAATAATGTCAAATGCTGACAAAATACACCTATATTAGTACTTGACGATAGATCTTTAAACTTGAGGGGTGTAAGCTATGCAGGTTGGGTATTAGAAAAAACTCTGCCATCATGCTATGGTTTTGTCACGATCTGTTCGCAACCGTAGTAAGCATATTTTCCCTTATACCTAACCTCTTTTTAATTGACTCTTTCTAACTATCTCTGTCACTCCTTTCCGTGGAAACTGCTCGACCTATCAAGTAGTCTACGTATACCCGGGCTAGTGCATAGACACATCCGCAATATTCAACCGCTTTGTATTAACCGCATCATAAAAATCTACATTCGCTCAGCTAGTGTGCAGACACATACCATACACGTGTTTGTAACTTGCCATACCATACACGACTTTTTTTTTATTTTTTTTTATAATGCACAGCACAGTGACTGTACTGGACCTGATGGTAAGTACAGTACAATCCAAAACAGCGGCAACTGACACTGAATAGAATTCAATGCCAGGCACCGCTGTCATGCTGGCCTGCTTAAGTACCTCTTCACGCCTCTTTTGAAGGACCCAATATCGTATGAAGGAGGGAACACGCTGACAGGAAGACGGTTGTAACATGCCATATAATACACCGCACCCATATACATCTTGACACTGCTATACATTCCACTTCACCGCGTGGTTGCTGAGGAGGAAATCTACGGACCCAGACACGTAGACCAGACCTTATACAGTTTCGTTGAGGAGCCAGGTCACTCCATCTTCAGTTTCCTAGATTGTGTTCCGGGTTAACGACGCTCAACTATACTATTTTAGTCACCGCGTTAACACGATACTTTGAAACTTTATACGGTTGGTGAAACCCAGCCGAAACGTCGGGATAGGAAAAAGGAAAGGTAACGCGTGAAAACCCGTTTTTAAATAATTGCATTTAAATATGGAACGAGAAAATGTAAAAAATTACACGATACTTTCCTTTATCGAAACCTCACATTCATTATGGAATACGATAAGTAAATTCGAAACTACGTCCATCGACTATACTATCACTGAATGTGTGTGCACTTTAGTGTTTCCAAAGCTTCTAAATAATAAATTATATACTTTATTTTCACTAGAAATTGTTCTTAAAACGTCTTATACTACCTAAAACACTCACAAATTCTCAAGCAAATAAATTAGCCGGAAATATTTCGAATTTGAATCAGATAAATAAACTTACTTGGTGGCGCTGGTAACTGCTTAGCAATAATAGAGACGAATGTAGCAAATATTCTACCCAGATCTGCAATGACTGTGAGCGTAAATGGTATTCCAACGAGTGCATAAACGATACAAAAGAGTCTACCCCAAAAAGTCTCAGGAACAATGTTACCATACCCTACAACAACAATATAGGTTATTAATTTAGAGGCAATTAAAATACATCTATAATTTTTACACGTAAATGGACTGCTACAAATTTTAGTTAAACTTAAATCAATCGAATTGAAGTTGATAAATCTGCTATAACAATTACATACAAATCATCAGTTTAAAAAAGAAAAATATAATACAAATTTTATTTGTTTTCGTAGGGTGTCCAAATTTGTAAAATCCACTTTATGCTTACATGTTCGTACACACCTATAGTGGTGAGCACAGTGGAGGAGAAAAAAACAGCCTGTAGAATACTCCACTTTTCTTCCGCAGGTGGAAAATTATTTTCTACTACCAACGATAACCCATTAGAAGATGCTTCCTCTAAAACCTTAAAAACAGGTACAAATTAGAAATTTGCTTATTGTAACATTTTTAATTGATTTATATAATTTTATTGGTTTTTGCCATTTAATTTAAGTATTCTATTTTTTGATTGGCTGACTTTAATGAACGTGGATTCCGAATAATACTCCTTAGTTTAAATATTTCCAGACCAGCTTAAATAAGTGCATACATTACTCTAGTTAGGCCTTACGGATACTATCTAGCATAATACAATAATAGCATACATAATAGCAAAACTACTTTAAAATCTACATTTGCACTTTAATTAAATAAACAACCACAGGCTACAGTGAACTGCAGTATACTTCATAACATAAAAGTAGTAACACAAAAAAAGTGAGATCTTAAAATTATTTTACCTTTTCATAAATAGCTAAATGTTCGCTTAGCAATTTTTCAACAGCATTTGTGTATTCTGTGCCGTTACTCCAATCAGCTACGAAGCGTATGAGGTTCCATCGTTCTGTAATAAGTCTTTCTCTGTGAAATTCTTGTTTGGCCATCTCAGCAGGATACTCCAAAGCACGGAACACCTACAGAATATGTCATCGATATATTACAAAAAAAAACTTATAATAATATATAGGCTATCAATACCACATTACCCCTTTTTTGAGAAATCTATAATTACTTAGGAAGATATTAAATAGTGATTAGTTAAAAATTATATTTATCACTGACCATATAAATTACAATGTTTACAAATTATACTATCTAAAAGTCATAGAATTCTTTTTCAAATAAGCACTCAGGAGACTTCTTAAGTTTCGTATCATCAAATTCGCCGTAATTCGCTGCCTCCGCCAGATTTTTACATATAGGAATATATGGAGCAATAATCTTTTGGTGGAGTATCGCATACCAATCTATTTCACGAAACCATAAATGACTTTTTATATCATACACTCCAGCTCTTAAAGAACCGAAACGCTTTGTTGCATCGACTTCAAGCAAATTCTTAACTAATGATTTGCAAACAGCAGTCATACATTCAGGTGTTTTGAAATGTCCAACGAGTATTTTCTCATACAGTTTCATAGGATTTGAATTATAAAACGGAGGATGTGTTGCACTCATTTCATAAATTAAAACTCCTAAAGACCACCAGTCCACTGAAAACGAATATCCCTTAGACATAATTATTTCTGGAGCTAAATATTCTGGAGTACCACATATTGTCCAAGTCCTCTTTTTTAATATTCTACTAAATCCAAAATCAGCCAATTTAACGTAACCTGATTCACAAATTAAAATGTTTTCGGGCTTAACATCTCTATGAACTACAGAACAATGATGCAAATATTCCAAGGCTAGTACAATTTGCGCAGCGTAAAATTGTGATAGAGGTTCTGAAAATGAGCCTAACTTTTTAATCAATGTATATAGCTCTCCACCAACCTCGTAAGGTAGAACTAAATATACATATATATTATCTTTACATGTAAAATCTAACGATATAACAAATGGGAATTTAAGGCTTTGCAAAATTTTCTTTTCAAGAAATATCTGCCTAATGTTTTTCTTTTTAATTATTTCAGATTTTTCCATAGCCTTCATTGCGTGGTATTCAAAAGTCATTTTATCTCGTACTAAAAACACTGTCCCGAATGAACCGCTTCCGATAGTTTTTATTCTGTCAAAGTCATCTGTTGATTTAATATACGATATAGGATTCAAGAAACTATTATTGAACTCTTGTTTGAGAATATTTAAATATCGTTTATGATTGATTTGTAGGCCGTGAGTGTAAGTTGGAGTATTATCCGGCTCAACTTTATCAAAAGTCATTCTCATTATTGTCACGTTTTATTACATTATCGTAAATCATTTTAAATCGGACAATACTTTAATTAACTAGTAAAATATGTAAATATTTAAACACCATATTTAGTATAGCTATTTGATTTCAACTTAAACTTTGACTTTCCAAATGTCAATAACAAGATTGTTATAGTAAAAAGAAAAGTAAGAAACTCTACCACAGAGCTCAAATTTTTAGTAAGTACAAGAAGCATAAAAAGTATCCTTAGCTTTACAGTGCTTCCAAAATTTAAGGGGAAAAATTGATATTAATGGAGATAAGATTACGATGAAGAAAAATGTAATAATCAAATCTAACCTTGTTCGTAAGACGGTTAGGAATTTTCTAGAGCTTATTTTTACGTGGAGAAACGCATCTCCTCCCACTTCTAGAAGGGGTATGCGGTTCTCGCCTAACATACTTTACGTTATACCCCCTAAAACCCCACACCCGCTCAGAGTGTATTGAGTCAGGGTCTTGGAATCGCGGCAGCATAATCCGCTACCCTGGTTACTCGCCCGGTTGTAAGTACCCTCATCTCGTGGTACAAAATGTATCCCGCACTACACTTCTACAGGTAGCGGCGTGCCGTATTCTTTCATCAGGAGCCCACCATCCGCGGCGATAGACACCCCCGCATCTGCCGCCAGAAAATTTATTACCAGGTCTCTAGTGTTACGTATTTTATAAAGCTCGCTTCTCCATTAAAAACTATCATTTAGATAACCTACCGATACTAGCCTAAATATTGTTGCTGGTTAATAGTTTTTATTCTATCTTTTTTTTTTTTTTTTTGACGGGGGGAAATGCATTTACGCACTCACCCTACCTATTGTATTAGTGGGACCTAGTGCCCCTCCAATACAATAGGTAGGGGGGCACGGAGTGACGAGCTCCGCGCCAGTGTGGGACTCAAACCCGGGCGAGAAGCGCCCGGGAATACCCACTAAAACCCCCCGGGGCCGTCCGCCGCATTTGAAGTGGGGGCGATATGGGGTTGCCAGGCATGTCGCCGCGTCGCCCCCTGCGGCAAACCCACCAGGCCCGTCAGTACAATGGCCCGGCAGGGGTGGGGGGAGAAAAAACTTCTCTACCCCACCTCTTAGCCCGCCCCCCCAAGGGGAGGCATGACCTGTTGGTCAATATTCTATCTTACCTTTGTTACAAATATAGTTTTAGCGTTTGGCCATAATTTCAACTGATGAAAAGTGACGACGTGACCGTACATGGTAACACGATATACATATAAGAACTGCTTCTCATTTAATGATGTCGGAAGGCACAGATGCTTGGTGTCAGATTCATTAAACTTAAAGGTGGTAGCTAGCCAGACAGACATTAGAATAATACTTTATCACCAAGCGTTTCATCGTTATATTATAATTTACCGAAAATTTAGGGTAGGATTTAAAATTAGACGATCGACGTGTTATTTGGCCACACTACTGCAGATTTATCATCGCTTCAATCACATATTAACATAAAATACTTAGAATTATTATAACTCATAAAGTACCTACAACTTTTCGAAATACAAGTAAGATAATTTTCGGTAATATTACTCCAAAGAAATATAGGCAACGTTTATGTGTATTGATATAAAAAGCATATTTAAAAAGAATATGTATATATTCATAAAACATTCGGTGATGTAAATCTGACAGAAGTACCACAGTAGAATACATTTTTCATGGAATACAATTACATATTATCTTTGCATAAATACTACATTCAAGACATTTTTTTTTTTGCATTTAATTAAGATGAAGAAAATGATCAATTTATATATTTCATTAACATAAGGCATGCGCTATATTATTATGCCCTTATTACAAACACGATTTATTTTTAGTTTTTTACGTTTATAAACTAATCTAAAAATCCTCAAATTCTTTTGCATAAAAACATTTTGAAGACTTCTTTAACTTAGGTTGTGAGATTTCAGGGAAATTACTGGTGTCCCCCGGCGATGGACATATCGGCACGAAAGGTGCTTCCACTCTTTGGTGCAATATTGCCTGCCAATCAGTGCCAACGAACCAAGGATGACTTTTAATATCACACACGCCTCCTTTTAATGATCCCATGCGTTTCGTAGGATCAACTTGTAACAGACCCTTTATCAAACTCTTACATTCGGCATTTATTGCATCCGGACATTTATAGTGGCCCTCGAGAACTTTCTCATAAAGTTTATTTGGTTCAGATGCAAAAAAAGGAGGATGACCTGCTTCCATTTCAAAAATTAAAACACCGAATGCCCACCAGTCTACTGCAAATGAGTAACCCTTTGACATTATAACTTCCGGTGCCAAATACTCTGGTGTTCCACAGAGAGTCCATGTTTTTTTCTTTAGCACCTTACAGAATCCGAAGTCGCATAACTTAAGATAACCATTAGTATCGATCAATATATTCTCTGGTTTTATATCTCTATGGACTATTTCACAATAATGCAAATACTCTAATGCAAGAACGACTTGGGTTGCGTAAAATTTAGCCAAACTGTCTGAGAAGTTTCCGTATTTTTGTATATATGTAAACATTTCTCCTCCAGCGATATACGGTAATATGAAATACAGATAAATATTGTCTTTAAAAGCGACGTCCAATGTTATAGCGAAAGGAAATTGGATACACTGTAGTATTCTCTTTTCTAGAATTAAATGTTTCACATGTTTCCGTTCGACGACAACACTTTTTTCTCAACGACTTTCATAGCATGATATGTGAATGACGTTTTGTCTCTCACCAGAAATACTTCGCCGTATGCACCATTACCAATAGCTTTGATTCTGTCAAAATTTTCTGGTGTCTTATCACCACTAGACGTTTCAGCGAATTTTCTTGTGAACTCCTCTTTCAGCATTGCCAAATATCGCAAGTGATCTTGATGGTTCTGAGTTGTGTACGACTTTTTTGCCATAACACAGTATTACGAATAGATATTCCATTTAAATTATCTATTCAAATAATAAAATCGAATCAGAAAGATAAATATATATAAATAAAAATCTTGTAAAAATCACACTTTTCAAGTGATTACATTATTTTGACATCACTCATGTATATTATAGAACACTGTCATATTTTTAAAAAAAAGGTTAAATATGAGTTTAATAATTACTAACTGTGCCCGCGACTTCGTCCGCGTGGAATAGTGTCTTTGGGTAGCATTTTAAATTACTTAGGGTAATTATTTTACCAATAAGATACATACGTATAAATACTATATTGAGGGTATAAAGTATTAATATGAGTTTATTGAAGTACATTTTTATAAACTACGTTTTTTGTTTTCCCTTTATTTGCCATCAGTATTCGCATACGTGTGACGCAGTCGTCTGCCCTCACGTATCTACCCGTTCGGGTAAGCACACTTAGGCATATTTCCTCTCCTACACCGCCGTACCACGCCACGTTCCGCTGCCCCCCCGCGGTGCTCCACTACCCCCCTTGCTGTACCCTCCCCCCCTCCGTCAATGTTACATCAGAATAGCTCTAATGTTTTGTATCTTGTCGCAAACTTATAAAACAGTCACATAAACCTTATATATTTCCATACAAACTTTTATCCCCTATTCCCTATTGTCATTTTACACCCTTGAAGGTAAAACTTTTACAAACTTTGAATGTCATATTTATTTATATCGAATCAACAGTCTAAAAAATAAGTTTCAAGCTTCTAGCTCTAAAAATGACGATACTTCCATATAACTTTTCATTACCCCTTTCAACCCCTTTTTCATAAGAAAATTTCAGCTTATGTCTTTATGTACTTTCTCATACTCTAGACTATCTGTGTGTCAAATTGCATTTAAATCGGTTCTGTAGTTTTGGCGTAAAAAGGCGACAGACAGCGTTACTTTCGCATTTATAATGTTAGTAAAGATAGTCCATGTTTAAAATGTTGTTCTAGGTCCATGATATTATCTGTGTCTTAAATTATTCATATTGATTATTATTAAACATATTATGAACTTATAAAATTTAAAAAACATATTATTTGTATAAAATTATGTAGATACAAACGAAATTTCAGTGTTTACAACATTGACTTTATCACAATAAAAACTAGTTCCATCCAAACCTGTTACTAAAATTACAAGTGCAAAATAATAATTTTAAATAAATTAATAAAATTTTGCTTCTGACCTACTTCACTAAACAGACCCATAATTTATAATGAATACAACTATATTTGTAAAGAACTTCTTGTTAAAAAGTCTATAAGCGTTAAAACAAAAGATAGTAAATGAGACCTGCCAATTTTTCAAATTAGTGGATTATTTTTTTATAAAGTACTATCAATGTAACAAATTGTGATTTTGTCCGGTTTATCATCTTGTCATTGATTAAAATAGATTGATTACTTTCGCTTCACTTTTAAACAATTTCGTCATAGAAAATGGCAGATTTAGGCTCTAAAAGACAAATTATTTCGTACTATGCAGGTGGGTATTCCGCTGCAAAGCAAGAGCAGTATACTCGTTACCTTCGCAAGCTTCATCAAGATTTCATCGAATCTTGGAACGAAAAATCCGAAAGTAATGCCAAAGAATCTGACTTCGAACGACACAAAGTATTGGGAACTGGTGCCTTTGGAACAGTTTTCCTTGTTAAGCATGTACACACGGGTAAATATTACGCAATGAAAGTTCTAGAAAAAGAGAAGATTGTCCGATTAAAACAAATCGAACACAGTTACTATGAAAAAAAGATCTTATGTGGTTTAAATTTTCCTTTCGTAGTGTATATGAAATATTTCTTCAAAGATAACGTTTATCTTTACTATATTTTGCCATTTATAGCGGGAGGTGAAATGTTTTCACATTTAAGAAAGATGGGGAAATTCGAAGAAACCTCTGCAAAGTTCTATGGAGCGCAGGTAATTCTCGCGTTAGAATATCTACATGCATGCGAATTAATTTATCGAGATTTGAAACCAGAAAATATATTAATAGATAGAACTGGATATATAAAAATAACTGATTTTGGGTTTTGCAAGCTGATCCGCGGCCGAACTTGGACTCTATGTGGAACACCAGAATATCTAGCACCAGAAATTATATTAAGCAAGGGGTATGGGATGTCAGTAGACTGGTGGTCACTAGGTGTTTTATTGTTCGAAATGAGCGCTGGTCACCCACCTTTTTTCGCATCAGATCCGATGAGAATTTACGAAAAGATTGTTTCTGGAAAATTCCGATGTCCACCGCATTTTTCCATGGAATTAAAAGATTTAATTACACATACTCTTCAAGTAGATACGACAAGAAGATATGGTAACCTAAGAGATGGTGTATTGAATTTTAAAAATCATAAATGGTTCAGAGAAATTGACTGGGACAATCTTATAAACAGCCGAATTGAGCCACCATTTATTCCTAAAATTCGATCGCCTGGGGGATACGGCTAACTTCGAGGCTTTCGACGAAGAAAAAATAAAAGAAAGCCCGGTATGTCTCTATGAGGAAGAGTTTGCTGATTTTTAAATGTCTGTAATTAATTTCATTTACTTAAGCTTTTAAAAGTATTGAGAATAAGAATAATGTTATGTTTAAGTAGGGAGCTTTTAAGTTGTAAGAATATAACTTAGTAACTCTATAAACGTGACACTCATGTTTCTAACGTATGCACGATAGCTCCAAATATCTAACTTACTAATCAAAATTAAACCTAAATAAAATCTCACGCAATAATAATTTGCAACAATTCCTTGTTATATCTAAAAATGGCCTCATTCTAGGAACCAAAAATCTTAGGCCATTAAAAGAGAGGTACTGAATAGTAATATATACTGAATAATATCTGGAAAGAATTCCATGATACAAAACTTATTTTAGTATTGCACAAATATTTTCTACGAACACTTCTTCAATTTACAATTATTATGAAAATGAATTTGGTTTCTGAAGAGAGGATCACAACATAGCGATGCTTGATATAATGTAGGTAATTTAGTGATTTATATTTCAACAATATTCAGCGAAATCAAGCATGAGTGTGAAATCTATATTAGATACTATTGTTTTCAGCATAAAATTGTACTGACTGTGTGTAAATAGTTATATTTATCGAATACAAAAATGTTCATGACGTACTTTTCTTTCTTTCATATATGTCAACATGAAAGCATCACTGGTCTAAATTTATATTGTGATTGTTCAGTTTATTTGTTTTTTTTCCAAGAATTTTTTTTTGGCAATGCTTACACGTTTCAGGTATCGTGCCAAATTTTAACTCTATTTAAAAATAATCCTAAAGGTCTTTTTTAAATAATATTTATTTATTTGGTTAGAATTAGTTAAGACCAATAAAATTTAATCCGTAGATAAGCTCGTAGCATAGCTAAATGTGGAAACCACTATTTTACGTGGAATAAAAAACATAGTACGTATGCAGACAATCAATAAATAACTACATTGTAATATCAACTACCAGTGTGATGACGTTTTAACAAATTATTTTGTTTTGCAAACACAATAAGTGGGACCTATCAATAATCTATAAATCAATTTACTTGAACCATTTTTTTGCTTAAATAGTAAAAAAGTATAATCTGTAATCATAAATAAACTAAGGCATTTGAACATCCAACTAGTAATTTTGTTGAAAATAACAATATATCTATTATCTTGAGGAAGTATCTAGAAACTGGATAGTAACTTACATTATCAAATTTATTTAATTAAATTAATTGTGAATCAAAATTAATAAAAATAAAAATTTGCTAGCTGTACCCGCAACTTCGTTCGCGTTTCATATATAAAAAATTAAATTGTACCAAATTGTGAATCTAAACTATTCTCGAATCCTCAAGAATAGACACAAAAAATGTCATTAAAATTAGTTTAGCTGTTTAGGAGGAGTTTAGTCACGTACTCACGCACAGAAGATTTATATATATAAAGATTTACTCACCAATCCCCCACCACCAGTGTAAAGCATAAGGGCGACAAACAATCCGACATGGGGTATGGCAGAACGTGGACAGAAATTGCCCCATCTCGATTTCTTTTTTGTCCCCATCAACGCCTCCGTCTCCCAAGACACGTTCTTAACGTTCTTACACATATTGTCACTGTGTCCTTTCTAATAATATCACCATTCTATTATCTTACAAATTTTCGTATTTTATTTGAGTGTTTTAATAAACAACCAAAACTATTAGTCACTTTATAATGTAACACAACAATATTTTACTTTACATAAGTAATTAAAAAATAATTTCATACTTTATCGCGAGTATTTAATATTCATTATCCATATTTTAAATATAAAAAAGCACTACGAAATTTATCCCGTAGCAAGCTTGCGTAAGCTTGC
Organism: Samia ricini; assembly: GCA_014132275.2. NCBI lineage: Eukaryota > Metazoa > Arthropoda > Insecta > Lepidoptera > Saturniidae > Samia > Samia ricini. The sequence continues at coordinate 26,021,431 of AP028159.1, read as the reverse complement.
GTGTACAAAATTACACATATTTTGTAACATTTTATTTACTCTAAATCATAAAAAGTCAACAGTTTACCACTTAATGTATGCTTGATTAATGTTTATACTACAATTGAAGCTTAAACCAGTTAAACCAATGTGAAATATAAAAAACAATTATCGCATTTGAATAAATTACAATTTCATGACTAAATATGTATGATTACAAACTAAGGATTTGTTTTACAAACTTTACTGCTTTTTATTATACGACTAAAGTGGCAAACAAGCATAGGATCCGCCTGATTGTAAGCGGTAGCCGTAGCCTATGGGCGCTTACAACACCAGAGGTATAACGTGAGCGTTGCCAACTCTTTTTGAAAAAAACTTTATATTCTTGTATTTTATTCAATACATAAATATCTAAATGTATCTCCATATGTATACCGTATATAATTATACGAATAGTATTTAATTGGCTTAAATGAACAAATAAGTGTAGTGTAATTACTTAATAAATAAAAAATAGAGCTATAGGAACTGTAAATAATTGTCTCAATTAAGTTACGGGAACTCTACATTGTAATTTTAATTACTGTAGGTTCACAGACAGCAATAGAACCACATTGATTGTTAATTATTATATTACACATGTAATTATGTATCTATACACTAAATGAGAAGGTAATTAACAACCCATTATATAAGAATGACTTGCATTTATATCACATTAAAATTGATTATCTACATACCTAAATAAAAGTCCACTGTAACGTTACATCGATCTTAAAATACTTCCACTAATAATCACAACGTATTTTGTTACTAATAATAAACGAAAGATATACTTAAAGTAAAATTTAATGCAACTTTATTTTCATATATTTACTTTTGAATGAATTTTTGGATGAAGGGTAAATTTATTTGCCGTAAAAACAGATTTCTTAACAATCAAATACATACAGTATAAAGTAATCCTGCAATCAATGTCTAAAAATATTTCCGCTTTGATCTTCAGTGTATATTACTAACTTTCCATACATGCGTATGCTGTGTCATATATGATTCAGTTTATGCATCATATTTATATCAATATACCGGAAATGCCATTCTGCAAAGATATCTCAATCACTTCAAATATCAGCGCTCAATCTATAGCTTCACTAATAAATAATATTGAAGTGTCTGTTTGTAATATCAAAATAACATTTTTTTACTAAATTCCGGCCAATCTCCGGAACGTCTGGACCGATTTTCACGGGACTTTTTTTGGTAGATAGCTCAAGTTACTCTTCGTAATTTTGATTTTTCTAACATAATTAGGGTTCCGCGTAAAAAAAAATAAAACATAAAAAGTTTGAAAAAAAAAAAGATTTAATGGTAATTTTTACGGACAATTACTTGAATTTATGAGAAATATTTTTACTTTATCTTAGTACCAAAAAATTTAGGGCTCCGTATAAAAAAGCTAAAACGCAGTGAAGAATTTATGAAACGCGGCCACAGCCATGGGCACACAGCTAGTATACAATAGACATCCGAGCGTCTGTATTCTTTTTCATTTCGATTACTCCTCCATAATGAGCAATCAAGATAAATTATTCTTTTCGTAGAATAAAGGAAAGGAATCTTAACGAATTAACGCCTACAATATATTAGAATTTAATAAATGGACTCATCAACCCGAAGACCGACGCTATCAATATCGGATAACCTTGAACTAATGTCTGTGACCTCAAAAACAAATGACCACCGTCAAAGAGAAAATAAACGAAGTGAGCGTTCCTTTTTTATTGCCTAAAGCACTTTCCGCTGATGTCCACTCAAGAATAGATGAGGCATAACTCATGAGTGAATATTGAAAGTATAAACGTAAGTACTATAGGAAATAGTTCAAGGTTCCCGATTAAGAGATCACCTATTTTATCATTGCCTACTTACGAACGTAAAAAGAATTTTTAGAGTCTCTTTAAAATACTTTAAAATCCAACTGTTACTTCTACAAAGTATAGAAAATTACATACTAATGGTGAGGTTATTGTAATTATTATAGTATATTGCCTTGTGGTGCCAGCTAAGAATAGAACCACCACATATCTACCCGTGGATGTCGTGAAAGGCGACTAAGGGATAAACCAGATGATGGGTAGCAGCATTCTCTGATTAACACAAACATTTGACTACGATCGCCAACCCGTCTGCTAAGCTTGCAGTGTATAGCAATTCCCTCTTTTTAGGGGAAGACCTAAGTCCAGCAGTGGACGTTTTTCGGTTAAATGGATGGATGGTAAAGTTATTAACTTTAATTGACCAAAAGTTTTACAACTACACCCTACAACTCTGCTCGCATCTCCGGTTGATTTAAAAAGAGAAAAATACCTATTTCCGTTCTTGCTCACTTCACTAAATCTCTTAAATATTCAATTAACTTAATAAAACATTCAAGAAGACGTTAAGTTAAGTTAACTTAAGTTTAATTACAATTTATTTAAAATAAGGTTGACTATTATCCTACAATTTCTAACTGCATTCTTACAAAACATATACTAAAATTTGATAAAAAAGACCATATAATTAAAAAAATAATTTATTTCATCGGTGAGTGTTTTTGAATTTTTAGTGTATTAACAGGGAGACAAACGGATAAATATTGCCTATTAGAACATGTATAATACAGTTGTTGTCTACATATTTGAATATTTAATAAACGAATTGTATAATATTACTACTAATAAGGAAAAGGTCGAAAAATTAATAAGAAATATTTTACTATGATTTTTTTAAAATATAATACAAAGGTAAATAATTTCATAACAAGGGCGCTATAGTAAATATTTTCCGTTTCTTCGTATAAAAATTATATAGGTATTTGTAAGGTAATATAGTTAGTTAATGTCAATGAAATAATTGCTAATTGAATAACCATTGAATAATAATTTCTACATTTTACCCGAATTATTACTATGTAAGTGAAAATAACCTGCAATGCCGTAGAGTTACATAAGTCAGTTACTTACGCTACGAAACAAAACTAGGTGAATTGCGTTCTCATACATTGACGGTAGATGTCAGTAATAATTATTTCAGTCACAACCGTTAGTTATTATAACAACCAATTTTAAAAGATAATTTCACATTTTTGCAAAAAAAAAAATCAATACGCTATTTCTAATGTAGTTTTATCACAACAAGAAAAATTAAAGCTAATAAAAACACTGACGTTTTTGTATTATAACCAAGAAAGTAAAATTACTTTAGAGCAAAAAAAAAACTTTTAAGTCATAAAGCATGGTTTGTTATTATTTTATATATGAAAATAATTAAAACTTACGTTATAATTAATGAAATCATAAAGTATCGGACAAAAAATAACCTAACATATGTAAGCATAAACGCCTGATAAATTTTATTATAACCTACCTTATAATAAATACACATCTATCTATATACAACCTTATTTATATTTCACAAAATATCATTTTAAATCTTTATAATTTAAAATACACAGAAGGAAAATATAAAGTTTCGAACGCGATTAGGTGGGATAAGGGACAGTAAGCATCCTTTCCCGTCTGCGGTTCGCGAATAACTGAAAATCACTCGAATAAGCTTTCATTTCTCGCTAGGAAGACCATTGCTATTACACTGGACGCTTTCAGGCATACAATATATGGTGAGACAACGTCCTTTTATAATATAAACTTTATGCATACCCTAGATATTATACTGGTACTTAATTAAAATTGCCTAACCGGCTTTGTCGTCAATCTAAAAGCTACGGGATACAATCAAATGAACATACAGAAAATATATTTTCAATAATCAGGACCGTCCAAATTAGATAAAACCATATATTTATGTTGAAGTGATTATCTAATAAAACACTATACATTATTCAAGTATGTAAATATTTAGTAAAATAAAAATTCTTGACGTCTGATCCAAATCATTATTTGTTTTCATTTTATTTAAATATGAATACTAGTAATTAACCATAAAACAACAAGTCTATTCTGAAAGAGACTAGCTAATTACATAATTGTTGTACTTATTATTATCAGATATTTAAATTTTTCTTCCCGCATCCACTTTTCACCCTCCGGTGGCGGCCCAAGACGTGCTCCTTTCCCCAACTGGGGTGGTTTTTGACGCCGCTACCAGCGCAATACAATGACACTGACCATGCAACAAACATTACACGCACACTCCTGCACATAACACGCAGGTACATAGGTCCTGTAATTAATAAATAAAAAATGTAGGGTTTAGCTAGGATTGAAATTCCGCGGGAATTTTGAAATACAGGTGGCGGCCAAGCCGAGGTTCGAACGCATGTGTTAGTTACCTTTTGCGGCGAGTGCCTTCAGCACTCGCTGACAAAGTTACAGAGAAGCTGTTAAGGCCCTTCGGTCAATAGCATTAGCTAGGTTTAAAAAAAAAATCTTTAATGTTATATTTATTTATATAAACTTAAAATAAGACATAATTATAACTCAGCGTAATCATGAATCCTCAGGGACATATTTACTTTGCCTTATGATTCTTTAAATTCTATTCGATCTTATTGGTCGTTGGATCTATTTTAGATATATTTATAAACTCATATATCACACTTAGGAATTTATATACCTATAACATTAACGTTTACAAATGTGATTTAGCGACATAACCCAGTAGTTTTACCCAACTTTACCAACCAATTAACAGCACGCGACGCCTGATCGTTTAGTTTGATTTTATATGTACTACATGCGAACTCTGTCAGGCGTATAACTACGATTTACAATTAAAGAAAAAAACCTCTATATTTATTTATATTATAATTTTCATTTCTATTATTTCGAGTTTCTTGCCGGCTCTTCTCGATGACTAGGTTATTTCCCGTACCGGTGGTAGTATTTTGACGTCCATAAGCGCCTCATCAGAGCGTAAATTTAATAAATTATTTTTCGTTTTTTTTAATGATATATGATTAAAGTGAAAGACGTCCGCTGCTAGACATAGGTCTTCCCCAAAAAGGAGGAATTGCCATAATCGTTACGCTTGGCTGGCCAGTAGACGATCGCAGTAGGTGTTCGCGGTTCTCAGAGAATGCTTCTGGTTTATCCCTTAGTCGCCTTTTACGACACCTAGGGAAAGATTTGGGGTGGTACTATTCGTAACCAACACCACACAATTTAATTTTCGTTATTTAAGTTTCCGGTGCAATAGTTAAATTATTTCTATAAATCTGATTTAATTTTGTTTTGTGATATGCAATATACCCTAGCTATTATTTATTATCAAATAATAGTGTTCCAATAGAAAAAAGTAAAAACAATAAAGTATAAATTTTTCGGTATTGTCTTCCTAGAAAATTATTGGTAGATTTTACCTGCTCATAACTGTATTACCTGAATTCATATAACATTTTTATCGCATTCATTTAAAGATCGTTGTGCATGTCAGGTAGTTATTTAAACTTCCGTATTCTTCTGTTTTTCTGCACATATTTTAAATATCATTTACTGCATCATATAAAACAATAAAAGAATACCAAGTTAATGTATATTTACTTGTTTATATAAAACAAATTCGGTTTACTTTGTTCTAGCCACTGCAAAAACCGTCTGAGACGTTTAATACTTACTTTGTTATATAAAAGGAATAATAAAATAATTTCAAAGTAGCAAAGCATTGTTTTCCTATTGTCTCATTTTTATGGGTAATCGACATATTAAGCATAGTTTTTTGGATTTTCTTATTCTAACCTTCTACCAGACTCTCGATTCCAGATTTCCGAACATTGATACACTTTAGATAGTTTCACATGTGTTCTCTATATTCACTATCTAATCATACGCTATAATAACGTCCAAATCCAATATTATTTTGTAAAACTTTTAGAGGTTTGAGAATTGCTAACTTCATACTACAGTTTAACAAAGGCAACGATTTATTTAGTTATCCTCAACGATGAAATCACGGACATAATGTGTGTGTTTGTACTAGCTGTGTGCTTGCGGCTCCGCCCGCGTCTCATATATTCTTCACTGCGTAATATAATTTTATACCCAACCTTAAAAACAAATGAATAAAGATAAATGAGTCTTTTGTTTTTATTAGCGAAAAAAATATACATAAGAGTAAATCGGAACAGAAAAAATCACAAACGGTCAATAGAATACACAGCTAGCTACGAAAAATTCCGCATCAAATGTTAGTAGTCTCATCACGATACGTTAAGTAGTTTTGAGGCTATGGTTGCCTCAAAGGATCCCCATTTTCCTTTTATATATATATTTCTAAGCCAGCAGTTCATATAAACTAACGAGTGATATACATTACAGTATGGTTGCCAGACTCGAGCCTTGTTCATTAATCCTCGAGTAATTATATTATGCCGTACTGGTTTCGATCCATATGTATATACGGACATTTGAAGGTTACTGGCTGGGGAACATATTACGATACTGACTGACACTAAATTGATAAACGTAATGGACGCAATCCTCCAGCTTCGATAACATTGTCAACTATAGTAGTGTTTGCAACTCGTTTAAAATTCCGTAGTTGTTATATTACTGCCACAATCGAGCCGTCTGTCAGTAGCCATTAGTCTGTAAAATTTGTGTTATAAAACTCAAATATTTTTCACAGTAATTATTTAAAGCTATCATATCACACTGAATATCTTGGTTAAATTAAAAAAATGCATTAAAATTAATTACATGACTTAAACTTTCGAAATTAGAGTTTAAATTAGTAAATTTTATTGTTGTCTTATACATGTTTTGTTCTCAGTGTAACATTGCCTAATATCAAATTGTTATCTGTTTATCTTGTGGGTTTGCCATATGCATATAATTATTAAATTATTCGATAATAAGGACATATGTTATGAAAATGTTGACTTCTAAATGTATTTCTGCAGACATAAGATATGTATTATCTATAGTTTACCACACCGAAATAGATTTAATTTATCAAGTAGACTTAGTCGTGGTGTGGACATGTTATGAGAAGAGAGGAAGTGCATATAAATAAAATAGTGGTGAAATAAAATGCTAGGATGGAAAAGTAGAGGAAGGCCAAAGGAGATTTGGATGGAATGTGTAAGTAATGATATGAAAGAAAAAGGATTAAACGAAGATTAGAAACAGTAATTTTACAGTAGTCTTTCAGCTAGTAATAATATAGATCAATGAGAACAACTTATGCTTGAATGAAACGTTATACTCACTAATTAATGATGGCGCAATGAATAGGCTGGACTCCGCGTCAATGGACGCGAGTTCAAACCCACCTATCCAACACAAAAATAAGCCATCAGCATTCGGTGAAAGAAAACATCATCAGGAAACCAAAGCATGGTGGTAGGGCATTTCCTAACAATGCCCGCCTTGGTAGCTACCACCCTCAAGTTCGAAAACCTGTCGCCAAATAGCAATAGGTGTGTTCCGGCTGCATCACTTGTTAGTCAACAGTCTAGGCTAAGTGTGTTTACCATCCTGGAACACATCGTCACTTAACATCAGTTGAGATTGTGGTCAAAGCACTGAGCCTATACCGTGTAAAAAAATTCAAAATTTAGGCGCATTGCGCTTGTGGTATGTATATGGATATGTATTCTGTATTTACATAAAATGGAGGTTAAGTTGTCATCTACTGATATAATGTGGCCTATTATATTACATTTAAAATCCCCTTTTATCTAAATCGAAGAAGAAATGATCGAGGTATATGAAAAAAAAAATGTGCTGTTACTGGACCGTCGGTATACATGAAACATTAAATGCTTTTTTTACTCTCACGGCGTACGGTTTAATAATGTTAGGGTTAATCAGTTAAATAATAATAATGTTATGAGAAGAGAGGAAGCGCATGTGGGTAAAATAGTAATGAATATGAATGTGGAAGGATGGAAAAGTATAGGAAGGCCAAAGAAAGTGTGGATGGAGTGTGTAAGAAATTATATGAAAGAAAAAGGAGTGAATGAAGAGGTGACGGCTGATAGGGACGTATAGAAGAAGAAAACATACTGCGCCGACCCCAAGTGAGTTGGGAAAAGGCAGGAGAATGATTATGGCGTACGGTTTAATAATCAAGGCACGCCATAGCATATGTTTTACATCAAAAATTACCTTCACTATAGTTACCTGAACTTTAAACTTACATACAGCGCATAAGCCTAATTGGTTTAAACTTTAGTTATTAACTTAGTCCCTTCGAAGGTTTTTATCATTTCAATTGTCAAGGATACTTAAGATTTACTCAGTAATTGACTATACTCAGGTGACCTGCGAATTTTTTTTAAGCGGAAACAAATTCTGCTATCATGTACTTTCTACTCGAAAAATGTCAATGACGATAACGGACAATAACAGACGTTGTTGTATATGAAATAACTCGTATTTAACTTGCAAACCATGACATCTGACACTGGTAATTCCCCGATCTTTGATAATTTATTGTTATCGTGAATTATGTTTTGAAACAAAACGATTTTATACAGTATTTTGAATATTATATTAACAAAAGCAAAATAAACTCGCATTATATGCTGTATAGGCTTCGACGATAGTCTCATCGGATTTTAAGTGACGATGTGATCCAAGATGGTAAAACACTAACCCTAGAGGTGCTGGCCCTCATATGATGCTGACAGAACACAACTATTGATATTTGGCAACAGCTTTTGAGGGTGGTAGATTCCCAGGTAGACATTATTTGAAAATGCCCTACTGCTTATAATATGCTAGCTGTTTCATATATTTTTCACTTCGTTTTATTTTTTTTATACGGAACCCTATTTTTTTAGTACTACGATAAAGTAAAAATATTTCTCATAAATTCAAGCACTTGCCCCTAAAACGGTGCTTTGAATCGGATTTTATTCAATTTTTATGATTTTTTATACATTCGTATCCGTAATCGTATCGTATTCGTATCCGTATTCGTATCGTATAAAAAAAAATTTGACATTACAAACAGTCACCCTAATTTTATCTTATTAGTATAGATAACAATAAAATATAGACTTCTGTGTGAAAAAATAATTACCTATGTAATAACCACAAGAAATAAGAGCTGGCATTTATTTAAAAAAAAAAACAATAAATAAAGGAAACCTTATTTGAATAAAGTAAAATATAAGAATAATTTTTAAAAATAGATAAGGCACGATACAAATGTAAAATTGAACATTATTTTATAAATCTTAGCCTATGAAATTTTGTATAAAATTTAAATAAATAAATAATCGAAAGTGACCAGACAAATCTGTGACCTTTAAAAGAAATTATCTTCAATTATTTTTATATATTCAGTGAAATCAACGAACACAAAGAAAAATGATAAAGATCGGGAAAAATAGCTAATTAATTACCTTACAAAATAACTGTATTGTTTTGTGAACACTAGGTATTCGATCAATTATTGTAATTAATATTTTCAATGTCAAGTCCTCGAATGAACCTTGATTGACATTTAAATTTTAATTTCATTGATTTGTACTGATTAATAATTTTGTTTTTTATGTCTCTTCATAATATGACGTTTTATTATTTAACAGATTTTTAAACCGAATTTCAAAGCAAGTACGCTACCTTTTATTTTAATATTTATCAACCGTTAACACATATGATTGAGAAACAAAAAATGCACATTTGGCAATGTACAACGCCGATTCCACAGTGCATCGTACGAACTTGTCCTTGAAAATACCCACCATAGGGATAAATCTTGAGATACCTCATTGCTAATTTTAAAACAATATAAAGGTTTAAACAACAGACAGGGTTGAAGTGTGAAAACTTGAAAACAATGACAAACGAATGTATCTCATAAAAAATGCGTATTCTTTTTGACAATGAGAGTTATTGTATTATTATTTTTTTTCAAAATACGTGACAATATTTTGTAATGAATAATACAACAGTGAATAATGTTCCGTGTGGTGCCGGCTTAAGAATAGTACCACCCCATATTTACCCGTGGATGTCGTAAAGGTGACTAAGGGATACACCAGGAGTTGGGCAACAGCATCTTCTGAGGACCACAAACACCTACTGCGATCGCCAACCCGCCTTCCAAGCGTGGCGATTATAGCAATGCCGCACTTATCTTTTGAGGAGGCCTATGTCCAGCAGTGGACGCCTTTACGATTGAATAGAATACAAAAGACATATGCACGTTTTAAGTTTTTATACTATCTACATTACGTATGAGATGCATAAGTATATCAATGTGTTACAGATCTCTGCACAAGTACCTACCTAATTGAATACTTACATGAGAAATTTTGTATAAGAAGCCTATAATTTACGCAATACAATATATTTATTTAAGCCTACGACTAATACGTATATTCGTCTATATAAATAAAATCGTAGAGTTGGAATTAGATCGGATAAAGTCGGAAGTAGAATTGGAGGAGTCGTACACCCCAGTATCAGTGTGAAACACTAAAAAAATTGTGTGATAGATTTCAATCAACTTTGTTGCGATTTTTTTATGGAATAGGGGGCAAACGGCCAACCGGTCACCTGATGGTAAGTGATCATCGCCGCCCATGGACACCCACAACGCGAGGGGAATCGCAGGTGCGTTGCCGGCCTTTAAGGCTTACTTTTTGTGTTACTTTCTAGATAGGGGCCGGTCAAGTATGTGTCAATGGAGCGGGTGGTATATGCTTATTAATTTTTTGATGACATGGAGGACGGGGCGAGCGTGTTTACTGCTAGTAATTACGTGAGTAATATTTTTGTAACTATTGGTTTTTATTTTCAAAGCTGTATTTGGCGACAGGTTTCCGAACTTGAGGGTGATAACTACTCAGACGGGGATTGTTAGAGAATGCCCTACCACCATAATCTAGTTTCCTCGCGATATTTTCTTTCACCGAAAGCTCAAACTGATTTTAGAGTGGGGTAGGTGGGTAAACTTGGATAGGCGCACTACATTTTCTTCTTCCATACGTCCCTGTCAACCATCATCTCATCAATTACTCTCATACATATATTTTACTTTCATAATATTCCTTACACACTTCATCCGAACTTTGGTCTTCCTCTACCTTACTATCCTTCCACTTTCATATTTATTGCTATTTTATTTACATGCGCTTCCTCTCTTGCCATAATATATCTACATATATTACTAGCTACTCTCCACGGTTTTACCCGCATAGTTCCCGTCCCCGTGGGATTTTCGGAATAAAAACTATCCTATGTCACTCCCTGGATTTCAAACTATCTCCATACCAAATTTCATCCAAATCAGTATAGTAAATTTTAAGTTTATTCGTTACATACAAATCTTTCCTCTTTATAATATTAGTATAGATATAGATAAAGGGCAGATAAATTATCGATTATAATTTTGTTAGTATAACCGGCCTTAGTTCATCTCTAACTTACACAAATAACAATTATTACTATCACAAAAAACAATTCAGAATACGGGTTGCATGTTCTATAGCTTTATCCAACCAGAGATTTTAAACAGAAATAACGAAATTAATTCAATATTAATTTTACTGATCTTCCATCTTTCAAGGTTCAATGACAAACCAGGACATAAATATATCGCACACCGCAATACTGGGCACAGTGAGTGTTGAGCCCTGGTGACAATCGAAGAGCTGATTTTATAAATATAAATTCCAACAAAAAAAGTATTATCACAATGTTGTCTATATATTATGTAGTGTTTATGTGTTTATTGGTATGCTTCACTAAGTGTGAGGATGACTACTTACGTAAGTGTTAATTAATATAAACTATTTTTGTCTTCCAAAAAATCTTAAAATTAACACTAAATGGCTACTGCCCTTGCGTACATTTATTTATAATAAACTACTATCATATTATTTTAATGTAGGATTCATAAAATAATTTAAATAATAGTAAAAGTAAACATGTTTTTGTTTTCATTTATTTTGGTGTATTGGCGTGAAAAGTGACCTTCTCTGACTAGCTTCTTAAAAAGACAAACACAATTACATTTGTATTTATAATTAAGGCTGGTTTCTATACAGTATAGGATCTAATGACTAACTTTATGACCTAAGATAACAGGTGGTAACCAGTACGCTAAGTCTAAAGGAAACGGCTTTAAAAGAATAATAGCGAAAACACACCTATAAGCGTTTGAGGACAAAATTCTAACTAGAAGGTAGTTAGGTGGGCTAGGTAGCTTTATAAATATTTGTTTATAATATAGTACTAACAGGCACATTTATAATCGAATTTGCTTATAATTCCCATATAACCAATTACCATATCCCCGAGTGCTCTAAATATCAATTTACGTATACACAAATATAAAAATTTAAAGAATTTATACATGATAATGTAAGGATTATACGTTCTTTATTTCAACTTCCTTATAGGCTGAACAGTTATTTCTTTATTTTTAAAGTATAAATTATCCTATTCCACATATCCTCATTCAAAAACAGTAAGATATATTAACTTATCGTAGTAATTAAGCGCTCGCCACGAAGCCGAAAATCAGAAACAAAAGAATTTGAATAAAGGAACGAAGCCAAGGAAAGGAAGTCCTGGATCTAGGCAACATATTATTATGGTTTCATGTGCTTTTTTTAACAAAGCTGCGGACACCAGCTGTAATAAGTATAGCATCTTTTGTATATGGCTACTGTAATTTTTCAGCACCATACATCCATCCATGCGACATTAATAGTAACAAATTTACGGAATGCATTAAAGAGCAAATAGAAAAAAGTCTACCTGAATTTACGAAAGGTATTCCTGAGCTTGGTGTGCCTTCTACAGACCCTGTGCAATTGGATGATATTATCATTGACGGAAATGGATTGAAACTGAAATTCACGAATGCCTCTATGCACGGACTTAAGAACAGTAAACTTTCTGAGTTAAAGTGAGTATTATATACTAGTCGATGCAAAGAAAAAGATTCAACATTTTTATTAAACATAAGCTTCATAAAATATTTTAAAATATTCGAGATTGATCTATTTTCTTTGATTGATATCACTAAGCGGTATCTCTTTATCCATTCACGCGTCACTGACGAACTAAAAACATTGTCCAGCCACCTATCTCGAAAGAAATATACTTACCCTATCCTTGTTTTGTCCTCTAGACGGTGAAGGTTATAATTTGATTAGATTAAACTATTATGTCATATACTATATAATCAAGATTTTAATACTTACATATAAAGGGCATGTATAATTTTGATTAGTGTCACCAATTACGTAAATACAAATATCTCTGACGTTAATACGTTATCTTAATATTCGCACTGCCTTAAACGAATGTCACTTTCGTCATGAAATATCAATTATAAATCTATATAAATATGCAAAAGACAGTTCAAGGAATTTTGATCCTATATTTATAAACTGATTTCCTTTTTTTGTTTAATAGTTATGGATGAACTTTTAATAAATAAAAAAAAATAATCAAAAGTTACCAGTAAAAAAATTTCAAAACTGCTTTTTACCTAAAATTTTCAAAAATTATGCACGATTTTCAACGACTAGATCAGTGATTCCCAACCATTTCTCTTTCCCGTACGTTCGTTATCCTTTAAGAGTACCCATCCATACCTACCCCTAAAATGTGTCTCGTTTCTCTATCTATTGTCAATCTTAACTTTGAAATATACCTAGTACTGTCTCTAGAGACTTGTGATCTATAGAGAGTTACTGTAGGCGACTCTATATATGTATACATTAAAAAAGTTTTATTAATTTTTTATCATTTATTGTTTTGAAGGTTTCCATTTTTATAACAAATGGTACAGGGTTTTCAAATGAATTTCGACAAAAATGTTTTGATTTTTGATGTGACAGATTTGAACCTATCCAACCTAACCTATTTATATTAATTTCAGAACTTTAAACCTGAAACTTAATATTATTCAACAATCAGATCAATGTTGTACAATTTTTTTGAAAAACAAGTACAAAATAATAACAATGCCTAATATATTACATATTGTAGATATCATAATAATGTTTATATGTTTATATAAGTGTTTTAACTTCTTAGTATTTCCGCCATTACCAATATAATTTACCCCCAGGGTACACGTACCACAGTTTGGGAATCACTGGACTAGATACTAGATAGCAATTTGTAGTAATATAAAATAAACAACATTACCGAACTGGGAGTATTCCGCTGGATACTACTACCTAGCAATACCAACCAAGAGCTTCATAGTAGACTAAACTAAAATATGTTGACGATTTAACAAAAGAACGCTGTGTTACTTTAAATATTTCAACTTCATGGTAATATGAAACTATTTTCCTCGTGCATCTACATATAATCAAGAAATTATCCTTATATTTATCTGCTCGGCTATTCACTTGAAACAAAAGAATAACGTCTATAGTTTATAAAAATTCAAAGAGATTTCTTCAATTCATTTTAATAAAGAAGGCAAATAAACATAGATTATGAATTGATTGCGATCAATACAAGTAAGCGAATTAGTAAGAAATTTCTGAATTGATTTCATGAGTTTAGTAACGGGAATAAATAGGTATCTCTGATATGATTATGTGCTTCAAATTCAATAAGCAACAGAGAAAATGGTTTATCCTTAACTTTATTAAATGTTTTTAAACGCACCTAAGTCTTTGTTAGCGACCACATATTAAATATACCCTGTATATCATTTACGTATACGTATAAACCAAGAGGAAATGTAATAATGAAAATATAAATATCTGATCGGTAAACAATAATGAATCAATCGCGTGCTTCTTGTGGAAGGAAATCACACCACATTGTATGATAATTTATCACGTCCATATACTCACTGTGGTTACCTACGTAAAACACCGGCAAAGGACACCTAACTAATAGCAAATGGATTACTAAGCGGTAGCAAGTTAGAACTGGACATCTATCTATCGAAATGGGATCGAATTCTAGGATTCCGATAAAGAAAAATATGGTGATAAAACCATGACATTATGGATAGCCTTTCAAGTGATCGCCTCTCTATCAGCGAATTCTCACAGCCGCACTTCAGATCCAATATTGTTACGACTAAATATGTCATTATTTTTTACCACACCCTCAGACACCACAATGTGGTCAAACGCTTCTATTAAATACTTTAATATATATTTTGTTTGTACTGTTAATGTTGAGCGCTTTGGCCGTAATTTCGCTTATTGAAGTGAAGCTTTAGCATCGTTATGTTTTGAAAGTCGATGAAACGAAAAAGCGACAGTACGTTTCTGACGGACTTCGGATTTGTTCATCAAGTTTTTAAGAGCGTGGTTATCCCGGTGTAATAATCCGTGTATCTCATAGACGGTACGACGGAAAGGTCGGAGGTTCGAACCGAGCGTGTGAATTACACACATTAATTACAGGCATGTCTAACTTGCGGCTTCTGGGATAATTTGTAAAATAAAAAGAAATCTCATCATTCATTTAATTTTTCTGTTACTTCTAGAATGCTTATTGATAGGTATTATTGTTTATTTCAGGGTGAACATAGGCGATGCTAATGAAAAGTTCACACTAGCTTTCAAAAGCAACATGAGTTTAACAGCAAAGTATGATGTGAAAGGACAAATCTTAATTTTACCCATTTTAGGCCATGGAGACGCCGTTGTTAAAGCTAGTAAGTGAAATTATTAATTAAATGTAGAAAATTAAGATATAAAAATACTTTCATTAAAAAATTCTATATCTTCCGCAATTCGTTGTTATAATGATATGTAGTTTTCAAATGTAAAAGACTTTTTAAAACAATTTGAAATGGTACTAATCAAAATGGAAGATACTTCTAGAATAAATATATGAACGTGAGAGTCGGGTATTTCCTATTTATTACTTTTATAATATGTTATATTGCTAATAATATCTTTACAGAAAACGTGGTAGTGAGAATTGATAGCAAGCTTATCCACGTAAAAGATGCTAAGGGGGAACATTTAAAACTAACCTCACCGTCATACAAGTATGATATGGAAAACGCTGCATTCAATTTGCAGAACTTGTTCAATGGAAATATTGAGCTCGGTATGATATAACTATTTATTAAACTAATTTTTAAACCGACATTTAGTGTAGATTTTGATGAGAACACGAAATATTTCATTTGTACATTTGATATACATTGATCTACTTAGGACACAGTCTCTGAACCTTATTTTGCTCACCGCCCTCTTTGAGGATATGTTTCTTTCTAGAGTGCCCCATCTTCATTTTTTTGTGTTAATATTTTTTAATCTGTCCAAGCCCACTCTGCGCTATCTTAATGCCCCCTAATTTTCTATGGTCTTAATTTACTGCCCCTCGAAAATCTCAAACAAGGGAGGAGCATTATCGCCCACGTTGAGAACCTAGGATTTAACACTATTAATATTGCTATGGGTCTGCTGAATTTAATATAATCTGAAATAATGATTTTAGCGGAAACAACCCTTAAGTTTGCAAATGAGAATTGGCGGCAACTGATGGACGATCTCGCCCCTCCAGCTATCAAGCAGATTGTGAAAACAGTCGTGAAGGCAATAAATAAATTCTTTGCCCATACAACTATACAACAATTAATAGAAGGTTACCACAGTCGACCTTAAAATATACTATTGTTTATCTATATTTAGATAAAAAAAAATACAATTACTTTGTGATAATTAGTGATTTAGATTTATATTTATGATTAGATACAGTTGCAAGAATTAAGGGTTAATAGACGATTTTTCCCTCAAGAAATATTGATACAATTTCTTATAATACCATTATCAATAAAACGTTATCATTATTGTATGTTAATTTATTTATTACTTGCAATTTTTTTATAAATCTAATGACCATTATGTATATCCGTGATTTACGTATTAAAGAATTCCTTTATAAATAAATAAAAATATTGCAAAATGTTTTATTCACAACCAAAATTTCCATGGAATATGTATACAAAAAATATACTGAAGTTGTAAAACGAAAGAATTAAAATCTTTATTCTCATTTATTTTCTTACTGATTTAATATTTGTAACTGCCTCGGTGGCGCAGCTATATTACATACGACTGTCGTTATGAGGTCTCGGGTTCGATCCCCGGGTCGGGTCAAGTGATATTGGGTTTTTCTATTCAGTATCATCCCGGAGTCTGGAATTTGTGCCCGATATGGCGACAGGCTCGCCTCCTGCCACATCTGGGACGGAACTAAGCTAGGCGAAATGTGGGTGGTGTAGTTCGCTATTTCACCTCTACCTAACCTTTCGGGGATAACAGGCGTGAATTTCTGTTATGTTATGTTTAATATTTACATCTTCGTCTCTCTATCTATTCAATCAAAAGTCGTCATTGCCATAATCGCCATTTTAGGCAGGCGGATTGGCGATCGCAGTCAGGTGTTTGTATAACTCAGAGGATACTGTTACCCATACCCTGGTCCTAGTACCTGTATCCTTTAGTCGCCTTTTACGACACTCACGGGAAGGTATGGTATTGTACTATTCTTAGCCGCCACCTCACGGCACAATCTTAATTATTATGAGAATATAGTTTTGTTAAATCTACATATGGAGGAAATAATTTCGTGTTAACACTGAACATTTCAACTAGCTACGTACATATTATGTTATTTTTCAACCATATTATATTTCTTTTTTCAGTGTTTATACAGAATATTTATTCGACAAGGTAAATGAAAATTATGTAGTACTATTAATAGTTGATTTCAACTATTTATAATCATTGAATTGAAACGTGCACATGTTATTTTTTTAAATCAATTAGACATAAATGACTGAACATGTGATATAATTATAATGTTATTGCTCTCAAGTTTTGCTTATATGAATTTTAATTGTATTTGCAACTCTGTTGATTGCGCGTAATTCATATACGATTATAATTTTTTGTACTATCTATTAAAGACAATGTGACTTTTTTACTTATATCCGCGATTCATTTCAATATCTTTAGTTACATACTAATTTTATTTATTAAAGCATTTTAATGATTTTTTTTCTTATTAAACATTACTGTTTGATACAACTTTCAAATAAACGGTATTGTGTTAGTCTCTATGCTAAGTGACACTGTATTTATAATATTATTGTGTCGAGTACCCATAAAAATGAAACAATAGAAAGACAATAGGAAAACAATGGAAAGCTGGATTAAACGCCAGGAAGGTGCTCAAGGGGTAAAGGGTCTATGAGTAAATTATTATAAAAGATTTTTAACAAATGATAAATAAATAAAACATGATTTTTATTTCATTTTTTTTTTTAATTTTCAATGTAAAATTAATATTAAAAAACCCGTTCCTAAATGTTTTCAATTGACGACTTAAAACTCCAATAAGTATCTTCTCGTCCATCTCCATATCTTGAATTATTATAACATTTAAAAATAAAAAATAATTAATAAAGCACCTCTTTGAGTATCATTCGTAATTATATTAATTCTCTCTTTTCAACAAATACCAATTACTGATTCAGATTTTTCACCAACGTCACAAGAAGAAACAAAATTAGTAATTATGATAAATTATCAGCATTAAAATAACATTATCGTGATTGGAAAATACTCATGATATCTTTCAGTAATTAAGATAAATCTTAATTTGAAATTTAAGAGTGATATAAGACACAGTTGCATTAGTTTTGTTATTTTATTTTTTTATACATATAACCTAAATCAATGATAAGTTACTAACATATCATAGATTATGGATTTTGTCGTTCATTACTGGTATCACTGCTGGTGGTAAGGTCGCTTCTCCTGCTACTAATAACCGATGATTCGGCTAGTGTTCGAAGTGATATGTTATCATTTACACTAGAACCACTGGTGGTTTTCCATCTAAATAGCTTGTCTCGTTTGTACCATATGACTACACTAAGAACCGCAATTAATACAACAGCCCCGGCCGCCATTCCTGCGATGTCAGCTCTAAACCGAGGTGCATTACTTGCTGAAAGGAATTATATTACATGAGATTTTGTTCATATTTTTCTTTACGTGACTGGAGCTCTTGTCCAGTTTTTGGTTAGTCATACTATATTTCGTTATTTAATTCATTAACTTACAGGATATACCTCTATATTATGTACTTTTGGTCGCTTAATATAATTTGTGCACAATTGAAGTGTATTGAAAATAATAACAAGGGCCGTGAATTCGGAAATCTCATGACAACTCCTTTGGATTAGCTTTAATAAATGGCCGCCATTTTATTGGAGGACTAAATAAATGTTAGGCTCAAATAACTTGTAGTCATGCCCGAAATAAATTGTAACTGGATATAGGTTACCTAAACCTTTTTTTTTTTTTTTGACGGGGGTAAATGCAAAAAAAAACCCCCCGGGGCCGTCCGCCGCATTTGAGATAGGGGCGATACGGGGTTGCAAGGCATGTCGCCGCCTGCGGCGAACCCACCAGGCCCGTCTGTGCAATGGCCCAGTGGGGGTGGGGGAGAACTTCTCTACCCCACCTCTTTGCCCGCCCCCCCGAGGGGAGGCATGACCTGCTGGTCAACAAACCGGGGGGGGGGGACGTAAGGTTACCTAAACCTTTTTTTTTTTTGACAGGGGGAAATGCATTTACGCACTACCCTTATCTATTGTATTTAGGGGATCAAAATCCCCCAATACAATAGATAAGGGGGCACGGAGTGACGAGCTCCGTGCCAGTGTGGGACTCACCCGGGCGTGAAGCGCCCGGAAATACCCACTAAAACCCCCCGGGGCCGTCCGCTGCATTTGGGATGGGGGCGACACAAGGTTACCTAAACCTAGCAACTACTATTAAACTTTTGCATATTCTTACTTTAAAAGTTACACTTATAAATATATATATATATATATATATATATATATTTCACGTCGCAGTGTTTGTCCCAAATAAACGTCAACACTACTCAACCAATATTAATTATATTTTGCACACCTGTCAGTATTAGCCCTATTTAAAAGATCTCTTTCATAGATAGAATATATTGTATTGCAAATTAAACGTTATTTATAGGATAAAATAACACGATCAAGGTAGGGTGACAGCTATAATACATTGCACCTACAGAATGAAATTGACTACAGTCAAAAATCTAGATATTTAGTCAAGAGTCATAAAATAACTCTCAATGAAACTATGTAATAATTTTCTTAAAATATAAGTTCCAACATTAATTATGAATCTATAAACAAATATTGACGAATAAACACAAAGGTCTTTTAAAAACTTTACTTGCCGTTCATGTAAATAAAACTTCATTCAAAACTAAAATTTTTTCTGTATTAAGGTACTTACAGTCAACGTGAAGTGTAATCGTATCACGAGACTCTAAGGTTTCGTCATCTAAAAGTCCAGCGCAAGTCCATTCACCGATATCGTCCTCAGTCACGGGATATATTTCCATTGAACAGTCTCCGTAATGCAGTTCTCGGCCGGGGGTGAAATAGAAACGATCCAAGATAGCACTAAAAAAACAGTTTGTCTATACCACTATTATAACTTGATAACTCAATATATATATATATATATATATTGTAACAAGAAGGTAGCTGACTAAAAGAAAACTCCGCCACGGTGACGTCAGTTCGACGCATAAACGGACGCTTCAACTGGGGAGTGGGGCGTCGACGCGTCACTTATGTTCGAACCTCCGGTAGGAGTAATATTGTTCTGTGGTTCGAACGGCCGACCATACGGACGTACTAGGGAATCGCGATACAATTATTATCTGTGATAACTGTTCGCCTACATAATATTTTTTTTTTTAAGTTTATTTCTGGTAGTTTTTAATTATATATATATATATATATATATATTGCCGTGTGATTCCGGCTTAAGAATATATATCACCCCATATCAACCCGTGGGTGTCGTAAAAAGCGACTAAGGGATACATCAGGGAATGGGCAACAGCATCCTCTGAGTACCACAAACGCCTGACTGCGAACGCCAACTCGCCTGCCAAGGGTGGCGATTATGGCGATTCCCCCCTTATCTAGACCTATGTCTAGCAGTGGATGCCTTTACGGTTGGAACGGAACTCTATATAATCGCTTGAGAATGATAGATAAAGTAAGGAATAGTGTGATAAGGGAACGTTGTGGTGTGTTAGAGGATGCAGTGACAAAGATCGAGAAAGGAATGCTCGTTGAATGGACGAATGAAAGAAGATTGACTAATTACATTCACAAGGTGAGAGTGACTGGACAAGTCGGTAAAGGTCGACCTGGGTGAACTGACTTCGACCAGATCAAAGACGTTCTGAAGATTGTCCACGATCAAAAGTACCCGTGAACGAAGAACGTGTATAAAAAGCGCTCATGATTCTAGAAGAAGCTAGAGATGTGTGTCAGGTTCATCTATATTTATACTAATAAAAAAATTTAAGTGTCTGTTTGTAATATCAAAATATATTTTTTACTAAATAGATATGAATGTATACACGATACCTAAACCAAAAATGCAATTTTTAAAATTTTTGTCTGTCTGTCTGTTTGTTTCTGGTAATCTCCAGAACGGCTGGACGGATTTTCACGGGGCTTTTATTGGTAGATAGCTGAAGTTACTCCGGGTAACTTAGGGCACTTTTAGTTTTCGAAAAGAATTAGGGTTACACGTAAAAAAAAACTCATAAAAAATTGAATAAAATCCGATTCAATGCACAGTTACCGCAAATTCCCTGTTAATTATATCGCATAATGCAGTTAAATCCGGATCGAATGTCTAGTATGTAGAATTGAACAGACGCTTTGGATCAAATATTTAACTTTTTATTGAATTTCCAATAAAATAAATATACTAATGTATATATAAAAAAACAGCGTGTATCAAGTATTTCTTAGCACAACAAAAAATAATATACCTACGGATATTTTGTATTTTTAAACTATTGTTTAAAGGGTGATAAAAATAATATGCGAACTTACTTTTCACGGGTTACTGAAGAATCGAGGCTTATTCCCAAAAACGATGGTGATAAAAATCTGCAATAAACAAGCGGACGATTCCCGTTCGATGTGTGACAGTACAGGGTTGTATTCCCGCCGCGTACAGCCGACACTTCTTTCTTATTCGCGGCCAAAGGCCCCGTTACTCGAACGTTCACCCGATCTGTTAACTCCACTCCCAATTGATTCCTCGGGCCCATGTGACAAACCCATTCGCCGGCGTCTTCTTCAATCGCATGAGGGAACGTTATGCCACAGTCCCCAGACTGGAGACTTTCTCCTACGTACCTGTTGAATTTATCGTTGAAGTGACAGAATAGTCATAAACGACTTCCAGGTATCTCTCTCTCTGTTTAATATTTTCAAGTGAAGCGTCTTTAGCGACGTTGAGCGATTCTCGGAGTATGGGCGAAACTTATAGATTCGCTTTAATAATGCTATGGCACCAGCCGTCGACTTGCTACAGTATGTCAAGTATAAAGCTCGGTCTACACAATCGCCCAACGCATTGGGCGATTGTGTGAACGGCTATTTTGCGTGCGTTTGTAGTTGGCAACATGCGTTGGCCGGCCACTCGAATGTTGTCGGTTTTTCATGAAAGAGCGTTTACACCAGAGTTCCCCAAACTTTTTTGTGTCGTAGACCCCTTGCCATGTTTTTCCGTCTTGGGTAGACCCACCCCCTACTTACCTGATATTGATTTCTTGTAAATTTCTAACTGTAGTGAAGTTTAGTGTTAAAAACTTAAAGTAATAACACATGTTAATTTATACATTTATTAATTGAATTTAAATTGAAACTACTCAAAATAAAATTTTGTATCTGTTATGTAAAATATACGTAACATTAAATATACATAAAATAAACTATAAATAAAATAACATAAGCAATAAGTCAATATTTTTAGTGAGAAGGATGAACCTGATGCACATTCCACATTCGTATTTATAGAGTGTCGAATTGAACGAGTCAGTTCAAAGTAGCGAAGTTCTGAGACTGCGACTCTCAGGTTTATACAAGTTCAAAATGTATTACGACCACAAAGCGAATACGAACATCCTACAACTTACACAATTTTATAAACATATATAATATTTTTTTTACTTCATAGGTACTTTTATAAACAATGTATATGTTTTGATATTATAACATAGTATGATGTAAGTAAATAGGTACTATCAGTGTATGTGTTGAGATCCACCATCGTGGTTTTCATTTCATGGAGCCCTAAATTTTTTTTTCACTGACGTAGACCTCTTGCAGGTTGTCATAGACCCCTAGGGGTCGATATAGAACACTTTGGGAATCACTGGTTTACACGTTGGTGACGTGTTCAGTGCGACGTTCATCGTCAATGGCGGTAGACGTTTCGCGCTAAGTAAAAAATTACGTTCCCTAATTTTACTATTTATACAAATATATACTGAAACGAATGCATTTATAATAAAATATACAATACTTTGATTTAAATTTAAAAAAAAAAACAAACAGACGAATTGATAACCTCCTCCTTTTTGAAGTCGGTTAAAAAAAACTCACCAAAATAGCTGGTCATCATCGACTTTTTCCACGGGAGTATACTGTGTCCCGTTCGGATGTTGGAACCAGCAATAGGTCAGAGATACGTCAGCTCGACACATTATCGTATAACCCATGTCCTGTTGCACAAAAAAACTGTACTTATTTCATTCTCATCTCTCTGTAGATCCCGCCTTATTCTAGAATCTACGACGAAAAAAAAAAACAAAGTTTCCCTTATTTATTTACCTATTCCAATCAACCGTGTTTATTATTGCAGTTAAAATTTCGTCAGCGGCGTTGAGCGATTCTCGCTAGGAGAAAAACTTATAGATTCACGTTACCAATGCTATGACGTCAGCCGTCAACATGCTACGATCAAGTGTAATGCCACGCAGAAATAAATAATAAAGTTTATACTTACGCAGCCTATCATGTTTTGATTATGAACAATCTATAAAAATGTACGTAATTAATTATCGTATAGATGTAAAGACCAGACATGTTAAACGTTATGTTATCTTAGTAATTTCAACTAGCAAATTATGAAATTTAAACATTAAAAAAACAGTTTGTCCCACGTTTCGAGTTTTCCCTTCTGTTAGGATTCCCCGTGACTGCCTAGTTTCTTCTTTTTTTGTAAATAATACACATTAAGTATTACTTTTTAACCTAATAAATATCTAGTCTCATTCCATACATTTTAAACAATGTAGTTGATTGCGTGCAAGGTAATTATAAACAGCGTTTATGATAGAGATATGAATGAATTAACAGTAACACTTTTCATTCTCATCAATTACCTATATCATTCGATAAGGCAAATTAGGTATGTTAAATCCGAAACATTCCAGTTTATACCGGTGTAGGTACACACTAACGTAGTTCGTGTTTGGAATGTGCAAAAAAGTGATAAAACCGCAAATAGAAACTAATTCCTGGATGTATTTTACTAAAATAATATTAATTCAACTAATTCAGGTGTTAGAATAATTAAGGTGAGGGTAGTGCGTAAAGGTAAGGGTAGTGCGTAAAGGTAAGGGTAGTGCGTAAGGTAAGGGTAGTTCGTAAGGTAAGCGTAGTGCGTAAAGGTAAGGGTAGTGCGTAAAAGGTAAGGGTAGTGCGTAAAGGTAAGGGTAGTGCGTAGAAGTAAGGGTAGTGCGTAAAGGTAAGGGTAGTGCGTAAATGCATTTCCCCCCGTCAAAAAAAAAAGGTGTTAGGATATTTGTTTACATATAAATACGTATTTAAATTAATTAATTATACATAAAACATATTTAATAAATAGATTTGAAACATATGGTCAACTATGTATCTTGTTCATTGTTTTATTGAGAAGCAAATATTTTATAGTATGCGATCGATACATCATGGGTACACTTATATAGAGTATGTCACGTGGATTAAAAGATATTACATTTACAGCTTACCCGTATTGGACTCTGTGACTCTAACCAACGCTTGCAAAGGAGTTTGCTGACGTATTTGGTTACCGACCCATTCCTGGACACCGACAGTACATCTCCAAGAACCATACGACTGCGGTATTGGAGTTTCTATAGTCATGCCGCAATGCCGTTTCCCGAAACCATCACCGTAATAGCTACAGTTACGAAAGTTTATATTATTATAAACATTTATTTTTAAAAATGATCTTAACAGATTTAATGAAAATAAATATAACACTAAAAAGGTATTATTGACTCTAACCGTATATACTAAAGAAAATTCAAATGACTATTGAAAGATGGCGACAGAATTTTTGGCAAGCTTGAACTCGATAGTTCCGTAGCTTTGAAATTTTAAAGTAACGCAGTAATAGATGAATATGGGGAGATATACATCACAGATACCTAGGTTCAAATCGATACAAGAATAAGACATTTGTGCTTGTGTTCAAAGATATTTTCTCAATCTCTAGTTTTCTAACCAGGAATACCTAGAGTAGCCTAGTCTACATAACCCTAAAAGATTACCATAATACGACGATATGCTTTATTAGTTAATTAACTAGAAATCCAGTATTTAATTTTATTCAGTAGAAGCCGCTAAAAAAGGTAACATTGATAAAATGTATCTTACGTTATCATTAGGATTTATGAATTTTTGTCAACATACCTGTGCACACCGTCACTTAAACCATCCATGATATTATATCCAGAGGGTTCATTTGTCTTTTGAAACCGGCAAAACGTGATATTTTTGGAAGTGTGCAAAATATTACAATATATATGTAATTTATTTGTATTTCTATCGCGAATATATCCTGTATCGAGACGTTCAGCTGAAAAAAAAACCCATGCCAAACATGAATTTCTATTAAATATAAGATTATAATAATCTTAAAACTTTCGTCGAAAATGTAAGACGGAAAAGTCCAATAAATTTAATAAGGAAATCAAAAAACCTTATTAAGATTTCAAAGGTATGCTTTGTATTCGTTGATATTTACATTTGTGAAATGTAAGTTTGCCCTTTTTCTAAGTCAACTAAGAAGACCTTCGGTACAAACGAATAACAGAAGAAAAATAAATTTAATATTCTATATTGAATCTCTAACCTTCGACGGTCACCCGTCTCTCGATCTGTAGTTCAGATATCTGGCCCGGAACACCAAGAACAATATTCCAATTCCCTTGAACAGCTCTGGTTGTACGATCTAAGGTGACACGGCAATGGCCGGGTATGAGAGAGCTCTCAGAAAACGGCTGTGCAACAAGACAATACGCATTATTCAATGTAGTAAGTTCAACTTGGGTATTTGCTTGTCCATCTTGCAGAGATATGGGAGATCCTGAATAGTCAGGAACGCCGTCTGCAAAA
Organism: Samia ricini; assembly: GCA_014132275.2. Classification (NCBI taxonomy): domain Eukaryota; kingdom Metazoa; phylum Arthropoda; class Insecta; order Lepidoptera; family Saturniidae; genus Samia; species Samia ricini. The sequence continues at coordinate 25,995,199 of AP028159.1, read as the reverse complement.
CAAATTTTATTATTATATAAATCAACTAGGCATTATGTAGGCGCACGATTAGATCCTTTCCCGGAATTAAAAAAAATTTTGATTAGATAAATCATATCGTCGTATTTCAGTATCGTCAGATTACTCTGGGTATTACTGTTTTAAAAATTAGAGGTTAAGAATATTCCTTTCGATTTAAATACAAACGGCTTATTTCTTGCAACTGACTGTTGGTTCTTAATACTAGTCCTGAAGTATTTATTCTTATATCGATTTGAAAGAAACGATATAGACTTATGTTGATTTGAGACAAACCTTCTACAAGTAGCTCAGACCACCCGATTTGTGTATCATTGCCTCTAGTAGCTGTTAATCTCCAACGACCTTCATCAGTTTTTGTCACATTCCTAATTCGTAAACCGCATCCTTCGCTCCAACTCTCGTACCTTTGCAAAAATATTTTAAGACGATTAACGAATGTGTTGGATTCTAGAAAGGTTTTAAATAACAATTTTCAAGCACTAATTTAAACATACAACAAAAATTATGTAAATTGAAACATATTATTACGATATCACATTTTATTAGGCAAGTCAGTAAAGATAAGTCAATCTTATTATCATGAGGAAAAATGTATTGTCACGAAAGTGGGTAACGGAAAATGTTAAAATTATAAAAGAATTTATTCCTGAGAGGCGCACACAAACACCACAAATTTAATTCGCACTAAACGCCGTAACTATGGATGTTCCAGCAGTGCCTAGGCTCAGGGCGGAAACCCTAGAAGGGTGCAGAAATAAGCAAACCAAAAGCGTTGATGGCTTAATTAGTAGTTCAGTCAGATTTAACGACAATGGACGCGAATTCAAACCGACCTATCCAACTCTAAAATCGGCCTTAGTTTTTAATAAAGGAAGATATCACGAAAAAAAACCATAGCTTGGTGGTAGGACATTTTCTAACAATGCCTGCCTGGGTAGCTACAATAGCTACCACCGTCAAGTTAGAAAACCTATCGCCAAATACAAATAGATGTGTTCCGGCAGCATCGATTGAAAACCAGCACTTGTAGGCTTAGTGTGTTTACCATCCTTGACCATATCGTCACTTATTATCAGGTGAAATTGTGGTCAAAGCACTGAACTTATAGCCAATGAAAAAAAAATTGAGTCATACATGTTTGTCATACAAGTTAGTAGCATACTTATATACAATGCCTATCATTTATTGCATAATATGGGTCTAGATGCGCCCTTTTATCAGCAGTATACACTGCTTATATTTATTGAAATTTTACCAACTCTCACTATTTTTAAACAAAAATGTAATCTAATTATGTAGACAGTGTGTACTTCATTGTCAGAGCTAGGTAACATTACAACGGGTTTTAGTGGGTATTTCCGGGCGACTCTCGCCCGGGTGAGTCCCACACTGCACGGAGCTCGTCACTCCGTGCCCCTTATCTAGTTTACTGGGGGACTTGATCCCCTAAGTACAATAGATAAGGGTAGTGCGTAAATGCATTTCCCCCCGTCAAAAAAAAAAAAAAAAAAAAGGTAACATTACAACATTTTTCAGGTATCAGCGGGCGAATTAAAAGCTAGTTAGAGGATTGCCTATGGTATTTGTAGATCGCTTTCAGTTCTATTTCGTTCTTCGCACGGATGTCCAATTCCAACCGAACTGTCTTGTCTAATCCTTATGTAGTTCATATATAGTAAAATCGAGGAATTCCAGAACAACCCAGAAATTTCAAAGGTCTATGATATCTTTACAGTTCAAGGTAAATGTTTTGTTTACAATTCAAGGTCGATGTTTTGTTTACTATTAATTGAAGGTCAATGTGTTGTTTACAACTCATGTTATGAATTTCGTCAACCAAGTCTTGTATAATTATTTGTTAGTCATTGTTTCGTTATAGTAATTTCGTATTTTCTTATCGATTATATCTATACTCTATATACTTATAATAAAACTGTAAATAAATAAAATCTGTACAATAAATAATATTGAGAAAAACCACTCGGGAGATTAGAACACGATTTTTGAAATTTTTGTCTGTCTCCACATGTATCACGCAAAAATTTGATATGGTATTGTTGTGTACATACCGAAATAATTTAACTAAGATGTAGGATCAAAAAAATAAATTAAAAAACTCATCCCAAAAGGGGTGACAAAGGGATACAAATTTGTATAGAAATTAAATTTTCTTTTCTTCGCCAAAATTTAAATCCCGACATAAATATTTTACCAATAATATCAACTTACCTATTACTTGGAGGGTGTTCCACAAAAAAAGTATTTCCATCAGGTTTGGTAACTTGACAAGTTTCTTGATTAATTAGATTAGTGCTAAGTTTCACTAGAGCTTCATGCCCCTGAGCAACATGCAACTGGGGAGGCCAACCTACGCCTTGTTGCATTGATAATAAATTTCCTAAACGTACATCGTAGGTCGTTTGCGCTATTCCATTATAGCACCATGAGATTACTAAAATTAGGTATACATTATTTAAATTTAAATAGAAACTAACTGATCTAGCTTTCTAGCCAAAAAAATTTAGTTCGAACAGCTACCTAATAAATTAAATATTTCAAATAATCATTTATAAATTGGCATTGAAATATTTGATTTTGACATTTTTTTTATGCATAAGGTTTCATTAAGATCGTCAAAAAAAAACACAGACTCATAAAATATGTCTACGGTTCAGAAAGGTCACACTAAAGTCATTGTTTTTCTTTTGATGTTCAATTATAGCGTAGAGTCATTCCCAGAAATTTTTCGTAGATCTTCGTTCGATCTATTCGGACGGCGCCTCACTAATAATCTTATTTCAGTATAATAAATTATATTCTTTGTACACATTTTAAAACACTCTCTACATTATTCACTAAACAGAAAATAAGATTAAAATTATCTTACATTCTTTCACGTACCTAATAACACCAAAGTAGGTATCATGTTTATTTGATACATTTTTATGGCTTATATTGTTAATATGTTAGACAAAGATTCGGCACATTATTTCACGGAGTCTGTCCAATTCTGTTTACTTCGTTACTATAGTTCGTTAGACAATATCGTTTTTATTCACAGTGTATCGATATTTATTTCTTTCAAATAATAATAATAGGTACTATTAGATGTACGATAACATGATTACCTGATTGTTTTACTAATACTTACGCAACAGTCCAAATCCGATTCATGCATAACGTATGTTAAATGTATTCCTTTTAATATAATAATCGATATATTTAATAGGTAATTTAGATTAGATAAAATTTATTGTTAAGTCGGTACAGATGCGCGTACTAACCCCACCAGACGGGACTAGCATTAGGAAATCATATTATGATGTGGCTCTACCGCTCTAGATATGTAAATGGTGTGAAGTGGCTGGGTTAATATCTAACACTTCAACTATTTACATGGTCTAAACAATTTAGTAAAAATGACGAAAAAACTATTGCAAATTTATTCATTTGCTACAGTAGAGTAGTATTCTAGTTTAACAGACATTTTTTATACAGAGATAGTTAACCTTTACGTTTTTTTTTTCAAAATCAAAAAATTCTTTATTCAATTTGCGCCCTGAGAAGGCGTTTATGAACGTTAAAAACTATACTGTTTCGGAAAACAACCCAGTTGATAAGAGCCGGCAAGAAACTTGATCTGGTTTTTTTTAAGATAAAATTATACAATGTATAATAATAAACGGTTTTAGCGGAAGCAAAAAGAGGGGTGTCACTTCCAGACATCACTATCGCTCACGTAATGATCCACCCTGTAGTAACCTTTGGATATTAAAACCTGTTTGACATGATGCTCAAACTTATCGTCAGGTAAATCGGTAATGTTCTTTGGTACCATGTTGTAGAACCGGACACTATTGCCTAAAAATGCTTTTATTGGTCTTACTAACCCTAAGGGACAGCTAGTTTGTGGTTACTTCTAGTATTAAAATTATGCCGGCCGTTTGCTATATCAAACTTGTTTACATTTTTGCGGACGTACATTAAATTGTATTCCTTAAACTTATTCTTCAGTGATTTGCAAGGTCCCAAACTGTAAATGGCTCGAACTGCACGTTTTTGTATTAAAAATATGGTATCCATCTCAGCTGCTGTCTCCCACAGCAAAATGCCGTAAGACATCAAGCTATGAAAGTAAGCAAAATAGACTAACAGTGGAATTTTACGAACTGCAAATGCCTTTTCGCCAAAGCTTTAGCTTTACCTTCCATAGTGTTCATTCTGCACCACAGATTGATTGATACTCGCCGGCTGTTCTCGAAATGGAAATATTTATTTCCAAAACTTACTTCTTGACATCTTTCTACTTAAATTCTCAAATTTGTAATGCTACGCTGAGCTGATAAGTAAACTAGATCTTGACCCTTGGTATTTTGTTGAGCATCAGTCTAACTCTTGAACTAAAAATTTTATTTTACAGATACCTTACCCACTACAAGATCTGTTTCTATATTTACGTGAATCCTGTTATTAAAATCATTGCATCACTCACTTCATTGCAAATGGCAACACGAAAAATGAATCGAGTACGTCTTTTAAACTAGGATACATACATATAATAGCCTAGCTAAATTCTTACTACTAACAACTTTGGGCGTCATTACGCGGTGATGGCCCAGTTGGTATTGCAGTCGGATTCCGCATCAATGAACGCAGGTTTGAGTCCACGTGTCCAAATCTAAAATGAGTCTGAGCTTTCGGAAAACGTAGTGAGGAAACTATAGCATGGTAGCTAACATCCTCAGGTTTAAAAACAAGTCGTCAACCAGACAGTGAGAACCAGTACCTCTAAGGCTTAGTATGTTTACCACGACATCGTCATCGACATCAGGTGAGATTGTGGTCAAAGTACTGATTCTATACAGTGTGAAAAAACTCCATCAAAGTAATGTCAAACGAAATCGAGCACAGCGTGAACTGGCCACTCTTTACTCACTTATAAATTAGAAGTAGGTAGTAGAATGCGACGATTATGTGTCCAACTGGATTGCAACCACAATACATAGTAATATGATCAGGCTTTTCACATTTCGAGGTCAGTTAACGCCTTTCCAGATACCGAAACGCTTCGCAAATTAACATAGCTTCTGTGAATGCCAATGGATTATTTAACCATCCTATGCTTATCATAGAGTATATTGGTGCAGCTTCATCGTGCTCGATGTTCTAATCATTAGCCATCAAACTATTGAAAACATCCGCAAATAAAATTGATATTACTCATAAATTAGCATCACCAGATCAAACTCAACCAGCGTTGTAGATATCGAACTTTACACAAATTTACAAGTAAGTACGCTTACATCGGCCAAACCGGACTTTCGATCAATTTCTAATTGAAACAATCACATAAAATTGTGATTTCGCCACACAGTTCACGGGTGTGGACGGTTGTGCGATGTTTCTACAGATGGCATCGCGACCACGCGAGCCAAGTGCGACCCCTTCTTTAGTAAAATCGCGCTAGCGTCCACCCGCAGTGAAGCGAAATCATTGATTCTGGAATACCCATTATGCTTACTTGATATAGTGGTATTGGAATTGAATTTCCTCACCACGCCGATTACAGGGAAATTAATTAACCAGCGTTATTTTCAAGATTAATCGACAATTAAAAATCCCTTAACGTTAGTAAAACCACCATATCGTTGCACTTGTGAGTAAAAATGCCGTGTGACACCTACGATAGAAGTATTTATTCCACACGGAAACAGTATACCTATATTTTACACACGTGCACACATGTATATACGTCACTGATTAGGATACTTTCATAATAATTAATCAAACTCTTAAGATAACACTGTTGACTAGTTCGTAGACTATACTAGACGTTGATCGCTTGCAGTTTACTTCTTATTCGCTGTAAACAGAAATTGTTACATAACCGAACGCACTCTAACCACCATCCAACTATACGTGCTGGACCTTTTTTTTTTTCGAACCTAGCTAACGTTGTTGACCGGAAGGCCCTTTACAGCTTCACCGTGACTTTGGGGGCGAGTGCTGAAGGCACTCAGCCGCAAAAGGTGACTAGCACAAGGGCTACCAAAATGGTACGAACCTCGGCTTGGCCGTCACCTGAGTGTAAAACTCTTTCGCGAGTTTGAACCTAGCTATTCCCTACATTTTTTATTTAATAATAATAAAAAAAAGTACCTTACAGGATCTATGTACCTGCGTGTTATGTGCAGGAGCCCGGTAATACACTTTATATATTTTATAGTCGGATGGCGGAACGATGCGTCCGTGCAACAGAGTACCCGGCATGCGTTACCACAGCGCTAAATTAATTGTACTCACCTGTACCGGTCGACACTGATGCTCTGGAGACAGGTGGAAGTAGGGTGTGTAGGTTTTATGTAGGGTCAAGTTATCAACGTTCATATCCAATGTTCAATACAACAACAGTTATACACAACACTATTATAATCTTTTTATAGTTGAATTCACAATCAACCAAGTAACAAGCAATTAAATATATGCTTCGACGTTATATACAACAATACACGTCGACTCGCGGACTCAACTCGACTGCAAATCCAGTCGCGGTACGTCACAAGCAAAACTACGTACCCTCAATAATTCATTCAAGACGGAAAAAAAAAAAATTAAAAGGTATTAAATACCTGCTTATACTAAATGTCTAGGAATTTTTTGTTTTTCAATCGATCAAGGCGTTATTTTGCGGGAGATACATTGTAAATAATACAGTTGATGTTGCTAATTCCGCTTCAAATGATTTTCAGCTGTTACGTCTTTTGTTAAAGTTATCTTTGTTTGTTCCTAACAAGGTTAAGTCTATTTTGAACTAGTGTGCTGTGCAGCCCGCTATTCAGATCCGTCAGGGCAATACCGTCCGTCAGTCAGTATGGATACCACACCGACGGGGTCTGGACTCTACCATATCGCCGAACCAAAGCGCGAAGGGGCGGCCCTTAACTTCCATTGCGCTCGTGATGCCACGTGGGAAATGGCCAGGTCTGGCTGGGGTTGCCTCCTCCGCGGTTAGTGACCTGGCCTTTTTGGTTGGTCATCCGCTGTTGGATGTTCGCGGGTCAGTGTTTAATCCATCATACCGTGTCGCTTCTTCATGGTAGTAGAGGACGGTCGAACATAGGGTTTAGTGGGTAGTTTCGTTCCCTCGTGTTATTCCCACATTTCTCTCAGTACCCCCGTATGGGAGGGCGTGCGTAAATGTATTTCCCTATGTAAAAAAAACCTATTTTGAGCCTTTACAGCATCACCGGATTAAATGACGTGTGCTTAGGACAAAGGCGGGAAATGTAATTAGCAAGAGGAGAGTAGAAAGACCCGGAAAGACCGAGAAGGATATCTTGTTTGTTGTATTCCCTTAATTATTTTATTGTTGTGATGATTTAATATTTAAAGCTAAATGACAGTTTATTACGCTTCTTAGTTTTCAGTTATATACCACGAGAATACTTTATCCATAGCAGGGGTTCACAAAGTATGCGCCACGGCGCTTGGTGCGTCGTAGAAAGTGAAGAAGGGCGCCGTGAAGCGAGGTGAGGAGGGTGAAAAGAGGATTTCAAACAATTGTTAAACCTTATCCCACGCTTACTTAATACTAATTGTACATAAACACAATAGATATTAGGTACACTAAATTTTAATATCTATATATTATTATTCTCATAATGAAATTACTTATGTTCTTAACTCCAAACATATTATAGATGATATTTCTAAAATCAAATACCTAATAATCCACGATTATTTTTATATTTCAATTGAAATGCAAAGTTTTGTTAAATGCATATCGTGAGAGATATACCTACTTCTAATATCAACGAAATATATTCATGATGACAATTTAACCTACCAGATTTCATTTTCAAGCACAGAAAAGGTTAAAGCGATTTTCACTAATATTTAGAAGTAAACAAACATTTACCAAACCTCAAAATAGTTAAATTAAAACATCGAAAATTGTCAATTTTTTTAACATTCACGCTTTGACCTCATACTTTATTAATATTTTCACACTTGTTTTATTTTCTCGGCCTTTCGGCCTGGATACACCAGGCCGTGGTAAAAGTATCCAGTGATTAAAAAACTAATAAACGCAGGCGATCAACAAAATTTAAAGTGAATACAGTGAATCCAGTGTGACAAAATATAACCTGGTGAAACGTCGAGAAAGCAAAACAAGTGCACGTTCTAGTAATATTAATAAAATATAGAAAAATGTATAATGTAAGTTCTTAAATTAGAAAATTCGTTCCACAATAGAGGTGCGTTTTCGTAAAACGTTTCAACAAACATCGTCTAAACACAGTTTTTTTTTGTTATTGCTGTCTCTATTTCCATAGCTGATTTAATTGTCGTTAGTTAAATTGCTGTAAACAATACATAAATCGATCAAAATCTACTACACATTATTACGAACTTACTAAAATGTCTTATCTGTAGAAAAAATAAATAAATTCGTGTCCCGAAAAAAACACATGTATCGTTTTGTGAAAACGCACCTGAAAGTTATAAGTAAGGAATTTGCTTACTAGTCCTGATAAGGTGGGCTAACAAGGAGTGAGAGGGGGGTGCTGTGGGAGTAAAAATTACCAAAATCATCCGTACGGAATTCTTCAACGACCCCTAAATCATAATACGTGATATTACACTAGTAGGTAAATAATGGTGACATTTAGCGCACGTACTTATTTCGACTTTCAATATTTATCAAGTGTTAATTAATTATTTTGATTTAAGATAACAGATTGAAAATTACGACTTCACAGACACATTTTATTTGCACGATATGGATGAATGACGAATAAAAGTCATAGACATGTATTTATCAGGCTCATTTATCTCGCCGTTGACATTTTTTAACAATACCTTTACTGTCTACAACATTGACTTGTTAAATATAATATTTTTTCAATCAATATACACATTATGTGTACTTAATCACAGTGACAAAAAATTAACACAGGATAAGATTTGATACACTTCTTTTGGATCTATTCAAGTCAAATGCTATCGAAATATAGATCCATAGAAATTAACGAAATCAAAATCCAAAAAATCCTTATTCAATTTAGGCCCTAAGAAGGCGCTTATGAACGTCTAAAAAACACTACCACCGGTTCGGAAAACAACCCAGCCGAGAAGAGCCGGCATGAAACTCGATCTGGTTCTTTTTTTTATAAATATATAATAATATATATCATTCTGGTCTAGAAAATTGAAAAAATCAAATTGTTTTTTTTTGCATATTTTCAAAGCTTTAGACTTTCAAAAATATGCTCTTAGAAGGATTTTTCAAAATTCGAATTATTTTGGGAGATACAACGGATTTTGTGACGCGGCACCTAAACCGGCCGAGCGGAGTGATCACACAAGGAACAGCAGATGTTTTGCAGGAATTCTTTTGTATCCGACTTGAGCTCGTTATGTACCCTTTTAAATATATATATATATATATATATATATATATAGAAAGAACTTCCCAAAATCTCGATTTTGAGAAAGAAGGTCCAATCTATGGATATGGGATCGCCGATTAATCCAAAGTGAGTATTAAATATTATTATCGGAGTTATTCTACTGAAAATCTTTCTCAAACTTCAAACGCGTTTTTCTCAAAACACCTTTTGTTGAGCTGGTTGACACGATATCTCAAGTTCTATCTGACCGATTCCTTTGAAATTTTATGAGAATCTTCTTAATACATCTCTTTATTACTTGGACCTTGGATTTTACAAAATTTAAATTTGAAGTATTTTTTAAAAATTCGTAAAGGTCGAAAAACGGGGGTAAAACAAAAAAAAAAATTTTCAAGCGGACGCCGTTTTGTGAATTTTTTTTTTTTTTTTTTTCGGCCGAGGTCCAAGCAACATTTCACTAATTATACTATTTCGATTTACATCTCTACAAGGGTTGGAATCATGTCAACCAGGGAGCACCGTTTGACTGGCAACCCCCACTTCACCGGTCTGTCACTGGATGATTTTTTTTTATAATCTTTAAAAATCAATTATTATTTTATTAAAAAATGTATAGTAAAAATGTTTTTAATTTATTTTTTATCCTAGTTTGAAAAATACCCAAAAAAGTAGAGCTCTAGACCAGAATACCCCCTTAACCTAGTAACGTATCACGATAAAGACGTAAAATAAAGTATTTTCACATAATTAATTAATAAGCAAATATACAATTTATTATACGTATGTATTTATATTTCGTAAAATATAAAGTTTGGTTGGCAACACTACTAATGTAATCAATGAAGAGCTGCAAAATAACGTACGTGTGTGTAATAACACAAATAAAACGTAAACCTGTTCAAAGGACCAACAATTCCTATTCAGTTTAATTAAGAATAGACAGTCGCTTGAATCAGTCACACAAACACACGCACGCGAATATATCTTACACTTACACAAACATTTTACACGCACGCGTAAATTTTACACACACGAAAACATTTTACACGCGCGCGTACATTTTACACGCAGCGTAATTTTACACGGACGCGTACATAATATTACAAGTACATAGCACACGCAATATGTTTACAAGCACTCGTACACACGCACACACACACAATAAACATACACATCGCTGATGACTGAATGGATAATTTATCGCATCAGGATCATTAGGATGCTTTAAGTAAGATACAGACATATACTACACACATTTTTATTAGACTTAATTTATATGAAACTTCACTATAGAGATCAAAGTTTAGGAATTTGTGTCAACATCTATTTTCATTTTATGCATAACCTTCTGTTTTATTGGTAAAAATGGTGTAACATCATCGGCTTCTTTCATCTGTGACATCGGAATCTAAAAACAAAATCATTTATTAAAAAAAATAGAGTAACAACAATAATATAACTTCTGTATCGCTATACAAAATCCTAACAGACTTTGTATCGTATCTAAACATTTTAGATGAACTTTTAAATACTGACTTATTAATAATCGCCCATGGATGGTGTTGTCTGCTGCAATCAGACTGAGCTTTTAATGAAAGAATGGATCTGATAAAACCCATCCACCTTGTTAGCTTTTTTTTTTTTGACGAGGGGAATGCATTTACGCACTACCCTTACTAATTGCATTAGTGAGACCGAAGTTCTCCAATGCAATAGGTAAGGGGGTGTGGAGGGACGTCTCCACATCAGTGTGGGACTCATCCGACGTGAAGCGTCGGAAATACCCACTAAACCCCCCAGGGCCGCCCGCCGCATTTGGGATGGGAACGATACGGGATACATTTTAAAAAATGTGCTACCCACCCTGGGTTCGAACCTCCGACCTTTCAGTCGTTCCGTCTATGAGACACGCAGATTAGTCCACCGGGATAACCACGCTCTCACCTTGTTAGCCCTACCACCCAAAATGCATGAATTTTTATTTTTCACGAAGAACCCTAGCAATGGGTGATATTAATGAGAAAATAACAAGAAAATCAAATAATCATTTATTTCATTTTTTTGACAAGTTTTTATAAATAATCATAATTCATAATAGCTACCGAAATATAATTATACCTTTCTTTTTTTTTTTTGACGGGTTGGTAATGCATTTACGCACTACCCTTACCCATTGCATTAGTGAGACCGAAGTCCCCCAATGCAATGGATCAGGGGGCACGGATGGACGTCTCCGTGCCAGTGTGATACTCACCCGGGCGAGAGTCGCCCGGAAATACCCACTAAAATCCCCCGGGGCCGTCAGCCGCATTTGGGATGGGGGCGATACGGGATGGCTTTCGCAAGCACCGCGTCGCCCCCAAATATAATTATACCTAACTACTCAACATAGCGTGTCAATAATAAATATTGCCACAAAAAAAAACTCGAGGATTCTAGTCGCGTTCGGAAACTATAAATGGATTTGGTAAATAAAAATGGAAAAAGAAACACTTCGAATGTACATACTCGTACATATATGTGCAGGGAAAAAGGGACTCGGGATTTTGAAAGAACGATGCGGATCTACATAACTATGCACTCATAGGTGTATTTCGTCAGTTAAGAGCCTTCAACCTTAGGAAATTAGACCCATTTCGTTACTTAGCATTAAATGATATAACTGAACGGTATATTACGGTATTGTGATTAAATGTAAATGATTAAATTATCTATATAGGTATAGTGTTGATTCTTTCGAATTGAGCTTTTAAAAACATAATTCAACATTCTATCTTATTCAGTATTTATCTTTGGATTACGTCAAATACCAGAGATCTAACAATCTGTATAAATATGTAAACGACTAGATCGATTTTACTTAGTTATATTATCTAAAAAATATGTATTGCTGTATTTTATAGATGTGAATATATTTTAATCATTTTAAATCAATCGAACCAGCTTAATTAAATTAAATTTGTCATAAATATACATCTTCTCAAGAGAATGTATACAGACTACCTTTTATAACTCTAAATTTCATCGAGTTGCATTAACTTTTCCATTTAAGCCAGTGATGTTGGCAAGTAACAGTTAACATAATTATATTATATTTGAACCACCTTATAAATAATGTAAACATTAATACAAAAGCGAAACAATTGTTATAGGTACAGAATTTTCTGCACATATAAAATAACTAAACAAGTGACTTAAATTTAAGATGGCCATGGAAGCAATCCAATCGTCAGTCCACTTTATATCTCAGTTTTTATTTAGCATACGTGTGTGTGGCGGCTCTAGAATACCACCATCCCCCCTTTCGTATCCCGTGGGGTATCGTAAGAAGCGACAGAAGGGAAAACATGGCCATACATCTACGCTCGGACCGTAGGTGGGGGTTAACCCCCAAAAATAACATCTCCAAGAAGGGTTGATGCGGCCGATCGTAAAATAAATACCATAATAAATAAATAAATAATACCATGTTGCGCCGACCCCATATAAAAATAGGATAAGAACAAGGAGATGACGATGCCTTAATTGATGGATTTCAGTGTGGTAATGTTTAATTTAGTTTCGTATACACTTAAACATTAAGAAATTTATTAATACCTTTTGAGTTACTCAACAGAGTCAGAGAGATATTCGACGATGAATCATAAATTACTTACGTTTAAATCTTTCACGTTCGCTTCCTTGACAGTGTACTCGCGAAGAATATAATCAGAATTGAGCAAATGAAACATCCTCGTTTCATGAGAACAAACCAATACGTCGTCGACTCTCAAAAAGTACCTTAGCAATACATACCAATATGTTGGCATGACTCTCTGGAAAAATAATTTCAAAACATTATAATATAAACTATAAATATTTAATAATTTTTAATTGACTTCAAAAAGAAGAAGGTTAACAATTCATCTATTTTTTTGTTTTGTATGTTTTGTTACACGATTTCTCTGTGGTATGTAATTTTTATTCGAAGGAGTCTACTCCCGAGGTGGTCTCATTGTCATTAAGAGGATGTGTGATCGGCAACAGATTTAAAAATTAGGTATTTCAGAAATCTATTGCTATCGCGTTGCACCCCAAAGAAAGAGTTATAAAACACGAAAGGGACTGCAGCTCGGGCTGACTTTACGTATGCAAAATAGACTAAAACATCATTTCGTAGTACCCTGTTTCTTCGTCTAAAACTGAACCGATTTTTAATTTTCTTTCAGTTATAGAATAAGGACTTTGGCTATGCCTCTACTTTTTGCTTTTTAACATTTTATTCATCAAATTTTTTTGACGAACGTCTGTAAATGATGAGAAAAAATCGAGCATTTTTTCATTTTCAAAAAGTCCTTAGTTTCTATAATAACTAATTTATGCAAAAAATCAAAACGTATGGGCATGGCGTTGGTGTATATATATTATTTCGTATGAAAATATTTACCATAATGCTATTATCCAGGAAGGAAAGGGGACTATGTTTGTATGGAATAAATGCCGCTAGCATATCCTCTTAAGTCTGAATCTGATCTTTAAGATCTCAGGGAAAACCATAGAAACTCTCGAATTCTATAGATATTTATACAAGTGTTCTCTATATTTATTGCCATGGCTATATATATATATATATATATATATATATATGGCTATAAGTATTTGCATCTTATTATGCTGATCTGATAATGGAAGGAATTCATTTTAATGAGTAGAAGAATGTTTTTTGTTGCACTTTATTTAATTAGAGAATTATTATTATTAATGGTTTATAACTGACTAATTAATAATAAATGGTATTAAAACAAAGGATGTATCAAAGTTAGCAGAAGTAGATTAATAAACTGTTTATTTATTTACTTTTTAGTGCATTTTTATAGTACCTATATTATTTTTAAGTACTAATGTTTTTAATTAAAAAAAATTTGTTAAAAATTTAGTACAATGAATATCATTATTCTACTCGAGTAGAAATAAGAAGTGATATTTAAAAAATTAAAGGAAAAAAAGAACTGATTGTGAATAGCTGAGAATAGAACTCTAAAAGACTAGGCTAAAAGTAATTGTAGATAGCCACAATCATTCTTATAAGATGATGACTCAGTAGTGATGGGCATAGAGGTAACATCGGTTCTACCTATCATATTACAAATTATACGACTATTTAAATATGTGATCTCAATCCATTTTACCTACTAAAATCTAAAATTTCAATCAATTTTTCTCTAAGAATGGTGAGATCAGTGTCAGAGACCAATCAGAAAAATCAAATATATTTTTGGTTTAACCTCAACTCTTGAATTTTTGGTTGGTACAACTCAAGATTATTATTTCATCAGGATCAGATAAGGTGTTACACCACCTATATTTTGTTATCAGGGTGTTAGCATCTGTGATTTCGGAATTGGGATGTATAATATTATAGAAATGAATGAAATCAGTTTTGTTCAACAAAAAGCTTACAGATTACAGCTTATAGATAAAAATATTAGACAAACATAAAAACTTACAATTTTTACAGAAAGTTTAGATATCCCATGATCATGTAATTCATCTTCAAACAATGTCAAATCATGGTAAAATAAAATATGATCTCTCTGTTTTAATAGCTCAAAATCGATTGTCTCATTTGTTTCCTCCAACAAAATATTGTCTGTGAGTGTACCCTTATAGTTTGTTGAAAATGTCCAATCAAATGATTTCTTCAACTTTCCAGCTTCTGGCCTGTAAAATACCTACATGGTTATTTTTGTAATTAAACACATGTATCTCATTTATCTAATTGTGTATAACCTACAAAACCAACTCTTTGAATTAACAATTCTCTGTAAGTTCATTAATAAGTTATTCTAACAAATTTTCAATCATGTTTTTTGTTTACTATGATTTATTTTTTTGGAAAGTAACTTAATTATATAACAGTAGCAATCATTCTCTCAAATTTCAGAAATTAGAACTGCCTAAATTTGTAAATAAAGCAATAACTAACAAGATACACATGGACAAACTTGTTTATACATCAAATTTAGTACAAATGTAACAGATATGAAGATGTAGTTACTATTGAATATGGCCCATTCCATATTATACAAACATACTGTTTTCTACTTGAGTCAAACATTTTCAATTTTCTAGTTAGATTTCTATACATTGACCCACCTAGCTTCTTGCCAAGCCTCAGCACATGAGACTTCAACAGCGTCAACAGTACTTGCAACACATTTCAATGCATCCAATGGATTAAATGATATGTTAGCACCGTTTTTGTGTTCCAGTTTCAATATATTTTTTGGAAATACCATATCAGGAAAATGTGGTATAGACAGTTCTTTGCAATACCTGAAAATAAACACATGTTTATGCTTAAAATATATTTTAGTTTTTTTGTTGTGTTTTTGTACATACGCGCGTGACTTTAATAGCATCGCACTGACAATAAAGGTGTTTACGATATTTTATAAACTGCTTTGATGATATTCTGTACAAACAAATCTGACAAAACTGATCGATGATATACTGTAATACTTACAAACAAAACTGACAAAACTGATCATCGTCTCGCTGGCATACAACTTTTGTTGAACAGACGCTGGGCAGTATACAACTCACGTCGTATGATATATGCCATGGTCCAAACTCTATAGATTGCGAATTAGTCGCATAACGACCAGAATCCTATAAACAAAGTCAATGTATATAATCAAAGTAAGGAATCTAGTAACTTGTAAAAAATATTAATAAATACTTACGACAGGATTAAACATTATTCTAATCAAATCGCCTCCAATTGCCTAAATTCCGTAATATTTTGAAATTCTTAAAGTTATCAACAAAAAAACTGTATATCTTTATTTTTAGTAAGGAACATATTTAAATAATACACTTGCGTGGATACAATTTTATTATTTATCTCTTCAAAAAATATTAAAGCAGTGTTGCCGCTGATGAAGGATTTGGGGTTACCGTAAACATGTGGAAAAATTGCCGTATTTGAAAAAAAATTACCGTCCTCACAATCCAAAAAAACACTACTTCTACTCTTCTCGTCTCAATAAACCTATGAAGTTTCTCACAGCTGTCGTTGATTATTGTGTTACCGGCAATATTCAATTCAACCACCGACGCTGTCCTGTCACGGTCACCAAATGTTGTAGCTTATATTTTATGTCGATCGATTGAATGAATAAAAGCAATTTCCTTCTATTTGACTGTAATGTTATATAACAGACACGTTACATGGATTTTCTAATAGTATTGACAGTTTTTCATACAATATTTTATGTTTTATTACAACTAGTTTAAATATGGCCAGTAACTTTTAATTATTAATGATGACCCATTTCGTTTCGCTTCATCTGGCTTATAATATGAAGAAGGGTTTTTATTTTTGGTGATAATTTCGAGTATCAGATTAATATTCACACAGTTTTAAATTTTCGAGTAATATATTGTTTTACCAAAAGCTTTCCATTGATTGTGGATGTTATGAGCCAGTTTCGAGATTTTCTATTTATTAAGTTAACGGCTCTAAAAATTATCTCAGAATCAGCATTTGTATGTGGCAAAGAAAGAATTTCAATAACACATTTTACCAAATTTAAAAACAATGTATCTGGATAATGCAGGTTTTTGTTCCAATATTCAGCTGGTATATTCATCATGTTAAATGTAACCTTTAACATGATGGGCAGTAAAGATTCTCGTTTGATTGGTGTGATAAAATCACCGTATTTAAGCGTACGGTAATGACCACTCGACTGTTTGCCGTACATTGTGCAATTTGAAGGTCATATGACGGCACGAAACAGTAATTACATAAATAATGGCAACACTGCATGAAACAGCTTTTTACGGATGGCGATATGAGATTGATAAATTGAAGAATCAATCGTAGGTAGACAAAAAACAATCAATTTTTATAATCGATATCTAGCATGAAATCGAGGTTCATTTTTTTCTTATTCTATAAGAAACACAAATTTATTTACAATTAAGAATGTACCCAAACACAAGTAAATGTAAGAAAGATTTTCATTTCGTCGTTTCAAAATGTCGTTTTGTATACTATTAAGATAGCATATAAAGATCTTCCCTATTACTTACTAATCACTTATAGTGTTGGTTGCACGCTTACGGAAAGAATATTTCGAGTGTACTGCTAACCATAAAATCCCTTCACATTATACATTTAACTTTGAATTTAAAGTTATAAAATAATAATTATTTGAGTGTACCTTTTGTTTTCTCTGATATAGATTTATCTGTAAATATGAAAATAAAAGAGTTTAGTATCTTTTTCTACCGTGTCTGTTAACTGTTAGTTTTCAATTGTTTAATTTCCATTGATGTGTTTTATTTTTTTCAATAAAACTTTTTTAAAAATAATTTTTTTACCTCAACTTTTCAATAATTGATGATTATGGTCTAGTTTCAACCAATAACAGAATACTAATTACAAATAAATAAATAAATAAAAGAAAATTGATTTTCTAGAGATCGATCTTATAGAACTCGATTTTTTTTTGTGAATTGGTTCATAAAGCTTTGATGTGAACGACTCCACCAAAACAATTAGACAGGAATGCGGTTACGACTTCTGAACCCGGTCTCTGTTCCTACGCTTCCCGTAGAGGCGCACTCACGCACCATCGTGTATTCGCTCTCGGCAATGAAAATATGTATTTAGTGATTTTTGAAGTGTTATTGTCAGTTAGTTATTGTATGTTTTTCAGTTTTAACGGTAGAAGTTAACCATATTGAACGTTTACAGTGAAGTTACTAGAAAACATGAGTCTTGGAAGATGACATAGAACTTAATATAAAATATGTCAATGACGACGAAAACGGAGATTTCCGATGAATCTGATTATCAAGCAATGTCGGGGATTGAAGAATTAGATTCTGATAATGATATATAAAAATAAAAATGTTATTATATTTATTTTTATTATATTTATTATATATATTATAATTTCTAGTAGGACCCTAAAGTCTTCTTCATAAACCAATAGAACTAAATACGTAAAAGTCACTAGTATGTACTAAGTACGTGGTACGAATATTGTATCAATTACTGTTCTTATAATTAGGTGTTCCCCTCCCTAGTTTCATTGTCGTCTTAGCTGTTATGCAGAGATGAATAATAATTGTGTCATGCGCTTAATTGGTCGATTAGTATGTCCGTCAACGGAACAACGGATTTGAATCAATTCAAAAATCGATCTTTTTCGGAAAGAATCAGTATACCTAGATCTCTTGTTTTTTTCTAAACTTGTTTAACTGTCGTGGGTTCACAACTCTTTTAAACCTAAAGTTTTCTTGACATTTCCAGCATTACCGCCTTCCTAAAAGTTTCACTCCTGATACTAAATTAAAACCTAAAACACCAATTTTTGTATGAAATCCCTCTTTTTCGTACTATTATTTCCAAATAAATGGCTTCATGCATAAAACATAATTAGGTTTCGTTCATATTCTGGCTTTTTCAAATCACTTTATGTATTTATTAATAACCTAAGTTAAAGTAATAAAAATATGATAATTAAATTTGGTGACTAATTCTCAACAGTTGCATTGAGCTGCGTTTCTTAATATTTTATAGTGTATGAGCAGCAGTAGATAAGTAAATAATTTTGATTTCCTGGTAATCGCAAATCACTAGTTCTTCTAGTCGCGATTTTCGTTTTACGTGATATCGTTTGGTTATTGTGCACAAGTGAAAATTGAAAATAATAAAACGGAGCATGGATTCTGAGATCTCATAAGAATTTCCTCAGAATGTTAACAATAGGCAGCTTCTTTGTTGGAGTTGGAATGTTAGACCTCGCAGAGTTTTTTGTTCCTTGATTAGACCTAAAGAATATGTATTCAGGGCCGTAATGAATTATAAAAAATCAGAAATCAATATGGTTGACTTATACCGGTTGGTGTGTCTGTTTTGATAATTTATTAAGAAAATAATTACTTTACATTATTTAAAACTACCGCAAATTTTTCAGACAGTATTATATGTGCGTTAGATTCTTCACACAATAATGGAAGCGCTTATACCAGTTATCAATAAATTACAAGACGTTTTCAATACTGTAGGAGCTGATGCTATTCAGTTACCTCAAATCGTAGTTCTAGGAACCCAGGTGAATTCAAAATATCTTTTACTGTTTATAAACATTAGATAAATGTATACCAATAATTAAAAATACATAGTAATCCAACTCTATAACGGTTATGTAAAAGTGTCAGAAGTCTTTGTCCTCAATTATTCAACTGAATCCCTGCTCTGTCACTGACCATAACCATAATCACGCTAAACGGTTAATGAATTACTTTTGGTGGGCATATGTGCGTGCAATGTACACGTAGTTACAGCATTTTGCACATCGCTCATTTGTTATGAACATTCGACTTATATGTCAAACAAATTTATGTTATCTTCAAGTTTTGCAGTAATTTTTTTTACTATTGTCATTGAACAGAATTATATATTAGTCATTGTGTAGAGAGTATCTTTGTAGTTTTATAGTATCATAACAATAAATGAATATGGTAAAACTATAAACCAGTCAGGATTAAGTAAATACAATAGAAGACTCGTAAATATTTCAAAAATCCTAAAATAATATAGTATATAATAAAATAGTATATAGCTGTTGTTATGTACCTATTTTTAAGTAATAAATTATATGAGGCTTTAAAATTTCCCTCTACAGAGTTCTGGGAAGAGTTCAGTTATAGAAAGTTTGGTGGGAAGATCCTTCCTACCAAGGGGTCCTGGTATTGTTACTCGGCGTCCCCTCATTCTGCAACTTGTGTATAGTCCTAAAGATAGTAAAGAGAATCGTTCTGCAGAAGAAGGTAACATATCCTGTATTCTTATTACTTATTTTTATTTGTTTTAAATGTTTAACTATTTCTGTGTTTAATTTTAAATTTTATATACTTTGGATGTTATGTTAACTGTTAAAGCACTATCCTGCGTGTTTACACCAGCTTCTAATTGTTATCCTATTGTCTAATTTTTATTCTTATTTGAGCGATTAAACATAATTTAAAAAACATTTAAATTTTAACATTATATAACATGTTAAAATTTCATTTACTTTGAATTTGTTTTCATTTCCATTAATACTATTTTTATACATTTTAATAATATTTGTACCCTTATTTGGTAATCTGCTTAAACTTTGTGTGGGATTTGTGCATTATTATAAAGTTACTACATTTTAGTAATGTAATATTCTATATGTTAATATTATCTTTGCTGTTACCTAAGTTACCTGTTATCTAATTAATGCATCAATTAGATTAGTTGGAATTATCATATAAATGAATTATGTTCTGAAAAGATTTATTTATTAATATAACTATTTAATCTACTTGACTAAGAAAAACTATTGCCTAGGCTATCAAGTATAGTAGTTAAAAATTACAATTACTTATGTATTACAACATAATTAAAATTTATTGTTAATAAACCCATTAATTTACATAAAAAATACTAAATCATTTAATCATGATTAATAACATTGTTTGCATGATTTTCCCTACATTTATTTCAATCACAACATTCAAGTGATATTGTTGCAGGCTATGATGCAGATTGATGTTACACCTGTAAAATCTTTGACACTAGTGTATACATCTCTGTTTTGCTTCAATTATTAGTACTGCTGTTAATAAGATAGTTTTTAATTAATATTTAAAAGCCATTTCAATAGTGTAGAAGATATCAATGCTAGTTTTTTTAATGGGAGACTAATTTATATTTACAAATATATATGTATTTCAAATGTTTCAGTCTTATAGGAATAGTTTTCTTTTTAATGTACATAATAAAAGCAACTATGATGAATCTCAATATTAAGATTTTTCTTTAAAATCATATTTGTAGAGAGTATTGTTATTAAAAGAACTGTCTTAAGCTTTCATAAATTTTTTAGCACATACAAACCAGAATGAAGAGAAAAATTCTAGCACATCTATTTCATACAATATTTTCAAAAGGCTTGTACTAGGTATTTTGTTTATTTTCGACACTTGATCCTTTTGTGTATGTGTAACTTTCATTTGTTTCTTTTTTATATTAATTATTTAATTAATATTTTTTATTGATGTATTAATTACATTCTTTTAATGATAACATAATCTTAGTAAAGATAAAATTCATAGTACATACTAATGTAAATACTTACATGGCAAGATTATAATTAAATCATCTTCCAATTTACTTTACCAACATTACTAAAATAAATATACTCTAAACTCCATTTAACTCCACACAGTTTAATGGCGAACTCTTTAAACTACTACATTACTTGAATTCGGTTGGTTTACCTTGTCTATAAAATTATTATTTTCTCTACATATAATTATAACTCTCCATAATTATAATTACATGAAGCAAAAACTTTGTGCCCCTTTTTACGAAAATTGCTCAGATGGAGTATGAAATTTCGCATACTTATAGTTTCTATAGAGTAGGAGTCCAGAATGCTAATGTTTTTTTTTAAATTATCTAAAAAAATATTTTAAATTAATAATAAAAAACAGTTTACACACTAACATTCGTTTGACACGAACACACATCTATCTTTATCCCTTACGATTACCAATGCATTATCAATCACATGTCAATGTCAGCTTGACATTTATTTACCGTATAGACAGAATATTGACTTTTGAGAAGGTCTTACTTTAAGCAATTAAGGAAAAGCAAAAAAAAAAAACGATCACAGACTAAAATGTGCACTCCTTTAAATATCACTATACAGAATTTACACTGTATTTCAATCAAATGTTAAATTGTATATGCTATTGTAATATTATGATCATGTTATAACCATGTCAGTTTTACATTCACAATGCAGTCTAGTTATTAGTGATATTGTCTATTCAATAAAATAAACAAATGATAAATCTAATTTATAATTGAAGGAAGGTCTTAAGTCTCCGTGTCTGTAGTCCAGAACATATAAACGAAATTTTTTTAAGTTCCTCAGCAAATGTCATACTTAGGTTACTTAACTAGGTTTGACTTCTAGACTTCCGAAAACTCTCTGGTAATAATTTCTTCAATAATAAACATTTTTGTTCCAGGTACAGTAAATCTTGAAGAATGGGGCAAATTTCTTCACACAAAAGACAAGATATATACAAACTTCGAGGAAATAAGACAAGAGATAGAGAGAGAAACAGATCGCATGGCTGGAAACAACAAAGGAATCTCCCCGGAACCCATAAATCTTAAGATATATTCAACGAAAGTTGTTAATCTTACCCTAGTGGACTTACCTGGTATCACTAAGGTGTGTTACATTAGTATAATCTATATTTTAACCTTTATTATAATACCTTAACATAAATAGAAAATCTGTGTCAAATTAATGTATTTGAGAGACTTGTTTTATTCACAGGTACCAATAGGAGACCAACCGGAAGACATTGAGAACCAAATACGGAATCTTTTAGTCAAATATATTGCTAATCCAAATTCGATAATATTAGCGGTGACCGCGGCAAACACGGACATGGCTACTAGTGAGGCTATCAAATTGTCCAAAGATGTAGACCCTGACGGAAGGAGAACATTGGCTGTTGTCACTAAACTTGATCTCATGGATGCAGGTATTTATTACAAAATTAAATACATGCTAATAGGATTTATTTACGAAAATTGCGCGGACCTAGGACTATGAAATTTCACACACGCTTATGGTTTATATAGAGAAGGAGTCCAGAATGTTAATGTTTTTTTTTTTTAATTATGCATAAAAAATATATTAAATCAATAAAAAAAGAACAAAAAACGCACACACACGATTATTTACCGCGCAAGCAAATTGTTTAGTTTTAAGAAGGTTTTTACTTTATGCAATTGACAAGAAAATACAAATAAAATTGTGAACATTTTTAAAATTCATTATTACTCTTTTGTAGAAGAAATCATATACTTTAATGAGTTATGGTCAAATTTCGATCACAAGCAAGCACTAGTGAGTGTAAATGTTGAATTTTTATAATACCTTGTGACTAGATAAGAAAATAAATGTATGCTTCACGAACATGAATATGAAACACTGTATCATTAAAATTCAAAAATACTATATACCGTTTAGCCCATGATAAGTGATTATGAACGTAAAGACTTCGGTTCGGAAAACAGCCCAGTCATCGAGAAGAACTGACAAGGAATTCGATCTGGTGTTTTTAAATAGTATTTTTTTTAACTTTACTAGTAATAACTACAAAGTTTATAGTAGTTCTACAGAGAAGACTCTCACATCCCGGCAAGATACGTCAGTTGTTTCGATTTACGTCTTAGGAGAAGGTTAATTGTAGGGCTTATTAATGATTATGTTGACATCAAGTTCAAAAATTATTTTACATTTCACATAACATTATACAGACTCTGAGTTTTAATTTTACATCAATTCCCTAAAGGTACTATAATCATACATGCTTTTTCTCAGTAAACAACAGTATTTAGACTAATAAGCACCAAACAGAGAGGACACCGAGAATATAAGAAATACTGTATAATGTATTCTATCTCATTCTCTCGCACGTTAAATCCTATAGATGTATGTGTTTATCTCTTTTTAATGGCGCTTTCTCGTTTCAAATCACAATGAGGTGAAAGTCCTTTTCACTTCCAAATTGTCTCGATATTTATCATAGTATTAATTTTGGAAAATTTTGGGTTCTTCTTAAAACAAAACATAACATTCATGTTATCTAAATTGAACGCCAAAACATATTTTCTTGTGTTTGTCCTTGAAGAGTTAATGTGATGTAACTTTATGAAATGGGATATCGAATGTTTTACAATTATCTTAAATCAATGATTATTTTGAGTATTTGATACCATATCAACATTAAAAATTCTATATAGATAAAATTTGTATCTCAATTATGTACTATTTTTTTTGGTAAGTTATTATTAATTTACTATTTACTTTCAGGAACTGACGCTATAGATATTCTATGCGGGCGAGTGATCCCAGTGAAACTAGGAATTATTGGAGTTGTAAATAGATCGCAACAAGACATTATAGATAATAAGTCAATTTTGGTAATTTATTAGATATCATTTTTCCATTGACTTTTTTCACTAAAATAATAATATTAAAAAAAATCAGTACTTAATTTGATTTAAAATAACTACTCCGTCAGTACTTTTTTTATAATCTGTTGTCGCTTTAAACTGTATTCCACTTGACTT
This sequence comes from Samia ricini, assembly GCA_014132275.2. Classification (NCBI taxonomy): domain Eukaryota; kingdom Metazoa; phylum Arthropoda; class Insecta; order Lepidoptera; family Saturniidae; genus Samia; species Samia ricini. The sequence goes on along the minus strand of AP028159.1, from coordinate 25,970,569 downwards.
TTTTCTCAATATAATTATAAGATATGTTCAAAGTTTTGATTCCTGAAATATGTCGACCATTGATTACACGTTTGGTAATCAAGTAAATTGCCAAATAAAAGAAAAATTAAATAGGAGTTTTATGATTCCAGGATGCACTAAAAGATGAGGCCACTTATCTCCAAAGAAAATATCCAACTATAGCCACAAGGAATGGTACTCCGTATTTAGCAAAAACATTAAACAGGCTTTTAATGCACCACATAAGAGACTGTTTACCTGAACTTAAGGTATATAAAATTTATAATATAAATATATATTTTAATCCTTACTTATTAATTAGTTTCCAAATTTATTTATTTTTAAACATGAATTTTTGTAACAATACCGAATATTACCTTTGAATATAGTTCAGTTCTAGTCAGTTAAATATTAGTTATCTATACTTAATAAATAAAATTGAAGTGTTTGTTTGTAATGTCAAAATTATTATTTTTTTACTTAATAGATATCAATGTATACTGTACCAAAAATGCAATTTTCTAATTTTTTGTCCGTCTGTTCCGGGTAATCTCCGGAACGGCAGGACATATTTTTACAGGACTTTTTTTATAATTATCACATGAATATTTTTTTAAATAATACTCTAGCCTTTTAGACTAAACATTGACTGCGTCTTAGAGATTTTGTTAAAATTAAAGTTGATTTATTTCCACAACTAACTGTGTACCGCGGTTCCGCCCGCGTTTCATATATATTAATATAGTTATTGCGTAATATAGTATATTAGAAAATAACGTATAATGGTGCTGTCCATTAAATCGTATTCTGTTTACCATTTCATTGGTTGTAAAAATTTTTTTACACGGAACTCTAATTATCTTCATAAAATTTGTTTGTCACTAACAAAAGCAAAGATATTTCTCACAATATGTATTTTGAAATTGAAATGAATGGCAATAATTAAATGGAAGCTTGTAATTATATTTCGAAATAGTTTTAATATTATGTTTTGGGAAAAAATATTAAGATAAAACTATAAAAACATGCATTATAAATTCAATCAAAGTATCAAATCGCGTAGCCGTTTTGTAGCGGTCGATGACATGTGTAGGTAAAATTATCAGCTAATGTGCGCGAGCGCGAGTGGGGTCATCGTCCGGCGAATACGCATCGCACGGTTTTGATACTTCTATCATATATTTTGAATTTAATAAATTTTTAACCTATAATTTTTTTTCTTTGTCCAGTAATACCCCGCTTTACGCGAGGGATACGTTCCGAAAAAAATCGCGTTAACTGAAATTCGCGTATATCGAGGTTTATGATTAAACATAGTCAAAATTTAATACAAAAAAAATACAAATCATTTTAATCAATCACTTTAATTCTAAGAACACTTTATGCAATACATACTCTTATTTTTTTACGGAAAAATACATCTATTGTCTTTACATTATGTTTATACGCACTCTTTCGCGTAATGCGAGGCATTTGAGCACGAAATTTGAAATTCGCGTTATAGTGAAACCGCGCGTAACGGGGTCGCGCTAAGCGGGGTATTACTATACTTATTTACAGTCATAATTATAAGCTCCCATTTATTTATTGCCATTGATTTCAAAGACACCCTGTATATATATGTATATGTAAATAATAGGTGCGAGTGAATGTTATGATATCACAATTCCAATCTCTGCTCAACTCATACGGAGAAGATGTATCAGACAAATCACAGACGCTGTTGCAAATAATCACGAAATTCGCGAGTGCGTATTGTTCGACAATAGCGGGTACTTCTAGAAACATCGAAACGACCGAGCTGTGCGGAGGAGCCAGAATAAGTTACATCTTCCAGGAGACTTTCGGTCGTACGTTAGATTCGATACATCCTCTAGTCGGTGAGTTCTCTTTCTTTCTTTCTCTCTTCTATCCATATATAACTAGGCAGTTTTTTTTACAGGATAAAGGCTCGGTGCTTTGACCACAATCTCACCTGATGATGTTAAGTGACGATGTACGTGGTCCAGGATTGTAAACACACTAAGCCTAGGTACTGGTTTTCAAGTAATGCTGCCGGAATGGGTATTTGGAGACAGGTTTTCAAACTTGAGAATGGTAGCTACCCAAAGGGACATCATTACGTGCCCCCTTACCCTTCGTGCCCCCTTACCTATTGCATTGGGGGACTCTGGTCTCACTAATGCAATAGGTAAGGGTAGTGCGTAAATGCATTTCCCCTCGAAAAAATAAATAAAAGGGGGACATCATTAGAGAATGCCCTACCACCATACTGTTTTCTTTCACCGAAAACCTATTTTAGTTTTGGATAGGTGGGATTCAACCCGCGTCGATTCACGTGGAGTCCGTCCGGACTACCCACTGCGCCATCATCGCTTCATGTAATGCCAATGTTAAAATGGTTCAAAACATTTCTCTGTTCTCTGTAGCAACTAATTCTTTTTTATAACTATTACTGGCGTTTATAATTTTCTAATTTTTAGTAATAAATTTGGACCACCACCGTTTCGATTTTATTTTGACAAACAGTTTTAATGCAAAAGAGGTTTTGAATGTTATTATAAACCACCTCAAATTGTTATTAATACCAACTTTAATATTGTGTTTTTTTTTTTTTTATTATGTCTGTACTCTTTCTAAAAATCAATAGACAACTGAAATACCACACAAATACTCCATGTTTGTAAACATCATTCCTTGACGTCACAAACCTTCTGTGCATATAATAGATTTAACCGTTATGTGTCGCTGTCGAGTAAAACTTTGTTTTATACTGTATTAATTTATGAGATGAAATAGTGATAAATTAAAATACGAATGTGTGAATACTTTTTTATAAAGACTGAAAAAATTGTGTTCCAAAGAACTAGAAAAAATGGCTGGATATGATTAATACAAACACAGATGCAGCGATCCACTTTGAAAGAGTTTTTTGTCGCGATTTTGGTCTGTCGTGTTATAGTCTTTGTTTCTAATTCGTTATCTTGCAGTATATAAGTATACACAATGTAATTTTGGTAGCGTTAGCTGGTGTAGTTTATTGAAAATAATAACAAAGTGTGAATAGAAATCTCCCAACAACTCTCTTGGAACACTTGACAAGTGGCCGCCACTTTGTTCGCCGTGGAATATTAGTAAAATAATACGAAGTTAGGTTTAAAAAACTTGTATTCAAGGCCGTAATAAATTATAAACAACAAATAGGCCACTCTGAATGTTTTTTTTTTGTAATTTTTTTATGATTTAATTAAGGACTTACTCGCATGGACATACTAACCGCAATACGCAACGCGACTGGTCCCAGACCAGCACTCTTCATACCAGAAGTATCATTCGAGTTGCTCGTTAAACGACAGATTAGAAGACTCGAAGATCCTTCTCTACGTTGCGTTGAATTGGTAATTATTATACTAAAATAAATATTTTTTTCAGAATAAAATGCCACCAATTTGAATGCTAATGTTATTTTTCAAAAATAGGATAGGAAAAAAGATGATTTTGAAAATTTGAACTTAATACGAAGAAATCCGACCGCTGGAGGATCTTTTGAAATCTGGAAAGAAAATCTCAGCTTCTATATAACTCAGCGATTCCGTTAAGCCAGTAATTTGCTCTGTCAACTCTATAGTTTAAATTAAAATAAAATAATTTAAACAAATTTAACCTTGACTTGGATGGAGACTTCCGAGAGAATCAAATATCCATGAAATGAAATAGCAAAATTTTACTTGTTTTATAATTAATTGCTCTCAAATCTACAGTTTTTTTGAAGTAGAGAGATGATCGAGGTTTCAAATTTTCCGATGACTTATACTTAGCTTTGACCGAAGTTATTTCTTTAAAAGACAACAAACAGTGCAGAGCCAAACCATTTCTTTAAAATAGTCATTTTGAGATACCCTTTATCTTTTTTAATGAACTCCTCGAACTTAATTACTTTGTTTCGCTTCACACATATACGAGTCGTATAGAATCATAGACTATCTACAATTTAGCTATCTACAAACGCCAACAAAAATTCAACAAAAAACCGTTTATTTTTAAACTTTGTGCTAATAACTTCATGTTGCCATATAAGTGAATTACCTATAGATTAAAATACAGTTTATTTAAAAAAAAAAAAAAAAACATTTTTTCCACTTTGCCAAAAATGACATAAAGTGTAGATAGCCACTTTTGATTCTATACGATTCATATAAGAGTTGTACAAGATAATTTCGTATGGGCTTCAATAGACAGTAATATGTCACGGACCATTGTGTGAACGTTTTTTCACCGACGGGCAATTTTGGCATTACGTGACGCATGACCCATTGTGTACAGAGGTGTAAATTACAAGTAACGTGCAATACGTTGGAACTTTATTATCAGTGTGACTTTGACGTATTGTCAGGTGCACGAGGAGATGCAACGCATTGTGCAACATTGCGGTACTGAGGTGCAACAAGAGATGCAACGTTTTCCCCGTTTACATCAGCGCATAGTCGATGTCGTCACGCAGTTGCTACGCACAAGGCTACCGGCTACTAATTCTATGGTACGAAGCACTTTTCTCGCATTACATTAAATATATATTGAATACTTTCCAGCACTATAGTAGCAGCGATCTATAATTGCCGTTTTGACATTTATGACAGTTATGTCACATCATTAGTGATGTACCATAACCAATCGATAACAAAACAAACCGATTTATACAAGAAATCGTTTTAAAATTACGAATTCATAATCATTTCAATTTTTACATTATAAATAGAATGTTCATGAACGTTTACAAGTTCGGTTGTTTTACAATAATAAGAACGATAGTGACGTCTGGAAATGACACTCCTATTGTTTCTACATATCATATATATATTCGATAACTTAATGCGTATTCGTAAAAATTTAGACAAGCTAGATCTAGTGAATGATCGTCATAATTTTAATATTAGAAGTAAAGACAAGTTGTCCTTCCCACGCTTTAGGTTAAGTAAGTGTAATAAAAGCTTTTATAGGTAATAGTATTCGGTTTTACAATAAGATCCCAAGTAACATTACCGATTTACCTGACAATAAGTTCAAGCATTATGTCAAGCAAGTTTCTTTAATCTCAAAAAGTTTATAACAGGTGAATCATTACGTGAAAGATAGTGATGTCTGGAATTAATCCACATCTCTGTGCTTCCACGAACATTAGTTAAAACTATGATTTGTATAGTTTTTTATATGACAAAAAAAAATTATAAGTATTATATTTATTAAAAAAAAAGAACCAGATCGAGTTTCTTGCCTGCGCTCTTCTCAGCCGGGTTGTTTTCCGAACCGGTGGTAGTGTTTTAGACGTTCATAAGCGCCTTCTTTGGTCTAAATTGAATAAAGATTTTTTTGATTTTGATTCTATGTTAAACACACATATGTAAATCAACATTAAAAAAAAAACACCAGTTTGAGTTTCTTGTCGGCTTTTCTCGGCCGGGTTGTTTTCCGAACTGGTGGTAGTGTTTTAACGCTTATAAGCGCCTCGGGGTCTAAATTCAATAAAGATGGTTTTGTATTCAGGTGGAGAACCTAGTGGCTATCGAATTAGCGTACATAAATACGAAACATCCGGACTTTCACCGCGAGGCGGCGTTAGTGTCCGGCCTTTCGAAGAGCACGGACGGCTTGGTCGAAGAACACAACACCCTGTATCGGCAGAAGTCAACACGACCATCACCGGTACCCAACATGTTGAAAGTATATACGCTTTTAGTATTATGTCTGTTGCTTGGATTGACTAACTAATGTTTTTTGTTAATAAATCACGGTAAGTACAATTGATTTATTTCCATTTGGGATTGATTTTTTTTTTGGAATTACACCATGCATGTCCTCTTAACAAATTCATTATATAGTAATCATCATCATAATAAAATTCATGTGTGCACATGCAGCTGTAGTAGATAGTGATTTGTATAGTCCGTAGGTTCTCAATGTAGACAATAGCGCCTCCTTGTAGAAGTAGAAGATCCAGATAAAATTAGGGGGCATTGAGATTGTGGAGTCATGGGCAGATTTAAAATATTGTATAAAAAAGGCGAAAAAAAAATGTGAGCCGTCACGGGACGCCTGGCAGATGTGAAACATCGACATTATTTTGTAAAAGTAATATGCACCGTACACACTACTGCATATAGACTGTATATATACCATCATAAGGCGTGGCGGCGCGTCGCCACGGCATGCGTCGCCACGCCAGAAATCGGTTTTACGTGCGGCTATAGATGATTCACATTAAACATTAAGATGGGGGAAAAAAACATTATCTCAAAGTTGGCGGCGAGCAAATTAAGGTTGATATGAAACTGTGGTATAGTCCGATTCAAACTTTATGGCGGCTCGGAACATCGTGCGAGACAATGCATACAACACAATTTTAGTTATCTGCGGGACGAAGCACGACTCGGCTGCGATGGGGGGGGGGGCGGAAGATTTTATATTACGCGTGCTCTCTCACCCGTAGTCTACTTCTTAATATTTTACCTTGTTTTTTTATTCCTTTGTTGTTTTTATTATTAATTACTATTCGGTTAAATCTGTCAATTACATACATTAACTTTTTCAGTGTTGTTTATTGTGCTCTATTTATTTGAATGCTCATTGAAAGATTTATCTTCCAGGAATACGGAAGTTTTATGACCTTTATGACAAACAATATTCATTAAATCGAAATTACATTTAATTCATTAATACTCGGATTAAATGGTCATACACCTAATATAACCTAAACACCTATACCTACACATACGTATGTAATAAAAAACTTTATATAATATGATTTTTTATAATTACTTTGTTCAAAAGTAAAAAAAATAATATTCAAATGGTCAAATTATTTTCGACTTGACTGTACTCGCGCGTATCTCGCTTGCGGCTAACCCTACTGAACTGGCTTGACCAATTTTCAGGCATAATCTAGTTATAATACTCTATTATGTATATATTTTTAACTAAATTTTACTTTATGGTGATTTTGGTGTGTCATTCTAATTTTATCAGTAAAACTAACTTGTTCTAAATTTTATTGTTTGCTAATGGTATATAAAGGTTTGGTCGAAAAGAACTGACAATTTTACAGATTCGTTTAATTCAACTAAACATTGGGTAAACATTCACTTTTTAATTCAATTTTCATTTCTCTATACTAACGTAAAGTTTATGATAGAAATTAATTTTAAATCTATTATACTTGTACTATGCCGAATGTTTGTAGCTATTTCTTCGTCAAATGGGTGAAAGAGGGTCCGCTCTAGTATTCTTGGCAAGTGTATTGGACGCTGTCGAAAAGGTAAATAAATATTTAAAAAAACGGTGATGTTTGAGCTATTGTTCTGTATCTACTTACAACATTCTCATTAGATACATTCTCCTACTAATAACTGTACAAAGTGATGTTTGCAATATATACTATGTGGGCCTTCTTTCACTTGCCATAAATCGTTTAAGAATATATTTAAAAGCGCAATGTGTTACTAAAGAAAAAAATTAACCGAAGTACTTTGGAAAACCATTATAAGCCATTGTAAAAGATTCATTATCTATTTATACTAAAATTGCGAGTGTCTGTTTGTAATGACACAATTTTTTAAATTTTTGTCTGTCTGTCTGACTGTTTATTCCGGGTAATCTCCGGAACGGCTGGACTGATTTTGATAGGACTTTTTTGGTAGATAGTTGAAGTTATTCCGGGTAACTTAGGGTACTTTTAATTTTCGAAAATAATTAGGGTTCCGCGTAAAAAATTAAAACTCGTAAAAAAATTAATAAAATCCTATTCAATGCACAGTTTTAAGGGCAAGTGCTCGAATTAATGAGAAATATTTTTAGTTTTATCTTAGTAGTAAAAAAAATTAAAACGCCGTGAAGAATATATGAAATACATTGAAATAAAGATTATTTTCCCAGGCTTTAGTGTCAGTGTTTAAAAAATTTCAAAATTCATTAGTTATCACCTTGTCTGTTCAGAATCATCATCATGATCATTGTCAATAGTCGCTGTTCTGCCCCTTTTAAAATCACTATAATGTAGCTCTATGATCTTTATCACAATTCTGCCGCCAGCAATACTAATTATTTGGCTTACTGATAATAGCTATATATTTACTCATTTTGATTGAACCGAAAGACGTCCACTGCTGGACATAGGTCTCCTTCAAAAAGGGGGGAATTTTCATAATCGGCACGCTTGGCAACCGGGCTGGTGATCACAGTCAGGTGTTTGTGCTACTCCGTAAATGCATTTCCCCCCGTCAAAAATAAAAAATAAAAAAAAAGGTGTTTGTGGTACTCGGAGGATGCTGCTGCCCATCCCCTAGTTTATCCCTTAGTCGCCTTTTACGACACCCACGGGAACGATATGGGGTGGTAATATTCTTAGCGGGCACCACACTGCATATAAATAGATTTATTCATAGAATATATTTATAAGTGCCGACATAACCTAGTCAAGCCGCGCCATTATGTTGGGGGTAGTGGCAGCCTACTACAAACCTTCGTACCGACTCTAATCGTGTCACTCTCGTGATAGAATTGCGACGATAAACTCTATTTAGAACTTTCAATTTTACCAACAATACGGTCGATTCAAGATTCGTTTTATTTCACTTATCCAAACAATATTCATATGATATTTTCAGAGTGTTCCGGCTATCACCGATGGCCACGACAACAAATCCCCAGTCCGGCAAGGAAACAATGAATCTCCAGTGAATCCGCAGGTAAAGTCATCGAATCTTATAAAATCAGAATCGGCACGATCTCCCCCCACCCCCACCTCCCATGATAACACAATAGGCCAGATTAAAAATAAACTCCATTCAAACCCTCCCCATGCTCATGTCATTAAAAATCAGCAAAATTGTTTTTTCGCTTCGATGTTTCAACTCAAACTGAACTTACTGGGTCGACCCGCGGTTCCTTATGTAGTGAAACAAATTTATTCCAGAACGGCATAGAAATATTAAAGGACAATGGTTTTATCAGTTTTTATTGTTTACAGCATTTTTCTTATGAGAGTCGGAGGCGCATATGACGTGTTTTTTTTTTTCTTTCCCACAATCATTAACTTCATTATTATCCTTATACAGTTATTTGAAACGACTCAATTGTTACTAAATAGAAAGGATAATAAGGATTAATTATGTTGTAAAACGATCATGTTTCAAGTGTGTGTTTGTGTTTAAAAAAAAAACACTAATTGTATAATTTTAACAGTGTCAAAGTTGCAAAAATAAATATATTATTCCGGAAATTAAAGGCCGAACTTTCAACATTAACCACGTAGTTAGCGTCTATTTTTTTTTTTTTTATTGAAAAACATTAATGCGAAATAATTGAACGTAATATGAACAAAAACAGACGAGTGGATTTAAAATTATGCCCAAACAAAAGGCACCAGTTAAGTCATTTTATATACTTACTAGCTTGTGACCTGGCTGCGCCCGCGTTTCATTGTTCTTTAGGTGCGAGTGAAAAAGTGTATATAACATTTATTAACGAGTCTCTTGTTTTTATAAACGGAAAAAATGTATTTACAGTAAGTCGAAAAAAAAAATTAGAAAGCGTCGATGGAATTGAATAAATCCGAAAATTTCCGCGTCGAATTAGAGTAAAGTAATACCCCCCGCTTTACGCGAGGGATACGTTCCGAAGAAAATCGCGTTAACTGAAATTCGCGTATATCGAGGTTTATGATTAAACATAGTGAAAATTTAATAAAAAAAAATACAAATCATTTTAACCAATCACTTTAATTCTAAGAACACTTTATGCAATATATACTCTTATTTTTTAAGGTAAAATACATCTATTGTCTTGACATTATCTTTATACGCACTCTTTCGCGTAATGCGAGGCATTTGAGCGCGAAATTTGACATTCGCGTTATAGTGAAACCGCGCGTAACGGGGTCGCGCTAAGCGGGGTATTACTGTAGTCCCATACCGATATGTTCAATAGTTTTGAGGTGATGGTTCCCAAAGGACCCTCATTTTCCTTAAATATATAAAGATAGGTATATATTACATTATAGATGAACGGTGCTCTAGAGAATAAAACGCTGACTCCTCAGAAGCCGGTGAATCTTCTCCCCGAAGTGCCGATTCAGACATCACGAAAGTTGTCTGAACGGGAACAACACGACTGCGACGTTATCGGTAAATATCGAAAATATTCACAAACTACCTTGAAAATAAAAACTAAAAAAAAAAACATATTTTTCCTCCGACATCCATAACATTTTATGATTTTAATAAAAATGAATTCTTAACTCTTTCATATCAATATTTCTAAAAAAATGTATTCATGTTTTTTTATGTATTTTTAGGGCAAAAAACTGTATCCCATTTTGAATTTGTATGTAATATTTGTCATAAAATTAATGGTGTTCCATCATATATTATATTTATGAATACGTTATTGTTTTGCTTTTGTTGTTTACTTTTATATATATATGTATATAAAATAGCAAATATTCTTTGCTAGATTTTTGTAGTTTCACTTTTTAAGGGTCTTTCAAAGTTTACGTAAGCAAATTTTTCAGACAAACATAAACAAGTAAAAAGAGCGCGTCTTCTGTACTTGCCCTATTTCGATTATCTCTTGCTTAATATGTCGATTACCCGTAAAAATGAATACAATGGAAAGCTGGCGTAAACGCCAGGTGTAGTGCTCAACCGGTTCACAATAAAACATTGAGCAAGACCGCGTGTAAGCAATACATAACCAATTATTACGGACAAATCTCATAGACAATTGGCTTGTCATATGTTCAAACTGAATCTACTAAATTAAAACAAAAAATGCTTACTGCTTACGTAGTCACCTATGAGACCGTCGCGCCTCCCGTGCCATCAAAAATAAGCAATGTCCAAATGAGCGTATAACCTCATTTATTACTTGATTGAAAGGTTATTTTCCTTTGATGGTAGGTGGACGGAGCGAGCAAATAATCTTAATCACTAATCCAAAGACTGTTGACGGCATCAACATGATGCAATTGAACGAAATGGGTGATTTAGTTGGTGAGCTAGCGGGATACAGGAGATCGATATATGCTTTTCGCACTTAAGCTTTTCCGGCCACCTATCATCGAAAATTTTAGTCGATTTTTTTTATTTCGACGTAATTAAATTGTTACCTAATGCACGAAATTAAGTTATTCCTATATTCGTCACAAAGGAAGAATTCAGTTTTAATGTAAATGATTATGTAAGTTTATATAACGTGAAGTTAGAAAGTCGAATTCTTGAGAGAAATAAATATGAAATCATTGGTATAAACCAGGACAATAAGTCAACCCCCTTACCTATTGCATTGGGGGACTTCGGTCTCACTAATGCAATAGGTAAGGGTAGTGCGTAAATGGATTCCCCTCGTCAAAAAAAAAAAGAACAATAAGTCAAATATTCAGATCGTAATAAACTCTTTTGTTTTAGTTAAATTCTTTACAAAAAATAGTGTATTCTAACTCGTACAATATAATAGAACCTCTTCACAATACTGCATCGAATACGCATTCGATGAACAATCAATGCCGATATTGTAATTTATTTAAAAATATCGTAAGTAAAAATATTTGAATATTCTCAACATTACTTGAACCTTCTTGTTTGAATTCATGAAATGTGTATTATTCATATATCCTTTGCATATAAACGTAATAATCGGAATGGTACAAACTTTAATTATATTAAATAAATATTGTATTTTTGTTTTATAATATCGAAATAAAAAATCGACTATTGGCGTATAAATTTGCTTGCAGCTGATGGTTCAAAATATACGGCTCTTAATAATAATTGGTTAAAAAAATTTACAAACTTAATTGTAATTATTTTAAACTACCGATTTATGTACTATTAAGAATATCGGTTATCATTAGGAATTTAAATGACCAGGTTTCTTTAGTCCATAAAAAATATTGACCGCAATTTGCGACCATCTGCTGTTTACTCGCTTTTAATTGCTTAGTAAACTAAAAGTTTAATAAAATTATCAAAAATCATCATTATTCACGTATGAATATTGTTTACTTATGAAGCTAATATTGTTACTAATCACTAAAATAGAACGCTTTTTTTTAAGTTTGATTAAATATTAGAGTCACATAACATGACCCATTATCGATAACGTGTAAAAAATTGATGAATCAATTTTGTTTGACTTACAGAGAAATTGATTAAATCGTACTTCTATATCGTACGCAAATCGATTCAGGACTCGGTGCCGAAAGCCGTTATGCATTTCCTAGTGAATTACGTACAGGATAATCTCCAATCCGAATTAGTAACACATTTATACAAGTCGGATCAGGCTGAGAGTCTGCTGAACGAGTCGGAGCACATCGCACAGAGAAGGAGCGAGGCGGCTGACATGCTCAAGGTATTTACTATTATTTACTACCATTGTTATATTTTTTTCTGAACATTAATCATGTGATATTTCTTTTAGCAACTTTGAAACCCATACCCTATCCCTAGGTTGATGCGGGGGTGAGCTTTTAACCAAAGATCATGCGTATTATTTACCGGTTTTTAACTTTTCAGAAAGTATTATTATTTTTTTTTTTTAAACGTCACTAGGTAACGGCTAGTCAAGATCACGTGACGTTTTCTTACGCGTATGACATAATAAATAAAATACACATCATACTTCACTTCAGAAAAAATTATAATAATAGATAGTGCTATCGATGTTGCAAACCGCAAAAATAACATTTACGTACCTTTATTTCTGAATTTACCGTGTCATCTCTGTTTCGTATTAAATTCTACAATTAAATACTGTCTGCTCATATAAATATGTAATTTTAATTATTTGTATCGATTTGATGGAGTATTTTCACAGCACTAGTGACACTAGTTTGACAGGTGTTATTCTAGTTTAGTAATACTTTTCGTAGTTTTTTGCTGGGTATAAATGAAAAGTTGATGTAATTCGGAGAACAATATAATAATATGTTGAATTTCATTTTAATTGGTCCTATCATTTGATATTAAAAGAAGAGTTATAAATCAACTAACGGTCAGTTCTTATTCTTTTGTTGTACACTCATATAAATACATTATTTAACGTAACAAAACGTGTACTGAAACCTAACCAGATAATATATCTACGACTTAAAAGAAATCATGTAAATCGATTTAGTTAGAAAATAGTAATAGTTTGAGTTATAATTATAAATCGAACTATTATTATTATGTTATGATTTATAGAACAATAGCTGTGCCCTTGACTTCGCTCGCGTGAAATTTAGGCGTCCCATCCCGAATGAAATATGTTACGCGCCATATTTACCTTATAAATTGGGAGTGTCTGTTTGTAATGTCAAAATTATTTTTGTTTTAATAAATAGATATGAATGTATATACGGTACGATACCTATACTATAAAGACAATTTTTATAATTTTTGTTTGTCTTTTTGTACCTGTTGTTGGTTTTTAAATATACTTAGTACTTTTTCATTGATACCTGCACAACCAAACAAACGAGATAAGACATTTCTAAAAGTTATACAAATTTGTTTAGTCCCTTACAATAATTAATTTCACAAAAATTGGAAATGTACAATTTCATTATTAGTATAGATAAGTATAAAACTTCCCAAGTTCTGTGGAGATTTCCTAATTGTTTATTGTAATTTTAAATGCTAAAAATATTTATTCACAGGCATTACAACGAGCCAGTCAAATTATAAGTGAGATCCGAGAGACCCACATGTGGTGATGTCTGTCGGACGACGAGGACTAGTCTAGTCTGTGAATTAGTTAAATGAGCTCGTTGGAGCTCTGTACATATTTCTTTGTAACTTACTAGATACATGAATTATGTGCGTTATAGCCTTTTTATTTACAGATACCAACGATAACATCCGCATACATTTGCTTTTTTATTATTTTGCAGCTCTCTCATTTTTTTTTTACATTTGAATAGAATTTTTTATTTTATTTATTTTCGATAACAATTGTCGTCGAAAACATAACATACAAGGAGTTTAAGCAGAATTTTGTTGAAGCAAATGTGTGCAAATATTAAAAAATTTTGAACGAAATATGTTGCCAACTTATTACGGGCAGAGTGTAGTTAAGTCAATTTGAAAAGGATGGGTTATTATTTATTTGTTTCTTTAATAATAAATTTAATTTTTATTGTTTACGGGCACAAAATTTCGATCGCATGATTATATAAATTAAAATGCAGATAATTATTAAATAATTTTCTACCTCCTTTAACTCGATGGAATAATTTTTGCACTAGTTAATAGATAGCGTACACAAGTGATTTCAATTATACAGAACATTATTATCAATGGTATTTCAGTCATTTCTATAATAAACTCGCCTCAAATGAAATGTATGAAAAGTACTAACAAACTGTGTTGCCAGGTACACAAAGATTTAACATTATGTATAAATGTAATTTCTTTAAATGAATTATGAAACTTGTATGGTGTCTGCGTAAATATTAATGCGGTTTTCATCCCTTCACAGTTACCATTACGTTATGAATTAATGATACACATAAAGTAGGATAATTTCATATTAGTATACTCAATATTAAAATGCGGCTGTATATCAAGAGTGATATTACTTGTAATTACCCCCCAATCCCCCCACTTTATTCCTCACATTTATGGGGGATTGCCTATTGTGATTTTAACGTATTTTTTCAATAGGTCAAATAGTTATTACTGTTAAACGGGTGTTATTTGGAAGTGGAGGGTTTTCTTTCATCCCCCGTCTAGTTTAGATATTGCTGTTAGAATTTTAAAGTGTGAATGCATTATATTATTTGACTATTTTACAATCGACAATGACCCATAATGACACGTAAATAATTTAAGGGGAAAAAAAACAGGTAAATGTATTGTGAGTGATGTTTTTTTTAGACAATGTATTAATTATGCTCTAAACTAGTAGTTGATTAGGCTAATAAAATGCTTTTAAAAAAGTAAGTCTTAATATTATAAGTAATGGTTCCTTGTAAATGTTAGTTATTTCGCATGCTGTTGTGTCATCAATCACAAATTTAAGTCACATTGTGTCATTTCCCCTCTCCTCCCATATATAAAGTATTTTTATTTGTGTGTTTTTTTTTTACAAAACTAGGGTAGTAATTAATTATTCCAATGTTACGCTGTGTATTTATTGTTATATAATCCGTCATGTGTTTCGCTTTGCGTGTTGAAGAAGGATCGATACCGTTTTAAATGTTATTAAAAGATAAAATTGTAATTAAAAGTCTGTTGAACTGTTTAAATAGATTATATGTCACTTGAACTGTGTTTTATTATTTATAGGTTATTGAAAACCCCCGTCACCCCGATTTTATAATTAATTCCTAAAAAAAAATAAAAGGAAGGACGTTGTGGAAATAGGTATTAGAGGAAAATGAAATTTGTATTATTGATTAGTTTTGTAATTTGTATTTTTTTCCCCTTTTTAGTGTTAAAACTAAAAACTTCATTAAATTAAAAAAAAAAACATTATTTTTCCATTTACAACCAAAATTATATGAAGAATGCATAATTGCAGAATTTAGTTTTGGAGATCTGTTGCATGTATTCTGGAAAGCCAGTATTCCAGAATCTCATTAGTTAATCGTTACCTTGATCATGATTAACTTCTTTATTATTTATTTAACTATTGCTTATTCTATCACTATTAATGATAATGAAAAAAAAAAAAATTCTGGTTTATCCCAGAACCGCTCTAAAATCGATTTCTTGGTTTAGAAATAATTTTCCATATTGATATTACAAATAAGCTACAATCTGGATAAAGAACTATGGCTTGAGGTCTGACTAAATATTTATAAATCCCAAATGAATATTTCAGTAATCCACGAGTGTAACAAAGTTTTGGCAATTCCGAATTTACATCTATTTTAACCCCTTGAGCATAAACCTGGCGTTTACGCCAGCTTTCCATTGTTTTCCTATTGTTTCATTTTTATGGGTAATCGACATATTAAATTTATTTGCCTATTATGAAAATGATGATATTTTCGACAGTACGTATCAAAGTAAATAGTTGAATCATAAAAAAATAGTCATTGGAACGGCTTAAATGCATGCTTTAAAAAAATATAAACTATTTTTCACATTTCCGACCTCTTAATCACTACCAGCAGGTTCTTTATGCGGCTGCGCCCGCGTGGATTTTAAACAATTATATTCTAATTGCCAGCTTATATTCTCCGTCTAGATCCAATGTCTAATTACCAATATACTCTATCCCATCCCGTCCCGTACTTGTTACATGTTATGCTTCTAATTCAACTGATTGATAATTTCGCAAAGAAACGCTACGTTTTTGTAGGTAGTTAAATTACAACGTTTTATTATACTTACGGGCCAAAGGCATCGGTTTTAACCTAGCGATGTGTTTTTGAAGTTTTTAAACACTCCGGTAACGACCAAGCCGAGGTTCGTTCCATTTTGGTAACCCTAGAGCTATTTACCTTTTGCGGCCGAGTGCCTCCAGCACTCGCCCCCGAAGTCACGGTGAAGCTGTAAAGGCCCTTCCGGTCAACAGCGCTAGCTAGGTTAAAAAAATAAAGTAGCCATGTGTTTTTTGTTATTCGCTTTTTTTTTTTAAACAGGAGAAATATATAATAATGTGTCTACTATTCATCATTCTAATATCGTATATATATTTCACACAGAAAATTTCATCAATATACGTTTTCAAGAATTTCATTTAATACATTTTTTTTTACTTTTGTCCGTTATCCTGTAGACGCCCTTGCGTTTTATGGGACAAGAAGTATCCTATATATTATCCCATATATTCTTATATGTTACTTTATAATATGTATTAGTTATCACTGTGTTAAGTTTCGTCAAAATTGGTTCAGTACTTTCAGAGTGATACGCGAACACAGGGACAGGCAAAAGCCTAAATAAAATATTTTTGGCTTCTATATCGATAACAAAGTCCACTCCGATAATAATTTTCAAAAAATATTTAATGTACAGATATGGCCTAGTTACCGTTTTTACAATTTACAAGGGAGTGTTCTTGTTTTTACAGTGTAGTTAAATAAAACTCGATACATTTTTATAAAATTATTATTATTTATTGCTTTGTTAAAATATTAGTAATTCCGTAAAGACAACCTGAACTAATTACATATCTTCCGCACTTACAACCGTTGATATTTTGTTGCACCATACGCACGCGCATTCGTACCGTCGTAAAATATAATGTGTCCTAATATTGAGGAGCGTTTTCAAAAAAAGATACAAATGGTTTATTCAAGAAACGAGTTTATTTATTTATTTTTCTAAAGGGGAGAAGTTTTTATAACTTATTAATACTTTGTAGTAGATTGTGAACGGTTTATTTATTGTTTACAGAAATTTAATAGAGATAATAAAACCAGCTTTCGAAAGAGAGACAAAAACAACAAAAAAAAAACATAGTTGAGACAATGTTTGTTGTAACGCTCTGTGAAAACGGTCCTCAATTCGCAATGATTCCTAATCACATGCAATATAAGCTGATTGTGCTGTTAAACTACCGCATCATAATAGAGATGCATAATTTCGGCTCTTCGGTAATATTTGGTAATCTTAAAAAAAAAGTGAAAAGAGAAAACTTAGACCACATTATATGCTTCATATAACTTCTTCATTTGTAATCACTTGATGTACGAAGTAATAGAGAAATTATGATAAACGCGAACATAACTTCGGACAGTCTAAAGATATTTGCAAGTTTGTTCAACTGATCGCGAGAACATCGATTAGGAACAGTACGGTGAACGATGCCCTATGACACTGGCAAATATTTATTTTTTGAAAAAATAAACAATTTTTTACATTAAAAGTTTAAGCTTATTGTTTTACATGAATTATACTGAAATTAATAATGTAGGGAAGAAAACGACAATAAATAGAAAGTAGTTTAAAATTAGGAATGTTATATAGTTAACATCATTAATATCAATAGGTACATATCTAAATATGACTTACAATAATTTAATTTCAATTATTCGACATTTCATTACAAATTAAAAGTAAATTAAAAGCTAATAATTTAATGATAAATCAGAATTATCTATTATTTTAATACTTAACGTCATGGATGAAGAATGCCTACGCTAAATGGCAAGTAATGAGAGCCTTGTTTTTTAATTATCTTGACAAACTTGTTGACAAATATTCGTAGGTATTTTTTTTATTACAGTGAAATTTTAGTAGTATTAGAACGTAAAGTGTAATACAAAAAGTAGAAGAAAATTAACGTAATTATTTATAATTACCAATATATTTGACAGCGCAATACATCTTTAATTTGTACTTAATCATTACTTACGAAGACTTTTTAAGACATGTTATAATCAAACACTAACAACTATAATAATATCGAAGAGATATCTATATTGTTACAATAATGTTTAATGTGGCTAATAAAGGTCCAAGTCTTGTTAGCTACAAGTAATTTCATCCTAAGACCTTACTTACGCCAGAAAAATCTCATGCTACAAACGTCACCGACATTTTTCCATGAGACTTTCTTTTTTACAACGAAACAAAATCGTGCTGCACTGTTATATTATTTTTAGACTACTTTATTGATCGCAACACCACATCGAATGGAAATATTTAATCGAGTAACTTCAGCAACATTTCTCACAAGTCAATTGCAAAAACCCCCGAAAAATTATCATGATAGTATTGTAACAAGAATTCGACTGGTGAGTAATCATATTAAGATGTCTCACTTCGATAAAAACTACGTTATGAAACTACGCCATAGCCAAAATAATTGGTGCCAAAAGATACAAAACAAACAATAACCTTAAAGTTGTGACGGCACGTGACAATTAGACATGTTAATGTTCGTCATCGATGCTCATCAGTGTCGCTCAAATGATATCCCTACCAATATCATTACTTTCCACAACGATGCCGGGTAACGTTCACGCGATTACGCGTTTAGACATGGAATTTTTGTTTTTATCGATGCTCATCAGCATCGCTCAAAGTTATCATCATTCTTATGCCTTTTTCCAACTCACTTGGGGTCGGCGCAGTATGTTTTCTTCTTCCATACATCCCTATCAGCCGTCATCTCTTCATTTACTTTCCTTCCACATTCATATTTATTACTATTTCACCCAGACGCGTTTTTTCTCTTCTCATAATATGTCCATACCACGACAAACAGGAATATTTCAACTTTTCTACAACTGGCGCAACTTTCAAACTGCCTCTGATATATTAATTCCTTATTTTATCCATTCTTGTGACAACACACATCCATCTTACCATTCGCATCTCAGCTAGATGCAATCGCTTCTCATCCATCATCTTACTAGCCCAGTATTCTGATCCATACAATATGACAGATCTTATGATGGACTTATATATCCTGGCCTTCAGTTTAAGAGGCATTCTGGAGTTACGAATCACACCAGAGACCTGTCGCCATTTCATCGCTCAAAGTATCCGTTGGTAAATATAGAGATTCTAGCCATACCTATGTGGTGCCCTAAAAACTGGATACAAATTTCCAGCTGAGTGGTAGAATTACCACGGGTGATGCTGTCAAATCAATAGCGTAAAAAAGTATGAACTAGGAATACGATACCCCCCCCCCCCCTTTTTCTGTTTGATACTGATGCATAACTGCGTAATTTGATACCGCCACATTGTGACCAAATATCGGGCGGCATCGGTAATGTGGTCGGGAATCGGTTGTTACTGTCATTCGTTATTTAAGATGTTAGAATCGTTGTTCAAAAATGTTATCATACAAATGACCACGTTTACGTGTAATCTATAGGGTTTCAGATACAACATCCATTCTGTCATAAGTCCACAGGGTGTTTCAGTGCCGCACGATATTCAAGTAATTGCTAAACTTTTTTCCAGATTACGTCATGCTACAGTGTCCCATTATATTGCTCTAGCATAAATTAGGGTGAAATGAATATTTACAATTTTACTATAGATATGTGACAATTGTTGTTTATAATTTATTATGGCCGAGACTACTAGTTCTTTAGGTTCGAATATTTTTAAATGTTTCTAATCGTCAAACATTCTTGTAAGAAAATTGTGGTCATGTTGTTAGAACTTTTTAGGGAGTTTTACGCTGTCTCAGAATTCACATTCCGTACTCTTATTTTTAATACATTTCGCATGTGTACAATAATCAAAACAATATCACATTAATTGCCACCAAATTTTCAAATATAATTTAGAATTAAATAACAGAAGTCATTTTTCAACAAAAATATAAGTTGCTAAATGAAACTACTACATAATTCCGCCAAAAGTGTCACTAGTGTTGCCAGACTTTTAATTTAAAGGATATTCCCATTTTCAATACTCCAAAGTAAAATCTTATCCTCATTTTGAAAGATAGAATGAGGGACAAATCTTCATACATTATTAAAAAAAAAGTTTTTTCATTCACAAACGTCGCTACTGAAACCGTAAAATACCATTATAACTCTAATAATCAATGTGATGAAATTTATTTTCTTAACTAACGATTTTATTTTACCTTAACAAATCCTCTAAAGCACAAAAAAAAGTTGGCAACTCCAAATCTAATAACGCACATTTCATCATTACTCATATAACAAATTATGTTATTAAACTAATATTTTTACGCCACTTTATTCGAGAAATTGTATGATTTAAAATATTTACCTAACATCTATTCTGGTGATCTAGTTAATTATTTTACATATAACATTATAATATCTAGCTGGTGCATATGTTAGTACGTTACCACCCATGCGTAATAATATAAATATTGCTGTTATTAATTAAATAATGCATATTTGAAATGGACTTTCTTAAGGCACGGGGCAAAATTGTAATGGAACTTAGGTGTCATCCATTAATCACGTGATGTTATAGCGGACTATTTAAAACACAGCTCCCTGATGGTGGATCGTAGTGAAGTTTTAGATAAACGCCTTCAACTCTACCCAAAATAACGTGTATTTTTTTTTTGTACAAAGTGTCTTAAAAAACTTATAGACCATTATCAAATACAGGTATAACTGAAATAAATTTTGGAGAATTGTATGATCCCTTAAAGTCAAAGAAGTTTTAATTTAACTCTGCATGAAAAAGTTACACGCTCATTTTTTTTGTTAAAGTGCTTGAAAATATATATGTATGTGTAT
Source organism: Samia ricini (assembly GCA_014132275.2). Classification (NCBI taxonomy): domain Eukaryota; kingdom Metazoa; phylum Arthropoda; class Insecta; order Lepidoptera; family Saturniidae; genus Samia; species Samia ricini. Next base: position 25,949,394 of record AP028159.1, on the reverse strand, counting down.
TATTATTAATGTTTGTTCACACAGATGTGACCAGTTTAGTGCGCGTACGCACATTCCTATGCTAGGACGAGGGAGTTTTCTTTTCACCGTCCAGCAGTTTGTCATCGGAACAGAATTTCTCCAGCTGTTTCACGTAATACGTGTTGAAATTTAATCTGTGGAATTTCAACGCAATACATTTTTTTTTTTTCTAATGATAAAAAAACCAGTAGCTCATGCAGTAAGGGGCTGTCCAAGTATAACGTAATTATCAGTGGAGGGCGGGGAGGGCGTCCTGTTTTGTGTCAATTTATAATGAACATAAAAAGCAAATATGGCGCAGTGGATAGTGCGGCCGGATTTTGCGTCTATGGACTCTAAAATCAGCCTAAGTTTTCAGTGAAAGAAAACGTCCTGAGGAAACCATAGCATGGTGGTAGGGCATTTTCTAATAATGCCCGACTGAATAGCTACCACCCTTAAGTTTGAAAACCTGTCGCCAAATACCAATTGGTGTGCTCAGGCGGCATCGCCTGAGAACCAGTACCTCTAGCTAGGCTTAGTGTTTTTACCATTCTGGACCACAACGTCACTTAACATCAGGTGAGATTATGGTCAAAGCATTGAGCGTACAAATTTTTCAAGAACTCTGCAACTTCAATGGAGGGCAGGGTAAAGGTTCAGGATTGTGATTACATAAGCAATGTTTAGCTTAATTACCTACATTTTTACTGCTTTTTTTTTTTTCAAAATTATCTCAATGCTTACATAAGAGATTTTCTTACTATATTATTGATAAGCGGTATGGGGAGTTAACAATGTCTATAATTTTGCTGACGTGATACTTGAAAGATCGTCCAGTAACTGATACTGAAAAATCTTTAAAATATTAAGAAATAAGAAAACTAAACTGAAGCTGCTATGAATTCCTGAAAAAAAAAATGTTGATTTCTATCAACATATTGATAGATTGATTATGATGATAGGACTGACACTTGATTACTATCTTAGGATTAATTGTTTATATTACAGAGGTCTCCAAACTTTGAAGCCTTAGGGCCATAATTATTTTTTCAGTATGTTCCAAGGGCCATAATAATTTTATTTTTTTTGCTTCTAGAGACTAGTCACAAAGTGCGCGACCTAAGCAAACATACGCTTTTTTTTGCATTTCAATTACTATTATGTATTGAATCTTAACGACATCTATTGATGATTACTGGTGCTATGTATTATCTATTTCATTGTAGTGCCGGATTGATGGCACCAGTCTTAAGCTGGCACGGGCCGGATTGATGGCACCAGTCTTAAGCTGGCACGGGCCGGATTGATGGCACCAGTCTTAAGCTGCCATGGGCCGGATTGATGGCACCAGTCTTAAGCTGCCATGGGCCGGATTGATGGCATCAGTCTTAAGCTGCCATGGGCCGGATTGATGGCATCAGTCTTAAGCTGACACGGGCCGGATTGATAGCACCAGTCTTAAGCTGACACGAGCCGGATTGATGACACTGGTGGGCCGGATTTAGCCCGCGGGCTCTAGTTTGTAGACCCCTGGTTTATAATATATACCACATGTAACATATAAACGCAAACGGTGAAAGTAGTCGGTTAATAATCCCTCGTTGAACCGTTTGCTGTGACGTCTCGATACGTCACGTTTCTGTTGACTGTACATAGTTTGTGCATAGATTTGTAATGTGACCATACTACTCCTCCACAATGGGATATACACTAATTTCATAAATGAACAATATAAAACACATGCAAGTAAATGTTGTGTATTCGTCTGTGTGTATGATTATAACTGAATGTTCTAATTGGGGTGTTTGAAGAAGTGCGTTATTCCTGTTACATGTTGTACATATATTGTAATCAGACTAATTAGGTTAATAGTGAAATTGTTACCTGGCGGATATGTTGAGTAACTTGTTGGTGTTGTTATCTCTCGCCATTCTTTCGATAATGGCAAGGACGGAAAGCAGAGCGGCCGTGAAACGCAACCCGTACCGTGACACGGAACGCGAGAATGAATCCGCTGACCCAGTAGTCGTGGATCCTCCACAGCCGGTATCCTGTCCGTTTTCATATAATCTTATAATTTACCAACAGTCATAATACCAGCACTGCACCTGTTACCTCATAGTTTTACTGTAGTAATTACGCTGATGCTTGGCCTATTTGTTCCCTCGCACGACACTCTGTTTCTTGTGCATAGTTTTATTTAATTTTAGTGTAGTTTTTTTATTTCATCTTTTTGTCTGGGAGTATTGTGGTGTGCGATACAATAAATATAATTTTCTTTCTTTCAATTAATTTATTTCCAGTTTACACGAAACATTAACAACCATGAGGTAGTCCGGAAATTCTTCGGACTATGTCGGTTACTTTGGTTCTTCTGCGGATCTCCTCATTCCTGATTCGACCACGCAGTAAAAACCCTAGCATAGTCCTCTCCATTACCTTTTGAACAACTTTGAGCTTTCTTATTGTGCCCATATTTATACCATATTAATTATATTTAACAGTTCCCATTTAGCACGACATAAAGTGACTTCTTTAGAATTTGAAATTACAACAATATTCCAAAAAAATATTTTATTCTGACTAATACTCGCAACACCACTAAAATATCTAGGATTAAATCCATTGTATGTGGATAAAATGTTAAGAATCTTGAAAAGAATCCCTTTAGTAAAAAGGGCCCATAAATTTTCCACTAAGTATAAGTTCACTGCATTAACTCAAACAAATTTCTTCTTTTTAACCTTCCGCTTTAAAAAATATAACAAGAAACTTTTTTTTTTTAAATTGACGTTATACAGTAAAATTAATTCATAAACAATATTACAGAAGAAGCAAATGTATATCTATCACTAGTGTTAGGAAAATAGTGAGAATACATTTAAATTATAAAACAAATATAATGTCGATGAAAACAGAGCCCATACTTACTTTGAAGGTCTAAAACAGAAGTCATGAAAGAAAGAAAAAAACAACGGTATTAATAATGATTTTGCATATCACAAATACTACATGGAAGCAAATATATTACATTGCACAAATCAGATGACGCATTGTAAAATCAATTTTATTCGACTATATTACAACAACCGTTTCGAGTTTTAATTGTTTTAATGACAATATATACGAAATTGCAAGTAATGGTGATAATGTACTGTGCTTTTTAATTTTTTTTTTTTGGCATGTTGTGTTCTACTTTGTACCTCATTATAATCTGTACTGTCATACGTCGATCCAAGCATACAGTTAAGCTCTGCGTCCACGAAGTACTTGTGCATCTCCTTTTGCCAATTAACGTGTATCGGTAGCGTTAAAAGAAAATACATAAATTAACGTTATAAGAAGCGTCAAAGTAAGGTCTACAAAAAAATATAATAAACTAAAAAAATTCGATATAACTACGTGAAAAAAAAAACAGTATATGATAAATAAATAAATAAATAAAATTATCAAAGTGTATATTTAAAAATAAGAATAGAAGATATTAAGATATCAATGCTAAATGATTATGAATAACGGACACTACTTTGTAAATTTTCCTTTGCGTAATCAGATAAAGTAAATAAATACACATATTTTGTATTTTCAAAGCCTCCAAATATTGGTCATAATTTAATATAAATAAAGTCATTCTTTGAAAACTCGTTACATTGTAGCGAAGTTTGCAGACAATAGATGTGTCATATATGCTTATAGCATTGTCTTATTGTATGAAATAACTTTATCCTACAGAGTCCTCAAAGAGAAATGTATCATTCATTGTAAAAATGTGTTTTGGAATATTTACTACAACTTCACTATTATTTTGAATATTTGTCTATTATCGTTGCACTTATACTATAAAATAAATTTGATATCTTTATGTATTTTTTTTTTATGAAGTTACACCAAATATATATAAAAATTGATTATCCATAAACTCATATGCAGAATAGTTAACTTCGAGAGATTTTTAAACTTATTTACCATATTATTCGGGATACTCGGGGTTAGCAACTTCTGGAACTTTCTAGTTTCAAATTTGGCACTCAAAGTTTACATTTTGATGTGAATAATTAACCTTCACTAAGGCGTAAGCGTGAAGGAGTCCTATTACGTCCGTGTATATTGACATAAATAATTTAACTCACCAAATCACTTCAAAAAATATATACAAAAGTATATAAAAGATCTTGTTATACATATGTACAGAATGTATGTATGTATATCTTTATATATACAGAATCACCGACAAATATTATATGTGTTAAAGGCCGTTCCAGTTCTCCGTAAGTATAACTTTAGATCTTTTTGCTTCCCACCCCTTTGTCAACAGTAGTAAGCAAAGCTCTTAAATCCCCCTCTCAATTCCCACATAGTAACGTAACAATTGCCATAATTTGTACAAATTCTGCTCATGAAATCAATAATAAACAGGTAAGCATTGCTTACTTAATCAACATTTAGCCTCCCGTTCCGCTTGTCTAAAAATGAAACCGTGCAGCCATGGGAACTGCCTACAGACATGAAAACTAGAAACTTCGGGGAAAAAAAATATGTTCAAATACCACAATTTGTTAACTGAAGTTATTAAGATAACCCCTAAAATTTTGACATTTGTCTGGTTTTTTTATAACTATTGGCGCTCGAAGCAATAATTATATACATTCTGATATACTCTATTCGTAATCAAAATGTACGAGAGGGTGCGTTAGTATTTATTTTAATATCTCTGAGCGCTAGCACTTAAACGCTATCTCATACTTGACATACTGTAGCATGTTGACGCCTGACATCATAGCATTAGTAAAGCGAATCTACAGGTCCATTTCCCAACAGAGAATCGCACAACGCCCCTAAAAAACTTTCACTTCAATAAAGAGAGCATAACCGTTTCCAACCCGCACTGGTGCTTACGTATTGCGTATTGGGGCAAGTAAATAGTATTTACAAATTGTAATGTGCATTTTAGCTCTATCTTGATTCAAATTACGTGCATTTTACTACAGTAAATTAAGAGACTGTGGAAATAAATAAAGACATTAACGTCACCTGTATAAAAGTGCAGAACTGCACGCAAACGAGGCAGAGAGTTGTGACGGCTTTCAATAGCTGAGGGCTGGTGAGCATGCAGTCGCCGAGGCACGATTCTAGGAAGTCATTGTGACGTTCTAACACTTCATCCACGTTGTTCACCTGTAATAATATTATTTAAATGCGTTATATTCCTGTAAATATGACTGAGGAACGCCTTTGTTAAATTCTCAACGTTTTGACCTAAAACTAATAACTCGCATGCGATCGACAAAATTTAAAATGGATTCAGCGAGTGTAGTGTGCGAAAAATCAATTATAACCATAAACAGACGAGGGCAGTTTCTGGTAATACCTCGCTGACGATGGCACCGCAACACCTCAGCCATCAGTGACCACAGCCTGTGTAACCGAGCCGAAACATCGAGAAATTAAACAAGTACATATGTGCGCGTACTAGACTCGATAATATTAAAATAACACGAGTACAAAATGCGAAAGTTTAAAAAGTGGTAAATTTTGCTACAATTATAATTTACATAACGACAAAAATGTATAGCTTTAAATTTAGATTTCGCTCGTAAATGCTTTGTAGGACTAATGTAAGTGACCTTTGTCAGCAACAAGATACCATAATTCTGAAAGTCCAAAATGAAGATAATACATTTGAAAATTAACTTTGATTGCATGTTTAAATAGTACCTATACTAAAACGCCATTACATATTAATTCTAAAGTCATTATATCCTTAAAAGAAAAATAGCCCACGGAAACCTAAAACAATATCTTAGATAGAAGTTTGCGAGTAATTTTAAGGTATAGTTTGTTAGTTTTAAGTTTAGGTTACGACGGGACTGACATGTTCTTGGTGAACCCAAGTCCCTAAATTAAATATAGTAAATAAAAAAAAAAATAAAAAAAAAAGTTCTATTCTTTCACACGCTATAAATTTTGTTCACGTGCACTAAATATTCACTTGAAAGCCGTAAGTTTTGTTTCTGATTAGATCATTGTGAACTACTTAGCTAGTACTTTTAAGGTTAATGAATAAATTTCTGACAAAGGAATTCTTGTTAATAAGTGTTTAAATTTTTTTTTTATCGTTTACAGCCACACGCTTGGCGTTCATCACATCCGATGATAAGTATACATAAGGCCGATAGAGGATCGCACTTCCCAAAAAAATGTGCATTCGTTTAATACTCCCAAGTTAGACAGAAGCTGGGAGTAAGCTTCACTCCTTAGCTGATTGCAAAAAAAAATACGAACCTAATCGTTTCGGGCAAAACGGAGGAATGAGTACATAAATTACGACATAAGGATAGAACCCGCAGGATGTCTAGTCGCATTGTGATGGACCGATCCGTGATTGAGCGTAATCTCATCGTTAGGTTGCAGTGAAGATAAATGACATGCTAAACTTTAAGGCAACTTGCTCTCAAATAAAACTATCTTAGGTATATATATAGGTTAATTAGCAGCAGATCTTAAACTTGGGATTGGAAATGAGCAAAAACTTGTACTGTAGACTTGGTTATATAATTTCCACACATAGGGACTACTACTGTAAAACAATATAAAGGAACACAATCTATAAAGACATTCTCAGCGTACCATTTGCCATAGATTCTTCCAATATTTATATTCCAACCCTGGCGTCTAGAAACATCTTACGAGACAATATTGTTTACAGACCAGACTAAACACAAATGGTGCTAAAACCAAACGATGAGTAATCATGACAACCTTGTATATACGAGTAGTGACGTTACGAGAAGTAAGTACCGCCTACAAATTACGACCAGGTCGCTCCGCCCACGGCAAAAAATTAAACCTTTGGAAAAAATTGTAATTGTAACAAAATGGCTGACTAGTGACCTCTGACAAGACTTTCGATACTAAAAAGAGTTAAAATTAAAGTACAATAAAATACATTTTATATCAAAACAAGCTATAATCTTTAAGGGTTAACATGTCCCCATAAGAATACTTCAAACATAAAAATAAACATTTATGTGACTTCCATTTTAACTTCATCAGCCCGCAACGATTTACTGATAATAATTTAAGTACCTATACGTTTGCAATTGATTTAGTAAAACAAACCTTTCAAAAACTCTTTAGATAATTTTATAAAGAATATGTTTTTTTTATAAAAAAAAATATATAAAAGGAACTTTGTAAAATGAGTTTTAGGTGTACATATACGCCTTCATGAGTGTGATATATACAATATTTAAACAGACATATTATCACAACCTTCACAGCTTCATAAAATAGATTCACTGAAGGATATGGTACAGGTATACCGTGGATACAAAAGAAACTTTTAGAACACCCAAATTATTCTGATTTGTTTTTTTTTTTTTTACTTCGAAAGCACATGGTTCTTTACTAAGGTAATTTAATATATTTCCTCGACGGTCTACCGCATTAACTGTAACTAATTAAACAACTCTTGCTGGTCCAGTGACTCAGCGGACGTGTTCGGATATCCTAACATACGTAATTAATGCTGCTACACAAGTCATGGGTCCGGTGGTTAAATTAGTTTAGTCAGTATCGGACTTCCAGTAGTTAAGTGCAGGATCAGCGAAACGAGCGCCTCCCACACTGCGCTAGCGTCGATTCAGGGCCCTCACTCGTAACACGGACCCGAGTGGTGCGGTCGTACCTACTGTCAGTACTCGAAACAACCAAAATCCAGTGAAGTGCTAGCTAAATGTACAGTGTAAACTCTGTGGTTTCTATATTCAGGTGGGTTAAATTATTCGATTGCTTTAAATCCATATCACAAATACCAGTTTCATGTGTAATAAATACTGAGAATTAATCAAAAATCGACGCTGATACAAAGTTCTGACTTTGCAAAATCGATTTTAAAAACACCACATTAAAATTTTGTAATCATCACTTTTGAAAACCACGTCATCGATGTTTTTTTTTTTTATAAAATCGTAACAGTAGCATTCGTTGAGAGATTAAAACTGGACATCCCGATTGTCCACGGATCATTATCATAACATTGAAATGATTTTATTACGCGAAAGGATGTTATTTCACTGAATATAATATATACTAACTTGGAACATTGGTACGTTTATAAAATGTATGTATCATTCTTTATGACGCATTAACCATCAGTACGGAGGCTTTTTATTTTTTTTCAAACTTTTGAAGATATGAGTAATTAAAAAACCGTCCAATTTAATTAAAATAAATAACGAAAACATCAAATTTCGAATCGATCGCACAAACTCTGCTAGAAGTAAAAAATACAACAAACATATAATAGAAATATTCGGTATACGATTGGTACATAATGTCACTTAGAAAAGGTTGAAAAATTTGATAATGTTAAAAACATATGTGATAGTAAACATCGCAATTCTGGTAGTCTCATTTTAACAGTTAAGCCCTGAGACAAGGTCGACAGGACTGACGTCATCATTAATACGATGGATGCAGGACATATGTTATGTGGGAAGATCGTGAACTAGTGTATAGCCCGCAGGAAATCGAGTTAACCAAACGATTGCCAGGGACGCAGTCAGGGATATTTTATTAGGACAAAAATTACAACTTCTAGTGAGACTATATAGAATAAAAATATTAACATTCAATCGTTAATAAATTAAAGAAGCTACAACAAAGAAGACCGATGTTGGTATTACGTTCAGTTTAATAGTGCTCTGTAATAAAATTTTGCTCATATACAAAGATTTGTAGAATTTTTTTAGTAGTTTTATGGTCTGTATTAAATACTATAAAATACAATGACAACTCAATTAGTGCCTTATTTTGGATGATCATATTCAGAGATAAACCATTATATATAGTTATGTATGAGTAGAGAACTTTTGTGGTAAGTCGCAACATGACGGTTACTATTAAAGACTATTCGTTTCGTATTTCTTACCTTGGATTGTTACGTAGATTAATACTTATCATCAGCTACACTCGTTTTGCCAACACTTTAATATTAAAACAGCAAGATTTAGAATTCCAATGTGTTTCAAAAATTCAATTCATAAATAAAACTCACTCTCCAAATGATTTTTTTTATAAGTAAGTACAATAAATAAAACTTCTTTAATTCGATCCTGTTCAACATTAATTGATAAAGTGGCAGACGAAAGGACGTAACGGGTGAACCCGAGTTTTATTATTGAAACTGACAACGAAATATCCGGTGACAGTTTGAAAACATTGTAAAACACAATACATATGCGCATCGGATTGCGACTGCATCATTGAAATGCGCAATACTCGATATAGGTACCGGCTTCGCAAAACTGGTACCTATAGGTTTCCTATATACACGGAGGGATTGTATCATTGCACAAGATCAAGCGGTTTATCTTGTATTATCTGTAATTGCATATTTGAAACTATCTAAAGGGACTTTATTTATAATAATTTGTTTGAATCTGTATTACGTTTTATGACAACTGATTTAAAATTTGCAAATCTTTATTTATGAAATATCTTAAATGGTAGTTATTAGGTCATATTAGGAAACATATAAAAAATATACATAAGAAAACCATATAAGAAAAACTTTGATATTTTTTACGCTCAAAGCCACAAATGTAGATGCAAAAAGCCAAAATCCAAAAAAGAAAAAAATAAAATTTCGACTGTAATTGTGTCCAGCCAGTACTGAAACCGGAATTTTTAATATGGAAATTACTTGTTGTAGGTAGGTAGTCTCTACCGACAAGCTTAAAGTTACAAACAAATATTTTTAGCTTGACGAGCTCGATTGCCCGTCACTTAATGTGATGTTTCAACTGCGAACTAAATATAGTTAGAGGGTTACAAGGGGTGAAAGAGTTCAGCGTATAAAATGAATTTATTTTCGAAACTATTATCTTTCAATTTATAATATTTTAACAATAAGGTTCAATATCGAAATTTTAAACAAACTATTTCTTATTGTGTTTGACGCGGTAGAAGTAATTTTTATATCATGAGTGTGTAATACTTTGACAATTTTTTTTACAAAGCAGTATAAAGTTTGTTCATACTTTTTTTTTGTTCATATCTAGCCCGAAACATTCGTATGCAGTTTTTTATAAAAAATAAACGTTACCAAAAAAGAAGTGAACAGATAAATAATATAGCAATGCTGTAATTACGTCCTTCAACGCAATGTCCAGACAAAAGATAATTTTGTTCATCAATCAACGACTAAAATTTAAGTTAATTTTGATATATTTTTTTTACTAAACCTTTTTACTTATTGCTATATTATAACGTTCTTCACTTATTAGACATTTATTTTTAGGAAAGTTATCCACGGTTTTTAAATGTACGTAGGTTTTTAGAATTACGTAGAACAAAGTTAAAACACATATAATTTTCATATTAGGTAAGGACAATAAATATTATTATGTATTATTTGTTTTATTTATTATTTGTCACGGTTAATAAAGAAACCTTGAGATCTTAAACCAGAAAGCCGCAGTTAAAATTTGTTTAAATATATAACAAAAAGATAGAAACTTAAAGTAGACAAAGTTCTTTCTCTACCACATTTACGAAATGCATATTGATAAATAACAGCCGTGAAGAGAAAGTTGTCCCTTAAGTGTACATAAGCATAAGTATTGGTACTTCTAACGTCTAAAACCACAAGAATCTATTATAAACAGAGATCTCATTTGCCATATTCGATCTATAAATGCTGCGTGAAATGGGAACAAAATCAGAAAATGCTTACTGCTATTATAAAAATAGTGTGATTTTAGTTGTAAAAAAAAAAACAATTTGTTGTTTTTGCATATTTTAATACTGAGAGACTGCTTTACCCTAGTAGAATGGATTATTTTACACACGGTTATGGTAAAGAATGTCTTTGTTCTAAGTGTCCCTTAAAGATTTTATATAGGGAACATAAGGCAACAACGCAATCTACCCGTAGTTAAGTCAAGCGAGCCTATGATTGTTCTTGGCTTAAGCGAAACCCAATACAAATTAACCTTTAATTTCTACAGAAATTTGCATTCTACACTATATTCAAAGTTTACCTCCCGATCAACAAAAGTTAAAAGAAGAAGAAAAACCTCATATTTGGATATAATGAAAATACTTGAATAATTATGTAAATTCAATTAAAATCCGTGATTAAAGTATATACTCGTACATGTAAGCGTGATAAATTGCTACATTTATCTATTTGCCATACTTATTTTGGAGGCTTACTTTTTTAAGATTCATAATAATATAATTTTCTATACAAATAAATATAATTGAAGTGTCTGTTTGTAATGCAAAAGAATATTTTTTTTTACTATATAGATATGTACGATACTACACCACCAAAAATTCAATTTTTAAAATTTTTGTCTGTTTGTTTGTTCCGGGGTAATGTCCGGAACGGCAGTACGGATTTTGACTGGACTTTATTTGGTAGATAGCTGAAGTTACTCCGGGTAACTTAGAGTACTTTTAATTTTCGAAAATAATTATAAGGTTCCGCGTAAAAAAAAATATAACTCATAACTTCAACGCACAGTTCTACGGGCAAATGATTGAATATGTGAGAAATATGTTTATTTTATCTTAGTATCTACTAAAAAAAATATATTAAGGTTTCGTATAAAAAATTAAAACGCAGTGAAGAATATACGAAACGCGGGCGAAGCCGCGGGCACACATATAGTCTCTATAATAATTACGATAGATTCATATGATCGCAACGACAGGTCATCGATGCAGTAGTTGTTGACTAATGCTGTCGATTACTCGCCCACGTAACCCAGTATTGAGACTCCAAATATGGACTCTCAACGAGCCAATATATGCTGCGGCCTACTAGAGTCCTTTGAATATAATTATCAACTTCCATAGCCGAAGCCAATAAACGGTATGTCCATAAATAATGTCACTTTAAAAACAAACTTATTAGGCCGAGGTGTTTTGTACGTTTTTGGTAGGTAATGGTACATTTTTTAGTGGTAGATTGGTACTTGTGTTTTTTTTAATGTGGGGAAATAGATTTAAGCATGCTATATGTACCTAATTAAATGTAATGTAAAACGTATAAAACCCAAGTGTAATTTAATTCTCTTGCTATATAACTGAATTTTAGAAATATATAATAATCAAAATTAAAATACGAGAAAATTTCTATTTAGGTACGTTTTTGGGTACAAGAAATATGTATTTCGAGGCTCTTGAGTTATCAATCATTGAAGATATTAAAAAAAGTTGAAGGAATAACTGCACAAAGTAATTTTCAAATCAAAAGAATCAAAACAAATTAGTCATATCATTATATTTTGTACACGCTTATAACAATATTATTCATTTTCAACGATTACTTTTAACTCCTTGAGCACTAACCTGGCGTTTACGCCAGCTTTCCATTGTTTTTTTCTATTGTCTCATTTTTATGGGTAACAGACATATTAAGTGTCAACTTTTGTAGGCAATAATTAATAAACTCTAAAGTTATCAATTAATCATTTTCTTGGTAGTTCGGAGTGGCTTTCATAATGACTATAACAATTAACTAATGGCAAGCCTGCATCGCGTCAGCTACTTTAATTAACGGAATTTAGTGTGTACGTGATCGCTGACATTATTAGGTTCAATCGGACTTGACATTAGGTTTGTAAATCGGTAATTCTGACGACTTACCATAACATTTTTAAAAGGCTTATTTATTAGCAGATATCAAAGTATCACAGTGAAGGAAATATCATTTTATTCAATAATTAATTAAATAGAATCTAATGTAAATAATATGTAGAGTAATATAGTGCGGAATGGTTGGGGTTTCGTATCCCATTGGATTGCGACTTCCATGGATATGGCCACAGACCCATTATAATTATACGTTAAGGGGCATCGCGTTATTTATTAATATTAGCAAGGGTATATCCGTAGATACCTAGAGGCTTCAGTCGTGATAATTGTAGGAAGACTGTACTTTATTTAACACTAGCTGTGTGCTCGCGGCTGCGGCTGAGTTTCATATGCTCTTCACTGCGTATTAATTTTTTATATGGAACCCTAATCATTTCCAAAAAAATTTTAGTACTAAGATAAAAATATGTCTCATAAGTTCAAGCACTTGCCCGTAAAACTTCATAGCATCGGGAAATTCAAATTTTTATAAGTTTTAATTTTTTTACGCGGACCCTTAATGTTTTCGAAAAATAAAAGTAGCCTAAGTTACGCGGAGTAACTTCAGCTATCTACCAAAAAAGTCCCGTCCAAATACGTCCAGCCGTTCAGGAGATTAGGCGGAGCAGAGATAGAGACAAAAAATTTAAAAAATTGTGTTTTTTGATATAGATATCGTATATACACATACATTCATTTGCTTTTGTAAAAATTGGTATTTTGACATTACAGACACTTCAATTTTATTTATTAGTATAGATGAAGTACAGTTATTTTGCGAAACTCCAATAAAAAAAATGACATCAAACTAAAGCAAACTCCAATACGAGCAAAACAGAAAACAGTTACGTTAAAACAAAAAAGGGCTATATAAGAGTATCTCGCCTAATCGAATTCTAATATGATACAAAAGAATGCAAAACGACACAGAGCAAATCCATCAAGTCACTAACGTGCGTGACAAACGGAAAGTATCCGACCGACTATATAACTAACTACAAAGAAATACTTAGTCTGCAAAAACTTAATCATTTACAGAGTGTGCCCGTGTCGCTCCAGCGACTCGAAATAGAAAACTCAACGCTTTATGCTCATGCACCAGCACTTCTGGGTGTCGTAAATGATCTACTGAATTTCTCTGAATCTTTATTAACCATTAAAACACTCGATACTGAGTTCACTGGGCAAATGACCTTATTAATACACTACAGGATCCAGATTGCCATTTAAATCATGTTCGAAAATAAATCTCGCATTAGATATTCCCGACTGATATTATATTATATTCAATATATTCTACGACACTATCAGTGACTCAGTATACGTATGCTAATTGACGTACAAAAATTTGCATAGATATTTCATCTAAATAAATATTTACATATTATTCAGATGAATTCTGACTTTTAAAAACATACGACGGAAGTAGAAAAAAGAAATTTCTTATGGACAAAATGCATTATGAGGAGGACAAAAAAGCGTTAAGACACTACCGTACTAATAATAATATATTTTAAGTTACCGAAGGCTTTTCGCTACTCAGTTGGGCAAGTGCCGGATGTGCGGTAACAACCTGCATTCGCTACCAATTCACTAAGTATATACATACATAAATAATACAAAAGTTATGTATAAAAAAAATTACGATACACGGAGTATATTCTCTCGAAAGAATACACAACATATTAGTCACGAATAATCCACAACTAATCTTCGGAGCATGCGTGCGCTTGGATTAAACATGGCACAGAATTTTTTACCTTTCTAAAGGTTTACTTACATGAAAGATTATAAACGATGCAATAAACTTTCGATGTGGTTAGTTTAAATTCATAAGAGCCGAGTAAACCGTTAGGAATATGAGATCTGTGAATATTTGTCAAACCAGTTTTTTTTTTTTATTATTTTGCTTTAAATGTAGAGACAGAGATAGAAATGATACGCCTAATTATTAACATATTACGTAAAATTTAATCCTCAGATAGATATTTTACCATCATTTTATATGTTAATACCAGAATATCCCGCACCAACAACTTATTGATAGTTTTTATTCGTCATTCCTATACTCGAGTTTTAGAATCAAAAATACATAATCTATAGTTAAATTTATAAACATAATACGCATGAGATATAAACTTGATTCTAAGCATAAATATGAAACTTGACCACAACACTATTGTCGCCACTTGCAATATATCATTTGCATAAATACATACACAAGGTGAATCAGAATCGACACAGTCCCGACAATATACATAACAGAAGTCAGGATAGGTTTTGTATTATTACTTTGTAACAATAAAATCACATTAAACCGTACAAGTCCACTGCATGTTTTAGTCAATCCATATTATTTTTAAGCTACTGACTGCCTATGAAGTCTATTTCAAGTACATAGATAACAAACACATCACACAAAATTGGTGTTAGAATAAGCGAACGTAGATAATTAACTTCATACTTGAAACAATATTATTAGATAATAGACATATTAGAATACCTAGATATAGTCAGGTTCTCTACGGTATGATAGCAATAAAGGCGATTTTAAATGTAATAAATTCCAAAACAGCTTTTTCTTAAATATTACTCGATCTAGAAGCATGACCGACAAATAGACCGAAGCACCCGTGAACGGTAGCGTGCCGGTAAAGCGTACAACTAAAAAGATTATTATAAACACAACGGAAGCAACTAATCGCTAAACGAGATTACATTTAAGTACCCTTTTACAAAAATATTTGACCGGCATTATGGAGGCAACGTTCGTAAGATTAAAACTGTCATTAATTACTAAAGGCGAATTAAATTTTATCCGAATAGTAAAAACTAGTTAAAACACAGTTGGAAAACATTACAAATACTTGAAAAAACAATAGTGGTATTTTTTTTTAGCAGAAATAAAGTAACCGCGACCAGAGCGAAGCAATATGGTTAGCATAAATATGATTTAAAATGCAAATACAAACGATGGATTCCGTTGATACGTAAATGAGAATATATTTTATGGCAACCGGTATACTTTACGTCATTATGTAATTTAAGCATTTTTAGGTTATGAATGAAAAAAAAATGAAATTAAATTACTTGCTTAATATTCCGTTTACGTTTTGCACTTCTTATTTGTATTATCTTTTGAAATAATTTAATTATTTTTCTATTATTTAGATATTATTTTAACTCGAATTATTACAAAATATCTCGAATCGTTGCGATACAAGAAAGTATTCATCAATTCTTATGCATTTGTACGTAGTCAATTAAAGTTCTCAGTTGACAACGCTCAGTTTAATTTTTTTTATGTACCAATATTAAGTATGTTTATTAAACTTTGTTATTTAAGTACCTACTTGAAATCAATAAGTTTAGATTAAATTATAGATTATACAATCAGTCTTCTCAAAAGGTCAGTATTCTCTCAGGCCGTCAAACATGCCCGTGGCAAATATGTACCTCGATAATAAATAAATCTTACAAGACCAATAGTACGCACATCATCATTGTCTTATGTAAGATTAGCTGTGTACCCGCGTTAAATATATTCTTTACTGCGTTTTTTTTTAAATACGGAACTCTAAATTTTGTTCAGTACTAAGATAAAGTAAAAATATTTCTCATAAATTCAAACTGTGGATTGAATCGGATTTTATTAAATTTTTTATGAGTTTTAATTTCTTCACGCGGAACCCTAATTATTTTCGAAAATTAAATGTACCCAAAGTTATCCGGAATAACTTCAGCTATCTACCAAAAAAAGTACCGTCAAAATCCGTCCAGCCGTTCCGGAGATTACCCGGAACAAACAGACAGACAGACGAAAATATTAATAATTGCATTTTTGGTATAGGTATCGCGTATACATTCATATGATTTGGTAAAAAAAATGTACAGTACAAACAAACACTCCAATTTTATTTATTAGTATAGATATCGATATATGAAGTTGTTTTTTTTTTTTATTTTGCTGAATGTAAATTACAACCACGTCGATCCATTTCCAGATAACCAAATAAATTTATAAATATCACATTGTCTGTAATCTTGTGCGAATGAGACTTTGATTTAATAAGTTGCTCCTTTTAAAAACATTTTCAGTATTAGAAACGTGTTGTCTGCTTTCAGTTTTGTAGTAAAATCTTTGTTTTTTCTATACTAATAAATAAAATTAAAATATCTGTTTGTAATGTCAAATTATTTTCTTTTACTAGCTATATAGATATGAACGTATACTCAATACCTATACCAAAAATGTACTTTAAAATTTTTGTTTGTCTGTTTGCTCTGGGTAATCTCCCGATAAGACGGATTTTGACAGGATTTTTTTTTTTCGGTAGATAACTGATGTTACTCCGGGTAACTTAGGGTACTTTACATTTTCGAAAATAATTAGGGTTCCGCGTAAAAAAATTAAAACTCATACAAAATTGAAAAAACCGATTCAATGCACAGTATTACGGGCAAATGCTTCAATTTATAAGAAATGTTTTAATTTTACCTCGGTACTAAATAAAAATTAAAAAAATAAAATGTAGTGAAAAATATATGAAACGCGAGCTCAGCCGCGGGCACACAGCTATATTATACATAACTTTATTTTAAGACTGATAAGTTTATCTCCATAGGTATTGTATCATAATTAAATATTTTTTTGCTATCAGAAGGCATATTATGTGGAACGATATGCCCAATGCAATGTGTAAGAGTACAAAAACCTATATACACATATAAACAGTAAAAAAAACGACCGAACTTATTCAAACCATATACATCATTATTTCACAGTAAATTTACCAGTAATCAATTAATCTCTAGTTATGTTAAAGCCGGTTTTACGGCTCGAAACAGGTGCCGGTACGAAGCCGATGCCCAATACAATAGAAAAGCTGCCGTCGGTATATACCTTACGTAAGCAACGTTGACTGAAAAGCGTAATATATTGTTCGATTCGCATCGGCATCGGCCGCATGGACATGTGGAACATCTCATCGCGTTCCGATGGACGAACACCGCCATTGTTTGCAGTAAAAAAAAACTCTTTTGTTAGTTTTAGGATTTTATTTTAGACGTCGTTACACTTTGACTTAGACCGAGCATTCCGGAACGTCGATCTTGATTATTGAGCGATTTTAATATTTATCTAATGTAATATCTCTCACGTGAAATAATAAGGTTAGTAAGATTAACACTATTAACTTCAAATTACAAGAACACGTTAATAGCGGAATATTTATTAACATTTCACGGAGATTGCTAGGGTATTATTACTTTTTTTAAATAAATAAATAATAATATCAAAAGTTAATAAAATTTGTAAAATAACATAATTTCTTGTTTATTTAATAAAGTATGATCGTGAAAATTATCCAGTCATGAATAGATTAAAAAGAAGGTAGTGTTTTTTTTTAAATCATTATTCATACTTTTAGTAAGATGACCAAGGTTAAATTTAGTCATAGTGTATTTAAGATATATCCAAAGATAAATGTTATCCTAATAGTCCGAATACAACAAGCATACCATTGGTTTAAAGTTTACTTATGCGTCATTATACCTACTGTGTTAAAGATAAAATAAAACTGAAATAAATCTATAATACAAATAAAGCAAACTCAGATATCACGAAAATAAAGCAACAAATTCAAATGATTGTTATTTATATAGTTAGATACGTGAAATAAATTACTGAAAATGCGGGTACTAACTATGTAACCTTTCAAAATATCTAACGATATAACGTATGCTATCAATTAAGCATTGCTTTTAAAGGGCATTCGTTGTTTGAAATAGCAAAATTTAGTAGTCGTATGTAAAGAGTAGTATAGTATATAACGGTTTAATAAAGGCTGCAAACAAACATTATTAAGGTGGGTTATCAAGTAAACGAAAAAGAAATATAAATTGTTTGATTATGCTATTAAGCATAACATAATAGTGAGAGCGTAAATTGTTCCAATTACGTGAATAACATAGCATACAAGAGGAATGATGCACGCGCGCTGCATTAATTTTATGGCACCAGAAGAAACTCATTATAATTGCCCCTTCTTCGTTACCGTTAACGATAAAGTTCCTAAACGCATACAGTAATGAGCGAACTCATTAAAACCAATGACTTCAAATCGACTGTACTCAAATATTTCTAGGAATAGGTTGAGAATATAACATCATCATTTCACCAATTTCACCAAACAAAAAGAGGCTAAAGATCACTGACTGAATAGTACTGGTGCTAATTAAATTTCTCCTATGTATGCATTTAATCTGGGAAACAATTTCAAGATTAATAAGACTAATAGAGTAAATTGAAAACAGGTGCCGATGATCGGCATTGTAACCGAATATCTTTATGAACACCTGTGCTTTAAAGAGGAAACTCAGTATTTATACAATTTTAATGATTCATATAGCAATTTTCACAAAGGAATATCAACAAAGTGGTGACACGAAAATAGTTTAAAAAATTATCGTTTCTGTTTTCAGATGCAGGGTCGCGTGAGACATGTCACAAGACAATTACGAGATGAAGCCTAACACGATATCGCGAGGCGCGTCGCTGTTTGGCACGGATCCACAAATTTTACTTCAAACCGCACTTCACAATAATGATTACGGTACCTTCAAGAAATTGATCGGTTATGGTGCTGTCGATCTCGAATATGTGTATGAGTATCCTGACCATAAAACATGTCTGGAATTAGCTGTTTCGGAACTGAACAAGGAAGAATTTGTAAAAGTTCTTTTGCAACATGAAGTAAAATGTTAATAGAGTCAATGAAACACATTCCGCAGCTCCAATACACTTTGCAGTAGAGAATGGAAACTTACAAGCATTGAAAGCTTTATTAGAATGTGATAGAATAGATGTAAATATTAAAAGTAAAGGCAATACAGCTTTATTATTAGCTATTAAAAAGATCGAAGACTTGGACGAGGGCCGAGATCAAGACTTATCGACTTTTGAAGATATAATAGAACATCTTCTAAAAGCTGGTTGTAATGCAAATTCTCCAGATTTAAAAGGTATTACCCCTATATACTGTGCAGCAAAAAAAAAAACTTGAGAGAGTCGTAACTCTTATACTTGATTACGCTAAAGATCCCATTAATATAGACACGTATAAAGACAGAAGAGGTAACACAGCCCGTTATTATTTAAAAAAAGCATTTCCACATATAGAGGCAAAAATTGGTTCCCATGATAATCAAACGGAAATAATAGACAGTGACAAATTATTTTACTATCTCAGTAGACATGAAGAAGATAAGTTTGTTAGAGGCTTTACTATAATAGCTAATAAGAATGAACATCGTTCATTACTGATTTCTGACAACGGGCTAAGCACTATGTTACAAATGGCCACAGAAAAAGGTTTTGAAAGAGCAGTCGGTACACTATTACATTTCGGAGCTGACCCAAACACAACATGTTCCAGTAATACAAATAGACCTGTAGCCATAGCCTGCGAAAATGGATATTTTAAAATCCTTAAAATGTTTATAGAAAACGACTCTACTGTATTCGACCCAGTGAACGCAGAATCACTATTGCAAATAATTGTAAAAGGTATGCAATCCAGCACTCAAACTCCAAAAGTAGATTTTAAAGAATGTTTACGATTATTACTGAAAAATCCTAAAATTAATATAAATGTTAATCATTTTGATATGAAAGACAATACAGCATTGCATTATGCAGCTAGAAATGGAGATAACGATACTGTGTTAGAATTACTTAGACATGGAGCTTGCGTAGGCCTGCGTAACAGATTTAATGAACCACCCCTAGCAGATATTAATGCTAAAACATTAGAAACATATTTAGACGAATGTATTACAACAAATGGTGAACGATCTAGCGATGATGATTATGAAATACACATGAAATACAACTTCCTGGTTTATCCAAACGATTCATCACTCGAAAACTTACTCTGTAAAGTGCCACTGATGGACAATACGAACAATAATGTTAAAGACTTCGATACTATATTAGCCCCAGAAACAGATGCTTTATTGTACATGACTCATAACGAGGAACTACGACCGCTCTTAAAACATCCTGTGATTACCAGCTTTCTATACTTAAAGTGGCAACGTATAAGTTGTCTTTTCTATGCAAATATCACATTTTATTCATTCCTGTGGTTATGTTTAATTCTTTATATAATTCTGGGATACGGAGTCGAGAAAAAATCATCAGATTCAATCGAGGCGTTAAACGTTATCACTCATGTCGGTGCGATAATCGGATTGATTCTATTGATATTTAGAGAACTTTTTCAGTTATTAGTATCTCCGACAAGATATTTACAGAGTATTGAAAACTGGATGGAGATAGCGTTAATATTCGTAACAACATGGATAGTATGCTATGACTCTGCAGAAGAATCTACTAAGCAACAACTTTCTGCGGTTGCGATTTTGTTATCATCTGCTGAACTGGTATTACTTATAGGCCAATTCCCGACACTTTCAACAAATATAGTTATGTTGAAAACAGTGTCCTGGAATTTCTTTAAATTTCTTCTGTGGTATTGTATTTTGATTATAGCATTCGCTTTAAGCTTTTACACATTATTCAGAAAAGAAGACGAGGTAGATCAGAAAACTCCTAATCCAAATGTGAATGATGAAGAAGAAGAAGACTTTTTCGAAGATCCGGGTAGGTCTTTATTTAAAACAATCGTTATGTTAACAGGTGAATTCGATGCTGGATCTATAAAATTTAGTACATTCCCTGTTACGAGTCATATAATTTTCATAGTATTCGTTTTTATGATACCTATTGTACTTTTTAATCTACTCAACGGTTTAGCAGTAAGCGACACTCAAGAAATTAGAGCTGACGCTGAACTTGTGGGTCACATATCTCGGATCAAACTAATTTCATATTTTGAAAGTGTTCTCATCGGTAACATAAAGACGTATGAAAGACCATCAAAATGTTGGTCCTGGCTGCCCATTAATTTTGAAAACATAAATATAATTAAACCTAAAATGTTCTTTCTGAAACCACTGGCAAAACGAATAAGTTTATTTCCACACTTTTTGCCAAGATACAAGATATTAGTGAAGTCGAATCAAAATAACAAAATCGAGATTCCTCATGCTGAACCTCTTACTAAGTTCGGAGACGATTATCAAGATATAGAAGGGCGGTGCTGTTGCTTCGATCGATGCCAAAATTATAGACTCGATCCTAAGATTGTAAAGAACGCGAAAATAATAATCAGTGAGCGAACGAATGTTACGGAATTCGATGATGAAATAAAAGACAAATTGAGTTATTGTGAAACAAAAATTTTAAATATTGAGACCACATTGAAAAAAGTCTTGCAGGCATTAGAAACATATGAAAAATAATGTAATAATACTGTTTCATAAATTGCTGCCTGCTTTTTTTTCTTTTTAACCTGTTTTAATATTTGATAATATTAGTGACTACTTATATTTAATTATCTTTTAAGCAAAATAACTTATTATTATAACAAAAAGAGTAAAAGATTGTTTAAAATATTGAAGGTAATAATATATAAATATTATATGTATTCTTAATTTACAATCAATCAAACTCTTATATTTTGTTAAACAAAGAAAGACATTGTAAAAGATATTTAAGGCTTTAAGAGGATAAACTAGCGGCATTTATTCCGTACAAACGTAGTCCCCTATTTTCTTCCTGGATAATAGCATTATGATAAATATTTTTATACCAAATAATATATATCCACCACAGACAAAACGTACGGGTTTTGATTATTTCCATAAATTAGTTATTGTAGAAACTTTTTACCGTCATTTTCAGACGTTCTTCAAACAAAATATGATGGATAAATTAAGAAAAAGCAAAACGTACAGGCATAGTCTAAAACTGATTAAAAATCGGTTTAGTTTTGGAGGAGGAAACAGGGTACTACGAAGTGATGTTTTCGTCTATTTTGCATACGGTAAAATCAACCCGAGCTGCAGTTGTATCACAGTATAGATTTATACTGTGGTTGTACCTTTCGTGTTTTATAATTCTTTCTTTGGGGCGTAACGCGATAGCAAAAGATTTCTAAAATACCTACTTCTCCGCCGCATGTTCTCTTAAGATATTAAATTGAAAAATATTTTTACAATAATTTTATTGTATTCATAAAAACACTGTATTAAAAATATATACGATTTAGTGTTAACATAAACTAGTTTCATTAAATGTCCTTAAGTAATGAATTATAAATTTAATTGAAATTGAAAAAAAAAAAAACAAATCTTTTTTGATAATGAATCCGAATAAGTATATAAACAATATTTACCTTCTTCATAGCAAACCTAATAATCCTTAATATATCTGTCAGTCAGTCTGTCTATTAGTTAGCTTTTATATCGAAAACTACTGAACTAATTAAAATTAGTCCCTTTATTAATCATAGACATACTATTGGGTCAGATTTTATTATATATTTTTTTGTTACGTTAAATAGTATACTGTATAGAGAAAGTAATTAGAAAAATATAAAGTTAGGGTTAGAACATAGACCTAGTATAGACTAGACTGGCAGTGCTAGTTAGAAGCCGTTACAAAAAATGAGTTGCTAAAGTATGCGTGAAATAGTGTTGTCATAACCAATCATAAATGTGTTATCGATGATATATTCTGATCAGTGGTGTAAGCAAGAGTGGCAGAACTGGCAAAATCCCACGGATCCCGGTCCGATGGGGACCGGCCCGAGAAGCCGCGAGCTCAGAAGAATCCTAATATTTTTTATATAATTCAATAAATTTTTATAAACACAATTAAAGTTACACACGACTAAATATTTAAACGCTTTATTGATTCATTAACCCCTTTAGCACTTACCTGGCGTTTACGCCAGCTTTCCATTGTTTTCCTATTGTCTTATTTTTATGGATACTCGACACATTAAAATCACTAATTACAACGTGACGATTTATACTAGAGCCTAATCCAATGAGTTTGGCACGAGCTTCAGATAGTTTAGTTTCGCCACTGATTCTGCTATAATCATATATTTGGTACTGGATAGGTTCAGGCTCACTATTTATTACGAGAATAGTATGATTTCAAAAGATACGAAACATAATCTCCCAGTATAATCTAAATAATAGTGTAAAAGAATATTATGTTTGTTATAGAAATTGGAATAACAAAATACTAGAAACTACAGTTTCGAAAATATTTAGGAGAAATTAAAGGTACGTGGTATGTTATAAACAATTTATAATAATAAAACTTATTACTAATAATACATTACAATATATTAAAAAAATTATGGGCTGTTCAAGGTCTTCGTCTCTTGTTATTCTTTCAAAATAGAGCATAAATAAGGTTGACCACTGAAGCCAAAATTAAAATCTAACAAGAAATAAATAATTTATAAGCGTTTTCATTTTATCCTACATAAAAATAACCCACTATACTAAAATATGAAGTAAATCTTTACGTACTTCACATAAGTTCTATATAAACTTTTTTTACAGGAAAGAGATAGAGCATCTTAATCGCCACAGAAAATTTTACACATCTAAGTATTTCTAAATTTTATTGACGAATATGTTATTTTTAATAAATTAAACATCAGTAAATTATCCTATTGCAAACCAAACTCGAAAATAAAAAAAGAACTCTGGATAATTCTATATAAACTATATTAAGTGTGCAGATACGAAAAAATATTTGGTTTGAATTCCATCCTGAATAAAAATTATACTTATAATATTAATAATTCATATTAACTTACTCACTAAGCATCTATGAAACTTATTATCGGCTATCGACGTCATCATTTTGTCAAACACTATCGTAAACAAATATTCTTTTATTTACCACCAAAGATCTTCCAAATATATATAAAGCAGTAAAATATTATAATAAATCAATATAAAAAGATAAAATCTATAATTGAAATCAGTTTAAATATTAAATATTAAACCCAAATCGGCAAAATATGTGAACTAACAATGTAATCAAACCTGTCATAATTAGCCGTGAAAAGTGTATTTATTTAGATTATTATGTCGTGTAATTTCACATTCACTCACTGAACAAAGCACAAATAACACTTTTGCTGTTTCGTCGAAGATTATTAACTATGTAAATAAAATGACTCCAGCCGAATTGTCAGCGGTCTTAGGGGGTCATAGTAAGAATAGAAATTTGCATCATGCATCATGCATCATGACTTCTCACTCCCACACTCTGTTCGCCTATTGAGCATAGCGAAAACATATTATGTCTGTGGGTTAGAACAAGAAAACCACTCGATATACATGTTGACGTTTTTTCTTTAGTCTTAGACATACGAGTATTACCCAGCCAATATTATGAAGATAAAAGCAAAGTCATTGCAAAACTAAACTAAATCATTATATATTTGTATGTATAATCGAAAAATATTGTTCATTACAGAATCGTAACACGATAAATGATTACCCATTAGGACGAGAGGTATCACTAAGTGTTTTAAATCGAATATAAATCTATCTATATCGACACAAGAATTTTCGTAATCTTCACAAGATGCAAAAAAAAAGATGGCGCCATATATAATTGGGCAATATAATTGCCATGTTGACAGCTTGTGCTTGTTTAACGTTCCTTGTTTTCGAATTTCTACTAGTCTATTTTCTTTTTTAGTTTCATTTATTTCTTTTTAAGGAAAAGGCAAAGGTACTAGACTATGCAGCCATGTCAAACGTTAGGGATACTAATCATAAAGACCGGTAACAAAATGGCGACTTTCTGTTACAACCATTACAACGGGAGTGATTGCATTTCACGTTTGGTGTCATTATTTTCAATTCACTTCACTTGTGCATCATAACTAAAGTATATCACGTGAAATGCCACCAAAATTACATAATATACACTATACAGTGAAACACTGCAAGATAATGGATTAAAAATAAGGTTGACTACATAACAAACCCAAAACCTCAACAAGTAATCCTAATACTCTTTAATTGGATTTGAAAAAAAGAATTTTTTTTTGGTGTTACCAGAATAAACTGTTATTACTGGAAATAAGATTATTACTTGCTTAGCCAATATGTTTATATTAAAACTGTTGGTTCAATTTATCGCAGTCACTGCTAAATTGTGCTGTCGCTCGATGGTCGAGAATTTATCTCAATATTTTAGACCTATATAAATTAATGTTGTGACAAATTAGGGTTCCGCGTAAAAAAAACTTGAATATAATCCGATTCAATGCACAATTTTACGGGCAAGTGCTTATAATTCGTTAAAAATATTTTAACTTTATCTTAGTATAATTTTTTATTTTTTTTAATAATTAGGGTTCCGTATAAAAAAAAACGCAGTGAAGAATATAAAAAAAACGCGCCGCAGGCACACAGCTAGTTTTAAATATATAAAACGTTAAAAACGGAACACTTTTTGTGTGTTCACCAACCTGAACCACATTATTACTTAATATTAGGGTGAGATTTATTTATTTATTTAATCTTTATTAAACCATTATACACATATAATATTATGCAATTGAAAATGTGAAATTAGTACAAAGGGCGACCTTATTGCTAATAAAAATTTCTTCCAGGCAACCTTTTGAAGAATCAGCGGTGTTTTGGGTATATAGATAAATCTAACCTAATAAATACTACTCAAATTGAAATAAACATAACATAACATAAGCTCACGCCTGTTATCACCGAAAGGTTAGGCAGAGGTGAAATAGTGAACTACACTACCCACATTTCGCTGAGCTTAGTTCCGTCCCAGATGTGACAGGGGGCGAGCCTGTCGGCATATCGGGCACAAATTCCAGACTCCGGGAATGGAAAAACTCAATATCACTTTACCCGACCCGGGGATCGAACCCGAGACCTCAGAACGATAGTCGTACTGTAATACAACTGCGCCACCGGGGCAGGTAAATTGAAATAATGTGAACTATAACATACATATGAACTATAAAACACAGATAATATATAACTTACAGACTACATTATAATAATACATAGATATGAACCAAAATTGAGTATATGATTATAATTTATCAAATAAAGTTATGTTAAAGACGATTGTTAACAGTATAAAAAAAAAAACGATTAAAATGGTTTGGACTCACGTTATCGAGACTCTGGATTAGCTGGCACCAGGAGGGTTCAATAACTTCTACGCACATGTAGTACTGGAGGTGCTGGATACAGCTCAGCATGCGCTGGCGCAGCGCAAACGCGTCCGCGTACAAACGCGCCTCCGAGAAACGCTTCACCACTTTATTATACAGCCAAACCCTGACATACATAAACGCCAATATTATTTACTCAACAACAACAAAAAAATCTTTATTCAATTTGGGCCCTAACAAGGCGCTTATGAACGTCTAAAACACTACCATACATACATATCATCATACCTTTCTCCCGTGGGGGTAGGCAGAGATTACGTCCTTCCCCTTGCTACGATCTTGACACACCTCTTTCGCTTCCTCTACTTTCATGAGCGCTTTCACACATGCTCGTCGGAGTACTTTTTACCTGGCCTTTATTTAACACATGATTGATTTGGTCTAGATACGTTCGCCTAGGTCGACCCTTACCGACTTGCCCATTCACCCTCGCCTTATAAATTAATTTCGTTAATCTTCTCTCATCCATCCTCTCTACATGCCCAAACCAAACCAACTAATCATACCTTTCTCTATTTTAAAACACTACAACTGGTTCGGAAAACAAAACAGTCGAGAAGAGTCGGCAAAAACTCGATCTCGTTTTTTTTTTATAAATATAATAACAGACAAGTTAAAAGGCGGTCGTTTGTCCTGGTATGGACATGTGATGCGCAGGGAGAAAGAGAATGTTGTAAAAAAGGTATTAGATATGAATGTGGAGGGTTACATGGAAAGGGGAAGGCCAAAGAAAAGATGGATGGACTGTGTGGAAGATGATATGCTTAGGAAAGGAGTGAATGCGGAGATGACAACAAATAGAGAGGAATGGAAGAGGAAGACATGTTGCGCCGACCCCAAATAAAAATGGGATAAGGGTAGGGAGATGATGATGATGATGAAATATAATAAACTACTTTATAATCACCATTCATACATAAATCGATCTTAAATGAGATAGTCATATATTTATATTCAAATGCTAGCAGTGTGCGCGCGGCTGCGTCCACGTTTCATATATTCTTCAATGCATTGGACTTTTTTTAATACGGAACCCTTGATGTTTCTTTTTTCAATACTAAGATAAAATATAAATATTTCTCATAAATTCAAGCACTTGCTCGTAAAACTGTTTAATTTTTTTATGCGGTACCCTATTTTCAAAAATTAAAAGTACTCCAAGTTACCCGGGGTAACTTCAGCTATCAACCAAAAAAAGTCCCATCAAAATCCGTATAGCCGTTCCGGAGATTACCCGGAACAAACAGACAGGCAGACAAAAATTTAAAAAATTGTATTTTTGGGATTGGTAACATATATACATTCATATTTATTTAGTAAAAGAAATTAATTTCGACATTACAAACAGACACTTCAATTTTATTTTTATTATAGTAAGTATATATAAATAAACATTTCCTTACATTATCATATTAATATACTTTTCTGAAGTCAAACAATTTCTATATTAAATAGTTGAACTTAGATTAGTTTAACTTATCGCTTCTGTTGGGCGTCCCGGGACGCACATTTTTTTTTATTGATTTATCTACTCCACTCGTTTCTCAACATGCTGGAAAACATTTTACGAAAATAAAGACATTTCAAGAAACGAGTAACACATACCTGCATAGTAGTCTTTCAACGTGTTTACAGTAGAATAGATGTCTGAATATCATTTGGTAACAGGCGATGGCTTTGTGATTGAGTATAAGGGACACGGGCCATTTCACTTCCATCCCGAACGAGAATGTCTCTATGCCGGTGAGCGGCGGACAGTCCTTGTTTTGTTTATATTCTATATTGCATAAATATATAATAAATATCATTGATAAAAACTAAAATATAAACAATAACACCCAATAAAGTGTACATATAAAAATTACAAGTGACTAAATAACCCTGAATCTATAAGATAGTTTAAAATAAAACTGATAAACTTTATTTGTATCCACAAACATTAATAGAATGTTGTAAGAAAGGTATTGGATATGAATGTGGACGGTTACATGGGAAGGGGAAGACCAAAGAAAAGATGGATGGACTGTGTGAAAGATGATATGTTTAGAAAAGGAGTGAATGCGGAGATGACAACAAATAGAGAGGAATGGAAGAGGAAGACATGTTGCGCCGACCTCAAATAAAAATGGGAAAAGGGTAGGGAGATGATGATGATGATGATGATGAAACATTAATATTTTTCATCTATACTAATAAATAAAATAGAAATGCCTTTTATTCATGTCAAAATACTTTTTTTTTTTTTTACTAAATAGATATGAATGTATACACGATACCTATACCAAAAATGCCAAATTATTTAAAAAAATTGACGGGACTTTTTTCTAGAGTAGATAGCTGAAGATACTACGGGTAACTTAAGGTACTTTTAATTTTCGAAAATAGTTTGCGTTCCGCGTAAATAAAATAAAACTCATAAAAAATTGAAATAAATCCAGTTACAGTTATACATATGGGCAAGTGCTTGAGTTTATTTGAATTTATGAGAATTATATTTACTTTATATTAGTACCAAAAAAATTTCAATACATACATGCAGACGCATCCGCACAGCTAGTTTTTAATATAATTGTATTGCCTTGTATATGAATTTAAAAAAAAAAACTATGCAGTCATGGGGTCTGCCGTTAGGTGTGTTTTTTTAAACTTATTTTAATAGTGAAATTAATAATACACGGACTAAAGTTCTGACTCTGACTATAATTCATGATCATATTTAGACAATCAACAGAATAATTTAGTAGTAATCGTTTCTACTGGAACATTTTATTCGGACATTTACAGGAAGATATGTTACATGTGGCAACACAAAAACGTCAACTTAAACGCCATCTTATCTTTGATCATGTCACTGAAGGCTGACGTCATAGGTGACGCGAAACGTATAAGATTTCCGCGAGCGAAAATCGCTCAATGCGCCTAATAAAGTTTTCATTTAAAAGCACATTGCTTTCGATTTGGGATCGTCTCTCGTAAAAACGGCTTATTGTTGTTTCTAAATACCCGCGCGGAGCCGGGGCGGGTCACTAGTTAATTATACTTTTTTTTTTAACAATTCCGTTTGTTTATTCATTTAACTACACATTTATTTGTTTAAAAATATCCAACAAGCAATTTATGTTAGTAGTTACACTCGTACTTATGAAGTTACTTCGAACGATGGTTTTTTTTTCATCAATTGTGTACTTTTTATTTATATGTCAAAAATCTATATATTATAAATAATAATTAAAGACAATACCTTTCTCATCTTCTGTCTCTATGGATAATATTTTGAACATTTGGAATTGTAGATCATACGGTAAAAGTTCTACTCTCATGTCCTCATTGTATGGATCATGGCTTGCAGCTGAAAGTCTGTAATAAAAATAAAACTAATAATTCACTTCTTTATTGCTAACGAAATATATTCTCTATACTAATAAATAAAATTGAAGTGTCCGTTTGTAACGTCAAAATATTTTGTTTAATAAATAGATATGAATGTATTTACGATGCTAATACCAACAAAAATACATATATATTTTATTTTTGTCTGTCTTTTTGTTCCGGGAAGTCTCCGGAACGGCAATCCAATTTTGACGTTACACAGCTGAAGTTAGTTAGTCCATATGTGTTGTTAGTTGTACAGGAAAGGACTAATGTAAACGCGAGTAAAGCAGTAAATAAAAGCTAGTATTGGATATATAGAATGATAGCTCTCGGTTTAATAAGTTTACTATTCTGAATAACATCGTCACTTAACGTCACGTGAGATTGCAATTTAGGCCCTAAGAAGGCGCTTATGAACGTCTAAAACACCGGTTCGGAAAACAATCCAGTCGAGAAGAGCGCAGGCAAGAAACTCGATCTGGTTCTTTTTTTAAAATAAATATAATACATATAATTCTTTTTTTTGTCATATAAAAACTATACAAATCATAGTCTTAGCTAATGTTAGCGGGTGCGCACAGAGATGTGGGTTAATTCCAGACATCACTATCGTTCACGTAATGATCCACCCTGTAATAACCTTTTGAGATTAAAACTTGCTTGACATAATATTTGAACTTATTGTCAGGTAAATCGGTAATGTTCTTGGGATATTATTGTAAAACCGAATACTATTACCTAGAAAGCTTTTATTAGACTTACTTAGCCTAAAGCGTGGGACGGACAACTTGTCTTTACTTCTAATATTAAAATTATGATGATCATTTATCAAATCAATCCTGTCCAAATGTTTACGAACACACATTAGGCTATCGAAGATATATTGGGAAGGCAAAAAAAAACTTATTTCACACCTTAAACAAAGTCCCAATAGCGACTCCAATTTCGAAGGTATGATATCGTCAATTTTCTTAGACAGTTCCAGTTCAGTTGCATCCATGAACTGTACTATGAAATCGCCTTGGCTCATGAGGAAGTAGTTCTTAACCGATTTCAAACGCCCCATCAGGTCGTATTCCTTCAACAATAGTTCCAATAGCGATTTACTCGCAAACGCGTAACCCTTTTGTATTATCGCACCGTAATTTTGTTCCCTCAGCGAGTATGTAATTTTTTCCGTTTGCGTTTTCGTTATCGGCTTACCTAAAAGCATGTTTCTAACAATATAACAGTTGTACTAATAAATACAACTTAAATGTCTGTGTGTAATTTCAAAATAACAAGTTTTTACTAAATATATATTATTTTGTTTGTCTGCCCGTCTGTTTGTTTGCTTTGACTACACCGATTTTAACGGGACGTTTTTCTGGGAGACAGCTGAAGTTATGGAGTACTTTTATTTTTGGAAAATAATAAGGGTGCCGCGCAAATAAATAAAAAACTCATGAAACTGCCTCGGTGGCGCAGTTGTATTACGGTGCGACTGTCGTTCTGAGGTCTCGGGTTCGATCCCCGGGTCGGGTCAAGTGGTATTGGGTTTTTTTCTACTCAGTATCATCCCGGAGTTTGGAATTTGTGCCCGATATGGCAACAGGCTCGCCCCCTGTCACATCTGGGACGGAACTAAGCACGGCGAAATGTGAGTGGTGTAATTCTCTACATCACCTCTGCCTAACCCTTCGGGGATAACAAGCGTGAGCTTATGTTATGTTACGCAATTTTGAACAAAATACAATTCAACTCACAATTTTGCTGACAAGTATTTCCGAGCAAACATGTGAGTTACAACAAAGATATTATATGATTCCATTGTTACTCAAAAAAAAAAAATTAGGGATCTGCATAAAAATTTGAAACTCATCAAATGTAAACAAGATCATTTAACAAGAACCGACTTAAGGATCCGTTTCTACTGCCAATTATTTGAATTTGAGAGAAATATCTATGCTTTCTGTTAGTAAAAAAAATAATTTTCGACCTGTATACAAAAATAGGGTCCATTAGTGTCCAATGATTATTTAGAAACTACATTACGCAGTGAATGTGTTGAGGACAAATGAACCTCTTACATCTAATACATTCAATTATGACGCTGGAAACACGAGAGAGAGATACAAGATATGTACCTCATGTGTGTAAAAGTAATAGATAATAAGTTTTTAGACTAAGATTAACTATGTGCTAGTTGTAAGGATTAAAAATGTACAAGAACTCGTGCCGACCGCCGGCAAAGTTGTACCGGCAAGAAGTCGTTTCTAAATACGTGTAATTCCAAGATTAATAAATACAGTCCACATTATATAGAGAAGTTGGGGTTTTACTGGTTAAGAAAGCATCCCCTTCAGAATGATTGTGCTTAATTGAAAAATTATACGCGGGCGGAGCCACGGAAACAGCTAGTGTGTATATATAAACACGTAAAAATAAACATTTCAGTACATCAACCATAATAAAAAAATCGAAAGTTTCTTTGTTTTATTTACTCAAATTTTCCATAACGATTATTGTCGAACATCGACCACTCGGTAAAAAAACTAGTTGAGATAAAAATGTAACAAATACCGCATTGGCTTATAACATTCAAGTATTTCCCAGTTCTCAGTAAAATGTCTGTAAATTTATCTAGAAATTTAGGAACTCTATCCCTCTGAAGGCAGTACCGCTTCTCCCAGTAATCGGCTGAGTAATCAATTGGCAGTTCTTCCTTATTTATTAGCTCGTTATCTTCAATCATGAATTCCTAAAATAAACCAAATTATTTTACGAGAGACTTTAAGAGGCATAAAGTATTATATAGGTATCAAGCTCTCGACTGAGAAAAAAACAATTGCTTCAAAGTGCATTAATGTGTAAAATTGTGAGTTAATGTGTAAAATAGTGAGTAAAGGTGTAAAACTGTGAGTTAATGTGTAAAACTGTGAGTTGATGTGTAAAACTGTGAGTTAATGTGTAAAATCAAATGTTAGTGTGAGCGAGGAGATTTTAAAGTATTAGATCCAAATGATTTAAATTATTAGTTGTATACAGAGTCAAATCTAAAAGATAAAAATTATATTAACTAACATTTCTGAAGTGGAAACTTCTTTAGTGGCAGTGAGCGATTCTCGGTAGGGGAAAAATATTATAGATTCGCGTTACCAATGCTATGACGTCAGCCGTCGATATGCTACGGTATGTCAAGTATAAGCGTGTTTAAGTGCTGTCGCTCAGAGATCAATAATAATTTAATTCAATAATACTTATGCAGCGATCGTATGTTATTATTATAAATTAACTGCCTAAATGAAAATGTACATAATTATTGATCGGAGCGCCAACAGATAAACATTATATCATAACATTTTTAATTGCTAATACTAAAATTGAAACATTTAAAACAAAACAGTTTTTTTTTTTCCAAAGTTTTGAGGTTATACTTCTGTCGGTAGACCCCGTGCCTGCCTAGTTTTTTTTTGTCTTTTAAATAAATAGTGATCGCAAATATTTTAAGTTTCAAGCACAAAAATGTGATGATAAAAAAAAAATGTCGTTACGTTACCTGAAACGGATCTATTATAGTCCCCTTATGGATCCATTGGTCTAAAATACTAAGGTACGGTCGGCAAGCACGTTCCGTTAGAAACAACGATATCTCTTGGGCTCTTACATCCCCCATCAGAGTGTTCGTTTTTGTCGTGTAATACTGTTAACACCGCCCCACCTCGTAATTCACTCTAAATAACAAAATATAACTTAATAAGATTTTTTTGTTTTTAATAATGATAAAGTTAATTATCAAAGTAATTATTTATTAACTTTTTGGGGCATTTTAATAGTATATTATTTTGAAGACGGTTATGTTTTTAATTAAAAAAGTTTTGCCTCAAATAGATAAGTTATTGACATACTTAGTAAATAAAATAAACTTTATAATTACCTTTCCTATGTTAGTAACTATAGCGGCAAGAACCTCCATAGTGTGCATTGTAGGCAAGACAAAATACCACAATTTCTGTAATGTTAAATTTCCAGCCATGTGTTCTGTTTCTAATTGAGCTATCATCGTCTGAAATATAAAATAATAAATAAAGATATTTATATCATAATACCTGAAAAACAACTTCCTTTTTAGTCAATAAATAAAGAAATAGAATTAATAAACAAAGTTAATTAACCGATTATACAGAATAAAATCATGTACCAAAAATATACCCTGGTAAGAACATAAAAGAGATAAAATAGTTTAACATAAAGATACGCAATAAAACAGTTCGCTAAAAAATGTAGAGTATTTTATAGCTTATAATTTTCCTGATAAATAATCCAGTCTGTACTAATAAATAAAAATGAAGCGCAGAATGTTTCGAAACATATATGTATAGTGGAAGCACAGAATCATAGCACGATGTAGAATCTTCAAAGAAAATGCATAATATGCATTTCTAATATCAAAATAACCATTTTTTACTAAATACATCTGTATGTATATAGCTACTTCGGTAGCGCAGTTGTATTACGGTACGGCTGTCGTTCTGAGGTGGCTGCCTCGGTGACTCAGTTGTATTACGGTACGACTGTCGTTCTGAGGTGACTGCCTCGGTGGCGCAGTTGTATTACGGTACGACCGTCGTTCTGAGGTGACTGCCTCGGTGGCGCAGTTGTATTACGGTACGGCTGTCGTTCTGAGGTGGCTGCCTCGGTGACTCAGTTGTATTACGGTACGACTGTCGTTCTGAGGTGACTGCCTCGGTAGCGCAGTTGTATTACGGTACGGCTGTCGTTCTGAGGTGGCTGCCTCGGTGACTCAGTTGTATTACGGTACGACTGTCGTTCTGAGGTGACTGCCTCGGTGACTCAGTTGTATTACGGTACGACTGTCGTTCTGAGGTGACTGCCTCGGTGACGCAGTTGTATTACGGTACGACTGTCGTTTTAAGGTGACTGCCTCGGTGACGCAGATGTATTACGGTACGACTGTCGTTCTGAGGTGACTGCCTCGGTGACGCAGTTGTATTACGGTACAACTGTCGTTCTGAGGTGACTGCCTCGGTGACGCAGTTGTATTACGGTACGACTGTCGTTCTGAGGTCTCGGGTTCGATCCCTAGGTCCGATCAACTGATATTGGCTTTTCTACTCAGTATCATCCCAAAGTCTGCAATTTGTGCCAGATATGGCGACAGGCTCGCCCCCTGTCACATCTGGGACAGAACTAAGCTCGGCGAAATGTGTGTAGTTCGCTATTTCACCTCTGCCTAACCCTTCAGGAATAACAGCTGTGAGCTTATGTATATTTAGTATATACATATACTATATACGATACCTATACCAAAGATACAATTTTTTAAATTGTTGTCTGTCTGTCGGCCTCCGCTAATTTCCGGAATGGCTGGACTGATTTGGACGGGACTATTTTGTTAGATAGCTGAAGTTACTCCGCGTAAGTTAGACTACTTTAATTTTTTTGTAAATAATTAGGGTTCTGCTTAAGAAAATTAAAATTCACAAAAATTCGAATAAAACCCGATTCAATGCAGTTTTACTGGCAGGTAGTTGAATTTGTGAGAAATATCTTTGCTCAGGCAAAAAAAAATGTGGAAAATAATTAGAGTCACATATGAAAAAAAAAAAATTAAAAACTGTATTATGCAGTGAAACGCAGGCGCAGCCGCGGCACACAGCTAGTAATAAATATAAGCACTTACGTAATAATCCTTCAATAAAATTTCAATAGCAGCAACCAATGCATGTAATACTTGTCCAGACCACATGTCGCACTGTTCAATAAATCTCCTAACAATAGAATAATTCGAGGCCAACGGTAGCATTTGTTGAACTATTTGTTTCAACGCGTCATCCAAGTCATCAGATATCAAGAATGTTCTCGGATTATATGTGTCTTTAACTGGTTGGTGAACAATATAATTACCAGGAACTCCAGAGAAAATGTACAAAAGTTCATCTATGATAATGTTTTCTTGAGATGCTAAAGGAATTCCGGCTGAAGTTTAAATGAATAGTAGTAATAAGTATATGGCATACTGCAATTAGGATTATTTATGTATATAGTAAGTAAGTACTATTCATAACTTAATATGGTTGATTTTTTACTTCGCTAACTCTGCTTCAAATGATTTTCAGCTGCCACATCTCTTGTAAACTGATTTGTTTATACTAATCTTATCTTATTTAAATATAAAATAGATATGTAACTAAATTATCAACGAATAAAATCTTACAAAACAAATATTACTTAATAAATTCAATTAGATTAAATCATCACTTAACATCAGGTGAGTTTGTGGTCATAGCACTGAGCCTATATCGTATAAAAAAAAACTCACAGAATCATCAAATTTTAAGTGTGCTCTAATGAAATAAACTGGTACTCAAGCCAGCTACATTAAATACACTACACCAAGTGTATTTTTTTTTTTCAATATAATAGTTACTGTTCTATTAAAACATCTGTACTCTTTATTTTAAATGCCCTACACCAGAAAATGCATGTTTTATGTTTGTTCAGTTACTAACTACATAAACATATTTATAATACTTTCTTCTGTTGCAGAATTCTTAGGATAGGGCATAAAAACCTGTAAAGCATTTTACTTTAGGACTTAGTAACTGAATTGTTACCCTTTGTCATATTTCACTCATGTATTAATTAAAAAAAAATATTTGTGTTGGTCATCAGTTTGAATTAATTTTACACTTACTATATTATCTGCTCCTGCAATAATTTTATTTAAAAAAAAATTAAATTATCTGGTACTACCTACATAAAGAGGCTATAATTGGGACCGGTTCTTTAGGAAAGTCCCATGACATTGCCGCATGATCCTTCTGCCAATTAGGCAGGTCCAGACTATTGTACCAGTTTGGCCGAAGTTTTGTCTCTTTCTCTTCAAATGATTTCATGACAAGCTTTTTACTTTCATCAACTGCCTTCAACAATTTATCTTTAATCTGTAATATTCAATAAACCTAGTTTATACAAATATCTTTCATTAGTGGTACTCCAGGTTTTACTTATACACTGGATGTTTACCTGTGGCAAATCTTCCTTGGTTATTTGATGTTTATTATCGCCTAATATTGGTTTTGGTGCAACTTTTGGCTTGGAACTTTTCATTTTTTTTTCATCGCAAACTAACTTATAAAACAGTGCTATCATATCTGGCAAATTGTCAACACTAAAACAAAATATTGAGTAATTGTTACTGCAAATAAATGTAGTTATATTTTTTCTTCTTATATGCAGCAGAAATATATTCATAACTACCTTAAAACCACTTCGTCTATGTCAGCACAGTGAGAAGTATGAAGACCATAATTGTCTACCTGAATGTAATTCATAACTATGAAAATATTTAAAACTGCATATTCAGAAACAATAGTGAGATTTATCTGGGAATCCGAAGCAATAAGATATCTAAACAACATATCCTATTTTAAAATATTCTAATGGTTGTACCTCATATATTTCAATTGAAATACACTGAAATAGTTTCAATTAACGTTTGAGTAAGTACATACTTATGTATTCAATTAACAAATAAAGAAAAGATAAATTTGATCATTAAGTTAGATTTTGACATGTTGCTTAAATATTCAAAGATGAAAAATACAGGGTCAATATCTATTTAGTGGAACTAAAAATAGAAGATCTTATAAATATTAATCATAATATTAGGTGGTATCTTTTTTTTGCTAGAATAATGTTAATTCAAATTATTAACAGAATATTTTTATTTCTAAATCAAATGTTTATTTTTATAGAAAAATAAGTACAATGTTGCCCCAACTGTATACATTCAATGACTCTATACAGTCTATATCACAATTATTAGCAAATTACTTACTTTTTATTCTTAAGTTCCTCATACTTTCTAAGAAAAAACTTCGGATTAGAAGCTTTAAGTGCCAACCTCTGTGCGTATTCGTTTACTTGTTTCGGTGAAAGATTACTATTACCGTAATTAGGGTCGTTTTGAATGTAATCCAAAAGAGAGTCCACTTCTAAACTACTTCTGTAATTATAACGTATAAAATTCAATTACCTACAAATAGCAATTTATGCACCAATTTAAATGGAGTTTAGAGAAATTTACCCTAATGCTTCAATAAGTTCCTTTATGATGCCTTGCATTTTATCTTTGGGAAAAATCCAGTTGTGATACATTTATCGGCAGTAGAGAACCTAGCTACCTAATATTTTCAAAATTTAAACCAGGCTTCTTATTGTTTTGACAAATTGACAGTGACAGAAAGAAAGCACAGTGTAGGGTTGATCGATATACATTGACCTATCGAAAATATAAACATTTACTATTCGATGTTCAAATCAAACAGATGCATCAGTTAATTTCGTTTTTGACGATGCATCGATGTATTTCATTTGATACATTGACAAAATGTGCGTGTTCTCCGACGCAACAGAATAAGATTTAAAGCAAAATAAAGGCAGGAAACTGTATCCGTATGTGGTATTATTCCCACGTACAAAATATTTGGTAGTTTGGCATCCGAATTCCCAAATCAAGAAAGTATGAAATTGCTTACTTTTAATTATTAAGCAAATAATGGCTTTCATTATACATCAAGATAATTAATATCTTTAATTATTTATTAGGATAAAATGAATAGATATTGAAATTAAATAATGATATTTGTAAAAATTGTATAAACGTGTTATAACGACCAAGAATAGTACCACCCCATATCTTTCCGTGAATGTCGTAAAAGGCGACTAAGGGATAAACCAGGGGATGTCTGTCGCGAGGATCAACGTATGTAGAAAACTGCGGTTTCGTGCATACGTCCGAGCGTTCAAAGAGCAGATTTCAACCACGTTAAAAAAAAAAGGGGGATAGAAGGGAGCACTCTCTGAGTACCACACACACCTGACTGCGATTGCCAATACGTCTGCCAAGCCCGGCGATTATGGCAATCACCCCCCTAATGAACGTCACACCAAAAAAACGGCCCCGCTATTCCTGGTCATAGTGGTAATGACCAAGGTAACGGCGGGGTAAGGGGTGCTAAAGTTTTCCGGCAGAGATTCGGCTACCAAAACCAACGACGGTTTGGCCTGGTAACATATAACACGTGAACACTGCAGACTGATGAGCAAATCGCTGAGCTACAGGAACAAATAAGCAAGCTACGATGGGATATATTGAGATTATCTGAAGTCCATAGAGAGGGGGAGAACTTGATACTCCTCAAATCCGATAACTTGCTGTATTTGGGAGGGCGAACAACAGTCCCAAGGTAGTGTTGGGTTCCTCGTCCGCAAGTCCCTTGTAAACAACGTGGAGAAGATCGAGAGTGTGTCAACTAGGGTGGTTTCCTGATACCAAACGGTATTCCTTGTAGGTTATCCAGCTATACGCCTCGACCTCAGGACACTTCGACGAAGCAGTGGAGACTATTTATAAGAACATCACACATACATAGTGACAAAACCCACTATATTAATGTTATGGGAGACTTGAACACAAAACTAGGAAAGCGAAGTGGTGAAGAGCTGCGAGTGGGGTAATTTGGAGTTGGACGGCGGAACCACCGGGGACACCGACTGGCCAGCTTTATCGAGTAGGAGGAACTCTTAATGATGAACTCCTTCTTTAGAAACCGGGAACACAGGAAGTGGACCTGCATGAGTCCCCAACGGTCTGACTAAGAATCAGATAGACTTCATCATGACGACAAAAAAGCTAATATTCAATTATGTCTCAGTTCGGTAAAAACCGGTAACGATCACCCTATGGTCAGAGGCACTTTGAATCTGAATATCAAGCTTGAGAGGTCCCGTCTGATGAAGTCTAGGCTCCGTCCGTTGCCCGTCCAAATACAAAACCCCGAGAGGTTTCAGCTCGAACTCAAAAACCGCTTCGATTGCCTAGGGAGTGTAGTACACGAGTACAATGATGGGTTTTTGGAAGTTGTCCGTACGGTTGGGTCTAAGTATATAAATACCTGCCGTATAATTAGAACCGGCGA
Organism: Samia ricini; assembly: GCA_014132275.2. NCBI lineage: Eukaryota > Metazoa > Arthropoda > Insecta > Lepidoptera > Saturniidae > Samia > Samia ricini. Next base: position 25,909,223 of record AP028159.1, on the reverse strand, counting down.
GCTCTCTGACTTTACCCTCGGGCTCATGGAGGAAAGACGTGTGATGGTGTTGCAGTATTTATTCGATGCTAATAGATATCGCCAGCTTAATAGACAAATTTCCAAGTCTCTTAAACGCGAATTACGACGGTATAATACCGATCGTATACAAGAAGCTATAGAGCGAAACAGAGGCTCCAATGTTTTCGCTAGAGATCTGGCTATTGGGCATAGCCGATTGACCAAGCTAAAGGCTGACGACGGTGGAATCATATCCTCCAGGCCTGAGCTCTCAATGGAAGACGAGAAGTGCTACAGACAGCTTTACACATCAACATGAAAACCCATTCGACATCTAGCTTGAGATCCGAGAGCTAGATTAACCCTAAATTTCAAGGAAGATATCCCGGACGTCAGCCTGTATGAAATTTGAATGGCTCTCAAACAGCTCAAGAACAACAAGGCACCGGATGATACCGGAATAACAACTGAACTGCTGATGGAGGGTGGAAAACCAATTCTTGAGGCCCTTCACAAGATCTTTAATTCCGTCATACTCGAAGGAAAAACGTCAAAGGTGTGTGCTGGTCTTCTTTTTCAAAAAAATTGATAACACTATTTTGAAAAATTATAGACCCATCTCACTTCTGAGTCTCGTCTATAAGCTATTTTCGAGAATCCTCCCGAACCAACTAGCGCACAGGCTCGACTTCCAGCCTCCCAAACAAGCCGGCTTTCAAAAAGGTTTTAGCACCGTAGACCACATTCATACGCTGCGGCAGGCTAAATAGTAGACCGAGTAGTATAACCTACACCTTTGTTTAGCGTTTGTGGACTACGAAAAAACCTTCGATTCGATTGAGACCTGGGCTGTACTGCAGTCTTTCCAGCGGTGCCAAGTAAACTATCGGTATATCAAAGCGTTAAAGGGTTTCTACGAAAACGCCACCATGTCGGTCCGATTACAGGACCAGACCTCGAAACCTATACCTTTGCGCTGTGGTGTTAGACAGGGAGATGTTATTTCTCCGAAACTGTTCCCCGCTGCGCTCGAGGATGTCTTCAAGGTTCTGGATTGAAAAGGACTTGGCATCAACATAAACGGCGAGTACATAACACACCTGTACGATTGTGTTATGTCCTTACTTATTTGTGGACGTATAAAAATAGAAAATTTTAGCTTATTGTAAACTTACACAAATTTTAAACAAGCAGCGTGTTATTACCGATTTCTTCTTAATTTGTGAACATCGCGATCCCCACTTCACTTTAATGTACATTTTGTTCTTAAACAATGTACGTGTCGATATTTTTATCCGATATATCGTACAAAACATCGATGTTTTTATCTACATCAGAAAATATCGATGCAACGTTTCAATGTATAATAGCGAAAAAAACATCAATGTATTTTTATCAATGACATCCCTAGCACAGAGCAGAGATCAATCTATACACATATATATGATATCTATACCAAAAATACAATTTGTTTTTAATTTTGTCTGTCCGTCTGTCTGTTTGTTCCGGGTAACATAGATGCTTTTAATTTTCGAAAATAATTACGGTTCCGCGTAAAAAAATTTAAACTTATAAAAATTAAATAAAATCCGATTATGCACAGTATTACGGGCAAATGCTTGAATTTATTTATTTTTTTAAACATTAAAAGATAACTAATGTACTAGAAACACTAATATTATGTTTGACGTTAACCTTTAATATTATTCGTTCTATCAATGAATAACATAAAACTAAAGATATAATCATTCAAGTATTTGAAATAGCTATTTTAAACGAAAATAGTTCATACTACACAGTAGGTACAGACTGCGCGCGGAAGGTGAACGCACAAAATATAATTTTTATTTCGAATGACTTGATTTGTTTTTGACAGCTTCATCTGGGTTTTGTGGCTAAGTCATTTAAGATATTCAGCCGTAACTAGTACAAAAGCACACCAAAATAGTACTTACGAACCTTGGCGACATGTAATTTCAGAGGATTTCACCCTAATTAAACCTATCTGTTCAAACAATGACAAATTAAAAAAACCTATATAAAGATCCCTTACAGAACTTATTTACCTTGGTTTTAGTATGCTAATATGTTGCTAATGCATAAAGTGTTACTTTGTCGCGCCAATAGCGGGTGCAAGAGGTTTTCCAGCTGGGGATCGGATCACGTTTTGGACAGTTGCCGAAGGGAAAGTCTACGGGCAATATTTGAATTTTCGTTAATGTGAAATAATACTAATTTCTCCTATTTCTGGGTCATCCAAACGTGGCATTGGTAATGAAGGAACGGTGGAGTGGTTGTTTACTATAATCTACATTAATAATAAATCTATAGGCTCTGTCTATAATTTATTTTTGTAGTAAAAATCTTTAGCGTCGCTGAGCGATTCTCGGTAGGGGAGAAACTTATTCGCGTTACATATAGTATGACGGGAACCGTCAGCTTGGTACGATATGTCAAGTATACGATGGTGTTTAATGGTTTCGACACACAGCGGGCGACGTCAGCGCACTTTTACTGTAGAAGAGGTCGCGCAAAACTCGCGTTCGGCTTGCGTCGATGCGATGTCTTCTATAAAAACATCGCGCTAGAGTCCCGATCCGTCCGCTGTGTGTCGAAACCGTAAGGGCCGGCGCTCAGAGGCAAATAAAAAAATGTTAACTTATGCAGCTTATCGTATGTTTTGATTACGAATAGACTATAAGAAAATGTACACAATTATTGCTCGGAGCGCTAATAGATAAAAAAATCAGACAAATGTTATATGTTAAACTAGCTGAGTGCCCGCGGCTGCACCCGCGTTTCAAATATTTTTCATTTCGTTTTTTTTTTACGGAACCCTAGATTTTTTTCAGTACTAAGATAAAGTTAAAATATTTCTCATAAATTCAAACACTTGCCCGTAAAATCGGATCTAATTCAACTTTTGTATGAGTTTTAATTTTTTTACGAGGAGCCTTAATAATTTTTGAAAATTAAAAGTACCCTAAGCTACCCGGAGTAACTTCAGCTATGTACCAAAAATGTCCCGTCAAAATTCGTCCAGCCGTTCCGGAGATTACCTGGAACAAATAGACAGACAGACAAAAATTGTAATAATTGTATTTTTGGTATAGGTATCGTATATATATACACATACATAAACATACATATATATATACTATATACAACAAACACTCCAATTTTATTTATTACTTTAGATGTTAGGTTTGATTAGTTAATAATATCAATTAATAAGTTATGAACTTTAAACATTAGAAGAACAGTTTTTCAAATTTTCGAGTTTTTTGCCGTTATTGATCTCAAATCTCATATAAAAACATAATTGTCTGTCTTTGTTTCCGGATTGAACTTGAAAACAGCTTGACCAATGTTGATGACACTTTGAACACACGAACTATGTGTCAAGGAGAGATTTATATAGATATACATTTTAAATATGTTTAAATATATATGTTCGGCTTGAACTCAAAAACGAGTTGACAGATTTTCATAAAACTTAGTGTCCATCAATTATTTGTCAATAAGCTACAAAAGTTACCTACATCATTTTTAGAGAAAAAAATCAAATATATCTTTAGGTAACTAATCGTATATGAAAAACAAAACAAAATAAGGATATCCCACATTTAATCACGATAAGACATTTAGAGGAAGTCGCGGTCAACCGCTAATATTGAAATATATTTACTAAATGGATTCAGTAATCAATATTTAGTTCATTATAAGAACATACATTAGGCGCTATATTTTATGTATCTAGATATATGGTATCTAAATATCCTGTTGTTTTGCTAAACCTTCATTATATAATATTGATTAATAACATAATAATAATTAATTATTATTTATTATAGCATGAGTTTGTAGTAAGTACAGATCTAGATTGTTCATAATTATTAATACGTTTTTAACAAAAGAACCATTTCAATAAATTCTATTTATCGTTGACTTAATCTGACGCGAGAAAAAATAATCAAAAGGAATATTTAAAAAAACGGTGGCTCAAACTTCAAAGTAAATGTTTTGTCATAACCGTAACACTTTTTTGTATTTAGTCGGCATTTCACAAAGCTCTGACAAAAGTTAGGCTGCAGTTGGCGTCTACAAAAGTTCTTTGTCATTTTCGCTTTGATTGTTTGTTAGTAAAAGTGAGAAAAAAAACCTGCATGTACAATATATGTTCACTGAATCATCGATTCACTGGCGAAAATATTTTGATGTAACCAGAATAGTCAATAACACGAGCATTAACAATAACCTTGTCGGCAAACAAAAGTACTGAGGACATTTTAAAGTTTTTGCTACTCCAATTACAATTAAGATTTCTTTACATCTAGATCAGATTAATGTACAATTGCACTTTTTATATACGATTGTACAGTATTTTTTAAAATCAAAAGTTTCAAATACTTCAATGGCGGCAATGACATTTTCAACTTCAAATAGATTCGACGCCTTACAATTTATACAATATTAAATGCACTTGAAATGCCAATGGTGTAAAATTTCAGACAGGCGTGAAATATATTTTACAATCTCTCCTAGTTGATCTTAGAGAATTTATTGAAATACATTTAAAACGAAAATAATAGTTTTAATTGTTACTATCAAAGATGATGATTTTTTTGTGTGTGAAGTGTGAACATTGATAACCGATCTAAACCGATTGATTGATCATTAAAAGTTCAAAGAGCTATTATATCTTCTTTGTAAGACTGTTCTAATTGTGTGTATAATAATCTAGATTTATAATTATAATTATAAAAAAATAGGTGTTAATAATAGGTGTTGATATATCTCCGAATATTAAATAGGTACCTATTCTTGTAAAAAAAAAGTAAATTAATTAACATACGATAATTGATAAACACTTCGATATGCAAAAATGTCGGTCAAAAGTCGTAAAATGACATTCCTCCATAAACACCTGGGTTTATTGTCCCAATGAAATACGGTGCGCGCCTTTGAAATCTGTTTCTGTGATGTTGGACAGGGATCGCTATTCTTTCGGCATCGATTTATGTGTTTTATACGGCCAGTCTATAAATGCCGAACTTTTATTGGCCGTGAGACGTTTACTGGTTACAAAGTGGGTGGAGATGGCGGAAGATACTATGTCGCTTCCTAGAAATATTATTCTTATAGAAATTAATATATCATGTGTGATGGAAAAAAAATACACGTTATTTATCAATCTATATATGGATAAACATTTATACCTAGTTGTATTTGATATTCATAAGAATTTAGTAATAATAAAATACAATTTTGTGCCGTAATTCTTGCATTCTTGGCTTCGTTCACGTTAAATAATTATACAATATAATAACTAATTTGTATAGATCGGAATAGGTAGGTATTTAACAAATCTTCATGAGGTTCGAGTAGCATAAACACGATACCTTTACTTAATAGCTTCCTCTAACATTTTGAAATGTAAATTATGACGTCACCTAATTTGACACATTTGTAACAAATTATTATTTCGAAGCGTCTTATTACAATTTAGGGATCCGTACTAAATTGTTAAAATGTTTTTTATTTTATTTTGGTCAATAAAATCCTGAAAAGTTGGTTTGGTATTGTGTGTATTAAATTGATTTTATACTAAAAACAAAAATATCAAACAATTTAAATATACTAAAATCTTTAACTAGTATAGTCTAGGTTATCGAAATTCGACAATAATCTAATAAAACTTACGTTATTTTTTTTTTATTGATAACACCAAAGCTCTAAGATAATTACTAAATAATAAAAAAAGAAGAAAATCGGTTTGTAAACAGAAGCGAAAATGTTTTGAGCTATTTTAATATTTATTTACAGAAAGATATGCCTAAAATCTCGAACCGATGATTATAACGCTTTCATTCTGAAATGGAAGAAGTTAGATTTTTTTAATTGCACTTAACTATGGCATTTGGTTTAGCACAAACGTGCTAGTTACATTCCTGATAAGCTATGTAGATTATTACTATTAATTTTTGTTTCTCTTAATTTATAATTAATTATTTATTATTCCGACTCAGTCATTTTGACTGATGGCTAATCGTGTCAATTATAGTATAAATTACAGGCAGGCATTCATTATTTTATGAAGTATGTAACTGTAAAGCGATAAGTTAGTGGCAATTATTTCAATATTATCATAAATCCCTTGTTCTAGTTAAGCCGTAACAAGATATCAATATCTCTATCACTACTTCGGAATATTATTTTCTTAAAAGAACTATCAAGAAAATGGTAAATAATACTTACAATAATTGAAACATTAAGTTATTTGTACATGTATAACTAAACGCAGCTCCGAATGGGTGCGTTTAGTAGACGATATAGACGAAAAAGTAATTATTTTTCTAACAATATAGAATTAATCTGGAGTTAACGAAAGAATGGAAATGAAGTTGTTGCATTATAATATAAAAGATACGTAAATTGGTAAGATGTTTATTGTATATTTTAATAGTAAATAATAGGTAAATCTCTTTTCATTATTTCCTCTTTCGTGAAGATAAGACAAAGGGTAAAAACTTAAAAAATATATTATCTTTCTTTAAAATTCTCCTTTGGTGATAATTTCCCTGGGAAAAATTGAAGCAATGTTGGCGTAGTGGGTAGTGCGGCCGGACTCTGCGTCAATCGACCCGGGTTCGATCCCACCTAGGTATCCAACTCTAAAATCGGCCTGAGCTTTCGGTGAAGGAAAACATCATGAGGAAACCATAGCATGGTGGTAGGGCATTTTCTAATGATCCTGCCTGGGTAGCTACTACCCTTAAGTTTGAAAACCTGTCGCCAAATACTAATAGGCGTGTTCCGGCAGCATCACTTGAGAACCAGTAACTAGGTTTAGTGTGTTTACAGTCCTAAACCACATCGTCACTTAACATCAGGTGAGATTGTGGTCAAAATACTGAGCCTATATCGTGTAAAAAAAAAGGTAATTTGAGAATATAAATTATGTGTATACTTCAAAGTATTGTTTAGATAAAATTCGCTATATACGAGATATTGGTATAATCCGACACATCCGCATTGCTGCATGCCAGCTCGTTCGTTTCGACATCCAATCCTGAATTATAATGTACGGAATTTACAGACTCCAAGCGGCGAACGGCGATGGCTGACCGCGCGACCGGTCCTTTGGACTCGCGTCCGTATCCGAGCGGAATAAGAAATAGTATTACTGTTAACTCGTATTGTTCGTCGACACACTAAACAATGTATTTTTTCCCAATATGGACGGACGATTATGTTACGAGTGTGTTTTTGTTTTATTAAAACAACGAACGACGTTGTGGTCGCATAAAGAATTGCCGCTAGGTACATGCTATCAGCATTTCAAATGCGAAATTGTTATGGTGTTTTACATATTAAGTATCCCCATATTATATATTAGAATAAATTGGTAAAAGTCATATGTTTTATTTTAAAATGGACAGTATCTATTTGCTGATTGTTACGATAAATACCTATAGAATTGTGAAATAGTTTATTTAGTGTGATTTATGATTTTTCCAGAATATAACATTGTATTTGGACAGTCTGGTTACAGTAAGTACTAGGATATTTGGGGTCTAATGGTGATATTTCAGATTATTGCATGTTCTTTGATGATTAATTTATGCATATTATTATGAATATGAAATTATTATGACTCAGAAACCTAACAAAGAAAGACCGAATATAGAATAGGTATATCTGTTATTACTATTATAATAAGCGATGTTTTTGTTTGTTTATTGGTAAGTTTATAACCAATTTACATGATTTTTGATTCAAATCATGAGTTAAGTTTTATTATATATATAATATTAATATAATGTTATAAAAATCTACGTAAATTTGACCGCCAACGCATTCCTTGAAATACATTGAATGTTTAAGAAATCAGAATAACTGTAAAGAGTAAAAATGATTATATACACATGAACAAACAAAGTTTAAAACTCAGCTAACTTGTAATCATATTAATAATGTTACAATCAGCCATTAAATTTCCCATATCCGGGGACAGGGCTCTTTCTGAGGTCACACATGGAATTATGACCTTTATGACTAATCACTGCTCCAAGGCATTGTCGATTTCAAATACCAATTACGAAAACTTATTATAATTATGAAATACAAGGAGGATTCAAACTTACGTCCTACCTGTCCTGTATATATCTACCATTGGGTAATCTTCGGATTAAAATTCAGATTCAGTAACAGTTTTACTTTTTAAAATGTTAATTAATAATATTACATTTTAACTGGTTTTAAACTTTCATGTCTTATCAATCATAGGGTTTATTTCCAGCCCTGTGTATATTGGGTAACTACGAGAGACTACGCAATAAGCGTTGATGTAACCGCAAACGCAGACGCAAACGCCGCGCAACCTTTCCGCTGACGCAACACTACCCAGGGCTATATTCGCAGTGTTTCGATAAAAGTCATAATCGACAAGCTTAACAATCTTTACCTATTGCTGCCACATAATAATGTAGTAATATCCTTTCCATAATCAACTCCGTAAGTACCTAATATGCGTATATTACTTGACATGAGACTGCATCGTATAGAATGATTTGAAAATAGCCACCTGCCTCATCAGTGTCAGACATTCTAAAATGGTGTCAGTCGTGCAAACACGGAAATAATTAGAATATTACGTGTACTTATAGTGTGCTTATTTAGCAAAGTTCGAGTGCTTAAATATTTATATTAGCTATATACTTTACGGCTAGCCTAATCGCTATTATATGACAGCCAGTTTAACTTAACTGGGCAGATGTGCATTTAATATCAACTATGCTTTTATGTTTTTTTTACATATTGATATCAATAACATAATGCCTGCAGTTTATATAATTTTTCCTGCTTTGTATACTGAAAGTAATCACTAATTATCTTATATTTTAGGTTACTCTCAGGCAATTTAGTAGATATTATGAATTTTAAGAAGAAAAAAAAAACTGTGCATTAACTTATTGAAATAGTTTCTTAAATATCATAATTAGTAGTCGAATAGCTTTTTCAAAATGACAATAACATACTTTAAAACATAATTTAAAATAAAGTACATATTTTAGAATTTCAATAAAATTTCATAGAGATTATTTTTCGTTAGTCCTTCTCTTGTACTATATTTAGTGGTGAATTTACAAAACGTGTAATCTTTAATGTTTACAACAAAGTATATATTTCTGTAAATTATATATTTCTGATCGCACTCACGTAAAAGTACTTAAAGGTAATTCATACTAGGTATCGTAATAGTATAGATCTTAGGTCCAGTAAGCTCATAACATGCCTGTTTTCATAGTACACAATATTATGCGCCGGCGCATAAGCGCACGTGGCTTGAAGGTTGAAGGAAGAGGGGAAGAGTAAAGGGGGGAGAGTGGTGGAGACCGTAGCGGGAGTCGCTGACCGCTCATACGTCGTCTTGCATAAGGAACCGCTTGTCTTTGTATTCCGGTAAGGTTTTAAGTAGGGTTGTCAATGTTGAAAGTTAAATTTAGGAGATTAAAATGCAATTCTAGGATGAAAAAAGCATGCCTAAGCTAAATGAGAAAATTAAGTAAGAAAATAGAAACAAAAAAACTACGAAAGACAATTTTAAAATAAACGTTGTAAACGTTATCTGTTAAACCTTTTTTTCAACTTTTTGACAACATGCTACATTGTCACAGTAAGTGAAGTATAAGAGAGGACTATTAGTTGCTATCGCTCATGGATAAATTAGAAGATTTATATTTACGCAGACTATATGTTTCGATTATGAATTAACTAATAAAAATGTTCATATTTATTGTTCGGAGCGCTAATAGATGTAAATACCAGACAAATGATAAATGTTAGGTTATGTTAATAATTTCAATTAACAAATTATGAAATATAAACATTAAACAGTTTTTCCAAAGTTTCGAGTTTTCACTTTTGTTGGCAGTCCTTATAGCTGCCGAGTTTTTAAGTAATACGTATTATGACCAATGTGTACATAATTTATCACTTTTAATTTAACACACACCAATTCCAGAGCATGTAGGAGTAAAATGGTTGAATATACAGAGGCATCTTTATAGAGACTTTGAGGAAACGAGACGTTCCCGATTTTGCGGTACAGTTGGCAACACTTATTGAGAGCTCCCTAGCGAGAATGGTGCGAAACTATTCATGTTGACACTTCTCGCGTACTTGTTAACGATTGTCATTTTTTTTGTCATTGTCATACTGATGAAGAACGGGCGGCGTTCCGTGAATTCGGCGCATCTCATTAGCGACTACAAATATACTCATCGTTACTTATTGTAGGCGCTTTGCTGGTTTTTCCATAAAAGTACCTGGTACTTATACATATTCTTGGTGTATGTTAGTTCTTAATATAATAACACTAATTTGCTTAATATTCTAGTTTAGGTATACGTACCTTGAAAGGAATATTATTTTTATAAATATTACAAAACTAGAAAATTCTTTAAGTAAATCACACTGTGTACCTACAGTGTGACTTACTTATGTCTTGTATATAAGGTCATGTAAAGTATGTTTTTTCTCTACAGGGACAAATGTAAGAATGAAGGCTTTTAAAGATTTACAAGCGATAATAATTGCCTAGTGGTATTGTGGCCGGATACCTCGTCGATGGATGAAGGTTGGAATCTACCTATCCTATTTAATAATGAACCTGAGCGTTCGTTGACGATAAATATCATGACTAAACCATAGAATGGTATTAGAACATAAATAATTTTAATGTGTGCATGTATTGTGGTAGAAACATTTGAGAGTTAGTATCTCTAGACTTCCAGGAGCCAAATCCAGAACTACATTGTCACTTATCATAAGGTAAAGTTGTGGTCAAAGTGATGAGCCTATTACAATATAAAAAAAATCTGTATTACTATTTTATCGTATCACTTTGACCACAATTTTACCTAATGATAAGTGACAATGTAGTCCTGGATTTGGCTCCTGGAAGTCTAGAGATACTGACTCTCAAATGTTTCTACCACAATACATGCATACATTAAAATTATTTATGTTCTAATACCATTCTATTGTTTAGTCATGATGTCATAAAAAAAAATCTGTATTACTATTTGATATAAAATGACATGGGTAGAGCATGTAATACGGGTCTTTTTTGAATAGTTGACTTAACAACTTGTTTGAGAAAATATTACCTGTTAAAAAAAATTGTAACTAAATACCAGAATTTAATCTTTGATGAAGCCAACAGTTTTAAGACGTGTCCAGTTTAGTCTAATCGGGACTGAAGAATTGTGCCGAGATATATCTCTAATCAGAATATCTATCATTTAAGGCAAATAATAAGTAATTTATGATAATTAATAATGTTTTCGAAGTAGGTATATTCTTTGTATGATGTTTAGAGCATTTTTAGTCATTTACATAGTATGCTACGCTGCTTTCAATTGAAACTCGTTGGTGGCACATTAATACAACTATTATCATGAGATCCTACAATGAATAAATACTAAAAAGTGTCTGTTAACCTCATTTTTGCACTTCATTTGACATTCAATGCAGTCCAAAAAAGATGACGATCGCTAAAACAACGGCAAAAGTCTCTAGGTAAGTAGGTCTGGATTTACACTCGGCGCTCCTTAATGTGTCACGATCATTTGAAAGCCAGTCATTTTGCTATATTCAGCTACATCAATCGGTATGATTACTGTCAAAAGCAAACATATACTACAATATATAAAAAAACATATTATTACCTCATAAAGTATATTGTAAATAGACTTTTCAAAGAAGTCTAAAGCGTGTTCAAGTAGGCAGTAAAGAGACAAAGCACTGGCTGCATCAGTATGCGGCGGGGACGAGCGCTTCCTGCTGGCCGCGTTCCCGCAGCCGCTATGGTAATTTAATTGCACAATACAACAGTAGAATGGATTAGGTATCTTTAGCTAGAACTGGCTACTTAAAGCGGGAAAACCCTTTATACGTATAAAACGATTTTCAATTTTCAATGTAAGTTATGAGAATATGGCCAGCCTTCTGGGAACCTTCCCGTCTGACGGCGAGCTGGACGGCATTCCTTATTTATAAAGGTAATAGTAATAATTAGGTATATTTATTTAGTTTTTGTGATTTTATTATTAAGTTTTATATAAATTAATGTATTTTTTTATTTGAATAAATATCTCGACATGGACCTAGTTTTAGGTAAACATTATAATGTTCTTTAAATTAAATGATATTAAATTAAAAACTGCAAATAAGAAATCGTGGGAATCTCGTCCTTATTATGAAAAACTAGGGTAAAATGAGAACTCATATGGGATTAAAAAGGAAACACAATTTATTTTGTTTATTTGTGATTTTATTTACGAACATTAACAAAAATTAATTTTACGTCGATAAAATCTCCGATATTACCTGATATAAGATACCACAATGCTACTGTAAGAATATTCAGAAATATAAGCAATAACTATAATAGTTACGTGTTTTTTTTACTTCTTACACTAATCATCACTGTTCTGCAAAGCATTGTAAATGTCATCACGTTCGTAATGAAACTCGTGATACGTCTGTAAATAAATTCAATTGAATTTACTACATGCACTGTCGGATGAATTTGCACAATGTAAAGAGTGAGATCTCTATTTATTGACACGTAAATGCCAGAAATACCTTTTTAGATTTTCAACTTCAAACTTTCCTAGAAGTCTTAGGTATGAGAGTATTAACCTTGCTTACTCTAAATCGTATTAAGAGGTCTTGTAAAAATCATTTTTTTTAGGCCACAGATAATTATATTTTACCCGGATTAGGTAAAGTGTAAATATAGTAGATAATTTATAGAAAATCACAAGAAATCAGTATCTTCCCATTATCATAAAAATACAATGACTTTGTGTAAATGATATCATCTTAGTGCTGTCATTAAGAGGATATCCTAGCGGCTTTTATTCCATACAAATGTAGTCCCCTGTTTCCTCCCTGGAAAATAGCATTTTTGTAAATATTTTTATACCAAATAATATACATCCACCACCGCCCTCCCCGTACGTTTTGAATTTTTCCGTAAATTAGTTATTGAAAATGAAAAAAATGCTCGATTTTTACCGTAACTTTCAGACGTTCGTCAAACAAATATGATGAATAAAATTAAAAAACTTACAGGCATATCCTTTGTTTTTTTTATTTATTTAGTCTTTATTATTCTAAAACTGAAAGAAAATTAACAATCGGTTCAGTATTGAAGGAGAAAACAGGCTACTACGAAGTGATGTTTTCGGCTATTTTGCATACGGAAAGTCAGCCCGAGCTGCAGTTATCCCTTTCGTGTCTTATAATTCTTTATTTGGGTCGCAACGCGATAGCAATAGATTTCAGTCAATACCTACTTTTCCGACCGCATGCCCTTTTAATGTAGTAAAATTTCTTATCAGAAAGCAGAGGAACAGGTGAATTTGGGGAATGCGCTACGTGAGCCCTATAGCAAGCCAGGCCATTGACACCGTACAGGCCAAGTCGGCATTGTGCCAAATGTGAATAATAACTATGTACGGAACGACCCACACGGGTTACGATCACCAAATTGTATTCAGGTCCTTGTATGACGATGGAATTCAAATGCAATGATATTATCTAACTACCTATTATACCTTGCTCGTAAATATATTTAAAATAAATGCTTCCAAGAAGAAAGCGACTAAAACATTTACTGATTGACTGATGAATTGATTGTCGATAACAGTTTTTTTTTTATTATTATTGAAGAACAAAGAACTAAACATGATATGTAATACGTTTTATTTTAATTTACAACATTACCTAAAGAGACATCGTACAGGAAATTCAAATTAATTTATTTAGAATATTGAAAATGTTAACACATCCTTTTTGGCCCAATTAGAACCTATGAACAATGGTGTACGTACAGTTCAATATACTACAAATTGTTGTGCTGTGAACTAATACAGGTACGTTTTTATTATTATTATATTAAAATGGACTCGCAAAAATATTTCAAACCATGCACGAAAAATATTTGCATATGTCTTGTACGATTCATATCGTAAGCTTAGATCGTTAGTCACTACCCACATTGATGTATAAGATTATAATTATACAGTTATTGTAAGCTGAATACGTGGCAAATTAATCCCAATACAGTAAACCAACAATTAGTTTATATTATCCCGATACGTTCAGTAGTTTTGAGGTGATGGTGCCTCAAAGACCCCTATTTGCTTTTATATATATAGATAGATATATGTCCCGGACAACTTAATCATTTTTAAAAACGGATATGAAAAAATAGTTTAAGAATGAATAGCTAAAATACATAATTTAGATAGTTGAGAGATAACAATTTCAGCTATAGATATATTATCATAGTCGCTTCATTTGACAAAAAATTGGATTGTGTACATCCTTATATAAATCATAAATATACATTCAGTAAATAAAATAAAAATACTAAAGTGACATTTTTTAACTTAAATAATTGCTTTTTTGCCTAATTTATTTTCACTTTGCGGGAACTTTAATTTAACAGCAACTATTTCTTTAGATTCTCAGAGTTCGACGTCAGCAACATTAATTACGAGAGTCACGTTGGTACAAGTAAATAATTGGTAAAAACCCGCTAAATCATAGAGCTTATAACTGAGTTTCCAAACTTCCGCTATATTTTATATAATTGAGTAAATGACCGAGTGGATTGCGACACGTACGCTTTAGATATGTTTAATAACAGGAAAATATGTGAAATAAATATATAACTAGGTGTATATAGTTATTACAGGTACCTATAAACGTAAATGTATGTATTATTCACAAAAATAAAAATCTAACAGAATTGTATTAGGCTACCATAATGTTATTTTTCATAGGAAAAAAAAACAAATTGGAAGTGTTATACATTATTAAAAAAAACGAAATTTTGAACGAAGGAATCTGAATCTGCCCACCATCAGGTGGATTTATACAGGGATCTGAATTTGCCCATCATCAGGTCCGTTTTTAAAATCGAGTGTCGCGCCTTCTTTGAATGCGCAGAGACACACCCGAACCCTCCCATAGTACAAGCCGTCTCCTACTCGCCCGTCCCGAACGCCGTCTTCAAGACGTGACGACCGCTTAACGTTTTGATTGACCGCGACGATAACTACTCTCGCATGAATAGGATCTTCCCGCATCAACCGCGTTTACTTGCGTGCCAGCGCCCACGCCCGTGAAACCGCTGTTCCCGCCACCGGGGACACGTGGCTAACTTTGCTCCCGGCTCCGGGTCCCCCCCGGTGGCGGCCCAAGATGTGCTTCGTTCCCTAACTGGGGAGGCTCATGACGCTGCTACCAGCGCGATACAGTGACACTGAACATGCATCAAGCATTACACGCACAACACTGCACTCACACTCCTGCACATAACACACAAGTACATAAATCCTGTAAAGAACCTTTTTTTTTTATCTTTAATAAAAAATGTAGGCATTATCTAGGTTCAAAAATCCGTGGGAATTTTTCTACACAGGTATTATTATTATTATTATACTGGGAGAGGCGATGCAGGCTAGAACATACCTGTATCACTGCGACCTAAGAAGATCTATTGTGATCCACTCACTCACTGTCTAAACCTACAGTCTGTAGGTTTAGACAGTGTGTAGAATATACTGTAGGTTCTTTTTGGCAGAGAGTGTCTGTAACTCCGCCGGGAGCAACACATGCTTACCCAGAATTCGGTTGCGTATGGATATTAGTGGATCACATTCACACAAGATGTGCTTTGGGGTTTCGTCTGTAATTTCACAGAATCTGCACTCTCTCTTGTGCTCTGGACACCAATGTTGTTCGTATGTTTCCTCAAACGACAGTGTCCAGTTAGTGCTCTTACTAATACTCTTAGTTGATTCCTACTGAGCATAAAGGCTTCTTCAGCTTTGCGCTGAGTAAATGCCTTGATAAGCTCTTTAGAATGATTTTGTCCTGGCAATTTATTTCAGAACTCTGTAGCTTTACAGGTGAATTGGTCTCTTATGGTCAATCGAACTAGGCTTTTTGGAATGCCAAAATAAGGTTCTGGCCCAGTTTGTGTTCCTATAGCTTCTGTTCTTGCAAGTTCATCCGCAGCTTCATTGCCGGGAATTCCTGCAATTCTGCAAATTTATACAGGAGCATTCTAGAATACCGTACACCTCTGCCTGGAAAATGGAGGCGAAACTACCAAGATTAGTTGCTTGACTAAACTTAGGTTGCTCTTCATATGTTCCACAGTCTACGTTGAGGGATCCTTTGCAGGGATTTCGCCATCATATTTTTTTTTAAAACTTTTGGTTAATACCACTTCCCTAATATTTCTAAAGATGTAAGGCTTATAGCTCTGAATGATTTTGGCATAGCGTTATCCTTTTTGCCGGCCTTAGTTGTAAAAAGTGTTTGTACTTTTGTTTATAGTTCAGGTATATATTTCCATGAAAGGATTGCCCTGAAAATTTTAATTAACAAAGGTGTCAGGATGTTAAGGCCTCACTGTAATAGCACCGGCTGAATGACTTTATGGCCCATTTCACACTCTGTGATCTTATATTGCTTGCCGCTCTACGCCAGTCCTCTATTTGAGGTCTTATTGAAGAGGGCAGTTTTCTTAACGTAAGACTCTCAGAACCTAGAAAATGAACAGAAGTGAGGAACTCCATGGTTTCCTTTTCACTGTTAGTAAAGATCCCATCTTGTTTTTAAAGAGTCTTATTTGTTTAGGTTTGTCCTTAGCGAGAACCATGTGAATTTTTGCTCCGTGAGGCGTATCATTGATTTCCTCACAGGACTTTTCTCCCGGATGCCTGCTTGGCATTCCTAAATTATTTATTGTATTTAGTTAGGGCCATTTGATATGTGTCCCAGTCTATTGTGTTTTTGGCCCTATTAAAAAGCCTCCTATTTTTTCCCGAAGCTTTTTGAGCCTAGAGTTCCACCAGGATACTCCTCTTTTTGAGGTCTTTTGTTTTACACGGCAACTTTGCTTTTAAGCATCACTAATGGATGCCGTGAGAGCATCAATTACCAACTTAAGACTCTCAATTATCTTGATATTTTTAAGGAGTGTTTCCAGGTTAGATCTTAGGGTTACCCTGTAAGTATCCCATGCGTTATTTCTGGGATCCCTATATATAATATTCTGACTCTGTATTGAAAATAACCTCGAAATTGATATTCTGTGGACAGACAGAAGAGTTTTCGTCACTTATAGACCAGTAAATGATATGCCTGACTATTTTGTTAGTAACCCAAGACTTCTTGCCTAGCAAATGTCACAAAGGTTGATTTACATCCTTTGTTTAAAATTACTAGGTAGCAAGTGGTGATCAAATCAAAAAGTAAGTCACCCCTTTCGTTGACGTGGCTACTCCCCCAAGCTATGTGGTGAGCATTGGTGTCGCATCTCACCAGCAGCTTAGCATTGTGTCTTTTGCATAGTCCACAACTCGTAAAAGCTCCACTGATGGATTACTATTGTCTCCTGGTAGTTAGGCTGAACAAACTAAATGGTTTGGAGCCCTTCCACCCGTCAAGATTAATATACGCTGTTACCAGGTCATGTGATCAAAGCTCTGGAACTGGTAAAAACTAGTTTTTTTTACTAAAAACTATCCCAGCTCTGGGTTTTACCCCACAGTTATGCGCTAAAACGCTCCCTGCGGTATTCAATCCCATAATAGTATTGTTTCGCAGCCAGGGTTCTTGTATAAGTGCGAAGTCCACAATACAGGGAGCATTTCTCCAGTACTGCCGTCGCTGCAACAGTGTGATGGAGGTAAATCTAGAGGAAATCGCGTGGCCCTTGATTTGCGCTATTGCTTTTTGTGTGCAGGTCGTTGACCGGCAATCGACCTGCCTAACTGGGGACGTGGACGTCCACCTACAGGTTGAGTTCTGCATGCCTTTCTGGTTCTGTCCGCGCGGTGGTCTCCCTTACCTAGGGGCATCAGCTGAAGGTTTCGTTGCGCCTGAGACGCCGGCCCTTCTTGCCCAGAGGCCATGGAGGTCGAGGAAACCAGTTTTCTTGTTCTTATTGTTGGTTTTTCTCTTTCCTTTCCTTCAGTGTCAGTCTCCGTAGGCGATGTGGTCGATGAAGCAACCTCTGCCTTAGAATCCATCCTTTGGGCTATTTAGGTCTGGGCGTCGGGGAAGTGCTACCTCTCTCCGTTCCACATGTGTTGACGCCACTAGAATTACTTAGGACACCAACAAGCGAATCTAACTTTGTTCTTATTCTCTATATGACTCAAAGTTGTTATTATTCATACTGTTCCCGCGAGTAGCTAAGGAAATAAAAAGTCACACACCGACAGAGCCCAAATGTCGGTGGAAGAGCAAAATTGCTCCCTCAGGTGCTCCGGTATCAGAGAGGTACCGTTCACGACTGAGTTTTCCCCCAGTCACACATCCCTCGACACGGTTTTCATTACACCTTGGATCGGGTAGGTCCTCTGAGCTAGCTAGAACACTTCTAGCCATTGCCCAGGGTGCACCACGTGGAGGTAGGACTACCTTCGCACCCCTTTTTCTACACAGGTAACGGCCAAGCCGAGGTTCGTACCACTTTGGTGACATTGTCCTAGTAGCCTTCAGCACTCGCACCCAAAGTTACGGTGAAGCTAAAAAGGCCCTTCTGGTCAACAGCATTAGCTAGGTTCAAAAAAAAACTGTGAACGAAATCTGGTTTAATGCACAGGTATTATTGTCAAGTTTTTGAATTTGTGAGAAATGCATTCTCTTAAACCCAAAAATATAGAAAAAAATAGGGTCCGTTCTTTTTCAGTGATTATTAAAAACCATTAACTCAGTGAAAAAAACTGTGCGGAATAGACATAACGAAAAGTAGATTTTAAGCTTAACGCTCATGTATTTATTGTGTTATGTGATCATTTTTACGAGTCTTAAATTATGAAGCTTAGTTGGTAGTGCAGTCGGATTTCGTTTCAAAGAACGCGGCTTCGAGCCCACCTATTCAACTCTAAAATCAGCCTGAGCTTTCAGTGAAGGAAAACATCGTGAGGAAACCATAGCTTGGTGGCAGGGCATTTTCTAATAATGCCCGCCTGGGTAGCTACCAGCCTCAAGTTAGAAAACCTGTCGCCAAATACCAACAGATGTGTTCCGGTAGCATCGCTTAAGTACCAGTATATTTAGGCTTAGTATGTTAACCGTCTTGAACCAGATTGTCACTTAACACCAGATGAAATTGTGGTCAAGCACTGAGCTTATACCGTGTAAAAAAAATATCACTTGAATAGTAGAATTATATTTTTAAGTATTTATTTAATTTTAATACAACGCTTTAGCAAAATTGTGGCACTTGTAAAATCATAATTTTACATAATCGAAGCCATTGCCAAAATAAAAAGATAAACTTTTAAGACATAATTACAACACACAATAATACAACAATAAATAAATTACAACACAATAATGTCGTTATTTAATTTATATATAACATTATTAATACTTCGAATTCGTTATTAACTTGGTTTTATTTTTTAGTAAATATTAATATTGTGCCGGCTAAGAGTAGTACCACTCCATATCTTCCCGTGGATGTTGTAAAAGGTAACTAAGGAATAAACCAGGGGACGGGCACCAGTTTCTTTTGTGTACCACAAACACCTACTGCGATCGCCAACGCGCTTGCCAAGCGTGGCGATTATGGCAATTCCCTCCTTTATGGGGGAGACCTATGTCCAACAGTGGACTCTTTCGTTCGAATCAATCAATTGTATATGTACATACAGAAAAAGTTACACCAAGGAAATTTTTGTATTTCACCGAACAGTGATTAGGAACAATAAACGGTTGAGGTAAACGCAAGTAGGAACAACGATGACCATTCACCGCTGCTCGGTTCGAATACAAATTACGATATTTGGCGGTCACAAGCGCAGGCTAAAGTAAATTTATTACATAGACGGGCATGGTCACATCACACACGTATCATCACGTACGGGACCATGTGAAAATCACTTTATAGCGATTGATACTAGGAATGTTGTCGTAACGCTTCCGGTCACACAGACGTGTTGTTTCTTGGAAAATAACAAACGTTGCATTTTGTGTAAGTAAATATTTCTTTTTTTTATGTTTCGTTAGTACCTACGCGAGGCAATATACTTCACTAATTGAATTCTTAATACGTCAAGTAATAGTCGTACGTGAGCTTGATATTTGCTATCAGAAAAATATAAAATAAGAATGCAATAATGTCTTTTCAGAATTTAACCCTATATATAACGCTACTTTATGAAGTTAGTAGTGGCTTTGACGAAGCTTATGCAGCTCAAATCCAACCAGATACTAATACGATTATTACAATCGATATCTTTTATGATGCAGTAGTCATTATAAAATATACAGAGGTCGTCGTAACAAAAGACAAGAAATCGGTCAATTGTCCTCAATAGTATATTGTATCCCCAAAAATTCCTTGCCCCTTAAACTCTAATTATGTTTTTTTTTGCCATATGGATTTAGAAAGCAAAATTCTTGCTAGTATTTGTAGATTTATATTTAACTAACAGATTTTTTTCATTTTTATTGTTTTTAGAGCCATTTTTATGAGACTAATTACATCCGAAAGAGCATCCTTCTGAGTTACTTACTGTTTACGGTACCTATCAATTATTTGGTTTGAACACTTTTACTTAAAGATGATGTTTTTAAAATTTTAATTAATGATTGGTATCGAAAGTTGTATGGAACTTTGATAGAACTAATTCAACGTCCACTTGTTAATTCTTAAACTTTACTGTTTGATTAATTGCATAAAGATATAGGTATTAGGAGTATATGTATTAATATGTCGATTACCCATAAAAATGAGACAATAGGAAAACAATGGAAAGCTGGCGTAAACGCCAGGCTAGTGCTCAAGGGGTTAATAATAAAATTACGCTACCGCTGTGACAAAAATAAGATGCTTACACTTTTCTCGAAATCCATTTTAGTACATCATTATAAAGTCTATATCAGTATTCGACATCCTTTGATCTTGCTCGTCTCAAAAATAGTTCTAAAATTTGATAGACAGGAGCAAATACGGATTAAAAAAGAGCAAAGCGAGAGCAGTTATTTTAAGTTATTAAACAGTTTTTTTAAGAAATACCAAACCGAGATCAATTTTATAAGCTATAAAGCTTTTAAAGAAATATTTTTTCGTTTTATAGTGAATTTAATTTTGTGAGTCAACTTTTAAAAAATGTAATTACTAAATAATTTACTACTTTTGGCGACAAGCAAATACGAATTAAGAATAAATAAAGCAAGAACAATTTTTGATATAATAAATTTAAAAAAGATTATTTTAGATTTTATACCATATTTAACTTTTGATTCACTTTTTTTTTTAATATTTGTAAATTAACTAATTACTTTAAAGGTGGAGCAATTAGGAATTTAGAAGGAGCATTTATGGAGCAATTTATTGGCATATAGTTTATTAAATATAAATTATCTTGCACGTCAACTTTCTCTCGGTGATTTTTCCCATCTGATGTACGCATCGGAACACAGTAGTAATACAGTACCATGATAATTTTCAAAGGGTCATCACGAAAAACAAAATCACATTTATTCTATGAATAGAGGTACTAGTGAATTGACAAACCTTTTTTTATAAGTTTTAAAAGTGGTTAATCTCAACCATTCGATTATCTTTTGTAATTAAATATCATTCTACTCCACGACAGATGGCGTTGATAGTCGCAAAAGTTAATTTTCTTACATGTCAACCGGTTCTAGATGGCGCTCTTTGCAAAACTGCACATTTCTGATACATTAAATCAGTAGGCTAATAACTAATTATGGTAAGTTTTATAAAATATGCGTTAAATCTGGTACACGAGAAAAATATAAAATTTTGAGTTGCGATAATAAACTATTGATGTTGTCATTATAAATGAATCTTATATTCTCTCATACAGTTTTAGAATTAACAAAATTAAATATTATTAGTAAAACCATTCAAGATAAACTTATCTATATATGAAAGTTTTCAACCTATATCAATGCTATACTAGCCTATGAATTACTGGATCGGTACTGACGTATAATTCTGGAGTTTTGCTTGAATTCGAATTAAGAAATCAAACGTTGATTGGAGATTTAATATTAAGTTAACTGTACGCCCCTTTACAAGTTTATTGCATGCCTATAGATAAAAAAGACTACTATTTCTAAACTTTGATATAATAGTGGAAACTATTACGTTCTCACGTTACGATCATATTATAAATATTACTTAAGTTACATGACTAACAACAACATTGCACCTATATATTCATTCAAGCTTTATTCATTCATTTATTAATCGGCTAAGAATGAATACGAACTGTTGCTCATATAAGGATAACGATACAGTAAATATATTTTTTTACCTGACATCGCAAAAGCATTCGGCCGGACAATATAATTATTACCTACGGAAGTTAATGAACAACTAATAAAAAGTTTTACTACTAATTTTATGTTTCATCTAGTATTTAAATGTGTTAATATGATGGTTATTTAACAATTTGTTGAGACACTTACGTCAGATCTTATAGTGACAGCACTAGAAACGCAAGGACCTGTTTGTATTTTTTTACAACTGGAACTTATTATTTTTCATTGGAAACTAATAAAAAGGAAAAGCAATTTAATAGTTATTGTATTAAATTTACGTAAATTGCAAATAAATAAATAAAACTTGAGTAAATGGCAGAAATATCGTCAGAGTCTAAAAAATAAAACAACGTAACGGAGAACGATTTATACATATTAATTAATTTATATAAAATATCAAGTAAATTTAATTCTTGATGAATTGATTTGATTTGAACTAAACAGACTAAATGTTATGGGTTAATTGGATAATATAGCTAGGTAGCCATTTTTATGTCTTTTCTATATAATATTATTCCTAATTGAAGGAACTTTGTTTACTAGGAAAAGTATTATTTTAAAGGAATCTACAAGTGGGTAAATTTTAAAAGTAATGACACTTGATTTACCTAGATACCTTAATGTATTGATGACCTCGCGATGACTGTATAAAATTAAATCGTTACAACAAATATTTCTTTCCTTACTATATAAAGTAATTTCGAATTTCTTTTAAATCCTTAAACAATTACTAAAATTACACTCAACATTTTTATTTCTGGTGACTTACTATATTAACATTTGCCATAAAAATATGTCGTACACATGAGACCTCGCTAATTGAACATACGAAATTGGGTGTGACAGTGTTTCGTTTGCCAAACATTACGTAGTTTATAATGTATTGTATAAGCAAATCGAAGATGAGTCATTGCTGTCTTCATTATCCATAGTTCAAGTCACTGTGGTTGTTCGTTCATAATTCGACGACGTTGGACGAGTATAAAAGAGATTTTAATACCCTTGGACTGAGCACTCGATTTTTATTTAAACGCACTGGAGACTGCGGGCACATTGTAGTGCTATAACTTCAGTGCACATTACAAAACGACCATAGAACGTTTTTAAAAACTTTTATAACATTGAGAAATCGTGGACTATGATTGAATAATTATATCGTAAATATTTTGTATAGAAAACTCCAATCAATTCCAACAATATCTGACTGTATCGCAATTTATGGTAATTAAAGTCGACTTATTTAAGTATATATTTAGTATTTCAAATATTTTATGACTAAATGTATAACATTCTGTAGATTATCTTTTGTTACCCGTTATCCGAAAGGATTTCATTAAATGGATTTATGGTACATAAGTATAATTAATATTGAATAGATACATCAGACTAGATATAGATAGAAGTGACGAATATCTACGTTTTCATGTACATTTCACACAATTAATATTTCAATACAATATTAAAAGTATAATAATGTATTTAATTTAATTATTAATGGCTGCATTAATTTTGTCCAGTAAATAACTAACACTAATACGAAACCAAAAATCCCGTCACAATTTCGAAGAGCTATGTTGAATTCTGGGTAGCTGGCGGACATAATTCTACATGAGATAAAAACTTACATTATACTTATGTTATACGCAAAATTATTTTTAATAACATACAAAATAATATTACCAATCTAAAATTTAGTTAAAAGTATGTTAACAAAACGTAAACATAATTCACATCCATGATTACTTACTATGGTTAAACGAATTGAATATACACAGAACAGACCAACTGGGCACCTACCTCTCTTAGCATATACATACATATTAGTGACTATTTGAGGTTTAGGTTCAGTTAGCACAGAGAATTTTGAAGCGCACTTTAAAAATTGACTTCATGAATATTTCCTGTTACTTGGCGTCCATCTTTTTTATAACCGAACAGTATCTCTCATACTGTTAATTTATATTATTGAATTCATTTGATAGCCATCAATAAAGTTTCAAATAATTTCTAACCGAGTTAAAAACATGAAATAATCAACATATTTTATGACAGCGCATCGAATCTTAGAAAGATTACGCAATCGAAATTTCATTCTTAATCTCCCCCAGTCAGCACTAGTAAGCAAAGCTCCTGATCTCCCCATGCTTAAGTAAGCATTGGCATAATATTGAACAAAAAAATTAAGATTCTCATGTAAATATTGCTTACGTGTGACAGACCCTCCCTACTCCATATCATTAAAAACAACCAAAGCACAAACCTCCTCCCCATTAATGATTACGTAAAATTTTTCATTGCAAAAAAAGAACCTTCAAAACTGATACCATTCGAAAGTACATTCGATGATTTAATTGAAGAATGAAGGGAATTCAGTATAAAAAGTAAGTAATTATTTTTTTTGTTTTCGCTTCTTTGTGTATACAAAACTAACCTACACATTTAAATGATTTGTTTAGACCCTAGGTTCTCAACATGGGCGTTTAAATCTTTGGACACTCAAAGAAAGTTTGGGTGCAATTGAAATTGAATTGAAAATTTGAGATGTCGCAGAAGAGGCATGGGCAATTTAAAAATATAGTCTAAAAATTAAGATAGTCGGCGGTAACCAAAATAAAGTTGAGAAACTGTGGTTTAGACAATGTTACGTTTGTGTTAGAACAAAAAAAAATCACGCCTCACCTCTTAGCAGTGTATTCAGTGGGAGTCAGTGTACGGTACGATATTCCTACTTCCTCGTAACGTCGTCGTCGGCAAGCACATTCGCAACGGGGAAATGTCAAGGTCGAGTACGCTCACTTCCTTTGGCTCCGTAGTCCATACCCAGCATGCCTATCGACTATCATTACAGTCTGTCGCCCGCCGCGTCGCCAGCCTTCTCTCAAAACATGATTATTTTTTACACAAACATTTTTTTGTTGTCTAGTTAGCGTTTGTACCTACTTAATAAGTAAGAAATTAAATTTTCAAAACGCTTCTTTGTTTAATTTTTTGTTCATTTTTGTAAATACATATGTACTAGTGTTTTGGTTTTATTAATTTATTGACTTTTGTTATGTAGTTAGCTATACAGGTTTTACTTTTGTTTTTAAAATTTTGTCATTTTCAATGTCATAATATTTTACCCATAATAATTATTAGGTCGCTAGTTAAAACAACAATAATAACACGCGTACTATACTCGTACCTACACATAATAGAACTTTGAAGCTTCTCGTAGATGTGCTGTAGGATTTTAAATGTCAATATTTTTATATTAATATGGTGTTTATTAAATATAATATACAATTCAAATATGTGGTAAGTTCTTGTGTATGAGAGTGTATGTCTTGTGTATGTGTATAAGACTTGACAAGCAATGAGATTGATCTAAGCGAGACTTGATAACATAATTTAAAGCCAATATACAATTGAATATATGTATTATGAATCTGTAAATTAAATTCTCAATCTACCTATCATTTTGAACAATATATAGTTACCTATTATTGTAATTTTGAATACCATTAAATGCGTGAGCGACGCGCCGTGGCGTGGCGTGGACTATACGAGACGAAGGGCCTGGCGTAACGACGACTCCAATGGAGCGCGATTCCCCCAAACATTTCTTATTATAAAACTATGATTTAGTACAAAACTTCCGTAGAAACAATATTATAGTATAAAAACGAAAATACTTCCTCAATATCAAACTGGTCAAGGTGACATACATACCTTTCGTAATTACTTAATGCAATAATGTGAGTAGAATTCATAACACCGTGCCATTTTAACTTTTGATCTCGTAGTATCAAGAAAAAGATATTTCTAATGTAAATTGAACGAAGTAAATTAACGTTTATTAAAGTGTACTAAAATGTATACCGCATTCTTATTCTAGCGGACACGATTTCTAACCAAAGCTACGCAAGTTATAAATCGATTTCCGATATGAATAATATTTTTTTTTCAGAAACTTGTATCTGTATCTGTTTGTATCTTAGTAAATCAGTTTTAAAAA
Organism: Samia ricini; assembly: GCA_014132275.2. NCBI lineage: Eukaryota > Metazoa > Arthropoda > Insecta > Lepidoptera > Saturniidae > Samia > Samia ricini. Next base: position 25,882,819 of record AP028159.1, on the reverse strand, counting down.
GTAAATTATTTTTAACTTCTTCCAATGATCCCAAACACAGTTATTGTAAAAAGTCACAGAAAGTTTCAGGTTAGATGTGACATTTGAAATTTACTGAGATGTACACACAAGTACATATATCAAAGTATAATAAAATAAATCAAAATATAAGTTATATCGACACTAACATAAATAGCTTATATACAAAAAAGTATATAGAAATAATTCGGAACGAAAGAAAATAGGCATAAACATGCTCTAAATCTATTTATTTTGTTCTTATTAAATCGTTCACATTCTTTCCTATTATTTATTTTTCACAGATAGTCAATGAACTACTCACATTTAAGTGTAATTTGTTTGATCATTATTTTAATAATGTACTGGGGTTGTTGTATAGTACATATGCACTAAGTAACGATCGAAATATCGGTAACAAAAAATCTAGGCAGCCGTGAGAACTGCCGACACTAGTGAAAACTCGAAACTTTTGAAAAACTGTTTTTTTAATGTTTAAACTGTAGTATAAGTAATTAACATTGTATAATTTGTTAATTGAGGTTATTAACATAACCTAACATTTAACATCTATTGGTGTACCTTTTTTTTTTGACAGTGCGAAATTCATTTACGCACTACCCTTACCTATTGTATTAGTGAGACCGAAGTCCCCCAATACAATAGGTAAGGGGGCACGGAGGGACGAACTCCGCGCCAGTGTGGGACTCGCCCGGGCGTGAAGTGCCCGGAAATACCCACAAAAACCCCCCGGGGCCGTCCACTGCATTTGGGATGGGGGCGACACGGGGTGGCTTTCGCAAGCACCGCGTCGCCCCCTGCAGCGAACCCATCAGGCCTCGTCCGTGCAATGGCCCTCTATTGGTATACCTAGCAATAATTATGTACGATTTCATATAGTTTATTCACAATCAAAACATACAGTAGGCTGCGTAAGTAGACATTTATTATCTGTCTCTGAGCGCCAGCACTTAAACGCTATCTTACAACTTAACTTACTGTGGCATATTGACGGCTGACATTAGAGCATAGTAACGCGAAGTTTTTCCCTAAGGAGAAACGCAACACCATGAAAGAAGTATTCATTTCAAAAATGGCTGTATTTATTGCGTTACACTACTCCATGTACGTTATTGTGCTTACTATAAGCAAAACAGTTTTTGTGGTCATTGAAGCATCAAGTGAGACTAAATGCCTACACTTTTCCCATCGGGGCGCGTCCGTCTCGCCGAGTCTCTTGAAGCCTTATTACGAACTAATTAACTCGTGCAATGGTACCCTGAATCTGTTTAACAATGTGCTCAAATTACAAACTCTTTCTGTACGTTTTAAAAAAATATTCAGATATTTAATCAGGAAATCATAGACACCAATATGGTCGTCGTATATTTTTAATATAAAATACGACCTTTAAACCACCTTATTTATAGCAACCGCTAATCTATACAATATACATTATTAAGCAAAGATAAAACAGTTCAAGATATTTTCTCATCTTTATTATATTTTTAGCGTTATCACTAAATTCTTTAAAAATAGTTTTTCACTTAACATTTTCAATGATGATTATAAACAAATTTCAACCGTCAGGTGACCACTTCCAATTTAATTTAGCATGAGAGCGGAATCAAGAAGCGATGATGACGCAGCGGCTACTGTGGCCGATTTCTGTGTCAATCGACGTGGGTTTGATCCCCAGCTATCCGACTCTAAAATCGGCCTGAGCTTTCGGTGAAGGAAAACATCGGGAGGAAGCCATAGTATAGTGGTAGGGCATTTTCTAATAATACCCGCCTGGGCAGCTACCACCCTCAAGTTTGAAAACCTGTCACCAAACACCAATAGGTGTATTCCGGCAGCATCACTTAAGAACCAGTACGTCTTGACTTAGTATGTTTATTATCCTGGACCACATCGAAAGTTAACATCAGGTGAGATTGTGTTCAAAGCACTAAGCCTATTCCGTGTAAAAAAAAAAGTTGAATCTATAAATATTTAGTATATATGTAGCGAATGTGACGCTACGCGTATACATTCCGTTCATTTAAGTTGTTAATAAGTAGTATCATAAATATTAAACTCAATTGGAATAAGGTTTTTTATAACAAAAATATAAAAAGCCCCTTCACTTTAACAATAATTTTAATTCATTCATTACAGAATAAAAATTTAAGATGACATTTGTCGAATTTAACTTTGATTTTGTATTTTGTTTTTAATTACGTGGAAGGACATTATAATTATAGAATCTAAGATATTTTGTCTTTTTTCAAACATAAATTGCTAACGTCCGGCTTTTAAGTATCACCGGATGAGAGATATTTATAGAATATAATGTTTACCTACATGTCTTACATCTTTGCCAAATGCATCTTTATTATTTATAGTGAACAATTGAGTGAAAAATAATCTTCTTTTTTTTGTCATATTTATTACACAAAAACAATATCGCTTGTTGCGTCACTCGCGTGCTAGCTGTTACCATTGAAGAGCGTGTAAGCCGGCGAGAGTGCATTCCCAGCTATCAAACGACAATGACAGAGCATCCCCGCTTTCCAAGTTCATTGACAACGAAAGTGTTGCGCGTGCGTGAAAACTCGCGCCAATTATAAACGCGGGAGGCAACAAGTACGCGGGAGCGTTGGTTGAGCGAGACGACGCGCACGGCCGCGGCTGAGCGCGCTTCATTGCCAAGGTCAGCGTGCTTTCTCCACGATCTACGAGCTATTACGCATCAACTCCATAGCGCTTGTATAACCTCATGTAATCGGAATTTGTTTTAGTTTGTAACTAATAGGCGGTAGATGTTCTCGGGCTATTTTTAATTCTCAAAAGATTTCAAAGATAACTTTTAAATTTACTTTCGTAACTCTTGCTTAACATGCAATCTTTGAAATAATTTGTAATGTTTATTATGCCGTTTGAAGACGTATTATCATGTTTATTGAAGCTATAATATAATATATATTCACTTCCGACATAGGCGGTTGGAATTGATAATATTGATTGCTGGTTGTTCTTGACCTAATCTCTCGATGTCATGCCTGGCCCATATGCAATGTATTTGTGTCGAGGCATGGCTTATTCTTCGCGGTTTATAAGTAAATTATTACCATGCTTGAGGGCGCATGAGAATGAATACTGTCGTACAGAGAAATTGTATAACTTTGAACAACTGATTCCACTTTAGTTATAACGCTATTCTTATTGTAGTACGAGCATATATAAGTTGTAATAAGTGGTCTTTGAATAGTTTTTGGTACGTGTAAACTTAACATATCATAAAAGTCGGTAATTCCCTTTATTAACATAGCTAGCTTTATTAACAACAATTTTATTCAACATTATTTACCGCATTATATCATTTTAAATGTAGGTACAATAAATAGGTTAGTCAAAGTGTTGCAAGAGATTTAATTTTTTAACACTATAGGCTCAGTGATTTGACCAAGTGACGATGTGACGAAGTTACGATGTGATCCAGAATGGTAAAACACACTAAGCCTAGATACTGGTTCTCGAGTGATACTGCGGGAACACACCTATTGATATTAGGCGACAGGTTTTCAAACATGAGCGTGGTAGCTACCCATGCGAGGATTGTTAGAAAATGGCCTACCACCGTGCTATGGTTTCCTCACTATGTTTTCCTTCACCGAAAGCTCAGGCTGATTTTAGAGTTGGATAGGTGGGTTTGAACCCGCGTCCATTGACGCGGAATCCGGTCGCACTATCCACTGCACCATCATCGCTTCTGTTAATTACTATCCCTATAACTTTTTCCGTATAACAAAATGTGTGTAGTAAAAAGTGGCCAGAGAAAGGATATATGCATGGTAGATATGTGGTATTTAGTATAAAAATATTTACCATAATCTACTACTGAATTGGGACTACGTTTGTATGGGATAAATGCCGCTAGCATATCCACTTAAGGTCGGCTGATTGATAAAGTGTACAACGGATAGATTACAGGAAGAACGATGATTTAAATTTATGCTCAACCCCTTAAGCACTAACCTGGCGTTTACGCTAGCTTTCCATTGTTTTCCTATTGTCTCATTTTTATGAGTAATCGACATATTAAGTAAATATGCAAGTAAAATTGTCTACATGCTCTTAAATTAACTATTACGTCGGTTGGTAGCGCTTACAGATGATACGTAATGAGCTGTGGACTTCAGAGGCGAGCAGTCGGAGTTCACAGATAAATGTGAATTAAAACAATTTTAGAACTTTAACATTTCTGTTGGTAATGCAGCAAATCTGTTTTAAAATAACGATTTCCAGTACCGGTAGAAGAAAAAGGGGACATTTTTATTCTCCCTGGGGACAACGGGACATACAACTAACGGTGGGATTGTCTCCCGTCCGCTTTAAGGTATGATTGCGTTATGTATTACTAGATAAAACTGTATTTTCTCATCAAGCATCAACCTGCGTAGGGGCATTTCAGGAAACCAATGATTTCATTTGTCTCAAGGCTAAAACGTAAAATCCATTTAAGTAATACAAATTGGTGGGAGAAAAAAATAATTGGCCAATTCGTTTGCAGTTATTCATGTGTGACTGCCAGTAAACGTTTCCCCATACTGGAGTTCAATAAGAGTAAAAATATGGAATAAAATCCTCTAACTACCACATATTCAATGAAAGTGAATTACTTCTAGGTATTGTTGTTTTTAAAAGCATAATATGTAAATAGTACTTTGTAATTTAGGACTGGAAGAATCTTTGATTTTGTCATTACTCGTCGATTACTACTCGTTGCTTTCTCATTAAGTTATTGCCTTTTCTTGGTTCTTGGTCGGCTCATGTTAAAATTTTTAATCTAAACCTCTTTTAGTATATAAAAAATAATACTAAACCTACGTCATTTTACTGTAATAGTTGAATAGCTCTCACGAATGATCACGTTACCTTCAAGTGAGTTTGTCTTCAAGCATGAAGTAGTAAAAAATTAAACTTACGTTCGTTGAAATTCACTCACCGAACTTGATCCGCTTACATATCATTCAATCAATTTAAAATTGGTATTTCTATTTTATATAAATCCTTATTAACATTATTAAGAAGTAGTTTTTCATTAGGTGTGATAGGGCTCCAGTGGCCGCCTCGATCGCGTCCATGCAAAACCCCCCATAATGACGCGTTTCGGTCTGTTGCGTTCCGGGAACAGAGTTTCATAGATTCATCGGTTAGGACGGTGGTAAGTCTATAGAGACCGAATGGATCACGACAACCGTACACTTGTATAAAACCCGTTAGAGTGACACATTAGTGCGCGTCGTGTTCCTGGATTAGGATTAAATTAGTCAGCATAGGATCTACGATTTTTTCGAACCGGCCAAAACTTGATAGTGACGCCCTTCTCTCCAGCTTCTGAGATAAATAATTTAAAAAAACTCTCAAATATATATTGGTTGGTATACTAATGGTCTATGTATGTCTAAAGTTTCAACCAGGCTTCAAAAAAAAAAAAAAAACCAAGCTTCCGTATCCTAGACAGTGTGTCGAGCAAGTTTATTTTTAATCATATTATATTGTGATTTTGGCGTTTCCTGAAACCATGCTCCGGGGCGGATGCCCCACTTCCCCCTCTCCTAAATCCGAGGCTGAGTGAATGTATATCCAGACTTGTGTAGAGGCTTTATTTGTGGTAGACCGGCGTGATGATAGCGACTGTCTATATAGTCTCATCTATCGGTGAACTGTACTTCATTTAACATCAGATGAAATGTAGTCTTTTACCAAGCTCGTATGTAAAAGGACTTGAAATAAATGAAAGTTGAAAGAGATTTTATAGTAAGACTAGAATTTTATAAAAATTTTACCAAAATAGATTTATCGATTTTTTATGTTTACACGTGAGAATAAGAGATTATATAACTGTAAGGAACCTTTTTTTTTACTTCACTAGTTTATTAACCGTTAGAATGATTGATTCAACTGAAAGATGTCCACTGCTGGACATAGGTCTACCTCAAAAAAGAAGGAATTGCCATAATCGCCACGCTCGGTCGGCGGGTTGGTGATCGCAATACATGTCTGTGGTACTCAGAGGATGCTGATGATCATCCCCTGGTTTATCCCTTAGTCACCTTCTACGACACCCACGGGAAGATATTACCGTTAGGTTAGCTGAGGCAAATTCCGCAGAAATTTTTAACATTGGTAGTAGCTCCAGACGAGGCCCTAGCGCTGACTACCATTTTCAGGCTGAGTGTTTTAAACGCTCGTCTCACAGTTCAGTAAAGCTGTCTAGGCCTTTCTAGTCAACAGCGTTTGTGCCGTCAAAATTAACATATTTTTTTTTAAAGTTAGTTTAAGCTCACAATATTTTAAAATCACAACGTCTTAGATGATTGAGTATATATAGATTAATTATTACTAGGTAGACATTATTTTAATTCACGACTATAATAAAAAAAACTTGTTTTATTTCATAATCCGCTGTGTCGTTTATATGTATTAGTAATAAATCAGATGACATCATACATTCCCATATATGAATGTATTGAGTGGACTCTACCGAACATGTAACCTATCTTGTTAAAAATACATCACTTCCACACGCAGTAGGCGTCAAGTCACACTTTGGTATGCGATCTCATTGACGAACGTTGAACCGGGAAGTCCCACCCGGCGCTGTTCCTATCACAATATATTCAGATTCATTATTATTACTTACATTAACTTATAAAGACAATAATTATGTTAACGTCAAATCAATACCAATTAATGTGTAGGTACTATTTGTTGATATATATTAGCCAGTACGTTCAAATAAAACCTTCATTCTATTCGTTGTCAATCATAGAACAGCTTTTAAACTTGAGTAAAGCTGTCCTATTTGCCACTTTAGTGGTATAAAAAAAAGGCAACGCGCACGTGTTTCCTCTGATTTTGCAGCCGTCCATAGGCTACGGTGACCGCTTACCATCAGGTGGATAGTATGCCTGTTTGCCACTTTAGTACTTTTTTTAAATAATTTATTACAGCGATGAATAGGTGCAAGTTCTATAGATTCAACTTTTTATTATTTTTTAATCTACTGAGTTGCAGTAAAATAACGGCCATTTGTTAGGAATGTCGATGAAGTTTTTGTGACATCTTAGAACGTACGCTCTGTCTCATTGTTAAGAATACACTTCACTCGTCCCGAATAACCAAATTATATTATAAAATATGTCGTCGAGATTACATAATAATTATAAGGTCAAATACGTCATGTTAGTGAATTACAAGAACTACTAAATGACAAATCAATATTGCGCGAAAAACCATAATACCAACCTCATAAACTCGGGCCGGGCAAGCCGAATCACAACCGCCTGAATACGATTTGATAAGAAAACAAAAACCAACTAGAACTATACCATAGACAACGACATGAGGTTTATAAATGGCCCAACACAAAAAGACACATCGATGCAATAATATTTATTTATTTATTAGAGAAATCAACAGCTCTTAATTACATATTCACTTAAATAATTATTAACATATTGGATTAGCTAAAGACGATTTCCAGAGTTACCTAAACCTAAACGAAACACCTATAACAAAAAAAAAATATATACTAAACACATATCATAGAGTCAAGAATTAGCTTAGTAAATGTTTTTAATTAGTAAATTTAGTGTTACAAACATTTTAACACTCTATAAGCAATGCTAAAGTTGTGTAATGCGGAAATAATAATATGAAGTTTTATAACTTCTTCCTTAAGACGCAAACGCTAAGACATCTTTTAAGTATTTATGTGTATGATCTCACAAGACGGCTAAATAAAAATTCAATATCAAGAAAATAAGTAAGGAAACAGCTAAACCAATATTTGTCCGACCAACAATGTTTGTTACATTTATTAATATTTTAACGTCATTCAAAGGGATTTACATATTCAAAATTTTTATTGTCAATGATACTGAACAAGGAAATATGTTTACATATTGAAACACCATTCTTTATTAAATATGCTCTTTGTTATAATGATACTTATAGATTTTGCTTATAAATCCAAGTATATAAACCAAACTGGAAAGTGTTATTCTTCTCAAAATCCTTTATCAGAAGTCAAAAATCTTTATATGGAGATAATAAAATTGTAGATTTAACCCTAACGAAATTGAATCTATGAGCCGAAACTGATATCGTGATCTTTAACAAAATATTATATATACATTATAATTTGATAGTTAACTTAAAATAAGATTAGGAGTATTTAATAAAGTGGATACTAAACGGAGGTAAAACAAGTGACGCAAGCCAGCCGATTGTAGGCGTCTACAGTGCGTACATTCCGCTTCCGTATTGGCTTTTAAGCCTTCTTATATTCACTACAGTCAGTACTGATACATACATGACTTGCCATTATTGTATCACCTTGTTTAGAAATATAATAAAATGTTCCGTATTACTGAGTTGATGGTGATTTCGTTTTTATTTTATCAAGTTGTTTTAGAACATTTCACAGAGATCAAGGATAAAAACTTTACCTACCATTGTTACATCAGGTTTGTTAAAAATAGTTTCATAATATATATTATTCCAAATTCAAATTAGTAATTAAATGGCAATTCTGTTTTTTATTAGTTACTTTACGATATTTCACATATCAATATACAAACTTGAACTGTCATTGTTACCTACGTATGAGCTGATTTTGAATTAGTTTAATTTCAGTAATAATATATCTATTTATTTGTTTATACGGTATAGGCTCAGTGCTTTGACCACAATCGCACCTGATGTTAAGTGACGATGTGGTCCAGAATGGTAAACACACTAAGCCTTGATACTGTTTCTCAAGTGATGCTGCCGGAACACACCTATTAGTATTTGGCGAGAGGTTTTCAAACTTGAGGGTGGTAGCTACCCAGATAGGCATCATTAGAAAATGCCCTACAAGCATGTTTTCCATCACCGAAAGCCTCAGGCCGATTTTAGAGTCGGATAGGAGGGCATCGAACCCGCGTCGATTGACGCGGAATCCGGCCGCACTACCCATTGCGCCATCATCGCTTCCAATATAATATTCCAGATTCAAATTACTGAGTTGTTGGCAACATTTAAAAAAACTTATTTGCGTAAATGCCAACCTATATATGTATGAAGTCTATGGCTTGAATTGGTATTTTTATTTTACTGTTAGTTGCATTTATAAAGATATTGAAAAATTAAACACAACGTCTATTAAATAAAATTATTGTTAAAGTAACTTTTGATAGTATTTTTAATTATTTACTTGTAAATGATATTTAAAAAAAAACTATAAAAAATAACATCTAGTTATCCAAGTTTGTTTTGGGTATGCACAATTCATAAGAATGAACTCATTTAAGGACGGCATTGATACAAAATCTTTGTACTGACGCATCACTGGACATAATTCTGTACTTTCTCTCAATATCCTGATTGTTCGTACACAATACCTTATTTAAGAATGATGGACTGTATGGACTTGTAGTTATAAACGTTTATAAAAACTACTGCATAATGCGTACGCAAGCTGAACACCCACGTCGCAAATTCCTGTCCATTATCGCTTCAATCCCACGGGCTCACGTGACACACAGAAGCCAATTCTCGACGGCGCGGCGCGCTTTTAGTGCACTGAACACTGCACAGATTTACTTTTTGTGTGTGTAATTTTTCTCAGTAGATCATGCGAAAAGTATGTTCTATGTACAAGTTAACTGAACTCGAGGTATCTTATGTGAGCCAATAAATACATGCACACGTAACATCACATACACACGAAAAGTGCGCTGAATAAAGCATTTCTGTACTTATAAGAATAATATTGTAGAGTAAGGAAATATGTATATTGGGAAGTCACTGACACCTGAGACACAGGTAAATATCCTAGTTCAGATGACAGGGCCTAATCTTATGTTTTTTTGTAAAAATAATTTTGGGAAATAAATTATTATTATAATTATATATGTAATTCTACGCATGTCATAATATATATAACAATTTTATTTCATTAAGATGTAGATCCATACATCTAGGTAATTAAAAAACGTCCACTACTGGGCATAGGTCTCCCCTAAAGATCTCCACAACGACTGATCTTGCGCCTCAATCATCCAGCTGATTCCTGCGACCTTTACTAGGTCGCGGTCTACCTTCTTGGGGGCCTACACACGCTGTCTTCCGATATGTATTGTAATAGCACCTCTTGCCGCGACGTTAACTTGGCACCTACCACTATCGCCAAGAATAGCGGGGCCGCCGGTAACTAGGTGCCAGTTTATTAGTGTGTCGTTCATAAGATGGGAAGGGGATTGCCATAATCGCCAGGGTTGGCGATCGTAGTCAGCTGTGTGTGGTAGTCAGAGGATGCTTCTGTCCATCCCCTGGTTATCTGCTTAGTCGTTTTTTACTACACCTACGAGAAGAGATATGGCGTGGTACTGTTCTTAATCTGCATCACACGGAATTAATTAACATAAGCGTTTACCCAGAAATATAATTAGCTTATTTATTATCGATAACGTTATAATTGTTTCTCCACTTTGTGTCATAATAAAATATTATTTACCTATTACATTTAAAACTTCACACTCCATAATTATTCTATACTGTGGAAGCTTTTATAAAAATAAAACGGACAGGTATCTGCCATTAAGCTGATTTTATTATAGTAAACATTTAAAAAATGAAATATAATATTCAAATAAGATTATTTGAAAATTTCTTCAAACTCATGAATAAAACGTAAGGAAATTACCCCTATATAACCCAAGTGAAGACTAAAAAAGGTTGATAAAATATTAAAAAACCGCATATAGAGATACATTTGAAAGTACACATCGTAAACATTCATTGGAGTTCAAGATAATGCATTGTTATTGTTTATGAAGTACGGACCACCAGGCGGCCGCGGCCTCTACAGAGTTCAAATGTAGGTGCATCGATAAGTCCCCCGCAAAGTCACTGTCTTAACTCTAATCCATGCTCACCACCTACAGTTGTATTTTGTTAAATATTATTTTTAAACATCCTAAAACAGAAGTGCACCACATGTGATGCCACCTGACCTCTCTGAGCTTTCCCACGGCGAGCGTCGATGTACCCTTCAAACAAAACATTTGCCGCTAACATTATCAACCTTACGGACATTATTATAAAACTTAACTGAAACTCGAAACACGATGTGTTTGTGACTAGCGCGTTTTCGAGAGCAAATGTCTCGGCTGCAACGAGCCTTAAAGCGTTTTTTTTCTGTTTACTTAAATGATCTGGTGATTGTTTTTTAATTTATTTTGTCGTTCAACATCGTCATGTGGTTCCAATCAGAATCCGTGGAGACTTAATTTTTTTGTAATAGTAGATAATTGGTACCTAAACGAAGTTCGATAAATAAATTTTTGAAACCATAAATGTTAGGTATAATTTATTGAATACGTGTTTACCAATTATAATGTGAAGTTAAATTATTACATAGTAGGGAATATAAGTATATGTAATAAAATCAAAAGGACATCCCGCAGAGTCGCAGTACGTCACCCCTGATTGCAACATCTGTCGTAGGACAAAGAAGTTATGTGCACATTACAAGTTCCACACCCGTTTTATATATTTTAGTTGTTATCCTAAAAATATTATTTTAAGATAGGTACAATATTTTATTTACTTTGAAAAGAACAAATATTGAATTTTTGACACGTTTCAGTTTCAAACACCAAGATGTTAGAAGATAATGCAATCTATTTGTATGAATATCTTTTAATACTTATATATAATCAGGTATTTCAATATATCTTTATAGTAAATCTTATTGTCATTCTGTCGATATGTAGCATCGGCCCTGGTTAAAACAGTTTTAAGTAACTATACGAGTATTAGATTATACAACAAAAATATAACTCGTCAAGTCTTATTCTTTTAAACTGTATTTATGCTACATTCACATACTACGTAATTAAGATTATATTTTTGTGCTACAAATATTCCGCACAAATGTTATTATTTCTGAAATTAAATAATATTATTTAATAATAATAGTAGGTAGTGTTTTCTGGAGGTTCTTAAAGTTAATAGTCGTCATCAAAACGACACGGCGTTCCAAATTCCAATTGTAAATTATATTAAAAGCGGCAAATATACTGAGGAACTGAACGTATTTAGCTGTTAATTACACACGGCTTGTTATTCCGTCGGACAAGGAAGCGGCGGACGCAGCGCGGCGCGCCGCCGTGTGACGTCACGCACCGAATTAACTCAATTCCGAGAATTGAACCGTTGTATGTCAGTGCACTTGTCTCGATCGCTGGCGCACGTGTGGACCTCGTACATTGTAAAGAGTATCTACTAAGCAATATTAGAGTTAACAGTTTTTATACACTTACCACTTTCATAGCATAGATATAGGTAAATATTTTGTATCCACTATCTATATAGGTACTAGTAAAGTACAAAAGAAAATAGAGAAATAATATTTAATACTATGTCTATGTAAATAGTGTTACTATTTGTAAGATTGTTTTTACGACGAATACAAGTTTCATCGGGTATCCCCAAATCATAAAAATACACAATATTTTGTTTCCTCATATACACGTAATGTTCCTTCCTATAAAGATAAAATTACTTTGAATTGTAAAGATTATGATAACACAGTTCTCATTTGTAAATTACTTGATTCGTACATTGATTTATAGACTAAAATATATTATCATTTAGGTAAAATAACATATGTATAACATTATCTGTGCTAAAACATTAAACAGATTCTAAAAGGGTCATAAACTGGAAACCTGGAAAGAATAATTATATAATTTATAAAAGGTTTGGTAATATTTGGACAAGTTCTGAAGATAATAGGAAACAAGTTGAAAAAAAATTAGCAGGAACAAATGGTCTGGAAATATTTTCTCTTATCTATAGAACATATAAGAAATAAGAATAGATTTAAAATTAATATATGCTATAAGAACCGGCGTTTTCAAAATTAAAAACCAAAACATTACACTATCATATAGATAAATAACGAATACAGAAAACAAATTAAATTAAGGGTAATAGGTGTGTTTTAAAAATGATTAATACATACACTTACGCTACGTATTTTAAAAATTGTACAATTGGAAACAATATTTTCAACTGACTAACGCTGTTGATTTGGAGGACTTTGATAGCTTTACATTTGAAAGCCAATTAAAAGAGCCTTGACTTTGGGCTATTACCGACATTCGAATTAAAAAAGAAAAAGAAGTCGATGATATTTGCGTGTAATGTGCAATTTGTTTTTTTTTTTACTTAGCTAACATTGTTGACCGAAAGGGACTGTACAGCTTCACCGAACTTTGGGGGCGAGTGCTCAAGGCACTCAGCCGGTGTGGAATGTGTTGTTAGTTCATAAACTGTCACTATATCCCACTGATAGCGGGAATGAGCTTCCTCAGTTGGCGATTTGAGCACGTCTTAGTCCCCTTGAAGAGATTTACTATAGCAGATAAAGCATGAAAACTTAGGTACCTCTAACCCAAAACAAGGTTTTGTTTCTAAATTTTAGACTAATCATTATCTAGACAGTTATGTACAGAAAAATATATGGGTTAAAATTCACGAAAGAAGTATCTGAAAGTCATTAACACATTGTCTTTGTATGGTGTCATATATTATGCTATATTTTGGCGCCGGTTAATGTTAAAAAGCTGTGTCCGTAGACACTGCGACATGTTAATTAATTACACTGTAAAATTGTAATTAATAAAAAAATTAATACCTACAATGGATCATTATACCCAACGTATCGTGCGTATATTACATAGATCAAATATTATATTGCAAAATATCTTCCTGCAAAACATGATGACAATTGGATGTTTGATTAGTGGAAATACAAAACAAAGCTGCCTTCAGCATCCACATCGAGAACTAGGAACCGATCACAATTTTAGGCTGAGTGTGTTTTATCTTCGGTACTATATTAACTATCAAATTGTTATTAGTCCTTCCTGCACATAAACGTTTATCTATAAAAAAAATATATTTAAATGTAAAAGTTATTACTCTATAAAATCGGTTTATTTAATTCGATTTTTAAACCACACACAATTGCAGTGTTAGCAATTTCCCGTCGCGTGCCACTCTGTAGCCACGTGTACTATAGTTCTGGGTCCTGTCGGCTGACATAGATAATATGAGTTAATATACAAGAGTAAAAAAGTAGTTCAACTTAACAGTTATTTAACACAAGCAGCATTTATGTTTATCGTCTTTGATTTTGTTAATAAAATTAAATTTACGACTACTTACACCGAAACCGAGCTATTAGCGTACGTGCGTAGTTTGAAAGCGTTAAAAATGCAATCATTGTAACAATGTGTAGTTTACAATCCACGAGTTTTGTAAAGAAGGGGCTACACATCAGCGGGAGAGCGCACGTGTACTATTTTATTAATTATTACGATATAACAAACTCTTGCGTGCTTCATCAGATATTTGTATTTGCTTGTTAACTTTTGCTTGTTAAGTTTTCTTTATTAATAAGTTTATGTGAACTGGGTTACAGTCGATTGTAACGAAGTAGATTTTCATGTACCTATACTAAATTAGTATAAAACATTATCAAAAATCGAAGAATAAAATGAAATCTTAAAACGAAAAACAAGCTGTAAAACTAAAGCAGTTTTGGTAATAGAATTATCCATATTTAAAAACATAAATAACACACACGGAACGTAAGTAATTTAGTAATTAGTAAAATACTATTAATTCGATTAGTCTTAATATGCACATAATTTATATTTATTTTCTAAATATATAAGTAATATGGTAATGATTATTTCCAACTAACTCGATCGTAGACAACGAATAATTAAAATGACCTGTTTTTCAGGATTGGACGATCGCTATTATGGCTTAGTAAAGTTTACTTTTTTATACCTGTAAATAATGAAAACTGATTAAAAAAAATATGGAAGTACGTCTCTTTTGTACTGATACACATTTAGTTTTAATAAATTTACTTCTTTAATCTAAATAATCTTCTCTTCTTGTCATAATACAATCAAACTACCATCGATTTATAATGGAAATATCGTATTGTCTTAAAACGTAAACTTTTTTAAACAATACTTAGTAAAGATTTCCTTTGTAGAACTATTAACAAGCAACATACATAGAAACTTCCGCTTTAATATATAATTAAATCGGTTTTTCCCAACAACTTCCGTAACAGACCGGATACAATCAGGTTATTACCGGATATCTTAAGTATACAGTTTACCTACTGACTTCCGTATTATACCGGATATATTAGATTAGCACCGGATTAACGGAAGTTTACAGTACCCAGTTGAGACCAGTTTACATACAGATTAATACCGGAAGTCAATAGTATTAACTATGTAAAAATATACAAAAATATCGGAAACATAGAAACGTATTATTAAATAAAATAAAAAGCTACAATTATTTGAAATAATGTTTTAAGTTTAAAATTAAATTCCGTGGTGTAAGATTGATTCGATAATTTTGTAAAATTGCCCTATGAAATTCTATAGTATTACACAGAGCAATCCGTCCCGTTACAAGGCTTCCGGGTGTTGATTGATACTGATTGATTCTTATTATTGCCGGAACCCGGTCTCTTCTCTGTATATTGATCTACTTGTATGGTATTGACACTTGTATGGTAGCTATTCGACACTGTACTAGAGATCTGTATTTACGTTATTAATACTGTAGATCGAGATTTTGTGCACACGTAAATTCATTGCTCTACGATAAGTATATTTACTTTTAGCACAAAAATTTACGATGTATAAATAAAATAAACACACAAACATTAACATGTACTATTAGTAGTGTAAATTAATGTTTTTATTATATTTAGAAAATTATACATATTTATATAACAATCCATCCATACATTCAACCGAAAGACGTCCACTGCAGGATATTGGTCTCCCCCAAAGATCTCTACGACAACCGGTCTAGGGCCACCCGCATCTAGCGTATTCCCGCAATCTTCGCCACCTAAGTAATAATATTCATACATACATACATATGATGCACGCCTTTCTCCCGTGGGGTAGGCAGAGATTACGTCCTACCACTTGCTACGATCTTGGCATACCTCTTTCGCTTCCTCTACTTTCATGAGCGCTTTCATACATGCTCGTCGGTTATGAGTACTTTTTACCTGGCCTTTATTTAACACATGATTGATTTGGTCTAGATACGTTCGCCTAGGTCGACCCTTATCGACTTGCCCATTCACCCTCGCCTTATAAATTAATTTCGTTAATCTTCTCTCATCCATCCTCTCTACATGCCCAAACCAACTAAGCATACCTTTCTCTATTTTGGTCACCACATCCTCTACCACACCACAGCGTTCCCTTATCATACTATTCCTGACTTTGTCAATCGTCTTCACTCCAGCTATACTTCTCAGACTTCTCATTTCCACTGCGTTAATCTTACTTTCATGCTGCTTCTGCCAAACCCAGCATTCACTAATAATTCATCTGAAATAAACCAAATCTTATCAAATAAAAAATTCACTTACGCAGATTATTTGAAATTGAATACAACTATTACACAAATAAAAAAATCTCTTTTGTATGAAAATATTTAAACAGATCCATCTATTCTGTAACGTTCAAAAGACTCTTTAGTTATTTAATATTAAACTTTCCCTTTATAATAAAATAAAATGTCTCAAACAATTTAATTTCACCGTTGCCTGTGATGTCCCATACGAGACACAAATTATCGACTCGGTTTGATCCCACGCCTAAAATAAAATATCATATTTCCTGTCAGTTGAAACGAAGTAAGCATTCGAGTGATTTTTTTTCTCTTCAAAATGGTTTTTTTTTCTTTAAAATAAGTTTTTTAAGGTGTTGCATCGGCACATGTTTGTACAACATGCGCGACTAGTGACGTTTTCATGGTAACAAGAGATTTGATTTTGATTAATGCTGAATGTAGTAAATTACGAATTGATAGTTAAACAAACATTTTGAGCGTGTAGAATTTTCGTTGTGTTCCGTAATTTTTGTATAAGCACTAAGCAAAAACCTCCTCATGTAGTTTCCACAATTGACGTAGGTATAACAGAATTAGAACCTGTGCAAGCACCATCTTCACATGCACCAATATTTGTAGCTAACAGAAATAAAAATTGCTTATGTAGTTGACGACTGCGCAATATTTATGTTTCATTTGCAACACACAAGCGTACTAATGTAATGTAATGTACTTCAATAATCACCTACCATGGTGTTTTTTTACCTGACTAATGCTTTTGACCGGAAGGGCCTTAACAGCTTCGTCGAACTTTGACCTACCATGGCTTTAACATTCTAGGCGATGTTGTATTTAGTGACACAGACTTTGTTCCGTTATGAACCCCTAACATTATGATCCCGATTAGAATAGTGATTGTTAAACGTCCAATAGACCTGTCGGCTGTCAATCACGTCTGTCTATTCACTTGAGAAAATGTATCGTGGACCATTACTGGTTACGAGATCGTTTTTATGTATGTATTGAATGTATATATATATATGTATGTATTGTTGTGTATCTAAGTACAAAATAAATACGTGAAGCTAACACTTTATACCCCTCTTTAAGAATACTGCATGAACTGAGGAGGAGATTTGGCATAGTTAAAGTTTTGTTTGATATGGACATGGTAAATTAAACTATCAATCAATCTGGACTTAACTGCGAGGATGATGACGACCTAGACGTTTATTGGATACAGAGGTATTCCTCTGTTTCCTTTCTGGATTATAATGATATATCAAATATTTGCATCTCACATAATATATGCCTGATTTTTTCCATAACCTAATTACCATGGTAATTAGGAGCTTTTGAGAAAAAAACATGCTTAGTGGTAAACTTTTTTTGACGTGCGTCAAACAAATTTGCCAACAAAGCTAAAGCTAAACGTTGAGGTTTAGTCAAAGTCTTTCACATTTTTTAATTGGAAGAAAAATTAAAATTGGTTAAATTTTAGGGGACGAAGCAAGGATACGAAATAATGATTTCGTATATAAAATATAGTTGTAATCAGCCCGAGCAATAGATTTCTGAAATTCATATTTTTCAAATTTGTCACCGATCGCGTTTCCTCTTAAGTTACCTGCATGGAATGAAATAATAAGTTAAATATGTATCTATATCAAACGGGATATATAAGGAAGTCGATCAGAGGTTGGTATTCCATTGCCGTTACACGATTGCCGATCGTCGAAGCGTAGGTACTCGTGCGCATTCGTTGCTGTGTATTACAGGTGTTTCGCTTGCGCCGTTTCTCACGGGCTGGTTCCGCGACTGGCTTGCATAACGGCCGCCCGCGCACCGTACTAACACGTAATCCGCCGTAACAACGCGCATTAAGCATGTAGGGCGCATGCGCGAATAACATCACCATTGCAACCAGCTCAATTAGAGACTCAAACAATGTAACTACTATTAAATATTTTATACCCAGTATATATTATCTATCAATAAAACAGATTAGAGAATAATAGAAAAATAACCATTACCTATCGTGTTCTATCTTACATCTTTATCCTTACAATATATAAAATCCAATGTATATCTGTTTGCGTTAGCCGCGAGCATACAGCTAGTCAATATGGGGCTCCGGAGTTACAAGGCCAGCAGGAGAAAATACCCAAATGTTCATCTACAAAAAATTTCGATATTTTTTTTTTTCTCGTATACTCAACTCTAGTCCAGCAGCCCTGCCCCCTCCCTTGATTTGTAATATATCAAAAATATGTATCGATATTTTATAGAATATCGGTATGTATTGAACACTCTTAATACCTAACAATATCATTGGTTGACAATTCCATCACTATGTTTTCTTTCACCAAAATTTCATGTTTATTCGTAAAATAATTATTTATATTTACTAATATTTTGTCCCAAACCTCCAACGCTGACCTAACATGGCTTTAAACCGCTTGTTATTATAATAAAACTACGATTATTAATTATAACAACAAATTAATTGACAAATAAAAAAGGAAATGTGGGTTACATTCATACAAGAGCATTTCAAGTGTATACATATGAAATATATTTTGACAGCACCTGGGAAATTAAGATAACCATAACATAAGAATTGATGACAATCTATGGACCTATTCGTTACGTCGTACCTACCGACCACATGACATTTGTATGACTACCACAAAAGCTTCTCGAATTTCGTATAAAGAAAAACGCGCACGAGACACTGCTGATCGCTTATATTTAAACATCTATCCGTCGATCTACTTGAAGCTCGCTTCCATCGTTCCATCAACAAAAGATCGAATTCCGCGACTGGAATCAAATCCGCACTCATTCTTCGGAAGCGATTGGCGCCAGCTGCTGTCCAAGTATCAAATGGCTGATAATAAAGGATTCCTTAATAAGAAAAATGTAAAAACGATACGGGAACGATGTTCAAAATGTTTTCACGGTAAACCGGGCCCAGACAGTGCAGTGTTGTAACTTACACCGATGTATTGAATGCATTGATACTTACACTCTTCACTCGAAAAAATATGTACTTTTCTATATTTGAACTTTTGTAATTTATAAGCATGTGGTAAATTAACACTTACAAACCTATATAGTTTATACCTATTAGTATACGACTTTTAAGTTCCTATAACTACTCTACTACACATTCAACACTTTCAGTCAGTTACATTGCGTCCCTTGCAACCATACTTTTGTAATAAAATTTGGTTTCGCCTGCTACATTCGCTCAAATTTTCAAAGTTGACAGGATCCGCCATTGACGGATATACCAAGAAGAATATCTTCATCAATTTAGCATATTGTAATTACTAGAATAATAAAGTAAGTAATTAGTTCGAAATATAGTTTAAAAAAAATCAAATAATTTTTCAAAATTTTAAATTAATGTTAAACGCCTTTTTTTATCGAACGCACTAAAATTTCCTACAGATAAGGCATTTTATTTCAGTTTCCACTTAACCCCGATGAAAAGTTGTGAGCGGAAATCACCCCGACCGGATACAGGGAAATATGGTGGGGTAGTCGAAGAGGATGTCCGGGGACGTCTACGCCCTTCCGGCCTTTGCTTCCGCTTCACCATCAACGGATAAAACTATCTAGTGCGCGCGAATTCTATTTTTTTTTAATTATTGTAGCAGTACTTAAATAAGAATATCAAATTCTGTAGCTGTAATAAACAAATTTTTACCTATCAATCGGACTATTAACAAGAAAAGATTTTAGTATTTACGTTTGATTAAGATACTTGCACATTTTTTGTTCTTATAAGGTTTTTATTTTAAACCTAGCTAATGTTGTTGACCGGAAAGGCCTTAACAGCTTCACCGTATCTTTGTGAGCGAGTGCAGCAGGCACTTGCCGCAAAAGGTAACTAGCACAAGAGTTCGAACCTCGGCTTGGCCGCTACCTGTATTTCAAAATTCCCGCGGAATTTAATCCTAGCTAAACCTTATATTTTTTTCTTATTAATGATAAAAAAAGGTTCCTTACAGGACATATGTACCTGCGTGTTATGTACAGGAGTATGTATTTAGTGTTGTGCGTGTAATGCTTGAGGTATGGTCAGTGTCACTGTATCACGCTGATAGCGGCGTCAAGAGCCTCCCCAGTTGGAGAACGGAGAACGTCTCGGGCCGCCACCGGAGGGGGACCCGGAGAGTGTGCAGGAGCAAAGTTAGCCGCCTGCCCCCGGCGGCGGAAACGGTGGTTTCGTGGACGTGGGCGCTGGCGCGTAAGTAAACGCTGTTTATGCAGATAGATCTATTCCTGCGAGTGATTTTGTCGTCGCGGTCGAACAAAATATTACACGGACACCGACTCCTGAAGACGGTGCGCCAGACGGGCGAGTACGAGACGGCTTGTATTATGAGGGGATACGGGCGCGTTCAAAGAAGGTGCGACACTGGGTTTTAAAAACAGACCTAATGGTGTGCAGGTTCAGAACCCTGTGAACTCTACATTTCTCTAAAACTATTGAGCGCCTGCGGCTTTTCTTACAAGGTGATTCTGAATTCTTTGTAAAATACACATCCGAGATCTCCTAATGTGACCGAACGCAAGTGCGCAGTACGTGATGATAGGTCTAACCACCATCTTGTACAGGGTGATTTTATGGCGGAGACCTATTTTACTCTGGAGTTATAGAGCGGGTAGAGAGGCCAAACACCATGACCGACTGGCGCTTGACTTGCTGGAGGTAAGCTTTGAAAGTTATCTGGGCGTTTAGTTGAACACCTACGTACCTACCATGGGTGTTATAGGGATAACAGTACCTCCGTACTTGATGGGCCTAGGAGCGTGATTCCTAATCTTACGGTCTCTAATGAATACGATTGCGGTACTCTTACTTGGGTTTATCGTGATACGCCACTTGAAGTACCAAGAGCTGAGATTGTCTACGGTGGAGGAGACATCTCTTACGAAGCGCATAGTAAATAACTCTGTCATCCGCGTAAAGACCTAACAGAACTCTTTCGAGTGCAGGGAGGTTTGCTAGGTAGAGATGGAAGAGGACAGGCGCCAGAATGGAACCTGGAGGGACTCCTACGCGTATCGGATGGGCTATAGAGAGAGAGTTGTCTACTTTATAGCGTAAGCTACGGTCTATGAGATAGTTATGTATTATGTGGACTAGAGTGTCGTGGATGCCTAGCTCAGTAAGTTTGTAGACAAAGCCTGTGTGGCAGACCTTGTCGAATGCTTTGGCCACGTCGAAGAAGACTGCCAGCGTATGCCAAGGTTTTTTAAACTTCTTATGGTTGAAGTTAGTGAGGATGTACTCCGTGAGGCGGTTTACTTGATGCGCACAGGAGTGTCTGGCTCGGAAACCACACTGATGGGGAGGCAGGAGATTTTTGTCCTCTATCAGCTCTATGAGACGGTTCATAAGGACTCACACATAGAGTTTTCAAAACGTGTTTGGAAGGCTAATGGGACGTTAACTTTTGAGTAGCCTGGCATCTTTGCCAGGTTTGTACATACCTATGACTATTGCTGCTTTCCAGGCGGCTGAAAAGTGGGGAAAATTGATGGCCGCATTGAAGACGCAGACCAGCAACGCGAGCAGAGGAAGAAGCTTAATCACTTCGTTCCTGATTCTGTCTGTACCGGGGGACTTTCTGGGTTTAAGGCTTTTTATTGTGATCACTAGTATGCGTGTGTGTGTGCGGTCAGTTTTACTTTCTATAAAATTTGTATTCGTACAAAGGAACTGTGTTCACACAACGGCTATGGTTTATAATTTTTTATTTTAAAAAATTGAATTATCAATTTTTTTTTAAGAATTTAACCGTCAGGTGTTGGTTAGGGATTTTTAGAAACTGTACCGTTAGATTGTAAATACGCTGCATGGAAAGTAAAGTTATATTGTAAAAATGCACCGAACTGTAAGTTTTATGTTTTATATGAATTAATATTTATATTATTTATATTAGTGTGAAATGAAATATAGAAACTTGTACGCGATACTTGTCATATTTATAACCACAAATATAGTATTAAACTCTCAATTAAAACGATTTTAATAAATCAGGGATTGATTTAATAAATAATGTTCGAACTTTGAATAAAACGTTCAGAAACAATATGTTAACCCGGACAAACCGCTGATGCAGGAAAATTAATTATGACATTAGAATTCAAAAGTACAACATAAGATAAAACCAATATTTGTCTGTTTGTCACAGTAATTATTACTGTTTTATTGTATTTTTTAGATAATTATCCTGGGCTCTACGTCGAAAAGGTTTTATTGAAAAGCCTGAAAGACATTTATTGATATTTAATAGTTTTGATATTAACATGGCGAATAGAAATACGCATCTATAAATGTGGTTTACTACGCTCATAAAAATCCTAATCCTTATTACTTGTAATCCGGTGGCACCGCATATAAAATATAATGTAAAATGAGGTTCACATTTAAATGATTATAAGATACTAGTTAATACTATTATTATGTATATTTCAGAAATAATGTTTTATGTTAGCGTGGGCTTTAAATGTTATATGGGTAAGTACTGAGTAATGAACAAATAATATTTTGATGTACCTAGTTATACTAATATTCGCTTTAGTACTTGATACAACGATCAAAATCCCGTACGATACCTAATAAATTATCCTTAAGACCCATTTCAAGCGCACCGGTTCTGGTTGGTCGATTAACGGAACATTTGATGCAATTAAATTGTTTTACTGATTATATCTCAGTTGATGACCGGCTACGGGCATTCACCGGACATGGCCGTCTAGTATTCGCAGACTTAATTCCCACTAATATTATAATAAAGAGAAATATATGTTTATTCATATAATGGGGTGGAGCGGGAGAGAGCCTATTTATTCGACTTGAAAGAGCCCAGAGGGCTATATTAAAAATTATGGCCGGTACGCTTCCGTACAACTGAAATCCACTCTTTTTGGCAAATTCCTACAGTTAGGCAGTCGTACCTTTTAAATGCTGTTCTGCGTCAACATTCTTCTTTAATATTTGATCCAATAAAATACACACAGTTACGCAGAACTGATATGGTTTATAAACGAGTGCTTACCAATTGAACTGTAACTAGAAGACAATCTAATTACTTATAATAGATTAAATATGAAACTAAACATTTTTCCTTTCACGTATCGTCTATGTAAAAAACGTGTGCGTAATTGGCTTCTAGCTCTTAGCTATAAACAAACAGAAGAAATTATTAAAATTTAAAAATTAGTAAGGACTCCTTTTCCAAGTACAACTTTAATTTATATTTAACCGCACACACGGGCGCACACACACACACACATACAAACATTATTAGATGCACACACTAACTCGTAAAACTCAAACTAACTTGCAAAAACTCACACACACACACACACATAAAGACACAACAACGCCACATACATTCGTTCCTAGCATTACTTAAAAGAAACTGCTATTATACAATTTTATTTCATTTTTATTGAAATATTTTTCATTTTGTGGAACGCAGCCCCTTTTTGTTAATAATGTGGTGGTGGGTGCTATTGGCTGCGACACAGCTATACTAATGTAGCCAATTTCGTGTACTCCTGTTATTTGTTAAATTGTTATGGTTGCAATAAATAATAAAAAATAATGAGGTTCGTCGGATTTTTCGTTCTTATTCAGTAAATTAGATGTAAAAAAAACTATCTATACTTGCTACGTATGCTATACAACAATAATTGCAAACTGATCATGAATAAAGCTACTAAAAAATCTAAAATGTAGATACATATATATGAAATCTATATAGGCAGTATGAAGAAAGTTTTAAGAAACAGGATGGTTGGGAAAAATCTTCACCCATTATTTCTGTCTCTGTTATGTTTATAAATCCTTAATTTTTGGCGCCGCATCGACGATTCACTTTGATAGAACATCACTTTCTAATAATCTAACTCTCTTAAATGTAAATGTAAAATAAACTAAAAGTATTTGTAAATAGAAGACATGCCCATTAAAATTCGTTTGAAATAACTGGAGATGGTAATCCGGCTCGAAGGACCAAAATAAAATGCGCTTGTCTTTAAAAATATCATCTTTGTCCAGTTTACGTTTTAGATGGTGCAAAAAGACATTTTCAATCTATACTTTCGTTTCTAGTAATTAAAAAGGGACAAGTAATTTTATTTATGTACATATAAATAAATGTAATAGACACTTTAAAAACGAAAAACAATACTGGTTTTATCTTTTGATTATAAACAATAAGTAGAGACTATTTTTAAATTAAAACCCAATAAATTAGTCAGATAAAAAAAATATACATCAATTGATAATTAAAATTTGTACTAATTCTAAACCGTTTTCTATTGCAGACGGAAACAACAGCTATCAATCTGTAACAGAAGAATTTGTAAGAAGCAAAGTATGTTACACTAAATTATCTAACTACTTTTATTCAAATATGAATTTTATAATGTGGCTAGAATATATTATATTATTAAAAACATACAAACTATAAACGCGAAGTGTAAATATTTGTTAGCGATAGAATGTTACTTTTTTAAATCTATTAAATTTTTTTTTCCCTTCAAATGTAAAATAAAATCAGATTGGCAGAGTAATATGAATCGTTTTGCTTTAGTAGTTAGAGCGTGGAAATCGCTTTGGCCCTTACATGTTAATATAGAGGAGTGACGGTGTCGTTGCGCCTATAAAATCGTCTCGAGTGTAAACACACGTAAATATTGGGTCCGCGCACGCACTCGTAAAATCTATTTCTCGCGTTGTTGCGGCTCGCAGGCATCGTTCCGACTATTTCCTACCGACGACAATCAATGTTATTAATATTGTAAACACATTAAGTACCGGTAACTTACTTCATCGTTACGCAGATATAAGGTGGAAGTAAAATATAAAATGATAATTAACAAATCGTACAAGAGAGACCAAACCAACCAACGCGTAGGAAATCGGAAAGTGAAATTATGCGGTCATCGTACTAAAGGCGATATAACAAAGTATCTACTAGTAAAGAAAAACATAGTGTTCCTGATCCTTTATAATTGATTCAAAAGAACAAGACGAATTAAAGAACGTATTTGTTAAATAAATTTAACAATTATAAATCAGAGACTCCTCATCTACACTTACTACGCGTATTTATAGGGGCCGTTAAAGGATTAAGCCGTAAGCAAAATTTTAGACATTTTTCTCAGAAGTAGTAAGTAAGTCTCTTACCCAATCCAACCCTTTCCCACGCCATGACATGGAAGCATTGGGATAAAGGAGATAAAAAAAAAAACATAAATACATATTGTCTATGTAACCACCATTTGTATGTCATCAAAAATAAGCCCGCCTTCCCAAATCATACACTTCGAATTGACAAATCTTTTCAAGATAGTCAATTTAAAGAAAGCTTTTAATGAACTACTAACTTTCTGCTTAAGAAGTATGAACAACTAATGAGGATGATATCGAATGAAGTCTGCAAAAAAAATACCTCCTTTTCGCTATTACAAAAATATTTGGAAAGAATACAAACTTTCGGTTAAGTCATAGAGTTTCCGTATTGTAATAATTTTGTATTAAACATTTCGTTCAAAATATACATGAGATATATAAAAGGAGTCGATGCATTTACAAATTTGAGAGAAATATTAATAAAAACGAACAAGAACGAATTATAACGAATAATTAATAAATTCTTGCATGATAATTCCAATATTTGTTGAAACATTAAATATATTACAAACTGGGAACTGACGTAAGAACATCAGGTAACAATAACGTTAACAATGTAGTAAATATTATAAAATATCTAAACATATAATATAATCTCGAAAACATAGTGTTATTCAAATATAAATTTTACAATCCATTTTTCTAGTTCGGAAACTCAAACACAGACGGGATCGTTGCAACACCCACGTTTTCTATCAGGGGATAAAAATAACACGTCTGTTCTAGCGAATGAGATCACTATGAAAAAACCTGAAACATTTTTCACGGTCTATTCATCAGACGTCTCTAGCATCACGATTTTCACTCAACTACTCTGGTACATACGTACACAAAGACTTGACTCATCGACCAGATTATTATTGTTACGAATAGTGACAGAGGCGCGACACGTCTCAACAAAATTACTTTTGCCTCAAAAAAAAATGTATATATGTATATATATATATATATATATAGTGTTTCCGAATCAAGCAAGGTATATGTAAATAACTAGAAAACACCAATTGTTTCAAATTATCCTCATATGATCTTGTTGGAAATAGTATTTATTAAATTTAGAATCGTTGTAAAATACAATTCGCAGTGATATCAAATTTATAGCTATATTTTATTTTTTTTTTAAAAAGGTTTATTTACGTATTTATACCTGCTTGAACATTACACAATAAACTCTATATTCTATGCCACAATTATTTATAAATTTTGTATTCATGGACAAAAACATTTGAAAGATAAAATATATTGGAACAAATATAATATTACATTTGGTTTGGTGCGACAGATAATGTCAAATAATTTATTTGAGTAGAAATATTTTCCCATTTAGTTATTCTTCTATACTAATACTAGAAAGAGGAACGATTTGTATTTTTGTATGTAACGAATAAAATTAAAAATTACAGTACCGATTTGGATGAAATTTAGTATGAAGATAATTTGAAATCCAGGAAGTAAAATAGGATAGTTTTTATTCCGAAAATCTCACGGGAACAGGTACTACGCGGGTAAAACCGCGAAGATCAGCTAGTAATTTATAAAATAGCCACAGTGCTTGATCATGCAAAATCAGATAATAAGCCTAACGAAGGTAATGATAACTCAGTTGGAATGCTTTGTATGTTGCCGCCTTTCAAACTGGAATACATTTTTGCGCAAACATCACCCCAAAAATAGATGTGGCAGAAGTGCTATCATCGTTCGATCTTTGTAACTACAACTAATTCTATCAAAAATAATGCAAATTAATTCTAAAAATTGCTATTACCTATCATGATATCCGTTGTATTAAAATAAGTACTTTACAGAATCGGCTTGCTTATATTTGACTAGCTATTCCCCTCGGCTTACCTCACGTATACAAACGGACAGGCAGACCGACGTTGCCTTTTATATGGATATAAAACAAACATGACAGTCGTTATTTTAGTTTGAACTTTTTTTTCTATAATCTGATTAATTTTTCTGATAAACTCAAACATATTATTAAACGTAACAAAATATAATGATATCAAAATCTGACTGTATAATATATCTAAGATTTAAAAAAAGAATCATGTAAAGCGGTTTAGTAGCTATAATCCTACGATCGGCAAGTAATAAACCAGTGGAAGCCAATACATTTAAGAAAATCACATGCTTTCGTGTAGTAAGTCATTCAATGTTATTTTAATATAATAAGGATGTACTAATTTCTTTTTGTATAAATCATTTACAACACTATCCAACCAATAAGCATTTTATTCATATATCTTGTTTCGATTATATAAAACAATTTTAATTAATCGTTCGTCATTTTTAAATTGAAAATCTTTTTTTGATAATAGCAAAACAGTTGAGAATCTAAATAAATTGATAATTGTTTGTCTACAGGTAAATCTGCATCAACTGACATCATATTAAAAGTCAAGGTTATGTATTTCTGTATCCGTTTAATATGTAAGTACCTATAAAAATAAAATTAATTTATAAGATTATTTGAAGTTTTATTTGCGAGAGGTATTCTTTGGGAATTTACCCAATAATGATAAACTAAAAAACTCCTATAAAATCGGTGACTCGCCCAAAGGTATTAGTTATGTATACCTGGGACAAACCGTCCAGTTAGGTAGATCCAACTTCGTGAAGAGGTTTATCGTTGAATCCAACTCGGCCAGGCCAGGCCACCTTGGAAAAACTACGCAAAATCTTCGTATCCGAGATACCGTAGAGTCTCAACACGTAAGTCTTCGACCAGTGTGTGTTCCCAGTAATGACATATGGCACGGAGACGTGGTTGCTTACAATGGGCCTAATAAGAAAGCTCAAAGGGCAATAGAGAGGGATATGCTTGAAGTTTCACTACGTGATCGAATCAGAAATGTGGAGATCCACAGAAGAACCAAAGTAACCGACATTGTCCGAAGAATTGCTAAACTCGCAGAACCGATGCCCGATGGAGGCAACGGGTTCTCGAATGGGTACCACGCACCGGAAGACGCAGCGTGAGTAGGACCCCCACAAAATGGACTGACGACCTGGTGAAGGTCGCGGGAAACCGCTGGATGCGGATGGCGCAAGAACGGTTGTCGTGGAGATCTTTGGGGTAGGCCTATGTCCAGCAGTGAACGTCTTTCGGTTAAATGGATGGATGGAATGATAAACAGATTAACCCTAGAGCCTAAGCCTACTACTGGTTCTCAAGTAATGCAGCCGGAAAGCACCTATTAGTTTGGGGAGAGGTTTTCAAATTTCAGGGTGGTAGCTACTCCGACGAGCATTATTAGAAAACGCCCTATCATCATGCCATGGTCTCCTCACGATTTTTATTTCCTTCGAATGTAAAATAAAATCAGATTGGCAGAGTAATATAAATCATTTTGCTATAGTACTTAAAGTGTGGAAATCGTATTGGAATAGAGTTAATGTAGAGAAATATATAACCAATTAAGTCGAGGTACTATGCATGAAATAAAAACAATGTGTCTACATTATTATCATCTGTAAAAAACGTTGCATGATATGATAAGACAATGAAAACCTATGATAGTTGTCGTTACGCCAATCTTCAATTGTATCTAAACAAGTGAAGCTGGGATAGGTAATAGACATGTATACACAAAACAAAGTTATCTGTAAATTTATTACACTAATGTAATAAACAGGTTAATTAGATTAATAAAAAACGAAAATCAAAATTTATGGATCATATAAACATTTAAGAACATGGTAACAATGATATTGACACTGAAAAACTGGACGAGTCACGAGTATCTTAGTCTATCGCAAAGTTCATGGCAAAAACTCGATTGTTTATTGTTAAAATTAGAAATCTTTAAAACAATGGATACTCTCAGATATTCTATTCACATTCTCCTAAACATGGAGGAACGTGGTTCAGAAATTTGACGCGAATCGGTACGACGAAAAACCCCGTAACGTGGTCACGCATGTGGGCAGCAGCTAGTTGTAACCCAGCGATGGCAGAAGGTACGGGGCTATGCGCTCGTGGCTTGGCCTTTATAAACAGCTTACTGATCAGACCAGGCGCTATACGAAACCGTGTACGCGGGTAACATCGCCAACTAGCGCCTAATCGAGCTTTGTCATCTGCATCCCATAATCCGCAACAACGTATGTAGACAGTCCGGCAACAACTATTGCATAACCTGCGCAATTAAATTAAAAAAAACATACTTGAAATTTTGTAAGAAGTGTATAGAAATAATGTAACGTAAAATAATTCGTAATTTTTGTCGTACTAAAACTTACCATAATTCGGATATAATTTCCTTTCTAAAAATTTCAAGATATAAATTATTTGGAGACCATGTGATGGATAACGGGTATAAAGGATGTGCCTCGATAGATTTCTGATGTGATCGATATAGTGACTGTGTATTTTGGGAATGTTTTAATTTTGATAGTTGTTTTATACAATTGTTAGAAACCTAGAAAAACAAACAGGATTTTTATTATCTAAAATTCCATAAATTATTTTTATTACAATTTAATCTGCAAACATGTAGCTATTAAATTTATAGTGCACTAGCTGCGTGCTCGAGACTCCGCCCGCATTACATATATTCTTCAATGCGTTTTTTTTTATGCGGAACCTTAATTATTTTCCTAAAACAAATTATAGCACTTTCCAGTAAAACTGTAAATCGAATCGGATTTCATTCAAATTTTTATGAGTTTTGTTTTTTTACGATGAACCTTAATTATTTTTCATATTTAAAAGTATTCTAAGTTACCCGGAGTAACTTCAGCTATCTACCAAAAAAAGTGCCGCCACAATCGATCCAGTATTTTTTTTAATGCACAGCACAGTGACTGCACTAGACCTGATAGTAAGTACAGTGACAGCGGTGACTGACACTGAACAGAATTCACTGCCGAAGTAGAATTCATAGTACTTCCGAAGATTACCCCATACAAAGTGACAGACAGACAAACATTTAAAAAATTGTGTTTTTGGTATAGGTATCGTATATACATTCATATTTATTTAGTAAAAAAAAATAATTTTGACATTACAAACAGACACTTCAATTATATTCATTAGTTTAGATTAGTGAATAACGTATTTGTTGCAGCGACGATAAAATTTACTAAGACATTTAATAGATGATATTTTAGATTTTCATTTACCATTAGTATTGTCTAGTATTAAAAATACTTTGCTAGGCAGTAACATAACTAAAAGTATCTACTTATATGATATAAGTATTAACCCTTTTAAATGAAAAAGGGCACATTTTTAATTTAGATACGGACACGATTTCGTTTATCGATTATAAAATATAATGGATTTTCATATATAAATGAGATAATCTAAATAAGAACATAGAATAAATCTAAGACGTGAATTTATTACCTTGTCATAATCAATTTTTTTTCACGTGGATTGATATTTATGATTGGAGGAAGCGTATTATCAGGAAGTTTTTCATCACCAATTCCTATTTTAGATGTCATATCATATTTATGTGATAAAGTATAAAAGTATATACGTTACAAATAATTTGAAACGCTAGACGTTTGTGACCTGTATCTAAATACTTAAATTTAGTACCCAACTGAAAGGATATTTAAGTGCATGCAAAAATTAACTAACCTTTATAAAATGGAATACGAACATATTTTCTTGATAGAAAATACATATTACATTGTCATTTTGAAATAACGCATTACCAGCATAGATTATAATTAGTAAGAAGGTGTGTTATATTATATGAACTTAACAATAGACAACATATAACAGAAACATTATACATTCGAACCTTATAGTTATACCTTATAGTTTAGTGCAAGTAAATGAAACAAGTTCATAGAAGAATTAATAGTAAAAGATGCTGTATTAAGATTAGAAACTTATCCTTCACCATACGTACGTGAAACACCGTGTAAAGATCCTCTTCGCCCAATGTAACAAAAATAGCTAAAATATTTACAGCAAAAACCGCGATAATAAATAACGCAACGAAGGCCAAATTACGTAGATAGATAAATACTTTCGCAGTCTATGTATTACGCATAATTACAACAGTATGTAACTATTTAAATATAGAATGTATAAATTATTTCCAAATTAATATCACATAACCTATCAACAAATAGCTTATGTTTATTAAAATACTAGGTTAACGAATAGTTTCAGACTTCCTTAATGTGTCGATTACCCATAAAAATGTGACAATAGGAAAACAATCGAAGGCTGGCGTAAACAGCAGGTTAGTGCTCAAGGGGTTAAGGAAAGTGTTGATTGGTGTATTTTGTTATAATTTATTGTGGCAATGAAAACTAGTTCTTTACGTCCAACTTTATATTATTTTATTAGCCATCATAACTTGCACTTGAACACTTGCACAATAATATATTACTTAAAATGTCACCAAAATTACATGGTAATTAACTAAAATACCTACTGCAATTTAATTGCAAACAAAAATCCTTGTTTGGTATGGAATGAATTGTGTTGCAAGCTCTCATCTTCTGTCACGTAAATGGTAAATTTACCCTATACTGTATTAGCTTGATAAAACGAATTGAAATTAAACTTTAACAAAACAATGGTACTATGTCGTGAAAGCAATGCAGTTAAAGACAACGGTTGCGCAGTCGCTGCGACGCGTGACGACGGGTCCCGGGGGAGCGGAAGTCTTGCGCACTTCCGGTCGGCGCACCGCCCGTGCACCGTCCGGAGATCCGGTCCACTTGCACTATCATAAACTAACACTGCCAGCCCACTGATTGCTTCAAGCTGTGTAACGAACATTTTTGAAGCAATGATTGCTATCTAAGTGAGCTAGTGTGGTCGGATTCCAAGGAATTCTCGATGGACGTAAGTTCGAACCCACTTACCTAATTCTGTAGTAAAACATCGAAAACTTTTAAAACTTGTTGCCATTCACCAATAGGTGTGTTCTGGCAGCATCCCTTGAGAGTTACCTAGAGCTAGGCTTAGTGTTTTTACCTACTTGGCAATTAACAGCAGGAGAGATTACTGTCAAAGCACTGAGCTTATATAGTACAAAAAATAGTAATGTTTATAGCGTAAAGTGGCCACGGGTGTTGCACATTGCTCGTAGAACCGATGCCCGAGGAGGCCAACAGATTCTCGAATGGCAGTCAGCCAGAACTTTTATCTATGTCCAGCTGTGGCTTTTTTTGTGTGGTACCTTTTGGCTCACATGATGATGTTTATAATGTTTATCGGACGTCGGCAAATTAATTAATCAGTTTCTATATACTACCTTTTTATACCCGTTATAATTAAATAGAATTTGGAATTTTTGGCTATATTTGTTCTGTATGTTATGTTGTAATTATATTATAAATAATTATTTTCATACTATGGCTGTCGTTTTTAAAAAATATTTTAGGTTAAACTGTTGTTTTATGTCTAAAAATTAGACACTTATAATAAATCAATACTTAATTGGTTCTCTATATACATTAGTATATTTTGTAATTTTTTATTTAAATAGTATAATAGTTCTATAGACATAGATTTTTTGCCTGTATTCAGTTATAAAAATCAGTAAAATAAAACTAAAATATTAAACAAAATTTTGGAGAATTTAAAATTATGTTAAATCTTTATGTAAAGTCTAAATCTAAAGTGCAATAAAGTAACCTTAATGTCGAACACAGTCGAATACTTCCATTGTAACAAATAAAATATCATATCAAGGAACAGTCTAGCATAGTACATTTTATTTTGTTATCCACAAGTAAAAGTTTTATAAAATACAATATGATTTCGAGGAAATTTTCAACCATAAAATCGTGTAGAAAGGAAATGTATTCAAACAAAAACTTGTTGTACCTAATAAGGAACATTTAGATAAGCTTAACTAAAAACGGCTAAAAGTGAAAGTTATGAAATCATTAATAATGTCTCCTTAGACTACACTTGTAGACTTTTTATTCAATTAAGTAATTTTTATAAAAGTCAAAGAGATTACAGGTGCTATAAGGTCATCTGAACCACCTCTAACAATGATTGTAAGTTAATACCCGCACAAGATCTCAATCGTAAGTCGTAGCTTGAACAATACAGATTAATTACAATTTCACTTGACCCCAGAGAGCATAATACCAACTAATTGGAACTTAATGAAGATTATATTTATTATTGCATCCTTTAGTATCTAAACTAAAATACACTCTACAGATAATTATTCCTGTCTCTATTATATTTATAAGTACCTGTTATGTTTACAATTAACTTGAAAATTGGATAAAATTATTACAATTGTTCAATATAAAATAATAAAAATATAAAATAATAATATAAAATGGTTAATACGTAAACAGAACATTTATAAAAAATACCGGCGGTGTGCCCACGGCTGCGCCCGCGTTTGATATGTTCTTCACTGCGTTTTAATTTTTTTATACGAAACCCTAATTACTTTCCTAAAAAAAATTTAATACGAAGTAAAAGTAAAAATATTTCTCATAAATTAGATCCTTGCCCGTAAAATCAGATTCAATGATTTTATTCAAGTTTTAATTTTTTTTAAGCGGATTTTCGAAAATTAAACTCTCAGTGCAACTTCAGCTAGGTATCTACCAAAAAGTCCATCCAAAATCAGTCCAGCCGTTCCAGAGATTACCTGGAACAAACAGACAGATAAAAATTTTATAAATTGTATTTTTGGTGTAGGTATCGTATATACATTTATATGTTTTTAGGGAAAAATCGTTATTTTGACATAACAAACACAGATACTTCAATTTTATTTATTAGTATAGATAGGTGAACCTTCTTTAGTGTTCTTCTAAATTTCTCTAAATCTTATCGATCCAATATAAGTTTATATTGGTACTACATACTTGAAATAACATAAATACTTGTATCGAAATAGAGTAAGAATTTAATATACAGTAGAAATTTATGTTAAAAGTAATAGGTGCCACGGCGTCAGTCAACGGGTCTCATTTAACGCAATCATTCCATTAATTTATTCAAACGTCGCCTACATACGAGTTCTAAATCCAACAAGCGGTTGCGTAACTAATAAATTATCGTCATGCATAATCACACATACAGTAATCAGTTTTGTTAAGAATTAAAAGCAACGTACTGTGGTAGACTAAACAATGAGATCAGCTGGGCTTATTACAGCCACTAACACTATAACGTTACCAACGAATGTACATACTCGACGACATTGATTCCGACTGTTTGATGTGTTTACAATTATGATCTTTGTATAATCTACATGATGTTCATGAAGGTGTATACGTATCAAATGATTTTGTAAAAACATAGCGGTCTGTTTAAAACCTCTTGGCATTACGTCTATCCTGAACGACCGGACGTATTAAAAGGATTATATCATGAGGAAATGCGGGCGATGTTTATTCTATACGAACGTATTCCTCTGGTTTCTTCATGGATAGTGACATTATAATAAATATTTTTTTCCATCACATAATATATATACATCACCGTTATGATCCTACGTTTTTCCCTAAATACATTATTATAGAAATTAATAGCTTTCAAAAATAAGAAAAAATGCCTGGTTTAATCACCGTTTTCAGACGTTCGTTAAATGAATTTGACGACTAAAAGTAAAAAAGTAAAACGTGGAAGCTTAGCTCAAGTAATTCTCAGTTTATAAGTGTTAAATAAAGTCAGTTTTTTTATAGAGGAAATAAAGGAATTCAAAGTGATGATTTCGTCCATTTTGGATAGGTATAATTAATGGGAGCTGCATAATTAACACTTTCGCGTTTCATCTTTCATCGGGCGCAACGCGATAGTAATAGGTTTATGAAATATATATTTTTCAAATTTACGCGCGCCTTTTCATTAAAACAGTGTTAACAGCGTTACTGAACTTGATCCACGCAATATATTGAACTAACTAAAACACTTGTCGATTAACAACAACAATTCTAGGATAGAAAAAACATGGGGATCGTTAAGCGTGGAATAAAGGTAGGGCGAAGACGAGGTGAAGTAACGGATGAATATATCCGTGGGAACGGCCACCACTTCCGGTCCGCGGTACACGATCGCGCCTCAACACTCTCAGCTATTTCCTTTGTGTCGGGTGACCTTAACACAATTAAAATTATTAGGACATATGTATTCGTTATTAATTACTTACATAGTTAATTCTAAATCCGAAACTTTTTTCCGGTAATATAACCTCAATTTGCTTAAATTACCGGTTACAGGAATAACTTGAAATCGTTGATATCAAAATTAAATACTGTTCTTTAGTAAGAGTAAAAGTTACAAGAAAAGTTTAGAAATCAGGAAAAAAAACTGCTTTTAAGGAATATTTTATATGAAATCTCGCAAAATTTTCGTAATTAGAATTTTGTTTTACTCGTTATGGTTCAGGAAATTTTTTTGGAAATAAAAAATCTGGAAGCAAAAAAATCGGCCAAACTGTAAAAAAATCAACTTTATTTATTTGGGCAAGGTATTATTTCGGGCTAGCTAGTATTTGATTGATTTGTTTTACTGTTATTTTGAAATGTAAGAAAATCTCTAAGAGCAAAAAATATGTAGGTAATACTAATGTTTAAAGTTATTCGGCGGTATTATTCTTACGACCGAATTCTCCTAAACGACCTTTCAATAGACAAAGTCAATATCAAAGTAAAAGACTGAATCATATCAATAATAAAGACAAAACTATCCTTAAATGTTCAAAAACATATGATTCTTAATTAGTGTTTGAAACCAGTTTTCTATTTTCTTGGATAGCAATTCTTAACTTCGCAATAGACGGTTATGCTCGCTCTAGACTTAAATCAGTTTTATAGTTTTAACTTATGATTCTCACGCAGGAAGGCTATTTATTAACTTTATGGTAATAGTGATATTAAAAATTATTAAAAACAACTTTCTAACCTCGATTTGAAATGTGGTCGTTAATAAATAATAAAAAAAAACATTTTAAAAACAACTTTTAACACTGCTATTTATTTGTTATAATAAATTTACAATATTACATTAGCGGGTCTGCACCTACATATCTGTCCAAGCTGACCGACAGACCAGAAGCCGAGTCCCAAGTCGCTATGAAACGCGCATACCCATAGTTGTTATTAATTAATAATTAGGAATGGAATGAAAAGAAAATGTTTATTCTACAAAATATACATAGTTTAAGTCACAATTAAAGTAATTAACAAGTTTCTTATAGCCTGATTAACAATAATGTGTAATGAGAAAGAATAGAAAACTTACGAGAATACCTAACATTTACAAGGTATCGAATTATTGGTTAAATTATTCCCAAAACAAATTAATAAAATTTTTCCTCAGTACCCATGAAAGTTCAAATGTTGACCTAAAAACTGAAGGTAAATCATTATAGCGGTTCAATAGCGTTCAAAAATGTCTAAACTAAACAGGAACTATCAGTATAACACCTTCGTTTAGATGTATCATCAATTCTATCACGTATGACCCCAAAGTTAACCTCAGGGTTTCATTCCACACTGCTAACATTCCTTGACCTTTGATCGTGACTATAATATCCTTAACGTGGTAAAAGTTACTTGATGCTCAATTATATTTGTGGACGAAATATGATTATTACATAGGCATTTATCTCCTTAACCTAATCGGTACTCGATGAAACTACATTTAACAAGTTTAAATAAGTTGCAAAAACTTTAAATCGAGTAAAACCAAAGACAAAATATTTTCCCTATGACAGTCTAATTTTAACATACTCTGAAATCACACCGAGCTTAAATCTGATGTTGCAACTATTATTACAATAATCATGCTCTTAGTTCATTTTCTAGAACTAACTTGCATAGGAGACTAACTTGATAATTTATTAGTTAAGATTTATCGGCAAGTTCTGGTAAAAGTAATGCGACCAAACGCTACGCTTGCCTTAATATCATAATTTAAATCATTAATGAGTAAAAAAATGAAGTGTAAGAAAGGTATAATGTAACACAAATAAAAGTTTCAATAGACATAACAATTACTGACACCGACACAGACGAATATAACAAACTGAACAATTTTAACTCATCTCTATGTGATATAAAAAGGTTGAAGTAAGTAGTTGGGTGTATTGAGCAAGTCCGTTGACCGGTGCTGCCAGTCCGGCACTTGCAGTGGTCTTGCTGTTATCGCCCGGAAGCGCCTCACCGGAAGCGCGCAATCTCGACCAATTGGACGGACTAGCTGTCACGGAGAGCGCGCATGCCCCCTGCGCGCTCGAATTGCTCTACGCAAACTCTTCTTAGGCATTTACTTGCCTGCCATTTGCATTTTACTGGACTAGTTTAAATTACAGTCATAATTTCACCCAAGAATCTCGTTTAATATTTACCAAATTTACGAAATCTTTGTGTTTAAAGATATACGACAGCATCTGAATGTTATATCAGGGAGTGTCTAATCAATTTCGAGATTAAAATTGGTAACTAGAATTTCGTGTAATGACGTACTTTTTAGATCTTTGTTTTCCAAATTTCCAATTTAAGTTCTTTCTTGTTTTCAAAGGGTTCTTTTGTAATTTTTGCTAAAGTCGTAGTACAGGACTCTAGAATTAGTAATGATTTATAGTGATTATTGTATTTCTTTAAACGATCATTTATCATTTAATTTTTGTTTCGGACGCAGGAAGTAATATTCGGGTTTTCTGACAATGGAAATGGTTACCAGCATTAGTTAAAACAAAAAAGACATTATAAAGCGTAGCTCATAAAAAGTTTCTTTATGCATACGTCATGTTGTTGTAACCGAGAAGTCGCGTAAAAACCTTATTACCGAGTCAACATTTCAGATATTGATATAACATGATGAGTTACCCTACTGTCGACAAACAGTAACACAACTGTGTCAAACTAAATATAAGTAAATGGATAAAACATAAGTATGAATACTGACATTTGATTGATTGATATTTGTTATTAATCAATATTAATTCAATGTTTATTTTTTACATTATTTATTCATTGTTTCTTATGTATTACTAGCTTTGTGCCCGCGGAAGCGCCCGGGTTTCATATATTTTTCACTGCGAAATATAATTTTTTGCCAGCCAAATTGTGCATTGAAAGAGATTTTATTCACAATTTTATGTGTTTTAATTTTTTTACACGGAGCCCTAATTATTTTCGAAAAACAAAAGTCGCGTCCAAATCGAACCAGCTGTTTCAGATATTACCTGGAACAAACAAACAGGCAGACTAAAATTTAAAAGAATATATTTTTGTATAAGTATTTTATATATATTGATATCTGTTTTGTAAGAAAAATATTTGGTCATTACAAACAGACACTTCAATTTTATTTATTAGTATAGATTTTTCGTTTACTTAATATGTCGATTACCCATAAAAAAGAGACAATAGGAAAACAATGGAAGCTGGCGTAAATGCCAGGTTAGTACTCAAGCGGTGAATTATTCGCAAACAATTTTTACTATACAGCTTCTAAAATGTATAATAACAGCTGACAAGTGTTCCGGTCATAAATAATAGAGTAAAATGAAATAAAATAATTACGTCGGAATTACACAACACTACGCCTTTATCAATCAAAGATGTTAAAGAATTATTTAAACATTCAGGATCTTTACTAGTATAGCGTTTATTAACATGGTGTTCAAAAATGTTTGGTAATCAATATTTCACAAATTATTCTTTACATATAATGTTAATTTATTGTTGCCATTGTTGTTGAAACTAGAACTGCATTGATCCTGCTGTTCTAGTAATATGTCGATTACCCATAAAAAAATAGACAATAGGAAAACAATGGAAAGCTGGTATAAATGCCAAGTGCTCAAGGGGTTAACTATCATTAGATTTTTGAAGTAAAAACTTCCTTAGCGATTCTCGGTAGGGGGAAAAACATCGATTCACGTTACCAATGACGCAGCCGTCAAAATGCTACAGTATGAAATGGCGTTTAAGTGCTGACGCTCAGAGATAAATAATAAAATTTATAATTTCGCATCCTATCGTATGTTATGATTATGAGTAAACTATATGAAAATTTACATAATCGTTGCTCTGAGCGCCAACAGTTGTAAAAACCAAACATATCACAAATTTTAGGTTAGGATTAACCTAACTAATAATTTCAAATAACAAATTTATGTAATTTAAAATTCAAATTAACAAAACAGTCCAATGTTTCGACTTTTCACTTCTGTCGGCAGTGCCACTGGTTCCCATGTTTTTTTTTTGTCGGGCATGTAAGTTAAGTTGGTCCTAGCGGAAATCTAATATGAAAGTTTTCTTGATTTGTACTTAATCGTCCATCGTAGATAATCATAAAACCTACTTACACTTAAATAGCAGTATCTTATTCGTCCACAGTAGTGGAAACGACAAATCGTAGCCGCCATTACAATTTGAGCTCATAACATGCCTTTATGTTTCACAGTTTGTACTTTGCTTGGAGGATCACGTTTAGTTGGTTTTTACATACATTTGACATTGACCCGTGGAGTTGTCGAAGAGACATCACCTCTCCGTCCATGCATATTCATTACAACTTCATCTGCATAATAATGAAGTAAAGATGAGGATATAACGACAACTTGTTTATGTTACCGCTCGAGTATCCTGCTGATATAAATAGGCACCTATTTACGTAGTTTGAAAGCTCTTTTAAATTAACAATCACTTATCCAGTCCAGGATGTGTAATATTTTCTGTGTGAACATGGTTACATTGTTCATTACTTACAAGTAAAGTACTATAAATGACAGGTAAAAATCGTAATGTACATATTAAACTACATATTTAAGGTTGAAGGGCAGATATTCTAACATTTCCTATGTTTTTTATAACAC
Source organism: Samia ricini (assembly GCA_014132275.2). NCBI lineage: Eukaryota > Metazoa > Arthropoda > Insecta > Lepidoptera > Saturniidae > Samia > Samia ricini. The sequence continues at coordinate 25,842,310 of AP028159.1, read as the reverse complement.
AGGCTTCGTCCTTTGCCCATAATCTCAACCCAAAAATGGTAAATACGAGTATACTAAGTCTTAAGATACTCTCACAAAAAGTGATGCTGCCGAAAGACATAAATATAAATACTTTACGACAGATTTTATCTGTAGTCTTTAACTAAATCTTGGGCATTGGTTATTACAAAACTTATGTATTCGAATACTTTGGCTGAGGTCAAATTAAGTGACACAAACTCCTTGATCGCAAATGAGTTAGTTAGAGTAAATAAAACTCTTTTTTAATACATGCAAAACTTATGAACTTAGAAAAAAATTTTTTTTCTAAAGGTAAGGATAAAAGTTATAATATATATATATATATATATTTACAGTACTCGAGTCACTCACAAAATTTCTAGTTCTTAAAATATTTTTAAATTTTAGGGTTTAGGCCTGTGATCTCGCATGGATTTATCTTTGTATTTTGCAGTGTCGTACCATAAATTGCATAATATAAAATGAATAATTAAAACTACTAAAACAACATAAAAACAATTTTTTTTACAGATAATTATATCTTCATATGTTTCATTTACGTCAGTAAATTTTAATCCTTAGAAAATAAGTAGGTTCCATAGAGAGATAAGAATAATATTTACCAGAACAAAGTCGTGGACACCAGCTAGTGCATAATATAAATAATGCGACAACGCATTCTAAAAAAAAGTTATATTACATGCTTATATATCTGCTTTAATGAATTCCAGAAGACGAGTTTTTTTTATAACTTCCTTCGGAGTACGAAACAAAAATAATTCTCGTCGGACTAGACTCAAGTTCCGTGTGACCTTCACTATCGACCGTCTGCAAAGAGTTTTTATGGACCTCCGTACATGGTACAAATGAGTGAGACAACAAAAAAAAGAAAAGTAAAATAATGTGTGATCGGAGAGTCCAGTCCAGAATCATCTTGTTTTCAGAATAACACTTGTAGAACCGGTCGAGACTCGAGAACACGTACCTACGCCAAATATCAACATGTTTCCTTCCTTAGTGTATATATGTAATATACATCTCTATATTATCAGTTCCATCCATTTATTATCGAAATCAAAAAAAAAAAATTATAAAAAGAATTATTAAAATACATGCACTACAGTTCTTAGTCTGATTACTCATGATCTTATTTACAAAACCAACGAAATAATTTAGTCTTTCCGACTCGAACATTTTTTTCTGGCATTTATGGGAAATATTTTATATGTGGCACAAAGAAGTGTCCATATCACTGACGGCTGACGTTCCAAGTGATGCGAATCTTTAAGTTTTCCCCAGACCGAAAATCACTCAATGCGGGTAAAAAGTTTTCACTTACAAAAAAGTGTCGAAACTTCTTGATTATTAACTTTTAACTGATACTTGGCACCCGTAATAATTTTAATAAGTAATGTAACCTTTATTATAATACTTTTGAAATTAAATTGCTCTTTATGATTATTAATCATGCAGATAAGAACACTCAAATAATAATAATAATGTTGTTGAGGCCGATTTCCACTAAACCGGACTTACAAAACAACAATTTTAAGCGCTTCTTCCGAGAAACAACATGGCCTGACGTAACATTTTGACAACGCAGTTTTATAAACACAACATTACACGATATTAGCGTAACTGGCTTATTGATTACTATCATTGTATTAATTACACCGGCACACATAAACAAAAACATCTACGGATATGTGTTTCGACCCTCTGAATCCGAATTTAAGGTCCGTTTGGCCCGGTCACGTTATCATATCATAATTATATTTTATAGAAATAGAAATAAACACGAGATTCGTATTAAACGGATACCCAGATCATGCTTAACATCAACCAAAATTTTCGGAAGAGAGCGTCCATTTATCACCCAGAACAATACATATATATACATACATAGCTCACGCCTGTTATACCCGAAGGGTTAGGCAGAGCTGAAATAGCGAACTACACTACATTTCGCCGAGCTTAGTTCCGTCCAAGATGTAATAAAGGGCGAGCCTGTCGTCATACCGGGCAAAAAATTTCAAACTCCGGAATGATACTGAGTAGAAAAACCAATTACCACTTAACCGGACCCGGGGATCGAACCCGAGACCTCAGAATGGCAGTCGCACCGTAATACAACTGCGCCCCCGAGGCAGTTTACCATAATGAATGTAGTTATTGTTAAGAAAATATTGAGACAGTCAATATGAGCAAGTAAATCACGTAATAAGGAAAACACTTTATCACCAGTTATGTATTCACTCCACCAGTATTGCCTTATGAAGCTTTGAAAGTAAACAGGAGACGGAAGTCGTACATCGAGCATGCAAAACCGAACGGATTTATCGATTTGTGTCCGGCAGGCAATATGGCGACGGTTTATTTATCTTCTCTCTATGTACCTAGTCACTACCCACCTTCCTGGCGCCGAACTTCCGCCGCCGGAAACGGGCGTCGTCTCCGTTCTAACCCTTGCTGAGGTTCCGGTTTCCGGCTGCCTTTGAAACGGGTCGAAATTTCCTTTTTACTTCGTCATGAAAAAGGCTGTTCAGTTCATTAGACACACTAATTGAACGATGCTTCACTTTAAAAATTTATACGTATAAAGTACGGAACATTTCAAGTAAATATTTACAAACGTCTCATAAGGTAATATAGTTCAAGGAGCATATATTAGCAATTTATTATTAACTAGCTGTGTGCCCGCGGCTGCACCTGCGATTCATATATTTTTCACCTCGTTTTATTTTTTTTTATACAGAACCCTCATTTTTTAGTACTAAGATAAAGTAAAAATATTTCCCATAAATTCAAGCTTTTGCCCGTAAAACCGTGCCTTGAATCGGATTTTATTCAATTTTTTTATACGGAACCCTAATTATTTTCGCAAATTAAAAGTACCCTAAGTTACCTGGAGTAACTTGAACTATCTATCAAAAAAGTCCCGTTAAAATCCATCTTGCCGTTCCGGAGATTACCCGGAACAAACAGATATACAGACAAAAATTTAAAATATATATTTTTGGTATAGGTATAGTATATACATTCATATTTATTTAGTAAAAATATTTAATTTTGACATTACAAACAGACACTCCAATTTTATTTATTAGTATATAGTGTAGATAAACTAAGTACGTCGTTGGCTGCATACGAATCACTTATCATATTAATACTGACCACTTCCATAACTTATGGTTAATTGTTGTTCCTGTACTAAACGCGATAACTATTTCCTTTAGTCTGGCTATTGCAAAATGTCGCATTTATATGCAAACGATGTGATATTTATTAATATACATTTCTCATAATATTATTTATTTTATATACAAACCAAAATTAACATTTTAAGCTTATTAGCCATTACAATGCATTACTTAATTATACATTAATTATATATATGAAGTGTTCAGATCAAGGTTATAATTTTTATCAGTGTCTTTGTTAACGTAATGAAAATAAATCATAAACTTAATTTGGTGTGACGTTTTTATTTATTATTTTAATAAATATCAAAATGAGTAGATGTCATTGAAAAAATATAAAAAAAAAATCATCAGATTTTTTTAAATGAAACAGCTTGAACTACACACTTGCTACAAGTCTAGGAAGTATTTACTCGACATATAGTATATTTTGTTTTATTCTTTTACTTGATATTTAATTTCGATACTAAATTAGCACATAGTTAAACTGATTCTGATACCTATAAAATAACCTAAATATAGTAGAATTCGTAATAGAATAGCTTACAAACGCGTACAAAGAAACAATTAAAATCACATATGAAACAGTCAATGACTAATAAATATAACAAGCACCACATTAAAATATCCTTGGGGTGAATCATAACGGAACAATTGACGGACTAAAAAAAAATCAAAATAAGCTTAATCAAATAGAGTTGTCTGTAATGCCACATTTCATAATTATAATTAACAGAATAGGAATTTACATGATCGTGAGTTACGCAAACTGTAAGTTTCGGCGCATCTCAATCTCGGCCTAGTTCGCAACGTGCTCGATATGTTTACGTCATAGAGCAAACGGACTGGGTCAGCGTCGCCGACGCCTGCGCCTGCGCCACGCGTCTTATGTCATACAAACGTAATGTGTGTCTGCTGTCTGCCCTCCCTTCAGTACTTACAATGTTATCATCTATGCATACAATATGTATTGTCTTGAATTTAATACACTATGTCGCTATACGTTGTCTGAAATAGCATTATTATCTACTGTTTACATCTCTGACGCAAAAGATATTTAAGACGAGTCAGTATTACAATTCATATGTTAGGTATTATATATAACAAAAAAAAAAACCTAAGAATTTCACGGTCGATTTCGGAAGGTGGGCACCATTTTGCAACCTATATAAATGTCGTAGGCATCAGTATGCAGGCGCGTTGCCAATTACAGTGGAGACCTACTTTCTTACCTTCGAACTTTTACTTCCTGCGGGCCAGGCAAGGCGGCCGGTCGCACCACGCAACGAATTACGAAAGTGGCGCGAAATGCTCGGCCGACATTCGTGTACCGCTTGCGCCACCTTCAGGAAGTGCCGTTGCCGCGGGATTACGTAGTTGCGGCTTGTTGCTGCGGCGCGGCCCGCACTGTGGCCCACACTGCGGCCCGGACACTATCCTGTTTGAGAAACACGCATGGGAGCTTGTGCTCGACCTGTATGTTACCACACACTCGTGCAATCGGTATTACTGCAACACGTCCTTTCTTTCAAATATAAACGTCTTCATTACGAAGAAGAGCTATGCAACGTAACTAACTCCATATATACTTATAAGTCAAATTTCTATGTCTGTTTGTAATGTCGAAATAATATTTTTGTTACTAAATACAAACACATGTTTAAAATTGTTGTATATGCGTCTGTTTGTTCCGGCTAATCTACAGAACGGCTGGACCGACTTTATTGGTAGATAGCTGAAGTTAACTAAAGAAAGAAAGACTACTAAAAGAAAACTAAAACTCATAAAATAGGGAATAAAATCCGATTCAAAGCACAGTTTTACTGGAATGTATATCAACTTGTGAGATCTTTGATTTCTCCTAATACCAAAAAAAAAGGAAACGAATTAGTGTTTTTTGTAAAAAAAAACTCACAAAATTGTGAACAAAATACGATTAAATATGCAGCACCATCAAAACATTATTTTCCAATGATTATTTAAAAACTATATATTAAGCAGTAAAGAATATATGAAACGCGGGCGAAGCCGCGAGCACGAAGCCAGTTGTAATGAATATATGTGTTACAGACACGCATACACATAAACATGTTTATCGAAATTATCGAATTGATAAAATCATTACATTGTTTTGAAGTAAAAAAAATAAATTAATTCTAATGATGACATTCAAAATGATAATTAATTGACATAATATTTTGCGTTAGGATTCATTTTAAATTAGAGAAAGAAACAAAAATGACATTATCAATTATAGGAGAATTTGGGTACAGATCAAATGCTATCAACTGAAGGATCGGTTTCAAATAAAAAATATTTTTAGATGAACATGACCTTTAAGATACCTACTATAGAAAACTCGAGCAATATTTGCAACATATAAAATGTTATATAACGATGAATTGTCTCAGATTTACTTACAAATTCAAATTAACCACAATCATATAAATTTGAATAGATAAACCGTAATAACATTAATAAGTTTTATTATAACCCAGAAGTAAAATCGTGAAACGTTAAGAAATCATGGTGCCTTCGTCCGTATGGCAGGATGTATCTCACGGAACGGAACTATGCCGCGTTACCTAACCTCACAGGTTTTGCCTAACGTAGGCACTATAATAAAACCGTTACGAAATTACCCATAACGAGATTATTCATAGCTTTAGAGAAAACCCAAGGAAAGAAAATCATTACGTGTTTAAAAATTGTCAATTTTCGCAACAAAAAAATACTTTTACTTATTTAATTCATAACTTCTTAGCAGTCATTTCTTATTTCGTGGATTTATAATGCGTGATATTACTAATTCATTAAAAAATCTACTAATTTATTAATTTCAAATTTTAAAATCATTACTCAATTTTAGTTTGAAAGTTATAACTAAATGGTTATTTCGTTTTTTTAATTACAACTAATAGAAAATCGCCGCTTATATAGAATGATTACTATTTCCTGGAATAAATTTTGACTCTTTGTATTGTTTTGATAGAAAATAAAACAATTTTCACCAGAAATATCACTTCTGAAATTGTATCTTTTCACCGACGACTTAAGTAGTAATTTAATGAAGTGTGTGATAAGAAACAATGTCTATTGATTTTTAAATAGCTAATGGCTAATTGTTAAATCCATTATAGGTTTAACAATAATATCAGTCAAACCAAACACAACATTTCTGTTGCATGTGCGCTAAACTTAGCTTGAGTGTAGGTAATAGGAAATGCAATAAAAAAACGAAATAAGATATGATAAAAACTTTTTATGTATGAGAAATATTATATTATAAAATCAAATAAACCACAACAATATCTTTTACTCAAATTAAATGGAATGCGTAATAATTTCGTGGCCCGATGTTAGTTTTCTTATTAATTCAAATTACTATTTATACGAAGTCTAGGCCCCATTTAGGAGAACACTTTTAGAACGCGCTTTAAAAAATATAGAATATTTTCGAAAAATGTTGGAAAACGTCTGTGTATACGTACTAGAATCTTAGAGATCTTAGAAATACCATACGACAATATTCGTATGACCTAAAACTGTTATGACTTATAATTAATATATACTTCTTGACTAAGAAATGAAATTGAAGTGTCTGTTTGTAATATCAAAATAATATTTTTTTAAATAAATATGAATGTAGTATATTGGATACTATATCTGTACCAAAAATACTGTCTGTCTGTTTGTTTTTTGGTAATCTCCGGAACAGCTGGGCCGATTTTGACAGGAGATAGCTGAAGTTACTCCGCGTAACTTAAGCTTTTAACGCGTAACTTAACGTTTTTGTCTTCTTTTTTTAATAATTAGCGTTCCGCATAAAATATTAACACCCATGAAATTTTTAATAAAATCCGATTCAATGCGTAGTTTTGCTGGCAGTTCTCTTTGAATTTGTGAGAAATATATTAGCTGTATCTAAGTACAAAAAAATGTAGATAAATAATTAACGTTCCGTGTAAAAAAATTAAGCTATATTACGCAGTGAAAAATACATGAAACGCGGACGCAACCGTGGGGACACAGCTAGTTGTAAATAAATAAATAATCCATCACATACAGTGGATCTAAATGTAAAAACTATACCCGCATACTAACAAGTTGTTATTATATTACAAGCTAGTAGAGAACATGATAACCTTTAATCGACAAAATTCGCAAAAGTTCCGTGTAACATTGCCATGTCAAGTTCACGGTAAGCGAAAAGGACAGACGCGACGGTTACGTAACTTATCTGCTATGACATAATAATAAATGCTAAAATATATGCTAATATCGTAGTATTATTATTATCAATTCTGTGCCGAATATGACGGATCGATTAAGATAACGTGTTATACGATTTTGTTTTAAAGATTACTAGACAACTAACTGCGATGTTAAAAAAATAACCAATAAAATTAATAAACTATATCTCATTTATATTATAAAAAAAGCTTAAATTACCTTTACCTACTCAATTATAAGCAGTTAAAATATCTACAAATTAAGAGAGTGAATTCTCTATCTATGCAATTATGTGAAGTAAATTATTGTTTACAAAAAAATAAAATCTATTGATGCTTTTTTGTTTGCCAAATACTCATTGACATAGGTCACAGAGATAGTGACTATATTGATTAAAAATAGAATGGTGTTGAGTTATTGTTAAATTAGTTCTCATATAAGAGACTTCGCCAGTGCGGAATTGACATAATTTGGCGCCTATACTCTCCCGTATGTAATTTCTCTCATGGTGTTGTAAAAGGTAACAGATAAACAGACAGAGCTGGTTAGTGCACGCGACTTCGTCTGTGTAAATTTAGTACTTAAGTATACTGTTTTTCACTCAAATCTTTCATTAATCTCCATACCAATAAAAATATCGTCTGTTCGTCTTCAACGTTTACAAGTAAACCTTACAGCTAAAATGCGACGGTGACACAACAGTTGATTGATTCCTACCATCTGACGGTCGTGCCTAATTTATACTCTTAGGCGTAAAATTTATGGTTCTAACTTAAATAAAACTTATAACCTCTTATTTAGCCTCTTAGACTCCTAATGTTTTGAAAAACTCTAATACATTTATTTCTAATCAGAAGTATGTAATTATATATAAATATGTCTTCCTCTTCGAATCCATGTTGCTTTAAGTTTTGGCTATTTGTTTTACGACCGGCCGCCTGCCTGACGTCAACACGTCACAAAATTACATATGCATTTTTTGTTTATTTTTATTTCCCGTCATTATATATATTTCACAAAATATATAAGAGTATTGTATGATTATAATCGTCTAACAGTTTTACCTTTAGTAACAGAATTACCACGCTGTTGGTAATATTAACGATATTATTCAACTCAGAGAAGATTCTTACACGCTAACCCGATTTGTGTAATAATGTTATCGAGCGTTTCATATGTAGGTACGGACTAAAAGTTGCACAAACTATCACACAGGTTACAAAATCGGAAAAAAGTGTGCAAAAAAAAAAAAAACGATATGAGGGCGAGAAAATTCACATCGGCTATGTTCCGTTACGGCGAACACAATTCACCGAGTGCATAACCTCATCTTCTAACGAACACGTAATGTGCAAGTGTGCATGCAACGGTACGCACCCGATCTCGCACGACCGGTATCGAAAGTGGGCCGACTTTTTTTGTTCCAACATATTATTATTGCTCCGTAATTAGAAACGAAGGGGTGAGGGAACACTTATTATTATTGCACATGGTTACTCTTGCGAGAATATCAAAAATGTTCTCTTTACAGTTTACAGAATATTAATAGTTTTATAGGTAGGCATGTAATTTGGTTTCATTGGAAAATATTGTCATTCCATTTATTTATTAAATTAATCGGTAAAGATCGGTGGTAGTGTTGCCGGATAACTCGTATTCTAGGCTATTATGTGCCTGAGCTTTTAATGAAAAAAAATTCTCGAACTGCTAACAGTAATAAGTTTGAAAATCTGTTGTATAACCAGCATCACTTGAGAACCAGAAGTACTTGTCTAGACTGAACATCAAGAATCATTGTGTTCATAGCGTCAGAACCTATTATATTGTTTATTAAAGATCTAAAACTACGTGTAACTCCTCATTACTCCTCGTTGATCAACTTTATACAATATTATGAAATTGCATTAATAAATTGATAGATATTTTGCTAATGTTCATCTTTATAATAGTTCATGTCATTTTATTCCAGAAGCCGCTCTTGAGAGCTAACCGCATAATTGGGCTAGTGACTTATCAAAACCTGTGACATAATTCACATTTCAAAATGGTTTTCCTCAACATTGATATTGGTAAGCATATACAACCCGATTTAATAAAACAAAAAGGCAGGTTTGATATGTTTGAATATTGAATGATACGTTAAATTTGTTATTACATTTGCAAGCCTGAAATTAGAAGCAAACATCACATAGTTTCTGATGTCGCAATGGTCGGTGGTCTGATAAACCGACGATACTGTGTAAGCATATTTGCTCTGTAGACAAAACTATTATCGCACAAGATGAACTTTTATATGTACTTACCGTTTAATTCCACTAACGGCATAGCGACAGATAAACAGTACAATAATAAATACTAATAAAGCCCTGTAAAAGTGAAAATAAATAAAAAGGTTTTATGTAATAAAATTGATTTTTTTATGTGCAAAGTAAATGGGAATTCGCCGAGACCTATTTGCTCTCCTGTTTTACTAATTATATTATGATACTGTCATACTTTTTTTAATAATGTGAATACATATTAATTTTTATTTGCTCCAATAAAAGGTAACAAACCTACGGATTTTAATCTCATTTTAATCGTCTAGAGAAAAACTACATTAATATTTTGATCATGCATTGTATATTTCAATTAATATCTAGTTTTTAGTTAGATCTACAAAGTTGCTCTCGGGTTAATAAATCAATAGAATTTATGAGAATTACCACTTACATTTTAATATGATCCCAAAATCACACCTAAATATAATAAAATAGTCACGGATATAAAGCTTGAAAAAAAAAAATCATTGCTTAAAACTCGTTGACAATATAAACCTGAGAAAAAATCCGTGAACTGCAAGAAACAAGCGAATCTCACAAGGTGTGTTAGCCAAGATGGCGGCATGCGGAAATATGAACCATTTCCGCGTTGCCCTGTGAAATGCGTGCGCTTAGCTCGTGACTTCTACACACATTGTTAAAGGAGAACATTAGTACAGTTTTGATTCAGTGAAAATAATAGGATTGAATATAACCATCGTATAATATTAATCATAACTATATTTCACGTGTATTATTAGAAATTAGATTTGCGCATACGTGACAATCTTGAATACCAAGAATTCCATAACTTGTATAACTTATACTTAAAATAATATTTGCATAATAGTCAACATGATAACTACGATGTCACACGAGACACTTTGACGTTTTCGTTCACAATGGGCCTAACGAGCTCAAACTTCAAAGAAGTTACTTTGCGTAACCGAATCAGGAATGAGGAGATCTGCAGCAGAACTAAAGTACACAACATTACCCGGACAATTGCCAAACTAAAGTTTGCACTTGCATCATTAGGTGAGGCACTTAACTCCTAGAACCTATGGGGCCGCTGATGGAGCTAACGGGTTCTCAATTAATGGCGACCATATTCCGGAACATGCAGCATGCGTAGGCCTCCAAAAAGTGGACCGATGACCTGGTGAAAGACGCGTGAATTAACTGCATACGGGTGGCGCAAGGCCAGTCGTTGTGGTGGTTTTTGGTTAGATCTATGTTCAATTGTTGACGTCTTCCTGATATAACAATCATGATGAATAATCAACAATTTTTATTTCTTTAAACCACACATTTTTATTTCTTCTTTACCTCAATTGATCAGTGTGAGTTAACCTACTCCTGCTTGTCAACTAACACTAACACCAAATGTAATCCAATAGTTGAAACTATAACTATAAATGAGAACTACTAAACCTCATGTGGTAGAATACGAATTAAAGTCTTATAATTAGCTATCTGATAAATCCTTGTCACGCTACATACTATTTTCCATCCACTAAAAATCTTGAAGCTGATGGAATGTTGTCAAAGGTACGTTTAAATGCCAACTTGTTTATTGTTCTCTCGAGGGATCTCTCGTGTAATTAGCTCTACAACAACATATAACATTTTATTTTATATCTCTTTTATATACATCACAAAAACATTGCGTTTCGTTGGTTATATGAAAAGTATCAAAGCTCATTTTGCACACTTCGATGTAATTATATTGTATTGTTAGTGTATAACATTACAAAAACAAATAAAGATCGTTGATAATAAATGTAATTAGTATAAATAATATATTTATGTAATCTAATAATTATTACCAAAATCCGCTTCTTGATAAGGTTTGTAAGATATGGGATTTACGATAGTAATGGCTAATGATGATACGGTAATGTACCTATTGTCAAAATATGAATTATTCACAAGAATTATTTGGAACAATAACGCTGAACACTCGTGAGCATCTAGAAGGTCTAAGGCTTAAACTGAAAATTTGGAATATAACTACTATGATTCGGGCAGAGGAGGCTGTTTAAACTTGATTGATTCAACCTTTTTACCAACCAAAACTTAGATGGTGTTAAATTAAAACTCTTGGACATTGTAATTGTTTTCAAAACCTTGCTTGGGTCTATATTAGGGATGGGCTTACTTACATTATAGTGCGGAATAAAAATAACTTTATGTACAAATCTATTATATACATAAATTAAGAGTATAAACTGGACCTGTAACAGAAATAATTATATTAGCTGATCATATGCAATTTTCGAATATAACTCAACTAAAGTGACTGTAGTCATGTTAATCACGATAAGAAAGATAATGACATTGTTGTAACCACGGAATAATACACGGTAGCCATCTTCTATAATATTCCCAACTACACATATTTTTAAATAGATGTGAATTAATCAGTATCGCTGCCGGATTTGTGTGGTATTTAGAGCGGAAGTGGTAATCTGTCCGTACTCTAAAACAGCGAACATCTTTTGATATTTGAATATAACATTTCTGGTTAAATTCTTGGTTATGCGTTGGTATTAACAAGAAAATAAGCATTTATGTATCCACTTGTAACTATCTCACTTTTAGCGCATCATCTTTATTATCGAAGATGATAGATGATCCATCTGCAAATGCTTGGCATCAAATATTTTAATTTTAAGGTAGTAGGTTACTAGACGGACATTACAATATGTCTTATCAAACATGCTACGAGTTCCGAGCAATATTATCCTTAGATTTATTGTTCGAAACGAACCTACGTCTCTTTGTTTCTATCAAGTTGCTTCACAGTTGTAAATATAATACAGTAGCAAATCGTTTCTAAAGCACAACGTGTTGAGACTTTGTTCTATTGTTTTTTTTGTATACAATTTTTCATTCAAGAAAAGAAGGCATGTAATCCAGTATGTAATATATGTCGAAAATAGAAACAGCTGTTTATAAGTAATTTCCGCATGAATCAACAACAAGACGGAATAATATTTAAATAAGTGTCTCAAATAATTATTTAAGTAGGGAAATAAATATTCACGTCTTTTATTTTCTTTGTAATGTAGAATTTATTAAGTAGCTACAAAATACAATATTGTATTCGTATGAAATGAAGGACGCAGCGAGTGGCGACGATCAGCCGGGGTCGTCTGCCCGGACATGCGTTCACAATTACTACCAATTGTGCCAATTGACGGTACTGTCACCCTTCCGCTTTCTACTCGCCACTTGGCGTCATCATTCTCAGCTTTGAACATCTGCCACTATTATTCTATTCTTGTTATAGCCTACGTGTTAACCAATTAAGAATCACATAAAACTTTGAATTTGGAGTTTTAGTAACTCCACTCTCTAACAACTTCCCTATAAAAACGCACTGCACCGGCCATCGAGAATAGGGCAACTTTGCTTCCGTACACTCTCCGGGTCCCCCTCAGGCGACGACCCAAGACGTATCTCGTTCCCCAACTGGGAGGCTCTTGACGTCGCCGCCAGCGCGATACAGTGACACTGACCATGCATTGAGCATTACACGCACAACACCGCACACACACTCCTGCACACAACAAGCAGGTACATAGGTCCTGTAAGGAACCTTTTTTTTATGTTAAATAAAAGATGTAAGGATTAGCTAGGATCAAAATTCCGCGGGAGTTTTCACACTCAGGTAGCGGCCAAACCAAGGTTCGAACCCTTGTGCTAGGTACCTTTGCAGCTGAGTGCCTTCAGCACTCGCCCCCAAAGTTCGGTGAAGCTGTAAAGGCCCTTCAGGTCACCAGCATTATCTGGGTTTAAAAAAAAAAATCGAGAATCAGTGTTGTACGGACCGTTGTCGCGTGTGATTCGGAGTTCTTAACTTGCTCACAATTGAGCGTTATTACTGACGGTCAATCCAGACTGTCAATCCAGACTGTCAATCCAGACGGTTAATATAAACAGTCAATACAGACGGTCACTCAATACGGGGTTTGAGACACTTCGTCCGGCTTTGTACCGTTCACCTAGTTTATTGTTACTTGCCAAGTTAGGTTAGGCAAGGAGAGAAACTCGAGCTGTGATGATGGTGAGTGTTAATGTATTGAAAAGAGGCCTCTTAAACCCGGGTCACAAGTTCCTGGCACTGCTCGGCGTTCACCTCCTTGCCATACGAAGTTCATCTCTTGTTCTTTTGACTGTGCCAAATAGTTTAACGAATTATAATGTTTAAAAATTAGGTTTTCCTAACAATTGAACACAGTTTTCAAACAAAGTAAGTGTACTGTGTTATATCCGACATATATTTAATCAATCGAAGTATATGCTATTATTATTTATGGACTATCGCCACTTTAAATTCATTGATTTAATTTCTGAAGAAAATGTGGGAGCTAGAATTAATACAATTTTGAAGGTGGCCTCGACTGCCTTATCGGAATGGATTTTTTTTAAATTGTAAATCGTTTCAATACCGAAAAAAGTGATAATTTATTGGACAAGACCAGGGATTATTATAGGTGTCGAAAATATTCCAGCCGTAGTTCCCATAGTTTATTGACTAGCGTATTTTTGATATAGGTGTCGTATAAACATTCATATGTATTTAGTAAAAATTGTTATTTCGACATCGCAAATAGACACTTTAATTTTATTTATTAATAAATATTATCCCTTAACGGCAGGCGTCCACATATCCGCATCATACGTATCGGACGCAACGCATCAAAAGGATCGTAGTAGTATACTGTGTATAGGAAGTCATACAAGTGCGTCCACTGATCAGCATCGTACAGATCGCATGACGCTACTTGATGCCAATGCTGATGCCGACGCTCCGAGGGGCAACTTTTGCGATGCGTGCCGATGACATCATACGGAATGCGCGCTCGTCTGCTCCGCGTCGTCCGCTATTTACCTACGATTATCGCCTTATTCACATGTATTATTCTAGCATAGACGTGGCACAACTAATTGCAATTGTGCAAGAGTATAATGAGATATATGATCTAAAACACCCTAATTATGCATATTAACAAACAACCAACTACAACAAACTCTTATTCTTCGTATCCTCCATTATCTTGCACATTCTACCGAACACTACGAAAAAATCTGAATGAAAGTGGTGTCGGCAAATCCGATCGCTGTTAATACTGTGGACGGATTGTAAAAAATAATGTTTCATACAATGCGTCCGATACGTACGATGCGGATATGTGGACGCCTGCCTTTATACACATTTACGATTTCTCATTATAATTATATCTACTCTACAACTATCGCAAATAGTAATTCCAATATGGTATATTGTATTAATAAAACCATGTCCCTGCTATAAGTATCTATATTAAAAAGTAACTTCCAGAATTCATTAAAAACACCATTTAATTATTTAGGTCGATTTTTTAAGAACGCTTAGCAAATTAATTAAGGTCGCGCTATGTAATCAACTGTACGTTTAGACTTCATCACGAGTGACAACTGTACGCACACAGGCAAAAGCTTGATTTCTTTTCGCATGTGGAACAAATGTAGCAATCTAGCAAATTACTTCAATTGGTCTCGGTCACCCGTCGCTCTCCTGCTTTATAAATGCTAAGTCATTCACCAAGATTACCGCGTACCGTTCCCTTAAATTATGAACTTTATCTAGTCGCTTATCTTGCGTAATCGTATTAGAGATATTGAAGTCGTACAGTATGATAAAAAATAGTTCGGCAGTTTAATTGTTCTTATACATTAAATACACTTAATAAAAAAAAATGCTATCAAGAAAAACTTATCTAATGTACAGTACGAAGTACAAGCAAGAATATAATTCATAATAATTTCAGTTGTTAACATTTCATTTGAACCTTGGGTTATAAAAAATCCTAACATTTATCAATCGACTCTAAAAGGAAGAATTAAAATTATACATTAAACAAGACAAATATTTGGTTATGAAAACATGTAAATGCTGCAGTAAAAATAAAACTTGTCTGGTAACTTCATAGGTACTTCGTTATACTCATAAATTATAAAGTCTCTCGAGACGGGACATATTAGTTGCCCAGGAGCTCCAGGAGCAACTGTGACGCATTTCCACGAGATAATAGTTGGGTGCCATCACTGTAACTATTCGGATGACACTGTACAACTCACGGTAGTAGTAGGACACACATTCAAATCGCCACGCCGCTACCTAGTCGCAGCGATAGGCCCCAATCGCTATCAATGTGCGTTATCAATCATCCTGGATTGGGACCATGTTATGCTCGCAAAACGGGTCGCGAGCAATGTACGCAGGCATGTCCATCATCTTTACAATTAAATGGGCATACGATGATGAGCCACCCGTTTTGCTGGAGCTGGGAAGCGTTGATACAAGATTGAAAACATAAATAATCGCATGACGCTGGCAGAATTGCCATTAAATAAAAAAAAAAACAAGAATAAACTTACAGGTGTTTGGACGGGTAGCGGTATTAGATGCGCCTCCATCAGATCGTCAGAGGAGTTCCTAAAACTTGACCTGTTAGATCGCTGATGCAATGCAAAAAAACGGTTCCTACTAACCACCAAAATTGGTGATGAAAGGAAATAACAGGGCTTAGTCTGTGCAGGGGCTCCGCTAGCGTATAATAATGGAAGATAGTCAGAGGATGCCTTTCATATAATGTAAAGGTAAAGCTGTAAGAAGGAATACAATAATATTTTTGTTTAAATATGATTACTTTTCCTATATCCGTTCAACCATAAGACATCCATTGTTGCATATAGATCTCCCCCAATAAGGGGGGGAATTGGCATAATCGCCACGCTTGGCAGGCGGGTTGGTGATCGCAGTAGGTGTTTGTGATACTCAGAGGAAGCTGATCCCCATTCTGTGATTTTTATCCCTTAGTCGCCTTTTACGACACCCACGGGAAGATATGGGGTGGTACTATTTATGAACGGCACCACACGGCTTTTCGTATATACTCATACAATATTATTAAACTTATCAAAATATATATTAAATACTGGACAGATAATTTATGTCTAATATTTATAAGCAAACTTACGGGCAGACATATAGACGTTACCTTCTATGATAATTAAAAAAAAAAAATCTACCTTAATATAACCCGGATGGTAACTTCGGCCAAGTAAGCCAAACTAGTAAAAATATAGTATTACATTACATTAGAAATATTGTAATTATTTATGGCGCTAATAAAACAGCTAAACTTTCGTCGATACTTTCAATCGTGTATTTTTATTTTTAACAATAAGTAAGAAAGTAATGAAACAATCTATTATGTGAATACAAATTTTATGTCCGCTCGATTACGCATATTGTTACTATATGCGCATATTGTCAATAAACATATTACCAACATTGTTATTCGTTTCCGTGTTTATTTCACATACACGTGTAGTTCAATAGCTTATATAAGACATGTTTTTACAATTAAATATTTATGATTATTGTGTATTGTTAATGTCATCGTTGAAGTAATTATTACTATTTTTATTAGAAATTATTATGTGGCTCAAATGAATCATAGTTCATTCCATTTTAATATTCATGAGGAAACATTAAAATTTGTTATCGGTTTGGCCATTAGTGGGCTTATAATTCGAATATTACTAAATATATTTTTACAATTCTCTGTTTTGAAATTCGCATTTATTTGCGTATAAATTCTGTTATTATTATTTTAACATTAAATATAGCCTGAGTGTGTTTTTATTTTGTGGTTTTTATGTGTAAACGTTTTCATTGGGATTCAGCCTAACTCTTTTCCTAGTTTTTTTTTGGCATTGTTTTGTATTATAGTCATATAGATATGACTGCACCCTGTGTTGTTTGCCAAATTAAATAAATAAATAAATGATTCTCATATTATATGATTTATCAAGATTTCATGTTTAAGTTACACATGAAATAATATATGAAATAATTAATGAGAATAATAATTATCCCCGTTACCCCGTTGATTTTCATACTTTTCCGTCCCATTATATTATTAATGACAATTAAGACAGGTGTCTTAATAAGAAACCCAGAGGTCTACCATCCCATTACAAGTTAAACGAAATAAAATACAATCATGTGAAGAGTAGTTTATGCAAGCGGAGCCGAAAGCACAGATAGTCTTATTTAACTTGTTTCGTCTTATTTTAATAAGACATTCTTTAATCAAAGGAAGTCTGTATTCAAGTTGTTAGTAAGATCCAGTAACAACCGACTCCGTCATCATGACGCAATTTAATTACTAGGTAACTGGATATTCTAACTGAAGTTGATTAGTATGACGCGATGCAACAATGCATTTTAAGGTTTTGTCAAATAATGGGCGGGGTGGGACGACGGCTGGGCGCAAGCTCACAACAATTATAATGTACTAGATATTATAGAATACGGCATTACGTGTTCTATAGTCCATTCCTCCTCCATACATTCAACCAAAACAGGTCCAGTTTCTGGATATAGGTCTAGATATCCAAAATATCCCAAAGATATCCACAATGACCGGCCTTGCGCAACCTGCATCCATCGGATTTCTGCGACCTTCACCAGGTTGTCGGTCCACCTTGTTTAGGGGCCTACCCAGGTTGCGACTTCCGGTACACGGCTACTATTCAAGAACCGGTGCTGCCCCATCAAGCATTGACTCTGCGAGCAATGTACCCAGCTAATTGCCATTTAAGTTTGGAAAGTCTTCGGGAAGTGTTGGTTACTTTGGCTTTTCCGCGAATTTCTTCTTTTCTGAATCGACCACGCAGTCAAACTCCGAGCATAGGTAACTTTCGGCTTTCTAATTAGGCCCATTGTAAGCGGCCACGTATCAGTGCCATAAGTCATCACTGGCAATACACACTCTTCGAAGACTTATGTCTTGAGACACCGCGGTATTTCAGATGAGAAGACTTTGCGTAACTTCTCAAACGCGACACAGCCAAGTTGGATTCGACGGTAAACATTAGACAGTTTGTCCCAGGTAAACATAACTGTCAATAACTTCGAATGTAGAGTCACCGATTTTGTTGGCACAACATGGACATTAGATATGGTTTTCGTATTGTCCATGCCCTTTTAAAGGCCAACTCGTTTGGAGGATCTACTGAGGTCATCGAGCATTATACTTAGGTCTTCTGTGGTCTCAGCCATGACTACTATATCATCGGCATAGCGGAGGTTCCGGAATCGGCAAATTCATCTAGCACTAAAATAAAAGAAATAATAGTTTTCAATATTAAATAAAACCTAGCCTACCAACGCTGAAGATTGATATCTTAATAATATGGATTTAGGAGAACACGCTGCGTATATGACGATAACATGAGTTATCGTTTACAACAAGGATAAGCATAACGCACTACTCATCAAATATTCCAAGAAACCCACCACTTTCCACCTTAATCGTTCATGTGAAATGATAACAACTGCTAATTATTATTTCGTGGCGCTATAATCAAACTCGTACGTGATAATACGAAAATCCATTTAAGTTCTATAGATTACATTTAATCTTGTAAATTGAAATCATAGCCGCGCCGCACACTTTTACTATCACTTAAAAACAAATATGAATTGACATATTCACGAAAAAATTTGATAGGAATAGTTCATGAGAATAAACAATTTCACATTGATATTTATAAAACTAGAAAATGTTGCTATAACTTGTCTTTGTGACAATAATACAGACCTGATTATTACGGAAAGAGGAAACTAAATATAAGTGTAAATATAATTATGTTTTTATCAAGAATATATGTTTATATGTACATAACTAATTCATTGAAGATAGAAATTTAAAATATAAATAAAAGAACCTTGTTGCATAATTCCTTCGTCACTTGAATATATTAAGCTACACTTAAACAGTGTTATTTTAAAGTCCTCATATTAGACTTTAAAACAACCATTTAACATAAAAATAATATAAAACCAGTTGTTACACATTTACAATTCGACCATACCATGAACATTAAAGGTTTTGCGACAATATAAACGTTTTAAGGAATGCTCTGGTTAACGCTAAATGTAAATTATTTACAATACCAAAATTGACGAATATTTTTTTATAATATGTAGATCTTAACATTTGATCACAATCTTAACTAATGTAGTGTCAATGTGACCTAATATGGTAATACGCTATTCCTAGCGCTGCTGCAACACACCTAATATGCTGGGCGACAGATCTTCAAACTTGAAGATGCTAGCTGATTAGTTGGACATTAGAAAATACTCTAAGATAAAAAACACTGCGCTATTTTTTTGTGAATATTTCCTTCACCGAAGGCTCTGGTTCATTATAGAATAGTATAAAGCGATTGCTACAATTGCATTTTCAATTGCAATTTCTGATAATAACCGTTAAACCTATCACATTTAGGTTTGAAATGCTGTCTCCAAATGCCAGTAGGTGTGCTCTGACAGTAATACTAGAGTTGTTGAAACATCAAAAAAAATTCTAAAACACACAGTCAAGCCAAAAGACGATAAATAATAGAATCCCATTTAAAAATCTCAAAATGTATTTAGTATGACTGTAGCCAAACTCGTTAACCGCAAACATTGTCCAGTAGTAGTACATCTCGATTTATTTTAATTGTACTTCATTGTGACAATCTAGCAAATAACAACGTAGTGATGTCACAAGCCAGTGCACGACTCAATTTCCGGGACGGCTGGCCGCGGACGTGTCGATAACGCTTATCAGTCGTAGAGTCGTGCTGACAGCGAGCACCGAGGTGGATGATCGATATATATCGTACTGTTTATGAAACATTAGTCATATTTATACAATGATACAATGATTCTCTTACTTTTCCTTTTTTACTGTAAAAATGATATATCTGAATGTCCAGAAATTAAATCACATTTTTTTAATGTTCTATTTCCAAGTAAAATTGTTTAAACACATGGCAGTGTCTATATTACATGAATTCGTTTGCAACTTTAAGTAACTTTGGCAATTGGCAAATAAGGCAAATAAGGTCTATAGGCATCCACCTTACTTACACGTTTAAATTTGTCGGAAATCATTTTATAGACATTATTTAATGCCTTCAGATTTAGAACATAAGCATCAAACAATAATTTACTTATTCAGCACAATTATTCTTTTCATCAGATACGTTGAATCAATATCAGATTGATAGTCAAGAACAAGATTACGTACACAACTTTATTAAATGAAATATCCGTGTTATTTAAAAAAAAATTACCCATAATTCATTGGTTATAATTTGGTTATTATCTACATTTACAAGGACTTCCACGAATAATATTCTTAATTCTATGATTCAATAATCAGAAATGAGAGAAGTAGTTTTCAAGTTTAATTGTTCATTTATTGTTATAAATGTAATTTACGAGAGCGAATATTAATCTCTGGTATAATTTACACAAAGACCATCAATTTTCTATACTATTGTAAATCGAAACATAGCTTTTTGAAGAAATTCTTAGTCCCATTCGAACGAGCGCCAGACAAACTTTACGCCAGAATGATATTTAATAGGACGAACGATCCATTAGAACGCTTTTTTATAGGATCTTTATGGCAACGGCTCAGGACGTGCTTCGATCCCTAGCTGGAGAGGCTTCTGTATCCGACACCAATGTGATACAGTGACACTGCATGCACTAGCATAACAGGCATTAAACTGCACCCCAGATTCCTGCACAATATATGCAGCTACGTGGATTCGTAAGGGACCATTTCACGCATTTTACGTCTATTGTAGCAACCCAAGCCGAGGTCCGCACCACTTTGGAGCCCTTGCGTTAGCTACCACTCTGCTGGCTGAGCACCTTAAGTGCTCGCCTGAAAAGTTCGGTCAACCTGTGAAGGTAGTTCCGGTTAAAAGCATTTAGTCAATTACAAAAAAAAAACCAAACGCTTTTGTAATGTTCGTACTGTGTTCTAAGTTCTAAATGCACATTATGGTAACTGAGTTGGAATATTTATCCAAATAAACTAACACTAATAAAAATAACACTAATGAATCTATGTTTCTAAATATCTTACATGTGTTTAGTGTTTACAAAAAACATA
Organism: Samia ricini; assembly: GCA_014132275.2. Taxonomy (NCBI): domain Eukaryota; kingdom Metazoa; phylum Arthropoda; class Insecta; order Lepidoptera; family Saturniidae; genus Samia; species Samia ricini. The sequence continues at coordinate 25,820,551 of AP028159.1, read as the reverse complement.
ATAATACCTATATCCAGTGATACATACCTACATACTCACAAAGCGGAAGATAGTGCGAAACAACATTACGTAGAAGATAATTTTGCTGTGATACGGTAATCCTGATTATTTGCAAACGACATGTTCGATAAAGATATTCTGCTAAGTAGGTACATAAGGTGCCAATTATTATCAAAATAATAAGAATTCAATATGGTTCAATGTAGAAATGTAGCAGTGGATTTTTTTTGTAGCATACCGCGTGTACTCGAGTACAAAAACCCTTAATTATCGAAGTACAAACTACACTCGTTGATTAATTTTATATCATATGTCTTTATAATATGAGTACTCATTTTAAGATTTATTTGTAATCTCTACTACATATCGAATATGTTTGCCTAGATCTTGACGTGTAAAACATTAAGAAAACTGTTTCTCTTAATAAATAATAAAATTGAAGTGTCTGTTTGTAATGTCAAAATTAAATATGTTAACGATACCTATAGGTATCGTATACCAAAAATACAATTTTTTGATTTATTGTCTGTCTCTCTGGCTGTTTATAGCGGGTAATCTTCGGAACGGCTGGACAGATTTTGACAGGGCTTTTTTTTGCAGATAGCTGAAGTTACTCCGCTTACTTAGGGTATTTTTAATTTACAAAAAACTATTAGGATTCCGCGTAAAAAAAAACTAAAACTCATAAAAACTTGAATAAAATCCGATTTTACTAGCACGTGCTTAAATTTATGAGAAATATTTTTACTCTATAATATTATTAAATAAAATTAAAAACATTTTAAAAAGAAATGCAGTGTAAAATAAATGAAAAACGGGTGCAGCCGCGAGCACACAGCTGGTATATATATATATAAGATGGAAGAAGATAGACAGCAATTGATAAATTAATCAAGTAAGTAATTAAGCCCTTATAAATATTGCTCGCAGAACCGATGCCCGATGGGCTCAACGGGTTGTCGAATGGCTACTACGCACCGGAAGACCTAGCATGGGTAGGCCCCCCACAAGGTGGACCGACGATCTAACGAAGGTCGCGGGAATCCGCTGAATGCGGGTGGCGCAAGACCGGTTGTCGTGAAGATCTTTGAGCAGACCTATATTCAGCAGTGGACGTCTTTCGGTTGAATGAATGGCTTATATATATAAGGAAAATGGGTTCTTTTGACGCTGTTTATTTTTTGTTATTTATTCCATCGAACCTTTCTCGTATTTTTTTTTTCAACATACTCTTATGTCTGTGAAGATAATATATTTCTTTAATTATGTGTTATTATATTGTATAATGTAAAGAGTTTAGTTTCTATGGTTAAGAAGGTCAAGCTGGCCGTTATGATATTTTCTTACTTGTCAAATATCTTTTAAATTATAATTGTATTAATTGTATTTTCAGTTTGGACTTGTAAAAAAATAAAACTTAAAATGTCGTTTCTTTATTAAAAAGCAACACATCGTTTATATTAATTGTCCTTTATTTATCTTATATGTATATTTTTCCCGTTAATAAAAACAAAAGACTCTTAATAAAAACAAAAGATTTTTCTTCATACTTTTTATTTAGATTAGGTATAAATGAATGCACACTTTTTCACTCACACCTTAAGAACATATGCAACGCGGGCGGAGATGAGGGCACCAGCTAGTTACTTATAAACAGAAACATACTTTTTGCATTTCCTGGTCTAATCTTTGATTTATAGTTCATTTACGATGACACAGCTCATTAGTTTTAGCACTTGAAGACAGTATGGATCGATGAATGATCAATATCTACAATGTCTCCAATTTTTCGGTATTAAGCATTTTCTAGTTATGACCTAGTAACCAGTGTATTAGATCAAGTAAACTAGAGAACCAGCTTTCTTTCTAAGGTTAGTTTAATCCTTATTTATTTATATATCTTTACTTAACATCAGGTGACTTCATGGTCAAACACAATCTCTTTAATAAAAAAAATATATAAATAATAAATATTTATGCTTTTGTATAAAAAATAATTATTAACAGGATTTTATTAATTACATATATACGGGTCTATCAATTTATTGCTAATTGGCAAGCAATAATTGAGTAGATTATGACCTTATTGATGATACGAAATATCAGTCAAGTTATTACAGCATATAACAAGCAATAAATTAGGATCCAGTTTGTATACTATAAGACTAGGAAGTAAAGGAGCGGTCTAACAAGTGCCCGCAATAAAATGCATAGAATGAATAAATAATCGTGTGAAGATTGGTATCCGGCTTCGATTCCATTCATTTTCTTCTGGCTCGGAGTTTTTCTCGACGCGTGATGCAATCGCGGATGTGCCGCCTCTAACTATCCATTGTACTGACATAATATGTAATTATGTTTGTTCATTAACTGACCAAACAGGTGTCATGTTGCGTATTTGTTCGTCGTCTAATGGAGAAAAAATACGCTACATTCGTATTCTACACCATTGATGAAATTTTCTTTAAAAACCTGTATTGAAAAATGGTTTTCTAAATTATTTATATTAATTTAAAGACGATGGTAAGATATATCACGCATGGCGGATAGATCAATCGACCAGCAATGAGTATTATTTTGTAACTAATGGTCAAACTACAAGTTTGTTAAGCTCAAACAAAATATAATATTTTAATACAAATACACTTAATAAAGAAGAAACGCATGTATATAAATAAGGTCTAGTACTGCTGTAGACTGAAATATAAAAAATGCACTAAAAAGTAATTACTTTATTTATTTAGTTTATGTGTAATTGTGATAGAGTTTAGGCAGTTATTTCCACTTGTAAATGAGTACATTGGTTAACTCTAGTTGGCAACGACTCCAAAATTAACGAACCAGATTAATAAAGTAATTATTTATTTACTATTTAGTACATTTTTTATAGTTTATTCCACTGAAGTCGGTTTTTTGTTTTTAATTAAAAAAGTTATTTTTTCTACTTTTAAGTATAAGTATGTACTTTTAGGTACAACTGTGAGGCCTACTTCATAGCTTTAGAAAAAAATATATGAAACACGTGTAAGTGTCTATAATATTCGAGGATTTTTCTCAGTTTCGCTGAGTTCTACTGATCAGACCCCATTATGGTGGAAATGGGACCACCTCGGGAGTGTACTCCTTGTATTAAAAAAATATTTGCAAATCAGTCCAAAAATGGCGAGAAATCACATAACAAACATACAAAAAAACATACAGACGAATTGATAACCTCCTCCTATAATCATTTATCAACTATAGGTCGCCTATAATTAATGATCATTAGATATCTATGAGAGTAGAACTAGAATAATTACTGACACTTGCTTAGGGTTTCCTTCCACCTTTTATTTGAGTTAATAAATAAAATTAAGTTCAAACGCATGCTAAATTCGAGCAGCAAAAGTCGTTAAAGGGTACTAGCCTATTAGCTTATATCAATCCGTACCTAAATAAAAGACCACGCGAATGTGAATAGAAAAACTTGAAAGGAACAGCGAAATTAATCCGGATTAAAACGGATCCAAGGAATTTAGATCTACTATTAGGAAATCTACTAGTAGAACTTGCCAGTTTTTTATATGGATCTTAGAGGCCATAAGGCTTCACTTGCCAGTATGTCTACGATAGCTTCTAATACATCAGCCATACGGCTAAAGTAAATGTTCTCGTGCCAGATAATGTATTCATAATTTTAAAACGAATCATGTAAATTGATACAGTGGTTCTCAAGTTAAAAGCTGTATAAAAGACAGATTGGAAGACGTTGACTTTTCTAATCTGTATGGGTTCTTAACGTGTTAGATTAGATAGGCTCAACAGTGATGAGCGCGTTCAGCAAAATAACATCAGCAAAACAATGTAAGCACAATTTAACGATTAAATTTCAAACAGCTTGTAGGATTTCTAATAACTTCGATTAACTGAGTAGATGGAAGAATATTTTACAAATAAAATAGTAAACAATATTTGGTGTTTTTATTACTATTTGAGGTCACGTGCAAGTATTATAAAAAAAAATATTGCTGATTCGTCTGTTTTTACGGAAAACATTTAGACAAGGAACAAATAGTATTTATCGCTTGTTGAATATATTTCATATACTGTAATAACATTTATAGGCGCACCTTGAAACTTATATTGTTAAATAAAGAAATAACTTTTACCAAGAGGTGTTTGTGAGTTTATGGATATGTATATTTTAAAAGTTATAACAAGCAAGCTGCATCATTTACAGCGACTGCAGCTAAAGACTGACTGGTGATTTTAACTTGAACCCGCTGCCAGCACCACTACATTCAACATACTATAGATCACTTACCTACTTGCATAATACGCTCTAGGTAGGTACATAGATTTCGTAAGAGAACTCTTTTTATAATATTGATTTATATAGAGCCAATTCCACGGAAATTGTATGAGACTAACAGCTACTCCGAGTTTTTGTGATCTTATATTTGATATAATTTCGGACTGAGCGCCCTAAAGGCAGGCGTCCACATATCCGCATCGTAAGTATCGGACGGATCGTATCAAACTGATTATTTTTACAATGCGACCACAGTATCAGCAGCGACTGGATTTTTCAACGCAACTACCAGCCACACTATAACACTTTCATTTGGATTTTCGTAGTGTTCGGTGGAATGTGCAAGATAATGGAGGATACGAAGAAGAAGAATTTGTTGTAATTGCTTGTTTGTTAATATGAATAATTAGGGTGTTTTTTAAATCATATATCTTTTTCTACTCTTGCACAATTGCCCTTAGTTGTGCCACGTCCATTTTGGAATAACACGTGTGAACAAGATGATAATCGTAGGTAAATGGCAAACGGAGCGAACGAACGCGTGGAGTCCGTCCACTGATCGGCATTCCGTATGATGACATCGGCATGCATCGCAAAAGTTGGCCCTCGGAGCGTCAGCATCGGCACTGCCGATGGGTAGCTTCGTATGATCCGTACCATGCGGATCAGTGAACGCGCTTGTATGACTTCCTATACAAAGAATACTACGATCCGTTTGATGCGATGCGTCCGATACGTACGATGCGGATATGTGGATGTGTGAGTCACACATGAGTCCTTCCAGGGTGGATGTTTTTATAGGTTGTCTTCCTCGTAGCCCAGGTCGTGAACCCCAGTATGAACGCAGTCTTCGGATTAGGAATTGAAGGATCGACGATAGGGGAGAAACTAAAAAAGCGCCATATATTAAACATGAACTAAACAAGTCAACATTACCCAGAATCCATGAGAAAGTTAACCGATTTTGCACCCCATAAGTTGTTGTTATTTTTAATTTTTAAATACATTTTTGTATCCACAATGGCATTTTTAACCTGATCACATACTAATTATATTAATAGTTATTTTTGATATATTTAAAAAGCGATGCTTATCTACAAGTATACTAATAAATAAAATTGAAGTGTCTGTTTGTAATACGAAAATAATATTACTAAATACATATGAATGTATATACGATACCAAAACCAAAAATACGATTTCAAAAATATTTGTCGGTCTATCTGTCTGTCTGTTTGTTTGTTCCGGGTAATCTTCGAAACTGTTGAACCGATTTGATGGGTTTTTATGTTAGATAGCTAAAGTTACTCCGCGCAACTTAGGCTACTTATTGTTCAAAAATCATTTAAGCTTCCGTATAGAAAAAAAATAAAAAGTATATCACGCAATGAAAAATATAAGCGCGGGCGCAGCCGCGAACACACAGGTAGTCTCATTATAAAATTAATGTCGCACATACATGTACAGTTTTTTCACTCTCAACTGCTTATAAATATTTCCATATTAATATTCACGAAATCTAGACTACGACTACTTGTTTTTTTTTACTTAACATCTATTCGTTACATTTTAAATAGTTTACCGATAGTAATGTATTGAACCAGGTAACAATAAAACTATTTTTTAGGCTCTTAAATCGAAGTCTTAAAGGTTTTTTTAAGACGTTGTGACGAGGTAGAAAGTCAAGACCTTGGCATTAGCCTTGCGAGTGGAAAACGATTGACGATGCGGAAGCGACCGCGCATTGTTTTAACTTAGATTACGTGGATCGACGACCGAGGAACGAGGTAAATGCGAGGGGTTTAGGGGGAGGCGAGGCGCGCGCGCGACGCCGAGACGTAGGAAACGGATGCAACCGCCAACTAATGACTTGATACTCGCACTCACAGGTAATAATTACTTGCAAGATACACGTCGTTAAGCAGCATTCAGTACTCGTTGCGTAATCAATATAAGTCGCCATGAGGTTTTTATGTAATATAGGTAGCGATTTTCTGGCACTTTGGAAATAGTATATTGAATACATTATTTGTAGGGAGATAGTAGAGATAATTAAACATTTAGTGTTGGAGTCTTGTTTTAATAAATATGATTACTCAAGACATACAAACTAAACGACTACTATCAGATGGTAACTTTCAAATATTCCAAGTAGGTAGGTATGGCATTGTTGACTTCATTCACTACTATTAAAATCAGACACCACAAAACATATTTATGATTAACAAAAGAATCACGTAAATCTGTTTTCAAGTTATCTGAAAAATAGAAAAAGAAATACTGTTTTTAGTAAAATGTGAAATCAAACACTATAACACAGAATTCATTGTTGCAATGTATATATTGATACATCAAGCTTGGATTGATAAAATTGTTCAAATATCCGCTCAATAAAAATGTACGTTATTTTGAAAACAAATGCGACGCGATGAACAAAACAAATGACTTACAATAAACTAGAATAAACATTATTACGAGAAACCGTATTATTATGCTTTAGAGGTCATTCTTTATCATATTTTTAATATCAAAGTGACAAATGTGGAAATATCTAGATTATGTATTAAAATATAAAATAGTTTATATTAGTTTTAGATAAAAATTTCAATTACATTACATACAGACTGAGAACGACAATGATTTATCAAATAATACCTATGTATATAACATTTTATTTAACGATGATAAGAATATTACTTTTTTTCTCAAAATGTCTACAAAAAAAAGGAAAACTAAAGCGAGCAACAATATTATAAAATTGTATGGAAAACAAATTATTAATTATGTGTGCCTATATAATCTTTGAAGTTAAGACTTCTTTAACGGCGTGGAGCGATTCTTGGTGGGCGAAAAACTTTAGTTTCGATTTACCAATGCAATGACGTCAGCCGTCAACATTCTCGAGTATGTCAAGTAAAAGATGGTGTATAAGTGCTGCCGCTTAGAGATATATAATAAAATTTATACTTACGTAGGCTAAGTTTTTAATATGAATAAACTATATGAAATTGTTTAAATAATTATTGCTCGGAGCGCCAAAAATGTAAAAATCAGACAACTGTTTAATGTTAATACTTAAAATTATGAAATTTAAACATTAAAAAACAGTTAGTCCAAGGTTTAGAAGGTTAGAAGAAGGTTTAGAATTTTCACTTTTGTCGGCAACCCCATGGCTGCTTAGTTTTTTTTGGACATATGGCAAACAGGAATTCAGTATAATTTTTTAGCAGTCATCTAAGATTGTAAGTTCGCTAAACTTCTCTATAGAGGTATAAGCTCTCATGTGATTCTGCCACCTATAGGATCTCAGCGACAGTTATTCTAATATGAGCCCACTCAATATTTTACTTAACCGAAAACTCAGACTCATATAACATTGGATAGATGGATTCGAACTTATATCCGCGGTATGTATTACTGTAGTAATCCTAAAACCACTAAAAGACGCACGAAACGGACCGCTTACATGGTACGGCGAAAAACCGAACTGGCCGAAGTTATCTGTTACTTTATGGAGACTGTATGGATTTTATGGCTATGTTAACGTTACCGCTACAGCAGTAGCATTTTTTTTTTTTACGACTGATAATTTCAACGTCTGTCATAAAGTGTATGCGGTTCCGTTCGCGCTTCTATTATGGCTTTAAAATCAGTCGATAATACCTTCCATCTTCACATAAAATATTAGGAACACTTCGTGTCCATCCATTCACCAATTCAACTAAAAGACATTTCACTTCTGGACATAGGTTTCCCTCAAAGATCTCCACAAGGAACGGTCTTGCACCACCCGCGTCTAGTGGATTCCCGCGACCTTCACCAAGTTGTCGTTCAGCTTTGTGTGGGGCCTACATACACTGTGTATTCTAATACGTGACAGCCATTCGAGAACTCGTTGGCCTCATAAACCATCAGTTCTACGAGCAATGAGGAATGTTTGGCAATACTTCGGGTAATGTCAGTTACTTTTGTTCTTCTGCGGATCTTCTTATTTCTGATTCGATAACGCTTTCTTGTACTAGCTATTACGTACTGACTGAAACAGTACCTTCGGAATAAAACAGCAGCGCGAGCGCTGTTGTTTCACGAGTAGTCGTATGTCCGACTTTGTTATTTCCGCAACCAAATCATACACAGATTTTACCACATTTATACGAGATAATATTATCAAATACAGTCGACTATCTTATCGGTACTCTACTAGGAAAATGATTCTGAATCAGTAGTTACCATATAAATTTTCCAAGTGTCTTCTCGTGGTCTAATTGACTAACTTAGCTGTATATACAATGGTAAATCTAAATTTCACCTGAGACCATATAGCCTTTAAGGGAGAGCGGGATCGTGTTATGTTACAGTGACCGCAGGCCAACAAAAACAAGTCGAGAGTGTGTCCTCAATCGTGCGTGTCGTGCGGTCCTGCCAATCAGGATGAGGGTTGTCACTCCGTCAATTACTAATTGTTCTTTATTAATATCTACAGAATATTTTCCTTTATCTTTCCTAGTTTGATATCGTTAATGAAACATCGTAATTAATTAATATTGCTGGTGATTTTTACATAAATTTATACAGTTAAACTTAGACATTAGTTTAATACAAACTTATTTGACGACCGGAAAAGTAGGAGGGAGTCCGTGGGTCTGGTGTTGTCCCTACCTACTTATGGTTTTCCTAAAAAACCACACCTAGTCTATACATATAGGACCTATGTACATGTTTCTTATATTATATACAATTACGGTATTACGGTGCGACTGCCATTCTGAGGTCTCGGGTTCGATCCCGGGTCGGGTTAAGTGGTATTGGTTTTTTTTTTCTACTCAGTATCATCCCGGAGTTTAGAATTTGTGCCCGATATGGCGACAGGCTCACCCCTGTCACATCTAAGACGGAACTAAGCTCGGCGAAATATGGGTGGGGTGTAGTTTTCGCTATTTCACCTCTGCCTAACCCTTCGAGAATAACAGGCATGAGCTTATGTATTTATGCATTACCATCACACATAATTCACATAGCTCTACCTGATTTAATAAATTATAGAAGTCAACGTATCTCAGCGTATCTGTACTCACTGGTTAGTTAGAAAGATAATGAATTATATCTGAGAATCACATTACTGAGAATCCCCTTTAAACTTATCTCTTATCCTGGATTTGATCATAATGGCAAATTATCTCCTTTTCCATAGTGCTTGAAATTATTATGAGAAAAATTGTTAATATTACTTAAGTTACCATACACTTCTTATTACGTATATTATTATTAAATATTGTAATATGTTTTACATATATTTATTATCCTGAAAATAAATAAACGTTTTGATAAAGGTGTTTGAAACAACTCTCGGCGTTAACCCTCTCCGAAGCTGCATTATAGTGATGATCATGAGAATATTGTAAATAAATTTATTGTCCTGAGAATAAACAATTATTTTGATAACAATGTATGTTTGTTACAACCCTTAGTGTTAACCCTCTCCGCGGCTGCATCGGTAGGCGGTGGGGCAGGGGCAGGAAGCCGCAGGACATCCGACACGTACAGGAAGCAAAACCAGTTTCAGAGTCTTTGTCCCTCGCAACCTCTCGGCCCCTCATCCCTGTCCCGCTCTCCGCTTGTCTGACCGCATTCCTTCAAGCTTTTAGAACCTCTGAGCGTAAGAGCACCCTTTCTTGGTGCGTGCGCCCGCATATATCACTTTTTTAAACACACAAATTAGGTAGGTGCCTATAACAAACTTGATGTAATGTACGTACCCATCATGTTTAAGACGCAGATAGAGATAGAATACCACCAAATTAAATTTTGAAATAGTCGATACCGTTTCCATTTATTCTATTCAGGGTGACAAGTGTCAACACGATACAAGAAATAAAATTGTTTATACCAAGTAAAAGTTTGCTCGAAATTTTATATTAATTCTCGTTATATTGAAAATCTATCACCAATCCTAATCAGTTCTTATCTAGTAAATCTTAGATCATATCGTATCATAAAAATAAAGTAATTGCCCGACATTAACTTACGGACGGTTTCAAATCGAATCTTAACTTTTAGATTGAGATCAAACCATAAAGAAATCGGTTTTTCTAGCTGATCACTTACACTGATCTGAGACTTTAGGCGGAAATAAAAGTTTGACATTTTCGATTTCACTAGGTAAGATTGAGATCGAGTCACTGGTACATGAATAGTAATTTATTGTCGCGGTTGTACATCCCTGTAATAAGCTATAATTTTCCAATATAATTCCTAGATTATTATATTCCTGTATTTATCGACAATTACGTAGATGGTAAAATGTTTCTTTAAATAAAACTATTAATTAAAATTGAATTCGTTTTCAAATTGAATGTTCTGATCGATTTATAATTATTATATCAAATAATTCAATTGTGCTTCCTACATATACAGATATATATATATATTATTATCACGTCAAAATACGTTAACATTTTAAAATCTACTCATGTAGTCACGACAATTGTCAAAGTAATTCGCACGATTTACTGACATGTTAATAAAATAGTTTATTGCTTTATATCAATTTCACTCTGCATTAATATATATCCGTTACACAGTTATTACTGGTTGGATATAAAAAAATACTCATGTGTATATAATATATCATAAAGTCACGTATTTTCTGTGTTCGAATGTGCATCACTCAAAATCTTCTGAAATTCAAGTATTTTTACATAGAAGTTTCGTAATAATAATAAAATTACTTTATTTGTAAGCAAAGACGAAGCACTAGCTAGTATGTACTCCCTAACTTATACTTATTTTAAATTCGAACATATCAACATATTAGTTTCTTTTTTCTTATCATACGTTTCACGATCTCCCTTTTTTATTCATTCAAATAATTAAACTGATATAAGATATAGTTATATAGGAAATGAAATACGTGGTTTTTACGAGGAGGAGGAAACTACAAAAACTCCGATAGACATGATGACTAGTACGTAAATCTGTTTACATGCGTGTATGTATCCGTCTGTTATTTGTAGATAGTATAAATACATCAGACTAGCCGACAAATGTCTGATTAACTTCACCGTATGTCTCCGTCAAGCGGAAAAGCTTCAGCACCCAAAATAACCGCTGAATATTTCCGACTCGTATTCCGCGCGACTTATGAAAATGTTCTCTAAAGACGGTCGGCGTGCGCGCAACTTCCGGAGTAGCGATAAACATGGCGGCAGCGCGCCAACATGGCGATGTTTCCGGTCGCGCTGATTCACATGTAATGGACAAATGACTCCGGCTCGCTCACTGCATATCTGTATAATGATTCAGCAAACCACAACTTTATTAGTGTCCATACAACAATCATATATGTATTAAAATATAATTATCATATTAAAAGTCAATTTACACATAGAAAACTTAAAAGAAATAATCATTAAATATGCAGTAAAATGTACATATCAATGTTTATATATGCACATGTAGGTAGCCTTGGATATTGTATGGTTAATTCACTTTTATCAATGGATGGAAATCGATAAATTCAATAATGCCATTATGTATCATCAAAACTTACACCCGTATAAAAGTTAATCATACTTGATAAAAAAAAAAGAAATCACCACAGATCATCACAAGTTACATAAAACTTTAAGTGTTTTAAGTAGGCTTTTCATATAATTATTAAGTTTAAATTAAAACGTAACGAATATACAATTCAATACTACTTAACTATTAAATAACAATCAATTTCATAGTAATCATGTAAATTTATCCGTGATATTCCGTAATTTTAAAATTAGTAAAATTTTAAGAAACACATCAAAATTATCTGCTAGAGAATTCGGGATCTTCAAACATCCAAGAGGAAATTGGACGAGGACGTTTCTTTGTCTACCATTATTAACTCACAATAACACAGTTTCTCTCTGGACCCAGATCTAAAGACAACGTAGACGAAGTACAAAATAAAAGTTTTGGAAAAACTCTAATAATTTGCTTTGGATCTTCAAAGACCAAGGCAAGGAAACATATATTAATTTTTTTTTAATTTATTGTTATTTTAACTACGTTATTTTTATATTCTTTAAGTGTCTACAAAAATATGGTTAAATTAAGAAGTAATTTATTTTATTAATTTTTTATAAATTTAATATGTTTTTATCAATCGGCCGACTCCGTATTCTTTATCAAAAGCGCGTCAATTCGTCTACAAAGTCGTACAAAATTCGTGATTTCTGTTAGTGCTCAATTGTGCGATGTTGTTTATTTTAAACACGTGATTCATAAAGTTACGTACGTACGCGCCTTGAAAAAATATAGAACGCAGTATACTCTGCTTGTAAGTAAGACTTTATTAAAAAATCCAGATCAGTATAATAGTTAATGTCAGCTGATCCGGTCATTATTTTAACTTCGTATTATATGCGATGATGCTGATGCCGATGATGTGAAAGCGATGATGGCGCAGAGGGTGTGTGGACGGATGCTTCATTCGACGCGGGTTCGATCCCACCTACCCAACTCTAAAATCGGCCTGAGATTTCGGTAAAGGAAAACATCGTGAGGACACCATAGCATGATGGTAGGGCATTTTCTAATGATGCCCGCCTGGGTAGCTACCACCCTCAAGTTTGAAAACCTGACACCAAATACCAATGGGTGTGTTCCGGCAGCATCACTTGAGAACCAGTACTTAGACTTAGTGTGTTTCCCATCCTGGACTAGACCTTAGCAAGAGGCTTGGCTCCCACTTTTGAGCGGCTAGTAGACGAGCACGCTCTGTAAGACTAGTTCATGTATTATAAAGATTATTCCGCACTCGTTTACAGAGCGGTTCGCCCCAACAACCTCAGGATAATTTGTTTTTGAGCAAGCTACAATCTAAGCATTTTTTCATTATTTCGAACCAGATTTTTATTACCAAACGCCGATGATAAGAAGCCGGGAAAGTTACACAAGAAATTTTATAAAATCCTAGGCCACCGAATCAAATGGGTAATGATGCCTGGAACCAAGACAATCTGGAATCAATCACAGCAATATTTAGAATAGAAACTAAACAAATTGAATTAAGGTATCAAATTTTTCCAAATTGTGAGTAGTTCCAAAAAGGAGAAGATCGAAGTACCTACGTAAGTTTTAGTACAAAAAGGCAATATTACGCATGCAATTACGCATGCTATCTGTGATTCAAGTCCTAAAAGGCGATCAGGCATATCGCTGAAATTTTGAATTTTATCTTTAAGGTAGAATGGATTCGTCTAAGACTAGTGCACCAAGTATTCTCCGATGACTGAGATCTAAAAGTATAATTCCTGGAGCAATAGAAATAAATTTATGAAAAATATTTTCACTGTCCAAAGTTTTAGAGGGCATTTAGAAAAATTTAATTCTAAACCAATTTGTTGAAATTTATCCTTTAAAAATTTTAAATCATTAAGAACAGAGTCAACATCACCGCTTAGAGTACCATCATCCAGGAACCACAAATTAAATTTGGAACTGATGTTTTCTATTAAATGTTTCTAGAACTGCAAGGATCAAAATGGCTGGTCACTTTTACTTCACTGGTCATGGACTTTTTGGTCATTGCCGACAGCCAACAGAGGAATGTAACAAACTTTGTTCATAAATTAATTTAGACGGAGAATGGTATACCACACTGCCAAAGAAAAGGGTAAATGGAAGGAGTTTTGTCTCTTACACACGACAAGAAAGTACTTCTGTCTAAGGTGTTAAAATCATTTTTCACATCTACCTTAAGCAAGACTTCCACACTTTCATTTTTTGTACCAAAACCACGTTGAACAGGTCTAAAATAATGAGATAAAGTGTTTTTAATTGAGCGACAACACAATTTAGCAGTCAGACGGCGATATGTTGAACCAATGTCAATAAGCCTGTAATATCTTTTTTGGTTAAGGAAACTTTACCGGACAACAAAAACCCAGCAATGAAACGCTGCTGGCGTTTAATACGCTTACTCCGATCAGATCTTTTAAATGTTGGGCAGTAAGGCTGTCCAATCCACGCCACGCAAGCAACTTCTAAACCATTAACCTGAAGGCACGGGCCCATCCGGTCGGACGGTAGTATTATATTAATTAAATATAACTTTGTAATAGTTTAATATAAATAACTGTATGTGCTATTTAGAAGAAATAAGACAGATCTAGACTTAATAAAACATATAGTAATTATCTTCACACTCGGCAATTCTATCGCATGGCAATACATTATTATAAGCTGTTGTAAATAAAAAAAAATTTTTATTTGTAATGTCAAAATATTTTTTATACTAAATAGATACGATACCTACACCAAAAATACATTTTTTTCAAGTTTGTCTGTCTGTTTTCCTTGCAATCTCCGGAACGGCTATGTGGATTTTGAAGGGACTTATTTGGTAGATAGCTGAAGTTACACTAGGTAACTTAGAGTACTTTTAATTTTCGAAAATAATTAAGGTTCCGAGTAAAATAATTAAAACACATAAAATATTAAATAAAATCTGATTCAATGCACAGTTTTATGGGCAAGTGCTTGAATTTATGAGAAATATTTTTAATTTATCTTAGCACTAATTAAAATTAGGATTCCGTATTAAAAACAAAATGCAGTGAAGAATATATGAAACGCGGGTTCAGCCGCTGGCACACAGCTAGTTTATTATTAAAAAAATGTCTAGTTTTTTCCTTAAAGAAGCCTTTACGTTGCCTGCAAAAGTATTTCCACAAAGACAGCATGATACAAAAATCTCATACTCGTACAATTTACTATCTATCACAAGGAAAAGATAAGTTTTCTTCCATGTAGATAAAAAATATCATAAATTCTTGATATAGAGCACAGTTTGTAAAATAATATTCTTGTTATGCACGTATTATTTGGTTTTCAAGTCCGTTTAAGAAACACCAGAAGAAATAAAAATTCAAAGAAATATTCAATTTAATTATAATTCTCAAAACCTAAACATAAAAACATCCTCGACCTATATTCACGATAATATTCTCGACTCATCTCACTCGGTCTTCCTTTTATCTTTGATATCAGGATCACATGAACGTTCTGTCACATTAGAATCGTATAAGTACCTTTTTTTTTTTTTTTTTTTTTTTATATTTGGGAAATGCATTTACGCATCCTCCCTCACATCTCTAAACCGGAAGCAAAATCTCCCGGATTAGAGATGCCAGGGGGGTATGTGGGGCTCGCCCGGCGTGTGGTGCAAGGAATACCCACTAAAACCCACGGTACCATCTGCCGCCTTTCTTGGGGGTGGCACGGGATAGGGTGACATGCACCGCATCACCCCAGCGGCTGGCGGTAAATGACAGGTAGACAACCTGTCATGCCGAGTCGGGCCCCTTCCTATTTTTCGCTCAGGGGGGTGCTTGCTACAAAGCTACCCCCTCTTATCTGCTGCCAGCAAAAATGTCTCGCCCCTCTCCTCCTTGGGTTCTTATAACAAGAACTCCAGGGGAGAAGGACTTGAGACGGGTGGGGCCTACTCAAGGTGGCAGAATTGCACGGGCGAACCGTGCTCTTCTGCCACCCACCCTTCTGCGGCGGAGAAGATCCGCCAAGGGATTCTCCTCCCGCTCCTTCTCTGCGGCCTCCTTCTGCAGCAAGACTTGCTCACAGAAGGAGGCCACAGTTTGCCAGACCCTCTCACTGCCGAGCATGGCTCTCACCACACTCGGCAGTGACAGGTCCGGTCCCATCTCTGCCACCACATTACGACGCTGCTCGACCCACGCAGCACACTCTGCCAAAGTGTGCTGCGCGGTATCCTCTGCAGCGCCGCAATGATGGCATTCTACTGTCGGCTCCCTCCTGGCTATCTTGTGCAGATACCACCCGAAACAACCGTGTTCGGATAGTATCTGCACAAGACGGAAGCTTAGGGAGCCGTACCTCCTACTCATCCATTCCTGGAGGTGCTACGTGCTACCGTGCTACGACCGTAGCGCACATCCACCAGATGCTCCTCCCAACGCCGAAACGCTGCCTCCCTCGCCCTCCTCTTCTCCTCCACCACCTCCGCGTGTGCAAAACGGAGCCCTCCACCATCTCTCCTCGCCGCCGTGAACCGGTACACGGCGGCGAGCACCTCCGCTTCACGCTCCCATGGCAGGGATCCTGCGAGTACCAGGGCTGCCGACGCGGACACCGTGCGGTAACCGCGTATCGCCCTTATCGCCACCGTGCGCTGCGTAGCCCGCAGCACACGGATGTTATGGGCATTAAGGGCGTCCGCCCAGACCGGTGCCCCATAGACAGCCATGCTCCGCACGACCCCTGCGTGGAGCTGACGACACTTCTGGCCTGGTCCTCCCAAATCTGGGAGGAGTACCGGAGTACCCAAAATACCGGAGTGCCTCAAGTATCACGGCATGTGGGAGGCTGTTGAAGGCGTTAGCGATATCCAAGGACACCACCAACAGCCTATCTCCCTGGGAGGTAGCCGCCATCGACCATCTTTTTAACCTCATGAGGGCATCCACCGTTCAGCACCCGGATCGTATAAGTACCTACCTACCGTACATATATGTAAAGTATGTTCTACCAATCTCTCCGTGATTTTTATTAAAAAAAAACAATAAAACTACGACTTACAATACTCTAAAGAAAGTAAAATGTTTTATCTATTTTATCTACAAAGTACCTAATAAAATTATAAAAATTTAGTTATGTTTAGTGAATTACGCTGAACCATAAATAGTAGTAGAATTATTCGTCCAATAGGAGTGGCGAAGAGACATTTATATATCCATACTGCCTATTCTAAAGTTCAATCAAGTATCAATATTAGTAAGACGATGACCATCCTTCTAGAACGTTCAATGGAATTTTCGTGACACCTCAGAATAAACGTATAACCAAACTAGGTTGACAATCTTCTCGTGCATCCTTTATAGCTCAAGCAGTCCAGCAGCGGTGCATCGTGTGTTTCCCTAACCATATCTTTATTTAATCAAAAAAAGTTACAATAATAAAATACAATTCTAAAACTATAACAATCTTAAGAAAATAAACAAACAGTTGAAAACTACACAAACTACACTTACTGACTAGACTACGAACTAATAGGGGACACGGGGAAACCGCATCAGGGCTATTCCCTTCGACGGTGGCCTCTCCTTTGTCCGCGCCTACGGACAAGTCTACTGGGTGAGGCACACAAGGTGCGTCCCTCGTGGAGTAATCTTCTGAGTTGCTGGGAGCTAATCCTGCTATCGATCGGACTCTGAGGGGTCAGGGAGATGTACCCGATCTATACGGGTCATAGACACGGTCCTCCTTCAACTACCTAACCAAACTATATTACGTAAAACGCTATCAAAATTACATTATATAGGGTCCAATAACACAAGTTATTGAATTAAAGAAAACAGCTGACTGAGGTGACGTCAAAAGCTTACAGAAGCATAAATATCTCGCGTTAGAATTTACAATAGATAAATAATGTATAGGTTATAATTTGGCAATAGGCTTACATATGTTACGGCGACAAGCGAAGTGAACAAGGTTGTCGCACCGCTTGGCCGTGGCAGTGAACTTAACTTTCTTCGGGTGGCAACGCCTGCGCGTGCGCCGCGCCGCACCTTGCGTCGACCAACCGTGAACCGTGTTAAATAATAATCCATCCACATGAATTTAGTTTTAACTTTTCCAACTTTAATATTTATGAGAAAAATGATGCTATCAAAATACTAGACAAGTACATATGTGTGAGAATTTCACATTACATTCGTATCCTATAATTAACTTATATAATTCTGGATAACCATAGCAGTAATAAAACTGCAATTATTTTAAGTATATACAACAACAAATATGATAGATTTCTCTGACTGATATTGCTCTTAGCTAATTTGAATATAATCAATTTCAAAAATCTATATCAACTGAATTAACATACATAACAATATATATTAGTATAGTTTGTCTGTGAATCGTGCTCGCTCTATATAACTAAAATAAATACGATAGTAATGATACGTGAGATACCTATCTTTAGCAAATACCAGAAACTGATATGTTTTCGTTTTTATCTTTACGACAATGTTGAAATAGATGTAAGATAGGTAGGTTACCCACTATATATAAAGAGGTATAATTACGCGCGGTAAAAAAAAAATCATCGCTTATTGCAGCAATGTACGTTCTATAGCGGAGGCTTTGATCGCTGTCCGCGATCCCATCCTACTTCCGCGTAACTCATCCCGCTGCGCGACCTAGCCTAGGCTAGGCCGGGTCTCCTCGTTATCATCGAACCCGTTACGTGACGCGCATGACCCGGATCCTCGACCGCTTCGCAGTAAATGCGCACACAACATTGAAAACCACTATAACTGTCACAGTACCTACGACGATACAACATTTTTATAATAAAACAAAAACCTTTACATCTTTACATCGAGAACCCAATGTTGTTTCATTTTATTCTATTATCTAACTTACTTAACGTAAACAATAAATCGTAAGAAAGTTTTATATTAATCAACTAGCTGTGTGCTCGCAGCTGCGTTCGCGTTTCATACATTCTTCACTGCGTTTTAATTTTTTTATATGGAATCCTAATCATTTTCCTAAAAAAATGTACTACTGAAATAAAGTAGAAATATTTGTCATAAATTATAGCACTTGCCCGTAAAACTGTGCATTCAATCGGATTGTATCCAATTTTTTATGAGTTTTTTTTTATTTTACGCCCAATCCTGATTATTTTCAAAAATTAAAAATAGGTACCTACTTACCAGCTATCGACCAAAAAAAGGTTCGTCAAAATCGGTAGAGCAGTTCCGGGGAGATTACCTGATACAAACAGAGACAGACAGACAAAAATTTTAAAAATTGTATTTTTGTATAGGTATCGTATTCATTTAAAACTATTTTATAAAAAAAAAATTGTCATTACACACAGACGCTTCAATTTTATTCATTAGTATAGATTCTTGTTACTTATTATAGTTATGATTATTTCAATGGTCTACAATATCAGATTTATGTGTCGATTGTGACTGACTTCGTTCTTAACAATTACAGTAGGCATTTTAATGGATACAACGTGCTACTTATGAGTAATCTTAATTAGTAAGAAGTAAAATATGCAAAATGTAAATTTGACTAGTGTTTACCTTGTGACAATATGTACATCCATTTATAGTAATCAAAGCGTGTACAATCCAAGGAAATGTAATTAATATAACAAGTAGAGTGTATGATGGACCGCTACGTTAACTGGTGACACTTATCAAGTAGGCTGGAAGCGAGCGGTATCCACGTACCGAGCCATTACAGGGCGTGAAGAATGTCGCCCCTTGCTAGACCACACAATTCTGAATGTTACAACCGTTTTTATTACAATTCGAACTAATAAGGATAATCCAAAAGATATTGAACATATAATAGCTTATTAAATGTGAAATTGTTAAAGAATAAAGCTTTTAATATCAGTATAATTTTGTATTAAACATCAAGTATGTAGCAAAAAAAACGTATGTACATATATAAAAATAGAAAAAACATAAAGATCAACAGCGAAATCGTAGAACTCTTAAGAGGTCATGCGGCGGGGAAAGCTTTGAAAATAGACATTTTACAAATCTATTGCTATTGCGTTGCACCCCAAAGAAAGAGTTATGAAACAGGAAAGAGGCCCCTGCAGCTCGGGCTGATTTTAACTACGCCAAATACACGCAAATATCACTTCGACTACGAAGGGTACTTACTAACCCTGTTTCCTTGGCCAAAACTAAACCAATTTTTAATTTTCTATCTGTTATAGAATAAGCAAGAATTTGCCAATGCCTCAACTTTTTTTAAAATTTTATCCATCAAACTTTTTACGAACGTCTGAAAATCGAGCATTTTCTACAATAACTAATTTACAGAAAAAATCAACGTACGAGCGTGGCGATGGTGGATATATATCATTTGGTATAAAAATATTTACCATAATACCAGGAAGGAAATAGTGGACTACGTTCATATGGAATAAATTCCGCTCGTATATCCTCTTAACTACAACATAACTAAAGCTGATAATCGTTAAGGTTAAATATCTACATACGTATTTTGTTTATCTAGAATATAGTATTTATAAATTACTTACTGCATATAATATGAACAAATTTAAGTCACGTGCTACAATTTAAATAATCGCATCGTGACGTAAATTTCATATCTGATTACGTGAAATCTACAACTCTAACATTATCAGATACATAATCACTGAAATACCACAATGTATCTTCATAATATCATTTCCAATTTCTTCAAGCATATATATCATTCTCAATTTCTTGAAACACAACAATCAAATAAATTGCGGTAGCTAACGTATGTACTATAAGTCGGTATTACATTATTTTTTTACTTGTGATACAATTTTGAAAGTTAACTAATAGTTACTAAAAATTCCCAAAACACCAATTCATCTTTAAACGAAATACAAACAGCTGTTTTCAAAGCCACTCTTCAAGTGTCAAAGTCGAGTATGGTTACCGCTAACTGCAACTAGTCGCTTCACTCAGCAATACAAACTTCCATCATTCATTACTGTACGAACATTCAACACGAAGAAGTATATAAGTAAGGTAGTTTTTTTTGTGCTCTGGCTTTACCAAGGATTTTTTTTCAAGCTACGCTACTGCAACACAGAATGACTTAATGTGTATTATACTACGAATAATTACTCATTACACGAAGTTATTTTTCACTTTAAAATTAGAATCCGTGTGTTTCAAAATATAATTCACATCGACATCTGAATACTGAGCTAATATTGTTCAGTATGACGGATTATTGACGGATATTGCTACTGCTAGGTTAGTCTACTTTGCTTACTTTCACAGCTTAATGTCTTACGGTATTTTGCTGTGGGGTACAGCAGCAGAGGTAGACACCATTTTTACGTTACAAAAAAGAGCTGTTCGTGCAATATATATAATATGGGACCTCGCGAATCTCTAAAGAACAAGTTTCAAGAATATGATATCTTAACTTTGCCCTCCCAATACATCTTCGATAACTTAATGCATATTCGTAAAAATTTAGACAAGCTAGATCTAGTGAATGATCGTCATAATTGTAATACTAGAAGTAAAGACAAGTTGGCCGTCCCACGCTTTAGGTTAAGTAAGTGTAATAAAAGCTTTATAGGTAATAGTATTCGGTTTTACAATAAGATCCCAAGTAACATTACCGATTTACCTGACAATAAGTTCAAGTATTATGTCAAGCAAGTTTTAATCTCAAAAGGTTATTACAGGGTGGATCATTACGTGAACGATAGTGATGTCTGGAATTAACCCACATCTCTGTGCTTCCACTAACATTATTAAAACTACGATTTGTATAGTTTTTTATATGACAAAAAAAAATGATATATGTAATATTTATGAAAAAAAAAGAACCAGATCTAGTTTCTTGCCGGCTCTTCTCGGCTGGGATGTTTTCCGAACCGGTGGTAGTGATTTAGACGTTCATAAGCGCCTCCTTAGGGCTTAAATTGAATAAATAAATTTTGATTTGATTTGATTTGAGTATCGAAGAGTTCTCTACTTACCGTATTAAGCCGAAAATGAAAAGTTGTCAATAAATTTGAATCTTACACTCACTCCTAAAATGTTACCATCCAGTGATGACAACTTTGCAAATAATTATCGTAAAAATATAATAATTTGATATGAATGTACGTTATTCGATAGCGTTTTATTATCGTTAAGAAAAAATACGATACTTTTGCTTATAAGATAATCCATTAAAAACAAAATCACCTTCATTATTACGATATCAACTGCATAAAGTATTTAAGTGCTTTAGTTTTAATTATTTTTCGTGCGATTAACAAAACTTTGTTGGTTGCTTGGATTTATCTTTAAAGACATACGATTTATTTAAATATATAACTAAAAATAGTTGACAATATGGAGTATGTGTCAATGTTATCCAAGAGACTTAAACTTGACACTGCCATTGCGTTTTTTTTTTTAACTAGCTTACGCTGTTGACCTGAGGGGCCTTTACAGCTTCACCGAACTTTATGGTGAGTGCTTAAGGTACTATCCAAATAGTTAGTCTTTCGAGCTCATAATTCCTGCGCGAACCAAGTGCACCGTCACACGGATCACATCTTATCTCATTTAAACAAAACCAGGAACCAGGAACGGTGCCTTGGCGCACTCTCACAGTATTCTTCGACGTCGCCAAGGTTTTTGAACTGGGTCTGGCGCACTCCCGATTAATTTACAAACTTATTCAATTAGGCATCCCAGACTCGTCAGTAGATATTATTCGCGATTTCTTCTCTGAACGCAGCTTCCTCTTCAAAATCGAAAACTCCCTCGTATCTGCTCACCCGATTCGCACAGGAGGAACCCAAGACGCCATTCTAGTTTCCGTTCTCTTCAATCTTTATCTAGCTGATCTTCCGCGACTCCAAGAGACTCTACGCGGATAAGACTGTAATCTTTTACACATTCCGTCAAAGAATTATCCTCAGAGCTCGCGCTCAGAGTCATTGCTTCTACAGATTTCTATAAAATCATTCGACAGCGGTAATAGGATATTACTTTTTTATTACACCCAATTTCCTAAATATTTGAATTGTACTTTATATTATATTTGACCTTGCTTTATTAGTAATAATATTATTCGTGTGAAGTTAATACAATATTGAATATTTCAATTAAAATAAAGCAACTGATAAGATATTACTAATTAAATTCTTAATGAAATATGAAACATAATTATGAAGAATGTGATGGTTGAAACTAAAAAGCAACCGTACAAATTGCAACCGACAGTATACTTTACTGATGTCATATAGTCCAGCTGGTACAATTATATATTGCAATGATCTTTGTAACAAACTATGAAGACAATGTTGTCTTGCTTATACGTGACTGGGTTACGATGTGCAGTGAATACTTGCTTATGCTTGTTCTCTATTGATATTAAATTGCCAGTAATTTTTATTCCGTTATTGGCTTGCATTCGACCACAACTAACTTTATTTGTCTATTGCTTAAATGATTTTATTATTGTGTACTTACTTGAAAAAAATAAATCCAATGGACTAATTCAATTCATTAACGGCAATCCACCAAACAGTTCTGGTATAGATTGAAAAAAAAATGATTAGGTATGAAAACTAAAAGCATAAAATATTTTCTGTTAAAAACATAAAATATTGTACGTTGTAATGCATATATTTAATTTACAATTATATACTGTATATTAGATTAACACTTAATACCTTAAAACGAGAAGTGACCAAACACGGCAGGAAGTACTTTAAGACGTTAATAACT
Source organism: Samia ricini (assembly GCA_014132275.2). Classification (NCBI taxonomy): domain Eukaryota; kingdom Metazoa; phylum Arthropoda; class Insecta; order Lepidoptera; family Saturniidae; genus Samia; species Samia ricini. Next base: position 25,796,962 of record AP028159.1, on the reverse strand, counting down.
CGAGAACCTGTATTTTTTTGTCTTGGGTAAATCATCGGTTTGTTGAGCCACCGCCACGCTGGCCCGCGCAGGCTCTGTCATAAACTGGTCGACAAAAAGTATGCATATATTTGAATTTAATTTAGCGAACAGGAAATACTGAGACGCCACGACGCGATATGCGAACAATACGAAGAATATTATTATAAAATCAATCTAGATACGCAGGTATTCGCGGAAAATTTTACCCCGCTGGAACTAATCTACAAGTGTTTGAGGCCAGGATTTCCTGGTATTTGATTACTAACTAACTATCTATACTAACTTATATGATATAACAACACTAATTCAGATACAATATGCAGGTGTCATTGTTGTGCTATAAATCTCTTTGTTATAATAAACATGTGCAAATTATATTTTAATCTTTTTTTTAACTTGCAAATTATTTCCGGATCTCCCCATAATTATTTTACCTTTTTACCTACCATTACTTAATTACCTACAGGTAAACAAGAAACTCATAAACAGAATACGATAGATATTTCTTTTTTTAATGTGCAATAATTAGTGTCAAATAGATTAAAAGTTGCTAACGGCATCAAACAGGAAATGATTAATCGTAAACGTATTACACACGTAACACTAGTTAAACGTGTATTTACACAATATCTTATCTAGATACTAGAAACATTCAGTTCCTAGTTTACTGTATAATAAATAACAATTTTAAGTTAAAACTTAATTTGCTACGCATAGATCTTCAAATGGTGACAAGGACTCGATGCGATGGGACTTAGGTTCGAACACACCTATCCAATTCCATAATGTGCCTGAGCTTTCGAATGAAACATCACGAGGAAACCCATAGCATGCTGGTAGAGTATTCCGAATAAAGTCCAACTGGGTTGCAATAATTATTGAATTATAAGTCAAGTTTGAAAATCCTTCACAACCAATTTTATTTATTGGTATAGATAGATACATAAAAATAAAATTCCGATTTTTATTTGGGCCTAAGGTGGATTCAAAAATCGATCTTTTTCAGAAACAATAGACATCCCTAGGATGTTAATTGATTACTAACGTCACAAAATAAAGCAACATGGCGGCTAGCGCGGGAATTTATTATTTAAATTACTTTTTAGGGCACTTAACGTTATTTAAAAAAATGAATCTAAAACCTTATTATTATCGAAGTATCAAAATAAGGTACAGTTCCCTATTATAAGTTAATGGCCAGCCACAAACTACTGGATTGTCCATTTGGCCCGACTAATAAAAAGGTTTAGCATTTGTGGCTTAGAGAATTCTGGACAACTTCGTCAATTAACATCAAGCGAGGTTATACTCAAAGCCATGAGCTTATATAGTAAATAAAAAATAAAAATTAAATCTTTTACAGGCTAAGGATTTCAATTTAAATTCGGAATATAAATCATGTGAGATAGAGGAATTGGCTTCACAAGTAAATTTGGAAGAAACCATTCATAATTTTTAAGGCAAAAGGTAAGTCTATAAACGTACCGTTTGACAATTGCACAGAGTTCATCAATCTTCTAAATCTGTATAGGGAGATATTGCTTAACAATGACTCAAGTCATCCAGTGAAATTATTAATTGGTCCCAGCGACATCACAAAGAAACGGAAATATAAACTTCTGCGATGGGAGACCCTGCGGCGTGATGCGCTTTACCTGACTCTTGCCCTGCCATTGTGCCCTTATTTCAAAGGAGGTATTATATTATAAACATATACCTTTTAAACGCTGTGGGAAATTGTGCAAACGGCGGTCGTACGTTACCTATGATTTCAAAATCATCTATCGTATTATCAAAATTATAAATAGGTATATATGCCAGCGCAACAGTAAAACGAAAGCCTTTTACATAAAATAATACCCTCTTAGCTTGTTTATACCTGGAACTACTTAATCCCTCTTACAATGATAATAAAAACAACAGTTATCTACAGGCTAACTAGTTGAGTTTTTAGTTGAATGATTTCTTTTATTTAATACGAAGCGAAAGTACTTTCGAAACCGTTGTTAATTTTTGCCGAGTATTCTTGAAATACTTCGAATTTAATTTTTTTTTTAACTTCGTATGATAAAAAAATCATGACATTTAACAAGAATGTGAATCTACGGGTAGCTCATGAAGTCATGTTGTAAAGAAGACAAAAACAAAAGAACAACGATGTAAAATAATTATTATTGATAACTGTTTATCCGCATTTGATTATTCTTATTTGTTACAATGAATGCAAAATCGTTCACATTAAGGGTTGTCAAGTTGTTTTATGCGTATACCAGATTTCAAATTTAGTAAACACATTATTTTTTCTAAACTATGTATTCTTTTTTTCTACTCTAATGATTGGCCATTTAGAAATAAACGGTATGATCTAAAATCATTGAAGTTGACTCTGAATTATACTAGTAGGTAACTTATTTGCAACTAAATTTGTTGCTATTATTCCGTCACTCTATACTTCTACTAAACTATTCTCCATATTAATGAAGTAACAGAAACTTTGATGAAGTAACTATTTGCCTTAGTTCAGTATTATATAACATTTCCTGCTATTAGTACGTCAGTAATATATTTAATATTGATACCCATTCCGTGCTCATAATTTATGCTAATCATTAGTATAATATAAAACATAAATTGTAAATTACTCTGTTATCAGTAACTAAGGAACTTTACAAGACGCGAATTTCCGTATTACATAAAGTACCGGACAATTTGACGAACTTCAGGTTATAACTGGCAAGTAATTACGCAATAAGAAAGGTTATCTATGTTGTGACAATGTTAAATATGCAAATCATGGAAATATGTAAAATACTACCCATATTGTTAATTTTGTTTAAAGTATTAAGTTATTATTTAGTGGTCTCTATTTTTTAAACAATAACTAATATGTTATAAAACTCATTTTATGATTATACTTTATCATGTGAAATGTACAATCTTTTTTTTACAACGAATAGGCTCAGTACTTCGACCATAATCTCATCTGATGTTAAGTGACGATGTGGTCCAGGATGGTAAACACACTAAGCCTAGAGGTACTGATTCTCAAGTGAAGCTCCCGAAACGCACCTATTGGTACTTGGCGAAAACTTTTCAAACTTGAGAGTGGTAGCTACCCAGGCGGGCACCATTAGAAAATGCCCTACCACCATGCTATGCTTTCCTTACAGTGTTTTCCTTTACCGAAAGCTCAGGCCGATTTAAGAGTCGGATAGGTGGGGATCAACCCGTGTCGCTCGACGCGGAATCCGGCCTCACTACCCGCTACGCCATCATCGCTTCACAATCGTTAAAGTGTTATCGTTTTAACAGTTTTGTTGAATGTGTTAAATCTATGGTTTGAAAAATATATTTAAGTACAAACAATTATCAATAAATTCATCCTTACTAGGTAACTTGAATAATTTTTGAATTAGTACTATTTACCGCTCATAAAAATGATTTAAAAAAAGATAATCAAGTATTTGGAAAAATACTATTTTCAAATTTCACTTAATACTACGATTGGGTACTGAACGTATGCTAGATATTAAAAATCGTAACTTTAAAAAAAAAAAAGTTGTAATTTTAAAATTGGTATATACTGTATAAAATAATCTCTCTATTTTGAATCTATTTCAAATAATACTCTATTTCAAGATATAACTGACATCCATAATAAAATCGTGAATTCACACCTCTTTGTCCCAACCGAAGTATATACCTACAAATAAACGGACTCGATCCCGTCCCGATTCGTTGAACTACCTTGTCCACTGGCCATTCTATATCTCACAGATGAGTGTCAAACAAAATCGAGAATGCTTCCTGGAAAGGACACCGCGGCGCCTTAAAGACCCTTACAATTTTTTGTACCCTTAAAGATAACAAATGATGCACTTAGAAAAAAAAGAATCCGACCTGTTCATAGAGATAACGATCAGAATGATTTTTATGGAAATGCTCTGGAATTATAATGAACAGGAATCCTTTGGGATGTGAAGGAACGACCAGACAATATGTCGGCAAAAGATACGCCATAAAGGATCTGGTTTAATGCGCACTTAATCTGATCATCTTTTCACCAGTTTAGTTCCAAGTATAGTTTACGTGAACTTTCGACACTGATATATTTAATGTATGTATTATTTTTATTTTATTCCTATGTAATATAAAACAATAGTAATTACCCGTTTTTACCTATCTAATTCCCACTAATTACAAATCTAAATAAACCTTCCTGATAATATAATACATGGGAATTGAATGATTTCAAATAGAGGTTTCTAAAAATTCCCTAGTTGTCAATAAAGTAGACTACAAATATTAGCCCAAGTGCGGTACTTAATAATTATATACACTAAAAAAATTTTTCTTTTGTTTCTAGTATTTTATAATTATATTTAAGAATCAATTTAATTTTTCCAGCTGGCAAATTTTATGAAAACTTATTTAATGTAAATATATTTCACCTATTAATTTAAATTCATAACATGGGAAAAAATTACAGCTCTGGTAGATGATTTTAGTGTTGTTAAAAGACATTAAAGTGATATTAAAATAAAAGTTAAAAATTGGATTAAATAATCTTATGAGAAATCTACCATAACCTTTTAATTTATAAGAAATTTTTTTTTAATGGATCGACATATTTTAAGTAGTTCCGAGTTGCTATTAGCCTTTCAACTTCGCTCTGCTACTTTGGTAATTTGTACCATCACCAAATTGCACGACACGTAATTGATGATGTGCTACATATTTTCATGGAATGAGTTCAGAATAAAAATTGTAGAAATGTATTAAAGTTGACTCAATTCATGGAAATAGGCATTTGTAATGCAATACTGGCAAACCCAACGTCCGAGAGAGCTAAATTGTTGTTTATGATAGCTAAATTAGCGTTATAAAAAAGTTAGTGTGAATTTTATAGTGTTTCCTTGCTCAGAATAATTTTGTTGTACTTACGGGGCATCATCCTCTCAAAGCGACAAAACCCAAACTCAAAATTAAAAAAAAAAATAGTATGTTGACGAAAATATTTAGATTGTGTAAAATTTTAAAAAACTACGTCAAGTGAATTTTTCGCACATTCTCAAGTGCTCAAGAAATATAATTGTTCACTTAGCATAGTCTATTAGGCTTCATATATGATACGGAGTCGTGGCCATCACTAGTGTGATTACATTCCTTGGTGGTCAGAATTTTTGAATGAGTTCTTGTACTTATGTCCTAACAAAACCAGTGGGTGATAACAACACAGTTGGTAATGTCATGTCATTAAATAAAAGTAACAAATCAGTTCTGGAAATTCGATCATATACATTTTTGCTTTGAGAAAAAAATTACCGCGTTCAATGTTCAGAGACTAAGCAACATTGTTTAACTAATTTTATTATACATTCTTACTGAAAACAATTCACATATACGAGGAATAAATACCGGTATTCCTCCACATATTATATGTAACGCTAAAATATCACAACTAGCCATTTCGTTTCCTATACAATCTTTTGTTCGGAAGTGAAGAAGTGCCTCGTACTTGGTAATATAAAGATTTCCATTGTCATTGAGTTAATATAAGCCGTACCAAATTCTTGCCCATTGTATACCGCAAACGTTACCTGCATTTAAAAGGAACGTCAGTGTGGATTGGCACATTATAAAATGCAGTTTATAAATAGCGCTTTAACATAACATAATACATCAAAAGTACTCATAAGAATACGTGTTATAAGTGGGCTGGACTTTGTAATCGATTACGCAAAAAAATCCGGAAAACATTATATTAACATTTTTGAATTCTCCATTCCAACTACCATTCTTACCAAAATTTTTTTTAAGTAGTAATACCAGCAATATTTTTAAACGAATATTTTAAAGGCTTTGTCAGTGATAGTTACCCAATTGATAATTGTTTTCCATATAAAACAAATCACTAAAAACTCAGCAAAGTATAAGATAACAACAAAATCAGCCATAATTGTATAACATTGTAAAATAAAATGAAGTTTAGTGTTTTTACTACTTACTTATACGCTTTGTTTCATACTTGACGCAAAGAATAATTTAAATTTCAGTAAATTTTTCAAGGAATACGGAACGTAGTATATTTGAAAACAAACCGAAACGTTACAAATCGTAAAACAATAGATGGTTGTCAAGCGATATGGCTCTTTATAGCAGGCGTGTGTGGTTGATGGAACTTTTTGCGTTACCGACCTTGGATGACGCTAGAATCTTTTCCTACTTCCTGTTCAAATACTATTTAACTTACGCCAGAGATTTACAAACATATGTTATATAATATAATGTTTTAGGAAATAAATTTTATCTTATTCTAAGAAAACCTAATCTACCAGAAATTCACTGTAACAAATAATTTCATTTCTTAAAAGAAAATATATTAATTTCACATGGTTGTTTCAATGTCGCTACCGTCTGGTGCACACAATTTACGACATAAGTAATTAATTATATGATTTAGATAATAAAATTATTACTTTTAGAAGAGTACTTTAAAATAATTTAGGAATTCAATCCATAAGACATAACACAATACTAGTTTTAATTATCAGTATGTAGTAATCTCTGTAATGATCTGTATATCATTTCATACTCTCTTGTTTAATTATGAACAGTGAAACTCCAAATGCGTGTTTTACTCCAAAGCCGGGTTTCATTTCTGGATGGAAATAAAGATTTCCTGGTGCAACGAAACTAGATAGTAGTGAAGAGCTAGAAAAAGTAATGTTAGGTCCAAACAATATGGGAGTGTAACCAAGGAAGCGTAGACAATGTTCGCTCCGCGCCCTCGCAATCTTCCTAATGAGTGAACCCTTTCACACTATGCACAAAGCAGGGGTTTCGCGGATGACATGGCATGTATTCAAGTCGTAGTTCTTTGTTAATGCTAAAGTAAAATGATTTTTTACTATTAACGCGTTCTCGGTTTCAAGAAAAAATAAATACTTTAAGTAAAAAATTCCGTCGTTAATAATTCCTTAAAATACGTATTTTAGGTAAATTCATTTTACATTTTAACAACATTGCAAAATAAACCTGTCAAATACAAAAAAAGGAATTGTTAACTAATTTAAATAAGTAATAATAATATTTTTATTATTGTAACATAAAAAAGGAGTTAAATTGATTATGGTGACAGAAAAAAGTTATATGTTGACTAAAAAAAAAACAATCATGGCGGCGCTCGCTATTAGTGGAGTAAGAGTAGGTAGTGTCTTGTATTATTTTTGAGGTTATTATTGAATAAATAATGAGTAAATTAATGTCTACCTAACATTGTATTAGATTCCTAATCATAAATTCATAAAAATAGACAATTAATCGATATCCACAACATTACTTTGACAACGAGATATACCTCTACCTATATTCAACTACTAGCTGCTCTCTGCGATTTACTCGCGTAGTTCCCGTTCCCGTGAGATGTTCGGAATAAAAATCCTCTCACAAATCTCTCAAAAAATCACTCCTCGGATTTCAAACTATCTCCATACCAAATTTCATTCAAATCGGTTCAGTAGTTTTTAAGTTAATTCGTTTCATACAAAAATACAAATCTTTCCTCTTTATAATATTGGTATAGATTTAAAAGTGTGTAAGAAAAAATTTTGGACTTTAATTTATCAAGAATAACTACTTCTATAAATTCCAAGTAAATAAGTTAGAAAATAATAACATATGTTATGAACAAAAAATTGAACCAAATAAGCTTATCTTTACATAGGTATATTCTTTACATTATGACAAGAGTAGGTTTGTAAAAATCTGGTTATCTGGTCGGTCAAAATCATATACATACTGCATGAAACCCCACAAGACCCTTTCTCGCTGCAGCCCCTGTTCAAGAACAAACGTGGTTTACTATGATAATCGCATTATTGTCTGCATTGGCGTCACTGGCATGAGAATTAACAATCCATAACACGTACGCAGCAAACCTAATCTAAATAAATAAATCCTTAGCATCCGGATATGTTTATATACTCTAGTATTTGTAATAATTAATTATTTACTAACTTAAATAATCAATAAATAAATAGGTGAAGATAAAACAGTTCAGTATACCTTTTGACTAATGAATATATTTTTCTTTAGTAGTTATTGTCTAGCTATTCTACAAGAAATACTTTTTAAATCTAATTTTTAACCATGATTATGCTGAAATTTCGGCCATTAGGTGAAAACCAGTATTTATTAAACTATATAGATCGGTAATACTCGCAACCATTAGATTTAAAGAATATGATAAATGAAAATTTTATAATATGTTTTATTGTAAGTTTTAGAATAGGATTTAACTAACATGTGCATTTTACATTTGAAAATAATCTCTAACCCTTCGCCAGTGCAGAAATCAATTAATGTATCTAATCTGAAGCCGATAGAGGCGACAGATGTGAGTGTCAGAGGGTTTGACGGTGAAAATTCATAGATCTGCCTCCCCGACTGCGAATGGACCCTTCCGAATTGCGCAAAATGCTCTCCGCATCTGTCCACTTGCGTTACGGTTTAACTTATGGCTACACCACGTTTATACACGCAAAAGTATCGATATCGATTAAAACCGTTTTCATACACAGATTAGTACCTTCAAATTGGAATGTAATCAATACAGATAGTAATAATAATAGCAGAATAATTTATAAGTAAGTGCTGAACAAAAACACGAGGCTTTTTAATTAACTTCTTCCAGAAACCGACGAAACCAAATAGATTTAAAGCGAGAGTTGTTTTTTTCGAAAATTTATTGATATTTGTTGTATGAATATGGCCTGGCAAATATTTATAGTTTTATGTTATAAAGCTTAAAAGTTTAATATTTAATGTTTTATCTGGTATTGAATTTCACTGAGGCATTTAAATGCAAACTAAATTTAAATAGACTGCTTCGTAAAATGCAGTAAATAAAAATACAAATATTTAGATTCTAATTATAATTAATATTAGAAATAATAATTCAATATATTTCAAATTTACAACGCTATTGGGCGGAAGGGCATTTACAGATTCACCCTGACTTTGAGGATGAGTGCTGAAAGTAACTTAGCACAAGAATTACCAAAGTGGTACAAACCTCGGCTTCGCCGTTACCTGAGTGTAAAATATTCCGCAGAATTTTGAACCTATATAAGCCCTACATCTTTTATTTAATAATAATTTTAAAAAAAGGGCTACTTACAGGTTATGTACAGGAGTGTGTGTGTAGTGTTGTGCATGTAAAGCTTAATGGATGTTCAGTGTCACTGTATTAGGCTGGCAGCGACGTCAAGGGCCTCCCCAGCTGGGGAACGAAGCACGCCTTGGGCCGCCACCGAAGGTGGACCCGGAATGTGGGCGGGAGTAATCATGCGAGCATTACCGCCGTCACCATATGCTATAGGTATCTGCACAAATTATTAAACCGTTTCAAACACTCGGACGCCGTATATCAGTTTAAGCAAAATAGAATCGGATTAATAAAAATACTTAAAATAATGACACACACTAATCACCTTTATTTACGTCACTACAATTATTGTAGTCCTAAACACTGTCAATACTACCTGTTAGAATTATATTCAGTATATCAGTAACGCGAGTTTCAATATCGAACCTTAAAACTTAAGATTGAGATAAAACCAAAAATATATGCTGACTGATCACCGACACTCTAGAGAAAAAAGGATTGCAGTTTTTTAAAAACATATTACGATCACTTATTTTTAACAGACCGTAATTCAGTAATTACGATATATTCTAGTCTTAAATCATTGGTCAAAATATATCAAACACATTCACTTCCTGAAATAAGAAACAATTTAGCAAACACAGCGGAACTGTTATTGTTTCATACCGAGAACGGCGCTGGTTCCAAACATAATTATCACAACAGGCTTTATGTTTCCTGTTTCCAATATGTATATAAACATGAGCTCTTTGTTTAGAATAACCATTTGACTAACAACATTACGATGAATGATACATGTAACCAGCCGTTATGTCTGTCCCTTATTTCAATTCCATTCGCTGAAATACGTAGGCAATTTATACTTTAATTTGATAAATACTCTAAATTAACCTCTGTTCACATACTAAACCAAAATACCTCTAATTTAGAATGTTTTCACTGCTTATAGTATTTATAACACATAGTTATTCATTCAATTGTTTTGTTTCATCGATAAAATAACGTTAAAATACTTCTCCATCCCTAAAGTAATCGGACTCTGCACTGTGTCCCTCGCTGAGATAAAGTTGCCCTAGCATTCAAACAAGTGGTTCACGCACACGAACACACAATCAGGAAGTACAATAAAGATTAAAGAGACTCCGTACAACATGCGCACGATTAAAGTAATAATATTCGTGTACGACGTACCATCCTGCGAGTAGAGGTAGCTGAATATAAATAATATTATTTACGCACACAGACGAGGAATTTAAATAAAGCGTCGCGCGTTGTACCAGGAAGTAGCAGTTCACTTACCCACACATATGGGAAACAGCTATATTATCTATCGGATAGGTAGGTAAGTTATGTGGCGCTGGCGCACACTTGTGCGTCAACTACGCGTGGGACCGCGCGCACATGGCCTGATTGGGGCATACCAAGTGAGCCCCAGACGTAACATTTTTTACTACACAATTATAATATGTCACACAATTTATTTTATTATTACCTTGAGTATAGGATTTCAGGCGTTAGGTATACGCTGATATTACTTGTTTACCGCCCAACTTGTCTGAAGGTCAATTGGGTGAAAAGACTTCATAAATTTTAATAGTTCGTCTTCATAGTTTTATCTTCATAAACCAAATTTTAGACATAAAATTATATTCATAAGTTATGTACATTGGCATATATAAATAATGAATCTAAATACAAACTAATTAAAAACATAGTTATTGTAAATACACATAGTTATAAAACTACAGTGAGTTCAAAGATTTTTACCTACAATTTAATATAATAATATCATACTGATTAACATAATATATGTACATATTAGTATATAACAGTATAGGTGTTATAATTCCGTTCGTGACCAACTTTTGGGCAATTTTTTTTAAAAGAAAAAGTACATAAAGTTAGCTACGACGGATATTTATTACTAGTTATGAATATAAACAACATTGAATATAAATGTTTCACTAAATAACATTATCATGGGTTAGCGGCTGGGCACATTTCACGATCAATTCGTACCCTCTTCCATACGGGTGCATTCCCAATTCTGTTTTTTGATCACGTCGAACCAAAAGGAACAGAGGGGTCGCTTTGTCATGTGACACTTGTGCATATCGGACTACCCGGAGCGTAGAGTGCCCTGGGGCTACTCGTTAAAATCACGGATTAAATTCGTCTACAGACGAATGGCGTAGGAAAGTGATTACTAAAAATCATCTACAATGCTTATTTGATAAGAAAATGTTTGAATAACTGATTTTTAACAATTAGATTTATAATCATTAACCTTTAACAATTTGTCTCCGAACGATCTATCATCAAGACATGTTCCAACAAGGAAAAGTAGAGAATTAATTTTACTCTTATTTCATACACACTAATTTTGAGTACCTTCGCTTTTCCTGTATTTATCATCTTTATATATATATATATATATATATATATTTTTTTTTTTTTAATTGTAACTAAAAACTTGTTACAGTCTTTTTATATATTTATTTGCTGAAATGCGGTGTTATGATAATATTCTACAAACCTGCTTTTTTTTAAATCACTACCTCAGTAAGATCAGTTTTAGATTCAGTAAAATCCTTCATATTAAATGTGGCTAAAATCCTAAGTGCGCTAAACCTGGCACTAGCTCTCTCCCTCTATCTTTTTATAACTTATCTTAGTATAAAAATAATTTAGGAAAATAATTAGGGTTCCGTGTAAAAAAATTAAAACTGTAATATAAATGTTTCCTTAAAAACTATATTACGCAGTGAAGAATATAACAGCTAGTTATTATATAATCGTACAAAGAATAAACTCGTAAAATTTCCGAATTCGATCTTGTACTTACCCTTTGAGCACTAACCTGGCGTTTACGCCAGCTTTCCGTTGTTTTCCTATTGTCTCATTTTTATGGGTAATTGACATATTAATAGGAAGTAATAATTCAAGAGAGAACCAGAGAACAAAATTTATACTTATCCTAACTTAATGAAATATATCCTAATGAAGGGTTGATTAGTGTGTTTAAAAGTAATACTAAAATTGGGTATCAGGTTACTTTTATTAATTTCTTAATGAAAGCCCAGTTACGCCATTTTGTAACGGAATTTAGAATAAGAAAATACACTCTCAAATACAAAACTGTTACGTATGATATCCGGATTATTGTGTACATATATAATTAAATTCATTTTGTATGTGCGTACATGCATTAAAAGCTATAAATATTTAAATTATGAAGCTTACGACTGCTGATTTCGTTGCGTGACTACATATCGTCATGCGTACACCACACCTATCAGACATCGCCGAGGTCCGAGGAAGTGAACAATTTTTAACCTACCTTAATTATATTTACACGTTACAAGGAGTAGCTTTTTTAAACATAAAAATCTAGTAATATTATTAAATCGCCTGAATTTTATCACAGTTATATCTGATCATGAAATAAAATTGTTTCGGTATTTGGACCTCCACTTCTTTCAATAGACATTAAAAGATTAATTAAATAGAGTTCTAAATAACATTTTGAAATGCAGTATCTTTTTTTGGAAAAATTGTCTCTTAAAAGAAATGTTTTCGATAATTCAGTCCTCTTTTATTTATATCTTTCCACCTGCCTATTATGATGCTATATTCTTGCAGGGGTAAGCATAAATGAGTCTATATCATAATAATATTAATAAATGTATTCAATTCAATTCGTTCTGTATTCTAGCAAAATATGCAAAGGTAAGTACATTTTTTTAATATATTTTTTTAAGTTCACGTCCCTGATGTCTTTACTTATACTTTCGTATCTATTGTATATATTTTTTAAATTCTTAGACACACCCCTTAGAGGGGTGATGAAGCGTTTAGGATGAATAGAAGTTCGACTAGGAGCAGTGTAAATAAAACAAACATACTTTTGGAAGTTATTGATTTAGAATTTTAATAATTATCACTTTTACGAAGTTGTAGATAGCAGCCAATCTGAAATATATTTAATACGATAATTTTATGTACATTAAGTAAACCAAATATGTTTAACATGTTATGTTTATAGACTCGACAAAATAAATTAAGCAAAAACAAAAAAAAACATTAGATCTAATTAAAAGTCCAGTGACAGAACAATGAAAGAAGACGAAGCTACTCTTTGAGATATGAATATAAAGCAACAGGTGTCGTAATCAACTAGATTTGTAAATCTTATTAATGCAAAAACCCATTTTCAACATATCGAAATCGGCCACACTGGCAAAGCCTACTTAATTGAAAACATGTTTTCATAAACCTCATATTATAAAACGAGTATCCTAACCCCTCGACAAGAAATTATTGTGTTTAAGTATCTTCTACACGTACCTGATTACTAAATATTTAGTTTATAAACACTTTTACCAGCCATCATTTCCTTGTGAATTATCTTTCTTTCCTATACTTTTTGTTACATTTGTTATATATTGGTTAAATCTCATATGTATAAATGTCACACATTTTCTTTCTCTACTTTTGCCAATCATTTCTATTCTCTATTTATCTTTTATCACACCTACTTTATTTTATCTCTGCACCACCCTAAGGTTGACTGGTAGAGAATGCCTCTGGCATTAAGTCCGCCTTTTTACACAAATTGTATTATAAATAAAGTATAAATAAATAAATAAAAATAAATCCAATTTCATTACTAAATATACCTTATTATGTATCGATAAATTATATATTTTTTTAAATATTTCATTAAAAGTGATAAAACATGGTTAGTGATGGCAAGCTGCAAATATTCATTCATATTTTTACAAAAAATTATGAATAAATTCACTTTTTAACTAAACAAAATTAATAATAACACCATACTAACGAGATAATGTTCCACTGTGTATCTACTACATGTAAAAAGACAGCATGACGCTTTGTCGATTCCAAACGTCGAGAAATCCAAATTTCTTTATTCGCAAACTTGATAACGGTATTTTAAAGTATTACTCAAGTGTCCTGGTTTTCTTAATGTTTTACTTTACTATTAGCCAATTATTGTTATTAAAACTATAACCAAGACCCTTTAATTAACTTACCTCTACATGGTATATATAAAATATATTTATACCATTTCGAAATTTGTATTTATTAACGCGTTCGCGTCACCTTGGTTTTGAAAGTGTCTTATCAATAATACTTCCATAGTTATGTTCGTGCTTACTCAATAACAACATAACACTGCCTACTAAGTTCTGGTCGGTAAGTGGCGCAATTTTTTCGGTGTGACATCGTTGCCTAGTTCTGACTGGCACTCAGTTATGTAACATCAGAACAACGATTCGTAAATCGGGGTCGCGGTTTGCGAGCAACGCTCGGAAGTGTCTTCAGTTTCTTACGGCAGTTGTTGCAAAATTTCTATCGTTTATATCCTAACGAATATTGATCGGCGTTTCTGTAATGTTTATTTTTATAGAAATATCGATTATATGAAGTACATACTCATTTTTATAATCATTAGATAACGGGCTAAGTTTTAAATGTTTAGATATATTCGTTGTATAAAACAAAAGTCGCTTTCTGCTTCTGTATGTCTGTTTATCACTAACCCCCGTTTAATAAAGCAATTTTTGTTTTTGATGCGATTTCGATATGTTTCAATTCACATTTACATATGTAACCATATAATATATCCTCATTTTAATTTATTGTGTAATCAAAATATTTTAGCATTTTGTTATAAAATCGAAAAAATATCAATTTTCAATGAAAACTTTTCATGTCTTACGTAGGCTAAATCTTAAGAGTACATCAAAATGATTTACTACGGAATTTTAATGAATATAACCCTTTCCAATAAATTAAATGGAGGTAAGTATGGATGAGCCGGTTAAGTATGCAGGAAGTGCCGCCATATTTATACGACTCCACTTATTTAATAAATATTGCAATAAGTTTAAAAAGTTTTTATTGTGATCAAAACTAACTATGATGGTCTAATGTAATGGTCTTTCCAACAGAAAGTATCAAGTAACTAAGTATTTATAATAACACCTTCACATTTATAAACACTATATTTTTCTATGGACGTTTGTACAATTCCCTATTTTTTTCAACAGAGTTCAAAAAGTTCTCAATTCGTCTGTCATTTTTTTATATGTCTGTTACGTGATTTCTCCGTCAATTGTGAACCAATTTTCCAAAATTGTTTTTTTAAATCATAAATAATAAGCACACAAATCCAGACTTGTGTATAAATTGGTAGATGGAAACTTCCGAAGTTGCAACCATTGGAAGTTGCAACACAGATTCGCAAAGTTCTCTGTCGAACTCCAACCTCCCTTCCACCACCACGCCAGCCACGTCCGTAGCCTGTAGGCCACCGCTGTCCAATTTCCTCTTCCCGCGTCTATTAATTTCCGGCTTAAACTATTTCATGTCTTTCATTTCCTATTGATGTTCATTGCAAGTAGATTTTGTAAGATATTAGAATGTCACTATTCAATTAAGGTCGTGATTGATTTAATGTATCTCAAAATTAAATTAGGGTTATAGTATAAATCATTTAAATCAAAATCAATTAAAGTTATTGCTTTTATAAAGAGTACTTGCCCGATAATTCGTACCCGTTATTCAAAATATAAAATTTGATTACAAAAAGATATTATCTATTGGTGTCTCTTGAGTGCGATAGCTCTATGCGGAAGAATTGTGCAGCAACTTCTGATTAAAGATAATAATGGAGAATCTCAACACTAAATCCATGTGTGAAAAAAATTTAAACCAAAAATCTTTAACTTTAACGGCATGTACCAATTAAGTTTTTAGAATTGGTGTACATTTACTAATTTCAGTTGATAGCTCTTATAGGTGACATTAAAGAAAAATAACATAAGTGATGACTTGTTAATCGTGATAAAATATTACGTTTGTGTAAATAATTCATGATTATTTAACTTCTCGAGAGAAAAGTTTTTTACTCAACAACGGGTGGGAGAACTCACATGTTGGTAAGTCTTTTTTTTCGAACTGAATAACACTGTTGGCCTGAAGAACCTTCACAAGTTCACCGGTGACTTATAAGAAAAAAACAAGGTAAGAAGTTTTATTATTGACGAATATTTTTTAAATCAAATTATGATTTCATTTATTGATTGAAAGTAACACATACCTATGCGTGTACCAAACCACGTTGGTAGCTGAAAATATGCGCTCACGCAATGAACTTATTTCTGGCACTTCCGCATGTATTCGGATTCGAGTCCGGCCGTTCGTCGCATTCCGACCGGGTCACAAACGCTACCACTAAATAATAGGTACCAAATGACGTTAGATGTAGGTATAATGCACTACTTGATAATGTCATTAATATATTAATTGTACAAGTATATTGCAGTAGAAAATAACTATAGTTTTAAGCAAAGTTACTTTACTTTATTTATTCAAAAGGCTCATTCGAATCGACGTGTTAACGAATGATAGATAAAATCTAAATTATTTATTATTATTTATTATTTATATACTTAAATAAAAGATCAAAACATAACAACACAAATGTTAAGAAATTACAAAAAATAAGTAACTACTCAATCAAAATGCGAACATTATATTTTACTTTATGCTAAAGTTAGCTAGTGTTATCTTCCCATAATAAAAATATGTAGGTATGTTACTAAAGAAAGCAACATTTTCTGACCACTATAATGAAATATCACAGGTATTACAGATCTTTTAAATGCTGTACAATGCACGTATTATATTATAAATCTAAATGTTTGTATGTCGCCACATCAAATTCTATACACCGAGAAGCAAGAGCGAGACAAAATAAACAGGGAGCGCGGGGCGGGCGAAGGGAGCAACAGGTAAAGATTCCGAGGCCACTTCCGTCTTGGCTGCCGAATATTTCTGTCTCGAACCGGTAGTGGGACGGCGGCCAGGGCATATACGAGATAATCTCAACTTCTCGATCTACACACATGCACACATCATAGGGAAACAAATACATCTAGTCCCGCATATTTTAAACAAGGAACCATAAGTCTCTATGGCCAAATGATACGTTTTCTATAAGCAATTACAACATTGTGATTGATAGTAAAATGTTGAAGACTTTATAGAATCATTTCAACCTACTACAACAAGTAACAATGACTTAGACTGTAACAATTTGTACTCACAAAATATTTAATCATTGTATTGTAATCAAGTCGAGTCAAATATTTAGATAAATGTTATGAAAAATAACAATGAAACTGAGGTTAATTAATACCAGAGATAAGTTGTAAACTTATAATACATTAAGATTCCTCCAAAACATATGTTAGAATCTCCGACGCGATGCTATGATTAAATACATCACAGTGGCCACAAATATAATGTGCACATAGCCGGGTCGAATGAGCTCAGCTCAAACCGGTTAGCGTTCATATTGTCTCTGTTGGTACCAGGAAACTGCCGAGCGGTTGCCGAGACGTTTCCTGTGCTTTGTCTCAGTATTACCACGGTATCTTGAACAGTTTGTTTATATTCATAGATCAAATTTCAAATCTGTCACCAAACTAAATAGGTACCTGCTTAATTACCGCACTAACGTTTATGTATAGATTGTTTGTGGAATATGTTATCCGAGACAAGTTATCAAGTCAGGAAACATAATGCACTGCCAACACAAAAAACATAACCCGTGGTCTCCGTAATACTCTACAAACAAGGAAATATTGAGAGTTATTAAAAACTGGCGCGGTGACGTAATCCTGCCACACTGCTGGCACTTCCGTGTACCCTACCGACATGACAAATGTATTAAAGAATACTTCCAAGTTCCAATTCAATGCAAACTATAATATTTATAATGACATCTGCCATGCGACAAGTGCTCTTAGGACATCGTCAGTCACCGCCAACGCCGATAACGGTTTGCGGAAATAACGCTCGTATACGTTTAGTTAAAAATGGGACTTTGTCTAGCTCCCGAAGTTTTATCTTGCTGTGCGAGGTAGCACAGGGCAACAAGCGTGCAGGGGGAGGGGGACCGCACGTCCGTCCGCCCGCGCCGCCACCGCACCGCATCATCAGTCCGCCTCGGAGAGTTATCCACGACGCTTGTCTGCGAGAACGATCCCTCAGATACGCTGCTGATTTACGGCGTGCCGTAACACGACACGTTTGGAGGGACCGTCGCTTATACGTGTGTGTCTATTGCTCTGTGGACACTGATTTTAGTGTTGTGTTGTGAAAATGAACTTGTGTTGAATTGTCCAGTTTCCATCTACAATTAGGATTTTGACGCCACAACTAGTTCCGGATCAGCTCAGCCGGTGAGTAGCGGTGCTTATCGTAGACCGTGCTATCGCGGGCTCACGCATTTCCGACCGCGCCCGATAAGACGGCTGTATGGTATTTAGTGATATGAATCCAAATTCGGTAGATTATTTAATACACTTCCATCATAGGATTCATGAGCGTTTCCAAAGTTAAAACTTTTCTACAAACTCAAATGAAAATTTATTGATAGGAGAACACTGGCCCCCTCTGATACGTTCTCAATTTCATTACCGTATATGTTTCTGAGAGAATAGTAAATACAGCACGCACATAGACGTTAAAAGTATTAACGAACAAAACTAACAATGTATTGGCTACGTCATTCTGTAAACAATCGAGTCTTGACTGACATGACTTTTAAAATAAAAGACTAGTTTAACAGCGTAAAATTTTTGTCTGGTAAATAATAAGGAATATATTAAATTAAGAATGAATCCGGACTGCTTTATATCCGAATGTTTGAACATCAATTTTGGCCTAAGATTATAATCGTATCCTATTCTAATTTTTTAAAACTAAATTGGAAAACAATTATCAGAGATTTTCATTATACTTAATACATACATCATTTTAAATTTCATAAACGAGACCTCTGTTGATCCCCAATATTGTCCCCTTTTTAGATATCAACAGAGATTCACTTAGTAGCATTTATACGCAAAATGTCATCAACTATTGCTCTTCAATGCAATTTCGTTACAAAGGTGAGCCAATTGAGGGAGTAATTTTAAATGGTGGTTCCCATCACAATTACCAATAGCCTCTTTTTTTTAACTTACAATATCTAACGGAGATATTGAAAAATAACAAATTACATAGTACTTATTCAAATTTAAAAGCATATCAAATAATAAAATTAGTTTGCTATGAGGTAACTAGCATTCGTATCGAAAAAAGGATTAGTAGCATCATTGGAATTTGCATACCGACGTCTGTTAGCTTTTTAATAAATACTGTAAATCACATTCTAATTTAGATTTTTCCTCACAAGTTCATTTACTGTCTTTTCCTTAATAACGATATTTATGCGGGTAGTCATGTAACATTCAAACAAAGTCATGGAATATAACATTTGAATATTAGTATTAAATAATAATCTAGTATATTTTGACTTATCAAAAATAAAAAAATACTGTGAAAATAAGTATACAAAGATAAATCTTGGAAAAATTGAATTAAGTATTTACCCTTCAAAGTGGCTCGATAAAAACTTGTTACATCATTTGTAACTCTTGACGCCATCTGTCGTCCAGTAGATGTACTATAAAACATGTATCTTCACAATAATTATTTTACGCAACTACGCATACGCAATTTTTCGAATGAAGTTTCATACTTATAATATATTTTTAATATGTTTAATATTTGTTACAGATAAATAAAATCGTAATGAAAGTTGTGAGTCTACAATTGCCTTCTGGGCCAAGTATGGAGCGACTTTCGCTACCATTTAGCCCTACTGAATTGTTGTGGCGGTACCCATTGCCATGGGCCCCACCGCCGCCTTCGCCTCTTGGTGATACAAAGGCTCAATTACCAGCTGGATTACCCCCAGAACCAAGATTATGGACTAGAGAAGACGTCGCAGTTTTCTTGAAATGGTGTGAAAGAGAATTTGACCTGCCTAATTTCGACATGGACCTTTTTCAGATGAATGGTACGTTTATTTACATCATGTAATTACTATTACTCAATATTGTGCTGACAACTTTAGCTGCATTGAGCGTTTCTTAGTAGGGGTAAAACTTATAGATTTGCGTTACCTGCAATGCTATGATGTCAGCTGTCAACATGCTAAAGAATGTCAAGTATAAGATGGTGTTTTAAGTGCTGGTGATTTATTACCATATTAATTTCAATTAACAAATTATGAAATTTAACTTATTCACGTATAATTGAAACATTAAAAATGGTTTTTCCAAAGTTTTGAGTTTTCACTTCTGTCGGCTGTCCCCATAGCTGCCTAGTTTTTTTATTTTATTTTACCACAGTATTTTTTATTTTTCTCAGGTAAAGCATTATGCCTTTTAACGAAAACTGACTTGGGTGAGCGATGCCCGGGTGCAGGTGATGTGTTACACAACGTTCTTCAAATGTTAGTGCGCGACGCTGCCTTATTAGGAAGAGTACCTTCATCACCAGTAACACCTACGGCACGTGCTGCACCATACCCTCCTTCCCCTCATTCACATCCACCAACTCCCACATGGACAGTTGAAGGTTTCCATCACTTCCACAGTGCATCTGCAGCTGCTGTACAACCAAACTCAGTCACTCTGAGCCCTGCACCATCAGTTGATAGTTCTGGGAGCCCACAACGTGGTGATGCAATCAACTATACATCAACATATGCCCCATCTTTACCTCCAGCTGTTCAAGCACCTAGCTCGGGGAGTAACCATTCCGACTCAGATGAAGAACCTCAATTTGGAATGCCACCAAGGTCACCTAAGGATGCGCCATTAACGAGTCCAGCAGCACAAGCACACCCAGCGCCTCAACACTCGCACTATCGTGCTCAACACAGGGAATTCTTTCCAAATGATATGCCCGAATCTAATACGAGTAAGTTCATTAAAGAATCCAATTAAATTAAAAAAAAATAAAAAGTACGTCTTTATAAGTAACAAGAAAATTTACATAAACTACAAAAAATAACTTTATTTTCAGATGGTAGACTTCTATGGGACTTTCTTCAGCAGTTGTTAAATGATCCAACACAGCGGTATACTAACTACATCGCGTGGAAAAATCGGGACACAGGAGTATTTAAAATTGTAGACCCAGCTGGGCTTGCGAAGCTTTGGGGAATTCAAAAAAATCATCTTTCTATGAACTATGATAAGATGTCTCGAGCTCTAAGATACTATTACCGTGTTAATATTTTGCGGAAAGTGCAAGGCGAAAGACATTGTTACCAGTAAGTATTATATTGGAGTAAAAAATTATAATTTATTGATTATTGCTAGTACTTAATTTTATGATATGAAAAAATAAAGTTTTGTTTGTCCAAACTGAAAAAGTAGTATGGTATGATATCCAGACTTTCCATTAGTTTGTCCAATTTGTTTTTAATTTTGTTTTATGCATTTTTTTAATCAGGAATGCTTAATAAACAAAAAAACTTTTATCATTTAAAAGATTACTAGGTAATTTTAGAAAAAAACAACAAATACAAATTAGTATTGGTATAAAAAAAACGACTTCAAATCAATTCCAAATTAAAACAAATATTTATCTCTAAATCAATTCTCCCGTTTTTTTAAATACTGAAACTTGAATATTAAATTGTACTTAGGCACTTTAATATCAAATTAAAAGAATTATTCTGTTAATTAACATTCAAGATTTTTTCCTAATTTCTTCATGATCTATTGTAATATAACTTAAAAAATCCTTTAAAAAAAAATCAACTATTAATTTGGGTTTAATTCGTTATGTACCATTATAGTAGATGTACAGATTTTATGATCTTTGAATTAATGGATTGTCTCTAATGAAAACTTGTATTTTTCAACAGGTTTTTAAGAAACCCAACTGAACTAAAAAATATTAAGAATATATCGCTTCTACGACAACAGATGAGTCCAACGCGAATGGTTCCACAATCTGTTGTAAAAACGGAAATGAAAGAAGAACGCTGTGAAGAAGAAAATGTAGACGATGATATGCCAACAGATTTAAGTATGGCTGCATCAGAACCTTGGCGGAAACGTGCACGACCTGAAGCACCTACTCAGCCCCCGCCACAACACGATAAACATCGTATTAGTGCACTAATTGGTGATAATATGATGATGAAGAGAGAAACTGAATACTCGACTGAACATTATGCACTTAATCTAAAAAGTGAAAAGTGTGAACAATGATTATCGTCAGAGATAAATTGTGACAATTTAGTGCGAAACAAGTAATGCCTACCTTATACAACGAAACTTGCCCCACCCATTGAAATTAGTCAAATTCCTCTCAGAAAGAATATTTCGTCTTCCCTATAAAGATTTAATTATTATTTGTTCTTGTAAAAGTAACCGAGAGTTTTTTGACAAATTTAACATGGTTTTATGGAGTAAAAGAACAGTTCAACAGGGTATGGACATGCCTTTGTGCCAAGTGATTTTTATACCTAATAGTGTCAATTAAATAGTTAGTAAAGGGACAAGAGTTTATTATATGTTAAAGTTATTCAAGAAAAAACTATAGTTTGTGCAATGGACTGCTGAACATGTGCAGTTTGAACAATAATGTTGCCAAAACCCAATATTTGTACGTAGTTAAAGTGTTGTATACACTCATTAAAATGCATTTGCATAATTTAATTATAGTTTTTGTATGATTAACTATTATAAATTTGCTAAAAAGAGAACTGATAACCCAATCATAAATCATGTGAATTAAATTTTAGTCATTCATAATGTCTTCCATTGAATCTTTTTGGCAAATCATTTATAACTGTAGCATGTGAAAGTTCAACTTGTGACACCTACCACGCAACAATTTTTATTTGGCAGCTTAAAATTTAACCGATGTTTATTATTTCGAGTGTTTAAAAAAAGACAATAATTATGGACAAGTGTTAACAGAATGCCTTTAAATGTTTGAAACATCCGCTGTGATAAGAAAATAAATAAAGTGGTAGAGATTAATGAGTAGGTATGTTAGAGCTTTTACTCTAAAGATTTCCAGCTACAATTTTCTGTGTGATCTCTTTTATCAATGTAGGTAATGTCATAGAGTAAATTTATCATTCTTGTAAATAGTAAAGTTAAATAGATAACTATGTAAGAATAGATTAAGAAACTGACTGTAAAGAGAGTGTATGATTTGTAAAACAAAAAGTGGAGCTTTATCAAAGTACCTATTATATGCGTAAGTCCTATTACAACATGTGTTTGTATTTTTACAATTATGTATATTTGGCACTGAAGCCATAACTTCCAACATACAATGTTAAATGTATGTGTACACAATATTATTTACCCTGAGGTTCACATGGAAATATTGTGACAGATTTATTATAACTTAATAAAAAAGAATATTATTTCATTCTACACATTTATTTATATCAATAAATCCTGTGCTTTGATTGTTGCTTTGCATTTGTATCCTACCCAAGTACAAATGCGGATTTAAAATAGTAAATAAACACCTGTTAGTATAACCCTAAAATGTAAACCATTATATAACTTTGCTATTAAATATAGGATAGTTACAGTAATAAGTTTTGAAAACGATAAATTTTTATCCCGTTCTCAATTTTTTATTCACCCACGCCTTAATGACTTATTTTGACGTCTTATGTTTTTAAGCAAAAATGATATACGCCGATAGAACTATTGACAATCGCCACCATCATGCCGGTAAACATCTTACACGCCTAAAGCCACTAGATAAGTCTAAGTTTTTTATACTGTGTTTTAACCACAATATCACCTGATTAAGTAACGATGTAGAAGTACTGGTTCTCAAGCGATGCCGCCGAAACACATTGGTATTTGGCGACAGGTTATCGAACTTCAGGGTGGTAGCTACACAGGCGGGCATTATTAAAAAATCCCCTACCATCATTAAAGGTTTAAGCCAAGCTCGGGCTGATTTTTAGAATTGACGCGGAATCTAAAATATACACTGATTAATCCCGGAACGCGATCCGCCTTATCGTTGCACTATGATGGGATTTTCACAAGTATACAGTAGGCTCAATTGCCTTACACTAAAAAATAAACTAATCTTTTACTTACTTTGAATACATAACAAATTTATTTTATAAAATAGTTGTAAATATATTTTTTTAACCTGAACTTAAATATCACTTTGCTGCCACACTCAAGTTCTTTGCATGGCTTATGCTTCTAGATAAGGAAACCCGTATAATCATCTATGTACCCAAACTTTCTGGGTAAAAAGTTTTTCATTTATTATTGGCTTTATGGACTTATCATTCTTAAAAACAATGTTTTAAATAATGGATATCTATGGGTATATTTCAATCATTACCTGATTTTTTCCCTATACACCATTGCCTGCAGTCTTTTTTTCAATAAGTTGCAGTGACCATCTTTAGACATTACGGTCACAACAGATTGCAAAAAGCCTGTATAAAATATTACTATAGATAACGCACATAAAGCATCTCCTATAATCTTTTGAAACTTAATTATCTTACTGCTTATAATGATTTTAGTGACAGTGTATATTCAAGAGGGAGTTTTTCTATCTACTAGCTATAAATAGCTAACCCCGTAATCCAATTTGAATTACATTTGGTAGAAGTAGAAGACAAAATACTAACACCTGTCACTAATAGGACGAACATAAGCCAACAGGTATAGTAGTGACAGGGCATGGAGCCTTTGCGCACTACTTGTATCGCTTTAAAAAGAAAGAGCACCCAAAATGTCCCTGTGATGACGAAAGTGATCAGACGGCCCTTCATGTAGTCTAGGACTGCCCCATATTCGAGGGGAAACGAATGACGCTGGAGTGGGAAATTGAGATGGAGCTCAATCGTGACAATTTGAACCGGATAATTACTGGAGAATTTAGCGGGGAGAGATTTAAAAATTACTGCGAAGAAATAATAGGATACTGCAAAAGAATGAATAAATAATAAAATTATACATTAAGAGAAAAATTTAAATACATTTCATATATATATAATATAAGCACAAAAATGTCTTTGACTTGCGTCAGAGGATGATGGGATTATTATATATATATATATAAAAAAAAAAAGCCAACAGGTATTAAAAACTTAGTATACAATTTCAAACTATGTAAATTCTTTCTTAATTCCCTCTGAAAAATAGTTTTCAATTAATTTTAAGATAACAACAATACAGTAATACCCCGCTTAGCGCGGCCCCGTTGCGCGCGGTTTCACTATAACGCGAATTTCAAATTTCGCGCTCAAATGCCTCGCATTACGCGAAAGAGTGCGTATAAACATAATGTAAAGGCAATAGATGTATTTTTCCGTAAAAAAATAAGAGTATGTATTGCATAAAGTGTTCTTAGAATTAAAGTGATTGATTAAAATGATTTGTATTTTTTTGTATTAAATTTTGACTATGTTTAATCATAAACCTCGATATACGCGAATTTCAGTTATCGCGATTTTTTTCGGAACGTATCCCTCGCGTAAAGCGGGGTATTACTGTATTTCTAAAGCGATAAAAAATTCGTAATTAATAGATAGTCACTAGAAAATGTATGAAATAGACAATCAGACAAAATAATGTGCAATATCTAACATATTTATTATCAATTTTACTTATTTTATTACTCTATTCATAGGTTAAGCTTACTACTAATAGAATCATACTTAACATGACAATCATAATTAATGGTTGTCTGATGGTATAGGTTGAAAAAATATTACATCGTCAGCAATAACTGTAGAGGCAGATCTGACTTGGCCATCATCTAATTTAACTTCACCATATGATAATTTGCCAGTAATATAAACTCGTTGACCTTTTTTCAAATACTTATACACTGTGTCTCTTAATCCAGGTTTGAATATACTTATTCTATGCCAGTCGGTCCTTTGTAGCACATCACCAGACTCATATTTGTAGCTAAAATGAGTTGCCAGAGGGAAATTAATTACAGGATGTTCCTCTGTGCCCCTTTTCTGTGGATCTGCACCAACCCTTCCTAACAAAGTAACCTGGTTTATTGCTGCAAATTAGAATTTCAAAGGAAAAGTTTAATGTCAGATATTTACATATTATATAAATTAATCTTTTTAAGCTACATTTCAGAGTACTAACTTTTTTCATTTTTTTGAGTGTTACATCCAACAGCAGAAATATGAAAATATTGTGACTTTATAATTTGATGCGCAAAAGTTGAAGCCTGTAAAGAAAAGCATTGGTTAATACTTGTTTCTATATTTTAAGAAAAATATGACAGTTTTTTGTCATTGCTTGCATGCATTCAAATCTCTTCTCAAAACATATTCATACCAAGATAAATGATTCCCTTTCAGCTTTTCTATCATTGGTGGCACTTTCAAGCTCTTTCTAACATATTCATTTCTGACTGTCTATTCTTATCACACCACACATCCATCTCTGCTGCATTCAGTTATTTCTCATCCATCTTCTTATTAGCTCAACAATCCAATCTATATATCATATTGACATATAATTCCACCTTTCAATTTACTGTGCATCCTACTGTCACAAGTTGTGCCTGAGCTATATATATATCTTATATATATATATATATATATACCTTCAAGATAAAAATATTTGAATGTAATTATTGATTTTTTATAAATTCACCTATTTGTAACTGTCACATATAAATATTATTCAGATAATGTCAAAAAAAAAAATTAAGTCTCTAATATAATATGTCTTTAAATATGTAATTATTAAAAAGATTTACTTAGAAAAATATTTTAATAAAAATATCCATTATTTTGGAGCAAAAATATGACCACATTATATGAGCTTGAAATGGTCAAGTTCTTCAAAGTTTCACTTAAATTTTTTTCAACTGCAAACATTTACAAAGAATAGATTTTGTTTTTTTTTTTATATCAAGCTCTACTTATTTTTCACATAAAATTATTGAATGTGTATTTATTTTTTAACTAATTATGCTCTGGAGGACAAATATAAAATTATTTTTCATACTAAAAATATATGTTATTTAAAAACAAATCTTACCTAAACCACATTCAGAAGGCAATTTTCACTTTAGTTATACACGGAAAACTTTATTTTCATTCTAGATATCTAAATTTTTTTGTTAGATAACTGACAAATTCAGGTTCGTGCACATAATATCTCATGCAAGAATACGAATGATGGCCTACTGTTGGAAGTATGCAATTACAAGCAAAGGCTCTACAGAGATAGTATAGGAAATTCCAGCTCAAGAGAAACTAAGGTTTATATTGATCCTAGGATTCCAACTGAAGAAATGTAGCGAGAAAAAGTTATAAATAAATAATTTATAAGAAATTATTTTTATTCTTGATAGGTTAATATGAAAGAATAATCTGTCTCACGATCACTAATATTTTTAGTTACTACCATCCATATTTTAATTTGTCATTTATATATTTATATAAAATATATTAACTATTCAGTATCTACTACATCGTGCTTAAAACTAATTACTTACTTATTTCAAGTATAATAGTCTTAACTTTTGTCGGATAATATAAGAGGTTAGTAATATAAGAAATACTGCAAATACTCACTCTTCTACTGCAAAACATTATTTTTAACCAAAAATGTAAAGACGTCGTTAACTAATTTATATAATCTTTATTTTTTATACACACACAATATGCAAATAATTTTTGAAGTTTGTAACAGAAAAATCATAAAAATGATCACAGAGTAACATAGGTCATAGCATACATAAAAATGATAGTCGAAGTAGGGATGCCGATTTGAGATTGATTTAACAAAGAATTGATCTTTAATGTGTCGAGTACAAATAAAAATAAGATAATAAGAATACAATGGAAAGCTGGCGTAAACGCTAGGTTAGTGCTCAAGGGGTTAAGCACAAAAAATCAATTTTTACAATAAGACATAAAATCTCTTCACTTAAACCTTTAACTTAGATAACTTTAACTTTAACTTAGACCTTAAACTTGCTTGTAATAACAACTCTAATTACTTTAAAATGATTAAAGATTGATTATTACAGTGTCCCTTTTGTTTGATCTCATATGGATTAATGGCAAAAAATAAAAGAGTTAAGTATCTTTTTCTCCTCAGTCTATTTTTCTTTTGATGTTTAAATTCTATGGACGAGCTTTCGTGTTATCAATAAAATGATTTCGGAAACAGTTTTTACCTCAAACTTTCAATACATAATGATTCTGGTCTAATTTCAACCAATAGAAGAATACTAGTTACGAATTAAAAAGAATCAAGTCAAAAAAGGTCGATTTTTTTGAGGATTTAATCTTAAAGCTTTGATTTGATTGGATTCTAAAATCAAGATTTTCGGAATTAATCGCCATCCCTAATTCAAATAAAAGAAAAACCATGGAAAAAAAGAACCACAGAGTGCAAAATTATTATTTTATTTATCTTTGCATAGTAGGGATACAGCTCTGAAATCGAATAAAAAATAAACGACAAAACTAACCCTCGCCTCAGAAAACAGATCTTTAATTCTATAAAATCGAGGTTCGTTATTACTATTTTGTTTACGATAAATACTATAAAATTATTTACTATTAAGAATATACCAAAAGTACAGGTACAGGTATTGTAATTTATGAATGCTTTCTACATCAGAAGAATTTCGAGTCTGCTCCTAACTGGAATCTCTTTGCCTTTACTTTTAACTGATACGGTTGTAATAAGTTAAAATAATAAAAAGTAGTTTATAATTGATGTACTTATTGTTTTCCATTATATAGATTTTATAAATGTAAGCAAAGATAAAACAGTTCAGTATCTTTTTTTCTGTTTGTCTTTTTTTTTACACGGTATAGGCTCAGTGCTTTGACTACAATCTTACCTGATGTTAAATGATGATGTGGTCCCGGTTGGTAAACACACTAAGCCTAGAGGTATTGGTTCTCAAGTGATGCTGCTGGAACATTCTGGGCCACATTATGGCCCGCAGGGGTAGGATTGAGCAGTCTTGATGTAATAGAACAGGCAAGGGATTTCTCTGTTCACACTGCCAATTTAATCAATTCAATGCCCACTTCAATCTTTTTAAAAATTTTACTTACTTAAAGACTTATTAAAAATAAAAACTACACCATGATTGACCAAAATCGAGTTAAGAACTCATCATTTAAATTAATTTTGTATAAGTTGCTAAATTTTTATGTAATTAAACTCGTGATTTTTTTAAATATTTTTGTATGTGATGCCAAATCATCCATCCGTCCATCCATCCATTCAACCGAAAGACGTCCACTGCTGGACATAGGTACCCCCCAAGATCTCCGCGACGACCGGTCTTACGCCACCCGCATCTAGCGGATTCCCGCGACCTTCACCAAATCAAGTACCAGTTTGTAAAAATGAACCTTTTCCAAGTGAAATTGTTGATGTGTTGATTATATACTTTTTATTAAATAAAGCCGTTAAATTTTAAGCGGGTTTAT
Source organism: Samia ricini (assembly GCA_014132275.2). NCBI lineage: Eukaryota > Metazoa > Arthropoda > Insecta > Lepidoptera > Saturniidae > Samia > Samia ricini. The sequence continues at coordinate 25,767,383 of AP028159.1, read as the reverse complement.
AAGTCGCTGTATTTAAATATATCGTTTATTAGATACCATCTCTGTACTTTTATCCTTTAATCACTGTAAAATTCCGAAGTGTGGTTAGCAACACAGATCGCCGGACAAATGAGACGAATGACAGTTATTTTGTGGTTATTATTATAGATAGAAAATTTGTCTCTATCTATTCCACCACCACACAATCCGAGTAAAGTTGTTGCCTGTGAAGGATGCCTTCAGCCGCAAATGCGAAGTCTGAAAAACCTGCCCCTTCGGAGGCTATGGATAATTCACCAATACGACAAGTTATGACGATACTTGAGCATAAAATTCGGAATCTGGAGAAAAGAAAGGTAAGAAATGATAATGCAACATGATATCAACTTCGTACTGGTTTCAGTTTGAATGCTTTGCTCATGTTTTATATTGTTGATTTTGAAGTGTAGTATGGACGTTAAATCAGGAGATATTAGTTGTATTTTGAGAGTTTGATAGATGTAAATAATTATTATAGAGTTGACGCCATTTTACACATGTGGTCCTGCAATGTTGACGTTTGACGCTACAACGACGCCCAGCTAACTTTTATTATGCGGCAAAATGAAATTATCAAAAGCTTTTAATATATACTGAAAATTATTTTAATAGAATACTGTTTTTCTGTTGTTTGAAGTAATATTTTTGAAGCGGAGGTACTGGTCGCTTTTACGACTATCATTTTTGCCATTCCTTATAGGTGATTCGTGACTTTAAAATGTTTATATTATGCATGGGGTGTTCTAGCGGATTCACTAAAATATAACATATTCTATTCTCTATAATTATCTCAGAAATTATAATGGTTTAGGAGATATTACTAGAAAATTTTATGAAATTTTATTTTTGTGTCACTATTCTCAAAGTTTTTGATATACCTAATATAACTAATAAAAATAAACACTAAAAAAGTTGTCAATAATGATACCTCTATGATTTAAAAAAGATTTAATAAATTAGTCTCATTGTTTTAACCCCTAGAGTACTTACCTGGCATTTACGCCAGCTTTCCATTGTTTTCCTATTGTCTTATTTTTATGGGTACTTGACACATTAATTATAAACCAAATGGTCAATCTTGGCAGATACATTACCTTTTATAATAAATAAGAAAAACTATTCTTACATAATAGTTTTTGTTCTAATATCTTACAATAATATAATTTTTGGTAAAGTCCGATCAGTTTAATCAAATCAGAAAGGTTTGAAGTCAAGTATACTGAGTGATTGAGTTTATATAAATTAAACAAAAAATGTTTAAGTTGGGTAATTGAATTGCTGAAACTGGGTAATTTGTGTAATTAAGTCATTTCTCTAACCTACACTCATTTTTTATCATTATATATATAGTAATGTTAAGAAAAATCAATTTAATCTTATTAATTTAATGGTAACTTTTCCCACAACAATTTTATTTTGCTTAGTTAATGCATAATACAGTTTTTAACACATTGAGTTCAATAGCGGACACCGGTGACCACCATCGGTATTAACTATGATGCCTATGACTAGGAAGACCTGTTTTCGGCAGCTAGTGACAGGCCAGCGGTCACATTTTCATAGATTTTACACCTTGTAGATGACCCGTGCGGCCCTGCTGAAGAAAGTTTAGTGCGTAACAGTCAGGAAATGTTAATAGTTTGGTAGTTATTTGTGTTTGTATTCAGAGAAAGGTAATAAATAAAAATCAGTTATTATTTTTATAAAATGTTATAATAAAAGTAGGTTTTTGGCCATGATGAAACCAATCACAAAAATAACTACTTTCGACAAGAAGAATATCAAACAGCGTTTTTTTCTCTGTACAGGAACTAGTAGCTCGTCACTTTGGTCACTAGTATTACTGGATACACTTGATTTTCCATCACTCACAACATCATCAATATCGTTCAAAATTATACCAACGTTACTTTCACTAAAAGTCACTTTTTGAGTCATATATCGAGATTCAATGTTCTCCAAATATAATAAATCTACTTGCGATAACTCAAAATCGTCAAAATTAATGTATTTTTGTCGAAATTCTCTAATAGCGCACTATATTCATTTAAAAACAAATTAAATAATAAAGGAAGAATCACTAATTATGTATAACAATTATAGCTTGATGCCTTCAAATTGAAAAATAACGGCCGCATGGTTGTCAGTTGATGCGCTTACAAACGTGTGAAAAGGACAGGTGACCGTCATCATGATCCGCGCGGCGCTCAGCTATAAAATATTTCATCGACGCCCTAGCGGATCCTGTGACCGCAAAAATAAAAATGTAGACATTTTCAAAATTTGATCACAAAATGAAAAATAAGTTTATATATCTTTATATATTTCGTTAGATACTACCTAATTACATTTTGGCCTATTTGAAAATTTTAAGTCGATAAGCTTGGCATTCAATGTGTTAAATAATCATTGGAAAGGATGGAACCTAATTTTTACAGACCCTATATTATTATTGGTACTAATATTTCTCACTAATTAAAACACTTGCCAGTAAAACTGATTCAGAATTTATTCACAATTTCATAAGTTTTACTTTTTTTTGTGCTTAACCCTAATTATTTTCAAAAAATAAAAGTATTTTAAGTTATACCCTCATAACTTTAGTTAGCTGCCAGAAAAAGTCCTGTTGGTCCAGCCATTCTGGATTACTCCATTCTGCCATTCTGGACATTAGCCAGCAAAAACAATATATTTATATGTATTTAGTAAAAAGCTGGTGCATATTTTAATATTACAAAGCAGACACTTCAATTATTTTTTTTGTAGAGAAATCTCTTATTACACATCTTCTAAAACAATTCCTGTCATTTAATGCTCCCTGATTATTATAGTTATTACATGACACTGGTTGAAAAAAAAAACTTAGTAATTTTAATTATTCAAATTAAAAATTTCTTATGTTTATTTCAGGTTGGATATTCTTTTATTAGGTTTTTAAATCATTGTTTTTCTTAACTGCAAATATGACTATGAAGTATAATATAATTATGTCACATTGGAAATTCTAATACAAATTTTGACTGAAAATTATACTGTTTGTTTCTGTGCTTTGTCCCATTCTGAAATGTTGAATGTTCCTAATGTCATCAGTAATATTATTTTTGTTCAAATACAGAGTAAATTGACATCATATCGGGATCTACAAAAAGCTGGAAAGGAACTTAACTCTGACCAGAAAATAGCTGTGGCAAAATATGATGAAGTTGCTCAGACATTAGAGTTTGCTCGGGATCTATCAAAACAAGTCACTGGCGTAGCCATTGCTGCAGAGCGGGATGCTAAAAAACAAGCTAAAAGGGTAATTATTAATATTCCATTATTTATCAGCAAATAAATCACAACATATTGATATGTATGTAATCATTAGAATATAAGTTACATTCTGTACAAAACATTTATGATATAAATTGCTAAGGGCTACATGGACTGATATACTGATCACTGTATTTGCGTAAATGTAAATGCAATATCTTTATATATTTTTATAATTTGTTTATTAGTGTTTGTGATTAATAATTGTTGTTAATTACAGGAAGCATGGGTTCGCAATACATCTGAAACAAATAAAATACGTGATGTACTCTTAATTCTAGACTGCCTTATGCAAATGGGTAATACTGAAGTGCGAAATGACTTTCTTTCTGGTTCAAATGGTGCTGTAAAACTAACTGAAACAGATTTGAAGGTGCTTGATGATCTGTGAGTATAATATCTTCTAATTGTTGTTCTGTACTATTTGGTACATAGAGCATGTGAGTTTAATTTTGTATCTACCCTTTAGGTATCCTGAGGTGACACCATCCCACAAATTGAATGCAGAAGGACAAGCTGAGTTTCATCTTCATATAGCGAGGGCAGCGGAACATTTATATGCAATTATTGATGGAAAACCCAAAGAAATTCTGGGAACCACATACACTCATATCAAGGAGATAATATCGAATGTACATGATTGTGGATACTTTGATCGAAGCACTGATAATGTAGCACCAACTGAAATTGAAGAAGAGGCCGCGCCTGTGGTAGAAGAAGATCATTCAGAGGCAATCGAAGAACTTGTGGAGCCGGAATTGAGTGCGCCGTACCCACCAGCTGGTGCATTACCTATCCCTCCCGCACCTGCTGTTGTGCCTGCACCCGCTTATCCATTGAGACCTTTGCCACCTATCACTCTTCAAGAGGTAGAACATGCATACTTTGCCCAACAGTATCCACAACAAAGGCCCATAGCTGAAGTGATTGGTTCACAAAACTTCTTCTTTCTTCAGGAATCTGAAATAGACAGCCCCATTGGAACTCCACAACCACCACCAATCCCGAATCAACTTTCTCCACCTGCTCCTATACCCACACAAACGTTCACAAATCAGCATTTTGTGCAAATGCCAGGTGGACGGGTTCCAGAGCCTGGTGCACTTCCGCTGCCACCGCAACCTCACTTTCCGCCACATCCAGAACACGCCGGATTCCCACCGGCACCCATTGCTTTAGCTGCTATGCAACACATGCCGCAACCTATCCCTCATGCGTTGCCACCACCTCAGCCATTACAACAAGTGCCACATCCTGTTCAACACACTATGCCAATGTCTAATTCCATTACTGGTTTGCCAGAAGAGCAAACTCTCGCCTCCCCACTCGCTGACAAGGAGGATGATGGTCACAAAGAAAGTAGAAGCCCCGAACACCTAGACGAAACCACAGAACGAAAAACGCAGGTACAAGGAGATGGACAGAATCGGTACCGACGCTACGGTCGTGGAGGCAATCGGGGCATGTCTAACGGACACCGCGGTCGTGGCTCTTTTCCTAATCGACAGAGCGGCGACGGTTACCGTGGCAGGCAGAGTGGCGATTATCAAAATAGGTTGCACAAAGATAATTATCAAGGCAGGCAATATGATAACTACCAGCCCAGGCATGCGAAGGATGGTTATGTCAGTAGAAGTGGCAATGATGGATACTATGGCAATGGTGATGCGGCAGACTCGGCGCACCACGGTGAGAACGGCGGCCGGGACCGGTACAACGACGGGAATCAGAGTTACCAAGGCGGGTTTAAGGGGCGCGGCAGAGGAGGGCCGCGCGGACTCCCCGCGGCACCTCGCGACCCCCGCGCTCCCAACAGTTTAACAGAAAACCCGAAAATACTGCTGAATAGTTGAAGTGGGCCCTTTAACGGTGTCGCATATTAGTGACCTCCGTTATACATACGTCGTCTGCAATTTATTATATAATGGACAAAATCATTTGTGGAAGGCAGATTTCACCGGCAACAACGCGCTCTAGTAACAACAAACGAGAGATTATATAGAATAAAAAGAATGAATAAATAAATAAAAAAAAAACGTAAAACATTAAAATTTGAAACTGATAAAAATAATAAGTTTTAAATATAAAAATAATAAGAATTTTAGGTGTATGATATATGCAATTATAATAAGGTTACGTATTTCTAGATTCTTGTATAGGTTGTGTCACGCAAGTGACGTAAATTAACGCGGTGGCTCGGTGCGGTCCGCCCCGCCCCGCCCCGATCCGCCCGACCGCTCGCGCGCTCCGCCCTGCCGCGCAGCGCCACGCGCCGCGACGCTCAGTACCTCAGTACCTCGTGCGTGCCTCATCCTTGTGATAGTTTTAGGAGTACACCATGTGATTAAACATCAACCGGGACCTTTCTAAATCGATTTGATGTTTGTGTACTACTTTAATACATGAGAAAACACTAAATAATTATTTTAATTTATATTAAGGTGATTCTATATATATATATGTTTAAAACTAAAATCAAAAATACCCTAATAAATATGTTTCATTAACAGGGCTGATTTTTGAGTTTTGTTTATATTTTAATTTTAAAATGTATTTGTGTAATAAGATAACTGAAGGATTACTTAATATAATTTTTATGAAAATGTACTGGAATTTATTAAGCCGATCGTATTTTACTAACAGATCTAAAAAGGCACTGTGGAAATGTTTCATTTGCATATAGTTCTTGTTTTGTTAATTTGATTTGAAAAAGTATGAGTTGTATTTCATCGCCTACAAATATTTTTTTTTGTTTCGTACAAGCTTTCTACTTTAATTTTTTTCTCAATGGAGGCTGTGTGCAAGCAAATTAAAAGTATTCTATAAAATGTACTTGTTTTATTTAAATGTAGTTTCTGCAAATTACTTTGGATTACTCATGAATTTAAATCATGCGAAAACAACAAAAATTAGTTTTAAATTCGTACGTATATCTTAGTTTCCTAAAACCTTACCCTTAATTTTGATTTAAAAATACAGATGGTGATTCTTTCCGAATAATATCGATTCGAATCAACGCTTTATGAATCGATTTATACAAAATGTATCTTTTTTAGACTTGTTTTTAATATTCTTAACTAGTATTCTTCTAATGGTCGAAATTAAACAATAATCAATTATTAAAAATTTGAGGTAAAATCTGTTTCCGAAATATGTCATTTTATTGATAACACAAAAAGCTCGTTAATAGTAATTACACAACACATGACAGTTAACAGGCTGAGCAGAAAAACAAACAACTCTTTTATCATTTTAAAATAATTACACTTGTTACTTATTACAAGTATGTTTTTAAAGGTATAACGTGAAGAGATTTTATGGTTGGGAGTACACTCGAATACTCCTGATGTAGTAAGCGTTCAACTAACACTGTTTACTAACCATTGGGTAAGATATTTGTCTGCCATCTTAATAATATATTAAGCCATGTCTTGCGTTTTTAATTAATTAAGTGAAAATCTTTCATACATTTGTTTACGTTGTATCAAATATTCATAAATGTAAATAATTTTATGGTTCTTATAGAACTACAAAAAAATTGAACCTCCATTCTAAGATCGATTAATCGATTTCAAATCGCCATCCCTATTTAATAAACCTCATAATGCTTTCAAGGGTTATTAAAAAGCGCTGAGGTCCCAAAATAAAACTTCATTAGGAAAAATTTAACTTGTGCTAAGTTAAATAAAATCCTCGTTAGGGAAAGGCACAGTCTATCAGCTATATCAGACCACAACGTATTGGTTAATTTGAAGAGAAACTCGATCAGCTTGCGATAATAAGGAGCGGTTCAAGTATAACGGATTACCTAAGTACCAATGGAGAGATTTTAACCTTTGCTTATTTTTGATGACACATGGGACAAGGTGATCTGAACGTTAATTACGTAAGCAGTTTTTAAACTTAAAATTATATGAATGCTTACGTTACTATCTGTTTTCATCATCACCTGATGGTGTAAGTATTAATATTAGCAAATTATTCGCATAAGCAGGTACTTTTCCTAGATAGAGTGTTCTGGGATAGATTGATATACTGTTTCATGTTCCGATATTAACTAAATTATTTACAATTTTTACCTATTCTTATTCTTCTATGGTACAAGTATCTTACAAGTAGTATTGACTCATACGCACATGTTCAAATGTCATTTTCAACGAATTACAGATGCCAGGAGCGTGGGTTGTGGAGCACAGGTAGCTACGTTGCTTCTCGAAAGTCAATAGGTGCTCTTTTTTTCATAGATTAATAAGTATATCTTGTCTTTCTTTTAGTCTTGTGTTCTCGTCGAGTGCTTCTGTGGCACCACGTCCCTGCTTTACTACCGAGAGGCGATATAATCTCCATTGTGCAACCTTTTTTGTGGGATTTCACTATTTCTAACCCGGTCTTTTCAGAGCGATGTGATGTGTAATCAGGCGCTGGTCGCAGCCAAAGATTTGGGGTAGTAGAGGAGAGTTACAGAGTTTTAAGATTTTATCAAAATTCTTTCATTCACCTAGTTACCTATTTGTAGATTTAATTGATTAGACGTTTTAAGCAAGAAGTTAGTAATTCTTTTAAGGTTTTCGTAAATTGTCTATTTAAAAAATATTGTCAGCCATAGTTTGTCTATAGTCCGCTCCAAGTTGTCGTTATGCATTTTATGCTACCATGTGCGATATGTATAATTCGTCTTGATTTAATTGAATATAGCACTGGAAGCTTGAGCTATCACGGCATAACGAAACTCCGTAGCTACTGGCCACTTTAGAATGTTGGTGGGTTCGATGAACAAGAAGATAATATACGAGTACAACAACTGTAAGATAGATTTTCGCTAAAAATTTATAGCTGTTCTTCAGTTAAAACAACACTGTACAAGCATTTTAGTACTGATCGCATATCAATCAAAATCCTCTTTTTTGGATACCTACATATTTTTCTTAACAGTACTTAGTATTGAGACATAGAAGCTGCAACTTCTTCTTTGCGGAGAAATTAATACAATATTTATTTCATTGTGATATAAATCAAGGCTTTTTTTTTTTCATTATTTTATAATAAACCGAGATGACTTTTTCGATATTTATTCCTATAAAATGTAGGAAATATTAATATGCAGATAACACTGTTTTACATACGAGTAATTATCTATGTGAAACATAGCAGCAAATCGTTGAAGAATGGAATTAACGGAGCTTTATTTGATCATTCTCTTTCAGAGAATGTATGTATAGCTAGAAATATATTTATAGCACTACTTTGAATTAACTTTGGCATGTTTTATGATTTAAATCTACTATAAAAAGCAAAAATCCAAAACGACTGACAAAATATTTTGGCTACGTGACAACTAGTAATCCAAAAATGAGACTTCATGACTCTTCAGAGGCAAACTACCAATGTTGAGACTGCAGCTTGTGGAAATTAACAAATATTTTGATTTTGTTTCATTATACATTTCTTTAAAATGTACTTGTCCCTTAAATCGTATTATATCTTTTTCTACTGAGCTTTCGGTGAAAGAAACTATCCTGGAGAACTCATAGTATTCTACCTGATAATTACTACATTTAAATTTGAAAATTGATCAATATGCAATCATAGGTGTGTTCTGGAAACATTTGCAAGACAGTGTAGATGATGATGGTACGGCCGGATTTCTCGTCCATAGCACATGGTGATAAAGTATTTTCTAATAAAGCTATCACATTTGAGTTTCAAAAGTTGTCGTTAAACACCATTAGGTGTGTTCCGGCAGCATCACTTGAGAACCAGTAAGTTGTGAGCTTAGTTTTTTGGACCAAATAGTCACTTAACATCAGGTGTGATTTTGGTCAAAATGTTAAGGATATCCAGCATAATAAAATTGTGATTCATGTAATTGACTAACTATGCCTGCGGCTCTGCTCGCCTATAATAAATACAATTTCTATACCTTACAATTATTCGCTACATTACATCTTTCCTATATACCTATTCAATGGTTTAGTTCCAAGTATCGCAATAGGATATAATTATATGTATATGTTGGTGGCATTTTTTACTTCATTCCCTTTTATCCTCATACTCTGGTAATAGCACATAATATTAGGTAATTAACTATCTATACACATCGGGTCATGGATCAACAAGAAGATTAATCGATTTTCAAATAGAGAGAGAGAGAGTGTAACGTTGTCCTTTATAATATGAAAGGAAATATTGGGTATTACAAGATTTGAGTTAAAGAAAAATAAAATAAATGTATCAATAAAATTACCGTGTATTACGATGCATTACAATATAAAATGTTCTCAAAACAAAATCCTATACCTGTTCAAACTAAAAAAAAAATTTTTTTTTAATAAATAAAGTCACATTCAACTTTAATTAATAGTCACCAGACAGAAGTTATTTTTTTTTTACAATACTTCTTACTACTTAATATTAACTATAAAGATATAAACTACACCTGTAGCTGTAACTTATAATACAACCTAATGCAATTATACAAAATATTTTATACTGTACTTGTTTCAGTTGAAATATAACATTCTCGCTTTTGTTCATCTATAAAATAATAAAGACAAATACATAAACCCCAAAATATGATACAGAAATGGACGCGTAGAAGTATTATGGCTCCGGAATGTAAACAAATCAATTTACAATAATATCATCAATGATTTTTATCAACATTAATTATTATGTAATCAACAACGATTTCTGTATAACCTATATATATTATACGAAGATCGCAACGTCAAAACAGGCTGGGACATACCGCAATATCGCACACTGTTATACTGAAAACGCGGACATCAAAGTGTCAACATCTCAATTAAGGCAATTTATTTAAATATACAATCAATTACGTAATTTAAATTAACGAATCATTTATTCTTTAAAAAAACACAAATATATCAGTAGTAGGTATATCACTCGACTATTCGAATTTTTGGTTCGAACATAAAACCAAATCGCCAATAGACGATCCCTGCCGGTGTACACGGAGAATAAAGGTAAGGAGGAACGTCTCATGCGGGGGGAGAGTTGAAAAAGTATCCAGCAGTAAATAACATTTCAAAAACCCTCCATAATGGCGCTAGTGTAGGAAAAGGCATGGTGTGAATATAGAACATAGTAGTTGTTGATTGATTGAACTGAGCCGAGTTGAAAAATATAATTTTTCGGAGACTAAAGTAGTTAATGAAACAGCAGTATGCAAAATCTCAATTATTTACGTAGTAAAGAATATTTTTAAAAAAATATAACCTAAAAAACTTCTGTGAAATTTAACCTCTTGCTACAGTAGCTAGCGCCACCCTAATCTAACCTTTTTTCGACGGACACTTTTTCTATGATCCTCTATGATTCTTCAAGTCTTTTTAATTGTTACAGAAGTATTATTAAATTAATACATAATTATTGATAACAAGAAATCATACCTATGAAAGTATAAATTATTACGTATCATTATGTTATCACACTAAATTGAAGTTTTTTTTCGATTGAAATACACGATTTATCGATAATTTTTACCGAACAAGTGTTCCAATTTTTTAGACGTGAATCAAAAGATTTTATACTGACAACAGTCTGTTATAAAAATACATATTGCACATCTGCTGCAACAATGCCACTTTCAAAAATGTTTTTTTTTTTACAGGAGAAGCATTTAAAGAATTGGTTTCCCATAAAAATATGATACGACTTTTTTTACGATATTAACGACTTTCTTCGGAGACTGTTAGTAGGTACATTATCTCATCAAGTGCAGATATACTTTACACAATATATGTTTAACTCATTTTTCAAAATAGGTAATGCGATAGTGTTATTGTTGCACCGGATTTGCAAATTATGCAGTTGCATTATTTCATTTTAAATTTGTAATATAATAGGACGCTGCAGAGGAATACTATGCAACCTTCAAAAACAATTAAAAAATAACGAAATTTTAGTTAAGTGTCAAACGCAAGACTACGTTATAACCTAGTTAAAGAAAAGTTTCAAATCAAAGACATTTCATACTAGCATGTTACATACCTTAACAGTTTTATTTCATGCTATATATACTATTAAAAAAGATGTTTTAACTGCCAATTTCTCAAAATAGTGATCACGTAGTTTAACAATGTATTCCTAATTGGTGTCCAATTGAAAATATAACTTACTCGAGTTAAATTACTCAGATTTATTATGAAATCATGATTACTTTATGCCTACTGTATTTAATACATGTATCATAATGTTTTTATTAAATTATTTACAATACATAATTTTGTAAACTCAAAAGCTTGATCAATATCAAAAATTACGGCGACATTGCAACTGAGAGTCATTTTTTAAATGATATCCAGATATAACGATTAAAGGTGATAAAATAGGACATTATATAAAAATAATATTCAAAATGAACCGTATTCGTGATGTAAAATCAAACGACTACTAATAACATAACGTACAGTTATTGAAATGCATCATTTTGTTCTCTTGTATATTTATTAATTAGACCGACCTATTTTACCGGCTATGATTTTACACAACTCATAAGCAAAGGTATTACGTATCACAGTTACAATGTTAACACTATTAGTCTTGAATGATTTAACATTCAATTTACTACAAGAATGCCTTTATTTTACATTTAACAATAATATAAAATTACATTGCTTTTGTTTTTATTGGTTTTTTGATGACCTTTTTGTATTACCACCTTCCAACCGAATTTTATGTTACAACTGAATATAAGTTCTATGAAGTTTCGTGTTTTCGAAAATGAGTCGTTAATTTTGATAAATAAACAACAAGCTTTATAATGTTTCGCATTTCAGATAATTTTTTTTATGGTGTGGCTAACAACAGCACAAAGTTCAAAGCAATACACATGTTTCGCTTGTACCAAGAATTAAGTACAAACACCGACAAACATCTTAAACATAATCTGGCGTAGTGGCGGAAAGTTCTCGTTGAACAAATCGACCAATTCCACTATCTATACGAACTTCATTGTGCTAGACCGGCCAATCAGATCTAAAAATCGATATGCTGGTAGTCAGGGTCAATTGTCAAGATGTTTATCGGTATTTATTAATATTTAATCTATTTTTGTTGTTTTCAAATATAAGCTTACATTACACAATATCACCATATCATACAGTTTACGTTATAACTGAATTAAATTTCGCAAATTTAGGAATAAATTAAGCTAGTAACATTTTTCTGTTTTCAATAAATTAATCAGTAACATTAATTGCACTTAGGACTTGATAATTTTAATCATATCTGAGGGCTTTGTTTAATGAATAATTAAATGAAATAAAGTTACAATAGCAGTAAAATGAAATCAATTTAAAATTAGATAGACAGTCAGTTGATATGGCCACAGACAATTTTGATGAAAGCAAATTTTTAAATTCACTATCCTAAAAGCTTATTTTAATTAACTTTTGCGTAACTAAGCTGTAGCAAAGGGAGATATAATCGAAAGGGAATGGAAAAGGTGCACTTGTGAAGTATTGTCCAAATAACATATGAATTAAATGTAAGAGGCATTACGTCTGATGCATGTGCGTATCACAGAACTCTCTTTTTTATAAGTAGAAATTTTCATCATAGTTCCCAGACTTTAGTAATTGGTATCATTGATCAAAGATGTAAGAGGCTTTTTAGTCATGCTTTCACTGGGAGTCATAATTTTCGAGATATATATATATATATATATATATATATATATAAAGATTATAAATAAAAATAGTTCATATCGTTACTATGTTATTAATTTAAACCGTGATGATTGTAATAAATATGAGAAACTTAAAAGTCTAGAATTATCACATACACTTGTGTTTCCCTGACAGAGGTTTAATTAAATTAAAAAAACACATCTGTGTCTTTCCATACTTCAGCGTCAGTTTTGTAATAAAACCATGTCTAGAAAAAAAAACAATCCATTGCATATTCCGGCTGAGTAATATTCTTTTTATTTCAAAGAAACCAACACATCTTAAATCTTTATCATAAACCGAACTGGCATTTGAATCGTATAAAATCAAAATCAGTAAATTAGGTCTTTATAACCTATAAAATGGCAAATAAAAAATCGATTTTAATTGTATCCATTTAATTGCTGATGTAAAATGTTCATGAACTCATTTTCAATTTGAATTTTCCGTATCACTGTGGTATGTTATATCTATAAATTTTTAAACACTTCTCTACTTTGTCACCTTTGACCTCAATGAGTCAATTCTCACATTCTAAATTCATTAATGTGAGCGTTGGTTCACATTATAATAATTCAAGGCCGTTTAGTTTACATTTAATTATACGTTTTCAGAGATTCCAAATTGGAACATTTTGCCAAAGATAATTAACGAATGCAGTAATTAAAGGTTATGACTAGGTTTTTTAAAGTACTCCGCGTGGAATTCATTGATCATAGACTAATTTATTAATAATTGTGATGAATTTATTTACAAGACTTAAAAAGAATTCTCCAGTCAAAATATGCAATAATTTGTTACATTGGCTTGAGATAATCGAAGCTGTTATTTATAAAATTACAAAATGCAAAATATATAAATGTTTGCATAATAGGAATAAAGAAAATTACTGTTAAAGAATTCAATAAATATGATGAAATTGATAATTTTTAATGATACATATTTTTGTATATGTAAATATAAGAGATGTGAAGCGGCATTTTAACAGGTAGAAATGACGGCGACGATTGTCGATGGCTAGTACCAACTACCCAATCCTACAACATTAACCTATATGGCCCTTGACCAGAAAAGTGTGACGACCGCTGTCTATACTTTAGTAACACTTGTGTGGAAAAGGGACTTTCCTTCTCAATCCTGACCAAAATTGAAACGTTTATGTATCATTTTTCAGTATATAAGTATTAATTTTAATTACATTCTTCACCAAGTCTGTTGTTTATAATAAATTAAACACAATTAAACTATTGCATTGAATATATAATAAATGGTTTAATAGATACAATAAGATTATTGTATGATTAATGGTTTTACATATGTAAAACATACTATAATTATATTATCCGAAAATTAATTTATTTACAGCCTTTACACATGATGTAATGTTTGTTGTACCTGAGATCGAAATTATTATGAAATCATTCAATCAAAAATAAGTACTATGTTAATAATATAGTAAACTAAAATTCGATGACATATACACATTTAAAAAAACAGTAATGTTCCGGGTTCGTCGAGGAGGAAGGATAATTAGTTGACACTTGTGATTTATCAATCGTTTTATTATGATATTTTGCTATTCTTCAAGGGAAAAAGAAAACAAAATTTGCTAAACCAACAGGAAATAACTTAGAGCATAGTGTTTCCTTGTTTTGAATTTGGAAATGGTCCCATATCGAAACTATTTGGAATGGTTCCGATACTGCTCTACGTTGTCCCATATAGCCACCTGGACGCAGAGGTAAATGTTTTTGTTGGGCGCAAATTTCCCATTTTTTAACAGTCTTCAGTTGAGGATGGCCAGAACTAGCATTGCCTGACTCTATTAATAGTTTTTTTTAATACCTAAATTACCAGCAGTCGGTTTGTCATTACATTCTTTAAAGACGGTGTTGCGCAATGTTTCTGGTATTTCCATAATTTATGTAGGCTGATTTTCCAATATTCTTTTTCTGTTCCTTTCCTTACCATATTTTATTTCTTTTTATGTTCTTCTTTTATTTCTAATAAATTAGTTTGTTCTTCTATTCGCGTCTGGAACTACATTTTCCTTTCTTTTGTGGTGTATGATTTCATAATCAAATTGTTGAGGACGTATAGCCCAACGAGCTAATTGTCGATGACGTTCTTTACATTTATGAAGCCGTTATAGACTGTGATTACAAATAAAATGACTGCCTTCCACATATGGTAGAAACTGTTCTACTGCATGTAATGCACTTAACAATTCTCTTTCAAATGCTGAATACACTTCATTCATTGTTAATATACGACTAGTAAAAGCTATAGGTTCTTCTTCACTCTCTGCTATTTGTGTAAGAACCGCTCCAATATCCTTATTAGAAGCACCACATTGTATTGAAAATGGTTTATCAAAATCTGGTACACTGACAATTGGAGTTTAAGTTAGCACTGTCGTTAAATCTAGGAAACCCTTTTCAGCTTTTATATTATAACTGAGCTTTTTACCACCTTTAGTAAGATCGTGTAAGGGGGTTGCCAATATAGCAAAATTTTCGATAAATCTTCTATACCAACTTGCTAGACCTATAAATCGCTTTAATTCTGTAAACGTAGTAGGTCTCGGATAATTGAGTATGACTTCCACTTTTTTAGAGTCCGTTCGCAATCACACTTTTTAACTTTAACGATGGTCGAGCAAATTGTCATTTTTGTATATTGTCAATCCATTTTTAGTTGATTTTTTACCCTTATGAAGGACTTTATATGGTCTTCAAAATTACTTTTACATATCACTATGTCATCCAGGTAAGCAAAAATACCACATTCAACTTCAGAGTCAAATAATCGATCCATTAGTTTTTGATGAGTTTGTGAAGCATTGACTAGACCAAAAGGCATGAATTGATATGAAGCTTTACCCGCTATGCTAAATGCTATTTTTTCTTTATTACTATCTTCTAGCGGTATTTGCCAAAAGGCGAAGAGAAGATCTAGAGTTAAAAAAATTCATTTCTAAGACTTTCATTATACTGGACACTCGAGGTAAGAGATATGAATCCTTTTTCTATGGATTCTACGGAAGGCAATCAGCAGACATGCCTTCCGCCACGTCGTTTCTCTGCTTGTAACACGAGCATTTTTTTTCTAGTTAATCCAAATAGGCCACATTTATAATAAAAAAATCGCTGGCGTGGTAGCTTCAAGTCTTTAAATCTATGTCCGGCCGTTCTGTAATTCCAACATTTCTCTTTGGGATTTTTTTGTTGTTGTCTTTCATCATTATCTATTATATTGAGTTTTTTAAAACTAGCGTTGTGGAACGCTAAATCAGGTTCTAACAAATGTGTATCCCTATTCGATTCTTTAAAATTATCGCAGTTAATTTTAGTCCGTTCAATTATTCTAAGAACTGATAATATTTCTGTAACAGATGCAGATTTATCTCGACATACCGCGCTCTTTGTAAATATGGCTGAATATTCTTCAGTAATATATTTGTTTTTTGTATCACTGTAAGTTCATTTGGCAGGCGGTTAAACATATTTTGCATAATGGCAATATAAATTAATGTTTTCTTGTTTACCCTGAACGTTCCTTTAATTCTTCTAATAATACCTCTTGATAAAACAACTCTAACAAGTCTCTAAATCCTTCCAACAACAAACTTTGTCTCGTATTGATTGGAACCAAATAAGCGAATTACCTTCGAAGAGATTTATAGAATACCGATACAAATCCTCATCAGTAGCATTGTGTGTATCATTCCTTCATTCGTTCTAAAAATGCGTTTTATACTCATAATGCTTTTACCATTAAATTTGCGACCTGTCTTAAAAGTTTTAAGTACCTTTAAAAGTTTTCTTTTATTTACTTCAAAGTAGATTTTAGTAGATGAGCGTGATATAATTTTTTTATTCTTGTTCTCCATGTTTTGTTTAATTGATCTTTGCTCTATTTCTTTTATTTCCTGCTAGCTGTGCATTTATGCTAAAACTTTGATTAATAGTTGTTGCTTCAGCAATATATTTTTTATATTATTAGTATATTTTTGTTCAGATAGCATATGATTGTCAATATATGTCTGTTCAGTCGGAATTATTAATTGAACCCGATTAAACAAATGGATAAGACGCGAATAAATACGCTATGTATGTAATAAATCCGATTGGGCTGATGTTTCCCTTAATGGCTTAAATATCATTTCGAATTTCGATTGACAAATATCTAATTCATTGAGTGGGTTCTCCACACAACTAGGGGATATTTTCATTAGTAGTGTGGACTGCCTCTGGGATTCTTGTATTAATATCTCACTAAGAATTTTTTTCATATTTACAGGGAATTACGCGTCACACGGGGTGAGTAGACAATTAATCTATATGAATAGGATATAAGTAGTAATATTAAGTAGATGTAAGTGCACATCATATTATATTGTATTTCTTTACAGTTTTAGGAAACGGCCTTGTTTGTGCTTGGATGTATAGTATCATAATAAATCGATTGATAAAATATAAGTCTCAACTCGTTCTCCTCCTCGACGAACCCGGATCAATGCATTGGCGTCCAACGTGGGGCATTTGTCACATACACCAAAGCTGGTAGCGTTGCCGTATGGTGGTATCTCAAACGTTTTACGACCGAATAAACTACGGCAGCTGCTAGGCGAATTGTTGTTTGAGCGGAACCTAAACTTGTCTTGACAGATAAGCTCGCGATCATAATACGAGTAGCAACATCGCGCCAAAATTTGACGATATTCATTGCAAGCCCGAGGAAGTTCAAAGCGGAAATGGGTAGGCCGACTTTAAGCCCAAGTAATTCAGCCACTTGTAAACTGGACCACAAGGGCAGCTCGAAATTATGGATAAACAATATTTCAAACTACGTCCTGATGATACTATGGAGTTTCATTCTAAAATATCCACTATGGACTAAAATATTGTGCGCAAACTCGGCGCTTAGACTGCGAGTGTGGTAAAGTCTTGCCGAAATGAATACAGCTCCTGCATCAATTTCAGGTAAATGCCTGAAGAGTCTTCTTTCGTAATACCTGCAAAGCGTATTGCTCCAGTTTGCAGAGATGGTTTGACGATATTCATTGCAAGCCCGAGGAAGTTCAAAGCGGAAATGGGTAGGGCGACTTTAAGCGCAAGTTTTTAAGCACTTGTAAACTTTTAGTTTGAAATATTGTTTATCCATAATTTCGAGCTGCCCTTGTGGACCAGTTTACAAGTGGCTGAATTACTTGGGCTTAAAGTCGGCCTACCCATTTCCGCTTTGAACTTCCTCGGGCTTGCAATGAATATCGTCAAATTTTGGCGCGATGTTGCTACTCATATTATGATCGCGAGCTTATCTGTCAAGACAAGTTTAGGTTCCGCTCAAACAACAATTCCCCTAGCAGCTGCCGTAGTTTATTCGGTCGTAAAACGTGTGAGATACCACCATACGGCAACGCTACCAGCTTTGGTGTATGTGACAAATGCCCCACGTTGGGCGCCAATGCATTGATCCGGGTTCGTCGACGAGGAGAACGAGTTGAGACTTATATTTTATCAATCGATTTATTATGATACTATACATCCAAGCACAAACAAGGCCGTTTCCTAAAACTGTAAAGAAATACAATATAATATGATGTGCACTTACATCTACTTAATATTACTACTTATATCCTATTCATATATCTTAATTGTCTACTCACCCCGTGTCACGCGTAATTCACTATAAATAGCACTATTTCTGTAAATGTTCTCAAATATCAACATCACCAAATATTTTTCTGACACTGGAGCAATACCAATCCTCTCACGTTTTTCCTCCCATTTTCGATCATGATACAAACGACCAAAAAAGACATTCAGCCAACATGACACAACAGTCTACAAGCGACATCTATTGTTGTAACATTACATCATTACAAACCGAAGAAAAAACAATCAACTCTCGATTTAAAAACTATCAAAAATAAAAAAGATCCTGCCCCAGATTTGTTGTTGAATCAAATAAAATTAAATCATAAATGCTAATTATATTATTAACGTAAAATCAAACGATAATAGAATTACATATACACACGTATAGAGCGTATTTTTTTTTCACAAGTACAAAATGAAATGTAAAAAGTGTCCTTATTTATATGTATTATTATTTTTATTTATTATCTAACCCGCTACCCGCAATAAGAGGTGGCGCTTACTGTTAATGTTATATCATTTGTCGGGACATTGTGTGTCGCATTTTGCGTTCCCATGATTCCGCTTCCGCCCACGAGTGTCGCACGTCTCGGAATAACTGTCAGTGTAAAGAATAAAAAACAAAACCTTTCAATATTTGATTGTCATCATTGTCAAATCAATGTCAGCTAAGTTCATTTTTTTTACACATAGCATATTAGGTTGATCGATTCAACGAATGACGTCCATTACTGGACATAGGTCTCACCCAAAATGGAAGGAATTGGCATAACCGCCAAGCCTGGCAGGCGGGTTAGTGATCGCAGGAGTTTGTGGTGCTTAGAGGATGCTTCTGCCCATCCCCTGGTTTATCCCTTAGTCACCTTTTACGACATCCACGGGAAGATATGGTGTGGTGCTATTCTTAACCGGCGTCACACGGCACCATGTTATGTGACAATATTCTGGCTGATGCACACATACCATATTTTTGAAATTAAAACTTATTTAGCGGCGTTAAGCGATTCACCAGTAGAGGAAAACATATAGATTCCCGTTACCAGTGCTATGATGTCACCCGTCAACATGTTACAATGTGTCAAGCACATAAGATGGCGCTCAGAGGTGAAAAGTAAAATTTGTACTTAGGTAACCTATCGTATGTTTTGATTAACAATAAACTATACGAAAATGTCTATAATTCTTCCTCTGAGCGCTAATAGATGTAAAAACCAGACAAATGTTATGTTAGGATATTTTAATTTACAAATTATGAAATTTAAACACCAAAAAATCAGTTTTCTAAAAAAGACATAAGATAATGTTATAGTATTGGGGAATCTCGGACTATAATGTAGTAGTTATAATGTTAATGTTCTGTTACTATGATATTTTACGTAAAATAGTTTGGTTATCTGGTATTTATAAGTGAAGAGTGTGTTGAAAAGAATGATTCAGAGCGAGAATTCTGGTAAATCTTACAACTCCCTTGGAAGGAACGCTTTAACAACAAAGGCTGCCATTTTATTAGAGAGCTGTATGAAAAGTGTAACTGTAAGACTTGGCTGCATGGTCTAGTACCTTTGCCTTTTTCCTATAACGGATTAAATGGAACAAAAAAGCTATGGTTCTATTTTTAAATATAACCTGCTACGTGTGAGTTGTCATCAAAAACAATAGTTTATTGCACGAAACGAATATATGAAACATGTGTGTCTATAATATACGAAGGTTTTTCTCAATTTTCCTGAGTTTCACTGATTAGATAGATTAGATCTGGGGGAAATGGGACCAACTTGGAGTGTACACTTTCGATTTAAAAAAAATCTTTGCAAATCGGTCCACATATAACTGAGAAATCAAGTAACAAACTTGATAATTGTCTCCTTTTTTCGGTTAATAAGTACAGATAATTCTGTACTTAATATTTAAAATTGTTCTAATATCTAATATAATGGAAATATCATGTTGACATCTGTCAAAAGCTATGGTTATTTAAGCTATTTATATTATCCATATTTAGGTAGAATATATAATAAGAAAGAGGAGCTTGGTGAGATATAGGTCTGTCATGTTGTCGTCCTTATTCGTCATTATTTTGCATTATTTAACCATATAATATGTAACTTTGGCGGAGTTTTACGTGATACAGAGTGGTTATGATGCGCAAGTGTAGTGAAGTGAAAATAATGTCATTGACCGTGAATTCTGAAGCGTTCCAATCATCTCCGTTGTGGTTATAACAGAAGGCCGCCGTTTTGTTATCGCCAGTTATTAATAACCTAACGTCCGACTTGGCTGTATGGTCTCCTAGTACCTTTGCCTTAAAAAGGAACAAATGGAACCAAAATAAATAAATAAGAAAGAACGATGTATAATCACCTGAGATAACCACACTTCGTCAGCTAGTAATTCATTGAGAATCACAGTAGTATCCTTGCTGGGGTTCTGCATTCGTTTCTCGTCGACGCGTTTATTGCACTCTAAGTACATTAAATACTTCTGATGCGATATTCTCGAGTACAACTGTACACGACCGCAACATGCAGCGCACACGAGAAATTCCTAGAATATACATTAAAAATTAGTACTTGAACTTATAATAAATACTTGACAACTTCAACAAAAACATTGAAAGGCAAAAAAAAAGATAAAAACATCGTTTGTGCGTTTGATACTCATAAGAAAAAACGGTTGTTAATAACCCAACAGATATTTATTGTCGTTTTACGTCGTTCTGGAAGCCATTTTGTTTTTTAAATATAAGATGACCTTGGGCTCGGGTTGCCATCCGCTTGGGTTTCCCCGGATTTGCCCTAGTTTAGAGGGCATCCAGGGAGAGTCAGGGCGGAACTTTATTCTATTCCGGGTTTAAAAATTTAAAGTCTTGCGCCACCCGCGACACGCGCAATGTGCCCGCACCGTTTTTTATTACACTATGTTTAAAAAAACCTATTAATATGTCCGTGTTCTGGGGTTTAAAATTCAGGGTTTTCACGTGTCTTGTCCTGCTTGCCAAATTTTAGATATGGTAACCGTACATTGGGCCAACCCAGTCAGTTTAGTTTGATTTTAACATCGCAACGAAAAACAGGAGAACGGAAAGCTGATCTGCAAATACTATGACTAAATTGTTAACAGTACTTAGTATTTGGATACTAGTGTATACTAATATAGCATTATTCATGACATACATGTGACGAACAAACCGATTTTATCGTTTGCGACGGCTTTTCAGTTACCCACAGGCGTGATAATATCAATTTTCAGATTGTTTCGTTTGATCCAATGGTCAGTTTTACCGGCAAGTGCTTGAATTTATAACAAATATTTTTGCTTTCTCTTAGTACCACACAATTTTAGAAAAAAATAAATGAGTTGAGTTCCGTATAAAAAAAATTATGAAATAGTGAACAAAAATTACGATTCAATGGATCATCAAACAATTATTTTCCAATAATTATTTAAAAATACTGTGTGAAAAATATATGAAACGCAAACGGAGACGCGGGCACATAGCTAGTACAATATAAATTCTTACTAATATTATAAATAGGAAAGTAACTCTGTCTGTTGCGCTTTCACACCAAAACTACTGAACCGATTTCAATGAAATTTGGAACACAGATAGTCTAGAGTCTGAGAAAGGACATAGGCTACTTTTTAATGGGGAAAAAAGGTTGTAAGAGGGGATTATAAGTTGTATGGAAGTATCGTTATTTTTGGAGCTAGAAGGTTGAAACTTATTGTTTAGGCTGTTGATTCGATAAAAATAAATATGACATTCAAAGTAGGGTGTAAAATAACAATAGGGAATAGAGGATGAAAGTTTGTACGGAAATATGTAAGGTTTATGTGAATGTTTTATAAGTTTGCGATAAAAGACAAAATATTAGAGCTATTCTGATGTAACATTTACGGAGTCATTACAAAATGTGAAATTGAAGTTAATGCAATTGAGACACTTGCAGCGTACTGCCGCGCGAGATGGGGGGGGGGGGCACGAAGCGCTGCGTGGTAGTAATTAATAATTAGCCTCAAAAATTAATAATGCTACGCCAAATACATTCAACGCGAAGGAAGTCGCGGGCACAGCCAGTAATATATAAACAAATAGTATACCTTCTCATAAGCAAGTCGGACGTCCGGCTGGACGGGCTCGAGCGTGGCCGGGTTGTAGGGCTGTCCGTAGAGCAGGAGCCGCGCGACGGCGGGACGTGCGCAAGCCCTGCACGGGCCTGTGCCCGCCGCGACGCTCAGGTTGGGCCATGTGCCCACCGCCGCGTCGAGCGCGCGCGCCCCTCCGCCGCCGCCGCTGCCGCCGCCGGACCCGCACGACACGCGCGCCCGCATCGTCTCCGTCACCTCGTCCACCGTCTTCACGTTCGATAGAAAGTACTCGTCTGGAATACATATTACACGCAACACGTGTCAATACGATACCTAGGTAATTGTTACGTATTACAATTCGGCAAGTGTTCCGGTGCGCAGTGGAGGTACACACCCCCCCCCCCCAACCTCAATATGGACCGACGGACCTGGTAAAAGTCGCAGGAATCCGCTGAACGCCGATGACCCGACACCGGTCGTTGTGTAGATCTTTGGAGGAGACTTATGTCCTGCACTGGACGTCTGTCGATTGAATGGGCCAATCTTCCCCCCCCCCAGTCACATCAAAAGAACATATGCAACGCAGGCGGACCCACGGGCACCAGCTACTTTCTTTACATATACAGTAATACCCCGCTTAGCGCGACAACGGTACGCGCGGTTTCACTATAACGCGAATGTCAAATTTCGCGCTCAAATGCCTCGCATTACGCGAAAGAGTGCGTATAAAGATAATGTCAAGACAATAGATGTATTTTTCCGTAAAAAATAAGAGTATATATTGCATAAAGTGTTCTTAGAATTAAAGTGATTGATTAAAATGATTTGTATTTTTTTTTGTATTAAATTTTAACTATGTTTAATCATAAACCTCGATATTACGCGAATTTCAGTTAACGCGATTTTTTTCAAAACGTATCCCTCGCGTAAAGCGGGGTATTACTGTACAATGATAAAATGCATTGAGTAATTTCTATATGAAAGAGAAAACTCTTTGGATAAAATGAAATCCGTTTTTAGTAGACCTGAAAATTTATTTATTTTCTTATACAGTACTGTGTCATAGGTGCAAAGGTCGTCCTTAGTGATTGTAAATTTCAATTGCAAAATTCACTTGTCAATAATGTTATCTTTTAACGAACATTATTATTACTAACTCATTATCATTGGGTAATTTATATAAACCTATACTCGCCGCTGATAAAGATTAATTGCTGTTCCCTAAAATAGATTTTTCGCACTTAATATTATAATTTATATAATCAATTTTCGCAAGAAATGTATACTTATTGAAGTGGGATTTACTTTTACATCAACAATAACATTGGCACATTGATTTTTGTCTGTTTTTTATTACAAATCTGGTGGAACATTTAATTTATAGAACAGATTATTGATCGCCTGTAATATTTTTATTGGAATGTGCAAATAAGAACAACACGGTAGCAAAACCGTTTGAAACATTTCCTAATTTAAAAAAATATATAATTTACGTCAGGTTCTATTTATGTTTAGGCAATATCATTGACCTGATTATCACTAATTAAACAGTAAACGAATACTAATGTAAAATTTAAATAAAACTTAGTGTATATAATATGTAAGATTGTAATTGTAATTGTGTTATAATGCAAAATAACAATACCTTGTTCTTGAAATATTTCCGTGAGAAAATTAGGATCCAACGCGTGCGATATTAAAGTCTGTATGTAAACTTCAAAGTTCTCTTGGTACATTTGCGTTTCTAACATTCTTTTTTCAATGAAGTTACAATCTTCAAATGGAAGATCACTTCTCACTAATTCAACTATGGTTTCCAAATGAGTTTGCGTCCGAACTTTCACTGGTACTTGTGTGTATAATTTTTTATTTTCTGGATTCCACCACACCGTGTACTGTGAAGTATATATGATTAGTACCAACAGAAGTAACATTTTTGCATTATTCGTATTGTTGTTGTACATTTTAATATATACTTACAGTTGATATATTTCGATATAAAACTTTACCGTTTTCGTCAAAAGGTTCATACTTTTGGAGCAAAGTTTTTCCATCGACCCTCCATATCGTCGGCCACATTTCATTCAGATCTGTTCTTAATGCGACAAACTCACCAGACTGTAATTTTATATAGATAGTTAATAATGATAACAATAATATGTAATTTATACGCACCGCGTACAAGGCATATTATTCATAACAGATAAATTAAAAATATATTTTTTTATCATTACCTGATAAGGCATTTCTTCAATCGGCCTTGCATTTTCCATTTGTGCGGTATTAGAGATTTGCTGATGAGATTTATTTATGTGATGTAATTTTCTATTTGTGCTATTATCCTCTGGCGCACCGTAGAGCCCGTAACCTACAGACGTTCCATGGCTAGTCACTAAAATTGAAATAAAATCTAAGGCTGATTAAGACTTAAAATATAGACTTCAAAATGTAATACATCCAAAATGCTAACTCCTGTCGAAAGCATATCCTGTACGTTTAATATTAAAGTAAATGAATTTACAATCTAAATTGTATAAAAAATAAAAAGTGACTACTTTTGAAACTAGCAGATAAATTATGTTGGAAGTAAGTATTTCTAATCAAACATATAAGGACAACAAGTTGGTGGATATCAAAGTTATTAATAAAATATCGAATGCATTGAAGTAGTTTACATCGGACCTGCGTGTACTGCTTCTTGAAAGTATCATAACAGTACAAAAACTGATAAAAAATTTGTTCACCATAAAAATCTGCAATTAAATTAAATCAATTTGCCTAATAAGCTAGTATAATACCGTTACATGAATATAGAAAAAGCATAGTAGATTATTTAAAAAAAACTCTACCCCATAGATTAACCTTTGAAACGATGTTGTGCCAATAGTATTATGTTCGTCTGATTAGCTCATGTTTAAAAACTAGTCGCTCAGAAGCGCCAACATGTGTGTTGGTATAGTATCATTTGAGAGCCACTGCTTTTTGGCTTAATACCTACGTATCTTCAGCCATGACGCCACTTAAAATCAGACAGGATTGTGGCTAAACGTTGGAGCTTGATACCTATATAGTGTAAAAATCCAAAGGAAATAAAGTTCCCGAGGCTTACCACAAACAAACAACCTATTTTCAATGTATTATACAGAGTTCGAATTTTCGGTGAAATAACAAAACCTATTTATTACATAAGTTTGTAACGCCTGGCTGAATATATAATTAAAAATATATCACAAAGCATCATCTGTCGGTGCGTTGCGACAACTTTAAATGTGTCAACCCTAATATAAATTTCAGTCATTGGATTGTTCAAACGAAAATACTACACACCTCTAGGGGCAGTTCAAATATTATGTAACCAAAATTGTATACATTTTTGACTCCCCCTCTTGAGCAATAATCAGCAAAAAACATGATAAGCATAGCTTCCCTTCTCCAAAACATTACTTACGTTATGTCAAACAATAGCCCCCCCGCCCCCACTGACACTTACGTTTTATTTGAACCCTCCCCCTTTTGAGAAAAAGTTTGATAGTTGGTTCGCTCAAACTGTGAATTTTACTACTCGGAACAGATCAGGATCTTTTAGTTAGATTAAAACGAAATCGCACTAGTTCAATCAACACTGGTCGTCTAAGAATGGCCCGATTTTACGAAACTTTTCTAAAACTGTATACTTAATACGAAAATAACTAATTAAGTGAATTAAGCGAGGAAGGTAAAGGATCAAGGATTTGCCAAACGATGTAAAAACATCAATAGCGACAACATGTACATAAATATTCATCATAAATGTTAATTGACAATGTTCGATTGAGGCTTTACAGAGAGTATACTGATGTAACCAACTCATACTATTGTACATGTTATCCTTACTTGGCAAACGTGCGGGGTGCTACCAGGAATAATTATTATATGTTATGAAATTATTTAACACATTATCAGTAATATACTCGTGTTTATTTTATGTATTCTCCTATGATACAAAATTATTTACATAAAATATTGAGAATTGTGCATAAACAAATAACAATTAAATAGAAATACAAAAACTTATTTTCAGGGCACGGCCTTTCTAATACATATTTCGCACTTACTTATAGCTGTCAATGTATTATGCAATTAATTTCCTCCTTAAAATATAAAATCACTTTCAGCTAAAGAATATGCATTACACTATTGTAAGTACTGACTAAACTCAAATACTGTAAATACAATACACTATTATGTACAACAGACACCCACTGGTATGAATTCCATAAAAAAAATATACCACAATCTTGGAATTATTTATGGTAGCACCCCTTCAGTAGCGAGTATGACAAGAGTCACAAATATTACAATTTACAATAAAATGGCACTAACAATGTGTCATCAACAACATATTCTGTGTGAAATCTTGTTACAAACTAACATTAAGAATATCAGGTCTAATAAGATAGGTACATCACATATTTCCTTCACAAAATTATATTATTTACAAATTAATAATTATAGATTTCATCTAATTAAAATTTACAGTATATCACAGTTAAAATGTAACAAGCTTTCACTGTATCCTGCCAAAGCGGCAGTTAGCTTGCTCCTGTCATACAAGCTTCAGGGCTAGCTCTTCACCATCGCGCTCTACTTCTCAAGTGGAAATCTAATAAATTGAACGCACCTTCGTCAGGTTGATGTTGATAATAATATTGTTGTTGAGGCGCTGCCTGGAGCGAGGGCACGGGCGGCGGCCCAGGAGCTCGCGGCTTCTTAGGCGCGGCCGGCTGAGGCGCCACTACGGCTGAAGGTGTCGCTTTGTTTATTGTCGTCCGACCCTTCTTGCCCTTGTCATTTAACGGCGTACTAGGCACATTCAACACAGGTTTGTTTAACCTTCGGGCTTCCTCTTCCGCATCATATGCGCTTTCTTCACTGCCGTCATATTTACGTTTCCTATCCTTATTCAAACTATAATAACGGGGGTCATCTAACTCGACGCCTTTCGTTTGAGAGCCGAGTAAATTCGGCGATCCGCCGTGTATCTGGTTAGCACCCAATAGTCCTGTCGTATTTAAGTTTGCCGTCGAGTTCATTACTGGATTACTCAATGACATACCTGTGTTTATTACGTTCGTTGGCGCCATGGCGCCGTTAGCGCTTTGCTGTGAAGCATTACTATCGCAATGACTTTTTGGTTGATCATTTTGCGTGTAAGGCTTATTGTTGGTGTTACTGTTTGTATTTGTTCTCGACCAAGTCGACTTCCTGGCGCCTCTGCCGGCCGGCGGTGGAGAAGTGTCACGTTCTCCTTGTAAAAATTTTAAATAAGATGCCATGAAACCTGAGCCGGGGCCCGTGACCGGAACATTGAATTTTTTATCCATAACTTTTGAAGTAGTATCTTGCGAAGTGTTGTTTATTGTCTGCTGCTGTGAAGAGGGTGCTACCGACGATGCAGTATTTGCTCGTTGTTCTGCAAGGAAACCAAGTTCTTCCTCTATATTAGGAACTACCACCTTAGGCTGTTCCTCTTCACGTGTTTCGGGTGTCGAAAAAGACGACGAGGAAGCCGAAGGTGGAGTCTCACTAAATGACGATAAAGGAGTTAACTCCAAAGAAGACTGGAAATCAGGATGTGGACCTAGGTGAAAAGGTGGGAAGTATGTTAAGGCATGACCGTGAGGCATAGCTAGGGCTTGATGTTGGTTAGCAAAATTTGTAGCATGTAAAGGGGCTTGTGAACCAAATGCAGATGTGCCAGGAAACATTTTCGGAGGAGGAGGTGGAAGATTCCACCTTTCAAAATCAAAATAACTACCGTTTTGCTGTTGATTACTTGTTGAACTATGTGCAGGAGGAGGTATCCGATTTGCTAAATAATTTTCCATAACTGCACTTGATAAATCATTCATATTAGAATGTGAAATAGGTTTTTCAGTACTTTTTCGCCTTGTAACTGTTTTGGCTACTGTTGTCGATACAGTGACTGGAGTCTGATTTTTGGTTGTCTTAATATCTTGTATTTGACAACTTTGTTGTAAGTTTTGTAGATTTTTAACTATACTCATTGGATCACCACGACAACTAGAAAGATCTTGTAATGCTACATTATTTGCATCAAAATAAGGTTGCTTATCTGTTACATTTCTACTGGAAGTTTGATTTTGAGACTGAGTAGTAGACTCATCACTATGAGTATTGTTTTCTGTTAGACCATTATTATAACTACTACTACTGTTATTGCTAGAATATTTTCTGGATGCCTGTCTTTCAGTCTCCCAGCAACTTTGACTGGTTGACTGTGTTTGGCTTCGTTCATATCTATTTTCATTAAAGGTTTTATTTTGTTCTAGTCCTAATGCTCTAGTTATTACAGAAGGATAAGCCACTTGGCTATTTTGTGATGGGGGTCGAGTGACAGATGCATCCAATGGAGATCTTGGAGCAATATTGTTTAGTTTATTATAATGATCATTATGTTGCTGGGGAGAATTCATTGAATTCATGGGACTATGGTACATTGGATATGCTGGACTAGATCCATGGCCCAATGGAGAAGTTTGTGGGGCCACTTGTGATGGACTTTGTCTCCTTGCTGCACCTACATTACAATCAGGGCCATTTTGAGAGCTACTACTTGAATATCCTGTGTCAGTACTTGAACTACTTTTAGCTCGGACATGATAATCTGCTTCTACATTATTTCCACTCTGGTAATGTCTAAAACTAGAACCTTGGGAAGTGGAATATTGAGAACTATTAATCCTATTGGTTTTGGTTGAACTTACACTACTACCACTGTAGTTAAGCCGTCCAGGGGCATCCATTATAGAATAACTAATTGGAGATGATTGAGGCTGAAGTTTATCACTAGATTCACAACCTTTTCTATGGTCATTGTTCAACTCTGGATAAATTTTACTTTGAGCCTTCGTTTGAACTAAAGGTGGTTTTGAAGTTGGAGATACAAAGCTGCTACTATTATTTGTTAGTTGCCTAGATTTTTCGGTATTTGCATTTTTAGGAGACTGTGAATTGTAAATGGAAGCTGAAGGCCTAGATGTAGTGCTAGGTGAGGAGCGGTATTCTTTACTACTGGGTGGGGTGGGAGAGGATGTTACAGATGGAGTTGACACAATACATGATTGTTGGGAATGAGCAGTTGAGCTTGCAGAACTTGAATAAGACTTACTTCCAGCATAATCCTGCTGTGATGACAGCTGACCACTTTTTGAACTGCTTGTACTATATGAATCAGTCTGATTTCCAAAAGATGAAGGAGATTGAAAAAATGTTGATGATGATGATGAAGTAGCTGGTTGCTTGGCTGCTGTCGCTGGTGAACCAGACCGGTTTGCTTGTTTACCAGTGTTAGCAATCTGTGAGTTCAGGTGATTATTAAGACTTTGTGCTGCAGCAAAATGGGCATTAAAGTTTTCATAAGTTGAAGATGCCTTAGTTGTAGCTGGACTTGGAGATGAGGGCACTACACTTTCATGGGGTAAAATTCCGAATGGACTGGGAAGTTGATTATTTCCTTGCCAGCTTAATCCAGAAGCACTGCCTGGGGTAGATGACTGATCAAAAAAAAGATGCTCCTTGTGCAGCAAGTGTCGGATGAGAGTAATTTTCCCGTAAAGTTGAAAGTTCTGATTCTACTGATGATTGTTTAGATGCAACTGCAGCTTGGGCTTGAGCTATAACTTGTCGATGTTGTGCCTGAATGGAAGAGCTATAATGTGCTGGTTTTGGATTGGCATGATGAAATAATGGTGAAAACACAGCATCGTATCCAACTGCAGGTGGGGAGAGAAATCCTCCAGGATTGAACGGTGAAGCAGTTGAAGAACCAAGCTGGCCTGCTAATGAGGCTGTAGTATGCGCCGCTTGGAGTAATAACTGACTTGTCGTCGATGGCACCGACTGACTAGCTAACCCTGAACCACCACTTGCTAGGTGGTGATGAAAGTCGCCAGTTGCAGCACCAGCCTGAACCCCTGCTAAACGATTGTAGGATGCATATGCTGACCATGGTCCTACTGGATCCATTACCACCTCCGTGATGTGTTAGGGTCACTGTATGTAATATGTCAATTGAATTCCACACTTTCATCCATAATTTGCAGTACAGAATATTATGTATTGATATTTATCACTAAACTGGAGCACTTGAACTCATTATTCAATTTATAATTCTTCATACACTGAGAAAACAACCCTGAAAAGAAATAAAAGGAATATTATGCATCATCAAATAAAATTACACACAAACAGTATTGAAGTATATAGAGCCTTATTAGAAAAAAAAACTTGGACTGACAACTATATTCAAAAACTTTACTAAATGTCAGCATTGTAAATAGTAAACATGTTTTTCAAATGTGAAATAAGTATCAACTTTATTGAAACAAAAATAATCCGCGGCATCGCCATCAAAGCGTTAATGACTGACGAACAATACAGGTTTGTATTTTCTAAACATCACTTCACTAAACGTTCAATTGGTGAAAAAAAAACAACCTACCATTGCCTTGGTTTTCTACAAGTATTCATCAATGTGGTTTCGGAGGACGCTCACACAACAGATAACATCATAAATATGGCCTCGAGTCTTCGAGTGCTCGTTGCGACGGGTTTTGTCTATTGTGAAATGAAAAGCCACTCAAATTATACGTCGCAGAACACAGCACACTTCCTATTTCATTTATATATAAACAGATAAACGTTCTGTTGCTTTATGTAACAATTGCAATGTTTTATAGAACGAATGACTTTATTTACAAGTTAAAATAAGACAACGTTTCGCCTTTCACATTAATCGCCGCCATCTTACTTGTCGAATATCTGTCGGTCGAACCAACCAACAAATTGCATACACAGTCCCTACAGAGCCATCTATAATTTCATAGTAAAGATCCCACTATTTTCATAATATCTACCCAGACATTTACCTACCACGATGTAGATTGCATAATTATTTAAACTTTTTTATCATCGTTATAAGTCATGAAATTTGGAAATCAAGCAATATAAAGGCAATTTTTTAAAATTAAGACAACATAAATCTACCCACTCAAAAAGCAACATATATTCACTATTTTTTTGTTCCATTTTTTTTAAGGAAAAGGCAAAGGTACTATTAGATCATGCAGCCAAGTCAGACGTTAGGAACACTATCAAAAAATGGCGGGAACAAAACGGCGGCCTTCTGTTACAACCACAGCGGGAATGAGTGGGGCATTTCAGAATTCATGCTGTGTCATTATTTTCACTTTACCACACTTGAGTATAATAATTAGACTATATCACGTAAAATACCAACAAAATTACATAATATATAGTCAAATATTGTAAAATAATGAATTAAAATTAGGACGACGACATGAAAGACCAAAACCACGCCAAGCACCTTCATACATTCTCTTCTTCTTATGAAATAGCAATGTATGTTCAAACGATTAGTGCCAAAATCATGTAGGTAAGATGTATTTTCAATTTTGTATCAGCGTTATCAACCTCCAGCAAAACTGTGGCTCATCCTGGTAGAACTTTCCATGGACCTTTTTCAGCACATCAGAATAAATGCTACACGTTATTTTCCATAATAAACTTGACTTGTACACCATAATCAAACTATATCACACGAAACGCCACCAAAATTAGATTATATAGAGTCAAAAACACAAATTTAATTAATTAAAGAAAACAACCGCTACATGACAGACTGAGGTCGTGCCAAAAACTCCATATATTCTCTATTTTTTTTTAGTTCTTTTATTCTTTTCTAAGAAAGAGCCAAAGGTACCAAGACCATGCAGCCAATACATTCTTTGTCATTTCTTATTTTACTACACTTGTGTTACCACTTTACACAAATCACAAACAAACATGGAGAATAAATGAATGATATACATATCTAGATATGTAGATAAAATAAAAAAAATCAAGAACTAGAGATAACTGATAAAACTAAGAAGTGTTATCTAGGTGGTAATAGAATTCTACTCTTACTAAACCGAGAATGTTACTTAATATGACAGAAAGAGGCGGCATGATAATATATGTTTAAATGATATTATGTAAAACAAAATTGTAGCGTTTAGTGTTTTCGTCTTTTTTTTTATTCTAAAGTTTGATTTTTAATTTAGTTCCTGTATATTTACCTGTAATTATTATAAGTGCGATGGTGGGTTGCAGTGTTTTAGGTTGCAAAAGCCGTACTTTTAAATATGATTTCTGACTCATGTGCGGTTACGCTATAAGTCGATCTATACAAATCTGTGGGGATGGCACTTAGCACGATTTAGGTTTGTTTAGATACGTAAATTGTGGTCCTGATTTTTAATTCATTAACTTGCAGTATTTGACTATAAATTATGTAATTTTAGTGGCATTTTATGTGATATAGTTTGGTTATTATGCACACTTAAAGTGTGTTCAAAATAATGACATGAAGCGTCAATTGTCCCGACCTTTTTCTTGGAAGCAATGCTTGAACAAATGGTCGCCAGTTTCAAAGAAAGTTGTATGAATTCTGAACGTCCGATTTGCTTGCATGGTCTAGTATCTTTGCCTTTTCCTTATAAAAGAAAATATGTAACCAAAAAAGTGTCTACGGTCCGATCAGATCAGAGATGAATAATAACCAAAAGAAATCCACCTGAACAAATTAAGAATTAGAGATAGATCTATCTGTGAGTGTGGTCTGGAAGAGGGTAACATCATGCATATTCTTTTTAACTGTTCTCTATATAACTCTTTACCACTGTATGATATTTTATGTAATTATAAGGCTATTCTTCCTTGTGACTTGTCATCTATACTATCTCTTAATAACAAAATTTATGTTAAATCATTAGTTAAATTCCTTAATTATCATAAATTATCATTCTAAATTTGACATTTTATGTATATTTATATATTGCCACTTCAACATTTACCCACTTATTCCCGCCATCTGCCCAAAATTACATACACTCACTACTTGAAAATGGCAGTAATAGACTCTAAAGAGGACTGAGTTGCCAAGTTAAAAAAAGAAGAAGAAGAACCAGAAGAAAGATCGTTTTCATTTAAAAAACTATATGCCAAAAAATTGCTTCTCAAATTCTCCTTATAAATTCCTATTTGCTACACCTCTAAAGTGATTAGTTAATTTACAATTAATTTGAAAAAAATTTAAAAAGCAATATTTTAAAAAGCAATTTTAAAAAGCATATTTATGACTTATTAATTATTTAACATGTTAAACAATTACAGATTAAGAAATAGTAAATTGGGAGCAATTTTTTAAGCTATTAAGCTTTAAAAGATAGTATTTTCTTTTTCATATTTTTGTTAGTTAACTTTTTTATATTATTACTAATTAACTGACTACTTTCGGTGAGAAGCAAATAAGGATTAGGAAAAAGCAAAACAAGATCAATTTTTTAAGATAATAAATTAAAACAAAAGATTGATTATTTTAAGTTTTTTAGCAAATTTAATTTTATGATTCACCTAATTTAAAAAAATAAAAAATGTATTGTAAATTAACTGATCACTTTAGAGGCGGAGCAAATAGGAATTTAGAAGGAGCATTTAACACCTTGAGCACCTTCCCGGCGTTTACGCCAGCTTTCCATTGTTTTCCTATTGTTTCATTTTTATGGGTGGGTGGGTGGTACACATTAAGGATCAATTTATTGGCATATAATTTATTAATTAAAAGT
Source organism: Samia ricini (assembly GCA_014132275.2). NCBI lineage: Eukaryota > Metazoa > Arthropoda > Insecta > Lepidoptera > Saturniidae > Samia > Samia ricini. The sequence continues at coordinate 25,732,919 of AP028159.1, read as the reverse complement.
TATTTTGCACGTTGTTAACGCGGCGACCTTGACCGCGATTCGACGCGGAACCTCATACCCTTAACAACAGTGTTTGAAATTTTATTCTATTTTAAATTTAATTTTCAAACAACATTTTGATGTTATGAAATTACTTTGAGAAGCCGAATCAATTAAAGCGCGCACTACATGACAATGGCCATTCTTATCCATTGCATAAACTTGAATGGTACCTAATAAACACGTAGTATCCACATGATTATAATCCACATATTATATTAAAGAGCGATACGTTTTGTTGTACTTCATAACGCGTTTAAACGATTCGGAAAATATTCTCGGTATCGGATCACCATTATAAACCTTGAATTCTAACTCCGGGATATACAAAGAACTGTGTTGCAGTATAACTACAGAAATATTAGATTCTATTTGTGTAGCGGGCGGATTAATTTTATTATAAACGAACTTATATATATTATAATCTTATCATATCTTACAGTACTGTACAGTACATATCTTCAAAGGCGTTCATACATTGGTAATTTACCGTATATGAAGGATTTATTGTCAATTCGGTGACATTTAATTTGTTCACAATATCATTAAATTCCGTATGTGATCGTTCTAATGATATCATACCGCATAGAAATAAATCTTTCTCAGTATCATCAGTCAAAGCGATTAAAAATTGATTATAAATTTCTTGTAATCGAGAAAAAAAAAATCACATCACGTTTGCCAATTAAAATTAAGTGTTCAATTTGTAAAGAGTCCAGAGACTGCGCTTCCTCATGAATGTCTTTACCTTTACTACGAGTAGACATTTTAAACAAATTATTAATTAACTAGACGATTTACAAAATGTCTAAATTAGTGACTGCAACTACAATGCGAGATAACGTAACAGTCGTAGCGGCGAAAAATTTGAATTGTGAGAATACCTTCACACAACAATAAAAATAAAAAATAATTTAAATGTTCGTAATTTATGTTTTTTAGGAAAATGGAATACAGAAATTACTTTATAATAGCGTTATAGGTAACACAATAATAGTGAATAACGGTTTATGCGGTCATTTTAAGCGGAACTACAATAATAATTATATGAACATTTAAAGGTCAAAGGTCATACATATAGAAATAAATGTTATGAATATTCTATAGACTAAGGACAATAAATAAGTAAATAAAAAGGATTTGCGACTCGACATGACCAAGAAAATATATTAAGAAAGCGGGTGAATAATTTAATGAGACAAGAAATAAACAAAAAGCGGCATTTAGGTTCGGAGAACCAAATATAAATGCAGCGCGGGGATTAAAAAATAATGTTATCCGGATCGATGGTCCAAAATGTAAATGTTAACGCTGCGACTAAATGGTATAGTCGTGCATCGTTAAGGCAGAAGACAATGTAGGAAACTGAAGTAGGACTGACCTGGCTCCTCGACGTCACTGTACAGGGCACGTTACGTGTCCGGGGCTGTAGGTCTTCTTTTCCTTAGCAAGCACGCGGTGTCTAGTGGACTGTATAGCGGTGTCAATATGTGTATGGGTGTGGTGCATGATAGTGTATGGATGCGGTGTATGATATATGTATGGGTGCGGTGTATGATATGTGTACGGGTGCGGTGTATGCACACTAGCCCAGGGGGCTCGTAGACTTTATGATTAGCGGTTATACGAATAAGCGGTTGAAAATGGGGATATGTCTTTGTACTAGTCCGAGCGCACGCAGACACTCATGATGCGTCTATGCACCAGCCGGGGCGCACGTCGACTGTCTAAAAGTCAAGCCGTTTCCTATGCAGCTACGGAAAAGAGCGACAGAGACAGTAAAAAAAATATAAATTAAAAGGGGGTGGTAAAAGAAATATAATACGATACCTAACCAGCTACCTCCATATTGACAAGTTTTCAGGTTTACTATTACTAGTACTTATGAATAAATCTAAAATATTGTTGGTAAATATTATCGTATGCTGTTATTTGTGAAATATTTTTGTAGTTTTAGAATAATAAAGAATGGCTATGCTCGTACGTTTTGCTTTTTTAAATTTTATCCATCAAATTTGTTTGACGGACGTCTGAAAATGACGGTAAAAATCCAGATTTTTTCCTCATTTTCAAAGGCTCGTAATTTCTACAACAATAACCTAATTCTTGCCAAAAATCAAAACGTATGAGCATGGCAGTGGTGGATATATATTATTTACTATAATACTATTATCCAGAGAGGATACATGGACTACGTTTTGTAGGTAATACATGCCGCTAGAATATCATCTTAAATTTTAATTAAATAAATAAATATTACAGATTGGTAGGTACTCTATTTTAGGCTTCAAAAGGAAGATTGAGGTATCACTGCTGGCCGCACATTTATGTACTGCATCAGTTATAGTCATCCTTTTTTCATTTACCCCTTGAGCACTAACCTGGCGTTTACGCCAGCTTTACATTGTTTTCATATTGTCTTATGTTTATGGGTAATCGACATATTAAATTTCTTTTATTAGGTACATTGTTTTTTTTTTTCGTATTGCCCCACACAAGGTGCCGGGAGTATCCGGGGGGTTTAGTGGGTGTTACCGGCGCTTCTCGCCGGGCGAGTCCCACACTAATGCTGATGTGTGATAGCTTCTCACACACTTCCCCCTTCCAACCTCTTGGGGACCTCCCTGTTGAGTATGGTCGGAAAGTGCGTAAACCCTTTCCCCTTGACAAAAAAGGTACATTATGTTTACGATTCGTAATAGCATTTTTCTCAGATTTTTTAAACAGTTTTAAGATTTTTTAACAAAAGTTTATGTTTCAATTTATAATTTTATATAATAGTAGAAGTTATCAGTGGCGAAACTAGCATCGGTAACAACCGGTGCCAATGTTGTGGTATCACACTAAGAATCAAAACTCAAGTCCGTTGGTGGACTACAATTAACTAAAATTTGTATAATTGAGTGACGTGTAATCTACCAAATTATTGAGATTTTTTGTAGGTGGCAGGTATGTATGGTTAAGATATTTCTGTAGGTTATTTTTTGGAAATTACGATCAGGTGTCACCTGTTAAGGGGTGTCGGGTGACATTGTGCGCTCATTAATAATTGAAAATATTTGTATTAACATAAAACACAAATCAGATATTAATATCAAGTTACAGGTCAGTAGATTTAATTCTCGATTATAGTAGGTATTGTGGTATAGTGTAGAGGACAAGGCCCGTTGGGCCTGCCGCAGGGGGCGACGCGGTGCATGCTACCGCGATCCCGTATCGACCCCCTAAATGCGGCTGGCGACTCCGGGGGGTTTACTGGGTATTTCCTGTGGTTCTCGCCAGGTGAGTCCCACACTGGTGTGGAGACGTCCCTCCACACCCCCTTACCATTTGCATTGGGAGGACTTGATCCTCCTAATGAAATTGGTAAGGGTAGTGAGTAAAAGCATTCCCCTCGTAAAAAAAAAAGAAAGAAAAAGGTATTGTAGACCTATGTCCAGCAGTGGACGACTTTCGATGGAATGAATGGAACGGGTGGATGGTATAACAGTAAGATTCCAACGACTTTATATGATGATTAGCGTAATTTTGGATGAAAAATAAGCTTTAAATAAAACAAAGTCTTGTAGAGATTTTCTTTTATTGAACATAATTAGATATACACATTTTATAAGAAACCGTTTCATCAAAGTAATCTTTGGTATTGTGCACGTAAATCACATTATAATTAACAACAAAATAAACAGGGAAGATCAATCAAAATATCGTACAATATTTGTATAGGAGTATCCTAGGGCGTGTAAATAGCTCCCAAGGAGCGGTTTTGGCGGGACACTCGGCTAAGCGATGCGGTTGTGAAAGGAGTTGCAGTAATCTACTTATCAATGGTGGCGGCAACCGTTCCCTTTGCCAGTGTATAGTGACCAGGACGGCCTTCTCGAACTCACTTTCACATAAAAGCTTATGTATGTTTATTATAAAAAAACGTGTAGCTGCAATAGCACGGGTTTGCGGTATAAACAATATTTGTAATGACGTTCGAACTCGAGTATCCAATGTCAATGTAACGGCTCTCTAGCGAATTAGACCGTCGGGTCGGCGCAGTAGTCCAGTAAAGGAACTACACCGCCACCACTCCTTAATGGTATAGCAAATCACCAGAAATCCTTCACAAACCGCCCATTGATGGAGTTACCAATATTATTTTTGTTTAAATTGTGAATATGTTAAAATGTTTAGGTTACTTCAACTTTTTTTGTTCAAATATAATATTTTTTAAAACTTTCTTGTACAATAGGGTTGGTGTATAGAGAAGTAAATGATTACCGAATAACAATTATTCTAGAATCTAGATTAGAATAAAAAAATTGAAGTGCCCATTTATTTCTTCAATGGAAGCAGTTAAAGAAAGACCAAAGATTAAAAACGAGTTATTAAAATTACTGGACAACTGTTTGAAAACCTCATCAGTCGAGAAGATACGAATAACATGAAATATTATTAATTTTTGTTGGTTTATCATAACGAATATCATAATAGAAGCGTAACGTTCATAACGTAATTTTTTATTGAAGCAAATGAGGCAAATATGTTTGTAAAAGTTCGGTAATATCGCAATTTTAAGAGTGCCTGAACAATTTTTGTTTTTTTTCGTATCTTGTTCTGAAGAGATTTATCAATAAATATATAAAGTAGGTAACTAGGTATTAGAATATTGTGCGATGTTGCCATATCATAAAATTATGATTGTTGATAGGAAGATAAATAATGACCGAGTCTATATACCTACAAGAATGTTCATATTACTGAACGTAGCGCCACGTGGTCATAAAAAACTGTGTACATCACTAAAACAACATAGCTTTAGAAGTAGAAAGAAACCTGTCTTATGGAGGTAAAGTCACTGTTATTAAAACATTTCGGTGTCTGAAGTATATCATATTTTTTTATATTTATACATAGACCTATAGATCACATTCTCAATATAAAATTAAGTTCTACATTCGAAGGGAAAATACGAATTACTAAATAAAACGAATTCTATTTTAAATATATATTCATGTACCCAATATTCGGCAATGATGTTGAGATGGGTAAATTAGTTGATCTAAAAACAATTTAGAGTTTTTTTTTTAATTTGGCACAAATTTACTCGATATAATCGTGCAGTCAAGTATAGGACACTGGGGTTTTGATAGATATTTATCACCTTGTGTAATCTAACATACATAAAATAAGCTCACGCCTGTTTTCCCCGAGCTTAGTTCCGTCCCAGATGTGACAGGGGGCGAGCCTGTCGCTATATCGGGCACAAATTCCAAACTCCGGGATGATATTGAGTAGAAAAAACCCAATACCACTTGACCCGACCCGGGGATCGAACCCGAGACCTCAGAACGGCAGTCGCACCGTAATACAACTGCGCCACCGAGGCAGTTAATCTAATATGCATAATTTAATTGTAATGTTAATTTAAACTATTATTTATTTATTATCAAATTATTTTGCATGAGATGTGCTTTTTCTATGCATACGCATTGTGGTAAAACATAAAAGTATTATTCAGAATCAGATTAAGAGTCTATCGCTTAGTAATAAATAGTTCAGTAATTTCGTTTCTAAGTGTGTGTACCGAATGTGCAAAGGCTATTTATATATTATATACTTATTATATTTTTATATATATTTTATAATGAATTGAACCATCATCAAATGAAGCATAAATTTTTTTAAGGAAATTTTTTGCGTCTCAGAATTACTTCTCACTGTTATCACAAATAAACAACTGTTATACGAACCCTTTGAGCGTAAAGTACTAAGTACACAGAAAATACATTATGGGACGGCATGAATTTTACAACCATTTTGAAATAAACGGGGTGCCGATTTGATTTCATATCAATTTGTTGTAATTTATATAGGATCGTCAATTTACGTTTTGAGTTTTAGATAATTTGTTAAAGTAAAATTACTAAATATAAAAATATAGAAAATTATATTGTTTTCGTGTAAATACACTGTTAAGGTTTGAAAAGCGATATAGTATATTTCAGTGTTATTTTTTTTAATATAGGACGAAATTTTGCTTTTAATAATTAAAATATCCATTTTTAAATTTCTGACAAGATAGATAGAAGATTTTGGGTTGAAAATGGACACGTTATTTAAAGTAAACAAAAAAAAAACTTCTGACAACGTTATGTAAACACAAAGGTCCAAAATGTAATCTAAAAAGATATATAAACTGGTATCTATAAAGGAGATAATGTTTACATTTAAAACTATATTACTGTACTAAGATTTTTTGTTGTTGTAATAAATTAACTCAATTTATTTAGAATTTAGTCGTATTCGCTATGAAGCTGTATAATAAGTGGTGTAGACATATACATTTGTGTTCAAATAATGTATTTTGAATAAAAATTATTCTAGAAAAGTTTACACGTTCTAATTTAAATGACGTAACTTACAATTTCTTTAACAACCAACTTACTGATTCAACCATTTATTCAAGTTACCATTTGGTTTAATTCATGTGTTTAAATAATGTATAAAAAATTATTTAATACATATATAACTCTCCACAAAAATAATTTTACGTCTGTAAACTAATTAACAATTACATTTTAAATATATATAAGTGAAGCCTCGGTTATCCGGATTCCGGGTCAATCAACCAATCTCCGGTGAATCAATTACCGGGTACTTTTCCACTCGATTGACTCTTTACAGTTGTTAAAAAATCATCAATCAATACATATATATATATATATATATATATGTATGTATATATATGTATATATATATAGTTAAATAAAGTGCCATCTGGCAAGTTTTTAGTGTAACACGAACTATTAAAGCGAGACTGACGAACGCCGTCTGATAGAAAGTCACTTTCAACTTTTTTTTAATACTGTATAGGCTCTGTTCTTTGACCACAATCTCACCTAATGGTAAGTAACGATGTGTTAAAAAAGACAACAACAAAATTGGCACAATTAAAGAAAAGAAGTAGGGTTCTGAATTACCAAGGCTTCACATGTACATGTTGCACAGGAGAAACATTTCGTAGAATTATCAGATCATTAATATCAAAGCCACTGAGAAAATAATTGAACTCCAATGAAATTATATTAAATTTTCTGTATACAAAAGTGAAACTTTAAAAGTAGGAACAGTAGAATAGAATAATACATTCGTATATAATGTAATTAATTGTTACCTGTAGTGAAAATATTTATGCCGACAAATAAAGAGTTCGAAGCTTTAGATTGTATCATTTTAAAAATTATATATATATCACGAAATTCGTATATTAATACTTTGTGATTGGACCCAATACGATGTATGTAACATATAAAAATGAAATTTGCTATTTGTAAGTAATAATCAATATTTTCACACCAGGCATAGACATTCACAGAGTTTTAAAATTAAATAATATTACAACGAAATTTAGAATGTAAAATATAAAACGTTAAACGTTGTTTATGGCTGTTTTATTCATTCATTCAAAAAAAGAAAGTTTCCATTAAAAAGATTTCAAAACTCTCCCCGTTACCAATTTCGCCATATGAGAATACAGGTGTTTGTTTTTTAAACTGAGAGACTAAAGACAAATCGAAAGATATACAAGATACAGAATAAATGCTTTAGATATCATAATTTCCTTTTTTTAAATCAATTATAACATATTTATATTTTACGTCAATACTATCCGGTTCATATTATTAAAATTTATTATTCTATCCGGGTAAAAAATATTAGATTTATATTAGAACTCAACAGACCTCTAACACTTTTCTCTGTGCCTGTATCAACTTTAGACTTTTAACTCTCATATTCTACCCGAATTAAAAGGGCATACAACTGTATATATCAATAAAAAATTCACATTACAAAAACTAAACGTAACTATGGATTTAACTATTATTCTTACTATTCTATTTTTTTAACAATAAAAAAAGATGTATATAGTAATGAGGGTACAACCTCCAGTTTACTAATGAGAAAATCGAATATCTTGCAACGAATTAGAAAAAATAAAAGTAAAAGATAATATACCAAAATAAAATGTCTCTACTTGTACATAAATAAAGATTTAAAAATGTAGTAATAATATAAATGCAAGATGAGTGTCAACAAAAAGACAAACAACATATTTTATTATTAACCCCTAAATGAATCACTTCAAAAACTTTTTTTAGAGGTGGCAAGTATATTTACTAATATGTTTATTACTAGAAAAATTAATTTTAAAAATTTGTTACTTTTAAATAAATGATAGACGGACGAAGATCTTTAAAAAATTCTATTATTATGTAATTGATGAGTCAAAAATGGAATAATAAATCTTCGGAGTCATTATAATAAACATTGTTGGCGTATACGCTAATTGTTATAAGTTAACAACTAAAACGAAAATTATAACTGAAATAAGAAGTTTAGCATATAATTAGCGCTATAATTATGCCTTAGTCTTATCTCGGAGGCAATTTTAAATGCTTTTTATAACTTGGTAATGTACAAAAAATATAAAAAAATAATAATATTAATCATAAGCACCATTAAAAAAAGTAAATCTTTGGGTTTAACTGGCAAGTTAAAGGAACAAACTTAGGAACATTTGCGCGCATGTGCGAGAATCAGCTCTGAGTCTCCTATAAAAATAAGGCAACCGTTTTAAAGTACCTTATTGTACTAAACCGGATCATACATTTAAGCTCATTTGAAATGACAATAAAGGTAATGTTTTTATCTTTAAATGTACAGTAATTCTATACAACGTCTAGCTTGTACCATTTCTATTCAAAATATTTTAAAAATTACACATGTAATCACAGCAAAAAAAAAAAAAAACAATTATTATCGGATTATCCGGCACTGGAATCGTAAAGTTATTTGAACCGACTATAAATGTATTGTTTTTCTGTTTAAATCTATAATGTTTCTATTCAATTGTCAAGTCCATAAGGTGACATTTATTTTAACTGGCTATAAATGTATTTTTTTATATTATCACTTTATTGTTTTTCTTTTTCGTTTAAATGATGTTTTTAGATATATAGCTAAGTTCACAATTACCGAATATTTTTCAAATTTTTCTAATATAATAAAAGCATTTTCTACAATGTGGTTCAAGTATCTAAGTTGAAATTATTTGATCCGGTCATAAATGTACATATTTGGTAGAAATTCACAATTTCCATTTAATGTTTAACAGATCAAATGTGGTTTTAAAACGGTTTTTTATAGCCTTAGCGAGGAGGGGGGGGGGACACCTGCTTTAAGCGCTATCTCGCACGCAGCATTCCAGAGTTAAGAAGTCCCTGAACAAACTTAACAAAAATTAAAAAGAAAAACAAACATTAATCCAGAAGCTTACACCACTAATGCCAAATTCATAAAGTTAAATTAATTATAATAATGAGTATTTCTGGGTCACTTAAATCTATACACCGAAATTCAATTACGGCGATGGTTCGATAAAACCATGTATTATTTTTTTTTAAATTTTATTTTACACAGAGAAAGCAAAGTGAGCCGACATATCGAATCTTCATATTTTATGAGATCATTTACGTTAATAATGTTATCGATGCGGTATTACAGTGGGCGTTAAATTAATTGTGGAGGCACACAATTTATCCTGCTAGATGGTTGGCAACATTGGCGATGTTGTATTGTCAAGTTTGTGACAAAATCATTTTTGTCCTCCGATTATTATAATGAATACATGACACATGGCTGAATTGTGGGGATCATTCACAGAAGCCATAACCACAAAAAAAAAAACATTTGTATTTTTTACCTAATAAATAACTTGCTCGTATTTTGTCTAAAACGACCACACTGTGTAAAATCTATAAACAAAGGTATGCATCGTTTCCCTGAGGCTATCATACGGAGAAGACTATTCCTTAAAGCTTTACACATAAAAAATACTATAGTCATTAAAGAAAACATTATAAAAGATTGACATGGTAAAAAGCTTATAGAAATTAAAGAACAACTTAGGGATCGTCCATTAATCACGTGATGCACGGAAAAATCACAAAACAAGAAGGGAGACAGGGGCAGATGCTATGAGATATTAACCCCTTGAGCACCTTCCCGGCGTTTACGCCAGCTTTCCATTGTTTTCCTATTGTTTCATTTTTATGGGTACTCGACACATTAAGTATAGTTTTATTTTTTCGCTGAACACGCGATGTCTAAACTGGAAAACCATTAGGCGTTGCCAGGTAACAATTTCCAAAATTTTCCATGATTAAATTAGGGTATACCTATGTATATTTAAAGACAATTTTTATGATATTTAGAAAAAAAAAAACTCGTTATTTAGGTGGGGTAGGGCGAGGGAGTTAGTCTAAAATGTTAATGGACGACCCATTATGGAAATTGATGATTATTGACAATCACCAATTACGTTAGCGCCGCCACCTTTGCCCGTGCCTCCACATTATTTAGGGTTAAGAGGACATGCGGCGGAAAGTATTGCAGAAATCTATTGCTATCGCGTTGCACCCTAAAGAAAGAATTATAAAACACGAAAGAGACAACTGCAGCTCGGTCTGATACAAAATAAACGAAAACATCATTTCCTAGTACCCTATTTCCTTCCCCAAAACTGAATATCGATTTTTAATTTATTTTTCAGTTTTAGACTTTTGTTACGCATGTACGTTTTGCTTCTTTGAAGTTATACTCCTTTTGGCGCGTTAGGGAAAAATTATGAGAGTAAAAATTTTTACCGCAACCGCAACCGCAACCGCGCAACCGTCACGAAAAAATGACACCCTGAAGTTATCTAGTCAACGTTTTAATTTTTTTCCTATTATTACGTCAAAGAAGTATAACTTCATACGTGCGTACATAAGTACACACAATCACACACATTTTTATTAAAATTTATCCATCAAATTTGTTAGACGAACGTCTGAATATGACGGTAAAAATCGAGCATTTTATTCAATATCAAAGGCTCCTAGTTTCTACAGTAACTAATTTACGGAAAAAAAAATAGAAAAGTAAGGGGATGGCGGTGGTGGATATATATATTATTTAGTATAAAAATATCTACCATAGTGCTATTATCCAGGGAGGAAACGGGGTCTAAGTTTGTACGGAATAAATGCCGCTAGCATATCCTCTTAATGTTTATAACTAGAGGTAATTATTATTTTTATATGCCCTGAGTGAGAGAATTTTCGAGAACAATATCGAATTCGTCGAGCGGCTCCAGTATCTGTCTGAGGAAGGTCAAGAGACCGCGTTTACGCAAAAAGCTCTGTTCTTCATACATCTCAGCTGTGACTCGGGTCATTGACATTGGCACGAGCATTCTATGAAGCCAGTGCTCTCTGTAAATAGAATATGTGACCAAAGACTGATTTCGAAAATCAAGAATATAATCATTTTTATCGTATTCGCTAGGGCCTAGGCAGGGAGGGCCATTAGGCGACGCGGTGCTTGCGAAAGCTATCCTGTGTCGTCCCCATCCCAAATGCGGTTGACGGCCCCCTGGGCCTTTTGGACATTGCGGGGGCGTATTTTGAAAACATTTAAAATAATTTATTGTAATTTATCTTTTGAGATGACTACATTTGATTCTTATGTTAAATATATATATATATATATATATATATATAGAAGTGAAAACTATATACAAACTTATTTTTTAAAAGCTAAATTAAAATACATACGACTAAAGTTCTGAGTCTGATTTTATAAAAATATAGTAGTAATTGTTTCCATTCGAACACTTTATACGGTGATTTGTAATGGGAAAATATTTTAAGTGTGGCAACACAAAAGTGTCCACTTAGACGCCATCTTATATTTGACAGACTGTCGCAGCATGTCACTACGAAATCGGTTCAATGGTTCCCGAGTTGTAAGTCAAATAACAGATATTGCATTTTATATTATAACTAGCTGTGTGCCCGCCGCTGCGCTTGCGTTTCATATATCATTAGCATTTTAATTATTTCATTCGGAACCTTAATAATTTTCCTATTTTTTTTGGTATTACAAGATAAATTAAAAGTATTCCTCATAAATTCAAGCACTTATGAGTTTCATGGGGTTTTTTTTTAAATGCAGAACCTTAATTATTTTCGAAAATCAAAAGTACCCTAAGTTACCCGGAGTAACTTCAGCTACCTACAAAAAAAAATCCCACAAAATCGGTTCCACACGTTCCAGAGATTATCCGCACAATTCAAAATTGCATTTATAGTATAGAGATATCGTCTATGCATTCATATGTATTTAGTAAAAAAAATAAATGTTATTTCGACATTACAAACAGACACTTTTATTTTATTTCATTTATTAGTATAATACATTTTTTTTTAAATTTATTTTAAGGACTTTGTCGCAGAGCGATCATATCGTCCCATAAGGAATAACAAATGAATATATGTACATATGAAAGATAAAACAATATTATTATAAACTCAAACGTAACTCTGTTAATTTAACTAACATGTTGACATTTTTGGATGTTGGTTCTGCTAAAAAAACTATTAGGCAAGCCTATACTAGTAGTTCTATTCGGTCCAAAACATGATACTCTATAACAGTGATTCTCAACCTTTTTTTGTTGCGGCACATATTTAACGATTTCAAAATTTGGCGGCACACAAAGAAAAAGATAACAATTATTTACTTACTAAAAATAAAAATATTATTAATGCGAAATTTGAGCTTGATGTTTTTTGATAATTTCATTTATATTTGGTCGTAAAAAATGACAATGCTACTCTCATATCGTCTTCTACATTTAACAATCTTGATCTTTTTTTAGTTTTAATGTTGGCTAATGCTGAAAATCCGAATTCACACAAATAAGCTGTGGAAAATTGTAATAATATATTTAAAGCTTTTTTGGCTATCATTGGATGTGATGTTAATCCAAAAGGAATTAATTGATTCTTGTGAATGTTTTAAAATTAAATCTCGATTATTGGAAAGAAAAATGAGTTCTTCCTCTTCATTCAAAGTTAAGTCAAATACAGAAGTATCCGTTATGAGAAATGGATTACGAACCCAATCAAATTTCTTAATATCTAATTTTGGGAAATAATGAATAATTCTCTCCTCTAATGTTGTCAAATGATCAACAAAATTTAATTTAATAGTTTTAGGGACTGACTCAAACTTTTCTAAATTGCCTTCCTGAGCTTTATTTTTCCATAAAGTTATTTGTTTTTTGAATACCACCAGCTTATCTGTTGAGTTTAAGATATTTTCATTAGGCCCTTGCATACTTGAATTGATGTTGTTAAAAATATTTTCCTTTTTAAATGATCTAATATAATAATATTTACATTATTATATATTTGCAAAATTTAGCGGTACACAAAAGTGCCGCGGCACAGTGGTTGAGAATCACTGCTCTATAAGTTTCATTCCGAGCACACTCCATCAGGACAAAGTATAATACGTAATAATTTTAATAAACTTTACCTCAAACTGAGACATATGAACAGTTGAAATTTCCCGTCCTTGCCGAGGGTGCGCCCGACGGAGTTTATCTCGTCCATGAGATGGCAGTAACAGCGCCATATAGCCCTGTGCTCCTGATCCTGCCTACAGTTGTACGACACACCGCAACTTTTATTATTCTGTGTCATCGGTTCGTCGCACAGGCTCATTTTGAATTCGTCTTTCACTCTAGCTGTAATAAACAGTAAAAAAAAAACAAATTAGATATTCCAATACCCAAAATAAAGCATGATTTGAATGACAACAGTAAAACGAATCAAATCGATATATAAATTTACATGTTCCGATATTTTATTGTAATTTGTAATGTAAATAGAAATACTAAAAAAATCACTTTTATAGTTTTGTAGTAATAAAAACAACTTATTCGGATTTAGATCGGGATTTTCCCGCGAGATTTTAATTCATAAAAGTTAAGGAGCTCGTGCTCCGACAACGTAGATACGGCCATCCCGAAATGGCGAGAGGGCGGGGGCGAACTACCTCCCTGCCTGAAGGGTAGGGGGGCGCGCCAGAAAACTAATGAGGCTTACATTAATTATGTTGTATAAATAATATTTATGAAAAAAAATAAAAACTGCATTTTTAAAATATTGAAATATTTTTTTCAACTAAATAAAAAAAATTGAAAAAAAAAAACGGCCCACTCTGGGATACACGGGGACAATTGTAGAATTCATTGAAGTTTTTCATTAAAAAAAAAAATTTAGAACGACGAACTTCGAAAAAATAACGATTTTATACAAAAAACGCGATTATTTCATAGAAGCGATCATGTTAAAATTTTTTAATTATTTTTTCAAAAAAAAAATCAATTAAAAACAAAAATTTTGAAAAAAAAAAAACGTCCCGAAAGGTCTATTTTTGAGAGAGTTATGGCAATTTGAAAATAAAAGAGCCATTTTTTTGGAAGCTTCATAACTTTTTTTGGGATGGATAAAAAAATTTAAAAAAAATCTGAAAAACGTCTTTCATCGAGTAGAAAAAGATAAAAAAAATTCAGAGACTTAAATACATCACTTTTCGTATACAATTAAATATAATTTTATCTTGAGTACAATTTAAGGTAAAAAAAAAAGAAACAAAAAACCTCATGTATGTGATCTTGATGACAGCTGTCATTATGTTAGAGCGAATTAAAACGATAGATCTTATGAAGAATTATTATAATACAACAAATATACTTTTTTTAAAATTATTATTATAAAAAAAAATTACCAAAGTAGTCCCATATGAAGAGATTCTTTCCGAACAAACGGGCCGATTTGAAACCGCACAGGAACGCTTGTTCCAAACATTTGACTAACCCGTTTTCACCGCACAATAGAACACTTAAGGAGTTCGCATCCTTATCCCTCTTCGACTGGTAGTGCCATTTCACAATAGCGTTCACGCAGTCACCTGTATTATAAAACAACAAAAAAAAAAGTGTGTGCGTCTGGGGACCCCCGGCAGAAGTAATAACGTAAACTAATCTATGTTGAACTATTTAATATTGAAATTGTTTAACTTCAGCAAAACTTAGGTTATTACTTAAATATAACGTATATTAACCCCTTGAGCACCTTCCCGGCGTTTACGCCAGCTTTACCTTATTTTCCTATTCTATTGTTTCATTTTTATGGGTACTCGACACATTAATATGATAATGTAAGAAAAGGTATTAATGAATACTTTTCTGATTATAAAACATATCTTATTCTTAGTTACAATCCTTGAATTTGTACATTAGAATTTTGTGTATGTACATTATTTAACCCCTTGAGCACTTACTTGGCGTTTACGCCAGCTTTCCATTGTCTTATTTTTACACATTAATCAACAGTATGTCTATCGCATACCAAACACTGAGTAGAGAGAGAGGGAAACGTCTGTCCGAAATACGGCTAGCGCTATGGGTTAGAGTGAGAGAGGAGGAGCCTGCTTACTGTATGCGTGAGAGAGAGGGAAGCCAGAGAAACTGGCGCCGTAACGCGCGTTACGTAAGAAAGCGGTTCACACTCCCATAAGAAGTTATCACTTCAAAAACAAAGAAAAACGTGGCTAATATAAAGGTGTACGTTTCTACCGATTTTAAGACGAATAGCAAAAAAAACATTAAGCAGCCTTTTGATATAAATCTTATTAAACTTCTGCGGTACGTCCTTTTTTATTTAGGAATATCTAAATTTTTTTTTTATGTTTAGACTAGCTAAGTGCCTACGGCCTTGCCCTCGTTTCATATATTTTTCAGTGTGTAATACAGTTTTTTAAATAATCATAGGAAAATAATGTTTTGATGGTGCATATTGAATCGTGTTTTGTTCATAATTTAATGAACCTCATTTTATTTTTTACGCGGAACCCTATTTATTTAAATAAAGAAACAAATTATTCTAAGTTAAACAATATTTATAAATGTCGCTATTAACTGTACATGCTGTAAAAATGTACTGAGTAGGCGAAATAAACCCCCCCCCCACTAGCGCTCTTTTTCCATCCATCCGTTCAACCGAAAGACGTCCACTGCTGGACATAGGTCTTCCCTAAAGATCTCCACGACGCACGGTCTTGCGGCACCCGTAATTCCACACACCGCACACCCACCTAGCGTGGCAGCCATTCGAGAACCCGTTAGCTCCTTCGGGCATCGGTTCTACGAGCAATGTGCGCTCTTTTTACGTGACGAGAACTATAAAAAATGAGTTAAAACTAACCGATCATGTGCTGTATAGTTGAGGTGGAGAGGTGCGTAGTGGTCGGTGTCTGCGGGGGGTTCTGTGTGGCGGCGAGGGGCGGGTACGCGGGGGTGCGCGGGGTCTGTTCCGCGGCGGTGCGCATGCGCGACGCGACCAGCAGCCGCTCCGTAGACCCGTCGTCAACCCCGGTACCCAACCACCGGTTACACGGGAACCTGTACACAATCAAATAGTAATAAACCCTGTAATTATTATTCTATTTCGATTTCGGAAAGATACTATATAAAAATATACATTATGCTGCTGGATTAGATATACAAAAAAAAGCAAATATTATTAAGTGATTATTTAGGAAACACGGAGAGAGAGTCATCATCATCTCCCTACCCTTTTCCCATTTTTATTTGAGGTCGGCGCAACATGTCTTCCTCTTCCATTCCTCTCTATTTGTTGTAATCTCCGCATTCACTCCTTTCCTAAGCATATCATCTTTCACACAGTCCATCCATTTTTTCTTTAAAACACGGAGAGAGAGTAAATGAACATAATATGTTTGGAAGTAGAAGTTACTGCGTGGTCAATGTCGCTTTTGCTTTGATACCTCTCAATTATCATATACCTATATCTTATTTTATATATTTCCAAACAATGCAATACGACATAATAAACGAACCTTTTTTTTTTGACGAGGGGAATGCATTTACGCACTACCCTTACCTATTGCATTAGTGAGACGGAAGTCCGCCAATGCAATAGGAAAGGGGGTGCGGAGGGACGTCTCCGCGCCAGTACGGGACTCGCCCGGACGTGAAGCGTCCGGAAATACCTACTAAACCCCCCGGGGCCGTCCGCCGCATTTGGGATGGGGACGATACGGGATAGCTTTCGCAAGCACCGCGTCGTCCCCTGCGGCAGACCCAACAGGGCTACGTCCATACTTAGCCCGTTGGGGATGGGTGGGAGAATCCCCCACCCACCTCTTCGCCCACTTCTCAAAGAGAAGTAAGACCTAAGTGGTCAACCGTCCGGGGGATAATAAATGGACCTAACAAAAGAAAAAAATTCAACTTTATAAAGCTTGTCTAATTTATACAAAAAGTAGATGATTCACACGGTTCTGCTCGCGTTAATACTTTGTATACTTCTCTATTTCTCTATGATTCATGTAAAGTATTGGGAAATATCGTACTTTGGTGGTTATTTTTTGCAGACGTATTTATAGTCTGGAAAATATATAATAACATAATTAAAATGACAGTAATCTGCAAAAAGAGTGACATAACTTTGCTGGAACGTCTGGCGATTGATTTACATCTGAAAATTCATTCATATATGGCAAGTTAATCGTTTTTAAAATATATTGCTTCATATATAAACCACCATACTATAAAAAATGAGTTTTAACACTATAGAAATTCACAAAAATTGGTATTCATTAAAAAATAGTATTAATCTACGACGTCCTTATAAGGTTACGTTATGTTGCACAAATGTTAGAGACGGATCAATTCGACAGATGAAGTCGATTGAATAAAATATTATTTCAGTACCAGTTTACAGCAGACTGTATGTAAACTGACTGTAAACACAGATGTTTACATACAGTACGTAGTTATACCGACAGCATCATCCGACCGCCCTATATTCTTGGGAATATAATACCAAGATTGTTATGCTGACGACATGTCGCCGCTAGACCACACACCGGCCATCGGATGATGTATGACGACATAGCATAGTCTCCATTTAAGCCATAGAATATAAGAAAGTTAGTCTTAAGTGAATCGTCTTTGTAACAAGACCAATTAAAAGTTAGTTCGTAACTTAATTTTGTCTTTTTAAAAACGCTACGGCGGTTTCCTCGAATTTGACTACGTAGTAAAACCGTTTGTCAGCTCTTGAACGTCATTTGCTAGTCCATTGCAACTCTAGTTGATATTTTCAAATTTCGTGCTACAGTCCTTTTATTTTCTACAAAACACAAGTGACTATTTTTTTTATACCAAAGAATACTTTTCCTTTCCAAGAAAAATCCATAAAATCACCTTTCTTATATTGGCAACACTAAGCGCAACGAATTTTTTTTAAATAATAATATGTAATCATTAAGTTCGTATAATTTGTTACTTGTTATTATATTTATTTTATTGTTTTCGTTACGTTGTTTTGTTGGTATTTTATTGCTAAAATGCCAAAAAATGAAATCCTGAGAGTTTGTGAATCATTAATGTGATTATTTCGAACGCGAACATCAATGGACCTTTGTTAACGTTATCACAAGCATGAGGCCAAGTTGCTTAATAAACATGTTACACCAGATAACCGGAAGAAATAAGGTGATCAATAATACGCGGGAAATAATGACAGGACATTTGGAACGCGATATCAGCTTTGATTCCATATATGACAATGAAGTAATAATTAATCTCTAGAGTTTTTATAATAGGCTAATTTTTTTCCAAAATTTTTTTTACTACTAACATTAGGCACTCTCAAAAATTCAAACATCTGCCAGTAAAACTGTGGTTTGAATCGGATTTTATTCACAGTTTTAATTTTTTTTTACGCGGAATCCTAATTATTTTCGAATATCAAAAGTACCCTAAGTTACGCGGAGAAACTTCAGCTTTCTACCAAAAAAAAATATGTCAAAATCGGTTTAGCCGTTCCGGAGATTACCCACTACAGACAGACAAAAAAAAAAAAATTTTATTTTTGGTATAGGTATCGTGTATACTACTTATGTATTTAGTTAAAAAAAAATGTTATTTTGACATTACAAGTAGACACTCCAATTTTATTTATTAGTATAGGTAAGTTATTTTACAGGCTGATAGAAAAAAAAGTCATTTTTTACACGTTATAAGCTCAGTGCTTTGGCCACAATCTCACCTGATGTTAAGTGACGATGTGGTCCAGGATGGTAAACACACTAGGCCTAGAGGTACTGGTTCTCAAGTGCTGCTGCCGGAACACACCTATCGGTATTTGGCGACATTGGCTATGTTTAGGAAGACCATCGATTTTTTTTAACCTACTCTGTCTATGATAAAATTGAAAGTCAAATCAATAACAAAAGCGCGAAGATATACATTTTTTTATAGGTTATATTATGTGAAATATCATAATAATGTTCTATAAGGAATGTAAGTAAGTAAAGAAATATGTGTGTAAGTAAAGAAATATGTGTGTAAGTAAAGAAATACTTAAATCACTTACGTGTAAGTGTGTCCTGTGACTTCATTTCTCGCGTAAACTTGATCGAGCAACCATCGAGGGGACAAACCAGAGTTATCGTGACCGATACGCAGTGTTGATAGAATTCCCAAGTTTTTGTGCTAAGAAATATATATAATAACTATTCACTGTTGTCCCATTATAAATGGCCGGTATTTCAGCGGGTAGTATGGTCGGGTATCGCGTCAATAAACCTGGGATCTAATCCACTCTAATTTAGTTAAGGAAAACGTTTTCATAAAACCACATAATGTAGTAATTCTTATTTGTTATTCCACTCATTTGTATTATTTGACCCTATTTTTTAATTGAATTTTACGTTTACTTTGGTTCTTGTAGTAAAGTGAATTGGATTGGAAATATTAATAGAAAGTATAAATTCAGATGTGCCACAAAAATTCCTTGGATAGTTCCAGCTAAATAGCAGTCATTTTGCTGGAGCTTTGTATGAAAATTAGTAAAACTCACGCCATTACCATTAATTACAAAGAAGAAGGGCTGTAAATACTGTAAATACTAAATTTGTTCGGAAACAATTTCGACAATAAAATAAAACACTGACACAGGCTAATGCTTTTGTGGGGCCAAAAAAAAAAAAGTTTTGTAAGTATATTTGTCACAAAATTTTATTTTTTTTGAGAATTAATTACTTTAAGCTTATTTGTTAAGTGAGATTGTAGTGAAATGCTCAATTGTAAAAGACAAAAATTGGGAAATGAATAAAAAAAAACGGCTTACGTGAAAGACGAATTCGTTTGTATTACGCGGTATAGGTATCTTAGGGGTGGATTCTCCGTTTGCTCCTGAGATTGATATCCAACAGTTCGCTGTCGTTTGACTAGCTTTACGAGATGGTACGATCAGAACACGATATGGCAGTTCTGGAAACAATATTATTTTTTTTATATATTTTTGTCTAACGGAGTCATCTTCATTTAATTTTGATAATATTGGTTAATCAAGTATTATTCAAGCGAGGCTTGTAAAAAGGAGCTATTATTTTTCGTACCGAAAAGCGGCATGTGGTCTTGACCTGCCGTTGCCAGGCAACGATTATACCATAACTTTCTAGAATTAAACACCTGAATTTAAAGATAAATTTCTTAAATGTTTTATGATATTTGTACAGAAAACAAATAAAGGTGATTTTGGGTGGTTGAGAGGGGTTAGTTTAAAATCTCACAACTTAAGATGGGGGGGGTCATAAATTTGTAAAAAAAAAATAAAAAAAATCAGGTGATTATCATACAACCTCTTATCATAAAGCTTTGATTATTGTGTTTGACCTGAAATTTTGCAAATAAAAAATAAAATACGCATTAAAGTTAACAAGCATACACTTACTAGTGGTCGGGTAAGTGTTTGTGAAACAGCAATAATCGACAGCGTTCAGAGTCAGCAAGTGATATAGGAATTGTTCCCTCTCCTCTTCGCAGCGCAGGAACGCTGTTCTTTTATATTGCGAACGCAGTAACGTCGCATCGGCTAAAAGTTCTCGAAGGTGCTTCGATAATAGTTTTTTCTCGAGCGATAATCTTACCCAAGCGCGAGCGTATCCTATTTCAGTTTTAATATCCGTCATGGCTTGAACGTTTCTATAATAAACGAAAATATTATAAACTAGTGGTCGCCCACGGCTTTGCGTACGTGTTTTCATTCAATTTGTTTTTTTTCCATTTTTTTTATAAGTTCTAAAATTAATGTTGATAATTTTTATAATCTATCGACCGCTAATTAATATACACTTTTCACACATCAATTTTTATCAAAATCGGTCAACTCGTTTTTTAAATTAAAGCCGAACAGATTTATTACTTTTAATTACTTTAAAGTAAAAAAGAATTACGAATTCTAAAAATAATTTCGAAAATCTATATTAACCTATCAACACTTCCTTGATATCATATACTTCCTATGTACAAAGTTTTATCAAAATCGGTTTAGCCGTTTATGATTTAAACCCGGACATAGAAACGGCCAGACAACAATATTAAATGCCAGATTCAAAATTCGTAACGGCTAAAATAGACAAATTATGTTACAAATTTTCTATAAAACTTAAATGTAGTCATAACTTTAGTTTTATTATTAGTATAAATATAGATGAACAATTCCGATACCTGACAATTTGATACTTTTCTAACTGACGGTACTAATTTGTACTAAGTGAATCCCCGCCGTGCAGTCGATACCTTTTTTTAAATTTATTACGGCCACTGGACAAACGTCCTTTAAGCCTAACTTTGTACAGAATTTTCTTAACATAAATCGATACCATATTTCAAATGTTGCAACTGTAATGTTTTTTGTGGGTCAATGTAAAGACAATTTGGTTTTACCGTGTATCACAACGTTAATTTTTAAATAAGCATTTTGTAAGTTACTTTTATTATTGTACTAAAACTATTTTTGTAAAAGTTACTAACTGTAAATATTGCTTGATATCCTACATGTCTTTGTAGGTAGTACAAGTAATAATTAGGCCATAGAAATAGAACTAAAAATCTGTAAAGAAAGTTTCCAGTTATCATCCACGGGAACCCCTTTTGGGATTATAAATTACGAATACCAATTTTCATCCTTTTTTTCATATGGCTGTTAGGAAGGAGTTTTTTTCTCTTTAATGTTTTTTAAAGGACTTTTGTCTTAAAAGACATGCAGTCCCATCGTAACTTGTGCTGTTATGATGTTATCGATCTGCCAGAATGCTGTGGTATCTGCATTCCGGATATTAACACTAAACTTAGAAACAAGTGTCATTCTATTGTTATAATTACTGGAACATTCCATCAAGAAATGACGGACATCATCAATCCTGTTACACTTGTTACATAAAGGAGAATCTGTAGTTTTCATGAGATATCCAAACTTTCTTGACTGAATGTGTCCAGACCTTAATCTTAACATTGTAATGACAGAGTTACGATTCATGTTGATTTGTTTAAACCAGGGAATAGGTGGAGGCTGACATTGACGGAAGGAGTAAAATGCAGATTATAATTATAGATTTAAATCGCACCTCATATCAAACGTGAGGCTCTCTGGTAGCGGCCGTAATGGGTTCGGGAGTTGGGGTTTTCGCTCCAGAGTACCAGAATTGCTCAGTCGATCACGTGAGCTATCACGAGATCCACCTCGGGAACTATCCCGGGACCGATTGTTAGTACTTGTACTCTGCTGTGCTTCTACTTCAGCACCCACAGATGATAAATCTAAGAAAGAACATTATTCGAATGATACACCCCTTCAACAATTTTTGGTTAGTTTTAATTTAGCGCTAATGTTTTTTCTACGGGATGACTTTGAAGTCAATGGTAATAATTAAATAAGTACTTGTATTTTTTATTCTGAATAAGTACAAAGTAAAAAATAATACAGTAAAAAAATGTAACTGTATAGTATCAAAACCGTGCGACAAATATTCGACGGGCGATGACTCCATTCGCGCTCGCAAACATCAGCTAATAATTTTACCTACATGGTTTACCGGGTTATCGACCGCCGCAAAAAACAACTACGCAATTTTGATACTTTTCTCGAATTTATAATGCAAGTTTTATGGTTTTATTTAATAATTTTTCCACTAAACTTATATGAAAATGTTTCTGAATATAATTACAAGCTCCCATTTAATTAGTGCCATTAATATCAATTTCACATGGTATTATTTATTAGAATTTATTTTGATACTGAGATTAACATGAGCCTTTATTGCATTAACCCTTGAGCATTTACCTGGCGCTTACGCCAACTTTCCATTGTTTTCCTATTGTCTTATTTTTATGGGTACTCGACACATTAATGGGCTTAATTAGATGGACGATACGAAACGATTAAAGATTACTTACAATCAAGACGCTTCCGTAACACACACCAAGCCAATGCTGCATGTTAGTAATCAATAAGTTCACATTAACATTATTATTATAAAAGTCATTAAATTAGATGCAGTATTTACCTGTCATTGATAGATGCAAACAACGCAGCAAAAATGCCTTATACATCAAAGTTGTGGGAAGGAAAGATTTAAAATAAATCAATATGTTGAAATTTTTAGACCAATTGAAATACATATATCATTGGAACGATTTACCCCCTCCGCTCATTTTTACAACAAATTTTACTTTCAAGAAAAATTGAAAAATATGTATATTAGAAAACCAAAAATTAACTTACAAGTAAAACTCGTTAATCTGATGTCTGCTTTTACTTTTTATTTATTTTATTTTTTTAGTTTTTTAAGTTAAATTATAACTACTTCTACTCTTGAGTTTTTAAATTTGCTTCAAAATATTGTTTATTTATGTAATTGTAATTTTTACTTATTAAAAAAAATCTGTTCTTGTCATTTTAAAAGTAAGGCACGAAGTGTTATATATATATATATATATATATATATATATATATATATATATCTTATGTCACGGCCGGAAAAAGGGCTGGCTGAAAAACAGCGCCGTTTTTATGGCAACAGTTATAAAGCGGCAAATGCTGACGCCACTCCTTATTACTATATGTTTTTATTTTGTTTATATGCTTAATTGTAGTTTTTTTTTGTAAACTTTGTAATCTGTTCTAAAATATGGTAATAAATGTCTTTCTTTTTCTTTCTTCTTTCTATAAAACATTTAAAACTCCATTAACTATGGTAATTCCTTACAACTACTTAGCCTTGGTCCAAGAAGTATTTAAATTATAAAATGTGTGATACAATAATACACTTACAAGCAATACATGCGTATTTTACAACAAGTATAAAACTCGTACCGAAATCGGCAAGGAAGGCGCCATGATATCGAAAAAAAATCAGTTCATTCATTCAATAGGTACCCAAATTTTACTGCCATTCTTTTTATGTTAAATTTGGTATTAGTTCTCTTGATTTTTGTTCTAATTTGCTCTTATTATACCCTAATAACTCTAGTATTTTCTTTAATACTAAGATAAAGTAAAAATATGTGTCAGTTTCACTTGCCCGTAAAACTGTGCATTGAATCGGATTTTATTCAATATTTTTTTACGCAGAACCCTTATTACTTTCGAAAATTAAAAGTACTCTAAATTACCTGGAGTGATTTCACCTATCTACCAAAAAAGTCCCGTCCAAATCGGTCTAGCCGTTCCGGAAACTACACATTACGAACAGATAGGCAAACGAAAATGTTAAAAATTGTATTTTTGGTATAGGTGTCGTATATACATTCATATCTATTTAGTAAAAAAAAAAATTGCCATTACAAACAGACGCTTTAATTTTATTTATTAGTTAGTATAGATTTAGTAACGTCCATCGAAATTATGTCAAACAAAAATAATAAAATAGATAATTTTTTTGTTGTCGAAATACACTTACCTGGTGTGAGATAGTTGGGATCTATAGGTTTAGTAGAATTACTGCATTGCTCCAACTCTTGATAATTAATGAGGTGCATCCAGAGGGCTGATTTGCCCATTTTATGTTGTAAACCATGCGACCAAAGTCTCTCCAGTAGGTCGCATAAGGACGCTATCATTGTACTTTCTTCGACGCCGGTTATAGAAACTTCACATCCGAACCCTAGATCGGATTCCTCTGTGCCCATTTTCTCCAGGAGCATTCTTTTGGTTTTACTTTTACATTCCTATATAAAAACCAAGAACAAAATAGTACCCGTGGAACCTTATTTCCTGACAGTAAACTAAATATACTTGCACTTTCTATTATTTAAAAGGGTTAAGAGGTCATGCGGCCGGTAAAGTATGTACTTCAGAAATCTATTGCTATCGCGTTGCGCCCCAAAGAAAGAATTATGAAACGGGCAAATGGAGCTCGGGCTGATTTTACCGAATGCAAAATAGACGAAAACATCACTTTTCGTAGTACTCTGTTTCCTCCTATGTACAAAACTGAACCGATTTTTAACTTCTTTCAGTTTTGCAATAATACAGACTTTGGCTATGCCTGTACGTTTTGCTTTTTTTTTTTTATTTCCTTCAGAATATTTGTTTAACGAACGTCTACGGTACAACGAACGGTAAAAATCGAGCATTTTTTTCATTATTAAATGCTCCTATATGGTTTCTACAATAAGTAATTTATGGAAAAACTCAAAACGTACGGGAATGGCGGTAGTGGATATATATTATTTGAAATAAAACTATTTACCAAAATGCAATTATCCAAGGAGGAAACAGGGGACTACGTTTGTATGGAACAAATGCCGCTAGGATATCCTCTTAAAAGAAGCTCTGATTTTATATTTCATCACATAATTCAGAATCACTTATTTCTTTATAAACTAGTCACTGTCACTATTAATCCCCAGACGAGTTTTTCAAAACTTTGATTTTAATTTTTTTTTTTTCAATTTTTTTCCAATTGATTCCAAGTCAACCGTTAGAGATACACTGATTAAATTTTCAGGATTTATCTATAATAATAAATATTGAAGTGTCTGCTTGTAATGTCAAAATAACATTTTTTTTAACTAAATACATAAAATGTATACACGGACACCTATACAAAAAATACAATTTTTAAAACTTTTGTCGGTCTATCTGTTTGTTCACGGCTAACCCGATTTTGGCGGGACTTTTTTGACAGACAGCTAAAGTTACTCCGGATCACTTAGGTTACTTTTGATTTTTTTAAAGAATTTAGGGCACCGCGTAAAACAATAAAACTCTTGCGAATATGAACAAAATAGTAGTAGATAGTCTAGTGTCACTTATTATAAACAACTTAGAAATAGGTACAGTAATACCCCGCTTAGCGCGACCCCCCGTTACGCGCGGTTTCACTATAACGCGAACTTGAAATTTCGCGCTCAAATGCCTCGCATTACGCGAAAGAGTGCGTATAAACATAATGTAAAGACAATAGATGTATTTTTTCCGTAAACAATAAGAGTATGTATTGCATAAAGTGTTCTTAGAATTAAAGTGATTGATTAAAATGATTTGTATTTTTTTTTGTATTAAATTTTGACTATGTTTTATCATAAACCTCGATATACGGGAATTTCAGTTAACGCGATTTTTTTCGGAATATTTATTTTATAATTATCAAAACAGTAATGAATATTCGTTTACATTACCTTAAGAAGTTTTTCAACAAACGTTCTATTATTCTGAGCTATAGCGGCCGGAGTCACTTCCGTAGATAACCTCCGGCTAATGTCTCCGAGTAATAGTTCCGGCGGACAGTCTTTAACCTGCCATTTTGCATTTTTTATCCGCTTCAAACTGTTAGTTCTGTAATATGAAATATTATCAAATGCTACAAATTTATCCCATAAAACCCTATTACTAGATATAATAACACATAAAAAGCGAGCGTTGCAAGCTAACACACACAAAGACTAAGAAGAGATATTAGAAGTTTTTAAAATATAGTAATTGTTAAATTACGATAGGAAAGTAAAGACAAGTCAAAGGAACGAGGAAGATTTCTAGCCGACTACAGGTATTATAACAAACACGCCGGTTTTGCGTGACTTTTTCAATACCTACTTATTCAATCACTAGGATATATTGTGTTTTCCCGTTTTTTTTCCACCTGTATCCCCATCGCGTACATTTCTGATTAGTCGGTATATGATACTTAAACATGCATGTTGTATTTTCACCTGCGTTATTAATTCGGAATGAGGATCGCATTCAAAATACTATGTAAATAAAGTAAACATATTTATTTCTAAGTATTGTATATACATAACATTGAATAATTCATATTATGTAACATAATAAAAATAATATAAAATTTGATATTGTTTTTAACGAAATCGACTGTCAATGAAAAACAAATCCTTAATAATATTTTAAGAAATTGACAAATAATGTTTTTAAATAATATAAAACTGAACAAGTCATCACACATTAGATTATAATTAATATGCATGCAATTGAAAACTATCATGCACTATTTATAACATAATACCAATTTAAATCTATCACAACAACGGACAACAACTTATAGTTTATTCATTATGCGATTGGTTAAAAACAAAACTTCACATAATATAATAATAAATTCTTTGTAAGAGAAACTATAATTAATAATTATAATAATATACCGTTTAATATGTAATAATATCGCCGCATTCGATTATTGCTAAATAACTCTATTATAAATATTGTTTTAAAGACAAATTTTTAATTAACTAAAAGTGTTATTAGTGAAATTGAGCATTACACTATCAGGTTAAGATTCTGGATAATAAATTCACAATTATTAATAATAAAATTATAGTTGAATTGTACACAAACTAAGTAATAAGACGCGTTAAAACTATCTTAGCTCGATTCGGCTTTTAGTCAAGATTTCCACTTCTATATTTTTTCATGAATCACTGATACACATAAAAATGGCGTTTCAAACAAAAAATGTATTAAGCTCAAAAGTTTTGAAATCTTATTAGCCTTTGCTTGTAGTATTGTCCTGGCCTGTAGTATAGGCCTATATTGTATACTAGCTGTGAGCCCGCATTTCATATATTCTTCACATACAGTTTTTTTTTAACCGCTCGAGCACTTACCTGGCGTTTACGCCAGCATTCCATTGTTTTCCTATTGTCTTATTTTTATGGGTACTCGCGACACATTAATAATCATTGGAAATTAATGTTTTGATTGTGCTGCCCATTGAATTGTATTTTGTTCAGAATTTTATGAGTTTTTATTTTTTTACACAGGACCTTAATTATTTTCATATTTTTTTTTTTTGGTACTAAGAGAAAGAAAGATATGTCTTACAAATTCAAGCACTTCCAGTATAACTGACCGTTGAATCGTTTTTTTTTTTTTTTTTTAAATTTCTAGGGTATTATTTTTTTCACTGAACCCAAATTATCATTATATTACTAACAGAAATCAAAGATGATTCTGAAAAATTGTAACACTTTCCAGTAAAACTGTGCAAAAAATCAATTTCTGTTCACAGTTTGATGAGTTTTAATTTTTTTACGCAGAACCCTAATTAATCTCACAAATAAAAGTAGCCTAAAACAATACGGAGTAACTCCAGCTATTTGCTAAAAAAGTACCGTCAAAACTGGGCTAACCGTTCCGGAGGATAGACGGAACAAACAGACAAACACATTTTTTTAAAATTGTGTTTTAATTATAGGTGTCGTAGTATTTATATTTATTTGTATTTAGTAAAAAGTTGTTATTTTAATATTACAAACAGAAACTTCAATTTTATTTATTATTGGCTGCCTGCCCGCGACTGCGCCCGCGTTCTATATATTCTTAACTGCATTTTACTTTTTTTGTATGCAACCCTAATCATTTTTCTAAAAAAAAAATTAGTAGGTATTAAGAAATAGTAAAAATATTTCCCATAAATTATACCACTTGCCCGTAGAACTGTACATTTAATCGGATTTTATTCAAATTTTTATATAAAGTTTTATTTTTACGCGGAATCCTAATTATTTTTGAAAATTAAACAACTTCAGCTATCTACCAAAAAAAGTCCAGTCAAAATCCGTCCTGCCGTTCCGGAGATTACCCGGAGTAAACAGACAGACAAAAATGAAAAAAATGCATTTTGGTATAGGTATCGTGTATACATTCATACCTATTTAGTAAAAAAAAACAATTAATTTTGACATTACAAACAGACACTCCAATTTTATTTATTAGTATAGACGATAATATTTACTACACCCATACATGTTACTTTGAAATTTAGTTAATAATCCTAATAAATACATATTAAAATCATAAAACATTTAACGGAAAATAAAATATATATTGTAATGTACCTTTAAGATAAATAAAAAATTGCATCACAATTTAAATATATATATTTTCGTAATAAATTTATCAAATTATTCGATTTTAAAAACAATAATCATTATGATATTAATACTGGATATCATTATTTCGTAATGTACTTTCTGATTGATACAAATTATATTTAAAAAAAATGACTAATCACTGTCGAGATTCATAATTAACCATAATTCGTATTGAGATTTGTTAATAGAACGTTTTATAAAAGCGATCACATAACAATCCACTATAACATTAAATAACTGTAGTTATACATACATTTAGTCAAAAAAGTACCGGGAATGGATGATTTGTTTATGGTTTGTCTTGTTGATTCATCAACGTTTTCATCTGAAGTTAACATCGCAAAAGCGAAGGAAATAGTGCCTGAAAATCCTCATTCAAGTTTGAGAAAGATAACTTTAAGTCTCACAAGTCGTTCCGTATCATTTTAAATAATCACTTGTGTATGAAACATCTCGCCGGTCGGCTAGTCCCGAAGGACCTAAATTTTCTCCAAAAACTCAATCGCATAAGAGTCGCGGAGGAGATGCTAGAACGAGTCAATTCCGACCCAACATTCATGAAATGCATTGTTACTGTTGACGAGACGTGGGTTAACGGGTTTCGGAGTCGAGAGGTTTACGAGAGGACTCAACAAGCTTCGGAATGGCGCCTTCCAACTAAACAGAAATTGAAAAAACCACCATAGTCGATCCAAAGTCAAAGTCATGTTGACTCTTTTATTTGACTATCGCGATGTTGTACACTCTGAATTCTTACCGGTAGTTGAAATGGTGGATACAATAAATTATTTGAACTTTATGCGGCGTTTAAGACAGAAAATTCGATGAAAAAGGTCAGATTTATGGAATGAAAATTATTGGATTTTGCACAAGGCCATCATTGTGAACGAATTTTTGGCCAAAAACTCAACAAACACCATCGAGCAACCAACCACCTTATTCATCAGATATGGCTTCTGCCTAAACTCAAATTACTACTTCGTGGCATCTGTTTTCATTTTGTAAAAGAGATAAAAGCGACTTCGGGACGAGAACAAACTCAATTCCGGAAAAAGCGTTTAAAAAATGTTGTGATAATCGGATTATTCGTTGACGTAAATGTATCATTTCTGAAGGAGCATACTTTAAAGGCGTAAAATAAATAATTTTAGATGAATAACTATCATTTTGTGTAT
This sequence comes from Samia ricini, assembly GCA_014132275.2. NCBI lineage: Eukaryota > Metazoa > Arthropoda > Insecta > Lepidoptera > Saturniidae > Samia > Samia ricini. The sequence continues at coordinate 25,702,553 of AP028159.1, read as the reverse complement.
CATTGATCTTCTCCCGGTACTTTTTTGGCAGAGTAGTATCATTATAATGTTAATCCACTAAACATAAATACATCTATGAGTAACAACTATATCAGGCTTAGTTATGCGCATGCTAACAACTAAAGCATAATTTAGAGGCTACGAAATAAATAAACAACATTTTTCAGTTTGTACACCAAGTAACGGATATTGTATTAAATATCATGAATTATTAAATTTTAATAGCTCTTGCAACGTTATTTAAATTTATTCCGTTAATAGGTTTACTGAATAATATGCGAGACATGCTTTTATTATTAACGTAAATGAAAACTACATTCCTTGAATGAGATATGAATTTGTAATTTTTGTTTTTCATAATATAAAACATGAAAGACAAACACATATTTGAAATATTTTAATAAATCTCATTCAAGTTTAAGATACAACGTGTGGTATCATTCATTGGTAACGATTAACAAGAGTGATACCACAAGAGTCCATGCACTGCATAACTTGCACTGTATTCGTGTGCTAGTTAGTGTTTCTAATACCTTAATAAATAAACATGATACATTTTTTTTAACTCTTAAAAGAGATTCTATACTTTTCCATTCAAGAAACACCACTTAAGAAAAGTATTAACACGAAGCTCATAAAATAAAAACAGTCTTAAAACAATAAGGACTCAAATACGAATTCTAACCGAATGAATTAGACTATATCCGAGAATCGTTGAAAGTATTCGGTTTATGTTTAAAGCTGCACTATAGCAACAAATTATGTGTAGATTATATTTAAATGTCGAGGAATGAAATATAGTATAAGTAGTATAGTGCGACAAGTTTATGTGCGAACAACCCGAGTTGCGACAGGGGTTGCCGAGGACGAGGAAACATGTTGTCACTACCGCACAATAGCACCCATAAACAAATGTAACAATAAAAAAAAACAATATTATAAAATTATTCAAATTGCATAGGTTAATTAAGTTAATTTACTATAGTATGTGCACACAGGGCGATCGTGCACGAATTTGTCGCGTTATAGTCGGTGAGTTTGCCGGTGTGTGTGTATATGTGTGTGTACGGGAGCGGTGTATCGGTCTATACGGGCGGAGTGTGGCATGAAGGCAGAGCGACGGTCAGGGCGCACCTGGCGTCGGGTGCTGGCGGTGCGGCGAGTACGTGCGCATCGAGTCGCGCCGGGAATGCACGATAATACGCAGCGCGGTGAGGCAAACGCTCCGCCGGTGCTCCGACCTCAAGCTCTGCCCCACCACCGTGCGGCGCAGCGCTGGTCGCCGTCCATACACTGTACCCCCGAGTCGCGAGCCCGCCTTCACCCAAACGACGCCTGGAACATCACCCGTCTTACACTGACCCCTCCCACAGTTGCACATTCTGTGTCACATTATTGCGTAACACAACTTCACTATTCGCATTCGACCCCGTTTTTACATAGGGAATGCTTTTAGGCACCGTCCTCCCATGCGGAGAAAGGGAGGCTGTGTGGGACTAATACTAGTGAAGAGAACCCTAGCAACTACCCACTAAAACCCTATGAGTGACCGTCTCTACTGCCACACAAGGGGAGGCAACACGGGATCGCAAGCATACACCGTGACATGCCCCTCTGAGCGGATGACCCAGTTCGAAGGCCAGGTGGGACTAGTTCCGGTCAACCAAGACCAGTCTCCCGACGGCCTCTCCAGTGCAATTGAAGGTCAGGGCACCCACCCCTTACTTCAGCAAAGATTCACGTGCAACCTAACCTAACATTTGCAGCTTTAGGGGTAGTGATTCGCTGCACCGTTGTTTGAGCATTGATTAATCACTGTAAACCGGAGTATATTGTGCGAAACGGTGGAAGCGGAATACCGTCCTTGTTTAAATTCTGTATCTATACTTATTACATATGCACAATATAAAAACGTATAAAAAAATTCTGTACGAATCACCAAATTCAATGGGCTGATTTTGTTCGTATTTTTGTTTTAATTACGTTTCTTACAATACTCATTATGCAAAGGACATAATATGATAATTTGTTTTTTTATTTTTTTGTAGTAAAAATTGTATGAATTGGATTATTATTCAATATTATTTCTTTTAGTTTACTTTTTACATAGTGTAACTCAGACAACCATCGGCTAGTATTTTACAAAGACACTAAGTAAATATAGTCGCGCGGAGTATATATGATGTAGTTTGCAATGAATCATTACAATTTTAACTATTAAAAATAACTGAATTTTAATAAAGTTTTTATTATCAAGCTAACAGCCAAACATTATTGCACATTATCTGGAGTTTATGTAATGAGTCTAATATTAGAATAGACTTTTGAAAAAATCTTTACAACCTAAACACAAATATTAAAACTTGGCACGTCATATTCAACAATCACATGCGACAATGTAAATAAATACTTAAAATTTATTGATTAGTACAAAAAAAAAAAACATTTTCTAACGTTACGTTCTCTCACCCATATATGTACCGTGTTAACCTTGTTATATGTACGAGGTGTGTTCAGAAAATGAAGAGATTTTTTTTTTATTTCGCGGGATTGGAGAGTAAGTACGTTTGTCATTTTTTTAAATTTTATTTGTGTTATGTACATGCCCTTGAAATATTTTAATTTTTTTATCTGTATTCATTTCTTAATTTGTCTGTGGCAGCCGTTAAGGTTAGACGTGTTTTTATGAGCTCGGCGATTATTGTTTGTTAAAAGAAATGGATCAAAGAAACTCTTCATTGTTTGTTCATAATTATTTGGTCAATAACAACACTGTAACGATGTCCCAAACACCATATTCGCTAACATGGCTCCGTGTGGCTTATTCCTATTTTCTAAAATAAAGAGAACCTAAAGGGCCGTAATTTTACAATCATAGATTACATTAAAAGCGTATCGCTGAAAAATCTAAATGCCAAGGACCGAATTTTAGAAGTGTTTCGTTTGGAAGATGCGCATAATATCGAATGGGGACTATTTTGAAGGCTAAAAGACGTTAATGTAGACGAAGAAATATGTTTTTCTAAAAAATAAAATTCCCGTTATTTTCTGAACACACCTCGTATATTATTATTTATTGTACATTCATGACACTAATAAAGGTGAATAATTTACAAACCTCACAGATTTTATTCGATATTCGAAAACTTGTAAATTGGCATCGTAATCGCCCCAGTTGCCCATTATCTTGTTATCGATGAGCGTGGCGAACATTTGCGTCTCAAGGAAACGCGAGAGGAACGGCCGGTGCCTTTGCGGTTGATCGGATAAGAATGACGCCTTATCAAAATTTATCATAGATTCCCTCGCTGTTAACCAAGAGTCACGATCCTATAAAAATAAATTTCTCAAACATACACGGAAATATTGTCATTATTTTCGATAAAAGAACACGCGAAGTATCGAGTTTTCGGACGAAGAAAATAAAATCCATTGCAGGAGCGTTTTTTGAATTCGGAACGTTACAACGCTCCAGCAATGTTGTATGAAACGGCGTGCTGGGGTTACTAAATACTCTTTGACTGGAACTCTTTTATCATTCTTGGCATACCAAAGTAAGCCTTTTTGCTTAATACAAATTGTGTTCACGTGTCTGTATAGCTTTCATGCGCTTGCCTTTCGGTACAGATGATAAATAGAAAATTGGCGGCAAAGCTGATTTGTTATTTACATACTTAATGTGTCGAGTACCCATAAAAATGAAATAATAGAAAGACAATAGGAAAACAATGGAAAGCTGGCGTAAACGCCAGGTAAGTGCTCAAGGGGTTAATAAATATAAATTTAATTAAATGTATAATATAAAAAAGTATGATTTATTTTCCTGCACTCTTTTGAGATAAACACTATATACGCCCCGTCGCAAATTGCAATTGCCTCTCATACTAGTGAAGTCTACGCCCGTAAAACACGGCCTTTGAATAATGTACTATTTCATGTGCCTCGTAAGAAAGAAAGAATTATTCGTAAAAAAGAATTATATTCAATAGAACCTTTTTAAAACATGTTACGCAGGAAACTCATAATTTATTAGACGTGCATCTAAATTTTACAATAGCTAATGTTTTAAATCATATTGATCCTTATATTATGTATCTATTACAGTTTAACTATGAAAGTATTATAAAAATAACTTTTATAATTAATATAATTTTTTGAGTTGCCATTATGTTTACGAGTTATACTTTTAAACATGCCAATGATATCAATTTGGCGGTTAAAAGAAGAAACTGATATTTACATTTAAATAATGTAACACATATAATAATTTTTTTTTCATTATCTATCACTAGCTGCTCTCCGCGTTTTTATCCGCGTAGTTCCCGTTCCCGTGTGATTTTCGGAATAAAATCCTATGTCACTTCCTGGATTTCAAACTATCTCCATACCAAATTTCATACAAATCGGTCCCGTAGTTTTTTTTTAAGTTTATTCTTTATTTCATTTATTAAATTGATTACATACAAAAATGCAAATCTTTATAATATTAGTATAGAGATATGACTGTTTGTTTGTTAATAATAAATTAATTAAAAAAAAGTCTTTTTTTGTGCTACCGTTGTAAATAGTATATTTTCAGTATATCTAGTGGGTTGACGTCAAAGATGAACATCTTAAGTGAACATACTAAATAAAACAATTAGCGCACTTCGAGCGTTCTTTACTTGACTATAACAGTCAATCAGTTACACTAAATAGGAAATATCTATTTCTCCAAATTATAACCTCAATCACCAACAAAATTTACTTTCAAACATACTTCGTTAAGTCGTAACCTAATACATATTCGACCTATTTTCTGTCATGCCTTTTTCCTAGAAAACTTAAAACATTTTATAGTCTTAGATGTTAACGATATTTGAAGACGCTGAATTTCACTGAAATAAAATGAAATTTTAACATATTACAATATACATCGCGTACCTGATCGGGCATGATGACAAAGTTTTCAAACATAAGAAACATGTGAACAAATCTATTAAGGAACGTCTCTCTAATGGCGCTGTTGAATCGTATATCTTCATTGTACTGATCTTCGTCGTTGAGTATTAACTTTTTAGTAGTCGGCATAACGGTTTCCGCGTCAACGTCGTCTATGTTCACACCTGTCGATTTAGAATTAATCTCTATGATATCAATTCTATTGGATACTAGCTGTGTGCCCGCGGCTGCGCCCGCGTTTCATATATTCTCCGCTGCGTTTTAATTTTTTTTATATGGATGCGTAATTATTTTCTTAAAAAAATGTAGTATTTAACTGTGCATTGAATCGGATTTTATTCAAATTTTTAGGAGTTTTTTTTTTTACGCGGAACCATAATTATTTTCGAAAATTGAAACTACCCTAAGTTACCCGGAGTAACTTCAGCTATCTACCAAAAGAGTCCCGTCCAAATCGGTACAGCCGTCCCGGAAATTACATATTACGAACAGATAGACAAACGAAAATGTTAAAAATTGTATTTTTGGTAAAGTTATCGTATATTCATTCATACATACTTTAAAAAAAAAAATTACATTACAAACAGACACTCCAATTTTATTTATTAGTATCGATAATAAAGTACCTAATCGCTATTTTAGTAATGAATTTTAGTAATGCTACAATTTTAGTAATGAATATGAATTAGAATAGATAGAAAAGTAGGGGAAGGTCGAACAAAGTGCGAACGGAGTGTGTGTGAGGAAATGGGAATGATGGTGACTGGTTTGTGGAAACAAAAGTAAGAAACTTGTAAACAAAGTATCAGATAGTAAACTAATCTGGAGAAATTGTCGATCCTTGAGGCTAAGAACACGTTTATTTTTTTTCTCTTCTTTGAGCAAAATTGTCTTTTTGGAACTTTTTCCCGTGTATCTCCCAGCCATTAAACTTAATAACAATAAATTACACCTAATCTCAGGTTACCGGCAATGTTTATGGCGCGCGATTTTGTGTATGTGATATAATGTTAGTTTTTGTGCACGTGTGAAGTGTATTGTAAATAATGACACAGAGCACGAATACTGAGATCTCACAACTCCCTTGAACGCTTTACAAATAGCAAATTCAATAACACTTTATTCAATTTAGGCCCTGATAAACGTCAAAATACCACCACCGGTTTGGAAAACAGCCCAGTCATCGAGAAGAGCCGGCGAGAAACTTGATCTGGTTTCGCCGGCATTTTGTTGGAGCATTGAAGGTTAGTAGAGCAATACGAAGATGAACCTAAAGAGCTCGTATTCAGAGGAGCGTAATAAATTATTGAGAAACTTTAAATTACCAGTGCGTTTGACAATGTCAACGATACGTTGTAAAGCGTCAAGACGTAGAGGCGCGCGACGCGTCGGTGAAGCGGGCGGCGACGCATTCAGCGGACGACTTTCTTCCCATTCCAGAACATCGTGGAAAGAATGTTTTCGTCTTAGACCGCCTAGTGACCAACAAAGGTTTTTTTTTTTAACAAGTCTCAAGTCTGTCGTATAGTTTTTTTTTCTAGAAGAAGACTTCTATGGAGCGGGTACTGCGGTGGTCCGATCCCACCTATCCGACTCTAAAATCGGCCTGAGCTTTCGGTGAAGGAAAACATCGTGAGGAAACCAAAGCGCATGGTGGTAGGGTATGCCCGCCTGAGTAGCTACCACCTTCAAGTTTGAAAACCTGTCGCCAAATACCAATAGGTGTGTTCCGGTAGCATCACTTGAGAACTAGTACCTCTAAGTTTAGTGTGTTTACCATCCTAGACCACGTCGTCATTAAAGATCAGGTGAGATTGTGCTCAAAGCAACTAAGCCTACATCGTGAAAAAAAATCACTTAATGCATTGCTACTGTATAAGTTAGTTTTTTTTATCACAATCTCGCCTAATATTAAGTGATGATGTGGTAAAAGGGTTTGAAACGGTTAAACCTTTTAAGAAATTCCCTCTCAACTGGAGTTGTTTATTAACCCCTTGAGTTTTGACATTGTTGTTTAGTATTAACCTAGAATTAACCTAAATAAAAGTGATATAAAAAGAAAAACCTAAGCAAAAGAACATGCTACAAAAAAACAATAAAAGATCACACATAAAATCAGACGTAATAATAAGATCCTGGTCATGCCAGGGGAAAATTGGCGGGGACATTAAAAAAAACCCCCTTTGAGCACTTGCCTGGCGTTTACGCCAGCTTTCCATTGTTTTCCTATTGTCTTATTTTTATGGGCACTCGACACATTAAACATGCTTTACAGTTTACATGTTTGACAAAGGATTTCCAACATGATGGTGATAGTGGATTTATCTAAAATGTATCTATAATGACTGCCTTGGTGGCACAGTTGTATTAAGTACGACTGTCGTTCTGATGTACCTCAGGTTCGATCCCCGGGTCGGGTCAAGTGATATTAGGTTTTTCTACTAAGTATCATCTCAGTCTGGAATTTGTGCCTGATATGGCGACAGGGTCGCCCCCTGTTACATCTGGGACGGAACTGAGCTTAGCGAAATATGGGTGGTGTAGTTCGCTACATCACCTCTGCATAACCTTTCGGGGATAACAGGCGTGAGCTTATGTTATGTTTACGTTATCCATAATGATTTTGATTCACAAGACTGTTTTAAACACTTACATTTATTATCAGTGAAAACTTAGTATTTAATATGTCGATTACCCATGAAAATAAGACAATAGGAAAACAATGGAAAGCTGGCGTAAACGCCAGGCAAGTGCTCAAGGAGTTAAAGGTATCATTTAAATATCGAGTTTACCTGAAGGTAGAGTACAACTACTGGTCATGTTGTCATTCATATGTTTGTAAGGTGTGCCGTTTAAAGACACGCCAAGTTTAGTCGGTTCCGTTTCTGGTCTTTGTATCTGTAAAATGATTAAATAAACGCATTTGAAGCGATGATGGCGCAGCGGGTAGTGCGGTCGGATTCCGCGACAATCGACCCGGGTTCGATCCCCACCTATCCGACTCTAAAATCGGCCTGAGCTTTCGGTGAAGGAAAACGTCGTGAAGAACCATAGCATGGTGGTAGGGCATTTTCTAATGATGCCGGCCACTCTCAAGTTTGAAAACCTGTCGTCAAATACTAATAGGTGTGTTCTGGCAGCACCACTTGAGGACCAGTACCTCTAGGCTTAGTGTGTTTACCATCCTAGACCACATCGTCACTTAACATTACATGAGATTGTGGTGAAAGCACTGAGCATATTTCGTGTAAAAAAAAAACAAACAAAACAAGCATTATCAGACTGTTGAAAACACTATAAATAGTGTAAATTAATAATTTAGGTATTAAAAACTATGACAAGAGAAAAATCTATACATAGTATAAAGCAAAGTCACTCTTTGTTTCAGCCTGTGAATTTATGCGTTAAGTCCTTAAAAACTAAGTTCTGATACAGCTTTCACTCTCAATTATATTACCTATATACTAATTAAGCTCTTGTGTTAACTGAAAAAAAAAGCAATGTTTTATAATCAAGCCATAAAAAAACAATTTTAAAGGCGTAACAGTCCTACATAAATCTTCCGGATGGATAATTACTGCGATTGACAATAACACAGTTTTTCTCTAGACCAAATTCTAAAGTCAATGCAGTCAAGACAGAATAAGTTTGTAATTAAAAAAAAAATGATATTATCAATAATACCTGATGTTTGTCTAAGATATGGTTGAGTTCTTCTATGAATGGAGTTCGATGTGGGAATATTGGTAACTCTTCTGGTAATTGTACATCAGGTTTGTCAATGTCCACCAGACATAGTGCCGCTTCGGAACCTAGTGCGATACTACGTGGCCCATTTGGCCCCGTGGTCATTGCTGCACTATCCGCATGAAGACCTAATGTTTGAAATTTTTAATGTTACGTCAAACAACAATCGTATGGGCACGGCGACGGGACGTCAGCGCGACGGCTTTACCTCACGTGCTGTGCACTAACTAGTACTATAAACCTAACTAAAAACTCGCCGCCGACCGCTGTGTGATGGATGAGACTATTATCATGGCAATAAAAAAAATAAAAACTGTCAATCTGTTTGAAGTATAAATTATACACAAACAAAGCAAACTAATATTTTAAAAAAATGACTCACTATTTTTCATTCATTCGTTGACTTTGTAATTAAGGGGTGCGTCTTAATTTCGATTAAAATGACTTTAAAACGGAACTGTTCCAGCACAATTAATATAAGGAATATATAAAAAATGTAGTTATATTATTAAACTAGCGAGTGCCCGCGGCTGCGCCCACATTTAATTATTCTTCACTGCGTTCTATCGTTTTTATACGGAACCCTAATTATTTTCGAAAATGAAAAGTACCCTAAGTTACCCGGAGTAAATTCAGCTATCTACCAAAAACAGTCCCGTCAAAATCGGTCCAGCCGTTCCGGAGATTACCCATTAAAAACAGACAGACAGACTAAAATTTAAAAAAATGTATTTTCGGTATAGGAATCGTATATATATCATGTCTATTTAGTAAAAAAAATATTTGACATTACAAACAGACATTTCAATTTTATTTATTAGTATGATAAAAGAGATTAGATATATCATATATTCTAGAATTGTATTTGGCGAAAAAAAAAAAAACAATACATAAAAACATATATAGCGGTGATATTGAAACTAAATAATCCTATTTGTGCTATGATTTTTGGTTTATTTGTCTGTCTACCGATTTTATAAGGCGTATTATAACTTTAAAAAACTTATAAAATTTTAGGTTATGTACATACCCATAACAAATGGCACTGGTGCATCTAAAAAGTGGTAAAGTGGTGCAGGCAGTATAGGCACATACACATGCGCCCATGTGAATGGAAGTAAAAGGGATACAATACATTCTGACACCAACATTAACTTATTGTAATCTGAAACCAAATTGACAATAAATACATTTATAATAGGAATTTTACTACATATATTTATCAAAGAAAAATCAATCTGAATTCACTTTAAACCTACACCTGGAAAGGATCTCATGAAGGCAATTTTAAAATGTAAGTTAAACTTACCACTTGATCTGAGTAAAACTTGATTCTCCAATAAAACACAAGTAAAAAGCTGTACAACACATTCGACACCGAGAGTAGAAAACATTACACGTAAAGAATAGTCAAGAAGTGGTAACTCTTCTGGGGGATTTGGCATTCTTATCACCTGAAATTTTAACGTTAGTTTCTTTATTATTCTGGTGAATATTTTTATTTCTTTTTGCTGTTGTTTGCTAATTACTAAACCAATTTGATTTCAATTTTCATAAAAACGCAGCAGAGAACCTGAAAAGAATTTAAACTCCTCGTTTTCATATCAGTAATGATATAATCATTTTCAAAAAATGTACAATACAATCGATTTTTAATCCAGATAAGTCACACAGTAACTTTGAAACATCATATGTATATTCAGGTAAACCAAGGTACAAGAACCAATTAATAACTATGTGTAAATAAGCAAAGACATTGGTGAGTTTTAGTGTTACCAAACATTTTTTTTTTTTTGGAAACCATATGTTTACATGAAATTTTCAATAATGCTTGTGTTATGGTCAACTTTCAAGCACCGGCTGAACTCTTGTATCAATAAATAAACATAGATGTAAGAAATGCTCATTTTAACAGAAATATCTTTATACTTTTATTTAAGAAGTTGCCTCCTAAAATTTTGAACAAATTCCATTTTATATTTTTTCACACATATTACATAACCATGTTTTATTTTGAACTCAGTAATTGTGAATACAATAGCAGGCTGTTTTCTGAAGTGTAATAATATAATCCGAGAACACCTGATAAAACATTAAGATGCAAGTTTTAATACTTTCCCCTTAATACTTTATTGTCATTCATTACAAAACACATTCATAATAATAAGTCACAGAAACTCATTTGCATATTTATTACCCGACTTTAGCCAAGCCAAGGAAGGGTTATGATTTTAGCAGTCTATGTATATATTTTTTAGGTATGTTCCTCCGTAGCGCCTAAACTATTCATCCGATTTTGATAAATAACCTGTCAATCAATTCGTACGGATTTCAATGAATTATTCAAGCTATTATATTACTCGTATTTTTGGTTTCGGATCATAGGTTAAAACGGAAAATGTATACAGACGTTTAATAAAACTGTAACTTAACTACGGAAAAAACCCTAAAAAAGTAAGAAACAAGATAAGTGCTGTTTTGATATCTGTTATGTATGCGATTACTGTCATATGATTAATGTAGGTAATTGTGAATAAAGTTAGTTTATTTTCTCAACTCAACAATGGCGTATCTTTTAATATCATCCTCTTCATTTGATAACAATTCATTTAATATGTTACATATTTCTATTTATTTAGTTCCATTGAAATCCACTGTCACTTCCACATTAATAACATTATGATTCAATTCAAATGGCGTAGTCGTGTGTCGTACTTCAAGTAAGCCTAATTGATAATATGATTACAATATTTACTTACAACAGGTATAGGATCAAGATGTGGTTCAGACGGTGGCACATACAGTCTCAGAGCTTGTCCCGGAAGGGGCACTGGTACTTCATAAAGTAAGTTATAAACATAAGACTCCGGGCTTAATCCAGGCCCTGGTTGTCTTGGTAATGACCTAAAACCATATGTAAACATTAATCATTTTATTACAATGAAAGATTTATATTGAAAATCAACTTGTCTCTTACAGTTTAAATACATCATTATTTTGTAATTATATAATTCCATAGTCAAGCAAGAACTGTCAATACTATATCACTGTTCCTCTTTTTAGTTACTGATATTTGTGACTATAGAATTTTGATAGAATTATATTATATTTTTAAGTTTTCATACAATATTTGATTGAGTAAGAAATATCCAAGGGAATTTATAACACCGTAAACAGTTAACATTATGTGTTATTAGTAATAACACAATTCATTTGTGCATAATAACCAAACTATATAACGTAAAAGACCTCATATAATAATTACAGATTAGTTAAATAATACAAGATTAATGAATAACAATTAAGAAATTACACATAAACACCCTGGGATCCTGCTAAAAAGGTTATTCTATAATTACTATTAAAAAAAAAAAACTAAAACTTAAATGAGACTTTTCTTATAATAGAACAAATATAATCGCAACTGGTATTAAATCTAATGTACAGAATAATACAGATTAACAATATAACATACAATAAAAAAATGGAAAAAAACTATAAAACCTTGGCTATATATATATACACACAGTACAATACATACCTAAATAAATTTTCTAGAAACAGCTGTGCAACCCTCACATAAGGGTATTGACATATGAGTGCTATACTTTTGGCTACATATAGTTTATCTTTGGCAATATCATAATATGTTAATGCAGCACCTGTATGAGGAGTCAGTTTAAATGATCTTGGGAGAGATCTGGAACTTTCCTTTCCTGAAGTTTTTCTATTACCCGGTGGCGTTTGACCACTGGATAACTCAGTGATATACATTGCCTGTCATAACAAACATATCTAAAATTAAATTCAAACACTCAATGTAACTAGGTTAATAACCAATTAAGTTGACAAAAACAAGCACCAGATCTCTAGCAATACTTTATTTAAATACTGAATATTTAAGGCACTCAGTGAAAACTGTATATATATATATACAAGTTTAGCCATGGACACAGAATATAATATGATAGATATGAATGTTTGGCACCTTATCAACCTTCAAATTATTTGATTCATTAATATAAAATGTTCCATAGAGGTACATTATATATATATTTTTTTTTAAACGAGATATTTTATAACCTTAAATATCCTATTGAAGTGGACTGGCACCAGCAGTGTTATTTTTATTATCCAAATCACTATATATTTATAGTTTGTTATATATAATTGACTATGTGGCCAAAGGTAATATTCTAAGCTTCTGGAGGTAAGAATTCTAAGTATTGCCTCTCAACTTCTCAAGTGAACATACTTGAAGATATTTGGTGACAGATTTTGACTTGAGGGAGGTAGTAATCCATACTGGCATTACAAAATATACTACTATGGTTTCATCATAATGTTTTGCTTCACAAATAGCTCAAGCTTATTAGTACCGATCGCCATTATGTCTAACCACACTACCACATACTGAACATTATCCCCTAAATTCCTTAAATAATAAAAGTACTCAACTAATTTTCTGCTTTGTTTTTATTTCAATTGTAATTTGTATAATCAACATATTTTTACTCCTAAGAAGAAAATTTATATTAAATTTATTTTATTTATTTATATGATAACATAAAAGATATATATATATATCTCACTTGTAATGTATGCATGGCACTACATATATTTTTGTTTCTAACTTCCTCATAAAAAATGAGACTAAATCCATAATATCTTGATGCATTTTCTCTTGTTACCACAAAACTATGAAATTTTGGTACTAATGAATGCTTCTGTGTTCTAAACTGAAGACCAGCTGGCAAACATAACTAAAAAAAAAATAAAAAATATTTTATTATTGCAAGATCAAGGACAGATTTGAATTTAATTAGAATCAGAATTTGATAGCTAGTATTAGTAAAAATTTTTTTTGCATCGTATAGGCTCAGTGCTTTGCTCACAAACTCACTTGATGTTAAGTGACGTGTAGTTCACAATGGTAAACACACTAAGCCTAGAGGTTGTGGTCCTCAAGTGATGCTGCCGGAACACACCTATTAATATTTGGCGACAAGTTTTCAAACTTGAGGGTAGTAGCTACCCAAGCGGGAATCATTAGAAAATGTCCTACCACCATGCTATGGTCTCCTTCAATGAAAGGACAGACTGATTGATAGGTGTGCTCAAACCTGTGTCCATTAATGCGGAATACAATCCGCACTTTCCACTGCGCTATTATCCCTTCAATTAACAAGATTTATCTATTGAAGATATTTACAATTAACCCTTTGAAATATTTATTCTATGTTCATTCTTTATATATTTGATTTATATCACAAATAATGAAGTATTTAGTTACTTAAACGTACATCAGTATTGAATTATGAATTTTATCCATAAATAACACAAATAAAGTATATAAATATTTATTTGTATATTGTATTATTATTATTGACTCCATTATAATAAAAATGTTTACATACCATACATATTGCATGCTCATCAAATTGGTTACTCGAGATGTTGTCTGGGTAGTGAGCTAAAACTTTACCCTTGTATGATCGGTCGAGAGGGGACACATGCAAGTTGTCACCTGAAAATGTATTTATTTATGATAAAAAGATATTGTAAAACAAATATATATAAATATGTAAATAAAATAGTTATAGTCACTTACCACAAAGCCTGTCAGGTTCTAGCCCTGAATCAAAGTCAAGACCGCATATGGCAAAATAATCTGCGAACCTACATCCAACAGACAATTCACAGACAGACATATTTCTATCGACCCGTTATTTACTATTTGCGACACTTTCTCTTCCAATCAATGTTTGTTGAAGACTTAGTTTCAGCATTGTATGTAAGAGTGTTAATTTTAATTTTAAGACGTATTAAAACATTATGGTTCACATATTCTCACTCTACGTGTTATCATATTGATAAATTAAATACAAATTCCAAAAACTCAATATTGGCCATCATACATTGCTAACAAATGTATAATAGGGGTGGCGTACTGACTCAGTACTATTGAGATCAGGAAATCTAGAATCGATGAATAAGACTAAATAATTATTTATGTAAGTGATTTCTAGCACTAAATCGATATTGTGTTCTAAAAGATCGAACTTTTTTTTTTTTTTCTTTCGATAAGAACCGTCATTTATTTACCCAAACACAAGTAAAGGTATGAAAATTTTTCACGCACTATAGTATCTTGCCTAATGACAGGTATTGTAGATACATTATTATTCATCTCTGGTAGACACCAACCCTTTTTTATTTTTATTTTTTTATTCCCTCCACCGCTTTCTTTGAATGCCGCGGTACCGAGCCGGCATTGACCGTGGCACTCGACGGCTGGCTTAGCGAGTACCATTCCTCCACGCCCGAATATCTGCCCTGCAGATTGAGGTACCTCTTCTCTTATACTCAATCTCAATGGCGTGGAAAAACATTATCATAAATGCATGTCACCCCATCATATCGTTGACGATGCCTTCCTCCTGCCCTTCTCCTCCTTCTCACAGGGGCCTCCGGGTCATCTTCTCTACCCCTTTCAGCCTCTTCTTTTGCTGCCATTACCTTTTCGCAAAACTCCTTAAAGGCATCCCACGCCCTCTCACTGCCAATCATGGTAGACACCAACCCTAAATTATATATACTTTATAGATACTTGTAACTTATTCAACTCTGCTTGTAACTAGACTGGTAACGTTGACATGCTTGTAATAAAACAACTTTAACTATTTTATGTTTAAATGTTTTTTTAACACTGAATAGGCTCTTTGCTTTGACCACAATCTCACCTGATCTTAAATGACGGTGTGGTCCAGGATGGTAAACGCACTAAGCCTAGAGTAGAGCCTAGTAGTGGTCCTCAAGTGATGCTGCCGGAACACACCTATTAGTATTTGGCGACAGGTTTTCAAACTTTAGGGTGGTAGGTACCCAGGCAGGAATCATTAGAAAATGCCCTACCACCATGGCATTATTAATATATATATATTAGATTATTAAAGACCTGACAATAAGTTAAGCACTATGTCAAGCAATTCTTAATTTCAAAAAGTTATTACATGGTGGATCATTACGTGAACGATAGTGATCAGATATAGTGATGTCTGGAATTTACACACCTCTCTGTGCTTCCCCTAACACTGCTTATAAGTTGTAATAATTTGTATACTTTTATATAAAATGATATATATTCTATTTATTAAAAAAATGAATCAGATCGCGTTTCGTGCCGACTCTTCTCGACTGGATTGTTTACTGAACCGGTGGTAGTGCTATGACGTTATTAAGCACCTCCTTAGGGCCTAAATTGAATAAAGTTTTTTTTTATTTACATTTTTTATTTTGAGTATTTATCTCTGATTCAGAACAAATAGATTTTTTTACATTTATTTTTTTGTAAGACAAAGGCAAAGGTCTTGAAGCCAATCAGACCAAAGAGTATGATTATAAATAGGTTGTCAACTTGTCATTTGTCACTATTGTCTGTGTCAAATAGGGGTGTCCATTAATTAAAAAATAAGATTTTTGAATCAGGACTTTTATACGCGTAACTAGTATTCGTCTATTGGTCGAAATTATACCATAATCATCATTTATTGAAAATTTGCGGTTAAAACTGTTTCTGAAATAATTTTATTGATAACAATACAGCTCGTCAATAGAAAATAAACAACAAAAGACAAACAGTCTGAGGAGAAAAAGATGATAAACTTTTTTCTCTTTGCATATTTATAGGTAAATCCATATCGTATTAAACAAAAGGGACACTAGGGAATCTTTTATTATTTTAAAATAATTATAAATGTTTTTACAAGCATATCAAAGTTAAAGGTATAAAGTGATATTATGGTTGCCGTACACTCGAAATACTGATGTAGTTAGCGTCCAATTTACACTGTAAGTGTTTACTAACCATCATGCAAGATATTTATCTCCCATCTTAATAGCAACTAAAAAGACATTTTGAATCTCACAAAGAAATGATATAAACTGGCCACAAAGCCATTCATGAGTTTGTAATTTATTTAGTGAAAATCTTTCGTACATTTACTTGTATTTGGGTACATTGACATTATACATAGAACCAGAAAAAATTAAACCTCGAATTCCTAGGTTCTCAGATCGATTTATTGGATTAATTCAGTGCTAAAAATCGATTACATAAAATTGATTATTTGCTTTTAAAGATCAATTCTTCGATTAATCAATCTTAACGCCATCCCTTATAGAACCATCTCACAAGTTTTTGTGATTTAAGTCACTGGTCGTCAAACTTTGGCCCTTGAACGGTATTTGTGCGGCCCGCGATGTCAAACAATTTTTGTAGACAATGACTGAAGCCGAGTTTACATATATTTAGTGAGTTAGGTTGTCAAAAATAACTTGCATATATTGTTATTGGCATGCAAAGTCTATGGGGAATTCGCGTTTGACAGCTCATAATAATGTGCCAATTAATATATAGTACCAACAATCCAATTTATAAAAGTGTGGCCCACAGTCGAACCTCACATTGAACTTTGTGGCCCTTGAAAACAACAGTATGACGACCACTGATTTAAATGAATAATTTCCTACCTTTGTTTCTGTTTTAGTAAATTTCTAATTTATACAACTTTTTAATATTAAGCGAGCCAAAAAAATGAAGCTCGATATTCTAGGATAAAAGATGGATTCACTCAATCACGATCCAATGGTAGATATCGATTCAAAAAGATTGATCTTTTGGTTAAAAAGATTGATTTAATGAAGAATCAGATTGGCATCTCTAGTGTCAAATATAACATTCTCGTTGGTTTGTTTTTAGCGTAAGTGCTAAAAATGCTAATGGCAGTTGCGGTGGTTTGGGGCGTGTTTTAATAATTTATAGGTAAATACACCTATATATTGAAATAAATAGTTTCTAAAAGTAATAATTTTGTTTTGTAAAAAGCTGTGCTATTATTTTATATTTCATTGAACGTCGTGTAGACCATTGACTTTGAGATTTTTGAAAGTTCACGGTTACGCCGATATTCAAGGTAAGATTTTTTCCTCATTATAAAAAAAAAGATTGATGATCACCACCTATTTCAATTCTTTATAAAATTGCCATTGTAAGTGGTGATTGATAAATTTTATTGTAATATCTAAGCAACTGTGTATAAGTTTTCATGTAACAAGTTTTGTAAATTATCACTGAATAAAAGTGAAGATCGATTTGTTTATAGAAGAAATGAAATAGTTATTTTTGTAACTGAATATTTATCAAATCTATAAGGGATATGCGGTGATATTGGTTTTTAAATTGTGTTATAATTCAGCACTTCCTAAATTTTCCCAAATCTTTTTCTTTTATAAAATGCTGCATCACTCATAATAAGAAATCCAACAACAATCAATATGTACAGGTTTTGTCATAAATCAAGTTATAAACAGGGGTTTTAAGTGTTTGAAACACTTTAGTAATATTAAATCTTAATTTTGTTCGGTTTTAGGTGGACCTTGATAGAGGTTTTAAATATCTACTAAGAAGAATATAGTTAACTATATTGACAAATGCAGGGAATCATATTTTCAAATCAATTTTATTGCAAAAAATAAACAATGAAATAATATAAAATAATATATTTTTTTTATTTACTCCAATAAAATTCTTAGTTTAACAAAAGTATAGTGCAAATTTAGTGTATTTGTTAAAGATTGAAATATGAGTAAACATATATAAATATAAAATGAAGCTTAAAAATACTTTTGTAGAAAATTGAATTTTGGAAATTGGTTCACAATTGATAGAGAAATTTCGTAACAAACATACAAAAAAAATACAGGTGAATTGAAAACCTCCTTTTTGAAGTTGGTTAAAAATTAAAGTTGCTATTGGTTTGTTTCAAAATAAGGTTTACCATTAGTGTACCATAAAACTTATCAACCTTGTTCTTACTGAGTACCTTAAACTGAGAAGGAGAAACTAAATATTGTTATATAAATTTGAACTAACTTGAATAATGTTATTTTATGCATAGTATTTCTCAGATAACAAATGCAGCTTATAAAAGTATTCTTAAAAGTAACATATTACTAATTATTACCACCATTCAACCTAAAGATGTTCATTGCTGGACATAGGGCTCCCCTAAAGATCTCCACAATGACCGGCCTTGTGCCATCCACATCCAGCAGATTCCATGTTCCTCACCACCCTGTGGGGGAAGCAGCATAGTTAGTCCCCCACTAATTACTAACTACTTCCTAATTAGATTTATTTGTTTCAGAATGTTGAGAGGACACGTAAAACACTTGCTTCATTGTACATTTTTTTTTTTTTTATCATACATCTTCTTTTTCCTTGTTTTTGCTGGTGCTATAAATCTGGATGAAAAAGAGAAAGAGATTGTTGACCCCTGGGAGGCATATGGGGTTTATGGTGCACTTATTTTATACATACTCAGACTATTTACCTTGTTAACAATACCTCAGGTGCTATGCAACTTTGCTGGCTTAACATTATTCAATGCATTCCCAGGGAAAGTGAAACTCAAAGGGTCCCCTTTACTAGCACCCTTTATTTGTATCAGAGTAGTAACCAGAGGAGATTTTCCCAAACTTGTACGAGATAATGTGTCCAGGAACATGAATATGTGTATTGATGTTGGTGTAGAGAACTTCATGATTGAAGTAGTTACTGATAAAGCAATAAGTTTGCCTAAACATAGGAGAACCCGTGAAGTTGTTGTACCATCAGAATATAAGACAAAGACGGGTGCTTTATTCAAATCGCGTGCACTACAGTACTGTTTAGAGGATAATGTAAATATACTAGCTGATACTGATTGGATTGTACATTTAGATGAAGAAACCATTTTGACGGAGAACTCCATACGAGGTATACTCAACTTTGTTATGGATGGTCAACATCAATTTGGTCAAGGTCTTATTACTTACGCTAATGAACATATTGTTAATTGGCTGACAACACTGGCTGATACCTTCCGTGTTTCGGATGATATGGGAAAATTACGTCTTCAGTTTTACTTATTTCATAGACCACTTTTTAGTTGGAAAGGGTCTTATGTCGTAACACAAGTAAGTATAAACTTTGGAAGTTAAGGTTAAATGTAAATAATAAGGACAAATTATATATCACGACCTTGTTTCATTATAGGTGAGCGCTGAAAAAAAAGTGTCTTTTGACAATGGTCTCGATGGGTCTGTAGCTGAAGATTGTTATTTTGCAATGAAGGCTTATAAAGAAGGCTATACATTCAACTTTGTAGAAGGAGAAATGTGGGAAAAATCTCCTTTCACATTATGGGATTTCATGCAGCAAAGAAAGAGGTGGATTCAAGGTATACTACTAGTTGTACATTCAAAAGAAATACCATTATTCAATAAGATATTTTTGGCTATTTCGTGCTATTCTTGGGTTACGTTACCATTGTCAACTAGCAATGTTTTTTTAGCTGCTATTTGTCCGATACCATGCCCACAAATTTTAGATCTGATATGTGGCTGGATAGCAGCAGTGAATATTTATATGTACATTTTTTGGTGTAATCAAATCATTCCCAATCCATAGATATGGACCCTTAAAATGTATTTTATTTGTGGGAGGTGCTTTGGCCACAGTACCATTCAATATTGTTATTGAAAATGTAGCTGTCATATGGGGTGTATTAGGGAAAAAGCACAAATTTTACATAGTTAACAAAGAAGTCAAGAATCTAGTTACTGTATGATTTTATTTTTTGTGAAATGTATGAGATTAATAAAAAAAAATTGAGATAGTAATTGCACAAATACTTTAAGATTAATAAGAATTTGCAGTATCGCTTTAATGAAACAATTAGAATTCTAAATTACCAATGAATGATGTTTTTGTTACCAAAGTTAATTGTATTGTAAAGTATTGAACTGAAAATTACTTAATTCTATAATATTGTTTTGAAGACTAGTTTAATTTAGTTGATAAAAGACCAATATTTGTATGACATATAAAAATTTGATAGTATAATAATTGAAATTGTAGTTTTGTTCTTTTACAATATGTTACAGTATTTTATTTCTATTAATTTATAAAATATAATGTTTTTAACTATAGGAATATTTATGTAGTAGAACTTGTTGTTAATTAAAAGTATTACAATTCATGTAAGACAATGAGTACAATTAATATGCCATATAAATATGAATATATATAATATAACTGCCTCGGTGGCGCAGTTGTATTACGGTGCGACTGCCGTTCTGAGGTCTCGGGTTCGATCCCGGGTCGGGTCAAGTGGTATTGGGTTTTTCTACTCAGTATCATCCCGGAGTTTGGAATTTGTGCCCGATATGGCGACAGGCTCGCCCCCTGTCACATCTGGGACGGAACTAAGCTCGGCGAAATGTGGGTGGTGTAGTTGCGCTACATCACCTCTGCCTAACCCTTCGGGGATAACAGGCGTGAGCTTATGTTTTTTATGTATGAAAAGTTGAGTGATGAATTATTTGATAAATTTCAAAACTGCGAAGGCCAATTCTAGTATTTGTGTTATTGTCTTATGTGCGTTCAAGAAACTGTTCACAAAATATTTAAAAAGACTTAAGGATGTTTGACACATTTGACATTGATTTTGCCGTCCGTTCAAGTTATTAGGCTTTTACGATTTTCAAATTTCCACCACACTAGCCAATTTCAATACGTAGTAAGTTATGTTTAGTAACTCACGGTGTATCTTTATGGTATATGTTTTAAGTATCTCGTTCTACAATATTCTGAAAGAAGCAATTATTTTTTTATAATGATTACATTTATCATAAATTAATCCGTAACTTTTGTGTATTCCATTGGACAAGTGAATTTAAATTTGGTTGCAGTGTGAATTGTGGAATATACAGTCTTCCTAAATCGAATAAAATTGCATTAGCGCATTATAATAAAAACGGATATCAGGTCTAAATAATATGCATATACTATTTAAGTGCGGGAAATACATAAACTCAAGCGTTAATATAATATTTTATTTATAAAATACAAGTAAAAATAATGATCTGCAGTAGATTTCAAATCGCGTAAACCACAGTTTCTCAACTTTATTTTGCTTACTGCCCACTTTGAGAAAGTTTTTTTTAGAGTCCCCCATATTTACTTTCTACCTTTTTTAGACTATATTTTTAATCGCCCCACGTCCTCTTTTCGCTTTCTCTAGGTCTTCCTAGTCCACCTGAAAGTCTCAAATGCCCACAAGGGGGACGTTATCGTCCACGTTGAGAATCTAGGGCGTGAGCGAAACAGTTTGAGGATTATGAATTAGGTTAAACAAAATGTGTAGTCTTGTTTTATTATATCTATGACAATCTCTTTTGTCGAATTTAAGTGGATTACTTCAATTTTACGCAATCTTCTGTAATCAGTATCTACCTTTAAAAAAATACTAATTTTTATTACCTTATGACGATAGTAAAATACAAAATTATAATGTCCCCAATTGTGCTAAAATTATTTCAGTTTTTAAATATACAACACCTAGCAATAATATTTAAACATGGTGTAGCTTTGTTCTTTATAAAATGGAACAGATATGAATTCTAAGTAGGTACATTTACCATACAAATGCACTTTCACGAGTGATAAAATTGATAAGCACCTACTTACGTTACATGAAAATGCACCTACTGTTATTCACTATATGATGTGTAAATTAAATAGTATGCACTAAATGTACTTAAAATAAGTGCAAAGCACTTGTTAGCTATACTTTCGAAAGTCACTCGACAGAGTAATGATAGCGTATATAAGAAAGTTATATTATTTAGTACATAGTAATGGCTTTTAGTAAATCTTGTGAACTAGTATTATAAGAATTCATTTAAACACATACAGAATAGAATTATAAAAAACGATGGTTTATCACTGGCATTTTTATACCTCTCAAAAATACAACATTTTTCTTATAACTAGATAGTGAAATTGTTATGAGCGTACATGAGGATAAATAAAAAAAAAAAACACTTCGAATACGTTGTCCGGAAGTAAAGTCACTGATAAAAAGTGAGAAATGAATGTGTAGGTTTTAAACAAAGAAATAGGTGTGTTTGAGTTATTAATCAAACGTTAAACAAATGATTATAACATTTTATACTATAGTTATTCTAATATTGATTCGATGAATAATTATGTATTTAGGTTTAAAAGTTTGAATGGATGAGGCCTATACTTGTGGTTTAATCTCGAATATTTTATTTTCACGGATATTTTTTAAGTTGTTTTAGAAATTGCAATTTATGCTCTTTATGAGTTATCTGTTTATTTATTTCTTTTAATATTTTGAACGGTATTAGGATCGACTCATTTAACAGACTCTCAAAAAATATAGCCGGCCAATATTGTAGTTCGTATTTTATCGGCGAATAATTGACTGAAACCAATAATTGACACAATAGTTTATTTTAAAGTAATTTATATTCAAAAGACATTTCTTTTGTCTTATTTAATATCATTATGTTATAAGATAACAATAACAATGAAAATAATGTATATAATCCCGTCACCGCTGATTTAACTAAAAAGTTACCTTTTTGTATGTAGCCCTTGTAAGTTTGTCACTGTAACATTTAATGTGGAATTAAATCTCAGATATTTTGCAATTCGGCGATTAGTTGTAATAATATAAAATACCTATTTGAAAATTGTGATAAAACTAGTTTTATTAAAAATATAAATTGGTAATACGTAAATTAAAATCTACCTACGTACATAGCCAGTAATACTATTTATCTTAAGTTTGTGTTTGTGATTTCGTTATAATACTCATTATTATCGCAGATTGTAATCATTAATCCATCACGATTAAAAAAAAAAAACTTATCTTCGATACAGTTTGATTAGTTTTAAATTTTGTTACAAAATTTTGTATATTTTATAATACAAGGACCGTATTTATTATTACTGTAATTATTTTGTATTAAACATTCTTGTATATTAAGTACGTAATCATTACAAATAAAACTACGGATTTGAAGAAAAAGAGGCGTGAAGAGGTATTTAAGCAGGCCAGCATGACAGCTGTGACTGGCAGTGAATTCTGTTCAGTGTCAGTCGCCGCTGTTTTGGGTTGTACTGTACTTACCATCAGGTCCAGTGCATGACTGCTGTGCATTATAAAAAAAGTATTATAACAGTAACAATTCAACTATAATTTAGATCATAAACTATCAGTTCGGTTATTTATTATAATGCCATAGACATATTGCACTAACATGCCTGATAAATAAGTTATATAATATGGTATTGTTAGAATTATTACTAGTCGTGTAATCTATTAATAATAAATATGAAGATACGAGAATTCTGAAAACAGCGATTCTTTGATAAAATAAAATTACTTTAGTGTGCTTAAGTGCAGATAATACATTAATTTGTGATGATATATGTAATGCCCTGTTTTTTTGTGCGTGGATTTGGAACGGAAAAACCATTCAACGGATGCTAACATGAAATCCTTTTTTTTTATAACATTTTAAGCCACAGGCAAAGAACAGAGCAATTAATATGTTCTAAATTGTTCACGAGGTTGAAATCATCGTATCTTTATATTTTTTTCACCGAGGTCGATAAAATTTCAACTATATTCATGTTCTCATGTTGTTTCTGTAATTCATTTCATGAAACCAGTTTGAAGCTTTTATAACTTTTTGCAAGATACAATGTAAAGAAAGTTGTAAAGATATTTAAGAGCTAGGTATCTTTAAAATAGCACGTTAGGGAGAACTTATTTTGTTTTGGAACTGTTATTTAAATTTTATCTCGAAACGTCACTATATGTTTTGCATCTGCATATGATTGAAGAACGTACGTAACTTTATATGATTCATATAAAGCGCTTCGTAAAATATAACATAAATGTTTTATTTTATAATGTAAAATTCGTATGTATTTTGTTAAATAAAACTGATCGTGATAACTGATTAATAAATAAGCTGTTAAGAATAAATATATCGATACACTACTTTCTTCATTCATGTGAGATTATGTAGGCAACTATTAAGTTAATTACTTCTGCATTATTTATTTTTTTGATTGTATGGTATGTTTGTTTATTTTTATAAAAATTCGCGCGTGCATGTGTTTAAGATAATTCGTCGTGTTTGTGTAATAAATAATTGTGCCCATGAGTATAATCCAGTAATAAATGTTTTTTTATAAATTACCTAAGTTATTATTTTATAACCATATACCTACCATAGAGATTGACCACATTAAGACTTTATAAGAACATGCAATGTCACGCAAGATGGAATGGCACGAGGTGGTGGTAAGTAAATCTTAGCACAGTATCGTCCAACGAGAAATAACATTAATTAGCACGTATTAAATATTTGCTATTTTTAAAGAGCATCTACTTATACATAAGTGCCTAATACTTGAGCACATACAAATTTATTAGAAGCGTAGGGAGTTTTAAAAATGTTCTACTGACGTGTTATGGCTTTTATCATGATGCTACCGTTCATCGACTTTTACATTCATTGTTAACTTTAAACGAATGTCCTTCACAGTGGCTTTCAAATGTTATATCAGACAACTGCGTAACCATGTTTACTTTTATCGGGCATGTGGGACTAATATTACCTCCATACATACCTCGACAACAGACCGAAACGTGTCCCTATCCGCACTTATACCCGCTGCCAGACCGCTTGCAAAGATGTCCTTGCACATCACAATTTTTCAAAGGGACTTGTCAGTTTGATGCTAACGGATATGTTTAGGTAGGGTGATGATGATGAAACGATGATGTTGCAGTGGATCGTGTGGCCGGATTCTGCGTTAAAGGACGCGGGTTCGAGCTCACCTATCCAACATTAAAATAAGTCGGAGCTTTCGGTGAAGGAAAACATCTTGAGGAAACCATAGCATGGTGGTAGGGGATATTCTAATAATGAAGTTTGAAAACCTGTCGCGAAATACCAATAGGTGTTTTTCGGCAGCATCACTTGAAAACCAGTGCCTCTGGCTCAGTGTGTTTATCATCCTGGTCCACATCGTCACTTAACATGAGGTGAGATTGTGGTCAAAGCACTGAGCTTATAACGTGTAAGAAAAAAGATGAAAGTCACAGACTTTGCATGTCGGTAGCGACTAAGGCGAAGTTCGTACTTCGTACGTACCATTGTTACTGCCTTGTGCTAGTTACTTACCACCTTCCGTCTTGAGGTCTTAACAAGTCCGGGTAAAACTTTCAAAGCCCCACAAGTCAACTGTGTTATGGTTTCGGCACATAACGGGCAGTTCGGTACTCCAACACGATGTTTCTATAGAAGACAACACGTTGAGGTGAGTCACGCACGACCTCTTCTATAGTAAAATCACGCTGGAGTCCCGACCCGACCGCGGTGTGGTGAAACCATTAACCCGTTCAAAAAAAAATAGGTATCACTGATGAATCATAATTTCAACATTCAATAAATTAATTTTAACTACCTATGGTAATTGATCATCTAAATTTAATCAAAATAAATAGTTTTAATTATAAAGTTTAATATAAATTTCATAGAATGCGTTTTCTTTTAAAAAATAATTAACTTACTGGTTACATCGTTACTAAACTTATCATGTCAACAAAAATAATACGATTTTTTTATCATGTCTAAAATACCTATCTGCTATAATCAGAGCAGATGTTCCAATTTTTATCTACTTATATAGATAATTACAGTAATGAATCATATCTGCCAAGGCCCGTCAAGGTTAATGTACTTTTATATGAATAGTCGCGGAACCGTTGTCTTATCGAGTATTTATTTCAATTTAGAAATACATTCCATAGAAATCATTGTTATCGCATGTAGTGACGCAAAACTATTAAGTATTTTTCAATTCTTAGGAAAGATGTTTATCATGCGAATGATAATTACTAAGCACGTCCGGCGCAAATGACAGTCAATTTGTTGACTTAATATTGTTATCATGACACAAACTTGTTATACTCGTATATATCCAACGTTTTAAGGGAGCAGATCTGCCTCCAGGTCAGTACTAATGTGGGAAATTAGACTGTTTCCGCCTCCGAGTCCCCCTCCGCCAGGTGCACAAAACGTGCTTCGACCCCCATCTGGGGAAGCTCTTGTAGCCGCTGTCAGCGCGATACAGTGACACTGCACGCACTGCCAATCAAGGTTCGGTAAGGGACCTTTATAACTTTACAGGTTCGGTTAGCTAGAGTAAGTTCCGCGGAATTTTTATCATGGGTATCTCAAACCGCGGTTTGAGTCATTTTGGTGGCCCTTGCCCTGGCTACCATTCATAGGTTGAGCACCTAAAGCGGTCGCCTCAAAGTTCGATGAAGTTGTTAAGGCCCATCCGGTTAACAGCGTTAGATTAAAATAAGACCGTTTCCAGTAGTAATTATACATAATGTTTAAGAAAATGTAAAAACGAATATGATGTTAGACTTGAACAAAGTATAAATTGACTTGTGGTCTGTGCATGAGGTATACAAAGACCACATATTAGGATAGGATATGTTCTATAATGTACCTAATTGACAGAATATACATTTTTGGGCGTATGACTAAATATCATAAGGATTCCCGATTCAAGAAAAAACATTAGTCACTTTAATCAACTAACTTCGAGCAACTAACAGCGAACTTCAAGATTTGATAGCAACCAATACACGTTTAATCTTTTCATAAATTTTTCGCTAGCTACAATTTTTCAACTGTCATTTAATTTATTAACATAAGTAAATTCTGTATTGTGTATCTAAGATCTTTCCGGTTATCTTTCGGGCAGCACTGGATTAGGTATGTAGCAGGAGGTAGCAAATGTCACGGGCCCTGTGGATGAGGAGTTCCTGGGCCTGTTTGCAAAAAAAATACAAAAATACATATACCTACATAGTATCATACCTTTCTCTCGTGATTGTAGGCAGAGATTACATTCTTCCACTTCCTAAGATTTTGACACACCTCTTTTGCTTCCTCTACTTTCATGAGTCACTTCATACATGCTGCATTACGTACAAAACTATACAAAGTTATAAGCCAGATACCTACTAGTTATCCACAAAGTGAGTGCGGGCCATACTGTTGTGATACATGTACATCGTTAAGTTGGTAGTTAAGTTTCTGAAGGGATGATGGCTTAGTTGGTAGTGCGGTCGGATTTCGCAACAATGGAAGCGGGTTAAACCCACATATCCAACTCTAAAATCAGTCTGAGTTTTCGGTGAAGGAAAACATTGTGAGGAAACCATGGCTTGGTAATAGGGCATTTTCTAATAATTCGCGACTGGGTAGCTACCACACTCAAGTAAGAAAACCTATGGCCATATACCAACAGGTGTATTCCGGCAGCATCGCTTGAGAACCAGTACATCTAGGCTTAGTATGTTTACCATCCTGGAATCACATTGTCACTTAACATCGGGTGAGATTATGGTCAAAGGAATAAGCCTATTCTGTATAAAAAAAATTCAACATCAGAAACTGCACCGGAGAAAATTCTTTTTCAACGTTATAACGCAATTAAAATATGTTTAGGAAAATAATGAACAACCGTTTGAATTATCTCACTATAATGAATATAGAAAACAACTTAGAAGTATTGATTTGCGAATTCGCGTTACGCACACAAATTCGCAAATTAAATGAAAAGCTTTTGATCTTACACGTGAACTACGTCATGGAAGTTTTACCATTATTGCTTACCATTGCTATGGAAAAACGATGGCGATATATAGTCCAAAATCCTTCCGCGTTTAGACCGGTATTAATCTGTATACCTACTACTCACATATTAATTCCGTAATTTTCAAGAGTAGTTACTATATACATTGCTATGGTCTTATTTTTGTTTGTTTGCGCCTATACTGGCAGAAGTTCTGGTAAGTTTATATACTTATTATTTACCTATGTCCTACACGATTAAGACATTTGTTTTTACGTATGTAAAAAAAAAGTTCGTATAACAGAGAATAAATGTTTAATAAAATAACATTAACATTATTTATAAAGCCAAGTAGTATAAATAACCTACAGCAAAGTGCGGGCACACTCAGTGCGAATCAGTGTGAAACTATAGGGTGGCAGAGCTGGCAAGATGCCACGGGCTCTGGTGTGATTGCGCCCTAGCCCGCGGATCCGCGAACTCAGGATCCTAACATTTTAATTTTTTTTTAGTAAGATTTATAAATACAATTTAAGTTAGACGCAACTATACATTTAAGCTTTAGTGATTTATTAAAATCAAATTACAATGTGACAATTTTTACTGGGGCCCTATCCAACGAATTTGGCACGGGTGTATAGATGGTATAGTTACGCCACTGGTGCGAATGTAAACAATCGCGAGTTTATTATGTTAAGTACTGAAGCGATCGAAAGCAATCTATTAAAAGTTTGTGGACAAGCAACCGCTCAGATCGATTGAACCAGCTTAGTTTGTATACATTACGTGTCACAAGGGTCTAATGAAACTATATGTTGCTATCCTATCGCTGTAGCTCACCTATTAGGCAGTGCTATAAGAAAACTATGAATCACCGAAATATGTACTATTTTAGATAAAGTTTTGTTTGTTTTTTTTTTGTCGATATAATTCCAAACGATTCAAGTAGGTACTTGATTTGACCTCTGGACGAAAATTCTCTCTGAGAATCGGGCGAAGAGGTGTTGGGGATAGAGCCTATGGGTCAGGCAGCGATTTCTCCCACATCCCCAACGGGCTAATTTACCGGACGTGGCCCTGTTGGGCCTGCCGCAGGGGACGACGCGGAGTTTGTGACACCGATCCCGTATTGTCCCCTGAATGCGGCGGGCGGCCCCAGGGGGTTTAGTGAGTATTTCCGGCGCTTCTCGCCGGGTGAGTCCCACACTGGTGTGGAGATGTCCCTCCACACCCCCCTACCAACTTCATTGGGGAGACCTTTGATCTTCTTAATGAACTTGATAGGGCTAGTGCGTAAATGCATTCACCTCGTAAAAAAAAGGTACTTGATTTGAAATTAGTTATTTATTCATATTGGAGCCGTTTGAAGTCGAAACTCTGGGATCTTAGGGGTCGAGTGCATACTCCTTATTCAAAGATCTTGCAGGGCGTTTCCTTAAGTCCATACAGGATCGAAAGGTCAAAAGAAACAACTATGTAATATTTTATAATGTACTCTAAAACCTTGTCAGATAATATATTATTGCGTTTAAAAAATAATCATTGTAAATTAGTTTATTTGGTCTACAGTTGTAACGGATAGACGAAAACGTTGGCGCGATGAAATAGTTGCCAAGTGGAGATTCTTTACGTTGGATCTTATGTACACTATTTTGGAATTTAAAAAAATGTAATAATCGTTCTTATTCTTAGCGCTTTGACCATAGAATTGTTCGATCACCACCACCGCCATGCCCTTACGTTTTGATTTTTTTGAATAAATTTGTTATTGTAGAAACTAGGAGCCTTTGAAAATGAAAACATTGCTCAATTTTTACTGGCATTTTCAGACGTTCGTCAAATAAATTTGATGAATGTAATAAAATTTAAAAAAAAGCAAAACGTAGAGGCATAGTCAAAGTCTTTAGTATTCTATAACTGAAAGAAAATTAACGCAGAGTCTGCTTACTAGGTCGACACGCAGTATGCTCATTGGGGCGACGCGGAGTATGCTGGATTAATCCCGTGTCGCCCCAGGAAGGTGGGAGATGGTACCGTGAGGTTTTAGTGGGTATTCCTGGTGCTTCACGCCGGATGAGTCTCACAGACCCCCTACCAGCTCTAATCTGGAAGATCCTTCCGAATTAGAGCTGGTTGGAGAGTGCGTAAATGCACCTCCGTGACTTAAAAAAAAAGGTTCATCAATCAATAAGATGGTACGTTTGATACTATGTCCATTAACGGGAAATCGGACCGCACTATCAACTGAGCCATCAATGCTCCAAATATATTTTTGTTGGTTATAAATGGTTGACGTACTTACTATCAGCATGATGCGTATTCATAATAATGATTATTTTTAATGGATAATGAAAACTTTAGTTTACTTTATAATAGAGCCAATGAATTAGTCAGTCAGTTAGTCATTTATTTTGTATGTGAGAATTGGGTATAATTGAAAAGTAAAAGCTTTTGATTGTAATAAAAAAAATGAACGAAATAACGAAAGAACTAACGAAAGAAAGTTAAGAAAATGAAGAAGTAACAAAGAAAAGAAAATCCAGAGGATGGACAGTATTATCCTCTGAGTACCACAAACAACTAATTCGATCGCCAACCCGCTTACCAAGCGTGGTGATTGTGGCAATCCCCCCTTATTCCGGGAGACCTATGTTCAATAGTGGACGCATTATGGTTGAATGGATGGATGGATGGAACGAAGTAAACAGTTACAGGTTAGTTATTAATTTTATATTTTCCTAACGCAACGTTCTTTTATAACGTTACAGTTCTAATATTATGCAAATCTGATATAATAAATAAATATGACAGGACTTGTTCTCATAACGTATATGCAGGTAAAGCTGGGCAAAACACTTTTTAAATGGATTACTCATAT
The DNA here is from genome assembly GCA_014132275.2 of Samia ricini. Classification (NCBI taxonomy): domain Eukaryota; kingdom Metazoa; phylum Arthropoda; class Insecta; order Lepidoptera; family Saturniidae; genus Samia; species Samia ricini. The sequence continues at coordinate 25,671,396 of AP028159.1, read as the reverse complement.
GAAACCTTAAGTGTGCGTTCGTGACCCGTTTGCTATCGATGGCGCATGCTTATATGTTTCATATTGTCAGTAAGTTGGTTCGTTTTAATTTAATAATAGTACTTGTAGTAAAGGTAATCTATTACCAAGGGCGAAGTATGGCAGTCTGGGATATTGTTTCGACCTAGTACGGTCGGGTGATTCGTTACCGGTAATCTCAGTGGATATGAGTGCTCCTGAAATGGTGGTAGTGGAAAGTTGTAATGGTGTTGCAGATGATGCTGATTCGGCAACGGATGATGTAAACGAAAACGGCGATGACGGGTACGTACTGATGTTACATTTTATCATTATTCAATAGGTCTATAAAGCTAATTGGTAGATAATTATATATTAGTGGTAGGTGTGGTGTGGTAGAGGATGTGCTGACTAAAATAGAGAAAGGTATGCTTAGTTGGTTGGGTCATGAAGAGAGAATGGTTGACAGACAATTACCGAAACGAATTTATAAGGCGAGGGTGAATGAGCACGGCGGTAAGAGTCGACCTAGGCAAACGTATCTCGACCAAATCGAACACGTCTTAGCCCCTTGAGTACTAACCTTGCGTTTACACTAGCTTTCCATTGTTTTCCTATTGTCTTCATATTGTTTCATTTTTATGGGTAATCGACATATTAAGTAAAGGCCAGGTAAAAAGTATTTATAACCGTCGAGCATTTATGAAAGTTCTCATGAAAGTAGAAGAAACGAAAGAGATGTGTCAAGACCTCAGCAAGTGGAAGGACGTAGTTTCTGCCTACCCCCACGGGAGAAAGGCGTGATGATATATATGTATGTATGTAGTGGTAGTAAAATTTATTTGTACCGCAAACAATCAAAGCTAGTTCATAAAAGTAATTATGATAGTCTTTTACTAAGAATTGTAGTGTAAAATAATAATAGGTTCAAATTTCAGTAAATGTGACACACTTTTGGGCTAAAAGCTTTATTCCGTGGCGTGCCAAATCACAATCTTAATTACCTCGCAACCTTACGGCGTATTGACGATTTTCACGCCGATAAATAATAAAAAAGGTGTGAACCACGACAAAGTAATTAATTATGTACATTCCATTTAACCATTCGTCCACTCATTAAAAGAGAGAATTTTTATTTTTTATTTATCAGAAGGAATAGGTTTAGCAATTAAAAATGAAAATTCTTAGCTCAGTACAGTCGTATTAAAACTAAAAGTTCAGTTCGAATGAAAAGAATATTCATGGTTGCATTATTAATAGTTAGATAATAAGATTCAAATAGATTTTTCTATTTCATAGATTGGCCATTGACCCAACTGGGCTGCCGTGTTCATTTCACAAATGACGTCATGAAAGAAAAGTGAGTTTTTTTTCTCCGTCGCACTCGTGTATCCTCTGCAGGCGACACTATGTCGGTGACGTCATCGCTATCCCTGTCCCGTACAAACTGAAAACGTATTTGCACGCACAACCTTTGCTTGCATCATCCATTCATTTTGCACGTTGATTCATGTCTGGTGCATTGACTTGTTAACATATCTCTGTAGACCTTATCATATGTAAACAAGTAGTTAGTAATGTTGTAGAAATTACTAGAATTGCACTGTTTTAGTGTAAAAATAAGTATATTATTAAAGTGCTTGGTTATTTTATTCATGAATTCTACTTGAGCGAAATAAGGGCGGAATTAAAATGAAAAATACATTGAATTTTAATTCACCTACTTTTATATCTAATGAATAGTTTAATTTCTTTTTTTTTATAACACAGTATTTCTTCCTTTTTATTCATTCATTAATAGTAGAGTTAATTACAATATATCTTTTAAAGTTGTATACGCGAGCAATTTGTATATTTCCTGTGTTAGAAGTTACCATTATAAATTAGCATTTGGACATGCAGTTTAATTCTGGAAGCTAGTATTTGATTATAACTTTACTTTACACTTGTGATACTATACAAACAGTGTGTGTTGATTCACGTTTAATGTTGGTATTGCAAATTAGTTTAATATTTTTGTTCATGAAATGACATTAGATTTTCGTGTATTATTAAACGTAAAATTGCATTAAATACACAAACAAGCACTCTGCAAGCGATTACATGTTACACAAGATTATCAAATAATTGCGAGTGGAGTACCTAATGTTGTTTATTTTAGTATTGGTTTAGCTCGAGTGTGCTTTGTAATATCACTATTTTTAGTACTAGAATATTATCTTTATGGTTTATAGCTCTTATTTATTGAGTGTGTATCTATTAATTATATATGTTAAATAACTATATTTTTTACTGACCTATCTCCGGTTACAAACAATTCTATTTTAAAGTAATGTTCAAATAATATAAAAATATAAATTCCAACACTATTAACTACGGTATTCACAAAGCAACCAGTCACATTTTATCATTATCTGCATAAAAAAAAATAAACTCGCCTGACACTGGATGTCAAACTATTTATTAATTATGAGGACTGATTCATAAATGCGCGGCAATTTCAAACTTAAAAATAGTATATTTCTTAACATACATGCTATTGTTTGTTACAAGTTATAACTTATCTTTGTTAGACTTATTTTAATTAAATGTGATGAATTCGTGCTCTAAATTGTAACATATAAGTATGCAATAAATAGAATTTCGAAAGTTCAAGCATTGAGGGACTATCAAATTTTTAAATTACTATCGTCTTGTAGAATTTTCTTTTTATGCCTATAAATTTTATACATCCCGCCGTATGTAGATATTGACAGCACGTAGGTACAGAAGCCTTCAGTTTTATGAGAAGATAATTTTCTATTATTGTTATTGTTGAAGTGTTTTTAGTAAAACGCCCTATTTCAAATAATACATCATGTTAACCACTCTTTCGTACTATTTCAGAATAAAAAACCCTCCGTGAGCATTACTATTGTCACTAATTAGCATATGCATTTATAATAAGAATAAATTTTGGGAAATAATCTTCAGGATAATTACCAAAATTTTAGGAAAGAATTTCTATCTATATTGATCAATTTGTAAAATGTATTTATGTTTGACTGAACAAATCTTGTCCCGACCATTTAATATAACTGATGTAAAAAACACTTACTGATTTAACATGAGACAACACTCTGTATTTCATTGAAAATGCTAAACAAGACTCATCAATGATGTCGATTTTTTCACTTTCAAATAAAATTTTCAGAGTAAGTCTGTTCTTAAATTAAAACAAATTAAGCAATTGAATCAAAAACTCCATCTTTTAATTCTATCCTATTTACATCGGGACTATTTTGCGGATTAACTTTTATAGTAGTACTGTATTAAGTACGAAGTAGTTCAGACATAAAAGCCACTGCTGAAAAAAGAATTGTCGAGAATCGCTGTTGTTCAAATAGAATAATGCATTGCATTCAGATAAAACTGATGTCGGTACGTGCTTTAGACATGATTAGAATAAACTTTGTTCTCTATTAATAAATATCTTTTACTTTTGCATGGATAATAATGATTTGTTGTTTTTACATAATAATAATATGTAGAGATGCTTACAGCGACTTATATAAGAAACTTTTTTTAAATATATTTAACGATTTTATTTTCCAGGTAAGTGCCAGGTCTTAGGGCGAAGATCCAGGCTTTTATCGAATTTCGATACGTTCAGCGTCGTAAGTAATAACTTGTTACACATTGAAGTTCAACCATAGAAATAAAACACTCAGAACGGCAGTAGTCGCACGCTCAGTGAACCCGTCTCAGGTTGGCCTTCAAAGACCACGTATGCCTTTCGTTACGTGCTGGTGATTAAGTAATTTCGTGTGGTTCACAATATATATATTTATTCATATTAAGCGAGATTTTGTATCGAGCTATTACTCTTAGCGTTAAAACTCTATGCATGATGCAGTATGATAACTTTATTTGTGAATATGTCCTGTTCTTCATGTTTATATAATGTGACGGCGGTTTATTAGTAACTTTATACATAAGTAATACATAACTTGTGCATCATTACATTCAAGGTTTGGAATATGAATGGTTAGAATAACTTAAGTTTGAACAATTTTCGGAGTAAGTTATACTAGTTAGAAATGTAAGCGAGCTAAGCAATATGCATTTAGTATCCACAAGTATTGAGTATTTTAAATTTTAGATTAGACGTGTAAATTGGTTTGGAGACGCTTTACTAAGTGACGAAACTCATGTTAATATGTGAATAATATTAATTATTAGACATTTTAATGAAAGTATTAACACGATGAATATATAACTTGTAACAGGTGAATTTTATTAAATTTTAAAATGTTTAAATTTGTCAAATGTTTGACAATGTATGAAGTTACATCATACGATTTGAGTAAGAATTTGATCTATTGAAACACCAGCACAAGTTCGATTGGGCTGTAATGTTATAAAAATAGCAATACTATGTTTCTATATGAAGAGTTATAATTGAGGGGTATTAAAAGATAACCACAACTGTCCGTTTTTCAGCCATATATAACTGATAAACCAACGGTCCGATTTTTTTATAACATTCAGTAATGTTATTCTAATTTACAAGTTGTTTAATAAAACTAGTTTTAAAAATATTATAAGTGCAAAAACGCTTCTGTCCTAAAATGTTTTGATATAACAAAGGCGTGTGTGTGGTTTTAATTCGATTTCAGAAAGATATTGTGTGAGACATCAATTAAGAAACTATTTAACAAAAGAAAACAGACCTTATAGATTATTAATTATGAAACATTAAGAGCAACTCAATATGATTCGATTGGTGCACTCCTATTCCAAGGATAGTGGCGCTTTGTGCCCCTTAATTGCAAATACAAACTGCAATACAATATCTTCCGATTAGTTCTCTAATAATTTCATGTCATTGGGCGCTCGTTACTATTTTCCTGACATTTTTGTAAGAAAGACCATAAAATTTAAAGTACTTTATTCAATTTAGGTACTGATAATAATAAACGCCAAAATACTACCACCGGTTCTGAAAATAGCCCAGTCCTTAAAATCCTTAAAAACAGGCAAGAAAATAGATCTTGTTTTTTTTTTGTTAAAACGTGTTTATTAGCTTAGCTTTTATTAAAAGCTTAGCATGTTCCTATGTAACGGAAACTTTGAACGTCGGTTTGACTCGAAATTTGGCATACTGATCAAGGACCGATGACAATTCAATATTTTAAATAGTTAGTCCCGTTATCCTTATCAGGATTTACAGAATTAGCGATTTTTTAGGATCTAATATCCGAAAACTAAAAAAAACACGCTTTATAGAAGAACCCAATAAAAAATGAAAAAGATAATAGTTTTTTTAAAAAAACTAAAAAACACGCGCTTTCAAGATTATCTAACTAGAAAAACAGAAATTTAATTAGTAATATAAATTAAGAATAGTTTTTTTATTGTAAAAACAGCGTGGGGTGCTTTTTTAAGATATTATCAAAATGATAATCCGTCTACTCATATCTTTTAATGAAATATTTATAACTATTGATACCATGCACCCCATGCTTTTTTACAATAAAATTAATTTTATTCTCTTATTTACATTATTCTTAATGTATATTTATAAAGTATTTTCAATTATTTTAGTTAAATTTTCTATAAAAGCGTGTTGTTTTTAATTTTTTTTAAACTATTACTATTTGTCATATGTTTTTATAGAACTATATAACTCATAGTTACAACGTTTGTTATAAGATGCACAGAGAAGGGCATTTCCAGACATCACCATCTTTTACATAATGATTCATACTATAAAATAACCTTCGCAAATTAAAGCTTGCTTGACATGGTGTCTGAACTTATTGTCCAGTGAATTAGGACTTTGTTGTAAAATCTAACACAAGCAGATATAAAGTTTATGACACAACATTGATATCTACCGTGCTTAACATATTATTGATATGTTGAAGTATGCTTTCCTTTCAGAATAAGCTCGTTCATTAGTACTTACTCTAAAATTCTATCTGTGCACACGAGTGTCTCTGCGTAGTTATTTAAAGCGTTTGTAACGTGCACCACGGCTTGAATAATTTGTATTTAGTTTACGATAGCAAATCGTGTTTATTGAGACATATAAAATATTATTAAACAACCTTACATTACAGATTTTAATTCATTTAAAATGTTTGTTAACCTTTTTGCATAGGTTTACAAATTATTTTTTTTTTTGTATAACAAAAGTACTCTGTATCTATGATTTGTGGCATAGAATGTATTTTTGTTATGTTAGTAGCTTGTGTAATGTTTCAAAATGAGTTCGAGTAATCAACAACAATATTTAACTACAGTATGTTGCGATACGTTATAATCAAAAGAACTTTCTTATTTATTGAACATTATACTTACTATAAAACAATTTGCATATATTTAATTTAACATTTACATTAACTTTAGGCATTTATAAACGTTGTTCTTGGCGTATAATTAACCCCTTGAGCACTTACCTGGCGTTTACGCCAGTTTTCCATTGTTTTCATATTGTCTTATTTTTATGGGTACTCGACACATAAGGATAAGTTGATTCGATCCAATCTTTCAGAAGATCGTATCTTGAGCAGACGTTTCAGCAATATTTCGGATCGATTGAATTATGTCAGAAATCAGATTGCTAAGATCGTATTGATCATAAAGTATAAACAACGTTATTATTATGTTTAAGCGTAATTCCAATTTTATTATTAGTCCTCGATTCCCTCGTACATAATTCGAGACTTTGTCAATCATATTCTGATTTTTATAATATACTAATAATATCAATGGGAATAACAATGGCTATAAATGAGGAGTATTTTCACAAAACGATACATAATAGATAAGTGTTTTTTTTTTCAGGAAACGAGCTTATTTATTTATTTTTCTTTGGGTAAGAAATTTCAATAAGAAAGTTGATTAATTAGAAAGAAATTAATTATTTTATTGATTCATTATTATCTTTCACTTAAAATTGAATATTAATATTTTGACGGAAATAATTATATTAAAAAACTGTGAGTTTTTTCAACATTGATACATCTACTGTTGATGTCGCGATTTGATAAACCCCATACTTAGCGAGTGTTAATTCGGTTTCGTAATAATTTTTAACATTCGTGTTGATTGGCTCTTCTTTATCGTAGATACATCGAATATTATCTTCTTTAGGCCCAGAACCCTAAAGTGCGTCTCTGTAAAAACATCTGAGCATCAGGATCATCAGAAATATCGCAAAAATTTAAGTAGATTTTCCATGTCTACTTTTTTTAATGAGATCATATCAGTTTTAACCAAACGGACATTTTCAAAACGCAGAAAAGATTTCATGCCTTTCATTTTTTTAAATGTCACCGAACCACCAGAATAATGTCTTGAACAAATGCTTCAACGTTCTTTAAACCTCGAGATATACTGGCGAAAAAATGTAGTTTGGCCTTTGCCATTTGTTTTGTTTTCGCTTTCATATCATAAGTAAACCAGTCCTAACTCCATTCGTTGACTGCAACCCGGTGGTAGTCTTTCTCAACCCTTACAAATGCTCTGTCAGGAGACATATAACTATGACCGCGAATAGGAAAGCAGTGACTCAGCTTATTAAACAAGAATCTTACAAGAACCTAAGTTTCTGTTTTGAATGTTACATGAATCAAAATTCAGTTCAAGGTTCCAGTAGTTTTTTTTTTTTTTTTCTTTTCTCGCAAGTATTTTCTTCTAAGTTACCACTTTTTGTGAATATTCGAATTATAAAGCTGTATCACTTTGAAAAATCTATGCGACTTTGTAGCAAATTTTGAATGGTTTATATATTGCTTACAGAAAGTTCGTTGACATCAATAAGTTCAGTTATGGAAAGAGACCCAGAAACAACAACAAAAAACTTTTTTGAAAAAATGTTTGTTGTAACGCTCCTCAACTGCAACCACGAGAATAATAACAATGTTTGAAAATTCTCATTTGTTTTTTCAAAAAGCAAGAAAAAACAATGACATCTATATTCTTATCGGGCTATTGATATGAATAGCTCATATTAACTTTGATAACTTTGTAAAAATATGCGGTTTTAATGTTTTAAGAAAGGGTCTAGCACTCGATATTTTCAAATGACTGTCAGTACGAAAAACAAAACGTTTTATAACAAACTTTGTTTTCGTTTACTTTATTTAAAACTCTCGTTTTTTGTGGAAATGAAATAAAAGTTAAAGATTTTAAATACCGATAAACATTAAGAATTTGTTATTGTTTCATTATATACCATTAGATTTTTCAGATCAATCAATGAACAAATCGGATCGGGACGTTACAATCTTCAATATCGATATAAAACTACTGAATTGAGCATTACAAAGTAGGATGAGTTTATTTCTTGCATATATAAACACGATATATAAATTTATAAGTACCAATAACTTGCGCTACAAGCTAAGGAAAATAATGTGAAGCGAACCTTGAGGTCAAGTCATTCAAAATTATGTTTACATAGAGACTTTGAAGAGTTTATGTAAACAGTGTAATTTGAATAGTAAATGGTACTTTACAATAATATTGTTGTAATCGGAAACTTTACTATAGCAATAAATCAAAATTCCTTTATAATATGGAAATGAACTAATAATACACGATATTCGTGAACCTGAAATGTGATACCAACAAGAGAATGAACTTAATTGTGCCAAAAAATAAAATGATTTAAAAAAACTTCAGCTTGTAAATTAAACCTTTAAAATTGACTACAGAAATAAACATTAAATTCTTAATAAGGCCGGTGTTTATTCGGCTTAGAAAAAACGCACGTTTTTTTATGCATTTGTATTATGAATGATAGACAATAGGTTTTCGTTCATTTCCGTTCGTTCAAAAATACATCACCGTAGCTACCTATAAGAACCAAATGAAACTAACAATGTAGAATTCATTGTGAATTGACCTATTAATAAGATTTTTTCATGTATAATAAGAGCGCCCTACCACCCTTTCGTTGCTCCATTTGGATCTTTGATATATACTCTAATATTTCTAATTATTTCTATTATGCGTTTTGTAACATAAACATCGACAAACACTTAACTGTGCTTATGAAATGCTTGAAGGAATGTGAGGAATGTTTGGCATGGGGTACGGAGCGAGGGCGGAGGGACGCGGCCGCCCGCCCAAGCTTAACGTTAGTATTACCCATTCGGCAGTCGGCCGCTTGGCTCCAAACAGCGAGTGGTTTACTTACTGGTGTTAATGCTGTTTCTGGCTATATTCGTAAACATACTTCGCGAGATACGCGTTCGGGAACATTTTGAGTAAATTTATATAAATAATATATTTTTATTTCTTTTGAAACAAGACTATTATATTTTAGTAGTAAAAGTGTCGGGTGTCATAAATACTTTATTGTGGTTTATTAACGAAAGTCATGTGTGGTGATCATCAAGCAGTCGCTCCTGCAGGTTGACCGTTCGAATGCGTACATTATCACCATCACCACGTGTCCTGGTAAGTATTAATTTTATTAATTAATTATTTTTATATTTATTATGATTTTACTATATATTCTGCCACTATGAATATTTGTTTTATTTTATCGATGGTTACATTATAATTGTATATTGAACATTCTATTATAATTGTAAAATTAATCTTATTTAAATGTTTTTTTTTTGTATAATTTAAACAAAAGAAATAATTACATTTTATAGCGATGTTGACGACAAGCTTTAGGCGTCACGCCACCCTCATTCCACGTACTCTCAAATTCTTATCCCCTTAACATACATGGGCATCAATCTTTTATACGCAATCTCTATTTTCAAATGCTTTTATCTTATCATCAATGCTTTAACTCTGTTCAACGTGTCATTATTTTGCCCATTACTTACAAACAATGGATAATAATATACGGTTATGACGCACAGTGTAAAAGCACACTGCGTGATATCAAATCACGAAAAGCTATACATTATTTTGTTATCTACTATTCATAATAATAAATCTTTTTTTATAAGTATACTCTTATTTTAATTCATAAATTAAAACCGAATAAAGATAAGAATGTCAGAAAAATAAACAAAACAGAAAGAATTAATATTAATCTAAAATGCTATTATAATCTACACCGTTAAGTTGTTATAACGTCTGTATTATAACTATACAGAAAAAGTGAATATAGATGTCTCATGTCTGAAACATCAAACTTTAAGTTACATGTAAATTTTCCCCGAATATGTGTTATAATAATATACGAATTTATAATAACTGTAAGTTCATTTCAATATAGTATGTAAAAATACCGAATGCCCACTAACAATAGGCTGTTATTGCCACGGTTATTTCTAGTTTAGTATCATCGCACACATCTGAAGATACATTTACAACGGAGCGACTATAAACCTGAAAATATAACTCAGTCTCACCGGAAAGAATACGTACATAGTTTCAACTAAATATTTACCTACGTTTAAACTGAAATTGTTATGTTATTCTATTGAACACGGGCGTTTTCAACGCTTCAGATTATAACAATAGGTACCTAGATGTATTATAACAATGTACCTAACATGTAGGTAGGTACTGCGTGTAAACAAAATAACCATTTCATTATTTAATATCCCAATTGGTATTTCAATGTTTGATGCTACCATCAAATTAGGTGGGTGTTTCAGAATAATTTAAGACATCTATTTATAAGTACACTATTATATATTATTAGTTGATAGCTGTGCCCGCGGCTTTACCCGCTTGGATTTCAGACAATTTGCAATTTGCTTATGTTCTCGCCCTGGATGCAATATATGTCATTACCCACTTTCATCCAATTCGGTTCAGTATTTTTTGCGTGATTGGTGAATAAACAGACTGAAAGACAGGATGACACAATTTTTTTTTAAACTATCGAATTGTATTCTGTACTCGATTCTGAAGCCCCGCATAGTATTTTATATCTTCAAAGTACAGATGTTGCGTTATCCTTTTATTATAAGTATAGTTTTATAAAAATAGAATTTTGTTCAATTAGAATGTCGTCGTAACTTTTAATAACTAAGCACATATTATTATCTGCATGTATAAAAAAACCTGTATGTGTAAAAAATGTAATGGGTAAATTTAAGGAATAATCAAGTATGCATAAAGGTACAGTTACTTTATTTGTACAACGAACTTGAAGACATGTCGGAAACATAAACTGGCTTGAAACATACATATATAAACTTAAACTCATATAATATTATATTTTTATTTTATTCGGGTTTAATTGGTCTAAAATATCTTTGAATGTGATGGACCATTAATTATGGTTCATCGATTTATTGCCTATTATTTTTGGGTTATTGGAAAAATTAACAAAATATGTAGATACTATTATAATAATATGAAATAATTAATAATAAAAATACTACTTTTTGAAGCAATGCTGGCGTAGTTGGTATTGCGGCCGAATTTCGCGTCAATGGACGCAGGTTCAAGCCCATCTATCCAACTTTAAAATTAGCCTGAGGACTTGATGAAAGAAAAACATAGTGAGGAAACCATAGCATGGTTGTAGGGGATTTTCTAATAATGAAGTTTGAAAACCTGTCGCGAAATACCGATAGGTGTGTTTCGGCAGCATCACTTGAGAACCAGTACCTCTAGACTTAGTGTGTTTACCATCCTGGACCACATCATGTGAGATTGTGGTCAAAGTACTTAGCATATACCGTGTAAAAAAAAAAACGATTATTCCATTTGTGACTTGATTAGATGTCAGTTAATTGGTATACGCATACTTAATCGAATTTACCCGAAATGTGATATAATCGTTGATGAATAGTATTTGACGAAGTCTCAATGAAAATGAAGTCAATTTTGATGGTTTCATTATTACCGAGTCCTGCTTTAATGTACGAGTATTATCTATTATAATGAATCTCAGTAATACAGTGATTGTTTCGTGTTACACGAAGTAATAGGTGATTTCAATCAAATCATGTGATGTTGATTATATGGAAAAGTCTAATTTGGCTCATATCCAAATAACACTACCACGTAGAATAAAAAGTAACTATTCGGTCAATATAATAAAATAAAGTTAAAAGTATAATGAAATCTTTAAAAACTCGAAAATTAGGTTGTATTAATGTCAACAAAACTTAGAGAATTCAGGTAATTTAGAGGATATGCTAGCGGCGTTTATACCATACAAACGTAGTACCCTGTTTAATATTATTATAGAGAATAGTATTGTAGTAAATAATTTTATACCAAATAATATACATCCACCACCGCCATGCCCGTACGTTTTGATTTTTTCCATAAATTAGTTATTGTAGAAACTAGGAGCCTTTGATAATGAAAAAAATACAAACCGTATAGGTATAGCCAAAGTCTTTATTGTTTTAAAACTGAATGAAAATTAAAAATCGGTTTACTTTTGAAGGAGGAAACAGGGTACTACGAAGTGATGTTTTCGTCTATTTTGCATAGATAAATATGCCAGAGCTGCAGTTGTCCCTTTCGTGTTTTTTTTATGTTTCTTTGGGGCGCAACGCAATAGCAATAGATTTCTGAAATATTTACTTTACCGACCAAATGTCCTCTTAAAATCAATTATAAGCATTCACTGGTCAGTTTTTAGAACTCTTATATTTTTTTTTTACTACGGGCTTAGCCATCATGTGTACAGTCTGGCTAATGATAAGAAGTCGTCGTAGCCTATAGACCCTTGCGACAACAGTGGTACAGAATGCGCGTTGCCGATTCTTGAAAAATTCTTTCACCTTACTTTCGAAGTACGTCTTATTCCCCTAAAAAAACCACATTATACATCTGGATCATTCTTATAGAGGAGACTCCTCTGTAAGCGTAATGTCCTTGGCTATTTAGATGCCTAGATAAGAGGATATACTTCCTGCCGATGGCACACCGTATCATGGTAGAGAAACGACTTTTCAATAATTTTAAAATAGCTTGCATTTTTCTCGCGTCTTAATTTAATTATTTTAGCTTGCATATAACTATTTCCATTTTTTAGAATTATTCACTACAGTACCTAATATATAACTAAATATTCAGTGTAAAATATATTTAATGTAAAGGTAAATAATTGCAAGAGGAAGCGCCGGTGGCGGTAATTTCTTTTTTAACTTAACTCTCTTATATTTTGTACGTTTTAGTCTACATTGCGCTAAGAGATGGTTTTAAAGGTGATCAATCGGCTTAGAGGTTTTCGAAATATAAGTTATAAGATAACAAAGAGACAGACGGATAGATTGATAAATAAAGATAAGCTAAACTGTACTGTACTGATATACATAAGAATAAATCATAATAAATTCATCATTGCAAATGAATCTCTTCATATTTGAGATGATGTTACGGCATCTGTACACAACTTTATTTAACCTTTCCAAGTTATTCTTATTTTGTGATATATGTACGTTAAGTTTGTTGTTATATTAAAATGGTAATTTATTATGCAACACTGCGGGGAGCACGGAAAAAAAAATATTTCAGCGTAGTTGCAGATTGCCAGGTTTGCGTTATGAAAAGATATTTCCCCTCCCTTCATTAGTAAGTAACGGGTGCTTGCCTTCAGGCAAGTTTAAAAACGCTAACCGTTGCAAATAACTCGTTATATTTTTCAGTCGGAAAATTTTTCAATGGAAGTGAATTTTACAAAATAAACCCTTATGAATAGTTTATATAAATAATATGACGATTTATTTTCAAAGAAAGAAAAATCTCCTGATCAACTAGCGACTAATACAGAGCGTAAAAGTGTTACGAATTTCATTATTACCTATAAAATTTAATGAATTATGCTTATATAGCTATGAAATTTTGTGATACGTAAGTCTAATAAGAAAGACATTCCAAAAATCAACTCTCAAGAAAGTTAATAAGGAACCAAAGTTTATTGAGGAGATCTGCTTTTTTAAAGTTAGAACCATTTTGTATGTACCTTCTTTTTAACAAATAAACGTGCATATTGTTGTATATAAGCAATATTATACATGAAAAAAGTGGGATGAAACAATAGTTCAAAACGTTACGTATAATGTATTATGTGGTTAAGAGGACATGCGGCTTGCAACAGATTTCGAAGGGAGGTATTTCAAAAATCTATTGCTATCGCGTTTGCCCCAAAGAAATAGTTATAAAACACGAATGGGACAATTGCAGCTCAGGCTAATTTTACCGTATGCAAAATAGACGAAAACATCACTTCGTAGTACCCTGTTTCCTCCTCCAAAACTGGACCGATTTTTAATTTTCTTTCAGTTATAGAATTAAAAAAACTTTGGCTATGCCTCAACGTTTTACTTTTTTTTTTTTTTTCACTTCATTTATTCATCAAATTTGTCTGAAAAAGTCGGTAAAAATCGATCATTTTTTTTCACATTCAAACGCTCCTACTTTCTATAATCGGAAAAAATCTAAACGAGACCAGGCAGTAGTGGATATATATTATTTGGTATAACAATATTTACCATAATGCTATTATCCAGGAAGGAAACAGAGGACTACGTTTGTATGGAATAAATGCAGCTAGCATATCCTCTTAATGTAATCAATGTTTTAATTATCACATGGATAAATGGATGTTAATGTTTACAGCGAATTTTCGGTCTTTTAATCAATTTACTCTTTTTTTTTCCTAAAGTAACATCCGCTTTAAACATTTCTTATTTGTTACAGGAAAAATCTCCAATATAAAATATGAGAGTGTTTTTTTCTTTTTGGTATACAAGATACAAATAAAAATGAAATAATACGCGTTAAATATTTTATCATAATTGTAAATATACTACATACAATTTTAATATATATCAGATGTATGAAAATGAACTTAGTAAATTATTAAAATAGGGAATACCAAATTATCTAATAGATTCTAGGAAGACTAACATGAAAATATAACAAATGATGGTTTCCGCACCTCGATTGTTTACGATCAATCATTGTTAAGACTACGTGCGCGTAATATCCGTACCATTATTATTAAATCTCAATCATTTACAATGTTCCCAATATGTTATATATGGCTGTGTAGATTAAACGTATTCTAAATGTAAATTCAAATATGATTTGTACCAATTTTTCATTGTTTTGTTTGTTTCACTCGCAAAAAAATCAAATAGTTTTTAATATGATTACATTTTTAATTCGTTACTACTGTAATTAGGGGTCGTCTGCTGGCATAATCTTCTAAAGAGTAAAATATTTACGTGTGTACTAGACAGGTTGATTATTTCAAATTTCTCGGATTTGTAGGAGAGCTTATGTTTTACAGTAGATTACTAAGAAACAGTTACATTAACAAATAAGTAGTCACTAATTAATATTTTTCTTATAAAATCTGTAATCAACTTTTAAGTTATCTATAATATGATTTTCTGTTAATCATAATTATAAAAAACTTGTATTTGTTATTATTTCCTTATCTTATATTCATTTTCTATTATCTGTCTAAACAATTAAATGAAATTGAAGTGTCCTTTTGTAATATTAAAATAATAGCTTTTTACTAAATGCATATGGTACCTATAGTAAAAATAAAGGTTTCAATTTTTTTTTGTCTATCGGTCTGTTTGTTCCTGCTAATCTCCAGAATGATTGGATCGACTTTGGCCGAACTTTTTTTGGCAGATACCTGAAATTACGCGGCGTAACTTAGGCTACTATTATTTTTCGAAAATAATTAGAGTTCCTCATAAAAAATTATTAAACTGTGTATCAAATGCGCACTTTTGCTAGAAGGTTAATATATGAGAAATATCTCTGCAAAAATAATTTCAGGAAAGTAATTAGGGTTCCGCATAAACATATAAAACCCATGAAATTGTGATAAAAAAAGGGATCCAATTATCAGTTTTACTGGATAGTGTGTGAACTTGTAAGAAACATTTTTGCATTGACTTATTATCAAAAAAAATTACGAAAATAGGGTTCCGTGTAAACGGGGCAGAGCCTCGACGCAAAACTAGTGTATGAATATGTTTTGATTATTTAAGAAATCACATTTAATGGTCGTTGGTATTTCTGTAGTTAGCACGTATTGTACTTTAACTAGTAATGTGTGTAGCGTGTACTATAAATAACATGGACGTTTATATCGTTAGAACACATGGCAAAAAAAAAACAAGAAACGAAATTAACTTTACTCGTTCTTTATTGTCTCATACATCTATTACTTAATAAAATAATAATAATGTGCTGTTTAGTATGTTTTTGAACTTGATCGTTACACGGTTCTTGTTGTTTTTGGCAAGAACTTTATGTAGTGTACGTAAAGCATCAGTGTATTCTTTGTATACATGCTTATAGTCCGCGGGGAATATAGAACAATCGAGGGAAATTGCATTAAATGGCAGAGAGGTCAGCTTCGAACTACACCGAAGCGCTCATTCACGTGATATGAAATAGATAGTAGGCATTCTGTAAAGTAAATATCGATTGAATCTATTGAACTTTTTAGAATATATTAAACTTACAATGAAAACGTAACTTAAATATTAATACAAATAGAATAAATAATTATCTTTTGACTTCATTACACATAAATATTTATATGATTTTCTCGTCGATAATAAATTGCATATTTGTTTAGCGATATATATTCTTATAATGTTATCTGTGTTATTATGATATGCAATTAATTATCAGGCATATTTGATTGATTCATTGACATATTTTATCGTACATTTATATTTTGTACACAGATAAGCTAAATATTCTAGTTTTTACCATCGAATCTCGAGTCTTTTTAACGAAAACACAGTAAAATTAGCGTGGTAAAAGTATTTTCATATTTTGATACGCGTAAATAATTAACATAATATGTCGCACTTAAACGTGGAAATCAAATCTTGGCTAATATAAACATAAACTTCGTATTTCGAAAGCGAGATAATTTGTTTAGTTAGGTGAGTAACCATTTACATAAAACAATATTTTCCTCCAGTATTTTGACGGAATTACTGCGTCATTAAATTTAATATTAACTTTTTATTTTATTTCAAATTATTTTCGTAAAATATGTATAGCTAAGAATGGAAACACCCCATATCTTCCCGTGGATGACGTAAAAGCCGACTAAGAGATAAACCAGGATGTGGGCACCAGCATCCCCTGTGTACCACAAACACCTGACTGCGATCGTCAACCCGCCTGCCAAGCGTGGCGATTTTGGGAATTCCTCTCTTCGATTGATTTATACAAATAGAAAAAAGTATCTACAATGTTAATAAAAATACGAAGTGAAAGTTTTCCACTCTTATTTACTATTTTTTTTTTTTTATCGTTTCTTCCTTACGGAAATTTCAGCGTTTATCTTATGGGCGCTTGGTATTTGTCTGAGAGTCGATACAGTGAAGTAACACGCTGACGTCAATGTTGCTTTATGATTCAATCTGCCGTTAACTGAGCTCTCTTCCAGCTGAGTGCAGCTCGCTCTAAAAATATTTTAAAATTACACGACTTAGCATGATGAACATTCATTATCTTATACTAAATGATTGTCGAACTATGAAATGAATTTATTGACGATTTGATGTCCATGCTTAATTGTATGTATTTTCAAATATTTCATGATACAAAATAAAATATGTGAAAAACACGAGTTTCTACTTTTGTTTACTTTCAAAAATATTGTTTTATTTAAGAAGGAAGGAATCACACGTGGCCTAGAGGTACTGGTTTTCAAGTAACACAGCGGAACACACCTATTAGTACTTAGTCATTGAGTACCTTTTTTAACGTGAGAAATAGAAAGGCATTCTCCCTGTCAACTCTAATCCGGGAAACGGTGGTAGCTACTCAGGAGGATAATATTAGAAAATGTCATACTACCTTCCTCACCTTCCATTTTTTTTTTCTTAACCGAAAGTTCAGGCTAATTATAGAATTGTTTAGGTGGATTCGAGCCTACGTTGAATCCGTCCACACTAGTAACTAATCTAATCGCTTCGTATCTTCGTCCTTATAAAAAAAATAATTGAAAAATATTCATAACTTAACTTAGACAATATGGAGAATTTATATTTTGGTTATACAATCATGTCATGTAACAGGGTATCAATTATCGTGCCTGGCTTATGATAAGTCAGAAGTTATATGCCGGTCGGGTTGCAGGAGGTCCATTGCATTACGATATAAGCTTTGTACGTGTCGAAAATACTGAAGCAGAAAAAGCGACATTTTCTTTGTAGCCAGTCTAACGTTACACTGAGTAACACATTTGTAGTAAACACAAATAAAAGGTTTTATTATGTAATCCTGCTGGTACGCATTGGTAATATTCTTGTTATTAGGATCAACAGAGGTCAGTATATTTTAAAAAATTGTTTTTTTTAATTATAAAAATACACTAGGTTTCTTAGGACGAACATAGATAAAAAAACAGATAGAATCAGTTCACTTGACCGTTCTAATTTGTCGAAAATTAAGATCAAATTAAATAAGAATTGCTTGAGCTGTTACGAATAATACATATCTACGATAAATGTAACAAATTAATAATTCAATAAGAGTAAATTGAAGAAGTAAATTATGCAATAATATAATAATGGTTGTCTATAAATTTGAATTTATGCAAACGAGCCCATGAACTGAACCGTATTGTAATAACTTGCCTAATGTTTTGTGCTACAATACAGAAGAAGACTTTCTGTAGGTAATCAAATTCATATCAAAGTAATTCTGAACAAAATTCTGGAATTTATATTCATGTACATAGAATTGTGACCGCAACTAGTTTACGTAGAACTATGTTTATGTAGAACTAACTAACATTCAATTTTACTGTAGTTTAAGAACCTAAGATCTAATGTTTTTGTTTATTAAAACACGGATTTATGGAATTTCTAGAATCTAGATCACTGTATTACAAACGGTAGGTATTTTGCACTCTATATTATGCTTAAAGATGATTTTTAAATATTAGCAATGAAGTTAGCTACTGTGTTGTTAGGAACTCACTTTAATATAATAATTACATAATGCTTTGTGATTAAAACTGTCCTATTTGTGGTGAGACGATATTTTCTACACTACATTAATTACACGTAGTCCAGAACTGGTGTTAATTTTATTTTACTTTTTATAATAAAGGTAAAGAAAAAAGTAATTATGTAAAAAATCAGTTTTAAAAACTATTTCCTGAAAATAAATTAATGCATTTACCGGCTTCTTAACGCGACACAGATAAGTTGTTTCCCCTTTCTTTACATTTTATCGAAATTTATATGTAATGTAGTCACGTCATTACGACCCACAACTGACGTATAAAATTCATGACGTAGGCAGCTCACATAATAAAGTCGTCTGAAGAAAATTCTTGTACTTACGTTGTTGATGAGGTATTACATTTTATTTTGTGATATTTGTTTTACGATTCATTCGGTTATATAAACGAGTTAAATTTAGAGATAGACGCAATGTGAAATGTGTTGTTATCTGATTCATTGTTTGTTTATAACAAATACTATTTGCAAAAAGAAATGAGTCAACAATTTTTACTCGATTTTCTTATTAATCATTTAAAACGATCTTTTAACATCTAATAATTGGTATATAAAATGGTGTAAAAAATTAGTTTAAGAAAATATGGATATGAAAAGGTAGAGGTTCCTAAACTTTTTTGTTTGTGTGTGTGAGTGTGTGTATGATCGTCATTTTGTTTGAATTAAAGGTTTTTTCCAGAATAAATAAGATCTCACTGTGTATTGATAACACACACTTCGTATTATACTATAGATCGAGCGTGCGTCATAATTATGCAATCGTGGATAAATTTAGGAAACACTAAAGAAATGAATAAAAAACATAGATTTAATCATTTTTACATCACAAAGTATTAAAATTATTGTTTTCTTATTTCTCATTTTCTATCTCATTTTTAAGCGTTATTGTAAATTTGTTTCAAAAGTATCTGTGACTGCGAATTTTTTTTTAATGTAATATGAATTATTGGAATAAAACTACCATATAGTAGAATAAAGTTCCATGTACCTAATTATATTTGTACCTACTAGTAAAGGCAGTTATTGTTACAAGAAAAATTACCTAGTAATAATAACAATTCGAAAATTGAAATCAACAGAGCGAATAGACTTTTGTAGAACTTTCTAGAATCCCTTTGATCTACAGTATAAGCGAACCGCACCGGTCAACTCGGATAGTTTAGTTCAGAGTTTGAACATCGGTATTAATTATAAGAACAGAGCCGAAAGCGATCTACGACTGTTACGGAAGAATAGTAGACAATATTGTGTGATTTTGTGAAAAATACATGTTTACGTGTATGTGTGTTTGTACAAAATAAATTATTTCATTGTCTGACAATACTGCCTATTTGAGTTAACCACGGGATTGATATTTTGAGTCGCTGTTACTTGACTTTTTACGTGTATTACAGTTTCTAAAGGAAGTGTATTCCATAGAAGAATAGATTGGATGTAGAAGAAAGAATGTTCTTCTATTTTATAAATCAATTCTTGGCGTGCGTTTACTATAATTACATTATTTTTACATCTGGTAATATATGAAACCGCTTATAAAATTGACTTATATTGGATGAAGTTGACAAAAATTACAACTAACATTCATTTAATATCCTAAAATACTCGTTGACTTTAACTAAACTGTTGGAAATTATAAGAACTGTAAAGTAGTGTGTGAACAACATTATAGAACTAATAATTGCTATAATAATATGCGGTTAGGTCTACTAACTAATCTAGTCTCAAGCTTAACAAAAATCTAAATGTAAAAAATAAAATCTTATTCCCAAATTATACTTTCGGTAATCATTCTTCATTATTCATTCATCATATATACCTTAGACATTAGAATACAACGGATTGATTCCTCAAGACAATAAATTATTAAAATAATAAATCCTAATCAAGCTGGAGACCATCAGAGTTGTTTGTTTTTATATTAACCTTCGCTCTTGACCGAATTCAGTTTTTATCACTAGTAAAAAGTTGTTTAATATGTCGATTACCTATAAAAATGAGACAATAGGAAAACAATGGAAAGCTGGCATAAACGCCAGATTAGTGCTCAAGGGGTTAAGATATTTTTTGTCTGTATAAATGATTTTATAATTTGAAAGAAATACTGTAATTGAAATCAATAGCAAAAAAAGAGGTTAAAGAAAAAACGTTTGTATAGTTTTATATACAAATCGAGATTGAAGAGTCGATATAACGAGCAAATATAAGGCGATAGAAACTTCTAAACGACTTGTTTGCGGAGACCGCTATACGTATCAGTGATGGGTGTAATACGTGTTTAGTTCCCTGCTGATGTGTGAGATTTCTTCGATTCGCACTTGGAGTAACTATTACATTATTATGTTTTAGTTTAGTTTTAACAACAATTAAAGCAGTTAAAGCTTAAAAGTCAATCATTTGAAGTGTTTTGTTTTTGTAACTGGCTAACATTGTTGACCTGTAACGCCTTGATAACTTCACCGGACTTTGAGGCGCGTACTTAAGAGGATATGCGTTCAAAGAAATATTTGAAAAGTAGGTATTTCAGAAATCTATTGCTATCGCGATGCCCCTCCCAAAGAAAGAGTTATAAAGCACGAATGGAACAATTTCACCTCGGGCTGATTTTACCAACACAAAATAGACGAAAACTTCACTTCGTAGTGCCCTGTTTCCTCCTCCAAAGCTGGACCGATTTCTAATTTTCTTTCAATTATAGAATAAGAAAAGCTTTGGCTATGTTTCTACATTTAGCTTTTTTAAATTTAATTCATCAAATTTGGCTAACGTTTGGTAAATATTAATCATTTTTTGCATTTTCAAAGGCTCCTAGTTTCTACATTAATTTATGGGAAAAATTCAAACATACGGGCATGGCGGTGGTCGATATATTATTAATTTACATTATTTCTCTTTCTTATATTAATGTAACATAGTAATTATAATAAAAGGTAATCTAAAAAAACTATTTATTCTATATTGTAACTATCATCATATTAATTCGTATTTTAACTATTTCATTTATTACTTTAAATCTTTATTTTATCATATACAACTCAATATTTTAATGCCGATCAATATGCACGCAGTGATTTCGTATAATTAAAAGAAAGCACAAGATTATATACCACTTTGGTTTCACATTAATTATTTTACGAGGTATTCTTTGATGAAAATTCTTTTGTATAAATAAATAAAAAAAACTAATGAGCAAATTTCTTCTTTCTATAAATTTATTGTTAAATTATTTTACGTTAAAATTATGAGTTTCAACTGTAATTACTAATTTATAAACTAAACAGAGATAATAATGTAAAAAAAACGGTAGAAAAAGAACAATTCATTTTTCCCACGGGTCGTACCGCGGACGGCGTATAACCAAAGCTTGTAAGTATGCAAATTCCTATTGACAAAAACCCTTTTGGGATTAAGTTACGATATGTGTTTTTGTATACAAACAGGTTACGTTCCAATAACGTTTGATCCAAAATAAATATTGAGTTTCGGTTCGGTCGCTCGAAGCTTCGTTTATTTTCAACTAAGTACTCCCCTATCGTGAAACATCCAACGCTCATTTGTGCTTTACGACGCTATATCAACGTCTAACTTTTATTTTCAACAAGTGAACCGAACCGTCTCCCGTGTCACTGCTGTAATAACCATGTTTTCGACTAAATGTGAGGAACGGCTTATTCCAGCCGTTTGGTCGTGAATCATAAAGTTATCCGAGTTACTTCGACTGTAATAAACGTTAAGGAGAATAAAAACTTGGTATAACATCATAATATTCTCAATAAATAGTTCATTCATAAAATGGGAAAATTATATAGTTAAATCATCATCTCCTTACCCTTTTCCCATTTTCATTTGGGGTCGGCGCAACATGTCTTCCTCTTCCATTCCTCTCTGTTTGTTGTCACTTCAGCATTCACTCCTTTCCTAAGCATATCATTTTGCACACAGTCCATCTATCTCTTCTTTAGTCTTCCCCTTCCCATGTAATCGTCCACATTCATATCCA
Source organism: Samia ricini (assembly GCA_014132275.2). Lineage (NCBI taxonomy): Eukaryota > Metazoa > Arthropoda > Insecta > Lepidoptera > Saturniidae > Samia > Samia ricini. The sequence continues at coordinate 25,648,443 of AP028159.1, read as the reverse complement.
ATACCTTTCTTACAACATCCTCTTTCTTCCTGCGCATCACATGTCCATACCAGAACAAACGACCGCCTCTTAACTTGTCTGTTATTGGCGCCACTTTCAAACTTCCTCTAAATACACTCGTTTCTAATCCTGTCCATTCTTGTTGCCCGACACATCCACCTCAACAATCGCATCTCAGCTGCATGTAATCTTCTTTCGTCCGTCACCTTATCATCATAATGTTCTATATAAACAGTTTATTCTTAAAATGGGAAAATTATATAGTTAAATAATCAATAATGAAATTTTCTGATTCTGATTTTGAATATTTTGATCGTTTTAAATATAATATTATTTTCGTTTGTAGTTCGATGATGACAACGAAAATATGTAGAGCTAATAATCATGAAACTATGACTTACTGTGGATAGCTTAATTCTGATTTTATATATTATTTTCATGCATATATTATATATAATTTATATTTGTAAATTAAATATTAGAATATGGTGTGCGTTTATTTCGAAAACAATTATTTAAAAAAGAGGTGTTGTTACCTTTCGCAAAGGTCTTAACGGAGGATATTATTATTATTGTTTTAATTCTGTAAATTAGTAGGTATAAATATTATATTAACAGTTTATATTGACACAAAATGTATTGAGATAGAAATTTAACTCAAATTGAGCTAAAAAAAAAGGTAAATAAGTTTAGAAGCAAAGAACTGAGTTCAAACTGATAGCGGTGTGATAAAATAAGTTACAATAACAGATAATTATTATGTATCAGATACATTATTAAGCCTCGATATATCGAATAGTGCCTATTGATAATAATACAATTCTTATACCTCTATTTAAATTTAAGGCTCATTTTAACTAACCGAAAAACAATCGTATCGAAATTAGCTATACAATTATAACGTAAATTCTGTGATGTACTGTGTGTACATTATTTTAATAAAATTATAATCATGTGTTTTTCCATTTAACAAAAAAATCCCATATAGATTAATTATCTACTGCGCAATGTGAACTTTTGTTATACCTAATGTAAACTAAGTGATTATTCATCTATATATAACTAAAATATTGAGTATTTTAAGCATAATCCTGGTGAATTTACTATTAACGTTGTTTTACTATCATGCAGAAAATTTGTACACGACAGTTCAGTTTAGATAATGTTATCTATTTCTTATAAATCGCAACATTTTCATAATGGACTATCTATCATAGTTAATACTTTATAGCACCCACTACTTTATTCACTTCTTTCGGTTAGTGGAAGCGATGATGGCGCAGCGAGTAGTGCAGTGCGGCCGGATTCCGCGTCAATGTTTGCGGGTTCAAATCCATTGGTGGATTTGTGGATTGGTCCCGACTCTAAAATCGGCCTGAACTTTCTTTAAAGGAAAACATCGTGAGGAAACCATAGCATTGTGGTAGGGTATTTTGTAATGACGCCCGCCTGGGTAGCTACCACTCTTCAAGCTTGAAAACCTGTCGCTAAATACAAACAGGTGTGTTCCGGCAGCATCACCTGAGAACCAGTACCTCAGGCTTAGTTTGTTTACCATCCCGGACCACAACGTCACTTAACATCAGGTGAGATTGTGGTCAAAGAAATAGTATTTTGATAGAGTATTTATATGGTATGATGTTAGCTATTAGCGTCTAAGTAAACTCTAATAAATTACCTTTGTGAACTTTTGGTGTCCTTTAACTTGAGTTACAGTAAACTTCGTTTGGCAAATGTACATAGGTACTGGCAACGACGTGAAAATAATTTGGCTGGGAATACGAGACGTTTAAGTTAAGGGTGGGTTGTTAGAATCTTATATAAAATGCCGATTAACGATCAGCTTACAATTAGTCTAATTTTTGTAGACTTTTACATCAATGTTAGGGAATAGAAAAGAAATGAGTAATGAGGATAATTCCAAAGAAAGATTCCAATGCTGGATATATTACTCCCTTAAGGATCTCCACAACGAATGGTCTTACACCACTCGCATTTAGATATTTGTATTATTAATATAAATAAATCTATCTAATCTGTTTTGTTCTGAGATTTATGTAAAGTGACTTCAAAGACAAAAATAAGGTTAATACATAGATAAAATAAGTATTTCTTTTGAAATTGCTCCATTTTAATCTTTTCAAGTAATCTTATAATACTTTATTTTATCTGTTTTCTTTTGATATTTTTATGTTAATTGATTTTATTTCTTAAAAAAATCGAAGTAAATCCATACCTAATAAGTATTTATTTTGAAATTGCTTCATTTTAATCTTTGAAGATAATATTGTAAGATTTTAAGTCTCGTATATTGCTATAGGCAATTACAAGACATACAAAACGAAAGTATTACATCGATTTGTTGCTCGTGGATTGCGTTATCAAGTATTACAGATTTTTTTACACGGTTTAGGCTCAGTGCTTTGACCACAATCTCACCTGATGTTAAGTGACGATGGGGCCCAGGATGGTAAACACACTAAGCCTGAGGTACTGTTTCTCAAGTGATGCTGCCGGAAAACAACTATTGGTATTTTGCGACATTTCGAACATGAGAGTGGTAGCTACCCAGGCGGGCATTGTTTGAAAATGCTCTACCACCATGCTAAGGTGTCCTCACGATGTTTTCCTTAACCGAAAGCTCAGGCTGATTTTAGAGTCGGATTGGTGGATTAGCAACAATTGACGTGGAATCCGGCCGCACTATCCACTGCGCTACCAGTTACTTGTTCTGAATCATATCTATTCTTCTGATCATCATGATTGCGCCATCTGCATACACATAGGTAATTTTTTATCTCATTAATCAATGATGCTTTTCTTTGTAACAAAGAATATGCATCAGTAAACAAAAATATATTATTTTAAACCCAAAATAATCATCAACTTCATAGCCTAATATTATTCATCTGAAGAGCCTGTTATTTGATTAACAAGACATCGATTTGTCAAGCCTCTGCGTGGAGGGTTTTCTTTTGATCGTGTCTGTACGGATAATTTTATGTGAATAATTGAGTCTTTTAAGCTGAGAGTAGGTACTTAATGTTTCATAGTATATTAAATTTAGGAAAAAATTATACGTTGATACTCTATAATTTTTGTCTACTAATGCTTCTGAGAAGCATAAAAATTAATTTATCTATGTTATATGTATTAAAATATAACTGTTGTATTTTTGTTAATATTTAATTCAAAACAATTTAAGACAAACGAAAAATTGTAGACAATTAATTGAATGGAATAGAAATAATTAATCATGTGTGTTCACCAGGCATACACACAAAATAAGATAGCCCAGTTTTAAATAGTAGAAGGAAATGTAGGGATTGGAAAAAATCAATAGTCGGCAATGTATGCAGTCACGCCAATTCGTTACGCGCACTGTAGAGGTTAGCTGTAAAAAGTAAAAATACTGTTGCTTAATTAATTTATTTGATTGTGCAAAATTGCACTTTTTTTCTGGGAGCTTTTATTCAATTGAACCTACTACCTCCATTGCACCCAAGTTTTACATAAGTACTGATCGAGGGGTTTGCTGGTGGGTTAATATTACTAAATCAAATAATCTCTTGGCCTCATTTGAGTAAGGTTCTGCTTATATACTCTGACAAATTCCTAAGTTTTGGGGTTTCTTACATTCAGATTGTCGCACAATAATTCTGTCCCAGTTCTATTCTTGGAACACTCCAACAGTAAGTGATGTACATAATCAACTATTCCAGATGCGTTACAATTTGGGCATTCTCTTTTCTTCATGAGGTGTTGCACAATCTTGACTGCCCTTAAAATAAACAAAGTTTAAATGGGAGAAAGAACGTATTGGTCTGAGAACCTATATTTTTAAATTCATATTAATAATTATGTTTTTAATTCCATTCATAAACAGTAATTCTTTGTGGCCAGTAAGAAATTGGTGAACTACTCGCAAAATGATAAAGGAGAATAATTTGGTTATTAAATAGTTTCTTTACCCTGAAACACTGTAAATGCATAACAAAACTGCGTGACTAAAAAGTGCGATTAAAAGTTTTCGTACATTTTTCTTACTTCCAAGATAAGCTATACGTAGATAGGTGCGTTTTTACTGTCTGTATCAAACAGAATTGTATACGTGTTTTGTATTCTAGATATCTATACATATATCTGCTTTGAAGATATTTTAGGAGTTGTAAATCTCATAGACCGAAATCTGTTTATTCAATGAATCAATCGAAAAGAAAACCAGAATTAGATAATGCCTGGATACCGAACCAATTTTATTATAATAGAATCAAATAAAAGCTAATAAGGTAAATTAAACGCGATAATCTATACTCATTCGTGAATCGGTGGCTTTTATTTTCACTCAAAAGTCAATTATCCGAATGTATTTTGTCAATTGAAAGATATTTTCGGTTTTTATAAATACTTTCTTACGTGTGAGTCTATCAAGGAATATTACATTAAATGTAGATTTTGACTAAAACATAAATACTTTTTGTTTGTAGAGAAAGTGGAATTTGAAATTGTATCAAAATATGCAATTGTTAAATATTTATGTATTCCGGCCACTTCGTAGCGGTTTCAATGTTAAAGTCATGATATTTTATCATTATTATTATTTAGCTTAGCTTTTACGGTGGCTGTTTCATTTGCCACGTATCGGACGAGGAGTATTGAATCTTTATAATTAATTTAATAATCCGATTCTGAAGTAACATATCCAGTACGGGTTCGAATGTTGAAGAGCCAACCACATATGTATTGAAAGCGCTGCTTTATTGCTGTCAGAAATGTGTGGTTGATAAGTGTTGTGATACTGGACGTTGAAACTCATTACTTATATGTAGCAAGCAACCTATCAAAGGCTGGATTCAGTACTGCTGTTTTTTTTAAACTGGGGCATTTCACGGCAAGCGGACAACCAAAAATATGAGAGGTCCTGAATTGTGTTTATACTCTGGTCAGTTATACTTCTAGTAGACTTGAATATGTACACAGTTTTTTTCAGTTCATCACGAAGATATAATAAATTGCAACTTAACATTATAAAAATGATAATAAAAATATAGCTGCTTCAACTGAGTATTCTTAATATCGATGGTCATAAAGTGATTCTCATATAAGTAGATATTGCCAGTCCCTTGTCGATCAGACATACATTCAACGATGCTGCCAACATACTTGGCAAACAAAGGCCTCGTAGCTGCTCCGAGGTCTACATAAAAGCATTTCTATCAACATTGAGATGTTTTATACCACTATATTTTCTATTGATCTGAAATAAACCTTCGAGAATATGTGAGAGACAATAAATGATAAACGTATTATTATTAGTGGTATTATATTATTATTTTATTTTTATATTATCAATAGGATTATTTTCATATATTGCTTGTACGAGGTAATTAGTTAGCCATTACGATTACTCGGGCAGGTCACGTTTCCTTAATTTCGTTTAGTGAATGCTACAAAAGAAGAAAATGACTCGGTATTTTTGTTGTATATTTTTCTTTTATTTATGAATAAAAGATATGATTCACTATTACGTCGGCTTTTGTCAGTTATTATTAGAACGTTGTATTTTAATGATAAATAATTGTATTTATCATTTCTGATTATAATTAGTAATCTATTTACTTCATCACCTTTTCGTCACCTTATATTATATTATAGGAAAATTAAGATGTCTTAATAAGGAGGTCGGGGAGTTATTAACGGCATAATAGAGTTTCTAATTAGACGCAATTTTGTGTTAAATTCTATGTATGCGTCAAAGGAATATCATCTTAGGTGAAATATTTATATCACAATTCGATATTTCAAACGGAGTATAAGCTTTTATGATAGATAATATTATCAACGACTAGAATGTTAAAGTCGCATGATATCTGACCATGTATTTTCTGTAAATAGACAGTTTTATGTTCAACACGGGGACTCTTTCGACTTTTCTTAGAGCTTACGGTATTTTACTTTATTACGTTAACTTACGGTATTTTATTTTATTGTGAAATGTTATTTTTTTTCTATTTTCTTATATCTCGAATATTTATAAAGGAATATTTTCCATAGCATTTGAGAGGTTAAATAAAATAATATTGATGTAGTCAATGAAACTATATATATTTAAAAACTTACTGTAGATGTATTTAATTCATATCATCATCTCCCTACCCTTTTCCCATTTTTATTTGGGGTCGGCGCAACATGTCTTCCTCTTCCATTCCTCTCTATTTGTTGTCATCTCCGCATTCACTCCTTTTCTACACATATCATGTTTCACACAATCCATCCATCTTTTCTTTGGTCTTCCCCTTCCCATGTAACCGTCCACATTCATATCCAATACCTTTCTTACAACATTCTCTGTGTTCATATGTGTTGAATAAAAATTTATATTGAAGATTAACTTCTATTCGATCGTAATTGATATCCGTTATCATTAAATTGTTATGACACACATAATAAGTGTAATGTGTATTGCATTGAAGCCTGAACTAGTAGGCTCTTGAAATTGAAGTGCGTGTGATTAAGTGCTTAATTAATCTAGATCCGCGATTAATTGTACTCGATCTGGGTATAGATAGGTGTTGGGACATTAGTGTACATTATCTATACTAATAAATTAAATTGAAGTGTCTGTTTGTAATGTTAAAACTTTTTTTTTACTAAACAGGTATGTATATAAGATACCTATACCGAAAATACAATTTTTAAATGTTTGTCTGTCTGTCTATTTCTTTCGGGTAATCTCCCGAACGGCTGGACAGATTATCACGGGACTTTTTTTGGTAGATAGCTGAAGTTACTCCGGGTAACTTAGGGCACTTTTAACTTTCGAAAATAATTATGGTACCGCGTAAAAAAATTCAAACTCAAAGAAATAAAAATCCGATTCAATGCAATTTATGGGCAAATGCTTTAGTTTATGAGAATTATTTTTATTTGATTTACGATTTGATACTGGAGCGGGACGAGACGAGGTGCATGAGATACGAGGATAGAAGAGTAGGGGAGAGGAGAGGTGAGACGAGGTGCGGAGATTGAGGAGAGAGGGATGTGTTATTTTAAAGCTGGTATAATATAATATTTAACCTTGTTATGGTAATATATAAAAAAATGTACGTATGTTAAATTTTATAAATGGTAATATTTTTCTTATTTTATTAATCTTCATTTACTAATATACATAACTTTCAAGTTTAACAGCTCGAGTAAACTACTGCAGGGCTTTGGTAAACCATAGTAATTTATAGATTGTTCGTTTTAAATGTAACAACATGGAAGAAAAATTGCTTAGTTAAATTTATGAATGGACGAGTAGAATAATAGATTGCAACACGTATAAGATATTTTAGTTCGCATGATGCATGTTGAAATCGTGTTATAATAACGTCGTAATAATGTAGATTTTATATGCAATAAAACACGAGTTAACTCATTCGATCGCTAGTTATACAAGAATATATCTTGATATTAAAGTCTGTTATAATATCGTACCTGCGTTTAAAATGTAGGCGTAGATATAGTCGCGTGTAAGCAGATAAAATAACTAGAAATAACAAAAAAGAATCTAAAATATAAAAAATATATGCAATTTATAAAAATACCGTTATACTATTCCGAGGACACGGGATTTTCCGTCATGTTTTAATATCAAAAACATTTTCGCATGAATTATTCATTGCTTCGTTACACTGTTTTCATTATTTTACAGAGCTAGGTAAATTTTTTAGTTATTAACTGTGTAAAGTTATGGACATACTTGAAATATTTTAGTGACGATTATACAACTTGATTTATTTTTATGTATTAACATTGAGTTCTCTGTGAACGTATAAAGTGCTGTCTTGCTATATTAAGTATCTTATTAGGAACTAGAACCTAGGCGTGGTCTCAGCCGAAAACTTGGTGGGAGAAAGGTGTTCATATTTTGAGGGTAGTGTGTTTCGCGTATTTTTCAAAATTATTTTCAATACCTAGTTATTTTTTATTTCATTGTTTGCGGTTTTAAGCAGAAAGCTAATAATTAAACGTTTCGTAAATCTTTGTAGTTGTAAAGTATTTGGGCTTTGGACCGCTATTATAAATAAAACTCTAGCTTAAAAAAACAGGAACAACATTATCATTTTAACCTAAAGACGGACACTGCTAGACATACGCCTCTCCCAAAGATCTCAACAAGGGCCGGTCTTACGCCATCCGTATCCAGGGGATTCTCGCGACTTTCACTAAGTCGTCGATGAAACTTTTTAGGGGCCTAAGTCGCCTTTTCCGGTACGCGGTCGCCACCGGAGTAGCCGTTAATCACGCGTACTGTTACTTAAGTTTGACAAATCTTCTGGCAAAATCGATGATTTTGGTTCTTTTACGGATCTCCTCACTCAGGGTTCGATCACGCACACGCAAACTCCGAGCACAGCCCTATCCATTGCCCTTTTTATGAGGCCCTTTGTAAATGACCACGTCTCAGTGCATCTTAGAAATATCAGCTTAGAAATGGAATCCGATAACCATCGCTGTACCATCGTCGCTTCAAAAGATTATAAATTAAAGATTTAAAGACATGGACATTATTTTAGAGGTTTCATTTTCTGAAATTTGTCTTTGTACTTGGAGTGACGGAGAACTTACTGACGTATATTATCTACATTTTTATAGTGACTAGCTGTGCACGCTACTCCGCTCGCGTATACTACCAAATAGAGATTGCTTTTTATATAATTTAATAATACAGATATAAGGAAGATATAGTAACGTAGGTACTAAAGCATGACCACATAATTTATCTACGATTTGAAATAAAAATCATGTAAATCGGTTTAATGGCTCTAGAGAAACAATAAGCCAATTAACGGACAGACAGAAAGATAGACGTTGCCTTTTTATAATGTAAAGAGGTCCATTACAGTGATTTCCTTCAGCGTGTAGCGTTTCGGTATCAGTCAAGTTTTATATGACCAAGATAGCGTGCTGACTACGACTGTTGATCGATGTTAGTCTCTTTACACTTAGCGTTTCTCTTAGAATCTTTTATCCCGTCGTTTACCTATGTAAGCCTATATTTATTTTGTTGTTTACACTGATTAGCTTGCTGTTTTCCAATACCAAGCTGCCTCGAGTTCAAGTACCTCGGCTCACTCTTGCAAAGCAATGGCGAAATAGACCGTTCTGTAAAGCACATAATTAACGCAGCATGGATGAAATGGCGGCAGGTGCCGGCTATTACGTGTTATCCATCCCTTTGAACTTAAAGGGGAAAATTTACAAGAACATAATACGACCTGTCGTCTTGAATGGATCATAACGTTGTCTCATAAAGGCGACGGACGAAAGTAGAATGCATGCACCTGAGATGCGAATGTTGAGGTGGATGTATGGGGTAACAAGAATGGACAGGATTAGGAATGGGTTCATTAGATAAAGTTTAAAACTGGCGCCAATAACAGAGAAGTAAGAAGCAGTCGTCTGTCCTGGTATGGACATGTGATGCGCAGGGAGTAAGAGGGTGTTTTAAGTAAAGGTATTGTATTGCATTGGTATGTGGTAATGTGGACGGTTACATGGGAAGGGGAAGACCAAAGAAAAGATGGATGGACTGTGTGAAAGATGATTAGGAAGGGAATGAATGCGAAGATGACAGCAAATAGAGAGGAATAGACAAGGAAGACATGTTGCGCCGACCCCAAATGAAATTGGGAAAAGGGTAAGGAGAGTGATTAGTTTGCTGGGATATTTCCAGCCATGTAAGCAAAGCTTCCCTCTTCTATGGCTATGGTGAGTAGCTCAAGCCGACGAGCATTTCAAGCCGAGGTTGGTACCATTTTGGTGCCCTTATGCTGGCTACCATTTCTAGGGTAAAGCCGTTCCGGTCAACAGCGTTAATCAGATTTAAAAAAAAAAAAAACCTCTTCTATGGTACGGTAAACATTGCCATAATGTTTACGAAATGTGCTTGAATAATTAAAAATAAACAAATTTCCTACGTACCTAATAGTTATTAAGATCTTATTAATACTTGGGTGATCTTTCTTCCGGTGGTTGATTTTTAACTGTAATAGTTATTGAAAATTTTAGGTAAAAATGTTATTTTTATTATTGATAACCCTTAAACTGCTACTAGAAACAAAAAAAAAACTAGTTAGCCATGGGAACTGCCGACAGAAGTAAAAACTCTGAAACTATTTTTTTTAATGTTTACATATCATAATTTCTTCATTGAAATCATTAACATAACCTAACTTTTAACATATAACATTAGTCTAGTTTTTACATCCATTGGCGTTCCGAGCAATAATTACATACATTTTCAAACAGTTTATTCATAATCAAAACATGCTATAGGCTGCGTAAGTATAAATTTTATTATTTCTGAGCGCCAGCACTTAAACGCCATCTTATACTTGTTATACTGTAGCATGTTGACGGCTTAAGTCATAGCATTGGTAACACGAATCTATAAGGTTTTCTCCTACCACGAATCGCATAAGGTCGCTAAAGTAAAAAAAAATAGAGAAGATGATACCCGTTTGGTAAGCCGAAGTGTGCGCACGCACGCTAAGGTCGCTCGCACAAATACGTTTCACGTGTTCGATCTCGTTATCGCCGCCTTCGATGTTCGTTCGCTTGCGTAGCAACAGCCGTTAAATTTATTTAACGGTTGAGGTGACGCAAGCGCGCGCGCCGCGTCGTGTACCCGGTGTGGGTTTCCCGCGCTGCGGTATTTTTGCGAGCGTTAAATACTCGATTTTATAAATCTCATTTATAACTTCGTGTATTTTTTCGAAAAAACGTACTTTTCAGTACGCGCGCGTTTTACGTATACTCACCCTTAAGGTGAGGATACGTGTCGCTTCTCGACATTATTAAAACCCACTCTCTCTTGATTGTGGTCATCACCGGAAACCTAACGGTGCCAACTTAAGGTGGTGTAGGGTTTAGCAGGTTCCCTGGGGACCCCCTTCTGGGGTCTCCAAATATCGGAATCTGGTGTGTGATCACACCGGGTTTCCTTTTTTCTTACCCGACTTCCGCTCCTGCGTCACATCCATCCCCTGGGTGCTGTTTGGGCGTCTGACCCACGTCCTCGGCCCTAGGGCTTGTTAGGGCTTCCCCCTAGGCTCCGTAGGCTCCCAACTACCTTGAGTCATTGCACTTTGACTCAACGGTCACTTGCGAGACTCGCGTAGTCTCTTTAGTTTTTTGGCGCGCCCCCCTGCCCCTCAGGCAGGGAGGTAGTTCACCCCCCCCTGCCCTCTTGCCATCGCGGGATGGCCGACTTCGTGACGACGGAGCGTCAGCTCCTTAGTTTCGTAAAGGTGTTATTGTCGAAGTCTCCCGAACTCGCTCGGGAGTTCGCTACTTTCAAGAATAGCTTGCCGAGCACATCCGCCGCGCTCCCTCAACGCGTCCGTAAACCGGTCGCAAACATCAACGCCCCCGGAGCGTTCTCGCGCGCGTTCTCCAATCGCGTCTCACTCGGGAAGGGACTCTTCCTTCTCCGATTGTAGATCTAGGTCGCGCTCCCGCTCGCGTTCGCGTTCACATTCGCCGCGTCGTCCGCGTTCAGCGGACATTATTAATGTTTCTACAGGAAACAGTTTTTCCCACTTGTCCCCCCAAAACTCGGCTGACAGGCGTCCTAGCCTAATGCCGAACTTCGCCACCACCTCCGCCCAGCTGTCCGGGTCAGACTCGGACAACATGGAGCTGGAGTACCCGCCGCTCGGCAGTGACGGTTTTGTCGCTGCTAGGCGAAAAACCAAAAGGAAGGCGACGGCTTCTCCGCCGCTTTCATCATCACTCTCTGGTCCTAAGATCCTCGCTGCTGAGGATTCGGCCAAACAGCCCACTCCGGTGCCTGTAGCGGCACCGCGAGTTCCCAAACCCGCGGCTAAGTCCTCCCAGGCGCAGCCTAAGAAGGTGCGTCCCCCCCCCCTGTCACGATCCAGGACAAAGCGTCCTGGACTAAAATCTCTGCGGCATTAGCGAGCCGCAAGATCCACTTCACCACCGCGACGAATGTTCGCGATGGTATCATGGTTAAGGTGTCGACCACGGACACCTTCCGCGACCTCACGAGGTTTCTCCGTGAGGCGAAATATGCTCACTTCACTCACGCGTTGGAGGAAGAGAAGTCCCTCCGCGTGGTGATCAAGAGAGTTCCTAAGGAACTCTCTTGTGAAGACATAGCTGTCTCCCTTAGGGAGCAGGGTTTCCCCGACGCTGAAGTGCATCGAATGCACGATCAGCGAGGCAGGAGACCATACAACATGGTCCTTGTATCACTCCCCGCCAACGAGGTTAGCAAGAAGGTCTTCGGTCTGAAGACCCTCTGCGGCCTCTCCCGCATCTGTGTGGAAGTCCCACACAAGAAGTCTTACCCCTCGCAGTGTCACCGCTGCCAGGGGTACGGGCACAGTTCTCGGAGCTGCTTTATGGCTCCGAGATGTGTCAAGTGTCTCGGGGATCATCTCACCCCCGACTGTCCCCGTCCCAAGGACACTTCCGACCCTCCTAGCTGCGTTTTGTGCAGGCAGGAGGGTCATCCCGCCAATTACCGAGGGTGCCCGTGTGCGCCCAAGGTAAGACGCAACCAGCCTAACAAAGGCGGTAGACGCGTTCCTCAGAGGAATGCTGCCCCCCTCCTCCTCCAACCTCAAGTGCCGCCTATGACACTGAGGTCTTTCCCGTGCCTCCCAGGCACGTCGGCGTCGCCTTCCGCGGTGCCGACCCGTCCCGCCGCCCCCCGCCCCGCAGCCCCTCTGGCTCCGTGGGCACCTAGGCCCCAAGCCAAGGCGCAGCCGCGCCTGGCTACCCCCCCTCAGGCCCCTCAGGCCCACTCCACCGGCCTAGACCGGGTTCTCTTCCTCCTGCGCGTCCACGACGTGCAGGATGTCGTCGCGTTCAACACTCTGTTGAACAGCGGCGCCGGAAACGCCGCCGAGTTAGACGCTATAACTCGGTTTCCCGCCATCGCCATGACCCTCCAAGGGCTGGCACGCGCTTCCCAACACCCGTAATCAATGGCTAAGATAAAGCCACGCGGTTTGTCCCTTTCGTTCTTTAACGCGCGGAAACTAGTTCCGCAGCGTGAACTCGTCGCGAACTTCCTCCGCGATCGTCAAATAGACGTGTTTCTTGTCCAGGAAACCCTACTGAAGCCCAAAGATCGCGATCCTAAGATCGCGAATTATAATATCGTTCGGAACGATAGATTGCCCCCAACTAGGGGCGGTGGTACCTTAATTTATTATAAGCGGTCTCTGTATTGCACGCCGCTAGACCCTCCTGAGCTAGAAAACTTAGAGGTTTCTATATGCAGAATCGGAATGACCGGCCATCAGTCGATCGTTCTGGTGTCTGTATATCTCTCGCCCAATAAGCGCATATTAGCTTCCGATTTAGGGAAACTTTTCTCTCTCGGAGACTCAGTCATTATCGCGGGTGATCTCAACTGCGGGCACACCCTTTGGAACAGTTCGAGTAATACCAGTAATGGGATTGCTCTTACTGGGCTGATGGATGAGCTCGATTTTGAGGTCATCGCTCCTTTAGAGCCTACCCACTTCATGCCGCACTGCCGCCCGACAGTGCTAGACGTAGCTATTTTCAAAGGGGTCCGGCTTCCTGTGCGTCTCATACAAGTCGTACACGAACTCGACTCCGACCACCGCCCAGTCATTCTACAGTTAGGTCATTCGGACGACTCTAGCCCGCCAGTTGTGAAGGTCGCGGACTATTTCAAACTCGGCAGATATCTCAAGGACCATCAGTCCTCCCCCCCGCTCGACTTGATCCCCGACGTACTGGATACGCCTGCGGACACGGATCTCGCGATCGCTTCTCTGGTCGAGCATCTCAACACCGGAATCAGGGAGACCTCGAAAGAGGTACAAGCGGCGAACGATCGCCGCTTTATACTCCCTGATGACGTGAGAGCTCTGCTCACCCAGAAGAACGCCGCGACCCGTGCCCACGACGCGTATCCGACTGAGGAAAATCGTGCACGCTTACGTTCCTTGCGTAGAGCGGTGAAAGACCGCATAGATCAGCTCCGTGATAACAGGTGGAACAGTCTCCTCGAGGAGCTGGTACCTTCCCACCTCGCGTACTGGAAGCTTGCACGATCGATGAAGACGGACCGATCCGTCGCTAGTATGCCCCCCCTGGACAGAAACACTCAGGGTCTTCCACCCGCATTTGACGATGACGACAAAGCCGAGTGCTTAGCCGATAGCCTCGAGCAGCAATGTTCCCCCGTCATTGACAACGTTGACGTCCTCCACGTCTCCGAAGTAGAGTCCTCGGTACAGGACCTAGACGCTCTTTCCCCGGTTGTTCCCCTCACACCTGTCACCTGTGATGAGGTCATTACAACCATTAAGGGCCTTAAGCCTAGAAAATCTCCCGGTCCGGACGGGATCAGGAATGAAGTGCTTAAGCTTCTTCCGCCCCGTCTCATCGCGCTACTGGTCTGCATCTTCAATGCGGCCATCAAAAACCACCACTTTCCAGCCGCCTGGAAAGAAGCGATAGTGATAGGTATACACAAGTCTGGCAAAGATGCCAGGTCACCCGATAGTTACCGCCCAATCAGCTTGCTAAGCACAATAGGTAAACTCTACGAGCGGATCCTTCTGAACCGACTCCTCGTAGTGATAGAGGACAAAAATCTCTTGCCTCCCGAACAGTTTGGTTTCAGAGCCAGACACTCTTGCGCGCACCAAGTGCAACGCCTCACGGAGCACATCCTGTCAAATTTTCATCGAACCCCAAACACACCCTGGCGTACGCTCGCTGTCTTCTTCGACGTCGCTAAGGCATTCGACAAGGTCTGGCATGCCGGCCTCGTATTTAAACTAGTTAGGTTAGGCGTCCCTGACACATTAGTTCACATCCTACGCGATTACCTTTCGAATCGTAGTTTCCGCTTTAGAGTAGAGTCCGCTCTCTCTTCAGCCCGCCCGATCCGCGCAGGAGTCCCCCAGGGCTCCATTCTGGCGCCTGTCCTCTTCAACCTTTACATAGCTGACTTACCAGACCTAAATCCGAACCTGAAAGACGACCAGCTCGAAGGAGTGGCGGTTAGTAAGGTTCATTTAGGTCTCTATGCCGATGACACGGTCATCTATTATTCGTTCAGACAAAGAGACACTCTCAGATCCCGAGTCCAAAAGGCTGTTAACATCTTAAGCTTTTGGTACTTGAAGTGGCGCATAGCGATTAACCCGGGAAAGAGCACCGCGATTATGTTCTCCGTAGAGAAATCTGACCCTCCTCGTCCAGTCACTTACCTAGGAGTAGAGATCCCATGGGCGACCGAGGTCAAGTACCTCGGTGTCACACTAGACGCCCACATGACTTTCAAATCTCACGTTTTGAAAGTCAGAAACCGTGCCAACATGGTTATGGGACGTCTTTTCCCTCTTTACAACGCTCGTAGTAGTAAGATGGCCGTCCGCCATAAGATTACATTATACAAAACGGTAGTTAGGCCCATTCTCACTTATTGCGCCCCTGCCTTCGCTTATACAGATCTGTCCTCCTTCCAAGTGGTTCAGAACCGCTTCACCAGGAGAGCCGTAGGTGCCCGGTGGTACGAGAGGGATGTGGACATCCACAGAGACCTCAATCTACCATCCATTCACTCTGTTATGAAATCCCTGTGTCGCGCATTTTTCGATCGCGCAGAGACACACCCGAATCCGCTCATAGCGAAAGCTGTCGCGTACTCCTCCGACCCGCTAGCTCCGAAACCGCTTCGGAGACCGCGTAACGTTCTCACCGATCCCGATGATAAAATCACGTGCGAAAATAGGATCTTTCCTTTTCAACCGATCCAGTATGCGTGCCAGCGCCCACGCCCGCGTAACCGCCGTTCCCGCCGCCGGGGACAGGCGGCTAATTTTGCTCCCGCACACTCTCCGGGTCCCCCTCAGGGCGGCGGCCCAGGACGTGCTTCGTTCCCCAACTGGGGAGGCTCCTGACGTCGCCGCCAGCGCGATACAGTGACACTGCCCATGCATTGAGCATTACACGCACAACACTGCAAACACACTCTTGCACATAACATGCAGGTACATAGGTCCTGTAAGGAACCTTTTTTTTTTTTATTATTATTAATAAAAAATGTAGGGAATAGCTAGGTTCAAACTCGCGAGAGAGTTTTACACTCAGGTGACGGCCAAGCCGAGGTTCGTACCACTTTGGTAACCCTTGAGCTAGTCACCTTATTGCGGCTGAGTGCCTTCAGCACTCGCCCCCAAAGTTCGGTGAAGCTGTAAAGGCCCTTCCGGTCAACAGCGTTAGCTAGGTTCGAAAAAAAAAAAAAAAAAAAAAAAAAAAAAAAAAAAAAAAAAAAAAAAAAAAAAAATAGAGAATCAGTTGGGAAAATAGATGAGAAAAAAGATTAATTGGACTGCCTATTAACGTGTAAACAATGAGAAAACTGTATATAATTATTATAAGCATGAAATCAAATTAAATAGTTATAGATAGATATTGCGAATGATTTAACCTAATTATTAGTATTAACAAAATAAGAATAATAAAAGCCTTTCATGACTGAAGCGTTATTATGAAGAAAAAAATCAGGAAAAATCAACATTAAATGTCAGTAAAGCATAATAAATCCTGAATATTTATTTCCTTTATTCATTTCTTACTTAAATTCTTCGAGTCGTGTTTCGAATACGGAAAACCGAGTCCCGGTTTTGCTTTTTCAAATGGAAATCCATAAATAGGTTGAAGTGTATAGAGCCGCCATTAATTTTCTTTTTGTAGAAAATTGTTCTAAATTGTTTATAGCGTTCGTATCTAGTTATTAATGCGCATACTCGTATATATATATTTTAAATTCTCTATAGGCTCAGTACTTTGCCACGATCTCACTTAATCTTAAGTGACTATGTGGTCCAGGATGATAAACACACTAAGCCTAGAGTTATAGGTTCTCAAGTTATATTGCCAGAACACACCTGTTATTACACCTGGTATTTGGCGATAGGTTTTCAAACTTAAAGGTAGTAGCTACCTAGGCGGGTATTATTAGAAAATGCCCCCTACCTCTATGCTATGCTGACTACAGGATTGGATAGGTGGGTTTGAATCCGTATCCATCTACGCGGAATCCGACTACACAGCCTGAAGTATCCTGTATACAGTGATAAAATTAATTATTTAATTAAGAATATTATTATTAAGAGCAATCTAACAAAAGTATGATTCCCTAATGATTCTATAGGATTTTCTACCTGGAGTATTTTTGTTAGTATTTATTTATTAAATAATAATCTACCTAGATAGTCTGCCAAGAGTAGTCTATCGGGAGTAAACTATTGAGATCAATATGTTGAAAAAAGTTTATAGAAGAATAGAAAATAGAATATAATTTTATAGAAAATTATCTATCCCGGGATAAATTTAAATACCCAGGTGTATGACATAATCTCTCTCTACATCTTGTAAAAAAAATTACTCGGGTAAAAATTTCTTCCTACAAAACTTACTCACAATGGGCCTAATTAGGAAACTAAAAGTTACCCAAAGGGCAATGGAGAGGGCTATGCTCGGAGTTTCTCTGCGTGATCGAATCAGAAATGAGGAGATCCGCAAAAGTACCAAAGTACCTGTCATTGCCCGAAGAATTGCCAAACTGAAGTGGCAATGGGCTGGTCACATTGCTCGTAGAACTGATGCCCGATGGGGCCAATGGGTTCTGAAATGGCTGCCGCGTACTGGAAGATGTAGCGTAGGTAAGCCTCCCACAGGTTAGACCGACGACCTAATGAAGGTCGCGGGAGTCCGCTGGATGCGGTTGGCGCAAGACCGGTCGTCGTGGAGAACTTTGTGGGAGATCTATGCCCAGCAGTGGACATCTTTCTGTTGAATGGATGGATGGAAACTTACTAAATCAGTAATTTGCCAGGTTTTCTCTTTATATGAGCGTCATCTATTTGGATTTATTTAGACATCACGATGAAAATCTTTATATATATAAATCTTCTGTGCGAGTGTATGTGACTAAAGTCCTCTTAAACGGCTGAACCGATTTTAATGAAATTTTTCGTGTCTATTCCTGAGGATTCGAGAATGGTTTAGATTCACAATTTGGTCTAATGGATAATGTTTATTTAATTATTTTTTATTTATGATACGCGAACGAAGTCCCCGCTAGTTTTGTATATTTTAATCTCTAATTCTAATGCTACGGATAGATCACGGGTTTTTATTACTTTTTTTATATTATTTTCATGCTACGAGTGTCTAGTCGTTAAATATTCAAGTATCTACAGAATTATAATAGGATTCCGTGCGTGTGGCTTACTAAACTTAATTAATACATGTCATGCATGTAAAAAGTGAACGAAATTAATTCCCTACTAACACGTCAGTTTACTGTGTGTTTAATAGTTAACTAGGTATATAATTTGCGTATATTTATTATTTAACTAGCTGCGAGCTCGCGGTTGAGCCCGCGTTTCAAATACACTTCACTGCATTTTAAATTTTTCGTATACGGAGTCCTAATTATTTTCCTAGAATTTTTTTAGTACTAAAATAATATAAAAATAATTGACTTGTCAAAACTTTACGTTGAATCGGATTTTATTCATTTTTTAAGAGATTTAATTTTTTTTTACGCGGAACCCTAATTATTTTCGAATATCAAATCAGATTACCCGGAACAAACAGACAGCCAGACAAAAATTAAAAAAATGGATTTTTTAGTATAAGTATCGTATATATTTAGTTTAAAAAAATATTTTTTTTTCCTTATAAACAGAAAAAATAATTTTAATTATTAATATAGATTGGTAGACATATGCATTTATTGTATTTTTTTTACATTGCGTAAGAAACAAATATAAAACCTTTTTAGTATCGTATGAATACATTTATACACATAATAAATATCGCTTAGGTAAATGGCGGTTTCAGAAATAGTATTTTTAACGAAACAACTATAATATAGAAATAGTACACCATTTCAGTGAAATATGATATACGATTTTAGGCGTATTTTATATGCAAACATGACGTCAAATTGATATGGGTCCGTTAAAGGAATGGGTCAGTGAGATATGAGAGTTGGTCAGACATTGTCACGATTATGAAGATTTGGTATTTACATACTATAATATTATATGTATATTATTGATAAAATTTAAGGAGGAGTTACCATCATCTACCATCTAGTTCCGCCCATAACTGTTTTCGGATCGAATTACGTTATTTTTGTACCTATTGGCAAAAATTTATAATCTATAGTAATAAATAAAATTGAAGTGTATGTTTGTAATGTAAACTACTGGGCCTACAAACTTGAAATTTTAAAAGTAGATACCTTTTATAATGTAAGCAGACACTAAGAAAGGATTTTTGGATATTTCACACCTAAGGGGATAAAATATGGGATAAATTGTTGTATGAAAGTCCATCGTTTCAAACTAATAATCACGATATTTAATATATACTTTCTTCTGGTTAGAAATGAATGTAAACGTATATCTACTCAGCGTGATTTTTCTTCACTGCTAACATACATATTACTATGTTGTAATATGGATTCATTCGTAATATCATGTCTTACATCAGGACATCGCTATATCATGTGGGGTTTTCTTCGACTTTGTCCGAATCTTTTCCTTATATTACAGTCATTATGTACCTAAACCAACGAAGATTTTTCTACGTATGTTTCTACATAGGTGGAATTTAATTCATAGTAGTTTTCATTGCTTAAGACTTATATGATACTATCTGTGCCCGCGACACTGTCCACGTGTAATTCCGTACTTATAAAACAATTATTTACATATAATATAGTATTTGTTTCAATTTAATTTATTACAATATAATATAACTTATTGATTATAGTGGAAATTCGTATCATATAAGATATCATATATTCACAATCTATCATGTAACATGATTAATTTTAATTTGTATTTTTTTATACTACGTTTTGATTTTCCGTAATTCATCTTATTAATTTAAGTCTATATTAACTCAAGCTGGATTCTGGTAATGTGTACGAAGTGAGTTAGTGTAATCCTAGAAAAGTGTCAGTGTCTGTCTGTAGTGAACACTGTAAGATATTCACAGTCACTTATTTCGATACAAATACTTTTTTCACTCACTTTAGAGTGAATTTCATTATTTTTAATGGTACTAACAGATATAGGCTTCTTCTTTTATAACTAAGACGTTTAATATAAAGTTTTATGACGCTAAAACAGTCTTAATACTCAAACAAATTTTCATCGCTATTTTCACTCATTATTAAAAAAAAAAATCCTATGAATTACTTCCATATTGAATTTCTTTACAATCCATCGACTAATTTTTGCGTTATGCTCACATACATACACAGAAATAAAAAAAAAAAACATAAAAATTTGGATCCGACTTTTTTGACCGGTGACTTGTTAAAACAATATTGAAATATGATATTAAATTAGTTTTCGTAGTAAAAAGTTACTCGTTCTTTTTTCATTTTTTCTTCTACATCGTTTTCAAGCATAAAATTCTAAGAAGTAATAACAACGCTATAAATTAAGTTACGTTGACATTTGTAATAATATTTTTTAATATAATGTCCAACCCTTTGCTCGGCCGGCACTTATTTATTATATTCGGTCTTGTAAAGAGCTCTTTATATCTATAGTTCAAAAGTAGCTTTGATAAAACCTTTTGTATGGTATGAAATCTATATTCGTATTAACAAAATACTGGCTGACACTCACTGACTGGCGGATTGACTGCCAAACTTATCACGAAATCTCTATAACTAAATACTCGATTGACTTGAATTTTAATATAGTAATTCTTTACTATCACTAAGTACGGATTTTACATAAATCCTTTCCAGAATTGATTTTTTGTCTTTTATGTATTATTATAAATACACACCCATTCACACTAAGTAACAGTTGCCATGGTAATAGTTGCTATGGTAATCGTAACGGAAACGATGTTGCGGGTGCGAACTAAATTTAATATTACAACTGAACTCAGTATAAAGCTAATAATGTGGTGTTCATGACCACGTATCCGTGGAGAAGGTGATCTGTCAATTATCTCGTACAATAATATATCTTCTATTTTCTAATTTTTAAGGAAACTGTTAGTAATGGTAAAAGGTTAACAATTAAAATAATTTGTTAAAAATAACAGATATGAATTATTATCTACTATTAATTATACGGAAATCATCTTTTATTGTTTACTAATAAAATTAGCACTATTAGCTATTGCAGCACTTGATAACAATGCCTTGAAAGTATTATATAAATTTTACGTACTTGTTTCTTTGGATTGGAGACGAAGTAAATATGTCGAGCGCCTGCTAGTACGTGCACGCTAATGTAACATCGAGTAACGATGTATGTATTTTATATTAGGCGCGTTCAAAGAGATATGACGTTATTTCAGGCATCTTAGAGAAGTGTAAGATACATTTATATAAAATTGTATAAACACGTGCCCTTTATCTACGTATAAAGGTAAGGTTACATTGTTGAATCATTACTAAAACTTGATATGGGAGTTATATTTGAATGTTTATTTATAAAATCATTATTATAAATGAAACCTATTTTATTTTGATATGTCTTTGTACTTTGGTATTATAATAACTTAATTTTGAGAACGAAAACTTTAATTACCATTATATATTATTATGAATTAAATTACTTATCTAATATTTTGTAGCTTAAAAAATATAGAATTTGAAAATGTGATTTTTACATACCTACACCTACGTGTACATTCTTCGTGTGTTAAAATAATAATATTCATAAAATTAGATCAACATGTTGGATACATTTTCCCTTATTTTCACTAGATGGTGATACTTGTATCATGTTTATAAATTCAAGATTTGTTTCAAGATCCTGGTCAGGATAATGGGACAAAGTTGTTAAATAACTTCTTTTTTTTAATTTACTGTTCAACCTTGGCCTCTATCACATTTGATGGAAAATGGCGCTGAACTTTTTGACTTTGACTTTTGTAATGCCATCAGTCCTTGATAAGTTTGCAAAGTTTCAATTTCAAGTCTATAAAAATTGAGTTCAATAATTCCGTTACATAGATAGATACAAGTAGAGTGAATATTAATAAATAAAATTTAAGTGTCTGTTTGTAATATCAAATAAATAACAATTTCTTACTAAAGACATATTAATGTATACGATACGAAATCTATACCAAAATTATAATTTTTTAATTTTTTTTCTGTCTGTTTGTTCCGAGTAATCTCCGGAATGGCTGGACCAATTTTGACGGCACTTTTTTTTATAGATAGCGCAAGATATAACTTAGTTACCCTAAGTTTGATTAAGGGTAACACGTAAAAAAATTAAAATTCATAAAAAAAATAATAAAATCCGATTCTACGGGCAAATGTTTGAGTTATTTACTGAAAATCTACTAAAATATATTTTTTTAACATGTCTGTTTGGTACAAGGTTCACTCCGAGGAAGACTACAAAACATTACGCTTTTATATTTCACTTGATCGTAGTCACGGGCATAAGATAGTTTTAAATAAAAATATATTTCTCTGGAGTCGCTCGTAGCTTCGTAAGCCAATAAGACTGTGAAAGACTCGCCCACGAGATCGTCAAATAAAATTTGTGGCCATCGCATCTCTTAACTTACATTATTTTCCATTTGCCACAAGAAAATTGCATTTCACTTCAGCTTCTAACAACCTTTTTACCTTTTAAATTTATTCCGATATCTTTTACTTGTTTTAATTTCAAAAAGCTAAGACTTTATCGTTTTTTTCAGGTGTTTCTTTTTCTCTTATTTATTACTAGCTGTGCCCACTGCTTTACTCGTTTAGAATTAAATCCTTCTGGATGCTATATAATGTCATTACCAACTTTCATCGTATTCGGTTCAGTAATGTTTGCGTGATTGGCGAACAAATTAGTAAAAACCTACAGACAAAAATTTTGAAACTATCGAAATGTTTCCTGTAGCCGATTCTGACACCCCGAATAATATTTTTTCTTAAACATCTTCAATGTACAGTTTTCATCTCGTTAGCCTTTTGTTATAAGTATAGATTCACACGTTTCACATCGTGCTCCTTTAGCAAATTTTCTAGATTATCATCATAATGGTAACTCTATTATTAATCAGAGTAAATATGACAAAGTCATCTCTTTTGTTTACAAGCCCTGACAAAATAAAGTAACATAACTTTACTACAGATAAGTTTTGTTACAATGAATATAATTTATACTACATTGTTTCGTTGGTCCAAATAGTAGTAACGAAAGTTTTCGTGACAACAGAATTATATTTAAAGTAACAAGAATAATTAGTGTTATTACATTTTTGCGTTGAAACGATATTACTAAAATCTCGGATGCGATTGACATATAGTTCAAAGTGGATATAATGAGTGTATTCTTAATGACCTTGAATAGACGAGTGCAGTTTCAAATAATTATCCCTCTGACGAAGACACCACAACACTAAAGTCGACTCGTGACCACGGCTTGTGCAACCAGGGTCAAATGGCGAGAACTTAAATGATAAAAAAGTGGGTGTTCTAGGCCCGATATTACTAAAATTAAGAGATTAACAATGGTAGGTAGCAGTTTAGACTAAATAAATTACCTGTATGGAAAAAGTAAAGCTTAATAAGAAGTCTGTGTACAAAGGCATTTATTGAATGTCAAATCAGTGAAAGGGCTTAACAGAGATAAAAAGATGTAGTGATAGATTTCAATGTGCTAATTATTACAATGAAGTAACATTATAATTAGATTTGTAAATATTAATGATAAAGCACTCAAATATAATTTATAAATATCTTACAAATCATTGTTAATTTTATCAGTTATTACAAGACTCAAGTTTCAAAACGTTATCTTTCAAATAATTTATCAGAGGAACAAGCAGTGACATAAATGTTCGGTTCGCTGAAGTGGTTAGTTAAATTAGTCAAAGAGCCGAAAACTGATGGAGCATTCGAGAATATAAATGGATACCTACGTCGTGTTAAAACTTGCAAAAGAAGATTAATACTAACTTGATGCGAAATATTGAACCACGGATTTGATGGTGTACCTTGTATTTATTTAGGCTTGATCTATCAGTTAAATGGTATAACGCTGACTGTAAAAATGGATGTTGGCATTTTATATGATATCTTATAATTTTTAGACTTATTCAGACCAAAATTGATGAATGAAGAGAATGACTAGAATGGACTGCTTGAAAAATAAACGAACTTGGGATTGATAAGGAAGATAAGTATAGAAGAAGTTAAAACAGCTGTAAGTGGAATGAAGAATGGAAAAGTGGTTGGACCAGATGGAATACCAGTGGAAGAATGGAAGGCTTTAAAATTGGATGGATGGGTGTGGCTGACAATATTCTTTAATAAATTTTTGCAAGAAGAAACTACACCCGAAGAATGGTGCATGAGCTACCTCGTGCCCATATTTAAAAACAAAGGGGATGTTCAGGATTGCAACAATTATCGGGGAATAAAGTTAATGCCACATAGTATGAAAGTATGGGAGAAAATAATTGAGCGACGTCTGCGACAAGATAGTGAGATTTCACGAAACCTGTTTTGTTTTACGCCTGATCGCGGGACAATGGATGCCATTTTTGCGACTCGTCAAGTGTGCGAAAAGTACAGAGTGGCACACAAGAATCTGCATATGGTGTTCGTTGACCTTGAAAAGGCATATGACCGGATTCCTCGTGAAGTCTTGTGATGGGCCCTTAAGAAAAAAGGAGTGCCCGGGAAATACCTGCAGTTGTTTCAAGCCAAATGCAGTACTCAGATTCGGTCTGCTGCTGGTGTCACAGCCAGGTTTGATGTGGCTGTCGGTTTGCACCAGGGATCGGCTCTTAGCCCATACCTCTTCCTGTTAGTAATCGACGCTATTACGTCGGATATACAGAAAGAGGCACCCTGGTGCATGATGTTCGTCGATGACATCGTGCTGGTCGGTGAGAGTGGCCAAGAGGTGCAAAACAGACTGGATGAGTGGCGGCAAAGACTGGAGAATTTAGGCCTAAAAGTTAGCAGAACAAAAACAGAATATTTGTTCTGTGACTTTGGCGGTATCTCCAGTCTGAAGCCAATATCACTCGGAGGAACACCAGTACCAGGCTGTTCTGAATTCCGCTACCTCGGGTCACTCTTGCAGTGTGACGGAGAAATCGACCGCGAAATAAGGCAAAGAATCAACTCAGGTTGGATGAAATGGCGACAGGTCTCTGGTGTGATTTGTGACTCCAGGATGCCCCTTAAATTGAAGGGGAGTATATATAAGTCCATCATAATACCTGTCATATTCTATGGATCAGAATGCTGGGCTAGTAAGAAGATGGAAGAGAAGCGACTGCATGTAGCTGAGATGCGAATGTTGAGATGGATGTGTGGTGTCACAAGAATGGATTAAATAAGAAATTAGTATATTAGAGGGAGTTTGAAAGTTGCGTCAATGGTAGAAAAGTTGAAAGGTTCTCGTTTGTCGTGGTATGGACATGTTGTGAGAAGAGAGGAAGCGCATGTGGGTAAAATAGTAATGAATATGAATGTGGAAGGATGGAAAAGTAGAGGAAGGCCACAGAAAGTATGGATGGAGTGTGTAAGAAATGATATGAAAGAAAAAGGAGTGAATGAAAAGATGACGGCTGATAGGGACGTATGGAAGAAGAAAACATACTGCGCCGACCCCAAGTGAGTTGGGAAAAGGCAGGAGAATGATGATGATCTTCGCTGTCAAAGCAACATTTTAATATAGGCATTGTGAATAATAAAATTTGACTTCTGGAAAAGCGGCAAAACAGACAGTCTATCATTTTAAATTACGTCATCTGGCGACATTTATTATTAACGAAAAACAAACGTTTATATAATGTAAAGAGTGTTTTATTTAAATTTGTTCAGGTAACCTTATTCATATTTAGGTAGGTATTGTTGTTGACGGCTTTAAACGCAGATCAAGGGGAATACGTCGCAGTTACCAGTCCCTCATTGAAGAGCATTCGGATCGAATATTCAATTCGATAAGCAACACTCGAGGCCCTTGAGTTGCAATGATGTGAGACGATCGAATGTAGAAACGGATAAGTGCCATGGGCAACGTTTCAAACAGATGTATTGTAAGAGGTTTTATGGATAAGGGAACATGCTATTGTGAATAGCATAAAGCAGTGGTCGTATCGATCACTACTAAAATTATAACGTTTATATTTGATAGTTATATTACGATTTACGCACATATTGCGTTTAAACGTATTTAAGAATAAACGTAGAAATAAATTTATCATGATGTTCGCTTATTAGAAGGTGTCTCGTTTTCGTAATTATTTTATAATAATAATTGGTCAAATCAGTATCAATTACCCATTGTTTTGTTAGTTTTTTAAATTTCATTTTTATTGTATGTTTAGGCTTCAATGCTATATACGTGAATTTAATTGAGAGGTTACAAATGATGTTTTTTTTTAATTGTTGCGTATTTTCAGTACCTTCACAAACTGGCAAATTAAGTACATTACATCTGTACATTAAATTACATTACATTTTAAAATGTTTTATTCATAGTGGCAGAGATGGTTTAAAATGCGAATGTATTAATTGAGAAGTATAGTTTGTGGTATTTGATAGTGGTGGTGAGTGTGTGGTGCGCGTGGTGGGCGGGTGCCGGCGGCGGGGGCGGGGCGGCGTCATGAGGAGCGCGCGCGCAGCCCGCCCCAGCCGCCATGCAACGCCTGCGCACCACTTTCAAACGCTCAAGGACACCCACACCTGCCGATATGAAGACACAAAGCAGCCTTGAAGTTCCTAAGCAGGTAAACACCTTTATTACTGATGGGACGATGTACGTAGATTCGAACCCACCCAGTGACGTAGCTTCTAAAGGGCTAGGCAGTACCGTGCACCGGGCACTCAAGCTCAGAGGGGCTTCGTACGCAGACCAGTAAACTAACCCACAGTTTCTTAATCTTATTTTGCTCACCACCCACTTTGAGAATATGTTTTTGTATAGAGTCCCCCATGTTAGTTTTTTACCCCTTTAGACTATGTTTTTAATCTGCCTACGCCCTCTCTGCGCTATATCAATGCTCCCTAATTTTCACACCAATACGAGTGTTTCGGCAGCACTTCAGAGTCAATATATCTAGGCTTTGTGTGTTTATCATTCTGGACCACATCGTTACTTGACCAAAATGATGCTGTGGCTATTGAGCAGACACAATACAGCTTGAAGTGATTGATTGTAGCGTGTTTAGAATGCGCAGTATTATTACTTTCGGTAAAGGCAAAAGTAGTGAAGCTTCACTAATTAACTAACATCTGTTTAAAATAAATCACTAATTAGTTTTTGACGTGATGACCACCATATTTAAAAAAATCACATATATACAATATTGTAAAACATAATGTCATTATCTCTCAGTGATATATAAAGTGACCAATTGTTAGAGTTCTTAAAATCGTTAGGGTTGACTGCGGTAACACTTGATCAAAGTAATTTAGAGAAAGCATTAACGCTTGGTCTACTATACTCCGATCTGAAAGGCTTTGTTCGTAATATATAATAGCATACGAAAGCACTTCAACTGTTTTCTGAAGTAGCGAATTATTAGCGCTCGCCTTCAGTTTAAAATGCGGTCCTTTTGTTATGGCTTACAAAATATCTTTCAGATCAGACTGTATTTTGTTTTTGTTTGTTTATGTAATTAATACATTTTTAATTAGGTGCGGTCGGCCTCTTTCGATGAGATCCAACTGGAGGTCGCTCGGGGTGCGAGTGCCAGCGTTCTGCTTTCAGTCCCGCAGCCTGGTGCTCGAAGTAGGTCGTTTGATTCCGCTGGATCCGACGACTCTGGAACTTATCTTGAGGTAAAATAGATATGACTCTATCAATTGTTAATTTAGTGCTTATGTATTAGAATATATAAAATGTAGTCTTTGGTATCAGTTTAGTGCCATCCACACGAATATTTGAACTGAAATAATGACATCTTATAGAACATGACTTAAATTTGTACTTGGCAATTTACATCAGTAATTAACTGATGCTTGTTTTTAGTCATTGCAGAGAGAAGTGAAATTTTTAGAAATAGTGAGTAAACATCAAATTTCTACTTTAGATTTTGAGGGGACTCATATATTAAATATGTGCTATATATAATCTACTCCCTGAAAACAAACAAGCTACAAATGAAATTTCAACAGTAAATTACTTTACGGTTAAACGTTGAGGCGTAAGGATAAATTAAGGCGTTGAAATTAACTATTTACTTCTTATGGGAGTAATACAGTCAAATATTAAGTACAAAATAGTAGATAGATAATGTTATCTATTATTGTAATGTTACAATAATAAATCTAAAATAAATAAAAATCTATTACCAAATTTAATCAGTACATTAATTTTAAGCTCAAATTAGATACATTAAAAAAATGAAATGTTATTAATACACAGTGTTTGATATTTGTAACAGGTACCTCGAATTTGGTCTCGTCGTCGATCAGGAAAAACTACGCCACCATGTGTGCACTGTCGACACATGGAGGCATGGCTCGCACGTCGTAGTGAAGAGCGAACTACACCAGAACGACCACTTGCTTCGTCCTCCGCAGAAGAAGAAGACGATGATGACGAAAGTGAGGCAGAATCTCCAGGAGTCACGTTGGCGCCACCTCCGCCACCCCGGATGTACATACCTCTGCCACCGCAATCACCGCCACCGTCACCCGGCGCGCCTTCATTCGAACTACAACCACCAAACGATGAACCACCCGTTCTTCCACAGAGAAGACGGTCAATATCCCGGCAAGAAGCATTCTTTGTGGAACCGACGGGAAGTTCACTTGAGAACGTCCGTGCATCGGAAGAGGGAGTAGCCAGTACTGCAAGAGATTCTCTAGTTCATGATATTTATTTGGCAGTACCCGAGTTAAAGCGCGATCGAGCCGCTTCAGTAGATTCGTGCTTTTCTAAAGTTTCGGGCGGTGCAAGAGCTGAAGAGGTAAATGGTACGGAAAATTGTTTGACTGTTCCTGGGACAGGGCATCGTTCGCGATCTGTGGATATTGTGTTGCCCACAGCTGAGCAGACTCGTTATAAAGCATTAGCTTTGACTGCTTCTCAAGCCCCGCAGCCAGCACCGCAAGCGGAACGAGAAGATACAGTTCGTGGCGCACGAGTGTCACCAGAAAGCAGGTCAGTATTAATACAATTGTGTACAAAATGTGTTTTGATTTTTTTTTTTACAATTTTAAGTAATAAATTTAAACCATGATTCCGCTTACTGTATTTTTACGTACCTGTATTAGTAAAAACGGAATAAATTCTTAACAAACCTAATAAGATTAAACGAGATAATTCAATTCCAGAAACTCAACGTTCAAGTATTGCTAATTCATCGAAATTCGTTACTCTTGTTCTTTTTTATTTTAAAAGAAGAATGAAGAATTCTGTTATAAAATTATTAGAATTGCTTTGTTTGAAACTTTACACATGAAATAATGAAATATTTGTTTTTTTTTCATTATATAGTATATTAGAAAATTCAAATATTGTTTTGAATTTACTTATTTATTTCATATACAGTACTATGCTTATTCATGTCCATGTAAGTACATGCAAAAAAATAATCAAATGTGTTGTGTACATTTCATTGATAAAGATGTTACTTTGCAGATAACAACAATTGTAAATTATTTGGTTACTAATATTTCTACAGGCGGAACTATCCAAGTAATTTAAAAACGTATTTTGGAATAGTTTATACCATCTAGACTCTGACACCTAGAAGACTAACATAAATTGTTGATATTTGTAATCAATCTTTATGTGACTTACTTACACTTTATAAGATGTGACTTTTATTTACAATCTTTATTTTGTTTACATTTATGTTTATCAACACAAATTTACATTTATGTACACCTTTTGAAGTTTTTTTTGTCTTCGTATACGCATACTGTTATAATTTTCTATGATTTTATTATCATAATTTATATCATTTCGTAAACTCTAATAATGTTACTTTAAAATAATGAATGAAATTGATAGGTGAGAGATATGTATATACATAATTTTCATAACTCATTTTATATTAAAAGTAAACATTAAACAACAATATATTCTTATTTTGTATTTGGAAATTCTTCCCGACATTTTTACTTTCTAACGCAGGTATCATTTACACTCCTAAAATATTTTCAATCTCGAGTGATGATGGAGTTATGACGGTAACCGGAAATCTACGATCAATAAAAGCACTTAGGTTACCCACCAATATAAAGTGAGAGGAACATGCCCTTTACTGGGCAACTAAACTTCGTCCAGAAAAGAATTCCTAAATTTTTTCAAATAACTAATTCGCAACTCCGTCCTTATAGAAGTTTGTATTTTGAAAAATTAGTACAAAAATGTGTAAGAAGTGTGTTTTACCAATTAAGTTGTTTACTTTATTTCACATTTCACTATATCTTACTAATAATAAAAGCGGGCGCCCACGACTTCTTTTACGTGTTTCAACTTGATTAAATGTGGGATACTGTTTTATTCTTTTATAACCTTATCAGTTACCAAACTATACATGCTTCCCTTACAGTATATTTCATTCAAATATATCAATTATTATTTGTTGAGTCTTTATCCAGATTTAACAGATAGTCACAAATATCAGTTTTAAGATAATTGATATTTGTAACACTTTTTACTCCACGCACGGTATTTTATTGAGAAAGAATATGATTATATATAAAAATGATAGGTATTGATAACTTTTGTAGCCTATCAATCGCCTAACATATACTGTATAAATAAAAACAAAATCAAAATCGGTCAACTCGTTTTCAAGTTAAAACCAAAAATATTTTTCCATAATATTTTTTTTATGAATTCTAAAAACAATTTAAAAAACTTTATAGCATATCAATTTCTTCTTGACGTATAATTCTCGAGTACAAAATGTCGCCAAAATCAGTCATTTTCGGATTAAATCCGGGCATAAATAGACAAACATTTTTTTTTAAATATCAGAGTTGAGATTAATGCAGGCTAAAATAAACTGATATTGCAAAATTCGTAAAAAAATTAAATATACAGACAAAACTTCAAATTACTTATTAGTATAGATTATATATGAATAATATAAAATCAAAAGTGGAATAATTTTAGTTGTTCTGTTGTTATGTTTTAAACTGGCAAAATATAAGTGCCAAAAAATACCTACATTTTACATTTTGTACCACTGAGAGTTTTTTCTCAGTAGAGTTTTGAAAACCTAATAGGCAATCCAATAATCCAATGTTAAAATGGAGTAATATCAATTTTAAGGAAATGTATCGATTTCCTTAGATTTTAATTATCTTCCTAACTATTTCATCAAAATATTGCGGATTAATTGGAATTCTCTCACTTGTTTCGTCTAACAACTTGACGATGACATAATATTAGAATTTCTGGTTAGACAATATTAGGTTATTACCTGAGACTTCAAGGTAGATATTTCCTGGTATACGTTGCATCGACTATATTAATTAAATTTTCACGTGCAGACGATCTAGAAATAGGTCTAGTAGGTAGGATGATGGAGAGAAATAATAATATATATATAGATGAGACAATTATTGAAGCGAAAACTTTTATAGAAGATGCTAATATATCCTAAGTATTGTTGAAATTAATGATAATAGTGATGAAACAATATTCATAATTATGCTCATATAAATCCAAATACTATGTACAAGTAATACATGTACAAAATAAACTAAAGTTGATGGTTTTTAAATTAGAAATCAGAAAATTTGAATTTTTGATCCTACTATTAATTTGAAAATGCAAAAAAGCTACTGTTATTTCATAGTTTTCATTTCGGTCGGTAGTTCCCTTCTGACTACAATTATTTAAAAGGGCTGAATATAGCCCGTGCAAGATTCGACCGCTTACCAACTTGGTTAATAGAAATATCACTTATTCATTATTGGCTTCTGAAACTGTTGTTTTCAACGACCACTATGAACGCATGTATAGTTGCTGATTTATACCAAAATTAGATCCTAAACAAATATAAGATGTAATTTGATTACGTAATGTTTCTAAATACGCGCAAAGTGCCTACTGATACTGTTTCCTCTACGATTTAATTGCGCATTCGTTAGACCTGCAATAATTTGACGGGTGTTTATACCCGCTGACAAATTGATTATACGCGATTCATTGATTCGTTAACGTTAATAAGTTATTTGCAATTTATTTTGGGGTTACGTTCCTAGCTTTGTTTAACGATTGTGTTTTATGTACATGAGATAATTTGCTAACAATATCGTTATCATGATTTTATTCCATTGTATTGAAGAATCTGGTCATAATTATGTGGTAATAAGATTATGATTGCCGTGTGGTGCCGGCTAAGAATAGTACCACCCCATTACTTGCCGTGGGTGGTGTAGTAAACTGCGACTAAGGGAAAAACCAGGGAATGGGCAACAGCGTCCTCTGAGCACCACAAGCACCTACTGGCGATCAGGAACCCCCCTGCCAAGCGTAGCGATTATGGCAATCCCTTCCTTACTGGGGCAGACCTATCCAGCAGTGGTCTAATGGTGAATTGGTAGATAGATAGAAGATTATGAATTTGTAAAACAAATATACTTTTTATTTATAGAGCCGTGTTCTGGTCTCAACTTGTGTTTTTATTTAGTTATTATTGGTGGTGGTTGTAGGGTTTCCAAACCCAACTGCATACGGTGATGAACACCTATAGTGATTTGTTTTTACGGATTGATCACAAGTTGGATGGAACAACATTTGTATTGCATTGTGGTAACTATCATGTACAGTGCCTCAACTTTACCAAGCTACAATAAAATAACACATTTATTGATTACTAACGGGCGCTACTTCGCCTACGTATCTTGTAGTAATGAAATGTGGATGTTCTGATTTTGTTTTGTTTTTCACAGCGTATCAGTTACCTGACGACCTATATGTACTTCCCGTAAAAGAAATTGTATTGAAATCGATGTAGCTCTTTTGTGTGGATGATTTTTATTTTTTTATAATTTCCAAAAATTATAATAATAAATTTGTTACTCTATCAATTGCTAATTAACGAATACTTTATGCACACAACTTTTTATTAAAATCGTACAACCCGTTCTTGAGTTTAATTCAAATAAGTAATAGTTATGTTCGTCACTCCGTCCGTATATAATTGTATGTTTTGTTAAAGCCAAAAATCTTTTTGTTTTAAATTAATTATTTTTACAAATTTTGAGAATATTTTCGAAGATCTATATAGCCTATCAACAACTCCTTGACACAGGCTTTCTGCTTACAAAGTTTTGTCAAATTCAGTTAAGCTGACACATACCTACAGACATTGTTTTGATGTCAGATTGTAGATAAGTAACGAATAAAATATACATTTGTCATATAATAAAAAAATGTCCAAAACTTTAGTTTTATTATTAGTATGTATATTGTATAAATTATCATAAATAAACATATATATAATAGCTGTGTGCCCGCGTTTCATATGTTCTTCACTGTGTTTAATTTTTGTACGGAATATTTATTAGTATAGATACATAATAGAATTAGTAACCGCTTTTAAAAATTTCAACCCGTGTGCCTGCGTCTGTGCCCGCGTTTCATATATTTTTCATTGCGTAATATAGTTTTTAATTTTTTTTAATACTGGGCCTTAATTATTTTCCTAAAATTTTTTTTTCTACTAACATTAAGCAAAGGTAACATAACATAAGCTCACGCCTGTTATTCTCGAAGGGCTAGGCAGAGGTGAAATAGCGAATTACAGCACCCACATTTCGCTGAACTTAATTTCTTCCCAGATGTGACAGGGGGCGAGCCTATCGTTATATCGGGCACAAATTCCAGACTCCAGGATGATACTGAGTAGAAAAACCTAATATCATTTGACCCGACCCTGGGATTGCACCCGAGACCTCAGAACGACAGTCATACCTTTAAACAACTGCGCCACCGACAAAGATATTTCTCAAAAATTCAAATACCTGCCAGTAAAACTGTGCATTGAATCGGATTTTATTCCAAATTATACGAGTTCTATTTTTTTACGCAGAACCCTATTTATTTTCGAAAAAAATAAGGTACTTGCGCGGAGTGACTTCAGCTATTTAATAAAAAAAATTGGTCTAAATTGGTCTAGCTGATTCGGAGATCAGCCCAAACAAACAGACAGACAAATATTTGCATTTTATAATACGGACATCATTTTATAGAGTCATAATACTTCTAAATAAAAACTCATGGCAGTAAATATTTTAAAATAAGTAAAGAAATCTAAAGGGAAGAAAAAAATTACAATTGCAAATGCGTAAAAGATCCAAAAGAAATTCAGACATCTCTGTCCGGTTGACATCTGACAAGTGGATATCGGTCGGCCGTTTGACTTGCAAATGGTTGAAGATAAAAATATATTCAAGCTACAAGTGTAGATTATTTGTACGCATTATGTATGTTTTTTGTAACACGATTATTTACTATTTTTATTCCATTCCATTCTTTTTTATTACATTCCAAGTGCATGGGCAAATCGTGCCCTTCTGCCACCGACCCTCCTGCGGCGAAGAGGATCCGCCAAGAGATCCTTCTTCCGGTCCCTTTCTGCGGCCTCCTTCCGTAGCAAAATTTGCTCACAGAAGGAGGCCACAGCATGGCTCTCACCACGCTCGGCAGCGACAGGTCCGGTCCCGTCTCCGCCACCACATTGCGAGTTTACTCGACCCACGCAGTACACTCCGCCAGAGTGTGGTGTGCGGAATCTTCTACAGCGCCGCAGTGATGGCTCTCCGCTGTCAGCTTCCTCCTGGCTATCTTGTGGAGATACCACCCGAAACAACCGTATCCAGATAGTATCTACACAAGACGAAAGCTGAGAGAGCCGTGCCACCTTTCCATCCATTCCTGAAAGACCGGGTGGATGGCGCCTACAGTGCTACGATCGTAGCTCCTCCTCCCAACGACGAAACGCTGCCTCCCTCGCTTTCCTTTTATCTTCTACTACATCTACGTCTGCAAAGCGGAGCCCTCCACCATCCCTCACCGTCGCCGTGAAATGGCACACGGCGGCGAGCACCTCCGCCTCACGCTCCTACGGCAGGGATTCTACGAGCACCAGAGCCGCAGACGCGGACACCGTATACTATCCGCGTCTATTCAGCACACCTATCTTTTTGGATGCCAGCTTGACTCTTTGTATTAGTAAGGGGTGTATCCTGGAATTGTGGGGCTACAGCGAATCGGGGTTTTTTTAGCGGTGAATGCACAAACTTGTGTTTTAGTCAAATTAAATTAATTTAGGTTAAATTGGACTAAATTATTCCGACTCCATTGAGATACTCCTGACAGAAAGTTCTCATTTTCCAAAACAATTTATTAATAAGTGGTGTATCCTGGAATTGAGGGGGGGTACAGCGAAGGGGGGTTTCCTAGTGGTGAATGCACAAACTTGTGTTTTAGTCCAATTGAATTAATTAGGGTTAAATTGGACTACATTATTCCGACTCCATTGAGATACTCCTGACGGAATGTTCTCATTTTCCAAAACAATTTATTAATAAGTGGTGTATCCTGGAATTGAGGAGCTACAGCGAATGGGGGTTTCCTAGCGGTGAAGCACAAACTTGTGTTTTAGTCCAATAAAATTAATTTGGGTTAAATTGGACTAAATTATTCCGACTCCATTGAGATACTCCTGACAGAGTGTTCTCATTTTCCAAACCAATTTGTTCGCGATTTCTTCCGCCTGAACGTAGAATAAAAAGTAATGCGTAATGCTTCACATTTACATGTGATGA
Organism: Samia ricini; assembly: GCA_014132275.2. Lineage (NCBI taxonomy): Eukaryota > Metazoa > Arthropoda > Insecta > Lepidoptera > Saturniidae > Samia > Samia ricini. Next base: position 25,612,601 of record AP028159.1, on the reverse strand, counting down.
AAAAGAGTAGACGGTTTTGAACGTTGTTTGTCATGGCTGTGCTGCTCAGAAGGGAGGCTGCAAACATTACGTAGTATTTTTGATGTGGCTCCATAGACGCAGCGAGAAGACATCTCTCACTGAAAAAAAAATGTTACTAGACCAAACCAAAATTGGCTACTATAGGTACAACTACGAAATTTATAAAAGCTAAAGATATGGTTCCCCGCTTAGCTAGTATTGAAGATAAAACACTGATAATACTAGTGGAGGCCAGGTTTTTCAAGCGATTGTGCAAAACCTAAAGAAAATACTATTAAAAATCAGGAACCATACGTTACAAAGAATGAGTTTAAAAAATTGTCTTTGCATAATCTCGTTCATCAGTACAAAAAGGAAGGCAATAGTATAAATAGTGCAAATGATTTTATTGGTTATTATTCTGCTAAAATCACCATAGAAGAGTGTCACAAAAAAGTGTTTCAGTCACAATTAACCAACCAAAACACTATGTGCCGCCAGCACTGCTGTCAACGGCTCTACCGGCGTCCGTCACAGCTAACGCAGCGGCTACTCAGTGAATTTCGCTAGTAATTTGGTCATAACTTTGTAAATTTTGGTCGTAGAACAAATTTTTTTACACTGTATGTTAAGAATTTCTTAGCCCTGTAAATCTGCATTATAAACTAAAAACGGATCTCATTATTTTAGTGTAAACATAGCGTTTGGTGGTAATATTATTATATTCTACTGAACAATTTACGTTTACGACATAGAGAAATAATATAAATCGTAATTTCACACATTTCTTAGTCTAATTTTATTATGTTGTTAACATGAGGAATGCATGTATGAGCATGAGAATTCGTTCTTCTCTGCTTTTGATATTTTTAGGGTCCATGTTATTGTATCTGATTTATTAGGAATTCGTGCCCTACTAGTTCTCAGTCATAATTATAATATATAAATATATAGATATATAATACATAATATAGATAAATAATCATAGTCAAAACTCTTTTATAGTGACACTTTCCGTGAATAGAATGTTTATATTTAAACCTACCAAGGGGCTTTCGATCCTCATTTATCGGCGGCCATCATCGTTCGTTATTTATTTAACATCAGATAAAGGGCAGCCATTTTGCCGAGATTTACTTAATAGAATAAGTGGTTTGTCTTTTTTCTGTAAATTATGGTTTTTTATTACTGTTTATTTCGTACATAAAAGTATAATTATATAGGGTTCGGTACTATATTAATCTGTAAACAGTTATTGTTAGCTAAACTAATTATAAACTTCAAAACAATTGTCGTATGTATTTAGAAATGCATGTAAATGAATATTTCATGTCGAGGTCGAGAAGTTTGTAAATTAATTATTGATCCGTCGTTTCTTCTTTTATTCTTAATAAAATGTACTACCTAATGAATTTTACGGAAAGTACGTACATTCGGTGTTTTGGATCTTATCAGATGACAGTGAAGCAGTACGTCATCGTAATAACTGAAGAATGTTCTAGAAGATTTCGTTTTGAAGTTTTAGAAGATCAAAAGACCGTGGGTCGACTTAATCATTGTAAAGAACGTTCCTTTTAGGCAAAAACTTTAAACAGTAATGTATACAGTCTATCATAAGACTGGTACTTTTTTTTTATTCGTGCTCTTCAAAATAAATGTACTTTATCTGGTATTAAATAATGTAAACATTACAATTTATCGACAGCGCTATCATTATTCTGTGTTACATCTATCACGGTTGAAACATCTAGGCAAGTCTGTATATACTAATACCTAGAAAACCCTGGGGTATAAAGAAAACAAACATAGGGGTTCAAGTACTAAATTTATTTAACATACAAAAAAAAATAATCTGGCTGAGTTACAAAAATAAAAAGATCTCACCCGGCTAGGTTGGCTACTTAAATCGGTGAAAATATCTGTGTGGGATATCAAGGCTTTTTTAAATAAAATAAAGCAGATTTATTGCCCTTTGATGGGAATGAAGGATGCGATGAAAGTGATATCACCATGGAAGAGATTATAGAAGAGTTGATGAATATGAAAGTGGGTAAGGCTGCAGGGTATAACAGGGTTACAGTTGAAATGCTAAAGACTGGACAGGGTCAGCAAGTCAGCTTTACCGCCTTTATAATCTGTGCTGGAGTAGCGGCTTAGTCCCAGAAGATTGGTGTAAGGCCGTCATCGTGCCTCTCTATAAAGAAAAAGGGTCGCAACAAGATTGTAAAAGCTATAGAGGCATTAGCTTGCTCAGCACCGTCGGAAAACTGTATGCAAAAGTTTTGAATAAAAATTTTTGGCGGGTAGTCAAAAGGTCTATTGCGCGTTCGTAGATTTGGAAAAGGCTTACGACAGAGTGATACAAAATGAATTGTGGGCGACGTTGTCTATGTATGGGGTGAGCGGCAACTTGATACGAGCATTGAGATCACTCTATGAGGGTTCTAGTGCTTGTGTCAGGGTAAACGGGGCGTACACAGACTGGTTTAATATCGAGAAAGGTGTTAGACAGGGTTGTGTTGCGTCTCCAGGGCTGTTTAACTTATACGTAGACAATTGCTTGAAAGACTTGAAAGAAAGTAAGTATGGATTAAAAATGAATGGTCTGACTGTCAAATGCCTCCTGTATGCTGATGACCAGGTTATACTGGCATCATCGGCGGAGGAGTTGCAGGCGATGGTCAGTATTGTGAACAGGACCCTTAAAAGTAAAGGAATGAAAGTGAATGTTAGTAAAACGAAGGTAATGGTATTTGAAAGAGAAGAAAGTATGACAGATTGCGTAATTTCGATCGAAGGAGAAAGAGTGGAACAAGTGAAAGAGTTTGTGTACTTGGGATCAAAGGTTACGAGAGATGGAAAGTGTGACGATGGTATTTAGCGAAGAGTTTTGTTAGGGAATAGAGTGAACGGGGCCCTGCGTAACTTCATGTGCAGCCAGAAAGTGACTGAAAAGGCGCGTTTGGCTGTGCATCGAGGAGTCCTGGGCCCTACACTTAGGTATGGTAGTGAATGCTGGGTTTAGCAGAAGAAGCATGAAAGTAAGATTAACGCGGTGGAAATGAGAAGTCTGAGAAGTATAGCTGGAGTGAAAATGATTGACAAAGTCAGGAATAGTATGATAAGGGAACGCTGTGGTGTGGTAGAGGATGTGATGACCAAAATAGAGAAAGGTATGCTTAGTTGGTTTGGGCATGTAGAGAGGATGGATGAGAGAAGATTAACGAAATTAATTTATAAGGCGAGGGTGAATGGGCAAGTCGGTAAGGGTCGAACTAGGCGAACGTATCTAGACCAAATCAATCATGTGTTAAATAAAGGCCAGGTAAAAAGTACTCATAACCGACGAGCATGTATGAAAGCGCTCATGAAAGTAGAGGAAGCGGGAGAAAGGCGTGATGATATGTATATAGAAAAGGAAAGAAAAGAAAAAGTTCATAAACTTAAACATAAACTAAATTACAAAATTAAAACAAAAAAGAAAAAGAAGGGTTCTTAGCTCCTGAGGTCAAAGACAACGCGAGGAGCTCCTCAGTACTCCACGCTGTGACTCAGGGCCTTCCAAAGGAGCTGATGTGCAGCTGACGGAAGCGGCGAGCGATCAGGCGCACTCGGGCTCAATTGTCCTACCACTTATGTACCTACCTATGGATCTACATTAGTTTGAACTGGAACGAGATGCTCCGAAGCGAAACTATGGTTTTTTTTTTGACGGGGGGAAATGCATTTACCGAGATCATTTACCGAAGTCCCCCAATGCAATAGGTAAGGGGGCACGGAGGGACGAACTCCGTGCTAGTGTGGGACTCGCCTGGGCGTGAAGCACCCGGAAATACCCACTAAAACCCCCCGGGGCCGTCCGCCGCATTTGAGATGGGGGCGACACGGTGTGGCTTTTGCAAGCACCGCCTCGCACAAAATGCCTACCATTACACATTTTACATATTTTTGTCTAGTAGGTACTATTATTTTTTGCTAAAATACGAGAACTACACGTCCTGTGATCTCCTATAATAAATAATACATGCATTTTGTAACTTTTATAATTGCTAAATATGTATTTATTATCAAGTAACAAACAGTCACATCAACATATAAAAACAACAAAAACACAATGAAAAAAATAGACCTATAGTTCCCTATATACATAACAGTTACATACATATTGTGTGTTATAGTATACACTAGCTGCGTGTCCGCGATGGGGGGGGGGGGGGGGGGCAAAACGTGTCTCGTTCCCCAACTGGGGAGGCTCTTGACGTCGCCGCCAGCGCGATACAGTGACACTGCCCATGCATTGAGCATTACACGCACAACACTCCATACAGACTCCTGCACATAACACGCAGGTACATAGGTCCTGTAAGGAACCTGTTTTTTATATCAATAAAAAATGTAGGGAACAGCTAGGACACAACTCGCGAGTGAGTTTGAATACTCGGGTGACGGCCAAGCCGAGGTTCGTACCACTTTGGTAGCCCTTGTGCTAGTCACCTTATTGCAGCTGTAAGAGTACTGAAGCTGTAAAGGCCCTTCCGGTCAATAGCATTAGCTAGGTAAAAAAAAAAAAGAGTGCCCGCGGTTTCGGCTCGGTTTATATTTTTCGCTGGCTAATATAGTTTTGATTTTTTTATATGTAACCCTAATTATTTTCCTTTTTTTGCTAACATTAAGCAAAGATATCCCCCACAAATTCAAATACCTGCCAGTAAAACTGAATTTATTCTCAATTTCAGAAGTTTTAATTTTTTTACGCGTAACCTTAATTATTTTCAAAAAATTAAACTTAGGCTAAGTGACGCGGAGTAACTTCAGATATCTGTCAAAAAGGTCCGGTCAAAATCGGTCCTGCCATTCCGGAGATTACACGCAACAGACAGACAACATTTAAAACAATTGTAATTTTGGTATAGGTATCGTATATATATATATATATACATAATATGTCTTTAGTAAAAAATTGTTATTCTGATATTACAAACAGACACTTCAATTTTATTTATTATAAAAAATTAATAATCAATTAGATAAGTTAAATATTAATGTAGAATAGGTTTTTTGAGTCTGAAGTCGTCTTGAATTCTATCTCAATTTAATATTAAGAAATTCATGGCAATTTCCTTAAGCCATTAAAACACTTTGGATTTACGTTTAAATAATATTTTTGTTTGTCTTCTCGGATAATTGGATTTTTTGTTGTGTTAAAACCTCTTTTATCTGGAAAGTTACAACATTTATTACATTTTTAATTTAAAAGTGAGGACTTTAATCAATTTAGGAGCTGTATTTTTCGCTGAGACAATATAAAAGGCGTTCCTTTTAAGAGAGTTACGAATAATTGTTCTATTTCAAGTAACAATTTATTTCATTGATGTTGGTATTCTGCACCTGCTCACAATTAACACGGTAATTTTGGTAATACATAACAACGGTATTGGGGGCAAGTTTTTTTTTTATTACTAAATGCTTACCTACCACGAATACGAAACTTTTAAAATTTCAAATTTTCTTTTAATACCTGCTTTTGTTTAATTCAGACATGTTTCCTCTTGTTCCTGTTCCATTCCTCAAAAAGTAGTACCTTTTTATATATAATTAGATATAAAAGTAAATAGCGTGGTTAAGAATATTATGTACTAGATGTGCCCGCGGTTTCACCCAGTTTAAATTCAGACAATTTAGATTAATTCGTTTTTGCGTGATTGACGAAGAACTTAATAAACAGACAAAAAGAATTTAAACTATCGAAATGTGTTCTGTGGTCTATTCTAAAACCCCGCATATTATTTTTTCTTAAATATCTTCAATGTACAGATTTCGTCTCGTTAGCCTTTTATTATAAGTATCCTAGATGTTACTATAGAGTATTAACTACTCCAATACCAAATTTCATCGAAATCAGTGTAGTAATTTTTTGCGTGATTGGCGAACAAATTAATAAACAGACAACAATTTTTAAACTATCGAAATGTGTTTTGTAGTTGACTCTCAAGCGCCGCATAGCCTTTTATTATAAGTATAGATTAATTTTTTAAGTGTGCTTACACTAATGTCATTATGAGGTGTATAAAATAAATACAGTATATGTGTATTTAGCGATGAAGAATCTGTCATCAGTTCTTTACTCTGGCCCTTTACCTGGGATTTTTTGTACATATGTATATATAAGTATAAAATATACAATAAATTTTCATAAATCGAAATATTTTGTATGTTTATTTTTGATGAAAAAAAATTGTGTAATTGTCCCCACAAAAGAAAATTTCTCAGAAATGTTTTATTTTGCCTATTGAGGAGTATAATATTAATAAAAAGAGTTTTTACTAAAAATTGTGTTACCTTTTCTTTAGAGACTGCTTAATAAATGTTCACTTTAAAGTATGTAGGCAGAGGATATAACTAGTAAAGTTTTCCGAGACGTTAAGATTATGAAAACAAATTGTCAAGTTTGTTTGTTACCTTTGCGGGAGAAATGTTTCAAGAGTTCTGTTGTACGAACAAATACGTTGTTTGTAACTTCTAAGTCGACTCACTCGTATGTGTATTTATTCGAACACTGTAACGTAGGCAAGCCACAGCAATGTTTGAACAAATTTCTAATAATAGTTAAGAACGTTGACTTTAAGTTTTTTTGTACGGAATATTTTACATTCCAACGGAATATTTCGAACATAAATTGATAATATAGTGTTCATCCGGAGGCCCAAAGTCAACGACGACCATTAGTAAGAATTTGAAGAAAGAAAAATACAGATACCAAATTTTTTATTGGTCACGTTAGTACTGGCTTATAACTTCCAAACAAAAACAAAATCGGTTGTTTTGTTTCTTATCTGGCTAACGTTAACTGAAAGGGCCTCTGCAGCGTGCGCTTCACGCGCTCAGGCGACTAAGGTAACTAACACTATCTTGAACTGTTTTATTTTTGACTAGCTGTGTGCCCGCGGTTGCGTCCGCGTTTAGTACGTTCTTCACTGCGTTTTAATTGTTTTATACGGAACCCTAATTAATTTCCTGAAATTTTTAGAAGTTTTATTTTTTGACTTGGAACCCCTAATTATTACCGAAAAACAAAAGTTACGCGGAGTAACTTCAGCTATCTACCAAAAAAAGTCTCATCAAAATCGGTCCAGCCGTTCCGGAGATAACCCGGAACAAACAGGCATACAGACAGACAAACATTTAAAACATTGTATTTGTGGTACAGGTATCGTATATACTCGTACATATATATGTATTTAGTAAAAAAAAATGTTACTTTGACATTAAAAACATATACTTCAATTTTAATTATTAGTATAGATCATCCATAAACTCATTTATATTATCGATTCATATGTGCAGAATATATATTTCATTACAATCACATGAGTCTTATTCAGAGTCAATACAATCTTCTTCCAACATGGATGTTGGAAGTGCGTGGATATCACATTTTTATCGAAATAAGAAATAGATAAAATTCGTTTTTGGAACTCATAAGGCATAATTAGGTGCTTTAGACTTCTCTTAGGTTGTTTTTATTCCTGATGACAGATAATGCTAGAGTAACAACAACCAAACGTTAATGACTGAAGTGAGTTTATAAAAAATTGAGCCATTGTCCTAATAAAGGTATACGTACTGTTACGTTAAGAGAAATTAATAAAATTCTATTACCTATTATAAACATACGTTGTAAAATATTGTTACTTAAAGATGATTTGGATCTAATAATTTTTAACAATTTATAGATAATAATAATGCCGTATATATAATTATGTTTAAAATAATAACGACATGAATATCATAATTTGACTTATGTACTGAACTTGGCATGCGTTAAAGTCCTAATTATCTTTCTCAGTTACATATACAAATGTAGGTCAAAATGAAATTATTTAAAGTGTCATAGTTTTTTTGTTCTAATACAAAATTATTGTTCAATATACATATTTACATATTTGTAAATTTGTAAATTATCATTATCTTTAATATGATTTAATGAATCACGTAGATTGAGTTAGTAAGGATTATTTTACTGTCCCACAAAATTTTAGTATCAGGTGAATATAATGTATTCTACTTAATTAATACTCTCAGTTCAACGTTTACACTGGAATCTACATATGCTGTTGAGTTGAGTCAATTTTCAAGGAGTTTAATATGTGAATTGTGAAATTAATAATGTATGTTAAACGTGAAATGAGAAATTATGCTATTTGTGAACCCTAATAGAGTTAGGTGGTACACCCGTAAGGAATTCGTTCAGAAACCGAGAATTAAGTGCCTTAAGAACTCGTTGAATCTTTAATAAGCACGTTTCAGTTCATTACGAACTCTATTGCAGCAATTCTCAGTGAATAACGAAGTTCGAACTTTTTGTGTTTATTTGTTCGATAACCTTATTTTGTGTAGTTTAAATTTCATTTATTTACTGGCGTAGATTGAAAGCAGTAGAGTCTAAGGAATACGTTGTGATAGAGAAAATTTTGATGTTATTTGACAGTAAGTGAGTATTTTTTAACAACAGTTAACATTAATATTTCCTAACAGTTAGGTAGACCCAACTTTGAAAAAGAAGCCAATAGTCGAATCCAAGAAGCTATGCAGAATCTTTTCGTCCAATATACCGTAGTGTCTAAAAAAGAAAATCTTTGACTAGTGTGTCTTGCCAGTGATGAGAATGAATGCAAAATCACTGCGTGATCGAATTAGTAATGAGGAGAACTGCAGAAGAACCAAACACTGCTTGAACTAAAAAAGCCATGACCGGGACACATTACACGTAGAACCGATACCCAATGGGATCAATAGGTTAAACGTGGATAAGCCCAAACAAGGTGGACTGACAATCTGGTGAAAGTCGTGAAAATCCACTGGATGCGGGTGGCGCAACACTGGTCGTTGTGGAGATCTGGGGAGAAGACCTATGCTCAGCAGTGGACGTCTTTCGGCCGACATGATGAGGATGAGTATTTCTTTCTAAACGTTAGTAAATTCCTTAACTCCAGTATTCGTGTGTTGTAATATAAACTTAATTAATAACCAACTCTAGATTGGTTGGTTACCAACCTAAGGATTGTTAACCGTCATTCCTATATTTTATACTCATCGTCACGTGCGACGTTGATGGTGTATAAATATAAATTTACCAAAATTCAGCTATGAAATATCACTTACCAAGTTATCTTCAAATATCACGATAGATATAATGTTGTAAAACTTTATTTATTTTCTTTCTAAAAGAAAATGTTCGAACTATTAGGAATAATTCTTTGTCTGAACAACAAACAAAAACTTATCAAACTTCTGTAAGCTGTTCTTATAGAGTAGTAAATGAAGTCCTTATAAAGTTGGACGTGACGCTTGTGTTCAATATTTTCAAACATTCTTAGTCCTCGAGAGACCAACGGTAAATGGATTTATTCAATGTGTTTTTGATGTAGTTGCCTGTCTACTATCTGAAATACACAATAATATTTATTATTAACAACGTAAATTGGAAATGTTTTTTTCTAATATTAGGCCATTTCTGTATTGCATAAAAAAGTAGAAGTAGAAATATTTAAGTATCTCCTCTTCCTTGCTAGCAGAAGTAAGCAAATTACTGTTTCACCTCGCGAAATTTAGACATCATTAGTATTACTTACTGGGCCTCAAGCCTCGTATCTATGCACATAACCTCTCGACGCAGACAAATCATAGTTACGATAATACTTCTGTACTTATGTTAAGTGCATTTACATAGCGTCTAATATTCTCTCATTACAAGTTCACATCAAAGAGCGCTCCGCGCGTATCGATGTTTCCATAATTTCCAAAGAGTATTTAACATTCGTAATGAATCCCGCCCTGTAACATAATATTACAGACAGTAGCAAACTATATTAATATAAGAGCAACGAGCACAAACTCCTGAATTCTCTTAGCTATTAATTGAATAATAAAGCACCTTTGCGTCGCGAATATGAGAGAACAACTAGTCTGAGATGATAGGATTGGAAATCATCCGATAAATTAATACCTTGCCTATAAATAATATACTGCTGAATTCTGCTGTCTTACATTACGATATTATACTAGTAAATTTTGTATTGAGAATATTTTATGTACCGAAAAAGTGTCGTAAAATTTACGTATTTTTATGAAATAACGTTACTATTATTGTCGATGATAATGATAAAAATACATTATTGATATTGTCTAGTAAAATGAACTCGAACGATTTAAATTTATGCAATATAATATTGTATGAAAAAAAGGTTAGGTTGTGTTATATCTATGCTAATTAATAAATTGAAGCGTTTTTTTTTTTTTCGTAACCTAGCTAATGCTGTTGTCCGGAAGGGACTATAAAGCTTAACCGAACTTTGTAGGCGAGTGCTGAAGGCACTCAGCCGCAAAAGGTAATTAACACAAGGGTTACCAAAATGGTACGAACCTCGGCTTGGCCGTTACCTGTGTGTAAAAATTCCCGCAGAATTTTAATCCTAGCTAATCCCTATATTTTTTTGTACACATAAAAAAAAGTTCCTTACAGGACCTATGTACCTGCGTGTTGTATGTAGGAGTGTGTGAGCAATGTTGTGAACATTTGGGTAACGGGATACGTATTAGGTTCCCACCGGAGGTGGCCCGAAAATTGAAGCGTAGACTGTTTCGAAACATATATATAATGGAAGACATCAGAAAAATAGTGCGGTGTAGAATCGTTAAAAAAAATTTGCTGTCGTTAATATATAAAATTGAAATGTTTGTTTTTTTTTTAACTGAATACATATGAATGTATATACGATACCTATACCAAAAATACATTTTGTACAATTATTGCCTGTCTGTGTGTTTGTTCCAGCAAATCTCTGAAACGGCTGGATCGATTTAGACGAGACTTTTTTTGTTAGATAGCTAAAGTTACTCCGCGTAACTTAAACTATTTTATTTTTTCGAAAATAATTCGGGTTCCTCGTAAACAAAGTAAAACACATAAAAATTAAAAATGCGATTCAATGCAGTTTTACTAGAAGGTATTTGAATTTGTCAGAAATATATTTGCTTAATGTTAGTAGCGAAACAAATTTGAGAAATTAATGAAGGTCTCGTATATAAAAAAGTTAAAAACTATATTACACAGTAAAAAATATATGAAAACGCTGGCGCAATTGTGGGCACACAGCTAGTACAAAATATACATGACAAATGTTTTGGACTTACATAAATATAGCTGTTCCTACGGCTCCGTTAGCCTATACTCGTAATATTACTAATCTCCAAAAATCATTAGTAAAAATATTAGCAGATATTGTGTTGATCATGATGTTTATTAATCTGGCCATCTTAGTTTAAAAATAGACGTAAGGTCATGTAGGACATTTACAATGTGAATGTAAATTAATTTAGCACAACAGACTTTCATCACTGAAAAACTTGGAAAATAAAAAGGCTAGAAGATAATACCAGTAAAAATGATTTGATTTTTTTAAATTTACAATATTACGATTATTTTTAATAGTAACTCACATATGCAGCATAACAACAGGTTCAGTAATTTATTTTCCTAAAAATTTGACACGAGTATTTTGACAAATTATTATTTTTTTAATTTCTATAGATCATCTTCTTTATTTCCCTACATTAAGCGGAAGAGTTACAACATTTCTTCTTATTCCATTTTCCTCTATCTTCTCAAAATTTAAACTCTTTTTATACACATGTCATTATTCACACAATCCATTTGTACCTTCGTAAACCTAATAGCTCTATATCTATCCATCTCTGTATACTACTCAGCAGTCTTCTTACTTGAATTTCATCTCTCCTCATGACGTGCCTATTTTTCATATCTCCTTTTCAAATCTCTATAAGCTCGAAATGCATATATTTGGCTCATTTATAAGCTGCAGTCCTGGAGAGTAAGAATAAATAAATACAAGTCCTAATTAATTTATAAAATAGAATAAATAAAAATCTAAAGCGTTTTACTTGATGTGAAGCTATAAATCACTTTTATAAAACCGTTCGTGGTGCAGTATTAATTAAAGCTCTGCTTTTGAGTTCTCTTTAATGAGAGTATCGCGTTGGGTTGAAGATATCTTTCCACACAGAATTTATTGCTACTATAAAAGAGGCAGAACTCGAGACTTGGTTAATAGTTTTCTCGTCGTATTTAGTGAAATCGATTTTATTTTATACCGGCTGTGTACCCGCGACTGCGCCCGCGTTTGGTATATTCTTCACTGCATTTGATATTTAATATACGGAACCCTAATTTTTGTTTAGTACTAAGATAAAGTAACACATTTTTCATAAATTCGAGCACTTGCCCGTAAAACTGTGCATTGAATCGGATTTTATTCAATTCTTATGAGTTTTATTTTTTCACGTGGAATCCTAATTATTGTGGAAAATTAAAAGTACCCTAAGTTACCCTGTGTATCTTCAGCTATTTACCAAAGAAGTCCCATCTAAATCCGTCCAGTCATTCCGGAGATTACCTGAAACAAACAGACAGACAGTTAGACAGAGAGACAAACATTATAAAAATTGTATTTTTGGTATATATATCGTATATATTCAAACCTATTAAGTAAAAAAAAGTTGTCATTACAACCAGACACTTCAATTTTATTTTAAACTATAGATATTTAAAGTAATACTTACTTGGTTAGTCTACAAGTTTTCAGTGATTTTGGGCAAGGTTATTTCTTAAACAAAATATGTCTACCTTTCTTTATAAACAAGCGTCAAATGACCACAACGACATCACAGAGTTTTTAGAATTTATTATTTCATAGGCTACGTCTGGCAATGCATGCTACGTATGCTGCGTAACCTACGGATTTTTTTTCTAGTAACCTTTGCAACCATATGCGTAATAACTCACCAAAGTTTCAACATCATTAGATTTATAGTTCAGGAGTACATAGAGGACAAACATCCATCCATTTAACTGCAAAACGTAGACTGCTAGACATAGGTCTCCTCCAAAGATCTCCACAAAGACCGGTGTTATGCCATCCGCAACCATTCCCGTGACCTTCACCAGATCGTCGGTCCACCTTGTTGAAATATACTTTTGCTGCGGTGTACAGTATGCGGCAGCCAATTCCAGAATACGTTGGCTCTATCGATTATCGGTTCTACAAACTATATATGCCCAGCCCACTGCCAATTGAGTTTAGTAATTCTTCGGATAATATCTTTGATACTTCTGAGGATCTCTTCATATCTAATTCGAATGTGTAGTGAATCTCCGAGCATGGCCCTCTCCGTTGCCCTTTGGATAACTTTAAGCTTTCTAATTAGGCTCATTGTAAACGAACACGTCTCAGCGTTGTAATTCTTCACTGGCAACACAAAACTGGTCGAAAACTTTTGTCTTGAGACACTGCGGTATTTCGTATGAGAATATTCTGTGTAGCTTTCTGAACGCGGCCCAACCGAGTTGGATGTTGGACAAATATACTTACATTGATTTTTATTTGTGCAGATTTAAATAACAAAGTCTAATTTGAAACTACGTATAATCTTGGTAGTTTTTTTTTAATTTTTCATTTGTATATAATATTGTATATAATCCGTTAATATTAAAAAATAACCACATATGGAGGATGTTCTAAACTATTAATTATTCTAATTGATAGTACGCGACTATAACAATTTGCGGAATTTCCTATACTTGTGTTAAAATGATGACAGAGTTGAATAAAGGAAAACGTATACTTGCTTATAACGTCTAGGCTGTCACGTCGGCTTTGAACTACAACTTAAAACTCACATAATCTGTTTTAATGTAAGATGTTGATGTTGTTAATTATTGGCTATCAACAGTGATTTATTTGGTTCATACCACAAGGCTTTATCCTCAATAATATACTTATTAATATAGATAAGTTAACGTTTTCCATGATAAAAAGAAATACTCTTCAAAGCGAAAATAATTTATTTATAACATTTAAATGTCACTAAACTAGCGGTAAAATATACTTTTTACAGTGTGGTAAATTGGTTAAGAATAGTACCACCCCATATCTTCCCGTGGGTGTCGTAAAAGGTGACTAAGGGATAAACCCTCGTTATCCTCTGAGTACCACAAATACCTGACTGTAATCGTCAACCTGCCTGCCAAGCGTAGTGATTATGACAATTCCCTCCTTTTCAGGAAGATCTATGATGCCTTTCGATTGAATCAATCAATCAAAATATACCTTTAGTAGTGGTAGTGTGCTCAAAAAAAACGGTTTTGATGACTTCTATATAATTTTTTTACATATGTTATGATTTCAACCTTTAAAATAACATCGAGTGAGACCAGGCGATGAAGTATAGGCCGTCGATCTAAGTTGAAGAGGACGAAAACGCTTTTGGGATATAAAAAAATATTACGCTGGCTGAAAGAAGAAGTCTTATCCTATCCCGACGGGTTATTGCACACCGAGCCCGTCCTTATCTCGATGCGTTTCCTTTCTGTAACCAGAGCAAAACTTGCAGGAAAGCCACCTGTGAGGTTATTGGCCGCCAGCCAAACAAGCCGATGTTGTTTAAGAAGGAACCGAATTACACCGCATTTGGTTAGTGAGTTAGTTCTATCGAGATATCGGTTTATCTAGACATTGTTTTTAAATCGGTTTCATATATCTTACTAAAACTATATATTATTTTTTTAACCGACATAAAAAAGGAGGAGGTTATCAATTCCTCCAAATAAGGAAATCGAGAATATATATATACTTTTGTTATATATATTCCTATGTTAGTTTATATAAGGTGTACAAAATAAGAATAAAACAGAAATTGCACTAACGTGCCTAATACGAACAATATTACGAAGCAAACAAGTGTAATAATAAAGATTTATGTTACGTAAGTTGTTTATACGTGAACTTATGACCGGTAGAACGAATCCTTACCTAAACTAATAATGTTGTTTTCGTATGTACCTACTTAAAGTATGTAAATTTTGCTCTCTACATCCTCCGGTTATTTATTATGTTTAAATACTAGCTGTGAGCCCGCGGCTTTGCCCGATTTGCATATATTCTTTATTGCGTAATACACTTTCGTATATAGAATCGTATCTTGTTCACAATTTCATGAGTTTTAATTTTTTTACTCGGAGCTCTAATTATTTTCATAATTTTTTTTGCTAATAACATAAACCAAAGATATTTCTCATAAGTTCAAATACCTGCCAGGTAAACTGTGCGTTGAATCGGATTTTATTCTCAATTTCATTAGGCGAAGATAAAAGTAACTCATAATAAGTCTCAAACATACAATAAGTCTTGCTTTAATATTATTTTAATCTTTCTTATGAAAAATCTAGAATTTATTCCGAAAAGTTTCTATTTCTGTCGTTATATTTTAGAAATGTATCCCCGGTGTAAATTTATAAACAAAAAGCATAATAAACTAAGAAGAAAATATAAAGTGAGTTAGTAAATTAAATGTTAACTTGAAAGTGTTCTTTAAGTTAAGAGATTATAAATGCCAACATCTTTGATCGTTAATAATATCAATAGTACGTTCATTTTCTATTTGGAGTAAATTTTGAATAATCTGATGCCTGTTTATAAACATTTTTATCGGTTTTAGAATTTCTTAGCTAATGGTAAAGCAAAAATTTGTTTCCTTCAAGTGACAGTTTATGATATACTTAGTTTATTATGTATTTCGAGGTAATTCAATAGTAATTGATTTATTTCTGAAGTATAAGAGCTTTTCTTCCTTAAAGCTTCTTCAAAGCTTGATAAAAAGAATTTACTGTAATTTTATTATTCAAACTCTATCACTTACTTCCTATTCATACATACATACATATCATCACGCCTTTCTCCCGTGGGGTAGGCAGGGATTACGTCCTTCCACTTGCTACAATCTTGACACACCTCTTTCGCTTCCTCTACTTTCATGAGCGCTTTCATTCATGCTCGTCGGTTATGAGTTATTTTTATCTGGCCTTTATTTAAGACGTGATCGTTATGGTCTAGATACGTTCGCCTAGGTCGACCCTTACTGACTTGCCCATTCACCCTCGTCTTATAAATTCGTTTCGTTAATCTTGTCTCATCCATCTCTCTCTACATGCCCAAACCAAACCAATCAAACCAATTCCTATGAATGTATACAATACCTTTGTATACAAATGATTAAATGCTGATAAAAATATAATAAAATTATAACCATATTATAGTTTGTATTTTCTGTGAGTTTCATATCGTTTACTTGAATGTATAGTCCGTTCACAGATTTTACTCTGTCTACGGTTCACAGTTGTTTTACCTGTAGCCGTTAAGTTGTCATTCTGAATATTGTGTTACCATGCTTGATATGTATTATTCGCCATGATTTAATTCAATATATAATTTGAATGAGGTTTGATAAACGTGTCAGATTCAAAAAAGACTGACCGGAAACATGAATTATCACAGCAAAAGAAACTCCGTAGCTACTGGTCACTTTGGTATGTCGATGAGCTGGATATACTCGTACATCAGTTGTAAGATGTGTGTTTCGCTAAAAATCTATAGCTTTACATCAATAAAAACAACATAGTTTAAATGCATTTTATTACTGATTACATATCAATCAAATCAACTCTCATTATCAATCAAATCTTTTTTGGATGTCTATTTTTCTTGTAGTACTTGGTATTGAGATATAGAAGCTGTAATTTTCTTCGCGGAAAGTTAATTTATCTTTTTTTTATTTATTGCATTGTGATAAAAATCAAGGCTTTTTTATTTAATTTTAGAATAAACTGAGCTGACTTTTTCGATGTTAATTCCTATAAAATGTAGAAAAATTTAATACACACGCAACACACTTTTACGTACGGTACGAGTCATGGCGGCGAATCGTTGATGAATGGAAATAACAGAGTTTTAGTTGATTTTTCTCTTTCAGTGAATGTACGTATAGCTAGAAAAATATTTGTAGTACTACTTTGAGTCGTATTGGCATGTTTTATATGGCAATAGACAATATATTTTGACTACGTGACAGCTAGTAATGCCAAATAGGAAAATGAGACTTCAGAGGTAAAATAAATGTGACTGTACACCTGTGTACGCACTGACTTATTCACATTGACAATGTCTAGCGGTTTAGTTAATTGTATCTGAATATTTTATGTATTTGGCATGACGAAGTTTTGAGAGTAAACTAGAAAGTAATGATACATAATTACTAACGTGATATTAATAACTACTAAGGCCCTAACTATTATTTATAATGGCCCAAAAATGTCAACGTTCTTTATTGAATATCGATTATAATGGTTTTTTTAAAATTAATATGTATAATATAATACGACTTCTAACACTACGATGTTGCTCTTTTTGTGTTGGTTGGTAAACAGAATAAAATATCAGCGGATCTGATCCCTCCAAAGTTATTCATTTGTATTTAAAAAGAATATTTATATACCTTTAGCCTACCTTTTAACCGTTTTATATATTAAGTTGAAATATTAATTATGATCTGGGACTTCAAAGCTTCATGTTTATGTTTTTATTCTCTTCATATACTCATTAAATAATTAATTCTTTATTCATATATAATTAATTGTGTCGTAATAAAGAGCTCTACGTCTTTAACGATAAAGTTCTCGAATTTCCATATAACGATTTTATACATTGAAATGAAATTTCCAGATTTTTTTTAGTGGGAATTATTTATTATACTATGTTATTAATTTTACTTAATACTCAGATTATATATGTCGAGCATTAATAATTTCAACAGTGCGTTAATTAATCGACAGTAGAAAGAAATTCTAAAGCAATATCGCTGGTTAACATAAGCGAAAGACAGCAAATCTTGGATACAAATGGAGGAGGCCTTTACAGAGGGGTTTTCATTAAAATAATGAGATTTACATTTAAATTTTATTTTATACTACAAATTAATAATTACAAACATTAAATTAAAAATCAAATTAAAATAAAATTAATAAATATACTTAATTAATAGAAAATGAAATACTATTATAATAAAAATAAACATATTATAACAAATTAATATTATTAATATTCTTTGTAAATATATCTGCTATAAATATATAATCTTTCTTATGACTAATTGTAAACGCATGCAAATGAGAAACAATAGATTTATTATTATTAGAAAGAAATTCAGCTCTTAACGCCTTGAGCACTAACCTGGCGTTTACGCCAGCTTTCCATTGTTGTCCCATTGTCTCATTTTTATGGGTAAGCGACATATCAATGAGTTTTACTTTATAAGCATTACTTTATACATCATTAGGACCATAAGAAAAAATGTGTTCAATCGTTCGAATATTTTTCTATTATTTTTAGAATATTGTTACTTATTTGTTTTCTTACCTGAAAATTGGAAAATTATAATATTTAACTACCTAAGTGAATTCTTCATATTTATTATTTTATGAATTCTCTTCTCCGAGCGCTTATTTAGCTTGTTTCATAATACTTTGTAACTTTCTTTTTGGACAGATTGACAGCTGTTGCTTCCACCTACCAAAGGAAATGTTTGCTAATTTTCATTTTTTTTAATTTATGAAATATTTTGGCGGTATTAAACGTTTATACGTGTAGTTTTAGACGATAAAAAGTTTTTAACTGTTTATAAATACGTAAATAAAACAAATAAATGTACACATCGCTATTAAGTAAGCTGCCTTGCCTTAATAATCATTTCGATTAGGTATTGGAATTGAAATGAAAGCCATAAAAAAGTTATATCATAAATTGAACCGTTCATTTGCGAGAAAAATGATAACGTGAACTTTATTCCCTCTTTTGATATCAAAAGAGGATATTTTTTCATTAAAAAGTATCAATAGAGATTCCCTTAGAAGAATCAAGGCGAATTCATTCATCCAACGTGAAATTATTATTGATAAAATGTACTGAAAAATTGTGAGAATAAAAATATTTCTTAATTATACAAGTAGTTTGATATTCATAAAATATAATTGTTAGGTAAAATTATACCAGCAGAAACGTTTGTATGATATGACCGTAATCAAAGAGGTTCTACAGTTTAAAAAATTATTTAAATAATTATTTAAAGCATTCGCCTAGACTTCAAGCATAATACATAAGCATAACACTAACCGTTATTAACAGCTAGTCAACAAAAATAAAATAAAGAAAGTCGGTCGATAAATAGAGAAGAAAAATTTACTGAACTCTCTTGTCTTTGTTTATTTATATGTAACTAGTAGAGATGAGAAGTCTAAGAAGTTTAGCTGGCGTAAGAATAAATAAATATTAAATACATAAATTAAGAATAGAATAAAAGAAAGTTGGGGTGAGGTAGATGCATTGAAGTAATGGTTACCTCTGTCAAGGCGGGGTTTGAGGAGATCATTGTTACCGCGCATGCATGAACGATTACTGCAAACACACTCCTTTATGTACATAACTCGCAGGTACATAGGTCCTTGACGCGGTGCTTGCGAAAGCCACCCCTTGTCGCCCCCATCCCAAATGCAGCGGACGGCCCCGGAGGGTTTTAGTGGGTATTTCCGGGCGCTTCACGCCCGGGTGAGTCCCACACTGGCACGGAGTTCGTCCCTCCGTGCCCCCTTACCTATTGCATTGGGGACTTCGGTCTCACTAATGCAATAAGTAAGGGTAGTGCGTAAATGCATTTCCCCCCGTCAAAAAAAAAAGGTACATAGGTCCTTTAAGGACCCTTTTTAATTGTTATTAATTAAGAAATGTAGGGCTTAGCTAGGTTCAAAATTCCGCGGAATTTTTTAAACTCATGTAATGGCCAAGCCGTACTGCTTCAGTAACCCTTGTGCTAGTTACCTTTTTGCGGCTGAGTGCCTTCAGCACTCGCCCCCAAAGTTCCTGTGACGCTGTAGAAGCCCTTCCGGTTAATAGGGTTAGCTAGTTATAATTAAATAATAAAAATAAATAACTTCCAACTAAGGTTCAGCCCCTATGTATGTGGCCCACCGAGGCCAGAGTTTATAGCTCCGGAACCAAGATAGAGCGCGCGCAAAGAGCGTCGCGTTACGTCTCGGGCCTGCGTGCTATGGCATCGTACTTGCCCAGGTCCGACTCATGCGACTCTCGATGGCGGTCGGAGTTCGTTTCTAGCCCTGCGGCCACCAGCTCGTCGAACGCCAGAAGGGAGCAATGTAGTCAACTTCCTCTCCTTTTTCGCCGCTTACTTCGCAAAGTTCGACCTAGCCGAACGTATCTCGACAAGATCGGAGACATTCTGAAGCTCTTTTCCAAGTCAAAAGTAATAGTACCTGAAGAGGGTGTATGAAAGCACACATGAAAGTAGAACAAGCGAAAGACGTGTGTTATAATCGTAGCAGGTGAAAGGATGTAGTCTCTGCCGGCCTCTATGGGAGAGAGGCGTGACGTTATGTATATGTATGTTTGTACATATGTATAAACATATAAGTAGTTCGTGGATCATATGCTTTATCTAGTAATAATTAATGCTCTTGTTCATCCAATTCAAATATAAACAGACCAGGAGAAGTATGATTCAGTTTGTTTCTAATCGTAATTGCCTAGTCAGTGAAAGCGGTTTTTCTTTAAAGTTTTGTTTTTATTTGTTATTCTACTTCTATTACAGTTGGATCGTGGTAATTATTGTAGATTTATTTATACGGAATAAATAAAGTATGTCGGTTTTTCTTCTTTATTTTCTACTTAGAGAAGAAGAAAAAAGACATTCATGTAACTATTTTTATTCAAATTTGTGTGGATATAAATGTATTAATTGAAACGTAGGAAATAATATGTTAATACGATCTTTAATATTTACGTTATTTATGCTTTAACGTTTACTATTCGGTTCTGGGTATTTGTATAAACGTTAATGTACTTAGTTCCTTAGTAGGTACCTAAAATAAACTAACTGCTATGATATGTTAACATTGCTTGCGCTGACGAAGCCAACGAACGATTGTTCAATCGAAGTATATATCCTATTATTCATACAAATAAATCAAATTGAAGTGTTTGTAATATCAAAATCACAGCTTTTTACTAAATACATACATACACAGTCCCATCCGTTCAACCATAAGACGTCCACTGCTGGACATAGGTCTACCCCAATGAGGAGGGCATTGCCATAATCGCCACGCTTCGCAGCCGAGTTGGCGATCACAGTTAGATGTTTGTCGTACTCAGAGGATGCTGCTGCTGCCCATCCCCTTATTTATCAAAGGTTTCAATTATCAAAGGTTTTTTATTTCGAACCTAGCTAACGCTGTTGACCGGAAGGGCCTTTACAGCTAGCTTCACCGTGACTTTGGGTGCGAGTGCTGAAGGCACTCAGCCGCAAAAGGTGACTAGCACAAGGGTTACCAAAATGGTATGAACCTCGGCTTGGCCGTCACCTGAGTCTGCAAACTCTCTCGCGAATTGTATCCTAGCAATCCCTACATTTTTTTTTTATTTATCATAAAAAAAAGGTTCCTTACAGGACCTATGTACCTGCGTGTTGTGTGCAGGAGTGTGTATGCAATGTTGTGCGTGTAATGTTAATGCATGGGCAGTGTCACTGTATCGCGCTGGCGGCGACGTCAAGAGCCGCCCCAGTTGGGGAACAAGACACGTCTTGGGTCGCCGCCTGAGGGGGACCCGCAGAGTGTGCGGGAGCAAAATTAGCCGCCTGTCCCCGCAGGCGGGAACGGTGGTTACGTGGGCGTGGGCACTGGCACGGATACTGAATCGGTTGAAAGGGAAAGATCCTATTTTCTCACGTGATATTATCATCGGAATCGGTAAGAACGTTACGCGGTCTCCGAAACGGTTTCGGAGGAACAATTATCAAAGGAATTTAATTTGAATTTGACGTTTGGAATATTGTGCTTTTAAACTTTTATTTAGATGAATGCCTATGGAAAATGGACATATTTTTAACAGTATTCCGTACCCAGAAAAAGGTTAAATAGCTCCTTGATCGCAAACTGAGACTCGAATAAATTTACTAAAAGGTCAATTTATGCTCTTAAGAAATTGTTAGAAGACAACGTGTTAGTTTGAAACTAACATAGTCTGTGTTAGTTCGATTGAAGAGGTAGTAGTAAGAATTTCATACAGTTTGTATGGAATGGCTTTTTTTTAATTATTTTACGAGAACGGAATTAACTAATTTCGATGATATACTTTTTGTGCACTTTGAACTCCAGAAGTTACCTCGCGCATTGGAAGAAAAAATTCAGCTAATAACACAATTATTATTTCCGAGTCGGGTACGAAATTCACCTGTAAAGCTAACTTATAATAAAACATTAAAGAGATCATATTTGTACAATAGATGTATTTAAAAAAAATATTCAGCGCAGATTTACACACATGGTTTTTGTTCATTTGTCTGTCTGTCTGTGAATTTGTTCTACGATTTTGACGATATTATTGGATAAATAGATGAACTTCGGAACAACATAAGTTTTCATTCTGTTATAACATTTATAAGATGTTTTCTTACAAGTATACGAATTTATATGACGTCTAAACATTGTTATGTAACATAACATAACATTAATATGTGTCGAAAGGCAAATATGTAGATTAAATTAATTATCTACTTCAAAAACGCTTTATATGGCTTGTTAGTTTTTTAACCCCTGGAGCACTTACCTGGCGATTACGCCAGCTTTCCATTGTTTTCCTTGTCTTATTTTTATGGGTACTCGACAAATTAACACTTTCTATGTAAACAACGTTGTAGGCATAGCTAGTAGATTATAAAAATTTAAAAGATCCAATAAAAAATCCTATGGTTAGAAGTATATATACAGAGATAAATAAACAAAAACAAGTTTTATGAGCGTATGCTCAACAGTAGTCGATGACCATTCTAATACAGAGGATACTAAATTATGACACTTACAACTTTACTTGTTTCTAGTAAGATCGTAGTTTTTCATATGCGAACGTGACTATAATCACAAAAATAGTCCGGAGGCTGCCCAAGTTTAAAAACTATATAAATCTTCCCATTTGTAAAAGAGAATGTGCTGTAATTTTACGGATCTTCCATTGATGTTTGATAGACTGCCGATTATTTTTAACCATCTCGTTGAAACAAAAGCGAATCCTCAGCCAGATTAGTTTGGTTTGAAATTAAGTTGTCTTTGAAGAAAATTGAATAAACAAACTTCGCGCTTTGAATTAGATACCTTGACCGTTACTCACGCAATTTATAAGGAAAATGTAAAAAACCAGTTTAATAAATTTACATAAAACACTCGTGGAACTTATTATTAAGACTATTATTTCGTTAGTAAACAGGTTTACATGTATGTATTGATTTATGAGATATGATAAGTATTAATTGAATATTTAAATATCAATCTGAATATATCTGTGGTTATACTCGACTATAGGCGATGACTATAATGATTATATTATATTTATAACAAGCGGAGCTCATATGTGATTGTATTTACGGCAAATTACTATATAATTTCTGATTAACTTTTATTAGAAGCGATGATGTCTTAGTTGGTAGAGTGGTCGGTATTCGCGTCAATAGACGCGGGTTCAAACCCATCTATCCAACTTTAAAAACTGCCTCAGCTTTCGGTGAAGGAAAACATCGTGAAAAACCAAAGCTTATTTTGGTAAAGGCATTTTCTAATAATGCCCGAATGGGTAGCTATCACCCTCAAGTTAGAAAACCTGTTGCCAAATATCAACGGATATGTTCCGGTAGCATCGCTTGAGAACCAGTACATCTAGACATAGTGTGTTTATTATCCTGTACCACAACGTCACTTAACATCAAATAAGATTCAAAGCACTGAGCCTATACCGTATAAAAGAATGAAAGAAAATTTGGGACTATATTTAGGTTACTCGATATCTATCACATCTATAGAAATGTAAATGCAATCATGAGAATTGTAGATTTTCATACCCATACATTTTAAATTGCTAACGAGCCGCATATAAGCGCGGTAAATGAAACAACAAAGGAAGATATCGAAATATCTCGATAATAGTATAATATACAGTCGAAAAAAGACTGTAATCAAAATAATTATAACAATAAAAAGTTTTCTTAATTGTTCCAGAATTAATAAAATATATCCATGATGATGAATACAAACTAGTTTTTCATACCATCCATCCATCCATTCAACCGAAAGACGTCCACTTTTGGATATTGTTCTCCCCCAAAGAACTCCACGACGACCGGTCTTGCGCCACATCCACCGCATCCAGCGGATTCCCGCGACCTTCACCATGTCGTCGGTCCACCTTGTGGGGGGCTTACCTACGCTACGACTTCCGGTGCATGGTAGCCATTCGAGAACCCGTTGGCCCCATCGGGCATCATTTCTGGGAGTAATGTACCCAGCCCACTGCCACTTAAGTTTAGCAATTCTTCGGGCAATGTCGGTTACTTTAGTTCTTCTGTAGATCTCCTCATTCCTGATTCGATCACGCAGTGAAACTCCAAGCATAGCCTTCTCCATTGCCCTTTGAGCAACTTTGAGCTTCCTTATTAGGCCCATTGTAAGCGACCACGTCTCAGTGCCGTATGTCATGCCACTGGCAATACACACTGATCGAAGACTTTCGTTTTGAGAGACTGCGATATTTTGGACTTTTTTATACTGTGTATAATAAATAAGTCTTACCTAGATCGTGTACATATGTATATATATTTTAAAAATATCTGAAGGCTCTCCAAGTTTATCAGAATTCATTCAATAGAGAGTACTCTCAAATAGCTCGCCTTTACACTTCAAACAGTTTTTATTTATATTTAATGTTATATTTGTGATGTGTGAGATTCCAAAAATTTTAAAATCAGTTAATTTTAACGGATTTTTACGCGTTACCTTTGGTTTTTTTCTTCCTATCCCTATCAGTCAGCCCGTGACCACGGTTGGTGAAACCCAGCCGAAACGTCGGGATAGGAAGAAAAAAACCAAAGGTAACGCGTAAAGACCCGTTAAAATTAACTGATTTTAAATAGGGAACGCGAAAACTTCAAAAAAAAAATTACATCCAAAATATTTGCTTTTGAATTAGTAATTTCATCTATCATAAATGTCAGCTTAGTTCCAGTTTGCTCAATCATTAACATATTTAGGTGATTAAAAGACATTAACGAATGATTACTCGTACAATAGATTTATAAATTTGAAAAACGATGTCAAGTATACAGGTATTTAGGTTACAGGTCAAATTCCTTCCGTGTTTATCTTTGAAAAATTCTTTATTGTGAATCTTGGAAATAGATTGCGTCTACCGAAGTGGTCGGTCACGCGCATATTTGTTCCCTATAAATAGATTTATCATTTGGCAGATGTCCTGGAGATAGCCGCTTGAAAATGTCGCGTGTGCTTGCGTAGCCGCCATCAAATAATTTGCTCGCCGCCGTTCCTCGACTTTGTATAACAAATATTTAATCGTAAACGATATAATTTACTCAAATAGTGAGATTAAAAAAATCTATTCACATTATGAATCTTTGTTTAGTATTTTATTTTTAACTAGCTGTATGCCTGCGGCTGCGCCCGCATTTAATATATTCTGTTTGTTTCGTCTATGCGTTTTAATTTTTTTATTTTCCGAATTTCTTTTTTAGTTCTAAGATAAAGTATAAAATATTTCTCATAAATTCGAACACTTGCCCTTAAAACTCTACCGGTACCCTTATTATTTTCGACAATCAAGTACCTAAATCAATAAAATGGGATAAGTTACGCGGAGTAACTTCAATTATCCACCAAAAATAATCAGATAGACAGACAATTTTTTTTAAATGTATAGATATCGTATACACATTCATATCTAAAAAAATTGACATTACAAACAGACACTTCAATTTCATTTATTAGTATAATTGCTAAAATCATGTTACAAATTTATTGTTGTTACTTTTTCATTTAACATTATTTTCTGAGATTTTATTGCTGGATTGTAAACTGTTTTTAAATAAGTTAAATTATTTATGAGTGGACTTAAACTATAAGCTTACGTTATATTAAATAACTACTGAGAGCTCGCGACTTCGTTTTGATTAAATGATCATGTCCTTTTATCTTTTTTGCTCTGTATTTTTTATACTTATGACACCTGTGTTTAATTCGAAAATGACCTTTTTTTCATGTGATTATATTTAAGTGATTGTGTCCCCGAAATAAATCCCCGAAATTAAATAAAGCCCTTGAAATTTAGTACGTTCAGCGTCTTCAATCACAGAATAGCTGACTAAACATTATATGAAGCATGTAAATCCTGTCTTATCAAGTGAGAAAATTACAATACTCGTGAGTTGGTGTCTCAGTACACAATATATATCTCCGTATATTAGCTTAGAAAGAGACGTGTAAAAGGCTCGACGACGAGAATCTTTGTTGTCCTTTTGAAAACGAGATCTTAATCAAAAATTAATTATGGTGTTAATTTTGTTGTTAATAATATATTACTAACAATATAAATAATAATATATATATATATATATATATATATATATATATATATATATATATATATATATATATATATATATATATATATATATATAGTTTATCTTATTAGTTAAGTTTAATATTGTTTATTAATATATCAATTACTATCTATCAACTATCAATGGTTCGTTGACAAATACTTCCCGCATACATAGTTTCATCCAAAAATCAGTCAAGCCTTTTTCGAATTAAATCTTGTCTAGATTAACAGAGAGGAAAAATTAATATCTGATTCGAGATCAGTCAAAAATAAAATAGGTATCCACCAAAATTTATAAATAAAATAAAATTTACAAACAGAGCCTATAGATTTATTATTACTATAGAATTTACTAGTTTTTTTTTTGCAATCAGTTAAACCTAGTGATTTAATCAAGCTTATGTAATGAAATAAGTGTTAATACAGCAAAAAAAAAAGTGAATTGAACAAAGTAGTTACTTTTAAAGGTAAATTTCACTTTAATGTGTCGAGTACCCGTAAAAATAAGACAATAGGAAAACAATGGAAAGCTGGCGTAAACGTCAGGCAAGTGCTCAAGGGGTTAAGCAAATAATAGTTTTGAAATAGCTTAAGAATATGATTTATTTTGGTTAAACAATAATTAGGTAATTAGATAATACCCTTTCAACGATATTTCATGGAATTAAAACAAAATTCAGTAAATATGAAAATAATTATTATAATGGAATATTGCGGTTAAATTGTAATCGTATAGTGGAAATGAAAATAATTGCCATTTCCATTACAGAGGGCTTAAATGAAAATCATCCCTTTGAAGGATTGTAGATTGAACATAATGATATTATATGCTTAATTTGTATATGCGTGTATTTATTTGATATTGACTCAATTATATAACTAACCAAGTTTATGTAATTGTAACATTTTTCGTATGTATAATGGACAGTACGCATTTCTATAATACAAGGTTAGGAAATGGAGCATTTAACATCTATACTAGCGACCTGCAGCAACTTCGCACGCGTATACATAAATATCGAATTTAAAATAAAACATAGCATATGCTATTAAATAGTAATGCAGCTTTCAAATGGAAAAAGAATGATTAAAATCGGTTGTTTCGTTTCTAAATTAAACAGACAAATCTTTCATGTTTATAATATTATATTAGTATAGATACATGAAATAATATTTTTGACCTTCCATTACTCTTTCGAAATAATTGAAAATTTTCAGAACGAAGGAATAGCATTGCATTTCCATTAAGTTGAAATTTTAATTGTAGTTAATATGATCATTATTATCTAATAAAGGATGATAGTTCAAAAATTTTGACCTTTTTTCTTAATACTATAGATTCAGCGCTTTGACCACAATCAGATCTGATTTTAAAAATAAAAATATGGTTTAGGACGTTGTAAACAAATTAAGTCTCAAGTAATGTTTCTAGAATATTTCGTTTGGCTTGACGACAGATTTCAAGTTCGAGGGTGGTAGTTAGTCGCCTGAAAATGGTCTACCACCGTGATATGATAAAATTGATTGATTATGTAAATGAGTTGAGTAATAGATTATGCTAAATTGGCTTTCAAGTGTATTATCATCCGAAAAACAATAATAAGTGAAAAATTTACAAGCGATTATGGCGCTGCTGGTAATGGGGTCGGATATCGCATTGATGGACGCAGGTTCGAACCACTATAATGATCTTGTGCTTTCGGTAAAGGAAAACATCGTGAGGAAACCATAGCACAGTGATAGGGCATTTTATAACAATGCCCAGGTAAGGTCAGTTCACGCTAGGTCTGTTTCGGCAGCATCACTTGATGGTGATATAGGGTTAGTGTACTTACCATCCTGAACAACACCGTCACATAACATCAGGTGAGACTGTGGTCAGAACACTGAACCTATATAGTATTTAAAAAAAAAACAAATTTAGACTTTTAGACACTTATCAAGTGCGATTATTTTCGTTATTATTTTGTTTGGCATCCGAGCACGCCAAAATCGATCCATCATAATATACGAAGTTAACACGTCGGTAAATTTAGCGGAACATAAAAAAGGTCGAAAAACTTTTTTGTGAAATGTTATTGGTTGACTTTTATTACGTTTTATTTTAGAACTAATTATTTCAATTTGAGAAAACAATTGAGAGGAGTATCGTAACTTTTTTATTTTTATTATGTCAAATTTGACGTGTAAATTTGTCTATCCAGAGATTTAGATATGTTGTGAAATAATTAAACTCACTAAGTCCATAAGTTTTCAGTCAGACTAAATTTGTTAGTAGACCGAGACAAAACAGCATTCTACAAGCAGGAGTTGTCACTCCATTCAGTTTCACGTACGATGGTGCCTATATTTTTAACAATGGTCCAGGGCACAAATAAACTTGAAGAAATTGGCACAAATAAATAAACCGTTATTTAAAATTTAAAAAATTAGTTCGTTAGGCCAGCAATGGACACAAAGCTGTTTTGAATCATCTTAAAAACATTCAAAAATATTAGTCTAACGTTTATTAAATTTTAATTAATTTCGTAAAACAAAGAAGATTTTGGTGGGTCATGTAGTAGTAGGTCTAAAGAACTATTCAGGTATTTTAATATTAGAAATATTCAGGGCCCGTAATAAATTACATAAGAAAAGAGTAAGGTTGGAATACAGTATGAAACAATATAAGTTATACAAATGGCCAAAACGAAATCCAGATATATTTGAAACAACCGGAACTACACAACAGTAACTTCATAGTTAGACATACTACCGATGTACTATTCGGTTAAAAATAAATAATCCTACGATTTCTATTTCCAACGAATTTATTGATTTTCTCACTGATGTCTGCGCTCTTTGATTTCAATGCAGCGTTTATCACTTTTGTTATAAATAGTTGAACTCTAAATTTAGATTTGTACAATTCACAAAACAAGAAATATTCCCTTGGAAGTTTAATCAAATTTAACGAGGGATTTAAGATAGACTTTGATAAAATTTGTCGAATAACTCTGAGAGGAAATATTTTTAAAGATTTGTAAACCAAAGAGGGTATTCTTGTTATCGTGTTTACAAAGTGATCTCCAGAAATAGTGATAAAGAAACTTCCATCAAACAAATAATATGAAGTGTTAGTTTTGTAATGTATACTAATAATAAAATTGTAAATTTTACGTGTCTGTACATTTTCGATATTTGTGATCATTGGCCTCCCCCAGTCGTGCAGTAAGTACTCCGCTAGAATATCACCTGTTGTTCGTTTTTAACGATCCACTCTAATATTATTTAATTATAATTAGACGGTTGATGCTTTGTTTAATTTGATGGGGGAAGAAGTGATATTAATGGTGATTACTTAAGCAAATTATATATGTATTTCTGACGGTTATTCATAGATGGCACTATGCGTATTTTTTAATAATTTACACTGTTTTGAAACATTACAAAACCATAGATAACTACATCTATAATAAAAAAACTTACGGGATAAAAGCTACAGATTGGAGATTGAAGATTTTTACGTACGTTGATGATGTTTGAGAAAAAAAGTATGTAGAGATTCAGAATCTACTACAGGACACATTTTTCTTTTTTTTTCGAAATCACGCAAAAACTAATGACCCGCTTTCGGTGAAATTTGGTTTGGGACGGGACCGGACGGGACGCCTGAATTCTACGCGAGCGAAGTTGCGGGCACGGCTAGTTATAAATATTTTGTTTTATATTTAAACGTTGATTTCATTTATTTATGTCCATACATTTTCAACTACTATCTACACAAAAAGTTATCTAATATAAATAGAGTACATAAAAAAGAGATAAAATAAAAATGATACTAATAAATGTAAATAATTTCTAATACATTAAGACTTTGGCCATTTTAACTTGAAACTTTTTTACAGCGGTCGTGAAGCACAAAATGCAATTTCTAAGTGGATCCTTAATCTATTCTCTGTTACTTTATATGAGTTAGTCCTTTTAAAAAAGTTTATACAGGTATATATACTGAAAAATTAAATGCATCGCTCTTATTACACGTGGAAGTATAAATCTTAAAACTATTACGCCTTGTATAAAATTATGAAACATCTTGATAGAACTGAGTTTTAGAAAAAAAATGGTAATTTTTATCAATCACATCGATTTAAAGGAATTATACATCACTGTGGCATCTAATAAATAACGTTAAGTGATCGCGAGTATTTAGTTACATTCAGTACTTTTTAAGAAGTGAGAAAAAATTAACCATGTTAAAATCCTGTGAATATTTCGAATCGTCATGCCTTTACCGTACTGTAAAGCTGCGGAGTGTTCCGGTTGTTGTATCCCCTCCTTCCTATATCCGATATCTGTGTAGGCCAGCATGACAGAGACGATCGACATTGGATAGCCAGTCTCTCGACCTTCAATACTGTGTTTTGCACCATAGATACTACATTAATACTAGAGGATTGCACTGTGCTCACAACCATCAGGCACAGTGCCGTCACTTTGCCGTGTCACTATGAAAAAAAAACTCGAAACTTTAGAAAAACTATTTTTTTAAACGCTTAAATTTCATAATGTATTAACAACTCCTTGAGCACTAACGTAGCGTTTACGCCATTTTTCTATTGTATCCTATTGTCTCATTTTTATTGGTAATCGACATATTAATTAAAATTATTAACATTACGCAAAATTTAATATTTCACATTTGTTTGGTTTTTACATCATTTTATATAAGTATACATATATTTATTTTTCTCTGAACGCCAGTACTTTAACGCTATCATATACTTGGCATACTATAGTATGTTGACGACTGACATCATAGCATTGATAACGCGAATGTATAAGTTTTTCCTCTACCTAGATCACACAAGGCCACTAAAGATTTTTTCCCTTCAAAAAAAATATGTAGTTAAATGTATTTAAATAAGTTATTTGAATTGCATCAGCGCTTTATCTCAGTTGATCGATTCTATTCAAGTTAACATCCTTAAATTATTATAGGAAATCGGTATATCTAAAAACTTAGAAAAATGTTAATAACAGCTTAATACCGGGAAATCTATTAAAAGATGCTTCTTAACTTTAAACCAGTCCGCCATTTATTAAGGAAGTTTGAATTTTGAAAGGTTGCTTTAGGGCGAAAGAAGTGACTGACTATAAAGATTTCTTAGAAGTATCTTCCCTTGCCGCGAGGCAAGAAAAAGGATATAAATTCAATACACCAACTTTGAAATATCATAAAATTCGGGACGTTTATGTATTTTCTATTTTTTTGGTCACATTACTTCAAAGATAAAAAATGCTAAAGGAATTGTATTAACATGAGTGGTTTTATGATATTTTTGAGTATATTACCTGTATGAAAGATTCATGCGTTTTATGCTTACTTCTTTACAATTACTTCTCATGTTCTATCTAGTACGTTTCGTGATAATTTTATGGTAGTTTTCGATCATTCATTTCTTTAACAATGAATACATTTAAAGATATTATTATTACCGAATAGTAAAAATATTTGTAAAATTAATTTCAAAGATGGGCTTTCATTATTTAAAAAACTACATACACTTCATTAACATATTAATAGAATTAAAAATGTTTGTTGAATTACCACTAAATACTTAAAAAATATTTTTAATTAAAGTTACGCGCGCGAACCATTCCTAGCAGAAACGCAGAATGTCCGTATTAGTTGACACATTATTAGAGCACAGCGGGTTTTTATACTTACTTATCTAGCTTTCTGTAACCAGCATAAGGACATCTCTTTAAATATAACTCCAAAGAATTGTACTAGAGCAAAAAAAAAAACTGTTTTTAATTAAAACAAAACCGACTTGAACATAATAAACAATCAAAATGCTCTAAAGTCAATAAATAATAACTTTATGAAACTGCTTCGTTAATTTTGAAATCGGTGGTGTAAATGTACGTCGCTAATTGTATTTGATTTTGATTAATTGTTCTTTAAAATCACTCTAGTCCTTTAATTAGCTTATATGTAATTGTTATAAAGTAATTTCCATTTGTAAACGAGTAAATTGGTTGGCTGGCACCTACTCTATAATGAATGAAGCAGATTAAATAAAGTAATGGTTTATTGACTTACTGCATTTTATAGTTTATTCTTTTAAAGTCGGTTTTATTTTTAATTAAAGAATGTTTATTTTTTCTCTAAAATTTAGTTTAAGTATGTACTTTTAAGTATAGCTGTGAAAGCTACTTCATAGATTTGGAAACGAATATATGAAACACGTGTACGTGTCTGTAATATTCGTGGGTTTTTCTCAATTTCTCTGAGTTCCACTGATCTGATCCTGATTTGGTGGAAATGGGAGAACCTCAGGAGTGCAATCTTTCAATTAAAACATTTGCAAATCGGTTCACAATTGACGGAGAAATCGCAAAACCAAACATAGAAAAAAAATCAAAAACATACAGACAAATTTATAACCTCCTCGTTTTTGAAGTCAGTTAAAAATTTATTCAAATAAAAAAAGGCTTACGAGGCATGATTGTTTCAAGTATCAACGATTAAAATTCATGTATGGAATAGCGTTCATATTTCTCGGACGGATCTGCATAATACCTTCTCGATGCCCTGGATAGATTGCAGCGGTGGGCTGTTCGCATTGTGAATGATACAGACTAGGAACACTAGGAACTTAGCATCACTTCAGCTAAGAAGGGACATTGCCTCGTTTAACGTTTTTTATCGTCTGTGTTCTGAAGAGATATACAACACAAAGGTTGAAATTATTGAATTATTGAAGATTTGAAAACGCAAAACTAACTTTTACCCTAAAAAAATATTGATAATATTAATATTATCACCAAAGCTTGAAGCTCACCATATATAGCTACTAAACAAAAACAAAACAGCTAAAAAATAGGGGATTTTTTTAAATCTTTTACTTTTGCCTATTTATTACACATTATGACTTATTTATTGAAAATTTGCACATATATTATTAAATACCTATTTTATTCGTAATGGTATAAAATATTGGGGGTTGCATTTTCAGAGAAAATTTTTCAAATCATTTGAATTGCTCACATAATAATTTTAAACATTATAACGTAGAGT
Source organism: Samia ricini (assembly GCA_014132275.2). Lineage (NCBI taxonomy): Eukaryota > Metazoa > Arthropoda > Insecta > Lepidoptera > Saturniidae > Samia > Samia ricini. The sequence continues at coordinate 25,579,118 of AP028159.1, read as the reverse complement.
TTACATTACATAGAAATTTAATAGATAGACACTTAATTTTCTGTTCTTTTTTCAATCATACCAGTTTATAAACAGAGCATCGTTGTCATGATGTCACCAGTAAACAACTTCGGGCAGTCCTTTCATCTCCTAATTGAACCGTGCCACAAAGTTACTTTATAATTAAACTATTAAACTAAAATTTTTCTCTTGAATCGTTGTTTTGCGAGTGAAGTTGGGTGTGTTAGTTAATTTCTTGTGCGAAAATGTTACTTTATCTATACTAATAAATAAAATTGAACTGTCTGTTTGTAATGTCAAATTTTATTTTTACTAAATAGATATGGATGTGTTATATACATACCAAAAATACAATTTTTAATTTTTTTTCTGTATGTCTGTTTGTAATGGGTAATCTCCGGAACGGCTGGACCGATTTGAACGGGACTTTTTTGGTAGCCAACTGAAGTTATTCCGGGTTACTTTGAGTACTTTTAATTTTCGAAAATAATTATGGCTCCGCGCAAAACAAAATAAAACTCATAAAAAATTAAATAAAATCCGTTTCAATGCACAGTTTTACGGGCAAGTGCTATAAATTATGAGAAATATTTTTGTCTTATCTTAGTACTAAAATTTTTATTGGAAAATAAATAGGGTTCCGTATAAAAAAATAAAGACGCAGTGAAGAATATATGAAACGCGCGGGCGCAGCCGCAGGCAGACAGCTAGTTTTGAATTTAATATGACAAAAGTAGGGAGAGGGATGCTATGTTCATTGTGGCACGTGGAGAGGATGGTTGAAAGAATATTGACGAAGCAAATTCACAAGGTGACAGTAACTGGGAGAGTCGGTAAACGTCGACCAGGAGAACATTTTTCGACCAGATCGAATACGTTCTAAAGATCTAGTTTAGATTTAAAGTATCCGTAACTCGAGCAGACATGGAAGCGCTTGCGAAAGTAGAAAAAGCGAAAGACGTTTGTCAAGATCGTAGAAAATGGAAGGATGTAGTCTCTGTGTACCCTCAGGAGAGAGAGGGGTGATGCTATGTATGTATATATAATAACTAGCTAGTGCTCGCAGCTCCGCCCGCGTTTCATATGTTATGTGCATACTGCATATCACATTTCATTTATCCCTAACCTAAAAAAACAAATGAATGAAGAAAATGAGACTCTTTTGTTTTTATTAGCGGAAAAATGAACATAAGAATATAATAATTATAGTATAGTAAATAGTAAATAAAAAAAAATGAGAAAGGGTCAATAGAATCCAAAAAATAAATAAATAGCCTATAACCCATCCCGATATGTTTATTAGTTTTGAGGTGATGGTTCCTCAAATTTCCTCTTATATATATATATATAGATATAAAAGAGCTGTGATAATTCTGATCTGATCTATTTGTTATTTTCGATATCGATTTAACTAGGAGTTTGGAAGTCTCTGGAAGCCATGATGGCTTAGTGGTAATGTGGTCTGATTTCGCATCGATAGACGTAGGTTTCAATTTATCTACGTATTCTATGATGAATCTGAGCTTTCGGTGCAAAGAAACATTGTGAATAAACCATATTACAGTGTTTTCTAATAATTTCTAATTAGCACATTTTCTAATAAATCCCGCCTGGACTAACTACCACTCTCAAGATTGAAAATATGTTATAGGTGTATTTTGGCAGCATCACTTGACTGCCAGCCAGTACTCTAAGCTTAGCGTGTTTACCATATTTGGCGTCATCGTCATCAGGTGAGATTATGGTCAAATTACTGAGTATATACGTTATAAAATGGTAAACATTTTTAACCTACACGCCTTATTATTATAATAATTACAATTAATTTTTTACGCAACAGTCGTTACTGTTTGTTACGTTACTTGTTTATATCACTTACTATATATGCGTCTAAATGGTCTAAACAGCAAGGTCTAAATGTATTTAATTAAAAAAAAAACTTTAGCAAATAGTAAAGTAGATTTGGCAGAAGCCATCTTGTACGCCTGCCAAGAAAAGATTATTCGTAAATCTGCAGCGATCGCGCATGTGGATAACAGTTTGTATCCTTCTTAGTGGATGACTGTAACAAATCAAGTTGTAATAGATTAGAGTTACAATTATAAGGAGCCATAGTTTTATCACACGCTCATTTATTAACAACGTTTTGGTGTACAAATCGTAATCATCTTGATAAAAATACTGCGATCGCGTTTCATAATTATTTTCGAAAAATAAAAGTAAGTTACGCGGAGTAACATAAAAAAAAAGTCCGGTCAAAATCCGTCCAACCGTTCCAGAGATTAGCCGGAATAAAGATAAAAAATTAAAAAATATATATTTTCGCTATAGATATCGTATAATGTATACATTCATATCTATTTAGTAAAAAAAATATTTTGACATTACAAACAGACACTTTTAATGAAAAAATGCTCATCTTTAAGGACGTCAACGGGGATATAAGACGAAATTGTAATTGTTTTAATGTGAGTAGATTTGCAGGCACATCTATTTGCTTAATATGTCGATTACCCATAAAATAATACAATAGGAAAACAATGGAAAGCTGGCGTAAGTGCCAGATTAGTGCTCAAGGGGTTAATAAGCAGGTGATAATGTTTCGTAACTAGGGGGCGAATATGATTAAACATTCGATCTACTTTTTTATCATGCACAAATACACCAAAATATTCTTAAAAAAATGTATGCCATCGTGGGGGCTGCCGATAGAAGTGAAAACTTCAAACTTTGGAAAAACTGTTTTTTTATGTTTAAATTGCATACTTTGTTAATTAAAATTATTAATATAATCGAACATATAACAATTGTCTGGTTTATAATTATAAATCTATTGGCGATCCGAGCAATAAATTATGTATGTAAACTTTCATACAGTTCATTCATAATAAAAAAATGGGCTGCGTAAGCATATCGTACATTATTTATCTCTGACAGCCAGCACTTAAACGGCATCTTATACTTGACATATTGTAGCATGTTGGCGGATGACGTCATAGTATTGGTAACGCAAAAGTATAAGTTTATCCCCTATCGAGCATCGTTCAACGCCGCTAATGAAGTTTTCATTTTAATTACATTTTTTATTAAAGGTCGGTAATGGATGTTTATTAAAATATAACCAGCTTCTTATGCAATATTAAACGCATCATAGTAATGATGTTATATGATAATCGATCGTAACGGCCACGTGTCCAGGTGGATTCTTATCAAGGTTACAAGTGTCCCTGTCTCAGCACTCAGCAGGCGTGCCGAAGCATTTCTATTTCGGCATGAATGTCGCGGCGACGATGATTCCGCGCTCCAAAACGCGCCGGCACTCGACGTCCGCGCATACATTCTGTATTCACTTTAGTTCACGCGTATTATCCCAGTACCCAACACGTTAGCCCACTAAGTGTGAATTACCTCGTAATATTATTATTCAAATACGCAACGGATTATTTGTTTTAGAATAAATCGAATTATTAGTGAGGTTCATAGTGATGAGGATAATATATAGTTGAAACCAAATAATTAAACTGACGCAGGCATTGGTATTTACATATGTGTATACAACTGTATTACATTAAGTTCAGTGACTTTAACGGAGTAATTGTTGAGTTGATTTTTGTGATTTCAGAGCAAAAGTAGTTTTGTTCCAAGTGCCGATAATTGTTTTTCTATTATATTAACGCAACATAATATTTAATATAATAATATATTATTTTGTTTTGTAATGAAACATTTTTTTCCCGTTGTCGGTTACTTATTACGTTTTATTAACACTGTTATAATTATTTATATAACTTATTATTTCTGTGTTACATATAGTTATGTAACACTTTATACTTGTCATATTACTCCTGGACAAAGTAAGGAAACGATTATTAAAAAAAACTACAAATCGTTGACGTATTAACCTTGTAATAATAGTTGATTTCGTGATCTAAAAAAACGGTCACAATATTATAGATTATAAAGCAATTAGGGAGAGTGGGTAATGTAGATGATATCACTAGTCGAGACCGGCATCCACTAGCGCTCGTCGGTAATGTATGCGCATTAGATACCAATGTTTGCTCAGCGATAAAAAATACCGTGATGATTCTGCGCGCGCACATGACCGATGTTCAATTATTCTCTGTGTTTCTTTGCCCACGTGTTTCCGAACCTAAACGTGTAGTTCGTACACCTGAGAGTATAGTTTTTTTGTTACCTTAGTATGTGATTGTATATAGTTCATTGAGTTGATGTTTATAAGTGTACGTGGTTCTTGTGTTCCGCCAAGGAGTGCATACGGATATCGGTGCGCCGATATGTTGTTACATGGCAGCGGTGTGAGAGGGCCTGTACAACGGAGACACTCAGGTCCTTGCGTATCTCCATGCTTTCCTGGGGCAGAACAGTCGCGGGCAGTTCTAAGCCCGCGCCCGCGCCTTCGGGGCATTCTAGTGAGATCGAGATTTGGTGTACTGATGATGAGGATAACAGTGATTGTGAGACAGAAGGTACATTGCTTGCTGGCGCCGCCGCCGTGGCTCGAAGACGACACGCCATAAAAATCAAAAGGAAATCTAAAATCGCTTTCAGAGTTATCAGGTTTGCTACATTTTTTTATTGAGACTAATACAAACTCTATTTCCCTTATTTTAATATACAAGTTTGTGTTAATAGATGTCAATTAAAGCAGAAATTTGTAGGCCTAGAAATTGCTGATCACGTTTTAGTCAAGGTTACTGGCAATACTGTCGTTCATATTGTATTAACAATTGAGATCTTTCGGTATGTACGACGAACCAATCAATTCGTTTCTTCATTATTCAAGACAATTGAGTTCTACTCATTGAATCATTACTCATTTTCAAGGTCGAGTGATAGAATTTTTTATCTATTTAAACGTCGAAGAAACTTTTTGACTGAATTTAGGTGATTTTAAATTTGCATAACCGATAGTAAAGGACCTATTAAATTATTAGTGATCGTCTTGTTATTTGAAAATAGGTCTCCAGCAGTTTTAGATTTGAACTGCCACTCAACAGGAACGTTGAAAATTGATTCATAATAATAACATAATGAAACGTTAATATTGAAACAATTAAAATACGACATTTATACGTTTAGCAATAACAATAATTTGGAGAATAAAGGAACTAAAGAATTAAGTAAAAAGTACGCCCTAGACACAAAACTAAGCAACTCGATCTATTTTATTTAAAGTTAGAATGATCACGTTTACAATGTTACATGATGAAGCGTGACGTCCATTTAATATTACTCGGCAATATAATCAGAAGTTGGCATAGACGTCGACTTGAACAAAAGCGACGGCATCCGGCGAACCGGCAAGCAGCCAGTTAACATTCCAGACACGTCTTATGAAGTGTCGTTTCTGCAACAGGTAGGTATGGAGTCACGGATTATGGGCTAGAGTCGCGCGTCACATCGCCTCTTTTCGTTCGTCGCCGCGTATTCGTCTCGCCGTTGAGTCTCGTCGCAATGTGGCCTGGGATAGCGTGACGCACCACCTGTCACCACTAAAAACAACATTTACTTCGCGACTGGCTTAGTACATGTCGTCGATAGATCGGATCGTTATTTCTTAAAACGTTTGAAATGTCTGTTTGTAATATCAAAATAACATTTTTTTATGTAAATTATGTATGAATGTTTATAAGGTACCTATAAAAAAAACACATCTTTTTAAATGTTTGTCTCTTTGTTTGCCTGTTTGTTCCGGCTAATCTCCGGAACGGCTGTGATCATTTTGACGGGTCTTGATTTTAGTAGATAGCTGAAGTTACTCCGCGTAACTTAGGCTACTTTTATTTGTCGAAAATAACTAGGGGTCCGCGTACAAAAAACTCATGAAATTGTGAATAAAATCCGATTCAATGCAGTTTTGCTGCCAGGTGTTTAAATTTGTGAGCGATATCTTTGTTTTCTTTTAGTAAATACGATTCAATGGAGAGCATCATCAATACATTATTTACCAGTGACTATTTAAAAAGTATATTACCCAGTGAAGAATATACAAAACGCGGGCGGAGCCACGACACACAGCTAATAAGTGATAATTAATATATTTGTAACAATTGTGAAGTAAAGCTCATGTAGTAACTGAGACCTTTTTCACATGGAAATAACGTTTTTAAACGGAAATGACTGTTAGTAAATATATTGTTTTACTCATACTGTAAATAATATTAGCAAATAAATGGTACTCTAAACTTTTATATTACGTATTATTTATTTTACACTTCCATCCACCCATCCATTTAACCAAAAGACATCAACTGAACATAGGTCTCACCCAAGCGGGGGGGGGGGGGGGGATTGCTATAATCGCCACGCTCGGAAGACGGTTTGGCGATCGCGGTAGGTGTTTGTAGTACTGAGAAGATGCTGCTTCCCATCCCCTGGTTTTTTTTTTCATTAGTCGCCTTTTACGACACTCACGGGAAGATATGTGGTTACATATTTACTTTTTTTTGGGAATATAAAAATGTTAATCTGACACAGTCTATTAGTATTTTATTTTTTCACATGATCACGCAACGCTTTTTTCGATCACGGTAGTGTGTCCTTCAAATAAATTGAAAAATATTCGGGAAGCAATTTGTTAGTCTGAGTAGAGTCGATTGGTTTCAATAATTTATCAACACTAGTCTAGTCGATAGTTGGATATACAAATAGATTGTGTGTATTTTCAAGCGTTCTTCTAACAGTATAACCTTATAATTAAAATATATTAACTTTATAAAGAAACTCTAAAGTTGTAATTATGGAGAACGAAAACTTTGATTGAAAAAAAAAAATAGAAAGTATTATAATATAATACTTTCAATTATTTGTAAAAATATTAGTTACTTTATTAACTCCTTCTAATAATTTGACATTTTATGAAGTATTTTCTGTGTAATATTATTATTCTCCTATGTTAAGTAATTTTGCATTATTAAAAGAAAATATATTTTTTTATTTAGTAGCTTTTGGAACACATTATAATCCAATTATACTCCATTGTACCAATTTTATATATGATCAGATCAAGATAATTGTTTGTATGTTAAACGCTGCTAAGTAATACAACATCTTGGCATAATTTGAACAAGGTTTCGCCAATGTGTTGTGAAAAATACCAAAATTTTGGCATTTGTAATTCTGATTCATTAGTAATATGTTTGGTCCTTTTCTTCGCACATTTCACGTGTAAATATTAACATTTACACATATAATATATGTAGATAATATTATACAATTAGGAGATTTCTTCATGATAAAGGCAAAACTTTATAATTTGCTGTGCGAAGTCTTAAGCTGTCAAAACTAATTAAATCACCAAACCAATGTGTAGAGTAAAACTCTGTGTTCAACGAAAGTGCATATTTGAACGGCCTCTTTTAATTGGGTAGTCACGCTGGTAAGCCTTTTTAATCCTTACCTTCTCCGACGCGCGCTTAGGGACTGTCCCCGTTTGTCAAGAAAAATCTATACTAATAAATAAAATTGAGGTGTCTGTTTGTAATGTCAAAATATTTTTTTTTTTACTAAGGGCATATGAATGTATATACGATACATATACCAAAAATACGATTTTTTAAATTTATGCCCATCTGTCTGTTTGTTCCGGGTAATCTCCGGAACGGCTCGACCGATTTTGACGGGACTTTTTTCACAGATAGCTGAAGTTACTTCCCGTAACTTAGGGTACTTTTATTTATCGAAAATAAATAGGGTTCCGTCTAAAAAAATTAAAACTCATGAAATTGTGAATAAAATCCGATTCAATGCACAGTTTTACTGGCAGGTGTTTAAATTTGTGAGAAATATTTTTTCCTGGTGTTAGTAGTAAAAAAAATGTAGAAAACAATTAGGATCCAGTATAAAAAAATAAAATACTATATTACACAGTGAAAAAATTATGAGACGCGGACGCGACCGCGGACACACTGCTAGTTAAAGACAACGCATATAAGTAGTTACCCTGTATCTTGCACCTTACCCCATCAAAACTGATGAGTAATTGTTATTTATCCAATGTAAGGTTTCTAAAAAGACTGGCGCTCATTTTACATCAAATATCTTTTAAAGCACGTATACTTATTTTACTTTTTTGCATAAGCATATTTTATTTGCATTTCGAAAGCTTTATTTATATTGGTCGATAAAAAGATGTGTCACAACCTAATATAACAGTTATCGCGCACACGTTTCGACAAAGGCACATAAAATATAGGTAGGTATACTTATAATATTTAATTAATTAGAGCAGTGCTAAAGTGTACTTCAATGAAAGCGAATCGCATTATTCGGCCCTTCGTTAGTGATGTAGTTAGGAGGGATGACGTCGCGTCGAATTTAATTGTACCGGTTAATGGTGTACGCCGGCGCTCAACGTCCATTGGACGTTATATACATATAGAATGTATGTCATTCACTGTCCTTCAACTATTATAATATGTTAACTTTAATCAAAGTATATTAAGAGGATATGCTAGCGGCATTTATTCCATACAAACGTAGTCCCCTGTTTCCTCCCTGAATAACAGAATTATGGTAAATATATCATATATATATATATATATATATATATATATATCCACCACCGCCATGCTCGTAGCTTTTGATTTTTTCCATAAATTAGTTATTGAAGAAACTAGGAGTCCTCGATTTTAACCGAAATTTTCAGACGTTCGTCAAACAAATTTGATGAATAAAAAATAAAAAAAGCAAAACGTAGAGGAATACCCAAAGTCTTTGTTATTCTACAACTGAAAGAAAATTAAAAATCGGTTCAGTTTTCGAGGAAGAAACGGTACTACGAAGTGATGTTTTCGTCTATTTTGCATTGGTAAAATCAACCCGAACTGCAGTTGTTCCTTTCGTGTTTTATAACTCTTTCTTTGGGGCGCAACGTGATAGCAATAGATTTCTGAAATACCTACTTTTAAAATCTGTTGCCGACCGCATGTCCTCTTAAGAACCTTGTATTTTTCTTTATTATTAAATTACTGAAGATTACAGTGTACACTTTTATTCATTTAAAATTTTTTCCACATATTATTATCGTTTATCACTTGTTTTTGTTTTCTAATATTTGATAAGATTTCTTCACGTGTATACATTATACGAGTGCATTTCCTAATGATCAAGTCATTATCAAATTACCCATTTTTAGTTGAATATTTGTGTGAACCGCTCAGCCTAAAAATATTACGAGCCAATGTTCTTTTTAGCTTTATTTTGATGCCATCTTTGGCAATTTTGCACATGTTGAGTTGGCGCCCTTTTCGACGTTGCGTGCATGTACTGCATGTATATGCATGCAAGCATATACTGCAGTATATGCTTTGGCAAACGTATTATGTTAATATTAGTATACTATGCATTGTGTTATTGTATCTTGTATGTTGTGGTTATTTGTCTTGTATATATATATATATATATATACATTTATTTCATTCTTTCTTTCTATTATGAATGATAACGGATTCCGCAAGTAATCCACCTCGCGGGATGCGGGTGGCGCGAGCCCGGTCAATGTGGACATCTTCCGGGGAGACCTACATACAGTAGTAAACGTCTTTTGTTTGACTGGGTGATGAATGGAATTTTTATTAGCTATTCAATAAATCAAGTGTCTAAACTAAGCAGATGAAAAAACTAGAAATTTAATCGTTTAGTCAGAAATCGAACCTACGGAATATTTATTTAAGTCAGAATGCGAAGACGGTTTAGTAAGTGTTTTTATAGTCTGGGTCGAATTAAATGCATTTGTTGGGAGAAAGCGGTTTTATAGGTTGTAATCTTCGATCCCACTTGAACGATATTATGTGGTCGTTTAGTCTGATTTGACGGCGTGTGACAGTATTACGATCCATAAATTTTATTAACTTTATACGAGAGACAACATATGCATCAATAACAACGTAGCTTTTTTTGTTATTAAGCCTTTTTTTTTTTTTTTTTTGTCGAAGGGAAATGCATTTTTGTCGAGGAGAAATGCATTTGTTATTAAGCCTAACTTTTCGTATTTCCCGTTAAGTGTGCATGGAAGTTATTATTACATTTTAAAAAAGTTTCTTAGATCAAATGTTTTTTACCAGTATTATATTTTAACAAGTATCGATTACTGTATGCTCGGTCGAGGTCTCTAGGTTATGTCTTTTTTGTACACGATATAGGCTCAGTGCTTTGACCATTATCTCAACTGATGTTAAGTGAAAATATATGGTCCAGGATGGTAAGCACACTAAGCCTAGGTACTGGTTCTCAAGTGATGCTGCCGGAACACACCTATTGGTATTTGGCGACAGGTTTTCAAACTTGAAGGTGGTAGCTATTCAGGCTGGCATTTTCTCACGATGTTTTCCTTCACCAATTTTACGTTTCAGAGATGTTATTGTCGTTCATATTTGTTATGATCGAAAGCACGTCGAAATTGATGAACATGTAAACAAGGTTTTTACAGAAGAAAATGAGATTAAAGATACACTAATTATAGCTCAATAACTTTCTGTTTTACTAAAACTATCCAGTAAAACGCTTGTCACGGCTTCCATTCAAAGATATTATGAACAATTCGTAGCAATTTATTAAGTAGTTACAACATCATTTGCTATTTTTTTTTTTAAACTGTTTTAAAAACAAATTTAGATTTTCGTAAAGCGATTATTATTTATCCACTTTTCTCGTTTTTTTTTAACTTCTTTAGCGGCGTTGAGAGATTTTCGATGGGGGATTACAGATTCGCATTACCAAGGCTATGACGTCAGCAGTCAACATGCTACAGTATGTCAAGAATGAGACGGCGATTAAATGGTGACGCGCAGAGATTATAATAAAGTTTATACTTACGTAGCCTATCGTGTGTTTCAATCATTAATAAGATGTATGAAATTGTACATAATTATTACTCGGAGCGCCATTTGATGTAATAACAAGACAAATGTTAAATCTTAGGTTATGTTAATAATTTTAATCATCAAATTATGAAATTTAAACATTATTTCCAAAGTTTCGAGTTTTACTTCTGTCAGTAGTCCCGATAGCTGCCTAGTTTTTTTCCATTGAATAATACACATAACTCATCAGCCGAATCTCTTCAATAACTACAACATGGGTACAATACTTTTACAAGCTAATTCAAATTCCTACTTCGCATCTGTTTAAGATGATACCACTATGTGCATTGCTCCGCTGAACAATCAAATAAATTATACTAACTCTGTATTCTATTTGATGGATAGAATTTAACTGAATTAGGTAGTGTATAATTGTTATTTTCATATTGAAACGTGTTCGCTTTTACGTTGTCGGAAATATTAATTTTATTCTCATAGGAAATCCCAAAGTGAGGTACAACATTGTATCTGTCAAATTGTTGCCAAGAATTATATCGTTGTTTGTGTGAAACTGATTATAGAGGGATCACGTTCTGTTTAATACAAAAACCACGTGTGCCGTACAATAACCTATTCTGATACGGTCTCTTTTTTTGTAATTTATTTTTCACATACGTACATATGCATATTCTTCTTTGTTTTACGAAACAGCGTCTAGTTATTCAAACAGTTTATTTTTAAATTATTATATTTTTCTCCATTATTCTATTTCATCGCGTGGTATAAATAACCCGTAATCAATCTACTCTATTCGTGCCGATAGTTTAATCAATATCAATGAAGTTCGTAACATCATAATCATTGTAAAAATGTGTGATATAAAACGTTTTTTTATTAAAATAAACAATATCAAAACACAACCTTCTCGTATTTAATTATAAGCTGTGTGCCCGCGGCTCCACCCACTTTTCATATGTTCTTTAGGTCTGAGTGAAAAAATGCATATAAAATTTCATTTATACCTAACCTAAAAAAAAACATGATGAAAAATGATCTTCTTTTGTTGTTATTAGCGGAAAAAACGTACATAAGGGTAAATTTAAAAAAAAATGAGTAAGGGTCGATGGAATCCTAAAAAGAAATAAACAACCATCTACGAAAAATTACGAATGGTAGTAGTTCAATCCCGATATTTTCAATAGTTTTGAGGCGATGGTGCGTCAAAGGAACACCATTTTCTTAAATGTATACATGCCAAACACCCAAATTACAGAAAGGTAACAATCATAAAATTAAGGATCTATTAAAATTAAAATTTTAGAATTAATATTTTATCACAAGAATGACTCAACGATGCAATTTTAAAACCTTTGCCAACTAACAATAAAATGCCATAACACAATAGCGGGAGACCTTAATAATATCGCGGCCGAGCTCACGTAATTAAAAGAAAGAATTCAATATGAAAACTGAAATGTGTGTGTGTGGATTGCGTTTAAGGAATGACGTTCTTTTATTTTATTACAGTTCTCCTCCGCGCACCATTTCAGTCGACCATCTGCGACTGTGGTAATAAACACTTCCCTGTCTCATAAAACACACTTAAACATCTAATTAATCCAGGGGAATAGAGATAGCCGGCAAGATCTCGCAGGCCTTATTTAATTTTTCTTAAGGACAGAAATATATTTCTTGTGTCACCTTAAATTACGTCCCAACTTCAAATTTTATCCCTTGAGCGAAGGTTTCATTTACAAAAACAAAAATAATAATAATAACCATTTTATTCTCTTTTATAGGATAGTGTTTAGTTAAATTAATTTTGGTACAAAAAACATTTACTTCACGTTGTGTATTTATAGTACTTTATTTATTTATTTGTCTTACACTTTTTGCACACATTTGAGTAAAACTTCTAATATATGTATCCCAATACCTGACAGTGAAAATTTGTTCGTACTGTAGAAGTTCGGCGCTTTGACCACAATCTCACTTAACGTTGAGTGAAGATATGGTCCAGGACACAGTAGGTCTAGATATACTAGGTCTCAAGTGATTCTACCGTAATACACCTACTGGTGCTTGGCGGCATGTCTGTAAACTTGATGGTGGTAGCTACCTAAACGAGCATTATTAGAAAATGCCATGCGCACCACCTAGTTAATCAGGCGGGTTTTGCTCTATGATTATCATTATGCTATGCTTTCATCAATCAATAATTCTTTATAGCCAATAAATAATTCAAGGATTCAAATCTACATTGATCGATGTGGCGTTCAATCACACTACCACTAAACCCGACCCGAATGAACTTTCCAACCAACCGAATTCATTAGCTAAAAAATTAGCGTACATTTTTCACGTCTTGCGTTTTTTATGTCATTTTTTTCGCTTTATATTTTCATGTCATAGCACAAAATAATAAAATTAACATTCACATTTCACAACTATGGTAATTATGTTATTTTTGTTATGTATGTATTTGTGATTTTTGTTTAATTTACATGTTTTTGTTTCTGTTTCAGGTAAGATAGAAATCGCGGCTGATATGATAAGAGTTCGTAAGTTATTATAATAATTTGTTTCTTGCTTTGTTTTCTCAATTTAATTACAATTTAAATTAGCAAAACGTAAGTCTAGAAATAAATCTAGCCTTCTAATATTTTCTAAAAATTACCGGACAACACTGAACGAAATTTTAATAAATTATTTTAACTTTGTTACATGTTAATACTATTTAATGTAACAATATCATCACCCTTACACAATTTTCTTTTGGGGTCGGCGCAACATGTCTTCCTTTTTTATTCCTCTCTATTTGCTATCATCTCCGTATTCACTCCCTTTCTAAACACATCATCTTTCACCCAATCCACCCATCTTTTCTTGGTCTTCCTCTTCCTATATGTATTATAAAATAATCTAACTATATAAATACTAAAATCATGATCTATACGCGGATATACATATTTTACGCGGACCCCTAATTGTTTTCAAATATTAAATGTACCCTAAGTTACCCAGGGTTTTTTCAGTTATCTACCAAAAAAAGTCCCGTCAAAATCCGTCCAGCCGATCCGGAGATTATCCGAACAAACAGACAGACAGATAGACAGACGGACAGACAAAATAATTTAAATATAGCATTTTTGATATAGGTATCGTATATACATTCATATCTATTTAGTAAAAAAATTAATTCTGACATTACAAACGGACTTCAAATTTATTTATTAGTATAGATAAGTGGCAACGTCTATTTATCTGTCTGTTTGTCCGTTAGTTGGCTTATAACTCGAGAACCATTGAACCGATATACTTGATCTTTTTTTAAACGATAGATATATCGTCTGGTTTTATTTGATTACCTTAAATTCCTTGTAATATTTTACCTAAAACAACGAATACAAAAGAGATTTAATACAGTAAATAGTTATATAAATCGTTCTAAGGCAGTTTTATATAAAGTAAGAATAAGTAATATACGTAAAAGGTCAACATACATTTTAAATACGATCTTTCGAACTTTATTTGTGTACTATGTAATCAAACAACTTCTTGATTGCGGATTTCGTTCGTGTTGAATATTAACGATGCTTGATGACAGTTGCCACGCGGATAAGTGTATTGAAAACAACAACAAAAAAACCATGGCGCATCTTCGATACTTTATTGAAGTAGTATTTATATTAGCTGTACTAATAAATAAAATTGAAGTGTCTGTTTGTAATGACCTATACCAAAAATACAATTTTTAAAATTTTTGTGTGTCTGCCTGTTTGTTCCGGGTAATCTCCAGTAAGGCTGGACGGATTTTGACAGGATTTTTTTTGGTAGATATCTGAAGTTATTCTGGGTAAGTTAGGATACTTTTAATTTACGAAAATAATTAGGGTTTCACGTAAAAAAAGTAAATCTCATAAAAATTGGAATAAAATCCAATTCAATGCAAAGTTTTACGGGCAAGTGCTTGAATTTATGAGAAATATTTGTTCTTCATCTTAGTACTAAAGCGAAATTTGGGTTCCGGTAAAAAAAAAATGCAGTGAAGTACCTATATATGAAACGCGGATTCATACGCGGGGACACAGCTAGTAAAACTGGTTGTGCCTACCTACGCGTCTTTGTTCGCTTATAATAATTTATATTCTTTAACATTATTAACCATATTATTTAATATATATTTAGGCAGAAATAAAGCAGTTCATGACATTTTCTCCTCTGTTTATTAAGCAATATTATTCTTTTTTTTTTGTTTTGTAATTTTTATGTACTTTATGTTGATACAAAAAAAAATGGAAACAGGTTATTACCTATTTCTTAGATTAAAATGCTACATTAATTTAAGACTTGTTTTTTTTCTAATTTTGTAGCATTAAAAGTTATTTTGTTACTCAAAATTTATTAAATGTGAACTAAAAATTAACATTAAAATCATTACTATCAACAATGAAACTATAAAACAATCTTAACATGTTGTAAATAATTTATAAATAATTAACTACTTACCTATAATAAATATAAATATCAATGCAATTTTTATAAACCTTTTCATACTGGTTGGCATGCGAATATAATGAATGAAATCGCGTCCTCTCTAGTTCTTGTTTTTTCATAATTGGAACATGGTTAAAACAGTTTTTAAAACGAGGATAACAAGTTTGACAATTAACCTCACTAGACAAAAATTTAGTATTAAAGGGTAAAAGTAAATTAAGAATATAACCATCATTCACAATCATATTTTGATTTTTACGATTACATTTTCTCAATAGATTAGGTTATTATAATTACGATAACTATAAATTTCATAAAACTAAATAAATAATTTATTAAAATTACATCAATTATGTAAATTAACTTTAGTCATATTTTTTTAGCAACTTCATAACAACAATGCGGAAATACGAAACGTAACGTTATAATAATTATAGTAACAAGAAATGACGACTGACTTACATACAGGTGTCAATAAATGAATAAATAATAGCTACCTACGTATATTTAAAAACCATTTTCTTATATTATGTGTTCATTCAATTCGTTAAGTACGTGTGGGCGAGTCGGGTATAGAGAACATGCGGTATATAAGTCGTGAGCATAAGAATATACTAATATGTAGGTACACTAATAACAATTGTGTTTTACGGGAAGTGTTATAGTAACCGATGCCAACAGTGTTGTGTACAATACGCGCAGTGAAGTGCATCGTGCAATGCACGTGGTGACACGCTCTGCTCCACTAGTTCAGACTCTGCGGGCCCCCTGTCAAACCTATAGTCTCTGTGGTCGCGCTAATCGCTTAGTCATCGCACAGGTCGCCTCCGCCGCGCACCGTACCACACTTGCGATAAAAATCATCATAACTCTTGCTGTGATAAATAATGTGATATATCTTATCCGTTATCATGGGATTCTTGAGCGGAGTATCGTTTTCCGTTTTTAAAAAGTGCCCTAATCTTAAACTGAAGAGGAGGAGAAACTGCCGCAACAGGTAAACAATCAAAATATATGATCTAAACTATTATTAGAAGGATTATTACTTTTTTTTATTTGTATAAAATAGGTAGTTTTGTATTAAATAATCCAGAATATATGGAACTATTTACACAATATAAATAATTTTATTTATTTAATTATATTCGAAATCACAGAGCACAATGCATTATTGCGGTCTTAGATTCTACGTACATCTATAATATAGGAACTACATCTTTATAATGTCACCATTACAAACAGGTTTAAAGATTAAAACTGTAAATTATTGTCTCGGTTACTAGCTTTAATTCAAAATACATATTAAACATTTCTACTTAATAAAAATAATGATAATATTTAAAAAAAATCAATTACGTTATAACTTAGATGATAAAAATAAGACTTTTTGTTATTTAAAGTTTGTATAAACAAATATAGGCATTATACTCGTATGTGTCCTTTGGCAAGTTGAACATGTATTCTATATGGTCTTGTAATATTTATTCTTTTGGTCACCAGTAGCGTGTACTTGAATTATCATATCCCGTGTACTTGTTATTATCATAAATTATCACACCTAATCATTTTCGTGATCATTTCATTATTGTAAACCATAAATCTAAGACGAATACTCCTCCCTCCCATGAATGAATCTTGAACACACTTATACAATAATTAAGTTTCCATATTCTATGTAATACATTTTGTAATGTTTTTTTAATACAAAAACGTGCAGTTCGAGCCATTTACAGTTTCAGATCTTGCGAATCACTGAGAATAAGTTTAAGGAATATAATATATTAACATTGCCCTCCCGAACATCTTAGATAATTTAATGCTCGTTCGCAAAAATTTAAACAAGTTTGATTAAAACGGCCGGCATAATTTTAATACTAGAAGTAATCACAAAGTAGCCGTCCCTTGCTTTACGCTTAGTAAGACCAATAAATCTTTTTAGGCAATAGTGTCAGGTTCTACAACATGTTACCAAAGCATATTACCGATTTACCTGACGATAAGTTTAAGCACCATGTTAAACAGGTTTTTTTATCCAAAGGTTATTACTGGGTGGATCATCACGTGAACGATAGTGATATTCCTTCTTTGTGCTTCCGCTAAACCCGTTTATTGTTATTATAAATTGAATAATTTTTTTAATAACTTAAAAAAAAAAACATGTAAATATGTTTTCCGAACCGGTGGTTAGTTTTTTTGACGTTCATAAGCGCCTTCTCAGGGCCCAAATTGAATAATTTTGATCTTGATTTTATCGATTCACAAAAATTATTAATCATTTGCTTTAACACGGCGACAAGACAAACAAGGTAGCTATGAATTTCGACAATGTTGAATATTTATTCAAATGTTGTTTTAATGGTTTAGGTAGTTTGCTGTTATTACAGCGTTTTGAACGCAATAATTTAGTACTTTGTACTTTGTAGTTACTAGTTTGTTATTTAGGCTTAAGAGGATATCCTAGCGACATGTATTCCATACAAACGTAGTCCCCTGTTTCCTCCCTGGATAATAGCATTATGGTAAATATTTTTATACCAAATAATATATATCCACCACTACCATTTCCGTAAGTCTTGATTTTTTTCATAAATTAGTTACTCTAGAAACAAGGAGCCTTCGAAAATGACATAATGCTCGATTTTTACCGTCATTTTCTTACGTTCGTCAAACAAACTTAATGGATAAAATAAAAAAAATCAGAAGTACAGGCATATACCCAAAGTAAAGAAGTAAATGGAAAGCAAATAGTAAAGAAGCAAATAAGGAATTCTATAGTATGCACTTCTATATTAATAAATAAAATTGAAATGTCTGTTTGTATTGTAAAATTGAAAGAAAATTAAAACTCGGTTCAGTTTTGGAGGAGGAAACAGGGTACTACGAAGTAATGTTTTCGTCTATTTTGCATTCGGTAAAATCAGCCCGCGCTGCAGTTGTCCCTTTCATGTTTTTATAATTCTTTCTTTGAGGCTCAACACGATAGCAATAGATTTCTGAAATACCTACTTTTCAGACCACGTGTCCTCTTAATTGCGGTTTCAATATTACGTCTTTGTTGGGAGGCTATGCTTTGCTTTTTTTTTTAATGTCATGGAAGAAAATAGTGGTGAGTTAAATTGTGATTAAGTAGGCAAAATTTACTTATTAGTCTTTGTTTTTTTGTTCAAAATCATGTCAATCCTTACGTAATCATAGAGGGTAAGACCTTCGTTTACAACTGTTGACAAAAGGAAGGGGGAAGAGAGTGTAAGAAATAACGTAATTCATGAACGGACCTTTAAAAATCAAGGTGCAATAAAGGAAAGATGATTTAAGTACATTATGAACAATTCTTAGTTGCGTTTGTGCATACATATACCTAATTACAAATCTCTTCCTAGTGTGACATATACATATAATGTATGCATTATATTTATATATGTAGATACGTTAGAAATGACGCAATAAAAATGTGTTAAAAGCGATATAAGTTACCTGCTCATGTGTTGGTGTTTTATGGCTATTAAATTCTATCACAGAACGATTTTCTACTCAATGAAGCATGGCGTCCTTTATTAAAATCTGACGGAATTATAAGGCTTCATAAGTACCTAGCATTCGATAACGATTATTCTGTCACCTATTGGTTGTAATTGCGGAAGCGAGGAATAATCACTCGTTTTATGTTAACCTTCAAAACATTGTACAAAGCAATTTTTTAAATTTCAACATTAACTTCTCCGATTTATTTTGTATCCGTGCCTAATGTTAGTGCATACGGCTTGAATTAATTTCCTTATATTACCATGACGCTTACAACTCGATTTACTTATATAAATAATCCATTCTAACAATCTAACAAAAATTATTTAAAAAATTCTGAATTAAAGAAATATTTTGAATATTATTGAATTATAAACACAGATCACAGATAGTTATATTTGTGTTGCGTGTATTATCTATTCTATACTATTAAATAAAATTGAAGTGTCTGTTTGTAATATCAAAATAACGTTTTTTTTTTACTTAATAGATATAAATGCACATACGATAGCTATTTCCAGAAACACATTTTTTTTAAATTTTGTCTTTCTGTCTGTTGGTTTCGGGTAATCTCCGGAACGGCTGGACCGATTTTAACGGGGTTTTTTTGTTAGATAGCTGAAGTTACTAACTTTGGTTTTTCGATAATAATCAGAATTCCGTGAAAAAAAATTAAATCTCATAAAAAATTAAATAAAATCCGATTCAATGCACAGTTTTACGGGGAAGTGCTTGAATTTATGAGAAATATATTTACTTATATGTACTAAAAATATTTTGGAAAAATAAATAGGGTTTCGTACAATTAAAGTAAAACGCAGTGAAGAGCATATGAAACGCGGGCGCAGCCGCGGTAACACAGCTAGTGTCATATATAATTTCAATTAATAAATTATGATATTAAGAGACAGTTTTTGCAAAGTTTTGAGATTTCACTTTTGTCAGCAGTCCCCGTGGCTACCTAGTTTTTTTTTGTTACAATATTCATCGTACGACTGAAACAGTGGCATGACATACAAGAAGCGTTAACGCTTCGAAGCTACGAGTAACACACCGTGACCGTGCAACGGGTCAGTGAATTTAAAACACTAAAAGTAAATGTCAACTTTAATTACATCGAATAAGATCTATAATGTCATGTCCAAAGGTAAATAAGAATGATGATAATGTACAGGTACTTTTTGCAGCATGACGCCCTTGGCTTAAATAGGGTTGTTATAATGTTACGCTATTTGAAAAAAAATCTTTTAAAATATTCTCGAATACATGAAAAAAATTATGTAGTTGTGTAGCCATTTATTAAAAACATACGTGTTGAATTATTTGTATAGCTAATAATAAAATATAAAATTTTATTTATAAAACACTTAAAAAGAAATATATGGGATTACCACTTTTAATCTTAACCGACGATTCTTATGTTGATTGATTAATTCAACCGTAAGACGTCCCTTGCTGGACTTAGGTCCGTCAAGGAAAGGGGGGGAATTGCCCTAATCCGGGTTAATAACAATCTTGTATATCCCTTAGTCGCCTATTACAACATCCACGGGAAATACTATTCTTACTACGGGTACTTCTTACGTACGTACTTCTTAGTACGGGTGGTACTATTCTTAGCCGGCACCATACGGCACCATTCTTGAGCAATGTTTTGTAATAATGGATATTTGAACCTTTTTATGACTTACCTTGGCACAAAACATAACATTGTATATGATAAAAAAATACAGCTAAAGTACCCATTTTTTTGTTTTACTCAACAATGTAAATAATTTCAAAAAAAGTTAATTGTTGGACAAAATTTTAAGAAACCTAACTTATTCGTAATTAACTACTGTCCGCAGTTATTTTATTAGGTAGTTCAGACAGTAAAGCACCTTTAATGATACTCAAATGTTTTAAAAAAATATGTAGATAACGACAAATCATGTATAAGGTACCTATTCTAAACTTTTACGTCGATTATAACCAGTTGTATAAGAAGCAAGTTTGTAAATGCCTACTCTCAAAGAAACCGGATAGAAAAACTTTCCTTAAGAGGACATGCGGTCAGAAAAGTAGGTATTTCAGGAATGTATTAATATCGCGTTGCGCCACAAAGAAAGAATTATAAAACACGAAACGGACAACTGCAGCTCGGGCTTATTTAACTATGCAAAACGGAAAAAAACATCACTTCGTAGTACCCTGTTTCCTCCTCCAAAATTATACCGACTTTTTATTTTCTTTCAGTGTTAGAATAATAAAGACTTTGGCTATGCCTGTACTTTTTTTTATTTTTTTATTTATTAGATATATCCATCAATTTTATTTGACGAACGTCTGAAAATGACGGGAAAAAGTCGAGCATTTTGTTTAATTTTCAAAGGCTTGCTACAATAACCAATTTATGGAAAATATCAAAACGTACGGGCATAGCGGTGGTGGATAATTTTTATTATTTGGTATAAGAATATGTACCATAATGCTGTTATCTGGGGAGAAAATAGGAGGCTAATTTGTATGGAATAAAGGCCGCTAGGATATCCTCTTAAAAATTCATTCGGCTATGTCGTCGTGTTGACTGAAGGATTCTTTCGACTTTCCACTGTGAAAACGTATCTCGATGTCGCTCTTTTACTTTTAATTGACATTCCAAAGTTAAGTTATATATGTAAATATATACTCTTTCATTTGTTTTCGGCTGATGTTGCTTAGGCTTTTTTTTTCAATTTTAATTCTGTACAGCTAATACTGTGTATAATTTGAGATATCGGTTTTATTGGACACGTAGAGAGGGTGAATGAAAGAAGAGTAACGAAACAAATTTACAAGGCGAGTGTGATTGGGTAATCTGGGAGGGGTCATCCTAGGTGAACGCATTTCGACCAGATCGAGGACTTTCTGGAGAAAGGCCAAGTCAAACATAGGTAAAGGATGAAAGCGCTTATGAAATTAGAAACAGCGAAATACTTGTAATAATAATATTAACATCAAAGTTCAAATAGAAATAGACCATTTCAAGAAGAATTATATTGAGCTCATGGAATTTTAAAATCTATACCTTTGTTGTTATCTATTTAATATAAACTCTTTTTCTATTTTGTTTATCAATCCTATTTCTTTTGGTTATCTCATGATCTGTTGCTTATCTTCAGCTAATTACTGGCTTATCTGGTAACATATAATTCACCTGAGACTAAACTTTTGTAAAAAAAATTATAACATGCCCCAAACCAAGTAACTTCCGAATGTTGTCCCATTTGTTTAAACCCGTTAAATACAATAACATGTTTAAAAGTGCGTATTTATTTGTGTAAAAAAGTCTATGGAATTTCGAATTTCTCATGAAATACAGAATACTGAAGTAAACCGAATTTCAATTTTTAATATTTTAATACTGTTTGACATATACTTTAAAAGATAAGGTTACTCCGCAATAATCTTTATGCGTCATACACAGAATTAAATGATATCAGAGATCAAGAGAAATAATGATGCATATAAAAATAAGTAAGTACCTACCCAAATAATCAAAATAGCACATCTAAACAGGTATGAACACGGATGTCTAAAAATTCCACGGACCTTTGAACTTTGAAGTAATATCGAACGTGAATTTCCCGGAAAAATCCTTTATATTTTGGGAACATAGATTGTTTTAGGAAATATCTTTGTTAAATTTTATAGAGAGAAAAGGAAAAAATATTTTGAGAAAATATTTTGTTAAAATAAACTTCAAAATGAATAAATTCTTATAAAATCGCGCACAAACTATATTTAATCACGATTAAATACTGTAAGGAATGTAATTTAGTTCCTGCTTTACCTACCAATTGAATTTGTTTTCTGTTTAGTAGTTCTTAAATAGATCCATCAGATTTCCATAAGGAAATCTGTAGTAATTTATTGTTTAATTACAAACAATTTTAAAATTTAAAATGCTTCGTAAAACACATAAAGCTGCTGTCTCTTTAAATTAAAATCATATTAATAACAGTTTATAATGAGAACATGATCGACATTTTCTCTGATAACAAAACAATATTGTGACGTTTTATTTATTAATTATCATTTATTATATTACGTACTGGAACAACTACTTTAAAGAAAAGTGAAGCCTGAGTTATTTACAAAGGCCGTTTTACTCAGAATCTGTTTTAAGAAACTAAACGGATGACTGAATTTTATTTATAAAATAATATGTTAGAAAAGTAAAAACGAATAAACAAAATACTATAACAACGTACAGAGGTACGATTACTTATATTTGACAATGACCTGTAACAGTGTTCCATTCTCTTTTGAAAGATTATAGAAGAACTATTATGTAATCGTACTTGCTTGTTGAAATGTACTGATAGTTTATAGATGTTGTCAATTGTTTCTATTCAGTAATAATATAAAATAAGGAAATATGAATAATTTATAATGATAAATAATAATTTATTTTTTAATAAATTAATTGTTATAATTTGCATCCCCAACAACAAACTCTCTAGTCTAGAGAATTTGTAAAACGTGATGGAATAAAATTTGAATAAAATTTCATTCAGCCACAACACGAATTCTTATAAAAGTTTGCGGTCCATGTTGTCAGTTTTTTCATAATGTTACGTAACATTCATTATGCTATGATACTGAACTGATAATAATTGATATGTATTACATGAACTCTTCATAAAGAATAATGAAATTAAATCATACCAGTTGTATACCTATTTATCTTATTTTAAGTATTTATAAATACAAATGTTGAATTAATTATACAAATTATGTAATTATAATCATTATATGAATGACTTTAACGTGTAATAAAATACCCATTTGCTCGTTATAATTTTATTGTTACGTTGTGGAAATGAATGTAAACTTATTCAGAACGTTTTTGATATGAAGATTAATTTAATTAAAGAACAAAATTTTGTAAAAAGTTTAAAGATTTACGATTAATCTTGATGTATCAGTATGATAAATCATAATGTTAATACATGTTGAATCACTATATTATGTTAAATTTGCTAAAGAAATTCGTACCAAAATAAGCATGTAAATAAATAAAAAGGATTTGGCATACCGTAACTAATGTCAAGATGTTACACTACAGGATGTAAATAAAGTCTATGATATCGATTGTTATATTTAATTTAGTTTAAATGGAGTTAAAATAAATAATTATATTACATTTGTTAAATCTCTTTTCAATTGTGAAGGGGACTGGAACATTTTTTCGAAGTACAAAAGAGGTCTACAGAAGCACAGATAATAAATTCTAAGATCAGTTCGAAAAAGAGTTCGAAACTCAATTATACTCGTTATCAATCTGCGCAGACGAGTCGGTTCGCTTTTTCCATTGAACGGAAGTAGTCTTCTTGAAGTATTTTCTCCCTTATTGAAACACCGTCATTGTATTGACACATTTTGAATTTATTTTCTTATACCATGTAGGAACTTTAATAGTTATATTATTTATATTAAGTTATTTGTTATATTAAGATAAGATATAATACTCTAAAGGTATTCCTTGTATGTTCATTTCATTTTTTACTCTTGCAAATTATTGATATCTGATAATATTATGCACCTGTGTTTTAATAAGTTGGCTAACAAAAACCCAATTTTTATAAATACGCATTTCATTCTAGTGCGGCACGATTACGCGTTAATGGAACGTGTTTTCGAGCCTACCTAACCCACTCTAAAATTAGCCTCATCTTTCGGCGAAGGAAAACATCATAAGGAAACAATAGCATGGTGGTAGAGCAGGGTTGGCTACCACGCTCAAGTTTGAAAACCTGTACAATAGGTGCGTTCCGGCAGTATCACTTGAGAAACAGTATATCTTTAGGCTTAGTGTGTTTACCATACTAGTCCACATCGTCACTTAACATCAGATGAGATTGTGGTCAAAGCACTTAGCATTTACAATGTAAAAAAAAAATTACCACGTCTTTATCGACGACCTGGGTATTCTTCATGTCGTCCAAGTGGATAATCCTACTAAATATTACCTACGTATAAAATCGAGCCATGTTTAACATAAACAAGTTCTATGACAAAACTATTTTGGAATTACTAATAAGTAAAAGGATGTTTCTGAAGTGAGTGTATAATAAGTAGGTGTAAGTCGGGGTCGTTGAATAGCGGTTTAATTATATCTTGAGTACCTAAATATTTAACTTTACGGGGGGTTGTAAATTAATCATGTAATGTTTTTAGGAACTTTTTAACTCTCCGCTCCTTCCTGGTAAGGTTTTAGCATAGATGTTTTTCTTGTAAAAAAGTATATTTATTTAATTCTACTGTTTTTTTGGCTTATGGTTTAGAAATCTCGCGTTCAACGAAAAAATAAATAGACATGATATGTCACTGGACCATTCCTACCTCCTTGTGGTATTTCGTGATTACTACGAAACTCTCTCCTTTTTCAAGCCTCACGTGATTAAAAGATGATCCCTAATGTAAAAAAGAGCGTAGAGTTTTGAATGTAAAAAACGTAAACAGTTAATTTATTCAAGACTAGTTGCTCTCCGCGGTTTTACCCGTGTAGTTCCCGTTCCTGTGGGATTTTCGGAATAAAAACTTATGTGTGTTATGTCACTCCCTGGATTTTAAACCATCTTCATACCAAATTTCATCCAAATCGGACCAGTAGCTCAAATCTTTTCTCTTTATAATATTAATGTAGATTATTTTATCTGCTTTTGTAATTTAAATAACCAAATATCTGATTTAGGTGAT
This sequence comes from Samia ricini, assembly GCA_014132275.2. Classification (NCBI taxonomy): domain Eukaryota; kingdom Metazoa; phylum Arthropoda; class Insecta; order Lepidoptera; family Saturniidae; genus Samia; species Samia ricini. The sequence goes on along the minus strand of AP028159.1, from coordinate 25,553,550 downwards.
TATGTTATCGTTTTTCAGTGCGTTCTTTGAATAAGTTTAGGTTTCTTGGCTTAGATAACTCAAATAATGGATAATAATAACGATAATAAATACTATATTTGTAGTGAGTAAAAAAAACTAAATGATACTCTACATCTGTTTGTTCAAAGATGCATTAATATTTTCGTCACAATGACTGCTTTTATGTTTATTTACTTATTAAATATGCATCATTAGATTACGATATACGATATTTAATTATATTACAAATTTAAGTAATAAAATTTATTGTAAATAAAAAAAAAAAAAATGCCGTCACAATTATAAATGATTGACAATCATACACAAGTCTTTAATAAAATATTTAATTATATAAATGACTAAATGGAAAAAAAACAGTGTAATGAATTATTAAAATTATAACTAAATTTATTAATTATTTTACTACTGCATTAAATGATGTGTGTAATTGAATAAAGCTAACATATACATTGTATATACATAACGGTTTAAAAAAATCTGTGGTCTGTGTGATATTTTCTATTAATAAAATAAAAAACCTAAATTTGTAGAGGAATGGGGATATTGAAAAGGATGTATTTATTAGCCGAGGTGCTTTACAGGAATATTAATTTTGAACGAAAAGAAATGTTAATATTAAAGAGAATACTAATTTTCTAAAGCTTACACTGTGTTAGATTTTTTTATATGTCGTTGTTTAGTTTCGTCTTTTAGTACGTACTAAAATTGTGTACGTAACGAAATAGTACAATTTAAATAATATTGACAATTATTAATTTATTTCGCAATTACTTCGTTTTTTTAATGGTTATTTTCATTAATTTTGGAGATATTTAGCGAATTTAATAATACATTGCCTATCATTAATAGCTTCTGCCATTTCACTCCTGTAATTAAAGTCTCGGTAATGGATCCGGGAATTTGTTGGCTATAAGGATCATTAGCAAGACGAACCGCTTTCTCTGTTGTCGGTAGCTTAAATGAGACGTCGTAATTCGTAAGTACGTACCTAATACCGAACAATATTTATTAACAAAAAAAATACTTGCAAGGAACGTACATATTTTACTCGTTATCAGCTGTTTTATTTATTCGTATCAATTTTGGATGTAGAAAAGTAACGATAAATTTTGTGTTTATTTTGATTTTATTGTTTTTCTCAAATAGTTCAAAATATTGAAGCAATTATAGGTAAGGTTTATTTTACAAAGAATACATTTTGATAACGCTAGACGCATATATATATATATATATATATATATATATATGGTTTCGCTACAAAGGTAGTGAAACCGGTTAGTCGTGTTAAATCACCGGGCACTGGCCCCAGACGTCTTTGGCTCTGCATTGCCATTGCCAGTGACATTGTTGGCGCAACCGTTTCGCTGAATTGCCCACGACAAAAGTATTTATGCAAATTACATGATAAATATAATTATTTTAGGAATAAACATCAAATAAAAGTAAAATATAATATAAGTTTTGCCACTGCTATATATCCTATTAATTTCATTTGTTAGTTACAAATTCTATTGCACTTTATGTATTAAGTTTAAATGGTTTAAATTAGGTGATCCTTAATACAAAATAACGGTCATCTTTCACTATCATTATAGTAATTATATAACCTATATAATTATATAACTTATGAGTACTTCAGAGAATAATCTAATCAAAATTTGATCAAACGGCAAGGTTATATTCCTGCGTGATGCATGACCGAAAATATTAATATTACAGACAGACATTGTCGTCGGTACTGCTACGGAAATATATTTCAATAAACTACCTAGCTTTTTTTGTTATTAATATGCTAAGTAGTTGCCGCTGGTGTTTTTATTTTGTAATAATAACAGTGACGTTCTGGTATATTATTGACGGCAATTTGTGTGACCTCGTTTAGTTGATATATAACTTAATAGTGTGTTAGTAATTAGTAAGAGAATAATTGTTTTTACTTTATGGTATTTTAGTAGTTATTTTTAACATATGAAAAATAATGTACTATTGTTATTATAAATTAAGACTAATACCTAACCTAAATACGACATGACATGATATTAAACTTATCCAAATAATCAAGTTTTAAACTGTAAATTAAAATATATTCACTCAGTAATTAAGGAGAAATATGGTAAATAATACATAAATACTTATAATATAATTTCGAATGTTAGTTCGATTTTATAAAAGTCAATCTAAAGTAATACTGACGTTTCAATACATTTAAATATATTATTTACTGTGAAAAATATCTATTGTTTCTGGGTTATTGTTAGCGATCGAGGTCGTCCAAGTAATTACCACATATAACTGAGTATTAAATAATAAATTACAAGCACGATTTATTTATCTAAAGTCATGAAGTAACTGGAAATTTTTTACTTTAGTTAGAATGTAATATACTCGGAACTGCTAGTCAGAATTATATAGAACTCATTCCAATTGTCACAGACTGGTGTTGGATACTAAAAACCATCTGTTTTAATTTTCAACCATTTACGACAAATTTGACGTCATAAACTTAATCAGTGTTAAGACACAAGACTGTTGAGTACTTTGGTACCTATATAATGAGTACGTACTTTGGATTAATACCAGTTTTATAGTATAAGTGGCATAAAATCACAACCGTCAAAGTAATGTCGATCAATAATTTAAAAAAAAATGTAATCATTTTTTGTATGTTAGGAACTTTTTCGAACTCACGCAGAATAAGTAACCAAAGTTTCATCACAATTGGATGACCAGTAAGGACCACATAGAGGACAAACATACATTCGTTTTATAAATATATAAAATATTTTACATATTTATTATAATGTTTTTATTTAGTGGACATTTAGTGAATAATTCCCGAATTTGGTTGACATTTAATTTTTTTATAACATCATTTACTTCATATCATATAATACTAGTAAATATCATTTTATATGATACATTTTAGTGTAATTTTATGAGAATATATTTTTATTTTATAAAACTAATACATCTTCTCTAGTCTAGACACTAGTCTTCGACCATAATCATTATTGAATAGTTAAATAAAATGAAAAGCTAATTTTATAACTCGATAACAACACTAAATCTCATCAGTAGCTACAAAACAGAAAAGAAATATCGATTTAAAAACACAGGATAAAAAGGCACTGAACTGACCACTTTTTACCATGAAGTAAAAATATTTTACGATTTAGGTAACTGGTAAACAGAAAAAATTTAGTATCACGAAAAAAATGGTAGGTATAATCTTCAAATGTAGTGAATATAGTTGGAATATATGGTTTCATTACAAAACTTGTTGGTTATGCAAGTCACAGAAATATATGCGCTTAGTGAAGCTGTATGCCAATAGTCCACAGGAGTAAGATAGTAATTATGGCGCTTCTGGACAAGCCCCCTTTCTTTCTTTGCATTACTTTATGAAGTTACAAATTAAATTTACTTATTTTGAAACCCATGTTTTTTCTATAAATTGAAGTATCAATTTTGGTAGAATGGTTGGAATGAATATTGAAACTTTTGGTTTTTATGTAATCAACTGGCATTTAAAATAAGTTGAATAAATAATTATATATATACTTTATAGTGTTGTTTTTTTTTGTTGTGCAAAATGTTTTTTTTTCTCGCAACAATCGGTGGTTGAATATCAACCTAAATATTTAGTAGTAAATAAATTATTAAATGTATCTGAAAACCTGCTTCATGCCATATGTAGATATTATATTAATTTCTAAACTTTATTGTTCACAATTGAGAGGTTCATAATTATTTTATGTTACCTTCAGACATTGCTTTCGAAAGATAAGGTATTTACACTACAACTCAGATAAAACATAAGACTATTTTGTGGCTAGCAAAAACCAGCCTTTGTTTTCTTCATTAGCCCGAAGTATTAATGTAAGGGTTAATCATAGCTACTGATAAAAAAAAAATAATTACACGTAAATCTTTCCATATAAATATTACATATGTCATGCATAATGTAATGTAGTCTCGAAGATTCCTGATAATTATTATTAGATACAGAGGAAGTCTAGCGTTTTGGCCTACTGATATTTAGGACACTCCACTTAGGGACACGGATTTGACATAGTTACAAAATTCATCAACCCATCCAGTCACGGTATAGTAAATCCGTGGTGACATTATACCATTCTATCTACACACACATTTAATTATGGCATCAAAAACTGTATACAATGAAAACTGAATAATTTTATTAGATCACGGATAAAAGTTCACAATACTATGTTCGTAGACAAACGGCTACACATGCACAACCGGGTTTACTTTGGACTCTATTGGAGAGCACTTCATGGCTTCACACCGACAGCAACGCCAGCTATTCGCGCTGGTCACCAGGTGCTCATTGCTTACACATTCCAAGTGATACTGCGACGAACACGAGCTGCACTTTATGGATGCACATCCTTTCATAGTCCGGTTACAGTGGGCGCAGTCCATAATAAAAACCAATCTGTAACAAAAAGAAAAAAACTACAATTCAAATTCACATTTTCCTAAAAAAATATATCCAATTTGTTTTATTGTTATTTTACTTTAATTTTTTTTCCTGAAGATAAATAAATAAAGCTATATTTTTTACTTTTGAATATGCGTTTTTGAAATAATTTTTGAAGTTTTATGTGTTTTTGATATGACCGAAGCAAATCCAATGAAGCCTATTTTACATTTGACATTCATTTCTAAATTAAAATTGTTTTTATTTGAATTATTATTTTTAATTCCGATTTTTTAACAATATCTAAGAAGATTTTATTATCAGTGTATTCTTTTTTTTGTTCTAAAATATAATAAGTATGTATATTTATTCACAGTTTAGTAATATTTTTAGAGATTTTTTAATCTTTCATTAAGGTTAATTTTCTTACATTCGTATTATTACTGTATTGGTGTTTATGTGTAAATAGCATTAATAATAAAAAATAATCATTTATTAGTCATAAGAATTACGTAATTATAATATCATTCGTAATATTTATAACCTGCTCTAGCTTGTTTATCTGGTTCCATTATGATCAAACTCATATTTAAATATGAAATAATGTATTCTTTTCGTGTATCGTCTTGATTTAAGAACACCTGTAATCGTAAAACTCTTATAAATATGTTAATAAGTAGCTAATTTATATGTATGTAAGTATGAAAAATGAAAAATAAATACTAATAAAACTGGAATGGACGGTGGTCACGGTTAGAAGGTAGATCTCTTTAATGAATACTTATTATTAAGAAGACGTAAATTCCCCAAAGTGTCGTATTTAACCAGCCAGGTCGAAAGCTCGGAGACTCGTTACTTAATTATATATTATTAATGCTTTGTGTCGGCTTACCAGACACTAGTATATCTGGCTTCATAGATATATATATAACCGTGATCTTATTCATAAAGCTGTCGTAGATGTGTATTATGAACCTATATATTAAGAGTTATATATCAATCCTTTTCTATTTATAAATAGGCAAATATAAAACAGTGTAAGATATTATTCAGTTTATCAGGTGACTTTATTTATTTTTACACGCTTTATATATTTTTCAGTAGCTTTATTTTTATAAATTATATAAATATGCAAACTGTAATGGTTTCGCCACACAGCGGGCGTGCCGGGACGCTAGCGCCCTTTTTCTATAGAAATGGTTGTACACCACTAGCGCTCTTTAAAGCTACGGTAAAGCTGTAAAGGCCCATCCTGTTAACAGCGTTAGCTAGTTAGAAAAAAAAAGGCTAGCGCTATGCTCGTGTCAATGCGATGTTGTCTATAGAACATCATGCTGGCGGCCCGACCCGAACACTGTGTGGCGAAACCATTAGTCTTTTCCTTCTCATATTTTTAATCACATTTATGGGCGAATTTAGAACAGAACTTTGCTTTTCAATAACTACACAAATGACGTCATTATCATGTGTAGTTACGAAAAGCGAAAAGTGTCGTTTTTTACACGGTATAGGCTCAATGCCTTGACCACAATTTCACCTGATGTTAAGTGACGATGTGGTTCAGGCTGGTAAATACTAAACTCACTAAGCCCACATACTTGTTCTTAAGTGATGGTGCCGGAACACACTTATTGGTATTTGGCAACAGGTTTTCGAACTTGAGGGGGGTAGCTACCCAGGCAGGCATCATTAGAAAATGACCTACTTTTATGCTATGGTTTCCTCACGATTTTTTTCTTCACCGTAAGCGCAGGCTGACTTTAGAGTAGAATAGGTAGGTTTGAACCCACGTCCATTGACGCGGAATCCGGCCGCACTATCCTCAACGCTAGTCACGCAGCCCGTGACTGCGGTTGGTGCAAATCAATTGATACGTTGGGACGTGTTAAATAATTTTATGAAGACAATTACTAGTAAATTACCTACCTAATAAACTGTACGGTAGCGCGATACGAAATTAAATTAATACATACCTGTCTATATTCATTTTTAATGTGTCGAGTATCCATAAAAATAAGACAATAGGAAAACAATTGAAATCTGGCGTAAACGCCAGGTAAGTGCTCAAGGGGTTATTAATGGATTGTTTGTAGGTCTATTTCAAGTCTAATATTTATTAAAACTTTCAGTGGTATATGGTAAAAAACCAATTTATTATGTATATAATCTTAAAATGATTTAGAGAGACAATGAAAAAGTGAATACGTTTTTTCGTGTCTATTTCCTATAATTAATTAATAGCTCTTTTCACTGGGGCAATCAATCATTGATCCAATGCGGATAAATACTGCGGATATTCTAAATCCACATCTCGATTCACAGCGTTAAAAATATTCATTTACTAAAATAGGAAATTTAGAGAATGCGACGAAACTATGTTTAAAATAGTCTTTGGTTAAACTTTAACGAAACAATAAAAATATATAATGCGGATTTAACAATAGTTTTCAGTATTTTTTTCGATTACACGAATAATCTATTTCTGATCTGTGACTTTAAATGGTATTTTTAAACATATATAACGCTCTGTTAGGCTGATATAATATGTTTTATGAACTGTTTGCAACTTTTTCATTAGTTTGAAAATAGACTTCTACATTTCGCGATACATTTGTTTCTTCTTGATTTACTGATATATCCATCATATATATTATCATATATCCATCAGTTCATTCAACCGAAAGACGTCCACTGCTGGACATAGGTCCCCCAAAGATGTCCACGACGACCGGTCTTGCGCCACCCGCTTCCAGCGGATTCCCGCGACCTTCACGCATTACAATTTGTACTTAAATAAGGAATTTGAAAAATAACTGTAGTTCAACTAGGTTAATTTAAACAATTTAGTTTACACTAGATAATTGACACTTAATACTCGTATAATAATCTAGCTGTGTGCCAGCGGCAGCGCCCACAATACATATATTTTTCACTGCGAAATATAGTCTTTAATTTTTTTATACGTAACCTTAATTATTTTCCAAATTGCTGTTTTGCTACTAATATTAAGCAAAGATATTTCTGTCAGTAAAAAAGTCCCGTCAAAATCGGTCCAGCCTTTCCGGGAGATTATTCAGAACAGCAGACAAAAATTAAAACAAATGTTTCTTAGTATAGTTATCATACGTATTATATACGTATATCTATTCAGTAAAAAAAATATTTTGACATTACAAACAGACACCGCAATTTTGTATATTAGTATAGAATAATAGAATATAGATAAACCACAACGAATTCTCCAGATTTCAATCAGTGGTCATGTTTCTAAAAGCAACAATTGTACACAATTTTGTAATTAAACTAGGTCTGTGCCCGCGGCTCCACCCGCTTTTCATATATTCTTCACTGCGTACCTAAAAAAAACAAATGAATAAAAAAAAATGAAAGGGTCGATGGAATCCAAAAAATATACAGCCTATAACCATCTACGATTAATTCCGCGTCGAATGGTTGTGGTTTCATGCTGATCGGTCCAGTAGTTTTCGAGTTTACCTCGGACAAAGAAAACAAACTCTGCTTATATATATATATATAATGTAGCCCGGTATTTATGTCCAAGAATGTAAACTATTCTAATTGTTGGTAATGATTGTTGTGAAACGCCCGTGGTTCCAGCTGACTACCACCGAGACAATCAACAACTTTACCATCCATCATAGACTTTACGTTGGTGTTACAATTATAAAACTCGGTTATGCATAAAAGGTCCCCTGTACAATAACAATCTTCAAGTACTTTACCCTTAGCGTGACTAACTACCATTACGTTTGATTTTGGTTATTTATTAAATTCAAGCTCACAGTCATCTCTTCCCTTTCTTTTATTGTAATGTCAACAAATAAAATGGGATATTTAATTTTTTTAAGAATATAAACTTTTTAATTGTATACATGAATGGTACTATTACTGGAATCTGGTTTGATTATTCTTTCCTTATTATTTCAAATTACCCATATTACGGTCATGTTATAAAGTGTTTCTTTCTCAATATTAGTGATGTGATTTTAAATTGGTTTGAAAGACTTATGTTTACCACCGATTTTGCTCTTATTATGATGTATGAAATTTAAAGCATTCGTACAATGTTTGAACATATTTATAGAATTCGTGCAATGTTCGACATGAGCACAACTATGTGCGGTTTAGGAGACGAAGTTACTATACATAGCATACGTAGTGGTACATAAGATTTTCCAGCTTCGTACTCATTTAGTTCTTAACAGTCGCAGTACGTCTACGACTGACCTTAGATAGGATTACAGTCTTGAAGTTATAGATGTTTTCAAGTTGCCGTAATCAGATAGCGATCGGTCTGTATTTGCATTTTACTACTATTTGCTTTATACTATTTTTTTCGGGGTGAAATACTACATCGGGGTACGACAAAAGAGTTATGTCACATTCCTATCGGCTAAAAACCCTCGGTCGTATAGCATACGTCTCGGCATCACCGCTAACATACTCCGCAACTTTGCTCACGCACTCAAGTTCCCAGATGTTAAACGGGGTCCTTCTTCTAGGGAGATACCCACCGTGTAGCAACGACAAAAACGTGCTTACTGACATGTGATAAGTGCCCTCGCACAATTTGCCTGGAGGTTTGCTAAGGAGGCATTGAAGTGCCTGCTTCAACCTCTTCTTCCTTTGTGCCCGATATTTCTACAACGGACCACGGGTGTCCCAGCCACTCTTTCTCTTTCTCACCCGGCCACCTAACAAGCTTTGTGTGACGGAGAGATGTTATTTTATTTAAATATTTTATTTAAACAATAATTAAACGTTAAAAATATTGTCTACAGACGAAGCGGCGATGGAGTCGGCGCTCGACCGCTGCGTTCGACACCAGACTGGGGCGAGAGCGCTATCAGCGGCGAACACCTTTGGTCACCCACATCTGTATCAGGAGATTGCTGTTACGTAGGAGATGCAGAATGCCAAGTAAATAAGCATTTATTTCATTTACACGTCATCTAGATGATGAATAGAACAACAGTCCTTATCAATGTTTCTTGACTGTTCTTTAAAATTTTAAAATTTATGAATGCTATTGAAAATCACATAGGTTAAATTATATGATTTAATAATTAATTAATATTAATTAATAATTAAGTTAATTATGCAATTATTATCTAAGTAAAATATACTACAGACATTGAAAATAAACTTTTTGCATTATTTACTTTTTGTTATGATGATATTGCATAATATTGACAGCTTCAGTTGTTCATTTTGCAATTTTAAATGCAACAATAATCGCTAGTAAAGTTATACACATTCATATAAAGAAAGTATTTTTATATGCCACTGCTGATATATGAACCTTTTTTCACGTTTCAAGAAGGTTACAAATCTTCTACCATGATAATTCATTTTGTCCTTTTCGTAGCACACCAGTTTAGGAAATACGCTTTACTGGAAATACGCAAACTGAATTAGAGATTTGAATCACTGTTTCGTAAAAGTAAAAAAAAACAATATCACGTTACGTTATTTTAATTAAAGCATTAAGAACGTAATCGTCTGTATATATTTTCGAGATATTTTTACCCTAATAAATATGAATACATAATAATAACATTATTTAATTACGGGAATAAATTGAATTCGCAATCTACCATTAACAAAATATTAGCACTCCTAGTCATATTAAGACAGTAATTTGTATGTAGACAAGAAAATAATTGTCGCTATTCTAATAATCAAATTTGTAATATATTATTACTACCTATTTTTAGTAGTTTGGTAAAACTAGTAGTAGTAAAACATTTGGTAACGAGAACATTTCTCACCTTCGAGGATTGTGCATGAGTACATTTTACGTTACCTTTATTCTTTTATACAAAGAATCTTTTTCAATTATCGTGAATAGCGGCGTCGGTACGAAAACCCTATTGAGTTTCATACAAACACAGGAGCGAATCTATCTGCCGACAATTCAGCAGGTGCCAGCGGAGTAACAGGCCAAGAAAATTGTAATTTCCCCTACAACCATTAGCAAGTTTCCTGCCTATTGTACGGTTGGTCGGCTGTAGTTGAATGTAAGATTAATGTCCCTTCGTCAGTGTTGCCAACATTTACGTGGTGATGACCTGTCAACGACGATATAATAATACGTTGTCTTTGTGTACGACGATGATCATTAACTAATTGCCATACTTTCGAAACTCATTCCACATTTTACAAAAGGCAAACTTGTCCTATTATGATACTGCCAACTCAGAAGCCGCTATTCTCATTTTTTTTTTCCTTATTTTACTTTCTTAGCAGGTTTTTTTTTATCTTTTTTGCAGATATTTGTTTTTAAATTATTGACACTTTTCAGTCAATTTTGTGGCTAGTATTTTACATTTCTAAAATTCTTACAAACGTCTAAATTCAATACCACTTATGCTTTCTCTACGCAAGCGTTGGCAAGAACCATAATTGTTAGAAATTGCACGTGAATCAAAATATTTATGAAGAATTAGGTAAAATACTAAAACCAAAAATCCATCATTCAGAAGTAAACTGATTGCTGTTCCTACATTTACGGTAGCTCTGTTGTAGCCAGAACTTTGAAAGATCTAGCATTACAACAGTATACTTTTCAAGAAGAACAGAATTTCATTTTGTTGTGTATCTTTTCGAATACTGCAAACATTTCTTTTAATTTTATGAGAACGTATGATACATCATGTTGATGAACGTTTTATGAAAGTATTTTTTTAGCATTAAAATAAAACTGAACTAACAAGACATCAAAAGTTTGTGCATATACCATAGAATATTCAAAGGCACTTGAACTTCAGGTAATCAGAAACTTCACCTTACGTGACTAACATAACAAAAATGTGAACATTGTTTTAAAGTTGCTAAAATATTTACACGCGCAGGTTTGATTCAAGTGCATTATTATGAACACTAAGCTTATCCAAATACCTTTCTTAACATAAAATGTTACCTATATTATTCTCGATTAACGCGAGTGTGTTTAAATTTATACATTATTGGTTATGGTAGCAATTTACTGGATATATATTTGTTCATATATTTTACAATTTCACTTTAAAGATAATAACAAATTTATTTATTAATTTAAATTACTTGACAAAAAACAAATTCAGTGAGTACTTAATTCGTACGTCTTCTATTAAAAGAGAAAATTTATATTACTGCTGTCAAATGTTGTGTTTTATTTTCTTTTATCTTCTTGGTTTTGGTTCGTACTTGTAATATTATAAAAAACATATTTTTTTGCTTTTATTCCGTTACACAATTGGAGACAGGGCTTTACGTTAATAATTTTCGAATTGTTTCATATTTCTACCGCAATTTATTCTTTTCTATTCAGCCGAAATAAAAATAAAGATATTTTAATATGTGTTTTAAAATCAATTTACAAATCATTCATATATATGACAAAATTGATTTGCTCAATTTCGCAAGCCATTTCCATCTGAATGTTATTGTCTACAGAAGCATGGGTCCCGCATGAAATGCTCGGCGTGCAAAATCGTTGCACACATGGCATGCATCGACATACTGATGGATCGCGTGCAATTCACATGCAAGCCTACATTCCGCGACGTGGGTGTGCGGCAATATCGCGAGCAAGCCGTTACGCACCACCATTGGGTCCATCGACGCTCTGAGAAGGGCAAGTGCAAGGCTTGCAGCAAGGTGAATACACACCATCGTATTCCATTCCAAATACCCATTTATCTCATTATAAACCTATATATCCGACATCTTTTTCATCTCATTATCATGTGTTCCGGATTAAAATTGCGTGCTTTGTGTTGCCTGCATTTTAACTCTGCATTTGTACGCATGCTATTGCCCTATTTAATCCATTTATAAATAATATAGGTTATAGCACCACTGTTAAAGTCATTAACAAAATAATTTCTTTTTCAATACATTTCCAATATTTTTGTACTTAGAATGCAGTGTTGTCCAAATTTATCGCTGTTACTGTAAAAGTATTAAGTATTATAATAAAATTAATCCATTCAACCAGATACTCTCATTGTATACTATGCACCCTTCAGTATCAAAACTTGTATATCTAAAAACAAGGAAAAGAACAAAAGGAAAGAAGTTGAACAGGCGGCTTACAAGAAAAATTTGAACATTTAAACGATTTTATTATTCATGTTATCAAGGCTAGTGTTGTGGATTGTGCTTAGAATACATAATACATGCATGCTTTATAAGACAAAAATATTTTGCTAATACTCAGAACCTCATAAATGTTATATGACGTAAAGACGTAAGTCTGTTTTGCTAGTGTCATTTATTTTATTTTATTTACGCATTCATTGCCTATATATCCATTCGGTTATAAAGTTAATCCTTGCGTCATTTAAACAACACCGATAATTAACACTCTAAAGTAAAATTAAACCCACTCCGTTGATTAACCATTGTCGAGAGCAGTTCATTAATATGCACAACGTTCGTTGATCGAAACGTTGTCACGCAATCAACATTTCTAGAAGTTACTTAGGCATGACAAAGCCATTACATTAAAAGTCCTTTTGCTCCGGCCACTTAATTGAGCCTTTAATAATTAAATATCCACTGTAAGTACGTATATATGTACATATAGGGTAACGTTAATGGGAAAAGTTTTCCAAGAAGGTTCCTAATTCTATTTCCATTAACTTTACAATCAAACACTAACATGTTTCTGTACAGTTCTTAAGAACATTACATTATTTGACGTGATATTGTGTTATCCACTTAGAAGAATTTCATTTCATAAGCATAATTTCAGTTAGAAATACATTTGAAGACATTGGAATTAAATTAACAGGCACACTAAACGATAATGAAATTTGCGTATTTTCAGTACATTAAACAATGATAATTTAGATATTTAACTGAAAATGTTTACCTTAAAATTAATACCTGACGTACTTTAAAAAAATGACATTTAATTTGCAACAAATTTTATGGACTACCTTAAATATATTAATTCTGGTCAAAGAATACATAAACGAAAACAACGTAATCGTCTGTGTTTTTTGAGTTATGAATTCACTAACTGACAGATATACTTTATCTTTTAGAACATGTAAAGATAAATTTGCACCGTACAAAATGGTTTATTGATATTAAAACAAACAATATTATTAGTAGTATTAGTAGTTATATTTGTCCAAATAAATCAAATAGGACAGGCGAAGTGATTAATATATTATGCGAATTCTGAAGTCAATCTCAATGCCAAGGCTTTTTTTTTGTTAGGAAAAACGTATCACGGGACAGAACCAATTAAAAATCCCAACATTTCTCCTCAACACTAATCGCTAAAGGCTTCGTTTGTCCCTTCTGAATTCGTCGATAATTTCAGGCGAACGCTGCCCATCGTATGATTCCCCCCTGTGCTGCCTATCGCCTCGAGCAACCTCAGCATCCGCTGTAATTTTTAACGATGTGTTCTTCCTCAGTAATTTCTAGAGGTCTTTTTCCTCTGAATTCGTTTCCATCTACCTCAAAGCCCTGTAATTATTTAAAGAGGTTTTCTTCCTCTTCATTTTTGCGAGGTTTTATTCTTCAAAGCAGCCCACGAATGTGCCCCTTTGAAGTAATTTTTTAAAAAGGTTATCTTCCCGGCGATCCCAATGATGAAGCTGAGACTCTCGGTTCCAGTTGAAGTGGGCTTACACGCTCCTAAGACTACGACGATAGGATGACTGTACGCTGAACCCACCTTTACCCCTGTCCCATGTCCTCTCTGATGAGCAGAGGTATGTTGGAATGAGCTTGGGATGAGCGTGTTAGGTATTAGCTGATGTCAACTTTATAACATTAACAGAAAAGATTTATTTATTGTTCTATTTATTGTCAGCTTCTATCAATATCTGACGCCGTAACCGTTTGCCGTAGCCATAGAGAACTAAGCCTAGTTGTAGTTAACCGAATAGCTTACCTGTCTTCGCATTCCACGCGCAAATGTTCTAAACAATTTTAGTCATGAACGTCTGTATATTCTTAATATAATATGTGTCCAATGTGCAAAATCCAATTCTCTGTCAACTCAAAATAATTTGCATTTAACTAAAATACGGTTTGCATGCGACACGAATAGCGGTCGCGTGGGTTCACGCGAAATTAAAACTTCATTTTTAATGACGTGTCAGCATATCGCGTAATGCTCGTATTAAGTCTAAAATTCAGATTTAAAATGTCGTTTCTGAGTGGAATTTCGCCACATGTTGCAATAATTTACAAAATGAATTTATGTATTGTAGGTAATAATAATAGAATTTATCTTTTTTACTTTATTTATTCTGAATAATTACACTTTAAAATTTGAAACGTATCTTTCATATGCATAAATGAAAGATTCAAGAAATTTACGGTAAGATTAGAACCCGAAATACCTTTAAATCCTACAAAGTTAATGAGTTTCAGGAGTTCGTTGTTTCTTTTCTTAAGTTCATAAAATATTAAACATACTCGACAAGATTCTTGTATAAAACCTCGGTACGCAGAAAAGTACTTTTATAATTTAGGCATAGCTACAGTGAGTTTAATTTAATAATCAAATTACTCAGATACAGGTGCCCTCGCTACAAATTAACATGCGCGTTTTTTATTTAAAAAAATAGCTAATATAATACAAAGTTTTATTTACCATTTCATGTAAAGGCTTTTAAAAGAATAATTTATTCTACCTCTTCCTATTAAAATTATTGTTTTCCTTCCAAACGAAATTTTTCTTTCAAACCTTCCACATTTTATCAAATAAAAAATGTCATTTTTCCTTCTATTAATAGAGAGAATTATAAATTTCTATTAAGAGTTTCTGCTCTCCAATTTTCAAATAGAAGACATTGTTTACTCATTGGTAGAAAGCCTATTGAAAATCTACATATAGTAGGTGAAAATAATATTTTGGAATGCACTTTCGTTGAAGGAATACATTATAGTGGTAGCTTCATTCTAATCGCCGTATCCTCCAAATCTAGTACCGTCAAGTTTAAAATCTGTGAATAAACACCTATTTTGTGTATTACCTCACTTAGGCTACATCGTCACTTATCTGATATATGGTCAAATACTTAACTTATAAGATATTAAATAAACTAATATAAAAATGGTCCAACCTATTAAATACTATAAGATAAACCGTCGTTCACCTGTGTATTAAATTATGTATTTACTCAGTTAGCAAATGTAAATGCTTATTCTATAATTTAAAACGATTAACAATTCAACAAGTCTTTTGAAAAGTGAGGGTGAAGTTATAAAAGTAATTTAAGCCCCGCGAATTCTGTTCTGATCCAAGCAAAGATGAATGCGTTAGTCCGTCAGTGGGAACTTCGCTTTTGTATTAAATTGAAGTTTTATTGGCATTTGGTAAACCCATTGATGTCATAACTTTGCTAGTAGTTAATCAACCTACAGTACGATTATCTAAATAAAGATATTTTGTGGTATGTTAAGACTTGTGTGACCAACTGGGTCGCAATCACAGATGGTGAAAATCCTGCTATGGTAACATGTTTCAGTGCTTTGGAATCAGGCAATGCAGAGTCAAGTGTTAGGGAGGTGATAGGGAAATTGAGACTGAATGGATCGCAACAACAGTACACTTCTCATCACTTGACTTCTTTCTATATTCAAGAATTCAGAAAATATTTTCATATAATTAATTGCTTATTATATCGCAATCGCAATATCATTTATTAAGTTATTTACTTATGATATTGTGACTCTTAAAGCCAGTTCAATTATTTAAAGAAAATGAATAATTTCAATTACTTTTTCAAATCGTGTTTTCATAAAAATTGTTTTTTGATTAATATCAAATGAAATATTCTAAAACTGTTAAATTAAAATTCATAGTTAAATGAAATTAAATTCAGTTACAGTTAAATAATAATTAAATGATTATTATAAATAGGTTCAGTTAACAATTTATATAAATGGTGTTATAAAACTTCTCACTCTAAAGTTTTGGTATAAATACGAGTAGTGGTTGTTACACGACTCATTCGGTGTCACTCTCAGAGCCCGCATCAAAAAGGTTGTCAACACCTTAAGTTTTGGTAACAAAAGTGGCGCACAGCGATAAACCCAGAAAAGAGCACCGCGATCATGTTCTCCAAAGAGAACAAAACTTCTCCACGTCCCATTCGGTATTCTACTAGACGTCCATATGACCTTCAAACCTCACATGAAGGTCACGTACCATACCGCCATGGTACTGGGACATCTTTTCCTCCTATAAAACTCCCGGAGAAAAATGTCCCTTCGCCATAAAGTTACTCTGTATAAAACGATAATTAGACCTAACAAGACGTTTTGTGCCCTTGCCTTTACCCATAAAGACTTGGCTTCCGCTTAAGTGATTCAGAATCGCTTCGTAAGGAAAGCTGTAGGTGCTCTAGGGTTTCAAAGAAATGTGGGCTTACACAGAGATCTGAACTTACCCTCCATTCATTCCGTAATCAAGTCACAGTGTCGTGGCTTCTTTGATTGTCCAGAGATACACCCAAATCTGCTTATAGTTAAAGCCGTAGCTTACTCCGTCGATCCGAAAGCTCCAAATTCGTTTCGGTAGCTGCAAAACTTTCTCATCGACACCGAAGATGAAATCACGCGCGAAAATAGGATCCTTCCTCATTAACCGAGATAATATGCGTGCCAGCGCCCATGCCCGCAAAAGCGCGGTTGCCGCCGACGGGAACAAGCGGCTAATTTTCACACTCGGGGTCCCCCTACGGCGGCGACTCAAGACCAATCTCGTTCCCCAACTGGGGAGGCACTTGACGTCGCCGCCAGCGCGATACGGTGACACTGACCATGCACTTAGCATCATACGCACAACACTACACACACTCCACCTGCACACAATACGCAGGTACATAGGTCCTCTAAGCAACCTTTTTTTCATATATGAAATAAAAAATGTAAGGATACAGGTAACGACCAAGCCAAGGTTCGTTACATTTTGGTAACCCTTATGCTAGTTACCTTTTGCGGCTGAGCGCCTTCAGCACTCGCTCATAAAGTTCGGTGAAGCTGTAAAGAGCCTTCCGGTCAACAGCATTAGCTAGGTTAAAAAAAAATACACGATTCATTCCGGCAGGAGCCGTCGTACAGTACGAATCTCTCTGGAAAATTGGTACTCTGTCATTGGAATATACGAAGCTTACCAGTAGCTCGTGAAGTCTTCTTTTGAAGATACAAACAAGAGTCATGAAGTCACCCAAACATGAAACCAACAATTGTGACGTCACCAATACTGGCGTCACGCCTAAGACACGTAGTAGAGGTTCCTCGCTCCATCATACGTGAATTATTTTACTGTTAATTGTTTGTAATTGTTACTTATGAATTTAATACAAGTTTTTTTATTGTTGTTACACACCTAATAAATATTCATATTCTCGCAATTATGTCGTTTTACTATTACATAAACATTTATAGTGTTTAGTGATCACGATAAAGTTTGTTTTTATCGCTTTGTAATGGTGATAAACGTTATTGTGGGGCTTAAGATTTATTCAATGGAATAATATTTTAAGCGCGTTTTCTGGAATACACCGGTAAGAGTTTGGCTATAATTATTAAACTCGAATTCACGTTCAAAGGTGCAAACTAGTCCATCCAGCATTAGCAAAAGCGTTGGTATCGTGCTTTGTGTAAAGACTTCTTTTAAATCCAAAAACCACTATACATTAAACTTGGGCATAACTTTTACTGCGGACAAATACAGTTCTTTTTAACTCAATCACGACTTTCCCGATTGCCATTTTATAACACTGACGATAGTAAAAATCAAACTACTCACTACTAGTAAAACAAATGATCAATAATAGATTTTCATTGAAAGCTATAAATCTCAGTACTATTGAGCGATTACTAATGAAAATATCTGAATACGTTAGACTGATAGAAGTCATATCGTTAGTTTTACTGCGTGTGTAGATTTGTATTTAATTACAAACTATAATTTGTAATCTAATCTCATCACAAAAGCCTTCGAAACGTTTTGATAATTAATTAGATTTAAGCATATTAATCCCTTGATTACATAACCCATGTGATGAAAAATTCACCTATATATTATACGTAAAATATACTTCACTTTTTCGTTATTTTTTTTGCCTGCTTACGTAAATTATCAATAAATTTCAATGTTTCAAGTATGTTCAAGGTTCAAATAGGTATGAAGAAAATTGACAACCGTGTGAGGCATATTTCCAAAAATATTCACAGCGTATTTTTTTCTCTTAGCTAAATTTGATCATGTTGTTTATAACTTACGAATTATAACATCCACTTTATGTTAATTCCCCCTAATGTAATATCATGAGTGCTATATACTAAATATGCTGCCACCAGCTCCGTACTAAAATCAACAGTGCGTCTCTTGCCATATTAAATTAAAATGGTAAAATTCTAAATTAAAGCACAAATTTAAGAGTAAATCAAAACACTACAAGATTAAATGGTAAGTAGTTATAATATAGGAGACAAAAAATAGCAGAAATCTCCATTTATACTTCTATTTATACTGGTATTTCATATATCACGTATTTATAATATCTTAACACTACGAAGTCACCCATCACATGCATAAAATATTCGAATGAAAAGATTGGTTTATTGAGAAGAATGCTTTTTCGTTAATTTTTATATTAATAGTTTATATGTCACCGCTTAAGCTGTTAACACACGTACGGATCGGATCGCGTATATGGTATAGCGGGCGGCCTAGGTCATCAGTCGCTTAAGTAGGGATTGGTAATCAGACTTTTTAAAAATATTGATTTTTTAATCGTTTCACCAAAACATCGAGGTCCAAGAGATGAATGTTTTTTCGGCCTGTTTTATTTGACTTTTTATTTGTAAATAGTGTTCTTCCAATTGTCACAATTAGATTATAATCATCTTTTATTGCAAAAACTGTTTTTATTAACAGTACTAAAAGTCATCAATAGCAACTAAAGACAAAAGAAGAATACCTAATCGCCGTACCATGTCCGCGGTCCGGTCCGTACGTGTATTAATACGTAGCTTAAAGCTTGAAGTCAGTTAATTATACTACTTTTATTGGTATAACGAGCCGGCATGGGCCCCGATCATGTAGCTATCATGTTTTCAATGACTACTACTAAATTCACAGTTTGACGCTTAAACCGATCTCCATGGTTGAACTGTGCATTAACTAGATAATCTGTAGGATAACCAATTTTTGCACTTTAGCTGTAACACGTAATGTACATCAAATATTTATTTGTTTATTATTTTTCACGTATCATTTATTTTATTTAGATATGTCATATTGCACGTGTGTGTATGTGTGTTGCATGGTTGTTTTATTGTCACAGTCATTCCGGCGTAGATGCTGCGTATGGTGCGTGACAACATCGCGCCCTGTACACAACGCTATAGAAGTTAACAATGGTGATATTTTGAACCATGTGCGTATAATTAATGTACTGAGGTGGTGGACATGGTTTTATAGATACGGATGTGGTTACATTTTTTATAAATTTAATAAACATCGCTAACGTTTTATTAAAGGTAAATTTGACTAAGCCTCCCTCAGACATGTAAATTATCTTCATGTTTACTTTTATCTGAACATTTATTACGCTGTTGCCGAGATTGGCTGTAATTTTGTCGAACTCCGTGTAAAATATGGTGCTGTTTGCTTACTTTTAATTAAGAAACACCGTATTAATTGTTCAAAGATATTTACTTGTCGAAAATGGGAACTCGCTCATGTGTGATCGTTATGTTTTTGTTTGCCGACAGTCGCTGCAGGCCAAGTTATCGTTCAGTTCGAAAGAGATAGTAGCTTTGAGTTGCTCGTGGTGCAAAGACGCTTACCACAATAAGGAAAGTTGCTTCAATCTACAACGGATAGGAGAAGAATGCTCATTAGGTAAGCCCGTATCGTCGGCTAAAGTTTTAATTAGGATATTTAAGTTTATTAAGTACACTAAGTGCCTACTAAAGTTATATATTACTTTCCCAGGTTTACAGTCTAACATAATAGTTCCACCGTCGTGGATCGTTAAATTACCCAAACGTGGTAGCTTTAAGTCGTCGTTAAGGAAGTCTCCTAAGAAAAAAAGTGCCTCTAAAAAGAAAGGAAAAGATTCTAAGAATGAACAGAGAACGTTTGTTATAAAGCCAATACCTACAGCGAACGTTAAACCAGTGCTGGTTTTCATAAACCCGAAAAGTGGTGGAAACCAGGGGGCAAAGTTGCTGCAAAAGTTCCAATGGTTGTTGAATCCTCGTCAAGTTTTTGATCTAACGCAAGGCGGTCCTGGCCCTGGGTATGATATTTTTCTTTTAATTACGAATGGCGTAATTTAGTTCTATATCTAACTTTAAATTAATAAAAGAAAATCAGCAATGTTTAGAGTTGCTATATTACAATATTATTTCTTATCACCATAATAAAAGCTTCGATTATGCAAAATCTTTTTATGACTCTTAAAAAAATTTCAGCTAAAATTACTTAGATTTTATTATTTGTTTAGAAAAAAATAATAGACAATTTTCAGCCCATTAAGCATATGTAAAGGACACGTTAAAAATATTCGATCCGTTTAAAATTTTAAAGAAATTTCACTCTTAAAAAAAGTAGCAAATAGAACAGTTGAATAATCGAGTGTTATTTCATTTCCTGTACCAACATTGATGTCGTTAATTTGCATAATTTTGGTCATTTCATTAACTACCCTTTAGAATTTATTTTAATAAATTCCGATAGGCAAATACCGTATCGATTTTTTATAAATAGAAAGGACAATTTGAATCAACCCTTACAACAATAAAGGCATGGCACGATAAAAAATTATGAAGACATTTTGATTTTATAAATACTTAGATATTAAAATGCAAGAGTTGTGTTGAACTTTAGTTTTTTTTTTCATGAGTAAATGTAAAATGTTTCCTTTATAAGAACCAGTGTAATACTGTACAGGAAAAACAAAATGTCTTTATACGTATTATTTGATATCATATTCATCAAACAAAGGAAATTAAATCGGCACGAAGTGCCATTATTAAGTGCATGAAAATTTGTACCCTGTAAATTAAACTTAATAAAAATAAGTTTTAATTAAAACTTACAGGTACACCATGGGCCTTTCTTAAACATTTGACCCTTACGATTAATTATTTTAATCGGTATAAAATTACTGCCTGTGTATTAGTCATGAATGGCAGAATCTACTCCTAGTTTTGTTACAAAAATTAAATGCGATTTGGATTATTTTAAAAAATAGTGTAGATTTTTTCGGTCGAATTACTTTAATATATTATCTATGAAGAAATTCGTGTGAAAATGTGACTAAAAATAAAAATAGGCTGAGAATAAATTATTAGTAAAATCCTAGACTATATAAATAAGCTGTGTGTAAAAGTTATATTGGTGTATAAAATGCCAAACAAGTAATTACACAACATATTATCAACAAAAAATGTAATTCACTATCAAATCCAATAAATTTCTATGCTATCTATCGCCAATTACGTTTTCCCAAATTGGAAACACACTACAATGTTCTAGGTGTTTCGTCCCAACAATGGAATGTTCTCTAGAATTCCCGAACTAATAGAAATTGGAGGACCTTACAAAATCCTTTCACAGACTAAATGGTTTAGTTCAAGAACTACTACTTCATACATTTTATTATTATATAATGTAGTTTAAAGTATAGTGTAAGTTTTTGTAGGAAAGTATCGCTCTTTTTAGCATTATTGCTCTATGATAGTAATAATAATATTAAAAATATTCTTACAGACTGGAGTTGTTTCGAAAAGTACCGAATCTGCGTGTTCTGGCTTGCGGTGGCGACGGCACGGTCGGGTGGGTGTTGAGCGTCCTCGATCGCATCGGCTCGCGGCCTGCGGTCGGGGTGCTGCCTCTCGGTACCGGCAACGACCTCGCTAGAGCACTCGGATGGGGAGGGGTCAGTACAATACATCGGCCCATAGATAGTAATATTGTTCTATCTACAAAAGTTGAATTTTACGGGCGACCAAAAACAATTCCGAACTAGAAAAAAGTTTTGAATCGCATCGTGTTGAAAAATATCAACAGAATTAATTCATAACTATTACAATACTATATTATATTCTTTAGACATATAAATCATGTGCTGCCAATTAAGATATATATTGTATGGATCTTTTACATCTATTATTGTGAATTGATTGTATCAATGGAAAATTTAAAAAAGATATAAATGCGGGTTCCAAATTCAAGGCCATCATAATCGTGTGAGGAAGTAATTACCAAAACATTCGTGACAGATTTGTATAAAAATGGTAAGTGATATTAATTGTGTACATGTTTATATTACCTACGTTGAAACAAACTAGCGAAGGATTATCATTACTCTGTAAATATCTAACGTAAAACAAATAAATTATCATTCAGTTTAAATATACATAGGTACTCAAATAGTTTAATGAACGAGACATTGTATATACTTAAGTATACTGTACATAGGTATATCTTTATTTTAATAATAATACTATATAAACATAAATTGTTGGAAACATATCTTAAAAACGTTTACTATTAAATTACGTTATTAATACATAAAACATCTAAGTGAAAATGTACATAAAATATAGGCAATATACGTTGCTTATATTGTCATAAAATTTGTTACCAAAATATTTTATTAAGACTTTGATATAGGGATAAAAATAATACAAGTGTTTACTTGAAGTCGCGGGATGAAGAGTTAATAAAGCATGCACTTAACAATTTAAAATTATACTAAAAACAAAAAAAAATTCGTTCTGCGTTATTTTAATGTATTTGATATGTAGCATATTCTTTTGTAATCTGTACTTGAAATTACTTATTTCATGTTTAAAAAAACTAATGTATTAGATTAAGTACGTGGTGTGCTATACTCAGTAGAGAGATTTACCTGAATTTTTATTTTAACTTAATTAACTTCAACCAAATCTTTCACGTCTTCTACTTTGTAAATTCGTTCTTTAATTGTTTATTGATCATGTTTTACCAATATTACAAGATTCATAAATCGTGTCAGAGTATAAAGCAACTTTATTAAAAGTACTTTTGGTGCGAAGAAGGAAACCTGTTGTAAAAATTCGTATAGGTTCGTTTCGTTCATTGATTGTTATTTTTCGATTCTCGTAATAATTGATATCATAAAAAAAATTAAATGAAGGTTTTCCTTGAATTGTAAGCAACTGCGCTAAGGCAATTATGACAGAAAGGAAAAATAATGAATTAAATTCTAAGGAAACAAACCTCTTTTGTAGTTATACGAAGCTGTAATATATTAATTTTTATTCTTTTTTATGGGTTAAAAGCTTCACTTGACGGGAGAAGTAGTAAAGTTTTTACTTAAAGATTTTAGTAAAAAACTTAGTAAATATTTTAAGTTTTAAATCATTGATGGAAATCCTTTGATTGCCACCTCATTATACAATGTTGTCTGCAAATACTAAAATGAAAACCACACAGTAGTTAGCTGCTTGACGAATATGTGCCTATTACTATGACGATGTAGCATACGCACACAAAATATCTATTCGTTCAAAAATATTAGTAGAAAATGCGCTTTCAAGTTAAATATTTAACGTCTAATTGTCTATAGATTTTACCTATATAATTTAGAAGAGATATTTTTAGAATATTTTTTATACTTTTGCGAACCTACTCGTTTAAGATGCCTAATGATAATATGAAAGATATATTAAATATTTACATTTACATAAAATTAGTATAAAATCTTTGTTTTAGCAAGGAGAATTGCTAACTAATTAAACTATCGTAAAAATATTTTGGCTTCAGAAGAGTTTATCGGAAAATATACAGGATTTTAACGCGGAAATAGCTCGATCACCTGTCTGGATACATAGAACACACAACACATAACGAACTCATAAACAAATTTTATCGTTTCGTTCGTTAACGTTTTACTCTACAAAACGACAAACAAGCTGCGAACTGAGCTAAGGATTTGCCTAATGCCATATCATTATCTCTCAATAATCACAAATGGAAGGGTTATTTAGCTTTCATAGGTTTTCTTCTATATATAGCTTTATACGTATTACGTATGTGATTAAAACGACTAAACGTGAGGAACGAGAAAATTGATTGAGAAACATGGTAGTAACAATAAATAGAACAAGAGCCCACAACTGCTAGACCTTCGTTATTTTATAAAGCTTGAAAGTTTCTCTATGTACGTCTCCAAGACAGGTAAGAACGATCCTAGATTATGAAACCTGAGTAATGATGGCTTTGGCAGATAACAAGTACTAAAGGTGTAAAAAATTCACCTCAAATTCGTTGCATTATAAAGCTCAGTTTTATATTTTTTATTCGGAATAATATTAACACCCTTAAACTATAGTAAATTGTAAGTTTACTTTCGTTATTGTATAAAAGCTGATTTTTATGTATGTTACTTGAGGAACTATGAATAGATGTTTTCTCAGTTGCCAGACAGTATCGACGGTTCCTTTATCTTGCCAGACACATAAAAACTGCCGTAGATGCGAGCGCAAAGTATATATATGTAAGCGGTTGCGAGTGAAATCGTACGTTTGGTGAAGCAATGATGGCGCCGTTGGTAGTGCGACCGGATTCCGTGTCAATGGACACAGGTTCTAGCTCACCTATTCAACTCTAAAATGAGCCTGAGCTTTCTATAATATATATATATATATATATATATATATATATATATATATATATATATAGCGCATTTACTAATAATGCCTACCCTCAAGTTTGAAAACTAGTACCTCTAGGCTTAATGTGTTTACATCTGGATGCTGGATCACATCATTACTTATCATCAGGCAAAATTGGGGCTAAAGCACTAATAAAAAAAAACGGTTGGTCTGTTGCGATCTTTTACTGCGCATCGTCTATCGTTTATTTTAATGTTTTTATATGAAAATATAACTGAGCTTTATACTATAATAAATTTGAGGTGAATTTTTTACACCTTTAGTACTTGTTATCTCCCAAAGCCATCACTACTCAAGTTTCATAATCTGGGATCGTTCTTACCTCTGTTGGAGACGTACAAGAAATACAAAAAAAAAAAACTAAAATCTTAATTATTTTTACAAATTTAACACACAAATATATGCCCATTGATCTCCACACTAGGAGGTAATTCCTGTATCGCGGGAGATCATTCAAATTCCGAGTTATAGTAATTGATTACGCTGTGGTTTGTGTCGCAAGTGTGTCAAAGAATTATAAATTTACATTTAGGTGGTTTTTATTACATAATTAATTTATAAATAAATAAACGTTAAGGCGAAAAGTACCTAAATAAAAAAAACTAAACATAATTATCATTAATATACATACGTACGTAGAGAAACTTTCAGCCTTAATAAAATAACGAAGGTCTGTCTGTCGTGGATGCTTGGGCTAAAACTATTTGTCCATCATAGAATGAATTAATGAAAGTAATTTCGTCAATGCTATTTAAAACACAATGTAGCAAGTAAAAAGTGACTCCAAAAGCTTGCAGCTTTGTTGTCGGTTAGGTTATGTAATGAGTTTATCTTGAACTTGCAGAATTCTAACGTAGAATTTTAATTTGTGGTTTATGGGGAAATTGATTAACGTAAAAAAAATTCTCAACCGGTTTATCTCGGCGGGTAATCAAAATATCGCGCTGAACAAACTTTGACCTAACAAGCTGTCGGATTTGCGTTTATCATAATTTATGTAACTGTTGGAAGCTTTTACGAAAATAAATCTGTTAAACTTCCATAGGTATTCATTAATTCTCTTGATGATTCGGGAGGTGATTCATCTCAGAATGCCACACGTATATATATATATATATATATATATATATATATATATATATATATATATATATATATATATATATATATATATATATATATATATATATATATTTGAATTTATTTAGATCATTTTAGAGTTTACTTAATAATGTAAATTAATACTAATATTTATCTATATTAATTTTTTAGAACATGTATTTATGTAAAAAACCATATTATTAAGGTTAAAATTCTGATACCTTAGAGATATTTCAGTTAAGTTGAAACAGTCTATTGTAATATCATTAAAAACATTTTTTTTAATTTTACATTAGTTATCTGTTAAAACTATTGAAGATACAAATCTCGTTTGGAAAAATTATTTAGATATTTGAAATTATTAAATGTATAATAAACATTGAAATCTTTGTTTAGTCTTGGATTTATCCTTTTTGTTGAAAATCTTCTGAAAAAGTGAAATTATCTTTGAAAGTGTCTATTAAAGTGTTTTTGAAGTTAGAAATATGAAATTAGATAGTAAAACTCTATATATATATATATATATATATAGACAGAGTGGAATGAAGATTATTTTTTAAATTATTTTCCCCTTTAATTAATCGTATAGGCCCCTTGTAAAAATTGTCACATTGTAATGTAATTGTAATGAATCATTACAGTAATCACTAAAACGTTTAAATCTCTAGTTGCTAAGAAATGTTACGATACTTCTGAGGTCGTGGCTTCGCTGGCCGGGTCCCCAACGGACCGGGACAGGTAGCATTTTGCCAGCTCTGCCGCCATGTAGTTTCGCCAATGGTACCAGTAGCAATGAAACTAACATTAATTAGAACTAAGTTAAAAAGCACACAATACATTAACGAACAAAAAAAACAAAGGGAATGAAAAATGTGTAGTATATTTTAAGAACATAGTAGTAGTTATTTTAAAAGTAAATGAAGTCAAAAGATATGACTTAACTTTATTTTATAAATGAAAAACTTATATCAACTATGATATTAATAAAATATATAATAAATATATTATTTAAACACTTAAGTATATGTGCAGTAGATTGATATTTTTACCGAAGTAAATCTGGTAATGGAAACTAGTAATAGAGTAAATCAATTTACGGTGTATCTTTTCTACAGGGGTACGAGGACGAACCAATTTCGAAAATTTTAGCCAATATCGGTGAAAGCGATACAGTGTTATTGGATCGATGGCAACTAACTGTAGAGCCCAATACAGCTGCTTCAGCAGAGGAAACAGCTAACGCAAAACCCGAACTGCCACTAAATGTCGTTAACAATTATTTTTCTTTCGGTGTTGACGCTCATATTGCACTGGAATTTCACGAAGCAAGGGGTAAGTAAGTTTGATTCCACTAATCGACATATCTGTACAAATAACTAAGATTAATAAGAAATAAGATTATAATATCAAAATAACATGAATACTTCTTACTGAATACTCATAAATGTAAATCATACGTTACATAAATACTAAAAGCACAAATCTTTAAATTTTGGTCTGTTTGCTTTTGTTCGGATAATCTCCGGAACGACTGGACCGATTTTGACGGGACCTTAGGCTACTTTTGTTTTTCGAAAATAATTAGGGTTCCGCGTAAAAACATTAAAAGTAAAATGTAAATTTTCTTTTTACATATCTTTTTGAACAACAATTTATGACCAAAGAATGGTCACCATCAAAATATTATTTTCCTATGGTTATTTAAAAACGATATTATATTATAATATGATATGTGCGTGGAGCCGCAGGCACACAGCTAGTACAAAATATATTTTGACATTAATAGAAAAAAAACATGATAGTTTTGGCTGATAAATATGTAGTTACCTACATATATTAAAATTTAAAAAAAAATATGCATTGATAACAAGAAACGAAAATTAATTTTCCTACCACTCTAATCACAATACTTATTTATAATTGTTTAAAATTATTCGAAACAAATTGATACACATAAATATGTAATTTATTTATAGTGCCCGTAAGTAAGTACGTATGTGTAAAATAACTTTTCCATTACTCCTAGAACTCTCGGAAACAAAAGCGTAATGATATCCAATTTAGACCATTAATAGAGTAGATAATATGTTAAATTATAATCGATTAAGTATTGTTTGTAGTGATGCGCGTTCGTCGGTGTTACATACACGTGTATAATATTCTTCAGGTCATAATTTTGGTCCCGTTTTGATACTTATTATAAAAATAGAAAATCTCTATTAAAAACAATATACTAGTTATTATATTATTATTATTTCAACTACGCAAGCCAATTCTCAAAAGAATAAATTTACAAACAATAATACGATACGAATTCATACAATACGACAAATCAATGTATCTGTATGTCATATTTAACTTCCATTCGAATGTTACTGACGCAAATGAGCAACTTATAACAAACAACATCATAAACCGTAATATTATTTGCTACAGAGGCACATCCAGAAAAGTTTAACTCTCGAATAAGAAATAAGTTGTTCTATGGAACGGCTGGAGGCAAGGATCTCATGCAACGTAAATGGAAAGGTCTAGCTGAATTCGTTACTATGGAGTGCGATGGTAAAGACTTAACACCAGTGCTCAGGGAGCATAAAGTGCACGCTATAGTGTTTTTAAACATTCCAAGGTGCGTTCATATTTAAAATTTTCAAATTTCTTTAGTAATTAAAACGAAAACATCTCAGAAAAAATAATAATAATGTTTAATATAATATGTTTATTTATATTTAGAGCTCTATTAGAATAGTCGAGTATTGATTAAGATACATAATTATTCGTAATTTTCAATAAGGTACATGTGTAAAAAGGACGGAAAAAAAGAGGTACTTACTTTTTATACCGTATGTAAAAAGTACAGACAAAAGAAACAACAACGCGGCGCCAAAACTATTGAACGGAAGTGTACGTAAGCAATTTTTGTGAAAGGGCATACATTATAGGAAATTTTGAAGTAATGAAATATTTCACACGAAATATGAAATATATTTCCTAAGTAAATAAGACACATTTATTCGATCTTTTTAAATTTTCTGTCACGTCGTCTGTCGTAGCTTTAGATATGTTCTTGGACTATGTAACCTCTTTTAAATAAATAAATACACGAGTCTGTTTCTAAGAAGTATTTTTTTTTAAATATTTAAATGTATACTTTACATCACTTCACGTATTACCAAGAGTCCCAGCGGGCTTCATCTTTATTTACCTCATCAATATTTTACGTTTGTTTACATGCGTCTGATATTTACAGTTACGGGGGTGGCACTCACCCTTGGAATAAGTCTGGAGGCGCTTTTGAGCCTTCCACTGAAGATGGACTGATCGAAGTAGTAGGATTGACAACATATCAATTGGTAATACAACAACTAGCTCTAGTAATATCAATTTGTTACAGTAAAAATAATAAAAATAACTGTGAACTAATTCTTATATCTCAGTATATGAAATCAAATGTAAGGACGTATATAAATAGTTCATTAATTTTATAATCTTTAATTTTTAAGAGAATAATTTTAGTTGAATTTGGATACTGGCCAACGCTATGAATTTTCTATTGAATGGTGTTAATTAAACCTTTTAATTCTGTTTTTTGTATCAAATCAGTTTATAATTATTATCTGTGCAGCCTTTATTGCAAGCCGGTGGACATGGTACGTGCATCACGCAATGTAAAACAGCGAAAATAGTGACTACGAAAGTGATACCAATGCAAGTGGACGGCGAGGCTTGCCGCCTCGCGCCTTCTATAATCACGCTGTCAAGATTAAACCAAGCCACGATGCTTGCTAAGAAAAAACCTGGGCGAACTACCGCACCGTAAGTTCTCTATTTCTTAATAGTTTTAAAATTATCTGAACACGTAACAATATAATCCTTTACACTGTACACTGCAAGCAAAAAACATTTTCTAAATTAAAAACATAACCGACTTCAAAAGAATATACTATAAAAATGCACTAAAAAGTAAATTAATAATTACTAAATATCATTAAGAATTTTATATTAGTGCACATAAATATAGTACAACATTAACAAAAAAGAATATTCTTTAACTCCTACTCATTAAAAGTTTTAAACTTCTATTATCATATCACCAAAATAATAACTGCAATACGCCAATACTTGAATAGCTTTGGAAACATGTGTATATGTTCATAATATTCGTGGATTTCTCTTGATTTCCCTGAGACCCACTAATCAGATCCTGACTTGGTGACAATGGGACCACCTCGAGAGTGTACTCCTTCGAATAATTTATTTTACAAATCGGTTTACAATTGACGGAGAAATCGCGTAACTAACATACAGACGAATTGATAATCTCCTTTTTGATGTCGGTTTAAAAGATCGGAATGAAACTATAGTATATTATTATACCAAACCATTAGTAACCTTTGCGTTTGCCAAATGTACGGCCATTTAACAACAGGTGTTTTTACATATACTATTGCCTTTGTCTGTTTTTACAGCATCCTTTAGTAACGAAGTAAATTTAATATTTAACAAAAAATACTGAAAATGTAAACGTACCATAAAAACTTAATCTTTAGAATCTTCTTCGTATTTTTATTCCGACTTTTATTCATATATTTTAAATCGCGTATTATGTGATATAATAAACTAGAGACATCATTATAAATTTGTAATACACGTTTTTTCTTTATTAATAAAATGTAACTAAAATTACCATCCACAATTATTTCTTGAGTTAATATTACTGTTTATACTAAATTTATTTGTAACTCAATAAATTTGGACGCGACAAGGTACCTTCGTTTAATGTAGTGAAGTGTTTATTATGGTTTATAAAAATAAACTAATAGACAATATAAATAACTTCAGTACACGTGGAAGCTTGGCTTACGAACTAATGCCGTTTATCATGAGGTCGAGCGGCGCTTCGTCCCGACTACACCAGAGCAAATGAGAAACTAGACGGGGATTATTAAAGAATAAATTGGTTATTGTTGTTTATACCTCACCGTAGTGTTTTTTTTTTTGCGTAGTTCTACCCACTATTTCATAATAAAAAAGAGTATAAAAGTTTTGCCATTTTTGTTAATTAAAATATAAATTGTTTGAAGTAAGTCTTAACTGTAGCTGTACCTCTATCTTGTTCTTCGAAACAGGAAAGTTGTGATTTGTAATATTAGACAAGGTATTGAAACCATCTATTGTTAATTGAAAAAGGCTGTTTAATAGAGATGGAAAAAAAAAAATTTGACTGGATACGAATTTTCGGTAATTTACCGAACCGAAAATACGGGATAATTGATTTCTATACTGAAACTTTGCAAATCAAGTGCTGTTTATGAAAAGCGCAGATTGGCGGTTTTTGTATTATCTAGTAAGGAGCAAAACGCAGCCACCTACTTAATTTGTTATGGTTAATTTACATAGGCTTCAAAGTATAAATATAGTCCAAAGTGTATTCGGTAATCATATAAATAAAATATTCAGGAGAATAGGAATATTCGGTAAACCTGGATAATAAGCCGAATATCGAATATACAAGGCATATTCGGCCTACCTCTAGTATTTAGTAAGTCTACCATTTGAATGGCAAATCAACTACGCTTACTTAACTAGTTACGCTGTGGAAACTGACAAGGCAAAAAGCTAACCGCAAATATTATCTACTTCAAAAATAATATCACAGAAAAGATTTATATTTTACATACTATTGTGGTTACTGAACAAAGATTTCGAAAACTAGTATTTTAATTTAACTACTGACCAAAGAACTGTGTAGGCGTTATTTTTGTATCCTCCTACTACTGGAATATCAAAAACGTTTGTCCTATCATAGGAATTAGTGATACTAAGTGAAACCTCACAATGAATACTTACAATATACCAACAAATACTAATACGATTCCTACATATTATTATAACGGTTCGTTTGTTACAGTCAAACAACGCTGGACAAACTTACGCTCACTGTGAATCTCATTACAATGGCTGATTACGAAAGACACCATTATGATAAAGAATTACTCGCTAAAACAGGTAAATAATTAATTTATCATTAAAAACTCTGCTTATAAAATTGATTATCATAACTATATTTTTTTTGTTAAATAGTGTTTTCACGGCAATTTCTTTGGGAATCAGATTTTAAATTAAAAATACCTTATTATGGGTATTAATAATTTTCATTATTTTATAAATTAACAGATTAATAGTCTATCGTTATTGAATGGATTGTTCTTTCTGTTTATCTTAGGTTGGATTATTTCAGAAAATATATTGCCATAAAACATGACAACAAAAATATGTAAAGTTGAAATGTAATGAAGTTAAGTTAGATAGAATATAAACAAATAAGACGTATAAATTAAATAAAAACGTTAATAATATTCTCTCAACTTTAGCGGAACGTGTCGGCACTTTAGAAGTGAATCCTGTCGCAGACTTGGAGCTAATGCGCACTCTAATTCAGAACATGATCAAAGAATCTCAACAGTACTCGAACCTCGTCGACTGGTGGTTTGTCGATTGTAAGTATATTTGTGTCAGATTTCTCTTCTTTCTCATTTTATGTAGGTATATTTTTTTACTAAACAGCTATTGTATGAAAAAACTATTCAATTCATTCATATTGTTACTTATATTAAACCAAAACCAAATGTATATACATGGATCTTAAAACAAATATTAACTTTGTGTCTAAACCTATTTGTTTATTTAACTTTAACAAGTACTTTCTTATACTGAAAAGGCGCCATATACACCAACTTTTGGCCTTATATTAAGGTTTATAAATAACTTGTAAATAGTTCAATAAAAAATTGAATTCTCCATAATATACATACAGACGCAGATATACGAATAAATTATAATGTCATTGCATTAAAATAAAACAATCGAAAGAATAAAGAATGCACGAAAATAATATTTTTGACCGAATATTTCAGATGATTAGTTAAACTTTTCAAGAGTCAATTAGATTCTAACGAGAATAAATGTTCATCTCAAACGCACGTGAAAAAATAAATTTACGTCGATTCAAAGAAAGATTTATTTATTATCTATCCATTCTATCTCTCCTTTAGATCCACTGATTAATTTATCAAATGGTGAGATCAATTACTTCGGGATAATTTATAAGATATTTATCTCATGCCAAACGCCTTTTTCATTTCTTAACCATCTCGCAAATAAACATCCTATTAACTTCATCGGTTTTATTATCTGGGTAATGATATCAGTTTAAACTTTATTCATTACTTGCAATTTAAATTTCGCTATTTTGAATAGCAACGCTGAATTGAATACTATACTAGTCTCAAGAGTACCTATACAGTCTTATATTTTATTTTTTATTTCATTTACAAAAAGCTTTTCCGATTCGGAAACAGGATATTAATCCTAATAAATATTAGAACCATAATTGTTATAACAAAAATGAAAACATTTTTTTTAATAACAGTAAAATTCATAAGTTACTATTAAGGAAAATACACATATGCAGTTCACACGTGGTGGACTAAAGCCTTCTTCTAAAAGGTAAATCTGACTGTCAGTAGACAAGAGTTCTCACGAAGCACTGCATTAAAAGAAGACTGCGAATATAAGAAACACTGTATAATGTATTCTATCCCATTCTTTTGCACGTTAAATCCTGTACATGTATATGTTTGTCTCTTTTAAATATCGCTTTTTCATTTCGTTGTGTTTCAAATCATAACGGGGCTAAAGAAGTTTTCACTTTTATTAAAGATGACGGAGGAGAGAAATGTCTAGATCTGTTTCATTTTTATAAAATACTACTTACTTACTACTTACTACTTGCTCTAAATTTCAAACTGTTTCCATACCAAATTTAATCCACATCGGTCCAGTAGTTTTTAAGTTTATTCGTTACAGATAAAATAAAAATCTTTCCTTTTTATAATATTAGTATAGATTCGCTAATACCAAGGAATAAATATTATTACCTCGTATTGCTCTTTAAAATAAAACGATCTGTAAAAGGCTGACAAATACTTTTACACAAATCAACTGCATTTTTAACGAACTTCAAAAAGGAGGAGTTTATCATTCGTCTGTATTTTTTTTTGTATGTTTGTTACTCGATTTCTCCGTCAATTGTAGACCGATTTACAAAATAATAATCAAAAGAGTACACTCCCGAGTTGGTTCCATTGTCTGGTCTCTGGCAAAAACTAGCTTCAAAACTATTCCTAAAAAGCTAAAAGTATTAAACTAAAAATTAGAAAACACAACGTTTTAAATTAAAACAAAAGCAACTTCAAAATAATATACCATAAAAATGATGAAATAAAGAAATTCTAGAGTGTAATTCTGAACGAATATATTCCTTAGCGGTAACAGCGGAGCGTTTCTTTCGAATCGACAAGGCTCAAGAAAATATTCACTTTCCGACTGATATTGGCCACGAGAATATCTACATATTGGACGCGGCGCCGCAAACCCCAGACACGGAGACGACGGTTCAACCTGAAACGACTGCCTCTTTGGATCGTACTGGACCATCAGTATCGCTTGATACAACTACAGGGCTGTCAGTATCCCTGGACATCTCTCAGAGTGTGGACACACCGAGCGCCGGTGTATCGTTGGATGTTCCCGAATCGCACGCCAGGTTTGTTAATAACCATTGTATTACTGATATGTATGGGATTTATTGTTATTTAACGCTAGCTGTGTGCCCGTGGCTCCGCCCGCGTTTCATATATTCTTCACTGCGTTAATATAGTTTTTAAATAATTAAATATTGGACAATAATGTTTTGATGGTGCTGTCTATTGAGTCGTATTCTGTTCACAATTTCGTGAGTTTTAATATATTTACACGGAACCCTAATGATTTTGAAAAAATATAAGTAACCTATGTTACGCGGAGTAAGTTCAGATATCTGTCAGAAAAATAGCTGTCAGAGTCGGTCCAGCCGTTACGGCGATTAACCAGAATAAACAGACAGACAACAATAAAAAAAATATGTATTTTTGGTATAGGTATCGTAAATACATTCACATGTATTTAGTAAAGAGTTGTTATTTTTATATTACAAACAGACACTACAATTTTATTCATTCAATTTTCTTATATTACGAGTACCTATAATATAATGTAATTTCTCTACTCTTCAGTACTCCACAGTCTTCAGTTTAATATAATATTGAAGACTGTAAAAACCGATACCTGGAGCTAAAGCAGAGATTTTTATCTTTTATTCTTTTCAATGAATGCAGCGACCTTGCAGCAGCGACCTTGAGTCACGCCGCGCCCGTTCCATTTCAACATAATAGCGAGAGCAGCTCGAGAAAACTATTCAGTGAATGATTGCACCTCATTCAGTGTATTCTAAGCCTTTAATAATATTTTATGAGCTTCCGTACCAATATTACCTTTCATGAAATATGGTTTATACCTTTAAATTTAAAAAGTAAGTATAAGATTTACAATGTACTCAAGAGTTTATGTCGTAACGTTTTCTTTTTTTACAATATCATGATTTAATTTTAATGGACATTTTATTAACATACTGCTCTCAAGTTATGTGCATGATTTAATCAGAAACTGCACGCGACCGATTTTTATTACTATATATTTACTCACAGCCTATAGGAAGGTCTTAGTTTTATATATTGTATTTATGCTTATTGTTGGTTTTATGAAGGACTTTAGAACTAGTGAAAACTTTATTCAAAATAAATACTAATGTTTTTAAATAATACCTCAATACAGAACAGTTCATACTCCCTCTGGGTAAATAGGTGAACGAAGAAACAATCTGGGATTTTAGTCAGTAAAAATCTGACATAACCTAACATTCGCTTACCGGTGGCGGTGGGTAAATCTATTTACTCTGTAACATGTCCAAATACTCGGGAAAAAAACTTAACGCATTGTGTTTTAAGGAAATTCTCTATGAATTATTTCCAAATCTTTTATGATAACTTTTTTATGTGGCTATATTAATACGAGCATTTATTTCGCATGGCTTATGTGTGAACTCATTTATTTTCATCTACACCACCCCTGACTACGATTTATCTTTGTTATCAGAGTACTGAACATTTAATTCTTTACGTTTATTGTCCTCATCATGGAAAAAAAATCATAATTTAAGCAAACTTAAAAAAAAGCAATGTATACTTGAATTTTATTATCATTAAGAATTAACAGAGTAATGTTCATAAAATAGCCAGCTGTCAGTAGAGCAATGAACGTTACAAATTTTTAATTAAGTAGTATAAAATTTTAGCTTTTATTGTAAAGGTGTGAACTATAAAGTTTTACGTCATACAGTGAATCTGGATTAGGAAGTCCAGCGAGGACTTCTGAGGAATTGCTGTCTCCACAAACACCACCTCCTGCAATTATCGTTCCCTCAACACCAAGTACACCTAAAACTGTTGCAACTAGTACTCCACCTAAAACCTTGCAAGTAACCACACCTCCTACAGTTTCTTCTGTCCCTGGTAGTCCAAATACATCCACTCCTTCGACTCCAAAAGCCACGGTACCATCGTTACCGAAAATTACGATACCTACTCATGAATCGAATTCACCACCACTATGCACCAGCCCACCAGCGAAGGACATTCAACCGACACATGACTCCATAACAAGATTCAAAACGTGAGTACTATTTAGCTTTATGTTTATTTGACCAAACGATAATTCAGTAGATATAATATGTTTTTCAAAGTTAGTTATCTCAAATCGAATGTTTTAATGTTAAAGGAAATGAAACCATCTTTGTTAGTTCCGCTCAGGAAATTATTTATTTATAGTGACGTTATTACATGCTACAGAATATTGCTTTACATCAATTCTATCTGTAATAAAATCTTATTCTTATTAGACACGCTTACGCATAAAAAGTAGAAAGCGTCTAAAAGTTTGTCGTGCCTTGGCTTTACGAAAAAAGATACACTCGCATATTAACATACGCCAACAGTTTATTGCAAGGTATTGAAAATTACATCGAACTTCTCAAAATGTGACAACGATCATATTTACATATTTAAATAGATCTTTGTCAGATTGTAATCATTTTCAGTCAAAAGAGGCGTGAAGAGGTATTTAAGCAGGCCAGCATGACAGCGGTGACTGGCAGAGAATTCTGTTCAGTGTCAGTCGCCACTGTTTTGGATTGTACTGTACTTACCATTAGGTCCAGTGCAGTCACTGTGCTGTGCATTATAAAAAAAACGAATTAATGAAATAGAATTAGTTAACCGAATACAATTAATTACTCCTATGATTTACTCGTCAATCACACTTAATCGGCCGATTTGATGAAATCTGACAGATGAATAAGATCCATTTGCTAGAAGTAAAACACTTTAGGCAAATTATATATTTGAGTAACGTCAAGCGTAATGGGCAAGTTACAGCTATTTCTTTTGAAACTATACTTCTTTTGGCGCGTTATGGAAAAATGTTGAGAGTAAATTTTTACGGTGCGCGTGCAATCGTCACGAAAAAAACAACATTCAGTCAGCGATTCAATATACGATACGCGCGCACACCGTCGTGAAAAACCAACACCCTGAAGTTAGCTGTCAGTTTTTTCTATTACTATGTCAAAGAAGTATAACTTCTTACGTGTGTACAAAAAAACCACACACTTTTTTTTTATAAATATGTTGCAACATATAAAAATACCTTTATGAATATAAAGCATTGTAGCAAAAAATAATAGTAACTTTATCGCACACGTGTAATTTCTATAGCACAATGCACATTTGAAAATTATTCTGCACTCTCTA
Source organism: Samia ricini (assembly GCA_014132275.2). Taxonomy (NCBI): domain Eukaryota; kingdom Metazoa; phylum Arthropoda; class Insecta; order Lepidoptera; family Saturniidae; genus Samia; species Samia ricini. Next base: position 25,515,516 of record AP028159.1, on the reverse strand, counting down.
TCTTCTCTTTCTCTTCTATTGCATGCAGCATTCACGAAAAACTCTTTGGACTTGACCAAGAAGTATTTGGCTATAGGTGAGATTCACTCAATATTTTAGTAACTGTAGTTTAAACTCTATGTAAGTGTGGTGCCTGGAAATATTAGAAATATTAGTATCACTAATTTAGACTGATAATATAATAATATTAGACTTTCATATTTTAGCAATATTTCAAAATTTTATATTTAAAGAAATTGAGCTCAATGAAGTACATTATTGTTTCAGAAATTTGTTAGAAAAAACTTCTGATACACTGCTGAGGGCAGCGAAAGTTGGCGATCTGAAAATGGTATGTAAATTAAACTAAAGAGTTACGTAAATGCTGTGTAATTTATTTGGCTTATTATTCAAAACTTATCCAGAATACAAATACAAATACAACCACTAATAAAAAAAGTATTTAAAAAATTAACTAAGTTTGTTTATGACAACTTTAAATGTATTTCTTAAAATGGAGAATTTAATAACATTAGGATTTATGTTACTACTTAGGTTAAAAAGTAAAATTCGCTTTTGTAGCAAACTCTCGTGAGAAAACCATAGCATTTTGCTATAACTCTCAAGTATGAAAATTTGTCGCTAATCACTTGTAAAAGTGTTCCGGCAGCATTAGCTATGAGTTTAGTGTGACCTCTAAGAATCAGATCAAATCAAACGTTAAAGTAAAAAAACGTATAGTATACAAATCTGTAAAGTATGAAAAAACCTAATCTAGAAGACTCCCGGTGATAGCAACATATTATTGGTATATTACTAATGCACTATGTGCATGTGGTTATGTATATTCCCTGAACTATTCAATATAAAATATTTACAAATATTGCTTGTGGTTAATTCTAGATTGCTAACCTAGTCAGTGTGGTAAACTGACCTAAAATATTTAAATCCCGTTAAAGATGAAAGAGCTTCACTCTGCCGGCTACTCCCTAATGTCAATAGATGCTAGTGGACAGACGGCACTTCACGTCGCAGCGAGATATGGAAACAAGGAGATTGTCAAGTATTTGATAGCGTGCGCTCCGACCGCCATCTTGAATATGCGGGATAATGAGCGCGGGCAAACAGCGCTGCATAAAGCAGCCGCTCACAAGAGACGTGCTATATGCTGTATGTTAGTGGCGGGGGGCGCCTCCCTAACACGGCAAGATCATGCCGGGCTTACACCGCGGCATCTTGCATTGCGTGCTGAAGATCACGATTTAGCCGCTTATTTAGAAAGTAAGTATCATAATAACTAAAATGTATTTCACATCTAGAATAAACCCTATAATTAAGTAAACATCGTCGTACTTTCCTTTATTATAATATGTCCTTGTATTCACAATTCGTGAATTCGTTTGTCATGTTACATTAGAAGCTTTCGCTTACAAAACAAAATTTGTATTACAGAAATAATAACTTTAAATAACACGTGAGACACACAGAAATGTAGTAATCATTAACAAAGAGTTCCTTACTATGTTAGATTGTTTATTATGGAGCTTAACGGAAATTTAGATACCTTATGGTGTTAAAACACGTACGGACCGGACCCCGGACATAGTACGGCGAGTGTCCGAAGTTATCAGTCCCATAAGTAGGGATGGAAACCTTTCCGAAAAAGATCGATTCGAAACTAAATTTGATGATCAATCAATTCACAAAACATCGTGGCTCAAAAGATCGACCTTGCAATCTAATAAAGTATTTATTATTATAGTGTCCTTTTTGTTTTCTATGATCTGTAAATAGGCAGAAATAAAACAGTTCAGTGTCATTTTTCCTTCGTAGGTTAGGCATTCTTCTCTTTTTGTTTATATTGATATTTAAACCTTTAGTACTGTTAATAAAAAAAATCGGAAACTGTTTTTACAATAAAAGATGATTATAGTCTAATTTCGACACGTGGAAGAAAACTGTTTACATACAAAGTTAAATAAAACAAATAGAAAAATATTGATCTCTTGCACTTCGATGTTTGGTAAATCGATTAAAAAAAAGTCGTTCTTTTTGAAAAATCTTATTCCCCATCCCTACTTAGGCGACTAAAGACCTCGGCCGCTCGATATACCGTGTCCGCGGTCCGGTCCGTACGTGTATTAACAGCATTATTTATTAACGAATGTTTACAATTATGTTTGCGAAATGTTTGTTCGGTTTTTAATATTAAACTATGTAACTACATTTGTATACCTTATATGTGACATTTTAGGTGATTAGATAGTATAATTAGGTAGTATAATGACATAAATGTATTCAACGTAAACTTCAAGCAGTATGAATTGTATATGAGAGAGATAATCACATACTAACATGGCTTCTGTGTCTGATGGCACTACCCATCTCAAATAGGTTATATTAGTTGCAAATTTCGTCGGTCTCGTTGGGATTCATCCACGATCGCTATTTTAATAAATGTTCAATTGCTTCAACGCAACACTACCTATATGATAATCTTTTTGGAATTTTGTTATGTTTATTATAGTATGTATGTTAAACTATGTTAATTTTTTTATTATACGTTATTTCATCATTATTTTCACAAATATTTGCTTCGGTTTACAATACATGTTTCTAAGACTTGTCGCGAGGACAATTGAATAAAAATTTAGACTAAGGAATAAATAAAAACGAAATGGAAATATGAAAATAGTATAATATGTATAACAACCGAAGGTTCTCTTCTACATAATATAGGTATAAAAATACAAGTAATAAAAAACCTAGCTAGCATAGAAACTTGTCCCATATGGCACTGCAATATTTATACCAAAATTTGTTGTCAGAACTGTACGCCTGTATACGCTTGCCTCATCCAAATATCTGCACTGTATTATGTAATAGTGTTGCCGGATCTTTTATTGTCCAACAATTTACTATATCCAATAAATTGCCTGTCGAGTGTCGCTTGTTCTTAGTCTGATAACATTACTTTATATAATAATGTAAAAAATAGTCTAAAGATCGCTTCATTATCCAATATCTCACGTCCTCTCCCACTGCATCGTGTTATATCTGTTTATTATATTTTATAATATATTTACTTGAAATTTAGACGATGACACCATCGTACCCTTTTTTCTTAATCCATTCCAATTCTATTGTTTCTCCCGATGTTGCATAAATTTAAATTTATAAATATATAAATAAATAAAGAAAAGATATATAAATAATAATATAATAAATATTACAAAAATAAAATATTTTAAAACCAATTATTATAGACTAAACTTGTTGAATCTTGATTTTGCTTTGTATTTCTAGTAATAACTAGAAAATATTATTCAACAGATGATTACCGAAACTTAACAATAAGTTTATAATGCGACTTACAATATTTTGTCGACGCTCTGAGAATAAAAGTATACTCAGACAAATGTTTTATTACGTAACTTAACTGTAATATATTAACCGAGAGTTTTGAAACAGTGAATTAACATTTTTTTCAATCACCACAGACTATATAAATTTTGAAATAACATTTCCAACTCCAGTGATAATTTACATACAAGGATAACAATAACACCAAAACTTTTTATATTGGTATTTTTTTAATTCTAACGTGCTTTAAACACGCACCTTCCGCCATATTTGTTTCAAACTTTCATATTAAATTCTGTTAATGCAAGTTATAGTTAGTTATATTTCTTCAATTTTCAGGTCAAGAACATTTTCAATTGATATCAGAAGATTTAGAAACAGCTGTTTGAAACAAGATTGTTTCTATTGAAACTTGACAATTGGAAACACTTCACTCAACGTATTCGGAGAGCATAGAAGTACAATATTATTTATAACAATCCCTAATTATATTTAAAATATTATTATATATGTCTTATCTAACACCAAAGTGATATTCAGATCTTAAATATTATATCGGATAAGTCAATGCAATTTGAATTAATTTTATTAGAGAAATAAACGTTTTTAGAGTATTATTGTGAAAGAAACTATTTAAATTTTATATCATTTAAAATGAATTGTAAACTAATTCTTTTAATCTGCGGTAAAGGTTTTATTGTACAAAGACGAATTTATGCATATTAGAATGTAAAGCACGTTTTTACTTAAATTACACTAAAATTTCTATTCTTTTAGTGACCTTCTTGACCTAACGAAATAAGAATTAAATTTCAGTGATTTCCGTCACTTTCTAAACTATATTTATAGTAATAATATTCACAAGTGAAGGAGTTTGCTGAAAAAAAATGCCATAAAATTATTATCTACGGTTTGATTTTTGCCCTAATAATTACGTATTCTATTGACAATACCACAAATTATATAAAACAATTTAATATTTATTTATCGATCCGTTAGTAATAATAATACGAAACATAATATATAAATAATAATTAAATTAATTTATGAATCTAAACTCATAAAAATATTCTTAGTACCTATCTTAAGGGAGACACGTAGAGTACAAGGTGGTTTACTTACTTAAAAAAGTTTTTCGCGTTTGTATTAGTTTTTTAACTGTTGTAAATAATCGTTATTATATTATAAAAGAAATTAAATTTCAAATTTATTATGTATTGATTTTTGTTAAAACTATGTTTATGTACTCAATTTTTTTAAATGTAATATTAATCATGTGTTTGTATTTATTCAATTTACTATTCCTTAATCTGTCAAATATAAAGGCCTAAATACTTAATTATGACAAAAAAACAGTTTGTCTATTTATATAAAATTAAAATATATTTAAGTTTCCAACAGCTCTTAATATTATGTTGAATCCTGATAAAATCGGTGTAATCTCTTTTTATGATCTCAACTCTCTTAAAACTTTATCACTTTGATTTGATTTATTTTATTTATTTTATTCTCTATCTTTGATATACTTTTGATATATTTTTTTTCTTTTCTGTCTTCACTTAACAGTTGCCTTATATATTTATTGCCTATTATAATGTCGTCACTTTTCTTTAATAAATAATTATTCTCGTGTGATTTTAATATATAAGAATTTGTGTACATAATGTTATTTGCCAATACCTCTACTTATAGTACCTAATAGTTTAGTGTATAACGAATTTATTCGTACTAGGGGTCGTTCACATATTACGTAGGAATCAATGAGGGATTGTGCTTTGCTTATGCTTAATGTCATGAAAATTGATTACGTAGTAAGTAATATTTGCTTATTAATATTAGTTTTTTTTTGTTCATGATTATGACACAATGCTTACGTAATTATATAGGAAAAAGGTAGGGTTAAAACCTTTGCTTACTGTGTCCTACGTAATACATGAACAGCCCCCTACTCGCTGTTAAGCGAACAATGAAAGACAAAGCTGTGAGAATATTCGAGATAATGTAAAAAGTAAGTTCTTTTATCGTAAGCGTGAAAGATTTACAAATTAAACGTTACATTATTAATCTGTGTCCTTCTTAATTTGTGATTTACGGTAAGTAGATATATATATGGGTACATTAAATCTGAAAATTAAAAACTATCAATGCTTTAGAACATTGAAATTAGTATGAAAAATAACTAATCATCGTGATTAAATTATTCGTAGTGAATAAAGGGTCGGGTGAGTGTTACGTGAATATATACTCTTAAATGTTTCAAGCTATTGAAGTATTTAATAAATTTTAACATTGTACTATTTATAGATAATATAGTTTTTGTGTGTTTTTACTCGAATTACAATGGTTTGCCTTCCCGGTAGCGTATTACGTTCGCGAACAAACACGTTGTAAAACTTTGAGGATAGTTCACCGTATTGTTTACGATGTAATTCAACTGTTTAAACTTTAGAAGGTGAACCGCAACTAATTAGTGCAATAAACATACATATACGATTAAAACTATATTTATATTAAAAGGATTAGTACATTCAAATTATAGATTTGAAACGATATCTATCATCTTTATAAGTAATTAATGCAAAACGTAATGTTTATATCGAAAATTTTAACCCTAAAGTGTAAGTGATACTTTTCCTAATATATTATGAGCCTAGTCTTTACGTGTATATACTATATCGGAGGCCTTCATTCGAGTAGTGTACTATATATTCTATATTATATATATTTAATAATATGTATATATCACGACCAAATATCTACTTAAAAAAATGAATATCACTAGGATAGAATTTCAAGCACTGATTTTAAAGTATGTCCTTTATCGAATGTATAATAAATTTGGCATCGAGTCCTCATGTACTTTATTATCCTACCAAGCTAATTATCATTAATGTTAAATTAATGGATTATTACATGTCATACCTATATAAAACTATTTATTATTCACTCAACCTATTATTAGTGAAGTTTTTGTAATTATAACAGTTAAAAAAGATAAATTTGTTGCACTCAATTATTTTCATTGCGAGACTATGAAATTAGCTTGAAAGATTCCATAGAAGTTTTAAAATATTTATAACATGAATTTAAACTCGTAATTAAAACTGTCATAAGGAAAGAACTAACTGAGAATTCTTTCAAATAAGTACCTACGCGAAGTAAGCCACATGTTAAATATAGTTTTGTTTTTGTCACCAGCTAATTCAATATAAATATGACGTTAAAGACATAATGTTCTTTGAATTTGTTGTAAAATATAATGACAATGAAATTCTTAATTTCACAATAAGGATATTAACAAAAAAAATTATTACAGCAAATATTATCAGAACAATATACCCTGAAAGTTTAAAAACTTCTTATTTCTCTTAATACCCTATTGTATCACTGAAACAGAGTTTTAATAACCTCGAATAGTAAATGCGTATTTATTGTTATATAAAAATGATAACTTCAATAATTTTTAGCTATATCTACTAAAATTTGAGTAGTTCACCAATTCAAATGGCAAAGATTATAAATTAGTAAGACGTATTTTCCTATAAAATAGTTCACAATTAAATTTATAACATGAAAAGGGTTGTTTCCTATAGGTATTTAATAAAATTTAAATTGTAATTCTTAGGTAGCACTTTTAAACACTTTGAAGTAGAAAGATTGTACACACTTAAAGAAATGATAGTGCGTAATAATAATGACCTATACATAGGAAAATTATATTATTTTTATCGATTTTTACTATATACTGAGTGAAAAAAAAATTATTAATCCTCATTAAAAAAAAAAATTCCAAGGCAATACACGATTTCATACTACGCTTAGAAATGAAATCTAATTAAATTTGAATTTCATATTATATATTTATTTATCTACTGTGTGAATAAAAAATTGATCATACCATGTATATAGATAGATACTTTGAAACAATCTGTTATTAACCCTTTCATATAAACCATAATTAAAACCAAAACTATTTTCAACAATTCAATTCTTTTGATACGATATAATCTGTACGCATACCTATATTATTCCTTACGCTTGAAAGGGTGAATGACATTAGATACGTCTTGGGAGTGAGAATTTGTTAAAAAGACACATTTAAAATGAATTATTTGTTTATCGATAAATAAACTCTATATTGTTTGTGACTATGCGTGGTTCGTTGTAATTTGTATATAGTTTGCATTACGTGGAAGAGGTATGTTTGACTTTCGGATACAAGTGCGACCTCTATACGCGTACTGACTGGAATAATACCTATCTCTATTTATGTATATTTTAATACGGTCCGATACATATGAAACACTTGTAAAACCCACAAAAGTAATTTTAGAACAAATAGAATAGTAATAGGGGTTATAATGCTAAACTTTTTTGAATAAACACAATTTTTAGAACCGATGCATTGAATGGTTCAAACTGTCGTTATTTTTGGCTAAAAAAACGGGTTTATTTTTTCTGACTTCAATCACAGTATGGACTTTCAAATGGTTATCAATGCACCTACTTTATAAACAATGAAAACAGACGGACTTATTTATTTGATTATTTTCACATAACTGGTAAATCACAGATTTACTCATGTTTATTCAGTTTAATTATACAATTATTAAAATATCATTATAGCTATTTCTATTAGGTATTTTACAAATACAATGACTGAGGTTTTATTATATTTGAATTTAAATCAAGTAGGTAATACGCGTCTGTCCATTTAATGTATTTTGTAAGAATAGTTAATAATATTGCAACCGAATTGTCAGATATCTATTCATTATCCGTTCTTATCATATATCGCATTGACCAAAATCTTTCTCTATACGAACTAAATACTCTTCTAATTCTTGGTAATAAATTCATTTTTCTTTTACCTCCTATAATTTTCTTTAATACTTCCATTTAATTATATTCGATTAAAATTAAACGATTTCTGTTTCATTGATTGTAGCGCAAACAATATACCCTGATGATATGAATTGAAAAGAATAATTAGCATCCATGTCAATAACCAACATTGCTATACTCAACTTGAAAACTAATTTTTAAGTAAAATATGAATGAGAATTGAAGCTAACGTTTATTTTATATGTACAAAGTTACTTGTAGTGGGCATAAGCACGTTTTGTATGTATCGACACGTACATACACTTTGTTAACTTGCATGATTGAACAAATTTCAGAATAAAATTGATGCAAACTATTAACTATGCAAAGTAAATATTTTGATAGTGGTTCCTGAGCACTTGTTTGATTATATAAATACATACCTATTTTTGCACTCAAAATAAAATCACTATTTTAAATAAAATTATTCAAATGAATTACATACACTGAAAATAAATGAATTCAACTATAATTGGTGTTTTATTTACGAAGACATTTTTTAAAGATAAGTACTTTTTTTAGTATGCGGTTCCAACGCACTTTTTTGGCATTGAATATGCTAAAAGATAAATAAGTAAGTAGTAAGTAACCTTAAACATGTTTATGGTTGAAACTGAGTTTTGAAAAATAACTGCATTTCACATAATGGCTTACATCTATTACGGCATCTATCCTAGCTCTAATGGTTTCGACACACAACGGGCCGGTCAGGTCTCCAGCACGATGTTCCTAAAGAAGATATCACGTTGACGTGAGCCATGCGCTTCCTCTTCTATAATAAAAACCCGCTGGTCTCCCGACCTGCTCGCTGTATCCCGATACCTTATGGTACTTATCTGTAAACGCGTTTTGCCTTATACCATTTCACTATTACGAGCTTTTACAAATGTATGTGACAGAGACCCAGTCAGGTCCAACGTTTTTTTTTTTTTAATTGACTAAATGCTTTTGACCCTAAGTGAACATGTTATCGCTCTTTTTCAAAATATTAACCCTAAGCGCGTGAATTAGGGGTTGCAAGTTTGCTTGAGAAGTTCGACATTTTTGCTGTTAAACGAATGAAAATTCATAGACATGCTTTTAGTTGTGGGTAAATTAAACGTCATTAGTTTATATAGCAAATTCGTTTTAAAGTTAGAAACCATGAAATTTTACTTCAAAGAGTAAAAATTAGGCATGGCCACCATATGGTAGGAATCGTGTAACCGTTAGATCTGAGCTGCAAGTTTTACTTGAAAATATTCAAGAGGAATAGACGATTTTTTATTTATTTAATTGGTATTAATGAAAGATTTGAATAAAACTAGCGTACTTAAGTACTAATTGTACACAGACGAAGTCGCGTGCACCAGGTAGTTCTGTCTGTATATCTGTTACCGTTTGCATCTAAAGAATGAAAAATGAGAATCTTTTGTTTCAATAAGCGGAAAATATGTACATAAGAGTAAAAAATCGAAGGACAAAATGTACATAAGAGTGAAGTGAAAAAAATGAGAATGGGTCGATGGAATCCAAAAAATAAATAAATAGTCTATAGCCATGTACGAAAAATTCCGCGTCGAATGGTAGTAGTCCGATCCCGATATGTTCAGTACTTTTGAGGTGATGTTGCGTCAAAGGAACCTAATTTTATTCTTATATACGAGTATATATATATAGATAGAAGATAGGTATGAAATACAAATTGTATGGCGTCGTGGTACACCTGATAGAAGCAGAAGCGAAATTCCACAATTTATAGAAATACAAAAAAAATGTTTACACCTCTTTCTTCTTAATAGTTTTCTGTCTGTCGGTCCTGCACTTATTCTATTCCGTTCGTCCTTTCTTTTTTCCAGTTAGGTCGCTTTTTGTTTGTTTTTCGAACCTAGCTAACGCTGTTGACCGGAAGGGCCTTTACAGCTTCACCGTGACTTTGGGGGCGAGTGCTGAATACACTCAGCCGCAAAAGGTGACTAGCACAAGGGCTACCAAAATGGTACGAACCTCGGCTTGGCCGTCACTTGAGTATAAAACTCTCTCGCGAGTTTGAACCTAGCTATTCCCTACATTTTTTATTAACAAAAAAAAGGTTCCTTACAGGACCTATGTACCTGCGTGTAGTGTGCAGGAGTGTGTTTGCAGTGTTGTGCGTGTAATGCTCAATGCATGGTCAGTGTCACTGTATCGCGCTGTAAGCGACGTCAAGAGCCTCCCCAGTTGGGGAACGAGACACGTCTTGGGTCGCCGCCTGAGGGGGGCCCGGAGAGTGTGCGGGAGCCAGTTAGGTCGCCATCCCAAAGGAGCTTCTCAAAATACATATCTCTCTGTCTCTCTATTTATAAATATTTAATCAAAATTAGGCACAATCCCTTTTTACGGTTCTTTCCGTCATAGAAGTACGGATTTTGTAATCATATTGCATGTCTGTAAAGTTATGCTTACACGATTTGCTCATTATATGAAAGAATTTTAATGTTCATTTCTTTGATTTCGAACTGAGCACACTTTCAATCTACGGCTTCGTTTCATCGTGTGTACTTTATTATGGAAAAGTTTGGTTTTATTTTTATTACATCAGGAAATTATAATATTTCATTTTAAACAGATAATAAATACACGATGATAATTGTTGAAAGTTTAAAAAGCGGTTGTTAATTTTATTATTTATATATGCTAATAAATAAAATTGAGGTGTCTGTTTGAAATGTCAAAATAACAATGTTTCCCTACTACATATGAATGTATATATGATACCCATACAACAACTGCAACTTTTTACATTTTTGTCTGTCTGTTTATTCCGGGTAATCTCCGAAACGGCTGGACCAATTTTGACAGGACTTTTTTGGTAGATAGTTAAAGTTACTCCACGTAATTTAACTTTTGATTTTCTACAATAATTACGATTTCGCGTAAAAAAATTGAAACTCATGAAATTTCGAATAAAATTCGATTCAACGCACAGTTTCACTAACAAGTGTTTGAATTTGTGATTAGTATCTTTTTGTTAGTTCTAAAAATAATTATCGAAAAATTATTACGGTTCCGGATAAAAAATAATATTAAAAGCAATGATTCATTGGACAATTTTACTGACAAGTGCTTGAACTTATCAGAAATATTTTTGCTTTGTTTTTAGTACCACAAAAAAAAACTAGTAAAAAAAATAGGTTTCCGTATACAAAAAATTAAAACGTAGTGAAGAATATTTGAAATGCGAGAGCAGCCACGGGCACACAGCTAGTACGTATTCAATTCTAAACACAATATTACACAACAATTATTACTGAGCCGAAAACGAGTAAACAACAATATTAGTTAACCCATCTTTTAATTATGGATATCACGTCTGCCAAGTTTTAATGGCGAGAGAGCAATATGTTGCCGAGCTAAAATAATTAACGACGACCTAACTTTATAGACGCACCCGGAATATAATAACCTGATAATAAATTAATTGTTGCCTTACAACTTGCAATATATTAACGAATAAGGTTAAACGTAGTATAGGCTAAGCGCTTTGATCACAATCTCACCTAGTGTTAAGTGACGATGTGATCCAGGATGGAAAACACAGTAAGCCTAAAGGTTCTCAAGTGATTGAAAACACCTATTGGTATTCGGGGATATGTTTTCAAACTTGTGTACGGTAGCTACTCAGACGGGCATTATTAGAAAATACCCTACCACCATTTTTTGGTTTCCTCGCGATGTTTTCCTTCAAAGCTCAGGCTGATTTTAGAGTTGGGTAGGTGGGCTTGAACCCGCATCCATTGACGCGGATTCCGGCCGCACTATCCACGGCGCCATGTTGCGAACAATTCAGAAAACATTAAACAATAATGTACATTCATGTAATTGATTTTCCGTCAAATACTGATATTATGAAATAAATCCTAACCTACACAGTATAGTACAGGGGTAGGGAGAGACTACTTCCTTCCACTTGCTACGATCTTGGCTCACCTCTTTCGCTTCCTCTACTGTAATGAGCGCTTTCATACATACTCGTCGGTTGTGGGTACTTTTCATCGGGTCTTTTTGTAAGACGTGCTTAATTTGGTCAAAAACGTTCGCATAGGTCGACCCTTACCGACGTGCCCAGTTACTTTCGCTTTGCAAATTTGTTTCGTCAATCTTCAGCCATTCATCTTTCTACGCGTCCGTACCAACTAATCATAACTTCCGCTATCTTGGTCACTACATCCTCTACCACACCACAGCGTTCGCTTACCACACTGAAATTGTATATGATCATAACTGATAGTACTGCACTTCCTAACAATGTTTTTGCGGCGAGTGGCTTCAGCACTCGCCCCCAAAGTTACGGTGAAGCTGTAAAGGCCCTTCCAGTCAAACGCATTAGCTAGGTTAGAAAAAAAAAATCCTAACAATGGCCACCTACCCAGGTCAGTTTTTAGGGTGTTAGCTAACCAGCTGCCACCCTCGAAACTGAAAATCTATCGCCAAATACAAATAGGTGTGTTTCGGCGGCATGACCTGAAAACAGCTAAGTGTTTTTTACCATCCTGGACCACATCGTCACTTAACATCAGGTGATATTGTGGTCAAAGCACTGACTCTATGTATAGTGTAAAAAAACTACAATAAAAGTAGGCTGGTAGGTTTTGCGGTTTTTTGCCATGTAAGTCTACGATTCTTTCGGAAAATACAGAATCGATTTTTGTGATTATAAAATAAGGACAACTGCTTGGAAGGTTTACATAATAATTTTGTTTATTGATGATATTTTTTTCTCTTACTTGCTTTAATCTACATAACATCAATAAATTCAGTTTTTTTAAAAGAAAAATGAAACGTATTTAGGAAAAACTTAAAAGTTGAAATTATGGGAATTCTGGAGTCGGTTAAAAGTCGGTCTTTTTTTTCTTTTTTTTTACAGGATATAGGCTTAGTGCTTTGACAACAATCTCACCTGATGTTAAGTGATGGTCCAGGATGGTAAACACACTAAACCCAGAGGTACTGTTTCACCTAATTTGTACTTTGCGTACAGTTTACCTTGTAACTACCGGTAAGTGGTATATTTACCTATGTATATAGTATAGTATATAGTATCTACCCACAAAAGTAGCTCTTCGCTTATTCTATGATCAAAATCGATAGTAACAGTAATTAATATATGATGCACGTCGCGCATCGAGCCTGAACTAGATATCGAAATTTTAGTTCCATTTTTATCACAATCTTTTTAAACACATAGATAAGTTTTGATTTCTTTCATTTCTTCCTGTACATAAGTAAACATCATAAGCATATAAATTCGCTTTAAAATAAAAGTTGTCTATAGAACTATTCCGTAAACAAAATGCAGATTTTATAATGGTATAAAAAGGTCCATTATCGATTTATGTTTTTAGTTATTACAACATTATTAGTGAGAATATTTGCTAACATCGCAGGTTTCTCGGCGAGTTGAATAATGTAAACTTTCTATAATAGAGCTTTTATGGAAATATCTGTTCAAAGAGTATGAATTTTCAACGAACTCGAGTGCTCTTGTTCTTTGACAAGCTTTTTGCTCAGTTTGTATTTCGCTTCTATTTAAGTACCTTATATTAATGCAACATAAATAAAGACAAAAATAGGCATTTACTATTTTTGAAAAGAAATGCAAAAAAAAAACTTATTTAATAATTGTATACATTTACTTGATTGATGTACAATGTTTGCTATATATATGTATTTATAATATGTATTTATTATGCAGGAATTGATAACCAGGATAGTAAACGAAATGTTTAATTTATTCTAAAAATTTAATAATTGTAACAACTCTAATAATATATTATATTTATAGACAATATATTTGAGTGTATTTAAATGTAATCATGGCATATCTTAAAGTTGGAGTTAACTGAATATATCATTATTATTTTAAATTTAGTAAATGAGAGCAACAGCGCATTGTTAATTATTCTGAATAGATTTTTTTAGACGAATTAAATAAAAATATAATTTATAAGAAACCGATTTAATGTAGGTCTTTTTGTAATGAATATTTAACATTATTTAGTCGTTTAAGCAAGAAGACCATTAACAGAGAAAGCCGGGAGATGAGGAACGACTCTTCTGAAGTCGTCGACAGTACAGCAGAAGCTGTAACCGATATCAATACGGTCTGGCTGCCACCTGAGCCAATTGAAAGCAGCGTTGTTGCGGCAGCGGTCAGTACAGAACTGCAGGTTGCGCGCTTCAGCTTGAGTGTAGTAAGGGTTGTTGATACTAATGAAAGCGGTACCAAGGCGACGAGAAGCATCATAGACAACCTTTAAATAGATTTATGACGTCAATATAAAGTATTCTTATTTCTGTTAGTAACTTCAACCGTCATGCGAATAAACCACATTATTTAACTCATAGTAATTATTTAGACATATTAATACATTCATTGATAGACTATTAGAATTTGCTAATGTAATTTAAAATTAGAGTGCAGTTTGGTTAATGAAAATGATTCCAGTAACATTTAGATAACAACAACAGGTGTCCAATAGGATTGAACTGTAAAACTGAAGTCAAACATCAATAATCCGTTACTGTTAATCCTGGGTATTGAAGAATGTCTCATTTGGCATTGCGTATTGCAAACCAGGTGTTTTACCTTTTACTTGTGCCTTCCACAGGTTTATAAGAACATTATAAGGGCTTATTTGTCTCATGAGAAATACAATATAGGATAATTTTAATAATGTACCTTATAGTAGTACAGCGGTACGGGTAACTGAAGAGCTCCGTTAGCAGCGCGGTGTAAATAGATATCGACGAGTCGATTATTCTGGTCACGTAATTGAGAAACACCGAAAGTTCCCGTGTAAATAGTTGTATGATAACCGGCTGCGCCGATGCGTGCACGTAGATTCTAAAAATGTTTTACAATTTGAAAATAGTTTCAACAACTCAATGAGAGGGATTTCGGGGAAAAAAATTAAATGTACCTGTTCGAGCCAGTTCCAGTTGCCAGCATTGAATGGTTGCCACTGAGGTGCAGCGTTTACAAAGTAGAATGTAAGGCGCTGCCCGGTTGCAAAGACGTAATCAGTTTTAGCGGCGAGGTGACCACGTGCCAAAAACTGAGTTGCCGTAACGTATCTATCAGCATTTGCAGCACCGACAAAGGTTGCAATCATAGCTTTTTGTGCAACTTGAGTGTAAGCAGTGTTGACAGCGACACCAGGATAGAAACTACCAGCTAAAAATAATATAAAATGAATATATACGTGGCAAATGTGAAAAAAGCGTATGACATCAGTTGGGTAGTGTTTTATGCTAATGCATTGGTTTCCACCATCATGAGTCCCACATACATTCCGTACCACACACGCGGCTTAGAATGCCTAAATGCATTTCCCCTGCGTAAAAAAATAGAAAAGGGTTTCATACCAAAAGAACACTATTCATTTTAAGAATATTTTAGAACTTTACGTAAATAATGTGATTGACAGTAAATAAGATCTGCATCTTTTTTTAGCACGCGATATAATAAAGTGTCAAATGTCGATGGGCATGATTAATGAATTGTCTTACCCAACCAACTGGGACGATCAACGCCAGTTTGATGTACAGCATTTGGTGGATTTTGTTCATACCACACATATAAAACCTCCAAACGGTTTTTATCAAAGCAAGACCACAACCACGGGTAAAAAACTCCATCAACAATAAAACCGAGACTGAAAAAAACACAAAAAAATAAATATAAACATTTTATAGATGTAAAAATTTCTTCTAATCCTAAAGTCATTTATAAACATTCACTTATTTAGCAATTTAATGAGTTTCTTTAAAAGTTTTATATAAACACTTTGAAATTGTATAATGAGATCTTTGAAAATTATATCGAAAGCTTTAAATTTTTCACCCTTATTACCACACAGAAAAAAATTATATTCCTAATCCTAATTCATGACTAATTTAATAAAACATTTTGATAATAAATGTATCGCAATAATATGTATCACAATGTATGATAATAAGTTGAAGCATTAATATTGAATGATTTATGTAAAGTTAGGTACTAACCGGATAACTACGTTGTTATTGAAACATCTGGAGGACGTCTCCTGAGCGTCGTGGTAAGAATGAGCAGAGCAAGTGAGTTGACCGAAAGCTCCATTACCGTTCAACCAACCGGCACCGGATACTAGATTGTTGTTGACACATGTTGCAGTCTAATCATAAAATATATATATATATATACGATTTAAATAACAAATAAAGCGGTGATGGTTCGTTGATAGAGTTGGTAGAGACCAACGTTGTTTCGAATTTAGCCATGAACCTAGGCTTGCGATGAACGAAAACATAACCATCGTACTGGTTATCACTTAAATTCAATGTGAATAACTTCTTTTAAATAACTTAATAATTCTTTTTTTTTAAATTGGGGCTCAGTCAGTCTGACGTCAAAAAAAGTACAATCCAAGAGTGATGATGACAGCCGATAAATAGGAATTTATCGAGACCCGCTCCCCGCTATGACCATTCCAACCTATGCTTAGCATTGCTAAAGCCTCTTGGTAAGTCTAGATCTCCATTGGAAAATCTCTGAACGCGACGCCTTGAAATGTCTGACTATGGGTTTTTTTTTTTTACTTTGTGGCATGGTGGTTATCGAACACTAAAACTCTACCAGCCCGAAAATCCTTTCTTTAAACTTAAAATTTAAGTTCCTTTAGATATATTGTTTTACCATTTTAAACCAAACCGTTACTTATTAGCGGGTGGTCAATTACTTAGTACTTACTTAATACTACAAAGCTATAAATAATAACATTAATTGGAGTACGAGCGAGTTAAAAAATAAACTTAGTAAGCAACAGATAACCCAATATTCATTATAAATAATAATTAACCCAATATAATATATATCCTAGTACAGGAATTACTTACAGCACTAGCTCTGGAACCAATAATATTTGGGTGCTGAATTATACGGCCTGAACCAGTACAAGCGATGTGCACTTGTTCACCAGTGTTGATACGAATTTGACCAGAATTGCCAGAAGGTACGATGTAGTTACCTCTGTGCAAGTAAACGGGCTGGGGCTGACCAAGATCGCCGTTTACGCGAAACGTGCATCCTAGAAAATATATTGTTTTTGTAGCAATAATACAAAATCTATTATGAAAGTAGCATGAATTTATATTAGAAAATAACTTTTATACGCGATCTTATTAATAATGAACGCTTTTACATTAATTAATATCTGTTTATTATTCAATAAACTAGTATATCAATGGTATAGTGTTAATTACATTTATATTATGCACAGAACACGAAGTTTTATGTTTCAAAATTTTGAACAAACTTTGTGTTCAATACAAGACCAAATATTAGGTGTAAATAAAAATAAAATAAAATTAGATTACTAAAATGTATAAACATAAAGTACATAAGACCCTTCTGACGAAAATAAAGAGTTACACTATGGGCATAAAGCGGTAAATAAAAAGACAAAATACCACTGCGTGCTTCAGCTCTGGTTACGTTATTTGATTCACGCTGTTGAATTTCGAGCCATGAGTCAAGATAGTCTTCAAAATCATCTTCGTTTAATAAAAGAGCTAACTCGCCAGGCTCTGGCAGCTCTGTTGTAGGCAATGCTGCCACTAACCCTAATAGAGCAGCAATTACAAGCGTCACACGCATATTTGAAATATCTGTCTCACACTGTTCTGGTATCGGATACCCTGAACTTTATAGTATAAGAACTCTATCAATATTATCAGGGATTCTGATATTTTGCTAAAATCTTCTTATTGGATTTAAATAAACAAAACAGTTAAGTGTGAATCAGAATTTGCTTTTTCTGGATCCGTAGATATCATTTTAAATCTACATAATAATACTTACTGGTTATTATTGTTATTATGTTAAGTTGAATAATCAAATACTATTTAAAGCTATCCATTTGAAGCTAGGCACATAAGGTCCATATATATTATTAATGCTCAATATGGAAGGGTTTCTTGAAACTTTACATTTGTGCTGAGAAAGTGATTTTACCTTACTGCTGGGAATTAACGACATGTGTCTGGCGAAGGTATCTGGAAGAAACCAGGAAAAAAGGATAACGATGGAAATAAAATATGCTTGATGTCTCCTAATTTTTTAATAGGGCTACTTGTAATTGAGTATGTATTTACTCCCGTTTTTTAGTTTTAACAAGGTAAAATATCTTTTGTCTAAAACTGATGATATATACTCGTATTTAACGAATTATTAACACGGACGAATTGATAACCTCCTCCCTTTTTAAATCGGCTAAAAAGGGAAGAACATTAGCAAAAACCATTACTTCGAAAATAAGGTATTTTGAAGAAATAAAAATAGAGAGACTTCGTTTTCAGCGTTAGGCATTATTACAGGTTGCTTTATTGAATAATTCTTGTTTTTGATACCTACTTTTTCAGATTTCTTGATGTTCTTCTCTTGTCTGCTTTCCCAATATCATTGTATGAGGAAATCTTAATGAAATGAAGGATCAATATTTTTTTGGTAAACACGATTCACTATCAAGGTCATCTTAGGTTTTCAACAGCGGAGATACAAATGGCGTTTGAATCTATGAATAGAAAAGATTTTCAAATGTAATTTTAATTAAATATTTAAACAATTTACTGTATAGTTGCTAACATGTGTGTGAATTTTTTCAGGCATAATTATGATCATAGCTAACTCTAAAACATAATTAGTATCGATAAAGGAACCGACGATAAAGAGATTAATATAATATAATATGGGCCGATACTGAAACAGTAGTTTTAATGAGTTAAGCGTGATAATATAGCGAAAGATGAATGGTAGGTAGTACACATAGCAACGTTAACTATGTTTTTAATTAATTATTATATTATTCTTATTGTTAAAAACTAAATTTTGTATCAGTGCGCCGCGTATACGTAGATTAGTATAGGTGTGTTCCGGCAGCACCATCTTTTGAGAAGTAGTACCCCCTAGTTTTAGCCTGTTTAGACTACATCGTCTCTTTACATAAGGTCAGATTGTTTGTGTCGGAATGTTGAGTCTACACATTATATACCAGTAAAGTAATAAAATGGAATAACATTATGTGTGTAGTGTCTCTTATAACCTCATTAAACCTACAATATCCAGTAGGACACACGCAGGAAGTTAAATATTATATATTAGTTCTACATAATCTTATAGTTAATTACTCTTTTACAGTGGCGAAGCGCAAGTAGAGATTCTGGATAATCTATTTTTTTTTTTTTATTGTATCTCACCAAGTGAATGCAATTTATTCATCTGTTGTTAAATAAACTACGGTCCAAGAACGATGATTGATGATAAGAATATATCGGCATCATCATCGGAATCTATTGGCATTATAATTCCAGCCCAAATCGACAACAGTTAAAACCTCGAGATATCTCTAAATATACAATTGCTGATCTCTGAACGCGACGAGCATTAAAATGTCACAAATGTACGTGGTTAGTTAGATACACATTAAATGCACTTCATTTTCTTTCCTATCACTCTTATCGATTTTTTCTTATAAAAAAGTATAGTGCTACATTGTTATGCTGATGGATAAATTACTTTTCATTAGATAAAACCCGGTTTGTTAGTTTGTTACAAAAATTCAGGCATGTTAAGCACGTGAAAATATGATCGATTGAATACGTCGATTAAAACGATAATGAATCTATTACGAGAGAGGTAAGAAATTACAAAAGGATTAAAAATTAATAAAACGATTATTCCTTTATCTGCGTATAATCCACCATTTACATGAATATATTTATGTACATTATACAATAATTTTGATAATTCTAAACTTTGTTACAATTACTTTATTACGAAATTTAGTCGGTGTAAATATATTATACTGTGTAAGATTCATTTCTTTTATTTATCGCACAATAAGTCAACACAAGATGAAATTTAAGTTTTATAGGAATATGTTCCTGCTTATTACAATGCAGAGTTAAGCTGATTTCAGTATTGTTACTCGGTAACTTAATACCGTGTTGATCGTGTGGCGCTGGCTAAGAATTGCACCACCCTACATCTTCCCGTGGGTGTCGTAAAAGACAACTAATGTATATAAACCAAGTGATGGGCAGCAGCATCCTCTGAGTAACACCTGACTGCCAAGCGTGACGACTATGACAGTGCCCCTCGTTTTGGGGGACAACTATGTCCATCAGTAAAAAACAAATAAAAATGTTGTAAGGTCAATATCGAAAAAAAAAGCGTTGTATCTTAATATAATGTAAAAAATATATATTTAAACAACTTCCATAAGAGTTTTAATTCTAATCTTGTAAAGTAAAACTAATTTAAAAGTTCCTTGGCGAATAAGTATTTTAGGACTTAGGATTTTCATCCAACTTTTAGCGCAAGTATTATCGTGTAGAGTTTAGTTAATCTGAGGAAAATTAAAATTATTTTCAATGAAATTGAATAACTTGAAAGATTAAAAAAACATCAGGACCAAATTTGATAACTTAAAGGTGTGTTCGAAAACCTTTAAACTTTTACGTTCTTGAATAATTAAAATTTTCTCATAACAATAGACTTGTAATGTTAAATTTTCTATTCAAACTTCAATTTTAATTTTATAAAAAAAATTACAAATAAATTCACAAATTAAAAGCCCATTTGAACAATGGTTGTTCATAATTATATTACATATGTAACTTTCAACATAGATTTGCAAACATATTAAATAAAAACGAGTACAATGCGTTTTAAATAAGAATGCACATGGAAATGCGCCATATTGTGACGGCATAGCTAACGAAAAAAGTTTATAGTTGTGTATGTATCATTAAAACAACGCACATTAATAGTCTTAATAGTTAGGCAAATAATTCACAAAAAAAAAAAAAAAAAACTATGCTAACATTTATGTTGTTTTTCATACGTTTTTTATCAAGGTTTGATCAAGGTCATTGACGCACATTCTTATTTGAAACGCAAAGCACATACACATATTTTCTATTATATAACTAGTTTTCATATAATATAGTTATTGAAGTATGAGGGATATTCGGTATATAAATAAATCACTATCCTGTTATTCGTACCTGTATGTACTATCTAAATTGTTCCAGGCGCTACAATGTTCGAGTCAACTTGGACCTAGAAATATATGTATCAGTCCTACTTACCATACATTATTCACAGTTCGTATAAAGTTTTTAGAAGGTAATAAAAGGAGTTTCGTGGATAGTTGTGATTGAAATTCCTTCCACGGTACGAGTATAGGGTTTGTCCCCCTACGGCAGTTAAACAAGACGTGCTCCGATTCCCAACTGGAGAGGCTCTTGTAGCCGCCGCATGGGTTATAATACACCGCATGCACTAGCATCACTCGCTTCATACTGCACACACATACTTGCACACAACATGCAAGGTACATGGGTTCTGTAAGGGATCTTTTTCTCACAAGTTTACTAATCGTTAAGTTAGTTATGGTAAATTCTACAAAAGTTTTAACAAGCGTAGTAGCTCAAGCTGAGGTTCGTACGATTTCGGTTTCCTTGCGTTAGCTACCATTTTTAGGCCGAGTATCTTAATCGCTCGTCTCGTAGTCCGAGGACACTGTCAAAAGCCTTCTGGTCAACAGTAATGGTCAGTTAAAAAAAAGGTCAAGGACCGCTAGCTATGAGTAGTCAAGTTACTTTAATGTGCTCGCCTATTTGTGAGTTGCAAGTGATCCTATTTTTATGGCTTTAAGCAAAGGAATGTTAATCATTCATAGTATACCTGGTTTGTTATCTATTACAATCTGCTACTATTTTAGCCATAATATTGGAAATGGGGAAGTAAGGAAAATAATAAAGTAAGACTTGATTATGGTGGCGGGTGGCGGCAAGACCGGTCGTCATGGACATCTTTCGGGGAGACCTATATCCGGCAGTGGACGTCTTTTGGTTGGATGGATGGAACAATTGCTTTATTCTTATATTTTTCATAAAGTAAACGTGAGAATTACAACATGTAGTTACATTTTAAGTAAAGCAAGGGTTGCTACAAACAAATGAAACTAATGTGATAAGAATACACGATCAAAGAAAATATCCTCACTCACGAGCCTATCAGCCTCACTAACGAGGCAGTAAGCTGACTAAAAATTGTGATCGAGATATGGAAAGCCAAAAGGGATAAAGCATAGTGATCGGCAGATAAACATGAATTAACAATAATTACAAATATGTACCATGCACATATCACATTATATGCACACAGTGTACTACAATAACGTGTTGAATGCGTGCTCTGATGTTTGTTTCTATGCCTACTTAATACGTTTATCCTATGATTAGATAAAATTGTACAAATTAAAAAACACACCCCCAAACTAATTACCTATTGCTTAAAAAGAAATCCGTATTTCATTTAATATAGCAATTTAATCAATTCTATTTCAATTTTCTTAAAAGAAAAAAAAATCACAGGAATTAAAACCTATCTTCAAATATCGAATCTCACCCATTATGTGATATTTTTAAGTATGTAGGCACAAATATCCATATCGTTGTTCAAACAAATAAAAAGTATTAAACTTGCTTTGATTTACTCGAATCTTGTGGCTTAATTAATGGCTAACATTAACAAGGAAATATTTTTCCTGGAATTTTTATCGAATTTTCTTTAGCCAGTCGCTGCGTATACTCTCTGAACAAGTTACATGACAGCTATATTATTCGTTCAAAATATTTTGACTATACGGTTAATCAACCCAACTCGGTTTTATATTTTCGATTCCGATTCCGAAACGATTCCGCTACTGCATTACAATTCATCATATTTTTATAGTTCATAATATTTTTATGATGGTTTTCCTGTGCATAAAAAAAATGAATCATAATTTTGAATTTTAGCATTGTTTAGCAATGACATCAAATAATATGACTTATTGAAACTACACAAAACTAATAAAACGAGTTTATGAACTCTCGTTACAATTTGGAGTTATAAAAACACAGGTATATTGAAAGCTATGGCGGTCCGCATAGTTAAAATTTTAACCGAGTTTTTGGTAAAAGTAACCGAATCATCGTCGAGTATATTCCAGTAATTCAGGTAGGTAGGATTCTCAAAATTGTTTTAATATAAAGTGTTAGACCTTCGTATTAAGAAACAAAACTATTAATGCTTATCATTATAATCAAGTGATGACCTAAACTCGCATTACCGGTAGCCTTAAAGCTTATTTTCCAACTAACTAATGCTGTTGACCGGAAGGGCCTTTACAGCTTCACCGCTGAAGGCACTCAGCCGAAAAAGGTAACTAGCATGTGGGTTACCAAAGTGGTACGGACCTCGGCTAGGCCGTTACTTAAGTATTAAAAAAAACCCGCGGAATTTTGAACCTAGCTAAGGCCTACATTTATTATTTCAAAAAACATTCCTTGCAGGAACTATGTACCTGCGAGTTATGTGCAGGAGTGTTTGTGCAGTGTTGTGCGTGTAATGCTTAATGAATGTTCAGTGTCACTGTATAGCGCTGGCAGCGGCGTCTCCCCAGTTGGGGAACGACGCATGCTTAGATCGCCACCGAAGGGGGACCCGGAGTGCGGGGGGAGTAAAGTTAACCGCGCGATTCCGGCTGACATGCAAGTGAACTCGGTTGATGCGGGAAGATCTTATTCATGTTAGTGATGTTATCGTCGTTTATATAATTATTTAGCTTATATATTATATATAAGTTATAATATAACTATATTTATAACGTTTTCATGCAATTAAGTTAAAATATTGATCTTAAATATAATTTATAACGTGAACTTATATTGTGATATTAAGTTAAATTAAAACAAAAACTATTGCGGGTAGCTAATCGCTTAAGTTCGGGTACTCGCATGAAAAGTCTGTGGACAAAGTTTTGTTTATTTTTATGAGAGAAAACCGTCTCAGAGACGACAAACGCTAATGTATAATATTCTAACTTGATTTGTTTGCTCCGTTGCCAACGATGTCACTTACATTCAAAAGTTGGAGAACGAATTAATATAACTTTTACCTATAAAGTGTTTTAAACATTTTGAAGACTGTCAAGGCTTTAACCGATTTCTTCTTAATAAATTGAAATTATAACAGAGTTATAACATTTTTCAAAATTTTGGCCAAAATGTGGTGTTTACTTTTTTAGGAGCAATAGGAAAAATACATTATTTAAACATGGTTTTGAAATACTGAAAATCAACCAACAAAATTTAGTGCAAAGACATAAAAATAACAAATTTGTCGTCTAGATATTACACGTATCTGTAAAAAAATTGACAACGATATAGATTTCAATCCGAAGAAATATATAGGCTGCATATTATCTGAATACCATGCGGTCAAAGTCGGGAGTACAGATAGTTTATAATAGAAATAATATTTTTTATTCATTTCTTCAAAAAATATAAAAGATTTACGTTTGATACCTTACGTACTAGTCAGTCACTCCATACTCTTTAGCGAGAATGAAAAAACATCAATATATAATACTAAGTATGAAATTAATATAGAAAACGAAATTAAAATAAAATTTATGGATAATATTCAACGATATTCAATTCTCGAGAGAATTGTACAGAACAGATTCTTGTACAGAATATTTAAATTTTTACATCTATTATAATAATAATTAATGTTCATAAATCACAATCATGTGTCTAAACTTAAATAAACTATGTTGGTTTGATCCCTGCGTAACCTGCCTTATGTTATTACTAACTTGTACAATAAAGGGTTTCGGAATACTCGTCACACCCCTTACATTTAGGTTGATTCCATACAGTACAGTTTCATTTTAAATTATAGAATTAATTTAACTGTAAAACGTAGTGTATACATTTTTCATTCCACCTATGCTTTATGATACTTTTCTGATGTATTTTCAAATCCAAATATTTATGAAATGTAGGGTAATTATGAGATATAAATTAATCAATAATATAAATCGAGTAACGCGGCCAAGAAAAAGATTATAACGCGATTGATAAAATAAAATCATAAAGATTGCGTTTTAATTCCTATTCAAAAGAGCTAAAGAGAGCAAACCATTAATCACCCTGGCTTAGGGACTTTGTTTTAACCGAGTCGTTACGGCAGTGACCCATTTTAAAGTTCTATGAATAGACAAAATTAAGCCAACTAACTATAAGCCAAATTGCGCGTTTAACTGATTTTAACAAGTTTTAATTAACCATAGAGTAATTTATCTACTTTTCAATTTTAATTACCGTAGATAAGTCATATTACGTTTTACAGAACAAAATTAACATCTCGAAAATAAGTGAATAAATATGATTAACGGGTAGTTTAATAATCTCAATTTACAAAAAAAAAAATTCACATAAGCAAAATTTTAATATTATCTTTCATTATTTGCACTTAGAATTCCCAATCGTTCAATTTATATTTTTGCAGCTTATACAATTATAATTTACACAGCTTATCAAACGTTATATAAACATTCGATGCAATAATTATATTACGTTAATTTAATCGTATATCAACGTAAAAATTATCTATCTGCTTATTTACTTTTTCAACTAATATTTATCCGCTCACACCTTTGTTCAGGTCAGAAGCATGCGATTAGGGTATGAACATATGATAAACTATGATTACGCATACTATTGATTTTTACATTTCAAGCATTTTATTCGATTTTACAAGTAAACTCAAACGTCGAAGGTTCAAATTACTTGATCATACTGTTTTACCTACATTTAGATGCCTATTAAGTAAGCATTCCCTGACCGTACAAATATAATACAATGTCGCGTATTAAATTTATATACGAATGTTCACACTTTTTTTTAAAGCAATGTATTATATTTTTGCTTAAATTTATTCATTTTTTTACCTGATTGCTTGTATCTACGTAATTGTATATTTATGCATGAGTAAACCAAGCACATTTAAATAAAATGTAGATAAGTAAAACCACCTATAATCCTTTTTACCATGTCATGTTAAATATCTTGAAAAAAATCATAATCACGTATTAATATCATGTACGAATTTGATCACCTTTATTGAATAAGTTTTGAAAATTTATCAATTGAAAGACATACAGGGACTCGAAAAATTATTCTGACTCGTCTGATTTTTTCAACATAGTCATTTCTGTGACACATTTAATAGATCCCAGGTCATACTATTATTTATTCCACACACATTCACATAAAAGTGACTTTTGGTGACTAATTTAGAATGACCGTAAGCCCCGAGCTGTGTGTATGAAGTGTTCATACCGCTATCATGTCCAGCAAATGCTAAAATCGAAATGTAATTAGTCATGAAAGTTAAATTATTGTGAGATCTATTACTGTATGGCAACATTAGCTAACTCAAACATGGAGAATAGAAGAGGGGGGACAAGTTGCAAAAGTGTCCTGGTGTAAGCAGCAAATTACAACTCAAAAACCAACCAAAATGGCATGGCACCAAATGGATATGACTAGAGGGTATTCATGCATCCAGCAGTTATAGACGGATTGAAGTAAGCTGAATTGAAAAATGTAATATCTTAGGACACTAAAGTATTTAATAAAAGCGCAGTATGTAAAAATTCAACTAGTTATGTCGTCCAAAATATGTTTTAGTAATTATAACCTAAAAAACTACTGTCAAATTTAGCAATTTCCTGTAGAAAGTGTAGCGCAACATAATTTGACACTTTTTGACTGAAACTTTTTACATACATTATTTCCCATACCCCCAAATGAAGTCACACAAAACCTCATTCTATGTTACTTGTATTAAACGTGAAATGGTTTGTGAAGATGTAGTAAAGATTTGTTTTTTTTTTTGCTTTACAATGACCAAATATTTTTATAAGACCTTAGCTTTGATCTAAATGGGACTTCCCTCTGGATATGGTGATGAGAAATCGCAAATTGTGACTGGAACCCT
Source organism: Samia ricini (assembly GCA_014132275.2). NCBI lineage: Eukaryota > Metazoa > Arthropoda > Insecta > Lepidoptera > Saturniidae > Samia > Samia ricini. Next base: position 25,488,392 of record AP028159.1, on the reverse strand, counting down.
TTGCAGATTCTGTCCGCGAATTTGGCGAAACGCTCTAGAGATCAAAAGTATTTAGGGATCAATTATAAAACCCGGTCGATTAAAAAAACACTTAATCAAAATCAAGACGTATTACGATTTTAATCAACACAATGGTAAGGATTCATACAAAGATGCTTATGCGTCAATTTCCTCAGTCTTAAAAGAAACTTTAAATTTTTTAGCATTGTTTAGATCTAAATATAAATAGACCCAAGATTTTGCACTCATTATCGATTATTACAAACAACAAATTCATTTAATGTTATCCATTATTAAATAACCTATTATTAAAGGAATGCTGGCTTGGAAAATATTATCAGCGATATTAGAAGCTATTATGTCTCAGTTGATTATGTTGTCGGATACCCTGTCGATAGATGTAGCTTCAAAACTCACCTATCCAATTTAAGCCCAACTTTCGTTGAAAGAAAATCTCGTGAAGGGCTTCCTCACGCATGCATATATGATAGGTTATTTTAGTAATAATACCCGCCTTGGTAGTTACCACCCTCAAGTTTGAAAACCTGTTGCCAAACACCAATGTGTATGTTCTAGCGGGATAATTTGAGGGCCAATAGTTAAGAACTTAGTGTGTTTATCACCACATGGTCACTTAATATCAGGGGAAATTACGATCAAAAGGCTAAATATATTAGTAGATACACTATAAAAATATTACAAGGAAAAATAAATATATTACCAGAAATGCTATTTCACGCAGAACAAGAACGTTATTTTAACAAATCTATTAACATTTTTCACAATTAAAACTATAGTACCATCACTATCATGCTTGTATTATTAAATATCATTTTATTCCAAATTGTCAACTTCAGTCTCATTATCTAAATGATAATTAAGTACTTCATACGATGGTTTGACGATGTTAATTAGAGTTCCGTATGAAGCGTTTGAAAGAAAACAGTAAGTTAGATAAAATCAATTACTCTACTCATAAATAAAAATTGTTGTTCACAGACCCAATCAGTAGATGTTATAGAGAATGATCCATCCACTTAAATACTATTCTATGCTTCCTTTTTGAACTTATGAAATTTTAAAATATCACCGAACAGATGGAGCCAATCTTCAATTGTCCGTTAAATGAAATATGAAACGGTAATATAGGTATGTTTTTCTGACTATGCTGCTAAATTTAGTTCGGAATGATGAGGTAAATTTTTATTGCGTTACCTTGCGATTTCATACATACTATAAGAATGAATACAATAAGGTTATCCACACAGTCGAGTTGTTATTAGAACTGACTGATCAGATTGCGATGGACGTTTTTCTTCGTCATTACAGGTGTACGATTTTTAAACACTTATCAGTGGAAATGGCTCAAGCAGATGTAAATAATGCGTGTATTTAGTACAATATTATGAGTGTACTTTACAACAATTGAGAATATGTTAATAATGTGATATTAGCATTGAAACACCGTAAGCATTTTGTAATAATTTGTTAATTGAATAATGTAAAACTAAAAGGCGGTATGAAAATGGAGCGTCCTCAACTTCATCAAGCATCTATTACAGTCAACAATACCAGCAATGCCACCTTGGACCACATCGTCCCTTAATATCAAGGAAGATTTTGGTGTAATATTACAAAAAAACGGTATAGTTATTCCAAGTTTACTTGTGACTAATAAATATACCATTGCTGTGGTAACGTGGTTACCCAATAAAATCACTGATATCCGAAAAATCATGTGTTACAACGTAGAAGAGGACAAACACTTAATATGTCGATTATCGATAAAAATGAGACCATAGGAAAACAATGGAAAGCTGGCGTAAACGCCAGGTTAGTAGGTAGAGCTCAAGGGGTTAAACATATTCCAAAACATGCAATTTGAAAGATTCATCATTTCACTGTTTAATATTGAATTCAAATAAGAACTACGTATCACGCTTGACAAATTTGGATTGTGTAAAAATGAATCAGATTATTTATCATGGCGTAAAGTCATCCTTGATAAGTTTGTCCTTTGAGAGTATAAAGGGTAGCGAGTATGAGAAATTGTCAGCAGTGCCAAGTGTGCTACCAAACCAAAGATGCGTTTGGTTCTCATCTTGACAGCCCTAGTGGCTGCAGCGTCAGCATTTCCCACCGAATTACCTGAACCTGGACAATTAGCATTTGTTCTAGATGAAGATGACTTTGAAGAGTACCTCGATACTTTTCTCGGAGCAGAACAAGAAAAAATGTTCGCTAATGTGTCTAGCGCCGAAGTTCGTAGCGGTAAATAAATATTATATTTATTGTATCTTGGTAAAGTAACTGAATTTCATATGCTGGTTAAAATAATAAAACAATTTAAAGGCCAACGTTGATTACCGGCAGTAAAACATCGATGGAGAATCATTTCTATCTTCTGAAACATCTATTCATACTTCGTTTAAAGAACACAATATCATGAGATTTTATAATTCCCAGACTCTCCTAAACGAAATACATGCTCTACTAAAAGTTTGAATTTACAAACTGTTTCAGGATGCACGTTCAGAGTAAACGGTGATCTTGGCCAGCCTCAACCGGTGTATATTCATAGAGGAAACTACTACCTTAGCCCAAATGGAAACACTGGTCAAATTCGTCTTAATACTGGAGAACAAGTGATTATAGCTTGCACTGGATCTGGTCGTCTTATCCAGCATCCTAACATTGCTTCGAACGTTGCTGTTGCAGTAAGTATCCTTCAGTTTGTCTTTAACTCCACTATTGAGTAAGTTGTTACTTATTAAATCTCGGTAATGACATTTACCTGCACAGTGTGTGGAATCTACAATTATTTTCCGTAGAAGAAATGTAAATCACCTAAATGTATTTAATAATAGAAGCTTCAAATAGAACATTTTATTAAACACTACTCATATTTGTTTTAATAAAAAAACGCAAAAATCTTTGTTATTTTATTTAAAAGATTTTTGATTTTAATATGTGAAACATTTAGACAGCAACATGTGTAAATAATGCAATTGTCTCTGGCGCTGGTTGGCTACGAGCTAACGGAGCTTTTGGTCAACTCACTTGCTCTGCTCATTCCTATCACGAGGCTCAAGGCACCTCTACACGGTGTTTTAACAACAACATTGTTATACGGTGAATATACTTATTCCTTTAATTTCTGCTATGATCATAGTTATATGTCCTCGTTTTAATGTCGGTTATGTTTTCGATACTGACGTTTTTTTGTGTTATTCTAAACAAATATCATGCATAGGTAAAGAAATTGATGATTAATTTTATTATTACAGCGTGGGTTTCATTGTGAATGGTGTTTTCTACCCTCTGTATTGGTCCTGTTTTAACCAAAACCGCTTGGAAGTGTTGTACGTGTGGTATCCACAAACCCCACAAAATGCAGTGTTCCAATCGGGTGTTGACAGGCCTAGTTGGTTAGGTAAGGCAATATCGAATTAAAAATAACCGATATTTGGTTATAAATAGCACTGAAATTGTAAATAATAAAATATAAAAATATTTTATTTTAGCCGGCAGTTTCTTCCCTGGTGTTGCTGTAAATACCGCTTATACTCAGGTTTCACAAAAGCAAATGATTGCAAGCTTCGTAGGCAATGCATTAGCTGATAGATATGTTACGAACACACAATTCTTGGCAAGAGGTCATCTTGCTGCTAAAACCGATTTCATCTACGCTACCGGACAACGAGCCAGTTTCTACTTCATCAATGCCGCACCACAGTGGCAACCATTTAATGCCGGAAACTGGAATTGGCTTGAACAAGTTAGTCATTTTCCCATAAAGGAAGATTGAGAAATCTTCCTTTTAGTATCCTAAATACTTTTAGTATCTCAGAAATAAATGCATTCCACATTTATTAAGAAATATGAAATATTTATGAAAGTTTAAACTGAATACGTTAAATATCCCGTCGACATAAAAAGGATGAGAACTTGAACATTCATTGATGATCGATTCTTTTAGTTCTTAGTTTAGTCTATGAAAACTTGATTAGATATAACTAAGCAATATAATCCTATTTCATTCTTAATTAAGACCAGAGAAGCAATCAATTCGTACGAATTGATAAATTATATTATTTTTAGTTTATTTATAACTTCTAGAATACAGTTTGTGTCTTTTTCAATGATACATATCATTATATAACAAAAACGAAGTAATAAAAACGATTTTCAGTACATATTAATTCAAGTGACATTGTTCTTTCAGAATCTTCGTACACGCATTGGTCAGGCTGGATACCACACTACCGTTTATACTGGAACTTTCGGCGTAACACAGTTACGTAACCAAAACAATCAACTTGTCAACATCTTTTTACATCGGACATCCAATGGCGCTCTTCAACTCCCTGTTCCCCTTTATTTCTACAAGGTGAGACTATTGACCATTAATATTTATCGTAACTACACACCTCTCTATAAATAATGTCTCGCTAATATTTCTTTGCTGTCAAAGCATATGTCTTAGATAGATTTCAATGACACGCAAATTAAAATTATTAACAAATTAAAATTTGGTACTTGAAACGTAATTATACCTGCATTTGCTGTATTTAGATTATACTATATATCTCTATTTTGAGTTATTATTTTTATCTAACGATAATAAAGTTATAATGTGCCTTACCAACTCAACTAGATAAAACTTTGTCTACAATATACGCAAAGCGTTCATAGAGTTTGTCAGATGTCGACTATAACTCGAGGAAGTCTAACATGTACTTAAAAGCAAGATGTGATTAGTGATACATCACAATAACCGGATTGGATAAAATATGATTTGTACTTAAACCTAAAAGCGGAGTGATGTACATATTTTTCTATACTATCTTTACTTCTACAACTAAAGACTCTTAATTATATGTTAGGTTCGATGTTCTAAATGCTATTATCGATTTCTTTGTTTTTAGGTGGCGTATGACGCTTCCCGTCGTCTCGGCACAGCTTTCATCAGTATTAACAACCCCTACTATTCACTAGCGGAAGCGCGCAACTTACAGTTTTGTACTGACCGATGCAGAAATAATGCTGCCTTCAACTGGTTGAGATGGCAACCAGACCGCATTGACCTCGGTTACAGCTTCTGCTGCACTGTTGACGATTTCAGAAGAGTCATTGGTCATCTCCCAGCTTTTGCTGTAAATGGATTATTGACATAATTGTAAAGGCTATTTTAGCCTTCTATATTGTCCAAAACGTTCATAGAAGCACCAGATATACATAATTATGTAAATATACATATCATGAAATAAATGGTGATGATAACAAAGTTTTTTTTAATAATATATTTTCTTCAATGCTATAAATAAAAGATGGTTACACCTCACAAATACTCGAGACAGTTGCTTAAGGTTATTCTCAGAGTTTCTTGCATTATATGACTACTTCCAAATCAGCTAATGAATTTAATTGACTAATCGTCAATATGCAATATAATCGTTTGTAAATTTTCTGCGATCGTAGCAATATTTAAAATTAACAAAAGGTTAATGTTTATTTAGTAATATGCAAATTGAGAAAACAAACATAAGCTTAAATGAATGAAAGGATCATAATGATTGTATATCGATATATATTATAATAAGCGTTCTTTAATGATTCGCAAACGATTGAACACAGAATAAGTTATACAGCTGAATCTCTGCCATGTAACATAAACCTTCCATTTGTGTTTAGCGAAATGTGGAGGTAAAAGTTACTATTGTCTTTATAAAATACTAATCTTATTTAATCAACAGGACGCATACCGTTACGTGGAAGTAAAACTGAAGCGAGTTAAAAAATATTCTCTTATGCTTATGATAAAAAAACGCTAATCCAATTTTTAGAATATAGTATTGATAATAAATGACTTAATACAGATGTCAGTACATCTTAAGCGTGTCAAATATAAAAGTATTCGTAAATTAAATTTTAGAAACTAATTGTAATCGAATGTATAAATTCAATAAAAAATTGATTCGACATCCCCTGTTATGCATCTCTATACCATTCATTTTTTTTGTAATTCAATCATATTTAGCGAGTTAAATTCGATATGAGGAAATCTGAACACTTGATAGATTATTTCACTAGCAGCACAGATAAGTTGTTTAATGTACATCCACACTGCTCGTGAAGTTGCTTCGGGAAAGTACTTTTCGAAGTGATTGAAATCCAAAGTTTTGGACAACACACTCGTGCAACCTCACGAGGAACTTATTCACCGGCGCTCGTTAGCTATGCATAATGGGTTATGTTCGAGTGAAAGCTACTATTGTTGTATGCACTCTCGCTTTTTTAAATTACCTACGTATTTCGTACATCTCAGCGCAAACCGAACTGAGTTGAGTAGTGTGGATTGACCGTTCGTAGAAAACCTGTGGAAACCTCGAGTCCTTTGACTCGGGCGCAAAACCGACAATAATCGGAAGTTGGTCGAGGCGAAGCGAGGTCGCACGAAGCGAAGTGACCTTCCACACTATCGTACTCACTGAACTTCGCCTAACTTCGCGAGGAGTGTGGAGGCGACATAAGGGGTACGCAGTACACCTTAAAGTGTTAATAGACGATCGAACTCAGTACGAACCGGGTAACGGATAACCGGAACCCGTAGACATCAGAGAAGAAACGAACATAGTTAAGTTTAAAATTAAGTTAAAAAATTAATTTTATAGATATTTTACCATAAAAATAGTATAGTTTGAGATACTCTTGAGGTACTCTAAAAGCTATATAATTATTTAAGTAATTTTAATACCATGACCTACATTCAAACTGAACATTCAGTTTTGTGGGTCAGTAATCTATATTATGAGATATAAACAAGAGAATAAATAAATAAAAGAATTTCGTAATGCGAATCAAAAGCCCGGACTTGTCATTCGCTTTGTATGCCAGTTAGTCACGGATGTAACGAAATAGACAACTAGAAAATATGCCCGCGGCTCCGCTCGTATCTAATACCTACTTTAAACCTTTTAATATATAAATTTATAGCAAATAAAAATAACTGTGTCTTTATATTTTTGTCTTCTATGCGTTCCCGAGCTATTCACCCGATTATAATAAAATTTTGGTAAATTGTTTTGCGTACGTCCGTGAAGGTCCGTGAAAAAAAACCTAAACATTCATATGTAACCTTCTGGCAATACCATTTGAAGCAAGATGTGTCACGTTGCATTGGGTGTTGTGGCGTATTAATAGGGTTTCCGTCTTTGATTTCTACACCTTATCAAACGTTATATTAATATTCGATGCAATAATTAGATTACGTAAATTTAATCCCTGTACCTACATGAACACAATCAATCAACTAGTGCTTTTACACCGTTCGTGATTCTCTGTTCAGGTTAGAACCATGCGATTAGGGTGTGAACATGATATGATAAAGACGATTATACTTAATGTAATTATTTTTCATTGTAAATATACGTAAATCCGAATTATTATGGTTCAGACTTGCTTGTCATAATGTTTTAATTATATCTACAATTTAACTTTCAAGTAATCCCTGACCATACAAAGACAAAGTCACGTTTTATAAAATATACATAGTCACATGTAACGTTGAGAAAAAAGTTTTAAATTTGTGATTAATTTTATATTTATTATTTTATATTTTTATACATTCTATGTGCTTCTATTGTTTAAAACTTCAGTGTCAAAAATAAAACCATGTTTCTATAGTAAATTTGTGTACAGTTGTTATCGTATCCTTGTCATTCTTACATTATATTAAAGGCAACATCTGCATGTCTGTCTGTCCGTTAGTTGGCTTCTAACTCGAGAACCGCTGAACCTATTTACGTGATCAGTTTTTTTTTAATCCTAAATATATCATCTGGTCAGGTTTTAGTCTTTTTAGGCAGTTATTACGTTAATCTAAAACAAAAGTGTTGTGAATAATATAAAAAACTTCCTACAAATCTCTATTATCGTGTTCTTTCATTACCTACATTAAATTATTTATACAAAGTATCGCATGTCTGTCCGTTAATTGGCTTATCTATTTCTAATTTTAAATTTAGATGTATTAACTAAACCATTGAATATTTAAATAAATGTATATTGCACTGATTATTTTAAGGGTAAAAATAGTACGCTAGCGGAGCCGCGGAAAAAGCTCGATGAATAATAAAAACCCCGATAATTATCAAACTTATCTTATGTTAACTAAACTTAACTTAATGTCATACTTAACTTATGTTAAAAATCTTTAATAGAAAGCATACGGTCTATTAATTAAATGAGGCAATGGATAATGTTACGAACAAAATAAGCTTTGATGGTTATAATATCGAGAACATAATTATTTGTGGATAAAACGTACAAAATAAGATTTATAGAGAATTATAGTAATTAATAGAGTTTCCTATTTGATTCTATTTCATTTCATTTATATTAATTAGTTAATTGGTTTACCACTTTAAACGATTAACCACCATTATTATTAGTTACTAACTGTTTACGTATTATTGTATGTAGGTACCGCTCAATTCTTTATTTCCTACCCTAATCATTTATTTCTTATTTTAGGTTCTTATTAGTTCAAATTTCAACGTTAACATTATTTGGGGGATGAATTATTTACTATTTTTTGATGAGATGGGAAACGGGGTTGGTTGAATAGTGATTATTTAAACAATCTTATTAATCCTAATTTTCATGTTAAAAATGTCTTAATACTTCATCATGTAAAAGCTATATTTAACACTAACTTTGTGCGCGCGGCGGCGACCGCGTTTCATATATTTTAAAAAATATTGCGTAATATAGTTTTTTTTTTTTTTTTTTTTATACGGAACCCTAATTATTTTCGTAAAATTAAAGTAGCCTAAGTTTCGCGTAGTAACTCCAGTTATTTATGTTTATGTAATATTGATTTTTTTCATTTATGTAGGTTTAAATACAGAAGTACATAAATTGTTTTATTTAATTACTCATATGTTCCTTTTCATACGCTTTGACCTTGTGTTGGATGTAGGCCTAGGCTCGCGAGACCCGGGCTTATGGGGCCATCATTTTAGAGGCGTCAACATTTTCGGGAGGCTAACATTATAAAGGTGCAATAAAGTAATGACAATTCTAAACTTTTGCGCGAGTGCCTTCAGTACTCGCCCACAAAGTTACGGTGAAGCTGTTAAGGCCATTCCGGTCAACAGCATTAGCTAGGTTAAAAAAAGGCAATTAAAAAATAGATTTCTATTAGTTTTGCTGCGAATATATAAAAGTTTCCAGTAAATTGAATAAATTTTCAGTTCTTGTATAGATTTTTTAATACGTCGGTTCGATACAGTTTTTTCCATATATCGATAATAATAACACATAAAATAAGCTCACGCCTGTTATCCCCAAAGGGTTAGGGCAGAGGTGAAATATCGAACTACTTGACCCATATTTCCGCGAACTTAGTTCCGTCTCATATGTGACAGGAGGCGAGCCTGTCGCCATATCGGTCACAAATTTTCGACTCCGGTATGATGCTGAGCAGAAAAACCCAATATCACTTGACCCGACTCGGGGATCGAACCCTAGACCTCAGAACGACAGTCTTACAGTAATACAACTGCGCCACTGAGGCAGTCAATAATATTATTAATGAAGATTATCTATTTATTAAAAAAAAAAAACATTTTTAGTACCTACTAATTTTAAAGTCAGAGAGAGCTTTTTACTTACAAATACAATTTTAAATTTAAAAAAATCTAATATGTTTTTTTTTTTATTTTCACATTCGATTTCTTGAAAATAATTTTAACAATTATGACTCAAAGTTCTTATCAAAAATCGAAAATATATTAATAATCTCAAGAACTTTAATGCGATTTAAAAGCAGTTCGGACAAGTGTATTTAACCTAGTTTTTATTATACATTTAAAATATTTAATATTTAGAAGTTTTATATTCTGTTTCCATATTCTTTTTGTTTTATGTAAATAAAAAGAGTGAAATGTCAATCGGGGCTTAGGGCGGCAGCAAGCAATCCGCCACTGCTTAGACTACAATCGTATATTATGTTAACTGACGATGTGGCCTAAGACGTTCAATAAACTAAGTCTGAAGCTACTCATGTGATAAGCGCCTTTTCAGGGCCCAAATTGAATACAGATTTTTTTGATGCTGCTGAAATACACCTATGCTATAGTTTCATCAAAATCAAAGATTCTTTATTAAATTTCGACCCTGAAAAGACGCTCAAAAAAGTCAAAAATCTACCATCAGTTCGAAAAACAGCCCTATCAAGAACAACCGGCAAGTAACTCGATCTGTTTTCCTATGTATACAAATATTTGCATGTACGTATCACGATGTTTCCTTCGCCGAATACTCTGGTTCGTGGATAGGTGAGTTCGAACCTACGTCAATTAATGGTGTTTCAGTGAAACTACCACTAAGCCAATATAGCATCAAAGCTATCTTAAAGAGAGAATAGAACTAAATGATTTTGCATTTGCAGTGGCGAGTACACATGATGATCGCATGATTATAAATGACAATATCACACAACTATGGCTCAAATCCATCTATATTTAACTCCAAAATAGGATTACAATTCTTTGCAAGTACATACACAATATATTCAAAAAGTGAAAGTACAGTAAAATCCTAAAACTGCTAACGAATGCCTTCCGACCGCATCTTTCAAGCGGTACCTAACAATACAAACAATGTCGTTTCACGGTATCAATAGCTTACAAGAGTAAATTGCGTCATTGAGAAATGTATGTATGGAAAACTAACATTATAAAGTCATCGCAATCGCATAATTTTCTCGCAATGTCGAATGTAAATATTAGAAAATTAATTTTGACAACAGCATTGATAATAATGACAGGAAAACCTTACGAACGATGCCCTAAAAAGTGCATAAGTATGGTAGTTAAATCAACGACCAGCGATGTTACATACATTTTTGTCAGGTGCTTGTCTGAATCAGATCGATTTTTTATACTAACCTGTTGATTGATTAATCTCCAAGAAGTTTCAGTTAAATATTAGAGGAACCCTATAGATTACTTGATTAATATTATTTAGATTCTTCGAAGACTTCGTGAGAGCGTTATTATGTTATAGTTAAGAGAAAAAAAACTTTCAATAGAGATGTTTATGGTAAGGTGGCACATGAATACGAGGTTAGGTTACCTATAGGTCAGGTTATAATAACGTTAAGTCACTAGGTATTACGAATAATCTATAAGAATTTCAGTTGTATTTTGAGCTTCAGTAAACGCAAAAAAGTGGGCCAAAAAATTGAGGGGAAAAATAAATCAAATTTTAACAATAAAAAGTAAGATAATTGATTTTTTTTACTGTTTTGTTAAAATGTTTTGTTGCTTTGAGAATTAGTTGAGAATTAATTATTTTATGAAAGCATATCTAAATCTTAACCTCACAAAATATCTACAAAAATCTAATTCATTGAAGCTGGTTGGCTGGCAGACAGAAATTTGACAGTACCTACTTTCTTATTGTGACGAACAGGCACATGAAGAAATAATTTTTATAAATGTAGCCCCTCAAGAGGTAAACGGGGATAGCAGAGATTAAAGGGACTGACATAAAAAAATCTCAGTTACAGTTTTAAATTTACCGCAAAAACTTTTTCTGACCTACAAATACTAATAAATAAAATTGAAATGTCTGTTTGTAATATCAAAGTGTCAATTTTTTTACTAAATAAATAGGTACGAATGCAAATACGATACTAATAGGAAATACACAATTTGAAAATTGTTTGTCTGTCTGTCTCTTTGTTCCAGGCAATCTCCGGAACGACGAAATCGATTTTCACGGGACTTGGGCTTGGTAGACAGCTGAGGTTACTCCGTGTAACTTAGGCCACATTAATTTTTTTTAAATAATTTTTGTGTAAAAAAATTTTAACTCATGAAGTCTATACTAATAAATATAATTAAAGTGTCTGGTTGTAAAGTGCAAATTAATTGTCTTTGCTAAACATATATGAATGTATATACAATTCTTATACCATTTTTTTTTATTTTGCCTGTCGGTCTCTCTGTCTGTCTGTCTATTTGTTCCGGGTAAACCCCGGAACGGTTGGACGGGACTTTTTTGGTATATACCTGAAGTTACTCCCGGTGACTTAGGGAACTTTTAATTTTTAAAAATAATTAGGGATCCGCGTAAAAAAATTAATTTCATATAAAATTAAATTAAATCCGATGCAATGTTTTACGGACAAGTGCTTGAATTTATGAGAAATATTTTTACTTTATATTATTAAAAGAACAAAATTTGGGGTTCTGTACAAAAAAAAAAATAATACGCAGTGAAGAACATTTGAAACGCGAGCGCATCCGCAGGAACACTGCTTGTATAGAATAAGTATTGTTATTTTTTATGAATAATTTATCGTGTAACAAATGCGGATGAAGTCCCAAAAATCTTTTAGTCCATCTACAAATTGATAAGGTCTATGCATACTATACATATGTTTTTCTTGTTTTAAATTTAGCTGCTATTTATCCCAAACCAACTGACTTGATTCAAATTTGGAAGTGTTACTACAATCGTCTATAAGATTCTTCGATCCACGACTTTACAGTAACGATCTGGAGATTAAAGAATATCATTGTGTCAATTACAAAATTCAAAGGGATTAAGAGAAGCACTTGTCTAAAATCGATAAATATTTGTAATATTACTGTTCGTTGACTTTACGTTATCATTCTCAGGAATCAGGCATAGAAAAATGAACGAACAATTTGCATGTTCTCTTCACAAGACCAAACTATATATCAGTAGAACTTTATTCTTATCAACGACACACAGATTTCTTGCTTTTTTTAAATCTGTTTAGTACTTGCTACGTTTAATACAACAATCAGCATTGTATCATTTTTGCTTAGTTTCAAACAATACATTTATAGCGGTAGCCTAGGCACAAACTATTATAAAATAAATTCAATATTCTGCTCGATTTACAATGGTAGCTATCAGTACGTGACAAAATTGTAATTTTTAACAAAACTTTTCGCACTTAGTCCGAATTAGTATCTCAATGTTAAATAACTAACATGCTTTTATATATTATTTTCATGTAAATGTACTCTTGATATTACTAAACGATCTTTCTTTCATAGTATTCAGTAAATAGATTCGTTGTAATAAATTGTCAATTTAAAGAAATCATGCATGCATATAACTTATTAGTAAAGGTTTTATCATAAACGAATTGTAAATATAATTAAATAAAATGTTTTTACTAACATGTCATGTCGAACAAGAATGATGCCATTATAAAAAAAAATTCACCATTAAAATAATTTTGAGGATCATCACTATCACGCACTTGTATTATTGAGTATAGTTAGATTCTAAATTGACAATTTCAACATCATTATCTAAAAGATAATTAATCATTTAATGGATTGGTGATGGGTTCATAATTTTAATTAGAGTTCCTCAAAAACGTATGAAGGCAAAAACTAAATTTTCCTCAGTATCTATATTTCAATCAATTGGTATGGTAATAAATTTAGGTGTATGAATAAATTATTGTTCATAGATAGTGTTTGGTTCCAATTGTTACAATGGCCCCTCCGACTTTTTACTATTGGATTCTTCTTTCAAAATATCAATATAGCGTCATTTAATGAGGACCAAACATAACATACAATCTTCTACATCTTGTAATCGAAGATGCTGAGAAAAATCTGACGTATGACGTAAGTTCTTACATTCAGCTAAAAACATCGACTCGAACACAATCGACGAATTCGAGCAATTGTTAGTAATTGATGAGCGAACTAAAAAGCGATGTAAGTATGCTGTACAAAATTATGCAATTGCTAAATTTAGTTAGTAAGTTTGATATAGGATCTGACTGACCAGACAGCATAGTGGTATTTCCTCGAGGTAACTGTTGGATTATTTTTTAATCTTGACAAATAACGGGTTGTAGGATAAATCTGTTAAAAACAATGCTGCATATTTATATCGTAAATACTGTAATAAATGTATCCTTACACCCATAATTGTGTAGTTAATTATAAGTTAATTATAAATAACTGCAGCCTCCTCAAATTTGACACATAATTATTCCAACTTCTGACCAATAAATCCAATAAAAGAGATCCTCTATACTCATAAAATAACAATATGGAAAATTATAAATATTATACAGTTTTTAACATATCCTCAATCTATAATATCATATTGAATTCTAGTATGGCTTACTCACTCACGCTTGACAAAATTTATCTCTTTAAAAATGATACAAACCTTTTATCATGCTATCAATTCATCCCTGATAAGTGTCTTTTTTTCTGTGGGAGTATAAAGGGTGCCGAGTATGAGCAATTGTTAGCAGTGGCAAGTGTATCACCAAACCATTGAAGATGCGTTTGGTTCTTGTGTTCGCAGCCTTAGTGGCAGCAGTGGCGACATTCCCTGCAGAATTACCTGAACCCGGACAACTAGCATTTATATTAGACGAAGATGACTTTGAAGAATATCTTGATACTTGGCTTGCAGCTGATCAAGAAAAAATGTTTGCTAATGTATCTAACGCTGAACCTCGTAGTGGTAAATTAATTTATTATATTTCGGTAAAATTACATTTACAATTAACTAGTTACATTATACGACTCATAAACAAACGCGTCAGACCAGAGCAATGGCCAATCATTCCTTTCTATTTATTCATGCTTTATTTGGAGAACCCGATATCATAATAAAACATTATTTCCAGTCTTTGCTGGTAGAAATAAATATTTTGGCAAAGGTACAGGTTTGCAAACGGTAGATTTAAATTGTAGATTCATAAACAGCATTTAGCTCTGTTATATATATGTATATACAAATGTATTATACAGGATGCACGTTTAGAGTAAACGGTGATCTTGGCCAGCCTCAACCAGTGTATATTCATAGAGGAAACTACCTAAGTCCAAACGGAAACAGTGGTCAAATTCGTCTTAACACTGGAGAACAAGTAATTATAGCTTGCACTGGATCCGGTCGTCTTATCCGTCACCCCCAATATCGCTTCAAACGTTGCTGTTGCAGTAAGTATGCTTTTATTTATACGGTTGATCTATTGATAGTTCCACTTTTGAATTGGAACTTTTCACATCAAGGTAATTTAAGATTTCACATCAACTGTGTAGCAGAAACTAAAGATTTTCCCATATAAGAGATAACATGCAAACCCATGTGACTTATAGCTGGTAATACAAATAATCGTCATTTTTTTATAAAAACAAAAATATATCTAGTAATAACTAAGAAATGAAATATTCTACAACATTTTGTTAAACCTTTCTTTTGTAAAGTCCAGTACAACAATATATATAGTTTTATACAAACTGGTTAATTTTTTCTTAATTTTGTTTAATTAAGTATATTCATTTGAAAATATTTAGACAGCGACATGTGTAAATAACGCAATCGTCTCTGGCGCCGGTTGGCTACGGGCTAACGGAGCTTTTGGTCAACTCACTTGCTCTGCTCATTCCCACCACGAGGCTCAAAGCACTTCCACACGTTGTTTTAACAACAATATCGTTATTCGGTGAATATATATACTTACGCCTTTACATGTTGTCATCGTGTTAATGTTTATGTTTTCGTTACTGGCGCTTTTGTGTTGTTCTAGCGTGTCACAAACAAACATCTTGCATAGATAGAAAAATTGATGATTGATTTTATTATTCCAGCGTGGGTTTCATTGTGAATGGTGTTTTCTACCCTCTGTATTGGTCCTGTTTTAACCAAAACCGCTTGGAAGTATTGTACGTATGGTACGCACAAAATCCACAGAATGCAGTGTTCCAATCGGGTGTTGACAGACCTAGTTGGATAGGTAAGGAATTATAGAATTTAAAAGTAATTGATATTAGGTTATGAATAGCCGTTTAATTGTTAATAATAATAAACAATATTAAATTTTAGCCGGTAATTTCTTCCCTGGTGTTGCTGTAAATACAGCTTATACTCAGGTTTCACAAAAGCAAATGATTGCAAGCTTCGTAGGCAATGCATTAGCTGATAGATATGTTACGAACACACAATTCTTGGCGAGAGGTCATCTCGCTGCTAAAACCGATTTCATCTACGCTACCGGACAACGAGCCAGTTTCTACTTCATCAATGCCGCACCACAGTGGCAACCATTTAATGCCGGGAACTGGAATCGGCTTGAACAGGTTAGTCATTCCAACATTTAACAACTCCGAAATAAGAGCATCTTCATGATTAAGAAATATTAATTTTATTAAATAGTTTAATAAAATTATAGTAAAATAGCTAAATTAGAAATTCACATCATGATATATATGACGGAACTCTACATGTAAATATAACTCGAAGATTTATTGAATATCAATATTTTTCTTAATGCTTATGAAACTTTAGATAAGTGCTCTACATAATAAAGTCCTGGTTCTAGGTGGTCTAGGCTAAGAAGCGACTGTACAATTGGATCAATTGTTAGTTTTCAACTGAAATAACACATCAAAAGCAATTTTAACAGTTGCAGTAGCTTCAGCAGTATTTAATATAAAAGAATTAAAGTAAAACATTTTTTATATTACATTTTCAGAATCTTCGTAGACGTATTGGTCAGGCTGGATACCACACTACCGTTTATACTGGAACCTTCGGCGTAACACAGTTACGTAACCAAAACAACCGACTCGTCGACATCTTTTTACATCGGGCGTCCAATGGCGCTCTTCAGATCCCTGTTCCTCTTTACTTCTACAAGGTGAGGCTATAGATAAATATTAATAGCAAACATAGGATTATATGTATATAATCCTATCTAAATTGTATCTCATTGATATTCCTTACGAGTCAAAGTATATACCAAATAGATTATAAACGAACAGATAAAAATTACTGAAATTTAATTATAGCAGGATATCAATGAATTTAGATTATACTAGATATTTATTTTGAGTGATTGCTTTTATATCATGGTAAATTATAATAGGCCTTACCGACGTCACCAGATAATTTACCTATAATATGGCCTGAGTAGTTATCGCGTTTGTCATATGTCGACCAGCACAAAGAATACTAATGTTTAAAATAAATATGTATACCGTGTTAGACAAACTTGTCTAGGGCTGTGGAAATTAATTTGACTTAAATACTAAATCGGAGCGATATACATATATTTCTGTACTATCCTTACATGTTCAACTGGAGAAACTTACCTGTGAATACAAAGTTTTAAATTGTATTATTGATTTATTTATTTTTAGGTGGCGTATGACGCTTCCCGTCGTCTCGGCACAGCTTTCATCAGTATTAATAACCCTTACTACACACTAGCTGAAGCGCGCAACTTACAATTCTGTACTGACCGATGCAGAAACAATGCTGCCTTCAACTGGGTGAATTGGCAACCGGACCGCATTGACCTTGGTTACAGTTTCTGCTGCAATATCGCTGATTTCAGAAGAGTTATCGGGCATCTTCCAGCTTTTACTGTAAATGGTTTATTGACATAATTTCAAAGGAGAGGTATCCTAAACTTTTATAGGAAAGGCTCACATGTACATAAGCGTATAAAAAATATACTTGTATCATAAAACAGAATTCATAAAATGTGTTTTAATAAAAATAATCCATGCTGAGTATTTACGAATAAAATATGGATAAATAAGTATATTTGATTGATTCAACCGAAAGCCGTCCACTGCTGGACATAGGTCTCCCCTAAAATGGGGGAATTGCCATAATCGGCACGCTTTGTAGGTGGGTTGGCGATCTCAGTAGGTGTTTTTGGTGCTCAGAGGATCCTGCTGCCCATCCCCTGGTTTATCCCTTAGTTGCCTTTTACAATACCCACGGGAAGATATAGGGTGGTATTATTCTTAGCACGCATGGTGCATGCTGCTATTTGCAGCTAAGTTATATTAGATAGCACAAATAGTCAAAATAGTGGCTTATATAATTATATGTTCCATGCCGTTCACATCTGTACCGACCATTGTAATTAGGACCGAAGACCCTGTCAAGGCTTTGCAGATCAACAATCTTTAGTTAATTTTAAAAAATTGGAAAATTTTGTTTACTGATTATTGTTTTTTATCAGAGCACCTATTGTAATCATGATCAAAGTCATGTAATTGATAATAACCATATGAGGTGAAATAGTCTTTCTATATAGGTAGAATATGTTTTTTGCAGATATCACACGTAGGTACCAATAACGTCACAAAACAATAAAAGAGTTAACAAAAACAAAGTAATTGGAAATTCTAAAGAATTGTATTTTCTTTATAATTAAAACATTATCAATGATTAAGTATCCTGCTCGTATCGAAAGCTACAATCAGGATTAATTGAGTATTGATAACAAAGATAAAATTAACATTGTTTAGCATTACAAAGTTGAGAAGTAATTTGTTAAGTCAATATTATCAAACTCCTTTACAAATAGCTATGCAATGAACAATTTTATTGTGAAATTGCTCGTATATTTATGTCAGGATATAGCTTCCACCCAATCAAGAAGTGGTACAGCAGATCATAACTAATAAAGTAGTTAAAAAGTTAAAAAAATATTACCGGACTAAAGAAAACAATACTTATTTATCCGTATACTTATTCTATGTTACCAGGCCATAATTACTTGACCATGACCATGACCATGATTGACACCTTACTCATCAAAATCTGATGAATAGTTTAGGCGCTACATACGTAAATACAAACACACACACACATAGACTGCTAAAATCATAACCCTTCCTATTGGCTTGGCCGTAGTCGGGTAAAAAGTCAAAAATAAATAATAGGTAGTTTAAAATAATACGCTTCGATAGGCCAAACCAAAACTAAATTAAAAAAATAAAAATAATCTTGAATAAGTTGATAGTTAAAGTTAAAGTTGTTTATAGTCAAGTAATGAATTTGAAACTACCTGGACATAAAGATCCTTGGTCAATAGTACAAATATATTCACCTACAGAACAATCGAGCCTCGAAACAATAAATACATTTTACCTAGATCTAAAACATGCGATCCGCGAGCACGATCAGAAAAATCTTATAGTAATGGGAGACTGCAATGGCAAAGTTGGAAATAGGCGTCCAGAAGAAAAAAAAGTACTGGGACCTTTCACATACAGCTATAAACACAGAAGTAGTAATGGAGAACATATCATAAATATTTCACTAGAAAATAACTTAACCATCTTAAATACTATGTTTTATGAAAAAGAAGAAAAAGATGTGGACCTGGGTCTCGCCGGACGGAAAATCAAAAAACCAAATTGATTTTATAATGACCAAAGAACCAGGTATTTTACTAACTTTACCGTAATCAAGAATTTGAACCTTAATACTAATCATAAACTAATCAGGACATAACTGCCATTAAACCAACCAAAAGAGCCTAGACCAAGACACGGAAGAAGAAGTGTAAAGCTTAGAAAACATCACCAAGAACAAGTAATAATGGCTTTAAAAGACAAATTGACAGACTACAATTCTAACGCAAAAGAATTAGGAACACAAGAAAAATACAACTGGATGAAAATTTAATAAACACCCAAATACAACTTACTGCAAGCACTAAATCAAAAACGAGAAAGTGGCTAACAACAATTACGACAAAACCACTAGAGGCTAGAATCCATTTCATCAACGCTAAGGACACACCGGACAGAAGAAAACGTTTAACAGAAATTAGTAAACAAATAAAGGATAGCATAAGAAATGACAGAAAACAAAACAGAATGAAGATTTTAGAAAAATATATAACTACAACGGGTGGAACCAAAAAAGCATAAGAGAATTGAGGTTTTTTGATGGATTGGATAGTTAAAATGAAAAAGAATAGCGGAAAATTGAGTCATTTAATCAAAGCTAGATAAAACACCATGGCCTGATGACATAAGCAACGAAATCTTAAGACAAGGAAAAGAAAAATTAATACCTGTCCTTACAGATGTTTAATAATATCATAGAAACTGAAATAATTCCCTAACAATGGACAGAGTCTAATATTATTCTGTTGTATAAGAAAGGAGACAAACATGAAATAGGAAACTATCGTCCCATTAGTCTTATGTCAAATATATACAAAATCTTTGCGAAGATCATTTTAAAAACGATAGAAAGAACTCTAAACGAACACCCATCGAGCAAGCGGGATTTCGTAAATACTACTCAGTAATCGACCACGTCTATGTAGTTCGTCAAATTTTAGAGAAATAGAACGAATACCACCTTACATACTACATAGCTTTTATTGATTACAGCAAAGCTTTTGACTCTCTTATACATAAAAAACATATAGGAAGCGTTAATGGGACAAGGAATTGAACTTCAATATATTCGATTAATAAAAAACGTTTACAGGCATAGTACATCCAGAATACAGCTAGAAAAGAAAAGCCAACCATTCAAAGTAGAAAAAGGCGTGAGACAGGTTGACCCTTTATCCCCAAAACTATTCTCAGCAGTATTAGAACTAATTTTCAGACAACTCAACTACCCAATTTGCTATGGAAAGGAGCATGTTGAATATTAAGAGTTCAGACAAACTGAAAAACCATATCATCAGGAGCAAAATAAAAACCATAGATGTAGTACTAAAAATTAAAAGACTTAAATGGAGATGGGCAGGGCACACAATCGGGAGCGGGAGCGGGACCCAATGGTGGGTCCCCTTCGACGGAGACGTATTGGGCCAGGGAGGGCACGTTATGTGCGAAACCTCCCCCCGCCGTAGAATGCCAGCTGCTACTTCTCTTCTTCTCTCTTCTTTTGTGTTCTTTTGGTTCTTCAAGGTATCCCTCTCTTCGCTATATCTTGTCCCTAGACAAGATGAGGAAGTGGAGAGGGACCTTTCTTCTTTTTTCTTTTCTACCTTCTTGGTCTTTCCTATCTTGCAGCTGGCCGGTTATTTTTTTTCTCCCTTCTCTTTTCTATTATTCTTCTTTCGTCTTCTTCTATGGGGGAAGGAGTGTGACTTTTGCCGCTGCTTCCCCGGGTGGAATTTTGCGCCAGTTTTTGCCATTCTTGGTGTTGTTTCTCATGGGGGAGAGGGGTAACTCTAATACTCCTCTCCTCGAACGGTAATGATTCTTTTTGAGAATCTGGCTAAGAGGTGAGGGGAATATCCCCTCATCCCCAACGGGCTAATGTACGGACGAGGCCTGTTGGGCCTGCCGCAGGGGGCGACGCGATGCATGCGACCGCGATCCCCTATCGCCCCCTCATAATGCGGCTGGCGGCTCCGGGGAGTTTAGTAGGTATTTCCGGACGCTTGACGTCCGGGCGAGTCCCACACTGGTGCGGAGACGTCCCTCCGCCCCCCTTACTCATTGCATTGGAGGACTTCGGTCTCACTTATGCAATGGGTAAGGGTAGTGCGTAAATGCATTCCTCTCGTCAAAAAAAAAGGGCACACAATAAAGGGTCATGAAAAATGGAGTAAGAAGGTGACAATGTGGTATCCCAGAGAGGGTAAAAGGAAAAGAGGCAGACCACAAAAAAGGTGGGATGAAGATATCAGAAAAGTGGCAGGAGTGATGTGGAATAGAGTGGCTCAAGAAAGAACAGAATGGAAAAGGTTGGAGGAGTCAAAAAACAACAAATACAAGGATATAATAAATTTTATATTTCTTTTAGAATATTGTTTGTGTATCATTATTAGGTTAAGTTGATCTGAATAAAGGCTGATATTATTATTATTAAGTGTAGAATACAAATATAATGAACTTAAGTCTCTTACTTAAGAAACTTTATAATTGATCGTAAAAAAATTTAAATGATAAAAAAAAGTACATGAAGTTCTTTTTTATCGGATTTTTCTAAAAAGTCGCGACTCGCAATGAATTTGTATAATTCATTTGAAATTTAAAATAAAAGGTATCTGATTAAATTGTTATCAGAGGAAGTTAGAAAATAGTAATTGTTGTATCGGGAGCACGATTAGAATCGTATAGTATTCGGTGGATTGTTTTTTTTTGTTTTGTTTGTTCGTCGTGCTTTCGAGATAGGAATAATTCAATTTAATTTGAGAAAAAACTAACTACCGAACTAGTAACTAGAAATAATATAGAAAAAGGTTTTCTAAATCCAGTATAAAAAAACCAATGCGGCTACTTGGTGTATAATGAACTGTATTACTAACTAACTCTGCCTGCGACTCCGTTTGCGTGGGATACTCGATTTGTAAAATAACATTTTTTGTAATTATTTACTGTATTAAATCTCTTCAATATTCTTTGGTTAACTTAAAATATTGCAAGGAATATGATTTTGGATAATTATTTGTTTCCTTAATTCACTATTATTCCCATAACTTTTCTTATATACTAGCTACTGCATTTAAATATATACTAAACTAGATCAGATAATATATATCTACGTTTCAAAAAATAAATATAAATCGGTATAAATCGGTTCAGTGGTTCTCGAGCTATAAGCCAAGATACGGACATAGAGACAGAGTATCGTTATTTTTTTTATATAATGTAAGAATTTTTAACATGTATTTAATAATAAAATTGAATGTTCCATACCACGACAAGCACCATGACATATTTGCGTAATAGGCATGAATACATGCTACAAAAAAGAGTTGTAAGGGGTTGAAAGGAGGGGATGAAATTTTATATGGAAGTATCATCATTTTTAGAGCAAGAAGTTTGTAACTTATTTTTTAGGCTGTTGATTCGATATAAATAAATATGACATTCAAAGTTTGTAAACGTTTTACCCTCAAGGGTGTAAAATAACAATAGGGAATAGGGAATGAAAGTTTGTATGGAAATATGTAGGGTTTATGTGAGTGTTTTATAAGTTTGCGACAGGATACAAAATATTAGAGCTATTCTGATGTAATATTTACGGAGTTGGGGCGGCGGATCGCGGCGGGGGCAGCGGAGCAAAGCGTGGTACGGCACACGCGTCACTTTCCGCAATCAGCCAATATAGATACGATAATTTGTGTGGTGGTAAGAAATAATCCCGATTGGGTCTCGTCTACCATACACATGATGAAATGCTGCTATTGTAAAATATTACGACACGTCACGTTCCGCAATCAGCCAATATAGATCCGACAAGCGGACGAAGTCGTGGGTAAAGCTAGTATTAGATAAATATAGGATTAAATGTTCATTTAAACAAGATGCTAAACATCATTAATTGAAGCTACCTTATGTGGTATATACACACATAGGTCTTGAAGATAAGTAAATATAAATAAGTTTGGGGTAGCACACTCCACACACACAAAGCTCTCAGGAGTTTGGTATTAAGTTTGTTCTAAATTACTTGAACGGGACCACTCAGACTGAATAATTGGTTCAATTTCAGCACCAGTTACCTGAATTTCGTCATCGTTGCCATTAGTAATGTGAAACTTCTGCAATTTATATAATGAATCATGTTGTAATACTGGTCTGTATAATTTCATCGTGTCAAATTTATCCCTATCCTTACATTATATAAAATGTAACGTCCATCTGGAATTTTTGGAACGAAGTCAGGTATTGAAGCGCAGAATGGATCAATAAATACGACGTAATCAATTTTATTTCGAGAAAAGTATAATTTTCAGTGTAGTACTCTCGTGTATGTTTTAATCATTGGCTCAATACCACACCAAATCCAGTGTAGGCGCATGTTTGTCTACTGACAACCTCACTGTCCAAACTTACAACTGGCCTACCATACATTTTGACAGCGGATCATTCGACATGTGTGCATAAATCAATACAAAAGCTTATACTACTTTTTGGATACACAAGGACTATACTGAGCGTGTGGTGCCGGCTAAGCCAACTAAGGGATAAACCAGAGGATGGGCAGCAGCAGCATTCTCTGGGTACCATCAACACCTACTGGAATCGACAACCAAGCCAAGCGTGGCGATTATGGTAATCCCTCTCCCTCTATTGGGAGAGACCTATGTCCAGCAGTGGCAGAGATTTGGCTGACAGATTAGCTATTAGCTTACTTACTAGGTGTTGAAGGTGTGATTTCATCGCTTATTTTACAGATACCTAGTACCAATCTGTGTCTAAAAAAATTCCAAGGCACCTATTAATATACCAGCTAGATACTATTCAGATTAAAAGTAATTTAAATAAAACTAATATTATTGTTAAAATTTTACGATACTTAAAAAAAATGTAGGTTTACCTATATACACGATACGTATCTATCATATAATAGGTATATTTTTTATAAACAAAAGTGACGACACTACTTAGGTTTACCTCTAGCTGTTATAATGGAATAATATCTGAAAATCATATATAAAATGTAATGTGTTTCAATAAAGATAACTCATCTTATCATGTTTTATGATAAAACTTACCAATACAATAGTAGGTGACCCGATTTCTTTGTAAATTGTTTGACGGAAGAGCGTATTCATAAAGTATTATATCAATATCGTTTTATTAACGACACGCATATACTGAAAAATATAATTTTGAGGAAATACTATATTACGTCAACTACGATATTATGTTTGGTTTTATTGAAGATTTCATTGTATTTGCGTGTGACTCAAGTTGTCACATTTCTTCGAATTATAGATATCGCGCTTGTATAACTCGATTTTAATCTATGAAAATACTTACGAGATCGATAAAATAATGGTTATATAGACGAACTTTTGTAAGGAAGTCGTTATAACTATTGGCGCAGTAAAATGGCCCGTATCTTCTTGTTACTTGCATTCTTTGCTGTAGCTGGAACTGTATTTTCTATACAAATACCAGAGCCTGGTGAGCTTGCGCTTGTTTTCAATGAAGACGATTTCGAAGAATACCTCGATTATTGGCTTGAGATTGAAGAACAAAAAGGGAAAGACTTGTCCAGAACTTCGTCACGGGCTGGTATGTTATTTTGAAAACTTTTAATTCAATGTTATTTCTCGATTAACTGGAAGTATTAGATCCTGTGTATTAAGGTTTACGTATTAAAGCACGACTGTTACATTTAAATTTACCACAAAGTAACATTGTATTGCAAGTTGCAACTCGAGGCGTTAAACTCTGTGCATCCTCTTATAAATTAACCGGCTTTCATTAGGACTGCAGACCCTACTGTAAGTAATTTCTGAAAGTTAACAGGAAGACTTCAAGACTGTTTGCATTATTTTACAACGTAATAAATTGTGCGGAAACGACCTAAATATCATTTAATCATTAAAATTACACCACGCTTAAATCATCATTTATCAAATGTTAACTTGTACAATATATTATAATAACAAAATGACATTTAACCCCTTGAGCACTAACCTGGCGTTTACGCCAGCTTTCCATTGTTTTCCTATTGTCTAATTTTTATGGGTAATCGACATATTAAGTAGATAAAGATATTAACCAATTGGAATACAGTTGAAATTTTATGAGTCATTTACATACGCGCTATAAGAAATTATGATAGTTTACAAATTGAATATTTGGACGTTATAATTTTGGATGGGTAATACAATTGAATCGAATTGACTATGTTAATTTTTAGATTGATTGACTGGACTGATTTTTCATTCCTCAAAAAACTACATGCGTATCTGTGATAAGTGATTCAATTTAAAATTATTGATAGGTTAGATGAGAAGCTTAACTGAATCTGATAACGATCCTTTCACCAAGTATATAGTTGTCGCAATAAAGCCAAACATGATAGCCCCCACTTCTTACACATTTGAAGTATAGGAGTCTATCTATTGTGGGATTCGTAGAATGCAACTGCAATATTTAAAGTATTTTGAGTTTGTTTTAATTTATTTTATTGTTCCCTTTCTGCAATTAAAATGAAATTTAGTTTTTGGTCATCGATTTAAGGAAATAACTATCCAGGCGTTCTTCAATATTGAACATAACATAGTGTTTTTTGAAACTGGCTTTATTAATTTAGTTTACATAAGTTTTTAACCATACAAAGGTTAAAGGATTTCTTTTTCCTTTTTGTTTAGTAACTCTATGAACAAACTATCAATAGGTAAAAAAAATTGGAAACAGAATTGGGAACAATTAAAATCCCTCAAGTTATCAATAAATGGGGTCAAAGCACCGGATTATCACTAGTGTGTAGTAGTATTTGATCTAAAATTAACAACATACTATTTACACTTATTTTATTAATTTGTTTATTTTAAAATTATACTATCTGTTTGCCCACGGCTGCGCCTGCATTTCATATATTCTTCACTGCATTTTGTTTTTTTTTGTACTAAATTAGAGTAAAATATTTCTCATAAATTCAAGCACTTACCCGTAAAACTGTGCATTGAATCAGATTTTTAATACTTTTAAGCGGAACCCTAATTATTTTTCAAAATTAAAAGTACCTTAAGTTACCCGGAGTAGCTTCAGCTATCTACCAAAATAAGTCCCGTCTAAATCCCTTCAGCGGTTCCAGAGATTACACGGAACAAATAGATAGACAGACAAACATTTTAAAAATTGAATCTTTGGTATAGGTATATATTTAGACTATATTTAGTCTAAAATTCTATTTATCTAATTAGTAAAAAAAAATATTTTTGATATTACAAACAGACACTTCAATTTTATTTATTGGTATAGACAAACAAGTCTATATCGAATTAATCGTATGTTCAAAATATTAGATAGAGTAGTATTCGGATCCGAATTATAAAGATCTTTCTCGCTCAAATCGAGTCAAAACATAACTATAGAACTACTATAAGGTGCATGAATTAATACCATTTACCACTATTGTTTAGCGTTATAAAATTAGATGATCTTGAATACTTTTTTTTTACTTTTAGGATGTACGATAAGAGTAAACGGCGATCTTGGTCAGCCCCAGCCTGTGTATTTACAAGGAGATAACTATCTAAGTCCGACGGGTAACACGGGACAAATTCATCTGAACATCGGGGAACAGGTTTACATCGCTTGCACTGGGACACGTAGAGTCATCCAACATCCTAACATTACTTCGTCGACCGCAACAGGTGTTAGTATTTCATGTTTCAACATTCACTACCAATGTACTCCGTACAAATCACTAGGGCTCGTTCAAATATTTTGAAGCGATGGCGGCTTAGTTAGTAGTGCCCTCGGTTTTCTCGTCAGTGACGCTAGTTCAAACCCACCCATCCGACTCAAAAATCAGCCTGAAAACACCGTGGGGATGCCATAGCTTGGTGGTAGGGCTACCACCCTCAAGTTAGAAAACCTGTCGCCAAATACCAACAGGTGTGTTCCAGCAGCATCACTTGAGATTTAGATCTACATCTAGGCTTAGTGTGTTTACCATCCTGGATCACATCGTCACTTAACACAGGTGAGATTGTGGTAAATGCACTGTGCCTTTACCATGTAGAAAATATAAGGACCCATAATGACATGGAGAGTCCGAATGCTGATTACGTTTATGATTATGTTTACAATATTAATATTAGTTTTTTGAAGTAAAAATTTCTTTAGGGGCGTTGAGCGATTATCGGTAGGGGAAAATTTACAGATTTGCGTTGCCAATGGTATAGTCCTAGAAACTTATCTGGCTCGGTGGTGGCATCGCTTTTAGTGTTTACTAGCACTTTTTAGAATAAAATTAGGTATAGACAATATACATATTATTGTGCTTGGACATTTTAAAGTTAAATGATAAGTCATGACATTAAAAAAAAAGATAAGAAAAACAATAAAAACACGCTGCTGTGATCCAACAGGAGATTATTCAACGAAAGGCAGACTATTGACAATAAAAGATGGTGTTCGCGAGTTCCCCTTATGCTACACTACGTCTAGTATAAGATGACGTTTAAGTGCTGGCGCTCAGAGATAAATAATAAAATGTATACTATCGCAGCTACCTATAGTATATTTTCATAGAAGGTGATACTTTGCGGAAATCCATTATAAATGAAGTTGATAAGCACCCTAAAACTAGAGATATTGGCTCTTACACGATTCTGTCCGAAGACATCTATTTTTGCTCGGCAACAGATGTGTAGCCAGCCGGGCATTAGAAAATGACTTATCATAATGCAATAGAATCATCACAATATTTTCCTTCGCCAAAATCTCAGACTCATTATAAAAAAGAATAGGTGGAGTTGAACCTACTGCCATCGACGTGGTATCTAATCACACTATCAATGAGCCAACATTGCTTTCAAACAGTTATCATGACTTTATTTAGAACATACTTTACAAAAAATAAATTACGAAGTTTTATTTAAGAATTTGCAATGGATTTATTTCAAACATTTATAATCAAAACAATAAACTACTTAACAAAACCGAAAGTACATTAGCCAATAACATAACTTTTTAAAGAGAATTTAATTTATCTTATTATAGACTGCAACATGCATGAGCAATACTCAAGTCTTCGGTAATGGATGGTTGAATGCAAATGGTGAATTTGGTCAAATTACATGTTCTGACCATTCGTATTACAACGCTGAAGGAACATCTGAGAGATGTTACAACAATAATTTAGTTATAAGGTGCGTTTTATAAAAGTTTATTATTTAAATTCGATATTTATATAATTTGTTTCGTTTGTTTTAATAGAAAGATTATTTCAGGGTGGGCTTCATCGTTGACAATGTCTTCTATCCTTTATACTGGTCGTGCTTTGATCAAAATCGTTTAGAAGTCTTATATGTATGGTATGAACAAAATCCTCCGAATGCCGTCCATCAAACTGGCGTTGACCGTCCAAATTGGTTAGGTAAGAATAGTCGTTAATTATATTATGTAGTGCCTAATTATAAACATTGCAAGATAATCAAACAACCAGCTCTTTATTAAAATCATATCGACCGTATTAAAAGTAAATAGAAGCAATAATTATTTAAATCAGATCTCAAGACTGATCTATTTTTTATAATTAGTTTCCGTCGAATAGTCGATACCTAAATTTGTATTCAAAATTTGAATAAAAAACACTTTTCGTAAACTTTTTATCGATTACAATAAAGCTCATCATCAACTACTAAACAAATAATAATTAATAAAGGAAATCTGTTGATAAACAAACGATAAAAGGTTTGAACTCTTTTGTCAGTGAGTTTTTTTTTGGTACAGGTATAGATATGGTAAAACCAAATAGCATATTCGTTTATGAGCGCCTTTAAGTTTTGCCTGTATATGACTATAATTTAAAACCGAATCATGTAAGTCGATCTATCTACTGGTGCTTGAATTATAAACCAATTATTTTAGACAAAGACAGAAAGACGTTGTCTTCTATAATATCCAAGAATAGGAGAGTACACAATTCAAGTACATATTTAATTTTATTTTAGCTGGCAGTTTCTTCCCTGGTGTAGCAGTTAATACAATGTACACTCAGGTACAACAAAAGTCGACTATATCCGGTCTGGTTGGTTCTGAGCTGGCTGATAAATACGTAACTAATACACAATACCTAGCTCGAGGCCATCTTGCTGCTAAGACCGACTTCATATACGCAACGGGACAACGTGCAACATTTTTCTTCATTAACTCGGCTCCACAATGGCAACCTTTTAACGCTGGTAATTGGAACTGGCTTGAACAAGTAAGTTGGAGTCCAAATCATTACAATAGCAATTAATATAGGCTATAATATAATAAAGAGAAATGTGTATCTGTGAGGGACTGCTCAGTGTAACTTTAGCAAAATTTTAGACTGTCCTTATCAGCAATAACAAGCTATGCAGCCATGCTGACGTATGCATAGCTATATTTTTTAAATATAATCTCTTAATTAAAAGCAAATAATTGAACACTGTTTAAGTAATCACAATTCAGACAACTCCATTCGCCATGACATAAAAAAAGCAAAGCATAGATCCTCCCGCCTCGAATAAGTGCCAACGTAATACGTTATAACGTAATTGCAATCACTAAATTTATTAAATAGATTGCATACAATCTTTTCCATTAAGTATAGTAAGTTGAATCATCGATAGTTTACGAAGCTCGTTTTAGCATGCGCAGTTGATATAAAAGATAGACCTACCAAAAAATAGTCATGTGTTTGATTTATATAAAAGCCGTCATCTATAAACAGTATGTTGTTTATATAAATAAACAGTATTAATACACAATTTTTTTATAGATTAGATCGAGATAGGTCTAGATCGCAGGCACTTATCGAAGTAAGAAGACGAAAAAACATACAATCGCATAAACATCAAGTGAACATTCGATAGTGCGATACGCTTGAGATGCTGAGCGTTTTAGTGTTTTTAAAAGCAGTAATTGCAAACAATCTTAAAGTTCATTTTCTGAAATATTCATATTTTCATTTTTCTTTATTGATCTACAAAACTGAGTACATTTTTGAAACCTTGTAGTTTATGAACCAATTGTTGATACGAGTCATAATAAAAGAGGCAGAAGAAAATAAATGAGATCTGTACATTTCGAGTAGCCTTTGTGAAAATTTCGTCCGAGTCTCATTGTTTGGAAGTGTTACGCAAATAATCGTTATTAACACTCTTAATCAATTCTTGTTTTATTGGCATAAATGCATTTCGTTAAAAACTGATATGATATATACAATTATCGCAAAACACTCATGCTTTGTAGGTCGCCCTTGTTCTTGATTATAATCATACTCGAATATACAATTTTATCAAACTTGGACACAAATGTAATATTATCGTACCTACTATCTCCCTAGTATAAAAAAACAAATAACTGTATGAAACAAACAAACAATTGATAATGTTTAAGACAAGAACGTTTCAATGTTTTCTTAAAGCAGAAATTCTAAATTATCTTAAATTGTTTTTTTTTTTTAATTAAATTTACTTAGTTATTAGTCTAAAAAATGCGATAATTATAGAATGTGCTTAAATTGCTCTTTTTTGGCATAGACACAGCTTCTAGTAATCTTAATTAATCAAACAGCTATATTATTCATTCTAGAACCTTCGTACTCGCATTGGAGCAGCTGGGTACAACACTGTCGTCTACACGGGTACATTTGGAGTGACTCAACTTCGCAACCAAAATAATCAACTTGTAGACATTTACCTCTATCGTGATTCCAACAATGATCCTCAGATACCGGTGCCATTGTATTTTTATAAGGTGAATATATTGTTTATTTTCATACTATTACATACAATAGTATGTGATGTAATGTTTGTACTAACTTCCTAATGCACAAAGGTTTTTAGCTAATAATACGTATGTATGTAGAGTCCATGGTTTGCATGTATTTTATATCTATTTACATATTTTTTTTATTCAACTTTCCGAAAGACACACTTGGGCTGAAATATAAAATATAAAAAAGTTATAATACACTCTACATTCAAAATTAAAAAAAAAAACAACTTAAATAAGTTAACTGATTTAGGTGAGAGAAAAAAAAACGAAGTGGTAGTGATTTTTTGGTTACTAATTCGATATTATTGTCACAATTTTCTACGTATAAATTATGTAACCCATTACATATCATAATTATCAAACTATGAACTAAAATCTGGGTGGGAATAGGTCATCTCCGATTTTATTTAAGAATTGTGTACCTATATCGCTGTATGGTTCTCGACTAACAGACATTAATTATATTTCAAATATTTAAAGAAAAATTGTTTCAATAACAACAATGTTATGGAGGTGTAACTGATAATTATAGCAAAATAAGATTGAGAAACTGTGGTATAAACAATAGCTAAAGTTACAGATAAATATCGCGAGGAAATTCAAAAACCTTCAGAACAATAAACTTGGAAAATATGAAGATCGTCAGCACTTCGTGTGTTGGCGTGGCTTATAGATTAAAGCTGATTAATTCCTCAGAAAAGGGTTCTTATCGATCCATCACATACTGAAATATTTATTGCGTAATATTAATCTTACTATTGCTTGTTTTCTAGGTCGTGTTTGACGCTTCACGTCAAATTGGTACAGCGTTTGTGGGCATCAATAATCCTTATTATAGTGAAGCAGAGGTGCGCAACTTGCAGTTCTGTACTGATCGTTGTCGCAATAACGCCGCATTCAACTGGATTGGCTGGCAGCCGGACCGGATTGACCTTGGCTACAGCTTTTGTTGTTCTATCGACGACTTCAAAAGGGTTATTCCGCATTTACCCGCATTTAATGTAACTGGCCTACTGTTCTAACGGCTGACTATACCTCTCTTGCCAAACGCAATAATGAATATATGAATTTAGGCACAGATCTTTATGTTTTGAGCGATCTTAAAATCAATAACAAAAAACAAATGGACTTTTTTGGCGTAAAACCCTATCCACTGCTATGATACGCCTATTTTGCATTTAGCATGCGACCTATTACTATTACATAGTACCTATACTCATAATAAATAAGTTTATTGTAAATATTTTTCTACATATTATACGTATGTACCTGAAATAAATCGAATAATTCTATATAATGAGTTTATTTTTGTTAATAATGTAACATTTATAGAACCTGGACTATATGTTGGACACAAAGTTGTTATAAAATAGGACTCGTTAATCTCTACTCAATGACTGGAAGAAGATCAAGTAAAAAATTACCGATAAAAATAAGTCTTCTAACTTTGAGTTTTATTATTTGAATACGAAATTAGGGGGTTATAAGTACCAGAAATTCCTTAAATATGGGTCGCGACCAAGGGCTTGTTGGCTGTTGCCAAATGGTCAATGAGGGGTTATAATTTGGATCTCCGTTATCTTTTTCTGCGAGACAATTACACACGCAAAAACACTGTGTACTGTTAGGTAAAATATTGGGACAAAAATAGAACTTACTTTTTTAATGAATATAGCAATACACATAGGTACATAAAAGATAACACGACTTTGTTATGTTAAAAGTTAAGATTTTGTTGGATTATGTGGTTTATCAGCGCTGTACATAAACTTGTAATTGCTAAATACATTTGTTTTCTACGACGTTGTTGTTGTCAAAAGTTTTAACAAAGGCCATTTTGTTTAAATTTAGATTAAATAGGTACAAAGTTGAGCTTAAAGAACTTGCATTCGTAGCCATAATAAATTATTTACAAAAACACTCAAAACAGTGACCGCCCTGACAAATGATGATACCGATAATAAACGTCAAAGATATTTCTCAGCATAGATAATAGGCTATAAAGTAGGCACCTACCTAATGGAAATTATAATAAATTAGGCGAGTGATAACTTAAATTTTCGTATAATCTCCCAGAGCCTCATTCAATAATCTTCTGCATAAACTATATAGTTTCTACATAAATCATGGCTGAAGAACCTAAACCTGTTAACGAACAGGATCTGAAAGAGTTGAAGGATCGTATGAATTTGATTGTAAGCGCTGATCCCGCACAATATCACAATGACTTTTCACTAAAGAGATACTTGAGAGCTTTCAAATCCGTCGATAGTGCTTTCCAGGTGAGTACTTTTTTATAAACTATTACATTACTTAAAATATTCTAAACTGCGAACTGCTTGTATAAAGTTATAAACAACCTTGATCATATCTATTATTAAAAACGAAATAACTTTATGAAATGTAAATAATAGTGAATAAATAAATAATAGTAAATAATTTTAATTTTGGTTTAATAAATTTACATATTTATAATCTATTACGACAGTATGTTACCATCAAAAGAATGTAAAATGGTGTTCTCCCATTTAAACAGTAAATCTACATTATTTGCAGGCTATAATTAAAACAAATAAATGGCGAGCAGAATATGGTGTAGCTGAATTACAAAATGACAAGGAATTATTAGAGAAATATGCAAACAAAGCAAGAGTTCTAAGACACAGAGATATGACAGGACGGCCAATTGTATATATACCTGCTAAAAACCACAGTTCCAATGATAGAAATATTGATGAACTGACTAAGTTTATTGTTTACTGTTTGGTTAGTATTTTCCATGAAACAAGTTATCAGAAGTCTAATAATAGATCATTTTAGATGTGAATATATTATAATTTAATATTTTTGTTTTTGCAATAAAACGAGAATATTTTATCTAATAAGATCACAAAAAAAAAAGATGAGAATGCTTATATTTTCAAGCAAGCTTCATTGGAAAATTATTAGTCAAATTGATTACTTTAGTGAAGTATTTGCCACTATGCTCTGTTTTCCGGGTTTTATATTGTAACTAGCTCTGTGCCCACGGCTGCACCAGAGTTTCATGTATTCTTCAATGCATTTTATTTTTTTATAGCAAACCCTAATTTTTGTTTAATACTAAGATAAAGTAAAAGTATTTCTCATAAATTCAAGCACTTGCACGTAAAACTATGTATTGAAATTGATTTTATTCAATATTTTATTATTTTACACGGAACCCTAATTATTTTCTAAAATTAAAAGTACTCTAAGTTACCCAGAGTAACTTCAGTTATCTACCAAAAAAGTTCTGGCAAAATCCGTCAAGCTGTTCCAGAGGTAACCCGGAACAAGCAAACAGACTAAATTTTTAAAAATTGTATATTTGGTATGGGTATAGTATATACATTCATACCTATTTAGTAAAAAAGAAATTTGGACATTACTAACAGACACTCCAATTGTATTTATTAGTATAGATAGATAATGACAAATGGTGTAACACAACCACTACACAACTGAACATCATCATGTAGTAAGTAACCCATTAAAAAAAAGTCATTTTGTTAGTTTTTGCAGTAAACCCTTGATATATTTTAAGCATCTATTTTTTTATTCTGAGCAAGTAACTTTATTAATTTGAGTGCTAAAAATCTACCTCTATGTATGTTCATGCTTGGTATTTATATAGAGTTGTTACAAAGATCTTATAAAATTATTTTCAGGAAGATGCAAGCAAGAAATGTTTTGAGGAAGTTGTTGATAATTTATGTATTGTTTTTGACTTAAATAATTTCACTTTGTCATGTATGGACTATCAAGTTTTAAAGAATTTAATCTGGCTTTTAAGTCGACATTATCCTGAGAGACTAGGTGTTTGTCTTATTATAAATGCTCCAACATTCTTCTCAGGCTGTTGGGCTGTCATAAAAGGATGGTAAGCACCAATTAACATTCTACATGTTTTAATATTGTGCTGAATTTCCCATTATTAATATTGAATTCATTTTTTCTAACTTTTTCTTTATATTTAATTTTAAAACTATTTACAATCTTTATATGCTTATATTCATTACTTTATCTTTATAATTTGTAATAATTTAATCCTTATATAATCTGACAATTATTTGAGAACTTAAAAAACATTAGTTAAAAATAATATTTTTGTTATTGTGTTTTCTGTTATAAAATCATAAGTACAAAGTTTTGTAAAAATAATCAAAAGTGAAATAAAATTTGATAGTTTCATACATAACTTTGTATTTATTCTAGTATATAAATTATTCTGTAATAATGATTTTTCTAGTGACAAAAAAAAATGTACAAATTTTCGTGAGTAGATTAAAAAAACAACATTGACCAGTGAATTTTACATTTTCTTTATTAATTTTCTTCGTAAGTGAAGCCTTTTTTGCTATTTTAGCAACATACAAAAGTAAATATTTATCTGTCTGTCCTCTTAAACAGACTAAAAACTCAAAAACTACTCCTGTGATTTACTTACCAAGTCTAGGTAATTAGTAATAAAAAAAAAATTTGAGGATAGATAAATATAATCACCAAAAAATCAGAATGTCTTTCAA
This sequence comes from Samia ricini, assembly GCA_014132275.2. Taxonomy (NCBI): domain Eukaryota; kingdom Metazoa; phylum Arthropoda; class Insecta; order Lepidoptera; family Saturniidae; genus Samia; species Samia ricini. The sequence continues at coordinate 25,452,802 of AP028159.1, read as the reverse complement.
TATATTACTACCTATTACTGAATATTTTAATACAGTGAGTAAATATAAGAAATATTTATATGCAAATTATACCACAGATTATTATTTATCCTGTATACAGGGTAAAATTTTACATTTTCATAATTCTATAGTAATTATTCACCAGGTTGGATGAAAACACAGCTGGAAAGGTGACATTTGTTAGTTCAGAAATGGACCTTTGCAAATATTTGATACCAGACGTCTTGCCAATGGATATGTAAGTACTGTTTATAAAAAGATTGTTAACGAAAATAATTGGTAATTACTAAAACGAAGATTATATATTGTATTTAAGTATAAAAAATGTGTTTTTCTTATCATTATTGTAAAACAAAAATATGATTATGTTTATCAAAGATTAAACAATTATAATTAGTATGTAAATTTATTACACAGTTTTTAATACAGCCATAATTAATATTGGGATATAATAATATGTATTAATTATTAGTCTTCATATACAACCTACAAAAATACTATTTTTGATAAAGAATATTTTATAAAGTTAGCCTGTCAATATAATTTACATGTCCCTTCTAACAAATTAAAAAACAATCAACCTATTACAGCCTGTTTAAACGCCCATAGATTATAGATATATTTTGTAAAAATTCTCATAATTCAATACCAATTGCAAATGTATCTGTGTAAATGAAGTCATTACACCAAATACCTATGTCAATTATTGAATATATAGGAACAGGTGAAAATGAAAGACAATATGAAGTATTTATTTATTATGAATTCTAATATGACATGAAAGTTTGATTCTAAGATACAATTGAGTTAATGTTGAAGTATCTTAATTCTCTGTTATCTGACAGTTGACACTTGTTTTTTAAACCTTTCGTTCGACTACACAAACCTTGATTACTTTGGAGCCCTATCTAATATAGGCAAACAAAGTTACGTACACCTCGATCACACTTATAAATTCATGTATTTAAACTGCATTTTAAATAAACTATCGTTTTTTTTAACAATATTGGTATATCCAGTATCATCATACGATTTGACAATATTAATAACTAGCTAGCTACACCCGCGTTTTATATATTCTTCACTGCGTAGTTTTTAAATAATCATTGGAAAGTAATGTCTTGATGGTGCTGTCCATTGAATCGTATTTAGTTCAAAATTTCATAAGCTTTTTTTACACGGGACCCTAATTGTTTTTAGTACTAAGAGAAAGAAAAGTTGTTAGGTACCGTATATACATTCATTTGTATTTAGTAAAAAAAAAATGTTATTTTGATATTACAAATCGCACTTTATTTATTAGTATAGATAACATATGACGTAATTAATCTTGTATTAACTAAATGTCAATTGTTTTTATATTGACATTGACATTCAGCGAAATGTAATATTTGCAAGCTAATAAAGCAACTTGTTTTTAATTTTAAACACTTTAAATGCCATCCATACTAATGATAGTACAGCGCCCGCTCTATTATAGCAGTTACGGCGCCCTGGACCAAAACATAAATTGTCGCCCCTTATATTTTTTAGCGGCAGATATTTTTATTAAAAAGTTAAAATATGTTTTGTTTAAAGTTGTTTTGAAGGTTGTTCAATAAATGAAATATGTTTTACAGCACCGTTTCTATTTAAAAAAAACTGTTTTAGTTTAGTCAAAAAATAGTTCGTTGTCAAACAATTTGTAATAATATATTCCATAATCAACAGTATTTAGTTTGATTACATCCACTTAAAAACGATTTCTGGAAATTTTTAGCGAACGAAGAAATTGATATGCAAATTTTTCTCTTATTCTTTACCAATTTACCATATCAATTTTTACAACCAAACGGCCGCTGCGGCGCCCCCCTAGTCTTGGCCCCTAGGGCAAATGCCCGGCTTGCCCGCTCCTAGAGCAAGCGCTGGATAGTAATGTTATACATCAAGTACATAGCATTTGTTAGTTTTGTAATTTATTATAAATTATATTTTTATATCTGTAACAGTATATTAAGAAAATATTCAACTAGGTACTTAAATAAAATATGAAAAACCGTAGTGTTTTTGACACCCGACAAAAGTCGATATATTAAATCCAATTATTCATTAATCAAATTCCATTTATATCATTCGCATAGATTAAAATAGTTAGAAACGCCCTCAACGATCAAATTTCATATTTTTACTTAATCGGATTATGCATTATATAACCGAGAAGCGTGAAATCATAAGAATAAAACACACGATTTAAAAATATATGCATTTATTGCACATTTCTTGTTATTATTTTTGTCTGCTAACGTTACCAAGCTATCCTCCAAATATGTGTTGTTGATACTGCTACACATATTATATAGATAGGCGGATTATTTAGTGTGGTGAAATATTATTCCCGCTCATATTTCTCTTAGTATAATTACGAGCTTATTTTATCTTTCACATACTCATTTTACTCATCATTTTTTTTAACAGTTATTGTTATTAAAGCACAGAGAAGATACCGTAATTAGACTCTTTTATTTGTATAATTCAATATTATCACGTGTCCGTGGAGACTTATGTGATCACTGATTAAAAATGAGGCATCTAACTATTTCGTTTTAACAGTGGACATTTTTATAAATAAAAACTTTTGAGTGTGAGTGCACACGCGGTAGAAGTGAAACTTACTTTCGTTTTAGTGACATCTAGTTTGCTTATTTTGTACTAACCAAACAAACGTGTCGCAGCTATTAAGCATATTATTTAATGACACATCTATAGGTTAATGATGGAACTGTTACCTCTATTTAGTTGCACATTTTCGTTTTATAAAATCCAATTTACACCGTCCCATACCTAAGGAGTTTCACTTCTGTTTTGCGGATGAGTGCCTTCAGCACTCGCCCCTAAAGTCACGGTGAAGCTGTAAAGGCCCTTCCGGTCAACAGCATTAGCTGGGTTAGAAAAAAAAAAGTTTATCTTCATAAAAAGTGACATGAACTATGCTTAGTCGTTCATTACTCTACCATCTGCCGCAACCAGTGTAGGGTTCAAGACGTTGCACTTTTTTTTGCCTTTTAACCCAAACATGCGTTTAGAAGCTAAGCTTTTAAAATATTTATATTCGTAATGACATTCCACATACAGATTAAAATTATATTTGTAATTATATAAATATAACACTCTATATTTTAAATGTAATGTCCTATAATAGAATATACATCTTTTAAAAACAATTAATTACACAACAAATATAATTTAAAATCATAAGTTTTCACTTTCTAGTCATTGTATACTTATGACACATATACTTAACCCCTTGAGCACTAACCTGTCGTTTACGCCAGCTTCCCATTGTTTTCCTACTGTCTCATTTTTATGGGTAATCGACATATTAAATATAAATCGGCCATTTTATAATATGTTAAGCATGTAAAGTAAATAACTGCCTCGGTGACGCAGTTGTATTAAGGTGCGACTGCCGTTCTGAGGTCTCGGGTTCGATCCCCGGGTCGGGTCAAGTGGTATCGGGTTTTTCTACTCAGTATCATCCTGGAGTTTGGAATTTGTGCCCGATATGGCGACAGGCTCGCCCCCTGTCACATCTGGGACGGAACTAAGCTCGGCGAAACGTGGGTGGTGTAGTTCGCTATTTCACCTCTGCCTAACCCTTCGCGGATAACAGGCGTGAGCTTATGTTATGTTATGTTAAAATAATTTTACTTTAATAAATGTAATAAGTAAACACATAATGATAAAGAACTTAATCAATTTATGTACAGTACCTATCTTATATAATTATTTGCTAATAATTGATACACTACCAAATACTAAACCAAATTCTTTTCCTTGTGCCATTATGTGTTCTAATAATGTAAATAGAAATAAGCTTTAATGTTCATATTATAATTTTAAAAAATATAATGAAATAGGTAAAAAGAGTTTATATTTGTTTCATCATACGATTACGAAACCTGAGAAACGAAGTAAAACCTCACTTTATTAATAAAATTATAAGTGCTAATTGTTATGTTTTATGTTTATGAAATTAATGAATATTAAATATATTACCAAATACAATGTGTTGTTATTTATGAAACATAACTATAAAATTATACTGGGATGTCATTATTGGTAGATAGTCTGATTCTACTGACATTTTTTGATTTTTCACCTTACCAATAAAAAAAAAACCTTATACTGAAAGATGATATGAACTTATCGTTTTCTTAAATGAAGAACTAAGCTATTTCCAATCAAGTAATAATTAACATAAAAAAAACCAACTACTCAAATGTGAGTACAAATCAATTGATTGTTGCACCAAAATGGTATTATTATTTATGTTGACCAAACAGGACTTATAATAATTACCACAACAATGAGTATTGAAGAAATAAAACCACATTATTTCATTATAGAAGTTTTACTTAGTATACTTATATAGTTTTACAAAACATTAATACAAATCAATCGCTATACAGACCCTATAGCGAATACAGTTTGAATGCAATACTTATCGTGATCTACATTTATCTCTATTAACTGTCATCATCATGGCTGCGGATATAATAATCAATTATTACGGACATAAAAATTACAAAATCAACAACATATTATTATAAATCACAAATTATTTAATACACGTCAAAAAATGTTTCTACTTTATTATCAGTTTGTGTTATCATATCGTTACAGATATCGAAATATACAAAATATATTATGATTCAGTCATATAACTTACAATAAAGATTCATGAAACGAATTCGGGCATTAAAAAATGTGCATTCAATATAATTGGCACATAGCATCATCATCGAGGAATATTTATTAATTCAAACACCTCCATATTCTGTTTAATTACACGGAATGTTTTCATTAACATTACAAGGGAATGTTTTTTTGGCCTAACAGGAATAACAATACGATTACCTAACTCCGACTTAACTTTTAAGTGACTTTAAAAAAAATGATTAATTAATGGATATGCAATATTTTAGTCGCAAAAGAAGTGCTTTTTATTTTCTGAAGGTGTACATAAATATATCTACTGGATCAAGCGTTGAATTATCGCTAGGAACAATATAAGAGTGTACGGCCTAAATAGTTAGGTCGCTATAAGCCAAACTTTACAAGTAAACATACAAACTAAAAACTGTAAACTATTTAAAAATCCAATGGTATGCGATATCTAAAGACTAGTATATTAAATATATAGTTACAATAATTATATACAACAATAACTAGAGTGATTTATGATATGAGGATGATAATAATATTACGTCTTAACTAAATCCAAAAGAGATTCATGTACTAGATAAGTTAGGAATGATGTCTGTAATATAGTACAAGTGGTAGTCTATTATTGTTATATTGTGCGTTTATCATAATACAAATTAATTGAGGATTGATTCGATAACAAGCAATTTCTAGTTAATACGAGATTTTTAATAAAAAAATACAATTTTAAAATTTGGTCAAATAAATATAATAACGCAGAATTGTAATATTTACTAAACGTTTTCGTCTACAATAACAGGATATTTATAGAATTATAGAATAAGTAACAAATACAATCATTTAATTCAAAGTTAATCAAAAGTGTGGTTAATAACGTGCAGACAGAAGAATTTGTTTGTCATCGCATCATCTTGTCTTTAATTCTATATTCTATGATGTTTTTTTTGAATACTATAAAAGTGTGCGTAAAAACAAATATAATTAATAAAAGCTACTAATGGCGGTGGACGGTAAAGCCACGATGCGATCGTTATCGTTAAAAAATAGTTTAAATTCCAAAATTCCTATCAATTCCGTTCTCAAATCCAATATGTTTTATTATTGTCTAATATTCGATGGTTATTCATAGAATTCTTAGAAATTTATTTTAATTCCTAATAAAATAGTCCATATTGAGACCCCTAAATGAAAAGATTTGCACTAATACGCTATGAGATACAATATATGTTTTAAAATACTTTCAGCATTCTGTACTAATGCACCACACTAAAATATACTATTATTTAAAAAAAATCCTAGATTCATTATCAATTGGCATAAGTAAAGGTAAAAAAAAACTTAGAGTTAAAACTGAAATCAATTGATAATAACTTAATAATCAACCATTTCATGAACTGTCGTTGATATATAAGACTATAACACTAGGAATAAGGATCTTGACTGGTTATTTTTAATTGAAATGATTCGGAAAACACATATATAGCAAGTCATGACGTCACGCCGAGCGAGTATCATGAAATTTCTAAACTAATATACGCTACTAAAAACATTACACGTTTATATCTCTTCAGAATTTTACGAGCCGTATTAAATTTATTCGATATATTAATTATACTCTTCACTAAACCAGTAAATGAAAAAACCAGTCAACTATCCTATTGCTAATATTTTCGTATGATAAAAAGGTACATTTTTGGCGAGATTTCAGTGTCATGTAGTAAGTAGTTCTTGTCTTTAATTAATTAACTATCGTATGTGTTGTGTACTTTTGGTTAAGTCCGGTTACTGTGTACAAGTGTAAACCTTTATTTTAACATGACACAAAAACTCCATGGACACTTTTACAAGAAATCAGCCTTTTTGCGAAAGTATTGAATACAACATATAAAAACATCTTAACGACATGACACTGGCAGAACTGTGTATATTACTTGCCATTAACTAAAAAGAAGAATAATGGTAATTATTCTGCATTTAAACTAGTAACAGGAGAGGGGAAGGGGGATCTACGTGGATTAAAAGGGCAACGGAGAAGAGTTTTACTGCATGATCGAATAAGGAATGAGGAGATCAGAATAAGAACGAAAGTAACCGACATTGTCCGAATAATTGCTGAACTCAAGAGGCAGTGGGCTGGGCACATTGTTCGTAGAACCGATGCCCGATAAGGCCATCGGGTTCTCGATGGTTACCACGCACCGAAAGATACAGAGTGCGTAGCCCAGCCCACGACAACCTAGTGAATGTCGCGGGAATCCGCTGGATGCGGGTGCCGCAACACCGGTCATTGTAGAGATCTTTGAGGGAGACCTACGTCCAGGAGTGGACGTCTTTCGGTTGAAAGGATGGATGGATGGAATTTTAAATGGTTTAAAGGGGAGATGCGGCTGTGACATGTTTTTTTACGCGGTAGTGTACCGGGTTGGTGTGGGTGTAATGTGTTTGGCGCTGGCCGTAACAGGTGCAACAATAGACGCAGTCAATCGGCCAGCACGGTCTGTGAAATAACCGCTAGCTGCTCTTTGAGAACGCGGAACGAAGGCCGTTCCTCCGGCGTGTGTCCCCAGCAAAGGCGCATCACCTACATACACCCAACGCGAAAGCGTTTACAATAAACAAATTATAAAGCGATGATGACGCAATCGGTAGTCCTGTCGGATTTCGCCCCAATCGACGCGGGTTCGATCCCCACCTATCCGGCTCTAAAATCGGCCTGAGCTATCGGTGAAGGAAAATATCGTGAGGAAACCGCAACATGGCGGTAGGTCCTTTTTATTCGAACCGCCTTATGATTAAAATCTGACCGAAGCATTATACCTGCATGTATGACAACGATGGTCAATTGCATTATGCGCCCTGAAATAGAACTGTGGAGACCTCGCCAACATCCGACGGCACACTAGCGCGAGCCGCGGGCGCACGGGTTACATATATTTAATACCTCGTATGAGAGAAGTCCGTGTGTCCCGTCTCGCTCGCACTCTGTATGTTTCTGATTAGCTACCGTAATCTTTGTAAGTCCTACGACTAACGAAGGGATCTTTTAGAATATATGTTTCGATGTATATCCTCAAAATTAATCAATTAATCAACAATAAATCAATAAGAATCAAATAAGAATCAGATAATAAATAACTTTCAACGTGTACCACGACTTTGCCTTCAGTGTTCCTACAACTGGCTAGTAGCAACCAAAGAACCATTAAAACCAAATTGGTTTTGCCAGCGATCTTCGAGCTCATGATCTAGCTAGGCTTGGCCGTTGACGGATATGTCAAGGAGAACGATGATGGTAGGTCATTATGTAATAATGCCCGTCTGGGTAGCTACCACCCTCAAGTTTGAAAACCTGTCGCCAAATACCAATATGTGTTTTCCGGCAGCATCACTTGAGAACCAGTAGTACCTCAAGACTTAGTAATTTTCCCATCCTAGAATCGTCGTCACTAACATCAGGTGTGATTGTGGTCATAACACCTGAGCCTATACAGTGTAAAAAAAAACTACACAAATTACCATTCAAAGTGATAAATCCAAGTTTTTTGAAATCCAATCCATATTGGAATTTTTTTATAAACCTATTTATAGGAAATACATAAAATAAAGAATATAACATTCGTTTTTAAATAGGTATACAAAAAGTTTATTTATGCCCATTTTTGTTCAGCGCCAGGATGGTGTAACCCCTTAATGGATAACAAATTTAAAAGGAACTTATATAATAAGTAAATAAATAATAATAAATAGAAGTACTCACATTATAAATCTCGTTCAAACAGCCTTTAGGTTTTTCTAGAATTTGACCCTGTTGAACTTTATTGACAACTTCATTATTCATCATTCGGCCATAGGGCACTTTCCCACACGTAAACACTTCCCACATTAACACCCCTAGAATTATTCAAATGCTTAGTAATCTTAATGCTTAATATTCCGACAATAAAGCTATGACATATATTGGGATCGGAGAGAAAGTTTTTCTTAGCATTTTATACGAAAACTCGACATTTTTTTTTTACATATAATTACAGTATATATGTGCCATTTTCGCGTTGCTGTAGAAATTGTTGGACTTCTAATCAAAAAAATGCGATAAGTAATTTTAAAGAGACTGAAACAGGAGAAATTCTGAAGGTGCAAGGTCAGGACTATATGGCGGATGCATTAACCTCCCTCCCTTTCCAGCCCCCCCCCCCCCGCCAGCCAAACTCTAATTTTTACTGAGTGCCTAAAGATGTGTGTGTGGTCTAACGTTATCGTGATGAAAGACCACACCCTTTCTATTGATCAATTCCGGCAGCTTCTTCTCAACTTCTTGCTTTAATCTCATTAATTGCTGGCAGTAGAGATCCGAATCAATGGTACTGCCCGACGGTCAGAACTCACAGTGTTAAGTTTTACAATAAAGTCCGAAAGCAAATCACCAAATTACCGGACAATAATAAGTTCAGACACTATGACAAGCAAGTTTTAATTTGCAAAGGTTTATTATAGGCTGGATTCGAGGCTGTGAACGATGGCGACGTCTGGAAATTACAACCTTCTCTGTGCATCAACTAAAAAACCTTAAACTACGATTTGTATAGTTCTACCAAAAAATGTATGGAAATAAAAATCAAAAACCGAGTTTCATAGCGGTTATTCTCGATGACTGAGCTGTTTTCCGAACCTGTGGTAGTATTTTGATGTTCTCGAGCGCCGTTTCTGGGCCTAAATTGAATAAACTAACACATACACTCACCAAAAGCCCATACGTCAGATTTGGAAGAGAAACGAGTGAAGTTAAGAACCTCGGGAGGTGCCCACTTAATAGGGAACTTGGTACCGCCGGAACTTGTATACTGATCGTCCAAAACGTATCGCGCCAAACCAAAATCTGCGACCTGATAGTTTATTTTCAAATCAGACTTTCTCTTATACTAAGTATACCTCTGTGTAAAAAACCTAAAGAAATTTGCTAATCTGCTAAAAAATATTTAAAATAAAGATGGTACGCAGTCAAAATGAATAATATGTAGGTAATTCTTCTTAATTATTGACAACTGTGTGTGAGACCGTACGTAATCTGCCAATGTCAATTGAGTCTACTAGTTACAAAAGAAGTCCTATACAAGTCAATTAAAGAAAATCATATAATTATATTAAAAAAACAGATTGTACCTATAGTGTATTTAAACAAATTCAGTATTATACATAGCAAATCAGTCGGAGTGGTGTCGAAATAGTTGTTTATGACTATTATGCAATATGTGAACCCCTACTACCGGTAAATTCTTAGCGGTTCGCGTACCCCACTTTAAGAATTCATGTTTGGGGGAATGGTTTGATGAATGAATGAACGAGTGAGTATTGCGTAAGTATTAGTATAGTTACGAAAAAAAAAAACTAGGCAGTCATGGGTACTGGCGATTATAGTGAAAATTCAAAACTATGAAAAACTGTTTTTTCTATGTTTAAATTTCTTAAATTGAAATCATTAACATATTAAATTCGTCTGGTTTTTCAAATCTATAGGCGGTGCAAGCAATAATTATGTACATTTCCCTATAGTCTATTCATAATCAAAACATACGATATGCAGCATATGTATAAATTGTATTATTTATTTCTGAACGCCAGCACTTAAACGCCATCTTATACTTGACATACTGTAGCATGTTGACGGGTGACATATGCTATCATTGGTAACTAGAATCTGTAACTTTTTCTCTACCGAGAATCGCTGAACGCCGCTAGAGAAGTTTTAACTTCATTAAAAAAAACGAAAATTACAAGTAAATATTGGTTACGTAATCAGCATTCAGACAATCCGTACCGTATTTCACCAAAAATAAGCAAAACACGGACCCCCTCTACCGTCCATTTGACACAATACATTACGGCCGAAAGTGTCTCTTGATCGTTTTGAATATACGAATGCTAGAATCTTCACGTAAGTATAAATAAATAACAAATAAATAAACCATATTAATGTAATTCCTTTGAATTAATACCGCGATTGGATACCACGTTTGTCGCTGCGGGTTCGAATCCTGTGCTAAAATTAACCTGAGCTTTCTATGAAGGAAAATTTTATAACGAAATTATAGCATAATTTTTATTATATAATATTAAAATAGTAATTATAATTGCTAATCATTAATGATACTGACCTTAACAACATTTTCGTCACCAACTAAACAATTCCTTGCGGCCAAATCGCGGTGAATGTAATTATGCCTTTCCAAATATGCCATTCCTCTACACACCTATAAAACGATTTAATTCTAATGTATTAAAATGTTTATCAATGTATTTATTGTAAAGAACCAGCAGGTACACTAAAACGCCTTATGTTATATAATAAAACATTTAAGTCAGACAATGGTTGATATAGGACATCGGCAGCAATATTTTATAACGAAAATACTAGTAACTTTTATAACCTCAAATATCTGGATAACTCTTAATCCAATTTTCACATAATACGTAGTTGTATAAATATATAGACTACAAAAACCATTATTTATTTATTTTACGAAAATCAATTGTTTTCATTAATTATTTTGGCTAATTATAAAAAGACGATTACACCAAATGACTTCATACATACAGCATACCGATAAAGAATATCTTTGCTTCATCTTAATTGTGACATAGTCATTTTTCATCTCTATTTATTCCTTTTTAAGGAAAAGGCAAAGGTAAGTAACACATGCAACCAAGTCTGACGTTAAGAACTCTTTTTAAACAACGCAGTTTCAAAATGGCGACCATTTCTTACAGCTGTTTTAAGGAAGTGGTTGGGAGATCTCATAATTCAGGCTACGTGTATTTTCAAGTTGCTTCACTTATGCACTAAAACTACACTAAATATATAACGTAAAATGGCACCAAAATTACAAAATAGAGTTAAATACTGCAAGTTAGTGAGTTTAAAATAAACAATCCTAATGACATTTGCTTGTTTTAGCATAATATGAGTGAAGGAAACTACTACATTCAGCCATAATATTAAGGTCAGCGTACTTTTTTTATCTATACTAATAAATAAAATTGAAGTGTCTGTTTGTAATGTCAAAAGTATATTTTTTACTATATAGATATGAATGTATATACGATATCTATATCAAAAATGCAATTTTTAGAATTTTTATCTAGAATAGCTGAAGTTACTCGAGATAAACTAATGGCACTTTAATTTTGGGAAGAAAAAGGATTCCGGGTAAAAAAAACTCATAAAACTTTGATTTCCTATAATTGCTATTGCGTATAATTTATGAGATAATTTTTTACTTTATAGTACTAAATTTTTTTTAACGAAATTAGGACTCCGTAAAAAAAAAATTCAAACGTAGTGAAGAATATATGATGAAACTCGGTTGCAGTTGCGGGCACACAGCTAGTTTTCTTCTAAAACTATAAACGATTAAAAAAAACAAACATCTAGTTAGGGTTAAAAGGGTGCTTTTACCTGTATGCATATATCGAGCTGAACAGGATGTCCGAGCTGGTCGGCGGAAGTGCGCCGTAAATAGTTAAACAGCGACCCGTAACGCATAAACTCTGTTACGATGTATATCGGACGGTGTTTCGAGCAAACGCCGTACAATTGCACAAGGTTTTGGTGTTGTAATTTACTAAAAAAAAAAAAAAACAAAAATATAAACAACTTTTTTATCTTTAATACTATTTACCTGACTTCTCCAACGACAACAACAGTTTTATATACTAGCTTATAGGACATGGTTTTCTTTAAATCTGTAATAACAAATTTGCAATGTAGGTAAGGCTTTTTTGTGTTTTTTTTTAATCGAAAGTTTTTGTTATATTCGCACTTCTTCTATAAGTTAATGGTTTATGAGTTGCATACATAATGCTGCCATTATTACGTTGTTAAGTTAAGATATTTTTGATTTTTTAAGTATTCAGTACTTTAACGATTTCTCGAACCGGCGGCTAACTAGAAATTTCCTGGGTTTTTTTTTTGTGACACCTCGGAATTTTAGTAGTGTATTGGAAATAATAATAAGGAACGTTTATTCTGAGATGCTACAAAAACTCCAAGGATACCTACTGTTTTTACATTGAAGCATTAAATATTCGTAATACAAAATTCAAAACATATGACAGAATTATGGATTTAACATGCAGATTTCCCTCAACTAGAAAGGAAGAAAAATAAGTTTACACAGTTGACACCATAAAAAAAAGTCGATAAAGATTAGAGAATCTGAAGTGATGATGGTGCAGTTGGTAGCGCGTTCGGACTCCGCGTCGATAGAGACAGGTTCGGACTCACTTATCCAGGTCTAAAATCAGCCCCAGCTTTCGGTGAAGGAATCCATCGCGAGGAAACCATAGCATGGTGGTAGGACATTTTTCAATACTACCCGCATGGGTAGCTACCACCCTCAGGTTTGAGACCAAGAACCAATAGATATGTTCCGGCAACGTAACATTTGAGAACCAGTATTTAGTGTGTTTCACATGTAATACAAAGCGCTGAGCCTATGTGTCTGTTCAAAAATTGCGTAAGCATCCATTTAGAGGCAGGGGGGACTACGGATGTGAGCGTGGTTATCCCGTGAGCGTGGTTAGCCCGTGAGCGTGGTTAGCTCGTGAGCGTGGTTAGCCCGGTTGACTAATCCACGTGTCTCATAGACGGTACGACTGAAAAGTCAGAGGTTCGAACCCGGAGTTTTTTCCCCCCGGACTGACGACCAGACGGTCATGCCTCTTTTCAAGAGGCGGGCTAAGAGGTGGAGGGGAAGTATTCTCCTCCATCCCTACCGGGCCATTGCACGAACGAGGCCTGGTGGGTTCGCCGCAGGGGGCGACGCGGTGCTTGCGAAAGCCACCCCGTGTCGCCTCCATCCCAAATGCGGCGGACGGCCCCGGGGGGTTTTAGTGAATATTTCCGGGCGCTTCACACCCGGGTAAGTCCCACACTGGCACGGAGCTCGTCCCTCCGTGCCCCCTTACCTATTGCATTGGGGGACTCCGGTCTCACTAATGCAATAGGTAAGGGTAGTGCGTAAATGCATTTCCCCCAGTGAAAAAAAAGGGGGGGAAGACGGATTATCCTTTGCTTATTTTTGATGACATTTTAGACGGGGTGGTGTGAATGTTGATTACATTAGCAATATCATGGTTATTGTTTTTTTGTTCAAAATTATGATCACGTAATCATCGTGGGATAAAAGCTTCGGTTACTATTACTGACAAGGGGCAGGAGGGAGAGGAGGAGTAGAAATGACCAAAATTTTGCTTTTAAAAAAGGAAATCTGAAGGCACTTACGTCATAACTTTAGCCTCTTCGATAAAATCGTCTTCGGACATTGTGCCTTCTTTCATCATTTTAACAGCCGTATCGGTACACCCTCGCCATATACCGCGACGGACGACCCCAAACTGCCCGGCGCCCACCACTTCCATTAAAACCAATTCCGAAGGGTCGATCTCCCATTTATCTATACAATTATTGTTTTTTTAATCCTAACAAAGTAATAAACACGAATATGAAAAAATATAACTCACTATATCTTGACTATTACTTTTAATTTTCGAAAATAATTAGGGTGCGTAATAATAAAAAAAAACTCATAAAAAATTGAATAAAATCCGATTCGGTGCACAGTTTTACGGGCAAGTGCTTGAATGTATGAGAAATATTTTTACTTTATTTCAGTACTAAACAAAAAATTAGGGTTCCGTGGTAAAAAAAAAAAAAAAAACAATTGCAGTGAACAATGTATAAAACGCGGGCGCAGCCGCGGGCACACAGCTAGTTGTGATATAAAAGGCAGTATCACCGTGTGATAGTCCAGCGGTGGCCGGGGCGGGTCTATCGCAAGGTGTGGTCTTCAGCCGTGAGCATAGTCCACCGCAGTTGTGCTTATGATAGTTTATAAGTTCAGGTATACTAGCGCAGCAATGTTTTTCCGATAGGAAAAATTCCCCACGAGCGTTCTGTTTTATGTGATAATGTTTTGTTTGCCGGTGATAGCTGTAAAACGTAACACCTACTTACTGTCGCATCTATTCAAATAATAAAATAACAAGGCAGCCATCAGCATTGCTGGCAGAAGTGATAACTAGAAACTATCAAAAAACTGTTTAAACTACAAAGTAAACGTAAATTGGACGATAACATTAATAATGAAAATTTCATAATTTGTTAATTGATATTTAACAACATTATAAAGCGCCCGCAATTAAACACCATCTTATACTAAACTATACTGTAGCATGTTAACAGCTGACGTCATAACATTGTAGGTGACGCGAATCTATAAGATTAAACCCTACCGAGAATCGCACAACGCCGCTAAAGAAGTTTTCAAACAGGCCGAATTGAAAAAAATCTGCTATAAAGTAAATGGCATGGCATAGCATGTTGGTAGACCATTTTCTAATGATGCCCGCCTGGGTAGCTACCACCCTCAAGTTCGAAATCTGGCGCCAAATACCAATAGGTGTGTTCCGGCAGAATCATTAGACAACCAGTACCTCTAAACTTAGTGTGCGTACCATCCTGAACCACATCTAAACTTAACATCAGGTGAGATCGTGATCAAAGCGTTGAGCGTATGCAGATATAAAAAACAGTTGTAATAAAAATAAATTAATCAGCACACTTTTTCTTAAAACAACATTGAACGTTACACCGCGTTTATCTGATGATACATCATAATCATTATGGAAAATTTCAAGAAAAAATAACTGTTTTCAATTTTTTTTATTGGTAACACTAAAAATGGTTAATAAAAAATAAAATAAAAACACATGAGAGAAAGGGCAATGAATTGTTTTGTCTTTACTTATTTCTATATATATTCATTTAATGATATTTATGTACAGACTGTCAAGTAATAGTCAGTTTATCATAGATAAATAGTGTTGAATTTATTTCGGAAATTCTTACAACGAAATTAAGGGAAGCGACACTGACTTTCTACTTCATTCTCTGAATATAATTACAATACTGGTGTAATAAAAACAACTAGCTAGGTACATCAAAATCAACAGTAATTTCAATTTCAAATAATGAATCTCGTTTTAAAACGGTGGATTTAAAAGATTCAATTTAAATACGATTTATTAAATTAAATCACTCAAACAACTGATTGAACAGATTATGGAAATATCCATTTAATTAATAATCAAATTAATGTAACAGAGCCACAGATTTAGCTCTGTCAAATTATTACACTTGTATAAACACACTAGATAGACTATGTTTAATGGCTTTTGGGTAAAATTATGAAAATTTATGCCATACTATTTTTTTTTACGACGTTATTAACGCTGATGATCTGGAGAGCTTTATAGACCGTTTATGGTATTCAGTCAGAAAATTGTAAGTAACAAAAAGGCATCACGAACTTAGCCTCGGGTTATTACTGGCATGTAAATTCTTGCGACTGAAATCCTATTTAAACCTAAAAAAAAAACAATAATAAACTAGCGTTAAACACGCTTTTTACTAAACAGTGACTAAAATTTAAAACTATGTGAAATATCTAAACAACCCTAAAACACTGTTTTATAATTGAACTTTTTTTAATCATGTGTTCAACGGGAGTTTAACTTTTTTGTAATAAATAACACCGGTATTTTTTTTAAAGTTAAAAGGTTCCTTAGAGAAGTACTTTGTATGTATGTAAAGTGCAGTTTTAATTATTATTTATTATGACCCTGAACAAAACTCCTTTAGCATCAACGTTGTATTATTTTTCTAATCATTTGTGATCCAACAATATGGCGGCACTTTTTTAAAGCTATACAAGGGAGTCTTTGTGTTATTATTTTTAATACACTTGTGCAAAAATAACCTAAAGATATCACGTAAAACAGCATCAAAATCACTACAAGAAATAATACATCTATAATTCTTAATTTAGAATGTAATATATTTGCAAGTTAAAGAAATAAAAATGTGCTGTGTTGCTAGTGTTTAAATATAGGTATCGCACTGACATCTAGTACAATAAGCTAACCCAATTGGGGGCATTTTTACTGGAAAACAAATAAAACACTTCCAGAATACTACAAGTGAGTTATTTAGAGATTATTTTCAATACGTTTTAATTGTGCGTAATACATATAAAGTAATTTCTTTCATTAAGTTAAAAATAACATTAAAGAGAGTTAAAATAATTTGGCTCACACTTTGGTGTAGAGTGAAAGTGTATACATCCCCTTTGTTGAAGAGTTGCGTACTACAAAGCACCCTTCTTTGTCTTCTTGTTTTAATAATGATTCAGCCCTCTGTCGAGACATTTCCCCCACAAACCATCTGAAAATACAATTATAATAGTTGAAAAATAAATTAAATTAAAGATAATATAGAAATTACAAGAGATTTTCATAAGCAACTTAAGTCAAATCATGTCTTTTTATTTCTAATGTAGGTTATATCAAAATAAAAGTCTGATAAATTACATTTATATGTACTTTATTCATGAATATATAATTTATATTCTTGAAGCGATGATGACGCAGCGGGTAGTGCAGCCGGATTCCGTGTTAATCGACGCGGGTTCGATCTCCACCTCCCCGACTCTAAAATCAGCCTGAGCTATCGGTGAAGGAAAACATCGTGAGGAAACCGCAGCATGCTGGTAATTTACTTTTAATGGCCGCCTGGGTAGCTACCACCCTCAAGTTTGAAAAACCTATCGCCAAATATCAATATGTGTGTTCCGGCAGCATCACTTGAGAACCAGTACCATTAGGCTTAGTTTGATTACCATCCTGGACCAGATCGTCACTTAACATCAGGTAAGATTGTGGTCAAAGCACTGAGCCTATAACGTGTATAAAAAAAAAAAAAAAAAATTGAAAAAATTGAAAACTAAGTTCGGAAACAGAAATCTTTGATCCACACACAAATTAATTAAAATCGAAACTAAGGTAAAATAACAGCAAGAATTATATATAATACAAAACAAAGTCTATTATATTTATAATAGTCTATAAGGGTTAGTTACACCACTAATAACTCAAGAAAAACTGGACCGATTCTTTATGATCTTTGATTTGTTGGATTTCTCTCCACCTGAAATAGCAGAATAACTAGTGATTTTTTTTTTATAAAATCTATTTTTCATACACTTGTATTGAAGTGCAATTTTGATAATAACGGATTGACTGATTTTGATGAGCTATTTTTACGTCACTTCGAACTCAAAACACTTTTTTTCGCATTGACAGAAAACCTAGATTTTATTAATAACCTTTATTGACTCAGACGGTACGACGTTCGCCAGGACACCTAGTATCATGTACATTTGATAAGATTTGAAAATTGTTAGTCAATTAGTTATTTTACATTCATATTACTGAATATTTAATATAATATAACATAATGATTTAAAGAAATAAATACTTTCATACAATAAAGACGAGATAGTTCAATCTAGATATGATGCTGAAATAATTTATATGTATATAAAGATATATATATACTTACTCATACTTTTGTAATCCGATCGTTTCCTTTTCCTTAACATAATTGCTTGGTATATAACCAACAGCTCTAAAATAAATAAAATAATATTATGAAATTTTAATTGTAATATGAAAACTAGAATGTTAATATAAATGACATTAGTTGAAACACAATACTGCACACAGTAATAACTAAACTAAATAAAAAATAGGAGAGTAACAGGACTAGAAACAAATAAGGTCTCGGATTACGTCTGACGTACACTGTCGCCCACTCCCCCCCCCCCCAACCCTCCTAAATAAATAAACAAAAATATAGCCGAGGAAAATTTTGAATACCCATAACAAATGTCTATATTCTAGTACATTTCGTAATTGTAATATAATATTGAAATGACTGAACGTGAAATATACTATTAATTAGTAAGAAATCAAATACATACTATCAACGCAGTAACCTAGTAACCGTAATATTATTATATATGACCGTACTACGTTGATTAGTCATTTTTACACATATGATTACACATAGTATGTAGTGGAATGTTTGGAATGATATTACTGTTTTATTCAATTTTGATTCGAAATCGTACATGTCTGACATATCGAATTAAATACCTAATTTCATTTTATTTTAAAAATGAATATTTTTTCTAAAGACTAATGTAGAGCTTGGTTATTTTCTGAATGACTTTTGTAGATTAATTACAACTTAACTAGAAACTAAGAAACAATGAAATTTACTCTCTTGTTAAAAAAAAAAAAATTAGCAGATATGCTTAAATACTAAAAATTAAATAAAATCAAATACTAGGCAACCATGCGGCTGCCGACAGGAGTGAAGACTTTGAAAAAGACATGTATTTTATTGTTGTTTAAATAAAACCACGATTAATTAAAATTTCATAATCTGTTATTAACATGTCTGGTTTTTATATCTGTATTAAATTTGAGTAAACATAATCTGCATAGAATTAAGACATACTCTTTGTTAATTTCTGTTTTTGGGGAAAATACTTTAGATGTGGCAACACAAAACCTCAGGAATCTGCCATCATCCTTAACATTCCTTTCCAACAGAGATAAACGATAATACTCTGGCAAATGATTCTGCGACCCCAAGAAAAAAAAACTTTCCATGGAAAATTCCATGTCATTGACAGCAGGTTGAAAGCTAATGTCACATTACATTAGTAACGTGTATCTGTAAATTTTACCCTACCGAGAATTGCTCAATGCCCTTGAAAATGTTTTCACTTAAAAAAAAAAAACATGTCTATATTTACTATTGTGAACCGTAAAACATTCAAGACTTTTATGATTTACGTGACTGACTAGCTTTTTGTGAATTTAATTTCCATTCGTTTTACTAATAAATAAACTGTATGAAAATTGATTCAATTTTATCTAGGATTGTATTCATGTTCGAATAGATAATTGGTACAAATCAGTTCGGTTACAATTAAAGCGATGTGTCAAATAATATTTGAGCTAAAAGTTATTCGATTTATACATTGCATACAAAATTACTAAACTTTATCAGCGGTAGTTATGTAATTTCAATAAACACAGAAAACAATAACTCTCTATATAATAATGGGTATTTGTTAAAAGAGAAAACTTAAAAGTTAATAATAATTTTGAAATTTGTGAGTACCTACTACCACTACTAATTATAATCAGTCGTTATATCTACAATTTTTTCTATTACTTTCACATCGTGCTGGTGGCGGGCGATTCGTACCCAGCTGTTATGGCGCGACCCCCATGCACATGGTGGAAAAGTCCACAATAAAGACTGAATTCACAGTAATGTATATTTCGGGGTGTCAAGTTACGAGATCATCCAGATTAAATCCATCAGTTAACCAACACATGCGAAAAATCTGTCATAGTGACTAACAGAGCTAAGACACATCGGGTTTCGAGTTTTGAAGTGCATACCCGGAATTATCTAGAGGTGGTAGATGTGGACCGCCATGATTATCATTTATCGGCGATCGATATAATTGTTGGTTTGTACTTAATTTAAAATCAAATGAAGTAGGAGTGTTCGATATATATCGATATTCGATAAGATGCTCTCGATATATCGAATCATCTTATATCGATATATTATATATCTATACTATTTCTACTTTACTTTCATGACGATAATTCTAAATTTATACATCCGATCGTGATCACAAAAATATGCAACAGAATTGTACAAATGCTTCTTGTAAAAATGTTATATTTCAATAATTAATTATTATTAATTTAATCATTGGTGGTGGAGGGGGTAGTGATCGATATATATGTTTGATATATCACTTGTATCAATACAACATTTAAGATACATCGAAAATATCAGGTTTTTTTTAGATTAACATCCCCTGTACAGTCATCTCACCGAGCTTAGAAAAAAGGAAGTAAAGTGCATTCAAAACAAACCAAATGAATAAACCGTGTGGATATTGAATCTGGTGCATTGTAAATGTAACACTTGCGTGTACAGTTTACCGTTATCATTAAAAAACAATGATTGTACAAAGCGATTTTTTTAAATATAAAACCGAACAGTTCCTTTTAGATAATATATGTAAACGTTTAGGTTAACCTTATTTATTTTTTTCTTCTTTTTATTTTACTGAAATGTTTTGCTTTTTTTATATACGAGTATATAAATAATTATGCTTAAGTGTTTATAGCTTATACAGTAATACCCCGCTTAGCGCGACCCCGTTACGCGCGGTTTCACTATAACGCGAATGTCAAATTTTGCGCTCAAATGCCTCGCATTACGCGAAAGAGTGCGTATAAACATAATGTAAAGACAATAGATGTAATTTTCCGTAAAAAATAAGAGTATGTATTGCATAGTGTTCTTAGAATTAAAGTGATTGATTAAAATGATTAGTATTTTTTTGTATTAAATTTTGACTATGTTTAATCATAAACCTCGATATACGCGATTTTCAGTTAACGCGATTTTTTCCGGAACGTTTCCCTCGCGTAAAGCGGGGTATTACTGTATACAAATTTTATTAACAACGGTGGTTACATCTACCAATAAACTGTCATGCGGTTCGGCAGAAGTAGTAAAATGTAATTAAAATGTATATTTGGTTTTGAATAAACATTTTTTTCTTATTAAACTCCAACCTAAAGCAATACATTTATAACTATCATATGCATGATACTAGTATTTCCAATTTCGATGCACAATTTGCATTTGAAAGTAAATTGGTGATAACAATTCCACCGTTAACATTATGTACCTCCTATTAGTACTCTTTAAACTGTGTAATGCTGTTAAAATACTTAAATTGCAAAATGTCTTAGTTTAATATTTAAAATTTGATGGTACATCAGAGAAACTTTCAAATTACATACCCGTTTTCATCTTTGACTTTCCACCAATGATCCTGAGAATCATCTATAACTTCATATTCTGCGCCCTGATGATACAATATATGAAATAAGAATGCTAGAAAAGCCATCTTTTTAAAGTTTTAAACTGTATGTTAAGAGACCATTATAAATATAACGCAAAAGTAATATTTAACGATGATATGTGATTGAAAGAATTAAAGTAATGCTTGACACAAAATCTTTTCTTTTTCAAAGTCTTTGTCTAATGTAGTAACAGTAACAAACCGCACCTTTTCCAATGAAAGATCGCCGTTTTCGATCGCTTTAAATGGATACAGAGCCACGACAATTTTAGTTCTTTGTTTATCCTGAAAATGAAGTAATTTGTTTATTATTCATCAATTCTGTAATACAAACATAATTATCTCCGTTAAACACTAAGAATATATACAGTAATTCAGCTATTTAGCATACAATATTTCATGATTCTTTTTGAGGCCTATATTGTACCACAAGACGACATCAAACACATGGATAAATTTAAACAACACGTGGGTATCTAATTCAATTTATATTATTTGAATATAACAGTAATAACCAATTTCGCTTTTTTTATCTTTTGGTTACGCAACTGAAATATGTATGTAACTAACTACAATGTAATCTACAAGTAAGTAGATTTATTATTACAAATCTGATGTTTTGTCCGTAAATTTTTTTTTTTAACAATTTTTCTGAATGATAGCTTTGTTAGCATTTACTAATCTCGAATATGTTATTGAACAATTTCTGTCTATCTTTCTATCTGTATGTGTGTGTGTATGTCCGGATTTACACAAAAACGGCTTGACAGATTTTGACGAAACTTTGTACACGGGAAGTATATGTCACAATATCATGCTTGGAAATCTATATATAAATAACATAAATAACAGTGATCTCAAAATTAATATCGTCTATCTGTCCACCTGTATGTTTGTATGTCATAAAACTCAGAAACCTCAAAACAGGCTTCGTCGATTTGAATGTAATTTCGTGTACGGGAGGCATGTGTCGTTCTGAACTGCATATATAATTATATAGAATAATTTAAAATAATTATATCATAATTTTTACCTTGGGTTTCGCCGATGGAGTTCCAGGAGGTGGTCCACCTCCACCAGGCATCGTGACAGCGGCAGTAACAGCTGTACGAACAACTATATTTTATTATTAGAATAGAGTAAATCACGGTAAACAATTGATACAAGAAACGCAAAGCTCATTGCGTGTCTCATATATCCTACATTTTTTTGAAGTGTGATTTTATTTTACATAATAACATAATCTCAAATTATTTACCGTTTCTCAACGAAATATTACAATTGTATTTAGGTGTTTTGAATTAAACAAATAAAAATTACTTTTTTTCACATGTTTTGAGGACTAAAGTGTAAATAAGTGTTAATGAATGTTGACGCATTAAATTTAAAATATAAAGGATGTGTCAACCGGTAAATGTATTTAGAAATAGATTTGAGCAAAGTAAGAACAACCAATTTTGATCATATAAAAAGTAAGCATAATTCGATAATTCAATTACTTTATAGATATTATTGTCCTATTAAAAGGCCTGCCCATATATTCATATAGTATCATTATATTGTACAGGCATCGTTTTATAAAAATGAGACATATTAAATATGAAAAATAAAGATTAACTAAAATCATAAATTTCTTGTAAATTACATTGCTTTTTTTAAGACGAAGGAAATAAAGTTTTGAAACACAAAAAAATGTACAAAATAAATGATTTTCATTAACGCTTACAGTAGACATTATCAGGTAAAATGTGTAGCTAATTTCTGTATGTGGTTTCTATGAGTACATACATTTTTATTGGGATTCAGCCCAGTTTTAAGAGTTTTTTTTCATTGTTTTGTATTTATATTTGACTGTTTCCTGTTTTGTTTGCCATATTAAATAAATAAAATAAATAATTTACTAGTTTACTAAAGATTGGAATACTTTACATTGACGCTTTTAATATAGACTATGTAGTGTTAAAGTAAAGGCCTGTTAATGTTTCAAAATTGCATTGGAACAACCCTATGTATGAATAAATAAACATTCTACATTGAAAACAGGCTCTTAACCGTATAAAAACCTCATTAACTTATATATCTATGCTAATAATAAAAATGAAGTTTTGTCTGTGAATTTTGTGAAAGATGCATATTTTAGCCCTTATATTTACATCTCGAATCTGATTTCGAAAAAAAAAAAAAGCTGTTTTGACTGTCTTTGTCGATGTCCGGATTTAATAACGACTTGAGCGATTTTGATGATGGTTTGTACGCAGAAAGTCAAGTATCAAGGAGCTGTTGATTACTTATATAGATTTTCGAAATTATTTTTTGTTTACGTAAAAAAACTACTTTCGGCTTTAATTTTAAAACAGTTTGACGAATTTTGTGTGCAGAAAATATGAGTTATTATGAGCATATCGATTAATAGTATCATTTTTGAAAATTATGAAAAAGAATAACTAAAAACTCAAAAAGAGCTTCATCGATTTAAATAATATTTGGTATACGAGAAGCATGTGTGGTTCGGTAACCGATAGGCTATAAAAAAACAAAATCAGGATATCCCAGATTCAATAAGATAAGATATGTAAACGAAGTCACTGGCGCCCGCAAGTTCTTAACAGAACTGCAAACTACAAAAAGACAACGTTTCAATAAAAAAAGAAAACTATAAATAAACAGTGTTGTTACATTCTGTGTTTTATTAAGAAATATTTTTTACCTGTACCATATTTTTCAACGTGCATTACACAAACGTAAATTTCAATTCTAATATAAACATATCAGAATCATCAAAATCTAATCACCCAAAAGATTAATCTAATCGCAGTAAATAAAAAAACACAGGACATAATCACTTCACCAAAATATAAACAACTCTATAGTTACATTGCAATTTTTTACTTGGTTTATTTAAGAATTCTCATCATTTTTTTAAAATAAATATTTCCTATTGTTTATTATTCTGCGAAGACGATCGGAGATCCAATGTAGTAGAAGGTCACTATTAGGTAAACAATTTAAAATTACATTTAACAATCAAAGCATTGACACGAGCTAACATTAATTTGTTATCGAAATAATGATGGCTCTTTTTAATATGTGTATTGATTGTATGATTTTTTTTTAAATTTAAATTAAAACACGTCATAAAAACTTTAAGCTTTACATCCTTCGCATAAAAGCAAACAAAACTGCGTCGTCCAAATTACTGTGCAATATCACTTTTGCTGGCATTATTACTACACAAACGCATTATTACATTACACCTGACCGAGACAAGAAAGTGAGTGCAACGAGGTGAACGCAACCGGTGGCTGCGAGGTCACAATCAAAGGTCACACGGTGTACCGTACCCTCTAGAGCCGGGAGGAACGATGATAACGATAGACATGGTATCTTCGACTTCTTCTTCGTCACTACTATAGGTTCGTCCTCAGATTTATTAGGCAACATCGGAACGAGTTTCGATCGAGTCCGGACGTCACGCGCTACACCGCGTCTGCGACCAACTGCGAGTGTCAGCTCTGTGCCACGGCGAGGTGTAACTCCAACGATGAAGGTAAACCGTTATACACACAGTAAGTACCAAGCGGCCCGATACGGCACGTATAATGTTGTAATTCACGCTCTTATAGGTTTCTATAGTTCCGACAGAACCTAGCTTAAAGATATTTATGAATTCTGATCATGCCTTTTTTTTGTTGCTTTATGAGACTAGGATTTATTTTTATCCTTAAAAAGTGTCTCTAGAAATTGTATTATAACAATTAAGTTACTTTTCTACTTTTAAATGTTATCAATCTGTATTTTTTTCTTATAATAACGAGTCTGTATAAATGTTACGAAAGCATGTTCTGCTTATTTTTGATGACATGGAGGACGAGGGATTTGAATAGTGATTACGTAAGCAATATTTATAATAAATCTTTGTTTTAAATTATACCCAATGTTTACATAATTTGATAACGGGAATTTTGCTTAAGTTTGGACTAGAAAGGTTCTTAAGGTAAAAATATAATAAATTGCTTTTTTTAATAAAAAAAACATTCCGAATTGCAATAATTCAATTTTAATTTTGTATTACCATGGACATGGGTTTACATTCGTTGAGACGAGCGAGGGCTTTAAAGATGGTTGCGGCCTACAATCGCGAAACGATGCGCGGGCGCGGGTCCACGGTCTCCCTTTCACTTATTCCTAACTTGATAAGATAGAAGGCGACAAATTATAATGTGTACGTCATCATTAGAAACGACAAAATCCGTGCTAAAGAGATTTGTCCATCTTTCGGAAAGCCTTGCTCTATTATAAAAAAAATGTATTTTTTTATGCAGAACTCTAATAAATTTCCTAAAATTATTTTTGGTACTAACAGAAAGCAAAGTAACTTTTTACAAATACAAACCTGTTAGTGAAACTGTGCGTTAAATCGGATTTTATTCGAAATTAATGAGTTTTAATTCTTTTACACGGATCCCTAATTATTTTCGAAAATCAAACGTTCCCTAAATTACGCGGAGTAACTTCAGCTATCTACCAAAAAAAAATCCCGTCAAAATCGTTCGGAAATCACCCGAAACAAACAGACACACAGATAATAATTTCAAAAATTATATTTTTTGTATAGGTAACGTATATTACATTATAATGTATTTAGTAAAAAATAGTAATTTTGACATTGCAAACAGTAAAGTACAAAAAAGTACAAATTGAAGTAATTTTATTTATTAGTATATAGATAAAAGACAGATAAATCAAGTAGACCAGTGGTAAAGTTATTGTTTAATGCGTTATTATGTTCACCTTAATTATATATAGCTCTTTCACTCTTAGTAAAATAATATAAAATTTTGGCTTACAAAAAAAAAGTTTTCGATTTGCCATATCTAAATCAATATTCGTTACAAAGAAACATTTTGTAACAGGTATATTATATTTTTACTAACGTTTACTGTAGAAACTAGCGCACAACGAAAGGTTCATTGTTCTAATATAAATTCGCTAAAAAAAATTAAATTGTACTATCAACAAAAAAAATGTTAACCCAAGCAGATTCGAACTGGTGTCCACTGCAGTTTTAGCCGACCACCTTGACCTATAAATGGCTGAGGCCATTATTACTATTTAACATTTAGAAATTAAAATAAGTTATCGCATTTATCTAATTTTATGCTAAGCTATCTATAGGTATATATAAATAAGTAATACAAGTGTAAATCAGTTATTTATCGATTAATAAATATTTATAATTCCTCTAAACTATACTAGTAAATAAAATTGAAGTGTCTGTTTGTAATGTCAATTTTTTTTTATTATACTATTATAAATATATATGAATGTGTATACGATAGCTATACTAAAAATACAATTTTTGTCTGTCGGTCTATCTGTTTGTTCCGAGTAATCTCCGGAACGGCTGGACGGATTTAGGCGGACTTGTTTTGGTAGATAGCTGAAGTTACTCCGGGTAACTTAGGGTAATTTTAATTTGCGAAAATAATTAGGGTTCCGTGTAACAAAATTTAAACCCATAAAAAATGGAATAAAATCTAATTCAATGCACAGTTTTAAGGCCAGGTACTTGTATTTATGAGAAATGTTTTTACTTTATACTAAAAATTTTTAAACACAATAATTAATGTTCCGTATAAAAAAAAATAAACGCAGTCAGAAATATATTAAAACGCGGGCGCAGCCGAGGGCACAAAGCTAGTATTAAATAAGATACAAAGGTAGAGTATAAATCAATAAGTTCGGTTTTTTCTTTCACTATAACGACAAGATGGAGTTAGGGTATAGAAACTTGCGTTCGAATTTATTTACTTCTATACAAACAGACAGTTTCGAGTGTTTTTAAGAATTAAATCCAATGAAGTAAGTGTATAATGAATTATATTACTTTACTAGTTGCACCCGCGTTTTATATATTTTTCATTGCGTTTTAATTTTTTTATACGAAACCCTATTTTTTTAAATAAGATAAAGTAAAAATATTTCTCATAAATTCAAGCCCGTAAAACTGTGCATTGAATCGGATTTTATTAAGTTTTTTTGTTTTATTTTTTTTACCCTAAATATTTTCGATAATTATGAGGTACCCTAAGTTACCTGGAGTAACTTCAGCTATCTACCAAAAAAAGTCCCGTCAATATCCACCTAGCCGTTCCGGAGATTACCCGGATCAAACAGACAGACAAAATTTTTATTTTTTATATAGGTGTCGTGTGGTATATAGTACATTCATATCCATTTATTCAAAAAAATAATTTTGACATTACAAACAGACACTTCAATTTTATTTATTAATATAGTATAGATAGACACCGAATATTAGCATTTACTTGTTACGTCTCATTACTGTTGCTTTTTGTTTTATAATAAATTTACATTAAAATATATTTTATGTAAAAGGAAACTGATATTATATTAGTCATTTTCATTTTTTATTACTTGTAAGCTAAATCCATTTACTAATTGTTAGCTAACGTATTTAACTGAATAGCATTATCATTTTTAACCTATGTATTTTTTAAAAAACTACTTTACTACCGTAGAAATCTAGTTTTAGTGTGGTGTTCTTTATTCATATTACGAGTAAAATAAACCTTTATTGTACAAAACGACTTTTATTACATGATGGCCGCATTATCTTTTTAAATATTTGTTACTTAAAAAGTTTACGTAATAAATTATAACAATCAAAACAGTAGTGTACCTTTTGTTTTTTTTTATCATTCTTATTTCATAAAATTTTTGACACGAAACAAACACATTAAATCAAAATTATTTTAATAAAGATTTGGAATTATTCGTTTTTAGTGTAATAATTTCCTTTTTTCTTTTTATTCCGTTATAATCCGTGTACATTTAGAAGAACCGGTGACAGAGCTATTAGTTGTAATAATTATAGTTTATGTTTTCAAAAACGTATCTAAATTTAAAAAAAGTACATCAGTATAGAAAGTACACGTGTCAGAGGTGAAACTTTTTTTGACAAATTTAGGTTAAATCTGTAAGATAAATTATTGGTAAGGGATATAAATATCAAAGGTTGGGGAAAAAGAGATAAAAAATATGTATGCTCACATTCTTAAACATACTCGTATACATGCGCTCGGTTCCTAAAGCATATTATATATAACAACATAAAGAGGAGAAAATAATAATTTTACAATCAAAAAAATCGTGCTTAGTATATTTGTATCGTGTATTCTTTTTTTAATACTCGAAATCTTGACGCTTACCATCGGAATATCTGACGATCATCGCGTAATCCGACCTTGAAAAATTTAAATCACGCGCAAAGAAAAACAGTAGAAAAATATACGTACATATAGCGTCGTCGGTAAGTGTGTTCTGTGGCTGTGAATCTGTATAGCTGATTTCAAGCTCCGGTAGCGGCCATACAGACGCGAGAGAGCATCCGGGTAATGATCGACGTTCACCGTCACAACAAGCCCAACGTCGCGCCGCCCAAACACCCGAGTGATACTGACTGCGTTTTGAGTTACATATGCATACTAGAAACAAAATTAATTGAATCTTTTATGCTATCAACCATACAAGCCATAACAGACGCTCGGACCGGATCGCGTACATGGTACGGTGGACGATAGCAGTGATCAAAGTTAAAGTTATCAGTTGCCTTGCGGGCACAGTCACGTACGGACGTGATTCATCCGAAAATATCAAAAACAGAAATAGCTATTTATGAAGTATATGGGCATACAAACAGATTTATGTATATTACTTTCTATAATATGTAAGATTTTTATGACGGCATTTACGTTGCCGTAAAAATAGAAACAAATTTTTAGCGCTTCAGTAATGACGTCCGTGCCTAACTGTACTCTTTATGGGTAACAACTGATAACTTTGGTTGTCTGGTCCGGTCCGAGCGTCTGTTATGGATATTACTCTGATAAATATCACAGAATTAATTTTTTTAGATTGTATGCGATTATTCGAGTTTACCAATATTTTCACTTTCATAGTCTAATAATAGTCTAAAGATTTTGATAAAAATTACAAAAATCTCCCGCTATGTTAAATGCTTTTTATTTAATAAGTACGTCTACAACGTACTTAAAATAATATAATATAAAGTTAAAAATTAATTAAATGACATTTACATTTATACAAGAACATATACCTATATTGGTTTGGATGTTGTCTCAGATATAACACAATAAAACAATAAAATTGAACGAGTAGATTCCTATAGATAAGTTACCTATCTACATCTTACAACTCAGTCCTAATTACGAATTTTGAAGCGATGATGGCGCAACGGGTATTGCAGCTGTATTCCGCTTCAATCGACGCGGGTTTGATCCCCACCTATCCGACTCTAAAATCGGCCTGATCTTTCGGTGAAGGAAAACATCGTGAGGAAACCATAGCATGGTGGTCTGGTATTTTCTAATGATGCCCGCCTGGGTAGCTACCACCCTCAAGTTTGAAAACCTGTCGCCAAATACCGAATAGGTGTGTTCCGGCAGAATCACTTGAGAACCAGTACCATAAGGCATAGTGTGTGTTACCATCTTGGACCACATCGTCACTTAACATCAGATGAGATTGTGGTCAAAGCGCAAACAAAAAAGCACTAAAAATAAAACACATTTTTAAAAAAGTAGACACAAATTCTGAATTGTCAGGATATTTACCGGATCTTAGAGTATGGATCCACTGCAAACGTTGCGTATGCTCTCCAGCCACGAGGTACAAAGTGTAGTCAGAATTCTGCTCTGTGTAGCCCACCTGTGTACGATCTTCTATCAGCTAAATACTTATTACCGTAACACAAACACCTCACTAACTTCCACAAAAGCCTACTTCCATACACACTTAAAATTTAAAGTACATAAAAGGCGGGACAAGCGGTACTCACTTTGAAATTTTATATAACCTTACCAAGATTAAAATTAAAAACGAAAATCCGATTACAGGAAAAAAATGATTTGTAAAATAATCAATTACCAATGCGTGTTTCAAATATAATAGGTGTAAATTTACCTGGAAGGGATATCTATAAGTAGGATTCTTATCTCCGTCCCCCTCCGGTATTTGCTTACTCAATTCTCCCAGCTGGGCTTGTTCGACTGTGTGAATTGTTTCTGTGCGGATACGGCCTCGTTCTTTACGCTTCTGTGAAATATCTAACTACTCAACATTAAACCTTTCAACATTGACCACAACCACCTGAGGCGAAGTGACGATGTGGTCCAGGATGGTAAACACGCCAAGCTTAGAGGGTACCGCATCTCAATTAATGCCGTCAGAAAACACCTATTGGGTTTTAGCGACAGGTTTTCAAACTTGGAGGAACTACTCAAGTGGGCATTATTAGTAAATACCCTACCACCATGCTATGGTTTCCTCGCTAAGTTTTTCTACGCCAAAAGTTCAGGATTATTATAGAGTTAGATAGGTAAGTTCGAATCTTCGTCCATCGATGCGGAATCCGAACGCAATATCAACTGCACGATCATCGCATCTATAAAAAAGTACTATCAGGGCAACCTTATTAAGTATAAATGTATTTTTAATTGTTTTTTTTTTAATGTGTAGGTACCTTAAAAAAGCAAAACACCTAACTCAAAATTAAGAACTAGGAAAATGATATTTGAGCAATAGATTCATTTTATGACGTAGATGTGACAAGGATCACTGATAACAAAAGATGTTATCAATTCCCTATTAGATTTCAAACGAACCCAGAGATCATCACCCTTTAAAAACTACTCATAAAGGAATGAGTAATATATTGATGTGAGATTGTACGGGAGGTCCTTTGTTCTCAAAGCTGGAAACATGAAATAAGGTGAATTTTTCGCGCCCAACTTAATCTCCTAATAAAAAAATAATATCGTGTCTAAGATTTTGGAAATAACATATAAATAGGAACCTTTTATATGAGAGCATTTAATATATGCAAAACCATAATCTTCAAAACCACTGAGATAAATACCTAAAGTATATTCAACTTGGTATTACAAATATGCAGGTAATTAAGATTAAAGTCTAAAATAATGAATCGAGAAATTAAAATGTGTGTTACTTATTTACATAATATAATGAAATTCGTTTGAATACATATTAAAGGATTTTAGAAAATGATTGTATAATTAAATGCTAATAAATGCTATTTACTTTTAAAAAAATTAATACCATAGTTATGAGACTAACAGTGATCTAAACAATCGAGTTAATACTATGTATAGAAATAGCTGTGCCTGTAACTCTTTCCTGTAATATAAATCTAGTATCCTATATGTTACTCGAAGTATAAACTACTATCCTTCCATATTTCATCGAATTCGGTTCAGTAGTTTTTGAGTGATTGGCGAATAAATTTATTTCCATTAGTCTTTTATTATAAGTATTGATTCATTTACAAAGAAATTTTGACTTACAATTTTTCAACAATAACAATTAAAAATTATAGCCGGTGTTATATTAATTATATCGAAAATATGAACCATGAAAAATATGTAATATTATATACGATTAGACTGAAAGTAAAACAATTATAAAACGTAAAATAAGAATAAATTTTCATTTTATCTACAAACATTAGTTTTAAAACCGTTTATCGTAATTATACAGTTTACTGTTCAGTACGTCCATATTATAATAGGTGTAAATCACGATATGGAAATTTGAAACATGCAATCTAGCTGCTGCAGAAGCTAAATATACAGTTCATATGCAATATTTCATCTGAATGGTACAACGAATTTATTTGCGTGTCAATCGAAACTAATTAATTATTTGAAGCTACTAAATGAGGCGTACATATATTTACAGAACTTACATTAAATTCTTAGGCTGCAAAACCAAAACTAATCACATAGCATAAAAAAAAAACTTTTGTGCATTGTATAAATTATAACAAATATAATACATTTTTTTTTAATTAGTCAATACTGAATGATCTCCAAAATACACATATACCTAAATTACCTTTAAATTTTTAATAAAATTATAGACAATTAATTTAAAAAAAAATCGGACAATTCCTATCAATTATGCATATATTGGTTTACAGGAATATTCATCAATTTATATTTTCTACCTGCATAAGTTTTGTTTTTCAACGCAGCCTCTTTAAAATAAATTATATCGCCTGTCTTCTAACTTGAAGTATAGAAAAAAGACGATAATCAACAATCACTACTTATATAGTTATACTAGAACAATTCCAGGAATATAGAGAACAGCAAGTTATTAGAAATAGTGCACTAAGTTTCTTGTCTTTCTAATCCAACTGAATTGTTTAAAAAAATGATTGGTTTTCAGCACAGATAAGTGAATCATTTATCTGCAGTTTTCATTTTCGTTACGTTTCATTACGAATATTGAATTCGAATTGTATAATTCATTACACATATATTAATCCAGAATATGTGCACCAAGAAATGATAAATTAATTATTTATATAATTCTAACCGATGCATCTGTTTTTAAACGATGTATGCAGCGCGCATTCTGTCAATCACGCCAACTGTCATACAACTGACAGTTTGTTGAACGCCACAAGGTTTACGTTAGAAAAGTTAATATGGTCCTTAAGTTTTCTTAAATTTTATGCGCAAATTTTCTTATTTTTTTTAATGTAAGAACCTTCTACGCAGTATTATAAAACATTAAATAAAAGATGACTGAAATCGGTAAACCCGTTCTGAAGTTATAGCCTGCTCGTAAAAATATAGCCGAATAGAACAAAGTATTATAAATCTGTTAAACCGTCAATTTTAATATGATCAAATAAAGCATTTAACACTAAAACTCGAATATAACTAGTATTAAACATTTTAAAAGTGTAATCGAGAACCTAAAAGTTCGCTGGAAATAAATATAAATATCAATTTTTTTTAATACAAACTGAATTATTAATTAAGAAGGACATACATGATAATGTATATCATTATACAAATTCAGCCAAAATCTAACCAGTATACCCTTCATGTACGTTGCATCGATCGAAAATGAAATGCTTGTTATTAAGGAGATCGACCATTTGTATTATTTAAATATACGCATAGAGATATACTTACTTTAATCTACAGAAACTACATGAAAATATGATTCCACGTAGGCCACAAAAATACAAATCTATAAAAATTTAATGTAATAGCAATTACGCCTCTAAAATTCGCCATGAATGTGGACATTAAAAACATTATTTTACTTTATTTATTCACGGAGTTGTAACAGATGGAGCAGTAAAACTGACAAATGAATCTGATAGATATAATAAATAAATGGATAAGTTATGGATAGTTACCAGAATGCGAACCGCAAGCAGGTATGAGCTGTTAGCTGTAGTTGGAAAACTGCCGGATTCGCCGCCGGGTGTCGCACCGTTCGACGGACACACCCAACGCACGCATGCGCGTCCACCCTACACCCTTCAATATTCACCCTTGTGAAAACATCTTAAGCATTTAAGTACACGTTAGGACAAAGCAGCAGGACTGGTCTCGCTAGTAATATATTGGATAGAAATTAATGGAAACACATTGCAGCGTCGGAGAATTATTTACTCCAAACTGATAATTTAACGAAAAAAATGTGAAAGTAACATGAGCAATTGGGCAGTTACATTTCTAGGGTTAGTTTTGAGAAAGAGATAATGACATTTGAAGGAATCGGATGAATGCCGAGAATGAGGAGATAGTGGAAATGCAACTATCAAGCAATATCGACGAAAAAAACTCCAAAGAATTAGCTGCCTGAATTACAGAAAATGTGCAGTTGTGACCAAGTTGAGACGAATTTGTGACCAGCTTAAAGTCGAAAATATATCGTTACGGAGTTCAAGTCACTAAATGAGAGTAAATGTTTTTTTTTTATATAAA
Source organism: Samia ricini (assembly GCA_014132275.2). Classification (NCBI taxonomy): domain Eukaryota; kingdom Metazoa; phylum Arthropoda; class Insecta; order Lepidoptera; family Saturniidae; genus Samia; species Samia ricini. Next base: position 25,418,373 of record AP028159.1, on the reverse strand, counting down.
CCTCGACCTGTTGACTTATTGGTATGGCAAATTACCATAAAACTGCAAGAACGGTCAAACATTAAACGTATGCAATATATTTGGATATTCCTAAACAAGAAACACATTTAGAACACATATAGAATACACCTTATATGGTGGATAATTAAATTAGTTTCTTTATCTATGTTGCTAATATTTCAGATTACATAAAACTGGTAATTTCTACAAACAAATTTCTACATACAAACCTACGAAGAAAAAATATTTCGCAACTCTTAAACAACTGTAAAATTAGACCGTTCAACCGATGTGCTACAAAGAAGCCAACTATTCTCTTTCTTCGCTACCGACAAAATCCCTTTCATTTTTGAACGAAACTCCCACCCAAATAAAAACTTCAGAATAAAGTTTTATTGATGTACAAGTAATAAAGTTAAATTATGTTGTGGGTGTTGTGCGTGCGCGTACTTAGTTGAACCGCTCCTGAATAAAACGTATTTACATTGAATATAACTGAGTTCGAGATAAGTGTTAGTGATATAACGATTCATGGACATTGATGCTAACTGTGAGTAAAATCAGGCTTACACTATTTGTGTTAATATAGGCTTGATTAACAAGAAAACAAAGTTATCTACATGAGAAAAAGTTCGAACTACCTCTGCGCAAATATATCAAAGAAGCGTTAATTGCTGTGAGAAAACGCGTAAGCGCCACTATATGCATGGCGCTTAAAACCTTTTGGTCGTACACGTTTCACTAGGATTTCAAGACAACCGCTGAATATTTTAGTATTGAATTATTGATAATATTTTTATTTGATATTGCGTACTTACAATACAAATAATTATATATAAACAAACTACATAGATATAAAAAGAATACGATGTCAAAAACTAATAAAAATAAAAGGCAAGCAGTGCAATCTCCTCCGAGTAGTACCGAGTTACCAGCGACCCAGAGTGATATTCGTAGTATCGTTAAGGAAGTTATCCAAGAAGAATTCGAATCGCTTCTGGGTAAATTAAATGCCGATTTTAGCACCTTATTAAACAACGAATTAAGGTTGGTGCGGGAAGAAATGACAGAAATTAGAGATTCAATAACATATATGAGTAATCAGTATGAAGACGTTATTAAAACAAACAAGGAGATTAAAGAACAAGTAATTGACTTGCAGAATCAAAACACAACACTGAAAGGTACCATCAAAGATCTAAATGCACGAATGATTAATATTGAACAAAATGCCCGGACTAACAACGTTGAAATTCAATGTGTTCCTCAGAAAACTAATGAAAATTTACTGGCTCTTGTAATCAAACTTGGTAATATAATTAAATGCGATGTCAAGGAAGAACACATCTCACACTGCATTCGTACACCTAAGTTCAATAGCAACAGTAGTCGACCGAAATCTATAGTTGTACAGTTCACAACTGCTAGGCAGCGTGATAATTATTTAGCTGCCGCCATCAACTTTAATAAGCTTAAACCTCTGAAGGATAAATTAAATAGTTCCCATATTGGACTGGATAGTAATTCACCAATATTCATTAGTGAACACTTGTGCCCAGCCAACAAGGCGTTACATGCTGCCGCTCGTTTAACAGCCAAAGAGAAAGGGTTTAAGTATGTTTGGATCAGAGGTGGTCGAATTCATATGAGAAAAAATGACGAATCAGAGCATAAAACCATTAAAGATAAGGACTCTCTTAACAAATTAGTTTGAAATTATTCATCCTCTACTTTCAGCTTTAATTAATTGGCTAGAAACTAACTATAATTCTGCGATTTACGGATTTACTATCAAAATACTCGCGGTCTACGCACTAAGTCGCATGAATTCTACCTAAATTTAGTTTGTAGTAATTATGATATTATAGCATTAACTGAAACCTGGTTAAATGATAATATTTTTAATAATGAACTGTTTGATGATAGATACATTGTATTTAGGCGTGACAGATCTTCTGTATCATCCAAAAAAAGTGAAGGGGGAGGTGTACTGATCGCGATTTCTAAAAAATTTAATGCTGTAAGAATGTCTTCATGGGAAAGCGACGGCGAGGATATCTGGTTAATAATAGAAACTGTCACAAAGCCTACCATCAAATTTGCGATTTGTAACGTTTATTTACCACCACCAATTCAGCTAACAACATTAAAACCATTTATAGACAACTGTAATTCGGTATCAGACAAGCATAACTATCCAACATTAATATTGGGTGATTTTAACTTAAGCACTATTAACTGGAACCCACGTAGTGAGCCCACAAACACATTTGTTGGATCAAACTTACGCGAATATTTACTTGACTTTATTAACATGAATAATCTTAAGCAATGTAATAAAATCATAAATAAATATGGTAAAATCTTAGATTTAGTATTAACAGATTCACCGTCTTGTATTGTAACAGAGGCAATTGACACCTTGAGCAAAATAGATTTATACCACCCTCCGCTGGAGATACACTTTCACATACCTTGTGATGCTACATTAGCAGCTAGAAATATAAAAAAAGAGAATTTCTACAGAGCTGATTATGAAGCCATTAACAAAAAACTAGGTAACATATCTTGGAATATATTATTTTTACAAGCAAGTAGTCTGGAGAATATGCTTAATTTATTTAACACTAAAATTCGGGAAATAATCAAAGAGCATGTACCACTATATAAATTGAAAAACAATAAACAACCGCCTTGGTTCAGCAACATTTTGAAAAAATTATTACGCGAAAAAAATAAATACAGGCGGCGTTACAACATCTACACAAATCCTTTAGATAAAATCTCTCTCCGAATATGTTCTAAAATATGTGAGAAGTTGGCAAAAAAATGTTATAATACGTATATAGAACAGCTTGAAAAGAACATAAAGAAAAACCCTAAGCACTTCTGGGCTCACATTAAAAGCAGACGTAACCACTCAGGCAATTATCCAGCTTCTATAACGGATGGGTGTTCAACTGTAAGTGATGGAAATGACATGTGTAACATGTTTGGCTCATTTTTTTCATCAGTATATTACACTGACTGTCAATCAAACACCATAAATTACGATTTTTCAAACTCATTGTTTTTTAATAATTTATTAATAAATTCGGATAGCCTCACAAACATACATATCGATATTGAGGACACTCGTAGAAAATTAAAACAGTTAGATATATCTAAGGGAACGGGAGCAGATGAGATCCCTCCATTATTTTTAAAAAAATGCGCAGATCAATTGGCTTATCCAATTAGCTGCATTTTCAATAAATCTCTCGAAACAGGAATATTTCCTACACAATGGAAACATGCAAAAATAGTGCCTATCCACAAAGGGGAAGCTAAAAACTTAGTTAACAATTACAGACCAATATCGATACTTCTGCACTTGCAAAGGTTTTCGAATCACTGATATGTCCTGTAATAAGAAATTACTTTAAGAAGTATGTATCTTGCCATCAACATGGCTTCATACCAGGAAGATCAACCAGTACTAACTTAGTGCTGTTTGTAGAGGAAGTGATTGACTCTATTGATAAAAATAAACAAGTAGATGTTATTTATACAGATTTAACTAAGGCTTTTGACAAAGTTCCACACAATCTACTTCTTCTAAAACTTTCTGCGTATGGATTTAATAGTTCCATCCTTAAATGGTTAAGTTCCTATTTAGAAAACCGTACGTTTTATGTGGTTGTTAATGGGTTTACATCAAAGACATATAACATTTTGTCAGGCATTCCTCAGGGTTCCCATTTAGGTCCAATTTTATTCAATATATTCATAAATGATTTGCCACAAAATTTTCAATATGCAACACCATTCCTGTATGCGGATGATTTGAAAATCGCATGTGTAGTAGATTCACAGAATGATGCAGATTCGTTACAAAAAAAGATATAGATATGCTCAGTAATTGGTGTACTGGTAATGGCATGAAATTGAACATAAATAAATGTACTCACATGATATTTACCCGCAAACATTCTCCAAATAACTTTAAATATCATATACGCGGGACATATCTTGAAACGAAAGAGATCGTTCGGGATCTGGGAATACTATTAGATCGAAAACTTACTTTTGTACCACACTTTGACAATCTTAGTAAAAAAGCAAATCGAGTTCTTGGCTTCGTTATTCGTAACTCTAAACAGTTTCGAGATCCTACGACAAAGATTCATTTGTATTACACCTTAGTGAGAAGTATATTGGAATATTCTACGGTAGTATGGCGTCCACACTTTGCAACACACACGCTACGATTAGAACGTATTCAAAAAAGATTCACCAAGCACTTAGCTTATTGTTTATGCGTAAGGAAAAAAGACTCCAGCTATCTTAAATTACTAGACAGATTTAAAATTCAAAAATTAGAAACTCGCAGAAACATTTTCGATCTAACATTTTTATTCAAAATTCTTAACAACCACATAGACAGTCCTGAACTGCTGAACATGATTGGGTTTAAGATTCCTCCTCGATACCCTCGCTACTCAATTAACCTTCTTAACTGTCCGTTTAGAAAAACAGTTTTAGGTATAAATTCGCCTGTCTCTAGAATGAGCAGAATACATAACAAATACAAAAACTTGGATTTATTTAATATCACATTATTCAAATTTAAACATTTAACCAGGTCACTCGAACTTTAACTTAACTGTAAAAACAACTTAACTTTAAATTGTAAACTTAAATTATTACTTTTTTGGCTTATGCCTTTGTCAATAATATTGATTATAAGTCAAATGTATAAAAATTAGTTCGCGCCAATAGAATAAGAAAGCTGTGTTTACTATTAAAGTTGTACATCCTATGTAAGTAAAGTGTGTATTTATATATAGAACTATTCGATGTAACAATTATTGTAAACCAAAATTATAAAAATAAATAAAATAAAAAATATGATTACGCCACTAATCCAACAACGAGCACGATGACATCTACAGAAAAAGAAAAATTCTCGTTCTGCAACTAAACTTAAAAGTATAAACACTGTTTTTGTTTATTAATTCCCCTTACTTGCTCACTATGATTTTTGTTTTAATAAACCGTACTTATTGCTAATAATTTCTAAGAGGTAACCATTTGAAATATTAGGCAGCCAGCTTGAATTTTCTATTGTCTGAACACTATAATACTTAATCCAGGCTTATGTATAATTTACGGTTAACCTTTTGAAAAAATATTATCGCTATATCTTTTAGTATTTGTGGTTTGTTATCACGCAACCATAATAAACGTTACATAACAAAAAGTTACCCGTTATTTACATGTAAATAAAGTAATCATACGTCGCACCATATACTGTATGCTTTACTTGGGAGGCCATTAAATTATATTGCGATATTTTCGTCTCATCAGTACATAATAAAATTATACGAAAAATAATATCGAAATATGCATTGTTATTCATTAAATAATGCTCCGTCTTCCTTTTTTGTTCTTGTGAGCAATGCTTAGAGTATAAACATACATATATAATATAAAATATTCAATACGACACACGAGATGTAGTAGTAGCTAACGTAAATTCAGAGTTCAGAAAAAAAATGACTGCAAGAAACTAAAAATAAGTAATTTCTATTTAAACATTTCTTCTTCTTAAATAAACATTTCTAGAAATATCCGTCTGTGTTGACCAGGCATCACCGCGAAAGTATTTACTAAGTAACTAACTATATATAAAAGTAAGTAACTAAAGTAGTTACTAAGTATTTAAAAAAGATAATTATAAAGCATATCTTGGAGTAACATATTTTTTTAATCTATAGCAGTGATTCTCAACCTCTTTTTTTGTTGCGGCACATATTTAACGATTTCAAAATTTGGCGGCACACAAAGAAAAAGATAAAAATTATTTACTTACTAAAAATAAAAATATTTTTAATACGAAATTTGAGCTTGATGTTTTTTGATAATTTCATTTATATTTGGTCGTAAAAATGACAATGCTACTCTCATATCGTCTTCTACATTTAACAATCTTGATCTTTTTTTAGTTTTAATGTTGGTTAATGCTGAAAATCCGAATTCACACAAATAAGGTGTGGAAAATTGTAATAATATGTTTAAAGCTTTTTTGGCTATCATTAAATAATCGCATCTGATGTTAATCTCAAATGAATTAATTGATTCTTCTGAATGTTTTAAAATTAAATCTGGATTATTGGAAAGCAAAATGAGTTCTTCCTCTTCATTCAAAGTTAAGTCAAATACAGAAGTATCCGTTATGAGAAATGGATTACGAACCCAATCAAATTTCTTAATATCTAATTTTGGGAAATAATGAATAATTCTCTCCTCTAATGTTGTAAAATGATCAACAAAAATTAATTTAATAGTTTTATAACTGTCTTTAGGGACTGACTCAAACTTTTCTAAATTGCCTTCCTGAGCTTTATTTTTCCATAAAGTTACTTGTTTTTTGAATACCACCAGCTTATCGGTTGAGTTTAAGATATTTTCATTAGGCCCTTGCATACTTGAATTGATGTTGTTAAAAATATTTTTCTTTTTAAATGATATAATTTAATAATATTTACATTATTATATATTTGCAAAATTTGGCGGCACACTTTTGAAATTTGGCGGCACACAAAAGTGCCGCGGCACAGTGGTTGAGAATCACTGATCTATAGTAATAGATAACCTACCACTAAAGTCCAGGAAAATCTAGGCTAGAGGTAAAATAACTGTGAATGGACTATACTTCATTCACACCCGCTTGCATATACTACATTCTTCGCACTTGCACCTACAGCAGATTTTTTATGTATCTGGCAAGATAAATGAACTCTAGAAACTGTCTGGCTACTGAGAAAAAACATCAAATTATTTCCCTAATTGGCATGTATAAAAATCAGCTTTTATACTATAATGAAACTATAATTACAATTTATTATAGTTTAAGAGTGTATTCTGAGTAAATGTATAAAACTGAGCTTTATATTAAAAACGAATTTGAGGTGCAATTTTTTACACCTTTACTATTTGTTATTTGCCAAAGCAACCATTACTCAAACTTCATAGTAGGCATTGTTCTTACCTATGTTGTGGGCATACACAGAGAAACTTTCAGCCTTTTTATAATTGCAAAGGTCTGGCTGTCGCAGGCTCTTGGGCTATTCATTGTAGCAGGATAGGTTTTGATATAAAAATATCAACTGGCGCACTTGGCCAGCTAAATTGACACCTATAATGTGATGGACATGTGATGGACATGTCGAAAGAATCCCTTGATTTTCAACTTTTTTGTTATTACCTACTTTGGACTACTCGAGAATTCTACCTTGGATAATGTAACAATAAACCTTTATATAATTTCACAGCATAACAAAAATAGTTGTTTCACAATTGTTCCTTCCTGAATTAATAGAAAAATTTATTGTCTAAATTACATCATAATTTAAATGTGCAATAACATTTGTTCCTTTACATAATTTACACTAAAATTGAATGATAAGGTTCCATTGATCTAGTGATGCCATTGCATGAATCAAAGAGTATCAAAATCCTGATAATATTGTGTCCATAACTACAATTAACGCCACTTTGGAATTAAATGAAAAGAAATTTATTTAATGGACTTGTAAGTGGTCTCAAGGAAAACTTTGTCCACTAAAGCAAATTTATCATATATCTTTTAAATTTGTTTTAAATTTTAACTTTTAAACTCCCCTTATAGGTGTTTGAAACTATCAGGGGGCAGTGGTAAACCCAAAGAAAATTAAGGAGCATTGAGATAGAGCAGAATGGGCTTAAGAAGGTTTGAAAATATAGTCTAAAAAGCCAATAAAATTAGGATAACTAAGAGTCCCCTTAAACAAAAACATATTCTCAAGTTAATGGGTAAGTGAAATAAGGTTGAGAAACTGTGCTTTAAAGAGACTTTGCTACTCTGAGTGCCTTCAGCATTCGCCCTCAAAGTCACAGTGAAGCTGTAAAGGCCCTTCCGGTCAACAGCTCTACCTAGTTAGAAAAAAGCCTTTGCTATTATTAAGGCAAACTCTATGTAAGTCTGATCATTTTAAATAACTCTCACAGGAAAACTACATACCTTTACTTCTCTACATCAAATCCTTAGTCCGCAAAAAAAAAAACATTACATAATATTAGTAAACTCTTTGAAATAAAACTGTAACATGGTTACATGATAAAAATATTGGTGAACATATGTAAATATAATAAATAGAAAATATTTTTTCCTTATGATACTAAGCCCCATAACAACTAGTAGATGAGTGTTAAATTGTCTATTGTGTGACAAATGGCTGTTCTGCTTAGGCTTATTTCTGATTTTATTTGATATTACATTGACTTTTAGAATCTATAAATAAATCAGTTCTTTTTAACATTTGGTATGCTAAAATACTAACTATATATTTTACCTTAACTATGATTAACAAAACAACAGTCTATATTTATTATTTAGCTATTGATATTTGATATAGGAAACTTAACAATAATAAATAAATTACAGAAGTTAAACATTTTAAGTATTTCACAGGAGTATTTTTTAAATTAAGTTATTATTATTTTGAAAAGGTTGACATAGGACATATCTACATAATTATATAAGGTTTTTTAGTTCAGACAAATTTTTAAACCTTCAATATTGATTAGATTTTTTTGTTTTATTATATTGTGAAGAATAAAAATTATTTAATTGTTATTTTTTTTACTAGAAATGTATATAATTAAACACTCCATAGCTCACAGTAGAGGTTCAAAGTATAATTTAAAAAATCTGGAATAATGTATTTCTTAAATTATTGTTAATATCTTTTACACTTTGCTTAATTGGACAATAAGTTAAATTTATTTGGCAATAGTACTGAAGCAATAGACTGCCTCGGAGGTGCAGTTGTATTATGGCATGACTGTCATACTGAGGTCTCTGGTTCGATTCCTGCATCAGATCAAGTAATAATGGAGTTTTCTACTCAGTATCATCCCCGAGTCTGGAATTTGTGCCTGATATGGTGATGGGCTTGCCCCTGTCACATCTGGGACAGAACTAAGCTCGGCGAAATGTGGGTGGTACAGTTCACGATTTCACCGTTTTATAATTTTTAAACGATATTTTAAATGTATAGTAAAATTTAGCAACACATAATTTAAAAATCTATATGCTTACCTCGCCATCTGAATCATAATAAATAAGAGCCCGACGAGTCAGCACAATCCAGCGTTCTTTGAAATTCACAGGAGTAAATAACTTTTTGTTTTGAGATCTTTTCACCATAAATGTTTCTAATAGTATCTCATCCTCATTTTTCCCGGCCATAATCACTATAAACATTAATAAAGAACTTATTAGTCACATGAGCAAAAGCTTTAGAGCGTATACAGTACCGGTAAATTATATTTACCGGTATTGTTTGATGAAAGGACTAAAAATAAAAAAACAACTTACAAAAATAATTGTTTAAGATTTGATTATTTGCACTTTTATTAAAGTCCTATGGCGTAAAATTATATAAACAAATGTTTGTATTACTGTTAAATGAAAAAGTTTTTAAAACTATTCAACCCCGAAATAAACTATAGATTACCACTAATATGCCACTAAAACTAAACATTCCAAAAGAAATTCCAAATTTTGAGTAAAGGTAGTCGAAAATGTCAGTATGACACAAGACACAACACATTCCATAGACATTTTTTTTTTTTTGGTTCCATTTATTCCTTTTTTACACAGATAGCGAGAATTAGCATATTAATATAAAATAAGGTAAGTATTGTCCGGTGAAATACAATCATCTCTAAAGTTTACTTTCCCCTCCTGTCCCTACTGATTTTTTTGTACTACTTTCTGGATAGAAAGTAATTATCGTACTTATATATAGAAAATAAGAAAATATAATATATTGGTCAAATTAAACGGTATTTAAATATAACCGTATGACAACTCGATTTTACTATCCTTTCATGTAAACACATAAGACCGTACACAATTTAATGTAATAATCGGAGATATGTTTACATTTTCCCTTTCACATTAAGCACGAACCTTCAATACAATTTCTCTTGCATTACTTGAAAACGTCTGTGGAATGATTAAAGCAATAAAAATCCTTATTTCTACTCTAAAATTACAGCGCTTAGATTCGACAGAATCGCTTGACGTTCTAATGAGGGTCTGTAGTGCCAACATATAGAAAAGATAGCCAAGGGACAAGTTATAGTGAAAGGACTATATCACATAAAACGCCATCAAAATTACATAATATACAGTCAAATACTGCAAAAATGAATTGAATTAAAAACAAGGACTACAACATGACAGACCAAAATAACGCCAATCACCCACATTCCATAGACAATTTTCTTTGTTTCACTTAATCCCTTCTAAGAAACAGGCAAAGGTCCATCGCCCATGCAACCAAGTCTGACGTAGAGAACACTATTTATAAATGTTGTAACAAAATGGTGGCATTCTGTTCCATTCGTTTAAACGCAAGTGATTGGGTACTACCAAATTTTCTCTCCGTGTCACAACTTACTATTAATTTCACTTGTATACTATAACTAAACTATATGACATAAAATGCCACTAGATCAGTGGTCGCCAAACTGTGGCCCGTGGCCGATATCTGTGCGGCCCGCGACGTAAGCAGACTATTTTGGTAGAAAATGACGCCAAACCGAGTTTACATATAGTTAGTGCATTAGATTGTCAAAAATAACTTTATAGCATAGATATGATTGTTATTGCCATTAAAAGCCTATAGAGAACTCGCGTCTGACAGCTTCACAAAAAATGTCAATTAACGGCAAGAACACCACCAACACCATTACGCCTGAGGAACCAAGACGTGCCACGGTCGAGCCACGTTAAATACCTGGGGGTGTACATAGACCGCATAATGACCTTTAAACAGCAGGTCGAGTACGCCAGAGGACGAGCAAAGTCAGCCCGCGCCCTCTTGAACCCTATACTCAACTCTTCGCTACCTACGAGAACTAAGATTGCCATATACAAGACCTACATACGCAGCCGACTAACATACGCATCACCGGCGTGGTATGTGTATACGTCGGCCACAAACAAGAAACGCCTCCGGGCACAAGAATCCTTGTCGCTGAGGACAATACTAAAGGCCTCCGCTTCGTCAGGAACGACGTCATATAACGTGGCCTGAAGTGGGAGGATCTTGAAACCATCATAAGAAGACTGGCCACGACACTGTTCTGGCGGGCGGATGCGTCGAGCTTTCCCTTGGTCCAAGGGGTCGCTCCGATACACGCGAGACCACCGGACAGTAGGACGAAACCATCGCCAAGAAACTTAACCATCCCCGGGATTGAATGAATAAACAAGGAAAGATCGCGACCAAAACCTGCGTCGTCCATGCCGAATGGCTGCGCAATAATTGAATCTGGCACAAGTGTACAAAATGACACTATGATACAGACTCTCCTTTCCCTAGTCATTGATATCATCTTAATGAATCCTCAACAACTACCGTCCAACGTTGCCAAAAAACTTACCCAACTCCTATCCTTTAAATCCCACCACGGATCAGTTGATCATCTTACAGTGGAATACCCGGAGCGTGCGATCTAAAAAGCACGAACTGGTCCACTTAATAAATAAATTCCAATCATCTGTCATTGCCGTCTAGAAGACGTGGCTTATATCGGGATCCCATTTTTGGATCTTGGGCTATTCCTATTTCAGGGACGACTAATAATTCGGACGAGCAGTTGGAGTTGAAATTGAGAAACAGAGTTGCATACTAAAAAACTAAATTATAAAACAGCAAATCGAGTTAACCAAAAACAAAAAATACATATTCAAAAATATAATTTGTTAAAAATATGTTAGTATAAAAATTGTATTCCTTTTTAGTATTTTTTAATACTAAAAATTATAAATGCTTATTGATCTGAAAAATATATCAATTTTAACCCGTTGGCTATTGACCTTGCCCAATTGGGCAACTTTTTTGAAAATGACAGATTGGAAAATATGACTTACGGACATTTAACTTTTGGCGCTCAATTTATTGACAAATGGCACTTGACACTTTGTTTTTATACACAGCACTTGAAACTTAGATTCATAACGCACAATCCTACACTGATACAACAATTATTTCCCATAAAACGGTGGTCCATTACGTTGAAATATGGACAGCGAAATTCACAGAAGTGAAATCCATAGATAATGTAAACAAAGCCATTGTTTGCTTATAAAAATATTTTTAGAAAAACCAGAAACAATTTTTTCTACAATTCAAATTTAATTACAAAAATTAAATTTAATTCAATTTGTTTTTAAAATAAATATTTTTTTATTCATAAATTTGGTACGTAAGTTATTTTTCAATAAGTTATCCAGCCCATATATGGCGCTACAATAAAATTACACTTTTATTAGAAAAAAATTCTAGTAAGCAAAAATATATAAGAACTGAAATAAAATAATCCTAATAAGTTTATGTTCTTATTTTATTTATTTATGTCCTGAAATACGACAAAGATTGTATCTTACTTTTCTTTTTCTTTGGTTCAATTTATTCCTTTTTAAGGAAAAGGCAAAGGTACTAGACAATGCAGCCAAGTCAGACGCTAGGAACACTATCAACAAATTAATGGGGGAACAAAATGGTGGCCTTCTGTTACGACCACAACGGGAATTATTGGGACATTTCATGCTAAGTGTCATTGTTTTCACTTCACTTCACTTGTGTATCATAAAACACTATATCACATAAACTGCCACCGAAATTACATAATATATGGACAAATACTGTAAAATAATTAATTGAAAATGAAAACGACAATATGACAGACCAAAATCGCGCCAAGCACCCATCTAACATATCTACGTATAAAAAGATTTTTTTTATTTACCGCAGAATAATAAAACTCCTTGCAGGAGCTTGGCCTATCGCAAATAGGTGCCTCGCTGTGTACACGTTACACAAATTCTCGCGCGATAAATATCTATTGTGACGTAGTGAAGTTAAAATTTAATTTATAAAATAATCTATAGCTTATCCTTGCCATTTCTTTCTCCTTCTTGTATATTTGTCTGTACTGTAAATTGTATATAACACAAACCATTTTTTTACTTTTTAAGAGTAAGATTAAGATTTTAACTTGTCAAATTTCGACATAATCAAGTGCAATTTCTAAGAACATTTTTAAAACAAATTACATACATTGTACGAAGACCAAGGTTCAACGAAGACTGATTTTTAATAAAAAAACATGTGGCAATTTAGACCCGGCCTTATGACTATGATATGATAAATATGAGTTATTTCTATATTTTACAATAATTACAGAAACATTTTAAAACAACAATACATCATAACAGAAAGTCCTGCTGAATTAGTTCTTACTCCTTAGTAAATTAAAACGGAAATCATCAGACATCTACATAAAACCAATAATGGCGCACCCACTTTTCTACATTATAAAATAATGAAAATAAAGCATTGAATATAGAATAAATCAGAGTAAAACAAATTAATTTAACAAAATTATATTCGAAATAAAATATAAAGAATTTATCATAATTTATAGTCTTACACATCGTCTCAAGATTTATAAGTAAAATTTAACAGAATAATGATAATTTATATAATACATGAAACAATTTTCATGTCGAGAAGTAAATAAAAATATTTTTGTATTTATTTTTACACTCATTGTAAATAGCCTATTGTTATTATTGTTTCATTACAAATTAGTTGTACTCGACATTGCATTCGACATACGAAAGTTTGATCACAATCGAATACACAGTTTGGGAATAGCAAACATACTTTACATTCATGTATTACTGTAGTAATGTATACTGTAATATTATATTGTAAAAATATTTCTTGTATGTTATCGCTACTGCTTAGAAACAGTATATTTAAAATAGTAAAATTAATAAATATTTTATAAATTTAATAATAAAATTAATATAAATAACTTGAACTGTTAAATACATTATTCTGAATTTTGTTATAAAAAATTCGTTAACAAAATTGGCCACAACACAGAAGCACACCTTTTGCCTTAAAAGACACGTATGAATGGCCGTAACAAATTATCTACGTAAGGTCATACATCTGAAACAAAAGACTATCAACAAACCTTATTGGGTGTTAATAAGGTTCATTTTCGCTTGCCATTTTTTGACAGATGGTTTGTTATGAGTGTCAAAGTGTTAATACATTTTCAATTCTTGAAATTTTATATTGATAAATCGATACATCGTAATGTTAAATATCGCTCAAATATATCGATACATTGAATAATTAATATCGATATTTTGATATTTTTCAACAAGCCTAAGTGATATAATTCTGTGACTCTGTTGTATTAAACAGCGATCAATAAGTATCAAAGATAAATAATAAAACTAGGTACTTTTGAATCGAAGAAAAGACTATAATATAATACTGGGTTTGATTAAAATCAAAGAATTGAGAATACATTCATCATTGTAGAATTATCAACTTAGTGTTATACGTTAGTATATTTGACAAAAAAGGTTCTCTTTGATTACAGTTGCCTTGTGATTATCCAAAAATGTCTTCAGAAACTACTCAAGTTAGTTCTTTACCTCTTCCTCCTATGCAGTATATAAATTTTTACACTGATGAAAACGTACGAAGAAATAGAGCTCCGCTACCGCCACGGCCTATTCATGATTCTTACTCAATGTTCGGGCATCCATTTAATGCCGATGATGCTATAATCCGATCTTTGGAGAGTCAGGTATTAAATTTAGTTTTTACATCTTATAGATAATTTCCTTATTAATTATAATACACAATTAATGTTAATGTATAATTTATTATAGGGCTTTCGACGTTTATACCCAGTACACTTTGAAAGAAGAAGAGAGCTAAAAAAACTAAACCATTCTTTGCTGGCAAATTTTTTAGATTTATTAGATCTGTTAGTGCACTGTCCAGATTCGCCTAAAAGAGCAGAAAAAGTTGAGGATCTGAGCCTTTTATTCATTCATATACATCATTTATTGAATGAATTCAGGCCTCATCAGGCAAGAGAAACTTTGAGAGTTATGATGGAACTACAAAGACGCCAGCGTGTGGAAACAGCTACTAGGTAAAAAGTTTAATTATAAGATGTAATTAATTTAAAAATACTTAAGTGGAATAAATTTTTGTATTCACAATTTTTGAAACTTCAACAAAGTATAGATTGCCAGTTCTAATTTTATATACTTTAAAATGATTTGTTGTATTTATTTAACATGTATGGTTACTCTTAATTAAACATTTTATAAAATCTACTTTGAAACTGTTGGTAACTAAGTCTTAATTAAGTGACTATTTTTTCGAAGTGTAAAAACCATGTAGGGTAAATATTTTTCAAAATTACAGATTCAAAAAACATCTGGACAAAGTGCAAGATATTCTTCAGAATGCCCTTCAAAATTTACCAGATCAAAACGAAATGGAATCCAACTTTAAAGTGCCTGTAGAAATGCTCGAGCAAATGGATAGCAGTTTGAATAATGTAGCTAATGCGGACCCTTGTTATGATCTTGATAGAATAATGTGTAATGTTATTGATAATATGAGGTAATCAAAATATCGGCAATCTTTAAAATACAAGTAATATTTAAAGAAAACATTTTTTTTTTCTCATTGTTCCTCTATATATAATGAATGACTTTTATTGATACATTTATATGTATATATTTATACCTCATAGTGTACTATCACTACCTTTTTTTTTTTTTTTTTTTGACGGGGGGAAATGCATTTACGCACTCACCTTACCTATTGTATTAGTGAGAGCAAGTCTCTCCAATACAATAGGTAAGGGGGGGCACGGAGTGACGAGTTCCGTGCCAGTGTGGGGCTCAAACCCGGGCGAGAAGCGCCCGGGAATACCCACTAAAACCCCCCGGGGCCGTCCGCCGCATTTGGAGTGGGGGCGATACGGGGTTGCCAGGCATGTCGCCGCGTCGCCCCCTGCGGCAAACCCACCAGGCCCGTCGGTGCAATGGCCCGGCGGGGATGGGGGGAGAACAAAAGCTCCTACCCCCCCACCTCTTAGCCCGCCCCCCCAATGGGGAGGCCTGACCTGTTGGTCATCAACCGGGGGGAGGAAGTACTTCCTACCCCCCATATACTATCACTACCTACTATTTAGTAGTAATTGCTTCAATTCTTCTGGGAAGGTTATGATTCCGTTACCTATTGTATTGGGTCCTTACCTATTGTATTGGGGGGGACTTCCGTCTCACTAATACAATAGGTAAGGCTAGTGCGTAAATGCATTTCCCCCCGTCAAAAAAAAAAAAAAAGTTATGATTCTCATTAATCTCTTGTATGTTTTGTATTAACTGTATGGTAACCATAATAAAAGCAATTAAAAGGCCATATTAGGGAGATTTCTCTTCATGCTACAAAAGCAATTATTATCGACTATTCATAACATAACATAAGCTCACGCCTGTTATCCTCGAAGAGTTAGGCAGAGGTGAAATATCGAATTACACCACCCACATTTCGCCGAGCTTAGTTCCGTCCCGGATGTGCCTGGGGGCGATCCAGTCGCCATATCGGGCATAAATTCCAGACTCCGGAATGATAATAAGTAGAAAAACCCCATATTACTTGACTCGACCCGGGGCTCAAACCCGAGACAGAACGACAGTTGTACGGTAATACAACTGCACCACCGAGGCAGCCTATCGACTATCCTACCTCAGGAAATCTTGTCGACTAAATAAAACTGCAATTAATATTATAAATAAAACAAATCTTATTTGTGTACTAAAGGTTATTTTTATTTTTTTTTTTTTGCAAGAAATCATGGTTTTGAGTTATTAATCCCCATTGACATGTAACAGTTGGCAGGTGAAATCCGTTTTTCTTGTTATTTCCTGAAATATTGCTGCAAGAATAAAATTACTCACCACAAAATAGCTGGAATTAACAAACCACGATTTTGAACTGACACTTGCTGGCACTCCTCAATTACTACTGCATTGGAGTCTAATATTAAGTCTTAACTACTTACACATTGAGGACAGGCTTTGATTCGACGTGTGTAGAATATGTTACTATAAAATATTATTAAATAGCATTTAATTGTTACGATACTGTTAAATTGAATAATTATTAGGATACCTTACCTTATTTCTGAAAATTACTATTGTACATTTATTCCTGTGAAAAAAAAAATGACTACAACTAAACCAATTTCACGTCATCCACGATAGCTGCAGATACCTGAAACTTCAATAAAAATTGGAAAACAAAGGAAATGGTTCTTTAATTGGCAACACTGAAATAAAGATCGACTCGACGACCGCTCAATCACTCCACACTAATAATATCAGAACAACACACTTCCATGAACTGGTAATTGAATTTTTACGGCATGTCTTCAAATTCCAATATAATTTCCATCACGCATATAGGAAGAGAAAACTTGTCTCTTTCAAGTGATTAGATAAAATTTAATTTTGAAAGAGTTTGAAAATCAATCCGGATTCAATAGAATCCTTTAGTGTGTTTGCTATTTAGGGTATTTTTCTCAAATCAATCCGTTATCACCAGCGTCATATGGGTAGAGTTTATCGAGTAATAGTTAGAAGTTATTGCGCCTTCTGTAGGGCATTCCGTTGCCTCGATAGTCGCGTCTACCATATCCTCCCCTACCCCTTCCAGAATTAGACCCAGAAAACCTCCCAGTGTTGTTAAGCCTCGAGCTATATTTGCCAGACGGTGGCGTGTACATTTTCATGTTCCTGTCGCTACTGCGTGATCGTTTTTCATTTGACTCTTTATCGTTTCCATTATCGAATGTAATTGGACGATGACGCTTTGACGGCGATTGCTTTTCTTTCTCTTCAGAAGCAGATGACAGTTTTTCCTGTAACAATGGCAAACATATTAAAATGTGTATTTAATAAAAATTTCTGCTAATGCCTATAATATAAATATATTTTATTCGATTAATGTTCGCTGGCTTATGCTTGAGATTTTTTCTGCATTGAGTTTGGGACCAGAGAGAAAATTAATTGTGACATACATTGAGATACAGATTTGCCGTTGCCAAGTTTGTTCTAAGAATAATTTTTACTGCCTCGGTGGCGCAGTTGTATTACGGTGCGACTGCCGTTCTGAGGTCTCGGGTTCGATCCCCGGGTCGGGTCAAGTGGTATTGGGTTTTTCTACTCAGTATCATCCCGGAGTTTGGAATTTGTGCCTGATATGGCGACAGGCTCGCCCCCTGTCACATCTGGGACGGAACTAAGCTCGGCGAAATGTGAGTGGTGTAGTTCGCTACATCACCTCTGCCTAACCCTTCGGGAATAACAGGCGTGAGCTTATGTTATTTTTTAAGAATCACAATTGTCAAGTACACCAATTTGATGTGTATATCTCTTAAGATGTAACCTATTTTCATCACCATGTATATTTATTTGTAGGTTACAAATTATTATCATTTTTCTCTACTTACATTTAATTAATTAGGAATATGTGTTATGAATATTGTAAGAAAATCTAACTGAGGGTGAAAACCCCGATCAAAATCTTTCACGTAATTTAGAACTGATAAATAGTTTTTTTTTTCTATTTTGATAAAACGACTTTATGACGACATCACTTATTTTCAATGAATCTATAAATTATAATTACCTCTTTTTCAGCCTTATTAGTAGACTTGAATGATAATTGCACTTTGCTCTTGAAACTAGGTGGTGTCCGAAATATGTCCCTGATGAGGGTGTTTATATTGGATGTAGTTTTCAACGCTACAATCTTTAATTTGTTTTCTTCGGAATTAGTGTCATCTCCTTTTTGAGCCTGCAATTAATTATGGAATATTAACAGTAACCAAAGCATTGTAAAAAAAGAAGTTAGGTTTCAGTAATGGATTACGGAGGCAGGAAGTATATCCTGCCCCCCGGACTGATGACCAGACGGTCATGCCTCTTCTTGAGAGGCGGGCTAAGAGGTGGAGGGGAAGTATTCTCCTCCATCCCTACCGGGCCATTGCACGGACGAGGCCTGGTGGATTCGCTGCAGGGGGCGGCGCGATGCTTGCGAAAGCCACCCCGTGTGGCCCC
Organism: Samia ricini; assembly: GCA_014132275.2. Taxonomy (NCBI): domain Eukaryota; kingdom Metazoa; phylum Arthropoda; class Insecta; order Lepidoptera; family Saturniidae; genus Samia; species Samia ricini. The sequence goes on along the minus strand of AP028159.1, from coordinate 25,399,316 downwards.
CATCCCAAATGCAGCGGACGGCCCCGGGGGGTTTTAGTGGGTATTTCCGGGCGCCTCACGCCCGGGCGAGTCCCACACTGGCAAGGAGATCGTCACTCCGTGCCCCCTTACCTATTGTATTGGGGGACTTCGGTCTCACTAATACAATAGGTAAGGGAAGTGCGTAAATGCATATCCCCCGTCAAAAAAAAAAAAAAAAAAGTTTCAGCAATGGAACGAAGAATATGGTATGCTGAATAAATCTGTCAATTACTTCCGATTTCAAGTAACATGATTGTAAATATATCAGGTAAAAAACTTTTTTAATTTAAAAAAAACACAGACTTAAAAAGAATAAACTATAAAAAGACACTAAAAATTCAATTAATAATTAAGAAATCGGTGTCGATTAATTATTCTTTAAACTCACTCTAGTTGTTTATTTAGCTTATATGTAATTGTGATAAAGTTTAGGCAGTTATTTCCATTTGTTTATATATGTAATGGGTATATTGGTTAACTCTAGCTGGCACCGACTACAAAATTAACGAAGCAGATTAATAAAGTAGTTATTTATTGTATTTTTATAGTTTATATTTTTCAAGTCGGTTTTGTTTTTAATTAAATAAGTTTTTTTTTAATACTTTTTAGTTTAAGTATGTACTTTTAGATTTAATTGTGAAGTATACTTCATAGCTTTGGAAACGAATATAATGAAACAAATATAATTTCTATAATATTCGAAGGTTTATCTCAATTTCTCTGAGTTACACTGATCCTGATCCTGATCTGCTGGAAGTGGAACCACCTCGGCAGTGTACTCCATCGATTAAAAGTTATGCAAATTGGTCCACAAATGACGTAGAAATTGCGTAACAAACATACAGACAAATTGACAACCTCCTCCTTTTTAAAGTCAGTTAAAAATGCCACCAAGTTTAATATAGTGTCAGCTAATACTCACACTATGGTAGGTAGACACTATTTTTACGTTACAAAAGAGGGCTGTTCCAGCAATATACAATATGGGACCTCGCGAATCTCTAAGTTTCAAGAATATGATATCTTAACTTTGCCCTCCCAATACATCTTCGATAACTTAATGCATATTCGTAAAAATTTAGACAAGCTCGATCTAGTGAATGATCGTCATAATTTTAATATATTAGAAGTAAAGACAAGTTGTCCGTCCCACGCTTTAGGTTAAGTAAGTGTAATAAAAGCTTTATAGGTAATAGTATTCGGTTTTACAATAAGATCCCAAGTAACATTACCGATTTACCTGACAATAAGTTCAAGCATTATGTCAAGCAAGTTTTAAACTCGAAAGGTTATTACAGGGTGGATCATTACGTGAACGATAGTGATGTCTGGAATTAACATACATCTCTGTGCTTCCGCTAACATTAGTTAAGACTATGATTTGTATTGTTTTTTATATGACAAAAAAAAATTATATACAGTAATACCCCGCTAAGCGCGACCCCGTTACGCGCGGTTTCACTTTAACGCGAATTCATATTTCGCGCTCAAATGCCTCGCATTACGCGAAAGAGTGCGTATAAACATAATGTAAGGACAATAGATGTATTTTTCCGTAAAAAATAAGAGTATATATTGCATAAAGTGTTCTTAGAATTAAAGTGATTGATTAAAATAATTTGTATTTTTTTGTATTAAATTTTGACTATGTTTAATCATAAACCTCGATATACGCGAATTTTAGTTAACGCGATTTTTTTTCGGAACGTATCCCTCGCGTAAAGCGGGGTATTACTGTATATATTATATTTATTAAAAAAAACACCAGATCGAGTTTCTTGCCTGCGCTCTTCTCGACTGGGTTGTTTTCCGAACCGGTGGTAGTGTTTTAGACGTTCATAAGCGCCTTCTTAGGGCCTAAATTAAATAAATAAATTTTGATTTTTGATTTTGACGGTGGTTATAAATTTTTATCACAGGTCAATTACGAGTCGAATTGGTCAAAATGAATGATCCGTACAAACCTGTGTGACTTCTTTTAACTTTTTGATATAACCTTGAGTTAAACGCGCCGTGTACTGCAGACGGAGTCTTAAACTCTTCAATTTCTCGACATCAGCGCTTAAAGATTCCGGTGATTTTCTACACAACGAGTGCAGAGCGAATAAAGCACATTCCACATGCGAGAACTGGAGCGATGGCACCGATATTGCAGCGTCTGCTTTCTCCTTTTCTTCCTTGTCTGCAGACCTTTGTTCACTGTCAGCGGGAGCTTCTGGTAAATATTCCTGTGCATAATAATGAAAAATGAATACATACCATACAAAAAGTTAATAATCGAACTAAAGAAGAATCACGTAAATCGGCTCATAAATCTCAGCGTTATCGGTGTACGTATATAAAATGAGAAAAACAATCGAATTGAGAACCTCCTCCTTTTTGGAGTCAGTTAAAAATATGATTATTCATCAATTACGCCCAATTAATAAACTGTTTCATCCACACAATTTAAATATCTATTCTGTAACACCTTCTATTTTATTTATTTATTTATATATATATATATATATATATATATATATACTAGCTGGTGCCCGCGGCTCCGCCCGCGTTTCATATGTTCTGTGCATATGACGTTTCATTTATAGCTAATTAAAAAAAAAAACAAACGAATGAATAAAAGTAAGAGTATTTTGTTTTTATTAGCAGAAAAAATGTATATAAGCGTAAATTGAAATGGAAAATGTACAAAACAGTAAATCGAAAAAAAAATCAGAGAGGATCGGTGGAATCCAAAAAATAGCTGTCTACGAAAAATACTGCGTTGAAAGGTATTAGTCATATCCCGATATGTTCAGTAGTTTTGAGGTGATGGTGCGTCAAAGGAACCCCATTTTATAAATGCCTGTCTTTTGTTTTATGGGAGCAAATAAATTAATAAACAAACAAATTGAGAAATCACGGCAAAGGGCTTATATAATTTGAAAAATTTATAGCCTATAACCATCTACGATTAATTTCGCGTCGAACGGTTGTGGTTTCATGCTGATCGGTCCATTAGTTTTCGATTTTACCTCATACAAAGAAAACAAACTTTGCTTATATGATAAAGATAATAACTTTTTTAAATTTATTATAATACATTTAATTTTTATATACTAAATGGAGGGACTAATGTGGTCAAGAGGCTCCAAACAGTAAATAGTTTTAACAGATATTTCTATTTACATCTGAATGCCATGAAGATTATTGAAGTTAACTAAATATCCAATAACTATATATCTACATTTTAAGTATTTAAAAGGATTAATATCATTCAATTTAATAGAGATAAATAAAATTAGACACATTCCTTTAGTTTCAATGTAGAATTTAGTGCATCAATTTTGACACTAATATTATAAAGAGGAAAGATTTTTTTTTGTATGTAATAAATAAACTAAAAAACTACTGGACGGATTTGGGTGAAATTCGGTATGGAGTTAGTTCGATATCCAAGGTAGCTTTTATTACAAAAACGTAATCTACGCGAGTAAAACCGCGGAGAGCAGCTAGTAGATAGCTGTTATCTCTTAACTAAAAACTATAAAGATTCGATTATAATAACCATTAGTAAGTCATAGACTGCATCGATTTTTTGCTGTGGATCCTCTAAATCTCCGCAATTCTCAGTGATCTCAGCGAATATCTTCAACAAATCCAGTTTTGAATCTGATCCCGCTTCAGTTGTAGCTATATCCTTCCATCGAGGTAAGACATGAATGCAGAATAAATTTACAAATTCAGTCGAGTCAACTTGAGACTGAAAAAAATATGAATAAAAAACTTTTATAAAAAAAATTATTAAAAAACTTTTACAAAAAAAGTTTTTATACTGTCATGTATAATAGATAAGAAAGTAGTAAACTAAAACAATTACAGACCCACATAAACCAATTAGTTAGTTTAAATACAAAAAATAGTAGTTTTAATAAACATGCATTAGACCAACCATTAAAATCTTCAGTTAACAAATAACTACTAAAATATCTAATGCAGTAGGAAAAAAAACATAAAAATTTATATTTTTATCAATTTATTACCATCTCATAATAGTGTCTTGAAAACTGAATTAATTATTTCATTCCATTAAAATTACAGGAAAAAAAATTACGATTTTATATATTTCAGTTGTAAAATAATTTTTTAATTTATAATAAAGAGACAACTTGTAAAGAACTTTAATAGGTATATGCTAGTCAAAACTATCAATATAATTTCAAATTTGTCATATAAAATACTTTACTTACAGAAAAGAATGGTAATGTGTATTGTGTACATTGTATAAGCTTGTCAATGTATTCTGGATCTTCGGGATGCCAGTCATCAGCAGAAAAAGACAAATTAGCTATAATCTGTACTAGTTCTTTTTTCCCAGCAGGTGTTTTTCCCAATCTTGACCATCCTAGTAAGTCCATGATGTATTCAAATTCACCTGCTGCCACATCCTATAATAATTCATTGAAATCAGCTTCATTGAATGTATGTGAATCAAAATAATTGTAATGTTTACATTTAAAGTTGTGTTGAAGACATATTTGAGTAATTTGTTTTTTTAAATAATTTACTATAACGAATATTAAGGATTACAGAACAGTTTTAACATATCATAATGATCCAAAGTTTATTTCATATATAAAATTACTATCTACAGGAAAAAATGTTGTAACTTTAAACTATCATAAAATGAAGTAGTTCATATAGATAGAGCCATATCATGAACTAAAATGCAGTTACTAAGCTATAAATAATTCCATTATAAATATATTCTGCAGTAAGTATACAATATTTTTAATAAAACAAATGTAAATATTTGAAAAATAGATATAATTAATTAATAACATCTCAAAACTATATAAAATGTAAATTTCTGGCTATAGTTGAAACCTTTGATTTTTTATGGATCACTTCTGAAATAAGCATGAAAACAAAATGTTTATTGTAAATATATATTGCAATATAAGATTATTTACCTCTAAAATCTTCTTGCACTCTGCAATAATAAGATCCTCTGCTTCTTTATTGATCACTTCCTTACCAAGCTGTTTAACTTTAGTTCCCAAGAACTTAATACACCTTTCCCTGACATTTTCATTTGCAACATCACTATCAGCATTCTGGTGAATTTGTGAGAATAACCCTGCCAAAGCACCTTTAGGATCTCCCTTTAATATTGTGAGTAGAGAGTTAGTTACTAAATTAATCTCTGTAGTATCTTCCGACTGTAAGAGCTGTGCAAGCACATCTGCTACCCTTTGTGTGTGCTCTTTGTGATCTTTACATATGGTAGGTAGATCTTTAATAGCTTGTTTACGAATCTAGAAAACAAACATTTTTATGAAAGTTATAAAAATCATTGAAAAGTGAAAACTATCCATTTTAAAAATTTCTTAAATTATTTTACACAGGAAGGCAATTTACAGCTTGAAACTTTTAGATATTTTTTACTTCGAATTTGTGCCTAGTGTACCATCAAAAAATTCAAATTGTTGAAGACATAATCATAGCACTTTGTTGGGTGGAGCAGTTGTATTACAGTGCGACTGTCGTTCTGAGGTCTCGAGTTCGATCCCCGGGTAAGGACAGTTTCTACTCAGTACCATCCCGGAGTCTGGAATTTGTGTCCGATATGGCGACAGGCTCGCCCCTGTCACATTTAGGTTGGAACTAAGCTTGGCGAAATGTGGGCGGTATTTGCTACTTCACCTCTGCCTAACCCTTCGAGGATAACAGGTGTGAGCTTATGTTTGTTGGGTGCTTAGTGAGCATTTTTTTATCTAATTATCAAAATGTATGAAATAAATGAAGTTAAAAATCTAATTGGAATAATCATATTGTATGATGGTAAACAACGATAAAGTAAATTATGTGTAAATTACAAAAGAAATGTCTACACAAAGCTTTTCCTGCTTAACCTATGTATTAAATACAATATGTACTGCAACTTTTGTGAGCAAAAAAAAACCCATTACACCTGAATTTTTTTTGTAAATCATGATAATTTTGTTTTAAACATATAATGTATAAATAGAATTAACATGCAAGGTGTGGTCATTGTGAACATATTACATGCCAAGCCTATTATTTATTCAGCTCGTTTAGAATATTCTGAATATAAGATCTTTAGGCTATTACTAGTAATGCTGTCTTGGCAATGTAGAACATCAAAGAAGTTTGCAAAAGTGTTTTAATTCTAATGTATAAAGTCTAATGTATACGTGCATAGAGCAATTTTTAACAATTATTGATTTCAGATAACCCATTTAAGGCCTTATATAAACAAAATGTCACCTTATAATAATCATGAAAGTTTTAAACATAAAAAGCATTTCATGAATGCATACTTATACATGCTTCCGATAAAAATACTTACAGTAACGTCATCATCCTCACACAAATCAAACTGAGCTTCAATGGCTTGTTCTGCTAATGTGGGAAAGCTGTTGAAAAATTTCGCAATAAACTGGGAGGCTAAACGCTTTTCTTTATCCGAGCCTTTTTACTGCTGCTATTATTTCTAGATATTCTTTTTCATGCTGTAATAAATTTATATGCATATTAAAACATATTAATTGTGTTTATTCACAATTTTATATCATCGATGAAAGTTAGGTTAGGTACCTACCTTTGCGATGTCTTCTTTAGCATCAACCAAAATAGAATAATTCGCATACAACTTATCAATAATATCGGTAGACATTGTAGTTCGTGTTCACCCGACCCTGTTATAATACACTAATTTAATGAAATCAAACTAAATACAAAATAACAGAATAAGCATCATTTGAAAACACACTAAAATTCCAGATTCTAATATTAAAATAGAGATGGCAATCTTAGTGTGATTTTTATTTGGGACCAAAACATCGATTTTTATAATTGAAACTATTATTATTCTTCTCTGATTGTTATATAGTACTAAATCGATTTTCAAACCTGGGACATCAGAGTTCGATATTTCTTGGTTCTATAAAATATTTACTATTAAGAATATACCCACACACAAGAAATTTTTTCACCTAATTAAAAACTCAAGAGATGGGTTTGTGTGAATTTCTTTCGCCTCTTTGTGAGATTAAAAACGTCTTTTTGAATACTAACAAGATGGTAGACAAATATCTTGCCTGAAGGTAAGTATGCACTTACAGTGTTAGTTGGTCGCTTAGAACATCAGGGGTATTTTTACGGTACTGCTAACCCTAAAACCCGTTCACTTTACATCTTTAACTTTGATATGCTTGTTAAAACAATACCAGATATTTTAAAATGATAAAATAATTATTATTATACATTTTTTTGTTAGTTTTCTATGATATGGATTTACCTATACATTTTCAAATATAAAAGAGTTCAATTTATTTTCTCCTCGGTTCGTTAAATGTTTTTCTTTTGTTACTTAATTTCTATTGACGAGCATTAGTGTTATCAACAAAATGACTTCGGAAATAGTTTTTTCCCTGTTTCAATAAATGATGTTTATGGGCTAATTTCGACTAACGGAAAAATATTATTTACGAATTAAAAAAAGTGTGTGTGATTTCACACACGGTAAAAGTGAAATTTTATTCTAGTTCAATAAGAAATATACAGCATGTAATGGGGACTAGTCTGGATGGTAGTAGGGTCCGTGTACGGGTCAATATACAACGGTTTAGAGTAGTGGGTATGATACGCATAAAGAGGAGACGAAGGATAAGGAAGTATATAAAAAGGTGTTCTATGCCTGTCTATCACAGCTTGAACACTATAAATACATGTGTAGTTGTCTCTTTTTTTTCTTATACTTTTTCGTTTCATAAAATCCAATTCACAACTAGCCAAAAGAAGCTTACTTCAAAAACAAGTCTATAAAAGATCGATTTTCTAGAGGTCAATCTTTAGAAGCTCAATTTATTTGTACATCGATTTACAAAGCTTCATTTTAAATTGATTCAAAAAGCAATCGCATCCCTATATTGAAAAATTTAATATTTTTTATCAACTTGGGTGTCCTGGGTTCAAGTTTTTTAGAGCCTAAAAAAATTAAAATGAATGACAGGGTTGCGATATGTTCATATTTCCTAGATTTTTGTAAATTATTACGGCCATGAACACAAATTTTTAAAACCAACTTCGTATTAATTTATCAATCTTCAGTGCTCTAACAAAGTGGTAGCCATTTGCTATGCGCTCAAAGGAAGTTGTTCTGAGATTTCAGCATTGATATTCCGTGTCGTCTTTTTTAATACACTTCACTTGTGCTCAATAACCAAATTATATCACTTAAAATGCCAACAAAATTACATTTTATAGAGTGATATACGGCAAGTTAATGAATTAAAAACAAGGACTATATGGAAAACCATAATCGCGTCATTTTTTTTATAAACTTGTTTAATTAATGGCCCTGGCTATAAGCCCATTTGAGTCTAGACTAGAGATGGTCTAGACTCTAGATCAATCACGCCAACAAGTTTCAGGGGTTGCTACAGGATAGAGAGCTGCCGTTGACGGACTCGTTTGTTTACTCGTTGGGTTTACTCTTTCATCTCTGGTTTATTCCGTCCTTATTTTTTGGTGCCGTTATTCCTTTTTAAGGAAAAGGCGAAGGTACTAGTAGACCATGCAGCCAAGTCCGACGTTAGGAACACTATCAATAAATGAATGGTAGTAACAAAATGGTGGCCTTTTACACCTGTTAAACCACAACGGCAATGAATGGGACATTTCAGAATTCACGCTCAGTGTCATTATTTTCACTTCACTACATTTGCGTATCATAACTACACTATATCAAGTAAAATGCTACCAAAATTACATAATATATAGTCAAATACTGCAAAATATTTATTTTAATTCAAATTAAAAACAAGGACGACAACATGACAGACCAAAATCGTGGCGAGCACCCCCATTTACTCTGTCTACTATCTATTTTTTATTATTTATTATGGTTCTGAATATACGTTCTTTATGCCCAACTTCGTACTGTTTTAGTAATCATCAGTGTTTCAACAAAGTAAAAAAATCGTTCCAAAGGAGTTGTTATGAGATCTCAGAATTCATGTTCCGTCTTACTATTTTTAATACACATCACTTATGCACAATATCCAAACAAATGCCACCAAAATTACATAAAATAGTTACTGCAATATCAACAGCGGCACGATAAACAAAAATTGAGCTAAAACCGTAACTTCTACACGGCTAGCCGGTAGGGCTCTGAAGCTCAGGGAACCCATTGGACCCTGGCCACTTAACTATCCGAACTTGCGATAATTTTTCCCACTTGTAAGATATATCAATCAAAATAAAAAAAATCTTTATTCAATTTGGGCCCTGAAAAGGCGCTTATGAACGTTAAAAAACTACCACCGGTTCGGAAAACAACCAAACTCGATCTGGTTTTTTTTTAATGTTATTAAAAATATTAAAAATAAGAACTATAAGCAATTTGAATTTACAGGGATAGTATTTGTGTTTGCATAGTGTTGCCAAATTTACTTATTATCTAGTTTATATTAAAAAATGTTATCTTTAGATTAAAAATCTTGCTATCCCTTTTTCATTTATAGTGAAATGCATTTACGCATCCTCCTACCAACTTAAACGAGGGTTAAATAATCCCTGGTTAAGTTGGCAGGGAATACCCACTAAAACCCCACGGTGCCGTCCGCCGCCTTCCTGGTTCGACACGGGATCAGCCTGCATGTTCCGCGTCACCCCAGCGACAGATAACCTGCAGATAGACCTAGTAACAGATCGGGCCACTTCATTTATCCTCCGTTCAGGAGAGAAGCTTGACACAAGTAATTTAAAATATCCACCGGCGTAGTGGAATCATTAATAAACATTTTTCGATTATATCGAATCATAATTCGGTTTCATGCACTGTAGGTAAAGACGGCTTTGAATTATATTTAAATTGATTTAAATTGATATAACAAGTAGAATGCTAGTGTTTTTAATGAGTGGGATAGATAGCAAGACCTATTGAACTTTCTCTTTTGAGAAGATATTGTTGATTATCTTTGTTGGGTTGTTTTACCACATGCCTATTGTATAATTTTGCGTGATATAGTTTGATTATCGTGTACTTAAACCCAGATAGAGTTACTTCTCTAAGACTGGATCGTTTTCCGAACCGATGGTAGTGTTTTAACGTTCATAAGAGCCTTTTCAGGGCCTAAACTGAATAAAGTATTTTTGAATTTAAATATGTTGTTTATTTGGATAAAACATGACGATTACCATGACCATGACGACAAGGAAATGATTATTCCATAAATTTATAATATTCGAATATTTCTGATGATAAGTTTAGTAGGTACTATTCGAAATAGGCCTACCTACACCAGGGGTAATACACATGTATGTAATATGTTATTTATTAGTAGGGTTTTGTCGTTTTGTCATTAGTGCACATTTATCAGGTTGGTGTTTATGATAGGTGCACATAATAGAGAATACTTTTACATATGAATAATACTTGTATGTACCCACTGCTATTATGTACCTTTATTAAATTTGTAGTCCCATATAAACAGATCTAAGTAAAACACTTTTCTTTTAATCTCACATATTTAGAAAACCTAATGAAGACTACTTACTAATGTAACCCCAAAGCTTAAAGAAATACATTAAACACTAATATTTTTAACTTTATACCATAAATCTTAACTTGGCGTGGATAAATAAACTTAATACAGAAAGACAAATCCATGGTTTTTTCTCCTGTGTTTGTTAAACGATTTTAGTTTTATTTCTTGAGTAATTATTGACAAACTTAAGTAATAAAAAAAATTTAGAAATACAAATTAATTATGATTATGATTGAATTTAACTACAGGTTGGACATTGGTAAGCGCGTACGTAAACATTGTTCTATCTGAAACAAACTCTGTTTAAAATAAAGATTTAAAAAAACCTAAATAAATAAACAATGTTATGAATAAGTGTTAAACAGTGAAATAAACAGTTCCTCACACATACGAGTCTCAACTTAACTGGCGGACTGAGCGAGTCACATATGTAGGTAACTGGGACCTCATAAATCGACGTCATCTATAGAGATAACGCTAAAAAGATAAATATCAGCAGATACATACATTATCTACCTACTTCTTACCAAAGTTAATCATGAATATGGAGATTATATAAACACGTTATTTATAAAACGGAACGTAAAATTAGAGATTTTGTAGCAAGAATTGATTTAAGTGTTTTTTATATCAAATTGGCTAGATCCCGTTGCAATCCTAACATTTAATAATTAGAGTGTACTCTACTTTAGGGGCGTTAGCAATTCTCGGTAGGAGAAAAAGTTCTAGATTCGCGTTACCAGTGCTATGACGTCAGACGTCAACTTGTTACAGTACGCCAAGTAGATATAAGATTGCATTTAAGTGCTGGTGCTCTGAGAGAAATAATAACATTTATACTTACGCAGCCTATCGTATCCTTAGATTAAATATCCTTATATTATTTTCATACACCTAGTATTAATATATATACCTAATAATAATCTCTAGCTACAAAATATAGTTATATTAAAAAGTTAGAAAAATCGTATTAAATAGTTTAGTAACTTGCTGAGTTATATGTATCTGCTGATCTGAATGGCCTTGATAGCTTCATCGGTCTTTAGGGTGAGTGCTTAAGGTAGTCAGTTGAAAGTTGTAGCTAGCGCAAGGGCACTAAAATAGTACTAACTTCGGCAAAAACTGCTACTTGTGTAATAATTAAATTCGCGGAATTTGGCCAAGTTAACCATTTTTTAATGTGGTGGAATGCATTTGACACATAGTAATACAGCATTTACGGGAGTAATATTTCCTCGATTAGAGTTGGTAGGGGTTATGTGGGACTCGCTCGGTGTGAAGCGCTCGTCTGCTGCCATTCCCGGGAGATACGGGATTAAATCGTCGCCTCAGCAGCCGTCCCAGCCAAATGACCAGGCCCCGTCTCTTATCTCAGACACAAATGGGAGGGCGGCCTGACACAGGTACAATAGGAGGCCCAAAATAGCTCTCAAGGTAAGTAAAAATAGAGAGAAAACAGGTTCCTTACAGACCCTATGTACCTTGGGTGTATTGTGCAAATGTGTGTGCAGTATTTCATCCATGGCGCAATATGATGCATATGATTCTAGTGCATGCGGTATCGCTGTATCGCGGTGACGACAGCTACAAGAGCTTCTCCAGATGGGGATTGGAGCACGTGTTGTGTATGGGACCAGGAGTAGTTGCGGGAACAGGAAATAAATAACCATTACATATATAATGCCCTCTATATACTTTATTTAAAAAAAAGTGGTGACTGTAGTGAAGTTACAATGATTGTTAAAAGCTGTAAAAAAATATAATCGTTAAATCTTATTTGATTTTTTTAGAACGGTCTGAATAATATTTTCACTACTAATTTTTTTTTCCTTAGAAGCCCCATAGGGTTACGAACTCAGTAGAAGAAAGTAAATACGACGAAGGATAATAATAATATATTAATCATCATCATCATGATCTCCCTACCTTTATCTAATTTTCATTTGGGTTCGGCGAAACATGCCTCCCTCTTCCATTCCTCTCTATTTGCAGTCCTCTCCGCATTCACTCATTCCTAAACATATTATCTTTCACCCAATCCATATATCTCTTCTTTGGTCTACCTCTTCCCGTTTTACCGTCCACATGCATATCCAACAACTTTCTCACAACATTCTCTTTCTCCCTGCGCATAACATGTCCATACCAGGACAAACAACTCTTAACGACAGGTAATTAATTCTGTTATGATAAGATTTGCTCATTTATACAATGGAATAGCATCCAGTATAGATGTTTTTTTTTAATGAATGTAGCAGGAGTTCTAAAACAAAAAGTGATAGGCATTATTACTAGAACTAGTTTAGTTGTAGATAAGTAAATAATTCCACATATTGAACTTCACTCACACAATCTTTTTTTTTCTAAACTAGCTCATTATTTCTTAATAATACTAAAAAAAGGTTCCTTACAGGACCTATGTACCTGCGTGTTATGTGCAGGAGTGTGTATGCAGTGTTTTGCGTGTAATGCTTGATGCATGGGCAGTGTCACTGTATCGCGCTGGCAGCGGCTTAATTTTGGTACGTCAATAATATCCATTGTTAATGTGATTTTTAATATAGACAGGTTTTGTTGAAATAAATGCTTTGTTTGGGTCAACTGTGATGAATTATGATAATATGTACAGACTACAGAATTAATTATTGGCTTCTTTAGTATTTATAAGAACTTATATGTAAATTGAATTTAATAGCTGTTGTTTTTCTTGAAACAAATAAATTATAATAATACATTATTAACGTCATTAAATTAATGTACTTAGGTTCTGATATTATCATTTAATTTTTTCTTTTATTTTCTAAAAGAGCCACTCTGTACGACATTACTTTAGGCTCTAAGTAAAAAAACTTCTTGAAATGTACATTTTCGCTTTTGATGCTATATTATAACAGAACAGGACAATTTGAAAAATACGTTAAATTGAATACTATTGAACTTAATTAGAACAACAAATTAAATTGATTTAATATTATAAAGAAAACAATTTTTTTTATTAAGTAAATATTAAATCTACTTACATATAGGCTCATGTATGAGCACAATCAAATGTGATCGAAGTGAGGTTATTTATTGAAATCCTGTATTTACGGAGAAAATCATTCTAATATGTAAATTAAATATATTTTACTAAAATATTTTATATTATATGGACTACAAATACTTACGTAGGTATTTAATAGGAAATGGTATTTTTTATATATACATTTACTAAAACAATATGTAGATAGTTAAGTTACCTACCTGTACGCGTCGTTCCTACACGGGGATTTATTAATCTGTATACATTTATAAAAATGTATGTTAAATCTCAACAATATTCCTACCACCTATTGTAGAGGAATTCCTTTTTCATGAATAAGGTTTTATTTTATCTCTTGTGGTTTAACTAGGGACTTGATGGCACTGCAGGATATCAACTTAGTTACAATTCACTGAGTGGCGTAGCGTGGGTGACGGCCGCCCGGGGCGGAAGACAATTTTGCCGCCCCACTACGTTACATCACTGCATTCAATTGATCACCACGAAAATTGTTACAAATATAATAGATATTTAAGCATAGGTCATAATATTTTTACAATATTTGTTACTGGCAGGACAATATATATAGCAGGTTCAGCGATTTCTTTGTATATTATATTAAATTAAAATTATTTATGTGCTGAAATCGGACATATTACAATAGGTACGTACGTATATTAACCATGTGGCATGCGTGTTTTCTACAAAATGTTGTTTTCTTTAAGATCGTTGATTTTTTTTTAAATATGCTTATTCTTCCAACTGGTTGTTCTCGTACGCTGATCTTTAAATGAAAATATATAGTTTTCAGAAAATATATAGTATTCAGATATCATTAGGGGAGATTAGATTATAAATATGTATTCAGATACATACCTATATATTACGTATAATCACATCCCTCGAATGGCCCAGGACACCACCCAAGACTGGCTCGGTGGCGCAGTTGTATTACGGTACGACTGTCTTTCTGAGGTCTTGGGTTCGATCTCCGGGTTGGGTCAAGTTTTATTGGGGTTTTCTACTCAGTATCATTCCGGAGTTTGGAATTTGTGCCAGATATGGCGACAGGCTCGCCCCCTGTCACATCTAGATTGGAATTGAGCTCAGCGAAATGTGTGTAGTTCGCTCTTTCACCTCTCCCTAACCCTTCGGGGATAATATGCGTGAGCTTATGTTATATGTTATTTATACAATAAAAAAAGGAACTAAATCAAGATTTTTCTCAGTTCTTCTCGCCTCTGAATATCGGCGACATATTTGTAAAAGTAGCTATTTCAAAAAGATATTCCCATAGCGTTGCGCCCCAAAGAAAGAGTTATAAAACACGAAAGGGTCAACTGTAGTTCAGGCTGATTTTACCCATGGAAAATAGACAAAAACATCACTTCGTAGTACCCTGTTTCCTCCTCCAAAACTGAACCGATAGGCTATGCCTCTAAGTTTTGCTTTATTAAATTTTATTCATCAAATTTGTTTGACGAATGTCTAAAAATTACGGTGAAATCGAGCATTTTTTTCATTTTCAAAGGCTGCTTGTTTCTACAATAATTAATTTATGGAAAAAATCAAAACTGGTGGTCAAATGGTGGTGCTGGATATACGAGTATATCATTTGCTATAAAAATAATTATGCTGTTATCCAGGAAAGAAATAGGGGACTACGTTTGTATGCAATGCTTGCTGCTAGCTAATGAACGTGAAAAAATTACTACCGGTTCGGAAAACAACCCATTTGTGGAGAGCCGGCAAGAAACTCGATGTGGGATAGTTCATAGTAGTCTTTGTTCATAGTTACAAACGGTTTTTAGCGGAATCACAGATAGGGGTGTCATTTCCAGACATCATATCGTTCATATCCATCTTATAATAAATTTTGGACGTTAATGATCACAACGACGCGTCGCGTTGGCGTTCCGACCCGCCCGCTGTGTATCGTAACCATAAAACTTATATAAACATAGTGATTTAACTTATGGTCAGGTAAATTGGTACTGCGCTTTGTATACCTGACACTATCAGGTACCTAAAAATCTTTTATTAGAATTACTAAATTACTTAACAAGCATGTAGGACGGCTAATTTTTTTATTATTTCTGGTATTACAAATATGCCGACCGTTTACTTAAACCTTAAACTAAACGCGTTTGAACTTTTGCGGACGTAGATTAAACTATCAAGGGTGTACTGGGAGGGCAAAGTTAAGATAGTATTTTCCTTAAATTTATTCTTTAATGAATAATTATTAATAACATAATTTTGAAATTATTAAAAAAATACTGGTAATGTTAGAAATATGTACTCTACCTAGGTACTAGTGTCCATCATTTTTTAATGAGGAGAGATCGTCATGCGATATGGCTATCAACTGCTCGCAACAAAGGTGAGTTGGACGGGCATAGGAAATGCTCTAATTGATTAACTATCCCCCGTTCTTTTGGCAGGCGTTTTGTGCCGGGATCTAAGAACCAGTTTTTCTACCCTAAAGCAGGTGATAACTAGAACAAGTCATTGTTGCCCTTACTGCACTGCTGAGTGCCAAGATTGATTGAACGGCAGATCTTGTACTTTATATATCTATACTAATAAATAAAACTGAAGTGTCTGTTTGTAATAACAAAATAACAACATTTTACTAAAGACATATGATATGATATGATATATTATATGGTACCATACCTAAATAGGAATTTTTAAATTTCTTGTCTGTTACTTTGTTCCGACTATTCTTCAAAACCGCTGGAGCAATTTTGTTTGGTCTTTTTTTTCTAGATAGCTGAAGTTACTCGGCTTAGGCTACTTTCATTATTCGAAATTTGTTAGAATTTCACGTAAAAAAATTAATTTCATGAAATTTTGAATAAAAAAACCGATTCCATGCACAATTTTACTGGCAAGTATTTGAATTTGTAAGAAATATTTTTACTTTCTGTTACTAAAAAAATATAGTAAAATACCTAATTGGAGTTCTGTTTATGACAAAATCTCATGGAAATGTGAATAAAACAAGATTTAATGGCAGGACCATGAAAACATTATATTCCAATGTTTATAATTTATAAAGTATATAATTAAGAATATATAAAATGCAGGTGGAGCTGCAGGCACACACCTAGTATAATTTAAAATGTAGAATAAATAGTACCTACGTAGATACATTCATCATATATTTTTAGTTACAATTTACTTAGTGTCCTTGGTTTTTCTTAATAATCTTAAAAATTAAACTTCGACTAATAGGGAAGTTGGTCGTAGGGGAAATAACTTACACAAATGCCTAGTAAATGTTTTTAACTCATTAATTTCCTCGCTTTTTTTTTCCGTCACACGGTATTTTGTCTTAAAGCACACGCCTTAATAAGAAAGTCAAGAGATTAAAGCAAATGCCAATTTTGTACCTAATAAGAACATTAAAAAAAAAATAAGACATTAATTCGTAAATTGTAACAAAAATACTTTGGCATCGCAGTAACATTTGCCAGTGTGACACTCATTTATTTCTTTGGGAATTAACAATTTGAGTTATGTCCTTCTTATTTTGTTGTAAAATCGTAACAATTGTTTAATAATCAAATGTTATTAAAATGTTCCGCACCCTGAGAGTTTGAGTCAACGCGAAATTCAAATCCCATCTATATAATATATATTGTAGATTTTTTTTCTTGTTTCTTAAGATTTTTAGAATCGAAATGTTTTTCGTTTACCGTGTGGCAAATTAATTTATTCCAAAGTAAGACATGTGTAGGTAAACGAACAAAAAACATTGTGACATACTAAATTTGTAACTTTGATAAGGTTCCATACCTACCTATAACATAAAAAGGAATGAGTCAATAAAACCACGATCTCCATTATTAAATTTAAAACAAATGCACTAATACGCAAGAAGGTTTCCATGACCTAAATCATGGTTGAGAGCTACAAGATTTTGTTTACCATCCTGGTTCACATCCTCACAATTAACATCAAGTAAGAACTATACGACATTAAAAATAAAGGCTCATATTAATAAACTAGTGGTTAAAAACGATTTCTTGCAAATTATAATAACGTATAGAAAATAGAAAGTAAACTAGTAATAATTAATACCTACTAACATAAAATGATGAAGTAAATACAAAGATAGGCACTCAATAACATTACGAATATGTATAGAGATACGAAGTATAAAGTTAGGATTATTTTGTAAAAAGAAACTATTAATTCCACATTTCAAATTGTTTGTCGAAACTTATTAAGTAGTAGGTACGTATTGTTTGCCGAAGTATGACCAATTAGGTAATACGGAGTACGGACTCTTTTGATGATGAATGGAAGCCTTCAACAAATTATTATCTGAGAGAATGAGATTATCTAACTTGGTTACGGTTTGGTTATGCTACAAAATAAGTAACAATGGCTTTTTAATATTGTCTTCCAACATTTAGAACTCATTTATAATAAACTATAAAAAGTTTATAATGTGTTTATTAGAAGACTTTTAAATGAATAAATAGTTCAACAAGTAAGTTCTTTTGAAATATTTATAAATTATGATTATATATAGGTAGGTATTACGAATTGTTAGATAGCTATTTAAAGTAATGAGAAGTTATTACATTACCTACCGAGTATCCAATAATGTTTATGAGTTTTCAGGAAATACTCCTACCAAGATCAAGGTAGATTACACTTTGGTCTAAGTAAATTTAATCAGATTAGTAAATATTAGATAATATGTTTTATAAGCGGGCAATTATATGATAGGAAATATCCTTATAAGTATTGTGATATTTATAATGTATTACAAAATAAGGCTGTATGTATGTAAAAAAATGTTTATAATATAGGTACTATATCCTATATAATAAAATTTGTAGCTGCTATGCCAGTATATATATGGTATATAATGTAAAAAAACACTGCCGGTATAATATTTTTATAAGAAGCCGACTTCATTATGGTGTTGTTCATTATTTTTGTTGTAATTAGGCAAATTAATGATAACGCCGCCGCACCGGAGCGAGCGACAAGCGGCCGCTTGCCAGCGCTCGACAGCCGACGACGCGGGGTGATGCCAAGGCGGGCCGTAGCCAAGCATTCGCCCCCTATTGGCCGGTACAAACACCGCCCTACATAGCACTCCTTGCCCCTCCCGTTTCACTCAACGCATCGTTAATTTACCTCAGTCGCGATAGTCACGTTGTTCGTGGTGCATACCCGTGAACGTTACTGTGGTGTTTTGTTTGTGACGGTACGAGTGTATGTGCGATGCTTGGACGGTGATCGAAGCATGGTGAATTACGTTAATCCGCTCGCCATGTATCAAGGCAAGGGCGGGCAATACGGCGGTGGCTGGTACGGCTGGCAGCATCAGAACTTTGAGGAGCAACAGTGGTGCGCGTGGAACGGAGCGCCGGCGGGAGGCGAATGGGTCCCGGACCCGCACCATTTCCCTAAACGGGAACCGGGTGAACGAGAAATGGGCGATATGCCTTCCCCGGCTAGGGGGGATCTCGCGAGCCCCGGTGAAGGTTCGCCGGGTTCAGGGTCGAGACCGTCGCAGCCGCCAGCACCTCCACGATCGCCCTACGAATGGATGAAAAAAACCCAATTATCAAACACAACCAAATCCAGGTAACTGTTTGTTTTTTATCTACCTACGTAACATATTTAATAATTTATGTTTCTTTTAACGTTGGTAAAGACCTAAAAGAAGTAAATTCTTGAATTTTCCTATTTTAGGTATTTGTTATGAACAAGAGACCACGAACCTAATCATTTAGTAACTCATAGATACTTTAAAAGATTTTAAAGAGAGATTTAAGATTACTTTTTAAAAGTATAATCAGTAGATTCGTTGTTTTAAAAATAAGCGGCAATTATTATTTTATTTTCACATACAAATTGAATAAAATAATACTTACTACACACAAAGAAAGTGTTGTCAATTGTAATAATAATTTTAAGTGTCCACTTCATATGAAAGTGAATTAATTGCAGCGCGACTGCCGCGTTCATGCCGATGTAATGACAATTTACCGTAAAAATCGTTGTGTCTCTTCCATAAACACCGTTTCTATAATTACAAATAGACATTTAAATCTGCCGCCTCCGTTGGTCCCGCAGTCAAGGCAACTGACTTAATTACCATGTTCGGAATTCGATTCCTTATAGGGTTTATAATAAATTTTTGTGTCTGTCTTATTTTACCACCGCATAATGACTGTATTGTAAATAAGCAGTTTTACCAAGCTAAAAAAATAGCGCTATTGCCGAAGATCTCGATTTTGTCGATATTCACAGTCCTTATATTACCTATGGACAAACAAAGCCACTAAATTCTGCACAATGCCGAGTTTTGAAATTATAGTTATCAACTAGAAGTGTGCCCGCGGTTGCGCCCGCTTTTCATATATTCTTCACTGCCTTGTATTATTTTTTTTATACGCAACTCTAATTGTTTTCGTAAAAAATACCTACTAGGATTAAATAAAAATATTTATCAAATATTTTATAATATATATAGTACTTGCCCGTAAAACTGTGCGTTGAATCGGATTTTATTACAATTTTTTATGAGCTTTATTATTTTACGCGGAACCCTAATTATTTTAGAAAATTAAAAGTTACCCGGAGTAACTTCAGCTATCTACTAAAATCCCGTCCCATCAAAATCGGTCCAGCTGTTCCGGAGATTACCCGTTACAAACAGACAGACAGACAAAAGTTTAAAAAAATGGTATTTATGGTATAGATATCGTATATACATTCATATCCATTTAGTATAAAAAATAATTTTGTAATTATAACAGACACTTCAATTTTATTTATTAGTAGGTATAGATTACCCTAGTACTTTCACAATCAGGTACCAACAGTAGGTACCTAATGTGTTATACTTTTTAAATCTTTATGAAGAAAAACCCAAACTATCTTGGATAAGCTTTCTACATTCGCAGCAAATAGTATATCATCCAAAGACCTACAAAGGACTGCAAAATTTGTTCCGGTCTACCGTTTTAACTCATTTGTTCGTCAGTATAATGTTTCTTTAACACGGATTTTCCTTTGTTACTTTGATATGGCAGGCTTAAAATCCGCCACAGGTATAAATAATGTCTGTTTTAGCGTCCTTGAAAATTATATATATACATTCGACAATAGCGCTAAAATTTGTATTAAACATTGAAATAAAAAAAAACAATACTAATATAACTTTTTATATAAGCTGCTATCAAAATAATTGATGTGTTGCTAAGCGCGGTAATACGTGAATATTGTTTCATATCATTTGCGAATGAACAAGTTCCGTCTATCTATTGTATACCCGTACCCGGTAGTTAGGTGAATAAAAGGCTTATAAATAAATCCATTAATCGGTATTTATAAAGAAAAATGTACTTGATGATTACAAATAAATGTGCTGGAAACGGTACCGCGCGGCGGCCGACATCATTGTAATTAATGTTAACTGATTATTTTCAGTAAGAAAGCATTGTCACTAGAATTACGGATTAATCACGAGATAATAAAGTATTCAACGGGCTAGTACTATTAATACTAATTTAGTTACTAGCGGCCTGGCTCGACTTCGCCTGGGTATACATAAATTTCCAATTTAAAATAAAATATAGTGTATGTTAGTTACTGATAATGTAATGGTGAATGAACTATTATTGAATTTCCTATTTATAATACTAGTATAGATTATTTCTCTCTTAGTTGGGTCGATAACATATCTTGAAATATACATCTATAGATGGAAATCTTGAGTGGCACTTATCAATACATACTCTAAAAACTAAAATCAAAACACCTACTGCGACACTATTCAGATTTAAATATTCTGTACTTTGATTTGTGTCATCATTTGTAACAATGGTATGATTAGCCGTCACTTCCAGCAGCTGCCCAGGACACGCTCTAATATCCAACTGAATAGGCTCCCGTAACCCCGCTCCAACGTAATCCAAATGATACTTCACGCACTACCATAACATGCATTGCACTGAACCCTACACTTCTGCACACTGCAAGCTACCTGCTTGTAAGTTGGGTTTTGTAAGGAACCTTGACTCCGTAGTTTTCTTTAACTTAAGTATTGTTAGGGCAAATTCCGCGGGATTTACGTTTAAGTTAGCATCCCAAGCCGAGGTCCGTACCACTTTGGTGCCCTTTAGGCTTCCGGTCAACAGCATTCTTCGGAAAAAAAAAAAAGCAACATTACTATAATCGACCTAGCGTGATCTTGAGAAATTTAGCAAAGTAAAGTGT
Organism: Samia ricini; assembly: GCA_014132275.2. Taxonomy (NCBI): domain Eukaryota; kingdom Metazoa; phylum Arthropoda; class Insecta; order Lepidoptera; family Saturniidae; genus Samia; species Samia ricini. Next base: position 25,377,458 of record AP028159.1, on the reverse strand, counting down.
CTAAAGTAATCAATGGTATAACGCGCATACATAGGTATTCCCTATAAAGCTGGTATACACGGAGTGACCGATGTTAAACTAAAGCATTCATATATTCTCTGAATAGTCGTTCAACGCTATTTTAAAACACCAATAAATAAATAGTTCCTAGAACAAGTAACATATTTTATGTCATCATTTAAATACCTAACGCAAAGGGTACCTACCCTAAAGTGTATGTTTGTAATGTCAAAATATTTTTTTACTAAATACATAATTATGAATGTATATTAGGATACCTATACCAAAAATACAATTTTTAAATTTTTTGTCTGTCTATTCCGGCTAATCTCCGTAACGGTTGAACGGATTTTTTGGTAGATAGCTGAAGTTACTCCGTGTAACTTAGGATACTTTTAATTCACAAAAAAATCCGCATACAAAAATGATAGATTTATCCGAAACAGTGTGGGATCTTTAAAGTTTCACTCCAGTAGCGATACTGGACATAGGTCTCCTTAAAAGAGGGGAATTCCCATATTGTCACACTTGGCAGGCGAGTTGGAGATCGCAGTAGGTGTTTGTGATACTCGAGGATGCTGCTGCCCATCCCCTGGTTTATACCTTAGTTGCCCTTTACGAGACCAATGGGAAGATTTGGTTGGTGCTATTCTTAGCAGATACCAGACGGCGGTCACCATCACCTGTTTTTTACACGGTAAAGGCTCAGTGCTTTGACCACATCTCGCCTGATGTTGACTGGATACACTGATAGTGATGATATCCTCCAGTATTGTAAAACACACTATGCCTAGAGGTACTGTTTGATGGAATCCAAAAACAATTAGCCAACCTGATATGTTCAGTAGTTTTGAGGTAGTGGTGCTCACGCGCACAAGACTATAGGGATTAGCTGGATTTAAAATTCCTCGGAATTTTTGCATACAGGTAATGGCCTAGCCGAGGTTCGTACTACTTTGGTGCCTTTATGCTAATTACCTTTTGCGGCTGAGTGTCTTCAGCACTCGGCCACAAAGTTAGGTGAAGCTGAAAAGACCCTTCCGGTCAGCAGCATAAGTTAGGATAAAAAAAATGCGCTCACCAGCTAGTAATCTATAAATGAAGGTCTTACGTACAAATAAAGTAAATTATGTAGTTTGTTTGTTTTTGTTGAAGTCATTAACCATATCTGTAGTTGATATTTCCTAGGACATTTTGATTTCTACTTCAAATAATATAAGTAAAACTCGTAGTAAGTAAACGTAAATAAGTTATGTCGCTCTGTAAAACGATGGAACTAAAACGGCAGATATATCGTAAACTAAATTGTTTTATTGCTTTAATTCGTCCATTCAAATACATACACAATAGTAGTAATAAATATAATAAAAATTATTAACACGTTTTTATTTACATTGATCTATGTTTGATTACAAATTATTTGATGACTTACATTTTTTATTCATGCAAATCTATAGTAATAAATAAAATTGGAGTGTAATGTCAAAGTATTTTTTTTTACTAAATAGATATGAATGGGTATACGATACCAATACCAAAAATACAATTTTTGTCTGTCAGTTTGTACTGGGTAATCTCCGGAATGGCTGGACAGCTTTTGAAGGGACTTTTTTTTGTAGATAGCTGAACTTACACCGCGTAACCTAGGGCACTTTAATTTTTCGCAAAAAAAAAAATGAAGAATCCGCGTAAAAAAAAAATAACTTTTAAAAATTTAAATAAAATCCAATTCTATGCAGTGTTACGGGTAAATGGTTGAATTTAAGAGAAATATTTTTACTATATATTAGTAATAAAAAAAATTAGGAAGATAATTAGGGTTCCGTATAAAAAAAAATAAAACGCAGCGAAGAACATATAGAAAGAAAGAAAAAATGTATTCGACGTACATACAAGACATCATAATAGCATTATCTTATAATACAACAAAGTTAAAAAAAAGCGTTGCATGGGGTCGAAAAGGTCCGTGTCTCAGCATGAGGCTGCAGGCCTACAATCAGATGCATTACAGCGCTGATATTCTGACAAGGCCTTGTGGTACGTACACCCTCACTACCGGACTATCACACATTGACAATTACACTAATAATAATACATATAAAACGTACTATAATTAATAATACATATGAAAGGCGGGCGCAGGCGCAGTCACAAAGCTAGTATTAGCTAAAAATATATTCATTGTATTAATGGAATTTAAGGTAGAGTACTAAAAAACGTATCAACAATTTGTGTTAAAATGATTAAAACTATTGACTAAAACGGTATGCAAAAACAGCTTTGTTGGGCTCTGTAGCCATCGCTTAAGGCCACTCAACCAATAAATGGTAGGAAAATTGATTAAAACTATTAACTAGAAGGGTATGCAAAACAGGTTTGTTGGTCTCTGTAGCCATCGCTTAAGGCCACTCAACAAGTAAATGGTAGTTAAAATGATTAAAACTATTGACTAGAAGGGTATACAAAAATAGCTTTGTTGGTCTCTGTAGCCATCGCTTAAGGCCACTCAACCAGTAAATGGTAGTTAAAATAATTAAAACTATTGACTAGAAGGGTATGCAAAAACAGCTTTGTTGGTCTCTGTAGCCATCGCTTAAGGCCACTCAACCAGTAAATGGTAGTTAAAATGATTAAAACTATTGACTAGAAGGGTATGTAAAAACAGCTTTGTTGGGCTCTGTAGCCATTGCTTAAGGCCACTCAACTAGAAATTGTAATTAACTACTAGTACCTTTTGCATCACAGTATAACGAAGCTCTGTTTGCTTGTTACCACACAACAAAACTTAGGCTGTTAAGCAATAAAAAGTTAAAAAAGATCTATATAGAACCTACTTTGCGTAAATTATGAATTCTCTTTTATTATTATTAACTTGTAGCTAGTATTAAGATTACTAAGTAGTAACTATTAACCTGTGGTTAATCAACTGTATTCGTATTATAATAATTTTTTAATCATCATCTTCAATGCCTAATATGTAAGGTAGCGGCCATTTGTTAAGCGTTCCAAGGGATTTATTTTTCTAGCAGTTTTATATTTTATACAAATTACCTATATCGTAATGTTAAGTTCCTTTTTTACTTTTAACTTTTACTTTTTTTTTTACTTTTACTTTTACTTTTAACATCTGCGTTTTAAAAAACTCCTTTGAATTTCTAAGATTTTGGTACAGTACTATAATTTATACTATATGTTTAAAATTAATACAACTTTGTGATTCTTCGTCATGGTTACTGAAATGCTGTTATAAATAAAAGCAACACTTATAAGCATATTATATAGCTTAATTTTCATTACCTCGGTACCTAATATTGGAAGGGGTATTATGGGGATATTAGGCTGTAATAAATTAGCCACATTTTTTATAGAATACTAGCTGTCTGCGCTCGGCTCCTCCAGGGTTTCCTATGTTCTTGACTTTGTAATATACTTTTTCAATAGTCATCAGAAAGTAACGTTTTGATGATGGTATCAATTGAATCGTATTTTATTCACAATTTCATAAGTTTTAATTTTTTTTACACGGAACCCTAATTATTTTCCAAATTTTGTTTTGGTAGGTACTAAGATTAAGAGAAAATATATCTCTTATATTCAAGCACTTGCCCGTAAAACTGACAATTTAATCGTCTTTTTCTCAAACTTTTTGTGTTTTATTTTTTTATGCGGAATCCTAATAATTTTCCAAAAATTATTTTTGTTACTAACACAAAGCAAAGATACTTCTCAAAATTGAAACACCTGGCAGTAAAATTGTGCATTAAATCGGATTTTATTCACAATTCCATGAGTTTTTTTTTTTTTACGCGAAACCCGTATTATTTATGAAAAATAAAAGTACCTTACGCGGAGTAACTTCAACTATATATAAAAAAGTCCCACAAAATCGGTCCAGGTTGGAGATTACCTGAAACAAACAGACAGGCAGACATGTATAGGCATTGTATATATCCATTCATATGTATTTATTAAAAAAAATGTTATTAGGATATTACAGTATAGATAATCTTTAGATATTATAAAAAGCAATGTTTCTTTGTTTGTTTTATTATAATTTGAAAACAATGGTATTTATTTACACAATGTTTTTTAGTTGTAATAGATATTTTCTCTGGTTATAGATTTTAGTATGTGTTAGATAATATACTGGTAAATGATATGGCCTCTTAAGTAGTTTTTTAATAAAAAAGCTCTAGTTGGCTCCTAAAAATACTTTTTAGTCTATTTGCGGGATGGTAAGGTTTTCATAGTCGCCTGGGTCAGATCGTAAACCCGCCTTAGTAACATGCTCCGAGATCAGATCGTAGGACAATTCAGCCCGGGTCCCGAATACTTGTGAAAATACCCTCGCAGTTGACACCTTAACGACGATCGTCTTACGACTGTTTGTAGAACAAATGAAGTTCAGTAATTAACCGAGCCAGTATAAAAAAGAAATTAAGAGATAAATTGAAGACTATAAGAAATTTTGATTTGCGAGCGGTTAAAGCTGGCATAATTGGCGATGAAGAGGAGTCCTAGTGGTCATGGCCTTCCCGATCGAACTGACAAATCTCTTAACAATAGATGATTTACAAAATGAGTTTTAAATAAATTACTAACTTACTTAAAAATGTCTAAACAATGAAACCAAAAATAATTAGTTAGTTTTTAAAATAATTTCAAAAAATGCATGAAACGTGTTCATTCAACATCTCCTCATCCCTAACCCTGAATTATGATCCCTCCCAAAGCTTTTGGCTGTGATCACGTTTGCTAGCATAGTTTTAAAGCATAAATAGTTTTTGCCGTGAGGTGCCGGCCAAGAATAGGACCACCCCATATCTTCCCGTGGGTGTCGTAAAAGGTGACTAAGGGAGAAAAACCAGAGTATGGGTAGCAGCTTTCCTCTGAGTATCACAAACACCTATTGCGATCACCAACCCGCCTGCCAAGCATGATAATTATGACATTCCCCCCCTTATTGGGGGATACCTACGTCCAGCAGTGGACGTCTTATGGCTGTATGGATGAATGGATAAGTAGTTTATAATATATTTTACCAATATCAACTCCGATGACGAAATGACGAGTACGGGTGTAATCTACCCTTCTAGACCGACAATTCAAGAGTGCTCGCGTAACCACCGTTCTCATTGCTGGGGACGTCGGAGAATTTTTTCTCTATATGTACTCCGAGTCTCCCTACAGCAGTGGTCTAAGACGTGTTCTAATTCCCAATCAGGTAATTTCTTGCACCCGCTACCAGAGTGATAGTGCCACTTAATGCATTAGCTAATCTCTGCATATTACATAGGTTCTTTGAGGGAGGTTTATTTTTAAATCAAAATAAGAAACTACTTTATTCAGTTTAGGCCCTAAGCGTCTTATGATCGTCAACAACATTACACTGTTGGTTAACTCAGTCGAGAAGAGTCGGCAAGAAACTTGGCCCGTCTTTCTTGTGTATTTATTGTTTTTTAAATAAAACTCATTATCATTCTTATGACATGTTCCCAACTTACTTGAAGATGACGCAGTATGTTTTCTTCTTTCATATGTCTCTATCAGCCTTATCTTTACATTTACTCCTTTTTCTTTCATATTATTCCTTACACACGCCAATCACTCTTTATTTTGCCTTCCTCTACTTTTCCAGCCTTCCACTTATTAATATTTTATCAGCATGCACTTCCTCTCTTCTCATAACATGTCCATACCATGACAAAAGGTTCTCTTTCAACTATTCTTCCACTGACCCAACATTCAAACTTCTTCTAATATATTCATTCCTGACTTTATCCATTCTTGTAACATTACACATCCATCTCAACATTCGCATCTCAGCTACGATTGCATGTAGCTTTTTCTCATACATCTTACTAGGTCAGCATTCTGATCCATACAGTATGACAGGTCTTAAGATGAACTTATATATCTTACCCTTTAATTTAAGGGCCATGTTGGAGTCACAGTTATTTTTATATTTTAATAAAATTATGCATTGCATAATTAGAAAGCGTTTTTAACGTATGTATTGAAGAATGTCACTTCCTGATATCATCATCGTTTAAATAATTTTCCACAACATAATAATCTTTTCAAAATTAAAAAAATTGTCCGGTAAATCGGTAATGATTATGATATTATTATTATTATTATTCGAAAAGGGGCTATGCAGGCTTAAACAGTCCTGTATCACTGCGACCTAGTCAGATCTATTGTGATCGCCCCTATATTGCTAAAGCTCACTGCCTAGACCTACAACCTGAATATACTGTAGTATCTTTTTGGCAGAGAGCGTCTGTACCTCCTCCGGAAGCAACACATGCTTACCCAGAATTCGGTTACGAATGGGTATTAATGGATCACATTCACACAAGATGTGCTTTGGTGTTTCGTCTGCTATTTCACAGAACCTGCACTCTCTTGTGTTCTGGACACCGATGTTGTGCATATGCTTGCCCAAACAACAGTGCCCAGTTAGTGCTCTCACTAATACTCGTAGCTGATTCCTACTGAGCATCAGGGCTTCTTCAGCTTTGCGATGAGTGAATGCTCTGATGAGCTCTTTGGAATGAATTTGTCCTGGCAATTTATTCCAGAATTCTATAGCCTTATAGGTATATTGGTCCCTTATGGTCAGTCGAACTAGGCTTTTTGGAATGCCACAAAATGGTTCAGGCCCAATTTGTGTTTCCATAGCCCCTGCTCTTGCAAGCGCATCCGCAGCTTCATTGCCGGGAACTCCTGCATGGCCTGGGACCCATCTTAAAATCAGCCTGTTATTCTTACCCAGGCTGTTTAGCATTGCCACACAATTTGCAACTAGCCTCGACTCAACTACGTCCGAAGCCAGCGCCAAGAGAGCGGCTTGACTATCCGAATGGATATATATTGTATGGTTCACGTAGGCAATGATTATGATAACTTAAAGAATAGATTTATCTAGAACGAATTTAAAGTTACCAATCTCCGGCTTAACGGCTTAATTGACTTACGGTTAGCAAGGCATCAGTTAGTTTAAAAAAATATGGATACACAAAATACACCCTCTTTGTCGTACCTAATCAAATATAATATGTTTGTTAAAAAGTGGAATAATCTGTTAGGTATAATAATTACAACAATAACACTATTAGGCAAATATCTTTTCCGAATGAAGGGACGAGGTCAATCATCATGTTGACCTATTGTACAATAGTTATATGTATGTAAATGGATCAGAAAGTTGAAGACGCCTAATTACTTAATTCCTCAGTTAGTCGACATCTTTGTTAATTAATTGCCAATTATTTACGTGAATCCCTGAAAATTCGTAAGTAAATTCCCAGGATCAAATTTCTTAACAACATAGGATATTCCATAAAATTTACCATTGGATTACAGTAATTCCAGTAATTTTCCCTGATAGAAACTTGTTATAAGTTATAAGTGTTCAATTCAAATAATATAATGAAATAACTGTCATGAATAATATTTAAAAATGCACAACTTAATGTTGTAAAAAGAAAATCTAACGCCTAGTAGTAGGTACAATAATTACGCCATTTCGACAATAAATGCTTTACAATATTTTTTCACGCACGGATTTTAATGGTTTTAAACTTGAAAAAAAAAAAAACTTGTTTTACTAGTAACTATATTGCAAGTAAGAGAGAAGTCATTCAGTAACTCGTGTTTTATGGAATTATCGTGATTTTACAAACTAAAATCAAATTGCACTGGTCAATTTGAAAACGTAACGTTAGCTTGTTATATATAAATATAATAAATACTCAACAAATATAACATGATTTTGTTTAAGAAGTTTGTCTATATGAGGTGGTTACATTTAAAGAATCTTTTTAGGTACTTTTATAAGTAAATTGACTTGATTTTATTGCTTTGAAAGTTGGAAAACTGTCACGTTATTATTTAGTATCAATAAATCATATTATTACGTATATACGAGTATACAATATTTAAACGTTTTTTTTAAACTTCGACGACGTGACGTGCATTTTAATTATTCAATTTTTAGTAAAATTTTATAATACATAAATGCTTTATTTATTTTACGTTTTCTTATTTATATAACTTCAAGAAATAACCTAATGTTTTTCACTTATGTATTTATTTAGTTAATGGTAGTTTTATGGAGTAATATTTGTTAATTTAGTATTACCAATACAGGTAATATTGAAGAAGAATTTAAATCTTAGCTTTTGAGGAAACATGAAGAAAGCCTTACGGTATACTAGCGCTTCAAAGGTTTTCCGTAACGAATGCGTGAAAGAAATAAAACATAAACACTCGTCTTGCAAGCTTTACAACATTTTAATAACGAAACGATTCTGCTGGTGACGTTGGTTTTGCATTTCACAAATATTACCAATCTATTTCAGAAACAAACTATTTGCGTTCAAATGGTAGTTTTTCATATTGAACACAGGGTACATATACTAGTAAGTAAAACTCTACCATTAGAGAACCTTATAAGGGTCTCAAACATATTGTAAAATAAATAGGTGTTTTTCCAAACTCTACTTATGTTATAGCAGTTAATGAGATTTAAACTACAGTTAAAGAACTTAACTCTGTCATGTAGGTATGTACATACATATATCATTTTCTTGTCTATGACTAGTTTATTCATTTGATGGCTTCTGTTTCTGAAACGGACTATTTGTTTATTTACTCTTTTAATTATCAAGTAAATGTAATTGCACTTTATATAAAGTGTCATATTAAAAGAAAAAAATATTTAACATTTTTGTACAATGAGGTTTTTTTAGACTGTATTATTATTATTCGAAAACGGGCTATGCAGGTTAGAACAATCCTGTATCACTGCGACCTAGTTAAATCTATTGCGAAATCTTGTATTGGTTAAATCGAACTAGGTTTTTTGAAATACCACAAAACAGTTCAGACCTAATTTGTATTTTCATAGCACCTGCTCTTGCTAGCTCATTTGCAGTTTCATTGCGCGGAACTCCTCCAATGATCTCATCTCAAAATCAGCCTGTTATTCTTACCCAGGTTGTAAACAGCCTAAAGCATTGCCACACAATTGCCAACTGCTTTCGATTCAATTACGTCAGAAACCAGCGCTTTACATTTTAGAATGATAGATATTATTGTTATTATTTATTTTCTGTTCATGTTCTTTGTTTATCGAAAACAAAATAGTTAAAAAAAAAGTGTTAATATTAACCAGTTGCCGTACCCGAATAATGTCCTATGCCTACAACTATAAATATCATAATGGCGCGTTGACCTCTACTCCTGTCCTCAAGCCGTCCTATCATTTGCTCAAACAATCTACCCACCATGAAATAACCGGTCAGATTCCGTTACAAAATTAACGCACGCAATAAAACACACACATATTGTCACAGATAAATTTAAATAATTAAAATTAATCTTTTGTAATTACTACGGCGACAGCACCGTGACTAAATCCTATAAATACGGTGGTTTTTATGTTGTTGCTAATATTGTCAATAGTCACGCAAAATGACGTCACTGAGGGCTCTATGCGGCTGTATTTACAATACAATTAATAAAAAATAATCTGTGTTTTTTTTATTAAACTTGCCAAATGTTTGACGATAAAGTAAACCCAAGGGTAATTTGACAAATAATTACATATTCATCTTTTAAAACAATAATAATTATTAAATTACTGCAATTTTTATCGCACTGTGAGGTTATGGAACCGTCTTCCTGTCAGCGTGTTCCCTCTTTCATATGATATTGGGTCCTTCAAAAGAGGCGTGAAGAGGTATTTAAGCAGGCCAGCATGACAGCGGTGACTCGCAGTGAATTCTGTTTAGTGTCAGTCGCCGCTGATTTTGGATTGTACTGTACTTATCATCAGGTTCAGTGCAGTAACTGTGCTGTGCATTATAAAAAAAATACAATAATACTGCCTAGGTGGCGCAGTTGTATCACGATACAACTATCGTTCTGAGGCCTCGGCTTCGATTCCCGGGTCGGGACAAGTGATATTGGGTTTTTCTACTCTGTATCATCTCGGATTTTGGAATCTGTGCCCGATATGGCGACAGGCTCTCCCCCTGTCACATCTGGGACGGAACTAAGCTCGGCGAAATGTGGGTGGTGTAGTTCGCTATTTCACCTCTGTCTAACCCTTCGGGGATAACAGGCGTGAGCTGATGTTATGTTATAATTAAATTTTCTCTTGTCATAGAATATTTCTAATCTGAATGATATAAATATGCACTTTATTTTACAGTTAATCCAAGCTTCTTTTCATTGTTAACAATCCAAAATATATTTTAACAAAATGTCTTAATTTGTTGATTACCCATATAAATGAGACAATAGGAAGACAATGTAAAAACAATGGAAAGCTGGCGTAAACGCCAGGTTACTGCTCTAGGGGATAATAATAAGAGAATAAAACAAATAAACTATATAACGCATTTACAATGAATAAAATTAGTAACTCATTCTGATTCAAATGATACTAATTCATTTTAAATTATTGGGCACGTAAGTTGAATACTTTGTAAGAAAGCAATATGAAGAATGAATTCGTGTTTATAATTTTTATTTGTTTTTCGATTCTTTATGAGAAAGTATAATAGTTTTCTAAATAAATTACTTCATATTTGATTAAGTATCATATCATCATAATATATGCATTATTAGGGAGCTATATTTTTCTTATTATATAAGCTTATTATAGCTCATATTACATATGGAAAATCGTTTTTCATTGAATTTAAGAAATAAACATTCATTAATAATTATTGTTGGATGAACTTTATCAAAAATTATCAAAACACTTCTAAAATTATAAAATTAAGTAGGTACAAATTTTACCTGTTACTTCTTCAACCAAAGACGTATATAAAATAGTTTTTTTTTTTTTCCAAAATTCACTTTAAATGGTCCGTTAATTTCTTCCACAACGACTGGTCTTGCGCCACTTACGACTAGCGGATTCTCTATCGTGGGTCCACCATGCAACCATTCGATAACCCGTTAGCCCCATCGGGCATTGGTTCTGCGATCAATGTGCCTATCCCACTGCCACTTAAGTTTAGCAATTCTTAGGGCAATTTCAGTTACTTTGGTTGTTCTGCGGATCTCCTCATTTCTGATTCGATCACGCAGTGAAACTCAAAGCATAGTCCGCTCTATTGCCCTTTGAAGAACTTTGAGCTTTGTTATTAAGCCCATTGTGAGCGTCCACATCGCAGTGTTATGACGATTTACATGGTTCTTTATTTATATTGTACATATAATATATTAATTATCTGATCAGGTTTTTGTTACGTTAAATAATATTTATGAATAGGAAAGTAGGAAAGTTCCCTATAGGAAAGTAATTAGATAAAAAACACTTTCATAAAAATTACCATTATCGGTTTATTTCCTTATATGCTTATACTTACATTATATAAAAAGGTAACATCTATCGATCCGTCTGCCTGTCCATTAGTATACGCTAGCGAAGTCGCGGGAACATAGCTCGTAATTATGATATAATTACAATATAATAAAATTATATTCGTGTACTTACAATATAATAAAAAACCAAGAGTTTAAATTACAAAGAGTTTAATATAAGATTTCAATAGTGACTCTTTTCTCATCTAAACTTTTATTAAAACAATATTTTTGCGTGGGAAGTACTCAAAAATGCATTTATGAGATTGAGTGGAAGTGTTATCGCATGGAAATGTAGTTATGTGTTCTTGAATCAATTAATGTAAGCTCTAGTGTGAGCATGAGGAGTGTACTCTAAAGTTGAAAATTTGTTGTTTAAGGGAAAATATGAAAATAAATATTGTTTGTCTGAACAATTGCACGTGTTATACTGCAGTGCGTTTTAACGACTGCATCCATCGTTGCTAATATCAAATAAAAATTATTTTTCATGAATTTCAATGAAACGCACTAACTAGGCTATAGAATGAAAATTAACATTTAAAAAGCAAAAAATATTTCCAAGTTCCAAGTTTCATGTCCAGCCTGAAGTTTCTACTATATTTCTCGATATTCACATAATATTGCATGTAGTAATTTCTCACTCATCTTCTTAGTAGCCTAGTACTATAGCTATGACAGATCTTATAATGGACTGTAGTCCGTCCTGCAACATAATAGAAATCCCGCTGCCCCAAATTGTACCTCAACTGTGTCGCCACTTCATCCAACCAGAGTGTATCACCTAACTTCTCGGTTGATTTTATCGTAACTCTGTATGAATGAGTCGAAGTACAGACTCTTTTTCAAGAGTTACGGGCAAGCGGAGAAATTCCAACCGCAATTCTTCTAATTTAGCGACCGTCTTTCGTGAAGTATGAGAACTGCGTTGCTGTGAAGCAGCAGTAAGTTATAGAGGTGGACCAATATCTTTCTTTCTTTATCTTTACCATCATGGTTAGCAATTAAAGAAAACGTAAAAAAATTAGTACATATGGCAAATACGTTCAAACGAACGCTCAACCAAGGCATGTAAGAATAAAAAGCGGAACAAAAGTGCAGTGGTTTGTACATTCATAAACAGATCTATTTAATTTACGTTTACTAGAACGATTCTGTGTTAACGCGTGCCTTGGGACAGAGTGCATAGTGAGAGCAATTAATCCCAGGATTCTCTATACCAGGATAGTGGGGGACGGGGGTTGCTCGCGGCGACAATCATTGACAACGGCACCCACGGGACCGACTCGAACAAGTTAAATCTTTCCCAACTTTGTCCCACTATTGTCTTCTGCTCGTAGAATGTTATATGTATATTTCCATTTTGTAATCGTTCTGTATATTTTATTTGTTCCTCTATAGCTTTATTTCAGAATGTAGACGTGGTTGAAGTGAAATATGTTAATATTTTTTAAACAAAATTTTAATTTTAGCCTTAACATTAACACTATGTAATACAAATATAATATGTATAATTTGTTTATATACTGTGTAGACTACTCTTTACATTCTCTGATTTAAAAAAAGACGCATTTTGCTATGAAATATTTAGGAACGATAAATAAATAAAAGCCGTAGTATTATAACCATATTCACTTGGGAATTCTATAAATTTGTTTTTAAAATATGTAATTAAAATACTTTTAATTTTCTTTAATACTACGTCAAAGAAATAATTACAAAGTGTAAAAAAAGTATTATTCTGCATAAATAATTAGATGCTTAGATATTGTGAATAAAACAAAATGTAACAACTGTTATCCCATTCATGTAAAAGTTACATAAGTAATGTAACATCGATACAATGTCAAGTTTACACATGTAACTTCCTATTTGTATTGTTTGTTATGTCCACAACGTCCTTCCCGACCGGCTCCGTGTGTACGTACTAACCATTATTTATCTTGTCGTGTTTGCACAAACCTGGGGTCGTTCGGAGAAATAAATCTCTATTTGTCTACATTCACCAATCCCGTCTCGCGCGCCAAACACCGCGGGGTGCTTACCTACTGAGTGTCAATGTTTTTCACGCTCTCTCAGACTGATCGCTTCGTATGTCGTCAAATTAGTAAACAATACGAAATTTGTAAAGAAGGTTTAAGATAAATTAAGAGAGTGTTGAATGCTTTCGCTTTTGGGGTTTTTGTGGTCAACTCACCTCAGGGAGTAATGCGAAATGACAAGAAAAAAAAGTCAGAAGTTAATAGTAGGGGGGCCTATTATTTTGTTATGTTGCTTGTAACTAATCGACACTTTTGGTGGCGAGTTTGTTTTGTTTGACGCTTTTGAGTGATTTGGATTCTTAAACCGTATAAGGTCCGGTATCACGTAGCGTCTTTCTCGTTTGTAATTGTTTATGTGTTTTACTAATTGACGACACGTGATAATGACGTCGCATATTATGATGTCTTCAATCAATCACTGAAATTTTGTAATTTACGTTATGCCCGTATGATATTTTACGCAGATTCGTGTTACGAAATTCTTTGAAGTCATTAATTACTTTTTGTTTATGCTGAAAATTGACGCCATAGGCCTGTATGATTGATGAAATCAGAAATGGTTTTCAGAGAATCAATCCTTTACTTCTTTTAATTAATGATTTATATAAATGATGTAAATTAATTAATGCAAACTTAAAGCCATTGCAGTTAGTTAGTGTCTGTATTGAGAGCTAAGTACCTAATAATATAAATTTCTCAAAAAGCACTTTCTTTAATAGTTCTTGGTATGCGTGTACAATCTATCCCAAGGGTGCTTTACTTCAGAAACAATTCTTTAAAACCTTTTTTATTTAAATAATATATTGATAGTTACTACATCATAGAGTAATAACGATAAGAGCAATAGTTTCACTCCACGTGTTCTACTATGTGACTACTGAAGTTCTGACTGTTTTAATTCTGTGAGTTATATATTATCAATCTATAATAATTTTATGCACGATAATTTTTGTATGCTTTGCTCGCCTTTAATTAGGGCACTGACTCTATTTTCAATTGTTTTTCCTCTGTTGGTGTGTCTAATAAATAAATAAATATTGATAAAATTATGCGAATAAATAAACACTTATGATTATTTTAGAGCTTATATGAGAGCTTTCTTAAGTGAACTGAATTGATTGTTTTTAGGCGTGATCACAATTTGCACTCTGAAATGACGAATACATTCTAGGGAAATAAAAAAGTAGTTTAGTTATTGAAAAATATACACATAAAAAAAACTACTGAAAAATGTAAATATTTATAGTCTACTGTATTACAAAAATCTGAAAAATCAATGCTGTATAGTACGGATCAGTTTCATCTTGAAAACTGTCAAAATGTCTCTCCCGAAAGTGTGTATAATATTATCTTGATAGCGGTTATATCGACCGCGCCCTCGTCCATCAAAAATACATTATAAGCGTTTACAAGAAGTTAACCGGTGCGATACGACATGCGTTGAGTCAACATTGCGTTCAAAGACACCGCACCGCTATCGCTGGCTAGTTGCGATTAACTAAAAGCCGGGATTCCGGCAGGCCGACAAAGCTATGACTTGATAAACCACCACTCGATTAATAAATAGTTTTCCTTTTATAATAATTCGAACACGAAGTACTTACTACATGTTAGACAAGCTATCCAATATGTCGGATAATTTATACACGTGTAATATAATCAATAAAGATATTATTACATTATCCACATTAATTTTTATATATCTGTCTCGATTTCAATTAACAATGAGAGGTCAGTTTTTTTTGTATTCTATTTTTTTCTCCTTATGTACGTCATCATAAACGCATGATATTTATAATTGTTTCCTTATTAGATGTTTTATTAAATATAGTATTTCCTTCTCTTTTACATAACTTCATGTTTGATGAATATTCCATAGATAGATATTTAAATGCACAATAACTTATCATGTCTTAAGAAGTTGATAAAGTACATTAATAATGATAAAATAGTATCAGAATGTCAAAATAATTTTATATAACCTAAAAGATGAATTCAAACATAAATATATTCTTGACATAAAATATTGATTTATAAGTTATCATATAAAAGATACAGTATTCATTTACATACTTCAAATTAGCGTTGTTGTGTTAACACATTTTATACCAATGGAAAGTATAATGGTTAGAGAGAGATATTAAAAACTACCGGAATACGATAGAAAATCTTGCACTCTGTATGGGATACAAGGTCAATTAATAACATGCAATTAGAATCATCGAGAAGCGCGGGGCTTTTGTACAATTTGGTTGTTATTAGTGGTCTTTTTTTATTTTCCGATTCGCGAGTTAATGTTGCGGGCACGATACCTTTTATCTTCATATATACGTGCAAATGAATGAACGAGGCATGTTATCATAATTACTATATTGTAATAGTAATAAGTGTATATTATATTAGTCTCCATAATACGTAAGTTATTTATTATGATGCACTGAAATGATTTATTGTGGGAACTGTGTAATACCTAATGATTGTACATTCAAGTGTTTTCCCAATATGTATTTGTTTTTCTGTATTTTTATTGCTTTACAATTAATTCCATTTTTAAATGTTATTGCAATGAAAAATATATATTTTATAGTATCTGCTTTTATTGAGTTTTAACTAAACTAAAGCGTTCTTAATTTCTAGTCTTTGATTAGAATGAAATAAAAATACGTCCTCACCTATATAAATAAATTTCAGAGATGTTTTATTTTTAACCAAAACTTAATTACGATAAATTTTGCTTTAGAAGCTTTACTTATGGAAAGTTCAAGATAAAATCCGTGAATGGCCACAAAATATTGTTATGTTCACACTTAGAGTAAAAAAATACAAATAATTTTCGATAAAAATACCCTATTTCTTGTTTTAATGTCTCAAATTATTATATTCATCTAAATCAGTGGTTTTCAACCTGTGGTTCACAGGATTCAAATGTGATCTGCAGACGATTTCAAATTTCACGGAAGGTGATTGGTAGAAGTACGTGGAGTAGCTTTGAGCAGTAATATAAATTCTTGTAATAAAGATGTAAGCTCAGAAATAGTCACATTACGTCACACTAATTCCAAAAATAACACTTTCTAGTAAAAATGTTAATCAAATTGAGATTTTATATGAATAGTTTTTTGATGATATTGACTCTGTTTATTTTTTTACAGTAAGAAATGGCACCACCTGAGAGTTAGCTCACACTGTGAGTTACAATATAAGGTTCTGTAATCGCAGACAAGCCACGTTGAGTTGACTGGAAATTTTTTAAAGTTAATTAAATAATTAAAAAACTAGGCAGCCATGGAGAAAACTCGAAAAATTTGATAAACTGTCTTTTTAATGTTCAAATTTCAATCAATTGCGATCCCTGCTTTCAATAAAGAAAACAAATTGGTCCCTCATCAAAAAAAATAGTTGGGAACCACTGATCTAATCGACGACGACGACTTTTTTTATAAGTGCACGTTGAAATAACAATGAAGTAATAATTTTTGCTAGATAATTGAAGCTGCCTAGGGTACTTTTCATTTTGGAAAATAATTAGCCTTCAGCGTAAAAAAAATAAAATTCACTTAATTTTGAATAAAATCCGATTCAACGCACAGTTGTTTCACTGGTAAGTATTTGAATTTGTAAGAAATACATAGTTGTACTTTATCATAGTAACATAACATAACATAAGCTCACGCCTGTTATCCCCGAAGGGTTAGGCAGAGGTGATGCAGCGAACTACACCACCCACATTCCGCCGAGCTTAGTTCCATCCCATATGTGACAGGGGGCAAGCCTGTCGCCATATCGGGCACAAATTCCAAACTCCGGGATGATATTGAGTAGAAAAACCCAATACCACTCTTGACCCGACCCGGGGATCGAACCCGAGACCTCAGAACGGCAGTTGCACCGTAATACAACTGCGCCACCGAGGCAGTTATCATAGTACTGAAAAAAAATAAGGAAATTAATCAGGGTTCCGTATAAAAAAATGAAAACGCAGTGAAGAACGTATGAAACGCGGGCGCAGCCCCGGGATCAAAGCTAGTTATTATTATAATATTATTTTTAGGCACTCATTATTATGGTGTAATGTTATAATTAAAGATATAAATTATAAATAATAATAATATTATTTCACACTGTGCAGTTGTCCGCTGTCTATAGTTTTTGGGTAGTTTATCATCTCTTTTGTGTTTCTTTTATCTGTCGTCTATCTAAGTACGTATTTGTCCATGATAACCGCTGACTAAACATTTGGTACACCGCCCTAGACCGCCGCGCCCGCCCGCCGCGTTTACGTCACACAAGCAAGTAACGATTTTTTATTAATATATACTACGATAACATTTAATAATAGTAAAAGAGTATATTTTTACATTTGTAACCTCTTAAATTTCAATTGTTTTAAACTATTTTGTAGTAAACGGTTTAGGTAATTCTATGCGTCACAACGCATAGTTAATCTTTCTATACCTACTAATAAATAAAATTGAAGTATCTTCTTGTAATATTAAAAACAACATTTTTTTTTCTAAATACATACGATTGTACATACGATACCTTTACGAAAAATAGATTTTTTATTTTAAAATGTTTGTCTGTCTGTCTGTTTGTTCCGGATAAACTCCGGAACGGTTCTACCGATTTTGACGGGGCTTTTTTTAGTAGATAGCTGAATTTACTCCGCGTAACTTACCTTAAGTTATTTTTGATTTTCGAAAATAATTAGAGTTCCGCGAAACAATTTAAAACTCGTAAAAAATCGAATAAAATCCGATTTAATGCATAGTTTTACGGGCAAGTGTTTGAATTTATGAAAAATATTTTTACTTTATCCTAATACTAATTTTTTTAGGAAAAAAATAGGATTCCGTACAAAAAAAAATAGGACTCAGTGAAGGACTTACGAAACGCGGGCGCAGCCGCGGGCACACAGCTAGTATAATATAATCATATTTAAATTCATACATATGTGGTGTGGTATACTTACCCATTTGAATGTATGACATCGTTTTGTGTATTTTTTTTACAATGCACACAAGTATAAAGGTGGCGCACGGTTCAATGGAAGGACATTTTGTTAAACAAATGAAAGTCAGATTTTAATTGGTAATGTATAAATATGTATATCTGTTAATGTATTTTTATTATAAATTATCTTTTGAGAACACGGTATTATCGTAGATAAGTGTAATTTATGACTCGAGTGTTTATTAAGACTGGTGCAATCCGAAATTTTCTATCCACTACAGTAACCTCGAGTCATTCTTGGGAATACGTAGGACGTTTCTTAAGATGAGTATTTGATAATTTTTTTAAATTTTCATCTAATTTGTTTGACGAATATCTGAAAATTAAATTAAACATCGAGCATTTTTCTTCATTTTCAAAGATTCCTAGTTTCTACAATAACTAATTTATGGAAAAAATCGAAACGCATAACGTACGGGGATGGCGATGGTAGATATATATTATTTGGTATAAAAATATTTACCATAATGCTATTATGAAGGGAGGAAACAGGGGACAACGTTTGTATGGAATAAATGCCGCTAGCATATCCTCTTAACATAGCTTATGTAAATAACCCTTCTCATAAGCCCTCTATCAGAATGAAAAAAATATATTTTGAATTTTTATGTCGCTTGTTCATTCTCTCGTTTTCTTATCAATTAATTATATTAGATAGGTGTGTTTTGTTTCAGGCAATTAATCAGACAAAATGCTAGATAATGGAATATTTCGTATAAAGTTATAACTTATTTCTAAAACAGTAAAGCGGCGTATTAATTTTATGTGAATATAATGTTTTTTTATGAGAAATAAAAGTGCTCTGTAATATATACATTTGTTAAACACTCTTAATATGAATAGTCGCTAAACATGTCTTAAATACCTATCCGTCTTGAATTGCATAATAAATAACAATAAATTGAAAAAAAACCCCGCAACTTTTCATAGTTTTAACGACAATTACATTTATATTTTACCTCATAAAGAATATGTAATTCATTGATTAATGCAACCGAAAGACGTCCACTGCTGGACATAGGTTTCCCCAAAAAGGGAGGATTTGCCATAATTGCAACGGTTGGCGTGGGGGGTTGGCGATCGCAATAGGTATTTGTGGTATGTGCTCAGAGGATGCTGGTGCTCATCCCCTGGTTTATTTATCCCTTAGTTGCCTTTTACGACACTCACGAGAAAACATCGGGTGGTAGTATTCTTAGCCGGCAACACTAGGCACCACTAATAACATAAGTAACAAGTAATAAAATAATTATTTATTCGAACTATATATATTTTTGAGTTCAATCACGCTATCCATCTACAAAAATTATTTAGATATATGTACGTGCAATATATGATCTGAATTATAGGTACATTTTTATAAAATAATAAATAAATACACAAGGAATACGTTTAATAAATTTTACGTTTGCTAAATGAGCCATACGATTTCCTCCTAGTATCACGATTTAAAAACGACTATGGCTGGTTGATAATGAATTCGTAGAAACGATGATTCAATTAACCTCAATTTTGAATGAAAAATTTTAGTTGTAACTTTAGTATTATGTAAAGGTAATAAACAACGATTATTTAATTTTTGTAATTGTTGAATGTTTTCGATTTTAGAAGCATGGCGCCCACTTCGTCGTGGCGCCTTAGTTTCAATCTAACGTCTCGACGCGCGTCGGCCCACTAGCCCAATCCGACCATTTATTTGTTTTGAATATTAGCGGTTGCTATCAATGGCGCATTACCTATGCCTCGACATAAAGTTTTTGTTTACGTTTTTAGTTTACTACTTGGATACATAATAACATATGACAATAAGATACTTTACAAAAGAAAACGTGTTCAATATGTATCCATTATTTTAACACAACGTTTTTTAACCGACTTCAAAAAGGAGCAGATTATCAATTCGTATGTTTTACGTAAGTTTATATGTACGTTTTATTTTTGTATGTTTGTTACGCGATTACGCTGTCATTTGTGGACCGTTTTGCAATTTTTTTTTTTTATCGGAGGAGTACATTACCGACGTAGTCCCATTTCCACCATCTCTGATGAGGGGAACTCAGGGAAATCGAAAAATACACTCGATTATTATAGAAACACGTATTTCATATATTCGTTTCCAAACCTATGTAGCAGGCATCACAAATATACCTAAAAGTACATACTTAAACTAAAAAGTAGAAGAAAAAACTTTTAATTAAAAAACAAA
Source organism: Samia ricini (assembly GCA_014132275.2). Taxonomy (NCBI): domain Eukaryota; kingdom Metazoa; phylum Arthropoda; class Insecta; order Lepidoptera; family Saturniidae; genus Samia; species Samia ricini. Next base: position 25,356,812 of record AP028159.1, on the reverse strand, counting down.
ACCGACTTCAAAATAAACTATAAAATGCAATAAAATGTCGATAAATAATTACTTTATTAATCTGGTTCGTTAATTTTGGAGTCGGTGCTAGCTAGAGTAAACCTATGTACTCATTTACAAATGTAAATAACTGCCTAAAATTTATCACAATTACACATGAGCTAAATACAGGACTAGACAGTAAAGAGTAAACAGTTAATCAAAATTGAATATAGGTAATTATCGACGTACATTTACACCAGTTTGATATCCATAAGCTGGCATCGATTTCAAAATTAACGAACCAGATTAATAAAGTAATTATTTATTGACTTTTCTGTGCATTTTTATAGTTTATTCTTTTTTGAAGTCGGTTTTGTTTTTAATTTAAAAAGTTTTTTGCTTGGTTTATTATAAGATGAGGTCTTTTATTCTTCATTAAATATTAAATCCTATCAATGATACATTAAAGCTCATATTTTTAATGTATTCGGCATTGAAATAAAAAAAGAGGCTAACGTTCATATAATATTATGTTTTGATACAAGTTTCATTCAGTTGTATTATCTCTGTATAATTGAGTATAAAACCCGTGTCAAAACATAGAAATAAACTAGAGCATTGTGTTGAAGCATGTGAATATTCACGATAAAATATAAACAGATAACTCGACACAAAATCAATATTAATATTACAATGACAATAAAGACGGTTTAGATGGTACGAAGCGATGGAATGAAAAGGAATAAACGTTACGTAAAATATGTCTAATTCTAGTGTGATTCTCTCTTGGGTGACAAACATAATTTATGAAGTTCTTAATACCGAGATAAGGAATATTTACACACTCCGAGAAGGTACACAAACAGGCACCTCAGCTCTGTCTTAGTGTTATGTACACAGATAGATATAAAGTATCTTGGTAATTTTACTCGTTGAGAAATCTACACTAGGTATAGATAAAAAAAAAAAAAAACGTAAACAATAATTACATTAAAATTTTCGACACGCGCGTGTAAAATCCAACTCAATTTCCCCTCTATGTGCTATACAGATTACATATTATGTCTAATCTGTATGTCCACACGAGTGTTATAAAGTTAAAACTTAGGTATTTAGGTATAGAGCGCATTAAAATCCACTATCCGTGATAATGAGTACTCGGATTCATCCTTGGATATTTTTTAATGAGGCACTTATCTAAAAATTTAGGTATTTCCGTAATATGTTTAACCATTTGTCATGTATTACTCAGAGGAAAACTTACATTTGTAGCCCATTAACTACAGTTTAACTCTGATCTATATTCGTCAACTACAAGTACCTATAAAAATGAATATGGAATCGAAAATATTGAATTAAAATAAAAAATAAATAAAAAGCCTTTAATCTATAACTTATAAATATTAAATTACACATTAAAAATAAAAAAATAAACTAAAAGGTTATAGTCGCCTCCTCGGCGTAAGGTAATGGTAATGGTAACGGTAATGGGGGCATTACCGAGACCATATTTCCCTGTACCTTGTAATAGTCGGCCAGCCCGGGCCAGCGCGCTCTCTAATGATGTCTTCCCATCTTTTAAACGGTCTACCTCTTTTTCTTTGGCTACTTCTAGACAGCCATTCGTTAATTAATATTGTCCATCTATTGCTATTCATTCGAGATACTTGTCCAATCCAGTTCAATTTCAATTGTCTTATACTTTTTATTACGATCGTTATTTTTTTGCCTTACTTTTAATAATGTTGTTACTAACTCTATCTTTTAACCTTATTTCCAGCATACTTCTTTCCATCTTCCTTTGGCAGACAGCTAGTCTATTCTCATCTTCTTTTTTTAAAGAACACCCATATATCAAAATCATATGGGAGAATCGTTGCTTCATAGAGTTTCCTTTTGATGCATATATTTACTTCTTGATTCTTCATTATTTCTTTACAGCCTTAATACCGTTTCCAAGCGATTGCTGTTCTCCTTTGAATTTCGTTACTAGAACTATTGTTACAAGATAATGACTGATCCAATTATATATATTTATTTACATATTCTATATTTTCCATTCCGACTGTTATCTTTGTTGTTGGTCCATTTGATAATATTTATGTTTCTGCGGTATTGAATGTCGACCCTATTTTTCTACTTATTTCTGTTAGATTATTTAGCATATTTTCCATGTCTCTATGATTTTCTAAAAATATTAAAAATCTTGAATTGCCAAACGTTATAAAAAGGCTGGAAGTAATCGGTAGACTAAATATCAAATAGAGTGGATCGACCCGACCAGCCATGTAACTAAGAGTTATACTGAATGAGGAGGAAACTTTACATTGATGATATTTGAGAAAAAATACTATGCGAGGCTTCAGAACCGGCTATAGAACACATTTCAATAGTTTTAAAAAGTTTTATCTGTTGGTATGTTTATTGATTTGTTCACCAATCACGCAAAAATTACGGAACAAAATATGATGAAATTTGACACTGACATGTATTACATCCAGAGGAAGAACGAAGGCAGCAAACTGTCTGAATCCAAGCGGAAGAAGTCGTGGTCAAAGCTAGTATAATAAAAAACACTAATCTATCATATTACATATTAAATATATTTGTTTTACATTTAAATTTTAAGACTGTTGTTGCATGTCCCAAGTTTATCAAATGCAAATTAGAAGTTTAGTTTAGTGGTGCGGGATCTATTGTCTTGTAACGCCAGTTTTCAAGTTTTCAAGATTTGGTTACTGTACTTTTACTTCACATTTAATGTTAGTTTTCCCGTTATGTTCACTGGATATTTAGCATAGGATAATAACAAATTATAGCCTCATGATAAACATCGTTATTCTATATTTCTACTGTATTTATCACAAAATAGTGCAATTTTTATGAATATTAGTGGGGTCGGTTTGCGAAACGTAAAAAAACACGTTCTAATATTTTTCAACGCTATCAATAAATCTTGTCCGAAATATTTGCACATGCATTTTCAAGAGATTCCTATATTTGTTTTCCAAATCTAAGTAGATAGAGTTCCATTATCGGTCTATCGATTTCTCGTCAGGGTTTCCCTGCGCTGGTGTCATTTTGATTGCAAATATAATCATTACATGATAACACAATATGGCGTGTTCCGATGTTTTTATTATAATTATAATAATAGGCTTTTTATGTTGTGATTTTAGTTTCAAGATTTTTTATTTAAACTTAACAAAATATGCGGTAGATAATCAATCGACGAAACCTTAGCGTGGTTTTTAAGACTCTTTCTAAGAAAAACCATTAGGATATTTGCCATCCTCAAGTTTGAAAATATGTGTGTTTTCGCCAGCATCACTTGAGAGCCAATATTTCTAGGCTTACCGTATTTAGTATCCTGGACCACATCTCCATATTACATCAGATGAGATTATGGTTTTAGCGTTGAGCCTATATATCAGCTAATAATAAAATGCGCACTGATCATTCCAACTCCGTCCTTTTTTTTGTGGTTAATTACAATCTTCAGCGATTGCTGTTGCTGCGATTGATAAAATCAAGTCTACTTCATTTGTCTATACTACTTCCTATCATAAAATAGTTTTCAAATAACAAAGGAGGCATAACCAATCTTACTTTGCCTTTGTTTCCTTGTTTATTATAATGAACAAAATTGTAACAAGCCGTTAAAGAATGTATTTCGTTCTTTTAAACTAAATAAATATAATAAAGAAAAAAAGTATTGTGATGAAATTTCTACAGTACATTATGTTTACTTTATGTCCATTTAAAGAATTCTAAATATTTAATTCCAAATATATGAGATATGAACATCAGCATAAACAAATCAGGTTCTAAAAGACGTGATAGCTGAAAATCATTTGAAGAGGAATTAGCAATGTAAAAAATCAACCATATCAATTTATGGATTTCCGCAAAGTATCGCCTTCATCAATCGAATACATAAAAATCATATTTATTTATTTATACAAAAGTAAGGTAATAAACATTATTATTGCCGCTGTCTTAAATATCTGTAAAGAAGAAATATGTCCTTCGGGATCGTTGGCTCTGGAAGTTTATTCAGATATCAAGTTTTTTCTAGACACGCTCCACCTAATCTAATGACGCTTTCTTATCATATGACAGGTACGAAAGATGCCTCTGTAATACGTGAACTAGAGTATTAAAAAGTTAATTTATATATATTAATAACTTTAATTAATCAAAAAAGTTAAGTATAACAAACAATACAACATATTGACTAAAATTAAATAAGAAAGTAATTTTTGTGAAAATATAAAAAGGTGTATGTATTTTGAAAATGATATATATAATTATAAATTTGATTAATTTTTATGTGTTTGAGTAACTTCAGCTGTCTATCAAAAAAAGTCCCGCCAAAATCGGCCAAGCCGTTTCGGAGATTACCCGGAACAAACATACAGACAGACAAAAATTTTAAAAATTGTATTTTTTTTTTTGTATAGGTATTGTGTTAACATTCGTAGGTATTTAGTAAAAAAATGTTACTTTGACATTACAAACAGACACCTCAATTTTATTTATTAGTGTAGATATAGAACTGACGTAATGACGTTATACTATAATAATAATAAATATGTATTATGTATATAAACGACCCGACTACTGTTTCATTAAAAATTTTTTCATAAGAAAATTAATTAAAAATAACATTCCACGCAACCGAATTTAATTTTTGTACACCTACTAATTTTACACGATTTTCTACACATACCAGATGAGTTTCTCTTTTGAAATTAATGACTGGAAAAATATCTTACTGGTAAATAACTTCCAACCGTATACGCAGTAGAGACGTGCATCTAGAAAAACATTGTTATTTTTTTCGTTATGTCGATATTTTCGATATATAACATGCTTAACTCAAGCACACCAGCACCACCCCTTCCCTGTCTCAATTTTTTTATAATTATTATCAATTATTGAAATATAACATTATTAGAAGAGCATTTGAAGTTCAAAATAAAGTAGAAATAGAGTTGTACCTAATAATTTATTGCGATATTTTTTATTTATTGTATTTCGTGTAATATCGATAATAAATCGATATCAAATTATTCGATAATATTGGGTTAATTCGATAATCGATATATCTATATTTTATGGAATATCGATCTTACTACGCAACTAGACTCTTAATACGAAGCGTATTTAGAAAAACAAATGAGTAGGTATTTATCATGTTTTATAATATACAACACAATAATTGGATTGGCGTTACATTGCCGAAATTTATCGTAAATAATCGAAATATATCTGATATTATTTTGTAATTTCCCTTTAAATGATTTTCAGCCATGACTTATTTTTGAAGTTGACTCGTAGTTCAGTTTAATGTTTACTATTTACAATAATTTTTAATGGACAAATCAAAAATATATTAGTAACATTAACATATTAAAGGTGTAGGTATTGTAATATATACATGCGATAGTATAGTTATTCACATGACATGATCACAAGGTGTGGTCTACCCTAAATCCGTGCGTTAATCTCTGGGTGCGCGGCGCCTCTGTGCCCAGCCGCCTGGATTTACCTTATCGAGCCCTCGAGATTTCTTTGCTAGCGACTCCCCTTACATTACACAGCCGAACGTATCTTATTCGTTATGTGAATATAAAAGACTTTTTCAAACAACCAACGTTGCGACGAGTTATCGTAACGCTAACATGACGGGGTTTCTCATCAGAACTCGTATTTTCACTAATTTATTTATCTGTAAAAATTCATCAGAGCATACTTTAAATATTAACATTATTGGTAAGTTTTATTAGGTATTTAATAGCCTGCCTCGGTGGCGCAGTTGTGTTACGGTACAACTGTCTCGGGTTCGATCTCCGGGTCGGGTCAAGTGATATTGGGTTTTTTCTACTCAGTATCATCCCGGAGTCTAGAATTTGTGCCCGATATGGCGACAAGCTCGCCCCCTGTTACATCTGGGACGGAACTAAGCTCGTCGAAATGTGGCTGGTGTAGTTCGCTATTTCACCTCTGCCTAACCCTTCGGGGATAACAGGCGTGAGCTTATGTTATGTTATTAAATAGCCGTTCTTGTACTGAGTACTGTTAATGCAAATATTGCATACATAATACGTCAAATATAAGCTCAAATTCTACAAAATCGCCGTACGTATGAAAAAAAAACAAAATAACATTAGCAAATGTACTTGTAGGTTATAGGAGCCTTACACAAACCATTTTGATACTTGTTTTTAATAACAGCAGGTAGCACTTCTGTAATGTGATGAGACAATATTTTTAGTAAACTTGGTGAAAAGAGAAACTAGACTAATTGAATTATCGACCGTAATTAGAAGTGGAACTTAGAATATTAAATATGCCAGCAACTACACTTTCATATAGTTTTTTTCAAGTACATACGAAGCAATTTATTAATTGCGTTATATTTCTAAAATACCAGAAAATGTATCTAAAATATCGGAAGAGACGCGATGGTAGTAGTGATTTCTTATTTGAAGTTTAATACTAATCTTGTACTTTATAACTATATAAAACCTACTTCCTTTAATAAAAATCAGTAATTAATAAATTAATACAATAATATACTAAAACATATCTATAGAAAATTTAATTTAAAAATATAATAATGTAAATCGGGATCAGTGGTCCTCGATTTCAAATCAACAAAGGGGCCGACAGAGAAGCGTTTTTTGTAATGTATAAAGACAATGTATGCCCGGATAAACTTAGATTAATTTTATTTGAACTTTCCGGATAACGGCATAAGTTTATAAATCGATATAATACTTATACTTAGAAATATTTAGTTTAGGTAAAACGAATAAATGTTATTTTAAAATGTGTTAGATACAACTTCTGAAATATATAAAATACTTTTCGAAACGATGATGGCTCAGCGGCTAGTGTGGTCGGATTCCACGTCAATCGACGCGGGTTCGATCTCCACCTATCCGACTCTAAAATCGGCCTGAGCTTTCGGTGAAGGAAAACATCGTGAAGAAACCATAGCATGATGATAGGGCATTTTCTAATGATACCCGCGAGTGTAGCTACCACCCTCAAGTTTGAAAACCTGGCTTAGTCAAAAAAAGGCTTAGTGTGTTTATCATCCTGCACCACATCGTCACTTATCATCAGGTGAGATTGTGGTCAAAACACTGAGCATATACCGTGTATAAAAAAAAACTTAAATATTTTTGATGAAACTTATAACAATAACTTGAAATAAATATGCAATTTTTCATCATAATTTTGATTTTAACGACCTTTAATATGATGTTTGAACTCAACTAAAACATATAAGTCATTTTAATTTAGACTATTATATAATGTACTTAACCAATATTAAAAACTGTAGATCTCCTTACATTATCAGTAAGTTACATGGTCTATACCTATTTTTATTAGAATCTATAATTAGAGATTACTATATACGCGTGTGAAGCCGGGTGAGATCGCTAGTTTTAGTTGTGACTTTGAAAATGTTTTTTGAGCAATCAGTTTTAAAATAACAGTTAATATTAATATAACAATCTAATCATTATATATTTATACCAAATTATTTATAATACATTTCCGGAAAAACCTTATATAGTAGTAAATCTCCGGAAAGTAACACCTTATTTATTGATTGGAACTAATTCTAAAATAGAATTTGCATTGCTCGAACGGAACAATATATTTTATTTTTGTTATTTTTTTTTGTCTCGGTTTTGCTTTCTATAACTTTTATGCATCCTACTAAGCCCGGATTTTATCTTTTTCGGAACTTCTAAACAAGTCTATTATAGGTGAATAATATAAAAATAAATAATTTATTGAGCCCCGGTAGCGAATCCACGAGTAAGCAATTTCAAGAAATCGTAATAGACTTAAAACTACACCACGAGGGGGTGTTTTTTACTTATTAAGAATAAATTTCTTTTATTGTTAAAGGTAAAACACGTACAAAAGACAAATACCGAGTGGTCTACACTGATCACCAGCGGCTAGAGTTAGAGAAAGAGTTTCACTACAGCCGCTACATCACGATTCGACGCAAAGCCGAACTTGCTGTTACCCTTGGACTATCAGAAAGACAGGTAAGCGTATTTAAAAAATATTTGAAAGCTATCACTTGTATTTAGTAATTTTAAATTAATTCTTGCTTTTAGTTTTTAGTAAATAGTTAATTTTTTTCATACTAATTACCAGTGTTAATTGTAATAAATTATTTTAATCGTTTAGGTGTAATAAGTATTTTAAGCCATAGGCACTTTAAACTATTATAGTTAAATAGAATTCAATAAAGTTATTCTTCCGATGCGAAAGGAAACATCTCAAGTCAAAGAACAAAAAATGTTTATAGAAATCACTCACTCCCATCTCGAGGTACAATTAAAAAATATGTGTATGTACTTATGTGTACGCATTCAAGAAGTTATACTTCTTTGGCGTAATAATAGAAGAAAAAAAAACTAAAACGTTGTCAGCTAACTTCAGGGTGTTGGTTTTTCGTGACGGGTGTGCGCGCGCATTGTATGTTGACTAGCTAACTTCAGGTTGTCGTTTTTTCGTGACGGTTGCGCGTGTATCGTAAAAATTTAGGAGTTTTTCTATACCAAAATGTAACTTTCTTCATAATTTACTTTGTGATGTAATCTATTGTTTTAATAATTATTCTGCTATTTCGGGGTGGAGACAAACTCAACAAATCAAAGATTGTAAAACTCGGTCCAGCCGTTCTTGAGTGATTTATACATATTATGAGACTTCTAGATAACGCTTTATGAATTACTTTAGAGTCAATTGTTGTTTCTGGGCTCGCCAAAATTACGGCACTTCGTACGGTCTAAAAATATTTCTTTTCTACTACACGGAATAGGCTCCATGCTTTGACCATAATCTCACCTGATATTAAGTGACGATGTGGTCTAGGATAGTAAACACACTAAGCTTAGAGGTATTAGTTCTCAAGTGATGCTGCCGGAAAATACTTATAGGTATTTGGCGACAGGTTTTCAAAGTTGAGGGTGGTAGCTACCCAGGTGAGCACCATTAGAAAATGCCCTGCCACCATGCTATGGTTTCCTCACGATGTTTTCCTTTTACGAAAGCTCAGGCCGATTGTAGAGTCGGATAGGTGGGGATAGAACCCGTGTCGATTAACGCGGAATCCGCCCGCACTACACGCTGCGCCATCACCGTTAAAAAATCAAAGTTTCAAAAATTATAACGACTGCGCTAATAGATGAGAATCTCTCAATAGTCGACATCATAATGTCGGCCTATATCTAGTTAATACTAATCTAAAGCCTTCTAAGTAAATCTGGATAGACGTATATTATAACACGGCTGTATGTATCGGGCGACAACTTTTAACACATTTTAAGTGTCTGCCCTAGTAATTTTAAAAGCACTGACAGAGTGCTCTAGGCTAAGCAATCTATTTTTCAGTTACATTACTATTATAGTCGTAATATTAATATTATTGTAAGGAATCTTGAGATCTCCATAATGATATAATCGCAAGAATTTATTCTTAGTAATTTTTATAGCTGTTTTTTATTTATTAGGAACAAACACGCAAACAAGTAAATATTACTGGAGTATTACTATTAAAATATTCAATAGTAGTGACCCTTCGTATAAATTAAAAATAATATTCTATTGTTACAGGTAAAAATATGGTTCCAAAATCGACGCGCTAAGGAAAGGAAAACAAGTGAAGAAACGCGAAGAAGTAGTGATGAAAGAAAAAGGTGATCACGCATCACTACAACACGCTCAGCTACACCACGCGACGATGCTACATCACCAGCAGATGATGAACGGTATGATGCATCATCATCACTATCACCAAGGGGTGCTGCAAGGCGTACCGGAACCTTTGGTGCCAGGTGTGCCTCCAGTACCTCTGCTGTGACCGCAGGCCTATTGTGAACACAGTGATAACTTTGCATAGAAAAACGACGACCAGTGATTTTATTTTAATTCCTTTCATTGACAATATATAATTACGACATGACCTTAAAACGTGTGATTTTAGTGCAATCTCGTGGGAAACTTGTCGATTTAACAACGTTGTAAATTTAAATTTATTAATTTAATACTCTTAGGTGCTACCTCGGTGGTTACCTAATAGCTGTGAGCGAACGCACTTACCCAATGTTTTGGTTGAAAGGTTATTTCTTTAATGATAGTAACATATTTCTTTTTTAATACCTACCTAATAAACCGTTATCGATATTGCCTTTCAATCAAAACCGTATAAGCCATGTTAGCCTTTATATTAGTGCTGAAATTAGATAACTTCTAAGTATTCACGCCTAATAGCTATATTATGTACTTTCTTTTTAGGAGTACGAATAATTTTAATGTGAATTTTTGTCATTTGACTGTAAATATAGAATACTATATTTTTATATTATTATTATTGTAACAATTAAACATAAACTGATTATTTTAAGGTTAATTAAAGCTTCTCAAATGCTACAGGTGATTTTTCATTGAAAATACATACTTGAGATTTGTTTTGCTAATTTCCAACAAACTTATTCTGTAAGTCAATGTGCAAAATTTGATTAATATTTTTACCAGATTCAGTAACCCAACTTTAATATTAAAATAAGCGTATAAAAAATTATAATTATAATAATTGTCCATTTATGATATAATATCATAAGAATCTCATATAAAATTATGCGATGAAAACGAAATTAAATTCCCATATATCATACAAACATTTGTAGCGTTGGGAAGTGGTTGCGATGATTTTTTTTACGTTGAATGAGATTATTCTTAGATGTAATAGTTTTGTAAATAGTAGATTAAAAATTTAAATAATAATTACTATACCAGTTTTAACAGCATTGACACAGATAAAGTAACAACAGTCAGACCACAAAATATTTAACTATGAACTTTATATGTTTGAATGTTATAATTGAGGAAGGTTTTGTATTGTGTACGACGATAATCGAGTAGGTTACAATTGAATTGTTGATGTTTTACAATAATTTATTTATTGATTTCCAATCCACGGATGAATGAGCAAGAATGATTTGAGTATCATTTTGTTTTGTGATTTGTAAGTAGGTAAAGGGTGCTAACAGTATTCGTACATAAAGTTATTCCGTTTTATGAAGGTTCAAAACTTAAATATTAATCATTTACAGTGATAAGCGATGTATAATTTTTGTGGTTGTTGTCGAATGTTGTGTTGATGTTTGTGAATCTTTTGTAACACTTGAATTGTTAGAATAAATGCTGCACTGTCACGAAACACATTTGATAAACTAAATAAATCCATGTTAATCAACTTGAAAATTGTTTCTATTTTTAGTAATTCCTTTAACGTATCGTTTTTTTATTTTGAACGGTATTTAACCTCAGAGTTGTCTTAATAGAATGTTATGCAGTTCTTAAGCATATTTTTTTGTGTTTATTGGTACATTATTGGTAGTATCATACATAAAAGATTTCTCTATTGATAAAAGAATTATTATATCTTGTTTCTAATTTTTTTTTTTAATCTGAAGCAAAGATAAAATTTGCAACAATATATACGAGAAATTTGAAAACAATAAAAAAATTTAACATTAAATATGGCATATTATAATCTTGGTTTCATTCAAAAGTGACCATTGACTAGTTTAGAACAATGTGTAATATTTAGTTTGCACCGGAAACGTGGAGGACGCAAGAAATTAATGCTTATTTTAAAATTAGAGTCATAATAGAAGCCAAACATGAAGCTACGATATTTGGAATCGTCTTAGGGTTGAACGTCTGTACTAAAAATTAACAAGCATTAATTATTACACTAATAAATATATTTGAATTACTCGTGCAGACCTAACTTATTTTGTGCATAATTAGCGTATTAATAAAAACTAGCGTTTGTCTGAGGGAAGATATTTGGCAAAAATATATTTTAAAAATCTGCAGAAAAGAAACTACCATTTTTTTATTACTGGCAATAAACATCTCTAGTAAGCATCAAACAAATACAAACAGAAGAAAATGTATTTTGTCTTGGTTAATTTATTTTTTGCACAAAAGCTTATTTTAAAGATACAACAGCGAAACACTAAACATCCTAAGTTAAAATAATTATTATAAAACAAAGTTTGAACAAAAAACTCAAGACCTAAAAGATTGGTTTAAGTATTGAGCACTAATCTGGCGTTTACGCCAGCTATCCATTGTTTTCCTATTGTATCATTTTATGGGTAATCGACATATGAACTAATTTAAAAATATCAAAAATTACAATTTTTAACCGAATTTCATTAGTAGCCACCAGATAAATTAGGCATATTTCAGTCTAAAGGAAAGATGTGTTAGTGCTCTGATAGGCTGTGTTTTTTATTTGTTTCCCGAGTCAACCCTGAAAAGAGGCGTCGGAAGATGTGGTGAGGAATGTGAATGCGCTAAATGTTGAGCAAACGAACGCTTATTGAGGGCATTTCGAGAGCACCATCAAAGACACCGCGACTTTGTATCTAACCGCCTACAGACATTTTAGTCTATAGTATAAAAGCTCAAAGTGTGCAGTTTTAGATTTTAAAATTTTATTTAGGAGACTGCTTGATGAAAGTTTCTATAATGATATATATTAAGTGTACAAAAGTCAATAAACTCTTTAAATATTCATTGTTAATGTAAAAATGGTAATACGTTGCGAATGAAGATATTTTAGAACAATTAATTAACGTAATAGGTCTTTTATTTTCATTTTGAAAGGTTATTTAGTTAGTCTCGTAGTAATATTGTAAGTCACTACTTTTTATAAATAGGATTTTCTCGTCCTCTTTAGTATGTTCTAAGGAATGCAAATTTAAAAATTGTTTACGGCCTGTGACAACTATTTTATTAGTCAAATGTGAATTAATTTGGATCTAACTACTAATGAGTTACAAATTTGTATAATCTACATATTAAAAAGTGAAAATGTTTGATTATTTGCCTACAAATAAATAGGCAATGATAATAACACTTTTTGCTATTCCATTCTAAATATTTTACAATGTTTATTGTAAACAACATTTTTTCCTCTTATTCGCAATAATGATTATAATCCATATTCAATCATTCCATGGGCGAGTATTATTCTACCAAAATTAGCCAGTAACGTTATGTATCACACATTTCAAAGATTTACTTGAACTTCTTAAAACAACTTAGATAAGTCCTTGTCACACCTGATAGGGATAAAGTAGGTAAAGATCCACTATAAGTCAATATGTACTCAAGTTCTTGGTTCTTAAAAAAAGATTTCCATAAGGATTGATAACATGGAACTACAATAATAGGATAAAACAACTACAACTGAATCACTGGATACGTTGTAAATTAACGTATTTAGGCGTATATTAGTAGGACGCGACCACCATGTCGTACTGTGATCACCACACAGGGGCCCGGCGCAGAACAAACACGGCCTCGCGTGTTTACTCTCTCCCTGGGTGTGTTTGCACTTTGACAGCAGTCTCACAGGTCGTTAACACATCGCGGCTAACTGGAGGATACAGTCCCGTACCGGCTATGTTCATTGCATTAAATCATAAGACACGTTATTAAACAAAATACAAACATTCAGAGGAGTCACCGGAAATATTCTGTGGACGCTATTATAAATGCAGCCTTGAAAATTCATGCACGAACGGTTGGTATAAAACGAGACCGAAATCTGTGAAATCATACATTGCTTGTTCTCGAAGGAATGGAAAATATGTATATTTTATATCTTCCTGAAATAACAGCACGTAATAAGGTAGGATAAAACGCTACAATACGCCCTACCTTAACATGATGCTCAATTGAATGACCTCTAAATATTTTTCAGTCATTTATGTGTCAAAAATATAACTATACTGTGGTATTTTACTACAAAATGGCACTCGAGTTTGGATCCCATTTCCTTATACAATAGCCAAAAAAAATAGTTTTTGAAACCCTCAAGCGTTTTGTAACGCTGTGAGTTGACAATATGCCTCACTCACGTCTATTACAAAATGCCCCACCGTAATTATTACAAAAATATAATAAATTTAACAAACTAAACATAAGCGAAGTAATAAAAATTCAACGACTAGTCTTGGCAATGACTTTGAGGTAAAATTCTTGGTGGTAGGGCATTTTCTAACGATGCCCGCCTGGGTAGCTACCTCCCTCAAGTTTGAAAAACCTGTCGCTAAACACCAATAGGTATCATCCGGCAACATCACATCCTGGACCACATCGTCACTTAACATCAGGTGAGATTGTGGTCAAAGCACTGAGCCTATACCGTGTAAAAAAAAAATAACACAGTAAGTTCTATATGATATCTTCACGTTGCAAAATAATTATGTTATACAAATGTTGCAAAGAGGATTGTACATGATACAAAACTTATGCATCCAACATGAACATGAGGAACATTTTATCCAATCCTTACTTTCAAGGTTGTGTAATAATAATTTTCTTTAATATTCTTGCGTTCAGATCTAAAGACAACTTTTTGAAATTTTTGTATGAGCTACTTTTTATGTGAGTTAGTTTTTTTTCTCACGCTCTTCTGAAAAAAAACGAGGGCTCTCGAGAGGTACATTAAGTTTTCTTGTTAACAGATGTCGTCTTAGGATTCTATGTAAGATATTGACTAGCGACTTCGTTGCCGCGACCTTTTTGCATAGCTTCATTTAAATCCGTGTCAAAGCACAAAGCCCGGAGGTTTTTATTGATAACTAGCTGTGTGCCCGCGGTTGCGCCCGCGTTTTATACGTTTCTAACTGCGTTTTAATTTATTTACATGGAATCCTAATTATTTTCGGTATTAAGATAAAGTAGAACTATTTCTCACAAATTCAAACACCTGTCATTGATACTGGGATGCGGATTTTATTTGAAATTTCATGAGTTTTTTGTTTTTTTTTTTTACGTGGAACCCTAGTTATTTTCGAAAAAACAAAAGTACCCTAAGTTACGAAGAATAACTTCAGCTATCTATCAAAAAAGTTCCGTCAAAATCGGTTCAGCCGTTCCGGAGATAAAACTGGAACAAACAGACGAAAATTTTAGAAATTGTATTTTTGGTATAGTTATTGTATATACATTCATATTTATTCAGTAAAAAATTGTTATTGTGATATTACAAATAGACAATTTTTATTTATTAGTATAGATCATCTGTGAAAATAAATAATGTCCTTTTATTAAATTGTCTTGGTGTTGAGGCGTATTGTAAATTTGTGATTACAAAACGCCCCGATCGTGAAAAGAACACCATTGAAGGTAATTCACTACAACCTGTACTATAAACAACTAAGTTATTGCGCACTAATCTGGCGTTTACGCCAGGTTTCCTTCGTTTTCCTATTGTCTGATTTTTATGGGTAATCGACATATTAAAGCAAAATCTGCATAAACAATCTCTGGCCAATGTAGATGAATTTGTATGTTACTTTACTAGTGTTATGTTACACAAATTGAAGCTTACTTCATGGCTTTGGGAACTAATATTTGAAACACGTGTATCGAGGGGTTTCCTCAATTTCCCTGAGTTTCACTGATCATATCCTGATTTGGTAGAAATGGGTCCAATTCGGAAGTGTATACCATCGTTAAAAAAATGTAAAACGGTCCACAGATGACGGAGAAATCGCATAACAAACATACAAAAAAAACATACAGACGAATAAACAACCTCCTCCTTTTTGAAGTCTGTTAAAAAGGGTTAATTTTTAGGAAATGTTATTATGTACATTCCCTTCACTATGAGAGTTTAGGTTTACTAAGCAACTTAAGAATATTGACTTAATAACTTATTTTTCTCTATAAATTTTAACATTTATAGCTTCGTTGGTCTCAATGGTTATTTAGACTTTCTTTAAAATAGTCAGAAGTCAAGTTGTATTTTGGAAAGAATTTCGTATGCATTGGTTTGCTTTGACATTATAAGACATAATCATCCTGATCCCACATTCTGACGTCGAGATGCTTAAAAAAGATTTCTCTGTATTGAACTTAGGTTATTGAAATATTTCTGAATTATTGATAAAAGAATAGTAAAGAAATAAGAAATATGCTATGGCATTAAAATATAACGTTAACAATGATACCGTTATACGAATAGCGTGGAATTACTACAGCCACCATAATAAAGTTAGTCCTAATTGGAGATATCCCACATACTTCTCGTTGGTTTGTCTGATACCTTACTAATCGACTAAGAGAAAGAACGTATCGATGAGTTTGTGAACTACTTTTAAACGTACAATTACGTATGAAGTTAATAAGGTTCTCTGTTAATTTACATCGAGTGAAGCCTAAGAGTTATTAAAAGCATGATTTCTTAAATGTAAAAGTATTGTTAAATAATAACAAATATAAAGAAAGAAATAAACATTAATTTGGAATTAACTATGGTCGGCATAATTATATAACAAACAAAACAACATATCATAAACTTACTATTTGCAAAGAAGCTGTTAAAATATACATTTTATTCAATGTCGAAACTGATAGTACCACAAATTACAGTAATACTAAACATGAAGTGCTTAGAAAAAGGATAAAGGAGGAAGATAGATAGATATAAAATTTATTTTAAAAGATTCTTTCATACATTAAACGATGTTACATAGATTTACAGAATTATTTAAGAATGTCCAGTAGTTGAAACATGCGGATAGTCTGTGCAATCTTTAATTTTAAATATTTACAACGGTATATTTAAAATTATTTCTTGCTGCTGTTTTTCTTTCTTAATGTAATTGCGAGAGTCTTTTGGTATGGTTTGATCAAATCAATTTTCATAGAAGAGTTTCAAGTTTTTTTTTGCTAAAGCCGAAGATAAGCGTACAAGATGAATATAACGTCTGTTTGACATTCGTTTTTTTTTAATCGCTATTATACGGCTTTTATAAGGAATATAAAATTAGAATCTGACGCATTAATTTTGTACAGACTGAACTATATTTCTCGTTCTAGCGAGAAGCTGAGACCGATAAAAAACAACGTCCATGTAATTTAATTTACGTATAGAGAACAAGAGCGTCAATCAGATCTATACGAAGTTACAGGTTTATGTTTCGCATTTAACTAAAAACGATTTACATTTAAAACAATAACGATTTTCGTCGTGAACCATCAATCAATCATCATAACTTTTTGCTGCTTATAACTCATGCTTTCTCTAAATCAATTCTAAATTTAAGTAAAAAAAATGCTTCATATTAAGAACTTGTTTTATTTAAACGATAAGTAAATATACTTCTGACACATATTGTCATTTGTGCTGTTTCAAACACGTGCCATTCACCCGATTTTTAATATTTTCTATACTCTGTGGCCTATATCTATATAAGAAAATTCAAAACGGACCGCAGTCCTAACTGATGTTAGTGGATAATAGACTGCACCACTGATTATAAGTTAGAACAACCCCTGGATCCCCTCCGGCAGTGGCCGAGGACGTGCTCCGATCCCCAACACGGGAGGCTCCTGTAGCCACCGCCAGCGCAATACCCTTTTATGCACTGGCATAAGATGCATTACATTGCATCCGCGCCTCTGCACACTACCCGCAGATAGATGGTTCTTTTGAGACCCGTAGTTTTCACGAAAACTACCATATATATAAAAAGATCCAACACCCGACATGTGTACCTGTAGTCAGCCTCGAATTACACACTTGAACATATAATTGCGTGAGTATTGGTACTATGACGCCAGAGAAAAGTGGTAGTAATGCATACCTCAACCACATTAAAATCACTGTGTAAATTAAAATCTAAATGCGCCAGAAATCATTTACTACGTTGTGACTTCAAAACCGCTTTAAACTTGGTAAATTCTGTAAAAATATAAAGTCAGCACTGGTGTAATTAAATCGCTACAGACAAAGCTTTATACAAATTGACCATTAACTTATCTATCAAACAAGCTAAAGATATTTTAAACGCGTATAACAGGTAATCAGTTGTTATCGTGTGCATTATATTTAACTAGGTGGGTTTAATCCCCATGATTTGATATCTTGATAAAGTCTGGATTATCGGCGAACATGAAAGCGGATAAATTAATTTTTAATCCAGTCTTCCCTCCGTCACTTGGCCATATCTTGGATACGTAGGCACACAAAGTACATGATACGACGTCGTTCGATATCAACCGCGAATGCCGACACTATTACAAACTCAATTGTTTTTTCTTTTTGTTATTATTAAAATAACATTCAAGAGCTAATTTATATATGTTATATCATCAGGTTTACAAAACATTAACTGTAATAATAATCTTCAAATAAATTTGTAATAATTATAAGAATTCGCATTTTATAAGAATTGCACACATCTTTTGAATAGACATTACGTAAAAAAATCCTACTCACAAAAGGGCCTTGCTTTACCAAACATTTGAGGGCAGCACTTAACCAGGAGGGTATTAGCAATGTCAATTATTAACAATGCCATTAAAGTGGTAAGCCTTGAGCCAAATATCTATTATATATATACCTAATAATAATATAAGTTACACGTATAAAAAGTACGTGCTAATCCTACGGTAATAAAGTGAAACTACAGCTCTCAAGGCCTCTTGCGTGTAGTATGGAGAGGTGTGTGGTGCAGCGTACCACACCACAGCCTAGCGTTATGCTAGTGTACGAATGTGTTACCATCCGAGTTATGGTTTCAGCACACAGAGGGTGAGTCGGATCACCAGTGCTATGTTTTTATAGAAGATATCGCGTCGACGCGCGCAGAGTGTGATCTCTAACTAACGCTGTTCACCGGAAGGTCCTTAACAGCTTAACCGAACTTTGAGGTGAACGCGAAGGCTGAGGCAAAGCTTAGGTATGGTAGCTAGCACAAGGACACTAAATTTGGCACGAACCTCGGCTTGAGCCGCTTCCCATGACAAAAATTCCACAGAATTTGCCCCAGCTAGTTAGTAAACCTGTAAAGAAAAAAAGGCCCCTTACAGAACCTATGTACCTTGGGTGTAGTGTGCATATATGTGTGTGCAGTATGATGCGTGTGATTGGTAGTACATACATTATTACTGTATCGCGCTGACAGTAGCTACAAGATCTTCCCCAGATAGTGTTCAGAGCAGGTCTTGTGCCACTACTGAATGGGAGACGCAGACGTAAAGCCTCGCTGTGTGCCGAAACCATTAGAGATGCATTTTAGCGCATAACTTATTTACACATCTAAAAAATTGTATATACACTAAACACAGTTCATCATATAATACCTCGTTACATTGATTTTATTAATTTAAAAAAATGTGTGCTAATTTGGCCATAGAATATATCTACGTTTAAAGTAAAATCGAAAATTATAAAAATTACAGCATCAAAAAACAGGCAAAGAGGCAGGGAAACGTTGCTGTTGAGGATACTAATATAATACAATGTGCCTCAGATTTAATCAAATTTTTTTAACCTACCAATTAGGATCGGCAAAAAAGTTGATTCCTTAATTTTAAAAATCATATCATATTTAAATTATGTACAGTGTGGATTATATTATAAAAATCACTACTGTTAATTAAATCAAGGTATCTTTCCTTTTACAAATAACCTCTTTGGTCATTATTGAACCTTTAACTTATTCGTATTACCGTGTTAAAAAATTTCAAGCTGTAACGTATAAAGACACCGACTGAGTCCATAAACCACAAACACATTAAAAAAGTTATCTAAAATTTTGTAGGGTTTGTTTCAAAAAGTTTTCAAAAATATTACGTACTATAATTCCAACAGAATGTTGTGTTTCTAAAATAAGTATATCCGGTCCATTTATCAGCTTAAATGATATCGCAGTGCAACTTCCTTGGATAAAATGATTATAATAATTAAATACTCTGGATTATAAACGCATTAAGTTAAGGAAAGTGTTATAATTAATTCGAGTAGGCAGGCGAAATACAACTTCATTTGAAACATGTACGACCCTAAAAAATTTAATTATTAATACACAATAAAAAATACATTAAATGGAAGGTGTATTTCGTCAAGGCACGATTTTTTTTTGGTTACTTATAATCACAATAAAACGTGACTAATTCAACATTCTATCATAAATAAAGTTATCAGCATAGAATTTTAAACAGATATGAGGATTTCATTAAAACGGAAAGAGATAATGACGTACCGTTTGTAATGTTATGGTAAGCTTACCTTACAAGTTATATAAGTGGAATAAAATTGTTTTATAGATTTAAGTACTTAGTGGATAAATATCTGAGCCATCCATAAGCCTCCAAGTCGTCTTCAGATCCTTATAATTAATAATAGTTTTCGCTAGAAAAACATTTATAGCGTATGGAGAAAGGGTCATACACCAAAGTAAAGTGATAACCGGAAGATTAGTTCAGGAACGAATAGAAGACAGACACACAAAAATATTTCTAAAATATTCGTATTAAAATAACTCTGATATATTGATTTATGTAAATAATGACAAAAGAAAGTGTTGTTTAAGGCAATTAATATCCACCTAATAAACTAACAACATGTGTTCCATCCATATAATACCTAAAATAAGTATTAAGATCTATGATTAAAAAATATATATTCATGTTAATCACTATATAAAAATTATAATTGCACTATATATTAAAAACTGCCTCGGTAGCGCAGTTGTCTTACGGTACGATTGTCGTTTTGAGATCCCGGGTTCGAACCCCGGGTCAAGTGACATTGGGTTTTTGTACTCAGTATCATGCCGGAGTCTGGAATTTGTGCTCGATCTGGCGATAGGCTCGCCCCCTGTCACATCTGAGACGGAAGTAAGCTCGGCGAAAGATAAGTGGGTGTAGTTCGTTATTTCACCTCTGCCTAACCCTTCGGGGATAACAGGATTATAATATAGTTAATTCTATATAAATTAGTGTAAAATGAATATTTAGTGCTACCTCAAAATTTTTACATATTTAGATGTATGTGATAAATATATCGTTAAGTACCTAGATGCTCCGGTTTATTGGTATGTTCTGTCAGCATCTTCCACATTAGACGGGGGGTTTATACTTTTTGCCCAAGCGCTAAGACATATTAAAAAATATGAAGGCAAACCTAACATCAAATTCTGTACAAGTTACGTATAGATTTGAATATTCTTGCAGTGTGTTGGGTCTTCATTAAAATAAGAGCCATATCAGATGAAGATGCCCTTCTATGTATGTATGTAGGTACACTTATAAAAATAAAACATTGGCATCGGTAAACGTATATAAGTTGCGATGATATTTGTGTTCCGGCAGCATCACCTTGGTAGGCTTAGTGTGTTTACTACCCTGAACCACATCGTCACTTAAAATTAGTTGAGATTTTAATAACAAAAAAATGAAAGGTATAGCCATACCGTGTAAAAAAATGTCTTTCGTACTTACACTTTTAGTCTAGTATCAATCAACACCATATTCATATACAGTGGATGTATTATATAAAAGTGCATCTGAACGGTATAACTGATAAGTATCTATCTGTCTGTGTTGATTTTGAAGGTATAAAAAATATCATCAATTGCTTGCTTTTTTTTAAAGAACTGTTAAGAGTTAAGTGATATTAGCTGTTCGGATTTTTTAAATAACACTTAAGCATGAATATGTTATGCGATTTGATGCGCATCAAGATTTATATTTTATAGCTCTTTTAATTTATAGACCGCTGTAAAATACCACGAAAGGCTGTCAATCGAAAACTGGGTACACAACTGTGGTATCTTTTTACTTATATACATATTATAATGTCATAGGTAGAGTGTTAAAAATCAATATGAGTTTTTCTACTAAAGTGTACAAATTTTGCATCGTTTTTTTTTTTTTATTATTATACGAGAGTCGACTGGCGGATTTTGCTAAGCGTGTGTACCTTGACCTTCAGACATGTTTTCCTGTATAAACTAAAATACAAGTATATTATGTAAGGTTAGTTATATTTTAAGTATTTTGTTGGTAAGAGAATTATTTTATCTGTAAATAATTTGATAAATTTTAAAAACAATAAAAATGTTAACGGTTCATTCATTGTTTCGTTTGAGGTAGTTACAATGTAAGAAGTTTTATTAGTTAGACAATGGCGGACTTTAAAAGTAGAAACAACATTTTAGCACGTGATCATTTTGCGAAAAAGAATCTACTTGTCGGCATAACTCAAAGGAGAATAATATTGAAAAGGCATCGAAACTAGTCAAAATATGTACAAACGCAGACCGTAATGGGCTAAACAGTAAAAAAATTGGATATCTTATTTAAGTATTAACAATAAGCGCGGGTCTACGTTTCGTCTGGGGTTGTTTACTTCGGACAATAGTTGTTTTTACGGCAGGTCATAAAACCAATGTCTTCTTTGTCCATGGTTCGGTCAATAAACGTAGCTCGGTGTAGCCCTCTTTCGAATGAATTTAAAATCGGGTATATAGGTAAATGTAATGATCTTCGGCGGGTTCGTTACTGAATTTTATTTAGAAATACATAACTCAACTGCTAATAAATAATAATATAAATTGTAGTATCATATATATACTAGTATCTTCCGAATATTTGTATGCTTTTAACAATTTTTTTTTATACTATTCACATTTTTAAATAACTTCAAGATGAGAGACGTGATTGGATTTTACCGAAAAAAGAAGCAATTAGTATCTGCCTTACTATTCAAAATGTTTATATAAATTTAGTATTATGTGTAAATAAATGCACATATGTGACATGCCGGGCGATAAACGACGTTGGAAAAGTACGAACAAACTTAATTAGAGATGCATAAGTCTAACCTAAGTTATATAAGTATGAAGCGATGATGGCTTAGTTGGAAGTGCGGTTGGATTTAGCTACAATGGACACGGGTTCAAATCCACCTATCCAACTCTAAAATCAGGCTTAGCTTTCGGTGAAGGAAAACATCGTATAACTAACAGGATAGAGGTAGCGTATTTTAAAATAATGCCCGCCTGGGTAGATAACACCCTCAAGTTCGAAAACCTATCGCTAAATACCAATAGGGTGTGTTCCGGCAGCATCACTTGAGAACCAGTACCTCTAGGCTTAGTGTGTTTACCATCGTGGACCACATCGTCACTTAACATAAGGTGAGATTGTGTTCAAAGCACTGAGCCTATACCGTGTAAAAATAAGACATGTAGCACGCTTAAATTAGATATAACACCTGTATTTCCTTATCGTAATGACTTTATTATTATATACTTAACTATTTAATACATGCAGTGTAATTAACTTACACAAGAATGACACTAGCTGTAGTATTTTAATACAGTACTATATTTTCTAAAAATGTAATGAGAAGGACACTTGAAAACGCATATTACATTTGTTAATTTTTATTTACTTACAAAATTGCAAATTATAATTTTATGTTTGGCAAAACTTTTAATAATGTTATTTTAAATATGAAACAGTCTTACGATAACAATAGCTTCATTTATTTTTAAAACAATCAATATATAATATGATTTATTTGAACATTCAAATACGTTGGGACGTTTCCAAGTGCAATAAACGCTACCTGAGTTACTTAAAGTCCGTACGGGTATTACAGATAAGTCAATTGTTTGAGCCCGGACCGCTTGTAAAGTCAGGTCTAAAATCCGTTGTTTAAAAGTTAACCTGCGAGAAAATCCCTTTAACAATTAGTATACGATCTATTGTAACAATTTGTCAAAGCATACCGACACAATGAACGTGCTAAACAATCCGGACGACCTTAGTCATAGCCAGAGATACGTATAATTGAATTATTGCAGTGTTTATTTCTGACAAAAAAAAAGTGTACGAATTACAACTTAATGATTTAAAATATACTTTAAAAATAAGACTAGGCCGCCGTGAGGACTGCCGATAGAAGTAAAAATTCGATATAGTGTTTAAATATACAATTAAAATTTTATAACTTTGTAATTGCAATTATTAACATAACCTAATATATATTTGCCAGGTTTTTACATCTAATGCCGCTCCGATCAATAATTATATACCTTTTCGATATAGTTTATTAATAATCAAAGGGTCGATAGGGTACGTGAATATTAATTGTATTATTTCTTTACTTGACATACTGTAGCCTGTTAACGTTTGCCGTCATATCATTGGTAATTCGAATATATAACTTTTTCCCGTACGAGAATCGCTCAACGACGGTAAACTAATTTTTCACTTCAAAAAACAGTTAATATTCATGCACTCATGGATTAGATTAGAGCATTGAACGCAAAAAAATGTTTACTTATTTATACATTTCTGAGATGTAGAAGCAAGTTTTAATTCGCAAAGGTTACTCTTATTATAGGGTCGACCATTATGTGAACGATGGTTATGTTTGGAAATGACATCCTTTTCTGTGCGTCTACTAATAAACTATGAGTTATATGTGTACTAGTGAATGATCGTCATAATTTTAATATTAGAAGTAAAGACAAGCGTCCCACGCTTTAGGCTAAGTAAGTCTAATAAAAGCTTTATAGGTAATAGTATTCGGTTTTACAATAAGATCCCAAGTAACATTACCGATTTACCTGACAATAAGTTCAAGTTCAAGCAAGTTTTAATCTCAAAAGGTTATTACAGGGTGGATCATTACGTGAAGGATAGTGATGTCTGGAATTAACCCACATCTCTGTGCTTCCGTTAACATTACTAAGACTATGATTTGTATAGTTTTTTATATGAAAAAAAAAAGATATGTATTATATTTATTTAAAAAAAAAGAACCAGATCGAGTTTCTCGCTGGCTCTTCTCGGCTGGGTTGTTTTCCGAACCCGAGGTACTGTTTTAAACGTTCATAAGCGCTTTCTTAGGGTCTAAATTGAATAAAGATGTTTTTGATTTTGATATAGTTTAGTAAAAAAAAAAATTGGAAAAAGACAGATCGAGTTTCTTACCGGTTCCTCTCGATGGTCGGACTGTTTTCAGAACCGGTGATAGTATTTTAATCTTCATGAGCGTATTATCAGGGCCTAAATTGAATAAGATATTTTGAATTGCAATTTGAAGTGACGATAGTGTTCTAAAAAATGTGTATCGTTTTTTGCAATAGATAACATTTAACGTAGGTAGTAATATTTGATCCGAAAATAAGAGTATTAGAGAGGAAAATTCATTTAATCCAACATTTCCCCAACAACGTTTATTCAAATAAAATTTTCACGTTTCCCACTACGTAATGTAGATATTCGAGTTGGGTTTTCACATTTACGTACCTACATAGTAGAGTTAAGCACTTTTTAATTAGTTACCTAAACATCGTAGGTATTGACTTATCTTTATTGTCGACATAAAGAAACTTACGATTGTTATATTTTTTTTTTATTTTATTAGTCGAGATAACGTTACAATATTTATTTTCTCTTTACGTTATTATGACATTGACTTTTAAGTTTTCTTTGATTAAGTTAGATAAGCTACGTTCGACGTACATTGAATTACAGATATGACATAAATATAAAAGAAAAAGTTACAACACGATTTAACGTGTTATTATTTTTATGGAGAAATAGTTACTCTTAGGGTAAAATATGTAGGTATGTATTTGAAATTCTTTAATACAGAAGAATATTTGAGAGGAGTAACTCGTGAATATTTAGTATGTAGGTAAATCCATAGTTCCAGGTTGAGTTTTTGGCGGGATCACAGTCCGTCATGTTGCAGTTACTTTCTTTAATTCATTAAACTTTTGTATTTTACTCTGTATAATGTAATCTTGCTGGCGTTTTGTCTGATATAGTTTGGATATTGTGTACAAGTTAAGTTTATTATAGAAAATGCGTTATTTATCTGATGTGTCGACAAAGCTCCATAGAAATTTCGAGCAGAATGGGTCACCGTTTTGGTGGAGCTTGGTAATGCTGATACAAGATGGTAGTGGTTTTGGTGGTAGGGCATTTTCTAATGATGCCCGCCTGGGTAGCTACCACTCTCAAGTTTGAAAACCTGTCGCCAAATACCAATAGGTGTGTTCCGGCAATATCACTTGAGAACCAACACCTCTAGGCTTAGTGTGTTTACCATCCTATACCACATCGTCTCTTAACATCAAGTGAGATTGTGGTCAAAGCACTGAGTCTATTCCGTGTAAAAAAAAAGATTAAAAAACATCTTGCCCATATGACAATGGCTCAAATTATGTGTACACAGATTGTCATTATCTAAGAAGAAGAAGAAATTCCAGGTCGTATTATTATACTATAATAGGTATTGAAATTCGACTACATCTTACTTGTTAAGTGGCAATGTGGCCAATGATGGTACATACACTGAAGCTAGAGATCCCGTGTCTCTCAAGGATGCTGCCGGAACAAACTTATAAATGCTTGGTAACAGTTTTCCTTTTACTTGCACCTAAAACCCAGTTTCATCATAGAATAGGATAGTTGCATCATCATCGCTTCTTCATATACGTGATATGCAACAACTATTTATCAGATACTTTTGGTATCTTGGTACTTTTGGGAGATATAATTTTTATCTTAATTTCCTACAGACATTAATTACAATTTTGCAATCTTTTGTGCGTGTATGTGACTAAACTTCTATTAAACGGCTTAACGGATTTTAATGAAATTTTTATGTGTCTATTCCTAAGGATTCGAGAAAGGTTTAAATTTACAATTTGGTGCAATTTATTTTTTTATAAATGAAACGCGTACGAAGTCGTGGCCACAGCTAGTAAATATGTATAGTTATCCATATAAAGCGGTCGTGATTTAAATAGCCAAATTAATTATATTGAGTAATATTATACCACATACCTACACCTTAATAAATAATAAAAATTATCTGAAAGATTGTCATTTCTATAAACATTCGCCTCGTCTAAAACACTCGAAAATTTTATTCGAATCTGTAGATAATAATGTACTATGTTTTGTTTACATTTTTATTAAGGCGTTAATTACACACTCTTAAACATTCCAGCCTAACTTGTTATCACATTGTTTTAATATAGATCGAAGTTATTTCCGTTTATCTTTGTACAAAACACTCAAAGATTAATGGAGCTATGATTTCTCATTCATTTGTAAACATAAAAGTTCTAGTAATTTCAATCTAGAATGTCTATAGCAAGCAAATCTTTAAAAGTGGGTGCCACTCAAAATGTAATTTAAGTTAGCGTAAATGTTTATAGATTTTAACAAATAAGTTATTAATTTTTTATTGAATTAACTATAAATTTAGCTATTAATATACGCATAAATTTCTAGTATTTACTTGTAATATTTTTTTTTGTAAATATAAAACCCAAAATTTACCTACAAAAGATATAAAAATATATGCATGCATGAGGTTAAACTTGAACATATAAAATTGTTATTTATTTCTGAAATAATTATTATATGAATAAAAAAATATAAGAGTCTACCGAGTTGGGTGGGTGGGTTGTTTGAAAATAATGTGATTTTAACGAGTTGCGATTTTTGTACCTATATTGTTATAAGATGGTGTGGTATCTTAAACGGATCTCAACATAAAATCGTTTATGATTATCGAACAATCTATTAGATTATGAATTATTTGTCAACGAGGCAGTCTGTAATATAACTGCACCCACGTACACAAAACAGAACCTGAATGATATACCTAGGTGTCATACAGGAGATGAGGAGACTATTACAATAAGGTAATATTATTTTAGTTTCTAGTTGAAAGAAAAAGTTTCCCCTTTCTTGTAATAAAATCAACATTTTAGACAACTTTAATAAGAATTATACATATTTTCCATACATAAATGAGCGATTAAATATAAAGGGATTAAATATCTTTATATATTAACCAATATATTAAAAATGCAGGTAATATATATATCGATCCTTTAACCGGCAGTATATTAGGTAAGACTGCCACTTAAATTTTAATAAGAGCAGCGATTATGCATCATAAAAATCGTAAATATGTAGTTAGCCGGGTTCCCTGACGGCGGGCAATTTGCTTGGATTGTCGTGCATGCGTGCGCTAGTCGATATTTTACATCTATATAATATATATAGGTATAATTTGCATCCGTTAACTGAGTGACTATGAAATGGTTTTATTATTCTCTGTATTTAATAAATAGTAATTCAATTCAGTATATACTATTTTGTCTCACCTATTAATTATAAGCTTCAATTTTTGTTTATATTAACAGTTAGGAATACTAATTTTAACGAAGTGGATAAAACAAAACAAAAAAATAGTGGTTTTGAAAAGCGTATTCGTTTGTGTTAATAAATTAAAGGAATTTAATTAATTTAAAACACTTAAGTTAGATAAACATTTAAGTTAGTAATAAAAATACAGAGTTTTTAATTACGTTTCAACTTCCTGGTTTTTTTTCTATAATTACTGTTATGAATAATTAACAGGTATCCTTATACGAATACCTAATTTATATGTATAGATATAACTACAGTTTTAATGAGTAATTATGGTTACATTAATCAATAATTAAGAAAATATTCTAAGTTTTTAGCTTACACAACAAATATAACACAAATAATGATGGTACATTTATTAATACATAATTAGGATATATGTAAAATATAGTTTAGTGAAAACTGTACTCAAAAAATCTAAAAAGACATTAATTAAGAATCATTATTATGCAGCAGTGAAGGGATTTATATGGCTCGGAACTGTACTTTATGCACTAGTAGCGTCATCTAGTGACAATTTTAAAAATTTCCTCCGTACATTATTTCCACGTGATTGATAGAAATTTTACCTTCATAAGCTTCGACGATTTCTTTAGCAGCTTAAGTTTTCGATAGAAGAACATAGTATTTACTACCTTCGGAAGATTTTCTGCAAGAAATCACAACCAATTGATATCTAATATCGTTCATCTAGGTTTTGTTTTTGTAAAGACAAAACTTCTTTAGCAGCGTCGAAAGATTCTCGGTACTGTAAAAGCTTATAGATTCGCGTTACCAATGCCATGGCGTCTGCCGTCAACATGCTACAGTAGTATATGATTGCGTTTAAGTGCCGGCTCTGAGAGATCAATAATAACATTCATAAATGCGCAACCTATCGTAGGTATGCTTTGATTATGAATAAATTACGAGTATATGAAAACGTACACGAATATTACTTGGAGCCCCAATACATGTAAAAAGCAGACAAATATGATATGTTAAAAGTGAGGTTATGTTAAAAATTTATTAAATTTAAACATTATAAAAAACAGTTTTTTCCAAAGTTACGAGTTTTCACTTCTATCGCAGTCCATGGTTACCTTTTTCGAATTGACTAACGATATTGACCTAATAGGCGAGGGAAAATAATAATGGGCACAAGGACTACAATCGTATGACCAGCGGTTTGAGATGTTACCCAACATGTAAAATCCGCGGAATTCATACCAGCTAAACCTATCCGTTAGGCAAATAGACAAAAGACCCTTTACAAAGCCTATGTAGGTGCCATGTTTACTATATCGCGCTGACATAGGCTTTGTACAGAAAGATCAAAGTAACGAATCAATTGAACACAAATTTATAAAAACACTCTTAAAATATTCCAATTAAAAACATTCCACTCGAATCTTTTTATTGTGGTACCTAATTAAAAACCGAAATACATGAGAGATAAAGCTAAGTTTATTTTGAGCCTTTCAAGTGATTAATATATTAGTAAGAAGTCGCATGTAATTTGTGATTTTAATGTTTTAGTCAACAAACCATAACTAAATAAAACATAGTACAAACATAGATAGATATCAACAAAAAGTTAAAGGAACAGTTAACGATTGGGAAGCTTAGATGAATTTTTGTATTTTATATGACATAATTTTTTAAAATTGTTTGGTTTTTTTCATTATTACTAACTGAGATGTTTCATTATGAAACATAATTTATTTCTTGCTGGATTATTTTAGTAGTGTACAGATTTTTATTATAATCACATATGGTTCTATATGTCTATGTGGTCTATATGGTTTTAATGTAATGCTGCCAGAATAATAATGTATTTATATACACTTATAGATGCATAGTGACAATTTTTCAAATTTGAGGTTAGTAGGCTATTAGCAACCACCACGCGCGAGTAATGCTTGTATCACTAAGTTTTCCTTCACCGAAAGCTCAAGCTCATAAATTCAAACACTTGCCCGTAAAAACTGTCTATTGAATCGGATTTTATTAAATTTTTTATGGGTTCTACGCTATTTTTTTACGCGTATCACTATTTATTTTCGAAAATGTAAGTACCATAAGTTACGCGGAGTAACTTCAGCTATCTACCAAAAAATATCTGTCAAAATCGGTCCAGCCCTTCCGGAGATTACACGGAACAAACAGACATCCAAAAAATTTATAATATATACATTCATTCTAAATACATATGTATTTAGAAAAAACTGTTATTTTGACATTACATACATACACTTCAATTTTATTAAACTAGTGTAGAATATAGACAATCCCCGAAAATTGCTAGTGTACCTGGTCGCTATTTTGGTGACGGATCTCGTGCCATTTAAAAAGGAACGTATGAGATTTATACTATATATAGAATAAACGTACAGAATATATATAATTAAGTTAAATTAACTAAAATATTGTTATTAGTTTCAATTTATAGTTCTGGATGACGTCATATAGAAGTTTTTGTGACAAGGTTTCAGCATATTAGGAAATTGCTAGGATTATAAGTGGATTTGAATTAACCTCCATTGTCGCGTAACTGACCGTATTACTACATGAGCCATCATCGCTTTGATCAACAAAAGTAGGTAGGTCTTGGCAATCTTCCCGTGCACCCCAATTCAGCTCGAACAGCTTAGCACTAGCGCAGCATGTGTTCCATAAACCATTTCTTTATGTAAACAAATCATTACAGTGTTTACAATGGTTTTAAAAACAAATTACAGCTGGAAACTACATACTAAACTATTACTAGACTTATGAACTAATAGGGGACACGGGGAAACCGCATTAGGGCTATTCCCTTCGACGGTGGCCTCTCCTTTGTCTACGAACAAGTTTGCTGGGTGTGCCTCACCCAGTAGGTAGGTACTTTACAAAGGAAACGACGACGAACCTTGTACAGAACGGTGATAAGTACCTCCGCTTTCGGAATGATTATCCTTGAAGCGGTTTCTTATAAATCCTTTTTAGATATTAAGTATTTATTTGTAAACATTCGTTAGACTGGTTAAACCGTTAATAGGCTAGACACGGTATGGTGTAATGGAGCAATTGTGTAATAAGTTATAGTGCCTCGTTTCAGTGCTTAGTGTTATAAATAAATATGATTTCAATTTATATCGAGACACTCAGTGTTTTTTGTTGTGTTATTTAGGACAATTTCAAATCTTATTTCTCGTTAGTTTATCTGTAATATAATTTAATTTTGCAAAAATGCAGTAATTCTTTAAACTAATACCTATGCATTATTAGTAGTATATTTTGACGGTTGATTTGATAATGGAATATTATATACTTATTAAAAGGCATTTTAATATTTGGTTTATAAAAACTTATATAGTAGGCATAAACAAGTCTCTTTAATGTAAACAAAGATTACGGCTGCCGCATTTAGGATTTCTACTATGAATAATTGAATTTCTAGTTTATATAGTTGACATTTAGTTTGGAAGAATACGTGATATAACTGTTAAATAACTAAAAAAAACGTAAATAAACTATTCTACAAAAAATCTTTAGACAATTAGAGTCAATCTCATGCCGGTTTGGAGCCCAAGGTACTAGGTATTCTTTTTAATCTAAGAATATTTATCCAGTGATGGTGTACAAAAAGTGGGCAGTGCAATGATTTGGAAAATCCTTCGAAAATAAATTTTACAGTTTTAATTGTGTGTGTCTACTGTAAAGTATATTTCTTTAATGGAACGTGTGAATCACATACTGACGCCAATACGGTGGCCATTTTGTTGCCTCAGAAAATACATTCCAAGTTATTTCAAACACACTTTACTTGAAAACAATAATTAAATTACATTTATACTTTCATCAAAATTGCATTACCTTCCTATAACTTTAAATCATAACAAAAGAAAAAAATAGTGTAATGGTGTTAACACACGTACGGACCAGACCGCGGACATAGTACGCCAGGCGGCCGATGTTATCAGTCCCCTAAGTAGGAATCCTTTCCGAAAAATGTGATTTTTGATTCGATTCGAAACTAAATTGGATGAATCGATTTACAAAAAATCAAGACCGATAAGATCGATCTTTCAAAACAATGAAATATCGATTATTGGAGTGCCCTTTTTTGTATGATATGATGATCATCTGTGAATAGGCAAAAATAATACAGTTCAGTATCATTTTTCCTTATTAGGTTAGGCATTCTTCTCTTTTTGTTTAGTTGCTATTGATGACCTTTAGTGCTGTTAATAAAAAAATTGGAAACAGTTTTTGCAATAAATGATAATTTTAATCTAATTTCGAACACTGGAAGAATAATATTTACCAATAAACAGTCAAATAAAACAAATGGGAAAAAAAGATTGCTCTCTTGGACATCGATGTTTTGTGAATCAAATCAAAAAAATCTACTTTTTTTATCTTATTCCCCATCTCTACTTAGGCGACTGATGACCTCGGCCGCTCAACATACCATGTACGCGGTCCGGTCCGTACGTGTATTAACAGCATAAGAAAACCCATCTTTATTGTCGAAGGAATGATTGTTATCGAATTAATTGAAAGGGGGAAAAATATACGTATAAACAAACGAAAATGTATTTATGTAATTGGAGATTAATTTAAAAGGTGCGGTATTAAGCCATAGTGTCACTGATTTAGTACATTTTTATTTTGTGGAGTGCTAATCAAGAACTGCTAATTTGGACATTGACTGATCATATAGATAGATGGCTATTGTTATGACAAGTAGATGACGTACAAGTTCCGATTAGACACAACTGATGCAGATAAGAACGTTCTAGCGATACGTTAAATTGCATTTAGTACTCATGTACTGTGTCAGTGTAGTTATTAGTACTATTGTCGAGACGAGAAACTTCATTCTTATTTTCAATGGCAATTAAGAAGACGTAATAGATATGTATAAATTGCTCAAAAGACAATGGGCTCAAAGGGTTATGCTTGAAGTTTCTCTGCGTGATCGAATAAGGAATGAAGAGGTCCGCAGAAGAACCGAAGTAACCGACATTGCCCTAAGAATAGCTAGCTAGCTAATAGCAATATTTAAGTGGTAGTGGGCTGGGCACATTGCTCGCAGAACCGATGCCTGGTACGGCCAACGGCTTCTCGAATGGCTACTACGAACTGGAAAATATAGCGTGGGTAGGCCCGCTACAAGGTGGACCAACGACCTGATATAAGTTCGCGAGTTCGTACATGCGAATGGCGCAAGACCGATCCTCGTAGAGATTTTTGAGGGGAACTTATGTTCAGCAGTGGAAGTCTTTCGGTTGAATAGATGGATGGACGGATGGAATAGGTATATATGACACAAAAACTGTAGGTGAAAATTCGTTATTCACCCTGATAAAATTATCATCTCTCTATAGGTATCTAACGTTAGTTGACTTATAAATCGAAAGTCAGTGAACTGATTTACAAATTTATAGCTATATTATCGAATTATAATGAATTAAGTTTAGAGCAAAAAGACCAAAATTCCCTGACAATGCTTTAACTATATTATTGAATATATTACTGGTATTGCGGGCGGAGTCACTTTTCGTTGCATCATGGTACAAAAGATTAATAGTGAAAGTAAATTTTATATATAATTAATTGGCATATAAGTTTTTTTATCGAATCAGTTAAAAATAAATTCGAATCCTTGGAATATCAATTCAGATTGGAGGAAGTGGCGAGAGGCATATAACTTGCGTAGGATGCCTGTTACATAAACATAATTGTACAAAAAAAAATTGGTTTTGCACAGATGTTTTGACACGTAATATACGAAATTCTATTAATTAATCTAATACACCTAAATCTTAAAGTGAATATGATAGATATTAGATATTAAACAAAATGGGTATCTCACATGATTACTCATTAAGTAGGTGTTACAATAAATGCGATGGTGATTATTTTTGTACGAACTTCATTCACTGATATGCTTATAACTATTACCATATACTAAATACTGTTAGTAATTATACACTAAAACTTAGGTGGACATTGACATAGACAAACTTGAAAACATTGGCTTTCATAATAATTCATAATAAATGTTCCAAGCAACATGTAAATGTGTACATAAATATAATGCGCATGATATCACGATAGTTAATGGACTGTTAACAGGTGCATAGGGGTTCAATTGTATTCGATATAAAAATGTAACTAACACTCAACTCAACTCGCTGGAGTGGTTCATAGATGGGATTTTGATACCTACGAATTATCATTACATAAACACGTATGCCCACATGATATATAGAGGATAATATCGCCCCGAGCGGGCAACAAACAATAAGGTGTGATAAGCAGATTCGGCGGTACGTTTAATGTTTCGCCTTTGTCCAAGTTTAATCCGCCGCCGCCCCACCTGTCGCCCACTGCCCGCGTTTCTCCGCTGCTATCGTATCCCGTTCTACGTGCTACGACACGTAGACGTGTAGAACATTTACATACAATCGAATTTTCTAATACTTTCTGACGTCATACGATATGTATATAGCTTCGAATGTAACATTTAGATATATTTTCCTTTTTTTGTGTATGGCTCCAACGCAGATTTATGATGATTTTGACAAAAACATTTAGATTCATATCATAGGAATTGACGTATCATTTCGAACAGGCCAATTGAACGTTTTTGTATTGTAATAACTAGATAGTAAGTACGAATATGCAGTAGTTATGAAATATACACCAAACATAAAAATTCTTCATTGCATTTACAAATAACAATTTAATATTACACTACGAATGAATTTAATACGGTCTTTTTATCTGAATTGGATTAAAGTGTTTATTACTTTATGCAAACATACTTTATACAGTTCGTCTGATGTATACGTTTGAACGCTCTGTTATTTATATTTTGATTTTTCAATATTTGAGTCGACATTTGGCAAATGTAGTTTCAAAAAATAATCAAAAATTAATCCATGGTCCTGTATTTCTGCTGATAATATTAACTTACTTTATTTTCAAAAATTCATACTGGTTATTATTACAGTTGTAATGAACATTACGTATACCATTTTGTGAAACTATATAAATGTATGTATTATTTTATTTAAAAAGTAATTGTTTTTGTCAAGCAAGTTTTAATTTGAAAAGCTTATAATAGAGTGGATCATTCCGTGATACCTTCTCTGTGTATCTACAAATAAACTTTGTAACTATTAGTTGTAAAGTTCCAAAACAAACCAGATCGAGTTTCATGCCGGTTCTTCTCGATGACTGGGCTGTTTTCCGAATCGGTGGTAGTATTTTGATGTTTGATTTTATTTTTGTCAAAACGTCGGACAATCTATTGATAAAAATAGTAACGCTTTTGTGAAAAATACTTCAAAATTCGAATATTAAACGAACAGTTACATTTAGGTACTTAGTTGTAAACAATTTTTTTTAAATTCATTGTTGCCTAAGTAACATCGTAAAAAAACAGCTTTTATACTATAACGAAAGAATGCTTACAATTTACTATAGTTTAATTTTTAAGGGTGTCTGGTAGGGGAAAGGAACCATGCTAAGTGTCTAGTAATGTACCACGTGATATCTAATATTATTCCGAATAAAATATATAAAAACTGAGCTTTATACTATAATGAATTAGAGGTGAATTTTTTACACCTTTAGTATTTGTTATCTCCCAAAGCCATCACTACTCAAATTTCATAATCTAGGATCGTTTTTTACCTCTGCTGGATACGTACATAGAGAAACTTTCAGCCTTTATAAAATAACGAAGGTCTGGCTGCCGTGGGCTCTTGGGTTAAAATAAAATATCTGACCCGCGATTGAAGGGTTCTTAGAGTAAATGCATATAAATGAAACTATTGCTATTATGGAAGAAAACTATATTTCTTTGACTGTCTCTAATGATACCAAATGTTCAATAATGAATTACAACAATTTAAATAGTTGTTGGTTTTATTTAGACTTATTTACGTAACAGTCAATCTACAAGTTTGTATAAAAGGTAAGTACGTATATGACATATGTTACAAATATGAATTAATTACTCAAATAGTATGTTCCGTACTAACGCAGTAGGAAAATATTTGGATCATGGGTGTAATTTACTTAATTGTAGGTAGGTCTTGTAGGCGTTTATTTATTCCTTTTCCGCTATATGAGTTCTAGTTTCTATGTTTTCGGCACATACTTATAATTAAATATAAACTACGAAATTTAAGTTTCTTTTATACACGGAAAAATGAGTTCTGACTACACCTCACGGCCAAAGTGTTAATTTTTATTACACTCAAAAACTGACTTATTATAATGAAAGTATTTGTGAGTGTGAACGGTGTCTGTGTTTTGTTACCTTTGGGATGAAACGGAAGCCAAAAGAGGTTGCAATGAAATTTGTAGCACAACACTACATAATACATTAAATGAAGAAGGCAAAGTTTAAGATTGATCTTCCAAAGCCCTTCTTAATAAACCGGCAGGCAATGGACGCGGGCTGCTTCCTACTTAGAAGCACTTGGGGTGAATCCTATTTTTCTCACCCTGAACGCATAAACAGGATTACAGAGCATGCGGCCGTGTTGTTTGGATTTCCCGACGTAAACCAAAGTCCAAGATAGTTGTGAAACTTTCTACTAACGCCATCGTCATGCTAGCTTATATCTAACACGGCTAAAGCCACTAGGTAGATCTAGATACTTTCTGATCTTAGAAACGGCATGTCAACTATGATAAGTTTCTTACTACCATGACACTTTACCATCCCTCTGACTGCTGAATATACAGTGGGTGATTTCCGAACGCGACTTGCTGAAACTTGTCAATATGGTTTTCACTATGTTTTTTAGTGACCGAAAGATTTGTTACTCCGAAGCCCTGCCACAGTACTGCTATTTCTGGAAAATTACTATTAAAATAATCTTCACTTATCGCGTTATTTTATTGGTCCTGTTTGAAAATATATTAGGTAACTGTATTATATACAATAATTGATATTAACCTTTAGATAATATCTTTAATTAAAGCAAACAAACCAAACTGTTGTTATTATTATTATGCTAATAAATACCGTAAACAAATTCAAGAAGTCATATCGTCGGAAGAATTTCAATTATTACTTTTTCTATTATATTATTTCTCAATTACTGTTTTTAAAATGATACTATTAAATAAAATATACGTACAATTATCGAAAAACGTCATTCCCAGATTAAAAACATTGAACTTATTTAATTCATTAATTCATTCTTATAAACAAAATTGTGTAATGCAATCTTGTAAATGTACCTAACTCCTTAAGTGTACGTATATTATAGTCAGGTTAATAAAGTTTTTATTACCTTTAAATTAGCACTGGTACGTGAAAACGACCGCGGGGAGATCGAGACACCTAAATTGACACCTACCGATCGAAGGCGAATATCTATTTACCATGTTTACCTCAAAGTAATCGCAGCTAAAATCGGAGTCACCAAAACCCAATAAAGCCGGCCATTCAACAATTTCACGGTGCGTAATTAGGCACCTACGGACACAGGGTGAATTGATTGTTCTAAAGCTTGTTTACCTTCAATGAAACAATGATTGGGAACGTTTAGCGCGTAAAGGGAGTTCATAAAATGAGGTGACGCCGTTTTGTTCCGAGGCACGTTTTTATTGTGCACTGTATAAATTTATGGAATCATCATCGGAGTTGTATGGACTTCTCTCTATCCGTTCGCAGCGTGAGTCTATAACCATTACGGGTTATATAGTTTTTGATACACATTTATTTACACGACTTGTTAAAGAAGCATCGTATACACCTCTTATTTTACTTTTTATTCGGTTGTAAAAATATTGACTGAGGCAATATTGGTTTAGGGAATTGTTTGTTTTTATGCGTAATTAACAAACTCGTTTACAAATCACAGTTCGAATGCCTTGTCAACACATTTCGATGTTGGAAATGATAATTACTCTTCCGTTTATATTAGAAAATTCACAACTCATTTCTTGCGTCGAGTGACAATGTTGATAAATCTGTGTAAGTTTTTTTTCATTTTCCTTCTGTCTATATTGTACTATTCTATCTGGGGTTATTATGTCCTATTTCGAGATATGCTCCCGTCGGCCAGCGAAGAGAGGAAGTTGATGATGGCGCAGTGGATAGTGCGGCCGGATTCCGCGATAATGAACGCGTGTTCCAACAAACCTATGCAACTCTAAAATCCAGCCTGAGCTTTCGATGAAGGAAAACATGGTGAGGAAACCATAGCATGGGAGTATAGCGTAGGGCAATAATGCCCGCCTGGGTAGCATAACTTTGAAAGGTGGATAACTTTGAAAACCTGTCGCCAAATACCAATAGTTGTGTTCCGGCAGTATCACTTGAGAACCAGTACCCCTAGGCTTAGTGTATTTACCATCCTAAACTACATCCTCATTTAACATCAGGTTAGATTGTGTTCTTAGCACTGCGCTTTTACCGTGTAAAAAAACTCTTAAAAACAATAAACAAAAATGGAAATGGAAACCGTACTTGATTATTATGTGCTGACAGGGTTTCTACTCCTCTATATTGTGTTAATAGGGGATTGTAATCGACTAAACCGAGACCAGCACATAGATAATGAAATTAAAGTATAGCTATCATATTTAGTTACGTGGGGTTCTCTTCTTCTCATTGCCGCCTATTATCAGTTTTTTTTAAATACATACATTTTTAAAATTTTGTGAATGTTAAATAGGCTCAGTCAGCTGTTACACCAAAATCTTAACTGATGTTGAGAGGCGATATGGTTAAAGGTGGTAAAACCTCTAAGCCAAAAGGCACTGGGCCCTAATAGGTGCTGCTGGAATACAGTTAGGTATAGGCGACAGAATTTTATAGGAGAATTAGCTGTGTACCCGCGGCTACACCTGCGTTTCATATATTCATCACAGCATTTTTTTAATACAGATCCCTAATTTTTATTTTGTCCTAGGATAAAGTAAAAATATTTCTCATAAATTACAACACTTGCACGTAAAACTGTGCCTAGAACCGGATTTTATTCAATTTTTTATGAGGTTTAATTTTTTTTATGCGGATCCCTAATTATTTTCGATAATTAAACCCCAAGTTACCCAGAGTATCTTCAGCTATCTACCAAAAAATGTCCCTTCAAAATCCTTCAAGCCGTTCCGGAGATTACCCGGAACAAACACACTGACAGATAGACAAAAAATATAAAAGTATTAGGCATAGGTAGAGTCTATACATTCATATCTATTTAGTAAAAAAAAAATATTTTGACATTACAAACAGACACTTCAATTTTATTTATTAGTATAGATTTATTAATATAGAAAATGCATAATAGTCCATAGTTGCATCACTATGTTTTCTTTCACAGAAATCTCAGGATAATTATAGGACAGGATAGGCGGATACATATCTACATATATCGGCACGGAATTCGAGGACCTAATCAGGAACTATCATGAACGTAAAAAAAAGGTGGCCGTGGGGACTCTCGACATATGTGAAACACAAAACTTTGGGAAAACCTTTTTTTTATGTTTAAATTTTTTAAAGTCGGACTTGAAATTATTAACGTAACTTAACATTTCTCTGATTTTTACATCTATTAGCGCTCCGAGCAATAATTATGCGCATTTTCATACAGTTTAGTCATAATCAAAACATACCATAGGCTGCGTAAGTATAAATATTATTTATCTCTGAGCGCCTGCACTTAATACTTCACATGTTGACGGCTGACGTCATAACATTGGTAACGTGAATTTATGAGTTTTCCCCTACCGAGCAACGCGTAACGCCGCCAAAGAAGTTATCACTTCAAAAATTATATCAAGCTACAATAATGAACTATTAAAAATTTTGCACTGTAACAACTAATGTGACATCGTATATAATATTAATGTGATATAATATTAAAATAGTCGATGGGTGATATATAGTAATAATTGTTATAATTGTCTACAATTTTTCGATTTCCATTATGAGAATTCATGAAATCTAGTAGGTATATTGTATTTGATGAATAAAGTAATGGACTTTGCTTAAATAGTTTTAATAGGTATAGAATATAAATATGTTAATACAACGGCAGCTGTATATAAAAACGCATATACCTGTACGTAGTATTAGCATAACCGAAGGCGAGGGCTCGTTATTTTCTGGTCAATTGCCGCTTTAGTGCGCCCGCGCATCCTCACTTCCAATTACAGGCCAGCCGCCAACGCTATAAAATGTATTGATTCAGATTCTAAAAGTCATATACACAAATAACTACATTAAAAGATGACCTTCATTTATTATATACTATAGAGTTGAATTTTCAATAACGCTTAACATAATTTATATCAGTTTTTGTTTAGTAAAATGCAAATTATGCTTACGTAAAACGTGTTTGTTGTCGATCCCGAGTTTTATTTTTTACAATTATATCGGCTCGGTTACTTGGAAATGCATTCACGAGAAATCTGAGGGTTTCGTGATGTTTAATAGGCTTAGATTAAAAGTTAAAAGCCCGGTCGTGGGCTGCGATCATTAAATGGTTCTCAGGATACGGTCATGTACCTACGTATATAGTTTCCTTTTCAATAGATAAATTATTTTACTGACAAACAAAAAATACGTGTTACGTTTATAATTATAATTCATTTTTTGTTGATCTTTACATTGGTATTTCATATAATAATTTCGCGTCGACCACCATACATTTTAAAGCTACGGAATTGATTTTAATGTAATTTTCAGAGTAACAAAGTAATAAACCATAGGAAGGACACATACTATACAACATTGCGATTAACTAATCAGTTATGTTTAAGTACTTACAATTACAAAAAACCCACTTTCCATCCAGCTACATGTAACTAAATAGTTTCCGTGACACTTAAAAAAAACCCCTAAAATTGCGGGATAGTAAATAACTATACCTAATCTGATCTAGAAGATCCTAAAACTAATAATTCTCTTTGATTAAATAGTACGCACTACCGGTCTGAATTGAAAAATATTTTTTGCGTTAGATAAGATAGATTGAGGAAGATTCTAGCTAAGCTAAGAAGCAGCAAGCAATCTGAGTAAATTATAGATATAATTAACATGCATGTTAAATAAAATATAACACACATCTCAGCATATGATACAATTTAGGTATAGTTTTTTAGACCTTATTATTGGTATCTATATAACCACGTGTAAAATATTGTACGTAGGAATTTAAAAAAATAAAGTATATAACATATTTTAATAGGTACAGTTGTACTTCTTTATAGTATAAATTGCACTAATGTGAATATTTTTCTAATCAGGCGGCTTTCGCAATATATTTTCTGAAATAATCGATCTTAATAAAATTTAATTAAACCATTTAGCTGATATAATTTAACTTCATTAGTATGTAATGAAGGGTAATATAGAATATAAGTATTGCAAGGGCAATTAAGTTATGAGACCGACAAAGGTTTAATCTCTTTTAAGTCACCGGCAGTATCCGCTTTCTCCTTATAGATAACTGCGGATGTGACGTGGCCTACGCTCGCGCAGGATTCGAGCTTTTCACGATTACTTGATAAATTCCATCGTAGATATTTAAAACCCCTCTCTCGTTCGTTTAAACAACGAAAGAATACGTGCGTGAGTCACCTAATGAAGGAAAATTATTGGTCGTTGTTTCCATCCCACGTCTGTTTACTTTGTTTATAACCGACGTTACTTTTGTTTATATTGTTTGCCTAGTTAATTGAACAACTTATTTTGTTTAAAACTTATCTGCGTTTATTAAAAATCAACGAGCATATCTATAGTTCATATAACGTAGGTATTTCATGCTACTGAATTTGCTTTATTGAATTTACGAGTAAGGTAGTTCGAATTCGCTATCAGTTTTATGACGCTTTAAATTATGCAGCTTTAGATGCACTCTGCCAGCAGAAGTTATTCGTACGAAAGTGGAGAACATGAAAATAGGGGTGGCGGAGGGGCGGAGAGAAGCGGAGGCGTTCGTAGCGAGCCAATAAAGGCCCGCAGTAAATCCACGTAATTTAGAGCGGTCATAAATTAAAGTTCCGCTATAAACACGGCTCGGTCGAGGCAGGTACGCGGGCGCGCCTTGCCGCCGCCGCCTCCACTGCCTCGTGTCACGCCATGGACTCCGAGGCATAAATCAACAGCCCCGTGTGAACCCTGCATATGCTCTGCCCTGCATCGCCCCGGATCCAATATAACATTACATACTAATTAGTCACTTATTTTAAAAAAACATACACATTTTTTCTCAAATTCTAATTCATATATTATGTACGGTTGTATTCATAATAATGAAGTATTCTATCTTTTATTTTGAAGATAGGTAATAATCACAGATTTGTACATTATAATGTAAAAGGTGGATATCTTACAGGAAATATCGAACTATCATAGTTTTTGTGTAAATATTGTAAGCGACGATAAAATAGCGGCCCTCTTTAAAAATGTAGATAGATGTCTGTAAGGTTACATTGAGTCGTCACTAAAAGGAACTGTTAGGAATTAAAACTATTTAATCTTTTCTTCCCATGAATAACTCTAACAAAACAAACAATTAAATCTTTTTAATAAATGAAACTTTGTAAGTAGAAAACTTAACATTAATGAAAGTAGATAACATTATGAAGAAGGTGCTTATGAACGTCTAAAACACTAAAACGTCTACAACTTTGAGATTAAAACTAACTTGACATAATACTTGAACTTATTGTCAGGTAAATCGGTAATGTTACTTAAGATCTTATTGTAAAACCGAATACTATTACCTATAAAGCTTTTATTACACTTACTTAACCTAAAGCGTGGGACGGCCAACTTGTCTTTACTTCTAATATTAAAATTATGACGATCATTCACTAGATCTTCAATCTAATAATTTCATTCTGTTCCTTACATATACGTAGGTAATTA
The DNA here is from genome assembly GCA_014132275.2 of Samia ricini. Classification (NCBI taxonomy): domain Eukaryota; kingdom Metazoa; phylum Arthropoda; class Insecta; order Lepidoptera; family Saturniidae; genus Samia; species Samia ricini. The sequence continues at coordinate 25,313,827 of AP028159.1, read as the reverse complement.
GCTATTCATTTTTACAGTGATTTGTATACCTATATCGATGTTAAAATACATCAAAATATGAAGATATAAAGTATTTATCAGTAATACCAAGTCTTCGTGAATAAAAAAAATTGTAAACCGACATTAGCTCTGTCCACTTAAACTCTGAACAAATGGCGAAATGCTAAACCAGAATTTTTAAAAGTCTCAATCCTTCCTCATTTGAGATTTACGTTCAATATAAACCGCATGAGGTCGGTCGAAAGGACGCTTGCTCGTTTTTACGATAACCTATAAAATGACACATTATCCATTTTATCCAACCTAAAACTATCAAACAAAGAAATAAAGGTTCCTAGTTTACCCGTCGCGAGTAAATAAATTATACCAAAGTATTGTGTGTTTCGTTCCCTTGGATAGTCTAAAGTAAACTCGGGATATATTATGGTCGCGATCGTAGCTGTAAATCACTCAGTCGCGCGTCACGTGTAGGTATAACTTAAAGGGTTTTATGTGGGATGTGTACCCCGTTGAAAGATAACAGATTTCAATGCTATTGTGGGACGGATTCGCTCGTATTTGAGATTGAGAGCAAATACATTATGATATTATATTATATAGACCGCAGCTTTGACCACGTAAAATAATTTTAACACTACTTACTTATTTAATACCTCTGTGAATAAATTTAAGATAGATTCGATATTTTTTGGGTTTTTTTCATCAACTTTGCTGGATGCGGTCTACGTCCTCTCGAAGCAATGAAGTTTCAATTGGTAGTGGAATTGGATTACGTGATTGGAACGAAGGTTTGAAGACATCTATCTAATTCTACAATGAAGCTGAGCTTTAGGCGAAGGAAAATATCGCGAAGAAACCATAGCATGGCGGTGTGGCATATTCTAATAACACGCGCGTGGGTAGCCCTCAAATTTGATAACCTGTCGCCAACACCTATAGTGTTTTCTCAAAGAATCACTTGAAAGCCAGTACTTTAGGCTCAGTGTGGACCTGGACCACATCGTCAATTAACATCAGGTGAGTTTATGATTAAAGTGCTGAGCCAATACAGGCCTAGGATAGGTCTAGAAAGGAATTTCACGATCTTGGTGAACGTAAGTTCACGCTGTGTTTTCTGGTACGTGGATATTGTTTTTACTAATATGTAAATAAAATTGAATCAATAATCAATGAAAAATGTTTGTAATGTCAAAAAATTTAAAATTGTTGCCTGTATGGCTAATCTAATAAAACGGCTGGACCGAATCGGACGGGACTTTTTTTCGTAGATAGCTGAAGTTACTCCGCATAACTTAGGCTACTTTTATTTTTCGAAAATAATAGAGTTCCGCGCAAAAAACCTAAATAATCATAAAAAATTGAAGTTAAATCAATCAATGCACAGCACAGTGTTACTGGCAAGTGCTGGAATTTTTGAGAAATATCTTTGCTATACCTGTGTTAGTACCAGAAAAAAAATAGGAATATAATTAGGGCTCTGTGTGAAGCGGTCGAAGACGCTGATACACAGCTTGTGATAACTAAAATTGAATCGGTTCAGCAGTTCTCTTGTATGAAATGCGAGAAATCATACAATACAAAAAGAAGAAAAACACGTTTACTTTTTCTGCAAATTTTCAATTTTTATTCTAGGTAATATCATAGGTGCCTACCTAATAAGATTGTTTCGGTATGGAATCAGTTACCCTCAAGTAATGCGGTCAACAAAAATTTTACCTATTATTTTCAGTAATAGGATAATATAAGAGTACTTATAAGGATAAGAGTAATAGGATGTTCCTTATCAGGGCCTAAATTGAATAAAGAATTTTTAAAACTGTATTTGATTAAAAGTAGCAATTGGTTGTTTATGTCTGGTATAATTTAAACAAACAAACAAGCCATACCTATTTGAGTTTGTGTGAGATCTAATTTTCAAGATACTGCAATTTAGGTACAGAGTGCATCTAACTGTTCCATCACAATTAACCAGTATATTTTACACTAAATATTTTCTTATAAATACTGTTCTCTATGAAACATTCACGTGAACTTACAAAAATCGTAAGCACATAAGCATAATCTCTGGCATAATCTAAAGAATGTGTTTGTTATCAAGTAAACTTTTTTTGAAACATAAAAAGTCCATCTGCGGTATTGATCGGTATTGGATAGGCAGGTAGAGTGAGCGTACGCACTAATCGTTAGCTATGCAACAGCGAGGAGCTTTGTTATCTGCGATCTGGCCCCGCCCTGAGCGCCGTTGCGATGACATCCAACATGGCGGCCTCGGCTCGAGTCGGATGCCCGCCGGACCAAGCCGGCGCGACGCCCATTTATAGACCTAATGAAAACAACTTTAATTAATTCACAACAATCACACGCGCCGTGCTCGTCGCTGGTTTTATGTTTATTGTTTCCATATCATTTTAAAGCACCACATTTTGATTTCTCCAGAGTGTCACTCTCGCTATGTTTCCTTTACTAAATTAATATTTGTTAATAGTGTAATATTTGCTATATAACGCAACTATTCACTTAATTTTATTAATTATTTTGTCGTATATATGCATTTATCACTGTAGTAGATTAGGGTGTGACGATGTGGTGTTACGTAATTTACAGAAATAAATTTATCTAAATTATAAGTAATTAATAGGTATTTACGTATTTAGCACGGTATAAAGATAACTAAAGGATTATATTATACTAATAATATTACGTTCATACGTTACCTAGTATGATATGAGTTTCAAAGGCTCTTTTAGCTGGCTATTATAATTAATATTATCGAATTGAAAACCTATCATTCAAGCAATTTTGGAAACATCAGTTCTAGACTTAGAATATTTGTATCTTAGGTCATGTTGTTACATATAATGTTTAATATTGGTCAAACTGTGACTAAACCAATACAAAATATAGTATAAACTTTATTTACTCGAGACGAGGAAAGTAGGACCCAACATTCCATGAAAAATATGCACTTACTAATGATTTATATTACAATGTGGGTAATAAAAAGGAATGCCGTATACGCAGGCATGGAAATAAGCAAGTTAATGCTTGATTCAATTATTTCTTACCACATTTAAACAGTGGCTCGGAAAAAAAAATAGTTACAAGTAAATAAATAAATAATTATTGTTTATGGAGTTTACAAGTTTGTAGTTTTGGACGACATTCAGCTAAATTTTCTTATAATAAAAATCCTTAACGATCCACAAAAAACTTATTCACACTCAAGAGTATTATATACGAGTAGATACGTAACTTTTGATACGTATTTTATTGCTATATTTAATTTACAATAAAGGATGCTTTATCATTACGAATATATATCGCTACCTATAACATACTTTGAGACAGTGGCGTAACTATACCATCTGAGGCCCGTGCCAAACTCATTGGATAGGAGACCCCTAAAAATCGTAATGTTGTAATTTGATTTTAATAAATCACTAAAGCGTTTAAGTATTTAGCCGTGTCTAACTTTAATTGTATTTGTAATTTTTAATAAATTTTGTTAAAAACGTTACGATACTTCTGAGCTTCGCGGGCCGGGACCCGTGGCATTTCGCCAGCTCTGCCACTCTACAGTTACTCCACTGCTTTGAGATAAATAAATACATTATATCATTATACTTGTTACCATGTTAAAATAACCGACTTTTTGAAAAAAACAACATGGGCCTATCATATGTGCCTAGTGTTTATTATCTAGATTAATAAACTTAAATTAATTGAATCTTTTAGTATAACACAAAAACGATAATTACTATTGTCTAACAATCATCATGATTACAAAATAATATTTTTTGTACACTAAATTACAGGAATACGCAGATGTCTGGGTCGTGTCCTTTCAAACCCATAGGCGTGTGGAACTGAAGATTGGATTACTAAGTTATAAATATGTACCTTTTTTTTTTTTTTGACGGGGTAAATGCATTTACGCACTCACCCTACCTATTGTATTAGTGGGACCTAGTGCCCCTCCAGTACAATAGGTAGGGTGGCACAGAGTGTGTAGGGGGGCACGGAGTGGGTAGGGGGGCACGGAGTGAAAGGGGGGCACGGAGTGAAATAGGGGGGCACGGAGTGTATGTACCTAGCATATGGACTGTAAATTCTATATTGTAATCAATTTTGCATTTGCATGCATTTTAATTCAGAGCAAAGAGGGCATATTACTAATAAGATTTCTGTGCGAAGATGTTCATGTCATAAGGGCCAAAAATCAAAACTCAAATCAACCTAATATTTTTACTATCTTTTGTATAGGTAAATAGCCAGAACGTTCGAAAAATGTTAAATCTGATTACATAATATTTTTAATAGACTAAGATGTAAAAAATAATAATATGCAAATAGCAAAAATGATAAATATGTAACTTGAAGCAAAAAGCGCAGACGAACGTATTGAATGCGTCTAGTCTCATTTTAACTTAACATCCTTTAAAACTTTGAAAAGTATTTATTTCATTAAATAAAAAAAATATCGTTTTTCAAGCAATTAATAGACTACACGAACAGTTCACAATTAGAATATCGCCATAGATTATAACTTTATTTTGTATGCTTCTACTATGACTGTAGACACAGTGTAGTTTCATGTCTTTAACTTTGAGCGAACATAACAATTATAAAACAAGTTATCAGAGTAATAATTTGCAGTGTATGAAAATAAAATTTAACTCAAAAACGTCAGCCGAATCAAATTTCAAATTGCTATTAAAACGATGCGCGTCGATGTTCACTGTTTTGCACAGGAGCGAGTGTACGGTAACCATTATTATATCTATTATTCTCGGAACGAATATAATTATGTATTTAATCAAGGGGAAAAAGTAATAAAAATCAAGTATAGGTATTTTATATTTAAATAATATTAATCTGGCAGTTGGAGATTGAAAGCTAGTTAATTTTATTCATTCAAAATTGATTATTATTATTATTAATTTATTTTATTTAGGGTAAGAAGTCAGGTAACGTTCACGTGGTATACCCCGAAAAAATGGCGTCAACTTTTGTCAGTGGCTGACACCGATCAGGACTTGATGTAATTTCTCTACAAAAATTGAAACTGGCTGATACCTGGCACAACGGTACTCCTCCCAGTATCTCTATACTTATTAGAAGGGACATGGGACGGGTGTAGGGCAGGCTTGGCGTACACACATCCTTGGGCAGGCGAGATGGAACTTGTTCTTTCCACCACCGACGAAAACTCGTAATCACAGGACCATGTACGTCCGCTTAAACTGGAACTTAGGGCCTGAATTTTATCAGGTCTTAAAATGGTATAGCATGGTGGTAGGGGATTTTCTAATAATGCCCTCCTAGATAGCTACCACCCTCAAGTTTGAAAACCTGTCGCCAAATATCAATAGGTATGTTCAAACAGCATCACTACTTCTAGGCTTACTTTAGAACCAGTACTTCTAGGCTTAGTGTGTATAGTATCCTAGACCACATCGTCACTTAACATCAGGTGAGATTGTGGTCAAAGCACTGAGCGTATATCGTGTAAAAAAAGAAAAGATGTCTAGGACTAGGAAGATCATGAGAAAAGACTCTCTTATGAACCGTCTTGAGAAACAAGGCCTCGATAAAAATCACTGAGGGAAATAACTTCGTTAAAAAAGTTGTGAGGTACAAAACCTCTTTAAAAAACACTGGGCTTGGTTCCACCCAGAACCAGAGGACGAAAAATCTCGTACAAAATCATTGAGGAAAAACAACAACAACAACAGAATAAAAGACGGACGCTGTGGTTGGGGGGGGGGGGGGGGGCGATATTTATCTTAGGGTCTCTTTCAGGCGTAAGCGATACCCTTGGCCATTGACTATGGACGCCAAAAAGGCACGTTGAAATTTTTAGCTGGTGCAATCCCACATATAACCTCTGCTATCCTCGGTGGCGCGTAGATACCCATGATGGGGTTTTCCTCGACAGTTAAAAAATAGACTAAAGTGTTCTCCCGCAACTTCCTGTAATAGGAGAAACGTTTAAATTTATAAAAATGCGTATGTACGTGTAATATGTCATTATTTCTGGTGGGAATGTTCCTCGAGACGTGTAAAATATTGTGACTCTAAGCGGCGTTGTGGCGCGCGATTTGTGCGAGACGAGAATTCTCCCCCGCGGCAATTTGTCGCGAGCGGCGTAACCCGGCAGCTTTCCCAACGGCCTCGTTTGCGGGTTTCTCGGCTCCGCTACCAGTTGATTTATTCACCTCTCGCCGACTAGAGCTCAACACAACTGACACATAAATGTCGCTTTTGTTTCCCTTTATCAGACGATTTAGAGCAGCTATGTGCCGGGGGAGATGTAACAAACATTCCAGTCCGTGATTTTACATTATTATCAGGTCATTTTATTTCTAGTACGAGACTTACTGAGTAAATGAATTTCTTACGTGTTCTATCTAGGTACATTATGCGTTGGAATTAGTTTTGGAAACAAAAAGATAATACAATTAGAATATGTTGTGTACGTATCATTAAGTAATATTCATTGTAAAAAAAAACAAAACTGTGTGTGGTCCGAGACCACGTCAATCGCTGTGACCTTGAAACCTATAATGATTTTGATTCAGTATTGAATAGTGCAGTGATGAAACTGTAGCATAGCATAGCGATATTTTCTCCCTTCATATTTTTACTCCGTATTGCTTCATTTGTTTTTATTCACTATTAATTCTAACATCAACTTATGAAGATACAAATCTTGGTAAACTACTAAACATTAGTTTTTTTAAACAGACGTTTGGATTACTTTCTATTCAAGTAAAGTAACCTATTAAAAGTGTGGTAAAATCTGCTCAAAGTGGTACAACCACCATATTTAATTCTGGTTTTAAAAAGTTCGCTTTCAGGTTACTTACTGTTTTACCTCCGTTTGGTGATTATTATATCTATAGCGGCTAGAGGCTACATAGAGAATATTAGGTTAGTTACATGCCTGCTATTTTTTATTTGTTTTTCAAAACAGGTTTTCCTGTATCCTATCAAATAAAAAAAAATCAATTTAGGCCCTAATAAGGCTCTTATGAACGTCAAAACCACAAAACCGGTTCGGAAAACAACACAGTCGAGAAGAACCGGCAAGAAACTAGGTCTGGTTTCTTTTTTTTGGTAAATTCAGAATATAAATACAATTTTTAAATAAAATCTAAACAAATCATAATTAATACCATTGTTAGCGGAAGCACAGAGAGGGGTGTGAATTCTAGACATCTATCGTTCACGTAATGATTCACCCTGTTATAACCTTCTGAAATTAAGACATGCTTGACATGGTGCATGAACTTATTGTCAGGTAAATCGGTAATGTTCTTTGGGATCTTATTATAAAACCGAATACTATTACCTATAAAACATTTATTAGATTTACTTAGCCTAAAGCGTGGGACGGCCAACTTATCTTTATATCTAATATTAAAATTATGACGATCATTAACCAGATCAAGCTTGTTCAAATTTTTACTAACATACGTTAGGTTCTCGATTTATTGGGAGGGCAAAGTTAAGATATCATATTCTTGAAACTTGTTCTTTAGAGATTCGCGAGGTCCCATGTTGTATATTGCTCAAACTGCTCTTTTTTGTAATGTAAAGATGGTGTCTACCTCAGCTGTTGTACCCCATAGCAAAATACCGTAAGACATTAGGCTATGAAAGTAAGAAAAGTAGACTAACCTAGCAGTATCAATATCTGATAATTGTTGAATTTTTCGAACTACAAAAGCAATGGAGCTAAACCTTCCTGCCAAGGTTATAATATGTGCCGAGTTATTAACTATTAGCGGTAAGTTGTTGATATAAATCATGAATAAAAACGGTCCCAAAATCGACCCCAGCGGAACACCGAATTGAACTAACGATCCCTAGGAGGTAACTCCATTTACATCTACTTTCTGACAGCGGCTTGTTAAGTAAGAAACTAATAAGGAGAAAGAGGTTTCAGAAACACCATAATGTTTTAGTTTCAGTATAAGTGTACTGTGATCAACGCAGTCAAAGGCCTTTGAGAGACCGCAGAACATAGCTATTGCATCCTGCGAATCCTTTCTATGCTCCCAATATATGACTTATTAACGTTGCACCAGCGTCAGTGGTAGATTTGGATTTCGTGAAACCCAAACTGCCGAGCATGTAAAAATTTTCTGCCTTAAAATATTCAACTTTAGGATTTAGGAGAATCCTTTCGAAAATCTTATTTATCGTTTGAAGTACAGAAATTGGTCTATAATTTTCAAGACAACTTCTACAACCTGATTTAAATAAATATTAACAATAATTGATTAAATAACCATTACCGACATTCCCTAAGTATCTTGAGTGTGTTTTAAATTTAGTTGTTTAAAGGCTTTTATTATGCCACCTGCACTAATAGATGTAAAATAAAGTTTTGAATTTATTATGGTACTTAAATTATGAAGAAGTACCACGGCACCATGGGGTGATGAAGATATGTTTTGTAACTTTGAGAGGTATGTTAGTGAAGTAATGCTGAAAAACAGTTGCTACCTCTGAACTTCAGATGAACCGACGTTCAGATCGAAAGCATTATCATTTATTCTATATTACCTATTTCCTAATTTATGATGTGTCAAACAGTCTTGGTCTTATTTTTAGACTCAAGAATTTTGTTTCCCAAATATTTTGCTTTGGCAGCTATATAAACACATTTAAATTTATTTGAATAATTTCTAACGTAAGCATGAAAAACTTCAGTAGTAAATAAAGATTTGTTATAGTATAGATCATATAATTGATCCCTACTTTTTTTATTCCTCTAGTACCCCAAACACTAAAAATAAGCTTTTTTCTAACATTAATAACTTTTGTTGGGCAATGTTTATTAAATTCATTGCTTATGACCTTAAACCAGCTATATAGTCCGTTGTCGAATATCGTTTTATAAAATTAAAAGCGGACAATTTTTGTTGAACGTTATCATTTAAAGTTTAAACGATCTAATCTACTTTTAGATACAAATCTAATTGTCTTTTTGTAAACATTATTAGGCTTTTGACATTAAATTTTAATAAATTGTCTTTTATGATCTGACCGTATTCCAGTTATAATTCCATCGCCAATGGTATTATGATGATAAACTGTAATGTGACACTCCTCCTTTGTCTCATTTATTGGTTTCTAAAATAATAGCAGTATGATTAATAGAACTTCATGATACTGCCGTGTCACTTAACCTATCAATGTTATATGCTATCAATTTAGCTATGTCTCGTTTATACTTATTGGAAAGGTATATCCTTTCCTGTGTCATATAAAGTTATAAATAAATTTATTAATGTCAAATATATTAATGTCTATAATAAATTTATTAATGTCAAATAATTTATTAATGTCAAATAAACCTAGGTATATTATATAGTATTTTAAGTTCATTGATTTACTTGTTATTCTATTTTTAAACGCAATTTTGCTAATATCATTTGGATGGATTTATATCATATTTTTCTATTTTAATGCCACGGTTTAGTAAATTGGTGGTGACTTTGCTAGAAATATTTACAAAGTTTTCGTGGTATTTTAAAGATAGGTAGTTAAGTTGTAATTTCAATCTTGTATCAGCGTTACTAAGCTCCAGCAAAACTGTGGCTCATCCTGCCAGAACTTTCCATGGAGCTTTCTTCTTCTTATAAGTTAATGGCAATCTGTGTGTACACACAATTTGTGCCAATGTCATGTAGGTAAGATTTTCAATTTTGTATCAGCGTTACCAAGCTCCAACAGAACGGTGGCCTATCCTGCTCAAACTTTACATGGAGCTTTGTCGGCACCTCAGAATGTATGCTACGCGTTGTCTTCTATAATAAACTTAACTTGAACACAATAACTAAACTATTTCACACAAAAACGCCACCAAGATTACATGATATAGAGTCAAGTACACAAGTTTAATGAATTAAAGAAAACAATTGCTACATGTCAGACTGAGATCCCGCCAAAAACTCCCATGGAGCTTTGTGCGGCACCTCAGAATAAATGCTACACGTTATTTTGACTTGCACACAATAACCAAACTATATCACACAAAACGCCACCAAATTAAATGATATAGAGTCAAATACACAAATTTAATTAATTAAAGAAAACAACCTCTACATTATAGGCTAAAGACTCTTTTGTTTTATTTATTCCTTCTTAAGGAAAAGGCATGGATAACAAAAGGTAACTCCTTTCTGCTTTCTATCAATTAATGTCGGTAACAAAATGGCGGCCTTCTGTCACAACCACAACGAGAGTGATCGGGACATTTTAGAATTTACGCTCCCTGTCATTATTTCCAATTAATTTCACTTGTGTACTATAATTAGATTATATCACATAAAATGCCACCAAAATGACATAATATTTAGTAAATACTGCAAGTTAATGATTTAAACGTAACAGAGGTTATATGACAAACCAAATTCGCGCAAGGACCTAACTTGTGTAAGGTCCTAATTACTTTAGTATTGTATTTATTTACTATGGAATCGTAATCGACATAAATTAATGTGCGTTAAAACATAATTAGACACCTACTTGAAATATTTGCTTTAATTCTAAATTCTTTGTACACATACTTGATATTTAGTTGAACTCACAATTTGACCTTTGATAGATAATGTTTATCAAAATAAGATAACAACAACAAAACAGTTCAGTAAGCAGTAGTGATTTAACCATAAAAGATCATAAAAAGTTGGCATGTCTTTACAAATAACCATCTCGGAAGTGAACAACTTTGATGGTCATCAGTTTAAACGGATGTTTGGCAATGTTGTAGAATTATGCTCGGACGCAGCAGTACAAGTTTGGAACAAGAAGCCTTTTTCAAATGCGTCTGATCTGTGTGAAGCATTCCATAAATATTTAATGGATCTTAGTTTTGAAGGTACCTAAATCTAGTTTTATATGTGTAGCATTCTGTTTGGTTAGTATTGCCTATATTTTATTACAGAAGCTCGGATATAATTAATAATTTTATATGTTGGCATGAAATTCCCAATATCGTAAATTTTCTTCATTGGAAATGTCCTTTACCGACTTAGAAAATTGCTGGAATAATATGTACCTATGTATTATTAAGATTAGTAACTATGTGCTTTAATTTTAAATAGGTACCTACTACCTACTTACATGCCATTACGCTGTTTATCAGAATTAATCAGTGATATAATTACAATAATAAGACAGTTTACTTTTAATAAAGTATCAAGTAGCCTATAAAAAAATTGATTATTTTAGCACTTTCATCAATAATCATATTATTTCGAAGTGTTTTCGGCGATGTTGCAAATGTCAACAAGGTAATTAATATTGGATTTAATCGGTAAACATATTCATCCATTAGACATCCATCAATTGAACGGCAGTGTTGACATACGTTATATTTATTTCACAGAAAAATTAGTCGTATTGAAGTTACACCCCGATTTAGCGGGACAGTTGGCAGCGCAAGGTGACCTAACTCGTGAGTCTAAAGACGAACAACGTTCTGCTGGATTAAACAACCTAACCATGGAACAGAAGAATATTATCGATGAATATAATCAAAGGTTTGATTTAAATGCACTTTTATATAAATCCTCACAGCAGTAAATATACTTGTAAGGAATCTCAAACAGTATCAGAGTAATTGATAATCTATCTATCTATTAAACCATTAGACGTCCACTACTAGACATAGATCTCCCCCAATAAGGGAGGGATTGCCATAACCGCCACGCTTGGCAGTCAGGTTGGCGATAGCAGTAAGTTTATGTGGTTCTCAGGGTATACTGCTGCCCATCCCCTGGTTATTGATAATTTGCTAGGTATTTACGTATCGTGTAATCCCTTTACAATAGGCTATAGCAGCAATGCCCTAACAATTTCTATCATCAACAAAATAATTACGAACATTACGTAACATTTAATGTTATGAAAAATAGTTATAAATACAATAATAAATCTAGTATATAATTGTTTCAAATTAAGATTTATATTTTGTTACAATGTCTTAATAAGTATAGGTAGTAGTATGCGGGACTTCCTAACTTAATAGAGCAACTTGGTAATTTCATTTGAAACAGTTATCAAAATGTCCATATACTTTTTCGAGTAAGAAAATACCACTATAATGGAGAAAGTAATTTATTTAACTAAAATGAACTGTTTAATATTACTTCGTTTTTAAAAACCGAGATTAATTTATTAAAGCAACTAATGCCATCTAGGTAAAAATAAGTATACTCGAAACTCGGTAGACGATTACATATTTACAAGACTTCAATGTTTTGTGGATAGATGGCTCGTATAAACTTTGACATCTAAATATGTTCAATTTCTGAATTTAATTTTAAACTAGCTGTGTGCCGTACGGCTTCGCCCGCCTTTATTGTATTCTTCACTGCGTAAATATAGCTTTTAAATAATCATTAGTAAGTAATGTTTTGATGGTGTTATCCATTGAATCGTTTTTTGTTCAGTTTTATGCGGAACCCTAATAATTTTCTTGGAATTATTTATATTTATGTTATGTGGTACTTCGCCCGGGACGGCGAATAGCGCCGTGAATCCCCCTAAAACACCATTATCAGTGGTCGGGCCACTTCCTTTATCTTCCGTCCAGAGAGGCAGCTTAGCACAAGCACAGCCCTTCACCGCCCACAGATAAGGAAAGATTATCTAGTTATTTAGGTTTTGACATTTAAAAGTTCAGTAAGAGTCATTACAATATTATTCATCCTATTTTATATTAGTTAAACTTTATCTTTTCAGGTATAAACAAAAATTCGGATTTCCATTTGTAATCTGCGCAAGAGAAAATAAGATACAATCGATAATTAAAGGTCTAGAAGTTCGATATTTAAATGCACGTGATCAAGAAGTAAATATTGGTATCGATGAAGTTATAAAAATATGTAAATTAAGGATACTTGATATTGTAAAAGAAGGCTAGCTTTCTAGAAATTATTAGTGATTTCTTGTGATGAAATAATTGCTAATAAAATTAAATATAATTTATAAACTACAGTTCTATAAATTAATCATTTAAAAATAATATCACCCGAAAAAGTTTACAAATAAATTTATTTCGGTATTGAATTAAATATGAAAGTTAGTACAATCAGTTTTTTTTTTATATCTTCATTTTGCTATTTTACATTACTGAATAAATTTCTTAGCCTAGTAAATAAAAGGATAATCATATGTATGAACCACTTTCAGTTGAAATCACCATCTTTTAATTGTAAAATACACAATCTTCACAATACAAACTGATTAAAATGTTTTAATTAAAAAACATTAAAGAATTCCTAAAGATCTTTCAACAACTGCATGAGGCTGACCAGCCACTTCACACATTTCCCTTGTGTTAAGGATATCTTCAAAGCCAATTTCAATATGTCTTCCAGTAAGAACTTCATACTGCAAATTCGAACTCGGTAGGAATGGGAGATGTCCAACCTGGCAAAGAATATTTACTAAATTTAACATTACATAACAATTACGTTATTGTCATATTGAAATTGACAGCACTCTATCAATGAGGACTGCCGACAGATAAGAGTTTATCGACAGTCACCGTCATCATGCTGGGCTACATCTACTATAGCTAAAGCATCTAGGTATGTCTGGTTATACACTGCCTGAGCCCGGAAAATTACACACGGTTACATGTTACTATGATCAGTTAATCATAACTGTAAAGTGGTTCGAATCCAGACGTGCACAAAAGCCCTACCACTCTATAATCATATGTATTTCATCACTGTAGTTCTGTTTAAGTTTCCAAATTAGAGGAATTTGGATTATTAATTAATTGTCAGTACTGAAAGCTGAATAGATTATTGAAGCGATGATGGCGCAGCGGGTAGTGCGGTCGGATTTAGCGTAAATCGACGCAGGTTCGATCTCACCTATCCAATTCTAAAATCCGCTTGAGCTTTTAGTGAAGGAAAACATCGTGAGAAAACCATAGCATGGTGGTAGGGCATTTTTTAATGATGTCCGCCTGGGTAGCTACCACCCTCAAGTTTGAAAACCTGTCACTAAATACCAGCAGCGTCACTTGAGAACCAGTACCTAGGCTTACTGTGTTACCATCTTGGACATTGTCACTTAACATTAGGTGAAATTGTGGTCAAAGCACTGAGCCTATATAGTGTAAAAAAAATATAACTACAATATTAATCAACATGTTGGAACTACAGTGAGCCTTAACTGCCAGTAAAAGAAAATATGGAACTGAACATATCCATGTTCTGGATGCATCACTTCTGACCTAGCAACTCTTAGAGCTCTTTCTCAATATATTACCATTTTAAGTCACTTCAAACTGGATGAAACCGCAGTCAGACATTAAATCATATACAGAATAAAAAAAACACCTATATTCCTTACTTAAAAATAATTAATTTACTGTAACTTATTTTTTTATTACCACTTATTTGAAGAACCATACAACTTTATTATACATTAATTTACTTAGATGATGAGTTGTACTGAATATTTAATAGGGATATTTATGGATTATAAGATAACCACAAATAAGACTGACAATTAAATTGTAGAAGAATAAGCTATGCTAAAAAGTGTATGCCCACTTAATATGTTTCGTATTAAGTTCTATACTAACATTTGTTTGTGGGAGATAAAGCATTGCAAGCCTTACGAGATACTTTAAGTGCTTGTATTTCAGAATTTTATTAGCTGAATTAAACTATATCATTTTACATTTACATTATTCACTTAAGTCTGTTGTTTTTAATAAATTGAATACCAGTGAAATACTCTATTGTTCTTAATGTTCCAAACCTGCTAACATATCTACACTAATACATAAAATTGAAGTGTCTGTTTGTAATGTCAAAATAATTTTTTTTAACCAAATAGATATGAATGTATATGCGAAACCATATACCAAAAATTCAATTTTTAAAATTTTAGTCTGTCAGTTTGTTCCTGGTAACTTCCGAAACGGCTGGATGGACTTTTTTCATTGTTAGCTGAAGTTACTCCGGGTAACTTAGGGTACTTTTAATTATCGAAAATTATTATGGATCTGTGTAAAAAAATAAAACATATAAAAAAAGGAATAAAATTCGATTCAATGCACAGTTTTATGGGAAATGCTTGAATTTATGAGAAACATTTTTACTTTATCTTATTTAAAAAAATTAGGGTTCCATATAATAAAAATTAAAATGCAGTGAAGTGAATTAAAGTGCATCAAACGCGGGTGCAGCTGCAGGCACACAGCTAGTCATTAATAACACCAAAAGATCCATAAGCCTAGTATAAGCACACAACAAGTGCTTTCTCAAAATACAATACTAAGTAGCACATGTTAGGAACATTTTATTTATAGCAATGGCCAAAGCTTTTCAAATTTCTATATGTGCATTGCTGAAAATTTATCTATCTGTCATCTATTGATATTCTTAACATTAAATTTACATACTTTGCTAGCGAATTTTCTCTCCATTGTGATCTTCATTGGAGCATGCAAACCTTGGATGTTTCTAAGCATTGTTAAGTTCATTTTCTCTTCATTGTTATAATACTGTAATTAAAAATAAAACAAATCATAGTCGTGATTAATGTGTCGAGTGCCCATAAAAATAAGACAATAGGAAAACAATGGAAAGTTGGTGTAATCCCCAGGTAAGTGCTCAAGGGGTTAATCATAAAGGTAAACATAATTATTAATAAGGGTTGCATCTACAATATCAACATATCTATAATATTATTTAAGTAAAAATATTTATTTTTCTTAAATGGTAACATATTTATAGTCAGATATTTTATTTCAATTGTTAATAGAAGCATAACAAAACTATGCTTGATGGTAAACATAGTACAATCCACAGTAGTGGTTATTGAAATGTTGGTAATTAATAAATACTGTAACAGCATAATCTACTCTGAATAAACAAAGTAAAAAATGAATATATAGCATTATTTATTGTAAGGGCAAGAGCCATGAATTCTATTTAGCATTCTAGCATACAGGAAATGTATCCCAAATAACAGCATATTTAATTAACAATGTAACTAAGATTCAATACTGTTTGTGAACTACACTTTTTTAAAATTCTTAAGATTTTTAGGAAATAAAATCTTCATTACTTTGTCAGGAGATACATTTACTTTACATAGGAGTACAAATTATTATACATAACATATCATCATCATCCATCATATTAAAATGTGATATACAAAAATTAAATTATACTGATTACTTCATTTCATGTTTCTTTTTTCAAAAAGGCTTTGTTTAAAAATTTATATATTATCTGTTCAGCATTAGTTAATAAAAATTAAGTACACCTTACATTACGTTCTGATGATTCTAAAGGATGTGAAAATCCAAGCTTGCTTTTAGTAGAGCTTAATCCCGCCACCATGGGATCTGGCACGCCGAAAGGACCGTCTTGTATTTTCATTACATTACTCTCCTGTTCCGGCTTCACTTTTAAGGATGGTAGACCGAAGCTCTGAAAATTAATAGTCCATTTATTATAATGAGAGGTTACAGATTTATAATTTCAAAAGTAATAAAATATAACCAAATATTTTTGGTACTATAGCAATTGTGAACTTACCATTGTGTAATATTCTATAAAAAATTTGAATTATAAAAGGAATGAGTCAATACGACAATCACAATAAATACAGTAAATTATTGAATATTGCAATGAGAAGCAGATTTTCCTAGTTTATTATTCCTAGAGACAAGCTGTCATGTTAGTTGTCAAAAGTTGTAAAATCATTTCACAGACAAAAAATAAAATACATAAAATAAATTTAGTTCCTGTCATTTATTGCTCTATGGTAGAAGTGAATCAGTCACAAGTCACAGTGTAATCAATATAAAAGAAATGCCACATGGTCTAAATTAAAGCTTTGCCTGTTCCATAAAATGGCATATAAAAAACAGTCATTGAGAATTGAGAACCTCCTGCTTTTTTGAAGTCGGTTAAAACTAATTCTCATGGAGTGGTTGCCACAATTTTTGTTTGTCATGTAGAGTCGTCCTTATTTAAAACTCATTAATTTGCAGTATTTGACTATGTATTGTGTTATTTTGGTGGTATTTTAACTGTATCGTTTATATTATAGTCTAAAGTGAAGGGAATTGGATATAATGACACACACCATAAATTCTGAGATTTCTAAATACTCCTGCCAAAATAATTCTATAAGGCCACGATTTTGTTATCGCCATTTATGAATAATGTTGTAATTGTCAGGCTTGGTTCCATGGTTGACGCCTTTGCCTTTGACAAAAGAAAGGAATGCGACTAAAAAACAATTGTCTCTGGCCAAAACAGTTTTTATGCTTGGCATATTATGGCAAAGGAAACTACTATATTCAGCTAAGTGTACAACGTCATCTCACATTTTATGATTTTTATTTTTTCTACCAAATATAGGAACGAAAATCTTATAAATATATTATTGAACTTACCATATAGAGATGAGGACAAGGATTATAGAAATGTGTAAATTTTCAAACGTTATCTATTGTAGTGTTAATTATATTATTATTTTAAATACCAACCTTGAGAATAATAAGTGTGAATAGCGTTAGACATTTAATTTAATCTTTGTTGCTAAACTCATATCGTACCTAATAATACCTTAGTATCTTTTGTAATTAATATAATCTTGATACTTTTCGAACCTAACGTTTATATACGAAACTTTTTTTGTGATTAGCGAAATTTGTTTTTTTTTTTTACATTATATGAAAAAACGTAAACATAATCATACTGTAAACAAGAGATGAATCTGTAAATTGTCTATATAAATTATTATATTTGTTTTTTTAAATATATTTTATCGGCAAATCACTATGGCGGGTCGTGGCGCAGGAGCCAAAAAGGAATTGGTAAGATCTGCCCTATTTTCGGAGAGAAAAGTAATTATAGCATCTAGAATTTTATTTGTTGCTTTTTAGGATCCAGAAGAGCAAATGAAAAAGAAGTTCCGCGCCAAATGCTTGTTTCGAGCTCTTGGCCGTATGGTTATGGCTAATGCTTATTGGTTAGTTGAAGATGTAGATCACTATGAAGGAGTCGAGAACGTACAGCGCCGTGTGCAGCAAGCTGTGCGCGGGAAAACAAAAAAGAAACAGTTGTTGACTATTACAGTTACGTACAATACTTTACTTAGATTGTCTTTTTTACTCGCATATAAAATTATTTTTTCATAATTTTACAGGATAAAGCATTGCTAAATAAACCCGCCGATGAACGAACAGAGCAGGAGAAAAAATATTTTTATAGAATAATAGGAGGACTGAAATGTTTTAAACGATATCCTAATGTAATAAACATTACATTAAACATAATTGCTTAAAATGACATTATTGTTTTATGATTATTATTATGTAATAAATATTAATATATAAATACGTTATTGTGAAATAAAGACCATAAATATTACATTACATACCTACTAATCCAACTAGAAATTACACATTTCCTGAATTTCTTTCGCTTTTTATCCTTACGTTCTGCAGAATGTGAAAAAGAAATTGGCAGCTGTAACTTATTTTAAATATTACGGCCCTGGACGGACTATAGTTCGTCAGCATCATGAAGCCCACGCGCTATACTTTATAGTTACTGGTGACGTCACTGTGAGCCAGATGGTCTACGACGAATTATTGCAGCAATACGTGTCGATTGACATCGGCGCTATGCATGCGGGGGATATGTTTGGTGAAGTCTCGCTCCTACATAACATACTTAGGACTGCAACTGTTACCACTGTTGGTTAGAGTAATGAACATCATATTCTGTTATAATATAGTATTTGTAAATTACGTTTAGATAGAGTTACAGTAGCTGTGTCTCGCAGTTTCACTCGTGTTAGAAATGGTTTCATTGGTACGCAGCATATTTTCAAATACATTCATAAATAGTCTACAATTGCCATAACTACTAATTACAGTTATACATAGAACTAATTTTATTATTTATGTCTGCATATAACTATTTGTTTTTCCTACCTTAGCTGGTGGATGCCACAACTTATGTCGATAAAACTGTAACTTGGTAACTATATCAGAGGTTGTTACTTGGCAACTCGTAACCGTTTTTATGGTTGTGATGTTGCTATTTGTATTATACTAGGTCACTGTGAACTATTGGCACTCATGAAGGAATATTTCAAGAACGTTCTCCAAGCATCGGTTCAGAAGCAATGGGATGAAGTTCGACGAGCCATGTCTGCATTTACGTATTTCGATGCTCTTGATGAGGTAATTTTATCTACGGCCTGTTTTCATTTATTTCGTGATTTTTTAAAGTCTGTCTCCTTTCGCTAAAAGCATTTTGAGTTCTATTTAAATTTAGTGCAAAAATTGTGTTCTGTGTAATTGGTTTATAATCTATATAAATAAAAGGATAGAGGTCTGTTTTTGTGCGCCCATCGTGGAAGGATTTTGACCATTTTTTTTTTCGTTTTGCATCTTAAACACACGGTCCTTATCTAGAAAAATATTTTAATTCATCATACATTATCGCATCATATTAGCTGGAAGACATCAACTGCTAGGACATAAACTTCCTCTAAATATCCTCAACAACAATCCTCTTGACGTTTTAAGAAACTACAATTTTTATAAACACTATGCGTTTGCGATGTGTGTTACTATGGCGTGGAAATTAAGTATAGCAAGCGTTGCTGAGTTGAATCTGAGAATAATAATATTTTCGATACGCGATTTGCCTACCATTGCTGGTTTATAGTGTCCAAATTTTGCATACGTAATTCTTTAACGGCACCCTCATGTTAAAAAAATGTGTTAATTCAATCGTGCAGGTAGCCCGCCGTGAAGGTTGTATAGTAGCTAAAATGAAGTCTTACGAACCAGATGAGACGTTGGTAGGAGACGGTGTGGGCGTCGCCAATTTCGTATACTTCGTACTCTCGGGCCGGTGTCAGATGATTGAATCTATTCAAGTGATTGTCACTAAGCACCTCGGCCGTTGTTTCTACGCGTTACACGATCCATATGTACGTTATGTTCCTGTTCTATATCACACCAATGTCTCTCTACAACAGGTTTTAATCTATATGAAAACTCTTTAAATCCATATGTTATTGTGCACTTTGTTATAGCTTTACTTGGTCATTATAAGAAATAGTATGCATAGATAACATAGATAAAGTAACAGCCAACATTTTTTGTCTTCCTGTCCGTTAATTGGCTTATAATACGAGAACCACAGAACCGATTCAAATTGCTCTTTTCTTGCAACGGAGATATATTATCTGGTCAGGTTTTATTATTTTACATTGGGTAGTACATAAGTAAAGTTATGAGGATAATATTGAATAAAGTCGACACATAATTATCAGCCATTGTATTCCTGGCAATATATTAATTAAACCAACGAATAAATAACATATTTAATAAAGTAGATAATTATAAATATAGTCATTTTAGAAATAGGGAATCCTACGCGGACGGAGTCACAGGCATAGCTAGTGAACTTTTAATTTAAATTTTTGAATCGATCTGTACGATATTTTGATATGTTAAAATGTATCTTTTAGATAGGTTACAGTATAAATCTTATGTTATTTAGTAGGTACAAAAGAAATAAATGTGTTATGAGAGTAATATTGAATTAAATCGACAAAAGAATAGCTGGAAATAATTTACCTAAACCGTTGGAAAAATGAAGAATATATGTGAGCAGGGCCACGGGCAAAGCTAGTATTTATTCCATAAACTTTCTAAAACACACATTGTTTTTGGTTAACTTTTTGCGTAATATGTGAAACATATAGATAGTCTAAAAGGACCAAAATAAGTGGTAAAAATTTTCAAATACGGAAACACATTTTGAAGCTATGATGGCGCAGCGGGTAGCGCGGCCGTATTCCACGTCAATCGACGCGGATTCGATCCCCACCTATCCGACTCTAAAATCAGCCTGAGCTTTCGGTGAAGGAAAACATCGTGAGGAAACCATGGAATAGCATGGTGGTAGGGCATTTTCTATAATGTCTGCCTGGGTAGCTATCACCCTCAAGTTTGAAAACCTGTAGCTAAATACCAATAGGTGTGTTCTGGCAGCATCACTTGAGAACCAGTACTTAGGCTTAGTGTGCTTACCATCCTGGACAACATCATCACTTAACATCAGGTGAAATTGTGGTCAAAGCACTGAGTCTATTACGTGTAAAACAAAAGGTTTTCATGAATTCAGGACAGCGTAAAGGTTTACAGATTTACCCCTTATTAGATAAATATCGATTTATTATATCTCAATAAAATTATGTAGAGCTAATGTAGAACTCTTGCCTAGAGTCATTAATCAAAATAAACTAGATCAGGGATAGACGTTAATCTGTTTTAACAATGATATATTACATACTTATATGTATCCTTAGCTTTAGTTCATGAAAGATTATTTCTCGGATACATATTTAATTAATAAATACCTATAATTATTAATAAATCAAAATCAAAATCAAAATTTATTTATTCAATTTAGGCCCTAAGAAGGCGCTTATGAACGTCTAAAAACACTACCACCGGTTTGGAAAACATCCCAGTCGAGAAGAGCCGGCAAGAAACTCGATCTGGTTCATTTTTTTATAAATATAATATATATCATTTTTTTTGTTATATAAAAAATCTATACAAATCATAGTCTTAATAATGTTAGCGGAAGCACAGAGATGTGGGTTAATTCCAGACATCACTATCGTTCACATAATGATACACCCTGTAATAACCTTTTGAGATTAAAACTTGCTTGACATAATACTTGAACTTATTGTCAGGTAAATCGGTAATGTTACTTGGGATCTTATTGTAAAACCGAATAGTATAGTATAGCTTTTTCCTTTTAATACCTAGTTAATTGTTTGTAGTTTTACAAGTTAATTTATTGTAGATCATATAATTAAAGTTGATCTATAATATAATATTTCACTTCATTGGATGTTGGGGAATTTTTATCTCGCAATTAGTAACTGTGTTTTTATTATTTGGCAAATACGTTACCCTGAGAGAAGTTACAAGTTTAATTATCATTCCAGCCTTGACTTATTAAATTCATAAGCCGACGAATTTTTTTGCCAACAATTGTTTTTATTAAAGACTCCATCATACCTATGGACTTTCTAGTCTCTGTGGATTTTGATCGTTTTTTTTTTTCAATGGTAGATTGTATTAAATTTGTCCGCTTGTTTCTCATGGCCTTGAAAAATTATGTAATAAACTTTTAGGTAAAAAAAATCCCCACATAAACTTACCATTTTAGGTACCCAAAGAAGAGAGTGAACAAGATTTTGATGACAAATATTTTAGTGCTTATAAAAATTTGAAAGGCAGAAGTTCAATGTCTGAGGAGACGGAATTATTAAAAACGAAAGACACTTCAAATGGTCTAGTTCCGCCTAAAGCCTTGGGGAGTATACTTAAAACGCGAAGTTCTTTGAAACAAACGAGAACATCGGAACATTTGCATGAAAGTGTGCTGATAGCTGAAAATCAGGATAAGCAAAGGCCTAGTGCAGACAGTACTGGAAGTCGAGCAACGGGTGGTCGATCTGTATCTCTCAAATCTGAAGTCATTTTACATCCCTCCGAACAAACCAGAGAATCAGTAAGGTAACATTACTATACTGATCTAATAAGGTTTTAATAGATTTGTTTCAAATAATAGATAAAACTTCTGTGAAAAGAAATATTATTGAAATACTATTATCCTTTTTTTGATGAAGTTGTTTTTTTTATGAAAATCAACGATATATTATCACTTAAGAATAAAATAATGTATGTATTTATTTATTACAAATATCTATATAAAAAAGTAAGCCGTCACGGGGCGATCGAAGGATGTGAAACATCATATCGTTTGTTGCTTGTTGTATCGTAAGTCGTCACGTTAATAGATGGTTCACATCAAAATGTTTTAAGTGAAAAGTAAATTATGATCATATTGTAAATTTTTTCAGATATTATATAGTTATGTTTAAATGATAATCGATATATTATATCTATCTATATAAGCAAAGTTTGTTTTTTTGTCCGAGGTAAACTCGAAAACTACTGGACCGATAAGCATGAAACCACAACCGTTCGACGCGGAATTAATCGTAGATGGTATATATATATATTTTTTTTCAAATTCTATTGTTTATTCATTCATTTGTTTTTTTTTTAATTAGTTATAAATGAAACTCCAAATGCACAGAACATATGAAACGCGGGCTAGTGTTTTTATATGTTTGATATAATTACTTATTTAAAATTCTTTTTCATAGGTTGAGTGTGCTCCCTGAAGGAATTACAGTATCTCCACAAATACCAAATCTTAAAACATATTTTATGCAGGTATTATTTAGTTTTTATTTTGACCATTAATTATTTAATTTGTATAAGTTTGATCTATGAAAACTTCATGGAACTCGTTTATTTTACAATTATTTTATTACAACTATAAAGTTTAGAAGATAAATAATAATAATGCAAAAAAAACCATTTGTAGGTACTTAAATGTAATAATCTGTATTATACTATAAATACATAAAAAAAGAAAAAAAAGTTAATTTTAAACTGTACATTGTTTTAGTTCTGTTGGGTAATTATTACAAAATCCCAATAGATAATAATTTTTAGATGCCACGTCTTTAGGTCATTTTATTTATTAAATATATATTTACCTACTTATATATAAACATATATTTATAAATTAGTTATTTTTTATTCTTATTATTATTTTCAATTATTTATATTTATTATCTTAAGTAATGTCTATCAAAGTAACTAATTAATTTCTAAAATATCTCACATGTACTATGTAATCAATTGTATTAGTTTTTTCGGTGAGTCAATTATCCGTATGTATCCGTAATTATGACATAATAGGAACTTGCAAAATCGATAGGTACCCTTGGAATATATTTGTGGCGGAATAAAATGTTCATATGACCTTTAGCACAGCCTGGTTTTGGAACTGCATAAAAAAAGAGACGATAAAAATTTACAAGTATAATTGTTTTATGATATTTTTGTTAAATTAAGGTTATATGTACATGTTTAAAAAAGAGCGTATTTACAGAGTACACTTGTCAGAAGTGAAATTTATTTTGCAACCTTTAGTTTAATAGTGTAAAATAAATGATTAAATATCAATTAGATATTAGATAAAAAAAGCAATAAAAAATATGTTGCTTCTATAAAATGCTATTGGCTTAAAGGTGTAAAATTTTTGAAAAATAGTACCAACGTATATATTTTACAAATTTCAGCGTCCAAATTTTTAACCATCTTTATCCATATTTATTTAGTTCTATTCTACAGAGGTAATTAAAAATAAAAAATAAATGAGAGTAATATTTCTTCAGGTATGCATATTTAACCCTGGTTCAAGCTTTGGTTTTGGTGAAAATATGCGAGACAGGCGTGTAGTAGCCTTGACTCCTGTCGACTGCATGCTGTTGCCAAAGATATGGCTCCTGCAACGCAACACTGCTAATATTTGGACGCGAATACAACACTACCTTGAAAAGAAGGTGTGTTTTATTTTTAATTATAATACGCATTACACTACACCCATGCATACTACACACAGGTACATAGTTTTCTATTAAGGACACCTTGAGATCTGTAGATTTCTTTAACTGCCGTAAGTTTTTATCTAGAGTCAATTCTGCGTAATTTTACGTCTCGGGTAGCGCCCTAAGTTCGTCTCAAAAGTTCGGGGATGCTTTCAAGGCCTTTCTGGTCAACAGCTTTAGTTAATTGAAAAAATAAAATTTGTTATAATTCCTTGTCGGTATTTCTTATTAGGTACTTTTTTGATAACGTGTATCATGAAAGGTTTACCAATGAGTTAAAAAATTTTGACTGGCGGGTTTTCACCTAACTAAAGAGTAGTTATTTTTAAATTTAAGAAATGCTTGCTGAGTTCTTCAGTATTTTTTTTACATTTAAGTCGTTATAGACGTGTGGACCGAACGAAGTATGTATGTATATGGTAAGGCGGACGGCTGTAGTTATCAGTCCTTTTGTAGATGTGCCTACCGTCCGCTACGTATGTCATCATCGAAGCTTGAAAAAGAATTGCTACTGTTGTAGCGGCAACGTTGACGTCGCTATAAATATCCATACATTTTATAAAACGCTACATCTATCTGTCTACATGTCCATTATTTTCATAAATAACAATTTTCATTTATTTTCGTGTTTCGATAACGATGTCCGTACCTGACAGTATCCGCAAGGCGACTAATAGCTCTAGTCCGTCCGTCTATTAGGGCTTTTAGGCATATCCATAAATTTCATGCTATCATAATAGTAGCTATTACTATCGATCTAAGTAATTTTACTTAATTTCCTTAACTCTTGTCAATCCCTTAATATTTCAAACCTGCATCAAATATTTCATCTTTAATACATTTTACAATTAGCATATTCACTTAATTTTCTAAACTCACCACATTCCCAAACCTATTAAGCATTCCTTTTTCTGTCACTACCTGTCCTCTACCACACCATAACGATGCTTATCACAATATTCCATATCGCTTTAAAAATATATTGTATTGTAAGGTAGATATGTATTACAGATTATTCGTGGTGATTCGTTTTGCTAAATATACACGAGGGTAATGCATTGAGAACATAGCCTTGATTTCTTTATTTGTAAACTGTAGACGAGAATATGCACACTGAATTCGAAAGGCATGATTCTGTTTTTATTTAAGGTGTATTTTGTTCTTTTTTTGCGGCATGAGATCTTCAAATTCGTACAAGTAGAAATAGACGATTCGAAATCTGTGAATTAATGTTAAAAGTTTTTTTAAATAATTATCTAATTATCAGCTTACTCCATGGAAACACAGAGGAACTAAATATGCTAATACACAAATCGAAACCTTTATTGTGTACACTCACCCTTATTAATGTAATTCATGTTTCAAAGTAAACATTTGCCCTGAATTAAATGCACAACGTAAATGTGAACACGGCTTTATAGACTAATACTATTACCGTAAATTACCGTGATTTATGATTAATGCCGTGCAGGTGAAATTTCTATAGAACTATTTAAACTTCACACATTTACCACGAATATCTTATCAGTTCTATGAATTTACTTTTAAAATATACCTACGTTTTTTCTATATAAATTCAGTCGTACCATATGAAAAACTAATACATAAGTGATATAGAGTAATGTGTTCGTTTGTAAATAAATAAACAAATTGTATTTAAATGCAACAGATACTACTGCATTATATTTATCAGTTTAACTTCCGGTTCCATAAGTCTATTTGTGGAGTCATATTCTGTATTATTGTGCATATTCTATTGTTTTAAATAATTGTTATCTCGACGTTCCTCCTCCTCCCCTCCCCCCTCACCCCTATAAATAAGAATGCGTGGTCGGGTTTATCAATTAATGTTTATACTGTTCTGATGGTACTTACGCAGCAGAGGGGTTAAAAATCTTTTACGTTATCTGTCCTAACTTAGTCTAAGGATAAGTCTATAACTTCCACAACAATCTAGTATCCATAAATAATCCGGTTAAATAACGAGTTTTTTACAAAAATTATTCATAGAACATAAAAACACAACAGAACAAAAGAAACAATTTTTTTTATATAATAGGTGTGTTCCGGCAGCGTCAGTTCAGAACCAGTACTTCTAGGTTTAGTGTGTTTACCATCCTGGACCACATCTTCGATTAACATCAGGCGAGATTGTGGTCAAAGGACTAAGCCTATATCCTATAAAAAAATCTACGTGAACGTGCGAATAAAAATTACATAGAAGGTTTTTACTATTATAAAAGCTAGTTTAAAATAATAATTATTGATTTTCATTATCTTTACACATAAGTTACATGTATTTGGAGATTTTTTAAAGGTTTCTAATTATCATTTCTAATAATCCATTCAATAGTAAGGACTTGCAGGCTCAATAACAAAATCCGTATATAAAAAAAAACTATATCACAAGAATATATTTCTAAAAAAGAAAAATCTAAAATTTAAAATTTAACTTTTAAAAATTTTTTTTAGGCTACATCGTCACAGAACATTGTGTGTCATTGTGATTGTTGTGAACCTATTATTTCGATAAAAAGAGCCGTTAATATGCAATATCAAGTACGCAAAATTTTTCACAATTTCTTGCCCTCCTCCTTAAAGCTTAACCCTCCAAAATTGCACAAGTATTAGCATAATGTTGCAGTTGTCCATAGGCAACGGTAACCTTTTACTACTAGATAGGACGTTTGCCTGTTTGTTGCACTTTTATATAAATATTGCTTACGAAATTACCATTCAGTCACTCTTCACGATCCCCATTTCATAAGCAAAGCAAAGGACAAACGTATTCATGCTTAGAAAATTAGCCCCAACTTGTTATTTTTTACTTTTTAAGAACATTATAAGACACAATTTAGGGTCTTGAATTATTAATTAAATATTTTACGTAATATTATGCTAGATACCGACAAAGAAGGAACTCTTTAAGAACTTCGTACAAGATCGCCGCTGGCAAGAGTTTCGTGAACAGATGGTCAATGATGTCGTCGCTCGCTCCAATACAGTTAACTGGACTTCAGTACACGACGTACCCTATTCTATTCGTATGGAAGAAATGTTAGATATTTAATTTAGTTTTATTTGTATCGTTATTGAAAATGTACCTATTTGGTCAAAATAAATATGTTTTACTGTGTTTAAGCATTTATTTTTACATTGACTCTTAATATAAAATCCATTGAAACATCAAAAAATGAAATCGTTACTTGAAAAGTGAACACACACTTTTATGTATATTAATCCACGCCTTAATAAGCTGTATTGTTAAAGCAGAGGCGAAGACCTCGAAGGCTTGATTACCAAATATGGTCCATAGAAAGAATTCATTTTTTGGTATGCTGATAATGTATTTTATTACATATGTGACGAACTAAGTAGAGTGTAATATTAATAATAACCATAAACTGCAAAAAGTAAATAAAACCAACTAAATTATGTTATACCGTTTTAAAGAAATTATCGAATGGCATTGCGAAAAGCGCGAATCATAAATGATGTCAGTGATGTCATTTTGGCTCTGCGTCGCGTAACCAAGGCAACCGGTTTTGGCGGGAAGAGCCCACACGCGTTTTAACTCTATGGCATATAGAATAATAAAGAGTGACGGTATTCCCACCAGCGAGGATTATTCGTAAAGCTAAATATTCGACCGCAGTGCACCGCGACGACCGAACGCCGTACAATTTACGACGACAGCTTTGCTGATCGAAAACTCGCGATTTTTAACATACCGCTCATATAAATATATCTATACTATAGCGACGTAATCAATCTTCAGTTTGACAATTCTTAATTTTATTATTAATTTATAACATACATTTTATATTTATTGTATGGTGACATCGTCATTTCTAATTTTAGGTTCTTCGAAAGCGATTTCTAATAGGTGAGTCAAGTGATTTGTCCTTTACTACAATTGTCATATTGTTTGTTGTACTTACACTACTTACATGTTTATATATGAAATTAACATAGTACGATATTAACAAATAGGTGGCTGTAAATAAACTGGTTTTATTGGAGTATGTGATGGATGTGTTTAGATATTAATCAGGAAGTTATACGAGTGTTAATCAAAACACGAAAATTACGAGTTCGCAACTTAGTTGAGGCAATATAAAGGTCATATAAATTATTACAGTCAGATATAAAAAATAAGAAACTTGACCGAAAAATATTAATGTTATTGAAACTGATTTACGTTAGATCGAAAATGCAATTCTTTTCCGAACCAAAAGAAAGTACATTGTGTGAGTTATTCTCTAAAAGAAATCGATCAATAGGGTGGAATGAGTTAAATTTCCTTGAAGTCTCATTAACGAGTTCACACACTTATAACTGCATTGTCGCATATAAAGAAGTATCGATATTACTTTGTTATATGCATCTGGAATAGCTAACGTTGTTACTTTTGCCTACAATAAAATTTTCATTAGTATTTTCAATGCTAAGTATGTAAGATTAAAAATATTATTAAAAAACGATTTTCATAAATGAAATATTTTAAATGTACTACCAATAATTTAACACAACAAAACTGTTTCTGATGTCTACTCTCCTATTTTGATTAAATAAATAAAAACACATTGTATTGAGTCTATGACACGCACATACAAAGGAAAGCAATAAGTGAATAACAAATTACGTTATGTTGGTACATGACTTCAATATCTAATTACGATACAATATATATCTCTAACTTGAAATAAAATCGTTACTTTTTGAATAGTTCTTAATTGAATTTAGTAGCAATATTTACTAGAATTTTTTAAGAAGAAATGTTTTATGTTTTCATTTCTAATTTTTGATATCTATTGATCGATTCGTATTTTACATTTTTGAAACTACATGACGTACGTAATATCAACCATTCACGATAATGTCCTATTAAGTAGTCTGTATGCATAATGTAATGAGTAACTTTATAATAAGTTACATGTTTGTAATAATTAAGAGTATGATGAAGTTGAGTGTTGTATTTCATCTCAAATAGCAGTGATTTATATGTCTCATGTTTCATAATATTATTACTTCTGTATTAGTGCGTGCTTCAAGCAAGAAACATTCGTATTTATTTATTCTAGAACTTTTAGAAAGTTTGTAACTATTAATATATTTCTACTACCACGTATTAGTGAGAATGCAGAGTCGAACTGTTTCTTCATCTCAATGTAGATTTTTTTTATATAAACGGACAAAGTCTATTAGTCTAGTATACAAAAGTATGTCTATTGTTACCTCTGATTTTGTTTACCCTTTAGAAGCAATTGTCTGCTTGGTAACTGTGAATGTAGCGCTGACAGTCGTATCAGAATTAGCCTAGCATTGACATAGCGTGAAATCAAACATGCACTTAAAAATTACGATTATACGATACAAATCAAGAGGATTTACGAAATAATTGAGTAAATTAACAATTATATAGGGACATAGCCTCTCTAAGCATTTTCTACCGCTTGTATCATGGCGAGTGTTCTGAAGAGCTCTTTGATCTGATCCCCTCCTCTCCTTTCCATAACAGAACCACGCGGGCAGGACTTCGGTGTCACGGTTTCACGGTGACACCCATAACTTCAAGAACCAAAAAGTTTACTGACTCCTACTTTTGTCGCACTGTGAGGTTATGGAACCGTCTTCCTGTCAGCGTGTTCCCTCCTTCATATGATATTGGGTCCTTCAAAAGAGGCGTGAAGAGGTATTTAAGCAGGCCAGCATGACAGCGGTGACTGGCAGTGAACTCTGTTCAGTGTCAGTTATCGCTGTTTTGGATTGCACTGTGCTTACCATCAGGTCCAGTGCAGTCACTGTGCTGTCCATTATAAAAAAAAAAAAAAATCCAAACTATTTCATTCCTACAGTATTTTTTACGACGACGTGTATTTGATTACTTCCGTACCTGTTACCTAAACAAAAAATTCTCAGGAAATATTATAACATAAATCATATTCAAATAAAGTATTGTTTATTTCATTATATTGATTCCGATGACCTCAACATTTTAACTTAACGGTGGATGTTACCTTGCTTTAAGACGAACTTGAGTGTTATTTATCGATGACGCCATATTTTCTAGCGACCGTCCGCTTCACGCCGGCCGGTTATAGGTAAATAGGTCTGAACCTGTGTCTCAACCCAACGCAATTGAGACTACCTCGTTTAATAGAATAACACAGACTATAATTTGTTTTATACTCAGTTGAACTGTCCAGTTGAAATCAATGCCAAAACAATAAATATTCATCAAACCAATGCAATTTTATGAACAGTCAAAATTAAAAGAAGAGACTCGTTTATTACTATTACACATAAAAAACGAATACCTAAAGTGTATATACACATATATAATTTAATACCTAGGTATTTAATTTAAAATAACTATTAACCCCTTGAGCACTTACCTGGCGTTTACGCCAGCTTTCCATTGTTTTCCTATTGTCTTATTTTATGGGTACTCGACACATTAAGCATAAAAATGATTGAAGAATATTGAGTTATTTTTATTAAGCTTTTTGTTTCAATTAAATAATATAATTGTGCTAGATTTAAAAAGTAATTTACTAAACATATTTTTACAAGTGAGACCTGAAGATATTAAAATGTAATTTCGTGATAATCGCTACACAAAACACAAAAATAGTAACGTAAAAGTTTTGATATTTCACGAAGACTTCAGAACACGGAGCGACGTCCTAAATACAATTTTATTCATTTTTCATGACAACAGTGCCTTGTACACCCTGGTACTGGGATTTCTTTTCATTCAGTGGTCGATGATGCAGACAAGAATATCATTTGAAAGAAATATTTTGCATCATATAAATAGAAAGAAAACATCATATTATTTTTTAATTTATGCACATTATTACGGAATTTAGAATAATTGATAATCTATACTAGTGATAAAATTGGAAATTTCACGTGTATGTATTTTCGATTTTTGTGAAAAGATTTATTGCAAGGGACTAAAAATAGGTAATTAAAACATTTCTATCATTTTTAGAAATGTCTGTCATTTGTGTAGGTGTCAATTAGAAAGTACTAGGTATATTAAAAAAATGATAATCATAAAGCATATTCTGAGGTAAAATCAAAACTTTATTTCATTAAAATCGGTTTACTCTATCAAAAGTTATAGTAATTTGAATGACACACGGCGTCTTTAGTTTGAAAGAAGACTTTGTGAATAAATACGTTTTAGTCTTTTTCGAGAACAAAAAATTGATGGATTGATTGAAATTAAACTGACATAAATGACAAAAATGACATAATATAAATTATATGTATAGTACATAAATAATAAATATCTATGACATAGTAAATGAGAAAACAATATTTTGATATTTTTGTACCATATTAGACGTTGTATTAAGGAGTTATTTTAGTGTAGAAGTAGTGAACTGAATTTCAATTAGGGCATTTTCTAATGATGCCCGCCTGGGTGGCTACCACCCTCAAGTTCGAAAACCTGTCGCCAAATACTAATAGGTGTTTTCCGGCAGCTTCACTTGAGAACCAGCATCTAGGTTTAATGTGTTTACCATCCTGGACCACATCCTCGCTTAACATCAGGTGAGATTGTGGTCAAAGCACTGAGCCTGTATCGTGTAAAAAAATATCGATACGTCAACATAATATTATTCAATTCTAATTATAATTAGACGGTTCATGTTTTGTTTATTTTTGATGACATGGGTGACGAATTACTATGAATGGTGATTACGTAAGCAAATTATCTATGTATTTCTGACGATTATTCATAGATGGCGCTATTCTATTTTTTTAATAATTTGGCATGTACTCAAATATTACTATGTAGGACTTCAGAATCTACTACACGACAGATTTTGACAGTTTTAAATTCGATATGTTAGTAGTTAATACTCTATAGTAACGTCTTTTTACACACATATATATGTATTTATATAATGTATGAATAGTGTTTATTTAGATTCATTAAAACACCATAATAATGAAGTGTATGCACGTAAGAACATCTATACTTTTATTATAAAGAAGAAAAGTTTGTGAGTTTGAATGTTCAGGGTAATCTCCGGTACCACTAATCCAATTTTGGAAATTCTTTCATTGTTAGAACGCTATATTGTATATAGGGTACTTTTTACGGGACGGGACGGGAGCATACAGATGAATTCCACGCGAGCGAAGTCGCGGGCACAGCTAGTTATCTAATAAAATTGTACTGCAAATAGGTATTACTTTTAGTAAATAAAAGAAATTTGATTTATTTCACTCTCAAAGTTATTACTAACGTGTTAACAGCCAATCCATATAAGAATCGAGATGTTAGAGCATTTATTACCTTGTAGAACACGTAAATCAAATAAAAGCCTAATGTGGGTGTAGTAAATTCTGTTTTAAATAGTAAATAATGGTTGGGCTTTGGTGGGCATTGTATGTAGGTATACTTGAGTGAACAATAACTGGTTACTTGATTTATATTATCATTATTATAATTTAACTGTCAATTATTATAATCAACCATTGTTCTTTTAAAGCTATTCGTATATTTGATAACATTCTTTGATTTTCATTAGTATCATATTTGAGTTTCAGTGATCGTGGACGTGTCATTTTAATCTGTAGATTAATTTATGCTATTAATTCACTTTAAGTCATTTTCGAGAAGTTATTTGTCTTTTATAATTTAACGCAAGAATAGTTTGTTTGTTTATAAATTTAATTCAAGGAATTCTTGTGGTTGACATTAAATTTTGAAATTACAATTTAATGCATTATTTATCACTTTTTCTATTAGTTTAGGACCTATTGAAACCGGCTGTTGTAACGAGGCATTTATCTAACACCATTACGGTTTACTTAACTTCAAATAACTTTTACTATATATGGATGAACTGCTTTCTATTTTACTAGTTTTAAGTAGTTTTACGAAACATCATTAGAAGTGTCCGGTTAAAGGTAATGTTTATCAGATAAAAATTGAAATATTACATGTTTAAAGTTGGTTTATCATAAAAGTACTTGATGAACTGTTAAACCTGATACTGTGTTTATTCGTTCATAATATTTGATCAGTTGTAGGTAGTACTTCTAGACACATCTGGTTTTATTCTTTGCTTATTTTTAATGGTAAAGGGGACAGAGGAGTATGTGAGGTTATTAGGTAAGCAATATTTACTTAATAATTATCGTTTTTTTAATTATGTCAATGTTTACATAATCACGAGAAAGAGAAAATATGGTTGCATTAACTGTCATGGTTTGAACATATTTTTGCCTTATAAATGTTTGTTTATACGGACACATCTATAGGACTTACGAGTATTAATAATTTAATATACTATAGTTTTGGCCCTTTGATAACATAAAGTTTCGATATGTTTAAAATATTGGTTGTCAATAAGTATATATGTAAATTGTATTGCCTATAAATTATATTTTAAACCTTTAATGTTACTATTTACGATTTTTTTTTTTAATTTAATTACGTATATTAAAATAAAATTATAGAATATTATGACAAATAAACAAAAAATCGTAAAAAAAGAAATGTAGGTCATTTCACCTCTTCTGTTTAGAAAAACCATTGCAAATTTCAACGTCAATACTTAAATCTCAAATTTGACGTTTTATTTTTTTATATATACCAGATTTCATAAATTATGCTTGAACATTAGACACTTTGATAATATTTGATATTGATATTTAGAACATTTAAGTGACTATTTGATATTCATATTTTATTCGACAATGCTAACAAACAAGTCTACGAAATCCGCCATAAATACAGCATGTTCGGTAATGAAAATTATATTTAAATATTCTTGTTACGGTTGTATCCCTAGGCCAAAAACTCAATTTATATTCAATTTTTACGTAAGCATCAAAGAAAGCTTTGTTTATTTTTGAATACTTGAGAGACGAGGGAGTTTCAATGGTTTTATTTTTTGAAATCATGCCAATACTTACGAATACGGATTGGAGAGGGGATCAGTCAGAGATTTGCTGACTATTAACAAGGAAGAGATGGGAGTGAAAAATATCTTAAATTACGTGAAATTATGCTTACATAATATCCATCCATCCATTCAACCGAAAAACGTCCACAGCTAGATATAGGTCTCCCCTAAAGATCTCCACAACGACCGGTCTTGCGTAGCTATTCGAAAACCCGTTGGCTCCATCGGGCATCAGTTCTGCGATCATTGTGGCGAGCCCACTGCCACTTAGTTTAGCAATTTTTCGGGCAATGACAGTTACTTTGGTTCTTATGCGGGTCTCCTCATTCCTGATTCGATCTAGTGTAACTCCAAGCATAACCCTCTCCATTGCCGTCATTCTCTCCTTACGTAATATGGTAGCAGTTTATTACAGATTAAATCAACTGGCAAAACAGATTTTCGAAGCCTTTAATAGAGACTAATTGATTCTCGAAATTAATATACTCGTACTCTTCTGCGACTATAATTAAAAGAATCTACTAATTGACGGAAGGATGTCGTAATAGCAAGACTCGTTTATTTTGCATACTTGCATAGTTAATTAACATCATTGATATATTATGGAGTTTCGTTGTATATCCTATCTTTACTCTGCAATAAATAAGAAGTCTTTTACTCTGCAATAAACAAGAAGTCTGATCAGTCTATGATTAAGATTTATCTCATAGGGAATTGTATACATTTATTCATTTTAATATAAAGTTTCCGTTTGAAATATATTATACTTTAGAAATAGAATTCAATTCAATTCAAATGTTGTTCTTATTTCAAGGTTCTTTTTTGTTTATAAATCGTTATTCAAGTTGGACATGTCTTAAAAAAGTTGTGGGTTCTTTACCAAAAAATGTAAGATTTTTAGATATCTGGTGATTTATATTCCGTGCTGTTATTTAGAATATTTTCATTTTTGCATAATAATCAAACTAAATTATGAAAAACCAACCAGAAGACAGAATTTGGAGAACAAAAATCAATCTTATGACTACATGACCGATTAAGTTTCTGCAAAGAGCTGAAATATCCAGATTTACTTTTAACAACAAGTTTATATTTTTAGGCTTCAGTTGTTAGTCGGAAAGCAAGTTTTATTGCACAAACACCATCGTTGCTTATAAAACAAAATCACCCTTGTGATTCTCCGATGGGAGTCAGACAAAATGCCTGGACACCTACCAAACGGCGGGGCCCTATTGCTGCTGAAGCCGCCAGTCCTGGACCGGCAGTTGTATCATTACCTTCTTTAATAGGTAACTATTATAATTACATCATCACCTCCCAACCCTTATACCATTTTTATTTGGGAGCTGCGCAACAAGTCTTCTTCTTCCATTATTGGGAATCATCTCCGCATTCACTTCCTTTCTAAGGATATCATTTTTCACACAAACCATCCATATTTCTTTGGTCTTCTCTTTCCCCTGTAACCGTCCATATTTATATCTAATACCTTTATTACAACATCCATTTCCTCTATTGTGTTCATTCCTACATAAACATTAGTATTTACGTTTTATTAAATTTCAATCTTAGAAGTAATTGGTACAATCTAGAAGTAGTATCGTTTTATTTATAACCTTGTAACATAGCGGAAATTCGAGTTTCGATATGAAAATATATTTACTTAGTTAAAGAACGCTTGTTTTTATACAATGTAAAGCTGTTTGTTCATCTTTCTTTACTTAAAATAACCATGATCATTAGTAAGCTGCGTCGCATCAGTTTCGGAGCCGCTTTGTTCGCTATCTCTCGTATGTACGCCGAGGACGTTCGCACTTACGTCACCTCTCAGGTCCACCAGAGGTTTTGAGATTATCGTGTTTTCGTTAGCACCGTAAACATCGTTCGAACTCAAATCGTGTACTGATTTTAAAAGTGACATCATGAAGTTATAATTAACAAATAGCTTAGTGAATTTATAAAAATACAGTATATAATTGTGAATAATAGTTTTGTATTTTAGAGAAGTTTACGATACTTCGTCAAGAAAGTCGTCTTTAGTGTGTTTATCTTCACTAAATTTGACATGCAATTATAAATTTGAATTTATAATTTAGGTTGGTATAAATATATTTACAGTTTGTAAGTATTTATAAATTTATAATATTGAATATACACATAAATAAAATAGCTATGAATACATAAAATAATGAAAAATGTGGGCGAAAACATTGACCCTAACCAAGGTGAACTCTATCAGCGTAGCGGCGTATATGCGATACACTGTATGTAGTTTGGCATTGGTAAAAACGTGGGGTCTACATTAAATTATTGAGTATTTATTGTTTCATATATATCTTATACTTTTTATTATATTAACACGATAATGTGTGTCATACATATTTTATTTGAAATAAATACATTCATGCGCTTATTTATATCATATCTACCTACAAAAAAAACGTAAAAATTCTGCGATAGAATGGACGTCACTTTTAAAATACGAGTACTAATATATGACTGAATTAGAAAACAATTAGGCTATATTTACGTTATGTTCTTTCTGAGGTGTAAAAATAATAGCAAAATTACGATTTATAAAATTTAACGTAAAGATTAGTATTTACATTATGTAGTTTTCATGAAATAATTTCACATAAAATCGCATAATTTAAGTAAGTAAGTAATTTAACGCAAACGAAATTGTGGGCAATAGCTTGTCTATCATAAACATTTTACATAATATTATAAGTATAACTGTAGAAGGCCAATTGACAACATATTACTGAGTCATATGAAAAACAAGCAATGAATGAGTTAAGAAAAACATTACCGATAAATGAGGTTGACTTGTTTTTATTTGTAAATAGGTATTTCAAATAAGCTTAGTCTGAGCTAATAGTGGATATTTCAAATCATGTAATATAATGAGAGTTTTTCGCGTTTTCGTAGGAAAGCCTCCTCCAGAATCAAGAAAGGCACGCGCACCGGCATTTTCTTTTGGGCAGAAACTTGAATCTCCTGGTACTAGCGCAAAGGCTGGACCCGGTCCTGCTTCGTACAACACAGAAGGCATGACAGCTAAAGGTACAAAATAAAATGAAATATTTAAATTAGGTCTAATTAAACAATTACTTTATTTACTGTTTACGAAAAATGTACCCAAAGTTCTAACTAAACAAAAATTCCAATTTCTTAAAAATGAAAATTGAATTACATGACACCTATATCAACCTGGCCTAGAAGAAAAGGAAGGCTAGTAGATATATTATATAAAGCACAAATGTACCACGACCGATATAGGAATATTGGAATGTCATTTATTTGTGTATTGTCTATTTGTGACTTACTTCGGCAGATAAAATGATTGAAAAACGGGTTACCACTTTTCTATCTTTACTTTAGCTTTGTTATATCTATTCTA
Organism: Samia ricini; assembly: GCA_014132275.2. Classification (NCBI taxonomy): domain Eukaryota; kingdom Metazoa; phylum Arthropoda; class Insecta; order Lepidoptera; family Saturniidae; genus Samia; species Samia ricini. The sequence continues at coordinate 25,275,904 of AP028159.1, read as the reverse complement.
GTATGACGATGGTGACTGTCCATTTACTACTTTTCTTTAAATGTACTTAATTCAGCAATTGGTAAAATGCATTTATTTTATCGAGGAAATCATATGATATTTTTATTGTTAACCACTAAAGTAATACATGATTCAGATTGCATTTAACAACTCTGTACATTAATTTTGTCTGTTTGCAGTGCAAATACACTGCAACAATAACCCCGACTGTATTCTAAACTTTTCATAGTAAATATAAATACCACTGTTACGCCTTAAAATAGTGTTAAAATAAAAACTTTGTAAAACGTAAGAATGGGCGACGACTAGCGGACGACCTATATTATACATAGATATACCGACTTACCAAACTTTAATAGTATTGCATGTTTAGTCGACATTTACCTTTTTATAGATGATTAGCTTAAACGGTAACCCATCAAAAACGAACAATTTGGATGGCAAATTAAGGAATGACCGTTAGTTAATAAACTATTATTGATTTCCGTATATTCTCAGACTATATAGTAGTCTTATAGATGTGAAATGGTCACTTACTTAAATGAAACAATGGTAATAACCACAACGAATTAAGACACAGAATTGATACATTACTAATCTGCAAGAACAATGCCCCTGGTGAAAAACCCATTACAGTAAAGCGTTACAGGATCAACAAGAGTATATACAGACTTACCTAGAAGCTTTAGCCATGGTCGATGTAGACCAGTATATGTTTATTTATTTATGCCATGTTGCGCGGACCCTAAATAAAAATGGGAAAAGGGTAGAGAGATGATGATGATGATGATGATGAAAGTACAGTTCAAAAGGAAGACGACCGCCGGTGGAAATATTCTCTGAACAGTCGTACTGGTCTACGTCCACCATGGCTAAAGCTGTATATACTCTTGTTGATCCTGTAACGCTTAACTGTAATGGATTTTTCACCAAGTGCATTGTTCTTGCAACTTAGTAAAGTATCAATTCTGTTTCTTGATTCGCTGTGGTTATTACCATTGTTTCATTTAAGTAAGTGACCATTTCACATCTTTAAGGCTACTATATTTCCTTAGTCCTTGACTATCAAAAATATGTCCAAACAAGGCCGAAGTTTTCAATTAGTAAGTTACTAACCCTAAGGACTAAGTGTGGCAAATAATGTAGGCAAGCACTGGTTACAAGCAGAAACAAATTAGCGCGAACATTTGTCGTAGAAATAGGTCACATTGCAGTTGACAAGGTTGCATCTTGCACAAATTTTAACACTCCGGTATCTCAGCAATTTATCCCATCATAAAAAAATTGTTCATGTATTAATTGTAATATTAGTATATGCAGATGGTATAATCAGTGTAGTTTATGCCGTTATTAATTAAAAGCTTCGCAAAAATGCGTCACCAAGAGGGTTCTGTGCGTTTATAATGAACGAAGCTATAAATTAATTGTTGATACGTGTTTAAAAGTTGTGTAAAGTAAATATAGTTAATATTATTTATATTAACTATTTTTAGAACATTGTATTTAATTCATGATAATCTTACTATCGAATATTCTAGTTATAAACTATAAATGGAGTAGTGACAAACACACCCACAGTACTAACGTCGCCATCAGAGCGTATCGTACAGTTGCAAACGAGTTGAGAGATCATTCCTTACAATAAGTCTTTAATTGTATAATAAAGACATGGCTGGTTAACTGCTTCGGTTGTAATTGATTAAAACCACCTCTATCAAGTTAAATCTACTAATTGTAACTCTTCATTCTATTTAATAAGATTGACATTGGGACTGCTTTATAAAATAAATCGTTGAATTATATTTATGCAACAAGAGTGAATTGATTATTAACAAATATGATGTCAATAATATAAGAATTTCCAATTTGAAACTTTAAAATTAAGAAAAGTACCCAGTTTTGTATAAATTGATAAATATCAAATATGTACAGCCAAAATCGTTTATGTTGACATCGTTTAGAACAACATACTGGTTATATTGACCCAGAACAAAAGTCCCGACTGAATGGTATATGACCGCCTTCTATTTCTTTAAACGACTACATTTCACTAACATTTTCAGAGAATTCGATTTGTTTGAACGACCAGCTAGGCTGTATTGTAATCAATTTGATTAAGTATCCACATCTGGCACAGTGTAATGGTAAATGATTATTGAAATCGCAAATGTCAACAAATAAGTTTTGAGTGTAGGGTGCTTTTGTAATTTTTAGAAACAAAACACGTGCATGCAGCAGATTCAAAGCCCGTTTTCTTCATATCTCTTCAGTTAGTTTTTTACTTATCTATGCATAAGACGCACCGAAACATATTGTAGAGTTATTTGTGAAACTTTTAACATGTCGCAAAGAAAAAGGAAACAAATGAATATCGAAGAAAATTCGTGCATATATATAAAATCTTGAAAACGGAATTCAAACAAACAATGACTTCGCAAAGGAGTATGGTATATTATGTAAAAATGGAATGGTGTAGGAATATGTAAAAATATTATTATTTTTTTATATTACACGTCTTATGTGAAATAAGCAAAATGTAGTTTAAGTTTATACATGAATATAATTTTCCCATGTTTACCTATGTATTTACTTACACCATATACATTCAATAATACCACTTCATAAAAAAAATAGGACATATATCGAAGACATCACCGGTTGTTACGACTTTCGATTATTACGACTAAATATGAGTAGTCCCTTCGATGACGTTATAACAGATTTTGACTGTATATACAAATTTTGCACGTTACGATTTCTCTTTTTTTCTATTTAAATTTGTTCGATATATCTAAAATACCTTTATTTGAATTTATAATGTTGTCGAGGTATAAGACAGTTTTATTAACCATATTTTAGGCGGTGTCATGCAGTTTTTTTATAATTCTATTTAATCATTCAAATGTTCCATAATGGTATTTTGATTAATGAAGAATCTATTTTTGGAGAAGAAACTGCTTTCATTGCCCACGCTTAATTTGAAATGCTGTTGAGCGGTCATTCCTTGTTCATATTTTTATGCGTAGTATAGCATAAAGGGTTTTTGCCGTTCAAGCTTCAACCTGGCATTTACACCAGCTTTCAATTGTTTTCCTATTGTTAAATTTTTATTGGTATTTTAAGCGATTATGGACTTTCATATTGCGCATAAAACTTCTTACTTTGTAGTAAATTATGGTTTACTAGTTGCCTGGAGGGCTCTGCTTTTAAATAAGAGCTTTTATTATTCAGAATAATTCACTATGTTATATATATATATATGGTGCATTACATATATATATCTTAAATATTCTCATTGTATTTTTTCGCGCCCATTTTACCTAAATATTCTAATAAAATATATCTCAGGATCTAGCCAGAGAATAAAAATCTATGATTTAATCAATAATTAATTATGTACATCGCTTCAGAAGTTCTCGATTTATTAACCAACGGGCAGACAGGTAATGCCTTTAATAATGAGATTTAGTTTCATAAAAAGATGTCTGACGTAAAAATGGCACCAGTTTTTGTGTCAGCGACGGATTTAATGTTACGTTTTCCTTAAGTAACGGAATTGTAGTAAAAATGGCAAGTGGGTGATTATTTTTAATGATATTGTTTTAAAAATATTTAATTATCAATTTGTGATGAATAGTTTTTGTGACAAAATTTGAAATTTGTGACAAATTTGTGATGAATTCCAACTTTGAGTTTAATCTTCACTCTATAGGATTCATTGTCTGATTTAGTTAGAACATTACATTTTCCAAATACATACTATGAATGCCACGTCAAATTAAGGAATATTTTGAAATAAATATAATGTCAAGCTATCTTAGTGAATATTCTAGACGATTTCATGAGCTTATACATTCGTAATTAGACAATATTGTATGTTGACATTGGACGATCGTTTATCTCCTTGCGTTCAGCCGATGTCGCCAAATATGTCCGTATAAACGAAGGTGATTGGCGGTGACTCAGAACTTCTCGTGTAGGTGGTCTGTGCGGACCCTCAGATACAGTGACTACTTGTTATGGATTCAGTCGCTTATCCACCTCGCTGCAATAATCACTCTGAACGGAGTGCCTTGAACTTGTATATTTTGCAAGTTTTATTTTGGTTTTATTAGTGCCAGAGAGGTTTGAGTTTAGTGCCGAGTGATTTATTGCCTGCTATTCATAAGGTAATTTAATGAAGACATTCGCTCATAATATTAGTATGAAAGTCTGAAGTTCTTATTAAACTATTCATTTAATTTTTCACTACCTTCTAAATTTTAATTAATGATTTGATATTATAATAAAATATACATGTAAGAAGGACAAATAACATGTATATTAAATTTGGTTCAAATTGATCCAAGAGAAATAGACTTAAATTTAAAAAGAATTAATTTTTTATTTTAATAACAGGCGTCAATTGAAGTGGTGATTCGTATCATAATTTATCGAACTCACTATGTATTTAAATTAAATTTTAGTCAATTATAAATAAGATATTTGAAATTCTAATCGTTGGCAATATGGTCTGGTCTTGTAAATGTTTCTTTTATTGTACCTATTAGATTATTAGATATAAAAAGGACATTCAACTGTGGATTTATTCGTATTTATACGTACACAAATTGTATCTAGTTGTTTTGGATGTCCTGGTATTTTAAACATCTCTTTGTGTTTGAATCATTGATATATAAAACTTGAATAATTCATGAACGAAATTTTTAAATTTAATTATGCCTAAAAATCATATTTATATTATTGGGATATCATTAACCTATGTTATTTCGGAATACGAATAAGTAATATATTGTTTCGTGTACAAGTATCAAATGATTTAGTATAATATTGTTCAATTTTTTTTATTTTAATATTGTAATACAACCTGCGTAAAATGAGAATCATTTTTTCTAGGTACATATTCAAAATTTTTTTTCCAAACACAATGTATTTTTTTTCTTTTGATTCCGTTAAAGTATAGCTTACAGTTTTGTTTAAATAATTGTTAACATAGTGTATATATGGAAGTTTGAAGTATAGTACAATATTTATGGTGTACTGTTACTAATATAACGGCAGGGCGTGCAGTTGGCCCTGCGGCATCACTTCACGGCCGCTGGCCACCACTTCGCGTCGCTCCAACACCAGCTCCATGTGATTATGAACCTAGTAAAGCAGCCCGAGTGGTCTTAGACCATGCTCCAGCATTCTCTATCGGACTCCGTGTCAATGTACCACTGGTCGGGGGAAAAAACGCCAGGTCTTCACTACATAAAGCATTCTTTTCATTTGTTTGTGTCGTTGATTTGGCCTTTCATCGTATCCTTCTTGTTTCGCTTTTAGTGAATACTCTATATCTTCGTTATATCCACTGTATTGTCTGTTATGTTCATGATTATTATTTACTTGATATAAAACTTATTATCGGATTTTAAAATTAATTTTAATTTTGTTAATTGGGGAAATCTAAAGCGTTTTTTTTTTTTTTTTTATCGAATGGATGGTCGAAGTTTTCGAATTATACGTATAATAATATTATAAAATTAAAAAGTAGTTTAAACATTTAAACATGATTTTGAATAATATCATTAACTATTTATTTAGTTATACCCTTTTTATTTTATATTAGGTATCTCCTCTTCATATCCTTAACCAAAACAATGTTTGCCACTTCGATTATACGCTATTATATTGTTTGGTTATTGTTATTTCGCTGTATCAAATTTGCATAATATTAGTAAAGGTCATTTCCAGTTGCTTGTTGTTAAATATGTTATCATGCTTGTGTAGTTCACAAAATTGCTAATTGCAATTCATTTTTGTTATAGTTCCATATCGCTGCGAATGATGTCATCGGCTTGCAGCGATTTTTCGTCCATGTACACATTGTTTTTTGTAGCACATTGTTCCAAACTTAGGTCAAGCTCGATATTTAGTATTGTGTCATAAATCACGTTACGCATTGCTGCACCACATATTATGCTCGTGTTATTTTATTTACAGGAAAAATCTTTGTTGTTTATTAATTATTTTCGTGGTTAATTTTTTCAGCGCCAAACACATATTGCATGCCACCTGTCCTTGGCGAAGCCAAAGAAGGCGGTAAACGAGCAGCGCCGGCGTTCAGTATCACAGGTCGTGGAAAATCAACAGAATCGAAAATTCCTATGCCCGGGCCTGGTTCATATACCACTGACAAAGCAGCAACAGTTCTTACAAAGCGATCACCGGCATTCACAATGGCTCCGAGAAGAGAAGTGAAGCCTCCAACCGCGACAGTGCCTGGGCCAGGCGTCTATTGTCCTGAAAAGGTATAAACATAACACACTATTATTATTACAAATACCTATAAATAACTACTGCGTAAACTTTGTTAATGTTATGATATCATAACTTAAGTACTTATAATACTAACATAGGTTTCGATGTCGGCAATTTAACGAAAGTTTAACAGCTTTAATATATCATTAATAACTAGGAAGAAGTAATATTTCAATAACTCATCGGGTTAGAGCAGGTAAGTGGGTGTTATTTGTCAGCAATTTGCATCTCGCCTTTGCAAAATCCACGCGGAAGAATATATCGTTTGTAAATTTCCAACAGATAAATCCTTTGTTTCTACCCACATACCTGTTCAGCCTTCGAGTAAAGTCTAGTGATGTTTTATTGTAGGAATTTAATTTGCATGCCATATGAACTAACTGAGGGTTGGGTACACACGACAGGTTTGCGTGACACTACCGTGGGCACCGGCACACACGTTTGGAATCAGACATTCGCAATTTGCCGGACAAGCGGTCCACTATCCTGCGCCAGAAGGAATCACAGCAGTTTAATACTCATCTGTAAAAAAAAACCTCAGCAACTATAATCTCATCACTCCATTTTCTATTCCAAAAATCTGTTTGTAAAATACATATATATTTATTTATGAATTCATTTATGTAATAATATATTTTTTAAATATTTTTTATTAAATTAAATCGAATCAACACTGTTATATTGATAATTGTGAGGCAATTATAAGATAATTCTTTACTTTGCTTGATATAGATTCTGTAATAAATGATAATAGTAAAACCAATTTTCTTATATGTAGTGTTAATGAACTGATTTTGGAGGGAATTACTTTTATTAATAGCGTTGAATTGTATATTTACATGCGGCCTATAAATTTTCCTCGAAGGGCACCTCAAGGTATTGTAAAATTGAGATAAAGTTAGAATATATTAGTTTATAGTGTACGTTTATTTTTATACTATTGTAGAGTTTACTATTTTTGTTAAAAACAATAGAAATATTTTGTTTCTATGTTAAACAGTTAATATATTACTAGATTAATTAGTTAATTAACTTAAGAAAAGAAGTAGAGAGATTAATACAGAGAAAAAGTAGCGATTTTAAAATAATATTTTCTGTGTAATAAAATCCTATTAACCCTATATTTTCTGCGCTTCCAGGCCGATGTTGTTATAAGAGAGAAGTCTCCTAAATATACAATATCTAGTAGAATAAAAGTTGAAAAAGTCTATCAAGTTCCAGCGCCTAATGCCTATAGCCCTGAAAAAGCTGATAGGCTATTGAGAGAAAAATCACCAGCATTTTCATTCAGAGCTAAACCTGAAATTGTTCAACATTACGATGCGCCACCTCCAAATATTTACTCTCCTGAGAAATCACTGAATACTCTTAAAAGTGGACCAAAATATACTTTAGCGGGGAAAGGAGTTGCAGAAAAAAAAACACGATGAAACACCTGCTCCAAATTATTATACTCCACAAAAGGCTGACAAATTGCTACACGAGAGTTCGCCTGCTTACTCTATGCGTTCCAAAGAAGTTGTTGAAAAATTTGAACAAACTCCAGCTCCAAATGTATATGCTCCAGAGAAATCACTCCATATGTTAAATGGTGGCCCTAAATTTACTCTATCAGGAAAACCTGGCATTCAAAAGACGATAGACTCACCTGCACCCAATAGTTATACACCTCAGAAAGCAGATAAAATTCTTCTTGAAAATTCACCTTCTTACTCGTTTAGAACCAAGGAGCCTATTGTGATAAAAAGTGAGTCTCCGGCACCTAACTGTTATGCTCCAGAGAAATCTATTCTCATGTTAAATGGAACTCCAAAATTTAGTATTTCAGGGAAGGGATCTAGTCCGAAATTTGACAATAATCCAGCCCCTAACTCCTATAATCTAGATAAAATTGATAAATTATTACATGAGTCATCACCTGCATATACTTTTCGACCTAAAAATACAGTAAATAAACCGAATGATAATCCTGCACCGAATGTATATGATCCGCACTTGCTGGATGGTACTCCAAGATTTAGTTTATACGGAAAGGGCCATGACTCAAAACCATCAGATACCCCTGGACCGAACGCTTATGAGCCCCATTTATTGGATGGTACTCCTAAATTTAGTTTATATGGAAAAGGTCATGAAAGGAAACCATTAGAAACACCTGGCCCAAATGCATATGATCCTCATGTACTAGATGGTACGCCTAAATTCAGTTTATATGGAAAGGGACATGATATGAAACCATCTGATACACCAGGACCAAATGCTTATGATCCTCACTTGCCAGATAATACTCCTAAATTCAGTTTATACGGCAAAGGAAATGAAACAAAACCATCGGATTCGCCTGGACCTACTTCATACGATCCCCGTTTACCAAATTATACTCCAAAATATACCCTATCAGGTAGAAATCAAGATGCTAAGCCGTCAGATACACCTGCTCCAAATGTTTATGATCCTCGCTTACCAGACAGTACACCCAAATATACATTATCGGGCAAAGGTCAAGATTCAAAAATATCTAATGTTCCTGCTCCTAACGCATATAGCCCACATGCACCAGATAATACTCCAAAATTTACAATTGCTGGTAAAGGTCAACCTGAAAAGATAAATCTATCTACACCAGCACCTAACGCGTACGATCCTAATAAGTACGATTACATGTTAGACGGTACACCAAAGTATAGTTTCGGTGTTAAACCACACAGTGACAAACCTTCGAATAATCCCGCACCAAATGCTTACTCTCCGGAAAAGGCAGACAAGGTTCTTCACGAACACTCACCAGCTTATACATTCCGACCTAAAATAGGAAACGATAAAGTGATCGACACACCTGCCCCTAATTATTACGATCCCATGAAAGGAGAGAAAATATTACATGAAAATTCGCCTGCGTTCACTTTTAGGCCTAAATTTGCGAACACTAAACTACCTGATACACCAAGTCCCAATGCTTATAATCCTGAAAAAAGCTGATAAAGTTCTGTTGGATAGCGCTCCTCGATATTCATTCCGAGTTAAAACGAACCCTCATAAACCTGACGATGTACCTGCTCCTAATAAATATAACCCGGATAAAGCTGATAAAGTCCTTCTACATCATTCTCCACAGTATACTTTTAGGATTAAAACGGACACGTTGAAGCTACTTGACACACCAGGTAACAACTATAACATTATATTTTACAGATGTCAATCCATCTATGAAAATCGAAGTTATCATGTGTATAATGAATAGCTTAGTTTTAGAATTTTACTATATCTACTCAATTTACCTTATTACCCGAATATGGAAGAACGCTGAGCCTTAAGAGATGGCCTCTAAAGTACTCGGTGACAGATTTTCAACCATTACAAAATATTCTAATAGTAATTAAACATTTAAGTTTTATATATTTCATTTACATAAAAATATTTATTTCTAGCTCCAAACTCATATACGCTTCCCACACCAGTGAAAACACCACTATTCACTATTTCCGGTAGACATAAGGAACCGATTGATGAACGTCTCAAAGTACCAGCTCCTGGTACTTATAACCCAGAAAAGGGCTATAAGTTTATTCTTACTTATTCACCGCAGCACACGTTTGGTATAAAGGTTCATACGGGCGAAATACGCTGACACACCGGGTAAGGTTATTTTACATTACTATGCTATACCGTGAATTCATATTGTAAAAACTTATAGAATTTAGATTTTTCATATCACCATTATAATATTCGATTGCTATATACTTCCTAAACTATAAAGACACTATTTTATTTATTTGTTTATTTTAAATTTATATCTTTGATTAATTTTTGCTTATATAATTAAGGGTGTTTAAATATTGAACAATATAATTGTAGTAAAATATAGTTAATATTTTTAATAGACAGCATGTTTTAAACATATTTGTACCAAGGTATAATATACACAATGAAAATTAATTATAAGTAGGTAATACCTTCTAGAATCTTTTAGTAAATAATTGTTCTATTATTACAGCACCAAATAAGTATGTAATACCATCTGTACTGGATAGTCCTGTGTACACAATTTTGGGTCGACACCGAGTCCCTGTTGATGAGAGAGTCAAAGTGCCTGCTCCTGGTACCTACTCTCCCAAAAGGTATGATGATTTTTAATCATATTAATACCCTTGTCTATACTAATATTAAAACTGTAAAGAAGTAAACTCTGTACATTGAATATGTTTGAGAAAACCCATTCGTGGCGACTATAACATAAATGACAGAACACGTTTAGAGTTTTTGGAATTTTCATCTGTACCGCAAAAACTATTTGATGGATTTTAGACATACAATTTAAAAACTCGTTCTAAAGTGAATGAAAATGGGGATATTTTTTAATATCTTACTATATCGTTACTTAACCTTTTAAAAATATTTATTGTATATTCATAATTAATTACATTAAAATGTTATTTTTATTTTTTTTAAGGTTCACATTGACAAGAAACCCGAAATAACTTTTGGAATCAAACATTCTCCACTTTTAGGACAACTAAAGCCTATAGATTCGATTAAGCCAAAAAATACTGAAAATACTCAAGTCGATAGAACTGTATTAAAGAATAAAGAAGAAATATCAAACAGAATTATTGAAATCTCCAAAGGAAGAGTACCTACACCCAATAATGATCAAACTATGAATATCAGTAGAACCTCGAACTACGACGAAGACAATAATTCTGATATCAGTCATTCACGCACTCACGTTACTCATATTAGACAAGAAACTGATATCCGAAGTACAACCGCCACTCCGGAACCAGTAAAAGAAACTTTATCTCAAGAAATTGTATGGATACCAGAGAATCCAGCGCGGAGAGGTTCTTACACAATCGAAAAGTCAGATGGCTTTAACGATCACTATGAAAATACTGAAGTGATTCCTGTAGAAAACGGTGTTATCAGGACAACTGTAAGCGGAGAGAGGGGTGCTGCGTGCGCTGAAGAGCGAAATAGTGAAGTCATTAAAAGAAATGGTTATGAATATAATGTTGATAGGAATGTGAGAAATGCTAGTGCTCAGGAAAGGAAACAGCAAGCTACTGAGGAAGTGCATACAGATAGTGATGTGAAGCATTTGCCTAATGGCGGTATATAGCTAAAACGACAACAACTACAACGGTTAGGAGAGTTGGAACTGCTGATCGCAAGGCAAATGCAACATCGACAGTGACTCGCACCGCAACGGCGGTCACCTCTCGGGACATTGGTGTCAAATAAATTATCGGCACATCTACCGAGTCCAATAACGTATCTCTATTCATCTTCACATTAAAGATTATTATTGGCTATAGATGCTTAACAACTAAAGTTACTACATTTTACTAATTAAATACTATTTAAATTATATCTCTGTTTTGAATTTAATTTCCTTACACATTGTTAAAATATTATTCAATTGTACAATGCAGAATTCGCTTGCCTATTTAATTCCTAGATTGTATAAGGTGTTTTTTTAATTATTTTCGATTAAATCAGTTATTTGTTTTAATGCATAATATGTTATGATGCAGTTACATGCCAACGCTATGTCGGCAACTAATTATAAGGATATTATTAATATTTAATAATTTATAACTTTGCTAATGTTATTATAAAATGTTAAAATTTTATTAATAAAGTTTTATATTTAACTGCATTGTTATTATTCTCAATATGTGAACCCCCTTACATATTATCGGTTAGTGGTTTTATAACTTGACAATCAGTAATTGGACATTTTTCTGAATTATACATTTGTTCTCTGCTTGCGGCTTAATATTTATTTCTTTTTTAATATTTAGGTGATAGGTGAAATATTTTGTGTAACTTGGGCGTTCCTCCTGCAAACCTTTATGTTTTTAATTAGAATGTTCTAGTAAACGAACGGAAATCTTTTATTAGATTTGGCATTGCAATTTTTGTCAGCCGAAAATATTAGTTAAATATTAGGATTATCAAGATTACATTTATAATTACTATTTATACAAGTGAATATTAAACAATTGGAATAATAATTATATCACATATACTTTTATATTGTAATTATAACTTCGCTGTGTAAAGAGAAAGTACATAAACTTATTGAAATAGTTTTTCAGAAAAAAAAACGGGATTAAATCTACGAATGGTAAAACACTACTTGTGTTTAATAAAATTAATTTATTGAGTTGTATGGATTAATGGATTCATTATATTAAATAAAATTATAATACCTACTTTTAACTATTCTACCCAGTGTTCGGGATATATTTATGTAAAAAAAAAAACACAATTGAAGAACATATTTTCCATATAATTATTGGATTTAAACTACGGTCCAGGTAGTTAGTGTCAATCTATTTATTTTTATATGTTATTGAATTAACCCAAGTTCTTCACAAGATTGTAAGAACATAATTTAAAAAAAAAAACTGATCAAAATCGGTCTGATGGATTTAAAGTCAGTTAAACCTGAGAATGTGAAAACTCGGTAAGCGAAAAAACTGCAAGTCTCGTCATTGTCAACCTTTAAAATCTCTAAGAGTGAGATACAGAAGCCTGTTATAAGAAAGAGTTATAATCTTTTCAGCTATGTGCGCATGGTCTCTTGATCTCTTACATATCCATATTCAATTATATATATAGTATAGAAATATAATTAGACTCTTATTTATTTTCTATTAAATTGTAATGCAAAATAGTAGTAAAAAATAGTCATTCGCAATATTGTAACAAAAAACCGTTTAAAATCGGTCCAGTGGAATTAAAAATGTGCCCGAACACAAAATAATACGTATTTATATGTATCGTATAGATCCTAGGTTCTCAGCGTGGGTGATAACGCCCACTTGTGGAAGTAGGCGACCCGGAGAAAATTAGGGGACATTGAGATAGCGGTAGAGTGGGAGTGGGCAGATTAAAAATTTAGTCTAAAAATTAAGATGGGAACTCAAGAAAAAAACATTCTTAATGTGGGCAGGGAGTAAAATAAGGTTGGAAAAATGTGGATTACATGCATACTTATCCTATAAAATGTTTATAATATAAATTCCTATAATATAGGAATTAAATAATTATTTCGATTCGAACCAACGTTACGACGATATTCATGGCCATTAGTAGATCGTAGTGACATTTTATCTCTCTTTTGAGGCCATAATCACCGAGGCGGATGTGTTGATAAGTTGTGTGTAACGGAAGCTTTAGGAATGGACTCTGGATAAGTGGGCACTGAACCATATTGTGCGCCCCCGCATAACGATGAATTTCTATAGCGCATCGACGCGTCGTACTGATAAGCGAGTAGCGAGTAAAGACAACACAAATATATAAAATGAGTTATTATTGTATTGATATCAAGTGAAGTGTTTACAATTCAAATTTCCTTTAAAATATTAACGATTAATAACATAAAATATAATTTACTAACATATAGGTTATTATACATAGATAATAAATTTTACATAAGAAAACAGAAACAAACTAATAAAAAAATTCAAGAACTCAGTTTTTTGAGAATTTCTAATTAACGTTTACACCTACGGTTAAACAAAAATAGATGATTAGTGCGTAAGTATTTTAACCTTTTATAACAGACGGTCTGTCTGTCGGTTACTTGACTCTGCAATCACTGAACCGATTTTTTTAAATCATAGACGTATTATCTGATAGTAGATAATAAAGGTAAAAATGAAGTTAGTAACAAAACTACCACCAGCGTATACATTGTTTAATTATTCAGTATTAAAAAAAAACGTATATGGCATTAAATATTGTTTGTTGAATAGAAATATTAGACACGTGCAGAGCCGTGGGCACAGCTAGTCTCCTAATTAATATAAGTCGACCGGAATGATATCGGACCAAAACATGTTGTACATATTAATTATTACACTGAAACGGAACATACGAATGAAAAAGTCTTCATTGTTAGAAGTACCTATTCTGGGAATAAGTTCGATATAGAAATATTAAATTTTGCATTAATTATATTGTTTTTACAAATATGCGTATACATACAGTGTTGGGTAAATGAATTAGTTACATACATATTTAGTTGTAATAAAAAAAAATACAAATTATTTCTAATTTCTATAAAATTTATCAAGCTTTAGAACTAGATCGAAATCTTATGATTTTGGCGCGCCATATACATTGTTTCTTGATAGTATGGATGTCCAAATTAGCTTTTTTTGTTTAAACTTACAGCCAGTATCAAAAACAGGTTAGCAAAAACCGTCACTGAACCAAAGATCATTTAGGTACCTACTAATAACAACATATCTTTGCAGTTTTATACGGTTCATGTTTATTTATTCATTTTACAATTTTCCAAATTGAGATTGTATGTTAATTAAATGTTATTTAAGTTTGGTGCTGATACTTAACGTTATGTTCATCATCATCATCATCATGTCTACCAAAAGACGTCCACTGCTGGTCATAGGTCTTCCCCAGAGATCTTCACAATCTTCCAACGGATTGCCTCGGCATTCACCAAGTCATGGTTCTACCTTCTTGAGGTGTTTATGCAATATAATTATTCTAATGCAAAACCTGTTTTTATCTTAATAATTCAAATTCTTAAAATAGTTCTAACTGTACAAAATGTTTTTCTTTATGTATATGTAAAGATTTGTGAGTAGAAACACATTATACTAACTTGGTATACTTATGTATAACAAAAATATATTTGTAGATGATTTCTCTACCAATAGGAATGCAGTATCATAAATAAAATAGTATAATAGTCTTTGGTAGCATGTTGTTTATTATACATAGCTGACTAGAGTTGTAATATTTAAAAATAGACATCATATTATGAAAAATATACATAAAAAGTGAGAACCATCAATATCCCAAATGCACATTTCAAGATACGTAAATTGCAACACATTTAGTGATTCGATGTCGAAAATGTTTTACAACAAAGTTTTTATCACCGGATTTTTTTTCAAAAGTTATGCAAAATTCAAAAATATTGGAATCTTTCATGTTTATTTTTTTAAGATATGAAAAACTATTGTAGACATAAAAAAACAACCTTGGTTTATTCAAAAGTATATTTGATAAAAATTTTCGAGTAGTAAAATTTACGAACTTGTATAATTTGAATTAATCTAAAACTAATATTTTATTGATTTTTAATGGTAGGTAACGGTACTATTCAATTAATCTGGAAAATAGTAGTACGGAAAATTTTACGTAGTATAAATTACATGGAGAGTCTAGTAGGCTATGAAGGTTATGACTGACTTGTTACATTTCACTGTGCTACAACGAATCAGTTATAAAGCGAGCACTGGAGTTACTAACGTTACGCCTCTGATGCTTTTGTGCTAAGCGTGACCTTGTACTTGTTTTTCTTTTGATTTTATAAAAAATACATTTGCGTCTTACGTTAAAAGATAGTAGAAATTGACACGATAATAAAAAAAAAAAATTGATTTTTGCTTTATTTTTATTCATTCTTATCATTCATATACATGTAAAGAGTAACAAAAATGATTTTTATCAGTTATTCAATATTAAAGTTACTTATTTATAAAAAGTCTACATATTCATCATTTATACAGCGTATTACATATTTTTATTAATTTTCTTAATGTATTTTTATGCATCCAAATTTTTCAGATTTTGTACTTGTTTCATGGCCATATATGAATTGTTATGTAATAACCTCAAATTGAAAATATTGGACTTTCGATTTCGTTTCGATTCGTAATTAAATAAATGGCTAAAATAATAGATGTAATTAAAAAATGGGAGATGTGGGACACTCTAATGTCACGTAAATATAGTTAGACCAGAAACAACTACACGCAAAAACGCGCAAACAATCAAGTTTTCGTTATAAATTTGCTATAAATGCTTTAACAACTGAGATAGAGAGATATAAACGGACCAACGTGAACAAGATAGCAATAAACGTCGCTGCAACATAAACAAAATGGATTTGGATATTCTCGGTGAACCAATAGTTGTCGAAAGTAATGTAGGTACAGTCAGCAAGGTAAATTTACAATAAAATGTTAAAGATATTATTATTGTAGTTTGCACTTAATAATGTAAGTATTAAGTATCATTAGATGTATATTTTTGTTCGGTTCTCAGTTTATATAAATATTAGGATATTAATGTAATTTAAGATTTTTGAAAACATTTTGTAACCTTTTGAAATAAAAGGATAATTATGTTGTATGAAATTTAATATTGCCATTGTTTTTACAATGTGTTTTGTAGATACTTATTTAAATTATAATATTACACAAGATTGTGGTTAGTAAGTGAGGCTGGAATACACGCGTGAAAAGTTATTTATTTATCACGTTAAGTATTCTTTGTCTATTTTAATATTTTATGCAAAAAATAATTTTTGTGACTGTACTTCGTGTCACGCCGCGCGTGATTGCGCTTGTCGCATTCTTACTAATCGTATATTTCTATCTCTGTCTGGAGCGCTGTAAATCGGAAAACAATTAAAGAAATAATTCGATTTGTTAGTACTTAGGAGTGAAAAGTAATGCCGTGGAACTTGTTTTTAGTTTTTGAACTATTAGTGCACATTTTAAATACACATGAAGGCATCGTTGCTGGTTTTTTACACAGATTTATGGTGATTTTATGTGAAGTGGTATGCAAACGCCTGTTCGATTACGACTAACGTCAATTGTGTTCCTGGGCCTAATTTGTCCGGTCCAAGTCAAAGATTGTGTCCCTTATCTTCCGTTTTTTAATTACATCTATGCTAAAAATGAAGAAGAAAGCCTGTTATTTTAATAAACTGTATTTAATTACAAAAGGAAGAATAAGGTGTGAACCGAGCATCTTACAACAATTTAAACGGGTAATAAAATTCGCACCGAATGTGAGAATGCGAATTGGTGGTACAGGTCAGTCACCGCATTTAACCTATGGCTATATCACGTGACTGGGGCTGGCTGATTGACGTAACAACAACCTCACTCCGCACCCCTGGCTCTGCCACCCTACAATAAACCAAATTAATGTTTGTCCCCGATAGGCTTGTGTGGATCGCACACCAACATGCTTATCAGGCCTTTACATTAACTATACAACTAGTGTTTTGTTGATTGATTACATAATTCAGACAGCGATAGTGTCGAGATGATAGTGAAATTTCTGTCTCAGAAGCATAAGAACATAAGAAAATATTTTTATCTTGGGTTTTTAGTACTTGGAATATCTTTGTTATTTTATTTTGTCGGTTCTGAAGTCGATAACAGACGGAATTATTGGAACAGACGGATTTACCGCTTTAAACTAAATTTATCCGTCTACATTAATATACCTAGCGGTCAGACGGCATGAGATAACTAATAATTATGGCTTGATATGAACATAAATGGACATTATTTACTAGTTATTTATAATTTTCTGATAAAATAATAAACATTTATATGTTTATGTTTATATGATAATATATAATTATTTTATGAAACAAATTGACAAGCAAAAATTAAATTTCATTAAATAGCATAGATAAAATTAAATAGTATAGATAATTTTTTTTATAGACTTTGGCTATAGGTAAAAATTCGGTACATTATTTGGAGTTAATTTTGCGTTATATATTATTAAAGTTTATTCCTTTTACATGTATTTATAATTATTGGAGTATTCGATTCGTCGTATTTTGTAATATTAGTGGCAATTTACAGGTATATAGTTTAGTTGTTTTACAAAAGTGAAGTGTTTGAAATAAAATTAAATATAAAAATACATTATTTAATTTGGGCCCTGAAAGGCGCTTATGACCGTCAAAGAAACTACCACTGGTTCCAAAAACAACCCAGTCGAGAAAGGACTCATTCGGTTTTTTGTTAATAGCTAGGTATATGTATTTTGTAAATGAAAAAACTATCCAATTCACAATGAATTAATAAGTTAATGTATCGATTACCCAGAAAATTGAGAAAATAGGAAAACAATGGAAAGCTGGCGTAAACGCCGGGTTAGTGCTCAAGGGGTTAAGTAAGCAAAGTGTTGTAAATTAGGGTTTAACGGAAGGATAAAATAACAAAGAACATGGAACATTAGAACTTTCTAAGGAGTTTTTTAAAAAGAAAGCGAACATTTTGTTTTGTATTATGTTTCAAGTAGAGAAGAGAGTAACCAAGATGAAGAGAATTTAATTGAAATTTGTTAATTTAATTATTTGTGAGGTAATAATATTGACTTAATTCGCGTGTTTATATGATTACATAGCCCTAAAGCATACAAAACGATTTTTTTAAACTGGTCTCAATTTTTAATCGTGTTATAATAATGTACATTTCCGGTAGACCTGATTCTGATCCGTGATTATTTTAATTTTTTTTATTTAATAATAATATATAATCGTAAATATTTATTTAAGTGTAATAATGTACATTTTTTACACGGATTTTTTATAGGCTAAGTGCTTTGACGACAGTCTTAACTGATATTAAGTGACGATGTTACCGAGGATGGTAAACACGTTAAGCCCAGGTACTGGTTCTCAAAAGATGCTGCCAAAACACACCTATTGGTATTTGGCGACAGGTTTTGAAACTTGATGGTGGTACAACCCAGGTGGGCATCATTAGAAGATACCTTACCACCATGCTATGGTTTCCTCACGAAGTTTTCCTTCACCAAAAGCTCAGGTCGATTTTAGAGTTGGATAAGTGGGACCAAACCCGTGTCGATTGACGCGGAATCCGGCTGCACTACCCACTGTGCCTTCATCGCTTCAAATATAGTTGTCTATAGTATTTTAACATCAAATAATCTTATCGCCACCCTTTTTTTTTCTTCAGATAAATACAATATGACACTACAAGATCTCCAAGGAGTATGTTTTTGGAAACTATTTTGATTGATAGATGGGAACGAAACATTTCTAGGTTTTCAGGTTATAAAGTGTGAATAAAAGTACATTGTTCGTAATACGACTGTAAATAAAAAAGTGAATATTATTATTTCCAGATAAGATATGCTAAAACTTATGTAGCTTCAACATTGAAAGTAAGCATTCTTAAACAAAGATTAGTGTTTGTGATGCTGGACATAAAACGGGCACTCCGGATGTGTCGCTTAGTATCGCTAACAATAAGAATAGAGGTCATAAGCGTATGCAGGATGTGAACAATAAAATACTTGAATCATGTAAAATTAAACCACAGTTTATATGACCGAAAATTACCAGAGAAACTGATTCAGAGCGGTAGGCATAGTTCTCTTAATAAAGTGTTTCATTTTTGATTCAAAAAAATATTATGTTCTTTTTTTAATTATTTTTATGACTTGTGTACGCTGGTAAATAAATAATTTAACCTGTGGTGCTTGATAATTTAATAAAAGAAAATAAGGATAGAAACTAACAAATAATGTCGTGCAAAACCATTATTGAATCAGGAATGTGATAACTCAATACAGGAAAGAATTACGAATACAAATAAATTAGCTCTGTTCGTTCTGATCCTTGTACGAATGGTATTGCGTATTGAATTTCCATATTTAATTTGCGAAAGAACGTGATTGTGAATTAAAATATATGCAAAGGATAACATCATAATTATTTTAAGATTGCTTTATACGTTTTAGGCCTACAAGCATCGTGCTGTACTTAACCTAGGTATATAACATACATTTTGTATCCGGCGAGGCAAGCACGTAGATACTCGTACATTCAACTGATACGAATATCCAGATTCTTCTATGTTACAGAAACCATAAACGTAATTACAATTCGGCTTCTTTATTACAAATGAAATTAGTGGTATAAATATTTCACGTAATGGTTGTATTGTTTATTTTACTACACGCCGTCGAGCGCATAATTAAAATAAGTGCCATTAGGACTGTATAGATGAATTGATAATATAATATAGATCCACGTGCATACGCATTATATTTACAGATGTTTATTGTAGAACTTAATATGGCATAAAATTGCTGATATCATGTAAAATTATTGGCTAAATGACACGGTCGAATAACGTCAATGATTAATCTTATATTTTTCCTTATTATTAGACTATGGACTAAAATATTTCAATAGGTTTTTAATTCTGAAATAAGAAAATTACATGAACTTTATAATGATTGATATACTATATTATAGTAAACAAATAGTATTAGTTTATTCCTTTGCTCAATGCCAGCTTAGTAGTTGATTTTCTTAGATAATTTTATGTATTCATAACACTGAGTCGTCTACATCGAAAAACGTGTTTTGTTGGGTTTGTGAAAAATTTACACTGTGTCAAAAAATAAAAGAACAATATTAAATTATTAAAAAAAAATGTTGCGTATAAAACGCACTAATTATAATGATTTTCTAATTGTTTTGTTGTTTCGTAAACAGTTAATATGTATACAAAAAATTGTGTAAAGCGATCGAACCCTGTTAGGTAACTCTTATTAGTGTCCAATTTTAAAATGATTTTCAAAATAAACTAAAACCATAATCGAATTTCTCTAGTTTCGGCCGATACCAAAACTTACGTAATCAATGGAAATTTTAATTACATTTTTATGAAACACTTTAAAATCTATTGTGGTGCCTAGCTTTGATTTTTCGATTAGATGAAATAAAACATGTATTTTACATATTACAGGACTACTACAGCATCTGTTTATGCAATTATGCAATTTCTGCTTTCTGTTTTTAAATTCACTTTAGCGTCATCAATTATTAAATGTTATACTGATGTTTTAATAATTAATCCATGAAGCTAGACAGGCATCGGCCTATTGATATCTTATTAATAAATGGTGTTGTTGTATGTTGTTGTGCCTACATACTGTTACAGTCCCCACAAAATTTCCAACCGAGTTGAGGTTCCCCGTAAATTGGCAACACTGGATTGTTCGACATACTAGCGCTATAAAAAATTGCTAGAAAATGGAACTGATATCGAATCTATAGTCTGCTAGGACTTATAGTAATATTAATTATTAAATCAAGATAAATAGAACCATTTAAAAAATAAGATCACCTCGTAGTCTTGAATAATACACTCGGATTGACGGCAAAAATTGTTGATTGTTTCGACTTTTATTTTAACGTCATTGTTGATTCAATAGGAATATTTAATTTTATGATAGTCTTTTACTAAGTTTACAGCTATGTAGAATTTAAAAAAAATTTGGCATTGTGTTTAATTTTTAAATGAATATAAACGTCTGCTAGCTTCAGAACTGCTAGCAAATTCGCATCATTAATATGGTTATCTACTCTACCATTTTTAAGATGTCGGAAATATACGGTCATTATTATTAACAAGTTTCAGATTCTGCATCTACATCACAGTATAAGCATAGTACATTCGTACTTACAAATTCTAAAATATGGATGACGTAGTTACGTCAAGTTTTGTCGCAAACTAAGGAGAACACACAAATAAATTTAAAATGCTTTACGGCATTTTTTTTTTGTTGTAACGACATTTAACTGGTCGCACGCGACAGGTCAGGGTCATGGTATACTAACTGGAAATGTTATATTGGGGTTACTTCTGTCGCTATAAATAAGGTTCATCGTAATTTTCAACCGATTTATAAAAGCGAAAGTTCTTCGTTTCAAACTCTTTAAGATAAAATTAGTCAACAGAATTTAGAAGATAAATAAATAAATGTAAACAATTTACAATCAAGTCATTTGGAAACAGAAAAAAACATATAAAAAGGACTCGCACAGGCAGCTGACGTAAATAAATAAATATAAATTAATAGTAATCTGTAAATACCCAGTTGTTTGATAAAGTACTAATTCTATTGTGTGTGCGTTGCATTTTAACGGACTTAATTGTAATTTTTTTTTTTTTTTGTATATAGGTTCATACATTTTTTAAAGATAATTTTTTCCACTTCATTTCAAATTTAAATTACCGTAGATTTGCAAGAATATGGATCATCTTTTCAGTTTAGCTTTTTAAACCTTTTATTTCTTGATTTCATCAGGGTAATTTTAACCTAAGTGCAATCTCGTAGTATAATTACATTAAGGATTCTTTTAGAAAATCAAATGAACGTTGCGATAGGTACCAAGGAAAGAATGTTTTTGAGTCAGGAACCTTCGCTGGCTTATGCAGAACCACTCAATCAAGTTTCATCATTATCGGATGAAGGTTTTATGACTGCATATTGGACAAAACACATATACACGGTACATTTATATATAAATTACCAAAGACTATAAAGTCTATATATGATATTGCTTATAAGTGAAATAACGAATGATAACCAAAATATTTAATTTTTTATAATTGAAGTCATAAGAACAGCTAGAGGTGGAAACGTAACCACGCAACTGGACAAGATCAGAAACCAGGATGGAAGTATTGCGAGAGGAGAGGTATGCATGTTAAAGAGGTGGAAGGAATATTTTGAAAGTTTATTTGAAAAGAATGATTCACAAGCAGATTTATTGCCCTTTGATGGGAATGAAGGAAGCGATGAAAGTGATATCACCATGGAAGAGATTATGGAAGAGTTGATGAATATGAAAGTGGGTAAGGCTGCAGGGTATGACAGGGTTACAGTTGAAATGCTAAAGGCTGGACAGGGTGTGGTAGCAAGTCAGCTTTACCGCCTTTATAATCTGTGCTGGAGTAGCGGCAAAGTACCAGAAGATTGGTGTAAGGCCGTCATCGTGCCTTTATATAAAGGAAAAGGGTCGCAACAAGATTGTAAAAGCTACAGAGGCATTAGCTTGCTCAGCACCGTCGGAAAACTGTATGCAAAGGTTTTGAATAAAAGATTGATGAATGAAACGAAAGGGAAAATATGGGATGTACAAGCGGGTTTCAGAAGAGGAATGGGATGCATGGATCAAACCTTTTCCTTACGAACAATAACTGAAAAATTTTTGGCGGGCAGTCAAAAGGTCTATTGCGCGTTCGTAGATTTGGAAAAGGCTTACGACAGAGTGATACGGAATGAATTATGGGCGACGTTGTCTATGTATGGGGTGAGCGGCAACGTGATACGAGCATTGAGATCACTCTATGAGGGTTCTAGTGCTTGTGTCAGGGTAAACGGGGCGTACACAGACTGGTTTAATATCGAGAAAGGTGTTAGACAGGGTTGTGTTGCGTCTCCAGGGCTGTTTAACCTATATGTAGACAATTGCTTGAAAGACTTGAAAGAAAGTAAGTATGGATTAAAAATGAATGGTCTGACTGTCAAATGCCTCCTGTATGCTGATGACCAGGTTATACTGGCATCATCGGCGGAGGAGTTGCAGGCGATGGTCAGTATTGTGAACAGGACCCTTAAAAGTAAAGGAATGAAAGTGAATGTTAGTAAAACGAAAGTAATGGTATTTGAAAGAGAAGAAAGTATGACAGATTGCGTAATTTCGATAGAAGGAGACAGAGTGGAACAAGTGAAAGAGTTTGTGTACTTGGGATCAAAGGTTACGAGAGATGGAAAGTGTGACGATGATATTGAGCGAAGAGTTTTGTTAGGGAATAGAGTGAATGGGGCCCTGCGTAAGTTCATGTGCAGCCAGAAAGTGACTGAAAAGGCGCGTTTGGCTGTGCATCGAGGAGTCCTGGTCCCTACACTTAGGTATGGTAGTGAATGCTGGGTTTGGCAGAAGAAGCATGAAAGTAAGATTAACGCAGTGGAAATGAGAAGTCTGAGAAGTATAGCTGGAGTGAAGACGATTGACAAAGTCAGGAATAGTATGATAAGGGAACGCTGTGGTGTGGTAGAGGATGTGGTGACCAAAATAGAGAAAGGTATGCTTAGTTGGTTTGGGCATGTAGAGAGGATGGATGAGAGAAGATTAACGAAATTAATTTATAAGGCGAGGGTGAATGGGCAAGTCGGTAAGGGTCGACCTAGGCGAATGTATCTAGACCAAATCAATCATGTCTTAAATAAAGGCCAGGTAAAAAGTACCCATAACCGACGAGCATGTATGAAAGCGCTCATTAAAGTAGAGGAAGCGAAAGAGGTATGCCAAGATCGTAGCAAGTGGAAGGACGTAATCTCTGCCTACCCCCACGGGAGAAAGGCGTGATGATATGTATGTATGTGAAGTCATAATAAGGTTGTTTGGCTACAGGTACGGAATACAATCAACAGATTAAATTTTTCCAAGGAAATTTAGCTTTCAATGTGTTGAATAAATAAGGTGAGCAAGTCTATTCATTTCTAAAATTCATTGCCTTGAAAATTTATGGTACAATGTACATATGAGCTCTCGTGAAATAATTGCGTCAGTCTCTTGGGATTCCTTTGTTAATCAAATGTACATGTTATGTGGTTTTTAACTACGTATAATATTCCAGTCTTGTCAAATGAAAACATTGTCGCCGTTCAAAACTAGCTTAGATGACAAGTTAGTTTTATATATTAATTATATATGTAGTGAGACATTATTACAATGTTTTAATAATCGGAAGTTTAATATATAACATATATATGTATACATTCGGCTGTATTTTATTGGTTATTTTGTTTTTCTTTAAAACTAATAAACTATTGTAGGTATGTATTATTTGCAATTTTATATCAGAGTTTTACGTGGCATTTATATTATTATATATAAGTTTCTTATTTAAATATAAATTAAAAACAAAAGACTATGGCGACCACTTATTGTAAGATATTAATGGACTAACAATTTTATCATTATTGTCAATATATAAATTACTTGTATGTTACAGTAACACAGCTGTAGTAAATCAGTTTATGTTTAACATTAATGTTGCAGTAAATATCATACCGTATAACGAGTTACACTAAAAATAATTACAAATCCCAACCATTATCAGGCACGTTATCATTATCGTTATGCAAACACGAATGCAGAGATAGTGTGGCGTTTTGCGAGATGTCATATCTAGTTGACTACACACTGTATTTATTTCTGATTGCGCTATCTTTTCATGATAGCTATTGTACTATTATTTATCTAAATCGTCATGTATATATTCTCAAATAAAAGTATATTGCGTCGTCAAAGTGACTGATATGCGGACGTTAAATATACGTACTTAGGTACATTTTTTTATCGTAAATAAACCGTTTTGTATTCTAGTTCAATTACAAGATTAATTATGAATTATATATCATTTTTGTAAGCATAGGTTTTTTTTCTTTACAACGTAACAATCTTTTACCTTTGTAAATAAATGTAAATGTAGTATAAGGTCTAATTGAAAATGTACTGATCCAGACACAAAAAAAACAATTTGAATAAAAATAACAATACATAGGTGCATTTATTATCATGTAACTTTAATTTTACTTATAGGTTATGTTATGTTAGGTTAATGTTCCCTATAATAAAAAAAATACATTAATTAGATTTGAAATCACTATCTTGTAATTTTTTAATCTAATGCAATTTAAAGAACAATAATTTTTGGACGGGTAGTACCTTATTTGTTTTCGTTACCGAGCGTAGTGAAAGTCATGCTCGGCAGCGAGAGGGTCTGGGATACTATGTGACCTCCTTCTGCGAGCAACTTATACTGCGAAAGGAAGCCGCAGTTAGGGAACGGAAGGATCCTCTTCCTCGTAAGAGGGTGGGAAGTAGAAATGCGAAGTTCGTCCATGCTCTCCCGTTTCCCTAAGCCAACCACACACATTCTTATCATCTTCCCTTTCTCCTTTTCGGGCTTATCTATTTTTGCTCCTTTTCTCTTGGTAGTTTTAGTTGGTATTCCCGGCGCTTCATGCTGAGCGAGCCCCACATACCCCTTACCAACTTAACCGGGGAGATTTAGTGCCGCTTAAGTTTGTAGGGAGCTGCCTGAATGAATTTTTCTCACATAAAAAGTTCCTTATTTGTTATAGCTGCAGAAAACATTCTAAAGTGACTATCCTTAACTTTTTGAAACTGTGACTACACTTCATAGATTTGTAAAACACATAATCGGCAAGTATACAGTTTTATTACATAAAGTATTTAAACACATCGATTTTGTTTTCATACGTAATAACAAACTATCGAACTAACTTAGACTCTAAAAGAAGCAGAACACCTTCCCATACGTATCGTCGGACCGTAGAGTAAATCTTCACTAATCCATAAGCTTGCTTTCTTAACTGCAAAGCGTATAGGAGTCGATAATGTCCTTGGATTAAAAATAATATTTAATTAAAATTAAAATTAATATAGGATTGTTTTTAAATAATATGATTAAAATTACTTTGCTGATTTCACTTCAAATTAAAATGCCTTCATCGATTAAGAATTGTTTTAGTTTTTCTGTCCTTGAACAATTAATTCGTAGTTTGCATTTTCTTTTGTAGTTTTGACGATTGTCTATGTTATTGGAAAAATTGATGCCTACAGACCATAAAATGTGGGTTATAAAATAATTATCTATACGTTGTTTTTTTAACTATCTATAAAAAATAATTCCATGGGTATTATCTTTAGAATGTTATGCTTGAACTATTCACCCCTGTCGATATTATTTATATCCTTACTTCTTTTATGTCTTCAAAACAAGTAAGTGGTAATTACCCATTTTTCTTCGGTAACATATCTCGGGTTAAGGTTTTACAAACAAATGATAAAATTGCAATCAGCAAATTTGCATCCCTTTTTTTTTATTTTCCCTTTACGCATTTCCCTGCCAGCTCTAATTCAAAAGTAGGCTACTTCTGGATTAGAGCTGGTAGGGGGTATGTGGGACTCACACAGCGTGAAGCGCCGGGAATACCCACCAAATTTGAATCCTAACTTTAATGTCGTCAACTATACCTAAGTCTGTTACACACTTACTCAATCAATCCACTTTCTGCGAAGATTTCAAAAGTTTTTAAATAACTTCCCCGGTTGGCGTTTAGCACCAGTCGTATTTGGGGGATTCTATCGTATCGTTGTATCAAAGCAACTGACGAGTTTTTATTATTTCAATAATGAGCTTCTAGCAAGTCCATACATTCTAAATTTACTAATCTCAAAATGTTAGAAATCCTAAGCATTATTGGTTGCTCTAGATTTTTCCATTCAAAGTTAATAAAGCGAAATGTGTTCGTACATATTATTTTATTTCAGTCTTTTCTGTAGTACCTAGGCCTTATTATTTATAATAAAATGCATGTTTATTATGCAGGTAAATTGTTTTTTTTTTTGTATAAAGTTATTAAAACTACAACGCATTCTTATTAAATGTATGAGAAAATTTACATTTCCGAAAGTTTTGTGTAAATTGCTCCTTTCCTAAGCTTATATACATAGCGTAACAGGTTCAATGAATCTATGTCAAAAAATCCCAAAAGCCAAGAATAGTTTCCTTTGTTACTTGATTTGTGCTCTTGACCAGGACGCCTATGACAGTTTCACCGCTATTTAGGTCGAACGCTAAAGGCGCTCAGCAGAAAATGATAACCAACACAAGGGCACCACAACAGTGGTACGAAGGTTCGAGGTCGGTTTAGCCGTTACCTGAGTATTTTGTTACAGGTATCGATATACATTCATATCTATTTAGTAAAAAAAATAAATTAATATTACAAACAGGCACTTCAATTTTATTTATTAGTATTGATTATATAGATAAGTATTTACATTTACCCTTAATTTAATTTAATTACCCTTAATTACGCAACGCTACTCCATATATTACACTGCACTTCTGATGTGAAAAATAGTAATTTTGAAATTCTGTTTCAAGTAAAGGCGTGATTACTTCATATTACCCTGTTATTGTATTTTGATATATCGTATGATTCTCAAATTTGATTTAACATGTGTATAAATCATGTAATTATATTTTCACCGCTAATTGTTGTTAATTAAACATAGTCTGCAGCATCCGGCTAGAAAATATTTCATATTTTGCTCTAGGGACGTCATAAATTAATTTTCCTTGAAACAAGTAAAAGATGTACCTAATGGTGTGTATGTAGGTCGGTTAATAGGCTAACAACACTTTATTAAATGGTAAACATTTTCCCGTTATTTTTCAAGGGAATTATCTTTTCGTATAATAGAATACAGTGTAGGTATTATTTTCCTGTTACTTACAATATAAGTAGGTAGTTGAATAAACTCATCTTGAGATTCTATGAATTTAACATGTTAATTTATAAACCATGTAATTACCTATTACATAATTATAATGTTAGTTAAGTATGACAATTTGATTTTTAATTTCAATTTTAAACATATAATGCTTGTTTTGAAAAGTAATTTTAAAACATTGTCGGGCTTGCGTCTTATGTCAGGCACCGAATGGAAACAAACTGAAAATAATGACGAAAGTCATACTACACAAAATCGAGAATCCGTATGCGTCTGTATGGCTTCGTGTACATAGTCTAAAAATACAATTTCAATGAGAATGTGAATAAAAGTTTTTAGCAGATTTTTTTTTTTGAATAAGCTATATTTAAAACATATTTATTTCCATATGTTATACTCTATTCTTTCTCTAAGTATATCATTTGGTATTATTAGTAAGGTCTTGATAGTAAGAAGAAATATTTCAAACCAAAAATCCTAAAACAACCGTAGGCATTTTTCTTAGATTGCTAACTAGAATTGAATCAATGACTTTTGTCAGTCACGGTTGTCAGAGATCTTATAGCATTATTATCCTAATGTGCATTACAAAAATTTGTTTATACATTCATTTTATTGACGCATGTTAGATATAATACCTACGTCACGTATTATTACTGACGTATTATGTATTACAATAAGTCTCATAATGATAAGGAAAAGTATGTTTTCTGTTTTAAAGGTTATATTTATCAAGAATTAATATTATTAAGTTACCCAAAGGGCAATGGAGAGGGCTATGCTCAGTGTTTCTCTGCGTGATCGAATCAGAAATGAGGAGATTCGCAGAAAAACCAAAGTAACCGACGTTGCCCGGAGAATTGCCAAACTGAAGTGGCAATAGGCTGGGCACATTGCTCGTAGAACCGATGCCCGATGGGGCAACGGGTTCTCGAATAGCTGCCACGTACTGAAAGACGCAGCGTGGGTAGATCCCCCACAAGGTGGACCGACGGCCTAGTAAAGGTCGCGGGAGTCCGCAGGATGCGGGTAGCGCAAGTCAGGTCGTCGTGGAGATCTTTGGGGAGACCTATGTCCAGCAGTGGACGTCTTTCAGTTGAATGGATGGATGGATGGAATATATAACAGCTAGATTTTTAGGCGACATGCGAAAGGAATTTAGAAGATATGTTTAAAAAAAAAAAAAAATGTATAAGGTATTGCATAAAAATAAACTCCACTCCACTCCACTTCAATCATATAAATATTATTCAAGAGTAATTTTTTTTTTTAATATTTTGTTTCGAAATATATCTTGAAGTAAGTAAAAATATCAAAGTTATTTATAGTTATTGAATCAATATGATTAAAATATGATTGCAGCTGTATATGTTCAGCTTTTTGGAGGGTTTTACCGCGATATTTTGAAGCCAACATAATTATTGTTACTTTTGGCAGATCTTCATCTGTTATTGATATTATTGAGCTACATGATAATATAAATCTACATTTAAAACAATAGAAGAGATGCTACAAATTGAATTAAGAATAGTTACGATGTTAAATTTTACGTACTACAAACAAATCGTGCCCTTCGGCTTTGTTTGCGCATAACAAATTAAAGTCTTCACAATCATTTCCTGTATACACTTTTAAAATATTAAATGGTCTAATTAAGTTCATTGTTTTCAACTTAATGCAATATTATCCTTATAATTATTAACACATTTTTTTACATTGTATAAGGCTCATTGCTTTGACCACAATCTAACCTGATGTTAAATGACAATGTGGTCCAGGATGGTAAACACTCTAAGCCTAGACGTATTTACTGGTTCTCAAGTGAAGCTACCGAAATTCACCTTTTGGTATTTGGCGACAGATTTTCAGACTTGAGGATGACGGGTATTGTTAGAAAATGCCCTACCACCTTCCTATGTTTTCTTTCACTGAAAACTCAGGATGATTTTAGTTAGTCCATTGACGCGGAATCCGACCGCACACATTACTTTACTGTCTGTGTGCCCGCGGCTGCGCCCGCATTTCATATATTCTGCACTGCATTTTATTTTTTTATACCGAAACCTAATTTTTTTTGTACTAAGATACAGTAAAAATAATCTCATAAATTCAAGCACTTAAACTGTGCAACCGTAAAACTGTGCATTGAATCGGATTTTATTCAATTTTTTATGACTTTTATTTTTTTTACGCGGAACCCTAATTATTTTCGAAAATTAAAAGTACACTAAGTTACCCGGAGCAATTTCAGCTATCTACCAAAAAAGGTCCCGTCAAAATTCATCCAGCCGTTCCAGAGATTACCCGGAACAAACAGAAAGACAAAAATTTTAAAAATTGTTTTTACATTTATTATACATTCACATCTATTTAAATAAAAAAAATAATAATAGTGACATTACAAATATATACTTTAATTTTATTTATTAGTATAAATGTAGTAAAGTATACACTAAAATTAGTCAGAGAATAAATATATCTATGACTAAAAAGAATCGTGTAAACAGGTATATAGGACATAAATGACTATAAAACTACAATAGGAAATTTTGGATAACGCTTGTGTTTAAAAATTCATACTTAAATTATATAATTCATCAGTATTACAGTTTTATTGTTAAAAGATATTTAATTTGAATTGTACCCCTTAACTTTATGAGCTCTCATCGTATTTCCATAATTATGGGCTATGAATTTAGTTATTGTTCCATTAACGATGACGACAAAGAAGTTGAAACGATTAGTGTAAACATTTTCAATTTATTGTACGACCTTTCATTATCTATACTTATAATATGAGGATAACCAGACGAAGTTTGTACATTGAAGATATTTAAAGAAAAAATACTATACGGGGCTTTAGAATCGAATACAGAACACATTTACATAGTTTTAATTTTTTTTTGTTATCTGTTTATTATTTTGTTCGCCAATCGCGCAAAAACTATTGAACCGAATACGTTGAAAGATGGTAATGACATAATATATTGCATCCAGTAGGAATCAACTCCAACCGGGTAAAGCCGCGGGCATGAATAAATATATAAATTTATAAGTGTCAACATAACAGTGAAATACACATACAATTAATATATAAATATAATCTACTACGTACTTTCAATTTTAGTTATCAAATTTGAAGAAATAAAAAATTAAAATTAGCTATAATAAGGACGGACAATAAGATATAACATTGATTTCGTTTTTATTTATTATGGCATATGGAAGTATTTACTTCACTTCTAGAAAGGAATCATCACAAATAATTGTTTTACTTATTTTAGAGAACCTTGGTAATTATCCGTATAATATATTTGCTATAATATAAAAGGCAACGACGATCTGACTGTCCGTTAGTTGGCTTATAATTTCAGAACCACTGTACCGATCTACATTTTTCTTTTTTTTTTCATATCGTAGATATAATAACACGTCAGGTAATAGTGTATATTTTGTTATGTTAAATCGTTTGTATGATTAAAAAAGAAAAGTACCCCAAATGCTACAAAAAAATACTTCATAAAATCACCATTCTAATGTTTTCCCTGAAATTATTTAAAAGGCAACACCTATCTACCTGTCTGTCCATTAATTGGCTTCTAACTTGTGTTACACACGAGTGGAGCTGCGGGAACAAATAGTTGCTACTAATTTTTTTTTTTTTAATCAAGCGCTTATAATATTTACACATATATAAATAGATATAATTAGATACATATATAAAAACATACATAAACATTTTTCTTCTTTATTTATCTACCGATGTTTTTATTGGCATTTATTTTATGATCTTCAGTGTTAGGAATAAAAATTTTTTGGAAACAGTTTTTTTTTTTTTCTTCAAAATCATTATAGTTAAATTTCAAACACCGGGTGGATACAAGTATTACTAAGCAAATATTTTTGTGAAAACCAAATAGGTTTTCTACTTTTAAATTTCTATCCAGATTAACGCAAATTCATTTTTGTCTAATCAGGGCTATTCCTTCATATATTACAGAGAAAAATCTGCATTTTATCAGTAAATATTATCTATACTGCTGTATAATTTTTATCAGCTTCCGCTGTTCGACATTTTTTAAATATTTAGATGTTGAGCATATGCTTATTTAAACGTTAAAAAGATTAAGATTGGATTAGGAAAAGGTTTATCTACAGCTTAATAATGGTAAAGAAGGTAAATTTCATCGGAGTGACAGGAATATTTCGACGAAAGAAAAAATATATCTTAAAAAAAATCGACCTCTACCAATATTTTAGATCTGTGATATTATATAAAAAAAAGGTACTACACCTAGTTCGATTACATCAGAAATGTTTTGAACATGTGGTAGGTCTAACACTAAACAGTTTTATATAGGTACCTTACAAAGAAACTTCATTGCTTTTTAATAGTTATTGAGAAGTTACTATTGCTTTAACATTATTGGATGTAGTGTATTAATATTAGAAGCATTGCGGTAAAACAATAAAAGAAATTGAAAAAATTGTATATTTATGGACATACGTATCACTATAATTGCTTACTGGTTCAGTTACTGCAGTTGACTTATTTTCCGATGATTGGAAAGAGTTACGTTCATTGTTGAAGGTATATTGTGAAAGGATAGCAGAGTGCTAAGGATTGATTGATTCAACCTTTTGAAGTCCACTGCTGGACTGGTCTCCCCAAAAAAGTGGGGAATTGCCATAATCGCCACGCTTGGCAGGCAGGTTGGCGATCGCAGTAGGTGTTTTGATTCTCAAAGGATGATGCTGCCCATCCCCTGGTTTATCTATTATTCGCCTTTTATGACACTCAGGGGAAGATATGGGGTGGTACTATTCTTAGCCGGCATCACATGGCAAGACTTAAAGGCTAATAAGCTTAGTGCCTTGACCACAGTCTTACCTGATGTTAAGTGACGATGTGGTCCAGGGTGGTAAACACAATGTTAAGTGACGATGTGGTCCAGGGTGGTAAACACACTAAGCCTACAGGTACTGGTTTTCAAGTGATGATGCCGGAACACACCTGTTGGTATTTGGAGACAGGTTTTCTAACTTGAGGGTGGTAGCTACACAGGCGAGCATCATTAGAAAATGCTCTACCACCATGCTATGGTTTCCTCACGATGTTTTCCTTCACCGAAAACTCAAGCCGATTTTAGAGTCGGATAGGTGCGGATCGGACCCGCTTCGCTTGACGCGGAATCCGGCCGCACTACTCACTGATCTATCATTGCTTCAAAAGGATAGTATAAGTTTGGTATAAAATAAATTAATTGTAACATTATCATGAAAATGTATGGTTTATTGGTAGTTTAATACTGTTGTGCTGTGTAAATGTTTAATAAATAAATAAATACATTACAGAAATCTTGTAATCAGGGTTTAAAAATACTATAAAAAAGTCTTAAGGAAAAAAATTCATTTAGAAAAAGAAAATAGTATTGACTATGAAAGTTGATGGATGGATGAGGAGAGGACGGCCAAAGAAAAGCGTTTGAGGGAAAATATGAAAACAAAAGGAGTAAATAAAGATATGACGGGTTATAGGGAGGTATGGAAGAAGAAAAAGAAAACGTACTGCGCTGACTCCCAAAACACTTGGAAATAAGGCATGAGAATGATGTTATGTTATGCATTAAATAAAGTTATGTAACAATAAAACAATATTATACTCGATCGTCTGGAAAAAATGTGAACTCTTTGCTATCCTAAACGGATAAATCCGTAACAATTCAGGAGTTAAAAATAGTTAAGGAAATATATGTATATAACCCAAAATAAACAAGGCTTTGATAACAGTTGCAGCTGTCGATTTTATACAATTTTATAGTTCCTATTCCTAATGTGATGCTAGCGTGCTAGAATTGTATAATATAAACTGTACAGTGTACAATATAGTATTGTAGTTTACCATTCCCTACAGCTATGTTAAAAACTAGCGATTTCGCTCACTCTTGTAATACTATTATGGTGTTATCTTGTTCTGGCGTGGCCGTAGTGGAACGAGTTTGAATTTGGCTTGACATTCCGTCGGAGTCGATGTTGCATGACGGCCGTGTCACATATATTTGTACTCCAATATCGTGTCACGTAATCATCATTACTTTTTAAACTTTCTTTTTGACCAAATATAGTATATTTTCATTAAGTTACTGATGTGTTATATTTGTATTAAAAAGTCGATGAAAAACTATTTATTGGAGTTTTTAAATAATGATGTCAGTGTAAAATGTCCGTATTCTGTTTACAAATTATAACGCGTATGGTTTGATTTAAAATGATTCAAGTGTTTAACACAGTTTGAAAAGTGCTTATAGGAATAGTGATCCAGGAACGTTGTACTATACATGGAATGTGCGTTTTATAGCTTAGGAAATTGGAGCTGAATTTTTAAAAATAGAACTCCGACATAAATTCCTATGTTATGGATTTAAGAAGTGGTTCTGCTATGGGAGAAACCACTATTGTCCGCGTGTTTTAATCAGTGCCAAGGAGCTAAACCATAATGATGAACGTGTCAAGTTTTCTGCTTACTGCTGTAGTGGGATTAATATTTTCGATTGCGACCGGAAAAGCAACGGATACTAATAATGATACAGGTTTGATAATTTTTACGTTTATTTGGGATGCCAACTGGAAGTTCTTTGCATTACACTTGGCTATCAACAATAACTATCTACGGTTGATAATTAACTCGGTTAGGTAAATGTAACAAGTAATTTAACAACCAATAAGGGTGCGTAAGGTAATGAATGCCATAGGAAAATGCGTCATTAACCGTAGATCGAAGGTCCCTCGTAACGCAGTACTTTTACGTTTTATGATTTTTTTGGAAACGAATTATACTGCAATCCTACTCTTTTACTACAGACCGAGTTATTATCTAGCTATTTAACATAATGAAATACTTACATATTGCCAAAAAATCTACTACAATACTACACAAATAGTAACTTCTTGTGCACCTTGTTCTGCGTCAGTGTTAGCTAGAGTTGCCAATCATCTAATTAGTATTATTTTCTATTTTGAAATATCTGTTTATATAAAGCTGGTTTCATGAAATTTACCCACTTTTATAATCAATATTCTAATCTCGTCTTATAAGACGCCATATATTGTTATTATAGGTATTTAAAAAGCACAGTATCTCAAAGAATATTGAAGAACTTAAAAAGCAAAAATACTGTACACAGTCTCATGACAATTTTTGGCAACTCTAGTGCACGCCAAAGTCATTTCAATAAAATAATTATTATTTTCTTACTATACTATACTTAATATACTATTTTTAATATTCTAAAAGGAGTACCTAGTAAGTTTATATGTATGTGAAAATCAAATTACATACTGTACATGGTAACTAAGTATAAACCCATTTAGGCGTGCCGGTAATTAATTCAACGTACGTACATACATTGTAAGTTATATATGTAAATAATAAAATATTTTTTGCCATATTGACATCGCCATTTACATGTATACTTACACATCTATATGTAGTTGCCTAACTATGTAGATAATACTGCTTTGTACAGTTCATATGGAGAGTGGTCATGTTTTTATGATACTTTGGCACGAAACAAAGCGCAGATCGTTAGCAGTGTTTTAAGTGTACACATTTACTTACATTACATAACGCAAGAAGAAGTGTTCAACACTAGAATTAGTCGTAAATTATTGACGCTAGTTTGGTGAATTAGGATCTAGAAATAAGTTATTGATTTTCCTATTACATATCGAAGTTTATTTTCTAGGTTTATACGCATTATTGTACATAGGTATATGTGTTTTAAAATTGATTCAAAGTACTTATTAGTTTTTGCATGTGTAAGACTTATATTTGTCGTTAAATCTTAGTTATTCTATTTATTTAAAGTATTTTATTTGTTGAATTGACTTTGGTACTGCACTGAACTAACAATAAATCCTTTTTTTACTGATTGAAATAATAACTTTAGGTCACCGTTTGTTTACCTTATTGTTGGCATTCTGCAGTTAGTAGTCACTAATTTATTTACTAAGGCTTGCTACTGACATAACATGAAAAAGAACATGTTGATCGCCTGGGGGATGTTGATTCAAAACTTGGCTTTGCTAATGGGTTATGTATAGTGGATATTGTGAAAACATAAATGTATGTGATATTAATATTAATCGTGGTAACAAAGCTCGCTCAGTTATTAATCAAAGTGTTTTTAAAATTATTGAAACCATTCACCTGAAAATGGACCGGCTACCGAAAGTTAACGACAACAAAAGGATGGATTGTTCCCGAAGCAACGTTACTTGTTTATTTCTTATTTGTATAGAAATATACTTTACGTAAAATATGAACAAGATTTTCGCTTCGATATCTCATTGTGATACTAAACTTTGTTTTCGTGTAGGTACTATTCCAATATTTAGACTTTCATTATACTCATAAAATTTTTGTTTAGGCTGCGCATGGTTCTTTTGGCATGGTTACAAAACACATTAATAGAAATAACAAATACTTATAGGCAACGGTAAAAGAGTAACCGGTTTGTGAATAGCAAATATTATTTACTGCAATTAATAAAAATTTAAAATTACCAACTAATAATATAGAGTAAAACTACGAAACGTTTCGATATAAACTTATAGATAATTTTTTATGTAACTAACAGAGTTCATGAAATTTGTTGTGAGTAAGTTTTGTCAATATTTATTAGCATGGCCGTACGAATATGCTTGTACTGAAGTCTGAATAATGAAATAAACAATAGTTCTGCGAGCTACCATTGATGTTATCTACCTACTTTTAATTATTAGCCTGACGTTGTGTCTGTGAATATTCTACTCAATTTACAATATTATATTTATCATTAAATAACAATTTTTATTTCTACGGAAAACTATAGTACTCGTAGTATATCACAAAACCGGAATTAAAACATTAGAATTATTATACATCTACCGTAGGAAGAATAAAAGAAGTACAATTGTTTACACCCACTGAAATAAGGGTTCCTAATAGAAAAAGTAAATAAGTATTAATTGAAAAATGAGTTTCATCCTCGTACCGATCGTTAACATTAACCAAACAACTGATACAACCTACGCAATAATCCCGGGGATTACGATTTATATTCAGCAAAATGTTCCAATATACCACGGGGAAGAAATTTCAAGTTATATAGAATGTTTTATTTTTATACGTAAAATATGTTACATTACTGTGATAAATAAGAAAAAACATATAATTCTACAATATAATATTAAATATATATATCATACCACGACGATGAGATTTCACATATAAATTAATCAACGGAACGCGCGACTACCCTAAAACATAACTCACAGTTTAAAGTGGGGTAGGAGATCAAAAGGCTTCTAGAAGTAAGGGCATTTATGTTAATTGTTTTAAAACAGATAAGACTAAAATTATGAAATAAAAACACTTCAATCCCCTCTTGAGTTTCCATTAGTAATTTAATTTTTTTTTTTGTAAATATCCATCTTTGCTATTTAGGTATAGTATGTAGAACTTGGTACATTTGTACCGGAAATTTTTATCTTTTAGTGTTCGCGTTACATTAGATGTATTCATGTTGCTCTGTTTATAAATACGTAGAAGTAAGTCTTTGTACTATCGGCGGAAACATCGATTATCTAAGAAACATTAACCAGAGTGCCTGCCGAAAACATTTATAAACATCTCACGGTATGTATTTGCCAAAATATATTTTAAAAAAGATATGAGAAAATTAGTCAATAAGACTTAGTCGGAAGATCGATAGAAATAGAATAATTATTGTAAGTTGTACTATATATTGAGATGAAATCTGTACAGCTTGCGTCTGGGAGGGGCGACAGAGCCATTAGCGACTATGATTCATCAGTCTCACGGATGAATTCACGATATTTTACGAGAAAACGTGTGTCGTGATTCATTCGAAGTATTGCATCCGCCTGCCAGACCATAGTAATACTTTCATTCATGTTATTGCAAAAGTTTTTGTAACTGTCGTAGCTAAATTATATTTGCTGTGACTGTTTGACATTATTTCGATTATAATACCTATTAATATTCTTATCGCTGATTATAGTGTACATTTTTCTGAGATAAACCTATGAATGTACTATATGGACTAAATTAAAAGAAATGAATCGAAAGTTTTCATTGTTTTCACAAAATATAGTACAAGAAAATATATAATTGACGATACATTCTCACTAATTTTGGTCACCAAATTCAATCACCGAATGCTTTATATTTTAAATAACATAATAAATATTAAGTTATCATAAGTCCATCTCGCTGTATAATGTGTCTCATTTGCATACACTGTGTGCGTGATCAACAGAATAAATATTGATTTTGAACAAATGATTCAGACGCAATGTGCATTCGTGTCATATTTATTCCAAATCGTACATACCAACTAAGTACTAATGAACTTATTTATTTACTATAAACCTTATTTACTATAAGTAACTAATTAGAATAATAAACTTAGGTATAATATTGATACTGATTGTATCCGAAATAAATATACCCTTCTATCGTTTATAATATATATTCTAAATACCTATACATATTCGGATACTTTATAATTTATGAGCTAAATGCTAAACAATAAAATAAGGATTTGATAAGATAGCTAACAATGTGTATGGTGTAATATAAATAGAAGTGACAACTCTATAAATCACATTTGAAATCGTGCATACGTTTGGCACGTGCTTAGTAAAAATTATAAAAGAAATGTACGCTTGTTCAACAATAGCTTTGTGGTATAATCAGACACACAACGTCGCGGATAGTGTAATTTCTCGTATTTACCAATAATGGTACACAAGATATATTAATTTGATCGCAAAAATTCTCCACTTATATTTTTACTCAAATTAACAAAAAAAACCTTGATTTATGTCTCAGTATTATTAATATTAATGTAGGTAATATGATGTTAAACAATGGCAATGGAAAACGCTTAACAATAAAATGATCGGTTGAATTCCATATTAAAAGCTGGGTTGTTATAACCTTAAGCTTATTTCCGTAAAATTAATTAATACAATACTTATAAAAACTGGTATCTCTTTATTTATTCTTTTAAAGTTGTGATATTACAGTTTATATAGAAATTGTTGATGAGAGAATTGTGAAGCCTGTGAATACAACGAAGGTTGATGGAATCTTTAAATATCCAGGAAATTTTGTAGTTTCTTAAAAGAATATTACTACGAATATTTAAATAAAGGTTGCGGAAATCTTTAAATTTCAAGAGAATATTATAATTCCTTAAAATAATGTAACTACGATTTTTTTTTTCGACAGTCTCACTCGTACTTTTAACCTTTATTATATGTAAATTAAGAAACCTATTGTAATTACACTCGCTTCAATATATTCATTACATTTGAGTTGATACTTCAATAACGAGTACAAACTCAAACATTTAAATATAATTCAAACTAAAATGAATAACTTCTTATCACTATTATTTGATCAAAACAATATATAAATACCGTAATAGACTTATATATATAAATAAAATAGCGAAACTACACCAGCCACATTTCGCCGAGCTTAGTTCCGTCCCAGATGTGACAGGGGGCGAGCCTGTCGCCATATCGGGCACATATTCCAAACTCCGGGATGATACCGAATAGAAAAACCCAATACCACTTGACCCGACCCGGGGATCGAACCCGAGACCTCAGAACGGCAGTCGCACCGTAATACAACTGCGCCACCACAAAATAAGCATCATGCAATCAGGACTGTATCCGTATTTCTATACTAATATTTTAAATTGAAGTCTCTGTAATGTCAAAATTATTTTTTATTACAAAATAGATATGAATGTATATACGACACCTAAATTAAAATTTTTCAAATTTTTCTGTTTGTAACGGGTAATCTCCAGAACAGCTGGGCCGATTTTGACGAGACTTTTTCGGCAGATAGCTAAAATTACTCCGCGTAACTTTTTTTAAATAATTAGAGTTCCGCGTAAAAAAATTTAAACTCTTGAATTTTTTTATAAAATACTATTTAATGTTTCACAGTTTCACTGGAAGGTACTTATTAGAATTTGTAATAAATGTTTTTGCCTAATGTTAGTTTCAATAATTAGGGTTCCCCGTAAGAAATTAAAAACAATAAAAAGCGTGAAAAACAATTGGCCCGGTTAGAATATAGTTTTCTGATTTATGCAAGAACTCAAAGAAAGGTGTAGATTACATATAAATACACTTTTTGATGCGGGTCAATTAGTAATGTTACATTTATTCCACATAATCGAATTTACGAGCATAAGTTAGGTTTAAAATTAAATTTTAAAGCTTCAATTTGTGTATATTAATAGTTCAGTGTTTGTTTCAAATTGAATCATTGATCTCACTATTGTTGTGAAAGATCAGTTAAAACCAAATCGTACGCCGTGACGGCTAACGGCGTGACGTTAACCGCTTTTATACATATTGGAATTAGTATGTAATTATTTTTTTATTTAATATTTGTTTAAATTCTACTTATATGGTTATCGGTGTGAGATAAATAAATATTCCAGCACAACGGTAGAATGTATATATATTTTATGTGTCAGTGAATCACTAGTATAATTTTACAAAATGTAGAGGTTCTTAAACTAAGACGAGTGCGTACCCAACCGGTCGCGATAATACACTGTCTTACATATATGGCGTAATTACAAACTCCTTGCCGTTTTGCCTATTCTATTCGGCAATGTGTCGCTACACTACCACTAATTTTATTGTTTCGCATCTGTCGGGCGTCGTGTGTCAGCCATTTTATTTCTATTAAGACTACGCTCTTATATGACATTGAGAACTTGATTTACGATTACAATATATAATATGGTTATTCACATCACGTCCGCCGGCGCTAAGATACTTCGCATACCACGATACTTATAATGTACAACTAAAGTATCGGTAATGATAATTTGCATTTAAACACGTGATGATTCTTTTAATACCTACGTAGAATGAGGAACATTTACGTTTCATTATTGTTAAATTCCATACAATGTTTTTGCTATACCGTGGCCCCAAAGCTATGCGACTTGATGTCGTTTCA
Source organism: Samia ricini (assembly GCA_014132275.2). NCBI lineage: Eukaryota > Metazoa > Arthropoda > Insecta > Lepidoptera > Saturniidae > Samia > Samia ricini. Next base: position 25,234,568 of record AP028159.1, on the reverse strand, counting down.
AGGTTAAATTAACTTATGAGAATTATTGCTTATAAATTATAATTATGCAAATAACTATGTAATAATTTTTATGTTATATTTTCAGAAATACAATTTTTATATACAGCACTAGCTGTGTGCCCGCGGCTGCGCCCGCGTTTCATATATTCTTCATTGTGTTTTAATTATTTTTTTATACGAAACCTTAATTGATAACCTCAAAAAAATTTGATACTAGGTTAAAGTAAAAAATAGTTCTTATAAATTAAAACACTTGCCCGTAAAACTGTGCATTGAATTGGATTTAAGAAATTCACATATTTATGAGTTTTAATTATTTTCCAAAATCAAAAGAACTCTAAGTTACGTAGAGTAACTTCAGCTATCTATCAAGAAAGTCCCATAAAAATTGATCCGGCCGTTCCGGAGATTAGCGGATCAAACAGACAGACAGAGAGAGAGAGAAAAATTCTAAAAATTGTATTTTTGGAATAGGTATCGTATATATATTTATATTATGTATTTAGAAAAAAAAGTTATTTTGACAAAACAGACACCTCAATTTTATTTATTAGTATAGATTAGTGCGATTATCTGTGTAACCGTGTAGGATTTTATAATTGTGTAAAACCTAATATTAATTTAAACTTTAGGTTTTAACAATTTCGTGTTGTTCTTGATGTTTTAAAACAACCAAAGATTGTTTTCAAAAATGTAATCAAAAAGAATATATTTGAGTTCGCTAACGAATTAATAAATGTCGTTGCATTGGAAAAAACATTGTTTTTCATAGTAGATTCCTATAATATTATAAATGTAGACATTAAAAATATCTTTTGATTTTGCAGTTTTCTTTTGTATCACAGTTTACACTTTTTTTTTCAATAGAAAAAATCTCTTGAATACCTACGTAGAATGAGGAACATGTACGTTTCATTATTGTTAAATTCCATACAGTGTTTTTGCTATACCACCATTGCGTATAGCGTAGAGATCATTTTAGATTTTTACCGATTAAAACCCTACGCTGTACTCTTACGTCTTTTGACTGAGGAACGGGAATTTACCATAGAACATTATTTCTGCTCGACCGGCAGGTGACGGCCTCTCATAATAGGCTTCGTTTGACGGTCAAGTTATGAAGACTCTTCTCATAGACTGGTGGGGACACTTCCCCAATCGGCACAATCTGTCTCACTTTTTTTTAATAGCGCTAAAGTGTCAGTCATACGATCCGCCTGATGGTAAGCGTTCATCGTAACCTATGGACGCCTGCAACACCAGAGGTATCACGTGCGCGTTGGTAACTCTTTTAATAAAAAGTGTCTCACGCCCCCTTTGAAGAATCCGGAAATACGGCCGCTGGGAGTTCATTCCACATCCGGACAGTTCGCAGGAGGAAACTCCTTTGAAATCGCACTGTCCGGAATCACTTTGTTTCCAAGATGTGAGGGTGAACTCCCTGCCGATGACGAGTCGTACGATGGTAGAAATTACGTGTCGGCATTATGTCGAATAATTCATCAGAACATAAACCATTATAAAAACGGTAGAACACACATAAGGAGGCAAACTCCATCCTTAGATCTAAATGTTCTAAACCGCTTTTGAGATTGAGATCGTCAATAATTCTTGTCTTTGAACCGAGTCAAGTGGCTCGAGCCAGGAGCTCCCACCCAGCGGTGACAGCAGTACTGCATATGAGCGCAGATCTAGGACTTGTACAGTTGCAGTCTTTGCTCCGATGTGAATTACTGCGTCGCTCTATTCAGCACATCTAGCTTTGTGGATGCCAGCTTGACCTTGTCTTCTAAGTGACTACGGAACTAAACATCGCTGGAGATGTCAACACCAAGGATCCAAATGCTCTTCGAGATAGTAAGGGGTATATCCTGGAATTGTGGGCCACAGTAAATGGGGTTTTCTTATCGGTGAATGCGCAAACTTGTGTTTTAGTTGAGTTAAATTGGACTAAATTATACCGATTCCATTGAAATATTCCTAACAGAGTTTTCTCATTTTCTAATACAAGTTGTTCGCGATTTCTTTCCACAACGGAGCGAGGGATTTTTGTTCGGCCTGTGTATAAAGCATCTGCACTGTCGTCTGCATACCAATGAATGCCTTTGATGGACAGCATATCATTGATATGCAACAGGAACAGAGTCGAAGGTAGTACAGAGCCTTGCACAGAGCTTTGCCCACAGACCGTACGCCCAGACGGGTGCCCCATACAGGTCAATTAGAATTTTGACCCCAAAAGCTTTTCAATAACAAATGACTCAGCTTACCGGTAGTTTAGCGAAAAAAAAATTTACTTGGTTAACGAAAATGTTGTTTTGAATTTTTGACTTTTATTTTTAATGAAATTACTAAAAACTAAACTGCTCTATTCGCCTTAACAATACTGTGGTATGTAGCAACCTCCTGAATCAATCTTATTGCCTGAACCTCCACGTCCGTAATTTTTTAAAACAGTTTTTTCTTCTCCATCGTCCGGTGATTTTAACGAAATCTTCCTCGTCGGTGATTTTTAACAAGGGTTACTTCCTTATTACCATCTGCTTACCTTGTCCAAATCGGGTCTTTTCTAATAACTAAAGTGACACAGGACTGAGCGTCCGTTTGGTCTGATATTAGCCGCCGTTCAAAAGCAGATCGACGTTGTTCGGGGTGCACCAAATAGAGGTGTTTGATATGACAACATTGAATTTTTATTAGCTTAGGCTAAATCTACGATTGCCCACAATTGACCGGTTTAGGACAAACTGTTCTACTTTCGAAAAATATCAACATTAACCATAATTAGCTTCAGTTTATTAATTTACCTACTCTAAATTTTTTTTTAAATGTATACTTATTTATTCGTGTAATGTACGTTTAATTTTTTTGTGATCTTTGCCTTGACATTTCGTATAATATGCGTGTCTCTTGTATAATTATAAAAATTTTAAAACAAAATATATTCACTATGTCGTTATATCTATTACTATAATCATTATTGACAAACTGTATTGATTTAAATAGGATTATTAATGAACCAGACATCACTCCTAAGTTTTTTATATACGATAAAGCTATGGTTGCGTGTCAGTTATATAATTAAAAGTAAATGAATTTTAGCTTAATGTCAAATGAAAGCTATTTGTTTGCTGTTATTAAAGAAAGTTACATTAGACTCGTAAAAAGGAAAAAAAAACTTGTGTTATTTGTATGTAAATTAATATGAAGTCAATTCTATACTTACTCATGTACGATCTAAGTACGAATTCAATTAATATGAAATATTTAACTTTGCTGTATTATATAGGGGGAACTGGATTTTAATTTGGTAACGTATTTATTCCGAGGCCAGTTCATAGCATTTATTGTGGGGGATCAAGCATGATGTAGATTCATAATAACAACCAAAATAGAATCTGTTATTAATAAGAGCTACGGGAAGTTTTAGGACGTCTGTTCTATGCATAGTTTATCATGAACAGCTTAAATGATCCTGAAAGTATTTTTAGAATCATTTTTTCTCGAACCACGGGGTAAAGAGACCCAATAATATATTGATATAGAGAAAATCCATGTTAAATGTATGCCGTGGACATTTAATTGAACTGTCATCGTGAGCCAAAGATTTTCGATGTCTAATTCCTTCACAAAGTCCTGCATAAATAAACAACTTTGAATCAGCGGTTTCGTGCACGAAATTTCGTATTCAAATTTCATATTCTAAAAGAATTTGAAAATAACCTTTAGTATTCTTCAAGATCATAAAGTAAAAACCTTCTAAATTGTAATAAAATAGATGTGTTCAATTCAAAATATACTCTTACGAGTGTATTGTAAAATTTTATTAAGTATTCAAATATGGGAAAACATACTACACATAAAAGAACCAAACTCTGCAACTATGGTAACAGAGATTTGAATAGGTGAAAATTTCTTTAGCGGCGTTGAGCGATTCTCGATAGGGGAAAAAAATTATAGATTCGCGTTACTAGTGTTATAAAGTCCACTGTCAAGATGCTACAGTATGTGAAGCATAAGATGGCGTTTAAGTAATGGCGCTCAGAGACAAATAAACTACATGAAAATGTACATAATTATTTCTCGGAGCGCTAATAGATGTAAAAAAACAAACGAACGTTAGGTTATGTTACTAATTTCAATCACCGAATTATGAAATATAAACATAAAATAACAGTTTTTCCAAAGTTACGAATTTTCACTTCAGCCGGCAGTACATATTTCTGTCTAGTTTTTTTTATTTATTTATTTATTTGGGAAATACACAGTTAATAACATACACATATGAAATTACATAACAATAATACATAAACCAGTCAAGTTTCCGCTAAAATTATAATTAATGAAAGTAAATATAACAACACTAATACCTCCATCATTACAAGCTATAATATTATGGCAAACACTATAAATTTAAAACTATTTTCAGCATTTTTTTAAGGAACTGATGGGGCATGCAAATATATCAATTTTAGTAAACATCTTATTATATATATCGCACGAACGAAATAAATATGTGTTCTTCACATACCTCGTTCGAGCAACAGGGATTTTAAAAAGTAAGTGGTTTCTGGCATTTGGTCGAGGAACCCTAAAATTATTTCACTAATACATTAATTATTATGTAATATTAGGTACTAACAGTGTTTTATTTATCATAAATATGTTATTGTATGTTGATGTAGGATGTTATTAAATACTTCTTGGAATATGTATATTATATTACATTTTGTGTACATTGTATGAGTTTTTTTTTCTGAGAAAAATTTAAATGCAGTTACGTCACTCGTTTAATATGTGCTTAAAAAATAATGAAGGTTGTAAGTATATAGGTATATTAATTAAACTTAGTAAAAGTATTAAATGATTCTAAATTATATTCCATACTTATTTCCTTATTGAGTTAGGATTTTATATGCTTTGTCTTGAAAAGAGAAATCGTGATTGTCAATGCAGTCGTATTATATCAAGGACAAATAATTAACAAACTACCTACTTTTCCTATTACTGTAACAAATATAGCTATATATATACTAAGAAATATATATAAATCTAAAAGCATAGAATTAAAACATTCAGAGCGGCAGTCGTTGCATGCGGATTAAAGTAAATTCAAGTTGATCTTAAAGGCCTCGTACGTCTTTTGTCACCTGGCGGTGATTACCTGATTCCGTGTCTCACATATATCTTATTGACTCCAATGTTATGCGAGTTTTTGTATGAAACTATCGCTCTTAGCGCTATTATTGTATGTCTAAACGTAAATTACACCAATAAACGGGCCCCTTAATATAGATTATTAATAGCTTCAGCAACCGAACATTGAACTTGGAAGTAATTGGAATTGTTTTGTAAGTAGCGTGCAAAAAATGTTTTGACTGTTATATTGCTATTAGTAATCAGATGTGAGATTATGATTTATCTTTTCTCTTGCCTACTTGATAGTTCAACCCATAGAGTAACAATAATGCTAAGAATAAACTCGTTTAACATTGTAACCAAATATGTGTCCGTGTGTGGGTGTGTGTGTGTGGGTGTGAGTGTGTAAGCAAAGCGACACGGAATTATGTGATTACCGGCACGTAATGAAAGATGGACATACGCGCTCTTTTAATACCAACATAAAATGGCTTCACTTCGAATTTGGGTACTGTCGTTTTGAGTTACAATGTACACAAAACATAATGCAATATACACATTCCAAGAAGTATTTAAAAACATCCTTCATCAACATGCAATAGCATATATATGATAAACAAAACACTGTAGTACCTAATGTTACATAATAATTGATTAATTACTGTAATAAAAAAAAACTACGCAGAAATCGGTACTGCCGGCAGAGTGAAAAAGAGAAAACTAGAAACTAAGGAAAAACTATTTTTTTAATTTTTAGATTTCACAATTTGATGATAGAAATTATTAACATAACCTAACGTTTGTTTTACATCTATTGGCGCTTCTTGGCAATAATTATGTACATTTTCTTGTAGTTTATTCATAATCAAATTATTTATTTATTTATTTGAAATCTAACAGCGTATCATATACCTTAATAGCGCCAGGACTTAAACGCCATCTTATTTATATGCCTCAACCCTAAAATGTGAGCTTAGACAATATAATAACTAATACATGGCCCATCTCTAAATTACCACATATTTTTTAGTCTTGGTTCGTTGTAAACTAAATTAAGTAGGTCAGATAATTTTCAGGATGTGGACTAGTGTTTGTCAAGTAGTAAATTGCATTTCATTCATCGCCATGCCTGTACCTAAATAGCACACACACACCCAAGGCCAGAACCAAACAAATTCTAGGCCCCGCATTTCAGTCACATTCCCCCAACACATTTTTTTACACGATATAAGCTCAGTACTTTTACTACAATCTCACCTGATGGTAAGTGACTATGTGATCCAGGATGGTAATTACACTAAGCCCAGGTACTGGTTCTCAAGTGATGCTGCCGGAACACATCTATTGGTATTTGGCGACAGGTTTTCAAACTTGAGAGTGGTAGCTACCCAGGCGGGCATCCTTAGAAAATGCCCTACCACCATGCTATGGTTTCCTCACGATATTTTCCTTCACCCAAAGCTCAGGTCGGTGGCCGCACTACCTTTGCTATCATCGCTTCGAACGCCATCAATACGGTTTCTGTGATATAAGCAAAAATGGCTGATATAATTAATGAAAGTTACTAGTGTAATAAATAAAAATCAGCGATTTTATAGGTAAATAGTAATTTTGCTTTTAATGTTATTCTTTCGTGCGCTTAGAACGGTATATTTGTGAGGATAAAAGGATATTTGTAGTTAAAATAATATTTTACTGCAATGTGTCACGTTGTGGTATGCATCAAGTAGAGACGTGTATTCAATGGTTAAATTAAACGTTGTTTTAATTCATCTTGTATATTAGTAATGTGATCACTTTACCTATGTCATAAATTAATGATTCCATGAATATCCGTGCTCTAAACTATTCAGAACACAATGTCTGTACCATAAATACATCACATAGAAATAAAAAAATCACTGATTGCTTATTTTTGACATCATAAAGAGTTTGATAAGATTTAAAACAAAATGTGATGAAAACTTAGATGTTGTCCAGTGGTGTCATTCAAGTGCGAAGAAAAAAATCAGAACCAAATTTATATTTCTGTATTTTTTCAGTTGAAGAATTTTTGATAACGACAGTTTATGACTTGGTATGATTATAGGAAATTAAAAAAAATCGAAAACACTACGAAGTTGGTCTAAAGTCTGTAAAAATTTTAGAGTAACAATTTTTGCATGTAAAATTTCAACTATAAATAAAGAAAGTGCATTTTGGCAAAATAATCAGTTCCATTTATATCAAAATGATATTTAAATCATCATTTTACAAACATAAAACTCCACACGAACGAAGGTGAAGGGCACAACGAGATTTTATAAAAAAAAAATCACTAGAAAAATTCAATGTATTATAAATTACAAGCCACTTTAATGAAGTTGCCGATAGCATCAGCTACTAGAAGTTATATAATATCTGAGATTTGCGTTATCGAAGATTAAACATTTTTAAGGTATAAAATTGAAATATTCTAAAAAATCTACTTAAAAATAGGCTCAGAAATGCTTGCAGAAGCTAAATGCTTATATTGATTCGGTTTATATTTTCCATCTTTATCAATCAATTCTATAATTATCTTATTTGTGTTATCTCGTTTTGTGTCTGCCTTCCAGGTTTTGCCGAGAAAATATCGCCGACTATTTTGGCACCGACCTTTCTACACTTCGATTGATATATCCCCTCTAACGTTAGCAATTAGCAATCACAGATGAAATCGTGTTATGATCAAACATTTACGAATAATAACATAAAAAAATACATTAACACGAATCATTTGAGCCATTCAGCGGCCATCGTAAAGTAATAGACGTTATTATGTTTAATTGAAATGTTTCTTTATACAAGTCATATATGGAATTACTAACTAGAAAATAAACATGAGTCATAGAATATTATTAACTAATAATTTTTAGTACTGGGACTGATTTCTGATAAGAGTTAATATGCATTATACTTAAAAGTCAATTAAAATAGACCGTCTCTGTTCACGTAAGTATATACTGTCTGTTTAAAATAAGACGATAATGTTACACATACAGTTGTTTTGATAATTCATGTAAATAAATATATAACTGTATAAATTACATTTACTAATTACTTACTACTGTTAGTTAACTCCTGATCTCAATACAAAAAAAAAATAGAAGTGTAATCTACATGGACTAATAAGTGAGGTCATAAAAAATAATACCGGACTATACGGAACACCTTACAAATGCTTTAAAAAATAAGTTAATAAAATATTAATAAATATTTGAATTGAGTTGTTTGTTACTTATGTATGGAGACTAGATCCCACAGACAAACCGATAATATGATTTTGTTAGATTGAGAATAACACGTTAGAGAAAAAGAAATTCTACATACTACATAAGTATCTAGAAACAGACCGTAAACAGGTTCGCGCGCGTTGACGACTAATGTAGAATGAATCACGATTCCGTTCATAGCGCCCGTTTTTAAAGATTTCGTTAGTGAGGGTAGTTTTCATTCAACAGTACAATATAGAATGATAAACAAATTCCAGAAAATATTACTGGAGTTAGGTTTATGCAGGTTTAAACAAAACAAAATTATTTCTTTAATATTGTAATAGTGTACATAGTTTATATTCTTGAGTGCTTTATTCTCAATTGTAATCGCTTGTTATTAACGGTATCGAACTAAGAACGGTACATTATACGTAGTTATATCGCAAACGTTATCAACATTGTTATCCGAACAAAGTTTGATTTACCGTGTTATACCCTTGCTGGGGAACGACTCGCGTGACTATCTGATATCGTATAGAGAAATGCATTACTTCAGCAATTTCATTTTGATATTAAATAAAAATAACCGTCAAATATTTACTACTGCCATGGTTTTCACTCGATCCTATTATAGTAGATGAGTAAGTCGTAACGTAAATATATTGTTTCAAACTACATCTGTCTGTGTGTTACATTTTCAATTTGCACAATTGTTCACTGCGTAGTATGGTTTTTTTTTAAATAATCATTGGCAAATAATATTTTGATGATCACTATTTTTTGGCCCTAAATTGTTTTTGGTACTAATTGCTCCCGACAAAGACATTTCTCACGAATTTAAAAACTAGCCAGTAAAACCGTCCATTGAATCATTTTTTTTTTTTCCATTTCATTAGTTTAATGTTTTAGGCCTATTTTATAAAGTATAAAATACTATTTTATAAAATAGTAGCCTGTTTTATACCGTTTAAATTTAGCTATCTGCCAAAAAATCCGGAGATTAGTCGTAACAAACAAACAGGGAGATAAATTGTGTTTTGGTATATGTATTCTATATATATTGAAATGATTTCAGTAAAAAGTTATTACTTTGATATTACATACATACACTTCAATTTTATTTATTTGTATAAATAATTAATAATAAATAAGAAGTTCAATATTTTCGTTACTGAAATATCATAAAATATAACGAGTGGTTATTACTTATTACAATACACAACGAGCGCAATGTTTATAACATAGTTTGAAGCGGAATTATCAAATAACATTAACCAAATTATCGACGTGATATTCCCAAAATCATAATAAAAAGGTATTATATATGTTACTTGTAACTACTAGGATTCTTACGGTTCTTTTTCAATTTCCTTATTAATAATCAAATTAACAAACAAAAAAATATTAAGTTCCTGTCGGCGTTTGCTTGTGCCTGATAATTACACCGAATTGTATCACCTAATTTCTGTAGGTTTTGTACTTTTGTATTCGTGTAAGATTTTTTAATTTATAAAACTTGAAAAATAGTTTTCGGTATAGTTTTGACTTGTCTACGTTGCACGTTATTTGAAACTACGTATTAAAAAATCGACCAGTACTAAACAAATATTAACTTAGAACATATGGAGAACGTTAAATCCAACTTAACGTACGATATTAAACTGGTTAATTTTAGAAAAGAGAAAAGCGCACGCACGTGTTTTTCGCTAACTATAAAACAATATGAGTAGCAATTATAAATTGGTTCAGAAAATCGCTTTGCGCAGTGAAGTACGATTATTACTTTTTTTTATAAAAGAATATACCAAAATTCTAACGAAAGAAACCCTCAAAAAGTACTATTTTTTCATTAAAAATATTAATGAGTTTCTGACGTTCCCCTCGAATCTTACGTTATTCTTGAATGGCCCCTTACGATTTATATTTTATCTATAATTATTTCTATATTAAATATCACAATATTACCTATGTATTTGTATTCGAAACCGGGTTATCGTACTTATCTACGATTAATCCAATCAACTGTTATTGTTTTTAGGTTAATTCTATTAATAAATCTTCGTCATCGATATAAAACTTTCTGAAACATAGTTCTCAAAATGTGTTATGCTATGCTATTAATATCTGTATACTCTTTCGTTTATATTTCATTATGCGATTATATATCTAAGACCTATTTTGGCATCACTATTTATTATTTTATATTCATTTCATGTAGGTAAAATTTTGTAAACGCTCTTAAACAGTTATGAAGCGTTTTTCTGAGAAACCGTGTTTAATCATCTATAAATATCGCAGTAAATGTATAAGTAGGTAGACTAGATAATAATGTCTACGTTTAAAACACGGTTATAGATACACTAATATGCGCACGATTTTCATCGTATTATATTCTAATTTATAAGCCATGTTAATTAAAAAAAAAACACCTAATAGTTTCGTGAAGAAATAAAAGCATGTAAATTTCTTTGGAAAATATTTAAAGTCTTATTATATATAATTATATTCAGTTGTTTTTTTTCTTTCTTACCTAGCTAGCGCTGTTGACCGGAATGGCCTTTACAGCTTCACCGTGACTTTGGGGGCGAGTGCTGAAGGCATTCAGCCGCAAATACTTGTTGTTGTTGAACTCACTAAATGTTGTTTGCCGGAAGGGCCTTAGCTTCACGGAAGCGCATAGGGCTAGCGTAAGGACACTAGAGTGGTGCGGATTTCGGCTTGCACTGCTATCCGGTACATTTCGCGGAGTTTGCCCTACCCTATACCTATAGTGGTAAAGGGTAACTAAGGGTCTCAAGGTCCCTTACAGAACCAAAGTGCCTGTTTGTATTGTGCAGGGGCATGGAGTGCAGTGTAATGTTATAATGTTAGTGCATGAAAGTGTTACAGAAGTGTCACAGGTACCGAAGCCTCTCCGATCGGGGATCGCGACATATGAGGGTGTATGTTGGATGAAACTCTGGGGTGGTACATTAAACTCAAATTAATTATTTCACAATAACAGTGTGATGATGGAACTTATTTTCTAATTTGTTTTTAAATCCTCATAACTCATCTCAACACAACATAGACATAATTATACATATACTCGTACATGCAGAAAATCAGTTTATAAACACATGAGAGGCATTTTTCATTATCTTTGTTCTAGTTTTGTTTTTGCTTATTTATATATGTATAGATATATTTGACAGCTTGTGCTGTCGATATCCTAAAAATAATTATGTCTTTATTAACTTAGGATTTACAAAAACTCTGCCAAGATATAATCTATCACTATATTTCAAAAAATAGTTATACAATATTGTTCACCATATAATCTTGTATCTTCACTAGATTCTCCACGTGGTTAGTTATTGCCGAATATCCAAAAATTCACATAGGTTATATATATATATATATATAGCTAGAACGCTTCGATAAGTGGATACTCAGCTTGATTATTTATTACACGTAGATATTTACACAAATTAATGAAAATAATCAAATTCGAAACTTTCAATCAATGCGGCTTAAGAGCGTAGCCTAGAGGGGTACAACAGAAAATATAGTACCAACATAATAAATTCAACTCGTTTCCAATAATTACCCGATATAAAATACTCTTGTAAAATGAAAGCAAAATGTTCCGTAAATATACGAATGAATACCTTTACGAGTTTAACCTTTATTTTATTTTTTTCGTACAAACGTAATACTTATTTGGTTAATTGCGAAAGACGTCAGAGTTTGCACTTAACGTGATGAGATGGCCATTAATTTGTTGATAAGTAGAGCTGCGGGGTCCTAATCACTTAATTGGTCGCTCTTTCTAGAGTTTGACACAATCAATTGTTATCAGTAAGCGACACGACTGACGACGCAGTTCATTTCGTCCTGGTTGGATTAATTTTCTGAATGTTGACCGCGCCTCTGTCACGCCCTGTACACGAACTCTGCTAATTAATAGAGTTTTCGATAGACTTGCGAATGAATCGTTGACGCGAACCGCTGTAAGGGCTCACATTACAAGCACCATTAGCATAACTATAAGCCCGTCAACGAGTGTGGAACTAGCCACCCTACTCCCTTCTCAATGATATATTACTTGCTCGATTAATGCACTGGAACACTAAACTTACCCTTGTTAAGGTCGCCGATGTTTGTTCTTATATTATGATTAACAATAACGTGCTCAACCTAATAGGAACATGATGGATCTTCCGCGAATAGGAACTAATGGAACTTTACTTTCATTCCAAGAAGCTAATGATATATTTCCATCATCGTTTTTAATGTCTGACCTCCCTTTACCTAGATAGGTTTCAAGTTAATTGTCGTTATTTGGATCACCACAGTAAATATATCATAGTGTTCTTACTTTTCATTTACAATAATCAGGCCTGATGTCAGTTGATAAGATTGATTGAAATTAATTAGCAATAATCATACTCAAATTAATAGGTACATATGTATGACATTTACACATTTAGAAGCATATAATTGTCGTTTCCAGATGTGCAACAAACGAACGGCCCGATTATCACACCATCTCGAAGCGAAATTATATTACAAAAGGGACAAAATTACACACTATCATGTAAAGGGAAAAGCGAATTGCAGTTTAAAAAACAACAAGACATACCAGAGGAAGTTTTCGCTCCATTTTTTATGCAACAAAGAACAGTCACATCATCAGACCCAGATTATCCATTTGAAACGTTTCTAGATTTATATAACATTGATCAGTTTGCAGTAGGTTTTTATGCATGCTACGACAATACAGTGAATGTTAGCAATATACTAAATAATCTCACCGATGAACCGAATAATACTCAGCATGTTTCCTTCATTTACATTTACGTTAATGGTGAGAACACATAAATTTAAACTGATCTTATTCAATCATTAATCGTGGCGAATCTCTGCATCATTATTAAATTATATTTTAGGCTCTGATAGTTTGCTTGCACCCATGAGAGAGGTTATTATATCGAGACAAGATATGATGTTAATTGAATGTAGACCAACAACAGCTGATGTTAAAGTCTCACTGACTTCGGTATGTATTAGTTAATAAAACCGAAAAATTATTATTACGTTTAAATGTAACAAGAATTGACATGAAACAATATATTAGATAATACATTTAGAAAATGTAAAGATATTTTAAAATTAATCAAAATAACGCTCTGTTAAATTTGCTTTACGCATCTGCATGGTCCTTGATTAATTACAAACATATTTATTATCAAATGGGGCAAAGTTAATGAGTTTTCTTCACAAATAGAATATTATTTACTCGTAAAAAGTCCTTGTTACATTATACGGGAATAGGACATAAATTAAGATTTGACAAAAATATAAAATAAATGGATAAATTGCGAAAACCAACGTTGTCTCATAGAAGGCTTGTGAATGATAATAACTAACGCTTATAGCTAAAAACAAGTATACCCAACAAATACTAAAGCATGAAAGTATGTTAACTACAGTTGTATTCTTTTTCATCATTTCTTAACAGAATTTTTAACATTCAGGACATGGCAGAATTTAAGATAATTAAATATAGTCCTAAAATAGGGTACATTATCGATGGTGAAGACCTCGTTGATGATTCGTTTACAGCTTTCAATTGTGACTTTGTAACACCAGCCCGAAGGACAAACAAAGAGATTTACGTGCGAAAATGTAGGTGATTAGAACATGCTGTGCCATTTTTATTACTATCCTAAACATCACGTTCACGAGAAAAGGAATAAACCTTGGTAACATAAGTACATAATTTCTATCATACACACGAGTAATAGTTTTTGTACAAATTTCATTAAAAAAAAAAAAAGTATAATTTTTTTTTCGTGGAGGTGATACGAATGTTGTTCAATTTTAATTTTAAGACTCTGAAACATAACAACGAAACGGACAAAATTTAATAAAACCTCAGACAGACAAATTAAAATTGAAGAACACAAACTTATAGATTATTAAAATATCCGTACTAACCATTACAATATTTATTTGGAAATAATACCTAGCAGAAGAACAAGCCACTAGAATATTTAAAATACACTCCAAAGATTGGGTATTTTCTGAAACGGTGTGGTAGGTCAGCTTACAAATGCGAAGGACAACGTGGATTACAAAAGCAATGGATATCTATACGTTGTAAGTAGCGCTACAATCTTGATGTCACTTAACAAGGTAGCGTGGTGTGATTGGTTTCATTCACTGGACAAGTTCTTATTTACTCTGTGTTTTATGTGACCAGCTTGATGCTTGACGATAATACCTTTTTGATTTTCTTCTTCTTTGGTTGTTGCTCTGTATTTTCTGTATGCATGAATATGTTTATGTAAATACTAATTTACATTTAACTAACACCTTAAACTTTTAATATATATTTTTTAAGTTCATGTTATTTGTTCAATTTAACGGCCCAGTATGTTTTTTTTTTGTTTTTCTGAATGATACATTTATATTATTTATTTATTGAACATTTAGGATTTAAGCTGATAATATATTTACCATAAATATTTCAAGAATACATTATCTATATTTTTTTAATCTAGAAAATACTTCAGTTTAACGATTGTTATGTGTAGATAACATTATTTTCAAAATCCATACATATTATGGTTGTTTAACACAATTGCTTTTAGAATTTTAGTCTCATTTTATTCTTAGTGTTTAAAATGATTTAATTTGATTCCGAGTTTTTTATGTACTACTTTTTTACATGCTACTTTAAACCATGTATTAATTTGTTTTCATTTACAGATGTAAAACCACCACCAGTGCCTTTGGTTTCCGGTGGTTTGACGTATTTTCTGAAAGGTGAAACATTTTCAATCAATTGTACTGCACAATACGAACGTGGTCTTGTTGTTAATCTAGAATGGGAATACCCAAAGAATGCTCCAAAGGTAATTAATTACACGAATAGATACATTGAGCCATTAGTGAACTTCGAATTAATTATCGGATAATAATATGACTATATAATTTTAGGATAAAATTATCAGCACAACAAATGCATATGATAAGGTGAATAGCATATTATATCTTAATGTAACAGTCGTTAATGCAAGTAGTGATTACAATGGGACTTATACTTGTATATCGAGTAATAGCTGCGGTAAAGAACCAAGAAGTTTTACAAAAAAATATCTCGGTAAGTGAAACAAAACTGATGTGATAGCAAAAATTCACTATATCTATACTAACAAATAAAATTGAAGTGTCTGTCTGTAATATCAAAATAACTTTTTACTAAATAAATATGAATGTACATACGGCATCTATCAAAAATACAATTGGGGCTTTTTCTGGCAGATAGCTGAATTTAGTCTGGGTAACATATACTTTTATTTTTGGAAAATTATTAGGGTTCACGACCTAATGAAGGTCGCGGGAATCCGCTGGATGCGGGTCGCGCAAGACCGGTTGCCGTGGAGATCTTTGGGGGAGACCTATATCCAGCAATGGACATCTTTCTGTGAATGGATGGATTAGGTTGGTTCAGCGTGAATAAATTAAACCTTATGAAATCATGATTAAAATCCGATTGAATGCATAGTTTATATATATTGGTTAGTTAATACTATGTATACTAAATATGATTATATATAATATTTTTATGAGCTGTCTATAGATACCCTCCATATAGATTTTGTATGGCAAAAAATTATGAAGTCATTTTTGATAATTAAATTAACTATCTATTGATTTCAAAGCAACAAAAAATCTAATTTGAAGTTAATTGTAAATGATAGGGTTTTCAGAGCTAAAATAAAATGTTCTAAATAAATGTTCTAATTAGCACCGTAGGTAGCATAATGGGAATGAATGTGAACACGTAATATATATTGGAAAAAGATAGTACATTAATATTTGTTGTTTTAACATTTCCAAACATTACTTATCCATTGGGTATTGTTTATTCCGTAAGTATTAGCATCATATTGAAGTGAGAATATTCCATTCATTATTTATCTGATAATCTTGTTCGGAACTTGCCTTATTAAACTTAATGATAATATCCACCAAAAACCCAGGAATGGAGGGAAAAAGGAGAGTACAAGCCGCGCAGCCTTTGTCGAGACTTCTCTCTTGTAACCCGCTTACTGATTTTGCTTATAGTCATCTTCCCTGCATATTTCTATTTTAGTTAACTTTATAATATGTAGACTAGGTTTATTGTCAGATTACATCGCGAGCCGCAGTTTGACTACCAGTTGATATATAAACATATATAAAATATAATTTATATGTGGAAAAAAAAATAAATGGCGTAAATGCTAGTTACATTGATTTATAAATAATATTTGAAATAGTTATGATTGTGTTTTTCTTGAAAATTATTACTTAATACATTTATATATAATTTTAGATGCACCATTTATAATATTACATAAAGGAAATGGAGATGGTATAACAGAAACTTCACAACCATTTTTAGTGTTGCAATTGGAAATTAACGCGTATCCCCCTGTAGATGTTAATGTGTAAGTTATTATGTAATCTTTATGTGTTAATGATTCAAGATATAGACTTAGTAATATTTCTTTTCCTTTTATCTGTCTTATCATAGAGCAATTCGTAATTTGTAATGGACATTGATTTTTGATGGATGTTCTATTATTTGTATGGAAGGTTTTTTGGAATCAACCGTCTGCAACTAAGATTATAATCATTCTATACGAGAATATTCACTAACTGGTGTACAATTTGGAAATAAAATAGAAATTTTTGGTATGCCAGTGTGCACTGTCGACTACCCCTTCAAAATGTAATATTAGAACCAAAATTTTTAGCAATACTCGTTTATTTCTAGAATACACCATTTCATTATAAAATCTTTTTCATTCGGTGTAGCGTTTATAGATTTTTTTTCCACTTAAATTTAGATATTATTTAGAAGTAAGCCCCGTATTCGTCTGAGTTATCGAAATGTTGATTTGATATCAGTACACCTATATACATAATAGCTAAAACAATGTTTTTTGCAAAACTGAAATGTTTAAAGGGAATTATAATAATATTTCAGTTTTAAAGACGGTAAAGTGATCAACACTAAGGATGCAAAATTTAAGCTAACCAGAAGATCTGACACCGGTGATGCCATATTAAAAATCAACAATTTAAACTTATTAGATACTGCGAATTACACGTTAGTCGCTCGAAATAAATATAATATGTCTAAAAATATGACGTTTGATGTTAGAGTTGCAGGTAAGTTACATATTTTCTCTTAAACTATAAAACCACGGTAGTCATATAATACTATGAAACACTAGCGTTTAGGTTTAGGTCTAGGTTTTAAATATAAGGCATAAATAATTTATTTTGTTTTATATACGAGTATGTGAATTAATAGCTGTGTGTTGGCAGCTAAGAATAGTACCACCCCATATCTTTCGGTGGGTGTCGTAAAAGGCGACTAAGGAATAAACCAGGGGATGGGCCGTAGCATCTTCGAAGTACCTTTACTAAGTACTTTTTGGGAGAGACCTATAAAGGACGTCTTGTAGTTGAATCAATCAATCAAATGTGAAATAATTAATTCATCCTAAGCACAGAAAGTAGCCAATTTTTTTTCAGACTAATTTAAAATGTAAAGTTATATATTAGAATGAATCCATACATGGTTTAAGGTCTTCTATTTATGTTTTGCAGTCAAACCAAATGTTACTTTTGGACCGGATAAAAGGCGTTTGGAGAATACAAACGTGAGTCTTATGTGTCAAGTTACAGGTTATCCTTTACCTAAGATAACATGGATTTTCTCAAACGGAGAGGAAGCAGAAATGGTACAATCATTTATTTCAGCGGCACACTAATAAGGCCGTTTTGACATTTGTCCGTTCATGAAGTTTCGTGTAAATTAATACCACTTTTGGTTGAACAAATAATTGATGTTCTTTATTTGCAATAGTGAAGTGAGAACAGTGAAAATAGCAGTATGAACGAATCTGATTTAAAATGGCCTTTTGTGGCACTTTTTTTTCTGCCTCTATTTGTATTAATTTTCTTTCTTGCAATTGCATGTATGTATAAGTTATATTCATTTTCTTTCCAATTCTCAGTTCATTTAGATATCGATTAAAAAAAAACGATTTTAAATTGACATTTACGTCACTATTGTATTCTGTCAAAACGGCCATCATAGTGTAGCACTTATATAATATTTGTTTTATCTTATTGAACGTAATAATTTTTTTTTAATTTTAGGAATCTTCGAAATTAGTTTTACATTCACTTTATGAAGCTACAGCGATTCTGAATACTTTGGTACGCGAATCCGGCAATATAACGTGCAGGGCGACGAACAGTAAAGGAACGAATTCTGTAACTCGATCTCTATTTGTTTACGAGATACCAGATGGTTTTGGTATCGCGGATCCTTATGAAATATGGTTTTCGCAAAACGAAAATGTAGCACTAAAGTGCATTGCTTCAATTTACGATTATTCGAATGTTACGTGGCTGGACAGTAATGGTGAAGTATGGGAAAATATGGGTGTGTATATATATTTTTTTATTTTCTCTCTCAATTCTAGACACTGTAAATCATCTATTTACATCAGCAGTCGTCATCCTTATTATACATTATAGACGCGGTTCACGTTTTACGTATGCAGGATCCCTCTTCCCATAGTAAAGCGTAATAAATGGTATTTTTAATGTGAAACATCTATAGCCGCACGTAAAACCGATTTCTGGCGTGGCGACGCATGCCGTGGCGACGCGTCGCGGCAACATCGAATATAAATATTACCGAAGTCACTGATTAAACGAATTAAGTAGTCACGATTTGAAATAAATTCGTAAATTTTTGTATTGAATGAAAATAAATGTTTATTCAATAAATAGTCATCGTTATCTGGAAAAAAAAATCTTAATATTTTATTTTATCATTATGACATATTTAGTTCCTATCACAATCTGTTCTTTTCTGCATATTACTTTTACAAAATAATGTCGATGTTTCACATCTGCCAGGCGTCCCGTGACGGCTCACATTTTTTTTTAATGTGTTTAACCTATTACTGTATTGCTTAGACAATTATTTTAACAATTCCAGTGGAATACAAGCGGAGCAAATTTTCATATATCGCTACGTTGAAAATAAATCAGATTTCATTAAATCACGCCGGTAATTATACGTGTCAGGGAACAAAACTGAATGGTGGTGAACAAGTAAATGAAATGATTCCGATAACTGTTGCAGGTTGGTTATATGTTGCCGTATGCAAACTAAGTACTTGGTAAAATATTCCTTTTGCGGTTAAATTGGTGAAATACGTATGTCTAACGTTCTCTTATTCATTTATTTTTCGATGTTGGAACTTTAATTTTATTCTTAACTTTCAATTGCGCAGAAAAAAATCCGTTTATCAAATATATTTATAACAATATCAAATATGTTAAATTCAATTAAGGCTATGAAATGCACATACCCACACCAAGACAACGCGCTCTTTCATTCATTTCAAAATAGAGAAAAGATACTTTTATAGTACATAGTATAGTATGATACATAAATAAAGATTGCAAATGTGTAACGTTCTGTTATAATTTTATACCTGATACAGCTCTACAATCGCCAGTAATAAGAGAACCTGCAATCGATAAAAATGAAGAATATTTCCTCGGTCAACTAGCAGAACTACACTGTCAGGCTGATGGGGTACCGCCACCAAAACTACAATGGTATATGGTAAGACATATTTTGTAATATTTTTTATATATTCCACGTATCTATATAGTTCTGACCTTTTTTTTTCTTTATTTTAGGCTTAGTCGATTGACCAACTGTGTCGCCATTATAATTTTCATCTCGCTGTCTCTTTTGATTTGTAGCATCTCCAACCTTGTTGATAATGTTATATAATAAAAATAAAATAAATAAAAAAGCCTTTAATCTATAACTTATAACTTAAATGACACATTAAAATACAGAGAATTTAAAGAAAAATTAAACTAATAGGTTATAGTCGCCTCCTCGGCGTAGGCCTCCCCCATTACCGACCATATTTCCCTGTTCCTTGCAATAGTGGGCCAGCCTGGGCCAGCGCGCTCTCTAAAGATGTCTTCTCATCTTCTAAACGGTCTGCCTCTTTTCCTTTGGCTACTTCTAGGCAGCCACTCAGTACTTAGCTTTGTCCATCTATCGCTTTTCATTCTAGATACGTGTCCAGCCCAGTTCCATTTCAATTTCCTTATCCTTTTTATTACGTTCGTTATTTTTGTCTTACTTTTAATAATTTTGTTACCAACTCTATCTTTTAACCTTATTCCCAGCATACTCCTTTCCATCTTCCTTTGGCAGACAGCTAGTCTATTATCATCTGCTTTTTTCAAAGACCAACTTTGACATCCATATGTCAAACATGGGAGAATCGTTGCTTCATAAAGTTTCCTTTTCCTAAAATCTATTAAATATATAATATGTTATCATTTCACAGGATGAAGAATTATTAACGAACGGGACCAATGTTAATATTTACACGAACAATATAAATCGGACTAGTATTAATTCGACTGTAGTTATATCGAAATTTCAAAAAGAGAATCAGGGTAAATACGAATGTGTAGCTCTTACGGAGACCGAACAGCAGAGGAAATATTATATGCTCACAGCTAAAGGTGATTTTTTTTTCTATCGATATAGTGACCTTAGTGCTAAATGTTAAACGAGATATATATCTTTTTTTTTAACTGACCGAACGATATTGATCAGAATGGCCTTAACAGCTTCACCGGACTATGAGGCGAGCGCATAAAGCACTCAGGCAAAAAATGGTAGCCAGAGCAAGAGCACCAAAACGGTGCTAATCTTGGCTTGTGCTTAGGCGGAATTTTCCACGCGCTAAACTAACTGTTAGCAAAACTGTAAAGCAAAAAAGGTTACAGGCTTAAAAAAGGTTTACAGAACCTATGTATTTTTACACGGCTTTGACTACAATCTCATCTGATGTTTAGTGACGATGTGGTTCAGGATAGTAAACACACTAAGCTTAGATACTCTGGTTCTCAAGGGATGCTGCCGGAACACACCTGTTTGTATTTTGTGACAGGTTTTTTAAATTGAGGGTGCCAGTTACCCAGTCGAGCATTATTAGAAAATGCTTTATCACCATGTTATGCTGATACGATGTTTTCCTTCACTGAAAGCTTAGGCTGGTTTTCAGAGTTGGAGAGGTGGGTTTGAACCTGTGTCCTTAGACGTGAAATCTGACCGCACTAGCACTCACCTTATGGGTAGTGTGCAAGTGTGTGTGTGTGTGTGTAGTATGATGCGTGATCACTGGATGGCACTGACGGCGGCTATAAGCCTCCCCAGTTGGGGATCGGACTATGTCTTGTGCAACTGGCGAAAAGGGATGCGGAGCGTAAGATATGTCTCGTCTATTTCTTGACATATGACAGTTTACGAAAAATTATGAGATTGCATGTGCAGATAATTATACTTAAAAATTTTCGTATGTAATATTTCTGTACAATTTTGTAAAATGTATTAGTAAGGAAATCAAAGTTCTTATACCCCAAATTGGGTTGGCAAAAAGAGTTGGCCTAATTTTTTAACATAAAAAAAAAAAATGAGAATTAATAAGTAAATAGTGCTTAGGTACGTAATCACTAGTGCGTAAATGCATTTCCCCCCGTCAAAAAAAAAAAAAGGGACGTAATCACTATTCAAACCCCTCCATCCCCCATGTCATCAAAAATAAACAAAGCATATACTCTTTCTGTCCTCCATTGATGCTTACGTAATACGGGAGAATAGGAATTAAAACGGTTTAAACATTATGAAAGAAAGATAGGAAAATATAGGATGAATATAGAAAAAAAAATAACTAAAAACGTCCCTGATTATGTTAGGTTATATGAACACTATAGAAAAATTCTTGCACGGCCTTAGATATTTTTCGTGCTTAGGGAAACTTAAGTGCTCAATATAAGCTGACAGAGCTCTGATTATAATCTTCGATATCTCTCAAGATATAGTTAAGATATTGCGTACTATATTTATACCATATCGCGTGCCAAATGCAAAAATGACTTATAATTTTTTTTTAAATCGTTACATACATATCTATAGGTTTTGCCTATATCTATATCTATGCCTATATCTATAGGCATGTGAGATCAGTAGCTATGGCAGAAGGTATACCGTGTCGATTGATTTAGGTTCAAATCCATTTATAACAGTCTACAATGTTTCCTGATGAAATTAAAACATTTTCTAATGCCCACCTAACCACTTTTAAGCTACCACTACCACCACCAAGCACCAAGCTACCACTTTTAAGGTTGTAATTTGTTGGGAAGTGTCTTTACTTACTTGAGAGGCAGTATTTCTAAATGTAGCGTTTTCACCATCTCAGACCAACATTGTCACTTAACATCAGATGGTATAGTGGTTAAAGTGCCGAGCTTATCTATTATATAAAGAACCGATTTTGAAAATTCTTTTTGTAAAGGTACACTACATGTGAGATATAGAGTCTTTTTTTAATTAGTGATTCCAATATGACGTGTGGTGTAGTTCGTGTGGCTTAAGAATAGTACCACCCCATATCTATCCATGGGTGTTGTAAAAGGCAACTAAGGGATACACCAGGGGATGGGCGGCAGCATCCTATGAGGACCTCAAACACCTACTGCGATCGCCAGCTCGCCTGACAAGGGTGGCGATTATTGCAATTCCCTCCTTATCTTTGTGGGAGACCAAGTCCAGCAGTGGACGCCTTTACGGTTGGATGGATGGATATGCCAGTGCGAAGCTGGGTCTAGTAGCTAGTACAGTATATATAGAATTAGAGACATAAGTGCTTTAGGCTTTCATACTTTTGGCAACCTTATTCATACGCTGTTAAATATATACTTGGTCTAACTCAGTGTCTCAACCTTATTTTCCTCTACGTCCAATTAGTGAAGCTCCGATCTTATTTTTTGTTTTGCCTTTTTAGACTATACATCATTTTAATCTGCCCACGCCCTCTCTGCGATATCTCAATGCCCTTTAATTTGCTCTCGGTTTTCTATTTGGGGGCCGTTATCGCCCACGTTGACTAACTGATGGGAGATCTCGTATTTTTTTTATTCAAACTTGTAATGTTCATTCAGTAAATTAATAGCCAACCTTTTTATTGTAGAACTGACAGATTACACGATGTATTTAAGCTCGATCTCGGTGATAATATTCGCCTTGATCGTACTGGTAGTGTATTTAACGTGGAAGATTAAGAAAGAGAAAAAGTTCCGCAAGGAGTTAGCGGCGGCTGGACTGCTGTACTTCAAGGAAGGTGCCGCCGGTTCCCTGAACCCCGAACGCGGTATTGACGAACAGGCAGAACTGTTACCTTACGACGATAAGTTTGAATTCCCCGCGGAGAAATTAATTTTAGGTAAGATTTAAAAATATAT
This sequence comes from Samia ricini, assembly GCA_014132275.2. NCBI lineage: Eukaryota > Metazoa > Arthropoda > Insecta > Lepidoptera > Saturniidae > Samia > Samia ricini. The sequence goes on along the minus strand of AP028159.1, from coordinate 25,210,782 downwards.
ATATAACATGTTAATATATTCAATGATTTAATTAAAATAATTCAAGTAACATGCTCTTGGCTATTATTTATGACTTCATTCAATAATACACTCATAACTCTTTATGTACCTATACTATTGTATGAAGAGGTAAAATGGTTTTTTTTTTGTTTATTATGAACAAACTGAAAATCTACTTAACCTATTTTTAAAATTCTTTCTTCAATCTACACTATACTAAAATTTAATATTACTAAATAATGTGACAAAATATATATAAGTTTTAAGTTCCTAAGTTTATTACTGGATTTCACTTTTTTTTTTCGTAAACGCTTGGAAATAAATTACATTCATGTAAAATAATATATGGAGTTTCTAACGTCGGATTCTGTGAATTTGCAGTCAGCTAATTACAAACGGTATAGGGTCATGTTCATGACATAACTTTTAAATAGTCGACCGTTTTTTTCGCATAATTTTCGTGATGTAGATATTGTTTCGTTGTATAGTGACCCTTATTAAAAAAAACAACTGATATATATATATATATATATATATATATATACTAAAATGTACTCAGCGAATGGACCTATGATTAAAAAAAGAAGAATTAATATCGCCTCAGGGGTTCTCCAGTTATAATAATGAGAATGGAGACAGAGGGACCGTGTTTTATCTCTTTATCTTTTCCATACATTATAGTATAAAAAACTACATGTCTCACTGTCCGATATTTGGCTTTTATTTGAGAACCACTGTATCGATTTGTTACATGAATCTTTAACTAAACGTTCTTAATATATTCAATATACTTTATAATGCAGTGTTAAATTTTATTCGCGAGCGAGGGCGCGGGTGTAGTTCGCTTAGTTCATATTGTAAAATATAGATAGATATCATGGCTGCTGGTATCTTACTACAATACGTTAGAAGAGTAGGCACTTAATGAACATATGTGGAAGTTATATACACTCATTATATATATATTGGTGGTATAAACATATGTACATTACAGTACGTACATTAATCCTTAAACGATCTGAGTCATTACAATAATTTTGTTAATGTATTGTTTAATGTGCTCTGATGATTCACTAATGTAGATAGATAATCATAACATGTGCCCTATATTGAACAGTTGATATTAAAAGGGCGGTTAATAAGTGTAACAAAAGCTGATGTGGAAAAAATACACTAATAACTTATTATCGTATTCGTGTTGTCCTACCAACTGTTTCTTATTATGTAACCCGTAAATGCTACATCAAAGTAATGAATACAATTACGTCACTAGAAGTACAGTTTGTGGCAAATTATTATGGATTGTAGTTTGTTATATTCTCGAGCTGGGTTAAATTATTTTAATTTAGATTTAAATTTAAATGGAATGCAATTAATCTCAGTTTGTTGAAATTCGTTATCAATTATCAAATAATGGTATTACAACATTGAACTTTAACAAAAAACCAAGAAAACTATATGAACTCCGACACTCACAGGTCATAATTATAGATAAGGATCACCCTTAATCACCATCATCAATAAATAATGAGATTACTTTTCTACATTTCATAATGTAAAATATATTATTTACACTTAAACAATAAACTAGATTATTTGTTATTTTCATTATCTTAGTACCTAATAATGGTATGTATTATTAATAAAAAAATATCTACGAGGTTTTTGTTTTAAGCACTACGTGCCTGGTGCCGGTTTGATGAAAAAAAAATCTCACTATTCATTTTATTTGATGTTCTATTCTTAACGCTCGTGAGACAAAAAAAAGAAAAGTAGCTTAGGGACAAAGGAGTAAAAGTCTTCCATTCTTATCTTTGCCTATTCATACATAAAAAATCAAAGATTAAACAGTCTATAGCTATTCACGAGATTTAGTCTTAAAAAAAAAACATTCAATAAGTTTTTTCCATCAAATTTTCAATAACGATTACTTTAATCATTAGTTGAATGTTGGAATTAAGTAAACACTAGGTAAAATAATTTAGTCATACTAGAAAATATGATTACCTAAATAATTTGGCCACGCACTGTACATTTTTTTTGTATTTCGGATGGTACGATTTTTGAAAAGAATATAGGATGATATAATAGGTATTATTAGACTAAGGTGTTGTTTTCGGTCACAGGGAAACAGTTAGGGGCCGGTGCTTTCGGCGTTGTGTACAAGGCCGAAGCGCGCGGCATTAGTGACGCTGAAGAAAACACTGTTGTCGCTGTGAAGATGGTGAAAAAAACTGCTGACAATATGTACATTAAAGCGTTGGCCTCCGAACTAAAGATCATGGTACATCTCGGCAAACATGTCAACATCGTCAACTTACTCGGAGCGTGTACTAAACATGTTGGAAAACGTAAGTTATAGATAGTAATTTACTATTTTATTGATTGATTTAATCGAAAGACGTCCACTGCTGGACATGGTGTCCCCCAGAAGGGGGGTGGATGCTATAATCGTCACGCTTGGCAGGCGGGTTGGCGATCGCAGCAGATGTTTGTGGTACTCGGTGGATGCTGCTACCCATCCCCTGGTTTATCCCTTAGTCGTCTTTTACGACACCCATGGGAAGATATAGGATAGTACTATTGTTAGCCGACACCACCCGGCAGTACTATATTTTACATTTTATGCCACTATTTTTAATATCTAATACGATTTTTTTTACCTGTATCGATACTAAAAAAATCTCTTTGTACCTTATATAATCCTATAAATGTTAAAATCGTATTAAATCTGTTTCAGTCTAGTCAAATTTATTCTTAATATTTCACTATAGGAATAACATTTCAAATATTTTCAGCAACGTAGTTAAAGTGATAACGCAAAACCGAAAGTTCTCTATTATTCTCATAAAACTTTATTATTTTATATAACAAAATATATAGTTAAATCTGGCGAAATAATATATCTATTATTGTAGAAAAAATCATTTAATCTGTTCATTAGTTCTGAATTCATAAGCCAACTAATCAACATATAGGCAAGAAGATAAGTAAGAAAATGTTTTTGATATATTTTTATCAAGCTTGTGTTGGGTTATATGCCATGTAGAATGATTACTTTGTTAGCCAATGTAGTTTTTTTATTTATTTAATTAATAAATAACGTTAATAATAGTTTATATAAAGTATTTATTTTATTTATTCTATACTAAATTTTGATGTTTTCAGGCGAATTGATTGTTATAGTAGAGTACTGCAAGTTCGGTAACATTCATAATTACATGCAAAAACACAGGGAAGTGTTTATTGACCAGTTCACTGATAATAAAGAGAAAATTCTAGGCAAAGTGAATCGAGGTTTTTCAAGCAGCACCGGGAGTGCCGGGTAATATATTTCTTACAAATAATGTAATAACACTAATTACGTGAAAATCTAAAGAATTCTCCCAAACATTAAAACAATACTAACAGAGTGTTACAATAGTGAAGTGAACTATTTTTAAAGTCTCATCATAAAGCTTCATAACTACTGAGAATAAAATTATAATCTAAGATAAATAAACTTTAATAAGTATTCAAGGTCAAGTTCAAGGTTCATCCTACACAGAGAGCGTATTATATTAACGTATGAAGTCACATGGTACGTGATTCGTATAAGTTCTATACTACCTGCCTCGGTAGCGCAGTTGTATTACGCTGCGACTGTCGTTCTGAGGTCTCGGGTTCGATCCCCACGGTCGGGTCAAGTGGTATTGCGTTTTTGTACTCAATATCATCCCGGATTTTGGAATTTGTGCCCGATATGGCGACAGGCTCGCCCCCTGTCACGTCTGGGACGAAACTAAGCTCGGCGAAATGTGGGTGGTGTAGTTCGCTATTTCACCTCTGCCTAACTCTTCGGCGATAACAGGCGTGAGCTTATATTTATGTATGTATGTCTATACTAACAATCATTTCGCGCAAAAGGGATACAGGGTTCCCTCTCAATTCCCCCTCAAAAACTTTAAACACTGATATCTTAGAATTTAATTTGCCGAGTTAATTTTTTTCCACTATACATTTTATATAACTAGCGGGCGCTCGGTTTGTGTACCGTGTTTCTTGTATCGTTATTAGTCTTACCACACGAAATTACGAAATAAAAAATTGAAAATCTATATAAGCTCCTACAGCTCCTTGACATAGACATTTCTGCGTACAAAGTTTCATCAAAATCTGTCAAGTTAAATTCAGACATACACGCAAACAAACAGACATTTTTTCACCTCTAGATTCGACATGAATAACGGTTGAAGTTAATAAAAATAAATGTACAGACAAACTTCAGTTTTATTCTTGAATTTTGAATATCGATTATATTCTTCACTTAGTCTGTTTAAAAAAATGAGTTCACACTATAGTGTACATCGCAAAGTAATAGAAGTGGGGGAGAGAAAGTTGAAACAGAATATTATATAAGATTTTTATCAAAATTTTAAATCTTTCGTTAAAATATACACCGATGTCTGATGGTACCGTAACTTGAAATCCGAACCTAATGTTACGAATGAATAAACGACAATTAATTTTATCATTCTGTAAAATGCTTAAAAGCCATTAATTATTTTCATTAATTTTTTTTTTTCAGAGTACTGTCCGACTATTTCACTAGCGGAAATACACAGGATACCGATCATACATTTTTGAACACTGGAAATTCTCAGAGGTCTGCTAGAAAAGGTATAAATACTAACCGTTTTTATTAATATCATATTTAATAGTGTATTTCCCAGGTTGACTTTCCTTTTACGTTTGATGCAATTTACAAATGGTTATATTGCGAATTAATTATTCATTTACTGCATTGTTTATTATTTAATACGAGTATAATAATATAAGGCAGTAACAATACGAAAATTAGTTTTATATGAGAGAGTTTTTATCTAAATTTTAAATCAGCATAAACGACCGTACGTATGTATGGTTAAAACATAATTTAGCATAATATCAAAGTTTCAAAGCAATAAAGGCTCAGTGCTAATGGAAAGATATTGCATCGACGGATGTAACCTATTCTACGATTAATCTAAGCTTTAAACCAAGGAAAACATCTAGATTTTAGTCAAAACCATAGAATAATGGTAGGACATTTGTAATACTTATTTGAGAGCCTTTCATTCTGGCTTAGTATAACTTAAAGCCTTATGATCACAAATTATACAAAACTATAAAAAAGTTGGTCATCACGGATGTCTGATAAAAACATAATAAAAAGTCGATGGTAGAATTTATATTGAATGAAAAAAAAAGAAACAAGAAAGAAATATTTAGTAAAATAAATAAATAATAACGCTATTTATAATTAGAAATCTTTTAACACTTAATAATGTTCTTTGAAAAAGAATAATATATCGAAAGAAATACGAAGTGTTCAATTGTACAAGTGGCGAACGTTACTTTCCGTCACGACATACGAGTTGGCAAAATACTTATATGTATTTATGTATACGATGGATATTTACCCATAACCACCATATATCTTTTGGTCTATGGTATATCTAAAACAGGAATGAGCGTCAAATACCTATATTTAATTTCTTCCTTAGCAGATAATCCGAACCCCCCAGTGGAACCAAAGCAAGGTATACAGTTAATTAAAGAGTTTTGGAATGATATGTTTTTTTTCTTCTAATAATGTCATGTTCTTATTATTCTCTCATACATATGTTTTTTTGTTATTTTATTTTAGTTTATTATTTTGCTACGCATTCCGACATTTTGAACGATTTTGTTTTTGTGGATTTCGTTTAAAAAGCAGGTGTTTTGCTCATTTATCGTATTTTGCTTCTAACGCCTGTTATCTTAATTCACTTCTGCGTTTTTATTTTATGTCTGCTGTAAATCATTTCGCTTGTGATGTTACGTAAATAAAAATATTTTCAAATTGAGAATGATTTGAATTGTTTGTTGTATCTAGGCGTATGAATGTGTTTCGACGGCGAAAGTTCGTATTTGCTTCAATAAATCACGCTCTGGTCAAAACACTTAGTTGAAAATAGCTTTATTTGAATACATATTTATTATTATAGATTTTTTTTTTAAACTAATACGGAATTGAAGCGATGGTAGGATAGGCGATAGTGTGATTTGATCCCGCATTGATTATCGTAAGTTTGAATTCACTTATCCCATTCTATAAGTGAAAGTAGTTATCGTCATGATCCATCCCATGGCATGGTAGTGGTGCTATTTTTAATAATCGAGAATCGACCGTGATCATTACTGAAGATGTTGTTGAAACGTCTACTAATATTTTCATTAATTCATTGTTATCTAAGAATGTGCACTTACATATAATACGAAATCGTTCAGCATTCCATTGCTCTTGTAAAAGTACGGAATCAAACTGTTTTCATTTTTTTTATAACACTAAATCTGGTCAATAGCTACTGAATAAAAAAAGAAATGATAACGCGAAACTTTGGAAAAACTATTTGTTTTTGTTTAAATTTCTTATTTTGTTCAATTAAATTATTAACATAACCTAACATATAATATTTGTTTGCTTTTTACATTTATTGGTGCCTGAGCAATAATTATGTATTTACATTTTTTATTCTTTACCGGCTGCGTAAGTATAACTTTTATTATCTGACTTAAACGCCATCTTATATTTGACATACTGTAGCATGTTGACGGCTGACGTCATAGCATTAGTGACGCGAATAAAAATAAGCTTTCCCCACCCCCCACCCGAGAATCGCTCAACGCCGCTAAAGAAGTTTTCACTTCAAAAATGGTTATATAAAAAGATCAGTTGACAAAAAGTGTATATAAAGGTACTAAACGGTTTCGTCTTTTTCTTATTTAGACCTATGTGTAGATAAGGGTTATCTTTTTTTTAAATGTTTGCCATTATATTCCAGTGTCGGAAGGTTATATACAACCAGAATGGCGTTCGAACTATGAAAGCGACTATATTTACGACGGCAGGAACCCGAGGCCACTCACCTCACGCGATCTCCTTACGTGGGCCTTCCAAATAGCAAGGGGCATGGAGTATCTCGCAAGCAGAAAGGTTTGTTATTTATATTTTTTTACAACTAGCTGTTTGCCCGCGGCTACGCCCGCATTTCATTGAGTTTTCATTTTTTTATACGAAACCCTAATTGTTTTCTTTAAAAAAAATGTACTAAGATAAAGTAAAAATATTTCTCATAAATTATAGCACTAGCCCGTAAAACTGTGCATTGAATCGGATTTTATTCAAATTGTTATGAGTTTTATTTTTTTTACGCGGAACACTAATAAATTCAAAGTACCATAAGTTTGCCGTAGTAACTTTAACTATCTACTAAAAAAAGTCCCGTCAAAATCGCTCCAGTCATTCCGACGATTAGGTCCAATTACAAATGGACAGACGGACAAAAATTTAAAAAATCTTATTTATGGTGTAGGTATATACATTAATATCTATTTAGTAAACGAAAAATAATTTTGACATTACAAACAGACAGTTCAATTTTATTTATTAGTATAGATGTAAGAAGTGATATACTTATCTGATCCGGTGGCCATAAAAGGAACTAGCGAACGCCATATTTAAATAGTCGTTAAAATAGTCGTTTTCATTGAACTCTTCTCATTCTGTTGGATCATAGCTGAGTGTATTTATTGTTTTTATTAATAAATAAACACGCTACCTATGTTTTAACATTACGTTGCTTATCACTTAAATTAAAGTATGGTCAAGCGTCACAATATCTACATATTTTGTACTCACTAATTCCAAAAATACTTACTGGCGACATTAAAACCGGTCACAGCGACACCATCACCGGGGCAGATAAGTTTGTGGGACTATAGTAATTTTAATCACCGAATTTCATCTAATTATATTTAATACTATACAATCAAGAGGTGTATTCAGATAAGAAAATAAATCGATCATCGTGTACAATAAGCCAAAATATCCTTTAATAAAAAAAATTAAGTACTACCACATCGATATTTCGTATTAATATATATACATAAAAATGAAGTAGTAATGTTCGTTGCTAAGCAACGTACATGATACTATAAAAAGATATTAAGGAAAAACTTAGGAAAACAGTCAGAAACTTGAAAATATGGGAAAAACTATAAAAAATCTACAGAATTTTCTATATACTCACTACCACGTCTCGTCATGATTTGAGCAATGAATCAACATAGTTCTAATTGAGGATAATTACATAGGAAATGCGGACAAAATGGAAATAATTTATAATTTCTGTACGCGCATTCTCGTTTATAGTTTTCATAGTACTTTTAATAATGGTATAGAACTGAATCATGTTGCTAGAGTGAAATATGATAAAATTAAATTACGTATATATTTAAAAAAAAAATAAGATTACTTCTTACTAGGAAATTACGTAATTGGAGGGAAAGATAATGATCTAAATCACGGTCGCTTGATTTTATAATGTAAAATGAACTTAACTAATTAGAAGTATTATAGGTATTGCACGGAGATCTGGCAGCAAGGAACGTACTATTGGCCGAAGATAATGTCGTTAAAATCTGCGATTTTGGGCTAGCCAGAAGTATTTACAAGAACGACGAATACCAGAAAAAAGAAAACGTAAGAATTCTAAATTTAACAAATCTACACAAAGTATTCAAGTTAAATTACTCATTCCCTGGGTTTCCCCACATGAACTGTTTTTTTTTCTCCAAACCGGACGTAATCAATAATAATTTCATTGAAATCTGATAAAAACAATATGGAATAAAGCGAATCAAAACATCGTAAAGTTGACTCACTATTACCAAAAAAAAAACTCTTCAATACTCGCCTATTGACAGAATTTAACTCAGGGATTTTGTTATATTTTTCATTAATTTAATTTACTGGCGTGTATTTTTGACCATTAAAAATATTAAGTTAATTTATAACTAGTTTACTCTTTTGCTTTGTAGTTTACTTTACCTAGTAATCTTTTTATTACACGGTATTGCAGTATTAAATGCTCCAGTAAAATGGCGACCATGTCACTAGGACTTTTAACAAAGTTTTTGTGGCATTTCAGACTAAACGTTCTGTTCTAGTATTTACGATACACCGTCACATGTGTGCATGAGAACAGCTGTTTGACAGATTGAGATCTCATCAAAAACTATGCCAATTGTTTTATATTAAATTTAAATTATTTCAGAGCCCACTACCAGTGAAGTGGTTGGCAATAGAATGTATGGCGGATCGTATATTCTCAACGCAGTCAGATGTATGGTCTTTCGGTATTGTGCTTTGGGAACTATTCTCACTCGCTAAGACTCCGTACCCGAACATAAGCCCGCCTAGTTTACTTCAGTGGCTGTCTAAAGGGTAAGTTCTTTCTAGATAATCAAACTAAATATCTTTATTATGTATTTAATACCGTAATAAAGTGAAAAAATTAACAATTGCATTAAGGTTAATTAAAATTAATTAAGGTCCATTAAAGAAATTATACTTATTATCATCATCGTTTCAACTTTTCGTTTATGAAAGTCGATTAACCCCTTGAGCACCTTCCTGGCGTTTACGCCAGCTTTCCATTGTTTTCCTATTGTTCTATTTTTATGGGTACTCGACACATTAAAACCGCACTAGGGAGGTACACATTTACTAAAAAATATATAAAATCACCATAGAAGCAAGATGTCAAAATCATGTTTATACATTGTATTGTATACAGGGTTTATTGTATTGTATTGTATACAGGATTGTCTCTACGACCTACTTTTATAACTGGTCTGATTATATTAGGGTTGTCTACATTATCGTCGTTAATATTTATTAAGGAGAATTATTAATATCTATAATTTTCTTATCTAATTTTGATTATGACTGAAGTGGTCTAGATAATACCTATTTGTGTACGTAACTACCAATAATCATATTTATACCGATAGGACATTCAGACTTATACAGTACTAGCTGCGTGCCCGCGGATCCGCCTGCGTTTCATTTATTCTTCACTGCGTAATATATTATAGTTTTTCAATATTTTATACCTACCTAGAGAAACACATGAATGAAAAAAAAGAGGCTATTATTTTTATTATCGGAATAAATGTACATAAGAGTAAATCGAAAAAAAATTCAGAAAGGATCGACGGTAGTGGTCCCATCCCGATATGCTCAGTAGTTTTGAGGTGATGGTGCGTCAAAGGAACCGCATTTTCCTTTTATATATATAGACAGGAGATAGGTTTAGATTTCTACTATTTTACTACTGTGATAATATATAGTAACGGAAGACATAGGTAGGCCCCTCACAGGGTAACCGGACGACCGGGTAAAGGTAACGGGATTCCGCTGGATTGTTTTGGAGATTTTTGGGGGACTTTTGCCCAGCTGTGGACTTCTATCTATTGAATGGATGGGTGGATTTTTTTTTATATATCTAATTACGCAATGTTTATTATATATGTTTTTCAACAAAATTTTATACAATGAATTCTTTTAAAATATAAACATACAAAAAAAACGATTTACATCTTTGTGAGCTTTATAACTATTTTTATATTACCATATTTTGTTTTCTCCTTAACTATATGGGTTAGTCTATATTATTAGTTTTTTTATTGTCGTTTTTCTTTCCCCTCCTCTCTTCCTATTATTTCAGTCCAAACTCTAGTCACATCCTCGGGACTACCATTAATAAAGGTGACTAATATCAGTTGTTAGTTTTTTATGCTGTTCAGCGCTTTGACCAAAATCTCACCTGAAGTTAAGTGACGATGTAGTCTAAAATGGTAAACACACTAAACCTAGCGGTATTTATACTTTGAAGGGATGCTGCCCGAACACACCTACCGTTTTTTTTTTTTTGTTTTGACGGGAGGAAATGCGTTTACGCACTACTACCCTTGCCTATTGCATTAATGAGACCGGAGTTGCCCAATGCAATAGGTAAGGGGCACGGAGGGACGACTCCGTGCCAGTGTGTGGGACTCGCCCGGACGTGAAGGGTCCGGAAATACCCACTGAAACCCCCCGGGGCCGTCCGCCGCATTTGGGATGGGGGCGATACGGGATTGCAATGCATGCCACCGCGTTGCCCCCTGCGGCGAAGAACACTTACCGGACCTAACTAGAGCATGATGTATACTCAGACACTACCATCATTCATCATAATTACGTCATAATTTATCATCGCTACAAATTTTCTTTACATTAAATAAAAACGTATTTATAGATATCGTTTAGAGAAACCGCCGTACGCAGACGATAGAATTTACGAGGTAATGATGAGGTGTTGGCAGCAGAAGCCGAACGCGCGTCCTTCGTTCACCGAATTGCAAGAACTACTCGGCACATTCCTCGAAGACAATGTTCGAAATGTGAGTCCGTTTGTATAATCCCCTGAAAGGGGCCGTCTATGTATTTACGTAAGCATCAATAGTGGAGGGGGGGGGTCTGAATTGTAATTACGTTAGCAATATGTACTTGTTAATTTACGTTTTTTTTTTTTTCAAAATTTTGCCATACGTAGTTTTAGGGAAGAGGGGGGGAGGGGGAGGTTATAAGATTTACTATTGCAGACGGGGAGTGTCCCAAATTGGTAATGCGCATAGACGCCATTCTAGTGACATTGAGTTATATTATTATTAGCGTAAAAAAATATTGCTGATTTCATGTCAACAAATTCTAAATAGAATTCCGAATCAGATTGATTAGAATATGATATGATAAAATATGATAATAATCTTTTTAATTTCCTTATGTTATTAACCGGCCAAGCACTAACTTGGCGTTTACGCCAGCTTTTAATTGTTTTCGTTTTTGAGGGATTATTAAACTTGAATACATTTAAAGGGTTGACATGGTCTACTGAATCTCGACTACCATACAAATGGTGAAAAATCATCGTAGCGAGACGCTTAGAGATGTCGCGTGCCGGGATCGGCAAGTTCAGATCCAAAGATACTTAGAGCCTTTGGCCGTGCTAGACTAGATCTACATGTCAATGCCAATTGTCGATAGATTCTAATATATCTCCGGTCGTCATCGTTATTGGACTATATTTTATTTAAACATAAATTAGATGACGTCTATTTATTTACATTTCACAGTATTATGTTGACCTGAATTCTATGTATACCGCCATGAACACACAACAACAGCAAGGTGCACAAGATTATTTGGATATGGTTTGCGCACCAGACTATAATAACGTGGTGACACCAAGCCCACACCATTACGTCAATATGAGTAAGAGTTTCTTCCCAACGACTCCGTTGCCTCTTGGTAAGCTTTTTTCAACTAAATTTCTTCAAAAGTTACCGTATTCTTATTACATATATGATGTATATTGCGATTATAAAGTTTTGAATAAAGTTGACTTCTTTAAATGTCTAGGAAAATTGACTAATAATACTCTGAAATAATTTACGTCCATTGATAAATGATTACTAGTTAACTATGCAACTTGATAACAGCTGTCATTGCATTGGTACACGAATAGTGATGTCCTTGCGTCATTTTTACCATAGATAATAATTATATCGATATTTTAAAATTATCAGATCGAAATATGTTGAAGGTCTTTAAATATTATTTTTATGTAATTCTGTTATAGTTTCACTCTGTTGAGTAATTCGTTTTTAGATTAGGTACTAATGTTATTACTAAAGTACTGCCCGTTAATATTAGTATATCGATTTGATGAGTACTTTCTTTGCACTAATGTCATTATTTTGATAGCAGAAATTCTAATCAAGATATATTTTAAGGACTGTCACTATATGCAAAAAATAAATAAAACAAGTTCATAACTATTAGGCACCTGAGCTTACGTTTATGTAAAGATTGAATAGTGAGGAATATTGACATTTTATTTTTTTGAATCAATACAATGTTCATGCAAAAATTTCTCACAAATTATGAGATTTATTTTTATTTGCTTTAACATCGATCTTTAATATTAAACCTTGAATATACAATCAGTAGCATGTTAATTATTATCAAATAAAAAATAATAATATCATTCATTCAAAGATCCATGCCAATTTAGATTTAAAAAAATTGTGACGGTTTATCATAATCTACAAATTTTATGGTGTAATGTTTTATAATTAGGATTTTTCATTCACATTAACAGATATTGTATGATTGACAATTGATTGTCAATGATGACAATTTGAGAAAAAATTTAGGATGTTCCATTTTATTATGACCAACTTTATTTATATTTTTAATGCAGCCGAAGTGAAAAAAGGTAAATTTCTAAATTGGAACATACTCAAATTACCTAACAATGCCATGACAATAAATATCGTACGAAATCCCTTTTTAGTGTTGTTTCCTATAACTATTATTTTTGACATCTGTTTAAAAGGATCAAAATAATATAAACACATATCGGTTTAGTTTGACATACTTTAATTAATGTTAAAAAATTAAATTTTCTTTTATCAGACGAAACAAATAACAGTACGGTGTGATAAGAGAAAAATGCACGGTAATAAAATACATAGAGGCTGTTATTTGTGTTGTCACTAACATTATTGAATGATAACTATGGTTTTTAGTTTGCACAAGACATTGCACTTTACTATCTTTAGGTTTGCCAGATTTCTGTTGTGTTTTAGATAATTTTTGAAGACAAAATAAAGGACACTACGTTGTTTCCAGTCAGTGAAATCATTCATTTGATTTAAAAGTAGACAATAAAATTTATTTTAGAGTTGTAAATAGGTCGAAGATTATGTATTAAATGACTTCTGGCAACCCTTTTACATTTTCACATTACTTATAAACGAATACACCCTTACTCTATACACATAGTTAATACGGACTAAATTTTCCTATATTAATAAAATACATTTGAATAAAACCTTCGAGTTTGGTGTTTGGTGGTTTATGTTTCTATGAAATAAAATGAATATTCATTTTTTTTAATAAGTGCATTTTGAACGAATTACAGATGAAGAAGGTTACTTACAAGTAAGCCCGTCTGGTAAACAAGCGATATTCAGTCCTCGGTCGCACGACTCAACTTTTGACTTCGACGCGAAGAAATTTAACACTAGAGCATCGGAAGCGAGCAGCGGTGGTTCAGAATTAACACCGATGTTGACTCTGAACAATTTACCGGCTCGAAGCGGTTCAGAATCGGATCACGAGGGCACTACGTTCCCCTATTCTAACGTAGTATGCCCGAGGATAGACGAGGAAACCGATGAAGTATTCGAAACGAAACAGAACAACGTGAAGAACGCACAACAAAACAACATCGCCGTATCGAATCCGACTTACTCATTCGACGTCGCTATCGAGAAGAAACCGAAAGATATTATTAACAATTACGTTAATATGAACATACCGAATGGTCTAGTCAAGTAAAAAATATATAATTATAAAACATAAAAAAGTGTTTTGAATTCTACATATAAATGTTAGCTATTGTCGTCTCCCTTCTATGTAATTTCGATCTCTTCAGTTTAAAAAAAAAATTCGTGTATGTATCAAATATAATGCGTTTAGTTTTGTATTCTCTTCTTGAATATGTATACATTATTGATGTTTCTATATATGTAAGTTATACTCTTATACGAATATAATATTTTAGATTAAAAGTTGTAAGGCCCGAATATTGATTTACGGAATAGACTTTTATAGTCGTCGAAAAATAAGAGGCCCGTTTCGATGTTTAACTAACTTTCTATAAACGTATTGATAAATTGTGTGTATTTAAAAATTTATAATATGCCAGTCAAATTCGTATGACTGATGACGGATTTAGATGATAACAATATCAACTATGTGTAAAGTAAATATTTTTCAAATAAACGTGCTGTTTGTAACATAATTAATCAAAATGATTAAATACTCGCACAATTTTAAATCGATTTATTTCGTTATTGTTTAGCCGCATCTCTAGCGATGATGGATGACACCTGTCAAAACGGACCTCTCATTTGTCGGGTATTATAAAAGTCAAGGGGTCGCTACGTGACGGAACGCATGGTTAATCAGGGTTGCCACAACTGTATGAAACTGAAATACGAATAATCAATAACAATTTTTTTTTGTATTGTACTTGATTTTATTAGTAGTTTGAATGATATTTAGCACGGAAAGATATTTTAAAATGTGGCAATCGATCCTGATTATTTCATGCGTTTTATGATGTGATATTTTGTTTAATTATTTCTTATGTAAAACGGTAAAAGATGCGAATAATATAGTAGTTAGTTAGTATATAGCAACCCCACCATTTTAGTTATTAAAATTGTAATTTATGTTATAAATCGTTTATTATCATAATCATTCCCAATGTGTATGTTGCTTCAACGTAACAATAAGTAAGAATCTTTCAATAGTTTTATATTAATAAATGAACTTGATATTCAAGTTTTGGTTCATATTATTAAAAATAAAACCACTTTGCATTTTTTTTATCTTTATGCCTTATATTAAAAATAAAACGTGCCAATATTATTTTTTCAATATTTTTTTTATTATTATAAACAGCAACCGGTCATGTCTATAATGAGTTATTGTTAAGTCATAGCTAATACCCAAGTGATAATGCACTTCAACTTGGTATTTAGCTAAGTTAAAATATTTACAATTTAACTATACTTATGTTTTGTATCTTATGATATGTTATTTGCTTTTAACCCCATAGTGGATCTCGATGAATGAAATAAGTGTGAAAACAATTTTATTAAGTATATACTTTATTTTTTTTTCTATTAAAAGTCGAGTTCGAAGATTATTTGTTATACAAATGGAGTCCATAAGTACACTCTTGTAGTTTTCTTTCTATATTATTGATATATGCTAGACTTCTCGTAAATAAAATAGGAATGGATTTTACTTTTTTAAACCTAGTCATTACTGGGAATAAAAAATATATTGTGTGTGATGCTAAATTATTAAAAACAGTACATGCGTAATTGTTTATTGTTTGAATTGCAAGAACTACTCGGCACATTCCTCGAAGACAATGTTCGAAATGTGAGTCCGTTTGTATAATCCCCTGAAAGGGGCCGTCTATGTATTTACGTAAGCATCAATAGTGGAGGGGGGGGGTCTGAATTGTAATTACGTTAGCAATATGTACTTGTTAATTTACGTTTTTTTTTTTTTTTCAAAATTTTGCCATACGTAGTTTTAGGGAAGAGGGGGGGAGGGGGAGGTTATAAGATTTACTATTGCAGACGGGGAGTGTCCCAAATTGGTAATGCGCATAGACGCCATTCTAGTGACATTGAGTTATATTATTATTAGCGTAAAAAAATATTGCTGATTTCATGTCAACAAATTCTAAATAGAATTCCGAATCAGATTGATTAGAATATGATATGATAAAATATGATAATAATCTTTTTAATTTCCTTATGTTATTAACCGGCCAAGCACTAACTTGGCGTTTACGCCAGCTTTTAATTGTTTTCGTTTTTGAGGGATTATTAAACTTGAATACATTTAAAGGGTTGACATGGTCTACTGAATCTGAATCTCGACTACCATACAAATGGTGAAAAATCATCGTAGCGAGACGCTTAGAGATGTCGCGTGCCGGGATCGGCAAGTTCAGATCCAAAGATACTTAGAGCCTTTGGCCGTGCTAGACGTAGATCTACATGTCAATGCCAATTGTCGATAGATTCTAATATATCTCCGGTCGTCATCGTTATTGGACTATATTTTATTTAAACATAAATTAGATGACGTCTATTTATTTACATTTCACAGTATTATGTTGACCTGAATTCTATGTATACCGCCATGAACACACAACAACAGCAAGGTGCACAAGATTATTTGGATATGGTTTGCGCACCAGACTATAATAACGTGGTGACACCAAGCCCACACCATTACGTCAATATGAGTAAGAGTTTCTTCCCAACGACTCCGTTGCCTCTTGGTAAGCTTTTTTCAACTAAATTTCTTCAAAAGTTACCGTATTCTTATTACATATATGATGTATATTGCGATTATAAAGTTTTGAATAAAGTTGACTTCTTTAAATGTCTAGGAAAATTGACTAATAATACTCTGAAATAATTTACGTCCATTGATAAATGATTACTAGTTAACTATGCAACTTGATAACAGCTGTCATTGCATTGGTACACGAATAGTGATGTCCTTGCGTCATTTTTACCATAGATAATAATTATATCGATATTTTAAAATTATCAGATCGAAATATGTTGAAGGTCTTTAAATATTATTTTTATGTAATTCTGTTATAGTTTCACTCTGTTGAGTAATTCGTTTTTAGATTAGGTACTAATGTTATTACTAAAGTACTGCCCGTTAATATTAGTATATCGATTTGATGAGTACTTTCTTTGCACTAATGTCATTATTTTGATAGCAGAAATTCTAATCAAGATATATTTTAAGGACTGTCACTATATGCAAAAAATAAATAAAACAAGTTCATAACTATTAGGCACCTGAGCTTACGTTTATGTAAAGATTGAATAGTGAGGAATATTGACATTTTATTTTTTTGAATCAATACAATGTTCATGCAAAAATTTCTCACAAATTATGAGATTTATTTTTATTTGCTTTAACATCGATCTTTAATATTAAACCTTGAATATACAATCAGTAGCATGTTAATTATTATCAAATAAAAAAATAATAATATCATTCATTCAAAGATCCATGCCAATTTAGATTTAAAAAAATTGTGACGGTTTATCATAATCTACAAATTTTATGGTGTAATGTTTTATAATTAGGATTTTTCATTCACATTAACAGATATTGTATGATTGACAATTGATTGTCAATGATGACAATTTGAGAAAAAATTTAGGATGTTCCATTTTATTATGACCAACTTTATTTATATTTTTAATGCAGCCGAAGTGAAAAAAGGTAAATTTCTAAATTGGAACATACTCAAATTACCTAACAATGCCATGACAATAAATATCGTACGAAATCCCTTTTTAGTGTTGTTTCCTATAACTATTATTTTTGACATCTGTTTTTAAAAGGATCAAAATAATATAAACACATATCGGTTTAGTTTGACATACTTTAATTAATGTTAAAAAATTAAATTTTCTTTTATCAGACGAAACAAATAACAGTACGGTGTGATAAGAGAAAAATGCACGGTAATAAAATACATAGAGGCTGTTATTTGTGTTGTCACTAACATTATTGAATGATAACTATGGTTTTTAGTTTGCACAAGACATTGCACTTTACTATCTTTAGGTTTGCCAGATTTCTGTTGTGTTTTAGATAATTTTTGAAGACAAAATAAAGGACACTACGTTGTTTCCAGTCAGTGAAATCATTCATTTGATTTAAAAGTAGACAATAAAATTTATTTTAGAGTTGTAAATAGGTCGAAGATTATGTATTAAATGACTTCTGGCAACCCTTTTACATTTTCACATTACTTATAAACGAATACACCCTTACTCTATACACATAGTTAATACGGACTAAATTTTCCTATATTAATAAAATACATTTGAATAAAACCTTCGAGTTTGGTGTTTGGTGGTTTATGTTTCTATGAAATAAAATGAATATTCATTTTTTTTAATAAGTGCATTTTGAACGAATTACAGATGAAGAAGGTTACTTACAAGTAAGCCCGTCTGGTAAACAAGCGATATTCAGTCCTCGGTCGCACGACTCAACTTTTGACTTCGACGCGAAGAAATTTAACACTAGAGCATCGGAAGCGAGCAGCGGTGGTTCAGAATTAACACCGATGTTGACTCTGAACAATTTACCGGCTCGAAGCGGTTCAGAATCGGATCACGAGGGCACTACGTTCCCCTATTCTAACGTAGTATGCCCGAGGATAGACGAGGAAACCGATGAAGTATTCGAAACGAAACAGAACAACGTGAAGAACGCACAACAAAACAACATCGCCGTATCGAATCCGACTTACTCATTCGACGTCGCTATCGAGAAGAAACCGAAAGATATTATTAACAATTACGTTAATATGAACATACCGAATGGTCGTCTAGTCAAGTAAAAAATATATAATTATAAAACATAAAAAAGTGTTTTGAATTCTACATATAAATGTTAGCTATTGTCGTCTCCCTTCTATGTAATTTCGATCTCTTCAGTTTAAAAAAAATTCGTGTATGTATCAAATATAATGCGTTTAGTTTTGTATTCTCTTCTTGAATATGTATACATTATTGATGTTTCTATATATGTAAGTTATACTCTTATACGAATATAATATTTTAGATTAAAAGTTGTAAGGCCCGAATATTGATTTACGGAATAGACTTTTATAGTCGTCGAAAAATAAGAGGCCCGTTTCGATGTTTAACTAACTTTCTATAAACGTATTGATAAATTGTGTGTATTTAAAAATTTATAATATGCCAGTCAAATTCGTATGACTGATGACGGATTTAGATGATAACAATATCAACTATGTGTAAAGTAAATATTTTTCAAATAAACGTGCTGTTTGTAACATAATTAATCAAAATGATTAAATACTCGCACAATTTTAAATCGATTTATTTCGTTATTGTTTAGCCGCATCTCTAGCGATGATGGATGACACCTGTCAAAACGGACCTCTCATTTGTCGGGTATTATAAAAGTCAAGGGGTCGCTACGTGACGGAACGCATGGTTAATCAGGGTTGCCACAACTGTATGAAACTGAAATACGAATAATCAATAACAATTTTTTTTTGTATTGTACTTGATTTTATTAGTAGTTTGAATGATATTTAGCACGGAAAGATATTTTAAAATGTGGCAATCGATCCTGATTATTTCATGCGTTTTATGATGTGATATTTTGTTTAATTATTTCTTATGTAAAACGGTAAAAGATGCGAATAATATAGTAGTTAGTAATATAGCAACCCCACCATTTTAGTTATTAAAATTGTAATTTATGTTATAAATCGTTTATTATCATAATCATTCCCAATGTGTATGTTGCTTCAACGTAACAATAAGTAAGAATCTTTCAATAGTTTTATATTAATAAATGAACTTGATATTCAAGTTTTGGTTCATATTATTAAAAATAAAACCACTTTGCATTTTTTTTTATCTTTATGCCTTATATTAAAAATAAAACGTGCCAATATTATTTTTTCAATATTTTTTATTATTATAAACAGCAACCGGTCATGTCTATAATGAGTTATTGTTAAGTCATAGCTAATACCCAAGTGATAATGCACTTCAACTTGGTATTTAGCTAAGTTAAAATATTTACAATTTAACTATACTTATGTTTTGTATCTTATGATATGTTATTTGCTTTTAACCCCATAGTGGATCTCGATGAATGAAATAAGTGTGAAAACAATTTTATTAAGTATATACTTTATTTTTTTTTCTATTAAAAGTCGAGTTCGAAGATTATTTGTTATACAAATGGAGTCCATAAGTACACTCTTGTAGTTTTCTTTCTATATTATTGATATATGCTAGACTTCTCGTAAATAAAATAGGAATGGATTTTACTTTTTTAAACCTAGTCATTACTGGGAATAAAAAATATATTGTGTGTGATGCTAAATTATTAAAAACAGTACATGCGTAATTGTTTATTGTGTTTTCCATATCGACTGAGTTATATTAATAAATGATCAGTTTTTAAAAATCAGCAGATATTTTTTTTTAATTTTGATTTTTTATGCAAAAGTAATATAATAATAATGATAATAAATTAATTACAATTGATTTCATTTAGCCTTCGTTATCATAGAATGGTATCACAACCACTCAACTCCAAGAAAATGGAAGACGCTAAAAATAGGGAGCAAACCCTATCAAAAGCTAAAGTTGCAGTAAATTGTGATGTCAATAAATACTGATATTAAATTTCTTTATTATGCATATTTTTTTACTTTCACCTAAAAATAATAGTTCCACTTGTGTTTTACATAATATTTAAGATTACTCGTTTATTAAAATAGAAAATAATTCAGTCGAAATTAAAAAAATAAGGCCTCTAATAATTTTGGTCACATATTGTGTGGAGATTATACTACCAAGTATATTCTTGTAAACATTATTAATGTTTATTTATGGAATAAAATAATAATAATTCAGATCAATTGTTGGTGTAGTTTTCGCATAAATATTTTACCAGTTAAAAGTAAAAATCACAAATATACTATCTATATACGTATGTATTACATGTTCCCAGTAAAATTAAGACTGATTAATAAACATTACTCCACTTTACCTTACTATGTTTTTAAATGGCGGATACTTCTATTAGTAGGTACACAACGTAAATCAAATCACATTTAATATGCATGTAAATATATGTGAATAAAAAATAAATATATTTTTCTTTGGTATAAAAAATATAAATTATGATTTAAGTTTATGCCATATTATTATTAATGATAATAAACGAAATAATGTGTTAATTACAAATAACAATTAACGAGTTAATAATATGTTATTTTTTTGTTTCCAGAGTTTTCTTACTATACAATTATAACTGTTATAACGTGACTGCTTTGAAGTGGATTTGTTTTTTTTTTTTTTGTTTATTTCCAATTTGATTTACAGTTCAGAATGTTTCGTTTAACTGGATCAAGTTAAGTATGAATGTATAGTTGTTTGTTGGTTAAGTTACAAATTGTAAACATGTTAAATAAATTTATGTGATGAGAATAGTTTTTTTAGTTAAGTATATTACTTTTAACATTATTTCACTTAGTTTAGGGTGATTTATCCTCAAGTGATACTGTCTGAACATATTTATAGTAAGCAAAGCTCGTCCCCTCATTATTATGTAAGCATTGGCGTAATTTGAAAAGAAAAAAAATATTGTTTACGTAATTACTATTTAATCCTCCCCATTCCATGTCATCAAAAATAAAGAAAGCATAGATACCTGGGTGGGGTATTATTCCATCCATCCATTCATCCGAAAGACGTCCACTGTTGGACATAGGTCTCCCCCAAAGATCTACAAAATGACCGGCCTTGCGCTACTAGCGTCTAGTAGAGTTTATTGTGTCGTTCATACCAACCGCCCCCTCGTTTTGATCAAGCGTGGCGATCAAACGGGTTAACGATCGCATTAGGTGTTTAAGATAACTCAGAGGACGCTGCTGCCCATACCCTGGTTTATATATGGTCGCATTTTACAATACTCATGGGAAGATATCGGTACTATTCTAAGCTGCCCAATTATTAATTCTAACGTAATACTTGAGGGGTGGTAGTTAGCAATAGATCCAAAAGATCCAACCACTATAGTATGGTTTTAACACCATGTTTTCATTGTAACACAAATGCAGAACCCATGTTTCTCGACGCAATTAACCTTTAATGAACCTTTAACGCTTCAAAGTGATTTTATTATAATTCATCGTGGTCTGTGTTAAAAAATAAATTAATTAATAACATAAGACAGCATAACTAGTCTTTGTAACTTACGCCCGTATGCTTCTATAATAAAATTAATCTCTATAAAATACTTACAAATTACAACAAAATATAACGTTTATTATTATGTTTCATTAGAATTATTTTGAAGTAAGTACTTCTTTCACACCGATTGTCAATTTATAACTGTTTGGATTCTATGGTGAAACGTCGATATAAGTAATATTTTGAAAAGGTTATATTTCTCAAATTATAAGTAAGCAAATTATTATTATTAATGGTATACTATTATTTGAATTTTGAAATGGTCTCACAATTAACAACGCCTAATCTTCAACACCATCTGCACCTTAAATATGGAAGTCGTGTATTCATTTACTAGATAGAACACGTTCGTTCCTAGAACGTTTCAAGTCGATTCCTGATATTAAATGTAGATGGCCATCTAATCGCATCATATTTTGAGGGTCTTTTAAAGCGTAACATAATTGTTCTAAACCTATTGAAGAGATGTCACATGTAATAACAGGTAATTAGATAAATCTATACTTATAATAAAAGGCTAGAGGGACGAAATCTGTACATTGAAGATATTTCAGAAAAACTACTGAGCCCTTTCGGATCAGCAAAGAACACATTTCGTTGGTTTTCAAAATTTTTGTCGGTCTGCCTGTCTGTCTGTTTATTAATTTGTTCGCCAATCACGCAAAAACTACTGGACCGAATTGGATGAAATTTAGTATGATTGCAGTGCAGTATATACTCTGTACATACTGCAGGCACATGTTTGCAGGCAGACAAAATAAAATGACAAATAATATATACTTTCTGTTTCGTTCAATCCCAGGCTGACAATTAATTTTTCTTTTGTTCACTATTGTAGTACATGGGTCTAGAATTGCATTACCGTTAATAAATATTTACATTTATTGAACTAAAGCTAAAGCTGGCTTAACACGCCTTTCATGCGTCGAAATAGGTCTTTATACAGGCGATACGTTTGCGATTATTGCGCCAGAGAGTGATCCTCAGATCATGTCTAAAGAGTCTTCAATATCCTCGGCTCAGGGTAAAATAAACGATGTACTCGTATATCAATCAACCCGGGAAAAAAAAACATGCCTATACCTTTCGATCGAGATGGTAGTAGTCCACTATGTCCCATTAAATATTGATATGTACCCTGGGTGTCTCAAGTACTTACGTGTCTTCCTAGACGGCAAAAATGACTTTCAAGAATCACATCACGAAAGCCATTAATTGTAAAGTGGTCCTTCACCACACAAAATCATTCTAAACAAAACGATCTTCAAAGTTATCATAAAGTACTGTGCTCCCGTCTTCGCCCATATTTTGAAATTTTAAATATGATCTTTACAAAAGATCGTTTTGTAAGGAAAGCTGTAAGTGCAGATTGGCTCTAGAGGAATATAGACTTTCGCAGCAATCGGGATCTGCCCTCGATCAAATCCATTTTCAGCTCTCAGTCTCGTAATTATTTTGATCGAGTGTAAACTCACTCATAGTACCTAGTAGTAACTACCACGACCTATACTTGAAAACCAAAAACCACTCTACAGAAACCATGCACCATTTTATCCGAAGATAGAACACTCAAGAACCATATTTTTCCCCCTTCAGTCAAGAATATTTGCGTGCTTGGGCCGAAGAAGGGCCGCATACACTCTAGTCCCCATCCAGCGTCTATCTAAGACGTGTTCCGATCCCCAACTGGAGAAGCTCTAGTAGCTGTCACCAGGACAATGAAGTGACATATGTGTGCATAAGCGTCACATCCATCGCACTGCAGGTATACTTGCAAATCACATGCATGTACATGGATTCTAGAAGATACCGTTTTTAACAAAACCTAGCGTTTAACTGAGGTAGATTCCGTGGAATTTTTACTCGGTAACCCAACTTAACGTTGCTTTAAGCACTCGCCCTAAAAGTTTGGTGAACCTGTCAAGACCCGTTTATTCAGTTAGTGCGAAAAAAATAGTTTAAAAAATTCTAAAGGTAATACAATTGTACCAAACTGCAAAATGTTTATATATCAATTTTCTGAAGAACATCGAAGCGTAACGAAATTAGCATGAAAATGAAATACGGTGTTGTATAATTTAAGGCCATTTTGATTCACCGTTTTCTTTAGTCTTTCGAGTGACAAGGCTGTTTGTTGTTACTCATTTTCATAGTTTCATTATCTATACTAATAATTAAAATTGAAGTGTCTGTATGTAATCTCAAAATTATATATATATATATATATTTTAATAGGTATGAATGTATACTCGGTGCCTTAACAAAAGAACAATGTTTAAATTCATTGTCTGACTACCTGTTTGTTCCGCCTAATCTCCGGACTGATATTGACATGACTTTTTTTGTTAGTGAAGTTACTGCGGGTAACTTAGAGTAGTTTTAATTTTCGAAAATAATTAGGGTTTCGCGTAAAAAAAAAAACTAAAACGCAGTGAAGAATATATGAAAAACGAACGCAGCCGCGGGCATACAGCTACTTTTAAATCCAGTTATAAGTATGATCTTACATTTCCAATACATTCTAATTATAAGTATTATAATGGAAGATACAAATAACCAAAAGTATAAGTACCATTTGTAAAAAATGATAACGTTCTGTTATCCATTTTTGAGATAAAATTTATCTTTTTTGATATTTCATTTTTTCATATATATTGCACGTATTTTATTCTGGAAAGAGAAAGCTAAATTGCAATAAAACGGAGTTAGATTAAAAAAGTATTGTAAAATAGTAAATAAAATTTATTTACTTATAATGGCATATTGCTTAATCCTAATTTTTGTAATGCAATGATTTAGTCAAATATCTCAGAAGTTGTTCCAAGCTCCAGATAGATTTTCTAATATTTGTCCTTTCTGAAATATAAAAAACCTTATTAAATTATGGAGTAAGAGTGAAGCCAGACGAACGTAATTCTGTGAGAGTCGCGTATTTTGCGTCGCGTAAATTACGCTGCATTCGATTTCATAGCAAAGTGTATTTTGTTTGACACGACGACAGAAATGAGTTATCTGTCAACTCACGCGCGTAAATGGAATTGAACTTTGGTTGGAATATGTGACGTTCAAGTATTTGGTATTGTTTTGGCAAGAGTCAACGAAACAAAAAATATTCCTTACGGAAAGATTTATTGTTGAGGTTGAACAGCGCCATGTTTATGGAATTTATTAAAAAGTCACATAGTGATAAGTTTCGGAAACGAAAAACTTGACAAGAAATCGATGAGAATTGTTATGAAGGATTGAATAATTTTTCGGACGAAGAAAAAGGCTCTATATCTTCCAATGCTTTATAAATACGTGTTATTATTAATAGATTCATTACACTATACGATACAAACACCCCGTATGAATGTTAATTTGCAACTGAATTTATTACGCCCGTTTGGCGATCTAACCGAATTTCAGTCGAATGACACACAACTCACAAAATTACGCTGGTTTGGCTTCATCCTAATTGTAAAAAATACATCAAATAACATTTGCCAATAATAACACTGGAAGATTTTACAATAACAGTTATAGAGCATTTTATGATCAACCTAAATTACCACATTGATAGACTTCGTTACAATGCATAAACATAATGGTTTTTACGGATTTTATTTTTTATTCAAAAATCAAATATCTATTAAAGATAATGAAAGTAACTTACTATTTTATACGTAGAAGCTAACGCTGAAGGAAAGATCGATAAGATTGATGCAAGTTGATTTACAATCTATAATAAAGAGTAAAAACGTATAATTAATAATTAATCAATGTATGTAAAGTGAAAAATACCTATATGTAATAAAAAGTCAATAATAAAAGAATTGCACTGATTTTAGTTATAAAAATTAATAACAATCATGTTAGTCAAACATCATATGGTTCTGACCAAGTAAATATTGAACTTACTCCTTTATTAGGCGTTGCCGCTGGCGTTGGAGATGAAGTTGTTACAGCCGCTGTATTATTATCGGCCCCCAAAACGAGACTAATAACTATTAGACATATTATTATGCAGGCTCTCAAGTTTACTGGCGCCATGATTACTTCGTAATGTATGTTATATTTACCAATCCATTCTTTTATATGTACATATTCTTAACAAGCGAAACTGACACTTTGTTCAGGTGAAACGCATGAAAAATGAAAATACAATAACATTTAAATGAGGTGTTAAATTTTCTTATGCTAACTCATACGTAACATTTTGTTTTGCGCAACTAGTATATTTCGTCTGAAGGATATGTATCATTTAATTTGTTATAGCATATAATTTGATTTTTATTATGATATTTAAATATGCACAGACTAAAATCCTAATATAAGTTATATTAATTCTCATTACTATAATAATTGCAAAAATTTAGTTAATTTAATATCAGTTTTGATTCATTTTGTTAGAAAATAGTTGAATCCTAAAAAGGTTGACGTAATGGCTACATATTCTATTATCAAGTCATAGTAATTTATGGAAAAAATCAAAAGGTAGGGGTATGGCGGTGGCTGATATATATTAATTGGTATACGAATATTTACCATAATGCTATTATCCAGGGAGGAAACGGGGGACTATATTTGTATGGAATAAAAAAAATTAAAAACTTTATCTGCAAGCGCTCAATAGCATATTCATATGTGATATATTGAGGATTCCATACTGTATCTTTTTGTACATGTATTTTCAACAAATATTCTATTCAACGTTAATTGGAAACGGGTGTGTGACGAGCAGCATTATTATTATTCGAATGAAATGGTGCATGCATGCATGCATACAAAATACAGGTAGCGTCGACACAAAAGGACATTGTGTGTCGCACTTCGTCGTTAGAGGAATTTTATGTGCTCGGAGAAAAACCGGCAGGCGTCAATGGCTGTATATACGCGGGGTAAATATTTTTCAGAGCATCGGTTCTTGGAATAAAATAGGTAGCAAAGGATGAGACGAGCATTGTATTTTAATTGATTTGCGACGTAGCATATGTAAAGTAATTACGTCTATTGTGTAAAATACTTATCTGCGTATTTGAAGAATTCCTAATATTAAGATAGGCTTGCTAATACAAGATAGAACAAAATATATTTTATTCCAGATCATTATTTCCAAAAAGTAGTGATACGAGGGAAGCATTTGTTTTTAACTTTTTAAACGCTGTTGACCTGAAAGCCATTGACAGCTTCACCGGGCTTGGCAGTGAATGCTTAGGGCACTTAACCGAAAATGTTAGCTAGCACAAGGCCACCAAGACGGTATGAAACTCGGCTTGAGCTGCTGTGTTAAAAAATTATTATAATTTACCATAGTATGATACGTGTGATGCTAGTGCATGCAGTGTTACTGTATCGCGCTGACACCGGCTACAAGACCTTCCTCAGCTTGTTCTCCTTGCTCTCCTCCACGTCTTATATGTTGTCAGAAGGATAACCCGAAGTAGACTGAAACATAATTGAATACGTATCAAGGACTACCTGCATGCTGAAACTATTTTTTTTTTATTGATAAGTATTTTTTGAATATTTACTTTTAAAAAATCCGAAAATTTTTAGGTGTAAAGAATTATCCATTAATCACGTGAGGCTCGAAAGACGGGAGAGGTTTCCGAAAAAAACATCACAACGGGCAGGAGGAGAGCTTCTAGAACACTAGAAGCGGCTACCTTTTTTTTAATTAACGTAATTAAAAAATCTGCTCGTTGAACGTACGGGCGTACGTATATGTACGTATTTGCATCAGCTGGTCACACGACAGACTAGCCCATCTCCTCGAGAGGTGATGGATCTTGTGTCTGCTAAAGGCTTCCTCCTACTGACTAAAAAAACCATGAAGACCTAACCGGAGCACGACGTCAGGGTTTCAGGAGGCGCATATATATGCATCCTTCTGACACCCAGACCATGCAATGCCTTGGGAAAGCTCCGTCGTCAAATTATTTTACGAGGCGTTGCGTCCTCAGAAGTGCACGGAATGTTTCGTCTAGCGCCACGCAGTCTCATACGTCTAACACGATCTGGGAGCGCTGCCCGCTTCCTCTCTCTCTTTGCCTGCTCCTTTGCGAGCATGACGGACTCGCAATCGGAAGAGACAATCGCCCAGACCCTAGCACTCCCCGACCATCGCCCTCACGAGTGAAGCTGCGTGTGTCCTGTACTAGCTGTTGCCAGGTAATGATTTCTGAAATGTTCCAGAATGAAATCAGAAGGTAGGTTATAGATGTGTTTAAAAATAATATTCTGAAATTTTCTGTGATGTTATAATTTTATAGAAATCCAAGTACACTGTTCGGTGAGAAAGTCAGTCTTTTACTTTTCCGAACAATATTGTTCAATAGCCATAGGGTTTTTGAAGATATTGTGTAAAATATCGGTCGATAACTTAAAAGGTCGGCGCTTCCGCTGAAATAAGGGCACAAGTGGCTGTTGACCTTTCAGCTCGAAATTATACTGTTTTTGGAATTATTTTATTTAGGTTTATATCTATATATTTTGTCACGTGAACTATAAATATTATATTGTGTGTATAATATTTCTATATTGAATATATTAATAATAACAAACATCTACTACGTATAATTGATTTCTACTATATGTACATAATTCGCAATTTTATAGGGTAGGTATTAAGCACGTATTTTTACTTTGAACTTTTATTATGTATAAAGCGAGTTTTATGCAGAAGAAAGGGTTTTTTAGTCTTTCGAAAATGTAGACAGCTGTGTCATAGAAGTATGTACGTACATATATGGATGTTGTTAACAAACGTTCTATCCAAAAACACTTATACGTGAAAAATATTAAGCTTAAGCATATGTTATAAGAACCCATAGAGATTTATGTAAGAACTTCGTAAAAAAAAAAACCTCCAACACATCGAAATGCTATTTTTATTTATTTGGTAATTTGTCCAATGCTGTTCCACTAAGTAAAAAGTTATTTAATATATAATTATACAATTAACTATTATATCCATATACATTGAATTTATATCTTTGTGATTTTTTTATTACTGTATGGACTGATTTTACTTGTGTACGATAGCTTTTTTTTTTTGACGAAGGGGAATGCATTTACGATACGTGACGATGTGATCCAGGATAATAAACACTAAGCACTAAAGTCCTGGCGGGAATTATTGATTAACCAATATAGGCTATTTATATTTATATGTATATATATGCTTTACGCGCCATTCGATGGTTTCCTCACTATGTTTTAGACCTTACACCATTCCTTTGTTCACATTCCTAAAATTTATTTAAATTGTGTTATAGTTATGTCTTCATAGTTTAAAAAAATATCTCTTACGAAAAAATTATGGACTATCTAAACTTAGTAACTTTAAATATTGTAATTATTACCCTTACCGTAAAATGTGTTAACATTGTTCATACGTCTTAATGTATATACTAAATGCTCGACTAATTGCTTACGCAGCATTACACATATGACTGTTTATTTCGAGTATCGTATACCCGTTTTACAAATTCTTTCAAGCAATTACGAGCTATAATCAATTTGGTTGTTTATGGCAGCTCGTTCATTGTGTTCATGTGTTGTTTTTCTACGTTGAGAACAATTGTATTTAATGTATAATATTAATAAAAAAATATTGTAAATTGTTCACACTTTTCTTATGTGGATATCTATTAAATTTTTTTTAACACTACTTGTAATTGTAACAAATAATTGTATCACTCAAGGTGCAAATTATGTTCATGGTAAAACAAAATGTAGTAATATTGTTTACAATATTTTCATTTGATTATTAATAACGTATTACGTTACTTTTAGGTTCCCATAGAAAACCATTGGATACTTTGTAAGCGTAAATAATCTTGGTTATACTATGCCTAGGATGACGGGGCAAATGAACCTCTTCGACTTTATGGCATAAGTTCTTGGAAATAACATTTGCTTTTTGACCTTTTTATTCTTATTAAAGACATAATAAAAGTATTTTCTTAACCCCTTGAGCACCTTCCCGGCGTTTACGCCAGCTTTCCATTGTTTTCCTATTGTCTTTCTATTGTTTCATTTTTATGGGTATTCGACACATTAATATCGAATCCTGTCTTACTACTGGTTTTAACAAGAAATGTATATTTTGTGTATATTTCTTAAACAACGGTTTTTTTTGTCAGTAGGAATAGATAGTCATACTTATATGAAATGTCGGTAGTTATTGTATTTATAATAAACAACGAATGTATATTTCTATTAAGATTTTAGGTTATATTTTTGCAGCGATGTTAACAGAGTGAATAGTGCGACCGGAGTCCGCGTCAATGGACGCGGGTTCGAGCCCGCCAATCCAACTCTAAAATCAGCCTGAGCTTTCGGTGAAGGAAACCATGGTTATGTGATAGGGCATTTTGTAATAATGCCCGCCTGGGTAGCTCCCACCCTCAAGTTTGAAAACCTGTTGTCAAATACAAATAGGTGTGTTCCGGCAGCATCATTTGAGAACCAATACCTCTAGGCTGTGTGTTTACCATCCTTGACCACATCGTCACTTAACATCAGGTGAGATTGTGGTCAAAGCACTGAGTCTATACCGTGTAAAAAACATAAATAACGCATTATAATATATAATAGTATAGTTCGTTTCTAAAACTTAAAAGTTAATAACGTAAATACAGTTAATAGTCAATTGAAATGACGATCCTAACTTTGAAATTGATTTAAAATCATCTATATACTATGTTACGGTTGAAAAAAATGTAACCTTTAAAACGAACATTTTATGATTGAACTTTACAGCACTCTCGGATAGTGGTAAAATAGAATTATCAGCCGTTTCGAGGTAAACTGAAATTGAGTGGCTTTTAATGTTATTTTTTCAGCCGACGTTGAGATGAAAGCTGCAGTCACTATATTGGATTATTCTGTGGTCTAGTAATATTAGTCGATTTCCTATGATATTAGTTATTTTACATGTCACAATTACTTACAAAAAAACCAATTTATTTTGGTTATATATATATAGATTAACTTTATATAAATTGTATTATAGTTTACCCAATAAATGTTCTAAAATAATGTCTAATATAATTCTAATATTAACATTCAAATAAAATTAATTATGAATGTTTCTGGATCTGTTTATCAATAAGAAGTTTGGTATTTTTCAGACTTAACCGGCATTAATCGATATGTAGTATAAATAAAATTTAGTAAGTAGTTCATTTCATTATTCGATCGCTAACATAATACATGTATATTTTTATTTCTTGAAAACTATATACTTATTACATTGGACAGTGTAATTGTTTTCGTGTTGAATTAGGCGTTTAGATTAAACCTTTGAGGTTAGATTTCGCCTATTTATGTTGCTGTTTCTTTTCAGAAGGTAAGCTAATCTTTAAATGTGTTTTATATTATATACGTTCAGGGCTTAGACCACAATCTCAGCTTATGTTAAGTGACGATGTGGTCCAGGATGGTAAACACACTAAGTGATACACGGAACACCTAGTAATTTACCAATTTCAGGGTGGTAGCTACCCAAACGGGTATAATAAAAAAGGATTTCCTCACTGTGTGTTTTACTTCACCGAAAGCTCAGGCTTGTTATAGATTTAATAGGTGGGTTCGAACCTAAGTCCATCGATGCTGAATCCGACCGTACTACCAACTGAGCCATAATCGCACTATCATTTCAGGTGCAGATACTTTGTTCTAGTCATTTAAAACAAATCCCAAATCCTGTCGTCATTTATAGCGTTAATGCAGACTTTTTTTTTTAAAGGCCAAAAAAAATCGCACACTGTCCACTTCATCTAATTAACACCCGCTGCATATAGGCAGAAGTTTCGATTTTTTGAAGAATGAAACGAAGAAACAGATATGGAAGTAAATTTACGTTACAAGTAAACTTAAAAAAGTGGTCGTGCTAATTCAACGTAGTAGTTATAGAAGTAATATATAAAATATTCCAAAATCTTTAAAATATCTTAAAAAAGTAGGTATTTCGGGGCAGGCTGGGTCCATATGATAATGATAGTGTTTAAAACAGTTCATCCCGTAACGAGTTCGATACATACTCTACAACTTATCTATATTTATACTAACCAATAAAATTGTGTCAACAAACGTAGTGTCAAAATAACAATTTTTTTACCAAACACATATGAATACGATACATTATATGAATATATAATATAAATTATATATATACGATACTTAAACCGAAAATACAATTTTTAAAATTGTTGTCTGATCTGTTTGTTCCGGGTAATCTCCGGAAGGGGTGGACAGATTTTGATGGGACTTTTTTTTGGTAGGTGGTAGAAGTTACTCTGCTTAACTTAGGGTACTTTTGTTTTTCTAAAAAAAATAGGGTTTCGCGTCAAAAATTACATCTCTTAAAAATTTGAATAAAATCCGATTTAACGCACAGTTTTACGGGCAAGTGCTTGAATTTATGAGCAACATTTTAATTTATCTTAGTAAGAAAATCATTTAAAGAAAATAATTAGGGTTCACTATAAACTATTGGGAGGTTCTTGCAGAAAGGATAGGAAGAGGCAAGGAATGAGGCGTACAGGCGATAGGAGGAGGATCTGGCGAATTTTTTTTTCTAACCTAGCTAATGCTGTTGACCAGAAGGGCCTTTACAGCTTCTTCACCGTAACTTTGGGGGCGATTGCTGAAGGTACTCGCGGCACGATCTGCCGGACGTGCGCTACGGACACTATACCATAGACGCCATCCGTCCAGTCCTTGAGTAGTTGAGGGCAAGGGAGTTTGGGTTCCTTACGTCCCGACTTGTGCAGATACTATCCGGGCGTGGATGCTTCGGATGGTTGAGAGTGAGTGAAGTGTGTTGAGAGCCATGCTCAGGAGCGAGAGGGTCTGGGATGTTGTGGCCTCTTTCTGCGAGCAGGTCATGCTATAGAAGAAGTCCAAGGAGAGAGATCGGGGGGAGGATCCCCTAGTGGATTCACTTCGCTGTAGGAAGGTAGGGCGCAGGAGGGCGAGATACGTCCACGCTCTCCAGCCCACGTAAGCCGACTTCTTCCTCCTTCTTCTTTCCCCCTCGCTCCCTCTGCTCCTAATTTATTGTCGATAGACAAGGACTAGCCGGCTAGCTGTAAAGGGGCCAGCATTTGCCAAGTTTCTTCCCTGGACGGAAAATAAAAGAATTGGCTTGATAACAGATCGGGCCTGCCACTGGGGCGACGCAGAGTATGTAGGTATGGTCTCGTGTTGCCCTAGCAAGGCGGCGGACAGCACCATTGGGTTTTAGGGGGTATTTCCGGCGCTCCCGGGAGTCGCACATACTCCCTGCTAACTTATCCGGGGAAAATTTACTCTCCACTTAAGTAGGTAAGAGGATGTGTAAATGCATTTCGCCACGGGAAAAAAAGTTTCCATATAAAAAAAAAAATACTTAGTGAAAAATATGTGGAATGCGGGTGCAGTCGCATGAATACAAATAGTGTTTATATAATCACAATACAATTGGAGCAGTTTGAGGGTGCTCTGGGAAATTCTGCTCGCCCTATCCTTTCACGTAGAAAATTAAATGTCTCACGGTAAAATCCGTGGCCCCGACTCGTTGTTTTGGCAGTTGATTTGCTGCTGTTTTATCTGTCCTTCGTGGTTGTCAGTTGAACGTAGTTAGGTATTTGTCTTGAGAGCCTTATACGTTCTATGTACATGTGAAAATCTAATTTTCTTTTATTATGTAGGTAAAATAATGTAGGCAAAATAAAATATATGTATTAATAATAACAATATAATAATATAATCTAATAATATCGTGCAGTATAGGCTAAGAATAGTACCACCACATATCTTCTCGTGGGTGTCGTAAAAGGCAACTAAGGGATAAACCAGAGGATGTGCACCAGTATCCTCTGAGGACCACAAACAAACTACTGCGATCGCTAACCCGCCAGCCAAGTGTGGCGATTATGGCAATACCCCCTCTTATTGGGGGAAACCTATGTTCAATAGTGAACGTCTATCGGTTGGCTGAAGAAGAAAAAAGAAGAATCTAAATATAGTCTTTAAATTATATAAAATCCAATTTAAGTTTCAATTTCATCGTTGTTCTTGTAAATTTCTCCTTGACTTTACCCTTCACCTTAAAAAACGGACCATTTAAATTATTAACTTAAAAAGGACAATGGTAGAAATATAGAGTTACTAATAGCGTTGGAAAATTATATGATATAAATACTACAGATAATGGATATTGGAATACGGCGGTCAATTGCAATTTGTTAATTGATTTTATTAAACATAAAAACCGATTATTAATACCAATAAATTTTTAAATACGACAAGCGGCTTTCAACTCTTAATGTATACACGTTGATAAAGATGTTAATAAATTAAAAAAGTATTAAATATAACTCTCGAATTAATTGAAACTGAAAAATAAAAATATGTAGGGACAAAAAGCTCTGAAAAGCTTGTCATTGAATCAAGAAGAGTGGATCTTGTTTATTATATAGGTCAATCGTCGATCTCGTGAGTTCCATTTAAAACGAACCTCATTGAATTACACAACTCCAATTTACCAACTGCTCGTCTCTAAAGTGAAATGTCTGTAATTGACATAACTTCTATAAAGAAACATCACACGGATAGAGTATTTGCTTACACTGCTTACAGCATATTTCTTTAATGAACTTATTTTATCAAATATCAAAATATCAAATAGATACGAACTTATAATAAAAAAACGTTATCCCAATGGCATGTGCGTTAGTCGGCGTCATGTGCATTAGTGAAAATACTGTAATATCGGAAAAAGGTTTTATTCCTTTTCACCTTCTTGCTCACTTCGCCGGGAGATGATGCACTGCGGATGCTGCATTTGCATAAAAGCAGCCATTATCCAACGCTCCAAGCAAATAAAAAATCAATAGCTCTCACCATATATGAATGTGTTTAGTTTAAGTAAAATCTTTATTCTCAATATTTTTTCACGCTTAAACATAATAGTAATGATAATAAGTATTATATATCTCAGTCTGCGCTTCCGCTAAAATAGTTTATTTAAAATTGTATAATTAATTTAACCCTAAAAAAACATTTAAAAAAACCAGATCGAGTTTCTTGCCGGTTCTTCTCGGCTGGGTTGATTTCCAAATCAGTGGTAATTTTTTGACGTTCACAAGTGACTTCTCAGAGCCCTAATTGGATAGAGAAATTTTCTTATTTTAGTTCTGAGTTAAGAATCACTCATCGTTGTCAAATAAATATCTACTGTGTGAAATTTTTTAAGATTTCGATGTATTTACTGTTATGATTTGTTTACTGACTAAATTTTTGTGTTAAAGACCGCTATGTAGGTCTGAATATTATACGGTGAACTGTCATCGCTATAAAAAATATGTTAGGAGCATTAGTCAGAATATTTTCGCACAAGACATGCTAAGATGTTGTACACAGCGCCGACCTCCAAAAAGTTCACATAGTAGCTAGTCATTTGACAACGACGTCATGTTAATACCTGAATGTACTTGATTTTTACAATAATACAAAGTATTACATCTCAGGAGATCATAAAATATGACGAGTTAGTACTTATGTGACTTTGAAAGTCTTTTGAAATATCGTTATGCACTTCGACTCTGCCAGAAACTGGCATGAGTTTTGTGTCTCATGTCTGATAAATAGTCAGATTACCATCATCAGCTTATGACTGTGAGATTACTTGTTCTGTGTCGGTGATGGGTTTTGCAATAGAGTTATGCACTTTGACTCTGCCTGAGACTAGAATAAATTTTAATCCCTCGAGGTAACTATTTATCTTTACTTATAAGAATAATGTCATAAGTCCCCTTAAACGTACTATAAAAATTTTAAAACAAAATATATGAATGTTCAAAAAATCATTATATAACACTAAAATGATAAAACTAAAATTAAATGTTTTATTTACAATTATTTTAAAATGCTACCGGTGAACTTCTGCTGCTTGTCGAGTTTTCAAACGCTGAAGCATCTGAGGCACACTTCAAACACGTTCTAAAACGCGCGTGGCGTTTTGAAGTCGAGAAAAATTTACGATAATGTCATTACTAAACCTAATTGCACAGAATGCGGATTTAAGATCTTCTCGATTCGAATAAACCAATCATCAATCCAATTTAGCTCGTATAGGTTTTATTATGATCGTACTTAACACAACACCATTGTCGAGCAAAAAATAATGTCAAATTTCATCAATCTGATAATAAACCAATGAGCCTAATATTAATCATAATATATGTATGTGGGAAACGGAACGTAAGAATGACGAAGGAGCCCGAATGTACTAGATAGATGGAGAAATAAGATGGCGACACGATTGTAAAGGATGGTTGTCAAAACGTTTTTTCTAATAATACATAGTTATTTAATTTAATTAACTGTTTGCTCTGATTAAATCCTACATGTATATGTACATACATCCTTGTGATAAGCAAAATTGCAATCAAATTAATTCGAGCATAACAAGTGAAGTTTTATTTACATGCTGCATTATATTTCAAACTACATTAAACATAAATTATTAAGAAAAACACATCTCAAATAATATTACGTAAACAATATTAGAGTAAGTACTAAAAGTATTAGAAATAATAATAAAATATATTCAATGATTTATATCATTCTTATAAGTAAAAGCACTTTCTTCTTGTTAACATAATTTGTAAAAGTCATTTTTTGTCACCTAAATAAAAAAGTATCTGTTGTAAAGTACATAATATATAATTAATGGATACAAACGTAGAAGTTTTTATAGAGCTTTCAAAACTTTAATTCTATATAATTTGACTACTCATGTGAAGTTTTTTTGAAGTAAAAAAAAAGTAAAATAAGTGAGTAAAGAATTTTTTGAACATTAGATATATACAGGCTTAAAGTAAAATTAGCGAAAAGCTATTGTATTGACAGATACTTTAACAATAAAAAATAAATTTTATTCACAATAGTAATATCACGTTCGAAGGCATTGTTATAAGTTATAAATTATTAAATATAAAAAAAAAACTACTAACTTAATAAGAAAATCATGCAACGTGTGTGTAAAAATCTTTAGCAAAAATTATAATGCTGAGTTTAGATATTCATAACAAACTGTAATACCAGAATTTATATAAAATTAATCAGTTATATAAGGTTAGGTTGAACAGCACCTGTTTCCGGGCGCGGACGGGGCACTAACTCAGCGATCCCGAACCTAACAGACACAATGCTATATTTAATTCTTTATCTGCGGGCCATGAAATGGGAAATTGAAAGGAATTTTGTAAAACAGCACTCTTAGAATTATTAATTTTAGTCACAATTATTTCAACAAGCAAACCTATTTCCAACCCAAATTTTAACTTATTTTTATGGTTATTTTTTTACAGTGGTTTAGTTGCATTCTTTTACGTAATATCAAAGGTAACAAGTCTTCATGTATTACTAAGCTTCTTCTCGACGACCATTTGACCGATTCACCTTTCTTACATGATTAATATACTCTCTGATTAGGTTTTATTATATTTTTTTTACATCAGGCAACAAACGTGAATGCAGTCGATAAATAATTACCACAAGTACGTTCTATTCTAATGGTTTACTTTTACCATTTAATATGTGAGTTATATACATACATACGGTAATTTTATATTTTCCGTAATAAACAATTTCTCTGCACATAGTCTACAAAAGGTGCAAAGGTTTTTATATGGCTACATGGCATATAATTTTTGTTCTGAATTGTTATGGTAGTATCTATACGGTGATTTATTATGTTGTATGTATAACTTGACAGTTTCACCAGATTTTATGGCAAGCCGGAAAGTAGTGTCTAGTTGCGAGGCGACATAATGGTACGAACCTCGGTCCAAGCGTAGTATAGCATAGTTTGGGTACAAATACTATTCTGCGATAATTAGTCGTACCTAAACTCTATGGTTCAACTAATTTATGGCAAATACTAAGTATCACCATAGCGTGTATGCATGAGATGTGCAGTACACGAAATATCACTGTATCGTGTTGACAGCCTATTGGTTTGAGTTGGCCTATTAGTTGGAATGTTAAAATTTTGAAGAAGAGGATGGAGGATATACTAGCCGCTGATGTTCTATGTTTAGAAGGAGGGGGTTGTGACGTATCACAACCTCCAAGTAGGAAACAAGGGAAGAGTAAAAAGGAGATGGAAGCTATCGTGTTTAATGCGGTGGCTATTGCCATGAGTAAAGTCGAGGGAATCTTGAAAGGCGACATCAGTACGGGTCCTATTAGGATGCATAGGGGAGATATGAGCGGGGTCATCCATTTTTTCTCAGTGGTTGCCGCTAGGCAACTCCTTGAGCTTGGACAGCATATATCGATCGGGTGGAGTGTGGCCCAAGTCCATTTGCTTGAAACGACGTTGTTGGGTTGTTTTTGAAGTGTGAGCTTGGGGCACACCTACTCGGTCTGTTCATCGGAGGTTGATAGAGGATCCATGTGCTTCCGCTGTGGTGGGCTGGGCCGTAAGGCCTTGGAGTATACGGGCGGAGAAGCCGGTATGCGCATAATTGGATTGATATTGATGCGAAGAAACATATGGCCGGTTTATATTGTCGTCCACCATACAGACCGGTAACGGCTAGGATGGCTGGGGTGATGATTTCCGCTGGAATGCGCAGACGGTAAGAGTGTTGGTGCTTGAGAGACGCAACAAAATCTCTTCCGGACGACATCACTCTGTCGAACCAAGAGAAGAAGGGGCGGCCACTTGACCCTCCATAGCACTGGTGAGGCCATCTGAGAGGTAGTCTTTATGCCTGTCGTAACCCTGTTCGCTGTGTGTAGGGCTAAGATTGGCTAATCCAACCGTCAGAGGACGCAGACCAAACTAATTAAAGGTACCCTCATTATGGCGGTTTTACGATAAGCATAGGGTTTTAGTGGATATTGTTGGAGTCCTTCTGACCCTGAGTGAATCTCACACTCCTTTTCGTGCCCCGCACCAGGAAGTGTTGAGTAAATGCATTTTTACGTACAAAATTCTTCTTATCAAGAATGTTAGCCGCATGTTTCATAGCCTGCTAGACTACGCTTTTGCGGTTTCTGACGGCTGCCACAGACTATTATCTTGATTCCAATTTTTCTTTAGTTAACGCTTACATTGTTTGAGTGAATTGCTCTAAAATTTATTTGAATTGGAATTTAAAAACGTTTATTCGAACAAAAAAAAAACTATTTTATGTCAAATTTCGAACATTTGTTATGGGATTACTTTGTGCATGTTTAAACAAAAAATGATTTAATTACAGCATCTTTTGTTAACTTTTATTATAAACAAATAACATTATATATGTGTTAATGAAATTTAATACATTCTTTTAGTTAAAATAATAACATGCAATTTGAAGATAAACATCTAATAAAAGCTTAGAATCTCTCAAAAGATATGCACCAATTATTATTTATTAGTTGTTGTTTTTGTATCTTACTACTAAATAAATACTACTAGATACTTTTGTCATGCCGAGAACAATTTCTCTCATACTCATATTTATTTCATATTTAATAATACATTTATATTATATATTAAATGATGTGATTATACGTTTTTTACGTATATTAACGGATAATGGTAATAACTATAGTGCGTCTGTCAATTGCCGAAACAATTCTTGATTAAAATACAAATTTTTTCAAATGTAAATTTAAACATCAACATAATTTCACATATTTTACGTTGATAAATGAACAGCACATACATTATGACAAATAATGAAACTGCAACAATGAAACTACATTAATGTATTCAGGTATTTTAACATCTTCGACCATCATCCGATGATGATGATGATTATGATCAGCGCTAGCCTTAATAAAAATATAAAAACTAAGCAGCCATGGGGACCTCCGATAGAAGTGAACACTTTAAACTTTGGAACATTTGTTTTTTTTAATGCATAAATTGCATAATTTTAGCGTTAGCGTTAGGTTAGCGCTCAAGGGGTTAAATGAAAAATTCCCACTACATTCTAAAATTATTATTTCGTTTCAAAGATCTTGAATAAAACTAAATAACTTATTAAGGAATTGATGGGGTTCACGTATAGTTAAGTAGGATTTTGATAAGTAGCCAGTGTCTATAGTTTATCAAAATACTTGCTAATACATGTTGCAATACAGTTATCTGAGTCGAATCCACCAATCCTATTCTATAATAAACCTGAACTTTCAGTGAAGCAAAACATCGTCTTGAAACCATATCATGGTGATGTATTTTCTAATAACGCTAGCCAAGACAGCTAAAAACCTGTCATCAAGCTTTTATAGACATGTGCCCGCACTTGATTTCATAGCCAATACCTTTAGGCTTAGTGGGCTTACCATACTAAACCAAATTATCACTAAACAGTTCAGCTTATGATCAAAGCTCATGTACAAAAGTCTCTAGTAGGATTTGTTCCCCCTGATTCGAATATACGTTATTCAATTCAATTTAGTTTTTTTTTTTCAATAATATAGATTTCATCGAGGAACTGTTTTAAGTTATAATGATCAGTTATCCTCGCCGTATGGACGTATGTATCTATTTATGCTTACCAAATACGTCATGAAAGAGTTGATATGCATTCGTCGATGTTGTCTAACATGACAACATATAATGAGCCAATTAAGTACGACAATCTTTTTTGAGACATACAATTACTCTCGTTACTTTTCATATGTAAGCTAAATTATAGGAAAAAGAATGCAATAATAACCTAGTTGTGGTTTGGTGCTTTCATTTCCATACAAATTTAATTATTAAATTATAGAACAAAGATTTGGCTGGAACATACCAATCTCTTACTGCCTACAACTGGGCGGAGCCAATTGCAACTATAATGAGATCTTTGGAAGGTAATATTTTTGATAATTTTATTAATTTCAGTCCCATAAGTGTGAACTAAAATAAAACTTCTTCCAAATTAACTGTATAAAATATTTGTGAATGTTATGACTATAGAGTGTTCAGAAAAAATATCTATAAAATACCTGCAGGAGTTGAAATAAACGTTAATATTTACAATTAGACTTTGGGCAGTATCAGTAGAGTAGGTAATTTGCTGCTATTTTATCAATTTTGAAATATAATGGAGCTTGAAAGCGGTCGAGGCACAGTAAGTGCGCGTTTACACAGCTCGTTGGTGACATCGTACGACGCAGGACATGTATGCGGTTGATCGGCGACCGCACGCGCCCTGAACACACCTGTTCTATGTAAAATCTATTCTACGTAACCAAGCATCATGGTACTGGAAATCGCATGATATATTTAAATATGCGATAATTGTAAAATGATTTGTAATAATTTTGTATAAGAATAGTTCTATATAATTATGTCAATATTCTGATGACATAAATCATTGTGTGTCAATCAAGAATCGCTTGTTTAATTACTCAGTTTATCAAATCATCTATCATAGACTATCAAATATCACAATCAATTATCATTATCACATCACTTATCAAGATATTATATTAAAACAAGTATCAAAAGTAGAGAAAAAAAGATAAATTACGTATACAAAATTATTTTATGATTCTGTAAGTGCTGGCATATATTTTATACACGCGTATTTTTATTAATTTCAAAACCTCGTTATTACGTCCGATGCGTGTTGCAATTTACTTCTTTTACTATTATGCAAGGAAAAGCTATTATATTGTTAGTCACCAACACGCTTCAACACATTCGAAATAGAAATATGTTTTTGCTTTGTAAATCTAGAATTAGTTATTTTAACTAATATTTTGATTATACTTGTTACACTTAGTTAAATATAGAAACGTGTTTCATTTACAAATATGTACTATGAAAGCTCAAAAATAATTTATCAATAAAAATGTATTACTAAATATAATACAAGAAATTTAGCCAAAATGTAATCGTTTTATTTTGAAATAAATGTAATATTTTGGTTTAATTTGTTACGAAGAAATAAAACTTTTAAAATAGACACTAAATCTATTTCCTTGTCAGAATTTAAAAACAAGTAGAATTATTTTGTTAGTCACAATTTTAAAAACTATTTTCTATACATATTATAAAATAAAGGACCCTTGCAGCGCCTATCTGTCTGAACGCTATAAACTCAAAAACGACTTAATAAATTTTGATAAGGTTTTTGCCAATAAACTACGATCAATAGAGATTTATGAGAAAGGTGTAGGTGTTCAATTTGTTAAGTTCTTTTGTAAACTCGTCCGATATTCTCTGCTATTCGTGCGAATCTGGGGAAGCTCGAAAAAAATGATTTCAGTACATACACATTCAAATAATTAAGATTTTAATTTAAAACCAAATGAACGTTACAAAAAGTTGATAATGAAATAAATGTATAGGCGTCACTTTAAAAACACCTTCATTCCAGTTTGAACGAAACTTCATATAGGAAACTGAAAACTAAGAAACTTACAGAAATCACAGCAATTTACGTAACGAGGCGCATCGAGTTCACTACTTGTTAGCACCAGTTTTACTTCATTAAATTCTTACACTCTTAAATGATACAACTTTAAAACTACTATCGCTGTTTTTATAATGCTGCGACATTATACTCATATCATTATAAAATGTTGCAAATATTTCGTATTACCTAATTTATTCTTTAACTAAGTTTGAAAACAAGATCAAACTACAATCACGCGTACATATAATAAAATAATGAACAAACTCAAATCGATAATCAATAGTCATAGTATCCCTAACACCGAACACAATAATGTTAGTTCAAAAGCTATAAAAATGTTTTAAAGTTTTCTTTACAATTTTCGTGATGCAATCATAATGCTGTGGTACATTTTCCGGAACATGCTTAGAGTAGCTAACATAGCTAAAATTAAAAATGTATCACCTGTCCATATCTTTCAAAAATAAACTACATTTGAAGACAATTTTGTTGGAAGTAAATACATAGCTCGTGGCTCGTACTGAGATCTTGAATTTTCTTATCAAATCAACATTCAAACCATTACTATTTGATGTATACAGTATGGTACGGATAGTGCGGGCGGATTCCGCATCAATAGACTCGGGTTAGATCCCACCTATCCAACTCTAAAATCAGCCTGAACTTATGGTGAAGGAAAACATCGCGAGGAAACCATAGCATGGTGGTAAAGCTTTTTCTAATAACCTCACCCTGTTCCGGCAGCATCGTTTGTGAACCAGTACCACTAGGCTTAGTTTGTTTATCATCCTGAATAACATCGTCACTTAACATCAGGTGAGATTGTGGTCAGAGCACTGAGCCTATATCGTGTAAAAAAAAACGTTTATTATCAGAAATTTCAAAATGTTTCAGCTGTTCTCGAATTACAAAACTATGCTGCTGTTCTATTTAGGGTTCGCCCTGTTCGTCTCTTTATGAACAGTAATCAAATGCTCATCCCCGATTCATTTATCGTGTGACCGGCTGACAGTGAATTGCGGACGAGTTAACTCTGATTAGATTTGAACATTTTAGGTAGCCAACAATTATAAAATACTTAAGATAACTCTGACATTTTAAAAATTGTGAGAATAATCTATACTATACTATACTAATAAATAAAGTTGAAGTGTCTGTTTGTAATGTCAAATTTTTGTTTTATTAAATATATATCCATTACCAAAAATACAATTTTTAATACTTTTCTGTCTGTCTGTTTGCCCCTGGTAATCTCCGGAACGGCAGAACGGATTTTGACGGGACTTTTTTTGGTAGATAGCTGAAGTTACTCCGGGATACTTAGGGTACTTTTAATTTTCGAAAATAATTAGGGATCCGCGTAAAAAAATAAATGTCATAAAAAATTG
Organism: Samia ricini; assembly: GCA_014132275.2. NCBI lineage: Eukaryota > Metazoa > Arthropoda > Insecta > Lepidoptera > Saturniidae > Samia > Samia ricini. Next base: position 25,166,663 of record AP028159.1, on the reverse strand, counting down.
AATCAATTCCAATCTAGTGCACAGTTTTACGAGCAAGTGCCTGAATTTATGAGAAATATATTTAGTGTCTTAGTACTAAAAAATTTTTAGGAAAATAATTAGGGTTCAGTATAAAAAAATTAAAACGCAATGAAGAACATATAAAACGCGGGCGCAGCCGCGGGCACACAGGTAGTATCTATAAGAAAATTAAATACATTATTTTAAATTTCACATCAAATGAATAATAATTAATTGTTTACATTTATGCTAATTTGTGTGTTATTATCTTTTAATATGTCGATTACCCATAAAAATGAGACAATAGGAAAACAATTGAAAGGTGGCGTAGACGCCAGGTTAGTGCTCAATGGGTTAAGATTACGAATACACTTTCAATCATGTCATCGTCACGGTTGGCATCCAATTCCCACGCAGACAGAATGTTTACTTGCGAAAAGGTATCTAAAAGGCACTTTCGAACTTTAACCAACTGAAATCGCAAAACAAGCAAAACTTTAGTATTATTTAAATTCATTATAACTCCTTTGGAAAATAAACGAAATAATTTAATGAATTATAGTCAAATTTCGACCACTGGGTCGATTACTAGTAGCTCAAATATTTTTTAATTTAATTTAAATATGTATTCTTTGGAAACTACTTTATTAGTATATGAATTTTCAAAATAGAATTGGGCATAAATTAATAAAGGTTCGAGGCGACATATAATAGGATGTCTTTAAAGGCTTAGAAGGAATAATAAAATTAGTTGAAGCCAAGTAAGTTACGTATGTCAACTAATATAAAATATAAAATTTAAAAGTTACTTTATTTTTTTAAATAGAATATATTTAAAATGATATTTTATATTTAATTTAATGTATTGTAAATAAAATGTAAATACAATGTAAATAAATAAAGATCTAAGAATTTAAAGACCTTGAAAAACATTACTCATTAACAATTGTTTAGAAAAGTTAATTTAACTGGAAGCCTTTGCTATCTCTGGGGAAATTAGCGGCATTGTGCGTATGTAAGGACTTTAGAAAACTTTAGAATGTGTCTCATTGTGATGAACGAAGTCGTTCAAAATGATTACTAGCATATTTGCCCTACACTCTTAATTAATACGCAATTATTTACTTTCTTTTTACTTCTTTTAATTTAAATATTATAAAGTAAATAATTATTCAAAGAAAATGTTAACGTTAATATTTTTTTAACTTGCTCGATATTGTGTTAATATTAGAGGCTTTTAACCGAGTGAAGTAATCATCACATCATGCCATGAGGTTTTGTCAATTTTAAACGGCACAAAGTATATAATTAGGTATGTGTTTTCTGATAAATAATGCTACTATGACATATGTTTCTCTACTAACTTGATTTCTTTAAATTATTATACTTCACCATCTGAATAAATAAATGAAAAACGTTGACACATGCTAATGATAAACGAATTCACGTATATTAGATAGACGTAAATTACCTTGAAGTATATGTACCTACCGTCTAAATTACTATAATTGTTCTCTATTATTTTGCAACATGTAAAAATTAATTATACATTATGTTCTCGTTCTAAAGTAAAAATGTATGTAAATGAAATGAATAAAAGAAACCAAATGAAGAAAGATTTTCAAATAAAAAAACTCTTTTTTTATGAAAGATTTATCTCAATACAGTGGTAATCCTGTAGCGTTAGATTACTTTAGATGAAATTGCATTTCATTAGGTAGCATAAGGAATAAACAGCGATGATAATATTGAATGAAATCGGAAAAAAGTTTATTCGGAACGCACTGGCTTGCAATATGGTGCCTATATCCTTGAAAATGAAACAATACGTTGGTAATTTTCAGCGTTGGATGCAGCAAGCTGCTTTAATGTAATTTCGTTAGAACTGTACTGTATAGTAAATAGCGACCTTCAATGCGGCGATGATTTCATGTTATCTTTATGATTGTTTTTACATTTTGCTATTGCATTTATTTTTAATTTGTCCACGGTGATTCAAGTGGCATAATAGATAATTAAATATAAAATAATATAATACGTATGTACTCTTATGTTGTATGTCACTGGAGAGAAAGACAGATAATACATATTAAACTATATATTATTGCTTTTGACCCATAAGGTCACATACTTTTTCATTTACTGGTGAAGCAGAACCCTTACTCAACTCCCTACTCTAGATCGAGATAGTCTACGTTAGATGATTTCGCGCCAAATTCATAGGGCAGTTCCGTGTTGGAATGTCAGTTATTATGATATTATTATCCTAGTGATTTAATCTTATATAGTTTTTAATATCTGCTCAGTAGATTTAAATTGTAGAAATTATACTGTTATAGAATATTTTTTACAAATATTCCTACGTTGGCAATACCGTTCAAGTGGACTGGTGTAAGCCGAAAGTAATATTTTATAATATTTATTAATAATGGGTTACATCGATCAGCAGTGAAGTGTTGTTTATTGTTTTAATTTTTGTGAGACTTGGTATATTTCATAATGTAATGACAATAATATATATAACTCTTTTTTTAGAATTACCTATCAAACATACTCACATATAATAACGTAATACAAACAATATTCTATAACAACCATCCGTAAATTGCTACATAAAAACAAAAGTTTTAATCAATTAGGTTATTAACCTCAATTTACAGCTGCTTCAGACGTAAGCCATTAAAAAAGTCATCGTATAGAATTGGTAAAGCCTTGGTAAAACAACAGCAAGCATCAAACTTGTCGACACGTTGAGATGCATCGCATCTTTAATTTTGTTTAATTGTACATACGAAGTCTTATGTCTCAAAGATATGACATTTGAAACATCTTTATTTACGATTTTTTTTGTACACTTTGCCCCAATTTATCTTGGTTAAATTTCGACTTTCTTTTTTAACAATAGGACATTTGACATACATAACACCTTCTGTAGAGTTTTTTAAAGTTTTTACCAAGGTAATTAATCAAGACTCTCCCTCGAACGTTTTCATAGCGCCTCATAATTTAATTTAGAATTTATATTATTATCGTACTTTTAGCTCTGTCTAAATTATTTTGATATTTCCATCGTAACAACAAAGCTACGTAAATATCTGTCACGTCTCGTAAACTTATCGATACATTAAGTTATCCTGAGCAATAATAAAGTTTTAAAGAAATTGTTATATTCTACTTGTATGCTGATGCTTGCGCTAAAAGTGGAAAACTTGACTTGCAAATGTGAAAAGTTTCCAATATATCTAACAGAGTAAACGTAGTAGCAATATACAGATATTATTTGTTTATATTTATTATTATTATATTAAAAAAACAATAAAATGTTGAAAATTGCTCTTAAAAATGGTGGAAGCTGTTTTACTGTCATATCATTTCATCTCTAAGTTAAGTTTCTGATCTGATCAAGACGTTAAACAGTATGACAGAAATCATCTTGTGCCTGTATTTACCTGCCCGTACTGTATATGTAATTATTACTAAATTCATGAAATGTATTTTCTAATGCACCAATGCACAATTGTATATCTATAAAAATATTAGCGAGGTTCGTAGCCAGTGGCTCGTAGTTGGTTTTATAAGGTAATTTTATTATAATAATATTTAATTCATTTAAATTTCATAATTCTAAGATATAATTATGACCTTTTAATTAAGCAGAAAGAGTATTATTTACACATTTAAAATTACTATTCACAACCTTGTATCTTTACAATGTATCTAATCTTGTATCTCTGATTACAACAATTTTAAGTGTAATTTAAATAATAATTTATTTTTAATTATTGAAATAACCTAAAAGCTAATACAAAACCTCCATGATCCTGTGACAGCGTCGCTAAAATGCTTTCATTTAGAAAACACAACTTTTTTTACTCATGCAACTCCTATGCCTCTATTGCATTGATAAAAAAACTTTATTGGTCAATTAAATTACAAACTTATATGTTTAAGCCCATAATTTTAGGATACTTAATGTGTCAAATACCCGTAAAAATAAAACAATAGAAAGATAGTAGTAAAACAATGGAAAGCTGGCGTAAACGCCAGGTAAGTGCTCAAGGGGTTAATAATACAAAATAACATACTCATTTACATTAACGTAGACATTTAATAGTACTTATTTAAGCTTACATTTTTTAATTTCAAATAATATCTCTGAAGTTATATCTATACATACGTCTAGTACAGATATGACTGTTGATAAACGACAAGGGTCATGACCGATGATCTGTCCATATTTCATCGACCATTTAGCTATGATTCAATGCGTAGCCGATAAGGGATTCCGATCGTCGCTATGACGCTACCTCCTATTGAAATATGGCAACTCTCTATCCACTTTATAAATATGCCTCCAACTATACAATATGAAATAATTAATAAATATCATTACAGAAATTTAAAATGTGTTTTTTTTTTTCTTTCAATTATACTGTATCTTCAACAGATTTTATATAGAATACGGTTGGTAATTTTTAAGACTATATCTTTAAATTGGACTGATATTAATAAGAAAAAATATGGACACGTAATTCGATTTTGGAAAAAGTCTATTAATAGCTTAATATTTCGATTACCCATAAAAATTAGACAATAGAAAGAATATAGGATAACAATGGAAAGCTGGCGTAAACGCCAGGTTAGTGCACAAGGGGTAAATAGTAGAGAAACTATTTAATTATCAACGACGGCTATATTGGGACTGGAAGATTAAAAAAATTACCTGTTTAACTTGAAAAGACCGCTAGTAACTCCATCAATGAAGGCATATTTTAATTGCTGACTGACTTGTTCGTTTTTTATATAGAGCTCGTCTTGATTACAGTACATACTATATTTTAATATTCTCGTTTGTAAGTTGGTTTCATGCATATGAGATTATATTGCATAATTCCCTAGAGATTTGCATGGAATAGATTTACGATTTACACGAGCATATTTACAAGGAACCTTTGATTTTAAATACATCAAAAAATTTACATAAAATATTTCGATATTTGAAATAAAAATTATAATTTACATGTTTATATAATAACCAATTATGATACTAACTTAACAAATCCTACTAAATTTGACTCTATTTTAAATAGTTATATGCTAGTAAAATTACTAAAATCTATCCTTATAAGGTCTGTTTGTAATATCAAAATAAAAACTTTTTACTAAATACATGTGAATGTATATACAGTACGTATACCAAAAATATAATTCTTAAAATTTTTGTCTGGCTGTTGTTCTGGTTAATCTCCGGAACGGATGGACCGATTTTGGAAGGGACTTTTTCTGCCAGATAACTGAAGTTACGCGGCGTAAATTAGGCTACTTTTATTTTAGGGTTGCGAGTAAAAAATATCTCATAAAATTGTTTACAAAACACGATTATTTATTATACTAGGAAGTGTTTGAATTTGTAGGAAATGTGAAAAAAATAGTTACCACCAAAATATTATTTTTCAATCATTATTTAAAACTATATTGTACGGTGAAAAATTGTGCGGAGTGGATAATATGATACGCTGGCGGAGCCACCGACACACAGCTAGTTTCCAATAAGAACTGTTTAAAAAAAATCACGAGTTTATTAACTTTAGATATTGATACATAAATATTATTTCAAAAAATGATAACTGATAATTATCTATTAACAATTTCAATCTGCAAGCACTCACTATCTGCCAATGGACATAATATATACACCGTATTAATGGGGTGTGGATATCAACTGAGCAACATCTCACACAAGAGACACTTTCCGCCACATCAGTTTCGTTTCATTGCACACAGTGCGCCTATTATTCGTAAACACCCAGTACCTCTATTGTGTATCTATAGTTGATAGTCCCATAGTAAATTATATTTTATTAGTAAGGGTATGTCACCTGGGAAATGCTTATTACGTCATAGACACGGAAAATTAAAAATTCAATGCTTGCAAAAAAGAAATTCATGTAATTTCCTGTATTCCATATAATCACATGCATATTTTAGAGTATTAAACGTATTAGTGATATATATACAAAAATTATGATAGAAAATATTTATACATTCGATCCAACGGTTTCCAATACAATTTAAAAATTGAATAAATTTTATAACTGTATCTATAACTATTGTATACTACTAACTGTAAATAACATCAGTTCTCTATGCTGAAATCTATGGTTATAATCTATTTATTGATTACTAGCTGTCCGCCCGCGGCTGGGACCGCGTTTCATATATTCTTCACTGCGTCTTAATTATTATATACGGAACGGAATTTGTTTATTACTAAAATAAAGTAAAAATATTTCTCATGAATTCAAGTACTTGCCCGCAAAATATTGCAAATTTTTAAGAGATTTAATTTTTTTACACGTAATCCTAATTATTTTCAAAAATTAAAAGTACCTTAAGTTACCCGGAGTAACTTCAACTATCTATCAAAAAAGTTCCGTCAAAATCCGTCCAGCCATTACAAAGATTACCCGGAATAAACAGACAGACAGACAGACAGAGACAATTTTTTTTATAAATTGCTTTTTTGACATAGGTATCGTGTACATATGTCAGAATTATACATTAAAATCTATTTTTTACAAAAAAATAATTTATACATTACAAACAGACAGTTCAATTTTATTTATTAGTATAAACAATTATGCTTGAAACTTTAATTACTCACTAACTTTAAGTAGGAAGAGAACTTTTAATGTTGTGGTTTCGTGTCGAAAATGATAAACTTCCAGTTAATAATAGTTCAAGAGCCTATGAAGACTTCTACATGAAGCTTTTTACTATATAGATTATATTTTATACTAAAGTGAATTAAAGTTTCTTATTTATACTAATAAATAAAATTGAAGTGTCTGTTTGTAATATCAAATTTTTTTTATTTTACTGAATGGATATGTATGTGTCTACGATATCTATACTAAAATATTTTTTTTTTACTTTTTATCTGTCTATTTTTCTGAAGTTACTCGCCATTAATTGGGATTTCTTTTTCGAAAATCGACGCGTTCGCAACGCAACGCTTCAATGTACGCGGGTTCGAGCCCACCTATCCAACTCTAAAATCAGCCTGAGCTTTCGGTGAAGGGAAACATCGAGAAGAGACCACAGGCATTTTTAAACACCCAGGTGGTAGCTACCACCCTCAAGTTTGAAAAACTGTCGCCAAATACCAGTAGATGTGTTCCGGCAGCATCACTTGAGAACTAGTACCTACCTCTAGGCTTAGTGTGTTCACCATCCTGGTCTACAACATCACTTAACATCAGGTGAGATTGTGGTCAAAGTACTGAGACTATAACATGAATAAAAAAAAATTAAACAAATAAGCATATGTTAATTTATCTCTCTATTTAAAAAAAAAATACCAAGTTATTGGCACTGACATATTGGTTAGATTTATTTATACGTCCAACAAAATACTGTGAGAAACTCTACTCACAATAATGTGTAAAGTTTTATCTTACTGGGTCAAAGAGAGAGAGGGGGAGAGTACTGTACTGGGGAGAGAACGCACATCTCTAGAAAAATACGTAAATATTTTAACAGCAACAGTAAATTACCTTTATGTAGAGATCAGGCTTTTAGTATTACTGTACTACTTCGTCGTTCTTTTATATTTATTATTTATGTATTTGATTTTATATATGTATTTGACTGATTTTTGTGAGAAAAATTTTACTTGTATAATTATTGTGACTGGTTAATGTAACTTTTGGATTAACGAAAATGTAGGGAATGTTTGTTCACGTGGAGCAAACATAATAGCTCAATTTGTTGGATTTATATTTATGTGGATGTTATATGTTCCTAATACTTTCTAGGCAATCAATTTAGAGCCATATAAGTTGGTGGCAATAATACAGTAATACAGATATGAATTTCAATATAAATATTAGTACAAATCATTGAGACGATGATGGATCATTTAGTAGCGTAGTCGTATTCTGTTTTGATGGGCTTAGGTCCGAATCAACCTATTTAACTCTATAATAAACCTGAGCTTTTGGTGACCGAAAACATTGTAAGGAAAACCATAGCACGGTGATAAACCCATTTTTAGATAAGTAGTTACAACGCTACAAAATTAAAATCCGTCTCCAAGCATCAATAAGTGTGCTTCGGAAGCATTATTTGAGAGCTAGTAGCCCCTAGGCTTAGTGTAATACTATCCTAAACCATATCGTCACTTAACACAGGTGACTTTGTGGTCAAAGGCTATATGGTATAAATAAAATCACTTTCACATTTATAAGGAAATAGTAATTAATACTAAAATACCAAATTTTTATTAATTTACTGCTAAGTAAAGGCCACTTCCTGGAGATTGCAAGGGATTAATTACTAAAGCAGACCATAATTCGTATACTAATTAAACTAATCAGTATATTATAGAATTCGTTGATTCGCATACAAATTTCAAACCTGCAAATATTTTTTTATTCCAACAATTTGAGAACCATGACTTATACTTTGTAAATTATCAAGCTTTTAACTTAACCCATATATTATATTTAATTACAAATAAGTAAAAAAAATAAATTGAAAACATGAAAATATCATTTTAAATTATCAATACGAAATCTAATACAACTGTAATCTCATCCAAGACTAGATGGGATTGTTATATTTAAAAGATATCTGAGAACAATTTATAGTTATGAAATTCAAATTCAAACGCGATCTTTCTTAGTTTGCGGCAGAATAAATGTCTCAATCGGACTTCCAGTAGGTCGAATCGTTGCATAGATGAAAAATTTATATCATTTGTTTTTGCCTTTTATAACAATATATAGGTACTTCGGAAAAGTTAATATTTTGATTGCTTAAGTTCATTGCGGTTATAGAGTAAACATGTTTCCCAGTTTACAATTGAATATGAAGTCCTAATGAGAGGAAACTAAACAGGGTCACTGTTCGAGCAAACAGTTTTGTCCGATAGCTCTATTAACTTTACACTATCGGCTATTTGCCTTTCACTCTACGCTGATCTCGTTTGAATACGAGATCACTCCTTTCTTGATTCTACGCAAAACCATAAAGTGACAAAGTTGTTATTTATTTTTTAATTATTAAAAACTACAACAGCTATATTTAGTGTTTGTAAAATTCATAACTTCATAATTATTTAATATATCTTAGACTATTTTTGTATAAGATGTATGTACATTAATTTATACACTTAACATAATAAATATAAGAGCTTTTCTTTTAGTTCCAAAAGGGAAGTAATAATTCTATGAAATCACTTGATTTATCCCTATCATACTAATTTTATGATTAAAAAATTTAGCCACTCAGTAATAAGTCGCAAAGGACTAAGATAGATCAATGCGTTTGCCCGTGTCGTTAAATGTTCGGATAATACGAAATATTTGATAATTAAATAAAAAGATATGATTGTTTAAAAGGAATATTTAGAGAAGAATATCAAGAAAAGGATAGATATATACAGGCAATAAACTCAGGCGGATGGTTATTGAGCAACAAATAATAATAGAATCTGAAGCTTCGGTGGTGCGAACGCTCGCAACTTTTCTCGTTATGTCCTTTGGGGATGTTTTGAGATTTGCACGAGCTGTGAAGTGCATCGGGTACAATGGTCCCTTCTTTTACCCTCTTTGTGAGGATACATCCATTCGTAGTTTTTGTTCGGCTTCGAAACAGTTGGTCGCGCGGCACGTACGTTCGTTCGCCGTGTACGAGCTTGGAATTCAATATTATTATTTCACGTTGTCTTCGGTTTTATGTATATGAAATAATAAAACAATACATAACTAACTATATGTTTAAGTAGTTCATTTATATTCAAAAAATCTAAATGAACGAACCTTCGAATGTAGTTCTGTGCTAGTTTTTAAAATTATTTTTTGTTATATTTTGTTCTAACTTCTATGTATAATCTTTTGTTTAGGTCATATTTAATTTATTACTAGAATCTTAACAGGTCCAATAAAAGCGTTTATCATTAAATAATATCTATTGAATAATTATAAGGTGGACCGACGACTTGGTGAAGATCTTTTGGGGAGACACATGTCTGACCGTGGACCTCTTCCAGTTGAATGGATGGATGCATTGAATAAAGAATTATTTCGTAATTTTTTAAACGTGCAAATTTCAAGACTTCTTTTCGATCCGTTGACATTCTATCGGTGCACGTAATCGTTTTAAATATAAAAGAACAACTAAGTAACTGGGAAATTGTAGATTCTCTATTGGAATTGAAATAGAATGTAAACGTTTCACGTCTAGTGCGCCTCGTAAAACGTTTATACGCTTACATAAAACAGGAGTTAATAAAATTAAATACTGTTTAATGATCCATTCCGTACGTACACATCGAGATAAACCTAATTATCTCGTTACAAAAGATGATTAATTTTATTAATACTATTCATCATTTACTTTATCACTATCCATATCGTAATTTCCTATTTGAATTCTTCGGCATACATTAGCATAAACTTTTGGATGTTTGTTTTTGTTAATTATTTTTTCTCTAAATCAATCCACTTTCATCTTCATTTGTGTATATCTGTTCGTTGGCTTATAACTGAACCGATTAAGTAATTCATTAATAATTAGTATTTATTATTATTCAAGAGAGGGGCTATGCAGGCTAAAACAGTCCTGTGTCACTGCGACCTAGATAGATCTATTGTGATCGCCCCCATATTCCTAAAGCTCACTGCCTAGACCTACAACCTGGATATACTGTAGGATCTTTTTGGCAGAGAGCGTCTGTACCTCCTCTGGGAACAATGCATGTTTGCCCAGAACTCGGTTGCGTATGGGTATTAGTGGGTCACAATCACACAAGATGTGCTTTGGTGTTTCATCTGCGACTTCACAGAATCTGCACTCTCTTGTGTTCTGGGCACTCATGTTGTACATATGCTTGCGCAAACAACAGTGCCCAGTTAGCGCTCTCACTAATACCCGCAACTGATTCCTACTGAGCATCAGGGCTTCCTCAGCTTTTCGCTGAGTATATCCCCTGATGAGCTCTTTGGAATGAATTTGTCCTGGCAAATTATTCCAGAATTCTTTAGCCTTATGGGTGTATTGGTCCCTTATGGTCAGTCGAGCTAGGCTTTTTGAAATACCACAAAATGGTTCAGGCCCAAATTGTGTTTCCATAGCCCCTGCTCGTGCAAGCGCATCCGCAGCTTCATTGCCGGGAACTCCTGCATGCCCGGGGACCCATCTTAAAATCAGCCTGTTATTCTTACCCAGGCTGTTTAGCATTGCCACACAATTGGCAACTAACTTCGAGTCAACTGTGTCCGAAGCCAGTGCCAAGAGAGCGGCTTGACTATCCGAATGAATATATATTATATGGTTAACGTAGGCTTTCTGCAGATTTATATAGGAGCATTCCAGAATGCCGTATATTTCTGCTTGGAAGATGGAGGCGAAACTACCAAGGTTAGTTGTTTTACTAAACTTGGGTCGCTCTCCATATATTCCACAGCCTACGTTGAGTCCTATTTTGGACCCGTCAGTATACCATATTAAGCTGCCTTCCCTCCACGTTATCTCACTGTTTAGCCAGGTGTCCCGTGGAGGGATTTCGACATCATAAAATTTTTGAAAATTGGTTTCAGGTATCGTCATATCCGATATCATATTTAAAACTGGTGTTTCTATCACTGAGTCTATGGCAGATCTCATGAACTGGGATATCCATTGTGTCCTCCCGAGGGCGTACATTCTGTGCATCGTTAACCTCGCCACCTTTTCTACATGTAGATGAAGGGGCGTCAGATTTAACAGAGCATCCAGAGCCGCACCAGGGGCGGTTGACATGGCTCCCGTCACTAAGATAGAAGCCATCCTTTGTACTGCAGCTAATCGGGTGTGCAAAAACCGACTGCTGCTGTACCTTTTTGAACCAGACCACGCAGGCGTATGTTATTATGGGTCTGACAATGGCCGTATAAAGCCTTATGGTCAGTCTGGGATTTAAACCCCAGCGCTTTCCGGCCATTCGACTACAGATCCCCATTGCTATTTTAGCCTTTTGAATTATATATCCAAGTTGACTATTCCAGGTCAGTTTCTGGTCGAAAATAACACCCAGGTATTTGACCTCTGGTGAGAAGTTGATTGTCTTGCCATTTAGTGAGGGTTGGACTAATTGGTCAAGACGCCTTTTCTTGGTGAATGGTACCAGGACAGTTTTGTCTGAATTAACCTTCAGTTCGTTGTCCTTGCACCATTTGTTAATGACACTTAATGCTTCCTGCATAAGGTACGAAATTGTACTTTGAGAGAAACCTCGGACAACTATCACCAGGTCATCAGCGTAGCCCTGGGCGTCGATCCTTAGTTCCTCCATCTTATGCAGGAGTTGGTCCACTGTTAGAGTCCACAAAAGGGGCGATAGAACGCCTCCTTGTGGACAACCTCTTGTGGTTACCACCTCATGATTAGTGCCATGCAATGATAACTTGACTGTACGGTTTGAGAGCATTGATTCGATCCACTTTACAGTGGTCAAATCTACCTTTTTAACACTTAGTCCCTGAACTAATGTTCTAGTGGGTGTGCTATCAAAGGCGCCCTCAATATCTAAAAATGCACATAGTGCAATTTCCTTATCTTCAAATGCCTTCTCTACTCTATCTACAAGATAGAGCAGGGCAGTTTCAGTGGATCTTCCTCTGCTATAGGCATGTTGTTTAGAACTTATAGGATTTTTGGTTAATACCACTTCCCTAATATTTCTATCAATTATCTTCTCCATCGTCTTGAGAAGGAAGGATGTAAGGCTTATAGGTCTGAAGGACTTAGGCATAGCGTAATCCTTTTTACCAGCCTTAGGTATAAAAAGTACTCGTACTTTTGTCCACAGTTCAGGTATATATCCCCATGCAAGGCTTGCCCTGAAAATCTTAACTATTACAGGTGTCAGGATATTAAGGCCTTGCTGTAATAGTACCGGCTGAATTCTATCCTCTCCGCCAGTTTTGTAGGGTTTTTTTAAATGACTTTATAGCCCATTTCACGCTCTGTGGTCTAATAATGCTTGCCGCTCTTTGCCAGTCCTCTATCTTAGGTCTTATTGGAGAGGGCAGTCTTCTCAAGCTAAGACTCTCAGAACCTGGGAAATGAACTGATGTGAGGAGCTCCATGGTTTCCTTTTCACTGTTCGTGAAGGTCCCATCTTGTTTTTTAAGGAGTCCTATTTGTTTAGGTTTGTCTTTTGCAAGCACCCTGTGAATTCTTGCTCCATGAGGCGTATCATTGATTTCCTCACAGAACTTTCTCCAGGATGCCCGCTTGGCTTTCCTAATTTCTTTATTATATTTAGTAAGGGCCATTTGGTATATATCCCACTCCTTTGTGTTTTTGGCCCTATTAAAAAGCCGCCTAGTTTTTTCCCTAAGCTTTTTGAGCTTAGAGTTCCACCAGGGTACTCGTCTTGTTGAGGTCTTTTGTTTTACGGGGCAACTTTGCTCATAAGCATCACTAATGGACGCCGTGAGAGCATTAGTTGCCAACTCTAGACTCTCAATTGTTTTAATATTTTTAGGGAGAGTTTCCAGGTTAGACCTTAGGGTTTCCCTGTAGGTATCCCATAAGGTATTCCTGGGATCCCTATATATAATATTCTGACTCTGTATTGAGAATAAGAGTTCGAAATTAATATGTCTGTGATCAGACATAGAGTTTTCGTCACTTACACACCAGTTTATAATGTGCCTAGCTACATTGTTAGTGGCGAATGTTATGTCTAAGACTTCTTGTCTAGCACGTGTAATAAAGGTCGGTTTACATCCTTTATTTAAAAGTGTTAGGTTACTAGTTGCAATAAAATCAAAAAGTAACTCACCTCTTTCGTTGACGTCGCTGCTACCCCAAGAGATGTATGGTGAGCATTGGCGTCACACCCCACCAGCAGCTCAGCGTTGTGTTTCTTTGCATAGTCCACTACCCGCATAAGCTCTTCTGATGGATTACAATTCTCACCGGGTAGATAGGCTGAACAAACTAATAGCTTGGAGCCCTTCCACCCGTCAAGATTAATGTACGCTGCAACCAGATCATCTGAACTAAGCTCTGGAACAGGAAGAAAGTTAGTTCTTTTGCTAAAAACTATACCAGCTCTGGGCTTAGTCCCGCAGTTGTGCGCCAAGACGCTCCCTGCGGTCTTTAATCCCATAATCGTATTATTACGCAGCCAGGGTTCTTGTATTAGAGCGAGGTCCACAATGCCCCCTGAGAAGCATTTCTCCAGTACCGCCGTTGCTGCAATAGCATGATGGAGGTTAATCTGGAGGAACCTCGCATGACCACTGGTTTGCGCTATTGTTTTTTTTTGCGTACAGGTTTTCGACCGGCGGTCGTCCTGCCTGTCTGGGGACTAGCAAGTCCACCTCGAGGTTGGATTCCGCCTGTCTTCCTGGTCCTGCCTCCTCTGTGCCCCCCTCTACCTGAGGGCTTCGGATGAAGGTTACGATGCGCCTGTGGCGCCGACCCTTCTAGCCCAGAGGTAGTGGAGGTAGAGGGAACAGGATCGCCTGTATCCACAATGGTCTCCAGTGGGGGTTTTGTCCCTGTAAGGGTTCCACCCTCCCCACTTTTGGTGGTACTAGAGGAAGAAGCCGCCAGTGGTTTGTCCTCCTGGGGTCCTTCATTCCCAGTTTTGACTTTAAATATAACCCATCTAAAGCCAAACATTACCTTGTAATTATTTTTCTGAAGAGTCTGCACCGAGGGATCATCAAGGGCGAAAGCAACAATTCTTCCTCCCCTTTCCTCCCTGGAGTGCAGTACCCTCCAGTATTCTGGGTTTAGCTCAGGGTTCTGTATCCGTATCAATTCGAGGGCATTCTCAAGAGATGCAGCCTCGTTGTCCGGTAGGAAAACACAGAGCCAATTGCTGGTTTCGGAAGATCTTTTTCCGAAATGATTGTTAATTCAGCCTCGGGCCAGGGCTTTATTTTAGATGTTGTCTCTGCTAACCACTTCCTGCTCATCTCATCCATGCAGGTGATTAGCAGCCAGCCCGGCCTATGGCTAAGTCCTAAGAAACGAGGTCCAGCTCCCTTAGTTCCTATTTTAAGGATTTCTTGAGTAAGAGCGCTGTGGACCAGTTTCATCTGTTCTACACTCATGGGATTCACGTTGCGAATACCCACGCGTGTAGAACCAGCAACCTCACCAAAGCTATGTTTCACCTTGCTATCAAGGGAAGTTTTCAGAGCTTTTTTGGGTTGCGCAGTAGGAGATTCCTCCTCTGACCGAATTCGTTTTACCGCCTTCGGTCTGTCGGGCTTTTCTAAAGGAATTTCATTCCAGGGCTTTTGGCACAGCTTAAGCGCCTCAGCAGGGCTCATGTTAGCCTGCACCAGCCTCCGGAATCTTTTTTTTCCTAGCAGCTCCTGACATTTTCCGTTTCTTACCTCTTTTTTCCTCAGAGTTAGTCTCCGTAGGCGTTCCAGTCACCGAAGCAACTTCCGCCTTGGGATCCATCCTCTGGGTTGTTGAGGTACTTGGTCCGGGCGTTGGGGAGGTGTTATCTCCCCCCGTCCCAGAAGAACTGACGTCACTAGAATTCTCTAGGGCGTCAACAAGGGAATTTAAATCCAGGAGTATGTCGTTTTCTAATTTATCATCCATACTGTTCCCACGAGAAGCTAGGGAAATAAGAGGTCACCACCGACAGAGCCCCGCTTGTCGGTGGAAGAGCAAAAATTACTCTCTGAGGTGCTCTGGTATCAGAGAGGTACCGTTAACGACTGGGCTCCCCCCCAGCCACGCATCCCTCGGCACGGTTCACTTAACACCTTGGATTGGGCTTGGTCCTCTTCGCCAATGTTCAGCAGCGGTCTCATATAAACACTGCTGAACATTGCCCAGGGTGCACCACGTGGAGGTGGGACCAAATTCGCACCCCTTAATATATAATTAGTAAGTAATTAGTTAACTAATTAATTAATAATAACAAAATAAGTGTCTACAAAATAATTTAACATATAGATAATATTGATAACATATAGATATAGAAAATTTACATGTAAAATAGAAGTAGATTTAAGCTCACATAAATTAATTGTGAAAGAAGATTACTAACTGCATAGCTGCTTGAAATATTATAGGCATTTTTTTTCTGACGCAAGTCGAATTAAACCTCCAAGGTTTTAACGTTTAGATTTCATAATTAATTAACTGAAATTATTATAGCTTAATATTTAACATGTGGTGTTTTTATTAGCGCTCCGAAGAATAATTATGTACACTTGCATTAAGTGTTGCCCCTACTTAACGTAACCTTTAAGATATTATGTCTTTTCAAAAAATATTTTTCTTGCGTTTTATCGAAAGATTAGTACGTCATTTCAGATATAACAAAATACGTGTCGAGCGAGACAATGGTTAGGTAGGCCCGGCTTCATCGCAACTTGCCACAATGCGACTTTCCAAACCTCTCTCATTTTGTTTTTGTCTCGTCCCGCATCGTCGTCGGCATGGCCGCAGATGTTTCAGCGAAAGCCACGGCTCATCTGCGGATTAGTACCCGTTAGGTTTTCAGACTATATGCGCCCTACATTATAAAAAGAAACTTCAGCTGGTCTAAATTCTGACAGTGACGATATAAGGGTAACTTGCGTTCGGTGTCCAAATTTACATATGTATATAGTACTAGTTATTCCCGCGGCATCGCTCGCGTATTATATTTCTATATTCAGCCTATTTATGAATTGCGTAATATCATTTTAAATAATCATTGTAAAAGAATAGAATATATTTGCACGGTGGTAGGGCATTCTCTGATGATGCCCGTCTTGGTAGCTACCACCTCCAAGTTTGAAAACCTGTCGCCAAACACCAATAGGTGTGTTTCGGTAGCATCACTTGAAAACCAGTACCTAGGTTTAATGTGTTTACCATCCTGGACCACATTGTCACTTAACATCAGGTGAGATTGTGATCAAAACCAAGCCCATATCGTATAAAAAAAAATACATAGACCCTATTTTCTGTATAGGCCTTAAATTATTTTTGGTACTAACAGTTCACAATTTCATGACTTTTAATTTTCTTATGCACAACCATAATTATTTTCAAAATTGCCTGTCAAAATCGGTTTAGCCCTTAGGGATATTAGCCGAAACAAACAGACACATTTTTAACCCCCGAGCATTAACTAGGGTATGTCATACACTGGCAATTTTTTTTTCTAACCTATCTAATGCTGTTAACCAGAAGGGCCTTTACAGCTTCACCGAACTTTGGGGGCGAGTGCTGAAGGTACTCAGCCGCAAAAGATAACTAGCACAAGGGTTCGAACTTTGGAATTCCTGAAACCTTGAAAATTCCCGCGGAATTTGAACCTATCTAAACCCTACATTTTTTATTTCTTAAATTCTTTACGTAGAAGATCTTTATATCTTTTATCTTAACATGATTTTCATTCCAAAAAGTTATATTTTTTTGCTAAAATGGTATTTTTTGTAAATTCATACACTTTTGTTTTTATAATAACGTAGTATAAGAAAAACGTGAATAAGTAATTATTATTTAAAATTAACATTATCAAAAAAGTTATAATAACCACACCAATATGGTACATTCAGTTATGGATGTATCCCGCCCTGCCATATTCTTAATGTAATTTTTTACCTCATGCTCGCCGAGTTAAATTTTGTTTTCGGTATAATTATCGAATATACATTCATACATATTTGTAAAAAAAAAAACGATTAATTTAATATTACAAACAGTCAAGACAATTTTATTTATTTGTATAGGCAGTAACACAACGTGATCAGTAACCATTCAAAACTGTTCAATTACTTATATTTAATATTAGTATTGTGTATTTATTTATTAATTACACCAAATACAAGTAATTTTAAAAGAATAAACATTGTTTTTACCTGAACTAAAACTACCTGTAGCTCAGGCAGTAGTGGTATTTACTATTAGCAACAATTAAAAGCAACTACATGCGTATAAAACAAACGAAAATAATTAGTAACATGGCGATAATTAAAAAAGACACTAGCTTATCAATAATACACACTGATATATTTTAGTATTGAGAGTGGGCCTTAAAGAAATTGGCATCTCAGATGAGTGTTAATGAGATACCACTCTAGTTACAAAGTCCGGTCAGCGGCGCCGCGTCACGTCGCGTCGTATACATCTACCCACTAAGGAAATTACACGAAAATTTACATAATACAGATTCTGAGGTAACTCTGGCCCTTTGTAACTCGGAAATATGAACCCGATTCGTGCTGATGTACACTAAATTTACATCTCATTCACTTTGTTTGTGGAGAACGTTACGATAGATAAAAAATAAACACCTAGTTATAATTCCTATCAATTTGTACATACAATCGATACGGATTATAACTATATGTCTCGAAAACGAAAACCTCAATTAATATATTTTTAAAGGATAATTTTAACATGTCAATTTTTTCGTTGAAATCGCTTCTTTTTATTGAAAAATTACTGCTATTGCAAGTTTGGTTGTTTTAGTATCTTTTTGAAAAAAAAAATACCAACAACAAATACAATTGTTTTATAGTAGAACAGTCAGATTAGAAAAAAGACGTACACAAACAAACATACCATGGAAACAGGACATGTATTGAGCTCCTTGGTGCGATTTTTTTTAGGGAAATTTCAAGTGTGGAGATCATTAAAAGGTGTGTAAAGGATGTAAAGAATTGGTAAAGCGCATACGTTTCTTCCTATAATTAGGCGAATCGTATGTGTGTTTGGCACCTTCGTCGTATAAAAAAGACTGCGTCTATAGAATTCGTCAATTTATTAAAAAAACATGTAATTTAGTTCAGTTATTCTTTTAAGCTCACTGACGCACATATAGAGATACGTATACTGTCTTTTTTAAATATGTAAGTGTAAGATTATCACTAGAAATAAACGTTTCATCTACCTTTAAACATTGATTTCAACACTGCAAATACTTCTTTACAAGTTGCAAAAACTTTGCAAAAACATTTAAACTAGGTATTGATTCTGAATTTTACACTAGAAAGTGTCGTTAAGTGAGCCTTTGTTAATTCTATCACTTTGCCACTATTAACTAGATCTTCAAAGGATAGGAAATGACATTGTTAATATCAACCCCAGAGGTGGCTCTGTCCGTTAAAGTTTCTATAACGTAGTTTGCTATCCAGTTAGTTTCCAGGCTGGTTCACAATACTATTGTGGTGTTGATTTCTGGTATATTCTAAAGATCGAAGAGTATTTTATCAATGTAAAATCGTGATTATAAATCGTTAGTTTAAGATCATCAAGATCATTTGCAAAAATGTTAAACTATTTGCTAAGCAGTAGGATGATCAAGGATGCAGTACGTTCTCAAATGCGAAGGAAGTGTACAAGAAATATATAATGCGAAATATGTTTGCACACAGATTGTGAAGGTGTATACACAATTATTTTAAGGTTTGGCATCAATTATTATGTACCCATTTTCTGAATTTGCTTTCAGATTAACTCTGTTCAAATTGCTTCGTACGATTCAATGCTTCGCGTAATAAGTTTTGCTAGCAACTCCTTTTAGAATGTATCTTTGAATGATCGATAAATATGACTGTGATAATGTAGTTATTTCATTAATCAACAAAAATATCATACAGCAATGATTCACAGGATCTGATTTAAAGTAATTCCATCATATTTAATATAGACGACATGATTTTTTTCCAGTTTATTATTTGAATATAAAATATAAATAAGTACATCAAGTTTATTTAATAAACCATTGATATATTAATTTAAAGTTCTTTTATTCGAATAATAGCTTGTAATAAATCTTTTGTAAATCACACACTATTTACTAAATCCAGTACAATTACAACGCTATAGGTAGACAATTAGAACAACATATTATGACGCAACAATTTTGAAATATTTTCCTGGTAGAAATGAATCTATATTCTTTACCCATATTTCTTGCTATTCGTGTTTGTCAGTTCGTCGATCCTGGGAAAGATAATGAACTTATGCCTTTTCGTAGTGTAAAGGCTTTACTCCGCCATAGGAAATTACAAACAACTAAAATTATTATTAATTTAATATTAATTAATATTAAATTAATATTAAGTAATATTTCAAAGTAATACAAATCTTAGTTTATTTCTCCACGAGTTCTTTCTCTCATATATTTTTGACTTATGAATTATAACTACCTGACTTTATGATTTAGTTTACTAAAAATAAATGACAACAAAAATATATAGTTGATATACAAGTAGGTATAATTATTTATAGATCAATAATAGATGATAGGAATACAGTAATCATAAATAATGTTTCAAAACATAACAGCTTAAACGAAAGTTCGTATTATTATTATAGCGAGAATTATATCATATATAATTTAAGTATGCAATAAACAACTTACTAAAAATATGGGGCATATTCTAGCAGTAAATGTTGAACATATTCACTTTCCCACAGTTCATACTCCATAGCCTACACAAAAGTAATCTCATTATTGATTCATCTCTATAAATATTACTTTTCGAACTGGTAACTCTATACGTCTTTATTCTAACGGTTCTACAGTATTTGTAAATGCCTAAGTACTTTTATTAATTTAAATTTAATTTTAGAAACTTTCTGTTAACAAATTTGATTAATTATCCTATTGTCAATAATAATCTATTATAGAAAAGTTCTCAAAAGTTCAGTAAAGCTATCCGTTTCAGTGGACAGCATTTAGACAGTTTCAAAAAAAGAAACTATCATTTTTTTCTTTTTGTCTAAAATAACTATAAAATAAATGTACAATAAATCACTAGAAAAAACGTATTTACTCTATTCTGTGAGTTATACTCAATAAGTAAGACCATTTAAAAGAATTACGTCCTTGTCAAAACTTAATCTTTCACACTCGATTGGACCGTGCTGAGAATGGTGGTATCAGTATCAGCATCGGCTCAGTGCTTTTATCACAATCTCACCTGCTTGTTAAGTCACGATGTGATCCAGGATGGTAAACACACTACGCCTAGAAGTACTGGTTCACAAGTGATGGCGCCGGAACACACCTATTGGTATTTAGCGACAGGTTTCAAATTTGACGGTGGTAGCTACTTAGGGGAGCATTATTAGAAAATGCCATGCTATGGTTCCCTATAATTCCATTTGATTGACTTTGTTTATTACTCGTATCCACGTTTGCGGCTAACTTCCGAGCCGTCATACAGTTTGCATCGCACCATACTGCTATGGATCTCTTGTGCTGGTTTTTATTTTCCATTAGCGCCTTCAGTGCTCGCCATACAACCTCGACGAATCAATAAAGATCCCCAGGCCAATAGCTTAGACAGTTATGAAAAAAAAAACAATTTTACCAACTCGACTATTTGTTATAAAATAGACAGTAAAATATTTAATAAAAGAAAACGTATGAATAAGCCATTTCGTGCGATATTACGTTGAATAATAATGAAATTCAAATTCTTAAATGTTAATTCGGGTCAACCCCTAATGGAGCTCACATGAATGTCAAACGAGTCAACCGGCGACGCAGCGGTTCAGGAAATAGAACGTCTATAATACAGATGAGTATGTTTTTTAATCACGATGCAAATGCCCATTTTTTAAACTGATTGCTATTAAAATGCGATAATAATTGTGAGATATGAAAATGTAATTGTTTAGTTTAAATTTAAATCCCCATCGCTCTAAAAAGAAGAAGATGTAGACGGGTATCATAATTTTCATTGAAAGTTAATTTCAGTTTAGTTGTTAAAATCCTATACGCTTATTCTACTTACATAGCCTGTACATAGCATAGTAGTTAGTCTACTTTGCTTACATTCATAGCCTAATCTTAAATAGCTTAAATCTTACGGTATTTTGCTGGGGGTACAGTAGCAGAAGTAGATACCATTTTTATGTTACAATAGAGAGCTTTTCGCCCAATATACAATATGGCCCCATATTGCTCGCGAATCGCCAAATAACAAGTTTCAAGAATATGGTATTTTAACTTTACCGTCACCCAATAAATCTTCGATAACTTAATGGCTGTTCGTAAAAATTTAGACAAGCTTGATCTAGTAAATAATCGTCATAATTTTTAATATTTGAAATAAAGTTAAGTTGGCCGTCCCACGCTTTAGGATAAGTCTAACAAAAATTTTATAGATAATAGTATTCGGTATAATAATATTTTAGATTAAGATCCCAAAGAACATTACCGATTTATCTAAAAGCACTACGTCAAGCATGTCTTGATTACAAAAAGTTAATACAGGGTAGATCATTACGTGAACGATAGTAATGGCTAGAATTTACACCCCTCTCTGTGCTTCCGCTAATAATGCTTGTAACTATCATTTGTATGGTTTTTATTTCAAAATAATATGTACGTTTAAATTCATATAAATAGGAACCAAATCAAGTTTCTTGTCGGCTCTTCTCGACTGGGTTATTTTCCAAACCGGTGGTAGTATTTTGACGTTCATAAGCGCCTTATTAGGGTCTAAATTGAATAAAGAATGTTTTGTTTTTTGATGTTGATTTTGACTTGTATAATATTATAAAGAGCAACATCTCTCAATATATCTGCTCCCTCCCTCGCATTCCTATACTCTTCCATTACCTCTGCGTGTGCAAAGCGAATCCCACCACAATCCCTTCTCACCGCTATGAACCGGTACACGGCTGCCGGCACCTCCGTTTCACGCTGACACGGTAAGGATTCTGCGAGAACCACAGCCGCCAACGTGGACTCCGTGCGGTAACCGCGTATCGAGCTTAGCGCCGCCGTACGCTGCGTAGCCCGCAGCACACAGATGTTATGGGAGCTAAGAGCGTCCACCCAGATTGGTGCCCCGTAGCTGGCCATACTTCGCACGACCCCTACGTGGAGCTGACGACACTTATATCCTGGTCCTCCCATATTTGGGAGACACTGGCGTTGTACTGTTCGAGTCCCTTGAAATAGGGCTTGAACTGTCATCTCCCGTCCAAGATCAGGCCCAGATATTTCATTAGGGCATTCACCCGGACCAGGTGACTACCGAGATGTTGGCACTAGGAGGTGGTCCAGGCCGAGGTTCCTGGAATAGCAGGGCCTCGGTCTTTTCCACTGCAACCCTGAACCCCAGTGTCTCGATGCGCCTGACCACTAGAGCCACTCCCTCCGTGGCTAGGCTCTGCACCTCCATCCACCCCCACTCCCTTGGGCCAACACCGTGGTGTCGTCCGCATATAGCATATGATGCGTACTTCACTAGGGAGTAGACTGCGGACGACCCAATCGTAACACAGGTTCCACAGGAGCGGTCCTAAGAAGATAACTGTGGAACCCCGCAGCCCATCGGACGCCTAACGGTGGTGCCCCACTGTCGAATTAGACCACTCCCCTGTGTCGGAGATAACTCTTCAACAGCCCCTGCATGTACTGGGATACACCAATACCGGAGTGCCTCAAGTGTCACGGCATCATCATAATTATTTAGTATTAACAACAAGTATCATAATTTTTTTCTGCACCTAATTATATGTATAAAGTTATTAACAAAATTAATATTAAATTTACAAATAGGTAATAATGTTTTATGAATAGTTACGTAATTAATTTAAAAAATATTTACATTACAATATTTGTTACTTTTAAGATTTCTATGTAATTGAAATGGATTCCATTTATTCTTAGATTACTTTAATAAAGTTAGCTTCGAAATGTCACATTTTGATCTTATATAAGTATAAATGCGTCAACCTATGACTTATTGATGACTAGCTGTGTGCCCGTGGCTGCGCCCGCGTCTCATATATTCCTCATTGCACTTTATTTTTTTTATATATATATCTCATAAATTTAAGTACTTACCCGTAAAACTGTGCATTGAATCGGATTTTATGAGTTTTAATATATATTTTTTTTTTTTTTTTTCCGCGGAACTCTAATTATTTTCCGAAAGTAAAAGTACCCTTAGTTACCCGGAGTAACTTCACTTATATACCAAAAAAAGTCCCGTCATAATTCGTCCAGCCATTCCGGAAATTATTCGGAACAAACAGACAGAAAAAGGGACAACATTTTTAAAAATTGTATTATTAGTATTGGTATAATACACATTCATATCTATTTATTAAAAAAAATGTTACAAACAGACACTTAAATTTTACTTATTAGTATAGTGTTGTCGTCAAAAATTAATAATTGTATTCTTTACTATATCGTCTGTCAAATAACATATTATAAACAAATTAATAGTACTTTTTTTTCTAAACACAAATTAATCACCTGGGATTAATAAATATGACATCGTAAATGGAATGATTTGGAATCGACATGACACGTGCATGTTATTAGATTTTGCGCAATTCAGTACTTTCGGTAGTCGCGGGATACGCTTTACGAGCTAACCAACAACACACCGGACCAGTAAAATATATACGATCATTCGATCGTATAATTTACGAGTATGTGCAACGTTTTATGAAGTCTTTCGTTACCTAGGTTCTCCCAATAAAACCCCGAGGTGATTATTTTCAACCCCTAAAATTGATTCGAATCAATACATATTATTATGTACAGATGGCGCTCAGGATATAAATCGTGTTTTTGTTTTTATGCCTTTCAATTATCTATCGGGGACCCTTTTTCGATGTTCGTGTGTTTATCTCAAATTCCCTCGTGTATTATATAATAGTACACTCTACTAGATACATAATAAATAACATGAATAATATACATAGGGCATACAAATACATATATAATCTATGTAACAACCAATCCTGTACAGAAAATAAAAAGTTAATAACATAAATATTGTCGAAAGAACTGAAAAAATATCTGCCCGAGTAAAAACTATAACATAAACTAATTAATTCTCGAATGAATGGGTGCATACGAATTGTCATTGGATCGACTATATGCATGTAAATCGGTATTGCATCAGATATGTGAAATTTTTTAGTAGCCTTCTATGGATATGACTTCACAACAATTTCATTGGAGATACGAGTAAAATACGTATGTATTTGTTAAAATCGTTTTGCTTTTTATCAAAAGATTCGACAATTTTAAACGTTGAAATAAAATTCTCCAATGAATACAATATGGTACATAACATGGTTGATATTAATTTGCTAGTTCCGCTTCAAATAATTTTCAACTAATACGTCTTTTGGAAGCTGATTTCAGTTTCAGTCAGCGGAAACAGCAAAGTAACATCAGCCATATTATTATAAAGAATTTCAGAAAAGTATCGCCTTTTATTTATTTATCTCGTGGACAAAATTGAAAGACAAGACAAAGAAAGACAAGAAAATGAAAGATTTGGTTTTACTTTAAGCAATTGACAAGGAAAGGCAAACAAATTTGTTAGCATTTTTAAAATTAATTATTACTCATTTATAAAAGGAAATAAATACTTGAATGAATTATTGTCGAATTTCAATTACACGTGAGCACTAATTTAATTATATATTTAGTTAATATTAGCTAAGTGAATATTTAAACATAGCACTAACTATGAAAACTTGTGCAAGAGCTACTTGAATTTGGTACTTGCTTTGCAGCAGTAGGTATCGGGTGCGACGTTTGGTACAACATCACGTATATTCCTTGGGAACGCTTGTGTACATTATTAATCATAATAATAGCACGCACTTCTCAACGGGCGGCTTAATTTAATTAATTAACCAGTACTAAATAATATAGAGCTAACCGACGACGATGAAATGTTAACAATGTTATTGTTCTAGCGGATTAAATCCAACAGCGGATGGCTCTAATATTAATTTGAACGTTTGGTTGAAATCTTCAGACGATGTCAACACTGTTACCATGTATTCATTTAATTCTGCTCGAAATTTATCAAGAGTGTATAAACCTTCTAAGTCTATTTGGCAAAAATATGTGCGTTGTCAAAACATTTCTAGAATTGCCATACTATTATGTGGAAAAAATATATATTTCGTATTTTTACCACTAAAAGAATCGCTTGTGTGCGTTTGGTTTAAAATAATATCTTTACTATAATGCATAGTTATGGGATATTTTAGAATGGTTGTCTGTTTAACATCTATCTGTTTAAAATCTGAAGAAAAGCCTACCATAAATGGCTTGCATTTAGAAAAATTAAGCAGCTAATGGCACTCGCATTTATTATCTTATAAATGATTTTTTTCCTGTCTTAACTTTTGGCTTTATTTTTATTTTTAAATATTATTCGTGCTATCGGAAATAACAGAATCGATTATAATAGACAGAATGTTGAAATTTTCATGTACTTTTAGTTAGCGGTAGGAGGGTTCAGCCTAATTGTATCGTGACCATCGAATACTCATGAAAAACGCCTCATAGTTTCAACCACTATTCATAGGCAGAAGATCTATCACCGAACAGAAGTCGTAATAATGGACTTTAAAATCATTTCTAATGTACCCAGTTTTAACGTAAAACATAATAGAAATAATTGTTCTATCGAAACCACTCAGTCAGATTTACTCTAAGTAATACATTTTGTAAATAACACATTAAGTTAATTTAATCAATGTGTTGCAGATTAAGAATAGTACCATCCTGTATCGCAGGTGTCGTAAAAGGGAACTGAAGAATAAAGCAGGGGAAGGGTAGCAGCGTCCTCTGAGTACCAGAAACACCTGTTACGCCAGCCCACCCGCCAAGTGTGACGATTTGGCAATTTCCCCCTTTTTGGAGAAGACCTATGTCCAACAGCAGGCCTCTTTTAGTTGAATCTATAAAAAAAATCAATCATCAGCATTCATTTCTTTTCGCTTTTGTTTACTCAAAAATTTCAAAACATTACGGCGTCAAATCGGTCAAAATATTTCGGAAAACAAATCAGAACAATATTGCAAAGTGCTATTGGTAAACCATAATGAAATTTTAGTAATTCATATATGTAAAACCCCCAATCTTGCATGATGCGTATGAAAGCTATCATTAAATCAAAATTGTATTTATTTACTAGCTATGCCCACGAGTTCAACCGCTTGCAATATATACCATTACCTAATTTCATCGAATCAATCAAAATAATAAACAGACAGCCAAACAATTTTTTTTAAACTATCGAAATGTGTTCTATAATCTATCCTGAAGCCCTACATTGCATTTTTTCTTAAATATGTTCATGTAAAGATTTCGTCTCATTAGCCTTTTATTCTAAGTATAGATTACAATTTATCCTTTATTCAAACTGACATTCCTGAAAAATTTATGACTTATTAAAACAAAATGATGTAATTAAAGTTTGCACAGATTTTAATAAATTTCAATAAAAAGCACCTGAAAAGTTTCGCGGTCTCTTAATTGGATGTTTAACTAACTGCTTGCTGCATTACTGTATTTCAATAAAAACTTCTTGAGTAAAATTTTGAATGGCGTAAATATGACCAAAATGCGACTTCCAATATAAAAAGTTTTTACGGAATACTAATTGAAAATGTTATACATTAACGGTTTTTTTTTAATTATATATTTAACAAATTAGGAGATTCATAACATAAAATGTAAAAATAACTGTAGGTGAGTTACAAGTAGGGAATAAGAATGGAAATCAACTCTGAAGAAAAGCCTACCTACCATAAATGGCTTGAATTTAGGAAAATTAAGCAGTTACTGGCACTCGCATTGTTTAGCTTATAAAAGAATAGGTA
Organism: Samia ricini; assembly: GCA_014132275.2. Classification (NCBI taxonomy): domain Eukaryota; kingdom Metazoa; phylum Arthropoda; class Insecta; order Lepidoptera; family Saturniidae; genus Samia; species Samia ricini. The sequence continues at coordinate 25,139,018 of AP028159.1, read as the reverse complement.
TATAAACATCAAAAGTTATTTTCATGTCTTAACTTTTGTCTTTATTTTTAAATATTATTTGCACTATCGGGAGTAACAGAATCAATTATACTAGACAATATTTTGAATTTACTTTTAGTTTACAGTGGGTGGGTGGTGGGGTTCAGCCTGATTGGATCGTGACCATCGCATACTCGTGAAAAACCTCTCATACTTTTATGCTAATGTGTTCTGTCTTGTTAAGAGACGTTGATTACCCGTTGTACCAGAGGAATGTGGACTTCTACGGCAATCTGAACCTGACCTCGATAGAATCTATTCTCAAGTCTCAGTCATATAGCTATTTCAATCAAGCGGAAACTCTCCTGAATCTCCTGGTGATAGCCGCCGCGTCCAATATCCCAGACCCGAATGCCACGCAACGAATGTAGAGGCCACGTAATATTCAAATTGATCCCGATGAATGCATCATGTGCACGAATCGTATCTTTCCTTATGAGCCTAGAGTTATTGCGTGTTCACCGCCACGCCCGCGTTACTACCATTCCCAACTTCGAAGGTCTGCGGCTAACTTTACTGCAGCACACACTGCCGCCTCAATTAAGGAGCTTCTAGTAGCTACCGCCATTGGGATTCAGTGACACTCCAGCACTACACGCATCACACTGCACACCATACGCAGATACACGGGTTCTTTAACACGGTTTTTGTTGTTTTTTTTTTTTTACAAATTGTAGGTTTAGCCAAGGCAAAGTCCGCCGTGCCAAGGAGGTTGGCATGAAGGGGGAGTTATTTTGACAATTATGTCAGGATCCCTAGGGCCGTCCATACATAGTTGACCGGAAGAAGTTTGTAGGGCTTCATCGTAAAAAGAGAGTACTTGGCCCGGACGGGGTTCCCGGATAAGTGCTTGGATTAGCACTAGAGCTCATGGGTGAAGAACATTGAGCATTGTTTAATTGTTGTCTGACAACTGGACAGTTTCCGAAACTGTGGAGGAAGGGCGAATATCTCCGTGGAGCAATACGGATTCCGGACGGGGTGGTCCACTATTGATGCACTGGTGGCTCTCAAACGGATGGCATTGGACGCAATTGGATCTAGAGATAGGGTATTGGCGGTGTCGTTTAACATCGTCAATGTCTTCAATAGTCTCCCATATGTGGTGATCCTGGAGGCTTCACATTATTTTGGTATCCAATAATATCTTTGGTGGCTCCTGGAGAGCTACTTGGCGGACAGAAGTATAGCGTATGTGGTTGTAGTGGTAGGATAGTCCCGGCGCGAGGTAAAGTCTGGTGGCCTGGGGTGTCCTACTGGGGAGAAAACTCCTATGCTACGCAAACGACACCCTAGTTGTGGCACGGGGCATAGCTGGAGTGTTGTGGCGGAATTGGCGAAGGAGGAAGCCACCTTAGTGGCTGAAAGAATAAAGGCGCTAGGACTCAGTCTGGCTCTTGGCAAGACAGAGGCTATCTTTTTTCATGGCCCACTGCGGAGGCCTCCTTCAGGGGCTCGTATTACCGTGGACGGAGTAAGGATCAGAGTTGGGGCTCGGATGAAATATCTAGGCCTCATACTTGATGGGCGGTGGAAATTTCAATCCCACTTTAATGAGCTTGGGTCTCGAGTTGTTAAAGCGACTGTAGCACTCGCGAGACTCCTTCTCAATAGTGGGTGTCCGGAAGCAAACTGCAATCGCTTATACGCAGGGGTGATACAGAGTATGACGGTTTACGGGGCATCGGTATGGGTCGACTTCCTCAGTGAGCGTAATAGACGCATATTACGCCGTGTGCACAAAGTTGTGGTGCTGAGGGATAAATAACTATTACCGCCCACTATTACCGGACAGTGTCCGGTAGGCCGCCTGCGTCCTCGCCAGCGAAGCTGCCTTTCCCATTGTTGACCCGGTAAGTTCCGGGATAGCCATTGGGGTAAAGTGGTTGAATACAGGTTCGATCTCGCATCGCCCCGAACCAAGCGACAGTTGGTACACCGTGGAGTTTAAGTGAGTATGAGTTTCACATAACCCTACTGTTCCGCGGACAGTAGGGTACCCATGAGGATTTATCTACGTAAGACAAGGCAAATTCTGCAGGAGGACAGGGTGATATTCACCCCAACCCTTTCCTCGTTCCTCTAGTTGCAGGAGGGCGAGATACTGTATCTTTCTTAGCTAGTCGGGGTGCGCTACTTGCCTCTTCTCTTGTCTTCTTGTCGAAAGACAAGAATGCAGAGAGGAGAGGGATGGGAACTTTTTGATTAACGGATGAAAAATTGAGATTTTACTCCCGTAACGAATTTCCCACGTTAAAAAAAGGCAAATTCCGCGGCATTTTTATTCAGGTGACGACCAAGTAGAGATGATAATGGTGACTGGCGATGTCATTTTTTTATTTAACGTAAGATGGAACGTATTTTTATTGCAAGTATCTTTGCTTTTGTCTGTTCCAACAAAACAATTTATTTATAATTCCGTATAAAAAAATTTAAACCTAAGAAATTATAAAAAAAAATACATTTTTACTGACAATTACTTGAATTTGTAAGAATTTGCTTTCTCTTAGTACAAAAAAGTTTATAAATATTATTAGGGTTTTGTTTAAAAAAAAATATATTACTCAGTGAAGAATATATGTAACGCCGGCACACAGCTAGACTTTACTAATCTTATAAATAAAATTGAAGTGTCTGTTCGTAATGTCAAAATAACAATTTTTAACTATTAACTATTTATTTTACCACTATATAAAAAAACTAAAACACATGAATTGTGAATTAAATACGATTCAATAGACAGCACCATCAAAATATTATTTGACAGTGATTATTTAAACAATCTAATATGAAGTGAATGCAGAATATATGAAACGCGAGCATAGCAGCGACCATACAGATAGTTTTCAAACAATTGTGTTAGGTTGAATAAGTTGAGAATGTGTGAGCGGTACGGACATAGTATTTGTAATTTTGTATTCGAGGTGGGAAACTCGTTACCGTGACGTGCGCCCGCGGGGTATTGCTATGTCCCAATTATGTCTAACTTCGTCGCTCAGAACCCCGTCTGCGTCATATTAGAAACAGCGTCGAGTTGTCACGAGTCAACGCCGGTACAATATTTCCTACAACACTGTTTGTGTAATTAATTGAATAACATACACTTACCAGATTGTTATTCTCAAACCTATACGACAAATCATGACGATATTATTATTATTATTAGTTAGTTTTTTTATAAATGAAAGAAAGATAGAAAAAAAATATTTGACATACATCAACACATCATAATAGCATTATCTTATAAAACAACAAAGTTAAAAGAAGTGTTACATGAGCCAAAAAGGACCCTGTCTCAGCATGAGGCTGCAGGCCTACAATAAGAAGCACTGCAACGCTGATATTCTGACAGGGCCTTGTGGTACGTACGCCCTCACGTCCGGACTATCATACATTGATAATCAAACTAATAAAAATACATATAAAACCTACTATAATAAATAATAACAAACGTGCTATAATAAATATGTGCTGTATAAATATAATACAGTAAATATCTCCTTTAAAATAACGTGCTCTTTGTAGAAGAAAGCTTGCCAGTTGAGTACAGTAATTATAAAAAACCTACTGAATTAATATGAATGTAGTCTTACGATTAGCTTATACACATGTTTCATTTAGTGCGATTCTTGCGATAATAATAAACTGTTTTTCAATGTTGGTTTGAAGCTAATAAAATATGACGATGAGAGATTACGGATGGGTGATGGTAGATTATTCCAGCACTCAGTGACTGCGTACCTAATAGCGCCGTGAAAGGCTACGGTTTTATGTCTTAGAACAACAAAAACGTGTGCGCATCTTATATTGTGGTAGTTATTCTGATCTTGAGACCACAGAAGCTAATTAGATAGGTAACTTAGGGTTCTAGTTGCAATTATACCGAATAACATACTGACCAAATGCATATTCCGCCTTGCTTCCGTTTTTAACAACTTGGACATAAGAAGTAGTGTGATATGCGAATGTGGTGGAACGTGATAAAAGAAATATACGCAGGCATTCTGATCGCTTTGGATTAATCTGTCGAGTACCCATAAAAATAATACAATAGGAAGACAATAGGAAAACAATGGAAAGCTGGCGTAAACGCCAGGTAAGTGCTCAACAATGCTTGCGAAAGCCACCCCGTGTCGCCCCCATCCCAAATGCAGCGGACGGCCCCGGGGGGTTTTAGTGGGTATTTCCGGGCGCTTCACGCCCGGGTGAGTCCCACACTGGCACGGAGCTCGTCACTCCGTGCCCCCTTACCTATTGTATTGGGGGACTTCGGTCTCACTAATACAATAGGTAAGGGTAGTGCGTACATGCATTTCCCCCCGTCAAAAAAAAAAAAAAAAGTGCTCAAGGCGTTAATCTGCCTCGGTGGCGCAGTTGTATTACAGTATGACTGTCGTTCTGAGGTCTTGGGTTCGATCCCCGGGTCGGGTAAAGTGATATTGGGGTTTTCTACTCAGTATCATCCCATAGTCTGGAATTTGTGCCCGAAATGGCGACAGGCTCGCCCCCTATCAGATCTGGGACGGAACAAAGCTCAGCGAAATGTGGGTGGTGTAGTTCGCTATTTCACCTCTGCCTAACCCTTCAGGGATAACAGTGAGCTTATGTTATGTTTATGTTATGTATGGATTAATCTTCGTGTACGAATTAGAAGGCATGGACCGTAAACAACATGACAGTAGTTGAGCTTGGAAAGGACAATAGATTCTTATGGCCATAGCTTGAGCCCCTCACCCAAATATGGTCCATTATGTACAGAACTCTAAGCCCATAGAAGCAATTTCTATGCAATGTCATTGTTTTATTTTGCATTAAATGCATAGTTTATTTAACCAATACAATTAATAAAAATGAAGTGTCTGTTTTGTGATATCAAAACAACATATTTTTACACAAATGCATATGAATGTACAAATGGTACTTATACTAAAAAAACAATTTGTCAAATTTCTGTCTATCTGATCTGTTAGTTACGGCTAATCTCTGGGCTAATCTAAAAACGATTTTGATGGGGCTTTTTCTGGCAGATAGCTGAAGTTACAAGGACTTATAAGTTTTAGGAAAATAGTTAGGGTTCCTTGTAAAAAAGTTAAAACTCATTAAATTTTGAAGGCGCATAAGAAAATATGATACGGGAGTAAAGCTATCATTATAGCTTTAACTTTAAGTATATTAGAAAATAGTAAGGAAACCATAGCATTGGGGTAGACTATTTTTCTAATGTCAGCCTAGTTTTCGAAAATCAGTCATCAAGCACGTATAGATGTCTTTCAGCAGAATTACTTGAAAACCTTGAATAACTCTAGGCTCAGTGTTCTTGAACAATACCTTGAACTTATACCGTCTCCATCTATACTAATAAATAAAATTGAAGTATCTGTTTGTAACATCAAAATAACAACTTTTTACTGAATACATATGAATGCATATAAGATTATTATACCAAAAAAAGATTTTTTTAAAAGTTCTCTGTATATTTATTCCGACTGATCTCCGAAACGGCTGAATGGATTTTGACGAGACTTTTTTTGATAGACAGCAGAAGTTTCTCCGCGTAACTTAGGGTACTTTAATTGTTCGAAAATAATAAGGGTTCCGCGTAAAAAAGTTAAAACGCATGAAATATTGAATATCATCCGATTCAACATACAGTTTCACTGGCAGGTGTTTGAATTTGTGAGAAATATTTTTACTTTTTCTCAGTTTTACTAGTTTTACTTACTGTACTATTTTTTTCTTGGAGAATACTAATTGTTTTCCGTATAAAAAAAATTTACACGCTCTGAAGGATTTATGAAACGCGGGCGTAACCACGGGCACACAACTGTTATAATGTATTATAAAGCCATTAGGTAGGCATCACTATTATTGATATTATTTTCGCATACAGTATATATTGTTAGTGTTAACGCCGTTACGAGGGTCGTGCGCGGGACGAGCCGAGAGGGGATACCTGCACGCGCGTCATCGTGCGTCACTCCGGCACTCTCATTAAATGTGTAGCATAAGACTGTCGCAAGTGCTACCTATATAAATTTTATAATTGTAACAATATAGTATATTTAGAAAATATACGGGGTTTTCTTTAAAAAGACTCCCAAGTGTCCGCGGAGACATAAATTGGCGACCGTGACAGGACAATAATAAATAATTTACGTACGAGAACGATATTATTCGCATCAATATGGGCTGCTGCATTCAGTGATAGATAACAACCAAGCAACAATAACAAGAGAGGTGTCAGCAGTGAAATAAGAAGACTCAAATTCGAATACATAGATTCAAGATAGCAAAGATCCAGTGATAAGCGCATCCACTACCAAGAAATTCCAATATACCCACTACACTTCGCGCGGTTAATCGATCGCAGAGCCAGCTTCTCAACGTACTTTCAAATTGAGGAACGTGAGCGATTTATTATTTATTTGTTTTATATTCGAATTGTTTTAAATTTAATAATTTCATTTTTTTACATTTTATATAATATCTGTTACATTTTTATTTTTAGTTTGTCTGTTTTGTTTTTCATAATGGCTACTGAAACCGATAAATCGAACATAAAATCATTAAAAGAATTAAATACAAAGCGAATCTCAATTAAAGGGCAAATCACTAAATTTAGAAATTATTTAGATAAAATTAACAAAGAAAATACTAGTTTATCGGGTATCGAATTAGCCGAACTTTCTCTAAAACTAGCAAAATTTGAAGGATTATCTACTAAATTCGACGGCTTACAAAGTGAAATAGAAGTGTTAAACTATAAAAATATTGACTCAGAAATTGATGAACGCGATAATATCGAACACGATATTATTATTTGCATTGCCACAGCTAAAAGTTATATCGAAAGGTATGCATCCATACAAAGCGATGCGCGACATACTTCGGGAGGGCCCGATGGTCGCTATCAAAACCAAACCGACCTCGGCTTCAAGTTACCCGAGATTCAAATCGCGCCGTTTGATGGTACTTATTTTCGTTGGCTTGAATTTCGTGATACGTTTTTGTCATTGATACACAATAACGAGCGCATACCTTCTATACATAAACTTCATTATTTACTTTCGTATCTTGTAGGTGAGGCGTTGCGTATTATTTCGAACCTCGAAGTGTCATCAGCTAATTACGATACAGCATGGAATCTTTTATGTGAGCGCTACGATAATAAAAGATTGCTTATATACCATCATCTGGATTCTTTATTAAACATGCAACCGCTACAACGAGAATCCGAAAGCTCGCTAAGGTTCATGGTAGACCATGTAACTAAAAACTTACGCACACTAGCTAGTTTAGGCCGACCTACTGATAAATGGGATGATATTTTAATATTTATTTTATCTGCGAAACTAGACAGTAGGACAATGGTGAAGTGGGAAGAGAAAAAGAATTCCTTTGACGATATTCCCGATTTAGCACAATTCAAGAAATTTCTCATAGATCGCGCAGATGTTTTAGAAGGTATAAATCGTAACAAAAATGACAATAGTATGCATAAAAAATCTTCCCGCATTACCACTACTATTAAATCTTTTACATCTAATCAAAGTCCTACTATAGATCAAAATACTTACAAATTTCCTTGTGTGATTTGTAATGAAAATCATAAAATTTATGAATGTGTTCGTTTTAAAAAATAAAAGTATAAAAGAAAAATTATGTGATATTTCAAAACACAATCTATGTATTAATTGTTTGCGCAAAGGCCATCATAAGTCTCAGTGTAAATTAGGGCCGTGTAAGCATTGCAAGAAACGCCATAACACATTAATTCATGACTTTGATAGTGTTCCAACTTCTAGTCAATCGGATACCATAGTTACATTTACTAAACAAACCAATCAAGTGATATTATCTACTGCTATAGTGCAAGCATATAATCCAGTAACCAAAACTATGGAAACAGTACGAGCTCTACTAGACTGCGGCAGTCAAACTTCTTTTATCACAAAAAATATAAAAAATAAATTACAATTACATACCGAATCAATAGATCCAATTAACGTAGTTGGAATCGGCAACTATTCTGCTAACAAGGCATTCGAATGTTGCACTATAATACTAAAATCGACTATTCAACCATACAACACTAAACTATCTTGTCTTGTGCTTGAAGAGCTAACAGGTGTGTTACCAAGAGCTCCGATAAATAAACATCAATTAAATATACCCAGTCATTTACAATTAGCCGATCCAGGTTTCGATGTACCCTCTAAGATTGATATTTTACTTGGAGCGGACATATTTTGGGACATTATGCAATTCGAACAATATTCTTTAGGTCCCGAAAATCCAAAATTAATTAATTCAAAACTAGGCTGGCTTATCACAGGTCCTATACAAGCCTCTATATCAAAATACATTCACTGCAATACTACAATTGTAAACAATAAAAACAATAAATCTGAAGAATCTCAGATCAATAATACAATAACTAAGTTCTGGGAGCTAGAAGAGCTACCACAGCATTCTATATTAAGTTCAATAGAGAAATCTTGTGAACAACATTTTGAAAGTAACACAAGACGGTTAATTAGTGGTAGGTTTTGTGTCAGACTGCCATTAATTGACAACCCTGATTGTTTAGGCAATTCCTATCATTCAGCTAAAAAACGATTTTTACACTTGGAAAAAAGATTTCATAAAAATCGCGATTTAAGATTACAATACACTAATTTCATCAATGAATACATAAAGCTACAACATATGTCAGAGTGCAATAAAGTAAATTCTATATCAAACTATTTTTTAAGTCATCATGCCGTTTTTAGAGAATCGAGTGAATCTACTAAAATTCGTGTAGTCTTTGACGGTTCAGCGCCGACCTCATCGGGATATTCTCTAAATGATATTCTCATGGTAGGTCCAAATGTTCAAAATACTCTTTTTTCGATATTAATCAGAGCTAGACAATATAAATACTTACTTACTGGTGATATTGAGAAGATGTATCGCCAAGTACAAGTTAATACAAAAGATCGCAATTTGCAACTGATCTTGTGGAGATCAGATGAGTCCCAACCTATAAAGACATATCAACTGAATACTGTCACTTACGGAACCGCAAGTGCAAGTTATTTGAGTACTAAATGTTTGTGGAAGGTTGGGGAGGAGTGTAATAACGAATTAATTAAAGGTATTATTCAAAATGACTTCTATATCGACGATTTAATTACCGGAGCTAATTCTGAAATTGAATTAGGTTTTATTTTAAATTCCGTTTCAAAAAAACTAAATTCAGCATGTTTTCCTTTAAGAAAGTTTAAAAGTAATGTTCCCCATATAATAAAAAATCTACACAATAACATACAAGATAATTTAATTATAAGTGAATCTTGTAGCACTCTTGGTTTGGGATGGTCACCTACCAACGATTATTTTCATTTTCCTATTAAAACGATACCCACTAACGATAAAATGACCAAACGTTCTATATTATCAAACGCATTTAAAATATTTGATCCTCTTGGTTTGTTGAGTCCATGTATTATTATACCTAAAATCATGCTTCAAAGGTTGTGGTTACTCAAAATTAATTGGGACGATCCTGTTCCTCACGACATACAAGAGTCGTGGAAAACATTTGCAATCAATAATCAACATCTTTCTAATTTAAAAATTCCAAGAAGAGTTTTATGTGATAATTCAAATAATACAGAAATTCATGTGTTCAGTGATGCGTCTCAATATGCATATGGTGCATGCGTCTATATGAAATCAAGTAACAAATTAAATGAAGTAACTGTGAGCCTATTATGTTCGAAATCTAAAGTTTCACCTTTAAAACCAACCACAATCCCACGGCTAGAGTTATGTGCTGCTCTTCTCGGGGCTAGACTGGGAAAAATTGTACAAGAAATTATAAAATACGTACCTTCTCGCATTGTCTATTGGTGTGATTCCAGTGTAGTACTTGCGTGGCTGCATAATGACCCTAGAAATCTAAAAACATTTGTAGCTAATCGTATTGGAGAGATTATTGAAATTACACAACCTTCATCGTGGAGATACGTACCATCAGCTGATAATCCTGCCGATTTAATATCTAGAGGCGTTCATGCCAATCATCTTCAGAACTCGTCACTGTGGTGGTCTGGTTCTAAATTCTTAATTAAAAATGAACTTGAATGGCCAGTACTTAAACATAACATAGTATCGACAGATATACCAGAAATAAAATCGTTTTCAATAGTTGTTCCGGAATGCATAATTAATTTTCAAAAATTATTCAAAAATAACTAAATTACAAAGAATATACGCTTATGTTAAAAGATTTATCTTTAAAATTAAAAATCCATCAATAAAATGCAACAGTTTTTTAACTAAAGGCGAACTTAATAAATCATTTCTTTATCTCTGTTCTATTGCTCAGCAACAATCTTTTCCCTTAGAATATAAATTATTATCACAAAATAAACAGCTTAACAATAAGTCTAAATTATTATCATTATCTCCCTTTTTCGATAGTGATAATCTAATTAGAGTTGGTGGTAGAATCAACGCGTCAGATTTTCCATATGAGAAAAAACATCCTATATTGCTTGACGCGTCTCATCATTTGACTAAAATTTATTTTGAACGCGAACACATTCAATTATTACACGCCGGACCTCAATTATTATTAGCAGCGGTTAGAGAAACTATATGGCCGATCAACGGTCGACACTTAGCTCGACGCACTGTACATTTATGTGGGGTGTGTCGACGTTTCCAAGGAAAAAAACTATGTGTCCTAAAATGGGTGATCTTCCCGTACAGCGTATAACCTTGGATTATCCATTCCTATCAGTAGGAACCGATTTTTTATTCAGAACCGTAAAGGTCGCGGTAGTAAGCTTGTAAAGTGTTATCTATGTTTATTTATATGCTTGCGATTCAAGTGTGTGCATCTTGAGGCAGTAAGCGGTCTTTCTAAAAACGACTTTATCATGACACTCCGAAGGTTCATTTCTCGTCGTGGCAAGCCAGCGGAAATATTTTCTGATAACGGGCGCAACTTTGTATCGGCTGCGAAAGAGCTAGGTTCATTTCTAAAATTAAACAATAATTATATTTCTGATTTCGCCGCTCAAGAAGGAATTAAATTTAAATTCATTCCCGCGTATGCTCCTCACTTTGGTGGTATTTGGGAAGCCGGAATCAAATCAGCTAAACATCATATTTCACGCATAATAGGCAATAGCCATCTCACGTTCGAGGAAATACAAACATTATTTACACAAGTAGAGGCGATATTAAACAGTCGTCCCCTGTGTCCGATGTCCTCTAATCCTAATGATTTTCTATCCCTATCTCCCGGCCATTTCCTTATAGGTAGACCTCTAACGTCCTTTCCGTCACCTGCGCTTCACGATGCTAACACTAATTATCTACAACGCTATCAACGAATAGAGCAATTACGACAACATTTTTGGATGCGATGGCAAAAGGAATACATAGCCGAATTACAGACAAGACAAAAATGGAAGACAATAACAGATGGTCTGAAGGTTGGCGATATGGTCTTATTGAAGGAGGATTCGGTACCACCATTATGTTGGCGTCTTGGAAAGATTGTTCCCAGGAAAGGACGGCATTTCCCGCGTTGCAGACGTCACTACTTCGAAGGGCTGTGTGCGGCGAAGCTTCAATCGTCTCTGCCCCCTACCTTCTCTAAATATTGAAAGGCAAGCCTTTCAACGGGGCGGAGTATGTTAACGCCGTTACGAGTGTCGTGCGCGGGACGAGCCGAGAGGGGATACCTGCGCGCGCGTCATCGTGCGTCACTCCGGCACTCTCATTAAATGTGTAGCATAAGACTGTCGCAAGTGCTACCTATATAAATTTTATAATTGTAACAATATAGTATATTTAGAAAATATACGGGGTTTTCTTTAAAAAGACTCCCAAGTGTCCGCGGAGACAGTTAGTAATAAGTAAACTTTACATTTATTTTAATTAATTCCTTTCAGGTAGTTCTGCATATCAATATTTTAATGTTAACTTGCTTAACTCGGTTCTATGAATGTTTTATTTAGATATTACTTTGTATTTTGTTCTTAAATCGTTTAAGCAACAAACTGCTAGTTAAGAGTTTCATCGGAAAAGCTGTTAACTAGTAAGTGGATGTTTCCGCACCACGATCCGAACAGTAACTAACGAATCAGACGTGCGTTCTTAAATAATTGTTAGCGAGATAGAATCTATTATTGTGGTCGATAAATAAAACATATAAATAATTGATAGGTACATAGATCGTGTCAGCGCTGTGTGGAGGAATAAGGTCATACTTATAAAAGAAACTAGCTTTGTGCCCGCGGATGCGTTGTGTTCTTCATTGCGTTGTAACTTTTTATACGGAACCGTGATTATTTTCCTTAATTTGTTTCCGTACAAAGATAAAGTGAAACTATTTCTCATAAATTCAAACACTTGCCATTGCCACGGAACTGTGCGTTGAATCAGATTGTATTTGGAATTTATTGAGTTTTAATTTTTTTTACGCAGAACCCTAATTATTTTCGAAAAAAAAAAAAAAACATAAGTACCCTAAGTTACGCTAAGTAACTTCAGCTATCTAACAAAAAAGTCAGTTCAGCCGTTCCGGAGATTACCCTAAACAAACAGAGAAAGACAAAAATTTTCAATGTTCTATTTTTGGTATAGGTACGGTATATACATCCATATGTAACATAACATAACATAAGCTCACGCCTGTTATCCCGGAAGGGTTAAGCAGAGGTGATGTAGCGAACTACACCCCCCACCCACATTTCGCCGAGCTTAGTTCCGTCTCAGATGTGACAGGGGGCGAGCCTGTCGCCATATCGGGCACAAATTCTAAACTCCGGGATGATACTGAGTAGAAAAACCCAATACCACTTGACCCGACCCGGGGATCGAACCCGAGAACTCAGAACGGCAGTCGCACCGTAATACAACTGCGCCACCGGGGCAGGCATAATAATAGCCTTTATTCAGATCAACTTAACCTAATAATAACACAAAATAAAAAATATGATTCGCCTACTGTGTGTGAAAACTTTAACTGTAGAACAGCGTAGTAGTGATATTAAACTAGCTGCTCTACCCGGCGTTGCCTGAGTTACATTACTGTAAAAAAAAGACAAAGCAATTCATAAATAATTAAATCCGTGCAGTTCACATCTATATTTTTTTATATCAAATTACTAAGACAAGATAATAAAAAATAACCTTCATGAAAAAAAAAATCGAACAAAATGGATTCAGGAATTAAAAATTAACCCAAACAAACAAAAGTAGTTTCGTTTTTACATATATTATGTATGCATTTAAGGTGCATAAAGACAATGTTTTATTTTCTATAACAGTTTACAATAAATACTGTTTCTAATATTTACAAAGCAAATATTGTTAGTAAGGAACACTCTACACATAAAATTAAATTTAAAATAATGCTTTGAAAACATTTTACAGATTACATTATAATATTAGTTTCCACCTACCAAAACCGCTCCCTTGGATTATAAAGTGGTCAAATATCTAATGCACACGCAAGAGAGCGCTGCGCCGTCTTAATACAAGTCCATTAAGGCTACGACCAGAACGTCTTTATAGGATAATGTCTTTGTAGAATTAGAGTGCTACAATACGATACAATCATAATAATAAACATTTGGTTATCACATAAGATATTATTTTACTTACTATCTGATGCTGGCAACTTCATTAACGTTAATATGCTTTTAATGTTCCACGGGAACAGTGTCCGGTTTTTATGTTTATTTTTTTATAAACTTAATCATTACTGCTTTATGAGTTTACTCTTGTGCTAATATGAAAAGTGTATTAAAATCTGTGCATAGATATTCCAATAAGAAGCGATAAAACAGTTATAGATTATTCTAAGTATTACTTTTTTTCACGTGAGCAAACCTTACACATTAATACTAAACCCGTATTTTTAAAGTGGGAAATGCATTTACGTTTCTACCCTGGAGGTATGTGGGACGCGCCCGGCGGGCAGCACAGTATGCATTATACCTTATTTTTACACAATAAAAACTCACGATCTTCAATCACTATTTATTTTGGTGGTACCTCTATGATACCTTCCTCCACGTTTAATGTGGAAGATGACGGTAGAGGTCTCTAATGAATCGATGGGTAGACACGTTGAACACTAAATACGTATCAATTTTCCCTGGTGATGGACGTATCTGCGTCTATTACTTGCAGCAGGTCATTGTCGACCCTTCGCTACTATTCAGTTATATAAGTCACCTATCGCTAAAATATACAAACCAATTATTCTATAGATTATGTAGTAGTTTAGAAAATAACTGTTTTTCGAAGTATATTAAATACTGTTGGCCGAAAGAGCCTTGATAACTTCACAAAAATGTTGGAGAAAGTTTTTAAGACGTTCAACTGAGAGAAAGTGATAAAAAAATTTTAACAAGGAGAAATGCATTTACGCATCCGCCTCTTAATTACGGAGAGGGGGTATGTGGGACTCGCTCGGCATGAGATGGACGCCAGGAATACCCACTAAAACTCCTTGGTGCCTTCTCACGCCTTATTAGCCAGGGAGCGGGAATTGTAATCTGTACTACTACCGCTCGAGAATGTGATACCTAGCATAAGAATAAAGTTAATAAAATAAATAGTTCCATGAATGCATGATATTGGTAACTACTACGATCCTCTCGCTATGTATTGATTACAAGTCACACGTAATGTTAACGGTTAATTCAGAGATTAGTTAGGTAATGTGCATATTACGGCTTTCGAGCTTTACTGGTTACATATACCTAATTTAATACAGATGATTAAACGCTGTTGAAATGCTTAGACTAATTTGTAATTACAAAGAATTCAAAAAAATTATCAATATAGGGTTTCTCTCTAATTTGACAGTGAACGAAGTATACTTATTTTTTACTCAAAAATTGTAGCGCCTAAAATATCAAAAATAACTATAAAAAAGTTTTGAACGAAATAAGATGTTCAGTTTACCAAGAAGAGCTGAATATTTAATTTGTAAATTGAAATTATTGTTTTCCATGGAATATTTAATTACTTTATAGAAACTGTACTAGAAAAAGTTTCGAATATCTAGAAACTTCAAATGAAAGAGTACCAGTGAAACAACGATTTTTGTGTTAAAATAACAGTACGCATGTTGTATTGACAAAGAACGAGTAAAGGAATGAGACGCTTTTCAACTCACTCCTAAACCGTCAATTTTTTTTTAACCTATCTAATGCTGTTGACCGGGATGGCCTTTACCACTCCACCGTGAGTTTCGGGGCGAGAGCTGACGGAACTCGCCGTAATAAGGTAAATAGCACAAGGGCACCAAAATGCGTACCACTTGTACCAAAGTGGTACGAACCCTTTGGTCGTTACCTGTGTACAAAGATTCCCACGGAATGTTGATTCTAGCTAATCCCTACATTTTTTATTTAATACTAGGTATCCGCCCGAGCCGCGCCCATGTTCCATAAATACTTCATTGCGTTTTAATTTTTCTTTACGGAACCCTAATTATTTTCCTAAAATAATTTTAGTACAAAGACAAAGTAAAAATACTTCTCATAAGTTATAGCACTTGCCCGTAAAACTGTGCTTTGAATCGGACTATCCGTTAATAATTTTTTTGAATTTTATCCGTTATCCTGGAGAACCCCTTGCGTTTTATAGGACAAAAAGTAGCATAGATGTTACTATATAATATTGGTTGCCACTGTGTCAAGTTTGGTCAAAATTGGTTCAGTACTTTCCGAGTGATAAGCGTACTCAGGGAACGACAGACAGACAGACAAAAAATCAAAATAAAATATTTTTGGCTTCTAGTTCGATAACAAACTCCACTCCGATTATAATTTTCAAAAAATTACATTTTATGGACAGATTTGGCCTAGTTACAGTTTTATTATATTAAAGATATATATTAAAAACAAGGTTCCTTACAGGACCTATGTACCTGCGTGTTATGCGCAGGAGTGTGAGTGCATTGTTTTGCGTGTAATGCCTAATATATGTTCAGTGCCACTGTATCGCACTGGTAGCGGCGTCAAAAGTCTCCCCAGTTGGGGAACGGAGCACGTCTTGGGTCGCGCCACCATAAGGGGATCCGGGTTTTTTTTTTGACCTAGCTAATGCTGTTGACCGGAAGGGCCTTTACAGCTTCACCGAACTTTGGGAGCGAGTGCTGAAGGTACTCAGCCGCAATAAGGTGACTAGCACAAGGGCTACCACAGTGGGGTACGAACCTCGGCTTGGCCGTCACCTGAGTATTCAAACTCACTCGCGAGTTGTGTCCTAGCTGTTCCCTACATTTTTTATTAATATAAAAAAAAGATTTCTTACAGGACCTATGTACCTGCGTGTTATGTGCAGAAGTGTGTATGGAGTGTTGTGCGTGTAATGCTCAATGCATGGGCAGTGTCACTGTATCGCGCTGGCGGCGACGTCAAGAGCCTCCCCAGTTGGGGAACGAGACACGTCTTGGGTCGCCGCCTGAGGGGGACCCGGAGTGTGTGCTGGAACAAAATTAGTCGCCTGTCTCCGGCGACGGGAACGGCTGTTTCGCAGACGTGGGCGCTGGCACGCAAGTATACGCGGTTGATGCGGGAAGATCCTATTCATACGAGTGATGTTATCGTCGCGGTCGGTCAAGATGTTACGCGGTCGTCGCATCTTGAGGACGTTCGGGTCGGGCGAGTACGAGACGGCTAGTACACTAAGAGGGGGTCCACATGCACATCTGGGGTCTCCTAATATGAGCGAACACGGGTGCGCAGTACGTGATGATGGGACTAACCACCATCTTGTACAGGGTAACTTTATGGCGGAGAACCATTTTACTATCAGAGTTATAGAGAGGGTAAAGTCTGCTTAGCACTAAGGCGGTCTGGCGCTTGACTTTCTTGAGGTGAGCTTTGGAAGTCAATTTGGCGTCTAGTTGAACACCTAAGTACCTGCCTAACTTCGTTGTCATAGGGGTTAACCCCTTGAAAACTAACCTGGCGTTTACGCCAGCTTTCCATTGTTTTCCTATTGACTCATTTTAATGGGTAATCGACATATTAATGAATGATATAAATAAAAAATGAAGACATATAAATAATAATACTATAATAAATATTATAAATATGAATTGAACTAAAACCAATCATTACAATACCGACAAACATCTTGAACGTAGACTGTTATAGTGTGGAAAAGATCGCTCAACTAATCTACGAATGACATGAACGGTAAAACAATTCCCCCCGCTTGACGACGACCAATCATATCTCAAGATCGGTATCTGCACTATCATGATTAATTGTCTAGATGTTTGTCGGTATTATATAAGTTTAACTTCGATTGTCTAAATAATGTCAATAGAGTAATACGATACTATATTTTGTTTAAAAACTTTTCTCTATCCAAAGGCGTCCTTGTATAAAATGAACCAAATAAGCACACTCAAGAGATTTCAACTTCTCGCAATTTAAAGTGAAACTTGTTGCTAAAACTGCACACGCATATTTCCAACAAACTACAAACAGCACTTCTTGTGAGTGTCGTAAATTAATTAACAACAGTATCGTGCAAACACTGCATCTTGACTAAAGCAAAATACGAAATAATGTATGTGATTGGAAATGTACTTGGAATTAACTTCAAAAACAACAGTAGTATTATTTGTATAGTTTATTTTAATCTTTAAATTGGAAATTGGATTGAAAATCAGTCTTAAAAAATAAGCTATTATTTTATATTTAATGAACAAAAAAACAATCACTTAATTGGTTTTGTAGTTATCGAGTTATAAGTGTACTTATAACTAAGTGTATTAACGGTCAAACAAAAAGAGAGACTTTTCCTACTACAAATATGTAAAGATAAAAATAACGTATATCAAGAAATGTAGAAAATAAATTTATCATAAATTATAAACAATTCACAATAAAAAAATATAGAAGGCAGTTTGTTCTTACAGTTTTCATTCGTAACGTTCCCATTTTAAGTAATTGATGTCACAAGAGCGCTAGAAAACCGCACGCGACATTTTAAATTGAAGCTGCTAAAACAATGTGCAATAATCGGTTACCTCTCTCTGTTGCGGTTTACAAAACAAAGCTGTATTCTGTCGAATCCTTCTGCGACTCAGCACCGGATGCGATTCCGAGAAAATGCCTTTTAATGTAAAATCACGTTTGATGTGGTTAAAATTTCTTTGAATTCAGTAAACCGAATATTATATGTCATAAAACTTACTTATGTCACAATTATTAAGAATAAACATTTAGAAATTTTGTACGTAACGTGGTATTTTTATTATATAATATAGGCAAATTAATAATTTAGTAAATTACTTTTTTGTAGGAACAAGGATGAAAGTAATGAAGGAAAAAGGAAAGAATTTGTTTGTCGGTATGCATATGTTCTTGAATATATTAATAAAGCTACTTTAACAAACGAAGTATTTTAATACGTTGAGTACCCATAAAAATAAGATAATAGGAACACAATGGAAGGGTGGCGTAAACGCCAGGTTAGTGCTCAAGGGGTCAAGGAATGAAATTTGATTCAATAAATTACGTATATACTGTAAATAGTTAGCATTATGCAAATTGGGTAGATCACATTAGTACCCAAAATAATTAACCGCTACGGTTCAAAAATCGTAAGGTCTGATTGTGTAGAACTTACTTCGTAAAAATTAAATACATTGCGTTTTACATTAATCTATATTAATAAAAAAAATTGAAGTGTCTGTTTGTAATGTGAAAATATTTTGTATTACTAAATATAAAAGAATGCATGTATATACGAAACCTATACCAAAATTACAATTTGTAAATTTTTTTTTGTCTGTCTGTCTGTTTGTTTGTTCTGAGTAATCTCCGGTATGGCTGGATGGATTTTGATGCTACCTTTTTTGGTAGATAGCTGAAGTTACTCCGTGTAACTTAGGGTACTTTTAACTTTTTTTTGAAAATAATTAGGATTACGCGTAAAAACAATTAAAACTCTTAAAAATTTGCAGAGTTTTACCGGCAAGTACTTGAATTCATGAGAAATATTTTTACTTTACCTTAGTACGAAACAAATTCCGTTCCGTATATAATAATTAAGATGCAGTGAAGAATATATGAAATGCGGTTGCAGCCGCGGGCGCACATCTAGTAGCAAATATAATTATACATTTAAATTTATCCTCTTACATACTATGTCATTTGATCGAGAACCTTCTGTATATACTTAGTTCATATTTACTACAATTGCTGTGAATAATAAACTACGATATAAAGCAAAATAAATGTCAATCATGAAACTGTAAATTGTTTAATCACAAAATTTTCGTTAATTGTCTCTTACAACTTAGAATACTTTATTCTACGAATACTTTGAACATTGTGTGTATTGTTAAGTGTTTATTAAAAGTTCGTTTACTTACCAAACTCTGTACTTGCTGTGAAATATATAAAATAATTTAATTCTGTTTTATTATCCAACTGAAAAACAAACCTGGATGAAACTTTTTTAATTCTAGGGAAGACATTAAACCTATGAAGTTGTTCGTGGAGCGTGGAATCACTGCAGCATTCCATTTACAGAAACGAGTACAGTTATTATAACTTAGAATTTGAAGACTTACTTTTTGAATAAATGACGTAACACATATCAGTTAGAAAAAGTATGACCATGAAACAGATGAATGACATCGATGCCGGTCTTCAGTGACTTAACGATAGTTTATAAAATAAACTTCAGAACCTGTTTGGACGTGCATCACTGGAAAACATTTAAAGTAATTTAAATGTAATTTTCAGATCTAGGAACATATTATTCTGGGCAGAAAAATCTACGTTACATATAATTTTTAAAGGGATATGTAGTATTTATAAAATTATTAACTGGTTGCCGCGGTTCCACCCTCGTTTCATTCAATGACTCTCATTTTTCTTCATTCATTTGTTTTTGTAGGTTAGGGTAGGTTAAATAAAATGTTAAATGCACTTTTTCACTCATACCTAAAAACATATGAAATGCGGGCGGAGCCGCGATCACCAGCTAGTATATACATATACCAGGTCTTTGATTTTAACTTGAAACAGATTCCAGTGTATAGGTAATTGTAGTGGTGCATAAATTATGTCATATGATATGCAAAAAAATTCTATCATATGCGTATGTTTAGCCTTTTACGTAACCTGAACTGATTTCATAGCGCCGAGACCGAGTTTGCTAGCAAACATCGTTACCCGAAGCAAACTTTATCTATCTATCGAAATCTTCTATTATAAAACTTTTACACAACCAGGCCACATGAGATTCGATGTCTAAATAAAATTTATGAAAATATCAATTGTATTTAATATTACATGTTTACATCATATAGTCATAGTATATATACTAATAAAAAAAATGAAAATAAATACAGTGAATCCAATCTCTCCAGAATAAAGTAGACGGAAAAAAAATCATAGGAAATAATGGAATTATATTGTTTAACCCCTTGAGCACTAACCTGACGTTTACGCCAGCTTTCTATTGGTTTCCTATTGCCTCATTTTTATGGGTAATCGACATATTAATAAAATTTCATACAATTTTTTTTCTTCCTTTACATATTTACGTGGTTAGATTTGGTAGATTTTGTATTAATAGCCATCATTACTGGTGTTCGAAGTTCTACCATAAATTATCATCAAAACAATAAACTAACATCAAAATAATAAACTATAAAAAATGCACTAAAAAGTCAATAATGAATTACTTTATTAATCTGCTTCGTTAATTTTGGAGTCGTTGCCAGCTACAGTTAACCATTGAACATACAAATGGAAATAATTGCCTAAACTTTATCATACTTATATATAAGCTAAATATAGAACTAGGGTGATTTTAAAGAACAATCAATCAAAATTGAATATAATTAGCGACGTACACCATTTTGTTATCCATAAATTGGCACCGATTTCAAAATTAACGAAGCAGATTTTGCATTGACCCCACTAAAACTACCTATTCAATACACTAAACAAAAAATGTAAGTTAAGTAATATGTTGAACATCCAATTTCTCAGTTCGTGGATTTAATAATGAATATAAAGAGAACCTGCAATAAGAATACACTATTCTGGTGTTATTTAAAAAGAAACGTTAGTACATACATACATACATACATAGTGGAATTGCTGCGTCAGCTGATTTAAAATATGTTACTATTTGTGTTCAACAACTATCTGTGTGCCCAAGGCTGCGACCGCGTTTCGTATATTCTTCAGTACGTTTTAATTTTTTTTATACGGTACCTTAATTATTAGCGTAATTTTTTTTTGGTTATTTATTATTATAATTATATTATAATTATTAAAATATTTCTCATAAATTCAAGCGTTTGCCCGTAAAACTGTGCATTGATTCGAATTTTATTCTAATTTTCATGTGTTTTAATTTTTTTACGAGTAACCCTAATTATTTTCGCGAAGTAACTTCAGCTATCTACCAAAAAAAGTCCCGTCAAAATCAGTCCAGCCGTTCCGGAGATCAGCCGGAACAAACAGAGAGGCAAACAAAAATTGTATCTTATACGCATCTATTGAGTAAAAGAAATTTATTTTGACATGACAAACAGACACTTTAATTTTATTTATTAGTATAGAATTAAAAAACTAATTTGTGTACGCTACGAAAATTCAATCTCATATTACTCAGTCACATAAAATAAACAATAGCCAATTAATAAACCTGGCAGTCGCATGACGTAACATATCCGAACCGTAATTTCGTGCCCGATGTTCGAAGCAATTACTATAAATAACTTAGTTGATTTACGTGTTAGCTACAATTTGTCTATAATGTATTCAAATTATATTCATATAGTTTGTTAATAAAATAAAATAAATACGAAAAATTTTAAATTTATTCATAAATTTTGATTAAATTTTTCATAACCTATCCATTGACCAACCCCGTTAGTCTAAATAAAAGGGTTTGACAATTTTACCCGAGCTTTGGAGCATAAGGGTAACACAATTGTACGAACGGTTTGGGATAACAACTGCATCTAAATCCCGTGGAATTGTTACTAGATGTACTTTATGGTTTTAAAAAAGTACTTACAAAATTTATGTATGCTCCGGGTACTGTGTGAATGTGTGATATGGAGTGTCTCATGCCTTCCTAGTTCCTAATGTCTCTGTATCACGCTAGTAGCTTGTGTAAGAACATCCCCAGTTAGGGATCGGATCACGTCTTGTGGCCACGGACCCGGAATATTATATGGTAAAATTTAGCAACCCGTTGCCGGCGGTGTGAAACGTTCTACAGTGCTTATGAGGGCGTGGATATCTTGTTTATTGGCGTGAGCACGCTTGAACCGAATGGTAGCTCAGTTGGTATCGCTGATAGATCTAGCTGCAAACATAACTATCCAACTCTATAATGAGCTTGACCGTTCAGTGATGGAAAACGTCGTGAAGAAACTATACTATCATGGTAGGTTCTAATTATGTCCGCCTAGGTAGCTATCAATCACCCTCAAGTTTGAAAACCTATCGCCAAACACCGACAGATGTATTCCGGAAGTATCACTTGAGAACGAGCATCGCTAGACTTGGTATGTTTCCACCCTGGACCACATCGTCACTTAACATCAGGTGAGATTGTAGTCAAAGCCCTGAGCCTATACAGTATTAATAAAAAATATGAGCCGTCACGGGACGCCTGGCAGATGTGAAACATCGACATAATTTTGTAAAAGTAATATGCACCGTACACACTACTGCATATAAACTGTATATATATACCATCATATAGCGTGGCGACGCGTCGCCACGGCATGCGTCGCCATTCCAGAAATCGGTTTTACGTGCGGCTATAGATGTTTCACATCAAAAATCTCGATATAAGAAGATAAACACGAGTTTCATCATAGTTATTTTGTCATTAGCATCGAAAAACTTTAATAGTTTCTACCTAGGTACACAATCAAAAATATTTCTTAGATTACCTACGCATATTTTTAAAATATTTTCAGAATGTTCATGTTTTATAAGTATACAAGAACTCGTAGACATCTTATTGATTACACCATAATCTATTCGTTAGAAAAGCAAGCGATTTGATCTACGTAGTTACAGCTATATCGTGTAGCCTTAAATATTTGTACCGTGCCGTACTGGGAAGATGTGAAATCGCCTCGTAGCCACCTTGATTCCTTGTTCCAAGCGGTACTTCAAGCGAGACGCGACGAAACACGTAAGACTCCTCCATAGTTATTATCGAGTCATAAAAATAGATTAATTTACCAAGCTATGATAAAATAGGTTTTTGAACGACCCTTTAGAGTCCTGTTACAATGTCCCTATTATTGAAGTTCGTTTGTATTTAAGCGATATTTGAATTGATAAGTCAGTTAAGTTGGTGAATATTAAAAAAATTAAGATAAAATATAAAAAGCTTCATGTTGTATAAGTTTGTCATAATGTCATAATCCTAATAATTACATAATGACTGAAAATTAAATTAAAATTAATTTTTATTGATAATTCATGTATGCACTTATAAATGCACATTAGTCGCCTATTTATATTTAATACATTTGTCCAAATTAATATCAATACCAAAAAAAAAACAACTATATATTCGTTTTTATGCGCTAAAACATACTTATATGTTCAAATGTAATACTAACTAACGACGTTACTTATCATTTAATTAATATTACGTAAAATGATAATTAAAAAACGTACCATAATTATTTTAATTATGTCACACTATAATTACATACCTGACGTATGACTTGAAAATGTTGCCAATTTAATTAAGAGAGAAATCTTCGGGGAACACCTCACTACAACAAGGTATGCGCTTGGAACAACTATATAGAAAACAGAGATATGCCATTTTTACAGAACATTTTCTAGTATATCTTTTTGATATACCCCGTAAGACTTAACCCTTAAAATTGTTTTATGTACGACTTGGTACAATATTTATTAATTTTCCTGCTCAGACAAATATTTAAATTAGATATGTTACATAAATAAACCACCATTTAAAATATATGTAATATACGGGAAAAGCCACATCAAATTTTTAGGTTAGAAGAAGCTACCAGGTAAACAGAAATACAGACATGGAAAGCTACTTTTTTATGCTATATCTAGATTTTAAAATGTTTATTATCTATTTCATGTACACGAAACTTACTTATCTAATGCTAATTTTACAATAGCATAATTTGCAATTGGGATCACCTGTATCCAAATGTACCCAAATGTATTCTATTACTCGAAATAGTCTCAACATCTAAGAAATAACGCACTATTATTTTTCTCATGTACAACCTATCTTTTTCTGTCTTTGTGGAGCTGACTGGCGATCATTAATTTCCCATAAAGGCTGGCGGCGAAGACTTACAGAATTCTTTGACGTCGCTCTCGGATAACAATGTTCGTTTCTTCTCACTGCACAGTGATCTGATTTATAATTTACAACAAAGAAACGAAAAGTCTAGAAAGTTGTTAGTAATAAAGTTTTATATAGTAACTTTCCTGCCAATTTATCAAAGATGTATCAGAACCGAACTTCTAAATAAGCTTACCTTATTTAGTAACCTGGAGTAAAATATAACTTATGTTGATTATATTCAATCTTCATTTATTACTTTTTAAGTAATTATTATCATATTTTTAAGTAATGTGATACACTAACTTAATTATTTTTAATATTTACCTATTGGTATAATATATGTATATTTTGCACCACATTATATTACATCACTTTTGAGGTAAGCAGAGCTGTCAGATTAACGGCAATGTATATTTAGGTTACCTATTGGTATGTATTGGACATGAATGTGGACGGGTATAGGGGAAAAAGAATACCATACAATAATGGATGGACTGTGTGAGAGATGATATGTTTAGAAAGAGAGTGAATGTAGATATGTCTTACATATCTACATTCACTTTCTTTCTAAGATATGTGTTATCACGTTCCACCACGTTCGCATATTATACTATTTCTTATTAAGTCCAAGTTTTTAAAAATGGAAGCAAGGCGGAATGGCCAATATGTTATTTGGTATAATTGCAACTAAAACCCCAAGTTACCTATAACCTCTGTGGGCGGAAAATCAGAATAACTACCACAATATAAGATGCCCACACGCTTTTTTTGTACCATCACATAAACCGTAGCCTTTCGCGGTGCTTTTAGGTACGCAACCACTAAGTGCTGGAATAATATACCACCACCCATCCGTAATCTCTCATCGTCATATTTTATTGGCTTCAAAGCAAAATTGAAAAACAGTTTATTATTATCGCAAGAATCGCACTAAATGAAACATGTGTATAAGCTAAGCTTCGTAAGACTACATTCAAGTTAATTCAGTAGGGTTTTTTAATTATTGTACTCAACTGGCAATCTTTCTTCTACAAAGAGCTAGTTATTTTAAAGGAGATGTTTATTGTATTATATTTATACAGCGCATATTTATTATAGTACGTTTTATATGTATTCTTATTACTGTAGCTATCAATGTATGATAGTCAGGCCATGAGGGTGTACGTACCACAAGGCTCTGTTAGTATATCAGCGCTCTAGAACTTCTGATTGTAAGCCTGCAGCCTTATGCTGAGACAGGGACCTTTTCGGCTCCATGCAACATTTTTTTAACTTTTTCTGTTTTATAAGATGATTCTATTATGATGTGTTGTATGTATGTCGAATAATTTTTTTCTTTCTTTTTTCTAAATATTATCTTAAATAGAAATGAATTGAAGAGAAAGACATGTTGCGCCAACCCCAAATAAAAAATGGGATAAGGGCAGGAATATGATGATGATGTACATATTTTATCAACTTTGTTCATATATCTTATATTGAAAACTATCTTTTGTTAGCATATTTATACCCCACTATACACCGAATAATTACATAATTTTGTTTTGACAATTACTAACTAATATTGTCATTAAAAATATATATATAACATTTTAAAAACCTCGCTTTAAAATACATATCGGTGACAATCTATAAGGTTTATTTTGATCATCGAAATTAAACTTTCCATCAATAATTCATAAGTGAAAATGTAAATATTTGATTTAATGGCAAATTTATTCCTTGTTTTGAATTATTTAAATCATTCGAAACAGAGAATTGAGGTCGGCTGCAATTAGCAGGAAATTTCTATAAGCTCTCGTAGGAACTTTGTTCCGGCTCGCGTCCAAACTGATCAAGTCGACGGCGGCACGTCGCGAGTTCCTAACATTCATTAATTTCTTTGAAGTCTCGACTCCGAACGGTAATTTCCTCGGATCTCTGTCTCTCGCTCTCGCACTCTTACCAACAATTAATAAGAAATTGCTTTTAATTCTTTACTGAGAATCGAGATACACAAGCATTTAAAAATGATCCTTCATTTATAAGTACCTTTGTGACCACAGCTCTACCCGCGTTTTGTATATTGTACACTGCGTAATACCGTTTTAAAATCATCATTGGAAAAAATGTTTTGTGGTGCTGTCCATTGAATTGTATTTTGATCAATTTTTTTTGTTTTTTTTTTTTTTTACATGAAACCCTATTTATTTTCGAAAAGTTAAAGTAGTTACGCGGAGCAACTTCAGCGATCTACCAAAAAGATTCCCATTCAAATCGGTCCAACCGGTACGGAAATTAGCCGGAACAGAGAGACGGTCAAAAAAAAAGTTTTTTAAAAATTGTGTTTTTGGTATCGGTTCCGTATATACATTCTTATGTATTACAAACATACACTTCGTTTTTTTTTATTTATTAGTATAGATATAGATTATTGAGTGGATGTAAATTTTTATTTCTTTATAATTTTAATTCTATAAAATTTTGTGACAAAGCCGCTAGAACCGGGTTTTCATAACCATTTTCGAAGGCCCCTAGTTCCTATAATAACTAAATTATGAAAAAGAACCAAAACGTATTGATATGTTGGATATAAATTATACGATATAGAATGTGTAAGCGATGATGACGCAGTGGATAGTGCGGCCGGATTCAAATGGACGCGGGTTCAAATCCCCTCCTATCCAACTCTAAAATCAGCACGAACTCTCGGTGAAGAAAAACATCGCGAAGAAATAGTGCATTTCCTAATAATACTCGCCTGGGTAGCTACCACCCTCGAGTTTGAAAACCTGTCGCCAAATACCAATAGGTGTGTTCCGGGAGCATCAGTTGAGAACCAGTACCTATAGGCTAAGTGTGTTTACCAAACTGAAGCACATCTTCACCTAACATCAAGTGAGATTGTGGTCAAAGCACTGAGCCCTATATCTTCTAAAAAAATGTGTTGTATAATATCATATAAACCAGGGAGGAAACGGGGGAATACGTTTGCATACACTAAACGCCACTCGTATTTCCACTTAAATAAAAAACTTTTAATCATATCAACTCGACTTCCCTAGCATGCACGACGTAAATCGTATTCATACTTGCATAACTTATAATGATGATTTCCGTTTTCGTAAATTCATATCGGTTTCTCTAGTTTCTTATATGCATACTATTAAACTAATGAGTAAATTTTTAATTCCGTTTTGCGTTAGGCGAATTGCTTCAACTATACTAAAGAACTTTATTAATTTTAATAAATTATTTCAAATACTGTATTTTACTATTTGTTACGTACTTGAAGACGCAGCGTGGGTGGGGCCCCTAACAAGGTGGACGGACGACCTGGTGAAGGCCGCGGGAATCCGCTGGATGCGAGTGGTGCAAGAACGGTCGTTGTGGAGATCTTTGGTAGTAGACCTATTTTCTGCAGTAAACGTCTTTCGGTTGAGTAGATGGATGGATTGAAGGAACTATGATGAGACAAAACGTGTTTATTAATTATTATTATATTTATAAAAAAGAAACTTGATATGCTTTCATATCAATAAAAATTGTTCGGATGTAAGAAAAATAATTTAATATGTTGGATAAGTATTTAAATTAATTAAATTAAATTAATGACAAATTAAAGTTGCGATAATGTGTGAAAATTTTATTGAAATTATCGTTTTACAGTCTCAGAATTCTACGCGGTCGGTCGGAGTCGCAGTAACAGCTAATATATAAGCAAAATGGGGTTTACTTCGACGGACCATCACCTCAAACCTACTAAACATATCGGAATGGGACGGACTACTACCATTCGACACGTAATTTTCGTAGATAGGCTATATATTTTTTTTGGATTTCATCGACCCTTTCTCATTTTTTTTTTTCGAATTACTCTTATACATA
Organism: Samia ricini; assembly: GCA_014132275.2. NCBI lineage: Eukaryota > Metazoa > Arthropoda > Insecta > Lepidoptera > Saturniidae > Samia > Samia ricini. The sequence goes on along the minus strand of AP028159.1, from coordinate 25,110,728 downwards.
ATACATTTTTGACGCTAATCAAAACAAAAGACTCATTTTCTTCATTAATTTGTTTTTTTTAAGTAAGATATAAATGAAACGTTATATGCACTTTTTCACTCACATCTAAAGAACATATGAACGCGACTATAGTCACGGGCACACAGCTAGTATTAGGTATGAGTTAAGACTTTTATCATTTTAAATGCCTCAACGGGTGCATAAATCCTGCTCTAATAAGCAGTGCGACATGTAAACTAAATTTCTTTGAAAATCCAATATCATATACCGTATATAAAATTTAATATAATTAACTAGCTAAGCCAAAATAGAATTTCACAGCTATAACTCAGTACTATATAATAACTTTCAATAGAAACAGATTAAGCATGTTGTTTACTTACACCCAGATGAGTGTGTGTATCAAAATGTTTGTGATCATGTGTATTGTATATTTATTTGTGTAATTTAGAATTTATTTATTATTATTATAATAGTATGATATATGTTGTTGTAGGTCTGAGCAATGCGATATAAAACGAATTTGTATGCTTAACGAATTTAGCTTAACGAATAAGATGAGATATTTTACTTCTGTGTGGGGACGGCATTCAGGCCTAAGTGAGTACTTACATGACAACTTGATTTATACGGGGCATCTCGCCCGGGTCCCGGATGTAGCCAAAATTACTATGTTTCACTTATAATAATAGTCTTTTTATGGTTTCTACTTTAAGGACTAAGTTTTAGTTTTTTTTCCTGTTTTAGTTGTTCTAAAATAGCAATAGCAATCTTTTTTTCAAATAGTGATTAGTTTTTTGTTCTACAATTGTTTTTATTATACCTGTTGTTATAATTTCAGGGAAAGGCTTAGAAATAAGATAAAAACTAGATACAAAAAGCATTTTATACCTGCTATGTTCATAATTGCTTCTTCCACACATAACGTTCTTCCATCGTTGCGTGAAGAGATAACTGTGCAGGCCAGCATGACAGAGACGACTGATGATGGATAACAGATCTCTCGACGGTCGCCACGGCTTCTGAATTACATTTTGCTTACCAGGCACAAAGCCGACACTTTGCAGCGCTATTATAAAAAAAATAGATTGAACATTGGATAAACTAATCACAATTATGTTACTTTAAAAATTAATATAAAGCCAATACGTAAATAAAATCTTCATAAAAATAATAATCTTTTTAGTATTCCCCTAAATTCGTCCATGAGTTTATATTAAGACATTTTTTTTCCATCGCGTTATTTATTTACAATCTAGGTTGTCTATTTTGTTATATCTAATTTCCTACTTTCGCTCTCACTTTAGTGTCAGTTTAATATATTTCCGTAATTAACTAAACTAAGCCACCGGTTATGGAGTACGTGGCATTATGATTAATTTTGTACAAACATAGGGTACAGTATTATAACGGTACGTGACACATCATCACAACAAAATGTAAATGTCTTTGTCCAACTTTTTGGTAACATAATTTTCTCAAACACATCTTCTATAAAACAAAGTCCGGTTAGTTACACCATAGATAACATATTTTCACCATTTATCACAAACTATAAAACCAATTTTTAAGATCTTCGATTTGCTAGATTTCTGCCGACACCAAATAGCAGAATAAATATTGATACAAATGGGAATAAATCACGAAAAATGAAATTATTTTTTTTAATTGCAGCTTATATGGAAGCTCTTTTTGATGATATCTATCTCAAGAACCGGTTGCCTTATTCTTTTCTTCGTGTCGGACTCCAGAAGTTTGGTCACGCATTGAAATAAAAGCTAAATTTAATTTTACATTTAACACAACAATTATTGATGCTGACTGAGATTTTACGAAGTCGGGGTCATCTAGTATGTAATTCAAAATAAATATTAAACTACAAATGATTATATTCTATTGAATACGCATTAAAAAAACACGAATCATTAATTGTATGTGTCTTATTTATGACCTGAGCAATTATAATTAAGGGCACAGTTCGGCGGTAACCAACAAACAAACTAACTTCCAACCTTCATAAAAATACCCGTCTTAAACTAACGATTTTATAGCATAAGTAATGAAAGTATGTACGTAAGGTATTAGTTGAGTCGACCGGCGATTGCGGCGAGGGGGTACAGTATGGAGGGCAAACATGGGCTTAACTGCACTAGACGAGTAGATTCCCTTTTAATTAAACCCGTTCTAGACGCCACAACTGAGGGTAAGTAGTTAACTTATAGCAGAATTGATGTAAAACCCTCCCGAGTGTGTTTTGATGACAGGCAAGAGTTTCCGAGAGTAATATATTTTTATATAGCGCTGAATTAATTATTAACTCCCGAGTGAAGCGTTGGCGGGTTTTTTACCGAGTGCCTATATTATGTATATAGTTTATCATTCACGACGTATTTTCAGGGAACCTTTTTTAAAGTATATAACGATATAAAGCTATTTTATTAAAGTTATGGACAAAATTAGAGCAACACTAAAAGATGCATATTATTTTTATAAAGGTCTTGTTTACGTATTGGTCATATATATGAATGTCTTACATTTGAAAATAACATGATAGTATAAATAAATCATTTTATAAAATTTTCAGGGTAATTGTAAACATGGAAGTTATTATAAATTTGGATTTCTTTTATTTCAATTTTAAGCGTAACTGAAATGGGGTTCGACAGGACATATTGCTAGGCAGAGTTATGGCATGTAGTTTAAAACGTTGACGGATTGATGGCCACGTGGCTATAGACGGGAAATCGAGCGGCTACCAGCCAGTTGGATGGACGATATTGTAAAAACCGCGGGTCAAACCTGGACAATGCTAGCTCAGGACCGTAACGAGTGGCCTCTTTCTTAGAGATGCTTATGCTCAGCAGTAGGCGAATCAGCTGATGATGATGAGATCAACTAGTCTGGTTGCTAAATCTATTTATTGCACGAGCAGAGTAAAGTGACTTCAACTATGATAGGTAATATAGAAGTAAACTCATTATGAATCTATGTAAGCCATACATATAACAGAAAAACTTGTGAGCCAAGTGATCAGTTAATACTGAACGATAAAGTTTCTGTAATTTCTTTCACACATCTAGACTTACCGATGGAAAACGTCATTACACAGCTATGTGAGATTTAGAATCTAGTGTATATATATAATTCAATATTTTATTTTTATTTATTTATTTATTCTCTTGTTTACACCTTACAACATAGATTACTGCCCCACAAAACTGAACATTCAGTTTGACTGCAGGTCATGGTATTAAAATTTCTTATATAATTATATACTTTTAGAGTACCTCAAGAGTATCTCAAACAATCTCAATCAATATCTCAAAAAAACAAACAATCAAATACTGTTCATATGGTAAAAAATTTATAAAATAATTTTTCAACTTAATTTTAAACTTAACTATGTTCCTTTCTTTTCTGATGAGTAACATGCATTTCTATATTATGCAACTTTTAATATTTCATAATTGTATTATTAAAACTAATTAAAAAAAATAATGTCTTTGTACTTATTTTTTTTACTTATATCTAACTAGTGGGCGCGCGTGACTCCGTCTACGTTTCTTATCTCGATGTGAATGTAGGATGTCTTGATTTTGTTTATTTTCATGGTCTAACATGTATCGTTCCCGTATACCAAATTTCATTCAAATAGATGTAGGCCTTTTTGAGTTATTATTTTTTTTCTAATAATAAAATGCTTAAAGATATTGATAATTTTATAGCCTATCAATTACCTATCAATTAACATATACTTTATGGATACAGCATTTTATCGAATCTGTCAACCCGTTTTGTAGTTAAGACTAAAAATATTTTTTTTTTACGAATTCTAACAATTATTTCAGAAATCTATATCTTATGGAATACCACAGCTTCTTGGTGGACTTTCCGCTATTAGTAACAGCTAAAATAGATACATTAAATGTATAGATAAAACTTCCAGTTTTATAATTAGTGACGCGTGGGTATATAGACATTGAGCGAAGATGCGGCCGCAGATGACGTCACGTCTATCGACGTGGGATGTACACCATAATACTTATTGAGTCATGTTTATATAAAAGGCAATATCTATCTGTCTGTTAGTATTTACATTATGTTCATATTAAAATATGATATTACGATAACGACTAAAAAATGTGCAAAGAAGAAGGAACGTGTCATCAACTGAATACCACTGAAAATAGAATAGCATATCTCAGTTGAATCTGTTTTTTTACTATTATACTAATCTATTGAAGTATTGTGTCTCGAGTGAGATTTCAGTGAGGCTCGGACACATAGTACACCCAGTGGAAACGAGCAAACCGAGCCACAGCTGCAATTACCTAATGATGCGCGACGGTTACCCAATTACGGCTACTGACTCTACTGCATTTACGTTTTTAGTTCAGCTGATTCGGTCGAATTACTCGATAATTCAGTGTGCCTGCAATTGTTGAAACCCTCCAATTTACGGATAAACAGGGAATAAAAGAGAATTTGCATGTATTGTTTAAATCAACGATTCCCAACCTGTGGTACGCGTACCCCTGGGGGTACTGGGAAATGGGTAATGGACAATGGCGGAAATACTGAGAAGTCAAAACAATTAACTAATATAAGTTAAATTATTATAATGTATTATGTCAACTATATGTAATATTTTTTGTAGGGATTGTTATTATTTAACAGTTTCAAAATCAAATTATTTTGTCGAAATTAATTGTAAATGCCCTTTAACACCATCAGCTATATAAATATCATTGAAAACAATAAAAAAATAATAAAATTGTAAAAAAAAATGTTGTTAATGTTCATAAAGGACATACAGTAATTCTCTATAGATTACAAATCTCTAGAGACAATACTAGGTATATTCGTATTTTATTGTTAATATTGACAATAGATAGATCTTAAGATAAAACGAGAAACATTATTAAGACCAGGTACGGAGTTATTACGGGGAGGGGTACTCGTAAATGAAAAGTTTTTTTAACGGATACGAGAACAAAAAAAGGTTGGGAGTCACTGGTTTCTATTCTATTTTTATTTTAGTATTTCTACTGTTAATTTTGATGCAGATTGTTTTACTAAGCACGAGCACAGACCGGATAATGTGTTAAGGGAACTAAAATTAGGTTCAGTCCGTGTGGCCCCCGCAAACAACGTGAGTGAGATGTTAATTTAATGTACCTACGACGGTGGTGTCACCCGAAGCGGGTCCGCAATTCTGACTTTCAAAGGACCGGGGCGGCCACGGATTCTCTATTATGTAAATTTCCGCGTAATTTTCTCAGTGGGAGAGCACCTACCGGACTTTGTAACGGGAACGACCTCTCATTAATACTTACCTGAGGAGTGAGCTGTTCAATTTTTGAAAGACAGCGTGTAATTTTCGGTTTGTTTAAAATCATTTAAATATTTATAAATTTACAGAAGTCTTTTTCGCGAATAAAAATGTAATATTAGGCGGGAAAAAAGTTTCTTCGTATTTTATAGGAAAACTCAAGATATTTTTTCCAAAGTTTGTTTACATTTAGTTACAGTTATAATTACAGCCATTTTGTTCGATAACTTTCTGCCATCTTGTAGGTGGTGCCGCTTTCCCGTTGCTGTAGAAATTTTAGGACTTCTGATCAAATAAACGCGACAAGTAGTTTTGGCAGTCCTCTTTTGATATTAACCTGACACTGCCTAACTTTGAAGACACCAAAACAGGTGAAAATCTGAATGTGCAAGTCAGGGATATATCGCGGATGCATTAACACCCCACCCCCTGCCAAACTCTTAATTTTTCCTGAGGGGTAAAGATGCGTTATCGTCATGAAAAACACCCTTTTTGTTAATCAATTCCGGCCGTTTCCTCTCAACTTCTTGTTTTAATCTCATTCACTGTTGGTAATAGATATCCGAATCAATGGGTCTACCGGCGGTAAAAGCTCATAATTAACAATGCCCTTCCCATTCCACCATACATACAGCATCACCTTATTGAGAGTTAACCCAGATTTTGCCACAGTCTGTGAACCTGATCGACCTTTTTAACACGTTCTTGTCGTACGTGATCCACTTTTCATCACCAGTTATCAATCTCATTAAAAACGGTTCGGTTTCATTACTTCTCAATAAATAATCGCAATGAGCGAACGGGTTCATTAGATTTCTTTCTGTGAGCTCGTGTGACACCCAAATATCGAACTTTTTTGTGTATCCAGCTTTTTTCTAATGAGTCAAAACTGTTTTGTGGTCTTTATTCCCAATTCTTTGGCTACTGATAAGCCGATCTATCTCCACTTTTTATAGGCTGACCAGAGCGAGGTTCATCTTTGACATCAGAAGATGACATTATTATTCCCAGATTGAACGCTTAGACCAACTTGTGCTACTCTTACTCATACTGCTTTAGGTCCATGCACATCACAATTTTTTTTGCGCGGCTTGCGTTGTATTTTTTTTTTAAATCTGTAATAAAACTTTGTAAATTTATCGAGTTCCTTTTCTTCTTAGCTTAGATAATGGCAATTTGTGTTCAATGTCATGTAGGTAAGATGTATTTTCAATCTTGTAGCAGCGTTACTAAGCTCCAGCAAAACTGTGGCTCATCTTTCTAGAACTTTACATGAATCTTTGTGCGGTACCTCAGAATAAATGCTACGCGTTATTTTCCATAATAAACTTGACTTGTATACAATAACCAATCTATAACACACAAAATGCCACCAAAATTACATGATATAGAGTAAAATACACAAATTTAATCAATTAAAGAAAACAACAGCTACATGACAAACTGAGATCCCGCCAAAAACTAAGTTCCTTTATTAGATATACACATTTTGACAGAAAGAAAAACAAAATAAAAATAGCTGGAAACAACATTTTACTGATTTGTTTCTTTGTTTGAAATGTAATCATTTTAAGGTCGTCATTACCAGTCATGTACAAATAGTACAGCCAAAGAGATTTTATTACAACTAACTATGTGCGAAAACACTTTTACCCCGAGCAATGATTTAAAATGTCAGGGAAGTTTTAAAAAAAATTAAATAGATGTTACAAAGATAACACCGTTAAAAGTGAAAAGAATTGGTGATGGAGATCAAAGCATGTATTCTCAGTAAACTTGAGAATTATATCAAATCAAGCATAATTATTTTCTCGGATATATGTTACAGGATATGTTTTGTGATTTGATGCGCAAAGACTCTCTTCTCTAACTGAATAAATGTGCTTTAATTGAATTCTTTATAAATGAGTACAATTTAGTAAATGTAGTTTTTGAAACATAAATTGTAATTTGGTATTCAACACTAAGACTTTAAATTCTTTATAATAAGTTAGTTATCCATTCAACCGTAAGACGTACATTGATAGGCACAGGTCCTTCCCAAAGTTCTCCACAACGATCGGTCCTGTTCCACCCGCATCTAGCTGATTCCCGCGACCTTCACCAGATTGTCGGTCCGTCTCTTGGGGGCGGGACTACCCACGCTACATCTTCCAGTACGCAGCAGCCATTCGAAAACCCGTTGGTCGTTAGTTGACTTAAGTTTGAAAAATTTTCGGGTGATGTCGGTTACTTTGGTTCTTCTGCGAATCTTCTCATTTCTGATTCGATCGCGCAGTGAAACTTGCTCTTTAGGTAATGTTTGAGGTTTTTATTAATTCCATTGTGAGTGACCACGTCTCAATGCCGTAAGTTATCACTGGTAACACACACTGGACGAAGAGTTTTGTTTTGAGACACTACGGTATTTCGGACGAGAAGATTCTGCGTAGCTTCTCGAATGCGGCCCAGCCAACTTGGATTATTTACTTATAAGAGTTGCAATACTAAGTATGTATTTGCACAGTACAAATAACATTCGATAATCCAGATTGCTGCAAGTTCCTAATACCATTAAAAATCAGATAGTAATATTTTTCAATGTTCAATAAAAGTCCATTTCGTACATTTTGCCTCGTAAACATGTTTTTCTATAGAAAATATTTACGGATGTATTCATACAATTTCATCTTATCAAATATTATTGGCACATGTTGAGTTCCAGACAACAAACTTGTATTTTAAGTTAAATAATATTGATGTTATTTTTGTTCATAAAACCACTTTTGTCATTTTATTTATATTAAATCGTTCAAATCAGTTATGACACCATAAGTAATTACTACTACTCATTGATTGAATTTATCGATAATATTATATGAAACTAAACAAAATCCTTGACTCTTTTTAAAAGTAATAATCAGGTTAACATAGTTTAAAATAAGGAAATGTATAAAGACTTTAAGAAAAAGAGTTTTAACGTTGTGGTAGCGACATTTCCTGACTCGTTACTTTAAGTTTTATTTCGTTGCAATTTGTATACTTTTTTACTTTTTATTACTAGTGACACAAATATGTTAAAAATTGTTGCTTTTTACATTAAGTTGGGTTTATTACACCTTTATTCATTTTTTTTTTTATTAGCAGACTGCTTTTGGAAAATTTTGAGGTATAAGAATATTTTGACAACGTGGAAGCATATAGATACGGCCACTTTACAGCTACAACTGTAATAAGTTATTTATAGGGTTACCTATTTTCACAATGTGAAAAATAGACAATGGATCATTTCTTTCACTAAACATTTAACTATTTATTTTCATGGTACATCTATAGCCAATTATATTGTTCATGGGATATTTATCCCTCAGGCCTCGTAATTGGCTATATTATGTTATACGTGCGGCAACATTTCAATTTTCCATACTTAGGTACATCTTTGTATACACTAGTAAAGTTTTTGTAATCTGAGGAAAATCGTACAATCAATGTTTTCAAATTTATATTTAACCAGCTGTGCGCCTGCGGCTGCGCCCGCGTTTTATATGTTCTTCGCTGCGTTTAATTTTTTTTGTATGGAACACTAATTATTTTCCTAAAAACATTTTAGTACTAAGATAAAGTAAATACATTTCTCATAAACTCAAGGACTTACCCGTAAAACGTTGCATTGGATCGGATTTTATTCAATTTTTTATAAGTTTTAATTTTTTTTTACGCGGAACACTAATTATTTTCAAAAATTAAAAGTACCCTAAGTTAACCGGAGTAATTTCAGCTATCTACCAAAAACATCCAGTCAAAATCCGTCCAGCCGTTCCCGAGATTACCTGGAACAAACAATTAGACAGACAGATAGACACAAAAATTTAAAAAATTGGATTTTGGTATAGGTACACGGTACCTATCTATTTAGAAATAAAAATAAAATTTTGACATTACAAACAGACAATTCAATTTTATTTCTTAGTATAGATTATAATAAACCGGTAACCATCAATTTAACTTATCTATAATATACAATTACTCAACTACTATCATAATGTAGGTTTTCCCACCCGAACCTTTGTAATCGAAACACTAAGCCGAAGTGATTTAAGATTATGGTGTGGGATAATGGCCTTCATTTTCGTTTTTTTTTACGTGGCACAGGTGCGATAGACAATTTTTCTTAAAATCGCGTAATTTATGTTCATCGTAATTTCGTTACTAAACCGAATTATTCTTTTTAACTACCTGAAAGCGTTAATACCAAGCGTAATGAATTAGATAATGGTGTTTATTTTTTTCCAAAACATATTTCAAGTTTTTTTTAGAAAGGAACTTACAATTTCCTTCAAATTTTTAATGGATCTGTTTATTTAAAAATAACATGTATTCGTCAATAGAATTATAAATAAACTCTTTGAAATTATTTACATTACGGAGTACATCCAACTTCGTGTTTTACAATTAGGTACTAAAAATAATTTTATAAAATGGAACTAGATAAATATACATCTACATTAATGTAATAGTAACTATTTACGGTAAGGCTTTTCTGTTTTACTCGGTCCCAACCATGTGGTGAATACACCGCCAGAATAACCGGTTAAAAGGACATGCGGTCGGTAACAGATTTGAAAAGTACGTATTTCAGAAATCTATTGCTATCGCTTTGCGCCCCAAAGAAAGAGTTAGAAAACAAAAAGGGACAACTGCAGCTCGGGCTGAAATTACCTATGCAAAATAGACGAAAACATCATGTGGCAGTACCCTGTTTCCTCCTCCAAAACTAACCGATTTTTGATTTGATTTGATTTTACTTTTTCATGTTGTTTAAATGTTATTCATCAAATTTTTAAAATACTTCAAAAAGGGGGAGGTTCTCAATTCGTATATTTGTTTTTTTTTGTATATTTGTTACTTGATTTAAAATTTGTAATATATATTAAAACAAAGGGTATGTCGAAGTAGATTAAGTAAACATAAGTAGGTTAATGAAGTAATTATTTATTTTATAATGTATTTTTATAGTATACTCTTTTGAAATCGGTTTTGTTTTTAATTTAAAAAGTTGTGTTACTCAACTTATCCATATATAATAATTATAAGCCAACAGCTCTATCAGCTGTAAAACAATTAGTCCTAAATCTAATAGACAATTAAAACAAAGAATTATAACACAATGTAGGAATTTTAATTAATTAATTGAACTGATATCATTACCCTTTGTGTAAAGTTTCGTGATTCGAATTAGAACAGATAAATTAATAAATTGAATACCTGTCTAGAAGCGCCTACATAGATTCACTCAATAGTTTATTGTGTACAAAGTAAAATATTTTAAAGGGAGACAATCTTAATATCTAACCTTTTACATTGGAATACTATCACACCTAGAGATTACAACTGATCAAAAATTTTGAGACTATTTTTTTTTTAAATATTTATAGGAAATTACCAATAGAATAAAATTAAAAAAATCAAATAATAGAATATATTACAGACAGTAAGCAGTATAAGCGAAATGGTCGATAGTATCATTGAGAGGGTCATTAGTATAGGTGCTCAATTGATTACAAGACGGAAGGGTACGAGGAATAGCGACACCGCTTCGCCTTGTTGACGTTTAGGGCATATTTAATAGAGCGTGGCTTAGGGACTTATGCGGTTACTGCTACTTATTATCGTATGAAACGTTGATGATCATTATTTCAACCACACCATGATATTCTTTAGTAAAGATGATGATCTTATTTAATCTGATGTATAAAAAACAAATAATATTTACTGGCTTCACCCGCGAATTGAGGTCCACATTGAAATTGTGTTATTGGGAGCCAATCTTAAGTTGATAGAAATATGCCATATTTTGGAAGTTTTCTCTAAGATTTTTTGGACAACTATAATTATGTAGTGCATTGTTTGTTTTATAGTACGTATTTAGACCAGTAGACGATACTTAGTGTTTAGTAAGTTTTTTATTTTTTATTTCACTATTACAATTAAAATTAGCCCATATTATGTATACTATCTAATGATATAAATATTTACAGCCAGAGAATACATTTATGTATAAACAAAATAATTCTTTATTATCTAATTCTAAACGCACTAACGTGTTTTAGAACATATGAGGAAGGAAGAAATGTGAGGACATTTTTTGATATAATCAAAGCAAATTTACATTATCTCCAAAGAAATTTGATGTAAACTTGAGTTATTTAAGTTGAGTGATAAGAAAAAATAGCGCGTCACATAATATGAAGTATTTTATACGCTGTCGTTGTTTAAAAAACTCGCAACATCTGCTATTATTTCATCGACGATTTAAATTAAAATAGCAAAAAATACTCCGATTCGCCATATTACAACAAAATAAAACTAAATTTAAAACTAATATTATTTCATTAACTTTTGAAGTCTTATAAGGATGGATAAATTAAAGAAAGAATATAAAAAAATAAAATATAATGTCATATAAATTTTAGTGTAATTTAATTCTCCATTATTATAAATAAATCGTAATGAATAAACGAATGAGCTCTGATTGATGTGCTTATGTGGCGTGGTGTAACATGCTTACCTGAACATAAACACGGATGAAAAGTCAACCCAATCTTGGTAAAGGGTCCCTTGCGTCTCTCGCCAAAGAAATTACTCGAGATTTGCATAAAGGTGAATCTTGGGATCGTCTTTGAGATTCGCCTCCTGGACATCCAGACATGCTTTATATTAAGTTAGGATTTGCTTTGTTCTAAAAGCAAACTACTGGACCGAGTAACGAGTAGATAGTAACATTTAATTAACCACTATAATTAATTAAAAACACAACTACACAATCATGTGTCTTGTTTTTTTGTCCATCTCTTCGTTTATTAAATTTTAGTCAATAAAATTCTCAACAATTTATTTCCTAATCAATTATATGTTAATTAAATCTATATTTAAAAAATAACATTTTAAACAGTACCTTTTTGTTCTCTGTTTGTCAACTGATTTTTTTGTTGTGTATTGCCTATTGACGAAATTGTATATGGATGATCGGTTTTGGATGGCCAATTTTTTTATCGTCGCCATCGTTTTGGAATTATTCTGCGTTTACTATTACCGTAATATTGTCGTACTTCTATAAAAATACTATGTAAAGTACTATATAAAAACACTAATATCTCATAGCCTTACTTCAATATAGTTTATGTGGTTGAAATTCTTTCATATAAGTATTTAAGTAATTTTATAAGAATTTAATTTTAGAGTCCGTTGTATTATATATATATATATATATATATATATATATATATATATATATATATATATATATATATATATATATATATTCATTATTTATAGTTTTTTTTTTTAGGTAATAGTAATAATTAGGTAATTTTATTTAGGTTTATGTTATTTCATTATAATGTATTTTATATGCTTAATGTACTTTTTGATTCAAATATATATATATATATATACATTATAATGAAATAACATAAACCTAAATAAAATTACCTAATTATTACTATTACCTAAAAAAACTATAAATAATGAATGCCGCCCAGACGGGAAGGTTCCCAGACGGCTGGCCACATTCTGGTAATGCTTATTCGCTGTGTCAAATATTGGCTCGCCCTCTAGTCGCGAGACGTGTTGACTAGACGACTCGCGATCTCCTTAAAAAGGCTACGAGCACTCGGACCCGACGACCCCCAGAGTCTCGACCCCATAGGTGACAAATATCTATCTAACCCTCACAAAGGGCGGCATATTTGTGCCGCTTGAAATGCTCCGCTGAAGTAGTTGCAGCACCGGCCTTCAAAGAGGTAACTAGAAGATGTGACTATGCTAAAGTATCGACGCAAGTAGCATCCCATACCAAAGACCACCCCATCTTCCAAGGCATAAGCGTAATCCCATCGGGTCCTTTGCTATCGTCACGCACTTAACCAATAGGTTCTGAGCTGGCTGGTACATTTACACTGGCAAAAGAACGACGTAAAACGTCATTGAGGGTAGCGTAACGCGAAATACGACCTGCGTTTTTACTACAAGCCAGACCGCGATGCCCGAGCGACTCGACTGTAATATCACAATGGCACCGATGTGGAGACACCCACGATACCCCTAAATGTAGGTAGACGGTCAGCTTGAATGTGGTGTTGTCTAATTTAGTGCCAATATTCGGCAACGGTAATACCTTTAGGCAGAGGCTTGACTCCCACTCCTGAGCGGCTAGTAGACAAGTACGCTCTATACTCGAACACATGTTGACGTATTATAAAGATTATTCCGTACTAGTTAACAGAGCCCTCAGGTAACGGCCAAGCCGAGGTTCGTACCATTTTGGTAACCCTTGTGCTAGTTACCTTTTTGCGGCTGAGTGTCTTCAGCACTCGCCCCCAAAGTCACGGTAAAGCTGTAAAGGCCCTTCCGGCAAACAGCGTTAGCTAGGTTCGAAAAAAAAAATTTACAGAGCGGCTCGTCCCAACAACTTTAAGAGTATACAACTTCAGGACAATTTAATTTTGGGCAGGCTGCAATCCAAGCATTTTTGGCTTCCGACAAATTAGATATTTCAGAAATATCAAATTTAGATAAAATATTAAAAACTAGATTTTTATTAACAAACACCGATGATAAGAAAGCCGGCAAGCTTACACAAGAAATTTTGCGAAAGCCTAGGCAACCGAAACGAATGGGTAATGATGCCTGGAACCAAGATCGACCATCAATCACATCAATATTTAGAATAGAAGCTAAACAATTTTGAATTAAGTTATCAATTTTTTTCAAAATGTCTAAGTATTTACAAAAAAATTAGTGTGCGTCTCGGAACGCCCGACAGAAGTAATAACTTAAACTAATCTAAGTTGAACTGTTTAATATTTAAATTGTTTAGCTCCAGAAAAGCATAGTTTTATTATTAAAATTTTATTATTTCTTAATAAAATCTGTTATTGATTATAAAATATGGTTCATTCTCATTTACAATTCTTGGATATGTACGTTAGAATTGTGTGTATGTACACTATTAGTATCATTATTTAAAAACAGTATATGTCTATCGTACACTAAACACTGAGTAGAGAAAGAGGGAAGCGTCTTTTCGAAATACGGCTAGCGATGTGGGTCAGAGTGAGAGAGGAGGAGCCTGCCTACCGTATGCGCGAGAGAAAAGGAAGTCAGACAGACTGGTTCCGTAACGCGTTACGGAAGAATGCGGTTTACATAAAATTAATTGTTTCAAAAATAATATAATTAATTCACGATCTTATACATCTGGATCAAATTTCGTTACATAAAAACAAAGAAACATTTATATGTTAATAATTGAGAGTGTTGCCAGTTATTTAAGATTATCTGTGCGGCTAATGGCGGCCGTTAGAGTGACTATCTGGCACACGTCGGACAACGCATTTGTCCGGGTGACGGCTACAATTACCGGGAAATACCGGCCTCATTCGTTCAAATACCTGAGCGATTTACCTTTATTCCCAACTCGCTTTCGATTATTGTTTAGAAACATTTTGACAGTGACATTTTATTATTATTATTGTTCGCCTGATGATTGAAATTGGACATCGTTTGATATATAAATAAATATTGATAATTTGAGAAAATTGTTTCCACAAAAACAACACTAGAACACGTTTATAGGTTCATCATCATCTCCCTACCCTTTCCCCATTTTTATTTGGGGTCGGCGCAACATGTCTTCCTCTTCCATTCCTCTCTATTTGTTGTCATCTCCGCATTCACTCTTTTTCTAAACATATCATCTTTCACACAGTCCATCCATCTTTTCTTTGGTCTTCCCCTTTCCATGTAACCGTCCACATTCATATCCAATACCTTTCTTACAACATTCTCTTTCTCCCTGCGTTTATAGGTTATTAACAAGAAAGTACGCATCTACAGAAAACACGTGCCAGAGGTGAAATTTTTTGGGAATCTTGTTTAAATTTGTAAGATTAATTGGATAATAAGGGATAGGACCAATTAACTAGACATGAGAGGTTGAGAACGAGATAAATAATATGTACATCCACTTTAAAAAATGCAGTACAAAATACTCTAAGAGACACAAAGAGGAGAAATTAATAATTGTCCAGTCAAAAAGAATAGCGTACTTATTAAATTTGTCTCTGTCTGACTACGTACTTCTTCTATCTGTCCTCTAATGTTCGTGGCATGACCATGAAATTTACTTTCATCGCAAGAAATTTCACTTAAAAATCGATTTATAAAAAGAGTACTTAATTGAGAAATGACTACTAAATTGCTTTATCATTGCGTATTTATACACACAGTGTACACAAAAATATCTACAATACCCACTAATTATTCTTAAGTAAGGAGAGGAGACAACATTAATTATGAAATCATTTATCGATTAATAAATAAAACACATTTAATGCACGTATACAATTATAAAGGTTCTAAAATATTTGAGTATTTAAAAATAACGTAACTATATTTACCATAAGCAACAGTATTTATAAAAACGGATATCTTACTAGTTACTTCATTCGTATGTCCTTAAAAGATATAACTACTTCAAAAATTACTAAATTAACTAACAATTCTTAGACTATCATAAAGCGGAAAAAGTTTGCCTTGGTGAATACTAAAGTAGTTTCGTGTCTCAAGTTATTAGTTCATAGATACTTACGAACTATTAACATTACTTAACCGGTATTGTTCGTAAAGCGTTGGTAAAAAATATGTGTAGCAAAATCTTAAAATTTTTGTGCAGGTATATTTAAAAGTACCTGTATTAATATTAAAAAAAGACATATAAATAGAATACTGCAAAATTAAGTAAACATAATCTTATAATGAATTTGTTCATCATGACAATTCTAAAGAACATTTTAAACCTCTTAAAGAGGCTAACACGCACAGTGCCGCTAATTTCCCCAGAGATACCTAAGGCATCCAGTTAAATTAACTTGCCTAAACATTTGTTAATGAGCAATATTTTTCAACTGTTGACGCTTCTTGGATGTTTCGAGCTTGATATTTTTTGATATCACGAAATAAATTTTTCTGAGTGGACAATTTATACTGAATGTTAAAATTTAAATGAGAGTGAATTTTTGTCCGGTTTTATCATACTTTGCTTACAATATAATAATTTGACAATCAATTTGTAAAATTTAGTTAGTGTTTCAATCAACATTTTTCATAATTATATAAGTTGTAGATTTGTTGGAGAAATTAGGGAAACTAGTGTTAATTCAATTACGAATATTCTTTATTTGATCAAAAAATTTAAAAAACGGACACTTAAATGCCTCAGCACAATTATAAATGTTGAATACTGGCAATATTATCACAATCAACAAAAAACGGTAGATGACGTGTTCCATAACTCGTATAAAATGAAAACATGAACGAGTAACAATTTTTTGTTCGTATAGACCGTTCTGTGCCTCATATTAACGTAGGTTATGTATTATATTTCCATCCCGTAAAAGGTAGACCAGGTTACATTTGCCCCTGCACGCCTTTTGTAGGTTAGTCTTTGGAGTAATAAATACTATGAAACTAACACTTGAATATATTAGTTACCAAACTGTATACTCATGCGAATATAAACAAGGTATTTTTACAATAACAAGGGGAGACATATATCCAGCAGTGGACGTCTTTCAGTTTAATGGAATGGAGCTATTTTTATCTCTAAGAGGAAGCAATTAAAATATCGATTATGAAGAAGTATTTATTATCAGCAGAGTATAAGTGAACAATAGATGTCACTTGCAGCAGCTTCGCGTTTGATTGCAGTCGTAGTAAATATTTCTATTACTTTTTTATTTATTGATGTTGACCATTTAAAGTAGCAAAAACGCTATTTTTTCTTTACAGATCAACTGTAGACTTAAATATAGATAATATATTAATATTTTGTAAAATACCGATGTCACTCGTTATTTCTCACAATCCTAACATTACATACTTTATAACCTGAAAATTAATTACATTATATCTACGAAAATAATAGTTATCTTTACAAATAGATTCGCCATTATGGGTATACATGATAAAGCACGATTTGATGTGGGTCCATTGGAAACATAGAGGGGTGTGTCACTGGCTGGCAGCGACATGGATGTAGGAAGTAATTTCTCCAGAGATGAGGGTCACGATAACAAGAAACCTGACAGATGTCCAACATCGCTTCGACGTCACTTGATTGACATCTATCCTGGACAAACATCTAATGCCCAACAGATAAAAAATATCAGTTTTTTTGTAAAAACGAAACACAATATTAGGTAGTTCCTAAATGAAAGCATCTAAACATTTCGACAAAGGTCATTAATAGAAATTTAAACATTTTAAACACAATCTTGTTTTTGAAAACAAAATACTAATTAACTAGCGCATTCGTTTCTTATATTAAAATTATTTCGGCCATATTGAAACAGTTGGGGTCACATCCACTGTCTCAGCATTAACCGCAGAAATATCTCCGCAGAATTTCAGTTACGATGTACTTAAATAAGGATATGATATTTATGTATTTCGATTGATTCAAGTGCAAGAATTCCCTTTGTTCGACAGGATGCAATAGATACGGTGATCAGAATACGAATCAAGTTATTTTACAATTGGAGCAGCCAGATATTGGACTAGATATAGTAATATTACAAGACGTATATATGTCATTACGTTTATTTCAAATATCAACTATAATATAAAAGATTTAGCAAACTTTTTACTATAATATCATACAAAAATCAACAAATAACTTTGAAAACTAAACAAAAACGTGACACATAATATAAAGCAAACCTAATAAACTCATAAAAGAAAGTCTTATATGAGTGTAAGAAAATCATACACTATTTCTTCTTTTATATATAAAAAAGTTTGTCTTATAAATTTATCATACAAATGTGTCAGAGCATCACGAGAAAAGTGGAAATATTCCAAATAATAACAAAGACAACAGTCTAAGAGGTGAATCACGTCTGCATAATATCCTATTATGTTGAAATAAGACGTTTTCAAGAATGTCTTTGTCGCGAATTTATAGCACATTTGGCCCCAAAATTTTCACTATACCAACTTTTTTGTTAGGACTACCTTTAATACATCTATATATCTTCAAGGCGTAGAGACTGTTTTGCCTTACAATAAGGTTATTCCCAAAGAGGGACTTTCACTTCTACAATTCAGTTAAGAACTCAAAGAATGTCAACTTGTAAGAATATCTTTCAAACTATGTCATACAAATAAATTGAATATGGTGTTCATAAAAGATTAATCAAATTCTTTATGTTAACAAAACATTGAAAAAAAAATATCAGAAAGCGTCGATGGAATCTAAAACATATATAGTCTGTTCTGTAGTTTTGAGGTTATGGTGCGTAAAAAGACCGCCATTTTCCTTTTATATATAGATAGATAGAAGAAGAAGATAAGTGGCTTTATGAATGATAATAATAATTTTAATGTATATTAATTAGCAGCTTCCTAATTATAACGCAACTGTAATATTATATGTACTTTTAAATAAAGAGATAACATTTACATTTTATTTGTGATGGAATATACTCAAAAACTACATAACCGATTTTAAAGTTCCTTCGCCCGTAGAAACTCGTACTATCGTCGAGTAACAGAGGATATATTTATAATTAATTAGATATTTCTATAAACACGTGTAGCCGGGACTGGTTGCTAGTATTTTAGTACCTATAAATAATTTTAAAAATATAGTTTGGTTTTAAATATAGTATTAAATTTTGTAAAAAAAAAATTTAGGATAATTTTAATTTTAGCTTATTCATACTTTATCCTCATATATCTTCTTGTGCTAGTTTTTTAACACGAAAAATTCTCTTTTATAATATTCCGCACAATTCAGTTATTCAAAATTTCATAATTATAGAGGGAGCTAAATGGTCAGAGCTGTTACAGAACTCATCTGCAATTCATCGATGATCGGTCACCCGATTAATGAACTGGCGATAGCTGTTTGATTACTATTCATAAAGAACGGCGCTGTACGCGCCTAAAATCGTTTGGTTATCGAAATTCAGATGTGGCTCAATCTACGTACTTCACGGCGCCAGAATGACGTCACGGTGTTAAAGGGTGTAACGTGAAACTTATTTTCCGGTTCCACGACCTCATGTTATTTACATAATAATATCAAAGTTCGCTGAACATAAAATTCGTCTTGCTTGTATTTAAAATAAAAAGTTAAGTAAAGAAACTCTTGATATGTTTTGTTAGAAGAACATGAGTCTTAGGTATATTTTATTGATGCTATGTAGTATGATAAAATAAATTCTAAAAGTAGTACTATTATGAAATTCTACTGAAGTCAATAATTTATAGTTTTGAACTAATAATATTAATGCACTACCTAATTATTCTACAATAGCTGTATGCCCGCGACTGCACCCTCGTTTCATATATTCTTCACAGCGTTTGTTTTTTTTTTATACGTAACTCTAATTATTTTCCTATAAAAAAAACTGTATATTTTAGTTCATTTCTATAATAACAACGTACCGTATACACTGAAAATTACGTGAATATAAGAGTCTAATATGAAGACAATTATTTAATATTAGTATCTTTTGTCTTGATAAAGGAAGAATCATATACCATATTGATCTTTATAGACTGATACTCTCTTGAACTTAAAAGACACTTCGCAAAAGAACAAAATAAAAAAAAAATCTGGCTATACTTACTATTAAGAAAGTCTCAGAAATTATTTATCATTATAAACTTCTCTTTGTAACTGTCACCTAATATTGTTTTTAAATACATTACGATTGTGCAATAGACAGTTCTCCTTAATTAATGCTACAACACGCAATGACGCGAAATGTCTCTAATAGGTTAATTGTAGTAGTTAATCTAAGATAACCGCATTTCGATAATGCCTAACGTCTGCACACTGGCCCTGTGGCACAAACCTGTGGCCTTTGATTAACGCGACCATTCGGTACCATACCACACACAATAAACATTACTATAACGGGTTATTTCGGCAGTTTCGGCACAACTCGGCCGCACCGGACCGAATCGCTGCGGAGGTGAGCTTCGTTAATACCACAGAAATGTTTGTAGTTAAGAGCTTGTTGCTAATTTATATATCGGCATAAATGTCACGCTACGTTAACTCCGGAAGCCTAAACAACTGTTTTACCACGTTTGTTTTGTTTTAATATTAATTGAAATGTCGATCAAACTTTTATAAAGACCAGCTTAACAGCTCTTAAAACTATGTCTTCATTAAAAATGTTGTTACCCATAGTAATTATGCCTGTTCTTATTTAATTTAATAGGTTTCAAGATTTTTTTAATACGTATGGTTGGCGTAGTTAAGATTCTTATAATTTACCTGAATTTAGAGAAAAAAAAACATTGCGATGAAAACAATTTTATTATTACCTAACTAGGCCATCATCATAATTTCAACCGAAAGACGTTTAATGCTGAATAAAGGTCTCCCTCAAAAATCTCCATAGCGACTGGTCTTGCGCCACCTGCAACCAGTGGATGCCTGCAAACCTGTATAAGGAGGAATTACTATAATCGCTTCCTAGGCAAGTTGGCGATCGCAATCAGGTGTTTGTGGTACTCAGAAGATGCTGCAGTGCATCCCCTGATTTATACTATAGTCTCCTCTCAAAGCACCTTCAGGAAGATACAGGTATTTTCAGCAGGCGCTACACGGCTAACCACCATTTTCAATTATGCACCAAGAACTTACAGGTTTATTCCAGAAGCATCACTGTTTTTTTTAACTGACTATACGCAATAGCTTAAAGAGCTTTGACAGCTTCAACTAACATAATTTGATAACTAGTTTCTTTTGGCTTAAGCTTACCAATCAATAACTTAATATCGGCCATATCGTCAAATCATGTGAGATTGTAGTCAATCGCCAAATCTATATACATTATAATAGATACATTGCCAGTAAAGTCATGACACTGTAAACAACTCTATTCATGTCGAGATGGAGATTACCGTAAAGGTATCTACGGTGCCCAGCGCGTGTAGTTTTATTATGGAACGTTGTTACGTTTGCTCTTCAATATCATTATTTATTCCGTGAATATTGATGTCATATCTATCTAGCATTCTAAATAAATCACGTCTAAAATCCAGAATATAAATATTTGTTAATAAAACTCAAGATTTTCTAAAACTTATAAAGCATCATGTCTCATGTCACAATTAATCGCGACTTTTAAATTTTTTTCGACAGTTGTGTTCCATGCTAATGTCACGAAAATATTTGTCACACGTTCACTTACAAATAAACCTGTCGTCTTTTAAATTTTAAACCCTAAATGTTCAATAATAAAAACTGAACACTTTATGAGTTGTATAAAAAGTTTACAATTTTATTTGTGTCAGAACTTCCAAATTTTTCACTCATTCTATTTCATTCCATAGCTGGCCTAGTGCATTTGAAAACAAAAAACAATATTTTGGCTAATGTAATCTACTGGTCTCTTTTCTAGTTTCTATTTTTAATAATTAACAATTAAATTAACAAATTAATTTAGTTTACATCAATACAATATATAGGGGAAATTAGATAATCATACTTTCATGGTTCATGTTGCATTAACTATGCAAAAACGTTTATATATCGACAGGTATTCAATAGCTATATTTAATATGTAAATCATCAAATTAAATACGAATTAATCAATTAAATGTAAGAATCTCAGATAGAACTGTAACACTTTAATAATTAATGCAACGATTGTTTGAGAAAATAACCAGAGATCGCATTGAAAGTTCCGTTGGCACAACTTGCCCGGTAACTATGGAGGGCTAATTAAATTGTAGGTTAGTTTTCGAACAAAGTGACTCACTCGTTAATGTGATAGTGTCGTTATTGTTCCTACCTGACCCAAAAGTTTGTTTTCCACCTCAAGGAAGTTGAAAACAGACTACTCGGAAATTATTTCCAGAACTTTTTTACATTTGCCAGATTGATTTTGTAACGTGTAATCTAATGTAATCCGATTATTCAGAGGAAGTAGATAATTTAGTTTTGAAACCTGCAAGATAAAATATATTCTACATGTTTATTCGATGATTTGCATATACAAAAAAACATAGTATATATTTTTTTACCGTTGTATGGATGCAAGTATTCTTGTTACTGTTAAAAATATGTGACCAGAACGTGTATCAAAATTAGTTTCCAATTCAATAATTCACAAATGAACTCGGTTTTTGCACCAGTGATCAATAAATTACGTACTATAATAGCAAGTGTAAACTATTAAACAATATATCATTTTTGTTTACTATTGTCATAATTTATTACACTATATTTCTCCATATTTATTTTAGGCTAAATTTATGAACATATAAGTTATATGATGCA
This sequence comes from Samia ricini, assembly GCA_014132275.2. Classification (NCBI taxonomy): domain Eukaryota; kingdom Metazoa; phylum Arthropoda; class Insecta; order Lepidoptera; family Saturniidae; genus Samia; species Samia ricini. The sequence continues at coordinate 25,088,052 of AP028159.1, read as the reverse complement.
TGATACTTTTCAAAACTATATTTTAGACTAAATACAGGTACGTAAAGAGTAATCCATGCAAATACTTTTTGCTATATCGATAATATTTATTATATTTGTTAGTAAATGTTTCAAATATATATTTTTTAACTTTTATATAAAGCGATGATGGCGCAGTGGATAGTGCGACCGGATTCCGCGACAATGGACGAGGGTTCGTCCCCGACTATGCATCTCTTAAAATCAGCCTAAACTTTTGGTGAAGGAAAACATCGTGAGGTAACCATGGCATGGTGGTAGGGCATTTTTTTACAACGCCTACTTGAGTTGCTACGAACCTCAAGTTTGAAAACCTGTCTCCCAATAACAATAGGTGTGTTCCGGCAGCATCACTTGAGATTCTTTAGTGTGTTTACCATCCTGAGCCACATCGTCATTTAATGTCAGGTGAGATTGTGGTCAAAGTACTGAGCGTATACTGTGTAAAAAAAAACTTATCCTTGTAGTCCTACATTTATTAAGAATTTAATTAGTTAATTTATCAACGAAAATTGATTCCTTACGTTGTAAGAATCAATATCTTACAATTTATATTACCAAAGAAATTTGTCAGTTTCCATAGAACCTTATGTCTAAATACTCTACTAGAAACTAGAAAGTTAACTGCTGCAGTATGTAAGCTATACCGCTGTTTATAATTCTCCTTAACTTTCGGGGCAATCCATTCAAAAGTGTCAGATTAGAGGAAGCCGGGAATTTGCTTAGGGAAGTTCGGCCAGCAATTTATGTCGGGCATGGCGCCACAGATGTGGTCGCTGGACAAGCGTCGGTTTGTGCCACTGTTTAAAACAACAAAGGGGTGTAATTAAATACTTAGCATTAAAACTGGCTTTTACTTATAATAATTAGACAAATATGACTAGTAAGTAGTTAACTAAAACTTTAAAATTTCCAAGTAGTACGAACTAATTAGTTTAAGCATCTTTTCCTTTACTATGAAATAGTAATTAATTTTAATCTGCCCTTCTCTGAAACTAACAGAATAATGAAGCGTTTAACCTACTTGTTTTCTTTTCACACCTTTAAAGTATATATACTAATAAATAAAATTGATGTGTCAATTTGCAATATCCAAATAACATTTTTTTTATATATATACATGAAAAGACTACTGCCCACGTGGTCTTGGAATGCATGAGAGTAGTTAACCAACGGGCAAAAACCCTCAACAAAACGAGGTCGCTCCAGGAAGCATGTGATCGCCCCAAAAGGCTTTTGCGTTTCTGGAAGGAGCTGGGATGGCTCGAGTAGCTGGCTGATCCTGCACGCACAACGGACCGTAAATGTGTCTAGTTGCGGAAACTGGAGCCCATCAACAAGTGACAAGTACATACATACATATGAATTTTTCAATCTTTTGTCTGTCTGGGAGTTTTTTTGGTAGATAGCTGAAGTTATGTCGGGTAACTTAGGGTACTTTTAATTTTCGAGAATAATTAGGATTCCGCGTAAAAAATATTACTTCTAAAAAAAATGCATAAAATCCGATTTAATGCACAGTCTTACGAGGAAATGTTTGAATTTATGAGAAATATATTCACCTTATCTTAGTACTGAAAGTTAAGGTTCCGTATAAAAAAATTAAACGCAGTAAAGAATATATGAAACATATTTTGTATATTTATTTTAATTCAGTATTTAAATTTTCACATGAGTAATCATAGTTATCCTTAGCCTATCACTCATGAATAAATTCTTAAGCCGAAATTCATCTCCGTACAATGGGCGTGTATTAGCATACAAAAAGTTTCACATATTTTACGTAAATCTGTTACATTTTGAGTTATCGTCTCACAAAAGGGCAATGTTTTCCCCTATAACTTGTGAATTACCTTTATATAAATAAATGTATATATATATTTATAGTCTAGACTATAAATTACACCATTGAACATTTTTTTATAACATTGACGTTAGGCTTAAAGATATAGCGTGAATGTAAAAATACGACTATTCTATTATTAACAACTAATAGATAATTGATATTTGAATTATAATTAAATTCTATGAATAAATAGAATAAGCTTACTATAATTATACTCTACATAATAATATACGGGTTTAAATACAAAATGAATAGATACGTATAAGATAATTGTCCCAGCATGTATTATTATGACGGATTTAACACAAGTGCATAGTAGTCGTAACACAATCGGATTCAATTGCCTTACCAACACCTCAGTGCTGGATCTGAACTGGATGATCATGGAACGCTATGATTTTTCCGCCATGTGGTGGTCACGACCCAGTGGGATACGAAAGATCTTCCAGTCCACAATCATAATATTAATACGTGAAGCAAAAACTTTGTACTCCTTTTTTCGAAAATTGCGCAGACGGAGAAGTATGAAATTTCGCACACTTATAGCTTATATAGATAAAGAGTGCAGATTGCTAATATTTTTTCCAAATTATGCATAAAAATACATTAAATTAATAAAACAATACAGTTCACACACTACCATTAGTTTGACACAGACACGCACACATCTATCATTATCCCTTACGATTACCAATGCATTATCAGTCACATGTCAATGTCAGACTTGACATTTATTTACCGTGTAGACAGAATATTGACTTTTCAGAAGGTTTTACTTTAAGCAATGAATAATGAAAAGCAAATCAAATTGTTAGCGTTTTTATGAATTATGGTCAAATTTCGATAACAGGCGAGCACTATCATGTATAAATAAGTAAAATTAGGAATATTTTAATTAAAAAAAAAATTGTTAGTTATTTTGATTGATTGATTCGACTAAAAGAAGTCCACTGATGGACATAGGTCTACCTCAAAAAGGAAGGAATGGCCATCGTCATCGTTGCGTTTGGCAGGCGGGTTGGCGATCGCAGTAGATGTTTGTGGTGTTCAGAGGATGCTGCTGCCCATCCCGTGGTTTTCCCTTTGTCGCCTTTTACGACACCCACAGGAAGGATATGAGGTGGTACTTAGTCGGCGCCACACGATCTGTTAATTATAATATTTTGCAATCATATTCATTTGTATAATACACCTATTCCGGTGTATAATTTTCAAATATTCGATAAGTATTTTACGGGGCATATTGAGCACTAACTCTAAAATACTGGTGTTATGAAAGCAAACATTTATAAAACAATACCAATATTACATAGAGAAAATATAAAAATTCTTTATGCATTCTTATACTGGGTATAGTTTTCAATATGCCTGTATCGCTTTAGATAAACTACAATTTTTTGTTAATATTGATTTATTAAGATAAAATATAAAGAAAAACATAAGAATATAATCCCAAATAATTTCAATATCGCGTATGTGTAAACACGAATAGTATTTGTATATACATGATATTCTGTGTGCAATTGAAAATTACGGATGCACTCACGCCAAACGTTTTCATCGCTTATTTAATTTCACGATCGGCAGAATCTCAATCAGCATCGCATTCGAACCAATCATTCAATCAAAATGACCATCATTGATTGTTACTGCATTACAGGTCTCGTTAACAATTGAGTTTTGTTTTTATATACATGTTTAACTATGTAATATAGGTATATATAATGTAAACTGTATAATGCGAACGTTGAGTTGTCCTGATTGATACTTTTTTAAATATTGATTACAATTTTGCATATTCGAATGATGAAATTAATGTATTTGTTATTACTAATTATATATATATATATATATATATATATATAAATGAAAAGAACGTAAGACTGAGTGAAAGAATGCAATGTGAGCGAATGGATGATGGAAATAAGAAAAATAAAAGAAGATCGTCCATGGCGAACCGGAAAAGGTGTCGGGAAAATTTGTAAAGAAAATAATAAAAAAGATATAATTAAGAAGTATTGTGTTGAATCACCTCTCATATCCTATATATATGTGGGATTTCACAAGTTTATTTTAATCCGTTACAATCGGCATTTTAATACACTCTCGAGCGACATTTTTACACAGAACTACAGACCTTCTCCCAATCCACCACTTCACATTATTTTTATTAAAAAGAAATATAGGGCACAAGCTCCTAGTTATTTAATCCTACATATATATCTCATTAATTTGAAAACAAACACAATATAGGTATGTGATTATTATATTCAATTTAATTAATATTCTTTTTTGTATACGTAGTTGATACATATATCATATTTATGATGAATAAAGATGTTGTGTAATTATTTAAAGTTTATTTACATATCATAAACACATCGACGTACATGCGACATCAAAGGTTTCATGGTTCAGAGAGAAAATACATAACTCGATTATACTACGCCGTGTTTTAGTTCCTTCATTATATCGTGACGAAACACCTAATGAAGTCATCACGGTCGCCTGTAATTTTATGTAGATGAACAACCCACATTATCGACGAACAAGTCTTATAGCCAATCATAATTATAATCTATAATAATAAATAAAATTGATGTGTCTGTTTGTAATATAACAACATCATAACACCATTTTACTAAATACATATGTATATACCACACGACTACGGTTACGAATTTTTGTCTGTTTGTCTGCTTGTTCCAGGAAATCTCGGGAAAGCCAGGACCAATTTTGACGGGACTTTTTGGCCGATATCTGAAGTTACTTCGTGCAACTAAGGCTGCTTTTATTTATCTAACGTAATTAGGCATCCCAAAAAAAAAAAAAAAACTCATGAAATTGTAAATGAAATCAGATTCAGTGCACGGTTTTACTTGCAATTGTAATGTAATTTATGAGAAATATCTTTGCTTTCTTTTATTACCTAAAACATTTTAGGAAAATAATTAGGGTCCCGTGTTAAAAATTAAACTCATGAAAATGCGTACAAAATACCACTCAATGTTGCCATCAAAACATTATTTGCCAATAATTATTTAAATACTATATTATGGAGTAGAACAATACATGGAACAGGAGGCTACACATGGAACACAGCTAGATATAAATATATATCTACATACGTTTAGAATAAATAGAATTGCTTGAATAATGTTTTAAGTACTCGTATTTCTGTTGCCCAGCATAAGATTCTCCAAAAAAAGATTGATCAAATTATATGTCCAATAAAGCACGATAGTCAAATGATAAAAAATAAATAAATGTTTGATTGCTTCCTTTGCTCAATAATACAAACTCGTTTTAAATATTCTCCAGGTAGATAAATATTCAAGCAGTGCTATACGTAATCTAATTATAAAGTTAAGTCAGTTTATTTACAAAGGAATTTGAGTGATGTGAACAAATTCACGGTCACGGATTCTTTGTGGTCGCTAGCGTTACAAACTTTAAACTTAATTTGGAAACTTTAATTGAGTTTATCTTTAAAGATTCTGTTACATTATTACCTTACGACGAGAATACATCTTTATAATAAACAAACTTCTTTCAAATGACGTTTTTGTAACATTCCTGCTTAATTAACAAATTTCTCTGTAACTATGATTATGCGTAATTCTTTGGGCTTCTTTCAACCAGTAGTAAGTGCCTTAAGTATATACTTAGTTACCATAAATTAACATGGTTATATCCACTTTGCTCGCTCTGAGATAAACCTTTTCCTTGCGCAGTCGACTTACTAACTAGGTTTTACTTAGTTAATGTTTCCTGAACAACAACAAAAATTGAAAATAAACTATTATAGCTATTTATAAGAAAAAGAGTCAATTTTAACAAGAATTAAAGATCATGAAATGAGTAATTAAAAACTTAACCAGTATTTAGTTCGATAATCTATTTTATAAACAAGGGAAATCATAATAAATCAAGAATGGAATCAGAAATAATATTTATTTCTCAATATTATATAATCTAGCTACACATAGATAAAAATTGTCAAAACTATATATTTTTTTATTAATATATATTTCGTAATTTAAATAAAGTAATTCAAAACATACTCAATGTCTTGGGATAAATGTTTATCCGCTAGGGAAATTACGGCCGAAATCTCACCGTCTGCCTATATTTAGACAGTTTGTTCGACTCCTTTGTGCTTTGAATCAATTCCCGTAACTTATCTGCATATTTTATAATACGAGAAGAAGTGACAGTGCAGCTTTGGATTCCCACAATTGGGATTTCAATATGGTTTTGATATACATAAATATACAGTAATATTTCTCAACATTTCGGTTACTATATTTGTTAAACTATAAGAGTTATAGTATTATAATCGTAGGGTGTTTATTATTAAATCGGGTAATCGGTTTTTATGAGTTAAAAAAATTACATAAAAGTTTTAATTTGATAAAATGTTAGAGTAGGTAATCAAATATCGACATCAGACGAGGTTTCATCGATTACTATAAATTTACATGTATCCTTCCTTACATTATAAAAAAGGTAACGTCTGTATGTCCGTTTGTAACTTCCTGCTTACAATTCAAGAATCATTGAACTGATTTATACAGATCTTTTTTTAAATCGTAAATATGTTATCTGCTCAAGTTTTACTATATTTAGATACTTTAAAAAATAAAAGTAATGGGAGAAATTGGAAAAAGAACTTCACAGTAATGACCATTATCGTGTTTCTTCTTACCTACATCTTTATCCTTACATTATATAAAAGGTAAAGTTTATCTGTATGTCCGTTATATATGTGAATGGAGCCGCGGGCACACAGCTAGCATTGTAATAATAATAATCATATTATTTATCAATAGATGTGTGCCCGCGGCTCCGTTCACATTTCATATTGTATTCTTCACTGCATAATATAGTATTGAAATAATAATTGGTAAATAATGTTTTGATGGTGTTCTCCATTGAATCGTATTTTCTTTACAATCTCATGACTTCTAAATTTTTACGCGGTACCCTTATTATTTTCTAAAAATAAAAGTTATTCTATTCTAAAAATAAATTATGCGGAGTAATTTCAGTTATCTCCCAAAGTTACGTCAAAATCGGTCCAGCCGTTCCGGATATTAGCCGGAACAAAGAGACATACAGTTTTAAAAAAATGGAGTTTTGGTAACGGCTCCGAATATACATTCACCTGTATTTAGTCAATTTTGTATTTTGACATTACAAACAGACATTTCAATTTTATATACAACAATAACAGTAACCGTTTGCCAGTCTTCATTTTTTTAAATTAATTTTTAATCTGGGTCACATCATTACTAATTTATTTGTTAGCTTTAAAGTAAGTACGTACATACACACAAGCTTACATAGCAAACTTGCACTACAGCAATCAGTGCATTTGCGTATTTATTAAACACACAAACTAGGAAGCTCCACTCGATCCTCCATGTAGTACGGGGTTTACATTTCAGATTAGAACACGACCCTAGCCTAGCCGGCTTCTAAGATCTCTGTATAATCTCCCCCCAATATATTTTAACCCTAAACCAAATACTGTAATGATACAATTAACAAAATTAAGATGAAATGCTACAAACTAAACATATCAAATTATTGATAGTATTAATCATCTTAATTTTAAATTGAAGTAAATAATAAGAAAATCAAATATAAATAAACATGATTTAAACGAAGGACACGAAACGTGGATCACCTAACAGGACGATTTAAAACACTTAGGGCCTCACTAAACTTCAGATTATTTAAGGAATACGCGGTTATTCCATAAACAAGATTAGTCCTTTTTAATATATATATGCCAAATGTTTTAGTCTCAAGAAATGAATCTAACAAATACGTCGTGTTTGTAAAGAATATCATCTATGTATTTTTGTCTTATATTGGTTCTTATCTGTTCTAATAATAAAATAAATAATAGTACAATATGATGTATAATAATTTTTGATAATTAATCATTTTATTGTAACTTACATAATTAAAGTTAAATAAATAGATTATTTGCTTTTAAATTATTTCTTTTAATAAACAATAATCTAGGTTAAAGCTGAAAGATATCTTATATTAATTATCAATGAATTTCAATAAATAATTTTGTTTTATTTAAAAAAACGAATTGAAAACCATGTAAATATTCTAATTTTATGATAAAACTGTGCTATTATGACAATAACTACGTTTAAATATTAATCTGTGAATTCAAATTTTAGATTTCAAAGCGAATTCCCTTTCGACCAAATGCAATCGTCAAATTGCTTCATTTTGCCCACAAAAAAAAATACTGGAAAGAATCGAGTCTTTTTTGAATGTCCAATTTTAGCAGCGGCTTCAACGAGCCTTTGTGGATTGTGCGGCGATATGGCGCGGCGATGTGAATCTAGTCAGGTTAGTCAAATATAAAGTGGCCCAATCAAAGCATTTCAGATTTAAGTGATCATCCACATATGTTAAGAGGAAACTAAGATCAATTGATTTTTAGAAAACCTGCTTAAGTTAATAAATAAACATTGCTTTTGTAATTCATAACCGGCCTTTTTAAAATGGTTATTTACGTACGGAGTACGGACCGGACCGCGGACATGGTATGGCAGGCGATCGAGGTCATCAGTCACCTAAGTGGGGATGAGTAATCCTTCCCAAATAAAAACGATTTTTAATCGATTCGAATCCAAGCTTGATGAATCGATTCATAAAACATCAAGGTCCAAAAGATTGATGTTTCAAATTAATAAAGTATCGATTATTATATAATATGTAGCATCCTTTTTGTTTTCTTATCTATGATATGATGATTATCGATAAATAGGCAAAGTTAAAACAGTTCAGTGTAATTTTTTCCTGCTACTAATAGTTTAATTAAGCATTCTTCTTTTTTTATTTAGTTGCTATTGGTGACCTTTAGTTCTGTGAATATAAAATAAAATTAGAAACAATTTTTGCAATAAACATAATTATATTCTAATTTCGACCACTGGAAGAAAAAAAACAAGTCGAAAAAAGTTTGTTTTTAAATTAAATTATTTAGTGAATCGATGAAAAAATCGATTTTTTTAAAAGTGTTTTCTATCCCTTAATATGTCGGTTAAAGCTGGCGTTAACGCCAAGTTAGTGCTCAAGAGGTTAAGTATGGATGGCCTCGGCCACCCGCCATACCATATCCGCGGTCTGGTTCGTAATAAAGCAATAAAAGTGATATTAGTTGGTCTTGTAGCAGTAATTGGTTATCCGCATTGTATTCAATATAGACGTTGTTTCTTGCAAAGTAGCCGATTTAGTTATGCAACGATATTACTTAGAAACGTTTGTTTTATAAGTTTTATTATGTCTAATGTTCTTATAGAGTTATTTAATCTTATCAATTTTACAAACATTCCTATTTAAATACCACAGAGAAATCTTTCGCTACTAACTTTGTTCGAACGAATTTAGACAACCAGTCTCCCATTTGGCGTATGTGTAATGCATTTTTACACTCAAAGATTTATAATTATGTTTAATTAATCCATAGAAAAATAATGCACGAAAATGTTTTATGCTGTGCTTGCCTTTGATTAGGGTATTGACATTGTTATGTTTTATTTGGGGTTTCTTCTGTATTTTCATTGGTTTGCACTCTGTTAGTGTGCCTATAAATACATAAATTAATCAATAATGAATCCATTATCTACACTATAAGTGTAGATAATTACATTTAACTAGATATATACTATGTTATATCATTTGTAAAAATAAGAACGATTTAAGATAAATAAACTTCCAACATATGTTTTAATGTAATTTTAATAACCGAAAAAGTCAAAAGAACATCATATAAATAACAATTGAATTACACAATTCATTTTCTCATAAAAATACCGCTTGCCTTTCTGTATGTAACTCAGCCACATGTCCATATTGCAATGCTACACGTATGTGATATATCTTAGTGTGAAATAAATACCGAAACCATTATACGAAACAAGAAAAGGTATTCAAGTACGAAAGGAATTACCAACCGAGGAAGGATCGTTGGTCTATAGTTACCATGAATTTTGATTTATACTACAGTTATGTAAACTATAAAAACGTTGATGAGTTATTATAAAAATACTTCAAGTTTAGCGCACTATATATTCCCAAAACCATATAATTATCCTTTTATTCAAACACTAAAAAAAAAACTATCTTCAAAATTGTCTAGAACGACGTGAAGTTTTAATAATAATAATTATATAATAAACTTGTATCAAATCTATTATAAAACAAAGTCAAGGAAAGGTTATTTTAATTTCGTTCAATGATTTCAATGTAAAATGTTTCAGACAAAATAAAGCTTCAAATTCAGCGTTACTTTACGAGTATTTTAACGACTTCATCTAAGATTTCTGATAAAACTTTTTACGGTACGTTGTTATCAAAATGTCGCTGTGTCCTTTGTCAGTTGAATTTTTATTAAAATTAATTTTATTTATTTAACCCACTCCGCTCTGTAGTGTTCGAGTATCTTATTTTAACAATCAGTATCTTGAATGAGTAATTTCAATTGAAAAATGTAATCATTATATTTTTAATTGTAACATTTGTTAACATGCCTCGGCTTTTGCCTGGACTTGTATGCCGTGACGTGACACAAACGTTTAATGTTTAATGTGTAACAAGTTCAAGCATCATGTCAAGCAGGTTTTGATTTGTAAGGGTTAATATGGGATGGTGATGTCTGGAAGTGACAGCTTTATCTGTGCATCTAGTAACAAACTTTGTAACTCATAAAACCAGAATCCAAACCAGATCCAAAACCCAGATCGTGTTTCTTGCCGGTTCTTCTCGATGATTGGATTATTTTCAGAACCGGTGGTAGTATTTTTTTACTTTCATAAGTGCCTTATCAGGGCCTAAATTGAGTAAAGTATTTTTAATGTTTATATCTATCGAGCGTCCCGTGACGGCCAACTTTTTTTGGCAAAGCGAGAGTTCCTAAAAAAGTCTTATAAAAATTAGAAATATCACCAGGGTTAATTTTGTTTTACATTTGATATATAATTAATTGACTGCATAAATACAATAAAAAAATCGAATAGTACTTCAGCTAAAGTTACTTAATTTACCTTGAGTCAAATAACCAAATATGAATGACTTTGAATCAGACGATTTAATTACAATTTCAAATATTTAGTTATAATATCTGATAAAATTTAATGAATAAAAAATTGTTATTGATAAATTGATTTATAAATGACAATTTATTATCTACTCGGGCTATTCTCGGAGTTCCAGTGCTTGTTCGAGTCAGAAATAAGGAGATAGAAGAACCGCAGAAGAACCAACAATTTCTCGAATGGCTGTCGCGGATTGGAAGACGCAGTGTGGATAATAATAGAGAAGGTGGACCGGCGACCTGGCGGGTGGCGCAAGACTGGTCTTTGTGGAGATCTTTGAGAAGACCTAAATCCAGCACGTCTTTCTGTTGAATAGATGTATACGTTGACTTAGAAAATTGTTTTAGATAATTTTTTAATAAGACATACCACATTTAAGACTGACGTACTTAAAATTAAGTAGTCAGATGTAAAGAGATTTTAGAAATACCTATCTCATGATCGATAATTTAATAAACATTTAAAGTTATCTATACCATTAAATATATTATAAAATATTTAATGTATTATGTTAATTACTTTAGTATTTATTTAAAATTAGTAAATGATCATAATAATATTCGGTGATCTTTAAAAATTAGATATTTGTTAGTAATTTGTTACTTGTAATATAAATTACATTTTTAGCTGCTTCACGTGCAATGATGTATTATATTTCTACTCCCCTTAAATCTGTTAATCCTGTGCGTGGCTACAAAAAATTTCAACAGCACAAAAATGGTTTGGTCAAATTTTAAAACTAGACAAATTGAATTATGAGAATAAAATGGCCGACAAAACAACTTCACTGCAGCCATGGAGTAAAAACAAAAATCCAGTTAGTGGTAAATGCCAGAGTGTTTTTAAAGTAAATCTCTGTGTTAGGCATTCTCACGTGCGTTTTAGTTGCTAAACCAGTAATTTATATTTTTTCATTTAGTTTGTTTTTTCGAAATATTTTCGTTATCAATTTCTTTAAATGAATTATGTACCCATCTCTACTTATTAACGTAAAATAACATATTTCTTTATTTGGTGGATTGAAAAGTGGTCGACCTGAGTTGATTGGTTAGTTGCCTTTTACTTCGATCTGAATATATTATATTACACATTTTGTGGGTTTAATAAAACTTAGTCCATACTTAATTTTGATTCCACATAACAGTACAATGAGTACGAAATTAGACTGATAAATTATTATTTCCAAATCAATTGTTAACTAATTTGTTGTATTAATTTAAGTAATAGTATCATTGGTTTTCGGAAATTTGGCACATCTGCTGACAGGGCTTTCACTGCCAATGAGGTCATGGTCATGTACGTGGTTAAAAATCAGTCATAGTGACTTGTCAAGATGCGTTACGTTCCAAGATCAACCAGTATAGATCCAGCAGTTAGTGGAGTGGTAGAGGGTAATTGACAACAACTGGGTCGCGAACACTGTACGCTTGTGAAAACCCCGCTATAATGTTTACGCGCATAACGTTCTGGAATTAACTAGCAGACCAACTAGACCTATCTAGAGTTTATCCGAGGTAGATGTCATCATTCTAGGATTGTACTTTAATTAAGTTCAGATTTTACTGGGAAAAGACTGGACACGTCGGTAAGGGTCGACTTTTATTTAGTTTTTTACATGGGAAATGCATTTACGCCTAGCATCTCGATCTGCCTGACCCCAAGGGCCACTCCCTCCATGGTCAGGTGCTACACCTTCCCCTCCCCCCTGTAGGCCACGACCACGGTGTCGTCCGTATAGCGTATGCTGCGCATTCTACTAGAAAGTTCGCTGCGGACGACCCAGTCGTAGCCCAGGTTCCACAGAAGCGGCCGGGCACCGACCGCTATGGAATCTCGCAGCCCGTTGAACGGCTGACGGTGGTGTCCTCACTGTTGACGTAGACCATCATCCTGCTTTGGAGATAGCTCTCCAATAGCACAGCCTCTGAATGTAATGAGATACTCCGGAGTGCGGTAAGGATCGAACTAGGCGAACGTATCTTGACCAGATCGAGTACGCCTTAAATAAAGGCCGGGTTCAAAGTACCCTGTGCTAATTGGGTTACGGGGGGGGGCTGACCTTCTATTGCACTAGAAGCGTTCGGGGGACTTAGTCTTGGCTGACCGGAACTGGTTCTTTTGCGGGTAAGGGGTCCGGCCTCCTTGGCTGGGCCATCCGCTTGGGGGTATTCGCGGGCGATACTTGTGCAGTTCCGTGTTGCCCTTATAGGACGGTCACTCACAAGGATTTTAGTGGGTAGTTGCGTTGTCCTCTTCCCCATGTTAGTCCCATACTTCCTTCCCTACTCCCGTGTGGGAGGGCGTGCCAAAAGGTATTATCCTATGTAAAAAAAGGTTAAAAGTACCCTAGAATAGAATACTAGAATAGTCCGCCCTATTAATATGTTTGACATAAATACTTGTGGATTCCAGACGAAATTATTAATATACTTATATGTGACCTAGTTTTTGAACGTATAAAATGGAGTTTTCTGTTTTTTTAGTTATTTTAACCATAATTTATTTTTATAAAACATTTCATTTCTTGAAATAAAAAAATGTGAAGAATTTGTAAATATTTAAATATATCGAATGATAAAAAACTTTTTACCACCGTCCCTTATAATGAAGTTAGTTTTAGTATTCAAACAGTAACCGGCCGGTTAATAAAACAAGTAGCAGACTTTCTAGGTTAGAATTTTGGGCTTGAAGAATGAATGTCAACTTACCCTTATTTATTCGCCTTATTATAATAAGCCTGATCTATATAGAAGATTTTATGACCGTTTATTTGTCATATATTAATAGGCAAAGATAAAACAGTTCAGTGCATTTTTCTTCCTCTGTTTGTCAAATGATTTTCTTTTCTTATTTAGTAGCATATAAAGCTGTATATATACTCATATATATAATGAACGACTGTAAATGAGTAGAAAAAAACTTTAGAAAATGTATATTCTTATATATTTTCAATAATGATTGTCGTCGGTTTTCAATCATTGTGTAAAATGGTAGAGTAACCATAATTAGACATCATAAAGTTTCATAATGGGTTTGTTTCATAGTATTATTTTATAATTACAAACTATACATAGCATTAAATTACTTTAAAATATACTAAGCATGACAATAAAGAAAAATCTTGTTATTAGGAGTTGAACTATTTTTTCAGCGCGTCAAATTTTTTCGCCCATCTATCGCATGTCACATTACAGCCGGACCAGACCAATATGGCGGCGCCCATGGCTCGGACCACTTAACCGTGTGGCATTTATATTCTCACTCATTTGTGCAAGTGTTTCGCGGTAATTGTGTATTTTTACTAAAATTAGTAAACAATGACTTATTTACTTGAAAGTTTCACTTGCATCGAGTTTCATAAACCTCAATATATTTTTTATTATTTTGTTGTTATTATTATTATTAAATAAATTACATTAAAAATATATTATCGCATTAAACTAAGAACATTTAAAATGTTAGTAAAACAATATTTGTATGATTTTTCGAATGATTCTAAGTAACATTAAGCAATTTACTCTGAATCAAAATCAACACCGTTCAGAACTTGCCAGCGATGGCTTAACAAGTTAATCCTGTGATTAGGCGGTCGACACCCGACACTTCTCGATTTCATCCCTGTTAACACATATGTCTTCAGTATAATCCACCACATAAATATACTTACTAGTGTTCGAAATGATTCAGATTAGAACATTAATATATGTTTTCATTCGATCTGCTGTCAACCGTTACGTTCAAAAATATGGAATCAAAGCTGGCACCTTTGACTTTACATGAAAAATAGAATACAAAAAATATCTAACTTCTTTTAAGTGTGTTGAAATTAATTAATTTAATTCAATTCACTATATACATACATATTTATAATGCAACTTTTTCACTCCAGTTTCTGGTTGTAGTTTCGTATAGGTATATTATTTTGAGCGTTATTTAGATGTCGTAGAAACCCCTATACGCCTAAAATGCATCCTCAATGTGTCGGCATAGTGAATAATGTCATACGAAATTTAAACAAAAGTAGTTTTTGCGTGAAAGATGAACAAATTAATAAACACAGACGGATAAACAAAAAATAATAAACAATAAATGTGGCCGATTGCCGAATATTTATATCTAATTTTAATTTATTAAAACTTAAACTACTATTTAGAGCCTATCCTCTTACGTCCCTTTTCCTTCACGTTTAGGAACTTAAATAAATTGATTGTATCATTTTCGATCATCATTACCAATTCGAAAGATTGTATACTACTCTAATTAGCAATATTATACAAATATAATTAGAACACTTAAAACGGCAGTAGTCGCAAGGGGAGTGAAGCCATTTCAAGTTGGCCTTAAAAAGCCGCGTATGCCTTTCGTTACGTGCCGGTGATTACGTACTTCCTTGTCGCATGGACGCACACTTATATATTTTTTAGCTTATATGTTAAGTGAGATTTTGTATACGACTATCACTCTAAGCGTTATTACTCTATGATTACACAGCAATTATTAGATTAAAAAAAAACTAATTACCCACTACATAAAAGTTGTAAACAATTATATATAAGGTCTACAAATACATGCATATACGACTAAGTATTTTTCTTAGAATCAAACCTTATTTATTTAAGCTACTATATCGAATTATTTAATTTTTTTCATAACTCATTAAAAATAATATTTGAAAAAGATTTAAGTTTATTTGATATTTAAATCCTTCTCTAAAGTATGATGGTTTCATTTTACTGTTATCTAGTGAGAGAATGAATTTGTAAACTCCCGTATAGTTTAGTCGACTTCATCCACAGGTAATAATTATTTGAGCATTGATTCAGTAACTGCAACTACAAAACTTAATAACATAATCGGATTAGCCATCGCAATATGTTTAAGCCCAACTCTATCTAGATCTAACAGCCACAGCAATGTTTAAACGCTTCGTTATTTCCGTTTCTTTTGTGTAATTACGGGATATGCTGGGTTCATACAGTAAGACAAGTAACCGGCGTTCCTATCTCGGTCTAAGGCTACGTAGTTGGAATTTAAGTGATCTTATTTAGTAGCCGGCGTGGAGTCGATCTAACCGGGGACGGTTGCCTGCGCGTGTTGAGAATCGACAATAAACACGTACCTCCCAGATCGTTTCGTCTGATAATTATTACTTCGAACTCTATATATTTAGCTTGATTTAATTTAGTAGCTTACCTACGTAAAATAAACCGTTATTTTCTTATGAAATGATTTTAACACAATCTTTATATGTGCAATTATTTGCACAGCTTGATTTAATTTTAGAAAAAATCATAACTTTTACGAATAAAAATATTTTTGTTCATCCATCCATCCATACAACCGAAAGACGTCCACTGCTAGACATAGGTTTACCCAAAGATCTTTACGACGACCGGTCTTGCGTCACCCGCATCCAGCGGATTCTCGCGACCTTCACTAGGTCGGTCCACCTTGTCGGGGGCCTACCCATGTACAATTTTTTTATTAATACAATGATACTATCCGGCTCGAAGGACCAATTCATGTACCGTCCAAAGTGAAATAGATAGTTACGTATTAAAATATTGAATGAGTAGGTTGACAATGAAAAAAGAATAAAAACACGCCATATTATATTTATGCGTCATAGATAAAAAAATATTGCCTGACAAGAATATTAACACCTACGTTTGTAACCAGCAGTACACCTTTTATACGCGAGTTCTAAGTTTAAGTTACGTTTCAGTTATAAACAATATCCTATATTTTAACAGTGGAATAAGTGATTTAAATGTACGACTAAATGATTAGATATTTTTATAAATTTACGTTAAGTATGAACATTATAGTATGAATACTAAATAAAACTCATCTATCGATTTATTTTCTAAACCTACCTCTAGTCAATATCTAAGCACATAGTATAGCTACAGTACTGATTACTCGGTGCCAAGTAAAAATTTTCAAATATTTCCACCAAGGAACTGCATTAGATAGTTATCAAACATTTTATGAGTGTTCGATAGATCGGGCATCCGGTTTTTCGATGACCGGATAGGACTCTAGACTGAACTGGTTTGTTTGAGATTTAGATAGGCAAAATCCGACAAACTTGCAACCAAACTGAGAACTGTAACAATATCTGTCTATACAGTTATGTATATATATAAATGTAAACAGTATATTCTTAAACTAGGTATGATTATATTCTACCCATCCAGTAGGTAAATTAATACTACTACTATAATACAGGGTGGATCATTACGTGAACGATAGTGATATCTGGAATTAACCCACATCTCTGTGCTTCCGCTAACATTATTAAGACTATAATTTGTATAGTTTTATATATGATAAAAGAAATTATATGTATTATATTTATTAAAAAAAAAAGAACCAGATCGAGTTTCTTGCCGGCTCTTCGCGGCTGGGTTGTTTTCCGAACCGGTGGTAGTATTTTAGACGTTCATAAGCACCTTCTTAGAGCCTAGATTGAATAAAGATGTTTTTAATTTTTGATTTTGATTTTGAATTGTAATAATATAATTTGTGTTGAACTTAACGTTCTTATAAATTGAGAAAAATAAAAGTTACATATTTAAAAAAATATTGTTATAGGTAATGCAAGCCTGGCGGGCATTTAATGGTTGGTTAACCATAAAGTTATCCGTAGCTGATTTTATTCCTTAGAGTTAGTTTGCAAGCAAACATCGTTACCCCAGAAAAGTTAACCTATCGAGATCTACCATTATTGAACTTTACTTAACTAGGCCACATGGGAAAAGGTATATAAAACATATATCAATTATAAAAAATTGTATGAAAAGATCCGATTTAAATTATAAATACACAGTACGAAATTTAAAGAATAGATAAATTCAAATTTTTATTTAAAAATGTATTTTATTTATCACTAGCTGTGAGCCCGCGGCTGCGCCCGCGTTTCATATATTCTTCACTGCATTGAATTTATTTTTTATACGGAACTGTAAATTTTTTTTGTACTAAGATAAAGTGAAAATACTTCTCATAAATTCAAGCATTGTCCCTTAAAACTGTCGATTGAATCGGATTTTAATAATCTTTTATGGCTAATATTTTTTTACGCGGAACCGTAATTATTTCCGAAAATTAAAAGTGCCCCAAGTTACCCTTGGTAACTTCAGATATCTACCAAAGAAAGTCCCGTCAAAATTCGTTCAACCGTTCTGGAGATTACCCGGAACAGACAGACAGACAAAAATAGAACAAAATATATTTTTGGTTTAGGTATCGTATATACATTTATATTTATTTAGTAACAAATTTAAATTGTGACATTACAAGCAGTCACTTCATTTTTATTTATTAGTGTAGGTGAACAATTTCAATCAGTCTATCAATAGCCACAAATTTATATTAGCTCGTAATTAAATTCAATTATAGAATACTCAATAACAATGGCCAATTAATTAGGACTGTAATTAACGTAACGTGTACCATCAACCGTAAAACAATTACAACCTATTCACTGTTATTATCATAAGCCATAATGTTACAGTTCGTTTGGTCTTATTTGTTCAAACTTGCATATGTAATTTTTGAGATAACAGAAAGAAAGAAATGAAATTGTATTGAGAATTATAAACTACTTCTTAAGGTGTTTTTTTTAAATTACTATTTTTCGGTCCTGGCGCAAAAAAATTTTTTCCTTTAATAGTAACTCCAAGAAATAATCTCCTAGAGCGTAAGAAGATTTTTTTGTTTAAGTTTTATATCTCGGGGGATCTTTATGCTATCATATCGTTCGATCTCAAGAATTACTTACGATTGAGCGCTCTACAATAATGCTTATATTATTGAAGTGTTCAAATTAAATTATAAGATGTTTTTTTAAGGAAAGAAAAAGAATACGAATGGAATATTGACATGTCTTTTGCCCTATTCATTATCTTTGCAGTAATGTCATTTCTATTATTATAAATAAGGAATAACTTTTATAGAAAATTTACATAATTCATTCATGTCCTGAGAAAATATGTAACGTGATTTATATTTATTTAAATATTTTCTTCTGGTCACATACTGGGCGTTTGCATTCGGACTTGCCTAACATTTCGAAATATTTAATTACTACAGTTCTAGTGTTTACTGCTCACGTCTGTGGCTCTATGTCGATATAAATTATTATCCAAACTCGACCAAGCGAATTCCCTACTCCCTCTAATCTGACACTTTTAAATGGATTAGTTTGAAACTTACAGTGAATATAAGCACAGCGGTATAGTTCCCACACTGCACTCAACTTGTCGATGTTCAGTAAAGTTGATAAAAGTAAGATTAAGCACAATAACTAGACTTTGATATATTTTCGAAAACCGACTTCAAGGTAAACCTTTAGAATTTATTCGATCATCTTAGACGACTCTATTTTGATCACTATGTTTTTACATTTATTTTGAACCAAAGGAGAATGGGCATTTCAAGTAGTTGGGCACGTCGCTCGTAGATCCGATGCCCGATGGGGCCAACGGGTTCTCGAATAGCTGCCACGTATCGAAAGATGCAGCGTTGATAGAACCCCGACAAGGTGGACCGACAACCTGGTGAAGGTCGCAGGAGTCAGCTCGAAGCGGATGGCGCAAGACTGATCGTTGTGGAGACTTTGAGGGAGGCCTACATTCAGCAATGAACGTCTTTTAGTTGAATAGATGGATACCTACTTATTTAAAACTTTCTTTTATTTAAAGTTAAAGTGTAACCAATTTTCTTCGTTTCGTTTATTTGAATTTCTACACTATTCCCAATAGCTTCTACGATATACAATCCTAGTAAATTAAAACTTTAAAAAATTAACAACTCTATTCGGATCCATTGTATTTCCAATGGAAAAATATGCTAGTCAATATTTTAACACGACGAATATAACAGAATTGTCGAATTCTTATGAAATGTTAACTAAAAATAAACTTGAATAAAAATAAATTTGTTTCTCTATACATATCTAGATATGAAATTGAATTAGCTAACACACTTAGCCTTTCTAGGTCTGTGGGTAATCCTATTGCGGTAAGACTCGCTCCAGTTGCGCTTAAAAGTTGAACGCGCGTTACCAACAAAAGATTGTTAAACCTCAAGAGACTTCGATTTCCTAAACCATACAAAAGAGACGTATATCTATTTTACAGAAAACATTTTATATCTCCTTAATCCTGTGGTGCTGTGTGTTAAGAATTAGCTCGTTCAAAAAATTATATACATATATTAATTACTACTAATACATAAGAATGAGGTGTCTGTTTTAGCAACTTTTTACTGAATACTGTTACGGCAACGATAAAAATACATTTTTTTAAATGTTTGTGTCTGTTTTTTCTGTGTGTTCCAACATGATCGATTTTGATAGGACTTTTATGGATATAGCTGAAGTTACTTACGCTATATAACTTAGGCTACTTTCAATTTTCGAAAATAAAAAAGGTTTTGCATAAAGAAAAGTCATAAAATTGTAAATAAACTCCGATTCATGCACAGTTTTGCTCGCAGGTGTTTGAATTTATTTCCGTTAGTACCAAAAATAATTTCAGGAAAACGATTAGGGTTCCGTGTAAAAAAATTAAAACCCAGGAATTGTGAACAAAAGTCACTCCATTGCCCACTATCATTGCCGGGAATTGCCATAATCGCCACACTTGGCTGGTAGATTGGTGATTGCAGTCAGGTGTTTGTCATACATAGAGAATGCTGTGCTGACCTTCCTCTGATTTACCCTTTTACGAAACCCACGGGAATATATGAGTTCGTGCTATTCTTAGCCTTACATTAAATTATCAATTATAAGCAGTTAAGTTACAAATAGCATATTCCAGTTTTCGTTCATTATTAAATCATTAAAAGTTTGCGAGTTATCTCATGTGCAAGTCGCGCTCGTATGTGTGTGTAGCGAACATTAACTTTTCAAAAGAGGCATTGAGTTTAATGGATAAGGACTGTGTTATCCATTCATTAGACGAATTTAAATAATTAACACATTATAATCAAATTAATTCTCTTCTTTAACTTTTTAGCATATATTATATTTATGTTATATTTTATTGATTTATATTGTATTTTTACGTATTGACTTATAATGTTGTTATTATAATATTTGTTGCTAAAATCGGTTACACGTAGTATTTACATGACATATTCTTAAGAATTTCCCTAACAGAGCTTATCAATGTTTTCACGATACGGTAGCTACAAAGCCTCGTTTAATCCTTCGTGAGTTCTATGATACATTCCAACTCAAACTAATTTCTTTCAATTCAATAATATTATTATAATCCATATCGTATGTCATATTTAAATACGTGTGCATTATTAAAAAAGAAAAACACAAAAAAAAAATACAAGAAAAATAAAAAATAAATTGTTCGATTTTTTTGTTAATATTGATATCTACATATTTATTTAAGATTTAGCTCTGTCCTATAATTGTAATGAATTTCTAACTGTAACTTAACCACAGACTCATAATTTGTAAACTAGTCTACCTATGTCATAAATAGATATTCAAATGTATGTATTTTATTTTTAAATTTCTATAGATACATTAGGCTAGCAAATTGATATAAGTTCCTTATGCTATACACAAAACTATTATTCTATTTAGAATTTTATTAAATAATTGCCACAAAGACAGTAGCAACATATTTTAAATTATGATTTTAATATTCACACATCGCCAAAACCTGTTGCTCTGATACCTATTGTTATGTAGCTCATACCTTTTGTTGAGAAAATACGTTCAAAGAATAGTGGGGCATAGACTTAATTGTTATGATTCAATATAAATTTTACATATAATAATTTTAACAATATTGAATAATGTATAATGTTCAATGCTAATTGCATTTCAAATTTATACACATTTATTTTTCGTTGTAATAATCTGAATTTAACGTCCAAGTTTTATGAATTTATTCACATCACTCAAAGTCTTTGTAAATAAACCTACTTAACTTCATAATTGGATTATGTCGCGTCTTTTTTATTTATTTATTTATTTAGACTACTCTATCCAAATTGAAATTCCGTTTATATTACCGTGAAAGAAACAAATAAATAAATATTAATAAAGTATTTCCTAAAAAAAAAATAAAACATAAATGTTTCATCTTCCGACTTGTTATGCGTAATTGAGCACCTAATTTAAATAACTTGTTAGCTTTGACAAAGTTTTTACAAAACGAATTTGTAAGGAAAGTATACGTATTAATAACATCAAATCATTTCAAAATATAAAATGTTTTATTTACAAATCGCCTTATTTTATTTTTATTGAATAGGTATAATCACAGTATCATATTGATAAATTCATAAGTAATATACGGTTTTAAAGTACAGTAAATCTTATACCCTATTTTAAATTGTACTCGACATTTAAATGTAAATTGTAAGACAGAGTTAGTCTAATAGCGATATTTTCTTAACCTATACGTACTTATTACATATTGATATTTGATATGTAAATTACAAATGTGCATATTGAATCCATCAAACTATAATGAAATAGATAATCTACACTGAAGCTAGTGACTTCTTAAATCTAGTGATACCAGCTTGAAATATGTTTGGTGAACATAAATGTTATAAAGCGTATACACTCTATAAGCTCAATGACTACAACATCAATTGATGCTAAGTGTCGATGTGGTCTAGAATAGTAAAGACACTAAGTCTAGTACTGGTTCCCAAGTGAAGCTGCCGGAACACATCTCAATGGTATTTGGCGACAGGTTTTCAAACTTGAAAGAGTTAGCTATCCAGGTGTGCATTATTAGAGAATGCACTACCACCATGCTATGGCTTCCTTTCGATGTTTTCCTTCACCGAAAACTCAGGCTTACTTTATATGGTTGGATAGGTAGACTCGAACTTGCGTCTATAGAAGCGGAATCCGACCGCAGTACCAACTGCACCATCATCGCATTATTTTTCTATACATTATAATTATCGACAGATGTTATTATTGGTGTAAAGTTTAATCTGCATATTTCTCTCATCTTAAAACGAGTATATTGATCAATCAATGATATTTGCATGGCGTAGATGTCGATCAGAATGTTGGTTATTTGGATGGCAAGGTGAGGCGGTGTTAGCGGAAGTTTCGAGAAGTATTCTCCTCCCGAAACAACGTAGCAACTATTGAGTATTGAGGCAACTCAAACACGGCGCACTATAATGAATTAAGTTAGTAGTTCCCGATGAATAGTCTGAACCCTCCCTGTATCATACGTGCATGCCAATTTTATAAATCTGACTATTATATAATTATCTTGATTTTGCAGTAATCAGATATTTATTGTAACATTATTAATATGAATTAAACAGTTTAAATAAACCAGAGGAAAAAGTAAAAGAGCTAGAAAAGTAAAACGATCTGAATTTTGCGAGCGTGGTAAAAATTAACATGAAACTTATATTGTCAGACTGGCAATTTTTTTTTAAGATTATTATAATTCTATTTTCAAATAACTATTGAATACTTTACTAACATAGACTACGTTTACTAACAATATTAGATAATGAATTAATAAATAAATTACTATTATAAATATCATTTTCACGTACTTCTACTGGACTTTTATATTTAAGTACAGTTTGAAACGCTTTGTAAAAATGGATATTATCAAGTACATATTTTGTTCGTTACTAAAAACTAAAAAAAATGAATTGTCTGTTTGTAATGTCAAAATAAACATTTTAACTGAATAGATATGAATGTTTGTACCATACCTACACCAAAAACACAATACAATACAATAAATTATATTACTTGATAATTTATATAGCGCATTCGAGTAACGATTACAAAAATATTATGTAATTAAAATAAATATAACATAAAATATTAATAAACTATTTTACATAAAACGATTGCAAATTAGATTACTTGACAATTTATATAGCGCATTCGAGTAACGTTTCTAAATATTTTATTAAACAAAAAAATCTAACGTATAATATAAATAAAAACCATTTTACATGAAAACGATTGCAAATTAGATTACTTGACAATTTATATAGCGCATTCGAGTAACGAGTTTGTATGTTCTGTTAAAAGTTGATAACTCGCGTTCCGAACATTGGTCTACATAGCTTCGCGTAAAACATTGACAATTTGACAACGAAACGAAAGGCGTAGGTACTGCATACAGCGCAGCTGCATGTAGACAACGATATGAAATGCAAAATATTTCACGCTAGTGGTTTTACATAAAGAATTTTGTAGCTATAACAACAACATTCAACTGCGCGAATACTTATTTGTGAATATATCTTTTTTTTAGACAAAATATTTAATAAAACTTACGAGTAATTATTAACAATTATCTCTGTCCGAATATTCATCAGTGTAGCTTAATGTCGAGAACCACACAAACGGTTTTAATTTATTTTAAATTATAAGTATGTAATGTACTCGTATGTACATATTGTAATCTTTGGACCGGTTATATACATAGTATAATGTTTGAATTAGGTTAATATTTGATGATAACTATCTAAAACTAAATCGTTGCATATTTAAGAGAGATATTTGTACTTAATATGTCGATTACCCATAAAAATAAGACAATAGGAAAACAATGGAAAGCTGGCGTAAACTCCAGATTAGTGCTCGAGGAGTTAATGTATGTATGCACCAGTGACAGAGAAGGTAAGAAATAGGCGACTGTCTTTATATGGACATGTAATGTGCGGAAGGAAGAGTATGTTGTTAGAAAGATATTTATTTATTGAATATTAATGTGGAACCCATTCGCAAATGGAAAGAAATACGAAAGAAAAGTTGAATCGACTGTGTGAAAGATGATATGCTTAGAAAGAGAGTTAATGTAGATATGATCTTAAATAGAGATGAATGGAAGAGGAAGAGGTGTTGCGCCGACCCCAAATAAAAATTGGATAATGGCAGGGGAAACTAAATGTATTTTATAATTATAAAAATGTAAATTAACGTGTTAGCGAAGCCACAGGCATGATAATATTGTTGTATAAATAGTTGATAGGTTTTTTTTTAAATTTTATATTCATAAATTAATATGTAATGTAATATGTAAATTCATTTATAATGATGTGTTATATCATAAATATAAACGTTCAATCTATTAACTCAAATAAATTGTATTTCATGAGTTGCAAAAAATTGCCATATTGTGTTAAGATAACTCAAAATATAACGGTTGTACGTAAAATATGTGAAACCTTTTTCTATGCTAATACGCACCCATTGTTCGAAGATTGAATTTCGGGTTGTCATGCTTAAGAATTATTCATGACACATACCCAGGTTAAGATTGTTATGATTTGTAACATATGCAACAATTGTACACGAAAATTGTACGTTGATAAATATTTTTCCATAAACGGCAATAAACGTGCTTGGAAATCAATTTTATAAATCTAATTATCATATATCTCGTAACACAACATAACTTTGTTTTAACTGTGGTCAATTGTCAGGAAACCTAATGTTTAGAATATTCAATAAGATGCTGTAAATTTTGTAAACATGACAAATCTAATATGGAGTTGATGATAATATTAGAATGACGACATTTCTTAAGATTATTACAGTTCTATTTCCATATGAAGTTTTATTTGAAAATAAATTGATTGCCTTATTATATGATTTTAAAATACCTTTAAGTACTTCACTTTTACATTTATATTAGTTCACTTTTGTATTAAGTTACAATCACTACGTTAAAGTGAATTTTGTTAAGTATATGTCATAATTTTATTAAGATAAAATTTATTATATTTTTACAAAATGATAATAAAGCAGTAATTATCAGTCAATAATTTAGATGTACCTATATAAATTTGTAGGTAATAAATAATATTTAGTAGAACATTCTTCACTATCTTGGTAAACCTAAATGATGTTTTTAAAATAATTTGAAAAATTTAACTCTTCATTGTTTAGTTTAAAAAACAAAAATTCTTAGTTAAATTACTATTACTCATTATCAAACTGGTATCATCAAACGTGAAATCAGACGTAATTTTATGTTTGAAATGTTTAAAAAAACATTTGTTTGGTTTAATATTCATTTACTTTAAACATGTTTTAGAACGTGGTTTTTATCTTAATTATTGATTTTATACGATAAAACATAAAGACTGCCGTAAAGTTTTATATATCATTTTTTTTTTAATTCTGTGATATTAAAAATTAAACTATATCTTATAGTCTGCTATAAAACACAAAATCCAAATAAAGTATATAATAAGTGTTAAGGTAAATTGTGTAACATTATAAATTATTTCTTCTGGTAAATTCATAAGTTAATGTTTTTGTAAAAATAAAAAAATATATTGGCAACATAAAGACATTTACTCTCGAATAATAAAATATACTCTTAATTTGTAATATGTCAAACTAGATTACAGTGCAACTGACATAGTGCACATAATAACAAGTTTATCATATATATCCTAGTTATATTTAGCGCTACATGGAGCCTGGAAGGCTTAGATAATTTCCGTAGGTAGGTTTATGAAATGAACTATGTCAGGACCATATACGTTGCACGCATCTAATCTAGGTGGTATATTTTATATAATTATATCCGAGCCTAAGGTATATGAAACAAGTTATTTGCGTATAACGAGACAAATTTAATGTTTATATATATATAATTCTTCCGTACATGTGTATGGCACTGAAGTAATCTTATAAGAATGAATCTACTGTGAATTGTTCTTTGGATGGTGTGAATTGTTTTTTTAATGATAATTGGATCCAGTAAGTGGCACTGGGATTAAAATCCAGAATTTTTTGATTTTTAGAAAAAGGTAACGTGTATCAGCACCGACAATTCTAAATATAATACTTTGTATTCAATATAAATAATATTTAGCGGGCAGATGGAAGTGAGTCATTAAACTCTTAATAATATTAGATCTATTAACTAAATACAGAAGTTGTGTATATAGGAAATTGTTTTGTTTTATAATAAAACCAGTAGCTTAACATTCAATTGGTGCAGGCCCCTTAATTTCGGAACACGCTGCACGTACATATTTCGATGCAGAAGCGCACAGGGAAATTGAAAGTTTATATTTGATCGTACTTTATCTGACCGAGGAGAGTAGAACGTGCAAACCCTTTAGTAGAAAATCCTTAAAGCTAAAATAAAATAAAACGCGTACGAATTTCTCCAATACCTTCTACGACTGGAACATGCTTTAAGATTTCCACAACGGTGTGTTACATTTTATTTTTCTTGTACTGCCTGTCTTCTCTTACAGTTTAGCTTTGACATTATTAATTCTGTATTACGTATTTTGGATGAGAATTAGATTGTCCAATTCAATTCTTTTATTTCACTGTTATCACTGATCCATTGATCCTAAGGTCAGACTTAAAAACCGTTTTTTACAACTTTGAGTTGGATTTCTATGTTTATTGGTCTAAAGTAAAGTAAAATTCCCTGATACAAGAGAAACGTTCATCTAATTAGTATCGCCATCCAGTGGAAGGATAAAAGTATAGATTTACTATATTATAATGAACGTAGCTCTACATTGTTATTAAGATCGTACCCTCTGTTCCCCTTTATGAACCCTAACATGAACCACTCCACTAAATCTCCAATCCACCCTTCCTTTAATAAGCTTAGAGTAGAGAGATCATTATAGAAAGGTAATTAGCTAAATGCAAATTTAGTTGAAGTTATAGCTTATTTCGACCTGAATCCTTTGATCAAACTGAGACAAATATTTTATTTGCAAAAACATTAAATTATAACGTCATGAAAACTTTTTATGTTCCGCAAAACGCTTAATCTCAAAACTAAAAATTGTACGAAAAAATATTTCACATAAAAACAACGCAAACAAAATATAATGCTTCCATTTGCTTGAACAGAGAGAGAACTCTGTTTTAATTTTGCTCCCAGAACTGTTTTAAACATCAGAGTAACGTTATTTCGGTATTTTGACGAATGAATATGAAGCAAAAGCCACTATAGAAAGTACAATAATAACATTATATTGTCAACATTTAAAAGGGGTTCTTATTATTGAAGTAAACTTTGACAATTACTATCGAATATATTTACATATCGAATTATTAACGGCTAATCCTTTAGGCATTGGTAAAAATTTGTTAATGTCATGTGTGGACTAGCTGTGTACCCGCGGCTGCGTCCGCGGTTTATAAGTTCTTCACTGCGTTTTAATTTATTTATACGGAACCCTAATTATTTTCTTAATTTTTTTTTTTTGTACAAGATAAAGTTAGAATATTTCTCATAAATTCAAACTCTTGTTCGTAAAACTGTGCATTGAATAGAATTTCATTAAGTTATGAGTTTGAATTTTTTTTACGCGGATATCTAATTATTTTCGAAAATTAAAAGTACCCTTTTTTCTTTTTTTTTTTTGACGGGGTGAAATGCATTTACGCACTACCCTTACCCATTGCATTAGTGAGACCGAAGTCCCGCAATGCAATGGATAAGGGGGCACGGTGGGACGAACTGCGGCGAACCCACCGGGCCTCGTCCGTGCAATGGCCCAATGGGGATGGGGGAGGGAGAATGCCCCCCCACCTCTTCGCCCCCCCACACCCCCCGAAGGGAGGCATGACCCAACGGTCAACAATCCGGGGCAAGGGACTTGGCACTCCTTGCCCCCAAATTAAAAGTACCCTAAGTTACACGGAGTAACTTCAGCTATATACCAAAAGAAGTCTCGTCAAAATCGGTCCAGCCGTTCCGAAGATTACCCGGGACAAACAGACTTTAAAATTGTATTGTTGTTATAGGTATCATTCATATACATTCATGTCTATTTAGTAAAAAAATGATAATTTTGACATTACAAAAAGACACTTCAGTTTTATTTATTAGTATAGATTTGGAAAACTATTGAAATAATGTTATGTTTTTATTCTTTTGTTGTTAATATTGTTTTACACTGTGTTGCGTGATCATTATCTATTGGCATTTTCTATTACTTTCATTGAATATATTATTATGAGTTAAAACGTTAAGTACTATTGCGTTCAAGTGCTAACACAGAACAAAATAAATTACAAAAAAAGTAGAAAGAAAACACAATTTATTTTTAAAGTTGTTTCTTACTTGTTTCTTGCACAGTTAACATTTATATTTAATAATTTATCTTTGAGTCCTCTGTAAAATACTATTAGGTGCATTGTGCACACATATTGTACAATATAGCATACAGTTCATATGGATATTTCATTACGTAAGCGGTGGGCAGGTTGGCTCTCGCCGTGACCTGGAGCAAACTTCACAAACATCAGACGGAAACTCGTTAACAATTCTCCCCTCGTAATGCACATCCCATCCTCTTATTTAGTAAATAAACGTGTCAATTCGCTCGCTTTTCTCTATTGTTAATCTGTTTGATTTAAACATATATAAATATATTGATAATACGACAATAAAACACAATCAATAGAAACAGACTTCCATGTTAAAATCTACTAACAACCACATCCATTAATAGATAAATTTAAATTTAAGATTTTTTTAAATATTGTAGTTGTTTTAATGTTTAGGCTTTATTTCTTTTCCATACTCTCTTCAGTATTTTTCTCAACTCTTTGTAATTTAACTTTGAAAAAGTATAAACACCCATTTACCTCTTTTATTCCACTTTAGAACCAATACAAAAAGTATAATAGCATATTTGGCCACTTCTGGTAACTCTGAATCTAGTTTTGTATAGCGTCGTTTTAATGTTTTTCTAAATAAACAAACTTACATTTATTTTAATAGGCTTAAATTGTGTACATTCCTATTGGCTAATACTTTAAAATGAAATTTCAAAATTCTCCACAAATTATAAAGTAAAACTTTATGTATTTTTAGGTTATTTTCTCTCGATAATGTAATTAATATGATGATATGCAAAACAACTTAAAAGTCACGAAATAATGCGAACTTAAATAATTCTGTCAAAATAAATTGAATTAAAAATACTATCTTCACAACAAAAGTATCATTGTTGTCGACCAAATAAATATAAAGAGTAAACGATCTCAAACATTTCTAACGAAGTTGTAAGGACAGATCAAAGGATTGTCTGAAATCCTATAATATAAAGAGGGTTCGTAACTAAACAATACAGTTTTTGTCAATAATAAGTTTCAATAATAAATTTTAAGAATTCTGTTAACCTAAAAACATAATATATTAAGTAATCTCAATAGACATACATATATGAAAATCAATAATTTTGGTGAATATTTTATAGATATTCAAAAGTTTTAGTCTTCTATCAAACAATTCAATTAAAACTGTACCGACGAACTGTGTTAATCTTTATTAATAATTACTTTGTTCGAAAACCGGTTAGAACCCTTCGTATAGCCCAGATCCTTTACGAATACATAAGCTATTGGGAAACTTAATAAAATCGTCGAAGTTTGGATCCTTAAGTCCTTAATCCCTTCCCAATGTCATTTCGAATTTTACACAACTTTCTTGAGATATGATCTTAGGACCAGAGTAACTCCGTCGATCAAGATTAGAAAATAACATTACTCATTCATATCTTCACAAAGAGGGACGTCTTAGAAGAAGTAATAGGTTAATTAGGTTTATGATATAACCCAGTATTCTTTGCTATATAATAAAATTGATTTATCGACACCTATTTTTCTTAGCTTGGTTGTTTCATTGTCCCTTTAAAATAGCATTGGTGTACTATCAAGACCAACAACGACCGCCGATAGCGAAATAATCATTTTCTTGTATGTGATTTCTTTTATACTGTATAGCCTTAATACTTTGACCACAGTCTCACCTGATATTAAGTGACGATATACTCCAATATGGTAAACACATTAAGCCTAGACCTTTTTTTTTCGAACATACTAAATGTTGTTGGACGGAAGGTCCTTGATAGCTTCACCGGACTTTTGGGATGCGCACTTTGGGTACTCACTCAGTAGAGCGTAAAGTGGTACAGACCTCGGCTTGCGCTGGTACCTTAGACGTAAATTCGCCGGAATGATTCCTTACAGAACTCAGATACACGAGTACGTGTAGTGTACAGGAGTGTGGGCTACAGTGTTATGTTTGTTATACTTGTGCATGAAAGTGCCACTATATCACGCTTGTGGCGGATTCAACAATCCTCCTCTATGGCTCTCAAGCGATGCTGCCGAAAATTACTTATTGGTGCTTGGCGACAGATTCGTAATCTTATGAGTGGTAGCCAGCCAGACGAGCATTATTATAAAATGCCACGCACCATGCTAACTTCAACAATTTCAACCAGTTATATCGCATGCAGGTAAGGAAGTTCTGGATGACTGACATATTATTTGATATACCTTACAACCATTAGGTTTCTACTAACATTACCCTATTACAGGCTGGCAGAGTTGAAACCATGATGAAAATAAATAGGGGTGTATTAAACTGAGAAGCCTCATGCTTATAAGTTTATACTGAAAGAAGTACTCGCTATTATTTCAACAAGACAACAAATTCGCAATCGGTAGGATACAATGTTGTTTTACACTGTATAGGCTCATAGGCAGTGCTTTAATCATAATTTCACCTGATATTAAGTGACGGTGTGGTCTAGGATGCTAAACACACTAAGCCTAGAGGCTCATTGAGCTTAATCTAGATGTTAGAAGATTAAAACTATAGATTTTCCTAGAAGAAATTTCAAACTTCAAGATAATTTTGAATATTTAATGGAAGAGATTATATATATATATATATATATATATATATATATATAAATATCCATAATCAATGTCAATAAAGATTCTTAAATTTTCGCAACTTTTGTGCAAAGTAAATTGTCTCGTGGGACTTAAATTTACTATTCAATATGTGAATTAAGTAAAATAATTTCGCATGTGGAACGTACAAGTGTACAAACCTTTCTTGAAAAGAATTTACCCGAATCCAGATTTCAGCTGTCTCCGAACAATGCAATTCCAAGAACAAATCGTTTCCTCGAGAGGCAGGCGTGCAAGAGCGGATAGCTCTACCTTTCTTCACAATTGTAGACTGACATCTATCTATTGAATGTTAAAGAATCTAAATAATATAATAAATATTTTGTTTTATTTTATTTAATTTTTTACTAAACCTTGTCCTAATATCAAGTAACAATACTGACAAAGATTGTAAATTCTAATTCTAAAAGAATTGCTTTCAAGTGATGACACACTTAAGATTAAAGTGGCTTGGAGATGGATTTTCAACTAGAAGATTGTTGTTAGCCATGCGGATATTAGACAATACCTTATCTACACGCTATACGGTCCTTCAAATAGCAGAATTTTTAATAATTTTTAAAGTGAAAACTTCTATAACCGGGTTGAACAATTTTCGGTAGGGAAAGAACTTAAATATTCACGACACCTATGACGTTAGTCTTCAGTGACATGCTAGAGTCTATCAAATTTGATTTTACTGCGTTTAAGTGTACACTTTTGTGTTGCCACAGCTAAAATATTATAATGTTCTATTCGAAAAGACCAAATTATTAGATAACCTAAATAAGATCATGAGAGACTAAGAAAAGTTGTCCGTGGGTTATTAATTTCTCATTAAAATGAAGATTTTTTTACTGTTTTTACTTGTATCGTTAGTCCCCCCAGCTGCCTAGTTTTTTATTCCCTTGTTCCCCCTTCTCAGCAAGAGTTAGCAAAACTTTTACACCCTCTTATGTATTTAAAAGTAAATAAATAAACAATGCTTACGCAACTCCATTCAGTTCACTCCATCACCAATGTCCTATAAATAACTCTAGTCACCAGTCTCTTATTAATGCTTACGGAATACTTGACCAGCCCTTCGTCTCTCATCATGATGCATTCTTATAGAAAAAACTCAGGTACATGTAGACCCATTTTCATTGTAACAATTAAAACCTTTTATACGTGTGCAAATAATATTATATGTACCTTTAATTTTGAAGACAGAAAATTACATTCAAAAACAGAAAAAAGATCTTATATGTAAAGTTTTAGTTTATACTTAAATAAGTATTTACGGCTACTGTCTTAAATAACTAACGTCTACTACTACCTAAGGTCAGCATGAACATTAGTTTTCTATGAAAGAAACATGTTTAATGTACCTAGCAACCTTAAACACATACTAAAGTTTTAACTAATACTTTAGATATGAAACCTTTTTTTATTTTGAATGTCATTTTCTCTCTTCAAAATTAAATGTACATATAATATTATTTGCACGTGGATAAAAGGTTTTAATTGTTTCAATGTAAATGGGTCAACATGAACCGGAGTTTTTTCTAAAAGAATGCATCATGATGAGAGACGAAGGACTGGTGAAGTATTCCGTAAGCATAAATGAGAGACGGCACATATATACAAAATGTATAAATAGTTTCATTGAAAATGGGTCATCGTCGTATATGAAGTATTTCGATGGACTTGTCAAACATGTTCGAGAGATCCGTCCTCTCTACACTAACGAAACTCAGTGCCTACATGCGCTTACTACTTGCACCTGAATGGTTCTATAGTCACATTGTTAACTTTAATCATACTAGATAATAAAACATAAAAATCTTTTAATTGTTCGTGTTTTTTACATAAAATAGTAGGCATAATTATTATCCTAAAGTATGTTAACATAAAAATAATTAAAATTTTATGTAAAGTAAATATATTGATTGAATTTAATTAATGTAACAAATGTGTTTCGTGTTACAAAATATGTGACTTAGAAAAATAGGTCAGTACAAATACTGTTGAAATTTCTTTAATATTTGGGATAATATTACGATTAAACTAGTCTTTTAAATAATCACTCTTACTTTACACCATATGATATACATTTTTATATCAGTTAAATACCTACAATATAAATCGTTTTATAACTAACTTCATAAATTTTAGTCAAATAATTTATCCGTTGTGCGTAAAGAAGTCTCATCATAAGTATTATGATTATTTCCAATAACTAATTCCATAATACATTTAAAATATTGTAACAAAAATAAAGAGAATCACACATCACATTTTCTCCTGAAAACTCGATTAGCAAGATAACCAAATCAACAAACAACCATTGATCTTGACCAAAATTCAGTTCATCGTAAACTTTTTTTTTTTCTACACTAAATCCGAGATATTCACATACATAAATTGGTTGCGGCTTTGTAACTTTGTTTGAAAAGAAATACGGTGTAGATTTGAAAGAAATAAAACTGTTCGCTGACGAATTCGTATTCGACTGAAATTTATAACTTTCAGAAGGTTTGAGCAGCTAATTTATGTAGGGCACAGCTGAATGGTATGATATAAATATATTTTATGATCTCTTATATTTGTATAGATAATGACCGATTCGAAATATTAGAAAATTTGATGACTCGTCATTTTTTATGATTTTGATTTTTGTCCAACTGTAGCCCATAAATAATATATTTTCCTGAATTAGGTACCCTTATTTAGTTATAGGAAATATTAGCAAATATATGGGTATTTACCTACACAAAAATATACGTTACTAAGCGGATTTTATTTGTAAACTATGGTTACTTATTAGACCCCGCACATCATTTAAAAATCTAGATTATGATAGTATAACGAATTGAATTAAATCATATATTTATTCTCTGTTAAGATTAGACCGTGTGGTACCGGCTAAGACTAGTACCACCCCACATCTTCCAGTGGGTATCGTAAAAGGCGATTAAAGGACAAACCAGGGGATGGGCAAAAGCATCCTCTGAGTAGCACAAACACTTACTGCGATTGCCAACCCTCTGCCAAGCGTGGCGATTATGGCAATCCCCCCCTCTTATTGCTCGAGACCTATGTCCAGTAGTGGACGGTTTATGGTTGAATGAATGACAAAAAAGATGAGTATAGCATTTAGTTGCTGAATAATATTATTCCTTATAACTCCTCTGCACTTTAATTAGTGCAATTAGTTACCAGTAACTATTACGGATGATACGTACACGTATGCATTGCAAGTAGTGTCCGATACTATTGGACTGTTGCGCTAAGTAAAATTAATTAATTGTCATATAAGCAGCAACCATTATTTTTAAAAAGATTGGATTTTATAAGTTCTTCATATTTACGCTGTGGCCGCGCCTTCACCCAGAATTGTTTTAAATTCAGATAATTTGCATCCTGTGTCCTCCCCTTGTATACAATACATGTCATTACTAAATTTCATCGAATTTGATTCAATAGTTTTTTCATGATTGACGAAGAAATTAATAAACAGACTGACAGTTTTTTTGTAACTATCGAAATATGTTCTGTAGTAGATTCTGAAGCCCCGCATTGTATTTTTTCTTAAATATCTACAATGTGCAGATTTCGTCTCGTTAGCCTTTTGTCATAAGTGTTAGACTTATATAGTCATTAGAGTTTTTTAGAATTGTAATTTTTTTAGTAATTAGAATTGAATGTAGCAGCTACTCAAGCAGAAATTTATTAGAAAATACCCTACCACCATGCCATGGTTTTCTTACAATATTTTCCACCACCGAATGCTCAGGTCCATTATAAATATGGCAGGCGTGTTTGAACCTACATCCATCGAACGTACAGTGTGCGACGTAATCCGATCACAATACCAACTAAGTCACATCCTTTCATTTTCATAAATATGCATCATTACTGTTAAAACCATTATTCATTATACAAAGAATACAAATAACTTACAAAGTTAAGAAGAATTAAAAAAACCATATTAGTTTTATATAAGGATCAGATCGAGGAAAGTATATATTTATTTCTTAACGTTTGTTCACCAAATATCTCAGTCTCGATTTCGTGCAGTTGTTTAAAATAAATCCGCTTGTTTTAAATTAATATAATAGATTGGACGCAACGTTTTCTGTCAGATGGCAAACAGGTAATCAATATTTCACCATTTCACAATACCACGATTTCAATCTTTGGGAAATCAACAAAAATTTGCATACAAAAAGCGCTATCTATTTAGCATAAATCGATTTACCTATCCTCTTTCAAAAGCTTTTTCCTTCCCAATTTGAACGCCAAGTTTATTTGTAAACAAAGTAGCAATTGCTCTAGGGTATTCCCGAATAAAAGTTTCGATTGCTGTAAAATATTATTTGTGAATAACTTTTTCATAGACAAAAAAAACAATGTTGGGATTATATATTTCTATATTTATTTAATTCACATTATATTAACAACTTGAGCACTTACCTGGCGTTTACACCAGCTTTCCATTGTTTTCCTATTGTCTTATTTTTATGGGTACTCGACACATTAATTATAGCAAATAGTGGGAAAAAAAATTCATAACATCACGTTAATAAATTTAATTGAATTAATAATAGAGAAATTTAACTAAAAGGTTAAGAAGTCTAACTCATTAATTTCTTATTGAATTAAACAAGAAAGAAAGAATAATTAAACGATTATTTGAAAGTAATAATTTTACAATTAAAATAAATTAAAATTAAAACAAATAATACTTTTCGATATAATAGTTTTTTTGAAAATATATAGTTAAACCGATGCCCAATGGGGCCAACGGGTTCTCGAATGGGTACAAAGCATTGGAAGATGTAGTGTGAGTAGGTTCACACAAGGTGGACCGACGACCTGGTGAAGCTCGCGGGAATTCGCTGGATGCGGGTGGGGAAAGACCGGTCGTCATGGAGATCTTCGGGGGAGATCTATGTATGTCCAGCAGTGAAGGTGTTTCGATTGAATAGATAGATAAGATAATTAAAAGATGAAACAATTACATTATCATCGACCACCAATATCCAATACGTTATAGAAACAATAACGTTTAAGATAACGAGTGTTCTTATGTTTTGACTACCACGAAGTCTACTTAGGACAGATACTCTTTTGCGTATCTATAGTAATAAATAAAATTAAAGTGTCTGTTTGTAATAGCGAAACATATTTTTTTTTACCAAATAGATATGAATGTATTGATGAACATGAAATATGTATGAACAATACCTATTTTTGACTGTCTGTTTGCTCCACGTAACTTTTAAAAGTCACTCCACGTAACTTTTGTTTTTCGAAAATAAACCGCTTAATAAAATTAAAACTCGTGAAATTTCGAATAAAATCCGATTCAACTCACAGTTTCTACGGTAAGTGTTTAAATTTGTGACAAATTATTTTACTTTATTTTATCACCGGAAAACATCAAGGAAAATACTTAGAGGTCCGTATAAAAAAATTAAAACGCAATGAAGAACATTGGGTACAGCCGCGGTCACACCGCTAGTGATAGTATTCAAATCATTAACCTTAGACCTTAGGCTAGCATTCCAGATGCGCTATAGAATCACGACAGTACTAATAACACTGTGAAGTCGTAATTGTATTGGAGACGCTAATTTTTTATACATGTTAATTGTCGATATACTTTGAATAGACAGATCTTCACGTTATCACTATAACGGGTAAAGTTACATTTCAATAAATCTTAAATAGTTGACGGGAAAACTATTTTTTTTTATAAATTATTTTACAGTGATTGTATCTAAAAAAATAAAATTCAACAACACGTTTACGTACTTTTCGGGACAAAAAGCAATTGTAATATTTAACTAGTTGAAATCACAAAAACAAACATTATAAATTTACAGTAAGGCAGAGTCGAACATTACATTTGCAACGGTCACTAGAGTTGGTGTATTAACAGTTTTAAATCGTTTTTTTTCTCTCTTTTGCTAACGAATCGATGAGCTCATGGGGCTTTCGTCGACGCTCTCCGGGCGGCTATTGTTTCGTACATGCTTTTTTTTTGTACATTTCTTTTATTCCATCAGCTATCGATCTCTAGAAGACCTACTCTCGGATTGCCGAGCAATCTTTTCTATTGTGAATTTTTAACAATCGTTTTAATATATCTACAATGAAATAACGCTGTTCAAGTTGAAATTAGGTTTGCTTTAGGATTGATCGGTGATATAAAAACTTTTTAGAGTGCCAGATTTTAATCTGAGAAAAGAATTTGATTAAGTACCTGTAAGAGTGTTTTATTCTCTTAAAGTTATTAATCAAAGTTTACCGAGATAAACCACAAATTTTAAGTTAAGGCGATGTTAACTCAGTTGGTAGCGTGCTTAGATTACGCGTCGAAGGATGTAGGTTCGGACACACCTATACAATTATATAAATGAGTAAGATTTTAGTGAAAAAATTATCTAATCTATGAACCATCCATTAATCCAGGGAACCATAGCACGATGATTTCAAACAATGCTCGCTTAGTAGTGGCGTAGTTATACCATGTGAGGCCTGCGGCAAATTTGTTGTAAATAAAGACCCCAGTAGAATTTGTCATGTTTTAATTTGATTTTAATATGTTGATTACCCATAAAAATGAGACAATAGGAAGACAATTGGAAAACAATGGAAAGCTGGCGTAAACGCCAGGTTAGTGCTCAAGGGGTGTTAAAAAATCACTAAAGCGTTTAAATATTTAGCAGGATCTAACTTTAATTGTACCTATAATTTTAACTATAAAATTTTAAGATACTTCTGAGCTTGCGGCTTCGCGGGCCGGGGCTCCATCGGACCGGGGCCCGTAGCACAAAGCCAGCTCTGCCACTATAGTTTCGCCACTGCCGCTTTGGTAGTTACCTCCCCTCAAGCTTGAAAACCAATAGTTGATTCCAAGAGCATCATAATTGTACTACCCTGAACCACATCATAAGTTAACCTTAGGTTAACTTTAACTTTAACCTTAGGTTGTGGTAAAATCGCTGAACCTAAATAAAATAAGAAAACACTAAAAAATATTTTATTCTTAGTTATCATATGGTATTTTATTTTCTACTGAAAATTATTGTTTATTAATTAAGAACAACTTTATTTATCAAAGTCTTCAATTATAAGCTGATAGGTAAATT
Source organism: Samia ricini (assembly GCA_014132275.2). Taxonomy (NCBI): domain Eukaryota; kingdom Metazoa; phylum Arthropoda; class Insecta; order Lepidoptera; family Saturniidae; genus Samia; species Samia ricini. Next base: position 25,049,190 of record AP028159.1, on the reverse strand, counting down.
TCTAGGGTTAAACCTTTTACATTAAATTCCGCTAAAATAAGGAACAAATTATATTTTAAATTATTCTTGTTATCGAAGTTATTAATTTGTGCGTAGGCAATTAAGCAACGTCTTCATTTTCATTACCAAGCGATCAATTCACTACGTTTTCGACGAATGAGCGAGTAATAACGGTATACAACAAGAAATATATTATACCATTCCTGGAAAAGGGGAAAGAACAACTCTATTTACCCACCCAGTCACGCAACAATATCGCCTAGAGGAATAAAAACAAAATGAAACACGTCTACATTATGAATTAAAAAATACATATTTTCATAGGCTACTTTCAATCAATAATCTATGTATTCACGTGTAATTAAGTCTTTTAAATTTACTTGTACTTTTTTTTATGTTATAGGTAGAGTCTGCAGATCTTTTCGATACTAAAGTTAAGTTTCTAACTTATTTTAATAATCTATATCTATACTAATAAATAACATTGAAGTGTCTGTTTATAATGTTCATTTTTTTCGTACTAAGATAAAGTAAAAATGTTTCTCGTAAATTCAAGCATTTGCCCGTAAAACTGTGCATTGAATATGATTTTATTCAATTTTTATGAGTTTTATTTTTTTACGCGGAACCCTAATTCTTTCGAAAATTAAAAGTACCTTAAATTACCCGGAGTAAATTCAGCTATCTACCAAACAAAGTCCCGTCAAAATCCTTCCAGCCGTTCTGGAGATTACACAGAACAAACAGACAGGCACACAGACAAAAATCTTAAAAAATGTATTTTCATGTAGGTATCGTGTATACATTCATATCTATTTAGTAAAAAAAATAATTTTGTCATTACAAACAGACACTTCAATTTTATTTATTATTATATATTAATCTTCGTTTTTTCAAAAACGATATTTTTTAATTATGCTATTGTTTACGAATCAAAGAGGGAGATAAGAACTTCGCTTACTATTGCTGACAAGGAGGAAGATTGGGGCAAAAAACAAACAAGATGTTACTTGTGTAATATTTTAACGACGTAATATTTGATATTTTGACCTTATTGTTATTTACCCTGTCGCCAAACTCCAACAGGTGTCTTCTGGCAGCATCGCTTGAAAACCATTACCTCTAGACTTATTGTGTTTACCATCCTGGATCACATCGTCACTTAACATCAGGTGAGATTGTGGTCAAAGCACTGAGCATATACAGTATGAAAAACGCTCTATGAAACAATTTTTTTTTTACTAATATTTTAGTGAGTTTTTTCATTGTTCTATTCAGGGCGGAGATAAAGCCAAAAAGTAGTCCTAACTGTTATTGAGTTATAAATGGTGTAACTAACTCGACTTTGTTTTTATATTATGTAGATATAGGTAATTAGATAACATTTTATAAAATCATCTTTCAATCAATTCAGACAACAAGCATTCTAGCAACCTCATTAGTAGGATTTAATAAAACGCTAAGGAACATTCGCACATTTATTTATCTTAAATTACATAAAGTATAATTGCGTTCGTAGCTGTCTACGACAATTATTTACATTGAGAATGTCTTCATTCGTAGGTGAGTTACAATAAAAGACATCAGTATAAAAGCGATCAGCGTGGTCCTCGAATGCGGGTGGGTAACTAATGACTACAATTTCATCACACTCGTCGACGCTCGCGACTCTTTATTTTATAACAATAAACGTTTCTCACTTGAAAAGAAATATCATCATTATCACGATGTCATCGTTATGTGCGGATGGTATTTTTAATAAAAATCGTCGCTTTTTCTTACCCTGCTACAGGTAATAACTCAGTTTTCCTACTTTTTAAACTTCGCCTTAAAAGTTTTATAAAAAAGTTCATGCTATTATTACCGTTTGTTTATTGAATAGTGAAATATCTTTCTTACCTATGAATTAATATATATCTAAGAGGCTATCACTCCAGTCCTCACCACAGCTATACAGAGCGACTTTCATTTCATCAACTCCTTCCCACTCATCTACACTAAGTAACTTTTCCTATGGTAATGTTTTTTTAAATATTTTAAGTTATTTTTTATATACACGGGCAAGACAACGTTTACCGGTTTCAGCTAGCCTGAAATTATTATAAAAGAAACTTCTGCTATAACGTGACAAGAAATACGATCTTTTGACATTTTATGTGTTACACCAAATACAGAAGGTGCCAATAATTATTTTTCTTCTTATTAGTAAATGGCAATCTGTTATTAACATACACAATTCTACGAGTGTTGTGTGTTATTTTTCGAAATTTTAATTAGTATTCATCGCATCAACGCTCTAGCAAAATGGCAGTTCTCAAACTTGAACTTTCTAGAGTGTTTTTATGGCACTTTGGATTTAACCTTCCATGCTATTATTTCAAAACACTTCGCTTACGCACAATAATTAAATAATAAAATAAAAATATTATGATCAAATACACAACTTAATTAATGAAAGACAGTCTGAAAACCCGCCAAAACCCGTAATAGGAATTTTTATTCGTATTTTCATCTATTAAATGTACATTAATGTCTTTTGTACATAAATGAATATTTAATAAAGTTTCCACTCTCATTAGAGATCCACGACTTCTATTCGCCAAAGAGAGCAAAAAGGAATGACGGTAAATGTGTGCTAGAATATTTTTTCATGTCATTTCACATTAAAAAATATATTAATTTTGTATGCGCAGTAGGTATATTAAAAACTAGCTGTACCCATGACTTTTTTCGCGTGAAATTCAGACATTTTTATTCTCCCATCCCGTTCTGTCTCGTCCCGTCCCGTCTACCATACCAAATGTCGCCGAAAGTGAGTCAGTAATTTTTTCATGATTTCAACAAATAGACCAAATGTGTTCTGTAGTAGATTCTAAATTCCCTACAATCTCCAATCTGTAGATTTGGCCTGTTAGTTTCTTGTTAATGGTATAGGTTATCTATCTATGTTCTTGTAATGTTCCAAAACAGTCTAAATTTTTAAAAACGAATAATTGTCAGAAATACTTAAATAATTTGCTTACGTAATCACCATTCATAAGACTTCGTCCCATATCATCAAAAATAAACAAAACATGAACCGTCTAATAATAGTTAGAACGAAATAATATTATGTTCGGCGCCATATTTATACCTATTGATATTATAATTGTTCACTACTACCATATCATGAACCATTAAAACAACACTTAAAATTCCTAGATATTATATCAAAATAGTGTTTTCTCATTTACTATGTCTTAGATATTTATTATTTATACACTATAAAGATATTTTATATGTCATTTTATTCAATTTCAATCAATCTATCAGTTTTTTCTTTAGACTAAAACGCATTTACCTATCAAATTTTCTTTCATACTAAAGGTACCGCATGTCATTCAAATTACTATAACTTTTGGTGGAGTCAACCGATTTTAATAAAATAAAATTTTGATGTTACTCCGAAATATAGTGTATAATTATCTTTTTAAGTTTTTAAAATACACTGGGTAGTTTGTAATTGATATCTGCACAAACAAACACACAGATAGACATTTCTAAAATGATAAAAATCTGTTTAATTACCTATTTTTAGTCCCTTGTAATAATTCTTTTCATAATAATCGGAAATGCACAGACTCGTGAAATTTGCAATTTTATTATTAGCATAGATAGTATACTACAATAATATAAAGATAATAATAAAGTAATATATAGATATAGTATGTTATTATTTTATATTCAGTTGGCAGTAAATACCAAGAAAAACATCTGAAATGTAAAATGTTCTTGAAGAAATATTAATTATAGTTTAATAATGAATATATAATACTGTAGCACAGAAATTGCTATTATAATTTTATCATTTAGAGCAATTTATTTTATAATATGTATGGTACGGTAAGTTTATATTTGAGCTAAAAGATATGAAAGCAAAATACCAGCAATGTTTTGTCTTGAATTTGTCAAACATGAGCTTGCAGGTGCAAGCGATTCTGACATACGATTGAAGGTTCATTACTTTGTTATTCTATAGCTTGATTTAAATATCTTAGACTAAATAAAAGTTATACCCAATTATAATTACTTGACCACACAAAAAACATATTTTCAAACTTAAAACAAATTAACAGACCTAATGATAATACTACCTTTTTAATTAAAAGGTAAATTTGAAATAAAAAAAAAATCGTAAAACCACCAACAGTTAAGCGTACCTATAAAATAAATACATTCCACCCCAACTGATAATTCAATTTGGCAGGACGAGTCTCTCAATTATTATATCAACGCCTCCTCATTTCAAAGACTGCTTGCTCCTAATTTGTTATAATTTCATTTGGTATTTCACTCTGATGATGTAAACATTAAAGAGGAATAAAAAGGTTTTATTGGTTGTTCGAGTGATATTATTTTTGTGTAAAAGTTTCCTTTTCAGTGTTTTACCCACACGAGTTGGTTTTATCATGCGACTTAGTTTCGACCCTCATCTCATAATGTCATCGATTATCCTTCCTGTCAGCCAACTACTTACTTTATTCACCCTTTCCCAATACACACGTCTACAAATACGATCATTTTTTATTTCGTTATTCATAATATCAATTTTTATAATGATAGCCATATATTAAATATATTTCAATACCCATTATTTTAATTCTAGGAATCTCATTTCTATTATAGCAATGTGGTTGTGGGCGTTACATATTTAACCTATTTTGAGTTAACTTAGAACGAATACAATAACAAAGTAAAATGTTTCGTGCGTGTTCCTTCTTACTCTGTGTATGTTTACTTATAATGTAGTCTTCATTTTGGAAATCTACATATTTAGTAATAACAGCGATATGTTTTAAATATTATCCAAAGATTTCATATGTATGTATTTGCATAACAAAATTTATGTTTATGAGTTTATGAATCGTTTATAACTCCTTTACGAGAGTGTAAACGAGTTGCAATAACTCGCTTTTGAGATCTACTATAAAAATAAATGTGAGCCTGGCATTAAAAACACCACATTAGAACAGCCAAGACAATGGTGACCCAATACAGCAAAATAAGAAGATCGTAAAAATCTCTGAAAAGAATACAATCCACATGATTTACATATAGGTCTTATACATCTTTTAATACGGTTCTAAATTCTGGTTCATTAAAACTGCAAGTAAGCTTACAATCCAGGTCTTTGAGATCTGGTGTTTACGTCAAACGCTTCAGATAGCATGGTTGGTCTCTCGCACCAACGTGTACGAGAACGTGGAAACTAGATCGCCCAGACCATATAACAATCTGTGTATTCCAAATGCAGCAAAATTTTGGACATATCTCAATGGCAGGATCAGATAAGCCGGAAAATTAGGTTTCAGTAGGAAAAATGGTAAAGAAGGATGTGCAAACGATATATTTTATTTATTCTCCCAGTAAATGCCCGTCAACACTGTTTCCTATTAACGTCAAGATCGAGGCCAAGGTAAAACCGACCTACGGAATCATGATCCTCAGCATTTTGGTTGACCACGGAAAGAGAAAGATAACTTTTATTAATGTAAAGTAAACTACAAAGTACTAATTAAAAAAAGATTCGTTTTAGAAAAATACCAATATAAAATACTAATAAGTGATTTGATCAGTGGACAAATATTGTTTAACTTCATCATTGGTCCTCCAGTGAGATGAAATAAAATATAATTACAATTGAAATCAACAGGTAATTTAATATCTCAATTTTCTTAAAACTAAATCATATATTTATCTTGGATAAGCTAACAGTTTTTCGTATATTTGCTTCACAAACTAAATTACAAAAACTCCAATCATGATCAAATAATTTATCTGTAAAACAAACTATTTCTAAAACGTTTTCTTTGACATTTAGCCTGTTCCCTGAACTCTGTTAAGAATTAATGACGTCTTGGTCTAATATTTAACTTGAAAAGGTATTTATTTTTCGGAACTATTAAGACGTAGAACGAAGCATTGAAATCGGTTCGCGTCTCATTCTCACTAATTTGACTATTAAGAATTCTACGATCTCTATAACAGGCTCCATAAATTTGTAGAGTAAATCATTTGAAGATCCATCCCTAGCCAATTATGTATATCATAAATTTGAACGTACTACGTTGAAACTCATTTTATTTACGTCATCTGCATTTTCAGCTCAATTAACGTGTCAAGATAGAGCTCACCAGCTTCTCGATAATATGGACACCGTAAGACGATTAAAAAGGAGCTTAACTATTTCATGTATTGAAATTTTTAAACTATTAAAATTTGCACATTTCGTTTTACTCTAATGGAAAATGAACGATATTTAGATAAAGTTTTGCAAGCAAATTTTGTCAGATATTTTAAAGTAGAGTTATCAGTTTCTAGCAGATTAATTGAATTATCATTATATTAATTTAAAAAAAACTGTAGGTACATTAATAAAAGACACAACTGAATATGTAATCTAATTGAATCGCAATTTAAAATCACGTACTTATATCTATTAAATCAAAAATCTTAAATTTTGCATTAAATGAAAACGTTATAAAGATAAACCTTTGATAGTTAACATAAATCAGTATGCTATTAGTTATTTAAAAGGTATTTTAGGACATGTAAATAATATACTACGTTATAATAGATTATAAACTTTCGGGACAGGTTAATAGGACAGAAGTTGTAGAAGTTTCTCTCATAGCGCAAGTTACAGATGGTTTTAATAAACTAACTGTATAATAAAGTAACCATAATAAACGGCTGCGTCTGCGTTTCATACATTCTTCACTATGTTTTAGTTTTATTATACGGGACCCTAATTATTTTCCTAAAATAAATTTAGTACTATGATAAAGTAAATGTATTTGTCATACATTATAGCAGTTGCCCGTAAAACTCTGCATTGAATCGGATTTTATTCAAATTATTATGAGTTTTATTTTTACACGTATCCTTAATTATTTTCGAAAATTAAAAGTACCCTAAGTTACCCAGAGTAACTTCAGCTATGTATCAAAAAAAGTCTCCTTAAAATTGGTAAAGCCGTTCCGGAGATTACCCGTTACCAAAACATAGACAGATAAAATTTTAAAATTTGTATCTTTGGTATAGATATCGTATATGCGTTCATATATATTTAGTAAAAAAAAAATTTGACATTACAAACAGAAACTTCAATTTTATTTATTAGTATAGTGTATAATTGGTATTTCATTTATTGGTATACAGAAGGCTGGCGATTTTTAATTTATCGTGGTAAGTAACCAGGTACAAAGGTTTCTTCATGATATTTTCCTTCACTGAGAGCTCATTGTCATTGATCATGTTACCACTAAGTTTAAAAATACGTACGTATTAAAAGATACGACCGCTTACTGTATAAAATAAATAAATCTCATAGGAACAATTACCTACTTAAAATGATGTCCATAAACAAGTAAACAAAAGTATATAGTAATGTTGATGTCAATGGATGCGAGTTATGATGCTATAAATTGTAGATGAAAAGGTGTTTGACGTAAGGGCTTAGTCTGAGCATAAACAAAAATAGACTTTTCGCATATAAAATGCATCATATACTTCGCTTAAATTGATTCAGAGCGCATTAAACATTATAATTTTCAATAGAGCAATATTTGAACATAAACAAATATATACAAACAGTTTAAAAATGTCGTCGAATGTTCTCGTATATAGATACGTAATTGACATTATAATGTATTATTGTAAATTGACTTTATCAAATTTATTTTAATTTATTTAGGAAATGAAATATTTTATTTTCAAAAATTCTATTGAAAAAGAGACTTATTAAATAAAACGCCTAGATGGTATTGCTATCAAGATGGCAGGAAAATATACTATACACTTGGTGCAAGATATACCTAGGTGGGAAACAAAAGCTGAACTAATATTACTCCAGGATTAACAATGCACAGTAAAGCCAAAAGTCCACAGGGTACCGAATAATAGTAAATGAAAATAGACTGATCCCCTTATATCACAGTACATTCTGTTGTCCTCTACTGTGAAACAACAGTATATTTCCTTTCTCGGAACTTAGCATATTCTATCGCAATCCTATAATTTTACATTTTAGCATCGAAGCAGAAATCTCTCCACGGTTGAAAAAAATTACCAAAACATAATAAGATTTAAGCGTTCGTATAATCATAATCCGCATTATCTAAGGCACGTCCCTAACATTTAATAGCGGGTTTCAATATCGAAACCTTAACTTTTAGATTGAGATTAAAGCAAAAATCAGTAAATTATTTTTGTCCAATATAGCTTCTATATCTAGAACGCTCTTACAACCCATATTTTTGTCTGTCTGTGGTGTTGATTATGGTAAAGGCGAATTAAATTAAAAAAAAAATGAAAAGGTGTTAAGATAACTTTAGAAAAGCTTAGGTATTGAATATTTAACATACACATATGCATAACGTAATAAATTTTTTATTATTAATAAATTAATTATTATATTGATAGATGTCACTAGTTCCTAAATAAAGCGGTAATTGATGTATTTAAAAAAATCAATCTATTACTCCGAACCAAACGTAAAAACGACTAATAATAAATAATAGAAAAATGAACGACAAAATTTCCGAAGGAATATAAAAGTCTATTGTTGCAGAAGTAAATAATATTTTTCTTTTATTCAGTATCTTTTTTATGATTCGTTGCCGTCACCTCCAGGTGTACCCGGGATCATTAGGACGAATCGTTGTGTTGTTACGCGCACTAATCACCACTGACTCGTTCCATATAAAATTTTTATTACTACGATTTTACTTATCACAAATAAACCTATTAAGGAATTATATCAACAAACTAAGTTTTAGTTCAAATTTAAAACTTTTTTTTCAGTAATAAATATTTTATAGGTAAATAATGTTTTTATAATTGACTATTTCAATATTATGAAACTGAATCAATTTTAAAATTTTAATAAATCTATTAATTCTGAATAATATTAAATCGACTGAATTAAATAATAATAATATAAATTACAGATTTACTGTTTTATATTTAATAGTAACATTATTATTACTATAATGAATTATTATATAAACATCAAATAATAATAATCAATTACAAGCAAAAGAACAGCTAAACATTGTCACTGAAAAACAAAACAATTCAACATTATGAAAATATAAAGAGAAATGTTTTTCTTTCCTGTACAATATTTACAATGGTATTTACCGGTAGGATTTAACAAAATGGAACGGAATATCATTTTGATACGTAAATAATTGAAAGTTAGATGTGAAATTGGCAAAACCGATTGTTATTTCGGAGCCCTCGATAAGTTTATATATCAATTATGTATATTATATATTCTGATATGCAGAGTAGAGTAGCAGATCGATGAAGCGCTAATGAGCCATGACATGCTCGACTGTCGACATATGTATTGGTGTTGCAACATCACGCTCCACTGCGTCGCATCGGTGCTCGCTAGCTGCTCCTGCTAATGTAACCACACGCTGACAGAATGTCAAAACAATACTGTAAATCAATAAGCATTCAACATTTCTCAATTATTCAACCTACATATCCCACAAAGCCACAAAATTCAAAACTAATAATATTTACGTATGCACATGCTATGTGGATTCCAGTAAATACTGCCATTTCATTGTTTAATAGCTTTCTTGTTTCTTTCTTGTTTTTTCCTGTCATTGATAATATAGTATAGATCAAAACTGCTCAATCCTATGCCCGTGGGCTATGGCTATGGCACTATGGTGTGGCCCGCTTACGATTTTTTAATGGCCCGCGTAAGTAAAGTATATTCCCACCAAGTTGAGTCTTGCGTACGCGGTCACTAACAGAACATATTTATGAAAAACCCTTGTTAGATCTTAGTTGTGTAAAAAATAAATTCCGCATATTAGTAACTAAAACTGTTTGTGACCTATTGTTGCTATCAATACCTAATTTAATGCCTGACATAAAAAACATATTACAACAAAATCTATGTCTTAAATCACATTGATTATAGCTACCGATTACAAACTGTAGTTTTCATTTCGTTCTTTTTTTTTGCTTATGTTGAATTAAAAATATATCTTTTTGATATACCTAGAGATCCCTTGATATCCCTAGGATGTTAATGATCAGTGACGTCACGAACTAAAGCAACAAGCTAGCGGCTAGCGTTTTTGTGCAAGAATTTATAATTTAACTTACTTTAAGGGCACTTAACGCTATTTAAAAAATAAATAAAAATATCCGGAACTTTATTATCATTGTAAGAACAAAATAAAGAACAATATCCTATTTTAGTTAACAACAGCAACAGTTAGTGGCTTCCCAAAAATTTATGAACCGTCCGTTTGGCCCGACTGATAAAAAAATTGAGCAGCCTTGGCTATACCAAGTATAGTCATTAATTGTATGATCAAACTTCAAAAGTGAATAGAATTTATTGAAAAACGTTGCAACACGCATTCCAGACTTTTTTAACACAACATTTTTGCCGAAAAATCATAAGAGGTATATAAATGGAAGAATGTTGATAGCCTTAAACAGTTTCAGTTTGCCTTCCATCCATCCAACCGTACAGTTTACATTAGCAACTTTTAATGTTAAAAGTCATTACCAGTTTTCAATGCCGTCTGCTATAATCCACTAACTCCATTATTTCATTTCACCATTTGTTTTACTTTATTTTTCTGCAATACCTAGTTTATTAATTATTGAGTGATGTTTTATTACGTCACCTCAGATCTAATTCTTAATTTCTTTATTTAGATAATTTTCCATATCTGATTTTTTATTTCTTAAATCATAGTCAGTTGTATCGTTTATAATGTATAACCTGTATTCGGAATCTGCTACTGAGAATTGTTTTGTACTAAATAACCGATACAAACCGGTTATCCAGGTAATCAATTTATTTAGAAATAAGTACATACATTTAAGGAATTAAACTACGGGTTCGTGGAGACAGAGTGCACACGCCCTGTACAAAGTCCTTGCAGGGACTTTGGTTGAGTGCATGCAGGATCGCAAGGCTAATTATAACTTTGCCCAATGATTCAGTATTGCCCCACATCGTGGCTATTGTAGTAGTTTCTTGATTAATCTCCCTAGTTTCGCCAATTTGGGTTCTATAGATTTTTTTTTCTTTAATTTTATTATTTTTCTGTAAAGTCCTTCTTACTTAATTTTAATTAATGTAATTGTATTAATGGATATTAATTATTGTTATATAGTATAAATTTGTCGACTTTTCATATACACTATCTAGGTTATAGTAAGAAGAAGCTATATTTTTCTGAGTCGAGATGCGGATAAAGCGGAAGCGGAGGGGCAGGGCGGACGATGTCGCCGACGTCTCCCACAGTTCCCGTCCGAGAGAACACATTACTCAATTCTCTATCTGATGCCGTCTGCTAATTGACTAGAAATTCTGATAGACGCTATTTTTGTGACGCTTCTAATAGTAAAACTCTAATCGACTTTTCTTTAACAGAATATTAAATATGCATTTAAAGTTCTTTAACAATTAATTTATAATTCTTAACAATTTATGTCTATTTTGTCCGTTACTAATCTCGAATCTGACAATAAAAATATTTTTGTCTGTCTGAGCGTATGTCCTGATTTGACGCTAAACGGCTTGACCGATTTTGATGAAGCTTTGTACACAGAAAGTAATTTATACAATGTAAAGATTTCTAATTTTATTTTCATAATTCGTAAAAAAAATTAAGAAAAATTTCAAATAAAAAACGGGTTCTTATAAAATTTTGTGTGCATTAAGTATTTGATAATTAGCGATGGGTAAGTTACAAAAAGTATTAATATCATATGTAATAATTATAAAAACATTAATTTGAATAAAATGTAGTTTACGGGAAGCATGTGTCTCTCGGTATCTGATAAGCTATGCAAAACAAAACAAAATCAAGGCATCCTACATTTAAATTAAATGATAAACGCCTACTAAAAACAAAACATTGGGATTTATTAGAAAACTATGCAACAAAAATTAATCTAGCAAAAATTATAGTTACCATAGACTCGCACGTCTTTTTTTCAATATTCAATTTCTTTCTTCTTTTTACATCTGAATACTGAACATCTTTAGCGGATATTAAGCTTTTTTGCATACTCATATTACTTCCTATTAAAGAACCTTTGTTCGACGTCAACCATGGAACAAATTTATAATTCGTCTATTATTTATTGTTAAACGGAAGGTTCTTTATTAGTTACTTTATAAGAAAAAAATATGACTTGAGCACTTACCTGGCGTTTACGCCAGCTTGCCATCGTTATCCTATTGCCTTCCTATTATCTTATTTTTATGGGTACTCGACACATTAATATATTATTGTATTTTTTTAATTAGGTAATTATCTAAAGAATAGATATTTTTGTCCAAGACTCATCGGTTAAGAAATCGTAGAGCAAGTTAACAAGCTTCCTTACAAGTTAATAAACTATGTACTTGAATTCTAAGGATATATTATGAATGAAAAGAATATAATCCGAAAAATCTAATAAAACTTCCAAATCCAAAGGCAAATTTTATTCATGGTCCAACGTATACACAATGAGCGGACCCTTTCAATGTAAAATTTGGCATTGTTATACTTAGCATATATTACAATATTTACAAACTCTCTATTGAACACTTGTTTAGCTAGCTAGGAAGGTCATGGCTGCCACAATGAGTGCCAGACGCAGTTTTGCGACAGCGTGTCCCGTGTGTGCAACACCAGCACCTCCCGCTGCCCTGGCACGGGCACTCCCACCCGCTTCGTTACGACAACTGGCTCCACCACTTGCCGCACTAGCCAAGCTACGGCCACGTAGTTTTAGCGGTGATATACAAAAATTTTCCTCAGCGAAGTCTGACATCAGTGCAAGTGTATTGATAAGAGGGTCTCGTCCACACTCACAAGGTAAATGATTTCCACGAATTACTATATTCTCTACTTCTAGTACGACCGCCTCCGGTGACTCTAACATGTGGTTACCAGTTAGTTTGAAAAGCCGAACGCTGTTATTTTGCACCAGAGAAAGTTCTTCAATACCATCGATTTTATTGTTACAAATTTCCAAAGTGTCCACGTGTTGTAACCCATCAAATGCTCCCATACGTATGATACCTAGATCTGACTCCCTTAAAGCTAGCTTTCCGACGTGCATAAGTCCTCTAAAAGTATCCGGGAGTAACGCTGGAAGATCCATATAAGCTAGTTCAAGTACTCCAATACCTTCGAGCCCCGCAAACGCTTGTGCCTCTATAGATTTTATTCCAGATGGCAATTCTATTAGAGCTACATCGTTGAGACCGGAAAACGCATGAGTCAGTATACGTTTAATCGGATTGTTTCTAATCGAAATAAGTTTTATATAGTTAGTCCCTGCAAATGCGTAGCCCTCAATTTGTGCAATCCTATTATGTGTAAGAACAATGGATGTAATGTTCTGAAGTGCAGCGAAGGCGAACGCATCAACGGTGGCCAGTGGAGTGTGCTGGATATAGAGTTCTCGAAGACGAGGCAGACCGCGGAAAGCGAAGGGTCGTATACGCGTCAGATTACACGCGTCGAGAACAAGACGCCGCAGCTGTCTCAAGTGTGCAAAAGCATCAGACCGAAGCACACGTAAATCAGCACGTGATAGTGATAGTTGTGTCACAGTTGGACTCAATGCTGAAGGCACACCTCTTAGTGTTGCACTGTTACATACTACCTGTAAAAAAATTAAAAGATACTCAGATAAATGTGGAGCGACGCGTGATTTACAAGTCATATAATCATGAAGAATACAATTTCTCATAAAATATTGAGTTCTATCCTATGAGAATCTAAGTGACACTGTCATTGTTTGAAGTGTCAGTAAAATTAATCCCTCACAAAATATCGCTACCAAGGCAATCAAACCAAAATCCATATTTTGATTGAATCCCATCCAAACTTAAGCTGCGCAAATAATCTACCAAAACAAATATCAATTTGATTCAACCGTTCAGACAGCCATAATCGAATTAGGTGGCCATATATAAATATCTATTATTGCAGTTTAATTTAGTGTAGATCCCATTCGGAATATTCATAGATGTTGTCAAGTCGTATGAATTTAAAATTCAAATGCAAAGTGTAATAAATTAAATAAATTCATGATTTCACTGGTATGACAACTTTCACATTATTTTGTTCATTATAATACATGTATTTCGCATTAACAATAATGAGGTTAATAAATAGTAATCTTATTGACTGTACTGAATTTGGAATTTGTCAATATAATAATATTGATATGACCTGATGTTTAGTTTGCGGTTACCTACTTATAATGACTGTCATATTAATGTCAATTTTATAAAACAAATAGAAAACTGTACGTTTATTAAATATTTCATAAATTCAGGTCGTGTTAAGTAAAGTTTAAACTTATTTACGAGTAGCTTATAATTTTATCTTTATTTTTTAAGTGACGTCACATTTAAAACCAAAAAAAATGAGATGTTTGCGATGCAACCAATATAAGAATAAACATGCAATTTTACCAGCACGTATGTATTACAATACCTAATCGTATTAGAAATGATAAAATAAATACAAGAAAAGAAAGCAGAGATGCTAGAAAGTGTAATTTATATTTTAATTATAACGTATATTCTTTTGTTCTGGATGCGTGAAATTATATGAATATATTGAATATATAAAATAAGCGAAACTAAGATGCCGAGTGAATTGACAACGATTCTTTATAACTAAATAGGCTTTGCTCGTAGATAGCATTAGAAAATTTTCATAACCACTGTGAATGTATCGAGAAACTAATCAGTCAGAGCAAAAAAAAAAATTGCAAGTATAGAAAAAATGCTACATTTTATCTACCTTTGCCATGATCAAGGCGTCATAATTATACACGATTTACCTGTGACTGTGAAAGGCAGATGCAGTGTGTAGGACATGGCGGCATAAGTGTAGCGAGTGGTGTCATCGATTGTGTATGTCCACAGTCTACTCCAAGCAGCACACACCAGGCTATCGTCATCACCACCCACTGCATCATCCATCTACACACATATTAGGATAATTCTTAACATAACCATTACGGCTGTGAACTTATTTAGTAGACTTATTTACTATATCGATTACCCATAAAAATAAGGCAATAGGAAGACAATATGAAAATAATGGAAAGTTGGTGTAAACGCCACGTTAATGCTGAAGGGGTTAATAGATTTTGTGTTTAGAATAGTTACTCTTTTTATTTTACTAAATAATCTGTAATTATAAAATTGCCCAATGGTGTTCATGGCACGTTCATGGATGAAAGAGATTTGCAAGGCGAGGATGACTAACCAAGTTGGTAAGAATCTTTCTAGGCGACCCTATCTCGACCAAATCGAAGATGTTGAGCGAAAGACATGTGTCAGGATCGTAGAAGATGAAAGGATCTAGTATCTACCTATCCTTATGGACGTTATTTTTACTTCTATACTAATAAATAAATTTCAAAGTGTATATTTGTAATGCCATGATTAATTTTTTTTACTAAATAGAGATAAATTTATACACGATACCTATACCAAAAATACAATTTTGAAAATTTTGGTCTGTCTGTCTGTTTGTTCCGTGTAATCTCCGGAACAGCTGGACGGATTTAGACGGGACTTTTGAAAATAATTAGGGATATGCGTTAAAACTCATAACGAAATTGATTAAAATCCTGTTCAATGCACGGTTTTACGGGCAAGTGCTTGAATTTATGAGGCATATTTTTACTTTATCTTAGTAACAAAAAAGATTAAGGTTCCATATAAAAAATAAAACGAAGTGAAGAATATATGAAACGCGGACGCAGCCGCGGGCACACAGCTAGTGTAATAATATTATTCTTACTGATTTTTTTTCCATCACAACACAATAATTTAATTACCTAATTTTATTAACATATGATGTCTAAGGAGATTGAAATATAAAAATGAGACATATTTATCGAATACCAAAAAAAAGCTATTTATAGAATATTTAATTAACCCCTTGAGCACTTACCTGGCGTTTACGCCAGCTTTCCATTTTTTTTTTTTTCCTATTGACTTATTTTACGGGTACTCGACACTTTAAAGCAATTTCTACACTAACGACATTTTCAATATACATGTCAAAACTGGTAAAAAGACCACATGCTATTGGTGTATATTTACCTAATAGTAGTAAGAATATTTTATAAAAATTAACATCATACTTTCAAATATTCTATTATGTACTTTAAAAAAGAAATTTTTTTGTTACATTATTTAGTTATATCTCATTTACTTTCTATGCTTATGTTTTTATAATTAATTCTAGCCTGTTCTTAGTATTTAATTTAATTTTGTATTAAAATTGTATTGAATTAGTCTCAATGATAATAAGATACTAAATTTTGTTTTGTTTAAAAGCTGTATAAAACAGTAAACAGAAAGGTTTCACTTAATTAAATATCGGTTAATTAAATTAATTACCTGTTATTGTACGAATATATATGTACCTATTTAACATAGAGGACACTGTTATTTTTATTTTTTACCCTAGCTATCACTGTTGACCGCAAAGGCCTTTACAGCTTCATCGTGACTTTGTGGGCGAGTGCTGAAGGCACTCAGCCACAAAAGGTAACTAGCACAAGGGTTACCAAAACGGTATGAACCTCGGCTTGGCCCGAGTGTGAAAATTCTCTAGCGGAATTTTGATCCTAGCTAAACAGGACACTGTTTTAAATTACCCAGAATTTGACGTCCTTGATACAGTCTCACGACTGGTACGGACGTCAACGTACTATATTTTACTGTGAATCTTCTGTTATGAATTATTATAATCCCGAAGTAAAAGATTTATAGGTTATAATTTTTCTCCCTAAATTAATTAATTCAAAAGTCATAATGTCACAAGAATGAGATTTAACAATAATCCCACCCACATCCATAAAATTGCACTTGGATTTGGAAAATATTAAAAAAAAAACAAAGTAGTAGAAATCAAAATTTTTACCAATAAATAATTGAGATACTTTCTGAAGAGCGCAAAAGGCTTCACAATTCTTATATATAAGAAAATAAGCTATGGGGTTAAAATTCGTATCAGGAAAGTGTTTACCTTTTTGAAATTTTAAAACTGTTTTGTAACTGTGTACCTCTCAGATTATCAGATACAATACGAATAATAATATGGAGTTCGGTTATTTTTTTTATTATAGAAAAGTAAATTAACTCGATACGTTTTTCCTGATCTTTTTGAACAATTAACAGCTATGAAATGCACTAGTGTCTTTTTCTTTAAGTAATTTAAATCAAAAACTGTTAAGAAAATGTATTTTCTAAATTATGTTATTAATATTAGGCTAGAAATGTCGTATTTTATACCTGAATGTGAAGGCAGGCGCCATGGGCGGGCGCGAAAAGGGCGCTCCGCCCGTCGCGTGCCCTCACCTATACACCTCCATCACAGAGCAAAGACCTGTCAACAATATAATTAAACTGTTAATCATAGTTACTTGAATTGATTTATGTGTTATGTACTAGTCAGTGACAAGAATTACAACCGTTGTTAACAAATACAATTAATAAACAAGACAACAAGGTTAACTAATAAACTATAGTCCGTCGAGTAAATGTAATTATGTTCTTTTAGGAAGTAATAAAATCCACTGGATAATTAGTATTTGTCTTAGTAATATTTTAAACATTAAACTGACACAAAACTATTATTCGATTTATTTCGTCATATACCTCAAAATTTACCTCAAAATAAATCAAAAAATCCTTTATTCAACTATGTCTCTAATAAGGCGCTTATAAACGTCAAAAAACTACCACCTGTTCGGAAAACAACACAGTCGATAATCTTACTATATCTTTACTATACAAAACGTAAAAAAAAAATTTATAAGTCCCTAAATAGTTTTCATTATTGTTAGTAAGTTTTTGTTTATTCAAAATATTTCATTTTAGTAAGATGTTAGTCTTTCGTGTACAATTTAGCTGTGGTTTTGTTTAAAAGCGAATGCGTCTTGGCCGGAAGGCGTAATGGCGCACTAGGGGACCGTTTATACGAAGGAAATTTTCGCACGACGTACCACAGAACATGTTCGTACAATTTTAAATTTTTGGCGTACGACTCTGGCATTATTCAAAGTGTTTTGTATCACAAGGAAGCGAGACTGACTTTTGTAAATCATTGATACTGTTTGAGCTTCATCATATCGGTTGTGTTTAAAGGTACTTTCAAATTTAATTATTGTTATGTAAATAAACTATTTTATGTCGATAGAAAAATATTTTAGTAACTAACATCGTTCTCAATTATTATAAAATACTTATAATATTAATATATACTAATAAATAAAATTGGAGATTCTGTTTGTAATGTCAAAATTATTTTATTTTACAATATAGATATGAATGTGTATATGCAGTGGAAATGAGAAGTCTGAGAAGTATAGCTGGAGTGAAGACGATTGACAAAGTCAGGAATAGTATGATAAGGGAACGCTGTGGTGTGGTAGAGGATGTGCTGACCAAAATAGAGAAAGGTATGCTTAGTTGGTTTGGGCATGTAGAGAGGATGGATGATGAGATAAGATTAACGAAATTAATTTATAAGGCGAGGGTGAATGGGCAAGTCGGTAAGGGTCGACCTAGGCGAACGTACCTAGACCAAATCAATCATGTGTTAAATAAAGGCCAGGTAAAAAGTACTCATAACCGACGAGCATGTATGAAAGCGCTCATGAAAGTAGAGGAAGCGAAAGAGGTATGCCAAGATCGTAGCAAGTGGAAGGACGTAATCTCTGCCTACCCCCACGGGAGAAAGGCGTGATGATATGTATGTATGTATGTGTATACGATACCTGTAACAATTTTAATTTTTTATTTATTTTCTGTCTATAATATCCGGATATCTATAATGTCTGTAATATCCGGTACGGCTGGATGGATTTTGACTGGACTTTTTTGGTAGATATCTGAAATTACTTCGGGTAACTTAGGGTACTTTTAATTTTCAAAAATAATTAGGGTTCAGCATAAAAAAAAATTCATAAAAAATTGAATAATATCCGATTCCATGCACAATTTTACGAGCAAGTTCACTTAAGATTATGAGAAATATTTTTACTTTATCTTAGTCATTAAAAAAAGTACAACGCAGTAAAAAATATATAAAACTCGGGCGCAGCCGCAGGCACACAGCTGGTAATCAATATATGCAATTAATAATATCAGTCAGAACTCACGATACAAATGTATGATTTATTACTGAAATGAAAGTTATTATTTTAGATAAATTAAACAAAGTATATCAATGATTATTTCTCTCATAATCTATATACGTATATTTTGTAAATATATTATTAGCATAAAGAAATAAGTTCATAATATTTTTATCTTCTTTCAACTGTTTTATTTTTGTTTAATAGTTATTGATGATGAGCTTTAGTATTGGTATCAATAGAAAATATGGAGAAGGTTCTCTTTTCCTCGAAATTTGAATAACGATCATAGTGTCATTTCGACTACTAGACGAAACCTGTCTAGATAAAAACAATAATTCTAAAATATACTAACAGTAATGGGACAAAAGAAGCGGATCAGTTCCCTCGGGGCTGATGTCACCGTCCGCACTGCCAAGTGTTCGTTTTCAATTTCCGTAACTAGTATGAATTACCCATTTCAGTTTTACTTCGATGTGACGGTACAGAACTTTTTAAATATTTACTAATCTTTATAATTATAAATAATTTACATTTCTATAAATATATAATAATTAAAATTTACAGAAATAGTTTAATTTATATTTCTTCTTAACAAACACCGCAGAGGTAATGAGCTCGATTTCCGAGTCTTTTAGGACTTTTCGGTAGAGCACTTAAGTAGCCAGCCGGGAGAGTGGTAGCTAACGCAAAGAGACCAGAATGCTGACTGCTACATGAGATGTAAATTACAAGACATTTGCCCTAAGTTTACGGTGGTTAAGGGTAACTACGCCTCTCGAGGTTCCGTACAGAAGCCACGTACCTGCATGGGATGTGAGGTGCAGTATGATGCGTGATATGCTACTGAATGAAAGTGAACTGCGTCGCACTGGCAGTAAGTTCAAGAGCTTCCCCAGTAGGCGATCTGATTACATCCAATGCCGCTACCGGTAGGGAGAGCTACCTTTAGATAAACTGTTTTGAGTATGATTTCACAAATTGTATTTTAACATGTCCCACTTTTTGGTGTAAACTATTAACAAACATTATTGACAGAAATAAACGAAAGGGCGGTAGTATAATGAAAACATGCAGGACAAAAAATAGCACCTGCTTAAAATTTCACGAGTACTTTAAAGAACATTTATTATACTAAATACTCTGAGATGAATAAATAAGAAGATTAAATATGAGGAAGGTGTCTTTAATAATAATTAAAATATATATAAAAAAACAATATTATTAAAATGATACTAAACTGTTAATTTTGTCGGTCACTAGTATTTGTAGTGTTTTTTTTTTAATTAATATCTAATCGGATTTTAGGAGTACTAGCTCTGTGCCCGCGGCTTCGCCCGCGTTTCATATATTCTTCACTGTCGGTCTTCGCCTTCGCCATATATTCTCCTGCGTAATATAGTTTTTAAACAATTTATACTTAAATCTAACCTAAAAAAACAAAAGAATGAAGAAAAATAAGAGTATTTTGTTTTTATTAGCAGAAAAAATGTATATAAGAGTAAATTAGAAAGGGTCGATGCAATCTAAAAAATAAATAGCCTATAACCATCTACGAAAAATGGTTGTAGTCCCATCCCTATACGTTCAGTAGTTTTGAGCTGATGGTGCGTCAAAGAAGCCCCATTTGACCTTTTATATATATATATATATATATATATATATACATTGCTAAGTATACACTACACGTTTGTGCATTTGTGTATTTTGGCTTATTGGAAATTGTTGGTCAAATCGCTGTATAATCTAAGTAAAGAACTTGTCCAAATTTAACATTATATACCTAAGCTATTAGTCATTGATTTATAATTCATAATTTATAGTGATTTAGTAACTAGCCGGATCGTTGAATGCAATAATTTGTAAAATGTTTACTGTTCAATAAATCCCATTTGATACACATGAATCAGAGCCCTGCATAAGTTTAATTGATTTCCGGCTCTATATAAACAATCATAGAGTCGAGGGTCGTGTCCTAAAAGCAAGGATAGATTACCAGTGTTTATAGCCTGTGTTATTTTTTAGTTCGATTGTGATAAATAATTTCTCACACTCGCATGCGGGTTTAATTGTCGCTTTCTGTTAAGTCTTTTCACTTTAGTATTTTCTAATAGCTACCTTATTCAAATAATATCATTGACGTATTCACTGTTCAAATATAGTTATTTTATGTTCTATAAACAACAATATAAAATTAATAAGATCTTTTAATACTTTACGATTGACCGTTTAAGAGATAGAATGCAGTGATTATGAAAAAAGTGTTGTTTTCAAGTAGAGCTCTAATTTAACTAATTTTTCAAAAAGAATATACGTTTTATTATATGGTGATAACCATATGTCGCTTTAGTTCGTCTCGTCTTTTCATGCAATAGAATTTGAACAAGTATAAGATGCGTATACAATGACATTTTTACTTAGTCAAACTAAATACCTAATTATATAAATTAATAAAATAAAAATACCCTATTTTATACTAATAAAACTTTTTTTCCTCATCTTCTTTTATTTAAGTATGTAATGTAATATGTAATGGTTTGTCTTTTCTAGAATACGTATATAGTTGTAAAACAAAATTCCTTTGATGTCAAAGAGTACGTTTTTTTGCTCATTCTCATTTTCAAAGCCACTGGCTAATAATAAGTTATACATTTAAAAGTCTCTATGCAAATTAAACCGTAATAAAGCTATTTTAAAACATCAAACACAGAAATTATATCAGGTGCAAATCAGGTCGTAGGATTACTATGAAGCAAATACCCACAAATCATTTTTATATAAAATGTTTCTTTTTTAATAAAACCAATTCACTTTTCAGCTTTATATGTGTATATATTTTAATAGATAATACACACCGAAGGCACGTAACTTATTATAGAAATGTTCTTCTCCCTAAAAATCTTTACAAATGTGTAACTTATTTGAGTACATTTGGATATAACGCGCAAAGAGAACTTCAAAGCGGGACGAGGATAAAAGAAAATATTAACAGATAAAATTTATAGAAAAAAAAACAAAAACATATAAAATAATGATATAATAAGAGTCAGTCTTTGTAGCGCGATCACAGCTTTAAAAACAAAGCAAAACGAACAATTGAGTAATATCGTTTACACAAAAAGCCAAAATACAATTCTAAATTTACCGAAGAGACTTTAGTAAATATGTCGGTTAATCGAATTTATACCTAATGCTCCACAGATACTGCAGAGACTTTAATTTGTCATTATTACATTAAAATACAACTTTTCATATAACCACATTTCGGTACATTAACTCCTGATATATCACCAGTCTGAATCTAAAATAAGCAATTTATATAATACATATTATAAATTTAAACAACTCATCTAAAATAAGTAGAGAAAAAAAATCACTTAGGTTAAAATATAGTGGACACTATGTTTCTTATTAATTTAAATTGCTAACATAATTATAACAATTATTTGTAATGCCCTTTCATTAATGAAGATATTTATTTACTGAAAACTTACACGAGATAAGAAATTATAGGCCTAACGAATATTTCCAAGGTGATTGAAGACAGTGTACGCGTTGCCACATACACACATTGGCTGGGCTGCAATTTAGATAAGACATGCATGCCCCGAACCTGCGCCATCCTCTCAACCTAACCGGTCGAGGCCCTAGGAATTATATAGATGTAGTGTTGGGTTGGTTGCATAATCTAGCTCAAGCTTTACAGAGATAACATTACAGATTAAATCTAAGTTCCCGTTCTGAGATTGCGCTACAATTTGAGATGGAATGTTTGGGGCTAATACCTAGTATTTATTGTAAGGAAACAAAACTTTTTAATTATAAACAAAACCTACTTCAAAATTGCACTAAAAAGTAAATAAATAATTTCTTTATTAATCTACTTCTGCTATCTTCGATATATCGTTTGTTTTAATATCATTAATAATTTTAAAATCGGTGCCAGCTTATGGATAACAAAGTGGTGTGAATGTACGTTGTTAATTATATTCTATTTAAATTAATTGTTCCTTAAAATTAGCTTAGTCCTTAGCATAAGTTTATTTAAGCCTATATGTAATTGTAATGAAGTTAAGTCAGCTATTTCCATTTATAAATGAGCATATTGGTTATCTCTAGTTAACTTTAGTTAGCACTCCACAATTTACGGAGAAATTACGTAACAAACATTAATAAAAACAAACAGACGATTTTTTGAAGTCGATTAAAAAGGCATCATAAGGTATGTACTACGCTCCGCCAAAACTCAGCGACAAAGAAAAAAAAAAATTAATGTAATAATAACCATAAAAACAAATACTACATATTTTATACTTTTTGACATACCTATATATATTTTGTAATAAGAAGAATTTGAATGTGAATGAATGTTGAATGAAGAAGTTTTGTATGTAAATTGCTGTACTCACTCATGACCATCACAACTATGCCTTCAATATTAAATAGTACTCGCGTTGCTACGTTCTCGTTTAAAGGGTTTGATGTCAAAGTGTTCAGGTAAACCAGATATTACAACGAGAGATTCAAATGTTAATGCTTCAATACTTCTCACTTAAGGGACACGAACAAAGAATAATTAAGTAGATACATGAAAAACAGAACTCGGTAATCAACTGATATTTACATAACTTTCCATTACACAATGAATAAGATATGAGTAGGTACTTAATTAGACAAGCAGCATCCAGTTACCTTTAATAAATTATAGCAATTATCAAAAATACACTACAGAACAAATATTAGATTACATACTAGCTACCATGAAAATTCATACACTTAAATCTGTATCCCTTTAGTATCGGTTAGTTTCGTGTATGAATTACTTGAGAACCAGGAACAATAGGCGCGTTACCACTTTTTTCGAGTTCGGTACTTCGTTTCATGTCTAATGATATTCAGTTCAAGAGCGATGAGGATCGGCGGTAAATGAAAACCTATCAACATTCGTTATGTTCATATCAGTTTACATCTACCATGACTAAAGTCTGCGTAGAACTGGATATACATTGCTAATCCTAGAACGCGACGCGCCTTAATGTGACACTAAGATGGTTTTAATACAAGTGTAAATGGTCAGGTACGAAAGCTCTCCACGCAAAATCCTGGATCATAACGTCAACATCGTCTAACATCGGGTAAGGTTGTGTAAGCACTGAGTCTATATAATTTAAAAATGATAACGTAACACACTTTTTCATAGTAGTTAATCAGTAATAATAAAAATTACCATTTTCAATCCAACTAAGACATTACGTTCCTGGAACAACATAAGCACCAAACAAAGTTGTGAGCAGCAGTACTTTAATATCATCGATGTATTGAAAATTCTTTTCAATTATCATGCATCTAGGAACACTGTGATTTTATAATCAGACAATCTTCTTTGCGTACGATGATAGTAACATTTCAAAGTTGCTTTGTTAGGCCTTACAGATTTCAATTAAAGGTTGCAACAACACAGAAAAATGATCTGTTATATATTTATTTTGTTTAAGTAAAGTACTCTGATATTTACTTTTAAACTAAAGTGACCCCCTTAAACACGTTAATCTAACAAGGCCATTACACTGTTGCGTAAATGAAAATGATATCGTGACGCGAATAACAATTCTGTCTTATCCATGCGGGTTAAGCTTGACTGACATAATTTACTGACGAGGACGCATGTGCTTACTTTATAAAGCTAACTTTCATCTGCGTAATTTACTGTATGTATATTGTATAGTAAGACAGACATTGCATGTAAAATATGTTAATTGAAAACGATCTTTCTAGTTTAATTTTGGTTGATAACACATACCATTCATAAACTTATGTAATCAGTAGAAAATTGCGAATATTCATATATTATTTGTATTACTATAAAACACTTGACTATCGTCCTAACACTAAAGCGAATTTCCCATGAACATCTATTAAGAAAATTTGATAAGATTACTAAAAAAATATGCATGAACATACATAATGCCTTAATTTAATGCGATTAATAAGTGGTGCATTCCTTAACACTTAATAATTTTGTTATATACTGAGGCAAATAAAAAAAATAAACATTTTAACACCATATAGGATTAAACTTAAAGTAATAAATATTATAACTGACTGTGTACATTTAATATTTTGAAATGTACTTACATTAATAATTTGCCGTTGATATCTTACAGATTTAAAATTATTTTTCTTATGTAACCAATATTTTTTAATTGAAAATTAAAACAATTAATTACTTTAAAAATGTAATGTAATAAAATAAAAATATATCCTACAATTGAATGTAACGTTGTGTTAAGTCAACATGTTATTATTACGATTAGAAACGCAAACACATGACAACAATAATTTACACTTAAGCCACATTACATTTAGGCACGTTGAAAATGTAAAATTGTTTTTAGACTTACATATACGACACGTGCAACAAAACATTTTCCATTCCCCTAAGATAAACGTCCAAATAAAGAACGGTGTTTGCTGACAGATATAATCTTGCACAGACGCAAGTATGAGATTACGCATGCCTCTGTTTTCCCTAAAGTTACAAATTAATGCCTTAAGTTTTCTTATAAAGTTTGTGGATTGTCTGTGGTTACAATAAATATAACAGAGTACCTAATACGAGTACATTACACATTTATAATTCATGGAAACGATAAAATAATAAGAATGTCTGAATGATATGAATTATTTGCTAGATAAATAATTCTTTCGCATTCGATATGACAGATCTTATAATGCCCTTAAATTTGGTATCCTGTAATCGAAGTCACACCAGAGACCTGTCGCCATTTCATCCAATCTGAGTTGATTATTTGTCTTATTTCGCGGTCGATTTCTCCGTCACACTGTAAGAGTGACCCGAGGTAGAGGAATTGAGAACAGACTGGTTTTGGTGTTCCTCCGAATGTTATTGGCTTAAGACTGGAGCGATGATGGCGCAGTGGATAGTGTGGCCGGATCCCGCGTCAATGGACCTGGGTTCAAGGCAACCTATCCAACTCTAAACCAGCCTTAGCTTTCGGTGAAGGTAAAGATCGTTAGGAAACCATAGCATGGTGGTAGGGCATTTTAAAATAATGCCCGCTTGGATAGTTACCACATCGAAGTTGGCTGTGACACCAGTTGCAGACCGAACCTGAGTCCTACATTTGCAGTACATGGCTTGAATCACCTACAGGTATTTCCCTGGCACTCCTTTCTTCTTAACTTACAAATTCACAACTTAACAAGAGTTTACGAAGAACCCGGTCGAATGCCTTTTTAAGGTCAACGAACACCATATGTGTGCCGCTCTGTACTTTTCGCACACTTGACGAATCGCAAAAACGGCATCCGTAGTCCCGCGATCAGGGATAAAACAAAATAGAATAGGTATAAATATCAAGCTTTGAAAAAACTAGATATAGTCGACGTCGAGCAACGGAAAATAATTTTGCTATTTGTGAACGTGAAGGTGAACGGTCTTTTACCTACTTCAATTTATTTTATTAAAAACATTTTGGTAGTTTATACTTTGTATATCCAACTGCGTGATTGAATCAAAAATTACGCAAATCGCAGAAGAACCAAAATAACTGATATTGTCCATTGATCGAAGAACACATGCACAGTGAGCCCAACCGATTCTCGAATGGTTACCGTGTACTGGAAGTCGCAACTTGGGTAGGCCCTGAACAAAGAGATCGACGATCTGTTGAAGGTCGCTTGAATACGCTAGATGCGGGTGGCGCAAGACAAATCTTTGTGGAGATCTTTGGGGGAAATCTATGTCAAGTCGTGGACGTTTTTTTCGTGTGACTGGATATTATTACACTGAAACCCTGGAGGTGTAAATAAAGAAAAAAAACAGGGAATATGGTTAGCAAATGTTAATGAAAAAAAAATAAAAACAAGAATAAACAAAAAGAAAAAATCAGAATAACAAAAAATAATAAAATTATACTAGAGTCCTCTCACTCGACTAAGAATGTTTAAATGTCTCAGAGCGTGGAAGGATTAACTTATAAAGAAAGAAATGATGAGAAAAAAAAAGAAAAGTTCATGTAAGGTGTTGGACGACCAACAACCACGACCAGGTTATGGTACCGTCTTCCTGTCAGCGTGTTCCCTCCTTTATATGATATTGGATCCTTCAAAAGAGGCGTGAAGAGGTATTTAAGCAGGCCAGCCTGACAGTGGTGACTGGCAGTGAATTCTGTTCAGTGTCAGCCGCCGCTGTTTTGGATTGTACTGTACTTACCATCAGGTCCAGTGCAGTCACTGTGCTGTGCATTATAAAAAAATAAAAACTAAAATTAAATAAAGGTAAAGTATAAGGTAATTGAAGTAAGTGTAGTCTTTAGCTGTTGGCCGTAGGGCTCGAAGACTAAGCACCGAGCTCCGCAAGGCTCTAGCTGTGACCCAGTTATATCCCCCAAGAGACAGTATTGAACTGCTGACTGAAAGAGTGGACAACTAGATAACAGAGCTCCGCGATGCTCGTAGCTGTCGGTCAGTTACCTCCACCAGACAGCCCATAATTCGAACTCCGTGGATATTAGCTTGACCACGTTAAGCCCGTAAATTAACAACTGAAATAAAAAATCTCCATACATCGGGGTTTGTGATATCTCCAGCAGTGTAGCTGAATCCAGCGCTGCATTCAACTAGCAGTAGACTTAGTGTTGGTGATTACCAGCAACACATTGTATAAAAAAACTGGTGATCCTGGTGGCTCGCACAGTCAAGTCGGAAAGAAAAAAAGAAATGCACGAGCCCGAATTAACCATCTAACAAAAAACGCTTCATCGCATGACAGCCCGAATGATTTTAAAATATTATAATTATCACTTGGTTAATTAGTCTCCCATTGGAGTGGATAGACTATCAGTTCGCCAATTGCTAACGCTGACAATTAATTATTATTTAAAAAATGAAACCTACCGTTTGGAATTCCACTCAATGATAATGCCAAATTCATAATATTTTGGCTATGTCTCAATCAATATAGTCAACATACACACGCTATCTCAAATTTTGTGTACTAGATTATAAAATTACATAACCGCAATGCGCGTTAATTTCAAATAATGAGTAAAGACTAAGAATAAACTGTCGAGCGTCAGAACCGTAATGCATTATACAGGTTATTAATCTTCAAATCTGATATAAATTACCGTGCAATAACGTCGAAATCGGTGATACAGGTCGTGACAAGTTAAAAAACTAATATAAACAGACGTAGAACAATATTGTAATTGAAGTTGCAATGCCGTAGCTTTATATTTTGTATTCATAAACTCCAAAGTTATCCTGTAAAAAGATTGTGAATAAAATTACAACGTTGTTATGCTTATCGATTGGATATTCGTAAAAAAAATGTTTGTATATCAAGTTACACTAATTTTGATTGACAATTTTCATTTTTTGGTGAATTACTATGCCCTTGTCACTTACATAACTCAAAAACGAATAGGCGTAGAATTAGGATGATTAAACTGAAATTTTGGTAATTGTTTCTTAGATAGCAATAACATGTAACTCACTTTATCAAAAAAATTAGTTACAATGTTACTGCATGTGGGTGTCGACTTATTAACACCTTATTCATTTGTTTCATATATTTAAATAATATACACAACAAAAAATATAACTTCATTTATGCATAGTTCCAATATTCGAAAATTTCAAAAACCTATAAGGAATTTAGTCATTTATTGAAAATACGCTGAAAGGAACGCCAGTTTTCTTGTAATTTATGTTCCTTTATTTTGTTCCAGGGAAGTAATGAACAAGGAAAATTTCTATTATGGCACGAGGTAACTGAACAGAAGCTAATTAGGCTAGAGAAACAAAAGTTTTTGCCTGCAGTACATAGTTTTAGGTAAAGAAGAGTGCATGCAACGCGATCCCGTGTTTGCTCCATTTAGGTGGCGGGAGGTGCCGGGGAGTTTAGTGGGTAGTAACCAACGGCGCTTATCGCTGCGAGTCCCACACTAATCCTGTGTGACAGCCTCTCGCGCTTTCGTGCGAGAGACTGTCACACATCTTCGTTTCGTTTCAGCCGGATCTGGAAGGGAGGGGTCCCTATCAGATCCGGCTGGACGACTAGTGCGTAAATGCATTCCCCTCGAAAAAAAAAAAAAAAAAAAAGGTAAAGAAGTAATAAGACCGAAACTAGGAGTATTTATGAGACCATTGTTTAGTTAAATACGACAACACAGTACTTTATAAAAGTCAAACCGGTTTCCATTATAGTGTAAATTTATTGTAACAATAATTTCTGCTCGTAAATTATATGGAGTAGTTATTATATATGGATAATATGAAACGGTAATTATATGAGAGATTTCACCGTATAATTTGGAAATTTTAACGACATTTCGAGCATTTAGAGTCTTTGTGAGGCCAAAATATAAACTATATAGTTGTAATACACTGTATATGCCTAAGTTTAAGCAAAAAATAGTATATAGCAAATGCATTTAATATTTGATTAATGGATCTGTGAAATATGCTTTCAATGGTTTTATGGTTAAACCTCGACAATGCCAACGAACTTTGCGAAAATTATTTATATTAACCGATTAAAAGTTCATTGAGTTTTTGACGGGACCTCAGTCTGTCATATAGCAGTTGTTTTCTTTAAATCATTAAACTTGTGTAGTTGACTCTATATCATGTAATCTTGGTTGCGTTTTGTGTGATATAGTTTGGTTACTGTGTACAAGTTGAGTTTATTATGTAAAATAGCGCGTAACATTTATTCTGAAGTGCCAACAAAGCTCCATGAAAATTTCTAACAAGATGGGCCAACGTTTCGTTTTGCTGGAGCTTGGTCGCTTATACAAGATTGAAAACACATCTTACCTACATTACACTAACAAAAATTGTTTGTACACAAAATGTCATTATTTATGAGGAAGAAATTTCATTACCATCTGCTTAAATTGAATAAAAATATCCTTAAAAGATCTGAATGTCCGCAAGAACTTATTTTGCTATTAATAAGTGATAGGAAAATACAAAAATGTAGACTCTTCAATGCTTGAAATTACAAAATACGTGGTTAGCCACTGTCGCCCGTACCCTCTCTTGGGATAAAACGTTTTCTCATCCTTGGTACATTTTTAGACCAATATAAAACTAGTTTTTAATTTTACCGCTAATGTAAATAACGCAAGATAGATTGTAACTGGATTTATGGCCCTTTCTCTTTATTTTCTACTATCTGTGTGCCCGCGGCTGCGTATGCGTTTTATAAATTCATCACTGTGTTTTAATTTTTTCATACGGAACCCTAATTTTTCCTAAAATTTTGCTGGTACTAAGATAAAGTAAAAATATTTCTCATAAATTCAAACACTTGCCCGTAAAACTGATCATTGAATCTGGTTTTATTCACAATTTCATGAAATGTATTTTTTTTAAGCGAAAACATTTTTTTTCGAAAAGTACTCTAAGTTACCTGGAGTAACTTCAGCTGTCTACCAAATAAAGTCCCGTCAAAATCGATTCAGCCATTCCGAAGATTACCCGGTACAAACAGACAGACAAACGGACATTTATCGTGTATTTATACATTCATACGTATTTAGATAAAAGAAATGTTATTTGGAAAAATAAAATATATAAATAAAATTATATTTATTACTATAAAGTGTATAGAAAATTATTAAAACACAATAAACTAGAACTTTGATCTTTCACACTAAGTTCTGGATAAGAATCCTACCACAATGACTATGATAAGATGTATTTATAAAAGTGTATTTTATTAATAAACAACAAAATGAATTTACCTTTAAAATTTCATTAGATCTAGAAAATCTTTCAAACATAATATTTTGTATCAATTAATAACTTAAAAAAAACAATTATTTGAAAACTTATTTCTTAAACTTCGAAAAGTAAGATAACTCTTTGTGGAGTGTTATTATCATAAACTTTAGCTTGTTATCAGTTGAAAATCCATTTGGATTATTCATAGCTTCAGAAACTAAACTCATGAAACTTTATTTCATTTTTTTAACAATTTGTTTACTACTATTTATGCCCGCGGCGTCGCTCGCATGCACCATGCAGCCTATATTATTCTTGTTTTGGATATTATACGTGAAAAGAACAGCCAGCCAGAGGTAGCTGATGCCTTCTAACCATATTTTTGGGACAACAGTAACAGTCGATCGATCGCTACTATATGATGGTCGTAACTGGTATGGTGACTGTCACTTCCGACGGTCACCACCATCGTCGGATATAAGTATGAATATCAACGGTCACCGTTATCATTTGACATACTCTAAGCCTTGTTGTCACAACCACTAAATAGTTGGAACGATGAATTGTCACCGTTATACGTAGACATACATAGATCGACGTTCGCTACAATAAATTTATACGCTCTTACGAAGGTCACTTATAGTTTGTATAAATCTTTTATAGTATGCCAGGTATTCCCGCGGCTATAGCTGCTTGGAATGAAGGTAAAAAAATTATTAAAAGTATCGAAATTTGTTCTGTAGTCGATTCTGAAGCCCCGCGTAGTATTTAAAAAAATTAAATGTACAGATTTAGTCTTGTTAACCTTTTATTATAAGTATAGATAAGATTAATTAGAAATAGCTATTATTTTAAAATCCAGCTTTTATATTTTAATAGCTCGTATAGAATCTAAGCTTGGTGAATCGATTCACAAAACATAAAACTCCAAAAGATCGATCATTCAAACTAATAAAGTATCGATTTCAGTTGGAATTGATGACCTTTAGTGCTGTTAATAAAAAAAAATGGAAACTGTTTTTGCAATAAATGATTATAGCATAATTTCGACCACTGGATTCTATTTACGATTATACTATTACGATACGATACGATCATACTATTTACGAATAAGATATCAAATAAAAAAATGTCCAAAAAAAGATTGATCTCTTGGACTTCGGTATTTTGGGAATCGATTCAAAAAATCGATCTTTATGAAAAATCTTATTCCCTCTCCCTACTTAGCTGCCTCATGACCTCAGCTTGCCATACCATATCCGTGGTCCGGTCCTTACATGCATTAACACCTTAATAATTCATCCTTACAAATATTACAAATGCAAAAGTAACTATGTTTAAGGTTTATGTGACTGTTTTATAAGTAAGTTTGCGAAAAGATACAAAATATTAGACCTATTCTGATGTAACATTTTGTGGTAGTGGGTGGGGCGAAGCGCGAGAGGCACCGGAGCGCGGCTTGGTACGGCGCGGTGTATGTAGGGAAATATCCCTTACCCTTAAGTGTGCTTACCCGAACTGCCAGACAAGAGAGTGCAGACGATTGCGTCACACCCATGCGAATACTGGTGGCAAAAGATGAGAAAACAAAAAACGCAGTTTATAAAATGGACTTAAATAAACTCATATTAATACTATATACCTTATGTACTTAAGTAATAAATTATTTATACGTATGTGTCTAATTTGTAAAATAATTTAAAATGCTACCCAAAAACACTATTCCATGTGGACGAATACGCAGTCACATTTAGTATATCATAACAAAAAAACGGGGGAAAAAAAATATTCCGTACCAAATTGATAAATTTATGAACACGGAAACACTACCTATTTGCCGCCCGGCTTTCAATGCAACTAGAATTATAGTGTATTCTATTATATATATAACATATATATAATATATATATATAACTATTTCTATATTTTGTAATTCTATGTTCATCCCAGAAAAAAAATCTTTTTTGTTTTTTTTTTTTTTAAATAAAAATATGTCATTGTAAATTTAGTTTTTTTTTTTTTTAAGTTTATATTTTATAGTACCTATGGAGTTAGTTAAACCCAACTCACGTCGTCATATAAAATATTGATCATGCTCGAATATCTATTTTAAATACACTGTATACTCTATACAGCGCATTTATCACGTTATTGAGAGTTCCCGTTAAACGAAGCGAAGCAAAATAATTGCAAAAACAACAAAGTAAACTAACCAAAGTCAAATAATTTCAATATTTTAAGGAGTTTCACGTTAAATCGAGTGGCGCTGAATTACCGATTGATCGGTGTAGACCTTGATATACTACAGCGCTATCTAGTAAAAAGTTATAACAAAAAGGATAAAAACCTTCTCCATGAAAAAGTATCATGGTGATGGGAGATCGATGTTGGAGTTTATTGATCACATACACACAAACATCAAGATTTATATAGATACATAGATTTATTTCGGTTAATTAAATTTTACTTTTAACCATCAAATTAAATTTTTCAAAGGTAAAAACAAAACTGAAAAAAACTTACAAAACCGCTTTCAGTGTAAATATATATATAGAGCATTATTATAATAATAGAAACGTGTTCCATTTTGTTGTAACACGCAACTTCAATACTGCTAAAACTTTAGCACAGGCGTTGTTACATCGGCAAGGCGCAAAGAGTTTCGAAAGACATCGTTATGACATGAATAACTGATGGACGGCGGCCTTTCTCTTCATCATTTGATTAACATTCAAGATGCCTCCCAACTTCACCAGCTTGGTAACAATATCTGAGAAAAATAAAAGCTACGCACGTTCGTTGTTAGAAAAAGCTTGACAACCGGCAGCAACAGAGTTTCTCGTATCAAATAACTTTATCTTAATTAAAAACAACCGGGACACAGTTATGTTTTTACAAATATGAATAAATTTTTACTACTTTACTAAATTGATGAAATGATAGATATCTAAATAAAGTATAATAATAAAAAAAAATTGTTCGCATTAAGCGAAGTGGCGAGTCAACAACGTAACGTAAATAAGGAACATATCAAGTTGCAAGACACCTTACTTTCTCGGGGAAAATAGCAGTGAATAAGCGAGGTTCTCAGATGTTTGCAGGTGAAATATAAAACTTGTAATTTATTTTCAACTGCATTATTTTATAAAAATTCAATGTTGTTCAATTCCATAATTTTAGTTCATAAGCTTAACTTTAATAAATCTTTAAATATCTAACCTATGTAACATTTATACTGTGTTTACATCATACATATATCTATTACAGTTTATTGTCAGTACGACGGATATTGGTATAATTTAGATACTATAGTAAAAAAACATTTACCGGAGTTTTTACTTTTTCCTGTCGTTCATTTTTAAATTTTATTCGATAATCGTTATTTAGATTATTCAACGTTTTACAAAGATGTCGTAAATTAAGACCTAATACAGTACGTGACTTAAGAAAACAGGCAGACAATACAATCGATTTACGCTAATTCAGTTACAGTAAATACAATTTAATAGCTGTATTACCAGTCTTGACAAATAGCATTAAGTTATTTGACAGAAAATAAATATTTGCTTAGGAAACGTGACGGTGAAGTGGAAGTGTTCGCGATTCAAATAACTATGAGGATGTTTGAAAACTATTTCATGCCATTTTTATTTTTGTTATCGTAATATTCAGTAAAAACTTCAGAAACCTTGGTTTCAGTAAAAACAAATTCTCGAAATTGACAGTATTATATTGTATAATATTTTGCACGTTTGATGAACAAACGCTCATACCAATACATAATTAATAGATTAAAACATGCCAAACTAGTCTTCAGTTAAAAATAAAACTTTACTTACAAAATTAACATTAATTTGATCTCGGAATATTAAACAGGTAAACACAGATAATCCAATTCTTTTTTATTATTTCTGTAGCTTTCGTATTTTAAGGAAATGATGCATTTCAAATTTAAAATCTGTCATATAGTCGTAAAATGTTGACCTATCAACCAAAGATGTTATGAAGTCGCAATTTACAATAGATCTAAAAAAAAACCCACGTGCCTTTTAACTATTCGATATGGCCCTTTGTTAATTAAACTTATATAAATATGTAAAATAACTTTTCATAACGGAGACACGAATAAACTAATCTTAACAATATAAAATAAAATATTTAATTGTTTGTGAAATAGATACTGTATTTGAATAATGTAACGTCTTTTTTTTTTTTTAATCTAAGTTTTTTTTAGGGGCTTTTGACATAAGTCATATCAGCCCCATCATAACCTAATGTTACTAATTTTAAAGGTTTACTTCATTACATACATCATCTTTCATAATATCATCTTTCAATCAATTCACATAGCATTTTAGTAATCTCTTTAGTAGGATTTACTAAAATACTATGGAACATTCCTACATCTAATTTATTTAACTTAAACTTATTAATAAAATCTACCCTAACATTATAATTTTTAACACATTCCGTCAGAACATGATGCACGTCATCAATAGTACCGCATGCTGTACAACATGGCGATCTAACTATCTGCATAAGAAATTTAAATTTTTCTGATGGAATGTGTCCTGATCTTAACCTATGCAATAAAACTACAGAACATCTATTTAATTCAACATCACAGAACCAAGGTGTTCTAGGCGGCTGACTTTGTAAGGTCTTATACCAAATTCCCTTCTCTTTAGATTTTTCGTCAAAATACTCTTTCCACATATGATATACTGTTTTTTTTAAATAGGCCTAACAACTCTGAATAATTATTGTAAATATATACCTCTATTCCATTCAACACTGCTAATTTTGCTAATCTGTCAGCCTCCTCATTATAGAATAAAATTTCAGAGTAGAATTGTTCATGCCAATTTCCAGAGTAATGCATCTAACGAGAAAAAAAATATTAGGAGTTGGCAATAGAAAATAATAATTTATTATACACTAGAAATGAAAATTGCCGGAAATACTCCCAAAGTTAAGATAATTGGAAATTTTCCAGGAAAGGATTCCACAGTTTCCAGGAATTTTCACTTATAGGTATCTTCAAGTTACGATAATAACCAATTAGCAAGTTTACTGAGTTTCATACAAATACGACGACGAATTTGAATAGGAAATGCTTTTTAGGCGATCACAATTATTTTTTTGGGTCGAGACACTTATATAGTATAATGATAGTAACGTTTTTAATAAATATTATAATATATATCACACAATAAGTAAGTAATTAATTACAAGAAAGAATGTTACCTGATTCCGATGTTTATGCAACGCAGGTACTCTGTGTACTTTGGCAACCGTAAATTGAATCTTCTCCAGTTCTTATTTCTACTGCCTACATCAACTAAACACAGCAGTTATCTTACTTATTTTTTTATTTATTTTGGTGGTGTTAATAATGTTTCTCCATTGGATAATAATAAGCGTATGTCTGTCTACACAGTTAATTTTTTTTGTATATTTCAGCTAGGCAAAAACTCTTCTACATTTGATATTGAATAAAGTATAAGTACAAGAACGCCAATAGATGAAATCTATCGACAGTAGATAGTTGATGATAATCAAACCAGCAAATATCTAACTACTATGTATCGATAATGTATATCTAAGTAGTATAATATACGCTTGCAGGTGTCGGAACGCGACGAACCTTAAAGTATAAATATGGCGAGTTTTTCACAAGCGTTAAGTATATAATAATGGTCCGATTTAATCGGTCTCAATTGACCTAACAACCTATTAACAGCTGAATCTAGACACTGGACAATCGTGGAACACGACGTGCCTTACCATAGAACATTACCGATTTATCTGGGAATAAGTTCAAGCACTATGTCAAGCAATTCTTAATTTTCAATTGTTATTACAGGGTTGGATCATTACGTGAACGGTAATGACGTCTGGAAATTATCTCTCTCTATGCTTTCGCTAACAATGGTTATAACTGTAATTTATATAAAATATTACTCAAGTTTATTTTTAAAAAACCAGATCCAGTTTCTTGCCTGCTCATTTTGACCTTCTTAGGGCATAAATTGAATAAGATTTTTTAAAATTATTATATTGGGTTTTTCACACGTCTACGGTGGTCCGACGTAGTCGCGTTCCATTGCCCTACCACCTCATTAACACCTCATTGGACGATCGCGGAACAAGACGTTCCTTAACGTTTCATTATATCGGGTTTTTCACAATAGTCCGATTCAATCGGATTTATTTGCCATACCTGCTAACAGCTGAATCTACATTGGACGATTGCGATACACGAAGCACCTTAACGTGTTATTATGCCGGGTTTTTTTTCACAAGTGTAGAGTAGTCCGATTCAGTCCGTCTCACCCCGCTAACTGCTGAACCTACACTACAGTTTTGTTCGAGGGACAAACATTACCGTATCTATTAAAAGACCAACAATATCTTCATCTTGGCCAACAATTTATGTAGGAGTCAAATACATCACAGTGAGTTTAATGTGAAATATACAGAAGTTGCTACATTTATAATCATTATAATTTTCTCTAGTTTATACTTGTATTAGGCATAGAATATATTAAAGAACACACACGAGTTTCTTGTAGCTTTAACTTTAATATACGATGAATAATAAGAGAATACTAAACAAAGAAGCAACGAAGTAGTTCGTTGCTAGTTTTACAAATTGAAGTTCTTTATGTTAAACCGTAAAACTACGGTCCTAATTTTATGTTACAGAGTAGTATTTATTTTAATTAAATTAATATTTACTAATTTGTCTATGGGACTTCTATATTATAATGTACATATATATTTATTGTCACTCATAGGTCAAGAAATTTTTGAGTTTAAACAAAAGTATTTTAATGTGTTGAGTACCCATAAAAATGAAACAATAGGAAGACAATAGGAAAACAATGGAAAGCTGGCGTAAATGCCGGGAAGGTGCTCAAGGGGTTAATACATTTTGAAATTCTCATTAATACAATGGATATTTGTTCTGTAAATTTAGGTTTGCAATATACGCAAATATTAGTAGTATAGGTGGTGGAAATTGTGTGAATTTATTGAATAATGTAATCTTTTTACATAATAAGAAATTTAAAAAAAAAGTTCCTTTACATCTTTACTCGATAGGATTTTTTCCATCTACACTAATAAAAAAAGTCTCTGTTTGTAATGTCAAAACATTTTTTTTACTAAATAGATATGAATGTATATACGATATCTATACCAAAACGCAATTTTTAAAATTTTCACCTGTCTATCTGTTTGTTCCGGGTAAACTCCGGAAAGGCTGGACCGATTTTTTTTTTTTTTGCAAATAATTAGGATTCCGCAAATAAAATTAAAACCCTTGAAATTGATTTAATGGGTAATTTTACGGGCAAGTGCTTGAATTTATGGTAAATATATTTATACTAAAAAAAAGATAAGAAATTGATTAGAGTTTCATATAAGAAACGCGGGCGCAGCCGCAAGCACACAGATAGTTAAAAATAAAAATTAGATAAATATTGACTAGTAATGAGTAAGATTAAATTTTTATGAGTGTTAATTTTTTTACGCGCAACCCTTATTATTTTCGAAAAATAATTGTACCCTATGTTATGCGGAGTAGCTTCAGCTATCTGCTAAAAAAGTCCCGTCAAAATCCGTCGAGCCGTTCCGGAGTTTACCCGGAACAATCAGATAGATTAACAAAAAAATTGAAAATTGTATTTTTGCTATAGGTATCGTAAAACATACATTTACTATTTAGTAAAAAAGAAATAACTTCTTACTTGATGAATACATTTAAAAATGCATCCTCTACCACACATTAATTATTCTAAATTGGATTTTCTAAATAGGTATTAGTGATTTACCCATGAGTATTGGTGGAATTGGTATGTATTACTGATGTAAAATATTTAAATTATACCTTATGAAATATAATAACCCATTCACATATTAACATAAAGAAATAACAGGTGAGTCGTAACTTAACAGAAACATATGTGGCGTATAGTTAAATGGCTATAAAAATTCGCATAGATCTTTTACGAGTGACCGCCCTGACCGTCCAGACCGTCCTACCATCGTCTCACATCCGGCGACAAAGGAAGCGGTTTTAGCCTCTTTAATGACGTGACCACGAAATGCAATAACAATTTTATCGTATATAATAAAATATATAAATGATACACACAGTATGAATTTAAAAACATAGGGATTGCCTACAGAAGTGAATAAGACTGTTTTTTTTTTTTTTTGTTCGATCTTTAAATTTCATAATTTGTTATCTGACATTATTAACATAACCTAATATTTAAAATGTAACATTTGTTTGGTTTTTACATTTTTTTTGTGCGCCGATCATTAATTATGTTCATTTTCATATAGTTTTATTATAAATCTCTGAGCTGCAGTAATTAAACGCCAGTTTAAAACTGGATATACTGTAGCATGTTGACGCCTGACGTCATAGCATTGGTAACGGAATCTGTTAATCCCTACCGATAATCTCTCATCGTCACGGGACACTAATGTTATGATACTGACGCACACTCAAAGAACTCGAAGCTTTAGATACACGAGCAATAGGTTTTTCAGAACAAACTTTTTACAACTCCTGGTGCACTTGATTAAATGTACAAATAAATAATATTCAAATATCTTTCAGTGATATCAAAATAACAGCTTTTTACTAAATACGTAATGTATATATGGTACGTAAACCACAAACACAATTTTTGCAAATGTTTTGTCTGTCTGTTTATTCCGGCAAATCTCCGTAACGGTTGAAACGATTTTTACAGGATACCAGGCATATAGCTGAATTTAAGGGGCGTAACTTAGGGTACATTAATTTTGGGAAAATAATCTGGGTTCCGTGGAAAAAATTCAAACTCATAAAATTGTACAGAAAGTCCGATTATTACGGTCAGCTAAAGTGTTTGAAGTTGTAAGAAATATCTTTGCTTTCTGTTAATACCTAAAATAATTTAGGACATGTACAAATAGAATCAATAAATCGCGGACGAAGCTTATAAATTATAGGTAGTTATAAATAATACAAAACCAAGAATGAATATTAAGAGATGAGAGTATATTGAATGCCGCTGATATCAAGCTAACCGAAAACGAATCAAGGATATGAAGGATAGAAAGTGAGTGATACCGAATTGTGATTAACCGAAGTGAGTCACTTTGCCAAATGTTTCATGGCCTACGAAAAGATTTAATATTTTAATGTAATTTGTAAGTTCTATCTATATAAATAAAAAAATCATGTCACAGTGTTTGTCCGTGATAAACTCTGAAACTACTCCACCGATCATAATGACAATTTGCACGCCGTGTGTGCCTTGTACCAACTTAAAATATTTACCCTGATTTAATGACCTAAGTATTGTTTTATCAAATTAAATATTATTTAGAATAAAGTAATCCAGCTAAACCCGAATAGTGCAGCTAGTAATAAATAAATAATAGATGCCTATTGCATTTGTATATAGAAGTAACTAAAAACATTACTGAAAAGAAAATATATCGCAAAGAATTTTTTTTTAAAGTATCAAGAAACTTTGCAAGAAGGATCTTCTTTACAAAACAGTATAAAAAATTTCAATGCTACTACTAAGGCGTATTCTTTGTATACTAAGGACGTTGATAAATAGGTACCTATTAGAGACCAACACAGCGAGTTAACTCCATAAAAATATGATGTTTACGTATTTTACCTTTATAATAAAAGCGGACATACCGGTTCTATTCAGAGCAATATCCCGGTTAAATTATACCGACGCCTATAAACGACGTTGGCTGGAGGATTTTCGCAATTATGGAGGAACGATTTTTTTTTTTTTACTTTCCTCTGTAATGAGGGGCGCAAACATTGTCAATTTTGTGTTTCTGGATATGTGCCTAGCATACGAATAGTAGTTACAAACGGGACCAAATATTACCAAATGTAAATCTCTGCTTGCAAATAAATATTTTGTAAAATGTTTACTACACCCCAGCCGGAATACAACACCTGATAAATGATAGCTGCGGGCGGTTTTATGAAAATGTGAAACGATAAAATTATACCTACGTCAC
Source organism: Samia ricini (assembly GCA_014132275.2). NCBI lineage: Eukaryota > Metazoa > Arthropoda > Insecta > Lepidoptera > Saturniidae > Samia > Samia ricini. The sequence continues at coordinate 25,008,171 of AP028159.1, read as the reverse complement.
ACCGCGCGACAGGTTTTACAAAAAACGAGCGCGCTTATAGAATACAGCCCGACTATTTATTAACAAGTCTACGTGCTGTGCTTAAAGTTCTCAATTTAAAATGATAATAATAATATTATTTAAATGTCATTAATATTAAGTCTCCCTGCCATAAAGCCATTTTTATTGGGGGTCGGCGCAACATATCTTCATCTTCCATTCATCTCTATTTGAGGTCATACCTACATTTACTCTCTAAAAATATCATCTTTCATTCACACTGTCCATCCATCTTTTGTTTGGTCTTCTTCTTCCCCCATTCATATCCAATACATTTCTTACAACATCCTCGTTTCTCCCTGCGTATAACATGCCTATACCAAAATAGACGCAGCTCCATACCTTCTCTGTCACTTGTGCCACTTACAAACTTTCTCAAATGTATTAATTCCTAATGCTGTCCATTCTTGTTACCCCACACATCCATCACTAGTATTAAGTCTGCTAAATAAATATATAGTGATGAATCATTTTATAATGGAACATATGTAAAAAAAACCCATTTCATAATAGTCAAAGAAGCTCTGTTCATACTAACGCTTCCCCGTGACTTCGTCTACGTGTGATAATCTTGACTGAATGTGTGATGTCCTGATTTTCTTCTGTTTTACATAGCATATTGATACATGTTCCCGTACACCAAATTTCATACAAATTGTTTCATTTTATCATTTTTTAACTCATGAATCTGTAACCTCTATTTACAAAATTTTATGAAAATAAGCCAATCCATTTTTTAATTAAAGACGAACATAATTTCGACCACTAGACGAACAATAATATTAATATCGTGCCTGTAGTATATGAGACATATGTATAAAATCATATAGCATAGTAAATGGTCAACAGACGACGACGGATTAAAAAGGCCCGGGCCTCATTCCTGAGTATAACAAGGTCCTAACCACATTACCTTTTTTATTCCATTCTTAACGAACGCTCACACTAATGTTAAATTATCACGTCATCTTAAAATGGTTTTATTCTATTTGGGTCTGTTTAAATATTTCGCAAGCAAAATTTTATATGTCTTTAACTACCATACAATCAAAAAAAAAACAAAGCATTGATGTTTACTTGAACGACCCGTTGTTATTACACAAAGTGAGTTCTTCATATTCACGTTCTACCATTTTCATTTTAAACTACTTCGTAAGTATTGTTTTTATTTTATGGAATAGGGGACAAACGAGCAAGTGGGTCACCTGATGGTAAGTGATCACCGCCGTCCATGAACACCCACAACAACAGAGGAATCGCAGTAGCGTTGCCAGCTTTTAAGATATGAGTAGGCTCACTTCTTAAAGGTTCCCAAGTCGTATCGGTCCGGATATACCGCTGATGCAAGTTGGTTCCACAATATAGTTGTGCGAGGCAAGAAATTCCGCGGAAAACGTCTTGAATCGCCATTCATCGAGATGATGAGGGTGGAATTTAAAAGACTGTGAGTTTTTCAATATTGATACATCTACTGCTGTTGTATCGGATTGATAAACCCCATACATAGCGAGTGTTAATTCGATTTCGTAATAATCTTTCACAACTGTGTTATTAGGCTCTTCTTTATCGTAGATACATCGAACATCGAACATCGTCTTCTTTAGGACCAGAACACTGAAGTGCGTCTTTGTAAAACGTCTGAGCATCAAGATGAATCGCAAAATTTAAGTAAATTTTCCATGTCTGCTTTTTTATTGAAATCATATTTGTTCATACTAGAATCAAAATACAGTTCAAGCTTCCAATTGTTTTTTCTTTTCTCGTAAGTATTTTTTTTCTAAGTTTTTCATTTTATGAAAGTTCGAATTATAAAGATGTACCACTTTCAAAAAACTAGGTGACTTTTAGGAACTTTGATCGGCTTATGTACTGCTTACAGAAAATTCGTTGACGTCAATAAGTTCAACTATGGAAGAGAAACAGAAATAACAAAAAAAAACTTTTTTGAAAAAAATGTTTGTTGTAACGCTTTGTGAAAACGCTCCTCAATTACTTGTCTAGTAAAATATAGAGATGTCACCGGTGAATAGTACCGGTAAATACATAAGTCAACTAGCAATGTATTTAATCATGTCATTTATTATATTATACCTTACAATGATTGTAGCTAAAGTTGTAATTTTCAAAAACTTACGAATAAATACATCAGTAATAATAGCTCCTGATTAATGTTAAATAATCCCTTTGAAGTTTTTAATCGATTAATATATTTATCGAATTAAATTAAAATATTTGAAGAATTTAAAATTATTTGATAAACTTGTTTATTAAATTATATTTATCAACTCTTTTAAATATGTCATTTTAAAATTTAACATTACTGATTATGTAGAATAGTATGACAAATTAGACATATCAAATCAGAATTATAAATCAGACGAACTAAGAATTCAGCTCAGAATGCAAGAATTAAGTCTGCAATTTTAGTTAAATACAGTTAATACTAAAATGTGTAGCATATTTTAGTACTATTGTATGTTATTAGTTCGTTTAGCTATGTTCACAAAAATGTAGTAATCATTAAATATACTCTTGTAATACAGTAATGCCTTAATTACAAAGCGACAAAAACTAGGGATGAATTTAATTCCCAAGGCGACGGAAAGAATGAAGTGGCCACTGCCGAAAATAAATTCAGCTTACAATTCAAGATGAGCCCAAGCTAGCGACAAGAGTGAAAAGGCGGTGAAAACGCGAACTACGCATAAGTCACTGTCACAAACTGACTCCTAAAGCACTTTTTTGTTCAGTCTGCGTTAGCTGCTATGATTAAATACTTAAATGTAAATTTCTTTCCTTATTTACTTTATATTTGTTACTAATATTACGAATTTCTGTGGAAGTTGTTTAATCTAAGATTCTATTATCTGTTAATTTCTTATTATATATTCATTAAACAAATATGGCAATAGTTAAATTATTAGATCTATGACAAAGTACTTAAAGTTTTGTTACGTACATCGAAATAATAAATAATAAAAATTATGAAGTCAATAAATATTAATACTTCACATCTATACAAATGCACATGACAGTCATGACGCTTGTAGATATTTTTTTTTGCACGGTATAGGCTCAGTTTGTTGACCATAATCTTAAGTGATGATGTGGACCAGGATAGTAAACACACTAAGCTTAAATACTGGTTCTCAAGTGATGCTGCCGTATCACACCTTTTGGTATTTGGCGATAGGTTTTCAAACTTGAGGGTGGTAGCTACCCAGGCGGGCATCAATAGAAAAAAGCTCTACCACCATGCTATGGTTTCCTCACGATGTTTTCCTTCACCGAAAGCTCAGCCCGATTTTAGAGTCTGATAGGTGGAGATTGAACCCGCGTCGATTGACGCGGAATCCGGCCGCACTACCCGCAGCGCCATCATCGCTTCAAGCTGGTTCTAATTATAACTTTTCTTTTTATTTATTATCTTTTCGAATTTCATTATATTTACTATTATCGGATCTAAAATTTATTATAGTATATTTCTTTAAATTTCTTTTTTCTACTTTACGTTTTAAATTTTTTGTAATAATTCATTTTCACGTTAATTTGTGAATACACCATCATTAATTAATTATTCATACTTAAGGTGAAAGTTAATTTATATACATTTTAATTTTAACCATTGCATAAATGATAATTTCATTTAATCAACTCTATCGAAACAAATCAATTATATATTTAAAAATCATTGTAATGCAAATATTTATTGAAATTGGTTGATAATATCTTAATCTTACGCGATTGTGCAATCATCTGTTCTTATAATCTTAAAGACATTTTTAAGACTGTTCTTATATCTAATAATATATCCATCACATGAGTGATATCATAATTTATTAATTTCCTTCGTAAAATAAGATATTCATTATGCATGACCTGTTACAGAGGCCGAATTACAAAACATAATGTTTGGACAGAACTTCTATCCTTAGCGGACTTAATTAATAAAATTATATTTATTAATTATATCATGATGGGTTGTTTAGATTGAAATGTACCTTGCCTTGAAGGTCTGGTAATTTTATGTATTATGAAAATAAACCTAATAGGTGTATAAAATCAAAAATAACAGAATAAATTTATATAAACAGTAAATTCTAATACAAAATAATTAAATTCATTAAAATTTAAGGTTCTTTGGCATTTAAATATTTATCTTCTTTTTGCCCAAACATTGCGAATTAAAATGTATTATGTTAGGAATTAGTATAATGTTAAATAAAGCTTGGCACAATAATTATTATGAGCCAGGTAAATAGCAACTAAATTGTCCCTGTGAAGGCAGGAATGCTACGAATATTAAATTCGAGTTATTATACACTCACAATAATTTTTAACGAATTATCTCGGCTCTTCTTCGATGGTTTTCAGTAATTTTAATGTTCATATGCTTTTTATGACACGAATCCTGAGTTAAAGTCTCAATATCAGGGGTTCCCAACCCGTGGTGCACACTGCACAGGATTTGAAACATGTTTCGCGTACATTTTTTAAATTTCGCGGAAGATGTGTAACTAAAATGTTGTCTAGTGAAAACGAATATTAGCCAGTGATATATATTTTGGCGTAACTATTTCAACTATTAAGCTGATATTAACATGTATTAATTTATGATTCTCAAATATTTCACTGAATTGCGGCTCGCAATGGCATGGGCATTATAATATATTATGAAAACTAACACTTCTGCTTACATTAAAATAATTCTAAATAAAGTGTAAAGCTAGATTTATATACTGAAATGTCTCTTTGCTTTTGTTTACCGTAAACTTAAATAAAATAATTGAATAACGACTTTAAAAGCCGAAACGTCGGGATAGAAAAGACAAATGAAATAACGCGCGAAAACTCGTTTCTAAATAAATTTATCTAAATATGGTACGCGAAAATTTAAAAACGTAGCAACGTAAATAAGTTCCTAATTTACTTAAATAAATCGTATACTTATAATAAAAGGCTAGAGAGGCTGTTAACTAAATTAGACACACAATCCAGATACAATTATAAAAGTTAAAATGTGTAGTATTTTCCTAATTGTTTTATACTTCCTACTACGTGTGTTATCTATTACTGTTTATATGATGGCCAAAATAGATAAAATATTAGAGAATTTAAATTATTCAACTCCTGTTTATTGTAGATATTTTTACCAAAAATTTCAAATTAATTGTGTAACAAATGAATTATTTTCAAAACTTATCACAAAGGTCTATTAACCGTACCCATTTAAAACTCACAGCTAAGCTAATCACAAAGCATTTCTTTTTTATTATATTATACTAATGTAATATTTATACTAATAAATAAAATTGAAGTGATTGTTTTAATATCAAAATACAACTTTTTTTCTAAATATAGATCAATGTATATAATACGGCATTTTTACCAAAAACATGATTTTGAAAATTTTTGTCGGTCGGTCTGTTTGTTCCGGCGAACCTCCGGAACGGCTGGTTAGATTCTGACGTGACTTTATGACAAACTTTTCGAAAATAATTACGGTTCCGCGTAACAAAAAATTAAATTCATGAAATAGAAAATAAAATCCGATTCAATGGACAGTTTTACTGGCAGGTGTTTGAATTTCTTCTGAGAAATATCTTCGGTTTCTCTTTGCACGAAAAAAAAATTGAATTCCGAGTAAAAAATAATTAAACCTCATGAAATTGTGATTTAAAAAAACTATATAGCGCAGTGAAGATTATATAAAGCGCGGGCAGAGCCGCAGGCACACAGCTAGTTATAAATATTGTACTTCACTACAGCCGTTGGGTAAGTTTATATAAAAACCGGGTTTCCTTGTTTATAAAATATTACCAAGTCTGCCGCAGGGCAGAGCTTGTAACCGAGCAGTACATAGCAACAAAAATATTAATTGGGTCTGCTATGTACACTGTAGAAACATTTGTGTTTCCTCGTTGTTTTTTTCTTTTGTTAACTTTTATTCTGTTTCATTCAAAATGGAGATTTATTAAAAAATAAAAGGTAAATTTGAATTGTGTAGGTAACTACCTACAAATAATTATAATTAACATACCTATTCAAAAATGAACGTTTTTTTTTATTGCATGTTGGTTTGTAAAACTTTAGTAACAAGTTTTACGGCATAAAAAAACATTAAATACTCTGATAAACTTAAAAGCTAAATACGAACTAGTACTGTTATAAAAAAATGTTGTTGCAAAAACAAAACACTCACTTTAACGATATATTAAATTAATACCTACGTAACCATTACTTCAAACATTTTCATACAAAAAGTAACACTCTGACTTATTTTTGTTTAAATATTTTCTTACATTATTATTTATTAAAGTTAAAAAAGTATACAATTTGAACGAAATTTATCTAAAAAACGAATATGTAAATTCACCTGTTTTAATGGTAATATTATTATTCACTTGAACTGTCACTGTTTAGTAGATATAATCGTATAATCACACTTTTGTTAACATCACGCGATACGAGGATCGTAACGTTTTAGAACATCAGCTTTAACTAAATTGTAATAGCGTGATACGCGCCGTAGCGGGAACTCGACTGTGGTCAGCTCGTGGTTCAGAGTATACGTTCCTTTCCCGTATTACAGGTCCGCGCAGGCGCGCCGATATCCGTCGAGCCTCGTCACATCTTAGTACTCGCCTATATGGTATTTAAACAAACACGTTAAAGGATTTTTACCGCTCAGTATTGTATATAAAAACAAATAAAGTGATATTAGATATTAAGTGAAATTCACAATAAAAATAAATGTTTGATCACTTGAGATCCACATGATCTTCAAAGAATATAAAAACCAAACCAGATACAAAACCGTACGGAGTGTCTTACACCCTCTACGCGCGGATGCTCAGCCACAACGCCCTGGCTTGACCGCCTTGTCATGACCCTCAGTAATGAGCGACTTGAGAACTCTGATCCGCACGCGGTGACGGCCGATACAACACTGACTTTTGATCCTTTTTTTTCTAACCTAGCTAATGCTGTTGACCGGAAGGGCCTTTACAGCTTCACCGAACTTTGTGGCGAGTGCTGAAGCCACTCAGTCGTAAAAGGTAACTAACACAAGGGTTACCAAAGCGATACGAACTTCGGCTTGGCCGTTACTTGTGTGAAAAAATTCCCGTGGAATTTAATCCTTGTAAAAACTCTACAAACTGACTTTTTATTTCCGTTGCAGTCCGCTTTTATACAGATTTCGTTAGTGAGTGTTTAACTACGTTAGAGTGAGTAGTTGTCTTCTAATAGTAACATATTTTTGTATGTTTCAAAATGAAGTTACTAGCACCTATCTGTATTCCCAAGTATAAAATTTAAATTTAATCCAGTAACGTTAATTATATCATCCTAGTTTTTTTTGAAGTGAAAACTTCTTTAGCGCCTTTAAGCGATTTTCGGTAGGGGAAAACCCTATAGATATGCGTTACAAATGCTATGACATCAGCCGTCAACATGCTACACTATGTCAAGTATTCAGTTATGTTTAAGAGCTTATAAGTGCTGGCGCTCAAAGATAAATAATAAAATTTATTCTTACACAGCCTATCATGTGTTTTTTTTATGAAATTACTATATGACAGAAACGACTGACGACGAAGAATAATAATTTCAATTACCTAACAAATTTTACAATTTTAATTACTATGATTTAGACATAAAAATAGTTTTTCTAAAGTCTCAAGTTTTCTTCACTTTTGTCGGCAGTCTCAATGACTGCCCAGACCCTTTTTTTAGACGGCATATGCTCAGTGATTTGACCAGAACCTCTCCTGATGTTAAGTGACGATGTGGTCAAGGTTGGTAAACGTACTAAGCCTAGATACTGGTTCTCAAGTAATGCTACCGGAACACACCTATTGGTATCTGGAGATAGCTTTTCGAACTTGAGGGTGATAGCTACCCAGGTGGGCATTGTTAGAAAATGTCCACCATGCTATGGTTTCCTCACAATGTTTTCTTTCACCGAAAGCTCAGGTTGATTTTAGAGTTGGATAGGTGGGTTTCAACCCGGGTCCATTGACGCGGAATCCGACCGCACTAACCACTGTGCTATCAACGTTATGATGATGAAATTTCTTTAGGCGCGATATAACAAGTAACTTAAACACTTCGAAACGTCACTATAAAAACTCACAAACTCGAAAACAATTTTTAATTTTTTTTGTCTTGTTTGTTAGGCATTTAATTCTCGGCCACACTTTCGAAAATATAGCGAATAACACAATCTGTAAAGGGAAACATAAGCCGCCTAAGAGTCCTCTTTACGTCTACAATCTTTGTTAGTAGCATTTACCTTCACAAACGAGTACGCATAATTCGATGATCGTACTCCTGTTATTAGAGCCCCAGTTACAGCGCACACGCGCGTAGGGTCTTAGGAGGCGCCGAGCAACGCTCGCGACATCTACAACGATTCCTCGTTCGGGGCGCTAATGCTCTCAAAGGGTGCCAGGATATTGGTGGCACACGGGCGCTACAAGTGCTAGAGCCGCTGCTGCCTGCCATCGTTAGTGGAATGGATTAATTCATAGAGTAAATTACCTAATATGTACCTACTGGGTACATTCAACGTCCTCGTTCCGCTCCGATCAGAACTTGAGAGTGAATACAAAAATTCTCATATCATTTATCTCTATAGCGATAAACAATCGGACATCCCATACAAGGTTTAATTATTTTTTTTTCCTATTACCATAGCATTTCATAACTACTAACGAGCGGCCGCAACTTCGTCTATGTGTCTAGTTATAATTAGTTATAGCCTATCAATCGCTTATTAACATATACTACATTCACACAAAGTTTGCTTTCTTTTGATGATGATTGAATCGTATTTTGTTTACCATTTCATGAGTTTTTGTTTTTTCGCACAGAATTCTAATTATTTTCCTAATTTTTTTAGGTACTAAGACAAATCATTAGCAAAATTTAAGCACTTGCCAGTAAAACTGACCATTGTTGATCGATTTTTTTCTCAATTTATTGGTTTTTTATTTTTAACAAAAAAACCTAAATATTTTTCTTTTTTTTTGTACTATCTAACAGAAAGAAAACATATTACTCGCAAATTCAAATAACTGCCAGTAAAATTGGGCATTGCATTAGATTTCATTTACACCTAGCTCTGTGCCCGCGGCTGCGCCTGCGTTTCATATATTTTTCATTGCGTAATAGTTTTTATTTTATTTTTTACACGGGCCCCTAATTGTATTTGAAAATTAAAGTAGCCTACGTTACTTCGTTACGGAATAACTTCTGCTAGCTAATAAAAAAAGTCCCGTACAAATCGGTCCAGCCGTTCCGGAGAGTATGGGAACAAACAGACAGACAACGTTTTTAAAAATTGCATTTTGGATATAGTATTCGTATGTATATATGTATTTAGTAAAAAAAAACAGACACTTCAATTTTATACAATAACTACAACAAAAATGTATTTTATTTTAACGTTTCTACATCTCGCTATGGTCCTGTTGTCTTCTATAATATTATACATAAATGTTTCGAAACAATCTACGCTTCAACGCGCACACACTTCGAGGGCGGCCCAAGACGTGCTCTGTTCCCCAACTGGGGAGGCTCTTGATGCGAACTTTGAAGGCGAGTGCTGAAGGCACTCAGACGCAAAAGATGACTAGCACAAGGGTTACCAAAATGGTACGAACCTCGGCATGGCCGTCACCTGAGTATGCAAACTCTCTCGCGAATTGTATCCTAGCTATCCCTACATTTTTTATTCTTAAATAATAAAAAAAGGTTCCTTACAGCACCTATGTACCTACGTGTTGTGTGCAGGAGTGTGTATGCAGTTGTTGTGCGTGTAATGCTCAATGCATGGGCAGTGTCACTGTATCGCGCTGGCGGTGACGTCAAGAGCCTCCGCAGTTGGGGAACGAGACTTTGGAAAAATTAAAAACACAGGCTAAAAAATACTATTTTACGTAGGAGTCACGGGGGCATATCGTTGAAGAATCGAATTAACTGAGCTTCATTTGATCTTTCTCTTTCAGAGAATGTACGTAAAAGAAAAATATTTGTAGCACTATCTTGAATTCATTTTGGCATGTTTTACGATTTAACTTTTCTATAAAAAGTAAATATCCAAAACAATTCACAAAATATTTTGGCTACGTGACAGCTAGTAATACCAACATACGAAAATGAGACTTCTGAGGTAAAACCATACGGAATTGTGAACGAACAATCGAGGTTGACATTTATAATCTTTCCAATGTACAACTCGTTCTTTAGAATCTTTTTCAGAGTTTTCACTTTATGGGTTTGCCCCCTAATTTAGGGGGAAAATAAGTAGAATGGGATTTTAGTTGCTTTATACTTTCAGAGTATTTTAGGGTCTATATTTTACGTATTTATTTTAATTTAAAAAATAAACCTCTATTATAATCTAATCTTCCCAATTATATTTATTTGTTGAAACAGTTTTTGTCTCTCTGTCTGCTTGTATGTCTGGACTTTAACTAAAAAATGGGCAGTCCGATAAAATTGTGTGAACTAGAAGTATCTGTTAATTAACGATTGACTTTAAAATATCAATGACATTTTGAGAAATTATAAAACATATTAATTTGCATGAAATTAGATTTACTGGAAGTATATGTCGTTCTGTAATAAATAGGCTATAAAAAACAAAACAAAATTATGACATAGTTTATTTAATCAAGACTAGCTGTGTGCCCGCGGCTGCACTCGCGTTTCATATATTCTTCACTGCATTTTAACTTTTTATACAGAACCCTAATTATTTTCCTAAAAAAATGTTAGTACTAAGATAAAATAAAAATATTTCTCATAAATTATAACACTTACACGTAAAACTGTGCGTTGATTCGGATTTTATTCAAACTTTTATGAGTTTTATTTTTTTATAAGCCTTGGTCCATCCGTTCCGGAGATTACCCATTACAAACAAACAGACATCCAGACGGACAAATTTTTTTACAATTGTATTTTTGATATAGGTATCATATTTATATATAGACATACTAGATGTGCCAGCGACTTCACCCACGTGGAATAGAAATGATTTAGGCTGATGATTTTACAAATAAAATACATACGTATAAATACTTTATTATTTTTACTTTATTTTAAGTATATTTTTATATACTACGTTTTTTGTTTTCCCATCTTTTGCCATCAGTATTCGCATGCGTGTGACGCAGCCGTCTGCTCTCACGTGTCTGCCCGTTCGGGTAAACACACTTAAGGTGAAATCTATAGAGCGCGCTCAGTCTTATCTCAGACTTAACTCCAGAAACCAAATTCATAGTCACAAGCTTAGCTTAAGCTGAGCAAAGTCCATGTCGTCAGATTCGACGACTTACGGAAATCGTAGCTATTTTTATTCAAGCTCGGCAAAATGACTGCACTTCACTTGATATTAAATTAAGATGAGCTGAAACGTGTCACAATAGCGGTGATGTGTATGGTAGTCGCGACACAATCGGGATTATTCTCTTTACCGCCACACAAATTGTCGGATCTATATTGGCTGATTGCGTAACGTGACGTGTCAAAATATTTCACAATAGCGGCATTTCACCATGTGTATGATAATCACGACACAATCGGGATTATTGTCTTACCACCATACAAGCTATTGGATCTGTATTAGCTGATCGCGGAACTCGACGAAACGAAATGTGCCAATCTATACTAGATGCAGTATTGAATTATTACTTGATAATTATTTTCAAGATCTGGACTATAAATTCAAAACCTAAAATTGCGCTGAGCATTTGCTTAGAAAAGTTTGAGCTAAGGTTTGAGGTAAGGTTAAGCTAATCCTGAGTACACTCTTTAGATTTCACCCTTAGGCATATTTTCCCACCTACACCGTGCCGTACCACGCCATGTTCCACTGCCCAGCACCGTGCTCCTCTGTCCCCCGCTGCGCTATGCCCCCCACCTTCGTAAATTTTACATCAGAATAGCTCTAATATTTTTTTCTTGTCGCAAACTTTTAAAACAGTCACATAGACCTTACATATTTCTGTACAAACATTCATTCCCTATTCCCTATAGTTATTTTACACTCTTGAGGGTAAAACTTTTACAAACTTTGAATGTCATATTTATTTATATCAAATTAACAGCCTAAAAAATAAGCCTAAGTTTCAACCTTCTAGCTCTAAACATGACGATCCTTCCATACAATTTTTCATTCCCCCTTTCAACCCCTTATAACCCTTTATTCGCATTAGAAAGTGTATAGTAGTAATATTAAATAGTATATCCTTTCTCAGGCTCTAGACTATCTGTGTACCAAATTTCAGTTAAATCGGTTCAGTAGTATTGGCGTGAAAGCGCAGCAGACGGACGGAGTTTTTTTGCATTTATAAATTTAGTAAGGATCTATTTAGTAAAAAAAAAATGACATTACAAACAGACATGTCGATTTTATTTTTTAGTATCGATAAAACACGTAAACTAAGGAGCCCGTTAGTATTTAAAATGATTTTTAAAATTCGGAACTAGAAGTAATCTTAATTACGTACGTAAAAGAACTAATCAATAAATAAAGAATAAAGAGAAACGTGGGATTTTGAAGAGACTGGAGAATTTGTAGTTTAGTGGTGAATAATTTTAAGAGTTGGTAGCACAGATCTTTTCATTCACTTCATTTACTTTTTACTTACTTTCGCCGGTTTTGTTCAAACGTTAAGTATTGTTGTTCATATTATTATTTATAAAATGAAACTTAAATCTGGATTAACGCGGTTTCACAACTGTTACATATTACGTGATGGAAAAATAATTAAAGAAGATTTATGGATCCGCGATGGCAAAATTGAAAATCCAGAACAAGTATTTTACGTCGAACAGCTTGAAGCAGAGATAACTGTAAACTGCGAAGAATCGCTTATTGCTCCTGGGTTCATTGACATTCAGATAAATGGTATGTATACTTGTGAATAATAAGGACATGTTTTAATTATAATATTAGGAAATCTATTAATCAAATTGTTGACTTATAAACTGTAGAAATAATAATACAAAGAGTATGTTATGTTGTTGCTTATTTTTTACTTTAATGGTTTTAAATTAATGTCAAACTTAATAACATACATTTTTCTATAAAATAAATTATTTACTCAAAACAGAATTAATATCTAAAACAGTGCTATGTACAAGTCAAAAGATTAAAAAACTTATACATTACCTTTTGATAGGTACCATAGAATATTATAGTGTAATTATTATACTCCACATTCTGACGTTTGCATTCTTTGTAAGTCCTTTCTTTACATTTGTGATAGTTTTATAGTTACTTGAAAAAATATGCTGAAATCATTAAAACAAGAAATTATTCTTAGTATACTTTTACCACCTTGTGGGGGGCTTACCTACGCGTCTTCCGGTGCATGGTACCCGTTTGAGAACCCGTTACTCCATCAGGCATCGGTTCTGTGAACTATATGCCCAGCCCACTGCTTCTTAAGTTTAGCAATTCTTCGGGCCATGTTGGTTACTTTGGTTCTTCTGCGGATCTTCTAATGTCTGATTCGATCACGCAGTGCAACTCCAAGCATAGCACAATCTCTCTCTATGGTGGACTGTCAACCTGCTGAATGTCGCGCGGAAGTCCGCTGGATGCGCATGGTGCGAGACTGATTGTCGTGGAGATCTTTGGTGGAGACCTATCTCCAGCAGTAGACGATTTTCGGTTGAATGGATAGATGGATGGATACTTTTACCATTCTCATAGTTAGTATACAAATATCTATAAATTTTAGTTGTTTTAATCATATATTCGTTCATTTTTTAGGAGGCTGGGGTGTTGACTTTTCATATGATACTGACAGTATTGAAGAAGGCATAGCAAGAGTTGCTAAGAATCTCTTGGCTCATGGAGTAACTTCATTCTGTCCAACAATGGTGACATCAGACAAGGAGATATATCAAAAGATATTGCCAAAAATTAAGAAAGCCCAAGGTGGCAAACATGGCGCTACAGTCCTAGGTGTGCATTTAGAAGGACCATTTATAAGTCCAACAAAAAAAGGTGCTCATATGGAAGAATATATTAGAACACCTGACAAAGTTTGTACATGATTTTATGTACCTATAATCAAGCCATTGTTTTTCATGGGTAACCAGAAAGAATTCGCTTTATGCTTGTATATTTAACTTACTTTCTTCACATGTATCATCTTCATACTTTGGATATACATGGTTTCAAAAAGCTTAACATTATTTCAATATACTGTTTCTCATAATACACAATCTCTAGACTTCAAAATGAAATACATGTCTATTTTTTAGATAGTTGAAATAACACTCAATGTAAGGAGACTCAAAGTAAAACATAATATATTGAAAATATAATTTTCAATGAAATTAAATATTAATTTAATATTGACAAATTTAGAACTCTGATTAATATTTTGCATTATCATTAATGATGAGTGTGATTTATATCATTCAATATATTTATTCTTATTTACTGTGTACCTAAACACTTATCTTTAACCCACTTGTAACAGTACTGGAAAATATTGTGGCTATTGAACTGTTTATATGTCACTGAACTTTTATCAATCACTATTTAATATTTATTTTATTGTTTTAAATATATACTGTATATAATATTTGCTTTAAATCTAGATTCATTTTGTTCCTATTGCTTTATTATTTATTTTAATCTTGTAAAAGGTTTGAAAATTGTTTCTAAGAACATATCTGTATTAAATATTAATTGTTATAATGATAGAACTTAATACTATTATTCATTAAGAAATTATTTCAGGGTCTAGAAACAATGAAAGAAGTGTATGGTTTACTGGATGATGTTTGTATAGTGACTTTAGCTCCAGAACTACCAGGTGCAACTGAAGCAATTAAAGGATTAGCCAGTTTAGGTATAAAGGTAGCTCTTGGGCATTCAGCTGCGAGTCTGGCTGAAGGTGAAAAGGCAGTTGAAAGTGGAGCTAATTTGATCACACATTTATTTAATGCCATGTTACCAGTATGTAATACATTTATTAAATTATTTTATTCATTAACCCCTTGAGTACTTTCCTGGCGTTTACGCCAGCTTTCTATTCTTTTTCTATTGTCTTATTTTTATGGGTATTCGACTCATTAAATAAATGATATCTGAAAATGTATTTATAATTAATGATTAATAGTATAGTAAAGTCTCTTTATACAGGTGACGAAATTAATGCTGTTCACATTGTAAACAAAAAAAAGTGACCAAAATACTGGTAAACTTAAGACAGCATGTATCTAGGATTAGAAAAACGTTAATGTATCCAAAGTAGTAAAATGTTTAAAAACATTTTTAAATTACAACATTTTCTTAAAATCTTTCAGTTCCATCATCGAGATCCTGGTCTAGTTGGTTTGTTAGCATCTAAAACTAAGAGACAGGTTTACTATGGGATTATATCTGATGGTATTCATACACATCCAGCTGCTCTAAGGATAGCGAGCAGAACTAATTTTGAAGGTAATTATGTTGTTTTATATCTACCAGTGCTCGCCTGTGATTAAAATTCGACCATAATTCATAAAAACGCTAACAATTTTGTTTTTGCTTTCCATTGTCAATTGCTTAAAGTGAAATCTTCTCAAAAGTCAATAATCCATCTACACGGTATATAAATGTCAAGTCTGACATTGACATGTGACTGATAATGCATTGGTAATCGTAAGGGATAATAATAGATGTGTGTGTCTGTGTCAAACTAATGGTAGTGTGTGAACTGTATTGTTTTATTAATATGTAATTTTGTACTTAATGTTAGCGGAAGCACAGAGATGTGTGTTAATTCCAGACATCACCATCGTTCACGTAATGATCCACCCTTTAATAACCTTTTGAGATTAAGACTTGCTTGACATAATACTTGAACTTATTGTCAGGTCAGGAAATTGGTAATGTTACTTGGGATCTTATTGTAAAACCGAATACTATTACCTATAAACCTTTTATTACACTTACTTAGCCTAAAACGTGGGACGGCCAACTTGACTTTATTTCTAATATTAAAATTATCGCGATCATTCACTAGATTTTAAATTTTAAAACTTTAGTTACTATTTCATACATATGTATATGTAGATGTTTTATCAAATATCTGTGAAAGCATTAAATACTTTGTCACACTTATTCTGTGATCAATTTAACTTATGGCAATTCTATTATATTCTTCAATAAGGATATCATCTGCTATTGGTGGTTGGTACAAGTTGGGATAATACAAACTTCAAGCAATAATATTTAAAATACTTTTTGAATCCTTATTACTAGAGTATTACAACTTGGCCTTATGTTTTTTTTACAAAGTAAGAGTTGAAGTAGTTCATGTTTTTTGTTCTGCATATATTTAAATTAGTCTGTGTTCGTTACATTTTTCATTGTTGTCTAGTTAAACCCAAGATAAGCGAGAGGAAAATTTAAAAAATGCTAGCTTTTTCATAGATGACAGTGTTTGTCTAAATTCCGAGGTCAAGTGATGGTTTCTTTAAATATAAAAACTGGTTTTCATGTGCAGTTTTTAAAGCAAGCTGATAGATACTCGGCAAAGGATATTTAAGGTTATAAAATACCGTACTTACTTTTGAAATTTAGACTAGCAGGATTTTAACCCACATCAATGTGTCTAACCTATGGACCACTTATGGACCATCGTAACTTCATACATTTAATGCAGAAACAATACACAAAAGTGATACTCGCATAATTTAAATATTAAATAGAAGTCTGTTGAATATTCTAGGTTTGATTCTTGTAAGTGATGCTGTGCCGGCACAAGGTCTACCAGATGGCAACCATCGGATAGGTCCGCAGTTGGTTACAGTGGAGGACGGTCGTGCTTACGTTACTGGAACTAAAACTCTCTGCGGCAGCACCACTGCTTTAGACTCCTGTATAATTACTTTCAAGAAGTCTATAGGTATTCCCTGGTTTATTTATTTTTTTAAATCTTTACTGACGCGCAGATTAGTAAGTGTTTGTGTGCATTGACAATTGAAACTTGACAATAATGCAGCACCAACGTCTAAGCGCCATCTAGTGGGATAAATTAGCGATATACAGTTATTAAAATTAAATTAAATAGACCAAACGATGATGGCGCAGCGGGTAGTGCGGCCGGATTTCATGTCAATCGACGCGGATTCGATCCCACATATCTAACTCTAAAATCGGCCCGAGCTTTCAGTGAAGAAATAGAGCTTTTTCTATTGATGCCCGCCTGGCTAGCTACCACCCTCAAGTTTGAAAACCTGTCGCCAAATACCAATAGGTGTGTTCCGGCAGCGTCACTTGAGAACCATTACCTCTATACTTAGCGTGTTAACCATCCTGGACCACATCGTCACTAAACATCAGTCGAGATTGTGGTCTAAGCACTGAGCCTATATTATATAAAAAAAGTCTCCGTTCATTGATATTGACCAAGTAGTAGATAGGACACAATATTAATTATAACTAGATATTCTTAATGTTTAGTTGATACATATATAAACGCCAATTATAAATACAATTCTGCCAATTTCGTTTTAATGAAATATTATCTAGAACTATCTAGAAGATTTTGTGATTATTTTCAATATATAGTTGTGCATAATTGAAAAAATAATATAGTCAAATAAAAATCTTCAACAAATTTACTTTTGTTGGACTAAGTTAATTACTTTTTACCACTTTAGCACTAACCTGGCATTTACGCCAGCCTTCCGTTGTTTTCCTATTGTCTCATTTTTATGGGTAATCGACATATTAATATTGGTTTCAGAATGCACATTGGAGTATGCACTAGAAGCAGCAACACTCCACCCAGCTAAAGCTTTGGGTATCGAAAAAAAGAAAGGAAATCTTGACTTTGGTAGTGATGCGGACTTTGTAATACTTCATCCTAGTTCATTAAAGGTTTTCTCTACTTGGATAGCGGGAGAATGCGTTTATAATTGTAATAGTGATTAATATCCATCATATTATGAATTACATTTGTTATGTGTCGATTTATATATTATTATAATCAATGTTAAACTATATATTGAAATCACGAACAAAATATAATATGTTTATCATAATAAAGACGCCATTATATATATATACCCATAGAGATTAATTTTTAAATGTCATGTAATTTTTTACATAAAAACATGAATTTTGACTATTAATCACTATAAAAAAATAAATATTACCTATTAAGAAAAATTATAAAAACAGTGTGTTTCTTATTTGTGATTCAGACAGTGCCTTGTTATAATAATTATAGATATATATAAATTAAAAAAATATGTGTGTGTACTTATGTACGCACGTAAGAACTTATAATTCTTTGACGTAATAATAGAAAAACTAAAAAGTTGATAGTTAGCTTCAGGGTCGTTTTTTCATGACGGTTGCGCACGCATTTACTAATAATTTTTTCCTGAAGCGCCAAGAGAAGTATAACTTCAAAAATAAAGGATCATAAAATTAAATTTATTGGCAAGGTTCAAAACTTTGCAACATAAATTATCTAGTTTTAAATTTATTAAATAGTTACCACAATACACAATATTTCATTTCACTACCTTATTTATTAACCTTGCAAAAAAAAAAAATACGAGGGGAAATCTTGCATAAAGTTACCCAATCCCGCTGGACAGCATGGGTCGGATATTGAATTATATCGAATTCTTTCTAAAACCCTCCATTAACCGTTAGGGCCGGGAGTATGGGGGGGGAGTAATCTTACCTTTTCTAACCCATCCTGGGTAAGCAATAGATTTTAAGAGGATAATAATATTAAGTACTTACCCCGCTGTTTCCGCTTACGATGGTTATAACTATAATTTTTGTAGATTTATATAAAAAAAGAACCAGATAGTTTCTTGCAGACTCTACTCAAATAGGTTGTTTTCCGAACCAGTGGTAGTTTTGTCGTTGATAAGGGCCTAAATTAAATATTTTTTGATTTTACGATATTATAGTATCGTGTTCTAAATAGGAAAACAATAAATCTATTCAGTTATGAGAACAGTGACATGTTCATTGATATAATAATAGATATGTAGTTTTGGTTTCTCGTTTCAATTGTAAATTGTTGAAATAGTTTAAAACGTGAATACTCTTCTTTTAACTCAGAAAATAAAAAAAGTAAAACCTTATTCAACTCATTCTGTAAAATCTCACGGTTTTTAATATAGCGTCTTTGGAAATCTAGTGCCAAAATTTATCCAGATAAATAAAGGGCAATATAAGAATGAACCTTTAAAATTTTATAATTTCTACAAAGTCTCACCAAACTTAATAAAACATAAATCAAAAAGTATTGTAGTGGCATGGAAAATCTTTATTGAAGTAAATATATTTATAAAGTCAGTACAATTTAAGTTCAATAGTTTCCAAAAATATTAAAGTGCAGGTTGCTGATCACCTGGCAATGTTAAATATGATTATTTCTTAATTAAAATACAAGCTAATATTGAGAAAACTGTAATATGTGAATAACATGTATATACCTAAATAAAATCATGACAAAAAAATATATTTTAGGCAGGCTCTGTATTAACACTGCTTCTTCATGCTGTTGTTGTTATCCTGGCCACAGTTCATGTTATTAAACAAACTTATAAACATTAAAAAAAAAACCGCAATAGTTACACGAGAACTTGCACTAGCTTCTAAATTTAATTCGACGAGTGAAAACGACAGTAACGTCCATATTCTCATGCAACTTGAGCGGCGAATGAATTAGTTCAAAGTAAGACGTGCAACCAGTTAAATTAATATCTAATTCTGTCCACGAGTGAATATATTATGATGATAAATAATTATTCAATTCCTCCACGTTTTTCTCTCGTTCGTGGACAGACGACAACCAGTTGGGCATCTTATTTATTTTTTCAATAAAAATCAATCATTTACAAACCACGCAATGTATATTCATGTATACAATATTACTAAGTATATATGTATAATAATGTAAATACATTTTTCATGAAAAACAAAAATAATATCATGGAATATATTCAAAGAGCCAAAATATTTGAGATTAACTCTACCTTGATACCATTAACTTCTAAGATCTAGGCACAATGCAGCAGAGACTCCTGTATGGATTACATAACAATTTATTCGTTGACTGTGGGGCAAAATATAATCGTGCAGTCGACATCACCACACTAGGTATTTAACATATATATATAACTACTGAAAACGTTATTATAAACTGCTATATTCTATCGTGGATTAATTCGAGTAAAATATATTATTATCGTTAACAAATGGACTTGGTGCAGAGAAAGCTTCAACGTGTGTCGTGTTATTTACTTGTTTTGGTAAGTATAATAGCAGTAAATTATAATGTTTTCAGACTAGAGGCTATTGGGATAGCACATAATAATACCTTGTGTGGTGATGCCGCTGGCGCCCCTTGCAGCTTGCAATCTGCGGCAAGCCGCGTGAAGGCAAACAACTACATCTAATAAAACTTTAACTTTTATATTAACTTCTCAAATGCTTACGGAGGGTATTGTCTGTTTAGATATAATTTCGTGTTTTTGTATCCACATTCATAATAAAACTCGATTGTGGACCACACCTAAGTTTAAAAATACTTTTTAACAGAATTAAATTATTGAGCAATATATTCTTAAAAGAATATGAGTAGAGATTTGCTCGGCTGCACCAACTCTACAGAATAAATTCACGTTAATCCTAATATCAAATACCGATGCACACTCCACTAATGTCATTTTTTTTTTGTATAATGAGAATTAAATAATTATAATTATAAGGAATTATTGAAATCTTTGGATCAAAATTAAAATATGCATTTGGAACTTGCACCTTTCACTCGTAATACATAAAATTTACAAATGAATATATTATAAACGACAAAACACATAAGAAAGTGTGTAATTTACAAATATACTTAAATTCTAAATTGAAAATAAATCATTAAATAGCCATTTCACCGTACACAAAAATCAAAACCGAAAAATATAATCACGACGGGAGTTGCAGATAATTTTCATGTGAACTAAATTGATTCGGTATGATATGTCTTGTTGTTTACTGGATAATTTGTGAGATGAGAAACGTCTAAATGGCCGCTAATATGGAAAATAATTATGCTTACAGATAAATCAATTAAAAAATAAATATTACTACAATACGTAAATACCAAGAGAATTGTATATTAAAATATTTGTACTTTTACTGACTAAAGGAAAAACATTGGCAACTGCTAATAACCCTACAATTTATATTAAAAAAAAAAAACTTGTATAATGTAGACTGAAAACGGTCATCTCAAATTCGATCACTCGTAAGATGTGGAATGCAATTAGAATTCTTTAACAATATTAAAAGGTATAATAATATATTAAATTTTTATAATCAGCTCAACAATGTATATAATCTATAATAATTTAAAAGCCTAGATCCAAACTGTGATATTTATTATTGCACAAGCACACATGTGGCTTATTAATTCCAATGGGAATAGAGCTCACAACCTTATTTATAATTTGTTGTTGTCGTTTTTTTTTTTTAGTTTCACTGGACATTTTTAAACTGGTTAGGTGGGTGTGAAGAAGAAAATAACTCGTTTCAACAATTTGAGCATGCCGTCTTTATGGTACCTTAAAATAATGGAATCGTGTTGAAAACTTAAAATACAAATGTTTTTTTATTTTATTTTATTTTTTTAATTTAACCCACCCACAGTCAAGTGTTATAATTTTACAGGTGAAATAGGAAATTAATTTGTAATGCAATAATACTCCACCGGAACCCAACGAGCTGTGCTTGGTGCCACTAATAGGCAATACGCCCACCCTCAATAGGGAGGGTTAACATATTAGAGCTCACCTTGTGCGCTGCGAACCCTACTTATCACAATACCTGACACCGAATATACCTCCATCTTCACACTTCGACATAACCGTCTCCATACCAAATTTATAAACACACCAAAGGGTATATGTTAAACGATTCAATGTCATTTATTGTGATACTACACGACTACTGAAGTTATTTATTGCTGAATATACATAAGGGAATAATATAATAATAGATTCAAGAGAAATATATTTACCAAAAAATTTGCTTTTTTTTATTTTAAAGTGTATATATATATTATATTATATATAGGTAACTTTTAAGATTCCCGAAAAGGCTACTGTAATGTACTCTAATGATACAATTATTATTATCGAGTAATGTCAATGGACAATAGATACCATTTGACCGATCGTTAATCCGCCGACAAACGCTTACTTACCGCGGCAAATTATACCCCGCTGCGGTCGCGGTCGCGGTCGCGCCAACCGCTAATAAACATCTCCAAACAACACCACCGTATAGGCAAACTTGTGATACTGTCGTGTATATCAATTGAAAATACTAGTTCCTACAAAACAAATCTACGCCGATCCCCTACACGATACATATTATGGCAAGAACGGAGGAAACATTGTCGATGAGGTACCGTCAAAATTAAGTTTAAAATATTAAAAAAAAAAAAAAGTAATCTAACCCATATAATACTTTCGTATGTAGACAAATATTGTTATATTTCATGTTTTTTGGAAATGTTTCTGTATCTGTAAGTTTGTAATTAATAAACATATCGACTTAAATGATTTTTTTTTTGTTTTTGTTTTTAAATGGAAATGACACATAAAATAGTATAATTTGTAAAATGATCCAAAACTTATCACACCACTTTTTAATAATTTTATGCAATCCTAAAGCAATATTATTAATAGCGTTAAACGCTCCCCTTGGGGCAATAATAAGTTCTATTTCAATTAATTTTACATCACTAACACACTTATAATTTTGATCAGTGACAACGAATTAAAAAAAATTGAATATCATTATAATTTTTTAAAACCTTAAATATTAAAACAAAAAAAAATTGGCAACAATTAATAACTCATTTTTTTTTCTATACATATTTTACAAAAAAATAATTACTATGTGCATGCACAAATATCGTAAGAAAATAATTTGGCAGTAAAATTCGTAACTCTAAAGGCCTAAAACACACTGGCCAAAATACTACTAATATAATAGGCCTATAACATATAATTAAACAAAACAAAAACGATAAATTAAGAGTATTAATCACACACCTACTCTCATCCACGAGCTGTACGCGTAGACTCATTGTTTTAAAATAAAGAAAATAAAATTCCCTAATACTAACGGGACAAAAATCCTGAAACGTATAACTTAAAAACAATATGAAAAATAAACCCAAAAGTTACTCACTAATCAATATAGGATACTTCGACTCAAACTGTTCATTTAACTTATCACTGGCTTCATTTTGGGCCAAAGTTGAGGCCCCGGCCCTATAATATATATATACTTCGTGTCTTTCAAAATTATTGAGTCAAAAAAGTCTTTAAATGTTGGTTCATTATGTCTCCCTATTATTGCTCATATCACATAATAGTTTTGCGTATCGAAGTATATTGTGTTTCAATACACAAGAAATATAATTAATACCTATTGCTAATTAAGTACAAAAACATTAATAATTTATACATAATATAATCATATTAAAGGTTTTATTTTGAATCATGTTTAATAGTTATCAATGATAAGGCAATACGAATTATAACGAAACTGATTTCAATAATAGGACTATTTCATATACGCTGTATTAAATATGTTCGTGCATTTATCAAATGTGAATAATTCAAATAAAATATATATGAAGTTGAATTTTTCAATTTATACGAATAATGAAAATAGAGAGCGTCATTATAAATTATATCGACAATGAAATGTCACACTTATTTTTGAGAATGATTAAGTACAAAATTAAAAAAAAAAAAAAAAAAAACTACTGGAAACCAAAATAATGGTCATAATACAATATGTTCGAATGAAGATTCAAAAGTCATGTTTGTTTATTTGAGAAAAGCAACAACAACAAAAAAAAGGAACTATGACAAATAGTTTGGATTCAGTAATATCAATAATTACATTAACATTTACTAAAGGCATCGTCGTTATAATAATTTGATGCGACGTGAAAATAAAACTGAAAATTGTAAGTGACCATTACTTGGTAAATCACAATAAAAACCAACGTACATTTCTAAGTATATTATAAACGTATAACGTTAAATGCGGTATAGATTTTATTTGAAAAGGGACTCGAGGGAACAAACAGATTTCTTCAATCTATAAAATCAAATCTCAGTTGACTCAACAACGACATGTTACAAATTTAATAAATCGTTTTTTTTTCTTTTACAACGTTGCCACTAAAACGGTGAACACCTAAATTTCGAATAAAAATGCGCATATTAAAAATATTTATTTGGCAATCTGTATACGATACGAGATGCACATATTCATGTACATAACAAGTGCGAAAGCACAACGAGAATAATAACTTCTACATATATAATGTATATATATATAGATATTTATATAGTATGGACACACTATGAGATGAAAGATTCATGTACCACTTTCGTGATGCTGATATGAATATCTAACCCTCCCCTACTTTTAATATAAAAAAGCATTAGAGTGCCTCAATACGTTTTATATTATTATACTTTAAAGGTATACATAAGTACATATTAGTTATGCCATACTACATTTCATAGAAAACACTAGTTATATGAGATAACAACTTTTTTTTATATATATATAATTCAGTTATATGTCAAGAAATAAGACTCGCTATATACACGAATGTGCCCGAACAATTGCATTTTTATTTTTTTTTTATTTTTTTACTCCAGTTGTAAATATTACCTTGTATGAAATTATTGCTAAGTTATCTTTTAGTTTTTTTTTTTTATTTTATTTTTTTAAATAAGTTAACACAGCGTCTCCTAACAATACAGCATTACGACGTGTCCCATCGTCGAGACGTTTCCTTCTAATAACAAATTAAATTTTAATCACTTGTTAATAGCCGTAACATTTTTACTTATTTACTCAATTGAAAAAAAAAAAAATTTTCAAATATGTAATTACAATAGGCTCTCAAAACGAAGAGTACACAAAACATTTTGTATACACACACACACAAGAATTCTGTAAATGGTAAATATATTTTTAACGGATAATATATAAATATTGTATACGAGATTAACCTAAACTAGATGGCACGTTTATTTTAGTGTCGCCTCCTTTGGTCATAAAGAAATAAAAATAACGAGGTTTTTTTTTTTTTGTAACAAACTTAAAATTGTGCGTAAAAATTTGTTCATATATATATGTATATATGCATTTTGTAATATTATATTTAATTCGATGATATTAAGTGGTATCAATGTTTATGAATAAAACGAGTTTTCAATTGAGGCGACACCGACGCAGTCCCCTAATTGACATGTTTATATAACTTCACTCGAACTAGGAACCATACCAGCTGCTAAATTTAGAAACATACTAAAGTCCTTTCGATGGGAGATTTTTTTTAGTTAAATTTGGTTATGGCAGTAACTTCAATTAGAATCGCGCAAACGTTTTCGGCCCAACGATTAATCTTTATACTTTTTATATTTCAATTTGAGCTACCTCCTATCATCTACTAAATTGATAATATTATGTAATGGAAAAAACACTATAAACATTAATACTCTGCGACTATTTCAATATGGATGCCGCAAATGTAACAATAATGACCCGAAACTTCCATGACCAAATGTAACAAAATAATAAAATGGACTAATCTGGGATAAAGGATAATAAAATATTTGAATATTACATATATTATACTAACCTTTGGATTTTGTATATTACTAATACTATAAACTATAAATAAAAAGGAAAAGTGTTAAACTAAAAAAAAAAAAAAAAAAAAAAAAAAAAAAAAACAATACGAAAGTAAATATTCAGTACTTTGGAAATAATGACTTGTAAAATTCATCCAGATACAGTGAAACAGCTATTTGTTAATTTCCTCTAATTCCTAAAAAAAAAAAAAACAAAAACAATGCCAAATGAGAAATCGAAAAGCGTTCAAATAACATAATATTAGTAGTGGTTCACTGTATATGGACAGTTAAAAAAAAACTAACATAAATTTAACACAACATAACGAATAAGTAATCAAATACTGGTTTTATAGCATAAAACGTTAAGCTTTGTAAAACAGCAATTAATATAAAATAAGGGAATAAATGTGAGATCTTGTAGTATGCAGACTTACAGCCATCGAGTTACCCCTCAGACAATATAAAGTGTGTTGAGGACTAGAACATGATGATTATTTTTAGCCAAAGTGACAATGTACCCCTCTGAAGTGATTTTCAAACCGCAACAACGGGAAACCTGACAAAAAAAAACATTTTCAAATGTCAATCCCCTTATTGAGAAAAAAAGATGTGGTGTCGTGGGACACCGGGTAGGAACGAAGTTCCTTCGGCTAATGTAGAATCGACACAATTTACAAAAAAAAAAAACGTTGCTACTCACGAGTAAAATGTATCTGTAATGCGAGTATTCGCCACGTGCTTGTCCGTGAACTCATGAGTATATACTATGCATTGGCGGGGTGGAGTGGTAATAGAGAAAAGGGATGAGAGAACGAAAAGAAAGAAAGAGAAAGGTATATACACTACTCGCTTGTGTATACGACTGTCGCGCCTGCGCACGTCTCATTTAACGGTTTTATTCCACGGACTTTTTCTTACGGTTTTACTATCACATTTTTTTTCAGTTCGGTCGCGCAGCAAATTCCCTATCTCCTCCTGCCGTAAGGAACTTCGTTCAAAAAATATTTTTGTGTACAGTAGTATTATATGATTAGAATTCACTTCCAATAGAAAAAAAATCCAACACGGTACGTGCTATGGAATTATCACAATGTTAAACCCTAGTGACGAACACTTATAAAGCTTTATTAAAATGACAGCTGTCAAACGAAAGTACGGAAAGTGCTGAGCAAAAAAAAAATACATATATATATATTATATATGCAGCAAATATGATTTTTGCAGAGTGTAATATAATCCCGACATACGTTAAATTGACACTGTTCAGTACAGACATGACTTTTATGAGATGGTAAAAAATAGATTATAAACACAATAAATCTCGATTTGTTATATATTTGCAAGACTAATGTTATTATTATTTGCGGTCAAGACAATCAATCGCAAGGACGTCACTATTAACGTAACATCACCAATAAAGTGTGAAATCTTGTTTGCATGATACGGTAAAAATGTACAATATTTGACAGCTGTCATTTAATGTAACTATGTTTTAAGCCCCAAAGCATTTGTTCTCAAAAACTGTCAAGTTTTATATCTTCAATTTACTGTATTCGCGGTCTGGTCCACACGTCTATGATAGAGATGGGCCGAATATTTGTTTCATATTCGATATAATAAGAAAGCTCAAAAAGCTATGGAGAGGGCTATGCTTGGAGTTTCACTCCGTGATCGAATAAGGAATGAGGGGATCCGCAGAAGAACCAAAGTAACCGACATTGTCCGAAGAATTGCTAAACTTAAGTGAGAGAGGGGCTGGGCCCATTGCTTCCAGTACCGATGCCTGATGGGGGCAACGGATTCTCGAATGGGGTTCTCGAGACGCAGCATGGGTAAGCCCCCCTCAGGATGGACCGACGATCAGGTGAAGGTCGTGGGAGTCCGCTGGAGTGCCGCAAGATCGTGCATCGTGGAGATCTTTGGGAGAAACCTATGTCCAACGATATACGTCTTTCGGTTGAATGGATGGAGTTTTGATATTCGGCAATTTTACCGAACATTCAGCAAAGTAATAATCAAAGTTTTGACTGTACTAAATTGTATTAACATATTCGGAGCGTGATTAATTATTTCTACGTTTTGGAACTCGTGTGTTACTTTCATGAAGAATTTTATAATTAAACTACAGTATCAGTAGAGGGGGGGGGGGGGGGGAGAAAGGGTTTTAGAGACTACGCGCTTCCACTTTCTACAATCTTGACACACCTCTTTCGCTTCATATATGCTCGTCGGTTATGAGTACTTTAAACCTGGCATGTATTTGGTCGAGATACGTTCGCCTAGCTCGTCCCGTACCGAGGTGCCCAGTCACCATCGCCTTGTAAATTCGGCTCAATATTCGTAATCCACGAAACTCATATTCGGTCCGTCTCTACTCTACAACGGTTTCAAATAAAAAAAAAAAAAAAAAAACAAAGTTTTGGTGTGTGTCATTCATCTCCGAAGATGCGATAAAAAAAAAAAGAAAAAAACGGACAAACCTTGACGTAGGGGCACTCAAACTCGGTGACCAGTACGCCGTCGCGCGAGAACACAGCGACGTGGAACTTGTTACCGTGCGAATCGCCAATGAGCACGTCGCCGGCGTCCGACACGTCTATACCGTTGGGGAAGTTGGTGATGGTCTCGCACCCGATGCGCCGGACGAACCTGCCCTCGTCGTCGAACACGACGACGCAGTGCCCCTTGAAATCGCAAACGAAGAACTCTTTGCCTGTAAGTAACGGTTGACGACTTTGCAAATTAATCCCTTCCTAATGGGCACGTCCATTGAATACTTGAGGTGTTTTTTTTTAGTGGGGGGGGGGGGGGTTCGTTCTTAGCGAATATCACGTAATTTATCACACATTATTACGTCGAAAGCGTCTCAAAATTGCCTCACGTAGTTAATTACTTATACAGGGGTGACTTTGAAAATCAATAGGAATAATCAAATGGGACCTTACAATTATAATTCTGAATAAGTACCTACAAAGCAAAAAATAACAAAATAGTGTGTTAAAAAATAATCTACATGTTATGTAGTTGAAAGGGTTCTCAAGTGATGCCGCCGGAACACACCTATTGTGTTTGGCGACTGGTTTTTCAAACTTGCTGCCCAGGTGGGAATTATTAGAAAACAATCTATCATTACGCTATGGTTTTTTTTTTTCAAAATATTTTCTTTCACTGAAAGCTCAAGTTCTATAATAATTTAATAGATGGTTTTCAATCTGCGTCCAAAGAACACTATCCAAGTGCGAGCCATCATCGCTACAAAAGTTGTTTTTTTTTTTTCCAAAAACATTACATTACATAAGATCGTAAATTTAACGTATATCAATTGAGTATCCATACAAAAAATTTTCAACCAATTAGAATGTAATTTTCAGGATTATACAAAAGTGAACTAGAAAAAAAGACTAGCTTTTCTATACTTAATAATTTCATAGCTTCTAAATAGTAGTTCATAAAGTAACCTACTTTTATTCCTGATTAGATAATATAGGATACACTTCAGGATCATCAAAAGCATATTCAAATAAATGGTGATTGTTGGACCGGCTAAATAAAAACACAATATTGTACAAAAAAAAAAAATGAATATAAATATACAAACCGCTAATGGCGATATCAGATGGTTCCCTCATACATTCGCTACAATCGAACCAACGCAAGAGATCACCTTCCTCGGACAAAATGAAGACAGTCGGTGTAACACTGTCCACTGCAACGATGAGCCCTTCAGCGGTGACAGCCAATCCCGCAACGATATCAATGAACCGCACCTAATCAACAGATATATGAGGCGTCTAAAATCATACATGGATTGTATAAAATCATATGATTGTTTAAAATCATATATGGGTTGTCTAAAACCATATATGAGTTGTTTAATATCATATATGGGTTGTTTAAAATCATATATGGATTGTCTAAAAACCATATATGAGTTGTTTAAAATCATATATGAGTTGTTTAAAATCATATATGGGTTGTTTAAAATCATACATGGATTGACTAAAATCATATATGAGTTGTTTAAAATCATATATGGGTTGTTTAAAATCATACATGGATTGACTAAAATCATATATGGGTTGATTAAAATCATATATGGGTTGTTGAAAACCATATATGTGTTATTTAAAATCAAACTAATTCACGTACACTTTATGGTAAAAGAATAAGGATCAAATGAGACCAGTGGCGGTCCGACGAGAAGGTCGTAATAGTCATGACTGACCCTCCTCCCCCTTTAAATTATACAAGTCGAATTGATAAAAATCCCTTAAAAATAGAAACTTACAAAAGTTTAAATTAATTAATCTTATTCGACATTTTTTAAAGTCTTATACATGATTATTCACCTCCCACAAAGTGGCAATATTAAGCAACCCCCCTCGTGAAGGATTAGCATAATAATAAAAAATACATAATTTAATAAATAAATATTCCTAAGATAATCACCATTCAGACACACTCAACTCTCCATGTCTAGGGGTGTGCGAATATCGTTCGAATAAAATCGAATATTAATATCCGATAATTCGAGAATAATTCGAACAATTCACGAATTATCACTGATCACGAATTTTCTATTTTTTCCAATTTAAATTCCATTACATCGTGTATGAAATTATTCTACTCACGAATAATATACTTTTTGATTAAAAATTATTATATTTCAAATTATTTTAGATAAGTTTCGAATTTTTTAATTATTCACACTCGTGCTATCAAAAATAAGCGAAACATGGACCCCCCCTTTTAGTACATAAGGAAATGAATTTAGGCACCATCCTTCCATACAGGGGCAGGGAAGGGTACTGTTCCCGTTAATACTTAGGGGGCATTTATTTTCCTATAAATTTTGTATAAAACCATTTTATTGATTCAAAGGCGGTACGAAATTTGCCGGGTCAGTACGTAGATAATTAATTATATTAAATACGTACAGCAATTTTCTTTAGGAAATGTCCGTTTTTGCTAAATATTTGCATTCGCGACCTCTCGTTACCACGATCACAAACGACGAATTTTCCCGTCGCCCGAACAACTGCCACTTTACGGGGATACCAGAGCTGACCCTCCTCTTTACCGGCAACACCGAAATTAAACTTATGCGTTCCGGATTTATCGAAAACCTGAACAAAAAAATTACAGTAGGAAGCATAAATTAATGAATAACAACTACAATACAATACAAATACAATATAAGGGTAGTGCACTGTTGTGCATTCTATTGAAAGCAACAAATGTAGTTTGTTCAAAACCTCATATCTCTTTACGTAGCCACATGTAGAACTAAGTTACCAATTGTCACAAAAAGGGTTGACACTGGCAATTCCTTGGGCAAAGTAAAATAAAAGAACAAAAAGATATATTTGCGATTTTTGTTTTTGTTTATCAATTTTTAGTAAACCAAAACTATTGTCATGAATGCTACTAGAAACCATGTCTTAGAAACATTTTTATTGTTAGCGCACTGACTAGTTACAATTTCGTTTCAAGGGGTTTTATGAATTACGATTATTTATATACAAAGTAATCAAACTATGAATAATTTTCTCATTAACTACATCCATTTACAGGTTTATTAATGTAATGCAAAAATTAGTGTATTTCAAGGGTAAATATATTAAGTATACTGAAAAAAAAAAATCTGTGATAACAAACGTTATAAAGTTTATGGTGAGGATTGAGAGGGAATGTTCAATCTCTTTCGTGCAAATTGAATGACAGTATAGAACTTAAATAGGTTATGAGTGACGTCTTATGTTAACATAGTACACTCTCTCTCTAGGATAAAATACTTAAAGTAACTTATTTAATATTTAAATTTATTTTTAGTAGTTAGCCTTACTTTTGGTCTGTTGTTTTATGAAACGTAAAAAAATAATTAGCATTGTCAATAAGGGCAGTATCAAACACGACTCCTACAAAAAAGAAAGAAAATAACTTTTCTTGGTATAAAGTTTACTCTTGTGATAAACATTAGTTGAGGATATGCATTTTAAGACCATGGGCTGAGAGTGTCATATGCTGCATGCTCATTTAAATAAGGTTAGAAACAACATGGGAGCCTATTCAGAAGAGCAAAGAGAACATTTTCATCAGGACGTTATGAGCTTCAAACAATGTTATCAAGTTCAATACAATGAAAACATGATGGGAGATTATATTTGAGGTTTATTGAGAAAAAGTACTTATGAACATAAAAGAAAAGGTAAAAGCAGGCACTTTTATATTATTTTCCACTTTTTTGTAAGTTATTTTGTTAGTAAAACTTAATAAAAATAATAAACATATTTATTTGAATGGTTTCAATCTACAATTAAAACTTAAAATACAGATTTTGAAAAATATCGTGCAATAGGTCTCCTAAATACAAAAGCAAACCTTTTCACATCCTATATTTTTCCCTCTAATTATGACCTAAAATATCGAAATTTTATGCTTTAAAGTCAAAGACAAAGTTTGTGTTGACCTGTGTAATAGTTTTAGTTTAATCCCGCAAATACAGTTAAATTTGACAATAGGAAAACTATTGAAAGTTGGCGTAAACGCCAGGTTAGTGGATGACCGGTTAATAATGTTAAAATCATACCGTTATGCGATGATTGTTTGTATCAGCAACGATGATGTCTTCGTCGTTGCCAAGACAGAAACCGTGAGGGGAGTTAAACTGGCCCTTGCCGCCGCCGAGCTGACCAAACTTGAACCTAATGTGCATGGGAGTTGCTTTTGTAGCACGCGCTAAGGGTGCGGGGGGCGCCACTAGAGCAGCTTCTTCAGCAGCAGTCAATATTGGTCGACCAGGGGATACTCCGCGAGGACCCACCCCACCAATCCCTCCTACTCCCCCTACACCACCCACACTGCCAAAACCGTTTACTTCTGAAATAAATTTCATTCAGTTCCATTATATAAATAAAACATCTCTAGGGGAAATATATAAAAAGGAGTGTGATTCAATTCATTGCAAAATTTTGAGATTGAAATTGATCAATGTACAAATGTTCAACATACAGCTCAAAACAAACTATTGTGTACAAATAAAATTATTTTTTCAATACTTACCAGTATTCAATCCAAGTTTTGCAAGTGCTTGTAAGTTATTGTATGCATGAGGAGAATT
This sequence comes from Samia ricini, assembly GCA_014132275.2. NCBI lineage: Eukaryota > Metazoa > Arthropoda > Insecta > Lepidoptera > Saturniidae > Samia > Samia ricini. Next base: position 24,975,281 of record AP028159.1, on the reverse strand, counting down.
GAGATCTCCAGCAAGCAACTCTGCAAGGGTGAATGGTGGTGCTGGAGATGCATGAGGCGGAGGTTGTACATCCTTTTCAGCAATACTGGCGAGCTGTTGTAAATTGTATTCTACCATGGATACTCCTACACCACCGACAGATCCGACGCCTGTTACACTGTTCATATTAACGCCTCCAGACATTATACTAGAAGCATTGACTCCCACTCCAGCAACAGAACCAACCATACCAGGAACTCCAACCATATTTCCGACACTAGACATACCAGTTACGCGACGTGCCCCCACAAGCGGATAGTCATCAAAAACCGGTGCGTTGGTCACTGATACTGCGGGCGAATGTGAATTCGATGTCACTGACATAATAGCAGATGATTCACTGGCACGTTTACGTTCTTCCGCTCGAGAAATTTCAGTGTGAAACGTTCCAAATGTTTCTTCTATAATTGAATCGCATTTGTCTATTTTAGTGACAAACTCTAAAGAATAATCGACATCAAATTCTGGTGCACCTTCGAGTAGTCGTGCAAATTGGGAGGCAACGGTTTTCTTCAGCATTACAAGTTCAGTACCATCACCACGACGAAGCAATCTTGCTGCGAACTTACAAGCGCAATCTATTCGCTGAACAGTTTTATCCACACGATCAAATAAGTCCATTACTTTGAGCTCCCTCTCCTTGTGCAAACGTTCAAGTTCTTCAAGAGCTCTGTCGCGTCGCCTGTCTAGAGCTGCTTTATAAGCATGATAAGCTTCATTAATAATGTTTTCAGCTTCATCACGTTGACGTTGCAAATCTCCTAGTGCATCGTCGAGCCTAGCAGAAGCACTACCCGCTGTTGCAGCACGAGCGTTTGCTTCCACAATAAAATTACGAAGTTCAGCACGAATGTTAGGCTCGGCATCAACAATTCGTTCACAACGATGTTCACCAACCTTGTGGTCTACTGTCAAGCATTCAGTACAGGCACCTACTTCACACTCGCAACAGTAAAATTTCAGACTTTCACCCGCATGTCGAGCACAAAATATTGGCTTATGTACAGCAGATTTCTCCTTAGATGCCCGCAGAGCATCAAAGGGTACAACTCTATGATTTTCAAAGCATCTCATGAATTCGTGAGCTGAATTACAGTTGGAACAAAGAAAATGGGAACAATCAGTACACCTTGCAACAGCAGGTTCTTTACTTTTGCAGCAAGTGCAAACAACAGACTGATCCATTGCAGATACATCCAAAATATTGGTAAGAACATAATCTGAAGGTAGTGAAGCTGCCCCTCCACCAGGCATCTGTAATTATTATTATACTGTAAGTCATTGGTAATTTACACAAAATTTAACAGACAAGAATATCTGACCTTTGTTTCCTGGTTGCATAATGGACATTCCACAGCTAAATCAAATTTTAATGAATCACCAGCTTCATTAACCATCAACTTGTCAATACAGGTTTCACAGAATATATGAAGACAAGACAATACTCTAGGACTGCAGAGCTTATTCCTATGTAAAAATAATAATCATTTTAATAGTTAATTTAACAAATTAAAAAATAATAAATTATATAGTTGTTGAGATATTATATAATTTATTCTTCATATTTTAATCATATATAATATTTTACAAACTTTAAGAAGTAAACATAAAACTCACTCGCAAATATTACAATTTTGTTCTTTTTTTTCCATTATCAGTAGATTCTAAGGAACCTTCATCACCAAGACTAATTAAACTATCTCCAAACAACTCTCCATTAATTTCTTCCATTTTGACTTAAAATTATAAAAATGTATAATGTAAAATCTGGACCTAACTCAAAAGGAATCTGAAACAATGAAGACAAAGTATAAAAATTATTTTAATGCCTGCTCTGAATTGTACTTGATAAGCTGTGAAAATATACTTCAAATCACTTGATTTACTTGACATACTGTACCATGTTGATGACTGACATCATAGCATTGGTAACGCAAATATATAAGTTTTTCGCCTACTGAGAATCATTCAATTAAAAAATAAGGTGATGCGTTTCAAAGCGTTGATGGTGCAGTAGATAGTGCGGCCGGATTCCGCGTTAACGGACAAGGGTTCGAATCCACCTATCCCACTCTAAAATCAGCCTAAGCTTTCGGTGAAGAAAAACATAGTGAGGAAACCATAACATGGTAGTAGGGCATTTTTTATAATGTCTACCTGGGTAGCTACCACCATCAGGTTTGAAAACCTGTCGTCAAATACCTATAGGTGTGCAGCACCACTTGAGAACCAGTACATCTAGGCTTAGTGTGTTTAGCATCCTGGACCACATAGTGATTTAACAACCGGTGAGATTGTGATCAAAGCACTAAGACTATGATGTATAAAAAAAAGATATAATTAAAATAGATTACCTTTTAAAACAATCTTAGGCATTTTAACTTCAGCTTAGTCATTTTTCTTTTGTCTGATTAATACTTCTAGTTGAAATAAAATAATAACTAGTGATTGCATGGGACAACCATCTGATGGTATCAGAGAAGTGAGTGATATAAGTAAAACTATTTTCATATCACTAAGATGTCCCTACTGATACAAATAGTAGTAGTCTATACTAATAAATAAAATTGAAGTGTCTATTTGTAATGTCAAACATTTCATGTCAAACAAACACAACATTTCTTTATTCTTGCAATTCTCTTTTGAATTATGAATTTACTAGCTGTGTGAACGCAGCTGCGCCCGCGTTTTATATGTTCTTCAGTCTTTTAATTTTTTTATAGGCAACACGTAAATTAAATTATTTTCATTTTTTTTAGTATTAAGCGAAAGTAAAAATATTCAAACACTTACCTGTAAAACTGCATTTAAACGGATTTTATTCAATTTTTTTATGAGTTTTAATTTTTTTACACAAAACCCTATTTTCGAAAATCAAAAGTACTCTAAGTTACGAGGAGTAACTTCAGCTATGTATCAAAAAAAGACCCGTCAAATTCAGTCCAGCCGTTCCAGAGATTACCCACAACAGACAGACAAAAATTTTTAAAATTGTATTTTCATTATAGGTCTTGTATATACATTCATATGTATTTGGTAAAATATGTTATTTTGATATTACAAACAGACATTTAAATTTTATTCATTAGTATAGAAATTCATCATCTGGTTCCAAGTCTTTTTCTCAGTTCCTTTATCCAATGTTAATTTTATCTTGTAACTCAAGGTTTTTGAATTTATAGAGATGTTATCACAATATTTAGAGAATATTTAAAAGTAAAAAATATTATTACTGTTAATTACTACCTCGATTATGTATTTATTTTCATATTACAAAAATCATTGTTTTTAAAATCACTAGTTTTATAAGTACTCCAAACTATTAATTTAGGCTTAGTGTGTTTACCATCCTGGACTATATCATCACTAACATCAGGTGAGATTGTGGTCAAAGCACTGAACATATACTAAACATAGGTAAAAAAAAAATTTTTTTAGTTTGAATATGAAAACTTATATACATGTATGTAACCTATATATAACTTATATGTCAATCAACTATATTTTAAAGAGAAAAACATTTTTATATATTTTTCTTTATTTTCATACTTACTTATTTGTGGTTAAGCAGCATTTAAAACCCTATTTCTAATGAAAGACATACACTAATATATCTGTTAAACAACACTTTACATTTGAAAAATAAATGATAAAAAAATTTGCTATTGCTCAATTTATAAATTACCTAATAGAGGTATGGCATTCCTAATGATTAAACATAAAATCCATAATGTTTTAGTTATTATTGATTTAGAAATAACATTAAATCTTTACTTAGGTTATTGCATTTGATATGTATAATTTCTTTAGTGATTAAACATAAATACATATATACTTAAAAACAAACAGGCTATTCATTGAATGACAGTCTGAGATCACTAAGATGTAAATAATGTTCTTATTAGATATGCAGGAGCAGGTGCTTACTCTGCATAAACTATATACATATATAGAATCATATCATAATATTAATTATATGATACTGCCTACAATGTTGTTTGAATCATTACAAATGTTCAATCAATATTTCTATCTGATCACTCTGGTCCATCAAACCTGTAGTTTTTTTTCTTAAATGGAATTATTATTATCCAGATATTTAGCTTCCTTTAAAAAATATTTTATATTATGTTTTATAACGTTAGTGTTTTGTTATCAAGAAATATTTAAACATGTCTATTCTGTTAAAAAGTACTTGGTACCTAAGTAATTAATATTTTACTAATTTCAATACATACTAATGTTAGAAATAGCATAACATATACATAATTTAATGTGATATAATGAAAATCTGTGTATATAGTTACATTCTGTTGCGATGTATCTAGTAAATTTCCATAGCTTGACGTTAGTAATTATTATAACACAGGTAAAAGATTTATAAAACAAAACTAAATTACCAAAATGGCTTCATATAATTACGCGGAGACGTACTACCTACCTAGGATACGCAATGCACCATATAGACAATGACGAAGGTCGACAGTCCATTAGCACCTAAACGGCATTTAAAATTTAGAAAATATATATACAATTGATATTTCTAGCATTTAAAAATTAAATTAATAATATTTGCTAACCTTTAATAGTTCCAAGCTTACAGCAAACCCAGGTAATTTACGCGCAGAACGTTCTACCACGCCGTTACTATGAGAAGACTCATCACTTTGTAAATAAATAAAAAATGAGCATCAAGTACTAATAGTTATTTTTTTAAAATAAAAATGGTTTCTTTGAATAATTAAATAATGTTTTGTCACGTTCTCATTTTAAAAAGAGTAATACATCAAGGTGTATTGATTTTCTGCGTAGCGGTTGCGGTTGCGCTATCTGTATTAATGTTGCTAGTAATTACACATGTAAATAGCGGCGAATTTTATTTAAAAAAATAACTAAAAATCTAGTGGACATTACATAGGTATGTTTTTTACACGTACTTTTCCGTAATATAATTATGTCAAATCAAAATTTATTTATTCAATTTAGGCCCTAAGAAGGCGCTTATGAACGTCTAAAACACTGTGTCAGACAGATAATCGCCATTGCTTATTTCAATGCAATATATACAATACAACAAATAAATAAAATAAACAAAAACGCAAAACAGCATGGAGCTCCCTGTTTGTCAATGCAATCAAGCTAGGCTAATATGTTCCATAAATACCACACACTACTTCCTAAAAAAAAATATGAAAAGTAGTTGTTATTTATCTCTGGGGAAAAACAATTTAACAACGCCTCCTGGAGCCACGTTGCTTTGCATGGCGTGGTGTTTAAAAATTATTCTCCTCCTTTATAAAGCTACAAATATTTTATTTGATCGATATTACGTAATTTTGATGATGTAGGCTTCCGCTTCCAAGCTATACAACTCTGTAATGATCCTTAGCTATCGGTGAAGAAAACATGGTGGGGAAACCATATCATGGGGGTTGGGAATTTTCTAATAATGTCTGCCTGAATACCAAAAACATGACTCAGATTAAGCAAACTCCACGCAACCAAGAAATTTAAAAAAAATAATTAAGTAGTTATTCATTTGATAGGCGTTGGCTTACAAGTGATGCTGCTGAAACACATCTATTGGTATTTGGCGACAGGTTTTCAAAGTTGAGAGTGGTAGCCCAGGCGGGCATATTTACAAAATGCCCTACCACCATACTATGGTTTCCTCACGATGTTTTCCTTTACCGAAAGCTCAGGCCGATTTTAAAGTCGGATAGGAGGTATAGAACCCGCGTCGATTGACGCGGAATCCAGCCGCACTACCCATTGCACCATCATCGCTTCAAAACAAATGGGTACCATTTCATAAGAACACCATAGATTTGAAAAATAATACAATGTTGGGTCTTAGATGTTTTAATGACCGTTATATATTTTACAAGATTGATACTAAAAATACATAAGTTTATATATTTGGGATAAAGTTTTCGAAATAGTATCATTTTGCGGATAGGAAAATATTTAAAACTCAATTTGGAGACATGAGAATAAAAATAAAATATCGATTTTGAAGAATAAAAGATCGATTCATTAAATTGATTAATGCGACAATAATAAACTTTATTTAGATCTTTAAATCTCTTATTCGAAAAATATTGACAACGATTTGAAGGTAAATACCGAAATTACGAACTATCGTGTTCAGATTGTCATATTTCTTGACTACGCTGACTACCATCGAACAATAATAAAACTTTGAGTATTAGTGTATTCTATGAATAAAACTAACTACGACTAGTTTACTCTATCACGACGACTAGTGACTAGAAGCGAGAATGTAATCATAAATAACGTAATCACCAAAGAGTATATAAACTTAACGTAAGTGTCAAACGTCAACTTTTTCAATATTTATTAGGTACGTCTATTTTTGAATTGAAATAATTCAAACAATATTCTCAGATTCAATCGTGATCTGTTTTACATTCCATAAATTAATTATGACTTTTATATCTAATTGGGAGGAATTTGAGAAATCTGCAGAAATGTTGTATTTAAGGGACCCAATGAATACTAGATATAGTGTGAAATATTCGCATTCTAAAGGATTATTCCTGGTTAAAATTACAGATAATAAAAAGGTAAACATAACCCATTATCTACTTTTTGTAAGTATATACGTTTAACGTGTCATTGTTTTGCCTAAATAACTGACAAAATGTATATGTTTTGTCTTCAAACATTTTAAATTTTAAGGCAGTCAGCAAAATTAATATACCTAGCATTTATTTTTGCCTTAAAAAATAAGTCATTACTTCAAATGCTAATTTCAAAAATACAAAAAGGTCTTACAAACATTAAATAACAAATATTTTCTGAGCTTTATAACCATACAATTCCATATGTTTATTCACATGTTTATTATCAAAGATTTACCCACATAACACTATTATTCTCATGAGGTAGATTACGTTTATGTAAAATATGAACACGTTTTTATTACTTCTTGTTTTTTTACACTTTATTGGTTCAGTGCTTTGATCACAATCTCACCTGATGTTAAGTAACAATTTTTTTTCAGGATTGTAAACCTAGAGGTACTGGTTTTCAAGTGATGCTGCTGGAACATACCAATTATAAATTACTTGATTATTGTAAATTCTCTTTCCACTATATAGCTGATCTAGTACTAACAAATTTAATCTTTGATTTGAAAATTTAATTTTACCTATGACAAATTAATAGGTCTTTTTATCAAGCAGTTACATATTAGAAGTCTTAATTAGAGACATAACATTTGATATTTTGAAGTTAGAGTTTGACTGAGAAGTTTATAAAGACCCCATAAACTTACTAGTATTTATTTGGGCATTCAAATGGAATTTATATTATGTTTAAGTATTTAAGTTTTTTAATTGACAACAGAAACATCAGGTAGTTTGATATGATTTCAGGTAAAACTGTTATACAAATTTGTTATATAAAATCTAAATAACCATACTTAAATTAATTACTGATTTTTTTTTCAGTGTATTCAATTTAAAACTGAAGTACAGCAAGATGTGAGAAAGGTGGATAAATTCATATCAAACTTAATTAGACATATGGCATCTAATGATAATTGATATTTAAAAAAAATATAATAAAAAGATTTTATTTCTACTGAAATCTGAAATTTTATTTTTATCACTACCTTAATGATTCTGTTTAAGGTTATTCGACATTAGTAATTTGACTAATTTCATAAAGTCTTTAAACTGAAATATTTTGTCATATTGAATTATTAAGAAAGGTAGTTAAATACTACATTATGTAGTTATATTACACCTAACATTATTATGAAGAGATGACTCCTGACGGAAAAGAGAGCAATCATTTTTAAACACAACTTGAACTTGCAAAATTTCTATATTTACTAAATTGTAATCTATACATAGGGGCGGTCAGTATTACATAAGCATTAATGGAGATGGATATGCCTATGGTTTGCTTATTTCTGATGACATGAAGGACGGGAGGTCTAAATGGTGATTACATAAGCATTATTAACTTATTAATTTTCGGTTTTTATTTCAAAATTATTCCAAAGCTTAGATAATCAGGGTGGGGAGAGTTAGAGCTTTGCTGACTATTACTATCGAGGTGAAAGCGGTCAAATTATCCAAAACTGCTGACGTAATAGTTTAACGGACCCTTGTAATAAATGCGTAGTCTCTGTTTATATATTTTTTCAAATTGTGTAACAGACATCTGTTTTAGATTCTATTTATTTCAAATATGATATTTAAAACTTTTTTTCAAGCTCTCTTGAAAATGGTATGTCCCAATTTATAATGGAACTAGGTGGAATGTACACGTCAAGAAGGGACTAATTGACATTTATTTTTAAAATAAAAAAACATTATTACTTAAATAAAAAGCCCTTAGTCTTGAATTGGATATTTTGTTAATACGAGGGAAGACAAAATTACAAAGTGAAACAAACCGAAAATAGTTAACGAATATTGATATAAAACGAAATAATAAGGTACTAACTGCAAAAGAAGTTCAACAAGGAACCTGATCTTAAGTGATATTATTGTTTGTGTAAAATCTTACACGAACACGAATACTACAAGGTTAATATCTTACTAGCTGTTCTAGAAATTGCCCGCTTGAAATTCAGATAATTTGCAACTTATGTTATCCTCTTTGATGCAACATATTTCATTACCAACTTTCATTCAATTCGGTACAGTAGTTTTTTGCGCGATTGGCATACAAATTATTAAACAAACATTTTAAAACTATCAGAATGTGTTCTGTGGTCCGTTCTGAAACCCCGCATGGTAAATACCTTAAATATCATCAATCTACAGATTTTGTCTCGTTAGCCTTTTTATTATAAGTATAGAATATAGATTAAAAAGAATAATAAACTATTTTTTCCATACAATCTTTTGGGTCGATCTGGAAATCGCTTAATCAACTGCGATCAAATTTCGATCCAGAATATCTACACGAAACAACCAATCGAACATATACAATAACAATAATATGTATGGTGGTGCTTTTTCTTGTTTCACATATAGTAAGTACGTTGAAATATAAACCAAAATCATCTACGATTTTAGTTTATTCAAATACATATTACTTACTTAATTTAGACCCTGATAAAGTGCTTATGAACGTTAAAACACTACCACCCGTTCGGAAAACAGCCCAGTCATCAAGAAGAATCGGCATTAAACTCGATCTGGTTTTTTTCATATATTCTATAGTACGAAGTTCCTTATTGGGCGTTGCGGAGGGGTACCCTAGCTGGCAAAAAAAAAACGTCCGTAACGTTAAAAAAAACGTAACCTTTTTGTAGCTGTAATTAAATTTCAGTAAAATAGATATCACCTCCGTGGCGCCAATGTTTAGCGCGTTCGGCTGTTAACCAAAAGGTTAGTGGTTCGAGCCCACCCGGGGGTGTAAATGTTTATTTTATTTTACGATACATAAAATTTTCATAACTTAATACAAAAACCACCCGAGTCGAGTACCCATAAAAATAATACAATAAGAAAACAATAGACGGGAGTCCTCCTACCGCACATTTTTTTTTAAAATACTATCTGGAACCGCGGCTTCGCCCGCGTAGAATTGAGACAATTTGCAACCTATAAATTCTCTATGGATGCAATTTACCTCACTACTTACATTACATTATAGTTTTATAAAAATCAATTCAGTGGTTTAGGCGTAAAAGGTAACAAATAGAGCTAGCTGGAACACGCGAATTCGTCTGTTTAGAATTAGTACTCAAGTATTCTATTTTTTACTCAACGCTTGCATTAATCTCCATACCCATTAAATAAATAAAAAATATCGTCTAAACATCTTGAACATTTTCAAGTAAACCTTACAGCTCAGATCTAACGGTGACACAACAGTTGATCGATTCTCACCTTATACTCTTAGGGTAAAAACTTCATGGTTCTAACTTAAATAAAACGAATTTACCACACAAACTTACAACAGTTACCACGTAGAGGTAACATTTTGAAAAATGTCTAAATATTTATTTCTAATCAGAAGTTTGCATTGCATACGTATTACATTTTCCTAAAATCTCCAGAAATGACAATATTCCGGTATAAATTCACTCCCCCTAATTCATTTTCTTAAGAGTTACTTTTTGTAAGTAAATAAAATTTCATGCATCTTACCTCAAAAATGTCAAACTTCCCATGCAAATGTTATTAACATAAAATCATACGAAGTTGCTCCTAAAGAACATGTATTCAGCTTTGTAATAAATTCTAACAAAGTGATGTCTATTTTTATTGAAGCGAAAACATACTAAAATATTTTAAAATCATGCAGATTTAATTCTTTATTTTTTTTCTGGCTGTATTATGTAAAGTCATTGCTTCTAGTCCTTGAAAAAAAGTAATGTCACTTATGTACTGTCAAAAAATGTTGATGGACATTGGACATGTTATTTTACTGTCATGCAGTGTGAAACATAAATAAAGCTTAGTAGTTTTCATAAAAATCATGACTTAATACTCAGACCTAATCTACTAATATGAAATAATACTTTTAAAAATAAAACTGCCACTTACATATTTGTTTTAATTAATGACATTATGGATGGTTTAATTCACGCGGCATTGGAAGCTGAGGTATTTATTTGCTTTCTTATAACCACTTGTCCCTACATTTATTATTTCATAAAATAATATATATAAACAATGTAAGCATTTTGTTTTTTAGGTAATATTAAACCGGGCGAAACATGTGAATTCAAATTTATCACAATTTAATAGTGGTGTCACAGACCATAAAATGACTTGGACCCATGATAAAATGCATGCATTTAGCAGAATCAGTTGATGAAACGAGAAGAAAGTTTCAACGAAACTCTGTCGGTTCTGCTTCTAAGTCAATTGAGAAATTTGATTTGTTTAAAAAGCTACATGAACTTTACAACGACTTGAGTAGAGAAGAATCATCACAAACGAACTATGTGAGTTCTAGTATTTATAATCTTATATTTGAATTATAATGGTACTTCTAAACAATGTGCAGTCAGAAATTTTCTTTGATTGTATCTTTCATTAATATGTATTTTATGATATTTTCATAAACATTTCTACCCATATATTTTAATGTGGTTCTAATTTACAGATACTGTTTTAGGTGATAAGTGGATAATTAATTTAATTCCTAAATGGCAGAAATATGTTTAACTTGAAATTAAGCAATTTGTGCCTTTGCTAAAATCATTTCATGTAAATATTGAATATTTACTCTTTTTTTATATAACTTTTACTGGGTAACTTTTACTTTAAAGTATTATTTTCACTTCAAATCTTATATGTTTTTTAATTATTCTGTTTTATGATCTTAATTATATCAGAGATTAAATAACTAAAAATTGGAAGTACATTAAAAAGAATAAATATACATACATCATTAAAAATCTCTTAGTTCTTTATATTGTTAGTTCTGTAATTTATGGCTAAAAGATAATTAAATAATACTAAGTACCATTAGGACATTGAGAGATTAGATATAATTTTTTTTTATCTTATAAAGCCTTCTCTTGTGTTTATTTGGAGGCTGTATTCACTGAACACTAAATATATATTTATTTATAAGTTTTATTAGGTGTACCTTAAAATGGAAATTGTGATGGTAAACTTATCCAGTTTTAATTTTAAGTTTTAAGAAGCAATTCTAATTATTTGACATTTGCAGCAAGGTCTGAAGACCACTTCTTATTTATTGGAAAAATTATTAGCAAATTATAACCTAAATACATTAATAATCAACTTATACCCAGGAAATAAAGGATATTCTTTATCACTTAAAGTTAATGGAAACACACAGTCATTGAACCCACCTGATGGCCTCGTAAGTAATGTCTTATTATTTAGTTATACTTATTTAATAGTTAAATTTTCTCTTTAATTACTTGCACCTTATTTTTTATACGTAACATTTTCTTTAAGAAGGTAGAAGAGTAGCTTCTTACATATATATTTGCATCACATCTCTTGCGCAGTTCTCTCTACGTCCTGCCACTTACTATGATCTAGATATATCTCCTTTGCTTCTATTTCCATAAGTGCTTTTATACATACTCATTGGTTATGGGTACTTTACACTTGGCTTTTCTTTAAGTTGTTTTTGATCTGGTTGTGATATATTCACTTAGGTCGAACTTTACTCATTTGCCAAGTCATCCTCATTTTGTAAATCTTTTGTTATTTGTAGATCTTATTTACTATAACGCCCAATAATCTGTACTGATATTATTATTATTATTCGAAAAGGGGCTATGCAGGCTTAAACAGTCCTGTATCACTGCATCCTAGTCAGATCTATTGTGATCGCCCCTATATTGCTAAAGCTCACTGCCTAGACCTACAACCTGAATATACTGTAGGATCTTTTTGGGAGAAAGCGTCTGTACCTCCTCCGGGAGCAACATATGCTTACCTAGAATTCGGTTACGTATGGGTATTAATGAATCACATTCACACAAGATGTGCTTTGGTGTATCGTCTGCTATTTCACAGAACCTGCACTCTCTTGTGTTCTGGACACCGATGTTGTGCATATGCTTGTCCAAACAACAGTACCCAGTTAGTGCTCTCACTAATACTCGTAGCTGATTCCTACTGAGCATCAGGGCTTCTTCAGCTTTGCGCTGAGTGAATGCTCTGATGAGCTCTTTGGAATGAATTTGTCCTGGCAATTTATTCCAGAATTCTATAGCCTTACGGGTATATTGGTTCCTTATGGTCAGTCGAACTAGGTTTTTTGGAAGGCCACAAAATGGTTCAGGCCCATTTAGTGTTTCCATAGCCCCTGCTCTTGTAAGCGCATCCGCAGCTTCATTGCCGGAAACTCCTTCATGGCCTGGGAATCATCTTAAAATCAGCCTGTTATTCTTACCCAGGCTGTTTAGCATTGCCACACAATTTGCAACTAGCTTCGACTCAACTACGTCCGAAGCCAGCGCCAAGAGAGCGGCTTGACTATCCGAATGGATATATTTTGTATGGTTCACGTAGGCTTTCTGCAGATTTATACAGGAACATTCTAGAATCCCGTATACCTCTGTCTGGAAAATGGAGGCAAAACTACCAAAATTAGTTGTTTGACAAAACTTAGGTCGCTCTCCATATATTCCACAGCCTACGTTAAGTCCTATTTTGGACCGGTCGGTAAACCACATCTGTACTGATAGATAAATCTTCTATAAACATTTTGTTAGTACTTTGGATACTATGTAAAATGTAACAAAAATATATTTTTTATCATAATTTTCTATAGATGATATCAGTTTAACTTTGCCGTAATTTTAATGTCATTATATCATTATAATAAATCAATTATAATTCATTTCAATAAAATCCATGCATCCATCCATTTGACCGTAAAAACGTCCACTATGGGACAAATGCCTCCCCCAGAGATAGGGGGGATTTGCCATAATCGCCACGCTTGGCAGGCGGGTTGGCGCTCGTAGTAGATCTTTGTGGTGCTCAGAGAATGCTGCTGCCCATCTCCTGGTAGTCGCCTTTCACGACACCCATGGGAACTATATGGAGTGGTACTATTTTTAAGCCGGCACCACACGACATTACACATATAATTCAATTCAATGAAATAAGATGGTCGAAAGATAATTGTTTTTAAGTATAGTGTATATATAAATGCTGTATGAAATATTTACGTATGTCTAAATTTGTTCTTCTATAGTCTTCAGCCCAAGACGAAACATTAATAGAAACACCAAGATGGCCATATGAAGAGGAAGAATTATTGAGCTATATAGATAATGAAGAATTACCTGTTGTTTTACTGGATTTATTGGAATCTGAGCATTCATGTTTATTTTACTCCGGATGTATCATTGCACAAATAAGAGATTACAGACAGGCCTATCCAAGTTTTTTATGTGATACTCATCATGTTCTTTTAAGGCCAACAAATCAGGTATTTTATAAAAACGATTGTTTTATTCTTAAAGATTGTAGATATATACTATGTTGTATATAATTTAAATAATATAATACACTAGAGTGTAGGATCTATTAAAATTATAGTTGTTAACGTAATATAAATGATTCACATTTATTTTTTACATACTTAACAATTAATAGAATGTGGTTTGTAGTGTTCTTAACTGATTACTTTTTAATGTCTCATCAAAAAACAGCACTTACAAAAAGGTTGACCACTGAAAACGAAGTCAAAAATTGGTCAAATATGTACATACTATAGACTATAGTAAGATGTGACTTTACTATAATAAGATCTATATAATATCTGTTCTAATAATAAATTTGACATTAAAAAGCGCTGTTTGTATGTCCGGATTTAACTCAAAAAACGACTTTACCGACTTTGGTGAAACTTTGTATATGGGAAGTATATGTCAAGGAGCGTTTGATAGGCTATAAAAATTTTAGTAATAGATTTTTAAATACTGTGTAAAAAATAATTAGGATCTTAAGAAAAATGGTATGACCGATTTTGATAAGATTGTGTGTGTTTAATGTATATATTAATTAGTGATTGATACAATTATTAATTACGAATAATTTTTTTTCTCAACAACACACCATGATTGGACTAAAAAGTGTTGTAAATAAAAATAATCTTAAAATTGACATCTATCTATACTGACTGTGCGTCTATTATATGTTTTTGTAAACCTTGTTAATTGTACATATATTGTCTTGATAAATCTGAAAAAACTCAAAAAAGCCTTGATTGATTGCAATGAAATTTGGTGTACGGGAAACGTGTGCCGTTCTGTAATTAGATAGGGTATGAAAGACTAAAACATATAAATCGGAACATATAACATTTAATCAAGATAAAACACGTATGTTTAGAGCATAATAACAGATGCGATGTGTATCGGTGGACGGTGCGGTTGGGCGGGGGAGGAGCGCGGTGCGTTGGAGGTCGTGGAAGCAGCGCTCGTGCACGCAGCCGCCCCGCCCCTTTGCCTCGACCCACGTCCCGCTGTCGGATTACTCGCGGCGAGGTTACATGCCGCACCTAGATTATTCAATACGCCACGAATACGAAGACAGGCGAAAAAGTTTTCACAGGTATAAATTAACGAGAACAAAAAATAGATCTGTGTAAAAATCATACATACATAGTGAAAATTCCAACGAAGCAACTCCCTTCAAATTACTATAAATACTATTTAAAACTCACGATTACGTTAGTTTGATTGTAAATGCTATAATATTCCCATACTTTTAAAGCTATAAGATTAATATGCCCTATATTGATCCTCCTATATTGTGACGCGACGATGGTGCAGAGAGTAGTGGCCGGATTGCGCACCAATAGACGCGGGTTCGAGCACACCTATCCAACTGTGAAATTAGCCTGAGCTTTCTGTAAAGGGAAATATCGTGAGGAAACCATAGCATAGTCGTAGGGCATTTCCTAATAATAATTTGGGTATCTATCACTTTCAAGTTTGAAAACTTGTCGCCAAATACCAATAGGTGTGTTCCGGCAGTTTCACTTTAGGCTTAGTGTGTTTACCATCCTGGACCACATCATCATTTGACATCAGGTGAGATTGTAGTCAAAGCGCTGTGCCTATACCGTGTTACAAAAACACTATAATAGTGATTCTATTTCTTAGTTTTTTTTACAATATAAAAATACATTTAAAAGAAAGTTGAAAGTTTAGATAAGTGGTTAAGTGCTCAGAATTTATAAAGTTTTGCAACTTAATAAACAATTATCAATGTTTATGTGTATATTATATTATTTCTGTGTTTAGAATGATCATAATAGACATAATAAGTTAATGAGTATTCTAGATATTCCTGCTGCCTAGCTTATTTGAGTTAAAAATACATTTTCCAGGTGGCAGTAAATAGGAAAAGAAAATTAGATCAATTTACACATTATCATGGATTAGAATTGCTGGATTTAATACATCGGCAGAGAGCGAAAAATAGTAGGCAATCTGTACCTCACACGAGGCTGACATCAAAATATCCGAAAAAACCTCCCGAGGTATGTGAAATTAGGAATAAATGTAGATAAAATATTCTTATACTCGTGGGCAACAGAAATGTCGATGCGACACGATCAAAGAGTTTATTAAGTCACAAATATGAATATAAACACACATTATATAAATAAGCATACAAGAGACTACTTTTTAAATAAACTCAACCGTTCATTGTTTAGTTGTAACACTTGTAGTTCGATGTTAAAATCGAACTGAACTGACTGGGTCGATCCGCCATCCCCTCATAATATAAAAACAAAAGAGTTTTGTTTACATCAGTCACATTGCTTATGACGGATTCCTTATGATTGTGGAATGCGTAGAGAGAGTGCTTTTTAATTATGTGCACTGAGATTTGGTCACTTACAATGGACCTAATTAGGAAGCTCAAAGTTACCCAAAGGGTAATGGAGAGGGCTATGCTCGGAGTTTTCCTGCGGACTCGAATCAGAAATGAGGAGATCCGCAGAAGAACCAAAGTAACCAACATTGCCCGAAGAATTGCCAAATTGAAGTGGCCACGTGGGTAGGCCCCCGCAAGGTGGACCGATGACCTGGTGAAGGCCGCTGTAATCCTCTGGATGCGGTTGGCGCAAAACCGGTCTTCGTGGAGATCTTTGGAGTAGACCTATGTCCAGCAGTAGATGTCTTTCAAGTTGAATCGATGGACAATATTTGTAGTACGATTTTAAATTGATGCTTTTTGTTTAGGTCTTCAAGCCAATAGAGCCTCCTAAAATGGAGCCTTTGCCCCTGGCGTTGCCTACGGAATTGAACGGGCCTGTTCAGCTCGCCCGAGCTTATGAACGACCACGTCCGACACCGGATTGCCAGCCGCAGTTAGTCGAGGAATACATACTTGAAACTGAAAAGACTGCCCCCCACACCGGCGGGGGGTTTTTCCATATAAAGCTGTCGATATTACAGAGGCCCTCTGACCAAGAGTTTTTAGGGGAATTATATGTGGACAGAGATCACGTCGAGGGTGAAAGAAACGGCGCGGCATGTCGGTTTACATTAGGTATGTTTCATACCATGGCTGTTCAACTTTTTTTAACAGTCGGACGATGCAGATATTTTTGGTGGATCATTAACTTACTGTCGTTAACTATGTATATTGTCGTTAACAATATGGTGTTGTGCCTTTTTTTGATCCTTCGATGATAATAAGATAATAGTTTTTGATTATTTTATTTAACGTGAAAGTTTCCCGCGTGAAAACGCTGGCTGCAATTGTTGTAGTATGTGACGTCAATGGTCAATCAACATCCTAGGGATATCGATTCTTTCCGGAAAAGATCAATTTTTAATTCATCTTTTGCCAAAATTAAAATCTAAATGAAAACCTATATGGTATGTAACCGATACCTATAATTAAAGACATAGCTTCGGTTGTAATATTTTGTTTATGATAGGCGTTAAATTAGGTGTTTCTAATAACAGGTCACAAATATGTTGTTTAGTTACTGACATGAACTATTTATTTTTTACATAATTGCTATTAAGAAGAGTTATTCGTAAAACATTCTCTATTAGTGACCGCATACGCAAGACTCAAATTGGTGGAAATATACTTTACTTACGCGGGCCATTCAAAAATCGTCAGTGGGTCATTCAAAAATCGTATGCGGCCATTCTAAAATCGTAAGGGGCCATTCAAAAATTGTAAGCGAACCATACTATGGCCCGCGGTTGAACAACCTTGTTTTATACGTTTCGTTGAATTATGTATTCAAATAGTATTTGACCATTCAATCTATTTATACATAGTATAAAAGAAAAGCCACTTTCTAGTCCTATCTGTTTGTTTTTTATCCGTTGACTCCTTCTAAAACATACAACGGATTTTGATCCTATTTTCTTCCTCAGTTAGATTGCTTTTTTTCATGCAAGGAAATTTTAGATCATATAACATATCCTAATTAAGCTTTTATTTAAGTAGAAAAAATATTATCAACTAACAAACATACATTTTCATAGCTTATGTAAATCTTAAGAGATACATGAAAATGGTGTGTACTAAGGAATCCTTATTTAAATATTCTACAGAAATCTTTACGAGAAAAATTAGTATTAACATGTACCGGAATCATTTCTTGATGGAATGTTCAGTTAATTACAACAATAGCATGACACGTTTTACTAAGTTCAATATTAATATCTGGATTGTAGGTGCATACCACAGCATTCTGGCAGATCCAACATCAGAGTCTGCCAGAATGCTGTGCAATTCTTTTAAATTTAGTTAATATTTTTTTATTAAAATATATTTTTCTAGTTGTATTTTAAAGTACAGTAATACCCCGCATTATGCGAGGGATACGTTCCGAAGAAAATCGCGTTAACTGAAAATCGCGTATATCGAGGTTTATGATTAAACATAGTCATAATTTAATACAAAAAAAATACAAATCATTTTAATCAATCACTTTAATTCTAAGAACACTTTATGCAATACATACTCTTATTTTTTACGGAAAAATACATCTATTGTCTTTACATTATGTTTATACGCACTCTTTCGCGTAATGCGAGGCATTTGAGCGCGAAATTTGACATTCGCGTTATAGTGAAACCGCGCGTAACGGGGTCGCGCTAAGCGAGGTATTACTGTATTATATAAGTATCATATGTATTTATGAACAGATTAAGATTCGTTACGATGGGACTGGCATGTCTTTTAAGACAAAAGTCCCTTAAAAAAATAAAGAGAAAAAAAATGTACCGGAATTTTATAAAATCATCTTGATTTGTTTTTTTCTTTCTTTTAAAGGTTCAAGATTACAAGCAAACAAATATATACAACAGTTTACAGAAATATTTACGGAAGAGGGAAGGAAATCAGTTAGGATAAAGCACGTAGTACCTGGACAGCCGCCGAGGGTGTCGTTTACTGGTGGCATGAGAGAACTGGTTAGAAACGTTAATTTTCCTAAAGTTAGCACAAATTTTGTACTTGACATTTCACAAAAAAAAAAACAAAAAAATTATTCGCATAGATTTGTATTCGTCGAACACGTTTGTAAAATTACATCCAGCAAACAATAATGGTAGCCTCATAATTACATCAATTCTGGTGGGTGCTAAGTGGCATTGCTTATATTTTTGGTATTAATTGACAAAGGACGAGTATGGAGCACTTGGCACGATTTCGGTTTATCATGTCCATGTTCCATAATTCAGTCACTTATAGTAACTTTTTTTTTTTTTTTTTTCGATGGGAATGCATTTACGCACTTGCTGTCCAGCCAGACCTGAAAGGGACGTACCCCAACAGGAGAAACTGGAGCGACTGATGATGTGTGACAGTCTCTCGCAGGTAAGTACGAGGGGCTGTCACACAGGATTAGTGTGGGACTCGCGGCGAGAAGCGCCGTTGACCACTACCCACTAAACCCCCCTGTTCCTACCGCCACCTTGTTGGAGCAACACGGGATGCACCGCGAATAAAATGTGTTACCCACCCTGGGTTCCAACCTCCGACCTTTCAGTCGTATCGTCTATGAGACATGCGGATTAGTCCACCGGGCTAACCCGCTCTCAACACTTATAGTAACCTGACCCGGC
Source organism: Samia ricini (assembly GCA_014132275.2). NCBI lineage: Eukaryota > Metazoa > Arthropoda > Insecta > Lepidoptera > Saturniidae > Samia > Samia ricini. The sequence continues at coordinate 24,955,690 of AP028159.1, read as the reverse complement.
GAACGTTGTTTTGCCATATAAATTATTTCTAGTGAATGCTGAAGTAGTTAAATAAAAAATAACTAACTTATTCTAAGTTTGTGGAATATGGTCTATCTATGAAAGAGAAATGGAGCGCTGTGGAGGACGGCCGCCTATAAAACTGACAACACACTTACCATTCATTTCATTGTATTTTGTTAATTTAACGAATATATTTAAGATCATATCTCCTAAAAGTTATATAAACATTAAAAAGTGTTATTCATATTTACTATCACTAATTATCACAATTAAAAAAAAAATAATAAAAGAATATAAATCTGTAAGTGCAGTGGAGTTTATGATAATTTCACTATTAAATATCGGTATTAAAAAATTAGGATTGGTGGTAGAAGGGTGATAAATAAGGGCAATGTGTATTTTTTAAAGCCAAATCATAAAAAACTACAAAATAAATTTTGGGCTAAAAATAAAAATCAAGTGTTCGGGGTGGACCGGACTACCCTTATCACTTATGGGTATAAAAAATAGTTTACTACCTATTCTCAGACCTACTAAACATACACAAATACCTAATTTAATAAAAATCGCTCAAGCCGTTTCGGAGGAGTTTGGTTACACACATCGTGACACGAGAATTTTATATAGCTTTATATAGCTCGATATTGTTTTGGTTATTGTGCTCAAATGAAGTGTATTTATTGAAAATAATGACTGGCAGCATGAATTGTAAATGCGATTTTAAAAAATTTTGTCTGCCTGTTTGTTCCGGGTAATCTCCGGAACTTTTTTTTGTAGATAGTTGAAATTACTCCAGGTAACTTAGGATACTATTATTTATCGAAATAATTAGGGTTTCGTATATATAAAAAAAATTGAAACACGAACGCAGCCGCGGGCACACGACTAGTGAGTAAATATTTTTTTTTTTGTTTTATTTTCAGGGTCAGCAGTTGTTGCTGCAGCAGCGGAGCGCGGCGGCTGCGGCGGCGGCGGCGGCCGCGGCTGCCGCCAGCGGTCCCGCTGTACAAACACACACCACAACAATACCTATCGTGTGAGTTTACCATCTATCCCCTTTGGTTTTGTTTCACAGTCGATTTCATTACATTAAAAGTGTCACGCGAAATATCTACACTAATAAATAAAATCGAAGTGTCCGTTTGTAATATCAAAATTATAATTATAACTAAATAGATATGAATTTATATATACGATACCTAGAACAAAAATACAATTTGTGTCTGCCTGTCTCTCTGTTAGTTTGTTCCGGATAATCTCCGGAACGGCTGGATCGATTTTGACGGAACTTTTTTTGGTAGATAGCTGAAGTTACCCCGCGTAACTTAGGCTAACTTTTATTATTCGAATATAAATAGGGTTCCGGGTAAGATAAAAATTAAAACCCATTAAAAATTGAATAAAATCCGATTCATTGCACAGTTGCACGGACAAGTGTTTGAATTTGTGAAAAATATTTTTACTTTATCTTAGTACTTATTTTTATTTGTTTATTAAAATAGGGATCCGTATAAATATAAAATAAAAACTATATTACGCAGTGAAAAATATTTTCATAAATATGTATCGATTTTGAATACAACGGCAATGGTTAGTTAAGGTCACACACCATTTCTCGGTTTACACATAGCGCGTTCCACAAAACAATAAACACACGTGATATCTCACTGAACCCCCTCCCCACGTGATGATTGGTGACGTTTACCGAACCCCCCCAACTTTCGAGTCACGCGTGACTAATGGGCAATCCCTTGACAAGAATGACAGCTGTCAAAGTAACGAGTGTTCAACAAGCACTGATCAAATCCAATAATTGTATCGAATAATATGGTAGAGTGTCATATGAAAACGCGGAAACATAAGTAGTGGTTTTAATACGGAGTGATAGGGTTTTAGTGCTCATCTGGGTCACGATCTAGATCGTATCTAGATCTAGATACAATCTTACAGGATATAACCATAGTAGATGTGGGGCTGGTATGCTGATGGCGGAGGTCAATAGATTCCCATCCATTGGATATAGTCATCGTTTTCGCAGGTTATATAACTTGAGTGCCCCCTTACCTATTGCATTGGGGGACTTCGGTCTCACTAATGCAATAGGTAAGGGTAGTGCGTAAATGCATTTCCCCCCGTAAAACATAAAGAAAAAAAAAAAGGTTATATAACTTGAAGATAAATCGCAGTAATTTTGTCGATATTGAAAAACCATTTGATTGTAATAAATGTTTTAAGCTATGCATTTGATTCGGGGGTTTTTTTTTCAGAACGTCTGCTATAACTGCAACGCCGAACTCTCTCACGAATGCACGTCAATTACCTATCCTGGTGAGTAGTGTCTTGAAGTGTATCCCTTTTATCTCGACTTGTTTTTTTTATTTCTCATCTATACTAATAAATAAAATTGAAGTGTCTGTTTGTAATATCGAAATTATTTTTTTTTACTATGTAGATGTACATACGATAGCTATAATAAAAGTACAATTTTTAAAGTTTTTGTCTGTCTGTTTCTTCCGGGTAATCTCAGGAATAGCTGCATCGATTTTGATTGGACTTTTCATGGTAGGTAGCTGAAGTTACTCCGCGTGACTTAGGGTACTTTTATCATTAGAATATAATTAGGGTTCCTCGTAAAAAAATTAAAACTCATCAAAAATCGCATAAAATCCGATTCAAAGCACAGTTTTACGGGCAAGTGCTTGAATTTATGACAAATGTTTTTGCTTTATCTTAGTATTAAAAAAAAAGTTTGGGTTCCGAATAAAACAAATAAAATGCAGTGAAGTATAAATGAAACGCGGGTGCAGCCGCGGGTACAGCTAGAACATACTAAAGTTCCAGTGTCTCGGGGTTAACGTGTTATCTATTTCTTTCTTAGTACATAAGTATTGTTGTATAAACATGCGCTCTAAGAGACAAATTAATTATATATGCTCTTGTAAAATCAGATCTGTTAAAGTTAACTATCTGTGATTAATTAGTAATTTTCTTTACAATAAAACTAGTAGAATAATTTAAGGGGACCCTGTTGCGTTAAAATTCTCTAGAAGTTCCTTATTTTTGATTAGGTTGCAAATTTTAATTTCAGTGATCAGCCTTATTTATGGTCTTTTTTTTGATGAGATAATAAAAAATAACCGGTCCACATCCCTATTTGGTTTTTGGTGTAAAGATTTGTTAAGTCTCAGTTATTACTTAAAAAATGATATTTCTTTAAGTTATAGATTCAATCCTCACTGCCATCCACTTACTCTTAACAAAAAACTTTGTTATATAATTTAAAAAAAATGCCTGTGACTTTTCGCAATATTATTAGAAACAATATAAAGAATATATATTAAAATCAATAAAAAACACAATGTTACGTCTTTACATGTTAAAAAATCATCATCATTCTCATGCCCTGTTCCCTATTCACTTGGGATCGGGGCAGTATGTTTCTTCTTCCATACGACCTTATCAGCCGTCATCTCTTCGTTTACTCCTTTTTCTTTCACATAATTTCTTACATACTCCGTCCACACTTTCTTTGGCCTTCCTCAACTTTTCCATCCTTCCACATTCATTACTATTTTACCAACATGCTCTTCCTCTCTTCTCATAACAAGTCCATACCACAACAAACGAGAACCTTTCATCTTTTCTCTGGCGCAACTTTCAAACTCCCTGTAATAATTATTAAGTCCTTACTTAATCCATTCTTGTGACAGCACACATCCATCTCAACATTCGCATCTCAGCTACATGCAACCGTTTCTCATTCGTCTTCTTACTAGCCCAGCATTCTGATCCATACAATATAACAGGTCTTGCGTTGGACTTATATATCCTACCCTTCAATTTAAGGGGCATCCTGGAGCCATAAATCACACCAGAGACATGTAGCCATTTACATTTAAAAAAAAAAATTGCTAAGTAAATGAATAACAAAGTTTCGTGACAGCAGGCACAATTACAACAAATTGGGAATGTCGCATCAGTGAGCGGTGTCGGCAACGTAGGGACCGTTGTGACCAACGTCGGCAACGTTGTCGGAACCGTTGGCAGTGTTGTCGGCAACGTCGGAAGCGTTGGCAGTGTTGTCGGAAATGTCGGTAGCGTGGTAGGGAGTGTTGTAGGTAACATGAGTGCTCCCAACGATAACGCTGTGATCAAACAAGAACCGTCGCCTACGACACCGAGATTATCACCACAGGTATGTAAAATACATACTATATAGATAGACAAAGATAAAAAATCTTTTCCCCTTTATTTATCGACTGATTTTCTTTTGTTCTGTCATTTGTTTTGTTATTGATGAGCTTTAGCGTTATTTTGAAAATCGTTCCTATTTTTTTTCAAATCTTCATTAATCTTTTTGGTTAAATTTAGACCACTACTAATTTTAGTTACATGTTTTTAATATGAAAAATGTATTGGCATGTCTTGGTAGTTAAACCGTCTCTTATACCGTGACGGCAAATGGCGTTTGATGTTTCACATCTAAAAAAAGTCCCGGGACGACCAACTTTAAAAAAAATCTGGTCTCAGTGGTAGTGTGGTCGCGTATTGCGTCCCTCGACATACATTCTAGTACATTCAATAACTCACTCGAGCTTTCGGTGAAGGTAAACATCGTGATAAAACAATATAACGGTGGTAGGACATTTTCTAATTCTCGCTAACACATTCAAGATTGAAAATCTGTCCCCGAGTACCAAGCAGGTCTGTTCTGGTAGTATCTATCACACTACGCGGTTTAGCGTGGTTTTTTTCATATAAGCTCGACAAAGTGTCTGCACTTCATCTGTTGTTAAATTAAGTACAGTCCAAGAACGATCCGCTGATAGCAACTACCACGGTTAAAACCTCTAGGTGGGTCTAGATATACATGTGCTTATCTTCGAACGGAACCGGATTTTTACAAGTGTATGGTGGCCGCGATCCGGTCAGGTTAATTGAGGTGGTTATGTCGCGGTCTAATGCATACGGTATACCGTGTTGCCCTCCTTCATGTAGCGGTAGACGATCACTCATAGGGTTTTAGTGGGTAGTTGCAGGGTCCCGTTCCCTGTGTTAGTCCCACACTCCTGTCCTTGCGCCCGTATGGAAGGGGGTGCCTAAATGCATTTCCCTATGTAAAAAAAGGTTTACTGAGTAATTTACTACTCCACTAAAGGCTTGATCTACATTGATAGATTCTGGAATGCGATGTGGTTAAAAGTATCTCTATGGCAGGTTTATCACCATGCGTTTGGTGGTCGCAACCCAGTTGGGCACGAAAGCCCTGTTACCACACACTACCACATCGCGCCTTACCATCCCACGCCCTGCCACTCCAAACCTTACCACCCTACACCTTACAACCCATGCCCTACCATCTTAGCTCACGGCACGTCAACCACAAATTACGTGAACTGAATATTTCCATCGTGTCATTAGTTTGTGATCGTGTAAAGTAGAGATTATCAATTGGCAAGACGAAACAGTTTATTTCTCCTAAATTATTATTAGTAATTATTAAATTTCATATATTAAGTAATACATTAAAGTATACGGTTTCGTAGGCATCGACAAATCAGTTACTTGCACAACAACTAACAAACCCACCTCAACCACTCAATACACCGAAGATGCAGTCAGCGATCATACACATACAACATCCCCTGATGTCGACCGCTGGCACCTCCCAGGTGAGGTGTTACTTTTTGTGTGCAAATTAAGACGCGCGTCTTAATGATAACATTTCCAGAGATCAGGGTTCTAATAACAAAGAAGGCAAAGTCCCATGTAATACTGGTTTTTATATTATTTTATGTATAAACATTATTTTAACAGAACCTAATTGATAGATATATACGAGAGTAATTTAAGATGATTAATATTTCATATTTCTTAACATATAACGTACAACATTTAAATATTATTTGAAGTTAAAACTTTTTTAGCTTCTTTGAACAATTCTCGGTAGGGGAAAAATGTATATATTCGCGTTACTAATTTAATGTCACATTAGCTTTCAACCTGCTGTCAACTACATGGAATTTTCCACGGAATGTTTTAAATTTTTTTCTTTCTTTTCTTGGCCTCGCAGAAGCATTTGCCAGAGTTTTATTATTTATTTTTGATGGAAAGGAATGTTTAGTATGATGCCAGATTCCTAAGGTTTTGTGTTGCCACACCTAAAAAATATTTAAACAACAAAAAACACAGTCTTTTTCAAAGTTCTCACTTCTGTCGCCAGTTCCTATGGTTGCATAGTTTTCTTTAGGATATATTATTTAACAAATTATCCAAAATTAAGCTTAATAGACTTTGCCGCCTTTGTCATTATATGCCTAGTATACATTATAACCATAAATATCTAGATTTTTAACTGCTGTTTTTTGCTTATGTTATTTTTATATTTTGCTTGATGTTAAGTAAAATTATAGCTAAAGTTGAGGGTACGAAAGTGACTGACTTTTTAGTGCAGTTTCATGAACGCAACTATATGTTTTTGGCAATAGCTTATGATACCTTGGTCCAAAGTTATTCAAGTGAATAGAGAATGAATCTATATTAATAAATAAAATTGTCTGTTTGTAATATCAAAGTAACATTTAAAAAAAATACAATTTTTAAAATATTTATCTGCCTTTTTGTTCCGGGTAATTTCCGGAACGGCGTGACCGATTTTGTCAGGATTTTTTTTTTTTGGTAAATTGCTGAAGTTACTCTGCGTAAATTTAGTTTTTCGAAAATTATTAGGGTTCCGCGTAAAAAAAATCTTATGAATCTTATCTTATAAAATGAACAGTTTTATTAGCAGGAGTTTGAATTTAAGAGAAAAAAATTTGCTTTCTTTTAGTGCAAATATATTAAACAAAATAGTTCCGTGTAAAAGAAATAAAATTCATGAAATTGGCAGCAAAATACTTTTCAGTGGAAAGCGCCATCAACACATTATTATCCAATGATTATTTAAAAGCTATATTACGTCATGAAAAATATAAGAAACGCGGATGGATTGGCGGGGACTTAGCTAGTATTATAATACATTATGTTGATTCCATACATACCATCTGATCTTGCGTTTGACACCAAAATTTCGTTTTGTTATAGGGTTGACATTAAATTGTTTATCATTGTCCAATTTATGTCAGAAAGTAAGGCAAAGAAAACGTATATTTTAATCTATGTCTGGAGCGTATTAAAATTGATTGCGTCATAACGACTAAATCATTACGAGTATATGCTAGTGGCTTTTATTCCATACAAACATAGTCTCCTGTTTCCTCCCTGGATAATAGCATTATGGTAATATATCCACCACCGCCATGCCTGTACGTTTTGATTTTTACCATAAATTAGTTATTTCAGAAACTTTTGAAAATGAAAATAAATGCTCGATTTTACCGTCGTTTTCAGGCAACCGTCAAACAAATTTGATGAATAAAATAAAAAAAAAAAAGAAGCAAAACGTAGAGGCATAGCCAAAGTCATTCTTATTCTATAACTGAAAGAAAATTAATTCAGTTTTGAAGAAGGAAACAGGGTACTACAAAGTGATGTTTTTGTCTATTTTGCATACGGTAAAACAGCCCGAGTTGCAGTTGACCCTTTTGTGTTTTATAATTCTTGCTTTGGGGCGTAACGCGATATCAATAGATTTCTAATCTGTTACATGCCCCTTTAACTCTGTGATCATTTAATTAATGATTGTCCAGGTTCAAAACATTCAATACACAACGACAACGACGACGCAGCAAAAGGCGACCATTACAAAAAAACCGAGAACAACGAATCCGGCGATTAGCGCTTTAGTAAATAGTCTTATGAATTCAGCGCAGCAGTTTCAACAAGGTTTGTAATAGTTGCCTCAACTCGGAAGTTTTATAATACGTTAAAACTTTAAGTTAATTATCTTAAACTTTAAGATCAATCAACTTAATCTTAAGGTTATTCAAGTTTATATCATACTTGCTAAATCCGCCAGACCTTGTTCTGTTAGTATTTAAAATATTTTCCATGCAATATTGATAATGCATCGCTATCTGGTGGCGAGTTATTGCAAACATACAAAAAAAAATTTTAGCAATTTACATTTTATGTTATATACTAATATCTATTTTAATATTTAATTCGAATTATGGCTTGGAGATCGTCATCGAATCACATGAGGCCCGAAAGAAATGAACCAGAGGGGTTCAGAAAAAAAAAAAATGAAATCAATACTTATATTTTTGTTGAACTCGCGATGTCTTAACCGATAAGTCTCGTGTGATTATTTTCAAAATTTTCTAGAATTAAACTGTATTATAGACTTTGACCCAAACCAATACACGTGATTTTGAGGGGAGGTTGAACATTTTAATTTGTCTTGATTGTTCTCATTTAGTAGTATACTGAGTAGATAGCGCGTTGAATATGTTTTCAAACTTATTAATATTTGTTTGGTGAGTTACCATTAATGGTTGAAAATCTGTCGACAAACATCTATAGGTGTGGTCTGGCTTCATAACTCGAGAACGAGCGTGTTACCATTTTAGGCGCCACATCGTCATATTTTAAGCTTCTGCTGATAACGCCATGTAATATTCTATGGCAGAAAATAAAAACGGTAAATATTTAATAATACCCAGCGGCGGCGAGTCAAAACGCGGCAAAAGCGGCTGTCGTCAATACAACGACAAGTAACGCAACGATACTGAACTTGCTGAACAGTGCCCCGGCGGCAATGACACACGCGACTTCAGCCGCCTCTGATAACACTATCGATGCACACAAGTTAACTCGGACGGACGCGTATCGATTGCAGGCGCGAGGCTTATCGCTGCGACGACCGCATCGCATACGATACCGACGTACACGCAACAGGTAAGTGTATTGGGCCTTGAGCCCTCTCTGACAGGGGCCCAGAGCTCTCTCTGGCATGGGCCCAGAGCTCTCTCTCTGGCAGGTGCTCAGAGCTCTCTCTGGATGGGGCCCAGTGCTCTCTCTGACAGGGGCCCAGAGCTCTCTCTGGCAGGGTCCCAGAGCTCACTCTGGATGGGGCCCAGAGCTCTCTCTGGCTGGGGTCCAGAGCCTTCTCTGGCAGGGGCCCAGACCGTGCACCTATCCCCATCGTGCATGCACTTGTATCCGCCGCCCCTCCGATACAGTGACACTTTCATACACTAGCATAATACATTGCCCTGCATTCCACACTTTTGCACACTGCACGCAGGTACATGAGTTCTGTGAGGGGCCTTAATATCTATGGTTTTCTTTAACCACCGTATAGGTTTAGCGCGGGGATTTATATCACATGTAGCACAGGTAGGGGTCATTTTGGTGCCTAATCCCTAAAGTTTGGTAAAGTTGTCAAGGTTATTTGGGTCAATTTGAAAGTGTATTGTGTCTGTATTATAACTGAATGTTGTGTTTGAGGATGTGTGTCATTCCTGTTACATGTTGTATAAAAAAAAAGCAAAACCCGTATGCAGTTCCACACGCTATAGAAGTGAAATATTAAAAAAGTGAATTTATAGATAATATGTACACAATATACGATGGCTCTTTCTCGCGGTAAACAAGAGTGGGAACAGGTTAGGAAGCACTACATGAAAAGGAGACCGTGAACGTATTCTGTCTCATTTTCGCGCACGTTAAATCTTATAGTTTGTCTCTTTTTAATGTTGCTTTTTTCGTTTCATCTAGTTTCAAATCAGAACGGGGTCTATAGAAGTTTTCCCTTTAAAAAGGAGTAATTATAGTTGTCAGAGTACGGGAATATAATATTTTTGAATGTTTAGGGTGTCGGTGTTCAAGTAATGAGTGGATATACGCGCGAGAGCGAGCCGACCAACGTGTCGAGTAGCGAAAGCGCATTGTTGGAACGCCTCATGGGCACCGAGACAGCGACTGCGCCTGCTTCTCAGCCGCAGCCTGTCTGCCATTTGCAGGTCAGCGATGTAAATAGTGTTGGCTTGCAGGTGTTCTCACGTCCTACAATCTCCTTGTTATCCTAGCATACCGATTGTTGAACAAAATAAATACCAAAATCTTATTCTTTGTTTTTTTTTTGTTGTTTTAATTATACATGTGCGTTTTTAAGCAGGGTTTTTTTTATTTACCTCTATAATACTAACCACTTACTATGAGAAAGTGATAAGAAATTAATTGAGAAATATAATCGATACATATTGTGCCACAGTTGTTATAACTATTGTTTCTCTTACATTGTCATTTAAATAAAATCGCTATGTATGGTTTAAAATTATACAAAAAAAACAACGTAATTAAATAGCTTTCACGAATTTATTTTATGAAATGCCTAATCCGTATTTGAAAAATTATATCTATATTAGTTGGGAACATTACTTTTAAATAAATCTGTAAGTAAGATTACTATGACTCTTGTAAAGATAGCTCTTGTTAAAAAAATGCAGTGGTTATACATGTAGGTAAATACTGAATAGAGAAAGTTTAATGTTTTTTTATTATTTCAAAGTAAAAATGTACAATATGCCAGTTATAGTTTCTGTAGATGTAATGATGATAAAATAATCTGTAAATATCCTGCAAATTAGCAAAGGCTTTTTCATATCAAAGTTATTGATGTTGTTCCAAGAAATAACAGCAAGCGAAATATTCCGAATGGCCGAATAAATACCGTTGTTTGTATTTAGTAAAAGGTTTTCTTTGACAACTTTTATTTATGTGTTTTTTTTTTTTTTATATTGAAGTGTAATTTATGCATGTGTGCGTGTATGTGTGTCGGTAGTACTAATATCAATTGAAATGATGTATGTGGTGTATTTTAAAATAATTGATTGTTTTCAGGGTTTAAGTTTAGCTTCGCTACAAGGTCTTCAGGGTATCCAGGGTCTGCAGAATGTCCAGGTTCAGATACCAGGTCTATCGGCGCCTATCTCGTTATCGTTGAACATGTCCGGTGCGCCCAGCGGGCTACTTGTATCTGTGCCGCCGACCACCTCCGTAGTTCTGACCAACCAGCCGTCTGTACTATCTTTACCTATAGGTAAGTTTAGAATGACTTAGTGTTTTTTTTTCGTGACGCATTGCGTCTACCGTTGGGTTTATTTATTGATAAAATCCGACGATGGTAAAATTTTTAATTTATTGATTGATACATTTTGTAATTTGTAATTTTTCAATGTACAGGTGAAATGGAAATTAATGGCAATAATTAAACGGTAGCTTGTAATTATATTCAGAAATATTTATATATAAACTGTAAAACTGTAAAACATGCAATACAAATTCAATTAAAGTATCAAAATTGCGTAATCGTTTGGCAGCGATCAATGACCTGGTAACTATGTAGTTATATAAAAAAGTATGTAAAAAAATTATATATATACATATATAAATATTTAACATATAGTCTTAGTTTAGATGTAAAATATAAGTAGATTTAAGCTCACTTAATTAATTATGAAAGAAGGTAAAACTGCATAGCTGCATGAATTATTATAGGCATTTTTTTCTGACGCAAGTCGAATTGAATTCTCCAACATAAAAAAAGGTGTGGACCCAGAGTCCGCAGCATAAGTTTTAATTATAAAAAAAACTATTTAGGTAAAATTATCAGCTAATGTGCGCGAGCGTGAGCGGGGTCATCGTTCGTCAAATACGCACCGCACGGTTTTGATACTTCAATTATATGCAGTAATAGCCCGCTTTACGCGAGGGATACGTTCCGAAAAAATCGCGTTAACTGATATTCGCGTATATCGAGGTTTATGATTGAACATAGTAAAAATTTAATACAAAAAAATACAAATCATTTTAATCAATCACTTTAATTCTAAGAACACTTTATGCAATACATACTCTTATTTTTTTATGGAAAAATACATCTATTGTCTTTACATTATGTTTATACGCACTCTTTCGCGTAATGCGAGGCATTTGAGCGCGAAATCTGAAATTCGCGTTATAGTGAAACCGCGCGTAACGGGGTCGCGCTAAGCGGGGTATTACTGTATTTTTGATTAAATTAATTTTTTCACTGTTTTATTTTTTACTCTGTACTTATTCAGAAACATAATTATAAGCTCCCATTTAATTAATTCCATTGATTTCAAATTCCACCTGTATAATTAATAAAACTAGTATCGTTGTAGTAAAGATTCTCAAATTTGCAATAATGATTTCGGTCGAATTAGGTGAAACTTGTTTTAATGTGTCGAGCACCCATAAAAATAAGACAATAGGAAAACAATGGAAAGCTGGCGTAAATGCCAGATAAGTGCTCAGTGGGTTAAAAATCATATAAATATTACTATTGTAACATTATTGTCAAGGTTGTAATTATAAACCGATTCTCAGTTGAGCCGACATAATAATATCTCTGACACAGTCTGTTATTAAACTAAAAGGATGAAGGCATAAGAGGATGTGCGGGTAGCTTTTATTCCATATAAACGTATTCGCGTCTCCTTCCTAAATAATGGTATTATATAATAGTAAATAGTTTTATGCCGTATACATAATACCATTACCGTCATGGCCGTACGTTTTGATTTTTTTCATAAATTAGTTATTGTTTAAACTGAGAAAAAATACTAGATTTTTACAGTTTCATCGTCTTAATAAATTTAACGAATATAAATAATAATGGATAGCAAAACGTAAAAGCATAGGATAGGCGTAGTCTTTGTTATTGTAAAATTGAGAGAAAAATTAAAATCGCCCCAGTTTTGGACAAAACACAGCAATTACGTCTATTTCGTATAGACATAATTAGCTCGACCTGCAGTTGTGCCTTTTGCTTTTTATAAATCTATCATTGGGGCGCAACGTGTTAGCAGTAGATTTCTGATTTTTTTTTACACGGTATAGGCTCAGTGCTTTGACCACAACTCACCTGATTGACGATGTGGCCGAGGCTGGTAAACACATTAAGTCTAGAGGTACTGGTTCTCAAGTGATGTTGCCGGAACACACATATTGGTATTCGGCGATGGGTTTTCTAACTTGAGGGTGGTAGCTACCCAGCGGGACATTGTTAGAAAATGCCCTACCAAAATGCTATGGTTTCCTCCGATGTTAACCGACATCTCTGTGCTTCCGCTAATATTAGCTAAGACGAGGATTTGTATAGTTTTTTATATTAAAAAAAAATCATATATAAATTATATTTATAAACAAAAAGAACCAGATCGAGTTTCTTGCCGACTCTTCACGACTGGGTTGTTTTTCGAACCGGTGTTTAGTGTTTTAGACGTTCATAAGCGCCTTCTTAGGGCCTAAATGGAATAAAGATTTTTTTTTTATGTTTTCCTTCACCGAAAGCTCAGGCCGATTTTAGAGTTGGATAGGTGGGGGATCGAACCCGCGTCGCAATATGTTATGTACTTCGAATTTGTTTGCTGACCGTTTGTCATTTGAGCGGTCTGGTTGAAACTACGTGTGTACAGTTTCAGCGCAGCTAATGTCGGGGGGTGTGAAGGGTGCGGTGCGGGGCGGGGCCGTGCAGGTGGTACGGGGCGCTCGACCCGCGCGTCCCTCGCCCCGCCCGACCGCTGTCCGCCCCGTTGGCGCCGCGCATGCGCACGCGGTCACAGCCTTACAGCCGGCCGCACCGCACCCCCCCGCACACCTCATCACACAACACCCCTCCCCGCACCAGGCGCAACATCCTACACCATCGCATTCGCCGGCCGCTGCAGGTTATTAATGCTTTTTTACTACAACCTACATGCCATGTGGTGTCAGCTAAGAATAGTGCCATTCGATATCACCCCGTCGGTGTCGTAAAAGCCTATTAAGGGATAAAAACCAGAAGATGGGCAGCACCTACTGCGATCGCCAACCCGCCTGCCAAGCGCGGTGATTATGGCTATCCCCACCCTTATTGGGGGAGACCTATGTCCAAAAGTGGACGTCTTATGGTTGAATAGATAGATGGATGGACTAAAACCTACAATTAATGTTGCCAAATTCGGCTTTAAGTGTTAAAAGGATTTATCGACCGCTTTTGATTTGCTAATTTTTCTGACACATTATATTTTCTATGAAAATTGAGACGCCCGTTATAATAAGGAACAACCACGGGCCTATCTTCTTATTTGTGATAAATATATAAAGATAAAACTGTTCGATGTATTTTTTTAGATAGTAGTTTCATCAATAAAAAAAATAATTAAAACAATATCTAACTCAAATGTTCAATAATGATTACGTTTGAGTTTCGATTAATAGAAAAAAAAAAACAAAGGATCAAAAAGAAAATTAACGAGATCACAATATGTGGTATTTAGTTATACGCTTTGTTTCCGTTTGAACATCTAGCGATTCACATTATCAAACTTGAGGGTCGAGGTTAGCTGGCGAGTATTACCACCAAACTATGGTTTCGTCACAATGTAACACTTTACTGAATTTTTTTTATAGAAGCTCGACAAACTGACTATGTCATCTGATTTTGTTTTTTTTACGCGGTATAAGCTCAGTGCTTTGACCACAATCCAACATGATGTTAAGTGACGATGTGGTCCAGGATGGTAAACACACTAAAGTGATGGTGCCGGAACACACCGATTGGTATTTGGCGACAGGTTTTCGAACTTGGGGCGGTAGCTACCCAGTCGGACATTGTTAGAAATGCCCTACCACCGTGCTATGGTTTCCTCACGACGTTTTCCTTCACCGAAAGCTCAGGCTGATTTTAGAGTTGGGTTAGGTGGGTCTGAACCCGCGTCCATTGACGCGGAATCCGGCCGCACTATCCACTGCGCCATCATCGCTTCATGGTATGTGCCGGTGGTTAAGATTCCACTGCCTGCTATCATGCCACCTTTAAAGGACCCTAAGCTAAAGCTCTTTATAAATTAGTACAGCCAGATTCTAACCAATACGTCAATAGACGCTGTATTCGACCGCACTGCCAATTGAGTTTTTGAACTAATTCACAGGAACTGCGCAGTTTATAACGCAGGCGCAAGCGCAAGTGTTGAACGCACACCAAGTGCGTAGAAAATCGAACGCTGACAGTTCATAGTAAACGTTAATATCGGGTTTTAAAAAAACTTTTATTTGAATAAACTGTAAATATAGCATGAATAGGTCGTATTATATTGTATATATATATATTTAAAGTGTCCACGATATATTTTATAACGTTATCTGTACATATTAACAAGTACCTAAATTATTTGGAGTTAGACACATGGATAAGGAGTCAGGCGCCTTGACCGCATAACTCAGTATTGTCTGTAAAATATAGTTTCATTAAAATGACAGCTCTCAAACGAATGTGACTAGTGCTGAGAAATTATCGATGATATGATTAGTTAAAAGTGCGTGTGGTATAAGCAGTTAGTAATGTAACATATGTGTAAATGGCAACTAGAGTTGCAATGGACTGGCGAACTTAGTTCAAGAGCCAAAACACCGTTTTTACTACGTAGTAAGTAGTACTGATATAATATTTTATTCAATCGACTTCATCTGTCGAATTGACCCATCTCTAACATTTGTGCAACATAACGTAACCTTGTAAGGAGGTCGTAGATTATTATTATTTCTTCTGAATTTCTGTACTTTTAAAAATAAGTTTATACAGTATGTTGGTTTATATATAAAGCGCTATAGTTTAAAAGCGATTAACTTGCCACAAATTAATGAATTTTCTGGTGGTAATAGTATAAATCGATCGTCAGACGTTCCAGCAAAGTTATGTCACTCTTTTTGCAGATAACTTTCATTGTAATGTTATATTTTACAGACTATAATGAATATTGTGACTGTTTTAAGTGACTATTATATTCCGCGTATCGTATGAAAACTGATAAAAATTCCAATTTATAAATAATAATTATAGACTTAAGGACTCCTTTACAATCATATTTACCACTTAACGTAACGTGACTACTACGTAACTACGGTCCTTGAAATGTTGTTCGATTACATTGACAGCTGTCAAAGTAAAGTAATTAGTGCTGTGAAAATTCGTGGTCTCTTTGCCAGCTGTTATTTTAACCGAGTTATATCTTAAAGGATCTTGCATGAATTAGTAGCGTTTCACGCATTTTATTAGGTCACATATATCTAGTTAACGAATGTCAATCATGTGTTTTTTCTTAATTATTTTGAAAGAAATAATAATTAAGGCGACTATGTTATATAATATTGCCTTGTTACGATCATGACATTAAAATATATAAATAAATATTTTATAATAGAAACGTACGCGAGTGTCGTACGGATTTGTGAATATCGATATTATTGTACTTTATATCTCTTGTTGGATTTTACTAAACTAATGTAAACATAATAAATAGATATTTTACTGTGAGTCTAATGCATGTTTAATGTGAATAAATAACAAAATTATAACTATGAATTCTCAAATATACAACCAAATCAGCTTTGATAAGTTTTTGCGTTTTCAGAATATACGATAAGCAGATAAACAAAGAAATATTTGCATGCTTTTAGTCCCAATATTAATATTATATTAGTATAATAACCTTAACCTTAACCTGCTGACACAGTTTTTACGCAGTGATTTTATTTTGTGATATTATAAGCGACAGGTGGTTTTTCACACAAACTGGTTTATTCTGGTTTTAATCAGTATTAAACTGCTTTAAACGTAAAAAAATTCTCCAAACTTATTTGGCTGTATATGTTTAGGTAATTGATGTTACAACGAGATCTAAATGCATTATAAATGTCAGGATAGTTAAATATAACCTGATCAGTATTAAAATCACCGTTTTATATGTTGTTATAAATGGTTTTAAAATAATTGAAAAAAAAAAAATTAACATGTTATGTATGTGTGTTTTATTAAGGTTTCTTGTGTTTTGGTGCTAGACGTCACGGCAAACTTGATCGCTAAAAAATGTTTTAGCATAATAAAGAAAAAGGTGAAAAAAAAGGAAAAGGAAAAGGTGTTTAGACCATACGGTCGAGTCTGACGTTAGGAACATTTTTCACGCAGCACTCTTAACAAAATGGCGGCCATTTGTTACAAATTTTCTGGAGTATTTTGACATCTCGGAATTTACACTGCCTGTAATTATTTTCAATGCATTTCACTTATGCATAATACTTAAACAATATTACGTAAAATACTATCAAAATGACATAATATATGAGTATAATAAACAAAGACTACTTCATGGTAGACCAACATGTCGTTAATAACATGTTATATGTTTGCTTACTGTATTATTATTTCTTAAGTGTTCTTTGGTTTCGCAAGTATAACGTCGACTTCATTTTCTTTCATACTAAAACTTGACCATAGAATGCGTCAATGACTTAAAAAGAATCACGTAAACATTTGTAACGATTACTGAATTTAAGCCAACTAACGGAAAGACGGACATAAATTTTGCCTTCTAATAATGTATTCAAATTACTACAATCATTTTTTTAAAATAATTCTAAAATATGTCTATTATTACAAATATGTAGATTTTATTTTAGCAAGTTAAAGCGATTTGCTGATTATAATAATAAATTTATATACTGTTTAAACTGTACTATAATGTTTTAGAGAAAATAATTGTAACAACGCCATTTTGAAATTTTAACAACGCAATAATTGAATGAACGATATTTTTCTATTAATTTACAACAACTATTAATTAAATAAAAACAGTTTTTTATTGTAATATTTATTATGTTTTTGATACGTATGTCATAAATCGGGCTAATTTATGATACTATTTTTACTTTTAATATCCGATAGAATTTGTATGGAATAAAGCACTAATTATAGTTACTGTTAATACAGTGGTTAGGATTTTAAATTTCTTTATAATAGGATTAATAATAATACTGAGTTTTTCTTAGAAATATTATTTATTCAATTTTTACTTATGAAATACTTTTAATTCTTAAAAAAATATCTTAATAAATCTTCTGTCAACATTTGACGTAACTTTATAATGTATTATCGGCGTTGAATACAGGTTCTTGTAGCCTGATTTTTAAAAAAAAATCTTTATCTAGTGTTTTAACAAAAAGTTGGCGTTTATTTATGTTGTATTTATTTAGACGTATCACCATTGATGTTTCGTGATATCATTACAATTGTACCTCACTTGTGCATAATAACCAAACTTCGTCACGTAAAATTCCATCAATATCTTCTATATAGATATAAGGAAAATTGGGTTCCTTTGGGGCACCATCACCTCAAAATTACTGAATTTCTCGGTATGGGATTTCTATCGTTCAACGCCAAATTTTTCCCAAATGGTTATAAGCTTTTTTTTTCCATCGACCCTTTCTCATTTTTTTATTCAATTTACTCTTATGTACTTTTTCCGCTAATCAAAACAAAAAGAATAATTTTTTTCATGCATATTTTTTTAGGTTAGCGATAAATGAAATGGTATATGCACTTTTTCACTCATACCTAAATAACATATGAAACGCGAGCGATGCTGCGGGCACCAGCTAGTTACCTGATATATAATAAAATACCCTATGTAAATACCACTGCATAACAGACTGAAATCCCACCAAAAGTTGTTATAAAAATGGTCTCGATTGCTATTACCCTCGAAATTAATTATTAATAATAATGTAGGTACTAACAATTGTACTTGCGGAAATAAGGGGCAAACATGTGGGGTGAGGGGGCTCTGTGATTTGTTTATTTTTGATGACGAGGGATACGGGCGAGTTGAATGGTGATTACGTAAATAATATTTACCTTTGATTGGTTATTTCGATTTTGTAAAAAAAATATGCTAATGCTTACGTTACCCTGAGGGGGGCATGGAGGGATAGTAAGCGTTTTCTTACTATTGTTTATGTAAAACTAAGTTTTGCTGTCACGTCTAAAACCAACTCGATGTAAATTCGTTAAAGCATCACCAAGTAATAGTCTTGAACAAGGATTTGTTCTGTGTCTTATTAGGTCTTTATTAGAGCTGAATGTGTTCAAGTAGGAAGTTGAAAAGACAAAAAACATGTGGTGTTTGTTTCTCTGAAAGTCTGTATTTCAAGAACTCAAATTATCGGTATTGTCACAAGAAAAGTTATGGTTCCCATAGTGTGTGGGGGGGGGGGGGGAAGGGGTTAGTGTACATAAGATTTATTATGGTAAGTGCAATGTTCGTTGTTTTGTAGTTCTCCGTAAATTGTGGTATACTAATGAATTATATATAAAACATCATTACAATTTTTTCTTACAAGTTTTATTAAAATGTGTTCTGACTTGACTTGGCCGCTTAACAAAAGTTTCTCGCCTACTTCGTATTTTCAGAGCCTTATTTCAAATTTCATGATGATAAGTTTCTCACGACAACTTATTTTTCAAATTTTCTATTCAATCATATAACCCTTACCGGGTTTGGGGTATTGTAGAAAGAAATCACGATAGTCCTAAATTAGTTCAAAATCTAGGAAAGATAAGGTCTTAATTTTAATATTAATCCGACTCGAATTGCAACCAAAATTTTAACTCGAAATACGATCTTGATAAGTTCATCTTGTACTGTGTAATTTGCTTACGTACAGCTACAAAACATATTTTTTTTTATAGAAAAATTGACGAATTATATAAAAGCTCTTATGATTTTACGCTTAACTTATCAGTTCGAAAGATATTCTAGGTCACAGTTCGAAGTACGACCAATGTCGCTATTTTACGAGATTGTATGGAAATTATACTATCTTACATATCTTTAAGAAGCAATTTTGGAAATAATTCGTGATTTTTTATCTTAAATTAGGTTGAAAATAGCAGTTCGTTCGAAATTTAATTAAAGTAATTAGGCATTAAAATATTGAGCACAAATATTGCCACATGAACTTTTGGACATAACGGAAATGCAATGCACCCTAGTGTCTATCTAACTTTGTCTATCTAAGTCATTTTTTTCTTTCATATGCATTTTGTCGAAAAAATTCGGAATCCATGACAATTCGTTATGAATTTTTAGTCTGCAGCAATTTAGATTGTAAGAATCAAAGTGTTACATATTTTAAAATTTGTTAGTGGTTCCTTAGGCTTGTTTGTTTAAAATTTAAAAGGTTTGCAACATCGTTTCGTCATATTAGGGAATAATTTTGGATTGTAGTCAATTTTATACAAATTTACTTAACGTGTCAAGTACCCATAAAAATTAAACAATAGAAAGGCAATAGGAAAACAATGGAAAGCGGGCGTAAACGCCGAGAAGGTGCTCAAGGGGTTAATGAAATAAAAATGAAATATTCATATAAAAACAAACATTATGATCATATTTCTATTATGTCATAAGTTTGACTTTGTTCTTTTATGTGTTCATAAATTTTCACAACTAAACCGATTTCATAATTTATGCTTTATATAAAAGTAAAATGTGAATTATCTAAACATTAACACAGCATGGGTGCGTTCTGGTTATTAATTAAATTTCTGAATATCGATTATCACGCGCAAAATATTAATTTTAGAATTTTAAAGCAGTTAATTGTTAATTATTATGTTACCCATACATTCATTTTAATGCAATTACTACTCCGATCTAATAAGTGTACATATTTTTATAGTAGAGTTATTTTATCGCCGTTATTTATTTAAAATAATTAACAAAGTGTGTTCATAAAGGCGAGGCGGCTAAGATGTTTTGAAGTTATGATACAATTACTGTGCAATTTTTTCCACTGCCATTAGAAACGTCATTACATTATGTGTTCGGGATGAGCGTCTAATATAGAGTATAGAACTAAAGTAGGAATATTTTAGGGTCTTACACGAAAATGTGGTGACCAAAATGTATGCATGTTAAAGGTTCAATAGATGACCAGAATGGTTCAAGTGCAAGTAGAAATAATGTAGAATTTTTTTCTTCATATACGTTTATTCAAATATATTTCTTATGTCATAATAATGTCAAATACTCTTGTTTACAGATTTAGAAACGTTAACTCGTATTACATACTCGTTTTTTTTTTAAATCAGAACTGATATTGATATCTTGTTGAACGAAACATATTACAGATTTAAATTTTGGGTTTAGACCTCCACTTAGTAAAATTAAGTTCTCGAAGCGTCATCCATCATACAAATATCAGAAAATTCATAGTAGCAATATTCATCACTGTATTTTTTAATAAATTGCGGTACAGAATAGTATTATAAATAGGAAATGGTTTATTATTAACGTAAC
Source organism: Samia ricini (assembly GCA_014132275.2). NCBI lineage: Eukaryota > Metazoa > Arthropoda > Insecta > Lepidoptera > Saturniidae > Samia > Samia ricini. Next base: position 24,934,595 of record AP028159.1, on the reverse strand, counting down.
CAGTTGTCTCTATTTATAAATTTATGAGCTAAAAATAGAAAAGAGTTCAAATTAACAAGTATTTGTTTCTCTTTGGTACAATGTATTATTCGATATTTCATATTTTAACTTTTAGTTTTTCTAACAAAATTATAATTCCGCTAGGTTATGCTTAATAAATTTGTTATTTTTATATTTCAAGTCTGAAAGTTATTTTGCGGACATCTTTTATAATATCGTGAATTGATGTGATTTTAAAATTTTTACTATCTAATTATATCAACGCCATTTTAATTACATGCATTATTTTATACAAAAATATTCTTTTTTTACTTCTAGACTCTATAGTGTCGAATGTGGAATGCTTTATATATGTACCCACCTGTGGCTAATATTATACCTACAATAAAACGAGAAAATCTCTTCCCGAGTTGGCTTATAGATACGTCACAGTTGGTGTTGCCTTATTTTTCTATTTGATATTGAACGTAGATCTCTGTATAAGGTTTCTTTGAAGGATACAAAAAAAATCGATCTATTACTTTTTTTGACCATTTGTTATATCAATTTCTTTCGCATTAGGTATCAGGTTCTATATTCAATGCGTTATAGCTCTAAAATATTTGTCAATCTAGTTAAGGTATCGCTAGGAGTGCGATAGTGATTATTTTTGTAACGACTTCTTACGCTAATCGATTTATAACTTTTTCTAAATACTACTTAATGAAACCGGATCTGGCCGGATAAAAAAAATATTTTTGAAGTTGGTTCTCGATTTATAAGCTAAATAAATGGGGAGATAGAGATGCTATATCTTGTAAGATATAAAAAGGATAAGCGCTACATACGAAGTGTTTTTCCAATTGATCAAACGCTGTTGATCAGAAGGGCCATATATGAAGGAGTACACCAATCTAATGATATTTAGTTTCTCTTCGTATTTCCTAATTTATAATCTAATACGGTCCTTATTGCTTTGTTAGATTTTTTACATATTTAACCTAACAGCATAATTTATAGTCAGCACGGTATCTTTCTGAAATCGAATCGAAAACAATGAGGGTGTGACATTCTTGTATTTCGGGACATGATAGTGTTTTTGCACTTTAAGGAAATTATAAAACTGATTTAGACTGGACAGACAGTTCTAAGATTACTTGTAAAGCAAGACAAGCAGTATTTAAGATTTTTTTAAAAGATGACAACAAAAAAGTCCAACTGCCAATTTAGGAGCAGAGGAGTAAATCACATAATCTAATAAGGCCGTCAAGAGAAGAGATTTAAAATTGTTTTATTATGTATAGGCTGGGGGTGTAGAAAACGTTTTAATTGCTAAGCAGTATGGGTTCGGTGCGTAGTCGAATATATGTGTGAATTGTTGATCTCATTTGTTATGGACATGTAGCTCAATGTGTAATTAGGTGTTTATTATTATTATTATTTTGTAACATATAAACTTTATGTGAAACATATTATTATATTTTAATAGATAATCAAATTATTGTTGTATATATTAAGTATATTTAAGAGTGATGTATTCTTTTAAAAAAAATAAATAACCGATATTATTTTCAATGGTTGTATGGATGGTGTCATCGGTCGCGACAAAGTGTACATATAAAATAAATAATTGTAAATATAAATTTTGTAAGAGATGTGATATGCATTCTGACGATTACAATACGATAGTGTAAAATAAAGTTTATATGATTACGTTGATATGGAATATGTGTATAAAATTGATAATGTCGTAAATGAATTGTTCAGAGATTGAAGTTTCAAAAATTAATAAATAACTTTTACACTGATGATTGTATTTATTTTAATAATATGACTTCTAAATAACTATATTGGTTTTAATAATAATAATAGTGTGTTTGTTTTTCTCTTTTGGTTGACATTACTATATACTGGTGATAACAAACCGCAAAGAAATATACGTTTTGTAGTTTGCTTTCTTCTCTCTCTGTTTTTACTTTGATTAATCGATATATTTTACAATTTATTGCAAAGAACATATGCCACAATGCATTGGATAACTACAAACATGTCTTATTTTGTTCTTCATGATGTTCTAGTGCATTGTATCTATGATATTTGGTTACTTCTTTTCTATTTGGTACTTGATAAATACATATCAATGTTTATAGGATTAGGTAATAAAATCACATTATAGTTTGGTTAAAAAAGTATGCCTTTTTTATTCTTTCAAATTGTCTTCATCTAAATTTTATAAGAACATTGGACACAATCGAAGCTTTTTACCGATAAATAAGTATAAATAATTTTATATTCACATAAATCGTCTTATTTATACATACATTACATTTATTTTTAATATCAGTCCTCTCAAAAGGTCCTCATTCCTCCCTGCAAATTAAATATTATTTACACAGCGATAGGGATTCGCGACTACCGTACATACAACATACATACATCAACAATTATTAACAATTAATAGAGACTATTTACAAAATATATCTTCACGAACATTCAGACAATCATACGTCGCCGCTTGCTCACAACATCAAGTTTACAGTCGCTCATAATATGTATCATTTGGCATTTGGATGGCGGCACGTCACTAGCAGGTATCGTCCCAGGCGAGCCACCAGGGCGCTCGGCAGTCTTCGCGCTTCCGTCGTCGGCGCTCGGCGCGATCCGAACGCTTCTTCGAGAAACGCACGTTGTACGGGTCCTCAGCTAACTCTGGGTATCGAGCTACGTCGTGAACGTACTCCCCTTCGTACCCGGCTACGGACCCTGCCTTTTGAAGTTCCTCTAGTTCAGCAGCAGACCAATCGATGGAGCCACCGAACCCATTGCGCAGTGCTTCGCGTTCGCGATGCCAGGCTTTCCTAATAGCGGTAGCACGAGCGTGATGCAAAAGCCGCTGTTTCTCACGTTCTGCGCTGGTCCCGTATCTAAGGTTCACGATACTTGTCCGTCCGTGTATTTTCACGTCTGCGTAAGAACGCCCACTTTCAGTCACTTCGTGGAACGTTACGTTCAATTTACCCTGCATACGTTTCAGCTGTTGCTTGTCATCAGCAGCGCGCCACGTGTCTTCTTTAACAAAATAAAAGACGTCCTGCTGGTCGCCATGGACGACGAAGGAAAACGGTAAGAGATGAGATCTGTTGAAAACGGATGTATATACATCTCGGTAAATAGCGTTAGCTGAAGGGACGGCTGTGACGACTGCGCGTCCTCTAGAATTACGTGACACGAGGATCCCACGTCCGAATGGTGGCTCAGAGTCCGAGCCTATTCGCTTTGGAGCTAAATTATTAAGTGAATCAGATTTTAATGCTGACATCGTTGGAATGGAGAGGCTTCTGAAGTCGGCAATTCTTTTATTAGACATGTGGGAAAGGAAGCCAGATTCGATAATAACGCTCGGAAGTAGGGACATTGCGGAAGGTAAGCCTGGTCCAGTCTCAGCGGGTGCGGTGCCCCACACGGGTCGTCCGTATGGTATGCTGGGGAGAACTGATCCGCCAGGTAGTTCATCCGGATAAAGCTGTGGCGCCAAACTTTTTGTTTCATAACCGAGTAATTTTAGCCAAGCCAAATGATCTGAAAAGATTTGTAAATTATATTGCCACGTTGTATTGAATTACAAAACTGGTTTATTTTTTATTTAAAAGATTAAAAATTACCTGTTGGCTTTTTGTTCTGCGGTCTGACATTAATAGGATCATTGCCGTTAAATCTGTAGAGGTGCAACTGAGCTGGGCTATGTATTCGTTCTATAAGATTCTCCCAAAGTGGTGACATCCACTGTCCTATCAAGGGGTCGTATACTTTGCCGTTAGCCATATGCACAAGTGACGTTACTTGATCTAATAAACCTCCACAGAAGTCAACAGGCAAATACAGGTATGGATTCGAGTCATAAACAATATGTCCATATGGCGATCTCATTATTTCACGGATACCTTCTCCATATTGATTGAAAATCATCACAGGTGTTCCGCACTGATCAGTAGCAATGTAATATTTATGTCGAGCGACCTAAAATATATAAAAAAAACATGTAATTTCGATACAATAGATATCAGATATGAATACAGAAACAAGGTTTTAAAATAAAATATCAAATATAATTTCAAGTTATTTTCTTACCTGCGTATATATTAGATGGCCTCTGTCGTCATACACTAAAGTCATAAATCTGTTTTCCCTTGGCGAGTATATATGGCTGACTTCATGAGGTTTCTCCTTGTTTGTGTAGAAGAATTGAGTTACATTACCAAAGTTATCTTTTCGTGTTGAAAGTCTGTAATTATAAAGTCAGCAGTTAAACTTAGGTTCCTAATAAAAATCAAACAATATTCAGGTTTACTTCTGAAATGTAAATACCTGTCAAGATGGTCGTAATAATAGCGAACATCAAATCTACCACGTTTTGTTGCTCTGATCAATAGCCCTTTTGAATTATACTGGAATCTTTCCTCTCTTGCATTTTGGGAAACAAGACCTCGACTATCGTATCTGTACTGTCCTTCACCAAATTTTATGATGCGATCCATATCGTTGTATTCCATAGGGATAGTATTTCCTCTATAGGTTAGAGACAACATATTCCCGTTGTCATCATACCTAAAGCCCCAAGGTTCTTGAGCTTCCACACCAGTTAGCTGACCATCACAGTCCCAAGTGTAGTTCTTTACATTAGTATAGGTATTAACACCCACGTTACGTGTATGTGTGCGTGTTTGAGATATTCTTCCATGGTTATCATATGAAAATTCCATTCTGAAGACCTCCATCCTATGAATGTTTACCGAAACTTCTTCCTCCAAGAATTGTTCGTTTAGTGTACGAGAGAACATAGCTATGCCGTCATATACGGAAGTTTCATTCCATTTTTGCTTCGATACAGTGAATTGACCTAGAATTTCTGGAGCACCAGTCTTGCTGTTATAAACGATATGGTACGGAATCAGAGTTTGGCCTCCAATCCTTCCTTGCACAGATGTTATCCTGTAATTGTTATCATATTCATAAATTATCTTAGCGTTGCTCAGACCAGTTTTAGCGCCATAATCTAGTCGTTCTTCTGTTAGCAGGCCACCGACGTAAGTAGACTCCCAACGGTAGTCTACATCTCGATCGACGTGTAATATTTCTGAGGGAAGTCCGCTATTTTCTGAATAATGAATTTGAGTTTGTCCATCGCCATGGATGACCTCTGAAACTTTATTTGTCGTAAAGTAACGGTAAACGAGACGCGCTCCATCTCCCGGAAATACTGTTTGCAAAAGTTCACCAGTGTGAGAGTAATGTTGTAAATATTTCTTTGATGATCCAGGAGGAGTGTACGTGACTCTTAAAAACCCAATAGATGGCTGAACGCTGAATGAGTGATTTGTAGATGACGGTAAGATTACATGAGTTAATCCGCCATCTTCATCATACATATATTTGAAACTTCTTTGACTTGCTAATGTTATTTTAGACACTAAATTGCCTTCGTTGTAATAAATAAAAATGGTCCCGTCTTGTGGGCTCGTTATTTCGGATAACATTCCATGAGGATCATAGTTATATGTTTTTTTCTTCACTGCGACCCCATTTCCATCCGTTAATTCTGTAGAATCTGTCGTATGAAATGTTGAGAGGTACGCTAGAACCGTGAGGGGTAAATGACAGTGGCAATCCAGCGACGTCATAAGCAATAGTAAACAGCGGATTTCTATCCGCGTTAAAGAACGTTTCTTTGCTCTTAAATTGATCAAATTCTATTATTAGTACTCTGGAGTCGTTAACCCATATCTCGCGATTTAAAGTTTGTTGTGGATTTCTTACATCACCTACTAAGGTGTACAAGGAATACATGTTATTGACAAGTCCATCACCAAAAGTTGTCGTTTGATGCGACCACATATGGAGCATTTCGGCTTCGATAGGTAAAGCTGCTTCGAGTAATGGATGTTTAGCGGCAGCAATGCTTTCAAATTTACCAGCCCAAGGAGTTTCAAGAAGCAAAGTGTTGTTACTATAAATTCGACCTTCTGTAACTTGTTTACCATTATTTATTGTTATTTGCTTGAAAGATTGTCCATGTAACACATATTCGCATTTCTTTGCTACACCCACAGGAATTGAGCTAGATGGATTTGAAACAGTTACAGCTAAGCCGTAGTTCTTTGCAAGTCCAGAGGTAATTTGAACCTGTTCTCCTGAAGGCATAATAACTTTGGTGACACGGCCGAGTTCATCGTAATTGTATATAACAGTTTCTCCTGCCTAGAAATATAAAAACGATCCAAATTAGTTTCAAGAAAGGTGTAACAATCTATATTAAGATTAAACTATTCATATTTGGATTAACTCACCCCGGATCGACTATTTAATAATCCAGAACTAGCATCATAATCGAAATCTATTTCGGAAGTTCCTTTCTCAGAAATTCTTGTAAGGTATCCTATACCAGATATCTTTAATTCTAATTTGTGATCTTGCGTATTTTCTATTGAACTAACAACATTGCTGTAATCTCTGAGCAATTGTACTTTATTTCCAGAAGCATCAGTGACAGTGGATAATTTTCCGAAACTTGTATTTTTAGAATATAAAAATGAATATCTCGTCTTTCCAGATGTCAAGTCTTTTGTTGTGATATGTTGTCCGTAACGGTTAAACACATAAATCTCTGAAGTTGGAGGATATGGTATCCTAAACTCTCCATTCTCGTCATGGCTTGGTAAATAATGTCGTAGTGCCAGTATATGAAGGGAACCTGCGCAAATTTTAACATTATAAATTATATATTACTATTAAATAATAATTATTTTGTTAAAAATAAACCAAGTACTTATAGACAATTGGGAAAATGTTAATTACCTTGATCCACAACATTAAGTACACCATCTGGAGTAACCGCTAGAGCAGATATAGTTTGGAATTTCGCATTTGATGAAAGTAATGTCTCTGTACTTGTCGGTGGTTCATCACCAGCAGCTATACTAAGCCTACATGGACAGCCAGCTCCCTCGTCTCTACTATTCAGTGGTACGGCGGTCGCAGATATGGATGCATTACATTCACAACTCAACTCCTTCATGTTCTCTTGTAATTTACCAGCAAAATGAGTAATTTTACCCGAAGGATCTATGGATTTAATTGTGTTTGTTTTCTTCGAATCTGATTCAGCTACGTAAAGTATACCACTTGGTGCGAACGCTATAGCTAAGATCGTGCCGAGACTAGAGTCTTCTTTTATTTCTGTTCTATTTGACGTTTTACTCATTGGCTTCCCATCGCTCCCGAGACGGCAATGAGAGGGTTGGCCGGCTATTACTTTGATTTTCATATCAACCGTGAGTTTTAGAATAATTCTATCATCAATAAAATATAACGATCCGTCAAGTGGAGATAAAGTAACTCCTGTTGGCCATTGCAATTGCGCTTCGTATGGAGGTATGGCCCCACGACAAGGAACTGGCGCCCAATGATTATGGTGCCCGTGATGTCCCACTAGTGTATGTATGATACCATTAGGATCGACTGCTCTTATGTTAGTTCCGTCTGCTATGTACATTGTTCTATCTGCTGCTATGGCAAGACCTATAAAGTACGTGCATATTTTAATCACTTGAAGTAAATAGTTTGTCGATATAATTAAAATAATCTCAAAGAATAACTTTGTGGTCTGAGAGTGTAAATAATTCAGTTACCTTTAGGATGAGCTAATTTTGCTTTGATAGCAGGCCCTTCGTCACCACAGTTGGAATCATCTCCGGGTACACATCGGTCACCATTCCCAACAACAGGTTCTGAGTTCACTGCCGGATCTCTTACTTTCTCTAAAGCTAAGACCTTTCGCACCTGATGTCTTTCTGAGTCGGATACGTAAAGGTAGCCGTCCGCGGGTGAAATACAGATATAATACTGATATGCGACTTGTGTAGTTCTGTTAACAAAATTTTATTTCATTAATCCTAAACTTTAATCTTTGCGTAAAGTGAAAGATTGACGTTAATTCAAGATAGGCTCAGTGGTTTGATCACAATCTCACCTGATGTTAAGTGACGATATGATCCAAGATGGTAAACACACTAAAGGTAGGTTCAACATTAAATTATTACGAGGAAAGAATATTGTTTTATACTGTTTTTACATAATTATACTATTCTCACAACGGCGACTACGAAGAAGCGAATAAAAATCGACAGATGTTATGGGAGCCTTGAACTACCTATTAGCACCACTACTACCAATACCCGAATATATACTAACTGATCTATATCATACTGAATCATACGTTTTTTACCATGTGTACAATAGATCAGTTTTAGATAAACTCGAGTTATATACCACTTAACTAATTCAATTTTCTTAAAAATAACATTGGTTTGATCTAACCCTTAAACATTAAACGGAATTATGAGTAGAAAATAAAAGATTACTTACTCCAGTTGAAGTACCGTTGTAACAATCCCTTCAGGAGTAATACGGCGTACGAGATTAAAGTCACCGACGTAAAGTGATCCATCTGGCCCTGATGTCAGTGTGGTGGGGGTCAAAAGACGGGCGTCAGCCGCTTTACCATTACAGTAATCAGGACATTCCAAAGAACGTTGGAGACCTGTACCCATTACCACCTGAAATAAAGGTTTGTATCAAGTATATATAATCAAATATATAAAATAAAAAATGTTTGGAGATAGCTCGTTTAATTATTGGGAGCGATTCTTAGCCCAGGTATTTGAAAAATAAAGATAACCAACTATAAATTGAGTGATAAAAACACAATAAGACAAACAACAAAGACATTTACAAAACATAAGCGAAAGTTAATTTGCAGACTATGCCATCTCTTGATGATCTATGTTTACTTTTTTTTTACACGGAATAGGCTCAGTCCTTTGACCACAATCTCACCTGATGTTAAGTGATTATGTGGTCCAGGATGGTAAGCACATTAAGCCTAGAGGTACTGGTTCTCAAGTGATGGTGCCGGAACATACTTATTGGTATTTGGCGAGAGGTTTTCAAACTTGAAGGTGGTAGCTACCCAGGCGTGTATCATTAGAAATCGCCCTACCATCATGCTATGGTTTCCTCGCGATTTTTTCCTTCACCGAAAGCTCAGGCCGATTTTAGCGTCGATTGGAGCGGAATCCGGCTGCACGACCACGTGCACCATCATCGCTTCTAAAAGTTCTAGTAATTTTGTATTTTTAATCAGATATCATGACGCTTAACAACTCAACAGTGTTTATTTATTTAATACATATATTATTGCTATCTTTTTTGAGCACATAAGAGGACTATGTGACACAAGTGAAAGAGAAATTAGAAAGCATTCGTCTGTCCTAGTATGGTCATGTGATACGCAGGGAGGAACGACGATGTTGTGAGAAAGGTTTTGGATACGAATGTAACCATATAACCGTATATGGAAATGGGTAGACCAGAGAATAGATGGATGAATTGTGTTAAAGATGATATGTCCAGATAGGGAGTGAATGCGGAAATGACTTCATATAGACATGGAAGAAGAAGACATTTTGCACCAATACCAAATAGGATAAGGGTAGAAAGATGGTGGTTATTGCTTTCTTTTTTAATATGATATTTTTTCTATTATATCAATTGTTTTTACCTGCACAGTTCTGGGGTATTGCTTCAAATGAAGTAGAGCTCCGTCACCTTTCTGTAGTATGCCTTCGTGAAAGTTATAATGGTGGTGTATATCAAGTCCCCAGCCACCGATATCTGATATGTCTACATCAAAGCCGGCCAGAGTAGCCGTTTGCGTCTCCCATACAATTGAGGGGCATGATGTGTATTCGTAACCTATTGAGATTTTAGCTTGAGCTTGCCCGTACACCTGTAAATATAATATACAAAATTTATAGGTATTCGTTTACGAAAAGGTTAAAATAAGTTTCTGTAGAAATTGGAGGAAACTTGTTTACATTATAAAAATAATATACAAATTCGTAGAAAAATTTATAGACATTGCTAATAATTAAATTACAGTAATCAGTCTGTAAGAGAGTCAGCATAAGACACAAGTCATTATAGGTACTCGTAAAGTAAGTTCTAAATATGACGAAATTAATTCTCACGTTATGCTGGGTTGATTGTTTAATTGTATAGTTTTTCATTATTTTTATATAATATCATGCATTGTGAAAAGTATACAAGGGATTAAATTAGAAACGGCTAACTTTACCGTTTAATATTAGTTAGCGAAATTGTAATGATCCTTAACGTTAACTCTTATATTATCACTGATTTAATGTAATATTCATAAGCACCTTTTGTTTGTAAACATTTCTCTTGTTCCACGCGAATACATGCGTCAAGTCGGGATCAGCTTCGTAAGTGTGCGTGTGTAAGGATCCTTCAATTTCCACCCGCACATGAACCCTAGTGAGCGCTGCAGGAACTACTCGTCTTGTAAGCTGTATATGGACGCACGATAGATATCCAGCGGCTAGAGACGATCGATAGGTCAGCTTTACTGATGATCCGGGAATTCCGATCGATTCGCTCACGATCTACGGATAAAGTTTTGTTTCAAATTTAGCATAATATTACATCTGCTCAGACGTTGATCTAAACGTCAGATGAAGTTATGGTCATGGTGACTTGAATTGATAAATCACAAAGTGTGTTTAATTTTACAAACAAACAGTTTAAGATGTGTTGAATTTGTGACAGACTTTGAAAGTCATAGTCTCACAGTACATTTTTATTTGTGTAGAAATATTTTTGACCAGAGGTGCCCTAAAGCGTGGGTGACCGCCTACGACCTAGTGGACAGAGGAGCCTCGCGCCAAAGCCCAAATATATATTTTAATAGCTAAGTGCTTACGGATCCACCCGCGTTGTATAAAAAGCATTTGCATTGCGTTGCTATCGCGGGAGGAGAGGGGGATAAGGTCCAAAGTGTACTTCGCCCACATCAAATTATAGTATATTATAAATACTAAGGTTACTAACTATATACGGGGGTCCGCTATATTGCATCATCTTTTGCTAAAGTTATGGATGTGTAAAACTGATGTAATATTAATGTGATTAATAAAAGTAATTGATATAGCTGAGACATCTTTCTTTATTACAAAAATTGATAGGACATGCGGTAGGAAAAGTAGGTACTTCAGAAATCTATTACGTTGCGCCCCCAAAGAAAGAAAAAAAAACACAAAAGGACAACTGCAGGCCTGATTTTACCAATGCAAAAAAATACCTTACTTCCTAGTACCCTGTTTCCTTCTCCAAAACTGTACCGATTTTTAATTTTTTTTAGATTTAGAATAATATAGTCTTTCGTTATGCCGGTAAGTTGATTTTTTAATTTTAAAATCAAATATGTTTCACGAACGTCTGAAAATGACGGTTAAAATCGAGCATTTTTTTCATTTTCAAAGGAGAAACTAGGAGAGTTTCTACAATAATTAATTTATAGAGAAAAAATCAAAACATAAGGGTATGGCGGTGGTGGATATATATTATTAGGTGTAAAAATATTCACCATAATGCTATTATCCAGGGAGGAAACAGGGGACTACGTTTGTATGGAATAAATGGCGCTAGCATATCCTCTTAAGGAAAATCCTGTAATATGTAGCAATATTTAAAATAAAGTTTCATTGAAATCTTTCTCAAATAATATCAACTTACTGTAGTCAGCAGTGTGTGAATGAGATTTCAAGTACCTAAGTTTACATTGCTATTATTAATTTGCCTAATAACTATGTGCTGATAGTAAATGTGTACTTAACATATGACATTAATATCATTAATACAAATAGACATGTGCAGTCACCGCACTGGTCAACCCTAATTATATTAATTGGGAATATTCCCCGTCTTGTTAATTACATTTCCCATGGAAACTCTCTTGGCGATGTAACATTGGGCTATTATTAGAATTCTTTCTGTTACAAAATTATGTAAAAAGTTGTTTTTTCTACGTCATTGTTATATGAAAATATATGATTACATTAACCTAATGAACTGTTACAGTGTTGACGCTTTGTTTTCTGATTACATTAGTAAAAAGTGGTACGGTCGTTCCGTTTAGTTAAACGTAGTTTTATCTTTTTACAAAGAAATAACAAACAAGGTATCTTTAAGAAATAGTCTAACTGTAATATAGACCAGAGGATTTTTACACAATACGTACTTTTTAGAATTTTTAAGAAATTACCTAGTGACGTATACTTGAGTTACATTACGATTTTGTATAAATATTATATGTTCCATTTATAATAAATATATTAAATACGGAGTGGTGTAGGGTTTTCATATTCGAATTGGTTGCGACCACCATACATATGGTAAAAAATCCGCCATAGTAACACATTTCGGCGAGTCGAGTTCGATAATCAGCCAGCGTATATGAAGCACTTGATTAGTAGGGCAATGTAGCGATCACCGTATAGTTGTGACAAGCCCGTCACATTGAAACGTTTAAGTGTATGAATACCTAGAATCTTTAGCCGTACTAGATGTAGGCCGGTATGATGATACAGATTATCGATAGATTCAAGTCTATCGGTGATCATCATAGTACTATTTAACTTTAAATGAGGACATATACAGGTAAAAAGTTGTCCTCTCTCATCCCCCTTGTCATCAATAGTAACCAAAGCTCCTCATAATTACATATGCATTCCATTCATCCATTTAACCAAAGACGTCTACTGTTGGACATAGGCCTCGCCCAAAGATCTCCAAGACGACCTTCCTCGCTCGCATCCAGTGGATTCTCGCGAACTTCACCAGGTCGTCGGTCCACCTTGTGGAGGACCTACCCACGCTATGTCTTTCAGTGCGTGTTAGCCATTCGAGAACTTTTTGGCTTCATCGAGCATCGGTTCCGCGAGCAATGTGTCCAGCCCACTGCTACTTAAGTTTACCAATTCTTCGGGCAATGTTGGCTACTTTAGTTCTTCTGCAGATCTCCTCATACCTGATTCGATGACGCAGTGAAACTCCGAGTTTAGCCATCTTCATTGACTTTTGAGCAACTTTGAGCTTTCTTATGATATTTTTAATTGCAGTAATTTCACCAAGCTCGAATAAAAAATAATCTAAACGCGTAGGAAAATTTTAGTGCATTAATTACCTGAGCTTCAGGATATATAATAGAAGTGGTGGTAGCAGATGAAGCGGCAGGAGCGGCTAGAGGTGGTACTGCAACCACTTCAGGTCGTAGTCGTTCGTGATCGTGGGCTACGCAAGGTGGGGACGCTACCTCCCACCATTGCGGCGTCGGGGCCCAGTCGAGGCGCGGAGGAGATCTAATAATTAAAAATAATCAAAAATGTCATGGCATCATTTATGCATTTGCATATGTAATATGGCCTTTTATTAACTACACACGCATTGGTGTCATTAATATTTGGTTAAATTGTTTATTCGCTTAGTCTCTTTAGCTTGGGATCTACTTAATTTGATAACAACCATTACCTACTAAAAATTTGAGGGAAAAACTTTTTTAATTTTTTTTTATTAATAACACTAAACTTTATCTACACCTAACTAAAAAAAAAAACATAACTTGTTTATACAGTCACTTGACAAACAGAGGAGAAAAATGTATAGAACTGTTTTATCTTTGCCTACTTATATATAGTCTGTATTGAATTTATAGGTACTATATTCACGTTAATTAAATGTGCTATTGTTTCGTGTATTTGGTCACTATCTTATTATTCAGTTAAATGTAAAAAGGAGGATCACATAGTAAACAAATGCAAACCTTGGCGTTGGCACTTTTACGCTATCATCACTGAGGTCCATTTGAACTGGAGGCAACACAACAATTTGATTCCATGGCACGAACACTGTTTTCCTAAGAGGCTTGAACGGCGAACGCTGAAACTGCAACGTTACAGCACCTCCACCATTCACTAATACGTCGAACCTGAATGATATATGAATACTTCGGTTTTATTTTTCTCCAATTTGCAAGTAATAGAAAATGTTATTAAACATTGTTTTTCACCGAAAAACGACGGCTAAGGAGTGATGCGTGTATACTTTACGAACAAAATCTTACTTAAATACATAGTCGAATATTTAAACACTATTGATTACTTTTGAAATTAATTTTACCAATATTTGAATTTGATATGACAAGTCCCATTAAATGAAAGAAATCTCGTTAAATAATGTATTTATAAACGTATTTTAATATTTTTTTTACACAGTAAAAGTAATGATTACGTCTCTCATTTGCATATTATCGGGTTTTTTATTATTGTTAATTTTAAGTAGACCGTCTTTTGTATTAATAAAAGTTTATATTATATATATTAATGTTATTTAAAAATTAAGATAAAAAAAGAAGTGTTTATTTCGTATCGTCATCATCTGTATCTTGTCCTACATTAAGCAGGGTCGGCATAACACGTTTTCTTCCACTCTTCTCTGTCAGTTGTCATCTTAAAATTTACACTTTCTATGGACATTCTTCACACAATCCGTCCATAACTTATTCGGTCTTCCTCTACCTCTATAAATATTTACCTTCACATCTAACATTCTTCTATTTACTTGACTTTCATCTCTCCTCGCAATATTTCCATAACATGGGCATGCTAAACTACTACTCCTGAAGTTCTCTACCATTATTGAAGCGATGATGGCGCAGTTGTTAGCGCGTCCACCTATTCAACTCTAAAATCAACCTAAGCTTTCGGTGAAGGAAATCATCAAATGGAAACTAGTAGTGGCGGTAGGTAAAATCTAATATGCCCGTCTGGGTAGCAACGACCATCAAGTTTGAAAACCTGTCGCCGAATACCAATAGGCGTATTCCATTATACAACCAGTACCTCTAAGCTTAGTGTATTTAAAATCCTGGACCACTGGACCTGGACTTTAAAATCTGATGAGATTGTGGTTAAAGGGCTGACCCTGTTAGTATTTTAAAAAATTGTTGCATATTTCAAGCTTTCTTTGACATACTTACTCATTTCCAATCTTATAATATATTTATGAATATTAATCTCATTGTTTCAGACTACATTACTTATTTCATAATTAGTCACGACATTATTCCTAAACTCCGTGCGCCACGAGATATAAGTATTGCACTTTCATCTCCTAGATCTCATTATGAATTTGGATAAAAAAATTACTCAAAAATAAAAGTGTTAAGAACAATATTAATTGTTAATTCGATTTTTTTATTGTATTAAACTCTACAGCGTCATGGAATCTCGGTAATATTAATATTTAAATGGTTTTTTAAACGTGACATGTTGTTTGATAACATGCCCACAGAATACTTCTTGATCCGTTCCACTGGCGAGTAATTGGATTTCACACTCGGTGATTTTACGATATACGTGTTAGTAATACAAAGACCGTGGCAGAAAGATAATAACGAATGTACTAAGAATAAACACAATATCTATATTTTTTCAATTATAACCAACAAACACATTTATCCATCACGCAAATACAGAATATTTAGAATTTCTTATAGTTACGCCTAGTAATCGAATTATGAACATACTATGTGGAAAGAATAATTGTTTACATGGTTATTGTGATTATGTATTTAGGTACCTACGTCGTTAGATATTTTTATGTTTTGACGATTTATTTTTTACTGATTAGGTAGGATTTGATCACATGTTCGTCAGATGTAAACTAACGTCGTGTATGTGATGTAAATACAACAAACAAATTAGGCGATCATAAGAAAATGTCTTAGCATCATACTAAAGTTCATTTAATATTCGAAATCATTTTAACCGACTATGCGTAAGTACGTAGGTACCATTAAGACCCATCGCTTCAAAAAGAATATGCGTAGAGGAAGCGATGATGGCTCAGTTGGTAGTGTAGTCGGATGAACGTAGATTCGAATCCATCTATCCTATTGTATTATTAGCTTGAATATTTAGCTAAGGTAAACATTGCATGGGATCCATAGCATGGTGGTAGGGGATTTTTTTAACAATGATCGCCTGGTTAGCTACCACCCTCAAGTGAAAAACACCAATAGATGTGTTCTGGCAGCATTACTTGAGAGCTAATAGATCTAAGCATAGTGTATTTACCATCGTAGACCACATTGTAACTTAACAGCAGGTCCAATTGTAGTCAGCGGACGGCCCCGGGGGGTTTTAGTGGGTATTTCCGGGCGACTCTCGCCCGGGTGAGTCCCATACTGGCACGGAGCTCGTCACTCCGTGCCTCCTTATCTATTGTATTTGGAGGACTCTGATCCCACAAATACAATGGATAAGGGTAGTGCGTAAATGCATTTCCCCTCGTCAAAAAAAAAAAAAAAAAGGTCCAATTGTAGTCAATCCGCTGAGCCTAAACAGTATATAAAACAAAACTGTGGGAAGTAATTAACAATAGAAAAAGAAAGTACTAACCATCCACCCTGCCTAGTCAGTGTGAATCCAAATCGTGCTTCCCGGTCTACTGAGACCCTGATGCCGATGATGCCAAGGCCTTGAGGCGAGACGACTTGCCCACGCATCACCGATACTCGACTGCACATATCAGCTAACGTCAGAGGAGGTAATGGCTTGAGGTGTACGGGCACATCAAGCTATACCGTTCACACTGCCCTCTATTTTACATGCTTTGATTAGTTTTAAAATCATTTGTACCTTTTAATAACAAAAAAAAAAATTAAAAGTAATAGAATTATGTTTCAATTTCAGTTGAAAAAATATCTATAATAAATTGATTAATTAGTATGTCATTATCTGAATATTTAATTATTGGTATATATAGAAATAAAAGATATAATGAACTGTGTGAATTATAGCCTGATGAGCTATTCTGATCAATGTTACGATCAGGTTTGTGCTATGCAGTTTTTTTAGTTTCATGAATAATACGTAATAGTGAGGAAAATTAAAAAAAAATATATAATAATTCAAAATAAAATAAGTAATAGTAGTAAGTAGTATTATGAAGTTATTAGCATTGCACATTCTCTTGTCAGGATCAGCTAATATCTAGTGTAAATTTCAGTTCACTTTATTTCGTTTCTCTGTAATTATCTTAGGGTAATAGTAATAATTACTATTATAAAAGAAGGCAAATCAATATATGTAAACGGAAATCTACATAGAAAGGTATGTATGAATGTAACAGCTGCCACACAAACCATACTCAATCAGATATAATAATATCATTGTATGCCTGTGATACCATGTTCATAACAATTGAAAATGGTGCAAGAAACTTGTACGATATTGTGAATCTGAAATTAAATATCAAACATTTATTAGTATTAAATAAATACACCGTAAATTATGATTATATAATAATATTTATTAATTTCTGGTCAGCTGGAAAGATAAAATTTATATTTTCAAATATTAATGATAGTAGACTAGCAAATTTGAAACATGATGAAATAAAAATATATGCATTACGGTGGTATGAATATAATACTAATATAATAAACTAAGCAATAGCTTTTCTCCAAGACTGTGTTTAAATTAAATATTTATTAATTTATGCAACTGCGTTGTTTAAAGAACTACTTCGAAATCACATAATACTAGTACAAATTTAATTCTGGTTGTTTAGTGTGACCAAGGGTAATGCGTATATTATCCATTATATCAAAACAATTTTATAATTCTGATTATATCCATACGTTTTCACATCATGAGCCACTTTTATTGTTACATATTATGCGCCCTGTGTGTTTAAAGGAGCACATAAGATGACTGAAGTAAGTTACCACGTTTATAAAACTGTAATGAACAAATTTTTATATCTATATGTTAAAAATCACAAATATTTTTTGCACCAATTTCAATATTATTTCATATTATTAAATAACGATGAACGGAAGCAATGATTGTTGTAATGTACAATGTCAATATTTCTGCTATTATCTTGCTGTGAACATCCAAATGAATCGTGTTTTGGTTAGTCACAGGGGTGAGGATCTAAACACATAAAGAGCTCGGGCGAAGGGTAAGGGGGGTTAACAGATGAAAGACGCAGACAAAGGGTAAGGAACACATAAAGGGGTATGTTTATTTGAAGCTAAATTTGCGTGTTCGCTGAAAATTTTGCTCGATCGATTAATATACAATACGCATCACAATTCGTATATTCCTAAATCTGTCGATTGTGTTTGTTTCAAACGTTTTGCGTGAAAGCGTAAATGATTTTCCTACGTTTCATACAGTATATTAAAATTATATTATAGTATATTTACGTTAATAACTATAAACATAAGCAATAGACGAGACAAATAAACAGTATATATTGTAACTGCGACAAAACATGCAATATTTCATTAATAAGTCCCGCCGACGGTCGTGTACATACAATTGGCAAATATTTAGGATTTTGTCGCAGCCATCCCAGAACATTCAAGACAAACATACAGATGTTACATACACATAGAAAATGAAATGAATACAGACAGAGGAATAAAATAAAAACGAAAAAAGCAGCAGTGGCTCCGTTCGCGTGTCGTTTGACGGACAGACGAGTGTAGCCGGCATAACACACATAATGCAGGAATCGCAACGAAAGAAAAGAAGGTGAACATATATCGAACACTGAGGGGGCGAGGGTGGGCTGACTGACACTTACCATGGTGTAAAGGAATTCCAGAACTCGCTAGGAGTGGCGGACACACGGCGGCACAGGGACACAGAAAGACAGGACAGATTACTACACAGATACCTACATCCCTCAGTGCAACCCCACCCCGATTTAGCAACCGCTCCAGCTGATTACATTCGTCTATTTGGTTACCTTGCGTTTTAACAATTTGTTTTATATCTTGCGCAAATAGTTTAACAGACGAAGCCCGTTTGCATTAGAACAACACCACCACTATTTGTTATTATTAAGAAATATCAAATAGAATATTGAAATGTGAAGTAATGTAGGTTGCACCAAGATTATATGGATGGAAATAAACATGCTGGATGGTGAATGCAGGGTGGGACCCCGATACGTGTAACGTTCACATAGGGCTGATGGATTAAATATTTGATGCCAGAACGCAATATAACCATTCTAGACTCGTCAACTTAAATAAAATAGTGAAGCGGCTCGTGTTTTAATGCAAACAAACTTTTAGAGGCGCTTTTGCATATTAAGCGAGGTGGGTTGACTACTTTCTTTATTCAGTATTGCTTTGTCTTATTTGTGTTAAATTTATAAACTCACACGGTGTATAGAAAAACAAATACAACTTTAATCTTTCAGTTTTCATGTAACTCGAACCATGGCAGACTTGATGAAATTAAGCACTAAAATATAAAAAAAAGGTTGTAATAATTTGTTTTTGTAATTAATTGTATATTTTTTAAATTATTTTAATTGTGCAGACATAAACAAGTATCTGTCTCTCATGATCAGAGTAATTTATCAGCTAACCTTTTTCGAGTTAAACGAATTTGTACGCCGTAAAGACAAACCAAACTGTTTGAAAGCCTGTGAGCGATTAATCGGTCATATAATCCATTACAATATTTTAAACTTTGAACGTCATTTATATTATTCAGACAAACAGGGATAGGTAGACACACACAAGGGATTAACATTAGACAATACACAACACATCGGATCTGGTGTGAAAAATTATAATGTTACAAAAATAAAATGTTAAATTTTATGGTTAATGATTAAAACATAACCATGCCGGGACATTGCAAAATATAAATAAATAATTATTTTACATATGAGAGAACACAGGAAAATCAAAACACTTCCACCAGATGATAAAATAAATTGTAATTGTTGAAAGTATTTATCAATTAATTAAATTAATAAAATAACCACACCAAATCCTCGGAGAGGTTTAGGAAAATGAGCGGGACATTATTGGTGAAGGTGCTATATAACCCTAATTTACTTTATGTTATTATGAATTCTTCTTCTTTTCGGTTCGACGATGATTATCACTGATCTAAAATCATTTTAAAGTGCAAAAATATTAAATTTATGAATTGTGCATAACCTATTTATTGGTCAATCCTAAACCAATTAACGGTAAAAGATTTCGTTGCAATGATGATATAAACCGGTTCTTTTTGTTTGGATAAACATGGTCAGTTGGCTACGACATCTTTTACAAAAACATGAAGTGATTTGGTGTATATTAATTTATCTTAAATTTCTTATGTATAATATTACACTAATTACTCACCTTTCTGAATATTCGTCCATATGCGCATAGCTTTGAACGGAATTTTCTTCGATTAAGAATTTAACACGTTGGTAGAAGGAAGCGGTGACAGATGGTGGTTGTTTCCGGAGGAGTACTTCGACAGGATCGTTAGAAGCTAAGCACATGATGTGTTCGGCGCATTCAGGCCGACTGCAGCATTCTGAGTCGGAGCAGTCCGCCATTCCATCTTCAAAAGGGTAGGGGCATTGTCAGGTGACAGCCAACATTATGTAAGTACGTTAATTCATGTTTGATGAGTACCTAAATAAGTCACAATAGTGGGGTGATGCGTACCTTCGTCATTATCATCGTTATCGTTGCATGAAAGTTCGAGAGCGATGGAACAATCGGTGCCAGCCCAACCGTCGGCGCACGAGCATCGATAAACACCGTCTTCAAGTAGACATTGACCGTGACGAGAACATCCATTTGGACAGCCGGCTAATATTCAAAGTAAATATACATCACAACAAAGAACTTAAAAAACAGTACCAAATGCTATAAAAGATTACACGTGTAATGATTGGTAAGAGGATATTTTTTAAACTTTACAATTAGTTTACAGTATCTAATAGATACATAGGTACTATCTGTACTAATAATAAAATTGTAAATTTTACTTGTCTGTGTTCACGTGTCCGAAATGTATTTCGGATTTTTGTGAAAATAATTATTGCAGGGACTAAAAATAGGTAATTAAACACGTATCTATCATTTGTAGAAATGTCTGTCTGTTTGGTTGTGCAGGTATCATTTACAAGGCGACGCGGTGCTTGCGAAAGCCACCCCGTGTCGCCCCCATCCCAAATGCGGCGGAGGGCCCCGGGGGGTTTTAGTGGGTATTTCCGAGCGCTTCACGCCCAGGTGAGTCCCACACTGGCACGGAGTTCGTCCCTCCGTGCCCCCTTACCTATTGCATTGGGGGACTCCGGTCTCACTAATGCAATAGGTAAGGGTAGAGCGTAAATGCATTTCCCCCCGTCAAAAAAAAATAAAAGGTATCATTTAAAAAGTACTAAGTATATTTAAAAAAATAACTTACATATTTTTTATTTTGAAAATGTACATGTCATTGTTTGTCCAGGTATTACATTTAAACTGTTGGTCGGATTCTAATGAAAATTAGGTTTAAAGTTGATTTTTCGCGAGGTAGAATAAAACTAGCAAGCGGATTCAAGCTAGTAATGAATAAATTCTATCGAAGAAACGATGTATATATGCTTAAAATAACTTCTTACTCAGAAATTCAAACATTATTTGTTTTATAATCTTTATTTATAATAGGTATACTTACGCAGGGTACAGTGCCTTCCATTCCAGCCCTGAGTACAGACACAGGTTCCATTCTTGCATTGTCCATGATCATGACAGCGAGTGTCACAAGGTCTCTGATCACATATCGCTCCAGTCCATCCGTCATCGCAACGGCACACGCCCTCAGCACATACGCCGTGCGGTCCGCAATCGAGGGAGCATACCACTACAGTAATAACAAAATTAACAAAATGTCACTCTCCATTTACGCTCTCGCTTTCTACTTTATGTGGCCTGATTGGATATGTCTATGGATATGTCTCCTGCAAGCTTGACAACAGTAAACCTAAAATTAAAAGTCTAGAAACAGTGTTCTAATTAATACAAATGGGCTGATTTCTAGTCTTGGAAATATATTGGATATAAGTGCAAATTTTGTACTGAGTCTTTTCTAAGAATCCAATCAAGGAATGACTTGTAAATATGAAGGTGACAAAATGATGTTAATAATTCTTAAACATCAACCGTGATCATGGATATTAGAGATTGGAGATTCGTGGTGACCAAACGAGAGACTTGTTTGACATCGGTAGATTAAATCATTGGCGGCATGTATTAGCAAATACTTAGAATTCACATTTACAAATTTTAATTTTATTACCAACATGGACATAATTTTCCGAGAACATAAAAAGCGTATTCACGTTAATAAATTTGCGGGCATCTGCAAGTATCTGATATAATTTACAATTAATTTTTGTATTCCATTAAAGTATGTAACGGTTAAGATATTACTGCTTGTATGTATATCGTGAATTCATTTCGTTCGTTTTGTGTTACCTTGTGAGCAATCATCGCCGGTGTAAAGCGGGTCGCAAACACATCTTCCGGCGTCGAGATCGTAAACACCTCGTTGTGAGCAAGCCGGTAAACATCTTTGTACGCGGGCGTCTCGTTCGGTGCACGCGGGGCCGCGCCAGCCTGCACGGCAAACGCATCCACCGCGGACGCACGAGCCGTGGTTACCGCACGACGGATCCAAGCAATCCTCTAAACATGTAATGTTCAGTTTAACGACTTTGCGTTTTCTTATTCTAAATATATTATGAATGTTAAATGCCACATACAGCGATATGTGAGAAAATGCATAGCTGTTCTCGGTTATCATTAGGTTTCAAATACATATTAGACTAAAATCAAATGCGGCAAATTCAAGTTGGGGTGAAATGTGATAGATTTATAGAAATAAAGATAATTCAAATATGAGCTGAATTCGTAAACGGTCTACAGTCAAATGGCAGCTAAAGTATTTTAATAACAAGACATACGATTAAACTTTATGTGTATTTTATTTTTTAGATTTCAGATCAATCTACTTAGCGGTTTTGATTATATTCGTATCATATACTTAATTAATGACATCAGTAACTGCTGTTTTAGCATTTATCCATTTTTTCTACTCTTAAGTTACATTAATATCATAAAAAAAACAAGCAGTGAGGAGCGGCGGTAACTACTGGGATGTTCTAGTTAGTTGAGATGCGGAGGAATGCTACGTCTGATCTCTTATCTTTTAACATAGCTTATATCCACCATTTTTAGTTTCAAGTATTTTAATATAATGATAAAGTGTAATAATTTTGGTTTGGAATTCATGAGGAATTGATTAAAGTTTTATAACAATTTTAACAACTTTATAAGAACTGTCATTAATTTAAAAAACGCGGTAACCATCAAACCATTTATCTAAACGACACTTAGTATTATTGTATTCGAGATACGAGTTAACGTAACTTCGAGAATTTCAATATTAAAAAAGAAAAGAATAACATGAAACATGTAACTATTTTGTTATTTACATACCTTCATCACATTTAGGCCCCTTCCATCCAGCCTTGCAATGGCAGTGGCCAGCTATACACTGCCCTTGGCCAGAACAATCGGCAGGTTCACAATCGTGCGCCGGAATATCACATTCAGCTCCTTTCCACCCTTCGGAGCAATGGCATATGCCACCTGCATATGCCCCATGGCCGGAGCATAGGACCGGGCATACACCTATAATAAACATGATTTTAACGTCATAATTTTGAGCTAGTTATCTTATTTTATAAATATTCCTTTTCCCTTTATTTATATGAAAATATGGAAGGATTCCTGAATCTTAACACTTGTAATAAAGTTTACAGTTAACAGATGTTATCAAAATAATATACTTTCTGTAGCTGGACGTTTATTTTATTTATTTTTCATACATCATATTAAATACTTCAACACAATAATATCTAGAAACTTTGATATTTTTTTGAAAAGATTATTTTAAAAATAACAATACTCTGCATCAAAGCTGAACAAGCCCTGATGCTCAGTAGGAATAGGCTATGAGTATTAGTGAGAGCACTAACTGGACACTTTTGTTTGGGCAAATATATGCACAACATCGGTGTCCAGAACACAAGAGAGTGCAGGTTCTGTGAAATCGCAAACGAAACACAAAAGCACATCTTGTGTCAATGTGATCCATTAACTCCCATTCGTAGCCGAATTCTGGGTAAGCATGTGTTGCTCCTGGAAGAGGTATAGACACTCTCTGCAAAAAAGATCCTATTTAATATCCAGTATATTCAGGTTGTAGGTCTAGGTAGTAAGCTTTAGCAATATACGAGCGATCACAATAGATTTGACTAGGTCGCTGTGATACATGACTGTTTAAGCCTGCATATCCCCTTTCCGAATAATAATAATACCCTACATCACAAAATAGTATCAAAATAGCAAACACTTACTTATAGAACTGTCAATATAAATTATAAAGTATATTACTTACTCTTTGAACAGTCGAGACCTTCGTATCCATCCATGCATTCACATTTTCCAAGATAGCAAGACCCGTGACCGGAACAATCGTCAGGACATGAGTTCGTAACGCCCTCGGCTTCGGAGACAACCATCTCCACATTATGCGGTTGAAGCTCGTCGTTGTATATCGAAATGAACCATCTCCCAGTGTCAAGGTATTGTAATATGCTAACGTTAACTCTCATATCTGTCGATCTTTTGTTAATCGTATGGTTCCATTTCTGCATTGGGCTTATAGTACTCAATAATGCTTCCCAGTCGCTAAGGTGGTATTGTTCCGGTTTCGACGTATGTGAGCTTCTTCTTTTCCTTAATCTATGGTCAACTCTGCCCCCTCGAATAAAATCTACGAAGTCATACTGCGTAACACTTGGGGCTACGTTTCTCCTACCATAAACAGCGAAATTTGCCCCCCAGGGTACTGTAAAATTAAGGCTAACGTAGGCGGGTTGCTTGTTTCGGAATTCCGAACTCCAAAATTGATAAGCCGGTATAGTAGCACTGTGTGATTCGTCAAATTCTCTCACTTCTAATGCTGGAGACCAGGGAGGTGGGGCAGCTTGCTGTGCTTGTTGAGGTATAATAACTGATTCTAATGCTGCTTCGGCGGTTGTCGACCAGCCTAACGATGATGTTGATATAGATTCTAAAAAGTTAATTGATCATCATAATTTTAATATTATAAATAAAGATAAGTTAGACGTCCTACGCTTTAGCCTAAGTAAGACTAATAGAACTTTTATAGGTAATAGTACCTATTTGGTTTTATAATAAAATCCTAAAGAACATTACCGATTCACTTGACAATAAGTTCAAGTAGGTACTATGTCAAGCATGTCTTAATTTCACAAGATTATTATAGGGTGGTTAAAGACAGTTATCTCTGGAATTTACACCCCTCTCTGTGCTCCCGCTAGCAATGGTTGTAACTATGATTTGTATAGTTTTTATTAAAAATAATATGTATGTTTATATTTGAATTCATAAAAAAAAGGAACCTGATCGAGTTTCTTGCCGGCTCTTAACGACTGTGTTATTTTCCGAACCAGTGGTTGTGTTTTAACGTCCATAAGCGCCTTCGTAAGGCTTAAATTGAATAATATTTTTTTTTTTTTAAATTACAAGTGCATAATGTGTAAAAATTGCGAAAAATCTGTTTTATATGTAATCACCTAATATTACATTTCATTAATGACAAGTTTAGCAATGGTAAGCATATGCTATAGCTTACTTCTATGAATTACTTGAATCATGAAAACTTGGACATGAATAAGGATCCTTAAAATTGAGATAATATCTAATTTGGAATTATAAAATCTCACTATTTATATGAAACATGTTTTGATGTTCATTTCAATAAATTTCTAGTTATACTCGTAAGCTTACCATCTGATGGTGATGATGTTGATAAAGCATCCCTAATTCCTTGTGCATGGGTAACCGCTTTAACATCTTGAACTAAGATGCAATTTGAGTTGTCTATATTACTTTTAATTGACGATAAAGCTGAAACAAATAAAATAAACATTATTCCTAAAACGTTTTATAATACGTGCGCTATTATATTAAATTTAACAATCTTATTCATCGTTAAAATATCATCTCGTCATTATATTAATAAATCTTCAAATTGATTTTCATAACCAGTATTTGTTAAAGTTAAATTATCAAAGGGTTTTATCAATAATGTCCAGTAGGCAAGTTCCAATTCATTACGAAATTGATACAAGATATGTTTCAGACAACTATTATACCGAAAAACAACAATAGGAGATGTCATTTTGATCAGATATATTAAATGACGTGACGTTCCATCGGATTTTTAATTAAGCGGAGCACAGTTGTACTCGGTTTTGTGACGGTGTAACTAAATGATTAGTAACGCTCCCGCGGCTGTTTCTCGGGCGAGCACGTACGTTCCTTGCCCGACACCCAACTATTTCTTCTCCGGGAAAAAGCCGTTGTTTCCTCATTACGCGACAGTTGCAGGCGACTAAATCGATCATAGAATACCGTGCTATATAATTGGATGATTCTTCACGGTTCAAACACCAAGCACGCGCTTTAATTGTAAGCCTGTTTCTTGGTAGGTGAGATTTTGATCGAGAACAAGTAAATGTACGTGATGTAAGATTTATGTGAGAACTGCAAATACTGATTATCATACATACTCAATGGTTCTATATACACAGAGCAATAAAACTTTAAATTTTGATTCACGACCCTCGCGAAATTTCAATTTAAAAAAAAAAACAACGGCCCCCGGGAGCAAACAAATGTTCCTGGTATTGTAAACATAATTTATTGTGTTCATTTATTAGTTTAGTAAGGAGCCCGCGAACGTTTGGGATTTGTGAATCGACGGGGAGGCAAAGTTTATTTTATTTGTGAGCTTGCACAGGCTATATATGTTTAATATGCTGTATCACTTGTTATAGATCAGTTATCGTGAAGTTAATTGACGTTACACAAATTTTGTACGGTACGTCTCATTAGCGTCATGTGGGTTCATTTAATTTGTTGAAAGATATAGACACTACCACTCCAACATGTACTTTACTAAATAATATTATTTTATACAATATATTACGAAAAACAATTGGCAACAAATACATTAAATTATTGAGGTAAGCGTTTCATATACAAATATTTAATATAATAATCATCCCATAATTGGCATAAAGTTTACTAAAATATTTGGTGTCACTTTTTCAAAAATTGTATAAAAATGAATAAGTTAATATTATGATAAATAAATAAAAATAAGATTTATTTTAAAATATATGGATTTTATTTGAATATATATTTAGGGAATTATAAAAATATTAAATATTATAAAAAATGTAATTTCCATTGGACGACTACTAAAATTATAAAGTCTTGCGCTTATTACATTAATACTCTTCATTTATTCTGTAATTATTTTTGGAAAGGCAATTATAGGAAACCTACTATTTTAGACAATGTCATGCAAAAATTTTATAATATTATGTTTAAAAACAATTAATTGATTGATTGATGATTGAACAATTGATAGTAGACATTAAATCTACTTCATTATAGAAAATTTATCTTTCACGATTAATAAAATAGTTTGCACTATTATCTTAAAAAAAAACAACGTGGTAAATAAATAAATATATTAAATGCACACTTGACTTTTGCTTTTAAGCAAATATGGGAAGGGTCAATTTTGTATCTGTCAATGTTTCCCATAATTGTCAACGATAACCTTTGACAGTGTCAGAGCAATTAAGTTATCTTTTGCAGCCACATCGCAAAGATCTGTACCCGAGATCTATCGGGAGATAACACCTCGAAGTGTTGACGCCATTTGGTCGGCCTGGCTCAGTATTGGACAATTTACATTAAGTTTGAGCCGAGGGTAGATATTTCGATGGCAATAACCTTATCGGCTTAAGGATCGATAGTTTTAAGTAGGTAATTTATATTCATTATATGTCAGCTTGCGTACTGCTGACTTCTATTGATTTTCTAAATATGAGTACAGTACAACGTCGGATTATCAGTTTTTCATAATTGAATTCCTTATATTATATCTCAGTTGAATAGTCTTAAAGTATTGTATACTTACTACAAATAAATGCATTTTTTTTCGTTCTTTAGATAATAAAAATGATTATAGAACATAGTTTGGCTTTTTCAACTGAAATCATTAAAAGTGTAAATAAGTTTAAAACATTTTGAATACGCGATACAAAAAATTTGAGTATTTAAATTTATTGTAAATAATATAACTTACACTCTATTTGGATAAGTTTGTTTGTGTTGTCTCTATTGACGTTTATTGTTTTATTACTAAAAAAACCTACAATAATATAAGCAGTATAATAAGAGGGTGCATAATTTCGGGATAGTTAAGAAATATATAAAAGCAACATAAACAATGTCAAAGTTATCCGATAACCGTATAAAGATGACGCAATTTCCGCACGAGAGAATAAAATATGGCTACGGGTGGTAAGTCGCGACTTTTCGCGATGATCCCTCGTAAAATCTATAAATTTTGTCCATAGAGCACGCGTCGTATAGGAAACGGAGGGCGCTCCAGTTGAGAACGGTTATAGTACGAACGATTGTGTGCAGATGGACGGAGTTTGCTATCTCAACTATTTTTCGAGTTAATACAATTTATTGTAATACGATTCAGCATAGATTGCATCGTGTGTAGGGGAGCGAAACTCGTTTGATGGAGTCCCGAGGGACAGAGCGACGCGCCGTCGCACTGAATCCGTATTAGTCACGTTATAAATCGTCCTATTTCACTACATATATACCTAAGTCTCTTTTCGTCATACGAAGCTATCATTCGCCTTGTTTCATGTAAACATGATCTACATACAGCAGTTTGTTGCTTTTATACGAGATACACAAATTGCAACAAATTCAAGTTTCAAGTTTTAGACAAGAACTTTGGAAGTTAGTATAGAAACTCAAAAACAAGGAGTTGGTAAATTTAAATGAAAACTCCCAGAAAATATAACTTGCAGCATAACGCTATGTTATTCTGAAAGTTATTGGGATGAAAACTTTTGCAACTAACCAACGTGTTTATCAGTTCAGACGAGCATGAAGGCCTAGTAGAACAAATTTAATATATTATATATTCATAATAGTATATTACGTAACTAAATCTTATATTGAATATAAGTCATCTAGCAATAATAATTTTATCACCCTTAATTTTATTCACAAACATTACTCTCAATGCCCTTAATAACGAAAAAAATAATTGGTCTGTATAAATCTGTTTAGATGGGACTCATTTCTCACATTTGAAAATAACGAGATCAAGATTAACATATGGAATCAATTAGTTTCTATTTAGATAATAATAGCTCTCTTTAATTATACACGCTTGTGTAATTGTATATGCAAACAGGGGATTTTACTATCGAATTATGAAGCGAATGTACTTTTATGAGAGATGTTGTTTGTTTGTTTTATATGATCAGTATTAGACCGGTGGTCTAAATTCAACATGTTTGAAAATAAGATTGAAAAAAACTATTTCCAATTTTTTGAAGTGAAAAATTCTTTAGCGGCTTTGATTGAATCTCGGTAGGGAAAAACTGGTATATTCGCGTTACCAATGCTATAATACTAATACCGGCGTTTGTCAAGTCAAAGTGAAAGTCAAGTATAAGATGGCCTTTAAGTGCTGGGCAATTAGATATAAATAATAAAATGTATGTTAATTAATTAACCCTTTGAGCACTTACCTGGCGTTTACGCCAGCTTTCCATTGTTTTCATATTGTGTACTCGACACATTAAACAGTATATCGTATGTTTTCATTATAAATAAAAACTAAATGAAAATTTACATATTTTTGCTTGGAGCGCCAATAAATGTAAAAACAAGACAAATATTATATAATGTTAAATGTTGGGTTATGTTAATAATTTTAATTAAAACATTATCAAATTTAAATGTTAAACAGTATCGAGATTTTCCAAACTTTCCAGTTTTCGCTTCTGTCGGCAGTACCCATTGTTGCTTAGTTTTTTTTATTGATAAAACTAAAGCTCGTAAACAGTTAGTAAAGAAAACCAAAAGAAAACCAGTTGACATTGTTGACAAATAGAGGAGAAAATGGTACTAATATAAATATTAGTGATATAATTATAGTATATAAATAATTAATATAAGTATATAATTAAGTAATAAATTTTTTTTATGTTATCTTTACGTAATGATATAGAGATTCAATTAATATTCATTATCAGTTTAAATATAAAAATGAAAAGGTTTTTTTTAAGGTTCTGGTATATATATTATGTATTACTTTTATTTACTTAATAATGTCTTCAATATTCTATAATAAGAGTAATTTACCCACGATGAAATATAAATAAATCATAAAGATATCATATTTTACAAGTTGAAGGCTGATGTGACATAAATGTGAGGCAAATTATATTGCTAACAAAATAAAATGCGTAGACTTAAATTAAAAAGCTATCATAATAAGTATAAAATATTATTAAAACATGTTGACGAATAACTCATTTTTTTTTTAATATAAAATCATAAACTTCAATCTGTATTAGTACCCAATTCTGTCTACACTCTACTGCTCCTAAGTAATAGACTCCTTTTTATTATAATGATTTTTAAGTTTTGATATAAATAATGACGATACCAGTTATCAAAGGCAAGAAGTATTGATTTCGTTTTCGGGGGGGTTTTTTTTTGCTTTAAAAACAATACAATTTTTTTGGAAAAAGTATAAGGTTACGACGGGTATTATAATATTGGAAACCAAGAAAGTGAAATACAGATCTAAAATTTTTCCTGGAGATATTATATAACAAATTACAAAGGGACCCTTGAAGTTCTTTTAAAATTAAAAAGATTTTAATGCTATTGTAATTCTACGCAGAAATCTGAAGGTTATATTGTTATTGAATGGTTATTAATAAATGATTTATATAGAGGTATTTCGTTAAAAAAAAATATTCTAATACAATCTAGTGCTTAAATATGTAGTACTTATTTAGAAATTGTTAATGTTCAAATGTTTCACACTCAAACAGTATTCACGTTTAAAGCCCATAGTCCTTTTGGGGTCTCTAAAATTTCAATTACATTAAAAAGTTGACATATCCAAATTTGCCCTCATTCATCGCCGACGAACGTAATGAAGGGTGCAACAGATGGTTCTCATATTTTCATTACAATAATAAAACTACCGGCGTCGACCAAGAGATTTATGTCAGATTAAATTTCAGTACCTACTACAAATCCGGAACACAACGGGGCGTATGTGATACAAACATTTTTTTTTCTAATTCCTGTATTGTAAAGAGCCGACTATAAAAAGGACAAGTTAAAGGTTTTAATAAAATATTAAGAGAGTGATATTACTTAAACGCTTTCAATTTATTATACTATCTTAGAAACGTATAGGTAGCGTTTCCCAGATAATTGAAACGGTCATTATTTTACGGAATTCGAAATGTAGTAATTTAAAGCCTTATTCGATAAAAGGTATCTATTTCGTATCGATGTCGATATTACGCCAGAGCATCGACATGCGACAAGGGCCTCCTCTCTTATCTTTGTCCCTATAATTTAACGAGCATCTAAATGAAGCGAGATCCGATGCGATAAGCCTCCATTGATTCGAAGCACCTAACATAGAATCGGTTCATTACATTACTTTCATGAAATATTATTATAGCTATTAATTTAACTACTCCTTTGTGAGATATGTACGTAGTCTAAAAATATAATTGTTTTTAACATTTAGTCAGCTTTATTGTACGTTTAAATGGAGTAAATTGGGAGTATATTTTTTTCTTGTTGTTGTAAAATTGACGTAGTTCGTGAATGTTTGCGTGTCGTGTTATAGCATGTTATTAGTGTTTACGGAAACAGTAGCGAGTTATGTTATATTGAAACCATAGTTTCGACAAACTACAAGTGGAGGTTTTAACAATAAATATTAGATATTATGATGTCATTAATCCTACTTGATCACAATAATTGTGATATTGTAATGTTGAAATCTTAAAAGCAGATGCATTTCTTGTTTTTTTAATTATCTTTTATATAATATAAGGATAAGGATGTAAAGGAGCAATACGATGATGATCAGTTTATGAAGTTTTTTTTATTATTATTCGGATTACTTTTCTTATATGTTGATACCATTTACTGACAAAATATACGTATATCAACCTGACCAGACCTATGATTTAAAAAAAGTCATATACATCGGTTTAGTGGTTCTTGAGCTATTAGCCAACTAACGGGCAGACAGGCAGAGAGACGTTGACTGTTTATATAATGTAAGTAAAAAAATTGAAATGTAATTTTCAAGTATGATTTCAATACAGTTCTAATAATAATGCGAGAACGAAACATATGAAAGCAAACTAGGCTACTAATCATTACGTTTTTATGGTTGAAATAAAGTAATGATAAATTTATTTTACGTGAGGGAAGTTGCGGTCGCTAGATAGTTTATTAATAACTTGTTTATAGCTCATATATGTTTCAAAACTACTCAGTCGTTGTGATGTGTGTTAAGGGTAATAAACAACGGCAATTTCCGGACGTACAACAGATGGTAGGATTCTTTTTTAATACTATATATTAGGTTCAGCGTTCGACTTTAGAGACTGATAGAGAGGATGGAGGTGATGAGAGGACTGATGTTATCGTTCAGACTAAGTCCTATTGACTAAAGGTTCCTTGAGCACTTAGAGCACGCAGCTAAAAAAAGGTAGTTAGCGCATGGGCATCAGAGTGGTGAGAAACTTTGCTTGGGCTGCTAACTCTCTAAAAAAAATCAGTGGAATTTTTCCTAGCTAAACCGTAGAATTATACATGACTACAAGCCTCTGTCCCATAAGGGTAGGCAGAGACTACATCCTTTCACTTGCTACAATCCTGATACATACTCTTCGGTTACGGGTTACTTTTGACTTTGCCTTTCTCCAGAACGTCCTCGATCTGGTCGAGATACGTTCGCCTAGGACGACCCTTACCAGCTTGCCTAGTCACACTCCCCTTGTAAATTTGTTTCGTCAATCTTCTTTTATTCATCCTCTCTACATTGTGAAACCAATTAGGCATCCTTTTCTCTATCTTTGTCACTACATCCTGTACCACACCACAAAGTAGGATTTGTAAAAAAGAATAAAAAGGAGCTTACAGGACCCATGTACCTGCGTGTAGTACAAGCGTGTCTGCAGTATGACGTGAGTGATGCAGTGCATGCAGTGTCATTGTTCTGAGCTGGCACCGTCAAAAAGAGTATCTCCAGTTGTGAATCGGAGCACTTGATTACGTACTCTTGGTAACAGATTTTCAACTTATTATTATTCGAAAAGGGGCTATGCCGGCTAAGACAGCTCTGTATCACTGCGATGTAGGTTTTTTTTTAGTGATACGCCTCTTAGCGTATCTGCCGCGACCTCTGACTGACATGATCAGAGACTTTGATCATCTATTTAATTTCTTGACATGTATGTTTTTTTTTCTTTAATGTGTACTCTATTTTTCTTTTGAGTTCTTTATGTTAACTTCGACATTTTATTCATATTCTTTTGTTTCGTATTACTTTTATTTCTTGTTATTCTAATTGCTGTGTTTTCTTATTTTGCTTTATTTACCTCTTTTGTGTTACTTTAGTTCTCCTTCTTTCTGTGTCATTTCTTTATATTCGACCATGCTTCTATGTTTCCTACTATCTCTTGTTTTATGTCTCCTTGTACTCGTCCGTCCTTATTTTGTTTCTTGTTATTTCATCATCTTTTATCTGTCCTATGTTTGTCTTTGCAATGTGACTTGATTTGCATATAAACCATCTTATTGCATTTTCCCTTACCCTAGATTCCTGCATCAGATTATGTGATTGGCATAAAGTGGCACTTCCTTTCCCGTGACTTCCTTTCCAGTGACGCCTTTCTTTATTGATCCCCGTCCTCTCTTTTTTGCTCCAGACTTACTTTCCTTAATTAATGTGTTTCTTTTTCAGGACTGCTCGGCTGACATCCTCTTCTTGGCGACGACTCATTTCTTCTTCTGGACCTTCGTGGTGTGCGACGTAGTTAGATCTATTGTGATCGCCTTTATATCACTAAAAGTCACTATCTAGTCCTACAACCTAAATATATTATAGGATACCTTTGGCAGAGAGTGTCTGTACCTCCTCCGGGAACAACTAATTTGTTTACGTATAGGTATTAATGGATGACATTCACACAAAATGTGCTTTGGCATTTCGTCTGCATATTTACAGAACCTACATTCTCTACACTCTGGGCAGTAATGTCGTGCATATATTTTCCCAAACAACAGTGCCCATTTAGTACTCTCACTAATACTCGCAGTTGATTACTACTGAGCATCAGGGTATCGTCAGCTTTCCGCTGAGTAAATGCTTTAAATAGTAAATATGTAGTAAATATCTAGTGAACTGCTTTGGAATTGATCTTGCCGTGGCATTTTCAACTTAAGAAAATGCCCTATCACCAAAAGCTACGGGTCATTCTATGATAAGATTCGAAACCACATTGATTGACGCGCTGTCTGTCTACAGAACCATAGCACCATTATCGCTTACATTTACCAATGGCATGATACGTAAAGAACATGAATATGCTACTGGGAATGTTTCATAATTTTACAGTGTTTCCGAGAGAACGCTACTATCCTATCTGCTAACATAATGGTACTAAGCTTTATGTTATGTTTTCAATATATTTTTTATCCCGGTTTTTTAGTAGCACGTTTTAAATAAATACGACTTTATTCATTGTTTTAACTTGTGGTGTTGTTATAAATATTAACTTAGTCACAGTACATGTACTAGCATAACTTTGGCGTAGCCCATTAATCTCAATACCTACTTTCGTTACAAAAAAATGGTTTGACCTAAATCATTTAGTAAGTGTAAAAAATCATTTATTTCACGTGCCATAAAAGGTTTTATCGTTCTTATTTTAAACTATAATAGTAATCGATAACTATTTTCATTGTTGGGGATAATATAAACATTCTTGGGTTGAAAACGTTCGAACATTATCTAGAGTTTCGTTATTTCTATTTTGTACTAAAGTATGTTAATACGTAAGGTAAGTATGTATGTTAAGACTCATATGTAGGTTTTTATCACTGAAAGTCGCTTAATAGCAACGATCGCGCCAAGAAATGGTTCAATAGAATTGAAAGTAACACTTCCTTTCAAGGTATAGTAACTACATCGTATGAGTTGTTCTAGTAACTATGGGCTTGGCGGAGTGAATGCACCGCTCGAATGTAGGCCAGAGGTATCGTTCCCATAACATTCGTGTCGGCTTTGATGCTATTTTAGTGATATCTTATGTGTCTGCGGCGTTGAGTTTTACGTGAGTCCACTCGTTCGCGGTTAATTGCATGACACTAAACTACAAAGTGGTTTAGAAGACACCTTTATTTTTCCCTTGTAGCTTACGAACTTACCTGTACTTTTACATTGTTCATAAATTTTAGGTCTTCTTACGTTCTTTTACGTCTCGGTTTAAACTACATTATGATTAACCTACAGGTTAAAATTTACGTTTGTGACGTCATTTTTCAAGACGTACACCTATAATAATTATATTTGAAAATAGGTAACTTCTTTAAGATTCTTTATTTTAAATAAATAATATATTATTTATTCGTTAATAACACATATCAAAGTGTGTTAAAGTTACTAATATTATTATCGTTTTACAAAATTAAAATAAATAAGAAACTAAATATGGTTAATGAAGATAATTTATAAGTAATACTAATATCAGTTAAATGACAGCTTAGTAAAATATTGCATGTGTTAACTCCACTTTATCATAATTCCGAATCAAAATATTACGACCTAAATATGCAAACACAAGACATTTTTCTTTATCTGTTTATAAAGCAATTTTTTTTATTTATGAGCTTTACTGTTATCGATAAATAAAATTGGAAAAGGATTTTATTTTCTTCGATTAGGGTCGAATTTCGACCACCGGGGCAACACTAGTATAAATAACTAGCAGTATCACGTGGCTCCGCTACAATATAACAATTTCGATTCTTTATAATTATTTGGTTAATTACAGCTATTGCCGCCAGGTCGATTTTACTGTAGAAGAGATCGCGGTGGCGACCCGTCCGCTTTGTGTTTCAACCATTGTACCATGCACATGATAATATAATAATGGCATGATTCAGTGAGTCACGGTTTAATTATTCGGAATTAGTATGTGTAGATCCAGCAGTTAGCGAGGTGATAGGGTAAATGAGTCCAAATGGATGGTGACCACAGTCTACTTGCGAAAAACCCGTAATAGTGTAAAGACTCATTTATCGGTTGTCTTGATAGTTTTCTATTTTTAAGTGACCGTGATATGATATGTGTCTGTGGTGACGAGGAATCGCATGTGAGTAAAATAGTAATGAATATGAATCTGGAAGGATGGAAAAGTAGAAGAAGGCCAAAGACAGTGTGGATGGAATGTGTAAGAAACGATATAAAAGAAAAAGGAGTAAACGAAGAGATGACGGCTGATAGGGACGTATGGAAGAAGAAAACATACTGGTGCCAACCCCAAATGAGTTGGGCATGAGAATAATGATAATGATCAAAAAAGAATATAAAGGTAAAAACAATTCCTAAACATAATAATTATTTATAACATTTATGATAAATATATTCAGCGAACGTTTTTTAGTAGAGCCCATATGAATTTTAATCTGTATAATTGGAATAAAATAAATCCAATACATTGTTTTATTGCAATGCACTGAGAAAGGTATTCGTTTGATGCAACCTGGGATTTACTTGCGCAATTTATAGCATTCGCTATGTATATTAAACACAAATTATGCTCATTCGTACCGAGGGCATGTTGAGATTGCGAGTTTGATATATCTGACGTAAAATAATACGGGACGTGGAAGTATAAGATAATTTATAACCGGGCTAACACGCCGCGCGGGCATGAGCCACGCACTGCGCGTTGTCTTAGGTTAGGCGTATAATTTATATTTTTCTAAGTTTGTTTAGTTTTTTACTGGACTCTCTCCTCTCTGAACGCCGGTTGCGGTATCTAAACGAATAATAAAAAAGACTAATGGTGAATGTCTGTTCACATCGTAACATCCATGTTTAATCAACTCATTTACATACGCTTTGTGTATATTTGAAGTTATCACATATTGTAATTGAGATTTGATGTGCTGATAGAAATAACTTTCTTTAATCGGACGTTTTTTTTCTGTTTAATGATAATATAGTATCGTTTCAGGAGATTTTTTTATCGGTAACGTATCAACTAGTTCGTAGATAGGTATTATTACTAAAAATTAAGCTTATTTTGGTTATATAACAAAAGTAAAAACAGGAACGAAAAATAGTTGTAAAACGTACAAATTAAGTGGAATTAATTTTATTTTACATTATTAACTTTTATTACAGTATAAATTTATTACAATAATACATCGCCAGTGATTTAAATGACGTAATATAAATGAAAATGTAAGCTACCAATAAAAAATCCATAATCTGCTGCGGTGTTACGTGGTAGTATTGCGTTAAAAATTGAATAATATTTCAAGCACTTGAAGTATTTATTGGAAGCAAAACATTTATGGAATTGATTGCAGACTGATAGTTGTTCCTGTTTCGTATCGAATGGAATCCCCGCAGGGCCTAGCAATCCAGCAGAGCTTGAGTTGTAACCTTTCAGTTTCCAATCGAATAAAACTAGAGCCTGCCCCTT
Organism: Samia ricini; assembly: GCA_014132275.2. Lineage (NCBI taxonomy): Eukaryota > Metazoa > Arthropoda > Insecta > Lepidoptera > Saturniidae > Samia > Samia ricini. The sequence continues at coordinate 24,897,077 of AP028159.1, read as the reverse complement.
GATTGGAGACAATCTACAGCTCCCGGCGATGTAGGGGCTTTAACTAAATTGACAAAAGGAATACCAACTAATGATTTTTCAAGCTTTGTAACCAATAAGAGACACAGATGATGATTATGTTTCTTCAAATATTATTATAGGACGGAGGTTTATATAATTGATTTGGTAGACATAAAAATATAGAACATTTCTTAGAGGTCTACTTAGATAATATGTATCATACATAAATACAGCTGAGCAAGGTATATATAAGCATATAAGGTACAAAACAAGATTTTATGTACTCACTGCAGAAGGATACAATCAAGGAATCAAGTTCTCCCCAAAAATATCAAGTGAGATACCTCGGTTAAGCCCTAATGGTTAGAAAGAATAATGTTACGAATATATTAATCGGTATTCCGAGCTGTTTAATAAAAATTCTGGTCTAACGACTAACGAGCGCCCTCAACATCCCGCTGTGATTTTATGAACAAAGATATATCGGGAATACAATGTAATGGTATTTCATATTTGAAAGATCGGTTAAGTCTCTTGGTTTTTTTTTGGCTCTTATAAAATTACATCTTTGTTTCTAAGCTTATGTCATTATGACTTACATCCTTAAGAACAATATGTGTGTTCAAATACGTATTTCAACATCAATATGTTTTGTAAAATTGGATAAATAATTGCTATTACATTGAATAGCAAACGAGAACTTTCAAGTTAAAATATACTTTACTTAATTTAGGTCTTGATAAGGCGTTTATGAACGTCAAAATGCTACCACCGGTTCGGAAAACTCGATTTGGTTTTTTTTTCATGTTTATTTTGGAACTATACAACTAATAGTTACAAAGTTTATTAGTAGATGCATAGAAAAGGCTTTCATTTCCAGACGTCACCATCGTTCACGTAATGATCCAGCCTATAATAAACCTTTGCAAATTAAAACTTGCTTGCATGGACTTTATTGTAAAAACTTAAAAATATACCTAGAAAACTTTTATTTGTTTTACTAAGTCTGAAACATGGAACTGTTCATTCATTACGATCCTTGTATTACGATTATACTGGTCGTTTACAATTTGAAGGACATCATTATAAACTTACCTATAAAATAAGCTAGCATTGCCGCAAGTATGACGCAAAGGCATATCATGGCAATGGCTAGACATTTCCACGTGCATCGGTGTTGACACCTCTTGTCTATGTGGAATCGCGAGGGTGAGTATACTGGGACGGGGCTCGGCTGGCTAGCTCGAAGAGGGAACACCGGCATTACTAGAGGTTGGTTCGCGAGCTGGCAGTGCCCACTGCCTAGGGTACCGCCCATGCCACTTGACATCGCTGGACCACCCAACCTGTAATAAAATAAACATTGTAATCACATTCATCTATAAATAAAGCATTAGAATCTATGTATGATCCAGAAACATTTTTTCCGCAAATTAATGCAATAGACGTCAGTCCTTTGCAGTATTGTCTGAGGTTGGTTTGTATAGGCCTGGTTTAAGGGACTGTTGAACTGGTTGTTTAATATCGCATAGTTGCGATAAGTATCCAGTTTCCAAATTTTTTTTTATAACCAAAAAATATGATTACATCATCCTACTTGTAGGTTTATATCATTTAAAACAAAACATTTCAATCAATTTTTGTTTGAAAATATTACTGTCATTAATATTTCATATAAAATTATAAATACAAATCCATATAAGTATGTTTGTCTTATATATAAAGTTTTATTATAATAGGAATTAAAAACTGGTATTCAGACTGTTAATTTATATGCTATGCTATGTACAAAAAATATGTAAGATTGTGTTTGTCATTTATCTTTTAAACCTAACAAGGCTTCTTAGGTACCTGCCACAACAACTTGCTATGTTAAATTTATATCAAGTATAGCGAAACAAATCAGGATATCCCACCATATGGCACATCTTTTATAAGTGTTTTTCGTAGACAATAGAAACGTATCATTACTAGAGATTCTCATAAAAAAAAACTACGATGAAATCGTTCAAACACGTCCGCCCGTAGACCATTAATCAATTACCCGAACCTCAGCGTCACGACTAAATTTAAAGGCCGGAGAACATATGGTGCATCGTCGGACGAAACGTTCACCAACTGACGCTCATCATAATGACCTTTAGCATAAAGGAACGAGCAAAAACCGAGTCGAAATAATTGGACTAAGTTTAGGGAGAATGTACTGTGACTCTTAAAGGGTTTGTTTCGAACAGCTTCTCCACTGTAATTTTCTTTTGAATAGCGGCCGAGGAGCTCGGGAACGTTCGTAGGAAGGACGAATTCATTAAAACGTGTACAGAAATCACAATGCCCCGGGCACGCAGGCTTTGCCCTTAAATGGCTTTTAAAATGTCCGCCTTCGTTATTTATTTTCATCATACTTTTTAGTAAGATTTGGAGTGAATTTTTTTTAAGTTAATTTCACTTGAACAACTTCGTGATGTTTGTCATAATTTACTTTAGTTTATTTTATAACAACAGCAGTTGAAACGATTCCTTTGAAATGTAAGAAGTGCAGGAAACTAATCTAAAAAGTATATGTATACTAAATAAAGTAATCTATACTAATAAATAAAAATGAAGTGTCTGTTTGTAATGTAAAAAATTATTTCTTTACTAAATGAATGTTATACGATACCTATACCAAATTACAATTTTTTGTCTGTCTGTTTGTACTGGGTAATCTCCGGAACAGCTTGACTGATTTTGACGGGACTTTTTTAGTAGATACCTGAAGTTACTCCGCGTAACTTAGTGTACTTTTGTTTTTCGAAAATAATTAAGAAGTGAAGGGCATTTGCAATATAGTGGCGCTTCAATCTTTTTACTTACACTAGGTAATACATATTGCGATATTTACATGTTCCGATGAGAAATAAATAGAAGTGTCCTTTTTTAAGATACAAGAAATTGGAAGTTGTCAATAAAATAGTACTCAAAGAGGTGTATAAATATAACTATATATATCTTGTCTTCTCTAGTGAACTTTTATAATATTAATTTCAAAATACGGAGAGAAATAGAAGTAATATATATTTTCAAAGGTTAACAACGCATGACTATCGATAAATATACCAATTAATAGTAATTAAAATCGTGATAGGCGATACCGGTTACAGTTACGTCGGCATTTTGTAACTATACACAAAATTGATTATTATATTCATTATTATTTTACTATGATTTTACTGTTAATAGATAATGTTACTTTAAATTTTGTATTATTTTAAAATCTGTAATTGTTCGACAAAAAGATTATTAAGATATTGTGATAAGGTTTTGCGTAGTAACGGAAAAATGTTATGGCGTAGCACATTGCGTTTGTTTTCATTTTGGATGGGAAACAAAATGTATATAATATTTTGTTAGTTTAAAAGTTGCGTTTATGTATTAAAATGAGATCGCTTGAACGAAGACAATTAACGAAGCCGACGACAGCGTTATTATAGGACAATGCTGCGATATTTCAAGCCACGGCGGACGGACGAGCGTTCGGCGAGATTTTGACAGTCGCTCGTCGTGAGAGAGCTTTTAATGAAGCGGTAAATAATGAGTAGAGGTGTTGCGTTCCACGAGAACCGTGTCTAATTAACGTGAAGAACCACGACCAGTTTACATGCATATAATTACATCTTCGGATACATGATGTATTCATGTTATTACCGATTTGAGAACGGATTTTATAACCGTAACTGGAACAATAAACAAACAGTCGGTGGGAATGACGTAACAAAAAAACATTGGCAGGTAGCCTCCAGACCAGTGATACCACTGTAATTACAGTAGATTTACTGTAATTTTACTCAAATTTTAGCGTTTACTATGTCCCATAGTACAAAATACAGTAATTGAAAACAACGGGAATTAAATAAATGTTTTAAATTAACGATTCTTGGAGATATCTAAGACTTTACGCTCCGTGTAATACTTAATTTAATTATATTATATTTTGTTTCTGTTGCTTCGTTTTAGTCGAATATATTTAGGTATCCACTATGAAAGGATTGCTTACAATGTACAAATTTGTCAAAATACACAATTTCCAAGTGGTTTTAGAAATTATTTTGTTTACTGTAAAATCACCCTATTTACATATAAAATATTGTATTTTTGTACCCATCTATTGTAAAAAACCTGACTAGACTTGGTAACACTGCTCGAGACTCGTTAGTTGAGGCGTAGATGTCGCACAGTTTTTATCGTAGTGATCGCGTGTAGCGGTCATTTCTAGTCCCGAAACGGGCATAGCCGACCTCTAACTCGGAAAGCAGATGAGTATAAAAAAAAGAAACACGGCACGGGCCGTGAGAACGGGTCTCCTCCGCCGCGGATAGTCCGTACCGTCCATTTATCTTACACAGTCGTGCAGGAATGGACCGGACACTGATGTGCTTTTATTGCAATGCGTTCCTAAATATAGGTTTATGAAGGCAAGCCACATTGTTTTAACTCTACAAATTATTGGTAGGTACGTCACGTCACACAAATGCTCGTAAATGAGATAAAGTAAATTTGTTGGTAAAATTTCACCGTATTTTATATTCGAGATTACATTATTACGCGATATTTATAAATTATAATACGTCATATAAGTTTATTTATATATATACATACAGTTCTTTTAATTTAGAACCAAATCTGGTATAAATTATCTAATCTTAACAATGTTGATTAAATTTAATACCTAATTGTATACTTAGGTATAGCAATTATCATTTCTTAAGATTATTACAATGTACACGGAGGTACGACAAGAAAATAGAAACCGTTTGATTCAATGTAAATACAATCTTTGAAGATTTGCGTAGGCATTCGAGCGGATGTATAAACGTGAAAGGTACGAAAAAGGTTTAAGACGTTTTACATTAAACCCGTCGAATAATCAATAACATTACCTGTCTCCGTTGATCTGTAGGAAGTCCCAATTTTCTACATAAAATAGCAAAACAGCATATTAAATATAAAATTTATGAGTCGTAATATGAAGGGAAGGGACATTTTTTTTAATGGAAAATAGAATGTTTCTTAAATATGGTTAAATGGCAAATAATAATGAACATACAAACCATTTGTAATATTGATAATCATTGCATAAACACTGTTGTAATAAAACAGTAAATTTCCAAATTTGTTTCATTTCTTAAAACAGTACTCTTGATTTTTTCCCCAGATTATCTCAGCGTATAAATTCCCTTTATAAACTCGTGTTGTTAGATAGCGGTATAATACAGTAGGCACTATTGAAGATATATGAAGAACCTTGAAGCTAATTGCTTCGTGGTTTGAATAGAAAACAAAGAGATGAACACGAATTAAGAGCCTCGAAGCGGGTAAAGCTCACAATGACGATTGTTCTGCATAATTTGTATTGAACCCAGATTTGTAGTGGGGGATAAATACTCTTAAACAATGTACATTGAAATCACTTTCAAAATTAAAACAAAAACACTATTAAGAATTTATTGTCTATTTTTTTTAAATTTAAATTACCTTATTGCAATATAATTCATTTGTATTTATATTATGTCGATTACCCATAAAAATGAGACAATAGGAAAACAATGGAAAGCTGGCGTAAACGCCAGGTTAGTGCTCAAGGGGATATACATATGTATAGAACTCTTAATGCTTAGGGTATGTTACATGGGTAATATATATTATGTGGTGTATATTATAATACACATAGATAAAATTTGAATAATATAGTGCATGATTTTAAATACGTTTCACGTTTTTAAAAGCTTTATTCTATATTAGCTGTGCCCGCTAATTCACTCTCGTGGAATTCAGCTAATTATATTCTAATAAACAGCCTATATGGAGAATATATGCAATCTATCTCATTACTAATATATTTATATATACTCTATCTAAGTCCCGTTCCACAAGGTCACCCGGCCAGACCAGTGCAATGGAAGGTCTAGGCTGTCACCCCTTCTCCCTTTAGTTTGGCAGTACGGTAGAATCCAGACCCCACCGAAAGTATGCACCCTGCCATTCTTGCCCTAATAGGCCTAAATGACGGCCTGCACAGCATACTACCCGTGTGGTGATGTGTGTCACCTCCCACCTCACCCTTCCAATCAACGGCCCTATAGCCCCGCTCCCCACACCTAAAACATTGGCCTCCCCGTTCTACCGTCGAAGTACAAGGCGAGTGACCCAAACACCGGAAGCAACGCAGGGGCATATATCAAGTACGTCATATTATAGAATTTTGCCGATTTTATTACATACGTGTATTGACATTAATTATTTTAAATATATATTTACCAAAAATAAAAAGTAACCTATATATAATATAATATACCTTTCTAACAGTGAAAAAAAAAAATTCAAAATCGGGCCAGTGTTACCGGCGATTACCCCGAACATCCAAACTTACGTTTCAAAATCGGATCAGTAGTAACGAAGATTACCCCGAACATCCGAACTCACAAACTTTACATCTTTACAATGTTAATATAAATTTTATTATACATACACTTAATTGTTATGGTGTTTTAATGAATCTAGATTAACGATATTCATAAATTATATAAATACACAGATGTTATTATAGAGTTTAAACTACTACCATATCAAATTGCATTGAAATCGGTTCAGTAGTTTTTGTACAAATGAATAATCAGACAGACAATTTTTTTAGCTTTTTATATATATTTAGTTATAATATACCTAATTTTCAAATTTCAATTAAACGTAAATAAGACAGACCGACACAGTCAAAATTTACAAAAATCATCGAAATGTTCTGTTGTCGGTTCTGAACCCGCTAATGCTATTTTTCCGAAATATCTGCAATTCCCAGATTTTGTCCCTCTATCCTTTTATTATAAGTATAGTAATTATGTATAGATTTAACATGAATACTATAATATACATACACGAAATTGGTAAAATAAAAGGTGCACGAACAGGATCGTTTATTTGTTTGAGACTGAGAATATAACGCGTGCAATTCCTTGTCGGTGGCCCCTTTTATTGCAAGTCACGGGTGTAAAGAAAGTCCCCCAATTTAAAACGAAATGTGTTACAATGGGATCGCCCTGTTATGCTAATTTCCGCCTTCGACCAACGTTTACGTTACAATCGCTTATCTACGCTGTAAATGGGTTCCAATAAAATACTTTTTTTTGCAGGTTTATATTACAAACAAGCTGTGGGCCCGTGGCTGCGCTCGCGTTTCATATATTCTTCACTGCATTTTATTTTTTTTTATACGGAACCCTAATTATTTTGCTAAAAAAAAATTTGTACTAAAATAAAGTGAAAATATTTCTCATAAATTATAGCACTTGCCCGTAAAACTGGATGGAATCGGATTTTATTCAAATTTTTATGAGTTTTATTTTTTTTATGCAGAACCCCAATTATTTTCGAAAATTGAAAATTGTACTTCAAGTTGCTCGGAACAACTTCAGCTATCTACCAACACAAGTTCCGTTAAAACCGGTCCAGCCGTTCCGGAGATTACCCATGACAAACAGACAGGCAAAAATTTTCAAAATTGTATTTTTGGTATAGGTATCATTTATACATTTATATCTATTTAGTAAACAAAATTATAATTTTGACATTACAAACAGACACTTCAATTTCATTTATAGTACAGATTTACCATAATAATTCCATAATATGATCGTTAATGTATCTGTCTGTATGAATAAACATGGACGTATGTATATATGAGACCGCTAAACACCGTTCGATCGATCGTAATAAAAATATACTATCAATCTATGATATGCCCGTCCTGGCAACCCGCCCCGACTTCGCAAGTATATATTATGTATCAATCTCTAAAGAAGAAAAATCGGTTAAATAGTTTTTTTTTTTTAATTTATCAATAACAAAAACAAAAAACTAATGTTACCACTTTATATAATAGTATAAATAGAAACAGTGTTGGACAACATGTGATGGATTCAGCTAGTTAAAGATAAATAAACACGCAAAATAATTTAATGTAATAATGTAAAATTGACCGTTTGAAAACTATAATTTCTGTGTCTGTAGCGTTTTACACAGGTGATCAATTTAATTCTTATGTTAACTGTATTTTGTTTATTAAGAAACATTAGTGTTAATAAATAAGATTGAAAAGTAAGTCGCTTGAAATAATGTATAAAAATACATGTAGGTACAATAATTTGTATATATGTAGTTAGTTACAAACAAGAATATTAATAAAACTTTGAACAATAATACTGTAAACTTAATTCGAACAAAACTCATAGAGAACATGTGAAAGGTAAACGTCTTTTTCTCTGCATTGTATTAAAATGAATAAATGCAAGGATGTTGTGGTCTTTAGTTGTTGTACAATATTATGTCAATGATAAAAAATAATAAATTTCAAATTAAGGACTAAAGAAGTTGCGCGCATACATCTCGGCATCGTGTATCGTGTTAACCACGCCCGGAATCTGTCCGTTTAAATAACTGCGTTATTTAACAGTTCCTGCAGATTAATTAAAAAACATTAGTTAAAATACCCTTTCAAATTGCTATCTACCAAACTCATATAATTATACTTTAATGTAATAAACTAAGTTTATGGTAGATATTCGATTAACTTTGTTAAGATTATTCATTAGATTCATAAATATAAATCGATGTAGGTAACTTGGTAATTAATTACGGCAATAATAACATTTATATATTTATTTATAACTATACAGCAAGGAATTAGTGCTTTTAGAGGAATTGCATTATAATAATATATATTATCATATGTTAAACTTGCATACAGGCGAAGTTACATTTTTGGTTTACTATTTTAATAAAGCCTAATTTCTATTAAATTATCTTAAAGTATACGTCTTATTTTATTTACATAATATTTTAAATACTTATACGTTTAACGGTTAACATTAAAGTAGTTCTGCAACACAGATCATAAAAAGAGAAAGATTTAAAACATTAAAAATTGTTTTAGAAACTTAACATAAATCCCAATCTATATGTATATATTTAGAATGGATAATTTATTTAAACGCAGCGTACTAAAAGAATTCACGTGTCGAAATATCGTTGCTCAAAAATGAATCGTAACAGAAAACCATATATCGTAAGAGAAATCAGGAGAGCTGGAAATTTGCATAAACCACCATGTATTAGGTAGCAAATTGATAAGTACAGCGATTTGAATACGTAGTCACTGAACTCGGTTGCTTATTAATAACTCGCATAACGTTATGTTTCGTTTTATTCCTCTCGCAGATCGGCTAGCGCTGAAGTTGATTCATGAATGGGAGAGAGTGCCCATGAGTCTCGCAAGTGCAATGCTAGTCGGATGAATATATCGCACTAAATATTTACTTAAAAGTTAGTCATACATAGAAAATTTAAGCTCAACCATATACACACAATTCGAGTGACTCTTTTATAAATGATTTTTAATGTAATTATTATTAGTAGAGAGAATTACAAGGATTTTTATTTTCAAAACAACTTATCGGACTTAAGAGTTATATAGCACTTAATAAACATTAAGAGAGTTCTAAATATGTATATTTATAATTTATACCATTTATACCATACGTTGAAAGGTATGATAAATACATGTATAATGTGTAGAGTGTTGTTTGTTGAAAATCTATTTTGATCCTTTAGATAAATGTTTACCCTTTCTTTCAACGCACCGCATAATAGATTCTTATATGGCTGTTTTTGATTCTCACATTGCTTAAAATTAGTGAGCTTTAATCCGTTCGATATTTCGTACGTTTATTGGTTTGAGAATATTATTTTGCGTGAAGATAATAATATTATACCTAAATGTTATTTTATTATAATAAAAATAATTCTACGAAGCGATATAAATTGATTAATTTCCTATATAGACGCTGTTATCGTTCGTTTTTAATTAACTTCTTTATGGATATCGTACAGATAACGATCACAGTTTGAACAGTACACACCCACATCTCGTAAATATTTATTACCGATAAAGCTATGTAAACCAGACGAATGATACTAGTAAAGATGTGTTCTAAATCACAACTTAAAATGCAAATTCAGCAATCTGAACTGTTTAACTAAGATAGTCTTATACAGTGGCACCGAGGGAGTTTACTGTGTAATGCTCAATGAGGGGCCCGGATAGATCTAGGCAGGTTTATCGTAGAAATGAATGGATGTGGATAACTGGCCGTACGTAAATAATGCTCTTATGCGTGTAGGTATAAACTGTTTTCCATTAGTAATCAACATATATTATCCTTTATTTGTATTGCACGTAATTAGTAATATTATTAAATATGTTTGTGGTGTCGTGTTTTGAGAATCAGAATATTCTTTTTATCAATACATTGCATTACAAATTTGAAGAAAGGTGAATCTTATTTAAAAAAAAAAATACTTTATTCAATTTAGGCTCTCTGAAAGGTGCTTATGAACGTCAAAATACTACCACCATTTCGGAAAATAACCCAGTGATTAAGATGAACCGGCAAGAAATTCGATATGACTTTTTTCTGCACGTTTTTTTTCTGAATTGAATTTAATAAATCACAAATGAGAATTTTATTTAAATTTTAAATAATTTTATTGAATCACTAGAAATGAAGTTAATTATAATTAAATTGTAATAAAATATGCACACAATTCTGCCCGTGCCATGTGGGTATTATATTTTATTTTTTTTGACCTAGCTAATGCTGTTGACCGGAAGGGCCTTAACAGCTTCACCGAACTTTGGGGCGAGTGCTGAAGGCACTCTGCCGCAAAAAGATGACTAGCGCAAGGGCTACCAAAGTGGTACGAACCTCGGCTTGGCCGTCACCTGAGTTTTCAAAACTCTCTCGCGAGTTGTGTCCTAGCTGACCCTACATTTTTTATTATTAATAATAAAAAAAAGGTTACTTACAGGACCTATGTACATGCGTGTTATGTGCAGGAGTGTAAGATATTATTCTAATCTTGTTCTAATCTTCAATGTATTTGCTTTTGCAAAACAGCGGTTAGACCGGCTAACTTTCTAGAAATTTCCAAGAAGTTTTTGTGGCACCACAAAATAAACGTTTCGCGTTATTATTTTCAAGACATTTCATTAGTCCACAATAAGCAAATTTTGTGACGAAAAACGCCTTAGAAATTATAACGTGCACAATTAAAGGCAAGAACTGCTTTATGACACAATGATATTCCGCCAAAAGCTAGCGACATAACTATTATGGTTTAGAGTTATCATTTAGCTTAGTAGTGTTGTCACTCGACAAAAGACGAAAATCTGAAACTAAATACTTTCTATTGTTCAGTGAAACGGAAAAAAAAAAAACAGTTTCGCGGAGGACGTCCCTCCGCAAGCGGTCGTATTTCACCCTGAGTTCAATATTATTTCGACAGTCGCTGACACAAAGAAGCGGAAAGCTCGCGCCGCTGCCGGCGCGGCGCACCGAGGCCGCCGCTAGCGTCTCTCAATATTGTCTTCCCGCCTGGTGCCTCGGGTTACACTGTAAATATTTTTCGGCGGTTGGTTGATTGAAAAATTTTATCGCATTCCACCCCCGCCTCTATCGATAATGGATTGTATTCGATTTTGTTCGCGTTGACATGGGTTCACAGACTATGGTAAATTTTGTGTGGCGCTTATGTGGGTTATAAAATAATAACCTTTCAACACTACCGTAAATTATTTAGTAAAATTTGGTAAAATTTAAGTATAAAATAAGTTGTAATAAGAATTAAAAATAAATTTGATTAATCTCGTGACTCTACAGTCTACGTGTGTAGCGATAACGCTTATCGAGTAAGTTTAAGTTGGTTAAAGTTTTTTTGTAACTAAAGATAATTAATCCCAATTACTACAATTGAAGTAATAATGTAAACATTAACTTGTTTCACTTTAAAAGTATGTTTCGGTGGTTATCAAACCTATACTTCTATACTAATACATAAAATTGCAGTGTCTGTTAGTAATATCAAAATAACAACTTTATACTAAACACATATGAATGTATATACTGTATCTATACTAAAAACACAATTTTTGGTTGTCTGTTTGTTCCGGCTAATCTCCAGATGTCTAGAATCTAATTGTCTTTTTCAGGGAGATAGCTGAAATTACTCCGCGGAATTTAAACTACTTTTATTTTACGAAAAACTATTAGTGTTTCATATTTAAAAAAAAACATAAAATTGTGAACAGAATACGATTCAGTGGATAGCACGATCAAAACATTACTTTGCAATTATTATTTAAAAACTATATTATCCGGTGAAGAATATATGAAACGCGGGCGGATTCGCGGGCACACGGCTACTTGCAAATAAAATTACTATACAAACTGTTGGCAAAGGAAATAAAAAATCAATGTCCTATAATTGAATAATCTCTTCACACTCCCCGTAAAATATCTTTAATTATATTTGTTTTGGACCGTACCGAAGCGTGCAGATCGTCGCTTAGCGCCATTATTTATACAGTGAAAATACAAATGAGGATCCATTACTGTATTTCCTCGATCTGAGACTAATGAAAGACAAATAACTTCGAGTTCAAAGCAATCGATGAGGGCATTCGCTTTAATTTTATCTGTGCGATACTTTCAAGTGCGAAGAAAGATATTTATATAGTTTTCTCACAAAGTTGAATTGCCTTTTAGAAAATTACAGTCTTAATTGCAGTTGAAAAAAAGATGCGGTGATATAAATGAGTATTTTGAACTCCTTAGGTTGGTGAGATCAGGGGTTTAAATAATGACTGGGTAAACAGCATTCCTTTATCTTAATCAGGCATGACAAAACTATAGTAAAACGTGAATTCAAGAACTATGTTTTTATACACTATATTAAAATTTGCCAATTACAATTGGTCTGTGGATATAATGATTGCTATTTTTTAAACTCCTTTTAATATTGTGTATAAAGTTATTTTGTATGTAAAGTTATATAAAGGTAGAGGAAATATTGGTCAAAGTGCAGAATATATTTCCCCAATACATTTAAACACAGTTGGGATGATCGTAAGGGTGAATTTTGTATTTTTACTTTAAATTAAGGCCATCACGCTGGTGTAAACTACTGAGGCGAATAGGGGACCGACACACTACATTATCCATGTCCCGCCTAATAAACCCTAAGCTTAGTACACATCTCGACTGACATTTTGTTTCATCTGCATTTTTTGCCCATAACCGAGTTCATGGGCCATGAAATTTATTAAAGGCCGTTTCCATTTGCAATATTTTATCAATGAAGCATAGTTGATTTTAATACATATAGGCATATTGAGTATTCTTTATAAACAAGGATACATCATATTGTAATCCTATTCGGTTTAGCAGAGATATTGTAATTTTTTTTACAAGGTATAGGCTCAGTGCTTTGACCACAATCTCATATGCTGTTAAGTGACGATGTGATCCAGGATGGTAAACCTTAAGCCTAGAGTTAGTGGTTCTCAAGTGATGCTGCCGAAACACACCTATTGGCTTTTGGTAACAGGTTTTCTAACTTGAGGGTGGTAACTACTTAGGCGGGCATTATAAGGAAATGCCATACCCCCATGCTATGAATTCTCACGATATTTCACCGAAAACTCAGGCTGATTTTAGAGTTGGATAGGCGAGTTCGAACCCGCGTCCATTGACGTGGAACCCACCTGCACTACCCACTACGCCATCGTCGATTATAAATCGATTTTACGTATATACTCTTAATTAATTAAAATAATAACTTGTTTTTATAGTAACTGGGCAAAATAACGGTATTGTGCCTGATGGTAAGCACAATGGAATCCAGAAACAGTGATGACCGTCGAGAGATCGGCTATCAATCGTCTGTCGTCCCTGTACCGCCAGCCTGCATAGATATCTCTTCATGCTCCGCTCTCTGATGTAACGACGTTGTTGTTGGTAAAAGGCTAAGCTCAGAAAGATGCTAGAATATGGAAACATTTCCAATTTGAAAAATAAGTGAATATAGGAAATGCTTCTAATGAACATTTTGATTTCGTTTTGACCAACAAAAACTATCATTGCATCTATGCACAATAACTTTCAAAATAAATTCGACTTCTACAAGGAGTATTTGATGAAGGATTTGATATGCAACTCTCAGATACAAAGCAAAGCAAAGCAGAGCCTAAACTGTGTAAAATAAACAGTACTACAAAACCAGTCAGTCTACTGTTATAAACTTAGCGTTACTTACAATTAGGAGAGATTATAATCAGACACATATAATTAATCTCTTTTATTTCAAACTAAATATAAAATCGTAAATAATGTCGTTCGTGTTGATACAACCATTAATCAGAACGTTCATAGTTATGAAGAAATGTGTAATGTTTTTGCACATGCAACGGATTTTCTATTAAAACAAAAGAATGAATAAATTAAAAAGAGATTTTAATTTTCTTTAAAGTGAATATTTTATAGTTATAATATAAATATAATAAGAGCGTATTAGAATTACATATAAAATAGTAAATTGTATGTAAACTTATAAAGAAAATCTCTTTTTAAAATTATGTTTTGTAAAGAGCTTAGCTTTATGATTAGAAAGGACATGCTAGCTGGTCATTACGATATCTTCTTAAATGTCAAATATGTTTAAAATTATAATTGTATTTAAAATAAACATAAAATATGGTTGCTTTATTTAAAAGCAATAGCGTTTATGTTAATTGATCTTCATTTATCTTACATACATTTTTTTAATTAAAATAAAACAAATTCTGCGGGCTCTGGGTATACACCTTTTTTTGTGTTGGAGGTTTAATTCGACTTGCGTCACAAAAAATTGCCTATAATACTAATACTACTACTATAATACTATAAACTAAGACTATATGTTAAATTATTATGTAGACACTTATTTTGTTATTATTAATTACTTACTAAATTATTTCTTAAATTATTTTTTTAAGGTTGTAACAAGCCAAGCAGAACTAGGTCCGTGTCCGCATAATTACTTCATAGTTTGGGTTTGGCCAATCATTGCTTGTATGACCTGTTGGTCTCCATGTTTTATCTTATATACATTAAAGATAAATGAATAATTGTAACATTATTGTGTACATTATAGTACAATTTTGTATAGATACTTTGATGCTAAGGCGGATATCATTCCACGCTTGACCAGTTCTCGCTAAATGATAAGGGTCATTCGTTTGCTTGTGCTGGACATTAAACGCATTGAATTGCAAAGCAGTTTACTTGCGCGTAGAATATTTACACGTTTAATGTCTGTAACGTCTGTTGTGTTGATGAATGAACACGGTTGGCATTTACACATTATTAGTACGTGTAAATAAACTAGTTTCGGGGTCACTGAATGTCTTTGTACTTGGCAATTATAATTGCTGTTAGTGGAAGAAATGGTTGATTAATTATTTTATTTTAAAAAAAGCATCTGGTTTTCTTATAAAGTTACACGCATACAGAATTTTTATATACATTATTTGAAATAAAAATTATAATTTAATGAAGCTATAAATAAAAAAAGACATACCGTTAGATCCTAAATACGATTAGGTATGTAGAATGTTATTACGTACGTTTTCAAATTAATTTTCGAAAGTGTAAATAATTAAAATATTCTTCCTTTTCAAGAGTGAAGTTATGAAAATATGTCGTTTTTAAACATTTTGTATATCTATTTGTATTGAGGTTATAGCCACAGTTTAATTTTTTAGTTACACTTTTACAATTAGTTGAAACTTAATTATTCTTAGCTCAACTAAATATTCTATATAAGTTTATTTTACAAGTCTAATCATTAATTCATAATTTCATTTTTCATTTCATAATTTCATAAATCTAGAAATTTCTATAAACAAAATATATTGCAACACACAGCGCTCGGTTCGTGTCAACGCGACCTCATCCATAGAAACATTGCGCTGGCGTTCAGAACCACCCGCTGTGTGTCAAAACCATAAGAATTTTAACTATATACTTAGTCGCGTGTACCTATATATTTATTTTAATAATTAACTGTTACCACAGATGAGTAAAAATATAAACAAAGCTTTGATACTCAACTGTGACTGTTATGAATAATTATTTTCTGTACTTTTCTCAAGATGAAAAGAAAACAATTTTGCTTACATTATAAATCACTAATTTAATCTATTCATATCTTTTAAGAAGTAAGACTTATCAGGCTTGCATTATTTATTATAATAAGAACGTTAGTGTATTAAAAGGAATAGTAGAGAAAGGCTTTATCTTTATGGACGGATTTTCTATGTATCTTTATGGCTGGCAATATTTTGAATTCTACAGTATACTCATACACCATATTAGATGAACAGCAAACATTCCGCTTAACTAATATCAAGAAAGGAATGTAAAGTACTTCAAATTTAAAAAGTAGAAACATTCCTATTATTATATATCTTGAGTCATTTTCTTTCAAATTAAATAGAAATATGGTAAACTTAATTTGAAATATAAAAATTATCGTTATTAATGAGTATCATAGAAAGGTCATAGTTAAAACTTTAAATAACATTCATTAAATATCTATATTAGTTTAAAATATTGATGTAATAAATCATTTAAAAGAAACGCTCGCTTATTGAGGTTTCATGCTCATGTAAGTCGACAGAGAGGAGCATAATCATGGAAAGTTATTAACTGAGATTCGAATAAGTTATTCATAGTGTTCATTCGGTGTATAATCATAGGTCACTTATTTAATAAGGAGTTTAGTAACTGCTGCGTCTGTTAAAATCGATTATCTGCGGTTAGATTTAAAATCCATAGAATTTGTAGTTGATTTATTTTTTGTTATTTAAAATCTTTTTGTTGTAACAATTACACAAAAACTTAATTATCCTTTTTTTACTTTGTTGCACTCAGAAACGATTTACTGGTGGAGATTATTTACTGATCAGATGCATTCATATTTTCTTAATGAGACTAAGTGATATATTAAAGAATAACATATAATGCGAGCCAAGTCGCTGGCAGAAACCAGTTTATGTTATAATGCCAGGTGAATGAATATAAATAAACGCTTGGTAAAATACTTAAAAGACCATATATACCATAATACCTACAACATTATACGCAATGTCATTTGACATCATTTAGGGAATTTACATTAGTTTGCTTCTTGAAAATCTTCATTCCGAAATCGCCCACGCGCAAACTGCGTCGTAATTTGTCCGCGTGTCACACTTCTCCCGGAAAGTTTATGATAATTGTAGAAATGGTAAAGATACTTCTTGTAAGTGTTTAAGGTTTAATAAGTAATACCTTAATGTCCTAGGAATTTACATATAAATATATAAGCAAAATGGGGTTACTTTGACGTCACCTCAAGCCTACCGAACATATCAGGATGGGACTTCTACCATTCGACGCGGAATTTTTCTTAAATTGATTGTAGCGATGTTTGGGATTTATTTTTAATTTTTTTCGATTTACTCTTATCTACATTTTTCCCGCTAATAAAAACAAAATCTCTCATTTTTCTTCATACCTTTGTTTCTTTAGGTTATGGTATAAATTAAATGTTATATCCATTTTTACTCTCACACCTAAAGAACATATGAAACGCGGACGGAGCCGCGGGCGACAGCTAGTATTTGTATATGGTAAATTAAATATCTATAGTAAATGGAAACAAAACATTTTGTCAAGGAACCGTTGTGTTATTGGTTATAATGTTTCATTCTAAGAGAGTTATGTTAATGTTCATCCGTAGATATCGGGCCCCGTCGCTCCCATTGATACTTACGACTCTGAATTTAGGGTCTGTAGTGCGAGCCATTCGTTAGTCACGCCTGATGACGTGTACCTTGGACAAGACCAAAACTGTTATTAGAAAGATTTCGGTGTCAAGTTTTTTGTTGGGTTCTCGTCTTAAAAGGTTTTTTACATTATGTCTATGTTATATTTTTTTTATTTAAACCTCAAGTCGTTAAACTTCTCATGATTATATAAATTCCATGTCATTTTAGAAACTTTTATTATAAAAATGCAATCATTGTGAATTAAAAAATTGCATACATTTTTAGACAAAAATGAATGCGCTAGGCGCGCATAGTATGCAGCGAGTTAGAATAAAAAAAGGCATTTCGTGGTAAAAAGTAAGTAAGGGAGCAGCTTTGTTTGTGTATGGCTCGAGTTAAGTGTTTAGATAAGTGCAGCTGAGAGCGGAGTACGTTTGTTATCTCTCGGGGAGCATATGAGTCCAGACAAATGGATCCACCCCGTGTGTGGTCTGGTATTTGATCGGCTTTCACCAAATATGTGCACTTCAATCGGGGACGCACCTAATATAATACAAGATGCGAGTATAACCAATATAATATTTGTACATTCATACAAACGAAAGAAAACTGTCGACCGACAGTAGTTTGATGTAAATATTTCTTTATATTTATAATTTATTGACAAGGTTCATAATATTTCGAAATGTTCCCCGATTTCACTCGATGTTACTGTATATGATTAAGTTCCTGCGGTACATTGGTTAAAAACTTTCTTTGTTCAATGATACAAGTAAACTAGGTAGATACATATATAGTAGGGTTAAAATATTGTTCGTTAAGAGGATATAATTTGAAAAATAGGTATTTCATAAATATATTGCTATCGCGTTGTGTCCCAAAGAAATAGTTATAAACCACGAATGAGACAACTGCAGCTCAGACTGGTTACCCATAGGTAAAGCATAGCTATTTTGCATAGTAAAATAGACAAAATTATCATTTCGTAGTACCTGTACCCTGTTTCTTTGTCCAAAACTGAACCGATTTTTATTTATTTTTTCTTCTATAGAATAAGAAAGTCATTGGGCATGGCTCTTGCTTGCTTTTTTGTGTTTATTCATCCATTTTCTTTTATGAACGTCTGAAAATGACAGTAAAAATCAAGCATTTTTTTCATTTTGAAAGGCTTCTAACAAATTAAAGTTTCTAAAATAACTAATTTATGGAAAAAATTCAAAATGTACGGCCATGACGGTGTTCAATATGAATTATTTGGTATAAAAATATTTATTATAATGCTATTATCCAGTAAAGAAACAGGCGACTACGTTTGTGTGGAATAGACGCCGCTCGTATATCCTCTTAAGGAATGAAACAGAACATCCTTCCAAATTATAAAATATTTAAATAAGGCAAGCAATAAATCCACGCGCGGAAACGTTGACATTACGCATTACTGCAGGATCGTCGACCACCTATTCATTAAATTTATTTATAGGGAGCAGTGTCAAACTGCGGTTTGTATTTATTCGGACGGGCACGACGGTTTATTTATTTTCGAAACGGGTTGGGCGAAAATACCCGATTTCCGATAACCGTCTCGTGCGGTACATTAATAGACGGGACTATGCTCGTGTTGATTTGTCCGATATCGTTCGTGTCACTGTCAATGATCTAATATAGGCTGTCTCCAGAGATGACGAAATGTACGCCTCTATTATTAGAACTTCATTATCCAACGCGTTCACTGAACTTTACTCGTGACACCTAACTTATAATAAATCGTCACGCTGTATAAATAGGTGCCTTTAGGAATGTAAATAAACTGGAAAAGCTGAATGGTCGAATAACACACATTGAAAGTTATGTACGTAGATTTAGATAAAATTTAATTTTTAAATTGAAAGTTACTTAACATGACGATGCAAGTGATCTATTTAAACTATTCTATACTATATCCACGAAATTGAATGTAGACTTCAATAAAATTATACGAATTCATAAAAAGAAATTAATCTTTAATGGTGTCCTGGATAATTTTAAAAAACCAAACACGTATTTTAATTTAAAAAAAAATCAGGAATGAAACATTACGTTTCTTTTCAAATAAATACTCATGCCCCTTATATTCCATATAAGTAGTTAGGTACCGATTGAATTTTGATCGATCTTGGAAACCAATACGGGCTAAAGGAAAAAAAATATATCCATTCATCCATTTGCATCCGAAATTGCCGCATTTGGAGTTAATAAAAATGAACGCGCAACGCTAAACAATGTTTATTATGATGTTAGATGTCAGCACGAAATTAACATGGACAGCTTACAGGAAACCAAATTTCAAAACTGGCATATGTAGTAACAGAGATGAACTTTATCAATATAGAACGGAAACAATAGGCACCTATTCAAAACGGAAACTATTACAGTCTTCGTATTGTATTCAGTGCCTCAACTATTATTTAAATGAAAAGTGGTTTGTTTACTAATGCCAGGGAAGATAAGTAGGGAATGTCGGTGACAGGAGATTATACATGTGTATGTGTGATGGTAAACGCAACGACGAGTTGGTCGTGGATCGATGTCGATGCGAAAGATTTATGTCTAACTCCGTGACGGTGTTGTCATTCGAACGATCCAGGATTATCCTTTGTTCGAGATGTAACTGATAAGCTTTACTTATATTGGATGATAGATTCTCAAAATAGAATTGGTGCTATCGATAGAAAACACCGTTATGTTTACTCAAGTACTTTGAAGAAAACATCACTATTCTCAGAGATTCTCTTTAACTAATTTTAGGTATATTATTAATGGAGACAAATTTTAAATTACAACAATTGATCGGCTTAATCGAACAAACAACTGCCGATTGAATCAGCAAAATTTAGTTTAATGAAATGATTGTGTCGACATTATGTATTAAAGTTAAAAGAAGATAATTGAACTTCCTGCAAGTGACTGCGATTGGTTTGAAGTATGCGTCGCTGGTTATTCAGTGCCCCTTTCATAGCGACGCGGCTTGGCGCAAGGAATCACCGACACACGGTGTTGGCCTGATGGGGCGTTTCCTCTAATTATACGAACTATTAATAAAACACGGTTCAAGTTGTAATAAACAATCGATATCTGTGCACTGTAATATACTTGAGAAAGGATCTCAGAGTTAGAGTAATAAATAATAAGTTTTATATCGACTGGTAAGCATTACGTTTATGTTTTTAATAATAATGGTTTTGAATAGAATAAATTAATTATTCTTATTATTAGGAAAATTAGACATCTATCTATAGATATATTTATTACATTTCGACGCTAGATCTATATTGATAGTTCATAATTCGCAATGGGTAAGTAGTAAAAGATTAAAAGTCTTGATAAACTATGCAAGTTTAAAATAATATAAGTAAATTAGTTTCGTCCTAAACGACAATAATACATTATAAAACCCTCTATATAAAGATAAATAATATATAATATATTCTTCGTTCTATCATAAACTAAGATATGGGAGTTAGTTTTTTTGTTTGCAACACATTCATCCTTCCAGTAACAAAATTAAGAGAATAAGTGACATAATAAATTGCATCATTTATCTTGATCGCTTACTGCATGCTATTGGATGACTTTCCCGGAGTTCAATTAACCAATCCTTAATCAAATTATATTATCAAACATTTCAACCTTCAAACTTCGTAGTTTTTGTCTGAGAATCTGACCACTAGATTATAGAAGTCAAATAAAAAGTATTATGTTTCTAAATACGAGACTTAATTATCCAATGTTTAGTTTGTCTCAATTTACATTGAATTCGTGTACACGTAATCGGCGAACTGAAATTTGTTTTACCTCGTCTTTTCGAAGTGTAAACTTTACCGACTGTACGTGGAAATTGAAATAACAGTTGCTGGAGGATTCACTTCATCTGCACTCGTAATGAAACGTTTGTATATTTACAGCCGTTTACGGTTCAACGAACCGAAGAAAGTCTCTATCGTTTCAAGTTTGAAACGTTTCTGTTCAAACATATCTGTTTTGCTTCTTGTACGTTTAATATAGATCAATTAGCTTATATATTCAGTGAGCTTTGAGAACAGGAAGCTGAAGGTTGTAACAAAGCGAACACACACGTTGAAAGTACATAAATGTTTGCACCGTGATCGTCTAAAGGCTATTAACCAAGTCGCAAGTTTGTGTTGGAGTTTGATGGGTAAACGGTGTTTGCGTTGTCCGGGGTATGGAAATCATTTCTTGCCCGGGCGAACTTCCCGGCTCCATATATGCCCCAAATATTTGCTGCCAGTTTCAAACTCATCGCGTCGTTCGGCGATCGTGTCTTTGCAGACATATGGCGCATTTGCTTCGCTGTTTATATTTCAACGTTAATTACGGAAACTTTCGAAATTGTTGAAAATGGGGTTTCAAACAATTTAAAATTGTTTATACTTTCAACATTTTATATGTCTGTGCATAAATATTTTTATACAAAGTCAAAAGTAATTAAGATATTAATTTAGATCGTATTTATTTATTTATGTTTTGCTTATTAAATTCTGTATGTTCTCTATTGTTATATAATAAAATAATTGAACTATTACGACAATATGTATAAATGATTTAAAAATACCAATAAAAACCTCGTGTATTCACGTAGTATTATTACATGGTCCGTTGCACTCACGCGAATGTTAAAAGTATTTACTCGGATTTGTTACCTTGCGATGTCCGTTTCCTTCTCAGAGCGCTACAGTGTGACATGAGATGCAGGACACGATTCACAAACACAACGAGTCACCGAGGGGCGCCCCGTGATCGTATCTATCCACTATTGTTGCGTGCACTTAACCGACATTATTATAGTTCGCCTTGTTGAGCTCGGCCCTTGTTAACACATTGTAAAGGAAATTACATTCTGTACTCACCGTTAGTGCAACCTCTAACAATATTTCCGCTGTCGAACATCGTTAGATGTAATTAATCTCGTTCACAGTAAATAAGGTATAAATAATAAATGAAAGAAACCTGAGTTCAAAATGATAAGTAAATATGATAAAGATAAGTTCGTTACCTTTCAAGTGACCTGAACATATTATATTATAATTTACACAAATGAGACTACTAAAACGCACGAATGATTTTTCTCATTGTGGTATGAGTATTAGGTACTGATATTACAATATTAATACCCTCAGTAGCACCCTCGAATCTGTTGAAATTAAACTGAACCGATTGGAGTGTCGCAGATGGCAGTAACTGCGTTATCTGCGCTGCCCGCCTGCTCGAACGTGCGCCAAGTATAAAAATGTGATTTATGGCTGAGTATGTGGAACCGCACATCCGCCCGGGGCTTGTCTAGCCCGCAACCATTAGCACACATACCGTTTGCATACAGTTCCGTATCCCTAACTCACCCAAAACATTATTTGAAATTTTCTTATAGTGAGATCTCCGATCGGAACTCCCAAAGGAAGCCCCAAATAAGAGAGGTAGAATTAGTTTTGTGTTGTGCGTTACTTTAATAACGCTCTGTGGTCTTCAGAGGTTTGTTGGGGTACAATACGACCCATGTTTATGTAGCTGTGCGTATATGAAATGAATGTTTTCTGGCTTCAGGCTCTTTATTATTACTTTGAACTGGGCTATGAATAGGTATTAGGGGTGGGGGATATCTGGGGTCGGAACGTAAACAACTGTTACCAACAGATAAATAGTCGATCAGCCGATCTTACGTGTACTTTTTGATGTATTCAATTTATGATTTAGTTATATCTATTCAATTGAACAGATTTGAGAAATATTGTGTACATTTTATTGCTGGAGCCTAAAATTACTCATTAGTATGCATGTTTATTTGACAGTTACTGTTTATGTAATAAACAAATATTTTATTCACAAATAAACTTAATAAATGTTTAACATATATTTATAAACGTTGTTACGAATATCTTCAGACTATTATTTAATTTTTTATACATTATTCATGGTTTTTGTTTAATTCTGCTAAGAGAAAATGACATAAATCTTTATTCTCTACTAAGATCTTTATAGCTTAAGAATGATTATAGTTGTTTGTATTGTGGTAAGCTTTCAATATAGTCGGTTTTATCAAAAGCTTTATAATTTATGTGTGCCCGTCGCCGGAGTTACTAAATGCGTTTTATCTTAATTTTGTTTAATGTTATAGTTGTATATTTGATAATTTGTAATATAAAAATATAACGTGTAACTATTTATATAAGTAAGAAATTAGAACTAAAATTACTTATGAAAATAATTAATTATTATAGTATATTCACATTAGAATGATTCCATAGGTAAGTCCTGTTATCGTCACATATTTATGCTACTTAGTTTAAAAAAAACAGACAAGTCCCTTAGGTTCATGATCTTTGTACCTATAACATTTTAAACTATATTTATATATAGTACAATATATTACAATAATAAAAAATAAAGTACAGGTCACTGCGTGTAATGTTAATATTGTTAATAGCAATGGTTGGCACAAATTTACGTCTAGAGAATTTTAAATTTACATATAAAACTATACTTGATTATTATTAATGTTAATAGGACTTACCTGTTAAAAGTTAGTGGTTTGCTTTGTGTGATGTTATATACAACTTACCTAGGATCTACGAAAGGTTCCGCGTAGATGTTCCTGACAGGCTGGCGACGAGGTAGAGGTGGCGGTACCGGGCTGAACCCCTCCATTATTTCATCCCGTTCACTATACTTGAGCGATTTCATCGTCATCCTTGCCTCCACACTTTAAGTCAACCTCACATACGTTTGATCAACATCGCACATAGTCTTTAACACTCACATTTTATTAACACCATCAGATAATTGAACATTATTATCAAGAATAACGTAGTACTTTAAAATTGTTTACATTTAAACATATTCGAAAAATACACACTGATAATTAAGCTTTCTGTATCTGAAATGACGTTGTGATTGATTGTAAATTTATTTGTCTACACACTGCACGATGTTTGGGAGTTTTAGTCGTCCCGTACGCGGCCGTCTGTTCTTAGTTTAAATGTCTGACTAGCGGCTTGGGTGCCGCGCCGCATCGTATGCCCCGACCCTCGCTTGAAGTCCGCTTGTGTCGAGCTTTGTCGTTTTTTGCGCCCGCGCCGAGGTGCCGCGTCAAAAGCTCGTCGAGTTATTAGACCCAACAAAAAATATGAGCCATACGTAAGACGAGGGACCTGACGCAACCGAATCACCAACACACCCATGTACTCCGTTGAGATGTGGTTAAATTTCCTTTTGTAC
Organism: Samia ricini; assembly: GCA_014132275.2. Classification (NCBI taxonomy): domain Eukaryota; kingdom Metazoa; phylum Arthropoda; class Insecta; order Lepidoptera; family Saturniidae; genus Samia; species Samia ricini. The sequence continues at coordinate 24,872,095 of AP028159.1, read as the reverse complement.
AATAAATGTATGTCTACGGTGTTAAAGTGTGAATAAAAGTTATTTTATAAAGAAGACGAGGGGTGCCTTTGTGATTCGCCGCATTGTACATTACGTTAATTTTTTTTGTGCCGATTTGTTAGATTTATGGATTAAAATATTATCTTTATAATATCGAACACATGGCACGATCCATTGAAGCAACTTCACCTTTGTTATAGGAACTTATTATAATATTTACTATTTTCGACAGAAGAAGTAGTGTATATTTGTGCAGTTTGATTTTTTCTATTCTAGTCTCTAAAATTAGAGTATTATGAAATATTCTTAAAAAGTAAAATTTGTTTTTTCTAAAAATATTTTTTATCAAATAACCAATACTGCAATAACGGCATTTTACTTGAAATTTGGCGAATATCTGATAAGGGAAAGATTAACGTTTGATATTATTATGCGAATATAGTATTTTTATGTTTGCTTCGAAATCAACACCCTTTGAATATTGATCGACTGTTATTCATTGAAATCTATTAATATCGCGTGTAGTCGAAATTCGATTAGTTGTTTTCTGTTAAGTAACGGATTTCTTTTAAAGAATTAGTATAAAAGTAATGAGTAAAAATAATTTCACGTGAAAGAAAGTTAAAAAAGCAGCAAATAATCTGTATAAAATACCTTAAAAGCGAATAAGAGGTAGTTCAAAATTTTATACATTTTAGACAACGATTCCTACTCCTTCTCAGTTATGAGTAAGCCTAATTCTTACTGTCCCTCCCATGATAACCTTGGCATTGGCATAACATTAGACCACCACCATTCAGACGTCTCGTTCCCTATGTCAACAAAAAAAGGCAAAGCACAGAACTCCCATGCCTCCCATTAGTGGTTGCGTAATACATAAATGACCCTAATTAGGGTATTAAATTCATAATTTTAACAAATGATGAATATGAATATATGGCTTGAAAACTACAATGTAACATAATTACTTTACTTTGTACGCTACGTTCGAAAATATAAAATAATCGAAAACCCAACGAAATCTACTTAACCCATAGAACACTAACTTGGCGTTTACGCCAGCTTTTCATTGTTTTCCTATTGTCTCATTTTTATGGATAATCAACATATTATTACGCATTAGATGTGATAAATATAGTAGCAAAAATTCCGCACGTAAAACAGTCTGCTTTAATAAAATTCCAACTTTTTCGACATCTCTGCCCCCATGCCTTATTAATTGTAATGGCGAATATAGGTATAATTGGGGATTGTTTTCTTTGAAACTGAAACGATTGAATATTACTGGAATTTGCGAAATTAAAATTAGCTACTTTCATGCGATTCCGGTTAAAAGCTCCTTCCAGTTAATAGCATTATAACGTATAAATTTGGTTCAGATTGTTTTGTTTAATTTACCAAAGCGTATGTTTTATTTAGTAATTTCGCGAGCGGAAAATTAAAAACTTAGTAGCATAATCTCATCTTTGTTATCACAAATTATTATATCATAGCTGTGATATCTTTTTATTTCACATGGTATATTGTAATAATCCCGATATAGTTTTTGTTTATTAAAATAAATAATATGAAATTACTATACTGTTGGACGAGGCTAGAGAAAATCAATAAAACGAAAATAAAAAAAAGGTCAACTATTTGCTTTTTAATCTTTTCCCTTGTGATGGCGTTAAACGAATTTAGATTCAGACGGGCATTAAAGTATGTACTTTAAACGTTCTCTATTAGGAAAATCATATATGAATTGACATTTGTTTTAACTCCTTTAATGGCCACGTATATAAATGGTTTATATTATTCCAAATTGTTCATTATGGAGTCCAAAAGGGTCACTGGAGTTTTTCGAGTAATATAAATTTCATTTCCATCTTTTTGGACATTAGATTAGATGTTATTATAACAAATTATGATAAGTCTACCAAAAGTGTAAGATGCATTTCTTTATAATAAATAAAGTATTATGAAATTTATAACTTATAGTTGAAACTCAACAATGTTATTGCCAATAGTTTCAATAATAAAGAAATGACCAACCAATGCATGAAATATTGAAGTTTTTATAACACTATAAAAGTATGTCTGCGCTATACCAACACAATAATGAGCTATCTTTGCAAACAGTTCACATAGAATTGCTACGACAAGCAAAGAATTATTCCAATATATTGTATTTACAGTATATACAACTCTGTAACTCTACATTAAAGTTTTATTTCCATTTGAGATGCTTTTATTAGTTTATTTTACTGCCAATTTATTAAATCTTTTCCAATACAACAGAGATATCTCCATGGTATAACGGGTATTGAAATTCAATGAAAAGACGTTTGTGGCGGTTTCTATTTCTGCTAAACTCTGGCTAAATTTTAGTCAGTTATATTTGTGTTTATTCTACTGCGTTTCTAGCTATAAACAGATCATCCAAAAATATGCGGTGATACAACGTGATCGGTTTATTTACTTTTAACAAATATTTAACAGAAATTAAATGTAATATTTATGGACCTATACAGATCACCAATCACTTATAATCAATAAATAAAAAAAAGGAAGTTTCAAATATGCACAAACCGAATAGGCTACGGTAAAATTATGTAAAAACCAGCCTTATGTGGCCGAATTATCCTGGAAGGATAAGGAATAAGAATATAAAACAGGCTTAGAGTTTTCCATACGGCTTTTTCAAGTAGCGAGCACAAAATTAACATACGTATCTACGTGTGAGTAAACATAGTCCTAACCGAAGAGTCTTCCAGTATCTTCATAATAAATTGATTTAAGCGCCTCCTGACAGCTTTAAGTATGTTTTGACAAACATGAGGGAATTTTGAAGCACAAACTTTATTTGGTATTTCGCTGATGTTGATTGGAGAATCATAAAATATGTTTTTGTACGAGTTCGAAACCATATAAACTTTAATTCATTGTAAGTAAATTTAAATTCGTTTATTGTTATTCATACTATACGACAATAATTGAAATATAGATATTATTCAAATTAATTGTAATATTTAAATTGTCTTTGAGAATGGTTTTTAGTTAAATAATTTGTTAGTAAGCTGTATATTAAATTAATAAAAAATTTTATCGTTACCAAATAATATTATTCATTTCAGTCTCGCCGACTTACATCGTATACATTAAGTGGAGGAACATTAATCACTGTAATAAAATTCAATGGAATGGTAAAATAGTTTTGTATTGCAACTATAGTCCAAGTATTTATTGTGAACGAGAGGATATCAAGTTAACGATTATAATAAATGTCAGATTTACATATTTATCTAGCATTCATCGTTTTGACGTCGCATCTATTGCAATATTATGATACGATATCTCGATTTTCAGTATTGAATAATATTTTAGATTGTCCTTTTGTAGTAAGGTATATTCAATATACCTCTAATAAAAACTTTGTAGTGTATCAGTTTTAGCAACGACAATACTTTTTGTATCATCGTTTATTGTTATAAACTACCTAGTCATTCCCTAGTTACCGTAACGTTGTATAAATTGAGGTATGAATATGAACTAAAATAAATTTCATAGAGGATTATTTCGATGAAGAATGCTTTGTTTGTTAATATACAGTAATCGTCTAAGAGAAGTCATTATTTTCGTTTTACTTAGATATATAGTATGAATAATGTTATTTGAAATTAACTCGTACAAACCAAAATAAGATAAATTAATAGTGTTTGCAATCCAAATTTCTACGCATGAGGTAATAATAACTTGCAAAGGTAAAAATAAAAAGAAACTAATTACGAATGCATAAGTAACGTGTAATTGTTACAAACAAGAAATTCTTACATAGCGGAGTTCATTTACGGTCGTGTGTACGATACTGCAAAGACATTGCATAAAAGGCAAGTAGGAAGCAGGTTATTTCTCAGCGAAACATTTTCCCATGGCATAGACGCTCACTGATATATCTCCGACCGGATTGATGTACCGTCAGGCTTGTTCTTGCACTTGAAATCGCATAGCTATGCCCGCTCTGCAACATACCTTAACACTCATACAATATTGTCGACTGTTATACGATCGATGTGACTTATGTTTGAAATGTCGCATCGATCTATGAATCCAAGTTATGCTTTACAATGGCTTCGTTATTATTCGTTTTAAACGAACCAGAAGTAAGTAGTAGCGATGTTAAAAACAATGTTTCCTAACAGCTGTGTACCAATTACAATGCATTGTTTGTGTTTCAAGCGATTTATAGCCCTTCTTTAATGAAGGTCTTGAACACTTATAGACACAATTTAGTTTGTGTATATTTATATGTACGTATAACAAGGGATTCGTTTAAACCTTATGAATCTTAGCTTTCTGATATTATAAATGTCGTACGTCGGCTATAATCGTTACAAAAACTCGTTTAGCTATTTTAATTATCCAGTGTTAAAGTTTGAAGATTTTTTATGCGAAAGATGATGAAATAATAAGTAAATATAAATATAAAATAAACATGTTTTATTAAGTGTAATCAATCTGAAAAGTTTTATAATAAACTAGTTGTGTTCCCAAGGCTCCGTTCGTCAGACAGTCAGATAGACGTCGCTTTATAAATAACGTAAGGATCAGCATGTAAAAATGAATAATATAATCGTTATATATGTAAAGTTTTTTTTTGTAAATATTATTTAACGTAACAACATATATACTAAAACCTGACCAGATAATGTATCTACGGTAAAAAAAGAATAATGTAAATTATGTTCCGAGGTTTCTTGAGTTATAAGTCAAACAGCGGACAGACAGACAGATAGACGTTGCTTTTTATATAATGTAAAAGGATAAGGATAAAAATGAATATTTTTTGCTTGGGTTTTTTTGTTATCAAATAAACTTTATACGTTATTTGAGATAACAAGCTAAATTCGTACAGATTTCAGACTATGAATAAATGTTTGAACCGTCAACTGTTTGACCTTTTTCGCCTGATTCTAAGATATTTATGATGAGTTAAATAAAATAGAATTCAAATGATTTTTCTTACATTCGTAAGGTTATGAATTTATTGTCACACTGTTGAAGGAATTATATTATTACTTAATTTGTTTTTGACCCTAAGTTTTATTATACTCGAAAATATATTCAGCTAACACTAAATGTTAGGTTAGTTAATAATTACTCCATTGTTTATAGCACAATATTATATTTATAGTATCTAAATGTTTGCCCATCTATACAAATAAATAAAATTGAAGTGTTTGTTTGTAATGTCAAAATAACATTTTTTTTTTACTAAATACATACAAATGTATACACGATAATGTGTAAATGTACACACAATACCTATACCAAAAATACAATTTTTAAAATGTTAGTCTGTCTGTCTATGTGCTTGTTCCGGGTAATCTCCAGAACTGTTGAACCGATTTTGACGGGACTTTTCTGTTAGATAGCTGAAGTTATTTCGCGTAACTTAAGGTACTTTTGTTTATGGAAAATAATTAGGGTTCCACGGTAAAAAAAAATTAAAACTAATGAAATTTCGATTAAAATCCGATTCAACTCGCAGTTTCACTAGCGAATGAAGGAAAATAATGAGGGTTCAGTATAAAACAATTTAAAACGCAGTAAAGAACATATGAAACGCGGGTGCAGCCGTGGGTACACAGCCAATTTTAACTAAAATAACACATCTTATGTGGCTATTATTTAGAATAACATACGCGAATACACGAGTCATGAAAGCAATTAATACAGAAAACTAATATCTCAACTCGAGAGCAGACTTTAATTAAATCCGACAAGTTTTAGATTTAGAGACCGTACGAAATAATACGTGCGGGAGTGAAGAAATTTAAACTAATCATTGTAACCTGTTCATAAAACGTATTATATTGTTATATAAAAGCGTAACATGATAAAGGTCCGTAATAAATTACATGTTCTCTTTTAGAGACTCAAATGAATATATTATGTTTTTTTTTACGATAGTTCGTTTTTTACTAACATTATAATAAACATTAGGGTAAGTAAAAGTTGTTGTTGCGAACTGACTTAATCTGCTTTGGGCTGAACTTGAAAAATAGGTTCGCAACCTATTGGCATGAACTTTTAAATGTTTGCATACATTACTATCTCGTAGCAATTAAATAATAAGATAATAAACATTACATAGTTGTTTATGTGTACTTATATTTTTAAATTCACAATTAGCAAGCCAATAGTAATGTGTGTGAGATTATGTTTAAGTGTGTGAGTCGTTTTGTAAGATAAAAGACGTTATTGATTCCGTGACGAGCAGAGAACGGGCTGTGGGAAACGATTCTTAAACGTTTAGAAAAGTTGAGACCATTGAAGACACCCATTTTTTTTAAAAACTCTTTAAAATATTATTGGCAAATTAACATAATATAACGGTTTAGTTAGTTATATTTATTATTGTTCCTTAATTTAGATGCGTCCTTACATTATATAAAAGGTAATGTTTCTCGGTATGCCCCTTAGTTGGCTTACAAATTGAGTAGGTATTACTAAACCGATTTAAACGATTCTTCTTTTAAAACATAAATATTTTATTTGACCACGTTTTTTACTTAATATTTATTAATATTTGGTTACATTAAGGCTATATAAGAAAAGTTATGAGGATAATACTTAATGAAATCGACACAACATCCACCAATATATTCCTTGCAGTATTGTTATTAAACCAACGAATATTTAAAAAGTTTAATAATTATATTAATATTTATTTTACAAACGAGGAACCCCACGCGGACATAGTCGCTGTTATTCACTAGAGTGACCAAAAGCACAAATAAAGCGCTCAATGAAGTAGACTTTTAGATTTCTTCAATAGTAGTCTTAAGAAACTGAAAATTATTTTAAGTTCCTTTTTTTTACTTAAACTCTTTTGTGCTTTTGTCTGCTGCTTGTTTCTTTTTTTCTGTTATACATATGTGGAAACTTATAAATGGCCTTCTGATTTTTATTGTGTACAATTTTATGCTTTATATTAGCTGTAAGTTTTCTTAAAAGTTTAAAATAAATATCTAGTTATTTAATAAAACAAAAAAAAAAACATCAGTATTTTAGTATAATTTGCTGTCGCAATGAAGAGGAAATGTTTGTGAATTATAAAAGAGAAACTGTATTTTGAAATTGTAAATAAAAAGTAACTTATGGACGCATAACTTTATTTCTAGTATAGCAAATTGTCGGCAGGCAGTACCGACCACCACAGGACTCGGCACATTCTAGGTAGGTAATTACACATGCCCGTCCTATTCCTATTCCCAGCGTCGACTTATCATTTTGTGCCGCATACGTAGTGTATGATTTGCCGCATACATTAGGTTTACTGTAGGTAATTATTGTACGTTTAATCTGCATATAATTTTTTAATTGTTTTCATTTATTATTCGAATGTAATTGAGTGCGCATATAAATGATATTAGTTTTTTTATATGTATATATTTCACATTACCTAAATGGACATAGTTTTGACATTAATATAAAAGAAATAAATTGTAATACTCAAATTATTTCAAAATTTATTGAAAACTAACTGTGCCCGCGACTTCGCTCGCGTGGAATTCAGGGGTCCCCTTCCGTCCCGTCCCGTCCCGTAAAAAAATACTCTATACAACATAGTTTTCAAACAGTGGAAGAATTTCCAAAATTGTATCAGTTGTACCGGAGATTACCCTGAACATCCAAACTCACAAACTTTACCTCTTTATAATCATAGTATAGATGTTCGTACGCATACACTTATGGTGTTTTAATGAATCTAAATAAACGCTATTCATACATTATATAAATACATATATATGTGTGTAAAAAGACGTTACTATAAAGTATAAACTATTAACATACCGAAATTTCACCGAAATCGGTTCAGTAGATTTTGCGTCATTGGCGAAGAAATTAATAAATACACCAAACAACATTTTAAAACTGTCGATGTGTCGTGTAGTAGATTCCAAATCCATACATTCCAGTCCAAAATATTAAAAAACAGTATAGCGCCATTTATGAATAATCTTCAGAAATACATAGATAATTTGCTACGTTCATAACGTTCATTCATAACATTTCGTCACCCATGTCATCAAAAACAAACAAAACATGAACCGTCTAATTATAGTTAGAATTTAATAATATTTTGTTCCCCGCCATATTAACTTCTTGATATTATAATTGAAATTGAGTTCACTACTCCTTAATACAAATGCTTAGGTAAAAAATAGCAAAATATTGTTTTCTCATTTACTATGTTTTACACATATTTATTATTTATATACTATATTATACATTATACATTTATATTTTATATTAAATCATTTTGTTTAACTTTAATCAATCCATCAATTTTTTGTTCTCGAATAAGACTAAAACCCATTTATTTACAAACTCTTATTTCATACTAAAGACGCCACATGTCATTCAAATTACTATAACATTTGATAGAGTTGACCGATTTTAATGAAGTAAAGTTTTTATGTTACCCTGAAATACGTTTTATAATTATCTTTTAAAATATACTTAGTACTTTGTAATTGATAACTGCACAACCAAACAGACACACAGATATTTCTCTAAAATAATAGAAATGTATGCTATTACCTATTTTTAGCCCCTTGCAATCATTTTTTTTTTTACAAAAATCGGAAATGTACAGACACGTAAAATTTACATGTTTATCATTAGCATAGATATAGGCAAATACAATGAAAAATCTTAATTCGAAAGGTTTCGTGAGTGTTCTTTTGTAGTAAGTCTGCATTTTAGAATTTAATATTAATTGGAATTACCATAAAATATGTTGGTACAACAATATAACGTTACAAATACGTTTGTATACAAAGGTATACAAGCTACAAAAAAAGATTGACGAAATATAACTAATCAAGATATTTCGTTGATTTCGCAAATGTTGCAACAGTTACAGAAGGATGGACGGATTTGTACGAGACTTTTCTTGTAGATAGCTGATGTTTGAAGCAGTATGATGATAGACTCTTTTTTTCATAAACTAATTTTTATCCGATAAAAACTTTATTTTTATTTGTATTCAATACCAGAATTATTTATTTAAAGATAGCATTATTAGAATAAGAAATAGGTATAACTCTAAGAAATAATTGAATGAATATTAGGTATATTTATAACATCGAAGTAAGGCTTTAGAAATTCAAACAAGTAGGAGGGTTATGCAGTATTTAAATAAATTGTTTAATTTTTCACGTCGAGAATAGAGTGGTGCTTACTAACAATTTTGCACACATTTTTATATATGAATTAAGTGGTACATTAATTATTAGTATTCTCATAATATTATAAGCTTTTCGACTTTTACTAGTGAAAGAACAAAATATAAAAAGTTTTCATACTTTTAACTCATCATGTCAATGTAAAAAATAATGAATATTTTCTTTCATAAAAGTAAATATACTCGTCTTCATAATAATATTTACTTAGGTATTTATTTAAAAATTACAATCTATACTAATAAGTAAAATTGAAGTGTCTCTTTATAATTATGTAATAATTAAAAAAATATTTTTTTTGTCTGTGTGTATGTTTATTCCGGGTAATATCTGGAACGGCTGGACGGATTTTACGGGACATTTTTTTGTAGATAGCTGAAGTTACTCCGTGTAACTTAGGGTACTTTTAATTTTCAAAAATAGCTACAGTTCTGTATAAAAAAATTAAAACACAGTGATGATGTATGGCACGCGGGCACAGCTGCGCCACTAAAAATGATTGAAAGCGAATAAGTAATTAAATTTAACACTGATCTAAAGACACGACAACTTTAACTATAAATCATACAATTTACAAGTAAAGGGGTCTGGAAAATTGACGTTCAGTCAATAAATAATGAAAAGACAGAATCAATATAAGCGCGCTTTAATGGCATCGCGGCATCATTAATGATTATAATGGTTAGGGAATTGTTTCTACTATATAATGACGGGAAGGTAGGGGCGGCTCCGGAAATTGTCCTGTTGTCGGGCCACCGTCACATTAGCCGGGGACATTAGGCCAGCATACAACGTGTGGCCGTCGTATCATTTGTGACACGTGACGTACGACTTACAAGTCAAAATAAGTGACGTGAAAAATGGACAATGACTTGACAAAATTCGGACTTTATCCGCTCCTCTTGTATAGCGTGTGAATAGTGACCGATCTCGGTCATGTGTCATGATTAAACTTGGACCATTAACGGCCGAATCTTTAAGTAATTTAGTTTGAGCACATAATTGCGAGAACGAGACGGACCTAATTGATGTACGGGCTCGAGTTAAAGTTGTTGTCGATAGAACTCGACTACGCATTGCCTACCCTTCGCGTTTGTTTCCGTATACATTATACATTTAATAATCATTGTTTGCTTTGACGGTGAAACGTTAAGCCTAAAAAGTTGAAGTTATGAAGTTAAGATACTGGCAATTGATTTGTGACATATTTTAAACATGGCGGTATAATAATACGACTAAATAATACTACATAGACTTACTATGCGAGGATCACTGGAAAATTGAAATCCACATTGATTGACTTCATGTTCGAGAGGATTACATCAATAACTTCATACGTTAATATAATTAAGAAACATTTGGTTTAAATTTACATTTAGGTAAATTATTTCATTTCTGATTACTAAAGGTTAAAGATTATTTTCAAGATTATGTGAGGTTCGGTATTTTAATATTCGGATTGTATAGAGCATCGAGTCTGTTAATGTTATGTCGTATTGATTTCTCAGTCGCTGAAAATATTTTCACATATATATTTGAAGAAACATGTATTTATTTTAACCCGACAAAATTGTTATTCGTATAGTAAGTGCAGTACGTGGTATAATACAATTTGAAAAAACGACTACGATATTCGTTTTCAATACAAAAAATAATAAAACCGTTTCAAAGCATGCTTTTTCAAAACTTGTTTAATGTTATTGAACAGGAGAGGCCGTTACATTTAATGGAGTGGTAATTTAATTGAACTCGTACTAGCTGTCTCTAGGAAGCACTCGCATCGAGTGTTGCTTGGAAATATATTAAAGAATGGATGTATTTGACAAAGTAAATATTTGTACTTCGTCGTCTAAAAATAAGCCATAATTGTCAATTATTTGAATTAAGAATTAAGGGAAGAAGCGTTAAGAGATTTTAGGATCAAGGGTTATCGCGTAAAGAGAAAATTTTATAGCACATCCTAATTACGTATACAAAAGGGTTCGTTGAGATTATTAACATTTTATACAAATTGTATAAAACAAACATCAAAAGGCGTGACGCGTGTCTACTTTACAGCGGTAATCCTTTACTTAATCCGGCCCCGGGATTGAAGACAAAGTCTCATGACAACAGCCGTTTCTTGTTCTTAACAGAGTTAGCTTTATGAGACTTTATGTCAATTTCATAAATGTGAACTTTTATTATAAATTGTACTGAACATAATATTTAACTTGTAGTAAAAAAAAAATCATATCAAAAGTGGAATACGGTTGGGATGTTTTTTTTTCTACGTTGTACCTAACGAGGAATGAATGAAGAATTTGAAACGATGATGGCGCAGTGGATATTGCGGCCGGATTCCGCGTCAATGGACGCGGGCTCGAGTCCACCTATCCAACTCTAAAATCAGCCTGAGCCTTCGATGAAGGAAAATATCACGAGCAAACCATAGCATGGTGGTAGGGCATTTGCTAATAATTCCCGCCCGAGTAGCTACAACCCTCAAGTTTGAAAACCTATCGCCAAATACCGATATAGGTGTGTTCTGATATCATCACGTAAGAACCTGTACCTCTAGGTTTAGTATGATTACCATACTTCACCATATCGTCATTTAAAATCAAGTGAGATTTTGGTCAAAGCACTTAACCTAAACCGTGTAAAAAAAAATAGATAATTAAATGAAACTAGTCAACTACCTAAATATATTTTTTGGGGTCTTCCTGTAATACATGAATTATGTATGGACCTTTAACCTAATTCCCCAGAGTAATTACAATATTAAAAAGTGTAGCCAAATTCGAAAGCGAGTAATCGGCGATATTTAATTCAAAATTATGTAATATTTTGACTATATTCTAAATACAAGGGACAAAAAAAAGAAAATATATATTTGTACTCTGATTATCGAACTCAGGACACTCAATATTATTTACAGTTAAACATATCAAATTAACTAAACATGTGGATCCAAACTCATCATCCACTTTGGTAATTGGTAATTTGGTAAAAACATTTAATGACGATTTTAAAAAACTAAGTAGCATATAATGTTTTTTGCAGTATTACTAATTTATAAATGAATGCTATGAACTTTACATGGTCAGTATTATATTTTATTTTGAACTTTTTTTACATTTTTTATAAATCCCTCGCTTCACTAGTTTAATAAGAGTATCCCATTTCTAGTGCTAACTCCTAAGCAAACTAAAAAAATGTAACGTTTAATATGTATAAAGATTTTTTTTTTTACAAGTTTTGTGAGTTTATTAATATTTTAATCATTAACTAACCTAGTACGAGTATGTGCATGAGAGAAAAAATAAAATATGTAATTTTTCGAAAAGCACCCTACTAAGCAAATGCATTCTCTAAGCAAGTAAAATAATTGAAAAATTATTTCTATTTACATATATATAAATATGAAGAAATTATATAGACCACAGAACCCAATTTAGAAATAAACACCATACTATTTACATCCGATTTGGTAATTTTCCTTTTTGAGAAGCTAAAAATTAAAAATGTCAACCTCTACTTTATTTATTATAACATCTTATATATACCTATTTTTATTTATTTTAATGAATCCGCTTAACTATATCTCACTTCCAAGGATACGTAGAACTTAACGATCGAGAAAAAACACTTAGCACGATTGTCTACAGTTCATTCTATGAAAAACACATTCCATGCATGTAAAACAACAAACACCAAAAATGATAAAATAAAAATTAAATGCGGGCACAAAATAAGCGGTTTTCGCTCCGCTTACGGAAAATATTAGAGGATATCACGCTACCGAGAGGGCCGGGGCTACCTGATGGTGCATTTAGTGTTAAGCGGTCGCGGTCCACGAATCGGTCAAATCGCGATCACGTCCGTGTCAATACCGCATAAAACGATAACGCATTCGGTCAGGCATTACGCGTAACTTCGTGTCCCGTGTACTATACACACCTCTTGCCGTCGACGGAGGTGTTGTGTCAAGTGACCCACGCGAGAGGAAACGAAAACGCGCGCTATCAGAGCGCTCTCCGCAGGCGATTTGGTGCCCTCCGCGCGGCACTTCTGCGCGCGCATAGCGCATACACACACGGATAATGCCGCCCTATTCTGTGTCTAGATATCGAGTTATCTGAGAGTAGATATCGCACTTAACAACCCTCTCACTGATCCCGACATACGTGAAAGGTTGAGTTTATTTACAACAACAAGAAAAAGTTGAATTAGCTTTTACTTATCGATACGCACGTTACTCTAAATATTACTGATATAATAACAAGTTACAGTGGTAAAGGCGTGTTGAGTTAATATGTTCGTGCTTTTGTCACATTGATAGTGAAAAATAAAATAATAATAATCGACAATAGACATCACTAAGCAGATTATAATTGGAGCATGCGTAGTGCGAGGGATGAGGGTAACAGAAAGACGAAAGCGGGGGTATGACAAGGGTTGAGGCGCGGGATGGTGAAACGCGCGGAGGGACGCCAAGCCAGGAAGGAACGTGTGTCAACTAGCCCGACGCGACGCTACGACGTGATCTTGACACCGGCCATGCTGCTCGTGGTGTTCCACATTTTGTGTATATAATATGGTTTATTTTCCTACACAAATCAACTGTCTAAACAAATATAATAACAACAGGCCTGATAATTACTGCTTATACAAGTTTCATATACATCGATATCTGTACGTTTTGCTTTTCTTAAAGAACATTTTCAAGCTAAACTTTATTCATAAATGGACCGATTATAACAGGTCTTTTTGGTAGATAGCTGATGTTATTTCGCGAAATTTAGTTTTTTTTTGTAATAATTATTTGTAATAATAGTTTAGTAATTTACTTTTGTTTCGTGGGTACTATTGTTAATTAGGTTACCACGTAAAAAAATTAAAGCTCATGAAATTTCGAATAAAATCCGACTTAATAGTCAATTCTACTGGTTAGTGCTTGAATTTGTGAGAAATATATTTGCTTTCTAATAATATAAATAAATGTAATAAAATAATTAGGGTTCCTTGTAAAAAAATTAAAACGTATATAGTGAAGAATATATGAAATGCGGGCGCAAAGAGAAGAATTAAAATAAAAAATACAATTATCAAAGTAATCTGAATAAAGGATATTAAATCTGTAGTATACAGCTTACAGTATATATATATATATATATATATATATTAATATGCAGAAGACTGTTGAAGGCTTGGGCATATTACAGCGAAGCGAGTAGGAATAAACCGCCCGCCGGTATAGGCGGGACGTGTAGATACCAAAATCCTTGGCGCGTGACTTTTGTTCACGCTCCATCGACTTTAAGGCATCCCGTATCTACTAAACAATCTATATACAACGTAAAAAAACCTATAAACACGAATACTTTGTGCTCACTGAGTATAAGTGCGTCGTGAAATTATCTTGTATTTTTTCTTTGTAATTCAAATTGTATGCGAAATATTGTTGGTCATTAAAATTGTAAGTCTCAATAACGCTTGAAGTAAGAATTGACACCTGAAATTGATCTTCATCATCATATAAAAATAGTGTTAAGTGAATCTGTAACTAGCTACAAGCTTACAGAGCTTTAGACGTAGTTAGTTAGTTACCTTATAATAATCTGTTTTTAATATTAATCTGTTAGTAAGCATACTAATTACGAAATAGTTCACTTGAAAGATTTAGTAATTTAAAGATTAGTGATTGCTAACATTTAATAATCTATTTACCGGTCTTGTGATGTTTATTTTAATATCCCTTTAAAAATATTTTTAGATAGTTTGATAACATAGCAAATTACACGCCCGCTAGTCCGAGGCAATAGTCAATGTTTGTTACAAGAAAAACGTTTTACCTTTTTACTATAATCATGTTTGTTTCTTAGTTATTGGACGTCAGGTGAGAAAAATCGCTATATTAAGCTTGACACTTATAGCTTCAGAAGTTCTTTTTACACGGTATAGGCTCAGTACTGTGATCACAATCACACCTGATGTTAAGCGAGGTAACACACACTAAGCCTAGGTACTGGTTCTCAAATGATGCTACTGGAACACACCTATTGGTATTTGGCGACAGGTTTTCTATCTTAAGGGTGGTATAACTCAGGCGGGCATTATTAGAAAACGCTCTACCACCAAGTTATGGTTTCCTCACTATGTTTTCCTTCACCGAAAGCTCAGGCTGATTTTAAAGTCGGATAGGTGGGTTTCAACCCGCTTCCGATAACGCGAAATACGACCGCACTGCCTGCCAACTAAGTCATCGTCGCTTCACATCGGTTCACAATATTTTATTTAAAATTCACGTCTAACTTAACATACATTATTTGTTGTTGTCTTATCTTTTTATCTGCAGTTTAACCCCTTGAGCACTTATCTGGCGTTTACGCCAGTTTTCCATTGTTTGCCTATTGTCTTATTTTTATGGGTACTCGACACATTCATTATAATTTGAACTTTCATATTAAAAGTATGGTATTTATTGTATAAGCTGGCGCAGTAATAATAGATGTAAGTAATGAGTTGACTTATGGCTTCACGTTCAGATTGTATTATTCATGAATATAGTTAGTATATATTGGTAAGGTTTCGCTGCACACCGCAGGCCTCGCCTCACAGCGCGGCGGCGGGTAAGGGGTTTTGATTTCTTTACAAACAATCGTGAAGGTACTGCTAACGATGCTACGAACAAATACGAAATTCGATCTACCATTACGCATACAAATGACTATCCCAAACCTATCCCGTCTATTGTTAACGTATTGACATCCAAGTAATCATTTAATTGTAGTATTATTATAGTAATAATAAAATTGTTGTTACATAAATAGTATAAACTCCAAAACAAAAGTAGGTCAAATTGTATCCGATGCAGTAAAATAAATAAGGTGCAAACTGATCCAATAAAATTTTACTATCTGTGTATACCTATGGACATTTTAACAGTTTTGAAAATGTAATTTTCTATTTTACTCTTGACAGAGGCAATGTTGATAACGATGTTGTGACGTCCATATATAGATAAGTTATACTTGATAATGTCCAATATTATTTTAATATTTGCATTTTGAATTTTTGATTATGAAATTTTGTTCACAATTAATGTTAAAGAAAAAAATGTACCTGATATTTGAGACGACACGAATATAAATACGTTCAATAAATTGAAGATTGATTTTTGTGAAAGTCTTCCGATGTTCTTATCGCTATATTGAATCCGTATTAAAAAGGAAATGAAGAGTAGGTATCGGTTCCACAAAAAAAAAGTTGAAGTGGCGCTATCGCTTTGATCTCGGGTTGCTATTGCCTTCACTTTTTGCTGAATATATTTAAATTCGACGTTCCTTTAAGTACGTCTATCAGGGTTTCAGTTCCAGAAATTGGGCTGGATCCTTAATAAAGGCATGTCAAATGAATATCGTTTATTTATTAACGTATTTGTAACTTTTAATATAAATGATAAATTATCATTAACATTGCAGGTAAGTTTTACGTAACGCGTTTTACGTAAGGCAATACGAGTAACATTGTAACAAGATTTTAACATCCTACATTATTTATTAATAAAGCTTTTATTAGGAA
Source organism: Samia ricini (assembly GCA_014132275.2). Lineage (NCBI taxonomy): Eukaryota > Metazoa > Arthropoda > Insecta > Lepidoptera > Saturniidae > Samia > Samia ricini. The sequence continues at coordinate 24,855,296 of AP028159.1, read as the reverse complement.
AAACAGAACAAATTTATTTAACCTAGCTATGTAATTTAATTTTTTAAATCTCGCTATATATTACGAATATTATTGGTACCGAATCATTGCGTGTATCAGTCGTTTATTTATACTATAAATAAAATTGAAGTGTCTGTTTGTAATGTCAAAATTATTTTTTTTTACTAAATAGATATGAATGTGTACATGATACCGATACCAAAAACACAATTTTTAAAATTTTTGTCTGTCTGTCTGTTTGTTCCGGGTAATCTCCGGAACGGCTAGACGGAATTTGACGGGACCTTTTTTGGTAGGTAGCTGAAGTTACTCCGGGTAACTTAGATTACTTGTAATTTCCTAAAATAATAAGGATTAAAAATTAAAACTCATAAAAAATTCAATAAAATCCGATTCGATGCACTTTTTTACGGGGAAGTGCTTGAATTTATGAGAAATATTTTTACTTTATCGTAGTACTAAACAAACATTAGGGTTCCGTATAAAAAAAATAAAATGCAATGAAGAATATATGAAACGCGGGCGCAGCCGCGGGCTAGTTTCATATATTATTAATTCATACAATTCAAAACCATTAATGGCCATTATAAGATTCGTTTTCTGTTTTGAATGATAATATTTTCGTTACTGTTTTTAAACTCAATAACAGTTCGCTATGGTGTAATGAAGAACAAAGTTATAGCAAAAAATATGAGTAGAAATATAAATCGAAGCATTTCAATAGAGGAGAGTGACGTCGCATAAATGTCGGTCACGAATGTTGTTTGTCACCGCACGGCGTACGGCGGCGCACCCATCTCCGCGTACCTTCAGATCAGACGATAATACACATAATATTACAAAATTGATGGACCGACCTGCATTCAAATTAGTTATATTGTTATACAACTTAATTTATAATATGTGTATTGTTTTCACACATTTCATAAAATGTATTTATTTACTTCACTTTAATTCTTTCAGGACCTTAAGGCGGCGGAGCGCAAACATTACCATTGAACTGTTTGTTTCAGTTTTATTGAATGATGTGTATACGAAAGTCATAAAATAAAGAATTAGAATGTGTAACTTTTTTAGAATTGTGTGGTAATTATTTTTTAACATTTTTAATAATTAAACAGATAGTCATCAATTTTACGATGGCAAAAATGTTTCCCCTGGTCGAGAAAGGGTTCACTTGTCTTTGATATTTGCGCCTTGAGAAATTTTATAGATTAATTATGAAGGTATACATAACTTAAACGTGATCATAAATTAATATATTAGCTATAAAATCTTAGTGTGTAAATTACATATAATATAATATTTATATTTACCCTTCGTCATTATGATGAGATTCCACTGACAACTATGGCATTATTCATTATAATTTCTAAGGATGCGAATTGATACAATCTCTAGGGACGTTTCATACAGCAATAACTCAATGAAGTTTATTTATTGTTAAAAATATAAAATATTCGAATAAAAATAGTTTTAATGATTTTAATCTTCTATTAGTGTATGCGAGTGTTGTTAATGTTGAAGCAGTGGACCAACGCAATTAATAAGTTTTGTTCGTTCGATATTACGAGCAGAACGGACATTGTTTGTAGTTCCTGACAGAAAATAGCTACAGTAGTTATCGTAATAGACATCCAGTAAAATAATATGATCAGTGGTAGAATGTGTATGCTGGGTTTGATAGTGGAAGTTTTCTGTCACACCTATTTACCTCATGCTGCTATGTTACGTGTAGCAATAAGTTATGACAATAAGTTCGAGCTTAGTGCTTTTTGCTTTACTCAGTTGCCAAGCAAGTTTTAACTCTATAAGATTATTATTACAGGGTTGAACGTGCAAATTAATAAAGAAAAACATATCGAGTTTCTTACGTCGCGTTAGACTGGTCGTTGTGGAGACCTTTGGGGAGACCTATGTCCAGCAGTGGACGTCTTTAGGTTGAATGGATTAATTAGATTCCAGTGATGGTTCTGTGATAGTGTGGCCGACAAATGTCGCCCCGGTGGACTTAGTTTGGAATCCAGTTCTATGCTAAAAGGAGCTTAAACTTTCAAGGAAGTAAAACACCGTGATAAGCTCTATTATAACAATATCACTTGATATTAAGTGGCGATGTGACCCAAGATAGTTAACACGTTAATTCAATCACGACCTCATCAAAGATGGAAGTTCTCCAAAAAAAGTGAACCGAGTGAAGATTGCAATAAAGGCCTCTGCCGATAGGTCGTTACCGCTTTAGAGGATAAACAAAAAAACACATAAGTAACATTTTTGGAAAGTTATCATGTGATGTTGCCAGTCCCTATTTATATTGGTAAGCTGTTGGCGACGGGTGAATAAGGTGATAGTTAACCAGCCGTGCATTAAATAATGTCTAATGCATTGGTAATGTTAATGCATTAAGTAAATGTACGATGTCGTCATAATCAATGATGTTTTCTTTCACCGAAATTTTTTGACTCATTATAGATTAGCCAACTCAGTCAATCCAAATTCGGAACTCGACAATTGAAATATCATCGCTTCCGTCGTATTTTAGAATGCGAATCACCAAAAAAATTGTATGTAGGCTTTAGGTTAATTTGAATCCAAAAAGCTGAGAGAAGTTGATTCAAGAATAGTGTAAGTATTTCACTTTTATATAAAGGATAACCAGCAATAATGAAATTATTTCACGTTAACGAAGTTAGGTACGTGTGCAAGCTACTATGAAATAATTATTGACATATTAATTTGATAAATACATTCGAAATTCGATCTTAATTTTTTTCCTTGATATTAAGGTTATTATGCAATATTGCTTGGTATATTAAATACTAGTTGTGTCTGCGGTTTTACCCATTTAGAATTAGTACAATTTGCAGCTTATGCTCTCCATATGCAATATATGTAATATATGACATTACCAATTTTTATTGAATTCTGTTCATTAGTGTTTACGATTGGCGGACAAATTAATAAACAAACAGACAACATTTTTTTAAACTTTCGAAATGTGTTTTGTAATAGCTTCTGAAGCCCCACATAGTATTTTTAATAAAAAAAAGTATCTTCAATGTACAGATTTCGTCTCGTTAGCCCTTTATTATAAGTATAGATATTAGTAATTTACTGGAGTAGTATGCATAGTCTTACGTTGCAAACGATCACGTTGTTCAACCTTACCTGACTCGTAATTGTATTAACGTAGAGCTTTATACACGTTCTGTATAACTAAAATGGAGTCGGCGTTTGTTTCTGATAGAGGTGCACCCTCCATTAGGCGGTTTAGAACGGTTTATTGAATTATGACACGTTTGTTAAGCTTGTCGTCATATACACACACCTTTATACCTACGTCGTATCGGATTGCATTCACCGTGTAAATGATAATCAGATTGCGGTATTCAGAATTTGTCTGCATACACACATGTACACATCTATGGGTATTTGGATTCCATAAATCTTCACAAATATGAAATTATTGATTGAATCGACCAAAAGACGTCCACTTTTGAGCATAAGTCTCTCTCCCAAAAAGGGAGGAATTACCATAAATTGCACATTTTAAGGAAACTAAGAACCTTTTTATTAATTATGTGAAAAAAATATTTCCAGAACAAAAATACTCGTACATACATACATACGTACATTCGTTTATAATTTCTCGTTGAAAAGCTTCTACAAATACTTGAAATGAGCGTCTTGTATTTCTGTTAAAGACATTATTTTGTGAGAAAAAAGAACGATACAAAAGATTGAATTAATAGATTTATAACTTACTCTGTACTTATCTATTGCGCAGAGATATATCCATATAAACAATAATTTTATAAAGTTATGAATGAATGAATCAATAGTTATGCGTAGTATTATAAATCAACATTGTTATTACACTATTAATAATTAAATAAGTTAATACCGAGGGATTGATATACATCAAGACTATAATGATCGTTGCTCGCCATCATAATTTACGAAGCAAAGTACGATTGCGCCGACATTGATCATGCTTTATGGATATTCGGTTATAACTTGACACGCCCCGCATGCTTGATATACTTACACCAACGGGTTGTATAGAAGTTAAACTTTTATGCCTCTACCACGTTTTACAGCGGGGCTTTTATTATTTAGTGAAAGGAAGGACGGTGATGTCATAAATCTCCGCTCCTGCGTGAACTTTCGCCTCTTATCTCGGCAAAGAAATTATGGAACTTTCTGGCTTCTCCTAGACAAAGTGTTTGGCTTTCAAGATCGCGGGTCACTAAAAGCTTTTTACAAATTAATGAGAACTTTCGGCAACAGCAGCGATTGAGATTACATGAAGATAAATAATATCTTTTACGACTTATGTTATTTAATTAACATAAAGTTGTGCTCTTTAAGACTACAATCTTTATCTATTTAGACAATATTAGATTTATTTTTTAAATAATTTCTTACATTAATTATATAATAGATTTGCGTTTTATGCGACAGATCAAAATGAATAATCGTTTTTATGAGTATTAAATCCAGTGAAATATAGTGATATTATATGTATGGTTTAAATATTATGTTAGCAAAAATATTTTCGTTACTTCTAAACAATACTACTGAAGGAAAAAAAAATATTATCAAAATATAGCATATTAATTTTAAATCCAAACGAGAACCGAACCCGGATATCTAAATACGTAAGGAATTCTATAGAATGAAAATTATTTCAAAATATTTCTTTTCTTTTAATAAAAGTAGTACCGTATTAAGAGGTTATTTTATTAGATCTATAATTATTTATTGACTTATTAGTGCATTTTTATAGTTTATTCTTTTGAAGTCACTTTTGTTTTTAATTAAAAAGTTTATTTTCTACTTTTTAGTTTAAGTATGTACTTTAAGGTATAGCTGTGAATCCTACTTCATAGCTTTGGATAAGAATATATGAAACACATGTAAGTGTCTATAATATTCGATGGTTTTTCTCAATTTCCCTGAATTTCACTGATCAGATCCTGATCTGGTGGAAGTGGGACCATTTGAGAAGTATACTCTATCGATTAAAAAGAAAATTTTGCAAATCGGTCCACAAAAGACGGAGAAATCGCGTAACAAACATACAGAAGAATTCATACCCCCTCCTTTTGGAAGTCGGTTAAAAACCAAACCTACCCGTCGACGTAGCAGGTCAAGTATATTGGTCAGCTAACATTTTATGTTAAACTTAAGGCTTAAAGTATATACGCAAAATTATACGCCCAATGTACTTAACGTCGATCGTATAATTTTTTGTATAATATCATATTCTAAACGACCCATTTGTGCTTAGTATGCGTATATACCGGGTCTCTCATAAGTCTCGAATCTCGGCAGCAGTAAAAGTAGGTACCTTTATTGTAATTTTTTGCGGTTATTTTTAATATGAAGTAAAAATAAATGTGTCTTTGGGACGTGTGTCATGACTTAAAATATTCGACTTTATTTCCAAAATCCTACCATCGATTGATGGTTATTTAAAGTTATTTCTTCTTTATATCTGTAGATGGTAGAAAATGCCTTGTGGCATTAAGTTCGGCAGTGTATGTTTTATGGATCTTTAAAGTACTATGGAACTATAATATTTAAGAGCATAAGAAATAAAATGCTGGACAAGACCTAACAGTGTTACACTTATTAGAAGAGTGTGTTGCATTTAACAATGAAAAACGATTGTGTGGTGTTTCCAACACCTTAAAAGATTGTTTAAATCAAAACGGATACATGCATACTTTAAGCTTTTTGAAAATGATAAATGTTTATAAATTAGTGTAATCTACAGTAAATATTATTATAGCGTATTGTTAACTGTGGTCGTTAATGATAAGAGAAAGTAAAAAGCGACCTTAAATCAATAGATTAAATGCTATTCTTACATAAGCGAAGAAATATCCATCTATCATTCTTAGGCAATTTCTACTATTTTATAACATAGGATATTAATACTTATAACAGTACAAAGGATTCACCGCAACAATAATAATTTACCCATCATATATTATTGATATAAATGTAAACGGTCACGGATCAAATTCTAAATCTATATGTAAAATTGAATACATAGAGTAACAAAGCTAAGAGCGATAGTTTCATACAAAAAGCTAAAAATATGTATGTGTTTGTGTGTGTAAGCAACACGGAATTACGTAATCATCGGCACGCAACGAAAGACAAACTTTTTTGTAAGGTAAACTTGAAATGGCTTCACTTCTGTTGAACAGTTGACAGAAGTTGACAGTGTCCTAATATTATGACTGAACATATATTTTACTCTGATGCTAAAACTACACATACCAGACATATGGTGTTTGTTTGTTTTATTAACCCCAAGTCTCCCATCGTACACTATGATGGTTGCATATGGAAAGAGACAAGTGTGTAGAAGATATGAGGGTTGCAACTTGCAAGTGGTTGATTTTAGAACGTGTTATTCCAATATTAAGTTTTACAAGTAGAACTAGATTTTGGATAACTCTGTACTACATGAAGTAATTTGGACTTGATTGCTATGCTGGATAACCAAGTCTAAGAAATCTTATCTTATGTCTTACATGAAAATAAATCAACAAATAAATATATGAGCAAAAAAAACTTTAGTGATGGGGGTAAGGGCCGAAAAATCTCGAAAATTAGGGAGTAATTTGTGCTTCTCTGAATTGTTTGTATAATTTAATTTCTAGTTCGATGGAAAAATGTCAATGTTATTGGTGTTATATTCTTAAGCAATATTATGTCAAATTCAAATGCAATGAACGTTAACAGCGTTGGTGCGGAAAAGTATCTTCTAGAAACCACAAATTTCAAACTGAAACCTTATTTAGATACTATCTGTGTGCCCGCGGCTTTGCCCGCGTTTCGTATAATTCTTCACTGCGTTTTAATCTTTTTATACGGAACCCTAATTTTTTTTTGTACTAAGATAAAGTACAAATATTTCTCATAAATTCAAGCATTTGCCCGTAAAACTGAGCTTTAAGTTGGATTTTATTCAATTTTTATGCGGAACTCTAATTATTTTTGCAAATTAAAAGTACCCTAAGTTACCTGAAGTAACTTCAGCTATCTACCAAAAAAAGTCTCGTCAAAGTGCGTCCAACCGTTCCGGAGATTACCCGGGACAAACAGACAGACGAAAATTGTATTTTACCTATAGGTATCGTATATACTTGATACCTATTTAGTAAAAAATTGACATTACAAACAGACACTCCAATTTTATTTATTAATATAGATAAACATTTTCTACTAACTTTTTCTAGTTTACTATAGTTATTACGGTCCCAGATGAAGAACACAACAAGAACAACAGAATGGAAACTTCAAGAAGTACATGGTAAACTTTTTCGAATCGTCTTATATTTGCCAACATTATGTAATTAATCATTTATGTTAGTCTTCTATAGATTGTAGATTTAACACCTCAAATTTTTGAACATCAATAAAGGTGTTTTAGTCAAGAATGTTGAGTTATCACTATTAAACCGTTTACTATAAATTTATAGGTTTTTATTATTTTATAAACATAATTGTTGGAATATAAAAATATGTAAATCATAAAGCATTAGATATAATTATAATAAAAGAGATAACTATATCTATGTATTTATGAGGAAACAACGTCTTTGTGATTCATTAATCTTATATTAACTGGGTTCTGTGTGGGCCTGGTGACACGGCTTACACGTAATTATATTACGTTTAACGTCGACCACAGCACACGAACCTCTTTAAATCATTTCCGTGACGTAAATGAATACTGGAGAGTCAGCGGTATGGGATTAATCATTATTGTGATCACGATCGAGTGAAAGATCTTGTTTGTCGTTTGTTATGGATACCATGAATCTTTAGATTATTTCTTGAGTTATAAATTTTACAGCTGATGTACAAGTAAAATAAGTTTTACTGATATAGTTTTTATTACTTACTTTACTCAATAAAGAAATAAATGTAATGGCTGCCTGAGTGTTTTACACGTATGCACTTATGTCTATTTTATTGTTACTTTATAGGTAGACTAGAAGATTGCTTAGCAATAGAAGTATTACTTTTTTGTAAAAAAATATCTTAGAATTAGCTTGGGTTTTCGATTAAGTAATATGAGAAGAATCTAGAAATCATATTCAACTATAAATTCAGTCTGCTTTATTTTACTCCAGTTTTCTTACCTACAACCTAACCTATAACACAGTTTTTATTAGATTAGTTTTTTTTTTTTACTCAAACAACAAGAAACCAAAGCAATACAATATTAACGTTGTCATTTTATTAAACTTCCAACAATTCGGCACAGTGGGTTTCCACTTTGTTTATCTTTAAACTATTCAGTCACTTGAAATAACTATTAAAATCCACAAAAGGATCTTTCTTAAGTACTTATTCTCGGACTGATTTCCGAACGTATTTAGACCCTGTAATACAGTCTGAATCTTTTGATTTTCTCGTTATGAAAAACTATAAATTAATCTAATTTTGCCCCAAAAAGTAAAATAAATTAAAATTTTAACCATCATTGAATCAACACTTTCACATTTTAACCTGGTTTTCTAACACACCAAGCAACAAACCTATTATCTAAATATCTATCCTGTTAATTACACTCAATAATGTTAGAAGGAAAACTCAATTAAGGTTATTAGAATTTTTTACGATAACCGCGTTAAGTGTGATCGACATAACTATCGGGTGTTTTTTTACAAATTATATGGACATCACGGGTGACGCCACGATAATACCCTGCCTGCGTCGCCGGAGGCTCATATACAATTAAACAGATAACATAAAATTAACGAAGCTGACTCGTAAATATACTAACTTTATTATCTATAAAAGTCACTAATTAATTAATTGAATAATGATAAAGTACTTTTTTTTTTTGTGATGTGAATCAAACCGCGCGGGTTCATCGGAACGTAATATTACGGCAGTTATTTTTAGTTCGTTGTCATACCGATTACCTTAATAATTCGTTTATCTGTGATGTGGATCATAATAAATTAAGAATCTGACCGGTTGATGAATGTTTGACAATTATTGTTTATGGGGCAAAATTTTGGTGTTGCTAGGCCTAAATTAAAATCAATTATATCAAGAAAATACACAAAAGTTTAATGTGACTCAATTATCATAACTTTTAGTGTTCTCTTAATTAACCTCTTGAGCACCTTCCCGACGTTTACGCCAGCTTTCCATTGTTTTCCTATTGTCTTTCTATTGTTTCATTTTTATGGGTACTCGACACATTAATAGTAGCACATGCGATATAGGCACTAAAATTCGTGCAGTTGAAAATAATAAAAAAAATAATAATAAAGAAGTGAATTTAGGGAAAGAATATAAACTAAACGATTTTGAAAAGGTGCGAATAATTAAAATTAATTACTGTGATTACCTACTACAAAATACGAAAATGTTTAATCTCACTTTTAACGAATACCCGTTGGCTCAGGATAATCGTTTATAATTAAACGCTTTGTAACGGTAAGTCTTAGCTGCTCGTGAAGGTAGTTAATGCAGTCTATCTAGGCTTCAAGCGATAAGCTAACAAGTCTCTTTAGCTAAACAAGAGACCGCCATACAATAAAGTCGGGCTAAGCGTCGTGAAATATAGCAGAGACGAGGCCCGATAATTCAGCTTGTTCGGTAAGGCTCCTTCTTTTCCTCTAATTAGCTATTCAATTCTCGTAATCTTGTTTACTCGTCGGGGCGCTGGCTGCCCAGGTGCGATAATGGCCGAGCTATTTGCATGCCGCCATATTGTTTTCCCATACTAGGCTCGCAGGCTCCGATCCCGTCCGATGGACGATGCGACCCCCCGTTGTTTTGGCCGAGCTTATTGGATCCGCTTGCGATTACTTTGTATTGATCCCGCCGTCCATTATCTACATTCGTTTATTTTGGTATCAGCGTAATGATACTGGCTGAAGTTCGCAAACCCAATCGAGTACTTATTCTTGTTATGAATACGATTCATTTGTTTGTTATTGGTGCTTATTCACTTTGATTATATTAATTCCAACCATATGACATATTGATACAATTTTATTAACGATTCCAATTTGTCATGTCTTTACGAACTCTAAATGACCTATAGATAAAAAAAAAACTAGGCAGCCATGAGGACTACCGACAGATATGAAAATGTGAACCCTTGGAAAAACTGTTTTTTTAATGTTTAAATTCTATAATTTGTTAACTGAAATTATTAACATAACGTAACATGGTGCAGTGAATGATGCGGCCGGATTCACGTTAATCGAGGTGGGTTCAAATCCACCTATCAAACTCTAATAACCAGTCTCTGCTTTCGGTGAAAGAAAACATCGTGAGTAAACCATAGCATAGTGGTAGGGCTTTTCCTAATAATGCCCGCCTGGGTAGCTTAGTAGCTATCAACAAGTTTGAAAACCTGTCACCAAATACCAATAGGTGTGTTCCAGCAGCATCACTTGAGAACCAGTACCTTTAAGCTTAGTGTCTTTACTATCCTGGACCACATCTTCACTTAATATCAGGTCAGATTATGGTCAAAGCACTGAGAAGAGTACAAGAGTAGAAAAAAAAGGTATGGTTTTCACATTTATTGGCGCTCTGAGCAATAATTATGTACATTGTCATCTAAATTATTCATAATTGAAACATACGATAGGCTGCGTAAGTATAAATTTTATTATTTTTCTCTGAGCGCTAGCATTTGAACGACATTTTATACTTGACATACTGTAGCATGTTGACGGCTGACGGTGAGCATATCCTTTAAAAACTATATTTTATGATATAAAATTAACCTTTTTATTTCTGAGTTATATCACCATACATTACTATGTTGCGTCTCAAATTATCTTCGTCTGGAGAAATTTTCTATAAATGCATTTATCATTTAACACTTTGTGTTATCGCTCAATTTTTTATGTAAAATGTATTGATACCATTACTTTCAATCACCAGTCTGTGTTATCCCTGGTCAGTTAAGGTATATTTTGTTAAAAGTTTTTAAGAGATATATTGTCATCATCGTTAATTTTTACGAGTTCACTTTTGAACATAGACATTTTCAAATGTATATTTAAGTGTTCCTTTAGTGTTTTATTTATTTTTATATTAATCAGAATAAAAAGATAACATTTTAACGATATTACAATTTAACATGTTACTATGTACACAAACATAACTCAAGTGGGTATTTCCGTACCTTATAAATGTCGTTTATCACTATTACTTTCATAACTTAATTATTAAAGTAGCTATGTCTTAATAATTCCATTAGAGTAATGAGTAAAGTTTCTAAAGAAATTATGTTTGATCGTTGTGTTAATTAAATTTTGTACTGATTTATGATATTTATGTCATTATGTTTAGATGTATGCTTTTGTATATAAATTTGAAAATTGTTAAAAATTCAACATAAACTTGCAATCACATTTTGTACGATTTAAGGAAGTATGTTGCGAGAAATTGCATACGCAATTTTAATTTCGGTTTACCTTACAGACACTGCTAATTTTACATTACAAATACTGAGTGGTTTAACTGTAATCTCGAACAGTAAATTGGAAGTGATTCTTACACCGAGGCAATAGGGAGCATCTTCTATAAATACATTAACGAACACGCTTTATTACTTTACCGACTTTATCCAATCCTGTTATACGTCCACAGCTTTATTTACTAGCGAAAATATTCAGAAGGACCTGTTTTCGAAACACTATTAGGATGTGAAAAAAAAAATTTGGTCAGTCTAAATGGAAACTTTGTAACTTTGGATTGAATATTTAGTTAAAATGTTCTTCTTCCTAGTTTACACGTTATTAAGGGTCTCGGTTACGTGGTGCAATCAGTCTATATCAGATGCGGTCATATGCGGAGTGGAGCGCAACGTGCATGATGCCATTCACCGTATTCTTTACTGTAATAGCCCATCTTGTAAGCACTTTTCCCCGAGGACATCTATCGTCCATGTTGTATAAAATAATCTTCAGACAGCGCTTTGAAGATGTTTAATATTTCCGAATTGCTGAGAACTCTTTTTTAGCAGATTATGGAAGCTGTCTGGTAGTTTTAAGATCTTTTAGCATGGACTCGTTGGTTCTAATGGCAGTCTAAGATATACGAAGCAATTTTTGTCAACACTAATTCTCAAATGCGTCAATGTTACTGTTATCCCGGCTTCACATAATCCAGTACTCCATGCCATATAAGAACATTGATAAGGCCAGACTCGAAGCAAGAGTACTTTAAATGTATTTTAGAATAGACTAATTTCAAAAATATGGCCAACACAGCCATTAATTACTAATTAAAATTATTTTTGATTTTATTTTATTGGAAAAATATGATAACACTCTGTAGTAACACAAGCTAAGGCTTTATAAAGAAACTTAAATTTAAGAAAAGTTTCAATATAAAACGATATTACATTACTGATCTTCTTAGATTATAAAACATCGTACGAATTGTAACCTTTTAGCAAAACATTATATTACTGTGAAACTAATTTGGGTACAGTCAAACTGTTTTCTATGCATGTGTTTTTGTGTATTTTAAAAGTAGGTAAATAAAACATTACTTAATAATTAGTATACAATAGTTAGTTTAATGCTTACTCTCGTATTAGAAATAGATTGTCGAGTTAATGAGATTGTAATGAAGGCTGAACCGAATGACAGAATTATATCGGAGAAATTTGAAGAGCTTTGTAGAGTTATGGTAAACCCAACGTGAACGGCTGACGCTGCGTCTGCCCGTCGATGAGACACGATAATTTAACGACAACGCCACGAAAGATTTTCCGACAGAGATATTGCCGATATTGCGTCCTCTTTCCGCGGACTACGTTTTGTAATTTAGACAGCCACCGCCTCCGGCTGAATAACATTTTTGCATTAAAGATATTTAATATAAATTTTGTTTTGGACCCTATTGATAATACTGATATCCGGCAAATCTAATATTTACCTATTATATTTGCTAATGCTGTAACTTGCATTGTAGTTTACATGTACCATAATTTGTAAAGTATATCAAATATAATAAATTACAATAATAATACTTCTTTGGTCCTTTTGCTTCAAAAGACAGCGTTTACATAAATGCCAAGCAAACATGATTAAATAGTAACATTTTTTTTCCTTTTTTTCGGGGGTGGAGCAGGATTAACTAGTACCTAACCTAACGTAACCTTCAGATTTATCACAATATTATTATAATAATAGTCTGAAATTGTAAAAACTAAATGTTCTCGTTATAAAGTATGATGCTTATATATTTATTCTATATATATATATATATATATATATATATATATATATATATATATATATATATATATATATATATATATATATATATATATATATATATATATATATAAACAAACAGTTTCACACGAATTACCTAATGATATATCTTAAGTACTTTTTTATAATGATTATATAATAAATAAAATATGTATATATTACATTTTTGATGAAATCTTAGGCGAAATTTTATATCGTCTTTTATAAGATACCTAAATATTATTTTTAAATTATAATTTCAATTATATTTTAAATAAACTAATTGGGACTAATTGTAAGGGCATATAGGAAGACAAAAATCGTATTAATTTCAGAAAATATATCCAAATAAATTTCACAATTTTAAAGCCTTCCTCGAGGAATGGCCGTCTGGTGCCGGCCAAGAATAGTATAGTATCTCCCCATATCATCTCGCGGGTGTCGTAAAAGGCGACTAAGGGATAAAAACCAGAGGATGGGCAGCAGCGTTCTCTGAGTATCACAAACATCTAGTGCGATCGCCAACCTGCCTGCCAAGCGTGGCGATTATGGCAATGTCCTTCTCAACGGGGGAGACCTATATCCAACAGTGGACGTCTTATGATTGAATGGATAGAGGAATCAAAACAAAACAGATTAAAAATACTATATAAAAATAAATATAAAATTATTGTCCTTAATTTTATTGATAAGATTCGTTATGCTAATTATGAAATTGTATCCTCCCATATTAACATGCCTATATAATTAGAGGTGTCAACACAATACTCGCAGGCGCGCACAATATGTTTGCACGAACCACATGTCAATTTAATTTGATACCCGAATCAAGATGGCGGCCACCCCTGGCTCGCGGGTACACGTCGAATGCCTGTGGTTTTCGGGCGTCTACTAATTGACGTGTTTTACTGAAATATGCATGGTCTGTGTCTTTATGTGATCAGATTTATTTGGGCGTACAGTTGTTTTTACGACTCAACAAGAAACAGGTCGTATTTTTTTTGTTTCGGTGTAAAAAAACTTGACATTAACTTTATATTAACAACTAATTTTAATTATAACCTCCTTTGTAACATTAAAGAAAGATTAAGCTTTCCTTTTTTAGATAAATATATTTATTTGTATAATTTTGTGTATTAAATAATTAATATATTCTTACGTTATCGATAATTGATGTTATACCAATTTATATTCCTTATACTTTAGATAAACATTTTGCTTCGACCACAAATTCATTTGATGGGGTTCTTTACCACAATTTCGTAAAATTACCTGATATGTACATACAGTAGAATATTTACTACAATAGAGTTATAAGTATATGGTATATTTTATTTATTTGTATCTTAATTATTAACTTTGTGTTAACTGTCGTCTATTTCATTAGGTAGGAATTAAGTTTGAGATTTTTGTTGAAATAATTCTTTTATTTTTTACAATAATATCCACGTTATTTTTAAATTTGTTAAATATTTTATAATAAAAACTCAACATGTTTAAATTACTCTTAATAAATGTTAGGTGTGACCAATAAGCGATGGGGAGATGGAGACGGTGGTACGTCGTCTGCGCGGGAGACGGAAGGCGCCAGGGCCAGACGGGGTCCCGGGCTGCGTCTTGGGCTTGGCCCTGAGGTACCTGGGAGGCAAGGTGAGGGAACTGTTCGACCGCTGTCTCATGGTCGGACAGTTTCCGAAGCCCTGGAAGCAGGGCCGCCTGTGCCTCCTGGGGAAGGAGGGCCGCCCCCCGGACTGCCCGTCCGCGTACAGGCCCCTGGTGCTCCTGGATGATGTCGGGAATATGTTTGAGAGGGTGATATCTTCCCGCATCTCCACGCACATGAGCACAGTGGGGCCGGACTTTGCGGATGCGCAGTTCGGGTTCCGGGCAGGACGATCGACAGTGGACGCCTTGATGAGGCTGAAGAGGTGGTCGGCCGAGGCCACCTCTCAGGGAGATAGGCTGTTGGCGGTGTCACTCGACATCGCCAACGCCTTCAACAGCCTCCCGCACTCAGTGATAGTGGAGGCGCTCCGGTTCTTTGGAGTGCCCCACTATCTGAGGAGGCTGTTGGAGGACTATCTCCGAGGGAGGGAGGTGTCCTATATGGACAGTCAAGGCGTCATCGTCGATCGTCCGGCGGGCTGCGGGGTTCCACAGGGGTCGGTGCTCGGACCACTCCTGTGGAACGTGGGCTACGACTGGGTCGTCCGGGGCGCACTTCCGAGTGGGGTGCGCCTGATCTGTTACGCGGACGACACTCTTGTCGTAGCCCGGGGGGGGGGGGAGGTGGGAGGAGGTGGCGCGCTTGGCCACGATGGGAGTCGCCCTGGTGGTCAAGCGCATCGAGATGCTCGGGCTCAGGGTAGCGGCCGAAAAGACCGAGGCCCTGCTGTTTCACGGGCCTCGGCATGGGCCGCCCCCTGGGGCGAGCATCTCGGTGGGGGGGCACCGGATCCGGGTTAAGGCCCAGATGAAGTACCTGGGCCTTATCCTGGACGGAAGATGGCGGTTCGAGTCCCACTTTAAGGGACTTGGACCGCGCATCGCCGGTGCCGCGGCGGCACTGGGGCGGCTCCTCCCGAATGTGGGGGGGCCCGGAGAGAGGTGCCGCCGGCTCCACGCAGGGGTCGTGCGTAGCATGGCCGTCTACGGGGCACCCGTGTGGGCGGACGCCCTCAACGCCCGTAACATCCGTGTGCTGCAATCAGTGCAGCGCACGGTGGCGTTGAGGGCGATACGCGGATACCGCACGGTGTCCGTAGCGGCGGCCTGTGTGCTCGCCGGCTCCCTGCCGTGGGAGCGAGAAGCGGAGGTGCTCGCTGCCATGTACCGGTGCATGGCAGCGAGGAGGGATGGTGGAGGGCTCCGCTTAACCCCGGGAGAAATTAGGAACTTGAGATTGGAGTTGAGGGAGACACAGTTGGTGAGGTGGGAGGAGGACTTGGCGGATGCGCGCTATGGGCGACCAACCATAGACGCCATCCGTCCGGTCCTCCGGGAGTGGTTGGGGAGGGGGCACGGCTCCCTCACCTTTAGGCTTGTGCAGGTGCTGTCCGGACATGGCTGTTTCGGATGGTACCTGCACAAGATAGCCAGGAGGGAGCCGTTGCCAAGGTGCCACCACTGCGACGCGGCGGAGGACACGGCGCACCATACCCTCGCGGAGTGCGCCGCGTGGGAAGAGCCGCGTCGCGAAGTGGTGGCGGTGGTGGGGGAGGACCTCTCGCTGCCGACCGTCGTCAGATCCATGGTCGGCAGCGAGGAGGCCTGGAGGGTCGTCGCCTCCTTCTGCAAAAACGTCCTAATGCAGAAGGAGGCGGACGAGAGGGTGAGAGAGGACGACCCGGGGGCGCATCCTCGCCGAAGGAGGAGGCCGAGGGGGCGGTGGGCCCGTTATGTCAGGGGGTTCCTGCGCTTGTAGGGGCCCCCTGGCGGTTGGTTGGTGGACGAGTGTCCGTTTGTGTGTTTGTGTGTGTGTGTCTGTGTTTGTTTTCTTCCTGTCCCTTTCTCTTCTTCCTGGGTATCCTTCTCCTCTCTACGTCTTGTCGTCGGAGACAAGATGAGAGAAGGAGAGGGACCCAGAGTCTTCTTCAGTGGCGGGCTTCTTCCCCTTTCTCTTTGCCCGCCACTGAACTGTCCCAATTTTTCTTTTCTATGGGGGGGCAGCTTTTCTGCCTCCCCGGCTGGTTGACCTTGCTTGGTCATGCCTCCTTCGGGAGGCGGGCGAAGAGGTGGGGTTGAGTAGTGTGTACACTCCCCCATCCCCACCGGGCCATTGCACGACGAGGCCCGGCGGGTTCGCTGCAGGGGGCGACGCGGTGCTTGCGAAAGCCACCCCGTGTCGCCCCCATCCCAAATGCAGCGGACGGCCCCGGGGGGTTTTAGTGGGTATTTCCGGGCGACTCTCGCCCGGGTGAGTCCCACACTGCACGGAGCTCGTCACTCCGTGCTCCTTATCTGTTGTACTGGGGGACTGAGATCCCCTAAGTACAATAGATAAGGGTAGTGCGTAAATGCATTTCCCCCCGTCAAAAAAAAAAAAAAAAAAAAAAAAAAAAAAAAGGTGTGACCAATAAATATTTAACGAGAATCGAGCAGATGTGTAAAATTTATGACAAAATGATGTCTACCGTAACAATTTGATATACTTAACCAAGCGATTTTAATGTATCTACGTTGAGAATAAATTTAAGCAAACAATCACTATAAATTTATATAGCTACAAGTTAAATGTCTATCTAATACTAGTAAAAACGGTGAAAAATATAACAGCTACCAAAGTGGGTTAATTTGTTAGGTATAAATTTTGAAGAAAATGTATAATATAGATTTTTTTTTGACTTAGCTAATGCTGTTGACCGGAAGGGCCTTAACAGCTTCACCGAACTTTGGGGGCGAGTGCTAAAGACACTCAGCCGCAAAAAGGTGACTAGCACAAAGGCTACCAAAGTGGTACGAACCTCGGCTTGGCCGTCACCTGAGTTTTCAAAACTCTCTCGCGAGTTATGTCCTAGCTGACCCTACATTTTTTATTATTAATAATAAATAATAAAAAAAAGGTTCTCTATTGATCGATGGATACTATTAAATAGCAACACCCTAGACCAGTAACATCCGCAAACTACACAAATTATTGAAAAACGAATGATTCATGATAAAACGATTAAAAATGTTGATCGTAAATAGATCCTCATTTCTCAGTCGACTTCGTTGTGCTTGGAGTATACTTACTATCAAAAATTTAAATATTTTGCTATGTTTTTTTTATGCGGAATTTCTTTATGTGATACAAATGACTGGGTGTTAAAACAAAAGGTATGGCATAAAATGTTACTAATTTGGAACGTACGTCTATCGAGGCCGAATCTGACACCACTATGCTAAAAATTGAACAGTAGTATGTGACGTAATATCAAGAATTTATTAGCATTATAAAGAAAATATAATACAATAAAACTTGAAATCTGGATCGCATAATTTTATAGCTTTATACGCATGTCGCCGTATAGTCAGTTATGATTATTTAACTGCGAATCAAATATTTGTGGGTTATATAAAATATTTAGAGTGACCTCTATGGTTTACGTATTTGTTTTAAATACTATAATAATTATAAGGAATCTAATACTAAATTAACTAGAGTATAGACTTACTCGACAGTTAGCTTTTCAAATTTATCTTCACTTTTAATTAGGGCCTTCTTTCAAGTTTATAATATGCCATATTGGTTTAATACTCAAACTTTTTGAACAAGATATGTTGAAGACCTATAAAATCTAGGTGAAAAAGTTCATCACTATTAATCTATTATGCAAATAATATACTTTAAATATTTCAAAGCGACTTTATTCTTAACTAATTCAAATTGCATAATACATAAAGCTGAGTCATCTTGCATTTTAACGATAGATCGTGAACAAACCATTGCGTCTACTACTGATCGTACAATGCAATGGCGTCTATTTTCAAATTGAGAACGCGAGAGGCCGTCAATAGAGCCGAATGACATTAAATTGGTTAAATTGCTTTGCCGGGCTCGGTTCTGCGGCTCCATTGGGAGGTGTCCGTTCGTCCATCGCGATCGGTTTGTTGTATGGAATCGATTCGAATTGATCATACGTACTCCTCACAAACATGTTTAAATTTCGAATGAAATAATTTAACAGTGTAAATTTTTTATATTTCTGACCGCGCATTTGTCGAATGTTTAAGAAATCTTTAAGAATTAATATTTTTAAAGTGTTAACTTCTTTAGCGGCGTTGTGCGAATCTCGGTAGGGAAAAAACTTATACATTTGCGGTTTTTTATACGATATAGGCTCAGTGCTTTGACCATAATCTCACCTGATTTTAAGTGACGATATGATCCAGGATGGTAAACATACTAAGCCTAGGTACTGTTTCTCAAGTGATGCAGCTGGAACACACATATTCGTATTTGGCGACAGGTTTTCAAACTTGAGGGTGGCAGCTACACATGCGGGTATCATTGGAAAATACCCTACCACCCACCATGCCACGGTTTCTTCACGATATTTTCCTTCACCGAAAGCTCAGGCCGATTTTAGAGCTGGATAGGTGGTATCGAACCCGCGTCGATTGATGCGGAATACGGCTGCACTATCCACTACGCCATCATCGCTTGATACCAATGCTATTGATATTAATAATATTATTTATTAAATACCAATGCTATGAAGTCAGCCGTCAACATGCTACAGTATGTCAAGTATAAGATAGCCTTTAAGTGCTGACGCTTAGAGATAAATAATAAAATGTATACTTACGCAACCTATCGTATGTTTTTTTTTATGAATAAATTATATGAAAATGTACATAATATTATTGCTCAAGCGCCTATAGATGTAATAACCCGACAAATGTCATATTAGGCTATGTTAATAATTTAGTCGCACGGTTCGCCCGTGCATTTTTGCCACCTTGAGCCAGCCACCTGTCTAAAGAACCCAAGGAGGAGAGGGGCGGGACATTTTGCCTGGCGGCGGGAAAAAGGGGGACTGCTTTGTACCGAGCTTCCCCTGGATGAAAGATAGGAACGGGCCCGACTCAGCATGGCAGGTTGTTTACCTGTCATGTACTCTTGGTTCGTCCAGCCGCTGGGGCGATGCGGAGCATGTCACCCTACCCTGTGTCGCCACCCCTGGAAAGGCGGCGGATGGTACCGTGGGTTTTAGTGGGTATTCCTGGCACTTCCGGATTAGAGAGGGAGAGGATGCATAAATGCATTACCCACGTAAAAAAAGGTTATGTTAATAATTTCAATAAACACATTATGCAATTAACACATTTAAAAAAACAGTTTCTCCAAAGTTTGGGCATTCCGCATGGCTGCGTAGTTTTATTTCACCTTCTTAAATTTTTACATACTTGCTGGTATAAATATCGTCCCAGTTAACTCTGATTATAAATTTTTTTGTAAGTTGCATTTGATGAATAAGGTAAGCTGAATAATTTTCTTTAGTAACGTGAAGGTATACTTTATAAACGTCATTTGTATTGAGACTACAATTTACAACACACATAAAGCAATCTATAGAACGACATTGCGGAAAATTACTAATTCAATGTACGGTATAGTGTTTAGCGGTCTACCACCCTGACAAATAGGTACATGCACGAAACCAATCAGTCTGAGCGTCGTGCGATAATTGAACTCTTCCCTCTAAGCACCAACCAATTCAATAGATAATTACAATCGCAAACCAAAAATTACACGCGGCATTTAACTGTTGGACCCTATTACGTTTCACAAAGCCGGGTCAGTCGCGTTCGATCGGCGATCTTTACCGGACGGCGGATTAACTCGCTACGACGCACAATAAGGATCTCGAGAAGAGTGTACCATGGAGGGGGATGTATTAATAATGGCGTGCGTTTTGAATGGAGCTCTTACACGGTCCGCCGGGACTCGAATGTGTGACTATCCCGTTATAGCAAATCGAATTGGCACGGCTAAACGATCGGGTACGCTGAATTCGTCGTCTAACCGAAAAAAGAACGCAAATGAATGGACAAGAAACAACATTCAATTGATACCATCTAATAAATACTTATTTTTATCTCGTACTTGTATTAAAATACATTTGTTTTTTTTTTAATTTTATAGAATAAGGTTTAGAAATCATGTTACTATTTTTGTAATTTATTTTATTCTTTACTAGCTGTGACCCCGCGGCTGCACCCGCGTTTTGTATATTCTTCACTAAGTTTTAATTTTTTTTATACGGAACCCTAATTAGTTTTTAGTATTAAGATAAAGTAAATATATTTTTCATTAATTCAAGCACTTGCCCGTTAAACTGTGCATTGAATCGGATTTTATGATTTTTTTTATGAGTTGTATTTTTTTTACGTGGAACCCAGATTATTTTCCAAAATTAAAAGTATCCTAAGATACCCGGAGTAACATCATCAAATATACAAACAGACAGACAAAACTTTAAAAAATCGTCTTTTTGGGATAGGTATTGTATACATTCATACCTATTTAGTAAAAAAACTAATTTTGAAATTACAAACAGACACTCCAATTTTATTTATTAGTATATATAGTATAGTTTTCTGTCCCTCGTTATATTTTGTGTAAATTATTATAAATATGTAGATTACCCAAAAAAATGAAACAATAGGAACACATTAGGAAAACAATGGAAAGCTGGCGTAAACGCCAGGTTAGTGCTCAAGGGGTTATTAAGTAAGCACAAACCATTTGATAATCTGCGGCTTTATACAATTATGTCCATGCTTACGAAACGATAGAGGGATGGTGGTGGATGGTGAGAGTTTGCAAGAGCTTCGATAGCTATTACCGAATAGTGGAAGGGGGATTACAATAATCAAAATGTTACTTGTGTGATTTCTGAACGGCTAGGGTTGAATTTTAAACACACTTATAAATTATGTATTTGTAACACATGTATACTTATGTGAAATCTATAATTATAAATAAAATTGAAGTGTCTGTTTGTAATGTCAAAATCATGTCTTTTTACTAAATAGATATGAATATATACTATATATATAAGATAACTATACCAGAAATACAATTTTTAACAAATTTTCTCTGTCTGTTTGTAATGGCTAATCTCCGGAAAGGCTGGATCGATCTTGACGGGACTTTTTTTGTTAGATAGCTGAAGCTACTCCGGGTAACTTTTAATTTTCGAAAATAATTAAGGTTCCGCGTAAAAAATTTAAAACTCATAAAAAATTGAATACAGTCCGGTTCAATGTACAATTTTACGGGCATGAATTTATGAGAAATATTTTTACTTTTTCTTGTTATTTTAGGAAAATAATTAAAATAATTCCGTATTGAAAAATAAAACGCATTGAAGAACATATGAAACGCGGGCGCATCCGTGGACACACATCTAGTAGTTTTATAAAATTACACAGAATTTTACTATATTTGTTAATGAAAGAAAACATTTTACATTACCTATAACTGTCGGAGTTCTATAATATCAATATTGGTGGTCTATTGACGAATATCTTTCACATTGATTGAACATTAACTATTGCATCAACAAGTGCATCTGTATGTTCGACGGATATGACACAATATCGACGTAACTTTAATAGAATACAAATCGAGTGCTTTTCCTTAGTATGTGATGTACTGTGCATCAAAAGATCTCTCATGTATAGCGTGGGTGGATCGAAATACCGAGAACTTTTATTATTATAGCTGTATTATTATAACTAGCTGTGTTGCACCAGTAATATAATTTTTCTATACGAAACTTTAATTATTTTCATTTTTTTTTGCTACTAACATTAAGCAAAGATATTTCTCACAAATTCAAATACCTGCCAGTAAAATTGTGCATTTGAATCGGATTTAATTCAAAACTTCATGAGTTTTAATTTTTTTACGCGCAACCCCAATTATTCTCGAAAACCAAAAGTACCCTAAGTTATACGGAGTAACTTCAGCTATCTACGAAAAACAGTCCCGCCATTCCAGAGATTATCCGGAGCAAATTGACAGACAGAAAAAAATTGTATTTTGGTGTCGGTGTCGTATAAATATTCATATCATTTTTAGTAAAAAAAATATTTTCACATTACAAACAGACACTTCAATTTTATTTATTAGTATAGAATTATAAATAACTGCTAGTGATTTTATAACTTCAATAAGGTATGAATGAAGTCTGTATTATTTGCACGATTCACCCGGTTGTTTTGCCTAGAAAATACAATATTACATAGTTCAGGGTTGCCGTCGCGTACTCCAACGATCCGTTAGCTTCGAAATCGCTTCGAAGACCGCGAAATGCCCTTACCGACCCCAACGATAAAATCACCGCCACAAATAGGATCTTTCCCCATCATCTGTGGAAATACGCCCGCGAAACTGCCGCTTCCGCCGCCGGGGACAGGCTGCTAACTTTGCTCCCGCACACTCTCCGGGTCCCCCTCCGGCGATGGCTCAAGACGTTTCTTGTTTCCCAACTGGGGAGGCTCTTGAGGTCGCTGGCAGCGCGATACAGTGACACTGAACATGCATTGAGCATTACACGCACACACACTTCTGGACCCAACACGCAGGTACATAGGTCCTGTAAGGTCCTTTTTTATGTTAAATAAAAAAGGTAGGGAATTAGCTGACATTAAAATTCCGCGGGAGTTTTCACACTCAGGTAGCTGCCAAGCCGAGGTTCGAACCCTTGTACTAATTACCTTCTGCGGCTGAGTGCCTTCAGCACTTGCCTACAAAGTGAAGCTATAAAAGCCCTTCAGGTCAACAACATTAGATAGACATTCACAAAAAAACTAAAGTAATAGATGCAACTTTCTCGCTACTGAGAAAATGGCAACGGGCAGGTCATGTGGCTAGATATAAAAAGAGCAGATGGACTCAATGATCGGTAGTGTGGTCAGGGCGCGAGGAAAAAGAGCGAGAGGCCGCCCCGCCCACACGCTAGATGGGCAGATGAAATAGCAAAAGTTGCAGGTCGAGATTAATTAAACACCGCCAAAGACAAAACAAAATGGTATATATACCTTGGAGGAGACTTTTACCCAAAGGGACTCCCATATAGAAATAATATTTAATTATGTGTTATAATATTTATCGGTTATTTTTTGCATGGAATAAATAAAGCTGATTATTATTAGAAAAAAAACTAAAAGTAAATGTCTCATCCTTCGTGTCATTAAAAATAAACAAAGCATAGACCTCCTTATCGTAGGCTCCTTTACGGTAGATCCAGAAGTTAGCGTTAAGTAAGTTAATGGTCGGGCTGACCGCTGTGCATATGTGAAAAATCAACTATAGTGCCACGCTAAGGCGCGTCACATTCCGGAATCTGCAAGTGCTACCTAGGAGTTTTGCCCATAACAGATTCTCATCTATGTATCTCATCGTATTTTATTTTATGTCACATGAAGTGTAGTCATTTTACCAAGCTCCGGTGAAAAAAAGAGAATTACACAACTCAGAAACATTATTAAATTGAGCGTGTTTTCCTTATTTTATTAAATTAATTGAAATAGCGAACTAAACTAACCTAAAGGCTAAAGGGATGAAATTTGTACATTTGAAGATATTTAAGAAAAAATGCTATGCGTGGCTTCAGAATTGAATACAAAAGAAATTTCGATAATTTAAAAAAATTATGTCTGTTCTGTCTATTTATTAATTTGTTTGCCAATCAAGCAAAAACTACTGAAACGATTTCGACGAAATTTGTTAATGGAATCTAGATCCAAAGGAAAAACATAGGCTGCAAATTTTCTAAATTCTAAGCAATTGAAACCGCGGGTACAGCTAATAAAAAAAATATACTAGGAACGTAAACCAATGTCAAAGTCGATAGCTAATTAAAAATTACTGTGTAAATATTATTTCGATCTTATGTTTACGATTTCTTAATCTAAATCGTACTGTCGATTTAAATAACGCGGCCTTACACAAATGATCGGTTTTAACGATGGACAATTAAGCCATGTATTTAAAAACATATATTTATGAAAAAAAACCTATTAAGATATCTATTTCTTTATCGGGCGTCTTAATTTTTATACAAAAATATGATCTGGTAGAAAAGTAAGGGAGTCAAGTGGATTTAAAGATCACAAATGACGAATTTATAATAACTACTTCAAAGATTCATCGTTATATGAAATTATTAATAGAAGTTTGGGAATGTTGTTAAATTATATCCTACGTTTGGATTATACTATTCATAAAAAAAGGATTTAAAAACCGTAACCGGACAGGGTTAACTGACAAAATGGTGACGTTCTAGTAAAAAATGTGTTGAAAAACATTACACTGATCCCTGTTTTGGTAAAAAATTATGATTTTATTTTGTAAAAACATATTTTACCCTCGCTTAGTTATATGTAGTCAATAGGTAATGTTTTATAATCCTATTTTATCACCAAGATATCTCTTACAAGAAACTTAAGCTGTTATTAATTTTCATAAATCGATATTTATGATGTTTCAAAAGAAGCAGTTATGAAATTCTGTCTCTGTATTTTTTTGGAAACATGACAATTTACTGTGATAACAATTTATATCAAATCATTATTCCAATTGCTATTAATTACGTTAATGAAAAGACTAAAATATGGCAACACTCATTTTGCAGGATACCTATGTCGAGTAGTGGACGTTTTTCGGTTGAATATTTGCTTTGCTTATTTTTGATGACACGGATACCCCCGAGATTTGAAGTGGTGGTTACGTATAAGCCAATAAGTAAGGTATAATAATTTATTTATCTTTCTTTGTTTTTTTTTTTTTTCAAAATTAGCTAATGTTTACGTAATCATGGAACAGGGTTAGAGGTTTTCTTGCTAGTGGTAAAAATAGTAGGGAAGGGTTCAAAAATGACCAAAATGTTACTTGCGTTATTCTGGAATGGACCCTTTATAACTACTATACAAAAACAATGAATAAGAAAATTGATTGACAGAGGTGAATCTAGTATTGTACTGTTCTATCATTAACTATTTGATTTAGTTGATTTGTATAATACATATTATCGTTATGTATTACCACTTGTAATTACGATACGATAAAAATTTAAAATAAAAAGAAGCTCATTTTCAGATACCAAATATCCTAAAGAACTTATCCAGAACGCTAAAGCTCATTCCGACAACTGTGTAACATTCTGCAATGAATAAAGAAACATCTTTTGACATTATATTTTCCCTCGTATGAGTGTGTTTGTATAAATGGAAATTTGCCCGAGGTAAATTTCTATTGAAAGTCAATTTTAAAAGTTAGCGTTGGTGGACGCAGACAGCATTACGAGAAGTCGGGTTGTCGCGTGCCCTTTGCATACAGCTAAGTCGCATGTGACTTTCCGAACATGCGTAACGATGTGAATCTTCTTGTTGATTTGAGTACATATAGTTTTAAATTTATAGTGTTTGCCATAATATTTTTTATAGCTTGTAATGATGAAGGTATTAGTGTTGTTATATTTACTTTCATTAATTATAATTTTAGTGGAAACTTAACTGGTTTATGTATTATTGTTATGTAATTTCATATGTTTATATTATTAACTGTGTGTTTCCCAAATAAATAAATATTTTCAATGTTGGTATCTGTTCATTTAAGTTGGTTTAGAAATAAAGTGCAATGTGAAATTCCAAATGTTATTTTATTTTGAACTGACGAACGCGCTTTATTGAAATAAATCTTGAAAGATACCATCCAGGACATGGATGATGATGTGACTTATGGTGAGAACTTATACTCAACCGAAAAAAGGTAACTAACACAAGAGCTTAGAAAAGTTCTGCAGAATTCATCTTAATGAAACCTATCGCTTATGTATTCATAATTTAAAAAAGAACAACAAATGACTCCTTAGAATGTGTAAATGTGATGTGATTTGTGTGTAGTTAATTCATATAACACTGACAGCAAGTTCAAGAGCTTCCCCAGCTAGAGATCGATGCATGTCTTACGCCACTGCCGGAGTAATAAATGTCGTAAAGTTTATTTCGTTTAAGTTAAGATTAAGTGTAAGTTGAATTTTTTTTTTGGAATACGAAATTTAATTCAGAATTGGGTCTATTGTTTCAAATATACTATCGGGAAGTTTTGTTTAGGATTTTTGAAATAAAACAATTTTCTTAGTATATTCTTTTGATCTACCTCTCAAGGTTTTGCCTACATAAAATATGAAAGATGATATTTTTTTGACTTGGTTACAAAATACTGATTTATTATATTTACATAAAAGATTAATTGGAATTTAAATATATATATTTCAACCTATATATAATAACTAAATGAGGGCGAAAGCCGTATCAAAATCCGTTGCGTAGTTTAGTAGGATCTGGAGGATAATTAGGTACATAGACTCGAAGAACTATGTATAAATTAATTTGAAAATAAAAAGCGCCCCTGATTTTGCAATGTACAATTTTATGGATACAAGAACAAAATGCTTAGTTAACATTACTTAAGAATTATAGCAGACTCAGTAGGTAATCTGTCCCTCCTCACACGACATACAAACACAAAACACCTATTACGGATTACACTTATCCTTGATTAGTGCTGTTAAGCATATGATGCATCCTACATGCATGAGAGCTCCACAGGACAGGCCTCATGAGCGTAGAATGGAAATCTAAGGCAAACTTAATCTAACTCGGTTAAAACAATCATGTTTTATTTGTCACAAATGTTTAGTTTATTATGTAATGTATTGCATATAAGTACGTACCATGAAACGAAACATAATTAAAAACTTAGTCTCATAATTAACCCCGCATTTATACCTATATAGCGATGTACATGCATAGCGACGAGATAAAAAAATAAATAAATTTAAAATTAACATGGAGAAAAGAACATACAGAACTGCAGTGTAGGAAATGAAGACAAGCTATGATATACCGCGACGACACACTGTAAAGTGTTGCCGGGAAAATATCTAACTGAACTTGAGTTGCGGACAGAACGATTTGCTTGTAAATTGGAGCTTCTTGTGTGTCGACGTTTGTTTGCGCTTTTACGTGTTCTTGAAAAATCTCTAGATTATTATGAGAATATACATTTTAAGTAAATCGTATATGTCTAATAAACTTTACTCGATTTTACGTTGCCTATATATTTTATTACTTGCTAGTGCCCGCGGCTGCGCCCGCGTTTTACACATTTTTACTGCGTACCTAAAAAAGAAATGAATGAAGAAAAATGAGTCTTGTTTTTTATTAGCGTAAAAAAAACATAACAGTAAATTGCCTATATTTGCAGTTTCACTACGTGATTGAATCACGGATAAGAAGATCCACAGGAGAACCAAAGTAACCGATATTGTCCGAAGAATTGTTAAACCTAAGAGGCAGTGGTCTGGGCACATTTCTCGCAGAACCGATGCCCGATGGGGCAAATGGGTTCTCGAATAACTACCATACACCGAAAGACCTAGCGTGGGTAGGGTAATCCCCACAAAGTGGGCCGACAACTTGGCGAAGGTCGCGGGAATCCGCTGGACGCGGGTGGCGCAAGACCGGTCGTTGTGTAGATCTTTGGGGGAGACCTATATCCAGCAGTGGACGTTTTTCGGTTGAATGGATGGAGTAAATTGCAAAAAAATAATAAGATAGAGACGATGGAATCCAAAAAATAAACCTATAACCATCTACAAAAAATTCCACGTCAAATGAGTAATCCCATCCGGATATATTCAGTAGTTCTGAGGTGATGGTTCGTCAAAGCAACCCCCTATTCCTATCGTTTATATAAGTAATGAGATTAATTGCGAATATTAGTTTATCGTACCGTAAAGAGGAATCGTGTGTGGATAATATAGTAATAAATATGAAAGTGGAAGGATGGAAAAGTAGAGGAAGGGCAAAGAAAGTGTGGATGAAGTGTGTAAGGAAAACTATGAAAAAAAGGAAGTATATGAAGAGATGACGGCTGATAAGAGCGCATGGAAGAAAAAAACATACTGCGCTAACCCTAAGTGAGTTGGGAATAGGGGCATGGGAATGACAATGAGCAGTTTATCGCACAGTGACATAAAACAAAGCAGTTTTAGTTGGTTGTTATTACGAATTGATTTTTTGATTGCGAAATAGTTAGTATCTGCTCCATGTAGTAAGATAGTGATCTACACTTTTCAGTAGTCAAGGCATTTTCAGAAAAGAATCTTGCACAAGAAATATTTCATTAAGGAGATCATTTGGAATATAAATTTAACATTTATTATAATATATTTTGACACTTGGTGCTAGTTTACTTATTACGAGATATCAATAATGAAGGACTAATAAATATGATTAATAATAAAGTATTTTCATAGAATGATGTAAATATATATTTTATAGTTACTTATTACTAACATAAAATCATTTAACGCAAAGTACTCTTTAGAATATTATAACTTCAATTCGCTTTATGTAATGAATGAATCCTAATAAATTTTACCATTTAAGGGACAAGTTTTTAAAATTAAGTTAACAAAAAACCATTTTATATATTCACGAATGAAGTACGATTATTCTTTGATTATTTATTCTTGAGAAAAAATATATTAAGAAAACGTCCCAGAGAGCGCGCGCCGCTCAAAGTTTTTGTATTAAAAATACAAAAGAGAAAACCTAAAAACTATTAATTGAATTATGTTGAAATAAAGGTTCTTAAGAATAACAAGGGGAAATAACCTCATTTCCCTTTAAATTTGAAATTATAAATAGGCAGCGAGGTTGAAACTTTATTAAGTAAACTTTCATTGATTTTTGAATATTTTATGATAAAGTGACAATTTATCCAAATAACATAGAAATAAAAGACATGTTATTATCTAGCATTTTAAAATATTTCACTAACTTAATAGTAGTGGTAATCAAATTATAATATTTTGTTACAAAATGCCAAATAAGAGTGTTCAAATGTATTGTACAATATATTACATGCACAATAATAACAAAATAAAAATATGAAATTAATTCATTTGTGAGATTTTAAAAAACGACGATGATTGTTCCGTGGTAATGTGGTTGGAGGAACTTATCTTAATTTACATAACGTCGCGCCTCTCTCCCATAAGGTTAGGCAGATACCACTTTCTTCCACTTGCTACGATCCTGACACACGTCTTTCGCTTATACTTCTTTCATGAGCACTTTATGCTCTTCGATTACAGGCACTTTTGACCGCGGCCTTTCTCCAGAACGTCCTCGATCTGGTCGAGATACGTTCGCCTAGGACGACCCTTACCAGCTTGCCCAGTCACACTAGCCTTGTAAATTTGTTTCATTAATCTTCTTTCATTCATCCTCCCTACATGTCCAAATTAATTAAGTATCCCTTTCTCTATCTTTATTACTACATCCTCTACCACACCAGAATAATCCCTTATTCTACTATTCCTTAGTTTATCTTTTATTCTTATGTCAGTTAATCTTCAATCCGGAAACGATGATGGCGAAGCGGGTAGTGCAGCCGGATTCCGCGTCAATTTACGCGGGCTCGATCCCCACCTAATCGACTCTAAAATCGGCCTGAGCTTTCTGTGAAGGAAAACATCGTGAGGAAACCATAGTACGGTGATAGGGCATTTTCTAATGATGTAGCTACCACCCTCAAGTTTGAAAATCTGTCGCCAAATACCAATAGGTGTGTTCCAGCATCATCACTTGAGAACCAGTACCTCTAGGCTTAGTGTGTTTACCATCCTGAACCACATCGTCACTTAACATCCGGTGAGACTGTGGTCAAAGCACTGAGCCTATACCGTGTAAAAAAAACAATGAATCAGAAATTTCGCTTATTTTCTATAGCGTAATTCGTAATTAAATCATAGTATGGAGATAAGGGCATTTTGTAATAGCCAGTAAGCTAGTTAAGCCCCACAAGTTTTAAAATCTGTCAGCAATGACCTATAGATGCGTTCCGGAAAAGTCACTTAAGAGCTACTTCTAGGTATAGAGTGCTTCCAATCGTGGACTATTTCGTCACTTAACATCAGGTGAGATTATAGTCAAACCGTTCAGCCTATAGAGCAAATAAATTTATGGCAATATCATTGACAAAAAAAGGATGGCACATTTATATTCAATAATTAAATTGAATTTTTGTTCCAATTTATAATTTGTAATTCTACAAACTGTTGTGATATTTGTCGAATATTCAGTTTATGTTTTGCAAAATAATTATGATTTGTTTAGAGCACATGACAGAGTATTGACTGGAGTATAACGACAAGATTGTACACTTATAAGGTTTATAAAGGAAATACAGGTCATAAAGCAGGTGTAGGGCGACGCGTGCGCTTCCGTTTCCGCGTCTTCGCTATCGTCCATCAGCGAATACGGGCAGGTGTTCACAAATTTACTACCAATCGATTTTCATTACGGAAAGTGTATAAATTACCTATAAAAGTAACTACCTATTGTTTATTTCGGTTTATATTTACATATTATGTTACAATAATATAATTTACATATTTTAAAAAGAGTTCATTTGTTTTGAGTGTCAGTTTATGAGAAGAAAAATATAGAATAGTAAAATTGTATCAATTGTAGTTATTCTTTTGTCTTCTCAATATTTTTTTAAATTGTACAGGATCAGTGCTTTGACTACAATCTTGCCTGATGTTAAGTGACGATGTGGTCCAGGATGGTAAACACACTAAACCTAGTTTTCAAGTGGTGCTGCCTGAGCAGACTTATTGGTATTTGGCGGTAGGTTTTCAAATTTAAGGGTGGTAGCTACTAGCTAGGCAGGCGGAAATTATTAGAATATGCTATGTTTTTTTTACGTTTTCCTTCACCCAAAGCTCAATATGTACACTTGAGGCAGAATATGTTGCGTTTTTTTTTTCATATTTCTATTCTTGTCACCGCGGATTTATTGAGTTACGGAAACACTTCGTAGATGATTTAATGAAATATATTCATCTTGTGGGTAACAATAACGTTGTACCTTCTACTCTCTTTTAAAAATTAATCATTGTGATGAGTTTTCGTAGCGGTTAATATTTCCAAATATTTTAATGATACCCACTAGCATAATCGATGAAAGTATCTGTTTGATGTGGATTTGATTAACCTTTTTACGATATTTCAATGGGTTATCGACGTTTTTTTTTTTGGCGTGGTACAGAAAATATTTATTATCTATTAAGCATATCATTAAGTTATTCTAGATAAACAGTACAAAACTAAATACACTTCAAGCCAAATAAGATACATATTCATATAAACAAAGTCGCGGGTACCATTTAGTAACAAATAAATAAATTATCGAATATGCATTAAAATCCGCATCAATTTTAAGTAGGTACTTCTGAGATTTTTTAAATCAAATTTAGGAATAATAATTATGTTCACTTTGATATAAAAACAAATATTAATGAAACAATAACAATGATTTCATAATATCAGTATAGTTAATGAAAATAAAAGAGAAAAATATAAAAATATTTCTGAGACAACTCATACAAAACCATCCTTTATTTATCAAAGATGAAGGAAATTACCGGCTACCGTTATTGCACGAAGTCCGTATGTGAGTATTGTTGCGATTTCAGAAATTCCCATTATCGTCGAGCGTAAAAGGAGAGAAATAAGAGGCGCCGGACAATAGCATATGGCTGTGGACAGCGAAGCCGCGTGGCGAATGTGCGGTGTATCTAAGCAACGCGCCAGACGATGACGAGCCTTCGCTTTTAGATATATATTCAATTTTGTATTATCTGAGTTGTATTTGTTGATATATAAACGTATCTAGTTATTTACAGTTTTCGTTTGAATAACATAATTCTACAATTCCATTCAATACAATTCTTTGGATTCTATATTCAAATATCGTAGAAACATTTTTCAAGACGAACAATTTATCACATAAAATAAGCCTACGAATACAACTCCTTCTCTTCCTGAAAGTAATGAACTGTCATCGATCTAGTAGGTAAAGCGTCGTTTTAATAACATTCCTGGGCTGTATTTCACACAATTCGATCTACCGTGCTGTGTACCTCACTTAGCGGTACACACGGGCGATTTATTGGGTACATCGAACGAGATAAAACGTAGACAATGGCTTATCAGATAGGAAAGCGATCGGGCGACGACACGTGTATGCTTTTAACCTGGTAGACTCGGACATCCAATTACGAGGACCGAATCGTAGATCACGTACAAAACAGTGATTTTTTTATTACATGTGGGTGAAATAGAGAAGTATTTGATAAACCCACGATTTTTACAAGAGATACGTTTGCATTTGAAATAAATAAATGTTTTATGTTTTCTCATAATTTTCAAATAAATTTATAATAAGTGTAAATAAATAATTGTACCTTTCAAAGTTTTAAAGGACAGAGGCGTAATATCAACTGTAAAAAGATGAGTCTCAAAAAAATTACTACAGAAACTGAATTGTAAGTTAATTTTTTCTTTAGGTAACGCAATGAAACGCCGTCTGTTTATTATAAATAAACTGCGATATTATTAAGGAAAGTACCTTCTTTACTGTCTTTTATTATAGCATTGTGGAAGTGTCTAAGAGTAGGTAGGCCTATAAAGTTTTTATATTATTACGCCATCAAAGTTTATGATTAGTCCCGTCCAGAGGCAGACACCGAAACGAGACCGGCAAAGCAAATAACAGAGCTTATTAAAATACAATGCCAGAGCTCTACCATATTTATAAAGGCAAAAGAAAAAATCTTTTTCATACATTTTTTAATTTTATTTAACATTGCCCGTGTGTACGCGGTTGTGCTCGCGTTTCATATATTTTTTACAGCGTAATATAGTTTTTAATTTTTTACGCGGAATCCTAATTATTTTCCTACACTTTTTTGGTACTAACAGAAAGCAAAGATATTTCTCCCAAATTCAAATAGCTACCAGTAAAATTGTGCATTGAATCGGATTTTATTCACAAGTTCATGAGTTTAATTTTTTAATGCGGAAGCCTAATTATTTTTGAAAAATAAAAGTAGCCTAAGTTACGTGGAGTAACTTGAGCTACCTGCCAAACAAAGTCCCGTCAATATTGGTTTTGTAGCTCCGAAGATTACCCGGAACAAACAGACAGACAGAGAGACAGACCGATAAAAAAAAATTTAAATTGTATTTTCGGTAACATTTTCGTTACATTGATATGTACCTATTTAATAAAAAAAATGTAATTTCGGGATTACATACAGACACTTCAATTTTATTTATTAGTACAGATCAGTACCGTCGTGAAATCAATTTTTATTATTAACTAACCAGGTATGAATACGACAATGCTGTGGACATATAAAAATTATCTTTCCACTTAGCGCAATGCGTGTCACAAACTACAACGTTTACAAATTAACCTAAAATATATTTAACAAGCCACTTTTGTCGTGTCAGCCAAGAGGGTACAAGTTAATTGTGTAAAGTACTTCATAAAAACGATTAAATTCGTCATAAAAGTTGAAATCGTGAATACTGGGGTTTGAAAACGGCAGTGACGGATTTAGACGTGACTTTTCTAGGCTCGAATTTCATTGACATGATTAATGTATAATACAGATTTGTAATTAAATACTTTCCTTGAACTGTTGATGTGTATAACATAAGTACTAAAATAAATATTATAAACTATTGAACTATTTATTATCTACTTCTATTGCATTCTTATAACACTTTTCGATTAATTAAAAGTTTCGTAATTAAGTATTGCAATTTACCTTAATAAATAATGCCCCTTAGGAGCCTTTAGACTTTTTTTGATACTGTATAATAATTTACTTGGCGTAAAATTTGAATTATATTATATAATTTTAAAAAGATCATATTGTCGGATACAAAAATTAGGATATTTCGAGAAAAAATCGGTTTAATTCTATTTTTACATGGATGATGAATTATAGTTATTGTTAAAATATTTAAAATAGTTTTAGTTTGCGATTAAAATAGATTAAGTATTTATAACTAAGCTTTGAAACTATAATTAAGCTTGTTAATTAAAAGTGATGATTTCGAAGATATCTCATAAATAACAGAAGAGTAAATAAATTTACAGAGCTTGGCCTATAAATTTATTAAAATGTTGTTGTTACCAGTTGGAAACAAAAACAATATTTGTAGATAACGGTTCAACGGCTTATTTTACAGGGATCACAAATTATTTTAACTTTCAACGAAATCAAACTTCATCGATAATATTTTAACAAGTTTTGTTTACCGGATTCGATATCAAAATACTAAATAACACTGTTATTATTTGAAAAGGTAATATTGTACGATTTTATTTGTATCAGAAAAAGAAAACATTTAGGCAGATTGCCTTTATAAATAGCTAAAGATAAAATAGTTCAATAAATTTTTTTGCTCCATTTATTAACTAATTTTCTGATTTTTTTTTGTTTAGTAACTATTTATGAGCTTTAGTGTTATCAATAAAAACTTTTGGAACTGTTATTTACTGTTATGATCCACGATTACAACCACCGGACAAATACTAGTGTTAATAATTATTTACTTATGGTGTACGCTTCACGCTTTCATTTTCACCTTCATCTTTGTATTGATTTGAATGAATATTTATTCCTTAACCCCTTGGGCACTAACCTGGCGTTTACGACAGTTTTTCAATGTTTTCCTATTGTCTCATTTTTATGGGTAATCGATATATTAAACATCACATGCTTTTATATTTTCATATTGATTATAGATCAACAAATAAGTATCTATATCAATCAATCAATACATTATTCACCAAACGGTTTTTGAGAAATTTAACTATGCGTCGGTATTTAAATGAACCTATCAACATAAAATGTAGACAGGACTCGTTGTCGAACAATCAATTTTGTTTTGTCGCACAAAAATAATAGCCCGTGGAGGAAGCCTTCTCCCTTGTGACATCCACGGAGGCCGCATCGTGTGTCAGAATGCCGATAGACATCAGTTCCTGTCGCAACGCAATGCTAAAGTGATTTTTATTACATTCGATTCGGTTGCTTTGTTCATATTCCAGACTATACGGTAGCGATAACTCTTGCGGTGATGCGGTGAAAAATAATAATATTACACCTTGAATGTTACAAATGTTTTTCCAGATTTTGTTAGGGTTTTATTTTTCAATTTTCGTGTTAGAAGTATCAATAATGGATTACTTTTTCTATCTTCAATATTGATCATTAATTTTTTTTCTGTCAAAAATACTTTACTTTGAAACGAAAGAATTTACTAAATGTTAGTTTCGACCGAAACAGTATTTCCAGTCGAAACCGAAATTATAACAGAATATTCGGTTGTCATTCTAAATTCGGTCTAATTTTAAAGTTAAGCCTAAAATTAAAATTATTTTTATACCCTTAAATTATTATACCCTCCAGCCATGCAACTAATTCTTTCCTTTATATTAAAGGTAAATTCTATTTACGTAACTTTGCCTTCTGGTTTCAAGATTACTGAATTTCTATCTTATAGTTTCATTTACAAATGGCAACATAAGGAACAGGTAGATTTAAATTTTGGGACACATATTTTCCCACTTCGTTTATTATAGCTAAACACATTATTCATCAGCATCATCCACATAAAGTCTATATCTTTTCCAAATTGAACATGGCGTTACCTCGCATTTTCCCTGCATACTGTCAATCTCCACAAAGTCCCCTATCGAGTTGAAATTCCTGGGACTTTAGAGAATTCCACACAAATTTTAAACGGGGAAAGCTTCAAACTCAACGAGCGATGTTTGACTGAATTCGTTCCGAATAATATTCACCACAGCTTACCTTCGAGCTGGCTCGGACCGAGTTACAGATTCGGGCAAAATTGGCCAAAACCCAAACTCAAACTTTAGTGGGTTACAACAACAATTTTGTGGTTATTAATGTTGTACCAATTCATCAAATACAATGTCGCTCTTTCTTAGAAGTTTTTTTTTACATGCAACTAATTATAAATAAAAAGATCTACCGTCCTATCGACTCAATGACAGCCAAGATCTGTTGGAATCTTTCATTGAATTAAATTCGATCAACACATTTTCGTGTATTCAAATAGTGTTTAATTAATCAACTAAAAGAAGTGTTGACTTTATTTCTGAAAAGTTTAAAGTAACCTAAACGGTTTCAGTTTTTTTTTAATTTATTTATTTAAATTAAAAATTCACAGCTCGTATAAAATAGACATATAAACTAAACCGATACAAAAAATAAAGAGCCAAAAATGAATTTATCACTATTTAAAAGCTAAATATAAGACTACGTTTTTACATGTGTATTTGTGTGTGTGCATGTGTGTGTAATGTATATATATATATATATATATTTGTCGATATGTTTATGAAATATAGCTATGGATAAATGCTGTGGATAAATTTTGTATTATATTCCCATTAGATTTTTGCCGGGTGGTGTTGTCAGGCTAAGGATGATATTTTAAAGAGCGTATGAAACATATAGATATAAACAATTTTAATTAAAACCAGTATAAGTAAAATGTTGTTTGCTGCACGTGTTGTTGACAGTTGTCCTTTTTTAAGGTTTCTAAAGTTTGGATTGCATATAAAAAACGAAGCAGAAAGCCACATGGTGTGTAAGCACGCGAACGAAACTCATCTGCTTCAATCTGTCACGAAATCTGTCCTTATTAAAAAATATAATTAATGGATTTTTGCTGTAAACTAGTTTCTTTTAAAGAACAGTTTTGATTTTTTCAAATTTATAGTGTGTCAGTTATTATGCTAGCTGTGTGTGGTTAGTATTCCGACAAAGCTTAATAAATGAATAAATAAAATAATCTTATTTATAAAGTATTAAAAATACATAAGTACATGTAAAATTAAAATTTATGTTAATATTTTGAGAAACGAGTATTAAAAATCGTGGATGGACCGGACCACCTTCTTGCTATTGATTTACTTTTAAAAATGCGTAAGACATTTCTATTAGCATACTGTATATCTATACTAATATTATAAAGAGGAAAGATTTGTATGTTTATACGTAACGAATAAACTTAAAAACTACGGAACCGATTTGGATGAAATTTGGTATAGGGATAGTATGAAATCCAGGAAGTGACCATAGGATAGTTTCTATTCCGAAAATCCCACGAGAACGGGAACTACGTGGGTAAAATCGCGGAGAGCAGCTAGTAATACATAAAAACTGTAATCTGGACTGATTTTAATTATTGATCTTCTATATAATATAGTTTAATACACATAAAAATACATGTTTTTTATTTTTCCACTGGATTAAAAAGTACTGTTAAAAAGTACAGAATAGTTTAAATATAAGCAAAATAATAAAACATAAAATTTCATTCGAATTTAGTAATTCGGAAGATATGGCATACAAATACCGTTAATTTATTATTCTGTCATTTAGTTCGTTACTGTTTACCAATTTGATCAATATTAAGAACAATATTAGAGATAACACATTAAATACTTATCCAAAGATCCTCGTTCCCAAACATAAAAGAGGTAAAGTAAAGGAGCCTTCTAGTTCAGAAGCTTACACTTAGCCTATCACTTTTGTTATGAATTATGAGTTACTAATCAGTATTCATTATTAAAGAAAATATTAATTATCGTTTGTTAATTTTTAGTCTATTAAAAAAGCATTAATCCAAATTTTGATTAAAAGAACTAAAGATAATTAATAATAAAATTTTCAATTTACAAATATGCGAAATATAAAAATTTCACTTTATATTTGATTGACTTTCTTCTATTACTATATTGATCAAAACTGTTCTAAAAACAAAACTTCTGTTGTTACATTCATACAATTATTACATTTTTATAATAATAGTGAAAGTGCAAAACTATAAAATATCATGTGCGTAAAAAAACCACTGCAAATTTCTTCTACATTATAGGATCAACAATATGTGTAGGGTAATTAGTTTGAATAATTCATTACGACAACAAAGCCAAAAAATTGCTAGCAAATCCATGAAAGAATATGACATGGTACTGTAATTT
Organism: Samia ricini; assembly: GCA_014132275.2. Classification (NCBI taxonomy): domain Eukaryota; kingdom Metazoa; phylum Arthropoda; class Insecta; order Lepidoptera; family Saturniidae; genus Samia; species Samia ricini. Next base: position 24,816,566 of record AP028159.1, on the reverse strand, counting down.
AATTGAGATATTTTCAACTACAACTTATGGTTATACAAAAAATATGTTTTCAAGAGGATTCTATTGATTTAAAAATTCCGTTAAAAGATTGATAAAGTACGACCGGTGAGAGCAAACAGTACAGGAAAAAAACATATTTAGAATGAAATCAGCTCAATATATTTTATTTTATTAGAATTTTAGTTTATATAGAGAATCGTTTGAAAGTGCCAGTTAAACGTAAAGGATCACTGAACAGTGCTTTGAGATAGGCACTATGGCAAGCTTGTAATTTTAGATATCGAATCTCTGTTACCCGCCGAATACCCTGGCTCATCTCGACTCTATTGCGGATTAGAATGAAAATACAACGTTTCATTACCTTGTGTCTGTAATAGTGTATTTCATAATAACTGAATAAGAAATACTAATTGGTAGATTTAATTATTACATATTAGATTATATCTATATACAAACTAACCTGTTACGACGAACGAACGAACGAAACAAACAATGTTGTCAAATCTATACTAATAAATAAAATTGAAGTGTCTGTTTGTATTTTTTACTAAATACACATAAGTTACCTATTCCAAAAAATAATTTTATACAATTTATGTCTGTCTGTTTGTTTCGGGTAATCTCTGGAACGGCTGACGGAATTTGACGTGACTTTTTTGATAGATAGCTGAAGTTACCCCGGGTAATTTAGGGTATTTTTAATTTAGGACAATAATTAGGGTTCCACGTGAAAAAATTGAAACTCATCAAAAATTGAATAAAATCTGATTCAGTGCAGTTTTACGGGAAGTGCTTGAATTTATGAGAAATATTTTTACTTTATCTTAGTGTTATGAATATTAGGGTTCCCTATAAAAAAAATTAAATGCAGTAAAGAACATATGAAACGTGCACGTAGCCGCGGGCATACAACTAGTATTAAAATAAATCTATAGTTTGCAATCGTACTAGTCAAGAGATCGATGTTGAAATTACTACCCATTATTACTGCTATAACGCTGAGTTGCTTATAAACTTAATTAGGGATTTGTCACGTGCGCAGTTATAAAGAGAATTACAATGGGACATGAACCTAACAAAAGAGGAGGAAAGTTAATTCTTAAAACGACGACTCGTTAATAGCGTTTAGCATAAATTGTACACGCAATACACAATGAGAATCAGGAAAGCTGTAAGGAACAATTAAAAGAAATGACTAAGTAAAAGATTTGCGTATCTGATGATGCTAAGTACTATAACCCAACAATAAGGGTATCCGTCGTGCGATAAATATCCTTAACATTGATATGGTCATGCTGGTCAACGAATAGATATCACATTGATAATTACTTATGAACTGGATGGGTTACTGTCAAAGGTTTCTATTGTGTATATGCTATTGCCAGTCGAATCAGCCGCTATCATCAATTCCTTTTTCATTGATTTGTTACATACATCTATATTGTTCGATAACCTTTGGAGCTAAAAATTAGCATAATTTTTTAGCACCCTAACGTATGTTTTTCTGTATATAATCTAAAATTAAAGGATTGCTTGTAGAATATGTTGTACATTACTGAATAGTTTTATTGATAGTTTTGATTGTATCTAAAAATATCTATTGATTTTAAATAAACTTGAACGTTCAATGAAATGCTATTATTAGATACCATTTTTTAAAGTCAGTAGATTTTGATACAGTGGCAATTTATTTTCCCAACCGGTACTGGAACTCCGGGGTGTCTTTGTAAAACGTTTGCGGATGAAAGATTTTCCTTCCTTTATTTCACATGTAATTTATGACACTTCTTAGGTTCGCGATTTCCCGGGTTAAAGATTCTTATGGCTCATAAGCGAACGTTTTATTGCCGACTTATTCACATTTAAATTTTGTATTCTGTAACATTCATTGTTATTGTTTTGATCTTTCAACGTGAAGAGACATTTGCGGAGCCGTTTCTATTTTATAACTTTGCGATTAAATGCAAGCCGAGTGAGAGATCAAAGGGCCTTATGCATTATATTAAAGTTTTATCCGGTGGCGGTGCGCTGCCGGGCGGCTCGGCAATTTCCTTTTCAATTACGCCTGCTTGAAATAAAATACAATTTTTATTTGGTCGGTGGTAATTAAAAAGGGATTCTGTAATGAAAAGGTATACCGCCAGTTCCGGGCGCTCCTCTCAATTTCACTTCCGTGTGTTTGTTCCACGTGCCACGCCACGCCTTTGGGCTCTACACAGTGAAGGGTTGGTGACGTGAACGTTACGTGCGAGGGTGTGTCGTCAAACATTCCCTAAATCACAAATAAAGTCGTGTCATGGTGCTGCCTAATGTTAGTTCGGAATTGGGGTAAATTTGTATAGTCTAGTTACACTTATATGATAGGAAAATCACTCTTTATATGCACGACGAGAAATTGCTGCGATCTTAAGTTTTCTAAAAAATGTGATAAAAAATGATAAAGTCGCTGAAAGTAGATGATACTTTTATTGTGTTAATTATAATACAGGTGTAAAATGTATGCTGGTATTCCATAAATTTATGGAAGGGCTTTTAATTTAAAAGTAATTTTGTTACCATGTAAAACCGAGCTAGTTATTTCAAAATATAAACATTTACAGGTAGAAGTGATCGAGTAGTGGTCCAAATTAAATCATAAGAAAAATTATCTTCAATTTCATATTGATAGATTGATACCACTAAAACTCAGCTGTAGCTATAACACAAAAAAGAAATGGAAACAAGGGACAAAAATTACTTGAATCGTGTTAGGTATTTATAGATTATCTATAGATACAAAATATTTAAATCTATTAAGATTAACGCATTCTTGAATTCAAAAACATAATTAAGTATTGAAATGAAAACAGGTGAACTAGTTATACTTCGAACGGATACTAGAGTTGTTGCAAAACAAGGAGAGATTGCGGGAAAGACCTCACTAGACGGATGCGATCGATTAGTGATATGGCGTAGACAGGATCCACATCTTCCGGTGCCTCGGGAAATAAGGCCCAAGTTACTTCTTGCTTCAAGGTATTATTACTTATATTAATAACCTAAACTACAAGTCAAGCACTATGAGTTTTATTTAAATCTAAATGACATATTTATCTATGTAATGGAATAATTAATGTTGATATGCTTACGTTTAAAACAATCTTGTTCTTAGTAGACATATCTATCTATACTAATAAATAAAATTGAAGCGTCTGTTTGTAATGTCAAAATTATTTATTATTTTACTAAATAGATATGAATGTATATACAATACCTATACCAAAAACATATTTTTTAAAATTATGTCTAGTTGTTTGTCTGTTTGTAATGGGTAATCTCCGGAACGGCTGGACCAATTTGCATGGGACTTTTTTGGTATATAGCTGAAGTTACTTCGGGTAACTTTTAATTTTCGGAAATAATTAGGAATCTGCGTAAAAAAAAAATAAAACTCATAAAAATTTGCAAGTGTTACAATTTATCAGAAATATTTTTACCTTATCTTAAATACATACTACAGTACTAAATTTTTTTAAAGAAAATAATTAAGGTTCCGTATAAAAAAAATTAAAACGCAGTGAAGAATGTATGAAAAGCGGGTACAGCCGCGGGCACACAGCAAGTAATGTATAATAATCATCATCTACTTACCGAATCTCAATAATAACAGTATTTATGCATCATCAGTCGACATCATCATAGCCGAAAGATGTTCCACTGCTGGACATAGGCCTTAAAGAACTCTACAATGCCAGGTCTTGCCTCACCTGCATGCATCGGATTCTCGCGACCTTCAGCAGTTTGGGAGCCTGATCACGTTGCGTCTTCCAGTCTTGATTGCTAACCATGGGCTCCATCGCGCTTAGGGTCTACGGGCAATATGTCTCACTTTACTGCCACTTAAGTTTAACAATTTTTGGAACAACGTCTGGTAATTTGGTACTTCTTCGGATCTCCACATTCCTAATTCGATCATGCAGTATATAATTTATCGTATTTTCATGATTATAAACAATATTTTAATTATCGTTATGTTTCTTCTAATCCTTTTTTTATGCGAGTATTTGTTCTAATCTTGTTTTTCATCAAACTTAATACTTAATACATCACCTGTAAATGCAAAATATTTACAACAGTGCCTTTCTGTATTCAAATTATTTAAACTAATAAGAAACATAATTTTATCGTATTTTCACGAAGATAAATAACATTTTAACTATCGTTATGTTTTTTCTAATCCTTTTTTTATGTGAGTATTCGTTCTAATCTTTCTTTTTCATCAACCTCAATACCTAAAATACATCACCTGTACATGCCCAATCTGACCGTGATTTTAATTCCATGAGAAATGTTGATTAGTTGATTAGCCCTGGAAATAAGTGATTATTACTAAAATTATGACTGGCAAAAAAACTTTAATCAGCATAATTCATTGGCATCAGTGTGGTCAAAATTAAAAAATAAAATTTCATGTATCGTTTTATGCAGCTCAAAAAGTTACTTGAGTTAAATATTCTAGTACAAAACAGTTTTTATAACATGAAGTTTAAATTCGTTTTGAGATGTGAATAATACTCTTATTATGCGACTATAAATTTCAAGACGGACTTACTTCTAACATGAATAAAGTCAGGTAGAAGTACTACAAATAATACATGTGCATAAAACGGCAGACCCCCGGGGATATATGTAATGCTACGAAAACTAGCTGACGGAAACTCATGAAACTCAAATGCAAATCCAGTAACTCTACACTCAAAGCGAACAACATAAAACAAAATTTATGTGTAACTCACCTACAATATATATAAATTTACATATTTGATGAATTAACCTCGTGAATGCTCATGTTAAAAATTAGACCAAGTACCAAGATTACATAAATTTGGTAAAATTAATTTTTATATATGTGAATTTATTTATAACTCCTTAATTATGTTTATCATCTCACAGCTTTAGAGTAATATCTAAAAAAGCTGCAAGGTTGATGAAATTGTAGTCTTGAATAAAACTTTTATAACTTTACTGACGTACTTTTATTATCACAAGATATATAAACCAGTGTAGAGTAGACTGAACTAATGTTTTGTAAAAATTACTAACCTGAATTAAGTAGTAAATACAACCAAAAGTCAAGTGGCGAAATTGGCTAGTAAGTAATAAAAGAAAACAATAAATTATAACTAACTTAATATTGTGTTTGTTATTATATTCAAGCATATATTTCGGGAAATGTATAAATATATATATACTAGCGTTGTACCCGTGTTTCATATTCTTTTCACTGCATTTTTTTTACGAAACCCTAATTATTAGTCTAGATTTTTTCTTTGCTATGATAAGTCTATAGTACTAAGATAAGTGACGACTGATGCTGTTGTAATTATTGGTGCTTGATGACACGTTTTCAAACTCGAGGGTGTTAACTACACAGGCGGGCATTATTAGGTAATGACATACCACAATGCTATGATTTTTTCACGAGATTTTTCTTCACTGGAAGTTCATTACTGTAGAATGGGATAGGTGGGTATCTGACCTATGCCCATCGACGTGGAATTTGACCAAACCAGCACTATAATTTTGGTATTTACTAATGCGCCTAAACAAACCAGAAAATGTTAACAAAAAAGCGAAGGGAAGAAGGGAACTGTTGCATGTTTATCTGATCATTTATTTAGAAAGGTTTGTGTATTATAATAATAACAGTTACAAAGAACTAAGTAACTCCCAAAGTGAAAATAAGCTGTATAGGTCAGCTAATAAGGGCTTATAAATAAACACAATACATGAAACCAGACAAAGTTTATTTCACTCCATAATAATTATGACTTATTATGAAATGAAAAAGAAATTTGTCTTTTAAAGTTTCCATTACCTTATACCTTTACGGTAGAAATAATTCCCGAAGCTTTATTAATAATAAATTTATGAAATTAGGTGGGTACGTACTTTATTACACAGTCAAGATCAGCCACTGACCTTATAAAAAGCTGGCTTAAGCCGAGCCATATTAAGCTTTAATTTAGAAATACAATGAAATACTCAACGGGATCTTGAATTTTATGAAGAGATAATGTCCTCGAAACGTTAGCGACCCTCCCCGAAATATTCTAAGAAATTTGTGATTCAAATACGTAAAGCCGTTTAGAACGCCTAACAAATTAAAGGCGGGCTCGTTAAAGCAATAATTACTGATTACATTATGAAACAATACCCTCGCGTCAAAGAATATAGCCCTTTTTATCTAAAGTAACATTATATACCGTGATACTGAGAGGGTTGCGGGTGACTTTATTTAAAAAAAAAAAAAAAACATAATTTATCAACATATCACTTATGTGTACAGTATTTACTTTTGCATTGTATCGTAATTTCCAATTGTTTATTTAGATTTCATTTAGTACATCAGTAGAATAGAGTTTATAATCTATATTTTATAATTAGTATGAAGTTATATTACACAACTATTGTTAACATGTAGTCAACTTAACCCATATTATTTAAGAAAGCAATTTCAATTTTCATATTTTGTTTAAAAACAGTTGGAAAAGTGAATGCAAACAAAACTGGCTGGTACCTTAATAAGCGCGAGATGTCACGACAATACTAGAGGCTAAAATCTTTTATAATCCGACCTCCGCACTCCGGTAAAGAAAGAGGAACCGACCAAAGCTTTTTAAAAACTCGTCTCGAGTTTAGATTAGCGCCGATAGAGATAAGTCTGCTTGTCATCGTAGTCTCAGTTATATTTTAGCCCGAAAGAGTACCGCCGAGTAGAAAAATAAACAGGCAAAAGATTTAATCTGTGAGCGTTTCCCTGTCTGTTTAAATAGAAGTCACAAGAGACGGCGTCTTATCGGCGCGCGGCCGGCACCTATTTGCAGAGCCGCAGTCGCCGCCCGCACCACACCGCAGCCGTAACTTCCCTTGTTTGCAAACTTGGATTGGATCGCGCGTTCCACTTTCCCCAGGACATCCACAATCTAGTTTTATGACTTTAAAATGTTAGCACCGTGCAACGTCGCTGACCTAAACGGGTGATCATGGCTTTTAATCTCGCTTCGTACACTTCAAAACAAATTGCTTTGTTTGCAGTACGACGAAATTGTTTACACTGTTGTTATTTCGAGTTAACGGTTGATGCAATCTGTGTATGTAACTAGATTAAATACATAACAAATCAATAAAATATATGATAGACAGTAACTCTAAACAACTTTAATAATTAAATATTTTTATATGTATTTATTCAAAAAACATGGAGAATTGAAGGATATTGCCAAGTAAAACAATGTTAGTAAAAATTAAAAACTTATGAATATCTGAATCCAATAAAACTATCGTTACTAATGAAAAATTATTTCTGATATTATGAATTTTAATGTCGTATTAACATATTTTATCAAAAATAATGCAGGAATAATATAAAATAATGTTAACGTTTATACTTAAATAACAAGAGTATAGAAGTTACAACACAGACTAAAAACAACACGGCATAAAACAGGAAAATGTTTTTGTAACAAAAGCAGATTTTAAGAGAGTATGTGTGAAATTTCAAAAATGATGTTTATAAATATAAGTTAAATCAACTAAAATAACATTATTTAACATAAATTTCGTATTAAAACCCTCTATTAAATAAAATGATAATAACAAACAAACTATACAACCAAGATTGTCATTTGTTTTCAAGATATGGTTTGCCGCGTATTATTTCTTATAGAATTTCTATTATCCAGTTAATCTAGGCCAAGTGATAACCCTGATAATAAAATGAAATGACAATACATAAGAATATAGATAATGCATGTTTGGCGGTGTTACGACTTAAGATAATTCTCAGAACCGTTCGGGATTATTGAACTGAATGTGACATCGCAGTGGGAGTCCCGCTTTAACAATGGTATTCAATAGACGTTACCACAGCGCGAGTGACTAGATGAATGTATAAATGACTTTGACCAATTGATTTTTAACACCGCTTTGTCCGCCGACAGAGAGCGATGTCATGTCGAGGTTTTGCTGTATTTGCCTATTCTTTTTCCGTACTATATTTATCAGTTGATGCCGAACTTAAACCACGTACCTACGGTTAGTGTTCGTTGATTCCTGATGAAGTCAAAAACTACTGTAGTTCATCTGTTCCAGTGAGGGCTTTGAAAATATGCGTGCTACACGAGTTGAAATTTCTTATGTACTACTAACAACTTGATAGACAATAACGTAATGGATGATCCACACGCTTTTCATATATTATATTATTACGTTGTCATTGCGTTCCAAAACGATAGGAAAATTGACTAACAGAATGATATCAGACATCATAGTACCTTTGACTCTTTTGATCATTTTTATCAACATCTTCAATAGTGTATGTGTTAAATAAACTATGATTTAGTAGTTAAAAGCCCGTTTAACCTCGACGTACAGAACATTTATTTAAAAATGAGAGTCAACGTAAACAGTGAAAATGTAAACAGACGCATTGGTAGACATATGTTAGTACACAAGTGCAGGCGCAATGTGTGTGCTAGAGGGAAGAAGCGAGGGGTGCGCGGTAAAGGGAGGGAAGGGTCTGATGAGCTGTTGTTTGGAACATAAAATTATACGACACCAATAAATTCTTTGTTTACTCGATAAAAGACCATGCCTGATCCCTATAGAAGAGCTATGACTACCAACAATGGTACTAGATTTTCTGTAGTTAATATCTACATAATTGCAAATGTACTTAAAAAATAGATTATTTATCAGAACACCAAAAGAGTTTAAGCTAATATTCAATAGATTAATGGTAATTCAATAATATTTCATAACTTTTATTTCATTATTAGCTAATTCTTATGTCTTCGTTCGAGTAATATTTACTTTTGATGATTTCCAGAGAATCTCGATTAAAAGTGTCTTCTATTATTCATTGTAATTTCAATTAATTCTGAAGTTTGAACACATTTAGAAAAGAATAATGATAAGTCTCATATTAATCTGAAAACTATATTTAAATTGATTTAATAATTTTCATTCACGTCCTTAAGTGACATGGGTTCTACCAATTATTTTAACATACGCATATGGATACAGAAGATGGACCCTTTACATCTATAAAACGAAAATTATTGCATTAACAAAAGAAGAAATAAAAATTGAAAGCAAACAAAGGGATAGGATCCTTTAAACAAACTAGCTTTATCAAATCACTCGACCTACAAGACGCTCAAATAAGAAATGTCAACTCTTTACAAGATAATGCCTCTTATCTCATACCTGAAGATGCGTTAACAATGTAATCGTTGGCAGATGTCTCAGCAAAACAAACATCACGGTAAATCATTACAGCTAAAAAAAATATACTACACAGTGCGTACCACAATAATAAATCGTAATCATGACATAAGTCGTGGCACAAATTGTTAATGCTGCGTATTATGCCTTGCCAACAATGACGTATTGTAAGGAATTTGGGAACCATATGGAGACAAAACTTACAAAAATGTCATGATGTTTGTTTTTTATTGTGGCAAGATACGCAGGGTATCACTCTCTAATATTTTGTCATGCATGAAAACCCTTGGGTAGTTTTTTATAATACATTTTTATGCAATGTATATGAGTGTAAGTATATTTTTATTGACAATACTTTTTTGATAAACAAGATTTCTCAGCTCAATATCAGTCTGGTTTGTAATTGTGAAATTACTTCTTATGTAAATCTAAGACAAAGAAAAGGAATTGATAGCGACCAATAGGTTCATATTGAAGTCATATAACTAAATACTATCAATATCTACAAAAAAATAGACATGTTTTTAAAGACTTCGTCTGTACCTATTAGGAACTTTTTATTTTTCGCAACGCTTAGACTAACGTGAAACCCACGTTTCATTATTTGTTATTTTTGAAAATAAGAAGTTTATGTTATTATTTTTAACTAAATTTGTTTTAGTTAAAACACCTTTTCATACTAACTTTACAAGATATACCAAATATACTTTGCTTTATTAAATAAACAATTGTGTGCTTGAGTTACGCAGTTTATGCAATGTTTATATTCAGATGGTAAATCCCCTTTTCATAGTTTCTAAAGGATCGGTACTACTACCTGGTTACAGATAAGTTGCAATATACCTTGAAGGGGATTACGATTCGTCCTTCAGTCGTCTTTATCCTTTAAAGGAGCCGATATTGTTTCTTATGCGCGACCACTTCCAAGACGGTCTTCTTTCCTAACATAGAATCCGGAATATTTGATTAGGCTGCATCCTTATTTGGCTTTGACGAGCTATTAAGCATTTTCTGCGTTCCGATATTTTCTTACAAATGCATTATTGATGATCGCTTTGTCTGTCTCTGCTTGTTGAATTTATCGGGATTTAAGATGAAATAGAGCTTGTTATAGCAAACTTTTATTTATAATCATTTTACTTAAGATAAAAATGTTTAATGAAGCAACATTTTAAGTGTAAATTTACTTATGATACCTACAAAGATTTGTATAATAATTTTTATCTTGTGGTTTCTTGTCTTTTTTACATACATTCAGATATGGTCCTTTTATGTATTTTTTAGAAATACATTACAGAAATACGGTGTATCAGTAGATTGAATTATTGATGTATATTTATGTTTTAATAACAGAATTATTGCTAATTATTGTTTACATGGTATTTAGATGTCCTAATTTTCTCGATTTTATTATTGTACGGGGTTTGAGTTTACGGCCGTGTTATTAGTAAAATTCGAGCTCGCCCACAGATGTCGCAGTGCTTGCAACGTATATTGTCCCTCTGTAACCTCCGGGCTACGCACCAAAAAACATACCAGACCAGAAAATAATATAATAGGCCAGATGTTCAATAGAAATATGTTCTTTCTTTCTTCTCGTTGATATGCGACAGGGAATACAAAAGGTTCTAGTTAATTCACGTATATTATTTACGATTCGTTTCAGCTCTTTAGCGGAGTCGATAAGATCAATTTGGTGTAGACTCAACAATGTCTCATATTACTATTGTGAAGAGAATTAGCTCGATTCCGATCGTTTCAATAGAAGTTGTTAATATGTTATAATGTTGCTTATAAGTATACTAACTCTAGATAAAGTTTATTTCTTTTCATATTTGTTTCTTAAGAAATATATTTTATTTTTGTTGAAAATGAAAACTATCGAGTTTTGGTACTTATTATGTACGGTCGCAACTACATGTTGCTTATTCTATCATCACGAAAAATATAAAACTCCAGTATTCATTTAATCATTGATTTTGTATAACAAGGCTTTTTAGTCTATTCTAAAAATTCTACCAGACGTAAGAATTATAACTTGTATCTCTAAATGCATTTATAGAAAATTAAAGTAATTTGCATTGAAACAATTGGGCTATATGCCCATAGTTCATTCATCTGACAAAACAGTTTTATAAAATACTAGCTGCGTGCCCGCGGCTGCACCCGTGCTTCATATATTCCTCAGTGCATTTTATTTTTTTATACGGAACCCTATTTTTTGTTTAGTACTAAGATAAATTAAAAATATTTCTCATAAATTTAAGCACTTGCCCGTAAACTGTGCATTGAATCGGATTTTATTCAATTTTTTATTAGTTTTAGTGTTTTTATGCAGAACCCTAATGATATTAAAATTGAAAGTACCCTAATTTACCCGGAGTAACTTCAGCTATCTACCAAAAAAAGTCTCTTCAAAATCCGTCCAGCCGTTTCAGAGATTAACCTGAACAAACATACAAACAGACAAAACATTTTAAAAATTGCATTTTTACTATACTATAGTTATCGTGTATACATTCATATCTATTTAGTTAAAAAATAATTTTAACATTACATACAGACACTTCTATTTTATTTATTAGTATAGATGAAACGTTAAATGTTATCAATCCTTACATTTTTGTGAATATCCAATTGTCATAAAATAAGAATTAACAAAAGCACCCTATCATTGATTTTTAAAATATTACTTGGTTGTATAGAATCTTATTTTTCTAAGGTCACGAGTTATTTCAATGTTTTCTTTATTATTTCAAAAAATGTTATATTAGCTAATGTATTTGTATCAGGATAATTTTATTAGTAAAATATAAATATTTCAACATCTTTAACATTTATTGCACAATTAAATCGTGTCCTTAAACAATAGTTCGGCTCTAGTTTTCGTAAATTGTAAACGCAAATAATAGAAATTGTCTACAACTAACTGTTATTTGAAAGGTCGCTCAATCACTCAAGGACACGGAGACAGTTCAAACACAAATATTAATTAATGCGGCTATTCCGGCTTACCTAATTCGAGAAGTCCTTCGTATCTAAATAAACAATTAAACTAGAGAAGTGTCAGGAGAGGGTGGAGGTCCGAAGGGGGTTTCAGAATTACCAACAATTACTTTAATAACGATAAATGAATGTTATAGTACAATGTAAAGTTTCTAACGAAAAAGACTGCTAATTAATCTTACTTCTTGTGTTATTTGTGATCAGTTTTAAGATGGCTAATTTACCCCATTTATTTCTAAATTACACCTTTCCATTATTCTCATGGGAAAAATACTAGCGGTGGTTTCCCATTGCCTTCTGCTCCAGTACTTTTAGAGGTTATTTAGACCTCAATGCTGCTGTAGCTTCGTCTATTCAACACTCCAACTGGAGTGTACGACTAAGAAAATGAAAAGTTTCTAAGTCATTCTTCCAAAGTATAATTATTAGATTATCAAAAACCATTGTTGCCAAGTTATCAGTGCAATAATTTACAATGCAATTCCATAAGTAATGTCAATTCTCTGTTATACTTAGCATGTAAATTCGTTTATATTTTCTACAAAACTAGGTATATTATAAACCGGGGTATTTCGCATATATTGAAATTTCTGGAATAATTATATAAATTGTTTGAAACCAAAATGTTTTTTTTTTTGTTAATTTAGTTTAGAAATTATTCATTGTTTGGTTAGATTTGGATGTTTTTAAAAGAAAAAAATATGATGTATATTGAAGCGAAGCCTGTTATAAATAGGATCAAGCGTGTGCCTGACGAACCGTGCAAAATGATAATTAAGAGAAACCGCTCAGTCATCGTTAATGCGATAGCCGGTCGTGTAAAATACAATACCGTGTGTTTACGCCCAACAATATCTACCCATAGTCGATGACTTTTAATAAAATTTCTGCATTCAAAAATGCAAATAAACGATCAAACCTTTAGAAAAGTGTTAACTTGACATTTCATATAATTAAACAAAGGAATTTTAATACTACTCATTTTAGTTTATGATGATTTGAAAACTTTCAGCTCCGTTTTTTTTAGGACAAATTGGCATCGTCAAGTTCGTTTAAGTTACGATAAGATAAAGAAAAAAAAAACAGATAAAAAGCTTAATTTAACTAATCGACGACTTTTGTTATAAATTTCTTTGAACACCTACCCTGGAATGTACCTACACTTTTTCGGAAATTTAATTTAAAGTTTGAAACAGTTTTTGGATTTAATTATGTGTTAATCTATCTTAAATGATCTAAAATATATCTGAAGACACTTTAGATATCGCGAAGAAAATTAATTAAACAGTATACATTTAAAATATTATTTACCAGTTGTTGCAAATGTAGAGCTTTATCCCTTATATTTTGTCTTATTACATTTAAACTATTTCATATTTAATGATTCATTCGGGAGATTTTGTTTTTTGACGATTCGTTTTTTCGTACATACACATATGTTCCATAAATAATATCGAACGAATAATATTTCAATATACATTTAATGAGCAAGGTTTCTGATCTCTCCTTTTATATTATCATCATTAGATGAAAATTGTGGTCTTTCTGTGTGTGTGTATGTGTGTAGGTGTTTTTATAATTTTTTTATCTCATTCACCATTTGTCCATCCATTCAAAATTCAACACAATTTGCTTAGAGATGTTAAGTAAACATATGTTCTCGTAAAGTTTCAGATTTTTATTAGTCTGAGCATTAAATAACGTTTGACAATCTATTTTATAATAGACTAGCTGTGCCCGCAACTTCGTCCGCGTGTAATAGTGACTTTGGGCAGCATTTTTTGGATGTATCTTTGGGTTTATTTTGGATTATAATCACCGCCGTTACATCGTATAGCCATTGGGGAACATAGCATACAGGCTGCTAGGATTATTAACACGTGACAAAGCCACATAAAGCTGACCGTGCGTAACAGCTAATACTTTGATCCACATCCACAACTTTTAGCGTCTGACCATGGGCTTTATTAATTGTCATCGCAAAACTGGTCATAAGCTCACTGAAAACTGGACTCGTTTAAAATTAAACGGAAAATTGTTTGGAATGAGAGGAACCCGAGGAATAAATACACTATCACCTGTTAAAATCTCTGCTTCTATCAGGTTTCGCAGGATCAGAAATTTAAAAGTGAAAATTTTACTTTCACTCATGTAATAATTAATCGCAAATTAATAAGTTGTTTTTGAAACATAAAATTTAAATATAAAAATTAAGAACTTGTATAAACTTGTATTTACAGTTTAACTAATAAGACGTGTTTACCTAACTTAAAAACAAATTAACCTATACCATATATACATACAATATGTATTTACAAACCCTAAAAATATAAATAAATGAAATATGCAAACAGTCAGTGTTATCGAATGCAACGAAAAGCGGCCCCCCGGCTCTCGGCGTACTTTATATCTACATATATAAACAACTTACGATTCCAGCCTAACCTGAACCCTATTTCATATGAATGATGATATAAATCTGAGGTCAACTTAAATTGGAATTAAAATTTCCGAAACTGATCATTTTAAACTTCTATTTATTATCATATTATTATTATTATATGATCATACTTTTATATAAACCATTATTATGGAGTTTAGTAAAGTTTCAGTCAATGCATCTGAACAGAGAAAGAATTTAGATAGAATAAATGTTCGACGTGATTTTTTAAATTGACATAACTTTTTTATTTATGTACCGATTGACATGAAACAAACACTAAATGTTAAGTGAAGCTTACCAAAATACATTAGTGAAAACTACATCTAAATCGGCTAAGCCGTTTCTGAGATTAGCGTACACAAACGCACAGACAAACAGACAAAAATTTTAAGAATGCTTTGGGTGCTATTTGCGTTTATAAAGGTCCTAATAATATTTTTTCTCATATATCTTTCATGTACAGACAGCGATCCGTTACATTTTTATTATATGTATGTATAGATGAATGATAAATAGATGACCTTGTGAACTCTGTTCAACGTTTCTGTCATTAGTTTAATCAAGCTCAGAATGATACTGAGGCAGTTAGAGGCAGTGAAGTAGCGCCTAGTGGTTCTAAAGTGTCATTCCGCTAACACATTGTCTAGCGTCATTGTCTACTGCGGCGGTTCTCGTTACACCGACGTTCATCTTTTTATTTACGCCAAAGTGCACTCCTCCTCTGTCTCGACGAGAGCTGAATTAAGGTTCTTCACTTTGATATGGGACCATTCAACCCGAGAATATCGAATTACGCAGCGCACTGGGCGCTTTGTTGACTCAAGTAACCGCGTGATATTACTTTTGTGCGAAGGGATATGACACTCATGAACGTCTCATTGTTAAATCTCTTTGAAAAGAAGCTTTATTAATAATGTTATATTAAATTCTTATGCGTGATACATGTATTATAATACTAACTAAAAAACTATTATACTTCTTGTAACGTGTTTGATAATTATTACTTCAGCGTGTTTTGGAAACCAATAGAACACTCTAGTGAGATTATAAAATACTATTGGCTTTTTAACTATATTTATTAAATGGTAATTACCGAAGATTGTTTCACTGATAAATTTATTTTCTTATAACATTGTATCTTGGAATTGAATTATTTGATGGAATGTTAGTCTAGCGGTAGTAGTTTCGTTTTTTTTGCTCCTTAATTTGCGTTCTTGGTATTTATTGTGTAACTTTGGTAGCATATTATGTGATACAATTGAAACACAGCAATAATTGTGGGGTTCCACAAATTGTTTTGGGTAGATCTAACAAAATTATTGCCCTTTTGCTAAAGCGGTGTATAAAATTTAGAAAAATTTCATATAAATATAATCACAGAATTGTATACACACAGTTACCATTAATTAAAAATAAGTTTGGAATTTTGATAACATAGGTAAATTAAAATTTTCAATCTTTCTGCTACGCTACATACGCTATAGATAAGTATATAATTATATAACTTTATTAGTAGTATAAATACAGAGTAGTTTTTTTTTTAATTTAGCTTACACAAATATCTTATTTACAATATCAATGCGAAGAACGTTCGTGAATAGTAGCTTATTACGCGGCCGGCAACGGAAATTGAATCTGTAGCTACGCAGTTTCCGGTCGGGAGTTTCGTTTCCCATTCACTTACTCTTGAACAACCTTCCGTTTTACCGTTTACATTTTATTGTCAATTTAAATAAGCGTATAAATAATACAAATTTACGTAAAATTCTGTACATACTGTTATAAGTATACTCAAGTTATTAAATAAGCTTAAACTTCATTTGGAGATAATGTAAGAAATGAATAAAGAAATATGATTCAGGAGTAAGACATTAATAATATACCAGTAATGAATTACTAAGATGATAAATTTCAATCCTTTAAAATGTTAATTATTAAGAGTTATGAAAATGAAAGGAATAATGTACAAATTAATTTAATATATTCGTGTTATTCTTGTTGTACTCTTAGTTTTAATATAACAACAAAAAAACACTTCGATGCTGATATTATTTCATATTAAAATAAAATATCAAATTTATATTATTATATATTAAAAGAGAAAGCATTTGCAGGTTTTCTTTCTTTCATTTCAAAAAATAATTAATGATGACTGGGTACTATATTTAAGTTAATTTCACTGTATACTACTATGTAGAAATAAATTTTCATTTAAGATTCTATTTATATCTTAGGTTATTTTCGGAGATTTTTTTGCGAGTGATTCTTATTTAGATAAACTTTGTGTAGAATGCACAAGCCGATTCAGATCATTTAACCCGGGCTTACCACTCATTCTATTAGGACTTTTGTTTCACCATTGATTAATACATTAATTTATAACGTCATTTAAAATGAATATGCGTGTAGTCCGTCGGTCATTGTTTGGCATCTGGCGAGCTGAAATGTTCGTGTAAATGTACGTCATTTCACAAATTGATATCATACATCATTCAGTACATATTGAATTTAATTCAAAAAACAATCTTTTCAGAAGGATGTTAATCTCGATAACAGATAAAAGCATTTACATATAATGTGCATCAGTTCATTAAAGTGTACCAAACGCTGTTTTTAATAGATCGTTAATATATTTCATGCATAATAAACGGTCAATTGTCTTTCTATATCTTTACCGGATTCTAATTTCAAAAATTTAAATCACTGATCGGTGTAAATTTAATTATAATCAACGTTCTATGTACATGACTACAGGCACACTATTATTAGGTACATTAAGCTTATTTGATAACATATTGTGTATCCGAAATTGATAGTCTAATATTAACTTTTTAGTTATTATTAATATCTCCAAATTCAGTTCACACGTAGGAGTTAACGAAGGAGATCTCAATATGATAACAAATTTGTTTAACTTGGTTAGTTAAATTTGTAACCTAATAGAAATACAGTTTCGTGGTAAATATCCTAAAATGAATATTTTGGTTAATAAACTTTGTTAGGGATATGTAAAATTTACATATTTTTATTAGCTTTCCGAATAAATGTATTTAATGAATAAACTAACAACACTCAGTGGAATTCCATATTAAGGTTACATCCTCTATCCTCCATCCTCCATCCTCCATATACATTACTATACAGGTATGAAAGATAATATAAACTTTACAGAAATCATTATAAAATTGTCACTAAAATAGATAACGTTAATGTTAATTTAAATTGAGTATGTAGTTATAACCTTTTTTTATTTATATGTTTTTTTTTTATTGATATCGAATCTGATATTGATATGACTGGGTCATTGGCCAAGAAATTAAGCTCCAGCTCAAGAATGTTCTGTAGAAAAGTCTAGTCAATAGTCCCTGTAATCGAAGAGCGTGCATGAAAGTAGACAAAACGAAAGACGTGTGCCAGGATGCAGGTGGAAGGATGTAATCTCAGCTTACACTTATGATAGAAAGCCGTGAGGTATGGATATGTATGTTTGTATCAAACCTTCATGCTGATAGATTGCCGGCTTCTTTCTGGAGGTTCATAACGGAATCCAGTTAGGTTGGTTTTTCGATCCTGGGTTTGGGGATATTTTCGCATTCCTCCAGATAATGCTATGTAACCTTTACCAGGATTCAATGTAGAGAGAGCACACTATGACACCTAAATCTCCGATATGGGTCCTTTAGTCCTCTAAAGTAGAAACTTATTATTGACTAACCTTAATAGTTTTAAAAATTAGTTATTCAATAAATATAGACTGAAACAGCCAAATGTTATAATTCTAAAATAACTAAATAAAATATATAGAAATATTTAAGAGGAAAAATAGGTAAATCTATACTAATAAATAAAATCGAAGTGTTTGTTTGTAATGTCAAAATTATTTTTTTTAACTAAATAGATATGAACGATATGATACCAATACCAAAAATACAATTTTCAAAATTTTGGTCTGTCTTTTTTTTACACGGAATAGGCTCAGTGCTTTTACCACAATCTCACCTGATGTTAAATGATGATGTGGTCCAGGATGGTAAGCACACTGAGCCTAGAAGTACTGGTTGTCAAGTGATGCTGCGGGAACACACCTATAGGTATTTGGCGACAAGTTTTCAAACTTGAGGGTGGTAGCTACCCAGGCGTGCATCATTAGAAAATTCCCTACCACTATGCTATGGTTTCCTAACGATGATTTCCTTCACCGGCAGCTCAGACAGATTTTAGAGTAGGATAGGTGGGGATCGAATACGCGTCGATTGACGTGGAATCCGGCCGCACTGCTCACAGCGTCATCATAGTCTTTCCGTATGTATGTTTATTCCGGGTAATCTCTGGAACAGCTGGAACGATTTGGTCGGGACTTTTTCTGACATATAGCTGTATTTACTCCGCATAACGTAGAGTATTTTCGATTTCCGCGTAAAAACAGTAAACCTCAAGAAATTGTGAATTAAACCCGATTCAATAGTCAGTTTTACCGGAAAGTCCTTGAATTTATGAGAAATATCATTAACCTTATCTTGGTATAAAACATTTTAGCGCAAATTAAAGCGCAGTAAAGAATATATGAAACAAGGGCGACTACTGCAGATATCTTGTAGCATTTCTCGTCATAGCTACATGAAGATATTAATCATCTAATTGAATACCATAGTTATTTTATTCACAAATTATACAATTAGTAGCTTTGATAAGAATTACAAGAATTCTAGATTTATTTAGATTCAATCGATCTTTCTTTTTCTTTAAAGTTGTAGTCCATGCAACACACAATGCCACACATCGTAATAAAACTACGGTGATACTAGTACAAATTAACTTACTGTAAATACATATACAAATAGATATTATGAAGAGTTGTTCAAATATGTGTTCATTATTGAGGTGATTTATTTAATTTATTAAAAATGTCTTGTTTTAAATACCATTTCCAATAATGTAAAGATTACATTACATTCTATTCGTAAATTAAATTTTATCTACGAATTCGGAAGCATTCATACTGTAAAAATATTAAACAGCGTTATAATAATTCAAACATATCTCTTGAATAACTTTTTGGTTAAATTCCTCACCTAGATAGAAGTTTTGTGATTGTTACGAAGCGGCCAATATTGAAGCAATATCCCACTTATAAATTATTTCCGACGACAATTTTGGAACGTCGCTTACTGGAAATCGACAATTTCTTTGAAATAGGGCCAATGTGCTTTCGTCGAGAACGCCGCAATGTTTAAGAGAAGCTACAAAATGTAAGGAAAAGTGGTGACGAATATGGCTCCGCGCCAAAACTCGCCACGCGTCAAAATGATCCCAAATATATTTATTCCACTTAATTTAAGATATAAATATACAACGATAATTAAAATTTAAGGTATTGAAAATATTAAATATGCTCGTGTTATTATATTTTTTCTTTTTTAGAAGTGATATCTAATTGGAGGATCTCAAGCGGCACAAATATGCAGTTTATTTCATGAATTAAGAGGATGAAAAATTGACTATTAATGTGTCGAGTACCCATAAAAATAAGACAATAGGAAAACAATGGAAAGCTGGCGTAAACGCCCCGTAAGTGCTCAAGGGGTTAATATAATTATTTTCAATATTTTACTTTTGAATTATGTTTCTAATTTATGTTAAACAATTAATATTTCTTTTTGCAATCAAACAAAACTGCCTTTGTGGTCAGCGTATTGCAATTACTAGCATTTGATACAACATAAACAGGCCCTGAGGAAAGGGCCTTTCGAAGTTAATGAATGTAAGAGTGAATTGATATTTGTGAAATATTTTTAATCTGAGATAATGTTAATATAAAAATATTCACAATCTTTTTTTCTATACAATATCATTGTATAAAAAAGACAAGCTGTCAAATAGATTATTTTTCGGAAAAATGTTAGTAAAAATTAAAAAGGATTTTTTTATTCTTAAGGCAGATGACACTAACGAGAAAAATAATAACAATTAATAGCTGGTGTATTAAAATGATTTTTAGAGATAAAACACATTATTTGAGTCGTATAGAATTACATACAATTCGTACGTATACAATTTAGCTATCTACAATCGTCAACAAAAAAAAAAACGTTAATATTGGTTTATTTTCAAACTTTGTGCTGCCAACTTCATGTTACCCTATAAGTAAACTACCTATAGATTAAAATACAGTTTATACATCAATCATCACTGAAATACTTTAAAAGAAACAAAACATATTTTTCCACTTTGCCAAAAATGAGTTGAAGTGTAGATAACCGCTTTTGATTCTATGCTACTCATTTGTAAAGCACCCAATGCGCAGTTAGTCATTAAACAATTTAAAACGCAATAGGAGAACTGAACTATTATTCACAAACTACAGTTTAATTTATTAACTCAAATCATGACCGCCTTTTATACTCACATACTAAACAATACAGATAATTACATTTTCAATTATCTAATATTGTATATTCGTATGTAATCAAATAAAATATTCAGATTAACAAACGGAGTATAAAATTTGTAGTATTTTGATCCCTTCAAAAAAAAACAATTAATTTCATTTTAAAATTTGTGAGCACGTACCTGAATTTCGATTTTCTATCTGCGCTTTTTTTAAATTCAACGCATACAACGATGTGTCGCCGAGTCAACAGAATATGTTTGTTCATCGTGGCTCTGGTGTGAGGACTGCTAAAACGTGCTGGTCGATTGGCCAACACTGAATTGTATCTTATATAACATTTTAGTACTTTTACAATTGTTGTACATAATGTTATTTAGTTATTAAATAATGCTTTGGGGTTAACTCTTTACGTTATCCAATCCTGACCAGAAATGTTTTCGATTAAACGGAAGAACACTCAAATTGTCTGATGGTAGCCGCCATGTGTATTTTTTTTTACGGTATAGGCTTAGTGCTTTGACCACAATCTCACCTGATGTTAAGTGAAGATGTAGTCAAGGATGGTAAACACACTAAGCCTAGAGGTACTAGTTTTCAAGTGATGCTGCTGGAACACACCTATTGTTATTTGGCGGCAGGTTTTCAAACTTGAAGGTGGTAGCTACTCAGGCGGGCATTATTAGAAAATGCCCTACCACCATGGTTTCCTTACGATGTTTCCCTTCATCGAAAGCTCAGATAGACAGCAGCTCATACTACAAATCCGAAAGCTGACCTGGAGGATGAAGTAAGGCTTACACACCGAATCTTCCCGCCACAATCGAGAAGGCAAGAACCGTAGAGCCCATATCTGCAAAACTATAGTTCCCGTCGTCTGGGAATATTTCTTTACCCGTCAATGTACACCATGGCCACTGCTCAGGACGTGCTCGGATCTCCAATTTTAGAGCACGCCGCTGCCACTATACAGTGACACTATCATGCATTACCACAACAAGCAATACTACATACACTTCACATTCCTGCACACTACATGCAGAGCAATAAGGTATTTTGAGATTTGTATTTCCTCTAACCACGATCCCTTAATTGCGCAAGGCAAATCCCGTGGAGCCCAAGCCGAGGGCTGTAACACCTTCGTATCCTTGCACTTTCTATCACTTACTCCAAAATTTTGATAAAGCAATATCATTGAAGTCAACAGCACAGAAAGGTTTCTGTTGAGGCAACCTCCCAATCTTAGTTGATACCTCGTACGCTTATATTAGCCAACCGATAAATAAATCATAATCTTTCTTTGTTTAAACTTTTTAACATCGTATAGAGCCAAGTGGGAGGTTATTTAGTAATTCGTATTTAATTTCTAATAACCTTCAATGTTCAAATTCTGCTTACAGTCACGAGGACAATCAAAATTCAGCGAAATTTAAAATACGCAGTACCTCTTGATATTTAATAGTAAGAAAATCAACCATTACGTGTAAAATACCTTTTTTAGTTTATACAACTAATCACGACATGCTTACTGAATGATACTGTACTTGCAATATTCCTTTAACAGGATATTTCCAATCAGCATCTGACGTCGTAAAGAGATTCTAATAACATTCAAAACTCGTCCCGCGAGACTCAGTGTCTGTTTAATTACAACCACGGCCGGGACACGCCGTACCCACCATCACAACGGATTCATTTTTTTTTTAGTGACAAAGGACGATTAAAAAAGTTCGTAATGAAAACCGTCCTCCGAATGCAAACGGTGGATTCACAATCAACAATCAAAATTTCACTACGATTGTATTATTCGTAGTTAACATACGTTTGTAAAAAAATTACGTATTGTGTGGACTTTACGATGAAAGCAGCACATATCTATTTTATCTGTGCATTATTATGAGGATATCCTAGCGCCATTTATTGCATACAAACGTAGTCCCCTGTTTCCTCCTTGGATAATATTATGCATTATGGTATATATGCGTGCATTATGGAAAATATTTTTATGCTAAATAATATTTATTCACCACCGACATGTCTGTACGTTTTGATTTGTTCCATAAATTAGTTATTGTAGAAACTAGGAGCCTTCGAAAATGAAAAAATGCTTGATTTTACCGTAATTTACAGATGCTCGTCAAACAAATTTGATGGATAAAATTAAAAAAAAAACAAAAAGTACAGGCATAGTCAAAGTCTTCATTAATTTAAAACTAGAAGAAAATAATAATCGGCTCAGTTTTGGAGGAGGAAACGACGTACTACAAATGATGTTTTCGTCTATATTGCATAGGTAAAATCAGCTTGAAGTGCAGTTATCCATTTAGTGATTTATGATTCTTTCTTTGGGACGCAACGCGATAGGAATATATTTTATGACCATATAATTTCTGTATATTCTGTATAATTCAATATCTACTTTTCTGACCGCATGTCTTCTTAACTTATTTCTAATTTATTTTTACATTTAATATATTTACATTTTTTCGTATTCATACAATGCCCAAAAATAGTAAACTGGAAACGAATGGATGGTTTCCTCGTACTCGTACCTCGTACGTTAACTCGTATCACGGTTTACGGTAAAGTAATACAGATTGGTAATAAGTAAATTAATGTTTAAACTCGAACAAAATTCCTTACATGATTATTGCTATTAGTGTTAATTTTGTTAAAAATAATTTTAAAATACACATATTGAAAGTAAATACATAACTAAATCACATGAGTATGGTAAATGTTATGGGAAAAATAAAGAAAGCAGCACATTTGTTATAAAAATAAAATAAGCCTGGTTTTTTACAATAAGGTTAAACCAGGCTCTTCGAAATTTAATGAATCACAATGCATTAAGCACAATACAGTTAAGATTCTTGAAGATACTTAACACCAATTAGCATAATTATATTGCAGTAGTACAGAGATGAATTCTGGAGTTAGTAGCAAAAGGTAAATAAATCGACGCATACCGTTCAAAGCCAGCTTAACTGACTATTACGGAGTTAAACTTTCACAATCCCTCTCGCCTGACACAAAGTTATTCACCAAGGCTATTCTCTAATTAACTCTATTTTGACATCAAAACGGAAATATGAGTTGAATGGTTTTTGATAAAGTTTTTCTTTTAGTGTTTCTTGAAAATACTGCATTTTTTATTAAATACCAGGATTCTCTCTTTGTTTTGTTTGTCGAATTAAAACTTGTAATTAAAAAGCAGAGTGCTTCAAGTAATAGTTATGACCGCTTCGACTAATAAAAAGTTCTCTTATAACATAATTTAATTGATTAAAATTTTAGAATGATTAAAATACTTACTATATATTTTAAGGCACAAATATAAAGAAATGCTATGAAAATAAGTCGTGATTTAAATTTGTTAAAATCATATCGTTTTGTTTAATTTATATAATGTACAGATAGTTCCCACTTTATTTTGGTTACCTTTGCGATTTATTGCGAAAATAAAACTACACCCCGAGTTCTCCTACGGCAGTGACCTAAGACGTGCTAGATCCCCAACTGGAGAAGCTCTCGTAGCAGCCGTTAGCGTAATACAGTGAAAGTGCAGCGCTCGCTTCTTACTGCACACACATACTTGCACACTACGCGCAAGTTACATAGATTCTATAAAGGATCTTTTTTTCGTTTTTACAAGCCGTAGTGTTAGCTAAGATATACTCTTTGGCTAGGACAAATTTTTAGGATTTTCAGACTGCCGCAACCGTGATTCGTACCACTTTGGTGCCCTTGTGCTAGCCACCTCGGTGCCGTTCGGCAAACGTTCGGCTATGATATCAATGCCCCTCAGGTCTCAGGCATTTGGTTAGTTCGAAAAAGAAAAGAATATTATAAACAAGTTAGATACATAAAACAAGGGGAAAAATCTAAACGGTTATGACATGTTTCGGAAATAATGATGGTCGCTGTTTGTTTTACTTTTTGTATACATAATGATCATTAACATAATTCGAATCGTGTAGGGGTTTTGTTAGCCGGCCATATGCGTAACCTAATGGCATTTCGAGAGTCGTAAAACGAGCATTCGTACCGTTAAAATGCCGTCCCTGGGAGCGTTTTCTGAACTTCAGGAAGAGAACGAGATAACCGAGTGAGGACACGAGCTCGAAATTGACGCCGGTATTTGAAAAACATCCTGATAAGTCCCCTCCGGTTTCGAATGGAGGTTGAATTTTCAGGCTGCGGATAAAGGCTTCAAAAATGTTCACCTTCATTTAAAGTTACGGGAGCGTTGATTAGAATTCTCTTTTCACTCATTCAAATGCTCGTATAATGTTATTTCAGAGATTGTGAAATTGCTTTTCGGAGGCGCTTTCTGTGCGTATTACATATTTGTTCAGTAAAATATATGTAATTTATATAATTTATACTTATTTACTCTTATAAATGTGACAAGGACTGTACTTCTAAATTTGTAATATGTTTAGTATCAAGACCAGTAGAAGCAACAATATTATAATTTATATCACAATTATTATGAATAGTGTTCGGGTTTAGTGTTCGAAAGTCGACCATAAGCATTATTGAAAATATTAGTAGACACTAACAATTTAAAAAATCTACGAAACACAAAAAAATAGATTGTCAAACAAAAGAATAAGATAATGCTATTTGCCTATTTATGTATATGAGTATCTATTTAGCCTACTATAATAATATCAGTGCAAAAGCATATAATTTGATGGTAAACATTTTTCTTTAGGTCTACAGCTTTGAACAGTCATTCATTTTTTTCCATATAAGATCATAATACTCTTTTCAAAGCACAAATAATAATTAAAACTAAATTTATACACGTAATCAAATAATATTATCTGCATAGTTCAGAGAAATCGTTTTAGAAGAAGTATTAAAATTATTTTACGTTTTATAAAATACCGTTAAAATATGTTGCTGAATAATTTATAAACGTATGCAAATATAAACGATCTAAGTAATATATCTGAATGAGCATAATGCACGAAATGTATGCACCAACGCAATATTTATTCCTTACCTAGAAAGGAGCGCGTAGGCTGGAGTCGTCAACACGATTGCAAAATTTAACTTGATTGGATTATATTATAATAAAGGTGTTGTTGGATACGGTATTAAATTAAAACAGTTCTAACATAATTACAATTATGCACACTATATAGCAATAATAGATCTTTCCTATGCTAAAATTGTGTATTTATACAGTTTATTTATAATTGAATCTTATTAAATGTTTGACTGGCTTTAAGAATTAATTGATAAGTGTAGAAAAATGTTTTTTTTTTAAATCATGAATTAATTAATTAAAACAAAATATTAAATTATCATAAAATATTTACTGAAGTGAAAACTTATTTAGCGGCGTTGAGCGATTCTCGATAGGGGAAAAAAACTTATAAATTCGCGTTACCCATGATATGACGTGAGCCTTGAACATGGTACAGTATGTCAAGCATAAGATGGCGCTTAAGTTTCAGCACAAAGATAAATAATAAAATTCGTACTTACGCAGGTTATCGTATGTTTTGATTATGACTAAACTATATGAAAATGTGCATAAATAATGCTCGGAGCGCCAATACATGTAAAAACCAGACAAATGTTAGGTTATGTTAATAATTCCAATGATCATGTTTGAAATGTAAACATTAAAAAAAATATTTTTATCATAGTTTCGAGTTTTAATTTCTGTCGACAGTCCCCATGGCTGCCTAGTTTTTGCATTTTTTAATGTCGAATGTATTAAAATACCACAATAGATCAATAATTGTTAATTTGTAGATAAAAATTAAATATACAGAAAATTATTATTCATAAACTCAAACCGCCTGAACTCTATAGACATACATTCGTTATTTTTTATTGTATAAATAGCTTTTAATACTTCCTAAGTAGAATAATTTAATCAATCATGAAAATAAGCACTGCTTAGGTTAATAACGTTATCTGCAAAGTCCGGACCTTTGATAGACTTCTATTCTAACAATATATTAATTTATATACGGTCTTATAAATATGTATCAATGTTATTCATCTATAATACCTCCTTCAGACTATAAGGATTTCTACTTAAATGTGTAAACTCGCCCACGCGGTCACGACGATGTGCGCGACTTTACTCGGGCTGCGCGCAAACGACAAATGACACAGACGTTCTGAGAACAAACTACCGCACTTATCTGATACAGCCACTCCGTGACAAGGCTTCTTTGGCGATTTACTTTAGGCATAGTAAGCAAGCGGTTGGCAAATGAGTAGGTGTGTATTATTTTCAAATCGAATCGAAGTATTTGATTCAAAAACATTTTTTTTTCTTATTCTTAAACGTATTTTTTGCGTGCCTACTTTTAATCTGTCCCACTTATCTACAGTATACATTAAACTTATCTATAATAAAAAATTAGAAACCTACTGTATTTTACAATACTTTTGTGTGGATTCCCTAATTAAATAAATAATTAATTTTTGTTAAACATGGTAATGCACATTGCTTTGGACTTATCCGAACGAGACTGTGTGTGAATATGTTCCATAAACTACGTACTCCAAGTTTGGTTTTTAATTAGTATGATACCGTTATTTAATACATTACGTAAATTGTTTCATTTTTCTATATTTTATAGGTTTGTAATCTCAATTTATTATCCTTATTGAGTTCAACATAGATCGAAAAATTGCCAATCTAAAGTAGTAATAGACTGGGGACATTACTCAAAGAAACGATTCTCGATGAGACCAACGGGTTCCCGAATGGCGAAGGTAGTCCTCAGCAAGGTGGACTGAAGACAGTCGCGGGAATCCCCTGGATTCGGGTGGTACAAGAGCAGTCATTGCGGCAACCTTTGGAGTAGGCCTATGTCCAGCAGTGGACGTCTATCGGTTACGATGATGATTATTGAGTTAAAAAACGAGGTCATAAAATTTATTGTTCTGTACGTTGCTTCTAAATTGTCAATCTTCTATCTATCATCTTACGTATACAAAAAAATAAAATAATCTATCTCGAGATATAATAAAAGAACCGTTACATACAAACTGTATGAAAGATTAATTTACTTAATTAAAATGTTTTTCGTGAATTTTGTTTCCATAGTTATTCTGCTATACGATGTGGAGACCAAAACAACAAAAACAAATATATTAGAGATCAGCCCAGCCACTCTTGAGTTATAAATGTAAATAACCAGATTTTGTTTATAATATTTAAATGTAAAGTTACGGCAAAATCTTATTTGTGACCTAAAATACAAGCATAATAATACTACAATTACTGTTTACAAATATCTCCCCTAAAATCTCAAAAGAGCTGATTGAAGTAAAACAGGATATACTCACGTGACTCTCCGAGTAATGGACAGTTGAAATTTATACACTTTGGTGTTAATGAACTGTAAATAGTCATTCGTTTAACGTTTAGGATAATCTGTTTATATCACATTTTATTTTTAAGGTATAGATATAATCTATTTGGTAATGCTTAGGTAAATTTGACAAAGTAAAATATTCATAAGAGGAAGATTTTTAGCTAATGAAAATACTTGTATGTACCTACGAGTAAAATACATTTTTATAAATTGTGTGTATGAATGTTATAATACTTTTAAAAATTGAAACTCAGTTGTCAATTTACTAATTGTGCAAATTTCAAGTGGAATTATATTTAACAGTATTTCAGACGTATTAAAATTCTATTGTACTCTGTATTTTCAAAATGGAAACTTTCATGAAAATGGCGGCCAAACGAACCGTCAGAGCGCCACTGCGGCGTAAGCAGGATCGGAAGGGCGCAATTTGGTCCGTATTCAGAATCGTGTCGCTGTAAAAGCGCGTCGTATCTAATTATCGTCGAGTTACACCGACATTACCATGGGATTCAAGTATTTTACTCGATAAACAATTTTATTAGCTAGTTTGTTTTTTAAATTTAATTCTTCTACGAATTGGTTAGTAATACTATTTTATAAAAGTTATCATTGACATAATAACATTACAAAAATAGTTACATGTAAAACGAAAAATTCTCATGAACAATATTAAACTAATACTTAATTATTACCAAACAATATAAATGACATGTATTTTTTGTCACGTTTTTTTTTTAGATTAAATTCATTATACGTACGTATGCTGCTTTGAGTATATATTTTTTGTCACTTATTTAATAATAAACTATATTTCTTTATTTAAAATTTAAATTATTAAATGTCTAGAAATAGTGATAAATGGTAGTTGATACTCTCAGCACCGTAGCAGCGGCTTAGTAACTGAATTACTGTTGGCGTTTTTAAAGCTTTTTGCAAGGCGAGTGCAGCCATTTCACAACTAATCAGAGTACTTCGCGTTGTGACACTGCCTCCTGTCTTAAATCAGGGTCTCTGCCACACGCAATTCTATTATCCCAGTAATATTTTACTGTAAAGAATTAAATATACATTTCAATTTTATATTCACCTGATATTGTAAAAGATTTTTATTTTGGCCACAATTTAATTCATGCACTTGACCATGTTTACTTTACCTAACGACTAATTATTAGCTAAGCAATTTAATAAACGTGTTTTATATTAAATAATATCCTACAGTTACACCCCAATGGAATTTTCAATAAATACTCGCCCTCTCACAATTCCCGTAGAATCATCAACAATTAGATGCAAAATTTCATTGAACTACACAATTAAGCGACCACTTATGCTCCGACCTCCGCGCAACGGAATATTGCTGTAAATTATTCACATTCAATTATGCAGTACATAAAATACTTTAGCCGCGGAGCATTTCAATCAATCACTCTTCGCCAATTTAGTTTGAGCGTCATTTTGTAAATTCGATTGCGTCTCTCATTGATATGGGAGCGGTAGGAGAGAATAAAACAGTGCGACGGCTGCCAATGACGTTTGTGACAGAGCGCAGTGCCGCGCAGTTATCCTCTCTCTCACTGCTTTAATTAATCTCCAAAACTAAATTTAAATAGGTACCTGTGCTATTGCTAGCGACACGCAGCGACTCTCGTCCAGCTAAATTAAATCGAGTATTATTCAAGACTGCGGGAATATGACGTCGAGTGTGCTCGTTATGACATGACTCATATTTTTCACACTTCCGTTTTAAATTAGATTGTCGGATTATAGAGTTAAAATTGTTATATTATATTATGTTTCAGTTATTTCATATTTTTGAATATATTAACTATTCATTCTATTTGAATTTTATTTTGAATTTTCGTTTCAGTAAGCAATTATGAGGAAGACAACTTTTGTCGCGATAACTTATATAATTTATATCGTTGAGATGACGCAGTTTCTGGTAAAATCGTGTTTGTAATTAAGTATACGGGATTTCATTAACATAACCATATTAAAGCAGTGGAATACAGGAAGGAGTTGAATTATATCGAATTTCCAGATTACCTACTTGTTTTGTATTTATATGCGATAAATTCAACTTTAAGTTTTACTGAATAATGACGCAAATATAAATTATGTAGAAATGTGAAATTTTTAAATACCAACTTTATCTTATTTATAACTCTTTTCATTTAATTTTGCGTGATTTTGGCTTTCGTAGAAAATATAATTTTATGTTATAAGTTTATAAGTTTTTTGATATTTTTAAGACCACGATTTTATGTAAAACTATTTAGAATAGAGTCTGGAGAGAAGTCACAAAATTTTCGAATTAAGGAATATTTTAACAGAATATTTTCTTTTTTATTAGGTATAGATAAACAAGTAGGCTGCATGCACCGCTTTTTTAAGTGATTGATAAGAGCACTTGCGAATCAATGTCTTTTATCATACCTCAACGAAAGCTCAGGCTTATTATAGAGTTGGACGTTAATTCGCAGTACCACAACCAACTGAGCCATCATCGCTTCAAAACTAAGAAAAGCGTCTATTAACTACAATGAGACATCTTATATTGTTAAATTCTATATGGAATGGTGTATGTTTAAATTTATAGCACGATATGTTTGTCGGTGCGCACATTAATGTTAAGAAATTCATACGGTTCGGTTGGCGCTACGCGCGAACGCTTCCCAGCCGGTCTCATTATGAACAACCCCTCGTCGAGATCGCGGCGATATCGATCACCGTCAATGTATTATTGATATTGCAAACTACATAACCCGTAGACACCTATTAAAATTTCTTCAAATTATTCATTTCTGAACCTATATAACGACTGATTGCTAGTGTTAACGGAAAATAAATATTTCGAGTAAATAAAGAAGGTGAAACAAAGTGTGTTAAAAAAGAAGAATGTAGGATATTTTGTCAAGAAATACTTTTTGGAATAACTAATTTATGACATCGATAAGAAAATCAACAGAATAAATTGTATATAATAAAGCTAATAATTTGAAATTTAAGCGTTATAACTAGGTAGGTTATTTACGTATCCTTCGTCCATCATAAAACTGCGATTCTTAGCTCATATAACACCTGCTTTTATTGATATAAATTTAAACTTTTAAAAGTCCTTCCTTTCCTCGTCTCTAAATTACAGATTTAGCTATGTATTTTTTATTAATTATTAAATAATTAAGACGGCTCCATTTATCAAAGTAGCATATAGGCATGCTTTTAATTTTGAATATTTTCGAATATTCGAATAGCATTTGAATTTTATGAAATATCAATAATTAAAACTTATTTAAAAACTCAAATGAAATATGAGAAAGAATAAAATTAATGTTGGCTTTCGATGTAATTCATTAGATAAATCCTATTATAATCAAAGAATAACTTCAAATACAATCGAAACAAGAAACTATAATAATACCGATGTTCACAAGTTAATTAAAATCTAGATGTCAGTTTAATAATTATACGTAAAACATTGATTCATAATCTGTTTGAAACCTACCCCGATCATTATGCAATATTAAAACAATTATTTCAATTAGGCATCAATATACATACAAAAGAAAGGTCTTCGACCATTGTGTGTTGCTAGTGATGACTTATGGCACTAAGACGTGGCCACTTACAATGGGCCTAATTACAAAGCTCAAAGTTACCCAAAGGGCAATAGAGAGAGCTATGCTCGGAGTTTCCCTGCGTGATAGAATCAGAAAGGAGGAGATTCGCATGAGAACCAAAATATCTGACGTTGCCCGAAGAATTGATAAACTTAAGTGGCAGTGGGCTGGGCACACTACTCGTAGAGTCTTTGCCCGATGGGCTAACACGAAGTGAGTGTAGGCCCTTCTCAAGATATACCGATGACCTGGTGAAGGTCGCGTGAATCTGCTGTATGCGGGTGGCGCAAGACCGGTCGTCGTGGAGATCTTTTGGGTAGACCTTTGTCCGGCAGTGGACGTCTTTCGGTTGAATGTGTGGATGGCTGGATACATATATACAAGTACTTGCGAATGTACTAAACAATACTTACACAAACGCGTTGGTTTTGATTTTGAAATCTTTGATTTTTTTTATAACCTTACTAATGCTGTTGACTGAAATGCCTTTTACAGCTTCACCGAACTTTGTGGGCGAATGCTGAATGCAATCAGCTGCAAAATGTAACTAGCACAAGGACACCAAAGTGGTACGAACCTCGGCTTGGCCGTTTAATTTTCGATTTCGTTGTGAATAGCTGTAGGCTACAACGACCACTGAAAATCAGACTCTATACAACCTCTTTATTCAGCTGTCGGCTACTTTATAACATAAATAAATGTGAAATAAATTATAGATATATCATTCATGTATTATAGATGTACTTTGAACAACACTATTTAAAAGTTATTTGTGATATTCTCTTCATATATCGTCAAGATCTATTTTCTCATCTATTATTAGATACCAGATCTGTGAAATATAACTATGACAATTTCGAAAACGGACACACTGTCTTCGATTTTGATAATGAGATTTTTAAAATTTTGCGGTACCCTTTATTTAATAGCGTACCAATCGTATTTGTATTAAAGCAAAGGTAAACGATATATTTTAACATTTCAATCGAATATTGAACTACGAACGTTGAGATTTCTGAAATAAAAACGCAAAAAGAAGTGGGTAATTGCGTTTGAAACGAATAAAGAAACCCTTGAACTTTACAGACGTTGCTCCTCCTTAAGGACTACTTGCAAATAAATTATTCTGTTTGTAGCTGATTTTTTAACTCGACTTTTACACGCAGCTGCATTGCATCTACGAGATTTTATTTCTGTGTTAATTGTTATGATTTCTCCACTTATATTTAGGTTCGTTAGCACAGGAAGTTGCAATTTAGCTGTCCGCGAATAATGTGTTTGATACAATATTAGCCTGTACCAATTTAGAAAAAAAAGTATTATTCTTGAGAATATACATTTAAATAGAGGATAAATTTACTTCCGTGTTCGTTAATATCTTTTAAGTTTGATTTTGGTTAAGTTCGTAAAAAACTTAACTAACTTAGGCGACACATTTTATACATTCTCTTAATATAATACCACTGTCTAAAAGTTGTACAATATAATTATCTAAATACGAAGGTACTAAGTACTAACAATAAAAGGTTTCTCTAATGCCATAACCTTAAGTCCAAGCACTTTTGTACAGGTACATAGTTGCTCATTAAAATATAACAGGAGTCGAGGGTTAGATAGCAGTGTTAACAAGCGTTTATAAGATAATAAATATTTAAAGTGGAATACTTTTTTATATTTTGAAAATATAAAAATCTATTGTTATAATAAATTTAATATAATAGTTTTATTTCAAACTAGCTGTCTCGACAAACTGTATTACCTCATAATGATTAAATATTATTAGTTGAATTAAAATAATTTTTCTTTCCAACAGGTGAAGTAACATCTAATGATCTAATCATCGAAATTTATCAGTTTTCGAGATATCATAAAAAAAACCGGTTCATACAAACTGAATGTAAGAATGAATTTTCTTCATAATTTATTTTTGCGTTAAATATTACATTGTTTTAATGATTATTTTGCTATTCCAGGCGGAGATAAATTAAAAATAATATACGTTTGTGAGTTATAAATGGTGTAGCTAACCCGACTTTTTGTTTAATACATAAATCAATAATATTTTGACGTTGATTTTGATACAATTGACAAATGAAATTTAATTAAATTTGTGATTCACACGTGAACCGAACAACGACCGCAGCCTGACTCCAGACAAACTAGGTATGTCAAAATAAAGTATAACTCGATAGAAACTGTGGTATTGGATTTAATGCTTCGGACGGTAGGCAATTGGTGAATCAGTTCAATAGCCGGTCAAACTAGGTCGGAGGCAATTTAAAGTTTTCCCCCGATAAATACCCCAAGTCAAAAAATTCCAACAAACGTTCGAATTCTACGCGACTGTACAAATTGAAATAATAAATTAGAACAGAATAATTAATTTTCTTCAAACGAGCATAAATTAGAAACAGCTTTTTAACGTTTGTTAAAACAAATTATGTTGGCTCATATAGTCACGCATCGAATATTCAGTAGGTACAGCAAAATTAAATATTACATACGTTTATTATGTATGATGTTTATTATATATATAAGAGAAATAAACTAAAGGCCTATATGATAACGAAACTTTAAAATATGCGAATAGATATTATCCATCTTAGCATTAAATTCACAAGTGATGTTAAGTGTAATTAATACTAATACAAAACGGTAAAATAATACCGTTAATGAACGATATGCATATAATACCAGTGTGATATTAAAATAATAATAGTTTTACAATTTACCTTAGTAAATACTTTTCATAATACGCTCATGGTTTGGTTTTTAATACTGTATAGGGTCAACGTCAATTATGTGAGATGTAAAGCGATGTAAGATTGTAAATACACTAAGCCGAGAAGTACTGGCTCTCAAGTGATCCTGTTGGAACATATATATTCGAACTTGACCACAACTTTTCAAACTTTAGAATGGTATCTAGATAACCAGACGGGTATTAGAAAATGACGTACCACCATGATATGGCTTAATAATTATAAGAAAGTATCAAAAAAGCTGGGGCTCATATAGAATGGCATAGGTGATTTCAAACCTATGTCCATCGATATGGTATTGAGCTATCATCGCTATATTGTATAAATAAAGTGATCATCAGCTTATGATTTGAAAAGGTGATGAAAATCAACAGCTATGTTCACAACTTATACAAAACAAAATTGGGATTTGCAGAACGTTTCCATAGAACATATAGTATTTATATAATATAACTTCATGTCATTGAAGTGATGACATGAATGATGAAAATTGTTATCTCTAGAAAGTAATTTTAAAATTCTACTACTCACTTTGTTAGTAGATTCAGTTAGTTGAAGTAGAAATAACATGGCTGTCATTGTTTAATTTACTTAATGATTCATATTAAATCTCTTGCATAAATATATAGACTTTCTTTATGTTGATTCGACTTTTAGGTACATTTATGGTTTCAGATATTTATCTATAAACTAGCTGTGTGCCCGCGTTGGAGCTCGCGTTTCATATATTCCTCACGAAAAAAATTTAGAACTAAAATAAAGTAAAAATATTTCTCATAAATTATATCACTTACCCGTAAAAAACTGTGCATTGAATCTGATGTTATTTGAATTTCGATGTTTAAAAGTACCCTAACTTACCCAGACTAACTTCAGCTATCTACCAAAAAAAGTCCCGTCAAAATCGGTCCAACCGTTCCGGAGATTATTCATTACAAAAATACAGACAATAATTACAAAAAAATAAATTGATATAGGTATCGTATATACATTCATACCTATTTACTAAAAAAAATTGTCATTACCAGCAGACACTTCAATTTTATTTATAAGTCTAGATGTAAATACCTTTTTCATAAAAGAAACCAACGTGCGTAAATACGTTTATTATAACAGCGGTTTGAAGCAACAATTGCGCAGTTGGTAGTGCGCTTGGACTCCTCATCAATGGACGCGGGTTTGAGCTTACCTATTCAACTCTAAAATCAGCCTGAGCTTTCGGTGAAGGAAAACGTCACGAGGTAACCGTAGCTTGGTGGTAAGTCATTTTATAATAATACCCGCCTCTTTAGCTACCACCCTCAAGTTTGAAAACCTGTCGCCAAACACCAATAGGCGTTTTCCGGCAGCATCACTTGAGAACCAGTACCTTAATATGTTTACCATCCTGGACCTACTTAACATCTGATGAATTTTTGGTCATAGCACTGAACCGAATACTGTGTAAAAAAAATACAAAACAGAAAAGTGTATTTTATAAATGCTTTATGTGAGTAGTGTTTGAATACATTTTAATATTCTATAGTAAGCATAATGAAGTTGTCCGCCGTGTTGTCGTTCAAGCGCTCGAAGGAAACAAATTGAATAACTTTATCAGTAGCGTTTAATATTTCTTTTACTATACTTGAATATACATTTATAATACATTATTATATTTTGTACATATTTCATTATATTTAACTAATAGTTAATCCTTAATCAATAACAATTATAGCGAATTTAAAGTTTAACTCAATTCGTAAAAAGTTTTCGAAAATCTATACTAATACATAGAATTGAAGTGTATGTTTGTAAAATGAAAATAATAACTTTATATTCAATACACAGGAATGTATATACGATACATATATTAAAAATACAATTTTTTAAATTTTTCTCTGTCTGTTTGTTCCGGCTAATCTCCACAACAGCTGGACTAATTTTGATGGGACTTTTTTTGCAAGATAGCTGAAGTTTCTCCGCGTAACTCAGGCTACTTTTTTTATCGAAAAAATCAGGCTTCCACGTAAAAAAAAATAAAACTCATAAAACTGTGAATAAAAACTGAAAATGATCATTTTTCTGGCAGGTGTCTGAATTTGTGAGAAGTCTCTTTGCGTTTTGGTAGTACCCAAAATAATTTCAGAAAAATAATTAGTTTCGAGTAAAAAAATAAAACACAATCAATTGTTAATAAAATTCGATTCAATGGACAGCACCATCAAAACAATATGATGTGTGAATTTATTCTACGAAAAAAAAAAAAACCGTTTTAGTAAAGTCATTTACGTTAGTGGAACCAGTGAGATTTGTGTTGTTATAATACTTTTTAAAAGGCAATAAAGGGAAAAGGGAGGCACTGTTAAAATGTCCTTTGAAGTCAACGAATTTTCAACGGGCACCTAACAAAATTGTTCTTTTTAGCTTTTATAAATGTGCGCGTACTTCTCTTTAAGTTTTTTTATACTGTGAAAGTGAGTCAAAGCTTCACAAAGAGACTGGGGTTTTCAACACACATTTTTAAAAACACGTTACGTACCTACTATACCTATGTAATATAAATATGGTAAGTGACGCGTATTTTAATTTGTTTTAATTTTAAGTAAAATGTATTTTACACAAGGTGCAATATTTTAAAATATAAAGTCAAAAATTAAATAAATTGCTATTTTACATTGTTTTGTGTGGATATGAAGAAGATATTTTATTTATTCCTTTTTTTATGCCTTAGACATGATCCTATACCTTAGCGGTCCTATGCATTTCTTTTGGTACTTTTTTTTACATTTATCACTAATCCAATCTTTATTAGTATGCTTTTTCAGTGTTATAAATGTGCTATATTATATGTGCTCCTTGAGCCTGATTTTTTGTTTACCTCCAACATAAATTTTGAATGAAATAGCATTCTTAAAATTATAAATTATACGCAAAAAGGCGATAAAAAAATTAACGTAATGTAATAGATTGAACAAAAAATGAGATTAAAATGTAAACTTAGAAATAAGTATATAAAACTATGGTAAGAATTATGAATAAATAAAGATCCGACAGAACAAAAGTGTAATAGAACAAGAGATAAGAAATAAAATGAGGATTGTAAATTAGAAATAGGATTTAAGTAAATATAAAGATTCGACATAACCACAATGCAATAGGAACACATAGATAAGAAATAGAATAAGATTGTAAAATAGAAATACGATGAAAACAATAAAGACACAAAAAAATTAGGGGAAAGCGCCAAAAAAATTAAACAAAACTCCGATTATGTCAGAGATGTAAGGGGAATAAATTTAAAAAAAAAACATAAATTTTAATAGGGCTGGATAATTTTTATCTTACGTCAATAATATGGATATATTGTCTACATGTACAAGCCGAATTCTGTACCATTGCGATGTCCATTTCCTAGTTACCATTTTCTAGCGGAGTGCTCTAATCGGTTTTCATAAAGCTCAGCTTCATTGAGCATTTCAGGTCAATAGCGTTAGTTAGTTCGAAAAAAAAACTCAATTTTTAACTAAGTTAAAATGTCATTATAATTCATATGTAACTAAGATCGTAATCTTTCAAAATCAGTATACCTAAGAAATTCATGTCGTAAACTCAAAGATTATATTTATAAACTTAATTACTCTATCTCATAATTGCCTTGTTTTGAAGTCTACCCTTTGAGAGGTTGTCGCTTATTTTCCGAGTCGTCTAAAGATATTAATAACCATCTAAGTCGTTGACTGTCTTCTATCTCGCGTCCTGGTCGTGTACCCGCGTCCACACCGCCCCCCTTCCCTCCTCCTGTCTCCCGGTCGTGTTTTTCGCTAATACCCTTTTGGAGATGATAAGATGATGGCTTTACAAGCAAGCAGTAATTACGCTCGTCCAATTACGGTTCTACGAGCTCTGGTTAGGAAAATGAATCGTGGCATGAACCTTTTGTTACCGAAATTTTGTAAAACGACCCCTAAATTTGCTTATTTTTTATAATTCATAAACAAGTTTTACTCGCATACAAAAACAATTGCTTTGATAATAGACCTGGGAAACAATAATCGATGCCATATTACTTTCGAAGTCCCTAAAAGTATACGAGTTAACAGCATTATTTATCACGACTTCAACTTTTTAATATTAATACAGTCATAAAAGACTTTCGGCAAAAGGCAAATCGGTAATGTGATTTGAGTCCATGTTGTAGAATCTTTTACTATTACCTAAGATACTTTTATTACTTTTACTGAATCTAAAACATGGAATGGCTAGTTTATGTTTATTTTATTAAGATTATACCGGGTTTTTTACTAATTCGTTGTGTGTCTAAAGGAAACCATAATTATGTTTACAGTTGAAGGTTTGCCAATATTGGAATTTAGTTATAAGAACAGGAGAATATATGCCGCGCGCGAGAACGGACACCAAGTTCCTGTCTTTGACGTTCCTAGTAATTTCACCGGTGCTTACGGCCGTCTGCCAACTGATTTGTAATATCATAAATATATCTAATAACCCATGTAATGGTGCGTAGTATTTACTTCCACACAGTAATTTTAAAATTAAATTTAATTCGTATGGCAATAGGTTTGCCAAGTAATTGCGACCACTGTACGTTGTCAACTAATTGGCAAGTAAATTAAGGCGGATCGAATAATTGAGTGCAATAATTGAAACTATGCAGTGGTGCACGAATATTTAAACTGCGATCGTTTGGGTGAAGTTTAATTTTATCCTTATTATTTTTATATAATATGGTTAAATAGATCTGATGGTTTAATCCAGGATGACGGAAATCAATTATAATTTCCGTATAAATGTTTATTATGATTGATAGAATTTGTATGTATTAACATTAATTTTGACATAAATTAAGTTGATATAAATAAGAAATAATTGAATACATTATTGCAATTAATTTATACTAATTTTAAATAACAGTAAATATGTAATTTATCGTGTTTAATTTATGTAATATGTGATAAAAAAAATTACAACAACGTGGTTTTCTTTTTCAAACGACTTTCAAAATAATTCAATTCGCTTTTATTTAAAGTTTCATCTATGTTTATAATCTTATCTTTATGTGTTTGAGCTCTTTGATACGCCATGTGAACCCATTATAGAGAGTTGTGGGAGTAAAAGGGCTTATTAGTGCGTAGATTTTATGATGCGCTAAACGTACGATATTTTGTGTTACGCACGCGGCTACGCTGTTGCTACGGAGGGGAGAATAATATTTGGACATAACTTTCCGATGATTTTTAGACAGTGTTTCCGCGATGCATATTTTAAAGATTCATTTTTGTATAAGGTTTGAAAATGATTAAAGAACACGCGATATTAAGAAAAGTCAAATTAAATATAACTGTAGCTTTTAAAAGAAAGTGTTAATACGAGTGACAGGGTATGGTCGTTTTTAGGTAAGGTACAAATATTCTACCACCAAAATGTTTGCATTTTTCCGATTGTGGTTACTGTAAAATGTTGTTGTAAACTACTCGCAGGCGAAACTTATTTGAGTACTCAATATGTTATTAGGTACTGTTTACAGCCCTTATATTTCATTTTGCTGGTTCCTCTAAAAAACGATTTATTTCTTTAAAAATCGATTTTTATCGAACAATAGTTTAACTGTGTTATACATAAGCGGATGTAAAGATATACGTTTTTTTTACTATTAACTTTAAACAATCACTCACATTATAATGATTATAATGTTTTTGTTATAAAGTATATGGAAAGTATTAAAATATTTTTTCTAATAAAATATTCGTAACACGTCTGTGGGCACTAAAATAACGACAGCCGAGCGATGGCGGTAGCGGGGCAGCGCGATGCGTAGCGATCGGGCAGCAGATTCTCGCGCGCGGACGATACAAGTGTTAGGGCAGTTGCGCTCGAGAAGTGTTGTGAGAAACATGAGTTTATGTTGAAGAAAACTATTGGAGCCTAGTCTCCTAATGAAGATGGAATTATTATTACCTAGAGATAGTGTTCATCGAATAAATCAACGAAGACACAATTTGAAGGAATTGTCTACGTTTTATTACGCCTTTTCGTTTTTATGGTGTACGTTTTTACTGCTCCATACAGCAGGTTTTGATAAAATACACGATATAAATTCTTCATTATCAATTGCCATTATCAAAATTATAATTCAACGTGACACTATGTACTCCGGCAAGCGACGAAACCAAAGTAGTTGTTCCCATCGCTTCCGTGCCGGGATCGCCCGTGCATCTCACGATCGCCCCACTCCGCTCCCGCTCGTTTCGTGCGTGTCGCTATAATGTTCTATGCTTTTGTATACATCGCCGTCGTGCCGCCCCGCAATCGCTCGGCTATCGCTTGTTTCGTGCCCGTAAAGGCTTTAATGGCAATTAAACAAAAACAAAATGAATAAATAAAATCGATTAATAAACAAAGAAGAAAGATATCCTCAACTATTTTATCATTGACTATTTATATTTATATAATATAGACTGACATAAAAAAAACCGAAAAACCCTCGATGCGAAGCCAGACCGTGTTGCCTGGGTAACACCGCTTAGGGCTACCGGTTCCATAGATTCACACAATGAAACGGCATAAGAAATAACGACATCTAATTAATAATGTCTATCATATCTCTATTGCTCAGCTTATGTGCGCTTTGAGAGGGAGCGCGGGATTAACGTAAGAGGATTGCTAGACGCATGATTTGTTGCGGATGTCATTAACGAGCAATTTTTGCTCCTAAATACGGCAATTACATCTGTGTTGTATTCATGCTTATTACATTTTTAAGAGTTCAATTTTTAATTTATTATTACTTATAAAGTGATGTTCTTTATTAGGAGTATAAAGAGCTTTACTATAACTTATTACATATACTTATGTAAATATATCGTTAGATTTTTTAAAGAATTTCAACTATGTCTGATAGAACATATCAGTTAGTTATTTTCTTTTGATTTTTGCCACTTCTATCTTAAAAGATAAATGAATAATATTTAGATTTAGTCAATGTCTTCCAGTTTTGTGTTTTATTAGAATACTGTTATTTAATTTAGACGTACGTTTTCATAGCCTGTTAAAAATTAAATCAATATTTTATAAGTTTTTAATGTAATCAATAACCAAACATTTATTATTTACAACATTTAAACATATTTTAAAAATCATTGGAATTGTGTGATTTCGTTAATATTTGAAAAATCTAGACGTTTCTTGTTAAATATAATTAATGTATGTGGTTTACTTTCTCTCAAATAATGATTGAAAACGGTTTATAACGTTGCATTATATAAAACCTTATAGTAAAATCATGTTTAAATTCTGTACAGGCTTACCGCTCACATAATTATAAGTGACGATGTGATCCACACAAAACCGTTACCGGAACATACTTCCAAGGTCTAGGTGACAGATTTTCAAACATAAAGGTACTAGCTAGCCATGGGTTACCACAATAATACTTATACGTTATTTCTATAAACGTACAAACCAGAGTTTAATGTTTACAAAAACAAATTATTTTGATTATGAATTCATACGAATATGGATGTAAAATGTTTATAAACATATCTGTAATATGTCAATAAGAGATTTATAAAGTATTTATATTCGTATAATATAAAGTATTATAAAGATTAATATTCGAAGTACCAAAGCAGCTTTTTATATGAACTACATAAAAGTTCGATAACATAATAGAACTGCCTGCACCATCGCTTGACATGTTTCATGTTAATTGGATCGTGTGGTACAATGGCGGAACAGTCGATGCGCACAGGAGACGGGGTGCTGTGCAGTTATTATGACATTGTTCTCGATTGCGCGACAATTCATCAATTTTAACCGACTGAAATTTAGTGTTAACAATGCTTTATAATCAGTTCGATTATTTTTAAATAAAATTTACAACCTTCGAAAAAAAAGTATATTACATACAATTATTATACAACAGAAATTGAATAGTTTAACCCCTTGAGCACTTACCTGGCGTTTATGCCAGCTTTCCATTGTTTTCCTATTGTCTTTCTATTGTCTTATTTTTATGGGTACTCAATACATTAAGTACCTATATTTTTATTAGTTAAGTACATTTCATGATTTTTACCTAATTGTTCATGTGGTGGCGGCTAAGAATATTACCTTCTCGTGGGTGTCGTAAAAGGCAACTAAGGGATAAACCAGGAGATGGGCAGCAGCATCCTCTGTGCACCACAAACGTCTATTCCGGTCGCCAACCCGCCTGCTAAACGTGATAATTATGGCAATTGGCAATGGCAAACGACACAAGTCGTTGTGGAGGTCTTTGGGGGAGACCAGGTAGTAAACGGACAGATTGTATTTACCTATTTAAATATTACAATTTTTTTAAGAAGAGTGATTATTTGCACATTATAACTTTTAAGTACACTTTTACTTCGGCCCACAAAAAAATTTTTTTTTACCTATTTGCAGACTGAAGATAAATGTTCTGGATATTATAATTATGTAGATTGTAGTCTCTTAAAAGAATAACATCTAGCATAAAAATAAATTAATGAAATATAATAACATGGACTATATCAAATGTGGTGTAAAAATTCGGCTACGATTCATGTTATTGTTTACAAAGTTTGTCGTTTCAAAACAAATTTGTTTTTAACTTTTATGACAGATAATTTGTCAAGGATAACTGTGCGCGAGTCAAAGATAATTTATCTGTCTCAACCGCTTTATTTATTACAACGCGTTCGCATCTTCGTTGAGCCCCAAAAGTTGGTTGTTAATGGAGCTTCTTTGGGGTTGGGACTTTTCTCAATTTAGTTGAGACGCGGAAAGCGTTAGAAAGCACTGGGGGGAATGTTTGTGGTCGTGCAGCGGTTGAAGGTTTCAGAAACCTTACAGATTTCTCCTTTTCAGCTTCACTCATGTTAAATTGTAATTTGAATTTGGATTAATTATCGGACGCGTGTTTTTTTAAGACATAATTTATCAAAGTATAGTAGCATTAAGGTACGTTAAGTTTTCTTTTTTTATAACATTATAAAATACCTGTGAGAATATTGTAGTAATTCAATTTTGTGACAATTAAGCAATTACATATGATAAAGTTCCTATGACAATATCGCAAAGGTTATCAATAAAAATTTTGGAAACTGTTAGTTCTATTTTCTTAGATTATATTAGAGATTATATCACGAAATTATGAAATTTGTAAAAACATTTGTGCATTATGTTATACTTCCATTTTTTATTTAATATATTTTTTTTTTGATGAAACTTATTAAATTTTACCGCAAAATCGTATAATCATCACTTTCAGTTGTCCACACGGGACAGATATAATATAATTATGGAACGCCAATAGAGAAGAATTTGCGTTGAGGGATTACATTTCTTATGAAGCGTTTCTTACACGAAAGAATATTTGTTATTTCATATTATTAGGTAATGTATGTGTGTATTTTCGATTAAACATATATTTGGGTTTATATGTTGTAAAAAAACAATTAAATGAGTAACAGTGGAATTCCAATTGAAGGAGGTAGGTTGGTGCTGAGGGTGAAATTATGATTGATGATAGCATATGATTCGTTTCCACTTAACACATCATAAAGGGGGTAATTTTATTACCCCTGGCTCTTGTTCCTGTGAGGTCAGTGACTAATGAACATACTGACTCAGCAATTTTCAAGTGAGCAGTTTTTTTTAATGAATAGTTAATATGTGTTATATTTACACTTATTTATTAGTAATTGATATAGATGGATATGATATATATATATGTTTTGATTCGTGACGAAAGGTCAACATTTCGACGTTTTTTCTTGTGACCTATCATTATTCAATTATATTAAACTCACCTCCAACAGAGATTATAAGATTTTGAATAAATAAGTAAATAAATTACTAACAAATCTACTGTATACGTATACCAAATCAGTCTAGATTATCTAAGTATTGTAAAAATAGGAACATTTATATAAAAACAGAATTTGTTTTATCGTCGACCCGGTTTAAATTAGCGATTCTGTCTACCGATAAGCAATAAAGGTACCATACTATACACTTACCTCCATACACTGCAGACCATTCAGAAGTTACATGGATTCCGTAAGAGATCTTTTTTTTT
The DNA here is from genome assembly GCA_014132275.2 of Samia ricini. NCBI lineage: Eukaryota > Metazoa > Arthropoda > Insecta > Lepidoptera > Saturniidae > Samia > Samia ricini. The sequence goes on along the minus strand of AP028159.1, from coordinate 24,771,644 downwards.
CGCAAGCAGCGAGGCTGCAGATAAAGACTCCAGTCAAGGTTCGTACTGTTTTGGTGCCTTAGTGTTAGCTATTATTTTACGACCCCAAGCGTACGCTACAAAGCCTAGTGATGCTGTCAAGTTATTTAACGTTAATAGTGTCACTCAGTATAAAAAAATAAACTCTTCTTTCCTTGAATAGATTACAGGGACCATAATTTTCACCAAATGCTCCTTGGACTAATATTCCCCATTAATCTGTAAAATTATCTCTTTGATTAATTTACTAAGAGATTATAGCGCGGTATTCATAAGCTAGAATAATGATTGGAAATATCGATAAGATTTTATCTTTCAAAGGTCATAAATAGTTTGGTTATACTTTATTTAGTATCCAGTAAAGTGTTGTTTAAAATAAATCTTGATAAATATAATACAATTATGTGTTATATCAGATATTGTAAAAGCAGTTATAGATTCATGTATTCACAGAAATATTTGTCTAATCGTGAAAACTTAAATTTATAAATAATTCTGATTGAAAAAATACTCATCAATATTTGTATTATGATATAAATTGTATCAAATGTTGAATACTTATTTGTACAGTATAGATGAGGTAATAATCTTGTTGACTGTGGATATTGGTGCCGCATAAATACATATATAACACGTGTACACGTGTTATGGAAGAGATCGTTATATTATTAGTTTAGTTCTGTGTATCTAAAGATAGTTTACTATTCACGTAAGTATTTGTTAGTTATTAATTTATTTTTTATTTTATTATTTATGTAAAAAGTCAGCAAACAGGCAAACACCCCATCTGATGGTAAATGATTACCGTCGCCTATGGACAACTGCAACACCAGAGGCAAAAACTATTTATGAAATAATAGTATAAATAATATATAGTAGATATAGTATAGTAATATATTTATGAAATAATAATAATAATATGACAGGTTAATTTTAACATAACTTTTTTGGGAACATGAATATTATTTGCTTTATAGTTACTCAAAATCAAAAACATATTTATTCAATTTAGGCCCTAAGAAGGCGCTTATGAACATCTAAAACACTACCACCGGTTCGGAAAACAACCCAGCCGAGAAGAGCCGGTAAGAAACTCGATCTGGTTCTTTTTTTTAATATTATATAAGGTAGAGTATTAAATCTATCTATACGTATGCATTTTTGTGGTGAAAGATCCACTTCTAAATATCAATAGTATTGAAATTTGTCTATCAATTGTTGACTGCAATTTGTATCAGCTTCATAAGATTACTTTATATTGTTGTGTATAAAATAATAATTATTCACTTATGTATGAGTTAGAATAATGTAATGCGCAAAATATATTTAGATTATAAAAAATATGTTATTGCTACCAATTCTATAATATGAAAAATAATAGTGCAGTTTACTAGAATTAAATAAATAGGAATTAAAATATTTTTCTAGCTATTAACGAAAATTACGAGTTTTTTTTGATTCAATAAAAACCTTAAATATATTATACGTTAAAATTACAGAGCCCGTATGTAAAACTTAAGCAGCTTTAAATGTACGAAAAAGAGGATTTTGTATAACAAGTCCATTACTTTGTAAAAACATGTTAATGGATTTTGTGGCTTTGTAAAGAAATGAGTATTTATCTACAAAGAAAACTGAATCTCTAAGGGTACCTCTGCCCTATATATTATTTAGATTCAATTCTAGAGCTAACGTGTTAAGGAAATAAACTAACCAGTACCGTGAATAAGCAAAATGTACCTAAGCCTGTGCCCTCTAATGTATTAATAATCCGCGGCTAACCGTGTCTTACTATTTGTGTATAGGATACAACATTATTTCGGCTACTCACGTCCTGTATTCTATGCAAAATATGTCTACTCATGTCGTAATGTTTTTTTTTTATAAATTGAACTCTATATAATGCACATTTGAGATATGTTTGTCGAAATCTTTAAGCACAATGTTATGAGATACATAAAAATTTTGTTACGAGCAAATCATTATTTGTAAAAAAAATAGAAAAAAAGAACATTCTATTATTTATAAGCTTACTATGAAAGCTTAATTGTAATCACTTTATCAGCAATGAAAGTTTAAATATTAATTGAAACATCTTGAATCTTATATTTTGTTAGTAACAGATTATATTGGTCGCTTCATGTTTAAACGTGCTAAAGATAACGTCTTTATTTTTTAATTTTAACTATACAGATTAATTAATAATCTCAATATGATACAATTTTTAAACTACAATAATGGCTAATAGTTATTTAGTACTTTACCTTTCTGTTGAATTTTATATTTATTAACAATATTTACGGAACTTATTGTTGATGAGGTAATAAATATGTGTTATCAAAATCTTACGATATATGGCCGTTAAAAGAAGAGTGAATGAGTTTTGAATGATGAGCGAGCGCGTAGACTTCAGAATCGATTTTATCCTCACTTATTACCAGGTGTGATTAAACCAAAGCATTAAGCATTGCAATAAAAAAAAGTTTATTGTTAACACTTTTACCATTTTCCAAAAAGTATATATTTCGTTTCTAGTAAAACGAAAACAGTTTCGAACTATAAAGTCCGAAGATGAACTTTTTAGTAAAAAACGTACAATTTTAATCGCACATTTCAAGAGATAAATTTAGTTTCCGAATTTGATTTCACAAAAAGTGTCGGTTTCTGCGGTAAATAGATTCACTAAAGCATTTTCCATGTCTCAGTGGTGAGAGCTGTAGAGCATAGGTGAATTCTATCAACTGTGTATATGATTGCATTGCATCATGCACACAACAGAAAAAAGTATTTTAGATGTAAGAAACATATTATTAAATCAATGTACCATAACAATTGTTGGGGTAATCGACAATTCATTATAGGTGGTAAAGAGTAACAATAATTGGTTTACGAAACTCAATTAGGATAATGTACGAAGTGTCAATAACTTTATCAATAAAACTTTAAGTAATATGAGCTATAGAAATGTCTGTAAATAACACATACGCCTCTCTGTGTTTCCGATAAAACGGTTATAACTATTAGTGCATTTATAATAAAATATACATTCATATTTAAAAAAACTTAGCAGCCATGGGGACTTCCGACAGAAGTGCAAATTCGAAACTTTGGAAAAAGTGTGTATTAGTTATTTCTTTAATTTTTTAGAAATTCGAAATAGAATATTTTTATTGGTTTAACTATCGTATAAGTCGGTATGTATATTTTAGTATTTTTTCAATGTGACTTCGGTAATTCCGTAAAATTTAATCTGGTCACACTGGTCATCAGTCACATTTGTATGTTGGTAACGCGAACTCAAGTATTTCCCTACCGACAGTCGATCAATGCGGCTAAAGAATTCTTCATTTCAAAAAATGAAATTCAGATTGAGTTTCTTGCCATCTTTTTTTCGAGGACCAGGTTATTTTCCGAGTCGGTGTTAGTCGGTCGGAGTAGTGTTTTGATGTATAATATATTCGCGTAAATATTTTTTTATTTTTTTATTTTATATAAATATGTAAACTATATAAACCTATAAACTATATAAACTTATATAAACCTATTTAGAAGGAGTTTTCAATTTACCACTGTTGAGTACAATCGGAACGTGTTACATGGCGTTACGGTAAACGAATATTCGTTCATTTAAAGCACGCAGGTCGTACTTAATGTATTCGGATAACGCCGGAAGCAGTGTATGGCGACATAGGACGTCCGGTTGGATATGAAACCATAACAAAATTTATACAGATGTATTAATCTTTATTCAATCGTTAGTTATTAGTATTTGTATATTGTTGTTTATAGTTAGTGCGATAAAACTGTAAAGATATCCCCTGTCACACGGCAAAGGATTTTTCCGAGACACGAGCTTAATTATTATGATAGACCAAATTATTTTTTGCACTAGTTTTAGTAATAAAGTTGAACAGTTTCTGATATATATTTTAGTTTTTCAGTCATATTAATATTTCTTAAATGTTCACCTTTCTTCACGATGTTTTCATCCATCGAATAAATATGGAATTTACATGACTCCCAAATTATTTCTTGGCATATCCGATGTGCAGAAATAAGATTTACTTGCGGCTGTTTTTTTAAATCATACAATCTTTTGCTACATCATCACTCTCAGGTAGATATGACTGAATTATTATTGATAAGATAGGAATGTTATGACTTAAATATAGATTATATTACAACAATTTACATATATTGTTTAATTGCACGCGCCTAAACACAAATTAGGTGATAACGAATTAGCTTGGCTTCATAAATCCACTAATTGTATAATTTATAGTAATTGTGTACTTAAACTAAACTGTCAAACAAAACAACATAATTTTGTATGGAGCTTACAATAAAAACGAAAGGTGATTTTTTCATTCTGTGTTTTTTTTTTTCAAACACGTTACTACTCGTTTCGCAACATAAAACTTCTGTAGTATGTTGTTTACTGTGGTTCAAGTCCGATGCTCGTAGGTGTAGTGTACGTTAATTACATAAAATTGTGACGTCACAGAGGAGGATAGCGTGCTAGCCATGAATACAGTCAAGTTATAATGTATGCACTTTCAGAATTTTCCGGTGTTTGCGCTAACAATTTGATTGTATGTGATGAAGTTCATGTGAACGTAAGTAGAATTGTATTATAAACATTAATAAATTATGAGTGTGGAACAAGTAAGTGAGGTAAATATCGATTAAAATGAGTGTTCTGACTTATGATTGAGTTAATATTTGGGCTTGGTTTTATACTAATAAACATGTTTTTATTTAAGCAAAATAGGAAACGAAATTTGCAAAAGACTCAGTTGGCGAGTTTAGGTAAATAAATAATATTTTAAAAAGTTTCTAAAAACATTAACATTTAAGATAATTAAAATTATATATTATATATTATTGCATGCATACAGTTACAAATTTAAAAAAATGTTTTTTTTTAAAACCAGATTAACTTGTTTATATAGAGACCAGGTTAATAATATAATTATTGAAAGTCAGCTGCAAGTTTTTATAACTAAGGGTTAAATTCAAAATCGATAAAATTTCATTCAGTTGTAAGTAAATATATTAGATTGTTAAATAATTTTCTGTAAAAGATTTACAGAATTAAGTTTTAATGAAAATAGTATAAAAACGACAAAACAATACATAATTAATCCTTTTTGTTTCAGGCTAAATATGACCAAGTAAACAAACTGTAATTAAAAATGTAAATTACAGTTGGTGGATGGGTGTACATTCTCAATTCTAAAGTTTAAAGTATTTTCTTGAGGATAAGTTTAAATTAATGTGAACCGTCACAAGCACTTTTACAGGCACGGCAACCGGGAGACCCCATCAATTTTTTATTAGGTTCGCAATTCTCATTTCAAAGAATTTAAGGGCAGCGGCTATTATACTTAATTAGAGACCACTACTGGCCTTTATTGAATCTGACACGTCAAAAATTGTCCCGTTACGCAATTCGTCGTTCCTCTCTATTCAAAGGGAACTCGGAATGCAGAATATTTATCAATCTTTTGATGAGCCCTAAGATTAATTTCAGTTAGCTTATGGCCCTCAAAGGAAAATTTAGAATATAAGTGCATTAATAAAGGTTATTCAGGATAGGGCAGCACTTTCTATCGAAAAAATGTCTTTATTAAATTTCGCGAGCTTTTATGTGCATATTCGGTGACTTTATTACGTAAAAGCTTTTTGTTGAGGCTTTTGTGTGAACTTTTTAACAATATTAAAGATATAATTCGATTAGTATCGGAGTTTTAGGACAATTTGGTTTTGAACAATAATGTAGGAAGATTCATTTACTCTGAAATGTTTGTATCATTGTAGGTATCATTAGGTATTGTTACGATGTATACGGTAAATTATACATAAAATAAATTTAAGTAGTAATAGAAATTTTTAATTAGAACTTCTTTTGTTATCTGAAATTTAAAACAAGTGACTGATAATATAATAAATATAGACTTTGGAAATTTGTTAAACGTTTCATTAAAAAAAATACATAGTGTATGAGTCTCCCATAGGTTTCATAGAAGGTATTTTAAAAGGAACAGCAGGATTAACGTATAGATTAACACTATACCTGTGATGACTTGAACTAGAATGGCCCGTCGTAGAACTAGACATAGGTGACCTTGCTGGATAAGTTCCACTAAGTGCGCCCTCAGTCATAACGAAATCTGTAACAAAAATTGTCCCATATGAACATAATTTATAGGTAACGTAAACTCTCAGATCGGTTTGGTTTATGAAGAATTATTTATGAAGAAAGTACACATGAAAGTGCCATATAGTTTGCAAATATCGTATTATTTATAAAACATATACCGTTGGGCATCATTACTACAATTATAGTATTTACATAGAAAATCTGGAACGGTCTTCGTCAGTTTTGTTGTCTTTAATTTTTGCTACTTTTAAATTTATAAAATATAAAGAAAAACTTGGGAATGAAATTGTAATTTAAACTTAAACGTAATTAGTAATCACTAATTTGTTCTATTATTACTATCTTAATCAATTAACCCAAAGAGTTAAAAACTGAAGTAGTTTTTACATTAATTTATTTATGCAAATGTATGTATAAATATGAGAACTAAACGAGTACTTGTAAATATATTATAATTTCTTGATGCAAATTATCCACAAATGAAAAAGTGATTACAGTTTATAATATTTAATATGCTAATTGAACGGTGATTTAGTATGATAATTATTATCCTTGGAATTTTATCATCGGTATGAAAAAATTACCGGAGTTAGTACAGTATTGTTAATTGAAAAGTAAATATGATACTTTGATGTTAAACTGACTCGAACGCCGTTCGAACGATAATTAACATTTGATTTTTTGTATACGCCGGGAGTCCCTTGACTGGTAACTTTTTTTCTAAATTCTCTTTTCGTTTTCTACGGCATCTATATTTAAAACTTGTGGTAAAAAAGTGGAGACCTTGTAATGAATTAAAATAATGTAAATACATATATATAATTACGCAGTGTTTGTTACGTTTTTGTTCGCAGTAATAAGTGTGAAAAGTGTTGGTTACACAAGCTACATCGCGGCGGTAAACTATCAATCCATCCGTCACCATATCGACAGCACATTTGTTTGTTCTCTCACCATTTTTGTCTCAGTATTTCCTCGTTCCTTTAGCGCTATATCTGTGAGGCGTTCGGCCAACGGTAATCAATCTGGCGAACCTTTGAGCATGATGGATGTTATATGGAAGACCGAACGACTCCCGTTCTTACGCCTTGGTGACAAGACACCGTACATTTTTCCCAAGAGTTTTTTTTACCGTCTGATTATACCTATTCAGGGTTGTCGCAGCTATCTAATGAATTATTTACGTTGTAATCCGAACTGACTGATGTTTATGTGAGTAGAAATTTTATTTTCTCAGACGAAATTTGTTTGAGATTTGATGGTTTTTCTTGTATTTTTTCCCGCGGATAGATTTAATATATAGCAAATAAAAATATTTCATGTTTTTTTTAAATATTAATGTTTTATTTATTGATAATTTGGTTTGTAGGTATTCATTTACTTTTATTGTAACAATTACTTATAGTTAGTAAATTACATGTAGAGGAAGAATAAAGATATATCGAAATTCATATCTCTGACTGACCAATCTTTAAGGTTTTAAGGATTGCATCTCTCGATATTCCATTTCCTTAATATTTTTTTGTCATTTAACTTTTTACGTGAATACACATGTATTCAAATATGTGAAGTGAGCGGAAGAAATGATAACAAATCTGTGGTCTCTCCCTGTATCTCATTTGGTATGAATATAAACATTTCTTTCGGGGTTGTAATCAAATAAAGTGATTATTATTATTATATTATATATACACATTGTACAAAATATAGTCACCTTCCGTCTCTGTCTGTCAGTTTATCCGCTAACAGCTCCTAAATCATGTAACAGATTTTAATTCAGTTTTTATTGTTAGTTCGATATTATTTTAGGGAAGGTATATTAATATATTTTAATAGAGCTAAAGAAATAAGTAGAAAGATATCAACATTTTGTGACCAGACGCCAAAAAACAATTATCATGGCTCATGTAGGCTAAATTATATGATTTATAACAAAATATTGCACTATAGAATAGTGGTTCTTCAAAAATCTTAGAGAAAGCTTAGATATTGCATTTCTCTACCTTCTATAATAGACTAACAAAAACACAGTTTTCATCTAAATGTAACTTCTAATATTCACGCGAACCAAATCACGGGCAGAATCTAGTATTGTAAATTAGTATAATATAAAAGTTATAGTATTTGTGTTATAAATGAATTAAAATAAAATTTAAAAGTAAATTTTCTTTATTTACTCAGACTTTTTATGATTGATTCGATCAACCTTTTGAGGTTCACTGCTGGACATAGCTCTCCTCCAAAAAGGGGGGAATTGCCATAATCAGCACGCTTAGCAGGCGGGTTGGCATCGCAGTAGATGTTTGTGGTTCTAAGAGGATGCTGCTGCACCTCCCCTGGTTTGTCTTTAGTCATGTTTTACGACACCCACGTGAAGATATGGGGTGGTACTTTTCTTAGCTTAGACCACACGATGACATAAAGTATTTTACTTACTTTATCCATACACAAATGCAGACCTCATCGCAGAAACAGTTAACAAGTAAATATTACGATATTAATTAAAAAAAAATTAAATCGCTTTAACTCTAAATCAAATAACCAACGTTATTTTAATTTATACGAACTGTAGCTTTTATGCCAGCTCACAACATTAAGAAGTTGTAGCTAATAATTTCGTCTAGGCTTTAGGCAGTTGTCGGAGGGTCTGGAAACTAAGCAGATACATGGCAGACTTATGTTCAAAGTTTATACTTCAGAACGGGTATTACTCATGTAAGTGAAATTCTCAATACCAACGTAGTTTTCTTTGAGGGAAACTTGTACTTTAGACTAAAGTTAAATAAACGATAAATTAATAAAACATAGATTGTATATCATAGAAGTAAATATTAAATTCATATTATCCAAGTCAATAGTGAGCCTGAGGTTTCGGGGAAGGGAAACATAGCAGCATTTTTTTTAAATGTCCGCATGGGTAGCTACCACCTCAAGTTTAAAAAGCTGCCGCCAAACACCGATAAGTTAGTTCCGGCAGCATTGGGAACCGGTACCCTTTTCTAGAAGAAGTCTAGGCTTAGTGTGTTCACCAATCTGAACCACATCGTAACTTAACCTCACCTCACCTGAGTGAGACTGTGGTAAAAGCGCCTAAACGTATAAAAAGTTTGTTCGCCAAGGAGCTGAGATTCGATTATAACTATTTTTGAATACTGATAAAAATTAAGCTTTTCAATGTCTATTAAATATGAAGAATATAGGTTGTCAAATAGAGGAGAAGACGGTACTGAACTGTTTATCTTTGGCTATCATAATATTAATACTGGAAGAAAACTTACGTATCCCTTTTTACGTGCGGACGGACGATTATGGAATTTGGCACAGTTAAAGTTTATATGGATAAAGAGTTAATATTTTTATATAATTTGTATGAGAAATACATTAAATTAATGTTTTTTAAAACATTACACCATGTGTTTGACACACACACATTTGTCTATCATTATCCCTTACGATTACTAATGTATTATCGTGGATAAAATATTTACCTAATTTTAAGAAAATTAAACATAAAGCAATTGACAACACAATACAAACAAAACGGTTATCATTTTAAAAATTACTTATAACTCTTGTGACTTATGGTCGAATTTCGATCACAGGCGAGTACTGCTATAAATATATTGATATAACCCCTATTGTAAAGTTGCTTTTTTGGCTTCATAGCATATTTTGTTATAATTGGATAGACAAACAGTATATACTTAAATAAGAAAATACTAATGTTATTGACACATAGCGGCCGTAGTCTGGACGCTCTGCCAACGCGATATTACTATAGAAGAGCTCGCGCTCGGGTTGACGTCGGCCTTCCATAAAAACATCACGATAGCGTCCGGATCCGACCGCTGTGTTACGGCCATATGTATATCCTATTTAATTTTAAGGCTAGCTTGCATCAATAAGTGATTTTTATTGAATACATTTTGACAGAAAATATCTTCTGTTAAGAAAAGGGCATCGTTGTAGCTTTAAGAGGATATGCGGTCGGCGACTAATTTGAAAAGTAGGTATTTCATAAATTTATTGCTATGGCGTTGTGCCCCAAATAAATAGTTATAAAACAAATAAAGGGGCAATTAACTGCAGCTCCGGCTGATTATACCTATGCAAATTAGACAAAAATATTATTTCGTAGTACCCAGTTTCCTCCTTCAAAACTGAACCAATTTTTAATTTTCTTTCGGTTATAGAATAAGAAATACTTTGGCTATGCGTCTTGTTTTTTTTTTGCTTTTTTATTTTTGTTTATCAAATTTGTTTGATGCACGTCTGAAAATGAAGGTAAAAATCGAGCATTTTTTTCATTTTCAAATGCTCCTTGTTTCTGTAATAACCAATTTATGGAAAAAAATGAAACCGTACGGTCATAGCGTTGGTTGATATATATATGATTTGGTATAAAGATAATTTCCATAATCCATATCCAGGGAGGAAACAGGGGACTATGCTTGTATGGAATAAAGGCCGCTCGTATGTCCTCTTAAGAAGTATGTATAGATAAATAAAATTTGCTTCATCTTTTAAATTTCTATTCATCTCACTATATATTTAAAGTATTTCAAGTACAAGCAGTCTAATAATGGCCTTTAATTTTCAGACAGGGTAAAATTACGTATCCGCGTAAATAAACTAGCACTCATTTATTCTTAAAATCTTGTCATCTTATTTACGCAATATTTAAAAAAGCGTAAAACCTATCGAGAATGCATTGACCGCAGTAGCTAAGATAAATTTCGTATGTTATGGAATAAAAGTTTTATTTACAAGCTCCTGATTTAGTTTCTGGGTAAGTAATTATTGTTGAAACAATAGACATAACGAGTGAGCTCGTTAATCATAAACCATAAAATGTCTTCGCTTTGTTACTAAATAAATATTACCGCTATAAAAATGAGCGTGCATAGAGGTTGATGTAGAAAAATGACACCTTTCACCTTTAACACAACACGTTATTTTGGAACATTAATGGTAAAACGATTTATTATTTAAAGAGACAGACATTTAATTTTTTTACGGGAGCACACTAACCGTTTTTCAGACTAATAATTATAGAGCCCGAAATAAATAGTATGAAAAACCAGCGTAACTTTATTTAAAAAATACAGAATTCTTCATTAGGTTATAATTTCCTTATTATAAGTCAGATTAAGATTGACTGGTGGTCGTAAGGAAGTATTCATTGTGGTAAGGCTTTCGTATTCGATCGGGTTCTACATAGAGACTTCACTGCTCTAGATGGCTTCAAACATGCTAGATGGAGCACGTAAACATTTTTGCACTCTAATTTATTTAACATCAGGTGAAGTGCAACCATTTCAACCAAGTTTCGACAATTATGAAGAAGAAATAGTTGCGCTAGAAAACATCTGATATTTATTTAAATCTTTTAGCGAATTTTTTCATCTGACGAGACCACGATATACGCAAGTAACATAAAGCTCACGAGATTTTAATCAATGCGAGTACTGGTTCTGTGGTACTGAGAAGCTACTAAATTTATTTGACGGACGTCTGAAAACGACGCGACGGTAAAAATCTGGCATTTTTTTTCTCATTTTCGAAGGCTTGTTGTTTCCATAACAATTAATTTATGCCAAAAATCAACGTACAGGTGCGACGGTAGTACAAATATAATATAATATATGGTAAAAATATATTTACTATAATGCCTTTATCCAGAGATGAAACCAGAGGCGGCTCTAGCTCTTGCAGCGCCCGTGTGTAACCAATATCATGGCACCCTCTAGTAAGCGTTCGGTCAAAATGGAATACTTACAGATAATTTTTTCAAACAACAATTCAGATGCAATTTTTAATCTCGATAAGCAATTTTAACCATTACCTTACCGTACTCGGTGTCGGCCATAACATACGGGCATGGTCTTTGCGACCGTAGGCGCCCGAGTGACGCATCTGTAGGTGTCGCGAGCGTTGCTTGGCGCCCCCTGAAACCGTGCGCCCGTGTGCGTTGCACACCCTGCACTATAGGTAAAGACGCCTCTGGAGGAAGCAGGGTTGTATATTCTATATAAAATAAACGCCGTTCGTATTTCGCCTCAAGATTTTTTTACTTGAACTATAATGAATAGACACAGCGCTTTTATCACAACCTCATTTTAAATAACGATGTGGTCCAAAATATTAACACAATAAGTTTATAGACACAGACTCAAAACTGATTCTACCGAAACACACCTATAAATGCATGAGAACACATTGTCAAACTTAAGAATGGTTGCTAGCTGGTAGTAGTAGAGATTACTCTAACAATTGACATCATGCAATGGCTTTAACACCAAATGCTTAGGGTCATATAAATAAAATTGATAGGATTTGTACCTACGTCGATCGACGCGTTGTCTGACAGCACCGCCGCTGATACATCATAGCTTCCAGAACTATACGATGATTACTAATAAATTGAATTACACTTTAATTAAAATGTACGGTAATATTTGTTCAACTTGAAATGCTAATCAACGATATATATTCAAACAATATCGATATTTCGACATATTGATATTTTTACCTCAAGATGCGATTACCCGAAAAACAATCGTAATTTAAGAACATGAAAAAAATTAACATATATTTGGTAAGGGTCGACCTAGGCGAACGTATCTAGACCAAATCAATCATGTGTTAAATAAAGGCCAGGTAAAAAGTACTCATAACCGACGAGCATGTATGAAAGCGCTCATGAAAGTAGAGGAAGCGAAAGAGGTATGTCAAGATCGTAGCAAGTGGAAGGACGTAATCTCTGCCTACCCCCACGGGAGAAAGGCGTGATGATATGTATGTATGCATGTATTTGGCAGTTTTATTTACTATCCACTAGACATTTCTTTTGGTTGCGTTCACAAACTACAAAGAGATAATACGCATAGTTACGTACAGGACGAGTCCATTTGAAGATCGTAACAGAAGAAGGCAGCAAAAACTCACGCGCTTTATATTAGGTAATTTATACTTACATGAAACTAACAAAAAAATTACAATTATAAGTGAAATACATAATAATTATTACAAAATATAATAGAGCACTTAAAAAAATATCGAATTCGATATTCGGAAATCAATATCGATATTTCGAAATTAAAAATATCGCCGATATTTATAGATTAAAAAAAAAAAATCTTGATATTTTGATACATTAATATTTGGTGCCCTTCCTTAACGAGAATTAAACCCCCAAATCAAGTTAGTTATTTACAAATTGATTTTGAAAGTCAAGCAAAATATTTTCGCAGAATACATTTATGAATAGATAAAAAATGAGAAACAAACGTTTGACATATAAATCCGGCAAAGAATCAAAGTCCGCATGTTGGGGGCCGGTTGTGGTCTACCTTAATTTCCCTCAATGTTTCGCTATCTGAATACGAAAGACAAAAAGGACAACAGCTTTGTACAAAATATGTACCATATTGTCATGTAAATAATGTAGTTTTTTGTATAAATTGGTCTTATATTTTTCTTTTACGTGTAGCGAGGTACTTTAAAGAGAAAACAATCAAAAATGTCGTATATTAAAACTGTGATATAATAAAGTTCTGCCGTTCTCAGGTCTCGGGTTCGATCCCCGGGTCGGGTCAAGTGATATTGGGTTTTTTCTACTCAGTATCATCCCGGAGTTTGGAATTTGTGCCCGATATGGCGACAGGCTCGCCCCCTGTCACATCTGGGACGGAACTAAGCTCGGCGAAATGTGGGTGGTGTAGTTCGCTACTTCACCTCTGCCTAACCCTTCGGGGAAAACAGCCGTGAGCATATGTATGTATGTATGTATAATAAAGTTTTATCTCTCTTACTTTAAAAGTGATATGGATAAATTTAAGGTTAGCTGTGAGCTCGCGTTTCATGTATTCTTTACTACGTAATATATAGTTTTTAGATAACATTGCAAAATAAGGTTTTGAGTGTGCTGTCCATTCAATCATATTTTGTTCACAATTTCATAAGTTTTTATTTTTTTATAACAACCCCAAATTATATTCCTTTTTTGGTACTAAAAGAAAAGAAAGATACTTCTTACAAATTCAAATATCTGCCAGTAAAAAAATATATTGAATCGGATTTTATTTAACAATTCGTGAGTTTTAATTTTTTAATGCGGAACCCTAATTATTTTCGATAAACAAAAGTAGCCTAAGATACGCATAGTAACTATCTGCCAAAAAGTCACGTTAAAATTTGTCCTACCATTCCGGAGATTAGCCGGAACAAATCGATAAACATACGGACAGATGGGGATTTTTTTTAAATTAAATTTTTAGTATCCATCCATCCATCCATTCAACAGAAAGACGTCCATTGCTGGACATAGGTCTCCCCCAAAGATCTCCACGACGACCGGTCTTGCGCCACCCGCATACAGCGGATTCCCTCGATCTTCGCCTGGTCGTCGATCCACCTTGTCTGGAGCCTGTCCACACTAAGTCTTCCGGTGCGTAGTAGCCATTCGAGAACCCGTTGGTCCCTTCGGGCATCGGTTCTGCGAGCAATGTACCCAGCCCACTGCCACTCAAGTTGAGCAATTCTTCGAGTAATGTCGGTTACTTTGGTTCATCTGCGGATCTCCTCATTCCTGATTCGATCACGTAGTGAAACGTCAAGCATAGCCCTCTCCATTGCCCTTTGAGCAACTTGGAGTTTTTTTATTAGGTCCATTGTGAGCGACCACGTTTCAGTGGCGTATGTCATCAGTGCATTTTTGGTATGAGTATATTATATACAGTCATGTGTTTTTAGTAAAAAGTTGTTATGTTGATATTACAGACAGACACTTAAATTTTATTTATTAGTATATATAAAAGTACATGATTTACTAAACCTGAATTCAGCACAAATAAACCGTATACATTTAAAAAATTATGAAAAAAAAATGACAGAATAAGCAGAATTTTATTTTGAAATACATTAATTTGAATTACGGTCGTGTGGTTTTGAATATAATTATACAATATTATAGATTTATCTAACGTTTTAATTCAGTTACCAAATTTGAGACTGACGAAATTAAATATAATTAATAATAGTAGTAATAACCTAGTTTTATTACATATATTAAAATAGATTATTAGATTTAATGCAGACTCTATTATTCCCAAATGTTATCTAAAGAATGTATAAAATGGGTAATGAAACTTGACAGTTTGATTATAATTTAACAATCCCTCGTTTGTACTCTCATTTCCAATGATTTTCTGTGCATTCTAATTTTCTCCATAATAAGATTAACTTTGACATCAAAGTAAATTTACGGTTTGGATTTCTTGAAAACAGAGTTATTAGCTATACACCTATTTGTTTAATTGGAGCTACAGAAATTTTACCAATTATTTACAGTCATCAATAAAGAAAATATTCAAAGCTATTTCATTTTATAAATAGGTTATACTTACTGATTTAAAATCGATTAACCCATTGATTGTGATACAAGGTGCCTAGAAAAGTTTAACCACAATTCGCGTATACATCTTTGTAATTAATTTAATTACGATGGAATTTGAACAGAAGATACTAAAAATGACTTACGAAATTTATCCGCAAGACCAGTATTGATGCAATTGATTCACATCGCCAAATGGTTTAAAAGTTTTTCCAGAAAGCTTATCCCTTTTTACAAAACAATATAAACAAAGTTGTTTTTTTTTGTTTGATTTGGATTGGTTACGAGACTAGCTTCGGAAAAAAATTTAAAATTACTATATCCCAATTCCAGTATAAAATTCTGATGGCAATTTATCAGTTACTTAGGAATTTCAACACGACAATCAATCACAGTTTACAGCGAACTTAGGTAAAAGATTGAAATATAAAATCTTTATAGCTGTATAATGTTTTTGTCGATTTAATTCACTATTATTCTCATAAATTTTCTTATATAAAAGGATCTGGCCAAATAATATCTCTATGATTTTAACAAATAGCGTTTGTGCGGACTACACGTTTCAGAAGTAAAACATCTTTGGCATTATTTAGTGTATATCTGAAGGACAAATTATTATTAAGGGATAGATATCAAATACCTAGAAAGAGTTGAAATAAATGTGTGCTCTCTTTCAAATACAGAGTTACACGCAGGCTTCCTCGACAACGAATACAGTACAAGAAAAAAACAATAATTCTACATCCAAAAAGTATAGCGTGTCATTATTTTTGTCTTATTTTCTCTTATTATGTACTTCTATTGGTTCTTTACTATTCAAAATTGTGATACTAATATCATTATCGTGTAACGTGACCTGGAAATATGACTCTTTTCTGACCTTGAAAAAATAATCACATAAATGTGTTTTATGGTTCCTTAGTTTTAAGCGGACAGATAGACAGATAGATTTACACCATGTATTATACAATAACAAATATATTAACATATGTTAATAATAAATAATGATAGCAACTTAAAGATGTTAAAATTTGAAATGTAATTTGTTAAGTAAGGAATGCTTGTGGAGACGGTTTCCCGTAATGTTGTTGAGAAGCCGACAATGCCGGAGTAATTTTGCTTATTTCGGCTTAAATTACTTGATCTCGTTTACGGCCTTTGAAGATTGTACAAAGTTTTCTCAAAGTTTGTGTCTAATTTATTGTTTACCGTCACTCTCTTGTATTTATTTAACGCAAGTTAACTGTAAAACATTTCTAAATTACTTTAATTACTGACTTGGAATCCATTACGATCATTGAATTACACCTATAATCAAATTTAGATTGCGTGTGAATGCGAGATAAACAAAAACTTGTGTAAACAGAATTTAGTTGAGATCTGAAGATTACTTGTTTATTTAAAACTTTTTATTAGGAGAATAAACATACGTGATACTTGAAATATCTTGAAACTTTCAAATCTAATTTAATCCTCTTAAAAGTAACATTTAAAGCTAAAATGCTAATAAATATGTAGTCATATTTTTCCTGTTATAAATAATTGCTCGCAGAACCGATGCCCAATGGGGCCAACGAGTTCTCGAATGACTACTATGCATCGAAAGACGTAGCGTGGGTAAGCGTCCCATAAGGTGGACCGACGACCTGGTGAAGGTCGCGGAAATAAGCTGGATGCGGGTGGCGCAAGACCGGTCATCGTGGAGATCGTTGGGGGAGACCTATGTCCAGCAGTGGACCTCTTTCGGTTGAATGGGTGGATGGATGGAAATAATTAAAAATATGCCTTCGACTCTTATAAAAAAGTATACCTTTTTACATGAAACTTAACATAGATAATATGCTAGACACGTCTTTTGCATAAGTATTTAGTGGAAATTGACTATTTGTATTTTTTATCAAATTAGATTGGATAAAAAAAGTGATGAATACATTTTTGAAATTAAAATGCGTTTTTTTTTTATTATTATTCAAACATCGTCAATCGATATTTAAAACTCAAAATACCGGCGCTGTAATGGACATTTCGTATTATGCTCTGCGATAGACTAAATTATGTGTAAAGGTAGCAAACAGCTTACATTGTGGAGTTTAAGATGCTACAAATTTTCGTTATCTTGCCAATTCAGGGTCTTAGCCAATGAAACACGTCTGTAAATAAATTACTAATACCCACTCACCGATATTTCAGGGATTTAATCCATTTTACTGTCGACTCTATTTTACAGCGATTATATTCATATAATTTCTTTATGTTAAATATGTGATTGTATTCTAGCCTAGAGGTAAGTTCTTGTTTTTTTCAAGACCGCTATATAAACTTATCTTTATATTATTTATATATATTTGATAGTTAATGAGAATTTACCATAACGTAAAGTTATTATTAAGGTATGAGAAGAATTAAGATGTTAGTAAATTAAAAGATAATGAAAAAAAAAATTGGCCGTTACGGGACGGCTGGCAGATGCGAAACGTTAAACATCATTTACTGTCATATTTTCCGTCACGGCATAGAAATCGCTTTAACTGTTAATGTGCGTCAACAGTTTTATACGCTAGAAATTAGGATACATCCTTTGATGTATAATCTCTTTAGATTACGTTCATAAATATATTTATTATTTTGTTTTTCTATAAAACAAATACATTAAATAATCTTTACTAGTTAGTCTAGACGGAAGTGTCTGTTTGTAATGCCAAAGTATTTTTTTTACTAAATAAATATGAATGTATCTACGATCCCTATACCAATAATACAAATTTTTAAATTTTTGTCTGTCTGTCTGTTTGTTCCGGGTAATCTCCGGAACGACTGGACCGATTTTGATAGGGCACTTTTTTTATAGATAGCTGATGTTACTCCCCATAACTTAGGGTACTTTTTATTTACAAAAATAATTAGGGTTTCACGTAAAAAAAATTAAACTCATAAAAAATTGAATAACATCCGATTGAATGCACAGATTTACGGACAAGTAAAAATAATTTGGGCTCTGTTTAAGAAAAAGTTACAGTGAAATGCAGTAAAATATGAAACGTGGGCAAACAGCTAGTGGAAATATAAATTTACACCCCGTTAAGATTTGCGACTTTAACGCTAATATATGATATATGATCAACTGTTTTACAGGATAGCAACTAATGGTACGTGGTTTTATTCAATCATAGTAAGAATTTAATCTCAAGTTCAGAGAAGGTGATTCGCTTATAACTTTCGAGAACAGTCGCTAATAACGAAACTTGCGGTTAATAGCGCGCGATGAGTCTACGAGCGTAAGGGGGTAAAGTGGGGAGGGGGCTTCGCGCTGAGGATTGGGTAGGGTTCGAGGGAATTTCAAGACAGTTCAATGGGTAAATCTGCCTTTGTTAAAGTTCTATCGTAATTATTATATTTTAACTCGACATTATAATCATATAAGTAGTTTGAACCTTTGAACAAATTCATATAATTTTTTTACTTATTTATCTACTGATAATATTAGTTCAACTGTATTTACTTTAATACAATTTTATAGGAATTCCCGGTCAATGAATATTGTTTCCTTAGTAGGACAAGTATGTAGATTGCAGTTACGTTAACTTCGATACATTGCTATTTTACTGTGAATTGTGGAAATTTACGAACTCATTGCTAAGTAATATTTAATAATCTGAACGTTTTATTCTTACTGTAGTAAAATGTAAATAAGTAAAATATCATTGTAACAATTTTAAGATTAAAAATATGTAGATATAAAATCTATTTGAAATATGATTTCAACAAAGATTGTATTATAGATAAAGCGAATATAAAATTATATTGTGAAAATCGATAAACGAGTATGATTTTGAATTTGAATTTTTCAATTTTATAATAAATTAGAACTTAATTTCTTTAGGTTTAGATGGTAATAGACTCCAACCTAGGCAATGCATTCCTTGGAGTCTTTACAAACTATTTTAACAATATCGGCGATTTGATTCACAGCTTAAACTACTTGAGCTAGTTTTAAACTTTAAAAAAAAACTTATTAATTTTATTATTACACGATATAGGCTCAGTGCTTTGACCATATCTTAGCTGATGTTAAGTGGAGATGTGGCCCTGGATGGTAAACACACTAAACCTAGTTACTGGTTCTCAAGTGATGCTGCCGGAACACAGCTATTGGTATTTGGCGACAGGTTTGCAAACTTGAGGATGGTAGATACCTAGGCGGACATTATTAGAAAATGCTCTACCACCATTCTATAGTTTCCTCACGATGTTTTGCTTCATCGAAAATTCAGGCTGATTTTAGAGATGGATAGGTGGGATCGAACCTGCGTCCATTGACACGGAATCCGGCAGCGCGACCCACTGCGGCATTATCGCTTTAAAATTTTGTTTTGAAGATATACACAATGAAGTTATTTTTTTTTTGAAACTATATGGTACCAAATATTTAATTTAATGACGAGAGCCGTTGTAATAAATGAAACACTCAGGAATTTATAGATACATATAAAGTGTATACACATCCAGGCAGGCTTTCAGAGCACCGCGCTGCGCGAACATATCAAATCTTTATGGTATCATTAAACATATTTTTACGAGGACACCACCGTGTTCCATATTATTACTTAGGAGGGAGAGGCGGGTGTCACACTGGCATTTCATTGGTCAGTAATACGCGGAAGTGAACTTTCATTTGAAATTGACAACGCTCGTGCAATAAACGTTTTAGTGCAATGCGTTTGCAACTACGCACCACGTGAGGTCCGAATAAATCAGGTTTATAACCCATTATTATTTCCATTAATAATGAAGCGTTTTGCTTTTAACTGTTTTGTTTTTATATGGGTGTTTTAATAATATAAATAGTCCTTTCTCACTACAAAGTTTAACATGTGAACATAGTCTAAATAGATTGGATATTAAAATAATTATATTAACGCCCAAACTATTACGAGTATAACAAGCTTCGTTTAACTTAACTATACATATTTAGCATAACATAGAACTTTTACATTATTAGTATAAATATTTAAATGACTAGGTACTTAAATGTATACAAATTTATTAAAAAGCAAACTGAGAAACCAACAGAATGCTGCGTTAATTCACTGAATTACAGAACAATACAACCGAATTTCTGCGCGAAGCTCAAGTAATAAAAGCAGATAAAGGTGAAGCGTAGAGGGAGCGAGAGGCTTATTCAATTCGTTTCCGAGTTTAACCTGACACTGACTTAAGTAGATAGTTAAGATTTAGCTAGGAAAGTACCTACCTACCGGCACCCACTAATGTGTGCTCAGAAAGTAGTCTCCGTTCCCGCCTCAAGAATTGGCTCCTTAAGTACTAACGGAAACTTACCGTCCATTATTTACTTGTGAAAACACATTATAGTTTAACTTTTGTTTCACTTCGTTACTAGAAACAAACAACTGGCGAAGCAGAAGTGGTGTTACAACAAATCTGTTTTGCAATCTCATAGTTTATTGTATAACTTCTCGTAATTACTACCAGTTAATATAGTTACTTAGGATGAATTAGATATATTGGAAGAAAGTGCAGTGATACTGTTCAATGAATCCGAGTGATGGGCACTCAATATTGCAATAGACGACACCGTACCTCTTGTCAACAACCCAAAACGTTTCAACTAAATAAGTCCACGGAGACGTGAGGAAACCGCGCACTTTACTCAATTGGATTTGAGGTGAACTGTCCATATGACCTCCTCTTCGTCTTGTTGAATGAAACCAATGGCAAATGACAATTCTAATGAATATTTTCAAACAAACAGACGTATGATATTTAATTAAAAAAAAAAACAAAAGTGAAGCAACAATATTAAAATATTTTTTTATTGTTTCTAGTTTTAATAATATATATAAATAATTATTTTTGATAATTTGTAATGTATCCAGATATCATTTTTGGAAATACGTCTAAGTATGGGTTTTTAAGTATCATATGAATTTAACAGCGATCAAAAAAAAATTAAAAAGAAACGTATGGCTTAATTTTCTGATGGAGTTTATCTAAACAAAGTTTTAATTATAAATTAAATACCACGGTTTCAAAAACGTTATTAGATAATACATATAAGACTGCTAAAACGAAAACTGGCACCCGAAAATATTGTTATTTTAAGTTTATTTACGAAATATTTTACCATATATTTGAAAGGATTCTTGAAACTGATCCCATGCATATCTGATTCGATCCACATTCGTATGTTTGCGTAAAATCTCTCTGTAAAGGAATCTACATAATCAGAATCAACGAGACGCTGTAGAAATACGAAACCAAGTGTTCTGTTGATTACTAAACTTGTACGGAGATATCCTTGTCCTGTGATAACCGAGGTCACGACCTACATTATGATCATACGTGCAGTACATTCTTTAGAAAAGTCATAAGAGCGGCGTATCGAAGTAGAATTCAATATAAATCATACTTGCTGTGTGCTAGCGACTCTGCCCGCGATTAGTGTATTCTTTACTGTATAATATAGTTTTTAAAACAATCTTTAGAAAAAATCTATTGTAACTTGAATCGTATTGTGTTCACAATTTAATGAGTTTTTTTTTTTTTTTTACGAACCCTAATTATTTTCGAAAAATAAAAGTAGCCTAAGTTACGCGCAGTAACTACAGCTATCTATCAAGAAAGTCCTGTCAAAATCGGTAGAGCCGTTCCGGAGATTAGCCAGAACAAACAGACAAACAGAGAATTTTTTTTAAATGGTTTTTTATTAGATCCCGTATGTATTTAGTAAATTATTATTTTGATATTACAGACAGACACTTAAATTTTATTTATTAGTATAGATTAACTTTGAATTGTAATGAAAAGTAACGCGAGAAACCAATACCCGAACGCAATAAAACGTATGAAGCGAGTATTATTCGCATGATCACATTTCCTAATAAGTTGGATCCCACAACGTGTTCAATGTGGCGCAAACTAATACCGACCAGCGCGTTCCCGCTCCCATCACTCCCTCGTATAGTCGGCTAAGCATTTAGAGCCTCCTCTATATTATATTTTGTTTAGTTCCTTACAAAACCTATCAACCGAAATATATTGAATTTCAACAAAGAAAACCCTGCGTAGGCAGGGGCTGTTGTTACTAAATTTCCTTTTCACGCTTATAAATCGGTAGAAATGGTACAAATAGGCCGTATCAGTTTCATAATATTATCTTTTTGTTTTATTGCAAGTGGAATTATACTGTTGCTTTCCGAGAAATGAGCTATAAATAACAATTACCAGAGCGCCTGTACCTACAACACAATTACGTTTAACGCCAAGGATTTATACGCCAAACGGTGGATTGAAGAATTAGTAATTTTATTTATGGTTTACATTTATTGTTCATGTTTTCGCGAATAAATGTTCGTCGTTATTTGTCAACCGGAATGTATAGCGTTCATGAAATTAAGTTTGTAATAACTTTTATTTATGTCACTATAATACAATACAATTGGTGTATTATATTCAAAACCCAGTTTAGTTCACGTCATTACCATAGCAACGTACTAAATATTACTAAAAAAATTTGTAGGAAAATTGTTACATAATTACTTATACGAAAATATGTTATATTAAAAGAATGTTTATTAAAATATCTACATCTTCGATATAATTATTTACATAAATACATTACATCACATCTCTCTCCCATAATGGTGTAACCAGAAACTGCATCCTTCCACCTGCTACGATCCTGATACATGTGTTTTGTTTCTTCAGCTTTCATAAGCACTTTTTATACATGCGGTTCGGTTACGGGTACTTTTGACCGCGGCCTTTCTCCAAAACGTCCTCGATCTGGTCAAGATACGTTCGCCTAGGACGACTTTTACCAGCCTACGCAGTCACACTCGCCTTGTTTATTTATATTGTCAATCTTCTTTCATCCATTTTCTCCGCGTGTCAAAACCCATTATGCATCCCTTTCTGTATCATTGCCAGTGCTTTGATCTCAATCTTACTTGATATTAAATGACGATGTGGTCCAGTATGGTAAACACACTTAACCTAGAGGTATTGATGCTCAAGTGATGCTGTGAACACACCTATTGGTATTTGGTAACAGGTTTTCAAACTTGAGGGTGGTAGCTATCCAGATGGTCATTATTAGTAAATGTTTTCTTACGATGTTTTCCTTCAACAAAAGCGCAGGCTGGAACCTGCGTCCATTGACGCGGAATCCGGCCGCACTACCAAGCGCATTCCTTTACCACACCATAACGTTCCCTTATTGTATTATGCAAAAATATATAAACACACATTTATTCCTTTACATCCTTGACATATTTCATATATAATTATATTATAGTCGTGAAGGACATGAAATCGAAAATAATGTTTATATTAAACCAAATATAATTTGTTGGAGACACGTGTCATTCGTTACAGATTTGGTCTGTGAAATAACATTACTTATTAGAGCGGTTTGCGGTGGGGCGCGGCTCGCCCGTGACAGGGTGTGGTCACTTACGATTATCGTGGCGGCTATAAAACTTAAATTACTCTATTAGCTATTACCGCACACTATTAAATGGCTTTATGTTTGTTTTCGTTGTAAATTATACACCTTCTGCTACTAAGAACAAATTTATGAACTTTTTCTATAACGTTTTACTAATAATTTAGTAAATATGTTTTTTTAACAAGTTAGCTATTATTAGTTCCATATGTATGTTAGTATGCGCCTATGTAATGGAAACTTTGAACATGGTTTTGACACCATTCAATACGTCTGATTAACTTGAAATTTGGTATACTTATCAAGGACCGATAAGAATTTAATATTTTAATACTGGTCGCGTTATCCTTACCAGGGGTTTCAGGATTGGAGATTTTTTAGTATCTGATATCAGAAAACTAAATAAACACGCTTTTATAGAAAGTTCAACTAAAAGAATAGAAAATAATTAATAAATATAAATTAAGAATGTGCAAATAAGAGAAAAAAAATCGATTTAATTGTAAAAAAAGTGTGAGGCGCTTTTCAAGACATTATCAAAATGATAATCCTTCTACTTAAATAAATATTTATAGCTATTGACACCATGCATCCCACACTTTTCTTTTACAAAATAACATTTTTTTTCTCTTATTTACACTATTCTTCATATAGCTATTATTATTTTCTATTTTTGTAGTTAGGTTTTCTATACAAGCGTTTGTTTAGTTATTTTTTTTAACTATTACTAAATATTATTTAAATGTTTCTTGTACATTCCTCATAATAATATTTGGAATGATTTCAGGATTCGTAATTGAAGATTTGTTTGTAATATAAGTTAGCAAAAGGCATGCAATACAATCAATGCGGTGTTTTATGATAACTGTATTCTTTAGTTACGTATAATCAAACACAAAAAAACAACAGTCTTAAGATAGGTCACAATAATTTGCCACTTCTAAGGACTGTGTTACAATGCTACGTATGATAGTGTAGTTCATAAAGGTGATATTTTTGTGAGCCCAAAGCTAATTTATACTTTATTTTGTTTAAAATATCGTCTATATGAATATTTGCCAGAATTTTACAAAATAACAATACTCATACAAAAAAAAAAACAATACTCACACACTCATTTGTAAATGAAGTTTGATCTGAATACATAATGTTTACGACTAATATTATTTAGATCAATCTATTTTTTTGACAAATGAAATCAATTAATAGACAAAGGACACCCGATAGGGAATTTACTTTATTCACTCTAATATCTCCATTACAAAAGCTAAAACAAATTTCACTAACTTGTACCATTATTATTATTTTATTAATGTAAACCATTGGAACACTTTGAATGTTTAGCTGCATTTCCCGATTTAAGTACAGAAAAATGTTCATTTCCGTCCACGCAAACCTCCCATTAAGCGTACCCGTGAAGTATCCCTGTCAATAAGAATGTCACTGGAAGAGCATAGATTATTAATAATTTTATATATCAAACAATGGAATCATGTTTCAGAATTATTGTCGGAAATTGTACGTAATTATAGTATAAACAAAAGTTAAATTACCATTTCATAGATTTTGCTTTAAATAGGATTTGTAAGAAACGTTTTCGGGTGTCTTACCCGTAACGTCTTAAACTTTCCCTAAAGTTGAAAAAGTTTAAATAATTTTCATTCACCATGGAAAATCTCATATATGGTTAGAAAAAATATATTGTCGACACATTATTGTTAGACTTGTGGTACCAGCCAAGAATAATCTTCCCGTGGGTGTCGTAAAAGGCGACTAAGAGATATAAACTAGGGGATGGGCAGCAGCATCACCAGGTACCAAAAACACCTTACTGCGATCGCCAACCCGCCTGCCAAGCGTGGCGGTTATGGCAATCCCCCCCTTATTGGGGGAGATCTATCTCCAGCAGTGGACCTCTTATGGTTGAATGGATGGATG
Organism: Samia ricini; assembly: GCA_014132275.2. Lineage (NCBI taxonomy): Eukaryota > Metazoa > Arthropoda > Insecta > Lepidoptera > Saturniidae > Samia > Samia ricini. The sequence goes on along the minus strand of AP028159.1, from coordinate 24,745,667 downwards.
TACATTATTGTTATTTATCACATGGATTTCTTGTACATAAGATCTAAAAAGGCAGAATAAAACTAGTGAATAGGACCTCCTTCAAATGAATTATAACTAAATTAAATTTACACAAGTCACTCTAATGTGTTTATAAAATGAAGTAAGCAAGTTTATTTGTGTATAAAATATAAATCGATCATTACGATAATTATTAAATGTATTATAGTTAATTTTATTGCGTTTAATAAGAGATATTTTAAAAAAATAACATGATTTTCATTGAAGTCTCTTTTTTATTTATTCTATTATAAAACAATTTTCTAAACTTATACTGTTTCTAATTCTTTATGTTTTGTATATTACACGATGTGAAATCATAGGAATTTTATATTTAAAACATCTTATCTGTTTTCATAAAATGGAGCACAAAATAGCTTAATTATTCTATGTTTTATTTGATGACTTCAAAAGGTATTTGTATATGTATCTATAATGTAATTTATTTTCTGAGTCGGTAACACGAGTGTGAGGGACACCCGAATCCAGTGCGGTCGTAGTACTCGTTTATAAATCATGAAATATTAATACCTGGTCCCAGTGGTAGTCTTCGGTAGGTATATATTACTTTCAAGAACAAGATACACATCTCTTCCACTTTCTATCCGAACAAAATTCCATACAGTAAACGAAAATCAAGCCAAATAGTAGTTTGGAGTTTATCATACGAACTTCTTTAACATTATCTTACAATTGCTATAAGGCAATGTTATCATAGAGTTCAGGTTGTCCTGGGCTCGGTTCTTACCAACACAATTCAAGCTAATAACAGTTTTGTGACACTAAACACGAAAAAAGCTTTCCCCGTTTAACGGAGCGTAAATGTGTACTCCATGTTACCGCCACCCTTAAGCAGACATTATTAGGGGGGTGTCGTACGATGGACATAAAATTTTGTAGCGATTTCTTCCTCTAACATTGTAGAGCTATAGACTGGGTCACGTTGGCAATATAACTTCTATAGGTAGTTACTATATTTTAGGGTGGAACAAAATTTAAATTATGATTCGATGTAGTCAGTTAGTTGTTCTCATAAAATGACTGAAGTATTTCAAGTATCTGAATTCTTATTATTTAAAAAATAACATCTATCATTATAGGTCTAGATTTTTAATCTGCGCTATTCTATATTTTGCTATGTATTGCGATGATGTTTAGTTTGTTAATATTAAATACTCATAGTCTTAACCTAATGTTCTAAAGTGAATCTTTGAGATTACAACTTTTAAAACATGAAAACCGTGAAACCCTGCAACCGTAGCACCTCAGTATCTCTTATTTGATAAATCCGAATATCTTAGTAAGTATGTGTAATGCGAGATAAACGAATTTATAGGAGTTACTTCCAATACTCTTGAGAAATCAAACCAAAAGATTTTTGGGGAATAATTAGGAAATATTTTAGCCTTTCTTATGTTACTATCTTCTTATACTCGTTAGTCGTCTTACTCGATGTCAATGTCAATTCTTTTGATATCTACATATATATAAAAAAAAAAAAGAGTACAGCCTTTTGTTCCTCTGTTTGTCAAACATTTTTTAATTTCTATTTAGTATCTATTGTCAAGTTTTAGCATTTTCAATCAAAAAAGATGAGAAACAGGGTTTTAACTTAAAATTTTCGCTACTGATTATGCTTGAAGTCACAACACTAGACGAACGCGAGTTGAATTCAATTTGCTTCATCATTATTCATGTATTACTTGTTCTATTTAGTGTAGGCATGGCTTACACTTTGGGTGTTATTATTTGTAATATAAAAAATAAAGTTTTCACAAAAGAAATTTGTAGATGAATGAATGAAAAAACATATTCTATTTAATCGGAATTAACAATATCTGCAAGCGACACAAAAGGTTTGTGTCGCCGCGGGTCGGCTCGGTTGGCAACGCGACAAACCTCCGACAAAAGTATGCCCACTATTACGCTATATACTCTACAAAGAACTCATGGCTGAGTATGTTGCCACCTAAAATTAGATTCGCTACACAGTTCATTACACACAACGCTAATTATACTAACAAATTGTTGATGTTTCCATGTCACAACAGACATATGTTACTGCATATTAATGAAGTTATTATTTTAATGAAATTATTATTATTTCATATCTTTACTATATACGAGGAGTACAGAGCCAATGAACGCATAGACAGAAAGATAGAGTGAAAGCGAACTTTGCTTTATTAGATTTCAAACCATTCTAATAACTTCACAAACATTTCATTTTTATAAATTAAGTATAATGAGTGATTAATCGAATAATTTGTGGTTAAAATCAAAATTAAATATGTATGTGTGTAAGCGATATGGATCATCAACACGTACGTGGATGTTTAAGGCCAATTTGAAATGACTTCACTCCGCGTGTGACTACTGAGTGTTTTATTTCTATGGTTAAAACCTTATTTTTAGACTACCAATACAGTTATTTCATAATTTTTTCTTTAAAAAGTTTTGATATATTTATTTATCTTATTTAATATTCAACAGGACTACTTGATTTTTTTTCGAACTAGTAACACTGTTCACTGGATGGGCCTAATGCAAGTATAACCACAAAAAACGGGATTGAAAATGGCGACGTACTGTCAGCATACACGCGATCTATAACGACAATCCACTAATCAAATTATATTATTAAATTACGGATTGTCATCTAATTAAAATATCTATGTGGAAGTAGGCACATAAATATTTATATTTATTAAATTATCTCTCTGGCTTGTGTTTTTTTGACAATTGTAAAAGCTCAGGTTTCGTCCAGAGATGTCATGGTGCATTTCACTTTCGCGTAGCTAATTTTGTATTTCAGCCTTTCGATTAACTGCTGATGCAGGTTTATTAACTTGCATGCTGTCATACATACATGTCATACTGTTGTCCATCACCACAATGCTGTTAGGAGGGATGTCGGGGATTAATTTTTATTTTTATATATTTTGTAAAATTTTACCCATTCATCTCATCATGGTAATCTAACCTTTATTAGATTTGATCTGTTGCCATTCCCGCTCTTGCGTTACTATATTGCAATGGGTGGAAACATCACGGATTTAATTTCTCAAAATACTAAATCATATTATAAACGATTTTACATGTATCAGAGATAAATAATAAATACGGTCATCATTACGGGTTTTGTGTTGCTGTCCGTACCGGCAAGTGTGAGTATAGACAGCGTCAGCATGCGAACAGAAATGACGCCATTTTCAATCCCATTATTTACATCTACGGGTAATAATATTTATGTTAAAAACGATATAGCTCTTAGTATTAATTTCAATAGTTTGAAATATTATATGAACATCTGCTACCTTCGCGGTTAAATTAGCCAATAAAATAAACTCTAAATAACTTTATTTACAGTTGTGGATAGTGATGATAACAAAGAAACTACGCAACAGAGAACGCATATGCATAGATATAAAAAAAAGGATCATAGTGATTACAGCCATCAAAAGAGCACCAAGTGTTGTTCTTGATATAACAGCGTTAAATAAAAAGCTGTTCTTTACGAACAAAGCGGTACGTGAGGCAAATTATTTATGTATTGCGAGGTCTGTCTAATTACGTGAGGCTTTTGTTCTTGTAGCCCACTCGGCCGACGCCGACCACACTTTATTTTCCATATACCTTTTCGTATAGAATTCTACAGAAGGTAAATTCCAGATAACAATAATGTGAACCGGTGTCCCCCTACCGTATTAGTGTAGCGATAAGTTTTAAGCGGAATATCGATTTAATCTGTATGTTACGTTACTTATAGTCAATTTACTTATAATTGTATTATTTATATACTAGGTGTCCCGGCGAATTTCATATCGCCTTAGAATAAATAAATATTGTGTTATTAGCGCAAATAAATGTAGTTTTTGTTCCAATATACGAGGAAACTCCTCGAGTTTGAGAGACCGAAGGAAAAAATTCATCGAAATCAACTAAACAATCACATCCTTTTTTAATGTAATATTTCTGCATTATTGCTGGCTAGCTGGTAGAAAATGCCTTGTGATATTAAGTTCGCCAGTGTACAGATTATTGGTAAAATTCATTCATTCGTTCATTCGTTTTGCTATCAGATATTATTAAAAAGCCATTGCATACAAAATGATTCCGATAACTAAATAGTTATTCTCTGTTATATGTATATCATAAAAATCAGTCAAGGTGTTCTTGAGTTTCTGAATATTGGTGTAAATAATCCGACTTTGTTTTATAGGTATACCAATAGATAAATAGTTAAACGAAATATTATATGAGAAAAAGGATCCATAGAGTTGCAAAATTGTTATCAATACCTTACCTACTTGAAATATAAAATATTCACTGCAAGGCAACTTTTAAAGACGTTTTTATATGACCCCCGTGATAAGAGTCGCAGAGGGTGGAAGTTCACAATCGAAGTCATAGCAAAAGTAGTGAGTGGCATATGATATTCAGGTGTAATAAATATTAGAGAAGGTGCAGTGATTGCGAGCGCAGGTGTCGGCGAAGACGATACGCCGAGCGTACGATATAAAACTGGCCCCTGTGCGTTTTATTTGTAAGACCGTTTTGGAAATTTACACAGTTTGCACGTTTTTTTTCTTTTTTATGTTCGAGGGTAACATTTTATTACCTGACGGATCATTATTCAATATTTCGGAATCTTTTTTTTTTTATTTGTAAAATATTAAGCTCTTCATTATTTGAAATATTTTTTGCATTGTATATTATTTTCTTGTTATAGACTTAGTAGCGCTTGGACCACAATTAAGTGACGATGTGGTCTAGGATGGACAAACGGACTAAGTGCCTCTACACTTAGCGAGTGAAGCTGCCAGAACACATATAGTAGACGCTGAGTGCTTAGTTTGGTGACAGGTTTTCAAACTTGAGGGTGGTAGCTATCTAGGTTAGTATCATTAAAATAGTATGTAATACTCCATTTAGAAATGTGTATTTAATTTGTAAAGGTTGCATAACATTCCCTTCACGCTCGTAAATCTATTTTGTAAAAGTCAGTTGAATTCATTCATATTTGTGTTGTTGGTCATTATGTGATTTAATCAGTAAAAGTCGCATATTATAAGTAAGCGATGAACGATGGACGACCACAACGTGAGTGTCACATGAATGACGCCGAGTTATGGGAGTTGAGGGTGAACGCGGTCGGAGGGACCCCGCGTCCCCCTCTCGCCTCCCGTTATCGATTGCCCCAGTTGAGAGCGGAGCGGAAGTAATGATAGAGCAGGATGCAAACATACCCGATCCGATGGCCAACTCCACCTAGTAACTGTAGTGCACTCACGATACAAAAATATTATAACATTTAATCTCTTACCTCTCTTACGTAAACCAAGTGTCAACAAGTCCCCTTAAAACCTAGAGACCTGTTTAGAGATAGATGTGAAGTTTGATAACATACTTAGTAATTGAAAGTTCGATTATTATTAACATTTAATTATTAATTTAATAGCATATTTAATCCGGAAATTTCAATAAATTTTCAAGTCAGTTATAGAATCACTTCAAATAAGTTAGTCGACGAAAGTCGGAATCATCAAAGTAAACAACTTCAACAAGTCGAGCGTGGAAGTGACATTCTGCTTATATCTATCTGAACGGATCCCGTAATAGCTTCCTCAATCTCGGCGTCAAAGTTCTCATAAGGCGCTTCTTAACTAAGGCGTTAAGGAAGATAGTTAGTGAGAGGCCTTCGGCAGGGTCTTAAAACTTGGCCGAAACTTAGGTAATTCGATCACCACGATTCGGCGTCGGGCGTCAATTCACCCGCAACTCACAATACGTTATTAGCATAATAATATAATTATTGCTGATTTATATTATTACAGGCATCTATTAAGAGTACTCACCCGAATTCTTTAATCAGTCAAGCCAATAGATAAAACAATGTATTTTTTTTTTCAAAATTTGTACATATAGGAGTTTCATCAATATACCTTATTTAATCTTTATTTAAATTAATGCAAAATTCAAGGTTATTTAAATTTAAAAAAAATATCCTGTGTATTAATATTAATATGCACGCGTCATAATGTTGTATGAACAATATACCTTATTACACTATATTGCATTTACATTTGAATACGTTTTATATTAAGTACGTAATTTTTTTTATCACTATTATATTCCTATAAGAAAAATCATTATTTTATTTAACTCATATTTACTAAGACCTAACTTAAGTAATTTATAACGACAGTCATGGTTTGATTTTTTATTGTATATTTACAATATTAAAACTACTTAACATATTTAATATGGATCTGGGAAATACATTTAAATTGATTAACCGATTTTCGAATGTAATTCATAATAACCCCTGAGCCCAAAATTCTTAATATTAATACATTCTATTAATAATTACTTAACATCCAATTTTTTTTTCTAACTCATACATTCTATTGGCACAAAAATGTTGAATGTATTCAAAATAAAAAAAATCTTTATTCAATTTGGGCCCTAAAAAGGCGCATATGAACGTCAAACAACAACCACCACCGGTTCGGAAAACAACCCAGACGAGAAAAGCCGGCAAGAAACTCGATCTAGTTTTTTTTTACATTTTTTTTCATGTTTTTTTAAGCTATTAAAATTATACAATTTATAATAACAATAAACGGTTTTAACGGAAGTACAAAGAGGGGTATCACTTCCAGACATCACTATCATTCACGTAATGATCCACCCTGTAGCCTTTGGATATTATAACCTGTTTGACATAGTGCTTAAATATATCGTCAGGTAAATCGGTAACGTGCTTTGCTAGCATGTTGTAGAACTTGATAGTATTGCCTAAAAAGCTTTTATTGGTCTAACTAAGCCTAAAGTAAGGAACGGCTAGTTTGTGATTACTTCTAGTATTAAAATTATACCGGCTGTTTGCTATATCAAACTTGTTTAAATTTTTGCGGACGTACATTTAATTATCTAAGTTGTGTTGAGGGAGCAATGTTAATATGTTATATTCCTTAAATATATTAAATGTACTAAACATAGGAGTCAAGTTTACTATACTTTAAATTAATACTGAAGATAATACTTTAAAAAGTGTTTAAGCGTTAATCGAGTTTGTGCAATATTTATTAGTTACGATAAAATGTTGCAAACAACACGGAGAATATCGTATTGGCGCCGAGGTGTATTCCTGAATCTCCGCTAGCGTTCACATCCAATGATAATAAAGTGTAAAAAGAGTCGTCGTTTTAACGTCCAGTTTATGGGCACTTCCCGAAGTCCGTATAAGGTTCAGGAAGTGAATAGATATACGGGCAGCTGTTAAAACTCTTTCGCCAATCGCTCGCGTTCATTGTCGTCATATGATAGCTTCGATGCTATGAAAGCTTTAACACCGATTCATAAAATACGTCGTAAGCGTTTCTGTTATCTTTCAGAGCACCGCAAAGTGAAGAAAATGAGAAAAAATAAAGGAGCAACGTTATAAAACAAACCCAGTTTTGCATTCAATAAAGATTCGATGTCGTAAAACAAAGACTGCCATTCGAAGTAGATCACTCTATAAAATAAACTTGAGAATCCAATTAAGAAATGAGCGAGAAACGGATTTATTCTCAGTCTCACTTTATTTACGTACATGATAATAAAACGGGATGTTTCCACTTTGTGTAGTCGGATCGTGTAAAGAGAGCAATTAAATAAAACAAAATGTATTCCACGTATAAAATATTGTGAATAATGTTTAGGGTTCCGTAACAGAATGTACTAAACGCAACAAGTTTTAAAGAAATACAATTAGAAACGTTTAAAAAAATTATCAGCACTCGTATATACTTAAGTGCAATTATTTAACAACGGGTTTTCACTCGCTACCTTCGCTTTTTTCTATACTGAAGTATATACTTACTAGCAGTTGCCAGCGACTTCTGTCTATCTTCATTAAATATGGGATGTCCTGATTATGTTTTGTTTTTTATAAGCCGAAACTTCGGGATAGGAGGAAAAAAGCAAAGGTAACGCGTGAAAACCCGTTAAAACTAACTGATTTTAAATATGGAACGCGAAAACTTAAAAAATTACATTATTGATCACTAATTAACATAATCATAATGCACGCAAAAAAATAACGAAATCGGCCAGCCAGTTTCTGAGATTGTCTTAACGAATTTTTTTTTTTTTTTTTTTTTTTCCGAATTCTATAAATAATTTTATAAGTATTTAAAGCCTAATTTCTCTGTAACTCATAATTCCCGTGTACATAGTTTCGTCAAAATCGGTCTAGACGTTTTTTTGCGTTAAATTCGAATATACGCGCAGACAGAGGATTCGAGATTAGAACCTAACGGATAAAAGAGACGTCTGTCACAAAATATGTCAAAACAAAAATAGATGTACTGACAAAACTTCAGATTTATTAGTAGTATAATATAAATTTTTTAAATCAATTACAATAGAAGAAAAGTAATCAATGGTATAGTATTATAATGGTATAGTAAACGATTATATTTTACATTATCTGATAAGGTTAATTTCAATTCTGTTGAATGTTTGCCTGACTGAACTCTCCGTTTTCTTTCTTTTACCGTCGACATTTCCTTTCGCTATTAAAATTTTACGAGTGAGCTGGCGAAATGAATGCCAGAATTAGGTTAAGGAGTATCGTAGGCTTGGCTTCGCGTGACGTACGCACACCTTATTCACTGCTAATTTAATACGAAAAAGAAACAATAATATTTTTGTTTTTCAGCTTTGTATCATTTATTCATATTAATGTAGTATTATAGTTAAATTAATTGAAAAAAAAAATGAAACACAACAACGATATTAACAAACTGAGTATCAGGTTTTAAAATTTACTAAAAAAGTATTGGAATAACGAAATACAGCACAACAAGGACATTAAAAGTTTTAAGTAACTTAACTACATTCAACCGAAAGACGTCCACTGCTGGACATTGGTCTCCCCCAAAGATCTCCATAACGACCGATCTTGCGCCACCCACATCCAGCGGGTTAATTTAGAACAAATTTATGATAAAATGTATTTATTTATTAATCAAATATTTACATAGGTTCACGATAGTAAACTTATAGCTATGTAAACCATATAAGATGAAACGTTTATCAAGCAAGCGTACCAAATACACGCAATGATGGTGCAGTTGGTGCTGTTGAATTTCACGTCGATGGACTCAGATTAGAACCCAATTATCCGACTATAATGTGCCTGAGCTTTCGTGTTCAAAATATCGTGAGAATTTAAGAGAATTTAATCTAATAATGCCCGTCTAGGTTGCTACAACTGACAAGTTTGAAAACCTCTCGCCAAACACCAGTAGATGTGTTCCGGCAGAATCACTTAATATCAGGTGAGATTGTGTACAAAGTGTTGAACCTATACAGTTTAAAAAAAAGTACAATCGTAATCTAAGTATAAATACAAATATCAATATTATTTATTTAGTTTTACGTAAAGTTGGATAGACTTGCAGCTATCTAGTTGGCTGGCTTGGCAGAAGCTCGACTTGGCACACAAGTCACGCGTCCCGTTTCTTTGTTTCACCCGTTTATAACGAGATATTGTGATTCCCTGCCATTACGACACCACACACACAGGATGATGCGAATATCAAACACCGTATTAGACACACGTATTTTCTTATTATAAACTCGTTTCCCGTCAATAATATAGGATATTGGATTTTTACCTTAATACAGGCGTTAATACTTTTTATCCGAAGCAATGTTTTAAACGAAATTCTTATCTCTACCTCTACTACTCCGAATTGTAATATTTTTGAAACTATAAAAATGCACTTTTAATGCATATTTCCAACAATTCCTTCTGAATCATTTTTTTTACTATTTTTGTTTGTACTTGGATTTAAAGGATTTTAGGGAATAACCTTAAAGTCGTTTGAAATATATCAAACAAATCAAAATATTTAAATTGCATTGTACCGTAGTGATGCTCTTAATTAAAAGTGACTTGTTTGTTTATTTTGACTCAAGACTAAAAAAATTGCAATTTTTCGTTTTTGTTACTCTGAAATTCTTATGTATAAAAAAACATAAGCTACTTTAACTAAATATATAGTCTTGATATTCTTAACTACGAACTAGGAATGAATTAAAACAGAACAAAATAGTAGTACAATTAAAGCATAATATTGTTAGTATCCATTTACTATATCTATTTTTCTAAAGTATCTACTGTTTAAACAAATACTGCATAATATATGCTTATTAACCCTGCCTATAAATTACGCAGCGAATTCGGAGACAACGATATTTCGTCACGGCGTTGGTGCTTTACAAAACATACAAGGATTTTCTCTGTAATATTAAGTAACAGTACAAGGCATGTGTGCGTAAAGCTGGTATTATGACATTTAATATTCGTCACGAACGCCTGTAATCCCTTTTGATCGGCCACAAACCGGCGGCTGCTGACTGAACGCGCCAGAAATAAGTACATTACCTCAGTACAAAAATGCCTCAGTAAAGGAATTTCGTAAAATATTCCCATAGCAATTAAGATAAGGGTTATACAAAAAAACGACCCTGAAATTGTTACTTTTCGTTTCTTGTTTCATATTTGCTACGAAATATGAAATACTATGCATACTGTTTTGATAAAGTTTCTTTTGTTTGATATTTTTTTTTGTTTTTAGTATAAGTTAGTTTTTTAATTTCAGGGCTTAGCTTTTTCTTACACTGTTCCAAGCGAGCATGTCCATAATGTCTACAATACAATAGTGAAAAAGATTGGTCACAATATTTTCTGTGTTATAAATAAATAAAAAAAGCGATACATAAATAATATGATGTCGTAAGAATATCGATTAGCAGAAGTGCGTGAGTAAACTGTAGTAATTGAATCGAATAAATATGTATATTGTTTGGAGATGAAATGTGATATATAAAAAAAATAGTGTTTTGTTATTAAGTCACTATATGTTAACTTACTGAAGTATCTTTATATACTGACGAAAGCTTCAATGTAATCTACATGAAGCACTACATATGTGACATAAGGCACGAACTTTAAGTTCTTAAGATTCAGACAGCAACTCGCGCAAGCAATATTATAATTATGTAAGCAGATGTTTAGCTTCAACTAAGTAAACGATGTACATATACTGTGCAGTAGGCACATTAAATTATATGACATGGCGTGATCACACACGCAAACACGCGCGTATACATACACAAAAACATGCGAACACCCACATTCTTTAAATACTATCTTAATTCTTTTGACTCCTCTTCTATCCAAACCTCTGTGAACTTATAGTCCGTTCACAGTTATTTTACCTCTAAAGTCTCATTTTGGTATGTTGGCATTACTAGCTGTCACGTAGTCAAAATATTTTGTCAATCATTTTGGATTTTTGCTTTTTATTGTGCATTTAAAACGTAAAACAAGCCAAAACGATTTCAAAGTAGTGCCACAAATATTTTTTTAGCTATACGTACATTCTCTGAAATACAAAGATCAAATAAAGCTCCGTTAATTCCATTTCATTTGCCGCCATGACTCGTATGTAAAATAGTTTTGTCTGTGTATTACATTTGTTTAATTTTATAGGAATAAATATCGAAAAACTCAACTCAGTTTATTATAAAATCAAACAAAAAAGCCTTGATTTGTATCAGGAATAAATATTATATTTTTTTACGCAAAGAAAGAGAAGGTGCAGCTTCTGTGTCTCAATACAAAGTACGTATCGAAAAAAGAGGATTTCGATTGAGGTGAGATCAGAAATAACTGTAATAAACTGAAATAACCTGTAAACTATGTTGTTTTTATTGATTTTTTTTATGTACTCCTATAGGTTTTTAGCGAAACATATATCTTACAACTGATGTATATCCGACTCATCAACATACTAAAGTGGCCAGTAGCTACGGAGTTTCTTTTGTTGTGGTAACTCATGTTTCCGGTGGGTATATTTTGAATCTCAGATATTTTTTTAACCTCTTTCAAATTGTATAGTCAATTAAATCATGGCGAATAAAATATATCAAATATGGTAACACAATATTCAGAACGACAACTTAACGGCTAGAGGTAAACTAACTGTGAACGGACTATAACTAGTATTTGACATCTGTGATACACTCTCAATATCGACGTCAATGTGCTATAATTTTCGACATTAATGTATAATTGTAATTATAAATATTATATAATTTAAAATATATGAAATTTGGAATAAAGATCAATAGTACTAGTAAAGATGTTTTCTTACCAGTAGCATAATGGTATGTCTCCTTCATGGTTGAAAGTGTACCAAAGAATATGTAAACGAATTAGAATGCATTATTGGATTAGAATTATGTATTGTAATGCAAAAAAAATAATTAATTCAGTATAGACATGTAGACATGTATAAGAAAAAATATCAACTGAGAGAATATTAAGGCAAAGCCAAAAGTACTGAAGCTACTAGTATGAAGTTTGAACAACAAGTTTTTTTTAAGTAAAGTGGATTTGTTATCACCATTTAAGTGGATAAAAATCGAGATGATATTTTATATAGAGATGACAAGATTTATGCAAAGCTAAGAAGTTTAAGCGGAAAGCGAACTCTGTTTTAAGCCAGGTAACAAACTAGGTAATAAATAAAGAAATGGACCATTTACGAAGATAATTAAAAATTAAGTAAGTAGTTTAGAGTCAAACGGTGACCGCCTGAGAGATAGTAATAAGAGCTACCCGATAAAAGAAGATTGAATAAACATCTATTAATCAAAATACCGTGTGGGGCCGGCTTAAGAATAGTACCACCCCATAACTACCCGTAGGTGTCGTAAAAGGCGACTAAGGAATACACCAGGAGATGGGCAGCAGCATCGTCTGAGGACCATAAACACCTACTACGATCGCCAATCCGCCTGTAAAACATGGCGATTATGGCAATTCCCTCCTTATATTTGCAGGAGCCTATGACCAGCAGTGGATTTCTTTACGGTTGGATGGAGGTATGGAATCAAAGTAGACATATACAGGTGCATATACATATATTAAAATTATATTTTCTTGTAAGGCTTTATTTTAGAATACCACATTCATATACCTACACAAAGTATCTAAAAGAAGTAGATATTATAATATTAAAATACTAAAGTAAATACATATTTATATTTAAATTTGAATATTTATGTTATTATAAACAGATCGTTAGTAAAAAACTAGCTTTTTTTATTATTTTATATTTCACTAATGAGAATTGTGAGCCAAATGTTAAAACAAACACACATGTTGAAACATATTCGCAATAACTTTTTAAGTAACTTTTAAGACTATTCTTTTTTCTAAGGTTTGAAATATTAAGTACAGTTCTGTAGAAATAATATACAAGTGGTATTCCGTTCATTGGATGTGATACACAGCGCCATGCTGTCGTAGTCAATAAACAAGACAGAAACAACTAATTATTTAAAGGTTTACACAAAGATCGGCCTCGGGCATCCAGTGTCGCGGTACCTTAGCAGCGGGTTACATAACGCTCGTTACGCAACCCAGATAAGCAAGGGTGAAATTCTATCTTATTTACGCCCTCTCGGATTAAAATTAAATTTTATAATACCTCAGCAAATCGCGCCGTCGTGCGCATCGTTTGGTGCCGCAACGCCAAGCTGCTGCGTATTGTTATAACTCTGTGGTGATTCAATTTTGTGTAAATTTGTAAGCACTGTCTACATTTAAATTTTTAATTGGTTGTTTTAAATACTTCAAAAATTAAGCAGTTTTTAATTACCCCCTTAAAAGCTTTTAATCGAGTTCGTTTCATAACTACAATTTCATTTGATGTTAAATTTATATTATTAACACACCAAGTAGAGAAAAGGAGATTTTTGCTAAGTCGTACTACTAAACACACCGATATATGAATGTCCATAAATTTATAATTTAAAGATGCTAGCTAAACAGGTTAATCCTAAAACACTTTATCACTATAGTGGTCGTTTGATTACAACTACATGCCTTCATTCAACTAAATCTCATAAGAATTTAAATTCAATTGATTTGTTTTTAAGTAATCCATAATGAAGTCACGATCGCTTCAGATTCCAACACCAAGTAAAAGCACATGTTACGCGTAATTGGAAAACTGCAATAACTACAATAGGAAAATTATGATCAATTTGAGCGTCATGTTTATCATTATTGTAAATTTTATAACTTTAAGTAACTTAATTGGACTACATGTAACTTATCGCATTTATCATTAAGACGTAACTGGTAAAGGTTACAAGAAGTTACAGCATACAAAGTAACACATTATCATTATATAATATGTAATATGGATGTATGTATATTAAAAGAAATTGCGCAATTGAGAACATAAAACAAACGTAAACCATAAAATATATTACTGTTTAACTCTCTACATGAGATGTACGTATTCAGAATATTATACAGGGATGATAGACAGAGTCGTTATAACTGAACGTGAAATGAATTCACCTGTATTTAGACGGGAGGTAATGAAATCGTTGGGTAAAGCGAAGAGATCAATGTGAATGAAACGATAAAACTTGTAAAAAGAAAAACAGGTACACTTTGTATGACACCAGTGACTGGCGATGGGTTTTCGATCATTATTTTCCCGTACACACTCCGGATCTACCTCCGGTGGCGGCCCAAGCTGTGCTTCATTCCCAAACTGGGGAGGCTCTTGACGCATTACACGCACAACACAGCACACACACTCCTGCACATTTACACGCAGGTACATAGGTCCTGTAAGGAACCTTTTTTTTATTGAATATATAAATCTTGGTCTTAGGTATGTTAAAAATTCAACGGAATTTTTTACACTCAGGTAACGGTCATGCCGAAGTTTGTACCACTTTGATAACCCTTGTGCCTTCAGCACTTGCCCCTAAAGTTACGGTGAAGCTGTAAAGGGCCTTTCGGTCAACAGCGTTAGTTAGAAAAAAAAATCTATCTTTATATAAAAGAGCGGTAAACAAGCAAGCAGCCTGATGGTAAATGGGTAATTACTATCGCCTATGGACAACTACAACACCGTGGGCATACTGTTGCGTTGCCGACCTTGGACACCGCCTTTCAGCTTTTTGAATATCCCCATGTCATAGCCACGAAGAAAAACGCTAGCGTACGCGACATAAATCCTAGACTACCTTAGTTATGTCGGGATGAGCAGCTAACCAGCGGCTAGGGCACCATGTTAACAGATTTTCAGACCACTCTCTATTGTACATACGGTAGAATACATATAGAAATCCAATATCTCTACGAGATTCTAAGGTATCTAGGCCACATGTTAGCGCGAGATCATCAATAATGCTAATAGCTAGCTAAACTTTGCATGGAATCAAGCGGAGGAAGCTGGTAAGCAAGAGCACCAGCTCAAATGTGTGAGCATTATGTACTCCATGTAATGTCTCTCTCTGGATCTCTGTGTTTACCATATTTTTTTTTTGGATTATATTAGTAGTGTTAATTTACCTTAATCCAGCAAAATTATTACGTTAAGCAAAACAGTTTTGCAATATCAGGGTATTAAATGTTTTCTACAAGACTCATATTTTAGCACTAAAGACGTAGTTAACAAACAACACAGAATTGTGTCAACTAGTAATAAAAAATAATAACAAATTAAGATAGTCAAAAAGTAAAAATATAGTACCTAATTGTTAATAATACCGTAACGTTTTATAATGTGCACAACAGTTATATGTTCCTGTATATCTATGCCAGTTCGTGTTTCAAACTATAATTGTGTTACAAGTCACTACATAATTATTGTTTCTCTATATATAAATAATTAAAGATAAAATAGTTCATCAGTACCTTTTTTACTCCTGTTTGTTAATCGTTTTTTTTTTATTTAGTACTTATTGATTGATCAAAAAATCGAAACAGTCTTTTATATTAAAAAACAGAATCGAATTTCAAAAACGGGTTTTTATAAAAATGTGTTAGATTATAAAGAATCAAGCTGGCAAATAGTCCATCTGACATCGAATATGTAGCCAACGTCAAAAGAGATCGTATCTTAAATGAGATCAGTCAATAATAGATATCTAGCCTAGAGAACTAACGAGTTCTTCGATGTCCATATTTTTCGGACCAGAATACATTTATGATGGCGTAGCAACAGCAATCTAATATCAAAACTAGATGTGACAGAGAAACGAGCCCTATACAGTTTTTAAAACTATGTGATATTTACAGAATTGAGGAATTATATAACAAGGAAAAATAACATTATTCGCTTCTCCTGAAAACCTAATAATAAAATGAATAAAAGCGAAATAGTATGTTTTACGATCTTCATAACATAAAAAAATATGTTTCTTTTGTTACAACTTAATTATAATTAAACGCTGATCGGAACAAACAATCAAATATCTGACAAAGTATTTCTAATATTGTTATGTAATAATAAAAACTGTAGGAAACAGGAAAACTTGTCATTGCTAGTTCACATGTCAAGGTTAAAGACATGCCACAGGATGCCTCGAGAGGATATCAACAAGATAATAAGATGTAAGGACAAATAATAAAAGGAAAACACAGCAACCACAAGTGCTGAAGCATCACATTCTTTATGTACGTCAGATGATGTCATGTCTTTATAGCCGTATATAAATATAAACATAATTTAAATCCTATTAATAGAGATTCTCAGTAGTTCATTTCAAATTTACCAGAACTAGAACTCGCCTATCATCGAAATTCGATCATAACGTATTAAAGTAGCGTCTAATTATTTATATTAAAGAGCAATAATTAATTTTAAAAATCCTAACAATATTGTTTGTCTATACTTGTAGTACCGTGTGGTGCAGGCTAAAACCGTTCCATATCTTCCCGTGGGTGTCGTAAAAGGCGACTAAGGGGATGGGTAGCAGCATCCTATGAGTACCGCAAACACCTGATTACGATCGCCAATCCGACTGCCAAGCGTGACGATTATGGCAATCACACACACAATTATAAACGACACACTGATCGATCGTCGTGGAGATCTTTGTCCAGTAGTGGACTTCTTTTGGTTGAATGGATGGATTCTTAAAGTAAAACTTTCTCAAAACCAATCCTGCTGTCGATGCGGTAAATAAATGCACAGTGTGACACGTGATTGATAATGCATTGGTGTGCATTGGTGATTGGTGAGTGGTGATTGGTAATGATTGGTAATTATAATCGTAAGGGATAATGAAAGATATGTGCGTGTGTGTGTCAAAGGTAAACCGTAAGACAGTGTGTATAATTATTTTTTTCATTAAATTCATGTATCTTAAAGCATATTTTATAAAAATAATAACTTGCTAAATTCCTTGTTAACTTGAATATACACTTTAACTATTTAAAATCTCTAACATCTTTCGTGCGCAGCAGTGTTTTTAACAAAACTTTATTAATTAAAAATATAACCGACTTCAAAAGAATATACCATAAATATGCACTAAAAAGTAAATAAATAATTACTTTATTAGCCTACTTCTTCTAACTGTGATATATCCTTTGTTTTAATACTATTAATCATTTTGAAATCGGTGCCAGCTTACAGATAACAAACTGATGTCGGTACGTCGCCAATCATTTAAGCTCATACGTAATTGTGATGGAGTTTAGGCAGTTGTTAGTTATATATAACACTTTTGAACTAGAATAGAATACCATAAACATGTAAAGAGCCAGGGAGAGTATATATCTTACGATCTATGATAGGCACATCATATTGTTATGATCAATAAAAAATTCTTTGGTGCCATGCATTCACTTAAAAAAATGCAAAATTTCTTGCCCTTTTCTGTCAAAGTATCTTTAGTAAATTCGTTGTTACTTCCAATCATCGATTACGCACAGGCAGGATATCTGGACATTACTGAAGAATTACGGGGCAAACTTGACCGCTTCTTAAATGTATGTATTGAATTATATTTATGGTATATTATGATATCCCATGATATCCACTGTATCTACAGGAACGCTTTAAGTACCTGAGTACCAGTGGCACCCTTCGTCCTACTTCTAGCAAAACACTTTGTATCCCTGAACACAGTACGACATTATATTCCAACCCATTTACTTATAACAACTACACGATTGTGGAACTCTGTACCATTTGACCGACAAGGTGCTTAGACAATCACCAATTTTAAATCCAAACTATCAATTTTACTTTAATAAACAGGCACAAGAAACTGTATAAGTATTTCCCAAAACTTGTAATTTTTTATATGTTTTTTGTCTATAACATAGCTATTTATTTCATATTTATGTATCTTATTTATGTTTATTAATGTTATAATCTTTGACTTTTAGTACCTACAAAATAGTATAGTTACAAATAAAACGTACTACTCACTTCTTTGTATTGACAGCACTACAGCAGGTTAGCTGGAGGAAAATGCCCAATGGCATTAGTTCGTTTATGTGCAAGTTTTATGTCCAATAAAGTTTTTTTATCTATCTTCTCCTACTCTATAAAATGTTGCACCTTCCATCATCAGATTAGCAAAATGAAATGGTGACTGCAATTCACAAACACTTGAATAGTTGTGAAAGCAAATATATACACAAATGTATACATTTTTTATTGAATTCGTGGGATTCTCCTAATTTCCCTAAGATCCACTGATCAGATCCAGAGTTGGTGACAATAGGACTACTTCGGGAGTGTACTCTTTCGAATTAAAAAGAAATTTTTCATATCGGTCCATAATTGACAGAGAAATCGAGTAACACACATTTAAAAGAATACAGACGAATTGATAACCTCTTCCTTTTTGAAGTCGGTTAAAAAGGATCCAAAATTTTTGCTTTACGTATTAATCTATATAATATAACAGAAATTAAAACCCATATTCGTTCGTTCGTCTTTTATTTAATTTAAAGATGAAAGCTAAAATTAACAAAAAAGCTTGTATTACCGTATATAAAGTATTAATACTAATTGTGAATTACTGGTTTTCAAATAATAACTAACATAAAATCTTCTAAAAAAATCTTAAGAGAAAATCAGAAATCAATGTGAAAACAATTACAATAAAAGTGTTTATATTTCACATTTTAAACTTTTTGTTTTATATTAAAGAGTCGTTAGTAATTTTTTGTGAAGCTAGTTATTATAGATGTTAAATAACTTTGTACAATGGACTTGCGTGCGGTTAAATGTTTCCGAATAACATTATTACAGTTCCGAAACCGTTTCCGAACGGATATTTTAAATTCGAAAATGTTTTCAGAAGTAATAAAATCGGAATCATTCTTAGCTCAATGTTCAGGTGAGCATTGAAAGACTTTTACTGGCAAAATTATACGGAACCGTGTTCTAGAGTACAAAAATAGTATACTCATATAAGCTAAGAGAGTGAGAGATGTATTAACAGATTGGATTTATGAAAAATCCATTCCGTTTGTTTTACAAAGAACAAATATAATAAAACTTTAAATATACCTATTAATAATGTACGAAACACGGAGCCTTTTCCTAAGTAGGTAGTACGATTGACGTAGTAAATATTTATTTTAAAATAATAAAAGTAAGAAAAGATATTTTAATATTGATTTTCTTTTCTAAGTAACGTTAAAAGAATCTACGATTATTTTTTCAAGCCACCGATTCATATGGAAATTAATGCCCCATAAGTTTGAAAAACAAACCAACCTATTAAATAATTTAATTTAATCTCATAATATACGTTTACCTGATTGTTTGTTTATTTGATAACACTTTTCAATATTGTTTGTAATATTAAGAAGGAAATATTTTTACCCTTCTGTGTATTAAAAACATTTATAGAACTTTATAGGAAAGTTGTATCTCTTTTAATTTCAACTTGAATGGTTTCGTTAAGTAAATAACTTTTGGACTTGTTAAAAGTAGAAATAAGTTGAAAAGAAAAATTAGGATTCTTTTTTCTACTTAATAATACTTACCTACTTACTAAAAAAATATATTATCAAAGGAGATGTTAAAAAGAAGCATTATTGTATATTGTGAAATTTTTCCTCTTAGTTTTATAACAATTCCGTTATTACCGATGGCGACCGGGATTGAACATAAATACAGGGATCACGCGATTCATTTATCTAATTGCATCCTGAGGCTATTTCGACTTAACTCTCGATTCATTAAATGAAACGGGAAAACGTCAAACCGTTTTAAACAAATACAGGTATAATTCTCAAACAATATATACCTACATAGAATTCCTACAACTGATTCTATATTTCTTGTATTTATTTCATAATCATACTTTACGCCTGAGAAAAATAAAAAGGAAAAGAACTATCAAATTGCAAAAAGGCCTCGCTTTCAAAATATATTTCTCAGAAGTATTATTAATATCAGTCACCTCTTATAAATATTTATGGTTAAAGTGTGTCTTTTTTCACCTACTTGTGAACTAATAATGATGGATCTAGTAAAAATTAATACGAATTATTTTATTTACATTTATATGTTTAAGAGACGAAACTTCTTAGCATTCTATGGATTCTCCGTGCGGGTGCCGGGTCCATCGCGTACTCGAAAGAGGAACCCAGTGCAATGCCCGGGACTTGCGACCCAGGTGTAGGTATAAGGGGCCCCTTTACAATGCGCATCTACACTCACCTTCTCTGGCCTTATATTATTATATCCCATAAGTTATGTTCTAACCATATGATAACTAATTCAAATACTAACCTATTGTAACAGACTATTCATGTACATTCATTTGTTTATATTAATATCTTTTTGCTTTATTTTTGTTGGATCAAAAGAGAATAAGTCGTGATTGCTAATATTATACGTATTTAATTATTTTGTTCGTGTAACACATTTACTTACTCGTTTAGGAATATTTAATTATTAAATCGAAATAAGCAGCCCTATGAAAATATACGTAATTATAATTAAATCTGGAGCAAATTAAATTAGTGTGTACTTCGATCTTTGTAGGTACATTAGTCGTTGGTTCGTTTGAATATAAGAAATAAAAATATATTATTATGCTGTGATTTACATATATAGTACACTACAATAGAGTTTAGTATTACAAGAATTTCACAACGCTTATCAAAACTAAAATCGTTTAATACTATTCACGCTCATTTGATTTTATTATTAATTAATTTATTTATTTATTTGGGAAACACACAGTTAATAACAAACACATATGGAATTGCATAACAATATTACATAAACCAGTCAAGTTTCCACTAAAATTATAATTAATGAAAGTAAATATAACAACACTAATACCTCCATCATTACAAGCTATAATTTTATGGCAAACACTGGATATTTAAAACCATTTTCAGCATTTTTTTAAAGGAACTGATGGGGCATGCAAATATATCAATTTTAGTAAAAATCTTATTATATATATCGCACGAACGAAATAAATATGTGTTCTTCACATACCTCGTTCAAGCAACAGAGATTTTAAAAAGTAAGTGGTTTCTGGCATTGGTCGGGGTACCCTAAAATTAATTTCACTGACAAGAAACGGAGAATGAATAAAATTTCTAAGAAGTTTAAATAAATAAATTTGATTTCTCACTATTCGACGATTAGTAAGTGAAGGCAGATGTGGCAAAGATTTATTTGATAATTTACATTTCAAAGTTAATGCCTCTTAAATCGGTTTTGTACAATTTCAATAAGGTTAATATATTTGTTATATTGTGGATTCCATATGATTGAACCATATTCTAATAGAGAACGAACCAAAGCATTATAAAAAAGCACTATAAACTGAAAAGTGAATATACTCGGGAAGTTCTCAAATAGACATCATCAAGTACGAGTAGATAAGTAAATAAGTACCGACAGACGCGAATATAAAATGTTAAAACAGTCGAGGCCGGATGTAAAGGTCATGGCTGGCATTACTGGCAATCAAGCTTATCGTAACCGCAATGCGCGCTTTAAATGTTTTGTGCTCAAGTATTCGAAACATTACCGTTGTTAGAGATAGCTCTGTAATTGCACCTAGGGAGGTGTGTATAATACGTAATAATGAAGCTACTTATAGTCTCATATTATCTTAGTAAATGTCTAATTATGTATCCTTAAGGGCTTAAACTCTTTTACATGTTTTTATATGTTTTTTTCAACGAATAGTCCATATTACGAATAATATATTGTTTGTCATACAAGAATAAATGTCCTACAGATATCCTCAACATAATACAGGTATGCATTAAAACTGACACTAAATATGAATAATACTTTCTCTAAATAAAGTATATTCTAATATGAAATTTGATGAGACTGTAGATTCCTAATTATGCCTTCCATGAAGAGAGACATATTTATAAAACTCTATGTTATAGCAGACTTATGTATGTTACGTACATGTATATACGGGTATGACCCTAAAAGAGGAGTCGTTATCTGGTCCATTTTCTCTGTTAAGCCCTTACCGAATGTCAAACATATAGGATTACACGATATCAGTCTCGGTTCCCTAATGGACGGTTATAAGGCCAAGTCTTTTGAGTGCTAATGTTTGGCACCCTTTAATGTAGGAATAAAAGGTCCTGGATAAAATAGTATCACGAAATTGGATCCATACATTGGATCGGACAACGATATTGTTCACGTAATTATATTAGTATTTTGATATGGTACATGATCTGTGATTCAAGAACCAGTTTTTATCTACATTGATTTCATTATCTATTAATATTTAATAAGTAAAAGCTTTTTTACTTAAAAACAAAACCGACTTCCAAAGAGTAAACTATAAAAATGCAGTAAAAAGTCATTAAATAACTTCCCTATTAATCTGCTTCGTTAATTTTTAAATCGGTGACAACTTATACGTCGCTAATTATATTTAATTTTGATTAATTGTTCTTTAAAATCACCCCAGTCCTTTATGTAGCTTATGCGTAATTGTGATAAAATTTAGGTAGTTATTTCCATTTGTAAATGAGCACATTGGTTAACTCTAGCTGGCACCGATTCCAAAATTAACGAAGCAGATTAATAAAGAAATTAGTTATTGACTTTTGTGCATTTTTATAGTTATTTGTTTGAAGTCGGTTTTGTTTTTAATTAATAAAGTTTTTTTTTCTACTTTTTAGTTTAAGTATGTACTTTTAGGTGCTGTGAAGTCTACTTCATAGCTTTGGAAACGAATATATGAAACACATGAAGTGTCAATAATATTCGAGGGTTTTTCTCATTTCCTTGAGTTCCACTGGCCAGATCCTAATCTGGTGGAAATAGTACCAACTCGGAAGTGTACTCCTTCGATTTACAAAAAATAAAATAAAAATTGCTCCCCAATTGACGGAGAATCGAGTAACAAACATAAAAAAAAAAAAACATACAGACGAATTGATAACCTGCTCCTTTTTGAAGTCGGTTAAAAAATGTAGATAATAATTCATACTCAATCTGTCCGTTTGTTCTGGTCAATCTCCGGAACGGCTGGACTGCTTTTGACGGGACTTTCCACTTAGGCTGCTTTTACTTCTCGAAAATAAATAGGGCTCCGTGTAAAAAAATTAAAACTCATGAAATTGTGAACAAAATACGATTCAATGGACAGCACCATCAAAACTGTATTACCCAGTAAAGAATATAAAAAACGCGAAAACAGCACACAACTATTTTTATTATAATAACCGAAAATAAAATATTGAACACATGACATTACACAAAATCTAAAAGTATCAAATAAGATACAAATTACCAATCGTTACAGTCTATATGTGGGTGGCTTGTAATTTATTAATCAGAGTAGTGAATGGACCGTGGAAATCGTCCACGGAATGGGAAGTGTGCCAATTATTATCCGTAGTCATTAGACTCATGAACGAGCCACCGGGGACCGGTCGAGTTTTTCATCGACACTGGAAAAACGTTCTTAGCGAAAACATTATTTGAATTAATCTCATCCAACACGGGTTTCATAGTAATTACAGCTCTATGTATCTCTTTAATAACCATGTCAAAATGAAATACAGTACATATAAAAAAAAGATTAGGAGCCAGAAGATAGTTATTACATAAAATGTAACGAACAACAGAATTAGAAAATTTAGAAATACATAAAATATAAAATTTTACCTTGTCCTTAAGGATTTTATATAATCCACAATATATTGTCCACTATTATTAATTATAAATGTAATTTAATTTGGATGCTTAATCTTAGTCATTGAAGTTTGAAATTTCACTACAATTAATACGGACATGCAATATCAGTTGGTTTTAATTATACCTTAGTTGAAAAAAAAAAATCCTTGTAGTAAAAAGGGGTAAAGTTAAACAAACTACAGGATCGCCTGTCTAACCCTGCATGTCATTGTCACTCGTACCCCGTATAACAACACTCATCATTAGTTAACATATAAATGGGCTTCGTTTTACATAATCCATTACACACTATACGATGTTAGTAATTTGTTGGATATCGTTCGGAAATTGATCGCGGTTTTCAACAACGCATCCGATGGTACATCAAGCGAATAATAAAAACCATGTTTAGATATTGCGATAGATATTTTATTCTGTAAATGTTTCCAGACGATTTTTGATTGAATAATTTGTTATTAGGTATTATTATTTACGGGTTCGTTTATATAGATCACTAGCTGTGTGCCAGCGGCTGAGCTCACGTTTCATATGTTCTTCGAAGCGTTTTGATTTTTCTATACGAAACCCTAATTATTTTCCTAAAAATTTTTAGTACTAAGATAAAGTAAACATATTTCTCACGAATTCAAATATTTGCCCGTAACACTGCGTATTAAATTTTTTACTTTTTAATTTTTATACGCGGAACCGTAAATATTTGTGAAAGTCAAAAGGATACTAAGTTACGTGGAGTGACTTCAGCTAGCTACCAAAAAAATCTCGTCAAAATCGGTTCAGCCGTTCATGAAATTACCCGAACAAACCGACAGACAAATATTTGAAATTTTGTATTCTTGTTACAGGTATCGTATATACATTACAAACTATAGATAATATACATTTTATTGATACAATACAATAATACTAGATGATAGATGATAATTTATTGAGGTCGCACATTTATTTTCTTACATTCCAATATTTTCTACAAAGAAGATAATGAAAATTCAACTTAAATTTTTATATAATATTTTCCAAATTAAAAGCAAAAAGTACTAGTTATCAAATTGTTTCTGTATAAATGGCAATGCTAGTGGAAATGTTTATAGACTTTTCTCTCACACAAATTCTATATTAATTTCGTTTCTGCATTTTAAATAAAGTTAAATTATATTAACTTAAATTTAAAATATGAGTCTATAAAATAGGTAGATAAAATTATAAAGATAGGTAAGTTAAAATTACTTGACATTTAGCAGTTTTTCAATATCTATTTCAAAACTACACAATGTTTTATTCCTTTCGTGTTGAAATTTGGTGCATGCGTGCGACCGCACGCTACCACAATGGAACCGTTGAAATGTAAATACGAATGCCGAGCGCGTACCTTAACGTAGAATCCGGGAACAAGCGACTAACGAACGCGAAGAGGCTATACGATTTATCTACCTACATCTATGAACTAGGATCTGTGCATAGTTGCATATCTACATAATAGCAAATGAAAGAGTTAAATTATGGAATTATTACTTTGCTATATTATATTTTATCTGTGAAGGTAAAGGTAATGTTTTCTTTTGGAGCTTACTACTTAAGAGGATATGCTTGCGGCGTTTATTCCATACAAACGTATTCCCCTGTTTCCACCCTGGATAATAGCATTATGCTAAATATTTTTATACCAAATAATATGTATCCACCACCGCCATCCCCATTTGATTTCTTTCATAAATTAGTTATTTTAGAAACTAGGAGCCTTTGAAAATGAAAAAAGCTGAATGCTGGATTTTAACCGTCATTTTCAAAAGTTCGTGGACAAAATTTGATGGATAAAATTTAAAAAAGCAAAACATACTGGCATAGCCAAAAGTTTTTATTATTCTAAAACTGAAAGAAAATTAAAATCGGTCCAGTTTTGGAGGAGGAAACAGGGTACTACGAAGTGAGGTTTTCGTCTACATAGGTAAAATCAGCCCGAGCTGCAGTTTCCCTTTCATGTCTTATAACTCTCTATTTTAGGCGCAACGCGATAGCACTATTGCTATCGCGTTGCACCTATGCTATCAAATCTATATTTCAGAAATACTTACTTTTCTAATTTGTCGCCGACCGCATGTCCTCTTAAGAAACGATTTTCATATTTAGCCCGCGGTATGAAAATTTTATAAGTAGTAAAATCGAGCGTTAACTAAATAGTTACTATATAAGTAAGGCGTTATGTTATATTGTGCAAAGTACTTTGTGTACATTTCACTTCGAGATTATGTATGTATGTATTTAATAAGAATAATGTTATATAATAATAATGATTATTATTAGAGCCAGGATTATTGCCTTAATTTGAAAATAATATTTTGCAATTAATAGTGTCAAATAATTGATATTACGGTGAAAATATTTGCTATTTCAAACATTTTTTCAAAATTAAATTTTCCAAACAATATCTCTGATGATATTGTTATTATGTGAAATAATTTATGTTATATATTTAGTTGGAATGATGTCAATAATATGAATAAATATGTAATATACATATGCTCTGATTATTTTTAAAGATGCTTTTATTTACCCCCTTTTTACCTAATCTACTATAATTATTTAGAGGTTTTCATCAATTATAAACCATCTTTAATGCCGAACACTCCGTGACGGTAATTTTTTTTCCAAGTGATAAAAATATACGAAAGTATGAGGAATCTATAGTTAATTAACTAACAGTCACACATACTCATAGTTCTAAAAATATAACTCCCATAAGGTAATTAAATTTCCGGAGAATCAACTTTTGAGAAATACGAATATTGTTAGGAATACGTCTACATTTCAAATTCACACTTTTACTCTTACATTAAAAACCCAACATATTAAAATATAAACACAAGGCTACTTACAAAGTAAACCCGTTATAGTATCGTAAAAAACACCGAAATAAAAATCGGTCTCCAATTCGCTAAGTAGTCTTTAAGATAAAATCTAAATGTCCGCCAGTTCAAGCATAAACGGGTAATAAATATTGTACCTGCCCAGGGGACTACTATTTTAAAACTCTCGAACGAGCTTCCAGTATATAGAAGTTAAAACCGCAAAACTTTTCCTCAATAAGTAGGTAGGTACCCGATTCAGAATATTTTTTTGAAATAGCTTTTATTCCTGAGGATAGTATGATAATATGGAAAAAGATATATTAGTTACATTCTATTATTTGTACAGTTATATAGATTTATCCATATATTCAACAGTAAGACATCTACTGCAGGAGATAAGTCTTCCCCAATAAGGGAGGGATTGCCATAATCACCACACTTGGTAGGCGGTTAATCGATCGCACTTGGTGTTTGTGCTACTCAGAGGATGCTGCTGCCCATCCCCTAGTTTATTCCTTAGTCGCCTTTTGCGACACCCACGGGAAGATATGGGGTGGTGCTAATCTTAGCCAGCACCACACGACACCTTAAATAGATACAACTTACCATTTCAGCATAGTTTTTAATACAATATGGATGTAAATATCCCTAACTGCGTAAAACAAATTTTAAATTAGATCAAAAACAAGGAACTTGTGCCTATTTTAATTTCATTCTAGAGGAAAAGCGCATTATATTAAAATATGGCCAATACGTGCTTCTATACTATACTAACTAGTTCTATACTAACATTCGTTTTGCGAGAACGAGATGAACATTCTTTCTCATTTCTCACTAAAAACTCTAAACGCCTGTATCTCAAAAAAATTATTAACCGAATTAAATAATATCTTCTGTTCAATTATACACGCGTACAAACTTGTAGAGGCCTTTCTTTAGAACGTCTTCTATCTGGTCGAGATACGTTCACCCTGGTCGGCCTTTACCGGCTTGGCCAGTCAATTACATTATTCATGTAATCTGTTGTCTTTAAAAAATGAAACACCAGTGAAGGGAAACCGTATTTCGTTAAGACGGTTTACTACAAACATTTGAAAACGAAGAGGATTTACTTAAACACAAAATGTGTTTTGTGAACTCAACGCTTTCAGGCGACATTTGCGACGGCTGCAAGTGGCGATATTTCACCGCACCGCGGCACCGTGGCCATGTTTGTGAGAACTTTATTCACGTCAACACTGCCCTGTCTGTCAGTTCCGCAATACAAATTCCAAGGCATTATTACACACAGAAAACTCAGCGAGCAAATTGAGATACTAATAACATAAAGTTAACTGCAGCCTGAATAATTCCCTTTTATTGTGATAATATCCTTTTGTCTGCAACATCATTTGCATTTTCAACTCGCCTACTTATCTCGAACAATATCGCTTTGCATCACAGAATACTTACGCATAAAATATAGGTATATTTTTATACAACTTTATGTGAAGACAATAGTATAAGTACAATTTTTTCGATAAAATAAATCCCTATCCAAATTTATGATTTTTTTTAAAGGGCATCGGCTTCTGATTATTACCCTCGTTACGTAATGACTAAGTGATGATGATTAGTTAAAAAAATACTAACAAATTAACGCTTTCAACAAGTTTAAATTACAAATGAGCTCTTGAACTCCACCACGTAAGAAGGGTGATACCGCTAACAGAGGTTTGTGTAGGATATTATCCAGGAAAATCGACGAATGTTCGCAAACTCAGTGCGAGACTTTACGCGTAGCGTCGACTCGCTGACAATAATCGAACACATCATCACTATTTTGCATATAAATGAACGACATCCCGTAATCCAACTAACACAACGCCATTCATTTATTCTCCTGATATATGCATAAATAAATAGAACCTGGAATTGGGTGAAGTTATGATTTAAGTACCTAATAATATTTTATCTTGGATATACATACTAATGAAGATTCTCATTACATTTTTAATTTTACTTTAAGATATATATATTTTTTAATTATCTTGTGTTCGTAATATCCTTCATGTGAAATCATCTTATCACTACGACTTAACTTTTATGAAAAAAGACACGGTAAACATGCAACGAGGATAGGAATTGAAAATCCTTGCAATTTGTTATGTTGAAAATATGGTCTTCACTGAGATGTCATAGTCAATGCTTAACTAACAAATTATAGAAAGAAAGACTTCATAATTACTAATGTAAAAGAAGATGTTGTTACTGCAGCTAATGTATTTAATCTATCAAGTAATTTAATTTGTTGATCTGTTAAATGATAATAGACCTTTCTAATTCTTCTATTAGATTCTTTTATGAGCTTGAGCTTTTAATGTAGGATAACCAGGAACAGCAAGATTTTATGACATTCTATGATGTCCATCTGACTACCCACTACCTTCAAGGTAGAAAAGCTGCCTAAGCACGTATAAATATATTCCGAGAGCATACTTTAGGGCCAATTCCTTAGCGTGTTTGTTACGTCACATAACATCAGGTGAGATTGTAATGTAAAAATAAATTTTGCTTTATATACTTCAATAACAACTCAAACATATTCCAGTTTGTCTAAAACAGCCGTCAATTAGTATCATAAATCTCATGACCACAATTTATGAGCAATTCATTTTGATTCTTGATACGGGTATTTCATAATGCAAATCCTTTACACGTTAAAGTGAAAAGCGGCACCTGGACTGCCAGTTTATGTAACATTAGTTTGAAACCACCGAATTAATTAACAAAACTCGAGGACAAAATAGTTTTTGTTGTTGACATTTCATAAGGTGCTCTAAAATGAATAGTACTGTTAGGAAACCAATTTTATATGTTTTTATACATTATCTTGGCACTATAAAGAAGGGCACTGTAACAATGAAATTTGAGTTAAGATCTAATAGATATCTCAACATACAAAGATCATAGTAACTGGCTATGAAATGATGATGCTCATTTGTGAATGCTTAGAAACATAATTTGTGGGTAATAAATAGACGGCTATCAGAAAATACTTGATCTCCATACCACATTTTTGTTACAATATTTTTCTTCCTCAAAAGTTTTATCCTTATTGTAAGAATCCCAATTGTATATTAAATAGAATTTCCTTAATATCACTGTTACTAAATTAATGAATTTACTTGAAGAATACAAGTGAGAATCAGTACGTCATATCGCACATCTTTTAAAGGATATTATTTGTTAGATTTTTCGTATTTTGCGGTGAATTATTCCAAATTACTGCAATCGTATAGATCACGATGTGTAGCACAATATTGTACTTATGTGTATGTCTGGTTAAAACACATAAGTTACTATATTATCCGGAGTCAGGTGAACAAGTACCTATAAATATCAGAATGTTAATATAAGAGCGATCTCCAGCGGTGTAGCAAACAACTTTGAAACTGGCCCCGCAATCCAGATGGGAATGACATCTCTTTGAAGATAAAGACGAGAGATAATTTTGCAATTTTCGTGCCGAGAGGTTAGCGATATGTACCTGTCATGTTTTCTAAATTAACTTTTTGATGGTAAGAGGGCGGAGAGTAACTTTGCGTTTGTGGTGACGAAATTCGCAAGCACTTGAACATCGGCGTATGGAGAAACATCTCTTATATTTTCCAATTATGAAGTTTGATTGCAAATGATATGAAAATCCTCCATTCATCGAATCATTTTTAAAGATCTGTTATTTCAAAATTTCCAAAACTCATAACTTGCCTTAATTGCCTGTGTTTAATTTTTTTTCTAACTAATTCCAAAATTATCTGCTATTTAAAAGTACATCGATGTTGTGCTTACTCTCTTTGTTCTTAAATTTTAAGTTATAGCATATATATTTTATTATAATTAAAAAAACTGATTACATAATTCTCAGGTTTAGTTTTATTAAATTACAGAGCGTAGGTTTATCCGTTTACAAGAGACTAGACTACTAAATTTAAACACGTTTTTTTAAATCTTATAACCCTTATGTATTTGACGAGTATTTTATAAAATACACTCATATGTATGAACAATAAATATAATAGAGACACGAATCCGAAAGTGTCAAATATGACAACCCTAAAGCAAGTTCACATTTGTCACTACGATTATGTCAAACACAAAAATAATCCCGTCATCTATTTGGCGTGCTACGCGCCCCTAACTTTCGCGAATTGTGAATTTTTGGGGGGCCCGCTCTTCTGGCTGTTCAAACGCGAACAGAGAAGATTATAAATTGCACTCTATAGGTGATCAAACGTCATCAAGCTCGCGATGTTTTGAAAAAGTTATCGAGAGGGCGAGGGATGTCCGTTGCCATGGTTAATAATACGCGTAGTGTATAAATACGTCCCGCAAATATGTCGGCGACGTCGCGTCGACAGACGACAATTTACAAAAGTCGACGTCCGTAACGTTAGCAACAGGTTCTCTGTTTTATACCAAAGCTTTTTATACGATTCCCTATAATGTTTCCACGGTTGAAGACATGACAAATTAATTTACTTTTATACATAGCAAAATCACTTCGCCTTTGAGTGAAACCTATTAAAGATGAAGAAAATATCATTTTATGTCTTAACGTAGTGTTTGAAATAATTAATAAATCACTTTTATAGTAAAATGAATTTTGTAGCTTAATTTTGGGCACATGCTAATTAAACAATGGTTATTGTTGTAACGTTATATAGTGTAAGCTACATTTAATTAAATGTGACTATTACAAAGCACTGAACCTATACATATTTTAAAATTATTCCACGTAGTAAACGTTGCGGCTGCCACCTAATGTTTATACCAAAAAATAAAACTGAATTGCTTGTACATTTATTGATTTTTAACAAATTTTGTGACAATTGTCTATTTTAGCCGCCGTTACTATCTCGAATATGATATTAAACTAAAAAAAAACGGTTTGACCAATATTTCATGAAACTTTGTACTCAGGAAGTATAATATATAGCAAGGAGCAAAAGGCCACAAAGATGTTTAAAATATTTTTAGAAATCGTTAAAAAAAAAAACATTCTGTTCGTCTAACTTATAAGCAGCTCAACCGGTTTGCATAAAGTATATGTTAATTAGCGACTAATAAGCTATAAAAATTATCAATACAATTGTTAGAAATTATAAAAAAATTAATTTAAAAAATTTGGTGTATGGGAAATGTGTGTCATTAGGTAACAAATAGGCTACGAAAAACAAATGAACTCAGAACATCCCACATTTAATCAAGATATGAACAGGTATATGATGTCACGGACGCCCGCTAGTGTATCAATATAATTCATTACCCAAATTTCAATTAGATATTTACTTTACATTAGAAATGCCTTGAATGTAATGAATATCATTTCAGTCTAAAAGCCAAGACAAAAGCAATATTGACGGAGCTGATATCTTTAATGAAAAGTTAACTGTAAAACAAACCTTTACGAACCAACCGCGCATAATAAAGTCACATATGAATAACTGAGCGCATGTAATTAAAACGACGTCAGCTTCACATGAACAAACCTTTTAAAGCCTTTGCAAAGGAGGGCCACGAAATTCGAAGTTGCATTTTAATCAAACAGTGACCACGCCCTCTGTCGTCTATTTATGAGTTATAAAGGGGATCCTTCCGGCGCAGGTCTTTGTGCGACGTATGGTAATGGCGTGGACGTGGTTTGACGAGCCTCGACATGTGTCCGCTGTGAAAATGAAGTCCGAACGCAAAGGTGAATATTCACACAGACAAATGCCTAATATTGTGTAAAGTTTATAAGTGTGTCACATAGCACGGGTTCGAAGCACATTTTTAATTGAATTAATCGACATCTTAAGTGTATTTTAGTTTTAAAAACCTTACAATAACTTGTTTAATAATATAGTTACCTATATATTGTAATTAACACAAATAGTAAAATTGAAGAAAGCTGTGATTGTAAGTACAGAAGTAGAATGAAATGATTATATCAAAATAAAAATCGAAATTTTAAAATATAACACAGAATTCCAAATATCTGTAATACAATACAACAAATGTACATAATACCTAAATAATAATAAATCATATCTATAAATTGCTAAACCAATCTGTAAACTTAATAATGCCTATTTTTGGAACACCCACTAATGTTTGACGTCATCAATAGTGGTAAAATAATATGGAATTTAGAAATATTAATGTATATTTCAGTCCTAAAAATGTATGCGTAGGGTTAATACACAAAAGGCTGTAAATATTTCTCCCACATGTTTCGACTCAAGTCATTCAGTACAGAGTGTGAATACAAAAGGGTTTAAAAAAGTTTCGGC
Source organism: Samia ricini (assembly GCA_014132275.2). Classification (NCBI taxonomy): domain Eukaryota; kingdom Metazoa; phylum Arthropoda; class Insecta; order Lepidoptera; family Saturniidae; genus Samia; species Samia ricini. The sequence continues at coordinate 24,712,415 of AP028159.1, read as the reverse complement.
GGTGTGTGTTAAAAGAGTTAATAGCGCGTCTCATTGCTTTTTCGCTTGGTTACTTCTCAAATACAGACAGATGAGGTCGTCGACGCCTCAGATCAGGGATAATTCACGACAATCACTCAATGTTGCCAGTAATTGAAAATTTGCACTGGCAAAAGCGAAAAATATAAACAAAAAAAGGTATAAAAATTATATAAGATAAGGGTCGAACAAAAAATGTAGGGATTAGCTAGGATTAAAATTCCACGGTAATTTTTACGCACATGTAACTGGGAAGCCGAGGTTCGTACCACTTTGGTGCCCTTGTGCTAGTTACCTTATTGCCGAGTTACGGTGAAACTGCAAAGGCCCCTCCGGTCAACAGCATTATCAAGGTTACAGAAAAAAAGGTTGAAACTATTAAAATACAAGAAAACCATATTAAACAATTATTAAATAATTTTAATATTGGCTTGGACATATTCAACTTTGCAAGTTTGTTTACTAACATTTTTAACTAAATACAGATAGTCTCTCAGAGGTCAAAGAATATTTAGACGATGAGACATATTATGATTTTATTTAGAACGTATATTATTATGGGTATATGGTCAGTATTTTTCTGACTAAGAAATATATGTTGTACATACGAAATTTAGATATAATATTAAAAAAAATAGATATATGTCTGAATTAATCTGAGTAACGTAACTTCCGCAGCATATTTGTTTTTAAAATCATTTATACTTATGACGAAGCTAATTATACCATTGATAAAATAAATAAATTATTTTCTTTAATAAATAAGGATGTTTATTCAAATAATGTTTTGACGAGAAAATAATTTAAGATTTTTAACAAAGGAATCAAGCTTGACCATCCCCTAAATAAAATTATCGGCACAATTTATAAAATTATATATCGATACCGTATAAAAGTAAGCAATTTAGGCAGAAAACTCGTAACGAAATAAATTCGCAATACCAATTAAGGATCCCTTATACCTAAATACCCTTTCAAGTGATTTGGTGGAGGGAAGAGGGTGAGCACGGAAGAAATTCTCGATAACAGGCAGTGAATAAGGACTGGAAAATTTTTAAACGTTAAAACCAAGATACTGTCTTGAGAAGATACTATTACAATTTTTTTTTATTTATATCGTTACTAAATAGTTTTTAAACTTTGAATTCTTGAAAAATATCGTAGAATACAATGTTCTTTATAGATTTTTTACACGACGATGGGTTTATAATTAACATTGAAATAACACTACAACCCAATTTACATAACGTATGGTCACATAGGCAAAATTGTTTGATAAAATTGATAATTGGATAGAATAGACACATTTATTTGGAGGTGTAATTAAACAATAACATTTACTTGTAAATGTACTGTCATCGAGAAAATTTCTTCAGATAGAAGGAACAAAGACCGACATCGGTGGCAAAAAAACTTTTTTCATTAAAAACATAACCGACTTCAAAAGAATAAAATACAAAAATGCACTAAATATACGTCGCTAATTATATTTAATTTTGATTAATTGTTCTTTAATATATGTCATTATAATAAAGTTTAGGCAGTTATTTCCATTTGTAAATGAGTACATTGGTAAACTATAAGTGGCATCGCTACCAAAAGAATTATATTATACAAATATATTATTATAGAATATAATGACGACTAATATTCGAGAGTTATTCCCAATTTCCCTGAGTTCCACTAATCAGATCCTGATCCTACGATAAAAAAAAAAATTTGCAAATCGGTCCACAAATGATGGAGAAATCACGTAATAAACATTAAAAAAAAAAACATACAGACGAATTGATAACCTCCTTTTTGAAGTCGGGTAAAAATTAATAATTTGAATGGTGTATATTTCTTTAGTTCTTTCTATAATCACCAATTGATGGTAATAGATGACGATCAATTCTCAATCGTCCATTTTATCTATATAATATATTTCTTAACCATCACTCAAATACTGATTAAGTTAATTTAATTAGTAGATAACATAACGAAATCAAAATATTTAACTAGTACATGCTTGCAAAAGAAATACTATATCGTTATTTTCCAAATCTAATCATTTCGCAGCTATGATTTATTATATTCTATAATAACATGAAACAAATTTAATTCTTTTTATTCAATCCGTAGAGAAATCAGCATTACTAGTAAGCGTAGATGTGGGCGCGAGGACGGGCCATATTAAAATATTTTAAGCAGGCTATGAATATGCAAAGACACGGCTCTCCGCGGCGGCGGTTAACGATTTGCACGTTTTTGGACCTCTCGCTAATTGCAAATGTGAACGAACACTTATGGCGAATGTAATTGCTTTCACTGATGTAAGATAACGCGAATACGCGATTGGATTCTTTTTATTTTGTATTATATACGTATGTCAACTAACTATTAAGTCGAAACGATTGGTGTAATACTTTAGTTCATAATCAATGCTAATTACCATTGCATCAAAATTCGATTTTTTATTTTATTTTTTTATTTTATAACCGAATAACTATATCGGTACAATTAACGCTAGTGATCTCTAACTTTATATTACAACCAAAAAAACTTGTCTGCAAATATCAGTAGGTGTATTCAGGCAGCATCAATTGAGAACCAGTACCTCTAGGCTTAATGTGTACCATCCTGGATCAGGTGAGATTATGATCAAAGCACTGAGCCTATACAGTATAAAAAAATCTAAATACAGTTTTGACAATAATACCAACAAAACAGGTTCAGAGAAACGAACTTTCGCCAATGTGTTTATGTTGTCTCCATCACTGCCTGTCTATAAAGAAGGACGTGCACTTTAATGTTCCGAGTTGGCAAACAAGATCAGACGCAAAGTGCGATACGCTGTACGTATTAGTTGCTTGTTGTGGAGATCCTATTTGCGCCTTTTCAAGTGATTAAGCTTTGATTGAGGCGAGAAACGGATGTATCTATTCAATTAATGCTCAGTCCGGAGGTAGATTGGCCGGGCCCTCGATTTATATTGCAAGTGTATAAATTGGCTCTATTTATACGTAACTCGGCGCCTTCGCAGGCGGCGGCTAGTCGACCGGTCGTGCCTATATACCTATGCTGACAAATTGGAATACAACCTCTTCAAATACTCGAGTTAACGACTCACGTAAAATTTACCTTTTTGAGATTTATTTCTTAACAAGCAGTTTATAAATAAGTGTACTATGACTGATTTATAACAAATATTGTATTATTACAAATATAAGGATATCTTTTCATGAGATAAATTAACAAATAGTTCTACTGACAACATTATATACAACATTGAATAGGAGAAGAGTTATAACTGCTAAGTTAAGAAGTCGTTGGTATGCTTAGTAATGAGATGGAATGCCGTTTATAGTACTCCGCCAATTATATCTTTCAAAATGGAACGCGAAAACGAAAACAGCTTTTTTTGTACAAGTAAGTATAGCGAGCGGTACTACTTTAGTGGAAATTGCGTAGGTTCTATCTCTACTCTACTCTATGACACTATTCAAATGGTTTATTATAATAGAGACCTAATAGACTTGTATAATTAATATTATCGAGATAAAAGTCATACAAACATTGAAAACAACTTCGTAATCTGTGTTATTCTTTACATTTAAAAGAGATACGTCTTTGCTGTTTGTCTGTTAAGAAGAAAATTATAAGAACAATACCTACATAATAGTTTAAAAAAAGAATTGGTAAACGCTAGCGGAGACACGGGCATAGCTACTTTATAAAATGTAACCTTATAACTTTTGTGTTTGTATACGAATACAAACCAATACACGAGTGAACTTGATAAAGGATTCAATTTACGGTTTTTACAGTAGACAAAAAGTTATAAAACAATTATTTCACATCAGTGAAGTTACGGGGGGGGATTATAATAAATCGAAATTTAGGAATGAAGCTTAAACATAGAATATTCATGAATATGAAATCAAGAATGTAGCGTGATCATACATGAATTACCGAAATTGTTACAAGGAAGCTTACCAAAATTAATCCTAGGATTTTATTAATCGACTATAACCATTAATAAAAATGAGAGGATACAAAAAAAACTTTCACAGATTTTTTTCGTGAATTTTTCGCCAATTTCGTAAATAGTTATTCTGTTGTATCTTTGCCTATTTATTTATGTATCAATACTATAACTAAGACATTATACAAAATATATTTATCAAACGAATAACTTACTTTACTCACACTTGCAATACAAAACAATAAAAACATTCCAAACACCAAAAAAAAAAATGAGAACTATAAAAATTCAAAATATATTTTACTCTAGGACACTTTTTAAAACACGAAAATATTATACCGATAGATATAAAATTCGAACACGAGAAGCAATCTCACAAAATGGCCGGAGCTTAGCAGGCCATTTTGCCATTTCGATGCATTTCCGCGTGGAAATTACTATCATTTGTTGAAAGAGGAACGAATACCGCTGAATCGGTCATGGAACCGTTCATTAACTGAACGAATATTGTATCTTTAGAAAAAATAAAAACATATCTATATGGCGGGTAATTTCTTGAAATAAAATTACAGTATCATTGGTGCCCAGAGTAATATTACACTTACAAATTATGATCTTATATAACGTTGTAATAAAAACAGAAAATAAATATGTAAAATAAAGTACACAATTTAACTGGTTATTTTTATTCTCACTTGTTTTTCTCAACGGAGTAATACTCCGAGCAAGTTATAAATTTGTAAAAATCTAAATGAATACATACATTGCTATGTCGAGAACTGAACAAAGAATATTTTTGTTTCTTATTTTTATTTTGACGTTTTTACTAGTGACTTCACACCCTTACAATTTATGTTTAAAACGTTTTTTCACCCTTAATTTAAGAGGTGATGTTATAAAAGCGCTGAAACTCGTATTTCGGCTAACACTCATTTTACACACCAATTTTGAGCGTTGCTTATTACTAAAATGAAAACTTATGAATCATTAAAATTGTTTACTATAATTTAATGATATTTTCATCTTTATAATTTAAAAAGCTAACAAAGTATGTAAAGCACAATATACAGCAAATCAGAATGTTTATTCAGCAACATTTCAAGTAAATGCCCGTCGGCCGTAAAAAATTATGCCAAGTTGCGAAATCTTGCTCAAACTGTCTATAAATCTTTGCCATAAAAGTAAATCCCTGCAATCAAATCGCAAACAGTCAAAAAAGTAAGGTTGTTTGTTGCTATCTCTAGGAGCATACAAGAAAATGGCTTGGGAACTATTTCGTAGCCGGATAAAAAGGTCCTCAGACCATGAATATAAATATGTGCTGGTATAGCCCGATGTCGCTGTGTTCTAGGGTCGCTACATTCTTAAGTTATCGGGAAACCAAATTATAAAATAGGGCTGCTATGACTAAAACTTTTAACACATTAAATTATTGTCAATTTTTTTTTTAATTTATTTGTTAATTGGTACAAGTGAAATAATTATTTATAATTATTAAGTAAATAGCTTTAATAGACTAAGTTTTAATGAAATTAGCAATAATATTTTAAACATAATGAACGCATGTTAGTTCACTGTTATTTAGAGTAATTCTTTAGACTCACAAATAAATTGTAAATTTTATATTTCTGTTTTGTAATAATGTTTAAAATGTTTATATTTATAAGAACTTTTTAGCTATTTATAACTTTTATATCTATAATATATGGCAACCCTACGTATCCGTAGGGGCAAATAGTAACAGTGCAGAGCTATAAAAATGCAAGGAGACGGAAATGAATACACCCCTACGCGATATAGGTAGGCATTGCTCGTATGTAACTGTGTTCTCTTGTTGCAATATGAAGATGCCCCCCTGATACAAAGGTACTGGGCTACGGGAAAAATATATTTTTTCAATATTAGATTATGGAAGGAGGAAAACAAAATTGGTAAAAATGTAGTTTATTTGGTAATTTAAGACTATCATTTAATTAGTATTTTAGATTGACCTAATAAATTTAAAGTATTCGTAATGTAACTAACAAGTTTATTGTAGTATTTCAGTATTGGGAACACTGAAACTAAGTTGTGAAACGATACCCTAAAGTAGTGTAATGAAATCATAGCTCTTCTATGAAATATGAAAGATACTATTATATTTTTTTACGTTTGTTACATAAAAATACTATTTCTCATTGTTTATGTCCGAATGTAATTATCTAGACAATACTCTTTTTTCCAATTAATTTAAGTTAAAAAATGAATGTTAGTAATTTACAAAAAAGTAAAAATAAAAGTTATTTAAAAATCTAAAACGTTACAATTTTGACGAAGACTCTATAAAAATTGTATGTAAAAAATTTTATAAAAAGGAAAAGTCCAAATCCGAAATATTACTCCTCAAAGAGAAGAATATAATCTTACGAAGGTGGCAACATTGACAGGCAATATTATATTTCTTTTAGATGATAAATTATAATGTCTGGTGGCTCTATTTAAATTTTGCGAAAGTGATTCAAGAGATTTCTAAATATATCAATCTCTTAAATGTTTAAATGTCTTTCCAAGTAGATTTTAATTGTGATGATATTCTTGACTATTTATTTCTTTTAATGAACTTATCTGCAGAAGGATTTTAATTATCTTTAAAATAGCAATATAATATATAAATACTAATAATAAAATGAGACGTAATGTGTACATTGAAAACATTTAAGAAAAAATACTATGCGGGTCTCCAGAATCGACTACAGAACACATTTCGATAGTTTTATAAAAAAAATATCTGTATGTCAGCTGTCGGTCTGTCTGTCTGTTTATTCGCCAATCACGCAAAATTACTTAACCGATTTCGTTGAAAGTTGGTAATTATATAAATTACATACAGACTGAGAACCTAGGCGAATTGCAAATTGTCTGATATCCAAGTAGGTTAAGCCGCGGGTGCTGCTAGTTTAAATAAGTAGACTTACTTCTTTGTATAGATTTTATTTTAAAATAATATTTATATTCTGAACTTATAAAAAAAAGGAACCAGATCGAGTTTCTAGCCGGCTCGTCTCGACTGTGTTGTTTTCCGAACCGATGGTACTGTTTTGACGTTCATAATCGCCTTACTAAGGCCTAAATTGAATGAAATAGTTTTTGGTTTGATTTGTAGTCTAAGAGTTTATTTCAGTGATTCTGTTGCTAATATTTTACTGTAAGTCCCCGATCGTTGCAACTACTGAACAGTATCCACCTCGAACCACTTCGATCTGTGAAACTTTCTCCTATCTTTTTTCTTACGTCGTTCGCTAAGACACTCATGTACAAGACACTAATAACAATTTTGTTTTTACTATTTACTCATACTTTTATTTCAAAAGTAAAACTTATATGTTAAAAATATCAACGCTCTTTATTTTAGTAGGTATATATTTAAAAATATAATAATAAGTACAAACTTGTAAATATTGAATGTGAAAAAAATATTTCCATTGACAGAAGGTATTAAATGAATGTTAGATTTTTTTTTACACAGTATGGGCTCAGTGCTTTTGATCACAATCTCACCTGATGTTAAGAGACGATGTGCAGGATGGTAAACACACTGAGATACTGGTTTTCAAGTGGTGCAGCGGGAACACACCTGTTGGTATTTGGCGACAGGTTTACAAACTCGAGGGTAGCACTACCCAGCCAAGCATTATTAGAGAAAATGCCCTACCACCACCATACTATGATTTCCTCACGATCTTTTCATTCTTTCCACGGAAAGCTGAGACTGCTTATACAGTTGAATAGGTGGCCTCGAACCCGCTTCCATTGACGCGGAATCGAGCCGCACTCTCCCCTGCGCCATCATCGCGTAGAATAAAAACGTATTTGTTGTAAAATTTAGCAATATTTCGTGTACCAATCTTAAACAAGTTGTATAATCTATTTATTAAATTACTTTGAGGAATATTAACTTTCCAGTACAAAAAAAAAACTTTATAAATGTAATTCAAAAGAGATAATGTCATAAGAAATAATATTTTACTTCATTTCATACCTAGATTTTATACATAACAGTATTTAGATATTTGAGAATTTATATCGGAAATTATTTCAAATGGTTGACTGATAATGATTAAATTATTTAAAAGATCCCAAGTCACAATACCTATTTACCTGACAATAAGTTCAAGTATTATGTCAAGCAAGTCTTTATCACAAAAAGTTATTACAGGGTGGATCATTACGTGAACGATAGTGATGTCTGAAATTAACCCACATATCTGTGCTTCCGCTAACATTGGTTAAGACTATGATTTGTATAGTTTTATATTAAAAAAATGATATATATTATATTAAAAAAAAAAAAACCAGATCGAGTTTCTTGCCAGCTCTTCTCCACTGGGTTGTTTTCCGAAACGGTATTAGTATTTTAGACGTTCATAAGCGCCTTCTTAGGGCCTAAATTGAATAAATTTTCTTTTTATTTTAATGAACATATTTATGCTATAGCGGATTTTACCTGTATGTAGCGACGATAGAGATACACTTACTTTGTAGAGTTAACCAATAAACTAGACAAACTATTGTATACGGTGACTGATAGGGGCGGTTGTAACGGTATCTAATTAAAACTTAAATTGAGGTTGTCGAGCTCGAACACGGGGACTTCTTATGCGTCTGAATGAGACAGTGTCATTAAATTAAAGTTTCATTTGTCTTCATTTGCTAAACAATAGCAATTATACAAAGCCCCCACAGCGGGCGAGTAATCAAGCGTCCCTTTAATTAAGTACAGAAACAGTGCCAAGTAATTGGATCTGAACAACTGAGTAAACAAATCGAAATGGAAGGTAATAAATCTAGCAAACACCTATTTTGGCGTCGCCGAGTTTCATTACTGATGCTGTTGCGTCAAAAGTAACGCTTCATTAATCGATCGCCACTGAAACGATTTATTCTGCCTCCAAAGAATTTGGGATATAATTTACAAGATTTGCTAAAGTACCGGGTATACTTTAATTCACTATTCAAACGATTCAAAGAATTTCAAATCCGCTGCAGTATTTATTAAAATCGGTGTTTATCCATAATGTATGTTCCATATAGGAACACCAATTTACAGACAGTGTCTTTAAATAAATAATCACTGCCACGTACAAAACAAGAAAGCTATGCATATCATTATAATGTCAATGCCGCCAGTTACTACTTATTTCGTTGAATTGATTATAATTATCTGCTTAAATAAAAAAACTCCATTCATTTTTTTTTATAAACAGTCTAATAATGTGCAAATAGATGTAGACTCAGATGGCGACGTAAATAAATAGTTTTGATTGATAAACACATAAAATCTAACTTTCTTTTCTATTTCTACCTGTCGGAAGGTATTACTCGGAGGGGCGGTAACTAGGTTCGCCGTCTACCGGTGAGAGAGTGGCATACTTTTAATTGGCCGTAACTGCGTTTGCCTGCAAGCGTTATTGAATTACCGCAGAAAAGCGCTCTATGCCATGGAGCTACGAAATTAAGTTTCATGACCGAATAATTTCACATGAAACACCCTCAAAAAATTTAGCTTGAAGTACTTCTTACATCAATTGATGAAACTGTGTTTCGCAATAAATATATTAGGAACTAGCTGTGTGCCCGCGGTTGCGCCCGCATTTCATGTATTCTTCACTGCATAATATAGTTTTTAAATAATATTCGGTAAGTAATGTTTTGCGAAAGAATGTCCATTGAATCGGATTTTATTCACGATTTCATAACGTTTATTTTTTTACACGAAATCCTAATTATTTTTCGATAATTCAAAGTAGCCTAAGCTACGTGGAATAACTTGAGTTGTCTGCCAGAAAAGTCCCGTCAAATCGGTTCAGTCGTTCTGGTGGTTTAGCCGGAATAAACAGACAGACAGACGGACAAAAAAAATTAAAATTGTATTTTTGGTATAGGTATTTAATAAAAAGTTGTTATTTTGATATTAGAAACAAACAATTCTATTTTATTTATTAGTATAGATGTACATAGGCGATTTCAGATTGAGAAAAGTCGAATAACAACAAAATATACAGCCAAAGTCTCATTTGATATAAAGTGACAATGTGGTAAACTCACTAAGAGGTACTGACTCTCAAGTGATGCTGCCAGAATGCACGTATTGGTGCGTCGGAAGAGGTCTTCAAACTTGAGGGTGGTAGCTGCCCGACGGGCACTCTTAGAAGAACCTTGATCTCTTCATCATAGTTTTAAAATACAACAAAAACCTTAAGATATCTACATATTCACCTTTTTATTTAAAACGTGATGCATAAAAGGGAATTTCACATTTACCCATTTAATTGTCAAGCTAACGTGTTTATATAGCATTACTTAAGACAACAGTTATCTTACTATTTGACACTAATTATCTCCCAAGCTTACTACTATATGTATATAGAACACTTTTACATAATTTAAGCAAATAACGACGAATGAGACCGTATTTAAATTTAATAACTTACAATTCAAAACAATGAACATTTTAAAACACTTGTAACCACAGACAGTTAGTAATCTACGATTTTTCATATTATCTTGTAATCGTGTTAAGAAAAAACTGTGATCCATTTTTTATACTAAAATAATAAAATCAATCCAAGTCATTAGGTATATTGTATAACTAGCTGTGTGCCCGCGACTCCGCCCGCTTTACACATATTACTATGACAAATTTGCTACGAAAATATTTTATTTTTTAATTCACAATACTTTTTCTATTTAATAATAATAATTTATTTCACATTTTCATACATTTACATTGCAATTATGACATGCAGATACACAATACAATATAGCACAGTGACGTCCGTACTAGTCAAAATCAAAATCACAAATTCTTTATTTATTTCAGGTCGTAAGAAGGCGCCGCTTATGAACGTCAAAATACTACGACTGGTTCGGAAAACAAACTAGTCGAGAAGAACCGGCAAGAAACTCGATCTGGTTCCTTTTTTACAAATAGGATATACATATATAACAATATAATATACAATTTCAAATATATGTGTACGCGCGTGTGAGTGTGCATGTGTGAGTGTGCGATGGATTTGCGTGTGCAGACTCAACAGGTGTGACTTTAGTGCATTTTTGCATTATAGTGCATTTTTATACAATAATAATTTATATATTTTTTGCCGTCGGTTAGGTTTATAATTAAAAAAAAGAAATTAGATTAAAATATTGTTCATTAATTATAATAAATGATACATTTTTCACACATATGTGGCGCGCCGTCGAATGCTAACGGTATCGGGCTGCGCATGCACACCCCGAGACTCGCCGCCCGCATACCGCGCCGTCCGGCACACCGTATCCAACTAGCCACGGAGAAACACGTATTGCTCGCTCGGACCACCGACGCACTTACTTATTACGATCATACCTACATTGGTGACCCCTCAATTGTGAACACTGTGTTTTTCAACAAAACCTGATTTTTAGTGCTTGTTAGTGTCCAATAATGGCTTTCGACATAAAAACAAATAAAGTGCACGATCTGGCACCAAGATCTTCACATCAGGTGGCATCAGCTGACGTCATACTTAGATCTACACTTGATGTGTTTGCAAAACAGATAGAGGATCTAACTCGTCAAGTACAATCGCTTTCTACAGGAGCCTCAGCAAGAACTCGTTCGAGAAAACGAGACATACAAGAACGAAACCACCGCGAACGAAGCAAAAGTAATATACGTTCACAAGCTTGCTATAAGAAGTTTCCTATGTGCTATTTTCATCATAGATACGGTGATAAAGCTCGAAAGTGTCTGAAACCGTGCGACCATCAGCCGGGAAATGCCAGGGGCGGTCGTTAATAGCGACGAATGATTGCCTCAGTTCAAAAGGTCGCGTATTCGTAACGGATAAGTATTCAAAAACGCAATTTTTAGTCGACACTGGGAGCGACCTTTGTGTTTTTCCACGTTCCGCTCTCAAACAAAGACGACCACGAACTGCATACGAACTCACTGCCGCAAATGGATCAACAATTGTTACCTACGGATTTATACATTTGGAATTAAATCTAGGTCTTCGCCGTTCTTTTTCATGGCGTTTCGTAGTAGCTGATATTACCAAACCAATCATCGGCATCGATTTTTTATCACATTATGGTCTCATAGTCGACTGTCGTAATCAACGTCTCATCGATACCGTCACGACCTTGAAGACTACAACGGTACCAGTAAAATCAGTAAACGCTATTTCTTCTGTGAAGACATTCATCGGTGATACCACTTATCATCAATTGCTACGTGAGTACCCGGAAATAACACGTCCAGCTGGAACCGACCGCATCTTGAACCATGGCACGGTCCACCATATAAGGACTACACCGGGACCACCAGTCTCCTGTTCACCGCGTCGCCTAGCTCCAGATAAACTGCGCATTGCTAAGCAAGAGTTCGAAGCTATGATAAAGGCAGGAACCGCAAGACCATCTGAGAGTCCTTGGTCATCACCTCTTCACCTGGCGCCTAAAAAAGAAAACGGATGGAGACCCTGCGGCGATTATAGGATGCTTAATGCGAGGACCATCCCTGACCGATACCCAATTCCTCACATCCAAGACTTCACTCATAACATTTCTGGCTGTAAATTCTTCTCCACCATCGATTTAGTGAGAGCCTACAATCAGATTCCAGTGAATAATGAGGATATAGCCAAAACTGCTATTACTACACCTTTCGGACTATATGAGTTTCCCTATATGACCTTCGGCCTAAGAAACGCAGGTCAAACTTTCCAGCGATTCGTCGATGAAATCACCAGAGGCCTGGATTTTACATACGCGTTTCTCGACGACTTTTTAATTTTTTCAAAAGACGAAAATACCCACAAAGATCACCTACGTCAAATTTTTGAAAAACTTCGCGACTACGGTATGGTGATAAACACATCAAAGTGTGTATTCGGATCTCCAGAAGTTACCTTCCTAGGTTATACCGTTTCTTCTGCCGGAATCAAACCTCTGGAATCCAAAGTGGAAGCAATTAAAGAATTTCCTTTACCAAAAACAGTGAAGGAACTACGACGCTTCCTAGGCATGATAAACTTCTACCGCAAGTTTCTCCCTGGTGCAGCAAAAATTCAAGCACCACTCCACGCATTGCTTACCGACAAAACAAAAGGCTCACATCCAGTGAACATTACCGGTGAGGCATTGATCGCATTTGATGAATGCAAAAACAACTTGTGCCAAGCCACACTACTTGCGCATCCAGACTTAGATGCAAAGATAGCAATGGTCACAGACGCATCGGATACTGCAATAGGCGCCGCCCTTCATCAATTCAAGGACGGCACTTGGAATCCCCTTGCCTTTTTCTCTCGTAAGCTCAGCCCATCGCAAGTAAAATATTCTCCATACGACAGAGAACTACTTGCGATCTATGAAGGAATACGATATTTTAGACACATGCTAGAAGCGCGCCATTTTGTGATCTACACTGACCATAAACCTATTTGTTATGCTTTCGCTACACGTCGAGACAAATGCTCACCACGACAATTCCGTCACTTGGACTACATTTCCCAATTCAGCACAGACATACGCCATATATCGGGAAAAGAAAATGTCGTGGCCGACACCTTATCGAGAATTGAGGAAATAACAAAACCTGTTGACTTAGTACTCCTAGCGAAATCACAAGAGAGCGACATTGAGTTAAAAAAAATTATCGATGGAGAAACTTCGCTTACTCTACGTAAAATTACTATACCGGGAACGCAGGTAGAACTCTATTGTAATGATAACAATGAAACACTCAGACCCTTCGTCCCAACGCCATTTCGACGCCAAGTGTTTGAAAGTTTACATTCCTTGAGTCATCCGGGGGCGAATGCTACCTTAAAATTAATAGCTCAGCGCTTTGTATGGCCCAGTATGAACAAAGATTGTCGCGAGTGGTCAAAACTATGTCATGCTTGTCAACGTACGAAGATCTCTAGGCATGTTACAGCACCCTGGGGAACATTCAAACTACCGAACTCCAGATTCCAGTTTATCCATATAGACTTGATAGGTCCACTACCTCCTTCTGACGGATATCGTTACTGCCTTACCGCCATCGACAGATTCACACGTTGGCCTGAGGCAATACCATTGCAAGACGTAACGGCCGAAACTGTCGCCAAAGCCTTTGTATCCAACTGGATAGCACGCTACGGTTGTCCATCTGAAATTGTTACCGATCGCGGAAAGCAGTTCGAATCCGCGCTGATGAAAAAACTAGCCGAACTAGCTGGATTTCAACGCAATCGAACAACTGCTTATCATCCCACAAGCAATGGCATGGTCGAACGAATGCACAGACAGCTGAAAACAGCCATAATGTGCCACGGAGGACAAAACTGGACTGAAACCTTGCCTTTAGTACTACTGGGAATTAGAAGCGCTTTCAAAGAGGACTTACAAGCTTCACCGGCCGAACTCCTCTATGGCGAGACTCTCAGATTACCTGGAGAATTTTTCCACCCAAGTACTACCTCTCATACTAGTGACATCACAGAATTTACCACACGCCTTCGTAACAATTTGAAAAATATTCGACCACAACCAGCATCCAGACACAGCAAACCTAACGTTTTTATATTTAAAGACTTACCTTACACCACTCATGTTTACGTCAGAGATGATACCATCAGAGGTTCTCTTCAACCAGCATATTCAGGACCATATAAGGTGGTACAGCGAACCAACAAATTCTATAAGCTTTTGATAAAGGGAAAGGAACAAACAGTATCAATAGACAGATTAAAACCAGCAGCATATATATCAAACCCAGATATTGCCAAAGATACGCACCAAGATTCCTGTTCGCGGAAAAATGAAGAGACAGAACCTACAACTACGCGCTCTGGGAGGATAGTTAGATTTCCAAATTACTATCGCCCATCCTAAGATGGTCTCTCGAGGGGGAGTATTGTGGCGCGCCGTCGAATGCTAACGGTATCGGGCTGCGCATGCACACCCCGAGACTCGCCGCCCGCATACCGCGCCGTCCGGCACACCGTATCCAACTAGCCACGGAGAAACACGTATTGCTCGCTCGGACCACCGACGCACTTACTTATTACGATCATACCTACACATAGATAATTCTGTATTGCATATTCGCATTTAATTAAAACGCACGTATAAATAAACTAAAACGAGAAATGGCGTTTATCGGTCATCGGTCATTGTGTTAGTGGAGTCGTTCGGACGAACTGAATATAATTACATAAGGGAATACGGCTCTGGCTCGACAACTAACGCTCTCTGTTTTTTACCCGTTTTGAAATTGCAACCAACGAGGTTAAAACTGTAGCATAATACTATCCCCATCTATTTAGGTTGTCAAATTTAAAAATATTTAGAATTATTATATAGTTATGATTAATGTATTGAGTAAATATACATTTTATTCAATCACATTGCAGTCAATCAATATACATTTATTTTCATCAGATTATTACTTCTCACCAACAAATAAACTAAAATTAAATTATAACTTTTACAGTAAATAAAGCGATAATGAGGCGTTTTGTAGTGAGGTTATAATGGCCGGATTCCAACTCTAAAATTAGCCTGAGCTTTCGGTGAAGGAAAACATCGTAATGAAACCATAGCATGATGGTAGGGCATTTTCTAATAATGTCTTCCTGGGTAGCTTTCACTTTCCACCACTTTCAAGGTAGAATACCTGTCGCCATATACCGATAGATGTGTTCCGTCAACATTACTTAAGATCCAGTACAATCTAGGCTTAGTGTGTTTAAAATCCTGGATCACATCATCGCTTAACATCGGTGAGATTGCAGTCAAAGCACTGAGCTTCTACCGTGTAAAAGAAAATAGAACAATTATAGATTTATTTAATGTGTCGAGTACCCATAAAAATAAGGCAACAGAAAGACAATAGGAAAACAATGGAAAGCTGGCGTAAACGCCAGGTAAGTACTCAAGGGGTTAAATATTCATCTCAAATAACTATCATGTTGATATTCATATTATACAATGGTTGTTTACAAAAAACATTTTTGATTAAATAACATAACATAAGCTCGCGCCTGTTATCCTCGAAGAGTTAGGCAGAGGTGAAATAGCGAAATACAGCACCCACATTTCGCCGAGCTTAGTTCCGTCGCAGATGTCACAGGGGGCGAGTTTGTCGCCATATCGGCCACAAATTCCAGACTCCGGGATGATACTGAGTAGAAGAACACAATATCACTGACCCGAACCGAGGATCGAACCCGAGACCTCAGAACGACAGTCGCACCCTAATACAACTGCGCCACCGAGGCAGTTTGATTAAATTTGTGTAAGAAATATTTGAGGTGAGTTTTTTATATTCTGTATTATTATTTCCAGTATACCAACAACAACAAATAAACGATTTAAAATGTAATAACTATATAACTAATCATGTTTTTATCAAAAACTCTTTCTTAATGATTAATTATATCAGAATTTCCATTATAGTTTGTGGTTACCGGCACAGTGGAGCACACGTGATTTGACAAATCTCGAATTATCAGTAATAAAATCCCTCAACCTCTGATCATTTATACGTGTAGTTTTTCATAGCTTCTACATAACGTATTGGGCAGTGCTTTAGTTATTTTAGAATCCAAGGTAATTAGTACAGATTTTTCACAGTTTATATTTCAGTTTTATTT
Organism: Samia ricini; assembly: GCA_014132275.2. NCBI lineage: Eukaryota > Metazoa > Arthropoda > Insecta > Lepidoptera > Saturniidae > Samia > Samia ricini. The sequence goes on along the minus strand of AP028159.1, from coordinate 24,695,759 downwards.
ACTTAATGCTCATTTATATTATTTTATTTTATAACATTTAACATATGTGAAGATTGGCTTTGACCTTTTGACATATACTTACTTATTATTAATAATATAAAACCAAATCGAAATAAAATATTAATTGTCTATATATTAATTTACTTGGAAAATATTGAGATTACAAAAATAGAATTATTTAAATTTGAAGCTTCTTACAACTTTAAAATATGCATAATATACCGTAATTAAATTTACACTAATTTTTGCAACTAATAAAAAAATCTTCTTCTAAATCACGTTTATATATACTTTGCGGGTAATTATAAAAATAACTCTCGATGTTACTATTAGGTCATTATATGCTACTCATGCAGAATAAATCATATTTCAACGAAAAGTGACTAATAATAAAAAGCGGAATTACTGGGGCGCGGACAGGGCGCGTTTTCCGGCCGTCCGACATCAACACATAATTCAACGCAAGATTAAATGCCTCTTGGACTCCCCACCGGAAGGCCAGTGCTCCATTAGACAAGCGTGAGCCTGTAAAGTTAGATCCCTCTTTATAAAATATATACCTATAATTTATGCACACTTATCCTCTGGAATCATTTCTGAATGTTTGAAAAAGAACATTGTGTTTAAATCGCCTCTACTGGCAGCTAAGATCCCATTTAAGTTTTCATTATATTCAGGCTAGTATTTTATAGTATACATTATTTCAAATCCATATATGGAACGTTTTATTGTTATTCGAAAAGGGGCTATGCAGGCTTAAACAGTCCTGTATCTCTGCGACCTAATCAGATCTATTGTGATCGCCCCTATATTGCTAAAGCTCACTGCCTAGACCTACAACCTGAATATACTGTAGGATCTTTTTGGTAGCGAGCGTCTGTACCTCCTTCGGGAGCAACACATGCTTACCCAGAATTCGGTTACGTATGGGTATTATTGGATCACATTCACACAAGATGTGCTTTGGTGTTTCGTCTGATATTTCACAGAACCTGCACTCTCTTGTGTTCTGGACACCGATGTTGTGCATATGCTTGCTCAAACAACAGTGCCCAGTTAGTGCTCTCACTAATTCTCGTAACTGATTCCTACTGAGCATCAGGGCTTCTTCAGCTTTGCGCTGAGTGAATGCTCTGGTGAGCTATTTGAAATGAATTTGGCCTGGCAATTTATTCCAGAATTGCCAGAATGGAACTTTAAAGTGTTCGTTTCTGATTTACCATCTAAATTTGTAAGTAAAAGCGGAAAAAGTCAAACTATAGAGTTGTCAAACTAACATTAGGTTTATCAGCGCGCCTCAAGTTACAATTTTTTTTTCAATTGAAATTGTGCATATATCCAAATGTGTCTCGACCAGCATTACACACGGTGCTGTGCGACAGCCACTTTGTGGATTTTACGTTTCGGAATAAGTGAATTTATTTTTTAGCTTGCATGTCGACATTCACCACCGTTTTACAACCAGATACAAATACACTTTTTCCTGAGTTCGGCATAATTATTTTAAATATGAACTATAAAGGATTATTGGTCAATAATAAAAATAACTTAATTAAAACTCTTTTTATATAACATTTGTAATATACTAGATTGAAATTATTTTAGTAATCGCAGTGTAATAAGGCAAATATTTGAAATTATAAACCTATCGAAATTGTAATGTATCCTTTTTGAATATGGCAGCTTAAATATAATTTTATATTTAGATTTGCATAAAAATCTTTGTTTTCATAGATTATTATATAATATGATTTTAATATAAAGAAAAAGGACATTATGATTTTATATTATATAAATATTTTGACGTTCATAAGTGCCTTATCAGGGCCTAAACTGAGTAAAGTATTTTTAATTTGAATCTTATTTCATATAAATATTCGAAAACTTGCATTTCTGACCGTAGATATGTACTTATATACATAGATAACTGAGCAACATTGTAGCTATTTACCCGACAAACCGCAACACCGTAGTGAGCGCCATTGAAATGGGGTTGGTCGCCATTGTTCTGGCTCTCCGTTCTGACTCGGACACGTAAATACATAATTAACAAAAGCTGACACAAGCGTTGAAACCATAATAACTATAGGATATATAAAAAAAAATACAAAGCACTTTGTTTCAACTGTTCAAGTATAATATCACATAGAAGGAACGCTAACAAGTTTTAATTAGTCTCTACGCACTTTAAAAGTTAATCAAGTTTAAGGTTTGTAATTTAAAAAATGTAGTACGCACCTTTTTTATTTCGCTGCTAAGTAAAACTTTACCATATGTTTTGTATATATATAATATATATGTAAATTATAAGTCTAAAACAATTAATAATTACAGTTTAACTAAAAAAGTTGTTCCTTTGTATTTTCAAGAACACTTAAGGGAAAAGATAAATACAAATAAAATGAAAGAGTAAATTGAAAGTAAAATACAATAATTAAAAAAATATGATGTCATAATGTATTCTACTTAATAGAAAGTTTAATGAGAATAAGTTTCCTCATCTAAGTTTACGGCGTCGAGTCGTAGCTAATATCATTTGAAAACGATCTAGACCATGCACATACAGGCCATCGACGTAAGCATACATGTGCTTTTAGCCAACTACAATAATTTAATATGTCGGATGAGATAAGTCGAAATCGCTTAAACCAGGTCGGACCATGCTGAACATTTATTTTTTAATTTAATTTTGTTTGGGAACTTTTATTCAAAGGAACATATTAGCGTAGCGTATAACGTAGCGCGAAGAATTAAAAGAAACAAACTATGAGTTAAATAATTTGACGAGCAGAATTCCGTGTACTTATAATAAACAATTCAGTGATACAGAACCGTTTAACTTCAAACCTCATGACAAAATTATATCTAAAAACAGTTTCAGAAAACAAATTAAAGTCTCTCTAATAAACAAATAACATATACACAGTTTATCCATAGCCATATATATAACCATACATACACAATTCATACACACACACATACTCACATTTTGGCATACCCACGTACACGTGTAAACATAGTCTTATATTTAGTTTTATATAATATAATAAATTCATTTTTGGCTCTTTATTAAATATATCGTTGTAGTTTATATATCTATTTTATACGAGCTATGTACTTTTAATGTAAATAAATAAATAGAAAACTGTGCAGGCCGACATGATAGGGACGACTGATTATGGATAACCGATCTCTCGATGGTCGCCACTCTTTCTAGGTTGCATTGCGCTTAACATCCGGCACACTGTCGAGCTACTATTAAAAAATAGCTCCTTTGTACCCCATTCTGCATAAGTTCTGATCGAGGGGATTGCTGGTGGGTTAATATTACTAAATCAAATAATCTCTTGGCCTCATTTGAATAACGTTCTGCTAATATACTCTGACATATTCGTAAGTTCTGGTTTCTTACAATTAGATTGTCCCACAATAATTTTCTGTCTCTCTCAGTTCTATTCTTGGTTCACTCCATCAGTAAGTGATATACATCGTCATCTTTTACACATGTATTACAATTTGAGGATTCTCTTTTCTTCATGAGATGCGGAAAACTTTCTGATAGCTAGTATCCTGTGCGAAGTCTTAAACCTATCTTAATATAGTTCCTACTTAAATTGTATTCATTGAACCAAGGTTACTGAAGAGGCTGACATTGGACTGTTATATACCAAATCCTTTTCAATTTACTTCTTTCATTAATATAATTTTTCCGGTTATTGTAACATCGTTATCTAAGTTTTTGTAAAATTTCCCAGTAATTTGATTTTGACATCCTTCGACATAGCCTTTATTGCTCCTAATTTAGCACTATAGTCAACTTTTTCATTTGCTTTGATGCCCACGTTAAACTTTCAAAGTTCTTTCATTGTCTATATTAATATTATCTGCGTTATCCTATTACTATTTTTATTGATAATATAACTGATGCTGAATAAAATACAGTCCAAGAATGATGAGGACCGCTCATAGATGAAAATCTATGGACACCATACACTTTCTAATCCACGCTGCAACGCGCCTTAGTGACAACTATGCCGGGTTTTTCAAAAGTGTATATATTGTGATCGCGAACCCTCCAATCTCAGTGGATCTACCACTTCGCTAAAGAATTAATCTACAGCAATTTATTCCGCAACGTGATGTGTCTTAAATGTTTCACTTTAGCAAAATTTTTAAATTTTTAGTCGCGGCCTTTACGAGCACGAACGCTCAACCAACATCAAACGTTATGCTCACTTTAAACAATAGTAATAACGTTCAGTTATTTAGATCATTTATAATTCACAGACGCGTCTCTTACTCTGCGTAATGATTTATTTTATTAATTTATATGCAAGTCGCATCGTTTTATATTTTAGGGTTGAGATGTAATTGGATGCACAACGGCCACGTCTGAATGCAGCCTTTGAATCCCTGGCACAACGCCACGGCTTTCCATAATTTAATATATAACTCATAGATACATATATTAATTTGTCAATGTTTTTACTTTTACTTTAGTTTAAAATTTACTTCTATACTTACGAAAGTTTTAAATATTTAACCTCATGAGGAATTTTAAACATTCGTACCTGTAACAAAAGGAAAGCTTTCTTATTACTGTGAGACGTTAGGTGTAGTTATTTATTCTACGGAAAAGAACGCATCATATTTTGTTTATTGGTAACTAGAAGTAGTAATTTATACCGTGTAGTAATTCATATATATGATACTTTTTACACATATATGTATCTAATGTCTTATAACTTATAATTAGTGTTAACTTGGTTCCTATTAAAAACTATACTATAGAAGTGCACGCATAATAAGATTTTCTATACTTATACTAAAAGGATAAAATAAGAAATTTGTTCGCCAATTTATTTTATTTGTTTTTTGGAATTAATCGACCCTTTCTCATTTTTTTCGATTTACTCTTATGTACATTTTCTGTGCTAATAAAAACAAAAGAGTCATTTTTCTTTATACGTTTGTTTTTTTAGGTACGCAGTGATGAGTATATAAAACGTGGGCGGAACCGCGGGCACTCAGCTAGTATATAGATAATATCAAATTGTTTATTATTTAGTACCTATCAAATTATTGAATGCCATTTCCCGATGCTATATTGCGCGATTGTCATTTCAACCCACTGAATTATTTGTGCATGGACATTATTCGTTGAAACGGAAATAGGTGGGTAATTTTTTATATAGAGTATTATTTGAATATCTCATAAACTATATGTATTTGGGTATCGGTTATTTACTGTTTATCTCTTATTAATATTGTTGTATTTCAGGATGGTGGTATTGCAATAAAATCCCAATTCTCCACGTAGACGTATTTATTACTTGAATACACACAATAGCACACTAAGACAGGAACCGATGATGAGTTACTGAAATTAAAAAATGTTACATTAAATATAGGCCCTGATAAGGCGCTTATTAACGTCAAAATAATACTACCGGTTCAGAAAACAACCCAGTCATCAAGAAGAATCGGCATAAATTCGATCTAGTTTTTTTCGATTTTTTCTGGAGCTATACAACTAATAGTTACAAAGTTTATTAGTAGACCCACAGAGAAGGCTGTCATTTCCAGACATCACCATCGTTAAGTTACCACCAGTTGGTAGTGTTGTCAGATTCCACATCTATGGAGATAAGTTGAAGCCAATCCAATTCTTTAATGACTCTGAAATTTCGGTGAAGGAAAACAACGTAAGGAACTCATAATATGATGGAAGGTATTTTCTAATAATGACCACCTAGCTAGCTAGCACCCTCAAATTTGAAATTCTGTCATTAAGCACACCAATAGGTGTGTTCTGGACGCATCACTTGAAAGACTTCAACTTTAGGCTTATTGCATTCACCATCCTGGGTCACAACGTCACGTAACATAATGTGAGATTGTTGTAAAAGCGTTGTGCCTATACAGTACAAAGCGTCTGTTCTTATCTAAGAAAAGAGAGTAATGAAATTTATACTTTTGCAATACGTTTCAAAAAAATTATTACATTTAAAATGTATGTCAAATAGCAAGGACAGCACCCCTTTATGTTCTTTATGATTATTCTGGTAGCCTATTTCATAATGGTGATCTGTTATACTTGTTAAATCAATAATAATTTAGTTTTAACTCTGAATAAATATTTAACTCGAAGTACCTTACTTATATTTAATAAATGTCTATGACACTAAAGTAAGAAATAAATCGCCTTGATTTAGATATTCCCTTTTCACTCTTTTGAATATATTTTTCCTGGCTGTTCTACATTTTACATAAACTAATTTCCTTGCCAATATTGGTCCTACGACAGTTTTATAGGAACGGAGGCGCCCTCAAAAAGAAACTCCGCGAATCGAGCCTACGACAAGCAAATCAAATCATTCGACCTTATCGATCAATGTGAAAAAAACTTGCTACTAAATTTATTTACGTATTTCTTAAATCTAGTAGATATCATAGAGAAGAAGCAAATCGTTGTAATTTGTGAACAGATTCTAAATGATTTAAAAGGTTTGATCAGATACAATACCAAAAATATCTACATCATAATTAAGCTTAATTCACTTCATAATACAGTCATTATTATTATAAGAAATGAACAAAAATTTTACCTTTGTTTAAATTTTAGATTATTTTTAATGTATAATCCTTATCTGCAAGAAAAATATATATAAGACGCATTTTATTACAACCATTTAGCTTATGCGAAGTAAGGGGAGAACGATTAAAACATCCTTACTGGCCTAAATGTCAACCTCACCTGCACGCGCCGGATGGCGACGGCTTGGCATTAACCATGCCGTGGTGCTCCCTCCTAGATAATGGACGAGGCTTCGGTGACCGCCCTTTGGCGGTATAACCATAATATCAGCAGGGCAACCGGTTGGAAAAGGCTGCAGTGGCCTTGGGGTTAAATACCCCTAAAAAGTCTGGTGTAGAAAGTCACGGGGAGCTACTGCAACTAATATCCCCAAGAAAACTATTATAATATCTGATAAAACAGCTGTGGCGTCAGGTAATCCGACTGACCTTCGGCACCAACGCGATTTATCATAAGGATGTACTGGATGGCTGGAATGGCGGTGTTACAGTAGGTGGTCACAGGGTCAGTAATTTAAGATATGCAAACGATATAACGATAGTTGCATCAAGTGAAGTAGAGATGGCAACTGTACTGAAGAAAGTTGAAGCAGAGTGTGTGCCCCACTTGGTCTTAGGATCAATCAATTCGAAACAAAACAATGGTTGTAGACAAAGCAGAAAGACTTCCGGTAACTAACGCACTTGACGGGTACGAAAAAGTCAGCAAGTTTGTATTTCTTGGGTCAGTGATAACCAGTGACAACAGCTGTATCCATGAAATTCGTCATAGAACCGGCATGACCAAAAGTGCTATGACCAACTTCGATAAGATCTGGAAGAACAGAAATATTCCTCTAAAATAGTACTCTTAGTTAGAGCTCTGGTCTTTTCTGTTCTCATATGGCGCCGAGACTTGGACCATGAGAAGCTGCGATAGCTGTATAATAGATGCTTTTGAGATGTGGCATGTGGCGAAGAATGCTATGTATTTTGGACTGCCATGAGAACCAACGAGTCTATATTAAAAGAGCTCAACATCACGGCTCTCCACCATCTGCCGACAAAGAGTTCTCTGTTTCTTCGGACATATTATGCGGTCTGCAACAGAGAACAACAACGGAGAAACAGATTATTTCAGGTAAGATTAACGGTAGAGGTGCTCAGAAAAGGGCATTTACAAGATGGGCTGAAACAATGAGGAAGGCGGTAAGCGGCAGCATGTACCATCCAATCCACTCTGCATGTGACTGCGCCCAATGGAGATTGATCGCACATGGTCGCGATCATCAGCAGTGAGTAAACGAGAAAGAAGAAGAAGCTTATGCGACAACTTATGATGAAGTCGACAATACCTTCAGCATAACATAAAAAGTATTTATACAAGTTAATCGAGAATAAGGTGTCAGTATTCTAGTTACAATTCACAGTAATCTAGTTACATTTACGCGACTTAGAAAAGTGTACGAAATATACTCTTCGAGAGTAGACATAAGTCACTACCTTGCTAGGTTTATCTGACTAAATTGTGGCAACATAAAAGTTTAAAGGAGCAGGCTGGCTATCGATAATTTAAAATTACTTACAATACAATTATCGAAGCTTGTTATGTATGAAATATTGTCCTGACTATTTTTAGAGTACTATTCAAATGTGGAACATTAATCATATTAACCACAACACAAAACCAATAACAATAACGAAGTATTTGATTTACACTGTTATTACGAAATATTACACAGACATAAAAATACCTGACGCAAATAGTTTAAAATCTGAGCTTACATGTGCAAATGATACAGTATTAATCCAATAGTTGCTGATTTAACGCAATTGCAGAGATTTCATCCCCATCCTGGGGTACGACCAGTCACCCTTTAGCGAAGGGGAAACGTTAATATGAGGATATGAGAATTTACTGTTTAATCCAGATGCATGCCAATTTGTTAATATTTTTCAATCCACTTAAAAGCTTGAATGTATGGAAATGTTATTGAGAGCTGTTGAGTACTAAGCTACGAATAATAAATTGAAAAGGCTTATAACTAGCAAATATCAATAAACTAAATACATAATGTTAGTAACAGTTTAATGAACAAAATATTTTAATTAAAAATAGTTAACGCTATAAAATTTGGAATATAATTGTATTTTTAATTGAAAGTTTCTTTTTTTTTTTTGTTACCACTAGCTGATATATAAATGTATAACCATATCCATTTCGGATTTGTCATCATATCCAACTTTCAAAAATAGCGACAAATTTCAAAATAGGCATTTCAGAAATCTATTGCTATCGTATTGCTCTCCAAAGAAATAGTTATAAAACACGAAAGGGACAACTGCAGCTCGGGCTGATTTTACCTAAGCTAAATAGACGATCACATCACTTCGTATTTCCCTGTTTCCTCCTCTAAAACTAGGCTGGTTTGATTTTTTCTTTCAATTATAGAATAAGAAAGACTGGCTATGCCTCTACGTTTTATTTTTTGTTTTTGTTCATCTAAATTATTTGACGGACATGTGAATGCGACGGTAAAAATTAAGCATCATTTCTCATTTTCATTTTTGTATAATAATTAATTTGTGGAAAAAATTAAAACATCCATACTTTTGATGCGTTGATGAATATACATTATATGGTAAAAATATTTACCATAATGCTATTATCCAGAGAGGAAACAGAACAATACGCTTGTATAGAATAAACACCGCTCGCATATCTTCTTGAGAGTGTTATCAGTCCTCGTTTGAAAAAAAATCACGTCAGTTACATGATAGCCGTGCTCCGAACGTAAAGAATAAAATTCTAACATTACAGAAAAAAATTAAAAATGTATTGTGCCGCGGTTTCTGTAGTCTGTATGGGTTGTGGCTCGCCCTTTATCAATTACGGTTAAACAAGAAAAATGACCGGTCGTAAGCCTACACGAGTCTAATTAAAGCAAGTAGGTAAATTTCGGAAAGAGCCAGCGCCACTGTCCCCTTTGCGTCTCCCGACCCGCAACCTCGCTGGCCCTCGGAACAGGTGGTTAAACTTTTAGGTAATTTCATTAAGAGAAGCGTATATTTTAATCATTACCGTGAATTATTCTTTTACAAGCTTCAGTGTGCAAACGGCCTTGTATGTGTTTAGATGAGTAATTTTTAATGTATTTTAATATAAGTTTTTTTTATTAAAAAATTGTTAAAATACTATTTTTATTTGCAATTTTAATTTAGTTGCTTTATAAGTTTCCTTCTTAAGATATATTTTTTCGGAGACGGTCAGTAGTATACTCATAATGATCAAAAGTATAGTAGAGTCAATAGTATAGGTGCTCATTTGATGACAAAAGCTAGCTCGTGTGGGGATTGTCGTCACCGGGTTGCCTTGATGCAGTCCTATGGACTACCAGGGCGCTTAAGTATTTTTATTTCACGAACCGATGCGTGCTTTTCACTTGGTAACCGATTATACAAACACATTACGAATGCATGAGTGAAGAAGACTAGACATATCAACTGTGATTTGGTATAGGGACAGTACTGAGACTTCTTAGCGCGATTTTGTTAATTCGTTTTTAATTCATTATGCAATGTATGACTTTATATTATGTAATTTTAGTGGCATATTTGTATATATGGTTATCAAAAGTAAAGCGCGTGTCGCTCTGTGAGATAAAAGTCGTCTAAAAATCGTATTAGGTACATCTTGGTTCTTACGTTGATGATCCTTGACAGACGTCAACGCTCTGGATCCGACATATTAGTTGGTGGGTATATACCATACATATCAATGTAGCATTGTGATTTTGGTCATTTTTAGTTCTATCAATCAAACTGTCATAGCTTTATTCGATACTGCCTCAGAATCGATAAATCCGAATTGAGGGTAGTTTCATACCTTTATGGAGGTCCACATTTGTCTAGAACCTTGTCTAGAACCTTTAGACATCTACTGTGGTCCTTACAAAATGGTACCAATTATTTGTAGAGCATTTTCGAATTCTTATCCGATTAGTGTAACCATCAATCTGGAAAACACCAAGCACTTATGTATATATGTGTATTCTATCCCATAAAAATTGGTGTACAATATGATCTATATATTATATACACCGTATACGTTATGCGTTACTTATGGTTAAAGTAGAGGTTCTATTTGACTGCACTATATCAAAAGACCAATAAATCATTCACACTACATTAAATAGTAGTTGATCTTTCCCCCTAGAAGCAAACACTATTACGTCCAGTTTAGGGGCGCTTGAATAAAAAATCATACGCGCCCACAGTTAAGTACCTTTATAAATATATATAGTATACACAGACAGATACTATATTCATTATGAATGCACTAACTATATAATTACCAAGAATAATTCTACGACATTTTTTTTGATGTCATAATAATTGAATACGTCGGGTTAACTATTTTAAAGTGTTACAAAGACTTAGAAATGTGCATTATTTGCTTTCTAGTAAATACAAACTACATTATTATAGAAATAAATTTATTGCGTCAATATGTTTTTTACAACAATGACTCTTACAAACTATATCACTGGGTCTCATAAACTAGTTATAAATTGACTGTGTGAATCGTAATATATTTATATATGCATTTGGTACTAAAGTATACGTTATTTTTGCCGAATAAATAGAATGTCTTTGTGAAAGTAATTTTTTCAGTGTATTGTGACGCGCAAATTGAGTTTAAAGTAGACGTAGACATAGACGTCATAATTATCCGTAATTAAACGTCTTCAGCACATTATCGCTCCATTTAGTCTTCAGCTTTCAACTTTCTTTCATAATGAATCGGTCAAATGAAAATCAGTTTTTAGAAAGTCAAGTTTTTTAACACTGTCTAAATACTATTAATCTGAGGAACTTCGACTACTTCACTAGCCTTTGGAGCGAGCGTTAAAACTCTAAGCTGAAAACTGGTAACCTAGCGTAATGGGCACCAAAATATTGCAGTGTTGAAAACTCCGCAAAATGTGCGCTTGCTTTATGGCAGTTAAGAACATGAAAACAGAAACAAAGTCTACAGTTACAGCAGGTAGCGTGCAATGTGCGTATTAATGCAAGATCACTGTATAGACAGCAGCCGTGAGAGCTTCCCCAGTTGGTGTCACAGAAGTAAAGGTTGGTTATAGAACCAGCCCGACTTCAACCATTTCAAGTTGAAAAACCACAAGAATTTAACAAATTTCTACATATAATTACAATTGCAACATCGAGCATTCTTAATTTAAGTGTCCATCACGTAAATTTTCATAATAAATTGTGTGACAATTTAAGCACGGCTCAAACTAAGTAGGTTCTACGAGCACGAGACTAGCTGGCTGGAGCGGATTAAAACTTTCTCATAATGGATTTCACACCGAAAGTAATAAAATATTAAGTCATAAAATTTATCCCCAACTAAATTACACGAAATTACATTTGAAATTTACCCAACTATTTCGAGTTTATTATAATTGAATAATTTTTGTTCATTTGAAATTACTATGTGAAATTTAATATGGATTAATATATGAATGAATTATAACGTTTTTAACCATTATGATATTGGAAATATATCAATTGATATCTAATGGAAATTTGTTTTTGAATAAGTGAGCTTTCACGCAGCGTTAATTAATTAAAACTATTTTATTAATATTTACCTAACTCGTCAAACCTTAAGCCTGCACGTTAACATACGAGTTGTTACTCTTACAATTGGTATTAAAAGTGTTAAAAATAAAAGCAAAATAATATTATCTATGCAGTAATTAAAATGTATGTAGATAGTAATATTGTTTGCTTCGCAAACCCTTCATCGGGTCAAAAGATATTATAGTAATATTATACAGACGTTATAATCACATATCTAAAATCTCATACGCTAGTCAACACCCCGTCGCCTACTTTGCATCATAATCGAATTTCCACAAAGTAAAACAAAATCTCGTAGTCGCATTAATATTCAGTGATAGGGCTCAACGCATCGCCCGGCCGGATTGACGTTTAACATGCAAATTGCAATCTGAAAATCTAGCAAAAATTGTGTGCCACTAAATAATTTTGACATTATTAATCCGGGGCACAGTCGTCTGAAACGGAATATAGAATAAAATTATAATGTTAAACGAATTTGTGCTACTAACGTTAAATTAGACGGGCTCGCCCGTCGGGAGTTTAATCGGACAGATGAATCTGCAAGTGCATACGTATGTACGTACGTATCTATGTCTGTATTTATATTTAAAGTTATTCGATCTGTGTTTATAACTACTAATAAAACGTAAACATTTTTATTAAATACAGTGAATAAGCATTTATTATTAGTGTATCTCTATGGACTAAGTTTGAAATTAATTAATCCACATCTCTGTGCTTCCGCTAACATTAGCGAAGACTAAGATTTGTATAGTTTTTATATGAAAAAAAAAAATGATATACATTATATTTATTAAAAAAAAAGAACCAGATCGAGTTTCTTTCCGGCTCTTCTCGACTGGGTTCTTTCCGAACCGGTGGTAATGTTTTAGACGTTCATAAGCGCCTTCTTAGGGCCTAAATTGAATAAAGATTTTTTTGATTTGATTTGATTTGAACGTAACAATTATTTATATGTATGAAAATTACTGTATCTAAAAAAAACATAAAATGCTTTAAGAAGTTTATACAATAAAATATATCTTTGTTCTATATATTTCCCATCTTCAAATAAAAAAAGGTTGTATTTATCCATGTATTAAATCATTCTAGATTTTCTTATAATTAAATATTACTTTGCATAGCTCCTATTAAATAAATACACTAGACATTTATTAGAAGGTTTAGATAAAGACAAGCATCTGTTATTATTATATCTAAGATTATGTATAATATATATAAACAGAATACAGAGCGTGTTAAGATACCGCGTTGTACCTTACAACTTGAGTGTTATTATTACAAATTTTAAAGATAAAAACAACACAATCAAACAAAATAATAGTCCTAAAGCATTACTTAGTTCTTATTAGAAAAGTAGTAGATAATGCAAACCTTCGCCAAACACCTATCACTATGCTGTGGTAATTGATTACACTAAAAAGTCACTCAATTTTCGGCTTAAGAAAACTTACTGTAACAAAAATGTTTAAAAATATTAATCAACATAATACGGCCGTGAATAATAATACGACGGGAGCTAAGTCCGGTCAAGTGAATTTCATCTAGTGACGAATCTGTAAAATAAATCAACTCCCGAATTTCGCTCACGATAAGCAGATGCGTCATCCAACTGATATAACCGAGTTCATTCAACTCTTTTCAAGTCATTGTAACGTAGACGACCTTGCCGCAGAGGGTGTCTTTTTATTATAAAAGTTATCATGAATAGCCATTTTCAGAATTACCCAGGTTCATAAATTTAATGAACTTCCAACTCATTTCATTAGAACGTATTTAAAGACTATATAATTATATAACATACATTGAAATATGAAACACTTCTCTAGTAATGTACAACTTCGAAGGTTTCATATATTTGTAAAACATTACTGTATCCAAGCGCTATTAATTTGCGCCTTCTCTTGAGAAAATGGCGTTGCACTTTGACTGGCCATGTACCCAGGTGATGGTAAGTTTAGTCCACAGTTTTAAAAACATGTTTTCTATACAAATATTTCAATTTTTACAAATAAAATAAAAGATATAATAAACCTGAGGTGTCCTGGAACACCCGCTAATAGGAAAGTTTTAATGCTTTCTGTACACAGATAATGAAAAATGTTTACAACTTTCATTCATGATGTTAGTTTGTGAAGTTTTACGTTTCTGAATTACTTCCACATCCATATTAATAAATAAAATGGAAGTGTCTGTATGTAATATAATTTTTTTTTTCAACTAAATAGATACGAATGTATACCTTTACCAAAAATACAATTTTTTAAATATTTGTCTGTCTGTCTATCTATATGTATCTGTGTCTGTATGTTTGTTCCGGATACTCTCCGGAACGGCTGGACCGATTTTGACTAGACTTTTTTGGTAGATAGCTGAAGTCACTCCGCTTAATTTACTTTTGATTTTTAATAAAGTGCTACTACCATCATCGGTCACATTGAAAATGCTATAGTAATTTTTAAAGTACGGATGCTACGAGCACTATATTTATAATTTGTTAAAAGCCAGTATAAAATTATCCGCATAATGCATTATTTTTTTATTTAAAGTTACCAGGAAATGTAAATACATAAACATATCCATCAAAAATAACCTGTGGTTCTCATAGAGTTCTCATTTAACATAAATTGAATAGTTAACAGTTCTTTAAATATTATGAAACTATATTTCAAATACAATATTTATTACACTATAATAGTAGTATATAATAGTAGTATGAATATATTGCTTAATTATATATTCATTTTCGATTCGTCGTTGAAAACATCACATTTGAAAGTTAAGATTTTATGGTAAACATTACGAATATAAGTTATAAAATCAAAATATAGATAAAATAATTTCAACTTCAAATTATATAAATTATACTAGTTCAGTATTAGTCATACAATTTGTAAATAATATCATTAGTGTTAAAAAATAAATAATACGCAAGAGTAAATCAATTTGGTATCGATTCATACACGTAACAATTCTGTATTTCGTGTAGAAATACAAGTGTTGTTTTATTAATACTATCAATCAGGACACCCTAAAGGGTGCCGCCAGGAAAAGCTTATCCTTCGGACGTACCCTGAAGTTAATTTAGTTAACCAAAACGGAGGCATTCCCACACGATAAATAATAAGATATCTCCCTAGTGACGAAATGATGGGGTGAAAACACTGTTTGTTCAGTAATATCAATAACGTGACATTATTACATTAAGATCAAACCATTTGTAATTACTATAATAAGATTTTTAAAATATTCCAATTTGCCAAAATTTACATCATTACACGATTTATGATATCAAAAGATATTTTACGTATAACAGTAAAATGTAATTGAGGCAAGCTGTAAGACTTAATTATTAGTGTACCTTCATTTTTAATCCTATTAATAGTGAAAACTAAATTATTAGAAACATCGTAATGCTTACCATCTATGCAGAATATAATAATCTTCAAAAGTTTAGTACTTTGAAGAAGTAAAGAATGTTAAGTAAATAATGTAGAATATAGTTATTTCTTTAAATTGAATGATGGTTATTTTATTTTACAATTTGTGGGATTATGTTTCGAAACATCGTAAGCACCACGTATCACAACAATGTTCTTAGATCTTTCTGTAAAAAATACCTTTAAGGGTACCCGGGTAATACCCGAGAAAGGCAAAAGTATACAAATTCGTAACACACTTCAAATATGTTCCAAAAATGTAAAATAAACACATATATACATAACGTCACCCCTCCCTCTCATAAGGGTAGGTAGAGAGAGAGGTCCTTTCACTTGCTAGGATCGAGGCAAACGTCTTTCGTTTCTTCCACTTTCATAAGCGTTTCCTTACATGCTCTTCTGTTACGGGTACTTTTGACCTAGCCTTTCCTCAGAACGTTCACTATCAAGGCGAGGTACGTTCGCCTAGGACGACCCTTACCAGCTTTCCCTGTCACTCTCGCCTTGTAAATTTGTTTCGTCAATCCTCTTTCATCCATCATCTCCACGTGTATATTGAATAACTAAATATACTTATCATTGAATTAACTTTAAAATTGACTAAAGTGAAAGATTCGTATAGACTATAGAGCGTTTATGATGTTAATTATTTATCAGAACTTAGAACTACATTCTTAAAATAAAACATGTAAATACAGGCTTTGTGGCTTAATACAATATTATAAAAAAAAACTTTTATTTAAGCCAAACAAGTAACCGCAACAAAATAGCATCGTGGAGAATTTTCAATCAATATATAACAACAAACAGTACCCGCAGCATCGATGGTAACAACGCGTACAAATATACACGGGAAATGATTCATTCTGAATTTGGACATATGCTCGAATTGAAAGGTCGACTGCAAGTGACGTATTTTTAATTACCTTCTACCGCGTCCATAAAAACAACTTCGTATTGAATTTCTGTAGTGGACAATAAATAAGTCGAGAGAGAGAGAGAGGATCCATTTACCGATGTATATTCGAATTAATTGTGAAACCGAGTAATTAAAATACGACTGTGATCTTCATTACTTCAGTCATTGAAATCGCCGTACAAGAGCGCTTCCAGTTAATAACAGCGATATCATTCCCGTGAACAAACATAACGCAAACTAAAATTACTTTTGGGATTTGCGTCTCGAAATTCAGCCGACCGTAGTCGACGTAATACTGTGAACTGTTTCGGGTGTGTTTAGGTAAAAAGTTAGGTATTTTAATTACCCCCAATCTTGATCGAATCTCCGTGCGAGCTTGATTGAATTTCCGGACGAGGCTATCTCTCGTATTTGTGGACCGTTCGTTGCGGGCGGGCGGGCGGACGCAGCGCGCCCGCCTGCCTGTTCGCTTCGGCTCACTGAGCTGTGACGTCACACTGTCGATTACATTTTTTTATTATTTGCCATTGTAAACAACCGCTCATAAAGTCTATTACTCTTTTTCATTTTTATTATAGCATCTAAAAGTAAATTGAATAATAAAGCTACGATTTCTTACATTTTATGTCACTTAAGTATACATATATGTAGCTACCTATAAAATGATTTATTACTTAGATGACTGATTTATTTTATTAATCAATCAGCTTAACTTATGTTCTATAAACCAACATCCAATTGCGAGTATTTTACCAAACTGACAAATATTCTGATAATTTCGCTTTGTATTATCACATTGCAATATGAAAGGCACTGCTATCAGGACTAAATAAAAATATTATAAAAAAAACCATCAAAAAGAAAATAAAACCAGATTTATTACATCAACTAAATATGAAATACGAAAATATTTTATAATTACCTGAATAGTATTTTAACGAGTTATCCGTACGACAGGCCCATACAACCGTACCAAAATATTTTTAATTAATACATTATTATAGTTGATTTCTTCATTTTAGGAAATGTCTGCATTAAAAGTCTTTAATTCAAACTTGCACTAGCACCTTAATTTAGAATACAATTTCTTGAACATTTATAATAATTAAAAATATAACATATATTCATAAAGAGTTTATGGATAACTTCTTGCTAATAATAAATAATTGTATCATAATTGAAACGATATAAAAGCGTATTATAATTCATATTTATTGAAATTATAAAAAAGTAAATAGGAAAACAATGCTTCGTTATTCATACACATTAACCATTAAAGCTTAAATAGTAAATTGGATTCTTTAGCGTATTTTTTTAGGCTTAATGAAGTATATTTTGCTACGTTTACGGCAACACTCTGCCAATAGACCATACGTACAATTTGAAGTCCTCTAAAAAGTGTGTTGAAATATTAGGTACCTACTGCAAATTAATTCAAAAACCTCAGTGATATAAATTCTATACATCGATCATCTACATCACACGAAAATGCAATAGCTGCGTTGAAAATACTCAAGACACGGAGTAATCTTACACTGTTGGGGTTCTATGATTGATGTGACGGATAATAAGGCCCACAAGTATTGCAATTTGTTTATCCTTATTGCTTTAATATACCTTGGGAAGGTACAAAGACAGGTTGCCGTATCGTATTTGATACCGATTTACAATCTAAAGACCCTAGAGATCCAATTTTGCTGATTACGCTTATACAACCTGCTTTTTTATATCTGACAATAAACGATCCATCAATGTTTTGACTAATATAGCACAGTGCATTTAATATTATTAATCGAAATTGTAGGATTCGTTATGCGTTTATTTTATTTCTACAAAACTGATTTTATATCGTGATAATTACAGATACTGCGATCATGATTTATTAACTTGTAATAAAGTCCTTTATTCATGATTAAATCAAGCAAATTATGAAAGATTCGAGTTAAAATTTTTAAATTAGGAATGTAAAGATTTCTGAACAGATTTATAAGTTTTTAATCAATTCCATATTGGATAGTAACCTACTTAGGAAGAGAATAGAAAAAGAAAGTCACATCTTTAACATAAAACCAATAGGTCGTAAATTAAACCATCAATTATTAATTTACTCACAAATTTTTATTATTTACAAATAAAAGATACGTTTATCGATTTGTTTATAATAATATATTTTTATTTGAAGAAAGAATTTACCTGGTAAAATATTTCATGTATTGAATATTTTATATATAATTTTATACTGTCTCTATAAATTATTTATTCATGAATATATGTATTTTATAATCCAAAAACAGCCAGGACCACCCAAAGAGATCATTCATGTAGAATCACCGCAGTCATGTAACATTTTGTCGTATTATATGTGAAGTATAAAGGTATATCGTGCACTATTGATATTTTGGATCTTAATACCACTCCCCTTATATCCCATAAAATACTACAATAATAGAAGGTAATGATGTCGCGTCGTAAGTAATAGAAATATTTCTAAGCTGTCCCCAATAATATAGCAGAACGTATTGTATAAGGCAGCAGTAATAAATATAATAATGTGCGCAAGTGTCAATTAGGACTTTGTTCGTTGTAGAGTGGAAATAAAATGCAGTACGTTTTAAACTTGTTCTAGCAATTTATTATTATTTTTATGCTAGCTGTGTGCCCGCGACTCCGGCCGCGTTTTATATGTTCTTCACTCCATTTTAATATTTTTTTATACGGAACCCTAATTATTTTCGAAAATCAAAAGTAGTAGTAACTTAGGGTAAGTTATTTCAGCTATCTAGCAAAAAAAGAGGTCCGTCAAAATCGAACAGATAGACAGAAATTTAAAAAATAGTATTATTGGTAGAGGTATCATATACACATTCATAAATATTTAGTAAAAAAAAAATTGACATTAAAAACAGGCACTTCTATTTTATATATTGGTATAGATTATGTTTATTTCTACATATAATCAATATTTTAATTTTAGTTTTGAAAGGTCACTCAATCATATATCTATCGGTAGTCACGTGGTTTAAGAATAAGTTGTCCTTGTAAAATTTAATTAACAATTTACTAATTTAATTTGTTTCTCGATTACGTCTCAATAAAACTAATATCCAGATTAGTATATATTCTAATTCATACCTTCTTTAGATTACCAATTCGCATTATATAAACAACAACGTTAAATAAAAATGTATACACATAAGAAAAATATCATATTTATAAACAAAAAAAAGTCAAGGTAAAAATTAAATACGAACATAATCGGGCGAAATGTTTTGTGAGTTTTACTGTGATCAATACCGAAGGCTGTCTGCCGACGTCTTTTCGGGGTCGGCACGTGTTCGTCATAAACCTGCTTTTACAGGGACTAACAATCCCTCCCTATATGGGTGAGGACGCAGAGGGGAATTCAACACTGCAGTAAAAAGCGGTTAAGAACTTTCCACATCACAGCTTTTTATCATTTCACATATATAGGTCGGGATATGTGAAGATAATTTGAGTTGAAATGGTTAGAAGTATTCATGCTACTCATGTTACCGTTGCTACAAGGTACGGAATGATTTATGTGTAACTTAGATTTTTAGTTTTTCCAACACTTTGTGTCAAAAAATTTTTGCTGATTTGCATACGTTTACATACTTATCAGTATAATTTGATACTACTTAGATAATAACTGTTACAATAAAACAGATTTTTTTTCTATTAAAAACAAAACTATTTTATAAATCTGCTAAATACAGATCTATAACCCTAATAAAAGGTCTCAAGATTTAAGATTCCATTTTTATTTTGTAAGAAAAATGAAAATGATAGTATAAAAAAATCAAACAAATAAGAAATATTATTTCAGACATTTTCTAAACCCTGACATGATAACATAATAATTAAACGTAAACCTATCTCATGAGATAACAGTGAGACGCCAAGAATTTTCATCGGTATCGTATTGCAGCCGCCTCGGCAATATAAATGCGACGTTCGCATAACAGGGACGACAATGTTTTGTCAAACAACCTCTGACCTTGGTTAGAGTGAAACGACTAAAATTTCCACCGCTACGCCTTTAATTTGTAAAGGTTTTATTGCATTCCCAGCAAGCTCAGACTCTTAAACTTTATTGCTTTGGGATTAAAGTAATATTTGCAGCGACTAAATGATGCCGAGGTAATTTCACGATATTAAATACCGTCTATGTTCAGAGTAAGTTTTGTGTTTGGTGTTCCTGTGTTAGTTTGCGTGCGCGTATTATCTATGTGAAACTTTCAGTCGTTCGCATTCTTGGACGACAAAGTGCGATAACAAAGCGTTCTTTTTCAACTATTCCCACTGACACTATGCAATTCAGAGTGTCAAACACATTCTCTTTAAAAATGTTGAACATTAGTTAATATATATTCATATTAAATTATCTTGATTTTACTACATTTAAATTTCTGACGATATCGTGTCTTAGGTATAGTATCTATACTGATAAATAAAATTGGAGTGTCTGTTTGTATTGTCATTTTTTTTTACTGAATGTGTATGAATGCATATACGATACCTATCAAAAACACAATTTTAAAAATTTTTGCCCGTCTGTCGGTCTGTCTGTTTATTCCGGGTAATCTCCGGAATGGCGCGACGGATTTCGACGTGACTGTTTTTGATAGATAGCTAAAGTTACTCCGGGTAACTTAGGGTACTTTTAATTTTCGATAATAATTAGGGTTCCGCGTAAAAAAAAAATAAAACACATAAAAAATTGAATAAAATCCGATTTAATGCAGTTTTACGGGCAAGTGCTTGAATTTATGAGAAATATATTTACTTTATCTTAGTAATATAATTTTCTTAGGAAAATAATTAGGGTTCCGATAAAAAGGTTAAAACGCAGTGACAAACATATAAAACGCGGGCGCAGCCGCGGCCATACAGCTAGTATATTATAAGTTTGAAATGTTATATTTGAATGAAATCTTACCACTCTAACCTTAATGCGGTGCAGTTTTTTATTTAACCTCTTTACGTGATGTTTAATCAAATCCAATTAAAAAAATACTATATTCAGTTTAGGCCCTGAGCAAGCGATTTTTTGTTAAACTATCGGTTGAGAAAAGTAATCAGCCGAGAAGAGCCAGAAAGAAACCTGTTCTGGTTGTTTTTTATACATTTAAATATTGTCTTTTCAATAAAACTATAAAATTCATAATTTCAAAGAGATTTTAACGTATTCATAGAGAGGGGTGTGACTACATTAATGCTATTGGTTGATTGACAATGATTTATCTTAAGCATTTTTATTATTAAAATAAACAGTAAGCGGACAAACCACACAAACAAGGTCAAAAAGAACTTCAGTCTTACTAATCCCGTTAGATCTACATTTAGAGAAAAACAAGTCTAATAATCATACTAATTTTCGGTTCACTAAATATCAAAGAAGTCAGAATAACAGTAAATTAGTTATTTGAAACCAGAACCTAATACAGATATTGCTTTCTGGAAAAAAGAGACGTGAAATTCTTATCCTGACAATAAATCTTATATTGCATATATGATTGTAAAATATTATAAAGAAACATTATGATTGCCATAAAACGAATAAATTAATAGACAGCCACTTTTTGTCACTTCCTAGTAAAAATGCTATAACTAAAATATAAATCGATAAACATAGATACTATCATACATCAAAAATACATTCGAACTCTTATGATAAACTATACATAACACGAGAACTTTAATCCAGTAAGTTGTATACGGCATGTTTGCACCTGGAGTCTATATTAGTGAGAATATCAGTGCGTTCTAGACACGTTTACGCTTGAACGAGTTGGCAAAATATTTCAGTGAAGCATCGACGGATAGCTCTGAAAGGCTTCCTAGAAACGAGACGAGGCAGAAATGAGATCGGAAAAGTGCGCGCATTGAGAAGTGCATTCGCTATTTGTGTCGTTTCCGAATGTGATCAATGCAAGAAAGGTATGTATTTTTAGTACAAGTAGGTAGCCTCACAACAAAGTATCCGGAGTATACCTGCTAGAACGTAGAGTACAATTCAATATATTGGTATTGTACTAAACGCTATATTAAAATTAAGATTATACATACATATACTCACGCCTGTTATCGCTGAAGGGTTAGGCAGAGATGAAATAGCGAACTACACCACCCACATTTCGCTGAGCTTAGTTCCGTCCCAGATGTGACAGGGGGTGAGCCTGTCGCCATATTGGGCACAAATTCCAGACTCCGGGATGATACTGAGTAGAAAAACCCAATATCACTTGACCCGACCCGGGGATCGAACCCGAGGCTTCAGAACGACAGTCGTATGTAACTGCGCCACCGAGGCAGACCATTAAAATTATATCGTTCTGAGACGCTATGTACTAGAATAGGATTGATGACATGTGTATATTATCGTATACACAATGATTCGTATCGCTCAACCAATGCAATTTCAAGGCAAAAATTAATTATTCTTGCTTCAAGTTTTATAAAATACTAATCCATATTCGATAATTCGTAACTAAAAAATATGATAGGCATGAATGAACGAAAATGTAGGTAGTCTCACCTATTAAAATGTATTTTTGTGATATAGCATTTAAAGTATGTTTATTAGGGGATGTAGAAAGAACAATAAAAAACATAACGTTGAATAAAATAAATAAATAAAATAAGAATAACGTATTTATTTTATCACCGACATCAGTTAAGTTGCACGAAAGGGTTAGCTAACACTCGATCGATCCGTTCACACCCTCCAGATATGATTAGCAGCTAATTGAATCCGGGGGTGAGATCCGCAGTTTAGTTTTCTAATTTACGAGACTTTCCTTTGGCCGTTAGTAGAGCAAAAGGGTTGAATTTCATTATCTTTGCATAGACAGACCTCGACTAAAATTAAGAAATAAATATGTATTAAATTCGAAATAAATAAATAACTTTCTTTATGCTATCAACGAGTGAAACACTAGTATTTATAATTAAAGTTTATTTTCATGTTCGTGAAGTCGATGACCATTCTAAGCAAAGTTAAAAATAACTATTTTATATTTTATTTCCTTCTAGTTGGCTACATGGGCTAGAGCAAATAAAATAAAGTAATTTTGGGAAAATAAAATAACGAAATTGATCAACGATTTTTAAAACTACAACTATCTACGAGTATTATATAGAATTCACACACAATCTTTGGTAAAAAAAAACCTTAAAATATGTTTCTTAACCCCTTGAGCACTAATCTGGCGTTTACCCTAGTTTTCCATTGCTTTCCTATTGTCTCATTTTTATGGGTAATCGACATATTACTAAGGTCATTGAAGTGAAAATAATTCACGTTTTTATATAATATACACATATGTCAGAATCTATATGTTTATAAATAGGCAAAGGTGAACCAGTTGAAGACATTTTTCTTCGCTGTTTATCTTAATTAACTTTGTTTAGTAGGTATTCATGCAGTTTAGGTTAAAATATTTTAAAAAACTTTCAACACTAGTACCTTTATATATAAATAAGTATTTTAAAATGACACAGCTTAACTCACAACTCACATAACTATTTACAAAATGAAATAACAAGAACTAAACCCACTCTACAGTCTTGCGTAATCCTTATTTTATTGCCATCTTAATCGGGTGAAATTTTTGCATGGAATTCGGCGATAATCACTTTCAACTTCAACTTTGTATTCCGGGTGCGTTCGTCGCTTTTCCCCTGTGTTGTGAATTTGATAATGAAAGGGCCCCACTTGTGTGCTGCAGAGATAATGTAAATAAGTATGCAAATTATACACCAAGTTTCATTCAAATGAACCTTTGAAGCTCTGTTTTGTTCAAAGCTAACTCTAACAGCGGCACATACCTACGGACACAAAAAGTTTTACTCTGTATATTAGAATATTTTGAAATAACGAACTGATGTACAAACAAGCATCCGTGGGTTTCACGTCGGTTAACTTCTACGTCTGATTCTCTTTATGACGTTATGAGTTTTGGAATAATTGTCATAATCCCTGGGCATCGAGTAAATCTGCTATTAATAAAATAAATAGCGTAGCTATAACATATATTCTACTTGTTAACATAATTAGGTGAATACCAAAAAAAAAACAACATGAAAAAATTTAATCTGGCGGGTTGGTCGTTGTATTATTTTTATTATTTATTTATTTTTATTATTATACATTTATACTTATTTTTTTCTTAATTAGTAACTACTATGTATACTACTGGCAGCTTTCTAGCCCGTTAGAAATTATCAATCAAATTTAGAATTCCAAAAATTGTAAGTTTTTCTCGTTATTAAGTTTTATGTTAAACATGCCAGTATAACAATATATGTAAAAATTCAAATACACTGCTGGACTTAGGTCTTCCCATAGATCTCCATGACTACCAGTCTTGCGCCAACCGCATCCAGCGATAATCGTTTCGACACGAAAATTTTTTCGTGCTTTTATGGTAACATATTTAAGTTTTGCTACACAAAAGTTTATGAATCGCCAAGAGAAGGCGTAATTTCTACCATACTTGACATACTGTAGCTTGTTTTGTTGACAGTTGCTACACATAGCAATGGTGAGGCGAATCTATATGTTTTTACCCTAACGAGATTCGCTCAGCGCCGCTAAAGAAGTTTCCACTTCAATAACGTGTACAAAAATGTAACTGCCGATACTAAAATTAAAATTTAGGATGTAAAGTAATAATTAAAATAGTTAAAATAATAATAGTAATATTATTAGGTAATACAAGACAATGACGATGACTCGACTAAACTTGTCATTGTCATGCTATACGCGTTTATGCCTCATCCGGCTATAATATATGTTAAAATGTTTTCGTTCACCAAAGTGAAAGTCGCTCGTGATAGCACCCTGTGACGTCACACGGCCATCAATCATTTATCCGCGAGTCGCTTCCAGCGATACCGAGGAAAGCTCTAAAGCAACGCCACTTTTATAATATATCACGGTTAAAACCATCCTTTAAAGATTCCCCCTTTCGTGACTTTATTATGAAACGCGATGGGACAAACAAGAATTAATTGATAGGAATTTATTAAGTTTACCTTTATCGCAGACGATGTTTATTTTTATCCGATGTTACATTCACACTAATTGCGTCTTTGTGTAATTTGTTACCTGCCTCGGTGACGCAGTTATTTTAAGGTACGACTGTCGTTCTGAGGTATCTGGTTCGATCTTCAGGGTCAGGTCTAGTGATATTAGATTTTCTACTCAGTATCAACCTTGAGTCTGGAATTTGTGTCCGATATAGCAACAGGCTCCCTCCTGTCACATCTGGCTAGGAACTAAGCTCGGCGGAATGTGGGTGGTGTAGTTCGCTATTTCACCTCTGCCTAACTTTTCGGGAATGACAGGTGTGAGTTTATGTTATGTAATGTAATTTGTTATTTCACTGATTGTTTACTAAATTCAAATTTATTCATTAAACCTCTTAAGAACATATTTCTGTTTCAATAAACTATACGCGTATGTATAAATACAATAGACATCAAATTTAATTCTTTATTATATATAAATGACAACGTTTCTCTGTTTGTTCCTTAGTTGGCCTATAAATCGAGAAAGATTGATTTACAGGATTTTATTATTAAACATAAACGTATTCACTTTACTTTTAAACTAGCTGGGTGCCCGCGGCTACGCTCGCCTTTCACAACTCCTTCATTGCGTTTTAATTTTTTTATACGGAACCCTAATCATTTGCGTACTTTTTTTGGTATTACGATAAAGTTAAAAAAAAAAAGCTCATAAATTCAAACACTTTCCTGTAAAACTGTGCATTATATCGAATTTTATTAGTCCAGCCGTTCCGGAGATTAGCCGGAACAAACAGACAGACAAAAAATGTTATATTATTCTTTTGGCATAGTTATCGTAAATACATTAGTGTCTATTTAGTAAAGAAAATTTCATTATGACATTACAAACAGACGCTTCAATTTTATTTATTAGTAAATATGTATTATCTGGTTAAATCATTAAGATAAAAGTGAGTAGTACATAAAAATTAATTACCACTAACACATTATCTGGCAATATTTTTAATATACCTGTATAGGAGTATCCTCGGGCGTGTAAATAGCCCAAAGAGCAGGCTGGGGGGCAGGCTGGGTGGGGAATCTAGCCTAAGCGATGCGGTTGCGAAAGGAGTTTCAGTAATCTACTCATCGATGGTGGCGGCAACCATTCCCTCTGCCAGCGTATAGTGTACAGGACGGTCTTCTCGAACTCACTTCTACGTAAAAGCGTATATATTAATGTTATAAAAAAGCGTGCAGTTGACAATAGCGCGGGTTTGCAATATAAACAATATTTGTAGTGACGGCGTTCGAACTCGATTACGCAATCCAACTGCAACGGCTCTCTTACGACTAGACCATCGGGTCGGCGCAGTAGTCCTGCAAAAGCACTACAGCACCACCACTCAATGGCACAGCAAATCACTAGCAATCCTTCACAAACCGCCTATAGATAGCGTTACCAAGACCATTGAAAATTAAACAAATCTCTATTTTAGTAAATAATGATTTTTGAAGGATAGAGATATTATTCGCGAAACGAGCCGCGAATATCACTAGTATTTACTATAAAATATATACCAAAGATATTCTGAATCAGGTAACACTTTTTATGAGTTTCCCACTGCTAAGATATTTTACAAAAACCATATAATATAATTTATATCTATACTAATAAATAAAATTGAAGTGTCTGTTTGTAATATCAAAATGATTTTTTTTTACTAAATCGACATGAATGTATATACGATACCTATAGCAGTAATACAAATTTTAAAATCTTTGTCTGTCCGTCTGTTTGTAATGTGTATTCTCCGGAACGGCTGGGCTGAATTGGACGGGACTTTTTTGGTAGATAGCTGAAGTTACTCCGTGTAACTTAGATTTGATTTTAGAAAATAATTAGGGTGCCGCGTAAAAAAATTAAAACTCATAAAACATTGAATAAAATCTGATTTAACGCACACTTTTACGTTCAAGTGAGAAATATGTATGAAAAGTATTATTACTTTACCTCAGTACTAAAAAAAATTTAGGAAAATAATTTAGTTTCAAAAGGAAAAAAAATTAAAACGCGGTGAAGAACGCACGAAACGCGGGCGCGGCCGCGAGTACACAGCTAGTTATTAAATAATATCGTAACATGAACCGAACTCGTTAAAAAAGAAAGACCCATTCCCATTTCATGCACTTAACTCCCGTGTGTGCTATATATCCAGTAAGTACGATCCAATTTGTGCAAGTTCGTCGATACATGCCTCCCGAAACGACACACGAAAAAGCGGCGTATGATAAAACGTCATTTGGAAGCGATATTGTGGGCCGAACCTTTCAGTTCGGAAACACCGTAAATTGGGTTATCAATCAATATTACTTTCCTGTTTCCAATTTATGTGGAAATTCTTTATGTTCCACAAACATAAACAGCTAACGTCGTTTCCGATTATTGCCTCTAAAATTAGAACGAATTTTTTTAGTATATTGCTCCCGTCGCAACCGATGGAAACATTTACATTTTGTACTATTTGTAATGTTTTACACAAATATAATATTTACCATAGAATAAATTCCATCAGACAAAGAAACAGTATGCTCAATAAGTAAATTAAACATTAATAGTTACTTTAAGTCTGGATCTATTATTATTAAGTCTGCATTATAAAATTATAATATACGGCAATACGATTTATATAAAGACTTTTTAAATAAATAATTATAAAGGTATAGAATAAATTGGTTTTTTTTTTTTTTCAATATTTACATACAAAGTACTTCGCTATTATTTTTACTCAATTAAACTCTTGCGTTTCGAGAAAAATTACTATTTTTTTAATCCATCGTACTTAGAATACACCATTATTTGTTATCCACTTTCATTAAATTTCGAGTGTAATTACCTTATTTTTTAAATTCAAGTCGGTATATAGTTATATTATTTAGAAAGAAAGAAAGAAAGAAATTTATTGTTGGATAGCAAATATATACATTACAAATACAAAAAAACACACATTTTAAATAGTCACGAGTAAAATAATTTACGAAGATGAAATCATAGCTTCGTACTATATAATACAGTTATAGTTGGCTTTAAATAATAAAATTGTTAACAAAAAAACCACAGAATATTAATCGCTGAATTTACTAACAGAGTAAATTAAATAAGACAAGATTTTATCAATACTAATAAATAGAATTAAAGCATCTGTCTGTAAAATCAAAATTACCATTTTACTACATTGATATGAATGTATACACGATTCCTCTACCAAAAATACAATCTTCAATATGAATTTGTCTGTCTGTTTGTTCCGGATAATCTCCGAAACGGCTGGACCGATTTCGTCACGACTTTTTTGGCAGATAGCTGAAGTTATTCCGCGAAACTTAAGATAGTTTTATTTTCCACAAATTAAACGAACGTAAAAAATTAAAATGTTAGTGCTAAAATTTTTTTTGGTAAATAAGTAAAAAACCAAAAAAAAATTCTGTCCGCCTGCTTGTAATGGGAAATCTCCAGAACGGCAGGACCGATTTTGACAAGCCACCCCGTGTCGCCCCCATCCCAAATGCAGCGGACGGCCCCGGGGGGTTTTAGTGGGTATTTCCGGGCGACTCTCGCCCGGGTGAGTCCCACACTGCACGGAGCTCGTCACTCCGTGCCCCTTATCTAGTGTACTGGGGGATTTTGATCCCCTAAGTACAACAGATAAGGGTAGTGCGTAAATGCATTTCCCCCCGTCAAAAAAAAAAAAAAGGACCGATTTTGACGGGACTTTTTTTGGTAGATAGCTGAAGTTACTCCTGGTAACTTAGGGCATATTTATTTACGAAAATAATTAAGAATGCCACATAAAAAATAAAACTCATAACAATGTTAATAAAATCCTATCCAATGCACAGTTACAGCGCAAAATTTTTTTTAGGAATATAATTAGGGTTCCGTATAAAAAAATTAAAACGTTGTGAAGAATATATGAAAGGCGCGCGCAGCCGCGGGCACACAGCTAGTAATAAAATATTATTCGATTGTTTTTTCATAATAAACACTAGCTCAACAATTTGACTTAACAAAAGCCACACCTGCAATTGATCACTTCAATTTTCAACTGAGCGAATAAATAGTGAATTATTTCGCTACAATATCTGAACACTTTAGAAGAAATAGTTTTACTTTATGCCTGCGTATATTATCATTGTAATTGTTATTCAGTACAAATATAACTGTCATGAGTAAATATTTTTTCGTGGGAAAAGTTTCATATAATCCTGATCCATCGTTACATAAAACTTGTAAGTTGTTCGCGTCTCGACGGATAATCGAGTTTATACTTGGAGAGCCGCCATCAATCATTTATCTCGCTCGCTCCGTCCGCGGATGGATCCGTACCGTGGTACGTGAAAAAACTTTAAAGTGTCTTACTTACTGTGACGTATCACACATTTACTCACTTTTTCTTTGTTATACTTTAACAAGGTATTTTAACACACCTATTTATGTTGTTAATCAGTTTTGAATCGACTAGTGTTAGTTAAGGTTAAATCAATGATACAATAGGTACAACACAACTGACTCTATAGACAGACTCTCTGATGCTAAATGAATTTAGCTTTAGTAGTGGTCTCGGTTTTGACTCACAGTACATGCAGAAGAGACCGAGACACTTGTCGCAGTCCCGTGTCTCAGTCTCCTGTCTCAGTCTCATGTCTTTGTTGCGACGTAAAACCTTAAAGAGTTAGTTTCCTAAGGGAACTGAACAACCCAGGCTGCCCCCCCCCCCCCGCCCCTATTTGTGTCTGAAATAAAAGACGAGGCCTTTCGGCCGGCCCGGCTGCCGGCTGCCGCGAAGCATCTAGTTATTCTCGTATCGCCCAGTGAATGGCAGCAGATGGCACCGTGAGGTTTTAGTGCCTATTCCTGGTGCTAGACGCCGGGTGAGTTCCACATACTTCCTACCAGCCCTAATCTAGGAGTAGCGTCTCTTGGGTTAGAGCTGGTAGGAGGATGCGTAAAGGTATTTCCCCACGTAAAAAAAAAGAAAAAGAGAACTGAAGAAAATGAAATGTATACATTAAGATGAATTATATTTCTTTTCATAACTGATTATAAATTGGTAATGTATTGTATATGTCGCGCAGAATCGCGACCAATATAGAAAATGCTGGAAAACTAGTTATATTAGGTTATGCGACGCATCGCGTTTCTGGGTCAGCCAGCAAATAACCACATGTTTTGCTTAAACCATGTCAGTTTACAGCGTAGCTAAGAAACAAGATAACGACTCAAGCTGTCGATGGATATGCATTTTTGGTTATAACATTTTTTTCTGTACTGTACTATATTTACCACTAGTAATTATAGCCATAAAAATTCTTCTAAACTGTTCTAGAAGTTGATAACTCAAATAATGTTTCCCTTATTCATACAATGAACATAATGACAAAAAAATTCGATAAAACCAACCAAGAAACCGCTTGCGGCTTGTCGTCTAGCACCTTACTGGTAACTTCTTGTTGCCGACGTGGTAAAGTCGTGGAAGACTGTGCGCTGTAGATAACGCGTCGGCGAGAACAAAATTATTTGTCATTCATATCGTTTATAATTAAGGACATAACATCTATAGTCGGCGGTACAGTAGTTAATAAATCCCAAGTGAATATACACATCGATATACCTGGTAGATACTTAGCTATTTTTTTTTAGCTATAAGATACATTATGTACATTATTCTGTTTCTTTATATGTTTTATTTCAAAAGCTTTTTTACTTATGTTTATACAAGTTTCTAGTCTTGTAATTTAAAAAATATATATTTTTAAGGCCATCTTGAGAGTAAAAACTCAATTGTAATGTAATTACATGAAAAAAATATTTATCAATTTTAAAATCAATACGTCAACAGGAATGGGATAAAATGTCAATTACTAAATTTTAACTTAGAACACGAACAGGATAAGGTTACGCTAAAAAAGGAAAGCGTTTAAAAAGGAACATATAATGTTGACAATTCAGTGATCGATATATCAAGTCATCGGTGAGAAGCCAAATAACACATAAGGACGAATATATAAATAGATGGCCATGTGAGAGTTTTATGAACACTTAAGTGATATCCGGACGGAGGGACATTTAAAACTCCTCTCAGGAGTATTGCAGTTGGAACGAGTTGATTCCACTCAAAACATGACAATGTCGGATTTCAAACATGAACGGAAACAGTTTTATAGAATACTAAAAGTTTGCGAATTGGTTATCTAAGTACAGTTCTATTACATTTTCCCTATGAATTAATTTTATTATCAGTATTAACAATCGATTCCACGTATAATAATTACCAGTTAATAAACATTTGGGCTTATTTTTATAATTCTTAATATCTTTGGGTTTTAGGTTACTTAATTTAAGCCATTTTTTATAAGAAATTAAAATTATTCTTTGTCCAACTGGTGAAAATAAGAACAAATATTTTCTCATAAACAACACAGCAAATTAAAATTTATCTCGAAACGCGTTACTAACCTCGAAATAAACATACGCTACATTAAAATATTGATTATTTTTTGATAAATATACCTCAAAACCGTAAGTGATTTTACCTCTAAAGAACTCTTGTAACTGCAGCCCAAGTTAGATGTTTAATTTCATATGAAACCTATTTATTTATATTAAATTTAGGTAAAATTTTATAAAAAAATATTTTAGACTATTGAATATAGATATGTGTGTTGATACGCATTTACGCTGTGAAAAAAAATCCATATTTGGATGCATATGTTCGCATTTTTGAAATCCAAAACAACTCGCGACCTATTGGTGATTTTCAATATAAAAAATATGCTATTAAGTATTTGCTCTTTACAGAGGTATTACAACAATGCGAATTAATTATTCCAGTTTCCTCATAATGTTTTTCTTTTCCGTCAGCCACATAATAAATAAATGTTATATAACTAGTTCATAAATAACATCGTATTCTGAAAAGTTTACTTTAACAGAAACATTCGCTTCTTCTTTTATAATGCGTATGGCTAAAAAGTAAAATTCTTACTCTTTCTATCTTTTTATAACTTGGGAATCTTCAAAAATGTAATGAACAGACACTTGCCTGTTAAGCGCGTTTCGGTCGCGTCTCGTCAGTCTTGTCTACACTTATCGTCAGGCGAGATCGTCAACTTTTTCATCTAAACTTGGGTACAATAACTAAACCGTATAATCCAAAGCATTAAATTCTGCATAATAAACAATCAAATACTTCTTTAATTAAAAATAAATACCACTACATAACAGACTAAGATTCAACCTCAAACTAACATGCTTTATGTTAGTCTCTTATTTAAAAAAAATAATAATAAAGAGTCGGAATTTAATACTACCTTCTATATTACAAAAGTTAACTATAGAGTATATAAAATACAGCTCCATAAACTGCGTTATAACTTGGTCACAAAATATGTTATAGAAGGAAAATGTATCAAGATTGCCTTAAAAAGTCTCTTAAAGTTAATGGAAGAATGCCTGCGAATTACATAAAATTTACTACTATATTATACGTATTCATAACATTTTTATCGCTGCATCAAAGTAAAATATAAATATACTTCAACAATAACTACTAACTATACACACACGACTTTATGCAATTATACCAAATCATGTTTTTTTGCAACTGAAATCTATGATGAAAGATTTTACTCTCATTTAGAGGTATCATCGATATTAAAATAGAGTAAATCTTAATAAAGATCTAATTCTGAAAAAAGGCGACTACCAGGAAATAAGCTTCGTAGCAGACATTATCGGTTTAGCTTATATTGTATTAAATTGACATAATGACATCATTGTAGTTCCTACCAACTCAATTTAATATTATGTTAATAAAAATCTACTAATGAATTATCTCCGACTGAGGTTTCTATCATTTATTCATAATTATGAAGTTGTTCACACTTTTATAAAATAAAATGTTAATTTAAAACTTAAAAGTGTCGCAGTAATTTAGAGTGAGAGAAAATTAGAGGGAATGGAATATAGTTTACTTTAAGTTAAACTTATTACGGTCCTCGAGAAACAAGCACTGGGAGGCTCGGTCGGCGCGCGGGTCAAGTGCCCAATTTGTCACTCGCACAAACTTCCGTCTACTCCGACGGGGCCCTGTTCGATTCCATTAAACTTTCAAGACCTTTTGAAGCTATTTTCATGTTTAAATCAAGATTTGCCTAATTCATTTCCAGACCTGACAACTCTATACAAATTATTTAGTTATAAACTTTAATTCATTAAATCTCAGTTTTAAAATAATATAACACAAATAAGCAAATTTAATAAACATAATTAAATAAAAAAAGAAGTTCTAGAAGTCTTCGACCTGATTTAAGTGGTAGAACAAATCTAAATGAAAGTCTCCCCGGGACGGTTACAATGCGCTATCATAAAAATTAAATTACGGTAAGAGTTTCGCTGTAAGTGCGCGCCATTTCAGCGGGTTGGGGATATCGTGAGGGCAGGGGGTGAGGAACCAGCCACATCAAAGCGACTCATCCTGTGCCCGGCTCTCATCCAAATCAAATTTAGTAGCTTTCTTCTTTCGTTAAGGTTTACAAATGGGACCGAAAATCAGACCGACGCTTCATACACACCTTATACGAACTCACTCAAAGGCAGTTATATTTTAATACAGAATTTAAGGATAATTAAGGTTATGTCGACAAAAACGGTCCTCGAACTATTAAATTCTAAGTTTAACATGTTTTGGCCACGAGTGTTTTTATTATCTGTCAGTAATAAATATCTTAAAACAGATCTGCAATCGATTTGATTAAGCTTGAACTGAAAAATACAAGAAAAATGTGCTTTAACAAAAAGCGAATATTGCATCAGGACAATCTGACACCAGATTTATTATTTGTAATACAATTTGTGCGAAAAAATGTAGAGTTCTTCACACTCGGAAAATACCTTTTTTCTTCTCAATCTATCTTAATAAGATAGTTTTAACCAGGATCATTTGGCGGAAGCAGGCTGATGTCCGTATCGGTCTAGATGTCTCTGTAACGTAGGCGAGCATGGTTAGGGTGGTAGCCCATAAGACTAGGTGTAGATCAGACATTATTAGGCCTGAATCCATTAGGGCGTCTTGGGGAAATTGACAGTCGGGTGGTGTGTTACCCGGTTACATACACTTGAGACATATCCCTTGCGTTGTTAAATCATTTTGAAAAAATTAACGTCTTGTAAACAAATATACTTTTAACTAAATTCATTTTTAGTATTAATTTAGTAATGAATATGAAACAAACACGACTTCAATGGATTGCACGTTTTAATTACTTATATTCATCAAATAAATAAATATTAAAGTTTTTTATATTTGCCAATCCTTGATGAACAATTCTCATTCGATGAGTTCGAATAACCTTACTATTAAGCTCTAAAACTTAATAACTGTCTGCCCTTTAATCGTCTTTTGCCAAGTATTGTAATAAAAGCGACATTTAAAATATTTACAAGTCTATTCTATGATTTGTTTGAATGTTAGTATTTTGTAAATCATTGAATTATGTGGAAACATCTGTTAATTTTTTTGATAAAATTGTTGAACTAAGATTTAAGGAGTATATTCTTCATGTAAAAATGTACAACCTAAATAGGTAAGTAAATACTTATTATAACAGTTTCAAATCGATATTTTAGTAAAGATAATAGTATAACAAATAGTAATCAATTTTTTAGATACTCTTATAGAAATAACTAATTTATACCATGTCATGTGACATAATATATACAAACTTTTGGATATAACGTATTTGTTATTAATACCTATTAAAATACTACATCCGACAATCCGAAGATAAAGTACGGCTTCATAAATTTTTTATGCAGCAGCTTTAAAAATACCTTTGAAAAATAATCTGCTAGATTCAATCCAGCACTCGACGAAGTTAGTAAACAAAGTGTGACAGTTGCAATTTTTCTTACTTAGGTTTGCGTAAATTTGCTTAAAGCCTGGTCCATTATCGTTACCTATTTTATTACTATAATCGTCTCGATTATGTTACTACTATTTTTGAATAATTCTATGTGATCACGGTTATTATTTTAAATTTCACTCTATCTCATTTTGTTTTATAAAGTTAAATCAAATTATCATCATATATTTCACGTATAGATAATATGTGATATTTGAAAATAAGCAAGACGAAAGAAATAATTTATTCGACGCACATACAACAAATCATAATAGCATTATCTTATAAAACAACAGAGTTAAAAAAGTGTTGCATGGGGTCGAAAAGGTCTGTGTCTCAGCATGAGGCTGCAGGCCTACAATCAGAAGTACTAGAGCGCTGATATTCTGACAGGGCCTTGTGGTACGTACACCCTCAAGTCCGTACTACCAAACATTGATAACTACACTAATAACAATATATAAAACGTACTATCTATACTATTAAATAAAATTGGATTGTCTGTTTGTAATGTCAAATTTTTTTTTTTACTAAATAGGTATGAATGTATATACGATACCTATAATAACAGTACAATTTTTAAATTTTTTGTCTGTTTGTCTATCTGTTTCTTCCGGGTAATCTCCAGAATGGCTAGATGGAATTTGACGGATAACTTCTTTGTGGTAGATAGCTGAAGTTATTCCGGGTAACTTAGAGTACTTTTAATTTTCTAAAATAATAAGGATTAAAAATTAAAACTCATAAAACATTGAATAAAATCCGATATAACGCACAGTTTTACGGGCAAGTACTTGAATTTATGATAAATGTATTCACTTTATCTTAGTACAAATTTTTTTTAGGAATATAAATAGTGTTGGAGCCGCGTATTTTCACATTTAGTTCGGGTAGGTAGTTTTGTTTTTTTTTTTTTTTGTTTTTGATATCGTTAACAAATCTAGTGAGGGTAGTGGGACATTTTGGTCGTGGCCGCCACCGGCACCTCGCACCCGCTACCCGGGGAGTCTCGTCGTACAATCCTTTGCGAGCACACGTGTGTACTGTTGTGTGAAATCGTTGTATCATAGTGACACGTGGATGCATATTATTGGACATACAACTTCGTTGCATAGTATATGTGGTATAAGTTCGCAACCCATAACAAGGACGTCAGCGCTGACCAACGACTCCGCAGCGGTGGTAAAGGTGAGTGGTCTAGCCTTATTGAAACAGTGCACTCACTAGATCGTAGTCTTCGTAGATTTTCGCAATTAGAAAACCAAAGGTCGCTCCCCAGTTCGAGCGGGAGTGACCAAATAGGGTTCCGTTGAAATAATCAAAACGCAGTAAAGAACATCTGAAACACGGGCGCAGCCATGGGCCTACAGCTAGTAATAAATAATACTATACTATAATTAATAATAACAAACGTGCTATGATAATTATGGGCTGTACAAAAAAATATCTCCTTTAAAATAACGTGCTCTTTGTAATAGAAAGCTCAGTTGAGTACAACAATTGAAAAACCTACTGAAAGAATGTAGTCTTACAATTCGCTTATACGTGTTTCATTTAGTGCGATTCTGTTTTTTAATTTTGCTTTGAAGATTATAAAATATGACGATGAGAGATTACTGATGGGTAGTGGTATATTATTCCAGCACTTAGTGGCTGCGCACCTAAAAACACC
Source organism: Samia ricini (assembly GCA_014132275.2). Classification (NCBI taxonomy): domain Eukaryota; kingdom Metazoa; phylum Arthropoda; class Insecta; order Lepidoptera; family Saturniidae; genus Samia; species Samia ricini. Next base: position 24,658,501 of record AP028159.1, on the reverse strand, counting down.
GCGAAAGGCTACGGTTTTATTTCGTAGAACAACAAAAAAGTGTGGACATCTTATATTGTGGTATTTATTCTGATCTTGAGCCCAGAGTAGTTTGTTGTACAGGTAATTTGGAGTTTTAGCTGCAATTATACCAAATAACGTGCTTGCCAAATACATATTCCGCCTTGCTTCCATTTTTAACAACTTGTACTTATAAGAAACGGTGTGATATGCGAACGTGGTGGAACGTAATAACAAAAACGTACGCAGGTATTCTGTACGCGCAGGATTAATCTCCCTGTACTACTTAGAAGTAAAAATTAAATGGTAATGTAAGTATAGTAGCTAATGACAAATAAAAAAGTGCGTTTGCAAAGAGTTACACTTTTTCACACACACAGAAATTTCTCTAGTTTCAATCTGCAGAACAAATTATTATTAACAGATATAATAATGTATAGCGTGCCCAAAATATATTTTTATCTTCTTCTCCCACACGTGAACTTGGATTTTTTTCTCTTATTTCGCGCAAAGTAATGACATTTCTAGAATAGCCACTTATACTAAACATACCTTCAGATAAGTAGAGACGATCAGGTTCGGTGTTTTGTTCACAGGCACGGTGTCTCAGTGTCACATGCAGTGATGGACCTCGAGGCGGCACCTCGGGTGGTGCTGGTTCTGGAGGTGAATCACAATCGCGTTCATTCGCCTGACCACCAACCGATCCTGCCGAATCCAATCACCACTTATTATAATATGGAAGCGGTTAATTAATACAGTTCTGTGAAAGTACAGAAAGTAAATTCTTCTGAACAACATACCCGGGAATAGTGCTACACTAAATCATACACAGTAAAAATCCTGTCAATGCTTGACATAGGGACCAAAGATTTCCATAACAACCGCACTAATATCTCTGCGAAGTTGTCAACCGCTTTGGGGCCTGCCCACGCTACCTCTTCCGATACAAGGTCGCCATTTGAGAACTCATTGACCTCACCCGCCAACGCACAGAGTATATTTATTGATTATAAACCCCATTTTTTGTTGCATGCTGTTTATTGTAGAAATAGATAGTCTTGTCATTTTAAGCATTAGAGTAAAACGAGACGATACGACAAGTAGTTTTTTTTAAATAAAAAATGGCATAAGTTCACTTAATCCAGGTCCTAAAAATCACAAAAAAAACTAAACTACTTATGTAGGTTTTGATGACTTTCAATAATTATACACATAATATTACATATTTACAGAAGTTTTCATTTATTTATTTTCACTAATAATTCTTCAGCAATTTTTTTTCACATAAATCACATTCTAATTCCGCGTTATCTCAAAGTTATAACTGATTGTTAAGACCTAGGGTTGTCACCGCTACTGAAAAAAAATATTTTTAAAGTATAAAAAACTTTATGTGATTATGAGGTACACAAAACTGATTAACTTTTGTCCAATTAAATGGTTTTATATCTTTTAGGGTTCCATAGTAAAAAAACGGACACCAAAGTGATTCTTTAAAGGTTCCGAGTTTTTCTTTTGACCTAAAAATTAGTATCTCTATTGGTTTTCAGAATTTTTTTTTCTGGAGAAAACATTAATAGTATCCGGATATACGAAAGTGATAACCCTGACCGAAAAAGATAATCACAGTTAATTTTGAGATAACGCGGAATTAGAATGTGATTTAAATAACATCAATAAAGGCAAACTTAAGTAATTGTTTAATCTAAAAATCATAATCTAATTCGCCATATGACGGAGTAAAAAAATGCTAAAGAAGATTTGAATAATAAATCATATCTTTATAATTGGTGAAAGTAATTGAATGAAAACTTGTGTGAAAATGTAATATTATGTGTGTAATTATTGACTGTAATCAAAACTTACATAAATAGTTATAAATAAATAGTAAATAAATGTTAATTTGATTTGGCAATTAAATTTATTTTACATCCAGCTTAATCGATTATTTTCAATTATACGTATTAAAATACCATAAATGTCTATATTTTATATGATAACCAACACACTCAAGAAATTACATATTAATAGTGGTCCTCGGTTATTTTATTTTCATTGGTTACTGTAAAATATTCCTTGATTTTCGTGATATGTAATGATCCATTTATAGTTTTATAATCGCTAAGTTTGATACAAACAGCTTTTGTGGCACCAGAGACAGATAGTAATTTAAGAAAAACAACAAACAACTATAAATAATACGAGTAATATCATCATCTCCCTACCCTTTTCCCATTTTTATTTGGGGTCGGCGCAACATGTCTTCCTCTTCCATTCCTCTATATTTGTTGTCATCTCCGCATTCACTCCTTTCCTAAGCATATCATCTTTCACACAGTCCATTCATCTTTTCTTTGGTCTTCCCCCTCTCATGTAACCGTCCACATTCATATCCAATACCTTTGTTACAACATCCTCTTTCTCCCTGCGCATCACATGTCCATACCAGTACAAACGACCGCCTCTTAACTTGTCTGTTATTGGCGCCACTTTCAAACTTCCTCTACGAGTAATAATTAGCACTAATTAATATTCTTGTAAAAAAATTAAAATATTTTATCTTTACAGATAAATAAAATTGTAGTGTCTGTTTGTAATGTCAAAATAACAATTTTTTGCTTAATATATATATGAATATATATACAGTACCTATACCAAAAATACAATTTTTAAAAGTATTGTCTGTCTGTTTGTTCCGGATAATCTCCAAAACGGCTAGACCAATTTTGTCGAGACTTTTTTTAGTAAATAGCTAAAGTTACTCCGTGTAACTTTTAGTTTTTGAATATAGTTAGGGTTCCGCGTGAAAAAAAATTAAAACTCATAACAAATTGAATAAAATTCGATTCATTGCTTAGTTTTACAGGCAAGGGTTTGAATTTATGTGAAATATTTTTACGTTATTTTTGTACAATTTTTTTTTTAGGAAAATACCTAGTTAGGTTTCCGTATAAATAATTAAAAGGCAGTGAAGAACATATGCAATGCAGGCGCAGTCGCGGGCACACATCTAGTATAGAATAATGTAGGAATCTTTCTTGTATGAGTACATATTAGTTTTAAAGAGATTTTATTCAAAAACCACATGTATTAATTAACCAAAGGGTTAAAAACAGATAAATTAAAGTTATCTAATGATAACCAAATATCAATAATATCTGTAAATACATATAATTTATTTAATTTTAAATAACGCTTATTCATTTATTAATTTTAAGATTCCATTTATTTAATATTAAGATACTGTCACTGCAGTCATGTGCGCTAGCGGAGCTATGCGAAACATCCTTATCAAAGGCATGCACCCACCTCCGTATTAAGCTTATAACAGCTATACCTGGCATAGAATGCCTAAATACAATAACTAAACAGGAATCCCAACCTGAATATGTCTAATATCTCATTCATTCCACACATTTCGTACGTTTGGAAATGTAGATAGATATTAATTTGGAAATCGTTATTTTCAAGAAATGGTACTAATTAATTTTATAAAGTTTGCTTTCGTAGATGAAACAATTAATACAATTTAATAAATTACTATTTTCTTATTTCTCGTGAAGTACTTAAACAATTATATTTCAGTTGTTTCTTGCATTATCCGGCTCCAATTTGCCAGCTAGCTTCTTTGGTTGTGTCAAAAATCTAAAATTTCAAATTAAAATTATTTTATTTATATTATCTAAAATGTTTGTAACATTAAGCCTTTAATGTGTCGATTACGCATAAAAATGAGACAATAGGAAAACAATAGAAAGCTGGCGTAAACGCCAGTGATCAAGGGATTAAATAATTACTAGGTATGAATATTAATAAAAATATACAAATATTTTTAAAAGTATCTCACCATTGTTAATGCATTGTCGTGGATTGCGCGTACTGTTCTCATGCGTAAAGTCATCAGCGCGTCTTCTACGCGATATAGTACCGGCTCCAGATTCTCCGTTAAATATTTCCTCACCTGAAATACCGATACGTACTAAAATATACGAGTTACTTTAAAAAGTGGGTTATCTTATATATACCGAAGAAATAAAAAACTAAGCAAAAGTTAATACAAAAATCGTGATGACGTTATTTGATGAAAATAAACCGTATGCTCCAATTCAGTGCTCGTATGTATCCAATACAGACAATCAATAGGATTCTTAAACATAATCTATTTCAATACGCTCGTAGCATAGATATAAAATCAGAATTATCTTTAAACAATGGTCGCCAATGCTTTTGGTCCGCATTTAGAATCAGGTACTATAAGTTATGGAGCTAACATAAAAAAATGTGATCCAAAGAAATAAATATTTGAAAATATTTTTTATACATTGAGTGAAGAGGGTTGACAGCTTTAATCTTCTTTAGCAACTAGTTGTTATTTATAATAAACTCACAAAAAAATAATTTTACTAAAATAAACATTCATGTAAATAATTTAGATAGTTCACAATCAAAATGGTTGATTAATTTCATTCCAAAATGTATTCATGGTGTTATTATTTATATCTATATATGGAAAATTGGGGTTACTTTGACGCACCATCACCTCTAAGCTACTGAACATGTCGGGATGAGACTACTACCATTCGACGCGGAATTTTTCGTGGATGGTTATAGGCTATATTTATATTTTGGATTCCATCGACCCTTTCTCAATTTTTTCTTCGATTTACCCTTATGTACAAATTTTTCTGCCGATAAAAACACAAGACTCATTTATCTTCATTCATTTGTTTTTTTAGGTTAGGTATAAATTAAATATTATATGCATTTTTTTTACTTACACGTAAAGAACATATGAAACACGGCCGGAGTCGCTGACACTAGCTCGTAGTAAGATATAATAATTACTGGTGATCGTCCAGAAGTCGATATTCGACAGTTATTCTTTTTTTATATCAAAGTAATCATAATTTTTAGGAAATAGCAGTTGAACATGTTTTTAAATAAAATAGAAAATTATTACTTACCGTGGGCATTTCACTGGTTTTTATACCAGTGGTTGATATACATAACGTCACGTCTCTATGACGTAAAGGTAGTCAGACACTACATCCTTCCACTTGCTGACACACGTCTTTCGCTTCTTCTACTTTCATAAGCACTTTATTACATGCTCTTTGGTTACGGTTACTTTTAACCTGAAAAGCTTCTTCAGAACAACCTCGATCTTCTCGAGATACGTTCGTCTAAGACGACCCTTACCAGTTTGCCCAGTTACACTCGCCTTGGAAATTTGTCTCGTCAATCTACTTCCATCTATCCTCTCTACGTATCCAAACCAATAAAACATCTCTATATCTATCTTTGTCACTGCATCTTCTACCACAACCTTATCACAATATTCCTTACTTTACCTATAATTCCTATGCCAGCTATTGTGCCAGTCATGCCAGTGATTGACGTATGGTTGTAATTAAGACATTGATATATAGAATGAAATACATATGTTTGACACCAAAATCTCGTTTATTTTTGTTGTTTTTGAGGGTTGACACAGTATTGCTTGTTCATATAGGAGTTTAAATGATTTAAATAATGAAACGTACACAAACCTTTTGAGTTTCTATTTCTTCTATAGTACCGTCGGTTGGTGCTCTCGAGCGGAAAAGGTGAAGCTTGCCGTTGAGGACTGCTGACGTAGCATGGCGGCTTGTCACCGCATTCCGACCCGTAGATACGCCTTTGTTCAGCTGCAACAAATTACTTGTGTTAATTTAATCGTATGAATTTTAGAATAAAGTCTATACCTATAATAAAAGCCTAACGAGACGAAATCTGTACATAGAAAGTATTAAGAAAAAAACTACTATGCGGGACTTCAGTATCGAATACTGAACACATTTCGATAGTTTAATTTTTTTTTTGTCTGTCCGCTTATTAAGTTCTTCGTTAATCACGCAAAAATTACTAAACCGACTTCGATGAAGTTTGGTAATGACATATATTGCATCCAGGAGGAGAACATAGCATGCAAATTGTCTGAATTCCAAACGGTTGAAGCCGCGGGGCACGTCTAGTAAATAATAATATGTTTAGAAACACAAAATAGATAGATAATTATGAAGGTAAACTAAATACTAATACAATTATTAGACATTTCTTTTAGTTCTAGCATCGCTTGTTTATAATATATTTAATTTTTTTTATTATTAACTATTTCTACAACAGTGATTACGTTTACAGTATTAGTGAATGAAATTGTTGTTTGTTTATTCTAAGAAATCAGCGCTGCAAATTTTACCTTACCTTCTGCACCATCCGGTAAGATTGATCTATTGTATACAGTTGTTGTTTAGAATTACCTACCATAACAAACTGCTTCATAAATTATAAGCCTTCCGTTATGAACATTTGTAATGACCTATTTAAACTTATAAGGAAGTGAAAATGAATACTAATGTTTTTATAATATTAACCAAGGGTTTGTTTTATTATTTTCTGTGAACTGAAGTTAGTTACGAGGCAGTAGAGTATTCGCACTCCATTGGATCGCGATCACCATGCACGTTGTATAAACCCGTCATGGTGACTAATTTCAGACTTGTCTCGTTCCGCGATGAGTCAGAATAAATCCAGGAGTATACCTGTTGGTAAGTTGATACATCCCGACTAGATCGTAACCAGTGTATCATTGTAAAAAAAAATTAAGATAGAAAAATTAGAGGGAAAAATATTATAGTTTGAAAGTTGCGCTAGTGGCAGAAAAGTTGAAAGACTCTCCTTTGTCGTGGTATGGACATGTTATGAGAACGCCTTTGTTCAGCTGCAACAAATTACTTGTGTTAATTTAATCGTATGAATTTTAGAATAAAGTCTATACCTATAATAAAAGCCTAACGAGACGAAATCTGTACATAGAAAGTATTAAGAAAAAAAAACTACTATGCGGGACTTCAGTATCGAATACTGAACACATTTCGATAGTTTAATTTTTTTTTTGTCTGTCCGCTTATTAAGTTCTTCGTTAATCACGCAAAAATTACTAAACCGACTTCGATGAAGTTTGGTAATGACATATATTGCATCCAGGAGGAGAACATAGCATGCAAATTGTCTGAATTCCAAACGGTTGAAGCCGCGGGGCACGTCTAGTAAATAATAATATGTTTAGAAACACAAAATAGATAGATAATTATGAAGGTAAACTAAATACTAATACAATTATTAGACATTTCTTTTAGTTCTAGCATCGCTTGTTTATAATATATTTAATTTTTTTATTATTAACTATTTCTACAACAGTGATTACGTTTACAGTATTAGTGAATGAAATTGTTGTTTGTTTATTCTAAGAAATCAGCGCTGCAAATTTTACCTTACCTTCTGCACCATCCGGTAAGATTGATCTATTGTATACAGTTGTTGTTTAGAATTACCTACCATAACAAACTGCTTCATAAATTATAAGCCTTCCGTTATGAACATTTGTAATGACCTATTTAAACTTATAAGGAAGTGAAAATGAATACTAATGTTTTTATAATATTAACCAAGGGTTTGTTTTATTATTTTCTGTGAACTGAAGTTAGTTACGAGGCAGTAGAGTATTCGCACTCCATTGGATCGCGATCACCATGCACGTTGTATAAACCCGTCATGGTGACTAATTTCAGACTTGTCTCGTTCCGCGATGAGTCAGAATAAATCCAGGAGTATACCTGTTGGTAAGTTGATACATCCCGACTAGATCGTAACCAGTGTATCATTGTAAAAAAAAATTAAGATAGAAAAATTAGAGGGAAAAATATTATAGTTTGAAAGTTGCGCTAGTGGCAGAAAAGTTGAAAGACTCTCCTTTGTCGTGGTATGGACATGTTATGAGAAAAGAGGAAGAGCATGTGGATAAAATATTAATAAATATGAATGTGGAAGGATGGAAAAGTAGAGGAAGGCCAAAGAAAAAGTAGTAAATGAAGAGATGACAACTGATAGAGACGTATGGAAGAAAAAAACATACTGTGCCGACCCCAAGTGAGCTGCGCATGAGAATGATGATAAAGCGCGTCATGTTCTGGGATCGGCAAATGTATATCCAGATTTAAAAAGAATCTGTAGCCATGGTAGATGTAAGGTGACTGATGGTGGCAACATTCGATAAAATCATCTGTCTGTGGTCGTAATTTTTTCTTAGAGAGTACTTTATTAATTGCCAGATAAATTGCAATCATTGTGATGTACCAGTAGAGAAGTATTAAAACTCTTTTACTTCACTTATACATTTATAGTTGAATAGATACAACCGAAAGACGTCCACTGCTGGACATAGTTATCCCCCAAAGATCTCCACATCGACCGGTCTTGCGCCATCCGCATCCAGCGGATTTCCGCAATTTTTAACCTTCAGATGAAACAAAGTAACCGACATTGCCCGGAGAATTGCTAAACTTAAGTGGCAGTGGGCTGGGCACATTGCTCGCAGAACCGATGGACGCTGGGGTAACGCTGGGGCCAACGGGTTCTAGAATGTGTCCCACGCACCGGAAAACGAAGCTTATACTTATACATAGTGGAAGATTAATTTGTACCATTTAATAATAGTATATAGCCCTTATAATAAAGAAACGTGTATAGTTTTTATGAGCAATCTTTATAGGCGTAATTAATCTAGCCGTAGATTAATTCCGTTCTATAGGGGTGTCTACTAGCAATCTATTAAGTAATATAGACAATATTAATAGTTTAAACATTAACAAGTTATACATTAAAGTTGCAAAATATATTAAACACCTCGTTCATTCTGTTAATAATTTACAGAAAGACATCAGAGATTCTACTCACTATAATAAAAATCGCTGCTCGTACAATAAACATTTCCGGTCAAACAGTATTTATTAATGTGTCGAGTACCCATAAAAATGAAACAATAGAAGGACAATAGGAAAACAATGGAAAGCTGGCGTAAACGCCGGGAAGGTGCTCAAGGGGTTAAATAGAAAGTCACTTTATACAACCCTCAAGATACTGTACGTAAATACAAAATACAGGTCATATTTCTTTACAGTCTATATAACCGTACACATACTTAACATTAAATTAAACACACCTACTTTTATATTATAAACGCCTACGTACTGGCAAGTATTTAATTAATAGTAGTGTCGCCCGATGATCATAATTTGTCCATAATTATTATTGAAAATTTGAAGAAAAAAAATTATGATTAGTATTTATAGTTACATGCAAAACCCCATTGTAATTTAAATTGGAATCCGCTACTTATTCATAAATTATCCTGTGACTTTATAAAAATAAATTACACAATTTTTATTTCTTCATTTTGTCAAGAATTGTTCTTTCATATTATAAAAGGAAACGTCTTTCATTCTCTATCAATTTTTGTTGGTCTATCAGATTGTCCGCAAATAAGTAAATAACTCGAAAATCAACGAACCGATTTAAACATTTTATTTAAATCACAGGTGTTTATTTTGCCATGTTTTAATAGGTAAACGTAGGTAGCACAAAAAAAAAGATTAAAGTGAATTAAACCCTGAGTGAAATCAGCACAATTTGTAATAATACTTTGCTAAAATTAAGTATTTTAGAGGTATAGAGAAGTTAATAATTTTGCAGATTAGACTTATGTGAGCGTAGCTGCAGGGTATACTTTATCCATAATAATAAATAAAATTGAAGTGGCTGTTTGTAATGTGAAAATAACAATTTTTTACTAAATACATATAAGAATGTATATAAGATATCTATATCAAAAATACAATTTATAAAATTTTTATCTATCTGTCTGTTTGTTCCGAGTAATTTCCGGATACTTATGATACTTTTTTTTTTTGAAAATAATTAGAGATCCGTATAAAAAAAAATTGAAAAGGCAGTGAAGAATATATGGAACGTAGACACAGCCGCGGGTACACAGCTAGTATAAAATAATACAAATGTTGAAAGAACAAAGTGTACCTACGTAACTATAATAGAAACTCAATCAGTGCGGTCTGGTATTCCGCCAAAGGCTGCTTTAAAGTAAACGAGTTGTTTCGGCTTATTTGACCGCTCTACAAACTAAATTAACATTATAACCTCCAAAAGTTACTTCAAGTGGCACAACGCAAACTCAAAATCTGAACAATACTAAAAACGCCTTTAACCACAAAACTACATAATTTATTCTGTACAGTTCGAGCCACACTTTTATAACTGTAACTTCAGAGAAATTTATACGCGTGTAGATGTGAACCTATTATTAACAAATTAATTCGTTTTTAAATAAATCTTGTTGCTGTAATTACTTTATAAATACAAGAACTATATATAAATAGACCAAGATAGACCATTTTATTACATTTTTTAAGTTTCAATTCATGAACTTTATTCGTGTTTTCGATAAGAAATTTTGAAACAGTTTTTATCCTTAAATTTTCATTAATGAACATACATAAATTATACAATCGCCTATATCTATTATTACTTGTATCATGAAAATACGTTCGAGCACAGACATCCCATACACAACATACACACGAACACCCACGTACTCTAACGCACACATGCAAGAATTAATTACCCCGTAACTGACAACATTTTAATGTCAAATTTAACAGATTTTAATACGCGAAATGTATTTATTAGTGATATAATATAACAACTACATAAATCAATGGTTACTACATATAAGTACATACAATCGATAAAATCTATACTAATAAAAAAATTAAATGGTCTGTTTGTAATGTCAAGATAACAGTTTTTTACTAAATATATATGAATTCATACATACATACACACCCATATCAAAAATACAATTTGTTAAATATTTGTCTGTCTGTTTCGGATATTACCCGGAACAGCTGATCCGATTTTCATGGGACTTTTTTTGTTAGATAGCTGAAGTTATTCCACATAACCTAGAGTACTTTTGTTTTTCGCAAATAATTATAATTCCGGGTGAATAAAAGCAACTCACAAACAAATTGAATAAAATCCGATTCAAAGCACAGTTTTACGTGAAAGTGTTTGAATTTATTAGAAATATTTTACATTAACTAAGTTATTAAAAAAAATTAGGAAAATAATTAGGGTATCGTATAAAAAAATAAAAACGCATTAAAGTACATTTGAAATACGGTCGCAGCCGCGGGCGCATAGCTAGTTATTAATAACAATTTTGTAACCGATTTAAACATTTATTTGCATATGCCATACTATGAATGCCAATTCTAACGAGATTACATAATACTGTAAGCAATATTTGGAAATACCGAATGTTTTTCTTATCATAGAACACATCCATATTTAAACAGATATTTGGCCTAGTAAAAGCGATCAAACTCCGACACTACAGCACTGTTCGTAAAGTCGAAAATTGAATGATTTGAGATTGAGACCACCGACGCGAGGCTATCATCCAGTAAACAACTCAAGATTGAATATGAAAATTTAATAGACTAATTTAATCGAAGAGAGCTATCATATTGCCGTCGACGTCTGCTAAATTATTTAACCTATTCACAGTATAAACAATATATCAGTGAATATTAATAAACAACCGGAATTTAGTGTGTTAACATCGATTCTTGTTACATTAAAAATATAAGAAATAAAACATTACCCCATTTTTGAAGTGGAAACTTGTTTAGTCGTGTTGAGCTATATTCGGTAGGAAAAAAAAAAAAAATATAGAATCGCATCACCTATGACGTCAGCCTTCAACGACATGCTACAATCTGTCAACATGGCGTTTAAGTGTATGCATATGTGTTGCCACATCTAAAATACTTTTCCATAAATGACTGAATAAAATGTTCGAGTTGAAACGATTAGGTACCTACTAAATTATCCCCTTGGTTGTGTAAAAAAATTACTTAACCTCAGAACAGTATTATGTGCATTATTAATTTAACTTTTAAATAACAGTTTTTTTTTTCAAAGTATTCTATTCTATCGGCAGTCCCCATGGCTGCCTAGTTTTTTTTTTATTGTATGTATAATATATAGAACACGACTTTTGTAATACTTAATACAGAAAACATTTCTATAGTTTGACCAAATAAAAAAAATTCAACTAGTTTTAACATTCATTAGAAAACCACGTCACTTTAGATAGAACGTTAGATTGCATTAAATGACAGCGGTAGAGTGCAGGACGTAGTCGCTGAACCAAATTAGCACTTTTACATTTTTTAGAATGCGAGATAGTTCACCAAATACTAATTTTATTCTACAAAGTAATATAATTGTATAATTAGGCGAAAGGGATTAAAAAGATCTGTAAAAAACACCAAGCGTAATGTAATTATTACAGGTACAATTTTTCTACATTTATGATATAATTAGCTGTGTGCCCGCGGCTGCGCCCGTGTTTCATATATTCTTCACTGCGTCTCAATTCTTTTATACGGAACTCTAATTATTTTCCTAAAAAAATATAGTACTAATATAAAGTCAAAATATTTGTCCTGTACCCGTAAAACTGTACATTGAATCAGATTTTATTCAAATTTTTATGAGTTTTATTTTTTTACGCGGAACTCTAATTGTTTTCGAAAATTAAAAGTGCCCTAAGTTACCCGGAGTAACTTCAGCTATCTAGCAAAAAAAGTCCCATCAAAATCGGCCGAGCCATTCCCGAGATTACTCACTACATCCAGACAGACAGAAAAAAAAAATTTAAATTGTATTTTTGGTATAAGTATCGATCGTATATACCTTCATATCTCTTTAGTAAAAAAAATATTTTGATATTACAGACACTACAATTTTATTTATTAATATAAATATACCTATAGTAAAAGTTTATTTTATATATTTATTTATTAAAACAAGTCGAGGTATATACATTTATTATACGTCGTATGCTCCATTGTTCTATCTTGTCAATGATTGTAATTTTCGTTGGATTAGCTACTAAAGATAGTCTTTCCTTTGTGTGCAATGATCATAATCATGCCATGGTCTCAATTTAACTTTTCTCTATGTCATAATAGACCTTATTTTCTTAATTTATTTTATTAATCCTTTCATGGATTTTAGATCTTACGACAACTTACGTTTCGTTATCATTATTATCAAATTATGTATTACTAACGTCAAAGATAAAGTAAAAAGGTAGTTTTAGCTACTTCTTAAGGAAGTTCTTTTTTCCAACTTTTAATTTAATCCAATCAGCTATATTATTTATTCAATGATGAACGATCTGTTAAATGATAATTAAATTTCTCCCTCGATTATCATCGTGATAACTACTTGGTCTGGGTACTTAGTACTGCATTGCAGTCATTAGCAGAGCAAGAAATTGTCCCCTAAAGCTCAACTAAAGAAAGTTCAAAACGAATCTTAAAGATATTTGTGTGTAATCCACTTTAATTACATTACTATATAGAGGATATGCGAGCGGCGTTTATTCCATGCGAACGTAGTGCCCTGAATCCTCCCTGGATAATTATGGTAAATATTTTATACCAAATAATATACTACCACCATCCACCACCGCCATCCAACCCACGGAGGGATTCGATTTTTTCCATAAATTACTTAATAGAGAAACTAGGACGCTTTGTAAAATGAAAAGAACGCTTGATTTTTACCGCCATTTTCAGACGTTCGTAAATTTGATAAACAAAAATAAAAAAGCCAAACGTAGTGGCATAGCCAAAGTCTTTCTTATAACTAAAAGAACATTAAAAATCAGTTCAGTTTTGGGGGAGAAAACATGGTACAGCGAAGTGACATTTTCTTCTATTTTGCATAGGTAGAATCAGCCCGTGCTGCAATTATCTCTTTCGTGTTTTGTAACTCTTTCTTTAAGGTAGAAGGCTATAGCAATAGTTTTCTGTAAAACTTCAAATTTGTCGCCGACCGCATATCTTTTTAAGTTGTACTAACAGCTTCTATACTAATACTGGTGTTGTTTCAAATAAAGTAACTACCATAAAATCCAAGTTTCTTAACCAAAATATTCCTAATAGAAAGAAAACTTTCCATGAAAATAATACAGTTTTTTGATATTATCAACAACCAACAATTGTACCGCGGGGAAACCGGTTCTCGACCTGAATCGCGTTAAACCAGAATGAAAAGCGTCGTTTTCACTTCGAATGGATATCTAGAAAAATTACGAATAAAGTAACTCCCTGAAGTCAGTTTTAATAACGTATAAATTCACAGATAACTTCTTTTGCATTCCTTTCTTTATTAAAGTAGTTATATACATATTTAAAAATCTGAAATTTCTTGACTTCTCTCATAAGTTTGTTAATTATTGTCATTTTTTAATTATTGAACGGTTTATTAGTATGATATAAAATAATATTTAAAGATTAAATTTTAAAATGATCTGTTTAATAAAATCCCCTTTCCGTAAATCGGCTAAAATATTTGCTGAATAATAACCATCTTTGGGGAAAAATAATAGATTCCTTTGCTCCTGCGATGAAAATGACCTGAATTAAATTTTCACATTCAATCGTCGGTTGTTTGCCCCTGAGAGAGATCGCAGCCCGCGCCGCAAACCCCTCGCCCCATCGCCAGTCTGCCGTATCTCATCATACCTATTTTTGTTTTCAGTGAAATAATGGCATTCAAACGCAATGTATTACGCAGAACGAATAAGAAAATCCTAATCATGTCATATGGTTATTTATTATATTATACGGCTGTGTTTTATAAATGATTTTCAAACCGTATAGTATTGGTACGTTACTATAATGTAATCCACATTTTCTCAGTATACCGATTAACTTATTGTACAGTAATTTTAATATCGAACGCAGAAATTTAAAATCGTACATAGATACCTAAATCAGTTTTAATTGTTCTTTCCCTTTTTAACAGTAAGTGATAAACGAACATAGAAACAGATTCTTGTTGTCTAATAATGTATAATTTAATAATAATGATAAATAATAATAATGAATTAAGAGTAAAGTTTATTTTTAGTGTCTTGAAATGGATTTTGTATTGTTACACTCATTAGTATAACAGTTATTCTAAGAGAAAGCAAACGTTAAGTGAAATTCCTGCAATATAACTTTATCTGTTTCTTTTTTTAAACTTCATTAAATAAACACTGCCTGTCTTATCATAGATAAACTATTATAATATTAAATATTATTTAAAATTACATAAATTTATACACAAAAATTTAAAATTAAAATAAAACTAAAATACTATAAATAATGAATGCCGTCCAGCCGCCGCCATACGAGAAGGTTCCCAGGAGGCTGGCCATATTGCCACATTGGATGGCAATGCTAATTCGCTGTGCCAAATATTGGCCAGCCCTCTGGTCGCGAGACGTGTCGACTAGACGACCCGCGAGATCCTTAAAAAAGGCTATTAGCACTATTAAATATTATTTAATACATACGATTCCACTTTTGTACATTTATAATTGCTATAACTTTATTATGATAATTGCAATTTTAATAATACGCAATATTTTAACTTCTACTATCGATTTCTCAATACATTATTAATTAAAATGCTTTACATAATTTACCTACTATTTTCACACAATGTCAAAAACTTGTCTTTTGTAACTTTGTTAATATAACTCTACATAAATTTTCTCTATATCTTAATCCATTTTTTTTTTAATCATTGATGTATTCTCTAGGCAGCTTTATTTCCTTACATTAGTTAGTATTTTGAAAAACTTATACGTATTGTTATATGACAGTTAACCGTGAATAATAACGACAGATAAATAACCACTACAATACCTATTTTTTTAAAATACAAACGGAGATATTCGATAATTATATTGAACAGAAGTCTATTTGGTTAGTCCAACCATCGCACAAGTAACAGAGGTTGTCTTTCACTTTATTGTATTAGTCCAGGTAATTTAAAACGTCTGTTCGGTTAATATTTGAACTAAGCTTAGCGTCAGTGTCGATCCTTCTTGTGGTCCGTAAGGTTAGAACTGCATTTGGGAGGAACGCTTTTGTGCATTAAGCAGTCTCTCTTATGACTTTATTTATTACATCTCGAAATTTCTTTATCCAAATTATATTGGTCATTGCATTTATTGGCAAACTTATACACTCTTTTATTTCCCACCTCTATACGCAGTACTCTGTGCTTAGCTCGTTCGCGTGGCCTCTGATCCATAGCAATACAACTTCCCCTCCTTAGTTTCGCGATTACTGTATCTCGCTATTTACAGCAAACGCTGAAGGATGGAAAATATATTAATCATTTACCATTTTCTGATCATCTACCTATCTAAAACAGATTGGATATTAATAAAATGGCAGTTCGAGGAATTTATAGTATGAGACTACTGGAATGGATTTATAATGTCTATATATACTTCTTGCCCTTCCATTACATACTTGACAATTTAATGTAAGTTGGTTGAAATTTAGGCAAACTTGATCTAGCAAACGACGGCATAATTTATGTGGTGGAAATAATCACAAATTGATAGCGATGATGGCTTAGTTGGTAGTGCGGTCGGATTTTGCGACAATGGACGCGGGTTCAATCACATTTATCCAACTCTAAAATCAGCCTGAGCTTTCGATGAAGGAAAATATCTTGAGGAAAAAACAGCATGGTGGTAGGGCATTTTAAAATAATGCCCGCCTGGGTAACTACAACCCTCAAGTTAGAAAACTAGTCGCTAAATACCAATAGGCGTATTCTGGCAGCATCACTAGGCTTAGTGTGTTTACCATCCTGGACCATCGTCACTTAACATCAACATAACTTGATCTCTCTGTTCCTAACCTCATATAAACGCTCCTATTTCTGTTGACATCATTATATACACCAGCTATTAACACATAAAAAAACAAGCTAACCTTGTAGTATATTGTAAGACATAGTAATATGAGTAACCCTTACGGGTTGATCGCAACCTTCTTATCCCTGCAATAAGATAGCTTACTTCAGTCAGTTATTAATTACACCTACCTAATGACCTTTGTCGTCATAATCGTTGGTTGATATGAATACAACGACCCACAATACCATACTACCACAATAACTTCCAACAGACACGCTGTTGAAAATTCGTAAAGCATCTACTTATCTTCAAATACAATAGAGAAATACTGTACAAAATGAATCAGAGACCGACAAATACTTTACTTTCTAAATATATTTTAGTAATGTTGCCATTAAGTCGGAAAAAAAAAATAGATCGCCCAAAACCACTTAGAGCTATTTCGCTGGTATTGCGTGACAGCAACGCTTAATTTACAAGCTCCATTTAATTTTAACTATTTCGCGTCTCAGCGTGGAATTTAAATATCTGCAGATAAGCAGCTCACGCGAATACTAAGGCTACCACAGCTCTGAGGCTCAGGCTAAATTCTCCTTCTAATGAATAAATGTTCGTAAAATACGTATTGCACGTAAATTTAAAACATAACAACACCGTAACGACATAAAATATTAATGCTACAGTTTTACAAATATAAGTAGGTACATTAATAATAAATAAGTTTAGGTGTCTCTTTATATAACATATATAATAATCATTAAATGTTGCTTATCTTTTATGTCAAAACACTATATTACTTATATTATTACATAAGTTATATAGCTATTATTTATATATGTACTTTTTCCAAAAGTTTTGTACCTAGATTCAGTTGATTTGTGAGAACATCCAATAAACGCCAATGGAATAGGTACATTTTGTATGAAAAAATAGTTTAATAAATTGTGATTCGTAAATTAATGATACAAAACAAAATATATGTTTGCTATTTAAAAAAAAACAATAAACTTACTTCAATATAAATAAAAGAAATTCCTATCGTTTTCTGTTGCTGTTAATTTTATTTGAATTACAAATCAATTAAAGTTGGTTATATATATAAAATAAAACACCATACATATTGAACCGAGCGCTAAAACGCTATTGATTTATCGAAAACTGGTTAATAGATTTAGTTGAAATTTTGTATTTACATAACTTAGATTTAATTTCATATATGTATATTATGTTAATTATAATTTATACTTGAATGCTGTGAATGTTTATGTTTTCTTGAGGTACATTTTCCGTATATACATTTTATACGAGCATGGCTCAGAAACCAAAGTGCAGAGATTAGACACCGGCCCCATCAATTACACATAATCCGAGACACGTGCGTACTGCTCATCGCAAACCTATGGGGATTATTGAAATTTCGTGCATACACACATATACACAAAAAAATATTGATTAAAATAAAAATCCTGTTATTGTGTACAGTTACAATTGACGACGGTGTTCAAGCATATTCAACCTTATTTGCGAATGTTTTTAAAACTTCAATGTAAGATTGCCAACATATAATATATTTTTAGTTGGAAAAACATCGTGTCTATTTAATTATAAAACTGTATTAAATAACAAAATATCCGTTAGTCCTGGAAATATCAATTTATACAGTCAGTATGCGTAGAAATTAAAACTAAAATTATAATTGACTAAGTAATTTTTGAATATGAAAAACAAACTAATAAGAGAACTAAACAATACAGATGTGAAGTAAGCATAACAGTAGTAAAAATAGACAGTTGGATAAAAATAGAGTAGACATAAACAGTACGGTTTGTCAAACCTGTGGTCCATGAGAAAAAAACTTATAAGATGGTTTTTTTAATATCATATTTACATATATCAGAGAATATATTTAATTTATGTATAATATAATGACAGAGATGTTAGAAGGGAACACGATTTTTTTTTCTATTATTCTGATTAATTCTCCTTCGTGCATAGACAATATTTATCGTAACAAAATATATATAGTAAAAGATATTTAAAAAAAGAATCATTGCATTTCACATAATGCAAGAATTTTCATTGTTGTACCTATTTATTTTTAAGAAATAAGGAATAATTAATTCTCTTGTTGAATATTAGCCTTGTAAAATATTTCTCACCTCTCCTAAATCAGTGACTTGCTTTGGCAATTAAATATGCATGTACATTGCTCATACTAAATCCTTCTTCACCGGAAACACCATCTTTTGAAATATTTCATCAACTTTGTTTTGTCGACTAAACAGAATAATCAATTTAATAACCATATTTTTAATATAATTTAATAGTTCAAATATATCATAAGTGTATTTGTTTATACTATAATTTTGTTGAGACTATCTCTTTGGCGCAGTTGTATTATGGTACGACTACCTTTCTAAGGTCTCGGGTTCGATCCCCGGTCGGGTCAAGTAATATTGGGTTTTTCTACTCAGTATCATCTTCGAGTCTGGAATTTGTGCCCGATATGGAGACAGGCTCGCACCCTGTCACATCTGGGATGGAACTAAGCTCGGCGAAATGTGGGTGGTGTAGTTCGCTATTTCCCCTCCACCTAACCCTTCGGGGATAACAGGCGTGGGCTTATGTTATGTATAATTTTGTTTTTATTTTATACCAAAATCGTTACTAATGATAATCGAACCAAATAATTTACAATAATATTATTTAGAATAACTCTAAGATTATGTTACCTACATGATACTAATAGTACACAATCTTACTGTTTTATTAATCAATAAACATAGATCATTGTTTCACAAATAATGTTTTTTGAAACTATTTCTCCGTTAGGTTTTTGATTTGAGATGGCCACAATAAAAATAAATTGTTATTTTAAATATACTGTTTTTGTAAACGATATCTCAGAAACAAAAGCAATATTACAAAAAAGAGCATTTATTTAGACCATTTACATTGTATGTTTCTTAAATAATATCTTAAAACATAAACGTATACAAAACTTCGGTAACTCAAACATCTCTGCATAGATATCATTAACAAAGTGAGCATCGAGTTTTCCAAATAAGATGTAATTGGAATCTTAATGACGCGTTAAACGTACTTGCCTGTTACCGCCATGGTTGCGGTTACATAAAGCCAAATGCGAGCTCTCCGATAAATAGCAGGAATAAGTACTACAGCGCCCTCTCGCGATCCCTCAGTGAATAAAACGACATCGAGAAATGCGGGCAATATTTACAAAGAAAATGGCCGTAGGGCAGCAGGCAGACGTTGCTTTGTTTTCCAACAACGCCACCGCACCGTAGAGTCCAAGTTAACAGACCTTAAGTAAAATACATTGCGCGATTTCATGTCAAAACAATTATATAGTTATTGTGCGTTTTAAAATAAGTGTTATAGATATATGCATTATGAGTTAAATAAATTAAATGAATGTGTACTTCTAGGACGGGAAACTTAATAAATCACATTGTTGACCCACAACAATTATCCGATAACAATAAAGTCTAAATTCTCCAGATGAACACGGAGAAGCTGTAAAGCGACCGAAACGCACACCACAAGAATTTCTAAATCTTCATAAGATAATGGATCGCTCCGTGAAAGAAAAGGAACCGTCTTGGAACTTTGTTGAATTCTTGACTCGTAATTAATAAAATTACTTTTTGGGAGCTTTCCACGACTTCAAAGAATTTTAGCATAAAAGAAAAAAAAAGTTAAGCAGATGAATTATTTTTGAACGATAAAGGGAATAATTCTGGATATTTATACACTTAGGAGTAAAGTTATTTCGAAGATATTTTCTTTGTCGTAAAAAACAAAGTTCCATTTGAAATTATTCTTTAGTAACTTAGAGAAATACATGATATTAAGGTTTTATAGTGTAAAGAGAATGTAAATATTTAGGTATCTGACATGCTATCGTTACCAGGTAATTCATTTTACTGATTCTAAACTAATGAAATCGTAGCCACTTCAATAAAACTGGAAGCAGAGTGCACTCAACAGCAAATTGCATTTATCGTGAACTATAATGAAAATATTTATCTTGCAATTCAATCCTATAAAAGTATACGATTCCTTTAGACGTCAAGTATTTTCTTTGAGAAAACCTATAATTGAGTGCAATAAATAACTAATTCATTATTTATTATTTAAAAAAAAGAACGTCCTATGTTCAAAACTGTTAATAAAAAAATCAATATCCAATATTAAGATTACCTATTGTTATTTTTCTCTGGTATTACGTTTTTATTTCACTTTATTATTTAAGAGACTTTTGTCTTAAAAGACGTACCAGCCCCATCGTAACTAATCTAAATCCATTCACAAATACTTTAAAATACAACGGGAAAAAATATAATTTATTAAATTTATATAAATTACCAACTAAATTTAAAAAAAAACTACATAGCATTCTGGCAGACTACGATGTTGGATCTTCCAGAATGCTGTGGTACGCGCCTAAATCCCAGGTGTTAATACTAAACTTAGTAACAAGTGTCATCCTATTATCATAGTTACTGGAACATTCCATCAAGAAATGATGGTCATCATCAATCCTGTTACACTTGTTACATAAAGGAGAATCTGTAGTTTTCATGAGATATCCAAACATTCTTGATGGAATGTGTCCAGACCCTAACCTTAACATTGTAACCACAGAATTTAGGTCCATATTGGTTTGTTTAAAACAAGGAATAGTTGTAGCCTGACACTGAATGGTTCGATACCAAATTCCCTTCTTCTTAGATATTAAATCAAAATATTATTTCTACATGTTACGACAAATACTCTTACATTGACCTAAAACTTGTGAATAATACACCAATTAAACTAACAATTTAAATTTAATCGAATGATATTATCTTTATGTATATATAAATCTTCTGTGCGTGTGTATGTGACTAAACTCCTTCTAAGGAGCTGAACGGATTTAAAAAAAAATGTGTCTAGATAGACATAATAATCTGAGTAATCCTCAGTATTCTGAGGATTTGAGAATAGTTTACATTTTGCTAATTATTTTTTTATATATGAAACGCGAACAAAGTCGCCGGCACAGCTAGTATAGTTATATATGTAGTCCAAATATGTAGAGACAACATCTGAAGGGTTAGCTTTAATATAAGTAAAAGTTTTATTCCTGAATTTCATTATAAGCAATTATTAATAAAGGTATTTTTTCTAACCCAGTAGGCATTGTTACGTAAATTTGTAAACCCTTTTAACTGCAAAATTATCTGATTATTTGTCCAGGACTGTAAACAATATTTATGAGCAAGAAAACGTCTTCTTAAATACAGAGGCGGTATACATATTTCACTCTCCATAACATTAATTGGTGAGCTCTTTATGAATCCACCACCAATTATACTTATTTTATCTAATTTTGTTACATGTGTCTTTATATTATTATCATATAATATGCATCCATAGTCTAGTTCTTATCAACAATTTGACACATATATAGATACTAAAGTGTAGTTTTCATTTTAAAATGGATCCCGTCAAATGAATTTTGGACTATAAAAGCGCGGAATTTAAAAGAACTAGGTACCTAATATATAAATAAAGTTGTGGCAACTCATATATACTTTATGTTTTGTATTGCTGTATATAAGAGTATTGAATAATTTGAAAATGGAAATATAATCATTGCAATGTAGTGGAAGGTCGGGAGCTTATCTACGGGGTTGTAGAGATAACAACCCGCATGGCGCTGCAGCGGTCGTGGACAACAGTACCGACTGTTTAAAGCTGTATTCACAATAACTCTAATAGGTTAATTATATTTTGATTATATCTATACTAATAAAATTGAATAAATGAATTGAGATGAATTGAAATAAATATCAATATACCTCTACCTAAAATACAATTTTGAAATTTTTTGTCTATATGTCTATCTGTTTATTCCAGGTAATCTCCGGATCGGTTGGAATGATTTTAACGAGACGTTTTTTGACAGATATATATCTAAAGCTACTCCTCGTAACTTAGGTTATTGAAAAAAAATGTAACTTGAAATTGTGAACAAAATACGATTCGATGGACGGACGGGGACCATCAAAACATTACTTTCCAGTGATTGTTTTTCAAACTAGATTACGCGGAGAAGCATATATAAAACACGGGCAGAGCCACGTGCATACAAATAGTAAAAGATATTTTTCATAGACATCAATAACATTAAAAAATATAAAGAAGGGCTTATTATAAACTTAAAGTTTTAAATAGACACTTATACTCCTGGTATGAAATTTCGGTGTATGGAACGAAGACTGATTCTAATTAAGGCAATAGTAATCTTCAGTATCGACATAACGCCAATGTAAGCCAGGCCTAATCATGAGTCTCGCGAGCAGAGCGACACTATTACTGCCGCTAGTTTATTTGGGAAGGCACATAAATCGCTATTTGATGAGGGTACGCACTAGTTTTGATTAGATAGCTATTCATTGTTTGTAGACCGTAAAATGATAACGAGTATCCCTTGTATCAGGGAAATGATTAGTCATAGAGTTCAAAGGAACTTCCTTGAACAAGACATATAGAAAGATTATTATTAAATTATGTTAATACTATTAATAATGCTCTAGCTGTGTGCCCGCAGCTCCGCTCACGTTTACGTATTCTTCACTCCGTAATATATAGTATTTAAATAATCGTTGAAAAATAATGTTTTGATGGTGGTAATGGACAGCAGTCCATTGAATTCTATTTTGTTCACAATGTCATGAATTTTTATTATTTTACATGGAACCTTAATTATTTTCTTACATTTTCTTTAGGTAATAGGAGAAAGCAAAGATGTTTCTCACAAATTCCAATACCTATCAGTAAAACTGTGCATTAAATCGGATTTTATACATTTTCATTTTTTTAAAAGGAACCCTAATTATTTTCGAAAAATAAAAGTAGCCTAAGTTGCGCGGAGTAACTTCGGCTATCAGCCGAAAACAGGGTGTCAAAAATGTTCCAGCCGTTCCGGAGATTAACCAGAACAAACAGACAGACATACAAAAAATTTAAAAATTGTATTTTTGATATAGATACAGTATATACATTGATATGTACATAGTAAAAAGTTGTTATTTTGATATTACAAACAGACATTTCAATTCTTTTTATTAGTCGTATAGAAAACGCAACGTCTAGCTGTCTGCGAGAACTACCGTACCGAATAACACGGTTTTTTTTAAAATCGTTGATATATTATCTGGTCAGCTTTTAGCATTTTAATACGTTAAATAATATGTGTGAGTATGTCCATCCATCCATTTAACCGAAACACGTCCACGGCTGGGCATAGATATACCCCAAAGATCTCCACGACCACCAGTCTTGCGTCACCCGCATCCAGAGACTCCCGCGACTTTCACCGAGTCGTCGGTCCATATTAGCAGGCGGGTTAGTGTTCGCAGTCAGGTGTTTGTGGTACTCAAAGGATGCTGCTGTCCATTCCCTGGTTTACCCCATAGTCGCCTTTTAAGACACCCACGGGACGACATTTTTTTATTTACACAGTATAGGCTGCTTTGACTACAATCTCACCTGTTGTTAAGTGACGATGTGGTCCAGGATCGTAAATACACTAAGCCTAGAGATACCGGTTCTTAAGTGATGCTGCCGGAACACACCTATTAGTATTTGGCGACAAGTTTTCAAACTTGAGGGTGGTAACTACCCAGGCGGCCATTATTAGAAAATGCCCTACCACCGTGCTATGGTTTTCTGACGATGTTTTCCTTCATCGAAAGCTCAAGCCGATTTTACATTCGGATAGGTGGGGATCGAACCCGCGTCGATTGAAGAGGAATCCGGCAACACTACCCGCTGCGACATCTTCGCTTCAAATATGAAGTGGTACTATGAGTATATAGGAAATGTAATAAGAAGAATAGAAAAAAATCTTCATACAAATATCATAATCGTGTTCTCTCCTACATCATTAGCCTCAAATTATATTAAAGGCAACGTCTGTCTGTCCGTCCGTTACAGTACGCGAGCGGAACCGCGTCTACACAGCTGTATTTTTATTAATTTGAGTTGTTACCGAAAACGGAATCCATTGAATGTTCGCTGAAACTCAAGTTATTAATCGTAAGCTGTGTCGATTTGTGAATACTATAGAAAACCATATATAAAAGATACAACAGTTCTGTGCATTTTTCTTCTCGCTAATCATCAACGCGTTTAATTTATGTTTGTGTCTACTAGTTTATCTTTAGTGTTATCAATTAAAAAAAAGTGTGTGCGTGTACTTATGTACGCACGTAAGAAGTTATACTTCTTTGACGAATATAATAGAAAAAACTAAAACGTTGACAGGGTTTACAGGACAGGGACTTCAGGGTGTCGTTTATTCGTGATGGTTTCGCGCGCATCGTAAAAATTTACTCTCATTTTTCCCTAACGCGCCAGAGGATAATTTTGAATAATAATTACGGTCATATTTCGTTAAATACAAAGTTGTAGACCATGTATTAATTACTACCCTAATATGTATATGATGCCCTTGGTCATATTAAATAACGTTATAAATAAAACACCTGGCTGTTCGATCAATCGACAAACATAATTAAATCCCTTTTATATTCACAAAAGCACTCCACAAAATATGCACCTGTGTGCTCCGAGTTGACCCCTGTTCGTAGTGGCGGCTAGAGGTCACGACGCAGTCAAAAGGCCCCCAACCCTAAGAACACTGGGATCTCATATTTAGCATTATTTTTTATTTTAAATTAATATTTTAAACCAGTAATATAAAAGAAAGTAGAGGTTATTTTTTGGCAACTAAAGTTTTTTCCGAACTTAATTTTTAACGCAATAAAATTGTTGATCAGAAAAAAAATCTGATGTGATCGTTTAATACGAGTGGTTATTATAACTTAACCACGCTTATAATTTATCAAAAAATACTACGGATTCGATGATTGAAATATATCCTTACATAAAATAAAATGCTTTCTGTCAGTTCGTTCCCTTATATATTTATCATTAATGTATATTCAATTTAATTTTTAAGTTTCTATTTAAGTTTAGACTCAAAGAATTTTATCTCACACATTAGTAAATTGTTATATAAAAGTACAAATAAATGTATTCGCAATATTATTTTTTGATACCTACATTTAATTTGAAAATTAAACAAATTTAGATAGTGAAGAAGTTGTATGAAATTATTATTTTGTATTATTTTTTATAATTCTCAATACGACTGAAGCACATGTTAGTTTTCAATTTAGTAACTTATACTTCTTTACCTTATAGGTTATTATTACTTAGAAATAATTAGAAGATTGTAAAGTTTTATTTGACAAAAATTATGGTGAATGTAAGAAGGAGTAGGTATATAAGTTTATAAGTACACAGTATAAAATAAATCTAATATATTTACGTTAAAAATGTATTTACAAAAACACAATAGTCTTATATGCGGCAGAATTTATTTCTATATCGCTACAATAGGTAGCGCCGCACCCGCAAGCTTGGCCTTAATTGAATAAACCTAACTACTTGTGATTCAGGTAAGGTAATATCAGATACCGCCCTCCGCTTTTGAAAAAACAATAACCCGGGAACAGTGCGACGAAAGAGAGAGAGAAGCTCAATGAAGTTGCACGCCGAAGAATTTCCATGCAATAACGGAGCGTAGCATCGGTGAGGATTCTTATAGAACGCGGTCGGAGATATTGCGTACTTACTGGGCTTGTCTCTAATAACACCGATACCATTTGTGTAAGTAGAAAAATACGAAATGAAATGAAACGGAAACTACCTCGGCTATATTAAGGTTTCTTCTATATAACATAACAGAGTTCGAGCGGAGGATTATTTTGTGTTTTTTTAATATTCGAGTTCGTGTTGATAAAAAACAAACATTATTCAGAGAAACATAGATTGAAATGTAAGTCGACAGATTAGTTATTATATATTCTATTGTAGAGACATTTGTGTATTAAAACCACGGTTTAGAAAAAATATTAATAAATTAATCTATTAAGAAAAAAATTGAAGTGTCTGTTTGTAATGTCAAATTAACAATGTTTTACTAAATACATATGAATGTATATACGATACCTATACCAAAAATACAATTATTGTTTGTCTGTCTGTTTGTTCCGGGTAATCTCCGGAACGGCAGGACCGATTTTGACTGGACTTCTTTTGGTAGATAGCTGAAGTTACTCCGCGTAACTTAGGGTACTTTTGTTTTTCGAAAATAGTTAAGGTTCCGCATAAAAAAAATGAAACTGTGAGCAAAATCCGTTTTAATGCACAGTTTTACTGGTAGGTATTTGAATTTGTGAGAAATATCTTTGCTTAATGTTAGTAGAAAATTTTTTTTGGAAAATAATTAAGGTTCCGTATTAAAAAAGTTAAAAACTATATTACGAAGTGAAAATTTATAAGAAACGCAGACACAGCCGCGGGCATACAGCTAGTTCTATAAAAGAATAGAAAATTTTCAATACTAAAAATATAATAAATTCACACCCATATTCGGTTGATCAAGGGTTACTTTGCGGAAATCCATTGTAAATAAAACTTTGTATTAACAAAGTAACATCAACCATATTTTCCACATGCATTTTGTTTACATTAAAAAATACAATACTATACAAAATATCTTAACATTTCTTTTGGTTACAGTTTATAGAAAAAAGCCCCTTTTTTACTAAAAGATCCGTGTATACCAGAATACACCACATACTTTGTGATAAATTAACACACTTATAGTTTAGGTAATTATACAACGCATACTGCTTCAATAGTTTCCATTTTTTTAAATACACCCCTTTAAATTCACCCTCACAAACACAAGTCATACATTAAAATGTTTACATTCCTCAATATTAGGGCAATAGTTAATTATATTTTTTCGTTTTCTTTTTATTAGCATTATTATAATGTGTATGTAAATCTGAACTCGTCCTATTTTTACATTTACAGAGTTTTTATACTAGCGTAGAAGACAGGGTTTCCTTTTATCTGTAGCTACTAACAGATTTGCAATAAATATTATTATTATTATTATTACATCTTCTTTAATGTGAAATGTAATAAAATAATAAATGAAATGTAATACGCCCAAAAGAAGATATTAAATCCATTGATAGGTATTTTTAAAATAAAATGCTTAGATATTTCCATTGAAGTATAATGTAAGTACTAACATGCTCATGTATTGCTTATCACACTTTTATTTTATATAATATAAATTTTCAAATAATCAAGCATCATAGTTTTCAAAACATTTCTAGGATATACTCGTGGTATTCTGTTATATAAAAAAAAATCCTCTGTATTTTAATTAAAGATAAATACAATTTATGCCTGAAATGCGAATTTTAGCTGAGCAATTACATTTTTTACTCGGTTTGTAAAATAAATACATATAAAATTTTCGCGTTGTATAAGTTAATGTTATTTTTACTTAAATATACGCTTAGAACCCATAAAACTCCGCACCCAGTGATGTACTATGTTCTAACAGTAATTTTTAGTTGAATAAATTACCAACACCACACTGTTTCTAACCAAAATTATAATTATGATAAAACTCATTGGACCCAAATAACATGGCTCTACATAAATATCAAACCATTACTTTCAATTTCTTTTTTATTTAATTTAGTTAATTGTTCTATGAACTGTTTAATCTAGAATTATTAAAATAAGTAAAATATACTGTCTCATTCTTAAATGTATTAAAATAATATTTCTCTCACAGACGCATTAGTTTTCCTAATTCGATTAGATGTTTTATGACATTGCGAAAAATTCACTTCAAGCAATTTACCTTCTGAGTTCACGAGCAATAATATTTACGATAGAGACGATCTTTCTTAATTGAGATAGTCTAACGTGCAGAAGACAAATTACAAAGACATAACTAAGTGGCAAGCGCTCATTATAAGTCGAACCTCAATTATGTATTATTTGAGTATTGACTCAACCTTTTGACGGCCACTGTTGGACATAGGTCTCCCCCAAAATGTGGGGAATTGCCATAACCGCCACGCTTGACAGGCGGATGGGCGATCGCAGCAAGGTTAATGGTTCTCAGAGCATGCTGCTGCCCATCCCCTGGTTTATCTCGTAGTCGCCTTTTACGACAGCCACGGGAAGATATGGTGTGGTACTCTTCTTAGCCGGCACCACATGGCGTATTATTTGAGTACAAATCCATATAACTTATTATGCATAATGGTTTCCACATTAGTGACACTTGATTGATATTTATTAATATATAATTTGATAATAATTTATTCATATGAAACGAACCCCCTTTCATAGAAAATACTATAGCTATAAATTGAATTCACGACTTGGGTATCGCTGCAGTAAAACAAATGAACAGGCTTATATAAACATTAAACATGATCGTCTATTCCAACACACAACCGAGCCGTGCAGGTTGAATGTTACCCTAACATATCGCAGGCACTACTTTTGAATCTCACTCTCTTCTCACTAACATATAGGTGAAAATTATCATTATAATAACTGAAGTAATAATCGACTCCTAGATATTTTTAATACAGCCCATACAATAAAATGTTTAAATGAAAACTTTTTGAAAGGTGACAATTGAGTTCTAAGATACGTGTATATATTTTAAATAATAATTTATTTTACGGGACGCAACTCTTAAAATGGACAGTATTTATTATTCATAAACTCAGCTTTAAAGTAGAATATAACTTTGCATTAACTTAAACCCCCTAATTTATAATAATTATTATTACAATTCCCATTAATTCGATTATAATTTGTAATTACTTTATTAAAGTTTAAAGTAAGGATTTTAGGGACAGTTGAGTTTAATGTAAATATTACCGACTTCAAAGATAAATTACATTCAAATCAAATAACAATTTTCGTTAATCGAATTAAAAGATTAATTTATTTAACTCAAACGGCAAGGAAATTGAACATTAAATCTATGTTGTAAAAGGACATTTCCATAAATATAATAATGCAAAATGCAAAAAATAAATGACAAATAGTACGCATTTCGAAAGCAACTCTGAAACGACGTTTTCATCAATACAACCATAATATTCGAAACTAATATGAAGTACAATTACGATATCGAGCAATTGACTGCATATTCGCAACCTATAGAATAATATTCATACATATTAAGTGGCATTATAGGAGCACTTTACTCGTGAAAACATGATTGCTGGTTCTAGGGTAATATCATTCAACCTATCAGTAAAACGATCTAAAAGTAACTTGGGTAGTTGATGTATCAAAGAGAAGTAATTATGAGCATTTTTCCAGCTTTTTATGGACCAACTCATTTTTTATTAGCTCAACGTATTTATTTCTTTCTTACATCAATAATGTTTGTTTTAGTATAGTGCGAATTTAATAGTTATTTCACTGATTGATTCAACCGAAAGACTTCCACTGATGCATATAGATATCCTCCAAAAAGAGGGGAATTGCTTTTTTCCGAGGTTAGGCAGGCGGCTTGGCGATCGCAGTAGGTGTTTCTAGTGCACAGAGGATGCTGCTTCCCATCCCCTGGTTATCCCTTAGTCGAATTTTAGGACACCCACGGGAAGATATGGGGGTGTTATAGTATAGTATAGGTAATAGTTATTTAGTAAGGTAAATTATGACTGACTCGTCATCGGCCAACTATAAATCGCTAAAAAGTTGACATTTTGAGAATCTTGATTTTATCCTATGAGTATTATCTAAGAAAAGATTTGGTTCGTTCGGGAAAGCGGTTACTTGTACGGAAGACACACTTTTATTTTCAGATTGATTTGATACAGAATTTCGACACAATTAATGCAATACAATTTTTGAATGTACACTATTTTACTGATTAAACTAAATAAACATCGTTTTCGAGATGATTTGATTACGTTTGATTAGGAGATTATGTTTTTGTCAAATCAAAATTTCTACTATTTGACTATTTAGACGAGACTTTTTTGGTAGATTGTTGAAGTTACTTCGGGTAACTTTGGGTACTTTTAATTTTCGAAAATAATTAGGGTTCCGCGTAAAAAAATTAAAACTCATAAAAAGTGGAATGAATCCCGATTCCGCGCAGAGTTTTACGAGCAAGTGCTTGAATTTAAGTGAAATATTTTTACTTTATGTTAGTCTTAAAAAAGTATTTGGGTTCCGTATAAAAAAATTACAACGCAGTGAAGAATATATAAAACGCGGGCGCAGCCGCGGGCACACTGCTAGTTGTAAATAATTTTATAATTCATTTCACAGAAAGAACATTCTTTGTTTTCATAATTTGCATGATAAGTTAAGAAGCCGACTTTTACGATAGTTTATTATTTTTCACTTATCGATGGTTTGAGTGAGAGAGGTTTTGATCGAAATCAACGTTGATTTCAATACTGAATGAAACAGAGAAAATATCGTCTACAACGTTACTACAATATAATTATTATATAATACAAAAGATCGCAAAATGCAAATCATCCATTTAAGTTATTAAGGTTTCGTATTTTAAGTTACAAAGGTATGGAGGGAAGATTAGATTTTTTTAACATATAGAGGTAAATATTTAAGTTATCGAGGTTCTACTATACCAAAATAACTTAAGTTTACGTTAAAAATATTTCAGAAAATAAAATTAATTATTTATACGCTCACAGATAATTTGACAGTTCCCTCACACCTATCTTCAGACTTTGATGAAAAAGCATTACTTTCCCGTGACGAAGACCCTGCCTGACGTAAGTATATTTCTGAATTTGATTAATGCACACTATTTATTCCAACAAGATGAAATATTTAATACTAAGAATATCTTTGGCAATACGCATGCCGTAAAATTCAATTTGTGTTATACGAAATCCCGAATCTCATTTGTTTATTAAAAAAAAAAGTTTAACATTAGGATTTTATTAAAAATTGTATTCAATAAGAAGTATGTACTAGTAACTATTTGCAGCTTAGTTTTTAATATTGAATAACTTCACAGAAAACTTCAACCCGACATCATTTAAAAATAATTAAGAGTAGATAAAAAAAATAACAATTTATATTATAATCGATACCTACTTGTTTTAATTTTTATTTATTAATTTAACTCCTAGGGGAATTTAATTTTGCGGTAAGCTTTGTGTATTTTCTCGTTAACGAGAAATAAAAGCGTCAACAGAATTATGTTATCTGTGATAGCTACTTCAAAAAAACCTTTTTTTATATTGAATACGCATTAATCAAAATCTCAAACTGAGAGTAAATGGCAATGTGGTCCAAGATAGTAAGCACGATACGCTTAAAAAAACCAAGTAAGGATGAGCATCTAGAAAATAAAAGGTCGATATGATATACCGTAACTTTGTATCGATACTATCCGAACAAATATTTCAATATTTAATTATATATCGTATGCTCAACTCAAGTCCACCAGTACCAAAAATTATACAATTTTTCTATTATTGAAATACAATATTATTAAAAGTGGCTTTTATATATAGATATCAGATAATTTGATATTATGGGTTGACTCGATATATCTCAAGTGTTTATCGATTTTTATCGCACATTCCTAAACTCAAGTGATGATACAGATTAGTAGAGAAGAGCAGATTCGAAAGTTTCTTTTTAAGCATACTCTACACGAGAAGTAAAACTTCAAAATAATATTTTACAATTATTATTATTATGAAACTCATTAATTTCATACAAATAAATATAAATTGTAAAAAATAACTTAATAAATCTCATTGTTTTATCTAATAACTTAAATAATATAATAAAATATGTAATAATGTAAGAGTATCCACGAAAATTGGATAAGCCCGACAAATTTACTATAATCCAGTTCATATACGACAGAAGATAACTAGATTGTTGTTATGATATGGACTTGTTAAATAAAATTGAACGCGCAATATCTGCGATGAAATAACATGAACCTGTATGATAATGTTCCACGTAGTTCCACAGTAACTACATATAACTACTCGTATTTATCGCGGATTAATAAAAATAACCCAGAATCAAATTTATTTCTATCATACTTTCTGTTATAAACGAATTCTGAATTTATAGTATCCCAAAATTACATTATCTATATCTATACTAATAAATAAAATGAAAGCGTAGACTGTTTCGAAACATATAGGTATAATGGAAGACAACAGAACCACAGCGCGATGTAGAATTATTCACTGAAAATGATTTTTTGTTGTCGTTAATATAATAAAATTGAAGTGTCTGTTTTGTTTTTTACTAAATACATATGAATGTATATATGTGATACCTATAGCAAAAATGCAATTTTTAAACTTTTTGTCTATCTGTCCGTCTGTTTTTTGTTCCGTTGTTTGTTTGTTCCGTTTAATCTCTGGAACGTCTAGATCAATTTGGACGCAGCTTTTTTGATAGATAGCTGAAGTTACTTCGCGTTACTTAGGCTACTTTATTTTTTCGAAAACAAGTAATTAGAGCTCCGTGTAAAAAAAATTAAAACTCATAAAATTTAGAATAAATTCCGCTTAAATGCACAGTGTTACTGGTAGGTATTTGAATTTGTGTGAAATATCTTTGCTTAATGTTAGGAGCAAAAGAAAATTGGATAATAGAATAAAAGAATTAAAAAGTATATTACGCAATACATGAAACGCGAGCGCAGCCGTGGGCACCCAGCTAGTTTTGAAATAAAATACAACATACCCATGATAATGTACACTATTGAAAAAAAATGTAATTATTCAATTTAAACAATAATTTAGTATACTGCATTAATTTTTCTAAAATCGTTACTAAGTGAGTTTTCTTGTTGGTAAAACTGGAAACCAACTTACATAAAAATGTACAAAACTTAGAAAGTCACTTGCACGGTAAAGGATTGTTATCTATGTTAATAACATTTTTTATCTCACTACCAAGATTGTATTAAAATTTAAATTAAACTTTTATATGATTTGATATATAACGTCTTTTTTCTAAAAATATAATTTGAATTCAGGCAAGCTTTTGGAATTATGAGAAATATTATTTCGAATTATCTAATAAGTAGCCATATGATATAATAATATCAAGTATTTATATCCTATTCGCATTTATTTAGGACTAACAAAGTTTGTTTAGTATTCATTATTTCTGTTTTACATTACTTTGTGCTTCAGCACAAATGTTTTAACGATGTACCAGCTGTCTTGGGATTCACAAACATCCTAATACAAAAACATACTAGTGTCTTAATTAAAAGAATATCTGAAATAGATATTTCATTTGTTTAGCTATTCCCAGCAGATCTAAAACCATTTTATTAGTAAATCTATCTTCCCAAGTGAAGCAAATCTAAAACTATTATTTCAGATGACAATAATGTACATGGATTAGATTCTTGTCAACGGGTACCATTTAACGAATTGAGTATAAAAATGACAGTATAAAGCAATACAACCTGTACTTGTTATAGGTATATCACTATTGTTAAAAAATACGTCTTCAAATCTCAGATCATTGTCAAATAACCTCAATTCAAAGTTAAACCTTATCACCATAACAAAAACTGCAATGTAATTGTTTTTAGTTTAATATTACCTAACAATAATAAAATAATTAATTTATTACGACCATTGATACGTGTACTTTAAGCCAAACAGTGTAAATTCTTCAGTGTTAAAGACAATTGTAAGTTTCCGGTAAGCAATAATAAAAAAAGATAACAATGGCGAAAGCACATTTATTAATTAAGTAACTTTGTTCTGTAATAAGAGAAAGAAATTGCTTCGCCATTTTGATGAATATGTAAATAATTAACAATACTTAACAAAAAAGAATGCTAAAATACTAGAGTATGAAACAGAATTTTAATAAAAAAATAATACCCAAAATCCTACAAATATTTACCTGTAATAATATATCACTCTCCAGTCTCAGAGGGTTACAGAAACATAGGGATCAGATTTGTTATTCACTAAGTAACTCGACTGAAGGTCTGCTCTGAACTCTAACAAGTGGGATCATTAGGTGATCTCCATAGGAGTGAGGCGAAAAGGGAGGGTTGCAGCGACTTGACAAGGGAAAGTCGTATGGAAAACTTTACACGAAAACCTACGTTGCACTGAAGCTTTAATAAAGCCATGGAGAACAGTGCATAATTTCAGAAGGGTACTGATACTCGCCTTTTAAACGCTTAATATGCATGAGATGAATCTACATATGCATGACAAAAGCTACAGCTATATTTTCTAATACATGACTAACTTACGTTAAAGTCATTGATAGAAAGCGAATATTTGTAATAAAATGGTGATAAATGAATGAAAAATTCATTTATAAAAACAATTGACACTCGTTTTTATACCAGTATGTGAGTGCCTGCGGCTCCGCCCGCGTTCCATACATATATCCTCTCTGCGTAATATAGTTTACAAATAATTATTGGATAATAATGTTTTCATAAATATCACAATTTCAATTTAATTTTTTCCTTTATTATTTTCCAAGTATTATTTTTGCTGCTAAGTGAAAGCAAATATATTTCTCCTAAATTCGAGTAACCAGTATTTTTATTTAAACCAGTAAACTGACCATTGAATCGGATTTATTCACAATTTTATTAATTTTTTGTTTTTTTTTATGCGAAATCTTAATTATTTTTCAAAAAGAAAAGTAATCTAAGTTACGCTAAGTAACTTTAGCTACATCCAAAAAAATCCTGTCATAATCAGTCTAGCCGTCCCGGAAATTAGCGTGAACAAATAAACAGACAAATATTTTTTTTTAAAAGTGGTTTTGGTATAAGTATCGTATATACATATTTAGTAAAAAGTTGTTAATTTAATATTAAAACAGACACTCCAATTTTATTTATTAGTATAGATGATTATAATAATAGGAAATCACTGAACATTAGCGATTTTTATGGAAACAAATTCAAGGGGAATTTAATAATTTCTCGATAAATTTCAGCTTTAAAATATTTTAACAGATTTTTATTCCTTAAGTTTAAGCAAGTATGGTACTGTATCTAGCATCTTATGCCGAACATGTTAGATTTCATTTTTCAGACTTCGACTTCGATATTTTCAGACATCGATAAATGGAATGTTGGGGGCTTATGTCGACAATTCGTATGTCGCTTATTCAAGAACAAATGATAGTTGGAACACGCTCAAGGTATTCATAATCGATTTTTCTCGTTAACGGACGTATGTATATGATTGCTTATAGTTTTTGAACAATATTATATTATGTCAATTCTTATCCAACTTTTCTGAGATATTGTTAAGTATAATGTAAGAATTAAACTAAAAGCGTAATAGGAACTTTAATCATGAATGTTATATTTATATACCATCATATAATGAGAGCAAAATTATTTTAGGTTTGTTACGGATAAAAACGAAAACTATTTAACCGATAAAAAAAAATCAAAACCAAGTAATTATAAGAAAAATATTATTATGTAATATTCAAAAATATTTACATGAAACTACTAGTAGAAACGTATCAGTTCATAGCCACCTTCCTTTAAACATCCAACATTCCAATTAATTCCTAGAGTTTGATAACTTAATTATTTATTACAATCATATTCCGGATTCCCTTGCGACTACACTACTAATACTAATTAAGCTCGTATCTCGTGTGTGTGACGTGATTTTAATAGGACTAATAGTAATATTCTCCATTCAAGTATATCTAAATGACCATTTGTATTCGTTACACGATATCAATAACTTCAAGGTAATCGTGATAAAATATTTCGAATATTGAATTATTATAATTTTTTTATTAATTCCACATATATACTGATTGAAGAAGTTTGAATCTGAACATATAATAGTTTTCATTTTCTATCTAGAGAGATGTTAGGACAATTGTACCTGACTGAATCATGAGCACCGTAGACTTTATGAAAAAGTATTACAGAGCACGAAAAAAAAGTAAGGCTGTAGATATTCTATTTACTATACGATGTCTCTTCTATCAGTATAAAAAAGAGACAGCTATATAAAGTATTCTATGACCCATTTCATTCTTTAGCACGTCAAATCCAGTATAGTCCCACAAACTTATCTGATGGCGTCGCTGTGACCCCTTTTAGTATTGCCAGTAAATATGTTTTGAAACACAGTGCGTACATTGATATACATTCTATATTTTCACTTCACTATTTCTAATTTAAGTGATAAGTGATGATGTCTAAAAATCATATTTATGTACAACAGGAGAAATGTCAACAACCGCAGACTTTTACATTACGTCCGCTAATTCCTTTTTTAGCCACCAGGTCTGATAAGTTTGCCGCTCTTTAGATATGTATGTGTTTGTCTCGTTTTAATGTTGCTTTTTCGTTTCGTTTCAAAATCACTTACTGTCAAACTGCTGTGTAGCTTGAGCGAGCAATGAAGCGAACACGCGGTCGGCGAGCGGTGGGGCTTGCGGAGGACGGTCATCGTCGCTGCTGCTGTATCGGTCGCCGCCCCACTCTAACGAGCGCTGTCGACGTACGCCAGCCGATCCGCTCGGCACACCGCCCGACAATCCGCTCAGCGAGCCTGTCTTAGTACGTCGACCCGGCCGCTCCATCTTACATGCGTTCATGGCATGGCGTCTCTAGACCTGAAAATATTAACCAGAAAATTATATAGACAGATATATATCTATATATAAATATACATATAGAATGAACTTATTTGCTGTGAGAAACTCTTAATACATTAATAGTTCGTTCATAGTAATCCAATTCAATCAACTAAAGAAATTATATGAATTGATTCATATCGAATAAATAAATAAAATTAGAGTGTCTGTTTTTTAATATCAAAATAACAACCTTTTACTAAAAACACAATTTTTGTCTGTCTGTTTGTTTGTTCCTGTTAATCTCCGGAACGGCTGGACCGATTTTAACAGAACTATTTTTGGCAGATAGCTGAAGTTACTCCATGTATCTTAGCCTACTTTTATTTTACGAAAATGTTTAGAATTTCGCTTAAAAAAAACTTATGAAACTCTGAATAAAATCAGTGCACATTTTTACTGCCAGTTGTTCGAGTTTGTGAGAAAGTTACCGACAAGTACTTTAATTTGTGGGAAATATTTTTGCTTTCTCTTAGGACATAATTATTTTAGTAAAATAATTAGGGTTCCTTGTTAAAAAACGGAACGCAGTTAATAACATAATATACGGGTGATGCCGCGGGGCACAGCTAGTAATAACATAAATGTTGATTTTACGGTATGTGTGAATATATCCTTATTCCTTTCATTTAAAATTCGTCGTCTGTACCGCTCACTCAACCATCCCTTATCATTTACATGAATAAAATAAACAGACGCGTAGTTCTGCGAAATGTTCTTGATTTAATACCTAATATTTTCACTAAGACATACATATATACCTATTTAACAAACATTTATTCTCAGATATATAGGGTCTTAAATCTGTGTGCGAAACAGAAATATGAACTCTGTATATTATCTTTGATATTATCAAATAAAAACAACGGGATGAGTGGAAACGAACAACTGTAATAAAGAGCCTACAAGTCGTTTGGTAACCAAAATAAATAAGAAGTTACTTCGACCGGCGGTGTGCGTGTTGGGAGACTAATCCTGAGGATTGAGCCGCGCCGCCGTCGTGCCGAGGTGCCTGCGGATTGTAACTCCACTACAAACTCTACATTATTTTCAGTATTGACTTAGTCTTCTGTACTTGTCGTACAATATATAAATACGCCGGCGTTTCGTCCGGGCAAACACAGAGATTAAATAGGTTGTCGCCTCGGAATTGAAACTGAAGTACTCGGATCCTCGTATTTTTTAGTAAAATGTACATTATTTTTAAGATAGAACTATTATATCTATTCTATCTAAACCTCTCATTAAAAAAAATAAGTGCAGCTAAAATTTATAAATTGTCTACTAAGTGCAAGCAAAACGATTTCTTATTATAAGGTTTTTGAAAATTATTTTTGTATAACGCTCTATATGCATAATAACAATATAATGCTTTTAAAATTAATTATTAATTTTAATTACGCGAACGAAACATTGAATATAGCATGAGCAATTGTTAAGGTTTACTGCACTCATTTCTCATTTCGCATCGGCAAAATAAACAGAGGCGGTTTCATTAGAGATTCGCCGACAATCCATAGAGATACAAATTATTTAGACATGTATTCATTAAAACGCTACAATTTTTATAATGACTGCCTAAGTAAATTTATTAAACCAAAAACATAAAACTGTTATTTTTAGAGATAAAAGTGATCATTGTTTTTTTTTATTGAGAATAGTTTCCATCACAAGTTTTCCTTTAAATAAACAAACACTCAAATATTATACAGTTATTTGAATGTGTAAATAAATAATTTATTATGCTTATACTCTTCCCGTAATATGCAAGGATTAAACTAATTTATGCATTGATCGTCATTTCACCAATAAGCGTCAACTAATAACTAAATTATGCAAATTTTAATTGTTAACGAAGTACCTATATGAACACTAGCCAGGTGATAAATAAACGAATTCCTCCATTTGTGGTATTGTTTTATTTCGTTGTAAAATTCTGTTGCACTACTAAAGCGATCCCTCACCGAATCTAGCTATTAGAAAATGCATTCTGAAAATATGAAATAACTGTTATGCAACCATTTCACAACTACTTTGGTACACATTCTCTTTCTAGGCAAATAAACGATCTGTAAAGCTGCTATTTTCGCAATTGTTCCAATTTAAGACAGGCACACAAGTTTTAAAACGTTGTCATAGTAATTATTCTTAAGACGCTTAACAAATATTTTCTCATTAAAAGAATTTAGCCAGCAATGGTGGCTGCAGATGGAAGTAAAAACTTAAAAAAAAACTCGATTGACTTTGCGGAAATCCATCATAAATAATATGGTTGATTTTTTACTTCGCTAACTAAGCGGTCAAATAATTTTCAGCTGTCACGTCTGACAGCAAAAAATTAAACATATTATTTTAATAAACTGTTTTTTTTAAAGTGAAATTAACAATACACGGACTACAGTTCTGATTGATTACTCGTAACCTTATTTAGACAACCAACGGAATAATTTAGTAGTAATCGTGTCGACGCGAACATTTTATTCGGACTTGAATGGTAATATATTTTAGTTGTGACAACACAAAACCGTCCACTTAAACGTTATTTTATATTTGATAAACTGTAGCATGTTGGCGAAGGCTGACTCGAATCTATAAGTTTTCCACTACCTAAACCCGCATCACGCGACTAAAGATATTTTCACATAAAAAAACAATATACAAAAAAGAAAAAAATGAAGAATGAATAAATTAGAGGAAGTTAGATGGTGGCACCAGTGACAGAAAAGGTAAGGAGCAGGCATTTGCGCAGGGAGCTAGAAGATGTTGTAAGGAAGATATTGGATACGATTGTGGCTGATTACAGGAGAAGAGGACGAATAAGTAAAGGACGGACTACATGAACGATGATCTGCTTAGTAAGAGAGTAAATGTAGCTATGATCTTAATTAAAAATGAATAGAAGATGAAGACATGTTGCGTCGACCTCAAATAAACATGGAATAGGGCCGTGGAGATAATGATAACACGAAATAAGAAAGATCATCATGTCGATAACAAAATCGAGACAGATTATCTCGAAGACTTATTGAAGGCCGTATAATAATAACAATGTCTTATCTACAAGTAAATTATATTATTAAGGCATTGCATTCGCTCTGGCTAACAACGCGTCTGATGGACCGCTCGGTTTAATATAAAGTAGGTTCCCTGTTTACCCGGCTGTGTCGCAGCGTTAATAAATACTCCACTTCCCTTACATTACAGGCAGGATTCTTGTTTCAGTTTTTCTCAATTTTTATACTCATTATGCGCTGAGCAAAATTGTAATAGAAATGAATGTTTATTCGTTTTCCCTTTACAGGTACGGAAACACATATTATTTCAATGAATACAGATTTATGTAATCATATAAGCATTTCGTATTAAAATAAAGCATTTCTTTATAACAAAGCCTTTATTTTTAATTTCATTTTTTTTTTTATTGTTTTAAAGCGGTTTAATAGGTTTTTCACTTCCGGTGCAGGCAAGCGTATATATTAATTATGACTTTACTTTTTCGAATAATAACTCATATTTTAATGTTTATTGTTCTCGACTTATTGTTTTATATTGCTTTTATAAATTCATTGGAGTAGTTATTTTGTTTTTTTTTTTAAATAATAATTACAGATAGTTAATTTAATTTGTACAATTTTATTTAATTCTAGCTGTGTACCCGCGTCTACGCCCACGTTTCATATATTCTTCAATACGT
This sequence comes from Samia ricini, assembly GCA_014132275.2. NCBI lineage: Eukaryota > Metazoa > Arthropoda > Insecta > Lepidoptera > Saturniidae > Samia > Samia ricini. The sequence goes on along the minus strand of AP028159.1, from coordinate 24,617,510 downwards.
TTTAATTTTTTTTATTATAGGGAACCACATTTATTTCCCTAAAAATTTTTAGTACTAAGATAATGTAAAGAAAAATATTTCTCATAAATTCAAGCATTTGCTCGTAAAACTGAATCAATATCGGATTTCATTTAAAATGTTATGTAATGTCATCATGACATCAAATAAATTAGAGCGTAGACCTCCTCTCCCTCCCTCCCTGGGACATGGGGGGCCGTTGATAATTACTTTATACTTGAACGGCCTCTATTTCTTTATTAAAATATTGTTAATATAAAATATAGTAGAAATGAACATAAACTTGAAGTCTACTCTAAGCTAACAATCCTAAGTCTCGTCACGTTTAGGTCAAGTCAGACGGACATCGGTCCGAATGCGCGTCTTGAATTCAGTGCAATGTTGCATTTCCAGATTTTCACCTCGATCTAGCTGCAGAAACAGCAAATTACTTGGTCCACTAAACGAAATTATTATTTTATTATATGAATAAACAATTGCCCTGACCGTCGAAAAATGTTTCCGATTGCACATCACATTTACATATACACTATTCATTTACAGATTACATATATGTACCACATATGTACGACGTAAAAATTGGCCTATTGAAGTATTTACATTAATTGATTTTATTCGTATGTTAAATTTTAGTAAGAAAATATGGCATAAAAACTATCGAAGTCATATCATACCTACATGTATTTTGTTTAAATTCAGAGTATTAATTAATATAATATACTAAAGTATATATTTACGTTCCCTAAAGTAAATCATTTGTTTGAGAAATATTAATTTTTTCACCACAGGCATATGAAATATTGTATTATCAATTGTGAATGCTAGTTAACATAGATAAGTCTGAGATATTCTTAAAGCAACCATAACCATAGCATGGCATGACAATCTCGGGTTGCTACACTTAGCCACCCAGTTCCTCTAGGTTTGGTGTGTACCATACCTTTGCATACATCGTCACTTAACATTATTTGATCTTTTTGTCAAACGCTAAAGACGTCCACTGCTAGGTAAAGACCACGACAACGACCGATCTTGCGCCAGTCGTATCTAGTGGATAACCTTCACCATGACACCGGTCCACCTTGTTGGGATCTCTCCCATACCGGGTCTGCCGTGTAGTTATCATTAAGAATCCGTTGGTCACACCGGGTATCGGTTATAAGAGCCTTGTACCCCGTCGACTGTCATTGTACCTTAGCAATTCTTTGGGCAATATATTTTGGTTCTTCTTCGGATCTCATTCCTGATTCGGTCACGCAGAGCCTTCTCTATTGCCCTTTGTCATAAATCTATTTTTATAAATAAAATTATATAACTCCGACGTTGTGCACGCAACATGCAAAACCCACTGGATATAATTCGATCACATCCTTATAGTTTTACGTCAAGGTCAAATGACGGTCCTTATCTAAAAAAAATTAGGCAGCCATGGGGACTGGCGACAGAAGTGAAAACTTTGAAAAAAGACTTTTTTTGTGGAATTATATTTTAGATATGGCAACACAAAAGCTTAGGAATCTGCCATCATCCTTAAAATTTAAGTATTACATTACCTATACACTGGCTGGATATGCATATCGATTATCCAATTTATAATATACTACAGTAAGGTACTTTTCAATGATGATCAAATGTAATTCATGCGAAACGTCACGGTGGACTGAATTCACGAATTGACCATGCCCGCTTGTGTTCCGTACGTGACGTGTGTGTGTGCAGGTGTGCCAGATGGATAGACAACAATATAGAATTAGGAGTTAATTAATTTATGACGGTCGAATTATTAGATATCTAGTATGATAATCAGAATTAATTCAGTTTAACATGGTATCTGTAATTTGTATACTTGTCTATACCGTAAATTCTATAAAGGTGTAAAATTGATTCGTGTTTTTATTCGGGCGAATTTTTCAATTCACTGATGTCGTTTTGATCGGGTTTTTTTTTGTTTTATTTCTCCCAATACTGCGAGGACATATTATTATTATTTTTAATTAGATATAAAATAGATATTTAATTTAGAAGTGACATACAATAAAAATGTTGGCGTTAACTACAAGGATCTTAGGAAGGGTTCAGTCAACAACTTAAAACACTCTGGAAAAATGTGTTTAAAAAACATAAATGTTACCCAAGTAACGCCAGGTAGGACAAGTAGTTTATTATAGGTCAGGTTGTTTTACAACATAAGAAACATATACCTGTCAAGTAACAATTTATAATAGAACATTTTGCAGAAGAAACGTTCATCCTTCTTCTTCGTTAATGTGTTAATAGTGAACGATGCCGTAATTACTTCTATTAGGATTTAATCTGAATAGTTATACCTTACAGCTTTGAACTATGAGTAATATAAGTGGTCTTTGAAGTAATACAACAAATATGTACCTACAAAACATTATTTTATGTTCCAGGTATGATCAGTTATGTACAATACTGTAATATTAGTTACTACACGTAACGTTGTGGAAAGACATGCTTCTGTCTGATATATTGTGTCGCCATTTTTATTTGCCACCTTTAAATGAAAAAAGTTCTTAATTTTAAATAAAGTTTTCTAACAATCTTTAAAAACCTATAATACTATCCTAATCCTAACATCTATCTCTCTTTCTCTACCTAGCTACTTCTTCCATTTGGCGATGTAGCCAACATTCCATGTCTTTCTTATCCACTTCGTTCTGTCCTCAACAACGTTTACGAAAACTGAACTCTCTTTCATATCCTTTAACACTACGTCTGTCAATTTATTTTGTCTTGTTCTGGATCTTTGACTCGAAATGGAGAAATGTAGTGCCAAAATCACTACGTAGTCTAGTGGCCTCCTCTTAGCGTGCCCATGCCATCGCTACCTGTTCTCTCCTGTATAGGATAATACAAATTATTTTACGTTATGCTATATAAATTATTTGTTGATGAAATTATAATGAGTTATTACATTACTTGTATTTTTGTTTAAATTATACGTATCTTACGCACTAGAATATGTAAATAAAGTGACTTTACTAGAATAACCGCTAGAAGCGTTCACAATAAAATGTAAAACAATTGACAACATATAAAGGTGAGCGTCAATTTAATGTCAATTGTTTATGTCGGAAATCTCTTAGATTTGAACATTGCTTTGCAATATGAAGGTTAGTCAACAGAACGCAAGGGTATTAGAATTCTAACCGCTAGAGCTATCAATATAATGAACAAATAAACTGAACAAACTTTGATGTAATTACTTTGACGATAAGTAATGACAATCACAAATTGACAGGTAATATTTGTTTCCACTAATTAGCCGGTTAAAATGTTAACAAAAAATAACGACTACTTATAAATCTATATCTGAAAACAATTATAATATTTTAACTGACATTTGTATTATTTTATTTTTTATACAAAAATTATTGTCTCTAATATATATTAATTAAATGTAGCACGCTTATACGAATAAATTATTCATATTAAAAATTCAATCCACATACACTAAGTTCAAACATTCATTTTAATTTCAAATTGTATATATAACGAATAAAGAATATGCCACCGCAGACTTTGGTATATCAAACGTTGACCCTTACAAAGACAGTCAAAGCTGTTACCAATAATTCAATGATAGTTCAGATAAACTGACTTTGGCGCGCAGATTAACGCAATCCAATGAATGTCTCACATAGTGCTCTCAGAGGGCACTGAACGGATTCATATTAGATTAACAAACAGACTGAATGTTCAATATAGAACAGTTATGTCTGCATTTAAATTGTTCAAATTGATTAAAAGTTAACAAGTTTAAAGGTACACAAATACATCAAAATAATGATAATTTTATAATGAATGCAACACATAAATGATGTTTGTTTTTAATTCCATTGAATCAACACCGTTAGATTGTCTCATTGTTAGATGTAAGTATATTTTGATTATCTCTGAATTGTTTTGCATTATAAAATATTTATAGCAGATTATTACAGTATTGAGATAAACAGGTTTGTATAAGATTTTCTTTCCTTTAAAGATATGCTTATTTAAAAATACATGCAAATACCTGGGTACAATTAAAAATTTTAAAAGCTTGTATTTCTATTTACAAAGTAAAAGAGATAAATAAATAAATATAGAGATAGATGATCTCGGTAGTACCTCTGAATTATGTTAGCCGAATTAAATCATTTTTTCGGTATCGGTCATAATTCATCATTCTCATGTCCTGTTCCCGGCTCACTTTTATGTTTTTTTCTTCCATACGTCCCCACCAGCCGTCATCCCTTTATTTTACTTCTTTTTCTTTCATATTATTCGATACACATTCTATCTACATTTTCTTTGGCCTTCCTCTATTTTTCCATACTTCCACATTTATATTCATTACTAGCTGTGCGCCCGCATTTCATATATTCTTCACTGTGTTTGAATTTTTTAGGAAAATATTTAGTACTAAAATAAAGTAAATTTTAGCACTAGCCCGTAAAACTGTGCATTGAATAGAATATTATTCAAATTTTTTAAGTTTTTTTTTTTAATGCGGAACTCTATTTATTTTCGAAAATGAAAACTTCAGCTATCTACCAAAAAAGTCTCGTCCAAATCGGTCCAGCCCTTCCGGAGATTATCCATAACAAACAGACAGACAGACATAAATTTTAAAATTGTAATTTTGATAAATGTTTCGTATGAACATTCATACTATCTATTTAGTAAAAAAATATGGACATTACAAACGCTCCAATTTTGTTTATTAGTATAGATTACTATTTTATCCACATGCGCTTCCCCTCTTCTCATAACATGACCATACAAACAATTCACGTTTAACTTTTTTACCACTGACAACACTTTCAAACTTGTCACACCACACATTCATCTCAATATACACATCTCAGCTACATGAAATGGTTTCTTATCCATCTACTTACTATCCCAGTATTCTGATCCATACAATATAGCAGGTCTTACAATGAACTTATATTGCCAGGTCTTTAATTTAAGCGGCATCCCGGAGTCACAAATCACACCAGATACCTGTCGCCATTTCATCCTACCAATTTTTCGATATCGATATTATATTTAGTTTTGTAATTATTAATTTAGACTGTTGTTAAATTAACGTACTCTATTGTATAATATTAAAACTGTATTAGGTGCTAGCTGTGTGCCGCGCCTCCACCCGCGTTTTATATATTCTTCACTGCGTAATGTTATTTTTAAATATTTATTGGGAAATAATGTTTTGATGGTGCTGTCTATTGAATCATTTTTTGTTCACAATTTCATGAGTTTTAATTTTTTTCACGAAACCCTGGTTATTAAAAAAAATAGAAGTGGCCTAAGTTATACGGAGTAACTTCATCTATGTGACATAAAAGTCATGTCAAAATTAGTCTAACCGTTCCGAAGATTAGCCGAAACAAACAGCCAGTCAAAAATGTTAAAAATTGTCTTCTTGATATTTTGATATTACAAACAGGTACTTTAATTTTATTTATTAGTATAGATGATGATATAATACGATATTATTTAAATATATTACAAAGGTCGAAATACATACCCAATCATCAAACGTTAACGAATGTTCTATGTATAGATAATCAATACGACTGTTATATAATTGAATGGATATTAGATAGTAGGTACAGAATACATAGTGCGTCGCCGGCGTGGTATGACGTCCACTAATGTAATCCGGAGAGAAGCTAATCTGATATCGAGTCGAGGCAGGCACGGACTCCACGCTCCGCTTGTTTAATTGGGTTGCGTTTAATCCTCACAATGCAACTTTAGGCGGTATTTCGTATGCAATGTTCATACGTTTTGCACCATACATTCATCTCATTTAATATAAGGACACTTGACTTCCAACGAGTATTATTTAAGTGGTAATTTAATGTTCCTTCTCTTAGATAAAATAACATAGTCTACGTAATTCCATCTTACATGGAATACATAAATTCAAAATTGAAGTAAAAGATAACAATTTTTTTTTATTAAATCCCCGCCCACTCCTCAGGCATAACCCGAGACCTTGTTAAGTTTGATATATTTGAAATAAGTCATATATATGTGTGTATATATGTATATATATATTTTTTTTTCATTTCAATATTTTCTTAATCTAATACAATTCCATCCGTTCTAATTACAATGGGTAACCAGTTTTCTTACAGAGCGGAGCATTAAGGTCGTTGTCGACGGTTCATGCTCTGAACCCAAGTCGGTGAATGCTGTTGTCCTACAAAACTGTACTATCTCCCACCCTGTTTTTGTTCTGCATATCAATGACATGCTGTAAACTATTAGCAGTATTCATTGCTATGCAGATGACAACACCGGGGATACCCTGTACATCGGCCGTGCTAACTTTTCTTGGGAACACGTAAACGAGTGCCGGATTAAACTTGTGTCTGAAGTCGGGACTTTATTGAAGCAAGTCTCGGAATAGGGTAGAGACCAAACTTAGTCCAATTCAACCCTAAGAAAACGCAAGTTTTTGCGTTTACCGCTAAAAAGAATTCATTTGTCTCGTCTCTTCAATTCGAAAACGCTTCCTTAGATACTTCGCCCAGTATCGGAATTCTTGGAGTTGACATTTCGAGTGACGTTTAGTTCCGTGGTCACCTGGAAGATAAGGCAAAATTGGCCTGCAAAAAGCTCTGTGTGCTCAGGAGAACTAGACAGTATTTCACGTTAGACCATTGTCTTAAACTCTACAAAGCTCAGGTCCGACCTCATATGGAATACTGTTCTCATTTCTAGGCAGGGACACCCCAGTTCTAGCTTCTTCCATTCCACCACATCTAACGCAGAGCATCTCGAATTGTCAACAACCAAGTTCTTTTCGATCGACTTGATCCACTGGCATTGCGAAGAGTCGTGGGATCTCTATGTATTTGATATAGAATTTACCATGCGGAGGGTTCCGAGGAATTGTTCCGATTCATACCTGCTGCTAGATTCTGCCACCGTATAGCGCGCCATAAACTCAAATTCTGTCCATACTATCTGGATGAATGGCGATACACGACGATGCGTTTCGCACCGCGATGGTATTTCCGGACCGGTACGACTTGGTAACCTTCAAGAAGAGAGCCTACTCTTACCTTAAAGGCCAGCAACGCACATGCGATTTCTCTGGTGTTGTGGGTGTCCATGGGCGGTGGTGATCACTTACCATCACGTGATCCGCTGGCTCATTTGCTCCCTATTTCATAAAAAACCCCCTATTCATGTTACAGGTTTTTCTTGTCTATTACAGTTGTAAATTTACTTTCTCACCATATTTTACTATTCCTAGCTCACTTCGTTACAATTATATCTTTAATCACAATAATTTTGATTTGTTTTAATTTTGCTTCATTTCGGAAGATGAAGGAACTGTCCTCAACCAAACATTGTTGTCATATTTTCTTAATGCCAATTTCTTATTTATTCCTTTTCGCGGTTGCAGATGCATAATCATTTTATTAAATGTATACAAAAATCACGTGTGATGTAAACATCACACTGTAATGTGATGATGATGTTAATGATGTAATCATTATCCGTGATTAACTCCAAAATAATTCAGTCGATTTTAATGCCATTTTGAATAGGTATTTTGTGTGATTTGGACCAATTTACAAAATAGGAATCTTAACTATCGATATAAATCGCTCGTTTATTTCATTAACTCTATTTTAAAATTTTACATTTTAAAATGTTTCCCCAATTCGGTTTAATGAAGTTTTACAATTCCCTTTCTGTGTAGGTACTAAATAATGTCTCTTAGCATAATTGAATGTTTTTTCATTTTCTGTATTTATCAATTTCACGGCGAGTAAACGCAATAATCTACACGATAGTAGATAATTCAATTCCCGCGTAAATACATGGCCTGTTACCGAATTTCCTTTGAGAGGTGGGGCGTGAGCCGCGCTTTGCGGGCCGGCACGTCGCCTCTCTCCTAACTTAGGAATTCCAATTTTGAAAACTTTTACAACGAGGGCCTTATATTGACAGGCACTGTCAGAAGGCTACTCAGTAGTACGTCGTCCGGTTGAACATCGCAATAATTATGATATTGACATATTTCGTTGACATGAAGTCAGTCACGTACGTAATATAAACTTTTTAATAATATCTACATTCTACAGCGTATTATGTATAAAATAACAGTGTGCCCGCAGCCGAGCCCGCTGTTTATATATTTTTCACTGCGTAATCTAGTGTTTTTTATACGGAACCCTAATTATTTTTCTAAAATGTTATTAGTACAGTACAAACATTTCTCATAAATTCAAATACTTGCCAGTAAAACTGTACAGTCAATCGGATTTTATTCAATTATTTATGAGTTTTTTTTACGTGGAAGCCTAATTATTTCGAAAATCAAAAGGACCCTAAGTTACGCCGAGTAACTTCAGGTATCTACCAACAGGCAACAGACAGGTAAAAATTTAAAAACATGATTTTTGTTGTATCGGTATAGTATGCACATACATATGTATTTTTTTTAATTTGACATTACGAACAGACACTTCATTTTTATTTATTAGTATAGAATTTTATTTATGAATAATGAAAATTTTCAAGAGAAACTTTAAAACCTCATTGAATTTTCTAAACGCATATGTAAAATTGTTCAATTTTGCAGTGAAAAAGTACATTGAAAATCAGTATCCAAAAACCAATAGGTGTGTTCCGGCAGCATCACTTGAGAACCAGTGCATCTAAGCTTAATATTCTTACTATCCTGGACCACATTGTCATTTAACATCAGGTTAGATTATAGTCAAAGCACTGAGCTACAAAGTGTTAAAAAACTTAAACGGTAAGTAGCATCGTATCATAATCTTAATTTCGAATAATTTCGCATACGAGACCAAACAATTTTTAGTAATGACAGTGTCAAGAAGTTATATTAATAATGTTTCCATTAATGTAATTTGTTTTTGTTCGAAAAAAAAAACCTAAATCATATTAAATCCGATGGACTAAGTTCTAAGGACAGGTTGGACCCATCAAATTCAGTGTATCACTATATAGGTAATTGATACATTGACGATTTGATTAGATTCAATTCACGGAACTGCATGGGCAATAGTCTAAGCCGCGGATCGTACAATGATGGTATTCCTGTGCTACACAAGCCTATTCAAGCTATAAAGGCCCTTAAAGATAACGTAACGTTGGTCAGATGAAAAAAAAAACCAAAATGCACGATTTCTCAGCGTTTGTCTACAGAATACAACACTACATTCCACATGCATTTCCAAAAATAAGCTTTCTCGCTTGGCTTTGATGACTGTTCACAATATTCACTTTTATATTACACTAGCTGTGTGTCCGCGGCTGCTCCCGCGTTTCATATGTTCTTCACAACGTTATAATTTATTAATACGGAACCCTAATAATTTTCCTAAATTTCCTCGGTACTAAGATAAAGTAAATATATTTCCTATATATTTCTCATAAATTCAGGCACTCACCCGTGCATCTGATCATTGAATCGGATTTTATTCACAGTTTCCTGAGTTTTATTTTTTTTTTTTACGCGGAACCCTAATTATTTTGGAAAAGTAACCCTAAGTTACCTGGAACAACTTCAGCTGCTTATCAAAAAAAAGTCCCGTCAAAATCGGTCCAGCCGTTCCGGAGATTACCCGGAACAAACAGACAGAAAGACAGACCAAATTTAAAAAAAAATGTATTTTTGTTATAGGTATCGTATATTCATATGTATTTAGTAAAAAATAAAAATTAATATTCACAGCTACTTGTTATAAACAATCATTTATTGCCTTGTCATATCTTGTTATGAAAGATACAAAGACAATCATATCATCTTATATTCCATATTTATATCTTAGACAGATCATATAATAATAATGGAATATTACACAAAAGAATAAGTAATAAAAAAATATTTGCCATCCTATGATTTATTTATCACAAAAATAAAAACAAAACAATTCTCAGTACTGATAAAATATGGTCGAAGATTAAATTTAAATTAAGAATATTAAACATCATCATTATTAAAAATTAAAAAGTTCCAGGATTAAAAAGTTTATTTTAGACTATGATCGAAATCATAATATATATTCGACAATATAGTGATATGATGATAAAACAATAGGTAGGTAGGTAATGTTGCCTCTAAATGCTGAAGATAAGTTAGTTGTGAATAGCGACATCTACCAAACACTGAAGGAACTAAAACTCAATACCTTCTGATGTTAATGCCATCTAACGGTAAAAGAAGGAACTATTATGCCAGAAATATTGTTTAAAACACAATTAATTTTAAATACGAACCATTACTTCAATTTTAACAAACTTTCTGTGTAAAATATTGTTTTTATAAAATTCGAACTAAAGCTAATATTTCCAAATAATAACGCAAATGGACGCTTTTATCCACTACGACGTATCTACCTTTTCCAAATGTAAAATCGTTCTCACTGTAAAAATACTAAATAAAATCTCAGACTGCGAGAATTGTATTAAATAATATTCGACTTATTAACATAAATCTTCTTAGCTACCAGAGGTACTAGTAAATTCGATTATAAGGTTTAAGTAAAAAGGTTTTTACTAATAATATCATTGGAAAATTACAAAATGAAGTAAGTACATTTTCTATAAAAAAAAATTGTAGTACCTATATTATTCAAAATTTTTAATTTTATTGAAAAACATACTTTTTCACACGAAACCCGTTGGAAATATTACTGTCGTTTTAGGTTCTCGAAAACCTTCTCAAAAGTCTCAAATATGATTTAGAAATTTCATATGTGACACTTCTCCCGTGGCACTCAATTCGAGAATCTATATGAAAGCAGACAATACACTTTATTCACCTTTATATTCAAAGCTATATTATATTTCGGATATCAATTCAAGACATGATTTAAAATAGAAAATAACGTATTTATTGCAGTCAATACACACTAGCCGATATATCACGACAACTTTTAAAGTAAGCTGTAGGTTTAAAGTTCAGGTGTGATGTTTGTAGTTTTTCTTCGATTTTTTACTTAGCACTACCTTGTGAAACGATGATGGCGCAGTGGATAGTGCGGCCGGAATCCGCATCAGTGGACGCGGTTTCAATTCCTCCTATCCAACTCTAAAATCAGCGTGAGCTTTCGTTGAAGAAAAACATCGTGAGGAAACCATATCATGATGGTAGGACATTTCCTAATAATGCCTGCCTGGGTAGCTACCACTCTCAAGTTTGAAAACCTGTCGCTAAATACCAATAGGTGTGTTCCGGCACCATCACTTGAGAACCAATATCTCTAGGCTTAGTGTCTGAACCAGCCTGGACCACATCATCACTTAACATTAGGAGAGATTGTGGTCAAAGCAAAGCCTACACCGTGTAAAAAAAAAAATGAAAGTCGAATACTAGAAGGGTACACATCTTAATTACGATACTTATAACTAAAATATCTAATTACCTATTTTATTACATACTTTGTTATTTGTATTACGTTTATTATTTAGGTATTTAAGTCGAAAAGAAATTAGTCTTTCTTTTTAACCGCATTCAAAAAGGTTATCAATTCGTCTGTATGTTTTTTTTGTTACTCGATTTCTCCGTCATTTTTGGACTGATTTTCTTTTATTTTTTTTTAAATCTAGTACACTTCCAAGGTTCCATTTCGACCAAATCTGGATCTGATTAATGGAACTCAGGAAAATTGAGAAAAACCCTCGAATATTATAGACACTTACACAAATTTCATATATTGGTTTCCAAAGCTATGAAGTAGACTTTACTGCTATAGGTAAAAGTACACTTAAACTAAAAAGTAGAGATAAAACCTTTTTTAATTAAAAACAAAACAGGCTTCAAAAGAATATACTATAATATAAAAATGCACTAAAAACACTCAATAAATATTATAATTTATTTATTAATCCGCTTCGTTAATTTTGCAATCGGTGCCAGCTAGAGTTAACAAATGGAAACAACTGGATAAACTTTATTACAATTACGCATAAGCTAAATAAAGGACTAGGGTGATTTTAAAGAACAATTAACTAAAATTGAATATAATTAGCGACGTATAACGTGGCACCGATTTCAAAATTAACGAAGCAGATTAATAAAGAAATTATTTATTGACTGTTTATAATGTATTTTTATAATTTATTCTTCTGAACTCGGTTTTATTTTTAATTAAAAAAGTTTTTTTATAATGTTATACACTATGAATTTATTCCAAGGCCAGAGTTGGTTTATCAGGTTAGGGCTTGTTTAAAAATTAAGGTGGTAGCTTGCTGGGATCAATCTGGGATTAGAATAAACCGAACCAACAATATATGAGATTATTACGATGTTGTTCTTCACCGAAAGCTCAGGCTCCTTATTAGGTTCTATTAAAAAAAATAGATGGCTTCGAGCAAATATTAATCCCATGACACTTCCATCATCGTTTTTTAATGATTTACCACATTTCAAACCTAAACCTAACACTTAAAATAAGAAATGACAAAAAAACATAAGTAGCATATATAATTATTTGTACAAGCCTATTCATTAGGATATTTACAAAAATAACCGCTTACATAATAAGGTTCGGAGCAGATGTTTCAAATCGAGTGATTTCGAAAAGCCGCTAAACCAAGCGTGAAGGTTGTAATAAAGCCGCAGCCGAGGCTCGAGATTAATTAAGATAGAGGCCTGTGGAGCTTCAAGAACATTGCTACTGACCACGCCTTATACTTAGTTCGTCTGTTATATTGCCGGATTTCGTGTCTAATTAACTGCGAAATTATTCTGCGAAGTATACTTAGTTAGGTATGTATTAGAAGTTAAGACATATGTTATACGCCAGATTAATCTCCTCTATTTACATTAATACAGGTTTAACGTTTTAAAAAACTTTTATTACTGTTATTTTTTGCTATAGTGCAACTATTTATGGACATTGCATCACATTGTTAGGCCTTACACGGCATGCTGGGGTCTTGAGTTTGTATTTATTAATTCAAGAATACTGCAATCAGCTAAAAAGAAATATTGTAATATATAGATACTCGTAGTTTGTTGAAGCATTTATATATTGGTCCATTACATACTGTGTATTTTAAATTCTGATATATTTGGACCTCCATTATTGTTAGTTGCTATATTCTCATTTCGAGTTACAGTGAGAAATAAAAATCGAATATAGGTCAAAGTAATTTTATGATTTTATTGCATCCATACATCCATCCATTGAACCGAAAAACGTCTACTGCTGGACATAGGTCTCCCCCAAAGATCTCCACAACGACCGGCCTTGCGCCACCCACATCCAGTACATTTCCGCAACTTTACCAGGTCATCGGTTCACCTTTAGGGTAGCCTACCCACGCTGCATCTTCAGGTGTGTGGTAGACTTTCGAGAACCCGGTGGCCTTATCGGACATCTCCCACCGCAACTTATTTAGCAATTCTTCCGGCAATATCGGTTACTTTGGTTCTTCTACTAATTTTATTATATGATACAAAATATATTTGTCCATATACTTAAGTAAAATGAAATATTATAATTATTTATTATGTACACACGATAATATACTACTTCTATAAACGATAAAACTGTTTGGTCGTTTACAAAAGGAAAATGACCGATATATAATGTATTATTTTCCCGACTCGCGTTAGGTCATATATTTAGAAGGCAGTAAACTGTTCCGTTTGTGCTATTTACCTAACCCACACGCCCACAGTTAACACCGACATTGTTAGCTTAACAACAGCGGTATTTGTTAGTAATTATAATTAGCGTTCTATTTTTCCTCGTACAATAAAATATTTGCTATATACACAAAAATAAACAGTATTTTGACATATAAGTTAGTTCTGTTTATTCCTTTTTACTTCGATACCAACATTCATTTACATGTTGTTCCTAAATTTTTTTTTTGTAGTTAAATATTGATTTTACGATCAATATATATGTATAATCTAGAAACGTGACAACAAACTCACATTTTAAATTTTAGTCCCGGTCTCACAAACACGCTATTTATATTCAAAGAACAAAATTTAATTGTTATCTAACCGTAAGAAATTAGAAAAGGTTTTACAATTAAATAAAACTTCCGTGAAGTCACAAAATTTTCATTAAATACACCTTAAAATACCATTTTATTCACAAATCCTATTTGACATCTTATAATGTTACATAATCGCTTACTTAACGTCGACAATCAAAGAGAATAAATGTGAAGTGTCTAGGATAAAAACAATGTATACTTAGATAAGATGGTACATTCAGTATGAGAAACTTCAGAGACGGACTGATAAAAAATCACTACTGCTACGAAAAAGTAAGTAAAAGACAATGAGTGAATTTCGAGTGTTCGATATTCATTTATAAACTGCAACATTTCTTATCGATTATCTTGACATTACATTTTTATCTTTTGCATACATACATGCATAACATCGCGCCTCTCTCCTATTAGGGTAGATAAGAACTATATCCTTCCACCTGCTACGATCCACACACATGTATTTCGCTTCTTATAATTTCGTAACTTTCACTTGAGAATCAGTACCTCTAGGCTTAGTGTGCTTGTGTGCATCCTGGGCCACATCGACACTTAACATCAGGTGAGATTATGGTCAAAGCACTGAACCTATTCCGTGCAAAAAAAAGTACTTTCGTATATGCTCTTCGGTTACGGATACTTTTAATCTGGAGTTTCTCCAGAACGATACTGGTCGAAATACGTTCGTTTAGAACGACCCTCGCCGGCTTCTCTAGTCACCCTCGCCTTGTAAACTACTTGTACTTTTTGAAAACGTATGTAACATTATTTTTCTTTCTGAAAAAATGGAACCTCTTTATACAAATTCTTTTTTATTTTTCAAATTTTTGACGTAAGCGTTTATTAGTGACTAACTGTGTGCTCGCGTTTCATATATTTTTCACTGCGCAATATAGGTTTTAATCTTTGCGGAACCCTAATTATTTTCCAAAAAAATTTCAAAGATATTTCTCACAAATTAAAATACCTGCCAGTAAACCGAATCGGATTTTATTTGTGAGTTTTAATTTTGTACGTGGAACACTAATTATTTTCAAAAAGTTGGAGAAGTTTAAGTTACGCTTAGTAACTTCAGCTATCTTCCAAAGAAAGTTCTATCAAAATCGGTCAAGTACATTCATATCTATTTATTAAAAAAATATTTGACATTACAAACAGACACTTCAATTTTATTTATGTAACTAACCGGGTGCCCGCGGCTGTGCCCGCTTTTCATATATTCTCATTGCGTTTTAATTTTTTTTACGGAACCCTTATTTTTTTCCGAAAGTATTTTAGTACTAAGATAAAGTAAAATATTTATCATAAATTACAGTACTCGCCCATAAAACTGTGCGTTGAAACGCATTTTATTTAACTTACTATGAGTTTTAATTTTTTTACGCGGAACTCTCATTATTTTCAAAAATGTGCAATAACCTAAGTTACCTGGAGTAACTTCAGCTATCTACCAAAAAAAGTCCCATCAAAATCCGTTCAGCCGTTCCGGAGATGGCCCGGTATAAACAAACAGACAGACAAAAAAAATAAAAAAAAATGTATTTTTGGCATAGGTATCGTACGTATATACATTAATATTTAGTAAACAAAAAATACTTTCGCATTACAAACAGACACTTCAATTTTATTTATTAGTATAAATTTATAAAATTATAATTTTCTTTTTACACCAACCTACCAGTTTTAAAGCCAACGAGGCGAGAACTATTACAGACATCACTTGATATTTCTATGAAATTCAATAATTTGTTATGCATGCACGACCCAGTACGTGCTCCTCACATTGCCATCAGATAGTAAGATCATCTTCAAACGCCAGTTTAAGCCTTACCTTGCTCGGTTCTTATCATTTCATATTCAGAGTTTTACCAGGACGAGTTTTATTTCATTCTCAGTTTAAAATTTACATAATATAGAACAAAAATAATTATTAGTATGTCATCCGAAATTCTCTTTATCATTATGATTACATTTTTTAACCGAAATAAGCCATTCATGTAGTAAGCGTTTTCTCTTTTTGAATTAAATTTTATGATTAAATATCGGATACCAATATAATATGTTATTGTATGAAATCCAATTCATCTTAGGTTGAGTTCTATCTAGATATACACAACCAATTTACCCATAGAATCCTTTGTATATACCCTTTTCGGCTTCCTTCAATATTGCGGTATTAAAATGAAGCATATCCTTTCAGTAGAAACCCGCATTTCCTGGGATTCTAATACATTAAGATGAATAATTTCTTAATATTTTCATGAATTCAAAATATTATTAAAATTAATAATTTAATTAACATTGCAATTTGTTTTTTTTATCATCTCTATATCTTACAAGTTAATTTATTTCTCCCACTATTACGCAGTATTTTATTTTAGTAGGTATTTCATAGTCAACATCCTAAGCGTAAAGTTCAAATTTACTTTAATAATCACCCTTTTTTCCAATCTCACAATTTTAACTGTCTTTGTCGTATACTTTTTAATCTGAGGCTATTTGTCAAACACAAATTATGTTACTGACTAACTGTGTGTCCGCAGCTACGCCCGCGTTTTTTTAGGTTTTTCACTGTGTGTTAATTTTTTTTATTCGGAACCATAATTATTTTTTAACAAAATTACTTTAGTACTAAGATAAAGTGAAAATGTTTCTAATAAATTCAAACACTTGCCCGTAAAACTGTGCATTGAATCGAATTTTGTTTAATTTTATTTAGTTTTAATTTTTTTTTACGCGGAACCTCTATCTAGGTGAGGAATTTATCCAAAAAATTATTCCAGAGGTATATTTCAATTATTTAACGCTGTGTAATATTTTAAAGCATTTAGCATTTAATTACGAATGGAATATAATGTAAAGATTTTTTGCAAATGGTGTTTAAAATAAGATTTTTTTATATTATGAATTAAAAAAAAAAAACAATATATTAACCCATATTTGAACAACTCTTGATATTTGCAGTGAGTTAATTTGTATTCGCACACTAGCTGTGTACCCGCGGCTGCGCCCGCGTTTCTTATATTCTTCACTGCATTTGATTTTTTTGTTTTAACGGAACTCTAATTATTTTGCTTAAAAAAATTTAGTACTAACATAAAGTAAAAATATTTCTCATAAATAATAGCCCTTGCCCATAAAACTGTGCATTGATTTTATTCAAATTTTAATGATTTTTATTTTGTTACGCGGAACCCTAATTATTTTCGAAAATTATTTTTTCCATCCACCCAACCGTAATGGCGTCCACTGCTGGACTTGAGTCTTTCCCTTAAATAAGGGGGCATTGCCATAATGGCCACGCTTGGCAGGCGGTTTGGCGATCGCAGTGGGTGTTTGTGTTACTCAGAGGATGCTGCTGCACGTCCTCTGGTTTATCCCTTAGTCGCCTTTTACGACACCCACGAGAAGATATGAGGTAGTACTATTCTTATGCAGACACCACACGGCATTTTCAAATATTTAAAAAAGTGTATTATTTGGTATAGATATCGTATGCACATTAATATGTATTTAGTTAAAAATTGTTATTTTGACATTACAAACAGACACTTCAATTTTATTTGTTAGTATACATTAAATCGTTTTAAATAAAGACATTTGCTTCCTTTTAGGAAAAAAAATATTGTCTTTCAGCTTAATTAAATTAAAAGGATAAAGTATAATTAACATTACGTTATTAAGTTAGTAACAAGAACAACGTAGTGCTGCGTCATTCAAAGGCCTGTTCATAATTCATACAAAAACAGTAAAGTTTTTATGAAGGGCATGCAAAGTGATCGTTAAAGTGTTTCATCCTTGGTGTCATTCGAAAAGATTCGGGTGAAGGAAACTTATTTTCGGTTTACCCGACAGCGCGATAGTGTAGTGCCCATTAGAGGCAAATTATGGCCGCTATTATTGTCCGCGTGTCCTGCGCGCTCTGTGCCGTGAGTTACACCCGTTCTGGGTCAATGGGTTTTATATAAGAAAACTTTTCAACGTTATCCGAAAGGTGTCCTGTTTATGGAACAAATAAAATGTTTTCGGGAATGGTAAAAGTCGGTATAAATGGGAATTCTAGAAATTTCTCGCTCCTTCCTTCCACCAACACCGGTAACGTTAAGAGCGTTGAGGGTCTAAAAACATTTACATTTCTCAAGTATCAAGATAAACACAATTAACGTTTGCAATACTTATGTAGCTAAGCACATTATTATGTTGTTGATACGTTCAGAAAATGTTATGTAAAATATAAAGAATTAATTATTCATAGTAATCTCATCATTATTCTTGGAACACTGTACACAACGTTGTTTTATAAATTGTAAGATTATCACTAGCGTGCTTTATTAAGTATATTATTTTAGAGTCTCAAAATTGCTCAATTGTATGCTTCTGTAAATTTTTAAACTTCAAAAAAAAGTATTAACAAACACATTTAATCTTAACCAGTACAGACATATTATATCTATACTAATAAATAAAATTGAAGTGTCTGTTTCTAATGTCATTTTTTTTTTACTAGATAATGAATGTGTATACGATAACTATACCAAAAATACATTTTTTTTAAATTTATGTCTGTCTGTTTGTATATTCCGGGTAATCACCGGAAAAGCAACGTTTTTCTGCTTTCTTTTTATCTTTTTTAGTAGATAGCTGAAGTTTTTCTCCGTGTAACTTAGGGGACTTTTGTTTTTCGTTAATAATTAGGGTTCAGCGTAAAAAAAATGAAAACTCATGAAATTGTGAACAAAATATGATTCATGGGACACAGGGAAAACATTATTTTCAAATGATTATGTAAAAAATGTGTTATGCATTTTAGAATATATATAAAACTGGCATACATCTAGTAATAAATAAAGATGTAACCTTTCATGATAATATTGAAAAGATCATAAACCTTCTACAATATTTTATTATATTTATTTATATCTTATTACATAGTTAATAAATTGATTTATGTAGATTTAGAATAAATTTCTCGATAAAATCCTCTCACGAGTAAATCTTTTATTCCAGATTATCTGTTCAACGGACGACGTAAACGTGACACTTATCTGCTTCGATTCAGATTGTCACATATCGAGATACGAAACAGAGCGAGCTTACTACAATCGGTCTTGGATCCCAGGGCGAGTACAAAGCGCAATGCGAGCGACTACACACGAATTATTACAGTCATTATACCATGGTCCGGTACAGAATGGGCTACAGCCGTGGTAATCACGAACGCTGAGTCTCGCATTGCATTGAATCTTAAAAAAATGTCTTTGTATTACTAGACATATGTATACTCCTGTATAGAATGAACACGTTATTTTGAAATAATAATAATTGTGATATTATATCTTCCTTGATTTACTTTTTATAAAATAAAAATATATGTAAATACATCGAAATAATAAAATGATAGTTTTTTTTTATTTAACTCTACCTACTCTTATATATTTACCCATATTGTATATTAAATCGTAATGTCAAAATATAATTTATGATATTAGCTTATAAATGTCTGTCAGCTGAGTATTTTCCCATACGAAGATTAAAAAAGTAATCGGTAAACGATTTTGCAAATGTTTAAAGGTGATAAAATATATCATTCAATTTAATTTTCTTCCTTATTTTATATTACATTAAAATCTCCAAAGGCGATAAGTCTGTAAGACAAAATACTTCACTACAAGTAAAGTAGTGTGTTGAGTAGGAACCAACATTAATAACAGGACTCTCAACACAAAGTTTAAACTTAAACAATCCTGTATGAATTATAGTAACATAAGACATAGGAAACGTGCTTACTGCTACTGCTGCGACCTACGTTAATTTCACAAAACTACATAACTAACGTTTTTATATCTAGATATATTTATTGAATACAACACGATAAATTAAAAAAGTTAGTTAAGCTACATTTTTTTCGTCTGTATGTAGTTCGTCTGTATGTATCGAAATAACCTAATAAATATTCTATGCAGTTTTACTCAACACTTTATAAATTATCTTATTCCTTGATATAAATATTCTTTTCATACGTACTAGAGTTGATTGTGATCCGCATTGCGGGCCTAATGTTTTCGTCTATAATCTTTATTTAACACTTAATTTTTCAAATAATCCCTCCATAAATCGCCTTCATTAGAACTTGAATAAAATTCGATCTGATTACTACCAGCATATTTTAAGTGTTTGTTATCAAAACAAAATGGAGGAATAATTCATCAGCGAACCGATAGATGTTCACTGTTGAACATAGGTCTCCCACAAAAAAGGGGGAATTGCCATAATCGTCACGCTTGGCACACGGATTGGCGATCGCAGTAGGTATTTGTGGTAATCAGAGGATGCTGCTGCCCATCTCCTGGTTTATCACTTAGTCGCTTTTTACGACACCCACGGGAAGATATGGGGTGGTACTATTCTTAGCCGGCAACATACGGCCTTAACGATTATTACTTAACACACGCGGAATAACTTTTAGTAATACCCTAACTATTATTTCGTTTTCATAAAACTGCAAGACCTTTTTATTTGCAGGAGTATTTATATATCAAATTTATAACACTGTAAATCAAATTAAAAGAAATTTCTTTAAATAGAGTACAGTACAAATAGAATAATCGATATTATAGTGATTCGATAATTCAGTTTCAAATACTATCAGGTCAGCGAAAGAAAATTACTAGTCGTTTAGATAACGAGGTACCCTGATTGACGGCCTACTAACCCGTCTTGATTAAACTGATCACTTTTTGCCTCTTATGAAAAGAACTCGACCAACGTGACCTGCCGTTGAAAATGAGTTTCGTATATAGATATTAGAGTGGTAAAACGGACAGAAGTACGTGATCGAACGGTTACAGATAAATCGTTCAGAGTTAAGATTACATATACGAAGTACTCTATTCGTATTTTTGTCAAGCGTCGGTAGTACATTTTTTGTTTTAAATAGAAACTAGAGATTTCGTTCCTTTTATAAATAGAAATATTTGTTATTGTAACACATTACACATCTCGTATGGGTGATAAATTTTGATATGTGGTATAAATTGTTAGTGATTTTATTTTTATACTATATTTAAAAAAGGCAGCGGTGAAAGTAAACTTGAAGACCAGACTCTTTAAAAATATACGGAATTATAACTGATGCTCTCTTTAATTCGAATCTTTTGTAGTTGGGGACGCAAAAATCTCTGAGTGTATTCTCTTATTAGTTTTATATTAGTTATGAATTTTATATCCTCTTACGTTTTATAAGAAATTGCCAATGTTTACCCTTCTATAAACATTTGTGAACAGATATGAACGCTAGAATAACAATTTTACAGAAACTCGAATACTCGCTAATTAGAAACTGTATAACTTAAATTAAACTAATTTTCTTTACTTTAGTTATCGAATTAATAGGAAAAGGTAACAGTGTATGTACCAGGGTTTTTATCATGACATAAAAAATATTTAAATATACACAGATGTCTTACTATAAGATGACGAGCTATAAGATGGCATACGTTTATGTGGTGAATGTTTAAACAGTGTCCACTAGTGAACTAACGAATGTTGATAATGACAATTGTTCGAAAACCAAGTTTGGTATAAAAGAATATAAACTCTTTAAGTCATTTAAAAATGTAGAAAGTATAAAAATATAAAATAATAAAAAAAACAATACAGAATTAATCGGTCTTATATTTTACACAAAGTAATGGTTTTACTTCTTTAACTAAAAGTCTAGTTTTTAAATTTTTCTGCATTTTTATTTTTATCTTATGTAATAAATATTTATATTTCGAGCTAGATAGAGTTTACAAAACAATTTTTATAGTGCGGAATATCGTGTATTTTAATACAATATAATGAGAAAATTATTAAGAAAGTGTTTTACCTATCTATTACACGGCAATGAGACTGGGAATATCAAAAAAAAATATAAAATTAAGATTTTAGTACTAAAGTATTCACCATACTTTTACGCATTATAAGCTGTAGCTACCACCCTCAAATTTGAAAACGAGTCATCAAACACCAATAAGTGTGTTGCGGTTGCAACTCTTGCCTCAATGAGTTTACCATCTTGGGCCACGTCGTCACTTAACATCAGGTGAAATGGTGGTCAGGCGCTGAACCTATACAGAATTTAAAAAAATCAAAGGCTATTTTAGAACGCAATTCCTTATAAGATAGTTTGGTTTATATCTTACTAATTTCGCTTCAAATGATTTTCAGTTATAGCCTATGGAATTTATTATAAACCAAATTATTTATCTGTTATCGTTTTTTCAAGGCCTCTTCTAGACGACGTCCTTTATGTAATCCATTATTAAAGCCAAATTAACAGAGTATCGGCTTCACATCAATCTTACGTTCTGAAAGTATGTGTTGATTAAAATATAGAAATGACGTATGATAAAAGCGTGAAATAAATAAAAATAAGTGATGACGAATATTCATGTGGTTCAAATAAAGATAGTATTGACCCTAAGGAAAATAAGAAGCTTTCTAAACATGTACAGACATCTACATGAAATGATTAATGGATAGAGAGAGTTACAAGGGTAGCGAAAAATGCCTACCCTATTAGAGACATAACAATCATATCTTCAAGTCTTATTTTATCTTAACAAGAACCTCCCAAGTTTTCATTGAATTAGTATAATAGGTAAAATAGTTTATTTATTTGGAAATGAAGCTGAAATCACTTCTTCAATTTAGTAGAATCCGTGCGTCCGTCCAGCCGTTCGACGTCCACTGCTGGAAATAAGTCTGCCCAAAGATATAAAGATTGTATTGCCATAATCGCCACGCCAGTCAGATGGAAGTAGTACTCAGAGGATGCCGCTGGTTATCCCTTAGTCGCCTTTTACTACACCCACGGGAAGATATGGGGCGGTACTATTCTTAGCCGGCACCACAAGGCAATTTGACACGTTAAATATAAAAATAAATATGATCCATAGTTCCTATTGATTTTTTCTTATTCAACAATGGAAATAGTAATTCCTACTGATAGAAGCAAGTAATAATATAAAGTAGAAAGCATAACAGTATTCGTGAATTGAAAACTATACATTGTTGTTAAAGCTACAAAGTGGTCTCTAATGGAATAGGGTTCGATCCCTTTAATGTAATTGGATCTGTCAGCAACAAGCAGGCAAGCAGGTAATTACTAGTCGCTTGCAACTATATAACGAAAATAACAGAGCACGATGCTCAAAGATATTCGATGCGTTTAATTTGTGCTTTTACATCCTATTGGTAAACAAAAATATTCAGTTACCATTAAATAAATCGACAAACCAACAAGGTATCAGAAAAGTAACCTAAAAGTTATCTGGTAAAAATAATTTTAATATTTATACGTATAATTTTCGTCGTATATAAATAATTTAGTATATTAAACAAACATATCTCATTTGTATATTTTAAAAACCATTTTTATTAGCTACTAGGAACTAATGTCGTCCTTAGTAGAAATTCGATCATGACTACTATTGAGAATTTCAAGCAATAAAAATGTTTAAAGTTTTTTTTATATTACTAATTAAAAAGAAAATTGAAAAAAAAAAAACCAAGGTAAAATATCTTGCGCTGTTTTATCGGTTCTTATTTATATATAGACTAGGTGTGACCACAGTCTCTGTCTGCGTGGAATTGCGTTTTTGTAAAGCTTCGAAGCTTGTACAGCTTCGATATTGAGACTTATTAGTATTTATATAATACTTAATTTTTACGGTATAACTCTTCCGCAATTCCACACCTATGCCTTAGAATTTTTTTACACGGTATAGGCACAGTGCTTGACCACAATCTCACCTGATGTTAAGTGACGATGTGATCCAGGATGGTAAACGCACTAAGCGTAGTTACTGGTTCTCAAGTGATGCTGCCGGAACACACCTATTGGTATTTGGCGACTGGTTTTTGAAGTTGAAGGTGGTAGCTACCCAGGCAGGCATTATTTTAAAATGCCCTACCACCATGTTATGGTTTCCTTACGTTGTTTTCCTTCGCCGAAAGCTCAGGCGATTTTAGAATTAGATAGGTGTGTTTGAACCTGCGTCCATATATGCGGAATCTGGGAGCACTATCCGTTGTGCCATCATCGCTTCATAATAGCAGACATGAAAAATGTAACTATATCTATTTCAATTGATTCAGACATATACGACCTCAATTATTATCATCACACTTATTAATTAATGAGATTTTAAACCTTTTGTAAAATGCTAACCATTTGGTATAAAAATCTTATAATTCCCGGTGTCGAGTAACAACCACTGTTAATTTACTGAGCGTTAGAAACAATTCCCTCATTATAATTTAATAATTATAGATGCTTCATAATATAACGTTCATTAGAATTTCGAAGATAAAACTTTTAAAGACTTCATTGTTAATTTCTGTTACGAACACGCTTTATTTATGGTGAATTTTACTCGTAAACTTCACGAACTTTCCAGAATAATTAGAGCGTTTAGTGTTTAATCCAAATTCTTGTATGCGCATGAATATTATAAAGTTACCACAATATACGAACGGGGATTGAAATATGGGATGGAAAAAATAACAGAAAGGTTTTGCTATAAAAAAATGCTAACGTCTCTTCAAGAGCATTTTAAAATGCAACTCGAGACTGGGAACTGGGATAAGCGATATTTTAAAGTGCAGTAAGGACGGATTTTCCTTGAATTCTTTTCAAAATAAAACCTTACAAATTGTGTAGTGTTACTGATTTTTACAGTAGGCAAGATTCGTAAATTTTAACTAAGCTAGTTTTCATTTTCTAATCATAAAGAAAATTTATGTACCAATCAGTAGTTCTCTCAATAATAATTAATTTATAATTGAGCAAAACATTCAGATTTTAAATAAAGATAGCCTTATCACATCCGCATTTGTGGACAATGGCTTAAATGAAATAATCAAATCTATACCAATATTATTGAATCATTCGTTTGTGTATTTGAACACTAATATCGTGAAAAAACAACTCGAACTTCGACGCTTCGACGCACGTTAGTTCATTTATTGAAGAAGGCTTTACGTTATATTACATACCACTTTGATTCTAAAGAGAGAAGCAGACACTTAACGCAGGTGAAATCGAAATGCACATGCGGTAACATAACTTTTAGTGAAACTTTCGTAGTATATCTTGAAGAGGTTACAAAAGAACCTTTAGTGGATGTTAAATTTTTTGCTATTTGAGCTTGACAAAATGACTGCAGTTAATCTGATAGTTGATAAAGAGTCCTAGAACGGTGACGACTGACGATGGATCAAAAATATATTGACAGTTGTCATCGTCATGCCGGCCTACATCTGCCAAAGCCAAAGCCTCTAGGTAGATCTGAAAAGGTGGGTTTTCAAACTTAAGGGCTAGCTACCCTAGCTACCCAGGCGGGCATTATGATAAAACGGCCTATCACCATGATATAGTTTCCTCGCGATGCTTTTCTTTTACGAAGGCTCTGGCTGATTTTTAGAGTTGAATAGGTGGACTCCAACCCGCGTCCGTTGACGCGGAATCCGGCCGCACTACTCACTGGGTCATCATCGCCTCATAAAGCGGTTTTCCACAAGTAATAGTGGTCGCAATCGAGTTGGACTAAATTGCCTTTAAACTCCGCTAACTGTGGATTTGCATTGTTTGATCTCGAAACGCAACACACCAAGATCTGCCATTAGAGTGGGTTTCTCACCATGTGTATGGGAATTGTTGGATATTTAACCAAAAGCCCTACCACCACGCTACCCTTGTATTGTTGAGAATCTGTTTTAGGTAATTTGATTACAGTATTTTATATAGAAGACTACATGTCTTTCCATTCATCCATTCAACCGAAAGACGTCCACTGCTGGGCGTAGGTCTCCCTAAAAGATCTCCACAACGACCGCTCCTACGCCACCCGCATCCAGCGGATTTGCGCAACCTTCACTTTAGGGTTTAAAGGGGCCTACCCACGCTGCCGTGTTCCGGTACGTGGCAGCCGTTCGAGAATCCATTGGCGCCATCGGGCATCGGGTCTACAAGTAATGTGCTCTTCTTCGGGCAATGTCGGTTACTATAGTTCTTCTGCCGATCTCCTCATTTCTGATTCGATCACGCACTGAAACTCCGAGCGCGCTGAGCCGAGCCTCTGTCATAGCCCTTTTTATAACTTTGAGCTTTTTAATTAGTTCCATTTTAAGCGACCACGTTTCAGTGCCATAAGTAATTGCAATACACACAGGTCGAAAACTTTTGTCTTGAGACACTGCAGTATTTGGGATGAGAAGATATTCCGTAGCATTCTAAACGCGGCCCAGCCGAGTTTCATTCGACGGCATGTCTTTACTAAATAAGAATAACGTTCTGAAATATTGCCATCTTATATTCGGTTGTTTGAAGGACATACAGCTGAACCTTATCTAAATATAGAGTACATATTCCATGATAGCATCTCACGTTAACTTTACGTTAATATGACGATATCGAAATAAATCAAAAACCGAACACAAAGAACGAAGTGTTTACCATAACATAGCACAACGCGTCCCTAAATCATAACACAATAAAATTTATAGCGAGCGGAAGGTCCGGCCTCAAGTGCTGATAAATCAAACACATTTTCTTCGTGTGACTGTAAAGGAAAATCTTTCTAGCAAATATAGCAGACAAGAACGACAGCGTTATTTATCTTACTTTACGTGTAAACGTAGTTGGTCCGGTGACACAGTTTTTTCAGAGATATTTTTATCAGAATTAATCCCAATATATAAAACATAAACATGGTATGATGTTTGGTGTAAGTTGTTAAATCTACTATTAAGTTAAGCATATAAATTGAAGTGATAAATGTAGATAGTTTATAGTCACCCCGTTTCTTTAACAGTACCTTTATTTTAAGAACAGAAAGAATAATAATTTAGTTCGGAAAAATATTGTTGCAAAATTCAAAAATTAAAAAGTTACAATTAAAGATCTGTAAAAAGATATGATTTAATATAATCGCACAAAATTATCAGACACTGAAAGTTTCAATATTTTCAGTCATATCTTAAATAGGCCTAAATTTAGTATCTGATATAATTATATCTTCTCAAAACTAAATTTTGATACCGTATACCAACATACAGAAGTGTGAATACTTTTTTTAAACTATATAGGTTTAGTACTTTGACCACAATATCACCTGATGTTACTGTGTGGTCCAGGATGGTAAACATTTTTTTTTTCTAATCTATCTAATGCTGTTGACCGGAAGGGCCTTTACAACTTCACCGAACTTTGTGGGCGAGTGCTGAAGGCACTCAGCTTCAAAAGGTAACTAGCACAAGGGATCGAACTTCAGCTAATTTTAATCCTAGCTAATCCGTATATTTTTTATATTCAACATAAAAAAGGTTCCTTACAAGACCTATGTACTTGCTTGTTGCATGCAGGTGTGTGTGTGCGGTGTTGTGCGTGTAATGCTCAAGGCATGGTCAGTGTCACTGTTTCGCGCTGGCGGCGACGTCAAGAGCCTCCTTATTTGGGGAACGAGACACGTCTTGGGTCGCCGCCGGAGCTGGACGCGAAGAGTGTCTGGGAGCAAAATTAGCCGCCTGTCCCTGGCGGCGGGAACGGCGGTTTCGCGGGCGTGGGCGCTGGCACGGATATTTCCTCGGGTGATGGGGAAAGATCCTATTTGCGGCGGTGATTTTATCATCGGGGTCGGTATGGACGTTTAACGGTCTCCGCAGCAATTTCGGAGCTAACGGATCAGTGGAAAGGATGGTAAACACACTAATCCTAGAGCTATATACTCTCAAGTGATGATGCTGGAACATTCTTATTGGTGCTGGTCGATAAATGAACTGAGCTACCATCGCTAGTATACCATATTAGTTTTAAAACATACCTTTTTAAGTTAAAAACAAACCCGACGTCAAAAGTACATACTAACACCGATATATCCTCTGTTTTAATACCATGAGACAATAGGACCAACTCGGGAGTGTACTCTTTCGCAATTTTTTTTTTTTCGATGTTCAAATTGATGGAGAAAGCGCGTAACTAACTTACAGACGAATTGATAACCACCTACTTTTTGAAATCGGTTGATTATATATTGCCTATATTCCTCGGTAATAGAATAACTTTCTACAGGTGAAAGAGTTTTGAAAATCGGTTAAGTAACTTTTGAGCTTATCCACAACAAACAATTTTACCTCCTTACATAAGAAAGTATCCCTTACCTAGATGACTAAATAATGCATTAACTTGGTGACATGTTTTATAAAGTCAATATGTAGTACAAATATTTAATTTTAGAAATGATCGAAGTCAAATGTTTGATCGAAATATAACTCCTTGATTAAAGACGATACACATTACGCAGGGGTTACAAACATTTTTATCTGGCGCTTGTACGAGTTACGTATTTATTTCTTCATCGGCTCGCTGCGATCCTGTTTACTTTTATTTCTCGATTATCCGACCGTTTCGCTATTGCCTAAACTCGTAAATTCAAATCAACCAACAAGATACAGCTAATCTTTTCGCTTCCTTCCAAATAAATAATTATAGCAATGAAACATACTAGTTCATAAACGATACTAGTTAAGACTACCGTATTTCTTTGTCACAATAACTAAGAAATAGGAACCTAAGTTTTAGATTAATTTTGATGTGGTTTTTCTTAATTGCTACACTGTTAGTATTTTAGATTTTTTTCTTTATTAGAAGATAGTCAAACATGACTTAGACGATAATTACGTTTAGTTGCAGTAAAATATGGCGAGGGAAGTACCCATGTTTTGATACGAAACACCTAATAAAAAAACTCTTAAGGGTGGAAAAAAATCAAATTACAGCTAAGTATACGGAACATACGGAATACAGAAATTAAACATAAATATATGGACGTTAAATAAACTGAATATAACAATATTTTTAAGTTAATATTTTAAAGTATTTTAACGACAGTAGAACAAAATGGCAGAACAACAAAAACATGGTCAAAAATTAAAGTAAATAAGTAAGTAATAATTTTTTTAGACTAAAAAAGCATACAATTTTCAGACATTATTTCACAAAAAAAAACAGACGTTCAGTATTATTCGTATTTACGCACACTATCAAATGTAATCAAAATTAAATCCCTTTACAGATTTTATAATTTATATGAAAATAATAAATACATTTAACGAATAATAAATAAAAAAAAAACAAAACTGTACGAGAAACACCGTCGCACTGTACAGAATAAATAATTTATTAAGGACAAGTTAACAAGGGTCTCATAAAGAAGGCAAAAGGTCGGCTATTTGTTTTCAGCGAAGGATGGCTCACCCCGCTTTGTTATTTACAGTTTGCGAGAGTTGCAGAGGACACGGGACGCCCCACTACCCACAAAACAACTTAAGTACTACAGCGACTATCTTGAATACCTTCGCAGGTAGAAATAATGATGAAAAGTTTTTTTTTCTATCTGATGCCGATGCTATTTATAATCTTTGGCATAATGGCAATTCATTACCTATGATACAAATAATCTCCTATGATTGATAACAATTACATCATTATCTATCTGATTGATTGCGATGAGGTTTAAAAAGTAATTGTCGATGGCTCAGTTGTGTCGGATTGTGACTATTTTTTAAATAGTAATAAAAATGTATGAAGTAGATTTTAAGTAATTATTTTAAGAACAATATCTAACAAAATTATAATTTATGAACTATTTTATAAAATCATTCATTTATTGCTTTATGAAATATTCTCGTTTTCCGAAATGTATTATAACAATTCTTAAAACAAGTTGTTTGATATAGTATAACTACAAAATGTTACAAATGAATTAAGTAAAATAGGAAACCAGCTTTGCAGTGAAAAAGACTTCTATAAAAAATCAGCTTTTAGTATGGCAAAAGAAAAACAATGTATGGAGACTTTATATGTAGTTTTATTATATGTGACATTGTGGCAGCAACATGTGAATTATGGCGGAAACGCGACAACTTCCGTTAAAACTACGATCCCCATATACCTACACAGTTATTTTCAAACAATTAATGTGAAGCGATACAATAGAATCAGACTTTAAAATATCAATCTGTTAGAAAAAGTTTTAGAAAGTGAAGTGATTTCACATCACTCTAAAATCAGTCTGAGCTTTCAATGAAAGAAAATATCTTAAGGAAACTATCGTATTGTAGTAGGGTATTATTTAATAATGCCTGCCTGGGTAGCTGCTATCCTCAAGTTTGAAAACCTGTCACCAAATACCAATAGGTGTGTTCCGGTAGCATCACTTGAGAACCAGTTTCTTTATGGCTAGTGTGTTTACCATCCTGCACCACAACGTCACTTAACATCAGGTGAGGTTTTAGTCACAGCACTAAGTCTGTACATTGTAAAAAAATCTAACAACAACGAATTTAATACTGTTTAACATTATTTATTTTGAGGTATATGACATTTTACCACGAGACTACGATGACTACTATTACAATAACGTCCTATAAAATAAAAAAACAAAACAAATAATATATCACCTTTATTTTATAGATCTAACTTAAAATATAATTTATAAAAATGATTAATTGCAATTACTTTTTTTTATTACAATCGATTTATTTGATTAATCTAACCAACCACATACTTGCATGATTTTAGATTATTCGAATACTCTAGTAACTTATTGTAAAAAATTTGATGTAATGCAAATATACAGAATGAAATTGAAATTAATGGCAATAATTAAATAGGAGCTTGTACTTATATTCAGAAATATTTTAAAATAAATTTAGTGGCAAAGTGCTAAATAAAACTATTAAAAACATGCATTATAAATTCAATTAAAATACCAAAAATCGCGTAGCCGTTTTGCAGCGATCGATATCCCGGAAACTATGTAGGTAAAATTATCAATTGATGCGCGCGAGCGGGAGTGGGGTCATCGACCCCTGACCACTTATCGCACAGTTTTGATACTTCAATTATATATTTACAATTAAATCATTTTTTTTTTACTATATTATTTTTCCTTTGTACTTATTCAGAATCATAATTATAAGCTCTCATTTAGTTATTGCCATTGATTTCAAAGTCATTCTGTACATAATAACATCATTATTATTATTATAACAACAAAGTCTTCATTAATTTTTGTTATTTGCTTTATACTATAAAGGCTTTTATCTTACCATACAGAAAATTGTCAATTGTACAAATTTAATAAGTAAATAATAATTTGAAAACAATAATACAGACATACTCGTGTATAATTTCTATACTCACGCGTTTTTGACTTATATATATATATATATATATCCGTAATCAGATTAAAAAACGCGTAAACATTAAACAAGAGGAAACGTTTAACCCACAAGATTCTACGTACAGGTATGTATATTTCATCATATCATTATATTCTTGACATAAACTTCCACAGTGAGCGCTCTCGTTTGCGATACGGCGCCATTGTAACAGCACACCTTTGAAGATACCTCGCCTGTGCCTTTTTGCGGTCTGGTAACTACTAAAGCGTACTGTGTAACTTAACTACCAGTACAGCTAACTATTCAGAATTGTAAGTACAATGTAGTTCGATATTTTATAAGAAAAGATCATATCGTAATAATTTACGCTTCATTAAAATCTTTAATTGTAAAAAATATGATATGTTAAATATGGCTGTGTGAATAATTAATGGATACTTTATTCACATATTTTAGATACGTACAAGCAAGTCTAACGCTACCGTACATTATACATTTTCTAGCTGACGACCTATAATATACAAATAGGTTCGTATTGTTTACCAAGTACATTCGACGCATGTGTACTAAACTGCCTCGGTGGAGCAGTTGTATTACAGTACGACTGTCGTTCTGAGGTCTCGTGTTCGATCCCCGGGTCGGGTAAAGTGATATTGAGTTTTTCTACTCAGTATCATCCCGAAGTCTGGAATTTGTGCCCGATATGGCGACAGGCTCGCCCCCTGTCACATCTGGGGACGGAACTAAGCTCGGCGAAATATGGGTGGTGTAGTTCGCTATTTCACCTCTGTCTAACTCTTTGGGGATAACAGGCGTGAGCTTATGTTATGTGTACTAAATTATAATATAACAAAATATACATACATTTATACATTTCATTGCTATAAAAATATAAATAAGAATATATATACTATCTACTAACTAACAATCGAAATATTGGTGACTTTTATATTTGAATGTGGTGATTGATAATCGGAACGGCTTGAAAATGAGGGTTTGCACCTTAATAAAAAATTTCAAGAATATGACATGAATAAGAACATTTATTACTTCTTAGTTTCTTATAGGGATCTGTTATCCGTGTATGAGTTTCTCTCCATGAGATAAAAATAATATTAGTTGAATGAAGTCTATTTATTTAACTGTTAGTTAAACTTAAAGAAGTATACTAAAAGAAGCTTAACAAAAATTATCATACTCTAGACAAACAATGAAAAATGATATAATGTATTATATACTGGGATTTGGAAAAACAAGCTCCGCAAAATGCCTGATACCTATACATTTCACCCACCTCATTTGGAAAGCATTGAACCATCTTCGTATTCCATATTCATATTCATATTCATATTGATGTAGAACAAACAAATGTGGCTTCAGAAATAAAAGTGTAGCTCTATATAATCCCACGCCATGCCACGGTCTTGGGAGTACATAGTAAATATCTTCCTATCTCTGTCTCTCTCTCTCTCTCTGCCTTATGGTTGTTACACAAAAGTAGACTTTTTAGTTTTAAATTCAACCTTCGTCATGACAGAAAAAGTTTTTTTTAATCAGCCTCATTTCCGAGTTTAATACCCTAAAACTTTTCACGGAAATTTTTGAAGCGCATAAATTATGTAGAATTCCATACACCATGATCGCAGTAATTACAAACTATACAATATTAATAATAATGTATAAGATAAATACATGCATTCAGACACATATAAATTGATAATGGCTTGGCTGTAGCTGAGAATAGAAACTTTTTTTATACTGCCATAGTATTAGCGTTTGAACTCAATCACATCTGATGTTAAGTGACGATGTAGATTTTGCGGGGTTACAGAAATTTCGTGTCTGCTAACTGGGTCTCTAATTCCATGCACATGGCGGAAATACCGGTATAGGAACCCATTTGAACCCATGATGGCGTAGTGGGTAGTGCGGTCGGATTCCGTGTCAATCGACGCGGGTTCTAGTCTATGCAACTCTAAAAACCAACCTGAACTTTAGGTGAAAGAGAACATCGTGAGGAAGCCATAGCATGGTTGTAAGGCATTTTCTAATAATGCCAGCCTGGGTAGCTATCATCTTTAATTTTGAAAACTTCGCCAAATACTAATAGTTGTATTCCGGCAACATCACTTGAGAACCACTATCTAGTCTAGGCTTAGTGTGTTTACCACCCTAGACCATATCGTCATTTAACATTAGAAGAGATTGTGGTCAAAGCACTGAACCTATACAGAGTAAAAAATGTCCTCCCAAGATGTTGACCAGCAAAATAATACTTATTGTCTGTCCAAAAATCTCATCGTTCTTGGACTGAACTGGGATTTAAGAAAATATGAAGTGCAGATGTGATGAAGAAATTATTGAAAAAAACGGCTCTTCGCGTGTTAACTATTTTCCAACTCGACGTTTCTGCTGGGTTATACCAACCATAGTTACCGGCTCACTGGCAATGCGCGGTGTCGCCTGCTGCACTGTGAGGTAGTTTGTTGGACTACCTCCATCTGGTCTTTATATTTCTTATAGTCACAGCACTATGTCCACCTACGATGCCTGTGACGATAAATCGTGAGCCTTGATGTTTCCTAAAACCGAATTCCGCGCAAAGGAAAATATGGAAAACAAAATATTAAAAAAAAAATTAAGCTATGTTAACGAGCTCGTAAAACATTTCATGTCAAACCTAAAAGAATTTACCTTTCTTGGCAACTAATTTACAATTTAAGATTGGTAGCTAGGCAGTTGTCCCACAAAAAATGTCATACAACCATATTATAGTCTCATCACAATGTTATCCTTCGGCGAAATTTTCAAATAATTGCAGATTAGGGTTCGAACCCACGTCAATCAACGTGGTATCTAATCATATCAATACACATGTCTTCAGACATAAACATAAAAATGCAATTCAGATGCAATCTAAAATCAAATATAAAAAATTAATTTTAAATCTATTTAATCTCTAACATTCTATCTTTGTTACAGTACTAGGATACAATAAATAACTGAAGCTCTTATATAAATACGAATAAATATAAAAGTAGAAAACTCCTTTTCCTGTGTTTAGTCTTATCAAACACTATTTATCTCGCAAATTTCCCGCCCGCCGTGTTCTGTAAACGTAATTCTCATGTTGAATAAGAGCAAACATGTGAAATTAGCTGGAGAACATACGAGAAATGCGCGACACATAGACTTGCGTGCTGCGAAATTGCCAGACACCAGAAACTCTTTTGCAAAAAAACGGGCACCTAAGGAAATTTACGTTCTAAGGTCGATTTCAACCAATTTTATTGAGTTTAATTGTTTGACGTAGTCTGTATACTTATAATTGTGTAAATTAATATGCGTGCAGTGGAATCTTCCTCAAGAGCAGTCAATACGGGCTATGCATGTGGAATTAGGACTTCCGTTATGTAGCAGTACGCAATTAATGTTCCATTTTCTATGGAAACTAACTCCATAGGCTCGGTGGTATTAACTACTCCCCAAAATATAACGGAGCCTCTGTTACATGGAGTGATTTCTTCGAAACACACTTCCGCAAAGCGTTTCCGTGGTCTTCGCAACCTTTACCGACATCGGTCCTTTTATTTTATATCAATAGATGGCGAACAGGCAGACGGCCCATCTGATGGTAAATGGTTACCGTTGCCTATGGACAACTGCAATACCAGGAATATTACCGATGCGTTGCCGACCTTAGAGAGCGTCTCCACACAAAGAGATTCTAGTTTCATCAAAAACAATACTTTGTTCCAGTCCTCCAGAGTCCATAACACACACAACAGTTTCTCACATTGGCAGCTAAAAGCCTCCTCCTGACCGTTCATAAACTAACTTCTACTTCTCTTACTTTTTCAAACCCCTTCTTGCGGTTTACACTTGACGCCTTATGATTCCTCAACGCCTGACTTACCAAAACACGGTCATCTCGTGGTTCTGTGCATTATTTTCTTTCTGTCGCTGGTCTTCTTTTAACTGAACCGATTTCTTAATACCTTTGCCAAGTCCTCTGGACAGTTGAACGTATAACACTTAGCCAGTGAAACATAGGTTTGCTAACAACTTTCTTCAAGTAGGACTATAATTTTACTGGTCCTTATCGCTTTATCAGTCATATCACAAAATGGTATTTAATTTAAAAAGAAAGTTTAGATTGTTTTATTTGCAGAAAATATCCAAAAAGTTTTAAAATTTTAGTAATCAGCAAAAAAAAAACTGTTTCAGAAATTCGCGCTTTTAGTAAATCAATTTTATAATGATAATCATTTTTCTTTTTTCAAATTTTACATTTGGAACATAAAGTCTCATGCCAGGATGCTTCAAACGATCAATGACATCGTCAAATTCATAAAACCTCTTTCTTGTAGTATTCATTGAAATCGAAAAGAAAATCTAAAGTGCCCATTTTTTTACAAAAGGGTTTATAAATATTTAAATCAT
This sequence comes from Samia ricini, assembly GCA_014132275.2. Lineage (NCBI taxonomy): Eukaryota > Metazoa > Arthropoda > Insecta > Lepidoptera > Saturniidae > Samia > Samia ricini. Next base: position 24,581,795 of record AP028159.1, on the reverse strand, counting down.
AGTAAGATAATTTCGAAACGTGCCCAGATAAATTCACAATAATATGTATAGTCTCATGCCTTACCTTTATTTTTAATACCTTTTTTAATTTTTAAAACCTTTAATATTTTAATCCCTTTTTAAAATATAATCATATTTTTTACTGTTTTAAAATTATATCTACTTTAACGGGAATTAGCCCAGGAATAACACTAAGAAGTATATGTAATGCTAATGAAAGACATATTAAAAACAATCATTTATAATATTTTTCATTCAATTAGACACGATACACGATTAGAAACGATAAGGATTTTTTTTTTATTATGTGATTCCATATTATTATAACTATGAGTAATGAAGTAAATGGTATTTGACAGTGTTTCCATTAATTGCTTAAAATATAATAATATCAGGCGCTTTGATGGACGTCGTAAGTAGCAAAGGTGGGCGAGTACTTGCTAAATAATTCAACCGCTCACCGTCAAACGTGTCCAACGCTTTGAAAAGGGTAAGGACACGACCCCCACTTCTAATAACAAAAAAATACTACATTATTTCAACTTTTATATATTAAAACTACACCATTCTACATTTGAAGAGACAATTATATTACACTAGTCAATAGTGGTTCGAGAAAGATTTGATGTTATCGATCGACCATAGTAGTGGCTATAGTTTTTTATAATTATTTCTAGTTATTTATTATGTCATTTATAAATAACTTGAAGAGCAATATTTAAATGAATGAAAGTATTTATTGATAACTCATTAATTTAAAGAAAATCAATATTTCATTCTTTATTATTAAAGAGCTTATATATTTCAAATAAAATGAAAAATGTATTTATGATTTTTTTTTTGGTAACTACGTTTTCATTATGTGGTCTTTAGGATGTTTGTTTCCCACGGTTACTGTAAGCTCTACCAGTACCATACGTTTTAATTTTCTGATAATATTATTAGCAACTACCCTCGACTAACTCACTAACGAAATTCCTATAAAAGCGCGCTGCAACTATAAACGTGAAGCAAGCTAGGATCCAATTCGCGAGAGAGTTGTATACTCAGGTAACTGCCAAGCCAAGGTTCGTACCATTTTGGTAGCCCTTGTGCTAGTTACCTTTTTGCGGCTGAGTGCCTTCAGCACTCGCCCCCAGAGTTCGGTGAAGCTGTTAAGGCCCTTCCGGACAACAGCATTACCTAGGTTAGTAAAAAAAGTGAAGCAGTGTTTTATCGACGTGTCTTCGCGTTCGGGTCTGGGTTATCAAGTCGCTCATGCTGAATGCCCGGATCGGCGTGGCGGAGCACCACGGCCGAGCACCGCGCCCGTCCGTAAACGAACGTACGGGTGTGAGACACTCCGTACGGTGTTGTTATTTACTGGGGTTTATTGTTGGTAATCGGTTCCTGTTGATCTTAACTGATCCAACACTAAATTATTTATTTTTATAATTTAAATTTCACTTCGTATGTAACAATATGAATAACAATTTGAACAAATTACGTAATATTAGAACGGACCCTAATAGTGAAATTAAATTACCAAAAAATATGACAACCGATACGTTTATATATAAACCAATCCATAAATAATATTAAAACTTACGACAGAACATGGTTATATAATACCAATAATTATATTTCATAAATACATCCCTACAATAACCTCAATAATACGTAATACGTTCGGAGGCTCGTAAATATCATCGTGATGTGAGTATTTCACTCACCATCTGCGTAATATATTACATGAAAATGTTTGCGCCGGTGACATACAGAACTATGCGATATATTTATTGCTTACTCACGGTTAGGGCGGCATCACACTACTGTGCAAAGTATTATCCAAGAAGGCCTTACTTAAATTAGCGTCACGTGACGTTAAATAAATTTATTAGTATAGACCCATTACTAAGCTGTCGAGAATATGTATGTACATATCTAAATGTATTAACACAACGCCGCCTTCCATGAAGTAGGTTACGCACATACATTAACAAAAAACACTTCGTTCTAATGAAATCCATCAACGAGTTATTTGTCAAATCTATTATTCCGTATTAATTTAGGCATCGCGATAAAAAATTGAAATGAGAAAACATTAAATTACAAAACGTTTTTCATTAGAAAATGAAATAATAATACGCTTAATTTGTTTTATAAGTTCCATGTAATAAAAGTATTATATTTATGTTGACTGATTTATTTCCGCGTACAGATAGATTAAAATCTGGAATTTTTTCCCCGGGGTTACTTAATTTATGTAGTCATTAAAGGATTTTTAGGGAATTTAACATTATGGAAAGGCTTCTAAAATAACTACTGAAGTTAATTAATGGAAACTTGTTTATATATATTCATTCTGAATTAATAATACTAAATTAAAAAAATATTCTTATTAATCCAACATTTTGTTCTAGACTTAGTGTTAAGTAACAAATGTTAGTACTATGAATAAATTGCAATAGCTAATGAACTATAAAAAGTGTAATTAACTTCTAGTTCCCGCTGATACAACACAATACAGGAAAATCAATGCCAATTGTGTGTTGGAGTCATACAGCAAAAAAATAGGAGAAACTTATAATATTCACTCTAATACCATAACAAATTATTGTATTAAACTTTACAATTTAATTGTTTAAAAGGATAAAAAAAGTAAGAAAAGGAATCGAAAACTCTTTCAGAGGAAATATTCCTACGCTATGCAACATGATTAAGTGAGCTGCCGTGAAAAATAGTAACCATGTACCGCTTTCATTATCATCTCTCTCTTTAAAATGATGAGAGTTGGCAGACTTCCCGCAATGGTGGAAGCAGCTAACTCAGTTACCTTATACGTGCTTTGAATTATTCCCACTTACCACTAGTTACAGAATAATCTTAGTATTTTATATGGTTAAAGAAATTGATGTAGTTTGTTCAGAATAGTAACGACACTCGTTTTTAATATTTTTAATACGTATCAAAAAATGTTCACTTTTTTGGTTTAACTAGTTCGTCTTATTTATCGTAGGGTAAACCAAGTACAAGGATGTATTTTTAGCGCTTGGTAAATTTGCTTGGATTTTAATCTTTCCAACTTACTTCTAGACATTTTAGACTCTCTAGTAATTTTTGTTCGATTAATATTCTCGTACATCTTAAAGTAATAGATAGACTTGACGAACGGAATGCAATTATTTAACAAATTAGTTCTTGAGAATCATATATAATATGCATTATAACATCAAACACGACCCTTTCTACGATTTAACCAATTACTTCACGACAATCACAGTTCGATAAATAATGGACACTGTCATTAGCGTTACCTATTATTACTTAAATTTAAGCTTACAAATAAACCTCAAATTTTGCTTTCAGGAGTCTATTATAACATTTATCAAAATGTCTGTATACTAAATACAAAAACACTTTGAAACTAATATATATTGCTGGAGCTTTGTCCTGTTTCAAAAGACGGTATAGTCTTTATTACAAGCCCAGTCTAGGTACATACATATTAACGACTAGCTGTCTGTCCGCGGCTGCGCCCGCGTTTCATATATTCTTAACTGCGTTTTAGTTTTTTTACTTGCAACCCCTAATTATTTGCCTAAATAAAATGTAGTACTAAGATAAAGTAAAAATAATTTCTCGTAAAATTGCCCATAAATCTGTGCATTGAATCGGATTTCATTTATTTTTGTTATAAGTTTTATTTTTTTTACGCGGAACTCTAATTATTTTCGAACCTAAGTTACCTGGAGTAACTTCAGCTATCTACAAAAAAAAAAGTCCCGTCCAAATTGGTACAGCCGTTCCGGAGATTACCAATTACAAACAGACAGGCAGACAGACAAAAATTGTATTTTTGCTACAGGTATAATATACATTCATATCTATTTAGTAAAGAAAAAAAATTTTGACATTAAAAACAGTCACTTCAATTTTATTTATTAGTATAGATTACAAATTTTGTAACATTTATTGTTCTAAATTTTTTCCCTCTACGAGTACATAGTTACGAGTATACAGTGTAGATGAACATTTTTCAAACGCTTGGGTTTCCTTACGATGTTTCCCTTTACCATCAGGAGATAACATAAATAATAATTAAAGTCAAAAACGTTCACCAAGTTCGGAAAAGTTATGTTACATACAATTCTGCAGATAATCTATTTATAAAGTCTGTATGTTTAGGCAAAACTACTTGAACAACATATTGCATGCCATAATCGTGTCAGATTGCAATGATTAAAGTACTTCCTTCACTAATTCTTAGTACTCAATGGCTTTCGATGTGGTATTAAAGTCGGTGACTTGGCTGCGAATACTTATGAATAACACATTTCCCCGTAGTTGCTCATAGATTGCACTTTACTTGTCTTTCATATCATGCAGTCACTTTTTCAAACCAATATCGGAATCTTGCACATAGTGTTAGCAATATTACGTGAGCAAAAATTTATGGACATTTTTAAATCAAAATCAAAATCAAAATTTATTTATTCAATTTAGGCCCTAAGTAAGTAAATAAGTAAATCAGTAAGCAAAGCCCTTCCCCCCCTTACCCTTACGAAAGCAGTGATATAACAGGTTTTGAAAAAAAAAAAACTAAATTTAATATTGTAAATTATGCATATAATTTTTAAACTTTTCTTGTCAGTTAAAAATAACAAAAAAAGAAACACAAATAATATTCTCTACCCCGTTTCTATTAGTTTAAACGTTTAACATTTATAGTTTTTATTGTAATAAATATTTACGATATTAATACAATGGTACTGAATTATAATATGCAGAAACGTATCTCATAATCTCGCAGCGCGCAAGCACGTGGAACTGCAGCGCATTACTCTCATGTCCTCTGGCAAATTTCGCATGTTTACTCTTGTTCAACGCATACATACTAGTACTTGACTAGTCTAAATATTTAAAGGTAAATAGTTTTGACTTTACAAAATGTTTTTACTGTCTTATTTTTTCATATAATAAAAATATATGACAATTTCGCGATGTCTATACTTCTATATAAAGAGATAAAATGATTTTTTCTTTATTAAGATAAACTCAGAAACTACTTATCACCAAATAGGTAACATAGGCTATATACATCGTAGCCTATGAACGCCTGCAACACCAGAGGTATCACGTGCGCGTTGCCAACTCTTTTAACAAAACTTATCAACTCAATTTCTCCTACTTTGATTTTTTTTTTGTTTGGTTGCTATTAACGTGCTTTACAGATACCTGTTATAAATCTAATAATTCACAAGGATTATACTTGTATTATATTATTAACGAATCATCATATAGATAAAAGAATCACTTTAAAGTGTTACATCACCTGATATTTTAAGCCAATCTTCCTTTGAATTGTATTTTAAATCCATCTACGCCGTGAATATGAGCACACCAATCTATCATGGCCGGCTGTTCGTCGACATATATTAATGAAGTGCGAATAAATTTGTAGATAACGATCGAGCCGGTACTATTTTTCTCGATACCTTAAGAGTTTTGTTTGATAGTTCTAATACTATTTTCAACAGATAAAAAACAAAATCTTTATCAGAAGCAAAAAGAAGTTTACGCTCTGCTTTTAAAGACTTTTATATATATGATCACCGTTCATCGTGCGTTTCCCTTACAATTATGAGGCTCTCAGCTTTCTCGGATGAAACTGCGAAATTCATTACTTACGTAGAAAGCCTACGCTTTTATCTCGAAAGATGTGCTTTTGTAATCACATTACGCAAATGAGAGCTCGAAAATTCACGGTTGGTTCGAGATAAGGTCGTGATCCCGACAAATGTCCCTTACACTCCGCGACAGCTAAATCACTTTTGATATGTTTGCGTACTGTGATCTGTGATACATTATAACATAATCTTCACATCGTAACACTTTTAAATTAATTACTTCGAACAATTTATGTCGGAAAAGTATACTTGTACATATGTTTAAATTATTGTAAAATTTTAAAGATTACCATTTGTTAATTTAGTTGTTTAAACAGAGTTAAAACTCGACAAAATTGCACTCATTACCATTTGGCGAGTTTGGCAGAAGCGCTACGTTCCGTAGGAAAGTAACTCCATTTCCTGTTACGTGCTACAGCGTTGATCGTAGCTATAGTTTGCATCGCTACGAATACCTTTATAGCTACAAATAACACTTATATTGCTGTTTATTTTCAATTATCTCTTATTGTCATTTCTATGGAAGATAATAAACACGGAATAATAAGCAAGTTGGATTAGACACTTTCTAAGATAATTTTAATAATTTTATTAATTTGTAATGAAATTAATTCTTACTACATTTATTCATTCTTACAAGTCTTATAGAGTCAACTTATATTGTATGTCTGCTATAGAAAACTATAATTCCACACATAAATCAAAATATTGAATGCTATTTCATTATGTGCACTTAATAGCTCACCTTAATAGCTTAACTGCCTCGGTAGCGCAGTTGTATTACATACGACTGCCGTTCTGAGGTCTCGGGTTCGATCCCCGGGTCGGGTCAAGTGATATTGGGTTTTTTCTACTCAGTATCATCCCGGAGTTTGGAATTTGTGCCCGATATGGCGACAGGCTCGCCCCCTGTCACATCTGGGACGGAACTAAGCTCGGCGAAATGTGGGTGGTGTAGTTCGCTACTTCACCTCTGCCTAACCCTTCGGGGAAAACAGGCGTGAGCATATGTATGTATGTAATAGCTCAAATAGCAATAAAATTTTAACAATAGAAAAACAATTGAAAGCTCGCGTAAACACTAGGTTGGTGCTTCACCGGTTTTAACATAAGGCAAATACGGAAATTTACTAATGAAATTGATATTTTTAACCCCTTGAGCACTTACCTGGCGTTTACGCCAGCTTTCCATTGTTTTCCTATTGTCTTATTTTTATGGGTACTCGACGCATTAATATCAGTTTTATTATGCCTTGAATATAGAAAGATAGCCCTTTTATATGAAAATATAAAAGCCGTTTAGGAGGAGTTTAATCACATACACCGCACAGAAGATATATAAAGATTATAACTAGAAAAAAATATGATAATTTTAAAAACTTATTTCTAATTATCAGCCACCAATTAGTTATTAATGATGGAATTATTAGCCATTAAACATGATTATATTGATAATTGATTGTATCGATAAAATTAAAAACGAAGAAAGATGGCGGCGGTTAAGTTTCATCTGTAACGTCGGCCTGGACTCGTGAAATGGACAAATGAAATACGATTTGTTTGGTCACCCGCGTTCGTACTGATCTCACATTTATTCACAACTTATGCAGTTAATACCATTACATAGAAATCTCTACCTCATTAAGACAAAGCAAAGGCAAATGTTTTATTCAGTCTACACGGTAAAACGTCTAACCCAACTAATTTAACTTTTAAAACCGGTGGCAATTGTTCGATTCAGAGGTTTCTTTAATAATGGAAGCTGTCGTTCGACTCGGGAAGCAATTAGGATTACTTCAATCCTCCTTTAAGTGTACGATTCTATGAGTATTATAATGGATATGATTTATTTTTTTAACCACATGTATTCCATAACTAAGTTCATACTGTGGGTTATAATTTTAGTTCCTACTAGTAAGGGCCTGCAACTTTTACTTTATCTTGATTAAATTTGGAATGTCCTGATTTGGTTTTGTTTTTCATAGCCTATAATTTACCAAAAGATATATACTTCCCGTATACCAACTCTATGAATTTATTATTTATAATTTGTAAAAAATATATTGATATTTTTATCAATCACTTATTAACATGTACTTCATGCAAAAAAAAAATCATAAAGATCCGTCAACCCATTTTTGAGTTAAAACCGAACAGAATCTTAATTTTATCTTTCGATTTTAATTTTTTTTATACCTTTCCGTATAATGAAGTTTCATCATAATCCTGTCTGGCTGTTTTCGAGTTTAATTCGGATGTACACACAAAAAGACAAAAAAAACAATTAATGTCAGATTCGAGATTAGTAGCGGCTAAAATAAACATATGTCATTAAAAAATTAAATGTACAGATATATTATTGGTATATATAAAGATAATCTACAAATCAATACTGATCAATAGTGATCAAATAATTCTCATTCAAGTAGAAATATTTTGATATTTATAAACCTATTTGCAAAAAAAAATAAAAACAAATTGTTGAAATTGATGAAATCGCTCGAATATGTGATAATTTCAATTTAGGCCAAGTAATAACTGAAGAAAGCTTTTCAATTTAGTTAGTGTTGATAGTGAAAGCTTTACAGCTTGAGGGAATCGTTCAACAGCGGGTTTAGTAAGGATTTTCGAATATCGGAAATGTCTTTTATTCTTGACGCTTTTGCGAGTAAGATGATTTTTATTCGGATATATCTTGGGTCTCCAATATTGTTAAGGTTGTTTTTATTATAGAAATAATCTAACACCCCTACGATGAATATAATTTTGCGTTTGACGCCGGGGAGAAAAATTGTTATGTGCATGAAAATTTCCCTTTACACATTTACAAGATTAAATTGCAAATCGATAAATAACTATATTTGTCTATGTTTAAGCCGTATATTTTAATAAACATTTGGATTTTCATATTAATATACAATTACTATAACTTGTAATAACATAGCATACTTCATTTATCAGGTCTGTAATTGTTTTGACTTATTGGTATACATTTAAATCTTTCAAATTAACATATGTAATGGTTATCCACATAAAAAACAAACAAATAAATTTAGAAAAACAAATTAAGAGCAATTATGGAATTATAAGAAAATAAAAATTATACGTAAGGTTTAAAGAGAAGTACTACTGGCAGTGGGTTCGATAGACACAAATTTATTCACACTCCATTAATAAACGTCGACGGACACCCGGTCGTGATAGACAGATGTGCACATTTTTACGACGTCGAAGTATTTGTAAAAAAATAGTATTACTTAGAATTTTTTACACAATTTAGGCTCAGTGCTTTGACATAATCTCACCTGATGTTAAGTGACTATGTGGTCCAGGATGGTAAATATACTAAACCTAGAGGTTCTCAAGTGTTACTGCCGGAACACGCTTATTGGTATTTGACGACAAATTTTCAAACTTAAGGGTGATAGCTACCCAGGCGGACATAATTAGATAATGTCCTACCATCATGCTATGGTTTCCTCACGATGTTTCCCTTCACCGAAAGCTCAGACTGATTTTAGAGTTGGATAGGTTGGCTCGAGCCCGTGTCCATTGACGCGAAGTCTAACCTCACTGCCAACGGCGTCATCATGGATTCAACCTAAATTAAATCGTTAATATATTACGGTTTGTTGTACATATGAAATTCGTAGATTTTTTTTTTAAATACCGTATAGACTTTACCGCTCTGACCACGATCTTCCTTGATCTTAAATGATGCCGTGATTCAGGAAGTTAAACAAACTAATTGAACCTACATATGAAAACCTCCTCAATGAATCCATCAAAAACTCATAATTTCTGTTTTAATTAAGAACTTCGTTCTTGACGGGGCTCTCCGACCGCACAAATTTTTGTTACTAAGTAGGTATGAATATGATACCTATACCAAAAATACATTTTTTGTCTGTCTGTTTGTTTGTAACGGCTAATCTCTTGAACGGCTAGGGCCAACTTTGACTTTTTTAGAAGATAGCTGAAGTTACTCCGGGTGACTTAGGGTACTTTTAATTTTCGAAAATAATTAGAATTCCGCGTAAAAAAAATAAAACTCATAAATATTTGAATAAAATCCGATTCAACGCACAGTTTTACGGGCGAGTACTATAATTTATGATAAATATTTTACTTTATCTTAGTACTAAAATACTTTCGGAAAAAAATAAGGGTTTCGTAAAAAAATTTAAAACGCAATAAGAATACATGAAACGCGGGCGCAGCCGCGGGCACTCAGCTAGTTAGAAAATAAGGTTAGAATTTGGTTAAGTTTTCAACAGGATTTAACAAAAAACTGAATTTCATAAAAAATAAACCATAATTTTTATAGATTATTTTAGTAATTGTTTGCTTAGTTTTACCGCTAGTTTGGGTACAAAAATCAACGAATCTAGTATCTTTGCTAAGAACAAAGTAAACAAGCTGAACATGCAAACTAACATTAATAGTATTAGGTATCTAGTTCAAAGTACACTGGTAACAGCGTCTGTAGCCACATAACATAGTAGTTATCTAAAACTACGTAAATTCTTTAAACTATTCTATACTATTCATCAAAGAGTTAATAACAATAAGACAGACTAGTTGAAAGTCGCAGAATTTCAAAGTTAGAATACTATTTCTTTTGTATTTACTCTTCAAATCGTTAACAAAACAATACTAACTTGATTTTTGTTTGCAACTACTGTATCATTTTATCTTTGTAGAGATTTCAATATTCAGAAGTATTTACAATTTTCAGAATTAACTCAATATTTACGGGTAAATTTAAAACTTCGTTTCGCTTTCGCTAGTTGAAAATAATATATTTTCCCTTAATTGTATATTAATTTACTTTGAGAACTTATTGTAAGTAAAACTTTTGTTTTTATTTTTGGGAAAAAAAGTTACTAAAAATTATTAAATATAAAAAACACAATTAAGAAAACTATGTTAAATGTATTGGAGAAACAAATTTAATGTATTGATTAGTATCATTAATCACCAAAAGTGTTTCCTTTTATCATAAAATTTTCAATCACTATTATGATCGAATTTCTACCACTAAGATACGAATACTTGTTTTATTAAAATCATGTAAATACCAAATATACTCGTATACTACTGTTTTTATAAAGGCAGTTCTTAGTCTATAACAGCCTTTAATTTGAACTCTTCTCCATGGGAAACGATATATAAATGTAAACAAACATTATTGCGAGTTATCATTAAAGTGTAAAAACATCTATAGCTGTGAGTGGAAATGAGAATGATTACTTTCGCATTGCACGGTCAACGTGATGAATAGCGCTTCCTATCGACGTCTTCTGAGCACCGACACAGGTAATTTATAGAAGGTGGGCGTATCTTATAGGAAAATGTTTTTCTTCGCGACTATGCGCTTGATAAATTTATGCCTCAGTGGATTTTGCCTCTAATTCATTCGTTCCGGGTTGACTCAGACATAAGTAAATTGTCATTTTTTAATTATGTCATTAGATTAAAGAGAATAGGTAATTAATATTTTACAAATCCAATGTATATCTCGTTACTAGGTATTTAAATTTATAAGAAAAAATTACATTCGTAAATTCAGCTCAGATTTAATCCTCATGATTGACAAAATTTAGATATTTACTATCAACAACGTGTGTCAATAATACATGTTTCCGTTGCATATAAAAATATATATCTACACAATTATTTGTATACAAATAGAAGTAAATGGGTATAAATCACTCTTACAAAAATATTAAGTAATAAAATCTATACATATTCATAAAACACAATGTAATAAATGATTGATACTTGCGAACTTCATTACATTTTTTTTTACTACGGTCTTTCCAAAAATTACGACGGAAACAGCTATAAGAAAGCGATAACAACATAAAATAAAAATACAAAATACTCATTTCTTTGTTTAATAACAAATAAAAAAAAAATACTCTGTTACTTTATCTATCCTGATTCCGTATACCTACATATATAAAATACAATCATATAGTCATTTCTTTCTCCAATAAGGGTAGGCAGAGACCAGATCCTTCCACTGGCTACGATTCTGATATACGTCTTTCGATTCTTCTACTTTCATGAGCACCTACATACACGCTCTTCGGATACGGGTATTTTTGATGTGGTCTTCCTCCAGAACGTCCTCGATATGGTCAAGATATGTTCACCAAAGACGCCCCTTACCAGCTTGCCCAGTCATAATCGCCTTGTAAATTTGTTTTATCAATCTTCTTTCATCCATCCTCTCTACATGTCTAAACCAATTAGACATTTTCTCTATCTTTGTCACTACTTCCTCTATCACACCATAGCATTCCCTTATTGCACTATTCCTTACTTTATCTATCATAATACTTTGTTTCAAATATTAGAAACTCTGTAAACGCTACTATATATTCACAAAATATATTTACTTTAATCATATATAAATATATCTAATAGAATTGTAAGAAAGTAAAAATATCTCAAGATTCTCTAGCTAATATAATCTGCATACAGGAATTGCGCAAAACAAAAAAGCTAGAAAATATTACACAACGATAAAGGCGACACTGGCGAAATCTTAAACCAAAACAGCCATTACCATAATACGAGTTCCGGCTGCATCTCTATAAAATGTTGCCAACCCACCAACTCTACTTAAAGTTAGATTTTTTAACACACTCAAGTGTGAGAAACGTTTACAAGACTGCAAAATATGTTAATTCCGCTGGTTTAAATAATCATATATTACTAGTGCTCGTCTGTGATCGAAATTCGACCATAATTCATCTATACTAATATTATAAAGAAGAAAGATTTTTATTTTTGTATGTAACGAATTAACTTAAAAACTATTAGACCGATTTGGATAAAATTTGGTACGGAGATAGTTTGATATCCAAGGAGTGACATAGGATATTTTTATTCCTTCGGGAACGGGAACTACACGGGTAAAACCGCGAAGAGCAGCTAGTACTTCATAAAATCGCTAACAATTTTGTTTTCGTTTGCATTGTCAATTGCTTGAAGTAAAACCTTCTCAAAGTCAAAGTCAATATTCTATCTAAACGCTATATAAATATCAAATCTGACATTGACATGTCATTCATAATGCATTGGTAATCGTAAGGGATAATGATAGATGTGTGTCTATATCAAACTAATGGTAGTGTGGGATTTGTATTATTTTATTAATTTAATGTATTTTTATGCATAATTTTATTATTAATATTAGCAATCTGCACTCCTTCTCTATATATACTATAAGTGTGCGAAATTTCATACTCCTTCGTCCGCGCAATTTTCGTACAAAGGGGTGCAAAATTTTTGCTTCACGTATTAAATTATTATTATTAAATATCTATGTTAATAATAAATCAATAGGCTCTGTTTAAACATTTCCTTTTTAAATTTTGCAACAAATATCTGTTTTAGCCGAATCTAACAATAACATTTTTTCATCTGTGTGTCTATCTATGCATTTGTCCGGATTTGGCACGAAAACGGATTGCCCGATTTTGATATAGTATGTCAAGGAGCAGTTGATAGACTACAAATATTTTTAAAATAGTTTTTATTAGTCGCAAAAACAAAACTTATTAAGAAATAGTCCGTTCAGCTTTAACTCAAAAATGACTTGTCTAATTTGAAAATTTGAAAATTTGACTTTTCATAACTATGTTTGTTTGTAAACAAATCTGATAAAACTCAAAAATTTTGGTGTACAAGATGCATGTATCGTTCGGTAAAATGATAGGCTATAAAAAACAAAACGAAATCAAATCTCCGTGTACAACATTTAACCCCTTGAGCACTTACCTGGCATTTACGCCAGTTTTCCATTGTTTTCCTATTGTCTTATTTTTATGGGTACTCGACACATTAATCAAGATAAGACACGTAGAAGAAGTCAAGAGTAACCATTAGTTATTTCTATTTAATTACAAACAAAGTTTTGTTTATAATAAATGGCATCTCTATTATAAACGTAAATTAATATAAAGAGAAAAAATGGTTATGAAATAGTAAAAAAATGATAACAGTTATCACAAATTATTCGGGTACAGTATTCGGCACGAGGCCAGCACAACGCTGAGTTTCACTCAGCTATTCAGGTCGGGGAAACCGCAGTCAGTTTGTTTCGAGATCGAGTTAAACTTTTACCCAAAAAAGTTATTCAGGTGAAAGGTTGTACTCCCATTTACAGCAAGGTTTTAATTTTGTAGCTTTGTTACGTTTCTTTTATATTCATTACCGAGGTGAAGCTTCAGCAATATTGCCTGCATATTGGTCGCATACTGATATGTGCATATTTTCCACGTTATTATAAAAATAAACTTTAAAAATTTCTAGTCCCTTATTATGTATTAAAATGACGCTTTCCAGTGACGCTGTCCACGTTGACCAACAACATTTTTTGAAGTGTCCAGTTATGTACATTTTTATAAACCGGTGCCGGCACGGTCATGGCACGCTACTGTCCTGTTCGATGACGGAACGGTCTAGTGTGCATAGTCTCATAGTAACTTATACAAATTATATTGTTTTTGCATGTGCCGGTACGGTTACGATCATGGTATGATACGGTGTAGTGGGCAGAGACCTTTACTGTTTCTATATTCTACGTCACTAAAAAAAACGCACCATTATGTTGATTAAATTATTGAAACTTAAATTATTCCTCATCGAATTAACCACAATCTATTGCTTCAATATTTTACTATTACCAATGTTTAAACGTCATTTAGTATAGCTTAATAACTAATTAATTACACACATTTATTATGAGTGAAACAACGCTGAAATGTTATTCCATTTTTTCAATACTAATGAACTAAATAATGTATACTATATTTATAAAATGTATATCCAATATAATTATAAAATACATGTATTAATTTTGTTACACGTGTCATGTGATAGAAACTTGTGCCACTTTACAGCCGACCTTACGGAACATAATTTATATTTAATCTTATTGCTCACGTTTCAGCTCACGTAAAGCCGCCGACATAAAAGTTCACCGCGTCTAAATTGGAAACTGTTCATGTCCCTTTACTATAATCTATTTCTTAGTCCTTCAACTACTTAATATGTTATGCGGGTAGTTTCTTAACTTCGCCCGTCAGTACGTCAATGCTTGTACCAATTATATATAAAGTCGATAATAACGGTTAAATAAGTCTTTACATTTTTAGTTAAACGATATATGATTGAAACTACTTTTAAAATACATGCTTAAATAGATTTTCGATTTCGATTTCGAAAATTGACTCATTTATCCGAAACATGTATTTACATGAATGCGCAGATTTAATAAAAACACCCACTTGTAATTTTCACATACATATAAAAAATACATTTGGCATTATATATATTGTCCTTTGTTATATATAGAAAATTCCATCATCGTCTTACTTCTATACAGGACATTAATATTATCTATATTCCATTATTTATCTTAACATGTAATATATTTTTCCCTCTGGCAAGTAACAGCTTATTTTTACGTTACTAATCATAACCGTAATAGATCCGTTGGCTAAATAAAGTAAATTGACAACTTTAAAAAGTTCGAAAGACGTATAGAGCAAAATTATAATATTTGTGTACCCACGCTATAATGACAGGCGGAATGAAATATAAGTAGATGTAATGAAATGAAACCATATATTTACGAGAAGACTTTTGTATTTGCTTATATATTACTTTGGACGGGGATTTCGACGCGTAGTCTGTTTGTTCTGAACGAAGTACCTCGATCCAACTTCCACAACTTGGAAGAACTTGGCATCGCGTTATAGATTCCCAACTGCATTCCAAATATTTACTTGTTTACTTAGTAAAAAAACGAGAGTACCACACATATTTGATATATCTTTTCAGTTTCCGTACGAGTAATTTCCAAATAAACGATTATGAGTCTGTTTTCAGAATTCAGTTGACTATCGGATTGAATATTATATAACGACATAACGAACTAATATTTACATTTATGTTTAGAGATCTTAAAAACCTGTCGCCAAGCACCAATAGGTGAGTTCCGGCAGCATCACTAGAAAGCCAATACCTCTAAGCTTAATGTGTTTACCATCCTGTACCAAATTGTCAATTAACATCAGGTGACATTGTGTTCAAAGCGCTAGGCCCATACAGTGTTAATGAAAATGAAAAATATACTAGCTACCTACTAATTATTTTTTTATGTATTATGTTATTAATAAAATACTATTTGTGTGTTAGGTTTGTGTGTTAATTTAATTTTTATTTAGAAGTAATCACAACGATTTTTGATATACGATTATTGACTATACGGGCATAAAATTATCCTCAAGAGATATTATAATAAACATATTTATTTTTTTTGTCTATTATATCATATAAGTTAAGAGTTAATACGAATATAATATGTAAACCTAATACCTTTTCAATTTGGTTTGGTTTGATATGGTTGGTTAAAAATCACAAGACAAGTACAATTGAATCGTCATATGTCGTCGTCATTATCTGAATATTTTTAATGTATTTACATTAAAAAAATCATAGCTTAAATTTAAATATTAAAGTCGTCAATTATCTGTATTCGAACGTGGATCAACTGAAAGCTACTAAACCAATTTGAATAGTTTACATATTATTATAGGCTAAATTTGATTTCATTTTACGTAGGAGTCGAGTAATTATTTCACTTGAAAGGATACAAATGTAGCTCTCAGTGTCATAAATATAGTCTAAAACTATAGAAACTTAATTTTCATTTAAGTGTATATGTGTCAAAGTAGGGCAAGTTTTGTAAAAAGCCTCATTCATACATAATCTACTATCAGAGGTCTCGAATAGATGAGAGGGCCGATAGTGTCCTGCAATAAAAAAGCTCGGATATAGGGCGAAGGCGGAGTCTTCGCTCACGTCGTGTCACCTTCCGTCCTACTTTATAGACGTGGCCTCCAAACCGCAATTTATGTCGTCCCTGTCTCGGCTGTCTCCTAAATTAATTGCTATCCACTCCGTTTATTTACACTTACGTTTGAAATTTAAAACGATGAGTTCAAATTGAGAATATCCTTTAATGACAAAACTCTGTTGTCTCGATACTACATTTTTTTTTTTTTGTAACGTGTAATATAGCCGATTCGAAAAATCTGTCTGGCAAAATACCTAGGCACATGTTACATTTCAACTTAGTTCTTAATCGTAGCATCCTATCAATCACTGTATGTACTTATATGGCTTCTATATGAAAACTAATAGAAAAGACTACGCAAACACAGCTTGTGTAGGCAGTTATGTTACTTTGTTACACAGGCTACTAATTACTAAATTATTACTTTTTCCTTTCGTTGTTTAGATAATTAAAAAAAAAATTCTTGTAATTTTTTATGTTGCTGGCGATGAAAAGCTTACGTTGAAATATAAAATAATACAAAAAGAAAATCATTGATTATTTAATTAATTATCAATAATTTATGCGACTTGTCTCACATAATGCAATTGACTTTACAAATTAGGAAACGTCTTATTTGTAATTTACATAAAATTCTGTTTTAATTCATATTACATCCATACAAATTCCTGCAGGAATATTTCGAGCTCTATAAATAAATTAAATGTTAACTTCGAAATCCCATATTTTATAACAAATAAAATATTCCCAAAACTTACTCGTAAACGAAATCAAAGAGAACTTCTCTGAATAGGAACTCGACTAACTTTCAGGACACGTAAACTCGTGACTATAAAAGCGAGCTCCCCCAAAATTGTCAGTCTCTAATCACAGATTTTAAGCCATTATCACCTTCCCTTGGGTTAAATTTATTTACTTGTTACCCATAAAAAGTAAGCGAAATTTACCTAAATTATTATCTAAATAAATTCTTTAACGTTATGAACGGGTAATTTCTAGTATTGATTTTAGGACGATTGAAAATAATTAGGACTAGTATCAGAAGAAACTCGATACCCAACGTTGGACAAAGCAAATTATTTTCCGAAAATAGTACTATGAATAAAGATTATTTTAGGTTTTGTTTAAAGCAAATTTTCGAGATTTTTATTATCACATAAAAATCGTGGCTACGTTTTCATTTATATATCACTTGTAAGATGAATTATAACTTCTGTAGTAAATATTTAAACAGCGTAACGAATTAATATCCGTTATTAATCATTGTCATAGTAACAATTATCTGATTACACTGTAATACGAGTTTGAAACATTCTAATTTTTTTTAAATATTTTTTCCCCTCATGTTCCTCAGACGTAATCCGAGGCCTTATTTCTTTCTAGTCCTGTTACTACCCTGTTTATTATTTAGTATAGTTATAAGTGTGTGCATTATTGTGTTTAACCCGTTGAGCACTAAACTGGCATTTACATCAGCTTTCCATTGTTTTTCTTTTGTCTTACTATTGTCTCATTTTTATGGGTAATCGATATATTAATCTAATATTAATTATATTAACATACCAGGTGTGTAAGAACGAATATGAAAGAAAAAGGAGTGAATGAAGAGATGACGGCTGTTATGACGGCGTCCCTAAGGACGTATGGAAGAAGAAAACATACTGCGCCGACCCTGAGTTGGGAAAAGGCAGGAGAATGATGATTAACATACCAGGTTTTATATTACAAATACAATTTTTAACATTACAATGTTCATTTAATTTCAAGTTTTAACATCTCTTACTTTCCTTCTCTTCTCATATGTTACATTTTCGTCTTCCTGTTACCTTTGTCTTAAATGGGTACTAATTATTTCTAAGTAATCATTATCCATATTCCGGTCTGAAGCATTCTAATTAGTACCGAAGTACAAAGTCAGAGTAAAAAAAATCACTCTAAATAAATAGATAAACGTTAATTCGCTTCCTTATTTTGAGGCTCGAAAGACACTAGCCACTATAGAACAAAGAACGTAGCACGTAGCCTATATGAAATTATCTGGCCCAAGAGAGCCCGTCCCGGGTGACTTAAGGAAAATATAAAACGAAAATAACTTACGCCTAAACCGTGTGCCGCATGTTTTTTTTTTTTAACATTAACACGAAAATGCTACGAATAAAATGTTTATTCTAAATATAGTATATTTTCTTAGGTACTCTTAAATAAAGCTTCGTTATTTGCACGAGCAAAAGATAATTTACCGGTTTTGTTTTTTTTTAATAAAAAAATTAATTAAACTGTAGCAATTTGCTCTGACGATGCTTTGTTGCTTCTTAATAAAATATTATAATTAATATACGCTTACTAAATAAATACCGTTATTATCGAAAAATATGACTATTGTCATTTCTAAGTTTCAAAGGGTAACGGGAAACAAGCGGTTAGTGTTTTAACTCATACAACTTCCGTTAACGCTAAACACATGTTCCGGTTTAACCATTAAGCCCCCGCGGCCGCATTTCTAGTGAAAGCGTGTTTCGTCCATAACTCCGACGACCTCAAACCGAACGATATTAAAACTATAAAGTGTGGCGCGCGACCGGTTTCCCGACCTCAAACGATTCACAAGCGCCCCCAACAAAGTTCATTTTTCTGTTTCACTATACTTTTTTTAATTTTTAATTTACCATACAATGTATAACAACTATTGAATTTGAAAGTAATACATATTACTTTAGTACATAGTATCACGCCTTTCTCCTGTGCGTAAGCAGAGACTACATCCTTCCACTTGCTACGATGTTGACACACCCGTTTTCTCTTCCTCTACTTTCCTGAGGGCTTTCATATGTACTCGCCAGTTATGGGTACTTTTCACCTGGCCTTTATTTAAGACGTACTCGATTTGGTCAAAATACGTTCGTTTAGGTCGACCCTTACGGACGTGCCCAGTCAACCTCGCCTTATAAATTCGTTTCGTCAATCTTCTGTCATCCTTTTTCTATCTTGGTCACAACATCTTTTACCGTTCTCTTATCACACTAATCCTGACTTTGTCAATCATCTTCACTCCAGCCATGCTTCTCAGACTTTTCATTTAATCTTACTTTCATGGTTCTTCTGCCAAACATACCACTCACTACCATACCCAAGTGTAGGGACCAGCACTCTTCGATCCTTTAGTAATGAAAGAATAATGATATAAATGACAACATGAAAGGGAATAAAAGAGAAAATATTCAAATAAAAGATGAAATACTATATGCGTGTTTTATAAACTCCCGTGGGGACTTACACGGTGAACTTCACGGAGTAAGTACACTGAACCATGAACCGAGTGAACATAAAATTACTAAGTTATCGCTCTCAGAAGACATACGCAGTCGTAAAACTCTGAAACAGAGCTCTCTTTATATGAAAATAATCAAAAATGAATTGACGTGCTCTGAGAATTAGCCGCATATATTTTAAATTTCAGTCTACTTGTTTTAGCAATAATCATGTAGCACGTATACTTACATATAAATTAACTAACTATATATAGAAATCTTTATAAGAAACGGTACCTACAGAAAAGAAGCCGTAAAAGTTTCATTATTGTGGGTTGAAAATGTTTACACTACATACTTTTTCTTGGAACATTGACTTAGATAAACCAGAATTGCCGTACCTACTTTTTAAATGGTTATTCGCACGAATTTGCTAGCTTAATAAACCGAAAAGGGAATTAGTCTCAAGTGTAGCTGTCTCAAATTGAAAGTTACTACTTTGTACTTTATTTTTACTTCGTATTTTATACTTTATCTTGAGCCGAACACTACAGTTTACCCTAACATAAAGCGTGTATGAAATAATTTCATTTAATTTATTTTTCTTTCATAAATAATTTTATGGTAGCTTCGTTATTTTTTTAATATTCTGTAAATTATTAAACGAATGCATATTAAAAAGAAACTAATTAAAATGTTTAGATTCAAAGGAGTTTTTTTTCTTTATGAAGAGAGAATTTTATGCCAAAAATATTTTAATCTAACTTAAACGATTTATGCAAAACATAGTGTTTATTAACCAGTATTAACTAAGAAAAAAGTTTACGATCTTAACAAATTTAATATAAAACCGAATAAAGTATTGACAATTGTAGGTTAAACGAAAAAAAATCCTTTACTAATAGTCAAACCATACTTTGGGTCACTGGTCTTCACTCGTATCCTATAAACTAACCGCATCCATATCCATAGACAACTGCCTATTTTACTTTAGGATAAGATGCAAATAGCTATTATTAGTTAATGGTTTTAAAAACCTAAAGTTTAAAAAAAAAAAAATTAGCGTGTGTAGCATTTTATTTGTAGCATTTTTATTGAATAGAATATCTTTTTAGAAATAGTACTTAGTATTATTAGATGATAATATTCGACCATAATCATCATTGGAAATTTAAAATAAAACTTTTTTTATTAATTATACTTAAGCTCATAAATAAATAGCTATTAAACAAAAAAAAATAGGCAACCATGGGAATTTCCGACTAAAGAGAAAACTCAAACTTCAAAAA
Source organism: Samia ricini (assembly GCA_014132275.2). Lineage (NCBI taxonomy): Eukaryota > Metazoa > Arthropoda > Insecta > Lepidoptera > Saturniidae > Samia > Samia ricini. The sequence continues at coordinate 24,560,710 of AP028159.1, read as the reverse complement.
ATATTTTTTAATGTAATTTGTTAATTGAAATTATTAATATAACCTAAAATTTAACATGTGACTTTTACATCCATTGGCGGTCCGAGCAACAATTAAGTACTATTTCATATAGTTTATTCATAATCAAAATATACGTAAGTATAAATGTTATTATTTTAAGCGCCATCTTATACTTGATATACTGTAGCATGTTGACGTCGACGTCATAGCATTGATAACACGAATCTCTAAGTTTTCCCCCTTTTTTTTTTTTTTTTAACGCCGAAAATCGTTCAACCAAAGAAGTTTTCGACATCGATAAAGAAATGAGATCAATGTCTTGTACTGTTTTATCTGTGGTTATTTCAATATAGTTGTAACATTTGCCTCAGACACTCTTATATTTAACAGCAGCTTTGTTAAAATTATTTTGTCCATTTTTCTACAAATATAAAATAGAATAAAGATATTTAAGAACGATTATAAAGCTTAGAAACAATGTTTTTAATTATGAAGTATCTCAACCAGTCGTTTCCAGACATTTTATGCTCTTTATTCATGGAATAATTTTATATTGTTCAAGAAAAACTTTATCGAAAAATGTATATTATGCATAAAATTTAGAAAGCTGCTTTGAATTGATAAAACATATTTCAACAAGAATAATTCTATTCAATATTGTACCTGTGTCTTTTTAGTATTTTTTACATCTTGGTGTTCTGTTTTCTCGTATCTTTCATATTCAAAAAGATGTAAATCAAAACCTTAGATATTGTCCTAATAAAATTTTATAGATACTTTTTATCTGGTATATTTCGATATATTTATTGAACTATCATGAAGAAACAACAGTAACTAAATTAAGAGTTTGAGTTAACCTTCACCGGATCATATGAAGCGACCTGCGTAAAATTACATAACTTGACCTTGACTATTCATATTTCTAAACAGCAACAGAGAAATGTTGTTAATTCCTACACGCTATTCTATTGATGATGGCGTTACTTTACGGTAAAATATTGTAAACAATTTGGTTTATATATTTGTTATACTTCCTTCTATTCAACCGAAAGACGTCCACTACTGGACATTGGTTTCCCCCAAGGATCTCCACAAAGACCGATCTTGCGCCACCCGCATCCAGTTTTTAATCTTTATCATAAAATATTAATTTATTATGTTATCTATTTATTAATAGTTATTAAAAACGACTTATACTAAAATTTGAGGAAAGAACGAAATTGGTTACATTTAATAATTTAAATTTTGTCAAACAAAAACATAATCAGTTGGCAAAGAAAAAAATTTACTGAACTGTTTTAAAAATCTTCATAGAGTTAGAGAGATATATATTCATATAGATTTTTGGTCTTATATATTTATTTTTATTGTTTTTTATATGACGTAGTAATTTGACAATATTTTTTTCAGGCCAGTTTACAATAACGGGAGATTGAAAAAGAAATATCAACTAGCTAACTAGTCAAATCAATTAATAAAATTATATCAGTCATATTTTTTTAGGTTAGGTTTTTAATGAACCTAATAAGATTTTATAAGGAAACAATCAAATCGTATTTGTTAGTTTCATCATTTTAGTGGTTATCATTATAACTTAAATAATAAAGAGTTAATTGACAAATCCGGTCTAGATAAAGTGCTGAAAAATATTCAGAACAAATACAGTTCTAAGAAACACCTACGTTCGACTTCTTTTCATGTCAAATAGCAATGTCTTAAATTGAAATGTCGTTGACCGAGCTGCACAAACAGTGCCAAGTAGCGATACCCCTTTCTACCCCACCCATAAACCTACACAGGCACGTACCAAAGATAGATTTACTGGATATATAAAGATTACTGACTATTTTTTAAAATTATTTTAAAGATAACAATAATGATTATAATTTATGTAATATATGCGTATGCCTTTTTCAATTTTACAATTCTTCTTAAGTTACAATTATTTACAGTTGTAACTCAAAATTTACAATTCAATATAATTATTCGTATCGATGGACGTAGGTTCAAATCTACCTATCCAATTATATTATTGATCTCAGCTTTCAGTAATGGAAATCGTCGTGAGGAAACGATAGCATGATGGTAGGGCATTTTCTAATAAGCTCCGCCTGGCTAGCTACTACCCTCAAGTATTAAAAAAAACTATCACCGATCATCTATAGCAGCATTCTCGGTCACTAGACGTGATTACTATTTTCAAATCAAATCATCATCAGCCTATTACAATATAAAAAAAATAACAATTATATTGTAACGAAAAATGTTTCGATGTCCGCGTATAAAAAAATGTATATACTACGAAATAATTTACCTTTTAATACTTCATTCTTATTAAATACTAATCACGTTACATACATAGTATCTTGCCTCTCTCCCGTGAGACTAGGTACAGACGTCCTGCCACATGCTACGAGCTTGACACACCTCCTTCGCTTCTTCTACTTTCATAAGCGGTTTCCTACATGCTAGTCGGTTATGGGTACTTTTTACCTGGCCTTTATTTAAGACGTGTTCGGTTTGATGGAGAGAAATTCGGATAGATCGACCCTTACCGACGTACCCAATCACTTTCACCTCGTAAATCTTTTGTCATACATTTTCTTTACGTGACCAAACCAACTAAGTAATCCTTTCTCTATCATGGTCAATACCTTCTCTACAACACTGCAGCATTTTCATATTATACTATTCCTGACTTTGTCAATCATCTTCACTCCAGCTATACTTATCAGAATTCTAATAATTTGACGCTGAGCATTAATCTTACTCACTATCCCAAAATCAATACTCACTACCATACTTAAATGTAGAGACCAGCACTCCCCAATGAACAGCGCCTTTTCAGTTACTTTCTGACTTATAATGTCTTATAAACTTCTCTACCAAGCAAAAGTTGTATATAAAGAATCAGGTTAGTTAAGGAACTAAAAAACTAATAATAAAAAAACAGAATCACTCCTAAACTAAATAAAATCTTATTACGTTCTTGAAAAAAAAAACATTTTTAGCTTTAAATCAAGAGCAAACTTTTTCGAACAACACGACAAGTGAAGGCACAATTTGTTCTTCTTAAGCGAAGTAACTTTGCCCTTTTTTGTTGATTTAATTTTGGGTTTGTCATCTGTTTTTCTTCTTATTCTTTGTCTCATAGAAAGCTAAAATACCACCGTGTAACAAAGGCTATTTGTTTTTTAATTCGATAATTTTATACACCCGAGCGAAGCCCGCGCCCTGTTGCAAGTTATTTTATACAGAAGACAATTCTAACTCCATGATATACATATCATTATTTATCATCATTACTTACCTTTTTTTTTTTTTTTTTGACGGGGGGAAATGCATTTACGCACTACCCTATCATTACTTACCTGCTCAAATAACAATAAATATTTAACCAATGAAAAACAATTGGCGTTTACGCCAGGTAAGTGCTTAACCGGTTAAGCAATTTCAATATTTTCTGATCGCATAGTTTCACCATGGATGCATTTACTTACGTATCAAAATCTTGATATCATATTTAGTGTAAAAACAAAACAAAGGTTTTATTCAACTTATATCGTAACTGGAATGACGTATAATATTCGTTTCATATCTTCATAATATGACAGCTGGTGTCTAAACAAAACTTCTCGAATCTAATTCTCTAATTAAGAATTAAGTTAAGGTAATAAGTAAGATAGTAATCATCTGAAACTTCCATATTAAGCGTATACTAAAAACTAAAAGCGGCCTCCGAATAATTTTAAGTTTTTAAATTACTAAGCCTAATCTAAAACTTCTACTTATGTAGGACTCACTTAGCTATTAATTTAATATAACAACTTAGTTTTACTTGTATCAACTTTCTTCAAACAAACACTTATTCATTCGTGTATGACTTCTGAACTCCTAATTATCCGTTTTGTTCCTTGTTTTTATGTTAAAGTTAAGGAAGTGTCTTGTAAGAAATCATTTCTGTTAATGTTTTACCAATTGTAATCGAACTTTAAAATAATTTTTATTTTCGCTTTTTTTTGTAATAAACTGTAAACCATTTTGACAATAATTATTTTTCTATACAGCAAATAAAATACAATCTATACTAATAAATAAAATTAGAGTGTCTGTTTGTACTGTCATAATTTTTTTTTACTAAATAGGTATGGATGTATTTACGACACCTATACCAAAAATACATTTTTTTTTAAATTTTGTCTGACTGTCTGTCTGTTTATTCCAGGTAATCTCCGGAACGGCTGGGTGGATTATGGCGGCACTATTTTTGATAGATAGCTGAAGTTACTCCGGGTAAGTTAGGGTACTTTTAATTTTCGAAAATAATTAGGATTCTGCGTAAAAAAATAAAACTCATAGAAAACTGAGTAAAATCCAACTCAATACACAGTTTTACGGGCAAGTCCTTGAATTTATGAGAAATATTTTTACTTTATCTTAGTACTAAAAAAAAGTTCCGTGTAAAAAAAACGCAGTGAAGAATATATGAAACGCGGGCGCTACCGTGGGCACACAGCTAGTTGTATAATATATCTAATACTTTTGGAATAAACTATTTTAAAAAGTTTACCTTGTTCGGTTATTCTAACATCAGTTTCATACATTAAACATTTTTATATGTTACGATTAATTCAAGATAAAAAAAATAGTTGAACATAATTCGTTAATTCGATGCTGCGAAGATTTTCTCCCATTCTAAATTAAATATTTTTCATTGCTAAAAGTGAAAACCAATGTGTAACGATGTTCTTAACTACTACATGTTTACTTCAATTTTAATTTTTCAATTATATATATTAGATTGGTAATTAAGATATGTTTATAACAGTGGTAATAAATATAGCCATTTTAGTCTAAGAGGCTTTCAGTATTAATTACTAAGTAAAATAATAATCTAACAGGTAAATGTTGGTTACGTCATCATTACTTAAATTATAAAAATAATATTAAAAAAATAAGTATGCTTTTATATACATCTTGTATTTGAGTAAATGGTTTTTATTTTAAAACATATTATTCTTTTCACAAAATTCTTCGTGATTCGTCTGCAAAACCAAAATAAACTAGCTGCTACTTAATTCATGTAAAAAACATAGAAATTATATTTGAATTATCAAAAAAAATATAATACTTGACTAGTGCGTGTGGTATAACAATGAAATTGTATTAAAACATCATAAATGGATAATTGAAGTAATTGATGAATGTTAATGCGTTAATTACAGTTAATTGAATGTTTGTAAATGTGACGTAGCCTCGTGGAATCCTTCCATTAGACGTTGTTTATTTAGTATGCGCGCAAATCTTGAGAGGTCGACTCACGAAAATGCCCCATGAATATGCGATGACACAAACCGTACACAGTTTTTCCATTTAGAAACCATAATGAAATCTCACGCACGCGCTTTATTTATTTTTCAATCAACCGTATTTCCGATATTTAGTTGTTATTCAAATAAATTGCAAATGTATCAATTTTTGTTAACCATTTATAAATTGAACCTTTGTGTTGAACACAAACACTTGAACTGAATTTCATTTTATTTTAAATTTACTGAACAATTTTTACTGAGTTACATTACAGACCTGCATTTCACTTTACATCAGCATATTGAAGTTACGTGTAAACCATTAAAGTGAAATATGTAAAAATAAATTCAAGTTCTTTCTCAGACTGCATTGCCTATTTTAAAAAATATAACACCAGAATTCACTTGTAATATCACTATGGTAATGCGTCTTGCTTTAAATAAGCGAATGGCTAAATATATAGATAAAATATGTCAAATAAAATAAAAATATGATTTGTATTTAGTTATGGTTAATGTAGTTAGTAATCATTTTTTTTTATGTTAAGTAACTCAAAAAACTAATATTTATTCAATGTAGTAACAAGAGTTAAATAAAACTATTAATATTTGAAATAACACCGTTCGGTGAAGGAAAACATAGTGACCATCAATCACATATCACAGCACTGGCTACCACGCTTAAATTGACAATCTATCACCAAGTACGTATAGGTAGTTATTGTTAATTACATCAGCTTAAGGTGTTACTTCTTTGGTCATATCATCATATAAAGCCAAGTGAAATTCTGATCAAAAGCAAGACTCCACAATATTTAAAAAAAATGTAAATACGTATGTATTTTGTCGTTAAAATAAATGTGTATACTAATTACTCCTTGATTTTCTAATAAACGAAATAGTTTAATAAGTCATTTGAATAACTATAATTTAGGCTTACTGGTAGCGAAATACTGAGATTCGTGTTAACGGCGAAACGGAGGCTCTCACCCTTAGAACGTAAACAGTAGCGGAAGCGTGATTCGTGTTTACCGTCGACAGTTTTTTTTTTTCCGCCAGCCGGATGCACTGCTCGCTCAACACTGCCGTTGAACTAACGAACCATCACTACAGAACCGTCCAACCGAATTTTGTATCTCAATCTTTTATTTTGCAGAACACTTAATGTTATTTTAATCACTTTTGGCGGCCATATTGATTTAATACACAATACATTATTTAACTCACAAATATGTAATAAACAGAAATTGGGTCTGCACATTTTTTTCTGGCTTCCTAAAAAACCTAGTTCAATTGACGATAAAAACCAATTATACCTGTAAGGTTATAGAATTCTGGAAAAAAATTGCCAATATAAATTGATTCCAAAGTGATCATCAGGGCATTCATACAACGAAAAGCTGAAGAAACTCTGATGCTCAGTAGGCATCAGCTACAAGTATCAGTGAGAGCACTAACAGGGCACTGTTTGGGCAAACACATGGACAACATTAATGTCCGGAGCTCTCTGTCAAAAAAATCTACAGTATATCCATGCTGTGTGTCTAGGCACAGAGCTATAGTAATGTAGGGGCGATTCTAATATATCTAACTAGGTAAGAGTGATACAAGACTTCTTTAGCCTGCATAACCCCTCTCTGAATGTTAAATAACATTACATACCTAGAGCGATACAGAAAGCTTTAATCCTTCAGCTTCTAAAATTAATAAAGAAACAACTTATTTAATATTTAACGTTACAACAAAAACCAGACCTGCCAAAGTATTTTTTCTAACCTCCCCAATATGACGGGAAAAAGTATCATCAAAGTTGTTAAAGTTGTTCTTTGACAAGAAATAAATACTTCTTTGAAAACGGGAAAATTTTAATACAAACCATTTATAAGTTTTTTTTGTCGGCGCACAGTAAAATATTCGTTAGACATTAATAACAGTCATTTTTCCTCGCCTATAAAAACGTTGAGGAGTAAAATCACGTTCCGACGACTTTACAGTTCAGTTATTTATATAAAGGTAACGACGTAAGCTAATGAACCGGACAGTTCATTAGGTTTTATTTAAATTATTATTTTTTATTCAACCATTTTCCGTACTGATACGTCTTGCCTGCTTGAATTCGGACGTGCCGACTTGCCTCAGAAAGCTTTAAAAAAAAGCATTTTGAACAGCCTCGTATCCACACGAACCATTATAGGTGGCTGAATGCCAAATGAGTTTTGTGATGTAGTCCTCCTGTGAAAAGGTAGATTGTGAGCTATCTCTTTGACTAAATAAACATCTACACAGTGTGTACCTTTCATTTTGATGCCACGTGAGACTGAAATAGCTAATATTTATAGACATGTTAATTTTCGAAAATTATTTTGTTGGCTTTTCATTGAAAGCTCTGATTATCATAACTATAGTAATACTCGCTGTGTACTATATAAATCAATATGCGCTGTAACATATCCTTTTTTTCATTCATTTTAACCATAAGACATCCACTACTGGATGTAGGTCTCCACCATTAAGGGGGGATTGCCATAATCGCCACGCTTGGCAGGCGGGTTGGCAATCGCAGTAAGGGCGTTAAGTCAAAAAATAAAAATTAAAAAAATCTTTATTCAATTTAGGCCCTAAGAAGGCGCTTATGAACGTCTAAAACACTACCACCGGCTCGGAAAACAACCCAGTCGAGAAGACCCGGCAAGAAACTCGATCTGGTTTTTTTTTTATAAATATATTATGTATCAATTTTTTTTCATATAACAAACTATACAAATCGTAGTCTTAGCTAATGTTCGCGGAAGCACAGAGATATGGGTTAATTCCAGACATCACTATCGTTCACGTAATGATCCACCCTGTAATAACCTTTTGAGATTAAGACTTGCTTGACATAATACTTGAACTTATTGTCAGGTAAATCGGTAATGTTACTTGGGATCTTATTGTAAAACCGAATAAACCTATAAAGCTTTTATTACACTTTCTTAGCCTAAAGCGTGGGACGGCCAACTTGTCTTTATTTTTAATATTAAAATTATGACGATCATTCACTAGATCGAGCTTGTCTAAATTTCTACGAATATGCTTTAAGTTATCGAAGATGTATTGGGAGGGCAAAGTTAAGATATCAAATGGTATCCATAGAATGCTGCTGCCCATGCCCTGGTTCATATCCCTCAGTCGCCTTTTACGACACCAACGGGAAGATATAGAGTGGTACTATTTTTAGCCAGCACCACATGGCTTTACACATTTATTTACAATAAAGTGTAATTTTCTTAAATAGGTAAAAAAAATCCTGAGTGAAAGTTATGTATAATTATAATTTATCCAATATTGGTAAATATCGATTTTATTTAGATGTTGGGTTTGGCACTTTAATGTATTTCAGAGAAAATGTTTCTTCGGTTCGAATAGACATTTTAAATAAATACCGTGCACGCGGCTTCGACTGAGAGGAAATCCCTGTTTGTTAAAAACGATGTCAATAAAATATATACCTATACCAACTTTGATATTAAACTAAACAATACATTTGGTTTAGTTTTGATGCAAATATGCATTTCTTTTTTTACATTTATATACACTTACAGGCTTAATACTTTGACCATAATCTCACTTGACGTTAAGTGAGTACTGCTACTCAAGTAATGCTTCCGGAACATACCTATTAGTATTTGTCACAGGTTTTCAAAAGGCTAGCTACTCTATTGGGCATTATTAGAAAAGGCTCTACCTCCATGCTGTAATTTTCTCACGATGTTTTCCTTCACTGAAAGGTCAGGTTCATTTTTAGAGTTGGATAGGTAGGCTCGAACCCGCGTTCATTATCATGAAATCCGAACGCACAATCAACTGCGCCATCGTTGCTTAGTTTTTGAAAATCATACAAATAAATTTCGTCATTATCTAAAGAACCTCATGCTTTTTCCTCGAGTTTCCTTAACAGTTTTATTACAGTCTATTTTTTTGTTTAACCTACCTGTTGACCGGTAGGACCTTAACAGCTTCACCCTAACTTTGGGAGCGAGCGCTAAAGACACTAGCCGCAAATATTAGAATCTTGCGTTTTAATTTACTGTTTTATTTTATTTTCTTTATTATATATTACTTAACAGTAGATTTACTATAATACAGTTTGTTATTTTAACATTTAAGTAGTACCAATAACAAAATAATAATTTTTATTTTTTTATTTTGCAGTATAATGTCTCCATATTAAAATGTAATTGTATGTGTATGTGTTAAAGTGGAGCGATAATGTTTGTTTTTTCTTAGCCTGAGGGTGAAATTTGTAGCCTATAATTTTTTTTTTTTTTAATTTAGTATTTTGTGGTGCTCCACGGATTTTGAAAAAATTTAAATTGTCGGTTTTAATCAAAAAGAAATTTATACTTATAATCTTTGAAAACATCTAAAAATGAACAAATAATATCCTTTTTAACTTAATTTTCAATCCAATGTAGTTAATGAAGCATGGAGTTTTTTTTTGAACGTTTTTTGGGTTTACAACAATCGTCAAAAATAAAGTTTTATTCATTTCGTCTTGTTGGCTTAAAAAAAAACATTTCACAATTTCTAGAACGATTTACAAAAAATATTTACGACCACCCGTTTAGAATGTATTAAAATGAATTAAAATTAATTATTGACTAACAAACAGGATAATTGGAATTTTTATGGAAATTTATATAAGTTCATAAAATTTTAAATGTTTTCACCAAAAAACTGTATGGACTTAATCAAAATTTCCATAAACCTTCCGATTAAACTGCAAAAAAGCATTTAAAATTGTATGAACTTAATCAAAATTTCCATTTCACCCCAGGCTAAGATAAAAAAAAAAAAAATCATTTTCGCTCCAACCTAGTGAGTGTGTGGGTGTGTTATGAATAGTGACCATGTTTACTAAGTTCCTTTTCTTGTACCGTATGTATGTATTAACGTAATGGGATTTTAGGTTTTAAGTTATTTATGATGATGTTCCTGTTTGGCTGAAAAAGATGGGCATAATAGAATTTCGTATGATACGTGTCAAAACATCTGTGCAAAACTGATTTTTTTGTAACCGATGTTTAACTTTTTTTGGTTGCAAATAAATTGGATTTTGAGTTATTCTCGTCTATATTTTGAAGGATTTTTTTTTCTTCAAACGGAACTGTAATTATATACTTTAAAAAATTTAGTACTAAGATAAAGTAAAAATATTTCTCATAAATTATAGCACTTGCCCCTAAAACTGTTAATTGAATCGGATTTTTTTCGAACCCTATTATTTTCGAAATTTAAAAGTACCCTAAGCTAACTTGAGTAACTTCAGCTATCTACCAAAAAAAGTCCCGTCAAAATTCGTCCAATCGTTCCGGAGATTACGCGATACAAAAAGACAGGCAATAATTTTTTTAATTGTATTTTTGGTATTTCTGTTTGTAATTTTGACATTATAAACAAACACTTCACGACATTTGTGTGTAAGTTTAGAACACCACATGTATTGGCTTTATTTTTTTTATAAATTAGGGGCTGTTTTTTTTAAAACACGCCTGAATGTTTTCTCTTATTTATATCTAAGAACTTATATGCAATATTTCAGGACTGTAACTTCAAAACTGTCTAAATTCACATACAAATTTGCACTCAATTTTTCACCAAATATGCTCCCCAAAAGTTTACATAATTGTTTATCTCTATATATTACCCTGAGATATAGACCACTTCCTAAAAATTTCATCAAAATCCATCCATAAATCTTTGGATGATATGTGCATATACAGTAGCAGATAGATAGTAACGCAGACAAAAAAAATGAAAATCATAGAAAGTTCCGTTACTGGTTCTAAAGTCACCCGAGTGATTAATCTCAAATGTGTCTATGTACATATTCTGTTACCTCAGAGTGTTATTACAAGTAAATATGTGCAAAAGAAAATCAATAATTCATTATAATCAAAATCGGGCAAGTACTTGAACTTTAAAGCTATGATGGCGCAGTGGGTAGTGCGGCCGGATTTCGCGTTAATCGTCGCGGGTTCGATTCCACCTATCCAACTCTAAAATCGGTCTGAGCTTTCGGTGTAGGAAAACATCGCGAGGAAACCATAGCATGATGGTAGGACATGACCGCCTGGGTTACTACCACCTTCAAGTTTGAAAACCCATCGCCAAATACCAATAGGTGTGTTCTGGCAGCAGCACTTGAGAACCAGTGCCTAGGCTTAGGTGTTTACCATCTTGGACCACATCGTCACTTAACATCAAGTGAGGCACAGACCCTATATTGCGTAAAAAATAAAAGTTGAACTTTCCAAAGTTTAAACACGTAAGAACGTTAAAAAGTTCTCAAGTGAATCTTAGATTTTATCAACAATGTACATATTAGTCTAGCTTATTACTATACTATATTTACAGTAATAAGAAGTAAGAAATCATATTCAATTGGTGAACATAAAAAAAGGCATACGAAATAAATAAAATATTTTTTTCAATACTTTCAAATCCCAACAACCACACACAATAAGTCCATTTCAACCACACGAGAAATCTTTATAAAAATTTACTAAAAAAGAAGCGTTCACACGCAAAAGTAGCATGAATTATTTGTTTGCGTCGTAAAAGGAGAAAACGCGAAGGAAAATCCAAGCGGGTGCAATTTATGTTTTAAAGCGACACAGCCGTTTGCTATAGAGCTTCTAGTACTAGCATTGACATCCATCTGAACAGTTATGTGACTAATATATTTTTAAATGACATAAAATTTCAATATAAAAAAATCGTCGTCAATTGTAACAACTCGCTTACAATTATTTTAAAATTGATATGTTTTAAAATTGTATATTCGAGCTATTCTAACTAACGCTATTAGAAGGTTTATAACGAACCAGAATACGATAAAATATAAAGAAAGTTACATTTACCACATATTTCATAATTTAGAATCTATTATCATTTATTTCATTTCTCTTTATAATACACTCAACTTACTAAGTGTAAAATTACCTCAAATAAACTTATAACGGACTTACGGTCGGAAAGGCTAATTGAAAATTCTAGTGGCTTCTGCAATTAGCAAGCATGAAATATTGAAATTTGAAATATATTTCCTTGAAAATCATTTTTATCATGAATCATTTGAAAGCAATCAGTAACTGAAATAACTTTTTGGTGACATGCGCTTTGACTTAAATTAATTTTACGAAAATATAAATAAACTATGTTAGGAATATTTTAGGTATAATCCATAGAGTAGAATCTCATCATTCGTGATTATTATTTTAGCCGGAAACCATATTGAAATTGATCATTTAGTTATATTGCATGTAAAAGATTGAAATATCTTCGTAATAACGTATATTCATATTTTGGACAGGGCAAGATACCATCACAATAATAATAGTCTATAACCGCAAGTGATCTAAGGAGTCAAAGAACAAAGATGACCCGGAAAAGATATGCTTAATTCAGAAAGAAAACCATATATGAAAGGCCGCTAACGGTATGAGGTAGTAATCGCGTAGGAATAGGTGCGGAGTTACACGAAGTTAATCTTGATTAGCCGCATAATATGTAACCGATATTTTAGAACCGATTCTGATGCCTTTTATTCATAAACTCGAAGATTATTCAATCCTATATAATAGTCGGCCTCCTGCTCATCATTGATCAGTGATCATTTTTGCACACATTGGGTAAATTGAAATCGATGCGAAATGTCCATCGCACTCGCTGGATTTAAGCCTTATCGAAAATGTTTGAGATAAAGTTTAAAAGATAAATTAATTAGTAAAATCTACTGTGAAACAAATAAAAGAGATCTCAAAAGCGCATTAGTAAAAGAGTGAAATCAAAGTTCTATTTATTAATTGGTAAAAAAACATACTGAAAAGAATGAAGGTAATTTAATAAGAAATTAATGTACTCACAGATATGGGTAAAACATTAGACAAATGTATGAATATTCTCTAAATAAAATGATAGGAGAAAAGATTTATTTTCCTTAAGATATCATTTTCAGGTGTTTGTACATAATTCGTTTTTAACGAATTTAATTTTTTGCTCAAGATTATAACTACAAAATACTAATTACAAATACAATAGTGTTCCTTCGTGGTTCTCTAACTAATTTCTTGAGTGATGTTTACTTAATCATAATATTATAATATGTAACACCAGAAAAATCATACCTCTTAGTATATCAATTTTCTTAAGCACTGAATCCGATTTTCTTAAGCAAAAACGCACTTCTGTTCACTTGTTAAAACAATTTTCTACAAACTACAGACAACAACGAACACATTAAGCAAGTCCCGGTATATCAAGTATTACTTCAAATGTTAAAGTTTATTGGTAATTGACTACAACGAGTTACATTACTATTTAGTTATTATGCTGATAGGCGGGCTGACGGGCTGGCAGTCACGCAAATGTCACAAATGACCCTTTGTACAAATGATCACATGGGGCGCGGCAATTCTGAAACAAATTGAATACCCGTTAATACTTATGAAGTATGTAATATATTATTGTACAATATATTTGAACACACATATAAATAATCGTTATTTACTTTGTGCCTAAGTGATATCTTGGATTTTTTGTAGTGAAAACTTATTTAGCCGTGCTGAGTTTATAAGTTCGCGTCACAAACATTCTATAGTGTGTGAGTATATGAAGGCGACGATGGTGTTTAAGTTTTGGCGCTCAATACGCTTTTGTATCACCACATCTAAAATATTTATCCGTAAAGCTCAAATTAACTTCTTTTTTTTTACACAGTAGGCTCAGTGCTTTGACCACAATCGCACCTGATGTTATGTGACGATGTGGCCCAGGATGGTAAATACACTAAGCCTAGAGGTACTGCTTCTCAAGTGATGCTGCCAGAACATACCTATTGGTATTTGGCGACAGGTTTTTAAATATGAGGGTGGTAGCTACCCAGGCGGGCATCATTAGAAAATAACCACCTACCACGCTATGGTTTCCTCACAATGTTTTCCTTCACCGAAAGCTCAGGCCTATTTTAGAATCGGATAGATGGGATTCGAACCCGCGTCGATTGACGTGGAATCCGGTCACAATACCCGCTGCGCCATCATCGCTTCAAAGATCACTTCGCTTTGAATCGAAACGATTACTACGAAATGATATCGATGGTTAAATAAAAAAGGACATCCGTAAATGTTTTCTATAAACTTGAAAAAAGTTTTGGACTAATTTAAATAACCATTACAACCAAACTCAAAGACACAATAGAAACAAAAGGTACAATAGGTAAAACGGTTACCGAGAATCACCTAGGCAGAAACAAAATTCTACTATAATTTATAATATTATTAGATATTAAGTGAAATACACAATTAAAAAAAAGTTGATCATTTGAGATCTTGAACTGAAGAATATAAAAACTAGCCCACACAAACATTCACACAAACAGAGGCAGGGACAAATTTACGTACACACTCCTACACTCACTCAGCCACACATTAAACTGTCGTATTCTATATTTGTTTAGTCTTTTTTTCAAGTCACAATTCCGCCACCAACTATTATACATTTGCTATAGCATCTTCCAAGTCGCAGGCACTGACTAGTTTGGAACCTTAGTTAAGGCTAATCTTTCGTAATTGTTTTGAGAAAATAAATTATTTGTATAAATAAATCGACACAAAATTATTTAGTTGTCATTTATTTTAGTTTATAAAAGTTTAAAGCGTTTATGAGTTGATTAATGTACGTTTGATCGGATTCCGGCAAACGACATCTAAATTGTGCTCGTCCCACTGAGTAACCACTTGACATCCATCCCTCGTATTTACAGATAGTTTTTCCTTTAATCTATAACATGTATGTAATATTGTGCACTTCTGTAAGTCGCTGTGCACTTGCAACGACTTCGTTCATTAGCTAGTCGCCAATAATTTACATTGAGTCTCTATAATATCACGCGAGCATGTACCGACCAGACTTCGAAACAACACATAATAATGATTAATTAATCTTCTCTAATTTGTTTACCTTCGTAGTAGGCATTATGTAGTATTCTGATCCTGATGTTTTAAATTTTTTCATAATTTGGAACTATTAATACTACATTAATAGACAGAGAAAAAGGAAAGGCAGCCTTTATTGACAAGGTGGAGGAATTGGTCAAAATCGTCTAAAATTCTGTTTACCTAATACATATTTGAAAGGTTTCAATATTTTACAAGTTTTATAATTGGATAACTTATTAATGATGTAGCTTAGTCTGTAAAAGAACTTAAATAACATTGTGTATACTATAATCTTTCTTTTTATTATCGCCATTACAGAAGAAATTAAATTTGTATTTCGTATTCTATGAAAAAATAACGAGAGAAACTTAGTGAAGCATACTTTCGTGACGAAAGCGCAAGGTTCTCTCGTTGTATGGAGTACACAAAATTTACATTATTTACTTTAGTAGTCTGGACACCGCTTCGAGACAAATGATTTGCAGAGTATATATACAATAGTACGTGTAGCGTGTTTCGACTTTCGCATAATTAATCTTTTCAAAATAAAATAAAGGAAACAAGTAATTAATAACATCACAATACTTTTGCAAGAAATGAAGAGATTTAGGTATATCATTTAGAACTATTCATTTACCTTACTTTTTTACATTTTATCGTATTAATATAGAGTAACAATAGTTAGCACTATACATTTTAATTCTGTATACATTAGTACTAGACCATAATCTCATCTGAAGTTAAGAAAAGATGATACTTAAAAAAATGTATATGGAACTATCTTTCAAAACAGTTGGGGACCAAGTTATCAAAAAATTGCTACTGTTCGATGACAGACTTTGTACTTATATGCCATGCCTTATCATCATGTTTTATGGCTTCGACTGCAATGGTTTAAACATCGTAAGTTTTGTATTATAACGTTTATTTAGGAAATACCAGAAGAAGAACTGAAACTCGAACTCAAAACTCAATGCTTTTCTTAACCTATGTAGCAAATGGCATTCTCTGCTCATGTAAACCATTAAGGCAAATACAGGAACAAATTACAACTGAAATCCGATTTAAGATTACAACTTAGTAGTGTTAGCTTCTTTAAAATTCATACACTCATTTTAGATGAATATTGGCCATTGCCAAAATATTTTTTTAGTATTGATTATAAATAATTTATCAATAGTACAAAATAACTTGTTGATTGTATCAAATCCAATAATAAATAATTTGTAACGTGTCATAAAATATGACTAATTTTAAATTGTATTTTTTTATAAAAAGTTTTGATTCTAGTAATTCATTTTATTAATGTAAATTTGTAAGAGGCTCAAACTCGATTACAGGCAATGTGAGAAAATTATGTTTTGAAACTCTAAAGACCAATCATGATTGAGCTTCAATGGGAGGAGTTGATGTGGTTCTAGTAAAAAGTGATGTGTATTCGCATAGAGAACGCTTTCTAGGCCTTCAATATAGAAACGAGTTACAGGGGAACGTCAAACGTCACATATTTTTTTATTAAAACTATATTTTTTGTACACAAATAAAGGTTCCGAAATTTACAGCTGTGTTTTTTTTTTATTCAGGTTGTCTTTGAAATTATATTTGAATTCCCAGAGGTCTGTGGACTGAAAGGGTTAAGAAACGCTGTACTAAAATACTCTATTATTATATCACATTCACATTATTATAATTGGGAAGTAATGGTATGTAAATGTATAAAACTAATATTTACTTATTTTATCAATGAATTTGCTCACTATTTATTTATTTATAAAGGAATACATTTCAAATCAAAAGTTCTAGAGCAATGAAAAAGTTTACAGGTCTAATAAATTACCTATATATGATAAAAACGTTATCGGAAATAACGGAAAATCCCTAACCTTACTATGACTAAGTTTGACAATTATCCAATTGGGAATAAAACATGGCAATAGTTTGTGACTAGAGGTAGGAAATGTTATAAGATATATGGGATTTTAAGAGTTTGTTTATTTGATTTGAAATACAAATTAATAAACAGCAAATGTTTTATAAATACTACATTTACGTTATTAGGTGTAAGTATTTAGTTAGTAGGTTAGGTCTTGATAACAATCTATACTAATAAATAAATATGGAGTGTCTGTTTGTTCCGGGTAATCTCTGGAACGGCTGGACAGATTTTGACAGGACTTTTTTTGGTAGATAGCTAAAGTTACTCCGAATAAAATATGCTACTTTGAATTTTCGAAAATAATTAAGGTTCCGTGTAAAAAAAATAAAACTCATAAAAATTGAATAAAATCCGATTCGATTCACAGTTTTACGGGCAAGTGCTTAATTTATGAGAAATGCTTTTACTTTATCTTAGTACTAAACAAAAATTAGGGCTTCATGTAAAAAAAATAAAACGAAGTGCCGCAGGAACACAGCTAGTAATCCATAAATGTTTATTTGTTTAAGTATGAACACGTAAGAGTCTAACGCAAAAGTGATTAGTTGATTCTTACCTTATTAATTTGAAATATTTCTTAATTGATAATGTTCGTTTTTTCTCTATCGAGATCCAAAAAATAATTGTAAGTACGTAATTTAATATTTACCATTAATAACAAAAGTTAAATAATAGTTGAGAACACTAAACAAAAACTCATACATTGTAGCCGTTTGTGATGTCAGTCTGATAAAGGGGGAAATACACTTTTAAATTACCACGCCATACGATGCGACGTGATGAGTGTAGTGTCAAATCAAATTTTACTATCTTCTATTTACTATGTAATTTGTAATCTATCACATTATTCGTCTCAACACGCGTCACGTGTTGGCAGATGGAGTTGCTAGTCAAAAGTTGAAACATAAATTCCTCAGACACCTGTCACGAATAATCATAAAAAAAAATAGTAACATTTAACGAATTTAATTTTTACCATAAAAAACGTAATGTGTAATTGTATAAAAAATCGATATTTCAACAGATTGAATGTAAGTGATAAGGTATTTAATAATATATATAGTCACGTTCATATTCTATAGAAAATTGAAAAGGTTTGCGTATGTAATTGTATCCAGAATACGATAATCCTATTAAAACGTCCAAAAGCAGATAACAAGCATTACGTTTCGTTGGTAGTTAGAGGTACTCTTGGCAAAAGTTTAGACATTTTAACCGTTGCCTAGTGAAATCCAGTCACGTGAAAACGCCAAGTAGATGAGAAATGAACGTATCCGTCAATGCTTTAACTACCTCAGTTTTTATTAATAATAATTATCAATTCAATTTTCACAAAGATAGTTAAAATATTGAAATCACACAACAAAAATCTTATCAAAGTAAGTTGTAAAATACATTATAAACTAAGAAGGACATGTTTTTTTTAATACCACTAAAGTGACAAACAGGTATACGATCCGCTTGATAGTAAGCAGTCACCAGTGTCTGCAACACCAGAGGAATTACGCGCGCGAAGCCAACATCAATGTATTTTGTTGGACGGTAAAGCATTCATACCAAAATGGATCTGTTTTATTTATTTGACGCGGAGTTCTAATTATTTTCGAATATTAAAAGTACCCTAATTTACCCGGAGTAACTTCAAGTATCTACCAAAAATAGTCCCGTCAAAACAAACAGACAGACGAAAAAAAAAAGAAAAAGAAAGGTGTCATGGGACACAATTTACAAAAAAAAATTGCTTAATTTTATGTACAGTTTCTTGATTTTGGTTTTAATTTTGCTGATAGGTTTTTATTTAAGTATTATACATAAAAGTATTTAGGACATTTAGTATTTTAGAAAATAACAAATAACGCAAAATAAAATAAATCAAACAAAAAAATTAATTCAAATTATTAAGTAAAATAAAAATGTCCCTTTTTTTCGACAATATAAAATTACATAAATAATTAAATTTTAAAAATGTTCATCTGCAAAATTAACGTTAAAGTCATGAGTATATACTATACATTGGCGAGGCGGAGTGGGATCCGAAAGAGAAGGGATAAGAGAAGGGTAAGAAAGAGAGAGAAAGAAAAAGGTATTGTACACTATTCGCTTATGTATACGGCTATAGCACTTCCATTATATATTTTTCTCACGGTTTTAATCTCACATTTTTTTTCAGTTCGATCGCGCAGCAAAATCCATATTTCCTCCAAGCCTGCCGTAACGAACGTCGTGCAAAAAATTTAAAAATTCCATTTTTTGTATAGGCATCGTGTCTACATTAATATCTAGTATATCATATTAAGTAAAAAAAAATGATATTATAAACCGACACTACAATTTTATTTATTAGTATAGATGAAAGAAAGCTACTTACTTTCACCTTAATTGGATGGAAGAATCTCTGTTAGTAATAAATTTATTTCCCCAGACGCGCACTATGACATGAGCCGATTACTGCTCACAAATGGCAGAATAAATCGAAATACATAAAAATATTTTGTTAAGTTAAAACATTTAAGTAAAAAAAAACGAAATCTTATTTGCTTGTTAAAATATACATACGTACATGTTTTGATGTTTTATAACAAGTATTACTTCGTATTACTTTCAAAAATACCTTTATTTAACAGAACAAAGTTAACTTATGATAATTATTTCTTTTACTTTCTAGGGAAACATTTAAATATATTCCATTCGTACATAAAGAGTAATACCGTACTAATACAGATAAAAAAATATATCTATTATCTGTAAATTATTAGGCAAAAATAAAAAGGTCAAATCATTTTTTTATCTATTTATCAACCTATTCGTTTTGTGTAGTTCAGTTCATTTCCGAACTTAAAAGTTTTCAATTAAAAATAATTAAAAACAGTTTTTCCTCCGAGTTTCAATGAGTGCAACGAGATGATTGTGGTTGAATTTTGACCACTAGATATTAAAGATTTCAAGCGATGGTGGCTTATTAATTATTAAAAATCGCTTCTAAATATTGGGTTGAATGACTTACGTTCGAATCTGAAAAAAGTTGCAAGCGTTTTATATACTGCCTATCATTATGGGTTTTCCAGTAAAAATCTGTCGCCCAACCCCTTGTTCTGAAATCTGTACGTAAGTCATTCTACACCAAATTGTCACTGAATGTTAGGTAAAATTCAGTCAATCATTATAAATACCTATACTTGTATATAAATTTATATAATCGTACATAAGTATAATATAATATACAACATTATAAATATTTTAAAAAGCAACTTCATTTCTATTGGGATTTATTTTGGTTTCAATTACTGTTTTTTAAAGTTAATTAGGTACTTTAAAACTTACATAGAATCAGTAATCACGTGTATGTATCACGTTTTATTGTATTCAATAGAAACACGGATGTTTTATCATACTTAAAATTAAAATAAGAATACATATATATATATTAATCACTTTCGTTTCCACAATACATCTTTATGATAAATGCTTTGAATAACTTCTAATATATTTTTATATCTGATACAAATAAAAAGGCCCCGAATTGAATTCGCCATAAGCATAAAAATGATTGATGTTTTGATATAACTGTTAGGTAAGCCGATAAGTAATATATTTGTGTGGTTACATCTACTTTATAAAATGTATATCAAAGAATATATTTTTATTGAATTGTTCATCTATGGTAGTCGTTATCTTTTTTTATTACTAACTTTTGCCCGCGTTTTCGTTGGCCTTGACTTTTAAATTGGGTCCAAAGAGAAACTGCGAATATTATTATAAGTATTATTGTAGTGAATAGAGTTATCACATCGTAAAGTACTTTCTATAGAAGAAAAACCACTATTTGTAGTCTCTTTTTAGACATATATTACTTCAATTCAACCTATGTTGTAAGCCTTGAAAATTGTTTTTTTTTGTGGCTTCTTAAAATATATTGGTAACAATGAACGTAAAAATTAAAGTATTCCTTTTTTCAAAGTTCCCACAAGCTGAACTTTGCATGCTAATAGCATGCTAATAGACCACACTACGAAATATAGTTTCTCATCGATACTGGATCCGATTTGTGTTTTCCCGCGTACATCTATAAAGACGCTCTGGACAAAATCTATATTTGAAGTTACAGCTGCTAACAACACTGTCATTAACACCTTTGGTCTTACCTAGCTCCAAACAGATTTTGGACTACGACGCAACCCATCATTGTTATAGATTTTCTCAATTATTAAAATTTACTGGTAGATCGCAGACAATAACGGTTAGCTGATGGAGTTACTTTTTTGATGGTGAAAGCTGTGCACGGCGATTCTTTTGAGCACAGTGGATCCATTAAAGTTGTTACAGGCGAATCAGTATTTCGTGAGACGCGAAACGTGAGTTTCCTGAAATTACCAGACCAGCAGGAATTCAGTCTTTGCCTAAGCACAATACGATGAAGTACATTAGAACGACTACAGACTCTCCAGCTTTTGGCAAACTTAGACGTCTCGATCCAGTCCGCTTATAAGCAGCGAAGCAAGAATTTGAGACGACGCTAGCTGTACGGTCAGAAAGTCCTTGGTCTTCTGCGCTTCATCTGGTGAAGAAGAAGAATGACGGTTGAAGACATTGCGGTGACTATCGCGCTTTAAACGCAAGAACCATCCCGGATAGATATCCCACCCGTCATATCCAGAATTTTTTTCACCACTTCTCAGGATGTACAGTCTTCTCAAAAATTGATCTTGTCAAAGCCTGTATAACCAGATTCACGCAAATCTGGATGATGTCCCTTAAAGAGCATTGATGACTCCGTTAAGACTCTTCGAATTTCAATATATGTACCTTCGGAATTAGAAATGCTGTTCAAAGTTTTGAAAGAATCATTGACGAAGTTCTTCTTGGTTTTGATTTTTGCTAACTTCGTTGTTAGCTGTAATTTCGTTAACATTTTAATTTTTTCGACTTCGATAGAAGAGGTTAGGAGACACTTTCGTCAGCTTTTCGTCCTAAGGAGTATGGTGTTTTGATCAACACTTCTAAATGTACGATGGATAACACAAAAATTGACTTTTTAGGATAAAAAAAACGCCATTTCACTTACCACGTGACCTGCAGAATTCTTTACATGGTCGTTAACAGACTGCCTACATACTATACCAAAGACATCAAAGGTAAAAATGTCACCGTTACTGTCGACAGGCTGAAACCGGCGTACATGACGAAAACAGTTCACGCTCTTCCAGCCAATTCAGCTGAAGACAATCCATATTCAGATTCTATAGCTTCACCAGTACTGGAAACTCCTAAGAGGAGAACTCGAAGTGGCAGAAGAGTCCGATTTCCTGATTTTTATCGACCGTAGTCAGTCTGACCAGGGAAAATATGTGACATTATTACAACAGCACCTTACAACTATATTAAACCGCCGTAGCTTATAAGACTGAACCGCCGGTTAAGTTGTTTGGCCCTCCGCGCTACCGTTCTCCACTTGACCAGCACCCTCATAGTCTTCGCGGACACTTACGGACAGACCGCGGCTCGAATAGCTTGTTATTGTAGTAATTTAATTATTGTTAATTTAACCTAAGTTATATTATCTATTTTCTATCCTATACCATTTCTTCTATCACACTTCATCTTAGTACTGTGAATATAATTATCCTTCTACTTCCGGAAGGATAGGTCCACAACGAATCCCACAAACTCTTTCATTATTTCAAATTTATCAAAATATATGAGTGGTAACATAATGCATATTAAAGTATAAATTTAACTTATATTTTCGGTATTATGTATAGTGAATGATATTGTATGTTTCACAGATATTATATAATATTGATTTCAAAAACAAAAACAAAAAAATATATACTCCAATTTGAAGCTGAGAAACATATCGAAATTGCAATACTCAACGGGATCCCTAAGGACTCGCTTTGATGTACGATAGATGAGAAATTTATACCTGACATATCCCATAGAATATAGATTGTGAAGTATACAATGTCGAATAGCCACACAAGTTACATAGTTAAATCCGAAATTAGATTTGGTGTTAGTCTTGCAGTGCTGAAATTAATTTATTCTTTTGTAACTTACCAAGTTTAGGTATTTACTTCATAACAAGTCATTTTCTAATTATTACATCTAGGCCTTGTATAGTTTTATTTTTCTATTTCTGTTTTAACTAAAAACTTTGTTCCTGAAGGGGGTCCCCCGACTGCACAATTTATATTATTATTTCGCCCTAATAATTTTATTCTTTTTTTTATTTTAATATAATTACTTTCGACTGTTATTTCTGTGTCTGGCAACTGTCATAACCTCATGAACGAAATCGAGCAGATACTTTCGAGTGTCCTGACCCTCCAGTAGGGAGACTTTCCCGACCCTGCGCTCCAGGTCGTGTCGAGACGAGCAGAATCTTGGACAGTGTAAGAATATATGATACACTGTCTCGGCGACATCTAGGTCACAAGCACAAGCAGGGCTGTCTTTGAGTTTAAACCTGTGCAAGTATGCTACGAAGCTTCCATGGCCTGTGAACGCCTGCAGATGGGTTAATGAAGCTAGTCTTCCTCACTATTCGGTGTGTTTCAGCTACCTTTGGGAAGAAGACTCGCATTACCTCCCCAGTGCTGGAGGCCTCGTAGCACGCCTGCCAGGCCTCAACTGTATCAGCCCTAATTGTTCGCTTGGCGTATGACACCGGATATCAATCGTAGTCCGACGCGGTCTTTTTACCGGCGGCCCTTTTGGCCAGTTCGTCGGCACGCTCGTTTCCTTCGGTGCCGACGTGTGCTCGCATCCAACACAAGCGTATAGAGCTTCTACCTGCACGGATCTCCCAAAGGAGCCGCTGCGCTTCAAGAGCCAAACGGTGCGGTGGCTTAGGGTTTGCCAACATTTCCAGCGACGATTTTAAGTCGCTGAAGATGCTGACCTCTCTCTATTTGGCCTTTTTAACAGCTTGTATGGCTTTTGTGAAGCGCAAGCAGCTCCGCCTGGAACACCGTGCAGTAAGGCTCAAGACGAAGAGTTGAGTACCGGACCTCTCGCCCCTCCTTCCACTAGATCAGAGCAGCTCCGACACCGCCGGCTATTTTTTACTTCCATCGGTGTATATGCCGGAGCTCCCCGACTTTGGAGGGGCCTACAGGCACACATACTCTTCGCCCGCACAGTTAGCTGGATGCGGATACTGGCATAACCTACGGGCCGCTCCAACTCACGTCCAATCACGATTTCGTCAGACTGTCCGCCCTTCCTAATACGGTATAGTCTCTCCTCCTCGCATGCTCTCAGATCCAAAGGAAGTATATCTGCCAGCACTAAAGCGGAGTTGAGAAAGACCATGCGGTACGCTCTGCAAATCTTCTGGGCAAAACCCCTCTGCAGCCAATCCAGCTTATTCCTAATAGCTAGCTTCACTGCAGCGGGCCCCCAGACATTTACAGCATACAGCACGATCGGCTTAATCACCGCCACGTACATGGTCCAGATGATGTCAAAGTTTAGACCCCAGCTCACTCTCGCCGCGTACACCAGCTGCTTATAGATGTCTACAGCTTTCCGGCAGACTGTCTGGTCGTTCGCATTGAAAGTGAGCCTGCGGTCCAGGATGATGCTGAGTAGGCGAAAACTTTCTTCCAGCGGCAACCGAACCTCGTCCATAGTAATGACTGAAGCATGAAATTTACGCCTCGTTCTAAGTACCATCGCTTTAGTTTTGCGAGATGCGAAGGAGAGCTTATTTTTGACGCCCCAGTTCATCGCCATTTTAAGGGTTCGATCCGCAGACTCCTGCAACGGCCCCACCTCTATCCCCGAGAACACCAGAATCTCACCATCTGCGAATGCATGGTGGTAGGTCATTTTCTAATAATGCCCGCCTGGCTAACACCACCCTCAAGTTTAAAAACCTGTCGCCAAATACCGATAGGTGTGTTCCGAGAGTATCACTTGAGAACCAGTTTTCACCTCTAGGCTTAGTGTGTTTACCATCCTGGATCATATCGTCACTTAACATCAGGTAAGATTGTGGTCAAAGTACTGAGCCTATTTCGTTTAAAAAAAAAGAATGCTTGGCAGCATACTCTCGATAAGTCGAACTCGACCAACAGGGAGTCGATGATTAATTGATTTAAGAAAGACGGTCTAGCGATAGATCCCTGGCCACATCCCCTGGATGTTCCTCGACTCTACCGCGCACCGGCGTACTCGAGCTCGATCCTACGATCCTACGATACGTAGGAGATCATACCATATAGGTTAGCTGGGCACCTTTTTGCCACGAGCTGGGACTTTAGAGCCGGCCACCATGCGTTATCGAAGGCTCCCTCTATGTCCAGCGACTAGGATCTCTTTTGATTTGATCTTTGGCCTGATGTGTGTCATTAGGTCATATTTTTTAGGTTTAAGTTATTTATTATTAGGTTATTTTTTTGCTTTGGTATGAAATTATTTTTCAATATCGAACTTGCCAAAAATAGACATCCTAATGCATGTGAAAAAAAATTGTTATTTATTTATAATTACCAAGACATATTAAGTGCCTGCTACGATAATACATGTATAATAGTTTTCGTGTGAAAGTATTAAGACAATAATAGCAAAACCCAGACAGCAATACTAAAAAAAAATATTTGTCATAAATGCAGACATAATATTTCTGTGAGTAAAAATTAAATCTCATCCTAAAATTATTTCAGTGAGTATATCGTTGTGTATTGTAAAGAGATATCTAATGTTAAGAAACCAAAAACTTAATAAAACAGACACTTATAAAAATGAAAAAAGAAATAAAAGGCAAGAATAACATTCACAATTTTATACAAAAAAACCATAAACCACACATTTTTCTGAATGCAATAACAATATGAACATGATATGCAACATTTTGCTGTTTAAAAATGTAAAAGTCATTGCTGTAAAGTATATATTGAATATTCAAATCGCAATACTCAACCTGTAAGACATTTATTTTTCATACTTTATTACTAGACAAGAGACATTTAGTGACAGAAACTTTCAAAGATCTCAAATATTATTACCCTACCTTAAGTAACATAGACAATTTTGAGGAGCTATATTTATGTTTACAAAAAACGTGTAACATGTTGTAAATAGAATTATCATCAGAAGTTTTGTAAATTTATCATATAAATAAACTACAGGAAATAATAATATTTATTAAACTGATAAAAAAATATGCTAATAAAAAGGTTCTGTCGAAAGTCATGTTTTATGTACACTCTTGACTACTGAACCAATAAAATATCAAAAGCTTATTGTTTATAAGAGAAAAGGTCGGTTATGATAACCTAATAACCTCAAAAGGTTTAGAGAAACCTTGTGTCATGACAAGGTGCAATATCCAAGTGGAAAGTCAAATGGAAAAGTGTAACCAATCTTAACGACTTCCATGCATGCACACGATACTCGATTGCAAATATCGTGGTTATGTGTTATTGTAAGCTACGTCGAAGTCATAACAATACCTACTATTTACTTATACAATTTCACAACACTCAAACAAAATAAACAAAGATAGATTACGTCAACATACGTGACAAGTATTATATTATGATGTTGCTATTTTCAAAGCTCTTCTAAATTGTTTTAACAGACAATGCAAGGCTTTTAGGTTTGATATAACCCCTTTCGGTATGAAAATATTTTTACTATTAGGAAATAATTATTTTTCTTTGCAACAAAAATATTTTGGCCATGGTGCTAACAGAGTCTCATTATTTATTCTACTGATTTCTAATGTATATCATTAGTAATTAGTAGGTAGTATAAATGATATTCATAGGTCGCATAATTAAAACTTAATTTTGATTTTTAAAATTAAAGCGTAAATATATTAACGACACGTCGCTTCTAAACCCCCAAGCTATCATCATTGCCACGCGAGTCATGAGGGCTATTTAGGGAATACATAACACGTTTACGATTATGGGAAATTACAAATTAGTTATACAATTTAGGTAACAAGTAAAATTAAGACGCCGTTATGCAAGTACTCATGGTTTTCTGACGTATATTAAGACACAAGCTTTTAGAGTTTGTTTACACATCCTAACCAAACATATTCCTATAAAATTTAAAATTTCATTACATTTTTTTTATAATAGCTCGGCAAAGTGATGGTGAGTACAATGAAATCCAGAAACATTGGCACCTGGCGAGAGATTCGTTATCCATCGCCAGTCGTTCCTGTCATGCCGGTCTGCACAGATATCTCTTCACGCTACGCTGGAATGCACAAATATCTCTTCACGCTACGCTTTATTTTTCTTGCAAGATTCGATTTGTGAATCTTAAATACCCAATTAATGTTTTGGCATGGCTGTTATTCTAGCAGTCGTTCCTGTTTAGTCTATATCCGTAATTTAGACTAATAATCATTTTTACAATTATGTTAATACATTGCATTTTGATCAAATAAACCAGTGACCACGCACTCTGTGGATGTCGTTGTTTCATTAACCCGTCTATAATTTTCAATTTTCATCGATTACAATCTATCACAAGCAATTATCATATTTACATCATCATCAAAATATTAGCAATTTTTCCCGAACTGTACAAAACTGTTAAACTAAGCAATAGCGTGGGATGCAGATATATTCAACGAGTCTTCTCAATGTCTAAATTTATCAAAGTTTATTTTCATTAGTCTTCTAACATGATTGGTGTAGATTTCACTTGCCTAACTATTGGCTATTTCATCTATTTTATTAATTATCTATAAGATACGGGCGAAATTATCAAATTCGCGTATTGACTTAATATAATATAGGTGATTTTACCCTTAAATACTAAAAATGTAACTAAAATGTAAATACAAATACATATATATAATTGCATAAGATACATAAATATTAACGTCTGGTGTTGTATTGAAATCAGGGCTGAAATGGTAATTAAATATCAATTTATAAAGTACGATAATACCTTAGAAGGACATTAATAATATATTATTCATTATATTAATGATAGATATAATACTATCTTATCCAACAGACGTTGTTCTGTTCAAATTCCAATAAATTTGTTTGTCATCGTTTTCTCATATAATAAGCTCTTTAAATATTTTCCTACTTTCCGAACAAGTGTTTTAAATTTTTCTTTCTGTAAATACCTTGTTCGGTCTATTACGAACATTAAAAAAAAAACAAATTATTCCAGTCTCGCTGACACTTAGCTGCGAACGGCATTTTATTTCTATTCAAACATTGTATATATTGCATGTAAACGTTTTCATCATTATCTAAGTCCTCTTAATGCTATTCAGAGTTTATGTCAACAAATAAATAACCTTTAGTAAAAAGTTTACATGCAAATTGTAAACAATTTCTAGGTACATTTTGTAAGTACTATTACTATGCCATATTTATTGTACATAGACTTTATACTTTGTAGAAATTTATTTAATACAAGAATTCAACAAAATAATGAAAATACTTTTTTCTTCGCTTTTATTATCAAAGTGGACTAGACATACACTGTAATGAAGTAAATTATTTCGTTGACATCTAATACATACATTACGTACACATCATGCATTATACACACCAGACTCTACCAGCAACTTTACATGTCTTTTTATACTGCTTTTTAGGTAAAGATAAAGGTTCTAAATTTATACCATTATTACAGATATATTACACTTATGTTTGGCATATGCTATGGTTGTCTTCAAATTTCTTATACTGTCTTTTTTAAGGTGATTATTTGCAAAAGAAAAAATCAATTACTTTATTGATCGTATTATAAATATTAGAATACATATGATAACCATGCTCCAATAGTATAATAAGATTCAACTTGGCAAACATGGAAATTATGCCAGTATACTTACTTACGTATAATTTATACTATTTGTTAGGGGGTGTCCCTGCTCACGCTACATCCTCACAGGTTTATATAAAATAACATAACATTTTCAAAAAAATAGATAAGTTTATTATTTTGTCCTTTATCCCATTCTATAATGACTCTCAGCCTTCGGTGGAGGAAGGCATCGCGAAGGAACCATGGCATACTCGTCAGTGTAGTTACTGTCCCCAGTTTGAAAACCTGTCATCATGCACCAATAGATATATTCTGGCAGCATCTAGGTTTAATGCATATACTATCCTGGAACACATCGTCACTTGACACTTGGACAACATCAGATAGCTTGGGATCAAAACATTATAAAACTAGTACATTATAAAAAGTAATAATAATAACAAGTTATTAGTAACATTTATTATTATTAATTTGGGCATTAGGCTCAGATTAATACTGTTTATATGAAAGCTATTTAGAGCTTCATCAGGCTTTATGGCGACCGCACAGGACTCGCAACTGGAAAATGGTTACTAGTACATGGACTTCATAATGATATAAACCTCGGTTTAAGCTGTTCCCAGCATGCAAATTCCATGAAATATGTCTTAAATAAGGCTAACCATTTTACCAAAAAAAAACTTGCCCACAGAACCAATGTATATTGCGTTTCATGTACAAGTATGTGAACTGCAGTGCGTTGCGTGCGTTATTAAAGCACGAAATATCCGCGTATCGCGGTGGTCATGGGTGCGAAGAGCTTACCCAGTTGGTGTGGGGTCGATAATTATCAAATACATAATCATCCTCATAGGATGATCATGTTTACAAATCCTGTGGCCATCTCCACCTCTGTCACAGTGGGACAAAGTAGAATAGACAAATCAGATCTGCGTAGAAATAAATGTAACGCTGATGTTCACTCCATGAATCCTTCCAATTAATCTAACACTCTTATTTGTCATTCTTAAGATCATGGTCAAGTATAAATAAGCACGTAGTGGTAAGCGCTGTCGATTACTATGTGTGTATACACCTGTATGGAGGGACAGACGCCATATTCTGTTAGTTATATTTTATCTAGTCTTTATCATGGTTTTCCCCCAATCGTCCTTTAAGTATTCAAATGCTTTGTAGATAAATAGTGTATAAACAAAAACACGTTTTGCAGTGTATTTATTATTACATAACATTATACATATAATTTACAATAATTCTTTCTTGACATTGTGATTCACTTGATCTCGTGTAAATTGAATGAAACATTCGAATGCTATTGGAATAATTTTCAAATCTATTGTATTTAGTTAGTAGTTAATATTTCCGATACTTTTCTTTACAATATTTATTTTAATTATTTGTGATATGCTACATTGTTTACCTCGAAATATTCGTGTGTAATGTGGCAAAAATATCACAGATCGCATAAACAATTTAAAGGACAATGTAAACACGCTTTTCTTTAAAAAGCAAGTAATGTTTTTGTAATCTGGTAATACTTAACAGATAAAGCTTTCGTATGCAATATTAAACTACTTAAGTTTAAATCGTACGATAACCTTGACCTAGTGACGAAAAAAAAAAATCATGCAACAGTAATATTATTATGGTATAATTTTCTAATGGTCATCATGCTTTTCTATACTGCTTTTTCAACTATTGAAAATGTATAACTATATATCTATCAGTGTATTTGGGCGAGCTAATGTGGATACTGTAGTTTTTTATAATGAAAGAGAAGCGCACGTGAATTTGAGACTTTTAACTTGTTTTTAAAGGCCCCGATATTATCGACTGTTGTATAAAATAGTCTCTAGGCTGAGTACTTTGACCACAATGTTACATTGTGTTAAGTGACGATGTGGTCCAGTATGGTAAACACACTAAGTCCAGAGGTACTGCCCATTGAGTGATATTGCCGAAAAAAATCTATTTGGTGAGAGGGAAACAAACTTAATGGTGGTAGTTTATTATAAAATGGCCAACCATCCAGCAATGGTTTTCTCACGATTTTTTCCTTCACTTTCCAACTTTAAATGACTATATTCTGTCACTTTATCATAATTCAACACTACCCATGATTTTAATACGATACATTAAAAAATATACAAACAGATAAAGAAATATTAAATGCGTCACAATAATTATATTCAACTTTTAAACTATAAATAAAAAGGCATAATAAAAATGATTTATTTATTTAAATGTGAAAATAACACGTAGAAACAAATCCAGTTAAATACGTAAAAAGCAAAATATTTACGATTAAAATAATGAATCATTCATGAAAGCGAACGTAAATAGTACGTAAAACATGACGATAAATGTAACAAAAAATAATTAAAAAAAGGCAGTTGTTGTCGACTAAATGCTCGCATACCCGTTATTGTAGCACGAGTGACTCATCCAGTGTCATTCCTATAACATAACTTATACAGCGTTATCCACGTGAGTTCAGTTTATGCGACACTTAATTAAATTAACGAGCGATTTGGCGGTTGGAATTCGACGGTGGTGGCGTCCGTACGGCGGAGGCGACGCGCGACGTTCGGCCGCGACGGCGTAGCAACCAGCACTGGCAACCCACCCCCGCTCGATCCACACTTATCATCCCTTAAGTTGTTCACACAGAATCTTTCGCACTCGTAACGGTAACGGCCGACTTACTATTTGTAAATATATATATAGTATATGTAATTTTATATAGTTGTGTTTTCCTTTTGGGCCAGTGTACAATTTCTTACTTTCAATAAATCGCTATTGTAGAAACCTTAAAATAAGAACTACCAATGAAAATTTCGTAGCACCTTACCACTTATCTTAATGATTACACATAAATAACCCTTACGTAAAACTCAAAAATGTATTTTTAATTTATTCTCGTTTTACTCTGTTGCATATCAAAAGTCGTCATTAGTCACAATAAAACTAAAACTTTTATGGCTACGTTCGTAGCAATAGCTGTAGCATAAAGGTCGTAGCATCTCCGTTTCATATTGTAACTTTATAAATTAGACTACATTCAGTTGTTATTATGAACCAAAGGGGCTATTCAAATATTGCATAAGGATTTATGCGTTGGTATGTATGGTATGTTGGATTGATATTTGGATGAAGTAAGATGTTTGCTTACTATGTCTGACAAGGGAGAGACAATAATAAACAAAATTTTTGCTTACGTAAATTAGTATAATTTAATACGTTTGGTGATAAACAAAAAACAACATGATATGATCATAGCACGATGAGGCGAAAACTTTCAATCATCAGGTTGAAAATTTATATAGCAAAACCATATATATGAATCGTTTGCATTTGAGAATTACTCACTTAACAATAACGTGAGGGTAAATTAGAACACTAGCCTAAGGGAATATAAAAATTATTTCCATACTTTATAATTCACGTTATATGTCATCTAATGATATAATATTAATTTGTGACGTGCTTTCTTTGTTTCTTGGTATATTCGCCTACGTTTCTCTGTTTGCTTCTTTCTTTTATATATTATAATTATAATATTATAAACTAGTTAACAGATTATTTTATTTTAACACTCAATATGCTATTATAAAAAATACGCTAAAAGTGGAACTCTAATTTTCTTTAATTCACTTGTAACGTATAATATAATCAGGAATAGTAATTTAATCTTAATAATCATAACAACAAAACTTGTGTAAAGAATTCTTTCAAATCATTTTAGTAATCATCTATTTCCACTGAATGAAATTAAAAACAATTTGCTTATTGATAATTTCTATAATATTGATGAATAAAGTAATAAGCAGATATAATCTAATAACTAGACTTAAATAATTAAGCAGTGACTTGTTCTGAACGTGTTTAAGGTCATTTACGTTTACAAATTAAACGTCTATTAAACAAATTCAAAATTAAACATTGACAACAAAATAACAAATGAAAGGCGAACTTACCTATACCAATAAACAAAATTGAAGCGTAGAATTTTTTTTTCGAACCTAGCTAACGCTGTTGACCGGAAGGACCTTTACAGCTTCACCGTGACTTTGGGGGCGAATGCTGAAGGCACTCAGCCTCAAAAGGTGACTAGCACAAAGGTTACCAAAATGGCACGAACCTCGGCTTGGCCGTTACCTGAGTATACAAACTCTCTCGCGAATTGAATCCTAGCTAATCCCTACATTTTTTATTTAACGTAAAAAGGCTCCTTACAGGACCTATGTACCTGCGTGTTGTGTGCAGGATATGTTACGTGGACGTCGCCGCTTGCGGCCAAATTGAAGCGTAAACTTTTGTTTTCCTAACCTAGCTAATGCTGTTGACCGGAAGGACCTTTACAGCTTCACCGAACTTTGAGGGCGAGTGCTGAAGGCACTCAGCCGCAAATTGAAGCGTAGACTGTTTCGAAACATATATGTATAATGGAAGACAACAGAACCATAGCGCGATGTAGAATCGTTCAAAGAAAATAAATTTTTGTTGTCGTTAATATATAAAATTGAAGTTTCGAGTTTTTTACTAAATACATATGAATGTATATAAGAAAGTATACCAAAAATGCAATTATTAAAATTTTTGTCTCTCTGTTTATTTGTGCCGACTAATTTCCGCATCGGCTGGACAGATATGGACGCTATGTTTTCGAGAATAATTAGGGTTTCCGCGTAAAAAAATTATAACTCATAAATATTGGAATAAAATCCGATTCAATGCAGTTTTAGTGACAGGTATTTTAATTTGGGAGAAATATCTTTGCTTAATGTTAGTAGTAAAAAAGTTGGCATATAATTAGGATCCCGTATAAAAAAAATCCAAAACTATATAACACACAGCTAGTGGTATACATAATTTGTTAATTAATCCTTATTGTCTATTACCATAACCATAACGTGAATTTCATAAACACTAAAATTATTACTTTAGTAGAATAATCACAAAAATACATACTTTTTATCAAGAAATGTAAGGCAGACAGTCATCGGCCGCAGTACAGACAAGAGATGGACTAAACGAGTTACTAAATGGAAGCGACCCAGTGGAAAAAGGAACAGAGGAAACAGAGGAAGACCTAAAGATCGATGGGTCGATGAAATTAAAAACACAGCCGGCGAAGACTGGATGACGAGTGCGGCAAATCGAAAACTATGGAAACAGTTGGAGGAGGCTTATATCCGGTAAGGAGCCTTCCCCTAAACACACCTTTTCATGTATATTTTTTATTATTATGTTAGTTTAAATTCATTGTAATGTACATGGAAATAAAAGGCTTTATTATTATTATTTATAGCAAAAAAGGCAGCTTTATCAAGCACTACACGAATGATTGTTTAATAATAATTCAGGTTAAGAACAACCTTAAGAAAAGTTATAAAATTGTATAACAATCATATCAAATTTTAAAAATACACACACACATACTTGTAAACTGACACAAATATCTTAATCTTGCAAACAAAAGTTAACTGTTAATGCGAATCATTTCGTGACCGCGTAATTTTAGTAAGTTGAGTTCGTAAAAACAACTGATATTATTTTTAATATTTACCAAATTTCAAATAGATCAACGACCTCTAGTCACTTAGAGAAAAAACGTATGAAACTAGAACGTACAAACGAGGTGCGCGACCGCACTGGCGCGTAGACATACTAGACGATCATAGATAAATCAATAACCTGTAACTAGCCAAAAGGCACGCGACATCATTGCCAAATAGCAATAGAAACCCACGCGATGTCTGCTCGAAACTATTGAAACTCTTATCCTATTCAGTGTATTTAGGCTTTTTATTACATTTGTGCACATTTGCATCTTTAAATAATTATTCCTAATAAATTGTCCAACGTGTAAAAGAAGTTTTAAAATGCATTTTTTTTTTGTTATTTGTTACCTTTTGTTACAACATATTAAGTACAAATATTACAGAATATGCAAGTTACCTACTGGAACATGCAAGTTCGTCTTACAGTATAAACCTTTAATTTTAATGTAGCATAATAGTCATTTAACCCCATGAGCACTAACCTGGCGTTTACGCCAGCTTTCCATTGTTTTCCTATTTTCTTCCTATTGTCTAATTTTTATGGGTAATCGACATATTAAGAAAGATACAACAATCTAATTACACTGCGAATAGAATTAGTGCGTTTAATATTGGCGTTTCTCTAAAAAAATAATTAAAGTGTTCATTCGAAAATGTTAGCATTTGCGTATGTTATATTTCCATTTCTGACCGTCTTTAAAAAGGAGCAGGTTATCAATTCGTCTGTACTTTTTTTTTTTTGTATGTTTGTTTCGTGATATCTCCGGCAATTGTGAAACGATTTACAAATATATTTTTTTTAATCAAGGGAATACACTCCCGAGTTGGCCCCATTTCAGACATAGGATATATTGAAGTAAACAGAAACAGATTAATAAAGTAATTTATGATTTACTTTTTTCTTTAAAAGTCGGTTTTGTTTTTAATTTAAAAAGCTTTTTATTCCACACGTTGAACGTGAATACTTCAATAGGTTACAAAAATACACAATATTTTATTTTAACCTTTTTTTATTTTAGTTTAGATACGTCTTACAAAACTCTGTTGTATAAATATTTTATTGAGTGATTTTATGAATTTTTACAGCGAGGTTTATTGCATTTCGCACAATGAAACATTACTTTCAGAGCTCAGTGCCTCCGTGTAACAAGTTTTATGTATTTTGTATTGCCTTTTCGTTCGGTTCCACTTTATACACGGCGATCATAAATTTTATTAAGAAAAACAAACCCTATACTTGGACTACATATATACGGACTTTAAAGATTATTTCGAAATTTATGGACTACTTACATATACATACGAAATTGACGATAATACAATGTATTTTATTTGTAATAAGCGATGACGGCTTAGTTCATAGTTTGGTCGGATTTCGCGACAATGGACGCGTGTTCAAATCCTAGGTGGGTTCAACTCTAAAATTAGCCTGAGCTTTTGTTGAAGGAAAACATCGTGAGGAAACCATAGCGCATTATTTAATAATGGCCGACTGGGTAGCTACCAGCCTCAAGGAGTATTGATTAAAAGTTAAATTTATTTGTATGTGTTAATTTATTTGTTTGTATTTAAATAAATTTTACTTTTACATTAAAATCGTTTACTTTCAAAAGTAAAATCGTTCAGCTATTTTGATCTTTATACCAATTAAACCTGTTATAATGTCTTAAGTAAATATAAATATTAAAACTGTATGAGTCTAATACTCAACCGTCAGAAGTCGTTTTAAGTACTTGACCCTACATTTAAAAACGGTTCTTCAATAAGTAAGGAAACGTTTTGGCAGGTACTTAAGGCGGTTCTTCTTTGGTCGAAAGGTCGGAAGCTGCGATTAGCCTGCGTTTGAAGTCTTTATAGTCAGTCATTTACAGAGTAATGTGCCGCTCAAATTCAAATTCTAAAGAGAGCCTGTCCCAAATAAGTATGTCTTTGCTGCGAGTATCCTGCCAATTTATGGAAACGGTTTTAATTCTATGCATTAGATGCGCGTTCCCAATGCTATGACGTCAGCCGTCAACATACTACAGTGTGTTAATTGTAAGATGGGTTTTAAGTGCTGGCGCTCAGAGATAAATAATAATAAAAGGTATACTTACGCAGCCTATCGTATGATTTGATTATGAATTAACTATATGCAGTGAAAATGTACATCATATTGCTCGTTGTGCCAATAGATGTAAAAATCAGACTAATGTTAAATGTTAGGTTATATTAATAATTTCAATAAAAAAAACATGAAATTTAAAATATTAAATAAGCTTTTCTAAAGTATCGAGTTTTCACTTATATCGGCAGTGCCCATGGCTGCCTGGTTTTTTAAATTTAAATTTACATCAGAGATATTATAAAACTCTTGATTGGAAATCATGAGGTTTGAAGTAACACATTTGAAAATAAGTATTTAGAAGCACTATGAAAATGTATAAAGATCTAATTCATCGTTTTTAGAATTACGACAGATTATATGAGAGTTTCTATTTTTTTTCTCAAAATAGTAATGATACTTACAGTAAGCAGTAAATTTTGTTTATGAATATTAGGAATTTTCATTCTCAAGACATAATGATAATTTATACTATATAAGTTATACTGCCTCGGTGGCGTAGTTGTAATACGGTACGAGTGTCGTTCTGAGGTCTCGGGTTCGAACCCCGGGTCGGGACAAGTGATATTGGGTTTTTTTCAGTTAGTATCGTCCCGGAGTCTGGAATTTGTGCCCGATATGGCGACAGGCTCGCCCCCTGTCACAACTGGGACGACGGAACTAAGCTCGGCGGAATGTAGGTGGTGTAGTTCGCTATTTCACCTCTGCCTAACCCTTCGGGGATAACAGCCGTAATCTAATATTGTGTTGTGTAAGTTATACTCGTAATTTGTATGGAATTTCACCTTTGGTTACTGTTAAACATTATACACAAATTTAAAAATTAAAATTCAGTCAATGACACTACTAACGAAAAACAAGAGCTACATATCATTGCTATCTCACCAAGGAGCTATGGCTAATTCAAAACTGTATGTCAAAAAAGTTCAATAAACGAAACGAAAATTATTATCACAGCAAACATAATTTATAAAACATAATAACTATAAACTATATTTATAAACAGATTTAAACAAAATAGAAACTATAAATACACGATGATACCTAAACTCTTCAGTGTTAATTTTTCCATTTATTGTTATAATAATGCCAAAGTAGAGTGAAAACGTATTAATTAAGCACGCATAGAGTACTTCTTTTTTTATTTAATAATATTTAACTCAAACGTGACCTTAACGAATGAAACAAAATTTAAACAAATCCAATTAAGCGATTAATCTCACGCGTCTCTAGTGTCGAACGTTTTCATATATTTTCATCGTGTATAATAAACGTATTTAATAAAATAAATTTATTCATAGAGGAAAAGGTCGTGTATATGGATGAATTTTAATAGATAATGATGAGGTTCAGTGTATGGAGGAATAATTACATCGCTCAGAAAACACAAGTGATACAGATTTTGGTGCTATATGCCTAGCTTTATCGAAACGTACTGAATTCATAGATCTAATGTTTCCTTTAAGAGGACATGCGGTCAGAAAAGTATTTCAGAAATCTATTTCTATCGCGTTGCGCCCCAAAGAAAGAACTATAAAACACGAAATGGACAACTGCAGCGCGGGCTGAATTTACTATGTAAAAGAGACGAAAACATCACTTTGCAGTACCCTGTATCCTCCTCCAAAACTGAACCCATTTATTTTTCTTTCAGTTTTAGATTAAGAAAGACTTCGGCTATGCTGCTACGTATTGATTTTTAAAATTTTATTCATGAAATTTGTTTAAAGAACGTCTAAAAATTACGGTAAAAATAGAGCATTTTTTTTTTCATTATCTAGTTTCTACAATAACTAATTTTTGGAAAAACATCAAAACGTACGGGTATTGCGGTGGTGGATATATATTATTTGGTATAAAAATATTTACCATAATATTATTATCCAAGGAGAAAACAGGGGACTACGTTTGTATGGAATTAATGCCGCAAGGATATCCTCTTAATGTTTGAAAATAAGGTGCAAGTCGCAGGATCCCGCTTGATGCGGGTGGTGCAAGACCGGTCGTAGTAACGATTTTTGAGGAAAACCTGCGTCCAGCAGTGGACGTCTTTCGGTTGACATAACGTTAGTTAACATACAAGTTCAATTTATAAGCATCCTTGTTACGGTATCCTTGATGGAAATAAAATAAAAATGTTTCAACTTTCAACTTAAACCGACTCAGTATGAAACTATCACTTTAAAAATAAAGAATAACCAGGACTAATAACTAAATTCTACAGAAAACCCTAAGTTAATGAATAAGCCTTTGATAATCATTTATAGGCTAAGATGCTTATTTTTATTTTTAGTTTTATATAAACACATTCATAAATGTAACAAAATTTTAATAATAAACCACTATTCATTAAAATTTCGTTAAATTAATTACCTTCATAATAGATTTTATCGAAAAAATTATTAATTTATTAAGTAAACAGTTTTTTACAATTTTTGCTGTTTACGTATTACTTCTTCACTTTTATAAGATGTTTCTAATTATATGTGAATCGTGTCATGATATGTATCAGGTAACTCTATTTACAGAGGTTACCATATCTACCACGATGTTTGCATTTTATAATCCATTCATCCATTGAACCGAAAGATGTCCACTGATGGACATAGTTCTACCACAAAGATTTAAACGACGACCGGTCTTGTGCCACCCGCATTCAGCGGATTCCCGCGACCTTCACCAGGTCGTCGGTCTACCTTGTGGGGGGCATACCCACACTACCTCTTTCCGGTGCGTGGTACCCAATCTAGAACCCGTTGGCCTCATCGGGTATCGGTACTGCGAGTAATGTGCCCAGCACACTGCCACTTAAGTTTAGCAATTGTTCAGGCAATGTAGGTTACTTAGTTCTTCTGCGGATCTCCTCATTCCAGAATCGGTCATGCATTTTATAATAGGTATATCATTTTTAATGCTTTAGCATTTTTATCGTTAATTTGTTTTACGGGAAAACTTCATCAAGGCCCTTCTTTATAGAAAATAAATATAGATATATTTATAAAAGTATAGATAGATAGAAAATAGGGATAGATATTTACTCTATCATAATGCTATCTACTAGTTACGATTTACTTTATAAATAAACATAGGCGTTAAAAATAATATTCATCTCGTTTTTATGATGCCCTACCGAACCCACATATCCAATTCTATAATGAAGCTGAGCTTTCAGTGAAGAAAAAAAGAGAGAGAACCATAGCATAGTGAATGTATGAATTCTATAATGTACCAATAATCTTTACAATGGTGAACTTAATACCATAAGACATAATCTACCAGCTAACCAGCGAGAATGCAGAAATAATACATTATAAAAGGCAGTATTTGAAATAAAGAAAAAATAACAGAGTGGTAAGGTGTTATCTGATAATGTCCACCTGAGATGGTAGATAACCAACCTCAAGTCAAATCTCAAGTTAAATCTTGTCATCAATCCCCAATATTTGTAGACCACTAGTGTACAAAAAAAAAATATAAAAGTAATAGTTACAAATTGTAATGTATTATGCAATGCATTTCAAGATTTAAAATTAAATAATTAATCTAAATACAATAAGATATAAAATATTTAAATAAAAAGTACTTCAATCCTTTTTCATAGAAACACAGTGCTTAACAAATCATAAAACGTCATGTAAAGTCGCCATTATCAATAAATTCGAGTACACACCTGGGGTACACACCTCTTTCGTTACAATATTTTAATATTTGGCTGTAACAAATACACCCACACCCACACAAACGGGATACGGCCTTCCACTGTCGGACTCTGTATTTGATATTTTTATGGTTTTCCCTCCCTCCCTCTCTTCCATATTATCATGAGTTATTGCAGACCAATTTAAATATGAATGGAGGCACTGACACTTTCATTTTTTTTTCAATATATCTTCATTATTTTACAAATGAGAATAATATTCAACGGTCATTTTTTATTTATTATAACTTTAAGGGGTATAATTAATTTATATTTAAATAGTCATAAATAATTTTACTACACAGTGTGGTCTACCAAGAAGTTGTAATGCCATATTTACAGGTTTTTAACCCGTAAAATTACTTTATTGTCGTTTTAATTTTTTTATTGTGACTTGAAGTATATAATTAACGAATTAAACAAAGCACCAAAGCACAAATATTTTTGGGATTTATGATACGAAATAATAGTAGTAATTTCTTGAAAGTCGTGATTATTACAACAAAACAAAATTATGACAATTTTAGACTTATAAAGGAGCGATGATTGAGAGGGCAAACCACTACCGATTGTGGAGTCAAAAGGGTCCTTACCTAATTTATTATTGTTATAGGTTAAAGGTCCACATGATTGTTCTAATGTTATATACCCTACCATGATCGAAGTTTACCTCATACTCGCTTTGGGTAACCGTAAACTTTAGTTTGAATTTCAGAAGTAAACTATCGTTTGAAATATTACTATTTACTGACAACTTTTACACCAAAATAGATACAGTTTTGAGACGATAATGTAATGGGCATTGCAATTTTATGATAATAAATATTGTAATTTTTTTATGGTTTCTTACGGATAATTTGAAAATAGAAAAAGACATTCTTTTAAATTTGCCTTTAAATCTGGCTACTAGCTGGTGACTGACCGCTTTACTGCACGTATATAAAACTCTATGGAGTTATTTACAGTTATATCATAAGTGTATTTCCTTGTACTGTGTAGATCTATGCTAAATGTTATTAAGGCACAAATATGCAACACATTTTCACATTATAATAATGTCAACGTTGGATCAATTATGGGTATGATGGATAATGTCAATCAATATTGGGTACGCTGGTAAAAATGCAATCATTACAAAATGCACTATTATCATATTATTAATGTGGTTTGTTCAATACACTGTACTTTATGCAATGAGATCAACTGGAACTACTCAACTCTATACAAAACAGTTTTGACACTAACTGTACAATTTATCAATTTCATGCATCAATTTACATGAATTCACAACAAACACGGGTGTAATAATTAAACAGGCATCAACGTGTGATACTTTATTCACAACATTGACTGTGAAAATCCAATCACTCAGCGCTCGAACGTGTAATATTGTAATCGGAATGGATACATTATTGTAATGTTCTTTGCCACACCTGATATACGTGATCTATTTTAGCATAATAGTAAAATAGAGATTTAATTTTTTTCCTCTACATTTGACTTTCACAAACTAGTTCAATGAAATAATGTTTTATTTGATAACAAAAATTTGTTATCCGATATTTGACAACTACTTACATATTTTTAAGTATTAATAATCGCTACTAAAAACTCATATCTTCTATATAATTTTTTCTAAGTAAAAACATGAGATTACAACATACAAATGTATATGTATTGTTTACTGCGTTACAATGAGCATTTTTTAGCATTTTTTAATCCCTTGAGCACCTGCTCGTGCGTTTACGCCAGCTTTCCATTGTTTTCCTATTATCTTTCTATTGTCTTATTTTCATGGGTACTCGGACACAATAAAGGACTAGGTTGATTTAAAAGAACAATTAATGAAAATTGAATATAATTAGCGACGTATATTTACACCATCTTTTTATCCGTAAGCTGGCACCGGTTTCGAAATTATTATTGTTATTAAAATACGATATATTGAAGTAAACAGAAACAGACTAATAAAGTAATTATTTATTTGCTTTTTACTGCGTTTTTATAGTTTATTCTTTTAAAGTCGGTTTTGTTTTTAATTTAAAAAGTTTTTTGCTATCATATCGTTCGAACTCGAAAATTACTCAGGATTGAGCGCTCTATATATATACTCGTTTATATATATATATATATATTTACTATTATAAACAGTATGTTAATGGTTAAAGTAAATGGTATGTGGTTTTTACACAATGTTAGTTCAACAATGTTTACACGCAGCCAAACACTGGTCGAGACAGAGAATTTCAAAGAATA
Source organism: Samia ricini (assembly GCA_014132275.2). Lineage (NCBI taxonomy): Eukaryota > Metazoa > Arthropoda > Insecta > Lepidoptera > Saturniidae > Samia > Samia ricini. The sequence goes on along the minus strand of AP028159.1, from coordinate 24,518,101 downwards.
ACTTTTATTTTCTTTTTGCGCAACAACCGCAGTTCATTACAACATTAAGTATTAACAACAAAATGTCTGTCCCAGATGCAAAAACCTATTACATACCGAGCTTTTATCTTTTATCCAAAAACTTCTAAATAATATAATAGTAGTAAGAACAAGAAATCTAACAATGATTACGCGTACTGATTGATGTGATTGAAATATTTATCATGAAAGTTTTTTCATACAATGCTTGTGATAGGGGAATAGGTTCTATGATTTTTCCCGTGTCCTTCGGGGGCAACAAGTTGATGAAATATTTGTTCAATCGCTCGTATAACGTAGTTTCATTTATTTCACTTCAGCCCACTCACTCGACTGAAATAACAACAGCACGCCGGACGTGAATCAGCGATAAATTACGATGGTGTTACAAAGCTGTCAATATCATTTATATGCTACAAAATTACACCCGCATGCTCTCTCCCACAACCTACAATAGAATTTAATACAGTACAAAAAGTTGAAATAATTTTAGTAGATACACATAACTTGAAAGCACTTTTCAAACATCACGTTAAATAACTATTAATGAACGTAATTTATCTACTTTTATATACATCATAAGCTAGTGTTTGATTATAATTATACTTGATATTAAGTCACTAGGTGTTTGAAGTATAGAGCATGCTAAACCTTGAAAGAAACTGCGTATCAAATGTAGCAGCCGATACCTATATTATAGTGAGCAAATTATGTAGTTATGGTAAATAGCCAGATGAACCCTAGATAACGCCCCACCACAGTACTATGAAATAACAATGTAATGAAGCGTAAAAAAATCGCAGGAGTGTTTAAGCAAAGCTGTGAGAATGCTGAAATTATTCTAAATTGCTTTATGTATTTTGCTTATAAAGTTACCCAAAGGGTAATGGAGAGCTTTACGCTTGGAGTTTTACTGCGTCATCGAATCAGAAATGAGGAGATCCAACGTAATCGAGATCGCCTGGAGAATTGGCAAACTTAAGTGGCAATGGACTGGGCACATTGCTCGAAGATCCGATGTCTGATAGGGTTAACATGTTCTCGAATGGTTGCCACGTACCGGAAGTTGTAGCGTGGGTGAGCCCCTCACAAGATGGACCGACGACCTGGTGATGATGCAGAAATTCGCTAAACGCGCTGAAGACCGGTAATTCTAGAGATTTTTTGGGGGAAACATATATCCAGCAATGGGCGTCAGTTAAATGGATGGATGTGTAGGATAATTTTTTGTAAATACTTTGATGAATTAAAATGTTGTATAATCCTTACTAATATTATAAATGCGAAAGTAACTCTGTCTGTCTGTCTGTCACGCTTTCACGCCAAAACTACTGAACTGATTTAAATGAAATTTGGTACACAGATAGTCTAAAGCCTGAGAAAGTACATAGGCATCTTTTTAAAGCGAAAAAAGAATTGCAAGGTTTTGAATGGGGGGAAGAAAAGTTGTATGGAAGTATCGTCATATTTAGAGCTAAATGCTTGATTAGGCTATTGATTCGATATAAATAAATATGACATTCAAAGCTTGTAAAAGTTTTACCCTTTAAAATAACGACAGGAAATAGTGGATGAAAGTTTGTATGGAAATATGTAAGGTTTATGTGAATGTTTTATAAGTTTGCGACAAGAGACAAAATATTAGTGCTATTCTGATGTAACATTTAGGGAGTCATTACAAAATATGAAACTGAAGTTAACATTAGTAAGAAACTTGCCAAGCACCGCGTCGCGCCGTATACAATGAGCGTTGTGCAGCCGCGTGGTGTATGTGGGGAAATATGCCAAGTGTGCTTACCCGAACGAGCAGACACGTGATGGCATAAGATTGTGCCACACGCATGTGTACTGATGGCAAAAGAGGGGAAAACAAAAAACGTAGTTTATAAAAATATACTTAAATAAACTCATATTAATTTTATACCTTATGTACTTAAATAATTTGTGAAACCCTGCAAATAGCTCATTAAAGTGTGTGTCTTATATAATAAGTTACGGACACAACTAGTTTTCTATAAAACGTATACCCACCAATAAAAATACTTACGTATAGAAAATATTGCAACTACTATGACGAAAGTAGGTTGTGTGCTTTTGTAACTTTTAAATTAATCTTTTTAAAGCACACTATAAACTGCATTAACCTAATTATAACTTAGTTTTCGCTGAAGACATAAAAAATAATGTAGATATATATTTTTGACGGATTTTATCAAAAAAAAAGAAGCTGGTATCAGCCTCAGAACACATTACATAATGCATAAACATCATACCACTACAGCGCTCCGGAATACTACGTGTTTTAAGAGCTCTTCATATCTTAAGTACCTCTCCACTTACTTCGCCTGCACAGTCCACCGCTTGGCCGTACAAGCGACTGCTGTCAGTAACTCGACTATTTGGTTTGTGGCAACAAGAAGGTACATGACTTTCATTTATGAAAATATTTCCTCCACATTACAATAGTTGTAAACTATTTTTTTATAAATTTTAAATATGTTAGCCAATATTCTTTGTTAGACTACATGACATCTCAGCAGAATAGTATACATGCACAAATGTATCAATAAGAAAATAAATAAATAAATGGTAGTGAGTATTGATTTATGATTAGGGTATTTGTATCTATAATAGTTGAATTTATAGCTTACCCTCGTGTCGGAACTATTATCTTTCATCACGAATATATATTGTACTAGCTGTGTGCTGGTGGCTGCGCTCGCGTTTCTCACGTTCTTCAATGCGTTTTAATTTTTTTATACGGAACCCCAATTGTTTTCCTAAAAAATATTTAGTAGTAAGATAAAGTAAGTATATTTGGAATAAATTCAAGCACTTGTCCGTAAAACTGTGCATATTATCGGATTTTATTCAACTTTTTATGAGTTTTAATTTTTTAGAACCCTAATTATTTTAGAAAATTAAAAGTACCTAAGTTTCCCGGAATAACTTCAGCTATCTACCAAAAAAAAATTCCCGCCCAAATCCGTCTAGCCGTTCCGAAGATTACCCGGAACAGACAGACAAAAAATTTTAAAATTGTACTTTTGGTATTGGTATCGTATATACATTCATTCATTCATTTAGTTAAAAAAATTGATTTTAACATTACATTTGTTTTTATATTGCGCAGCACAGTGACTGCACTGAACCTGATGTTAAGTACAGTACAATCCAAAAACAGCGGCGACTGACACTGAACAGAACTGCCAGTCACCGCTATCATGCCGGCCTGCTTAAATACCTCTTCACGCCTCTTTTGAAGGTCCCAATATCATACGAAGGAGGAAACACGCTGACAGGAATACGGTTCCATAACCTCACAGTGCGACAAAAGTAAGAATCAGCAAACTTTCTGGTTCCTTAAGTTATGGGTGTCACCATGAAACCGTGACACCGAAGTCCCGCTCGCGTGGTTCTGTTATGGAATGGAGAGGAGGGGATCAGCTCGAAGAGCTCTTCAGAACACTCAACTCATACAAGCGGTAAAATACACTTAGAGATGCAATGTCCCTGCACAATTAAAGCGGTTCTATGGAGTTGGTTATACCTGTATCATTTACAATGCGGACAGCCCGCCTCTGCAACCTGTCTAAGGCATCGATGAGATATTTAGCGGATCCATCCCAGAGGTGCGAGCAGTATTCCATGCACGGCCGAACCTGGGCCTTATAAAGAAGGTACAGCTGGTCGGACAGGAAAAACCGTAGCACTCAGTTTAGGATTTCGAGTCTCCGAGATGTTTTAGTGATGATATGTTCTATGTATTTTTTAAAAGTTTTATATACTTGTTCTCCACATCTTGAGATTTTAGAGCTGACCATATTGAAGAGTGTAAGATGGTATCGAAGGCTTTTTGGTAGTCTACGAGGACTATGTAGAGTGGTCTCTGGTATTCAGTATACTTCTCAATTATTTGTTCTAATGAATGTATGTATCGGTTGATGTTTCTCAAGAGTAACTCTAATCCTCTTTTCGATAAGTGACGAAAATAATTTATAAAGAGAAGGAAGCAGACTGATAGGCCGATAATTACGTATATCCTTTGGGTCTACTTTTTTGTAGAGCAATATAATTTCTGACAGAGACCACTGCTTTGGAATAGAGCAGGTGTCCAACACCATGTTAAACAAGCGTGCTAAAGGACTCGCAAGGTGGTGTTTCGCTATATTTATTGCTTCATTTGTTATTTTGTCTGAGCCAGGACATTTTTCTATTTTTAATTTATCTATTTCGGCTTCATCAACAGTATTTATTTGTTTATCTTCGTTTATTAGTTCCAAGTCGATGGTATTGTGAGTTTCCATATCTGAGTTGTTATATAAATCTTTATAGAAATTTGTTGCAGTATCAATAATGTCGACTCTATTCTGGGAAACTCTACCTGCTTTCTGGAGCCCTGTAATCCAAGTTTTGTGACAATTAATTTGTTTGTATGCCCTTTTAAGCCTACCTGTACTGTTCAAATGTTTTTCGATGATACGCGCTCTATGGTTTACATAATCCATTTTTATATATTTACTTATTAATTTGTATAAAGCTTTTATTTCATTCTTCGTTGTACGTGTTTTGGGCTTTATTTTATGCAACTCTTGTCTACGATGTATTAGATTTTTTGTGTGGTCTGATATAATACAGTTCTTTGAACCGCGGTGATTCGATATATGTGCGACTCTTAGACTAGTTTCTATCGCATTAACTATTTTATCATAATAATCCTGAACAGTATCGTTATCTTGGCGTTGCATGAGTTTTACCTTGAAGCTATTAAATGACTCCTTATACCTAGTTATTTCATCTTCATTTATCAAAGAACTTTTCAAATTATTTGTATATTGAGATCGATTTTTTTTTGTATTTTTTAGTTTTATAGATAATCTTAGAAATCTGTGATCTGTGGGGTAACATATGTTTAAAACTTGAATATTTACAATATTCTTATGTAGGTTTGTTAAGATATAATCAAGCTCATTTTTCGTCATGCCATCGGGAGATCTCCAAGTCCATCTTTGATTACTTGGTTTTTTGAAGAATATATTGATAATACTGAACTTATTTTCGTTCGCGAAGTCAACCAGCCGTTCACCTCTACTGTTTCTTATGCCATAACCATGACTCTTCATTATTAAATATTCTTCAGGCTTAGGCTGACCGACCTTGGCATTAAAATCGCCCATGACTATTACGTTTTTGCCTGACATTTTTAAAGCCTCGTTAATAGTGTTGTAGAATAGCTCCACCTCCTCATCACTTGCTGTTTCTGTATGAGAGTATACTTGTACAATATCTATTTTGAATTTGTTTATATTTAACTTTAATAAAGCCACTCTTTCTGATAAGCCAGTGTAGCTTACTATGTATTGCTTGAGGTATTTTTTAATAATGAAACCTACGCCATAGAGTCCTTTAGTTTCGCCCGTATAACAGAAGATGAAGTTATCGTATTCTTGAATTGACGAACCAAGACGTATAATTTCTGATAAACCGATTATGTCATATTTTATATACTTCAGAGAGTTTATTAACTCTATCAGACGCTGATCAGTTGATAAAGTTCTCACGTTGTATGTTCCTATATATAGTAAATTGTTTTTAACATAATTTTTTGGAGGGTTTTGGTCTACTACTCCCACGGAGACCGGCCGGATTGGGAGAGTTGAAGTTGAGAGGGGTAGGATTCGTTGCTATATGGATTTATTTTCTAGTTGTGTTAATGAATTGTTTCCTTGGGAGGGTTTATCATTACTTGGAGTGAAGAAACTTGTTATTTCAGTTTTATTTTTCTTACTTTTTTGGACAATTTTCTTAAATTTCAAACTATTTGCTATAATTGGTGACGGTGAAAATATTCTTTTTTTAGTTTGTCTTTGTTTTGAATTTTCATCTAAAATTACAATCTTATCATATTTAAGTACTGCCTCTTTTCCTTCTTGTCTAAGTTTTGTCACTTCTGCCTGTAAAGATTTACGTAGTTCAAGAATTTTTTTAGGAAAATCCTCTTTTATGTAGTATGATGAGTCCACTAAAGTTTGCTTGCTCTTTAAAATCTCTATCTTTTTACCCATTGTTGAAAATGTTACTGTAACTGGCCTTGGTTTGTCTCCCACTTTTCCGATTCGCCTAACATACTGGATATCATATTTTTCGCAAGATAGCTTCATGTTCGTTGTAATAATAGTTTGTAATTTTTCATGGAGCTGACCATAACTTTTTTCGTCATCAATTATCCCGAAGAATACCAAGTTTCTCTTTTTGTTTTCTCTTTCCAAAAAATCAATTTGTTTTTCTTGTTTTTCAAACTTTTCCGTTAACAATTTGTGTTTTGTTTCTATTTCATTAAATTTATCATTAATGAATTTTATTTTTTATTTTATTATGTTCTATGTGGTCCTTGAGTTTTAGGTCGCTCCAAATATCCATTCCCAGAATATTTAGGCTGTCACGCATTGCAAGCTGGGTGTTCTAAAGAGTAGGGTAGGGTGAAAAGCGGGATTTTTTTTAGTAAAGGCACATACCTGCGTTTTCTTGGCATTGAACTCAACCAAGTTACTTGCTCCCCAAGAGGATATGCGGGTAAAGACTTGGTTAAGTTCAACTACAAGTTCCTTCCGTCTCTTTTCTGTGCCTCCCCGCCCACAGCCAGGCTTACTGACATAGCACCCATGAACTGTGCCATCTGCATAGCAATGAATGTGCCCCAGGGAAAGTACACCATTGATGTGCAGAAGAAACAACGTGGGTGACAAAACAGAGCCTTGAGGTACTCCAGCGTTTACAGACGTGAGATGCGAATTGTGCCCGTCAATAAGGGCACGAACTCTGTGCTCATGCAGAAAGCTAGAGATCCATCGGCATACAGAAACTCCAATTGTATTTATTAGTATAAAGATCTATATAAGTCAACTAGTGTAATTAGGTTACATGTATATATTATCCATTTTTCAAATAATCTAAAGGATCTCTTAAACTTAAAAGAAACTTTATCAAGAGGCTCCTCCGAAATTAAAAAGTCGAAACATGTATGTGATCGCACCAACGAATTTCTCATGTTAGAATTCGAATAAAGTCGATTGAATTGGGATCGGGTGTTTCCTGGTTAATGGCAATCATATCTCTCTTATCGCATCGAATTCGTAAATTTATCGTAAGAATTCAGGTGTTAAAGGAGAGACAATTAACGTGAATCTAATTTATACATGCGGCAATATAGATACAGAACAAATGTATTTATTGATACTATATACCTATATTGTATTTATACCTTAATTTTATACACTGCAGGCATTTTCAGAAAAAAAAAAAAACCCCAGTTACAACGTAAATGCTTAAAATTTCGATAGATAGGCCTGAAACTATTTCTAAAAGTAATTCAAATAGTTTGCTCGTCTCAAAACTTAAAAGTTTAAGAAATGTGTGGTCATAAAATACAATATCGATATTCAAATCGAGGCGAGCAGTGTCTGCGGATAAGTGTAAGTTTCTGAACTGAACTAGAGCATAAACAGTGCGTACTTGAAAAGCGCATGAGTACAGAGCAGCCGAAGCGTGGAGTGCACTCAAGTACTGGAGAGTCGTTGCAGACCCCAGACTGTACCGCTGCTTCTCCTACTCACATTATTTAGTTAAACATCTTTGCATTACTAAGTCCTGATGAAATTTGTATCGTACTTAGAGATTTAACAAACGCTTAAGTAAATGGTACTAACAAAGTACAAAGAAAGGATTCACAATCTTAAAGTATTCTGACAATACGATGGAATTGCTTGTTTTGCACTTAGCATCAAACCCCTATTTCGATGTTTAATACAAAAAAAAAGTCCAATAAATAATTAATAATGAAGACTATCACGCTGTTAAAATATGTAAAAGATCACAATCTATTACAGATACACTTGTTCACATGAAATTCACAAGTTCACACCTTAATACTTTGTACAAATTGTATGTATTTTTAATTCATCCATTATATTTAATCGAAAATCCTTTCAAACAGACGTATAAAAATTCACATACATATATATACAGAATCCATTATATCTTTAGCAATTTAGAACACGTCTAGGTGTTGTATGTAACTAAGATGATCTATGTCTTTGTAATAAGTTTCGTTATTGCAATCTACATATATAGCTTATGTACATGGTGTTACATTAATTGTCATTTCATTTTTAGTACTATATTATAATTATCTATTTATTTCACTTACTTGTTCATTATTCATTTTGTTTGACGTTATTTTTGTAATTATTACATTTACTCTCTATTGAAAGAGTACCATAGATAATACACTAATACTAGATAACGAGTACAACGTTGTCTGAGTAGAAGTAACAGATGTCACTCAATGTCTAAAGAATGTACTAAAGTAGGTAATAATATGAACCAAACTATTTATAAAAGGTCTTCAATCAAATATTTTGATAGGTATGTAAAAACAACAAAATATGTACTAACACATAAATTTAATTAAGTACACAGTATAGGTACCTTATTAATACGTTAAATTTATAATAAGAAACTGCAAGATATTGGGTTTTAGCTTACGACGTTATGAAAATCATATCAGCTCTCCATGTGCTATAAACTTTAACATAAACCGAAATGTGTATACTTATAATATATCTCCATAAATAGGGTTCAAAAATTTATCAAATGATAAAATTAAAATTATAAATCAAAATAGATTAAAATTTTGAATAATTTTAAATATAGAAATGATGCTACGGCGATATTTAAAATGCAATACTCTCCATGATATGAAATATAAATACAAAGTATACATTCTTCTCTCTGTAAATAAAAAGTTATAGAGTTTTTGGCGGGATCTTAATTTCTCATGTCTTTTTAATTTATTAATTTACTGTATTTGACCATATATTATAATATATGTATATAATTTGGATATTTAACACAATTAGAGTCTATTAGAAATCATAATACGGAACATGAATTCACCACATAAATTCATGGTGCCACAAAAACTCCTGGAGTAATTCTAAAAAGATGGCCACCATTTTGGTAGAGATTTGAAGTCTAAAATAATTGCAAAACTGGAAAAATATTCCTTTCGCATAACACGAGTAGGATTATGTAAATAAATTATAAGTAAAAAAAATTACGAAGGCTGTATTCGAGATATTGGAATTCCCAAAAAAATCTAAAGTAACAAGAATCTATTTGAAAATGCCTCAAGTACATTTCATGGAAAACATTTTTACGAGTAAAACACATAAATAAACCGTGTAACAGTTGAAATATGTCACAGTAATAAAATCGGGGGTCCTCGCTCGTATGCAATAATACTACAGACCCGAATAATGACCCACATTATTATTCTGGTACTCTCTACACAGGAATTAAACATAAATATATATATATATATACTCCGACCGGAGTCGGACCGTAGTTTTTTGATTAGTGAATTTTTACACCGTATTCCAGAACAAAGGAATAATAGCCATAATTTTTTTTATGTTCATAGCTCCTGTTTATTTTATATAGTTAGAGTTAACTCTGGTTTTTTAAAGCTTCCGTAACTTTTGTATTTGAAATTAGTTAGATAGCAACATCTACTTCAGTAAATGAAATATTTTCCGGAATTATAATTCAACAAGTTTAATTATAATCAATGAATTATTTAAATATAACAAAATAAGATTCAGTATATTCTTTGTAATTAATTTTTAAAATAACTTCATGTACCTTTTACTTACATACCGACAACTTATAATAAGTGAGATATTTGTGAATATATATTTATAACTATGTTAACCTTTACCTTTTGTTTCGCTCAAGTTAATAGCGATTTTGTCAACCTATTCAGAGATATATTTATCCTATATCATTTTCAGTTCCTCTGACAATAAATGTGAAAAATTACTTGACAATCGCTTGAGTTATTAAGATGTATGTTTTTTCCACGTGTTTTTTTTTTGTTATTTTTTTTATATTAAAAATCCAGAAAGCCTTCTCTATTTAACTAACTACACTTCACTTTTTTACTAGAACCACACCACCAACTCCATCTGGAGCTAAATCATGGCTCTAGTGTTTCGCAACATAACTTTCTCACATTGCCGAAAATAGAATTTGAGCTACTTACAAATTTTAATTAATAAAATGAATTCCTAAAAATCCAAACTTATTATAAAAAAAACAATTTAAAATTAATCATATTTAATGACAGGGTGCAGATTATTTAAGAGAAGCTAACACGCGGATCTAAGCTTTCGTGTAATGATTGATACATGTTAATATATTCATTGTAATTGATATGTCTTAAACAATACGCGACTGATATGTAGCAACAGTAATTGCCTGGGAGAGTGGACGGATCGATCGCTTGATGTGATACAAATACCTCGTTCCGCGACGCACTCATCTCCGTTAATCTCCTATCGACCTAATAACACTTGTGCCGAAAACAATATTATGATTTTTATTCGTTACGAAATTCGATTAAATTTTGACATGAAAGCATATTACAGATATTTACACAAAGACAACTACACTAATATTTTTATTTGAATGATTCTTTTAACAACAAAGTGATCGCAAAACCTTGGTTATTTTTGCGAAGATAAAATCTAGTACAAAGTTTTTAGTAAATTATCCACAAAAGCAATATATTCTTTAAGTAGATACAAAAATTAACTCACGTTTTTTTGTGCATAGGTACTACAAAAACGATTTCTTGACAAATATATACAAAGATACTATACCTTAAGCGACATTTAAACCTATAACAAATTATATGTATATTAAATAATATATAATTCCAAAATATGTACATTTATTTTAATGGATTTAAATTAGTAGATATAACAACATAGCATCACGTTTGTTTTTATTTTAATTTCTTAATAATACAAAAATTAAATTTATACGTTTTTTGCACAAAGGTAGGAACGATATAAAATACCAATAGAAGTACAAACTGAACTCATAATTCACAAAAAACGTGAAAACACGTTTGTCGTCGACAAATGGCTTGTTCACTTCTCGCATGTAGCCGGAAGCAATTTCCGGGGATGCCACTTGACCTGCAATGTAAAACTACATACAAAGTCTGCATTAAGTAGTGTAACATTTAAAAAAATACGGAGTATATGAAAACAAATGACTATCAAAATAATATACAAATTATCACATAAGCACTTACCTACGTGACTTACAATTTAAAATAAATCGACTTAAAAAAAATAACAACACTATGTAACTAAATGTATATAAATAAAATGCATAGTTTAATAAAAATATTATTAAAAACAAAACACTGATAAAATAACAAATTAGACAATGTCATTAAAACGTAAACGAACAACTATGTACATATAATATCAACTGGAATAAGTTATGAAATTCTAGATTCACTCAGATAAGTATCAAAAACGCAAAAGCGTAGTATATTATTTCTTTCGATTTGTTTGCTCTACATGTGTACCTACGTTTCCGGAGAATTTGATCAATACCTCGAATTGGATTGTTTCTGTAGGACCGAGCACAGGCGCGACGGCGCTTCGCCCGTAAACATAGCATGGCGCTCCATTGAAATGTCTCAGAGGACCATCTTATATTGAAAAACTTTCTATGGTTCCTCAATACGCTTGCCTGCTCTGTAGTTTAGTTAGTAATAAAAACAAATGATATAATGGAATACAATACAAAAAGAAATCAAAATAATTATTTATTGTAATATTTTACAACAATTTATTCTAGATAGTGTGCGTTTCATGATCGTAATTCGAACATAATTATTGTCGAAAATTTGAGGAAAAGAAACTTTTATAATGTATTCTAAATTTCTATAGCTGTGAAACACAGATAAAAGAAAATCAAACAGAGGAAAATTAAATACTGAAATTTTTATCTATAAATTTATATATAAATAGGCAACTATTTATATACCAATGCTATGAATTTAATACATTATTATTTATTTAAAAAAAAAAACAGATATGTAAGTAAATGTACTTGCATATTACCTAAAACAAATATTTTTAAATATATTGTGTTTACAAAACAGAATGAAATATATTTTACTGTTCTTTTATGGCAGCTCTTTTGGTGGTTTTCAGATATAACCAAAAGTTTTCTGTTATTTCATTTATCTATAAACTAGAAATTACAAATTATAAACGACTGTTTTTTTTATCATTTATTTAAACAGGGCTTTTACACATTAGTGTATGCCGGAGCATACCCATATACCTTACATAACAATAATAAAAACAATACAACTAAATTAAATTATCTCTTAACTTACTACTTGTAATAATAAAGTTCCATAGCATATTAGCAGAATCGGACATCGGTTCTGCTAGTACACCATGGAACATGCCATAAACGACTGTATAAACTAATTGTAATATTATTTTAAAACCAACGAAATTAAAGATTAAATTTAAACAAATCGTTTAAGGTAAGAACAAGTTTTATTTAAGTTATAATGTAAACTACAGTCTAATTGTCTTGCACGGTAGAACTTTATAGAAGCAATTTAAACAACAAAAACATTTATTTATTGTAATAGTCTATAATATTCAATAAATTCGTCGCTATAAAGTCCGGTATAGTGTTAAGGTGCAATGTAAACAGTAAATGGGGGTAAAAGGTGGTCTGAGTAAATCGCTCCATTAAGCAGTTAAAAGCTCGTCGCTATCGTCCGTACATAACTCAGACACTACTCGCAAACCTATAAATTACAACATTGTGCGAACGGAACGTACCCAGTTAAAATATATGCTTCAAACTCGCTTATATCTCATCTCTTACAATAAAATGCTATGAAAAACAATGACTATACAATGGATTTGTTTTTGTAGAACAAAAAAAAACAAAAAAATGCAACAAATTGAGCGGAAAATTTAAGTGCAACCTGGTTGAAGTAAGTAGTTGCATTGTACCTGAGAATAAATGGATAGTATAAACAAAAAGGACCACCGTAAAAATCAATAAATATTTATATATTTCTAACTACAGTTTATACTGTATGTAAACAATTTTTATGAGATTTTGTATTTCAGCATATATCTTAATCAGCATTATTAAGTTCGCCTAGTAAATTCTCATTTGTTTAATTCCTATTGCAGATTACAGATTACAAATAATCATGGCACTCCAGGGACGTAGCTAAATTTAAATTCAAGTTGTGGTTGTTGGCCTAAAGAAAAATTACTGACGACATGTATATGTATATGTATATGTATATAGTGTTATGGGATTTTCACAAGTGTACAGTAGTCGGGATCCAGTTGAGTTAAAGATAAGGCATTGGTATTTTAACGTAGGGCATTGACTCCCAATGACATCTAATTTTATTTTTTTTCACACGGTATTGGCTCAGTGCTTTGACCAGAGTCTCACCTGATTTTAAGTGACGATGTGGTCTAGGATTGTAAACACAATAAGCCTAGAGGTACTGGTTCTCATTTGATGCCGCCAGAACATGCCTATTCCTGTTTGGCGACAGGATTTTCAAACTTGAAGGTGGTGGCTAACCAGGCGAGCATTATTAGAAAACGCCCTTCCGCCATGCTATGATTTCCTCACGGTGTTTTCCTTCTCTGAAAGTTCATGCTGATTTTAGAGTTGGATATGTGGCCTCGAACCCGCGTCCACTGACGCGGAATCCGGCCTCACTATCCACTGCGCCATCATCGCTTCAAAAAGCTACTATCATATGGCAAACTACAAACACGAATTTCACGTTTTTTTTATATCAGAAGTTTCGATTCAACTTTTAAATATATTTTTAAAGACTTAACTGCCTGTTCCAGAAATAATATTTATTAAGTCTAGGTTATAATACGTATCCACCAAAACAAATTTGTCCGGGAAATTTTGGTGTGTTGTTTTCTTGTATTTAAATTCTTCAATATTTAAACTTTCATTTTGTTTTGATAGGCACAAGAAATTGTATTAACATTGAATGTCTTATACGACAATACCGAACTGAACCACCACATGAGTCGAGTTTCTAGATAATTCATTTTAAACCGTTTTTGGACGTTTGCCACAATATGGCCAATCCGTAGGCTTAGTGACATTGCGCTAGACACCAATACATAAATCATTTAATTTACTAAACGTTGGTTGATTAATATGATTCAAATACATATCGGTTATGTTAATGTTCATTATCGTTTACTTAAACTATTTGCGTTACAAGCAACACATGACGAGGCGTAGAAATCAACTTTCCTTACTGGGCTCATTTAGGGCTTTGACCACAATCTCACCTGATCTTAAGTGACGCTGTAGTCCAAGTTGATTAACACGTTAAGTCTAGGTACTAAATATTAGCGATGCTCCCGAATACACCTATTTGTGCTTGAGGACAATAGTTACACCCAAGCGAGCATAAAAAAATTCCTACCACCATGTTATGGTTTCCTCACAATATTTTCTTTCACCGAAAAAGCTCAGGCTGATTATAAAAAAAATCATAAGTACTTAAACAGAATACCTAAAATCTTAAATAATATAATAATTAATTGTATACATTTTGTAGACACCTATATCATAGATACAGAAAAAAAATTCGGTGAATTTCAATCTTGAATTCATTCTTAATATATTAATGCGAGCGAGGATGATAATATTCTAAATTAGAGCAAAAAAATGTACTATACCTAGTAAAAGTTGTGATTAGAAATGGGTTCTTAGACCATAACAAATTTTTGGGAATCATCGAAACAATGATAGAACTCTGTCAAGCGCGAGAGGTAATGCCTGAACAGTTTGTTCCTACTCACATTCCAAGCAAGCTGCAGACATTTTAAAATTTTATATAACGCCTTATATATCATGTTGACTTGGAAAACAATATTTTCTAATTGCATATTAAAAGTACATGACGTATGTGCGTTACAGTGATATATAAAGGCACCCTCCGGTGGCGGCCCAAGATGTGCTTCGTTCCTCAACTGGGGAGGCTCTTGACGCTGATTCCAGCGCGAAACAATGACACTGAACATTCATAAAGCATTACACGCACAACACTGCACACACACTCCTGCACATAACACCCAGGTGCATAGGTCCTGTAAGCCGAGCCGAGCCGAGCGGAGGTCCGTACCACTTTAATAGCCCTTGTGCTAGTTACCTTTTTGCGACCGAGTGCCTTCAACACTCACTCCCAACGGTGAAGCTATAAAGGCCCTTCTTGAGAAGAAAAAGTGAATTATATTTTGAAACACTTTTGAAAAATTATAAACCCATCTCACTTCTAAGTCATGTCTATAAGCTGTTTTCGAGAATCCTCATGAACCGACTAGCGCACAGGCTCGACGACTTCCACCCTCCCAAAAAGCCGGCTTCCTAAAAGGCGTTAGCACCGTAGACTACATTCATGCGCTGGGGCAGGTTATACTGAAGACCGGAGAGTATAACCTACTCCTTTGCGGGTACCCTATATTTGTGGACTACGAAAAAGCCATCGATTCGATTGAGACCTGGGCTGTAGTGCAGTCTCTCCAGCTGTGCCAAGAAAACTATCGATACATCAATGCGTTGAAGGATTTGTACGAAAATAGAAGCCATGGCAGACACCGCAGAAGACTTAAGTGCGATGCTCTGTGACCTCAGTAGAGCCTCCGAACGAGTTGGCCTTAAAATGAACATGGACAAGACGAAAATCATAATATCTAATGTTCATGTTTTGGCAACTCCTATAAAAATCGGTGACTCTACGTTCGAAGTGGTTGACAGTTATGAATACCTGGGACAAAACCGTCCAGTTAGGTAAATCCAACTTCAAGAAAGAGGTTAATCGTCGAATCCAACTCAGTTGGGCCGCGTTCGGAAAGCTATGCAAAATCTTCTCGTCCAAAATACCGCAGTGTCTCAATACAAAAGTCTTCGACCAGTGTACGTGCTGACATACGGCACTGAGATGTGGTCACTTACAATGTGCCTAATAAGAAAGCTCAAAGTTGCTAAAAGGGCTATGCTTGGAGTTTCACTGTGTAATCAAATCAGGAATTAAGAGATTCGCTGAAGAACAAAAGTAACCGACATTGCCCGAAGAATTGATAAACTTAAGTGGTAGTGGGCTGGGCACATTGCTCGCAGAACCGATGCCCGATGGGGCCAACGGGTTCTCGAATGGCTACCACGCACCGGAAGACGTAGCGTGGATAGACCCCACAAGGTGGACCGACGACCTGGTGAAGGTCGCAGGAATTCGCTGGATGCGGGTGGCGCAAGAGCGGTCGTCGTGGAAATCTTTGGGGGAGACCTATCTCCAGTAGTGGACGTCTTTCGGTTAACTGGTTGGATGAATAAAGGTAAGTATATAATATGCGTCCTACGTAACTCAAAACAAAATGTTTTGTATATTATATTATGCATAACTTGAAAATAGAATAATGAATGAAAGACGAAGAGTGTAGAATCTGTTTTGCATCTTTCTTACTCAAGTTCTTAATATTTGTAGGATAACACGTCTACTTTGTACTTTTTTCATGTCCAAGAATAACATAGTGTAGTCACATACATGACTTAATCTCTTTACAGAAAATTTATTAAGTCGTTATTAGATAGAATTATAACGTAATTTTCTAACAACATAAATTAATATCGGGGCCTAAGATAGAGGGTCTGCATGCGGTTCCAGCTTACTACAGATTGTGCGGCGGGAAATGTCTCCATAAAGGGTTTAGCTGTAGTAATGGATGTTAACCGCAGGCTTAAGAGTTGTGTTAGGGGTGAAGATGCTCACCTTTACCACATCCAGCCAAATGATAATATTTTTTCGGTGTTCATATATTCACGTATTTATATTTAAATTAATATTAATGGAGATAAATTAGAATACATTAATTCGTATTATATTATTATAATTAGTGTTATATTTTTATTACAATATTAATCGAGGGAATTTATTGTCTGCTTTTTAAGTTAGTTCTAGTTTCCGGTAATAAGTTCTAAGAATTTATACAGCAATTGAGGGGCGTTTTCACAAAACGATACAAGTGTTTTTTTTTTTTCAGGAAAAGAGTTTATTTATTTTTCTAGAGATTAGAAGTTTTAATAAGTAATTAATACTTATTAGTCGATTGTGAACGGTTTATGTATTGTTTACAGAAATTTAATTGACGACAATAAAATCGGGTATGGTAAGAGAGACAAAAACAACAAAAACTTGGTTAAGACGATGTTTGTTGTTACGTTTTAGGAAAACTCAATTATTGATAGCATAGTAATTAATACAGATTTAGCTCTAACTCGAGCTTGAAAACTAAAAATCATGGTTTTACCAAATTAAAATATATTCATATTAGACCTGGAGAAAATAACTGTAAACTTCAAATCATAAGTACTTGCTAATGATTTGAAAAATACCTCAGTTTTGAAAAAGAGTACAGTATCCATTTTTATCATTATCGTTTTATCCAAAACTGTACAAGTAGGTACATATTATACATACAATTTTCTTCTTTTCACATACAGTAAGTATTATGTGAGTTACATACACAATAAATATGGTCACGAAAACAATGATAATCATTAACGACTAGCTGTGCCCGCGGCGTCGGCCGCATAACATCACACGGAGATTAACTGGAACAAATACAAACAAGTTTTAAATAATGTGTTTTTGGTATAGGTTAGGTATACACGTTGGTATTACTTAGTACTTAGAAAAAAATATTCACTTCATTTCTTATGAGAATGGCGATATGCGTAATGTACATAATTCCGCCAATGTTGAGTAGATAATTAGATTTTATAACGAATGAAATTAGCCGGTGAGAAACTTTGTTTCTGATATTAAAAAAAAAAGTGGCATAGTGAGATACACGTTTCCGCCAGTGTCAAGTGGTTAAAATTTAATTGAAGGAGATTAGCCGGTTACAAGTTCTGGTCTGTTCTATTGAAGTTGACCAACCAAACTTTTACGTATAAGCTATAACTTTAACGTATAAGCGGAGTTATCTAAAACAGAAAAAAATATTATTTTGATATTACAAACACTTTAATTTTATTTAATAGTATAAAAGAAGATAATGTTTTGGTTGTTTACTGCAAGCAACTATTTTGTGATGTTTCTATTATATTAAGTAAGGCTCGTAAACACGGTAAATGTTTGTAATCGTTTTTACTAAGCGGATTTACTATTATAATCACTATGCTACAAAAACCGCTAATGAATAATCGAAAAGCTGTCCCCCAATGCAATTGGTAAGAGGGTGCGGCGGGACGTCTCCGCACCAGTGTGGCACTCACACGGACGTGAAGCGTCCTGAAATACCCACTAAACTCCCCGGGGCCGTCCACCGCATTTGGGATGGGGATGGCCAAGCCAAGAAACCACCTATATCATTTCTATATAACATTTGTTAAAATACTCTCGCTATATCGTTAATTACCCATAAAAGTAAGACAATAGGAAAACAATGGAAAGTTGGCGTAAACGCCAGGTTCAAGGGGTTAAACACTAAATATGTATTACCCCACGTCACCACTTTATTATATTACAATATCAGGAAAGTTCATTTTAACAGAACTCAACTGTGTCTGTTGGCTCTACAGAGCCCTTATATAGTCATTCCATGCGATCTGATATGTAGGAGGTGAGAGACGGTCCCACCGGATGTAGGCAGATAATATCTTAAGGCGCCGCCGGATGTGTGGCGAAAATATTGTTAACACATTATAATAAAAGCTTTTATTCCCAACAACAAACAATCATAAATTAAAATTAATGTTTATTGTCTATGGAGATACTACATTATGCATTTAGTGACCATTTTGAACTAATGTTTACCATCTCTGAACAAGAAATAAATGCAAATATTAGCTCAATTTAAATTACCACTGCTAACTTTGTAAGAAAAATTCTGCATAACAAGTAAAGGTAAAAAATGAAACAAAAAATAATTCTTAAAACTTATTTTTATTCTTGGCTGGCGTCAACATTCTCTGTCTGCAAACCCTTGATGGAGGCAACGGGCACATATGTTACAAGGGTAAACAGTTTGTGTGCTGAGTCTTCATCATCATTGCGTCTGCGAGATAGTCTTACACGAACACGGAATGGAACATTCCTGGGAAAAAAAAAAAACAAAAATATACAGCCTTTGTAACTTTAACACCTTGTGGGCTAAGGAGAGTTCATAATGTAACTAAATAAAACTAGTTTAATAAAATAAATAGTACTACTAGAACAAATGTAAAGTATATTAAATTGGTTATTAAAAATACTGGGTAAAATAAAGCTTTACTAAACTACTTATCACCTACTATTAGCTGTTTGCCCAAGGCTCCACATACATGTATTAACAGACTGACAGACAGATGTTGTCTTTAAATAATGTTTGCATAAGGAAGTTATAGGAAACAGGATAAAGGTCATATTTATGAATTTTCTTTTATCCATTAATCAGATTACTTTTCCCAATACACACTCATACATATATACAGGACTTACAAAAGAATCATGTAAATTAGTTCAGTGGTTCTAGAGTTATTATACCTAAGCCAACTAATGGATAGACAGACACATTAAGATAGACATTACCATTTATACAATGATATACAATGATAAAGGGCCAATTACTTAAGGATTTTTTGAAGATTTTTGATCCTCCTACCCCATGTATATAAGATTTCTCGAGAACCCCCTTCCTCCTCTTACGTAAGAATCAATCTCATTTTTCTGAATAATAAAACATTGCTAGAAAAGCATCAATTAAGCTAACACTACCAGTTTAACATAAATCAAAGATTTATATTTTTAACAGATAATTTAGGTTATACTTTATCATTGCTATTTAAATATGCTGTAGAGACTGTAATTATCATTGAATAAAAAAAATCGAATCATTCAACATTATTGTTGCTTAAAAATAAAAAAAAACATTTATTTTCTAAATAATTTAAATAAGATTTATACACTGAACAATTCACTATAATATAATTATGATTTATGACATTTAAAATGGATGACAATAATCATATTTAACCCCTTGAGCACTAACCTGGTGCTTACACCAGCTTTCCATTGTTTTCCTATTGTCACATTTTTATGGGTAATTGACATATTAAGATTTCACAATTTTAATAAACAATAAAAGTTTGTAAAGTAAAATGTAAATCTAAGTTCACATTATGGAATTAAGAAAATCATTCAGCAAGCAAAATTAATTTTAAATAATAAATTTTGACTTTTAAAATATTACATAAGAATGCGGTTTAGTAGGTGTAATAATAAATAAAGCAATAACAAATATTTTTCTTTTATATTGCAAACTGTAATTATACTCATATTTATTATTATTAATTTATATAAAAGGACAGTCATACCTCAATGCAAATACACACACTTCTTTTATAAAATCATATACATATTTTCTAGTGATATTTGAAACAAATTTTGTTGCATTTGGCGATATATGAAACATGTTATGGATAAAACTGAATGAAGTCTATAATAACAACCATAATATTCTTTTGTAATACCAACAAAGAAATGCAATTAATAATTATAAGCATAGAAATTGTTATATGCAAGGAGAGCTGCTGACACAGCTAATAATCTGTAAGTGTATTAAATATCTCAGTACTAAAAGTATTCTCAAAAAAGGAATACATAATAGGAAACAAAATCAAATTTCTAAATGTTATTTCTAATTACTTTGTAAATTCCAAGCACACAAAGGATTTCTACATAGTACCACTATCGCTATTCAAACAAATTATTCTCTATAAAAATATAACCTCAAACTTATGTTTATTTATTATATCTTGTATAATAAAAAATCTGTTATATATCTATCCTAAGCAATCGCGGAAGTGAATATTTAAAAAATGTTTTAATACCTGACTCCTTTTGACCAAAGATATTTGTTTAGGCGGGTATCTACTCTTACGTCTGGAGTACCCATTTGTTTTTCAGCGAATCTCCGGATCTCCTTGATAGCACGGGGTGCACGCTTCTTGAAACCAACACCGTGAAGTCGTTTGTGTAAATTTACCGTATATTCACGAGTAACGACTTCATTTATGGCAGATTTGCCTTTCCTCTCTCCTTTGGGTTTTGCCATTGTGGTCTGTAATAATCGGAGTTACTGCATGAAAATCTAGTATTGTGACTAAACTAAATCCTAGGATAAATATTATTGCACTAAAAGTATCATATTTGAACTGTATTTCGAACAGATTAAAGTGGATATCAAAAATAAATAACACACCGTAGAATTTCGTGTACCAAATTCTATTTGAAAAGAGCTGTCATATGTCAAACTGCTAAGAGTCTATGTCAAAAATTGACATTAATTTTTAATATGTCATTTCAGTAATTTGTGCAATTTTATTTTTTTATCTGTGCGATACTGAATACTAGATAAATATAATAAAATTACCGAATATCGGTTTTGGACACATCTTACACGGGGCATTTCGTCAATCAAAAACCATCAAAAATGAATCACAAATACTCCATTGAAAAAAAAGTGCACAGGCCACATTAGACGGTTATTCAAAGCAATCGTCGTCACTACCACAAAACAATAATACCGGAAATCAGAAGCAAGATTTCGTAGAGGTCAGATGTTTTTGCTATTCTCTCGAAATTTATTTTAAGTATAGATTTACTATGATATTATATGATTAAAACACTTGTGGCAGTTATTAAATATTTTGAACACTGCAAACCTACACTTATATTAAGCCAAAAGTAATTCACTAATTTCGTGATGTGATAAGTTATGTTTTCAATCTTGAGTCAACATTTCTAAACCCTCCAAAATGGATAGCTCTTGCAAAAACATTTAGTTTTAGTGAAACCTCAGAATGAACGTTTTGCGTCATTAATTTCAATACACTTCACCTTGCACTATAACCAAACTATCTCATATAAAAAACGCCACCAAAATTAGGGTGAAATTCACAAGTTAATGTATTAAGCTACATGACAAACTAAAAACCTTCAAATAGAGTCATATTCTGCAATTTGATGAATTAAAGAAGGACTACTACTTGACATTACCAAACATTATCACTTCAATACTACCAATTTTTCATAATATTTACCCAAGCAATACAAATTAATTAAATAAATAAAACATAAAAACCAAAAACCTTTATAACAGATAAAGATGTCGGCAAACATTCGTTCAAGAGTTATACTGATGTAATATTTATAATTTGTAACGTTTTTAAAATGTAGTTAAAATGATCATTTTCGTTTCTTACAGAGTATAAGTAGGTACGATCATTTTTATTGTAAAAAGCAAAAAAAAAAAAACCATTTTACTTCAATCGTAAAAACTAAACCCATCATTTTTACAAGAACATACTATTATTTTTATTTGGGGTTTAGTAGGTGGCAACACTGTATAACCTGCAAAGCAGAAATAATAAAACTGCAAAGAAAATATAAATGTATAAAACAATTTGTTATTCTTTTCAAATTGTATTTTGAAGATACCAATTTATGAGTTTATAAAAGCATATGAATAAAACTTGATCTAATATGGCTGAAATTTATAAGTGCGTATAAATAAATATTTTGAATAGTTTTTAACTCTTAACACTATTTAACTTCTTAGTTCTTATATTATTTTAGGATCATTCATCCAGTTAAACACTTTAATGACTATATATCGCTGAACGTACGTCCCGACGGTAGAAAATTTTTTGAACAACGTAATATTAAATTAAATGTTGATTCCATTAAAACGGCTGAAGCGTCTGCGGTGGTCAAGTGTGGTAATACTGCTGTCATCTGTGGTATTAAACTGGTCAGTCTATTTCTTTTTAACGACATTTTATTTATAGAAAAAACTTGAATTAACAATATTACTTTGTATCTATCTCGTTTACTTCTTGTGTTCAACTTTATTTGCAGTAAATCTAACACAATAAAATTATAAACATTTGAGTTTATAGATTCAAAGCAATATTTTAACTTGATACTAATTTAACATTATTTGAAATAAAAATTACACAATGCCCTAGCACCATACTGTAGTTGTTGAATACTCTAACCGCAAACTAATGTTATTAGTAACTTAATATTTATTTATTTTACACCTTTTGCACACAATTAAGTACACAGGTGGACTAAATTCCTTCGGTATTTTCTCCCAGTCAACCTTAGGGTAGTGAATAGGTTAACATATATAGGTGCTATATTTATTAATCAATTTATAGGAATAAAACTTGTTACAGGAACTGGCAACACCAAAAGCTGAAGAACCGAATGTTGGTTTTTTGGTGACAAATGTTGAACTACCACCACTCTGCTCTTCTAGATTTAAACCGGGACCCCCGTCTGATTATTCCCAAGTAACCAGCAAACTAGTGTCAGATATAGTGGTCAACTCAAAGTGTATCAATTTAGAGGATTTGTGCATAGTCCCAGATAAACTTTCCTGGGTCCTTTACTGCGACATAGTCTGTATAGACAATGATGGTAGTTTAGTAGATGCCTGTATTATTTCATTGATGGCAAGCTTAAGATCATGTAAGAATTTATTTATAATGCATTTACCCCATAAATTCATACAGCTTATTAAAATGTCACATGAAATCTATTGAGCTGTATTGACTATGTCAGATATAAATTGTTAATGTAATTAACATCAACTATTATTATCTATTATTGTTATGTAGAATATATTTAATTCGAATTTTTGTTTTTTATTGATATATTAATGTATATATAACTAGCTGCACTTTGTAGTTCCCATTCCCGTGAGATTTTTGGAATAAAAACTATCCTTTGTCACTCCCTAGATTTCAAACTATGTATCACCATACCAAATTTCATCCAAATCGGTCCAGTAGTTTTTAAGTTTATTTTTTACATACAAAAATACAAATCTTTCCTCTTTATAATATTAGTGTAAATAAGGTCTAATTATATAATTACTTATTAGGTTGATATACCAATACTGAATTCTTACCATAGTTAAGTAATTCTTACACCAAGTCATGCAAAAACAGCTCTATCACTTTATAATATAATTGTGTAATTTTCTTGTTTGCCTTTCCTTTATTATTGATGCCATTAATCAAATAATTCTTTATGGGCATCAACACTTAGTGTAACAAGTGTTAACAAATTGTTCACAAGCATGTAAAGTTATTATTTTACAGAAATTTTACTAGATTAAAACATATTATATATTTTTGCATTTTTCCTGAAAAATATGGCGGGTGGGGTTGGGTGTAGAAATCTATTTAACTGTAAAAATATACTTTGCATAGCAGTACTAAAATATAATCAAATTAGTTTAAATGATGAAAAACCTTTATATAAATTTTGATTAATTTGTTTTTATTCAAGACCAGTGTTAGTTACCTCTTAATCTAGAGAAAATCATGTTTATTTCAGTGTCGCTTCCATCAGTGACATTTGATCCTGAAACTGAGGAAATTGAAGTAGACACAAATAAAAGACTAAGGCTGAAAATTCACAAATCACCAGTTGTAACCAGTTTTGCATTGTACAAACACAATGACAGGTAAAAAATTAATGTGACAAACATATAAGGCTTTTATCAGTTGAAAAATTATATCGTGAAATAATACCAGTGTTTATATGTCCAATATTAAATTTCGAGATTACCTCCATGATTTATACTGCAATATAATTTTATAAATATATAATTTAATTAAATTGGTTTCTCAGAAAAAGCTCTATCCATTTGGATGAATTTTGTTGTTCAGGTAATGGCCTCTCCATTACCTAATCCTACCCTCCATTACCTAATTATAGATAAATACCTAATCCAATGAATATGCCGCAGCTAACCTGTTCAATACTATTTACTGTTCAATAAAGCTATTGCACAGTGTATCTATGTATTGCACAGTGTAAATATCTAGGTATTGTGACGCATAAAATTATTTTACAATTATTTTCAGAAATGTCCTGTTAACTGACCCATCGTTCCATGACGAAGAAATGTGTGGAGGTTTAGGTGCCAATTTAATAGTGAGTTTCAATGATGATTCTATTTGTAGTTTACAAAAGTTTGGTGGCTGTAACTTCCCATCTGACATTCAAAATGAAGCCTTAAAGATAGCTGAAGAAAGATATAGAGTTGTAAAGAAAGTAATTGATGTTTGCTTAAAAACTTATGAAGAAACTAGTACCGAATGATAATAAATAATAATATATATTTGTTGTTTTTTATTCCTCTTTTCTTCTCATTTCCTCATTGCTGAATACTCCGATCGTCTACAGACTCCATCGGGCACCAAATAGCCCACCTTGGCAACCACTACCAGATTGTTTCAAACCATCTTAAAGAGCTTGTTCCCATCCCTGAGCTCTTATGTCCTCTATTTTGCTTAAAACAATTTACTTCACCAAAAAATGTTTTAAAATATCATTATATGTCCAAAGAAACAGCTTTTTTTGCCTCTGTTTTTGGAGAGCTATGAGGTGATTTAGAATTATTTTAGTACCTATGGGTTCGTTGGTTGTGTAGGTAATCCAAGGTACACCACAGCACATTTGAATGTGTCGTAAGTCTCAGCAGTAAATAATCATCCAAATACTGTACATAGTATGATATGACGAAAAAAAATAAAATAACTAAAGTTGGTACACTTAAACAATTTTGAATTAGCTGGACTTTGATACAGGAATGAACGCGATTCAAAAATACATATGAAGTTTATGGCGACTATAAGATATAGCATTTGACTGTGGTTGACATGTAGTTTTCCTTATTTTTAATAATTGATTAACTTGCAGTATTTGGGTTTATATATTATATTATGTAATTTTGTGTGGTATACTTTAGTTGTAATGCACAAGTGAAAATAATAACACGGAGTGTGAGATCTGCCAACCACTTCCTTGAAAAAGCTGTAACAGAACTACAGAGGCAAAGGCGTAGCTAGGGAGGAGCTAATTGTACATTATTAGTCTGGAAGGAGCGGTCCGCCCCGGGATACACCTGATAGTGATTCCCTCAACCACAGACTACTAAGAGAATACTACTTTTATTATTCATCTCTAGAAAAAACTATCCGCACTAGGTACCACCCATGCTAACTACGCCACTGAACAGAAGGCCACCAGTTTATTAAAAGTGTTCTTAATGTCAGATTTTCCCGCACGATCTACCTTTATCTTTTCCTTAAAAAGGAATAAAAGAAATATAAAAAAAAAAGTTTACTTCTGAAATCTAAGTCCAATCATAAGCAATTCGGCTCGAAATATCTGTCCTGTTCAAATGAAATAACTACTTGACTCCTAATGTTAGTGGGCTCCGCTAAAACAAATTTACTCGACTTCGTCAGATGAAATCCACATTCGATTTAAAAATACGATTCGGATTTGTGTCGGCGCGCCTGATAAATGAAAAGCCTATAAGTAATAGGTGCCTGTAATTTTCTGTCTTAATGAGTATTTTACAATAATCATTGTGACAAATTAACGATTTTAATTAATGTTTTAAAAATTATTATGTACCTACCTACATAAAGTGAATTGGTACGTAGAGGTACCTACCCACTATATTATAATATTGCTGTGCCCGTGATTTCGCTCGCGTGGAAATCAGATAATTATATTCTAAAAGATAGCCTAGATTCTTCGTCCCGTCCCGCTTCAACACGTGCCGTCCTGCCTCAGCCCTACAATAAACGGCTTCATAGTCCTGCTCCCCATATCTAAAACATAGACATCCCCGAAAGACAGACTGGGCGAGTCTAACCCAGGTCCAAACACCGAAGCAACGCAGAGGCATATCAAACCATTCAGGCAGCTCACGCTATATTATAGAATTTTTGCTGACTTCAATTACATATATTTAGTGTAGTAACCTACATATAAGTACTATATACCTTTCTAACTATGAAAAATTTTCAAAATCGAATCAGTAGTACCGGAGATTACCCCAAACATCCTAACTCACAAATTTTACATCTTTATAATATTAGTATAGATGTTTTTATGCATACAATATATTGTTATGGTTTTTTAATTAATCTAGATAAACGCTTTTTAAACATTATATAAATACGTAAATGTTACTATAGAGTAGCGTTTATCAACTTTTTTTTATGTCGCGACCCACAAAAATGCCAAAAAGTTAAGCAAAAAGTCTGACGACCCCATACTGTAATTATAATAATATTTTAATTATTTATTCATACGTTTAATAACTAATTTTTATTTTATTTGTAATGAATAAACAATTAAAATATTATTTAAAAAAAATCTTCCGGTCTATCTTATCCGGTCTTGATTGGTCATAATCAATTAACATATATTATTTTAAATAACTAATTACATAAATAGTAACTTTTTCAAAGCTCCCTCAGCTGAGAAAAACGCTAAAGCAAACATTATAAAATATATAAATGTTCGGATGTATAATTGCTCCCGCTTATTTGAGAATCTTACGATTGTCCTAGGCGAGGTTTTAACCTGTGCGTTGCACAAACTTGTCAAATAAGCCGCTTGCGCATCTAATTAGGATTATAGGCCTTGAAAAACGAAATCTTAATGCATTTACTGCAACTTCGGATTTTATTAACATAAATTCGAATTTAGAAAATTCAGTTATTGATCGCCTGTTGGAGACCATGAAAACCCATTTAGGTGAATTGAAGTTACTAGTTAGAAGTTACTAGAATATATTCCAAATGATAATAATGATTTATTTAAAAGATGGGTTCTCAATCCGTTTGATGACAATATTGTTGCCGAGTTGCGAACTGAGACTCAAAGTCAACTCATTCAGCTAACGGTTGATAAAACTTTACAACTGGAATATTGGTCTCAAGATTTAGATAAATTTTGACTTGCACGACGACGTGAGTACGAAAGCCTAGTAACGGAAGCTTTGAAAACATTGATACACTTTGCTACTTCTTACTCATGCGAAAAAGTCTTTTCGTCTATGGTGGCTTTGAAAACTAAATAAATAAATCGTCTGTTATCACTCGAAAATAATTTACTTATGAGTGTTTGCAATGATGATCCACGTATAGAAATACTTTTTCTCGCTTGCTCCCCCCTGTCACATCTGAGACGGAACTAAGCTCGGCGAAATGTGGGTGGTGTATTTCACCTCTGCTTAACCCTTCGGGGATAACAGGCGTGAGCTTATGTTATAAGTGTATATATGTATTAAAATGTATTCTAACTGTTAATACAGAGTATATACAATCATACCAAAAGACTAGTATAGAGCGACAAACTTATCTGACCCGGCAGACAAAAGGGGAACTAGTGAATGCCATCTTTAAATGTTAAGTCTGCCTTTCGTTGAATATTCTCCTGTTAGACACACTGTTATTCACAGCAGCGTGTGTTTGTTTTTCTTAACTTTTTTTAATATCATGACTTATAATTTAAATGAAAAATGTACAAGCACTATAATATGTGTATTGTCTATACCCAATTTTATTCTAAAAAGTATTTACTGGCAACACTAAACGCGATTACAGCGACGCCACCACAGGGTCAGATAAGTTTCCCCGTGTCGCCCCCATCCCAAATGCAGCGGACGGCCCCGGGGGGTTTTAGTGGGTATTTCCGGGCGACTCTCGCCCGGGTGAGTCCCACACTGCACGGAGCTCGTCACTCCGTGCCCCTTATCTATTGTATTGGAGGACTTTGATCCCCTAAATACAATAGATAAGGGTAGTGCGTAAATGCATTTCCCCCCGTCAAAAAAAAAAAAAAAAAGGGTCAGATAAGTTTGTAGGACTAGTTTTTACGTGATTGGTGAAAAAATTAACTTAACATAGCCAAAAATTTAAAAGCCATCGAATATGTTCTGTTTTCGATTCTGAACCCACTCATGGTATTTTTCTGAAATATCTTCATTGTTCATATTTCGTCCGCCTTTTATTATAAATATAGATTATAAAAATAAATTGTTGGTGCGTTGTTAACTCGCACGATAACTATGTTGGCGTACAATAATTTAGCTTCTGTACGATAACGAATTGCTAAACTATTTTAAATGTACGATCATTTTGAGCAACACATAAATAAATATTACGATACAATACACATTTTAAATAAGTAATTAAGTACAATAAACGCCGGTAGACTACTTTTAGTCTCCTTAACTTATCACAGACGTATGAGTTTGTTAAACCTTGAGTTTACTTATCGTTTCTGTATTTTACTAAAATATCCAGGTTGTTCTATATTTTTAAATAAAATGATTTTAAGAAAAACCATACATTTCACGTAAAAATAAAGTAACTTGAACTTCTAGAGTTGGCAGCACTGGCTTACTGGCAATATTGATAAATCACAAAAAATTGGCAAGAATCGGTAAAATGTCACCACGTCTCAAAATATCAAGTTATGTTATTGCGGTAAAGTTTTGTCTTTTTTTATTGTAATTCGCATTTTGTTCACATTTTAATTTATATATTAGGTTTAAAAATATATATATGAATATTTATTTGTATGATAATCCTGTAAAATAGATTAGTTTGGTAAACTAGAACGTCATCAACATGATCAATTCAATTTTTGTATAAATAATGAAATGAGATTAAATGTTATACTAGAGAATATTTACGCTGTGATGCCTTTATTTGTACATAATAATTTAATATATTCTTCAAACAGAGATTGTCTACAATAGACACAAATGTCGACACAGGATGTCTCTACGGCCTTATGTACGATGGTACTTTGCTAGTCGTTGGACTCAGCTTAGAATTATTTGAAAATGAAAAGAATACTTATAGCCAACTTCTACTAAACCTTCCTACTGAAATAGAGTTATGCGGCGTTATAAAATTCAGTGAAAATTTAACAAATGGATCAACTATGAAGGACATTTTACAGGTAAATGGTGTAACATTTATTAATCTATCACACGACATCAGCATTAGGTTACATTGATTTTAAATTTTCTTACTTGTATATGTAAAATTGAAATTTAATCATAAATATATTTTCTAGGATGTTGATATAACTGATAACCCATTGGTTATTACTATCAATGAACAAAAGGATATGAAAGCTCATTTCTTAGTGCATGATAAATTTGAAGAAACAAAGTATGAAGTACTTTCAGCAGAGGATATTTGGAAACAATTTCTTCATGTACGATTGAATACCGTGTTGCCTTTGAGCTGTGAAGCTACAATATCTGGAGTTAAAAATATTCTTCAGAACAAAAGGAAAAAGGTTGCCAGTTTTGCCATTATTTTCTACACTTATATATTAT
Organism: Samia ricini; assembly: GCA_014132275.2. NCBI lineage: Eukaryota > Metazoa > Arthropoda > Insecta > Lepidoptera > Saturniidae > Samia > Samia ricini. The sequence continues at coordinate 24,487,907 of AP028159.1, read as the reverse complement.
CATATAGGTCTAAATGATATAACAACTGTAATTTATATATAAAACAAAGTTATGTTAGTTACTCTAAATATATGTAACTCAAGAATGGCTGAACCAATATTTATTATCAATAATTATGATTTTTGACTAAATCTCCGCCCTGAATAGGATACTGATTATTAAAACATCAGAAATCTGTGAACAAAAACATAATTTCACTCAATTTGTATGATGATATCTCAAGAACTGATTTACTTATTCTGATGTGTTTTTTTGTTTGCCTCTCGAGAAGTTTCCACACACATTGGAAGAAACACAATTTAATTCAGCTAATAACACAACATTTTTTTTATTGATTCTGATATAAAGTTCATCAAGACAGCTAGTTTGTAATGTTAAACTTTTGTGAAACTCTTTTATGAAATCTTGTGTAGTGAGTGGTAATATTTCACAGAAAGTGGCCAAATTGTACTGTAAAGTGGAATAGTTTGTGAGTTCAATCCTTCACAGACATGGCTGACAGATCAATTAACATAATTTACATTGATAAATTTAGTCTCTAGTCTCTAGATCTTCTAATCTCCTTTAATTCTTGTTATATAAAATTTTGTAACTGCAAGAATTCTTAGCCTAAATACAGGTACTGCTCTCAAAAGCTTTTTTATGATTTCAATTATACTTATTAATGTGAAAAATGATATTGAAATCTATGGTATAATTTACTAATAACTAAAAAGAGCTACAATATCGTACTACTAATAGGAAATTTTCGGGCTGATAACCTAGGAAATATGGCTAAATTTAACCAAAAAATTCCAAGTGAAGTCTTATTTAAGTGAAAATAAACCTGAAGATTAATGAGTTAATAAGTTTACCCTCTTACTTCCTTACTTTTTCACCACATCATTATTATTCTAATGAATTTGATAAGACAATCTAAACAAGATGGGATAAAAATAGTATTTCTTTTTTACTTATGTAGTACTATGGAATTCTTAAAATATTTTTATAAGTATGACTAGTCTCATCCCTTTTACATAAAATTAAAAGCAATATGATAAGATATTACTTATTCTTTAAGTTTATGTTTATAGATAGCCTCCGGTCAAGTCTCTTTTCATGTTGACAAAACTCAAGTATATTTGTTTGGAGTAGCCTCAGATGTAGGATTAACGGGTATCAGCACAGAAGCCACTATAGGAGAACTCGTTGACTCAATGAGCCCGGAACAATCATCTAAAAAGAAGAAATTTAATACAAACAATTTGGTTAGTATTTTTACTATGAAAATTATTTTCTATCTATAATATTACTGTGGTCAACAAAAAAAAACTTGTGTATAATGCTATTATAATTTTAGGAAATAACACCGATAAATATGGTATTGAAAACGACAAAAGACATGTTATCAGATAAACTAGTTAAAACTGCTATTAAAATGATGACAACACAACGAAAACGTAAGTAAGGTACTTTGTTTTAACGTAACTCAATAGTTTTAAGATTATAGTATAGCTGAAGTAAACTTGAATAAATTGTGTTAAATGATTTCCTTTGGAAAAATAAAAATATTTACTAGAATATTTGTGCATTTTTTTTAGAGTATAAAAATACATATTATCGTGTCAAAATAATTAATTATTTTATTTTCAGCTTCATATTATATAAGTATGCCATTGAAAATAGATTCTTTAGCAATAATACATAGAAATACAAAGCTGTTGGAGTTGTATTCTGTTCTGGTGGAGGCGGCTTGCAGGTCACTTCGACTGTTGGAGACTGTGTTAATAGAACAATTAGGTTTGTAATATTATTTCAATGCAAACTTAAGTAAACCCCTGAAGTCATCAAAAATACTCAAAGGACCCTGTATAACTTATCTATACTAATAAATAAAATTGAAGCGTCTGTTTCCGGTTAATCTCCATAACGGTTGGACCGATTTTGACGGGATTTTTTCTGGCAAATACCTAAAGTTAATCCACATAACTTAGGTTAACATTTATTACTCAAATATCATTAGGGATCCGCAAAAAAAAAAACTAATGAAATTGTGAATAAAAATGCGATTCAATGCAGTATTACTGGCAGGTATTTAAATTTGTAAGTAATATATTTGCTTTCTGTTAGTATCAATATTATGTTATGACTTGAATTAGGGTTCTGTGTAAATAAATAAAACCCAAGAAAATATAAAAAAACTATTCAATGGTCAGTTTTACTGTCCCTTAGTAACACAAAAATTTTAGGAAACTTATTAGGGTTCCGTGTAAAAAAATTAAAACTCATAAAATTGTAAACAAAATATGATTCATCAAAACATTATTTCCAATAAATATTTAAAAACTATATTATTACACACTAAGGAATATCTGAAAAGTGAATGGAGCCGCGAGCACACAGCTAGTAACACAATATAGTAACTAGTTTAAAACAGTTCCAATATTTTAATGATACTAAGCATATTTTTTTCCATTATTTCTGTGTATATAGGTCAAGAAGGAATCGGTGATGGAGCCGGATTACGTTTACCAGAGACTTATCATTTTTTACCACAAGAAATTGGTCATTTCATTACGAGAATAATGCCAAAAGGAATACCAGATGAAAGTATGGGTAAGTCATGTAGCATTTGTAGGTTATATCAGAGGTTCCCAATCTTTTTTAGTCCGGGGCGCACATACATGGTTATTATTTTGTCACGGCTCCCTAACCTATCTAGGTGGTCGAAATACATAAATACAATCATACTAGTTAGATAAATAGGCTCAAAAATTAAAACATCCACATGAAGTTATGAATCTAAACTATTTATTTATAAACATACAAAATTAACATAAACAAGAATGTTTATTCTGTATCCGGGAACACGTAAGTTGAGGTTTCATAGAATGGTAAATAGAATCCCATCACGGTGCCCTTCTTCAATTTCTACGGCGCACACTTTGGGAACACCTGGGTTATATTAATAGGTTATTTTATATTGAATTTTTATCTAAAATATTCAATTTACTATGTATACAATTATTTCAGAAAAAGAACGACGCATACTCCACGAACAACTGGGATTGCCTGTAAATAATCCTATTTTCCGTAGGGGTAATGCGTATATAATGAATAAAAAGAGTACATATCTAATTAACCCCCATGAATATGTTACAATGGCGCCTTCGAACCCTGACATTACCGTGGCTCTAGTGAGAGGAAGATACACTTACCATCACTATATGCAAGATAAATTCAATGACGATGGATGGGGCTGTGCATACCGCTCTATGCAAACCATATTTTCATGGTTCCGGTAACTATAAAACTAATAATTAATACAAAATACATAAAAATAGCTAGTAGTATTTTGTACTAGCTGTGCCCCCCGGCTTCACCCGTTTGGAATTCTGACAATTTGTCATCCTATGTTCTTCCCTTAGATGCAATATATGTAATTCCCAAATTTCATCGAATTCTGTTTAGTAGTTTTTGCGTGATTGACGAAAAAGTCAATAAACAGACGGAGAGAAATCTATTCTGTACTCGATTCTGAAGTCCCGCATGCTATTTTTTATTGAATATCTTCAATGTACAGATTTCGTCTCGTTAACTTTTTAACAAGTATAGATTGCTACGGATTGCAGTTAAGTTAGTCCATATGGACTCCGATGGTCATTTCAAACTTCAAAGGGTCTACTTCGGTTAAAACAAAATCTGGAGTTTGCAAGCTGTAAATGGAGTTTGACTATAGTGAAATCCATTTAAACAACTTGTGACAGAAATTGTAAATATCTTTAAATAGGATAATAAAATATGATAGTGCAATTTGTAATTACACAATATATTTTTTTTACAATAAACATAGAACTAAATATTTCCAAAAGGTCAATGTTTATCGAATTTCATGATTACATGCATCAATCATGATGGAGACAATTCAGTATCGATGGTGGGATAACTTTATAAAATGATTGCTGTAGGTACTTTTGTAGTGAAAGAATATTTCTTTTCCAATACGTAATTTTTATATGAAAATTTATTTGGTGATCTATTCGACAATTAAAAACACATTTGAATTCGATGAATCAGTATAAGAATTAAATATTAAAAATAATATAGAGCTTATCGACTATTGAGTAAAAATTGGATACTGGAAAAAAGGGGACAAAAAAGTTTGAGGACCATTGGTCATTTTTATAACAACTGTTATTCGATCAGCATTGAAATGTCTTGTTTTAGGTATCAAGGCTATACGAACGTTGAGATTCCAACTCACAGGGATATACAACAGTGTCTTGTTAAAATTGGCGATAAAAAATCAACATTTATTGGTTCGAAGCAATGGATAGGATCGACGGAGGTTATGTTCTGTTTGGAGACTCTACTGGGAGTTCAGTCTCGAATTATTTTTGTGAACACCGGAGTAGAGTTACAGGGCTATACGCACGAACTAATTCATCATTTCCAGACGAACGGAACGCCTATAATGATTGGTGAGTTTTCTAGATTTCAGTCTATAAAAAATAAATAAAAAAAACAGAAAATATTTGTAAAAAGAGCGTGTTGATATCGAAATAACAACTTTTCAATAAACACATGTTATTGTTATTATTTTTACACGGTATAGTCTTTGAGCACAATCTCAATTGATGTTGAGTGACGATGTGGTCCAGGATGGTAAACATACTAAGCCTAGAGGTACTGGTTCTCAAGTGATGCTGCCGGGACACACCTATTTGTATCTGGCGACAGGTTTTCAAACTTGAGGTTGATCATTAAAATATCCCCTACTACCGTGCGATGGTTTCCTCACGATGTTTTCCTTCACCGAAAGCTCAGGTTGGTTTTAGAGCCGGATAAGGGGGATCGAACCGGCGTCCTTTGACGCGGAATCCAGCCGCACTACCCGCTGCGCCATCATGGCTTCATATACATGTTAAATGTATATATATATATATATATATATATACGACACCTAAGCCAAAAATACGATTTTTAAAATTTTCTGTCTGTCTGTCTGTTTGTATCGACTAATCTCCGGAACGGCTGGCTTGATTTTGACGGGACATTTTTTTTGTTAGATAGCTGAAGTTACTCCGTGTAACTTAAAATTAAAACTCATGATAATTAAATGGATAGCACCATTAAAACATTACTTTCCAATAATTATTTGAAAAACTATATTATGACTACATAATGAGGAATGTATGAAACGCGAGCGGAGCCGCGGGCACACAGCTAGTTAGATTAAATAAATGATACTAACTGTTAAATAAATGATATTGATTTTGTATTCCGTTCGTTGTTATTTAGGTGGTGGCGTGTTGGCGCATACAATTTTAGGTATTGAGTATAATTCAACCACAAATGAAACCAGATATCTTATATTAGATCCTCATTACATTGGTGCAGAAGACCTTACTGTTGTTGTGAATAAAGGCTGGTGTGGATGGAAGAATTCCGATTTTTGGAGTAAAATTGCTCATTATAATCTATGTTTGCCACAAACTAAACCTGCTGTTTAATATAAATGTTTTGTATTATTCCATATTGTACAAGTAATTTTATTATACGAAAGATTCATATGAAAAATACTATTAATACCTTAGTTGGATGATTGCAAAATCTCTGTCTTATTTACCTGCCTACAACACCATATATACTATTACTGTAAAGTGACTGTAAACAGAGCCGAATCAACACTTACTTGGGCCTCCGGCTGGAGGAGAAATGTGAGGCTCATGATTAGGTCCTTAGCAATTATTGGTAAATATAAAGACGAAATTTAAAACTAGCAGCAGAATTGTATAATTTTAAATTAGCAAATTCATAGAAACACCAATAACTTCATAGTTTAATTACATATTCCACGTGAAGATAGTATAACAAGAATGCAAAAAAAAATGTTTTTAGCGCACGAAAGAATTAATATAGTGAGATTATCTCTTTATCGGTAAAAAGTTGAACATATTAATATTTTCTTGCAAGGAGGTCGTTCCCTTAAAACTGGATGCGGCCGCTGGATTAGCCGCAGCCTTAAGACGGCCCTGATTTAAAACATGAATAATTTTTGGTAACTAAGAACAAACGTTATTCTATTTAATTCAATGTTACTTGATTGTCAATTTCCCTTGAAGTTATTTAATTAAAATATTCATTTTTTTTATGTGAACTATGGTATTTCCATTACCGCTATCAGGCTGGTTCCTTCGTAACGCGTTTTGATGTATCGCGCATTATTTTTGTTCAGATTTTCTACTATCAATAAAATACTTTATTATTAAAGATAACCTTACTTTAATTTTCGCACTGCCATCTATTTTTTAATGTTCCAATATGTAAACAAAACGTCCTTTTTTATCAGTAAGTTTTCCTCAACGGTTTATTTTAAATGAAATATGTCTTTTATAGTGTATAAATTGAATTAAGTACATCCGTTTAATCAAGCTGTGATAATTGGTTCGTTAACGACTTCTAATTCCGTATGCATTTTGTTTTTACTTGCTTCCTACAAAAATAATACGTATGAACAGTACCTATAATTAAGATACCATTGTAGGGTTTATTTTGTTATATTAAAAACATGACAAAAAATTTGAATGGTTGTGACGGTAGGTTATGGTTCTCTGTATGTATTTTAGGTTTCTTCTAATTGATGTTTCTTTCTTGATAGAGTTTAATTTGGAGAATATAGCAACCGTTTCACTTCCTGTTGTTATTGATGTACATTCTACATAATAAAATCAATTTTGCTTTAGTCTTATACTGTCATTATTTCTATTATGACACAATGTAAAGTGTGTAATAAGTTAATAGAGTTTTTTTTGTACTAATTAAATTATATTAATAACATGTTGGTTTCTTTTTCCTTTCCTTTCCATCCATCTATTCAACTATAAGGCGTCCACTGTTGGACATAGGTTTTCCCCAATAAGGGAGGGAGGGACTGTCATATTCGCTACGCTTGGCAGGCGGGTTGGCGATCGCAGTAGGTGTTTGTGGTGCTCAGAGAATGCTGCTGCCCATTCTCTAGGTTTTTTTTTCGCTTGGTTGCCTTTTACGACACCCGCGGGAAGATATAGGATGATACTATTTTTATTGGCCGGCATCACACGGCACTTTTCCTTTACCCAAAATAAAAACACATTCCGTATTAATTTTTTTTATTAAGAATACAGATTTTAGGTGTTATATGCTTACTACTATGTTATTTATTTTTGAAACATATATATATATATATATTTAATCACAGAGATGATAAAGTGTACAATGTTATTATAAATATAAATCAAGGCACTTTTCTAGAAAGAAATATGTTCATAGAAATAGGTATTGCAAGTTCGGCATGGAATGTCATAAATCTAATGTTATTGCTTCAATAAAAGAATTTAGTCAATTTAGATACTTTCATAGTATCAATTTGCCTTGAAATATGTGTTTTTGCATTTTATAAATCGTTACAAAATAGGATTTTTAGGAGACCATTTTAGAATCTTTACATTAATCTGGTCAACACTTATTCTACAGAGATATACAAGCTAGAACCAGCCCACAATTCGTGTATACAATTGCAGCCCCAACTATGTCAAATTTGTACTCTTTTTCTGTAACGAATAATTTTGCAATCTCACATGACGGTTAAGTCACAATGTGTCACGGATACGCTAAACTCAAGTGACATCTATAAGTGCTCGGCGACAGATTTTATAAATTAGCTAGTCAGGTGGGTTTTGGAAAATTTACCGATATCGGTCCGTTCAAGTGATAGCAAAAATTGGGTCATTTTTATAACACCATATTTGTCACCGATAGTAGTCTAGGCTGTTACATAAGCACCCCCCCCCCCCGCGCATGATTACGTAAGTATTAGCATAATTATGACGTAAAAAAAAAACGAAATAAATACATCCTACGTTCATCTTAATCACCATTGGGACCCTAATTGATATTAGAACTGTCCCTAAGCTATGATTTGATCACGAGATTTTATTCAACGAATGTTCAGCCTCATAGTGCAGAATAGGTAGATTCGAACTTACGACAGACCACACTAGCAATAAGTCCTCATGCTTCTGATTCTTTTCGGGGTTGGACGGGGCATATTCTTTTTTGCTGACGGTTCTCATAACCCAAATTCAACAATTGAAAGTCTTATAAAGACGACAATAATCTTTGATATCAAGTTGGTAGATATTATATTGTCATGCGATGATTAGTATTTTATACGATATCAAATAGGAAACTTAGTTTCCCGGGTATACGAGTATGTCAGATCTTATAGAAGTTACATGCCTTTATCTAAGAATTACCTAGGGTATATACATTGCATGGCAATATAGTTTAGGCATAAGTAATTGTTTATCAAATTATAATCCCTTATACCGAGACAGAAGGGGGTAAATTTGAAAAGTGATATTTACGATAACAGTAATGACGGTTTGATGGAATATTTGATATTCTAAACCTAGATAGAAACTTCGCTTATTGAATTGTAAAGACAAATTTGATAATGCATAACATAGTCTAAGTACGTACTTTTTGAAAATATAACCTAAGTAGCCCTGAAAACAAATTTGTACTGTGTCATTTAGACTTAACAAAGCCTGAATTAATAAATTACCACGTAATATTTATACATTGTGTTATATAAAAATCAATGGCATAAATAAATTGCATTTTCAGACATTTGTTAATAGGTTAGAAAGATATCTGATACCTAATACATTTTAATACACAGTAATAAACAACAATGTCGAATTATAACGAAATATTATTATTAAATTAACAGAATCTAAAACAAGGAGTAATAGAATCGTTCGTCCGTCTATTCTGAAGTGCAAGCTTGTATCAACATCCTAGCAAAACGGTGGCAATTCCTCTAGCAAATTCCATGGGATTCTCTTGGCACCTCAGAATAAACGCTTCTTGCACTTATTTTCAATTCACTTCACTTGTACTGTGTATACGATAATCAAACTGTATTACGTAAAATTCCACCAAAATCACACAATATAATATCCAGTAACACAAGTTATTGAATTAAAGATAGCAGCTACTACATGACAGACTGAAGTGTCGTGGATTTTCAACGTAATTTTCAATTTTGACCAGAAAAGTGATGTATTCTCTTTTTGGTCTTTTGGGATATAGGAAAAAAATCATATTTGATATATAAGTATGGGACCTGGATTTAAAAACAGAAATTAAATCATATTACCTAGTGTAACAAACATTTGGGTAGGTACTTGAAACAGGCCCGGGCGAGTCCCACACTGGCACGGAGCTCGTCACTCCGTGCCCCCTTATCTATTGTATTTGGGGGACTTTGATCCTCCAAATACAATAGATAAGGGTAGTGCGTAAATGCATTTCCCCCCGTCAAAAAAAAAAAAAAAAAAAAGGTACTTGAAACAGGTCTAACAAGTACATGCAAACCTTTGCGAATGCGTGAGATTTTAAGTTAGGGGTCGTTCAAGAACTACGTTACGTAGACATTTCTAACCACTCCCCCTCGTCAGCAATAGTAGCTCTTACCAAACCACAACTTAGTAATAAAATGTAGCTCTTAGCTTCCCTCGTCATGATTACGTAAGCATTGGTATAACTTTGAAGAAAAAAGAACGAAAATTAAAAAAAAAAAAAACAAAAGATATTGTTTACGTATACAGCATTGAAAACCCCCGACCCCATATCATCAAAAATAAAAGCGTTTTAATAAGCAAGGTTTATGACCCACGGCCACGTTTATGCTTCTGAATTAACAAATTTTAAACTTTCGCGTTTCATACTCATAACTTTAGTAATATGTTTATAAAACCTTTATAAATTAATTGGATTAAAAAATTGCGTAGATTAGATTATAACCATGTAATAAATTCACTTCCAACCATATAATATTTTAACAGAACATTTTCTACAGTTTTTATATTATTTTCAATTGGAAACATTAAGCATAAATTGTGACAATTTAACACGAAGTTAAAGACATTATATGACGAAAAATAAATTAATAAATATAAAATCTTTAAGAACTTTCTCTTTTAAATAGCTTTAGTCTCTATACATATTTGTATTGATCTTAATTAATAAATATTACATAATTTAATACAAGTCTATAAATGTTCAGCTGCTTGAGAACAATTTCAAATAGACCTTTAACAATTACATTGAACCGGACATCATTTTAAAGAATTTCCAAATCGCAGTGTCTAATCTGAGGAAACTTTTTCTGAAAACAAAAATATTATTGAATTATTAAAATGTATAAAGGATAGCCCCAAAAAAAACTCCCTGAAGAAAAATCTATTCATATTAAAAACACGCGTCTAGTGGGAATATTTAACTTAACTTGTTATTGAAAACTCCTATTATAACCAACCACAAACATGACAGCAACTATACCCAAAAGAGCTCAGTAATATTTTTCTATTGGAGTAGAAATAATCACGATGCTTCCATAGTACAAAATTCACAGTATTAATTTTGTAATTTCGAGGTTTTTTTTAAAATTATTATTACTCATACTGTAAATTATATTATGAATAGATACTTCAAAAACTTTAATATGGCATAAATCTTTTGTTTCATCTTTTTTTGGATATATTCATGTTTTTTTTCAGTAGCAATACGAGTGGCTGTAAAATTCATGACCCCCCCCCCACCCCCTCAAAAAATCGTACACCCCAAATAGACAATCCTCTTAAAATAAGCATAAAGGGGGAGGGGGGTGGCGTATTATGTTTCGGCACCTTAAATTTGACGCCATTTTGTCATAAACCTATATTTCTGTCGCTAAAACATAAACAAAAGGCGTCAAATTCTAGCGGCAAAGTCGTTAAAACGGCAACACTGCCTCGACGACTTTAGCTGTGACCGATATTTATTCGCGCGTAATCCTTACAGTATCAAAATTCAATAAATGGTACATATAAATGTTTCTTTGGACATTAACGTCTGAGTCACTTTGTCCAATAACATCGAAGGTCTTACCCGGAGTTTTAGCTCAATTCTGTCAATTTCACCTCCTAACATATCGACAATATTTTCTCCGTGTTTAAGTAGAAACGCTTCTACGTCATCGATACTTTCTATTTTCTTCATGTCCTAAAATTTCAATAAAACATATTACTTTTTTTGTCCGGGATCTTAGTCCGTCGCGTAGTAATTTTTATTAACTTGTTTTATATTATGTAATTTTAGGAGCATTTTAGGTACGTGATATAGTATGGTTGTTTTGTATAAGAGAAGTATATTTATTAGAAATAATAACTTTGAGCATTTTAGTTAGAGTATTGTATGAAATATAAAAAGCTTTATTTTTAATTTAATAAAAAAAATATTTATTTTTAATAATATATACAAATTCAAATATTATTCAATGTAGGCCCTGATAAAGCGCTTATGAACGTCAAAACACTACCACCGGTTCGAAAAACAATCCAGTCATCGAGAAGAACCGGCACGAAACTCGATGTGGTTTTTTTTTCGGTATGTTTTTTTGGAACTTTACAACTAACAGTTACAAAATTTATTAGTAGATGCATAGAGAAAGCTGTAACTTCTAGACATCCCCTTCGTTCACATAATGATCCACCCTATAATAACCCTTACAAATCAAAATCTGCTCGACTAAGTGCTTGAACTTGTTGTCCGGTAAATCGGTAATGTGCACACCTAACACTATTACCTAGAAAACTCTTATTAGTTTTACCAAGACTGAAACAAGGAACTGTTAATTTATATTTCTTCCTGGTATTAAAATTATGCTGACCGTTTACAAGTTCAAGTTAAAGTTTCAACATAAATTACATAACCGAATTTAGCACTAGTCATGATTTTAAACTAATTGGGTCGGCCCAATTCTGTTTTCTTCATCGATGCATCTATTTCAGCCGTCACCTCCTTATTTAGTTCCCTTTCTTTCATATTATCCCTATTATCCATATAGATGGATGAAAAACGACTGCATGCAGCAGAGAAGCGAATGTTGAGATGGATGAGCGTGACCAGAATGGATAGGATTAGGAATGAGTATGTTAGAGGAAGTTTCAAAGTGGTTCCAGTGATGTCTTGAGTCATGTTTTGAGAAGAGACGAAAGGCATGTGACGAAGAAAGCGATGATTATGAAAGTTGAGGGATGGAGGGGGAGAGGTCGTCCAAAGAAAAGATGGATGGAGTGTGTGAGGGAAGATATTAAGACAAAAGGGGTGAATGATGATATGGTGACTGATAGAGATGTATGGAAGATGACATACTGCGCCGACCCCAAATAACAAAACTTATAATAACCTTTACTTTTCTATCTTTCCACATTCATATTAATTATTATTTTATTCACGTGTACTTCCTCGCTACTTATAACATGTCCAAAGCACACCATACGAATTCTTTTAACTCTTTTAATTTTTCTACCACCCGCGCAACTTTCAAACTCCCTCCAAAATATTAATTTAATTACTTACCACTAGTAAAGCATTCAAATCGTGTTTCTCTAAATAAGACCGTGTAAGAGCTCTTCCGTCAAAATCTACTTCAGCCTGAAAGTAATAAATCAATTCATTATAATATGCCACGTACACATTAGGCTGTTTTTTTTCAAACGACAATATTTTTTCAGTCTCAGCGCAAAATTTTCATTTTTTTTTTATTGTTTTATTTTTGATATCTCTGCGGCACTTAGTGCTATCATATCGTTCGAATTCAGGGAATACTCAGGATTGAGCGCCCTACAATAGTGCCAAAATTAAAGTTTACGTGTATTTTATATGGAAAATCTTCACACGCTCTGGGAGAATACTTAGAATTAAGATTATGGGCTCAAATTTTCAGATTCAATTTTTTGCAACTGGACCGAAAAAAAATTGCGGTTTTAAAAAAACCTTACATTATACTAAAGCCGCTAAGTGAAACTAAGTTTACCTTATATCTTATCAGGTTACTGCCTATATCTATACCTTTAACGTCATGTATAGCTCGTATCATGAAATCTCTTTCTAATACACTATTAATTTCATCCAACTGCTCTTGCGGTATCGATCTAAAAAAAAACACATTTTTAATTTTTATGACCCTAATCTATATTTTTCATTTGTAATGTAGTAATACAAGATTTAAGGGGTTTAAAAGCTATTAACAGCGAACTAAATTATTAAAACAATTATATCTTTAAAATATTCAACGATTTAGTTAAAGCAACACAAAGAACATATTGGTGGATGGTAAGGCAAATAATATACCGATCACAATTTATTTAATGATACAAATTATTTTTACATAAAACCTAGAATATAATACAGATATGACAAAAAAAATGAAACACGTAAATCGGCTCTATAGTTCTAGGGTTAGAGATGACAATTAACAGACATAGTTTAAAAAAACTCCAATTTTCACACATAACATATTACCTCCCAACTAAAGCTCCAACGTTACTGAGAATAATAAACGAAGCAACCCCTCCTAGAAGAGTTCCAACTAAAATGCTACCCAAAGCATCAGGCAATGGGTTTCCGGTGTACTGAGATATGGCCATACACGAAGCCGCGACAATAACACCGGCAACCGCAGCCGTGTCTTCCAACAACACTACGTTCACCGATGGATCTGAACTTCGCATCACTACAAATTTAAATTTAGTTTAAAGAACGACAAACTTATTTTTTTAGTCCTATTCAAACTTTATGGCGGCTCGGAACATCGAGCGAGTCGATACGTACAACACAATTTTAGGTTTGCATACCCCGCGTGCAATCTCTCACCTACCCAAATTCATCTCTACGTACATTCGAGCTCTTAATATTTGAATACGCAATAATTATTTGAGTTGAATCTTTATTGCTTAGTCAATGTTATTTTTATTAATATTAACTATTTGATTTCATCTATTTATTATTTAAATCAAGATTTTCAGTTTTGTTGGTTGTGATTTGTTATTAAATGCACATTGAAACTATATATTACAAAGCACAGTTATAGCTTCTTAATCTATACTAATAAATAAAATTAAAGTGTCTGTGTGTAATCTCATTTTTTTTACTAAATAGATATGAATGTATATACGGATACCTACACCAAAAATACAACTTTTAAAATTTTTTTGTCTGTCTGTCTGATTGTTCCGGGTAATCATCGGAACGGCTGGACGGATATTGATGGGACTTTTTTTGCTAGATCGCTGACATTACTCCGGGTAATTTAGGGTACTTTTAATTTTCGAAAATACTAAATCCACGTAAAAAATTAAGACTCCTAAAAAAATTAATAAAATACTATTCAATGCACAGTTTTACGGGCAAGTGCGTGAATTTATTGAGAAATATTTTTACTTTATCTAGCACATTACTTAGCACACAGCTAGTAATAAAATATAATTAATATCATACCGTATTCATAAAGAGGCATGTTAGCTTCCCTTGCGCCTTTTCTAATAGCATTCAATGCAACCATTAATGTGGCCCCTTCGGAAACGACCGCTCCTCCAAGTACAAAATAAGCCTATGAAAGGTTAGGATCACTTGAATGACTAAATGAATTGAAAAATATTCTTTCCTCAAACATGCATGGAAATATAGTTATTATTTTCGAAAAAAGAATACGTTCGAATTTACGGACAAAGAAAAGTCAAAACCATTGCTGAAGCGTTTTTTGAATTTGGAACATTACAACGCTCCAGCAATGTTGTATGAAACAGCGTGCTGGGGTTATTACATACTCTTTTATTCTCTCTTTTATCATTCTTGGCACAACAAAGTAAGTCTCTTTGCTTAGTACAAATTACGTTCACGTGGCTGTATAGCCATAAATGCGCTTGTCTTTCGGCACAGATGATAAATAGGAAATTGACGGCAAAGCTGAAAATTCGTCTTGATTTGTTATTTACAAACTTAATAAACATAAATTTTAACATTAATTAAATTAAATGTGTAATGTAAAAAGTATGTTTTATTTCCCAGCATTCTTTTAAGAAAAGCACTATATATGTCTCGGCGGAAATGGCAGTTGCCTGTCTTGTATTAGTGAAGTCGTCGCCACTCATATTCGACCTGCAATTGCCTACTTTTTGCAATAACGTACTATCATAATGCTACAATGTAGAAAAATAAAACTATAGGTTTCTGGACATCGCTTTCTCTCGTTGATAAAACTTTCCTCAGCTTTGGGATGTTTAAAAAAGGATATCATTATTATTAACTTACCAAAAATATTTGTGAAAACCTCAATCATAAACAAATAAATTTCATTACAAAGTATACTATTTAAAATTTTATTATCACTTCTAGCCCAATTTATTAGTAATATATTACCCAATAAAAGTCATGTAGAGGTTGTGGATCTAAAATACCGGTAACTCCATGGTAGAATGACAGACCACTTCCGACGCAAAATATACCGACACCAGAAATAAGAGAAGACACGTATCTCATATTTGTGTACCCGTAAGGGTGGTCAGGATCCGCCATCTGTATTAAACATCAAATTTATTATTACAATCCCAGATAAAACATTATATTGGGTCATTACATATTATATAAAATTAGCTTTTTATATAGAAAAACTAAAAAAAATGAAATTATTATATAAATTTAATAAATCGAAATATGTAATCAAAGCGCTCATGAAAGTAGAAGAAGCGAAAAAGGTGTGAAAGATGGAAATGGAAGGACATAGTCTATGCTTACCCCCTACGAGAGAAAGGCATGATGATATATATATATATATATATATATATATTTAGATAAATAATAGGCAGACTTACTTGAACAGATTTATGAATTCCATAAGCTAATATTAACTGATTAACTGTGTCCGCAAGAGAGTGAATACATTCCGAAAACATACTATGTGATCCAGTATAGAACCAAGCACATAACTTGAAAAGAAAATTACATCCGTTTCTGTAAAATATTTGATTGCCTTAATGCTTACAAAATAAAATTTAAATATCGGAGCACCCTATGTGAAGCGGACAGCGATCATAATACCATAGTTCTAATTTATAAAAATGTGAAGACATAACATTTTTTTCTTTGAGATTTATTTGTCAATTTTAATTACCATAATTTAAATTCGTCTTTTTTTGGTAACAGTTCTTTTTAATTATATCAAAACAACGAAACAGCACCTTATGCTGTTAAAAGACGTACGGGCCGAACCGCGGACATGGTATGTCGAGTGGCCGAGGTCATCAGTCGCCTAAATAGGGATGAGGAATAAATTTTTTGAAAAAGGTCGATTTTTTTATCATTTCACAAAACATCGGGGTTCAAGAGATCAATCTTTTTTTCTATTTGTTTTATTTTAGTTTTTATTAGTAAATAGTATTCTTCCAGTTGTCGAAATTAGACTATAATCATTATTTATTGCAAAAACTATTTCCATTTTTCTTTATTAACAGCACTAATCTATAATACTAAGTTCATCTGTAGTAACTAAACAAAAAAAGAAGAACGCCTAACCTACTAAGGAAAAATGACACTGAACTGTTTTATTTCTGCCTATTTACAGATGATCATCATATCATAGAAAACAAAAAGGACCCTTTAATAATCGATACTTTATTTAATCGAAAGATCGATCTTTCGATCCTCTATGTTCTGTGAATCGATTCATCAAAGTTAGATTCGAATCGATTCAAAAATCGACCTTTTTCGGAAAGGATTTACATCCCTACTTAGGAAACTGTTAACATCGGCCGTCCTATGTCCGCGGTCCGGTCCGTACGTGTGTTAACACCATTATATAGAAAACATATATTTATTATCATGTCAAAGTTAAATGAACAGTATAGAAAAAAATCTCTAAATAAATTATATACTTACATTCCTATAGCTGTAAGTACAACTCTACCAGATCTAGTCCTTAGCCCCATCTCTTCTGCTTCATGTTTTATACGTCTGTGGCTCATTTCCCTCCTATAATTTCTTAATCTCCGCTTCACCGTGAAGACATCTGGAATATTTATTAGTTATTATTTATGAATAAATAAAAACATAATCTTTATTTTATATAACATAGTTTATATTACCTTGTTCGTATCTTCTTCTATCTAATTCTCTACGTAGTAGTTCTTTTTCAAGTGCTTCTTTTGATCCCCATACCTAAAATATATTAGAATGAATGAATTACTCAACAATTTCCAACAAAATTGGAACTCTTTTTTTATACGATATAAGCTCAATGCTTTGAGCACAATCTCACCTGATGTTAAGTGAAGATGTGGTCCAGGATGATAAACACACTAAGCCTAGAGGTACTAGCTCTCAAGTGATACGGAACACACCTATTGGTATTTAGCGACAGGTTTTCAAACTTGAAAGTGGCAGCTACCCAGGTGGGGATTATTACAAAATGCCCTATCATCATGCTATGGTTTCTTTACGATGTTTTTCTTCACCAAAAGCTCAAGCTGATTTTAGAGTTGGGTAGGAGGATTTGAACCCGCCTCTACTAACGCAGAATCCATCCGCACTATCAACTGCGCTATCATCACTTCATAATCTACTCATCTCATAAATTTCAACTGACTTACTTCATTTGCTTTGGCTTCAACATCCTTTCTATAATACACAGTGATTGGAGGTTCTGACTCATAAGGTGACCTTCTCAGAACTTTTGGTAATGTTTCCAAATCTGATTGTTTTAATAAATATTCTGTCATTGCACGCATTGGGGTAATGAAGTTACGTTCAGTATATGATGCAGAAAAATCTATCAAAAGCCTCTTCTTTACTGTAAAAAATTTACAACTAACTTTAGACAATACAATAATTTAAGAACATATTTAAACCACTAATATAGTAAGAACTATCAGTGGCGTAGCGTGAAAATACCGTTGGTAAAGCCAAAGCATAAAAAAAATCTACCTGGTTATCATACTTCTTAGTCTTGAAAATGAGTACAGTAATGAATAATAGACATGTTTGCAGTTGAATGAAGCTCGACTTTGGCAATTTAAAGTGACTTTGAATACAGCTGTTTGTATTTTGTTTAAAGATGAGAATTATTGCTATATTTACTTGCTACGCTAAGTAAGGAAAGACCAAATGGATTTCGATTATGTTCCACCAATCACAATATACTACAATTAAAAGTAAACCAAAATTTCAGCGCGGCAAAAATATGTATAAACAAATTGTTAAAAAAAAGTGACATCTATGGAAACTAATTACCATTTACTCTACTAGAACTTTGTAAATCACGTAATAATAATTGCAAAGCAATGTATTAACCACCATTAATTGCAATCACACAATTTATATACATACATGAGTGGCAGCGCCATCCATTGAGATAGAACCAAAATTTGGAAATTAAATATCATTTACAAAAAAAAAAAAAAACCATAACAACATAAAATAAAGTGTAAAATTAAACGGAACAAGCCGAGATGAAGTAAGTTATTTGCTACACAAAAGCGGGTTACATTTACAGGACTGATTCACTAATGTTTTTATTGTGTGAGTGTTAATTCTAGTGAAATGTGTATGGATGGTTGAATTCAATTCAGACTTTTCTACTGGCTGGTATGGCAGGTTCTTTATATGCGCGACGCGGCGGAAGACACGACGCACCGTACCCTCGCGGAGTGCGCCGCGTGGGAGGAGTCGCATCGTGCAGTGGTGGCGGTGGTGGGGCCGGATCTCTCGCTACCGGCGGTGGTTAAGGCCATGGTCGGCAGCGAGGAGGTCTGGGGGGTGGTTGCCTCCTTCTGTAAGCGAGTGATGCTACAGAGGCAGCGGAGAGGGCCCGGGAGGAGGATCCGGGGGCGGATCCTCGGCGAAGGAAGAGGCCCAGGGGAAGATGGGCACGCTACGTGCGAAGTTTCTTTCGCATGAAGCCATGCATGGGTGGGGGGGGTTGTTAGGTTTGGTTTTTGGGGAGTTGTGATGGGGGGGGGGGGGTTGTCTTTTCTTCTTTTTTCTGTTTCTTCAGGTATCCCTCTCCTTCCTACGTCTTGTCGACTAGGACAAGATGAGTCAAGGGGAGGGACCTATTTCCCTTTCATAGCAGTGGCGGGTTTCTTCATCTTTTCTGTTTGCCCGCCACTGCTCTGTCCAACTCTTCTCTTTTTTCCTTTTATGGGGGGCAGGAAGTATATCCTGCCCCCTGGACTTTTGACCAATGGTCATACCTCTCTTTGAGAGGTGGGCTAAGAGGTGGGTGGGGAAGTATTCCCCCCCATCCGTACTGGGCCATTGCACGGACAAGGCCCGGTGGGTTCACCGTAGGGGGCGACGCGGTGCTTGCGAAAGCCATCCCGTATCGCCCCCATGCCAAATGCGGCGGACGGCCCCGGGGGGTTTTAGTGGGTATTTTCGGACGCTTCACGTCCGGGCTAGTCCCACACTGGCGCGGAGTCGTCCCTCCGTGCCCCCTTACCTATTGCATTGGGGGACTCCGGTCTCACTAATGCAATAGGTAAGAGTAGTGCTTAATGCATTTCCCCCCGTCACAAAAAAAAAGGTTCTTTATATGCGTGTTTTGTATTTACGAGTGTGTGGTTATTATGATGGTATATTTGGTGTGTTTTGGGAATTTTTAGTAAGAAATTGGGTTATATGAGTGCTCCACCACTGATGACTACATTTGATGACTAGTAATGATATCTGTTAGGACCTTGAATAAGTTCTCGATGTTTCTTCAAAGATGGCAATAGCAGTACCCCGTTCATGGAATTTCGAATGGCAACACACATACAAGGCAATATAGTGTATCTAACCTTAAATTTCAGTGTATGGTAGTTCACTTTAGTGTAAAAAAAAGTAATTTTTTTTTTAGTTCTGAAAATGTCTACTTTTGTGCCAAATAAAGTGAATTTCCGAGAATTTTATTGCATTACTTTATTCACAAGATATCTGCAGCTGAAGCACATAGAATTCTTGTTGATACTTATGGTGACAATGTTTTTGTCGGATACGACATGGAGAGACTGGTTTCTACACTTCAAAAATAATGAATTTGAACTTGAGGATCAAGAATGTTCTGGTGCACCTAAAAAAATTGTAGACGAAAAGTTGGAAGAATTACTCGATTAAGACCGATGACATATGCTAGCAGAACTTGTAAAAACATTACAAGTAGATGAGTCAATTGATTGAAAATGTTTAAGTTTTAGGAATGATCCAGAAGCAAGGACATTGGGTATCATATGAATTGAAGCCGATCTACTGCGAACATTTGATCTACTGCTTCTACGGCAGAAAAAAAGGTTTTTTGCACCACATCATGACTGGCGATGAAAAGTGGTTAAACTAGGATAATCCAATGCATAGAAAATCATGGGGTAAGCCCTGCCATGCATCAACTTTGTTTGCAAAACCAAATATCCATGGTTCGAAGCTTCTTCTCTGTTATTGATGGGATCAGCAACATGTAATTTATTATGAGCTGCTCAAACTGAATTAAACTGCCATGGGGGATCGCTATTGACTTCAATTGATGAGTTTAAGTTGTGCCTTAAAAGAAAAACGGCCGCTATACAAGCAGAGACACAACAAAATGATTTTGCTACATGACAATGCTTGACCTCATATTGCATAACCAGTGAAAACCTACCTGGAAACGCTTCAATGGGAAGTTCTATCCCACCCGCCATATTCACCTAACATAGCCCCTTCTGATTTTCACTTATTCCATTCAATAGCACATAGCCTATCTGACCAGCTTTTTAATTCTTATGTAAAACTTAAAAAATGAATTGATTCTTGGATAGTCTCAAAAAATGTTGTTTATCTGACGCGGAATTCATATTCTACCAGAAAGATGGGAGAAAGTGGTCGCTAGTGATGGACAATACTTTGAATGAAATGTTTTTGTTTCTTATAATTTAAATAAAGCTTTTATTTTGTAAAAGTAACAGCGTGAACTTATTCAAGGTCTTAATATAAATTGGTTATTCTATTATTTTTATAAAGATAAAAATTAATATTTATGCTATTATCTATTTTAAAATATAGTAAATCAAAAAATATTGAATGTTATGTTGGTGACTCTAATACATTTTTCTTTTAAAAATTGTAATACCGTAAATCAAAATTTAGTACTAATATTTTGGGAATAAAAACTAAAAAAAATTATAATGACCTGGTTGAGGAATTGATTCATTCACTGCTGATGTTTTACTTTTTTCTATAGTAACTTTAGTTACCACTTTCTGTGAATCTGTCTCAGTCTTAACAATAATATCACCAGTAGGACTCTGTTTGATAATTTTATGAGCATTTTTTTCATTATTAGATAATTCTTTAGCTTCTTTTGATTTGTTTTTGTCCCACAAGTATGCTGAAGTATAAATATGTTTTGATAAAACTTTATTGTTAACCATCGATACCCCGATCGATGGTAAAATTTTAGACCCTCCGATACATAGTATATCCAGATATTTTATTTCACTAGAATATCTTCCTAATTTTCTATAGAAACACTTGGCAACGACCGATAGTAACATTATAATCAGTATACTAAAAGAATATTTTCACTTAAAAATTACGTAATTTATATATTTATAACTAAGTAAATAATTGTCATTATAAGTTTCTGTTTTATATTATAAAACATCAGTCCAATATCATTATTTATAAAATTATAGGTCGGTATTTTTGTATTACAAATTATTTGACAGCTAAGGAATCAGGAACCAATGATGAAGATGACAGTTCTAGGGATGATCTGAGATCTATTAATTGAAGAATCTTTCTTTTTGACCAAAAGATTGATCATTTTGAATTAAAATCTACTATGGATTAAATCACTAAATCAATGTTTTATCCTAGAAAATCGAGGTTCAAGTTTCTGCTTCGACTAAAATCTCTAATTTATATAAATTAGAAAATTAGTACCAAAGCAAAGGTACGAAAATGTTCACTTAATTAATTAAAACCTTGTGATCAATTTCTTTCGCTTCTGAGATTCAAAATATCTTTTTGATTACTATTAAGAAAGCATCCAAATATCTTGCCTGATGGTTACTAAACACTTATAGTGTTACTAGATGTCCCCGCGACTTCGTACGCTTGTCGGATATATATTGGCTGATTGCGGAACGTGACGCGTAGAAATATTTCACCTTAACGGCATTTCACCATGTGTATGGTAGTCGCTACCTACCTAATCGAAATTATTCTCTTATTACCACACGAATTGTCGGATCTACATTGGCTGATTGCGGAAAGTGACGCGTCGAAATATTTCACAATAGCGGCATTTCACCATGTGTATGATAGTTGCGACCAAATCGGGATCATTCTCTTACCACGACGGAAATTGTCAAATCTATATTGGCTAATTGCGGAACGTGACGCGTGTGCTGAACCACCCCGCGCTCCGCTGACTACCATCGCGCTTCGTCCCTTCCCCCTGCGTAAATGTTACATAAGAATAACTCTAATATGATGTATCTTGTCGCAAACTTATAAAACAGTCACATAAACCTTATATATTTTCATACAAACTTTGAATGTCATATTAATTCATATCGAATCAACCGCCTAAAAAATAAGTTTCAAGCTTCTAGCTCTAAAAATGACGATACATCTTTTCATCCCCCCTTTCAACCTTTTTTTGCATTAAAAAGTAGCCTATCTCAGACCTTTACACTATCTGTGTACCAAATTTCATTTAAATCGGTTCTCTAGTTTTAGAGTGAAAGCATGACTGACATATAGATTTACTTTCGCATTTATAATATTAGTAAGGATAGTTGAACGCTCATTACATCAAGGTTATTTCGAGTGTATACCTTTAACTTTGATATGCTAGTAAAAACAACTCTATTTAAACTAGTAAAAGATTGAGTTATAGTGACCCTTTTGTTTCGTTTTATCAATGCATCACCTAAAACTATATATAGATAAAAGAGTTTAGTATCTTTTTCTCCTCTGACTATTTGTCCTTTGTTGTTTATTTTCTATTGAGTAGCTTTAGTGTTATCATTAAATTATTTCGAAAACAGTTTTACATTTTCTAAAGAGCGATCTTTTAGATCCTGATTTTTTTGTTAGTCGATTCATGATGCTTTATTTTGAATCGATTCAAAAATCAATCTTTTTTTTCCAAAAAAGCCAGAAGCACCATCGCTAGACAGTTCTTAGCTAATGGCAATTTGTGTACAAGCAATTTATACCAGTATCGTGTATGTAATAGATATTTTTAATATTGTATCAGCGTAACCGTTCTTTCCATTGATCTTTGTTGTACCTCAGAATAAATCTTACGCATTGTTTTCTTTAATAGACTATATCATACATAATAACCAAACTATGCCACAAGAATAAACACAATGCCACCAATATTACATAATATAGAGTCACATATACATGTTTAATGACTTAAAGAAAATAACTGCTACTTAACAGACTGAGTTGCGGCCAAAAACCTAGTTCTTTCGAAGCGTGTACTCTAGAAATTTGTTTTTAAATAACCATACTTATTTTATTCTAGAAATCACCGATGTTTAACATATACTATCATTCCACTTTCAATATCGATGATATGAAAACATTGATCATCCCTAGTTAACTTTAGGTCACCGTCACAGAATAATAATACTCTTACCACACCACAGAATAATATTACGGAGAGTAGTTTATGATATAATACCGGAGCTTTAACGCACAAAACGCATTATTGGTTACTTTGAAAGTCACGTTTGGTTGTAGTCCAGATTAGAAGACAACACCTATCTAAGATTTATACAATAATTACTTCTTTATTAAGTATCAGTTATATTGAAAAATGCCTGCTAGTAGCATTATTTCATACTTCCAAGATTCTAGAAACAATTTCAACGATGTCAAGCCTGCTTCGCTTTGCAATGAAATACGCCAACCAGTGGGTCAATGCCAGAACATACATATATCAACAAATTGTTACTACGGATATCATGGACCTAAAACAGCAAACAATATTCAACACAACACAGATTGCGAGATGGTAGAGGCACCATGTACCAACGGCTCCGGTACATTACAAGCGGGTTCGCGGAAGCGGAGCGCTGATAACAGCGATTATCCACAAAGCAAGCGTATACGAGAGGGTAAGCTATTTTTATATTTGAGTTGGAATCTCATTGAATGTAGTAACTGGTTGCTAACTAAATTACAAGAGGATTCAATTATTTTTCAGTTATGTCAATGAGGTTCCAGAAATAAACATTTAATTGCTAAACATTTTTTGGTTATTATTTATTTAATAATTTGTCATCAGTCCATTATTGTGTTTTGCAAAGTCGGTTTGTAAAGTAAATGTTACTTGATCAGCAAAATTAATGCAATCATAGCCTGATGATGAGATTTGCATGACATGTGTAGGAAGCCTCAAGATAAATTTCAATATATTTAGTAGTGATGTCATCAATATGATTTTTACATGTAGAAGTTTTGTTGCAGTTTCATATTTAAAATAAGGTTTAAAAGAAGCAGGAGACAAAGTTATATAAATTGTTTTTTTTTTTTTTTTCTGTTTGTAAGTGGCTATGTTGAAAAATTGTAGGAAATAATTATGCATTATTTTCCATAATATAAAATGAATATGCACACTAGTTTTTTTATCTGAAATTTACTAGATAAAGGACAACTGAATGGTTTTTGTTAAAAAAAAAATTAAAGTAATATTCAATTTTTGTAATTGTGTTTCCTGCTTTTAATGATTAAGTTAATTAACAGAAATTTTAGATCTTTATTGTCTTATTTTTTCAACTTATAGTAAATAAAAAATTTGTAGATATTTTTTATTTCTAATATTAAACTAATTAATGAAATGAAAATCTTATGCCCTTTTGAACAAATTAAAAAGTGTATATTTTAATTAAAATATTCCTAAAATTGTAACTGAATCCCTAATGGTTAATTTTGGTAGAATTTTGTTATGCAAAAATATCTCTATATAAACTTTGTAAAAATGAAGTTGTGAAAATAAGAAAATTGTCACCTTTATTAAAATAAAATTACATTACCTAAATTTTATCTTAGACATGTGTTTGGCAAGTTGTTGTTATAGTACAATATAGTATTGACATGGCACTAGTAATATATACTATAATACATATAATGTTGTTAAATATTAAGTTTAGACAATATTACAAACAAATAATTAAGTAAATATTAATATTGATGTACTAATAATAATCTATTTGAATGTTAATGAATGATTTTTCATTTTATTATACTCATAGTTGTTTTGATTAAAGTTAGTGTTTATAATTATGTCATCATAGTTAAGATTAGCTTTGGAAATAAATAAGGTTAAATAACTGAGCATTCATCAAAATGACTAAAATATTTGACTATTTTACTAGCTAATAAATATCACACTTCATCATATTTACACTAGAAAATCTAGGTATCTATAGAAAAAGAATTGGACCTCCTGTTTCTTCTGCTGGATCTTTTTAAAACAATGAACACCTAAAAATTATTAGTTACATATTTATGATTGTTTTATGGAGTGATTGAATTTGTGAAGATAATAAAATTAAAGTTTTTTCTATATCTATAGGTACTAATAAATAAAATTGAAGTGTCTGTTTGTAATGTCAAATATATTTTTTTACTAAATAGATATGAATCTATATATGATATGATACCTATAACAAAAATATAGTTTTTCAAAATTTTTATCTCTGTTTATGGGTAATCTTTGAAACGGCTTGACAATTTTTTACAGGCCTTTTTTTTGTAGATAGCTGTAGTTACTCCAGGTAACTTAAGGTACTCTTAATTTTCTAAAAACATTAAAGTTCTGCATAAAAAATAAAACTCATAAAAATTTGTATAAAATCTAATTAAATACACATTTTTATGGGCAAATGCTATAATTTATGAGAATTCTTTTTACTTAATCTTAGTACTAATTTTTTTAAGGAAAATAATTAAGGTTCCGTAAAACAAAAATTGAAACACAGTGAAGAATACATGAAACGCATCTGTGGGCAGACAGCTAGTCTATTATATAATTAGACATATTGTAAGTCATAAGTAAGATGTGAATAAAGTTACATATATCTAAGTTGATGTAACAAAAATTACCCTGGTAATATTTAATTACATTTGGTTATATCAGTTTTGTAAATCCTTTTTGAATTAGTCAAAAAAGTAATTAAATGTTACCAGCAAAATAATTATATCATGTGAAAATTTTAAGAATACATTAACTAAAGTAGTTTTAGAGTGGAACAGTATTAGTTTATAGGAACTTAGCTAATGTTATTTTTAATAATGTAAATGCATTAAAATTATTATGTATTTCAAATAATAAATTATTGTAAGGGAAAGAAATAATTTCTAATAATTTTAAATTTAAAAATGTAATAATTTTAACCATGTTAGAAAATGTTGATTTCATAGATAACATTTTTTTTATTTTTGTTCAATACATTGATGTTTTACAATTACCTAGTAACTTTAGTAAAAAAAAATCTAAACTAAAGAAATTGTCATGCAGATAAAGTAAAATAATAAGTACCAATCTAATAAGGAATATTGTTAAGTAAAAAATTCTAATAGTAAAATAACCTCAATTATTTTTAGGTTATTTTAATATTATATAAACATCTATGTTATTTTTTTCCTAACATAATTAATTAGTTTTAATAGAGCATAATGTAACATAATGTAATCTATTGTTCAACCAACACACCAATATTTATTTACACAGTTATTAGTTAGGTGTTAAATCTTCAGAGCCATTCAGTAAGGAGTAAATTGATTTTACTGAGTTCTTAATATTTTAAAGATTTTTTAAATTGCAATGATACAAGACTGTTTTGCAGGTGTTATTTTAAAAACAAAGTAATTTTCTCTGGTCAAGCACCAACCTGGTATTTATGGCAGCTTCCAACTGTTTTCTTATTGTCAAATTGAGTGATTAAGAAAATTTAAAATTTTTATAAAAATATTTGTTTTTAAGAAATATTCTGTGATTATTTGGTTGTTGGTAAATATTGGTTGGTAAGTATTTCATTTAGACTCTAAATTATTTATTAGGTAACAATCAAGGCAATATGAAACCGCAACAAAACTTTTGGAGAGGTTTCCTGCAGAGAAATTAAGCACCAGTGTGATGAAGTTCGACTTTATTTCAGAGGGTATGGTGCCATCAACTATCAACTTCAATCCATGTTTACTTCGCCCAACCCACAACAATCCAGATATTTCTCGTTGTCTCATGGTCCATATGATATAACCTCTTCTGAATTCTCAACACTGACATGCAAACCTAATTCAGAAATGTCCATTTTATCTGCAGAAGTGCACAGAGTGAAAAACAATGAACCTGAGACAAAAGAGACCACAAAAGTGAACACGAGTACAGATTATTTACTGGAGACTCTATATTGGAACATTCATGGAGGAAATATTTATCATTTAATAATATAGTATATGTGATGGACATTTGTGAATGTGTGATATATTTAGTATAAGTGATTGGGGACTTTAAGTATTTACTATAAATATTGCATACATATATTATTTTGTTTAAACTTTTATTCTCATTTAGTGTAAGATTTACTAATAAAAATTTAGTAGGTAAAAGGGAAGGTTTTATTTTACAAAATAGAAACGTTTTATTGGTATATATTTATTTATTTATATTTAATAAATTAGGAATTACATCAAGTATACAAATAAAAATAGTAACATACATAACATAGTTAAAGGGATTAAATATATGGGGTCCAGTAATATTATAAATAATTCTGGGGTTGTTTCAGTTATCCAAATTAATCTGAAAAAGAAAGATTCTAATTATTTCTATTTATTTTGCTTGTCTGTTTCAGATGGTGAACTGGAAGATCTAATGTATAGAAATTACTTTTCAGGGCTCACTCGAACATATATAGTAACCAAATATTGGTGAAGTTTGAGTGTTTCTCATCCATTATTATGAAATATTAATATCACCTTTTTGTTTTTCAGATGATTCTTCCATATGGAGTCTTGTTGGCACACGGTCAAGCCCAAGCCATTCTGCTTCAGCCTTTAATGTAAAACACACCAAAATATTACACAATGTGTTTAACATTAAAATTTGTATTCACTGTAACTCAGTAAATTAGTATTGTAGCTTAATGGTTAAGAAACTGTATTCAATACTGTTATTCTGTGATATTATTTTGTACACTGTACACTATGTAATAAATAACTGAGTTTATAACATCCCATTTTTATTTATTACAAGAGAATTAAAATACATGTAGTTATTATTTATTTTTTTATTATTATAAAAGCAATACAAACACATTACAAAATTGAGTGAAGAATAACCACGTCTTATTTGATAGATATATTTAAACATGTGCTGAAGTTATTAACTCCAATTATAGAAGTAATATAATACTAGATTAAAACTGGTTTAGGTGTGAAGAATATTAAATGATACATTTTGTATATAAAATGTTAAGTTTGACAAGATTCATATAATTAATGATTAAAGAGTATATAATTAGATATGTATGTATACGACCCTTATAAAATTAGTTTTGATTAATGCAGTTAATTAATGAGAGACATCTAGAATACAGTAAATGTTGTATTACCTCTGTTGGTGTGACTTCATCTGTGTCAACAACATCAGGCAGAACTTCTGCGTTAGTATCCTCCATGCTGTTACCATCAACATCATCCATTTCAGTATGACAAGTTTGGTCTGCCTCTGCTAAGTCACCGTTATGAATTTCTGAACAGTCTATTAGGTCCACTTTCCCTTCTTGACTAGAATGGGGACTGTCGTCATTTAAATCATTCGATTCGATGTCCATGTGGACGTGGCCTGACCACAGATCATAAGGGCATGAGTTTAATTGATGCAGCTGGGAGTTACTTGCATTGAATAAGTTCAAAGATCCAGCCACGTCTTGCAAAATAGCGGACTCTGTGATTTCACTACCATGTTGTGCAGGTTCCGCTTCGATATTTGCCGAAAGATATAATGGCAAATTTTCAATGATATCGCTCGAGACATCACGGACCCTCATACCTTCGTATTTGGATATTAATATCTCGAAAAGGCGCTTCTTTATTTGCTGTGAATGTCTACCATCCGACGTGATTTTCAAAATATGCGATGCTAAAGCATCCAAAAATTCAGAAGTGCAAGTTTCTTCACTTTTATGTAGCAGGAAGGAAATAATTTTGCCATCGACATGAACAGTACTCGAGCACGCATTCTGCATAGAGTGCGAGCTGTATTCATTATAATTACTAGTTTCTGCAGCGGTAGTCGATACAACTTCAGGCTGATGGTCTTGATTATTGGTTTTTCTGATTCGACTAATGAACTGTATTGGGATAGAACGTTGCGTATGGATTGCAATACTTTCTGTCGCAAAGTATCAGAACTAATCAGCTGTAGTTCCCTGAATAATTGTATCAAGAAATCTGGATGAGATTCGTTTACACCAATCAGTGTGGTCACTTCAGAGTAAATATTTTCTCTTAGGAGGTCAAACAATTTGGCCGTGGCCTTATCGTGTAATTCTCGACTCGTAGACGCTAAATTAGGATTAGGTACTTCTGATGTACTCGCAATATTTATATTGCTCGTTTGTGAATAATCCAAAGTGCAATTCCGTCGGTTTGTTGAGTTTTTCGCTGGCAACTTTGAAGAGGATTTTTTCTTACTCGACGGTGTGTTTTAAATTGTTCGAATGGGCTTGTATTATTTCGGGAATGGGATTTGTGATGTTCAAGTTACGAAACGAGTTGGATGTTGATTCTTGACGGTTTATATTGACGTTGGACAAGTTAGCGATGTCATCGATATTCCTTAGATGCGATTGGTTCACTGATTCAGTATCGGTGTTTTGATTAACATTTAAAACATCTGGCGCCGATGAGAATGAAAGTGACCGTTCATAGATAACATTCCTACGCGGGTGCCTGTTTAGTGTTTCTTCGGTGTTTGTTTGCGGTTGTTGTATTGCGTTTTGAGAGGAACTCGCCGTATTAGTATTCCTCTTTGGTGTAACACATGGAGATGCGCCTGATGAAGTGTGATGCAATGTATTGTGAGATCTTTCAACTAAAGGATGAGGGTTATGTGATGGTCCGACACCTAAATGCCCGTCAGCATTTGCCTTGTTATTAGCCGACAAAAGATTTTGGCGGGAATAACTGAAAACCACAAAAATAACTGTCAACGAAATATAAATACCTTGAATTTACTGTGAAACATTTCGTATATTAGAACAAACATCAAAAACAATTCCAAATCGGTGTTAATTTGATGTTAGGAATTACTAAAGCTCAATAAAACAAATCACTAAACAACTATAATAAAACTATGATATTAAAAACAAAAATTAACGTCTTCAAACTTGTGTCAAACAAATTCTCACCCTTATCCGATTATAATCTGCATATTACTTATATATATATAATAATCTTAAACAATAACTATTATCATAAATTGTTTATAATTTATATAAATTCTAATATCTGAAAAGAAAATAATTTTGTTACATGACAAAAGTATCTGTGATAAAGTTAAGTTTCTGTACACAAATAGTAAAATTATATTTAAAAATAAATAAATAAAAATAATAATGCATTAATTATAGAAATAAATATTTACCTTCTAAAATTATCCCAATAATTGTTTGCACGATTCCCCGGAGGTACTTGGTTATTCAAGGTGTGAGAAGCAGTTTCCACACGCCAACGTTCCTCTAGCTATTAAGAAACAGTTTTTTTTTTTATTATTCCAAAAACAATTTAATTAATTAATGTCGAGCGGAATTATTTTATTTTTTATAACCACCATTGAAACGAATCATACTTCAAAATCAGTTTCTAAACAGGTCATGCAAGTGATGAAAAAGGTATAAACAAAAACTTGCAAAAGCCACAGGACTCATTAATATATATTAAGAGTTCAAAATTCATATCGGACTTTCAAAATGAAATTGGCCCAAGTCAAAAATCGAAATTACAAGTAGTAAAATGGCTCAAAATCAGTGATCATCAAAATGCGGCCATTGGACGGTGGGTGTGCGGCGCGCGATGTCGCAAATAGTTTTGGTAGAAAAAGAACACAAACCGAGTTTATTAATATTTAGTGAATTGTTAAAAATGACATCATAGGTTTATAACATATATAAATTAATATATGGTATCAACTCTACCCATTTGACCTCCTGATTTGTGACTCCAGGATGGACCTTAAATTGAAGGGGAGGATATATAAGTCCATCATAAGACCTGTCATATTGTATGGATCAGAATGCTGGGTAAGTAAGAAGATGGATGAGAAGCGACTGCATGTAGCTGAGATGCTAATGTTGAGATGGATGTGTGGTGTTACAAGAATGGATAAAATAAGGAATAAATATATTAGAGGGAGTTTGAAAGTTGCGTCAATGGTAGAAAAGTTGAAAGGTTCTCGTTTGTCGTGGTAAGGACATGTTATGAGAAGAGAGGAAGCGCATGTGGGTAAAATAGTAATGAATATGAATGTGGAAGGATGGAAAAGTAGAGGAAGGCCAAAGAAAGTGTGGATGGAGTGTGTAAGAAATGATATGAAAGAAAAAGGAGAGAATTAAGAGATGACGGCTGATAGGGACGTATGGAAGAAGAAAACATACTGCGCCGACCCCAAGTGAGTTGGGAAAAGGCAGGAGAATGATGATGATCAACTCTACCTACCCAATCCATAAGTGCGGCCCGCAGTGCTCTCTCACACCGATTTACCGGGCAACAAGTTCAAGCACCACGTCAAGCAAGTTTTAATTAGCAAAGGTTATTATAACGTGGATCATTATGTGAACGATGGCGATGTCTGGAAGTTACAGCTTTTTCTATGCTTCTACTAAAAAACTTTGTAACTGTTAGTTGTGAAGTTCCAAAAAAACCACATCGAGTTTCTTGCCGGTTCTTCTCGATGACTTGATTGTTTTCTGTACCGGTGGTAGTGTTTAGACGTCCATAAGCGCCTTATCATAGCCTAAATTTAAAAAGTATTTTTAAATTTGAATTGACCTATGTGGCCCTTGACCAGAAAAGTGCGATGACCACTGCTCTAAATGATGCATTTAAACCATGTTAAATTAACCTAATTATATTTAAAAATTAAGTTCAAATCATCCATTACGAACCTATAAGAAGATATTGAGAAATACGCAAAAAGTCAAATCAACAGCTGTTTAAAACTTTTAACCGCCATTTTGTAAAAAAATTACACCATTTGAGTTAGTTCAATTTTATCGTGAAGCTACGGATATGATAAAAGTATAGACGTACATGGTTGAGCTGTTCCCTTAACTGATGTATTTCCCGTTGCTGTAACACCAGCTGCTGCCAGCACCACGCCCCCCAGTAACCGCAACCACATCCGCACCCACTGACCATACCTAACGAGTTATTAAACATAACATAACATAAGCTCACGGCTGTTATCCCGAAGGGTTAGGCAGAGGTGAAGTAGCGAACTACACCACCCACATTTCGCCGAGCTTAGTTCCGTCCCAGATGTGACAGGGGGCGGAGCCTGTCGTCATATCGGGCACAAATTCCAAACTCCGGGATGATATTGAGTAGAAAAAAAACCCAATACCACTTGACCCGACCCCGGGATCGAACCCGAGACCTCAGAATGACAGTCGTACCGTAATACCACTACGCCACCGAGGCTTTATACGCTTTTTGTAATATTATTGAAATTAACATTTCATTTGAACGATTTTCTGCAGGGAAAAACTTGTTTTTTTTTTTACACGGATTAGGTTCAAGTACTTTGACAACTATCTCAACTGATGTTAAGAGACGATGTGGTCCAGGATGGTAATCACACTAAGGTTTTTATTTACAAGTTATGCTGCCGGAACACACCTATTTGGTATTAAGTGACAGGTTTTTAAACTTGAGGGTGATCATTAGGGAATACCCTACCACCATGCTATGGTTTCCTCACGATGTTTTCCTTCACCGAAAGCTCAGGCCGATTTTAGAGTTGGATAGGTGGGGATCGAACCCGCGTCGAAATAGTCCGTGTTATATTAATTTCACTCTTAAAAATAAGTTTTTTTAAAGTTTTCACTTCTATCGGCCGTTCCGATGACTAACATTATTAGTTTTTTAAATAAAACTCAGTGATTTTTTTTTCCATTTTGTGAATCATTTTTTCGTTGACTTCTTTCAAAATTTTATTTATGCAATATGTACCAACGTACCAACAGAATTAAACTGAGTCAAGACAAAAATCGAGATATTGAGTTAGATTGATGTAATGACTTTAAATGAAACAGCCCATTGATTATATTAACTTAATTGTGTTTTAAAAATAAGTTCAATTTTTTTTTTTTTAAATAAACATATAAGAAAATATTGACTTTATAAAACTTGAATCGCCTGTACGACAAACTGTGACGAAACACGCAAATTGTGACGTCATATCATAGTGTAGTTATGAAAATACTCTAGAATTTTAAAATACTTACAAGTTATTTATTTATAATCAAATTTTAATTTAATTTAAAATTATTAGTTTTATTCGATTAGACAATAAAGAATAATCGGTATGATGATTGTTTATAATTTTATGACGTCCTTGATTACAAGTTCTTTAGGCCCGAAATTCGTGTTATTTCACATTATATTAAAACGTTAAAGGGGATTTTTGTAAGACCTGTAATCATATACTGCATGTAATGAATTATTATAAAAAATAAAGACCGTAGTCGTGTCAAGAACCTCTTGATGTTTATATAATTCGCAAGTTGGCATTAACTAAAAAGAATAGAAATAGAAGGTATAAAAGGCAATAAGAGAAGTATAGTAAAATAGAATAATAAAAGTATTATAACTTACCATACGGCATCATCATATTGAACGGCATCGACGGCGGAAACGACATCTGCGGTGTTCCCAACAGCCGGTCCATAGTTTGCGAATGACTGTTCTGTGTAAACTGATTTGTACGCATATCCTAATAAAGAGAAAACGCCGCTAAAATAATGTTTGTTTATAGTGACAAAAATATATATAAAGGACCAATAATAAAGGAAATTATTATTTTTTAAACTTATAATATTAGCGGAAATAATATTCATCGATATATGTCGTTTCGAGTTACACATCTATATCAATAATATTTTTGACATTATTCCTCAAAGATACTTAGGGGAATCCCCATGTCCGACGTCATCAGTGTGCACGGAATTCTCTTTTCAGCTTTAAGCTAATAGCGTAATGCGGGACATCCCCCAAACGCATTCGTTTGTTTTAATTAAATATTAAAATAAGAAATAACTCTCTAATGATAATAATATGTATGTAACAAATTCACTTTTATTTATTCATAAAGAATACTTAAATAACTGCGTTAAGTTTTCTTAGAAAATGTATGAAAAAAAAACTAGGCAGTCCATGACTGATTACCGACAGAAGTGAAAACTCAAACCTTTGGAAAGAAACTGTTTTTTTATGCTAAATATAAGTAGAATAATTTTACTAGGCTAATAATTAGGCCGTTGAAAGGAAATATTTTTCAATGGCCGCCTAATGAACCTAAAGCAAATCGTCAATTAAAATTTACGGTCAAATCCTAAATCTAAACAGTATTAAAAAAATTAACAGGCTTTGAAATTAAACTTTCACTTTAAATAAAGGTAGAGGAAATTATTGTAACGACACGATCGAATGTGAATTGAACATAATATAATGGTGTTTTTATTACCTGATTCGATTTAGTTGTATTCCAGTAAGGGGGCAGTGGGTGTGGGTACGGACCACCGATAGAGCTATCACCTATAGTAACAACATATATATTTTTATGATTTTATAATCGCAGTTTAATGAAAAATCAAATGAAAATTTACAAAACAACTCGCACCAGTAGTAATAAAACAGTCTCTAACACAATCCATACTATCATACTGCATTACGGCTTGGGGTGGTACATGTAAAACTTTATTTTTTAAAATTGAAAGAGCTCAAAGAGCGTTATTGAAAGTGATGACTTCTAAACCATTTCTCTACCCAACTTATGAACTTTACTCTCTCTGTAAAGTTCTATCTTTCCGTAAATTGTTCATTCTACAAGTTGTCATAAAAGAACATGCTGAGTTGGCATATGATTGTAATTATACCAGCTCGAAGCGTAGACATGACCTTATATGCCCAACTGTATCAAGAAGAATAGAGTTAGCTAGTAGACGCTATCATTACATAAGCCCTATGTTATACAACAAAATTCATAATAAAAATAAATATTTATCCACTCACCAAATGGAAATGTAATAAAACCACCTTAATCTGGTTATTAGGACTTACGAGGAAACAGAACAACTACTCATATTCACACAATAATAAAGTAAACAAAGTTATTTTATTTTTATTACACTGATACAGATTAAGCATACACACACACATGCATGCTCATACACGCAATACTAACACATTTTTTTGCATTTTTTTTTGTTTGTTTCGTTTAATATTACTCGTATATATCTGTATATATATCATATAAAGTCGTTTTCAAGATATGCACCGGAGGCGGGCGATGGTAGTTGCAACACAGTTTTTAATTAAAGCAACTATTATCGTTTTAAAACATTTGTGTAAATTGTATTATCTAAATAAAATAATACAGATAATAATAATAAATCCTAAAATAATAATCTTGATCTCAATTGAAATTTGTAGTTTGTTTATAGTTAATTCCTTATACTTATGATAATGTACGTAAACAAGATTTTAACCGAGGAACCGGTTTAAATATTATATTGAACATGTTTTAAGGAAAATAAACTACAATTTAAATTTGTCAATATGTGTTGTTTTTTTTTTATTAGCTTTTTTTTTAAATTCATTTATGTAAACAGGGCTTTTACACATTAGTGAATGCCACATAACAATAATAAAAAAAAAACAACTAAATTAAATTAACTTACTACTTTTTTCTTTTTTTCTTCTTCAAATATTCAATAATAATATGGTGAAAATTTCAAACACCAAGCAAACAGCATTCATAATCAGTTCTTATTTGCAATTAAATTTAAAAATATCACAATTTGTTTATATCGATTTTATGAATCTTAATTGATCATAATCTTACCATTCTGTGATGCCGGAGGTACCATATTAACGTTAGACGAGTCGATTCTCGGTTCATTGCGTACATACTGATTTGCATTATTCGATTGTGACATCTGTTTAAAAAAAAAACAATGCCTATATCAACGCCGAAACGAAAGTTGTATTGACTACACTTCTCAAAATAAAACTTGATTAAAATGACAGCTGTCAAACTAAAGTAGAGGTACTGGTCAAATCGATGCAAATAATCATCTCAATTCATGCTTTAATCAACCTTGAACCTTGTGACTTATGTTTAGTTAATATTATGGTGTTTTTTTTAAGACTAGAATGTTGGATATCTATAATTAACTTTACCAAACAATCGCGCTTTGACATAATCTCCTTTGTTTATGGCTCTATCCACGTGACATTGGCGAAATTGTGTACACACACACGTTGCCAGGATATAAAAACAAAGATGTAAATAATCAAAAGTACATACATATTTTATAAGTGACTAGCATTATATTATAGAGTACACCATGAATATTGACTCACAGGAAATTTGACAATAATATAGATTTATGAGTTTTAAAGATCGTAAAATGCAACGACAAGAACGATTTATTTCGATATGTTTTAGTTACAAGATCTATATTACTATAATCTGCACTTAATCGCTCAAATACCAATAAAATATGACAATAGGAAAACAATTAGAAGTTGGCGTAAGCGCCAGGTTGGTGCTTAACCGGCTTTAATACGACGCAAGAACACCACCATCAATAAATTATAATGTTGTCTTGCCTCATAATTTTACACCTGTAAAATTACAAAACTACATGCACACGTAGTCTTTATGACAGCTGTCATTCTAATTAAGCTATATTTTATAGACTGCAACGTTATTAGTGTAGCGGTAAATACATAAAAGTATTGTGATTATTTTGAACTGAAAATCACACGGCTATTTGTTATAATAAAAACAAAATTTGTCATTTGAATTATCTTGATAGATACTTGTAATAAACCAAAAACAAAATAAAAACAAAAACATGACGTTGGTTCCTAGTATGTTTAATATACTTTCTTAGATAAGATGTTATCACATTGCTACAATAAATAACTTACATTATTGTCTTCGGTTTGCCTTTCCTGTGTTTGACGTCTGCGCGGTCGATTACGCTGATTGGATTTATTCCTTGACGCACTGGCAAAAAAAAAGAAAAGGATTTTTCAAAACTGATGACGCTGTCTGACAATGTAATCCATTAACGAAAATTAAAATTAAAAATTTACCTATCACTGTCGCTACCATAATTAGCTCCAAGGTGCGAAGGTATCGCGGCGACTGGTCGCCTTCTCATTGTATTATCACCATCGCCCTGTAATATAAATGTGGATATAATACAACTTTCAAAACCGTTATAGAATATCAATGCAGTTACTATGGCAACCAGTTGAAAAACAGAATGGAGGTAAGGCGAAAGCGATCTATACTAAGATTCCACTCTCATTTTATACTTTACTAGCCTGCTCTTCGCGATTTTACCCGCGTAGTACCCGTTCCCATGTGATTTTCGGAATAAGTCACTCCATGAATTTCAAACTTTTTCCATACCGATTTTCATACAAATCGGTCCAGTAGTTTTTAAGTTTATTCGTTACATGCAAAAATTAGTATGTTTACCATCCTGGTCCACATCGTCACTTAACATCAGATGATATTTTGCTCACTGAACATATACAGTGTAAAAAATGACTTTAAAGATATTAAAATACAACAGAGAAAAAGTTAACGGCCACGGTATACGAATTAGTTTAACTGTCAAAACATGTCACATCAAAATGGTATCTTGAATTCCTCTTTGTAAGATCAAAAAAAAATATCTGTGGATAAAAGACACACTATTCGTGTATTAACAAAATATATCGTTTCCTCGTTTACAATTTACAGGAAAATTCATAAAATCATAACGTGGTCTCGATGTCACTTATCGTTTTAATAAAGGGCATATTTTAGAGATTACATAAAAGGTATTTTTAAAGATAGTGGCTCTTATGATTAATTTTGCCGAATGCAAAGAGAACACATAAAAAAAGCTTTTGGCTCTGTAAAACTAAAAATGTTGCATAATTTTCTTTATCGTCCAATCGGATTTTATTTACTGATCTTTGTGTTTTGAGAGATTTTAAGATGAAGTGTAAAATCTTTTTTTTTATGCACCTTTTTGTCCTAAAACTCTAACTGCCGTGATACGCCCTTTTTTTCATTTGGCTCAAAATATACTTCAGCCAATGTTTTCCTTTATCAATAAGTCACTTTTATCATTAACTTTTCCATATATTAACCCAATGTAACAAAAAATATAAATATCCGCGAAGCGATTATGGCGCAGTGGATAGTGTTGACAGATTCCGCGTCAGTGAAGGCGCGTTCAAATCCTCCTATCCAAGTCTAAAACCAGCCTGAGATTTCGGTGAAGGAAAGCACCGCGGGGATACCATTGCTAGGTGGTAGGGCATGCCAACCTTGATAACTACCACCCTCAAATTTGAAAACCTGTCGCCAAATACCAATAGGTGTGTTACGGTAGCTTCACTTGAGAACCAGTACCTCTAGACTTGGTGTATTTACCATCCTGGACCACATCGTCACTTAACATCAGGTGAGATTGTGCTCAAAGCACTGAGCCTATAATTTATTTTAAAACGAAAATTAAGACCTAGTCAGAAAATACATACATACATATACATATCATCACGCCTTTCTCCCGTGGGGGTAGGCAGAAATTACGTCCTTCCACTTGCTACGATCTTGGCATACCTCTTTCGCTTCCTCTACTTTCATGTGCGCTTTCATACATGCTCGTCGGTTATGAGTACTTTTTACCTGGCCTTTATTTAACACGTGATCGATTTGGTCTAGATACGTTCGCCTAGGTCGACCCTTACCGACTTGCCCATTGACCCTCGCCTTATAAATTAATTTCGTTAATCTTCTCTCATCCATCCTCTCTACATGCCCAAACCAAACCAAACCAACTAATCATACCTTTCTCTATTTACAATTATTTAAAATACATGTATGATATAAAATTGATTTATTTAAATCAGTAGCGAAAGAAGAGTAGAGTAATTAATGTTGTAAAAATTGTAAAAAAAAAATTAAAATAATACTTACCACAAAGTTTTCAGGTTCTCTCGAGTTATGAGGATCTATAAGATTCTGTGTGGATTCCCCTTCCGGTTCTTCTTGTTCGCTAACAAATTAAAATGTCAGTGAAATAACAAAGTCCGACTAATTAATAAATCTCTCACTTATACAAAGTTTCAACAATATTGCATAAGTGAGATAAAAGGTAGAGTTTATCTTTACTAATAAATAAAATTGAAGTGTCTGTTTGTAATCTCAAAATCATTCTTTTTTTTACAAAATAGATATACGATACGTAAAATAAATTTAAAAAAAAAATTGTCTGTCTGTTTGTAATGGGTAATCTCTGGAACGGCTGGACCGATTTTAACGGGCCCTTTTTTTTGTATATATCTGAATTTACTCCGGGTAACTCAGGGTACTTTTAATTTTCGAAAATTATTAGGGTCCGAGTAAAAAAACAACTCGCAAAAATTTGAATAAAATCCGATTCAACGCAGTTTTACGGGCAAGTTATAAAATATTTTTACTTTACCTTAGTACTAAAAAGTTAAGGAAAATTATTAGGGTTCCGTCTAAAAAATTAAAACGCAGTAAAGAATATATCAAACGCGGGCGCAGCCGCGGGCACACAGCTAGTCTTTCATAATTGTTGGAATTTTTTTATCAGGAACTAAAGAATAACTAGCTGTCCGCCTAAATAATAATTTTCGAAAACTAAGAGTACCCTATGTTACCCGGAGTAAGTTCAGCTATGTACCAAAAAGAGTGCCGTCAAAATCGGTCCAGCCGATCCGGAGATTACCAATTACAAACAGACAGACAGACAAAAAAAAATTAAATTCGTACTTTTGGTATAGGTGTCCGTATATACATTCATATCTATTCGGTAAAAAAAAAATTTGACATTACAAACAGACACATCAATTTTATTTATTAGTATGGATTATGTAAAATGATTTATTTAGAACGACAAGTGGTCTTCGATGGTTTAATAGTTTCTTATACAATTTATACCAAAATATGAGAATGTTCTTTAAGTTTAACTAAGAAATTATTTCTTAAATCGGCAATAGTGATTTCTAAAAAAATTGCTGATTAGTATCTAACCAAATATTACATTATAATCATAATACAGTTACCTAATATAAGGCTGGTTTACAATAGAACCCGTACACGATTCTTGTATTGCTTTCTGTATTTCCGGTCCTGAACATAGAACTTTCTGGAATAAAGAAAGTTTTATATTTTAATTAAGAGGATGCGTTTATTCCACACAAACATATTCTGGATTTTTCTGGATAATGAGACTGTAGTAAAAAAAAATTAAATATATAATATACCTATACCTATACACAACCACCATGCCCCTAAGTTTTGATTTGTTCCCATAAATTGTTTATCATAGAAATTAGAAGCCTTCCAAAATGAAAAAAAGTGTTTAAATTTACCGTCAGTTTCAAACATCCGTCAAAGTTGACGAAAAAAAACCAGCTATAGCCAAAGTCTTTCCTATTTTACAGTTGAAAGAAAAATTGGATTCGACTCAATTTTGGAGGAGGAAACAGGAGGAATACGAAGTGATAATTACGTCTACTTCGCATCGGTCCCTTCAAATTTGCTAGCGACCGCGTTTCCTCTTAATCATTTTATATATCAACCTAGTCTGTGATGTTTCCGTGGGTTCAATTAATATCAGGATAAGAAATTCGTCCCTATTTGCAATCTTTCTTATTAACTCCAAACGACAGACACACTTGAAGACAAGTTACTCACTTCTTTGTTCAATAGTGCCTCTAATTCTCTTTGTTTTCTCTGTGAGTAAAGCTCGTAGTTGCATCTGACGTCGTTCGACAGGTCCTGGCGTACCGCTTGGTCCAGCTTGTACCTCTTCATTCACTTTCTTTTGCTTGCGGCTCATTTCTATATGCAGACATAAAAAAATGGGATACAATCTTCTATACAAGGGATTCCCAAACTAATTTGGGCAAGAGACCCCTTTTCCAGAATGAAGAGATATCTCAGACCCCCATAGCCAAATTGTTGTTAGCCAAAACATGTCCATGCTTATTCATTTGCCGAGTTTTTTTCATTTTCTACTAACTTGTGCACGTTAATCGAATTGTTAAGTTTTTTAAAAGAACAACAATGATACTTCCTACTACAATATTAGCCATTCTTATATGTGTATATATATACACATATAAAAAATTGGTACACGAAACACAACATATACAGCACCTTGAAAGTTTTAAATATATAAATAAAACTGCGTTTAAATAAGAAATCAGTTTTCGTTTATGTCACCTCGTGGGTACAATGAAATCGACCGCTCGGACACTTTGGGAATCCCAGTTCTATATTATGAGTTATTTTAATCAAATTTAAATTAACTGAAACGACTGTAAATACATCAACCTTTACAAATAACTAAACGATTAATGGATCAGAATAAAACTTTTAAAGAATTACAGATCTCACTGACAGAGTAACAACGATCACATAAGAAAAATGACCTCACAGCTTCCTGATCTATTTTAGGTCTTAAACGCCATAATATAGGACATAAGGCGTGACGTAACTAGCTACCCGTGACGTCACAAAAAGACAGTTTATCAAATACGTTTTAGGAGTTTCTACTGGATATTAGTCACCATGTTACAGTTTTTATTTTGAACTAGCCGTGTGCCCGCGCTTCATATATTCTTCAATGCGTAATAGTTTTTAATAACTATAGAAAAATAATGTTTTAACGGTGCTGTATATTGGATCGTATTTTGTTAACAATTTTATGAGTTTTAATTTTTTTATACGGAACCATATTATTATCTTAAACTTTTTGGTACTAAGAGAAAACAAAAATATTTCTCACAAATTCAAGCACTTGCCAGTAAAACTGACCATTCAATCGTTTTACTTTAACTTTTTTATGTACACGGAACCCTAATAATTTTCCTGAAATTATTTTTGATAAATCATTTTTTTTTTAATTCTATTTAGTCCCTAATACGGCGCTTATGAACGTCAAAACAATTCCACCGGTTCGGAAAACAAACACAGTCGAGAAGAGCGCAGCCAAGAAACTCGATCTGGTACCTTTTTGTTTTATGAATTCAAAATACGAATATTATTTTTAAATAAAATCTATACAAATCATAATCACATCCATTGTTAGCGGAAGCACAGAGAGGGGTGTTAATTCCAGACATCAAAACGATACTAACAGAAAGCAAAGTTCGCCGAGTCAGCTCAGCATAATAAATTCATGATTTGCATATTATAGAAAAATTCAGTAGTTTACGATGAGCACAACATACCATATATGGAAATTTCAAATCGATGCGATTACAAAATCGCCTAAAAAATATCTGCATATTATAAATGCAATATTTAGATAATATTCTATGACTTAGAACACTTTACCTTTATTGGAAATCATCTCTTTAATGCGAGCTCGTTCTCCCATAATCTTTTCAGTTTCCATACGTAACTCCTGTGCTAATTCTTGCAAGGAAGCTATGTTCGCTTCATGACCTGTTAGCAAAACTTATCATATAACTAAGACTAGCTGCCTTACCCGGCGTAGCTCGGGTTACATTTATATTTATGTAATAAAAATTTTGTTTATATAATAGACTGAACCCAGACTGCGACCAGCGAGTACTTAGTTACCATTTTTTGAAATAAAAATATATTTCTTGCAAAAATGAACCTAATATGAAACTTTTTATTTTTAAGTGTCGCACAAAAAAATCCTGATAGTTCTAACAACATGGCCTTCGTTTTGATAGAGCGTTGAAGCATTGAATACTGCTTTAAGATTAGAAAAATATCTTAACCAAAATATCATCGGCAAAATTGTGGATGCAACTCACAAATTCCATTAATTAAAAAGAAGAAGAAAATCTAGTCATTTTGTTTATAATTTATTACGGCCCTGAATGCAAGCTATTTAGGTGTAACTTCGGAGTATTTTACAATCTTCAATGCTCTAACAAAGTGACAGCAATTTGATAAAGCGTTCCTTCCAACAGATTGATTGGGAGATCTCAAACTTCATGCTCCTTATTGTTTTAACACACTAGATCTGTACACAATAACCAATTTTTTTTTAAACTTAATTTTAAATATGTACTA
Organism: Samia ricini; assembly: GCA_014132275.2. Lineage (NCBI taxonomy): Eukaryota > Metazoa > Arthropoda > Insecta > Lepidoptera > Saturniidae > Samia > Samia ricini. The sequence goes on along the minus strand of AP028159.1, from coordinate 24,444,637 downwards.
CAATTTAATTAATTATAAATATACGGACTATTACGTTACAGTAAGTTACAATCGTCCTAATTAGAAAGGACAAAGTTACGCAAAGGGCAATGAAGATGGCTATGTTCGGAGTTTTACTGAGTGATCGAATCAGGAATGAGGGGATTCACAGAAGAACCAGAGTAATCGACAATGTCGGAAGAATTGCCAAATTTAAGTGATAATAGGCTGGGCACATTGCTCGTAGAACCGATGCTCGATGGTTGCCGCGTACTGGAAGACGTAGCGTGAGTAGGTGGAACGACAACTTGGTGAAGGTCAAGGGAATCCGCTAGAAGCAGGTGGCGCAAGACCGGTCGCTGTGGGAATCTAAGAGAGACCTACATAAGACCAGAAATAGGATAATAACTTACTTTGTTGGTGTTGTTGAAGTTGCGCTTGCTGTGGATGATGTTGCTGTTCGTTGGTGAACTTGTGACGTTGAGGTAAAGTGTTACGCACTCGGCAAACGCTACTCTCGTTTGACCATCCGCCCATACTACCACCGCCTTCCGATTTACTAACCCATCGGACAATATAATTTATTAGAATATATATTCTATTCATGAAGGCTATACTTTGCGGAAATCCATTATAACTAATATGGTTGATGAACCAAGTAACATTAACCACGTTATTTACTAGCTGTGTGCCCGCGGCTCGTCAGCGTTTCATATATTCTTCACTGTGTTTTAATTTTTTTATACGGAACCCTAATTATTTTCGAAAATTAACAATACCTTAAGTGACCCGAAGTAATTTCAGCTATCTACCAAAAAAAGTCCTATCAACCGTCAAGTCGTTACGAAGACTAAAAACAGACAGACAACAATTTTAAAAATTTTATTTTTGGTACAGGTTTCGTATATACAATTCATATCTAATAAATAAAATAAAAAATAATAATTTTGAAATTACAAAGAGACACTTCCATTTTATTTATTAGTATAGATTAGAATATGTTATTACTCAGTACCTAATACCTAGTGATGTGCAATGTCAAAATATAAAACTAGCTTGTTTCATTAAAAAAAAAATCGAAATGTCTCATCTAATCAAGTAAAACTCTCAAGAATTTAATAAATATAATATGAATACAATTATTTTTAATATTTTATAAAAAAAAAAACCGTGTAATATTTACGATGTGGCCCAGGATGGTAAAAACACTAAGGCTAGAGTCATGCTGCCGGAACACATCTATTAGTTATTGGCATAGAACTAGCATGCCAGACGCGCCTGCCATACTACTCATACATGGAATTTACATGTATGTCTTTCCGTACACCCTCAGTCGGTTCACTCGTTTCGATGATTTACTATCTCTGATAAACTAGTCATTTGATTAAAAACAAATGCAAAGAGCATGAAAAAGTTGTAAAAACCACTATAGTATACACCTAAGATCTAATGGTATGTCCTTTCATGTGTAGGCAATGGATTATTTTAATTTATGTAACAAAAATAATAGTCGCATGATGAGCCGCCATGACGCTTTTATTGAGACTAGACGCTGTAGTGTTGTACCGACTCTTGATCGTATGATTTATCGAATTATAAGTGTAATTGAAGTATAATTTATTTTATCAATAAGTTACTTCGTAGGGGTTATGTTTTTATTTCTTTAAATGACCACCAGTTCGATCAACTTGCTTTGGATAACCATTTATATTATCTTATTAATATAGAAATATATTTTAAATGTCAGACTGTAGCACATTGTTAAAAATCGAAAGTTATATACACTTCTACAATAAAATTATTTCGTTTGAAGGACATTAAAAAATGTCAACTTTTTATTAAAACATTATTAATATTAAAAATTACTTATAATAAATGTATTATAATAAAATAAAGACATAAAATTTTGTTCAAGTTATTTCTCTAATATTATCGAAACTGTCGATACGGTATGCGTACCGGTTTACGACGCACATCACTTTACGAATTTCCTCTGCTACCCCCGCCGCCCCCTCATCACACCCCCGAAAACGGATCACCTGGTTCATACTTACTTTGTATTACTGATTACTTTTATGGTATTTTTGTCTAGTGACCGCACCGACTTTGTTACTTTTATGGTATTTTTGGTCTAGTGACCGCAACGACTTCGTTACTTTATTGTATTTTTAGTCTAGTGATCGCACCGACTTTGTTACTTTTATGATATTTTTGGTCTAGTGACCGCAACGACTTTGTTACTTTATTGTATTTTTCGTCTGGTGACCGCAACGACTTTGTTACTTTAGGGTATTTTTGGTCTGGTGACTGCAATGACTTCGTTACTTTATGGTATTTTTTGTCTGGTGACCGCAACGACTTTGTTACTTTATGGTATTTTTCGTCTGGTGACCGCAACGACTTTGTTACTTTAGGGTATTTTTGGTCTGGTGACTGCAACGACTTCGTTACTTTATGGTATTTTTTGTCTGGTGACCGCAACGACTTTGTTACTTTATGGTATTTTTCGTCTGGTGACCGCAACGACTTTGTTACTTTAGGGTATTTTTGGTCTGGTGACTGCAACGACTTCGTTACTTTATGGTATTTTTTGTCTGGTGACCGCAACGACTTTGTTACTTTATGGTATTTTTCGTCTGGTGACCGCAACGACTTTGTTACTTTAGGGTATTTTTGGTCTGGTGACTGCAACGACTTCGTTACTTTATGGTATTTTTGGTCTAGTGACCACGACTTTGTTACTTTTATGGTATTTGGCGACAGGCTTTCAAACTTGAGGGTGGTAGCTACCCAGGCGAACATGCCCTACCACCATGCTAAGGTTTCCTCATGATGTTTTCTACTACCGAAAGTTCATGCTGATTTTAGAGTTGGATAGGTTACCTTATGGTGTTTAGTTCAATGAAATATTCTCAATAAATTTTTTTTTTTTTTGGTTTAGTAATGACATCGACAAGCTTTACTGTCACGATTACTATTGTTGGAATTTAAAATAATCACTTTTAACTGATGTCCCATAAAATATAAAATGAAGCAGGCTAAGGTAAAAATATGAGCTCTTCAAAAACTTATGTATTTAATATTTGTAATGTAAATCTGTAACTTATCAAGATTGAACTGCATGTAAACAATATTTACTTATCGTGAATATTGGAATGAGTTGACAAATCCCCTCGATAAGGCATTGTCTGCGGCACAAGATATTCAGGTCCATTTGATATATTTTGTTCCGTCTCATAATTTTCCACAGACCTCATTAAATCTGAAAAAAAATTGTGATTAAGTTATTTACATACTTTTTATTTTGAATATATCGATAAAGTTAAATTGTAGCGTCTGATTAACTAAGTCATATGTCAATAAACCAAATAAAAATGAAGATTTGGTAAATATAATTTAATCGAACAATGTATTAATAAAACATGAATAATTATTTAAATTTACCTTTAGTTTTTTGAAGGGCTGTTTTTATCGCTTTAATTTCCATAAGTTTGAATGGATCTTCGTTTTTTATATTACCACTAGATTTAACACCTAAAATTATATTAATTTTTACAGTGAAAACTTCTTTAGCGCAATTGAGCTATTCTCGGTAGGGTAATAATAGATTCGAGTTACCAATGTTATGACGTCACCCTTCAACATGCGTTTAAGTGTTAACGCTCAGAGACAAATAATAATGTATATGTTTATATACTTATATAATATATATATATATATATATATATATATATATAAAATGTTAGATTAGGTTAATAATTTAATTGAACAAATTATGAAATCTATACACGTTAATGTGTCGAGTACCCATAAAAATGAGACAATAGGAAAACAATGGAAAGCTGGCGTAAACGCCAGGTTAGTACTCAAGGGGTTAAAAAACACTTTTTCTAATGTTTCGTGTTTTCAATTCTGTCGCATTTTTTTAACTGTATAAATAAATAAAACCTATGATTAAATATAATTTTAATGTTAACTTACATTTACGAGAAGTTTCCTCGCCTCCGCTGTCTTCGCCCGAACTAGAATATGTGTTATGTGTCGTTGGCAAGCGAGTCGATATTTGCAATTTTTGTAATTCTGACACCTAAAACGAAATTTATAATTCAACTAGCTGTGTGCCCGCGGCTGCGCCTGCGTTTCATATGTTCTTCACGGAGCTTTAATTTTTTTCATACGGATACACACTTTTTTTCGGCATATATATTTAAGCACTTGCCCGTAATATTGCGCTTTGAATCGGATATTATTCAATTTTTATACGCGGAACCCTTATCATTTTCGAAAATCAAAAGTATCAAGTTACGCGGCCTAACTTCAGCTATCTACCGAAAATGTCCCGTCAAAATTGGTAAAGCCGTAAACAACAGACAGACAGACAAAAATGTTAAAAATTGTATTTCTGGTATATTTATCATATATATATTCAGTAAAAACAAATGTTATTTTGACATTACAAACAGACACTTTAATTTCATTTATAGTATATAGATGAAGGACAACAACAACTACTGACAATAAAAGCTGTCTCTTTGAAAAATATTATTAGCAAAGTTAGTTTATAAACTGTACCAAATTTTCCATATGTTGCTTTTTCATTTGAAGCTCTCTTAATTTCATATGAAGTATACGTCCACGATCGTTTAGAAGTATTTCGTCTTCCTCCTCGCTGTGTATTCCCACAGCACCTGCCTATTAATTAATTAATTAATTAATAATATATTTTACTGCCACAATTTCTCTTATATGCATTTTTTTTTTTTCAAAACAAACTAATGCAAACTATAATCAACCAACAATTCAAGGGAGAACAAAACAAAACAAGTTTCCAATGAAATACATTTCTTACTAGAATGTTACATTGTACCTTGATATTTTTATTTCACTCTATCAACGTTTTAAATTAAAAAAAAAACTATTAAATGTGTAACCAAAGTAGACTAATCTAACAGTGGCAATATCAGTTAACTGACGAATCTTACGTATGGCAAAAAATTTAACTTCTATTTAATTTAACTTAAACATAATTAATTTAATTAAACTTAAAAATAATTTATTCAATTTAACTTAATTTCATCGCGGAATTTAACTTAAATCAATATTACCTCGCTCCCTGTATTGACGTCACGGTGCAGAAACCGTTCCTCATGCCCCTGAGCGGATTGTTCGTGATCGTTATCAATATTGGTCGGGATGTTCTGTTGTGTTTGTAGAACGTCAGAAGTCTGAGGCAATGTTGTCGCAACGCCTATTTGATTCGCCGCGTACATACGATTCGAGGGATGATAGTTGCCCGAGAAGGACTGATTCTGTCAATTTTAAGTTAAATTTAAAAATAATAGTAACATGTCGATTACCCATAAAAATGAGACAATAGGAAATCGTCAAGTAAGTGTTCAAGGGGTTAAATATGAGTGTACGATAATACACATCTTAAATTGTCAACGCGAACGATAACAGCTCCTTGTGGAAGAAGAAGACCCAGAAAAAATAAAGGAGTCTACCCACTAGAACGTACCATGACCATGACCGTAACCGTACCGGCACATGCAAAAGAAATATAATTTTTATGTAATAGACTACAGTACAGTCCAGTGGCGTAGCGTAAAAAAAAATCTTTGGTAAAGCCGGAGCATTAAAAAAATCGACCAGATCAGCCTTACTCGTCTTGAAAATCAGTACAGTGATTAATGATGGATATTTGTGCTGCCTAGTGAAGCTGATGTTTGAATTCAATTTGGACGTTTTCTACCGGGTTATATGAACAGGTTCTTAGTATGCGTGTTTTGTGTTTACGACTGCGTGGTTATTATGATGGGTATATTTGGTGTGTGTAAAGTGTTTTGGGAATGTTTAGTAAGGCTATAGGGAATCGAGTTATATAAGCGCTCCGCCACTGGTATAGTCACTATAAAAACTAGACCGTTCCGACGCCGCACAGGACCGTAGCGTGACATGACCATATCTGCAGCGAATTCCCGACGAGAATATTTTACATGTGCCGGTAGGATATGTTGCCGCGTATACACCGGGTTTGTAACGGGTTATAGTCGTTTTACGATGCGTTCCTACCGCAACGCAACACAATAGAAATAATAGTTGTTATTTAATGTGTCGAGTATAAAAATAAAAACAATAGGAAAACAATGGAAAGCTGGCGTAAACGCCAGGTAAGTGCTCAAGGGGTTAAAGTTTGACAGTGTATAAATGCACACGGGTTAATTAATATGGACGATTAAAAACTAATAATACGAAAATAAGATATAACGTTATTGAAAACAATACGAACAGGCATAATACGCGTACTAAACGGGCAAAAAACCCGCATCGAACGCGGTCGATCCGTTGCACTGAGCATAATAGTGCGTATCGTGTTTTTTTACGGTACCTGATACTTTCATAGCACAAAAAGGGCATGGTCTGATTAAAAATATAGTCTTAAAAAGGCAAAAAAATTAAGACGGGGACTCTAGAAAAAAAACTTATAGTGGGCCGGTGAGTGAAATACGGTTGAGAAACTGATATATAGATTTATATATATTACAAAATATTCTACCTGCATTATAGCAAAGTTATCATGAGAAGTGGACGACTGTGCATCTTGTATTTGTCTCTCTCTATTCATTTCTGCTAGTTGGTGTTTCGCTTCCTCCTGTTTTGATTGCAAATTATTCAATAACAGATAAAACTTGAGAATACAACACAAGCCATCGCCCGTCTCTTTCGCTCGGCGTAAATGAAAAGTTAAACGTAACTCGGTACAGTTATTTAGAGTTATAAAATGTATTTTATTTACATTATCGTGCTAAAATATAGGTACTTATATGCCCAAATTTTATCTAAATAGATCCCATCATTTGAAAATGATTAAGGAAGAAATACAAAATTATACACGTTTATAAACAAGTGTCACCTATCGGGTCTAATCATAGCTAATACCATATAGATGGGTTAGAGTATAGAGTTTTGATATCTTAACTTTGCCCTCCCAATACATCTTTGATAACTTAATGCGTATTCGTAAAAATTTAGACAAGCTCGATCTAGTGAATGATCGTCATAATTTTAATATTAGAAGTAGACAAGTTGGCCGTCCCACGCTTTAGGTTAAGAAAGTGTAATAAAAGCTTTATAGGTAATAGTATTGAGATTTACAATAAGATCCCAAGTAACATTACCGATTTACCTGACAATAAGTTCAAGTATTATGTCAAGCAAGTTTTAATCTCAAAAGGTTATTACAGGGTATCCACGTGAACGATAGTGATGTCTGGAATTAACCCACATATCTGCTTCCGCTAACATTATTAAGATTATGATTTGTATAGTTTTTTATGTGAAAAAAAAATGATATGTATTATATTTATTTTAAAAAAAAAGAACCAGATCGAGTTTCTTGCCGGCTTTTCTCGGCTGGGTTGTTTTCCGAACCGGTGGTAGTGTTTTAGACGTTCATAAGCGCCTTCTTAGGGCCTAAATTGAATAAAGATATTTTTTATTTTAATTCGATTCCACAGACTATCACGCTATACAAAATAAATGTAAACAAACCATAAGAAGAATTATGAACACATGCACAAGAGAAACTTTTAAAAAAACAAGATTTATTTATAATCATTATAGATATTAAACCTGATATTTGAGAAGCCTCTTTTGTTGTTGTTTTAGTGTCGTTAAACGCATCTGTGATAATTCCATTTTATTTTTTATCTCGTTCTGCCAAAGTTCATTTTCACTGTAAGCGGATCCATTACTTTGTGCTGACACGGGCCGAGTCACATTGTCCTGCTTAAATCAATTGTGAATATTACAAAAAAAATATGTAAATATATAAAAGATTGATTAAAAAAAGGGTATTTGAAGGTTAACGAGAGGAACACAGACAAGAATAGCATGTAGTATTCAAATGTTAGGTAGGTGATTAAAGGGTTTTTTAAGGTAACTACTAAATTGCTATGAATATCAGTTGTCAAAATGTGTTTTAATTAACATTTCCCTGGGTAAGAAAATTGATTAAAAGGCGAAACAATATATACAAAAACGTGCGTGTTTGTTAAATGAAGACTGTTAAAATTGAAATCGCTAAACTGAATTATATAATTTATTACGACTGATTATGATTGTGAATAAGTGTAACTTCACAGGATAGAATTGAGTCCTGCTTCGAAATTTTCAGTCCATTTAATTATCATGCTGACGAATGTATTTCAATACACAACAAAGGAAACACACACTTTTCACACACACATACAGACACCTGATCGTCCGGTTTGGAATCTTTGTGTTTCTGTTTCATTTCTTCGATAATAGCTGCCTTTTGTACACACGACATAATATTCTTTTGTAATAAATCCTTTTCTTCATCATTTTTTATCTCAGGAGCATCTGATTGAGGTACTTCTCGCGTATCATTTTCGTTATTTATCTCTATAATTTCGACATTATCCGAAAACGACTTTTGGCCATTTTCAATAGCCACAGAATCATCCGCCTTCGCTTCTTGAGCCTCTTCAATTTTAACGCTATGCATAGACTTATTCAGTTGCTCATTTTCAATGTTAGTCACTTTTTTCAAATTATTGTTTATTACACTGTTTTCTGTAGTAATTTTAACATTACAATTTTTATCTAAAGTAAAATTACTTTCAATACTATTCTCATTGATGTTTTCGTGAGCTGTATTACTTGCCTGTGCAATCACTAAAGATCCATTCGTCTCTTCATTAGGCACTTCGATGTTTTCAGGCCTTTTCTCGTTCAGAAATGTTTGTAGATTTTTTTCACTTTCTTTCAATTTCATTACCATGCCAACTAGATCATCATACTCTTCTTTCGTATGATCTATAAAAGCCTACATTGGAAATTTCATGAAATAACAGATTAATCTTATTTACAATATATGAGACGTATAGAACCAAAACTATCTCTATCTACATTTCAACTCATTTTTGGCAAAGTGGGAAAAATTGTTTTTGAAGTTATACTTCTTTAGGCGCGTTATGAAAAAATGATGAGAGTGAAATTTTAAGATGCGCGCGCATCTGTGACACAAAATTAACAGTATGAAGTTGTCTGCTTAACCGCTCATTAAGTCTCGAAAAAAAAGCTATATATTAGTCTAGTATATATTATATTATATAGTCTAGTATATATTATATATTAGTCGCGCATGTTGGTACGCTCGTCACCTCTGATCACTGTTTTCATATTTATAATATTTATCAACATGTTTCTAGTTTATACATTCACAACACGTGTTTTAGTTTCATACAAGTGCGAATTATATATGTGCTAATAAATTATATTCAGTACTGATTTAAATTGAATATTTTGATTGATATCACTTACTATTTGTGAATATTAGTGCAAAAAATTGTGCTTATATACTTTTTCAAGTGCTCCAATATAATTGAGATTAACTATCCGTATGTATTATTTATTGATATAAATTAAAATACTTTTATTTAATATAATTAACACTAAATATTATTAAATTATTGATGTTAAATACTTATTATTGGTTATTTAATATTTACAAAATAAAGAAATAAATTTAATAAAAAGTTTGTGATAAAAATTAAAATTGAACATCAAATTATAATATTAATTTTTAATATTTGCTATTAAATTGAATAAATAATAAATATTTATAAAAATAACTAAATAAATTTAATGAAAATTTTTTGATATAAATGAAAAGTGAATATTAAATTAAGAAATCAATAAAAATATTTAAAAAATGACCAACCTTAAATTCAATTTTTTTTCTATTATACGTCAAAGAAATATAACTTCTTACGTGCGTACATAAGTACACACATACTTTTTTTTTTTCTTTCATACTGATCATTGGATGTATAAACTATATTTTAACCTATAGATAGTTTTTACGGCAGTATGAAGTTAGAAACGGAAAGTTTAAAAATAAACCAATATTAATGTTTTTGTTGTTGGCGATCGTAGATAAATAAATTGTAGATTGCCGCCTATGATTCTATACGAGTCATATATAACAAACTGTTATAAACTATAATAGAAATATATAGCAGTATACCTCGTCCTCGGAATTACGCATTGTATCAACGAGAGTGGATGTAACTCTTATGTACTCTCGTATTTGTCCTAGACGTCTCTCAACAGCTGCCGCGTCGGGACAAGCAGCCACTATGGCTTCACCTAATGCTCGTGCCGATTCTCTGTGCACCTACAGGGAACAGGCATATTTCTCTCAATTTTGAAGTGAAAACTTCTTTCGCGGCGTTGAGAGATACACGGTAGGGGGAAAAAGTTATAGACTCGCGTTACCAATGCCATGACGACAACCGTCAACATGGTACATTATGTCAAGTATAAGACGGCGTTTAAGTGCTGGCGCTCAAAGAGAAATAATATGAATGAATAAATAAACTATAATATATGATAATGTAGATAATGATTCCTCAGCCCGACACAATAGATTTAAAAACCAGGTAAATGTTAGGTTAATAATTTCAGTTTCCAGTTTTTCACTGTCGGCACTCTCCATGGCGGGAAGTTTTTTTTTTACACGGACTCCGCAATAAGTCTACACTTCATCTTGTAAAATACATACATTAGATAGATACGATAGATTGACCGTAGCCATAATAATGTTAGCCTAGATCTACCAAGACTAAAGCTTCTAGGTAGCTCTTATAGAAGATCTTATCGTGTCACAATGGCTGGTTTTCCAGAAGTGTCTATGCATCGATTAAATATATTAGTCAAAAATTGTGAAATATTGGCAATCATGGATTGAAACAATCGTCAACGATATTTCTGTGTCTTAGGTGAGTTTCCAATTTATTTTTAGCTTTTATTATTTTATCTACACTGACATGGGTTAAATTATATTTTTAATGCAAAGTGGACACACAAATTATTTCAAAAGTAATGCTGCATCATGATGATATTCAATGGTTTATTTTTTGTAGAGAACAACCTTAAGGGCGTCTCCCTGTAAAACATCTATCTCTAAACTGTAAGATGTATTCCTTTGACATTCAAATTAAGAGAGTCATAATTAATTCAATATTTCCTATCTATGATATTCAAAACAGTCTTGTATCTAGACCCAAGAACTTCATTACCTAACAAATTAGCTTCGACAACTACACACACACACACACACACATTTAACAATTTAGAATAATTTATAAGCATGTAACGACTGGTTACTACCAGTCAGACATGGAAACTAACTCTAACTGTGTATAATTCTTATATCCTTATACTTCTAAAAATAAACGATCAAGAAAAAAATCTTGTATCGGATTGTTCCCTCTATAAGAATACATACAATTTGGGTATTTCCATTGGCGTATGCACACTTTAAACATTATTAATCATCATCATAAATGAACTTAATAGAATCTAAAAATATGTAAACGGAGGTCATCGAAGAGGTGTGGTACTTGTACAAGGGCAATATGGTAATGCCATTTACATTCACACTAATAAGGGGGCATCCATTAATCATGTGATTTTTTTAAATGTATGACTCTTTATGTTTCGTGAAGTTTTTAGAGTTGCCTAACGCTTTGGCTAAAATCATGAGTATTATTTTTAAATAGAGGTATCACATAATTTGATTCTGGAATCTTTTGATTTAATGTTACCTGCCAACGATGGGGCAAGGGTACAAGTCGCTTTGCGGTTAACACATAACCCAACCAACGAAAAAATTAATACACTTGATATCTCACTGCATTTGGAGAATCTTGGCTTATAAAGTTGACGAATGCGAAGTGTTTTGATGAGACGATGGCGCAGCGGGTAATGCAGCCGGACTCCGCGTTAATCGACGCGGGTTCGATCCTCAACATATCCGACTCTAAAATCGGCCTAAGCTTTCGGTGAAGGAAAACATCGCGAGGAAACCATAGCATGGTGGTAGGGCATTTTCTAATGAATGGGCCTGGGTAGCTACAGCCCTCAAGTTTGAAAACCTGTCGCTAAATACCAATAGAAGCGTTCCGGCAGCATCACTTGAGATCCAGTACCTCTATGCATAATGTGTTTACCATCCTGGGCCACATTGTCACTTAATCAGATGAGATTGTGGCCAAAGCACTAAGTCTATATCGTGTAACAAAAAATATGAAAAAAAGACTGCATGCAGCCGAGATGAGAATGTTGAGATGGATTTCGGGGGTAACAAGAATGGACAGGATTAGGAATGAATACATTAGAGAAAGGTTTGAAAGTAGTACCAGTGATAGAGAAGGTAAGGAGCAGGCGTCTGGCTTGGTATGGGCATGTAATACGCAGGGAGGAACGAGGATGTTGTAAGAAAGGTATTGGATTGGACAGGTATAAGAGAGGAGGAAGACCAAAACGAAGATGGATGGACTGTGAATGTTTCAAGAATTTTATATCTTAACTTTGCCCTCCCAATACATCTTCGATAACTTAATGTATATTCGTAAAAATTTAGACAAGCTAGATCTAGTGAATGATCGTCATAATTTTAATATTAGAAATAAAGACAAGTTGGCCGTCCCACGCTTTAAGCTAACTAAGTCTAATAAAAGCTTTATAGGTAATAGTATTCGGTTTTACAATAAGATCCCAAGAAATATTACCGATTTACCTGACAATAAGTTCAAGTATTATGTCAAGCAAGTCTTAATCTCAAAAAGTTATTACTGGGTGGATCATTACGTGAACGATAGTGATGTCTGGCTAAGACTATGATTTGTATAGTTTATATAATAAAAAAAAATTATATATTTTATATTTATAAAAAAAAAACCAGATCGAGTTTATTGCCGGCTCTTCTCGACTGGGTTGTGTTCCGAACCGGTGGTAGTGTTTTAGACGCTCATAAGCGCCTTCTTAGGGCCTAAATTAAATAAAGATTTTTTTGTTTTTGATTTTGTGTGAAATATGGTATGCTTAGAAAGAGAGTGAATGTAAATATAGGATGATGATCGCACGGCACTATATTCTTGTGATGTTAAGTGATTTTTCCCGAACCCCCTCCCTCTGTTGAGCCCCACCTGAATAATGGATGATCACTAACAACCAAACTAAATAACTGATATTGTGTGTCTTATAACACTGACTTACATGGTTTGTTTCATTTAAATTATTATAACTGCCCTGCAGCTGTCCTTGATCAAACATATTGTTCATCAAATTAACAGTTTTAGTATTCGTTCTAGAAGTCGCGATCGGGGGAGTTGTATTGTTATTTGTATGGTTCGCACCCTCAAAGTTATTTCTTGCTGAATTTAAATTCCTCGTAAGATTGTTTCTATTTTGATTAGGTGCCTGAAAAATTTCATAGATACTTGAAAATCTTCATCTATACTAAATAAATAGAATTGAATAGTAATATCAATATATATATATATATTTATATAAACTAAATACATATGAATGTAAATACGATACATATAAAAAAACACAATTTTTAAAATTTATGTCTGATTGTCTGTTCCGGGTAATCTCCGGAACGGCTGGACGGATTATGACGGGACTTTTTTTGGTAAATAGCTGAAGTCACTGCACGTAACTTTGGGTACTTTTAGTTTTCGTAAATAATTAGGGTTCCGCGTAAAAAAATAAAATGCAAAATATTTGAATGAAATCCGATTTAATGCTTTTGACAGTTTTACGGGCGAGTGCTTGAATTTAAGAAAAATATTATGATTTTAAAAATTTGGTAAATAAGTAGGGTTCCCTATAAAAAAAAATTAAAATGCAATGAAGAACAAATGAAACGCGGCCCGGCCGCGGGTACACAGCTAGTATTCTGAAGTGATACTTACATTAAACGGTTGTGATATATTACCAGTCACAGTATTTGGGGTTGTAGGGTTAACAATCATAACAGCAGCTGCAGCGTGATTTGAATGAGGAATTAATCCTTAAAAATAAAACTTCTCTTAAAACACAGCCGTACAACATTTTTCGTTTTTACAATCATTTTTCAGTCATATTCAAACCGGATTTTACAAATCCCAATGATACATACATAAATTAACATGTTACGGATCGTCCATTAAACACGTAAGTTCAAAAGGGAGGAGGGGTTTCGAAAAACATTACCAAACATAACAAGGAGCACTCTCCTTGTTACTCCTCACATCACTGGATGCAATGAGATATCACATGTATTTTTTTTTGTGGATGACGCTAAACTTACGCGATACTTTGTATCAGAAACAATACACGTGATATTTTTTAGAAAGGGGAGGGTTAATCACAAAATTGTTAAAAAATCGAGTTATTACAACTCCTTAGTAACCTACAAAAAGGAACTTATAAGGAGTAAATTTTATAACTTTCTCAACCAAAGTTAATCTACATATTAAGAGGACATGCGATCGGCGACAGATTTGAAAAGTAGCTATTTCAGAAATCTATTGCTATCACGTTGAGCCCCAAAGAAAGAGTTATAAAACACGAAAAAGACGACTGCAGCTCGGGCTGATTTTACCGTGTGCAAAATAGATGAAAACATCACTTCGTAGTACCTTGTTTCCTCCTCTAAAACTGAACCGATTTTTAATTTTCTTTCAATTATAGAATCAAATGACATTATCTATGCCTCTACGTTTTGCTTTTTTAAATTTTATTCATCAAATTTGTTTCACGAACGTCTAAACATGACGGCAAAATTCCAGCATTTTTTTTTAATTTTCAAAAACTCCTAGTTTCTACAATAACTAATTTATAGGAAAAAATCAAAACGTACGGCCATGACGGTGGTGGATATATATTATTTGGTAAAAAAATATTTACCATAATGCTATTATCCAGTGAGCAAACAGGGGACTACGTTTGTATGGAAAAAATGCCGCTAGCATATCCTCTTAATGGTCAAAGATAAAATTGTTGCAGAGATTTTTATCGTGTGTTATTGACAGTTTTTTTGAACAGTAATTAATTTTTTTTTCTCATCTAATCTTCAACAATGTTAATGAACCTGACCACCGGGCAAACACTATTACTATGATTAACATAGTTATTGAAATTTATGCTAAAAACAGTGACATTTTCACTTTTGATTATCTACAGAAGCATTTCAATTTATATAATTAAAAATTACCTACCATTTTGCATTTGATGAGAATAAGGATGTAAATTATGACCAGACATTGAAGGTCCAGCGACATCTTCATGTTGATCACCTGATATACTTTCAGAGTTTTGAACGTTTAAAGGTAACACACGGGGTTGTGGCCTCACAGGCACAAATCTACCAAAGCCTCTATCATAAGCCGCAGAGTTGTCTGAAAAAAATGAATGGCAATTCAACTTTACAGCTCTAACTATACATTTTACTAATATTCAAAATGATGAGCATTTCTTTAGAGACGATAGCACAATGATAAATCACATATATATGTAACACACTGATTTAAATATATAATAAAACTCACCCAAGTCTGTCAGTTCATGATCAGAATTATTATTTGTTTGTTTTCTTGTCTGGCTGTAATTGGATCTTGCGTTATACTCAGAAACGGGAACCCAATCCAGAGCAGTCTAAAATTAAATAATATAATATTTAATATTATTGCAAACTGCTTGAATAAATGAGTTTCACTTTGCGCACCTTGTTCAGACTAAATTTAGAAAAACAACCTCCCATAGAACACTGATATGAATATATTATTTATTAATCTCAATCATTTATCAGAACACTTGTAAATTATTAATAATTTAAAATACAACCAGATAAATACTGATGAATGCTACATCTGAACACTATCTAACAATAGGTTTACAAGTTGGCAGGTGTTCAAATTACACAAATCCCTGTTTCCAAAAATAAATATGTGGCTCTTAGTACCTATCTACACATATTGTAAGCAAACTTCACACTAGATGTTTGCATATACTTCAGCTGAATATTATCTGGTGAACTTTTATTATTATGGCTGATATTTTATTATACTATATTAAATATTAATGTATTGTAATATTTTATCTATATATTAATAGTTATATGAATATAATTAAGAATGGGCTATACATACTACTATAATGGCAAATCTTGAAAATAACCTGCTGAAATATTTTACAACATGGCTATTTGTTTATAATAAGCACAAGTGGTGTCATAATATTGATCCAGTAACATGTAGGAACAAGATAGGTATTGTGCCTGTGATTCCTACCCATTGTAAAATAAGTGTGATTCTAAGTTATAAAATTTATTTATCTATGCTGATTTTATAAAGAAAAAAGATTTGTATTTTTGTATGTAACGAATAAACTTAAAAGCTACTAGACAGATTTGGATGAAATTTTGTATATATATAGTTTGAAATCCAGGGAGTGCAATAGGATGGTGTTTATTCTGAAAATCCCACGGGAACAGGAACTACGCGGGTAAAATCGCGGAGAGCAGCTAGTCTTTAATATGGCTGTAAAAACTCAAACTAATTTATTACAATTTTGAAAAAAGTTTATTATTTAACTTTATTAACAAAAAATGTTTAATTTTAATTTAATGTATATTTGAGGTTTGATGATAAATGAACTAAACTATTTTATAGCTAAAAATGAAGTAGAGTATGAGCACTGTTCAAATATTTTACAATTTCTTAAAATAATTATTGTTGTAGGATTAAGAACAGCTAAAAAGAAAAACTACTTTATTCAGGATGGTGATATGAAATTAAGAAGATATTCTTGATTATGAATGAAGTTGTGTTTAAGTATTTTTTTCATGTATTATATCCATGAATAACTGCCTCATATTTTTCATAAACCTTACCTTACTAAGGTAAAAGTTTTGAAGCCTGTGTATGTTATAAATAAGGTTATATATGTGTAACGGATATTCTACATAAATATAACATTAAACATCATCATAGTTTTATAGAATTAAATGCTCAAAACAAGCAAATAAAACCTAGGCTCTGCTTGTAGTGAGTGTGTGTAACATTGTATAAGTCTATCAATATTATGTAAATGAAATATTTAAAATTATGTAAAGCATGCTAAATTTTAATTGAGTAAAGTATGCTAATTTCTTCAATTTGGCATTATAGTATTCATTGTAAATACAACTGTTAAATTTACAAAATTAAATTTTAATTTTCATTCATTTGAAAGCTAGTAGTAAAATAGGAACATTAACACAGCTCAGTCATAAATAAAAATCCACTACATCCACACTTTAAATTCCTTGGGCTTATATCATGTTAAAGAATGGAATTATGAAGTTAATTTTAATTATTTTGGAAGAGAAAACTTCTTTGAGCATTTCTCTGTAGTGGAAAAACTTATAGATTCATATCTTCATGTGTTATGTAGCAGTTGTTTTCTTTAATTCATTAAATTTGTGTATTTGACTCTATATTAAGTAATTTTGGTGGCGTTTTGTGTGGTATAGTTGGGATATTATTTACAAGTCAAGTTTATTATGGAAAATAACATATATCATTTATTCTGAGGTGCCACACAAAGCTCCAAGGAAAGATCTAGCAGGATGAGCCATAGTTTTGCTGGAGCTTGATAATGTTAATACAAATACATTGTAACTGTATGACATTGGCACTAATTTTTTGAACACAAATTACCATTATCTAAGAAAAAGAACCTTCAACATGCCACAGTATGTCAAGTATAAGATGGGGTTAGTGCTCAGAGATAAATGATAAAATGTATACTGCTTTGATCATGAATAAACCATATGAAAATCTACATCATATTTCTTCTGAGTGACAATAGATATAAAAACCAGTCAAATGTTATGATAATAATTTCAATTAATAAACAGTGAAATTTAAAAATTAAAAAGCTTTTTTGTTTTAAAGGTTCACTTCTGTTGGCAGGTGCAAGGCTGTCTAATTTTTTTTTAATTATGAAGTTTTGTGGACCAGATGGTTTTCAACTGCTTTTGAGACAAGGCATTAAGCTGGGAAAATACCATATGTGCAAGGGCACCATAGGGGTGTGCATCTTGACTTGGGTTGCTACCTGTACAATAAATTTCGTAGAATTTGCTTTAGCCAAATCTACGGCTGTCAAAATAAACTTTGGGTCTAAAACATTAAAAGCCTCCCCTTGTTAAAAAAATTACACAAAGTGAATAATCCAGTAGACCTATTACGTGTAATATTTTAATAATAAATATTAATCATACATATCATACCGATACTAGATTGGTTGTCATATCCCTTCTCGTTGGGGTGACTGCTTCTTGTGGTACATTGCAATTATTTCTCACTTTCGTCTTGGGTATAGTGCCAGTGTGACCTGGATGTCGCTCGTTGTTACCAGGAGCCATAACATTTACTTCCTAACAGTTTAATGCTTGGAACTCTTCATTACAACTTATAGAAATATGAATGTTGTCGCAATATTGCTAATAAAGTTGTTGAAAACTACAACAAATAAATACAAGCGTTTACTAGAACGTAAACTAATCTAAAGCATTTATTATATCTATTATAATCATTTATGCCATAATTGTTAATTAAAATAGAAATTAGGAGCTAACATAGAAGTCAAAAATAGTAAAAATATTTTTACAATTATGTTAGGCAATTCGCTTTTGGCATTTACGTTTTGTTAGGGATGTAATCTGAGATCGATTAATCCATGAATCGATCTGTAATACCGTAAAATCGATTTTTATAATAGATATTACTATGATAGACTGAATTGATCTTAGAAACTTGATAATCGAGGTTTATTTTTTTCTGGTTCTATCATCATCTCCCTGCCCGTATCACGTTTATATTTGGGATTGGCGCGACTTCCTCTTTCAATTATCTCTATCTGAGGTTATACCTGCATTCACTCTATTTCTAAACATAACGACAGCTCTAGCCCTTGTAGCGCCCGTAGCAACCAATATCCTGGCGCCCTCGAGTAGGCGGGTGGTCAAAATGTAATACTTACAGTTATATTCTCAAACGTCAATTCGGATGCAATTTATGATGTCGAGAAGCAGTTTTAACCATTACCGCGCTCGGTGTCGGCCATAACTCGGGCGCAGGGTCTTAGACAGCGTTGACTAATAACTATTCATCTTACTCTATTTTGGCGCCCTTAGCGACGCATCTTTGTAGGTGTAGCTCGGGTCTTACTAATGCAATAGGTAAGGGTAGTGCGCAAATGCATTCCCCTAGTAAAAAAAAAAGGTGTAGCTCGAGTCGCTCAGCAGTTCCTAAAACCCTACGCCCGAGTGCGCTGCACACCCTGCACTATAGATAAAGATGGCTCTGTCTAAGCATATCATCTTTCACATAGTTCATCCATATTTTCTTTGCTCTTCCTCTTCCCTTATACCCGTCCACATGCATAACCAATACCTTTCTTACAATATCCTCTTCCTCCTGCGCATTACATGGCCATACCAAGACAGACGCCTGCTCCTTAACCTTATCTGTCACTTCCTAATCCTGTCCATGCTTGTTACCGCACACATCGATCTCAATATTCTCATCTCGGCTGCATGCAGTCGCTTTTTATCCACCACCTTTATGAGCCAAGATTCTGATCCATTAAAGACGACAGCCCGGATCGTGATCTTGTATATCTTCCTCTTTAATTTAAGGGGTATTTGCGGATCACAAGTGGTAACTGTTACCTGTCGCCATTTCATCCATGCTGCGTTTAAAATTAAAAGAAAATTATTTTTCATTAAGAATGTACCTAAACACAAGTACGAAAGCTTTGATTTTCACTTCATAAATTACCTCAAAGGATGGCTTTGTGATCAGTTTCTTTCGCTTCTTTGTTAGACAAAAATGTATTTTAAATAGTATTAAGATGTCGGACAAAATAATTGGTATGTAAACACTTACAGTGTTCTTACTACGTCAAGAGTATTTAAGGTCGACTACCAACCATAAAATCTCTTCTATTTATCTTATACCTTTAACTTTGATATGCTTGTAAAAACAACTCTTATTATTTTAAAATGATAAAAGGTTATTATAGTGTTCCTTTTGTTTTGTCTGATATGGATTTACTTATAAATGAGCAAAGATAAAAGCGTTTAGTATATTTATCTTCTCAGATTGTTTGTCTTTGGTTGTTCAATTTCTATTGACGAACTTCAATAAAGTTAAATCTAAAGTTCTTTTTTGGAAAGAATTTCCTTCCCTACGTTTTGTAGTTTTACCATTATTATTCATCTCTGGTTTTACCATTCAACTCTGACTCTGGTTGTGTAGTGCTTGGCGCGATTTTGATTTGTCATATAGTCGTCCTTATTTTTAATTCATTATCTAGCAGTATTTTACTATATATTATGTCATTTTGGTGGTATTTTACGTGATATAGTGCAGTTATGATGCACAAGTGTAGTGAAGTGAAAATAATGACACGAAGCATGAATTTTCAAATATCCTAATCATTCTTGTTGTGGTTGTAACAGATGCCCGCCGTTTACTGATAGTGTTCCTAACGTCTGAGTTGGCTGCATGGTCTACTATCACCTTTGCCTTTTCCTTAAAAAGAAATAAAGGGAACCAAAAAATATGATTATTAGATTAAAACAGATAAAAAACACTATATTTGAAAGCTTAAAACCAGAGATGAATCTTAAAACATTGCTCTCACTTTGCTCTTTCTTAATTCATATTTTCTTTATGTCTAAGTAATTTGTTATTTTGTTAAATAAGCGAAGTCACAAATGAAATTTGCTATATAATCTAAAGTGTGAATCATTTTTATCGTTTATCACCAAAAATTGCTCTCGCATTTTAATGCGAAATTACCTTTTTTTTTTTTTTTTGACGAGGGGAAATGCATTTACGCACTACCCTTATCTATTGTATTTGCGGGATCAGAGTCCCCCAAATACAATAGATAAGAGGGCACGGAGTGACGAGCTCCGTGCCAGTGTGGGACTCACCCGGGCGTGAAGCGCTCCGGAAATACCCACTAAAACCCCCCGGAGCCGTCCGCTGCATTTGGAATGGAGGCGACACGGGGTAACTTTCGCAAGCACCGCGTCGCCCCCTGCAGCGAACCCACCAGGCCCGTCAGTGCAATGGCCCAATGGGGATGGAGGAGAAAAGTTCCCCTCCACCACTTAGCCCGCCTCTTGAGGAGAGGCATGACCAAAGGTCAGACATCCAGGGGGCGGGATAAATACCCACCCCCCAAAGAAGGACAAGAATAAAAAAAAAAAAAAAAAAAAAAAAAAAAAAAAAAAACCCGGCCACGCTATGTACGGAGAAAGCTCCGCGCATAGCGCGCTCGTCTCCCTCTGGGCCTTTTACGCCTCCGAGGATCCGCCCCCGGATCCTCTTCACGGGCCCTCTCGGCCGCCTCCTTCTGCGACATTATCGTTTCGCAAAAGGAGGCAACCACCTCCCAGACCTCCTCGCTGCCGACCATGGCCTTAATGACCGTCGACAGCGAGAGGTCTGACCCAACCGCCGCCACCACTGCCCGGCGCGGCTCCTCCCATACGGCGCACTCCGCAAAAGTGTGGTGCGCCGTATCTTCCGCCGCACCACAGTGGTGGCACACCGCCGACGGCTCCCTTCTAGCTATCTTGTGCAGATACCACCCGAAGCAACCATGCCCGGATAGTATCTGCACAAGCCTGAAGCTGAGGGAGCCGTGACGCCTCTCCATCCACTCCCGGAGGACCGGGCGGATGGCGTCTATGGTTGGTCGCCCATAGCGCGCGTCCGCCAGGTCCTCCTCCCACCTGCCTAACTCTATCTCCCTCCTCTCCTTTCTAATCTCTGCCGGGTGCAAGCGGAGCCCACCACCATCCCTCCCCGCTGCCGAGTACCGGTACACGGCAGCGAGCACCTCCGCTTCTCGCTCCCACGGCAGGGAAATGCGAAATTACCTAATAAGAAAAATATATTTACCCACAAAAGTAAATTCACTAAAAAAACCAAAAAAATACTGTTTTCAAAACATTTTAGCTTATAAAATTACTCTAGATTTGCTCTTTCTTACTCCATAATTAGTTCATTCATTTTTTTTTTAAATATTTACAATCTAAATTGGCTATAAAACTTAGAATAATTTATATTTTATAAGTTTATTAGCGTAAAAAATTGCTTTCGTTTTACTCTTTCATAAAATATATTTTTTAATAAGTTGATTGAAAAATTAAATTTCTTATATAATCTAAAAAGATGAAGTTTTAGAGGTTTATTACCTTAAAAAAATTAAAATTGTTGTCTCTTTGTCTGTTTGTTTCGGGTAATCTCCGGAATGGGTGAACCGATTTTTAACAGGATTTTTTATTAGATACATACCTCACCATAAGCTATGTAATTCTTGTTCAGACCCCCATCCAATCCACGCATAGCATAATCTCTACATAGCCGACTTACCTGAACCTAACTCGGGTTGGAAACCTGACCAGAGTCAGGGCATCGAGTTGATCGCTGCAGAGGGCGACGCGGTGCTTGCGAAAGCCACCCCGTGTCGCCCCCATCCCAAATGCAGTGGACCGCCCCGGGGGGTTTTAGTGGGTATTTCCGGGCGCTTCACGCCCGGGCGAGTCTCACACTGGCACGGAGTTCGTCCCTCCGTGCCCCCTCACCTATTGTATTGGGGGACTTCGGTCTCACTAATACAATAGGTAAGGGTAGTGCGTAAATGTATTTCCCTCCGTCAAAAAAAAAAAAAAAAATGGGCATCGAGTTCATCGGATTCAGTTAGGTCTTTACGCTGATAGGATCTTCCCGCATCAACCGCGTATACTTGCGTGTCTGCGCCCACGCCCGCGTAACCGCCGTTCCCGCCGCCGGGGACACGCGGCTATCTTTGCTCCCGCACATACTCCGGGTCCGATACAGTAACATTGAACATGCATTAAGCATTACACGCGCAACACTTTAGGAGGCACAAAACAAGCAGCTACATAGGTCCTGTAAGCAACCTTTTTTAAATACTGTAAATAAAAAAGCTAGCTAGCTTAGCTAGGATCAAAACTTCGTGGGAATTTTTCTAAACAGGTAACGGCAAAGCCGAGGTTAGTATCACTTTGGTGCTCTTTTACGGTTAGTGCCTTCAGTACTCGCTCCCAAAGTTACGATGAAACTTTTAAGTCCCTTCCGGTCAACAGCATTAGCTAGGATAAAAAATAATATAAAATATAAAACAATCCCATGACCAGAAAAGTGTGACGACCGCTGGTCGAAAACGTCAATTGTGACTAAATTATCACAGTAACATAATATGCTATTGCAACGCCGACCTAAAAATATTATGTTACTAAAAATCTTATTTGTTATTATGAGGTATCCGAGTATCCAAGTACGCGCTATAATAGGTATAACAGCAAAATTATGTGTACATTATAATTTACAATTATTGAGAAGTTTGCATTATTTGTTTGGAATCCCGTGTTTGTAAAACAATAATTAAATTAAATTGTAGATACACGATATTGACAGCTTCGACATAAAACTAAACATACATTATTTTCATTAAAATATGACAGATATGGACGCGGGTTCTCTAAAATTTCGGGACCTCTAAAATCAGCTTGATCTTTTTCGATGAAGGAAAACATCGAGAGGAAACCATAGCTTGGTGGTAGGGCATTTTCTAATATTTCGCGCCTGGGTTGCTACCACCCTCAAGTTCGAAAACCTGTCACCAAATACCAATAGGTGTGTTATGTGTACCTTTGAAAATACATACAAACCACGGCCTACCGTAGTTACTGACGTATTATCTATGGTATTATTAAAAAATATGAGGCTCAAGGGTTATAAGGACCTCGATGTATGTAAACAAAAATTCGTAAAATGTTATCAACAATCTTTAAACTCCTCCATTTGGGCTTTGCCAAAATTAAGTAAAATGTATCCTCGACAAACTTTGACACAATGCCTATCTAAAGGAAGCTACACCACTAGTGGTAGAGTTCTGGGACCCTGAATCAAACGCTGTCGGATACTCCCATAAAGATTAATCAGTCTACTCTTTTCAAGGTTGGTTTGAAAGCTATCATCGTCAATGGTCGCGCTTTTGAAAGCGCGACAGTCTGTTTCCAAATTCATCATGTTAAAAAAGGGATTCTCGTGGTATAATGACACGTTAAGAGTAATAAAACATTCATAAAAGATTAAATTACGAACATTACAGTTAATTCTAAATAAATTATAAAGCCATACTATGTTTGTAGCAACTATTTTAAGTTTTAAGAAACAATAGAGCTGCAGTGAGTGGCATCGATAGATATGATGGAAAAACTTCAGCAAATTACTATTCGTGGAGCATATATTTTGTTAATTACTGGCCTGCGCAGTGATATTTTCACCAGAAGCTACAAGGATGAGTATAATAAGTAGGTATTTCTTTTTCGTATGGCGCCGTTATTTTTTTATTCTGCCTTCTTACAGTCTACATTCATCAAAGTGGGTACTAAACCAAGAAACAAGGTTTGCTAAGACTAATATTAACTATGACAAACTAAAATTCATAAAATGTTATTCACAATCATTATGCTACTCTTGAGCTTCGGCACGATTGTGTACAAGTACTTTCCCACAAATTTAGCCCTAATTGCCCGTCTAGGGCAAACTACACCGCTGAATAATGAATCCGATAGGTGTATGTAAAACATAACTAGAGAGAAAACATAAACATGTATGATTAAAACAATAAACATGTAAATCGATTCAATAATTTTCAAGTTGTTAGATATTTACATCGAATTTACGAATGTAGAAATTAATCCGACAAAATCCATTCGTAAAGGATTTTAAATGAAGTTCTCTTTAATGTTAGTTATCGTATGTTAAACCGTTTGGATAATATTGGCGGCTTAAAGAATTTTCCTGTCCTTGATGAATTAATTTAAAACCAAACTATTAATTGAAGTGAGGTGTAAAACAAACAATGTATGTATATTCCTGAAATACATATAAAAATCACTGACATTTTAAAAACATCTTAGATATAATTGATATTTTTGGCTATTGATTAAGGAAATCACATCTTTAATATTCAAACTAGATAAGTACTAGAAGCTTATTTTGCTTTTTTTTTACCACTGTTCATTTAAGTAATAATCTTTGTTTTCATCGGGATTGTAATTTCAATCCAATTCATTTTTCACAGTAAACTAACTTCTAAGATTTCTGTGACTAATGTGACTATATTCAGCGATACAACGACGCGGACGCTCGCAGATTTGTGTCGCGTCGCTTTGCCGGCGAATTGTGACCGTATGGCATACGGTATGCGTGAGCCGGTTGCGCGCTACTTGCCCCGAAGTTTCAACTGGTTTCTCTTACACGTTGGACGTTGAATTAGTGTCGAACTATAGCTGTTATTTGTGACTATTGCTGAATGAAAAAGTGAAATACACCATTTCATGGATTGTTTAGTTAATTTTTATACCCGTTGTAACGGTCCTAGGGAATAAATTACTTGATTTCGGTAAATCTGAGTAAGTAAATTTACATTTCACAAGTTATAAATCGCTTTTCGTATGCATATAAGTAAATGTTATAAAAAGATGCACGTTATAAAACTTATTTTATTATTTTTATTACTTTTATTACTTGTCATTTGTTTCAAATGCCTAAAGTATTTTATTCATAGTTCAACGCGATCTTGGGTATGTATTCGGCACAAACCGAAAAGTTATTAAATTGTGTGAAGTTGCGTGACTGACTGGCTAGAAATTTTGATTTGTTTATATTATTTTGTTCTGTTTTAACTGGAAACGTTTTGATAATATTATGTTGTGTAATTTGTAACGTTTGTAAGTACTAAATAGCATTAACTTGCTTGTGCCTATTATACTTATCTTGTAGTATTATTACTAATTAAATAATTATAATTTAAAATCTACCACTGTTTGATTTCCATAAAATACAGCCAACTTTGTTGTTCATTTAAGAATATGGCTTGTTTGCGCTTTTATTCTTCTGTTTTTCTTTATAGCAAGTTACTGTTATAAAATAACCTACCTAACCTAACCTACCTAATTATTGAATTTTAAGTAACCCGTTTCACAGTTTGTTTTCTCCTTTCTCATTTAATCATGACGGTGACCACAACAAAATCAGTGTGCTCTGGTTGCTTACTACCAGCATCCCTGACACTATTATAATAAAAAAATATCATGAGATCAATGGGATCTGAAATTCAGATGCTAGATTCGATTTCTGTCCAAATCTATTTTCTGTAGTGTGTCTATTATAGTTAGAGTTTGGTGGATTATGTACTTCACCTTTCTTAGTATAAGAAATACCTTTCTTAATACTGGAATAATAATCATTTTTTAGAAACATATAACAATCAGACCTCTTTCCTATTATTAGTATTCGTTTATTCTTCGACATTATTCATATTAATAATTGATAATTTGAAGAATAGGAATTCCTTATTGATAGTACTATTAAATACTAATCGTTGTCAATAGCTATAATAAAAAAAAATTAGGTCGACAGAACAGAAAATGAACACAGTGAATTATTTTCTCGTTGTTTATTTATAGTATTATAGATTAATTTCACTAATTCTTAAATAGTATTTTTAACACTAATAATACTTGAAAAAATAGTATGATTATTTATCAATTACAGATATTAATGATATTATAAAGAAAAATATAATGCGATTGTTTTCATCACGCCTAGAAATATTTCGTTTATTATCGTGATGATAGTTTGCAATAAAATATAATTAAACATAAATTTAATGTTAGAGGCGTGGAGCGTGGTTAATTGATAGGTTAGCAGGTTGGGCGCAACCCCGACTAGTTCGCCACATTTTGAACTAAGGTGTGCCGCGCGATTCCTCGACCTACATACAGTGTTTCGTGCAAAAAATACTCTTATAAAACAAAATAAAACGAATAGACACTATTTTACCGTATTATTAATTATAGATATGTATGAACCTATTTATAATTATGACAATGTGGCTTTAACATTAGTCGTAGAATTTTGTTGAAGTACGGCTTCTGTGATATTAATACCGCGCGTGATACTTTTTACCGATGTTAACCTACATACAACAAAGGTTGAATGTCACAGACGCTATCAGTAGACAAGTTTTTTCAGAATATAATATTATGCTGGAAGAACGAGAGAAAAAAACATACCCGTTAAGACGGGGTCGTTCATGTATTACGTAAGAAAACTTTTAATTATTTTGACGCTTCCCTCTCCTTTGTCAGCAAAGTAAGAAAAACTCGTCCCGCCAAGATTACTTAAGCGTTGGCATAATTTTGAACAAAAAAAAGAAGATTAATAAGTAAATATTGCTTACTTATCACTATTAGGCGCCCCATGTCATTAAAAGTGAGCAAAACAAAACTCTTCCCCCCAGCCCCCAATTGAAGTTTACATAATGTTTGGATGGACCCAAACAAATCAGGCAAATACAGGTGCATCTTAAGCGTGTAGGTTGTATACCGCCTCAGAGTATATTGATTTCTTCACATTTTTATTATAAACTATTTGTGTACCCGCGGCTGCTCCCGCGTTTTATATGTTCTTCACTGCATTTGAATTTTTTTATACGGAACCTTAGGGTTCATAATATTTTTTATTTTAGTACTAAGATAAAGTAAAATTATCTATAATTCTTTTAATGTTTTATGTTTAATGTTATAATTCTGTTAATTATTATAATTCTCATAAATTCAAGCTCTTGTCCGTAAAACTGTGCATTGAATCGGATTTTATTCATTTTTTTATATTTTTTATTTTATTTTACGCGGAACCCTGATTAATTTCGAAAATTAAAAGTACCTTTAGTTACTCGGAGCGACTTCAGCTATCTACGAAAAAGACCCCCGTCAAAATCCGTCCAGCTGTTCCGGAGATAACCCGAAACAAAAAAATAGATAGACAGACAGACAAAATTTTAAAAAATTGTATTTTCATGCCTATTTAGCAAAAAAAATAATTTGCACATTGCAAAAATACAATACAATTTTATTTATTAGTATAGATTTGAAAGACAACCGGGATAACTTGACTGCTTAAGTAAATAATAATATGTATATAAATAATAAATAGAAATTTATGATATACAAATATATATAATAAATACTATTTAATATAAGTTATAATAATATAATATTTATCTTACTTTGTGACTCCTATATAGAAAGCAGTTTTTGTAGTGATTCCTATATAGAAAGCAGTTTTGTAATTTATATATCGATGCTGTTTTGTTTTTAATATAATATTTACGATTAACAATTTTTACTGAGTTTGATATTATTAGAGTGACATACGGTGATGATGTCACCGATGACGTAACATTCGTACCTCGAAGCACGAAACCGGTTCGGAAACAACTGCCGACCTCCATTTATGCTAATACTATCCATCCACTCGTAAATAGTAGTACATACATATAATTTGGATATATACAGTTTATATTTATATTGACACAACATAATGTCCGTACTTTATCTGATGTTAAATAAAGTACAATCCAAAAATGACTAACGCCGACAGATCAAATTCTATTAATATTCGCCATTATCATGCCGGCGTACATCTACTATGGCTAAAGCTTCTAGGTAGATCTGGAATTCGGAACACGACCCGCCCTCTTTATGTTAAAACCATTACGTGTCACTACAGATATTCATGAGTGGTACGGAGTACGGTGGTTTCTATTTAGTCGAGCTCAGTTACCATAATGGTTTTGGCACACAGCGGGCAGATCGGGACGCCAGCGCTATGTTTCTATTGAATACATCGCGTCAACGCGAGCCAAGACCGATATATTGTACAGTAAAATCGCGCTGGCGTCCCGAGCCGCCCGCTGTGTGCCTTAAACCCTAAAGCCTCGCTAACTGCTGGATCTACACTGGCTGATCACGAAATGCGACACACTTAAACGTTATTACTACTTAGTATAGCGGGTTTTACACCATGTGGCCGGTGGTCGCTTTCCAGGCGGGAACGAAAACCCTACCACCCCGCTGTATATTTCGTTGAGACATACAGCTTAAATCCAACCTCATAAAAAGCCTTAACTGAAAGATAAACAGTTCCATACTAAACAGTTAGACACTGCTCTGGAATGTTTTTCCTTTTATTTTTTATACTGTACTTTTTAAATAATTTTTAATAATAAAGTAGTTTCTATTTACTTCTGAAACATCTTAGCCACATTACTTGGAACTTATCTTTAAATACTTTACTGACGAAAATTTCTTCCGATAGTTAATTCAAAGTATCTTTTCTTATCAACTCTATAATAAGCCTAAGCTTTTGGTGAAGAAAAATATCGTGCGGAAACCATAGCATGGTGGTTGGGCATTTTCTAAGAACACCGGTTTGGGTAGCTACCACACTCAAGTGTAAAAAGCTGTCGCCGAGCTTCAATAGGTGTATTCTGGCAACAACACCTGAATCCCAGTATTTCTAGGCTTATGGTGTTTACCATCCTAGACCACATAGTAACTAAACACCATCAAGGTGAGACTGAGGTTAAAGCTTTGAGCAAAAAAATTAATAAATTGTTGGCGCCAGAGATAAGCATTTGCATTTACAAAGGACTAAACCACGAACAGTTTAGTCACTTCACATCAGTAATAGACAAAGGTCGTCATATTATTACGAATAACAGGAAATAGCAAATTATCTCGTTATTCCTATTCTTTGAGCTGGTTCACTTGTAATTCATAAATTGTTGTTACATTCGACGCCATACCATGTGGCTATAGTTAGATAAATAAGAAAAATAAAAAATAATCTATCTTTTAAATTTTTGTTATTGCGACTTTAATGCAATACGAAGCGAATTTTGTTTAAAATTTTTTATTTATCAGCGAGAGTATCACGAGTTATGACAAGAGCTCAATTTCGCTTGCCATATGTTTGGAATAATGTATCTGTATAATAATTATAAAATATTTTCCTCTTTGTGTAGGTTCTGGGAGATATAATAGCAAAGTAATCCATGTAGGCGTACATTCTCAGATACCCAGTAACTCAAACAAGCCAGATTACATTAGACCTATCCAATAGAATTATTAAAACAATATAACCACATTGAAAAAATTTAGTAATTCATTTAAGTACATTTTAAATAAGATAAATTTGTTCAATACGAATTATGTAAAAACCAACTCTTATTGACAAAGCGTGCATTCAACTTTTCAAAGAAATAAAAAATATTAACATTTCTTTGATTTCGATTGCCTATGAAATCGTGATAGAAAAGATGAAAGGGAATCGTTTGTCTTGGTATGGACATGTTTAGAGAAGAGACGAAACGCATGTGACGAAGAGAGCGATGACTATGAACGTTGAGGGATGAATGGGGTGATGACGTCCAAAGAAAAGATTGTTGAAGTGTGTGAGGGAAGGTATGAAGGCAAGATGGGTAAGTGACTGATAGAGATGTATGGAAGAAGACGATATAATGTGCCAACCTCAAATGGGAACAGGACGGTGATGATGATGAAATCAGAGGGGACGGTCAAACAGAAAATCTAGAAATGCCAAGTCATTCAGGAATCGTGTTTCACCAATACAATGCAAGGCTTACATGCTCAACAACACATACGAAATTTTTTAAGCTTGTTTGGGATAGGATGTTACCACACCCATATAATATAACTCAGACCTTGTGCTATGGAATAATTAATTATTTCAATGTATAACAAATGGTTATCTTTTATATTCATGATCTCAGTAGTATTCACTGTATATTGTTATGCCAGTAGAGACTTATTTTTATATAATTTTTTTTTAATACTTATTCTGGAATCTCGAGGGATGTTACTATGGTAGGTGAATTGAAACCTACGTCCATCGACGCAGTATATGACCACCCTACCACTGAACTATGATCGCTTTTAGCATAAACCCATGGATAGACGTTGTCGTTTTTAAGAGTTGGTCGTTTCAAATTTATTAATTAACTATCTGTGTGATTGTATTATTAATTTTTAATTATTTTCCTATTTTTTTTTATATTAAGATAAAGAAAAAAGTATTTCTAACAAATTTAAACACTTACCCATTAAACTGTGCATTGAATCGTATTTTATTACATTTTGTAATAGTATTAATTTTTTTACGCGCAACCCTAATTATTTTCGAAAATCAAAAGTATCCTAAGTTACGTGGAGTAACTTTAGCTATATACCAAAAATCCCATTAAAGTCGGTCTAGCCATTCCGGAACAAACAGACAGACAAAAAAATTATATTTTTGGTATAGGTGTCGTATATACATGTATTTAGTAAAAAAGTTATTTTGACATTTGTAATATTAGACACTGCAATTTTATTTATTAGTATAGATGTCATGGTTTAGCTATAAAAGTACCTAATACGGAAATTATAACATTCTATTTTTGAATTTTGACATTTCTTTATTAGTATTTTTTATACGTCGAGTTCCATCGTCATAGTAACGCTATATCAACTGCACGTACCATCGAATCTGATTTGACCTAAGTAAATGAATAAGAATGTCGAATTAAAGCGCGATTCTGGAAACAGATGATTTTCATTTTACGGATTATCTTTATTTAGCTTGCCATTTTAGCATAAAATAAGTATCTTTGCGTAAAATAGTAAAAAAAAAAAAAGTTTAAGAAATGATTACCACATGAACTAAATGTTCACCAACCGCGATTTATGTGCCACGGCATGCCTTAAAAACATGGAAACTATGGGATTTTTAGCCTCATTGTTTATGTACTTACAAACTAATTCTTTCCGAGAATTGCAAACGATCAATTACAAATACAAATAATTATCATAGGTGATACAAATTTCAATTTGTTGTTACTTTTGTCTTGTTTTGTTACAATATGTAAACTAAACGTTAATTTCAAATGTATTCTAACTAATGTACCTATTATAACTTCGAATT
Source organism: Samia ricini (assembly GCA_014132275.2). Taxonomy (NCBI): domain Eukaryota; kingdom Metazoa; phylum Arthropoda; class Insecta; order Lepidoptera; family Saturniidae; genus Samia; species Samia ricini. The sequence continues at coordinate 24,412,865 of AP028159.1, read as the reverse complement.
GATACTCTGGATTCACGTATTTATAAAGCATATTATAACCTGTATAAAGAAGTTTGTCGTATGAAAATAAAAATCCGTTATCTTCCAATTAACTGTATTCGATTAGGTATTGATGATATGGTGATTTAACAATTTCACTTGGTTGACCTTATTATTAGCAGCGTGACGGTAATCTTTTATTATTACAACATCATACACACAATGAGTTGCAAGAGTTAAATAAAATACGCGCCTACGACATCGATTCTCCCCTTGCGATCAACTGAGTCGCGTTCATTGCGGGCTTTAAGTTCATCGAACTTGCTAATTCACAATTTCGGCGGATAAAAAACACATACAAGCGCTGATTTAGCATAGCGTATTTTATTATTTAATAAATATCTCGGCGAACTTCGTACCGACTCACAATAAATAAATGTTATGTAGTTAGCTGAATTTAATTTAGTTTTTCTTCCAATTCACGAGGATACATTTTGAGTTCTAGCGACGAACAAATGAAAAAAAATCAGTAAATCCGTTTTTGAGATGCCTATTATTAATGTGTCGAGTACCCATAAAAATAAGACAATAGGAAGACAATAAGAAAACAATGGTAAGCTGGCGTAAACGCCTGGTAAGTGCTCGAGGCGTTAAAAAAGCGATTTCATAGAAACCGACTCTTGTTCATATTTTTTTTCCATGAGAGCTTCCGTTGTTTTAATAGTTATACTATTCGGGGTGGAGACAAAGTTCATAATCAAAGATTAAGATCAAAATCAAAGATCATAAAAATCGGTCCAGCCGTTCTTGAGTTACAGATGGTGTAAATAACCTTTTTTTTTTTTTTTTTTTTTGACGGGGGGACATGCATTCACGCACTGCCCTTATCTATTGTATTTGGAGGATCAAGGTCCTCCAAATACACTAGATAAGGGGGCACGGAGTGACGAGCTCCGTGCCAGTGTGGGACTCACCCGGGCGAGAGTCGCCCGGAAATACCCACTAAAACCCCCCGGGGCCGTCCGCTGCATTTGGGATGGGGGCGACACGGGGTGGCTTTCGCAAGCACCGCGTCGCCCCCTGCAGCGAACCCACCCGGCCCGTCAGTGCAATGGCCCGGTGGGGATGGAGGAGAAAGTTCCCCTCCACCTCTTAGCCCGCCTCAGGAGAGGCAAGATGGTGTAAATAACCTGACTTTGTTTTATATCTCAACATATAAAAATGAAACCTGGTCACGCTATAACTTGAGAACGGCTTTACCGATTTCATTCATTTTTATTTAAATGTTTTCTAATACTTCGTAGAAGGTTCTTAGATAAAAAAAAAAGAAAATTGCGCATAAACTTAGAAAATTTAAGAATACAAACTTTTCTAACGTAAACCTTATGGCGTACGACATAACTGTCAGTTTTTTGACAATTGGCGTGATTGATAGAATGCGCGCTGCAAATATCGTTTAAAACAGATGCATCGATTGGAATTATAAAAGTAATTAATTTATCATTTCTTGGTGCACATATTTTTGGAATATTTTTTTTTTCATGAATTATACAATTCGAATTCAATATTCATAGTCAAGACAAAACAAAGTCTGTCGGGTCAGCTAGTATATATATTATATGTATATAGATTATTTATATAACAACATTCTTATTACACTTTAATTCTTGATACGATAATAGAGACACAAATGTTTTTTTGAAATTACAAGTACCTACTGCTAAGGGACTGAAGAAGTTTTACGGAAGCAGAATTTTAGACATAATTCACTCCTCCACTCCCTTGTCAACGACAGAAAGCCAAGCTCTAAGTCCCCCCATAGTAACGCGTTTTTTAATAAAATCTGCTAATACTAATTACACAGTATATACTGAATTATACTGTGCTAATTAATACCAAATAAATAAATATTGCTTACGTAATTATGCTTACCTATTATACACACCCGTGCCCCACCTCGTCAAAAAATAATCATAGACCCACCGCCCATTATTGAAAATTACGTAAAATTTGGCCCTTGAGAAATGAATTCAAAATTATAATTAAATAGTTTAAACAAAATAGGTAGTAAACAAAGTATCTATTGTAAAAACTGTCGTGATTGATTGTCTCTAAAAGTAAACATGACTCAGAAGTCAAACAGGCAGATTCTGATAAAGAAGTCAAATGTCATCACATTCTCGATATTAAAGGAAATGTCTAAGTAGGTACATAATATACCCAAGTAGTCTACCTATATTAAATAAAACCTTGTTTTATTAAAACTTAAAACCGGACCTAGTTACGCTTGGCTTGTTACGACCTTTAAAAAAAAAAATTGAAGTAATAATTAAGTAAGTAATTAATTAATAATAACAAAATAAGTGTCTACACAATAATTTAACATATAGTCTTAGTTTAGATGTAAAATATAAGTAGATTTAAGCTCACATAATTAATTGTGAAAGAAGGTGAATGAAATATTACAAACCCGCGTCCATTGACGCGGAATCTTGCCGCGCTATCCCCTGCGCCATAATCGCTTCAATGTCTTGAAAGTTCTCTCTTCTTTTGTCATTTTCTCGCTTGTACGTAAAGTTGACATTAACTTGAGTGTTTTAAGATTTTATTCAATCTTCTAATACACCTTGAAATAATTTTTTTATTTTTTTTTTAAACAACATGTCATAAGTTAAAATACTCTTACCAACTTCTTAACGAATACCACCCACCACATTAATTCATATACCATTCAAAATAAATAAAAATGCGATTTGAATATTAATTTTTCAATCATTGAGTCATCGTTTGACTGATTACCCAATTCTTATTCAATCAGCTTGTAATTGATTACAACTTATAGAAATCTTATTAGTTGCTACTATAGGTATTTAATTTGAGGACTTGGGTTCACCAAGAACATGTCAATCCCATCGTAACTTAAAAAATTAACAATCTATATCTTAATATAACCCGCAAACTTCCACAGTTTTCGATTTATGTATTATCACAAGTTACTACTTAATGTATTACCCGCTGCTGCCTTATTCAGAAGACCCAACCTGTATGGGTACGAAAATAGAAGTGAATCATACATGTTGTTTAAAAACGATAGTTTACATCATACTTCATTGAGTTACATTGTGGTAATGTTTTGTCAGGCGGCGTACCATGCAGCACACAGGCGTCGTTCACAAGTCATCAATAGCAGACCTTCACTGATTATTATTATAGTGGTGACGCCATCGCATACTCCAGACACAATCCTGTAATAATACATACAGTCCTATGCCTGTTGTAAGACATACTGCTGCTGCTCCTTCAAAACCTGTTTCATATAATGCAAAAGGCAAAGAGACTTTAGCAAAACTTTTTGTTCACAACACGGCGGAGAGTTATTTTAAAATTGTTTTTTTAACAAATTTATAGAAACCATTATACGGTTTTGCAAGCGTATGTAATATAAAACGTGCTATGGAAGAAATTATTATACACATTGTATGTAAATTGTTCCGAAGCCGTTATCGCGTGTAAAAACATAAACGAAGGTGTCCTAGTTTTACTTGACGTGGTTTATTGATTTCCTTACATTGCCGTTAAGTACCCAAGCGTCTAGCTGATTATATAGGTACGAAAAATATTTCTGTATCACGCTAATTCCGTTATTTTTTAATTAGTTTTTGAGTCAATTTGTAATTCCTATCACTCCAGTTCACATGTAATTATTTATTATAATTATCAGATGGGAAAGTGGTTAGATAGCAAGTCTATTTTATAAATATCTCTTAAACTTGTACTTCCAATAACATTATCGCCAAGTTTTAAGCTCGATATGAAGTATTGGTGTTGTAAACTATTACGTGTAGATAGATTATATCACAACCGTTGATAAATAAATGTAACAAAAATATTAGGTAATTGTTTGTTTGGCACTTTATGGGCATTTGTGCCCGATATGGGGGCAGGCTCACCCCCTATCATATCTGGGACGGAAATAAGTTCAGTGAAATGTCGGTGGTGTAGTTCGCGATTTCACCTCTGCCTAACCCTTCGGGGATAACAGGCGTGAGCTTATGTTATATGTTTGTGTACTTAAACAATCAGACAAATTATTAAGACAGACTGAAGAATTATTTAAAATAATTATTTATTAAATATTTTTCAAGATTAAAAGAAATATGTTTTATTTATTTATTCTATCTCATTTATTTGCAAAATGTTATAAATACGTTTTTCTTTACTTTAGTAAAGGCAAAAGTTGAATGCTCTCTAAATAGACAAATGTTTATTTTCACTTCTTGTTAACATGTTCAAGGCTTTTATTACCATAACAGTTGTTAACAAAGAGCGCCTTGACACTTGACAGTGCGTGTATATACTTACGTCACTGAGGTTTGTACTTTTCGTTGTCATCCTCATCTATCTCTAAGAAACGGACATTTGTTTTACAATAGTTTTTTAGTATCAATCATACCACAATTATTCTATACAAGCAGCACGCCGAAATTTGTAATTTGTAATATATTGTATATGATAGTGTAGCTTTGTACAAGTGAAAGAATTCTTGAAATCGGTTAAGTGGTTTTCTTAATTCATCCATAAAAAACCAAATATTTATTTTACCCCTTTATATAATTCCTTTATAAACCCCTTTCTTCTCAGCGTAATATACCTTTTAAATAATCATGGGAAAATAATGTTACAAATTTATTGGTCCTAAATTGTTTTTGGTATTAACATAAAGCATTTGGGACAACATTTGACATTTGCAACATTTATTCACAAATTCAAAAACCTGCCAGTAAAACTGTGCATTGAACCGGATTTTTTTTCACAATTTCATGAGTTTGAAATTTTTTTACACAGGACTTTTTTTAGATTTTCGAAAAATAAAAGTAGCCAAAGTTACGCGTAGTAACTAGTAGCTACGAGTCCCATTAAAAGCGGTCCAGCCATACCGGAGATAGTTGGAACAAACAGACAGAAAGACAAAAATATAAAAAATTGTGTTTTCGGTGTATGTACTTTATATACATTGACATGTATTTAGTAAAAAAATATTGATATTACAAACAGACACTTCAATTTTATTTATTAGTAAAATAGGAGAAATTACTAATAGAAAATAGAAAAATACATTAATTCACTGAACCAAATCACCCCTCTGACTGTTAAATTACTTACAGCATGGTGAAACTTTGTTCCAGTGGTTAGTCACTACCGTCAGCTGGCTATTGATATTTGCTTGCACTTGAATTTTTTTTATCCTCACATTTTATTCCCTGTTTATATTTATCAAAGTTATTTCGCAATGATAGTTGTGTCAAAGTCATTCGTTCCTCAGCAGTCATATTATTATGATCAAATAACCTTTTGACACGCAACCCAAACATTTATTAATGTAATCGGTTAGTCTGTTAATAGTTAATTGCGAAGTGTATTGTTTTTATTATATAAAACGTGACCATTTATTTTAATTTACTGAAAACGGAACATCCGTATATTTACGTCAGGTTTTCAATTAAAACCACATTAATTGAAAAAGTTGGTATCAAACACACAAAAAATATTGAGCAACACAAACTTTTTAGTTACAATTTATATTCGTCAGAGGAACAAATTTGCTTTAATGATTTTAAGTAGTAAGAAAATAATTGTTTACACTTTTTTATGTTCACCTTAGTTGTCAACATAGCTGTGATCTTCAATACAGTTTTTTTAATAGTTTGGGGCATTTTTGATACCTATGATACCCATGATTTTCAAGCCGTTTTGGAAACAGGGACTATTTCGCGTCCCGGAGCTTTTTTTGAACACGACGAGACAAATAAACGAAAAGAGGGACAGTCTCACGTTAATTATGTAGATATATAAATTTACCAAGATTCATTTTTTTTTAAAGAAAATGTTAATGATTCCCATTACTAAATATACTGTGTATATATTGGTTTGCATTTTTAGTAAATTGGCGCTTTGCCACATCAGTTGTCATGTGAAGGTTTGGAAACGTTCATGTTTATGTTTACGTAAACGTAACCCAGATACAGTTTGTCGTATACAAACAAAAAATCCGATGAATACGCGTAATTAGCAGTCTTTAAAATATGTATGTATAAATTAAAAAAAAAACTATTAAACTGAGTAAAATTAAAAAATGGACACGAAGCAGAAATAGATTCATTAAAATGACATCACGACTTAACAATTTATTTACGACTAGCTGTGTGTCCGCGACTGCGCCCGCGTTTCATGTATTCTTCACTAATTTTTTTTTTATACGGAACCCTAATTTTTTTTAGTACTAAGATGAAGTAAAAATATGTCTCATAAATTTAAGCACTTGGCCGTAAAACTCCATTGTATCGTATTTTATTCAAATTTTTATGAGTTTTATTTTTTTACGCAAAACCCTATTTTTTTAAAAAACTAAAAGTACACTAAGTTACTCGGAGTAACTTCGGCTATCTACCAATAAAAGTCCGTTCAATATCGGTGCAGCCGTTTCGGAGATTACCCATTACCAACAGACATACAGACAAATATTTTGAAAATTTTATTTTTGGTATAGGTATCGTATATACATTCATATGTATTTAGTAAAAAAAATAATAATTTTGATAGTACAAATAGACACTTCAATTTATTTATTGGTATAGTTTAATAAGTCATCTCTGTGTTGATGAAATATCCTACAAATGTCCAAATAATTGATTTTGGTGAATGAAATAATGTTCGTTTTAACTCTTTTAAAGGTGAAAGTTAAAAAATGTTTCCATGATAATATCGCTTATGCGGTAGCGATTTTGAATAAGTTTTAAGTCGTTTATTCCTTGTTTGATAATATTTAGTACTAGCTGTGTGCCCGCAAATCCGCCCGCGTTTTAAGTTCGTTAGGTGTGAGTGAAAAGCAGGGGGCGACGTTAGCAGGGGGCGACGCGGTGGCATGCAGTGCAATCCCGTATCGCCCCCATCCCAAATGTGGCGGACGGCCCCGGGGGCTTTAGTGGGTATTTCCGGGCGACTCTCGCCCGGGTGAGTCCCACACTGGCATGGAGTTCGTCCCTGCGTGCCCCCTTACCCATTGCATTGGGGGACTTCGGTCTCACTAATGCAATGGGTAAGGGTAGTGCGTAAATGCATTTCCCCCCGACAAAAAAAAAAAAAAAAGGTGTGAGTGAAAAGTGTAGATAAGATTTCATTTATACCTAACCTAAAAAAACACTGAATGAAGAAAAATGACAGTATTTTGTTTTTATTAGCGCGAAAATTTAAATAATAGTAAAACGAAAAAAAATGGGAAAGGTCAATGGAATCTAAAAAAAATAATAGCCCTTAACCATCTGCGAGAAATTTCAACTTCGAATGGTAGTAATCCCATCCCGATTGTTCAGTATTGGTGCGTCAACGTAACCTTATTTTTCTTATAATTATTTAGTATCACCATAACTGTCGGGTGGCAGTTTTATATTTTAAATTGACTCAAATGGATCAGATCCACTTAAATTGAAAATAGCGTTTGTTGACATACATTTACCACCACACACACACACACAAATACACAGAGCAATGACATTTCAACTACATATCATTGTTTTACTGAATATTATTTTGCCACGATTATATTGTTAATTAGGCAAAAAAATAGCCACGAAGTAAACAAAAACGACATTAGTAACTCGTTTCTTGTAAGTAACATTAAAAGAAATATTAGGCAGTTCTGTAGTCTGAGAGGTGTCAAGTTTTAACGCAATCTCAGCTGTATTTGAGTGAAAGTACCCTAAAACAAGGTAAGAGGTTGTTCAAGTGTTACGTAAGCATAAATGGGAGTGAGGTGTCTATGCTTTCGTTATTTTTGCTGACATGGGGGACGATGTGTCTAAATAGTGTTTTTTTTTTTTTTTTTTTTTTAATTTACACCATATCATCCTCTGCTAAATAGTGATTACGTAATCAATATTAACTTACTTTTTATTACTTAAGCAGATAAAAAAAAGAATACCAATGCTTACGTAATGATGAGGTTAGGGGTAAAAGTTTTGCGTAAATGCATTTCCCCCCGTCTGCGTAAATGCATTTCCCCACGTCAAAAAAAAAAAAAAAAAAAAAAAAGGGGTAAAAGTTTGCTTACTAATGTTAACTAGAAGAAGGAGAAAGTCACAAGTCTAAATATGTATTTACGTAATACTTAACGGCTCCTAATGATAATAATAAAAGACTATTCGTGCTTTATAGAACTGATATTCACACACGTCCTAACCTTGAGCGTATCGAATTTTGGGAACCAGTCTGTATAATAACCTTTTTAATTCGAGGCTTTTGCTGAGGGTAATGTATCAAGCGATGGCCGGATATCGATAATGAAAGACAGAGAAAGAAGAAGAAGTAAAGAGAGAAAGAATTTATTGAATAGTAAATATGAACAAACAGAAATAATGTTTGTTACATTAGATGCATTTTATCCAACAAAGGCCTAAGGGACCTTTCGACTGCTGCATCCATCACCTTGTAGTACTTAATCGATGATGGCGTAGTGGATAATGCGGCCGGATTCCGTGTCAATGGACGATGGTTCGAACCCACCATCTAACTCTAAAACTCCAGTTTGAGCTTTCCGTGAATGAAAACATCGTCAGGAAACCATAGCATGGTGGTATGCAATAATGCTCGCCTGGGTAGCGTCTGCGTAGGTCAAAGCATGGAGCCTATACCATGTAAAAAAAACTTTCCTTGCATTATAGAATATAAAAAGTTGCATGTATATATAAAAAAGTATAACCCCAAAATACTTTTAGTTAACAGCTGGCGTAATGATTATGTCACCATAGCGCGACTCTATATAGGCGAGTTAATAACGACCGTGACCTGGATTTATTAAACACGCTTGAATGTTTTTTTTTTTTTAATTTGATTATACTCTAGTTCTATTTCTATTATTTTTTTTTTGTTTCAGGTAATAATAAGATGATGATTTGAATTAGTATCGAGTAGGTATCATCTCTGTGAATTACATTGAAAATGAAGAAACTAGTGAACAAGAATTTAATCACACTTAAATGTGTGCTCTTCTGTTTTCTCTCCGGTGAGTATGTAATTTTATACATATAAAGATGGGATATAGGTATCGTATTATGATCTGTATGGGTAAGTCACTCATATTGAAGGACTTTCACTGAGATATCTTACATGCTCTACTTATTATTTGATCTTTATTTATTGGATATAACTCCATAATACGTATTATGATGAAAGAAAAACTAATACCTAGTTTGTTTAAGTTAAAAAGTTATTAAAACCAATAATAAATATTATTTGCAGCATTTTACTAATGTATACTATTATTTTTTAACAATAACCGACATATATTTTGTGAAGATATTTGATACTGAATCATATGGAAAAAAATGCCCTTATATAATTTTACATAAATTTATCCTACATTTTTTAACTTCATAAAACGTGACATAAAAAAATTTTAGGAGTGTTTCGTTTAATATTTATACACACTGCTGCAAAATTCGCAGATCACCGTTGTAAAGTTATCTCTCGAAGCTTTAATAGTTTTTATCCTACTTGTCCGGTGCAACTTTCAAGTTACCATCTTAGGAGTGACCGCAAAAGCTCCCAGTGATATCGGGACAATAGTCCATGTATCATTCGATTGCCCTCTTTACAAGTTAGAGGTGAACGCACCTCCTAATTACCAACAGTTTCATCATGAATGAGTGATTTATATTTTACGATAGTTAATGAATAATGAACAATATTTATCTTTCAAAAACTATGTAATCAAGTTGGTTTTATAATTTTGTAGGTGTCGGCTGTATATTTCCATTTCTCCCACTGCATATGCTATCTGTGGGGTTGGATAAAGGAGAAGCTCGTCTCATATCGGCAATCGCACCTTGCATCGCTTTACTGGGTCCAGCAGTATTAGGACCTCTTATTGATAAGTATGTAGTCGCATTAAGTAGATTACTGTAAATTTCTTATTATTAATAATTTGCCTGATTATTTAATTTTATATATTCGGCAATAATTAATATTATCTGCAGTATTTACTTTAATGTTTTTATTCCTTTTATTCATTTATGTAAGATTTACTAATTCTCACGCAGTTAGCTTCAAGTTGAAAATCTTTTCCCTGTCGTTGATTTTTGAATCCATGCCCTTTTTTTAGGCTTAAGGGCCATTGAAGTTCTTACATACTCATGGTAACTTAAGCATTAGCATTGCTTAAGTGATTAAAAGTAAATATCTTATTATTTATTATCTATACTAATACATAAAATTTAATTGTCTATTTGTAATGGCTAAATATTTTTTTTACTAAATAGATATAAATGTATATACGATAACTATATCAAAAATACAACTTTTAAAATTTTTATTTGTCTATCTGTTTGCTCGTTCCGTGTAACCTCCGGAATGGCTGGACCAATTTTGACGGGACATTTTTATAGCTGAAATAGCTCCGCGTAACTTTTGATTTTCGAAATTAATTAGGGTTTCGCGTAAAAATATTAAAATTCATGAAATTTCGAATAAAATCCGATTCAACGCAGTTTCACTAACAGATGTTTACATTTGTAGTATTTTTGCTTTTTGTTAGTATCAAAAACTAATTTCAGTAAAATTACAACATTACGGTTCCGTATAAAAATAAACACAATGAAGAATATTTGTAACGCAGATAGTATTAATCTATAATGAATAATAAATAACGAGCTTGCGACGATTCATGATGTTAAAAAATAGATTTAAGTCAAAACTATTCTTGTACAGATTATCAGTCGGTAGAGGTTCTACAGGAGGAAGCAATGGACCAAGTGGTTCTGGACGTCTGCTACGCGTCATCACCGCCTTGTGTCTTATATTAAGCGCCATCTTTTATACTCTCCTACTAACTGTACCATATACAGAACGACATGAGGTACACTACATAAATTATTATTATGAATTTTGATTTTTTTTACAATGAAATAAAAAAACTTCCATAAACGAATCACCGTTGTACGAAAACGAATAAGATTTAATTTACATATACAACTTTTGTATTTATTTTTACATTATCTAGTATAGATATTATAGCGTAGAAATACACGTAGAACTCAATGAACCCATAATAAAAATATTAAAAAAACTTACCATTTTTTTAAAATTAAAGATCATATAAAAAAAAACAACGCCTTTGTTTGTTTCGTTAATATCAAGTCATAAGTTACTAGACTGTGATAGAAAGCTAATTAGTTTCATTAAGGATAGCAAGAATTCAAGCTTCGACCTGTGAATCCATTTGTAATTATTTCTTCAGCTATGTCTATATAAAAAGCGTGTTTTACCAATTAAGTCTACTGCTATTAATTTCCACACAATATCTTTATCAATGAATATTTTATTAAGCATTTATAACTAAGATTGTTTATGGTTTTTTATTAAGTAATGTTTTTTTTTTAGACGGAATAGGCTTTGTGCTTTGACCATAATCTCACCTGATGATAAGTGACGATGTAGTACAGGATGGTAAACACACTAAGCCTAGAGGTACTGATTCTCAAGTGATGCAGCAGGAATACACTGTATTTGACGACAGGTTTTCAAACTTGAAGGTGGTAGCTACCCAGGCGGGCATCATTAGAAAATACCCTATCACCATGCTATGGTTTCCTCATGATGTTTTCCTTCACTGAAAGCTCAGGCCGATTTTAGAGTCTTAGAGTCGGACAGGTGGGGATCGAACCCGCGTGGATTCACGCGGAATCCGGCCACACTACCCGCTTCCCCCTCATCGCTTCAAATGTCTAATTTATAAACAGATGTAGTTCCTACTAATAGAACATAGTAACAAGCCTGCCAAATATGTAAACACCAGATAATCAGCTGCATGCAAAGTAACTTATTAGCACCTTTCCTAGACTCGACCTTTATTATATTTTCGATCCAATGCCACAGGCTCGTCGACCTCAGGTGTTGTTTATGTGTAACGCGGACAGTGCTTATGTAATGCAAGAGGTGTGTAAAGAAGACATGCGATGCAATCGATGGACAGGAGAGAAGGTAAAATTAAAGTTAATGGTTTACATTCAATTATGTACTGATCCTAATTAAAACTCCTTGATGTTCTTATTATATTAACAGTCTAATGTTCTGTACTTTGTCTTAACAATATTATGTAGTGGGTAGTTTTTTTATATAATAATATTGTTAGATAAATCCTTAGATAAAATTTCAATAAATAAAAAACTAAGGACTACAGACAAGTGAGAATTCTTTAAATGTTTTTACTTCATAAGTTTTTAATTGGAATTATCAACTTAACCTAACCAATCATATTATATAGAAAAAAAGGTATCATTGGACCTAACAATTATCTGGATTAAAATTTTTGTTACCATAATTATTATGGTCGGGACGTTGACAAAGAACTTATAGAGAAATAGTTATTGAAGTAAAACTAATTCTCATAGACCGGTGTTCTTGCCGTTGGTTCGTGCGAATACGGGTGCGCTGATGAGAACATGACGTGGATTCGTCAGCCTTTCACTACAACCACTACGACGACAACACTAAGCCCTATGTACAACAGTGTTGCGAATGAAGTAAGTCGATCATATTTATCTCGAACATTTAAAACCTTCCAATATAAAACAAAGTTTATACAAATAAAAAAAAAACTGCTTTTTTGCAGCGGTTTGTATAAGTGAATGTAATTAATTAAAGATAATATATAACGATGTTTCCTAGAATACAAAATAATATTTTTATATAATAACAAAATAAAACAAACATTACATTTGTAACAAAGTAAAAGGCCTTTTTTTGAAACAAGAAATTAAGGAACAAATTACTAAAATCTATAGAATCAAGCATAATTATGTAATTTATATTTTTTTCTAATTTTTTATAGTTAATATTATTCATAATACTATATATTATAATTTAAATAACTCCGAATGAAGTATTAACTTCGCACGAAACTTAAATTCTTACAAGTAGATATATAATTATATGATCACTGAAATAGATTTTATAAATTGCAACACTAATGATATTGAAGAAGTATTTCCATTCCTTTTATTAAATAATGCTATTTCTTTAGAATGTCATTTTGTTTTTATCAGACCGATTATACTAAAAATCTAGAAGATGAAGAGGTACACCTGTTTCATATTGAGAATATCGAAGTAGACCCACCACATTTGTGCTATAACGGTCAGTGTAATGTGTATATGAAGCACGTGCCGAAACTACGAATACCTTTGTCCCTTACGGCACCTGATCTCCCCGAGGACAATAGCACTTCTGATTCCAACTGGTGTACATATCGTACGGGTAAGAAATACTATATATTTTATAATTTAATTCAGCTTTAAATTATTCCATAACAAACAAAAAATCAACATTATCCCTTTATTTTTTATAAATTTTCAAACTTTTATAATAATTTTAAAGAGTTTGTGGCGGGATCTCCGTCTGTCATGTAGCAGTTCTTGTCTCTTATTCATTAACTTGCGTATTGAATCTTATATTACGTAATTTTAATGGCGTTTATTATATAGTTTGTTTATTGAGCACAAGTGAAGTGTTGAGATGTCACAAAAACTTCCTGGAAAGTTCTAACCAGATAGGCGCCGTTAAAGCGCTAACATAGTGAATACTAATACAAGATTTACAATATATACTTTATCCCCAATACCCTGGGAGAATTTTGTATTTAAATTTAAATTCAGCGCTGTAGTGCTTCCGATTGTAGACCTGCAGCCTCATGCAGAGGCAAGGACCTTTTCGACCCCATACAACACTTTTTTTTTAACTTTGTGTTGTATTAATATTATTATTATTATAACATAATGCTAATATGATGTTTTGTATGTATGTCGAATAATTTTTTTCTTCCTTTCTTTCTTAATTGCTATTAAATAAACAGAAGTTAGAAGGATTCAAATACTTATGATTAAAATAATTTGTTCACGTTATCGTCGTATTGTGTATTGGATTGTATTGTAAATCTAAGTAAGTAAACTCTCGACTTTGCTTTTGAAGACATAAATCCAATGATATTATATAATATATCATTGCTTAATCAAAACTCTTACAGCTTTTATTTTTGAAAGAAATAGTGTCCAAAACGCCTGTATCATATAATTTCAGCTGGACCATCAAAGTGCTTGGTGCCCCCGGATCGTCTACCTAATATAACACAAGATAATAACACGTGTTCGCCCGCTGTTAGATGCCAAGTTCTCGACCCTTATGACGAACCGGACGGTGTACTGGCCGATGCCGAATGTAGACTCGTGATAGGAGATCCTACAGCTACTTTCTGGATATATTTTATATTAAGGTATACTGCCGAATTCTGAGTAAAAGAACAGTCAACAACATTTATCTATACTAATAAATAAAATTGTAGTGTCTGGTTGTAATATCATAATAACAACTTCTTACAAAACACATATGAATGTATATACGATACCGAAACCAAAAACATAATTTAAAAACTCTTTGACCGTCTGTCGGTCTGTTTGTTCTATGTAATCTCCGGAACGGCTGGACCGATTTTGACGAAACTGTTTTTGGTAGATAGCCGAAATTATTACGCGTAACTTAGGGTACATTTGTTTTACGAAAATAATTAGGGTTCCGCGTAAAAAAATAAAATTCATAAAATTGTGAATAAAATCTGATTTAATGTACAGTTTTACTGGCAAGTATTTGAATTTGTGAGAAATCTTTGCTTAATATTAATAACAAAAAAAGTTTTGGAAAATAATTTAGGTTCCGTATTAAAAAAAAACTATATTACACAATGAAAAATATATATAACGCGGGGGCAGGCGCGGACACATGTCTAGTCTAAAATAAACATGAAGAATACATTGAAAAAGTATTAATTTATAGTCCAGTGTATAGTAGGTTAATTACTCTGTATGTAGACAGTACAATTAAAATTTATTGCGCGTATGGGACACTACTGTAAGTTGCCAAGTAACGATTTGTTAAATTTATCTAATATTAAATTAGGTTTAAAGGTAACATTCTGAAAATTATTAAATTTATAATGATAATATGTGCCCAAATATACACGTAATTTTGAGTGGGGCAGGGGGTCTAAAAACTCACAATGTACCACAAAATAAAAAAGTAAAGTCATCACATGCTTAATGGAAAACTTCAATGCAATAAATATAGTACAAAATATCGAAGCTCATTGAAATTTTTATTGCTTGTTCCATAGTTAAAAACATTATTTCCAACTTTAATAGGTACATAAAACAAAGTAGAAGCTATCCGCAAGTTATTTTACTAGAAATTACAAGTTTTATTATAGATTAGTAAATTACTACGTCATTGAAATTTAAAGTATTAAAATAAATTAAAATAAATGTGTCATCAAATAACTAATTTAATACCAATGCTTCGCAAACCGAGTAAGGAGTGGCGGCTGTGATTCATTGGGATTGCATATTACAATAATAGATGATTCAACTTTATTGATCTCCATTTCCGTAGATATTGAATAAAGTATAATTATATTGCTAATAAATGTGTGTAATAAGCATTTATCGTTATGTAATTTATTTCATTTTGTTCGAAAGCTGTTTCTTAATACCTATACAAAGTGGTTCAATAAATCAATAGTAGTGATTAACACGTGGAAGTTATTTTATTGATGGAGCTTTAGTGTTATCAATGAGCAAATTTAAAAAACACTTATATCTCTTAAGCCGTTAATTTACAAAAGGTCTTACTCTATTTAGTTTTTTTTTTTTAATAAAAAGATTATCTTGAGGAACATGAGTGTAAAATTCTTGAGTGGGTAGTAATTATTCTATGTATATTTTTAAAATTAATTGTAATTGATGCAGGGTTATAGCTGACATATGGCCGACGGCTGGTCTAGCTCTGTTGGGTGCCGCATGTGTTATAGCTACGCGAGAGACTTCATTAGGCCGCGGTGATGTTGGCCGGCAACTCGCCTTCGGTACATTGGGATTGGCAATATTCCCGCCGTTAGCTGGTTTAGCCGCGGAGCAAATGCCGGATACGCCTTTCGTGATACCGTTCGCTCTGCATGCAGTGTTCATGTTGATTGGAGCTTTGATTTTGTTATTCGATAGGTAAGTAAAAAAAGCAAACTACGTAAGCAAAATTTTTGTCATTTTTGACCCTCCTCCTCCTCCTTGTTAGCATTAGTAAGCAAATCTCTTACCCAATGGATGCTTATTGGTTAAATTTGAATGCCTGAGTACGGAACAGAATAGCTGGTAATACTCACCCTGTGGTGGTTTAAGTGAGAGCAAGGTCTATAGTAAATGTGACCAACGAGAGATTAAATTATTTTATTCGGGTCTTCAGAAGGCGCTTGAAAAAAAAAAAAAATACCACCAACCGAGAAAAGGCGGCAAGAAACTTTATGTGGTTTTTTTACAAAAGGTTTTCATTTTCAGGCACCTCTATCGTTCACGATAATAAAAATAATCAGGACATCTACAGATTTTTCTTCATTTCATACTTCTTAGAAGCATATTTAGAGATGAAGAAAATACCAAAAAAGAATGGTCAAGCAAGTGGTAATTCCACAGAAGTTATCGGTTTCATTTCAGTCAGAAGACTTTAAAGTAAATTATTTTCTTTAACCTTTTGAATGTGGTTAATTTAACGGCCGCGTTTTTCATTAAAAGTGATAATTTAATGACGCATTACATAAATTGCCATGCTTTATCTATTTAGTACTAGCTGCTCTTCGGGGTTTTACCCGCGTATTTCCCGTTTCCGTGGGATTTTCGGAATAAAGACTTTTCTATGTTACTCCCTGGATCTCAAACTATCCCCATACAAAGTTTCATCAAAATAGGTCCACTAGTTTTTAAGTTTATTCGTTACATACAAAAATACAAATCTTTCCATTTTATAGTATTTGTATGGATGTAAAAAGTTTAAACCCAGCTATGAAAAGCAAAGTGGAGAGAGATAAAATGACGATATGAGAAAATAATCCATATACTTTTTTATTGGACAGAATAATGTAATTATTCAGAACAGAGTTTAAAATTTGAGAAGCCTTTAGGCAATGAGGTTCCCAGTAATTTGGATAACCTTTGAATGTGCTTTGAGATTTAAAAAAAAAAAAGTTTCGTTTGTTCGATCATTCTTATTGGTACAATTGTTTATTTTGATTCTTATTACTCTTACTCAAATACTTCTGCAGGGAACTCTCTAGTGTAGTAAAATTAATATTGCTCTTATCTAAATACGGCCCTGTAATATTCGATTAGACTGTAGGAAGTGTATTGTTGTAACTATATCCTTGATAAACGCTATGATCCATTCAACTGAAAGACGTCCATTGATGGACATAGGTCTCCCCCACAAATCTCCACGACTGGTCATGCGCTACCCGCCTCCAGCGAATTCCCGCGACCTTCGCCAGGGCGTCGGTCTCCCTTGTCGTGACTCTACTCACGCTGCGTCTTCCAGCTTAATAGGTTGTTAAATTTGTTGGTTTGTTATAATTTAGCCACATGCCACTATCGACTCCCGAGTGGTGGTGGCACACGGCGACGGGCGTGCTTGCTATGCCGATGAACGTTGTACGTCGTTACGGCGCTGAAACGGCCGCGGTGTTCGCTGTCGCCGCGCTTCTCGGTGCACTATGGAGCGGCATCGACGCCTATCTACCTTGGTAACATTTTTACAGTGATAACTTCTTTTGACTCATTGGGATTTTTAGCTTGATGAAACGAAAAATCGACATTAAATAGAGAAGAACACACTCATCTATAGGATTTAACGTGCGAGAGATTGAGATAGAATACATTATATGGTGTGTTTGTTTTTTTTTTTTATATTTGCGATCTTTAAATATGTTTCACTTCTACAGCACGTTAACTGCACATGTTTTTTAATTCGAACTTAGCAGAATTTGTTAAATTACAGTCCGAGAACGATTACAATTATTGTCGGTAGATGAGAATCTATCTTGCACTAGCTAGTAGCTCCCACTTTCATGTTTCAAAAATTTGCCGGGTATCTAGCGCAAGGTTACTGACAGTGGCAGGGCAAGACCAATTTGATGTGGGCGATGTGGACATTTTGCGAGGCATAATTTTGCCTGCACTAAACTTACGGTAGTTAATGGAATAAACGGATATCAAGTTGTCTTTTAGACCCCAAGAACCTGTGTGTAGTGTGCAGGGGTGTGGATAGTAAAATGTAATGCGTGTTATGCTAGTGCATTAAAATGCCACTGTATCAGGCTGGTGGCGAATATAGGAGCGTCCCTAGTTGAGGATCGCAGCGCGTCCTGGATCTCTGCTGTAGAGAGCCCAGGAGTTATAAAAAGCAATGATGGCGTCAATTGACGTGAGCCCACCTATCCAACTCCAAAACCAGCCTGAGCTTTCGATAAGGAAAACATCGTAAGAAAACTAATAGCATGGTGGTAAGTGGCATTTGCTAATAATGCCCCGGAAAAAATTGTGTGTGTCGCCTAGGAGATCTGCGAATGATAAATGTAATAACATAACAAAGAATAATGAAACCGAGGCAAAAAGGCAATATCAATGACAAGTTTAAATTTTGGAATACAAATTGAACTATATTTGATTTTAATTTGTTTTATTTTAAATTGACATAATTTAATTCAATTTAATTTAATTTCGGTTGATTTTATTTAACTGTTTTGACTTGAATTGATTTAATTTATTTAATTTAATTATTGTAATTTATATTTAATCTTAATTTTATTTAATTCTGATCCTATTGTTAGACTTAAGTGATTGACATTATAATTTGACATTGTTGTATAGTAAAATGGAAGCCCATGTATATTGATTCATAGTGTAACTAATTATAAGCTCTCAACGTATTATATTGAATAGGTCTTAGATATAAGCGAAATAAATAAGAACACAGTAATAAAAGAAAAGATAAGCAAAAGAACAAGCTACAAAAAACAATAAAAGATCACAATAAAATAATGCAATAAAAAGGTCTCTGGTCATGCCAGAGGAAAATTGGCGGGGAAAAAAAAAAAAAAAATAATAATAATAATAATGCCCGCCTGGGTAGCTACCACCCTCAAGTTGGAAAATATGTGCCAAATACAAATATGTGTGTTTCGGTAGCATCACTTGGCTTGTTCACCATCCTGATCCACATCGTCACTTAACATCAGGTGGAATTGAGGTCAAAGCACTGAGCCTATACAGTGTAAAAAAACATTTCTGCAGGACTGTTTTGGAGTTGAACGGAACCATAACAGAAGTGGGTATAACACTAACAGCGGGCGCGTTGCCGGCTGTCCCCGCGCTCTGGTGGGCGGAGGCTCTTGTCGACTACATAGGACATTCTAATGTTTTCATCACTGCTTTCACTTTTTACGGACTTCGATACACTGGTACGTATTTTTGCTTTTAAACCACCCATTGGCCTTTATGTTTACGCGATATTATCTTAGCTAAATAGCACCGCTTTTTATGACTTTTAAAGCAACGGCTATCTGCATCGAAGTCACTAAGCAGAATAGAAATAGTTTCGCACTGATATCTCAAGATGTTTTTTCTTTAATGCTCTTCAATCCAATTGACATGAGGGATTTTCTAACCTCAACGATTGCCTTTGTTCATGCGTAACGGCTTTACTGCCAAGTTTTGTGTATTATTGTTGTCTTTCATAACGTTTCATGATAAAGATGTAAGAAAGAACACGATAATGGTTATTTGTGTAGTTTTTTTTTCTGTTATTCTAATTCTCTATTCAACCGATAGTTGTCCACTGTTGGATATAGGTCTACTCCAATAATTGGGGAATTGCCACAATGTCATTCTTGGTAGGCGGGTTGGCGATCCCAGTAGGTGTTTGTCGTACTCAGAGGATACTGCTGCCCATCCGGTGGTTTATCGCTTTGCTTATATATTATTTAACGTAACAAAATATATACTAAAACCTATCAAGATAATATGTATCTTGTATTAAAAAAGGATCATTTAAATCACTTACGTGGTTTTCGAGTTATAGACCAGACCAACTAGCCGACAAACAGACGTTCCCTTTTTATGTAATGTAAGGAATTAAATTTATTTACTTAAAAGGGTAAGCATTGTTTAACACGTAAGTTCTTAACGTGGTTCCCTCTTGTGGGCGTTTGAGACTTTGGGGGAGGGGGCATAAAAGAAGACAGAGGAAATTTAGGGGGCATTGAGATGCCTCAGGTGCAGAGGGGACATGAGCAGATTAAAAATATAGATAAAAAACATATTCTCAAAGTTGGCGGTGAGTAAAATAAGGTTGACAAATAGTGATTAGCCTCATTGGTTATAGAAAAGATTACGTTTTTAGATCATCTGTTTTTTAACTATTACAGGTTTAGCCTACAGCGAGGATTACACGTGGATTGTTGTGTGTGAAATTCTGGAGGTGTTTACATTGAGCCTGGTGTGGGTCACCGCCATGTTGTATTTTAGACATTTAGTACCGCGCAAGTACACAGCCACAGGACAAGCACTGCCTGTTATCGCACATTTTTGCATCGGTATGTAAAATTATATCTACTTTATTTACCGACTTAAAAAAAAGGAGGAGGTTATCAGTTCGTCTGTATGTTCTTTTTTTTTTTGTATTTTTGTTACTCGATTTAGTCATTTGTGAACCATTTGCAATTTTTTTTTTAATCGCAGAAGTACACTTCACACTTCAACGTTGTTCCATTTCCACCAGATCATGATTTGATCAGAGGTTAGGAAGCACTGATTTAGAATATGCATTGTTTATAGGTCGGTGTATAGGTGCTATAATAAGCGGTATGGTATCGCTGGAGAAGCCGTTGGAATCCGCTCGTGATATGTACCGCGTGCTCGGCGTCGTCTCCCTGTTAGTTGCCGCTGTGTACTTGGCTCTCTACCATTTGTTATTGGCACCGCGATGTGCCGCCCCAGCGGTTTCACCGCCACAACACCTGTTGCAAGGTAACAAACAAACCCGAAGAATTGTCCGAAGATGTCAAAAAGCCTATGCTATTGCAAATCGTGTTTAGCTTTTTTTAATTTTACCAAATTATTTTTTATTGAATAACATCAATGCCTAAGTAACATATTATCTTTAATAAGTATGTTATATCGCGCCACCGCGCCCACTGTGCGTTGAAACCATAGATACGTTTATATTGTAATTGCAAATATTTGTTGTATTTAAAATGTAATTTTGGGACTTTTAGTCACCTTAGTTATGCATTCTTTTTTTTATTCGAGCTCGACAATATGACTGCACTTCATGTGATGTTAGAGTACAGCGTAAGAATGATGACGATAGATGTGAATCTATTAACAGTCACTATCATCATACCTGGCCTACATTTACCATAGCTAAAGCTTCTGGGACAGTGGTCGACAAACTGCGGCCCGCAAACAATTTTGGTAGACAATAACTCAAAGCTGAGTTTACATATACTTAGTAAATTAGGTATTCAAAAATTGTCAATTCAATTAGTTAATTAGATGGCATCAATTACCTAATTACCTCACATCTACGAGGTAGCTCACATCGACCTATGTGGCCCTTGACTAGAAAAGTGTGACGACCACTGCTCTAGTAGTTATCTGGAAGAGACTTATGTCAAGCAGTGGACGTCTTTCGGTTGAATGGGAGGAAAGCCTCTAGGTAGCTCGAGATATATTATGAGCGATGCCGTATCACTGTGACGGGTTTTTAACCATATGCAAATCTAGTAGTCATGATTCGTCCACTTCTACATAATCTATCTAGTCAAATATTTTGTTTTCGAATCGACTAACGTTGTCATGAAGTCTTAAGAGCTTTACTCGAACTTTGTAGCGATCGCTTAAACCACTCAGTCGGTGCTCGAGTCAAGTAAATAGCACAGCTGTTATTGCTTTACTAAAATTTCTAACTTATTACTCTAAGTTCTTGCTGCTATTTAACATTTGTATTTCAAAGCTTCCACTGTGGACGGTCAGCTTGATGCTAAAGGTACGCCATATAGATTAAACCAATATCTGTTTATAGTTTAAAAATTGATTGAATGAATATTATCATTTTTATAGGTTTGAATACAAACGGAGCCTCAAACGGGACATATTCTCCGATGCGGGTGTACCACGAAGAACGATCTAGAAAGGGTCATTTCCGTTATTAATTTTTTTTTATTTATCTTTATCTTGCTTTAAGCCTTTTAAATTTTATATCACTATTAGTAATGTTAAGTCAAACTATGTATGTTTTATCAGAAATCAAATCCCATCGAATTTATGTAAACAGTGTAATAAATCTTGGCCACAGTAACTTTTTTGAATTTGTTTATTAATATAACCAGGGTATTATGCCCGAATAAAAATTATTAATGCATAAAATGCGTGGATATCAAATGTTCATTTTAGGTTTTACTTTTTATTACTTGTAATGCTTAGCATAGTATTCAAATAATGAATACAATTTAGTATAGCGTAAGGACAGAGATTGTGATATTTTAAGTGCTTTTCTGATATGACAGTTATTTATTTCTAAAAAAAAATGCAATTATTATTAAAAACATAACGTTGTTCGCATTTGTATTTAGCGTAAGTTTTTATCTTTTAATAAAAATCAAATCACTTGCTTGATGGTGCCTTATTTAATGAAAATATAAAATTGTTTGTATAGTCTGTAAAATTTAACACGATTAAATTGACAGTTATCTTCAAAAAGAGCGACATAACTTTGCTGGAACGTCTGAAAATTGAATGATATTACCACCTGATAATTCATTCATAAAACATGATAAGTTGGGATGATGGTGCACTGGGTAGTGCGGTCGGATTCCGCGTCAATCGACGCGGGTTCGATTCCCTCCTATCCGACTCTAAAATCGACCTAAACTTTCGGTGAAGGAGAACATCGTGAGGAAACCATAGCATGGTGGTGGTAAGGCCACCTAATAATAATAAAATAATCCTAATAATACCCGCCTGGGTAGCAACCGCCCTCAAGTTTGAAAACCTGATGCCAAATACCGGCAGCATCACTTGAGAACCAGTATCTCTAGGCTTAATGTGTTTACCATCCTGGACCACATCGTCACTTAGCATCAAGTGAGATTGTGGTCAAAGCATTGAGCCTATTCCGTGTAAAAAAGTTAATCGTTTTTTTTAATATAGATCTTCATATATAAATCAACAGACTATATAAAATGTGTTTTAAAACTACAGCAATTTACAAAAATTGGTATTCATTAAATAAAATCTAAGGCGTCCTTACAAGGTTACGTTATGTTTCACAAATGTAAGAAACGGGTCAATTCGGTAGATGAAGTCGATTGAATTAAATATTATTTCAATACTACTTACTTTACAGTCCGTGTTTACATACAGTACGTAGCAAAACGGTGTGTCGGCTCTTCAACTACGATCGGAAGTCTATTGTAACTCTAGATTCAAATTTCGTGGTACAGTCCTGATATTTTGTATTTTAAAAAATACTTTTTTTTCCAAGAATAAATACCGGGACTCTTCTTTTTTCACTGGTAACACGGAGCGCATGACCTGGCATTTTTTTTAATAAGAAGGTTTTAATTAATTTCATTAGTTACATGCAATTACTATTTTGTATTAATTGTTTTCGTTACGTTCTTTTGTTAGTATTTTATTGTTTTACATTTCTAAAATGCCAAATAAGTTCAGAAAAACTGTTCTAAATAATAACGTGAATATTTCGAACGCGAACATAAATATGACGGACCATTGTTACCGTTGTCACAGGCATGAGGCCGAGTTGCTGACAACAACCAGAAAAGAAAAATTGGGAGATTTGTCAATGAAGGACAATAAGCTTATTAAATAGTGCATCTGCATATGTAACACCAGATGATCTGAAGAAATAAGGTGATCAATAATACGCAGGAAATTAAGACAGAAGATTTGGAACTCTGTCTGCTTTGATTATATATGTGACAATGAATAAATCTCTGGTATTGGTCCAACTATTCTGATAATATTGTAGATACTCCATTAAGGTTTATACAAATGAGTGTCGATAAACAAATGACGGTTACCATTTTATTCCAATCGAATACTAATATTCACATATTTTAAAAGTGTCTGCTAATACCACACGCAGTTTTAACTATTCATTTCATCGATAATTTTGCAACACTAGTTACATTCGTTCGAAAGTTGTCATTTTAATCAAGCTATACTTTAGACTGTAACTTTTATTTTTACAATAAAATATGTACGCATAGCTCACGAGCCCACATCGACCAGATTTTCGTTATTTTATTTATAAAGGCTATGCATATATCCAAAACAAGTCGGAACGATCCCAGACTATGAAATTTGGGTAGTGATGGCTTTGGCAAGTAAAGGGGTTAAAATTTTGCACCCAAATTCGTTATAATATACATCTCAGTTTTTACGATACAGCTGTTTTTGGGAACTTGGGAAAATATCAAAAGATGATTGACTTCTCAGTAGCCAGTTTCAATAGTTTTTTCATTTTGCCTGACATATTAACAGCACGCCCTAGGTGCGAGCGCGACTTGGGCATAAAAACTGCTTTCAAAAAAGATAAAAATCGGTAAATCGCTCTAAAATAATGATTTAAAATAAGACATCAAGTAAACTTTACTTACCTACTTAGATATTTCCAAGGAAAAATTAAACACATTGTCTTTTCGATGATATAATCAAACAGATCACGGATCCTTAATTTACATTATCACAATATAACAAGATGTGAATTTATTTAGTACCAATTATATAAATAGATAGGTCTACGAACCTATATTTACAGTTATTGAAAGCTTATCGATATAATTTTATTAATCTGTATGATAATTACTAGGACATTTCAAAATGGTTACTGTCAAATAATATAAAGCCTTATTTTGTTTATTACATTTGCATTTTTTTATTTATCTCCTGGTAACTCCAATTGTCCCTATTACTTAAAATCGATCTGTTTTTTAACCGCGTAATTTTCTTACAGTGTACTTTTGCCCTTATATGCTAATCATTTACATTTTTTCATTTATGCCGACGAAGGCAAAATATCATAATATTAAAACGGTATATTCTTATATATCGTCATATACTTACGTAAGATCACGGAAATAATAAAAAATAAAAATAAAGTATGAAACAATTTATATAATTTCAAAGAAAATTTATATGTGTATTATTTTAAAACAGATATTAATAAACACATACCTAGCTGCTCATAAAAAGTGAAGGGAATATAAATCCACAGAATCCAATATTAATTTACTTTCGTAGGAAAAATAAAGGTTAAAACAAAAACATACACCGGAAGACCATACAAGTATATTCTTCTGCACAGATTAAGAAAATGGATGGTTTGTTGTTTGTATTTTATTTTCGCTTCATTAAGCAGGCTATAAATGGAGTGTATCAGTAAACAACATTAAAATCTGATGACGTCACGTCTTAGATGTCACACAAATTTTATACAACTAACGCTCGATTAAAGGAACAGAACCTGCCAATGAAATCTCCATTACAATCGTTAAATTCTTTTATTTCAGAATTGTATTATTGAACAGGTTTGTTTGCAACAAAACATAAAATATTGTGCAAAAGCAAACGACAGATCTACTATTGGACACTCGGGAGTCAACAACCTAAAGATTTAAGGTAGCCATATATGGTGACAGAACTCTTTATAGATTAATGGAGAATATGATTTTTCATGCGTCAGCCGTCCAGTGGAAAAGATACCACGCTATTAGAACTAAGTCATGCCGATACTAGGAATTTATAAAATGAGGTATTCCATGCGGTGATAACAATATGGCTTTCCGGTATATGTGTCCTGTTTTGTAAATAATAGAATTAACGCCGATAACCGTTTCACGACACATTTAATTCATGGCTAAATAACTTATTAACTGAAATTGATAATCACTACACATTTACTCAAGCACATTTGATGGATTGAATCCATCTGTACAGATTTAACCTCTTATTTTTTTCAGCTGTTGCTAATTAACTAAAATGCATTCGCTCCGATAAACAATAATATTTGTTTAGATTAAATTTATGCTAGTAATGTATACTGCTTATTCGAGAAACTTATTTATCGAGTTTGTGGTTAAATTCTTCTAATCTTTTATAAGGGCCATGTTTTTTTATTACAAATTACTATAATTTGTATGGTATTTCTATGATCTGTTTTAACACAGGCTAGTAGAAACAAGAATGTATACATTTATCTCTGTATTAGGAATGAGTAAGTAATGTAACTCTCGGAGTATATCAAATCAAACGATATCCGTCGATTTATTGAATATCGATTTTACGACAATACAATATTCATTTTTATATTGTCTTGGCGTTTCCGCGATTTCGTTCGCGTAAAATTTCGTGTTTGTGAAACGTTTTTAATAAAATATAGATACACATTCATGGATTTGATAATAAACTAAACAAACAAAACATATTGTCGTTGAGTTTTGTTAATTATTTATTTCTCAACAAATTTGTAACCATTTTCATCTACTTTCGAATATCATAGAATTATGTTCCGTAATTAATGTCAAAATAACACAAAGTAAAATGAATCCTATTAATCCCGAAGCGCCAAATCTGTTTATTCCTTAAACATATTTATTTTTCACTTTTTTATTATACATCCAGTCAAAAAAGTATCGGGAGCAGATGATTTTTTTATGGTTTCAAATTCAGTTGTTATATATATTATAAGTTTTTATAATAATTATAAATAGAGCACAATATAGAAAAAAAAACTTTTGATGTGGAACATCTTCTGGCGGATCAAAACAAATCTTGTCGTGGCGTCGCGCAGCCACGCTATATAATAGTATGACTATGAAACATCTAATACGGTTCCGTGACGCGTCGCCATGCGCAAGTAACTTTATGTATTAAATTAATATAAATAAAAAAAAATATCTTTTTCTTTAACAAAAAAAAAACCGAAATATTTTAGATAATGCCATATTTGTTTTCTTTCATAAACTATCCTTTTATGTATATTATCTCTATACGGAATAATTTCGTTCCGTGACGATTCACTTTTTTTTTCTGTCAAAGCGTTACTAGAGTCAGGATTGCAGCATTTTCTGTTCTATGCATTTGAAATTAAATTACAAGATGATGATAGATCGAAGTAGATCCTACAATATTATTTCTATATAAATGTTTATCAAAGTTACTTTCAAACATAAATTTTATGAATGAAGGTTTGAATGAAGAGAGTTGCTATTTCTTACATTACGAAGCTCCCGGGCCGTTTCGTCTCTCTGCTCTGCTCTATTGGGATAGGTACACGACAACTACGTCGTAGAAACTATGTGAATATAGCGTTTCGACAGATATATATCGTTTATACGAGATTGTTTTATTTTACTTTATAGATACAATATCTATATACGATTAGTATCACTCACAACTACTTCCTGTAAATACGCAAGTCATTTAGGATTGCCCATTAATCACGTGACCGTGGGAAAAAAACTAGCTTGGGATTGAAAAAATCGCAAAATATCACAAGGGGAGAAGTGGGATGTTACTACAGTGCTATCTTACTAGACAGCAGCACGTGTGTTTTTTTTGTTGACCTTGACTCAAAGATTTAACAATTTCCAGAGTTAAATTACATTGTATTTTAAAAATAATACTCTGAAAATTGTAAGATACTCTGTGAAAAGTATACGTGATCTTTAGGGTTAGCCTAAAGTCTCACCTAACACATATCACAAAGGGGGAGTATGGGGGTTTAAAGTTACTTGAAAACAAAAACAACAAACCATCACGCGATTAATGGACGACCCCCTATAATATAATACAAAATCTTTTATATAAAAAATCTTATACAAAAACAACAGTCTATTTTATTTCACTGATTACCAATAGACGCGATTTCTTTGTAGAAATGGCTATCGGTTTTATAGCTACAATTTTTAACTCGCATCTTATATACCGCTATATAATGTTATTAAGTTTCTTCGAGTTCAGTAATATCGGGACTATTTACTTTATTTACATTATCGACGTCACTGTCGTCTTTTAACAAATTCTCAATCAGTTCATCGCTCATTACTGCATCTTCTATATTTCCGCTCTCATCATGATCCCTTTCATTCTCATTACTTCTGTTCTCACAATCATTCTCTTTTACTTTTTTATCTTCGACTACCCGATTCATGTTATCAACGTCTTGATTATCTAATAAAGATTCATTACAAATTAAATCGTTACTCGAACTAATTGTTTTTGCGTCCTCATTATTTTGTTTATCCGGTGATATAGGTTCTCGTCTCTCTTCTTTTAGTGTTTCATCAGTTTCATTGATATTTGTTGCCGTTTCATTTGATACCGGATCTGGTTCATCCTGTCGATCGGAATTGCTTAACGGATTCGATTCAATTCTAGATATAGTCGCTTCTTTTTCGCCACTATCGTTAACCTCACTACTATTCATTTCCGTCAAGTCTATTTCTTGATTTTCATGTTCAACCACCGTATTAGAATCTACTGAATTCTCATCGATAAATATAGGGTCTTCGTTTTCCAAGTCCGGCAATATTTCTACATCGTCGTCGTCATCTTCGCTAACCTTTCCGCCCATTTTTCTAGCAACATACTGTTTCATTTCCTTGTTGAGGCTATCTTTGATCTCTTGAAATCTTTTAGACGACGTGTTTAACAATCTGTCTAAAGTTTTATGGAAATTCTTCATTTCTCCCAATGACCGCGTTCGTAGGAACATTGTTGTAGCTTCCTTCTTCAACTTATTAAGACGCGAAAGAGAGAACTCTAACGCGTCGACGGCATCGATTAAATTGTACCTGAACCATTCGACGGGTACGTTTAAATCGCATTCCCTAGAAACAGAACTTCGCTGAGACAATTTACGTTTAGCGGTCGGGTTGCCGATACGTTTTGTTCTCAACGAAGTACGGGTTTCGCTATGAGACTTCTGTTCCAACGGCGTGGACGCGTTAGGGTTCGGAACCGCGCTCAGTTTCGCAGCGTACGTCGCACCCTGAGGACCTATAGCTTTACCGGCCGGTTCCGTGATGGCCACTATCGTAGCCGAATAGCCCCCGGGCATGTTCGGGTTAGCGTTTATAGCGAACACGCGACCGTCTGGTAGCCTATACATTTTGTTAGATGAAAGTGTCTGAGGGTCAACGCGGAACTTGAGTCCGCCGGTCGATAAATTCACAGTGACATCGTTTTCAGTCATCTGAATGATGTTATCAGATGTTAATTCGGGCAATGTATTACCGCGCGGTACGAGAGGCGGGCGGATTACTGATTTTGAACAAAAACTAACCGGATCGGGAGTAATACATTGGACGTCATCGTCATTATCTTCGGTTACCTACGAATAACGTACATTGAAAACTGTCAAAACATTTATAATAATGATATTACAAAATTAATTGAATGTATAAAGGCAAGATGTTGCACACCCAATGTCCACAGGTCGGGGGTCCCATGGGCCCATGTAGTAAAAACTTTTATGAAATGTACTTATATACAGTCACTAGCTGTGCCCGCGACTTCATCCGCTTAGAATAGTGTCGTTGGGTAGCATTTTAAATTATTTAACTTGAATATTTTACAAATAAGATACATGCGTATAAACGCTGCATTTTGGCGTGAAAGCTCGACAGACAGAGTTACTTTCGCATTTATATTATACCAGCTCTGTGCCCGCGGCTCCGTTCGCGTTTAATAATAAAATGAGAAAGGGTCGATGGAATCAAAAAAATCTATGCCTATAACCATCTGTGATTAATTCCGCGTTGAATGGTTGTGGTTTCATGCTGATCGGTCCAGTAGTTTTCGAGTTTACCTCGGACAAAATAACAAACTTTGCTTATCTATATATATATTTAGATATATAAATATAGATTTAAATATTAATAAGTTTACTAACAATTAGTTAACTGTGAGGGAAGATATCTAATAACAAGAAAACTTTATAAAATTTGAAATAATCAATGACCGTGATTATTTGATGGTTAAAAAGCGTTGATGGCGCAGCGGGTAGTGCGGCCGGATTCCGCATCAATCGACGCGGGTTCCATCCCTACCTATCCGACTCTAAAATCGGCCTAAGGAAACCATAGCATGGTGATAGGGCATTTTCTAATAATCCTCAAGTTAGAAAACCTGTCGCCAAATACCAACAGGTGTGTTCCGGCAGCTACACTTGAGAACCAGTATCTCTCGGCTTAGTGTGTTTACCATCCTGGACCACATCGTCACTTAACATGAGGTGAGATTATGATCAAAACACTGAGCCTATTCCGTAGAAAAAAAGATCAATTATTTTCTTGAATATTACCTCACATAAAGGCTCCATGGGGAAATCCGGAGTGCACACAACATCGTCATTCTGTGCGTTGTTACTTTGTGTAGACATCGCAGCGACCGTTGCCATGTCCAATCCCTGTTAATTAAAATTAAGTACTAATTATTTCTTTGCTATTGTTATTAACCCGTTGACACACTGAAAAAATAACGATGAGGACACACGGGGTCAAGCAGACCCCGCGCGGGAAAACAGTACTCATTTGTATTCTACGCTATGTATCGACTCAAAACCGGTGCAAAACTTGTAACTTTATATTCTCTCTAAATAATCTTTTCATGATTTTAAAAGACTAAAATATTGTTAAGAAAAAAAAAAAAAAACTCAAAAAACTTTTCTTATAAAACTAGTATTAGAAATTTTAATTTTGAAAATATCAAAAAAAAAAAAAATCCAACGGCGTTTTATTCAAAAAAAAACAATATTTGATGAAGTCTGAAAAAAGTATATTTATTTCGAATTTTGAAGTCACGAATCTCGGTCATTCTTGTAATAAAAATAAAAAAATAGGACAACTAAACGTGCAGAAAAATGTAAAAGCATGATTTTTTTTTATTGAAAAATTATTTATTGTATTAAATATAACATAAATATATGTAAATATTTTTAAGAAAAACCAATTACATTAGTCTCGACCATAAGTCGGTGCATAAGTACATACGATGATCGTTGCACATGGGCTGTTTGCATATTATAAGGCATCTGTATATATACACACATATATATTTAATTAATAACCATTATTTAGTGCTTTATTTATTTATTTATGTGATGCGCAGGGAGAAAGAGAATGTTGTAAGAAAGGTATTGAATTGGTAAGAAAGATATGAATGTGGACGGTTACATGGGAAGGGGAAGACCAAAGAAAAGATGGATGGACTGTGTGAAAGATGATATGTTTAGAAAAGGAGTGAATGCTGAGATGACAACAAATAGAGAGGAATGGAAGAGGAAGACATGTTGCGCCGACCCTAAATAAATCAAAATCAAAATTTATTTATTCAATTTAGGCCCTAAGAAGGCGCTTATGAACGTCTAAAACACTACCACCGGTTCGGAAAACAACCCAGTCGAGAAGAGCCGGCAAGAAACTCGATCTGGTTCTTTTTTTTTCATAAGTATAATATATATCATTTTTTTTTTGTCATATAAAAAACTATACAAATCGTAGTTTTTAGTGGAAGCACAGAGATGTGGGTTATTTCCAGACATCACTATCGTTCACGTAATGATCCACCCTGTAATAACCTTTTGAGATTAAAAACTTGCTTGACATAATACTTGAACTTATTGTCAGGTAAATCGGTAATGTTACTTGGGATCTTATTGTAAATCCCAATACTATTACCTATAAAGCTTTTATTACACTTAATTAACCTAAAGCGTGGGACGGCCAACTTGTCTTTACTTACTAGTATTAAAATTATGACGATCATTCAGTAGATCTAGCTTGTCTAAATTTTTACGAATATG
This sequence comes from Samia ricini, assembly GCA_014132275.2. Taxonomy (NCBI): domain Eukaryota; kingdom Metazoa; phylum Arthropoda; class Insecta; order Lepidoptera; family Saturniidae; genus Samia; species Samia ricini. Next base: position 24,381,077 of record AP028159.1, on the reverse strand, counting down.
CATTAAGTTATCGAAGATGTATTGGGAGGGCAAAGTTAAGATATCATATTCTTGAAACTTGTTCTTTAGAGATTCGCGAGGTCCCATATTATATATTGCTCGAACAGCTCTCTTTTGTAACGCAAAAATGGTGTCTACCTCTGCTGCTGTACCCCACAGCAAAATACCGTAAGACATTAAGCTGTGAAAGTAAGCAAAGTAGACTAACCTAGCAGTAGCAATATCCGTCAACTGGCGAATTTTCCGAACCGCAAAAGCAGCGGAACTAAGCCTTCCTGCCAAAGTTTTAATATGCGGACCCCATTGTAACTTATTATCAAGTGTGATACCTAAAAACAGAGTTTTGTCAACTAAGCCTACTAAATTCCCTTCTATCTCTAACTTACAATCAATATGTTGCACATTGGACAACATAAATTTTATGCATTTCGTTTTTTTCTTAGTGTTAAGAAGTAAATTATTTAAGGCAAACCATTTGGAAATGTTTGCTAGTGTATTATTTAAGTGCCTAATCTCTGAATTTTTTCTTTTTACTTTAAATATAAGTGAAGTATCGTCTGCAAATAGAACCATATCAGCTGAGTTATTAACCATTAGCGGTAAGTCATTAATATAAACAAGGAATAAAAACGGTCCCAAAATCGACCCCTGCGGCACACCGATTCTAACTAATGATCCAGTGGAGGTAACCCCATTAACATTTACTTTCTGACATCGGTTTGTTAAGTAAGAGGCCAGGAAGGAGACAGAGGTTTCAGAAACACCATAATGTTTTAGTTTCAGTATAAGTGTACTGTGATCAACGCAGTCAAAGGCCTTTGAGAGATCGCAGAATACACCTATTGCATCCTGCCAAAGCTCTCAAGCTCCCAATATGTGACTTATTAACGTTGCACCAGCGTCAGTGGTAGATTTGGATTTCGTGAAACCAAACTGCCGATCATCTAAAATCTTTTCTGCTCTAAAGTATTCAACTAACTGATTAAGCATAATCTTTTCGAAAATCTTACTAATCGATGGAAGTACTGAAATTGGTCTATAATTTTCAAGACTACTTCTGCAACCTGTTTTATATAAGGGTACCACTTTACTTATTTTCATTAAATTAGGGAAAGTGCCTGTTGCTATGCATCCGTTGAATATGTTAGCCAAATATGGTGAAATATTAACAATCATGGTTTGAAGAACCATTACCGACATTCCCCATATGTCTTGTGTATGTTTTAAATTTAATTGCTTGAAGGCTTTTAATATGTCACCTGCAGTAACAGATGTAAAATAGAATTTTGAATTTATAGGAGCACTTAAGTTATTAAGGAGCAATGCGGCACCATGGGGTGATGAAGTTATATGTTTTGTAACTTCAAGAGGTATGTTAGTGAAGTAGTCCTGGAAAACAGTTGCTACCTCTACTGTTTGAAATATGTACTCCGTCAACGTTCAGATTAAGTGTATTATTATTTATTTTACTATTTCCTGTTTCTTTATTTATGATGTGCCAGACGGTTTAGACCTTATTTTTAGACACGAGAACTTTATTTCCCAAAAATTTTGCTTAATAAAAATGGGAAAAGGAAAAAATAATAATTTTTTTAAGACTTTGCCACAGTAAAGCCACACGGGGTCTACAGAATCCCACAAAAAACACGTCCGCACTAATATGACTCTGCAGGATGACTAATGCCAAGAAGACCTTTGTAACGTGTCAAAACTTGTTCTAGAGACTTCAAGCAACAACAGATGGCGCTATATACCTAATCCCTAAGGGTCTTTGTAGATTTAAAATTGCATTGAAATTTGTCTGGGGTCCGTTGGACCCCATGTGTCCTCAACGGGTTAATAAACAATAAATAGAATTTTCAACTTACTTGTGTTAAACTTTCCAGCGACAGATTAATATTGTCATTAACAACCATATTCTGAACGTTGCTAAAGACTCTTGTATTATTGAAACCGTTAAAATTGTTTATAACTTGTGCTGTGGAAACCGACGGAGCGTATGTCCTCGGGCGAATGCGAGTTATTGAAGATGTAAATCTGCTATCATTAACAAATCTAACATTTGCATTTATAATATTATTTGTCATCTGAAAATACATATCTATGTTATCATAATCATCAACTTGTCCCACTTTCCTCTGTCATTTACCACTTCTTATACACATAATTCTTCAAACAATCCATGCATACCTCCCTCGGTCTCCCTTATCCCCTCGAGCACCTTCCTGGCGTTTACGCCAGCTTTCCATTGTTTTATTTTTATGGGTACTCGACACATAAATATAGTTTTTAAACAACAAAGTAAAGACATTTCTAACAAATTCAAACACTTGCGAGTGAAAATGTCCATTGAATCCTATTTCGTTCACAATTTCATGAGTTTAAATTTTTTTATACAAACCTTATCACTTTCTTTAAAAAAAAATCGGTTTAATCGAATTAATATATTTTTTTGTTTGAATAAAAGTACCCTAAGTTACGCGGAGTAACTTCAGCTATCTGCCAAAAAAACAGTCCCGTCAAAATAAGTCGAGCCGTTCCAGAGATTACCCGGAACAAAGAGAAAGACAAACAAAAGTTTCAATGATTTTTTTATTTGGACAATTTACCCTTTTTCAAAAAATTCAAATTCAAAATTTATTTATTCAATTTAGGCCCTAAGAAGGTGCTTATGAACGTCTAAAAAAACACTACCACCGGTTCGAAAAACAACCCCGTCGAGAAGAGCCGGCAAGAAACTCGATCTGGTTCTTTTTTTTATATAAATATAATATATATCATTTTTTTTTTTTTTGTCAAATAAAGAACTATACAAATCATAGTCTTAATAATATTAGCGGAAGCACAGAGATACCACATCTTTGTGTGATATCTTTCGAAATATAGACTAGACTTGCAAAATAATTAAGTGCATCTTCTTTACTCCTATTATAAATGAAATACGGGAACATACATATATAACGTTATTGAGATTAAAAAAAAAAATAGCGTCTTTTTTATAAAAAGTGTCAAGAAGACAGATCATTTTTTTTTACACATTACATGATAGAAAAAATTAGAATGAGTTTATTTTAACTTCATATCTATATTATTTGTTCTATAAAGGTTTCTTTTTCTTGTTTTTTTTTTTTTTTTGTTAAATTAAAAGGATGTGTACTTGTACAAATAAATATTGAAAATGATACCTTGATTTTCTTCATTGGTGGTGGATATACAACAGGATTTAATAATCTTGGAGATGCGGCCATCACGGGTGGATTTTTTATTAAAACCGCCTTCTGCTTTGGACTTCCTGATCTCTTTACCGGTTTCTTCTCAACTTTTGGCGTTGTCACAATGTTCTGATCATCAATGTTGATTGAGGCAAATTTTTTAACCTGTAATTTTGAAAAGAAAAAATGTTAATATGAATTATACTGTAGCATTTTTTTAAATTAATTTAATCGTTTTTGATGACCATAATTAAAAGAAATCATTAATAGACATACATAAAGACTTTTACGAATTCAGGGAACCTCTAAATGATTAACATTTAGAGGAAGTCGTGGACATAGGATGTCTATAATAAAATTAAAGTGTCTGTTTGTATTGTCAAAATTAAATTATTTCACTAAATAGATATGATTGTATACCTTACACCTATACCAAAAATGCATTTTCTAATTGTCTGTCTATTTGTTTGTTCCGGGTAATCTCTGGAACGGTTAGAAGGATTTTGACGGGACTTTTTTTGGCAGATGGCTGAAGTTACTCCGGGTAACTTAAGGTACTTTTAATTTCTAATAAAAATTAGAGTTGCGAGTAATAAAAATAAAACTTATAAAAAATTGAATAAAATCCGATTTTACGGGCAAAGAAAGTAAAAATATTTCTCATTAAACTCAAGACCTTACCCATAAAAATGTGCATTAAATCGGATTTTATTCCATTTTTTATGAGTTTTTTTTTTTACGCGGAACCCTAATGATTTTCGAAAATTAAAAGTACCTTAAGTTACCCGGAGTAACTTCAGCGATCTACCAAAAAAAAGTCCCGTAAAATCCTTACAGCCGTTCTGGAGTTTACTCGGAATAAAAGACAGACAGGACAGCCAAAAATTTTTAAAATTGCATTTTTGTATAGGTATCGTATATTCATTCATATCTATTTAGTAATTAAAAATATTTTTAACATTACAAACAGACACTTCAATTATATTTATTAGTATAGATTAAGGCATGTCCTACACCGGGATCAGCCTACCTAAGTAGAGGCTTTACCTGTGATAGATGTAGGTTGGTATCATGATATTTCATACTGTATATTTTCAGATCTTCGAGTTTAACACTAAGCCTAGTTAACTATACTAGCTATACGGTGATAGGCTCAGGGCTTTGACCACAATCTCAGCTGATGTTAAGTGGCGATATGGTCCAGGATGGTAAGCACACTAAGCTTAGATACTGGTTCTCAAGTGATTCAGCCAGAATAGACTTATTGGTGTTTGTTTTTTCAAACTTGAAAGTGTCAACTACCCAGGTGGGCATTATTATTTTGAAGCGATGGTGGCGCAGTGGATAATTCGGATGGATTCCGTGTCGATGGACGTCGGTTCAAATCCTCCTATCCAACTCTCTAAAATCAGTCTGAACTTTCGGTGAAGGAAAACATCGTGAGAAAACCATAGTATGTTGATGGGGCATGTGTGCCTGGGTAGCTACCACCCTCAAGTTACAAAACCTGTCGCCAAATACCAATAGGTGTGTCCTGACAACATCACTTGAGAACCACTACCTCTAGTCTTAGTGTGTTTAGCATCCTGAACCACATCTTCATTTTTTTTTCAAACAAATTCATTTTTTTTTTTTCTACAAGTCAGTATGATGGGCACATCTATGGTTTTTTCACAATATTTCCCTTCGTTTTCAAGCTCAGCCTCAGTATAGAGTAGATTAGATGGGTTAGCACACCTTTTTTTTTTACATAGGGAAATGCGTTTAGGCACCGTCCTCCCGTACGGGGGCAGAGGGTGTGTGGAACTAGGAAAGGAGACCCTAGCAACTACCCACTAAAACCCTATGAGTGACCGTCTCCACCAACACACGAGAGGGGGGGGGCAACACGGGATAGCAAGCATGCACCGCGGGATGGGTTAGAACCTGCATCCATCAATGCAGAATCCAACCGCACTACCAACCGAGCCATTATTACTTTGTAATATGTCATTATCATTGTCATGAGATGAAAATTAGTCATTTTTCTAAGCCCTTCCAAAGGAAAAAATATAATGATATTCTATTAGTTCGTTAGTAATATTCTGGAATTAAATTAATCTGTTCCAAAAGCGTGTGGTGATTTGTTTATCTTATTTCAGTACCTGTATGGTAGATGGGATTTTAGATATAATTGTAGTTGTTTGTTGGCTTTTCAACATCTTTTTTTTCTTCTTTTTTTCTTTTGAACTTCCGGTTTCTCCCTCTTTCGATTTCTACTTTTACAGCATTCAGTGTAATCTTGTCCACACTCTTTTTGAAATATTTCTCGCATTTTTAAATCTTCAGTTTTGTATGTCATTCTAGAATTAGTTATTTAATCATAAGTGGTGGTGGTGGTACTAAGTAATATATTTTTGATAAATTTCTTTTAATTGAAAACAACTTAAGAATGCAATCAACAATACAAAAATATGTATTAAAAAACTCTAGTTTCTGAATAAGATTAAAAAATACCTCTTCAGGAATAAATAATAAAATGAGTATTAGGACATAATTAAATCAGTTCATTCAGTGTATTCATTATTGAACCACAGCATTGGTAATTACAACCTTAGAGAAATTTCTCATCAACATGGTAATACTAGGATAACACTTTTTAGGAGTAACCTTTTGATATTTTTCTTTGCTCTCAATCTTCATTAGATACACAATTTCATAAATTCTATTTAAAAAAATAACACAATTGCCATCATACGTACCACATTATCATAATTTATTAAAATTAGTTTTTTTAAACTTATTGGACTTTTTTTAAATTTAATAACATACTTACTCATTTTTTAAATCACAGTATCGCAGTAGCGCCCAACAAACAGCACGAATATCTTTCAGAGATTCGGGCCGGCATTTGAAACATTTCCAATCATCAGCATTCTCAATTTCCTTTATTTTCGATGGACCCATATTCCTTTTAATGCATTTCTAAAATAAAAATATGATATGTTAGTGAAGTAATAAAGTATTACTGAAAGTAAAGCTACTGTTTATATAAAGGCAATAGAGCAAATGTTTATGATTGAAAGTACTTCATCACATATTATGGTTACCAAAGTAACATTATGAATAACTTCATGTTCAGATTATTGTATGTTATTATTATGTTCAGATTATCCTAATTGTATTCTAATTAGTAATTTTCCATATATACATGCATCTTAAGAAGTAGCCAGAAACAATTTTTTATTATCCAATTAGTAATTTTGTTATTTTTATCACAAAAAAATTATCATTATAAACTGATTTGGCAATACTGAATTATCTGATTTAACGCCATTAAATCATTGAAAATATTATTCCGAATTGATTTATTATATTATATATATATATATAGCTTTTAGCTCATTCTACTATAATTAATGTTTTTAACTATTAGCAATTCAGATCCCATAAATATTAAAATAAGGTTTACCGCACAAAATACATGAGGACAGTCAGAGCAGCAATAAACTTGACCTCCTTGACCACACCAACGACAATACAATTCTGATCCATCATCTCCTTTTTCAAATTCACCACTGTTATAAAACGTATGGCATGTATGACATACTAGAGTACGTAACATGGGATGAGCACGCATACGGTTAATGTTCCGAGCTGAAGAACCTAAGTGACGATCACACGCCGTACAATGTAACCGCATATACTTAACAGCGTTCAAATCTGAAAATAAAATATATGAGAAATTACTCACTAAAATTGTCATAAAAAGGATAAATAATAAAAATGTAACATTCTCATACCTGGGAACTTAGTTTTAAAATAGTTTCTTTCATCTTCCGGAACATCATCCTCAAAATCCTGATCTGTAGGTTCTGTAAATCGTGAATTATTATATGACGCCATAATACACTAAAGAGATCCATTCAAAATAAAATAGCGTACCAGGAAATGGCGGGAATTTCTCCTCGTTACTTTCTGAAGCCGGCTGATCCGTCTCAGTGGAAGTACCATCGTTGTTAGCAGTATCGCCCATTATGAAAGAATTTTGTTTGTTTTAATAGTTCAAAAAATAACATCAAATACAAACAACATATGAACTATGTTTACGCTATAGTTATTACTAATCTAACAACGGCTTCGTGTTTATAATAAGCTTATGAAAAACCATTCACAATTGAAAATCAGCCATCTTGGCATTTTAGTTTTCACTAGGGATGCCGATCTGAGATCGATTATAGGGATGGCGATCAGAAATCGATAAATCATAGAATTATCCTTAAACAAAAAAATAATTAAGTAATCGATTTTTAATATGTCGATTACCCATAAAAATGAGACAATAGGAAAACAATGGAAAGCTGGCGTAAACGCCAGGTTAGTGCCCAAGGGGTTATCACTAAATTGATCCAGTGAATCGATCTTAGAACATAGGAAATGAGATGAATACTATTTATAAACCATAAAATTATTAAAATTAAGAATGTACCCAAACACAAAAAAAATTTCACTAAATGTTTTTAAAAACTCAAGAGATGGTTTTGTGGTCAGTTTCTTTCGCTTCTTTGCAATATTCAAAATGTATTTTTGATTAGTATTAAGATGACAGACAAATATCTTGCCTGATAAACACTTACAGTGAATTGGACGCTTACTACACCAAGAGTATTTCGAGTCAACCATAAAATTACTTCATACCTTTAACTTTGATATGCTTGTAACTCTAATTTTAAAACGATAAAAGATTGATTTTGATTTGTTTTTTCATTTAAGGATTATATGCAAAGAAGAAGAGTTTAGTATATTTTTCTCCTTAGACTGTTTGTCTTTTTATAACACTTAAAAAAAGAGGAGGAAATCAATTCGTCTTCATGTTTTTTTTTTCTTTTACTCGATTTTTTCGTCATTTATGGACCGATTTGCAATTTTTTTTAATCGAATGATTACACTTCCTATGTGGTCCCATTTCCACCAGATCGGGATCTGATCAGTGCAACTCATGGAAATTAAGAAAAAATCCTCGTATATTATAGACAGATGTGTTTTATTTACTCGTTTATAAAGCTATGAAGTAGGCTTCATTGCTATACCTAAAAGTACATACTTAAACTAAAAATCAAAAAAAAAAAAAAAACATTTTTATAGTATATTGTTTGGAAGTCGGTCTTGTTTTTAATTAAAAAAGTTTTATGTTGTCTAATTTCTATTGACGAGCTTTAGTGTTCAATAAAATAATTACAGAAACAATTTTTAACCTCAAATTTTCATTAAATGATGATTATGTTCTAATTTCGACAAGTAAAAGAATTCTAGTTAGGAATATAATAACAAGTCGAAAAAAGATCAATTTTATAGACCTCTATTTTATTGTGAATCGATTCAAAAATTGATCTTATTTGGAAAGATCCATCCCTAATCGATCTTAAAAAATAAAAAAATGTTTTTATATATTCGAAATCTAGCACTTAATCGATTCTATGAATTGATTTTAAAGCTTAGGAAGTGTCGAGGTTTATTTTTTCACAAGCATATTTATGAAATATTTTCACGAAATTAATTAAAAACTCAAAAAATAGCTTTGTGATCATTTTCATCCACTTCTTTGTGAGATTCAAAATATCTTTTGTATACTATTTATTTATAAAATGACAGACAAATATCTTACCTGATGGTAAGTTAATACTTACAGTGTTAAATGTACCTTTACCACATGAAGAGTATTTCGAATGTACTGCCAACCATAAATTAACTTTATACCTTTAACTTTTACATGCATGCAACTTTAATTTTAATAAAATGATAAAAGATTGATTATTGTAGTGTATCTTTTGTTTTTTCTGATATGGATTTACGAATAAATATGCAAATGTAAAAAGATTTTAGTATCTTTTTCTGCTCAGACTATTTGTCTTTTGTTGTTTAATTTCTGTTGCCGAGCTTTAGTGTTATCAATATAATTATTTCGGAAACAGTTTTTTACCTTAAATTTTGAATAAATGATGGTTATGGTCTAATTTAAACCAATAAAAGAATACAAGCTACGAATAACAAAAAATCTAGAGATCATCTTTTAGACCTTGATTTATTTGTGAATCGATTCACAAAGCTTAAATTCGAATTGAATCAAAAATCAATTGAAACAATCCCTAGTTTTCACACAATCTTGTTCGGAATTTTTCTCATAACAATAGTCTTAAATGGTAAAAGAAAAGGATAGTGATATATACAATATAATGGTAAGAGCAGCAAACAGCTTCCTTTTTCTTTCTTATACTTGGTGCTTTGTGGCTAGAAATATAGGAGCTGAAATAAATCAGTATTGCCAGGTAAAATAAAAATATAGGACAATTGTCAACGGCATGGATGTACCAATTTTATTATTTATCTCAAGATGCAGAATTAATTATACCTAGTTACTATAAGTATACTATATCAAACTATTATTTAGCAATCAATCCGAAACCATTTACCGCTGCATGGATGGATGTGAATAAGGTTCTAAATTGAAAAAGATTATTGAAAAAAACGGTGAGTTAATAACATCATAAAATAAATTCGCTTTGTCCATGATTACTAAATCATAGTTGAGATCGCAGTAGACACAAGTACTTGATGTCATCAGTTGAACTCTAGAGAGAATTGGTATTAAAATAAACTTGTATAAAATGAAGATCATGTCTAAACACCATAATGAAGCTTATATAAATCGGCGAATCTACGTTCAAAGTTGTTGATTCAATTGTCTAGTTAGGTAGTTTTAGGTAAGATACGTAGGCAGGGGACGACGCGGTGCTTGCGAAAGCCATCCCGTATCGTCCCCATCCCAAATGCGTTGGATGGCCCCGGGGGGTTTAGTGGGTCTTTCCGGACGCTTCATGTCCGGGTGAGTCCCACACTGTTGCGGAGACGTCTCTCCGCACCCCCTTACCAATTGCATTGGGGGACTTCGGTCTCACTAATACAATTGGTAAGGGTGGTGCGTAAATGCATTCCCCTCGTCAAAAAAAAAAATGTAGGATACGTAGGATGAAGGAGGATAATCAGCAAGGAAGGAAAGCCTTGCTGGCTGGAGGCAGAAGTCGTGGTTGTCTTCAGCCCGACAAAACAGGCGGACGTTCATCTCGTTGGTCTAGAGGACTCGGTGTCGCTGGCGAAAGCTGTGTGGAGGGTGTCTCAGGAAGGAGAGTATGCTCTAGAGGATATCAAGGCTGGCTCGATCCGGGGTACATAGAGAGAGGCCATGACCGGCTGTCCTCCCTTGGACGGAAGACAAAAGTAGTGACGCGGTTTTTGGGCCCGCTGCTGGGGCGATGCAGTGTGCTACACTAATTCTGTATCGCCCCACACAAAGGTGGTAGATGATACCGTGAGTTTTAGTAGGTATTCCTGGTGCTTCACGCCGGGCGAGTCGCACATACACATAAAATCTCCCGGATTCGAGTCTCTACAGCAGAGACGCGTAACTGCATTTCCCACGTTAAAAAAAAAACCTAGTATCGAGGTTCGTTTGCAGCTTTATGTCCTGAGATTTGTAAACTCAGTGCTCGAGTCCGCCGAATACTGCGCTGACTATAATTATCCGCGAAGAGATTTTAGACTCGAGACAATTGTCGCATCGGACCACACTACGCAGGTAACGTAAGGTACCTACTTCCTCTAGAGATTTTTCATTGTGGTAGACAGTCGTCACTTTCACACATTCAAAGTGGGTTATAGGATCGCTGATTTTTAACAAAGTGAATATAAAATAAAACAATGTACTTTTGCTTGTGTGTGTGCTGTGGCTGTGTCCCAGAATAAAACAGAAGCATTTGTGTCGACAAGTAACATAAACAAAGCAATTTATTATCAAACCAAAGTTATTTTTACTTTTTTTTTGTAATTTGATATGCTAAATATAGTATGGACCCATCCATACAATTTGCAATATCGATACAATTGTCGATATTTTAGATATATCGTCATCATTCTGATAATAATATTGAATATATAATTGTAATGAAATCTTGAATGTTTATGTTATATTTGTGTAATTTCTTTATATATGAATTCCAGAAATGTTCAGACTCATCTGCTCGCAGCTCATTAGGAATTCCTAGACGGTCTGCAGAATGAAGGGTCTGGAAGCGAGATAAACCACGAATATTGGATGAAAGAGTTTATAAGAACGAATTCTAGGAAGCAATGAAAAATTCACAAATAGTTTACTTTTAATAGTTATTGTTTTATGTTATAAGGCCTTCTATTTGTATGTTTATTCCTATTTTCATGTGGATTTTGAAACTTTGCATGACTACTTAAAAAAACTTTTGTGGTGAGAGTAAAATAAAATATTTTAAGTGTTTTTACTTTTATTGAGTCGAAACTAGTCGCCAATTGTCTGTCAATGTTGAACAATCTGGGTAAGAATAACAGGCTGATTCTGACATGGGACCAAGGCATACGGGAACTCCCGGCAATGAAGCTGCAGATGAACTTTCAAGAACAGAAGCTATGGGAACACAAATTAGGCCAGAACCTTTTATGTGGCATTCCAAAAAGCCTAGTTTGATTGACCATAAGGGACCAATATAGCTGTAAAGCTATAGAGTTCTGGAAGAACTTGCCAGGACATTCCGGGCATTCACTCAACGCATAGCTGAATGAGCTGGCGCTCAGTAGGAATTAGCTATCCAATCGCAACCGAATTGTGGGTAAGCATGTGTTGCTGCCAGAGGAGGTACAGACGCTCTCTATGAAAAAGATCCTACTCCAGTATATCCAGACTGTAGGTCTAGGCAGTGAGCTTTAATCATGTGGGACGATCACAATAGACCTTTTTAGGTCGCAGGGATACAGGTCTGTTAGAATAAGATAACTTATTTAACACCTTCATCTGTTCAAAAAGACATTCTCGTTGTGACAAATTATTTTTTACTTCATGGAAAGCTTGAAATCATTGTGGGATTCGATCAATGTACTTTTATATCACACTACTACTAAGCAACAATCGCTTCTATGTGGATTCTTGAGATTAAGACGCAGATATTATAAACATTACCAAGTAGCATAAAACGGAATAAAAATTCGCATATTTTCAAATACAAATGAGAGTCGAAGACGAAGAGCGGCAACGTCGCATGGAACGAAGCGTAAGCTGGCAACGTGGCAATTATAATTTAGCTTCAATATGGAAATTAGGGAATAGCGCCATCTATTTTTTTTTTGCGTAATATTAAGATTCTGACGTCATTGTAGATAAGCTTATATATAATTTGAAACACTCAGCGACACCTCTCATCCTGATAGGTAATCATTTATCGTGTTATGATTTTTTGTACGGGTAAGAACGGTCTGTATATAATAGTTTTTGGTTATACCTGCAGTAAATTGATTGATTTCAAAATTATACTATATTTGGTTAAAACATTTGTAGAACAATTTCAAAAACTTATTATTGTGTAATTATTTCTGTTTTATTTTAGTACATTATTACTTCAATAAATTTTACTATTTTGTATTTATTTATTTGTATTAGTATATTGAAGTATATATGGTTATAGTATCAATTGCATTTACTAATTCTTATTTAGTTTATTCTTAAGATGGAGACTTCACATAGTTCTGACTCCTTTCATTCTTGTGATTCCAGTAACTCGTCATTTGAATCTCGCTGACAAACTGTATCATATATTTACTGAGTTTCCTAGGGGTTTTAATGTTTGTCATATAAACGCCCAGAGTATTCCAGCACACTATTCAGAATTTATTGATTCGTTTCGCAGCAACTGTACTGATGCTTGTTTAGTATCTGAATCATTTCTTAAAACGTCATTACCTTCTACGTTTTTCTCATTCCCGAGCTACATATGTACTTATTAGAAATGATCGCACAGGGAAAGGTGGTGGCAGAATGGCAATTTATTTACGTGCGGATATACCCTACAAAATTATTTCTCGATCACCATCCTGGTACAATAGAATCATGGAATACATGCTTATAGAGATTACTCTTAGCTCAATTCCTTTCTCAGTAGGAGTAGTCTCTGCACCTCCCACAATTAATTACTTTGTCAGGCTGGACGAGTTACTGGTGACGTACCTACAGAACTATGAACACTCAATTATTATGGGAGATTTCAATACCTGCCTATTACGTATAGGCTTAAAGCTCCCAGATTTAAACCCACTAATTTTACTTGAACATTCTTTTGTTCATTTAGATAAAAATAAACTGCTGTAGGTTGCGCGAAACTTAAATTGGTCACAAATTGAAAACACCAAGGAAATAGATGTTAAGGTTACACTTTTTACCGAATTATTACTTAACCTATGTCCTATACGATACAGATGAACCTATTCGTCCAGTGCGCATAAAACGATCTTCGGCACCTTGGATGACTGACGAAATTCGTTCACTAATGCCCCTCAGAGATCGTTTGAAACAAAAACAAGAAATGTCACAAAGAACAAAACGGTATTGTTTTTTTTTTTTACTCAAAACGTCGCTTTTTCAACACTAAAATAGAAAAATGTGATTCAATAAATTTGTGAAAGTTTTTATGATGTGTAGGTTTTGGTAAGAAACAGCAAAATACTAACATACATCTGAACATAAATGAATTAAACCACCATTTTTCAACCTACCTACTTTTGCCATTAGTGATCATATTAAGACGTCAACTATTCAAACTATTCTTAACTCTCCATTTTCATTTTCTCCTACTAGTGAAAAGAATATCTTTAAAATTATCATGTCTATTTCCTGCAGAGCCACTGGTTTCGATGGCATTGGACGCGACCTTATAATTCATATACTAGATACAATCTTATCATCTATAACTCATATTATTAATTATTCTCTTAGGTCTGGTATCACGCCATCACTGTAGAAAAGTGCAAATATAATTCCTCTTCAAAATCAGATCCATCCTACTGTCACTGAATTTGCTTATTTCCGACCTATCTGTATTCTCCCATTCTTATCCAAAATCCTAGAATAAGTTGTAGATAGACATACATCTTAACCGGAATGGTATACTTAATCCTTTTCTGTCTGGCTTTCGAGCGGCACACAGTGCATGGTCAGCATTAATCAATATAACTGACGATGTTCATGAAGCTATGGATGACGGTAAACTGACACTTTGCACCTTAATTGATTTTAGTAATGTTTTTAATTGTGTAGATCATGATATGTTGTTATTTGTGCTCTCTTTTCTTAAGATGTCACAATCAACCATCCAATGGTTTTCTTCATACCTCAGAGGGCCTCAGCAGCAGATTAAGCCTAATACATTGATTTCAGATTGGTGCAATACAAGAGCAGGAGTACTGCAAGGGGATATATTATCGCCTTTACTTTTTCTGTTTTCATCAACAATTTAGTCTCAAAAACAAATTTTAGGGGTGACCATTTTATATGACGACGATGTTTAACTTTACAAACACTTCAAGGCCGAAACAGTTGTTGACTGTATACAAGACATGACCGATAATCTAAAAAGGAATCATTCATGGAGTGAGGAGCTTGGTCTTCCTGTCAATCCAGCAAAAACACAGGTCTTAATTATTGATCGCCGTACAGCTTTAAGCCGGTTAAATATTAATACATTATCCAAAGTTTGATTCAATGACTTTGAACTTAAGTATCACACACAAGTGAAGGACTTAGGTCTGCTAATTTCGCAAGACTTGTCATGGACTCAACATATTTGCGCCATTAGTAAAAAAAATATGGTTGTCAGGCATGCCTTAAAAAGAATGCAAAAGTTTTTACCATTGTCGACAAAAGAGACTCTAGTCAAGTTGCTTCAACTCCCGTTCATTGATTATGTAGATGTGCCATATCATGATGTGACAGAGGAGCTGCTTAATAAACTTTAAGGACTGCTCAACTTGTGTATCCATTTCATTTTCGGCCTGCATAAGTATGATCACATTTCACAATATAGTTCACAACTAAAATGGCTCAATATTCATACACATCGGAATTCACACATTTTAAATTTTCTCTATGGTGTCCTATTTAATCCAAGATCTCTACAGTATCACCAAGTCCGTTTATGTTTCTAAAGGCTTGCGGTCATGATCTTCGATATCCTTACAGCAATACCCTTGAGATCCCGGAACGCTATTCTACATTATATGCAAACTCCTTCACAATAACGGCCATAAGATTATGGAATGCTCTCCCGTGTCAATTACAAGATGCGAAAACAATTTCCAGTTTTAAGCTGCAACAGCACAAATACTGGTTTTCTAAACAAGATTATGAATGATTTAAATGGTACATTATTATAATTCTTAACTTACATGTATGGTATATACTTAGTATGGTATATACTTACTTAATAAGTATATACTTTTATAATTTTTTTTACACGGAATAGGCTCAGTGCTTTGACCACAATCTCACCTGATGTAGAGTGACCATGTGGTCCAAGATGGTAAACAAACTAAGCCTTGAGGTACTGGTTCTCAAGTGATGCTGCCAGATTGATGACAGGTTTTCAAAGTTGAGGGGTGGTAGCCACCCAAGCGGGCATCATTCGAAAAGGCCCTAACACCATGCTATAGTTTCCTCACAATGTTTTCCTTCACCGAAAGCTCAGGCCCATTTAAGAGTTGGATAGGTGGGGATCGAACCCGTGTCGATTGTTGTGGAATCCGGCCGCACTACTCGCTGCACCATCATCGATTTAATTTATTGTATATATGTATGTATATGTATTTGTATGTATGTATATGTGTATGTATATTTAAATTTATAAAGTTATTTCTTGTATATTTTGAATAGCACTACCTTTAAACCAGTCAACCATGAAACCTGGCATTTATGCCAGGTTCAATTGTTTTCCTATTGTTAAGTTTAACCAATGTAGTTCAGGGGTTAATGTATTATTTCTCTATTATTGCTGGTTAGCTGGTAGAAAATGCCTAGTAGCATTAAATTCACCAGTGTACAAATTATTGGTACAATTCATTCATTAAACAATTAAATTTAATACAAATTTAATGATCAAGTAAAATAATTCAATGTTTTAAATTATTACTGATATAATTATTACTTTATATTTACCAGTAGTAACAGGCTGAGGTGATGGCTCAAATGTTATTTGCAAATTTGAAGTTGATGTTGACGGAGTATACAAAACTTCATTTATAGATAATTTACTTCCTTGAGCAAGTTGTTTTTTCCGCAACCTATACATTCGAGACCTTTCTGCAGGTGTTTTTGATGTTTTTATTTTTAAAGCTGCATCTTTTTTTTTTCGTTTGCGATAATTTTTACATTTCTCTGCATTATTTAAAGCCATTTCGAAAACTGAAAAATTTAAATATTTTTATTATGTAAATTATTTTCACTGTTATTATTCATTTAAGTTTATTCATGTATTCCAAATATTTATTAAAATTTATTTTGATATTATCGTCATTTTGTACTGTGTATGGGATAACCTGATGACAAATTATATTGTTTAAAATTTTAAGATTACTTTACGAAAGAAACATTTAATTTAATATTTGGAATAATTTAATTTTTCCAGACTTTAATAATTGTTATTTATATCTATTATTGCTTTATTTGTACACTTATTGTATATTTAATAATAAAAAAAAAAATATTTTACGTTATCATGTAAATAAATAAATACATACCATCAACTAACCTCAAATTCTACAAACGTACTCAAAGTAATATGTAAAAAACACTTTTATCACTTATAATCACAGTAAATTATCAATAAATTGTTAATTAATATCAGTCACCACATTATATTATTTGAAAGAATATATATTTATGTATGATGTCAGAGCAAATAGAATAAGTTATGAATACTAAAAATGAGTAAGAATAAGCAAAACCGTTCGCCTTCTTCATAAGTTCTAGTTTCGAAACATTTAATTGTTAAACTGTATTCAATTGTCAAGGTAACCTAATCATTTAACTTTTATAATAAAATGCAGAGAAACACTTTTAGAACATTCTTCTTCTTCTTAGATTCTTCTGTAGCAATTTGTGTTCAAACAAGTGCATATGTCATGTAGGTAAGATGTATTTTCAATCTTATATCAGCGCTACTAAGCTCCAGTAAAACTATGGTTCATCTCGCTAGAACTTTCCATGGAGGTTTGTGCGGCACCCACAGAATTACTAGAGATGCTAAAGCTTGCGGCAGCGCAGAATAAATGCTATGCGTTATTTTCCATTATAAACTTGACTTGTACGCAATAACCAAACTTTGTCAAACTTCCTTCACTTCTTAGTTTTTGGCCTTTGTAGCTATTGGCCAACTTTTCAAACAAAACGCCACCAAAGTTACATGACAGTAATGACAGTAGTCTAATACACAAATTTAATAAATGAAAGAAAAGAACCGCTACATGACATCCTGAGTTCCCGCCAAAAACTCATCTAGAACATTATAATTTGTTACATTTGGAATAATCAAAAATAATATACGGACTAGTAATGTGCAAGCAGGGTCTTGAGATTGAGTTTTCGAAATTTCCCCATAACAGACAAAAAAATCCCAAAAATGATACTACTCCGAAAAACTTTTCCCCAAATCTATAAACTCGTATATTTTATGTATTATCGTTGCTTTATAATCTACAACGGTTATGAATACATCTTCTTAAGGCATAACGTTGCATTATTTACCAAATTTCTAATAGAAAGACGGCCATTTGATCAAACTCATTAGGCCATTTTTAACATCATAAAATTCACCCTTTGTATCTTTATTTTCAACTAGTTGTGCCCGCAGCTTCCCCCGTATGAAAACTCAGACCATTTGCACCCTATGTTCTCACTTATGATTAATAATATATGAATGTTCATACTTCTTACTTCAAAAATGACAAGCTACCCATACAAGAAGGATTGTCTGAAATCGCTGGCAGCAATAAGGCCGCCCTTTGTACTGTACATGTAATAGGTATACATTGGTGAATATGTATTCAACTGGTGTACAAAAAGAATTAAAAATAAAATAAAATTACAACTTGTAATATACCTATTTAAAAAAAAAAACGCAGATACACATATACATTTATTTCTAATCTGAAATATGTTTATTAAATTTTGTGCTTCTTAGTTGAAAATGACGGACTTTCATACAAAGTTTATTCTTTACTTTACCTCGTTAGGAATTAAATTTACAACAATCCTTTTTTGTTGGATGCTTAGATCGTAAGAGGCACCTATTACCAAATTTTCAAGTTTGTAGGCCCACTTTTAAGTGACTGTATCAGTCAGGTCAAGCTATTTTATATTTTATACACTTAACTTGAGCACAATAACTAAAGTATATCATATACAATTACATAATATGGAGTCATACTGGTTAATGAATTAAAAGCAAAAAAAACTATTACATCGCAGACAAAAATCGTTGCCAAGCCGCGCTACCACCAATAATATGAATTAAATTTTGTAATTATAATTAATAATTACTACAAAAATAAAAGTTCTGATCTAGGAGTGCCAAATTTACTTTCTTTATTATTCTGTTAATTGAGTGGAACATGGATTTACTTTTAGATTAGCTATTTTAGGTTAAATTTATACGATACATTATAGACAGAACAAGACTGCATAATAACTTTAGAAATATTTTAGAAAGTTATGATATGATTTAGGAATAAAATAAGTATAATTATTATGGCGTAAAGAAAAAAAACATTTCAATTACCTAAATATATCAATACAAGAGATACATTTCAGTAAAAAAATATAGTGATTTATTATTATATATATAATATATATAACAACATTATAATATATATAAGTCATGTAAGTTCTATTAACATTGTATTAATTAATATATTATCATTATATTATTTATAAGTAACATACAATCTTCATCTTTATGATTATTATATAGTTGCCAAATCAACATAAATAGACATACATCAAATTTCCCCACACAGAATTTACATATACTTCATCATGTACATAATATTACATTTACGTTTTTTGAATTGAAAAAATTAATTCAGCAATATTTTACATAAAAACTACAATTTAAAAAAACGCATAAAGCGAATATCAACATTGTAAATTATCATGTGAACTATTTAGTATTGTAACCTCTAGAAAAAATTAATATTTATTTAAAAAAAAACTAAATTTAGACCATCGATAGTCTATAATTTATTAATATGTCACAACACTATAATGGACACGTGGGTGCCGTAAAAGTCGACTAAGCGATAAACCAGGGTATGGGCAGCAGCATCCTCTGAGCACCACAAATATCTACTGCAATCGCCCGCCAACCCACCTTTTTTTTTCTAAGTCCCCCGATGCAATAGGTAAGGGGGCATGGAGTGATGAGTTCCGTGCCAGTGTGGGACTCACCCGGGCGTGAGGTGCCCGGAAATACCCACTAAAACCGGGGCCGTCCGCTGCATTTGGGATGGGGGCGACACGGGGTGGCTTTCGCAAGCACCGCGTCGCCCCCTGCAGCGAACCCACCGGGCCTCGTCGTGCAATGGCCCAGCGGGGATGGGGGAGTACCTCTCAACCCCACCTCTTCGCCCACCTCTCGAAAGAGGTAAGACCTAGAGTGGTCTACAGTCCGGGGGGCGAGATATACTCCTCGCCCCCCAATATATGAAAAAGGGATAGGTCAGTGGCGGGCAAAGAAAAAGAGGAAGAAGCCCGCCACTGAAGATGAAAAATTTGGGTCCCTCTCCTTTACTCACCTTGTCATACATGACAAGGCATAGGAAGGAGAGGGATACCCAGAAGAGAAAGGGACAGAGGAAGAAGAACACAAAACACGACGACAACACAACAAAACACACAAACAACACCGAGACAGAGACACAAAAAACACCCCCCGGGGCTCCTACAATCTCAACCGTCAACCCACCTACCAAGCGTGGAGATTATGGCATTTCCCCCCCTTATCTTTGGCGGAGACCTATGTCCAGTAGTGGACGCCTGTACGGTTGAATGAATGAACACTAGAATAATATGAATATATACGTTACCTAACATTTGTACACCTAGTATTTGTATAAATAAGAAAAGTACTAAAAGAAATACAAAGGTACGAAAACTTCCACTTAATGATTCAAAAACTTATAAGATGGCTCTATTAGGGATAGCATTCTGAAATCAAAGAATCAATCTTTAAGAGTAAAAATAAATTTTATAAAAACTATATTTAGCAGTAAATCAATCTCAGAACCTAGGATCGATCGATCGATTTTATAGAAATCAATCTTTTAGATCTCGACATTTTGTGATTCAAAAATCGATATTTTTTGGAAAGGTTCGCATCCCTACATTGACGCCATCTTGAAATTTCTGATGATAAGGACGGAAGACAGTTTTTCATTTCTAAGATGGGGATTTCTAGTGTTTTATGTCATTACGTAGCGTTATTGTGATTTCTATGAAGATTATATAGTATGAATGATAAGAGATTTACTTCGTACCTAAGGCAGGAAGGCATGGACCAGTGTCGCACAAACCTCAATGGAAAGTTCTAGAAAGATGAGCCACAGTTTTGCTGGAGCTTGGTAACGCTGATACAAGATTGAAAATACATCTTACATACATGACATTGGCAGTAATTGTTTGAACACAAATTGCCATTAGGTAAGAAGAAGAAGAGTGATAATCAGAGATAAATAATGATTTATTTTTATCAACTATTAAAAAAATGGTTAAAAAGTGGTGTATGTCATGCACAATTTAATATTTTAGTGGTTGCGATATTTCATTTCACAAATAGTTATTTTTGTTAATTTAAATAAATTGTCGAGGGAGATCATCATTTATATAAGTCTATACCATTTTTAATAAAAAAAACATTAGCTACATAGTATATTACAAGTACATGTTGATTAAATAGTAATAACTTTTAACGTTTGTATGTTACGTCGTAAGTTATATCTGATTGCTGTCATTACAGTTTTTATTACTCAACGGTGTTTACAGACAGAAGTAAAGTTGAATTATACTGTAATACAGAATACTTATTCTAAAGTATTTAAATATCATCTGTGAATCTTTTAGTGTTTAACGCTAGTGTTAACCTAACCTAACGCTGGGTGTAGGCGTATGTAGGAAAAACGTGACCATTACTTCCGATTTTCAAATAAATTTATAATATTCTAGCCAAATCCTGTGTAAGCCTAAGTAAGTATGAGGAAATAAAAATGGATCAAAAACCTTGTGTGTATGACTATAATAAATTAAAGACACAAATGTAGCTGTGTTCGATTAGGTGCACATACGCAAAAGTCTTTCAAGTTTCAATACATCTCGATTCTCTCGACGACGACGAGTAGGTACGCGAGTAGTGAGTAGATTAGTATGTGTGAATTTCGCTACTTTTGTGATTTGCAAATGTAAATGTGCCGAATGAACGCAAATATTGTGCATAATTGATATTATCGTTTTAAACAATAGTTTCATGTGAATCAGTGACTGAACTAGTTATAGCAAAGACTAGAAATAATGTTTTTTTGTGTTTTTAATTCAATACATTTTACAAAGTTTTCTTGATGATTATATACATTTTTCACGTCCATCACTGTGATATTATAAATTAGCGCATAAAATTACTAAAATGACTGTAACATATACCGGGGAAGTTGCTACTTGCCGTGGATTCGGCACTTTTTTGAAGGTTTTATATAGGTGAGTTATCCATGTTAAGTTATTATTTTAATTATATTAAAAACCTCTAGAAGCAGCGAATTAATTGTATAGTTATTTTCAATAAGTCTTAATTTATTTTCTATCTATTAATAATTTGTTTATTTTAAATATACAAGCAAATTCAGTTAATTTCCTCTTAATATTTTTTTTGATTTACAAAAGATAACTATATTCTAAAGTTCCAAAAAAGATTAGATATAGATATTATAACAGACAACGTCTCAGATTGAAGTTTATGTTATAATTCTAGAACCAGATTTTTTTACACTGTTACTTTTTAAAATGGTAAATTTATTCTCAAGTCAGGTTTTAGAATTTTGTTTTGATATCTAAAATGGTACGAACTTCGGCTTCAGTTGCTGCCCGTCTAAAAATTCCGCGAAATGTGTTCCAGCTAACCTAACGGTTAGTGAACCTGTGATAAAAATGTCCCTTATAGAACATTATAGTACATCCTTGTATGTCATGCATTGTATTGCATGTATTGCAATGTCACTGTGCCGGGCTGAAAGCGGCTACAAGACCTTCCCTTAATGGAGATTGGAGCACATCTTGTGCCACTGCCGGAGGGTGATTCGTACTTGATACTTGGACCGTATGTTTCTTATTTATACACTAGCTGTGTCCCCGCGGCTGCGTTTCATATATTATTCACTAGATTTTATTTTTTTATACGGGACCCTAATTTTTTTTATATTAAAATAAAGTAAAAATAATTCTCATAAATTCAAGAACTTCCACGTAAAACTGAGCATTGAATCGGATCTTATGATTTTTAATTTTTTTACGCGGAACCCTAATTATTTTCAAAAATTAAAAGTACCCTAAGTTACCCCAAGTAACTTCAGCTATCTTCCAAAGTAAATCAGTACCAAAGTATCTATAAAAGTCCCGTCAAAATCTGTCCAGCCGTTCTGGAGATTACCCGGAACAAATAGACAAAAATTTTAAAAATTTAAAAAAATATATATTCGTAACTATTTAGTAAAAAAAAATTGAAATTACAAACAGACTCTTCAATTTATTTATTAGTATAGATGAATCATGGCAAAAAAACAGACGAATTCTTAAAAAAATGTCGTTGAAGGCGATTAAATGGTGAAATAAATACATAGTTCACAGTTCGATTGGACCCACTTTTTGTAATAATTGTGTAAAAAATTACTACATGGTTTCAGAAAAAGGTTTTGTTATTTTTACTTTAGTGTCGATTCAAATTTCCGTAATTGGTTTGACTCTTGGACATGGTCCTGATATGGACATGTGATGCGCAGGGAGAAAGAGGATGTTGTAAGAAAGGTATTGGATATGAATGTGGACGGTTACATGGGAAGGGGAAGACCAAAGAAAAGATGGATGGACTGTGTGAAAGATGATATGCTTAGGAAAGGAGTGAATGCGGAGATTACAATAAATAGAGAGGAATGGAAGAGGAAGACATGGTGCGCCGACCCTAAATAAAAATGGGAAAAGGGTAGGGAGATGATGATGATGATGGTTTGACTCTTGAACTTCGTCCTGTACGCATCTAAAACGAAGAGTTTGTATGATTGGTTTGTTTACAAATTTACGTTACATTACTTAACACAAATGTATAGTTTGATATAATTTGAAACTTCTGTGCTCTTTGAGATATCACAATCAAATTAATACACATTAATCTTAAACCTGTAAAAACTTTATAGCGTTAATATTTCTTAATCAAAATTTAAGCTACGGTATAAAACCATTTTTCAGATTTGCGTCGGCTTAATTAACTAGTTATCTAAAGTTACAAATGAAGGTGTAAAAATCATATTATTTAATACAGCATATTTACACATTTCATGTAGTTAGAGGATGTAGTGCCGAAAATAGAGAAAGGTTTGCTTAGTTGGTTCGGACATGTGAAAGAAATCTAAAGAACAAGTTTCAAGAATATGATATCTTAACTTTGCCCTCCCAATACAGCTTCGATAACTTAATGCATAGTCGTAAAAATTTAGACAAGCTCGATCTAGTGAGTGATTGTCATAATTTTAATATTAGAAATAAAGACAAGTTGGCCGTTCCACGCTTTAGGCTAAGTAAGTCTAATAAATGCTTTATAGGTAATATTATTCGGTTTTACAATAAGATCCCAAGTAACATTACCGATTTACCTGACAATAAGTTCAAGTATTATGTCAAGTAAATTTTAACCTCAAAAAGTAATTTACAGGGTGGATCACTACGTGAACGATAGTGATGTCTGGAATTAACCCACATCTCTGTTCTTTCGCTAACATTGGTTAAGGCTATAAATCGGATAGTTTTTATATTAAAAAAAATGATATAAATTATATTAATAAAAAAAGAACCAGATCGAGTTTCTTGTGTTTTAGACGTTCATAAGCGCCCAGATTGATTTTATTTTTTGATGGATGACAAATATTTGACGAAAAGAATTTATAAGGCGAGGGTGACTGGGCACGTCAGTAAGGGTGGACCTAGGTGAACGTATTTTGACCAAACCGAGCACGAACAGAGACCACATCCTTCCACTTGCTACGATCCTGACACACGCTTTTAGCTTCTACTTCTTTCATAAGTACCTTCATACATGCTCTTCGGTTAAGGATACTTTTGAACTGGCCTTTCCAGAACGTCGTCAATCTGGTCGAGGTACGTCCGCTTGGGACTTGTCCAGTTACACTCACCTTGTAAATTTGTTTTTCGTCAATATTCTTTCATCCACCCTCTCTACATGTACAAACCAATTAAGCATCCCTTTCTGTATCTTTGTCTGCCTCGGTGGCGCAGTTGTATTACGGTGTGACTGCCGTTCTGAGGTCTCGAGTTCGATCCCCTGGTCGGGTCAAGTGGTATTGGGTTTTTCTACTCAGTATCATTCCGGAGTTTGGAATTTGTGCCCGATATGGCGACAGGCTCGCCCCCTGTCACATATGGGACGGAACGGCGAAATGTGGGTGGTGTAGTTCACTATTTCACCTGTGCCTAACCCTTCGGGATAACAGGCGTGAGCTTATGTTATATTATGTTCTGTATCTTTGTCACTACATCCTCTACCACACAACAACGGTCCCGTTTCTTCTCTATTTCTTACTTTATCTTTCATTCTCATACCAGCTATACTTCTTATCTATACTGCATTAAGCTGCTTTCAATAAATCGAAAGTAGAAAAATTATACTCTTTGTCAACATCCGTCATTATTTTCTTATCAAACGTGATCGTGATCAATCATAAACATATTGATAAAGCTATTAATGTGGAATTTGACCATGACGGCAGCAACGGGTCTAGAAAAAGGCTGTAAAAAAGGCACATCTGTAGTTATTAAAAAAAAATATATATATTTATTATTTACTTACATTACAGGACATTCTGAATACAACTCAAATATATTTGCAAAATGTTTATTTTTCGTTTTTATCGCCTTTAGTAGCGATTTGACACTACGCCAAGCTAATCATTAATTATCTGTTTTAAGGATGATTTAATGTTGAAACAAAAGTTTCGGTGACAGCCATAACACCGGCAGCAGGGTCTTTGAGAGCGACGCGGAGGATGTTGATCAATCCCGTGTCGTCTCTTCATATGCGGCAGATGGTACCGTGGGTTTTAGTAGGTATTATTTTTGCTTCTCGTCGGGGAAGTCCCACATATCCCCCCGACATCTCTAATACGGAAACACTACTCATAGGTTGGCAGGGGGCATGAGTAAATACATTTCCCACGTAAGAAAAGGTCTTTGAAAGCGTTGGCGCCTCGAGTGACGCATCTATGTAAGGTGCTACGAGCGGCGCTAGACACCCCTTACACACTGCGTCCGTGTGCGTGTGCTGCACACCCTGTACCATAGATAAAGCCGGCTCTACATGACTGGGTCTTCTCCCAGCCACCGATCTTGTATAAGGCTCAATTAAGTAAATGTTTTGGGTTTTTATACAATTTAACAAGAATGTATTCATTACTGTCAGTATTGAAAACGAAATTTTGTACTTGAAAACTAGTAACTTCTAAGTAATTAATTATGTATATTCGAATGAAGTCTATGTCAATAGAACTGACTTCGGAATACTATTTAAATAACAAATGTAAACGTAATGGTGTTAACACACGTACGGACCGGACCGCGGACATATTACGATGGGCGGTCGATTTTATCAGTGCCCTAAGTAAGGGAATCTTTTCAGAAAAAGATCGATTTTTTAATCGATTCGAAACTAAGTTGGATGAATCGATGCACAAAACATCGAGACCAAAAAAATCGATCATTAAAACTAATAAAGTATCGATTATTAAAGTGTCCTTTTTGTTTTCTATAATATGATGATCATCTGTAAATAGGCAAATATAAAACAGCTGAGTGTCGATTAACCTTAGTAGGTTAGATATTCTTCTTTTTTTGTTTAGTTGCTATTGACGACCTTTAGTACTGTTAATAAAAAAAACTGGGAAACAGTTTGTACAAAAATTGATGATTATAGTCTAATTTCGAGCACTGAAAGAATATTGATCTCTTGAACCGTGATGTATTGTGAATCGATTCATGAAATCGATCTTATTGAAAAATCTTAGTCTCCATTCCTACTTAGGGGACTGATGACCCCGGACGTTCGACACCATGTCCGCGGTCCGGTCCGTACGTGTACTAACAGCATAATATCCATTTACTAGACAGGAGCCATTACTAAAAAGTACTTTATAATCCACCGAGTTTTTTCTAATATAAGTCCATTAGTTGTGCACGAACGAACAGTCACATAGAAAGAACGTTTCTTTGTATAAAATATCAGGATAAAGATAGCAGATTTTTGTCAGTAATGCAGTAGTAAAATTAACAAATCTTCATCCTAATTGGAATAGTGTCGTTCTATATGTAATTGACTCAGATGAGAATCGTATAACAAATGTGATTGTAATTTATCCTTATCCGGCAACAATAATTTATAGCTTTTACGATAACCACTTCTTCTATCACGTATATTGTTTTCTCTTTAAATACTGATGTGTGAATACGTGATAAGCATACGTTTGGTGTATGATACAGTCGTTCTATCAATAACCATCAGATTGTTTGCTTTTCTTTACATCGACCTTGCAAGTTTGATAAATGTTATCAAAATTATAATTAAATGATGCATAGAATCCTCTAAAATGTATATAGTTTTGATTTGTAAAAAGATTTTATAAGTTATGGATGTTTTAAAAATTATGGTTATACAAATGAAATGGTGGAGGTAACAAAAATAGAAGTCATACAATAAAATATCTACTAATACATCATATTGAACTTAGGATTGCCTTTTGTAAGTAACAATATGGAACCAGAATAAATAAATATATATTATGTATGTACTAACTAATAGATATAAAAAAGAAAGGAATGCATAAAAATAAAATGATATCTAAAATATATTTTTTAAACAGTATTTTCTTTATATAAAATGTGCTTATAAAAACTCTAATAGATTCTTATTATTATTTATGAAAGCCAGTTGCGTCGTTTTAATAGCAACAAGGTTGTTAAAAATAAACATATTTTATAGGATGGTAAACCAAGTTCACATGTTGCGTGTTATCTGTTAATTAGACCTTTAGGAAACATAGGATTATTCCATGACTGTACATGCCATATAGAATTTATCTGTACTAATAAATGAAATTGAAGTGTCTGTTTGTCATATCAAAATAACCATTTTTTAATAAATACATATGAATGTATATAGGATATCTGTACCAGAAACACAATAAAAAAAATGTTGCCAGTCTATTTTCCAGATAATCTTCGGAAAAACTGGACGAATTTTGACGGGATTTATTTATGGCAGATAGTTGAAATTACTCCGCGTAACTTGGCTATTTTAATTTTCCAAAATAATTAGGGTTCCGAGTTAAAAAAATAAAACTGAAGAAAATGTGAAGAAAAAAACGATTCAATGGAAAACACAATCAAAGGATTATATTCCAATTAATATTTAGAAACTAATTACGCACTGAAGAATATATAAAAAGCGGGCGGAGCTGCGGGCACACAGCTAGTATAAATACATATATACATATTGTTAAATTATATTTCTTGAAACAATTGTTGTGTTTACTTGATTTACAGATTATAAAATGAAATAAATATTTCATTAAGCTAAAACCAGAACAAAGGTCGTCGGACTAGCAGATCAATACGACATTGTAGTTACAACAGATACTTATAAATATAGTCAATATACTTCCATGATGGTTTAAATTAAATTATGTTTCCACTGCGCTTTTGTATGTGTGTCTCGGTTAAATCCTTTAACTTATACTAGTAACCGACGGCATACAATGATAGAAAGTGGTTATATTCGCGGTAAAATAAGCGTGTCTAGTAATAATAAATCTGACGGAAACTACAGTGAACTTAATAGATTCGCTCTAATTTGATACGTCGCCGCGTCATTGAGGCTGGCATATTCAAAAACCATTGTTTGTAATAATTTTCGATTCGTATACTTAAAAAAAATCACATTATTGTGACTACGAACGGAATATCCCCGTCAAGATTACTGCTAAAAACATTCTTTAAAATTCAATTAAGTAAATAATATTAATTTTTCCATTTACAAATTACAGTATTATTTCAGATAGAAAATGTACATTGTATGTTAATATAATTATACTTTTGTATGTGTTTGTGTGTCATTGTTAACAATGCTAGTAATCATTAATGTTTACCGTCGGATCTTAGAGTTTGCCTTGTGTCACACTAAAAAGGAACACCATATCTTTGACTGGAGTGACGTTAATGATACGTTTTGTAAACAAAACAGTTCAAACAGGTGGGACAGCTGAGCTTATCATTATTACATCTAGTTTTTTAATGGAGCAATAAGAATAACTTAAATTACGTTTACGTCCTTATCCTACTTTTAAAATAGGAATATCAAATTTAAAACCTCTTTTTGAATTCGATATACACGGAACTATTTATTTCTTCTGCACAGCGCACCGAGTTATACTTTTTTTAATGTTTACCCAGCCAGTGCTAAACGTATTTAAAAATTAATATTGCAAATAAAACATTTATTTATCGAAACATTCGAATCTTTCCAATTGATTATCATTTTGATTAATTTATTTCACCGATGTTATTTTAACACACTATTTTGTCTATACAGAATCACGCTACGTTGATTTGTTGTAAAACATTTAAAATAACTCTTGTGACTATTCTTCAGGTGTTGATAATAAATTATAATTATTCTGATATTAAATCGAATGATAATATCTATCATTAAAAAATTGTAATCAAATCTTGTAGGTCATCTTTAAAAAAATAAATGATACAGTATTTTTATACAGGTACATTACGAATAAAGATTCAAAACATTACTTATGTAATGTTCTAGTTTCTCAACGAAAATGGACGTGAATCGATCATTTAATAAACATTGTGTTTAGTGCAGTTAGTAGATATCCAAGTGCTTTAGGCTTCTGACGTGTCTACTTGGAATTATTCACATGGCTACGGTCGCCGTTGTTACCAGGCAAAACTCATATATAATTCAGAACACCAATTGCACGTTCCACCCTCCATTAATACGGTTGTTGCACTTTTGTAACTAATAGAAATTTAGATTGTGGATTGTTTACTTTTTGGTAGGCATTTACAAAGTAACTGTTTTGTCTGAATCTAGAGGTGCAAGACACTCGGACGAAGATTGTAGGGGCCGTAAACCAGTTCTAAATCCCACGTATTATTTCATCAGGAATTGAGATTGTAAATAAAAACATTGTGTGCATTTTTTTCGTGGCAATACCTATTGTTCCCGTTGACAACTATCTCTCAGCTTGTTATGTGAAGCGTAATTTATTTCTTATATTTGTAAATTACGTTTGTTGAGTACATTGTGTTTGTACGTGCAACTTCTAGCAATCACTGATGAGTGAAAGTTATAATACAAAATTCAATTATTTGAAAATCACTACAGTGTAAGGTTCCAGATCCAATAAAAAACAGTCTATAAAATGTGAGGGAAATAGAACTAGATCGTAGACCAGTACAAATATGCTTAAGCTTTGATTATACTCTGATGCGTATATAAAATCAAAGGTTTACGACGAATATATTGTTTTAAATGTCATCATATGCTATAAATGTATTTTATGATTGTCATTATGACAAAATTTGTCGCAGTGCGACGATGCGATACTTCTATATAGAGAAAGATATACCAATATGGACAGGAAGTAAGAGAGGGTGTAATATGTTAAATAACTGTTATATGTGCACATTTCTGTATTAATTGCATATAAAGGTTATTAAACCTGATACAATAATTTAAATCTAAAGTTGTTAATTTTTTTCTAGTACGCTAGCTAACCTTTGACCTTATAAGTATCAGGTTGTTTTGCATAACTAATAGTGGACCATTCATAAAATACCTTCATAAATTTGTATTGCTTAGCGTGACCACATGTGGTGAAGAAACGACGTTCTGTTATACCTCGTCCTATAACACAGTTTGTAATTTGTTAATTTTATTTTTTCCCAAATGTGTTTCTTTAATTTCACATATAGTAGGTACTATAATATCGGATAGTCGCATTCACCTAAAGACTTTTAAATGTACTAATATTATAAGTGTTTTTATGAAAATATTAGGTGCTTCTGATGTGAAAACTTCTTTAGCATCGTTGTGATTTGAAAATTGATGAAACGAAAAAGTGACAATACGTTTTTGATGGATTTCGGATTTGTTTATTAAATTTTTTAGAGTGTGGTTAGCCCGGTGGACTCAGACGGTACGACTAAAAGGTCAGAGGTTCGAACTCAGGGTGGGTACACATAGTCTAAGGTTTCTAGAACTATTACAATGTGTGAATTTGCATACATTAATTTTTTTTTTCCTATAATTTATTTGTCTCCTTTAATTA
Organism: Samia ricini; assembly: GCA_014132275.2. NCBI lineage: Eukaryota > Metazoa > Arthropoda > Insecta > Lepidoptera > Saturniidae > Samia > Samia ricini. The sequence continues at coordinate 24,350,319 of AP028159.1, read as the reverse complement.
AAAGGCAATATCTTCTTAAAACGGATTGATTTTACAAGTTAATATTGGTAATGGTAGCTATATTAATCTATCCCAATAAATAAAATTGAAGTGTCTGTTTGAAATGTCATTTTTTTTTGATAAATAGATATGCATGTATGTACGATACCTGTACCAAAAATACTCCGTCGGTCCGTATGGTCGGCCACCGCCCAGTCATTCTAAAATTAGGTCACTCTCGTATTACTCTAGCACGTTGACTGTAAGGGTCAAGGACTATTACAAGCCCGGACGTTACTTAAAGGACCATCAGTCCTCACCCCTACTCGATAGTATCCCTGACGTACTGGATACAACTGCGGACACGGATCTTGCGATCGATTCCTTGGTTGAGCATCTCAACATTGGTATCAGGGAGACCTCGAAAGAGGTGCAAGCGGCGAATGATCGCCGCTTTATACTCCCTGTGTACACGTCATCAGTGACGTGAGAGCCCTGCTTACTCAACGACGTGTATCCGACTGAGGAAAATCGTGCACGCTTGCGTTCCTTGTGTAGAGGGATGATAGACCGTATAAATCAGTTCCGAACTAACAGGTGGAACAGTCTTCTCGAGGAACTGAAACCTTTCCACCTCGCGTACTGGAAGCTTGCACGATCAATGAAGACGGACGGTACCGTCATTAATATGCCCCCTTGGACTGAAGCACACGGGGTCTTTCACCTGCATTTGACGATGACGAAAAAGCCGAGTCCTTAGCCGTTAGCTTCGAGCAGCAATGTTCCCCCATGATTGATAACGCTGGTGGCCTCCACGTCCACGTTATAGAATCCACGTATCATGCTATAGCCGCTGGTATCCCGGTTGTTTCCCTCACACCTGTCTCCTGTAATGAGCTCACTTCAGCCATAAGGGCCTTGAAAAAAAAGAAAGTGTCACAGAATATGAAGTTTTGATTGATGGAGAACGAGTGGAACAAGTGGAAGTGTTTGTATACCTGGGGTCATTGGATACCTGAGATGGAAAGTGTGACCGTGATATTGACCGAAGAGTAGTGTTAGGAAATCAAGTGAATGGGGCCCTGCGTAACTTAATGTGCAGCCAGAATGTTTCTAAAAAGGCACGTTTCACAGGTCTTGTATTCAAACTCGGAGTTAGGAATCCCGAATACGCTAGAACTCATCTTACGGGATCACATTTCAAATCGTAGTTTCCGCTTTAGAATAGAGTCTTCTCTCTCTTCAGGCCACCCGATCAGCGCAGGAGTTCCCAGGGCTCCATTGTAGGTGAGTAAGGTTCATTTAGGTCTGTACGCCAATGATACGGTTATTTACTTCTCTTATAGAATCAAAATCAAAAAATTCTTTATTCAATTTAGGCTCTAATAAGGCGCTTATGAACGTCAAAACACTACCACCGGTTCGGAGAATAACATAGTCGAAAAGTGCCGACAAGAAACTCGATCTGTTTATTTTTTTATATAAATTTAAAATATAAATATACATATTATTTTTAAATAAAGACTATACAAATCATAGTCTATTAAAAAACTATTGTTAACGGAAGCACAGAGAGGGGTGAAAATACCAGACATCACTATCGTTCACGTATTGATCCACCCTGTAATAACCTTCTGAAATTAAGACATGCTTGATATGGTGCTAGAACTTATTGTCAGGTAAATCGGTAATGTTCAAAATCGGTCCCAGCGTTCTGGAGATTATCCGGAACAAACTGATAAGACTAAATTTTTAAAAATTGTGTTTTTGGTATAGTTATCGTATATACATTAATATGTAAGTATTTAGTAAAAAGTTGTTATTACAAACAATTCAATTTCAATTTTATTTATTAGGATAGATGAGAGTTATAGTTTATCGGCACCTGTCGGTAGCAGCTGCTGAGGGTAAATTATTATGGAATGTCCACGTGACTCGAGGCAAAAATAGAACTAGTGTAGCAAAAAAATTATGGCCTCAAGCGAAAAGTATTGGTGCAAGTATGTTAACTGTTTAGCACTTTTACGATAGTAACGATATTTTAATTTCATCCGATTTGTTCCACACATAAATATACGTAGTCGATAGTCCTGACGTCTCTATATCGAATAGAGTATAGGTATGCTATAAATTGTGTCATCGCTTTGCATACTATCTCACTATTTATACTAATAAATAAAATTGAAAGTGTGTGTGTGTGTGTGTGTGTGTAAGGCCAAAATTTTAAAATTCTGTCTTTTTTTTTTTCCCAGTAATCTCCGGAATGGCTGGACCGATTTTGCCGGGACTTTTTTTGGTTAGACGGCGGAAGTTATTACATGAAACTTGGGGTACTTTTGTTTTTCGAAAATAATTTGGGTTCCGCTTTAAAAAAACGAATGAAATTTCGAATAAAATCCGATTCAACGCACAGGTTTACTGAGGAAGTGTTTGTATTTATGAGCTGTGGTTTTACTTTATCTTAATACCGAGAAAATTAAAGAAAATAGTTAAAGAGTTCCGTATAAAAAATTATAACGCAATGCATATGGAACGCGGGCTCTGCCGCTGACACAGCTAGTATATAATATTCTGAGTGACCGCCAGTTTTCCCTAATGAAACTGCAAAAAATTACGTGTTAATAGAAATTGTTGATTGAGTCTTATGCATATCTTCATACTTAGTTACATATATATACTTACTATTTTACAAATGAGTTCACACATAACAGTAGTACTTAAACGTAGAACTCTTTACCCTATCATTTGATCGCTATACAATCAGCAGTCAAACCATGATTATCTAATGAGTACATTGTGAAGTATCTGATCTTAAAATGAGTACGTAGGTATTTTTTTTTACATTGAACTCCTTTTAAAATTGTTTACTGCAATGCAGCAATATGATATGATCGTAGTCAATGTACGTCTTATATAAGTAATGAATTGTCATGAAACTTTGTTTTATTAATACCAAGTAGTAATAATGAAGCTTCTTCGATTTCATCGTTTATTCGCTATATCTGTTTGTGTAGGTGTATTATACAGTATTTATATATAGTTCCCTATGGAACATATCAAAAGTTGTTAATACTAATTCTATCTCGTATTCGAGGACAAATATATGAAAATAAAATATGGCTAATGATAGCAATGAAAATAAAATACCATATTACATGTGAGAATTCAGTGACAGGAAGTTACGTCATCCTATGAGTTAGATTTTGAGCGTGTTAACAATAGTACAGTCAATAGTACGGTACAGTTAATATCTATGCTAACAGGATTTTACGTACTTCATTATCTAAATTATTACCATGTCATAAATTCAATGCGTTATATTCAATGTAATACTATTTAGTATCGTATATTTTTAGACTATTCATAAAATTGGAAAACTATGTACCTATTACTCCTATAAATTATAATTATAAATTCAGCGGAATGAAACGGTAATGAAATTCTCAATACAAAAATAATACATTTGAACTATAAACTTTAGTCGTATAATAATTATTTTTTTCTCCAATTATTCTGTTGTTAATGAGGCGATAAACATAAATAATTTTTATAATTGTAATTTCCCTGTGATATACCAAAAAATAAATATTTATTTACATTTACAAAACAATTTGTGGGAAATCCTGATTCTCTCGCAGTCTGATTACTACATTCCGTGACTCATAAAGTTCTGAGAATTATTTGAATAACCGGTTTCATGCCAAAAAAAAAACCAGCTGTACCTCAACGCTGCTTCATGAATTTATTGATTTCACATGTGATCTATTAGTAACGAAATAGATTAAAATTAGCTCACTTCCATTGCTAGTACAGAGATTTAATCTATTCTCGAAAAATACATTATTATACTTCTGCTAATTCTAAACTTATAATATTATTTGCCTCAAAAATTGTAAAACCAATGGAAATGGCGTTCACACAAAAGCCGAATTAATATAATTCAAAATAGAAATTGAAAATCGATTTGGCAGTTAATAATGTATAGACTAGGATAGACTATCTCTTGGTAGATTATTCCTTCGATTCTAATATATCGAGCGAGCGCATAAGGCACTCAGTCGAAAACGATAACTTGCGCAAGAGCACTAAGATGGTATAGCTTGAGCAGCTACCTGTTCAAAAATTCCGCGAAATTTGTTCTAGCTAACGTAATGTAATAAAAAAAAATAAAAAAGGGTCCTATACAGAACCCGTGTACCTTGCGTGTAATGGGCAAGTATGTATGTCCAATATGGTTAGTGTGATTCTAGTACGTACAGTGACATTGTATCGCGCTGACGGCGGCTACAAGAAGTGGCGGTAATATCCGGAATGGATGGGCCGATTTTGTCGGGACTTTTGTTGGTAGATAGCTGAAGTTACTCCGGGTAACTTAGGGTACTTTTAATTTTCGAAAATAATTAGGGTTCCGTGTAAAAAATTCAAACTCATAAAAAACTTGAATGAAATCCGATTCAATGCACAGATTTACGGCCAAGTGCTTGAATTTTTTTAGAAAAAAATTTACTTTATATTTTTACAATAAAAAAAATTAGAGTTCCATATAACAAAAATTAAAACGCAGTAAAGAATGTATACAAACACGGGCACAGCCGCGGGCATACCGCTAGTAATGAAAAATAATAGTAGAGAGTGGAAGTTCTGAAATATCCGAACGTAACACTATAAGAATTTTAAATGTGGTATTATTATTATTATTATTATCTACTTATCATATTTTCTTACGTCATTCACATCTTGCGTTGTAAAAATGTAATCTTATTATCGGTCACTGTCGATCAGGTTTAGTAAATTTAACTTAAAATACTGATCATGACATCAGACTGTTTTGCGACAAGCTATAATACATTAAAGCGAGATTACATTTGTCACGTTTTATATATTTCTTACCATTAATACTTTCTTACAAATCTTCTTTATAAAAAGGATTACGATTAATCTTAAGGATTATGACTAAGATAATTGTTTCAATATTATATTTTGAGTACAAACTTAGATACTATTAAAAAATAATACAATAGAATAGCGAGATACATTGTGCCCATATCGCGTGTTAATTCTACTCCACACGTGAATGCCATTTCCACTTCGGAGTCAAGGTTACATTTGAATGTTATCAAAGTGGTAAAACTAAATGTTTAGTCAATTGTATTGTAACAATTCGCGACATCATCGTGTATTGTTTTCTTTCTACACCTTTGTGTAATACTTTAAAGACGTTAGCTTCGTACACTAAATCACATTTGTATACATTTTTAATTATACTACAAAGTATCACCATATTGTGATGTTCGGAAAATTGTACAAGTTGCTTCGTACCATGTGATGATCGAATGCATAAGAAATTAACATAATAGAAGATAAGTCCAGTGTATAAAATAATTCACTGCATTGTGTAGGAATATGTAACATCATCCTTGCTTTTCCGACATTTGAGGAATTAAGGATGCTTTACAAGATGTTTATGGTATGGGGTGACATGGTCAATGTTTGATCAAACCCCCATAAATTACAGGAAAAAAATACGTTTTGTATTTAAAAATTATAATTTACACATTGTATTCCTGATTCGTATGCTATATTATTGCGGTTTGAATATAGTTTATAAATTGTAACTTTTGTCAAAACTCTGGACGCGTATACGGTAATATGATCTCATAGATTATTCTGAATTCACGCTGCTATCAGTCAATTTTCGGCTTTTTGTATAAAAATTAAATTATTTTGACTATTTAAAATCAAATAAAGATTGTGGTTTAACGTTAGACTATAAAAAAATAAACGATACACGATATTAAATACCATTAAGTACTGAATCGAATTCTTAGTACGTAATAAATAAGTTATTCGCGAAGTTAAACATTTCGATAAGTTTGATGAATTTAACAATTCAGTTTTTTGTACAATTATACAAACATTACTCAACAAAGTAAATATAATACGTCATTCATCAAACATCATCCGCTTTTAATTATTTCCGGTAACATAACAGTGACCGATAATCTTCATAACTCTCGTCAATTAACATCAGTGCGCTGTTTATTATGTTTAGCACTTTTTGTGAAATAAAAAAAAAAATCAACAATACTTCAATAGTAATATTCAACATCGGATTATATGCATTTGCATGTTTGCATATGCAAATGCATAAAACGCTATTTTTACCGCGTTATTGCATATTTTAGTACACTTTTAATAAAAGTGCTTATTTCAGAAGGTAAATGTGTCCATCGGGAGTACAATCATATAAAGAGTAATTGCCAAACCTAGGACTAGTACTAACCTCTGAACCCATATTAACGGGGTGGGGAACTTGGTTGAAAGCTCTATTGTTTTATGCTGAGAATTTTAAGGCCATAAAAAAGTCGTTGGTCAATTTGATAGTTCAGAAGCAATTGCAATTGCAATTGAATCAAGCCAGCTAGCATTCGAGGATCCTGTAATTAAACGAAATTATTCAGCAATATACCCGACGCTATAGAAAAATTAGAATCTAGAAACCTTTCTCTATGCAAGTCCTTGGAAATATTGGAAAAAAAAATATTGAACAGAATATCACACTTCCGAGTTCACTATCGGAAAAGATCGGTGGCAAATTAAATGCAATTCTATATAAAAACCCGGGTCTTGAAGAAATAAAGAAAATTAACGCATTTATCAACGGTACCGGCCAAACTGCCTGGAGAGGTTTCTGCAGAAATGGCGCCAAATTTCAAGTTCTCTCCGGTAACATCAGTTGACGTAGAGAGGTCATTTTCAGCATACAAGTTAATATTAAATAACAAACGTCACAAGTTTACTCTAGAAAATGTAGAAAAATGTTTGATTGTATATTGTCACAAGAATTACAGCTATTAATATAATAAATAATAATAATAATAAACTTTATTGAACAAAGGTTACATGTACAGAAAATACTAATGTGGGTATCTGCACTGGCTACAAACCGTATCGCAGATATCATAGCACAATATAAAGGTACACTTAATAAATAATAATATAAATAATGTGAAAATAAACGTGAATTCAAATAATAAATAGTATATTCATTATGCATATTTCGCCCATTTTAGCGCATATTTGCATGCATATTTTGGCAATTTGATAGTGCATATAATTCGATGTCTAGTAATAACTTTCAAATTATCCCAAACATAAAATTAATGTAAATAATGAGCACACAAGGTGACCTTAATTAGCAATTAACTATATTATACTATGTATAATTAACTATAGCTATACTTACTACCCTTTCCCAGAGTTATGGCCATGGTAAAGAGGAAAAAATATTGTCACCGCGACCCTCAATCCTATATGTAAATTACAAACCTTAACTAATGTAAGTCACGACCATCTTGTTGAACGAAGTGTGAACATCAAATAATCGTTAAACCCCGGTTGACGATTCTGATCATAAGATGACGTAATATTTGCTAAAACGTTTACGATGGATAGAACAATAAGCATACTAACGAAGGACTATCACCTTATTAGTATTCTAACGGGTATATTATTCGGCACACTCGCTGCTTATGTAATGAGTGCATCGTCATGCACTCTTTTAGGCAATTATCAAGGAGATTGCATCGCCGTCAAAATTAACACGAGGTCTAACCTTGAGAGCGCGTGAAGTTAAGTACTAATAACTTAAAGCAATAACAGTAATCAGTGTAAGGTCGAAATAATATTACAGTATTTCTCGTGCATATTATGAATAATGATTTAAAAAAAAATTAAAATATCAAAATTAATTATCCTGCAGGCTCAGAGTGGATACTAGTTTTATATTGTTTTATGTTGTATAGTGTTGAAATTCTGTTATAACAAAGCAAGACTAACGCAGTTCTCCTTTATGCACAGTGAAACATTTGTGGTTATTTTTCAGATGGCGAGGGAGCATATACAAGCTTGTCTGGTTGGACCTCCTTGTTTTCCTACTATTATATTATGTCCTCAATTTGACATATCGTCTACTTCTAGATGAAAATTCTAAGAGGTAAATACAATTGTAATATTTACAACAATTGACCTTACCGCATATTTATTTACATGTTACTGTAATCATTATTATTATTATATTGACAGATGAGAATTATATTATTATATATAACACTACTAATAAGGTTTTTCCTCAAAGAACATATTGGTAATTTCTATAATTGACTTAAAGTTTTTTATCTATTTTCCATTCAATACGGAAGGTAAAATCATATAGAGATGTTTTTATTGCGAAACTTTCCAATTAGACGAGAATATAAGATCTAGTTGTACAATGTTACCATTGCTTAAAATAATTTAAAACCAATTCTATATTTTTGTTCACTATACTACTCTATAAAAAAGTACTTGGAAAAGATAAATAATACATAAAATGTTAGTTATTCATTCAAATTTACTTTATCGCCTTTAAAGTATGCTCTTTAAGAAACGATACACTTACGCCAACGAATAGTCTAATCGTATTTTTTTGGTCAAAAAATCGTTCACAATAGTAACCTTGTGGGAAGGCGTATGATAATACGCAAAATCAAATAATTTTCTTTCCAAAATCAGGCAAAACGGCGCATAACGCTCAAATAATATCCTTTATTTACCGTAAGAATCCGTTACCGTTCTTACCTTATGGTAAGAATTCCGAGTGCACAACACCGCTATAATCAAAGAACTTAGTACTGTTTAAAATATTAGGGGTCCGTATTAAAAAGAAACATAGTGAAGAATATATAAAACGCGGACGAAGTCGCGGGCACACAGCTAGTCACTAATAAAAATATGAAAAAGGAATTTTTTAGTGTGAGTAAGTTAATCAAGGTTCGATGTAAAACATTATAACAATACGTATGCACCTAATAGCTTCCGTTTTCATCATTTGTATCTCAATGCCAAGTTTTTTTTTTTTTTGTTAGTTAGTAGGTAACTATAATGATTTAGACTCGGCGTGTAAATAAATAGGTATGTAATAAGAGTTGAAAAATCTGTATAAAACTTTTGTATTGGTTATGCAAAGTGAATGCATTAATTATGGTACAAAAATGCATGTAAAAAATCACAACATATCAATTACAATATGCATCAGTTAACATTTTTCTGCAATGAGATTATTGAATTTCTTATCTGTACTGTAGACCATGAAAGGAGCGGACATCGTAATATAGAAACATGATTATATTACTGGCATTTATGCAATTTTACTAAAGATTAGCTGTGCGGCTGCGGCTGCGCCCGAGTTTCTTTTGTTCTTCACTCCGTTTTAATTTTTTTATGCGGAAACATAATTGTTTTCGAAAATTAAAAGTACTCTAAGTTACACCGAGTAACTTCAGCTATCTACCAAAAAAAGTCCTGTTAAAATCCGTTTAGCCGTTCCGGAGATTACCCGTAACAAACAGACAGACAGATAAATAAATAAAAAAAATGTATTTTTGGTGTAGATATCGTAATAAATTTATATGTATTTATTAAAAATATGTTATTTTGATATTACAAACAGACACTTCAATTTTATTTACTAGTATAGTTTAAACTTTGTTGTAAATTGTTAGTTTAAATTTTGCCGCTTTTAAAAATTCACCGACCTAAACCCAATTATCACTCCACTGCGCTAAAAAAAGTTAGGTTATATTAGTTTAGTTTTAAAGTAAATACTGTTTGTACTAGGCAATTAACTTATTCAAATAAAATACTTAATATAATATTATTTATTAGTATATTATATTTAAGTTATAGTATAAGTTATGTTATTTTAATAACATAATAAGTTATTTTAAGTTTTTCAATCTTACATTTTAAGCATCTCGAAAACTATTATAGATACAGAAACAAACCACGGTTCATTTTAAATATTAAATTATTAAAAACCTTGTTTTAGTAATATTTTGAATTTTTGAAAATCCTCAAAATTAATGATGAATATCAAATTTTTGGCAATTTGTTATTTGTTACCTTAAATACCTTTGGACTATTCTTAAAAGATCCTAAAATCTTTAAAACTGTGTTTTTGGTTTTTTTTTTTAAATATAAAGTTTCGAATTTAATTAGATTTTTTTTTTTTTTTTGCTTTTCTCCATTTTATGGAAAGTGAAGTTCAGCAAACATATTATTTTGTAATGTTGACGGGTAAAACTTTCATTTATTGATATAATAACGTGACAAAAAAGCATCTCCAACATTTGTATTTTCATTTATTTGATCAAAGTTTTCTAGCGGAATCTTTATGTTTTGTTATGTAAGTCGGGGTATCTTTAACTCCATTAATTTCGAAATTTCGAAAATAGAAATTCTGAAATTTGCATATCTTTTGAAAAAAAAATTTTTTTTTCCTTTGGTAGAACTTGGTTATATGATAAAAGAAAACTTCCGACCAAGATTTGTCCAAATTGAAAGGGGTTGATTCCAACTATTGGTCAATTTGAGGTATAATGAACCATAAGCATGCCATTCCATCCATCCATCCAACCGTAAAGGCGTCCCCACTGTTGGATTTGGTCTCCCCGCTTGGCAGGCGGGTTGGCGATCGCAGTAGGTGTTTGTGGTTCTCGGAGGATGCTGCTGCCCATCCCCTGGTGTATCTCTTAGTCGCTTTTTACGACACTCACGAGTAGATATGGAGTGGTACTATTCTTCTATTTATAGTAAAAAATTGTATGTTATTTTATAAATACGATTTTAATTTTTCCCATTTTCCATTCTGTGTTACTAATTTAACGGGAATAATATTGAACAATAAGATTTAAGTTTATATAACATTTAAAACAAATTGTAAATAATATATATATAACTACTAAATATTCAACTACAATATTATGTACTCATATCCTGTTACCAAATAATAACAACGCTACTATGTAATTGTAACTTTTAAGGAAATAATAATGTATCACATGAGAGTTGGTAATAAATAAGCTACCAGCAGTATTGTTAAAGATAATGAAATCAGAAATGTATTAAATTACTAAAACGTATGACACCATTGTACAAAAATGGATCTGAAATAAAAATCTTAAACCTAACCTAACGACTTCTTTGCAGGATATTCGAAGGCATTGTGAATTACTGCAGCATGCACGGCAACGTGATCCCTTTATCATTCGTATTAGGGTTCTATGTCACTGTCGTTATGAATCGTTGGTGGAACCAATACACGACTATACCTTGGCCTGACTCCCTCGCCGTCTTCGTTTCGGCCACCATACATGGACAGGTGAGATAATTATGGACTGGCCGTTTTAATTTGTAACTTTAATTGAATTTACAGTAATTTATTTTTATCTAGACAATAAATATACACTACGCCACGAGCATGAGCTGTCGGAGGCAGATTCAAAATGTGCGAAATTATCGCAGATTAATTTACACTTATCAAAGGAGCACGTGGCACACCTTACAATTTCGTACGTCCTACGTTACAAATTACAATGTTGAAGCGTCTTAACTAATCTTTTCTTTAATATTTCCTACTTTGTATGTGCATGTATACTTTAGGTATAATTTAAATGAGCGATAATGTGCCGCTTTTGACGTTATAATTACCATTACAAGTGAAGTAGACTCAATCTAATCGTTGAATCTAATATTATTTTTTTCGATTATCTATTAGAATACGCTGATCGAACCTTAGGTTAACTTTCCGCAATTGCTATCGTAGAATAATTCATTTCATAATAAATGTATTTGTCATGAACTCTTATTAATTGTAAAATTATTAGGAAGTTATTAAATGTATCCACTTGAGTTAACAGGATGAGCGCGGGCGTCTGATGCGACGAACAATCGTGCGTTACGCCTGTCTGTGCCTGACAATGGTGCTAACGATGATCTCACCACGTGTAAAGAAACGTTTTCCTACACTCGATAACTTCGTTGAAGCTGGCCTGTTGAATGACAACGAGAAAACAATACTCGACAATCTTAACCAAAAGTTTCCGAAACCCTCGAAACATTGGTATGTTTTACATCCGTCTTTATTCTATAAATCACTACTTTATTAATACAGAAATAGATTGTGCTGTGGCTCTCAATTTTATTTTACATGTATCAACAATTGTAATGACTGTTATTGGCGTACTCATACCATTTAAAACATAAAAATATAATTAAAATTTGAAGAGAATAGAAAGATGAGCTTAAAAATGGCTCATATTTAGATGTGCATTAGTAATTACCACAGAAAGTGAAAGGTGCAATAATAGAAAAGATTAAATATAAAATCACGATACGTTTTAAATAGTTGCCTAGATAAGAGTATTAATTACGGTGTATTAACAGCGTCTCGTTTTTTAATCTTTAGTAAATCTATAATGAAACTCGCGTGTGACCTTCACGATACATCACGAACTGTACCTACACTGTTATCACTTAAGATTGTATAACTGACTAAATGATAGAATTCGAGTGTTGCATTCTTCGTTGGTTTCAGCAACGTTATCTAATCAGAGCTCGTGCATATTTTGGAAATGTTAAGTCAACATTCATAATAGAAAACATATTTCCTACGTTACCGTTGCGTTGTCTGCCTTTACTCTTTTCATATTTTGATTATCAGTTATGAATCATAGTAGTTAAATTCATTCACTTACGTAACATGTTTAATCATTACCATAAATGGCAACAGAACATTACGTATGTCGCTTTACATAAACTTAAAAGGAAACTGACTAATTGTCATGTATGTAGTTTTTGTTTCTCACTTATATGAGCTATATTTACAGTGATAAATAAAAAAACATGAATTTAAATGTTTTTCTGTATCAGCGTTCTACTGCATCTTTCACAAATAACACTTATTTATTGTAAACTTCGATAGTAGTTATCTAGAAAGTAAAGTTCCATAAAGCCAAAACGCAACTCAAATCAACTTCATGGTGATATATCATTAGATAACTTATTATCCATTTTTTTTGTTAGATAAGCTAAGGTTACCCATCCTTCTAATTTCATCATCGCCACACTGCCTTTGAGTTCGCTCCGTCAATATAGTGCCCTAGAAATCATTTTTGTAATTAACTCCCTAAAATATTTTATACTTGAGACTCTCCCCAGCTTCGCACTAAAATATAGCAACCTCTAATTTTTTTTAAATATAGTCAATGCTACTCACTAATAGTGTAGTTTTGTACAGGTGATAGAATTTTTAAAATCGATTAAGTAGTTTTTTACTTATCCATAACAAATTATTTCAATTATAAGTTGTAATTTCTAACTAATTGGTCGATGTAGAAATTATTTGTATTCGTTTTCCGTAGGTTACCAATAGTATGGGCTACCAGTATAGTCACAAGGGCCCGCAAAGAGGGTAGAATAAGGGACGATTTTGCAGTAAAAAACGATAATAGATGAATTAAATAAATTTAGAGGGCAAGCTGGACTTCTCCTCAGTTATGATACAATAAGCGTTCCGCTCGTATATACTCAGGTATGTTTCCACTGAGATACATAAATATCTCAAAGAGTCCAAATTTATCTCATAAGAATCGAAAATATATATAAATTGTTTTTTTTTAAATTATTTTGTATTGAAAATAACTTTCATATACGCGCATACCTATTCGAATAATATTCAGAATTGAAGTCTTTTATTACAATACTCAGGTTCTTACTTAACCTTTTAAGGTCTCCTTGGGTTGTTTTTGCATAATATATTTGAATTAACAATTCTTGTACCTACATTACTAATTTCCATAATTTCTTTTTTTTAAATTATAACTCGATCTTTGTTTAAAATAAATATTATAATTATTTATATTTTTCCAGGTAGTTACCATAGCCGTGTACTCGTATTTTATAACCTCAGCACTAGGTAGTCAGTGGATTGATAATAAACTGAAAGTATCCCGTAGCGATTCGACCGTTATAAGTAACGTAGACCTTTATTTTCCGATATTTAGTACATTAGAATTCTTCTTCTACATGGGCTGGCTGAAAGTGGCCGAGTCGTTAATAAACCCATTCGGCGAAGACGACGACGATTTTGAAGTCAATTGGCTTATCGACAGAGATTTGCAGGTCAGTTTATTTATTTACTTTTTTCAAAGTGTTGTTTTTAAGTCCTTTATGCTTCTTGCTAATGGGTTTTAGATGCATTGTGGCAAGATTTATTATAACTAGAGTTCGCTTAGTGTAGCTGACATTTGACCATAATCTACACTTCTACACTAATATTATAAAGAGGATAGATTTGTATTTTTGTTTGAAATCCCACGGGAGCGGGAACTACGCGAGTAAATTCGCGGAGAGCAGTTAGTCATTAGTAAAGTTTTGAGGAAATAATTTACAAGGTTTTCTTATTAATAACACTAATGGACGTTAATAGTTATTAAAGAAAAAAAAAAAAAAACATTTGAACTTTTTCGTAGTTTAGAACGACTGTTCTGATATCAGGAGAGGCTGAACTGTTTAGTCTTTGCCTATTTATATATATGTAAACACAATGTTGAATCTACAGTATAGATAATGTATGAACTGAATTTTGACATTTTTGCTTTTTATTTTTGTAGTCCAGATCAAGGAAGTAGTTAGCTGTGATAAGATATTTTTATTAGTCGGAATATGTATTATTACTGATTATACGTATTTTGCGATTATAAAATCTATATAACTTCTATAAAGAATAATCAATTAGTCACGTTTATATTTTGTTAAATTTTTTGTTGACAACAACAAGTGTCATATGTACATATTTTTTATACTGTATAGGATCAGTACCTTGACCACAGTCTCACCTGATGTTAAGTAACGATGTGGTCCAGGATGGTATACATACTAAGCCTTGAAGTACCGGCTCTCAAATGATGCTGCCGGAACACACCTATTGGTATTTGGCGAAAGGTTTTCAAACTTGAGAGTGGTAGCTACCCAGGCGGGCATTATTAGACAATGCTATGGCATTGGTGGTATGCCACCATGCTATGGTTTCCTCACAATGTTTTCCTTCACCGAAAGCTCAAACTGATTTTAAAGTCGGATAGGAGGGTTCGAACTCATGTCCATTGTCACGGAAGCGGCCGCACTGCCAACCGCGCTATCATCGTTTCTAAATTCTATAGGTATCGTACATGATCGTGGATGAGATGCATCACGAGCATCCGCAATTGATTAAAGATCAATATTGGGACGAGGTGTTCCCGTCTGAGTTGCCATACACTATAGCTACTGAGAACCAGCGCGAGGAACATCCCGAGGCGTCCACAGCTCGCGTTGCGGTGCCGGTCCGACAACGCAGTATGGTGATGGTCGCCCCCTCATCCGTTAAGATCGACGAGATGGTTCCATCCAACACCGTGAGTTACAAGTTCGCACCGCCGGAGGTTAGATTCGAACGAATTATAAGCATGCTGCTGCACGCCCGGATTTGGTGCTTGGCAGTGTGTCGGTGTTAAGGGTTGCCAATACAATATTATGTTCATTTAACTTATTCTGTGTTTTTCAGTTTCTTTGTTGTTATACTTTTACAATGAAACTATACTGTTTGTTCCTTATTGGGTCCTATACAATCTTCAATGATCATCATCACTCTCTATAAAGATTTATAATATCATTTTCTTCAGAATTAATTAATTAACTTTATTATGTATACGTAATTTTTTTGATCAAAATTATCGTATATTACTTCTTGATAATGTAATTCCGATAAAAAGAAATAGTGATAATAATTTATGTCTGTCATTCTTCTCGGTACTCAGGAAGTTGGTTTATAAATTAGGTCTGAGATATATGTTATGTTGTACTGAAACTATTTTTGGCAGCCCTTTTGAATGATTAACATTTACATATATAAAAAATATAATTTTATATGATATAAATAACCTCTTCGTCAACGTAGTAACATTTTGTGCTACTCGTAGGGTATTTATACTATTATATAGATGATTTTATAATAACTCCTAAGTATACCAGATAACCAATAAATAACATAAATAATCCTGTATTTCAAACTTTTAAACTAATATAACATACAATTGGTGAGAACATTTCCTAATATATATCATTTTATGGATGACTAACACTTCTTTGTAACAATTGTCTATGTTTTCTTTATACTTTTTGAATGTTCTTGAATAATTTGCATTCGATGTTTTCAATGTTACTTCTATTTGTTAAATGTGTGTTAATTTATGCAGATTTCTTGATTGATGTTTCTATTTTATTGCTGTAAATATTTACTAGCTGGATTCCTCGTTCTTTTTTTAAATTAATTTTATCTTTTTGTGATGTTATTCCTTTTAATTCCTATCACTGTTTATTAATATTTTTAAAGCAAAGTTTAGTTTCTTTTTAACAAAATAATTATAATACTGTACTGTCGTTTTTCTTGATCGATGATATTGAGCATAACACATAATATACGTATTAACCTATTAACCGGAATATGAATTCTGGAAAATTAATACAAGAATATATTATGAATATTATAGCAAATACAAATGAACGACGATGCGCAGTCTGGTATTCACTTTATGGTCCACCGTGGTAGCACCAAGCGGAAAAAGGAAGACAGAAACTCTATGGGTTCCTCGAATTCAATGGCGTCACTGCAACAGACGCCGATGAATAGAACCAATTCAGTCACGTCCATGTTGAAGAGATTATTCTCGAAGGAGGACCAGAGACAACAACCAACGTCCGCTGCCAACCAGACTGATAGCGGTATGTTCATACTTTATATTATTTATACAACTGTTATCAACATCTATGTATTTATATATTACATCATGAATTATATTAATTTTGTTACTTTAATTTATACAATATATTTTTTTTATATTTACAAAGAACAATACAAATAGAAATTTAACGTTATTTGTTATCTATATAAATTTAAAAATAATTTGAATAACAAATTAAACTTTCGGATTCCAAAAGGGCAAACACGTGAAACACACGATTATAAATATATGGCCAATGAAATGGTTTTGATAACGTAATACATGCTAATGATTTTTTACTGATATTTTATCTGATAGTGTGCATTTGTACATTTTTATGTGTGACTAACTTCACTGTAATTAGTAGGTTACCATACGCACTCGATTTATAATCAACTAAAGATATCACGGATGCATGATATGTTATGATGATGATGCGATTTTTAGTGTTGATTTGGCCAGTAGTTAATTCAAAATTTATCATTAAACCAGTTCATTTTTTATACGGTATAGGCTCAGTGGTTTGACCACAAACTCACCTGATGTTAAGTGACGATGTGGTCCAGGATGGTAAACACACTATAATAAGCTTAGTGATACTGGTTCTCAAGTGATGCTGCCGGAACACACACCTATTGGTATTTGGCGACAGGTTTTCAAACTTAAGGGTGGTAGCTTCCCAGGCGGGCATCATCAGAAAATACCCTACCAACAAGCTATAGTTTCCCCACGATGTTTTCCTTCACCGAAAGCTCAGGCCAATTTTAGAGTGGGATATGTGTGGATCGAACCCGCGTCGATTGACGCGGAATCCGGCCGCACTACCCGCTGCGTCATCATCGCTTGAAATATCCCTATGTTTAGCGAACTACCATAAGGACAGGATAAATTGTAACTTATCATAAGGTACCATTTTGGTTACATGCTGTCATAAAAACGGATAATAAAAATAAATTAATCCCAAAAATATGGCCCAAACTGATATAAATAAAAAAATAGACTAATTACATAAAAACATATTTATATTGTATAAGTATTATACTTTTACATTATATTTAATTAGTGAGTTAATATGTCGAGTACCCATACAAATAAGACAATAGGAAAATAATGGAAGGCTGGCGTAAACGCCAGGTAAGTGCTCAAGGGGTTAAAAATCTGTACTTTTATCGCTAAAATACTTCCCTAAAAAATCTGCTTACTGTCAGATTTTCTATTTTTTTTTCGAAACATTATATAATAAAATAACTAAATGTAATATATAAGCTTCTAGGTGAAATAAAAGTTTTTGTAAATTCTTAGAATATATAATCGCGTCGCCATGAGTTAGTTTATCATTGTGATATTTTATAAGTGTATTAAAGAGGTCGCCTCATTGATACACGTAAATTATAGGTACTCTACATCTTCAGTTAGATATGATTTATATTCTCATTTCTATGTTATCTGTGAATGACGTAACGAATGATTTATTTTTCACACTTGTCGCATAGTGGATATTGAATGACTTTTTATTATTAGAATGCAGCCGATTCTACATTCTTCACGGGATTTTTTAACATATACAGTTTTATGTTTGGTGATAAAAATATCTTGTAAGAAAAGTGACACTTCATTTGTTTTATATGTCACCGAAAAAGGGAACATTTTAATACTGCGAAAACCATGATAATTGTATTTTGGCTAATGTATATATTTCCAATTCAGTCCATCTTCAGATTGAACGTTAGTTTTATTCGATCTATATAGGTCACGAATTTAGTAAAATGATAAGGAAACTTACATCGAAAAATGCCATTAATTTCGATTAGAATAAAATAAGAGCAATCGCATAAAAGGTGATGTTCAACTAGTTTAACTTTAACAAAACGAAATAAAAGAACTGGTTAGCGATGTTACACAAAAAATGCTTCGACGTTTTTTTGTCCATCTAAATGTGACAATGCGTGAGCAGTATAAAGCGCAAAATATAAATCATAATCGTTCGTAGTATGTGAAGACAAAGTGATGTTGTTATTACAGGAACCCGGTTTATGATATCAGCAAGTAATCCTACACTGAACAAGCCGGCTACTGCAGGCGGTAGTATGAAGATAGCCAACGAAGTCATAGAAGAAGTCGATGAACAGGCCACGATCACTAGTATGGCGAAAAAACCGGAAAGCAGGTATTTTAATCATATAAATAATCCAAATATTTTATGTACCTACCTATATTCTTCATTCAAACATATGTACCTACTACAATACACACGTAAATATCACTTAGTATAAATGTGAATACAAATGTATTAAATACATATTAATTAGTCTGTTTGTCGTTAAGACGGAGCCGCGAGACATCCACACGTACATATAAAAAGTGTGTATAGGCGTTTACCGAAAAAAAAATGCTATACCGCGCATTAACGTCAGCTGACGTCGCCCATCTTGGAAACCCAAACACTTATCTTGAAAAAAATTTGTTTAGTTTTTACTATATATTTCTTTAAATAATTATATTAGTCTGGCATGAAGTAATGAATCTCATTTTTTGTTATTATTAATTATATAATTTTGTTCAAACTCATAGCTGTGCAAATGTATTTAAACTTTATTTCTATTTCGGCAAGACGCAAGTTTCGTTGTAACTTTGTAAGGTGAATGCTCTTCAATAAGGTTTTTTTTCAATTTTAATGAAATTGTATTGTATCATGTGTTACAATATATTTTATTCGAGCTAACTTTACAGAGATTTTATGTAACTGCCTATTTTATTAATAGTTTATAATTTTGTTTTTTTGTTATTATTGTTTTGTTATTAAGGGAGATCAATTTCTTTTTATGGAATACAGAAGAGAGTATAGTTTTTTACAAACTGATTTTGGGTGTACAATTTTACGCATTCACGATTGCCATTGTAAACCGTACAATCTGGCAAAAAAAAACCAATGAGTAAAATGTTCATTGTTACTCACCGGTTATGATGTAATATTCGATTTATCACAATTATTAGTAGCGCTTCGTGTAACTAATACGAAGAATTCTGTTGTCATTGGAGTTTTAATTACTTGTAACACTAATCTTGCTTGAAACACTTTTGACCTGAAGGACCTTATCAGTTTCATCGAACTTTGGATTTAAATAGCCTCCATATTTGTGTGACATGATACACATAGAGCTTTGTAATTATTGTTTTTTTTTTTGTAATAAATTTTATTTTTTATTTCAGGCCCACAGCAATGAGTTTATTCGCTCAAAAACCGACAGCACCAAGCGACCCAGTTAAGGTTCCTTCTCGGAATTCCAACCACAGTTCTAGTAAGTGCTATATACTGATTGTACATACTATTCTATTTACTATATATTTTCTTCGCACAGAATAACAATTTAGTATGTTACATTTAAATAATGTATAAAATTGAAAATAAATTATTTATTGTGTATGGTAGTTTCGTATATGGTATACATAATTATCTTTATAAATATGCACAGGTTTATACAATTAATAAATCAGTTAACTGACAACCCCGTTGACTTATTAACGTTACAATTTGCAAGCGGTCATCGAACCTAATTATTTTTCAAGTTTAAATATTTAAGCTTTAGCTTGGCGCTGATTGTACTTGTTAACTATTGTCTTGTATTTTAGTAGTTAACTGATATTTTAAAGAATGTTTAAAAAAAATGCTGGACTGTACGCCGGTGGATCATATGGTACATATTAGTAGAAAGGGTCGATTTAAAAATAATTAATTGTATATTTGAAGACGACACTCGGTTGTGTCTCGGTCGGCGCCGAACGAGTGGGAGATGCCGGGGAGGGACGCGCGGGACAACGGTAACGTCGGTGACAAGAGTCCCGCCGTGCAGTCGCTCGACGCGGACGCGTCCTACACGAGCGTGGCGGACGAGCGTCGCCCGCGACTCGACAGCGACGTCGGCGCGTCGCTCAGCGCCGCCGGCAGTCAAACACTTCGTAATTATGACAATTCTGTATTACCCACAAAGCCACCCCACACGTGATTTTCATGCATTACCGTAATACGCATAAAAATATTCCTGAGCGACCACTGCACGCTTACTTCCATTACACTATTTAATAGGCATTAATGATACAATTGCAAAAAGATCCTATTTTTGCGAGTGATCTTTTTTTATTATTTAAGAAATAAAAAATGTAGGGTTTAGCTAGGTTCAAATTCCGTGGGAATTTTATACTATAGGTAGCGGCCAAGCCGAGGTTCGAACCCTTGTGCTACTTACCTCTTTGCAGCGAGTGCCTTCAGCCCTCGACCCAAAAAGATCGGAGAAGCTGTAAAGGCTCTTCCGGTCAACAGAATTAGCTAGGTTAGAGAAAAAAAATGCAAAAAAAAAGATAAAGAGACTTTTATTTGGTCTGTTACCCTGTGTGTATGCATTGCATCTCTTTCATATGAAAGTCCCTACGCTACCTTAAATTCAACTCTAGCTACGGCTCTGCTCTGCACACACTACACACAGATAACAACATAGATTCTGTGAGGGACCTTAATATCTGTTTATTCCCTTGACAACAGCAAATTACGTGAAATGTATGTTTGACGTAACAGTCCAAGTCGACGTCCATATCATTTTGTTGGCTTTGGGCTAACTAACGTTCTCCTGTCTGCGTGCCTTAAGCGCTCACCACGAAAATTTCGGTAAAGCTATACATAGCGCTTTCAGACGACAGCCTTTAATCAGTTCGTAAACTGCTATTTTAAACGTTTTAGTGGACGAAGGTGACGGTGAAGATGAACCAGATTTGGACGATTTCGATCGCTTGCGCAGTATACGCGAGCAGCATCGCCGCGAGAAACATTTACAAAAACTTATGGCACGTTCAGTGAGCGCGCAACAGGTGACGATTATACTTTTATCTAGTTTTGAAAATTAGGATAAAAACAAGTTTAGAAATTTTGGTCTATCATGTTATAGTCCTTGTTTTTAATGTATTAACTTATGTTATTTTAAGTTATTAACAGTATTATGACTCTATATATTATGTAATTTTGAAGGCGTACTACGTGATATAGTGTATAAAAAATAATAACAGAGCGTTAATCCTCAAATCCTACCAAGAAATCTCTTGGAATGTTGGAGCAATAAAGATTTTAAAGCGATGATGGTGCAGTTGGCAGTACGTACGGATTCCGCGTCAATGGACATGGGTACGAAACCACCTATCCAACACTACAACCAGCCTGAGATTTCGGTGTAGGAAACCATAGGATGGTGGTAATTTTCTAATAACGCCCGCCTTGGTAGCTACCACCCTCAAGTTTGAAAACCTGTTGCCAAATATCAATAGGTGTGTTCCGGCAGCATCACTTGAGAACCAGTACCTCTAGGCTTAGTGTATTTACCATCCTGGACAGCATCGTCATTTAACATCAGATGAGATTGTGATTAAAGCATGAGCCCGCCTATACAGTATTAAAAAAAAACATTTAGTAAAATAGTGTATTATTGTACTACGGTTGGATGGATGGTGTATTATTCGTAAAATTAGACCTAAAGAACTTGTATTCAAGCCATCAATAAATTATAAACAGAAACAACTAGAACTGACTCGGTACTGAGAATCGTGGTTTCCATATTTCGATTTATCTCACTAAGAACTAATGCATTCAAATGTAACGTTTCTGTTTGAAACTAATATGTAACGTTACTTTGTATTTCACAGCGAACAGGAAGTGTAGAATTAATTGATAATGACTTACTATTAGAAGATTTATTGACGCAATCGAGGGCCTTAAGGAAAGAAGAAAATAAGAAAAACGACATTAAAGATGAAACCACATGACACAGCCGAAGTCTCATATTTATGTGGGATTAATAAATATGGACATTTCAGTATTAGAAATTGTGATACATTTACTTTTTAAGTACAGCGAATGTTGTAAACAATGGTGTTTAACATATACAATTGATAAAGTAAACTAATTAACTAGTTAACATATGGTTTTTTTTAATCCCCATATCCATAGTTTTTGAAGTTAAAATTTCTTTAGCGGTGTTGAGCGATTCTCGGTAGGGATTTTTTTTTTTATAGATTCGCGTTACCAATGCTCTGACGTCAGCCTTCAACATGCTACTGTATGTCAAGTATAAGATGGCTTGTAAGTGCTGGCGTAAGTACGTATATAATTATTAATCGGAGCGCCAATAGATGTAAAAACCAGACAAATGTTAAATTTTAGGTCATGTTAGTAATATCTTAAACAAAAGAAGTTGAATCAATTATTGGTTAATTTCCTTGTAATTATTTTATCTGTATCGTAACAAACTAAAATTATTTACATAAAAGAACCTTCAGAGATACCAAAACTTTTGGAGTAAATGAAAAAAAAAGAGGAAATTAGATAACCAATAACACTTGGATGGTATAACAAAATGTTAAAAGTCAATATCGTGGTTTTAGTAATGGATAATCACTATAATTGTTTTTCTGAAATTTGCAAAAAAAGAAATATCAATTGTGTATCTTTATAATATCTAAATAACTGATAGACACGGGTTAATTTAGGCTACTTTTGCTTTTCGAAAATAATTAAGGTTCCGCGCAAAAAACATAAAAACTTATGAAGACTGTGAACAAAATATGATTCAATGAGCAGTTTTACTGGAACGTGTTTGAATTTTCAAGAAATATCTTTGCTTTCTGTTAATAGCAAAAACAGTGACCATCGAAACTCTATTTTCTTATGATTATTGAAAATTACGTATTGAATAATTATTCGGAATACAAAATATATGCGGGCGGAGCCGTCGACAATATGAATAGATGCTGATAAGAGTGTCAACTCACAAAAACAAAAAAATCGAGATTTTGACCATCGATGAAACTATTGATATAAAAATCCATGTAATTTTACAGTTAAAATCATAATCAGTTTGCTAATTAAAAGTACCTCTTGGTTTATATTTGTTGTAATCATCCAAACATGTGTAGTGTCAATTATTACTTTTATAAGTATTATTAATGATTTTATCAGATTTATAATGATCTTTTTACTATATATACTACATATGCTTATTTTGAACTTGATGCAAATTAAGATTTTATCAAATAAACAGTCCACCACAGGGTCGGAAGGGCTTGGGTGGTTGATCACAAGCCCAGGGCCCGAGACTAGATGATGTTAGATAGGATACTATCGGAAAATACCGAGATACCCAAATTAAGATAAACAAAATATAAAATTGAATTATCAACAATGTAATAAACTATTAGGTATGTACATTAGAACATCTAAAAATTAAATGTCGTTTTTTATCTATTAATGCCTATGAAACAATGTAAAATATAATGCATTACGCTATAATATGTCTAAATAAGTTGATCCTATAAAAAGCTATTGCCATTCAGAATAAAATTCAAAACTAGTTGGCATTAGATGGCTTACTCAGGTGCAACCATTTTTCGAATTCTTCTATTCCATTTCTCTTTAAATGTATGAACGAACTCTCTGATCTAGTTTTACATTTAGTTCACAAGAGCTGGGACCTAGCTTGCACGAGCTTCCTATCCTACAGTTGCAGCAAGCCAGGTTCGCACAGGCAAATGCCACCTTGTCTATATGGCTAGTCTGATGCTGGTCCACCAGTGATGTTTATAATGACTACACTATCTTTTTCATTTACAAATTAAAACATAGATTGACATTTACATATAGATTAATAGCATATTTTCAAATAACTTTTTTTTGTTAAGGGATTTGATTATTTAAAACAAATGATTATTAAAGTATGATTATCATTAAAAATACAGTAAGGGTTTACAGAGAATTTATTGTACTTAAATCCAAAACATAAAAAGCTTACAACTTGAGCTTAGTTCTTCTCCAGTGACGCCTCTTAGCATTGTAACTGAAAGAAGAAAAAAATCATTTTCTAAATATATTTCTAGAGAAAAATCTGAAATGTATCAATGATTTTGTAATACAATAAACTGCTTCTCTATAGTCATTAAAGGTTGAATTAAACATTGTAGAAATAATTTATTTAGTTGCAATTTTATAGGTGATAGTAATATTGTGTTCACAATATTTTGATATTTAAAACTGCAAACTGTTAATCTATTTGTATAGGTTTCTTATTAACAACATAAGAATAAAACATTTGAAATAGAAATACAAGCATATAAATGCTTAAAGGCAACCATAAGGTTTCAAATTTTTTTTTACTTTTCGACATTCTGACACGAAATATTAATGGTATAATGGTATGGATCACATAGTCCACTAGTACACACCTAAACATATATGTATAATTTAAAATTATTACACTCAATGATTCATTCCTCTCTTACAAAACATATTTTATGATATTTTAAATCATTGATTTACAAAATTAATGACAAGTTTAAAAACAATTGAGATTAGTTACAAAAGATAAAGTAAATTGTTTTCTGTGCTAAATATTCGTTTTACTTTTTGTATTAATTAAAAACTAATTTTATAAAAGTAATTATCCTGAAATAAAGAAAATTCAAAGGTAAAATGTACAAAATGGTTTAGAATTTACCTAATAGTGGTAAACATACACAAAAAAAAGTAACAATAATTTATCATACAATGTTAAGAGATACCCCTCTTAGTATTTCCCACGTTTTAAAATTCATGTAGATAAATTGAAAAGATCCTTCATAAGATTTAAATGGAACAAGTAAATACATAACTAATAATAAAATATGTTAAAGAATGTTGGGGAAACGCCTTATAACCGTAGTTAATACAATAAAAGATGCTAATCAACACACATACATACTATACATATTTACTTTAAATAAAACAGTAACTTACCGGATTGTATTCCCTGTGCGCATTCTTACCCATTGTGGAATAGGTCTGTTTTGTTTCAGCTTCTTAGCCAATTTTCTCTTAATAATAAATGTCTTATGGGCCGACTGAAAATTAACAGAGAGAATTGCAGTTATTAATTTATGAATATACGTAAAGATTATTGAAATATTAATAGATTTTATCACAACTTATAAACAAACCATTTTGTCGCAGCTGTCAAAACTAAGTGAAAGAAATAGTGTTGCAGTGTTGCCAATTGCCAACTATTTGTGTTCAATTTATTGTACTTTCGTGTAAAAATAAACAATCTGGAATTCCAAATAAAAAGTATAATTTTCTACTATTTGTAAACATTGTTTGTCTTTGTAGTAGAGACGATCACTTTGAGCACATTTACTAATAAACGATGCCAAATGTTCGAACGCTATTAGTTAATGCTATTAATATTAGAGCATTAAATAAAAAAGTTATTAATGTTAGGCTTGGCTGTATAATTTAGTATTTTTACTAGAAGTACTACTAAGTAGTAGAAACTTAGTTGATTTGTAAAATGTGTTAGTACATTGTATTAGTGTACAGCGATTCTTTTAGTAGTTTTGCTGAAAAAAAAGTAGCCACGTTGTTGCTCAGTCGCTGTTACTTGATGCTTGCTTAACGGAGGGTGCTTGACACAATTTTGGTCTGTCAAGTAGTCGTCATTGTTTTTAGTTCATTATTTTGCAGTATTTGACTATGTATTATGTAACTTTGGTGAAATTTGACGTGATATAGTGTAGTTATGATATACAAGTGTAGTGAAGTGAAAATAATGACACAGAGCGTGAATTCTGAAATGTCCCAATCAATCCCGTTGTGGTCGTAATAGAAGACTACCTTTTTGTTTCCGCCATTCATTTATTAATAGTGTTCCTAACGTGTGACTTGGCTGCATGGTCTATTAGTATCTTTGTCTTTTCCTTAAAAAGGAGTAAATGGAACCAAAAAAATAGATTACATGTTATTTGACAGCTGTGCTTGACACTTGAGAGTTGACAAATACAAATGTTTAATTTGATCACTAATGCAAATTATTTAAAAATGTCTAAATTCATAGGTTTCTTTAGTTTTAAGAAATTATTAGAATGTCGACAAATATCTACTAGAATAACATCAGAGGGAAAGGAAGTTCCTAGAAGAAAACACTTAGAAAATAGAATTACACTAATAGGTGCTGATAATTCAGTTAGTATTACAGACCTTAAGATTGCACAAAATTTATCAATAAAACGTGAGTTAAAGTTAGTTAAGATCCAAGATGTAGATGCAAAAACTAGACGGCCTGTTTATAGGTATGTATATATTACCACTTTAGGACATGCAGATGATCAATTTACAATAGTTTAGTATTGCAATTAACAGATAAGAGTACAATGGTTGTAGTATTTTTCAGGTTAATGACAAATAGTGAATATCATACAGAAGAGCTGGAAAGCAGGAAAGAAAAACAAGTTGCAAGGCAAAATAGCTTAACAAAGGGTCAAAAACTGGTAACACTGTCATCAAGAATAGGTGAACAAGACTTAAAGACCAATGTGAAGAAAATTACTAAGTTATTAGAAAAACAATATGAAGTTAAAGTTACTATAACAGGGGATGGAGAACAATCATCAGATAAATTAGTATGTATTTGCAATTTACATTATTTATTTCTTTCAATACACTTGATGAAGAAGCGAAAGTATCATTGAAATTAATCATACCAGACACACTTCGTACTTCACCCCAATTAGCATGGGACTTACATTATTGGACTAGTCTATATTTATGTAGGATACTAAAAAATAAACAACAATATTGTTGAAATATATAATTTTACAAAATTTAATATATTAATTCCACAAATTAATAATTAAGAATTTCAATAAAATAAGAAATAAATCAGCTTTATTAATCGGTTAAGCACCAATCTGGCTTTTACCAACAATTGTTTTCCTATTGTCAAATTTTTTTTGGTATGTGAGCAATTAACTATACTAAATATTGCATGCCAGAACTATCTATTAATTGTTCTTAATGTTCTCATAGATGTTTTTAAACATATCCTTTTCTTTGCATTTACATTTTATAATTAATGTAAAGGTTCTAAAGATAATTAAATAATGGTATGAATCTAAATAGATTATTACATAATTTAGACTTTTCATTAATGGTTTATGTTTATGTTCTATCTTTTCAAAAGTAGTATGTCATTAAAACAAAAATTATTGTTCATTTTGTCAAACATTTTAAATAATTTAATAATACAAGTAAAACTATTTTACTATTTTAATGTTGGAGAAATTTTAAACCCCTTGAGCACTTACCTGGTGTTTACGCCAGCTTTCCATTGTTTTCCTATTGTCTTATTTTATGGGTACTCGACACATTAAATAAGAAACTTGTATTTTTTTTATTTATATATATATACCCTACTACAGTAGTGTTATGTTACTATCATTTACGGCCAAGCAGAGGGCTGTACCATTTTGGTAACCCTTGTGCTAATTACATTTTTGTGGCTGAGTGCCTTCAGCACTTGCCCCCAAAGTCACGGTGAAGCTGTAAAGGTCCTTCCGGTCAATAGGGTTAGCTAGTTATAAAAAAAAGTTACTATCATATTTTTATTAAGATGATAAATAATATTTTATTTGCATTATTTTGCATATTAACTATGATTATGATCTAATAGGGTCTTTACTTTTTTTTATTTTGGTGAATCCTAAACACATTCTATTGAAAGTTTTTGTTTTAAATAAATATTTTTTATTAAACAGGAATAACATCAATATATCACAAATTAAAGTTGATAAGCATAATTTGGATTGTTTTTTTATTATGTAATGATCTTATACATCAAATATTTTTATATTTGCTTTCATGGTATTCTTGATTGCCATTCTCAGATGTGTGAGAGTATTTAGCACTGGGTAGAAATACCAAGTATAGAAGTTCACAGGCCCACAAGTTGGAAAGAATGTACTTATTTAGAGTTAGATTTGGTTAATAATTGTATTTTACGAATTTTTTTTTTCAGGACAGGATATATGCAGTAATTGAAAAAGATGTGAAATCAATAGGAAAATTAGTACAAAAAACAAAAAAAGGCAACAATTTAAGGTTTCAGTTACTGCCAGTCCGAGAAAATAGTTCTCAAGCAACTCAAGAAAATGATGTGAATCAAAATACAAATGATAAAGGACCACTGTGACTAGCCGTCTGTGTAGTTGCTATATTAATCACAAAATATGTTTTATGTAAGAAAATGTATTTTAATAAGGAGAAATCAGATAGTAACAAAAAAACCAGTTGATTGTATTTGATATATTATTCTTTTTTTTGATTAAATTATGTTGAATATTTTAACTATGTAATAGTCTAGAGACTGTATATAATCTTGTCAATCAATGTCAGTAATTATTTAACTAAAAATGCATCATGTAAGCTTGAAAGGAAAGTATATGTAAGTGTAGCTGTCACACATGAATGGTGACTGATTGTTTATTTAACTGTGGTAATAAACTACAACTAATCAGATGATATATATATCTGTGTGCCCCAGCTGGGCCCCCATTTAATATATTTTTCAATGCTTAATATAGTTTTTTTTTTTATACGGAACCTTAATTATTTACCAAATGTTTTTTGCTACGAACTTAAGCAAACATATTTCTCACAAATTCGAATACCTGCCAGGATGCCAGTAAAATTATTCCAATTTTTATGAGTTTTAATTTTTTTACATGGAACACTAATATTATCGAAAAAATTATTCCTAAGTTACGCGGACTAACTTCAGTTATGTAACAAAAAAAGTCCCGTCCAAATCGGTCGAGCCGTTCCGGAGTTTAGCAGGAACAAACAGACAGACGTACAAAATTTTTAAATATTGCATTTTTGGTATAATATATATACATTCATATGTATTTAGTAACAAAAAAATGATTTTGATATTGCAAACGATACTTCAATTTTATATATTAACGACCTCAAAATTTTATTTTCTTTGAACGATTCTATATCGCTATGGGTCTGTTATCTTCCATTATACATATATGTTTTGAAACAGTCTACGCTATTTTAAACATAGGAAGCGGCCAAGCCGAGGTTCGAACTCTTGTGCTAGTTACCTTTTGCGGGGAGTGCCTTCAGCACTCGCCCCTAAAGTTACAGTGAAGCTGTAAAGGCCCTTCCGATCAACAGCATGAGCTAGGTTAGGTAAAAAAGTTGCTTTTGTAGGTGTACAACAGCTCGCGGTGCATGCTTGCGATCCCGTGTTGCCCCTCGTGCAGCGGTAGAGACGGTCACTCATATGGTTTTAGTGGGTAGTCGCTAGGGTCTCCTTCCCTGGTGTTAGTCCCAAACACCCTACCTGCCCCCGCATGGGAGGACGGTGCCTAAACGCATTTCCCTATGTAAAAAAGGTGTACAACAGCTAAGTACCTGAGATTAATCCTGTGTATAGATTTTAATCCAAGCTTATTGAATGACTATACTTTGACAATCAGTAAAGTAGGTACAGTAATTACTAAAAAAGTGTATCTACGAGGATGCTTTTTTATTATGTTCATAACTTGTCACGTAAATGAACAATTTAATTAATTAATAAAAAAGTATGAAATAAAAAAATTAAGTATTATTACACAATCCATTTATTTAGTCAGTCACATTACGTTTACATGGAGTAACATGAATCATACACAAATTTATTATTCTAGTTAAAAATAATTAATTAAATAATGGAAGAACACAAATATACATTTTGTAGATATAACTATAACATAAAGATTTACATATATCAGTTGGAGATATCACAGATGTTTTAGAGATCTTTAATTCTTAAATGGTAAGAGATTTACATAAAAGTCTATAGGATAATCATATTTATTGCGTTTGTGTTACATCAAAGTTGTGCATGGATTATGGGCTTCATTATACATTATACCTTTTCGGTTTTGTTAGAACAAATGTGATATATATATATATTTTGTATTTACAATCTTTATAATTGTTTTAAAAATAATCAAAGTTATTTTTCTTACGTAATAACTTCAATTAGTTGTAATAACCTATTTCATAGTAAAAACTTCGAGTAAATTCACAATCCTTGTAAATCATGTGGCAAGAGAAATAGAAAAGCAAGTAAATGTTAGAATAAATAAGTAAGGGGATAGTGATATTGCATCCATGTTGAGTAAAAAAAAAAAACAAATTTACCAGCTTTTAATGTCAAGTTAAGATTAAAATAATAACTTTTACAAATATTCATAAAACTTAGTTCAAATGAATGATGAAATGCAATAAATTAGAGTGATAATAATGATGATGAGTTTTTTTCTCGCAAAAATCAATCACATTAATAAAACATCCACACTTATGACAGTCTTTCAGGAGATTAGGACAGTTTTGTTAATATAATAGCTGTGGGCCTGCGGCTGCGCCCGCGTTTCATATATTCTCCACTTCGTTTTATTTTTTTATACGGAACCCTATTTAAAAAAAAATTAAGTTACAGGAAAAATATTTCTCATAAATTCAGCACTTGCTCGTAAAACCGTGCATTGAATAGGTTTTAATTTTTTTACGCGGGCACCTAATTATTTTAGAAAATTAAAAGTACCCTATGTTACGCGGTGTAACTTTAGCTATTTACCAAAAAAAGTCCCGTCAAAATCCGTCCAACCGATTCGGAGATTACCCGGAACAAACAGACAGACAAAAATTTTCTTTTATGGTATAGGTATCCTGTATACATTCATATCTATTAAGTAAAAAAAAAAATGTTGACAAACAGACACTTCATTTTTATTTATTAGTATAGATATATTCTCTATTTACAATTTACCTATATACATTGTACCTATATCAATGGGATTGAGTATTATATTATTTACAATTCAAGCTTATTTATATTGCCAAAGAGAAGCACCCTCACATAATTTGATAAAAAATTACATCATACTTGGTTGCGTTTTTGTTAGTACGAATTAAGTTAGTTTTCAAATACAATTAAACGTTTCATTTTCGATAGTGTTAATTCAAGTTCCTCTGCTTTTGCACTAGGAATGTTACTAAAAGTTATAGAAAGTAGATAATACGTGGTTGAAAAATATCAAAATTCATACAAGACACTGTAGTGATGTTGCGTCTGTGAGATCATTATAAACTTGATTTATAATTTATGTAACTCATTTAATACATGTCACTATGTCTATCAACTATGTAAATATAGTTGGAGTCCATACTTAATTGTGTGAAATATTTTACGTGTAGACGACATATGCGTACCGATCTCGTTCTGCCAGCGGTAAGTTAGTGTTGAGAGTTCTGCCCCACGTATTTTATGAGAGGTGAGACGGTGCCTACTACTGGAGCAGCGCGCACTGCATTTCTTACTGCTTTCTATAACAACATAAAACATATATTGAAATATGTTTTACACACTAAAACTATTTATAAGCATGCAACGTATAATTTCTGTGATATAAATGATTGCGACAAGTTGCAAAAAATAATTAGGATACAAAAATTATAAAATATCATGCAGACATGCTTGTAGAGAGTGTGGTAGAGAGATTGCAAAGATTGGAGATTTAAAACGTTTCAACTTTTTCAAAATGTTTATTTTTTCCTTACGTAATACCTGAATGAGCCTTTATTTAGCAAACTAAATATTTAC
Source organism: Samia ricini (assembly GCA_014132275.2). Taxonomy (NCBI): domain Eukaryota; kingdom Metazoa; phylum Arthropoda; class Insecta; order Lepidoptera; family Saturniidae; genus Samia; species Samia ricini. Next base: position 24,318,200 of record AP028159.1, on the reverse strand, counting down.
TCCTGAATAGTGATGGGACAGTTATGTGATTGATTTGCATTATCGATAAATACGTAACCGTGTGGCGCAGGCTAAGTAAACTACAATACCCATATCTTCCTGTGGGTGTCGCAAAAGGCGACTAAGCGATAAATCAGGGGATGGGGAACAGCATCCTCTGAGTACCACAAACACCTATGATCGCCAATCCGCTTGCCAAGCGTGAAGCATTAAATCCAACATGATATATTTTATAAGTATATAATATTTTGATGCTATCATTTGAGTACTGTAAATTATATTTGAATAGTTTTAAGATATACATACATAGTTCGTAAACAACATAATATTCTTTTCTATTAAAAAGACGTTTTGTTTTTTCCTATTGCATATACACCAATGTAATGTATCCTGCATTCTTTTATTTCCTATAAATTAAACACTGACGTTTAACAACGAGATAAGTAAAATATAAACTTTAACAATTAGCCAGATTGGCTTTTTTTATGGGTTCGAAAATATTTAGGCACCCATGAATTGGCACGTTCTTGCGAGTGAAATTTATACTGTTGTTAATTACTGGATTGATGTTATTTTATACCCAGGTTACATAATTCTTATTTACAATCATACTGTAAGGAGATTAAATACTTAGTTTAAAGAAAATCTTATTCCTAAATGCTTGACTCATGTTAGTACCTACACCAGTGATTCTCAGCCACTGTGCCGCGGCACTTTTGTGTGCCGCCAAATTTCAAAAGTGTGCCGCCAAATTTTGCAATAATGTTAATATTACTAAATTATATCATTTAAAAAGAAAAATATTTATGCAGTGTGTTGTAGTAAGTAAATATTTTTTATCTTTTTCTTTGTGTGCCGCCAAATTTTGAAATCGTTAAATATGTTCCGCAACAAAAAAAAGGTTGAGAATCACTGACCTACACTCCTAAATTCAGTCACCGATAATCCAGTTATTGAGTTTGTCTATAGTATATAGGTAATTTATACTAATAAATAAAATGGACTGTCTGTTTGTAATGACAAAATTACATCTTTTTACTACACAGATATGAATGTATATACGATTCCTGTACCAAAAATACAATTTTTTAATTTTTTGTCTGTCTGTCCGGGTAATCTCCGGAACGGCGCAACGGATTTCTACGGTACTGTTTTTGGTAAATAGCTTAAGTTACTCCGGGTAACTTAGGGTACTTTTAATTTTTGAACATAATTAGGGTTCCTCGTAAAAAAATTAAAACACATAACAAATTGATTAAATTCCGATTCAATGCACAGTTTTACGGGCAAGTGCTAGAATTTATCAGAAATAATTTTACTTTATATTAGTACTAAAAAAATTAGGGGTTTTATACGAAATCAATAAATTAAATCCAGTGAAGAATATATGAAGCGCGGGCGCAGCCGCGGGCACACAGCTAGTTTTTTTTTAATGAGATTTGTTAAAATTGTCAGTTTTTTCAAAATAATTAAGAGAAAATCCATATAACACCAGATCAATAATTTGCTTGTAACCAGTTGACATCTATATCATTATTAAGAAAAAAGTAATTATCAAGTAGCTGCGTGCCCGCGGCTGCGTCCGCGTTTCATATATTATCTACTGCGTTTTAATTTTTTTATAGGGACCCCTAATTCTTGTTCTACAAAATGTAGTACTAAGATAAGTAAAGTAAAAATATTTACAATAAATTATAACACTTGCCCGTAAAACTGTGCATTTAATTGGATTTTATTTATAATTTATGAGTTTATTTTTATACGCGGAACCCTTAAAATTAGAACTACCCTAAGTTACGTGAAGTCATTTCAGCTATCTATCAAAAAAAGTCCCGTTAAAATCCGTCCAGTCATTTCGGATATTAGCCGGAACAAATAGGCAAACAGGCAAAAATTGTCAAAATTGTACTTATTTATGGTGTAGGTTTCGTATATACATTCATATCGTTTTAGTAAAAACAAGAAATACTTTGACATTACAAACAGAAACTTCAGTTTTTATTTTATTAAGATTACTTTCATTATACCGAAATATGCAAGTGTTTGGAAATTAGATGTATGATTTAAATGAAGATAACATCAATGTTAATTTAAAGCAGCGTTCATAACGATCACCCTCAGCGTTTCACATGCAAAATTACAATCCATAAAGCTGTTTTTTTTATCGTACAACAATAATAATAACGATGTTATTCTTATTAGTATTCCTTTAAAAAGCGTTAATATGAGAGGTTAGTTACTCGTCGCCATTAAATTCTCTATTTGCGATTTCAAGTTTATAACATTATTTATTATCATTAAAAAAAAACAATCATTTTAATTTTTCAAACGGTTTTTGCTTATATTACTAAATAAACGCAAGGGGCCATCCGAGTATTACATTAACACAATTTTGGACATTTTTGATACCCCACAACTTAAGCATTGCCATAATAAAAAGAGTAATAGTAATAAGTTAATATTGTTTACGTAATCAACGTTCGGACTCCCTCATCTTAAAAATACAGATGAAATGAGAATAAAGGAGGCGGCTCCTTTATGAAGTCGGTTAAAATTAAACAAAGCATAGATTCATTGATGATTACGTAATACTTGCAACAGCCACTAACGATAATTTGGGTGATCACACTAATAGATCTTTCTAGGCAGTAGCCTGCATAGCCTTGTATAATAATAGAGAATAAAATGGCTGCGATGATGAAACACACCGTGTTACCCATGAGGGAGGATCGCCGTCGGCCCGAGCGACGCTTGCGCCGGCACCAACAACGGCGGCCTCGTACGCGCCCGTACCCGCGACTCTGTGAGCGTCCCACCTCGCGGCGTGCGCCTCTCACGCCTTCATGCCCCGCGCTGCCTACCACTGCTGGCGTCGCCCTGCTTGTCGTCGTCCTCAGACCACCCCCGCTGGCATTACCAGCCTCCTGCTCCGCCGATCGATCCGCTATTATGTGGGCTGCTAGATCTTCAAGCGGTGACTCCGAACTGTTCGACGAATATTCAAAATTAAAAAAGTACTTTTTATAGTTTAGCTCCTGATAAGGCTCTATCGAACGTCGAAATACTGCCACCGATTCGGAAAACACCCGTCACCGAGAACAGTCGGTAAGAAATTCGATTTAGTTTTTTTTTTTATATGTTTATTTTTAATGGAAAAATAGAAGTTTTTTAGTAGATGCCCAGAGAAGGGTGTCCTTACCAGACATCACCATTGTCCACATAATAATCCACACTATAATAAACTATTCAAATTTGCTAGACATGTTGCCTGAACTTATTGTTAAACCATCACTAGATGATAATGCGGCGAAAGGATGAAGGTTCAGTTAGTAATTTAATTCGATTCCGCGTCGATAGACGTCGATTTGGACCCACCTATCAAATTCTTTAATGATCCTGAGCTTCCGGTGAAGAAAAATGCCCACCTGGTTGGCTATCACCCTCAGGTTTAAAAACTTGTTTCCAAGCACCAATATATGTGTTCCGACAGCATCACTTGAGAGCCAGTATATTAAAGCGCTGAGTGCTGAGCCTATACGGTATATAAAATGACAATCAAGGTAAAAGTCTACGTCCATCGACGCGGAATCCGACCGCACTACCAACAGCGCAATTATCACTTCCGTGAGTCTAAACCGTATACTAAAATAAATATGTTATAGTACTTTAGATTTACTTGGGATTACTTAGTCGTTAAAGACGGAAATCGATATAATTTACTACAGAGTGGTAAAGTCCAATATAATATAAATAATCATGTGCCATGGTCACATGGGGCACTCTTATTTATAAGTGCGCGTACTGTAACAGCATTGCTTACTTTTACTGACAAGGGCCAGGGTGTCAAAAGTGACCAAATTTTTGCTTACGCAATACTTAAACGGCCCTTTTGATATAAAATTGGTAAGATAGACACTATAGGTATAATATACCATAGGTATATATTATATACTATAGGTATATAATATACACACTATATTTAATGGAGTCTGCGCAGTGTTCAAGAGGATATGCGATCTAAGACAAATTTGAAAAAATAGGTATTTTAGAAATCTATCGCAATCGCGTTCCGAGTTAGACGAAACACGAAAGGGATAACTGCAGCTCTGGCTGAATTTACCTATGCAAAATTGACGAAAACATCACTTCGTATTCCCCTTTTACTCCTCCAAAATTGGAACGATTTTAACTTTTCTTTCAATTATCGAATAACAAAAACTTTGGGTAGTATGCCTCTACGTTTTGTTTTTATTCATCAAAATTATTTGACGGGGCGCCTGATAGCGACGGTAAAGATTGTGCATTTTCTCTGATTTTCAAAGGCTATTTCCTATAATTAATTAAGGGATAAATCAAAACGTACTGGCATGGCGGTGGTGAATATATTTTATATGGTACAAAAATATTTACCATAATGCTATTATTCAGGGAGGAAACAGGGGAACACGTTTGTATGGAATTAACGCCGCTCGCATATCTAACTTAAGACGAAAAAAAATAATTACAGGTCAACATAATAATTGTTTTAAAATGCAATAACTTGAAAATAAAAATACTTTGTGCAATATATTAGGAATTCTGACGGTGGTGCATATTAATATAGAACTTGTACTCAAAAAGTCGAAATATGGTCTATAAAAGTAAGCTCCTAAGAAATGAAATGGTTTTTTAACGATTTTTAGTTAATTGATAGATAGATGATCAAATACTTACTATGCTCTTATGGAACAATATTCGCTGAGTTGTTCCCAAGTACAACCGATGACACAACACTGATCGGCTATACCTAACTGTCGTTTCCGTCTTACTACAGCGCCCGGTTGTTCAACAACTGAAACCAAATTGTCTTAAATGAAACTAGTGTAGTAAATATATACTTGGATATAGTGACTATGTAAGGTGAATATTAGGATTTATCGCACACGCATATTTAAGCGCGAGTAAAAAACAAATGAAGGAAACTTCGATAAATAAGCGCTTTCGTCTTGCCATTTCTTCTATTGTGGTGGATAAACGTTCGCACTTTTGTAATATTTCATCAATGTATTCTATTTTTATAAATAATACTCGTATGTTTTCATATCTACAATTTTAATAGGTTCATTTACTTATCTTTGTGGGGCTAAAACTAAACAATTTTTAATAATATTCAAATATTAAAAACAATGATTTGTCTGATTGGAGAACTATTTTGATCCGTCGTTTAACTTACAATTGGTTAGCAACTAATACAATTTTAAAAACAATCAAGAATAGGTACCTAAATAATAGAATAGGCGTAGTTACGAATGAACAAAATAACGTATCTTTCAAATATTGTTATTGAATATAATGTTATGGTTTTACCCATTTTTTTAAAGATAATAATTATTGGTACAGTTAAGTTTTTAATAAAATATATATATAAAAGTACTTGTTTTATGTCAACGCTCCCGTAGCGTGTTTCGATAAACTTCGGTGATAACATTCGTAATTTGTTAGTAGACATACATGTGTTTGCATAATTTTCACTAACAACATTCGGATATCAAAGGTAAGAAGATTATTTAAAATAGCAATGTTAATTAAACACGAATACCTATTTTTATAACCAAGATAAATAATAATTACACTTGTTGACAGTGGTGTTTTATAATCGAGCTGTGACCTTTTTATTATTATTCAATGTTTTTGTTATACAGATAATGATAATATGTTGCCTTGCGGATATTGTATTTTAGGCAAATATATATGTTCTGATAATTCTGATCAATTTAGAATAATTTAATTGAGACAAGTTTTTGGTGAGTATTTTGATACCTGTAGGAACATCCCACGAAGGACTGTTGTATGCTTGACAGACTCTGCTCATAATCACGCTTAGTTGCCGCCCACAGAACTTCACTGAAGCTCTGGTAACAGCTTCTGTTTTGTTTTCCCATAACAATGCTGCCGTTAATAATGCAAACTGCACTGCTCTGTTTACATACATTTTCACAGTCCTGAAATAAAGTATTATAATTGACTAGAAAGGTATAGAGTTTAAAGACATATTTTGTGTTTATATTTATGTTCATTTGAATAAGATATGTTAATTGTAAATTAGTTCGGGAACACCTAAGGCAAGTATTATAAAAATTTAAGAATGGCCGTTTGATTATCTTTTACATCTACAAACGCTACGCCAGAAGCTAATACATATCTGAGCATACAGCATACAGCATTAACTAGCAGATTCTAAAACTCTGTGCACGGAAGCAAGTCATAAACTAAGGATAGTTTATGGTGATTACAATTTTCGCAATCCTGTCGGCCACTCGCGGCCACTAAACTACTCCCAGCCGAGTTATTTTAGTGTGTCGATATTTCGGTACGATTTCTGAACCAATAAGGAAAACTCTTGTATTATTTTTTTGGTATGTTATTAAATATTAAGTTATACACAAAGCATTAAGTTCAATGGTAAGGAACATAAGCTAAATAAGCTCATTTTTATTTAATCTTAATACCTTTCCGATTATAGAAAGGCAATCTACAGACCCTATACAAAACTGAACAATTTAAGATTTTGTGGTTATATACCAAAATTCAGAGACACTTGAGAAGTGAATGTGGTAATTCGAGTAAACTTCCACGCTTTTATACGAAGGGTGGATTTGTAATTTGATACTTCGACACCGCCCAGTTGATTTAAGATATGAATCCCTCAAAATCAAAAAGACTCCTCATTTCCTAAATGCACGGCTAATTTGACAATGAAATGCATTTTCTTTTCAATTTATTGAATAAAAACAATCCGCTTAGAGAACGGCACTTTGTTTGCCCAATCATTTTATCGTACTTGATGTAGTACCTATTTACTCGAGTGGTCTTGTTGTGTCAAAGTTCAAATGTTACTCATCTCATTAAACTCTTTGAACCGCTTTACATAATTAATTTAACTCACGGTGTTTACTAATGATGAAGTTGGAATTATATTTTATGATTATGTATATTATTCTGTGTTAAACGTCTCCTATTAGTCTTGAATATTTTCGAACTTAGTCTGCTTATTTGAATGAAATGCCCAGGGAATGTAGGTCCATAAAATAGGGTTTTATGGGTATGTTTATCAACAAATTCGATAAAGACAAATTTGTAAAGATTCTGAAATATTTATTCATTACATACATTGTATTGAGACCTTTATATTTTCCCGTTTAGACCTTTTTCAAGACCGATATTAGGTAAAATATATGTAGTTACTGTAAAATTCATGTAGGTATAATGGTATATACCTTATAGTTAATTTAACAGTCAAATTAAATAAAAGTAATTTATTTATTTCTTATAAAAAATAAACACAGGAAGATTTATATTTAAAAAAGTTGCAGTCACGGGACACTCGGTTGACTTGAAACATTATACGTCACGTTTGTCGTAATGGAATACGAATCGGTTTAACTGCCTAAAGGTGTTTCACATCAATTGATACCTAATATTATAAATTAATCGAGTTATATTTTCTTATTTATATCTATTCTATACAAATAAATAAAATTGAAGCGTCTGTTTGTAATGTCAAATTTATGTTTTTTTTTTACTAAATTGATATGAACGGTACCTATACTAAAAATACAATTATTATTTTTGTCTGTCTGTAACGGGTAATCTCTGGAGTACTTATAATTTTCGAAAATATTTAGGATTCCGGATAAAAAAAATAAAAGTCATAAAATCACAATTTAAGTGGCAAATGTTTGAATTTTTTAGAAGAATCTTTGGGTTAGGTACCAAAAAGAATTGCAAGAAAATTATTAGGGTTTAGTATAAAAATAAAACAAAAGAAATTATAGGAAAAAAACGGTCGAATAATCGGTTTTCACTTGGAAGTGCTTGAATTTATGAGAAATATTTTTGCTTTTTTTCAGTGTCATATTTTTTTAGGAAAATAATTACAATTCTGTTTACAAAAATTAAAAGTCGTGAAATTTAGTATGAAAAAATGATTTAATGGGCAGCACCTTCAAATATTATTTAAAAGATATACAGACAAACATTCTGTAAATTGTTTTTTTTTTTGTATAGGTACCGTATATACATTCATATGTATTTAGTAAAAAGTTGTAATGTTGATTTTACAAACAGGCACTTAAATTTTTATTTATTAGGATAGATATTTTAATATGAAGTCAGTTGTATTTATATTACAGCGTCGAGTTGAGTATTATTTAGAATCTCTTGTTAACCTTCCTTGTTCATAAAAAAGCAAATCAGCGTCTTCCTTTACTTAGTTCAATAATAGTATAGGGTGGGTGCCGTATTATACTGTTTTGTAAGCATCGTGGTATAATGACGATTTGTGCAGGCATCTTAAATGCATTGAGGACACAGCGTGTTCTATTTATAGCGAGGCAAGCAAACGAAGGTTTGTAGCACAAGTAACGTCAATTTTAATATAATCTACGAGCAAGGGAATAAATATACCTACGTAATTTATCGTCTTCGTACGTCTGGTGAATGAATTTATCTGGTCGTGTAAGTACTTAGGGAGTACAGTGTAATGACTCTTTATTAACTTTAGGTATTTATTAATACAACTAGCTGTGTGCCCGCTGCTGCGCCCGCGTTTCATGCAAATTTTCACTGTTTTGATTTTTTTTATACAGAACCCTAATTATTTTCCATAATTTTTTTTGCTACTAAACGTTAAACTATTTCTCACAAATTTAAATACCTGGCAGTAAAACTGTGGATTGAATCGGATTTTATTCACAGTGTCATGAGTTTTTTAATTTTTTTACGCGGAACCCTAACTATTTTCGAAAAAAAAAAAAAAACAAATGTACCCTAAGCTACACGGAGTAACTTAACTATCTACGAAAAGTCCTCTCAAAATAGGTCGCACTTTTCCGGAGATTGCCCAGAACAAAAAGAAAAAAATAAATTGTATTTTTGGTATATGTATCGTGTATAGCATTCATATGTATTAAGTAAAAAAATTACTATTTTGGTATTACTAACAGACCTCCAATTTTTATTTATTAGTATAAATATGGTTACACTATATCCCTATTATTTGTTTTGTTAGTAATTCAGGCTTCCAAGCGCCATATTCAACAGAGTTGTTGCTAAGTAGATACTTACTGCGTCATAAAATATCAGGAAACGACTTAGTATTCGTTGAATAGTATTTTATCACATAATATTTGCAATTACAGCTATCGATTGATAATTTATGCGACGTACCTACTTACATAATATCCGGAAAATGTACAAGGTAAATATTATAGATGAGATCACGTTAGTGACTAAAAATAAATGGAAAATTATTATTTTATTAGTAGCTCATTAGTAACTAATATTACTTAAATTAAAATAGATTACATTATAGTAACTGTACAAATGTACCGATATTACCGTTATGGTACCAGTACCTACTTGTAAAACAAAATACCTACCTACTTAAAATGTTATGATTATGAGTGCGCCAACGTTTCATATATTCTACACTGCATTTTAATTTTTTTTTAATATGGAACCCTTTTTTTTAGTACTAAGATAAAGAAAAAAAAAAATTCTCATAAATTCAAGCACGTGCCCGTAAAATCGGATTTTATTAAAAAAAATTATGAGATTTAATGTTTTTACGCGGAACCCTAATTATTTTCGAAAATTAAAAGTACCCTAAGTTACCCGAAGTAACTTCAGCTATCTACCAAAAAAGTCCCGTCAAAATCCGTCCAAAACCATTCCGGAGATTACCCGGAACAAACAGACAGACGGACAGACAGATAAATTGTATTTTAGGTATAGGTATCATATGTACATTCATATGTATTGAGTAAAAAGTTGTTATTTTGATATTACAAACAGACACTTCAATTTTATTTATTAGTATAGATAAGCCGGGGAATGTATAAATATATAATTTAAAAAGATACCTACACAGCGTATGCTTCTCGCTGATAGTGAAAGGTAACAAGGTGAAATACAGGTGAAAGAATTTTTAAAGTCGTTTTTGAGTTTACCCATAGCAAACAAAAAATCCAATTTACCTCTTTGTATAATAGTATAGAAAAATAAATACTGTGTAGAAAGAGAAAATAAACCGCTACACAAGCACAACACTAAAGACTATATACTATTTGATAATACCAAAGAAAATATTATAGGACTATCTAAAACTTTACACTATATTTTAGGTTATAATAAAAAATATGGGATTAATTTAATTTTTAAAATATCAAGCAAGATGTTATTCGATAGGTATCGATATTTATACAAACATTAAACAGTACGAATATTTTTTGTTTTTGTCAAGAGAGATATAAGTAATCTCGAAGAATCCGTTACGAGTAAAATTACATATAGTATGTATGTGTCCACAGTTGGTCACACGCAGGGCGCGTGAATCGTACGTAGTAACATAATATAGAAACTCATAATCATAACTGCATAGTATAGAGCAGGACACTGTGTGTTGTAGACTAGCAGTTATTATGTAGAGTGCTGGTAGCAGCATGCGGCTTGCGCTATGCGATGTCGATGCCGCATTGAACTAAACAACTCTGAGCTCACGCACTCTATTGGATAATTACCTGAATCACTGCTCTTAAGTGCTCTGTGTGTTGCTTATATGACCTACAGCATAAGGGAATACACAACACGGGGTTAATATTATATTCACTACATACGTTTAAGCATTGAGGATTCGTGGACTTAAATTTATTCTTTGGCTCTTCGAAGTTCAATAACTTCTAAATAAAGTAAAAAAAGCACACAAACGATCACAAAAAAGTGTGTAGTGCCATTGCAATGCCAAACTCGGAAAGTATTTTATTAGTCTTCGGCTCCTTAAATATAAATTAGGTATTAACAATGATGAGGTCATTCTCATTTCCCTTCGAAATTTGTGGACTGAAATAGATTTATTTATTTATGAGTAAAAATTGATGTGTTTTTTTTGTTTTTATTACCTGATCGCTGGTCTTGCGTAAAGAAAATAGATTAAGAAAGAAATATCATTTTTCACCAGAAATGATGTTCAATAATCTTCTACATATTTGCATCTTTCAGTTTAACAAGATTCTTATTAGGTTATGATTTATTAGTTACACTATTTTTAAATGCTACTAATTTAGGAGGTATTAAACCGAAACATAGGTAGGTAGGTACTTAACATCTATCCTAACAAATAAAATTGAAGTGTCTGTTTGTAATATGAAAATATTTTTTTTACTAATTAGATATATATGTATGTATATACGATATCATTATCATCATCATCATCTCCCTGCCCTTATCCCATTTTATATGGGGTCGGCGCAACATGTCTTCCTCAATACTTATACCAAAAATTACAATTTTTAAAAATTTTATGTATCTGTCTGTTTTTCCGGAACGGCTGGCCCGATTTTGACGGGATTTTTTTGGTAGATAGCTGAAGTTACTCCGCGTAACTTAGGGTACTTTTGTTTTTCGAAAATAATTAGGGTTCCTCGTAAAAAAATTAAAGCTTATGAAATTGTGAATAATATATGTTTCAATGAACAGGTTTACTAGTAGCTATTTGAATTTGTGAGAAATATCTTTGCTTAATGTTAGTAACAAAAAAAAATATTCCGTATAAAAAAAACATTAAAAACTGTATTATGCATTGAAAAATTATAGGAAACGCGGGCGCAGCCGCGAGCAAACATATAGTTAATTTATATCTACGTAGGTACTAGCTGTTCCCACAGCTCCGCTCGCGTAAATAATTTTCAATCTCGCACAATTATTCACTGCTTTTTTTGTAAAGGCCTGAAATGATTTTTGATACTAACAGAAAGCGAAGATATTTCTCACAACTTCAAACACTTGCTACTAAAAATGCCTATGGAAACAGTTTTTTTTTTTTTTTTTGCACAATTTCATGAGTTTTAAATTTTACACGCGTAACACTAATTATTTTTCAAAAAAAAGTAACTTGCGTTACACACGTTAACCTGAATTATCTGCCATAAAAGCTAAGGCCCGTTAAAATAGGTCCAGCCGTTGTGGAGATTAGCCGGAACAAACAGACGGACAGATATACAGACAAAAATTTTATGAATTGTGTTTTTACCTTCCGAGCATACATTCATGTGTATTCAATTATTTTTATTTGTATTGATGCTATTTTAAAACAAGAAGTGGAGGTTTATGTATGTTGTGTGAAATCTTTGATTTTATAATCATAGTTAGGTAATTTAATATTGAAATATAATTTTACATAATACAACCAGCATTTTTATACTGTAATGCTCAGTGCTTTGACTACAAACTTACTTGATATCAAGTGACGATGTGGTCTAGGATGGTAAACACACTAATCCTAACTAAGCTTACTAAAATGTAAACTTACTAGAATTATGAATAAATGACAAATGACAAAACAAAATGTAATAGAACAAGAGGTAAATAAAATAAGGATTGTAAATTAGATATAGGATTTAAGTAAATATAAAGATTCGACATAACCACAATTCAAAAGGAACACATAGAAAATAAATAGAGTAAGATTGTAAAATAAAAATAAGATGAAAACAATAAAAGCACAAAAAAAAATAGGGAAAAGCCACATAAAAAGTAAACAAAACTCGGATTATGTCTGAGATGTAAGGAGATAAATAATAAAAAAAAAAACACACACACACACTAAGCCTACAGGTACTGGGTCTCAAGTGGTGCTGCCGGAACACACCTATTGGTGTTTGGCGGCAGGTTATCAAACTTAAGGGTGGTTGCAACCCAGGCGGATATTATTAAAGAATGTCCTAAAACTATACTATGGTTTTCCTTATGATGTTTAACTCCATGAATATCCTACTGTCCGAAGGAACATTAGGGTTATGTGAGTCTCCAACTCACTAAAACCACAGGGTGTACCATCTGTCGCCTTTTTGGAGGCTATGCGGCATCGGACTCGTATTTCACCGCATAACCTCAGCGAACTACCCAGCTCTACGGCCAGGCTCCGACATTTCGGAAGATAGTTACACCCCCACTGTCTCCCCAACTCAAAGAGCCAGTGCAATGGGACAGGAGTCCCCCCGGACACATCCCCTCAGACTATAATTGAAAACTCTACCTTAAAGACTAAGTTTTGCTTCCTGCGTAATCGTCTTATGGAGAGAGGGACAGCAAATATATAATACAATATCCTGACGGAATCATTAATGAATAGTTGATGTTATATTTTCATAGAATTATAAAAATGGATATTACATATTCTGTATATCGTAGAGATAATTAGATTTCATTTGAAAAAGTGAAAGGTGAAAATTTGTTATTGTTTTTAATACCAAATTTATAATATCGTGTTTTAATGTATTATTTTTGCATTATCGTTGGATAGCTGGTAGCAAATGCCTTGTGGCATTAAGTTCGCCAATGTACATATTATTGGTCCAATAAAGAATTCCTTAATTCAATAGTAATCTCATAAGACGTGAGAAACAATGAATAAATATCTCTATAATTACAGGTCTCACGTATATACCTCGGTGCCCGGCCGCTTCACTTAACATAAATAAAAAGTTGATTTAACTTGGTAGAGCTATTTAGATTTATAAAAGGAATCTTAACTAGATATGTCATATACCATAGACATCTCTTATGAGGCTGGCATAGTCATCTAGGATGCACCACAAAGCATTGTTAATTGCATAGATTGAAAAATAAAACAAAAAGAATCTAATGTTTATTCAATTGATAATCGCTTTACCAAATGTTATTCGATACAATCATATAAATTTTATTAAGAAACACGCATTAAAACATTTTCATTTATAATTATTATAGGGATAATAAATCGAAATACAATTCGAAAATTGGTTCTAAGATTTTGAAATACAAATCATAGAAACTAGTGTACCTATGTATGAGATAGTATTAAATCTATAAAAATTAGAAACAGATTAATTATATAATAGATGTTAACTAATGTTACGAACCCTGCAACGTTTCTGGGTACTTCACAGTTTAAACGTTACTTTGAGCTGAAATATAATATCTGTAAGATTCTCAGGTGGTCGGTCTTCTTAAAAGTTTTTCTTGCTGACTCTAAATCGTTCACATATCAAATAGAATGAAAACAAAATGCACTTTATTTTACAGGACCCAGTGTCTCCTGATAATATTTACAACAGGACCTCTGCTGATTTAATCCGTCTATGAATTTATAAAATACCACAGGACGTGCTCTGCAACGCCATTCCGGATTAGTGAGAACTAAGCTGCAATAAGCTGTTTAAAACTTAATGAGCCAATTATAATATGACAATCTAAAAGCTGCATTCAAAAAAACAATCGTTTCGTTTAAGCCGATGTAATGCTAATCCTAACGAATGTTATAAATACGAATGTGTTTGTTTTTTTTTACACGATATAGGTTCACTGCTTTGACCACTATCTCACTTGTTGTTAAGTGACGATGTGGTCCAGGATGGTAAACACACTAAACCTAGGTACTGGTTTTACAGTGATGGTGCCGGAACACACCTATTGGTATTTGGCGACAGGTTTTCAAACATGAGGGTGGTAGGTACCCAGGCGGGCATCATTAGAAAATGTCATACGACCATGCTATGGTTTCCTCACGATGTTTTTTTTTTCACCGAAAGCTCAGGCCGATTTTAGAGTTGGAAAAGTGGGATCGAACCAATGTCGATTGACGCGGAATCAGGCCACAATACCCACTGCGTCATCATAGCTTCGCATTACAATTTGTTTGTTACGGTTTCACGCCTTAACTATTTAACCGATCATCATGTGATTTTGCATACACATTATCGGAGATACATAAAAAGATATAGGGCACCTACCTTACACCCTAAATTGATTGACAGAATCTACATTAATGAAATCGAAACCGCGGGCGAATAATTATAATATAATAGAATAATAATTCAAATTTACGTTAATCTTACACGATTTTGACCTTATCTTAACTAGATAATTAATTTATTTGTTATTCTCAAACATGTAAATATTTGTTTTAAACATAATCACTAATCTGTTTCGATAATTGTTTACTAATATTATGTTAATACTCTTGCGGCCTGCATTTTAACCAAGCCTTCTACAGACCTAAGAAATAAGTATCTACATACTTTCTAAATTGCGAAAGTACCTTCAGTACTTAAGCTAGATTTCATATAGGGACTACGTGTTTCTTGGAAACCGGTATCAAGCTTGTCTATGCAAATACAGTGTAGGTATTATATATATGTATAACAGGTTAGCAACGAGACACGGTAAAATGCAAGGGGACAGATGATGATAGATAACAAAAGATAATTTAAAAGTTTGCGGGGTCAAGTGTATTGTTGCCTCGTCCAATTGTCAGGTTGAATCGGTCAATGGCTTCACACGGATAAGACACCTTTCTATAGTTTCCTTAAATTTATTAGCTTGTTTATTTAAATTTAATATATCTAATACATCCTTATAATATATACTTAAAAGATCATGATATTCATATATGATGTGTTTTGTTACGTAATAAATAAATATTCAAAATTGAAAAAAATAAATCATAAATACTTTATTCAATTTAGTTCCTGATAAACGAGTCAACGAGAAGAACCGACAAGAAACTCGATCTGGTTTCTTTTCTGCATGTTTTTTTTTGGGGACTTTATACATATAATAGTTACAAAGTTTTTTTTAATGCACAGAGAAAACTGCCACTTCCAGATATCACCATTGTTCAGATAATAATCCCCTTCTATAATAAACTTCGCAATTTCATCACAATGTCTTGTTTACCACGTATATCTTTGTTATGGCTTCTCTATTCATATTAATATTCAACCGTAAAAAATGTGGTCCGTTGCAAATCTTGATCATGTACGTAAGTACGTGAAACTAATTCATTTCTTTATAATCTTCATTTTATTATTTGGACATTATAATTTAATTAATATTAACCCCTTGAGCACTAACCTGGCATATACGCCAGTTTTTCCATTTTTATGGGTAATCGACATATTAATAAGGACAATCGAGAATAATTAAATTTAAGTTCTTTTATTGGAAAATGATCAAGATCTTGAAACTATTCAACATATCCATCAACACGCACTTATTTGTTCAGATGTTTATTATTATTATTACTGTTATTAATGTGTAACCTAATTGTAAAGTAATACGAGCATGTATAATCTCTTCAAGAATAAAAAAACAGTCTGTATAGGCCATACTCGACAATTTATTATTGTATATCAGTTTGCACAGTGACCGCTTTCGACCCCAATTTAAAAGTTGACTCGACCTGAAGTTCAAATACCTAGGTAGTCAATGCAAACACGAGATGCGTTTTGCTCCACGGTCATTTTTGTTTTCATGAATTTGATCGTGCCGCCGTTATAATCAGCCAGACTTTGAACGTGATCTTAAATTTGACACTAAAGAAAGTTGGACTTTAATATTCATATGTTCTCTTTATTTTAACATGTAAGGTACATTGTTTTTAATAGATTGTTTGGATAAAGCAAAAGGTAATAATAATATACATATTTGTTGTTAACTAAGTCTTTTCTGCACTCAAGTGTCATTTCTTAAAACTATTTATAGTATTTATTAATATGTCTACAAATATTGACTACGTTAGAAAATTTGTATATTTCACACTAAACAAATTCTTGTAAAACATTGAACCTTTTCCTACTCTGTTTGATTCATTTGTACCTGCTTTATAATGTTGACGGTTAGGTATAAAAACAAAGATATGCGTCTGGTCAGACGACGGCCGGCGGTGGTGATTCAATAAAAAGCGTCGTAATGAATGCGAATCTCTCTCGAAGCTGGATTTCATCTTTACCAAAGAATGTTAACAATGCGAATGTTACAATTTCTAATCATAAACACGACCTTCTATGATATGAGGGAATTTTGCATTTTTTGTCTATTTTTATCAAACTCGTTTGAATGAACAAAAGTCTATTAATATATATACGAGTAGGTATAATTTATGATGTTGATGTCACTTGTCGAAATGACCTATTTTTGTATTGGCTGTAGATACTTATTTACTATTCGTTTGTGGTTTTATTGTAGTCGTAATTAGCGATGTTTTGTAAAAAATAAAATTGTTTTGATCATTTTACTAATGTCATTATAATTATATATTTAGAAAATAATCATTTGTGGCCTTAACGTTATTTTCAACAGTTAATGAAACGATTATTAAAATATACTATTGTATTCTTAGCAGTGTTTTGTTTGCTAAATTGTTATATCGCGCAGACAATGGAAAAAATGGTTAACTAAAACTGGATAATCTCGGCTAACCTTGACTCGAGATTGAAAAGGGTATAAAGGATTAGGGAGGAAAGAGCAAATCAACGCCACGCACCCAAGCTTGGGTTTCTATCCAAATTACATTTTTTTAAAATATATATTTTAATACTAGACCTATATATGGTCTGTAATTTACTATAAAAGCTATTTGTAATGGTAATTACAGTCACGTTCATTCAAATCGAGATTGGTCAAAACAAATTTAAGACGCCCTTGGACACATAATTAAGCAAACTGCATGTTTGGATAATAAATTTGATTGTATTTGTTTTCATATGAGAGTGGGTTGATTAAAATATATGTAAATAAATTCAACAAACAATTACTAATACATGTGTGTAATATATTTTACGTGTAAATTTGTGAAGTGTACTACTGGCTTTTGCGAGCAGTAGAACTAAGTTAGAACATTACTAATTCGCAGTTTAAGAAGTTTACACTTACTAGTTTCATCTGTAGTTGTCTTAGTACAATTATATTAATCTATTTAAGTACAGTTACTGTAAAAAAGTAATAAACAATTTCTAGTAAGCAAATATCTAATAATAATTATTAAATGAAATTCAAATTGTTTAAGTACATCTATAAAGCCGTGTAATATCTAAATGAATTGTAATAAGCTGTTATTAAGTTTATGTTGTATAAATACAATAAATAATGATCAAAATACTAGCTCACGTCTATGTTTTTTATTCATTTTGAATTTAGATTTTCCTTAAACTTACGCAACTTAATTTTGATAAAAAATGTAGCGACGAAAAAGTTTAGACGTAAATTATATGCAATGAATTATTTTATAATTATTGGTGTGGTAATAAAAAGTAATGGAGTTGCTACTTTTAAATACACACAATTTTTTCCCTAGGTTGAAGATTTTAATTTAAAAAAACTAATTTGTTTACATTATAACAAAAATAAATATTTACGTTCTAATATGTAGTTTAAAAATTTATAATTATGTATCATAATATATAAAATATATTTTTATTATTTTTGATGAATTATATTCGTTTTAGCTAAAATTCATGCCTCACTCACCTCTTCTAAAATATATGATATGATGGTAATAGTTAAACTTTAGCGCGTGGATACAACGGGGCGCCCGCGGCGATCGCAACTTGTGGTCCGTGAGCTGTTGATCGCGGTCACTGAAGGTACACGCTAGCGCACTGTACACCAGGCGCGTCGTCCACCGGCGCCGCCGCCGTTGCTATGTGTATCACTCGTGTTGCTAGCGTTTCGCAGTCTACGATGCGCGCGTTTATTATAACTGAGGATGGGCGGCGCGCGCGCACCCGTCTTACAGCTGACACGCCCCGCGCCGCGGTCCGCCTCCCCCGCCCGCCAATAATTCACCCTTGACCGGGTAAGTACCAAATTTGTACTTAATCTTTTTAGGAAAACTCTAGCTTATATAGTAAGTAAAAAAAAACACTACCGAGTTCATGGTAAGAGTGTGCGATAAATATCGATATTCAATAAAACGACGATATATACTCTCGATATATCGAATTATCTAATATCGATATATTTCATCCAATATAAAGACATATATCGAAAAAACAAAAGTACACTATACCTACTTTATTTTGATGTACAAATGCAACTAATAAATAAAGTAATAATAATAATGTTACATTTTAAATAATACATAATTATTAAATACTTGAGTCGGGGCGAGCGGGTGCTGGTGAACTTGAATTGAGCATAGGATATATCGAAAATGACGACTTTTGTTCGATATATCGCATTGTATCGATATAACGTTACGATATATCATACAGACAAAAATATCGATGTTTATTTTAGATGCACATCCCTAGTTCCTAGTCTAGACTGTTCAAATATTACGTACGCAGAATTTTCGACATTTTTGACTATGCTCTTCCCCTTGTCAGCATTATCAAGCAAAGCTCTTACCCAAATTTGTTACGTAATCATCAGCATAACTCTTAGAATATCTGTTAAAGTGAATAAGTAAACATTACTTAAGTAATCACCATTCAACTCCCATGTCCCCATACCACCAAAAATAAGTAGAGAATAGAACCCCGCCCTTACGTATAACTTAAACGATCCCGTATGTTTAATTTGACTCGACTGAGACTGCAGTTGTGCAGAACTATAGGTTAGAAGAATACGTTTTGTATCATTGAAATATAGAAGCATACCGTTCATCAGCTTGTTACCTTTTGAACCAGTGACGGAACCAGTTATTCGTAGGGAAATTGACGATTGAGATTTTTTGAAATTAGACCATTTACGAAAATTTTAAATAAATTACTAGCTTCCTGCTAAAACCATCTAAATAGTAAACAATGAAATCAAAAATAGGTCAAAAATCAAAATAATTTTGACAAATGCGAAAAAACTTTGTTTTTTTGTATACAGCTGTCAATATGACAATAGATCCTTAAGAGGATATGCTAGCGGCATTTATTACATACAAACGTAGTCTCCTGTTTCTTCCCTGGATAAAGCATTATGGTAAATATTTTTATACCAAACTAGCTGTGCGTACGCGTTTCATATATTCTTGAATGCGTTTTAATTTATTATACGGAAGCCAAATTTTTTAATAATATAAAGTAAAAATATTTATGCTAATAATTAAAAAAGTTTCACTTTGTAGTGTCAAACTATTTTTTTACTTAATAAATATGAATGTATATAACGTTACCTATACCAAAAATACAAATTTGTCTGTCTGTCTGTTTGTTCCGGTTAGTCTCCGAAACAGCTGGACGCATTTTCACAGGGTATTTTTGAAAGATAGCTGAAGTTACTTCGGTTAACTCAGGGTACTTTTAACTTTCCAAAATAATTAGGGTTCCGCGTAAAAAAATTAAAACTCACTGTGGATTGAAACGTTTTTTATTCAATTTTTTATGAGTTTTATTTTTTTACGGGGAACTATAATCATTTTAGAAAATTAAAAGTTCCCTAAGTTACCCGGGGTAACTTCAGCTATCTGCCAAAGTAAATCAGTATCAAAATATCTATAAAAGTCCCGTCAAAATTCGTCCAGCCGTTCCGGAGAGTCCCCGGAACAAATAGACAAAAAAAATAAAAATTGTATGTTTCGTATATCATAAATACATTCATACGTATTTAGTAACAAAAATAATTTAAACATTACATACACTTTTATTTATTAATTTTTCTCATAAATTACTTATTGTAGAAACTAGGAGCCTTTTAAAATGAAAAAGTGCTCTATTTTTACCGTGATTTTCAGACGCTCGTCAAACAAATTTGATAAATAATATTAAAAAAGCAAAACGTACAAGCATACCCAAAATCTTTCTTATTGTATAACTCAAAGAAAATAAAAAATCGGTTCAGTTTTCGAGAAGGAAACAGGGTACTACGAAGTGATGATTTCGTTTATTTTGCTTAGGTGAAATCAGCCCGCAGTTATCCCTTTCGTGTTTTATAACTCTTTCTTTGGAGCGACACGCGATAGCAATAGATTTCTGTGAAATACCCACCTACTTTTCAAATTTGTCGCCGACCGCACCTCCGGCAGCAAACGCGCATGTTTTGACCACAAGCCTTTTATAAGTAGCTATTTAGGAAGTTATTCCTTAATTTAATTTGGCATACGAATCAAACTTGATTAATATTTTTAAACTTTTATAATACTACTACGAATTGTCTCCATTTTTATACAAATTACAAAAGTCTTCTCTCCTTTTTTTCTGTCTCAACCCTTCAACTATCAACTTTAAATTTCTAAAAAGACGATGACGATCTTTTTGTTGATTCAACTCAGCTGAAATAACTATTTAGTATTATTTATTAAGTTAAGGTTTTATCTCTTTAATATTATAACATCAAAAATGTTTGAATTCGACACAAAAATCTTATCTCCTATTTTTTAAAAAACCCCTTTCTTATGCCACTAAATTGGCATATAAGCATATGATCCACCTGATGGTAAGCGGTCACCGTAGCCTATGGACGCCTGCAACACCAAAGGTATCACGTAGGGATGGCGATCTGAGATTGAAGAATTAATCTTTTTTAATCGATATCTACCATTGGATCGATCTTTTATCCCACAAAATCGAGGTTCATTTTTTTCTGCGTCGACTAAAATCACAAATTTGTATAAATTAGAAATGTGCCAAAACAAATACAAATATACGAAAATTTTCACTCAAATAATCAAAAAATTATGAGACGGCTCTATTAGGGATGACGTACTGAGATCGATTAATCGATATTTAAGAGCAAAATTCGATTTTATAGCATCGATATTTAGCACTGAGTTGATCCATTAAATCGATCTCAGAACCTTGGAAATCGAGGTTTATTTTTTTCTGGTTCTATGAGAAACATAAAGAATAAATGTCCATTCAATATTTCAAGGAACTCAAAAAATATATTTGTTTCTCTAAAGACCAGAAAGAATTTATGAGCGGAAGCCTAATTCAATTTTTCATTCCTTCAACATAAAAGCTGGTGAGATAGATTTTCTTATTTTGGACTCGAGTTAAACTTTATATTTTCACGCGGGTCCATCAGAGAGGGTCGAAGAGTCCTGAACCACTTACAGCTTACAAGCAATATATCATCTACTACGTGAATTAAACCAATGCTGGACAATGTTCACTACCGAATCGTACAGTAGTAATCGATTCTTGCTTCGGTGAATCAAATAAAATCATTACTTCATCTGGCAAATTGTGTACGTACCACACTGCGATTGCCTTATTATTTCCATTTAAAAACTGCTATAAATTCTGGATCTATCTACGTTTTAAATTTTTAAACTTTTTTTAAACTGAAATATCAGTATTAAAACTAAATTATGTCCTGTTACCATTCGGTGTATATAAACGAATATAGTTGTGATATGAAATCATACATGTTTATGTTAATCTGGCTAGATATTTCATATATGATTTGAAATGATAGTAATGTAAATCGATTCAGTCGTTTTTTAGGTTATAAGTCCCACTAAAGGACATATATACAGAACACAGATGTTACCTTTTATGATATTAAGGAAAATAATTTATCGTAGATAATGTTATAGTAACTTACTGAGAAGAATCTACACAAAGTATTAAGAAAAAAAAAGATTGGTGAGGCCAAATAAAAATTAGGTCAAGTGTATATTTAATTCTTAAAGCATTCATGACCTGTTTTTTGTGATAGGACATAAACGATTGATATCACGGATCCACTAATAAAATATAATTAACGTAACATTATTTATATACCTGTTATTAATACAGAATAGTTTGTAAACAAATGGAATGGAATATGCCGGTAAACGGGTTCATTGATTGCAGACTTTACTATGTACATTCTTACTAAGATATTCCTATTATATACTATAAGTCACTGACATCCTCAACAGTTCATGCCATATGAACGACGGCTATGTATTCAAAGTGAAATATTTAGTTGATAATTTTTCTTAAGAAAATAAATTATTTTATTTACTAGCGGATATAAAATATTTTACCAATTACAATATAATTTTAATATTTTGAAATGCATATATTTTTTTATATATTTCGAAACAAGTATGATTGGTAAACAAGAACATATTATTATACGTAGAATTTTAATTGCTTAAGAACGTCAAAAAGAAACTTAATACCGTTAAATAATCTCGTATTTGCCAGAAAAAAGATAATTTTTAGTTCTATATTTGTTTAGCGACCACGTCAACGTCTAAGCAGTCTAACCTCTTAACTCTCAACCTAAAAGGAATTTAATCTATGCTTGTTTTGCGACGCGATGTTAACATATTTCTTATCTCTAGTCTGCTCTATAACACTAATAATTAGCGTTGATAAGTTTGAAAGCTGTCAGTTGTCATTGTGTTCTATGTACGCCACTGGCGCCTCAAGATATGTTTCGGGGTCTCTGTTTATTAATAAGATTATCATTTTATTATTAATAGCTGTTCATTACAACTCCTATCAATTTTACTGCTAAATATAGACATTTAATTTATTTCAAGCAAATAATGTTCTCTTCATTGTAGTCTTATAGAATTCTGGTTTGAAAAAACTGCAATGTTATATAATATGTTCCGCGACCGTTAATCAGGCGTGGCTCGAATGAGAGGATCCTTCCTCTCTGCCAAAAAAAAGTCCCGTCAAAATCGGTCCAGCCATTCCGGAGATTACCCGGAACAAACAGGGAGACAGATAGACAGACAAACAAACAAAAAAATTCAAAAAATCGTATTTTTGGTATTGATATCGTATATACATTCATCTATTCTGTAAAAAAAAAATATTTTGACATTACAGACATTTGCATTTTGCAATTTGAATGACTATTTACCTACCTGTTATTTAACTTATTTTTCGAGTTTTTCAAAAAGTCATGTATCTCAGTTAGTTTTTGAATATATATTATTTAGAAAAATAAATAAAATATTTTTATAACAAACTCAAAATGAAATCGAAACCGTTAATAAAAGGATTGAAAAGCGCTTTCTAAGGTCGGCAACGCAACAGTAATGCCTCTGGTGTTGCAGTTGGTCCATAAGCGACGGTAACCATTTACCATCAGATGGGGCTTTTGCCTGTTTGCTGACTTATTACATTAAAAAAAAGGTACATAAAACGTGTTAAAAACAAAGATTCGCGTTATTTTATTTTTATTTGTAATCGTACAAAACACGTGTAAATCAACAATTATTTATTATGTGAGAATATAAATACGACTGGTTACATTATAACTGGTGACATGAACCTTTATGACAACAACAGTTGTTATCATATTGTTCCAATTATGACGCTCGAAATTTAGGGCAGCGATCACATTCGTAGTAGAAATAGAGAGTTAGCTAGCTATGACTTATATCATTGCTCGTAATGTAGCAACCGACGCAATTGACAAGGTCAGACAAAGTTTTGTTGTAACTAATAAATAACGTCTCATTAGGTGCATTAAGTGATAGAAATTGCTCTACAACATGTCTGGTCTTTGATATAACATTACATATTTAGCATGTGCTAATGTATTCTCGTCTGTTAGTCATGTATTCATTGTTCATAAGTATACCTATATATTGTTAAGACTTCTGTAAAATTAGGATGATAATGTGACTACATAAAACAGTGTTATTATACACGTAAATGGCTATTATTATTTAAGTAATTGGTAGACTTCGTTCTGGTTCTTGTGAAATCCTTTTATTTTTTTGGGGTCCAAATTTTTTCACCTACATCTTTTTATATAAATCCATGATACATTTTCAAGATTTCAGAGGAATGAAAAGTTAACTAAAATGTATTTTATGAGTAACATACCTATGTTTAGTATCGGATGCATTCGTTCGGTAAGCTAAGTAGAAAACTTATTATGGTCTAAATACAATTTTCAATTGTTAAGTCGAAAAATATTGCGCACAAAAGTAAATCGGCTTAAGTTAAAATTAATCAGCTGCTACGTAAAGCAAAATATTTATCGCACTGAAGTTAATCTTAAATGCGTGTTAATTTTAATGAAGAATTTTTTTTAATATAAGCCATGTCTACTAACTAAACTTTTCACTACATAAGCCATATTACAACAACTCCGAATACAAGAAATAACCTGCCTCGGTGGCGCAGTTTGTGTTACTGTATGACTGTCATTCTGAGGTCTCGGGTTCGATCCCCGGTCAAGTGATACTGAGTTTTTCTACTCAATATATTCCCGGAGTCTGGAATTTGTGCCGGATATGGCGACAGGCTCGCCCCATGGCACATCTGGAGCGTAACTAAGAGCTGATTTTTTGATCCGTAGTCAAAGTTACTATATTCATTTTGTCAATTTTACTATTACTAATACACAAACCAATGGATATGATCGCAATGTGTTTTTTGATGACAAAATCTACTATGCAATCTAAAATTTAGCAATAGTTATTTATGTTGCCAGTAAAGTGAACTGTATACTTTTGATTCCGGTAATTTTTTTTTATATGACCATTCCGAGTAAAATGTGTCAGGGTCCATAATTCCAGTTGTTAAATATACATTACAAAAAACAAAGGGTCGAGCTACTCTGGAACATCTGTGTGCCTTATTATTTCTTGTGATCGTTTTGTAATGATATTAGTTTTTTTTTTTTATTTCGTTTTGTCTAAAATATTATTTGATATTATAATTTAATTCTTAAATTTAATATATTTTACAAGTCAAAGTATTTGTACAAAACTGATCTGCTATATATAATGGAATATTCAATTTTTATGAAAAACAAAATTCATAAACAAAAATATTACGACAAAAAATTAATAAATAACAATACTTAATTTGTTTACTTTGTAATTATTAAAAAAAACATATTATTATATTTTTATTATGTTATTATTAATTTCATAATGAAACTTCAAATGTTACACACAAAAGCAATGAAACAGCCGTTCGCACTAGAGTTAACCATTCGCCATCTTGCTAACCCGACTAGGCTGAGCGGTTAAATTTTTCAACAAATAGTCACACTTTTGACAATTCGTTAGATTAACTATGTTTCAAAAAACGCATCAGGGCATCTTTTTAACGATTTGGTACAAACAAATCTGACCATTTCTCGTGTTGACTACGGATCAAAAAATCGGCCCTAAGAACGACAAACTGTGGGCGGTGTAGTTCGCTATTTCACCTCTGCCCAACCCTTCGGGGATAACAGGCGTGAGCTTATGTTATGATGTTATGTAAAAAGATAAACTCTTGATTTTTTTTTTTAATTATACCTATATATTTCTTTAGTAATTAGCTGTCATATGAAAAAAAATGTTATAATATGGATTTATTAATATTATTTATATATATATCTATTTAATTTTTTATTTATTTTTAACATACCTAAGTTGAAGTTTACCTAAAGCTAGTTTCCAAAAGTATTTTTTTTCATTCAACCCAAGTCTAATCTGTTAATAAATGTAGGTATGTAGCCGGTCAATTGCTTAACTTGAGTTACGACCTATATTAATTAACTAAACTACATACAAATTTTTTTATTGTGTTTTTGAATAGCATGTTTAAAAAAACAGATAAAGGGACAAAAAGTGAAAAAAAAAAAAAAATTTTGTTAATGCTTTATTTCACTTTAACAACATTTTAAAATTACCTGCAACAAACAAGCCATGTATATTAAAAAATAATCTACCACCGTGCAATGTTTATGTTTCCTTTCACCCAACGCTCAAAATTATTTACAGGTTTCACGCTAGAATGTCGAATTAGAATGTTCGAATTTCAACGGAGATGAAGTTCCGTATCATTTTCTTAATTAATGCTATGGTTTGTTTATTAATACATTAATTTAAATTACTTTATACCAGGATTGTTTTTGTAAATTTTAATTACATTGTAAACAAAATTTTATTGAATATTTTTACTAAGTTAATTAAAAAAATAATTAAATTAGATTTACGTGTACATTTTTCTTATGACGTTGAAATTTCTACATACTATCACTCCCATTTTTTATAATGTGTACATATTTAAAGTACTTTAGTTAAGATTAGAAATAATTAATAATATAATCTGTGAGAAATGACATACAAATATTGCTTTCGTACGCTAGGAAAAAAGATCTGTGAAGGATTATTTTAGAATAATAGTTTAGGACGCCTCGCTTTACGTCGTTAAATTATATTGAAGTATGGCTGGAACATCAAAGGATCTGAGACATCAGTATAGTCCAAGAAGTCTGTATTGAACAAATAATATTCAAATCTTGTTGTTTTACAGTTTTTTTTTTGCAAAAACACAGCTCAATATCTCCATATTATATTTTAATATTAAGTGTTTTTACATAATAAAGAAGTTGTCTATACTAATGAGAACTTTGAAGCAGTGTCTGTACAATTACATTTCTAAAAGTGTTGTTCCAAAAAGACTCAGGTTTTACTTGATATGTTAATATATGTAACTTCTAATTTTAAAAATAGTACATTCTATGTCAATCTAAAAATAAAAAGAAGTAATAAAAAATATACAATTCAATAATAAGAGGCTTTTGATATAATGTAAAATGACCGTAAATATTTAAATAAATAAACGGTCCCAAAGCCCCACAAGTGTTGTGATAAATACTAAAATTGTTAGCAGTTACATATCTCGAATCTGACATAAAAAAATTCTTGTCCGTCTGTATGTGATTGGATTTAATTCATAATTGGTCTCTTGAATACGTGACAAGAAAATTACGACAAAAACTTACACTAATGAATTTGTAAAAATAAGCCAAAAATAAAGTAAAACATTTTATTCAAAATGATCTCGATTAGGTAACTAACTAAAAATATGTTTAAGGCCACATTACTTTATTTAACTATTAATGTTATACACATTAATGATCTCCACATTAAACCATTTATAATTTATGTTTCTTATCTTTAAGAAAATTTCTTGCCAAGGTGAAATCGTTGGAGATTATTCATTTTAACATGCATTCTTCGTCCCTAAGTGGTTTTTGCAGACTATCTAAATGTGAATCGTGTGTAATATATCTCTATTTCGACACAGACAAAAGCAATGGAACTTAAGATAAAACGTCTTGATAACCGGATATTACATTAGTTGGAAGAATCTTCTGCCTGTATTTCTCTAGGCAGGACTAATTTATTGTGATAAGGATTTAGCATGTCTGAAACCACAGTAGCGAACCATTGAATAATAACTGCTCTGGATAAAAATTTAACTGCCACTTTATAAAAATATAAGAATATAAATAGCTTGAAAGTGAAATAATCTCTTGAAAAGACCCAAAACAAGACTTGTATGCAAGTTTTAAAGGTAAACCTTATTGAACAACAAAATGACACAAAACATAATGATATTGGATAAGACGAAGTGTTGGCGAGTTATTGATAAATCGACATGATAGAGAAGAGCATTTTTTAATAAATTTTAATACATAACGAAATTATTCCGCAGATCCAGAGCAGCCAATTTGCAATAAAATATTTTCAATAAAATACGCATTTATCATTTGTTTGTTAAACTTGTCTCCTTACTCGTTCACAATTCAAATAAACATACCTTTTAGTACAGAGGTAACTGATTATTTACACGGTATAGGCTCAGTCCTTTGACCACAATCTCACCTGGTTTTAAGTGACTATGTTGTCCAGGATGGTAAACACAATAAGCCTATAGGTACTGGTTCTCAAGTGTTGATGCCGAAACACACCTATGATTGGTATTTGGCGGCAGGTTTTCAAACTTGAGGGTGGTAGCTACCCAGGCGGGCATTGTTAGAAAATTCCTTACCACCATGCTATGGTTTTCTTTCACAGAAAGCTCAGGCCGCTTTTAGAGTCGAATAGGTGGCGATCGAACCCGCGTCAATTGACGCGGAATCCGGCCGCACTACCCGCTACGCCATCGTCGCTTCAACTAAAGTTAACTTCAACTTTACTAAACTACGATTAAAGGGTAAACTATGAGTAATCAATTGATCAGAAATTTAATTTTAAAATCATTTAATTCATTAAAATTAATGTAAAAAACAGATACCTACTTATTACAGAAGCTTATTAAGAAATCGGGAAACTTGTAAAAAAGTCAATCAAGTAATTACTATTTGATATTTAAGCTGTTGTGATAGTTGTTGTAAGAAATATCCATAAACAGAACACGAGACTTATACTTTAAAAACTTATTTCGAGGATTTTGCAAATGAAGGAGACATTTACTTTCTTAATACATCTAAGTAAATATACTTGTAAGATATATTATGTAAAATAATCGATTCATGTTAGAAATTACTAGGAACTAGCATAAATGTAATGTCTGTGGAAGTGTCTGTTTCTAATGTCAACATTATTTTCTTTTTACTAAATAGATATGAATGTATATACGAAACCTATAACAACAATACAATAAAAAAAAACTGTGTTTCTGTCTGTTTGTTCCGGGTAACTTTCGGAACGGCTGAACGGATTTTGACGGCACCTTTTTTTGGTAGGTAGGTACTTTTAATTTTCGAAAATAATTAGGGTTCCGCGTAAAAAAATGAAAATCCATAAAAACTTAAATAAAATTCAACAATGAAGAATATACGAAACGCACACAGCTTGTATTTAAATAAAGTATTACAGTTGCTTTTTATTTTTTTAAGAACCAATTCTCTGTTGTTCTACATGTTTTATTTAAAACTCAAAATTACAATAGTCGTGACCATCAAAGTTATGGACCACGATGAAATACTTGCCTCTATTAATTTGTATATGTACTGGCTGGTCCTCGCGTCTTTGTTAACGTGAGGAGGCATTTTACATTTGGTTTTCTCAATGGAACTACATGTCTTACATCTGGTTTAATAATGAGCTGTCTTTTAAAATCATTATGTACCCTTTCATTGGATTTACTACTTCTATTTTAATCTGAATACTGCTTTGAAATCGGTCCTGTAATTTTTATTAGACGAACAATTTATGTAATATTATTATGTTACCAGATTGATTTACGATTACAATTGAATAAAAAATTATCCCATATGTATTATTTTTATTGTTACGTGCGTTCTTTACGTGCATTCGCACTGGAAGTAGGGCTTAAATTGCATGAGGTCGGGAGAAACATTAACCGATTGGGATATAAATAACTTGACTGCAGTTGTAAGCCGTGAGTTAAACACGACCGGTTACCGTTTTCATAACAAGTACTAACCATGTTACAATATGAAATGAGGTTACCTAAAAACATTACTTGGTATTAGAAATCGCAAATCATAATACATGGTGAATAATAAAAGGTTGTAATTCAGCGTTACCTACTACCTAAAATTTACTCCTTAGATGATCAGTCTGGATCCATAAAAATCACGACATAAGGAGTTGACTTAGCACCGTAAATCTATACTTGATCTATTCTAATCTATATCTTCTATACTAATAAATAAAATTGCACTGAATGTTTGTAATGTCAAATGTTTATTTTTTACTTAATATATATAATATATCATAAATAATATTTATTTATGTACGATATCTATACCAAAAATAACAATTTTTATAATTTTTGTTTGACTGTCTGTCAATTGTTTCGGTAATCTCAGAAATCTCAAGAACATATGATACGCGGGCGCAGCCGCGGGCTGTAGCAAATAAAGAAACTAATAGAAGATAAGTACAATTGAAAGTGTATTTTTATTTATTTATTAAACTTATTAATTACTGCGTCTTATTGGTATTCGTAATTAATAATACTTTCAATAATTTAGTGATACTTTTAAAAATGTAAAAATAACTTATTTACCCGGTACACAGTAACCTGAAACTTTTGACTTTGTCAGTGTTCATAGCGTAACCGAATGAAGAGGACCCTAAAAATAAATTGTCCTTAATCAATCTGTCTGTCCTTAATTAACAGTCGGCTTCAGTTACCGATTATTTTTTATTGTCATCGTTTAGTTTTGTTACCATGTACCGTGTAAATTCGTTTTTGTCACGACGATATTTTTATCTCTCCATCTTATGTATATAAAACTTTCGCTTCAACTTCTCTATTAAAAACTCACATATATATATTATTTTACACTTGCAAATATTAATTGCTAATTCGACATATTCCTTTGTGTATATTTTTATGATAAAATAATTGATATTTATGTTATTTTTTTATAGAAAACAAAGAAATAAGCTCGTACTGTATTCCGATTGTTTTTATAATATTTGACTTTAAATAAATTCTAAAAAGTAAAAACTAAATAATTTTAAAATTCTGTTAGCCTATAAACCGAGTTAAAAATTAACATAGGTAACTTTATTAGCAAATTTTAGTATAATATTTTGAATCCACGCGATGATCGTCAGAATAATAATGTTATTAACAGGATATCCTAGCGGCATTTATTCCATACAAACGTAGTCCCCTGTTTTCTCCCTGGATAATATCATTATTGTAAATATTTTTAAACCAAATAATATATATCCACCACCGCCATGGCCGTACGTTTTGATTTTTCCTTAAATTAGTTATTGTAGAAACTAGGAGCATTTGAAAATGAAAAATTGCTCGATTTTTACTGTCATTTTCAGACGTTGGTCAAACAAATTTGATGGATAAAATTTGAAAAAAAAGCAAAGTTTACAGGCATAGCCTCTTTATTATTCTAAAAGTGAAAGAAAATTAAAAATCGGTGCAGTTTTGGAAGAGAAAACAGCGTACTACGAAGTGATGTTTTTGTCTATTTTGCATAGGTCACCCGAGCTGCAGTTATCCCTATTCTTTCATTAGGCCTAACGCGATACCAATGGATTTCTGAAATACCTACTTTTACGACCGCATGTCTTTTTAATGTCACTATTTTAAATATTAGAGAACGGATAGAACAACGCTGTGATAAAACTAAGAGGAACGCTATACTTTCTGATAGTAGAGCAGCGCCCGTTCTAGGAGAGAGCAAGGCAAGCCGGACATTTGCCCGGGGCGCCAAATCGGCCGTTTGGTTGTAAAAATTGGAATGGTAATTATTACCAATAAACAGTAAAAAATGTCAATCTCTTCGTTGGCTAACAAATTCCAGAAATCGTTTCTTAGTGGTTTCTTACATTATGAAAGGTATCTATTGCTAAAATGCCAAGTTTGTAGGTTCAGCAGTTTGAGATCCGCGTTGGTGAATCTGTCAATCAGGATAACTAATTTTATATACAAACTTTATAAAAATATATTTTATAAAACAATTATTATATTTATCACAAACTCTAAACAAGTTTAAACAAGATGTTTTTTTACTAAAAAATCTACCCTTACTTAAAAATATATATTGAAGGGGCGGTAATTTGTCTTATTGTCCGGGACGACGTAACTGCTAGAACGGACGCTGCGCTATAGCTATTAATTTCTCATCTTTGTGTTATATTCGTTTTTGCGTGCGTATGAATGTTTTTCGGAAAGTGGGCATACATGTTTTTAACTTTTATGTCGGTCTCTGATATCTATCCCTTGAAAATTCTTACAGATTGCCCGAGAAGTTTCACTTCTGACACGTGCACCGCACGTACCCTGCTACCTACTGTATTTTTTTGCTCATTAATTTATTTTTATTTTCTCTTTATTTCGAAGCAAATTCACATATGTTTTAATAAATAATTATTTACTATCTGCATTTTCAAGAATCACTATCTATTTACTTTGTAAGAATGAAATCAACAGAATATGGAAGTGTTACCTTACCGCGCGGAGAAATCCCACCAGTCAACTTCAACACGTTTAAGACAATTTTTACCTTTTTGTGGCTGAGTGCCTTCAGCACTCGCCCCCAAAGCCACGGTGAAGCTGTAAAGGCCCTTCCGGTCAACAGCGCTAGATAGGTTAAAAAAAAAAAGAGAATTTGTAAACAACGTAATATTCTTTTATAGTTTAAACAACTAATTCCACTTAATGTTCTCAACCTTAACTCTGTAATCATAAGTTCAGCCGTCACTGAGAGGGTAGTTCCTAAGAATACATGTATTTAAACAGCAAACAACTAAATAAAATACCATTAGGTAAGATGATAATACAAATAATCTCTACACGCGACGTGTCATTATGACCCTGTTTAATCTGGTACTTTTCCATTACCACCTACTGAGTAAACAGAAAAATATCTTTTAATATAATAAGTTATTGTTAATAACAATAATAATACAAACCTGTTGATGTTCGTTCTATTATTAGTTAAACGTTCCATTTAAAAGGAAGCCATGAGATGAATTATATCTATAGAAGTATCTACCTAAATAATATAATATTAATAGATAATAAAATATTTATTATAATAGTAATATAATAAAAGTTTTCATAAGTACGTTTTTTTATTTCTATTTATTTTCATATACTACGTTCCAACAAAATGGCGATTTTATTGTTAGAAACAATTCAATGAGTTTTTGCGTTAGGTACCTGAGAATTCACATTCTGTGTTTTTATTTCCTACTAGCCACACATGCTTGCGGCTGCGCCCGCCTTTGATATGTCTTTCACTGTGTTTTAGTTTGTTTATACGGTAACTTATTTATTTTCCTATTTTTTTTAGTAAAAATATTTCTCATAAACTACCCGGAACAAACAGACAGAAAGACAGAGCCAAATATTTCAAAACTTGTGTTTTTAGTGTAGGTACATTATATACATACATTCAAATGTATTTAGTAAAAAAAAATCTATTTTGATATTACAAAAAGACACTTAAATTTTCTCCTTCTTCTTCTTAGATAATGGCAATTTGTGTTCAAACAATTAGCGTCAATGTCATGTAGGTAAGATGTATTTTCAATCTTGTATCAGCGTTACCACGCTCCAGCGAAACTGTTCGAAACGAAAATTCTGCTAGAACTTTACATGGAGCTTTGTGCGGCATCTCAGAATAAATGCTACGCGTTATTGTCTATGATAAACTTGACTTGTACACAATAACCAAACTATATCACACAAAACGCCACCAAAATGACATGATATAGAGTCAAATACACAAATTTAATGAATTAAAGAAAATCGCAACTAACAGACTGAGATCCCGCCAAAAATACCACTTTAATTTTATGTAATAGCACTACCTCTAGTGCACTACATCTCGCAAAACGCCACCAATATAATCTCCGTTGTATTATTCTAAAGTTTTTAATTTTTTTCTGAATATTTCTCCATGTCGCTTAGCTCAACATGTTGGTCGATTATATTCATAAACAAAATAATATTTATTTCATTATTCGTAACACGAAATGTTACTTTTAATTTATCTTCAACTCTAGTTCGTCCATTTTTGAGCATAGGTTAGTCTTAAATCCATCCATCCGTTCAACGGAAAGACGCCTCTGCTGCTGGACATAGATCTCCACAAATACCGGTTTTGCGCCACCCGCTAGGTTCACTAGGTTGTCGGTCTATCTTGTGGGGGCCTACTCACGCTGTGCCTCCGGGCATCAGTTCAATCAGCAATGTGCTCATCCCTTTGCCACTTAAGTTGGCCGATTCTTAGGGGAATATCAGTTACTTTAGTTCTTTTGCGTATCTCCTCATTTTTTGATTCGATCACGCAGTGAAACTCCAGGCATAGGTCTTTCCATTTTTCCCTTCGAGTAACTTTGAGCTTTCTCGAATGGCTTTCAACTATTTTACGAATCAAAATATTACTAATAAAATGTGTAATGTATAATTTATTGATTATACATAAAAATGTATGTTTTATTTGTTTATTAAATTTGATTTTTACGTTAAATACCATTACTTTGTAAATAACTGGCAATTTTTACTCACTAATTAATTGTTGGCCAAGTAGATACTTAGTATTTTAAACATTATATATAAATCTTCAATAATCAATATATGTATATGTATGATTTATTTTATTTTTAGTTATTTCTATAAGTATATAATATTTTCATGGTTCTCATTTAATTTTTATTTGATCTTTTATGAATATTATTTAGATGTTTATTTAAACATTTTGTATGAGTTAAAACTAGTAGATCTTTTCTCATTTATGTATATATACATACATACATATATATATATATATATATATATATATATATATATATAAATTGTGTTTATATATGTACATCCAATTGAGGTAAACCTTTATATTATGACAAATAGTAATAAACTATAGTTAATCTCATGGCTCCTTTACTTCATTTGAAAAATTAAACGCTGGACTGGGAAAGAATATCCGAAAAAAAAAAAAAAAAAAAAAAAACTTTTAAAAACTACCATACAGCATATACTTCAATGCCATAGAGTAAGTAATATATACTGAAAATAGATTGCCATCTGGCATGTTTTAAGGTCACCCGAACTTTTAATGCGAGATGGACATTTCGATGTATACATACACGTATCTATTTATACATATAATACGAGTACCAATATAAGTCCATTAGATGGGATACATTGAAATCAGACGAGTCTTGGAATTTTTCGTGTTTTATACTCTCGTAAAGTCAGAAAAAAAAATTATGGTAATGATTCGTGTGGTTTTTAGTTTGACATTTGACACTTTTTGACAGTCATAATTGAGTTTTGCTACTACTAATAAAAACTGTAATAGCCATAGACGTAATATGTTTTCGGTCTATACTAGGTCTGTGGTAATAGCGGGCAGCATACAATTTTCCAGCTTCTGAACTTTACGTTTAAAGGGGTGATCCCCTTTTGTTATATTGAAATGTTTATTGTTTTAGTTTTACGAAGTTATATGAAAAACGTATAGATAATATTCTTTTTCTTAATCAATGGCAAACTACGTTTTACATATGCAATTCTGCCAGTATCACATGAAGAGTTATATATTCAATCTTGTGGCAACAATTCTAAGCTCCAGTAAAACAGGTGCTCATCTTGCTAGAACTTTTCGTGGGGTTTTCGTGGCACCTCAGAATAAACGTTTCGCGTCATTTTTTCCAATACACTTCACCTGTGCACAATAACGAAACTATATCATATTAAACGTCACCAAAATTACACAAATATAGGGTCAAATACGCAAGTTAACGGATTAAAGATCTAGACTAAGATCCCCCTAAAAAAAATGTATGGATAATCATTAGATCTGTAGCTGGACGCTGTTTAAAAATATCTTGTTTAAAATGTTTAGTCGTTTTACGGAAATTCACCCTTATGGTAGTGTTGTGGAAATTCCAAAGTTTATAAAACTAGAATATAATTTATAAAAAGTAGTTTACTAAATACAGTTTTCAGCACAACTAAAGAATACATCTATTTGAAGTACCTAGGTAATGACATATTTAATGAGTATTATAAATTTAAGTTAAATCATTTAACTAATAATCCGGAAAAGTTTGTGTTTTATAACTAAACTCTATAAATGTGCAGAAAGGAAATTTTAATGTATTTTCGGATTTTTTGCATATTATGTAGGTATGTGGTAGGAATTATTGAAATATATTTTGTAAATTAAATAATAACGAATTAATTTAAAATTTGCAAGATTTGTTTGTTTTAAAATTTTACGTAAGGAATCCGCAATTGGATATGGTAACAAAATAAAGAAAAAAATCCTTTGTTATTTTAATGTTTTTTTGGTTGACTTATATTCATGTTATCAATAATACAGATAATCATAGATAAAATTATAATATAATTAGTGACTGTTTCTATCTTGAATAAACATTTTCACAGCTCGCACTGTCATTGTAAATTTATATAAATGGGTCATTTCAGTCAGTTTGATTATAAATGTCATTTACATGCGTATTTGTGTAAATAAAAAGTCAAATTGATGCAAAAACTTAACACTTTACTTTTTTATATACTGTATAGGCCCAGTACTTTTATCACAATCTCACCTTATGTTAAGTGACGATGTGGTCCAGAATGGTAAACGCACTAAGCCTGTCCTGGTTCATGTTGCCGGAACACGCCTTCAATTAATCTTTGGCGGGAGCTTTTTAAATAAATAATTGAATGAAATACATTTATTTTACAACGGGTAGCAATAATCAATACGTGCTAGTGTTATTTCCCCTCATGGCGACACTCATTCTTCGAACCGGCGCGGCGAAGGCGCGGGTGGGGCGCGGGTGTCGGTGTCTCGTCGGGCGCGGGGGGAGCCTCGAGTCCGTGCTCGCGCGGCTCCTGAACTCTTCAGAGCATTCCGACTGGCCCGAAGACGAGGTTGAATCGCTCCGGCCGACGGGTATTTCGTCCTCTTCATCTAATTCCATTTCAGTCCATCTTCGACCTTCATGTGATAGTTTTAAAGCATCTCTCGAATTATTACTTACTTAAAACAAGAACAACTAAGTACTACAACCAGTTTGACGATTCGTGATACGTTCAGTGATAAATCTAGTGTTTAATTAACCCCTTGAGCACCTTCCTGGCGTTTACGCCAGCTGTCCATTGTTCTCCTATTGTCTTTCTATTGTTTCATTTTTATAGGTACTCGACACATGAATCAGTAATATTTTATTATAAACTATCTAGCGCCCGCGTTTCGTATATTGTTTTTAAATAATCATTGTAAAATAATACCTTAGGGATAGGGATGTCCAATGAATCTTATTTTTTCCATAACTTCATAAGTTTTATTTTTTTCTTTGCACGCATCAATTATTTTTATGAATTATTTTTGGTATTAAGCAAAAAATTTTCTTCGAAATTCAAACACCAGCAAGTAAAACTGTGCATTGAATCGAATTTTCTTTACAATATCATGAGTTTTATATTTTTTTATTTAAAAGAAATAAAATCATAAGTTACACGGAGTAACTTCAGTTCTCTACTAAACAAAGTCTCGACAAAATCGGTCCAGCCGTTCCGAAGATTATCCGGAAGAAACGGCGTAAATACAAAAATAAAATAAAATTGTGTTTTTGAAATAGGTACCGTATATAAATTCATATGTATTTAGTAAAAGTTGTTATTTTGGTATTTCAAACAGACACTTCAATTATGTAAGCATTTGGGCTTGAGATGTAAAAAGCCGAATAACATGAGCATTGTTTAGTTTTTTTTTATATACGAAGCCGGGTCGAGCAGCTAGTGTTTAATTAAAACTTGTTTTCAATTTATTAAATCCAAAGTTTCACAATAAAATCATATCAGTATTTTAGCTTGATGTTGAAACCAAAACAAGAAAAAAGGATTACATTTGAATAAGGCTTAAAAAGTTTGTTTTTTAGATTTGTATATAACGAATAAACGAACAATATCGTAATAACTAACATACATAAAGGACCGTTAGCAACAGTAGTGTCTGGAGTAGATTCTGAAGCTGCCCTTGTTAGTGGCCGACACAGTGCTGTCGGGTGGAAATCAGTGTCGTTGCGTCCCTTTGACCATTTACTGCTAACACGCCAAAATCTTCTTGTGTCACGGAATACACTCCACACCTGTATAAATTGAATAAGGCCTATAACAACGCCAGCCCTAGCCCTTAATCAAGGTAAATCGAGATTTCCTTGCGGCGTCCTTTGGTCGACGGTTTAGATTAAGTAGACCATAAGGCAAATTATAAACCTATTTCTGACAATTTGTAAAGCTGGAAATAGAAAATAGTAAGAACAGTATGTGGAAATAAAGAAAGGATGGAAGAGTGGACAAGAGACAAAATAAAACTGAACAACTATTAGGAATAAATAAATATTAAAAAACGAAGTAAGAAATTAATCACAAAATAGGAAATGACAAATGAACCATTATTATAGAAAAACTAAAGTAACTTAAAAACAAGAAAAAGGATAAAAAACAGGAATGAAGAAAACTAGAGCTACAAAAGCAGCAGTAGGAAGCAAAGTAAATAAACAACTAAAAGCCAATAACGTAAAAACCAACATTAGATACACAAAGTCTCTGATTATGTTAGAGGTCGCGGCAGATACGACATGAGGTGTATAAAATAAAAAAAGACCTATTTCTGAAAAATAGTCAACTATTATATTTGCGTTCATCTGTGTAAATAAAAATTAATGTATTAATGTGTCTTCTATGCACTCCTAAACGATTCATCCGATTATGGTGAATATTTTTTGAATTGTTTTGCATACGCTTACGAGGATTCTTAGGCAAAAAAATATCTTTCAAGGCAACGCACCACTTGTCCGGCACAGGTACTGTTATATAAATAAAAATTATCAACTTTATTACAAAAATCAATAGGCAACTTTGGCATCTCTTGATACCTGGCCGACTGCACCTCTCGTTCTACCCTATGGCAGCCGCCGTCCTATCATTACTATCTGATACATTTATAAATGCAAGGATTGGGTTACCGAGCAAAATACACATTACTAATTTAATATAATTTCCAAGTCACAAATACATTAAAATTCTGTAAACTAATAAACAGTACTGAACCTCATCAGTCAACAAAGAAGACCGTGATTTATTTATTAAGAAAGCGTTGAAATTACGGGTATTTTTTTTATTGCGGATGGAAAAGTTTATTGGGAATATTAAGGTCTATCGAAAGAACAATAATACATATTATACGTTTCAAATAATAATATCAAGTTCTAGTTGTCCAAATAATAAAACTTATATTTAAAAATCATAAAGTCTAATCATAAAGGACTCGATTCATAGGGTACATGAGAAACTACTGGTATGACTACATTATAGCTGTGAACAGAATTAATTGCCGTTTTGACTTAATGTCCACTTGCTCATAAGATAAAGTTGCCAGTCAAGTTTTTATTTTTTAAAACAATATTTATAATAATCTCTTCATGTTTATATTAAATTAATAGTTGACGTTGGGCAGTTAATGGAATAATTCTTTAAATGCTCCATAAGAAATACGTTTTTTATCAAGGCAAAAAATGGGCTGTCGCTTTTAAAAATATTTAATAGTAACTCGTCACTTGTGACGGCATTGTCATCAGGAACGATACAATCCAAAAACAGTGACGACCGTCTAGAGATCGGTTGGCTATCGTCAGTCTTCCCTGTCATGCCGGCATGGAATTGGAGAATCCTACCACAACTTTTGGTACGGAAAAAGTCAAACGTAACCGGATATGCACTGGCTGATCCCAGTACGTAACGCGCAAAAGTGAATCACTATGGTGGTTTTTCTCCACATGCATGGTGGTTGCCATCCAGTGGGGCAGTACTACACTATCAACAAGCTAACTGCTTGTTGAGCACCATCCAGGGATCATGTGTAGGGTCTCGAAGGTAAAGCCTACAGATGCGAGCAGTAACGACCCGCTAATTTTAATTTTGTTATTATCTACTACTTAATGTGTCCAGTAGAAAGACAATAGGAAAACAATGGAAAGCTGGCGTAAACGCCAGGTAAGTGCTCAAGGGGTTAATATTATAAAAAGCGTAATTATATGTAGTTTAGTTTCTTCTTCGGATTAAGACCTTTATTAATCTGAAAAAGCTGATTGAAATTGGTTTAGTTTCAAACGATGAGAGTTCGATCATGGAACATATATGATTTTTTTAGATAACAGCTGTGCCCACCACTCCATGATGTGAAATTTCGTGATTTATATTAGAGATATATCGCTGTTTCGATATTAAACTAAAATAACTTACTTTGTATTTATGAAGCCTCTTTTCATTTTGCTTTTCGTTTATTTTTCTCAAAATAACTTAATGGATAAAAGTTGTTCCTTTACAATTTTGCGATATTTGTTAGTTACTGGTTTATTGTAAAATCAATATTTTTAATTAGTTAGAGGTTTTTTTTTTCAGAAACATTCTTAATGTATTTCCTTGATTCCGTTTAGCTCTAGAACTGATTTAATTTCTATTCAATCTCCTTTTATATCAACATTGGATAAGATTTAAGTTCTATAAGTCACTCATAATCTATAGAATAATAGAATATCATCAAAATCCGTCCATTCGTTTTCGCTTGATGCGTATATAGACACACAGAAACTCTAAAAGTTATATAAATGTATTTCCTTCGTGAATTTAAAACCAGAGTGTTTTTTCTCTAATATATTTAATATAAAGACTTTGTTTATATACAGTTTGCTTATTATTATGGGTATATATAGATATAATAAATTAAATTCATAACTTCAATTTTACATATTGGATCAAAAACTGAACTGAGACAAACAAGAAGCCCGTATAAATTGGTTTAATTGTCAAGTTTAATTAATTTGCGTAGGTAGGTGTTTTATGAAGTTAGAGTATGTAAATTTAGGACGAAAACCACATGATTCCGTCACTCGTAAACTCCATTGATGTTCTTCCTACATACATTACATATATGTATGTAATATAATTTATTTCTAAAATATTCAAATGTGTATTTTATTGCCGTTACTTGACTTAATTGGTGAAATGATAACGGTATTGTTTATTGTTGTTTTACTAAATAATATACTCTATTAGATGTTTGAATTAATAATAAAATGAAGTAAACGAATATTATTCACATTAAGATTTAGTTAATTATCATTCAACAGGACGAAAATATAGAAAAGTCTTTGATAAATAAATAATGTTTGTCTACTTACAAATTTATTTAGGGTATTTAGGGTATATTTACGATAGAAAGGGATAATACGTAAGTGTAATCAATTTACTGACCCAATAAAATTCATAAACCAGTCTTTTTTTGTAAATTAGAATGTTAACTTACTGTAGAAATAGAAAGATTTTTCAAAATCTTACTTTTTAAAGTTCGAAATATGAAATAACAGATAAGGAGTTTAGTTTGTATAGTCGGTGAATTGATGAAATTTGTTGTTTTTTAAATTACTAAACACTTAACGGAAACCGATTTAGCCGAAATTGGCAGCGAGCGCAAGTGCACCAAAATGGTATGAACCTCGGCTTGAGCTGCTAATTGTATTAGAAAATCCCGTGGAATTTGCCCTAGCTAAACCTAAGATAAATATAACAAGAAAAAAGGTTATTTACAGAACCCATTGCGTGTAGTATTCAGATATATCTGCATCATGATGTTATAGGATGCAGTGTCATTGTATTGCGCTGGCGGTGGTTACAATAAATTATCCAGATGGCGACCACGATTGATTTCTCGATTGAATAGGAAAAATTCGGTTCGCGAGCGTTAGCTTGTCTTCTTGATCGTTTAGTACGTTACGCGGACCTCGTTTCTTCGTTCGAAACATGTTAGAGCTTTCCTTTAAAAGCAAAATAATACCTACACTTTCCAATGTTTTTGAAATATGAGAGGTAAAAAAATTTAATGATAATTTATGGGACTTACAAAGTCCGCCTCGTGTGTCATCACCTCAGTTGAAAATATGTCACCAAGTTCCTGTAGGTGAGCTTATTATGTTACCATCATAGCCCATATACCTTCTCTTAACTTAACTTCATAGGAGATTATGCTAAAGTTAAACCTAACGGCAGTATAAAAAAAGATTGGATAATTTGTAGGAAGTGTCGTAAAGGTCGCAAGTAATTTAACGCTGGCTGAACTGCTAATGCGAACTAGTTTTTGTGTATAACTAACTGGACTAACATTTTCAGGTCACTCTCTAGGATATATGAAATGGTAACTACTCCTAAATATTATATTTTAAAGTAAAAAAATGGATGTATTTCTAACCTGCCTACATAGTGAAAAATTAAACATGTTATGTTGTTAAATTGTGTTTGAAGTGTGAATAGATTTTGTAGCATTTAATTAATACCAAATTTACATTTAATAATCAAAATACTCTTATTGGTATATGAGCATTACATAAACTATAGTGAAACAGTCTTAAATTAAGATAAAATAATATAAGATAAAATTATTTAAGATCAGTACGTAGACTTTTACGTAGCTTGATTATTCATAGTCACCGTGGTGTTATTGTTTAGCGCGTTCGGCTATTAACCCAAAAGGTTGATGGTTCGAGCCCAACCTAGTCGTATTTAAATTTCTTTATCCAATCCGACGCGTCGGCCGAAAGCGGCGACGTCCACGTAACATATTAAAGAGTCGCGACGATCATTCGCAGTAATAGGATCTTTTCTTATTTACCTCGAACATATGCGTGTCAGCGCCCACGCCCGCGAAACCGCCATTCCCGCCGCCGGGGACAGGCGGCTAATTTTGCTCCCGCACACTCTCCGGGTCCCCCTCAGGCGGCGGCCCAAGACGTGTCTCGTTCCCCAACTGGGGAGGCTCTTGACGTCGCCGCCAGCGCGATACAGTAACACTGACCATGCATTGAGCATTACACGCACAACACTGCATACACACTCCTGCACATAACATACAGGTACATAGCTCCTGTAAGGAACCTTTTTTTATGTTAAATAAAAAAATGTAGGGATTAGCTAGGATCCAATTCGCGAGAGAGTTTGCATACTCAGGTAACGGCCAAGCCGAGGTTCGTACCATTTTGGTAACCCTTGTGCTAGTTAACTTTTGCGGCTGAGTGCCTTCAGCACTCGCCCCCAAAGTTCGGTGAAGCTGTTAAGGCCCTTCCGGTCAACAGCATTAGCTAGGTTAGAAAAAAAAAGAAAAATAGAGCTTGATTATTCGTAACGTTTATTCTCACGTGCCACAAAAACATCTTGAGAAGTTCTAGCGAGATAGCGAAGGTTTAGTAAGAGCCTTGAAGCATTGAGTAATAAAAATGCGAAGAAGACCTTTATACTCATGAATTTGGTAAATTGTGTACGTAATTCACAGATTGTAATTAATAAAGAAAAATTAGAGTGTTACTTGCCTGCTCAATGCTCTCTCTGACAGAGATTTCATGGAAGCAGACGCAACCAATTTCCTTGCTACGGCGTTGCCCTTCATCTGTACTGATCATACGATCTCCCATTTGGTCGGCCTTGTTTGCGACAAGTACCACTGGTGTCTCTGGAACACTATCCTGGAATATGGCAAGGTATTTTTATTAACGAAATTTTCCAGACAATCGTCTATTGATAAATATATAGTTGCGGCTATAATACGTATATATTATTTAATTTTTATTAAAACTATTGAAAGTGGTAATAAATTATTCGTAATATCTTCCGCCTACACCACCGGTAACGACTTTGTCATAAAACAAGAATACTAGAATTTCTATTTACCTGATAATCTTTTATATTTACTAGGCAAAGTTCATCTGGTGAATGATTTCAAATATGATTATTATTTAAAATTTGTAGAAATAAAACACTATCGCTAAAGTTTATCAATAGCTACAAAGAAACAGATTAAAGAAAATCGATTGCTAAACAGAGGAGAAAATGTCACGAACTGTTTTATCTTTGTCTATTTATATATAGATGACATTTATCCTGTGCAAATAGAATCTAACGACCAAGGATAAATAAACCTGTTAAAAAGCTAATTGAGATTTAGACATAATATCCTTACAACACTAATGAATCCCTCTGTTGATATCACCATCCCCTAAGGGAAAAATTCCAATAACTCACGGATGAGTATGTTCTTATATAAAAATATAAATTTTAGATAAAT
This sequence comes from Samia ricini, assembly GCA_014132275.2. Lineage (NCBI taxonomy): Eukaryota > Metazoa > Arthropoda > Insecta > Lepidoptera > Saturniidae > Samia > Samia ricini. The sequence goes on along the minus strand of AP028159.1, from coordinate 24,274,076 downwards.
TAGAAAGTATGATTGCAGATCTTGTGGCTTGCAATCAAAGAAGGCTTAAAGATTATATTTTACTGTCGTCTAAGATTTTTCAATGAATTCAATCTCCCTTGTGTGTAAACTAGCTATATAGCTGCGACTCCGCTCGCGATTCTTATATTCTCCACTGCGTTCATTAGTTACGCATTTGTAAATAATCACTTGAAAATAATGTTTTGATGGCGCGCTGTACATTGAATCGTACTTTGTTCGCAATTTCATAAGTTTTGATTTTTTTACACGGAACCCTAATTAATTTTCTAAAATGTTTTGGTACTAACAGAAAGAAATGTTTCTTATAAATTCAACCACTTGCCAATAAAACTACATTGAATCACATATTATTCACAATTTCTTGTGTTTTTTTTTGACACGGAAAAATAAAAGTAGCTTAAGACACCCTGAGTAACTTCACCTATCACAGGCAAAAATTTTAGTGTTGTTGATATTACAGACACTTTAATTTTATTTGTTAATATAGATGATGTATAATGGAAAGCCGTGAAAATTTGAATTGTGGGGTTAAAAGGAAATCAATACCTTTATTGAAGACGCAAGTCGCCGTCGTCTTTTGTTATAGTTTATGAGGAATTTTAAACGGTGACATTCATCGAACGAACACTTATCTGTCACTGAATACATCAATATAAACGCCTCAGCCCATCTGATGTTGTTCTCCAGATTCGCATACTCGCCTTCCTACACAATACGTAAAATATATATATTTTTAATAGAACTACATTTTCCATTCTCGTTAAAACAAGAAGTATAATTAAATAACTCACTTGCGCATCACCAGCTGAATCGAGTATTTCAAAATATACCATTTCATTATCTATTACCGTTTGAAAGCCGTAAATCTTTTCCAAATTAGGATCATATTCGCCAATGAACCGTCGTGTTATAAATCTCACAACTAATGCTGGAAAGGAACACGATTTTACCATTATTCATTTTGACTTTAAATCGAGTTTTTGTATGGAGAAATTACATACCAGATTTTCCAACTCCTGATTGTCCTAGGACCATAACTTTGAAGGGCTTCTGTTTAGGATAAAGTACGAGTTTCGCTAAGGAACTTTTAGGCGATGTACTATTATTCATAGACATAATTGTCGCCATAATTTATTTGTCTCTGCACTGTTGAATCGAGATCATTTTTATAAAGCCACGTCACAAATCTGAAAATACGATAACATCTTGTAATATTGAATGAACTATCTGAATTCGTATCAAGGTAACAAAACATACTTGGGTACAGTTTTAGTAGTGCTCTAGTAAATAAACTGCAAGCGTTTAAATTTTTCGTTAACTATCGCCGTAAAATTAATGTTAATCACATGTTTTTGTTTGCGAATTATTCTCTGGACTGTTTATCCTTTATTACACATTCGTTTCTTATTATCAAAGAAACATATGTAGATAAGTGTCTTTAGGCGTTTAGTTACTTGAGCAAGAAACTGGACCGTATAAAGTATTAACCTTTACGTTCGACTTTGATTATGCAATAATTGGTTAAAAAGATTAACGCGTTTATCCAGATAACTATGTTTAAAATAAAATCTAGTTATTTATACACACAAATATCCATACATAATATCAAAACTTATACTATTATATGTAGTCCATACTTTGACCTACAAATTTCATAACGATAACTGTGTTGGTCATGTGCCGTGCACTAATTTCCAATGCGAATACACTGCATATTGTTAGATGGTCTAATTTTTACCAAACATAAAGAAGACCTATTTTTCAAGCGATAGTCATATCACACTAATTAAAATAATGGCAAATATGCTCTTGTGAGATTGAAATGATAATCTAATGTATGACATAAGTTCAAATCTCACGATGAACCGTTAAAACATTAGTGAAAACTAACAATCACTTTGTCGTAGAAGAAATATCAGCGATTAATTTGTACAAAGCTGAAAATTTAAATCAACCATTTTTCCTAAATCAACGCCTTTGTTAATTAAATTTCATGTTAATAATAATAATAATTTTCCTTTATACACAAATCATTAAATACACACAATGTTTATTTTTAATTAATCTGTGTTACAATAATTAGTCGAATAACAAAATGATAAATAGCGTCAAGAGTTCGAATCTTATCAGTTGTATTTTGCAGATCGAGTACCGACAGATGACTAACATACTATTCAAGCAAAATGTCTAGTGTTGCTAAACTCTTTGTTAAACTATGTTTTTAATCTTTATTCTTATAAGTAGCTGTTTGCCCGCGGCTGCGCCCGCGTTTCATATATTTTTCACTGCGTTTGATATTGTTTTTCATTTTTTCATACGGAACTTTAATTATTTTCCATAAGTTTTTTTACTATTAATATTGGTAGTAAATATTAAGCAAAGATATTTCTCACAAATTCAAATATCTGCAAGTAAAACTGTGCATTAAAACGGATTTTATTCACAATTTTATGAGTTTTAATTTTTTACGCGGAACACTAATTTTCGAAAAACCCAAAAATGGCATACGGCATTGAGAGGTGGCCGCTCATAATGGGTAGGCCCATTATGAGGAAGCTCAAAGTTGCTGAAAGGGTAATGGAAAGTATGCTATGCTTGGAGTTTCACTCCGTGATCGAATCAAGAATAAGAAGTTGCTGAAAGGGTAATGGAAAGTATGCTATGCTTGGAGTTTCACTGCGTGATCGAATCAAGAATGAAGAAGTTGCTCAAAGGGTAATGGAAAGTATGCTATGCTTGGAGTTTCACTGCGTGATCGAATCAAGAATGAAGAGATCCGCAAAAGAACCAAAGTAACCGACATTGCCCGATGAATTGCTAAACTTAAGTGGCAGTGGCCTGTGCACATTGCTTGCAGAACCGATGCCCGATGGGGCCAACGGGTTCTCGAATGGCTACTACGCACTGGAAGACGTAGCGTGGACCGACGACATGGTGAAGGTCGCGGGAATTCGCTGGATGCGGGTGGTCACAAGACCGGTCGTCGTGGAGATATTTGGGAGATACCTATATTCAGCAGTGAACGTCTTTTGGTTGAATGGATGGATGGAGGGATAAAAAAAACTGTATTACGCAGTGAAAAATATATGAAACGCGGGCGCAGCCGCGTGGACACAGCTAATACCTAAATAATAAAATTGAAGTGTCTGTTCGTAATACCAAAATATTTTGATGACATATGAATGTATATACGATACCTATACCAAAAATACAATTTTTAAAATTTCTATCTGTCTGTTTGTTTGTAATGGGCAATCTGGTTTTGGTTACTCCGGGTAACTTCGCGCGAAAAAAATGAAAACTCATAAAAATTTGAATAAAGTGCAATTCAATGAACAGTTTTACGGGCAAATGCTTGAATTTATAAGAAATATGTTTACTTTATTAAGATAATTTAGTACTAAGGTATTAAAAGTTTTTAGGAAAATAATTAGGGTTCCGTATTAAAAAATAAAACGCAGTGAAGAATATATGAAAAGCGGGCCCAACCAACTAGCACACAGCTAGTTGATAATTATATTTTAATATTTACGCATTATTAGTATATTATTCAATAATCATTTCAAAGATCTATACACACACAACAACGGAATTGGCGCCACGTCAAAATTTCGTTATATCTCAGTATTTCTGAATATATACATGTTAGAAAATAGATATCAAGGAAATGTCATTAAGTATTTTAAATCTAATGTATAAATTAAATTCCATATATTTTATAAATGAAACTATTCAATCAGATAAATAATGTACCTATCATATGATGATTCATTTATAAAATGGTTTTATTTTGCAAAAATATATACCGTGTAAAAATTATTAAATAGATTTAAGACATAAAGACTTTATAACGTAGAAACTTTACAAACATCGGTATGGACATTTAATAGCTTACTCAATGCTATTAAGCTTTTATAACACACGAACAATAATAGTGACTAATTTGGTGTTATAAATGACAGCTCCTAGGCTTGATTTTAATGAAGAAATTCTGAAATTATTTTTGATACTGACAGAAAGCAAAGATACTTATCACAAATTCAAATAACTGCCAGTAAAACTGCATTGAATCGAATCTTATTTACAATTTCATGAGTTTTAAATTTGTGACGCGGAACCCTAATTACTTTCGAAAAATAACACTTAATAAAAGCCTTAGTTACGCGGAGTAACTTCAGCTCTCTACTAGAAAAAGTCCTAACAAAATCGGTTCAGCCGTTCCGGAGATTAGCCGGAACACATAGACAGACAAAAATTTTAAAAATTGTGTTTTTGGTATAGGAACCGCATATAATACATTCATATGTATTTAGTAAAAAAAATGTTATTTTGATTTTACAAAAGGAGACTTCAATTCTATTTATTAGTATAGACAAAGTTCGCTTTAGATTATACGAATTTTTAAATGTGTATTTATTACCTGATGAAAATTTTACTGTATACTTCAATTCATAAACTGTATTTATAAAACTCAAGGACTTGTCTTAAGCTCCGTAAATAAGCCATTCCAAAAATGAAACCCGATATTATACGAATCGCAAAACAATTTGTAAGAGTTTATCATTATTATAATAGCAGTCCGTTGGGAGAGAATTATCTACACACACACATACACAAACAGTCTCAAAGAAAGTTAACGAGTTTTAGTCAAAACGTTTGCCGTCATTCATCAGTATGGGTATTAAAAAAAATATGAATATCTACATACAATATATAATTTGTTCTTACGAGCATTTGTTTATTATACTTATATTCTTTATAAGTATTGGTGGAGCGGTAACAAAGAGCCAATAACCACAACAAAGTTTTAGAAAGATTAAAAGCTATTTTTGTCGAGGACGGATAACAGCCGAAAAATATTAGGTAGATTATCATATACTTTAACCGTAATGTTTTTATAGTTTTCTTAAAGCTTTCGACCATTGTTTCGTTGACACTAAAATATACTAATTTCAAATTAAATTGCATGCACTACGAAAGCGTGACATGTGGGAACATGAAGTAAAAAAAATGCATTAATTAATCAATATGAAAAATAAAATCCGAATAAGTAAAGGCTGGTTATAATAATGTACCATATATTTATTGTATACCCGGACTTATTTACTTACAGCTCAATCGTTGGTTTAAACATATTTTTGTTCAAAAAATATTCAAATAAATATTGCTGGGCACAAAAAACACATGAGAGTTTAATCGCAACAAAGAAATTATATTGCAATGAATGAAATATTCACAATAAAGTACCTATTTGGAGCGAGATAGCTCGCAGCCAACTCTGTGGGCGACCAAAACACGAGTGAGTAATCTGAATATAGGAGCACACTAAATGTATTACTGGGTACTGCTTCTTCCCTTCCTCCAATAAAGTGAGCACAAGTATTTGAATATTTCAATGATGTATGTTGTTTATTTCTATACTGCTGGTATTATAAAAAGTACATACATATTGGAATATAGAAGGACAATAAAAACTCTTACAGAGTGTTGTTTTTGTTATAATAGTTTAATTATTAGATCCATAAAAATATAAATAAATTGTTAAGCAATAAATGAATGATTATTAATGTGTCGAGTACCCATAAAAATAAGACAATAGGAAAACAATGGAAAGCTGGCGTAAACGCCAGGTAAGTGCTCAAGGGGTTAATAAACGAAATAAAATATATTTGCAAGTAATATTTCTGTGTTATTAAATACCCATAGTTACTTTATCTTTCATTATTAATACTCTACATAATTTATAATTTACAAAAATTTTTAAAATTAAAAACAAACTCGACTTCAATTGAATATATTATAAAAATGCACTATAAAGTAAACAAATAATTATTTTATTAATCTACTTCTGCTAACTTCGATATATGTAACTTTATTTTAATAATTATGAAATCTGTGCTAGTTTACGAAAAACAAATGGGATAAATGAAGTTGCTAATTATTTAGGCTTATGTGTAATTGTGATGAAGTTTAGGCAGTTATTTCCATTTATAAATCAGTACATTGGTTAACTCTAGCTGGCATCGAGTCCAATATTATTAATGGTGTTAAAACAAAGGATATATCGAAGTTAGCAGATGTAGATTAATAAATTAGGTAAAAATTTAATTATTTTTTAGCGCATTCTATAGTACCGTAAAACCTTACAAGATTGCCCAACTAATCTAACTTTGCCCAGCACGGTACGTTTCACAAAATGTTAAAAAACCGGCAACATTTTTTTAGTTGCGTTGAATATTAAATCTGTGGAAGAAATTTGATTATGTGTCTGGCATCACTGTGTAACTGATTTTGCTCAGTGTCAATTCAGTCAGCTGTAGAACTGTGTCGAAGTTGGTGGTGTATTTTGCGGGCCAAAACTCGAGTGAAAAACTTTCTTTGAAACTCGATTTGTAATTACAGTAGGTAAGTAAATTTTTTACCACTATTACTGTGTCATAAATAAATAAAAAAGATCGAATATCCAACTCAAAAACTCTCTTAAATTCGATTATATGATGGTGGGCAATGTTATATTAGTTTCCTAAGACCAGTTGTTACAACTTTGCCCACCAAAATATAACCGTTAGGGTTGTTACTTCGATGTTAAATTAGATCTAGTAGGTATTTTGTTTTACATTTGCTTCGGAACTACCTAAGTAATACTGATCTGTAGAACGAGAGAACACATAGTATTACGATAATTAATTAATACATGTCTGACGAAAAAAAAACTTTTTGTGGTGCATTTAATGTAATTGCAAAATAATTAAAGTGACTAAAGATGAGCAAAAAAGTTAATTTCTATTTATTTTTACATTATTTATCTGTTTATTGATTTCTTTGTACTTTTGCACATAGATCTTGATCAATGTTTGGTTTTAGTGTTACTAAGAAACAATTTCGATAAATACCATTACCTCTTAAAGGTACTGAGTTATGTTAACAAACCTGAAAATTATTTTATAGGTTTAATAGCATCAGCGTAATTTTTTAGGAGCTCAATAAATTTATTTTGTTTACAAGTATTTACTGGGGTAACTTTTTTTTCGTATTTATTTCAGGATGAATAATACTAAATCTAGAAATACAGGGAAAAAAAGAAGAATATTAGGGTCTAGAGCATACAGAAATTATTCAGAGAAAATGTTAGAGTTAGCAGTGGACATGGTGGAAAATAAGAAGATGTCAAGTCGGGAGGCAGATAAAAGTTTTGGGATCCCTCGACGGACGATATTAAACAAAGTAAAAAAAATTCACTTGAAACCAGCTGGAAGACAAAAAAAACTCAGTGACGAAGAGGAACAAAAACTGACAAACGTACTATTAGCTTCAGCAGAATACGGCAGCCCCATGACGAAAATGGATGTAAAAATATTGATCTATAAATATGTAGAAAAAAATTCGCGAACTGATTTGTTCGATGGCAAATTAGCAAGCGATACGTGGGTGGAAGCATTTTTAAACAGACATCGTTCGAAATTAACCATCAGAACGACAGAAAATATAAAAAAGGTACGGGCTGAGAAAGGACTAGATGAAATTGAGAAGTTTTATACTAATTTAAGTGAAACACTAAAAGAAGTACCACCGATGAATATATTAAATTACGATGAAACCAATTTGTCTGACAATCCAGGCACTTCAAAATGTGTTTTTTGAAGGGGTGTCAAACATCCTGAAGGATCATTAATAGCACAAAAAGTTCCATTTCTATCATGTTCACTGCAAGCGCAGCTGGAGCATGTTTACCAACATATGTGGTTTATAAATCCTCAAATTTATGTTCTGAGTGGCTTGAAGGAGGCCCAGCTGAAACCAGATACAATTGCTCCAAATCCGGATGGTTTGATACGGCTTCATTCGAAGACTATTTTAAAACTATTGTGGTTGAGTGGGCAAAACAAATTCCTGGCCTAAAAGTCGTCATTGGTGATAATTTGTCTTCACACATAAATATTGAAGTTGTAGAGTTGTGTCAAAAACACAGTATAAGGTTGGTATTTTTACCACCAAATTCCACACACCTAACACAACCGCTGGACGTAGCGTACTTTGGCCCACTAAAAAGAGAATGGAGAAAGATCTTATTGGATTATAAATTAAAAAATCCAGGACAGACCACCCTGAACAAAAAACACTTTCCAAAACTTTTTGGCTCAGTTACTAGAAAATATGAAACATAAGGAAAGTAACAACATAATAAGTGGCTTTAGAGCTACAGGAATATGGCCTGTAAATTCACGAAATGTTTTTAAGAGAATTCCTGAGTATTTCGATCATTCAGAATATGGAATTGATACGACTTTATTAGATTATCTAAAAGAATCAAGGGTTGCTAAGCCAATGCAAATAAAAAGAAGTAAAAAATTACGTACAGAACCCGGCAAGTCAGTATGTGTTGACGATATCTCGACAGTAAATATTCAATTAATAACACAAAGTAAGACGTATGTAAAAAAAATGCAAAGAAGAGAACAATAAAAACTAAACAAGAAGCATACCAAGAACGAGAGACAGAAGAGATCATAGTGCCGTGGAACACAGAAAATGAGATGTACTTAGATGAAATTACAGGTCAAGTAATAGGAAGAGTGGAAACTCCATCGAACTCATCTGAAATCATTGGAAAACCAACACTACGGCCCCAATTTTCACCAGTGATGTATAATACAGCCAGACTGGTTGAACTTAGTATCGAAATTATCAATATGCATTTAGGATCACCAGCTTACGATACTAACGCTCAACTACCCGATGTCTGTGTATTCAATAAAAAAATTAGAAGTGACTGTCAGAATCAGCCTTTTGTTACTTATAATGAAAATGATACTCCAGAGTTTTTAAGATCAATGACAAATAGTTCATCTAAGTCTAAAGTCATAATAACCTCAGATATTAAAGTAAACCCTAAGAAAATGAAGGACATCAAGAAAAACATTAAATTAACTAAAGTCATCGGAAAATCAGCTTTACAGATGAAAATCGGTACGAATCAAGTGGTAAATGAAAATGCGTTACATACAAAAAAGAAAAACTGGAAAATCTAACAACTGGAAGAAAAAAAAGGGCTGTAAACCGGAAGAAATTGACATATTCTTATGAAACGAGCTCTGAATCGGATATTCTGAGCATTGCAAATACAGATGATTCTGAATATGATGCATTTGATGAATATCTAACAACATATTTACAAGAGATAGATAACAAGGTAAACTGTGAGACAGAAAATTTCAATGCATCATTTGGATTAAGTGATATCAGCTATTTTAAAAGTGATGTAGATTTAAAAGAAGAAGACTGGGTTGTAGTGAAATTTGCGACAAAAAAAGCATAAAGCACTTTGTTGGTCGTGTATTGTCTATGAAAAACAATATTCCTACTGTAAAATTTGCAAGAAAAGTTAAAAATGTAAAAGATGGTAAAGTGATTTTCACGTATCCGAACGTGGAAGACGTGTGCGAAGTGAATCGCGATGATGTAGAAATAGTATTACCTCCGCCAAATATTTCTAGACGAGGCCAAATAATGTTTGATATTATATTTAATATTTCCTACAACATCCAATAAGAAAGTGTTTTAATTTATATAAAGGAACTGCCAAAACTCGAATCCAAAATTTTGCTACAATTATGTGATCTCAGGAAATAATGTTCCTATTTTGTTTAAGATTACCTCAGTGATTATTGTTGATTTTTTACTAGTTTGTTTTATTCTTGGGATAAGTAAAATATTGATTTATTTCATTTCGGTGTGCATTTTTTTTTTTTTTTCTATTAAGTACTTTGGTATGGTAATAATTTATGATAATCTATATTATTATACAGTTTGTTTTGGAAAGCTTTATCTTGAATATAGATTTCTTTCACTTGTATTAGTAGGTATTTAAAGTCAGTGTTCCTATTATGTTAATTTAGAGTTTATATTAATTTTAATATTATATTGTTTGTTTTAAAGCTCATGGACATTTATTTTATTGCTAGTTTTATAATTGTTTAATTATTTTTAGAGTAATGTTTAAGAGCACACTACATTATTGTAACGTACCTGCGTACACCGTACTGATTAACATTAAAAAGTGACAACCCTGATTCATTATTTTATTTGTATGAAAAATTACAAAAAATATTTTGCAACTTTGCCCACTCTAATTTGACTGGTAATATCAACATTTAAACGTTTTGTATAAAGGTCTTATGTTAGATTGACTATTTTTCTATAATGGCCCCTAATTGTGATGTTCTTAAAGTAGAAAATACGAAAGTTACGGAGGTTTCTGCAAAATGGGCAAACTTGTAAAAAGTACTACATATTTGGCCCGCTGTATAAATTGAGGTTTTTAACACATTGTATTTCATTTTCTTGATATTATAATATATTCTAGGTAAAAAACATTACATTTATCAATGATTTAGCACAATCACAATGTGAAAATAATATTATTTATGAAAATATTTAAAGTTGAATAAAAAATAGCAAGAAATCTGGGCAAAGTTGTACTGTTTTACGGTATATTCTTTTGAAGACGGTTCTGTTTTTTATTAAAAAGTTTTGTTTTCTACTTTTTGTTAAAATATGTACTTTAGGTATAGTTTTGAAGCCAGTTTGTGATTTATAAAAAAGAATTTTATTTTCGTATAAATTTCTTCTTCTTTTTTTGGTTCACTGTTAGTGCATATAAAAAAGTACAACAAAATAAATTTCTTGTACTCCTAATCGTTAAAATGTTCTATCTTCCAACATCAGATCAGCAAAATAAGATGGTAACTGCAATAAACAAATACTTGAATAACTGTTGAAACAAATATACGAAATACGTGCGTCTGTAGAATTTTATAAAAATCGAGGGTTTCTCTCGAGTTCACTGAAATTTACTGATCAGATCCAGACTTGGTGACAATGGGACTACCTCGGTTTACAAAAATTACAAATCGGTCCACAATTAACGGAGAAATCGCGTAACAAACATACACATAAACATACAGAGTAATTGAGGACATCGTCCTTTTTGAAGTGAGTTAAAAATATTAGTACAATGAAAATGTTTTCTTTTGTTAAATAAATATATCACTTTTTTCTAAAAAAATAATCAACTAAAATACCCGTTCGTAATGTGGTAGATATACATACATAAGCAGTCGTATACAACTATGCAATCAACATAAGTAATTTACCTCCGTTCAAAGTGACTTGCCGAGTACGTAGATCTACAGAGAAGCCGTAAATAATTTAAATGAAGGTTCGGTCTTCAGTTTATTTTCTATTTTCCTAATAAATATTCTAAACTCTTTACCCTGTATTAGTTGATATTATATTTACGTCTGTACTTAGCATTTTCATAAAACCGCAAAATTCGTTCTAGATACTTATCTCTACATTTTATCGTTATCAAGGGCGAATATTTTATTAATAAAAGCACGAGAGCCTTTTTTTCATAACGTTTAATCTGACATTACAGGTAAATGTTTATATAGGTATGCATGTGAAGTGGAAATACTAAGACTACATAAAAATGTATCATATTCATTTTCACGAAAATATAGTAAAATCTATGAAACAAGCGTCCATATAATTGAAATATGATTTTTGCAAACTTTGGGAATATTAGAGTAATCAATATTAATTATTTCAAAATTACCTTTAGCCATTTAACCATATATACGTAATTTGTTAGAACATAATTAGATTTTAATATTGAAAATGATAATTTTTTCTGATCGAAACTTATTATCGATATTTCTTGTTGTTTACACGTCGTTATTCATAGGTTTTTATAAACGATATTTTAAAAAAATAGTGGAAGTTTTCATCTTTACTTGCGAATAAGATTATGCACCTATTATTCTTTGGTCTTAGAATGGCTTTACGTATATCCAAGATATATAATAATCATGCGATTCGGCCCTTTTACAATTTATAAGGATAAAATTAAGGAGTGTTATTATAGTCTAGTCAACAAGTTCAAAAACGTGATAAATAGAGATAAAGGTCCCAAAAATATGAGCGATAGCTCATTCGATGCGGAATCACCTCTAGAAAAATGTTTTTGAAGGATTTTGGGGCAGGTAAAAAATTGCAATTGTTATTAATAAAATAAGATGAAAAAAAAAATGATATTTTTGATTTTGATGATATTTTTCGTTATTAACTAAAAAAATATTAACATTTAAGCAATTTTGAAAAAAGTTCGTTAAAGAGGAGGAAATATCCGATAAAAAAAGTCTCGACTCCCGAAACTCATCTCCATTATTTATAATTTTAATTTGACTTTGAAAATAGGGCACCGCGCTGCTGTTACTTTATCTCTATTTATCACGTTTTTGAACTTGTTGACTAGACTAAAATATAAGTTATTAATGGAAATACTAAAAATAACTTAGGATAAAAAGTGTTTATGTAAATAGGATAAGTGGAAAAATACTTAAGTTATTTACATAGTTAAGATTCTAAGATTATTGTTTATGATATTTACGTTACTGGTTTAAGTTACAAGCTTCTTTGTATCATCACCTCGTTAAAGATAGAATCGAGGCCCTGGCATTGGCAGAAGTATTACCACTTACCTCAAAATGGCCTTCGTTTTGTAATTATGTTTAATAAGGCGGTCTTTTCAGGGGAATAAAGTTACTATACAATCAAATATTGAGGATGTAGGTAATGTGTAATCGATTACTTTGACGTCCTTGTATAGAGCGAGATATGATGAATTGATAAGCATACATTATGTATCGATTCCGGGATATATTGTTCATAATAAGTAGATGTTTTGTTAGATTTAGGGAGAAACATAATTGAATTATAATGATTTGTTATTATTAAGAATGATTAAGAAAGCGCTTTCGTATGTGACTGCTTAAAGTTACCTACTCTAAACTATTGAAACTAAATTTTGTGATACACCACATTTGTTTTTTCAACATTCTTCTTTATATAATACGGCACGCATAAAGACTATTATTACTCTTATTATATTTAGGAGAAGACGGGTTTTGAACAGTATTTAGATATATTATAGGATCGGATTTAACTAATATTTTGATTTAATTAATATCCATTTATTATATAGATCGACACAAGCATTACTGTTTTAAGTTCGGCACCTTTTTGATACAGTTGAAGTAGAAATTTTAATAAAGACACTTTACCTGTAACATACATACCTGCGATTAAAAAAAACCACGTAAATCGGTTTAGTGGTTCTCAAGACACTTTTTTCCCTGTGGAGGAAGTATATAAATGTATATAATTCGTGCAGAGACACGAAGGGGTATGTGGGCCTGGTACGCTGGTCGATTGGGCACAATAAGTTATCATGCACTCCGATTGTTGGTTCAACAAGCTAGGTACCAACACGCGACCGAAGACAGCCTGGTACGGGCTGCCTCCCAGTCGGCCTCACTAGTGCAATGGAAGGTCAAGGACCCTGCTCCTCGCCTTCTTGACTTTGCGGTGGCATCATTCGTTCGCACCGGACATTACAAGTCTTGGAGCGATCAGCGCCTTTGCCGAAGACTGCTGCCGACAGTAGACACCACCCATACAGTGCCGCTCATCTCTACCGACGTCATCCAAAGCCAACGAACAGACACACAGAGAGACGTTTACTTTTATATAATGTAAACATAAATATAGCATAAGACATTTTGATTACAATCGAGGATTTTATTATCAAAACAAAAGAAGCCGGTGGTTAGATGATCGCTATGTTCCCTGCATTTTATGGTAGCTAGTTTAGTTGTAGCTTGGCAATTATGTTTTTTTTTAATCACTAAACCATTTATTGAAATGAGTAATCAGAGTATCTAGTCTATATTCATAAGCAGTACATACAGGGTTTAAAATACATTTCTATACAATATGAAAACGGAACATATCTAGCAAAAACTTAGTCATGATTAGTGATGATCATATGCACAACATCGGTGTCCAGAACACAAGAGAGTGCAGGTTCTGTGAAATAGCAGACGAAACACCAAAGCACATCTTGTGTGAATGTGATCCATTAATACCCATTCGTAACCGAATTCTGGGTAAGCATATGTTGCTTCCGGAGGAGGTACAGACGCTCTCTGCCAAAAAGATACTACAGTATATTCAAGTTGTAGGTCTAGGCAGTGAGCTTTAGCAATATAGGGGCGATCACAATAGATCTGACTAGGTCGCAGTGATACAGGACTGTTTAAGCCTGCATAGCCCCTTTTCGAATAATAATAATAATAGTCATGATTACTAATTTCCCTAGATACTTACACATTAATAGTAAGATATACAAATGGTCGTATATCCAAAATTAATTTTTTATCGCTTCTAATTTGTTTTCGTATTAAGTGTGTATACTTCGACTTTCATTAAGTTAATTCAGTAATTCTGTTATAGTAGGTAACTTCACAGATAACTTAATAGATGACATGCAAGAGTAAAGTCACAAAATATTTGCACATCTCATGGGGCGATCGGAAATGTTATAAAAAAGAAGACTATCTGACTTCCGTCGAGTGAATCAAATCCGCAACGAGCTAACTCACATACTAATCACACAGATGAATAGCGAAAGATAGAAAACGATAATAATCATATTAGTATGCCACAATTGCTTTCTAGAGTGACTTAAAATTATAAGGATAGAACGGATAGACGTAGATTACAACGAATTCCTACACATCAAACTCAACAACAGTAAGCACGAGACACAAAGCGAGGTGATACGAAATTCAACGGGTCATCTAGTTACAAATAAAACTGTAATTATCGATTTATGATCAAAAATTAATCATATAAACAGACAGTCTGCTTATTTCAATATATTTATCGCTGCTATACGAATGAATGAGCCTTGACGTATCAATATAAAGAGGATGTAATCTTTAACTCGATGGTTATTGCTCATTGACCCGAAAGTGAGATGCTTATAAACGTCGTTGTCACATCACATTATTTACACACATGGATATCGATAATTTAGTAGGCGCAAACATGCTGTCAAGGTCGTCAAATGAAAATACTTTATTATATTTCAACAAAGTAATTATTTCTATAGAGGGGCATAGTTAATCAGATTACGTTTTTTTGGAATATTGTTAAGTTCTCTCCCATGAGGTTATAAACTAATCTCTCCCCCCCCCCCCCCCCTTAAACAATTATTTACACTTTTCTTGCTAAACAAAAAATTAAATATACGTGATATCTTCCTCCACACCCCGTTCACCCCCACCGTTGTAATGATTCATAATTTTTCTGAACTCCCACGGACTAATGGACGTTCCCTTATGATAGGATCAGATCAGATTCGTAATTATAATCTATACTAATAAATAAAATTGAAATGTACAGACAAACAGTTGTAATGTCAATTTTTTTTTTTTTTTTTTACTAAATAGTTATGAATGTATAAACATTAACTATACCAAAAATACAATTTTAAATTTTTTTGTCTATCTGGTTCCGTGTTCCTGTGTGTTCCGGGCAATCTCCGAAACGGGTGGACGGATATTGACGGGATTTTTTTGGTAGATAGTGAAGTTACTCCGGGTAACTTAGGGTACTTTTAAAATTTTCAAAAATAACTATGGTTCTGTGTAAAAAAAAAAATAAAACTCATAAAAATTTGAATAAAATCAGATTTAATGCACAGTTTTACGTGCAAGTGCTTGAATTTAAGAGCAATATTTTTACTTTATTTTATTACAAAAAAAAATTAGGGTCCGTATTAAAAAAATTAAATGGCATTGAAGAATATATGAAACGCGAGCGCAGCCGCAGGCACACAGCTAGTATTACATAAAATCCCACCAAAACTACACAATATAGGGTCCAGTAATACAAGTTTTTTAATTAAAGATAACAGATACTACACATGGACATAATGTTTTCGTTGTCTATACTAGGTCTGTGTCACTACACGATAGACTGAGGTGCTGCCGAAAACCTTCATAATTTCCTAGATTTTTAATAATAACATCCGTCATCATGCCGATCGTTTTGTAAAAAAACATAAGTTATGTTTGGATACGTTGGCCACTTGAGGAAAATATTAACTAATAATTCATAATCATAACAATTGGAGATTGAACTTCCCCAAGATGTGTGTGATGAGAGTTAGAGTCACCAAAATCATAAACGGATGAGGCAGTGATATTATATTTCTAATTTCACTAAAAATTTATGGAGAAAGGGTGTGGAATATATGTAGATAGAGACATAACAAATATAGTTAACAACAACAGCAATGATAGAGAAGTTATCACTGTGTGCAGGAAGAGGGAAAGGATATACAATACAAGACTTTCGGATAAGTAGGCACACACCAGCATACCCCCCATCAGCCCGATCATTCTTTAAACAGGAATAACCAGGGATTTTAAATGTAAAATTTGGCTTAAGCCAAGTTTCAGATAAAGCAAGAATAAAAGGTTTAAAAGTATTTATGATGTGTATGATTTCATGTTTGTTATTCAATATGCTCTGGCAGTTCCATGGAACTAATGTATCCATTGTAATTATTATTGTATGTGTTTAATAAGGGGCAGCTTTGGTCTGTATTTTAATATTAGACTGTGGAAGTAAATTAATTAATGTGGTTATTAAATCAACTATTGTCTGCCCAGTCTGTGTGTCAATGTTTGGAGGGGTTTGTAATGCACAACCATTAGAGAATAGTGGGCTATATGATCATAGCCTATATTTTTGATTTGGAGGGGTTCTGGGTTCAAAGAAAAACTGTTTTTTTTTATAAGATATAGTGAGTGGAGGTGGAGAACTGCGTAATATAGTATTTCCTAGCTGAGGTCTACAAGCTGTGGACACCAACACATCTGCATACGATTTTGTGATTGGTGGGTGTAATTTCAATGCCTCGACATAAGAAATGCTATTTTCTGCCTTAGTGATTTTTATTTGCTTTTGTCTGGAGTACTCTGGGCAACTTTTGCTTGTGGCAAAATGGAGCCCAGAACACAAGCAACAAGAGCCATGATTTTCTTCAGTATAACAACTATCACCAGTGTGGCCCTGACCATATTTATAACACCTGGGCTTTGATCTGCATTTGGCCTTGGTGTGACCAAATCGACAGCAGTTGTAGCACTGTATTGTAGGGTATGTGTATAATTCCACTGGCAATGAGTTAAAACACATAAAAATGCGTTTTGGGTAGACTTGGCCATCAAAGGTCAAAACAACTGTCTGTGAGGGTTGGTGTGTTATCTACTATGGCTTAATAATTCATTCTCCTAGCTTTTATGATTTCACCACATCCAATAGGTACATTAGTATTCTCTTTAATGTCCCCAGGAGACCACTCTGTAGGGACTCCCCTAACTAAACCCATTCTGGTAATATTTAAAGTTGGTATATAAGCTACAGTCCATTATTTGTTAAACAACTTGAATTAACAAAGCTGTTGGCATCTGAATAATTGTTAAAAGAAAGTGTCATTTTATTTCGGCCTATTCTTTTCAAACTACCATTTATAATGTTGTTAAAAGCGTTTTTATTTAAAAATTTATCGAACATTACTGGATGCAAAGTGGTACCATCATCCTCCGCTGACTGTATTTTGTGTACATGTACAATGTAGGGACCATGATTATTGGTATCATAGCTAGCCCTGCCAATTTGTGTCGGAACTTGGGAAGGAGAAATATAATTAGAAGGGACAGATGAAGGTAGAGAACTAACGGGTGTCTCCATAAATTCATTAATATAACAATGACAGTCCGTGCTTTTAAGTGTATCAGAATTATGTTTCCTTTTCCGTTTTTTTTACAGTTTTTACATACTTTATGTGTATAACTATGTTTCAATTTTCTCTTAGATAGCAACAAACAGTCGGAATCCATACCTGATTCGTTAGAAAGGGTCACAAATGCACCCGCGGCGGGCACAATGCCTCTCCCCGGGTCTGATGGTTCATTCATATATACAACTAAAAAAACTTACCTTACGCAGAAAATACAAGTAATAAATAAACAAAATACACTAATTAAATATTATTTACAAACTATCACTATTATGATCACAAATTATAATAATACAAAAATTTATAATAAAAAATAAAAAAAAACCGCGGCTGTCAAGTTCTAAGGTTTCCCGCGCTTTTTTTCCGATAAATCACTTATAATTATTCATCTCTGCTTTCCACTATTGAATATCCTAGAAACTAGTAATGTGTCGATTCGATAATTTTAGTAATCGATTACGCCTCAGAATTATAATCGATTATTAATCGATTATCAATCGATGGTGCCTATTTTTTATATTTGACAGTTTAGTGATCATTAGATAACTATGATCAACTCGCTTAAAAACGTTTGAGCTGTACTGGGTATAGGATTCCAAAAAATCTAAAATTAAAATAACTGTAGCACCTATAGCCGCGGAGCGCGCGGCGTGAGGATAGTATCAACTCACGCATGCAACCCTCTTCAGTGGGTCTACCGATCCGTTAGCTCCGAAACTGCTTCGGAGGCCGCGAAACGTCCTTACCGACCCCGATGATTAAATCACCACCGAAAAAAGGATCTTTCCCCATCAACCGACGAACTATGCATGCCAGCGCCTACGCCCGTCAAACCACCGTTCCCGCCACCGGGGATAGGCGGCTAATTTTGTTCCCGCTACACACTCTGGGTCCCCATCCAGCGGTAACCCAAGACATGTCTCGTTCCCCAACTGGGGATGGTCTTGACGTCGCCGCCAGCGCGAAACAGTGACATGGCCCATGCAATGAGCATCGCACGCACAACACTACACACACACCCTTGCACACAACACGCAGGTACATAGGTCATGTCAGGACATTTTTTTAAATTATTATTATAAAACAAATAAAAAATGTAGGAAATTTTTACTCTTCGGTAACGGCTAAGCCGAGTTTCGAACCCTTGCGCTAGTTACCTTTTGCGGCTGAATGCCTTCAGCACTCGCCCACAAAGTTCGGTGAAGCTGTAAAGGCCCTACCGGTCAATAGTATTAGATAGGTTAGAAAAAAATATTTCCTTCAGTGCGGTACAACCAAATAATGTATTTATTTTGTGCAGTCTAGATGAAGAAAATACTTACTTGTAAATGAAGTTATAACATTATAATTTACATTCTTATCTATTAAAAGTGCTATTTATAATATTAAATAATTAATACATCAACTGAATAGGTTTATTATATCCTAGAGTCTAGAGACACAATAGTCAACATGTTATTAATGTGTAGGAAGAAACTTGGAACTCGTGATTATTTTTCGTAATTTTGGATTTTTTTCTAAAATTAACAATGAATTCTACTTCTTTATATTTTTCCTGTAAATTTTAGACTATTATCTAACTTCCTGAATTCTTTCAGATTTTTTGGCCCATAAACTTCAGTGATAGTGTAGGGGGTATGGTCATTTTATTCACTTTTTTAGAAATTACTAAAAAAATGTATTACATAAAAATTGAAAAAATATACAGTTTTGAAATGCTTAAATCAAGACTTTTCAAATGATACCCCACATGACCATACCGAGTTTAATTTTTTGTACCCCCTTCTAGACCCCATTTCTATTAAAATACTTTCTATTTCAAACAAACTTTTCCTGAGATAATTGGGTGTGGTAAACAGACGCATGGACGGACGAACAGACAAACAGATAGACAGACATGGGAGTCTCACCAAAAGAGTTCCTTTTTACCATTATAGTACGGTACTCTAAAAAGGAAAAAAAAAAAGTCGTTGATTATCGTTTATTTCAGTGAAAATCAATAATGATGGATTCATTAAATAATCGATTAATCGATTCTTGGCAATCAAATGAGCATCATTACTTGAAACTCTTGAAAGTAAAACTAAAACGTTGTCTTGTCACCGGTGTTCAGAAGAGTAAAATTGATTTGAACCGTTAGCGTAATTTTTATTAAAAAAATAGAAAATGTCTCCACCAGAAACGATTGATCTATTTAAGCAATTGGGATTAAGTGACCAAAAAAAAGCGAAAGAAACTTTAAAAAACACGAATGTTACGAAAGTTTTATTAAATGCATTGAATGAGGTTAGTTCTATTTTAATAATATTAGCTATGATGTGATCTAATTTTATGTATTTTAAATCAAATTATTACAGGTAGATTTACAAAAAATACCGACCGGAGCGGGCATGCTAATATACCATCTTGCAACTAAAATCAAACCACAAATATTAAATAAGTTAAGTTTCATTTGTGAATATATTACATCAGGCAAATTGGATTCTCCTCTCCGGGTCGATGCAGCTTTGGATTATATCCTTAGTAATGTGAACAAGACTAATGTAGACATTAAAGAATTCGAAAATGCTTGTGGTGTTGGAATTGTTGTTACACCAGAACAAGTTGAGCAAGCTGTTGAGAAACATATGGTTAAATATAAACAAGAATTGCTGGAGAAGAGGTATAGATTTAATGCTGGAACTATTATGCAGGCTGTGAGAGCTGACTTGCCATGGGCTGATGGGAAAGCTATAAAAAATGAAGTGGATGTTCAGGTATATATATCTCTGTAGTGATTATTCTTTAAAATAATCTTAAATAAAAAAAGAGTAATTAGTGATAACTTATTTATTATTTTAACTATTATGTCTAGTGCCATTACATATTTAAGAACCTTATTGTTATTTTCAAAGCATAATTTTTATGAAATGAGAATTAAATATATTCATTATATGCTGTTTGTGGTAAGAACCTTCTAAATAGTAGCTTAGTAAATATATAATGGTAAAATTTACCTAGTTGATTGGGTATAATAAATATGAAAATGTATTTTTTTTTTACTCTGTAACTATAAGAAAACTATCTCAACTTTAGATATATCTCTCTAGATACAAAATTGTTGTGTTTGTGATAGATTTCATAAAAATGAAAGTCTACATTAGACTTTCATTATTTTAATATTAAATAGTTTATCATGTGTATTCAAAGTGATCTAGTTTTTCTAAACAGAAGTACACTTATGTGAATAATTTGTTGAATATATTTATCAATAAGAATTAAGAATATATGTAAAGAGTACTTTTTTTTGGATAGATATTAGATCTGTTGGGACCAAAAACAGAACTGGATCTGGCACCTGTACCCAAAGCTGCCAAGGTGAAAACCAGTACTGCATCACCTAAAGTCCAAAAAGAAATAAATAAAGGTATATTCTTTGATGCTAGACAATCAAAGTTTTTATGTACATAATATGAATATCCAATACAATATTTTTGATAATAATGTGAAAACATTATTAATTTTTAATAGCTAAACACTTTATTAATTTATAGCTGCTAAAGTAGAAAGTGTAGAAACAACAGGAGAAATTGGAGGGGCATCATCCATATCAGAGCTTATGAAGAAGTTACCATTCCATGGCCCTGGAGAAAACTATAAATCTGATGGCTATGTAGTGACACCAAAAACAAAGCAATTACTAGAGGAACACTTAAAAATTACTGGTGGAAAAGTAAGAACTAGATTTCCACCTGAACCTAATGGCATCTTACACATAGGGCATGCTAAAGCCATTAATATTAACTTTGGGTATGCGGCAGCCCATGATGGAATTTGTTTCTTGAGATATGATGATACAAATCCAGAGAAAGAAGAGGAAAAATTCTTCATTGGTATAAAAGACATGGTTGAGTGGTTAGGTGAGCATTTTATTAATTATATTTACGAAATATATACATACTATGATAATTGAACTAAGGAAAATTATAAACAAATCTAGAATTAATAGTATTTATTACTTACTAAAAACTGTTCTATTATTTCTCATATTCTATGATATTTAGCTCACTTCATATTAACATCATTACAGTTATGTTTTTGTTAAAATATTTATTCGTGGAGCAACATGTTTCCTTTTTTGTAAGTCCAACTTAAACAGACTTTACATAATATTTTATTCAGTCTTATAATAATTAAATAATCTTAATAAAACTTACTCATGCATGTATAAATAAAGGTTTTAATTTATGATTATCATTATGAACTCTAAAATCTAATATATGCATTTTATTCTTACAAATATGTGTGTATATCTTTTCATCACACTGTTTATTTTAATTGTTGTAAATATTCTACTTCCTTAGGTTATACACCATACAAAGTTACACATTCATCTGATTATTTTGATCAACTATATGAGTGGGCTATTGAGTTAATAAAAAAAGGATTAGCTTATGTGTGTCATCAACAAGCAGAAGAAATAAAAGGGTTCAACCCCCCACCATCGCCTTGGAGGAACAGACCTATAGAAGAAAGTTTGCAACTATTTGAGGTACATGTTTTGAAATTTCTATTTTGAAATTAGTTCGTGTGTATTTTGCTATGCTGTAGTTTTGAAACTTATCTGTCCATTTTATAGATCTATAACATGCAATTTCATATTGTTATGCAATTTGCATTTGTGTTTGCATTTTATCTTAAATTTAGATTTTTGTATACTGGTAAGCAATGACTTATCAACTAAAATTTAAAGGGATGATGTCACAGTTGGTAGTTCGATCAGATTTCGTGTCAATGGACGCAGGTTCGAACCTGCCTATCTAGCACTAAAATCAGCCTGAGCTTTCAGTGAAGGGAAACATTGTCAGGACATCATTGCATGGTGGTAGGGCAATCTGATAATGTCCTCTGGATAACTACCACCTTCAAGTTAAAAAATCTGTAACCAAATACCAATAGGTGTCTTCAGGCAGCATCACTTGAGAAACACTAGGTTTAGTGTGCTTACCATCTTGGCACACATCATCACTTAATATCAGATGAGATTGTGGTCAAAGGAATGGGCCTATATAGAGTAAAAAAAAATTCTAAAAAATTGTACTGTTTTAATTATTTTTGATTACATTATTTTGTAGTTAATTATTTTCTATTTACAATGGGTATAATAAACTTCACTGTTTGATTTTATTTTACCTAAAAACGCTTGATTTAAATATTATACAATAATATATTCTTTCAAATAATATAATATATACTAATAAATAAAATTAAAGTGTTTGTTTGTAATGTCAAAATTATGTTTTTTAGCTAAATAGATATTAATGTATGTACGATACCAATACCAAAAATATAATTTTTAAAATTTTTTTGTCTGTCTGTCTGTTTGTTCCGGGTAATCATCGGAACGGCTGGAATGATTTTGAGGGGACTGTTTTCGTAGATAGATGAAGTTACACCGAGAAACTTAGGGTACTTTTAATTCTCGAAAAAAAAAATGAGAGTTCCGCTTACAAAAAATTAAAACTCATAAAAAATTTAATAAAATCCGTTTCAATGCCTAGTTTTACGGGCAAGTGCTTCAATTTATGAGAAACATATTTACTGTATCTTAATACTAGAGAATTTTTAGGAAAATATTTAGGGTACCGTATAAAAAAATTAAAACGCAGTGAAGATCGTGAGAAACGCGGGCGCAGCCGCGAGCACACAGCTAGTAATTAATAAAATAAAATAATTAGGTAAAATTTAACACAATAATATTAATAGATTAATAGATGTTTTGATCTACATGAGTTTGAACATAGTACAGTAGTATTACTGTAGTACCTAGCTTCTGGTGAAGGAAACCAATGTGATAAAGTAATGATAATGTAAATGGTAGAGCATTCTGTATTGTCCATTTAGTTAAATAACACTAAACAGCTATACATCTGCTCCGGTGTTATCAATTCAGAGCCTATTCCTATAAAGCTTCATTAAATTTGATGAATCTTAGTCAATGGTACATCTACAATAGTAAACTACTATAACGACGTATTATTTTATAAATCCTATTATTAAATAATAATTAAAATATTAGGATATGAAAAATGGCAAAATTGATGAAGGTGATGCTACATTACGCATGAAGATTACACTCGAGGAAGGCAAACAGGACCCAGTTGCGTATAGAATAAGGTTTAAACCTCACCATAGAACTGGTAACAAGTGGTGTATCTACCCCACATACGACTACACTCACTGTTTATGCGATAGTATAGAGCATATCACACATTCACTTTGTACGAAGGAGTTTCAGTCTAGGAGGTCAGTCAGGATTTATAATATCATAGTATATCTATATATATATATATAAGTAAAGTTTGTTTTCTTTGTCCGAGGTAAACTCGAAAACAACTGGACCGATCAGCATGAAACCACAACCATTCGACGCGGAATTAATCGTAGATGGTTATAGGCTATATATTTTTCAAATTCTATGAGCCCTTTACCATGTTTTCTCAATTTGTTTGTTTATTAATTTATTTGCTCCCATAAAACAAAAGACAGGCATTTATAAAATGGGGTTCCTTTGACGCACCATCACCTCAAAACTACTGAACATATTGTGATAGGACTAATACCTTTCAACGCAGTATTTTTCGTAGATAGGTATTTTTTGGATTCCACCGATCCTCTCATTTTTTTTTTTTCGATTTACTCTTTTGTATATTTTCCACTTCAATTAATGCGTATATACATTTTTTCCGCTAATAAAAACAAAATATTCTTACTTTTATTCATTCATTTGTTTTTTTAAATTACTTATAAATGAAACGTCATATGCACAGAACATATGAAACGGGGGCGGAGCCACGGGCACCAGCTATTATAATATATGTACCTTATTAAAAAAGTAGATGATTCACCTACATAATATATCTGAAGGAAATATCATTTTACTTGACTTCATTATATTTATGTATATAGAGGTACCCAACAAACATAATTGCTTGGTTTGAAAATGCCAATGAATATACCAAAAATATATAATTTTGTAATCTATACTAATAAATAAAATTGAAGTGTCTGTTTGTAATGTCAAAATTATTTTTTTTACTAAATAGATATGAATGTATATACGATACCTATAGCAAAAATACAATTTTTTTTAACATTTTTGTCTGTGCGTCTGACTGTCTGTTTGTTTCGAGTAATCTTCGGAATGGCTGGACGGATTTTGACGGATTTTTTTTTGTAGACAACTGAAATTACTACGGGTAACTTAGGGTACTTTTGAATTTCGAAAATATTTGGGGTTAAATGTAAAAAAAAAATGAAAATCATGAAATAGTGAATAAAATCCGATTCAATTATCACTTTTAGGGCAATTGCTTGTATTTATGCGAAATATTTTTGCTTTATCTTAGTAACAAAAAAATTTTAGGAAAATAATTTGGGTTCCGTATAAAAAAAAGTTAAAACGTAATGAATAATATATGAAACGCGGGCGCAGTCGCGTGCACTCAGCTAGTTTATAAATAAATCTACTTTAAAAAATTCACATTTTAGAAGGTATCTTATATCTGTTAAGTGTTTAAGATTTCGTATATACAAAAAGAGACAGTTTACTTTTTTGTGACAAAAAATTGGTCATCACATACTGAATGTCAATTACGCCTAACTTATTTCTAGTTTTATTAATCAAAAGTTTATACTTAACCCCTTGAGCACTTACCTGGCCTTTACGCCAGCTTTTCATTGTTTTCCTATTGTCTTATTTTTATGGGTATTCGACACATTAAACAATCTTTTATTGGTTTATTTAATACATTTTATGGGTGCAAAAAACGTGAAAAATATAACAAAATCAAAGTGTTTTTAATTAATTAATGATTTTTTTCAAGTACTGTTACTTCTTAACTAATTTGCATAAAATCAGCACCAGAAAAACGGGGATAGGTTTGATACCTTTATTTATTACGAATATTATAATGTCGATTACCCATAAAAATGAGACAATAGGAACACAATAGGAAAACAATGGAAGCTGGCGTAAACGCCAGGTTAGTGCTCGAGGGGTTAATATCAACGTGATATTTACATTAAAACATCTGTTGTATAAGTGTTTTGCATAAAAAGTTGACCTTTTATTCCATAACTCAAATAAATCTATACTAATAAATAAAATTGAAGTGTCTGTTTGTAATGTCAAATTTTTTTTTTACTAAATTGATATAAATGTGTATATATACGATAACTATACCAAAAATTTAATTTTTATTTTTTTTTGCCTTTCTGTTTGTTCCGGGTTTTGTTTGTTTGTTTCTATGTGAAATGTGCGGTCACTAAGCTAGTAATTAAATAAAATATAACTGTTTCATTATAGGTCCTCATATTATTGGTTATGTAATGCCCTCGAAATTTACTGCCCAGTCCAGTGGGAATACGGTCGCCTTAATGTTAATTACACTGTCGTATCCAAGAGGAAGATAGCAAAAACTCATTTCAGAAGAAGTTGTTAAAGGTGAGTGAGAGAGAGATATTTTGTGAATTATCCTTATGTATATTATATGTTTGTAATTAATTTGTTTTATTAATTTCATAATTGAATGTCGGTTTGCACTTTAATAATATATATCGATAATCCGGTTTTGTGGGACTAAGAAATACGCATTGGATGTAATGTACTGATAAATTAATAAATAACATAAAAAAAGTAATAACGCGAATCCTTAGCATTTAATGACAAACACATTTGGACCGTAATTGATTATTGCAAGTCTTCAGTTCAATCTGCTAGATAGTTCATTGCTAGATAATCTACTACTTTACTTAGGTTCCCATAGCATTTTAGTCTTTTTTCTCTTCTTTTCTTCTTCTGTTCTTTTGCAACTCTGCGGTTGCAAACTCGATCGCTGTTCACTTGTTTTTGTTGTTGCTAATAAATTAATTGATTCACTAATCACTATAGCTAAATAGTATTGGTCACTAATCACAAAAACATATGTTTTATTAGTCTATCGGAATCAAAGTGCAAAGGGCCTTAATTAATTACTTTTTTCTACTTATTCTTTATATTTTATTCAAATGATAACTTCTTATGGGAGGATGAACCGCTTTCTTACGTAACGCGTTACGGCGCCAGTTTTTCTGGCTTTCCTCTCTCTCACGCATACGGTAGGCAGGCTCCTCCTCTCTTACTCTAACCAAAATCAAAAAATCAATTCAGGGCCTAAAAAGGCGCTTACGAACGTCTAAAACACTACCACCGGTTCGGAAAAGAATCCAGTCGAGAATAGCCAACAAGAAACTCGACCTGGTTCTTTTTTTAATAAATATAATATATATCATTTTTTTTAATGAAAAAAAACTATACAAATCATAGTCTTAACCAAAGTTAGCGGAAGCACAGAGATGTGGGTTAATTCCAGACATCACTATCGTTCACGTAATGATCCACCCTGTAATAACCTTTTGAGATTAAGACTTGCTTGACATATAATACTTGAACTTATTATCAGGTAAATCGGTAATGTTACTTGGGATCTTATTGTAAAACCGAATAAAGCATTTATTAGACTTACTTAGTCTGAAGCGTGGGACACACAGCGCTAGCCGTATTTCGGACAGATGCTTCCCTCTCTCTCTACTGTGTTTAATGTGTGATAGACTTACTGTTGATTAAATAATCATACTAATAATGTATGATACACGACATACTAATGTAAAGATATTCAAGAATAAATATATTTTATAATCAATATAACGATTTTATTATTACAATAAAAATAACCTTTCCTCACATAATCATATTAAATACATAAAGCTTTTCTGAAGTTAAACTATTCCGATATTAAATAGTTCTCAACTTAGATTAGTTTAAGTTATCACTTCTGTGGGGCGTCTTGAGACGCACACTTTTTTTAAGTTTTTAATCTAGTGTCTGATGTTTGCAGTGTCTGTTAACAGTGCAAACTTTTAAAGCCACTTTTAAAAAGTTGTTATTACTTCATCAGATATACAGTTAGTTAAAATGACTCTCGTTGATCTTAAGTTCAAGTTATTTATTATCCTGTGCCTTTTAGATATTCAGATTTTTCAATGCAAATCTTGGTTTCTCTACCTCACAGTTTCTTCCTTCTCGTCCTTAAATGTTGTTTTTCACCGCCATATCCATGTATCTATAATGTGTTTATAACCCCCGCAATCTATACATTAGTTTTGTAACTAATATTATATGTATGTGTGTATGTGGATGTATATATATGTGTACTTATAAGTATGTAGACATATGGTTAGATATATACGTACATATAATTGAAATGTATATTATAAATATATATTATTTTTCTTTTGTCCGTGACGTCGGGTTAGGACGTACAGCCAGAATACCAGCGCTGCGCTGTTAACCCATGGTATA
This sequence comes from Samia ricini, assembly GCA_014132275.2. Classification (NCBI taxonomy): domain Eukaryota; kingdom Metazoa; phylum Arthropoda; class Insecta; order Lepidoptera; family Saturniidae; genus Samia; species Samia ricini. The sequence continues at coordinate 24,245,958 of AP028159.1, read as the reverse complement.
AGTGCAGCAATAATGTTGAGGCTGAGCCTGTTTGTTTCCGCACAACATTTTTTTTTATTTTGTGTATATTTCTTTTAAAAGATTATGTAATGATATTGTATAATGTTTCTTTATTGTGTTTGTGTTGACTGTGTTGTGTGGTGCAAATAAATATTTTCTTTCTTTCTTTCTTGATGTTATAGTGTAATGTGTTATCAGATTGGGATGACCCCAGGCTGTACACTCTGACGGCGCTACGGCGTCGTGGGGTACCGCCTGGCGCCATCAACTCGTTCTGCGCCGGTCTCGGGGTCACCGGAGCACTGGGGGCCGTCGATCCCACAATGCTTGACGCGGCGATCCGAGATGCCCTCAATCTGACCGCGCCTAGGTAAATAACTTATTCCGTATATAAGTCTTATAGAATCATATACGGCTATCTACAATCGCCAACAAAAAAAAAACAACGTTAATATTGGTTTATTTTTAAAGTTTGTACTACTAACTTCATCTTGCCATATAAGTAAACTCTACCTATAGATTAAATACAGTTTATACATCAATCATAACTTCTATACTTTAAGAAAAAAAAAGCATTTCTTCTTCTTCACTTTGTCGAAAATTAGTTGAAATGTAGATAGCCGCTTTTGATTCTATAATTTTTATACATAAATTATCAGCTACGTTTGAATCTAGATCTAAGTAATTAAAACATTCAACTCATTAATTACCTTTGGGGCCATACAAATCAAAAAATCAAAATCAAGAAATCTTTATTCAATTTAGGCACTAAGAAGGCGCTTATGAACGTCTAAAACACTACCACCGGTTCGGAAAACAACCCAGCCGAGAAGAGCCGGCAAGAAACTCGATCTGCTTCTTTTTTTTAATAAATATAACATATATCATTTTATTAATGATATATTACGTAACCCAAAATTTTGGATGTTTTTGAATGTCCAGGATTTTTGAATTATTCACTATCTGTTTTTCTATGTACGCATCACGTAAAAGCTGGATAGGTTTTGATGACATTCGGCATGGAAGTAATCTAAATCATGCAGTAGTAACATATAGGATTTAAAAAAAAAAATCGAAAATTCATCCAAAAGTAATAAAATATTTGTATGAAAACAGCAACATTTATTTGATTGAGCTCGTTCTATACACACGAAACTCCACGCGAACGAAGTCGCGCGAATAGGTAGTGTACAATATTAAAAAAAATACTTAACTTAGATTTAAAAAATACTAAAAACATTAAAAACTTTTGGCCTATAATATTTACTTATTATATAACAATTATTTAGTCAATTTCTTTAGAGTAATGGTAGTCTTGGAGCCACTGAAGATAAGAATAGTCAACTTCCCTCATGCGAGTTCAATACGAGTCACAGTGCCTGACTTCCCCAATGAACCCGAGAAGGGTTCTCATAATGTAACGTTCGGTAAAGTAATTTATATAGAAGCTACGGATTTCAAAGAACAACCAGAAAAGGGATATCGACGTCTAGCACCGGATCAGACTGTCGGTCTGAGGCATGCCGGATACGTTATTAAGGTAATTTATATTCGTATTGTTTCTACTAATGATTTCTTCCATATTATAAAGGTTGGCGCAGTTGTATTACGGTGCGACTGCCGCGTTCTGAGGTCTCGGGTTCAATCTCCGGGTCGGGTCAAGTGATATTGAGTTTTTCTACTTAGTATCGTCCCGGAATCTGGGATTTGTGCCCGATATGGCGACAGGCTCGCCCCCTGTCACATCTGGGACGGTACTAAGCTCGGCGGAATGTGGGTGGTGTAGTTCGCTACATCACCTCTGCCTAACCCTTCGGGGATAACAGGCGTGATGTTATGTTATAAAGGGTATAAAAAAATTGTGAATAATATTTTTTTTGTATAGTAAATAGGAAGGATTTTAACTTAACTGTAACTTAGGGCTCTTTCTAGTATAACTTAAGTAGAATTTTAGATCTTATCTTCTAATTACATAAACTGACGTTTAAAATTATGCAATACATTAGAATTAATTTGAATAATTTCGAATAGGTAATCGAAAAGTAAATGGGGATGGGCAGCAGCATCCTCTGAATACCACAAACACCCTACTGCGATCGCCAACCCGCCTGCCAAAAATTCCTCCCTTTTCTGGGGAGACCTATGTCCAGCAGTGGACGGCTTTCGGTTGAATCGATATAAAAGAATGGCGTTTGACCTAATAATAAATTGAATACGTATCGTTAATTTCCAGGTCGATAAAGTGATAAAAGATGGTAACGGTGTCGTCGTAGAATTAGAATGTAGTGCTGAGGCGGCGGAATCTGCTGTGAAACCAAAAGCCTTCGTTCACTGGGTTTCCGAACCGGTCGGGGTTGAGGTTCGACTCTATGAACGATTGTTAGTATTTTTCATAATAAACATTAATATCTTTATGTATAAAAATTCGAATAGGACTGAGCATTCGTTTGACATTCGGCACTATTACCGAACATTCGTATTCCGCTAAATGACCGAATATTCGGTGAAGTAGTAATCAAAATTTGCTATAGTAAGCTGTATATAAATGAGCATTATTAATTAAATCAATGTTTTGTATTAAGAGGATATGCTAGCGGCATTTATTCCATACAAACGGCGTCTACTGTTTCCTCCCTGGACAATAACATTATGGTAAATATTTGTGTACCAAATAATATATATCCCTCATCGCCATGCCCGTACGTTTTGATTTTTTCCATAAATTAGTTAAAGTAGAAACTAGGAGCCTTTGAAAAAAAAAATGCTCGATTTTTACCGTCATATTCAGACATTCGTCAAATATATTTTCATAGATAAAGTTTAAAAAAGCAAAACTTATAGGTCTAAGTCTTCATTATTCTAAAAATCAGTTCAGTTTTGGATGAGGAAACAGGGTACAGTAACACCCCGCTTAGCGCGACCCCTATACGCGCGGTTTCACTATAACGCGAATTTCAAATTTCGCGCTCAAATGCCTCACATTACGCGAAAGAGTGTGTATAAACATAATGTAAAGACAATAGATGTATTTTTCCGTAAAAAAATAAGAGTATGTATTGCATAAAGTGTTCTTAGAATTAAAGTGATTGATTAAAATGATTTGTATTTTTTTGTATTAAATTTTGACTATGTTTAATCATAAACCTCCAAATACGCGAATTTCAGTTAACGCGATTTTTTTAGGAACGTATCCCTCGCGTAAAGCGGGGTATTACTGTACTACGAAGTGATGTTTTCGTCTATTTTTCATACGATAAAATCAGCCCGAGCTGCAGTTGTCCCTTTCGTATTTTATAACTCATTCTTTGGGGCGCAACGCGATAGCAATCGATTTTTAAAATACCTACTTTTCCGACCGCATGCCCTCTTAAGTATCCCGAACATTCATACGAATATTCTCTTATTCGTTGAAACCCATCTCTAATAAGAATCCGATGTGTTTGTGTGTGGTGTATCTTATTGGCATTTTCCTTTTCTAAACGGTTTGAATGATTTTGATTACATTGCTTTATGTGTACCTTTTTTTATAAACCGACTTCAAAAACGAGTAGGTTATCAATTCTTCTGTGTGTTTTTATGCGAATTTTCAGTAATTTGTTGACCGATTTAAAAAAAATTATTCCCGAGGTGGTCCAATTCCCACCAGATCATGATCTAATCAGTGGAACTCGAGTAAAACCCTCCAAAATTAGCTTTCTGCTTCGTTAGTTTTGGAGTCGGTGCGAGCTAGAGTTAACCAATGTAATCATTAACAAATAGAAATAACTGCCTAAACTTTATCATAATTACACATAATATAAATAAAGGACTCGGGTGATTTTAAAGAACAATTAATCAAAATTGAATATAATTAGCGACGTACATTTATATCACTTCTTTGTACATAAGCTGGCACTGAGTTCAAAATTAACGATCCAGATTAATAGAGTAATTATTTATTGACTTTTTAGTGCATTTTTAAAGTTTATTTCTTTGTAGTCGGTTTTGTTCTTAATGTGTCGAGTACCCATAAAAATAAGATAATAGGATAACAATGGAAAGCTGGCGTAAACGCCAGTGCTCAAGGGGTTAATTAAAAAAGATTTTCATGAAAGATTTCTAGCGTCACCTCTGAATCTTAAAAAGCCTCCTCAGCGTCCGTTATCAAGGACTACCTACGGAGTTCGCTATCGCACTGGGATCCTCCATTAGCCACGTGAGGCATTACAAGAGATTTCGAAAAAAAAAAAAAACTCGCCTTTACCGTTTTCATGTTTTTATCAAAGCGCTAAATTTTCTACAAATAAAAATACCACGTGAATAATAGACGAACCCATTCCGCTGAAAAAGCGACAACAGTTTAGTCATTATGTTGCTGTTATCTGTCTGTCATTCGATTTCCTTGAAATATTTATTACTGCGATAAAGTTTAAAAAAAAGTGTGTGTGTACTTATGTACGCACGTAAGAAGTTATATTTCTTTGACGTAATAATAGAAAAAAAATTGGTCATTTTTTAAATATTTTTATTGATTTCTTAATTTAATATTCACTTTTCATTTTTATCAAAAAAATTTAATTAAATTTATTTAGTTATTTTTATAAATATTTATTATTTATTCAATATAATAGCAAATATTAAAAATTAATATTATAATTTGATTTTTTAATTTTTATCACAAACTTTTTATTAAATTTATTTCTTTATTTTGTAAATATTAAATAACCAATAATAAGTATTTAACATAAATAATTTAATAATATTTAGTGTTAATTATATTAAATAAAAGTATTTTAATTTATATCAATAAATAATACATACGGATAGTTAATCTCAATTATATTGGAGCACTTGAAAAAGTATATAAGCACAATTTTTTGCACTAATATTCACAAATAGTAAGTGATATCAATCAAAATATTCAATTTAAATCATTACTGAATATAATTTATTAGCACATATATAATTCGCACTTGTATGAAACTAAAACACGTGTTGTGAATGTATAAACTAGAAACATGTTGATAAATATTATAAATATGAAAACAGTGATCAGAGGTGTCGAGCGTACCAACATGCGCGACTAATATCGAGGTTCAATTTCTATTTTGTTGGTAGCTTTTTTTTCGAGACTTAATGAGCTGTTAAGCAGACAACTTCATACTGTTAATTTTGTGTCACAGATGCGCGCGCATCTTAAAATTTCACTCTCATCATTTTTTCATAACGCGCCTAAAGAAGTATAACTTCAAAAATGTAGACGAGTCTAAATGTGATATTATAGAAGCTAAAATTGATTGATTGTGTTAATATATAATTTGTATTTATAAGGTTTCAACACAAGAACCCGGAGGATACCAACGAGGTACCGGGCGGGTTCCTCTCAGACTGCCGTAAGGACACTCTGAAGGTTCTCGAAGCGTACGCGGACGCTTCTATGAGAGAAGTCAAAGTATATGACAAGTTTCAGTTCGAGAGGATAGGGTTCTTCTCAGTCGACACCGATACTACTTCGAATCATGTAAGTTATTGAAGTGAAAACTTATCTATTTGCGGTTACCAATGCTATGAGAATACCCGTTGGTGGAAATATCTAGAAGGATGATGTTTTGAAATGAACAAACGGAACTTACCTTTATTAGTAACCTTCAATCTAGCTGGTTCAGGGTTAACTTTCCACCTCACTTCACTTTGTGATTGTTCTATATTCTCGTAATTTAATAATATAATCGGATAATTAATGTGTACTTTTAAATATTATTACGAGAGACAGCGGCGGCGGTTGCTTGTTGGCAACACAGACTAAATAGAGCGGGGGTGTATAGACAATATAGATAAGATATAATTTAGAATAAGAAGAAAATATATATGATTATATGTGACGTTAACACCTGTCAATATGCTACAGAATGTCAAGTACAAGATGGCATGTATGAAAACATTGTTTACACGAACAGGAATATAAATTTCTTTTAAAATAATAGCGACCTTCACAATGTTAATCTATACTAATAACTAAAATTGAAGTGTCAGTTTTAAAAACAGTGATGGCGCAGCGGGTAGTGTGTCCGGATTGTGCGTCAATCGACGCGGGTTCGATCCCCACTTATCCGACTCTAAAATCAAGCCTGAGCTTTCGGTGAAAGAAAACATAGCGAGGAAACCCATAGCATGGTGGTAGGGCATGCCCGCCTGGGTAGCTACTATCCTCAAGTTTGAAAACCTGTCGCCAAATACCAATAGGTGTGTTACGGCAGCTTCACTTGAGAAACAGTACCCTCTAGGCTTCGAGTGTTTACCATCCTGGACCACACCGTCACTTAACGTCAGGTGAGAATGTGGTCAAAGAACTAAGCCTATTTCGAGTAAAAAAAATCAAAGTAATTTTTTTTTTCTAAATTCATAGTAATGTATATATGACACCTATACGAAAAAAAAACAATTTGTAATTTTTGTCTGTCAGTCTGTCTGTTTGTTACGGGTAATCTCCGGAACGGTAGGGCCGATTTTAATTTCGAAAATAATTTAGTTCCGCTTAAAAAAATGAAAAGTGATGGAATTTCGAATAAAATCACACAAGTTTCTCTGGCAGGTGTTGTAAAGTTGTGACAAGTATCTTTGCTTTTTGTTAGTACTATAATGTTAGGAAATTTATTAGAGTTACGCAGAAAAAAACGAAACAAATTACGCAATGAAGAACATATAAAACGAGGAAAGAGCCATGGGAACATAGCTAGTCAAAAATAAAATTGCATATGTCATTAGACTAACTAAAGTAGACTAATTTTGCGGTGTTTTTGTCCGTAAGTTGCCGAATTTTATTTAACTACGTGTAAACTACAGACATAACTTAATTATTTCGCCAAATTAATAATGTAAGGACTCCACTGAAGTTTGATATCTAAAGCGGTACTTAAAATGGTTAAAATGTATCACAGGTTTCAATTGCTCGTGTTTTATTTCTATTTTAGTGTCAACAGTAGGCAAAGAGAATTTAATACATTTATTTTTTTTTACATTATGAAGTAGGTTGGTATTTGTGAGCTATTCCACTTCATCAGATATAGCTTCAGATACATCCTCATCCGTTACCATTTTCGGGTAATTAATGTGCATTTAGGGGTATTTTTTTGTTTATTAATAATATTTCAAATTACTTGGCCGTTATGAATAAGTAATAATGAAAATATTAACGGTATTAATTGTAGGTTATATTTGCAATAAGATCATTTAAATAAAATGTCGAACATTACAAGAACATTAATTAGCTTATGAAAGATCTTGCTCTTGTAGGGTCGTCACTCTTTTGTTTTAAGCTTTATTTATTTTCTCTACAATTTATTAATTTATAGATGTATGTATTTATATGATGATTATTTTGTTTCAGATTGTCTTCAATAGAACTGTATCGTTAAAGGAAGATACTGGAAAGTAGACAGTATAAAAAAATAAGAACTATGAACATAGTTCATACACTAATATTTATTATAAAATAATATGTAATAAAATAAAAATTGATTTTTAATTTTTGAGTTTTTTACTTTGACATGAACAGCTTTTTTCATAGACACTAATAAATTATGTTTCGTTTAAAATTGTATAACTTTAAATGTTACTTATTATACGCTACTAAAATCACTGTCATACATAAATAAACCACAATAACTGTTAAAGGGAAAGTTGTAGAAGTGTGAAATGAAAACTTCTCTAGTAGTTTTGAATGGGTCACAAGGGTTGTGGTAACCTAAATTCGGGTAAATACGAGTAGATACCTAATCTCTTAACAAGTAAATTAAATAATAGGGTTGAGTTAGTAAATTTTGAGACTCGAAACTGTGTCAGCGCACAATAAAAGTAGTTTGTGGTAAAAGCCTTCGTCAGCTTAAAATAAATTAAAATAGAAACAACCTCTGTGGTTAGTGGTCGACGTATCCTCATAGTAAACGATGTGTTTCTATGCATATACAGTGGGTGGTCAAATTATTAGGAAAAGTAGAAGATAATTATGCATTATATTTCCTAGTTGGACTTACTTATTTCAATAAGTGGTTTAAATAAAAAATACTTAATATAGTTTAAGCGCTGATAAGACACTTATAAATGTAAAAACATTAACACCGGTTATAAACCTTTCGAAATTAAAACTTGCTTGAGCCACCGTGCTTCAATTTATTGTCCAGTAAATTGGTTGACTTTAAATCTCAGTAGATATTTTGCATTTTTTACACGGTATAGGCTCAGTGCTGTGACCACAATCTCACCTGATGTTAAGTGACGATGTAGTCCAGTATGGTCAACACACTAAACCTAGATGTGCTGGTTCTCAAGCGATGCTGCCGGAACACATCTATTGGTATTTGGCTACAGGTTTTCTAACTTGAGTTAGACGACAGACTGACTTTCAAAGCCCACGAAACACACAAGAACCCACAAGAAAGTCAAGCGCCAGACAAGTTATCTAAGTTTAAAAAAAGCTCCTTATAATTAATTACACTCCAGACTTTACGGACCACTAATAGATCATCTGTTTAAAAAAATCATTGGCAGAAAAATAAGTCCGACTAGAGCGTGTAGAGCAGTGGTCGACATAATTTTCTGCTAAAGGGCCAATCGATCAATGTGAGGTACCACTGTGGGACACACTTTTATGGATGTTATCAACTTACTATCTAATTGACATATTTTTATGAGCTGTCAAACGTTAATTCCCCATAGATTTTGTATGGCAATAACAAGCTATGAATTAATTTTTGTTAACCTAATTCATAAACTATATATAAACTCAGTTTTCGAGTTGTTTGTCTATCAAAATAGTTTGCGACATCGCGGACCGCATAAATACCGTCCAAGGGCCTCATGCGGCCCGTGGGCTGCAGTTTGACAACCTCTGGTGTAGAGTATGAAAGTGTAGAGTAGAAAAAGCAAAACCACAGTTTAACTAGGTATATTTCTAAAAGCTGTTGTGTACCATCACATGTAGGTGATTGATTATCACATGAAAAAGAAATATTAAAAGTTGAGAAATGAGTGAAATCTATATTGTTTTACATCCAAACCCAATTATATAATAATAACTGGTGATGTGATAAGTATTCTCAGTAAAATATTTCCGGTTAAGAATATTGAGAACACAATAAAACTATTCAATTTGTGAGTCTTTAAGTACGAAGTGTTAATATTGGATAAAATTTAAATCATTAATATGGTTACCTGTATTTTTGTTCATGTTAAATTGACAATATGTATTACCAATAAATATTCTTGTAACATATTTTAGTTACTGTTGTTCATTAATACGAGTTACTTCTCTGTATACGTTTGAAAAATAAAATAGAATTCAGTGCAATATACAATTTTTTACAAGTCTAAAAAAGATACGGTTTCCATTTCAGCTGAAACTGAGACCCAGCCCGAAGGTTCTGTTTCGGTTAAAAATCCTGTTTCGGTTGGAAACTACTTAAAGTTAGTAGGATTTTTTTTTTTACAAAATAATTAGGGTTCTGTATAAAAAAAATTAAAAACTATATCAAAATCAAAAATCAAAATCCACTGCTGGACATAGGTCTCTCCCTATAACATATTATCCAATGAAAATATATATAAAATGCGGGCGCAGCCGTAGCTAGTCAGTAATAAGAACAATCGTGTAAGTTAAAACAATTCAGTGGGTTTAAAAAAATACAAAAATTGTGTACTGTTCCTAATAATTTGGGCACTCACTGTAGTTTGCCATTGTGAGAAGGAAAGGGAGGGGGTGGGCGATTAGGTTGGGCGGCGCGGCGAGCGTAAACGTCGCGGCGGCGGCGCGTAGCGTTATCGAGCGTGGGCGGGCGCGCATGCCACTCTAGTGCTTGCCTCCGGCTTGTGACATGCATTATTATACAGTCACATCTCGTACTAAAATTATACACGCACGATACTTGTTTTCCTCTAGCGACTGGTCAACGATGTAGAAAATACGCGCATCTTCGTATAATCATAAGGTAACCTTTGATACATATTAAAAACCTTTAAAAAGTTACTAAGTTTATTCTATTAAGCGAAAACCGCGTCACGTTAACGTTTTCATGACGTAACGTGCAGAAAACTAAAATTTGCATAACAATTTGCCTTAGTGTCTGAATTTATCTGTATATAAATTATACCCTATGTCTATTTATGCTATATTTCTCCACTTCCAACCTTCGTATGAAAGCGTCGCCATGTTAATTTATTCATTATTTGTCCTTGAAAATGTATGTAAATACCATACACATTCATTCGACTCGATACACATCGTATGTAGCTTGTTATAGATATGCCATTAAGTATTTAGTTGTCCTTGAAAATTTTAATCTCGTCTTCATTTGTACTTAGATTTCTGTCTGTGTTTTTTGATCCATATATGACGTAGGCAAGTATTTTATTTTAAGAATGTAACTTCGTTAAACAATTTTGGTAAATTACAAATAACAGATTTCGAATAGCCTACGTTGAAATAATTATATCTTATGTCCTTAAAGTAACAATGAAAACGGTTTATGTGTTCGCACCAAAATTGTAATTTGCTTCTTAAAAACAAATCAACTTAATTGTTGTTAATTATCAACTAAATCAGGGATGAATAAAGAAAATGGTGACAGTCCCTTGGCCCTCTACATGCAAGTGAACTACAATAAAAGGTTGTGACTTGAACTTGACGTAAAATTAAAGAAAAATAGTTTTATTCTTACAATTCAGAACATAGGTAACCATAATAGATAAACAAAATTATTTTGCACTCTTTCGTATTTCCAGGGCCTTCCGACCTTTAAATTCGAATTAAAGTAATAAAATTAAAGTTCGTATTATTATTTTTAACTAGCAACGTAATAGAGTTTTCAATTTTTTTTATATGGGACCCTAATTATTTTCCTTTTTTTTTACCATTAACATTAAGATATTTCTCACAAATTCAAATACCTGCCAATAAAATTGGGCATTGAATCGAATTTTATTCCAACTTTATGAATTTTAATTTTTCTATGCGGAACCCTAATTATTTTCGAAAAAAGAAAATCACCTAAGTTATGAGGAGTAACTTAAGCTATCTAACAAAAAAGTCCTGTTCAAATCGGTCCAGCCGTTTCTTAGATTAGCACGAACAAGCAGACAGACAAAAATTTTCAAAATTGAATTTTTGGTATATGTATCGTGATTAAATTAATATCTGTTTAGTAGAAAAAGTTAATTTTGACATTACAAACAGACACTTCCATTTTAGTTATTAGTATAAAACAACAAGAATTTATTTTTTTTGAACGATTCTACATTACGCTATGGTTCTGTTGTCTTCCATTATACATATTTATATTACACAGTCTGCGCTTAAGTCTGCGGGTAACCCTCCGTTGGCGGCACAAGACGTGCTTCGTTCCCCAACTAGGGAGGCTCTAGACTTCGCCGCCAGCGCGATACAGTGACACTGCCCATGCATCAAGCATTACACGCGCAACACTGTACACACACACACTCTTGCCCATAACACGCAGGTACATAGGGCCTGTAAGGAACCTTTTTTTATTATTAAGATGTTTAACATGTCGGGTTTAGCTAGGTTCAAATTCCGCAGGAATTTTATGATATAGGTAGCGGCCAAGCCGAGGTTCGAACCCTTGTGCTAGTTACCTTTTGCGGAGAGTGCCTTCAGCATTCGCCTCCGAAGTTATGGTGAAGCTGTAAAGGCCCTTCCGGTTAACAGCTTTAGATAGTTTAGAAAAAAAAAACTGCGCTTAAGTGCGGCGGGTGCTTACAGCACTCGCCCCCAAAGTCACAGTGAAGCTGTAAAGGCCCTTCCGGTGAACAGCATATTAGTTAGGTCAGAAAAAAAATCTGCGCTTCAATTTTATTTATTAGTATAGATAAAAAACAATTAAATATTTATTTTTAATATATTGCATAATTCACAAACGGTTTGTATTGCGTTATCTTTGAAATGGCAGTTCGGTAACTGTGAAAACATGCTGATATGATTAGTAAAACTGGTATATACTTTGCATACGAATATACTTAGAGCCCTCATTGTGGCGACATTTACATATAAACGTTTGTTCGTTCAGTTAATCAGGATATTTTTTTATTATATACCTACATATTGCCAACCGCTTTTACGTCTGTAAAGTTTATTTTTAGAGTGTCTTTTGAAATTTATATTTAATCCAGAAATTAATGTTTTATTTGCTTTTCTATGTCTGCCTTTCTTTTTCAGTACTGCCTTTGCTTTTTTCTAAAAAGTTTTGACATCTATTTAGTGTATCCACTCGTTTTCTTCTTCTTCTTCTTAGTTAATGGCAATCTGTGTGTACACACAATTTGTGCCAATGTCATGTAGGTAAGATTTTCAATCTTGTATCAGCGTTACCAAGCTCCAACAGAACGGTGGCCTATCCTGCTCAAACTTTCCATGGAGCTTTGTCGGCACCTCAGAATGTATGCTACGCGTTGTCTTCTATAATAAACCTAACTTGAACACAATAACTAAACTATTTCACACAAAACGCCACCAAGATTACATGATATAGAGTCAAGTACACAAGTTTAATGAATTAAAGAAAACAATTGCTACATGTCAGACTGAGATCCCGCCAAAAACTCCAATCCACTCGTTTTATTATTTCTTCTTCTTCTTGTGTTTTTTAATGGCTCTTGGCTCTGCACGGCTTGTGTCTTAGCCAGTGTCAAGTAAATATTTTATTATTTATTTACATAGATGCGTGTCGTTACATAATATACGATGACGTTACATGATAATGGTACTATAGTAAAAAACATTTGTACATAAATAAAATTGAAGCGTAGTGTTTGAATTTGTGAGAAGTATATTTGTTTTTGTTAGTACCAAAATTAATTTCAGGAATTTTTTATGGTTCCGTTAAAAAATAAAAAAAAAGTTTTACTGCAAATGCTTGAATTTATGATACTATTTTTTTACGTACCATTTTTTTTTGGAAAACAATTAGGGTTCCGTGTACAAAAAATTAAAACTCATGAAAATTTAAAAAATGGTATTTTTGGTATAGCCATCGTATTTACTTTCATATGGACATATTTAGTAAAAATTGTTATTTTGTACATTACAAACAGTCATATTTATTAGTATACATTACAAAATTATATATTTTTGGTAAATTAATTAACATTTTTACACTAGGCAATTATGTGTCTAGGTACCTATAAACATAAATGTAATGAAGTAAATTAAAACGATATTTCCTTCAGATATATCATGTAGGTGAATCAACTACTTTTTTAATTAGGTACATAAAATTTACTTCTGACCACAATCACTCATAAAAACTCTTTATTCAGTTTAGGCCCTGATAAGGCTCTTATGAACGTCAAAGCACTACTATAGGTTCGGGAAACAACATAGTCGAGAAGAATCAGCAACAAATAAACTGGTTTCGATTTTTTTTTTATAAATTTGAATATACATATATATTTTTATATGAAAAAATATACAAATTATAGTTATAACCGTTGTTAGTACAACCACAGAGAGGGGTGTCATTTCCAAACAACACTATCGTTCACGTAATGATCAACGCTGTAATAAAATAATAACCTTTTGAAATTAAGACTAACTTGACAAAGTGCTTAAACTTATTATCAGATAAATCGGTAATGTCCTTTAGGATCTTGTTATAAAATCGATTACCTTTATATTTATAATATGTATTACCTAAAAATCTTTTATTAGACTTACTAAGTCTAAAGCGTGGGTCGGCCAATTTATCCTTCTTACATCTTTCTTACACAACCAATTGTCTGTTAAAGCAATAGACGGTTTTTTTAAAGCTTTTATACAATATCGAAAAATGATAGGCTTATTATTAGGCACTTATAAATTAATGACAACGATTCAAATTTGATATCAAAATATATAGATAAGTATAATGTACATCTCTTAATGTATACGTATACATTATTAAGCTTATTAGTGTGTAAGGTCACAGTTAATGTAATGAAAGTGATAATATTCACCACCTACGCGTTTTACTTATGACGTACTTTTGTACGCAGTTATACATAAAAGTACAACACGACTTCATGAGTGATAACGAACAAGCTGTTAACGTTTATTCGTTATTTATATGTGTTACTTATTTTTTTTTTTTCATGTAGATACTTACTGTTTATATTAATAACTAGTGTGAGACCAAAAAGCCATTTTACGACGAAACCGAAGGTGCGGATATTATCAAAAGTTTATGCCGAAAATGAATCTAATTGAAAACTTAACAAGTGGACCTGACTAATTTTATTACTCTTTAAAAGTCGATATTTTACTTAACTTTCCTATTACCTATATAATTAACATGAACTTGGTGTTGAAACATTTTATAATGCCCTATAGCTAAGCTCACCCACCGCCCATCCTCAAGTTTGATAATCTGTTGCAAAGTACATAACATGCAGGATTACTTGTGAGTCAGCATCTCTAGGCTTAGTGTGTTTACCGTCTTAGACCATATCATCATTTACTTCTGGTGAGAATGTGGTCAACGCGCAAACTTTTGTAACAAATTATTCGGCTACATTAAATACAATTTTTGAGTCACAGTGGGCTATTCACGAAATATGTATATATGATGGCTAAACAAATGCGTTATTATTTTTGTTAAATTATTATTGTTTGAAATAAGCTCATCTGTATGTGATATGATAGCCGTGGTAGGTACTTGGTAGACTCCGAATTACAATGTGTTCACTATCAATCTAACTAATGGTACATTAAATTTCTAGATTAGGTACTTTATTTAAATGTATGTATATTGTGGTATTTCTAGGCCTGAATAAAAATGACTACTGACGATCTGTTCACGTATATTGGTCATCATATTCTCCTTGGACTTTTGTTTATTGTTAACTAAAATTGTAGAAATTTGACGATGCGTGTTAATTTTACGATATATATTTAAAAAATACGAAATTTAAAATATGCAATTCCAAGGTTAGGTTTAAACTTCATAAGTACAACAGAGTACCTCATAGCATTAGTAGAAATGATTAAAAATGTAATAATTTAAAATACAGAGTTTAATGTGCTGTGAGTAACGAATGTCTTTGTGTTCTTTTATGTGGGTGAGTGTAATCAACTCCAGTTCAGACACATTAATTATATTAAAGAACACTTTTTATATGACCTTACAGTCAATAATTTTTGTAAGTGCGCCATCTCGTATTATGGGTTGAGAGAGACGAACCGGCGCCCCTAGAAACGTGTCAAGGCAATAAATAGGTCAAGGGACCCTGACGGGTATTATGCTCGCACGTTTAATCGGCACCTAAATCAATAAACGCTGGCTGTTGCTTGTCGATCGACAGTGGTTTCGATTCAAATAGACAATTGAAAGGATCGTTTGCAAGTTGATGCTTTGCTTAAAAATAGTTTGGAAACCGTGAAATTTATCAGAGGGTTTAATATTAAACATAATAATGTGCATTTGTAGTTTTAACCGATTAATAATTTTGTAAAGGTGTCTGTATAAATTAAAAGTTCAAATCAATTACAATTTTACACATTTAATTTTGTCATATCTAACTTTCGTTGCAGACGTCACTTTTCTACATATTATTGGGCACTCTATGCAAT
The DNA here is from genome assembly GCA_014132275.2 of Samia ricini. Classification (NCBI taxonomy): domain Eukaryota; kingdom Metazoa; phylum Arthropoda; class Insecta; order Lepidoptera; family Saturniidae; genus Samia; species Samia ricini. The sequence continues at coordinate 24,230,366 of AP028159.1, read as the reverse complement.
TATTTAAACATATTGAACAATACTACGCATAAATATCTGAATAGGGTTCGAATTCGTGTTTTTTTTGTTTAAAAGGGATCTTCTTGTGTATGGCACTATCTAGTGTCAGACTACCGTATTACGCTACGGTCCAGTGGTTTAATTTACTTGTGACTAGTGATTTTTTTAAATTACTTGTTTTGATATAGGTGGTAGTTTGATTTTTTATAGAATATTAATTCTACAAAATATTATTGATAAAGTGAGACTATTTTTTTAGGAATATTTATTAGACAAAAGTGATAATTATGAGAAGCAATATTTATATATCATATAATGGGTTTAAGACTACTTACAAATAAGGAAAATTGGATTTTAAAAATATTATTAAAATGGACATTCAGAAGCAATTCTTTTGCCCACGATTGGTGGATTATTTAACTATAGTTGGAGCGCGACCTTACACTTCAGGGAAAGGACTAGCTCCTGTGCAGGTAATCAATCATGACATTTGGTAAAGAAAGGACATAATATTATTAATGTAGTTTTCAAATTTATTTACCTTCAAAATACACGCTTTACCTATTTAATCGACAACGTTTGCAAAATTCAACTTTTCGTACTGTATAAATATTCAAATCAGTATTATAATCGTAATGTATTACAAAATATTTTTAGCTTCTATTGATAATATTTTTAATTGATAAAAACTATTACAAAGTAATATAATAATACATCTTTTCATGTATAAGTATTTTTTTTATAAGTAATTCTATAATACACCTAGATATCCTATGTTGCAGGCTCCCGAACTTCTTCGTCGATATCCGTTAACGAATCACGATGATTTCCCTTTGCCACTAGATATGGTATATTTTTGCCAGCCAGAGGGATGTGTGTCAGTAGGATCGCGGCGAGGACCGGGAATTCTAGCGCCTAGAGATTCTACCTCATTCGTGTTTACACTTACTGATAAAGATTCAGGTATTCCAATCATTTAGCTGTTTAAATATATCTTGAATTATTTAATAAAATAAGTTGGTTGAAGTAAGCATAAGATCGATTTAAAGACCAAAGTAAACCTCGTGCAAAATTGATAGATTTTCTATGTTGAGGCGACAATGACACCGTGTTAACGAAATTGGGTACATGCATATACAACCTAAGCTTTAAAAGAAAACATCGTAGTTTGATCATAACATTGTGGCAGGAAAATGTTTAATGCTCATGCGCTACATTTTCATATACTAGTTATAGTCTGTTTTCACTCTGACTGCAACATAACTTAAGATCAGATGAGAAAACTCTATAAATCCAAAAAGCGGCAGGCTGCTAACTCTGGTGGATAGTTTTGAATATGAGACATATATTGCAGAAATTTGTATTTCACTTCATAAGAAATCAACAAGTATTTTAAGATTTCTTGATGTATCTTCTGATGTCGTTTTACATTTTATTAAAGATGTTTTAATAAATTCATAGGTAAAACTCGTTATGGAATTTGCGTGAACTTCTATCGGGCTGTTGAACGCGCCACGACTCCTGGGCCACGTGATCGTAGTACTCTTCGCCGAGACTCTTGGCGAAAGTCCATCGAAAAAAGTTCTGACTCCGCTTTTTCCAGGTGGACATTTGTTACTTCTATTTATTATCTGCTTGAATTTCATGATATTAACGTTGGTATATTTTTTTCAAAGGTACCTACATTGTATGTGTGGCTTTACTTAGATATATTATAAACTAGTTGGTACAACAAACATTCCAGCATTCGTAAATTATTTATCACCATAATTATGAAATTTAAACCTTAATTAAATTATTGAAAATTAATCACTGTGGGCTATATTGGAAATTCTATGCTTGTAAATTGTCTACTATAATTTTCAGGACGAAATATAGTATTGACAAATTACTACAGCTATCTTGTAGCAGAAATAAGTGTGACGGTGATGACTAAGTCTTTCACAGTTTAAATTCGCACATGTTAAACCAATTCTATATTTAAGCAAAATTTACTTAATTATATTTGAACTGTTAACAACTAAAGTAATAAATCTTCGGAGCCTTAAGTTGTCCAGTATGCGTCCTTCCTTTGTCAACAAAATTGGGTATAGAAGAGTGCCCAACCGAAATCGGTCAGGAAGAACACATTAAATTTCATTGATCTCCTTGGAATGGAAGTGTAATATAAGCTAATTCAGCGGTTAGTGCAGAATAAAGTGCAGCTGCAGCGCATGTTGCAGTGACTATAGGAGCAGCAATGTGGCACCGAGCGATTCGGATCGTGAGTGCAGTGCGGCCGCCGCACGACTGCCCCCGCCACCTGACTCTGAATCAGATCAATCACCTACACCTCGTGCCACTAGAAAACGGCAGGTAATTTAGTATTCCTCATAATATTACAATCAACATGTTGATGCCCAACAAGGGAAAATGTCACATTTTTTGTTGTAACAGTATTTAGTAATAAATTATTGACAGTATCTAAACCATTTTAAGATATTAGATAGAAGATATTATAAGGTACAGTTTACTTGACTGTCCTCTGATTATTTTCTCTTCACTTTGAAAATATGGGAAGCGTTGTCTCCAAAAAGCACATTTCAGCAAGATTTTATTAATCAATAGCGGTAGATTGTTAATTTATCCGAGGAAAAAAGAAGTCACAAAATCGAACTCTTGGGTAACGCCGATTTAAACTAATAATCCCCTTATTTCATTACTTTTATAAGGCATCTCCGAATGAGAATAATACAATCCACAATCCTTAGGGTAATCAATAAATCCAATGCTTTATTTTTATCAAACATATTGAGTATCAACCTTATTTAAATCTAACCAAATTTGCTATTAATTATGATAACTTTAGTCGAAATTAAAATTTGCAACTCATGTGGATTTAGGTATTTAGTTTGATCGCTAAATTTGAGGTATTTTTATATGATAATAATGAATAACTAAAATTATACATAAATAATAAAACATTCTGACACAGATAATGTTGTTATGTCGTTGAGCGGAAATTTGAAGAATTATCTCGCAGTACATTATGTTCTATTTTATATAAGTTATGATGCCTCATTAAATTATAAAATAACGTATTTAAAATGTGACTATAATATTTAATGTATAAGAAAATGCAATCACGAATTAACTTAAGATCAATCAACGTTGGCAATATAAATCAATAAATTATTTATTTTATGACTGTTCAAGGAACTACTAAATTAAGATTTTAAAATTAAAAAAGATACCAACACTATGTCTTCGTAACAAATAATGAAAGGAGTAAACACGAAATGAGCGGATTAAATATTAATGTTAATGTAGTGACGTACTATTCGCAACACTGAATAATTAATATATAGTTGTCCTTTGTATAGTAGTAACCCAGATATTGTAAACACAAATCTAGGACAAGTTCTATATTCAAACATTTATTAATACTGCAGGTTTAATATAATAATTTTAAACTTAACTTCGTTCATTTCTTCTCTGATGTCTGCGGGTAAACTATTTAATATACTTATATGGGATTTGCTAAAAGTGTTTGAAACTACTTCGTTTTGTATTAGATAAAATTGTCAAATTTTAAAAAGTCGAAAAATGTTGTATAGGGTTTTTGAACTCATTACTTATTTTTCTGCCATGTAATATGATTTTATTTGTATGTTTTAGCGAATCCGAAATCATTCGTTAACGTCCTTATGCCTTCTATCACATCATCCATTCTTCTCCACATTCCGAGAGTGCCTGTTTATCCTAAAGAAATTAATAGACGCCTGCAACGAGTCTTCCAGTCCACGGCGTGTCGGCGCGTCTAGACAAATATTTAGGTGAGATTACAATACCGAAATATGTTTTTAAAATCTGCACAACCATATATATATACATTTATTTACTTATTCTTTATTTACAAATTGTGTAAAAAGGCGGACTTAATGCCAGAGGCATTCTCTACCAGTCAACCTTAAGGTGGTGCAGAGATAAATAGAGAATAGAGATGAATAGAAAAATAGAGAAAGAAAATATGTGACATATATGTATATATATGTCCGTAATTTAGACCTTTGAAGTAAAATAACTATCTAATGTTTATGAGTCGAAACTGAGTTTCCGAATCAAATACTAAAATATTTTTTATAATGTACAAGGTTAGCACTTTGGCCACAATCTCACCTGATATTAAGTGACGATGTGGTAGCAAAATAAACCTAGAGAAGCTGGCTTTTAAGTGATGCTGCTGGAATACACCTGGGTATAGGTTCTTGGTCAAAAAGGAAAACATCGTGAGGAAACCATAGCATAGTGGTAGGATATTTCCTAATAATGCCCGCCTGGGTAGCTACCACCCTCAAGTTTGAAAACTTGTCGCCAAATACCGATAGGTGTGTTGCGGCAGCATCATTTGAGAACCAGTACTTCTAGGCTTAGTGTGTTTACCATCATGAACCATGTCACGTCATCACTTAACATCAGGTAGATTGTGGTCAAAGTACTGAGTCTATACCGTGTAAAAAAAACACAAATGGAAAAGCATATTACTTGAAGTACACACGTTGAAATTTACAAAAAAATATATTATGATCCTCATAAATTCGCCATTAAAAGCAGTTAAGTTGATTTTGCGGTTGTTTAAAAGTTATAATAATAATTACACCTAGTTTTTGTATCTATCATTTACTGAAATTAACCTAGAAAATGATAATTAAAAAAATAGAAATGATTAAAACTTAACGTAGAAAATTATTATTTCTTACGCAAGTAGACCTCTATAGTCATAAAAGTCTTATTAAAACAGAATATAACAATTTAAACGGTTTTTTGGCGGGATCTCAGTCTGACATGTAGCAATTGTTTTCTTTAATTCATTAAACTTGTGTACTTGACTCTATATCATGTAATCTTGGTGGCGTTTTGTGTGAAATAGTTTAGTTATTGTGTTCAAGTTAAGTTTATTATAGAAGACAACGCGTAGCATACATTCTGAGGTGCCGACAAAGCTCCATGGAAAGTTTGAGCAGGATAGGCCACCGTTCTGTTGGAACTTGGTAACGCTGATACAAGATTGAAAATCTTACCTACATGACATTGGCACAAATTGTGTGTACACACAGATTGCCATTAACTAAGAAGAAGAAGAAGAACATTTTAAACTATTTTATATGATCATCAGTAAAATTTGATTACATAGTAATTTTTGTAGGAGCGTCTCGATAAGATCACTTAAAGGCTTATTCAGTCACATACCATGTTCAATTTCTCGATTCGCTAGCAATTCTAGTCGCTATTTTTAGAATCCAGTGAGACGGAAAATTTTGTAAGTTAATTTATTCAACAGATTCATTTAGTTATTAAAAGTAATTAGTACCAAGGGCCGAAGACCTTCCCTCTTGTTTTGAGTTATCTGTAAACTTGATTAGAATATTACGCTATATTTTATTAATCTATCTCCATTGTTTAGATATTTTAATGGAAGCAGTTTTTATGTTATCTGTGATTGATATATAATGTAAACTAAATCAAAATTGGATGGACAAAATTTTTATACGCAAGCATAATTCGTTCTGTATGTAATGGTATAAAATAGTTTATTATTATCTTGACATAAAAAACCAGTATAGCTATAGGTACCTGTTGTTTAGTTTCTTCACTAGAGGCACTGCTTCGCATTTGATGCTGCCCGAATACACCATCAGGCGACAGGCTTTTAAACTATAAGGTGATAGCTACCCAGGCGGTTGTTATTACAGAATACCTTACAACCATGCTATTGTTTCCTCATGATGCCTTTCTTCACAGAAAGTTATATTATAGAGTTCATATACTCATTATAGAGTTGAATGGGTAGTTTCTAACCAGCATCCATCAACGCGAAATCAAACTCCACTACCTCTTGCGCCATCATCGGTTCACATATATTGCTATTCAGCAATATGCAGTCTATATTCTTCTTTTTTTGGGGTTCAAATACGTAAAAAGGACAGACCGTCAGAGGTAGTTGATGCTTTTTAACAATATTTTCTAGATAAATAGTAAGAGTCGATTGATATATGATGGTCGTAAACGTTACGGTGAATGTCACTTCCGACAGAGATATATATTGAATTCGAGATTTTTAATAAGTATACATTAAATATGCTTAGTATATGTGTACAGTATAGTATATCGTTTAAACTCCCCTGAAAATATTGAATGTAAAATTTGACAGAGATACAGTATGGTCAGTACTGACGGGACAAGCTTACGATAATACACCGACGATCGTGCTTCATGATGTGAAGGAGATAGAGACTTGGATTCTGAGGTTACTGTCCGCACCAGTACCGGTGCCCGGGAAGACGCGTGTCGAGCTTGAGGTTCTGTCGCCGACTGCGCACGCACCACTGCTGTTTGCATTACCAGATCACACGAGATTTTCATTAGTGGACTTTCCACTGCACTTACCACTTGAACTTCTAGGTAATCTTTATATATATATATATATATATATATATATATATATATTTAGATATATATTAATGGTTTTATTAATAAATGAAAAACAAACTTAATGATCACATACTAAAATTCTCAAATAAACGAATTGAGTCTTTAAAATATTACAAATCTTTGTTTTTGGTGTGTATGTTCAATTAGAATAAGAATTTTGAAATAATAAAGTAATTAATATAGTTTTTAATACTTTTACTTTAAAGTAACAGGTAAAAGTAACAGGTTAATTAATAAAATAAAATTTCTCAAACTTCTAAATTAAAAGAATACTTTTGATATAAACTTATGGACAAGTTAAGTGAATAGGTACTGAAAAGGGCGATTACAAAATGGTTGTAATCATTTTAAGCCAATTTTGAAGTCATTTGTAAACCATAACAGGTATACTTATATTGTTTTTTTTTTTCGTGTTTCTTGATCGTTTCAAGGGTTCGCCTATATTTGTTCGCGGGTTTATTTTATAATTGATGTGTGTGTTTGCAGGTATAGACACGTGTCTAAAAGTGTTGACACTGATAATCCTCGAGAACAAAGTGGTTGTACAGTCACGTGACTACAATGCCCTCTCAATGTCAGTGATGGCGCTAGTCTCCATGCTCTATCCTCTTGAATACATGTTCCCGGCGATTCCGCTGTTACCGAGTTGTATGAGTTGCGCAGAACAGTTATTGCTGGCGCCGACACCGTTCCTCATTGGAATACCAGCCACTTTTCTCACTTACAAAAAAGGTTTCAGGTTAGTGTAATTTAGAAAATTTCTTATGTACCTACTTTGCTTGATCCAGGTTTTCCCTATCATCTCATTTGTCGTGAAATACTTTTAATACCTAGCATCGAATTTTCTGGAATTAAATTAGGCTATATCTGTATAAAAAGGTAAATTTCATCTATACTAATAAATAAAATTGATGTGTCTGTTTGTAATGCCAAAATTATTTTTTTTACTAAATAGGTATGAATGTATATACGATACCTATACCAATAATAAAATTTTTAAAATTGTTGTCTGTCTGTCTGCTTGTTCCGGGTTATCTCCGAAACGGGCGGACCGATTTTGACGAGACTTTTTAGTAGGTAGCTGAAGTTACTCCGAGTAACTTAGGGTACTATTAATTTTCGAAAATAATTAGGGTTCCACGTAAAAAAGAAATTGGAATAAAATCCGATTCAATGCAAAGATTTACTGGCAGGTATTTGAATTTGTGAGAAATATATTTGCTTAATGTTAGTAGCAAAAAAATAATTGGGGTTCCGTTTAACAAAAAAATTAAAAACTATATTACGCAGTGGAAAATATATGAAACGTGAGCGCAGCTGCGGTCACGCAGCTAGTATTGAATACAAATGCTATGAAACTTTGTATAAAATAAACTAAAGACATCAGTCACCACGTAATAATATCAGGGAGAGGGGGTACCAAAATTTCCATAAAACATCACTTGATTAATGGACGACCCCAAAACAGTGTTATCCAGACATTTTCGTTGTGAATAAGTGAGTGAAGACGCAATATTTTATAAAATTTATAAATAGTATAAGAGGCCAATGAGGTTGGTAACTTTCAATTACATTTGAAATTCGTACCAATATTTGTTATACATGTTTTAAATAAACACTGATATCTCGCTTCTTTAAAAATATGATCAAATTTCTAATCACACAATTGCTTTTGCCGTGCAAGCTAGTACAGGCTGATATAGTGACATAGTAATTGTCATGTCTAGACTATCCCCATTGTACAGAAAATTCCGCCGATTTTGGACTAAGACATAGCTGGATTAGATAGATACATTAAGCGTAAACCATTGTAATCTATTTTAAAAATTATCTCGTGTATCACTATGTAATTCCTATTTTTTTAATTATAAGAAAGTATCGTTGTTTAAACATCAATATCTTTCTTTTAAGGTTACCAGATGATATATGGTTAGTTGATTTGGACGCTACAAAATTAGTGCCACCGTCCGGTAGTGAACAAGATTTGCCACCATTACCGGAACCAGAAGGATCCGTGTTAAAAAGTCATTTAAAACAGGTACTTATTAATAAATAGTAACAGGAATTTATCTCTTTCTACGTCACACTTAACCTCTGTTAAAAATTGCACTAGATGGTCTATCTCTATTGATATCACTTATCTGTTTCAACTATTTGGTGTTGTATATTTCATTATTATTATTAACGAAATGGTCTATCATTAATTCGAAAAAAAAATCTTTGTTGCGTAAAATACGAGATTATTATAACACAAATCATTTTTAAATATATTTATACTATTTAATATACATATAAAGCTTTTGATTTTAATAACGATTAAATAACTGAACGTTATTTAATTTTTAGAAAAAAAATGCACTATATAAATTTGTGTTTAATAATCTTTAACATAATAACTCTTTTACGTCCACTATTATATATGTATTTATATTTTACACACTAACTTCTTTAAAATAAAGTCACTAATATCTTCACTTATTCCGTCACTAGGCCGTGCAAGTAATGGGCAGTGCCGGAACTGGTGTAAATATTCTATTATATTTGTTTTTTATGTTGCACTCTTGTATTTTGTTCACGATTTTCAAACGTTATGTGTGTGATAATAAGATTTTTATTTATTTAAAATTTGTAGTTAGTATTGAGTTTGATCCATGTATTGCTATCAACGTTTCTTTTTTTTTTATTATTCATTATTAACGCAGCAAGCAGCCTTAATGAGTTTTTAATAAATATATTTGTTAAATTGTTAGCATTGCATATTATTACTCGTATGTCAAAGGTTTAACTTTCTTCATGACTGAAATATATGTTAAACTGCATTATTATTATTTGTAATATAATCAAATCAAAAAATACTGACCATTGAACTATATGTATATATTATTTTAAAGCTATTTATTTAAAATATATGACAATATTTTTTTAGAGAGAGCTAGTATCGTTAACGTTGACTAATATCGTTGGCTGATACTAGTAATAACTACAATATATCGCAAGGTGTGCTGTGCATCGAGGAGTGTTAGTCCCTACACTTTGGTATTGAAGTGATTGCTAGGTATAGCAGAAGAAGCATGAAAGTAAGGTTAACGCTGTAGAGATGAGAAGTCTGAGAAGTATCGTTGGATCACTCCAACGAGATGATTGACAAATCAAGAATAGTGTGATAAAAGAACGTTGTGGTGTAGTAGAGAATGTAGTGACCAAGATAGAGAAAGGTATGCTTAGTTGGTTCGGGCATGTGAAGAGGATGGATGACAGGAGATTGAAAAACGATTTTATAAGGCGAGGGTGACTGAGCATGTCGGTAAGGGACGACTTAGGGCCGATTTTTTGATCCGTAGTTAAAGTTACTATATCCACTTGTCAATTTTACTATTACTAAACACAAATCAACGGTTATAATCACAATCGTTTTTTGATGACAGAATCTACTACGGTTAAATGTAGCAATATTTATGTTGCCAGTAAAATGAACTGTATAATAGAATACTTTTGATTCTGGTCATTTTTTTTGTATAATTATTCCGAGAAAAATGTGTCAGGATCCATAATTCGAGACGAAACCATTACTATTTTTTGTAATCGTTTTGTAATGATATTAGTTTTTTTTTTACTTCGTCTTGTCTGACGATATTGTAATTGAATTCTTGAATTTAAAATATTTTACAAGCCAAAAAAATATTTGTACGAACTTGATATACCATATAATGGAATAGTAATGATTAATATAATTCTTATTAAAAACAAAATTCATAAACAAATATATTACGAAAAAAAGATAATAAATATCAATACTTAATTTGTTTACGTTGTAATTATTAAAAAAAATGTATTGTATAAAATATTATATTTTTTTTAATGAAACTTCAAATAATCTACTTCAAATGTTACAAATAAAAGCAATGAAACAGCTGTTCGCACTAGAGTTAACCATCCGCCATCTTGCTAACTCGACTAGGCTGAATGGTTAAATGTTTCAACAAATAGTCACATTTTTGACAATTGGTTATTATTGGTTTTTGACAATTGATTTTGGACAATTCGCTGGCTTAACTATGTTTCAAAAAACGCATCAGGACATTATTTTAACCATTTGGTACAAATCTGACCATTTCTCGAGTTGACTACGGATTAAAAAATTCGCCCTTAGGCGAACGTATTTCAAAGGTCAGGTGAAAAGTACCCATAACCGGCTAAATAGAAGAAAACCGTTCAAAATATTTCTATGGGTCAATTTTTGGAGAGATAACATATTTTAAGAGATAACTATTTGCTAATTATTTTAACATAATTTCAGTCAATTGATATCGAGTCTTATAAATAATAAAATTTTCGCGTGCGGCATGTTGTTTAGTTTGGTTGTGATTGTAATGCTATAATGTGCCCGTGGGGAAAAGCGAGCTTCCTTTCAGCGGTCTAAATACATACATATACATACATACAAATATTTATAAGTAGTTCCTATATACTTTGAGTAATATAATTTCTTATCAAGTTTTATGTATCTATTCTTGGAGTGCCTTGTTATCATTTAAGTAATTATAAAAAAAAGTACCACGTTTGGTAAATCAATAGCTTGTTTATTATATTATTTTTTTACATACATAAAATAAATAATTACTGATATTAAATATATGTTGCGAATAATAACTTTTATTTAAATATTTTTAATAAAAAATATAGCAATGAATATTTATTTATCAAACAGGCATTGAGCAGCTTGACAAACAGTACGGCGGAACACGCATCTGCGTCACTCCTGCCTTCCAGAAGAGACAGTGTCGGCGGCGCTACACTCAAGTATATTTGTTACTTTATAATCCAAGAACTATCAAACCATTAATTCTATTCATTCATTCATTCTATTTTATCTATACTAATAAATAAAATTGAAGTGTTTGTTTGTAATGTCAAAATAAAATTTCTTTACTAAATAGATATGAATGGATATACGATACCTATAACAAAAATACAATTTTGAAATTTTTTGTCTTTCTGTCTTTTAATTTTCGAAAATAATTAAGGTTACGCGTAAAAAAATTAAAATTCCTAAAAGAATTCAAAATAACACAGTTTTACGGGCAAGTGCTTGAATTTATGAGAAATATTTTTACTTTATCTAAGTACTAAAAAAAATATTAGGGTTGCGTATAAAAAAAAATTAAAACGCAGTGAACAACATATGAAACGCGGCCGCAGTCGCGGGCACACAGGTAGTTATTATATATAAATAAACAAAAAGTGACTGAGGTATATAAAGCAGGGAATGGATCCTCTGAGTACCACAAACTCTAGACTACGATCGCCAACCCGCTTGCCAAGCGTGCCAATTATGACAATTCTCCTCTTTTTAGAGGAATCTATGTCCAGCAGAGGTTGTCTTTCGGTTGAATCAATCAATCAAATAAATAATATAATAATAAAAAGTATATCAATTGCTAATACTTGGAAAATGCTATTTAAAATAGTGAATTAAAAATGATCATTAGCACATCATCCTTCTTCTTCTTCTTGTGTTTTTTAATGGCTCTGCACGGCTTGTGTCTTAGCCCGTGTCAAGTAAATACACATCACCTGTAATATGTTAACTGAACTATATAATATTTGAGAATATTTAATAACATAAATTGTTAGATGCAATCGTAAGTCTAAACTCTAATACATTGTTTTTTCTTTAAATCCTCTATTTATCTTTAGGCGTAATCAGATACTTTGTTACCCTGTTTTTAAACTAACATTCTTTAAATAAGTATACAACCCCCCAAAATTATTTTTCTTTCTTTCCTCATAGTTATATTTCTTTCTTTTTTTATTTCTGAACCTTCTAACAATAATACATTTGTTGTTATATTTACATACATACATACATATGCTCATGCCTGTTATCCCCGAAGGGTTAGGCAGAGGTGAAGTAGCGAACTACACCACCCACATTTCGCCGAGCTTAGTTCCGTCCCAGATGTGACAGGGGGCGAGTCTGTCGCCATATCGGGCACAAATTCCAAACTCCGGGATGATACTGAGTAGAAAAAAACCCAATATCACTTGACCCGACCCGGGGATCGAACTGCCTCGGTAGCGCAGTTGTATTACATACGACTGCCGTTCTGAGGTTGTTATATATATGTATATATATAAGAAAATTAGGGTTTCTTTGAGGCAACATCAGCTTAAACCTACTGAACATATCGGGATGGGAGTGCTACTATTCGACGCGGAATTCCATCGACCCTTTCTTATTTTTTCGATTTACTCTTATGTACCTTTTCTTTGCTAATAAAAACTAAAGGAGCTCATTTTTCTTCATTGATTTGTTTTTAGGTTAGGTATAAATTAAATGTTATATGAACTTTTTCACTCACACCTAAAGAACATATGAAACGCAGGCGGAGCCGCGAGTATACAGCTAGTACATATATAAAATTCCTTGACTTGACTGATTCGTCAACGCAGAGCCTAAACCGCTGGACTTAAAAGCTTGACATTGTAACAATAGGTACCTTTTATAAAGTAAGCATCCACTAAGAAAGGATTTTTGAAAATTTCATCCCTGAGGGGGTAAAATAAGGGATAAACCCTTGTACGAAACTCCGTCATCTTCAAATTAAGAAGCACGAAATTTAATATACAGAGTTCGAGTACTTTATAATAATATTATTTAGGTTAACGCATTGATAATATTTCGGCAGGGTACAAGCGCCAACCTTCCGTTCTTCCGGTGAAGGAGTACAATCAGCTATAAACAGTGCGACTAGCAGTCGGCGTGTATCAACAAGTACTCCATCTACATCCCCCGCGCTACAAACGCAATCAGTAGGTGTTACTTCACAACAAGGAGTTACACCACAAAGACATTCGATTGCCTCCCCGCAACGCTCTCCGCAATCATTCAATCCTCTCATATACGGAAACGATGTGGATTCAGTTGACGTCGCCACACGTGTTGCTATGGTAAGTCTCATCCGTATAATCTATCATACATAAAACTGCTTGGGCTGATTGACTGATTCTTCAACGCAGAGCCTAATCCGTTGGGCCTACAAACATGAAATGACATTAGATCCCTTTTATCATGTAAGGCGTTAGCTAAAAAAGGATTTTTTAAAATTTCGCCTATAAGGTTGTGAATTAAAGGATGAACTGTTGCATGATAGTCCATCATTTTCAAACTAAGAAGCACAACAAAATTTAATATACATATTTCTAGTTAGAAATAAATGTACACGTATACCAGGAATTTCCAAAATTTTACCTATATGAGATACGTAAATATTAACCTTTTCACGATTTAATCATGAATGAAAATATTGACTACAAATGGTCTCAATTCCACGTAGGCGAAGCCGCGGGCACAGCTATTATATTATATTGACATTATACAAAAATAACGTATATCTGCCTGTCTACTGGTCAGCACAGCTAGTTAATATATAATGAATATTTAGAATTTTTCGTAAGTAGTTCATTTCTGGATATTATACTGCAAAAAAAGTGCTTACTATAATCATTTGTGTCAACTTTATATTAGTATTTTTGGATAATATCAGACCAGTATAGTTAATTTTGCTTAAATCACATCAGACTAATTTTGATTAAATTTAACCCCTTAACTGACTAACCTGACGTTTACGGCAGCTTTCCATTGTTTTCCCATTGTTTCATTTTTATGGGTAATCTACATATTAAACTACAATAATATCCACAAGAACGAGAGTTTAAATTAAACACCTTTTTTTATCAAAGCACGAGCTAGTCCTAATACCAAATCATATTGCAGGTTCGTTTCTTCAATTCACAAAATATATTGGCAAACTTTATGGAACACACGCGAACTCTTCGCTTGTATCCTCGTCCTGTGGTCGCTTTTCAAATCAACAGCTTTCTTAGATCTCGGCCAAGGAGCAGTTCTTTTTTGAATAAATTCGCTAGAACACAGGTAGGCCATATTATTTTAATTGTATTTATCTCTAGAAAATTATTAAAGTATTTTTTACTGTATTACTTAATTAATTATAAAATGATTAAGTGATAACCTTCTTTGATTTACAGGCGGTAGAATTTCTGGCCGAATGGTCTTTAACACCATGCAACGTGGCTTTCCTGCGGGTCCAAACAGGCGTGTTCGATCCGCGACAAATTGGTGATAAGGCCAAGTGGTTCGCTGATCAGTTGCAACCGATACGATTTGCGGTCTGGGACGACGGAAGTTCATTGAACGGAGCTCTCAGACAACTTCAACGACAGGATAATCAACCTACTGGTATTATTATCTGTTTCAACAAATTATCTGTCAGTATAATACCATATTTTAAAAATACTCTTAAGTTTACAAATTTACATTTTCTTGGATTGTACCTAACATGATATATTTCCTGTTCAAATTAGTATCTGGGAATGTGATATCTATGGTTTCTTGCTGGTTTGTCCATATATAAATATACATTATTTATAATTATGTAATATGAACATTACAGATGAAAGTGGATCCGATTCTGATGCAGCGGAGAGCACGAGCTCCTCTTATTCATCTCTCAGCGATTTTGTTTCAGAAATTGCTTCCTCTGATTTATCACCAGGTGACAAAATTAAAATAAATCTAATTAAATTTCGTTAAATATCACACAATTAAACGCTCGTTTAATATTTTAGGCGGAAACACCCATCACCATGTTATCGGCGAAACTTATAGTGCTGTAGTTCAAGTGCCAATGACTCTATCCTCATCATTGGACCCTAAAACAGTAAGTTATACAAGTGCGGTCATATGTAGACTATTACTGACACCTCCGGGATGGATTAGCCAAATATCATTTAGCCACCCCACTTATAATGCGTACAACAAGGAGAGAGTGGAATTCAGCTACGGCGTCAGTCATCACATTTACACATAACGTGGCAGTTTTCAAGCGAAGACTAAATAAATCTTAATGGAATTAGTGCAATACACTATAGGCCTCATCGAGCCGTAACTTACGCTTGTAATGTTTTTTTTTATGCTTATGTATGTAATCCATAAAAGTTAATCATCTTTGAATTATTGAAGTCCAGTATTGGTTTAAAGTTAACTATCAAATTTCTATAGACGTAGAAAATGTGTGTTCTAATGAGGTATTTTAGACGTTATGGTATTTCAAATTTCAAGGAAATATAGGTATATGTATTTTTAGATCGGTTTTCATTTATTTCTGTTAATAACTGACATGGTTGAATTCAACTCGACTGAGTTGCGTCCCGGAATCTATGCAGAATCTTCTCCGAAATACCTGGTGAAGTTCGCGTAATCTTCTTAACGCGGATAACGCAAGACCAGAGGAGATCCAACAGCGGACGTCTTTTAATTGAGATAATAATGATAATGATCATCCACAGGTGTACAGCCCGCCGTCATCGCTGCAGCTCGGTGATGCGGACGATACTTTTGAAAGTAGTGTGAATCGTGGTGGCGTTGAAGGCAGAGCTTCCACTTCCCCTTCGCCTTCAGGGTCAAGCTCTGATCACAGCGACCACTCGGACGGTGAAATACCTGAACACTTCACCGTTGAAGAAGCCCCTCGTCCCAGCAGACCAAGTCTTGTTAACAAAAGCGTAACTATTCATATTTATTACTTACTAGCTTCTAACCGCGACTGCGTTGACTTTACAATCGGGTATAGATAAATAAAGAGTCATTGTGAATTAAGGGGTGATATGCAGTCAGGGACGCGATTTATGGAGCTTTTTTCCATATATATATATATATATATATATATATATTTAATATTAATTACGTTAATTCCATAAAACTGATTACACAAAGTTTTAAAACCATGTTTCAACTTGACTCTGACAAAAATACAAAAATAAAAGTTTATTATAAAAATATCGCTCTTCGTGGACCCCCTTTTCCGAGTAACGCTTCGCGGTGACCACCTTGACATTTTACTGGATCATCTGAAATATAAAAAAAAAACCAAATAAATCTCATTAGTTTAATAACAAATCTAGTCCTCAATCGTAGCTTTTCGGCTTTTATTGGAAATTAAAAAAATATCGGCAGAAAAGTCTCGGTTTTTGAATAAAAAAAAACACTCGTTTATTGTTAAAAAACATAGTAATAACAAATAACCATAGCGATGTTCTCTAGAATTTCTGAAAAACCACAATTCTCTAGTGCAGTGATTCTCAACCACTGTGCCGCGGGACTTTTGTGTGCCGCCAAATTTCAAAAGTGTGCCGCCAAATTTTGCAAATATATAATAATGTTAATATTATTAAATTATATCATTTAAAAAGAAAAATATTTATGCAGTGTGTTGTAGTAAGTAAATATTTTTTATCTTTTTCTTTGTGTGCCGCCAAATTTTGAAATCGTTAAATATGTTCCGCAACAAAAAAAAGGTTGAGAATCACTGCTCTAGTGCATCATTTTGATGTATCTCTTAAAAGCCGCTATTAAACATAACATTTTTTCTTTATTGTCGATTTTATTACTAACTGGGTTATCTTCCGACTCGGTGTTAGTGTTCTGACGTTCATAAGCGCATTCTCAGGGCTTAAATGAAATAAAGTTTTTTGATATTTTTTTTGTTACACTAACGTATTGTAAATAATGTACTTGTATTATTTGACGATAATTCATGAAAGTAAATATTTATCCCGGTTAATAATAATTGTCCAGGACACTGAGAGTGGCGGTAGCTACGGTCGAGAATCGGATTCGAACTCGACGACTACGCCGAAGACTGTCATGTCGCGCGCGAGACCGGACAGTGGTAGTGATTCTGAACGTGCGTCCGTGCACCAAACGCACCAACACCATCATTCACATCGCGGAAAGGTCTGTACTATATATAGCCCTTAATACTTTATGTGCTTATAAAATTTTACGTTTAAGTCAAATACCGTCGCGACACGATAAAAGCTTATTCACATAAATTCAACCAAACAAACATTTTTTACATCTTTTTTCATTACTTAGCAGTACGCCAGTGGTAATCAGTGAATTGCCGAAAGTGTTGCATATTAAATGCAGAATGGTTTTGGGATATTGTATCTTTTTTAGATAAAGAGAAGCGTAATTTGATGATATCAATTGGCTCAAATTTATTTCAAACAAATGGAAGTTAAACATGCAAATTCTTACACTTTAAACAGTATACTGCAGAGATATTAATTTTACAAACCCTTTTTTCTAGAGCATGGGTAGTGGTGTATCTCGTCAAGCATCACAGACATCTCTACTCGAACAATTTGCAGCTCAAGCTAAGGAATTAGTACGAGAGACAACACGACAGAGCAGCCAAGAAGGCTTACTGGCACATATGGATAAGGTAATAATAACGAGAACATTAAATTTGTAGATCATTCAGTTATATGTTCAGATTATGAAATTAATAAAAATATAATTTAAAAAAATCCCTTTCACTCATACACAAACAAATATAAAGAAAGGAAAAGTCGCAAACGAAGAAGAAAGAAACATTTTTACGCCACTTGGCCAGGTACTTCAAGAACAATGTACTGATAGAACGCAATATAATGCACTAGTAATTAGGTAATCTTAAGTTTTAGAGGCCAGTAGATTATTGTAGGTAAAACTATATTGAAACTATAAGAAACACTAATGTTTAGATATATATGAATTTTGTATTTAAAGAATTTCTTTATATGACATTTACGCCATCTTGTCACTATTTATTTATCAATAAAACATCAATTAATTAGCAATTAAAGTTTTGGGAAAGTTAAATAATGCAACAGATTAATGCTTTGTCTTCATGTAACTTCAAAACATTCAGATAATATTACACTTTCGAGTATTGCTTGTGTTTGTATTCGACTTAGATATAAATAACATGCCCAATTTGGATTAACTGCTAGACATTGCATAATTAGTAAACAAAATAGAATAGAGTACATGCTACACTGACGATATTTAGGTATATACATAATAACTACTGCAGTATTTGTAAAAACTCCATTACTATTTATAGAATATAGAATTATTAGAAATATATGAAAACCTTTTGCGAAAATCACGGATTTTGTATTCATACACTAGATATTGTAGTTGTATATTGCACGTATATCAGAGCCACTTTTAAATAAATCATATAGATAGATAGTTTGAGAATTCTTTACGGACATATAACAAAATCATCCACAGTTTACTCTGCACGCTAAAAAAGCTGCAGAAGAAGCTTCTAAAAGTATGCAAGAAGCTTCGAAATCGGCGTTAGAAGCTAGCAAAACGGCAACTGCTGTCAGTAAAAATACATTTGAAGACCTCACATACGTAGGGAAATCCACGTTTGGGGATTTGACTAAGAGTGCCAAAGAAGTCGTCGCTAAAAAAGGACTTCTAATCAAGGTAAAATTTTGACAACTGTAAAAAATTTAAGCTTTTAATATTTAACGTACTCTAATTAATATTTTTAATATTCATTTACTTTTCATAAGTAGTTAAAGATATAACAAATTTCATTATACCTCTAAGTATTTTAGATAATATATTTTTTCTCCCTACCCTTTTCCCATTTTCATTCGGGGTCGGCGCAACTTATCTTCCCCTTCTATTCATCTCTATTTGCAGTCATTTCCGCATTCACTTCCTTTCTAAATATACCATTTTTCATACAATCCATCCATCTTTTCTTTGGTCTTCCCCATTTCATATAATCTTCCAGATGATGTTCCAATACTTTTCTCACAACATGCTCTTCCTCCCTGCGCATAACATGTCCATACCAGGACAGACGATTACTCCTTAACTTCTCTGTTACTGGCGCCCCTTTCTAACTTCCTCTAATAAAATAATGAAACGTACAATTTCGGTATCGACGGTGGTAAGTATTGCCACAAAATGTATTACTTTTTGGAATCTTTGTGGATTTATCATTTCGAATACGAATCATGTGAAAACTGCTGATATACAGTTCATATTAATATAGAGATAAACTTGAGAGAACATTTGAACTTCACATAAATACATTTTTACTTTAGGGAGAGAGTCAAGAGTCAATGGGAAGTGCAAACACTCGTAGAGATTCCACAGCTCTACAGCCTACAAATTTACTTACAACTACGCATCGTGATTTCTTTTCAAACATCAGTTCAGATCTGAACGGGCTCGCCGCTTCCACTTCTAGTATGTTCAGCGATTTCTTCGGCTCTAAAGGTAAGTTTATGTCAATATGTGTGACCATGGTGCAATCGAGTATATGTGTTTTATGTTATTATAAATCATATAATTATATAGGCTAACCCTTTATAGGCTTAATAGGTTTTAACGATTAATATTAAATATAGCTCTGATTAATTTCTTTTTAACTTGCTAAGTTTTGTTTACCGCCGAAAAGTTATAAAAGGATTTCAGACATCGTATTTCTTATTAGTTCAAGGCAAACGTGCCTACTTTTACATTACTTTACTTCCCGCCTTGCTTCTATAAGGATACGCAGAGACTACATCCTTTTTATTATTTTTATACATGCAGAGACCACACGTTCTTCTACTTCTTGTACTTTCATGAGCGCATTCATAAACGGTGTTTAGTTACGAGGTTTTTTGACTTGGCTTTTCTTTAGAACTTCTTCGACCTGGTCGAAATATGTTCACCTAGGTCGACTCCCAGATTAGAGCTGGGATAAGTTATTTCATTTCCCTGTAAAAAAAGGTTAACGGCTTACCCAGTCACCCTCGCTTGTTAATTTGTTTCAGCAATCTTCTTTCATTCATCCTTTCCACGTGCCCACACCAATTAACCATCCCTTTTTCTATCTTTACTACAACGTACTTTTCATTGTTCCTATAGGAAGTACAAGTAAATAACTCTGATTGGAAGATATGATGACGGCTAATGGTGATGTATATAAGAAGTAAACAACTTGGGAATAGGATGATGATGACTGTGTGATGTTCGTTGTCAGGCAAGCAGACGAAAGCACCGGAGAGAGGTCGCGGCAGTACGCCGGCAGTTAGTCCGGGAGCAGCGGTTGCGTCGTTCGGTCCGTTCTCGCAGGGAGCTCGCGGCCTCGTGCAGCGCTCGCCACTGATCCGTCACGCCTCACCCGCGCCCCCCGCCGCGTTGCGACTCAGCATCCACCCACCTCCGAGAACCAGGCCTTCCTTAACGACGTACTTATAGCTTTTTCATATTAGGGTTCGTTCTAGTATGATGTAAACGTTGATGGGTGTTTAGGCTTTGTTTATTTTTTATTACAAGAGGATTTGAGTGTATGGTGATTACTTAAGCAGTAATTACGTTAACTTTTATTTCAAAGTTATGACAATGTTTACGTTGTCATTTGGTAAGAGCTTTGGTTACTATTGACGACAAGGAGTCAAAAATGTATATAATTTTGCTTACGTAATGAACAAATTTAACAATTATTGAACAAATGCAAAACAAAAGCATGAAATGCTTCAGGGTTTTCGTTTGCAACTGAGTTGCGACCACGATGCAAATGGTAAAAACCCACCATAGTCACACGTTAGTGCCCATCGCGTTCCGGTATCAACTACGTATTGATTCAAAATTTAACGGGGTGGCAAGACCCGGCTGGGTAGCGACCACCACACTATTGTGAAAACTCGCCATACCGATAGGTAAAGGCACATCGTGGTCCGAGATCAGCAAGTCTATATCCAGAGCTACATAGAGGCTATAGCCGTGATCCATGTAGACCGTGTAGGTTATCATGATGGCAACTGTATATAGATTCTCATATGCGAGCAACGTAGTTCTCGGGCTGTACTTTATTTAACATTGTATAAAATGCAGTCATTTCGCCGAACCCATAATATGAAAAAAAAAAAAAAAAAAAAATGCAAAGTTTTTAAATTAAATATTTCAATAGATTCTTTCTAAGAGTATTAATTTTTCTGGTTGTACTGTCGTCTAGTAAGTAGACACGATCTGGAGACTGGAGGGCTTAGTTAAGCAGTTTAAGTATTTACACTTAACTTCTTACTGATTCGGAAAGACTTACTGAGTCTTTGCACTATGTTCTAATTCCAAATCCGAACACGGTTTTTGGTTCGATTTCGTGACATTAGATGTAAAAATCCAGAACATGATAAATATTTGATATAAACAGTATTATACTTAAACGATCATTTAAATATTTGCAGCTAATTCAACACGTATTGGAAGGCGAAGGCGTTGGATGGCTCAAGCTTAATAGACTCAAGAAATTAATGGAAGACGAGTCTTATAGGAACATGGTTCTTAGCAAATTGAATAGAAATTTCAATAAAAAAAGCACGCCGTGTGATAAGGTGGATGATGTGGTACGTTACAGTCATTATAATTTTTCCCCGATTTCAATTATGTTTTAAATGGTTTTTTAGAGCTAGAAAAGAATGTTGTTTTTTTAATACTTTCAGTTTATTAGTAAACCAGTGTGGAAGGGAATGCTGAAGGTGCTCCAAGCGGTAGTTCACGGATTAGAGCACACATATTCGAACTTTGGTCTGGGCGGCATGGCCTCGGTGTTCCAACTAGCGGAGATGGCACACACACACTACTGGAGCAAGGAGTTGGCAGGGATAGAGGGAACCATGCCGGGCTCAACTCTTGCAGAACATTACATGCATTGTGAGCTCGAGACACCTTCCTCATCACCCTCATCACGAAAGAGCTCTCAGACGGGTAACCATTATTGAACCTTGTGAATAAAACTGTTTCTAATTTTTATTTTTTTTTCTAGTAGCTACTAAACAAAAAATACTGACAGTACTGACAGGACTGCCGACAGAAGTGAAAACTCGAATCTTTGGAAAAACTTGTTTTTCATGTTTCAATTTCATAATTTATTAATTAATCCTTACTCTAAGGTTATGTTAAATTAATATAATATACATGTAACACTTGTCTAATTTTACCTTCTAATTGCGCTCCGAGCAATAATTACTTACATTTTCATATAGTTTATTCATAATTAAAACTCTATTTCTCTCTGAGCGTTAACACTTGACGCTATTTTATACTTAATATTCTGTAGCATGTTGACGGCTTACGTCATAGCATTGTTAACGCGAATCTATAAGGTTTTCCTCTATCGAAAATCGCTCAACGCCGCTAAATAAGTTTTCGCTTTAAAAAGAAAGTACAATGGTCGGTGAAAGGAACAGAAAATGTCATGAACTGTTTATTATTTATAGGTAATATAGATAAAACTAATTTTATATTTGACATTACGTTAGTGTAAATTTTCTTTAAAGGATATTTGCAAAATTAGTACTTAAATGCGTGGCAAAACCAATGGTGAATGTGCGTTGGAGCTATACACCAAAAATAGAATAAAAAAAATTATGGAGATCGAATAATTTAATATAACAAACATGTATAGCTTTGAACTTGATTGAAAGAAAGAAGGAAATATGAAGTCATCTGGTATTTGTGTTTGCAGATGTACCCATTTTAAATTATCCAGAAATGGATTCTTCGGAGGCACAAAGCACCACCGAAATGTTCAAAGATATGTTAAATCAAAAGAGAAATCTTCTCTTCAGTAAGCTAACTTCTTTTGATTCTGACGTAAGTACACATCATGTTTGTATGGAAAATATGTATTAATTTGTTCATTTGTTGCATGATGTCGGCAGATTATGAATCTATCATTTGCAAAACTTGTGTGTCCAAAATGCAGTTTATATTTCCCCTTGAGCATGTAAAAGAAATAAATAAACACAGTAAAATAAAAATTTCTATATTATATTATATCTATGTTTGCTACAGTTTCTTCTATTTTTTCGTGTTGAATGGTATAAAATGCTTTTAATGTTTCTATATTGCTGATGATATCTTCGTTTCATTAGAAAATGGCTCGGTTAAATATTTCGCACAAAACCCGCATATCCTACATTAATAATTGTGAATATCAAGAAAGGATTTAAATTTTAGAAGACAATGAGTTAAAAATATCAAAAGAGAAACTAATTAGTTCGTAGAATATCTACCACAATACTAATTGAAATACAATTTGGATATCAAATATTTGTGTATTTGGGTATAATCTAACCTAAGCAAAACCTGATGGTAAGAATTAAGATATATGTATTGAGCCTTAACCAAAATATGTATTTAGTAATAAAATATACAGGTGCATGAGATTACTATTGACGAAATTATTTACCTCAAAAATTTCAGAAAACACTTGAAAAACAGGTCATTCTGATCATTGGTTGCCTAGGCTAAAATATTTTTAACTGATAAGGTACTTTCTTTAAAAAGCAATACGTTCTTCAATTAAAACGATTACATGCAAACAATAGAACGAACGCGATACCATTGGTTTTATGCAAGAAATTTAAAATTACCAGTATGATGTCTATACATTACAATGATTGCCCTAATTGTTGAAAACCGATCGTCAACATTATTTGCATGTCCATACGAGTACGTATGACCTATTGGCCATAAAAATAATTGGGTATTTTTACGTATAATTGTGAGATTAGTGGGTATAGGCGGGTTGTTTGTGTGCGTGGCAGGCGGCGCCCTCGTCGGATTGTTCCGCCGACGAGAGCGGCTCGATCACCACCAACCGAGCCAATCTCTGCGACCATCGCGCCTCCTTTAAGTCCAACTTATCTGATACTACTGACGTCATGTTCCTCAATGTAAGTCCTAGTGTCCGTTATTGTGTTGTCACTGTCTCTAGCTTATTATACGCTTGTTATTTCAAACTAATTGCCATCAGTGGCGGATCTATGTGTATGGTCAGTGGACATGTTTCGATCCCTAACTGGGGAGGTTTTTGTATCCACCGCCAGCGTGATACAATGATACTTCCATACACTAGCACAACATGCATTACACTGCATCCTGCATCCTACACTCCTGCACACTACACGCAGATACACGACTTCTGTAAGGAACCTTGCGATCCATAATTTCCTTTAATTTAGGTATAGCTGGGGCAAATTTCACGGCGGAGAGATACGTATAAAGCAGGGGGATCCGTAAAGCAGGAGGGATGCGTAAAGCAGGGGGGATTCGTAGATTCATTTCCCACTATAAAAAAGGGCAACAGAACTAATTTCGCGGAGGTCAGCAGCCCCAGCCGAGGTCTGCAACATTTGGCGTTAATTTTGGCGGCACCTTGCGTTAGCTACCACACTTCCTGCGGAGCGGTTTAAGCGTTCACCTCAAAAGTTCTGCGAAGCTGTCAAGGCCTTCCGGTCAAGAGCATATAGTCGAAAACAAAATGGCCATGATGACCAGAGTTGTTTGTCATCACAAATATATAGTAAAAAAGATTCTACTCAAATAAAAACGCACTGGGTACAAGTTTGTGACTGCTCCCGACTACTTTGTGTATAGTTTGTAATTTGATAGAATAACCCATGACCATATCCTTATTTGAAAGCTAGATCCGCGCCTGATTGCAATAATTATAAATTTATATAATTAAAAGAAAAAGTACAGGCTACCTGTATAAAATTAAATTTGTATATTTATGCATGTACCATCAAACCGTCCATCAAGTCGTATTTTGTCGTAAGATTGAATTGTATAGCTTTGTTGCTAGAAACAACCAACACTAATTTAAATTTTTCCTTGTATGCAAATATAATACGTTCCTAGCAAAAATACATACATTATTTTATTACTTAAATGTCAATCTATTTTATAAATTAAACCATATATTTCCGTGCTTCCGTGATAGTATAAATATTTTATTTCAATGTAGCTTAACTGAAGCGACTAACACGTATGTTTAAAAAATAGATGTTATTAAAAAAAATCTAAATATTAACAATAACCTACTTTAGATGTTTTAGTATCAATTTCTGTATAGGTATATTAAAAAAAAGTAAAAATTGTTCTTTGTAAACAAAAATTACAGGTGGACTTGGTAACACCTCCGTTAAGCAATACAAATCAAAATATGAAATAATTTACTAATTTTTTCTCTTCTGTTTGTCAGCCGATTTTCTGTTTTTTGTTCAGTAGCTTGACAAGCTTTAGTGTTATAAATATAAAACAAGTGAAAAATGTTGATTTTTTCTTTCCGATATGGAATGACGAGTAGGATCGACTCTCGGCTAGACAAACTCTCTGTTCTAATATTGTAAATGTACCCGGAAATCAAATTCGTAGGTTGGCCGCGGTACTAGTGGAAGTGGCAAGCCTCGTGCTGCTAGTGTCTATTCATCCAAGTCTTCCCTGAGTGGCTACCGGCCTCCCGTCGGAGTTCCAGTTACTTCGCCTCTGACATCACCAGACACTGCACGAACTTATCTTTACCAGGGTCTTATAGGTAAAAAGAGCATCTAAATGTTTACCACATTAAATTATACCAATGCTCTTATTATCGTCTTATTTGTCTAAAGGCAAGGAACGATCAAATTTATGGGATCAAATGCAGTTTTGGGAAGACGCATTCCTTGATGCTGTGAGTCAAGAACGTGATATGATCGGTATGGACCAGGGAGCCAACGAGATGATGGAGCGATACAAATGCTTAAGTGAGACTGAGAGAAAACGTCTCGAACACGAAGAGGATAGATTACTTTCTACTGCTTTGTATAACTTAACTGCAGCCATGGTTTTATTCGGCGTAGAGACTGATATAATTCGCAATAAAGTTCGGCGATTACTGGCTAAAAGTCACATTGGACTTGTGTACAGTCAAGAAGTTAATCATCTTCTCGACATTGTTCACACTTTGGTTAGTTATCACTCTTTATATTTTTGTTAAAAAAATTGTAAATTATTCATCAGAATCCCCTGGAATAAAAACGAATGACGAAGAATCTTCGTTTAGTTACTTGTACAAAATGAAAACGATCTTCCCAGATGTTTTTGTGAATTCGTCTATGCTTTCTGTCATATTTTTTTGATATCAAATCCAAACTATTTTAATTGGTATTTAATAAATTGATAAAAGTCATTGGTAGTTTCGTTAAATATCGCGTCGATCGACGTAGGTTCGGGTACACCTATTGATTTTTGAGGGTCCATACTGCTAATATTCATAAACGTCTCAAGGCACTAATCAATCTATTTTCGACCAGGAGCCTTAAATTGTCAAAGTTAATTTAGTGTGAAGCTTCAAAAAAATATGAAACTAAGTGATATATGTTAGAGAAGGATGAATGTGCAAAGATATTTAGAGAACGAGTTGTAGATAGAAATGCGAAACATGGAAGCATTGAGTGGGAATATGTGTTGGAGTGAGATGAGCGAATGTATAAGAAATGCAGCAAAGGATCTTTTAGGAGAATGGAAAGAGAAAGGTATGAAAGGATACCTGGTAGTGGGCGGAAGAGGTACAATAAGTCATCATCATCATCATCTCCCTATCCTTTTCCCATTTGTATTTGGGGTTGGCGCAATATGTCTTCCTCTTCCATTCCTCTCTATTTGTTGTCATCTCCGCATTCACTCCTTTCCTAAGCATATCATCTTAAGAGGTACAATAAGTGATTAAGAGAATAATGTTTAAAGAGTGGCAAACGAGTGGAAGAAGGGAATGACATGTTAAAAGAAAGAAAAAAGAGAGAGTATGATGAGTGTAAGAAAAGAGCCAAGAAAACCGTAGCCAAGTAGAGCAAAAACCTAGAACACTCTATGCACTGTGCATTGGAAGTCCTGAAGGCCATACGTATATGTATCGACTAGCTAAAAATAGGGGAAAAAGCCGAAGTATGTATCACATATGAAATGCACGAGGAATGAATCAGGTGCAATACTTACGGATGATGAAAAAATAAAAAAATAGATGGAAAACGTAGTTTGCAAAATTGATGAATGAAGAGAATGAGTGGAATGGAATGTTTGAAGATGTAAAAATGAACATGCGATTGGTAAGGAAGAATAGTATAGATGAAGTCAAGACGGCTGTAAGTGAAATGAAGAATGGAAAAGCGTTAGGACCAGATGATACCAGTAGGAGTATAGAAGACATTAAAATTGGATGGATGGGTGAGGCTGACGATATTCTTCAATAAATTGTTGCAAGAAGGAATTATACCTGAGGAATGGTATATGAGCTATTTCGTGCTTGTTTTTAAAAACAAAGGGGGATATTCAAGATTACAACGATTATCGGGGAATAAGGATAATGCCACATAATATGAAAGTATGGGAGTAAATAATAATTTAGAGACGTCTGCGAGAAGAGAGTGCGATTTTATGAAACCAGTTTGGTTTTATGCCTGATCGCGGGACAACAGATGCCATTTTTACGATTCGCCAAGTATGCGAAAAGTACAGATTAACACACAAGAATCTGCATATGGTGTTCGTTGACCTTGAAAAGGCATATGACCGGATTCTTCTTAAAGTCTTGTGGTGGGCCCTTAAGAAGAAAGGAGTGTCATAGAAATACCTGCAGTTGATTCAACCCATGTACTGCAAATGTAGTGCTCTGGTTCGGTCTACTGCTGGTGTCACTACCAACTTCGATGCGGCTGTCGGTTTGCACCACAGATCGGCTCTTAGCCCGTACCTCTTCCTGTTAGTAATGAACACTATTACGTCGGATATGCACGAAGAGGCACCCTAGTGCATGTTGTTCGCCGAAAACATCGTGCTGGTCAGTGAGAGTTGCCAAGAGGTGCAAAAAAGACTGTATGAGTGGCGGCGAAGACTGGAGAATTTAGCTCTAAAAGTTAGCAGAACAAAAATTGAATACTTGTTCTGTGACTTTGGTGGTCTCTCCAGTCTGAAGCCAATAACACTCGGAGGAATACCAGTACCAGTCTGTTCTAAATTTCGTTACCTCTGGTCACTCTTGTAGTGTGATGGAGAAATCGACCGCGAAATAAGGCAAAGGATCAACTCGGGTTGGATGAAATGGCGACAGGTCTCTGGTATGATTTGTGACTCCAGGATGTCCCTTAAATTGAAGGGCAGGATACAGAAGACCATCATAGGATCTGTCATATTGTATGTATCCGAATGCTAGGCTAGTAAGAAGATGGATGAGAAGCAATTACATGTAGCTGAGATGCGAATGTTGAGATGGACGTGTGATGTCACAAGAATGGATAAAATAAGGAATGAATTTATTAGAGGGAGTTTGAAATTTGCGCCAGTGGTAGAAAAGTTGAAAGGTTCCCGTTTGTCGTCGTATGGACATGTTATGAGAAGAAAGGGAGCGCAAGTGGGTAAAATAATAAGTAATATGAATATGGAAGGATTGAAAAGTAGAGGAAGGCCAAAGAAGGTGTGGATGGAGTGTGTAAGAAATGACATGAAAGAAAAAGGAGTAAATGAAGAGATGACGGCTGATAGGGACGTATGGAAAAAGAAAACTTACTGCGCCGACCCCAAGTGAGTTGGGAATAAGACATGAGAATGATGATGAGCCTGGAGTTGTTTTTGAATTCACGCAAACGTGTACTTTCTCCTATCCATTTCATGGACATTCTTAACCGTACAAACCGAATGAAAAAACTAACGTTTTGGAGCATAAGTGCTACGACCTTTTGCATGTGGGCATCGAGTTATAATGGCTGACGTATAGCGTGTAATTTAAATAAGGAAGTTCCCGCACCGCACTCTGTGCAATAAAAATGAGATGTATGTAATTATCTTAACTTAAAATTAATATTCTAATTCAGCACGGTAACGACACAGAACTGAAGCCATTAGGGTCGCGGTTGGCGCGCCGAGCTACTTTTACAGTGCACGAGGCAGACGCTACCGGGGAATTACGTTTCCTGGAAGTTCGTGATGACGGACTTGTTTTGCGATCCACTCAAGGTATGGATGCTTTCATATTTTAAATGGAATTAATTTTAGTTAATTCGATCATTTAAGTCGAAATGTTTAAAGCAGAAGTTTACCGAATAGAAACCTGCCTGTATAGATTTTTCTCAAATTTCTTTTATAGAAAGTGGTTGTTGGTCTAAGAAGCTAAGAAGAATTATAGTAATTATTTATTGCCTAAACTGCCTTAAGTTAAAGTTGTACAAATATTGTTTACAGGCACGATTGTGGAGAGATGGTGGTATGAAAGGTTGGTCAATATGACGTACAGCCCGAAGATACGAGTCTTGTGTCTTTGGAGAAAAAACGGCGGCCAAACGCAACTGCATAAGTATTATACAAAAAAGGTAATTTTAAAATGGATCTAGTCCTATCGAAATTGATTTCTTATTTAGTATTGTCTTGTCGTTTTAATTGTTATTCATAAAGACCAGTGTAGAGATTAAGGCTAGTCTTGTTCATTATACACGCGAACCTTATTCATTTGTAACCTTTTACGTAAACATTATTGGATTAAATTATCACTTGTACAAGTTACTCGTATCTCGGATAGGAGTATAGAGCTCGTTTACTAACTAATATAATTAGAAGTAGATGTTGTATTTTATTGAGATACACTTTAAATAACTTTAAAAAAAACTGGTTAAATAATGGTCGCAGTGCAAGGCGTTGTATTACTGTATAAAAGAAGCGATGGAGAAAAGCGGACGAAAACAAGATGCAGCGGAACTAGGGGGCGAGTTCCCCATACAGGACTGCTCCACTGGCGAGGGAGGTCTCATACAGGTAGCACTGGATCATTTACATTCCCATTATTATTGTTTAGTTATTTAATATGTCTGGTGCCGGTTCAGAATAGTACCATCCCATATCGTTCCCGTGATGGATGTAGTAAAAGGCGACTAAGGGATAAACCAGGGGGCAGCAGGACCATCTGAGCACCATAAACACCTTAGTGCGATCGCCAAACCGCCTGCCAAGAGTCGCGTGGCAATTATGGCAATCCCTCCCTTATGGGGGAGACCTAGGTCCACAGACGTTTTTCGGTTGAATGGATTTATTTATTTACATATGTCTTTAGAAAATCTACACCAATAAAACAAAGTAGGGCACGTTAATTAGCCAATTACAGATTTTCATGATTAGATAAATATTATAAAAAATACACATGCAAGCGAAATCTCAAAGATACATTTGAATTATTTGACAAAAAGTTAAACATAGAAAATGATACTAAATAAAGAAAAACAGACGTTTTAGGATGTCTTGATTAACTAAAAAAGTCCAGGTTCAGCTGCCTTCTAGGAGATACTAAGCTAGTGGGGAATAAGTCAAAGTAGTTAAAAAGAAGATTTGGTTAAAGTTTCAACTTGATCCCACTATGTAAGTATTTAGAGTAAGGTTGAATCTAACGACTTTAATATTGCAAACCTTGATATAGAAAATGTAATAACAATTGTAAAATAAATATGAATTCCTTTTCTCTTCAAAGTTATTTTTTGTTATCATTTAAGTCTGTAAGTAGCTTTTAGTTAGCAATATTTCTTTCAAGAATTATCAAATATACAGACAGGCAGAAACAAAACATAATCTGCAATATGTATTAAATTGACGTTGATCTTATCAGATTTTACAGCGACATTAAAAAGGTCAAGGTGTTAATTCAAGCTCAAGGTGATATAAACTTTACATCATTTTTCTTAATTATGAACTCTACCTAATCGTCCTTGCTTTGGAAGTACATATAGTGAAAAAAAAATTGTGGTACATTTAGGAGCTAGTAATAAAAATTAGGTCTAAAGTGTAGGACGGTTCTTGGTTGCACAATTTTAATGCATCATATTTCAATATTTGAATATCTATATTTTTACTACAGAGACTTTGTATAAGAGCAAGTTTACATAATACTTCGTTACAGTAATTGTACGTACAAGTATCTATTATAATTAGTAATATTTAGGGGATAGAAAGCACAATTTAATGTTAACTCCTGACGTTGATAATTTTTCGTTGATAAATAGGCACAATTATAGGAATTTTTTTTTAGCATAATTATGGAGTTTATAGTCTGTAGTGGAATCCTGTAAAGGTTTTTTTTACATAGCACAAAAGCAATAAAATGGTTGTAAATGCCTTTTTGTACAAGCACTGATTAGTTTCCATTGAATAAATAGTTACCTATTTACTTTGGCTAACAAGCCACAACATTAATAAACTATAATGAAGCTAATCTAACAACTTGCATTATTTTTAAGGTGTGCATGGAAGGCGTCGGGCTACTGTTCCATCACAGCAAGGTACGTCTTTTCTACTTTGTTCCTTGTTATTAAATTCTGTCCGCTTATTTATGTATTAACATAGACACAATGTTATTACCAAAGCTTTAGGAATTACTAATAGTTTTACATAATAACAAATGAAAACAATGTTTTGGAATATACATTGATTTAAAATACAGGTAAGGTTTATTTGTCAGTGTTTTCGCTTATAAGATCAGTTCAGTTTTACATAAATGAATTGTAAACAGTCGTAAGTATTGTTTGTTAACGGGATTGTATGGTTAAAAAGCGTGGAGTTTGTGCGATGCTTCATTGTTTCAGTATTGTATGAGTGCCGTCAGCGCATATTACATCCGTACTACTTTACAAAGCTATTTACCCAAAGACGATATGAAAGATTAGAGGGATTTGATCAATAATATAAATGATATAACATATGAATCAGCTTGTATCACAACATAGCATGATCCTGGATAAGTCTTATAGTCTGTATATTTATAATCCTGATAATGTGTTAACCGATCGCAAGGACCACTCAAACTTTCCTACTTATTTCGATTTTTCTATATTTTTATTTGTCTTATATCCTATTATGTGGGTTGTACTTACAGCTTTACAATTATCTATTTTGTACCATATTTAATTTTTTCGGTCTCGGGTATATATGCATCTCGATTACACTTATTATTTAATGTAGCTTATTATATATGAAGATGCAATATCTTTTTATTATATTATATTTGTCCTAAATTATCATTATCTATTACTAATCGTTGTAATAGTATTTTACATTATAAGGTAAACAGTACTCGATTTGATTGAGTCTATATGATTTGTGCATGTGCTATTTGTCTGCAATACTTGTGTAAACCGGTGGAGTTGGACCTGACGCTCCGCTAGGAACTTTTGAGATGGTCCTTGACAGACGCTCGGACGCCTACAACTAATCTCTTCTTTTTGTCTGTTCTACCCTTTCCGGACACGCTGAACACGCGTCGCTGCGCTAAAGGATTTCGAGGTACACAGTGGTTCATTCACTAGTAATGGCTGGCTCTTACGAATCGACACGACCTTCATGATCCGACTCACGGACATCGTGATACGCGCCTTTAGCGATGATCGTTCGAGGTCGTAGGGCTTTACCTGTAGTTTTGAGGCTTTCAGATTGTTTTTAGCCGTTGTTAGCGTTGTATTAGATCTCCCGAGTGCGACGAGCGCTGAGCGCGCGGTCGTGCATGCACATAGACGCCCTTTATTTATTATATATCTGTTTACATCACCGCACCCGACAGCTTGCATTGGTACCGTGGAACGTCCAGCGAGCGATTTCTAATCTTTATTCTCGCATCTCGTGCGATACTTAGTTTAGTTGTTTCGTTCCCCGTCACCGAGCGAGCGTTCCATGAGCGCTGTAGCTCAAAGGACGCAAGACACGAGGTCAGTCGTAGAGCATTTGCCATCTCACAAGTTCTGTTGCGGGCCGGGCCTGCCGCACGGTCTCCTCGCACTGACCCCCACACATCCCCCACGCCCCCTTCACCAAACCCTTCACTCCTCAACCCACACCCCGCCCGCACGGCTGCTGACCTCGCCTGTTGCACTCCTCTCCACCAACCATTGCTAAAACCTGTTGTTACTCGTCCCGCTTTATTTTTTATATGCAATAACTAGACGTGCCAAAAGCTTCATTCGTGGATAATTTTAATTTTCTGATTGACATTATAAAAACTACTTATATATCATTAGCACTTACGTAAACATTGAAGATGTGTTATTTCTAAAATTTACGAAATAGACTAAAAATCGCAAACGCACTAGATAATAAGTATGGCACTAAAAATCTACACAGTTAAAATACTTGATTTTCTATATTATTAACAAACACATACGTATAAAAATCTAAAAACTTCCAGTGCCTGAGCATGTTCATTTATTTTTCATAGTGGATCTACGATAAATTGGATTGTCATTCGAAAACTAACACTTTCTTTATGCGTTACGTGATGATAATAGTTAGGTATTAATTATGATTTTTCTTTCCTTTATATGTAAATTTATGAATTTAATGACTCGAATTGACTAGGTGTTTAGTACATTATGCATGACGCATTTTTTTTAGATTGCAAGTTTATTTGGAAAAGAAAAAGCAGTCTTATGTTATTATTTTTTAATAAAATATAATATGTTAATATACTTACCTTTGCACGGTGCGTGCATGAAATTTTCAGATTACTCTGATTTTAATCTCTATTTTTACATTTTTATTGTTTGTAAATAAATCATATACATATTAATTACATAGTAGATTTACCCAATAGTTTCACTGATTAAACCCAAAGTGGATAAATAAAGAATAGAGAAATAGAAAATATTTACCACAAGCGGTTGTAGTACCTACATGTTTAACATTATATATCGTACATTATTCATTTATTAAATATATCATTTATTTTGCATTACAGTTTTTTCGTTCGCCTCGAGCATATACGAAAATGCTTCACACAGAACGGCGGTATTTTCGTTTTAGAAGAATTCAGTAAGTATATCTTTTATGCCTAAACTAATCCATACTATGTTTAGGTTTTATGCAACGAAGCTGATCGCTATAGTTTTTCATTTTTATGATACATATGTAAATAGAGATACTTATAATGTATAGGCATAGACAGCGCTATGAACGTTCTCTCACCTGATGTTAAGTAACGGTAAGTCGAAAGATTTTCGCATTTAAGTGATACAGCCTGAACATTTCTTGTGATAGATGTCTGGCAAAATATTTTGAAACTTGAGGATGGTTACTTGTCGAGTGAAGTAAAGAAAATGTCGTACCATGCTATTGTTTCATCATAATCTTTCCCTTTGTCGAAAGTACCACCTCTATATGAAATAGAATAAGTGGCCCAGCGACGCGGAATTAGATCACACTACCGAATATGGCCTATCACTAATGGTTTCAGGTTTCTATAGAAGGCCATTAATTACTCGTTACCTAAAGTCTTCTAAAAGATAGATTCCTCGTTGGATATTATAAAATTTAATTTTAAATTTCAGATCCAAAAACGAGGCAGATCATACAGCGAAAATACAAATCGGTTATGGTGTGTAAAATTTATATTAGCATTTTTATAAACAAATAGCAACACATATTATTCTTCTGTCTTGTTTTTGTTTGTTTCTTGTGTTTGTTTATTCAGATTATATGATTTTATGTTGTAGGCAGAGAAAGTTGTGTTTGATCTCCATCGTATCAT
This sequence comes from Samia ricini, assembly GCA_014132275.2. Classification (NCBI taxonomy): domain Eukaryota; kingdom Metazoa; phylum Arthropoda; class Insecta; order Lepidoptera; family Saturniidae; genus Samia; species Samia ricini. Next base: position 24,195,660 of record AP028159.1, on the reverse strand, counting down.
CTCTATATTGATTTGTCGTTGCTATATTGAAGCCAGCGGATTTCAACTCGATTATCTATCAGACATTTTGTAATTATTCGTGTATGTACCCTACTGTTTTCATATTATTTTTTGCATGCTTTCTTATTGGTTTTCATTGCTTTTACTAATATTATTTTTGTAATCATACTTCTTGTAACATTATTAAAAGTATGTCTAGTGATTCAGTTTGGTTTACCTTTTTTTACTATCGAACGAGAGTGGACAGATGTGATTCATGTTTCAATGTACAATTTAACTGTATAAAAAGGCCTTCATTTACTGAAACAACATTTCCGTTTATATATCTCAATATGGATACTCATAAAATATATTGATAAAAATATCCATATTCTAGGCTTATTAATTTTACCTTTATAACTGACAATTTTTTTTAGCTTTCTTTTTACAGTCTGTTTAAATTTCTAATTTTGAAATGTGTCTTTAACGAGGACAGAATACGTTTTCAATAATATAATATACAAATAACATGCATAGGTATAACGAATAGTAAATACATTACAAAATTCCTATATATATATTAGCAATAAAATTGAAGTTTTTTCTGTACATTTAATTTTTTTTAGAAATTTTGTATATTTTAGCCGTTATTAAACTCGAATCTGACGTAGAAGAATTTTTTATGTCTGCTGCGTATACCATATATCCCGATTTAACCTGTAATCGGCTTGATCGATTTTGATGAAATTTTGTACTTAAAAAGTAGTATGTCAAGAAATGATTTGTAGAATTGGTAAAAAAATATTACCCGTTTTAACTCAAAAACGGCTAGACCAATTTTGATAAAAGTTTGTGTACATAAAGTATATGTTGATTGCCGATTGATAGGCTATAAAAAATATCAAAAGCATTTTTGAAATCTGACTGTATCGATTTGAATAAAATTTCGTGCACGGGAAGCTTGTGTCGTTCGGTAATTGATACGCTATGAAAAACAAAACAAAAGACATAATTGAAGCTTGTTTGACATTCAAACAAGATAAGACACGTAGACGAAGTCGCGGCTGCCCGTTATATCATAATATAGTCTTTTAGAGAGCCAACCGATAGTTACCAGCCACACCGTATATACTTTATCTATATCTAATACTAATAAATAAAATTGAAGTGGGTGTTTGTATTACCAAAAAAATTCTTTTTTACTAAATAGATATATAAGAAACCTATACCAAAAATACAATTTTTTAAATTTTTGTCTGTCTGTTTGTACCGGGACGTCATCACCGGAACGGGTGGACCGATTTGATGCGACTTTTTTAGTATATAGCTGAAGTTACTCTCGGTAACTTAGGGTACTTTTTGTTTTTCGAAAATAATTAGTTCCACGTATAAAAATTAAAACTCATGAAATTTAAAATAAAATCAGAATCCGTGCACATTTTCACTTGTAGGTGTTTTAATTTATGAGAAGTATCTTTGCTTTTTGATAGTACCAAAAATAATTGAAGGAAAATTATTAGGGTTCAGCATTAAAAAAAAATAAAACTCATGAAATTGTAAAGAAAATACGATTCAATGAATACGATACAGAACCATCAAACAATTATTTACCGATGATTATTTAAAACTATATTACGTGGTGAAAACTATATAAAACGCGATCAAAGCCGCGGGCACATAGCTAGTTCTATAGGTTAAAGAAGCCATTGAATTTCATGTGGAGTTGTAGATTGTACAACTAAGTAGTATTCTTACTAAGTTATACAAATGCTTGTGAGTAGGTAAAATAGTTTAACTTATGATCAAATAATTATGATATTTAGCAGTATGCGACCATGAAAACTTATTTCCTATGACATTTTCTTCACATATTTTAATCACTTCCTAGCAATGACAGCTCCAACTGGCGTTTGCCTTCTAATAATGTATTGAGATGAATTCATGAATTTTACTTGTTTTACAACAAATAAACGTGTTAAGTAGACTATAGCTAAAACAAATCTATATCGTTGTAAATTTTATTTACTTGAGGTAGGTTTATTTAAAGTTAGCGCGCGCATGGAAAAACGCCGATACATCAATTTATATTTTATGCTAGCTGTGCGCACGTGGCTGCGCCCGCGTTTTATATGTTCTTCACTGCGTTTTAATTTTTTTAGATGGAAGCGTTATTATTTTCTTCAAAAAAATTGTACTAAGATAAAGTAAATATATTTTTTATAAATTCAAGCACTTACCCGTAAAACTGTGCATTGAATCGGATTGTATCCATATTTTTATGGTTTTTTACTTTTTTACGCGGAACCCTATTTTTTTTCGTTAACTAAAAGTGCCCTATGTTACCCGGAGTAACTTCAACTGTCTACAAAGAAAAGTACCGTCAAAATCCGTTCAGCTGTTCCGGGGTTTACCCGGAACAAACAGAGAGACAGACAGACAAAAATTTTAAAAATTTCTTTTTTGTTATAGGTATTCGTGTATACATTTATATATATTTAGTAAAAGATAATAATTTCGGCATTACAAACAGACACTTCATTTTTATTATTAGTATGGATATACATCTATTTCTAATTCCTCAGGTGGTCGAAATTTGGTAATAATCATTATTGTAATTTAAAAAAAAGTGTTTCTATTTTTATATTTATTACATTATAAGTAAACAAAAAATAATTATTTGAAATTGAAAATAAGTCCTAAATTTATGGATCAAAATTCAATAAACAATGTCTTAATAAATATTTGTTTAATGCCAGTATATATTCAAATCCAAGTCCAAACAGTAATGCTCTGGTCAAGAAGGAAACTCTTTTTATATCAGTGGTTGCAACACACATCCAGCTGGTTGGGATGCGACGTCGACGCAAGCCGAGCGTGATCTTCCATAGTAAAATCACACTAGCGTCCCGATCCGCCCGCTGTTCGTCAAAACTATAACCTACCAATCTGAAACGGGCAAATAAGCTCTGCCGGTCCAGCTAGTTCTCTGTAACAAATAAAATATATAATAACATTTCCAGGCGGAACAGATATGTTATGCAGTGTTGTGCGTCTTCTCATACTTCGCCGCGGGTCAAGAACAAAAGAAATCGATATTAGAACAGGCAGCCCGTGTACCCCTTGCCCCTAATACAACAATACCCCAAACAGCACCAGTTAAAATTAACCCATCGGCCAGCACAAGTCCTCAGGTAAGAATTAAATAACTTGGATTTTTTTTTATTAATTGTTATGTGATGAAAATCACACGAGATCTGTCGTAGATATTAATACATAATATGTATTATATACTTGCTACTGACTTCGTTATGTTTGGCCTTGTTGAACTTTATGTTGTTACCTATTGTTTTCGGAAATGTTAGTTTTCGAATATAATTTTTTGTGGTGATATTAATAAAATTCTATAGACTTTATCAGTGGTGTAGCTTGCCCTAGAGGACTTTGAATCAAAATTTATCGAGTGATTGTTTTAAAGAAGAAATGAGAGTAAAGATCTTTCTGAAAATAAACAAAAATAAATTAATTTCGATTAACTAAGGATACCAATTAACTGTAGAAAACATTGTAAAATTTGTAAATAATAGTAAATTAGTAAACTTCCAATTAGTGGAATTTATAGCTTTTTTCGCTAAACTTCTTAGTAAATCATCCATAGTTTAATTTTTCCAGAATTTCTGCCTCCATTTACAATACTGTTAAGTCTGATAGAAGCTTAAAACTCTAGAGTATAGTTTGCGGCCTTAAATTTTTATTCTATTTAGTTTATATATGTTGGGGCTCCATATCATTGATACGGCGGTTACTGAGCCCCTGAATGGATTGAACTGTAAACGTCATAAAAACACAGGAATATTTTAATCGGTAGCCTGAAAGGAAACTGCCGGAAGTTCTTAGCAGTGGAGTGAGATCTGGGGAAGTCCGATCTCCAAGGGATCCTGGTGGGGGAGCGGAAATAGTGGCAGTGGGTGAATCGAGCGGAGGAACACCGCGCGGTGGTCCTGTACGTACGGGGAGTTTGCCGCCACGACGTCCGCCTCCGCCAGCGCCACCTACTCCCCGCCCGCGTCGCCGTCCCCGCAGTCGAGTCCACAGCGAGCGCCGCAGCAGCGACTCTCCCGAGCACATTCACAGGCCGCCCCGCCGCGCCCTCAAGATCCTCCACTCGTAAGTTATTACATAATTTTAATACCTTAATTCCTGTTTTATATATACATAACATCACGCCTCTCTCATCACATCCGACATTGCACTCTTAATGTTAAAGTGAATCCTCCTAATTAAGAATGCTTAGTTTAGTGTAATAATTCCATTGAGAATTCTGTATACTTATGATAATACGTTAAATAATTTCAGAGATGTGTAATTAAGGTAATAACACTTTCAATGTAGATTCCACCAAGGACGAATATGAGCTCTGTACGGCCCAGTGGGATACCTCCCGCTCTCCCGCCGCGACAACTTTCAGCCGCGGCTGATTTAAACGTCACCTCAAGGTAATAATGTACTATTATTGCAATATTAATAAATTTATAAAATCTCAAACTTAATAGATACAATCCTGAATATAAAAAATTAACCGACATTATGGAACCGTAATTATAATAATGCAGACACCGAAATGGTGGAAACGGAAAAGGGTGGCAGAGCTTGCAAAAGCCACGGGCCCCGGTCCGCGAAGCCGCGTGCTCAGAAGAATCTTAACATTCTAAACAACATTTAATAAAAAATATAAATGCAATTAAAGTTAGACACGACTAAATATTTTTAGTGATTTATTGAAATGAAATTACAAGATGACAATGTTTACTGGGGCTTTAAATTTGCCACGGGTCTCAGATGGTATAGTTACGTCACTAAAATGCAGAGAAAATAATATCTACATGTTTTTGCACTTTTCGCATCTATCATGTTTGATATTAGCACCTGACGACGTGACAAAAGTCAATTTATGGAGCCGCGCCAGTACTCTTATTTACATATTTTGAAGAGATGATGGCGCAGTGGATAGTTCGGCCAGATTCCGCGTCAATGGTCGCGAGTTCAAATCCACTTATCTAACTCAAAAATCAGCCTAAGCTTTCGGTTAAGAATAACATCGTGAGGAAACCATAGCATGGTGGTTGGGCATTTCCTGTGCCCAAGCTGTGATATTACAATTTCATGTGACAACTAAATTATTGTAATTATTTAAATGTTTGTACTTTAGTTTTTATTGTGCTCAAAATAATTTATTATAACATTTTTGTATATTTATTATTATGTACCTACTTTAAATATCTATTATATGGTCGGCCATTTGACGAGAAGTTACATCACACGATATTGCGTGATTGGCAATGGACGTGTTATAATAATTAATATAAATGACATCTGATTGACAGGGGTCCGAGTATTGGGACACGTAGACAAGCCTCTGCGACGGCGACATTCGCCTCCACCAATCCCTTCACGTCGCCGCGACAAACAGAATTTGTCATTCCCCAGCGAAATAACGTAAGACGCTCCTCTACAACTGACAGAAATTAACAACTCAGAAAAACTAAAATGACCCCAAACAGTCTTCAGAGTGTCAATGAACTTCAATAGAGTATTATTTTCATAGACTTCACATCTATTGTTGTGTTGTTGTTCAGGCTAACTTATCTAACTCGACCAGATCAATCTGTATGTGTATGATCAGGTGTATTTAGTTGTTGTAAAAAAAAAAATAGTCAAATACGCTGACCGCTAGCACTACATCGGACTATTTAGAAAATTATATAGTAGTGTATATCGAAATATATTACAGTCAATGTAAAAAAGTTTAAAAAAAAACGAATATTATTCGTCTCAGAAAAAGTTCTTCAGCAATAATAAATGTAAACGTACCAATCTATTTACTATAACAAGTGTATGATCGATATTATGGAAGCAGGTATATCTATAAATCAAATCATAATTTATTATAATGTGTTATCAAACTGTTTTATATTATTATGGATATAAATGTATCATTACAAAGTATATTACAAATATATTATGTTGATCAGTTTAATTTAAAAAAAAAAAACTACGGTATCAGGTTATGTAAAGTTTAATTCTGTTTTGAAATGTATAAATATTTTGTTAAGAAACATATAAAATATATCGTTTTCCATCTTTGAGTTTTATGTAAATACATAAACATTTTATTTATTTACGTCTTTATTTACATTTAAAATAATTCATCATCCATAAATATAACGTCAGGGTTATCAAAATATATAAAAGAAAGATATTTTAATTCAATATTAAATTAATAGAAAAAAAATGCTTGTTTCCTTTCATCCTTTTTTGCATCCTTTTTTAAACAATTCGTAACATAATTTCATAATCTAAACAAAGTCGTAAAAACTTTGCAACATGCGTTGCACTGTTAAGGCTACGACACACAAAGGGCGGCTCGGGGCGCCAGCGCGATGCTTTTATACATCGCGTAGAGGCGACCAGAGCTCGACAACCTTTATGGTAAACACGCGCTGACGTCCCGACCCCGCCTTTTGTGTATTGCAACCATTAGAGCTTGGCTCACAGTAGCGGGAATTGATTGGAACACGCATGTTATGCCTCGCCCGCTCGTTTGTTTGCGCTGACGAGAGGAAGATCAGGGGCATCACAGCGACATACGATTTGGAAGAGTCCACTTCTCCACGATATTTTACTGTCAGTTAGGCCCTTTCTTTCGTCCCCCATCCCTCATAGAACGTCTTCTCCATTCTCTATTACAAAAAGGGACCGCGGTCGGCTACCAATTTTAATTACTGAACTCTTGGAAAATGGTGATTAAATACTTATATGCTTTAAAACACGTATGGGCACCTTTGACATGTTGAGGGCCAAACTTTATCGTGCAAATACGTTCGCGGGGCGCGTTTAAAAATTAGTGCATTTTAAAGTAGTGATAATATTTTTTGCGATAGATATTAGACATGAAATAATACGACAATGTTATTATAGTACAATTTATTAAAATAACAAAATGAAGTTTTAAAAAATGGTACATTATAAGTAAATCGTTAGATTTGCAATAGTTACAAACGCCGAAATCAATGAGACATTTGAGCTTGAATTTGGGAAACTAATCCATCGATATTTGGATTAATTCCACTGGTACAAAGGCGTAAAGAATTTTCCAAATTATCGTCAGTCAGTCTTGTACGATGTGTTGATTTATTAACTTTCATCAATGAAAAAAAAAAAACTGTTCGCATTTATAAGTACTGCCAAACGCACAAATCAATCTTCTTGCGAATTTTATAAGCTTCGGAAAATTGTCTTTTTCTAGGTATTTATTTGTAGAAATCGCACAACTCTACGTCTTCAAATTTGGATTTTAGGAGTGAGTTTTATTGAATCTCGATCAACTCTATTTGTAAATGTATTGGAGCATTTTGTACATTATATTTTGTAGGAGTAGTAAATAAACTGAAACAGTCTTCCATTTTTTTTTAAGTCGCTAAATCTGTTGGAAAATTGTTGCAACAGTAACTTGAGTTCTTCAGCATATTGAGCATAAGCAATATTTTCATACGCAGAGAGCGTGTTGAAATGGTAACTGTTACCAGACAGCATCTGTGACTCCCACAAACGTAGTTTGATCTGAAACGCTTTCAAATGGCTGTACAAATCATTTACTAACTGTCCTTGTTTTTGAAGTTTCAAATTTAAATTATTCAAATATCCAGTAAGATCGGCCAGAAATGCTAAGTCACATATCCATTTTGGGCCACTTAATTTGTGGTTTATCTTTTATTTTCATAAAGTCTGCTATGTAACTTCCAAGCTCGTAAAACCGTTTCAACGTTTTTCTTTTGCTCAGCTGACTTCACAATAATATGATACGTCGTTATATTCAGCTGATATTTCATCCAAAAACGCCTTGAACTGACGATGGTTAAGCCCTCGGGATCAAAGTAGATGGTTTTTACTACCACATTCATAACATTCTGGAGTCGAATGGACTTAGAACACAAGTTCTGTGGGTTGATAATGCAATGAAGGACTATCAAATCATCTTTTTGCACATTTAATTCTGTTGCTTTTTCATTCAAAATTCCGATGAAACCTTTACGTAAACCGACCATAGAAGGTGCACCATCAGTGGATACTCCTATTAATTTTGACCATGGCAAGCCAAAACATGTAAATACCTTTTGAACTTCAATAAAAATATTCTTTCCTGTAGTGGTTCCTTTTAGCGGCTGTAAAGAAAGAAATTCCTCAGTAACAGTGAACTCCTTATCAACACCTCGAATAAATGTAGCCAGTTGAGCTGTGTCAGACAAATCGGTGCTCTAGTCTAATGCAACGGAAAATGATTCAAAACCAGCCATACGGTCAGTCAATGTTGTTTGTATATCATTAACCATCATTTATATACGTCGAACAACAGTTCGTCTTGACAAACTAATTATTTCAAATTCATTTTTCTTTTCAGGATACAAAATACCGCCATCTTCTAACATACACACCTTGATAAATTGATTCGTTAATTCCTTGTTTAGTTAGTAACCACATAAGATGCACACAAAGTCACAAAGCAAGTTGACGGCTCGAGCAGTTTGCTAGGATATCGCTTATCCAACTTATTACGTCCGTAGCTCAAATAGAACTGAACTAACGTTCGGGCCATTCACTCGCTTATATAGGCAAAATGAAGGAATAATCTAGAATAAACTAGTTTAAAATAATTGAGAAGCAATAAATCTTTTGATGTGTCGCCCGTTAGGCGGCAAACCTCAAAAAATTTGTTCGAGCAAGCCGAGTGGCGGCGATTATCAAAGAGTGAGGGGGACAACATCAAATTATTTGATGTTTACCGCCTCACTGTCACTCCCGCGAGTATAAGTACCTAATGAAATATTATTTATAATTGGGTTTTTTCAAAATTTTTCGCCGGCCGAATCCGGCCCGCGGGGTGGTTGTTGCCCATATATGCTTTAAAAGGATGGTAAAAGGGTAAACATTTAGTGACAGATTCAACAACTAAGGTAATCATGTACACGTAAGCATTAAAAAACCTATGCTTTATTTGTGTGATTGGTTACTTCATCGAAAACTAATGCCTATTGTAGTATGTAAAACCACATAGATTTCTCATACATGCCAGGCGATTGAAGAGCTAAAAATTCATTATCTTAGTATTATGACCAATATTGTATGGATTAGCCACTATAGAAACAATATTTTTACAGTGGCACGGCATTGTGCCTGATGGAAAACATAATGCAATGTAAAAGCAGTGGCAATAGTCGAGAGATCGACTCTTCATCGTGGGTCGGTTGTCATGCCGGCATACACAAATAACTCTTTACGTTATATTAGAAAGACGTGAATTATTATAGGTAGGGAGAACACGGCCGGAAGACTGTTCCACAGCAGTATGGCAAAGGTAAGACGATTCGAAGGTTTTTGTTCGTGTCTGTAAGAAAGGTTACTATAAAACTGTGACTCCAAAGGCCAGCGCGTGTTCTACTATGGAATGGAAAGAATGGGATCAGGTTAAACAGTTCTTTAGAGCATTCGCCATAATACAAATGGTAGAATACACTTAACGAAGCAATATCTCTGCGCAGTTAAAGCGGTTCAATGAATTTAGTAAATTCTCCATCATTTAAAATGCGGACAGCACGTCACTTCATTCTATCCAAGTTATCAAGAATATCAAGGTATTTGACAGATCCATCCCAGAGATACAAACAGTATTCCATACACGAACGACCTTATGCCTTGTATAGAAGGTAAAGCTGGCCGGGCGTGAAAAACCGTCTTACTCTGTTTAGAATTTCTAGTCTCCTGGATGTTGTGGAGATGGACATTCTCGAATTTAGGTCGCTGAGAATATCCATACCTAAGATATTAAGGCTATTTCGCAATGCAAGCGAGACGCTCTTAAGAGTAAGAAAGGGGGGAAACGGGTGTTTTTTTTTCTTGAGAACGCGCATATCTGCGCTATTTGGCATTGAACTCAACCAAGTTACAAGTGTATGTTTCCTTCGCTTTTCTGATGATAGTTTTAAGTAAGTCTTACTTTTAAAGATTTTAAATTTATATATATATATATTAAACAATGAAAGTTCCGTTAGGTAGCGTATCTACAGCTAAGCTAAAATCTATTGGTAAATAATCAATTATGTAAATCATATAATTTTGTCACATATTTTTTTTGTAGGTACATACATAAGGTAAGAGAGTTAATTTAAAAGAAGTAAAAAATATATATTTCGTAATAGAAATTTATTTTAATAGGAATATACTTATGTAATATTTACAATAAACATATGTATTGATATTAGCGTTCCTATGTAATCGTAATATTAGAGGTATAAAGCAAAACTACTGAAGTCCATATTTCAACTCTATATAAATGATAATATCATCTGTTACATCATTTTACAAACTTCAATGTTGTTATATCTTGGTTTACAAGTTACGTTAAAACTGTCCTATAAAAAAACTCCTTCAGTTACTGATCTGAAATGTTTAGAAGTAACAAAAACATGTCCTAATTGTTTTAATCTGATTTCAGAAAGATACTGTGTAAAATTATGCTGCAACATCAAATACATAAAAAAACACAACAAATAAAGGTAAACAAACCTCATTAAATTATGAATTAGAAAACACGAAGAGCAACTAAATATCGTTCGATACCCTATTCTATAGACATTGGTGTTTATGCTTATATACCCCCATATAAAGTTAACTAAGGTTATTGAAATAAGTAATGACAATCATCAGATGTTAATTGAAATAACAGAGTATCCTGTACTGAACTGTTTTATGTAACTTATGACTATCAGCCTTTATATTTAAACGTGTAATTTTACGTAGATAATAATTAAATTATATAAAATTAATTCCTACACACTTTTGATATAATATTAATTATATGTTATGTAAAGTCAACTCAACCCACATATCTTGCTTAGTTTATTAGTTTACAGAACCAGTCAATTGTATGCAAGTACAATTTTTTTTTACGATTTTCACTGTATTTTATCTAATATTCAATTATATGAAATATCAATCAATAATATATGTTTTGTGATTTCGGCGGCACCTATAGCTCAACTGTTATAACACTAGATGGCACTCCAATACCAATCTGCTCCGAGTTCAAGTACCTCGGCTCACTCCAAAGCACGGCAAAGCAATGGCAAAATAGACCGGACGGTAAAGCATAGAAAAACGCAGCATGGATGAAATGGTGGCAGGTTACGGTTACTACGTGTGATCCGCAAGTCCCCTTTAAATTAAAGGGGAAGATTTACAAGAACATAATACGACCTGTCGTCTTGTATGGATCAGAATGTTACCCCATAAAGGTGACGGACGAAAGAAGATTACATGCAGCTGAGATGCGAATGTTGAGATGGATGTGTGGGGTAACAAGAATGGACTGAGGAATGAACATTAGGAATGAGTATGTTAGAGGAAGTTTGAAATTGGCGCCAATAACAGACAAGTTAAGAGGCGGTCGTTTGTCCTGGTATGGACATGTGATGCGCAGGGAGAAAGAGGATGTTGTAGGAAAGGTATTGGATATGAATGTGGATGGTTACATGGGAAGGGGAAGACCAAAGAAAAGACGGATGGACTGTGTGAAAGATGATATGCTTAGAAAAGGAGTGAATGCGGAGATGACAACAAATAGAGAGGAATGGAAGAGGAAGACATGTTGCGCCGACCCTTAATAAAAATGGGAAAAGGGTAGGGAGATGATGATGATCAATGTATCAATAATTATATAATATTCAGTAAAAAATTTCCAATAAAATGATATCCTCAAAACTTTTTGCAAAAACTGTCTTAAATAACAGTTTACATTTAAACCAGATGAAGTATAACATCTACATTACATAATGAATAGGTTTATTAGTTTTTTTTTTTTATAATAACACGTAAAGGTAAAAACTGGACATATAATGTCAGCTTACACAAGTACAAATTCTAGGCAATTATAATATACATATATATATAAACACAATTATATAGAATATACACATGCTAATTTCAATAATTTCGCATGTATTTATTTACCTAAATGAATTTCAAGTGAAAAAAACTTTGCTGGGAAAAAAAAAAACGCAACGTTGCCAAAAATATGACAAATAATAGAAAAAAATGTTTATTTAATCGAAAATAAACAATTAAGAAACGACAACTGAACATATTTATTATAAGGAAAATTAAATACTAACTATATAGAAATTTTAATTTACAACTAAATTTATAATATCACAGATTTCATTTTAGTTTTATCGAATACACAAATATGACTTTATGTTTTAAAAAAAGAACCACAGTCGTTTGTAAGGAATTTTTCGAACAGTCCTAACTATACGTAAGACTAATAGTTTATTATTTACAAGTTTTATTATTATTTACAAGTTTTATACAACATTAATTGAATTTTTTACATTTAATTTGAAATCACATTCGACAATATAATACAATACACAGACATATCGTTAAAAATATATTTAGATATTTTATATATTTCAAAAAAACTTTTATAGTATTACAAAGCTTTTAAAAATAGCATTCAATTGTCGTTGTATCAATATGGTACCTATTGGCCATATTGTATCAATATGGCCTTGGTAATGGAATTAAAAAAAAAACTTTGGCAGTAAAAATCTTTAGCATATCAAAGCATCTCTTATAAATCCGTACTATCTTCGCGCCTTAATTCTAAGAAGTTTTATAAAGTAAACAAAATAGGCTTATTAATAATAATAATAATAACGTTTAAAATTTTAAATAGTCTTGCAATATGTTTATTAAAATCACGTTCATTTTGGACATTGTTTTGGACTATTTAAAAACATTTTTACAAAGATACATTTTACTGAAACATAAAAATATCATCAAATTACTGTAGAAAAAAAAAGTAATCAGGAATCTACAATGTAATTATTTATACAGTAGCTTGCTAGAAGTAAAGTTTTACTTTAAGTTCTACTTTAACGTGTCAATTGGAATCGTTCATTTTCTGTGCAAATTATCAATAGTGATGTTGGTAGTTCAAATACCTACCAACAAAATTTTTTTTTTCTGTATCTCACATTGTTGTTGCTTCGTATTATCTTTAATCTTCAGCGAACTTTTCAATGTTTTTCAGTTTATCTGTCATTTCTTGTTTCACTTTCTCGGTGAGTGTTGTTAACGATGACATTATCTCACTTTTATTTGCAAGAACTTCATTCATAAGTTTGATGCCTTCATTTTCAACGTGCACACTTTTATCTTCTAAATATTGTAGAATATCTAAAGCCTAGAAGAAATATTTCGTACATTTGTAATTATTATAATATAAATAATGAGCAAGTTTTTGTTTACGACTGAAAACTTCTTTAGCGGCGTTCGATTCGCGTCACCAATGCTATGACGTCATCCGTCAACATGCTACAGTACGTCTAGTATTAGATGGCGTTTCAGTGTTGGCCCTCAGAAATAAATCGGTAATAAAATTGATATTAACTCAGTCTATCCTATGTTTTGATTAGTAATAAACTATATGGAAATGTATGTAATGATTGATCCGAACGCCAATAGATGTAAAAACCAAACAAATGTTAAATGTTACATTATGCTAATAATTTCAATAAATAAACTATAAAATTGTTATTAATGTGTCGAGTACCCATAAAAATAAGACAATAGCAAAACAATGGAAAGCTGGCGTAAACGCCAGGTAAGTGCTCAAGGGGTTAAACATACTATAAACATTAATAAAACAGTTTTTTCAAAGCTTCGAGTAGTCACTTCTGTCGGCAGCTCCCGTAGCTGCATAGTATTTTTTTATTTAAATTATTGCATATAAGTAGGTAAATAATTTATGACAAATTAATATGTCGATTACTCATAAAAATGAGACAATAGGAAACCAACGGATAGCTGGCGTAAACGCCAGGTTAGTGCACGAGGGGTTAATAAGTAAGTGCATTAGTAGAAAAATATTAGGATACCTCATCAGTAACACATGTTGATGTTGACGGAGCGTCTTTGCTGTCTTTAGGAGAATACTGATTTTCTATATCAGTTTTCATTTCGTTTTTAATGTGTGCATATTTATTATTTTCTACTGCAACAATACTTTGCAATCCATCTTCAGTTAAAACCTGAATAATATCACACAAATATTACATAAAATATACGTAGGGTCGATTAAAAAAAAAAACATTAAGATTATTATTATTAAGATTATTGGAACCGGCAATGAATTTTTCAAATTCTGTGAAATAACGTTACATTTTTTACACAAAATTAAATATTTTAATTAGACCAATTAACTTACTATGGCTCGTAATGCGAGTTTAGTCTGTAACTGAAGAAATTGAAAAATATATTTTTGAAATATATATTTATAATTTTAATATCATTTTTTATTTCATATTTTTATTTACATAAATATCTCCCGGGCAAGGGGACATCTAGTGTTGTTTGTATATAAGTAATGTAATGAATAATTGCAATGCAGAGATGTCATTATCTAGAGTAGTTTTACTTCTGAACCTGTTGTGTATCAAAAAGTTATTTATTTTGATCACGAACACTTTATTACTTACATAATCTGAATTCAAATTATTGACGTCCAACATGTTTTTATTTTCAAGTTTTTGACCGCACTCAATTACTTTCCAAGCCAAGGTAATATGTTTAGGTATATAAATCTTTCTCGATAAAATTCTGAAAATAAAGAAGTAATACATTTATCCAAAATCTCCACCTAATTAAAAAAAATACTATTACAGTTAGTTGCTAAATAACAAATAGTATATACTTTTTTTCTTTTTTTTTAACGTGGTCGAAATCTGTTCATTGAACGTACGGACCTCAGCAAGAACCTCGGTTTGTGGCCACGTTGATCCGCACGGCAGGCCGAGCTATCTACCATATAGGTCGATATCTCGCGTGCCAGGTTGTCGATTAGGCACTTAAGCCCCTCGCCGACTGACTAAACACTCCACGACTCTCACCGGCGTAACGATGCCAAGGCTTCTGGAGGCACCTATAAATGCATTTTTTTGAAGCTCCTGGCAACGCCCTATGTCTCAAGAGGTTTGTCGTCAAGTTATTTTACGAAGCTTCAGGACCTCGGCGCTACGGCGTCTAGGCCGCCTGACTCGGTTCGGGTGCGCTACACGCTCCCTCTCCCTTTCTGCCTCCTCCTTTGTGAGTGTGACAGACTCGCAACAGGAAGAGACAGCCGCCCATATCCTAGAACTCCCGACCATCGCCTTCAAGAGCGATGGCAAGGCGAGGTCCCTACCCACGTCGGAGGCCAAGTTCTGAAGGACTCCCTCCACGCAGGACACACGACCAACGTGTGTTCGACGTTGTCGTCGAGTCCGCCAGCACAGGGATGACAGCGCGGAGAGAGTTCCCGACCTATACGATTCAGGTAGCTTCCGAAGCACCCGTGCCCCGTTAGCACCTGCATAAGGCTGTAACTCAAGGCTCCGTGAATCCTCCTTAACCAGTCCCTAAGGTGGTGCCGAACGGCCTCCACTGTTGGACGGGGTGAACGGGCTGAACGGGCGTTGCATCCTATTCGGTCGATCCCTAAACCATAAGGCGGCAAGAGGCCTGGCCTCCAGATCCTACAGAGGAGAGACGGCGAGCATGTTCGCAGCCTCGAAGGACACCGTATTATATCCCGTATCGATCTAATCAACATCATCCTCAGCGAAGCCCGCAGAACGACGATGTTCCGTCTGGATAGATCGTCTGCCCAGATCGAAGCCCCGTAGAGAGCCATCGACCGAACGACTACTACATACAGCTTCCGGGAGGCCGTGTTCGGCTTCCCGGCGTTAGGCAGCAGCCGCGCGAGTGCGCTGACCGTGCCTATCAACCGATAACTGTCGGAAGTGTTCGCTAAAGATATAGGTATATACTAACCTAACCTTACATTCGGTTCTTCAATTCTGTAAATATACATACATAACATTACATTCTCCACCTCAGGAGGGTTAGGCACATATCATTCCACTTGATACGATCTTGACACACATCTTACGGGATATTTTTGTATTAAATAGTATCACAGAAACGTGGTGATAGCACTGTGTCCAATAGTAAGCACATTCCAATCCAAAAAATACGGGATTAGAGAAAGTTCACAGTACATTGCCTATCATGAATGTCATTTCATCTTAAATCAAAGCTAACTATTTTGTAAACGCAATAAGCTAAGGAGCTAGAACGTAGCACGCCTTAACATGTTACTGTACTTGGTGTCTAGTTATCGTGTCCTACTACCAATATCTAATGTAGGTCGGTTACTTTCTAATGAGACTAGACTTGACCGAAGTCAGTCATTGTTCTCTAAGCCTGAATTGTAAGTTTCCAGATTTTATGAGTCTTGTATAAACTGAAAATACCTAATTTTCAATAATATTCTGCTGTAAATTTTCTGTACCTGTTGGACGAGAAACGGTTATTTTGTCGCGTGACCACAGTCTCATGATGTACGAGTGTCTACGTGGCGTGTTTTCTCTACATTTTCAGTGTGTTGGAAATTCCTTATTGATTTTAAAGTTAATTTAAGTATTTAAATTAAACATTGGTGAGATGTACTGCATACACATTTTTGTATTTTTATATTATCCCATAGATAATAATCTTCGAATGTACACAATATCAAGCATATTATAAAATTTAATAGTTAATATGTGAACTAATAGTCACCTATTTGGCTTTCACCTTTAAATAAAATAATTGGTGTTTTCGATGTGTTCCAACAACTACATTTTATAAATGTCCTTATTTTTATATTTAACATACTACCTATATTCCGGTTACAGCATCATTTAAAATTTGTGATCAACATACACCTACATATTAAAGAAACGTAGGATGAAGCTACTCAAAACTGGCCCCTTAAATCGATTGAATGAAGTCATATTTGATATTCGAATAGCATTTATTTTTATACAAAACTTGGCAGCAGATGGGAACTCATCAATATAAACTGAATATAAAATATAAGAAAAACTACTTACTGGTTGATTTTGTTAAAAGCTTCTTCTTCATAATAAAATTCTGATGGCTTAAATCCAGGAAATTCAAAACTCAACAAACTATCTACATTCTTTTTTCCTTTTATCCAGCCAAAATTTTTAATATTCGTACACTCTATCAAAACCTCCCATTCCCTATTATCACAAAAAAAATCTTCATCGCTATTGTCTTCGGAATCATCTGATATGACAACAGTACTGAATTCCTCCTTATCACATGGTAATGTAAAAGTTTCGTTTGAAAGAAATTTCTCAATATCGACATCGATAATTGTGGACTCATGTGACCCAGTTTTATTTAAAGTATCATCCAATATCCTTTTATTTATTTCATCAGGTTTTAGAAACTAAACATACCTCCTTTTCGTTTAAAACCCTCCACATTATTTTGTGATGTATTTGAACCTAATGAATTAAGTTCATTCAAATTTTTTTCACCAGAATCATTGGCTAAGTTGTTCACTGTGGATTCAGAGGTAATAAGTAAAAGTGAATTCAGATTTTCTCTATTACTATTCCCTTGTAAAGGTTCGGCTACTTTTTTGGGACTTTGTAAAGGTACTTTTTTCAAAGTACCATTGGGAGCCAAATGATAGAATCCATTGGTTTTACGGATTGTAATAGGTTTAATGGCTTTCATTGATTGCGGTGAATTTTGTTTTGTATTGTTTTTATTATCATATTTAGACAAGTTTCTAGAATTGTTAGTTGAAACTGCATCAATAGAAACCATTACATTATAATCAATGTTAGCTGTGGGCATAAATGATAATGGATTGTCTATAACTTTCATGTTGTCTAATTTATCTGTTGTAATCCAAATACCACGAGTCTTTTTACTGGTTTTTTTTTGCTTTTTTGGGACTACAACTTTTTTTAAAATTTCAATTCCTAAAGGTTCATCAATTTCGTACGGTCCTACGAATACATAACGACCTTTCGAGTCTGGAATTGCATATATACCAAATTGTGGACAACTTGATTTACTGGCACATGTTTGAGTTGATAATCGAACGGTTTTTCCAGTTTTTTGAGCAACCTTAATAGCTTTTAAAATACTGTCATTCTTAACAAAAAATCCTTTGTTACAAAATTGAATTTCAGTAAAAAATCATTTTCAATGTTCATGACAAACCATTTAGATGTTTCTGATATATTATTAACACTAGCACTTACACTATTTGTTCTCATACTTTTATCAGTAACTTGATTTAACTGTACTTTGCTTATATTATTTGTATCTAGGGTATCAGTAATCAAAGTGGATGAAGATGGAGATGGTGACGAGAAGCTGAGATTAATATAACTATATTCATCAGACTGAATTTCACTTATATTTTTGGCAATTAAAAAATCTTGAACTGGTCGAGACGGCGAACAAGATTCACTATACGTAATAGGCAGTGCTATATTTCTATCCTGAGGTTCACAGAGTTTCGTTACCGAACCGATTAATTCCCAACTTTTTGAAAATCCGTACAAAATATAAAATATATTTTCTAAATTAGTCACATTGGTAAGTAAGTTTTTAATGGTTAATGGGTACTTATGAAAGTCACTGAAACGAATTTCGTCTATAAACATACACTCTTTAAGAACTTCATCTTCTGTATTTATTGCCATGAATATGCGATAAGGTTTCTTTTTTGTGACTAAAAAAACATATTTTTTCGTTCTTTGTAACGTTTTAAAAGAAAGTCCCAAGGATATAACGCCAGTTTACCTGGCTTTGGTGCAGTGAGTATTAGTTTTCCATGTTCAGTCTGTGATTTGTATAATTTGTAACTTGCTGCAAGCCACGTAGCTAAATTTGTTTTATGTAACACATCATGTAATAGAGGGTTAGAATTAGATTTATCAACTGATTCATTATTTATAATATCTACTGAAGGTTTAGGTTCCTTAATATACATTTTATACGAAGTATCACTTTCTTCATTAGCATCAGCTTTAGTTAATATAGCCTTCATCCTTTTATGTAAATTTTTATCATTTTTCTCCATTTCTAAAATCTTATTATTAGTTGTCTTATAATAATTATTGGTATATTTTCTTCCTCTATATGGTTCTATTCTAGCACAGTAACCATTAAAAATATGTTCGGTTTTGTCAAATGATTTATTTTGAACAGTTGTATCGTTAATTTGACATAACTCGTTATTACTATTTATTCGGTTATGTCTTATACGTAAAACACGATCATAACTATTTTTATGATCATCCAAAACAATATCAGTTTTATAGTCTTCTTTGTTAAGTACAATTATTTTAGAATTATCAGTAGTGTGATTTTTGCTAGTGGCAGCCACAGAACTGCTGTTAAATTTTCCTTTGCAAAAGCATTTGTATAATTTATGAATTAAGCACCAGGGTTCTATGTTCTTAGCATCAATTTTAAGTGTTAAAATCGACAATATTTGATTACTTTCGATAGGAGTTTTTAAATTAACGTTTTTATAAAAATCACCATATTTCTTCGATGCTTTCCAATTTCTTTTCTGTGCTTTTAATAAAATACTTTTTTCTCCAGAAAATAAAACAGTTTGATGAAATTTTTTTTCCTCTTTCGCCAATTTTAAATTCATTTCCGAATTTAAATTTAACAAACCCGGAATTAGTTCTGAGCATTGATTTGGTAATGAATTCATATGTTTATATTTAAAAAAATCACATTGGCATTTAAACATGCATTCTACAAGACCGCAGTGATTTTTTATAAGTTGTGAGCATTCCAAAGAAGCACAAATACAACCCAAATTACAATACTCTTTATGACAGACTCGTTTTTTTTTCATTAGATGTATCTTCTGGAATCCGTATCACTGTAACATCTAACCTATCTAATTCGCAGTATTTTCTTTTCTTATAATGTATGGTATTTACTAAATGCTCGTGTATATTACTTGTTAGCAGTTCATTAGTATACATGGTATCTTGTTTTAAACTAATTTCAACAGAATCTAACATTTTATTCGTAATATCTTCAATTTCTGACTTATCTACAATTATATTTTGCATTTTTTTTTGAGCTTGAATCATGCTGTTCCGATACTGCCATTAATGTATTATCAACATCACAACGCATTAGCATTCTTTCCTGGTTATATTTATATAACAAATCAAATGTTATACAACTGTTTGTATCAACTCGAGTAACATTGCCGTTGTTCAGTACTCCTAGCGTTGAAACAGCAAACTCTGCCCATTTTTCTGATACAACGCCATTTGCACTTCTAAATCCGTTAATAAATTGGGTGATGTTTGGTTCTAAGCCTACCCCATAAGAAGGACAAATTTCTAAGCCAGCTTTTGGAATATTAATTAATTTTACTTTACCAATATGGTGTTTTTGGTAGAATCGTCAAGATATTGTTTTTTTTGTAAGAGGACCGGGTTTAAATTTAATGGATAAAGAATTTTTTAACAATAAACTTCTTTTGTTTACCTGTTTACTTTTCTTAACGATATTCTTATGTAATTTATAGTCACTTAAATCATATTGGCAAATAAATCTCTTATCACCTCCTTTACTCCCATTTACTTGAATACACCTTCCATTCCATAAAACGAATTGTTTATTGTAAGTATGACGTTCTGGATTTATATTTGTCAACATTTGCCAAGTCGATCTAGATGTAGGTTTATCAGAATTTAAAATATTTTTTGCTAGTTTACGTGTGGTTTCATCATTAGTAGAACCTTCTCTTATTTTGCTGAGCAAAGTATGTTGTTGATTTTCAATTTCATTAGGCAAGTAGGAGCATATATCCTGTTCAAATAATTTTCTAATTTCTGCAACAGTCTTAACTTTCAATTGAGATTTCTTTTGTGATATATAATACTTTTCAGTTTTGTGAAAAAAGTCATAAGATTCGTCTTTTATATCAGATACTTCTACGGGTTTTGCTGGCGATTTATTCAAAAGATCATAAAGGTTGTTCTTATGTTTATTTTGACTTCGTGTAATTTTTGATGAAAAAACACTTGTTTCTATTTCCATTTTGCTTATAGATCTCTAATATCTCTGAAATTTAAAAACATTGTACTGTTTAGATTTTTTTGAATTAGAGGAATAAAATCATTTTCTTATATTATGTCTTTATTTGTTAAATATTGCTATGGTTACATACACTTATTCTAAATTTGAACTAATAGACAATACAGGAAACAATATTCTTGAAGATATAGAGCATAGTTAAATAAATATTATAACATAAACAAATAATTTTCTTTTGGGTTAATAAATACCCATAAGATATTATATTGCAATCGAATACTTAAAAATGTATAAAGAATAGAAATACTATACTCGAGTGGAAGGAACCTCGGGCACGGCTAGTAGTTTTGTAAATTAAACGAGGGTTCAATATCGATGCAATAATTTGAATGCAAATTATAACACAAAAATTACATAAACTACAAAATTTACACAAAAATATGTTTACTTTATGTTGACTCGGAAAAATGAGTGTACTTTACCTCAATACAATTTAAGTACATTAACGTAGATCAAGATTCAAATACATCAACTAAGAGTTTCGGCAGTTACTTATTTTTGAGTTTATAAAGTATACCGTGAAAACACCTGAGTGGTTTTCTATTTAAGTCTCAGAATTTACAATAGCCGACCCCGGTATACTGGGCGAAGAAATTCTTGATTAAATTGCGTGCGATCGCTTTAGTACGTAAGCATTTATGCGGGCCAGGGGCGACGATGATTTGCTTATTTCTGATGACATGGAGGACACGAGGGTATGAATCGTGATTATGTAAACAATATTCACATATTTTTGTTTACTACTAATTAATATTGCTAAAAAACGTAAGCGTCAATGTTTCGCGCTGGCGGCGTGTGCAAGAAATTTCGCATTTTAGGATCGGGCGTCGTTGGCCGTTGCTATCGATCGTAATTACCTTATTTGACGTTCAAGGATTACGTAGGCAACATGGAGGTGGAGTTCTATCCTTGGCTTTTTTAAATTATATGGATACTAGGGAGGTTTTGAAGAGTGATTACATCAGCACTGTTTTTTACTTTTCGTTTGTTTTTCAGATTTTTTTTAATATATTTACAGCCCTGCACCTCTATAATTGTGATATAATAAATGATTGCCAACTGAAAACCACCACTATGACAACACTAGTGAGTAAATACTGATAATAGATTTATTTGATAACTGCTTAAATCTGAAATCAGAAAGCAGTATGATTTCAAAGTATAAATTTAATTGTTCCTGTGAATATAGCTGTGAATTACGAAGCCGTCACAAAACATTTCAAATCCTTACACACCTTCGAAACCATTGGAGTAAGTATGGTGTCTGTTCAATACTGCCTATGTATCACTACATATAAATAACTGTAACATTCTTGAGTGCAATTCAGTAAACAAATTATAAAAGGCAACGTTTCTTTCTGTCTCTCTAACAATCAAAATGCTTTATAACTTGAGAACTACTAAAATGATTTTATGATGTATTTTAAAATACAGAAAAAAGATATGATGGATGCTCAAATATTACATAAATGCACATTATTTTAAAATTAGTTGATTTTAATTGTTTTTAAATACATTTTCTGTTTATAACTACGTAAATACCATTATCATTACGTAATTACCAAGATCATCTAAAAACAAATAGGCACTTATCGTCCGAAAAAGAGAGAAAGCTATTCACAGAACGTGACCAGCAGAGAGGCGCCGGCGCCCCGTCATTGCTATCTGCAGTCAATAAATAACACAAAAGATCGTCGCGCAGAACAACAATACCCCTAGCGGGCGAAGTACGCCGCCGGGTGGCGCCAAAACGAGCGCGCCAACCCTACACAACATCTGTTAACCTTATACACATTGACGTAATGCAATAGAAGATCAAGTGATTGGATTTCTCACTAGAACAATCCACATTTTCGAGTATAAAAGTAGGCATATTTATTAAGAAAAAATATATTTTTATTTCTACAAACACGTTGAACTCACAGTCACCAGAGTGGCACTAGCTCTTAAAGTAGGATTTCCGTCCATTCACTTAACTGAAAGACGTCCACTAGGTCATAGATACATAGGCCTTCTTCAAAAATCTCTACAACGACCGGTCTCGCGTCTGTCTCATCCAGCAGATCAATTATTGTGTCGTTCATAAGGGGGATCATAATCGCCACGCTTGGCAAGCGGGTTGGCGTTCGCATTAGGTGTTTGTTTGGATTTAGGGAAGGGTAATAGGACATTCAGGCGTAACTTTCAAATAACTCTCGCGCTGAAAATGAAAAACTTCAGTCCTGAATTACTTTTTTAAACAATAACAATAAAATATTCCAATACGTAATCAAAATATTCGGAGCTTCCGGTGCTTCATTGCCCCCAAGGTCTCCCAAGCATTGAATCGTGCTTGGATCTATGTATAACATTGCCCTATTTGAGACTATCCGAAAAGGATAAATATCAATGAAAAAGTATTATAACTACTGTTTCAAATCTACGCATCAAAACGTAAGCCGCCATTTTACTTAGGCGTGACGTTATTTTTTAATAAACAAACGGGACCATTAAGAGTTACGTATATAAGTAGAATATTAGGCATTTGTAACTATTTCCTCTCTTTTGACAGCAACAGTAAGAAAACTCTTACCAACCCCCTCCTTCTGCTTCATATTATTTCATTCTCTAATTTCTATACATTTTATACTCTATATAATCTTGTGATTTTTTTTTTAAACTTTCAAATTATGTTGTAAATTTCAAATGCCCAAAACAAGAAATATGATCTTACTATGAGTTTATGGAGTAATGATTGTGGAAATGAAATTTTAGATTATCGTTTCACAATTTATTGTATGTAGGCATTTTATAGTAACAAAGTTACACAATATTTTAACAATTGTATGCCCGTACCAAATGATTTCCATGTTGTATAGAACAACAAAGTTATCTGACCCAGTGATTAAAAGAAGAACTAGCGAACGGCATCTTTAAATGCTAAGTCTGCCTTTTGTTGACAAATCTTATGCTGGATGTAGCCGCGGGCCCGCGTGTTTTGTATTTTTTAATAAACAAACAACTTTCCGATGTTTTAAATATCATGAATTATCATTTAAATTAAAAAAATGGCTAAGCGTTATAATATATACGAGTATATTGTTAGTAACTAATTTATTCCTAAAAATATTCACTGGAAACAGTAAAAGCGATCACATCGACGCCATTACCTGGTCAAATAAGTTTGTGGGACTACAGCGTTTGAAATTATTGACACTTTGGCAGCCATCATGGATTTGTGATTATATTAATTTGTACACGATTCTGGTTAATATTTACTTTGAAACTATGTATTCTCTTTTAGTACTTCTGAATCATTGTCAAATCAACCAATCTCTTCCTTTTGCTTTACACACACTATACATTCACTTCAACTAAAACTATAAACAATGTTAGTTTTGTGTTCTTAGTTATCAGCCAAAAATAATCGACAAAATATCTATTTAATAATTTAGAATAAATTTAATAACATTACAAACTTAAAAAAATTAAATAGTATAATTTAAAACATAATCCAATGGCTTCGTGTTTGTGTTTTGTTATTATTATTGCAATATTTCATCTGTACTTTAAAATTTAGTATAAGTACATGTTTTGTTTGATATGACACACATGAGTCTATATGTTGTTTTGTCAACGACACTCAGTTTGACACTACACGCACTCTTTTCATAATCGCGTCTTTTCTACAAACTTTGGCTTTACTTTAGTATCCGGCAGCACAATTTTCACTATAAGTTTAATTGGTATAGGTAGGTAACAGGCCATTGAAGTAAATTCTAGTTTTACTGCGAAAAATTTTTCGAGCAATTAATTATTTGGGTTTTTATAGGTTAACTACTAGGAATCGTATAAAACATTATCGTTTCGGCCTAAGAGATTTTACATATCTATATTCTAAAGCATTAGAGAGAGACAACTTATATTTATATCTCCATTTAACGTGTATGTCATTCGAGACCCAAAAAATATCTTTGAAGTATCTTGAAAAAAAAGAAAATATATCCGAGGTAAATATATATTTTTAATGGTATTTCAAGTTGGCTAAGTGTTTGATTTTATCATTATGGTTGACGGCCCTATTCAGAGAAATCCCACTCGGAAAGTTTAGGTTGTTTAACCAATCCATCCCTCCCTCTAATCCTTAAGTGTGCGGGCGGATACTTAAGCAATACTTGACTTACAATCTTTGACTAATACTATCTTAAAATCTTATGGCTTCATACGAGGAAGTTCATAAATTATCCCACGAGGAGACGGCGTATTGACAGTTCAAATGATAGACAATCTGTTTGGTTAATATTTTTTTCTCTACATTGTGGTACTACATAAATATTTTACAGTGTTTATGTTTCCTTCACGTTTTTTTTTGTTTTCCGGTAGTCATCGGCATATTACTAGTTAAATTCAAACAAATAAAAGTCCGCAGAATACATAAAAAATCGTTGGTAAATAATTCACTTGTCGTATACAATTGGTCAACCAGGACTTATAACAACCCTGTTATGGAAAAAAAAAATGAACACGTCAACTTAAAATCGTCGCAGTCGTTTATGCGTGTTATTCAAAATGCCTGTTACTTCGCATAACTTAATAAATATTCACTTTCTTAATTACGTACAGTAAAAGTTAATTGGTACAAAAACTTAAGATAAAAATGTTAACAGATGTTATGATTGAATGTAATATGGAAAATTTTACTTACCTATAGGCCACGAAGAACACGTAGCGATAAATATTGCGCAAGATGGCCGACGACCTGAGACTCAAGCTCAAACAAAGCCGTGCCCATCGCTTTAAACCTACTTTTCTGTTTACTATATTATAGCACTGCATATAATTTAGCTCTTCAATTAATCTTAAAAACCATTATTTAATTACTTTCACAATATTTACCAAAATACTTCAATGTTATTTCCCATTTGCTTCCATATCGCATTACAGATAAAAAATGTCATCTTTATTCATTCGTTCAATTACATTCAATATCATCTATAGGTACTTAAGATTTCTGTCTGCCTACACGCCAATAAAGATTGAACTATATTTCAAAATATAATTTAGTATATAATTAAAAAACTATACACCTTTAATGACTCATATATTTCTTAGAAATACTTTCTACTGTTGTTCATACTTTATTACGGCCATGAATACAAATTCTTTAGACTCCACTTTATATTACGTTTCTAATACTTAAACAATACTTCTTTATTAGATTTTCTCAGGTAATTTGAAGGAAATCTCAGAATTCATTTTACTATTGCTTCACTTACGAGTATATAACCAAAATGTTTCACAAAAATACCATCAATATTACATAACACGGAGTTACGCATTACAAGTTAATGAATTAAAAATAATAAATACATGATAAATTACAATTCCATCAAAGGACTATGATCTTGTCTTAACTAGTAAATTTAATAAAATCACTTAAACCCTAAGGCTTTCTTTCACTCTCGTCAAAACTAATTTCTCTTATACAGAATTTGATTATTTTTAATGAATCAAGTATATCTTTTCGTTATAGAAATTTTTAAATCGTTATAGAAAGTTAAAGAATTAAAGGTGAAATATTTTAATCTCCTATTTTGTGATATTTTCTTATACCGGCTATTTCATGTCCTTAGTGAGGAGGGAATAATTAATACTTAGGTAGTATTGCTGATTTTATCGGTGTTTAAAAACATAACAGCTAGTTCAATAGATAAAACATGTTCATCAGAGATGAATAATAAAAATTACTCATGTTTTTTTGTCAAACCCAAATAAATAGACTAAATTACACTTTTACAGACAGTTACACTAGGTACATAAAATATGTGTTTCCAACCAAGAATACAATCTGTGAAACATGCTAACTTGAAGCCAGCATTGCCAAACCGTACGATAGATTAGCTACTGTATGATATAGCCAATGTATACATTATGCTAATAGTACGATAATTTTGTGCAACAACTAAATAAACATCAATGCGCAAAAAACGATAAGACTACTATCAGTCTGCGCCACTTGTAAGAACCATATTAGTTTGTGAAAACCTTGGCTAAAAACCTAGAATCAGTACTCAAGTGAAGAAATATTAACACATTAATATTAAATATCTCGAACATAGTTTCTGTTTTGTTTTTTAACTTGAAGAACATTTGAACCATGCACATACTGAAAAAAAATGTTCAGTAACGCCAAGAATGGGGTTCAATAATCATTTTTCTATTTTGTGAATATATTAGGACTCGTATGATAATTTTGTTCTAAAAACGATAAGTTCCACGTGAAAATATGATAATTTGAACTTCAAGATCTGGTCACACTCCTCGGAGAAAAATAGGCTCGATTTCTGAATCTACTTGTTGACGGAATGGCATGTAGTTACATATAGGTATTTATCCTTATAAATATCAGCTTGTCACTTGGCATGGGATAGGTAACTGTTGCACAATCTAAAAGTCATTGTACTTCGCCTCCCTTTAGTTAATTTAATAATAACCTAAAAATCGTTAACGATATTATAATACGTAGTTACAATATATGTGAGCACATACTATTACTTTACACTAATAAGTTAGTTTTTTTAAATATGTGTTTGTTAGTATTCGTAAGTAATAATTATTTCATATTAAATTAATTTAAAAATATAAAAACTAACTTTGTTAACTTTTTACTGTGTTCAGGTACCTTCCTCTTAGAATATGCTACTCCACGTGATTATTTGCCATACTTTATACTCAGATTATAATTAAGTGATGATCACTTAACAAGTCGTCGTGTGACTTCGTTTAAATTCTACGCTAATAGTTAAATACTGCCTGGATATCTCTTCAATACCTGTCTGCTTATCTTGCCCTAACTGAAGCGAAGGTTCCTATCACTTTGAAACTATATTCCGATCGGTGTTGTTCTTTATTTGAAGTCTGGTTTCCTTAATCAGTACATAATCTACGAGAAAAGGAAGTGAAAATATGTCCTAAAATAATAATACAAATAATATTTATGTAGCAGTTGTATCAAATAAAACTACCTACTAATAGGTACCTACTTATTAATTTATTTATTTAAACAGTGAAATTTATGAAACCAACAATTTCGGATGTCTTTATTTAACTTTTCATAATACACCAATTTTATTTTATTAAGCTTAAGTTTACACTATCTATACCACTGGTCGTGAAACAGCGGTCCGCAGGCCGCATGCGGCCCTTAGCCTGTATTTGTGCGGCTCGTGACATAAACGTGACGTGAACTTTAGTAGACAATGTCTATTAAACCTGAGGTTATACAAATACGTAGAATGGGAAAACCATTATAAGCGGAGTAACTGAACATGTATGGTAGAGTAATCACAATCAGACTCGCGATACTTGCCCCCGACATTGCCTAATTGCTTATTGCGGTAAACGTTTCAGTTTACAGACCATTCAATGTTTGCTGCTACATAATATGAAAGTTCTTAACGAAATAAAAACAACTAAAATACGACACAGAACTCAATACTCGTTTCAATGGACATCATGAAAAGAGCACATTAAATTTTGGAAAAGTTTGTATAGTAACGAAAACTTGCGCACAATTTATTGTGACAATAACATCCGGACTGTTTTTTGTGTTAAAATGATAAATATGAATTTACTAGCTTTTTTCAATATATATTATGCAATATATATCCTGGTATGGACATGTGATGCGCAGGGAGAAAGAGAATGTTGTAAGAAAGGTATTGGATATGAATGTGGACGGTTACATGGGAAGGGGAAGACCAAAGAAAAGATGGATAGACTGTGTGAAAGATGATATGTTTAGAAAAGGAGTGAATGCGGAGATGACAACAAATAGAGAGGAATGGAAGAGGAAGACATGTTGCGCCGACCCCAAATAAAAATGGGAAAAGGGTAGGGAGATGATGATTATGCTCCAAATGAGTAGTACCATTAATCACCTTTATCCAGGATTTCAGGAATTCCAGGATACATTTTAACTTTATTTTAGCCATGAAAATGTTCAGTTAAATGTACATTATATTTTTAGTTGTTTTAATAGTTAATTAATTATGTACGCACACAAAAAGAGTGTAATAATTCCTATTGCCATAACAAGTATGTTGAAATCGCGTTTTGACAAGTATACTAATAAATAAAATTTACGTGTTTATTTGTAATATTAAAATAACAACTTTTTATTAAATACATATAAACGTAAGTGTATATGGTACCAATACCAAAACCACAATTTTAACATTTTTGTCTGTTTGTTCCGGCTAATCTCTCGAACGGCTAGACCGATTTTGACCTTTTCTAGCAGATAGCTAAAGTTACTCCGCATAACTTAGGCTACATTTGTTTTGCAAAAATATTAGTGTTTCTGTGTAAAAAATTAAAACGAATGTTGTGAAAAAACTACGATTCAAGGGACAGCACCTTTAAAACATTATTTTCCAATGGTTTTTTAAAAGCAAACAGCTAGTGAGAAATACTTTTACTTTATCTTCGTACCAAAAAATACAAACTCATAAAATTGGACATAGCATTATTGAAGCGTGGAGAAAATTGTGCGAAATTTATGTTGGACATAATTCAAGCTGAGGTCCGTATCATTTTACCTTTGCACTAGCCACCAGTCTCCCGGTTGAGCGCATAAGTATTCGTCCAAAGGTTCGGTTAAACTATCAAGACACTTTCGGAAAACAGCGTCTTAAAAGTTCGGAAAAAAAATTAACAAAAGTTGTCCTAACGTGGTATATTCAGTAGAAAAGTACGTTTACTTTTACCATTCTGACAGTCAAGAATGAAATTTTTGTACGTTTTATTTCTAAAACACTGGATGTAATTAATACCCATAACAACACACGGTACTCTAATTTTTTTTGTATTATTTCATTATAAATTCTAAAAATCTATTCTCCTTAATATGTCGATTACCCATAAAAATTATACAATAGGAAAACAATGGAAAGCTGGCGTAAACGCCAGGTTAGTGCTCAAGAGGTAAAATGTAGAAATGAAACGTACCATTACGTGTGGTCAAAATATTTAATTATTGTTTCATACTTAAAAGTTTCTTAAAACATTATTTTACAATTATTTACTTGCTATTTTATTCTTCTTCTGTCAGACGATTCTTGCACATTGTCCAAGTTCTTATCTTCTTATCTTGGATTCATTGGACCTTCTAGTGTACCATAGTTAAGGAAACGGAAATGTGTTCGAATTTTTTGTCACAATTACAAAATAACATTAGTTTAATAAGTTATTGCACTTATGTATGGTAGGAACTTAGAAACACTGAAGAAAGAATATAACAAGTTGTGATAGTGGAAACTATTTTTTATGACTCGTAATAGTACACATTGTTTTATACAAAGTCTGACAACACAACAATATAAAATCAGAATGGTTTTAATGATGTTATAGGTACACATATACATATGAGAATTGAATATTCATTCAAAAACTTTTTAGGGCCATGAAGCACGTTTCTTTTTTTTACACAGTATTAGCTTAGTGATTTGACCACCATCTTATCTGATGTTAAACGACGATGTTGTCCAGGATGGTAAACGCACAAAGCCTAGATACTGGTTCTCAAGTGAAAGTACCGGAACACATCTGTTGGTATTTGGCGACAGGTTTTCAAACTTGAGGGTGGTTAGTTACCCCCCAGGCGGACATTGTTAGAAAACGCCCTACCATCTTGTTATGGTTTCGTCACGAAATTTTCTTCACTGAAAGCTCAGGCTTATTATAGAATTGGATAAGTGGGCCGACCACACTACCAACTGCGCTATCATCACTTCATAGAGATTCCAGTTGTGTGAGTATAAATAGATTTACAACCATCGCGCTATTTTTGGATTGTATTGTATAACTTTGTTTTTAGCGGGATCATGTCATTAATTCATTTGCGTATTTCACAAATATTGGAAATAATATCTCGTAGTTTTTTTTAAGGTGCCATAAAAACTACCTGGGAAATCATAGCAAGTAACCCTTCGTTTTGCTAGCGCGTTAAAGAATTGAATTCTTAAACAATATTCCGAATTTATCTTATCAAAATGACACTGCTAAATTTTTTTTTAAACCTGCGAGAATAAAGGCCACTTCCGAGTGCCAAACTGATTCACTTCATAACTCAAGTCTCTCCATTGTTCAATATCGCTGCAGTTGCGGTGCATTTTTGATTACGTAATACGTTGTCTTGTACGAGTCACAAATAACACAGACGTGACACCTCGGAAACACCTAATTGTAGGTTATGTCATATTCTTACCGATTAACGGCTGGTTGTATTACGGTACGACTGTCGTTCTGAGGTCTCGGGTTCGTTCCCCGGGTCGGGTCAAGTGATATTGGGTTTTTCTAAGCAGTATCATCCCGGAGTCTGGACTTTGTGTCCGATATGGCGACAGGATCGCTTCCTGTCACATCTGGGACGATACTAAGCTCGGCGAAATGTGGGTGGTGTAGTTCGCTATTTCACCTCTAGTATACTTTCGGGGATAACAGGCGTGATCTTATGTATGTATGTACAATATGCGATCTCAATCTGTTCTACCGATATTTCAGTCCTTTGTTTCTCTAAATTATCACCAATGTATATTTGGTTTGATATCAAATAAACATCTAAGATTTTCCGTAATAAATTTGACCAAGAAGTAGGCACTGCTATTGCATTGAATCTATACCTCGGTGATAGCAGACACTTACGGAACATTTTATAATCTTGATCGATTCGTATCGTAATTACTCTCCTCAGTAAAAAAAAATTATATCCAATAGACCTATTAGCCAGGGCGAAGTAAAGGCTTACACTCATATGACTGTAGTAGATTATGTAAACTGATCTCGGTGTTGCTAAACGTATCCATGTAATTTTTAAATGCAAAAACTTCGACAAATTGCTATAATTGCCTATAGTATAATAAATATTAAATTAGTTCATACTTATTGAAAGAGGTATAATAAATACTTGAATAAAATATGATGATGTGTTTTTTTTAATGAGACATATTGAAAAGGATATTGTTTATCTCTGGGTTCTTCGTGTGAACGGTCTCTGAATGGCGATTTATCCTGTAAAAAAATTAATGGGTTTGTATAATAATATGACACTCTATAAACAAAGAAAGAGAGAATGTAGATCGTTCGCGGGTTCGATACTCTTTAAACCATTTAAATCAAGTAAACTGATGTTAATAAAGTTATTGACCTTTCTACGCTGTTCTCGAACCTCTTTTTTTTCATTATATAAAGGGACCGCGGATTGACCCAGTCAGTTCCGATGGGGTTGAACACCACAGCGAGGAACATGAAGTTAACCGCAAACTATCTACAAGTGCTACGAGTAATTATTATTCAGTGCTGTGTTTAAAAAGAGTAAAGATGGCATGTATACGAGTTTATAAAATATCTGTTATACTTGTGTTTGCGACGTATACCTAAATTATTTCATCGTATCGCGAAAGCATTTAAATTAGCCATGAGCATAACTAATAATATAATTATTGTATATCCTGATTCTCACCTTGGCGATGATGGCACAGTTATAATGTACCCAAATACAGAGTCGGCTGACGTAGATTCAAGTCCAAAACCTGAGCTTTCGGTGAAGGAGAAAACATCGCATACTGATACCTAACTATCTAGCTACTACTCTCAAATTAGAAACTTTATAACACATGTAGGTGTGTACAGGCAAGTTCAATTAAAAACCACCTCGCCACTAACTTCAAGTGAGGTAAAAATCTAATCGCATAGCATACAAAGTATGAATATATAGCAATAAAAAATGTATGGTGAAACCATATGTAATATTGTTGTTGTACTGCAACAATTAATCGAAACAAAGCTTTGAAATTAATAATAAATTAATATATCATAAATAATGATTGACGGATTGATTAATGTCGTACACATATTTTCGCAAGAGGTACGTAGTATTCCCAACAAGGTTCTTTTTTATATAATTGCAGAAAGCTAAGATGTATTGCATACTCACCCTCTTGTTATATTTCTCGTAATGATGATCATCTTGCGAACCGTTTTGGTGACTTCCCACTTTCAATAAAGCTGAAAACGTTATTGTTCACTAAGGAAATGTGTTGTTAAATCATGGAGGTTAATGTTTTTTTTTTTATTTTTTCATCTACATATTTTTCATTGATTTTCTTTAAAATAAAAATGTAAAAACAAACTCACCCTTCTGTTCATCGCGTCGTCTCTTTTGTTCCAGAATTGCAGTTTCTTCTATTCTGTCCTGAAAGCGGATTAACTATTAAACAAAAAACAAATTGAAGCGATATTTAAAAATATACTTCTACAAAAAAGACAAACGTCTCTAAAAAAAATTAAATTAGGAAGGTTTTGGCGGCACTTTGATCTGTATTGTTTTCAGTGTTTATGTATTCGATATTTCAGTATTGAAGTATTTAAGTCTATATTATGTAAATAAGTAATTAATTTCAAAACCCGCATAAGGCTTCTTTTTTTTATCAAATATACCTACGTTGTTTCTATAAACTTTATCATAAAGGTGGACGCATTTTCTTGTGTAAGCATGTTAGTAAATAAATTCCTTCTTTTTAATACGAGGGCCCGTAATTGATGTTCATTGTTAAAACATAACAAGTTTGTTGATCTGACTTTTGTTTCTGCATGCATTAATTAGTTCAGGAATCAGGAATGAGGAGATCCGCATAAGAACCAAAGTAATCGATATTGCCCGAAGTATTGCTAAACTTAAGTGACAGTGGGGTGGGCACCGACGCCCGATGGGTTCTCGAGTTCTCGAATGTCTAGCGTTTACCGGAAGAAGTAGCCCACGAGGTGTACCGACGACCTAGTAAAGGTCGCTGGAGTACGCTGGATACGGGTGGCGCAAGACCGTTCGTTATGGAAATCTTTAGGGAAGACTTATGCCCAGCAATGGACGTCTTTCAGTTGTATGGATGGACGGATTTGATGCAAACCTAGATGACGGTATCAGTTACGTTGTCAGTCAGTTGATTTGACGTACGTTTCAGAAGAATGAATGAATATTTCATTTGGTTTCTAACGTCAATTAATAATTTTCAATAAAAACATGTTTTATTGTTTACTGTACGGAAAAAAACCTTAAGTAATCAGCATTCAGCGGATGACGTACTCAGTACTATATCATTAAAATAATCTAAGCATAGACCTATTCCCCGTTGGTTTTACATAATACTTGTAGACTACCCTAGTCTATATTTCAATGTGTTAAATAAAGTTCGGTCACTATATTCATCCCAAAAAAAAATCTTAAATTAGTTTATATTTGAATGTGCCCATTATTATTGATTTACTAGCTCTTCACACGCTCGCGTATAATATTTTCTATTTTCCACAATTATTCACTGGATAACATAAAGTACTGGTAGTTTTTAAATAACCAATGAAAAAGCTTAATTGTTTTGTTCCTATTGTTTTGTCTTGGTCCTAAATTATTGGTACTAACAGAAAGCAAATATATTTCTCATAAATTCAGACACATATTTTAACAACAAAGGAGTAACTTCAAAGGTTATAAAAAATATATTTTGTTTGCCCAAGATATACTTACATAACTGTATTTTTGGTATAAGTTTAGTATAATTCATATGTATTTAGTAAAAACGCGTTGAGTTTTATATTACGAATAGACACTAGTTTTTTATTTATTTGTGTAGACTATGTAAATTTACGTATGTAAGTTAATAAAATTAAACTTTGACCTTTATTACTGTTATTCAATGCTTCCTTGTTATTATTTGTTGTGCTGTTATTCTAAGTATTGTGTGTTATAGTTTTAGGTAAATCAACTTCTACGGAAAATTTGCTTTAATTAATGTTTAGATTTTAATCTCTTGACACTGGCAGAATTGTGTACATCACACACGTCGCCATTCTTACAAGAAGTGAAGTGAAATTTCTAACAGTATTGTGCAGTTTTTGAAATTGAATCGGTCATTTAATTTTAGTAGTATTTTACGTGACGTACGTTTGGTTATAATGCTCAAGTAAAGTGCACTAAAAATAATAAACTGGAATGTGAATTCTAAGGTGCCAGTAAAACTCCCTAGAAAATTCTAGCAGGTTTAACGTTGATATAAGATTAGAGAAATACTCTACATATTTTAATCTGAATTTTGTATGTGATTTACATGTTATTAACTAAGAAGAAAGTCTAGACAAAAAGTGAATAAAAATTTACGGATTTCTTTATGTTACTAAAACAAATGAACACTGTACATATTTATTTTAATGTGTAAAATAAATAATCAATGCCGGCTTACCTTCAAGATTATGAACATTGAGATATACCTTTAATATCGTGTTGTAATACAATTTACAATAATTATTAACCTTAAGTGTAATTTTTTCAGTTAATAGTACAATATACTAACCCTCTTACGGCTCATCTTACGCTCTTTACGATCATCTCCCCTTAATTTACTTTTTCTCTTTTCCTTCTCTGGTGAACGCTCTTCTATATCTTTGTTACCCTGCTTTTTCGGAAAAAACCAATTAGTTATAGTTATTAAACGAAAAATATGGTACGAACCAGTATCGTAATCAAATTGCAGAAAAGTTTAAAGAAAAATAAACAGGTTTTATAGCTAAAAGGTACAATCGATTAAGCATAAATGTTAAATGGCTTCCTCTGTATAAATTCGTTTTAACCTTTCTGGATTCAAAGATGTAATCATTATTTCTTTGTAATCATCTTCAATAATACACTTTATGATTTCCCTGTTGATTCTGTTGAATATTTACAGCTAGATTCTCAAAGTAATTCGTTCTATCTGCTGTGGCATATCTTCTAAGGTATAATTTAACACTACGTATATTTCTCACGATTGTTAGCTTCTGTTGAAAGGTCAACTGGCATCTCGAAACAAACATTTTCTTGCGATGACAAATCTTCAAATTTTTCTTCAAAATCAAAATTTTATATTTCAGCTCAAACTGTTAGTCACTGTTCAAAGGTTTACAGCTGACTTGAACGAAAAAATCTATTCCAGTGATAAGTAATCATTTCTTCAAAATCAAAATTTCATTTTTTAAGGGCCGCCCATTTGATCAATAACTTCCGTGAAAAGTTGACAGCTAGTTTGTTTTACGAAAGAATATTCAGACGGACAAAATCACCCAAATAATAATTAATAATTTCTTCAAGCTTTCTTAATTTAGAGAGTTTTCGAGACGATAATAAAAGTTTTAATGCAGAATGTTGGTTCATGGTTCAATTGTCATTTTATAGTGTAACAACAATATGTTCTTCTCTTCCCTTTCAAATATCATTAAATTGATTGAAAGATATTTTGTAATGTAAATCTTGTAATGTAAAGATTATATCAGAAGATATCAGATATCAGGAGAATCTTCATTATTTGTAGTTGTACTTAGACTTCATTCTACAAGCATTTTGAATTCATTTCTTTCAGTATGGCTTAGTTTTCTTGTATAAATGAATTCGATAATTCTTTGAAATCGGGATTTATACTTAATAGAGTGGACCTTTTAGCTTGTATTTGATTTACCTTACCATTTTAGCGGACTGGGTTGTATGGACGTACGACTCACACGTTAAGTTTCCATTTGGTTTTTAATCTTTATAATTGTATAATTAATTATGATTGATTAGTCCGTTTATTTATTCACACATCTCCACATTTATTTACAGAATACGTCCTATTTATGAAATATGAGGTTGTGATGCATTGCTTCTTGACAGTAGGTATGAAGTATCCTTATTTATAATCGATCCTGTGGTGACGCTTGTTGAAGTAAGAATATTAATTTCAGTAATATTCACCTGGCATCAATTTTTGCTTGACTTTAGTAATATTCACCTGTCACCTGTGTTCGCTTGTTGACGTAACAACATTGACTTTAGTAGTATTCACCTGTCATCTGTGTTCGCTTGTTGACGTAACAACATTGACTTTAGTAGTATTCACCTGTCATCTGTGTTCGCTTGTTGACGTAACAACATTGACTTTAGTAATATTCACCTGTCATCTGTTTTCGCTCGTTGACGTAACAACATTGACTTTAGTAATATTCACCTGTCATCTGTTCTCGCTCGTTGACGTAACAACATTGACTTTAGTAATATTCACCTGTCATCTGTTCTCGCTCGTTGACGTAACAACATTGACTTTAGTAATATTCACCTGTCATCTGTTTTCGCTCGTTGACGTAACAACATTGACTTTAGTAATATTCACCTGTCATCTGTTTTCGCTCGTTGACGTAACAACATTGACTTTAGTAATATTCACCTGTCATCTGTTTTCGCTCGTTGACGTAACAACATTGACTTTAGTAATATTCACCTGTCATTTGTTTTCGCTCGTTGACGTAACAACATTGACTTTAGTAATATTCACCTGTCATCTGTTTTCGCTCGTTGACGTAACAACATTGACTTTAGTAATATTCACCTGTCATCTGTTTTTGCTTGTTGACGTAACAATATTGACTTTAGTAATATTCACCTGTCATCTGTTTTCGCTTGTTGACGTAACAATGACTTTAGTAATATTCACCTGACATCTGTTTTCGCTCGTTGACGTAACAATATTGACTTCAGTAATATTTACCCGTCACCTGGCTTTGTTTACTTACGGGTCAATAGCATTATAGTGGTTTCTTCGATTTTACTTTATTATATTATTTAAAAAAAGTTTCGAAGATTTTTTTATTTGTTTTGTTTATTTAAATTATATTTTGCACATGATAAAGTTTTCTTTTTGTAATAATTATTTTGATTTTGTTGTATTTTTTATTGTAACACTTTAGCACTTAAGTCCAAAAGTCCGATCACATCGAATTCTTCACGTGGCACGGAGTGTCGATAATATTATTGTTAGGGTTAGAATGCGGCAGTTTGTGGTCGTGGTCCAGCCCAACCCTCAGTCCGGCGCGAACACGACGCAAGGTCGGTTTATTACAACAATACTCACCTTGCCATTGCCGCTGGTTTCAACTTTACGACGCTTCACATCTGTAATAAAACATTTTAAATTAATGTTAGCTCGATGATAGTGTGTAGCGTCGGTTCAATCTATTCAAATTTTATTCTATTACAAGCCTAGATTTTCAATGAAAAAAAAACAATATGATATACCATAACATGACAGTAGCGCATTTTCTAATACCCTTCTACCTAACTAATACATTAATAACACAAGTTTGAAAATCTGTCGCCAAGTACCAATAGATGTCTAAAGTATCAGATGACAATCAGTACCTCTAAGTTAGCATCTTTACTATTACCATAGTGTCTCTTAGCATAACGTAATGTTGTGGATAAAGCACTAAAAAACACTTTGACTTTTTTTCACACAAAAGTCGATGTGTTGAGAACCTAAGTAATAGATCCATATACATTTATTATAATTACCTCGTTCTACGTCATCAGGAACAGTGCGATGATCAAGTGGCGGTGACACTGTCTCTAAATAACCTCCATCCTGTAGTGAAAATAAATTTAATAAATTTTCATAAACCTTTACAATAATATGTGTTACTCTCACAATTTATATTACGTACCTTATGCGAACGTTCTCTGGGTGATTTCTCTTTAATCCTAATGTCGTCTTTAATTCTATCCTTGCCGGAACTAAAAGAATTATAAAATTCGATAATTATTTAATTAAACGAAATACACAGAGGGTGTCTATTCAGTGTACTGTGTATCTGATTATATCAATGTTTATGCAGAATTCTATGTTACATGTCATTTTATGTCACTCAATTACTACGTCATTCATTTCCCTTGCAATATTTTCCTTTTAATTTGATTATGGACCTGTCAAATACCAGTAGTTGTGTTCCCACAGCAACACTTGAGGCTTAGTGTGTTTACCATCCTGGACCACATCGCCACATAACATCAGGTGAGATTGTGGTCAAAGCACTAAGCCTATATACCGTGTAAAAAAGTGCAAATAAAACAGTATTTTTCCGCAACCAATGGAACAACTTTTTTTTTTGCTCGCATACAATTTCTATTCTTTCATATTATTCCTGTACCTTATATTTAGAAAAACCAATGTTTTAGTTAAAGTAGTGCAAAAAATGTGATGGCGGTTACTTTTAAATCGACTTTATTCAATATCTCTTTATTTCCCTTTACGCACTATCAAATATAATATAACAAGACATATCTAAAATTAGCCTAGACAATACATCGTACAATTTCACATAATCATAAAAATCGGATCAATAGTTCTCGAATTTAACAAACAGACAAACAGATTATACACCTTATAAAAGGTATTTATAAATGAATGTAAAAGTAATGAACCCGACCAATTAAGTGGTAGAAAAATTATCTGTCACCGACCATTCGACTAACTCAATTAGTGTCTATTATTGAGTTAAATTACAAGTAATTATTTATTTACATACGATTTAGATTCCCGTTTCGATTCTTTATCTCGATCCGATTGTTCACGGCGTCGATCGCTTGTACGCAATTCCCTTTTCTCCACGTCTATAATAATTATATATATATATGAGTTTAAATTTATACAAGTGCAAATATAACGCGAATATAAAGTGTTTAAAATGAGTATGAATCTGACCAAGCGGCTGCGGCGGAGACAATGTAGACTCTTGATCCTGCTTCACGGTCGATGTGTCCTCTTTAGAGGCAGCTTGTGCCGCCACTTTGTGCTTGTCACTCATCTAAAACATTATTATCCATAGACACTTTATATTCTATATATATATATATAAGGAAATTGGGGGTCCTTTGAGCCACCATCACATCAAAACTACTAAACATATCTGGATGGGACTACTACCATTCGACGCGGAATTCTTCGTAGACGGTTATAAGTTATTTATTTTTGGGATTCCTCTACCTCATATTTTTTTATTCTGTTTTTTTTTTCCGCTAATAAAAACAAAAGACTCTCATTTCTCTTTATTAATTTGTTTTTTTTTTTTTTAGGTTAGGTATTAATGAAATTATATGCACTTTTTCACTTACTACTAAAGAACATGCCTGAAACGCGGGCAATAGTTAGTAATTATATAAAATAACGTACACATCCTTTTCTTACATTTAAACTATATTGTACGGAATGGAATATGCATATATTAACCCCTTGAGCACTTACCTGGCGCTTACGCCAGTTTTCTATTGTTTTTCTATTGTCTTATTTTTATGGGTACTCGACATATTAAAAGGTTTATAGTCCATCTGATGTGAGATAGCCATTACTTTTTTTTAATATTTAGTACTATGAAGTTATGATTTACAATTATTGCGTTCGTTTGAGAATATGTATATTACAAACATATACATATTCTCAAAAACGGTTATACCGTTACGGTTACGTTTTACGGTACGTTCGGTCGTATCATCGCTTATTACCAGATAAGATTCTAGTTAGACACTAAACTCATACAGTAAAAAAAGTAATATAAAAAAAAAACTTACTTGATGGAAATCAGCTTCTCTCATCATTTGAGAATTCTTGTTTCGCAACTGGCCACTGTATACAGTTGCGAGTGCGTAAAGATCTTGTCTTTGGGTTTTTTCATCTTCCTTCACCTGATAACGATAGACTAACTTTAATTAATCAATTAATTAAAGATGATTTAATTGAATTAAATTATCCATTTATTTTTATAAACTACAACTTGACATGAAGTTCAGGGAACTGAATGCTGATTACGTAAACAGCATGTACTCTTGTTGTTTTTTGTTTTTTTTTTTTTGGTCAAAATTATGCCGATACTACGTAATAATGGAGTCGGGAGGGGTGAGGCTTTGTTTAATAAATAAAGTATTTGTCAACTTCCATACTATGAATTTCGGAGCCATTGAGGATGTTCAAAATATTCACATAGTGTCCTCGGAATGAAAATTATAGATTATTATGTTTTGGACCGAATAGAACATACTAGTATAGGCTTTCCTAATAGTTTTTTTTAGCAGAACCAACATTCATTTTGCTAATAAGTTTTATGATAATTTTGTTTTATATTTCATATGTACATATATATTAATTTGTTATTCCTTATGGGACGACATTATCGCTCTGCGACAAAGTCCTTAAAAACTTTTACCCATCCTTTTCAATTATATCAATTTAAAAAAAAGTGAGCCGTCACGGGACGCCTGGCAGATGTGAAACATCGACATTATTTTGTAAAAGTAATATGCAGAAAAGAACAGATTGTGATAGGAACTAAATTTGTCATAATGATAAAAATAAAATATTACGATTTTTTTTTCCAGATAATGATGACTATTTATTGAATTTACATTTATTTACATTCAATACAAAAATTTACGAATTTATTTCAAATCGTGACTACTTAATTCGTTTAATCAGTGACTCCGGTAATAGTTATATTCGATGTTCCCTCTGAGGACGGTATTACTGTAACGATTCATCGATGGTAACTGAAGTGTGTTACAAAAGTATTGGACATAACATTATCAAGATATCTAATAAATACAGCATCTATTGTTGTTCCGTATCTAATGGTAGGTTCTCTTGGATTGTTATTAATTTACAATCGAAATTCTTCTTGGAGAAACGTAATTAATGGCGTTGATTCATCTTTTGCAAAATTTACATCGAAACCCCCAGCTAAAATCAATGGTAGTTTGTCTTTATCGGTTTTGAAAGTTATTGAACCTCTGTGACTATACGGAAATAATCTCTTGTGCAAAAATGAAATGATGTCATGTCGCCACGATTTTACGTGCGGCTATAGATGTTTCACATCAAAAACCGGTATATTTTACATGAGACATAAAATTATTTATCAAGTTTATATTACCTTATCAATCTTTTTCTCTATGATCTGAGCCAGCTTGGTAAGGACAGGGAAGTGCGGTAAGACACGTATTAGAACGATAAGGGCGTTTCGTATTTGTACGTAATCGCCCGAGTCCAGGCAAACCACCATCGCTTTCGTTATTTTATAATGCCACTTGTGGCAAACGTGCCTAAAATAAATACACATTTATAATAATATAATTATCTGCCTCGGTGGCGCAGTTGTATTACGGTACGGTCTCGGGTTCGATTCCCGGGTCGGGTCAAGTGATATTGGGTTTTTCTACTCAGTTTCATCCCGGAGTCTGTGATTTTGTGCCCGATATGGCGACAGGCTCGCCCCCTGTCACATCTGGTTCGGAACTAAGTTCGGCGAAATGTGGGTGGCGTAGTTCGCTATCTCACCTCTGCCTAACCCTTCGGGGATAACAGGCATGAGCTTATGTTATGTTATAATAATAAGCTTCTTATAATAATCTTATTACCAAGAGATTAAATAATAACAATAGTACAGTAATAAT
Source organism: Samia ricini (assembly GCA_014132275.2). Lineage (NCBI taxonomy): Eukaryota > Metazoa > Arthropoda > Insecta > Lepidoptera > Saturniidae > Samia > Samia ricini. The sequence continues at coordinate 24,153,266 of AP028159.1, read as the reverse complement.
AGCATGTACAGTGGGTTTCGGTTATAACGACAACACGAACATACTATTATAATTCTAATAGTATATACACAAGTTAGATTTTTAAATGTATCTTTACTCACTTTAATATGTATACTGTTAAATAAAATTGAAATATCTGCTTGTTTTTTTTTTATACGTGATAAGCTGAGTGCTTTGACCACAATCTATTGGTAGACACCTATTGGTATTTGGCGACAGGATTTCAAACTTGAGGGTGGTAGCTACCGAGTCGGGCATGATTAGAAAATGCCCTACCACAATGCTATATACCTAATTCCAAAATCACAACTTTTAACTAAATATATATGCGTATATATACTATACGCAAGTCAATGACAGCGTTCCGCATGTCTTTGTGGCAGTATCTAGACACACAGACACCTGCGTCAAATACACCGTCGACGGCGCCAGATAAGGACATCAAAATCATAAAAATCTTTATTCAATTTAGGCCCTAAGAAGGCGCTCATGAACGTCTAAAACACTACCACCGGTTCGGAAAACAACCCAGTCGAGAAGCGCCGGCAAAAAACTCGAACTGGTTCTTTTTTTAATATAAAAAAAACTATACAAATCATAGTCTTAACCAATGTTAGCGGAAGCACAGAGATGTGGGTTAATTCTAGACCATCACTATCGTTCACGTAATGATCCACCATGTAATAATCTTTTGAGATTAAGAGTTGCCTTGATATAATACTTGAACTTATTATCAGGTAAATCGGTAATGTTACTTGGGATCTTAGTTCCTCGTTGATTACAACCTCAAAACCACCTCAAAATGACCATAAAGAGGCGAGACGACAGGGCGACAAACACCATAAAGCAATATTTTAAGTCACACCCACGGTAATCCCGAATATATAACAAGGATTTGAAGAAAAGCAAGACAAAAATTTAATTGTGATGTTTGTAATGTCAGTTTTTTTTTTTACAACATAGATATGAATCTATATACAATACCTATACAAAAATACAATTTTAATTTTTTTGTCTGTCTGTTGTTTGCAATAGGTAATCTCCGGAATGGCTGGACCGCTTTGGACGGGTCTTTTTTTGGTAGATAGCTGAACTTACTCCGGGTAACTTGGGGTACTTTTAATTTTCGAAAATAATTAGGGTTCTGCATAAAAATTTGAATCAAATCCTGTTCAATGCTGTTTTACGGGCAAGTAAGTGCTATAATTTATGAGAGATATTTTTACTTTATTTTAGTACTACATTTTTTTTTTGGTAAATAATTAGGGTTCCGTATAAAAAAAAATTAAAATTCAGTGAAGAATATATGAAACGCAAGCGCAGGCGCAGGCACATTCTTAATATTATATAAATAGTTATAAGGCTCACGTAGATGTAAGTCGTTTTTTTTTGTATCTCTATATTATAAGAGAATTAAATGTAACATGTCAAATAAACAGTGCGAACTATGAGTCTGCAGTATGTGAAAATATATATGTATAATACCTACAACAAAACACAAACCTTAATTATTTTTTGTTAGATAGCTAAAGTCACTGCCAGTAAAAATGTGCATTGAATTGGATTTTATTCAGTTTAATGAGTTTTAATTTTTTTGACGGGAAACCCTAATTATTTTAGTAAAATATCAATATTATACGCGGAGTAACTTCAGCTATCTGTCAAAATAGTTTCCGACAAAATCGGTCCAGTCTTTACGGAGATTAGCTAAAACATACAGAGATAATTAATATGTAGTTGGTAAAAAGTCGTTACTTTGATATTACAAACGGAAATTTCAATTTTTTTATTAGTATAGATAGAAAAAAAAAAAACATTCGTTCGTATGATGGGATATCAGTTAGTGTACACTTTCAGTTTGACGACCTCACTCAATTTATCAAACGGACACTAGAATTAAAAAAAGAAAAGCTAGACAGCCCGACAGAAGAAAAAAACACATTGCGTAATTATACATTTGATTATTTATGGCCGAGTCCCAGCACTTAACGCCATCTTATACTTGACATACTGTGGTATGTTGACGACTGTCGTCATGGCATTGGTAACACGAAACTACCTACCGAGAATCGCACAACGCCGCTTAAGCAATTATCACATCAAAAAGTGCAGAATAGATTTGATTAAATTACCTGTAATTCTCATATCCCACATGGTCATTGGCTTCGGTAAATTGATTGGAGACTCTATATTTCGTGACAAATCCTGGATAATGTGCACATTCATTGTGGAAAGCCTGTTTATCCCCGTGCCAGCGCATAGCGGTCGAGAGTACTTTACATAAGAATGTGCCGTATCGAGCGGCCTCACTTTCCGTGCAAGACATCACTGAGTATGTTATGTCGCAGAACAACTGGTCAAATTAATTGTTATTTAATATATTATAGGTGTTCAAGCCTCACAAATAGTTTTGAAAATCATAGTAAAACTCGAAATAAAAGCTTATTAATTAACCAATATAATAGTTTTTTAAATACACTAATCCTTTTAAAAGTTAATTTAATAAAAAAATTAACTATGTAAAAATGGTAGAAATATATAAAAAAAAAAAACAAACGAGCCTTACAGTAGTTGCATTTGAAATCAAAGTTAAAAACATTAAGCAACAACAGAAATTAGCATTAAAATTTAAACACTGAAAAAGTATTCATTTTATAAATTGAAATTATCAAGAGTAAATACATTTATTAATATAACTTACACAAATAAATTACTTTATACACAACACAGTATGTTAAGCAGTAATAGACTCTCGGAAAGTAGGTTCGTACCGTCTAACGGTTAAATAAGAACCGCGCGCGCTCATTGGTCAAATCAACTAGCGCGCGTTTTCCCGGCTCCCTGTTACACACTTCCGTCCCTCTCCAACAGATTGGGGGAAAGCGAGAGGGAAAATGTTACACATCAAAAACGAATACTTAAAACACTCACCCTATCGTAACAGAGCAGCGTGGAAAAGTTCGGCGTCTTGAGTGAGTGAACGGTATGAACGAACTGCGCACAGTAAAGCGCGTCGGCGGCGGTGAACACGCACCGAGGGAATAGACATAGTTGCATCAGCCGTGTAACCGTTTCGTTCTTAGCGGATTTAGCGGCCCGGGCGGGGAACCAACCAACGCACTCGCGCTGCAGTCGGCTCGTCACACGAGACACGTGCTCTTGCTGTCGACGACGCTCTTCCTACATGAGTTGACGCTCTTTAGAATATACACACACCATGCATCTATGCATTCGACTGAAAGACGTCATGAGGATCTGACGAAGATGATGCATTCTAGGTATTCGAAAAAACCGACTTAAATTTTGGTAGATCTCAGCTTTAAAGAATACCCGTCATCGTGAAACGTTAAAGCTTTATAGCCGTGGTACACGTAGACTGGTATGATGATGGCGACCGTCGACAGTTTTTCATCGTCTTTGGACTGTATTTTATTTAATATCAGATGAAAGGCAAACATTTTACCGAGCTCAAATAAAACCACATTAAAAATTCATACATTTTTTACAATGCTTAAGTGTCATGTTCTAAAACGACTGCTTGTGCATAAACAGTATCTGTTATATAAAATACCTATTTATTAGTAGGTACTTCATTCACTATTCCTTTCTCTTTTCTACTATGGTAGAAATGAAATCTTAACAAAATTCGAATACATAGCAACAATAAACAAGCGAAATCATTCAGGGGGGTGTCCCGCTCTTTCCACGTTGATGACGCTCGAAATGAGATCCCCCTAGAACGTAAAACGAAACAACTCCTGTATATATAGGTTGGGTCAAAAATTACTAAACGTATTTTGAAATGACGCAACTCAAGAACTGCCTGTAAAATCAAAACCGACAACGTGAGTCTAACCTATAATTTTACCATTTAAAAGCAAACATATTAATTACGTCCACAGAAAATTGGTTTACAGCACAGTCTTCGACTGTAGAGCTTTCATGAAACCGACTTACATCTGAATTTTCACACAAACAAATCCATCGCTTTCATTTCATCTGGTGAGAGACCTGTTGGATAGAAGTGCATGATCAATAATGTTTGCTAATATAGTTGTAACAGTACTTTTTACCTGTAGTTTATCAATTAGAGAATTGAGACGTTCCTGATCTTTTTTGCCTTTTGTACCCTGAGACGTATCTTTACCGGCACTGGCAGCTGCTGTTCTGAGACGCTCAATCTCTCTTTCATAACTTTCCACGGGCACTCTAAGATCATACATTGACAAAGACCTGTAGTAACCACGATAACATTATTACGAGTACCATTGACATCATAGATCAATTTAAAATCGTGCATATAGTAGATCATATGTACCAAAATGTAACGTAGAATTCAGGCGATATATCTTCCCAGACTCTAGTCGGTAACATGGGTGTGATAGAGACAACTATAGGTTCCAACGCCTCTCTAGACGCTATGTTGTACCTCTCTATACTTTTATCCGCAGTATCAGATTTATCCGATACTTTGGCCTCGGATTTACGTAACGATTCTAATTTAGCGGCGATCTTTTGCGCTATTACGGGGCGATGTAGGAAAAATGCGACGTCCGCGTCCACGTGATAGTCGCGAAGAAGTGCCTAAAAATAAAACAAAGTACGACAAACTAAACCGAATTCGAAATATTTTTTTAAGACACATAATACTATTTAAATACTAGCTGTGTGCCCGCGGCTGCGGCTGCGCATGCGTTTCATATATTCTACACTGCATTTTTTTTTAAATATGGAACGGAAGATAAAGTATAAATATGTTTCATAAATTCAAGCGTTTGCCCGTAAAACCGTGCATTGAATCGGAACTTATTCAACTTTTACGCGGAACCCTAATTATTTTCGAAAATTAAAACCGTACCGTAAGCTACCCGGAGTAACATCAGCTATCTACCAAAAAAAACCCCGTCAAAATCCGTCCAGCCGTTCCGGAGATTACCCGGAACAAGCAGACAGATAGACAAAGAAAAAAATTTAAATATTGTATTTTCGGTACAGGTATCGTATATAAATTCATATCTATTCAGTAAAACAAAAAAAAAAATTGACATTACAAACAGAAACTCCCAATTTTATTTATTAGCATAGATAATTAACAAAGTCAGTGTGGAATTGTGGTCGCCTATTACATCAATATAATAATTAAAAAATATATCATCGAAATTCATACATATACCAGTTACTAAGTAAAGCATTGATTAGAATGACAACTGTCATCGTTCATTAATTAAATTTGTAATTTTTTTACCAAAAAAATAATCCTCTATTATGTTTCGTACTATAAGTGCTCATATAAACTATTATATGTAATTAAATGGTAACGTTTTTGGTTGCATTTTTTTTTATTTACAGATAACCATAAATAAACATGAGGAAGACAGCATTTAAATGGAGGAAATAATTTTCTCTCAAATGTTTTATATATACTAATAAATAAAATTGAAGTGTCTGTTTGTAATGTCAAAATTATTTTTTTTTTTTACTAAATAGATATGTATATACGATACCTTCACCAGATAAACAATTATTAAAATTTTTTGTCTGTCTCCCTGTCTGTTTGTTCCGGGTAATCTGGACGGATTTTGACTTTTTTTGGTAGATAGCTGAAGTTACTCCGGGTAATTTACGGTACTTTTAATTTTCGAAAATAATTAGGATTCCGCGTTAAATAAATTAAAACACAGTGATAAACACATGAAACGCGGGCGCAGTCGCAGGCACACAGCTAGCTTATGAATAATTGTAAATGAATAATACCTGTAATGGTGGTAATCTCGCGGCGTATTCATCTGGCGCATGGGAAGATGCCAAAAACGTGCCAAGTTGCACTAGAGCATCTTGGCACTGATCTGCGAGTTTTCCCCACAACTTTCAACTGTGACCCGGGAGGCTCACCGCTGGGTAATAATTCTTCATCACACTCTGTTTCACAAACCATTTAATATGTCAAATCTTATTTGAATATTAGAAAGAAAAAACATAAGAATCTCTTCAAAATCTTAGGTATTTAAATATTTAAAAAAAAAACAAAAGAATATCGTTAAAATTAAAATTTTATTTGAATATACCAAAAAAAAAACAAAAGAATATTTTTAAAATCTTTGAATATTAAAAAAACAAAGTAATATGTTTCAAATCTTATTTAAATATTAGAAAGAAAAAAACAAAAGAATCTCTTCAAAATCTTAGATATTTAAATATTTAAAAAAAAACAAAAGAATATCGTTAAAATCTTATTTGAATATACCAAAAAAAACAAAAGATATTTTTCAAATCTTTGAATATTCAAAAAAAACAAGGTAATATATTTCGAATCTTATTTGAATATTTAAAAAAAAACAAGAGAATATCTCCTCAAACTATACAAACCTTTCCAAACACAACAATGTCTTTGTTGCGCTGATAATATACACAAAGCGATATCCAAATTATTACCAACTATAGCTTCTTTCAGTCTGGCTGACGATCTTCTAGTGTTACGAACTTGTGAAAAATATCCAGCCTGTAAATTTACATTACTTTTTTACATTCACACAAGAAAAAAAACACCTGTAAATAAGATTACGTGGATTTAAGTTTTTACCTCTCCTTTAAGTAATTCACCTCCAGCCATGGCTTCTAATTGTTCGGTTGTCATTTCCTCGGCTGCTTCGATACCGGCCATTTTTTGGACAATTTCTTTCAGAATTATTAAATCTTGGCTGCGAGTGTAATGTTTAATTAGTTTTTTTTTTTTTTAATTTTGACACTGCATTGCAAGTTATAGTAGAACGATATCAATAATTTGTTTATGTCAAAATCAATGGGGAACTATATTGCAAATAGTACTTCGAAAACGGTAGATATCGCCTCCTGTTCATTTAAAAAAAATGGCACAAAATATTAAATTACAGCTTTTACTTTGTTTAGGCTCAGTGCTTTAACCACAATCTCACCTGATGTTAAGTGACGATGTGGTGCAGGATGATAAACACACTAAGCCTATTGGTTCTCGAGTGATGCTGCCGGGACACACCTATTGGTATTTGGCGACAGGTTTTCAAACTTGAGGGTGGTAGCTACCCAGGAGGACACACCCAACCATAATGCTATAGTATCCTTCACCGAACGCTCAGGCTGATTTTAGAATCAGATAGGTGGGTTTGAACCCGCATCCATTGACGCGGAATTCGACCGCACTATCCCCTGCGCCATTATCGATTCAAAATTCACATGGATCTTTTTATTGAATACACCTGGAAGAAATAATATTTCAACATAATATACATTATATATAAATGGAAATAACTGACCTCTGTTGAGCTTTGAGTCTGTTGGCGACAAACTGTAAGAGACCTGTAAGCTCTATATTATGCTTTTTAAATGCTGCACCGGCAAAGGCGGCGAGCGCTTGCAGCCACGCGGGGTGCAGCCATCGCGCCCCCAACGCTTCCACCAAACAGTAACCTAGGACATCTAACGATAACGACGTCAAGTACTTCAAAGATTCCACCACGGGCCCGATCAAATTGTCGTACGTTTGAATCTGTACAAAAAGAAACATTTTTGTTAATGCGAGTAGTTTTAACTATTTTTCTGTCCTTATCGTCAATTATTCATATCATTAGAATCTCTTAAATGTTCAATAGTATAGTATTTGCAAATAATAAGCTCGTAGTAATTTTTTTCAACACAGTTCAACGTTTACCCTTTTTACCATTTTTCATAAACAACACAATATAACAAAGTAAACAAAGTAACAAAATATTATTCCAAAACCTTACTTAAGTCTTTCAACATTAAACTTATAAACCAAATAACAAACACATAAACGGGGAGACATTGCCTTTAACTTAAGAATATCAGCTTCGCATAAGAACATTCATACCTCATTGATATTTCATCTCAGTGAAATAATAAAAAAAGCTATTGGGGTTAAAATATAGTATTAAAAATAAAAACTACAAACAGCAAAAAAAGCAATTGAAAGTATTACTATATTCAAGCACAGCTTACCTGTAATAGCATATAGTCGAAAAGAAAAGCCGGTGCAGCATGAGATAGTTTCCCAATGAGACGGCCTTGCGGTTTGATGTTCTCTTTTGATACGCGTTTCATGATATGCTTGATCCTTTGAAGTGAATGACCGCGGACACGCATCAAGGATGGTATTCGTTCACCGGATTCATTCTTCCAACGTGCATATAAACAATATCTGAAATATGACCTTCAGATGTGAATTGAGACTGGGTTTTTTAGACTAACTCGTTCAGCACTTTGACTACAATATCACTTGATATTAAGAGGGCGGCATGCGGTCGGAAAAAAGTAGGTATTTCAGAAATCGATTGCTATCGCGTTGTACCCCAAAGAAAGAATTATATAACTCGAAAGAGACAACTGCAACTCGGGCCGATTTAACTATGCAAAACAGACGAAAACATCACTTCGTAGTACTCTGTTTCCTCCTTCAAAACTGAACAAATTTTTAATTTTCTTTCGGTTTTAGAATAATAAATACATTGGCTATGCCTCTACGTTTTGCTTTTTTTTATCTTTATCCATCAAAATTTGTTTGACAAAAGTCTGAAAATGACGGTAAAAATCGAGCATTTTTTTCATTTTCAAAGGCTTCGAGTATCTATAATAACTAATTTATGGAAAGAATCAAAACGTACGTACATGGCGGTTGTGGATGATGTATTATTTGCTATAAAAATATTTACCATAATGCTATTATCCAGGGAGGGAACAGGGGACTGCGTTTGTATGGAATAAATACCGCTAGGATATATTAAAAAAAATCAAATAAAAAATATCTTTAGGCATTCAATTTAGGCCATAAGAAGGCACTTATGAACGTCAAAAACACTACCACCGGTTCGGAAAACAACCCAGTCGAGAAGAGCCGGCAAAATCCTCTTAAATTACGATATTAAGGGCGGCCTATGTTCAACAGTGGACGTCTTATTGTTGAATGAATGAATGAAATATGTATACAAGTAACGAACAAACAGACAGATAAATGATGTCTTTTTTCAAATGTATGGATTTTAACGGCGGCTTTAACGTTGCTTTAACAGCAGTAGCAATTTCTTCGCACTTCGATAACATATCTGAATGTGCCCGCAAGTCGACTGATAACATTGGTCGCATCATGGTAACATGGACGCGATCGAGTCCGCGCGTCTGTTAGGGCTCTTATGTTTGCAACACACAGCGAACGGATCAGGACGATAGCGTGATTTTACAATAGACGTGCTCTATAGAAACATCGCGCTGGCGTCCCGACCCGCCCGCTGTGTATTAGAGAACCATTAATGATTAATTTGCATTCATAGACAGTATGAACATTTATAGACAAATTTTCCATGTTTGCGTAAGTGAATTGAAGGGGTGTGCACTTTTACTGTAGAAGATCTCTAAGTCCTCACCTGTATGGGAAATAATTATTTACCTGCATTGATATGGATATAATTTCAAAAGGGTGTAAACTTCTTCAGCCATGCAGCAGTTACCATCCATCAGAGTGAGAGCTGGTAGAATTGCCGCATCTAATACGGTTTGCCTCATGATGTAAAGGATCCCCTCTCATTGAGCGTGCTGTTCTTAATATTCTAATAATCTGAATTTTCAAACAAATATCGATGTTCATATCTTTCAATAATGCTCATGGAAATAGAACATTAATAAAATAACGATTTAAAATAAATATTTCATACAAAAGATAGACATGACGGCTAAACTCATTCAATTAGAAGGACACCATTGACTAATTATGACAAGGCAGAGTGCTAAAAGTTAACTTACATAAATAAATTTTATATCTGGATGCTTAAAACTAATTGATATTATTAATAATTACATTTAATTTATACTATTAATGAATACAAGTTCTTTAAGCCCAATTTTGCATTTTTTTTTTAAATATTTAAACAGCACTCTAAAAATGTGGCAGCCCTTTGCCAGGACTTCCCAAAGTTTATGTGATAAATCAATAGAAAAAATGATATTAGTATTATTATAAGAACATAAAAATAAGACATAAATTTATAAGCTTTGCAAGGGTTCATTCATCAATTATGAATAAAAAGTTATTAATAAAACGTTATTTAATAAATGAATACTTACTTTGTACATCAATATAGGATCATAGTGAAGAGACGGACCTAATAATATTAATGCTGGTATGACAGTTTCCTTCATATCATCAAATGATTTACATGGTGAAGGAGCTAAATTTGATTGCAACGGAGGTATAATTTTTCCAATTATTTTAGGGGCAACAAGGCATTGACTGAAAAATAAATTACCCTTTAAAATTTACAAACAAATTATTTTACAACAAATATTTATAACTATTCGAGATGCACCAAAAATGAATGAATTCTATCTCCGCATTCTAAAAATGTGTGATTAACAATTAATCTATTGCAAAACAAACATTATAGTTGTTTTATGTGTGGGAACTATAAGTTAATAGCAGTACAAATAATAAATTCCGAAACATAATAATGTGACAAATTTAGGACATATTAAAAAAAAACAATTAGTGCAGATACATATAGTCTAGTCAACAAGTTCAAAAACGTGATAAATAGAGACAAAGGTCCTAAAAATATGAGCGATAGCTCATTCGATTCGTAATCACCTCTAGAAAAAAATTTTTGAAGGATTTTGGGGCAGGTAAAAAATTGCAATTGTTATTAACAAAATAAGATGAAAAAAATTTATTAATTTGTTAATTATGATTTTTTATAACTATTGCAAAATGAAATATCTAAAAGTTGTTGATAATTTTTTTTTTCAATTAATATTTAGCTATACCTTTCAAATTTCAAATTTTTAAAATGTCATTTTATGTTATAAAAAATTATTTCTTTTGATAAACTCTCTTTAGCGGCAGCGCACGCAAGCAGTAACAGCAGGGCGGAGCCCTATTTTCAACTTCAAATTAAAATTATAAACAATGGAGATAGAGTTTCGGGAGTCGAGACTTTTTTATCGGAAATTTCCTCCTCTTTAACGAACTTTTTTCAAAATTGCTTAAATGTTAATATTTTTTGAGTTATTAACGAAAAACTAAATATCGTTTTTTTTTTCATCTTATTTTGTTAATAACAATTGCAATTTTTTACCCGCCCCAAAATCCTTCAAAAACATTTTTCTAGAGGTGATTCCGAATCGAATGAGCTATCGCTCATATTTTTAGGACCTTTATCTTTATTTATTACGTTTTTGAACTTGTTGACTAGACTACATAATACTTATCATAACGCGTGAAGGTTTATCAAAACACAAATAAGATGTCTTCTGGTTGACATGCAAATAATAAATGACTAAATGCAAAATAAGTACAAAGTAAAATTGCAGTTGAATTTCAGTTTCAATATCTCTATAATTCCTTTTTGGTACATATCTACTATTCATAAAACACATAATATGTTAAAAAATTATGAGATTAATAAATAAATAATAACCTTCTATAAAGTGGTTCAACTAGCGCATGTAACATTCCGCAAAGCGCTTTAGCTGGTCGTTGCGGCATACTCGTTGTCGGTAAACGACTGAACAGAGCTGCGAATTCTCGCCAAGCAGTCACTTTCAACAAGGTCTCACATAAGACAAGTTTCTGATTGCTCCAATACTCCTAATAAATATAATATATGAGTTGTATAGAATTATAGATGGCTATCTACAATCGACAACAAAAAAAATAGTTATTTTTAAACATTGTGCTACTAACTTCATATTGCTATATAAGTTAACTCTACCAATAGATTAGAATACAGTTTATACATCAACATTAATCAAAATTAAACCAGTTTGCCAAAAATGAGTTGAAGTGTTAGATAGCCGCGTTTGATTCTATACGACTCATATATATTTATTTAATCCTATATACATAACCAGCATTATTAAATCCAGGTAATATTAAATCTAATATATTTAATCTAGGTAAAAAATCACAGAACACATTACCTGTGGGTCAGGTTTTTCCTCCACAAATACTATAGGGCCATTTGCTTGTGGCCCTTTAGTCGATACTATATTTAATTTTTTTATATAATTTTGGACAGTTTTAAATTCTTTATCTGCTTCTGAAGCTATGATAGAATCGTCAGGACGTAGCTGTAAAAATTTAAACAGTTCAGCGTATAGTACTGATTTTTTTTTAATTTTTAACTAGCTAACGCAAAAAGGTAACTAACTAGCACAAAGGTTACCACAGTGGTACGGATCTCGGCTCACCCTTACCTGAGTGTAAAAAAATTCCACGGAATTTTGAACCTAGCTAGCTACATTTTTATTTAATAAAAAGAAAAGATTCCTTACAGAAACTACGTACCGGCCTGTTAGGGGCCATTCATTAATGACGTAAGAGTCCCCAGGGAGAGGACAGTTAGGAAAATCTATACGTGCCTTTATCTTAGAGGGGGGGGGGGGGGGGGTGGTTTGGGGGCATTTTTAAGTAATATTTTAAAAGCCGAAATTGATTATTAAAAATCTGTTTCTATTTTGGAGGCTGAAGGATTTTCTTCATTCCGTAATGTGCATTTCGATTTACCTTATTTTACAAATTTTTATTGTTTATTAAAATTTTAATATCTTAAATATGTTCATTTTCATCCATATTGAATGTCATAAATTACATTCCGTTCAGGCGACAATTGATTATCAAATCGATCTATCTGTTACTATGAAATTTATTTTCTATAAGGGTAAATTAAAATGAATTAATCATTATTTTAAAAGCATAATTCGCTTATGGCTGATTTAACTGATTTATATTTGTTCAATTTAAAAAACTTACTTTTAACTACAATATTCCAAAGACTAGATAATTATCTAATAATATAAAGATAGTCTATATCTGATTGTAATGATAAAGTATAACCTAAATATTTTGCTAAAGAAATTCTTTGATTTACGTCAAACTGTGAGTTTTAGTGTGACTGATCTTTTTTGTAACGTTTTATTATTCAGAAAAACGATTTTGAATCATATGTAAGAAGAGGAAAGAGGGGGACAGGTTTCGAGGTATCTTATGTATCCTAACATGGGGACGGGGAGTGCAAAATTATCCTTACATAATTAATGAATGGTCCCTAATGTGCAGTGTTGTGCATGTAATGCTTAATACATGTTCTTCAGTTTCACTGTATCGCGCTGAAAGCAGTGTCAATAGCCTCCTCACTTGGGGTAAAACTTTTATAGTATGAATTCTTACATACCCAAGGATAAATATCATCCAATGCTATAATTTGATGCTGTAATAGCAAAGCGATCACAGTCATCAATGGTGGTGGTTCCTTGTAATTCTCTAGAACTTCCATGTTTCCTAACTTAAATCCTAAAACTTCTGAAATTACTTGTGGGTCACCCATGTAACTTTTTATAAGTGGTATGAATAAATGATCTAGATGGGGTCGAGCTTCAAATGATTCTAAAATTATGTCCAAAACTCTATTCGGGTCCAAGTTAAAACAACCTAAAATAAACAGGTTTATTAAATATGCATAGTAGTTATATTATAGAAAATATTATCAAGATCAATTTATACAAATAATACTTCTCTTACCTATAAGGGACTGTATAATTTCTAATAAATTTTTCCATTCTGTATTTTCATTTATGTCTTGATTTAGTTCAACTATTAATTTAGCATATCCCTCACTCTCTTCTCTGAATAAATTGAATTTACGTTGTTTATAACTGAAAAAAAAAAATCACTACAAATTTTGTCCTATAAGAAACTTATGAAAAGGTAAAATTAATTCTAGTTCAAATGACATCTTTATATTTAATTTATTTCTTAATACTATATAGTTTATAATATATAATTTAATAATATAGTTTATTCTAAAGTAAACTGATTTTAAAACTCGAAATCTTTAAATTTTATCTTAAAAAACTCTCTTTCAGCCCTTTAGTGAATTTATTACATGAAATAATGTATTAAAGAAGCTGTGAGGATAATAGTGAATTAATTTGATAAAACAATAATAATTATTTATTTATTTAATTACCACAATGATCTCACAAAGAGTTTTTACACATATATACACACTCACACAATGAGTACTCAATTATACACACTGACACAAATCCCATATGGACACTACATGAAATATATACTGAAGACATTAAAGTAAATCTTTTACTCTGTATTGTTCTTAAGAAAAAACACTGGGTCTTGGGACACAATATATATATTTTTATCAAGGTACAATGAACCCTCTGATCTCGTGTTTTGACTATAACTTAATAAAAATAATCCCTAATATAAACCAAAGAAGTTTTATGAGAATGTTGCTATTAAGATTGACTCACTATCATTGTGGGCTAGAGCTAATTTGACACTCAATACTGTTTATGTTTTATGAAGATAATTGTTTGTGTAACTACTTTAGTGTATAATCTTTTACAAGCTTGCAAAAAAATATTATATTGTTGAAAGATATTGACAACAATATACAACTTATTAAATTTCAAATTGTACCATTTTATAATTCTCAAGAGATTCTCTCAAAGAAACTGACAAAGGGTATTTGTAAGTCATATGAGTAGCCTTAACACAATATTATGATTACATTATGTTCAGGTTATATATTACCCGTGTAAAATACTTTTACAACTGAACATTGCTTGACACATTTGTTGAAGATGTGTCAAACATGTTGGTTTCATTTCATAAAAAATTATATCAGAAAAATATCAAAGTAAAACTAAAAGTTATTACATTTATACATACAGAAAATAGTTGAAATAGAACTATGACTGATTTTTATACTTACTATAACTTAGTCTTAATTTTGATAAATTTAGTATAAAAATTTTTATTCTTCAATGTACCAACATCCTGTAATGTTTCTATTTCCAGTCGCTCTTTTAACAATTTGTCAGACATAAAAGATTCCATCTCCCTTACGATATAGCAGAAGTTAGCTCGTTCTTCACTTTGCATGTCTATACACGTTTCAGCATCCAATACACTAACTACATCCAATATTATGGAAGGAATATCTGCATGCATTACCTGGAAAGAGTTGTTATAATACTATCTATTGATAAATATGAATTTAATAACAGTTGTATTGGGTGATATTTATAAAAGTGAAAATTTCTTTACCAGCATTGAGTGATTCTCAGTAGTGGAAATTTACAGATTCACATTACCAATGCTATGATGTCAGCTGTCAACATGCTACAGTATATCAAGTATAAGATTTACATTTAAGTGCAGGCATCAGAGATAAATAAATAAATTTATACTTACAAAGCCTATCATGTGATTTGATTATGAATAAACTATGAAAACACACATAATTATTGCCCAGAGCACCAATAAATGTAAAAAACAAAACAAATATTATATGTGAAATATTTGATTATTTTAATAATTTCAATTAACAAACTATGAAAATGTAAACATTAAAAAAACAGTTTTTCAAAATAATCAAGGTTTCATAGTGACATTGTACTAATTTTACATATTAATCACCTACTTAGCATATTACTTTATGTTATAAATCATTTATAACTCATTGTATAGTATAATCTAAAACTATTACTTTAAAATGTAAAAGCATTTTAGTGTTTCTTCAAATTTAATATGAAAAATTACAAAGAATTCTACATTATATTTATTTTAGTGATCAACCTGAAAACTCAATTTGATTAAGTAATGAAAAGTGATATCCATTGATGGACTTTTTACTAATATGTCAAACAATAACATTTACTACTTTGTTTCACTTCATTTACTTTTGCACTCCTCTATTTGAGTAACATTAGATATATTTAGAACAATGTAAGTAAACACTTTGTAATTTGTCTATACCAAAGTACGCAACTATTTTTTATTTGGCCCCCTACAATTAATTGATCTAAATATAACATAATAAGCTCTTAATACTTATTCTGCATTTATAAATATGTTGCAAGTTAATTAAACCTCTAATTAATAATGTCAGGAGTGCTTTTTAAGATTCAAGAAATGCTTTGCATCCACATTCTAGAAGTGATAATAATGGTGATATAATACACAGAGTAGAAGTAATAAAATAGATAATCCTAAATTTAAAAACTATATTTGTTTCTCAAGTCATCTCTTGGTATAGGTATATATACATAAAGTACTGAGATATTGCAAGGTAATATATGTTTTAAAATATGGCTGTACTCACCACAATATCCTTGAGAACAGATAAAACGGCATCTTTTTTTAAGTATCCACGTAGTCCACAAAGTAAAAGATCATATATACTTTGTGACATACCAGATAGTTTTCCTGATTTGGTAAATAGTGGGGATTTTTCTTCATCTTTAAGAAACTGAGTTACATATCTTATACTGAAAGGGCAATAAGATAGAACTACAGAAATCTGTATGTATGGGTATTTAGCGAACGATTTTTTTTAACATATACATATTTGGAAAAATAAAATAGTATCTTTTACAAATACAACCAGTAAAGGCTCAAGTTTTACGTAAATGTTAGATAAGAAAATGTATCCTGTAGATAATATCAACATGTGGAAAAGTAAAAAAGGACTCCCTATTTTGCTAACATTACATGAAGCGGCTAACAGTGTAATACTCACAAATACTCCTTTCCTGATTTCTCCCATGATTTGCAATAATCAGATACAAATTTCATAAAGGTTCCCATATTGGAGAATTAGTGAAAACCAATTCCATGCAAATATATCAATAATTACAATACACCACACACCAAGCTGCAGCCATTATTGAATGAATGAATAGATGAATGATATGGTTTTTTGACAAATGACAACCTTGTTTTTGTTAATTTCACAATTTGTCTTTCAATACAAGTTCTTCAAGCTACTCTTGTCAAGTTTTCTACTTTTTAGTAGATTATGAGCTTTGTAGGTCAAAACGGTTTAGTAAAACTATTGAAAATATCAATACATTAATAAAATCACAAACACTCATCGGAAATCTACTGTGTTGAACGAGCAGCGCAGAAGCTATAAATGACTTTTAGAGTTGTGGATAATTTTATTATTTATCTCTGGTTTTGCGCATCAGTAAATTATGTCTTAATAGCAATAACCCGAAGTTTGAGTAAATTTACCAACAAAAGTAATGTTCTTCCCGTATCCAATGCAAAATGTGATAACTACTTTAACTACAGTATATCTACAATAAGTAGCAAATAGTACAAAGTTTCCAAATGATACTTATATATTATAAGTGATGTAAAACTAAAAAAGGGTGTGTATACGTAGTACCTGTTTCATAAGTTGGATTTTATCGACCCTTTCCACTTTTCATTCGATTAACTCTTATGTTTTTTTTTTCCGCTAACAAAAACAAAACACCCTCATTTTTATCCATTCATTTATTGTTATAGATTAGGTACAAATGAAATGTTATATGCCATTTTTCACTCACACCTAAAGAATGTATGAAACGCGGTCGCACAGCTAGTATATGTATTGATAGATAGAGAGATTGGTAAAATGTGTTAGTACATTTCAGTAGTTTTAACGATTCTTGTAGTAAATTTACAGAAAAAAGATTGGTGACGCTCAACGACGTAAGGAAAAATATACAGTTTATAAGTTGAAAACATCACTCATGTTATAAATCCACCCTACTGATATAATCAACGCAAATTATAACTGTTAAAACAAATAATTTATTATGAGTTAAAAGACCGAATCAAAAAGTTTAATTCTTTACACTCAAGAGTTAAAATATGACTATTTTCACGTTACAAAACATGGCAACCCACCAAATGTCAGTTTACTACAGCAAATAAAATATCAAAGTACTAAATTCACAAATCTTTCTACAAAATGCCTGCATATGAATTAGCATTATTATTACGTACAATGCCAAAAATAGAGCTTATAAGCACATTAAAACGTGTTTCTAATGCTATATTTGATCGTGGTGGTATTATAAGAAATATTGAAAACTTAGGCTTTAGACAAATGCCATACAAAACCAGTTCACATGGAGTTGTTCATCGTGAAGCAAACTATTTTATCTTCAAAATAGATACAGCTACACAGTCAGTTGCTGATTTAAAAGAAGAATATAGTAGAGATGTTGATATAATAAGACAAAGAGTGTTCAAAGTACAAGAAGAAAACGATAATAACTGTACACTAGATGAGGAACTACTTCCACCAGCATACCGCGAAGAAGTACAGAAAATGATAGAAGTTGGAAAGACCCAAGTAAATCGGTTTACATATAAATTCAAATACAATTCAGGACTTGATTATTATCCTTTCCAGAAGTAAACTAATCTAGAGGTTATTAAATTGTAGATATTGTTTCATAGTTCGTAGACTTACAAATATTTATCTATCATTAAGGTTTATTAAATGAATGATTTAATATGAGGCATTGTGTGTTATTTCAATCAACAATTAAAATTTATATAAATAAATAAGATTCTTGTAATACCTTGTAATATAATAATCAGATTAATTATCAAACTGATGACGTTTGTAATGTGTGATTTCAAAGTGAAATTATAATATGTAGTATTAACCATTGCCAACTTGAATAGCAGATAAGTTTTTGATTTTATTTGAATATGGAATGTAAGTCATATTTTTATTTAATAATTATTAATTTTATAATTTGAAGTATATTGCTGTGTATCATGTATGCAGTAAAATTTCATAAAAGTATTAGAAGGAATAATTGCTATACCACAAAAAATGTGTTTTCTTTGAGTTCAATGCATGTTACCAAGCGTGATACTATATTAGTTCATATCATCAAAAAAAGAGTACCTTTATTTGGAAGAGTAATTAATAGAGGATCCTCCAATCAACTAAAATTTTGTTCTGAAGTGGAAGAAGTGATAAATAAACAAATAAGTGCAGAACAGCAAGCAGCTCAAGATTATTTGAGTATTGCTGTTTTATTTCTTCAATCAAATATATCTCAACTGGGTGCTGGTGGTTATTTTATGAAAATGTATAATGAAGAATTAAATCACATGCAAAAATTTATACAGTATCAAATTATGCGTGGTGGGAAGCCTATCATTAAGGGTATCAAAGAACCATGTGGACTTGAAAATATTACTTTACTATGTGCATTTAAACAGGCTTTTACAATTGAAAATGATATAACTCGGGTCAGTATGGAACTAGATAATTATCAGTATTATTTCTTAAGGATTTGAGGATTAATTTTCTAGTGCAGGCAATTTTCAATTTACAATAAGAAGCCTAATACTGACTGGGTAATCTATAGGCAAAAGTGAAACAGTTCAAGACCTTTCTACTGTATTTATCAACCAATTTTCTTTATTTATGTTTGGTACTTTGCTTTGCTTTGGTACTTTGTTTGAAAACAGTTTTCAATAATGTTTATGGTCAAATTTCAACAACCTGGCAAACTATATACTTCATTGTTTAGGTAATTTTGATTTTTGTTTTATTTTGATTTTGTTTAATTCAGTCCTGTCTTGTCCCGTCAAAGAGACAGGCATTTTTATTTAAAACTATCAAAATGTGTCGTATCATAGACTCTGATGTCAAACATAGTAATTCTCATATATCTTCAATGTACAGATTTCGTCCCAATAGCCTTTTATTATAAGTATAGATTATCTATGTCCCTGTAATGTCTCAGAACAGTCCAAATTATTAAAAATAAGTATAGCCCCATCTATGAATATTTGTCAAAAATACATATACTATTTGCTTATGAAATTACCATTCATAATACTTGGACTCCCATGTCATCATAAATAAACAAAACATGAACCATCCAACAGTATAATAGTAGAAATAATATTGTTCTGCCTTATATTCATACCTGTTGATATTATAATTGAAGTTCAGTTCACTGCTTTCATAAAATGATTCCCCTAGATGATTGTATGAAAATTGAATATCAAATGTTTTCTCATTTATTAGATTGTTATTTATATATTTATTTTAGATATTATGTTATTTATTTCCATCATCCATTAATTTTTGTTCTCAAATAAGACTAAAACGCATTTACTTACAAACGTTTCTTTCATACTAAAGTTGCCGCATTTCATTCAAATTACTATAACTTTTGATAGAGTGCACTGATTGTAATGAAATAAAGTTTTGATGTTACTCCGAAGTATGCTTTATAATTATATTTTTGAATTTTTGATACCTGCACTAACAAGCAGACAGACATTTCTAAAAGTGATAGAAATGTGTTTAATTACCTATTTTTAGTCCCTTGCAATAATTCTTTCACAACAATCAGATATGTACAGACACGTGAATTTTACAATTTTATTATTAGTATAGATAGGCAAGTTTTATTAATTATTTCTTTTTTAATCTCATAAACCATATTAGAATTAGTCCAGTTTTATTTTTTTATGAAATTGGGGGCAAACGAGCAGGTGGGTCACCTGATGGTAAGCGATCACCGTGCATGGACACCCACAACACCAGAGGAATCGCAGGTGCATAGCTTGCATTTGAGGTATGAGTAGGCTCTCTTCTTAAAGGTTCCCAAGTCGTATCGGTCCGGAAATACCGCTGGCGCAAGTTGGTTCCACAACATAGTTATGCAAAGAAAAAAATTCCACGCGAAACGCAATGGCGTGGATCGCCATTCATGCAGATGGTGAGGGTGGAATTTAAATTTATGGCGCGTTGTACTGTGGTGGAATCCAGCAGCAGGTATTAATCCAAACAATTTCTCGGAACACTCCCCATGGTAAATTTTATAAAAAATGTAAAGAGATCCCAAGTCTCTTCGCAATGCCAGTGGATCACGTCGATCGGAAAAAATCGGTTTTTGACAATTCGAGACGCTCTGTGTTGAATGTGGTCGAATGGAAGAAGCTGGAACTGGGGTGCCCCTGCCCAGAGATGAGAACAGTATTCCATATGAGGTAGGACCTGAGCTTTCTGGAGTTTAAGACAATGGTTCGACGTGAAATACTGTCACGCTCTATTGAACACACCGAGCTTTTTGGAAGCCAATTTGGTGAGGTCATAGAATCATAGAAGACCTTAGAAAAAGACCATAGAACTGAACGTCACTCCAAATGTCAACTCCAAGAATTCCGATACTGAGCGAAGAACCTAAGCGAGCGCTTTCGAACTGATGGGACTTGTTACTTGGTGGGTTCCTGTTTCTCCAACTAGACATATTTGCAGTCCGTTGTACGTGCAGGATTGGCCAGCTATTCAAGTCAGCCCAGCTTCTTTCAGAAGCGCAGAAGCCTCCTAGGGCTATCACAGGCTTCCTGGTGCGACCTCGTTTCCTTGGGGATTTTTGCCCGTTGGTTGACTACTCCCGTGCATTCCAGAATCACGTGGGCAGCAGTCTGTTGTTCTTCCAGACATCCCCTACACTTGGGACTATCTGTAAGACCTATAGTAAATAAATGTTTAATAAGTGAGCAATGTCCCGTCATTGCATCCACTACTAGGCGAAGATCAGTGCGAGATAAGCTGAACTGTCTCCGGACAAGCTCCGTGAAATTTCCGGAACAGCTTGTTTAGACTGTCTACAGTCTAGAGGTGTTAGCCCATCTCTCACTATGAGTGCTGTGGGTATATTGACGCAACCATGATCTAAAAGTACTGTAAGAGAAAGATATGGCACAGTGCCTGCCACTGTTGTCGTTGAACCGCTTTTTGCCAGTTCGTCTTCTGCGTCTTTACCCATTGATCCACCCTTTATCTATTGTAGGATGACCCTATTGATTGCCGCTATGCGTTGCAGTGCAAGATTCGTAAATGAAGCCTGTTGTGATGGAAGTACTCTCAAGCGCTTGAAGTACGGCCTTACTACATAACATAACATAAGTTTACGTCTGTTATCCCCGAAGGGTTAGGCAGAGGTGAAATAGCGAACTACACCACCCACATTTTGCCCAGCTTAGCTCCGTCCCAGATGTGACAGGGGGCGAGCCTGTCGCCATATCGGGCACAAATTCCAGACTCCCGGATGATACTGAGTAGCGGCGGTGAGTACGGGCTTACTACCAGAGAGAATTCCGATACCAAAGTCCTTTATCTCCCGTTTGAAGATTGCATTTGCTGCTTGGTTGATAGCGACACATTCACATTGGAATATGGTGCTATGCATTTACGCACTACCCTTACCTATTGCATTAGTAAGACCGAAGTCCCCCAATGCAATAGGTAAGGGGGCGCGGAGGGACGTCTCAGCGCCAGTGTGGGACTCGCCCGGACGTGAAGCGTCCGGAAATACCCACTAAACCCCCTGGGGCCGTCTGTCGCATTTGGGATGGGGACGACACGGGATGGCTTGCGCAAGCACCGCGTCGCCCCCTGCACACGTCGCTCCCTGCGAGCTATGGTTATCCAACCCTGTAGATAGCTCGATATTGAGATCTTGCAAGAATACTCCTGCACCTGTTCCAGATTTCATCTTGGATCTATCTGTGTAGATGTGTTGCTCAAAGGTAATCTGATCATCTTTTATATCTTTCCTAAGATGTATTTTATATATCCTGTCGAATATCAATATCTTAGGGATCTTGTCGCATGGGGAACCGAAGGGAGACGACAAAGGGTTTCGCAGTAAAGACGCAAACTTGTGCCTTCAGGGTATTATTTTGTTTAAAATATTATTGAAGAGTGTAAATATACCTATTAATTATCCCAACAGAATATATTCAACTTAACTACATATAGTTACTTTTTATTTATCTACATATTATTTTCTTGGAAGTTACATGTAAAAACGAGTATTATTTTATTCACTTCAAAGTCCATAAACTACTTCTGGTTTTTCTATTTTTCTTATATATACAGTCATAAAAAAACTAGTTTACTGTGTTTTGTATTTGTAGTAAAATATAAATAGTTTGGCTTAAACAGTTTTGCTTAAACTCAAATTGGAAATAATTTGCAGATCTTATTATTCGCTCATAAGCTAAGATTTAATTTAACATTAATATCTTGCTTTTGATTTTATGGTTAACCTATATTTTTCCTTTAGCTCTTGGAAAACTTAGTGTGTGTTGCTGATTCTGTCAAAGATTATCAATGCTCAGATTTTGTCACTTCAATTTTTCTTCGTGAACAACGTCTCACATTAAATAAATTAGCTCATCATATTACGAAGCTATCAAGGGTTGGTAATGATGAACACGCATTATATCATTATGACTTGCATCTATCTAATAGTTGTTACGTGAATAAATTGAAACCTAAATTAAAAGGAATATGAATTAAAGAAATGTTTTATTTCGCATTAGTTGACGTAGCACTTAAGTGCCTTTGGAGCCACGTGAAAGTATTTCTATAATGTCATTAGACTGATTCTCCTGTAAAAACTTCCGTAATAAAGCCACGTCATTATTGAACTTGTTTCCGTGTAGAGACAACACATGCCAGTCCATATACCATTGTACTATAGCTTCTGTAAAGAAAAATTGTACAAACATATATAAAAACACGAAAACTAATAAGTAATCATCAGTCAGAACTCGCGTTCACCCTTATCAGCAAAAATAAGCTAAGAATAAAGCTCCCGCTCCCCCATGAATGCTTACGTAATATTCTAAATGCATTTTGTACTGTTTTTCCTAAAAGAGATGATCTGTGGAGAAACCGTTCTACTAAAATTGGTGTTCTTTTTCAATTAGTCAATCAGTTTCGTCTGGCCCGGATCTAGGAGGGTGGCCAAACCGGAACATTTGCCCCGGGCGCCAGTTTCAGGAGGCGCCAAAATCGTAATATAATATGATTAAAAATAAACTTGCTCCTAGCATACGGAAACCTTGTTGTAAATTAAAATGTACACAGACAAATAATATGCCAACAACCGTTACACATTTGTGACTTTTTTAAAGTGATTTATTTTAAATGCTGGTGAGAGAACCGCCACCATAAACTTCTTCCTCGGTTCAAAAACATCGTAGATCCTCTGCTGAGTTTTGTTGGAAAGCGTCACAGTTTTATATAAGTACAGCATTTAAGAACTACTTTTAAGAAGTTTATGGAGGTGCGTATTTATATCGTATCGCCAAGATGCATTTCAGTAAATCAGCGTAAGAATGACGACTGTCGGCACAATTTCATCGTTAGAGTAGTAATTTTAAATATCATTATTGATTACTTTAGTTTGAATATATTTGTAACTCACCAACGAAGTCATTAAAATAGGATTTAGATAATTCGTCAGCTTTACACGTCCAAACTCTAGTATATTCCTCACATAGTGAAGGAGTTTCATTATTAGCTACGTTTGAATCGAGATCTAAATAACTGAAACATTAAACTCATTAATAACCTTTGTAAGAAAAACCTTTGGGGTTATTCAAGTATTACGTAGGCAAAATTTTAGACATAATTGACCCACCCCACTATGTAACTCCCCTATGTCAGAAATCTATACCAATAAATAAAATTTAAGCATTTGTTTGTAATTTCAAAATTATAACTTTTTACTCAATACAAACCTATACGAAAAACACAATTTTTAAATTTTTTATCTTCAGTCTGTTTGTTTGGACTAATCTCCGGAACGGTTGGACCGATTTTGGGGAAACTTTTCTGGCAGATAACTGAAGTTTAAATTTTTTGAAAATAATTAAGGATCCGTGTAAAAACATTAAAACTCATGAAATTATGTAGAAAATACGATTCAATGGACAGGACCATCAAAACATTTAAAAACTATAGATTACGCAGTGATGAATTTATGAATTGCGGGTGGAGCCCCGGATACACATCTAGTTTAATATAATATTAGGTAGAGCTTTAATATTGTATATCGTGACGACATACAATAAAAGGACCTTCTAAGATAGTGTTAATCCACTATCACTCTACAGGTTGACTTACTTTAGAGCATTTTTCAAAACAATATCTTTGTTCTTATTATATTCAAGTGTGAATTGATCCTCTATTTGTTTAAATGATTTTACACAATAATCATCTGGAATATCTGAAATTGAGAATTAATGTTATTAGTATAGACTTAGTAAGGCGTGGCCGTGTATTCATAAGATTATTGTCTTGCTCCGCCACTGGTTATTGGCTATGTATATTCTAATCATTTCGATCATATGATTAGTATAATAACTAGGTACAGACCGCAATCTATTTCCACGCGAATTCCTTTTTCGATTGAACAACTGGATACAATATTCCTTAAAACTGCAATGGTAGCTATATTATCAGATTTAAAAGTTGCCAAACCACGTCTGAAATAATGAATGTTAATTATTATTTTATACTGTATAGGCACACCGCTTTGACTACAATCTCAATTGATGTGAATTGACGATGTTGCCCAGGATAGCAAACAAACTGAGCCTAGAGGTACTGGCTCTCAAGTGATGCTGCACAATACACAAATTGGTGTTTGGGGACAGGTTTTTAATCTTAAAGGTGGTAGCTACCCAGGTGGAGATTATTGGGAAATCACGATCGTTTCCTTCATCGAAAGATCAGGCACGTTATAGATTTGGACTGGTGGATTTGAACTTACGTCCTTCAACGCGGACTTTGACTCCACTAACTGAGCCAAGATCGCTTTAATAGATTTTTACTTATAAATAATATTTTATAAAATTCATATAAGTATACCCACTGATATGTACAAATAAGTAATGTTCCCAAGAGAGTGTGAAAACGGGCAAAATGTATTTTTGTGGCAGGTCTCGGTAGTTCTCCTGATAAAGCATGTGATAACCACGAAGTCATTTCCGCTACAGAGAAAGTTCCAGATGCACGTAATTCACAGCAACATCTGCCACATACATATTTTAAATTTAATAAACATTCGCTTCTAACACTATTCTGGATTTTTTGTATCAGTATTTCAAAGGTCATAATAGCTATTTTTTATCTTACTGACGCTGTTGACTGGAAGGGACTTAACAGCTTCACCGAACTTTGAGGCGAGCGCTTAAAACGCTCAGCCTAGGAATGGTAGCTAGCACAAGGGCATCAAAATGGCACGATCCTCGGCTTGAGCTCGTACCCGTGATAAAAATTCCACTAATTTGCCTAAATTGCTAAAAAAAAATTGCCCTAGCTAACTGAACAGTCATTAAACCTATAAAGTAATAAAGGTCCCTTACAGTGTGCAGTATGATGCGTGTTATTGCTCTAGTACATGAAGTGTTATTGTATCGCGCTGACAGCGGCTACAAGAGCTTCCCCAGATGGGGTTCGAAGCACGTCTTGTGCACCTGCCCGAAAGGGACCCGGAGTCATAATAGCTGTATTTTTCAGAAAGTGGCAAACTAGTCTGCCTAATATAAAACAGTCGATGTTGCCTATGGACACATAAGTCCGGGAGGAAACTCCTCTGGAATTTTACTATTTAGAAAATTATATAATAATAACAATAAGTTATATCGGAATCGCTCTCAAGCAAAATAATCTCATTTTTTTCTGCCTGTCTATCTATATGTTTGTATCTCTGAATAAACTTAAAATAAAAAAAGGAGTTGATCGGTTTGAATAAAATTTGTTGTACGGCAAGCTTGTGTCGTTCGGTAACTGATAGGATATGTGTATATTAAAAAAGAATTAGGATATGCCACATTTAATCAAGATGAAAAAGGTAGACGAAGACGCAGGCACCCTCTAGTTATACAATAACAATCCAAAATACCTACATTAATGAAATACAGAATAGTAAATAATGATTAGTGGATTTTAACTGTAACTCTTGCTTGCTTGCTGGGTAAATAAAAAATACACACCTTTTTTGAATTTCATATTCGAAGTCGTCATTCTCATATTGAGAATATTGGGGCAAAATGGGTAGATTTATTGTTATAAGCCGTGCGACTCGTGGGGCGCCAGCTGGCATAACGTAAATGAGGACACGTGTGGATTCCAGCTTCGACGCTGCAGAGGTATCCTTAATATTGCGTAAACGTATCCAAACACGTCTCGTACCCATTTGACACCTTACAGTAGTTAGGAAATCCGATAACATTTCCTAATTATACAAAGTAAAACCAAACTCTTTTATTATTATTTTAGTGATTAAAAATCGTATTATATAGATTTTATAAGATATATTATTTACCTGAGACGAGCATATGCTAAGAACGGCGGCACTATCTGTCAGCATATCAAGTTGTTTGCTACAATAAACAAACAGCATATCTAGAGTTACAGCAGAAGTAACACTAACTTCTTGCCAGCCATCACGTTGCGCTTCCAGTAACTACAATGAATGAAAATGATAAATAACGTAGCTTAAGCTAAAATCCATAAAAAGACATAAGGTATTTTCATAAATGTTCTGCAGCGAAGTAATTTACCTACCTCATATTGTATGTCTAACAACGGTGGGTGTGAATACCCCGCATGTAATGAACGAGTGCTACGTTGATACTTTTCACGTTCATTTGCAGTCTGTTTTTCAAGACGAGTAATTTCCAATCTGCCGATATAAAATAAAATAAAACGCTATAGTTTCACGTGAAGACGCGCGTCTTAGTTTTCACACAGAATACTTTGATACTGAAGAGTAGGTTAAATAGTAACAGGGCTACATACGAGTATAGTTCAAAATATGAACAAAATATTAATAAATCGGTACTCAAGTTTAGCACGTCGAGCTGATAAATTTTCATGAGGCATCTTTCCATGGCCCGTTCCGGAAAGTAAATGATTTGATCTGAGTGAGAATATTCTTCCTGAAAAAGTAGCCACCAGCAATTCATTTTCGTCAATGCTGATATTACCACCAGCGACAGATGTTATGGGTTCCCCACAAAACTGTAAAAATCTTTTTATTAATCGTGCACAAATTGTATAATTAATTCTATTATACTATTACGTACGTAGGTGAATTTCAGTCGGGGTTTTTCAATGAGATTATTCAAATCGACAAGATACAACTGAACGGAACCATCGTGTCTGCCAACAGCCAGATGGGCGGCACTATTGTTGATGAACCAACCCAGACAGACTACCGATCCCAAATCTCTTCCTTCCACAAGGCACTTACTGGATACTGTAGATCTGTTTGTCAAAGGTTTAAGTAAAAACGATTAGTAGGATATAAATTATAAATAATACATTAGTTTCAAGTTTTGACTATTATGTAGTTTTAAGGATAGAAAATTAAAAGAAGGCTAAAGAAAGTATAGATGGAGTGTGTAAGAAATTATATCAAAGAAAAAGGAGTATATGAAGAGATGACGGCCGGCAGGGACGTATAGAAGAAGAAAACAAACTGTGCCGACCCCAAGTGATTTGGGAATAGGGCATGAAAAAATGATGTAGTTTCACTGTTAAGTTTATGTACGAAATTTTACCTGCAGTCAGAATGTGTCTGAAAAGGCATTTTTGGGTGTGCTAGTCGCGAACTTATGTATGGTTGTGAGTACTGAATCGGGCAGAGGAAACATAAAAGCAATTTTAATGCAGTAGAGATGAGAAGTCTAAGGAGTATACCTGGTATGAGAATGATAGATAAAGTAGATAAGGGAACGTTGTGGTGTAGTAGAGGATGTAGTGACAAAGGAAACGGATGCTTATTTGATTTCGACATGTAAAGAGTATGGATGAAAGAAGATTGACAAAATAAATTTACAAGGCGAGTGTGACTGGCCAAGCTGGTAAGGGTCATCCTAGACGAACGTATCTTGACCAGATCGAGGACGTTCCGAAGAAAAGCCGCGGTCAAGTACAAGTACAAGTACCCCTAACCCAAAAACATGTAGGAAAGTAGAAGAAGCGAAGGATATGTGACAGGATCATAGCATGTGGAAGGATCTAGTGTCTGCCTACATTTATGGTATGTTTTTGTCAAAGACAAGCAAATAAAATAATATCTTTACTTATCAAACTTACTCTTCATAAGTAATTAGGCCAATAGATCCATCACCAGCACCATAAAATGCGTAAACATCTGCAGTGTGAGTCAAAGGGGGTGCTGATAGACGACATGGACCGGCGTTTATAACTGTACGAGCCAATAACTGGCCGTTTTCCAAAACGCATACCCCTTTGTTTGCAACGATGATTAGTAAACGTATTCGTTTCGTCTATAGTTTATTTAAATGAAACATACAATTAATTATAAAATATTGTTAAGTTTAAGTAATCATAATTTTGTGAATCATTAATTTTATGCAATGACTATATAAGTTTTAACCATTTTAATGGGTACTGTTTAAGTATAAGTTTAAGAGTATGTGTAATGTTCACAGAAAAAAAATTGAAATAGAAAGTTTAACCTTCGTATAAAGCAAGGAATATTTATTTATCATCTAACATTTTATAGACACAACACATCCATACAGTTGTTACAAATTTTATTAAATCTCATAATTAAACGTTATCACCCCATTACTATATAAATTCAACTATTCATAGATACAATTTTGCTATATTATTAGGTATAATAATCTTTGCATTGTATAATTCGCTTTACGACTATAATGACCTGCCAAACAACCAGTTGTCCGCAGGAGCCAAAAATATGCCCTTAAACTATTTCAAATTTCGCGGACGATGCATCGCCTCGCATCCAATAGATTGCTCCTTTAGTAGCTTTGAACGAATTATTCCTAGGATTATCGAAATTACGAAGAAGATGCAAAAATTGTATGTTAATTGAATATTACTACTGAGTTTTTAAGTTTATTTTTGGTACTGATTCAGTCTCTTTTTTTCTTGTTTATCGTTATAAGTGGTTCCGAGGTTTTGAGAAAGGGTAAAAACAATTTTGGAAACCACTGTGCTATAGTGTAAAAAATACAAAACAGGTACCAAGTGCGATTTGTTAGTTTTACACCTAAGTATATGCGTACAAGTATTTTGGAAGTAGCACTGTGTTATATAAGAGGCAGTTAATGGAACCGTTTAATTTAGAACGATATAATTTAAATGTAAATTTCCTATCTGTTTTTTTGGATGCGGAAAATGCTCCATACGATTTTGCTAACAAATGTACCTAAGTTTAAAGATTTTATTAGAGTGATCCTTGTCACGATTCTTCGGATAGATAAAAATGGTGTTTTAATAATAGATAATTTAGTTTAGAAATAAGAATATAGTGCAACTGTGAGTTACTAACGTTTGGTGTTGCATAGGCAGCGATGTCAAGAACTCTATCTTCACATACATATGAATAATTTTCGGACAGGTCTCTATAAAAAGTGACCGTACGGCCACTGCAAAGTATTAAATCACTTCCAAGAACACACCTGTGAAATAGAATCACAATTCTTAAAGTTTTTATTTAACTGTCTAAAAGATATTAGTTTGTCAGAGTTGTATTTACATGGATGTGATCGTATCAGACAGAGCTGTTTCGACGCTTAGAAATACTTTGCCTTTTTTTGTGTACCCTTTGACTTCGTTACCAGAAGCTGCAAATATTTTGTCGGTTTGTGCTCCTGCAAAATTTTATCATTATGTTTATTTATTTATGCACACTGTACACTTACCTTCATACGCCTCATCTCATTTAAGACTGGCCAAATCAACAAATGTTAGCACAAAATACAAATGATATGCCTAGGATGGATTATTTATACCTATATCTGGGTATACCTATAATTGTATTATATCTCTAGATTGTTAAGTGTTGCAAAGAACACGATGGTGATAATTTTTATATCGACCTCTTGAACTATTATCGTTATAAGTTTTTCCACGTATTATCATATCCCTATATACGAGTATATAACTACTGAAATCGCTTGTATAGTGTATGTGGTATGGTGACTAATAGTTGAGGGAGCTCTTGAGAGTAAAGCTTAAAGTAAACTTAGAGTAAATATTATATTCAGAGTCAAAGTTAATTGCAAAGTTAACGCAAAGTCTATCTCTCCGTTAGTTGGCTTAAAAATCAGAACTACGAAACCGATTTACATGATAATTCTCTTAAACCATATGTATATTATGTGGTAAGGCTTTTGTTTATATTTTGTTGCGTTAAAGAATATTTATGGGTATATGAGAAAAGTAATCAGAATCAATAGAAAGAAGACTTCACAAAAATGAACATAATCATATTCCTTCTTAAAAAAAAGGCAACCTCTATCTGTTTGTCTGTCCGTTAGTAGAAGCGAGCGCAGCCGCGCGAACATAGCTAGTTTGCAACAAAATTGCTCTACATATATAGTTTTATAATAAATTTAAACTAAGCATATTTATTTGTCTGTTTTTTTTTTATTAACCCCCTACGCATCTCGACCTTTTTTTCCAATTTAACAATCTTAATTGCTATTCGTGCCTATTTATTCCTTTTGCGATCACCTCATGCACATATTTCAGCAGATGTTTCCGGGTGTCTCAATCCTCTAGCTGGGAGGCCAAATTCTCCATGGTGAACATTGACCCTATTTGTCTATTATATAATATAACATGAAGTTTATTCAAACGAGTTAAAAAAAAAACAGTTTTTTTTAATTCGCACCAATCGCAGAAGCAAGTTGCACAGATGTAATTGGTTTCCCTGGTAGAGTTTTAAAATGAATTACTGGTTCCTCATCTTTTATACTTAGACATTGCAAAACTCCATTTTTATCTCCAACTGCGAACTGAAAATTCCAAAAAAGAGTCTTATATCAATTAACGCATTTTTATACATAGCTACTACCTACCCATTTCAGTAAACATAATGTGCAGCTCTTCATAGTAATGACAACAAAAAAGTATTAATTTATTAAAATTTAGATAATAAATAAATAAAATAAATAAATACATACATACTCATAGATAATTGAGATAACTTTTGTCACATATCAATATACCTAATTACATCGTATGATTTCAAGAGTAAACGTGTGTTTTAAAATAACATGATAGTTTTTATTAAATTGCTTATAAATTAACTAACAATAGGTAGAGTACCTTTTGTTCCAAATTTTTCCCATGTCCTGGTAAAATTTTCAGGGTATCGGGATATGTTATCCCACAAACCGTATAGTCAATACGAGACAAATTATAATCCATTATCCGTTTTAATGCATTAATTCACATAAACGAAATTTATGTAGTATCATTTTCTAATTTGGTTGCTTGGACAACATTTTGCAAAACCCACATGAAAAAAGAGATCTATAAAGTTACCTAGGATACACAATGAACAACAAATTGAACTAGAAAATATACAAATACATCCAGTGAGAGCCGGCATTACCTATAGTGTATGGTGTGCAGCACACACGCGCGCAGGGTTTTAGGGTGCGCCGAGCGCCAACGCTCTCGAAGGGCGCCAGGATATTGGTGGGACACGGACGCTACATAAGCTAGAGCCGTTACTCATAACTATACTGAAGATCAACAATCTTTCTCGACGTTATCTTTGTAATATTAAAGTAATATATCGTTTGTACCTCTATATTGGCATACATATACTGTATCATTTTAAGTAATTAACTAAATGTAAACAAACAAGAGCTGTCAAAGTTGAGCCTAAACGACTTATATTTATGACCAGATTGAATCAAAAACACCTATAGTGACATGTCGATTTAGAGGTTATAAAATATTAACTTTTATAAATATCACACATTTTGTTGAGAATATGCGATAATTTTAAATTTGTAGAAACTTGCACGATACACAATTAGCAATAGCTCTTTTCAGTATGATATTATAAGTTAGAAGACTTTGAAAAATTAGTGTAAATAGCATTGTACCTATTTTATTTTTTAACTGGACCAATATTGGATACTGTGTTGTAAAGCAAACCTCAAAGTGCTAACGTTTTACGATATAATTTTATGAAAAATCAGTTAAACTGCTCATAGAACTAAATAGCGAACATGGAAATTGACAAAGAAAACGTGGTTCAGGCCGTGATTTTAATGGATACATACAATAATAATTTCGTTCCCATATGCAAAGGTAAACCAATGGTAAGCATGTGCAATATTTCTTCATTTTTAAAACTAGTAACTTTAAAATAAAAAAGGATTGATTTATTTCTTTTAGGGTTTACTTAATATTGCTGGAGTACCTCTGATAGACTATATGCTTGAATCATTAGCATTGGGTGGAGTTGGAGAAACTATTTTGTTTTGTTGCCAAGATGGGATCAAAATAAGAGAATATGTTAAGTAAGTTATTAACTGTTATTTTGTGTGTTGTAATAATATTAGTATAAGGCTATTTAAAAGCAAATATGTTACATCAACAAAATTAGTGTTATAGGATTGCATCATCAACTATCCTTTACTAGTTAGCAGCAAAATATAGACATGGTTGGTTCTCAAGTCTTTATAAAATGCTTAGTGAAAACAAACATATTTACTTATTGTAGATGAAAATGTGTAAAAACAAATTATTAAATATAATTCTTATTATGTCACAAAACTCATTTGTTATTTCTAAGTTTATATTATATAGATTAACCTAAATTAAAATCTAAATCTAATTATTTTCATTTATCCTATAAGTACACTTACAGTATATCCTTATTTATATTTGGTAGTTTTCTAAGAATAATTAATAGTAAGATTTAGGGCTTACTTTTTTTCTGCAAATAATAAATTAAATAAAGGTCCTATTTTCAAACAGAAAATGTATAAAAGCCAAAGCTCTGTGGAGTACAACTATGGAAGTTCAGGTAATAATGTCTGACTCTTGTCAGACTATGGGTGATGTTATGAGAGAAATAGATGCAGCAGCTCTTATTAGAGGGTACTTTGTTCTTGCTTGTATCAACAGTATCACTAACATCAATTTTGCTTCTTTATTGGAACAACACAAGTAAGTTGATTAAGTCACAAAAGCTATATATATCTGACTGTGATTAGGTTATATTTTTGGTTTGTTTATTTAAAACATGTAATTAAATTTTTGTGTTAAGGTAAATGACTCATTTAAATTCATACTTTGGACAATTTAAAAATACTCTTATTATTTTTAACATATCTCATGCTTATTAATTTTGGAGAACTATTTCCAATGTCTATTTTGGCTACAATTCACAGAATAGTGTATTTAATTCTACAGGAAACTCCATACCACAACATACAAGTTATTAAACATATAAAATATAATGTATTTGTTGATACCAGTTTTATCTAGATAGTTCATAACTTTTTTTAAATGTTGGCACATTGAGAAAAACGGTCATATTATTTTTTCCAATTTATCTCAGATCTAATTTGTCATTTTTGATCTTATACAACTTACAGTACCTGTGTACAAATATCTCATTAGTAGATAACAATTTCTTTCTGATGGTAAGAATGAATATAGTGCAAATTAAATTCCAGACAGATCTGCAAGAAGGATAAAGGTGCTGCTGTGACATTAGTATATAAAAAGTTATCTTGGGAACATCCTCTGATAAGCTTTGACAAACCTACATTTCTTGCAGTTAATGGGAAAACTAGTAAAGTGTTGATACATCAAAAATATAAACCAAAACCTAAGGATAAAACTATAAATTTGCCATTGGTATGTATTTTGTTTCACAATGTTTTATAACTTCCAAAATGTATGAAGTGTAATGTAAAATCATTCTCAATTATTTTCATTTTTAATTATGTGGTGCATAATTATTATTTAATTAAAAAGTTGTATATTTTAGGTACATATATACTTAACCTTGGGACTGTTGTGTTACAATGTGTTGTATCCTTCCAGTTACTAGATTCTTTTATAAAAATGTTCTTTTTAATAAAAATATATTCTGAAATTTTTACTAATATGAAAGATTATAGTAGTGTCGAATATATAGATGACCCAACTGCAAAGATCCAATTCTTATTTATGTCATGAAAAGTTAACCATATTAATCTAGAAAAATGGAACTTCCTTATATCTAGTCATTTGTAAACTTCTCAATGGTTTTTTATTTATTGTAAAAATTAGTCTACATTCTGAATATTTGTGTTGTGTAACTTTTTATTTATTTGATGATGTTTATACTGAATAATGTTTTAGGAAGTGGTATTGCATAATTCAGAAATTAAATTACATCATAACTTAGCTGAAACAAATATTGCCCTTTGTTCACCAACTGTACCACCTTTATTTTCTGACAACTTTGATTTCCAAACAATGGATGATTTTATTCATGGAATATTAATAAATGAAGAGATTTTAGCTAGTTCTTTGTATTACACATTACTGAAATCAAACCAATATGCAGCAACTGTTTCTAATTGGAAGACTTATCAAACTATAAGGTAAAATAATGTACATATAATATTATACTTTTGTATTCGTCCAGAAGTCGATATTTGACCATAATAATTATTTATTTAAAGAGTAAAACAACTATATAACTTTTTATTGATAATATTTAAAAAAATAATTGATAATCTCATGAAAAAGGTACAGCTTTATGTGCTTATTTTTATGGATTCGTTTTTTTAAATTCATTTATTGTTTTTATTCCATTTTATTTGTAGAATAAATGTATTTTAGAGAATGTAGAGCAAGATAATAAACTATTTTGTGTATTTAACTTGTATATTACTGAATATTTGTAAGATGTAATATTTTATATTTAAGTATTTTGTAATTAAGAATACTTTGTTACAATCAGAACCATGAGTTTAGGCATGACCCTTGCACTCTATTTATGATTATGTGGTACATAAAAAGTTCTATAAATGTTCAGAAGCTTGGTTGATAAAGTTTGAAGAATATTGATTTTGTCATCAAATTTCAAATCCTGGTATCCTATTTTTTCTAATGAGACAGCAAATGTCAGTTTTAATAGTTAAAATATTTATTTTTTTGTTTCAGTCGTGATATATTACACAATTGGGCGTATCCATTAACAATTGAATCAGGAACATTTAGTCAAAATAAATATGTTTTTATGGTTAGTCCCAACTTCGTAGATAAAACTGCTACACTGAGTAGGTATGATATTTGGCAGATTTTTTAAAATGATTATTATATGTACTAAATGTTTGATGAAGTATTTTCATGTGTAATGCGAAAAATTTGCAAATTAGAATAATTTTAAAAACAGTCATTGTTATTTTTAATCACTACCCCTTATTGGTTGTTGTGATATTATTAATCAATACCTACTTAATAGAATAAAACAAAGTAATTTATTATGTTAAACTATTGCTCACAAGGGAGAGAGGGAAGCCAAAAATATCTATAATTCTGCTTACGTAATATTTCCACAGGTAGTGAATAGCAACATAATTATAGATTATTTTATTTTATTAAAAACAATTTATATGGTAATATTGCTTGCTATACATTGATAATAACATTTATTTTATACTATTTTAGATCATGTGTTCTAATTGAAGATGTATTAATTGGAGCGCAGACTCATGTCAATGATAACACTGTTATATCCAAATCGGTTATTGGCAAAAACTGTACTATTGGCAGCAATGTTACAATAAAAGGAAGTCATATCATGGATAATGTTGTAATAAAAGATAATAGCCAGATAATTAATTGTTTCATTGATGATGATTGTGTCATAGAAGAGAAATGTGAACTCACCGGTGGTACAATTATTGCATTTGGGGTTAAAGTGGATGCTGGAAGTTTATTAAAGTCTAGTATAGTGGAAAGTTCAGACTATAAAGGTATTTTTTTAATTTTTACTAAAAATCCATTATAGTATTGTTAATCAGTTTCCTGTGTATCTTTATTAAAATTAGCCAAGGCATTGCAGTCCAAATAGGATACATGACCAAAGGGCAACGCTAATTGTAGTTGGGATATATTTCATCCTAGACCTTTTATTGGTTGTCAATTGATTGATTGATTTTTTTGAACAACTAATGTTTGTTTATATGTAAGAAATACATTTCCTTACTGACAGCTCATCTTACGAGTATAGACATTTCTTCTTTATTCTTTGACATTTATTATAATTTATACTAATAAATAAAATTGAAGTGTCTGTTTGTAATGTCCAAATTAATTTTTATTACTAAATAAATATGAATGTATATACGTTACCTGTACCAAAAATACAATTTTTAAAATGTTGTCTATCTGTCTCGTTTGTAATGGCTAATCTCCGGAACGGCTGGACCGATTTGGACTGGACCTTTTTTGGTAGATAGCTGAAGTTACTCCGGTACCTTAAGGTGCTTTTAATTTTCGAAAATAATTAGGGTAGTGCATAAAAAATACATAAAAATCTGAATAAAATCCGATCGCATGCAGTTTTACGGGCAAGTGGTATAATTTATGAGAAATATTTTTGCTTATTACAGTACAAATTTTTTTTAAAGAAAATAATTAGCGTTCCGTATAAAAACATTAAAACGCAGTGAAGAATGCATGAAACACGAGCGCAGTCGCGGGCACGTAGCTAGTGTATCATATAAATGTAGCTGAAATATTGTAAAAAATTATGAAACAAATACTATTCTTCTTAATTGCCTTTAGAATAGTGTAGAATAAGTCAGTTTCTCAACCCTATTTTGCTTGCCACCCACTTGTGTCTTTGAATGTATTTTTGTCTTGAGTATAATAAGATGCCAATTTCATCCCGTTTTGGGCTCTTTAATGCATATTTGCTTTAATGCTCTTTATATGCAATATTAAAATTTGACATGTAATTTATTCATATGTTAAATTTTTTTTTTAGATAAACCATTACTGAAGTCTACCTCAGAAAGTGGCACTGAATGGGAAGAATCTTCAGGTAGTGGTGATGATGACATTATAGGATTTGAAAAAACTTGGAGCGACAGTGAATCTTGTTACTCATCTGACAGCAGTGCTGAATCTTCTCTGCCAGATTCTCCAGTACCAGATGACACAAATAGTAAGTAATTTTATTATGTGAACTGTTTCATATATTATACCATTTTATGTACTGAATTGTTAATAATCATATTTTACATTTTCAGTATTTTTACAAGAAGTGATTGACAGTCTTGCACGAGGTTATGAAGATAAACTTAAATGCGACTATTTAATATTGGAAATCAACTCATCAAGATACGCTTATAATATTGAACTACATGAAGTCAACTTTTTTGTAGTGAGAGCTCTACTTAGTTTACCTATATTGTCGGAAAACAAAAATGTTCTTAACACTGTCAAAGATATCCTGAAGTACTTTCGTCCTGTGATATCAAATTACATCAAAACTAAACCTTCAATCATGGATTGCTTGAGTGCAGTTGAAGTAAGTAATTCAATAATGTGTAACAATTTTAAATTTACAAAAACAGATTTATAATAAAGGATTTCTTAATCAAATTATTTTCCTTGTAATTGTCTCATGAATCCTTTTCAGGATAGTTGCATTAAATGTACATGGCTTGAAGGTAAAACAGGTCAAATCACCCATTTATTGTATGAAGCAGATGTAGTAGATGAAGATTCTCTCCTTGAATGGTATGAATATTTAAAAGAAAATGAGAGTCCCATAATGAATCAGACATCACTGGTCAAATTCTTTGAGTGGCTTCAAGATGCCAGTGAAGAAAGTGAAGAATCTGATTAAAAAATTGTTTACATTCAATTATATTTTTGTTTTGTAAAATGGAGTTTGTAATAAATTATTATATAGTATATTGTCTAATTATTTATTAAATATTTCAAATTATAAATATTATAAACTATAGAATAACTAATGCTTTTTGTGTATTAAGTATTTTATCTAATTGTAGCATATTGTTGGAATTGTACAGTAGAGAAAGTTTTGAACTTGTTAAAATCAAATGATGTAGGTTCACATGGGGAGTGTACTTTAATTTGCCTCATATGTGTATCTCTTCCATTTTGATGATTGCTCAGTACTGCTATTTGGATCATGTAAGTTCTGATAGGTCTGTCATGTATATCTTTAATTGGTATCATTTCCCAACCTGAAAATGTTTTATTAAAAAATTATACTTTCTTCTGTTTTTGTGTGTATGAGAAATCAGACCCATTAACACTAGAAAGACGGGAGCAGTCATTTGACTGCAATTTGAATTTAATTTTTGAATAACTCAAAAACCACTTGACTTAATGTACTGAAACTTTGTGACTTTTATTAATATTGCTAGTTAAATGAAACTATGTATGAAAATAACTCACATCTCTTTTGTTTATTATTTAAAATCTTGATATACCGACAAAGACGGCGGCAGTCATTTGACGGCTGGTATCCGATAAGTGTTTATTTGTAATATGAGAAGGTAGACTACAAAACAGTGTACGCTATATCCATTGTTTGTAGTATGCTAGTCAAATGAACCAGTATAGTTTCGACTGCTAGCGAATTTTGTCGAAATTATTGTGATTCTTGAAAAATGTCTCGAAGTCTTCAAAATAAAGAAATACTTTCATTATTGCAAAATATTCGTGAAGATGAATCGGATTGTGGCTCTAAAAGTGGAGAACGCGATAGTGAAGATGATAATACAGTACCACCTATCAGTTCGAGTTCCTCTATGGAAGAAAGTGACCTGGAAGACCAGATACCTCTAGCAACTTTACGAAACGTTGATTTGAGATCGAGTTCTCGCAGCCGTGGTCGCAGCCGTGCTCGTGGTCGAGGCCGTGGTAGGACTCATAGTTCGGAAGATTCTGAATTCCAAGATCTTATCACTTCTATAGACGGTACATCATGGACACCTCAAATGGGATATACTCAAAGTGGTCGTCGAGCACGGCACAATATCATAACTGAGCAAGCAGGGCCTACCTCATATGCTCGAAGAAATTTTACGGGACATTTGTCAGACTCATGGAGGCTTTTGATTGATGAATCTATATTGAGACATATTCAGAAATGTACTCTAGAAGAAGCTAACCGGCAACTAGGACACAACAACTGGATACTAACTTTGGAACAACTGGAAAGTTTTATCGCTATATGTTATGCTCGAGGTGCATACGGAGCAAAAAATATTCCAGTAAATGAGTTGTGGAGTAAAACATGGAGAATACATTTTTTTTCAAAAGTTATGCCTCGTGACAGATTCAAAGAAATAATGAAGTTTTTGCGATTTGATCAAAGATCTGAGAGAAGTTTACGACTTCAACAAGACAAATTTGCACTAATATCAGACGTTTGGAAGAAATTCATTGAGAACTGCTTATCTTGCTACAAGCCAGGAGAAAACGTTACAGTAGACGAACAACTGTTTTCTACTAAGGTTAGATGCAGGTTTCTTCAATACATTGCTAACAAGCCTGATAAGTTTGGAATAAAATTTTGGCTGTGTGTTGATGTAGATTCAAAGTTTGTGCTCAATGGCTTTCCTTACTTAGGAAAGGAAGAAAGCAGGCAACAAAACCAAAGCCTCGGTGAATCCGTAGTAATGCGTCTAGTGGAACCTTTTGCAAATGCTGGTCGAAATGTAACCACTGATAACTTTTTTACATCGTTGAGCTTGGCGAATAACTTGCTTGCAAAACGCACAACCATTGTAGGAACTTTGAACAGGGCACGACGAGAGGTTCCGCCTTCCGTCAAATCACTTCATATGACTTTGTTTGAAACAAAAATTCTGAAATGTAATACATGTACCCTTACAATTTATCAAGGAAAACGAAACAAGAACGTTTTATTGCTCAGCATGTTACATGAAAATGTTGATATAGATGCTAATCATCCTAAGAAAAAACCAGAAACTGTGATTTTTTACAATGCTACCAAGTACGGCGTGGATGTGGCTGACCAGATGGCAAAAAAAAATATAGTGTCAAAGCGGCATCTCGAAGGTGGCCTGTACAGGTATTTTTCAATATCTTAGACCTTGCAGGTATAAATTCCTTCATTTTGTATAACAAAATGTCAGGTACCAACATAAAACGAAGGAATTTCATACTAAATTTAGCAAGTGAACTTAGCGGCAAAGTAGAAATCGAACCGAGACCCTCTGAAACTGATCCCTTGCCCGAAGAGTCCACACCTTCTACTTCTCGATCTTCTCAAAATCCGGAAATTCGGAAAAGGCGAGAGTGTTATATACAAAAGTGCAAAAATAAAACAAATAAATTATGCGACACTTGCAAAAAGCCACTTTGCCGCTCTTGTAACAAAAACAAAATGTTAAAATGTAAAAATTGTACATAAATTAATATAATTATCATACATAATACCCTGTGTTATTACTATAGCTACCATTTTTAGCACTTAAATTTTAAGAAAAGATTAAATAAATTGGGGCAGTCATTTGACCAGTCGCCGTCTTTGTAGGTAGATAGATTTTCCCGTCGTTCTAGTGTTAATCGTTTTAATTTTGTTCACAATCTTACTAGAATAATATCATTACATTTCTTAACACAAATGAAAAAGTTCCTAAACTAATTTACTTTACCATGAACTAAATCTAGTTAATGATAGGAGCTGTTTGTTCAGGACTATTATTTTTATTAAATCCTTTGATAAAATGCCCTAAATTCTATAACATTTATGGTCTCAAGTTTTATAATTTTGCTAAGCATACATATGGAAACTGTAGGCAGATTTAATTACAACGAAACTATACACCAATAATGTCCAAAAAGGTTTTGAAAAGAAATTGTAAGAGATGTTTCTTTGCATCAACAAAAATTTCTATGTATGACAAAACATTCTTAATATGGTAATGTGTATTCTAAAAGATCAAATTGTATTGAAGTAGGAATAATTACCACTAGGTTCAATAAGTTCTACGACTTCTATTTCTTGTAAATCATTGAAATGTGTGCCAGCTCTTATTGATATTCTACTTGGTGTATAACTCTCATCCAATTTATAGTCAGTGTATATATAAATATGTGATACCATAGTCTTCCGTTGGAACTGGATGTTTACTAGATGCGGTAATTGGCCATCAGATTGCCAGTATGTATCCATACAATCGTCTCTCAATTGATCAATACCAAAACCTGCCAACAATTAATTTGAGAATGAAAACGATATGTTATTATAAAACTAATGTTTTTGTACATACCTGGTTTACAAGATGATAAACTCCATATCGCATTATTTCCTACTTCTCTAACGCTTCCGGATCTTTCACATACAAGAGGATCTTTCTCAGAAGTCATTTAGATGACTTTACGTTTAGCTAGGTAAAGTTTATGGAATAACTTTTCTAATCTATTTGAAATGCTTTCCAATTCGCAAACTAAAATAAAACATTTTTTCATTAGAATTCTTCTTCTTCTTAGTTAATGGCAATCTGTGTGTACACACAATTTGTGCCAATGTCATGTGGGTAAGATTTTCAATCTTGTATCAGCGTTACCAAGCTCCAACAGAACGGTGGCCTATCCTGCTCGAACTTTCCATGGAGCTTTGTCGGCACCTCAGAATGTATGCTACGCGTTGTCTTCTATAATAAACTTAACTTGAACACAATAACTAAACTATTTCACACAAAACGCCACCAAGATTACATGATATAGAGTCAAGTACACAAGTTTAATGAATTAAAGAAAACAATTGCTATATGTCAGACTGAGATCCCCTTTATTAGAATTATTTGTATTGACTTGTTTAACGGGCCTGGGTTCAAGCTCTTTGGAACCTTTCATTACACAAGCAATATTTGGGTCTCCAGATTACATTTTCCAAATTACCCCATAACAGATAAAACTTTTTCCCAAATATGTAAACTTATTAATGATATGATAATATCTAGATAACGGGTTCGCTAGTTTCGATATTTTGTTTGTCCTTTACGGGCTCAATAAGTTTTTTTCGTGCATGTGGTGAAAAAATGTATTTAATTCAGCTAATAATGTAACATTTTGATTCTGAGGCGATACGAAGTTCGCTGAATTTATATTAATAATAATTTTCATATTATATCTGTACATTTAATTTTTTGCACAAATTTTGTGACAGATATCTGTTTTAGCTATTACTGATTAGTAACTATAGATTTAGATTCGAGATTTCGAATATTAAAAAATATTTTAATTTTATGTGTGTATGTCTGAATTTACTCAATAATATTTTGGCCGATTTTATGGAAAAATAATACAGGGAACAATTTGAAAGCTATAAAGATTTTTAAAATATTTTCTAGAAGTTAACTAAAATTATGTTTGGTTTTAACTTAAAAATGGGATGATGATATTAATTAGCAATTGATAAAAGTAAAAAAACTACATGTAAAATTATCTACATCATTTTTAGAAAATGTAAAAACATTTTCTCATCTATATAAGCATGGCTTAGAAATATTACCAATGAAAATAATCTTAAAGTTAAAACTTGTATATGTATGCCTACCTTTATGTTTGTATACACAGTTACATCTCAATAACC
Organism: Samia ricini; assembly: GCA_014132275.2. NCBI lineage: Eukaryota > Metazoa > Arthropoda > Insecta > Lepidoptera > Saturniidae > Samia > Samia ricini. The sequence continues at coordinate 24,110,159 of AP028159.1, read as the reverse complement.
TCAAAAGAACTTATCGAAAGGAATTAGAACTTGATTGAAATTTAATGTACGAGAATCATGTGTATCTCGGTAATTGATAGGCTATGAAAAATAAAACAAAACTAGAACATCTTACACTCAATTATGTCTAACGTAGAGGATGTCGCGGGTGCTTTTAATTGAAGTGGCAAGACATCTCTATGATTATTATTTACTCTATCAACATGACTAGGTAGATAAAGTAGTTCGGAATTTACTTAGTAATTGATTCCATACAAATTTTTTTCGCTACATTCATTACTAGAACGTTACTAAAACGTTCCCCAAAGTCGTGAAAAACCCCCAATTTATGGTTCTGTGCTAAACGTGTCTAGTTTTATTATTTATTTCTGGTGTCACTTAATTTTATTATTAATCTCTGGAGTCAAGTGTCAAATTGTAATTTTTTTTAATCTATTATGATCATGAATAGTTGTTCATTACGCAGTTATTATTTATATTGCTTCATTCTAATGCATCGTAATAATATGTAGTCTAAATTTTGTTTTTTATTTAAAGGCTATCAACAGCCATAGGTACAATAATATTTACCTAACAATACTGCAAGCACAATTTGTAGTATAAAGGTACAGCTAATTCTGAACAGCCACAACATTCACAATTAATTATACACAATATTATAAGGATATCAATTATATAAGCATAGAAAGTAATATAAGAATAACCTAATTATAATTTCAAATTAAATTAAAAAAATAAAATAACATATTTTATGCATTAATATAAAAGTGGACATTAATTATCGTAATTATAAACATTCACCCTTGATGACGACATTCAACAATCGTTTGAAATAAAGCAGTGAATTAGAGAAAATGTCGACATCATGGCATTTTCTACAAAGCTCATTGTATAGCCTACAGTACATACGGCAGCACAGAAAAATGACCGAGATTATTAAGGATATTAAATAATGGTGCAGGATGTCGGGAAAGTCTAAGTGATATCCTCAATACAATTTGTCCCAATGCCTCAATATTATCCATTTGATTAATTAGCCAAAAGTTTAAAAACAAGATCCAAATTCTTCCTTCTGTTGAACGAGGATGTTATATTAAGAAATTTCAGTCTTGCACAGTATGGAGCATGCATCTCAGATTCTGATAAAAAATTACAATTAAAACGTCTTTGTATACTCTCGATCCCGGAAATGTGTATATCCCGGTAGTGCGGTGACCACACTGTGGAAGCATATTCAAGGTTACTACGAACCAATCCAGAGTATAGTAACTTTCTGCCACTTGTATTATTAAAAGACTTATTATGCACACATAAAGGACTTGATTTTGTGTAATTTAAAAAAACGTATTTTTATAGAATACTGTGTTCAGTTTAGATTCTCCATTATTACTATTTACATAATACCCGATTATGCAATCTATTAATTCAGCCAAAATAACATAATTTGCGCAGTAAATTTTTGTAGGAATGCACTGCACTAATGTTCCTTAGGACGAGCCGCTACTTTTCTCACAATTTTTTTTTTTAATGAGTAAACTACGTTTAAAATTTTTTGCGAGAATTGTGAATTAGGATTCCTCAACCCTTTCGTAACGTAAATAAAACAAATTAGGGCAGGTTTGACAAATTGATAACTTTATAATAATTAGTGGTTATGTTGTGGTCGGCTATAATTTTACAATAGCATGTGTGTCGTTTACGCAATTATCATCGCGGGAATTGTCCACTAGGAGAATCCCAGACGACCGCCAAATGTTTATTTTGAGTTCCAGTTCTGCACGGTTGCACATTACATTTGGTATTTTAAATGTAAAAATTATACATGAATAAATTTAGTTTAATGCACAATACATATTAAACAGTACCTACTGCTTATAAAAAAACCTACTACAATTACTTGTTATAAATATTACACTTATCTATTCTATAATAAGTGCTGGTTCAGTTAGATTTCGCGTCAATTGAATTGGTCATAGGAAGCCATAGCATGGTGGTTGGGTTTTCTAATAACGCTCATCTGGGTAGCTAACATCCTAGCGTTTAAAAACCTGTCACCAAACACCAGTAGGTGTGTTCCGGCAGCATCACTTCATGCTCAGCACCTACCTCTATGTTTAGTGTGTTTACTGTCGTGGAGCACATCGACACTTAATTTTAGGTGAGAGTATTATACTCTCAAAGGGCAGTGCCTGTACAGTATAAAAAAGGGTTTAGGTAGAGAATTTATAAATAACGTGCCATTTTTTTGAGGACACTATTTCATTTATTTATTCATTCAACCATAAGACGTCCACTACAGACATAGGTTTTCACCATTATGGGGGGATTGCCATAATCGCCACGCTTGGCAGGCGGGTTGGCGATGGCAGTAAGGTCTTTTTATATATTTTTATATAAATTAACTAAAGCAATAAATATAGAAGTTTCCTATTCAATGTTCCATGAACGTTATAGATTTTCTCTGTGTCATTTCATTTATCGTACGGTTCGCGATCGGCATAGGGTCAATCCTCATAACTTGAAGCCGAAAGAGCTCTCTACTGTTGTTTTCCAGGTGAATACAGTGATCTTCAAAAGGGGTGTGAATTTTTTTTAAATGAGTCGGCAGCACGCGTATTTTTCTTTTGGTTTCGCTACGGTGACCGTTGACCATCAGATGCTTGGTAGCTACTTTCGAGTTATAGAAAAAAATAAACTGGTCATAGCGCAGTGGTAGTTGTCACGTATACTACTCGTATGTTGATGAACATCGATTCGAATCCTAGAAGGAGCTTAATCGTTGAAGGTAATCATTATTATGAAGCCATAGTATTGTGATGCGGTTTTGTCTTGCATTATTTACAAATCATTAATTAATTATCTATTAATAATTAGGTCCTATTATTCATAAATGAATATTGATATAATCTTATAATATTATGATAGAATGTTATTTTTAGTAAAATTCATAAATTTATTCTTCTATTGACTCAATTGTTGATCTTTATAACCAACAGCATCAACTCTAAAATGAGGCTGAGCTTTCGCTGAAGGAGAACATCGTGAGGTTTAGCATAGCATAGTGGTAGGGCATTATCTAATTTCTTCTGTCCCCTTTTCTTCGTTCTTTCTGTTCTTTCTCTTCTTTCGTTTTTCTTCGGGTATCCCTCTCCTTCCTACGTCTTGTCGACTAAGACAAGACGAGTGAAGGAGAGGGACCTACTTCCCTTAAAGTAAGTGGCGGGTTTCTTCCCCATTTGTCCCTTTGCCCGCCACTGCTCTGTCCAACTCTTCCCTCTTCTTTTTACGGGGGGCGGGAACTTATCCCGCTCCCTGGATGTTGGACTTATGTCTTGCCTCTCCTGAGGCGGGCTAAGAGGTGGAGGGGAACCTTTTCTCCTCCATCCCCACCGGGCCATTGCACTGACGGGCCGGGTGGGTTCGCTGCAGGGGGCGACGCGGTGCTTGCGAAAGCCACCCCGTGTCGCCCCCATCCCAAATGCAGCGGACGGCCCCGGGGGGTTTTAGTGGGTATTCCCGGGCGACTCTCGCCCGGGCGAGTCCCACACTGGCACGGAGCTCGTCACTCCGTGCCCCCTTATCTATTGTATTTGGAGGACTTTGATCCTCCAAATACAATAGATAAGGGTAGTGCGTAAATGCATTTACCCCCGTCAAAAAAAAAAAAAAAAAGAAAAAAAAAGGGCATTATCTAATAATACCCACCTGGGTGGCTACCATCATCATGTTTCAAAACCGGTCGCCATGTACCAATAAGTTTGTTACGGCAGCGTCAGTCGAAAACTAGTTCCTCTAGGCTTAGTGTGTTTACCATCCTGGACCACATCGCCGCTTAAAATTAGATTGTGATCAATCACTGTGCTTATACAGTGTTAAAAAAAGATATTTTTCTAATAGTTAGCATCAAAAGTGTCACAAATTATCTAAATATTGTCTTTTCTAATCATTAGTATAAATACATAAGAGTATTTAATCACCTAAGTAGTATCATCAATATAAATGTTAAATAAAAAAGGAATCCATATGGAACCTTGAGGCACTTCAGACGTCATTAGAAACGAGTCTGACTTATTAGTTATTAGAACATTGATAACAACTTTCTGTTTTCTGTTCATACAAGGTTCAAATCAGCGTAATAACTATTCTTTAATACTATTGTAGGCTAATTTATTTTTCATGATTCGACCGTACAAAAAGCTTTCATTTAGTAAGAACAGAGTGCATGTAGATTCCATTGTTCCCCTTCGTCCATTGACTCGTATAAAAAAGATTGCATAGTCAATATGTGTCGGATTCGTGGATTTTTTTTACAAATTCAGGGTTTTCTTACTGTCTACTTTCTACTAAAGGATAAAGTTTTTTATGTATTAAGTTTTCGAATACCTTTGGGAGAGTTGGCAAAATAAAATACCTGTACCAATTTCTCTACATTTTTTGTTTCCCTGTGTTTTCGTTTCGGTTAATCTCCGGAACGGCAGGACCGATTTTAATGGGACAATTTTTAGCAGATAGCTGAAGCTTTTAACTAAAATTAAACGTTTGTTTTTTAAAAATAATAAGTGATACACGTAAAACAAATTATTATTATTTTCGAATGATTAGGTATCTAAAAAACTATATTAAGCAGTGAAGAATATGTGAAACGTGTGCAATTCAAAAAGTTATCATTAGGGTCACTGTGTGCGACTTGGGGCGTTTTTTAACATATTACTGCTGTGTGCCCGCGTCTGCGCCCGCGTTTCATATATTCTTTACTGCGTTTTAATTTATTATACGGAACCCTAACTTTTTTTTGTAACAAGATAAAGTCAAAATACTTTTCATAAATTTAAGCACTAGCCCATAAAACTGTGCATTGAATCGGATTTTATTCAATTCCCTAATAAAATCTATCCTATCCCAAATAAACCCTAATCAAAATTAGCCTAAGTTACTCGGAGTAACTTCAGCTATCTACCCATATACTCTCCCACACCCAAAAACCCCGTCAAAATCCGTCCATTCGTTCCGGAGATTACCCGGAACAAACAGACAGAAAATTTAAAAAAAATTGTATTCATATGTATATGTATGTATGGTATATACATTCATACCTATTTAGTAAAAAAAAAAATAACTTTGACATTACAAACAGACATTCCAATTTTATTTATTAGTATAGATTATTAGTATAGTTAGGGCACAAAATCGGCTATGCTATTTCTTCCCCTCGCTACACGAATAGAAAACTTTTTAAAGAATTTATAAATTCATATAAATATTGAATACATTTCGGAATTTCTAAAATATTGCCTAAATTTACTACGGGCCGATATAACGGAAAGCTGTACATAAACATATTTATAGTTCTATTTCTGATAATAAATTTATGGTATGTTACGTAATGGTTATTTGTGATTCACTATAATTATATTTTCACACATAACACAGTCTTATTTTTACTTTAGAGTAATACATACTTTTAATTTCTGAACTGATACTTTTCGCATATATCTACTACGGAATATTTTGTTACAATCGCAAAGTTGCAAATAAAAAACAAAATATATAGGTAAGTAAATAAATTTGAACTAAGTAAAGTTTTTATGAACCACTGAACACTTTAAAAAAAAATTAGCTGCATAACCTCCATGTTCCTTTATAACTTTTTTGTTCAATATTTTTCTCATTTGATTATGTGACAAAATATGACAACAAATTGTTGCTGTGTTTTGAAATCATCTGATTTATTGTACTAAATTAGAAAAAATATAATTGTACCAGTTTTTACTGTGGTTCTTTCCTGTTTAATCTACACGTATATTAGAAAATAATAGAATTAATATGGTTCTCGGGAAAAAACAATTAGAACAGTTATCTGGATTTACAGCTTCATTAGTATCGTTTGGTTTAGCCGGAATCCTGGGTATGATCTATTTAACCGATTGGAAAGCTATAGTAACATATATACCATATTACAATAAACAGTTCGATGAAGCTAAGAAATCCGAGTCCTAAGTATAGTGGTAAACTTTGACGCGTGCTTTAACCAGAACGTAATTATTCCACATTATGGTCTCATAGCACGCGTCTGAAATAATCCGAGTGTGTAAAGAATAAAATGAGAATAATGACTGGGTTCGGAGATCAGGTGTGCCTCGATTTGTTAAAAAAGAATGTCAACTGAGTTGGACACAGCCGGCGCGCGCGCAGCTGCCGCGTGCCCTCCTCCGTGCCTCTAGTGAGGTGCGCCCTCCGAAAAGCAGGACCTCAATTGTTATTGTAATAATAATTTATAATACATTGTGCAATTATACATATTTCACATACAGTTGTAATAAAAAATAAACCGGTGTTTTAAATATATACTAACGAATGTCACGAGTGTAGTTTGGTATCTATACTAATAAATAAAATTGAAGTGTCTGTTAGTAATATTAAAATAATTACTTTTTACTCAATGCATATGAATGTATATACGATACATATACCAAAAAACACATTATATTGATATTACAAGCAGACATTTCAATTTTATTTATTAGTATATATACTTAGGAGTATAAGATAAAGTATAGATGAAGGTGAAAAACAAATTATTTGTTATCCTTCACGGACAAGGTACAGAATCGTTTTTTTTTACACGGTATAGGCTGAGTGCTCTGACCACTATCTCACTTGATGTTAAGTGACGGATGTGGTCCAGGATGGTAAAACACACTAAGCCTAGATTTCTGGTATTGAGAAGTTGGGAGTTCGGATTATAATTTAGCTAAAATATATAGGGGTTTAAAGGGTTTTAGGGCTACGCGCATTGTGAAAAACTCACCATAGTGACAAGCTGAGCTCCATCGCGTTCCGAGAATACATACAGTACTTTTTCCGTGACGTGTGCTTAGACTAACACAGAGACAAAACAATTAAAAATCCTAGAAATATTCTGTCTTTGATTTTATGGTCTTCCTGGGCGGTTTTTCCTAAATAATTTAATGTACATTTATTTTATTTCTAACTAATATTATAAGTATAAATACATTATACCTCATTAGGTATTGTCTGAATACCTATTTTTTCTTATTTTTTGTATTAGTTGACTCGTTCTAACTTAATTTACTGCGAATAGCGTTAAAATATCGCTAGGGCATATAATAAAAGATTGGAAGGAAGGGCAAGTAGGGCCTCAATAGGACCCCAAGGAGTGCGGTGCGCGGTGGGGTAACGTTCCGACACAGCATTACCCTAACTGTATAGTGTATTCATGTATTGGCATTTTGACATTTATCTGTTGGCCGCTTGCCAAGCGGCTGTGCAGTGCGCGCCGACCGGTGATTCCTACGTGCTATAATAACATTGTAAACAAACTACGGCCGAATTATTGTTTGCGCGAATATATTTGTTTATTTTTTATTAGACGAGTTACTTTGAATATAATTAATTTTTCAAGTGTATTGAAGTGATAGTGACAATGGATTTATCTTGTGAAGAAAATATGCAGAATTCAGGGAACAGTGGCAACGGGAGACCTGTGGATTTGTGCATCGCTGGCCCGGATCGAGTTTTGGACAAGGATCCTCGGATACTCGTCAATCTTCTCACTCTGGAGAGGCTGCACGCTATACACACGGATTATTTTCAGAACGTGCAAATTGATATTCAACCTTTCATGCGAAAAGTTGTTACGACTTGGATGCTCGAGGTGAATTCGTGTGTAAACTACCTACATAATTTTTATTGGATTATTTTAGTATTTAATTAATCTAAATTATTATAAATTATAGCTACATTGTTATAAAATTAGTACATCTGAATAAAGTCTATGAATGAAAACTAGAACAAAAAGTTGATGTAGGTCTTAATAAAATTGTTATTTGGTCAGCTGTTTTCGATGCGATCAGCTGTTCAAGTTAACGTACTAACTGTAGATATATTAAACAAAATAGCAATAATGTAACAATTAAAACGAGATGTTTTTTGAAAATTTATAAATAAATATTCACTACTATTTATTCTAAGTTTAAATAAAGTAAATAGAATTAATTCTTTATAATTTATGATTTACTACTGTTAGCTTTATTACCAGCTGATTGAGGGTTATAAGTTCACGTTTTAGTTTTGTGTGTTGAAAGAGTGTTTCTGTTCTTTGTATTTGTTAATTCAGAAGAAAATGTTTTAAAACATATTTTTCTTTATAATTCACTCATTTATTCATTTATAATAAAATTCCCTTCATAATGTATATCATGAATGTTTCATTTGGTGCCAAAACTATATGAGTTTGAAAATAAACAACTTTTGAGTAGTAATAATTCGTATTAAAAAAAAGAATTATCACAAAATTATATTTCTATAATTTTAACGCGAACAGTTATTACTGGTTATTGTATCAAAAGTAATTTAAAAGGATTTGTTATATAAAGCCTATAATAGTATTTTCTAAAAGACGTGGTTTGTATGATTGGAATTTTTTAAAGTTTTAATAGGTTTGTCATGCTTGTTTTATGTTTATTAAACGAAATCAACCGTGATGGGATCACGGGTTTATTCTGGTTCATACCGTTCCATCATGGCCGTATTAAAACCACTGGTTGAGCCTTGGGTTTCATTACGCGATAATAATTATTACTCATACTGACACACGTTTCTTACATACATTATATATGTTATCTAGGCTTTCAAGAGTTAAAATTATTCATGTTTATATTTAAAAAAACATTACCTTTGGAAAGTCAGGGTAACACAGAATAATGGCTTTTTTAAACAGCGGGCGGGACGGGACTGCGGTGGAACGTTGGGTGTGAAGTATGTAGTTATAATGTACTAGTTAGTATAGAATGCATTGCATTGAGCCGTTGTGCTCAATGCGTGTTGGCGCGACGTGTTCTATACATTATAACATTGCGCTCGCGTTCCAACTAGCTCGCTGTTTATTGGAACCTTTAACTGGCATGTGTCGAATTGAGATGCAATCTATTATTGCAAATCTATGGAAAAAACTTACTAACGTATACTAAAATTCCAGTGAATATTGAAAAGTTACGATTGACAAAACAATAATATAAAAAGGAATTATTGATAAGAACCGAGATAGTGGTAGTGGTAGTGACTGTGGTATAACTATATACTATATATATACTGTGGTATGTATAGCTGTGTACGCGCGGCTGCGCCCGGCTTTCATATATTCTTCACTTTATTTTTTTATACGAAACCCTAATTTTTGTTTAGTACTAAGATAAAATAAAAACATTTCTCATAAATTCAAGCACTTGCCCGTAAAATCGGATTTTATTCAACATTTTATGACTCTTAATTTTTTACGCGGAACTCTGATCATTTTCGAAACTTAAAGATACCCGGAGTAACTTCAGCTATCTACCAAAAAAAGTCCCGTTAAAATCCGTCCAGCCGTTCCGAAGATTACCCGGAACAAACAGACAGACATCAATTTAATTGCATTTTTGGTATAGGTAGCGTGTACACATCCGTATCTATTTAGTAAAAAAAAATTTTGTCATTATAAACAGACACTTCAATTTTATTTATTAATATAGATATAGGTATAATAGCATACTATATCACATAAAGGAATCAGTCTTGATATACTGAGTACGTTTATCGTTACTATGAAGCTTATGAACCATTACAAACGGTCATCAGTAATTCCTATTAATAAGGTTTTTGCTAAACGTAACTCTTGAATGCGCACTGGAATTTTTGTATTCGTTACGTATAATAATCGTATGCCATGGATTAGCAATGCTAATTATTTTAATTACAATAAAAAAAATACGGAAGCTTTATCTTTAAATATTATTGGCCTTAAAATAATTCAGGATTCGATCAGCCTCTGTTAAAATAATAGTTTATAAAATAACTATAATCACAATAAAAATTAATTATTATTTGATACGTATGTACGTTTTGTGATGTCATTATATCACGTCTTCATAAATAAACTCTCGTCTATTAACATACATTAAAAGTTTGTAATCTTATAAAACAACGGAACAACGGAATACGCATCCGTGACAATGACCCCAGCTAAGAACGGTTTACGCCGTAGCTTTGAGAGACCCAATCTAAAGAACTTTCGGTTTGTGGCCGGGAACATAATATTAGTTATATCTAAACATGGGTAGGGTGTTTTATTGAATGATAAAGACAAAGCATTCATTACGTTTGTAGAAAAACAATTTAAAATGTATATCCCAAACGGTTAATACCTCAGCTGAAAAACATATGAATAATGCTACTTATCTATATTAATAAATAAAAATGGAGTGTCTGTTTGTAATGTCAAAATTATTTTTTTTTACTAAATAGATATGATTGTAAAATTAAAACACAGTAACGAACATACAAAACGCGGGCGCACAGCTAGTATCATTAATATACATCGTTATGTACAAGAAACATAAAAAATGAGTATGTATGAGTTAATTTTGTGTCGGAATAATGATGTCAAAACTACTATGTGCAATACAATTGTAGAAATTGCGTATATTGATTTTTTTATATTACGTATATATGGTGTTTAAGAAGATTGTGAGAAATAATTATTATAACAAATCTAATTTTTTTTCTTTAATTTTTTGTTACATTAAAACAAATAAAACGTACCATTAGATTACTAATGAATGCCTCGAAAGATTTTTTACAGACGAGATCATTATAAAATGGTTTACCAGCGTGTTTTTTGGTTTCATTTGTTCCTTTTTAAGAAAAAGGCAAAACTACTAGACCATGCAGCCAAGTCTGATGTTAGGAACACTTCATACAACATAGTAACAGAATGGTGGCCTTTTGTTAAAGCTATTTAATGGCAGTAGTTGGAAGACTTCATAACTCACGCTACGTGTCATTATTTTCTATTCAATTCACTTGTGGACTATAATTAAACTATATCACTTAAAGTTACGTAACATATAATATAGTAATGTACTGGAAGTGAATGAAAAAAAAGAAAGATGATTGCATGACAAACTAAAATCGCGCCAAGCCTTACCAGCGTGTTGTTTGCAAAGTCAGGTTTATATCAACGTATGCGATACGATGGCCGTGGATGACCCAAAGCTACAAGCATCATGAATCTTGCAATAATTCTTATTTTTTCTCCAGGTATGTGAAGAACAGCAATGCGAAGAACAAGTGTTCCCGCTCGCAGTGAGCTACATTGACCGGTTCCTGGCAGAACGTGCCATCTCTCGACAACAGCTGCAACTCCTCGCCGTGACCGCTATGCTCATTGCTTCGAAGTTTCGACAATGCCACCCCTTATCAGTTGACTTGCTTTGCGCCTACACCGATAACTCAGTCTATCCACATGAAGTTCGGGTAAGATTATATTGAAATTTTATACGTCATTATTCTTCGTATTTTCAATTCTGTGTTTGCAGTTTCCATTTTTACATATTGGCTTCGAGTCTATCTTCGGATCAGTGACGTAAAGAGTAGAGTATTGGTTTAAATTAGCCTTAAAATTATATTGTAAAAGTAACCGACGTTTATTGAAATTCTTATTACATTTAGGTATAGAAAAACTTATCTACCTAACTTCTAAACTTTATAGTATTTCGCCATTTAAGCTACATGCTAACAGTCAGTAAAAACAGGGCTTTAATCATTAAGGAATCAACCATCCTTGAATGGAAAAGGTTAAGTGGATCCAATGACTTAGTACATAACTTTTTTATAAGTACAGTAACTATTCGTTTGTTGTTTTGATCGCTATCCCTTTCCGTCTCACCCTACATCCGATTCCTTAGAGTAAAGTAGCATGCCAGTTTCCTGTAATTATTTCTTCCTCATAAGGTAAGACAAGGTGCCTTTGTCACCCTTACCGTAAGCCACAACCTGTGACGAAGTAAAGCACTGAGTTGGTCACTTGTGTACTTCCGACGGAAATATGGGGCAGGAGGTGGTAGTGTCACATAAAATAAGTACAATTAACAAACATTTCAAAGTGGAAGTGGTTATCCACATTAACTAAATTGCTTAAATGGAATGTCGCGACATCCTCTTTGCCCACTTACGATTTAGAGACCGACTGTTATTGAGTAATTTGTCTAGAACAGAATTCGTTCTTAATCTATAAATCTACTGAAAATATTTTGATGATTATTATATACATATATAAATATATGAATCTGTAATACATTTTATTTGAATTTCTGACGATTTATCACACTAGCCGTTTTTAGTAGTAGCCGTATTTCAAACTAGCTTTATATATAACTATATTTAAATTTGCGATAGTATAAGAGATTTACCACCACAAATAGGTGTAAATGTAAAACAAGTTCATTGAGATAGTTTTGGGCTCGATATTCAAATATATTAACAAATAATGTAATTACTTCGTTGTGGATTATCATTGTGCACTGGTTATTTAACCGTAACTGAATCTTCTATGAAATATTACTAGAGATAGAATTTAGTTGATATGTCATTGTATAGGAGCTTTTATTGGGACACCTACGTGCGCTCCATTCAACGCATACTTTCCCACAGCGAGGCTTTTATGAAAATTGTCGTAATTGTTATGACACTAATGCGTGCGGCAGGTGTGATTCGATCAATTTTATTCATGCACATGTTGGAATTGTGATTTTTTACTTTATACATGTAAATTGTATATAAATACAATGCTCAATAGTAATATCGTACCTACATATTTATCTCCTACACCTGTAGATAATTACTCAACTTATATTATATTTCAGTGGTTAAATAAAACTAGATATAAATTTTATTAAACCTTTTAATTGTTGCTATATTATAATATTGATTATCCACTAATTATTATTATTTTTGAGAAAATTCTATGAGAATGATCGAAATTAAACTTGCATACAAAAATGTGAAGTAGCAAAGCAGTTTATATTTTTTATATTCGTAGAAGAAGAGTGGATTACATAATACAAAACATTGGCAGACTTACGAAATATAACCTCCTTGGATAACGTCTACCTATTTATTATTATTATGTTACCTGGAGGCACTATTATACTATATTTATTTGTTACACATGTAAAAAAATTATTTACTAAGCATATACGAATTAGATTAATAACTTAATAAAAGTTATTAAATTTGTATATGTATTCATGTTATTTTTATATTGAGCTTGCAAAATAATTGAAGTGATGACCCTGGAAATATATTGCGGTAAAAGCATCTAATTTGTTTTATAGTTGGTGCATTTATGCTAAATATACCGTGGTAATATTATGCAGAGCGTGAGAAAACGTTTCGTCATTACTTCCAAGTACCGTATGGCGTAGTGTTGTATGGAACTATGACTTCCTTTTCATTAATTCGTGCGATCATCGCGATACGTCTACTACTCGCATACGTAATGATGTCATATGGTGCGAGTTGAATTTTACTTTCTCACAACCTATGAGTTAACTCGTAGTTTATGAATTTATGTAGTTCCATATTAGGCACAACATAATTGAATAAATTTACCCAGCGGTCGAAATACGCTACCATAGTTATTTTGAAGATTTGAGGTAAATAAACTGTTCCAATTTTTTATTTACATTAAAACCCATCGTCAACAGTTACTGAATATAAAAAGTTTTATGATAAGGTTATGTTCAATTTAATATCCGTGCATAGATATACATATTAGCTTTGAAATTAGTTATTATTGGATAAATCAATTTTTAAATAATAATTTAAAGTATTATGAACAATTTATATAAAAAATAACACACGATCATCATATTTGTTTTTAATAAATGGTTTCTAAATAGTTAATACTGAGATTTATAAGTAATCATTTTATCTTTCCTTCAGTTCTTATTGTGTTTGTTGCAAATTTGTTTAAACTTTGAATGTGTTTAAACCCATTAAAACTCAAGTATTCCTGTATTCACTTTTTTTTATTAACAAGCCCTTTCTAATTAAAAACAAACTTAACCTCTATTGTTAGAGTTATCTAAGCCATAAAAAGAATGGGTGTCAAGAAGGGTCAATTCTGTTATTGTTATTCTATATTAACGAAACATTGCTCCCTTGAAGTGTTCCTATTCCTTGCTTTTCTAGTAATTGTAATATGATTCGCTACTTTTTGCGGTTTCCGCCTGACCCATCAAGTATGACGGTTACGTTTCAACTATTTAAGGACACTTATTTCTTCTTTCAGTGCATTCTTTTATAATACACGGTAAATTAGTTTAAAAAAGGTATGAGAATTGACATTTATACGGGTTCGTGTGTTTTGTGAATCACAGGGGGTTGCAAATAGAAAGGACCCCAACTTCCTCTTTAGAGTTGAAATATATAATTAGTTTGTTTGTTTCAGCAATGGGAACTGATGCTTCTGCAGAGACTGAATTGGCAGTTATCCATAGCAACGGCTTTTGATTTTGTTGAGCCGTTATTAACAAGAGTACCATGGGGCCGAGCTAGTCCGCTGGTTCGTGAGCACGCTCTTACTTTGACCTCAGTTTGCTACACAGGTAGGTGCAGGTTTAAGATTAACATTTTAATTGGTAAATTATAAGATAAAAGAAGAGTTCCTAAACTTAAATGTTAAAGGGCTGGGCACATTGGTCGTAGAACTCATGCCAGATGGGACCAACGGGTTTTCGAATGGCTGCAGCGTATATGAAGACACATCGTGCGTAGACCCACCACAAAGTGGACGGAGGACCTGGTGAAGGTCGCGGTGGTCATCTGGGTGCGGGTGGCGCAAGACCAATCTTTGGGGGAGACCTATGTCTAGCAGCGGACGTCTTTCGGTTGAGTGGATGCCTGGATGGATGCATTTTAGTTAGATGCCAATCTAGTTTTCCTTTGTATATTTTCTACTTTATTATCACTTATGTCATTGTCACATATTCATTATGTTTGTTTGATATTGATTGATTGTTGTATGTTGATGTACTGATAAATAATTATATCCCTAATTTTGACATCAGATGTTGATTAAAATGCGACTTGTGAAATGTATACTCTTACATTATATAAAGGCAACCTCTCTCTGTCTGTCCGTTTGTTGGCTTATAATTCGAGAACTACTTTCGTACTTTCGCAGGCACAGGTATATAATATGCCTGCCATAATAAGTAAACTTTTCAAGTATTATTCAATCCGTTTATGTATTATTCGTAATTAAAATTACCAGAGATTTGGGATAGCTTATTTTAGTAATAATAATGTATTGTAGTTTCCTCCCTTTGTTTGATAATATGTGTGGAGTGCAAGCGTGCGCAGTGAATGCCTCATGGCCGACACGACATGATTGTAAAAGTATTTACAGTGATGTAGGGGTGGTGGACGCGTGTATCGGAACGCGCACATGCCGCTTGAACTCTGATAAGCGCGCACACCTTGCACCCGACACCCCTCAGCCACTGACCCTAAACCTCCTATTGTATAAAAACATTGCTATACCATTATTCCTCAACTAATATATTAACTGGATATAATACAAAAGAGGAATCCGTCCTCTCTTTGTAGTCGGGTCGTAAAAAATTACAATTATTAGGTAGAGGTATATATATGTATATTTCTATTGAAATAAACTTGTCAGGTAGCACGGGCTACAGACATAAATAAATTATTAAAATAACACCCCACACGTGCGTTGAGATGAAATCGTATGAAATTTTATTTTGCGGCCATCTAATATTATTTAATAAAATTTATGAATACCCAAAGAATTTAAATGCGCGTATATTTTTTGTTTGCATCGTTTAGTTTGTGATTCACCAGTCTTAAGTACACAAGTAGTTGGAACCTAAAATAAAACCGTTTAAAAATTTCAAATTATTAAATGTATAAAATGCGTTATTATAGATTACTTATTTGTACCCACAATCTCATCGGCGTGGGATCGGTAAATCGTGGTAAATCGGTTCAGTGGTTATCCACTTCTTCAGCCAACTAGCGATCATATACTAAGATTTAAGTTATTTGAGATGGATCGTTTCCAGTTACCTGGTTGGAACATTGCGTTTATAAAGAAACTTTATGTTTCGCTTACTATGTCATTATTTTTGTAATCAATTGCTATATATATCTCAGATTGTTTAAAAGAAACCAAAACCAAATGATTAGAAATTTTCTGTTAGCCAACATTTGACCAGGAATAACCCTTATACGTTATAGGATGCGCATGCCTACTTCACTGGGCACAAAAAGTACATACATAAGAAGTATTAATTAATAACTAACTTAACTACCGGCAGAACGTTATAACTGGCTTTCATAAATTACTGATTCTAGTTTATAAATAGTAATGTTCGTCGTGGTTGTCCAGGAACTTACGTTTTGTTTATCTATTCTTGTCAGCAATGATTTGATTTATTTACGGGATAATTAGGCTTAATACAAACTCATTACGGATAGACACATTAAAGATAATTGAGTGGCAACATTAATTACAATTTTAAGAGCAAAATATTTTTCCATCCGATTAATTGTTTTTGTTTAAAATCTATTATGGATAGTTAATTATGGCATAATTAACTCAAGATCATTATTTTTATAACATCATTAAGCATAATATTTTGCTATTTACACAAATCAAATTAAGCGAGAACTGTTATTATTATTTACATAGAAGAACTACTGTGTAATAAATTTAAGTCTATCAGAACAAATATATTATTAAGATGTTATAAGAATAAAGAAGTGGTACTTATCATTTATTCTCATTGTGTATTAAATTCTGATAATAGTTATTTATGACTGTGCGTCTGTAACCTTGTTATCCCTAGCCTGTTATGATTACTATTATCCTTTATTGTATTATGCCTTTGTTAAAAAATAAATAATTCATTAACAAACACAGTACTGTAACGAGTATAAATTTTATTTCTTTCACAATTACTATCATAGATAAATTATAGGTATATAACATGCCTGCCTCAATAAGAACTCCATGAGTATATCTTATATATTTTCGAATGCGATTATGTATTATTCGTAAACATAAAAGATTAGGGATTCGTCGGATATCTTGTTTTAGTAATAATAATGTATTGTAGTTTACTCACTTTGTTAGATAATGTGTAGAGTGCAAGCGCGTGCAGTGCCTATAGGCCGACATGACATGATTGTACTTAGGTGAAATATACCTATGAGAGTTTTACGTTTTGAGGTTTTGTATTTTACGATTAATCAAATAAAAAATACATTGAAATGACATTTGTATTTTTTATTGGTTCATATAATAGTAAAAATTTGATTACTATATTCACACTATATAGTCAATACGGTGCTAATAATTTGTAAGTATTTTGAAAATGTTGATTGTAGTGACAGCCGTACGATATGAATCGCCGGTGTCGGTTGCCGGAAGCAGCATAATTGCCGGTAACTGATCGTGCGTTACCCGAGGTGTTAAACAGTAATAACATTACTTGACCCTTACACTTCTTAAATTATTAGGGGTTTTATGGCCTTGTTAAATTTATACAAGCTGAGAATTATGGTAATTAGATACATAGAAAATAATATTACAAATATATACGACGTGTAACATAATAAACGCACACTGTGATAGTAGTTTGTTAAGAACCGCCTACTTAATCGATTACAGATCTTTTTAATATAGGTAATTTTTTTTCCTTAAATTATTTCAAAATAAGTAAATTAATCACTCCCTCGTTGTACCGTTTGCCCAGTAGTCTCGTGACGTCACGTGCCGATTGACTTTACATATTTTGTGCGTAGATTAGTAATGTGACCATACCACTCGCCCACAATGGGTATAACTAATTTAATAAATAAACATTATCAAAACACATGCTACTAAATTTGTTTCGTCTGTATGTATGATTAT
The DNA here is from genome assembly GCA_014132275.2 of Samia ricini. Lineage (NCBI taxonomy): Eukaryota > Metazoa > Arthropoda > Insecta > Lepidoptera > Saturniidae > Samia > Samia ricini. The sequence goes on along the minus strand of AP028159.1, from coordinate 24,092,380 downwards.
AACTGAATGTTGTAATTAGGGTGTTTGTTGTGGATCTACGTTATTCCTGTTAGAAGTTGGATATATAAAATGAAGCTTATTTTAGGATAATATTGAAGTATTTATAAGATTTTTTCACATTTATATACTAGACCGGAAAATATAACGCTTAAAATGCCGCGTACAAAATACGTTGTATTATGAGTACGATCGAGAAAAGTGGTGTGAAAATTGTAACTTAGAGTCGCGCGACTAAGCTTGGTGACCTATAGTGTGTGACTTATGTTCGTAGAGGTAAGGGAACGACCGCGACAGCTGACTGGGGGACAATGCTTGAAGACGTACCCGCGGCCATTGTACAGCTCCCGAATCCCTGTCCCAAGTTGCTACGACAAAAGCTCCCTAACAAAGGGACCGTCTCGGTGCGCACCTGGCGTCCCTCGACCCTATCTAACCCGATACTTGGCTCAATACAAGTCGCCTCAAAACACAACATTCTCAGATTCCACACTTCCGAGAGACTTCATCTCATACATCCGATCTAGATAGCTTCCGACTCGACACCTCCGATTCATTATTGAAATGAAAACTTCTTTAGTAGCGTTGAGCGTTTCTCGGTAGGAGAAAACTTGTAGATTCGCGTTACCAATGCTATCACGTTAGCCGTCAACATGCTACAGTATGTCAAGGATATGATGGCGCTTAAATGTAGGCGCTCAGAAATAAATAACAAAATTTATATTTACACCTTAGCCTATCGTATGTTTTGATTGTGAATAAACTATATGAAGACGGAAGACATAGCGTGAGTAGCCCCCCCCCCCCCACAAGGTCGACCGACGACCTGGTGAAGGTCGTAGGAATCCGCTTAATGCGGGTGGCGCAAGACCGGTTGTCGTGGAGATCTTTGGGGGATACCTATGTCCAGCAGTGGACGTCTTTCGGTTGAATGGATGGATATGAAAAGATACATGATTATTGCTCGGAGCGCCAATTGATATAAAACCAGACAAGTTGTTAAAGGTTAGGTTATGTTAATAATTACAATTAACAAAAATTTAAACATTAAATAACCAGTTTTACTAAAGTTTCGAATTTGCAGTCTGTCGGCAGTCTCTGGCTGCTTATTTTTTTTTTCATTTTAATATAAATATTAAAATTTGTTATTAGTTTTATGAAACGTTTTTTATTCTAATTCTTGTTGCAAGAATGCATCCGTTACAATATAGTTTTATTATCTCATCGTTCGCATTGAATAAATAAAGTATAAACATGTTTAGGAAAATAAGACATAAAATCTAATAGAGTGTATGACGATTAGCTATTAAATTTTGCAACCCTTGCAGTTTATCGTTATTTGTATTAGATCGGGATTCACCATTAGGGGTAGGGTAGAGACAGGTTTAACGAACGGAACATAACGGTCCTCAATTTTTATTGAATGAACGTTGTTATTACATTTGTGATAATTACAAGGGTAAGAAGACGCGGGGGCGTCTTGGGTTCTGGTCGATAGGACTGTGTGTCATGCTCGCAGATGTCGACTTCAGGCACCCAACTGACAGGCAACCTGTCGCCCAACGGATCGCGACGGTCCGCTGCCCGTGACGTAAAGATCTACGCTGATACGCGACCTTTCATACTTAGTTACTGATTTTTAATGAACATAAACATGCTCAACCATAGAACAGTATAATTTAATTTACTTGCTTTTTAAATTATGTTTAAATAGGTGTCGGAAGTATTTTATTTTACGCTAGGCATACTAGCTGTGTGCCCGCGGTTCCGTCCGCGTTTTATATACTCTCACAACATATTAAAGTTTTTAAGTAATCATTGGAAAATATTGTCTTAATTGGACAGTATTTTGTTTACAATTTCATGCGTTTTAATATTTTTACGCGGAACTCTAATTATTTTCAATAATTTTTTTTTTGGTACTAAGAGAAAGCAAAGATATTTCTCATAAATTTAAGCACTTACCATAAAACTATGCATTGAATCGGATTGTGTTCAGATTTTATTAATTTGAATTTGTTTACGCGGAACCTTAAATGTTTTCGAAAAACAAAACTTAAGCTAAGTTACCTGGAGTAACTTCAGCTACCTGCCAAAATCGGTTCAGCCGTTCCGGAAATTCCTCAGAACAAACAGACAGACACAACAAAAAAATCTTTTAAAAATTGTGCTTTTAGTATAGTTACCGTATATACATTTATATATATTTAGAAAAAAGTTGTTATTTTGATATTACAAAGAGACATTTCAATTTTATTAATTACTATAAATATATTTTGTTATAAGACATTTTTTAAAATAAAATTATAACGTGCTAGCGTGTTACATCGTTGTTTTTCTTGCTGTAAATAACGCGTTATAATAGACAATTATGAAGGTACAGTAAGGAGGGCATTTGTAGGTGGGCAGTGACCCTGTGTTTGTTCGCTTGAGCTGTGTGGAGGTGCAGGCGGAAGGGTCGCGCCAGGTGTCATCACATCTGCCGTCTTGACTTGAGCCCGACTACGTCTAAAGTAGTTTTTACACTTACTATTGTGTCGTTTTGTTTCCTTTTTTAATCGTGACCAAAGTTGGCAAAACAATTCTACACACTAGATACAATGACAAAGATTAGTTTCCTTGTTGCAAATTCTAAAAAATATTTTCATATCAGCTAAAACTTTTGTGACGTATTTTTTATATTGTTTCAAAGCGATGATGAGTCACCAACAATCTTTTACTCTTTCAGTTTGTTTTTTAACATCTTTCTTATGTTAAAAGATGTAACTAGGTATATTTTATAATTCTTGTTATTGTTTATGTATGAATGTGTTTATATCATTAGATGCCGGCCATACACGGCGTTGCTCGGGCTACTTTTTATTATAATAAGAACCATTTAATTTACCCTAAATATATTGAGGTCATTATTCCAGATAAAAACTATTTTATCTTTAAGTTGGACTAAGTCACACACGATGTGCATAATTGCAAAATAGCTCGGGATTTTGTCGCGGATTATCAATGTAACAGGAAATTTGTGTATATCTTTATAAGATACTAGCTAATCACCGCGATTTTACCCGTGTAGTTCTCGTTCCCGTAGGATTTTCGGAATAAAAACTATCCTATGTCACTCCCTGGATTTTAAAACTATCTCCATATCAAATTTCATCCAAATCAGTCCAGTAGTTTTTAAGTTAATTCGTTGCATACAAAAATACAAATCTTTCCTCTTTATAATATTAGTGTAGATGATTAGAATCGGTCAAACTTCGAACCGCTTACCAATACTTTAGCTCGTATCGAATAAGATACACATGGGCTTATGTTCCATGGAGACAGTAAACGGAACAATATAAATATGGCAATGAAGTATATATTATTGATTTGGTGACTTTTCATCAAAGGCCGTCAATGTTCAATATTTTATAAAAGACTCCCTCTTGAAAGTTGGCAAATTTGCAGCTGCGCCTTTACCTAGACGACTTAAGATGTAAATTACCATTATTCCGGGTCCATTGTAGTCCATAGTAGGTACACAAAGATGCAGACGGGGTCGAAATGCACAAATCTGGCAGCTGCTCAAGTCTCCTTCCTTATTCCCGTCTAAACAATAACGAACGTCGTGTATTGTGCAAAATGTTACTCGATCTTTTTTCTATGTTCCCTTTTTGGATTTTGGGATCATTTTAGGTACCTGCATACATAGTGATTCTCAATGTTACGGTTAAAGTATCTGTCGTTCTCCATTTTTTTTAATGAAAAATTGAAACTAATGTTTCTATAAAGTTTATTGGTCTATTTGAGTTTTATAACTTTAATGAAAAGTTAAATTTACATTAAGAAATAATTAAATTGATGTCGCTGTATGTGTTGATCATATTTTTTAACGTGTAACAAATTAAATCAACATATATATCGCTACAATAAAATACTGGTTAATATCATTCAACTAACATATTAAAGGGTTTTTGTTAAGGCGGTAAGATGCAAGGTGTCCGAAACACCTGTTCGTATCAATTATCTCGCACCAGATGCCAGAATCTACCTGCGTCACTGTTTTCAATACATGTTTTTTCAAAATTATAAAATAAACACATAAGTACGTGTTTATTGATCATCTTAAAAAAACAGTTAACAATATTCTGTTACTAGTAACCGATTAGCTTTTATTAAAAACTAGATGTTGTCGCGGTTCATATTTTATATTTCGCACAATTGGTCATTTGGTTTTGGATTATTATATATTTAGCCTCTCTATCCATGTTTACCCAAATATCTAGGAAAAAAAAAAATAAAAACGTGACTTATAAAATAAGCAGGCACTGAAGTAGAAATGTTAAGTTACAATCATGAAAAAAATTAGCCTTGAATTATTTTGGTACCTACTAAGAGAAATAAAATTTACGCGGAACTCTATTTATTTCCTTATAATAAACTCCTCATAACTTCAGCTGTCTGTCAGAAAATGTCTCTTCAAAATCGGTTCAGCATTTTTGGAGATTAGCCAGACAGAAAAACAATTGTTATAATTAGGTATTTAGTAAAAAGCTGCCTTTTTGATATTACAAACAGGTACTTCAGTTTTATTTGTTTGTATGTAAAAATAGATAAAAAGTAACAATAAAAATCGTACTTATATAATCACTAGCGGGTGCTCGCGGCTCTGCCTGCGTTTTGCATGTTCTCTAGGTTTGAGTGAAAGAGTGCATATAACATTTCATTTATACAAAACCTAAAAAAAAAAAAAAACAAATGAATGAAGAAAAATGTGAGTTTTTTGTTTTCATAAGCGGATAAATGTATATAAGAGCAAATCGAAAAAAAATGAGAAAGGGTCGATGGAATCCAAAAAAGTAAATATAATTCCGCGTCGAATGGTAGTAGTCCCATCCCGATATGTTCAATAATTTTGAGATGATGGAGCGTCAAAGAAACCCCATTTTCTTTAAATATATATAGATTATTATTTTAATGTGTGAGAATGTTTTTATACTAAAATGGGTGTTAAAAACAACATTTTATTGTTCACAGAAACGGCATTCCTCTTGGTGCCGCCTTCAATGATCGCCATTGCTTGCATAACAGCGGCTGCCCGAGGTCTGCGGGTTCCAATGTCGGTAGTCGATCTATGCGCATTGACAAGAACGCAAGCCGCAGCAGCCGAGTTAATTGCGCGTCACGTGGAACGCGTTCTTGCGAGAGAAACCCAGTCTCAAGAACCGAGATCACGACATATACAGCCTCACAAACACACTAGTTCCGACCAAACACAACTCCCAGATACGCCGACAGACGTACAAGATGTGCGTTTTTGATACGTTTCATTATTGTCGAAATAAGGCTTTATGGAACATAAAATCAATTTTTGTTTGTACTCATTTTCTTGAACTTTCGTTCAAGTTACAAAATAGTAGTTTTTTTTAATACGTTAAAGAAAAAAAAAGTATGATTAGACCGGATTTCATTGTAAGAAGTTTTTATGTCGCGCACCTGGGTGGTTGTTAGTACAAGAAAAATAAAAAATCGAAAAAAAAAAAAAAAATAAGCGTCCAATTGATGATGTTATTCCGTCAAATTATTGAAATGAACGTAGTAAAATAGTTATCGATTGATCTCAGATTTATTTATCTAGGAGAGTAAGTTAGATTAAATGAACTCTATTTATTGAAACGCAATCATTTTAATGCTTACGTTGCGAGAATTCTTTCGCTGAGTGTTTTTTTATATTACTTTTGCAGCTTGATCTCTTTTTACACAGTCTATATTAATTTTGCAAAGTTGAAAAAAAAGATTAAAATAGATATTTGTAATTGAAAAGATTAATAATATATTTCCAAAAATGTAGTCTCTTACATTATGAAAATGAAAATAATGCCAAAACCAATTACTTGTTAGTCACTATTTTCTTTGTCACACAGATTTTATTCGTGCGTCATAGAATAGTATGTATTTTATGTAACCTTCACGTTAAATATTTAATACGTCAGTATAAGTAAAACGATTGCTTATTACTCTCGATAAAATTATGGCGCACGTATTTAATGGGGTTACCACACGCACGGACCGTACCGCGGATATGGTACGGCAGGCGGTCGAGGTTATCAGTCGCCTAGGTAGGGATGGAAATCCTTTTCGAAAAAGATAGATTTTTGAATTTATTCGAAAATAAGGTTGATGAATTCATTCACAAAAATCGATCTGTCGTATCGATTATCGAAGAGTATTAAGAGTATCATTATTATTTCCTATTTTTAAAAATAAAACAGTTCTGTGCGATTTTACCTTAGCAGATTAGGCGTTTTTATTTTTTTATTCTTCAAAAAGTCGACCTTTTTGTAAAATCTTATACCCCATCCCTACTTAGGCGACTGATGAAATCAGCCGCTCGCCATACCATGTCCACGGTCCAATCCGTACGTATATTAACAGCTTAATATGACGCCTATAAATATGCATGTTAGTGAAATTTAATATATGATATATACTTTTATATATAAATTTATATATATACGATTTGTGTGTCTTCGTTTGTAGAAATATTATGTAAGATCTCATTTTGTAGTAAATTCCAAATAGTAAACCTGAGCTATACTTATAACCGCTTTTGAGGGTGAAAATGTTAAAATAATTTAATATTTATTTAGGTAGTGCGATGTTAAGTTTTAGAAAATTCTAGTCAGACGTTTTCACATTCCTGTTTTTGACCAAACTACACGTTTAAGTTATTGTATTATTGTAAATGTACCTATTAAAGGTATCTTAATCTAGTGTAGTTAATAACAAAGCTGTCTTTCGACTAAAAGATGGCCAAATTAATACAATACCTAAATATCGTGAACATTGAGGTAACACTGAGATTGAAGATTTCTGCTGATTTAACATGAAATATTAATTTACGCATTTTTAAGGAATTTTGTCATTAGTTTACTATGAAAGTGCATGCACCTTAGAAGCGTAAGAGGTGTTAGTTTGAAATACGTATTGTATTCTGAACTACGCTACGCTGAGCTTTAAATATAATCTAAATGATAAAATAACAGATTGATACGATTTTTTCTAGTATAATAGAAACTAACTGTAATTATTATATAAAATGAGTTAAGTGTTAATTAGTCGTCTTTTAGTCAAAGAACGGTTGAACATGATTGTGTATTTTAAAAATACAAGGTCGTAAATTAGAACAAATTGTTTTGACTTAGTCCCTTATGTTTTTAATATGCAGAGTTATATTATTATTTACGGATTTACGTGGTTAAATAATTGAAGTTTCATTACGATGCTCATTACTAATATGTATTTAAACTGTTTTTTTTTAATTTACGATCCGGAATAGGGTTAACGTCTTATCTGTGGTTTAATGTATTTCCGGTCGTTATTGATTAGTAGGGTTTAATTGTTTGTAAAAATAGAATTGAATAAAAAGCACTTTATTAATAAAAGGTATCATAGAGTCGAAGAGCGTTTCCTTACCCGATGATAATAAAATTTAATTCAAATACTTTTGAGGAGATTTGAAATTTTCCTCTCAATTCTATTAAAAAATTGTGTTATCATTAAAAAGATTCTTTTGAATAAACTGAATTTTTATTAGGTAGTTATTCCCTGATTCTTTATTATTTGTTAGTGTCATTGTCCTGGGAAGTAATTTGTACAAATAAAAATTGTCCAATGATCGTTACGATTCAGTTTTTTCTTGTGTTTTTTTAAGATCTTATATATTTAAGTAATTATAAGTCTAACTTATAATAGTTATGTGTTAAGTGATTAAAATAAATCATAAGTAATTGTACAGAATACGTATTATAAAATAATAAAAAATTACATACAGTAAATTGAGTTTCATCTTCGGTAAGATAGAAGAAAGAAAGTATTTGTTTGCACCACACAACACAACACAGTAAAGAAACATTATATAATATCACTACATAATCTTTTAAAAGAATTATACACAATAATCAGATTTTTGTCAGGGAACAAACAGGCTCAGCCTCAACATTATTGCTGCACTTAAACCATGGGTTTACAGCGCAGCGCTGGTATTCTGGCTGTACCTCCTAACCCGACGTCACGGACAACATAATAATTATATATATTCATAATATACATTCCAATTATATATACGCATATATCTAACCGTATGTCTATATACTTATAAGAAACACATATTTACATCCACATACATACATAGACCGAGCTATAATAATGCTTAAATATATTACCTATAACTACCGATATTGTCATATTTTATTTTATTTTTAGACAATGCATTCATAACTTTGTCTTAGGTAAGTCGATGGACTGGTCTAATTTAATTAAATTTACAAATGTAACACAAATTAAAATACAAAAGGAATTAACAAATGAATTCATAAAATTATAGTTTATTCAACAGGCAAAAAAAAAACAACTTACTTCATTTGATTTTGATTCAAAATTGATTTTAGCAGATTTGAAAGAGGTCAAAGAACTAAAGAAAATGTATGGACTTTGATAGCAAATTATAGTAATTGAATAAAAATCATAACACGTCATAAGAACAAATATATTACATTATTTAGTATTTAATAGAAAGAATACCCACTAACACGACATTAACATGTTATATCCTAGTATCGGTTTATTTAAACCAGTAGCTTGAAAATCTAACGTAATTTATCTATCGTATGTTGTAACTAACACCTGCATGGTCGAGTCAGTCCCCTTTCTAATTTAAAATCTATTTTCGTTCACGTCGTGACCAATGCACGCTCTGGAACTAAATAAAAATGAATATATATCCCGTACGTATACATTTATTGTTAAACAGTCGATTTTCAATTAGACACAATCGCAATGTTCTAAAAGTCAAATAAATCTAAAAACGAACGACGTTATCAATATGACAGGTGGAAACGCCATCAACTAGCAGGCTAACTGTTTCGTGCATTGGCCGTGGATATATTTATTCCACACACCTGGTGTCCCTGCGCGTTTTTGTCCCCATAATGTAAACTGTGTAAAGTATTTGCAGTCTCTATTGCGAATGTTCACCAAAATTAATAAATTCAATAATTTATAGAATATCGTGTCCAAATCTAGTAAGAAGATGGATGAGAAACGATTGAATGTAGCTGGGATGCAAATGTTGACATGGATGTGTGGTCGTGTGAAGTAAAAGAAAAATTAGGTCGCCATGGTGACTACCGGCAGAAGTGAAAATTCGAAACTTTGGAAAACTGTTTTGTAATGTTTAAATTTCATAATTTGTTAATAGAAATAATTAACATAACATATGTCATTTACTTGGTTTTTACATCTAGTGGAGCTCCGAGAAATATTTATATATACTTTAATATAAGTTGTTCATAATCAAAACATAGCCTATAGCTGCGTAAGAAAAATTCTATTATCTCTGAGCGCCAGCGCTTAAACGCCATCTTATACTTGACATACTGTAGCATGTTGACGGCTGAGACCTGAGCACGTGAGTTGCGAGTTGAGGGTTGCGGAATAATATATACGCTAGTCGTATGCGGCCAGCAGGTTTTTACCCGGAATAAAGACTACCTATTTTTCCATGAGGTATTAGCTGGTAAGAGTTCGACATAACTCTCGGGTGGTACCCCGATTACGATTCCTCATGCATTCCCCGTCCTCTTCGTCCTTAAAATAAAACTAACCTAATATTACTGAATAACTTAATATTAGCACGAGTCTCGATATATTTTTTGAAACGACTAAATTCAATAGGTCACTCTTGACATCTTCAACGAACTTTTACGGCGAACGCTTAAAGCATTCACGTGAGAGAGTGGTAGCTAAAGTGAGGGGACCAAAGAAGTATTAACTTCGTCTTAGGTGGCTAATTTACATCTAAATTCTGTGCAATTTGCAAATTTCTTTGCGTAGAGTAACGTTGTTATTACTATTCTAGCTTTATCAACGAGCGTATGTTGTGAGGCCTATATTCATCCACTAGTTTACTTCTGTAAATTCTATACTAAAACCATATTCTATTAAGTCAGTTTTAAGTTAAGTACCTAGTTAATGGGCGATACACGTTCGAGCCCCATCTAGTTGTTACTTATAAAATTAAAAGATTGCACAGTCATCATTGTTTACAAAAAATATTTTAATGTTTTGCGTATAATATTCTTAAAAAATCCTGATAGTAATAATTCAATTTAATGTTCATAATGCTACTTTTATATATGGAGAAGGAAAATCTGTTCATTTAAAATTGTATAGGTATCACAAATAGGTACTGGACTAAACATTAAAGAAAAACGATTGAACGCCATCTATTATCGTCTCTAGGAATTATGTACAAAGTTGAAACAAAACTTAAGCAGATAACTGCTTCTTATATTATTCATATCTATAATCCAATAGATGACTCTAAATATATTATGAAATTATAAACTATCTAGGTAGGTACCTAGGTACCTACGTCGTCATAAGTTTTGAACTTATTACTCTGAGATATATCTGATTGACATATTTTTTTGGTAAAAAATTTATGATTATAATTTTTATGTTATTTTAGATTATATTAAAAAAGAAATAATATGAAATTTGTTGTATGAAGATTATTTTTACAATGGTCTTTTTATTTATGGGCAGGTTGTTGTAGTTTACAATTACATCAAATAAAGCTAGTAATACTGAAATAAGTATAACATAGCTTAATTAACACGGCAGTCTACAGCATTTCGGCGATATCAAAAACCTACTTAGAGACAAGGCAAAAAAAAAACAAAATCAAGATAGATTCTCATGTAGGTATTGCTGGTTGTCATGTATCTTGAACTGTATTTTAATGAATATCAAATAAAGTGACGTCATTTTGCTGAGTTCGAATTGAATACAAAGATGTGTTTCTCTAAGAAATTGTCGTACCAATAGGTATAGTTCCTTTAAAGTGTAAAATTTATAATGCTCAATTTGTTGGCTAAAACTTGATATCAAACATCTCTGTTTCATATCAAACTTCTGGTAGCAAAACTGCAGAGTCATAAAATTTGTATCGTACTACCTTTTGTAATATAAGCGATCACTTAACATTAGGTGAGATCTTGCTCGGATATTACACATGAAATTTTCAGGTTACATCGTGTATTTCAATAAATAATTATCGTATCATGCCTAGTTCAATTTGCAAAATTGGAGACATCACATACAATATTCTAGTTTTGATCTATGCGAGAACATTGGTTTGAGGGTATATACTATATGTCACAGTGATGCTTCTACGATCGCACATTTATATAGATCCTACGATACTTTAATTTTCATATTAATTTATATACCTGAATATTGGATATAAATTGATAAAAAATTGATGAAATATCTTATCTCATATTCAAATTAGAATATGACATTGAACGTCGAAAAGCATGAGTGCGATGAGGATAGACGAGGGGACATCGGCATTCGGCAAACCTAGCCGTTTATACGAAAAACCTTGTCGAGGAGCGCTCGAGGCAGTCGAGGCGTTCCGGGGGTAAACAGCGCGTCTCCCGGGAGCCGCTCATTAGTTGTACAAACACGCCGGCGGCCACTTTGACAAGCAGTGCGGCAGGCCCTGCCACGGTCCAGTCGCTCGGCCGAGGAACGATCTTCCCCTTCACTGATCTAAAGCTACGGGATTCCTGATAGTAAATAAACGGTCCCTGTTTTATTTACTCGACAGTCGTACCAGAGCATGTTTGTGTAAACTCGCAATAGTTGACAAACATACCATGTATGAAATAAATCTACTCATGTGATTGATCTTTAGAGGTATATAGCTAGAGTATATTTTACGCATTTATATTTAATATAAAAAAGTCTCTCTCTAATATAATTAATTATTCAATTTTTGTGAAGGATAACTGAAATAATTGTTTAAGATTTAATATTTTTATTACAAATCAATTGTGTGCCCGCGGTTGCGCCTGCGTTTTAAAATTTTATACGGAACCCAATTTTTTTATGGTACTAAGATAAAGTAAAAATGTTACTCATAAATTCAAGCACTTGCCCGTAAAACGATGCATTGAATAGGATTGTATTCAATTTTTTAGGAGTTTTAATTTTTGTACACGGAACTCTATGTATTTTGGAAAATTAAAAACACCCTAAGTTACCCGGAGTAACTTCAGGTATCTACCAAAAAAAGCGCCGTTAAAACCCGTCTAGCCGTTCCGGAGATTACCCGAAACAAACAGACAGACAAATAAATTAAAATTGTATTTTTGTTATAGGTATTGTATACAAATTAATATCTATTTAGTAAAACAAAAATAATTTTGACATTACAAACAGACACTCCAATTTTATTTGTTAGTATAAATAGTATAGATAATTTCTGTTAACTTTTAAATGAGCACAGCATTATTATATCAATATGCTCGCTTATTTCACTAGGTACTTGAAATATTGAAGGTATAAATTATTATATAATTATAAAATATAATGACCTAATAAAATAAAACCTGTACCTAATAGAAATCTGTCGTTTCTACATTTTAAACTTTACTTCAACGAAAGCTGAGGCTCATTATAGAGTTGGATTGGAACTTTTTTTTACATAGGGAAATACATTTAGGCACCATCCTCCCATACGGGGGAAGGGAAGGGCGTGTGGGACTAACACTAAAGAAGAGGACCCTAGTAACTACCCACTAAAACCCTATGTATGAGTGACCGTCACTACCGCTACGGGATCGCAAGCATTCACCGCGACATTCCCATCGGATGACCCAGCTAAGAAGTCCATGCGTCCATTGATGCGGAATTCGAACGTAATACCGACTGCACTATTATCGCTTTGAAATTATTATAAAAATATGTTCTGTCACTAATTCTGAAGCCTTCAGAGTCTTTTTTATTATCAGTTTACTATTTTTTATAAATTGTACTTTACTATTAGTAAGCATATAATTTTAAGTACACGATAAGCGTGTTAAAATAACTGTACATAAGTAAAGGTATTTTAAATGTATATACTTTATAGAAAAATTGTTTAGTTTGTTGTCACATAAAATTTAAATGATTAAATTCATTCTTTTCCATTTTCAAATAATTTGTATACCAGATTATTTTATTAGGTCAAGGTACATAATATTCAAGCATGTACCTATTTTATAATTATATAATATTTTATACCTTTAATATTTCAAGTACCTAGGCGAAATAAACGTATTGATATAATAATGCTGTGCCCATTTAAATGTTAACAGAAATTATCTATACTATTTATACTAATAAATAAGATTTAAGTCTCTGTTTTTAATGCCGAAATTAATTGTTTTTACTAAATAGATAGAATGTATACACGATACATATACCAAAATTGCAATTTTTTTAATGCATGCCGGACGGATTTTGACGGGACTTTTTTTGGTAGATAGCTGAAGTTACTCCGAGTAACCTAGGGTACATTAATTTTTGAAAATAAGTAGGAATCCGCGTAAAAAAAAATAAAACTCATAAAACATTGAATAAAATCCGATTCGATTCTCAGTTTTACGGGTAAGTGCTTGAATTTATGAGAAATATATTTACTTCATCTCAGTAATAAAAATTTATTAGGGAAATAATTAGGGTTCCGTATAAAAATATTAAAACGCAGTAAAGAACATAAACACATCATAGTAGTTTACTATGTAGTAATTGAGATCTAACTCACTGCAAGAGGCTCATCAGTTTCAGAAGACTTCGTAAAGAAAAAACCATGCGGTTTATTATAAACGCTTGCGTTAATTATCAATAATGGTTAAGGTATATAAGATATTTGTATAAGTAAACACAAACAGAAGCTCCATTAAGTTTTGTCGTGAGTTCGCAATCATGGCGATGGTTGAACACTCATCAATCAAAGGCGCAGGTGCAATTCGGAACTCCTGCCCCCGCGCCACCGCCGCCCGCCTCTACGGTCTCTGCCCTTGTCTGCAACGCCTTACAAAAAGTCAAAGGCCTCTTTAGGTTTATCAATTATTGATAGATATTACAACGATAGGTTTGCATTTTTTTGTTTTTGTGATATTATGTTATAGCTCTCCGACTAAATTTATTAGCGGTTTTTCTCAGTGACAGTAAGAAATATTTTAAACGCATTCAAATAGAGGAGGTTCTCTATTCGTTTATATGTTTTATTTTGTATGATTGTTATGCGATTTCTCCATCAATTGTAGAGCGATTTGTAATTTCTTTTTTATTCTAAGGAGTACACTCCCACGGTGGTCCCATTATGATCAAATCAGGATCTGATCAGTGGATCTCAGGGAAATCGAGAGCAACCTTCGAAAATTATAGACACTTTACGTGTTTCATTTATCTGCTTCCAAAATTATTTAAGTATTTGCGTATTCCAGTCATCATCTTATTTTGCTAATCTAATGATGGAAAGTACAACATTTGAACGTGTAGAAGTCGGCCCCAGCTAGTGGTAACCAATGCAGTCATTTATTAATTATAAGCTTAAGTAAACTTATTGTAAGAAGTAAGGTAATTTTAAGGAGCAATTAAACAAAATCGAATATACTTAGCGATGTGCATTTATACCACTTTGTTACCCGTAATGGTATTCAAGCAAAGGATATATTGAAGTAAACAGAAGTAGATTAATAAAATATGTTTTGTAATTTTGTATATTAAAAAAAGTATTACATAAATGATATCTTTAAGTGTTTTCTAATAAAATAATTCTTTTCATCGAAAAAATCTAAAAAAGCATTTTCTTTTCATCGAAACGAAGACACTTATTTTTACCCAATATTTTTACGCGTAGTTCTGTCATTTGTATGAATAACAATTAATGGTTTCGATGTATGATTAATTATCAATTCTCATGTGGAGTCCGCGATTGTAATATCGAAAATGAAAACATTATTTTTCCAATGAAAGTGTCCCGTTACCTATATGCATGATTTCAGCTCAAGGTGAATAATTTCACGGCAGTTCAATACTGTGTAATTTATATTGATTTAAAATTGATTATCTTTTTACTTTAATCAGTGGGTTCTGCTACTAACTCAGTAATAAATTATTGTTATTTATTTTTGTGGATGAATTTTTGTTTATGTTTAAGATTTGTACGATTGTTCGTTAATTAAAAATAGTAGAAGATGAGCACGGGGACAGTCTCGATGCAGCACTCGGCATGTGGCCCGGCGGAGGGCGCAAATTGAATTAGCAAGGGGTAAACGGAGTCTAGCGCACGCACGCCGCCCATAACCGACGCATTATCAGATTAGATGCCGCGCGCTGCGACTTGTGACGCTTCCCGCAATTGAAAAAAATATATGCGATGTTTTCTTATGTTGATTGTTTAGACGTTGATTTCACCATGTTAAGGTCGGAATAACATATCTAGATTTTCATAATAAACAATAGTGGTCACCGGCCTTCGTTCATCAAGTAAACATATTGTGTTTATTTGATATCTATTTATTATTTAATTGGGTTAACTAATTTTTATTATTATTAAAAGCCTGGTCTCAAACTTATCTCAAAAAGTGAGGTGATTTTCCGTTACGTTTACTAAATTGATATTATTGTAACAGTATAATAAATTATGTAAAAATATGTCGAGTTTTACTTGAATTTTGGTGGTTGTTCGATGTGCGAAATTTTCATAGCATAGGTTAGGTCCATATTACAACGAAAAAAATTGTTAATTCCATATTAGCTTATAAAAAGTATGTAAATTCAGCATTAGAGAATTACTTTTAATTTAATTACGAGATTTACTTTAATCCATAATAGGTTTTTTTTTGTCATACTAAAGACTGGGTCCTAGAAAAAAATATTATAATTAGAATCAGTAATTGATAATTAATCCTTATACTCCTATTAAAGATGTAACGTTAGAATAATACATAAAAATGTAGTAGTCGTAATGAATTGAAGCAATGATGGCACAGCGGGTAGTACGGCCGGGTTTCGCGCCAATCGACGCGTGTTCGATCCCCATCTATCCGACTCTAAAATTGGCCTGAGTTTTCGGTTAAGGAAAACATCGTGAGGAAACCATAGCATGGTGGTAGGACATTTTCTTATTATGCCCGCCTGGGTAGCTACCACCCTCAAGTTTGAAAACCTGTCGCTAAATACCAATATGTGTATTCAGGCAGCATAATTTGAGAACCAGAATCTCTAGGCTTAGTGTGCTTTCCATTCTGGACCACATCATCACTTAACATCAGGTGAGATTGTGGTTAAAGAACTGAGCCTAATCCGTGTAAAAAAAAAAGTTCTCGTTCAATATCAAATATGAATTGAGGTATATAGTTCACATCGGGAACAGAGCGCTTTAAAATTTGATTACCTGAACCATGTAATGGTTAATAGGTGTTTGTTGTTACATTTTACAGTAAAATTCAGTATAAATAAATATGTTCTCTATTTCACTTTAATTTATTAATTATTTTTTTAATTACAAGACTATAAAAGGACAGAAACAATATAACTAAAGAAAAAGCTCGGAGCGAAATTATTTAGTAACATGAATGACACAACAAAACATTCGGAGAGCTAGGAAGCGAAAAATTACGCTGTAGTTGTTTGTTTGATTAGAGGTTGCTAAGTGATCACATATTTTACCGCAGAGAATTCTTGTTTTCATTGTTCTCCTGATAAGCTATGAAGATAAACGTTCCCTCTTCACTTTACCGTGTTTTCTTAGCTACGCTTCAGTATATTTTAATCCATTAAACAAAGGTGTGTTGTGATCATAGCAACAGTTTAAACCCTAAGAACAGTTAGGTATATCTAGTAAGGAAAATTAAAATAAACGATATCTTGCTTTTAATAAAGAAACGACATATTAAGTTTATTTTTTACAAGACCAAATTGAAAAATACAGAATTACAATAACAATTAAACATATTAATATGTCGATTAAAAATGAGACAATAGGAAAGCAATGGAAAGCTGGCGTAAACGCCAGGTTAGTGCTCAAGGGGTTGAAAAATATCATAACCTCCAGCATGACCTCCTAACCATAGAAACTAAAATCTTTACAAAATAAAATTAAACAAATATATTTTTATACATTTATTTAATGTTTAATCTTCTCGTCCGAGATACCGCAGTATCTCAAGACGAAAGTCTTCGAACAGTGCGTGTTGCACTGAGACGTAGTCGCTTATAATGGGCATAATAAGAAAGCTCAAAGTTGCTCAAAGGGTAATGGAGAGGGCTATGCTTGGAATTTCACTGCGTTATCGAATCAGGAATGAGCGGATCCGCAGAAGAACCAAAGTAACCGACATTGCCCGAAGAATTGCTAAACTTAAGTGGCAGTGGGCTGGGCACATTTCTCGCAGAACCGATGCCTGATGGGGCCAACGGGTTATCGAATGGGTACCACGCACTGGAAGACGTAACGTGAGTAGGCCCCCCACAAGATGGACCGATGACCTGGTGAAGTTCGCGGGAAACCGCTGGATGCCGGTGGCGCAAGACCAGTCGTCGTGGAGATCTTTGGGGGAGACCTATGTCCATCAGTGGACGTCTTTCGGTTGAATAGAATAGATAGATACATTTATAATCAAATATGTACTTAAACTAAATATCATGCACTAAATTACTTCAAACTCATCATCATTCTTATGTCCTGTTCGCAACTCACTTTGGGTCGGCGCAGTACGTTTTCTTGTTCCGTACATTCCTATCAGCCATCACCTCTTCATTTACTCTTTTTGCTTTCATATCTTCCCTCACACACTTCATCCATCTTTTTATGGCTGTCCTCTCGTCCCCAATCCATCAGCCTACATATACATCCCTTTTTTTCATATGCGTGTCGTGTCTTCTCAAAATATTCCAAGGACAAACGATTCCCATTCAGCTTTTCTAACACTGGTGCCACTTTCAAACTCCCTCTAACACACCCATCTCAACATTCGCGTCTCTGCTATATACCGTCGTTTCTCATCTATTTTCTTACTAGTTTCAACACTCCGATCCATTCAGTGTGACGGATCTTATAACGGACCTATAAATTCTCTCTTACAATTGAACCGGTTTTACGGGCAACTTTAAATTACTTCAAAGTAAATAAATAAAATAAATAATGTTCCATTTTGGCTGTGAGCTAATAACATCCAATTGTCATAGTTAATTTTAGAAAGTACGCACTGTTATAATTTAATTGAAAAATGTGTACTGTATTGTATTTAAAATAAAAAAAAACTCTTTACATAATTTATAAATTAAAAAATTACCAGTGTTCGCCCAGAGATCGAAATTCGATTAATTATTTAAAATGTAAGTTGAAAAAACTAACTGGTTTCATAATGCATATTTTTTATTACAGCTCAATATAAAAAATGGAAAGTATGTATAGAGTAGACGAGTCAGAAGTGACACTTCTTTGGCAATCTTCAGATTAAATCTGTAAGACAAATTATAATAAATGAGATTAAAATTCACACATTCTAAATACAGTCATACACGCTACCTCATAAACTCGACAATACTACACATAAGGAGAAAACAATAACTCTACAATCAAAAAGTATAAAGAGCAAACTATTTTTATTTTTTTCTCCCGCGCTATGTACTTTATCCGTCCTTTATCATCTGCTCATCGCGTGACGCAACCTTGCAACTTTATTGTAATCACGCGCAAAGAAATTTAGTAAAATAAAAGAAGCCAATCGGTTAAAAAAACAGATGAAAAAATTGTGCTGAACTATATTTTAGCCTATTTATGAATAATGACCGTGCAAGTATTATGTAAACTTTTAGCATATTTTTTATGACGAGTGCAGGGATGATCTGAATGGTGATCACGTAAGCAATGTTTACTAAATTATCTGAGTAGCTTTTGTAAAAATTATGCAAATGCTTACGCTATAATAATGGTAGGAGAGTGTTAAGAGCTTTGCTTACTAACAAGGAGATGTTTTCATATTCCAATAGTTAAAGAATGAATTAAATGAAATGAATGATGAATTATCATCTCGAGAATATCAATAAAAACAATTCAACCAAACTCGGAATTTACAGAATCGGACAACAGTATGTCACATGCAAGTAGTGCTTTTTAACACGTCTTGCTTTAGAATGAGATTTGCAGCGTTAAGCTCATTTAACTACATTGTACTTATATTACTAACACTTTGGTTGCGGCTTGAGACGAGTTCTTAACTGGGGAAGCCCTTGCACCCGCTGTAGGGATATCCATGTGAAAAATATCAATTTTGTTTTTCGATATCATTTGTTATATCAATTACTTAGTTATACAAATGCAATGATTTATCAAGAAATGTATATAGATATAGTAGTTAGTTATAAAGAAAGTATTTGATGTATATTTGTACGAATGGAAAAAATCAAATCTATTTAATACGTGTCACTTAGTTTAGTTAACTAACAACTGATTTGAATATCGTAAAAATTTAAGAAGTTCATTGAATAATAAAAATTATATAGCACCTATTAAATTTTCATAATTGATTAATGTGTCGAGTACCCATAAAAATAAGACAATAGGAAAACAATGGAAAGCTGGCGTAAACGCCAGCTAAGTGCTCAAGGGGTTAATAAGACCTCTAACAATATTTAAAAAAATCCTAACACAATATTATATCAAGATAAATTAATGATAATATTGTCTCTGAAAGCCGATTTTACAATAATATTGATAGGTACTGGAATATTTAATATTTCGGCATTTTTATGTGATTCAAAATTGGAATATGTCATTTAGGTATCAGATATCATCAACTAGTTGTGTCTGTTTCACTCACGTACAGTTTGTTTTCTATTACGAACATTCACATAATTTACATTAGTCAAAGAATATCTTAGTAATTTGTTGTCTTAATTTGCTTTTACTATCATAATTTGTTGTATGTATTTAGTATGTAATAATGTATATTTAAACTTACTTATCATACATCTATGATTTAATAAAGAAACATGTAAATCGGTGCAGTTGTTCTATGTAAAGGAGAAAGAGATCGACGTCGCCTTTTAATATATATGAGGGTTAATGGAACAGATTTATTAAATTTAAGGAGTGTGAAGAATATGATGAAGCTAAGTAAATAATTGATCTTTATTTTCTGAGATAAAGTATTTTTTTTACTATTTTTTTATATTCTTTGAATACATCAAAGAATACGTGATATTAAGTGGAATAGTTTTTCCAAAGGTTGGGCACGTAATTGATATTTGACTTTAGAGCTTAACTGCCGACTCATATCAGGAGGTGTTTGGACCCCTCTATATTTTTACTTAAGCGTGGAAGTTGGCATGGTTTACAGTGGACCACAAGCTGCCAGGGTACTGTGATTTTATTGTGATTCTTTTGCATTGGTTACATTTGGGTTTCTTCTTTGGCAGCGACACAAGACGTGCTCCCATCCCCAACTAGAGAAGCTCTTGTAGCCACCGTCAGCGCGATATAGTGATACCGGATGCACTAGCATCACACGCATACTACTGCACGCTCACACTTGCATACTACAGGGAGGGTCGTACTATTTTGGTGCTCTTGTGTTAGTTACTATTTTCGGCTGAGTGCTTTAAGCACTCGACCCTAAGTAAGGTCAACTCAAGACTTTTTAGGTCAACAGCGTTTAGACTCTAGGTTCTCAACGTGGGCGATAACACTTCCTTGTGGAAGTAGAAAGCCCAGATAAAATTAGAGAGCACTGAGATAGCGGAGAAGAGATGTGGGTAGATTAAAAATATAGTCTAAAAATGCAAAAAAAAAAATTACATGGAGGACTCTAGAAAACAACCTCTCAAAGTGGACGGTGAGCAAAATAAAGTTGAGAAACTGTGGTTTAAAAACAGTAAAAAAATAACCATTATTATTATTTTATTCGTTGTTTTCATACACAACCATTTTAGGTAATTCAAATAAACCAGTTAATTCTCAATTAAGTTATATGATATTTGTTGATAAGTTATTTGTCAATTATTGATAATTCATATTAAAATAGTATTTTCATTGGAAGGTAATTTATTCTTTATAAAATTATAAATGCAGGTTTATGACACAGAAAAAAGTGTCACTTTCGCAAAGTAATTAAAATAAATAATAAATAAGAATGTGAGCACAGTGTAGCTCGCAGCGGGCGGCGGGCGGCGGACGGCGAGTGCACCGGTGCGTGTATACTCCCGCGGGACTAGCCTAGTGCTTGTAATTTCAATATTGTGAATATTATACGCGTCATTTTCTCACACGTCCCCCATGTCATTTATTTTCCCGTAGGAGTACATACCATTTGATTTTGAACTAATGTAACAGAGCGTAATTTATTTTTCCCAGACCTAGACGGTTTGGAGAGATGACATACTTTTTTATTTGTTTGAGCTATTCTATTACTGTTTTTGCTTTAAATATTTTTTTCCAATTGAATAAACGCTGTTGACCGGAAGGTGTAGTACCGTATTCATGTGGATCATGCGCGATATTAACTATTTAAGTTAAAATATTTCTAATTAGGTACCACTTTTAAAATGAAATAAATGTTTGTAAGTTTTTAGCATATTTCATATTGGGACTATTCATATTGGTCTATACATACATTTATAGCACAAAAAGAGAGTGTCCGTTAACTATTTTAATGTACTGTTAACTTTATTTTGATGGTGCTTCTTTGATGCCTTGTAATATTTTACATAGTTATAGGTATCTACTTGCATATCAAGTGGAACTATTTATTTGCTACATTCGTTATTTATATTGCCGCATCGTTTTCAAAACTCCTAAATTACTTATTATCTCAAATATTACTATATAATTTGTATGTATAACATGTTAAAAGTTTAATTAAAACCAAATATTTTACTTTAATTGTTCCTGTAACTTAATATTATATCAAGGAACCTTTAAACACACAAATAAGTGTTATGAAGAGTTATTGAATTTTTCATGTCATATTGAGCCAGTAAATGTTAAAAAATTAATAAGTCGGTATGATCAATGATTTTTATGAAATGGAATTAAATGATCACAATCCATTTGTTATTTAGGTTTGTAGGTATCGTTGATTCGATAGCATGATTAGTGAATCAATATCTACAACCATTAATTAAGTGGGTAAGTACCCACCTGGATCGTTAATTACAACTTTTTTATTTTCCTCAATGACAAAGGAACTGTCGGCGAAAAGAAAAGTAGACAAGTGTCGTGACACGCACCCCCGAGTGAGAGCCGTGGAGCGGGGTGCTCGCCAACCAATCGGGATCGCCGGCAGACGAGACCGTCTCGACCATTGGCTCGTGTCCGGGGGTGCGCGCCCCGCCCTGTCCGTGAGGCTCGCCCTTATTGAATTAGGCTTATCATTCGATTTCGAGTGGGGCGAGCGCGCGGTCCTCCGTGCCGGTAAAAACTATCCCCGACTCTCGATACCATCTGTAATCGGTATAATTCAATATAGACGTCCTCATCCAATTATGTGCTTGTGAGCCTTCACGCGGCTTCCTTTACCACAAGACGCACGCGCCCCGCGCGGCGCGGCGCATCCGCTGCTATTTGAACTCGGTTTAACAAAACTTTTTAAACTGTTTATTTCGAGCACATGTCAAGATTGGAGTTTGTCAGATAGCCGGAGCAGTCGCTAGTAGCAATGGAGTACGGATACTTGAGCGGAGCCGGCGGTGGTTTTGACAGCGGCTGTTTGGGTTCCGGAGGTGGTGAACTGTCGTGGGGTGAACTTGCATCATGTGGGCAGATGTCACAAGCGGCATACCGGTATCAGGGTATGCGATACCAGCCACCTCCACCGCAGTGCGCCCGTCCTCAAGACGCTGCTATACGAAACCATCACATATTCCCGCCATCTATGAACCTACAACGTAAGTATTTACTTTAAGAAACAATAACAGCAAAAGCCGACGGTGGCTGTCCATCTACATACATATATCAGCATAATTAAAAATATTTTATGGTATATTTGTGTATCATCATATACACAGATTAGTGACCATATACAATTTAAAAAAAAACTATTTTGGATAAGTTTTAAGCTAAGCCATTGCTCATAGTTCAAACAATATCTATGAAATATAATTGTAATCTATTATGCGACTCGTCGTGTGTATCATTCATTCATCAATAAGTAGGTTCCTATAACTCGTAGCTACAAGGATCATTACCGTACGGAAAAAGAGGGATACAAAATTTCCTTAAAATTATTTTAATTTGGGTATAATCCAAAGATAAAATATTACCATAGAAATTCAAGAATGATTAAATTTTACACTTAACAGCTACTAAACCGGACTAATAGCAACTAGTATCTGTATACGGACTGGGATATTAGAATTTTATAGTAACTAAAGTACTGAATTTCGGCTTTAAATTTACAGGCGTAAAACTCGCACGTCATAATAACTATTAACAAAATTGTATTTTATATTTAAAGATCAATTTTCAAACGTTAACTACTGTTATTTGATCACTTCTTTTTGGAATATGACACGCAATCATTTTACCGGAAAAAGTTACCTCCATTCCTCTGTCTATCCCTATTCAGTATTCTCATTGAGAAGATTTAAAAGTTTTAAAAAGATTAACTTGTATCATCATATCATCTGATATTACCTATATTATGTAATATTTCTTTGGTGGTACTTTGATTGATATATTCAGTCAAAAGAGTATCGGGAATGGATGATTTGTTTATAGTGTCAATATTTTTTTTTGTTGTTGTTAGATTGGACCAACTGTTTTTTTTCGCGGAGTTTAAGTTGCATCTGTCATTTAGATTAAATATAGTGCTGTTTTTAGTTACATCATATCTAGTGTGTATTGCAAATTTCATCAAACACATCGAAAAACATCGAACAAAGAGTTTGTCTTAAATTTACCATTGCCAATGGAATTTTGTTTTCGGAGACTTACGGTGAATCGACGTCATCAAAAACACTTGCATGTGATTGATATAAAGTGTTCAAAAGCTGTCGAGATATGCAGGAAGATTTGCTTCGCCCTGATAGACCATCAACGTCTTTAACTGAAGTTAACACAAGCCCATCATTGTGAACGAATTTTTGACCAAAACTCAACTAATACCATCGAACAACAACCTTACTCACCAGACATCGCTCCAGCCGACTTCTTTCTTTTTCTTAAACTCATATCAGCACTTCGTGGCATTCGTTTTCATTCGGTAGAAGACATAAAGGAGAATTCGCGACGAGAACTAAACTCAATTCTGAAAAAAACGTTTAAAAATGTTTTGGTGATTGGATTATTCGTTGACGTGAGTTTATCATTTCTGAAGTATCACACTTTGAAGGCGATAAAATAAATTTGGATGAATGATAAACATTTTGTGTATTATTGATATTTTCCTGGTACTTTGTTGACAGAGTGGTATAATAACGCAAAATATTTATTTTGAAGTGCCATAAAACTCCCAGTAATGCACAAGATAACAGCTTTTTTGCTAGATGGATTGAAAATCAAAACTTTGATCGTTGAATCTTTGAATATCGACTTCACTGAGCCATTATCATTTAAACAGTTACAAGGTTCTCTGTATTACTTTCGAAGTAATTAATTAACGTGCATTAATTCATCATCAATTCTTTTTCTGACAGTAAGTGGAGAATTTAAAATTAAAATAAATTTTTACCGTTTATGTCTAATGAATGAAGTTTTGTTACTCATAAACGATACTTTTAAATTGAAATGTACTTATACTTAGTACTTAGTATGTGCTAATACTAATTAATACTGAGATTGATTTAATCAGATTTTACCGTGAAATATTAAATACAGAGGTGAGAAGTACAGTATGACTGTACTTTCAAAATGTGTTTTTAGTTAATCTAGGTGAACGAAGGTCACAAAATAAAGTACTGCAGTCTTAATTTTTTTTAAATTTAAAATTGCTTACAGAATTTTCGAAAGATTTTTAACATACTTGCGATATATATATTTTAATTGTACCAAGGAAAACTAAATGTTTATTAAAAAAAGATGAACTCTTCTATTATAATAATATCCATACACAATATAGCATGAAATACAATATATAAATAAAAAAATATATAATTGAGAATTGAGAAGCAGAGATGAGAGATTGAATTGAGAGCAGCTAGTTACCAATATACGTATTATTTCTGTTATGTACTTCAGTTAATAGTCGAAAACCGCACTTATACTTAAGTGAATGAAATATTAAAAAATAAAACGTTATAATGTTGCTTTTAGTGTAATTAGGTACTACCATATAAAGCCGTGGTTTGATGTATTTAATGTTACGACAGAAACAATGTAATTTTAATCAATAAATTGTCAACATTAAAATATAATTCATATATGTTCGATATACGTTGTCTGCCTTTAAAATGTTTGTTTAAGTTTTGGCTACAGATGAATGAAAACACTATTTATTTTTTTAAGAAATTAATACCTAAAGCGTTTGCAAAAAAATGTTCTGCAGAAAAAAATCCATAGACAAGCGCTAAAAGGAATTTTAAACATCGATTTTTTAATTATTAATTTCACACATTAAAAATAGTATTATTTTGGTACATTTCACTAAGAAAAGAAAAAGAACGTCATTTTTTAAAAGATGAAAATTTTTAAAAGTTGATACCAGAGGCTTTCTTCTCTATTCTTAGGGACTTGTGTCTTATAAAGTATGGGCGTCCCATCATCAAAAATTTTAATACAATCTCAAATAATCTAAAATACAAAAAGTAAAAAAAAATATTAATTCAAATAAATGTCTATAAACTACAAACATCATTCTGGCAGACTCTGATGTGGGATACCAGATGTTGATAAAGATATTTTAATTTATCTTATCAAGTACGATCTTATGAAATCAGCAATTCTCATTTTAAATCTTTAGATTTGAACAATTTAGTATTATTCTTATAAATACGGAGAGTAATTTAAGCTTAGAGAAAAATTTGGTATAAGTTGTCTTATTTGTAGTTTTGGTTAAATTTTAGTCGGGCGATTTTCTGTTATCTCAATGAAATCGTAACACTTCCCCTATTAAAATGCTTTTGGCTAATAAGTGGTTCTTGATAAAATAAGTTCTAAGAGGAGAAAAATCACTATGGAAGTATGAAACTTTTGAAAACAGAGATTTAAAAATCTGTTGTCTAACATTACACCCTAAATTAGTAAATTCAAAAGGCGTTAAAGAGACAATTAAGTTATAAATTTCGAGACTAATTTAATACAAAATATTTGGAATACATTTGCTGTAAAAGCTAGTTTCTCGGAGTATGAAACTAGGGATATTTTGACAATAAGTTAGATTATCATCATGAGTAGTTCTTGTTTTTCATGCACTTGTCCTATTTTATAAAATTTCAGTGGAATTTTTCGTGATTGTATGTTGAACGTTGAAGCTTTGATATAAGATTAAAATGTATTTACACAATATTAGCAAAAATCTTAATGTTGGTCATACTTCTTAGCTTTGTTAAAGTCATACACACAATTTACATACATACATAACGTCACGCCTCTCTCACATAAGGATAGGCAGAGACCACATCCTGACACGCGTCTTTCGGTTCTTCTACTTTCATAAGCACCTCCCTACTTGCACTTCGGTTATGGGTACTTTTGACC
Organism: Samia ricini; assembly: GCA_014132275.2. Classification (NCBI taxonomy): domain Eukaryota; kingdom Metazoa; phylum Arthropoda; class Insecta; order Lepidoptera; family Saturniidae; genus Samia; species Samia ricini. The sequence continues at coordinate 24,065,865 of AP028159.1, read as the reverse complement.
TGACCTTTCTCCATAGCGTCCTCGATTTGGTCGAGATACATTCGCCTAGGACGACCGTTACCAGCTTGCCTAGTCACACTCGCCACAACGATCCCTTATCACACTATTCCTCACTTTATCAATCATTCTCATGCAAGCTATACTTCATAGACTTCTCATGTCTACTGCATTCTCTAAAATCATATTAACACATTTATTGTTTCGCGTTATTCAGATATTTTCTTCATTGTTTAGTCAAACCATTGGTTTAATTTGTTTTACCAGTAGATGTTAGTTAGATTTTCACTGTTGTCAGTGTTTTAAAATAGCTTGACGCTTGAGAGTCGTGATTAAGCTACGAAATCAATTGGTGGTCTGTATTAAAAGTCATACATAACTATGATCAATAATTAAGCGTATTTGGATGGAGAAAGGTTTCTCGGCTCTTTATAAAAACTTAAAGCTTGCACACTATACCACTCAACTAAAATAATAATAATAAAGTGTACTAGCAAACTAGTATAACATACATTAAACCGATTTATAAATACACATTTTGTGGGAAATTTCGGATGAAATATATAGAACTATTTGATGCTAATATTAATCGTCAGAAAATTTCACAGATGTCATATGTTCGGGACTAGGGTTTAACAAAACAGATTCAAGTTTAAACAGTTTCAAGATATTACTTGTAAAAGCCAAATCTTATTAAATTAATAACGAATTTCTCTCGTTTTGTGATGTTGTGGTGTGGCTAAACGAGCCATTGTAACTCTTAATGGAGCTATCTACACTTTGTAATATCAAAAAACAAAAAATTTTCTACTAAACACATATTGATGCCTATACCAAAAATATAATTTTTCAAACATTTGTCTGTCTGTTTGTTTCGGGTAATCTCCGGAACGACTGGACTCTTTTAGCGGGACTTATTTTGGTAGATAGCCGAACTTGTGATTGTTGAAAATAATTTGGGTTCCGCGTAACAATTCAAAGCTCATAAAAAATGAATAAAATGCGATTCAATGCACAGATTTACTGTGTTTTTAAGTGTTTGAATTTATGAGAAATATTTTTACTTTATCTTACTATAAATTTTTTTTAGGAAAATAAGTAAGGTTCTGTATAAAAAAATTAAAACGCAGTGAAGACTATATGAAATGCGGGCGTAGCCACGGGTACACAAGTAGTTTAAAATATAACAACTACAATCACTTTTTTATGCATTCGCACAGCAAAGTGACTGTATATCATCTGATAGTAAGGGGCAGTTACAAATATCACGTAATCAAAATTTTGGTCTTTTTTGCCGTCCCATCCCCCTTGTTAGCAATATTTAGCATATCTCTTAACCCCTCCCTCTCTCATGATTATGTAGTATATGTAAACAAAAAAAAAAAAAAAACAAATCCAACAAATATTGCTTGCATAATCGCCATTCCGATCCCTCCTTCCCTCATGTCTGCAAAAATAAGCAAAGCGTTAATCTTCCTTAAGGCTTACGTGATATTTGAATGGCCCCTAATTGCGTTACAGTTAAAGCAACAGCGACCGGCGGTATCAATTCCCACCGTCATAAGTCGCCGTCATATTGCCCTGTTAATATACCTCTTTTTGCTACTAAATTCTACTGAAATGCTCGTTGTGGCCGTAAATTAAGACTTTTTTCTAGTAATTAATTCACTGCATTTTATATCTATTAGCCTAAAAAAAGTATTGCAGAAGAATTTATTCATTAATTCAGTTATTTATTCTTGACTTAATCTACTATTATTAGTTGATATGATTATCTTTATGAATAGTTGAATTCTAATGGAATAAAAGACTAGAAAACATCCATATGCATAATACATGATAAAAGAATCAAGTGAATCAGTACAATTCCATATTAACAATAAATATAACACATAACTTTGTAAAAGGGATGTTATGGATGTAGATTTTTTAACATCCACGAAGGCGGATGCGTATGCGGATCTTAAGAGTTTTAAGAAAATTTGTACTAAATATAAATAAATATGGAAAATGTTAGCGTAAGATATTCCAATTTCGGTTCTTGCAAGAGTAGGGTTTAGGACATATTTTGGAGTGAGCCTTATCCATATCATGTTCACTAAATTTCAAATCCTAATCCAGATCTCGCTATGAGTCGTTGGCAACATTATAAATTTACTTGTAGGCATTATTTATTAACTGAAAACTATTAACACCCTTTACGCTCTGTATTCGTTATTTTAGTAAAATCCAAAAACTTAAATATTTATACATCAGTTCAACTTTACACGTTGGGACTAATTTCTGAGAAATAAATGCCAAATAATAATGAACATGTCATATCAAAACTTATCATATCATCAGAAATCTATGCTCCTATTGGTCATTCGACACGAGCTCACAGAACGCAGTCGTCGCCCCGTACAAATTTACTAGTCGCGACCTATAATATATTTACAATCTTGTATCTGGATCCGCATCAACATTCGCATTAAATGTTGCAGATGCGGATGAGAATATTCGCACAACCCTAGTGTAAACTAATAAAGTTCTATACCTAGTTCAAATATAGATTGTTACAGAAAAATATTATAATTAATAATAATCATGATACAGATAAGATTATGCTACTCTGCGTAATCATAGATGTGTAGGTAGCATTAACCGAAAACCTTATTTAACAAAAAAGATTTAACAAAAAGGTGAAGAACCTTTCTTAAACTTTATTTTTATTGCTTTTACTGTAGTAATACCAAAGTGAAACCGTTTTCATTTGGCGAACAAGTGGAGGGTAGGGAGCTTGCGACAGCGCTGACGACGATCACGATACAAAGAGTAGCTTTGGGCGGGGCGGCAGAGCCCGGGGGGCCATAGAGGGTGCATTCTCGCCGCGTGAGCGATTGCGCCCCTAATTGGCAGCGGCGTCCGCGAGAATCTTAAGGGGAGGACAGCATAGCGCTAGCGAACCTTCTCCGTATCTTGCGGCTGTGGATCTCCACCGGTCCCCGCCACACCGCACCCCTCCTCAGTCCGTGTGCCGCCCACGCAACACAATAACTCACCTCGGGCGGTAACTCTCACGTAATCTCGAGTAAGTCCGGATTATATCCGTTAATCACGCAGAAATTAATTACAAGTTTGCGTATTAATTGTTGCACAATTACAAGAAATACGGGAATACGATGAAGATTTCTATTTGCAACTTTACACTTTACAATGTACGTTATCCACGCTAATCCGTAAATGAATTATATCTAAGAAGTATAGTAAATTTTTACAAAATGATGTGATAATTTTTGTAAGAAAAATTAAAATATATTAAACGAAGTTACTTCTAAATTTAAAAAGTATTTTTAACTAAACACATAAAAATAACTATACGTTAGCAAGTAGCTACATACAGTTTGTATGTGTACGATGTTACGATTTCTCTCCGAAGCGGGCATATTATTTATTCTTTTCTAGTCGGTCTAAGAGATTCCTCAGTGTAACGACGAGGGAAAACAGCTCCGTTTCTAACTCAATATCACCATTTCTATTCTCATGTCGCTTTTGTATGCAAGTGGACGGGTTAATTCGATTTGATGCCAGGACGAAGGGCAATATTTTATCGTATCATGTGATCTATTCTGTCCTAGTATAGTATAGTAGAGTGGGTCATAAAAAAAGCAATATCTCACAGTTGAGCAGCGCCGGGAGCCGCGATCGTAACTTCTACAATGTTACTGCGGTACATTCGACTCGAAACCCGACTTTTATTTTTAGAATAGAAATTATTGTTTTCTTTCGTATGTGACTACAGCAAAAGTTCAGTTTTATGAAAATTATTATTGAACATAAACGTTTTCACTACAATGAGTTTATAAAATGTTTAACCTTGTTTTTTGGGCCACCTTATATTTTTATATACGTCTTTCACGTATCGTGTGAACCAAATAATTTTCTTTTTTGTTATGTATTCCTCATATACGCCTGTTATATATGATGAAGTAGACATATCTAGTTGAGAGTTTGTACATTTTAATTTTTTCATATTAAATGTATATAATATATTTATTGAATGTTAAAATTAAAGTTTTTTAAAATTAATAATACGAAAACATGTGTTGTAATTTATAACTTAAAATTTGATCAATTGAAGCAATTAACATTTACTTACTTTCTAAAATCACAGTAGTTACGTTTTATGTATGATAGTATTTTTATTATAAATTAAATAATATGATATGCTATCGTTTTCATTTTACTTGTGTGCAAAAGAAGCGTTTCATGCAGCCTCGATGTATAAAATGAGTATTTCTGTTTTACGGCCACCATTACACAAATTTAGCCATATGTTTATATGCCAATAAAAATACTTATATAGCTGTTGGGAGTACTCTACTTTACATACTACCATATCTTTAATGTTACTGTTGTTTACAATAATTGTATCTTGGTATAATTTTCGTTTGTAATAAACTAGTGTAAATGTATTACAAAAGTTACCTATCTATTTAATTTATTGCTAGATTTTTAGATAAAATATTCTAACATATTAGTTATTTACTGCCGAACGTAGGTTTCTCGTTGAAAATGTGCTATTTTCTCCAAACTCTAATCGCATCCATATTATATCTTAAAACTGGATATTCTTTGTGTGTGTTTAAATTTTTTAGTTACACATCTTTTGTCTAAGTGTTGTAGGAGTTAAATTGTTCTTATTAACTTCATAACGTTAACATAAACATAAGATAACGATTAGTAGATCGAGGTTTAAGGAATATAATTTAGGATGGAAATCCGTCTCATGTCAGCCATGTCCGTGGCGAGGCGCCATGATGCGTGGATCGCGGGCTCGCAATATGCCGTGATGACGCGCCGACGTTGCCTGCATTATGGATGCCGGCAAACTTTTCGCGTGACGCGAGAAAAATGAACCACACCTAAACTAGACGGATCGCGATATAATTTACTCAGAAAGATTTCGGGTCCCTTTCATCGTAATATATAATATTCTTATATGAACAGATTTCTACGGTTGGAATTTGTCGTAGGTACTTTATGAATGTTTCCCATTAAATGAAATAAATTATAAGGTGTTTGTTGCACAAGTATCGCAATTTTTATTATGATTTATTGACTTGGTTTTCCATTGTTTTATTTTGGTAATATAAGACTTTATTTAGATTAAATTGATGTCTAGTAAAGTGAAATAGTTAATGAGTAAAGAATTGTCAATTTTCTTTAATCATTTGCCAAAGAAATAGTATTGAATCTATTAGTATTCCACCAAACTCCTAATAGACTAATAATTTTTGCATTTTATTTAGGTACATTAGGATTATGTGCTGTCCTACTAAACACTATTTTTAAATGTTCACTATTCAGAGGTTTTTTAAGGTATTGAAATAATTATCACTTTATGGTCAAAATAAACTAAAAAATAAAATAAGTAGTCAAAATTAAATTTACTTACAGTTAACTATTGTAGGTATTCCTTATTGTGAAAGTATTCTCAAAGCGGGGGCATGTTTAAGTTATCTTGAGTATCTACCCTCCATGCAGTCACCCCGTGTAATAATTAACAGAGTGGGTGGTTTAGGTAGTTCTAAGAGGTGGGAGAAGCCACGGATCATATCACCTGTGAATTAATCGGCTTGTGACGATTAATTAGACCCACGTGTTGCCTTGTTAACGTTACATGTTGTCACGTGATTCGTTCGTAAACATAATTACTAATACTTTAATGTTCTTAGATCGTATGCGGTTTTGACTTATAGTATATTTAACTATAAATGTACTTTATCTGTTATAATTTAAAAAATAATGTTACGGTTACAACTTAATAAAAAAAACAGTATCTAAATCAATTTCAGAATAATATTTAACTAAATTAAATAAAATAATAATTTGACAATTAAATACGATAGAATCGTTTTTGGATATTAAATAATTATTTCATCATTAATTTTGTGTGGATTAACATAACATTCTAACTTATTATGAAACAAATCGTCGTAATAATAAATATACATTTGAATAAATATGTGGAAGGCGAATGTGAAATGAACGTATAAATTTTTACGTTTCAATAGAACCATAATTTATAAGATACCATTTGATATAGCAAGTATAGATAAAAACGATATTATTACAACAGAAGAGCTTCATACAACGTACCAAGCCCCAAAACATAAAGCTCGCAATAACAATGAACGGGTCGGCAGTCTGACCCACGAGCAGCAAACTCAAATTAAACATCTTATGAACAGAAACATCTTGCGAAGATCCTCTTCATTAGGTTCCGCTATTTGCGAGGAGTGCGGCGAGGGGGTGCGGGGCAGTGACACAGCGTTCCCCCCGCGCGCCTTCACCTCGCAGCCTCTATTAATAATGCAAATGAGACCGCAGCGCGGCCAAGAAGCGAGTCTCGATTAATTCCGGTTCATTTGAGGTAATTGTCGCTGCGAGCGTGCGGTCTGCGGTCCGCAGCCCAGTGGTGCACTCACATCAACTGTAATGTCAAATGTAATTTGGAAATCCACATCGGATGACAAACGAATATGTTATTGCTCATCTATACTCTATACTAATAAATAAAAAGTGTCTGTTTGTAATGTCAAAATATTTTTTTCTTGCTAAATGTATAGACGATACAATATCAAAAATACAATTTAGAAAATAGATGTCTGTCTGTTTGTTCCGGGTAATCTCCGGAAAAGTTGGTCCGATTTTGATGGGACTTTTTTTGGTAGATAGCTGAAGGTATTCCGCGCAACTTAGGGTCCTTTTGTTTTTTTGAAAACAATTAAGATTACGCGTAAAAAAATAAAAACTCATGAAATTATGAATTAAATCTGTTTCAATGCAGTTTTACTGGCAGGTATTTGAATTTGTGAGAAATATCCTTGCTTAATGTTAGTAGCAAATTTTTTTTTGGTAAATAATTAGAATTCCGGATAAAAGAATCAAAAACACTATTACGCAGTGAAAAATATAAGAAGCCTTTGATGAAACGCGGGCGCTGGCTCGGGCACACAGCTAGTGTTATAATAAGTACAGTGATGAATATTAAATACACATTCGATTATAGTTTTATTTATACGTTCGTTAAACGATATATTAAGAAGTTAAACGTCACTCATATTGAGACTCTTTTCAGTCTTTTTTCTCATTATAATTATATAACATTTTTAATAATTATTTTGCTTATTTATATATATAGAAGAAATTCCAACAAGAAATACACTGAAAAACAATTAATGTGAAAACAAATATTACGCTTCCTTAGTTATAGAAAATCACTACGTGCATGTTCATGGTTATTATAATATTAAATTTTATCCACTAGAATAAAGAAATTATGATTAAAATAATTAGTTATGAATTAATAATAATTCTGGTTACATTTAGAATAATTAAATCTTTTTACATTAGATTATAATACTAAAGAATGAGAATTCATAAAAATATAATTAGCTAAAGATTTCAGTGGAAAGTATTATTGATTTATTAAATTTAAAGCCAATAATAATTATCTTTTATTTACAAACTATATTAAGATATATTAACTATATATTAACCTTGTGAAAGTAAGGGTTGATTTAAAAAAAACCGCTAGTCTCACGTAGCAAGCAGCTACGCCGTAGTTGCAACTTGCTACGATCAATACTTATTCCATGCGACAACCTACTGCTACGAGTTTTTCTACCGCGCTACGTATATTGTCTCTAACACGATTCAACTTATATTCATTCGAAGTTATTGTAATAATTATTAATAAAACAACTGGCACTTTACATAATGGAAACACATTTTTGAAATTAGTAAAATTACACATATAGTGATGACCACTTCCTACCTAAAGATAACTTATCAATTTCATTATAATTATAGAAACATTATTGAGTAACAAGTTTAACGAGTAAAAATCGATATTTTAAATTGTGTAAATAATGAAATAATTCAAATTCTGGATTTTTTTTTGGGAGGCGTTGCATTAGTAGCGTTAATCTTTATCATAACTCATATCCAATACTAACCGGATCACAATATCAATTTATATTGAGATGTGTTCGAAGATAGTGTCAAGCTTAGAAAAAGTTTGAACTTTTAAGGTGCTTAGCTTAAAATGGTAGCTAGCCCGACGTGGAACAGAAATGCTAGAAAGTAAATCTATATTAGGACGAGATAAACTTTAGCTTAGACAATACTTATATTAAGCCATCATCATATATAGTAGTATATTTTGTTTTTGTTAACATGTTTCAGTAAATTGTAAGCAATTAAAATATGTATCCCATACTTAGTCGTTACTTTTGCGGTAAACAGGATTGTGTACATATTTACTTAGTGTAAAAAACACAATAATAAAAATGAGTATTCTAGTATATTTTCTGTTTTAATTTCACAGCCGGCCTTCCATACAAAGTCTACGGTAGCCACGAGGGATCACTGACCGAAAAAACGAAAACAGAGAAGGATTCGAACTACGTTCACATCGGCACAGTTAAAAGAATTAGAAAGAGCATTCCAAGAGACACACTATCCGGATATATATACGAGGGAAGAAATTGCTATGAAAATCGATCTCACAGAAGCCCGAGTTCAGGTATGTAGGTAAACATAAATACAAATATTTTTATTTAACCGATGTTGACATTGTAAATAATACTAATGTTCGTATAGTGATCGAATTCGGACATAATTTTTTTTGAAAATTTGAAGAAAGTTTTTTTTTGTTTTGAATTTCATTGCCATTTTTCCTTCACCAAAAGCTCAGGGCCTTTATAGAATAGGGTAGATTGATACCAATCTACGCCAATTAACGTAGTATCCGACAGCACAACCACTGAGCCATCATCAGTTTAAGATTAAATCTAATTAGTTTAATATCAAGACTTTCTAAAATATATACAGCATGTTGTCCTCGAAGGCACGTAATATTTATAAGTAGTATTTGCTTAGAAAAAACTTTATTATAAATATAAAACAAAAGATGGATTTATGTGGTTCATTTTCACAAGGCTGATTCAACTAGATAAAAGCAGCTTCCTCACGCCATTCGCGTCCGTCACATTTCCACGGTCCAATTAGTGTCCAGTAATTCGACTGGGGCTGACGTGCGGTTGTACTGAAAAAAAGATGTAGTAGACACCCTGCGGTTACCTTTAGCGGATTTCATAATAACGGCTCATTTTTATGATACCGGGCGCTACACGCTACATGGGAGTACCATCGTTGAGGAATTATTAATGCATTTTTGTGTTGGAATTAAGTTTAAATCATATCACTGTAATTTTCACAATATCACGGGGCTTATTATAAGATATTTTTAATTTTAGTATTAATAATGATTAAAAACTGTACTCTTTGAACATAAAAAAATAGAATGAGACAATTCGTTTTGACTACAACTACAAACTCATGCGTCAAAGTATACTTAAGTACCACAAATAAAGTGTATTGAGAAAACTATATTAAATATTTTGTACGATATCTATACTAATAAATAAAATTGAAGTGTCTGTTTGTAATGCCTAACAAAATTTTGCTAAATACATACATGAATGTATATACGAAACGTACACCTCTGTCTGAAATAGCTGAAGTTACTCCGCGGAACTATGGATATTTTTGCTATTCAAAAATAATTAAGGTTTCGCGTAAAAAAGTTAAAAATGAAGAAATTTCGAATACAACCCGATTCAACGCACAGTTTCACTGGCAATGTTTGAATTTGTGGGAAATAGTTTTACTTTTACGTTATTGTCTGAGTACTCAAAAAAAATTAAGGAAAATTATTATGGTTCCGTATATTATCATTAAAACGCAGTGAAAAACACTTGAAACGCGGGCGCAGCCGCCGGCACGCAGCTAGTAGTACCTAAGTATATTATCGGATGTCGTTGTAGGTTTACCTATGTCTTTTGTTTATGTTTTGTATAAAAGCGGTATGTATTTGTAAAACAATCGTGGTTGGTTGTATATTTATAAACGTGGGTGGCACCCTCGCCCGGCAACGAGCGCGCTCATTACGTTAAAAAGTGTATTGGAATGGAGAGGTGCCCCCATAAATATTGCGGGCGGTCGCGTAACTCAAGCGCGCGCGAATCCTGATAATTAAAATTCGCCTGGTAAATGTGAATTTTCATATTACAGTTAAAGTCTTCTAATTGTAAAATGCGTGTCGTTTGTTGGTTGGTACATTTACATTGTTATTTAAATGTCATAAATATTGTTTTAATTGATATACATACATGTTGTTTTATACATAATTAAACATAAATTATTATAATTCATACAAAATACCCCAAATAAATGAACTTTTTAAAAACGTTCATACTGCAACGGTATATTGTTGGACGGATTGATTACTATGGAATGATATACTTATATTGTATTTTTATTTTACTTACTAAAATAAATACAAAATAGATGAATTCGCTACGTTAAATCACAGTCAACAAAATTTGCATGGAAAAATTAAGAACGACAGAACGTGTCCTAATTCGAAACGCAAATTCTGTCCAAATTCATGAGAGGCGTTTCGCAAACAAGGTTCTGTGGCGTATATAAGCATTGTGCAAACGCATATTTACCGCGGACACAGTTTACGCTCAAAGACCGAACAAATACTCCGGCACCTGTTCAACTAGAGCAAAAGGAATCACTTGAAAAATGACCAGCTGCTTTTTAATACACAACGTATTTTTTCTGTGCCCACGTTGTCATAGGGCTGGGGCAATTTAATCCATCACGCAGCGTTATGCGGTACCGTCCGAGCCGATAAATTCTATAATATATTAACGCGCTTGGTTTTGGTATTATTGTTTTACTTTTTATTTATCTAGCGAGAGAGATTAGTTCAAATAGCGTGTTTAATATTTAATTATTCCAATATCTATTCAAATATTCGACAATAAAGTTTCAACACGGAAAATTAATTAACAAAATCGATGAATTAAAATGTATTTAAATTTTGTTTAGGCTTCTTATGTTCATAATGTGTAGAATTGGATGTATGTGTATTCGTTCACACTAAAAAGCCTTTTACTGCTCATTGGAAATTATCTTTTTCTTGTTACAAATTAAATATAATTTTATAACCAGTACATTCATTTATTTCTGTATTTTCTATATCGATGTGTTAAAAAATAAATTGTAGATTGAATTCTTTCATTTGTCAAATGTCAAATCGCAAAACGCCGAAATTTAAAATGTTTTACATGATGATAGATTGTTTTTTTTTTTAAATTATTTATGACACACAATCGTAACTTCGGTTATAAATAATAAGTTAAATTAATAAAAAAAATACATTTCTAAAAAATAATGGCTATATAACATTCGTTTAATTTTTCACTTTAAAGGTTGATTATAAAATAGTTATAAATAAATAGTTATTATAGTTTTATCTATTTACAACCAAGAATTTTAACGCCAAATTATACACTTCAGCTTTAAAAAATTAAAATATTAGTCTTTATTAAATTACATTTAATGATTTATTTAAACCCAAGAAAACTGTACCTATATTTTTATAAATATATTTGTAAGATTCTAATTTATATGTTTTTGATTTTCCACATCACGATTTTACTTTTTATCATCCATTTAAAATAACTACATACTTAAAGAAATCAAAGTTATTTTCATCGCAGATATTATCAAAATTTTGCATTTTCGATCGTTTCAGATTTGTTGATCAACTGGTTAGAAATACCCTTTTAATATACCTAATAAAATTTTTACCTCTGTATTTACTTTTTCAAAGTTATAACGCGGTAACTTGCTTTATGGATTAAGCTTAGATTACCTTCTGTTTTAACATAAGTAAATAAGTAAATTATACTAAATCTTACATATAAAGAATTACAAGGTAATATAAGCTACATATTTTTAAAGGCTGATTGTCCTCTATTCTGTTCGTACTTTAATGAGAGTTACTAATGGACAACGAGTATAATATTCCGACGGTGAAACCAATCGGGAAGGCTGAGCTGTGCAATAAAGATTGACATACCATCCAGAGAGGAGCCAGCCAAATGTCAATCCAGCTAGCTCTCTCTACCTTAGACTGTATCCCAAAGGAGACTGTACGATTTCAGATTATATTGCCATTTTTGGATTAACTTCGCAAGCCATTATTGGAATAATTTATTGCATTACACACTATTGTTAATTATATATTTGTAATAACAGAACGGTTACAAGTCTTAGGTTAGGTTAGGATAATAATGTTGTATAATTATATATAATATACATATATAAATAATATAATAGACATGGTCAGGAAACTCGTGCATTATGAAACTGTTTAAATTTAATGAAGGAGTTTAAGGAAGGAGGATAATATGAAGGATTCAAGTTAAATATTAACAAAATTTTAATAATATTACATTTATTTGTATATATTTAAATTATATTATTTATTTAAATGCCCAAATACATGGTGTCTCACAGCTTAGAAGTACATGTGCTATATTTAGTCAATATACATTGTGTTTTACGCTGATTAGTTTCTCCAAAGATAAAAAACAAAAAATTGTTCAACTAAAATGATTTTTTTTTTGTTAAAACTCTTTTATACTCTTGCGACAAATTAGTCTTATTTTTGTCACATTATGTCATCAGCGACCCTGTAATCTAACCTTTTAAACATCGATTATTATGTGCATGCTGTTTTTAATATGTCGATTACCCACAAAAATGAGACAATAGGAAAACAATGGAAAGCTGGCGTAAATGCCAGGTTACTCACTTTAATACTTTAAACGCTCAAGGGGTTAAATAAAAAATTTGGATACATACAAAAAGAATTATTCAAATTGTTTCTCCATATTGATGAATGTGTCCTAGACAGCGCAAAATAATTCCTAACTGGGAAGTGATTATGAGTTTATAGCAGTCCTGCCTATTCCCCTATAATGACATAGAAGTATCGCGCAGGTGCCTGGCACGCGTTGGCACGTGTCGCGCACGCTCACTTCTCGTCTGCGCCTGATTAGGTACACTTGCCACAAATGTTTGTCACCGGCTGTACGACAAATGGGGAATAAAAATACCCATTGAACATTACTGGTCTGTTTTGTCGAGAGTTATGAAACCATAATATTGTTATTGCTCAGATTAGGGTAGAAAATTTGATTCTATTATTGTTATTATTATTATACTGTTAATATAAGCATTTTCAAATTAAACTCGACTAACGTAATTATTATTCACATTTTTTCTTTCGTAAACAAATGAAACTGTGCAAACTCTCTGTAAACCATAAACGTTTTTGCTATATAAAAACTATTTTAATTAAAAACCCATTTAACATTTCAAGAAGTTTTTAATTACTGCTAGCTTACTCCGTGGTTTCACTTGTGTTATTTTTCGATTATAAGTAACTATTTCATACAAACGTATAGATAGGTCCAGTTCAAAGAATCGTTGTAATATCGTATCTTAACTTTGAGAGATTGAAATCAAACCAATAATGAATCGGTTTTTCTGACTGCTGACTGACAGTAATCTGACACTTTAGAGAAAAAAAAGGTTGAAATTTAGGATTTCAGTAGGTTAAAACGGGTTGAGATCGCATAAGGAAATCGAGCGATAGTATATACGAGTAGATACTTTGTTATTTACAGATCAATATTGCGTAAAATTATTTTCAAAATAAAATAGAAGTGTTAGTTTTTGACATTATCACGTGTAAAATTTAATTTAATCTAAATAAATCGCTGTCCTCCAGTGTGAGTTTTAAAATATTTCAAGTTATTTCGTTTTCTGTATTACCTAACAGTTTTTAGTCCCATCGATGCCAATAAGTGATGAAGTAAAAGAAACGTTTCGAAGAACAATGTTTTATAACTTTACAAACACTCTAACATTTTATCTAAAACCTATTACAATGATCACATGTTAATAATTTATGTTTACTTTTAAATTGTTAAAAAACTGGTATCAGTTGCGGGAAAATATTGATCACATTAACTCTAATGAGAGAATAGTGGGGAAGTTATTATTGTTTCTAAACGGGATGATAGCGTTAAAGTAATGGGACGGTTTAATGTTAACCCTTAGTTAATCGTGTTTATTGCCGGGATGAATAGTTTGAATAGAAGAGGATTAAGCAATCACTTAGCGGCGGGACGCTCCCGCTAAACTATATGCGAAATCATCAACACGTCATCTTTAAATAATGTCCAACAGTATAACAGAATACATTCTAATTAACTTAATTCACATTAATATTTTTTAAAGTATTTTTCTTTTATAAAATATGAATACATATACCTAATTAATTATTTATTTGAGTTCGACAAAATCATTGTGCATTTAAAATGTTGCATTTTAACTCCTTGAGCACTAACCTGGCGTTTACACCAGCTTTCTATTGTTTTCCTATTGTCTTATTTTTATGGGTAATCAACATATTAAATGTGTATTGTTACTTAGTATTTTATAAGATGTTCCAGTTGCTTGATTTCTTTACTTTTCTTGAAATTTAATTGTATTATAACAGACTTTAGCATACAAGGGATTTATTTCAAGAGTAAGAAATTTATTTTAATGGAACTTTAAAATCATTTCTAAGTACTAGATTAGGTCTAAATACTCAAAGTACTCGTAGATACATGCATAAAGAATAATTATATTTTTAACTTATGATGAGAACTAATTTCTATCATTATCAGATGAATCTGATAAATTTAGTAAATGTCAACGAGACCTCTGTGTAACAAGTACTGTAACAATAGGCATGACATTCGATACGACAGTAATAAAGACAGTATCATCGGACAAGCATGCCGCCTCGTACACATCGTGGGAAGCGCATCACATCTCATTCGATTGCTCCCGCGCACCGTGTAACGTTTTCTCCCACGGGATTCAGACTCGATGATATTTTATAAGTACATATATAAATATATAATTTCTGTTTTCGTATGTTTGGTGAAATAATTGTTATTTTCTAAAAGATACGTTTTAATAATATTTTTTAGTTAATATTCTTTTTAAGGCAAAGACCATGCAGTCAAGTTTGACATTAAGAATACTATTCATACAAAGCAGTAATAGAATGACCACCTTATATTAGAGCAATTTCAAGAGAGTGGTTGGGAGATCTCGGAATTTAAGCTATATCATCATTTTTGATTCACTTCACTTGTGTAGTTTAAGTCTTTAACTAAACTCTATCACGTAACTCTAACATATATATATATTTTTTAATAATAGATCATGGATTCAAGTCAGACGTTAAGAACATTATAAATAAAGGAATGGCTGTAACAAAATGGTGGCTTTCTGTTACGACCAAAACGGGAATGATTGGGAGATTTCAGAATTCACGCTCAGTGTCATTATTTTCATTTCACTACACTTGCGTATCATAACTGCACTATTTTAGGTAAAATGGCACCAAAATTACATAATATACAGTAAAATACTGCAAAATAATGTATTAAAAAAAAGGCGACAACATGAAAGACCAAAATCGCGCCAAGCACCCCCAGAGTAAGGACTATCAATATTTTGTTTACATATATTTTATAGTTTATTATGGACGTGAATACAAGTTCTTTAGGCCCAACTTTGTATTGTGTTACTAAACTTCAATGCTCTAATAAAGTAGCGGCTATTTGTTAAAGCGTTCAAAGGAATTGCTCTCTGTTGTGAGATCTTAGAATTCATGCGTTATGTCATTATTATTAATACACTTCACACGTGCACAATAACCAAAATTTATCACGTAACACACCATCAAAATGACATAATATGTAGCCAGATATTGCAAGTTAATGGATTAAAAACAAGGACTACATTTACATGAGATATCTAAATCTCGCCAAGAACTCTCATAAATACATAAATATTTACTTCTTCTTTTCTCTATTATGGCCATCTGTGTGAATACACAATTCATGCAATGTCACATAGTTGAAATAGGTATAGACCAGAAACAAAGTAGAGAAAATGAGGGCTGAATGCATATATAAAAGTTTCATTTCAGAAAGGTAACCTAGTATTACTCTTACTCTTGTGGTCGAAATTCAACCACAATTTTTGCATTGAAATTTTATTATTGGTAAAACTAAAGCTCTACAATAGCTATTAAACAATAAAAAAGAAAAGAAATTCGGTTTATAAAAATAGGAGAATAAGGTACTGAACTGTTTTATCCTTACCTATTTATATATTAAGATATTTAAACATAAATAACGTTAATAAATTTAGTAAGTAATATTCGCGAAAATATTAATATCCATACAGAACAAATTGCATTCTTGTAATTCGATGATTAGGTAGATACCCAATATCACTTTGTTTTTAAATGCAATAGTAGGATAATATTTTTTCTATTACACACCATTATTCTTCTTTAGCTATTCACGATAAAGAAGTGTTGGAAATCCGAGCTAGCACTTAAAACGATTAAAAGTGACTGGATCGTACGTAGACAGGCTACGGGAGAGCGTAGCGTTTAGATAGTGCTATAAGATTCATGTAATCTTATAAACTAATTTATCTATAATATATATATATATATATATATATATGTATTGAAAATAGTAATTACATTACATTTGATATATAAAAATACGTAATAGAATAATGTACCTATTTTGTCCAATAATACATTTAAAAAAATATTTACATTAATATCAATGTTAGATCTAATTTTTACTTATAAATTTATATTAGGTTTTATTTACCATCATCATCACCATCATCAGCCAACATATAGACGTCCACTGTTGGACATAGTTCTCCCCTAATAAGGATGGAATTGCCATAAAATCGCCACGCTTGGCAGGCGGTTTGGAGATCGCAGTAGGTATTTATGGTACTCAGAGGATGCAGCTGCCCATCCCCTGGTTTAACTTAGTCGTCTTTTACGACACCCACGGGTAGACTATTCTTAGCCGTCCACACACTGTTTTCAATACCATGAAAAACTAAAAACATTACTTATTTGAGAGGTTATTATTTTATTATATTCTATACAGAAATAATAATAACACATTTTAAACATGTAAGTATAATAATTAAGACTTTTTTCATTTCGTAAATTCTGTAAAAACATCTAAAATCGTTTTAGTTAAAAGATTGTAAAGCTGATATAGGTAGATAGTCCAGAGCATAGTAAACTTTTATCAATGAACAGTTATATTTGCCTTTGCTTTTATAGAGGTACTTTATAGATGTGGTTCCCAACCAGTGATCTGCGGACCACTAGTGGTCCCCAGGAATTAAAATATGGTTTAAAACTTTTTAAAACGATTTAAAATTTTTCGAATGGACGCACGGCCGGCGGTGTAGCTTTAAGTAATAATAATTATTAGTTCTAGGGCTACCGAACTTGTGAAGATATTAAAAAATTAAAAAGTACATAATTTTAAAAGCTAATTTTGTAGTAAAATTATTTTTAAAATATTTACTATTAAGTTTCTAACAACATTTTATTTGTTATATTGTCTCACTTTATTTTTTTTTTGTTCACCGTGGTTCCTGCTACCAATTATCACCTAAAAGTGGTCCCTGGTTAATAAAAATATTAGAAACCACTAGTGTATAGTCGCATAAACTACAATCTGACGTGTTCTTGATATTTAAATGATGCATACTTGGATGATGCAGGTCTGTAGCGACGAATCTTCAATCTTGAGGATGGTCGATAGCCAGGCGTGCATCAGATAATCTCCTACTACCATGCTATGGTTTTATTACGATGTTTTCCTTCACTGAAAGTTCAGGATCATTATGTAATAGAATAGGAGGACTCGAATTTGCGTCCATTGAACGCTGTATCTGACGACACTGAGCCATCATCGTTTCAAAATTACACCGGTTTGGTTAATGTATGCTACCGATTATCTTGTGATTTCCGTAATATTGTTCCCTGGTATCCCTGCTGGCTATAAACTATTTTCCAAAGAGATTTTAACCGACTACCTGATAGTGTTGAGGAGTTTGATGTTATCCATTAGATGAATTTTATATTAAACATATCGCTGTAAAATAAGTAACAGAAAGACCGTTCGTTTGCACCATAATGTAAGTAAGTTTTAATTAGTAAAAGTAGGCGTAACGCGTATTAACAAGGAATGAAATAACTTAGTTTAATTACGTTCTAGACATATTCCAATAATTAACATTGTAAAACTTTAATCATCACTTTAGAAATCTCTTTAATTTATTGATGACTTGAAACAGGTTCTAATGAGATGCCACACATGAAGTAAGATAAAAGATAATTAAACTTGAAGCATACAATTTTTTTATATATATTGACAATCTGAATCTGCTTATTTGCATCTTCTATTGCGTAAAACGTTTATTTAAATTTTTAGTCTTTTTAATTACTATTCCTAAAACATATAATTCCATAATGTTAACTTGAAATGATTATACTGATTCATATAATTTTGAAGTAACTTAGGAATACGAGTAGTATGCAAATATATTATATGAAATTGAATGTACGATATCTCCATGAAAAGAAACATTTAATATGTTCATAGATTGTTTTGTAAAAACGGAATTTCTAACATTTTAAAGCTCTCGCAACCAAATAACATAACATAACTAAAAAGCTATTGGATATCAATATAATCTAAGAACAATGACAACTATTTTGATATCGTTTTAAGTATGTTATATAATGTGAATAAAATAAATTTAAGATTTTTATTACATGACCTAACTTTTATATAATTTACTTACATGCTACTTAATTACCACTTAAATTTACTTAATACAGAGTGCACTCGCGGAAAGTAAGTTATTGGCGATAAGTTATTTTTTTTTAAATCTACCCGTGCTAAATTTAGTTTTGCTAAATTGGTTCTAACATAATTGGTAACTAAATTGGTTAGTAACACAAGAACAGAAAAATAAACATTGAGATTTTGGTACCTATTACATTGGTGATAATCTCCTAATTTCATAAATTAATCCATGCAATTTTAAGTAAATTAGATAAACTAAATTTTTCCACCCCCGCCGTATTACCATCTCAATACTAATAAAAGTTACCTCTTTTCTTTATAATCAGTCTCTCTATCATTTTTCATTTAACGTTTGTTTGTATTTTGCTCCTTTGGGACATCGGGATCAAGTGCGTAATACGAGGGGTATGACTGTGAAAATACAGTTTGAATGAAAAAATATTGTTGCATGGGGTTGTACTAAATATCTTGGGATTCATTACCGTGATTTTCACACGGTTTAGCCAGACGAATTAAATGATAGAAATAAATTTTATTCTCTGATAATCAATGACTTAATCTTTTAAATATATATATAAATTTCTGCATTCAAATGATACTCTTTGTGAAAGAAATGGACATAGCATAACATTTATAGCTCTAAATAAGTCCGTCGAGTTACCTCATTATTATAATAATAATATTGAATAATAATAGTTTATAATAGACTAAGATTTGTATAATCTTTATTTAAAAATAATATGTATATTTATATTTTGAATTTATATAAATCAGAACCAGATCGAGTTTCTTGCCGGCTATTCTCGACTGTGTTATTTTCCGAACCGCTGGTAGTGTTTTGACGTTCATAAGCGCCTTATTAGGGCCTAAATTCAATAAAGAATGTTTTGATTTGATTTTATTTATGATTAGCGAAACAGTCGGTAACGGCTAACATGATACATATTGGTAGTAATGTGTTCTACATTATGAGTAAGTTTCCATTGTAGTTAAATATTACTAATTCATCTAAGTAAAAATTGTTATAGCGTTAATGACCTTGACTAATACGTCTCTGTACACGCAGGCAGCATTATTCCAATTTTGAACCGTAAAAATATTACAAAAATCTAAAAAACATGACTTATCTGTAGAAAAGATGTAAATTTTATGTTGTATTAATAAATTGAGATGGACGGATCATTCAGACTTATTGGAACATATTAAATATTATAATACCTGGGTATTTTAAGATCTTGTACCTATTAATGTTTTTTAACATGCTTCAGTTTAAGCCCTAATAAGGTGCTTGTAAACGTTAAAAATATTACCACTGGTTGGAAACAGCCAACCGATCGAAAAGAGCCGACAATAAACTTGATCTAGTTTTGTTTCATACGTTTCTTATGGAACGATACAACTCATTGATTAAAAAGTTGTTGTTATATGCACAAACTTGGATGTCATTTCCATATATCATTATCATTCATAATTCTAGTAATACTGTTACATAACGTACACAATAATAAAAAAAAAAAAAATTAAATGTAATTTTTTACGCGTGCCATAAATGAAAAATTTGTTTTTAGACCATTTGATGAGCAGCAACAGAGCAGCCGCATTGTAGTTCACATGATAGTAAATCGAATTTAAACTCAGATATTTAGTCAAGTACTCCTGAGTCAATATTTTTTAACATTCCATTGCAGTATTCATTAAGTTCCAGAAGAGTTTCGAAATCTATTATCAGGTCAATATATTAAGTGCTGTTGTAACCACATACATAAAAATATGCATAGCATCATGCCTTTCTCCCGTGGGAGTAGGCAGAGACTACGTTCTTCCACTTGCTACGATCTTGATACACCTCTCGCGCTTCTTCTACTTTTATAAGCGCTTTCATGTTCTTCATTTATAGGTACTTTTCTCCTGGATTTTATTTAGGACGTGCTCGATTTGGTCAAGATATGTTCGCCTAGAGCCTTGTAAATCCGTTTCGTCAATCTTCTGTCGTCCATCCTCTCCACGTGCCAAAACCAACTAAGTATTCCTTTCTCTTCCATCTTGGTCACTACATCCTCTATCACATCACAGCGTTCTCTTATCATACTATTCCTAACTTTGTCAATCATCATACCATATTACCATACTGTGGTAGGGGATTTGCTATATCCTGCTTGGCCAGCTATCACTCTCAAATTGTAAATCAATCGTTGATCATGTATTCTTGTACACATAATCACTTACCCTTAGGTGAGATAGTGTTCAAACGCTAAAGCAAAAATCAGTATAAATATTTTTAAAATAAGACATACATCAGGCGATCACTTAAAGTAAAATTTATAGTCGTTTATTACTATTAAACGGTTATAGTCATATAGTCACTTTAACAATGTAGCACAATGCTATTGTCTTTTAATTAAAATTAAAAAAATTACATAAGAAAATTGACTAAAATAAAAATTACAAAAATAAAAAGAAAATCCAATGAATTCCAATAGGTTAGTAGTTTATCTCAGCACTGTGGTCTATTCTTGTAAGTACCAATAACACGACTCTACAAAAAAAAAATCCTTCTTTGTCCTAAAGTTTATTTTATGATTTTTCGGTTATTTATGCACAAAAACGAAAATATAAAACGAAAATACCTTTTTTTGAAATAAAGTTTGGTTTTGTAATAAAAGTTAGTCGAGGATATGCTAAAGCATTCGCAGGCCATGGGCTGTAGGATATCATTAAAAGTGCACATGCTGCATGCTCGTTTAGATAAGTTTAAATACAACATGGGAGCGTATTCAGAAGAGCAAGGAGAACGTTTTCATCGGGACATTATGAGCATGACACAAAGTTATCAAAGCCAGTACAATAAAAACATAATGGGAGGACTATTTTTGGGGTTTATTGAGAGAAAATACGTACGAACATAAAAGAAAAAGTAAAAGTGTGCACTTTTAAATTATTTTACACTTTTCTGTAACTTATTTTGATAGTAAAACTTAATAAAAATAATAATAAACACTTTTCTATTTGAATGGTTTCATCTTCAATTTAAACTTAAAATCACAGATTTTGAAAAATACCGTTTAATCGCAAATTTTTTCGTGTCACATTTTCGTCTAATTATGACCTAAAATATCGAAATTTTGTGCTTTAAAGTCAAAGTCAAATTTTGTATTGTCCCGTGTAATCAATTGTCTTTGGGCATCAATAAGAGCATACAAAATGTGAAAAATTAACAGTATTATATGTAGAAATATGAAACTTCTTAAATCAATTTATAATATGTACGTTTGTTTTTTATTGACATCTGTTGTTGCCTAGCAACTGTTTACTTTTTGCAAAAATGTAACAGTCTAGGTCTCTGCCCTCTGTTATTATGTTATTAAATAAAAAAAAAAATATATGCTCTCTTTATAGTATAAGATACATATATAAAATAGTAAAGTAAAATATAAATATTTTAAGAGAAATGTATACACGTTTACTTGTTGTTTTTTATTTCCTTTACTTCATGCATTAAACACATTTCAATCAGGCAGAGAAAATTCATCTGTGCGTTTTTTTATAATAGAGAATCTGATTAACCTTGATTTATCATAGTAATAAATGATTTGCAATTCATATTTCATCATTTATCATCGATAAAACTTTTCTATTATCAGGGAAAAATAGCAAGTTCATCTTTGCTCCATTCCAATGTCCCAACTTCGGCAGGGGAGCATAGGCGAGCCGTCACAAACTATCTGACGCCGCAGAATATATGAGTGTCATAACCAATGCTCTCATCTCCATTTTATCCTACTTCAAGGGAAAAGGAAAGCTAGAACTATTAAAGTCTGATTTTAACACATGTTTCCATAATATTTTAATTTTAATCGAATTTATAATCATTTAACTTTTACTATACTTTTTATTTGTGTAAATTTTCAATTTATATTCAATATCATAAAAGGTATTTTTATATAGCAAAACAAAGTATATAATATAAGCAAAAGAAGCAGCATAACATTGAGCATTATTCGATAAATGTTGATCTGAAATAGGTATTACGTTTAGCAAAACATAAATGTTAAAATGTATCGCATATCAAGTTTATTTTATATTTAGTTAATCTACTTCCATTAATTTCCGTACATGTATATCAAAATCGCCCCCTACACTCGGTCAAAATCGTCATGAATATTTTTCGCTTTCGAACCATTTACCAATTGTGCAAGGGACAAGTGAAACTATTGTCTGCGCATTAACTGCAGTTTATTTTATTATACTTATCCAGTACTTCAGATCGTTTTATGAATCATCAATCATCTGGTTTTAATGTTTCTCGGTGCGTATTACGATATTTTAGGGAGTTTTTAAAAATGGTAGCAGTGAACAATTAAAAATTTCAAATGTAAGATGATATACCTATTCAAGGTAATTTCTTACTTTTTCACTTTTAGATTTTGTGTGTGCTGTGAATTAGTGTTTGACTACAGTTTTACTTAACAACATAAGTGACAATTCCATCAAAGATGACAAGTTTTAAATGAGTTTTCTTAGGCGCAGATCACAAAGATATTATACCTATTTGATGAATGATTTCCAACTTGAAGAAACTATTAGAAAACTATCTAGTAGCTTGTAGTAAGATCCAAATGTCTTCCTTGACCGAGGAAGCCTAGATTCATCGTGTGAAACAAATAAACTAGCCAATCACTACAATTTACTTCAAAAGTTGTAAAATAATTTAACGGCACGAGTGTAGTGAGATAAATCAAGCAACACATCTGCCGATTGTTATCGGTGATTTGTCGTGTCGCGTGCCTCTTGATCCTAACTGATTAGAGTGTATTGTCTCGCGGAAGTGGAGTCTGACACCGATGATTCGTCAAAATCGATTCAAATCTGTAATCTTTTTAATTGAAAACCAACCCCCGCCTATTGTGGATACGTACCGTGATTAATTATTTAAATGATCGATAAGGTATCGATCGCCATAGTTGCATTTTCGAGTGTACTGATTACCAATAAATTAGTTATTGTTTGATTTGCTAACTATAATACAGGGAATGTAATCTGTAGGCTCAAACTTTAGTCTATTACTGAATAAAAAACCGTAAAGAATAAAAAACTAAAATTTAATAACTTGATAGCTAATAGTGATTTATTTGGTGATACCGACCCGCCCGTTTATGCACGGGGTACATATATGAAAATCGTAAAAAAAAAATTATAGCCTACAATACTCACTCATAATATAGCTTTATATATAGGGTACTTGGAAACATTTATAAACTTGGTTTTTATTTTTTATTTTATCCATAATAAAGAATATAACAATTTTAGATAATTTTATAAATAAATAAAATCCCTTTATTTCCTTAACTTACATTTTATATAAAGTACACATTTAAATGCATATTAAATATACTACACTAAATTCATTTTTGAGTTATCGGATAAATAAAGAGCACATATTCATAATTACAGTAAAAGTTATATAGATATTATCGCAAAAATTTCACTCACTATTTATTTGGATTTCATAGATGTAAAATTATATTTAAGCATTCATATTGAATAAAAAAGTATTGAGGATACTCTAAGTATATCAATAGGCAATTTATATATTGAGTTCACATTTGTTTGTTATTTATTTATGAATGGAACAGTAGATAGGGGTTGCTGAGAGTAATGGACCGTACAAGCAGTCACCGATGCTACATCTGTCGCGAACCGTTTACGTATACAATAAATAATTTTATAAAATAAATCGTCTCACTATTCTTTCTTGCGTCGGTGAACAGAAAATTTAGCAAGTTTCATGTTATGTAGCTGTATTTAGGTTTTACTAACATAATAAAATAAAACTGAGAATAAACAAAAGCAAATATACTTGTTTATTGATTTATTTTTTTAAACAATCAGTGCTTTGACCACAATCTCACCTGATGTTAAGTGACGATGTGATCCATGATGGTAAACAGACTAAGCCTAGAGGTACTTGTCCTTAAGTGATGCTGCCGGAATACATACTATTTGGCGACTGGTTTTCTAACTTGAGGGTTAGGTAGCTACCCAGGCGGGCATTATTTTAAAACGCCCTACCATATAGCTATGGCTTTCTCACGATGTTTTTTTCTTTCACCGAAAGTTCAGGGTAATTTTAGAGTTGGATAGGTAGATTTGAACCCGCGTCCATGAATGGATTTGAACGCAAAATCCGACCGCACTACCAACTAAGACACCATCGCTTCAAAATTAATGTTTGTATGTAATGGACGTTTGTTGTTTACAGATTATCAGAAGTTACTTATTAATAATAGCGATAAACTAAATAAGAAAATTCCAAAAAAGTTAAACATTTGTTGTTCTGTTTAGGAAAATGGCAAATTTATGTTTTGTTTTTCCAGTCTATATTAGAACAATCAAACGATAAATATTCATTCCATCCATCAATCCATTCAACTGAAAGATGTCCAATGGTGGACATAGCTCTCTCGAAAGATCTCTATAATGACGGGCCTTTCGCCACCCACATCCAGCGGACTCCCGTGACCTTCACCAAGTCTTCGGTCTACCCTGTGAAGGGGCTACCCACGCTGCGTTTTTCAGTATGCGGTAGCCATTCGAGATCCCGTTGGCAAATATTCATTATATGTAATAAATTATGAATCATACCTTAGAGCCACATACTGGTCATAGAAAAAGTTGGTACAATCTAGCCCTTTTATTCTTGATATCGTCATATTACTAAATAATAAAAAGCACATTAAAGTAAATAAATCTTTTGAAATTAATGATTTAAAAATCATGAGCGTTTAATGATGTCTCGATATATACACTACAATGAGAATTAATTGTTACTAGAACCTTGTTACTTGCAAAATAAGCATCGCATATATTATAAGTGTGCTTCTGTCTAGTATAAAATCGGTTACGTCATCACACCTGTCATCGCTGCTAAACGCTGTCGAATATCCTGACATATGGCTTGAATAAACGATGAATTCATCTCTTTATTATGATGTGTTAATCCAGGATTATCATCAAATGTTAACACGTGTTACCAGTTAGTAAAAAAATACAAACTATTCACACAAAAGGGCTACATATACACTCGAGGTACAAGGTAAAGTAAGCTTTATGATTATATTGATAAGATATATTTATTAGTGAGGCGATAAAATTGACTGGATTATTGGGGGTAGCTAATATTATTCCGGGGCGTTCGGTGTTGCCTTTTCATCCGTTGAACATAAACAGGGGGGTGTGTTCACAATGTTTGATCGCGCTCGACCGCTGTGCTAACGATTGATTTTCTTTATTTTTAGCTATCATTCGCAGCCGCGAGCCAGAGTCGGTCTTCTTTTCATGATCATGTTATGCTTTAGAAATGTTTTTTACATGGTGCTTTGACCACAATCTCCCCTGAAGTTAAGTGACGATGTGGTCCAAGATGGTAAACACACTAAGCCTAGATGTACTGGTTCTCAAGCGATGCTGCCATAACACACCTGTTGGTATTTGGTGACACGTTTTCTAAATTGAGTATAGTAGCTACCCAGTCGTCGGCCATTATTAGAAAATGCCCTTCTACCAAGCTATGGTTTCCTCACTATGTTTCCCTTCACCGAAAGCTCAGGCGAAATCCGATCGCACTATCAACTAAGCCATCATCGCTTCGAAATTTGGTTTCAACTGATAACAATTAGATTTAATTTTTTAATAATAAATCATATATTTAATAGTCGTCCCTCATCCCTCGTCCGGAATCGCTAGTAAATAATTAAATTAAATTTTGAACAAAATAAAATTAAATAAATGAAAAAATAAGCCCCTAAGACAAATTACTCAAACCGCATTCCTATGTGCCATTACATTAATAACTAATATTGTATTTGGGTAATGGAATATCATTAATACACTGTTTATATTTTTGAGGATTTTTTATAGAATTTTATTTATTTTGTGGTTTGTTGACTGTCTCGTCGTGCTCCACCATTTTGTGTAACGGAATACCGAAGCATTTACCGTCACTTTTTTTCTCCTTAATTTAAAGTATTAATAATTTTATAAATTGCTATAATAAATGCCTAAAATTAATAAAAACCTTAAATTCTATGTATAATTTCTATTGTTTGGTATATTTTGGATTGATTAAATTATTACAAAAGTTTTTTTTATAGTAACTTCCTCTTTAATTACCTTGGTATTATTTTAAATTATTTGATATATATATAATATTTTTATAATCATTACTTCATGATATATTAATCTGTTTAATGTTTGAACTTTTGTCGGATAACAAGTCGATATGTCGTAGAAGGGAGTATAGCGGGCAGAGAGCCGTGAACAGTGGCCCCGGCTACAGTCAATATTTGGCCGGCCTGCCCCGGCTAATGAATACAATTAGATCATTCCGCGCGGCCTCACGTTTTTCATACGCCTCGAGGGGTCGCCCTTTCATAAAGTGTCAAATAAAGACGCGGTGTCAACCTTCCTACATATATAAATGTAGTCGAATGTCCAAATATCGACAGTAATGCGGTTTTCTTTGTTATTAATGTATTTTAAAATATACGTTGTGATTAATCTACTATGAAATAGTACTCGTATTGATTACGTGTTGTTTTGTATTTATTATATACGTATAAATTTTCTTCCGTCAAATTTACAATTTTTTGTTATTACATTTGTGCCCGCGGCTCCGCCTGCGTATCATATTTTCTTTAACTTCAATTATAAAACAAATGTTTACGTCAAGAAAATCTATTTACTATTTAAAATGTGCAATAGTAAAATACAAAAGATTTTTTTAAATATTCAGTATATTTTTAATTTATTATAGTTATACCAAAGACTTATACGTTATTCCAATGGTAAAATATTATACATCAAACATTTACACATTTAAGTACAATTTAAAGTCAAATTAATCAAAAAGTTGATTTGATTTGGATGAAAACACACGTCAGCAATGCAACCGCGTTGGAATGATAAGTTGTAGTTTTCGAATGTTTGTAAATGATTAAATAAAACCTAACGCTACCTCTGCAACTACAATACAGGATCGGATTGTTGGGAAACGGTTTTATTTATGTAAATTATTTGTTTGTAATATTCTATTCTATTTATAGAAGGTAATATCTTTGATATATCTTAATCAAAGCTAAACCAGTGCACGGATTACTCGAATCCGATTAGTTTCAAATGTAATTATTACTTTGTAAACAGCATTTTTTTCATTCAAAGTTTGTTTTCCTACGCCCATAGTCAACTTAATTTTGATACCTGTAAATACATTCAGCTATGATGTTTTTTTGCCAATATAACGTAACTAAAGGAACATTTTTTTCAATTTTAAGGTTTCACGTGTCTGCCTAATTTTTTCGTTTCTATTAGCAGATGTAATGAGGTATACACTAAAATATAATCGTATAAATAAAGTAGCATCGTGTAATAATTTACAAATTTTGAATAGAACATAGTTATTGATTGTAAAGTTATGTTAACAGGCGTTCGGACCGGACCGCAGACATAGTATGTTGACCAGCCGAGTCATCAGTCGCCTAAGTAGGGATGGGGCATAAGGTTTTTCAACAGGATCGATTATTTAATCGAATCAGCATACTTCTAGATCCAAGAGATCAATCTTATTTCTATTTGTTTTATTTTACTTTTTATTCGTAAATAGTATTCATTCAGTGGTCGAAATTAGACTATAATCACCATTTATTACAAAAACTGTATCCAATTTTAATTAACTGCACAAAAGGTTTTAGGCAGTGGCAACTAAACAAAAAAAGAAGAACAATGACACTGAACTGTTTTATTTTGACCTATTTATAGATGATCATCATATCATATAAAACAAAAAATGACACTCTAATAATCGATAATTTATTAGTTTTAAAGATCGATCTTTTGAGCATCGATGTTTTGTGAATTGTTTCATCAAACTTAGGTTCGAATAGATTCAAAAATCGATCTTTTTCGGAATAGATTCCCATCCTTATTTATGGGACTGATAACATCGGCTGTCCGTCGGACTATGTCCGCGGTCCAATCCTTACGTGTGTTAACTCCATAATTCCAAAATTTCGAAAAATGATCTACAATGTTTGGATAATAAACTTAATAATATTCTTTAGACTAAAAAAACTTCTGTAATTTTAATCTAGAGTTAAATCAGTGTAAAGTTTAATGTTAAAAAGTTTTAGATTTTTCATTATAGTATAAAGATTCAACAAAGTACTTTGGGAACTATCACGGATGACGATTCTAGTGTATATGGGTCGCTTCGGGCTGTAGTTCGCACGACGAGACAACGTGCAACCCGGTGAATATATTAAGCTTATTCCATGTTTGTTCGCCACAGCGCACCACATGGCGGCATAGGTATAGAGCATGTTTATTCTAATACTCAACGATTGTTGCTTCCCGCTGTTTGCACATTCAACCGTTTTCGACTAGGTACCCTTTCCGAATATCAAGTTTTTAGAAATAGGATTGCATATGTTACAAAATTCATATTTACGTAGTTTTTACTGACCTGCAGATTTTATTAGAAGTTAGATTTTGGTAAAATGAATTTAATTAGACAGTGAAACGCCGTCTATGGAATTGAATGTTTTGGGAGTACATTTTATATCTGTTTGTTTTCTTAAGGTTTTTTTTTTTCTAAAAACGGGAGTTTCATAAAAATTTTCATCGCTTAATGAAAAAAACTGAGATTTGTTTTTATATTTTTAAGAACTTATTTTATTTTTTCGTATGCATATCTGCGAGGTGCAAAGAAGACTATTAATGGAAATTGACTGAATAAATACGCAAGTATGTCTGACAGATAAAGTAGTACTAGAAAATGTGCGTCCAAGGTGATATTATGATAGTAAATTCTTTCTCAAAAATATTCGAGTCATTAAAACAGTCGAATCCACGACGGTTAACGGGAAGTCCGAGCACTGTATCACAAAGCAATCATCTTAATTATGAGACGGTATTACATTTTCATAGGACACTTATGGGTACTAACCCCACATTGCTTACAGCGGACCACCGATCAGTTTTGTTCATTTGCGAAGTGCATTTTGATGCTCGACCCGGTGATTCCGTCCCCGCGTTTAATTACTCGTTTGTTATTTATTATCATTTTTTATACTATTATACAGTTATGGTCATAAATAAATCCATAAGATTATGCAACGGGCTTCTTTTACATAACTTTAGCTATAGATTTATTTATAACTTTTTCTTTATTTAAAAATTAGCGTTTACATTTTAGAGATTACTTTTATTATATTTCTTATAATTAACTAAGTCCTTAATTATTCTGCGTTTAAGGACAAATCTAAAACTGAGTCTGAGTAACGATTTTGTGATTTGTTTACTATTTAGACTATTTCTGGTGTCGCTTGCGTGTCGAAATAATCCTTTGTCTATCAAATACCTACTAACATTATGCCCCACAACTTCGATTTTGGTTTACTTAATATTATTATTTATTAATTATGATTATTATGGACTAACTGGGCGAGTGTGACCTAGGCCCAAATACCAGAAGGGGCATAGATCAAACCGTTCAGCCAGGGCTAGAATAATTGTCAGAAATGCGTTTCTATTTCCAATTACGTGTAAATAAATTATGATGATTTAATTTAGTATAACTTCTGCCCATTTCGCTATTTATTTATAATACTATTAATCAAACACATATTTATTATGGTAAAGCTATTTACGGATTATATAAATGTATCTATGTATAAAAATGTATTATAGATGTTACTACAGAGTATAAACTATATTCGTACCAAACTTCATCCAATTCGATGCAGTAGTTTTCGCGTGATTGGCAAACAAATTGATAAACAGACAGACCTACAGAGAGACAAAAATTTTAAATACCATCGAAATGTTTTCTGTTGTCGATTCTGAACTCCCTCACAGTATTTTTTCTGAAATACATCCAATGTATAGATTTCGTCCCTCTAGTCTTTTATTATAAGTATAGATTAACGAACAAGTATACCAGAAATATTAATGTATTACATTCTGTAACTTATATTATACAGAAATGAATTCTGTGATAAAGGATCAGAAAAGATATTTTCAAGCCTTATTCGTTGCACTAAACACACAATACAGTTTCATTCATTAACCAGTCTCATAGAGCAAATTTAACTAGAACCACAGGAAAATTTCACACGATGTTTACATTAGAAGCACGCACAGCATCCGATAAACATCGCAACAAATTCTTACAAACACATCGGCGAACGTTTATTTGCGTCGGGCCCACGCTCGGATTCACTTCAACTTCACGTCCCGCCGCCATATCGCTGCTCATTTGTATTGGCGGCGGGCGGATTTTGTATTATTTGTTTGTT
Organism: Samia ricini; assembly: GCA_014132275.2. NCBI lineage: Eukaryota > Metazoa > Arthropoda > Insecta > Lepidoptera > Saturniidae > Samia > Samia ricini. The sequence goes on along the minus strand of AP028159.1, from coordinate 24,034,829 downwards.
TGTGGATGCCATATAAGTCGGAAGCTTTGATTTTTTTCAATTCGGAAATAATGCGGAAAGCGCGCTGCTCCGGGCGATCGGGCCCATACAGGTTCGTGACTCGGGGCCCAATCAAGCGAATGTGTTCGTTAGTCGCCGGCGCCGGCGAGTTCTCTCGCTTACTTAACCCGAGCACGTATCTACGTAGGACCTTTCCACTTGGAAGCACTGATTTTCTTTTATACGAAACGATGAACTCAGGCGATCTTCAAATTCATTTGTTGTACAAATCTACAATGAAATCTGAAAAATTAACTGTTTTTTTTTAATATTTGTATTTATTGATGGTATTTATTGATTGAAGTTGCATATTATAACCGTTAGAATCGTATAGTCGTTAGAAATTACTGGGTTAGTCTGCTAGTCAAAATTCTTAGAATTAAAGAAGATGACAATTATTGTTTCAATTTTTTTATTGTCAACACTAAAGTGTACTAAATAAAAAAAAAGGAGTTCAGTTGATAAACAAAGGAACTAAATTACTTGAAGTGTTTTAATAAAAAATAGGAGCCTTTGAAAACGAAAAAAGTGCTCGACATTTTCAGACGTTCGTGAAACCAATTTGATAAATTAAAACAAAACGTACAGGCATAGCTAACCTTTCTTATTCTATAACAAGAATGAAAATTAAAATCGGTTCAGTTTTGGAGGAGGAAACAGGGCACTACGAAGTGATGTTTTCGTCTATTTTGCATAGGTACAATCAACCCGAGCTGGAGTTGTCACCTTCTTGTTTGTGGCGCAACCCGATAGTAATATATTTCTAAAATACCTACTATTCAAATTTGTCGCCGAACGCATCTTTTTAGCTTGTTATTAACCATATGGCATAATTTATTGAATATAATCCATTTATACGATAATTACAAATGACATTGCAACTGCTTGTCCGAAGGTCGAAGTACGTTTCATACATTACGGATCTGTAATGGCAGCCAAAGACGTCTCTTCGCATCGATATATCATAATTGTAACATATGTATATACAGGTGTATTAATATGTATGTGCTGTAATGATATAAATGCGGATATTCCAGCCGAGATGCAGCTGCTCTTTGTACTAACAATTGGCGACGAACTGCACTCGAACAAAAGTAGCATCAATATATCTTGTGTTTCAATGTCAACGGCCACTATTTCGCTTAAATGTTTACAAAATGCAATTCATTTTCAGTACTGAATATAAGTACATTCAGTACTAATACAGAATTAACTTGGTTATTTTATTTCATTGTATATCTAAATTTAAACATTTATACATAAATTCGTTTAAATTTGTACAGTTATTTACATATTAACTATGTATATATTACATAAGTATATATATATATATATATATATATATATATATATATATATATATATATATATATATATATATATATATATTTGAATAATGTTAAATATTTATGGAACCGAAGATGTATTTTGAGCGTAAACTAAATCACACCTAACCTCAATAATATCTGATGAAAACTGAAGGTGAGTTTGAAGGTGCGGAACGATTTTTCCGCTTAGTATTGTTTTTAATGTATTTTATTTTAATTCAGAGGAAATTAGCTCTTTAATTATGACTATTCTGAAAAGAAAAACATATTCTTTATACAGTTTCCATTGTTTTCTTTATGAGGCCAAATTTTATTTACGTGAATGTCATACATTATTTTTGAGTCACAAAAAATAACAGTCGGTTTTTAAAATGCAACTATTTTTCTTATAATAATAAATGATAATGAAATGAAGTGAGGTATTTTTGCATTTCTTTATGTGCCAAGAATTCGAGGTTCGATTCCCGTGTCGGTCAGATATTTATAGATATCTTTATATTACTGGCGATTGCGTATATAAAGAGAATTCACTAAAAATAGCTCTCTTTACGTACATATACTGATGATGATTCAATGGTAGCTCGGTCGCTCACTACGTTACACGACATCTTATAACGAACCTGAACTTTTAGTGACCGCATATCAAATGTGAAACTATATTATGGTGAAAAAGTACCAATAGTCTCTCGTCAAAATCTATTAACTACCACCACATCAAGTTTAAAACTTATCTATTAGTACGCATGGTTTTGTTCCGTCGGCTGCATTCAAGATCCAATCTTATTTAAAATGAAAACTTCTTTAGCGGCGTTGAGTGATTTTTGTTAGAAGAAAAACTTATAGATTCGCGTTACCCATGCTATGAGGTCAGGCGTCGTCAACATGGTACAGCAATATCAAGTATAAGATGGTGTTTAAGTTCTGACACTCAGAGATAAATAATAACATGTATATTTACGCAGCCTACCGTATGTTTTGATTATACATAAATTATATGAAAATGTATACAGTTATTGCTCGAAGGGCCAATAGATGTAAAAACCAGCTGAAAGTTATATGTTAATTGTTAGGTTAGGTTAATAATTTCAATTAACAAATGATGAAATTCAAACATTTAAAAAAGTTTTTACAAAATATCAAGTTTTTACTTCTATCCGCCGTTTGGCTGCCTATTTTTTTCGTATTGAGTAACACCATCGATCTGAAGTGTCTTGATAACTTTACTCGAGCTTTGTTAAAATTCTAGTTTAGTGTACGTGTCTATTAGGTGATTACTAATGCACTACTAACAGTGGCAAACTTCTTAAGTAAAAAAAATTATAAGTAAATCTATTCAAACATATAAACTGCAAACAATAGGTTTATATCGGAGGTGCATTTACGGATCGCGAGCCGTTCTGCTTCATGGCAATGCATTTTTTACTCGTAACCGGAGCCCAATCAACGCCAGTGACAGTTGCAATTATCTGTTGGACCAAATCAAATTATGATCAATTCGGATTTGTGCGCATTCGTACGAATATAAAACGGTTTGCATTAAAATTTGGCGCGATGCATGGGATGCGTTCCCATTAGTTGGGTCGAGCGCTAACTCTGTTTGCTTATTCGACTCCACGTCCGCTTGTGACGTTTTAATTATCCGTTTTTTTTTTTTTTGCCATTTTTGGTTTTGTTTACGATGTTTTCCGCTTCAATGGCATTCAGAGTTTAATTACGACTGGTCGGTAGGTAAACATGTGGCCTGGATTTAAAATGTGGCAGTTTGTTATGAAATCTATTTTAAAATTTACACAGTTTGTTCGTTGTAGTTAGCTGGTTTTTATTTTATACTGTTTTTAATGACGGCTTTAAAACTTTTCCAAAATTGCAAAATTTTTATATTTATAATGTGTTCTAACTGGAAAGTTTGTTAAACTTAAATATGTTTGTTTTTTTATAATCATTAAACGGTAAATTTAAGTAATATATCGATTATGAAACTGATGAAAACTTAGGTTATTTTTTTATGATGATCTACGGCTGTGATTCTATGCGTAATTTCTTCTACATATTCCAAGGAAATAAATGCAAAAAGCAATTTAAAATTTCACTACGGAATTGAATCTGATTCATAGATTCAAGAAAAATGACTATCGCCTAGTCCAGGGGTTTCCAAAATGTGCACCACGGCGCCCTTTTTTTTTGTCGAGGGGAAATGCATTTACGCACAGAAATGCATTTACGCACTGATGCACCATATAAAGTTAAGAAGGGCGCCGTGAAGCGATTCCATTTACCATTTTGCGAAACCTCAACTTAAATAAACATTCTTATTAATGTTAATAATATAATATAATTTTATGCTATATTTTTTATGTTTATAAACAGTTTAGATTTTCTAATGTGGATGTTTTAATTTTTGTACATAGCAACCTCTGGCCTAGTCTGTAACCTCTTTTGTGTTAGAAATTGTCTTCCAAATTCCATATTGAATCCAAGTCTGTCTGTTATTCATTTTTCAGGTATGGTTTCAAAACAGACGAGCTAAGTTTCGTAAACAGGAAAGGCTTGCACAGCAGAAAGCGGGCGAAGCTCCTGTGAAGGCAGAGGGAAAACGAGACAAACCCACGTCTCCCGCGCCTTCACCGCACCCTGTACCACCAGCGCCTGCGCCCCAGCCAGCGCATCATGCTTTACCGCACCTCTCACCACCAGACCTTAAACCTATTACCACCGCAGGTAAATGTTAAATTTTATTATCTTTAAGAATGTTTTCACTTGTCTCACTCACGATAAATTATTGTTATCTATAGCACACATAAAAAAACAGAGAGTTGAAGATATTTTTCACCTCTGTTTTGAACTGATTTTCTTTTATTTCTTTGTTTGTTTTGTTGTCACTGATGAGCGTTATTTTTATGAATTTTGATGTATACAAATTTTCAATAATTATGGTCGAATTTCGACATTATAAGTATGTTGAATGATTATTATTACTGTTTCATCTCTGATCAAAAAGAATAAAAACTGTAATTCAATATGAAATCACACTAATATATTTCGTGCAAATTATATACTAACATTCGACATTTCTTATTATTTATATCAAACTTCAATATAAATATCTTTTGCGAGTATATAAATAAACAAGTTTCATATAGAAATGTGATAAATAAATACAATCAATTTAATTGTAAGCGAAATCTTTGTGACTTTTTAAAAGTGTTACTTTCTTACAACAGTGAAGAAATATATATTTTTGTTAAATGGTTTTTGGCAAATACATATAAGTATGATGCGGGCAATGATTAATGATGGTAGTTTACTAAAAGACAAACTTTCTTGAAGTGCCTTTGAAAATTAATTTAGCTTAACGCTAATTGCTGGCAGGCTGATTTGTAATGGGTTATTTTTTATTTTTAAATTGTAGAGTTTCTAATATCAGTTATTAATCTTTACCTATGATAAAAGGCTAACGGGACGAAATCTGTACATTAAAGATATTTGAGAAAAAATACTATGTAGGGCTTCAGAATCGAATACAGAACATATTTCGATATTTAAAAAAATTGTCTGTCTGTCTATTTATTATTCGCCAATCACGCAAAAATAATGGAACCCAATTCAATGAAATTTGGTGAGGAAATAGATTGCATCCAGAGGGAGAATATAGGCAAATTGTCTGATTTCCAAGCGAGTGAATCAGCGAGTACAGCTAGTTAATAATATAAGTACTGATCCTAATTATTACCGAATATCGATACACGCAAAGTTATCCATATCAACGTTACTAATTCGTATTCGTTACCCGGCAAATTCCATGATATTTTAGACCGATATTTGAGGTCACGTTATATTTTTGGACATCATCTTTCCGTTGTTACATTGATCGTTGAAATTATAGCCGAATGAGTCAGACACTTCGGCCAATGAGAGCGCTGATAGCATTATTTCGACTCGTGTGTTTGCGTGGGCTAAAACAACTACTTTCGTCATAATAGATATGTTTCTATGAAATAATATTTTTTATTCAGCATAGGCTTAACGATTTGACCACAATCTCACAAGATGTTAACTGACTAAATGCACTAAACTTAGAGATACTGGCTCTCAAAGATGCTGATGAAACAGAAATATCGGTGCTTCGTGGCAAATTGTAAAATTTGAGAAAGATACACGTACAATAACCCCCTACCAACCTAAACCTAAACTCCCTACCTACCAAAACCTTTTTTCACCAATAACATCTTTATTATAGAATTGTACAAGTAGGTTTCAATCTACGTCCATCGGCGCGAAATCCCACTATACTACCAACTGAGCTATCATCGCATCAAATAATGTCTGATCACCTGAATCTGTAACAATACAGTTAATAAATAGATAATAGATTTTATTAATTAATTAGATTAAAGAATTTAACACACTTTTTATACGAATAGTGAAGTAAACAGTATTTAAAGCAAATGAAATTTCTTAAGTAAAAATTTAAATATCTACTACTATCTTTGCCCGCAACTTCGTCAGCGTGGAATAGTGTCTTTGGGAAGCATTTTTTGGCAAATAAGATACATACGTATAAATACATACATTAATGAGCTATTTGCAGTGTTTCACTGGCAAGTTTGTTACTCGCGTTAACTTCAGTTACATATTTTGTAATGACTCCGTAAATGTTACTTTTTTTTTACATTACATTACGTTACATTATGTTATACTACATTAGCTCTAATATTTTGTCTCTTGTCGCAAACTTATAAAACATTCATATAAGCCTTACATATTTCCATACAAACTTTCATCCCCTATTCCTTATTGTTATTTTACATCCTTGAGTATAAAACTTTTACAAACTTTCAATGTCATGTTTATTTACATCGAATAAATAGTCTAAAATAAGTTTCAGGCTTCTAGCTTTAAAAATGACGATACTTTCAACTTTTCATCCCCCTTTCATCTCCCTATGTCCATTCTCAGGCTTTAGACAATCTGTGTAGCAAATTTCATTTAAATTGGTTCAGTGCTTTTGACGTGAAAGTGCGACAGACAGACAAACAGAGGTACTTTCGCATTTATAATATTAGTAAGGATTACTATAGCAGCTTTAACTATATGACATTTTCTACCTATAACTTTTGCAAAACTCGCAAATTTTATTTACACTTACAGCGTATTATTTATTAAAAAGCCGTGAACGTAATCTTCTTATTTTTAAATATTTATAATGCTATTTTATAAATTACAAGTTTACAATTCAAATTTAATGTCAATATTTCCTAACGGGAGTTTTAGAGTAAATTCGTATGATATTATTACATAGTGTATTTTTATGATTTAACTGTGCTAAAATGATGTAAGTAACATTCAATGAATTATTACAGATTAAAAAAGACGAAAACATGGTTTTCTATAATTTGAAATAATATAAATTACCTTTATGTTTTTAGCGGTAGTAAAGTGGGTAGATAGATAGAATGATTCGCCAGATAATGGTAAACTTGTGGTCGTATTAATCACATTACCGCAGTCCGCCACCGCCGCCGCGCGCCGCCAGATTTTCACTTCGGCTCATTTGCACTAATTGTGCGCACGATTGTCACTCAGGCTTGAATAAACAACGGAGCCGCGCGGCAAGGATTAGGTGATTAGCACCTAATTGTGTTACCACGATTATTTCATATTCACCCGTCGAGTTGCAGTCTGATTTCATGTTTTAGCATGCTTGAATGTATAGTCTATTTGTTTAAACTTTTATACATGCATACTTATAACTATTATATTGACACTAAGTTATCAAAAGATAAAAAACCATTATTGTGTTTTATAAAACGTCTAGTAAATTATAGTAATTATAAAAAAAAATATTTTCATACACTCTATTACAATTGTACGTGAAGCGAAAACTTTGCTAATATTAATATTTAATATGTGTTGCAAATACTTCATATTGTACATAAAATAATTCGTTGTTTACGTTCATAGTGCCAATGTTGAACGCCATTATCCTTTACGATTACCAAGTGCATTTTCGATCACTTGTCTTTGTCAGACTTGATCTTCATTTATCGCGTAGACAGAAATTTTATTTTCGAGAAGAGCAAGAAATTCAAGTAATTGAAAAATGCAAGACAAGAAGAATTGCTAACATTTTGAAAATAATTAATACTTTTTTTTTGTAACGAAACTAAATAAATTATTGTAAATCTTTTAAATTGTTAAATTATTGTACAGAGTAGATCATTAGGCGATCACTAGTGAAAGCGATGATGGCGTAGTGGATAGTGCGTCCGGATTCCGGAACCGGCGTCAATTAACGCGGGTTCGACCCCACCTATCCAACTGTAATATCAGCCTGAACTTTCGGCGAAGGAAAATATCGTGAGGAAACCATAGCATGGTGGTAGGGGGGCATTTTCTAATAATGCCCGGCTGGGTAGCTACCACCCTCAAGTTTGAAAACCTGTCGCCAAATACCAATAGGTGTGTTCCGGCAGCATCACTTGAGAACCAATATATCTAGGCTTAGTGTGTTTACCATCCTGGACCACATCGTCACTTAACATCAGGTGAGATTTTGGTCAAAGCACTGAGCCTACACCATGTAAAAAACAATAAATGTAATTTATACATAAATATCCTAAATAATTAATCGTTCCATTATAGTTTAATTTAACTAACGCAGGAATACCCAATACATCCTTAATAATTTAGTATACGTTCGAAAGTGTTTACACGAGCTGGATCTAGAATACAAAGGGCATAAATTTAATACCAGAAATAAACATAAATTACCCATGGCATGCTTTGGACTTACTGAGACTAATAAAAGCTTTTTAGGTAACGGTCTTAGGTTCTACAATAAGGTTCAAGGCACAATACCAATTTATCTGATAGCTCAAGTTCAAGGAAGCTTTAATTTCAAAACGTTATTACTGGGTGAATCGTTATATACGTGAACAATAGTGATGTTGTGACACATCTTACTTTTTGCTTCTGCTAGAATTCATTATAACTATGAATTGTGCAGTTTTTATTAAAATACTAGCTGTGCTACGGCTATGCCCGCGTTTCACATATTCTTCAGTGCATTTATTTTTAAACGAAATCCGAATACATTTTTAGTAGTAAGATAAAGTAAAAATATTTCACATAAATTCAATCCCTTCCCCGTAAAACTTTTTATAAGTTTTAATTTTTTTTACGCGGAAAACTAATTATATTTGAAAATTAAAAGTACCCTAAGTTACGCGGAGTAACTTCAGCTACCTACCAAAAAAAGTGCCGTCAAACTTCGCCCAGCCGTTCTGGAGAATAATACACGGAACAAACAGACAGGCAAAATTTTTAAAAATTGTGGTTTTGGTTATATTTATTGTTATATACATTTATATCTATTTAGTAAAAAAGAAGTATTTTTTTATAATAACATTACAAACAGACACTTCAATTTTATTTACTAGTATAGATAGATGTACAAAAATTCAGGTCGAGATTCTTGTCGACCCTTCTAGATAATTTGATTGTTTTCTGAATCGGTGGTTTTGACGTTCAGAAACAACTTTTTCAGGGTCTAAATTGAATAAGTATTGTAATGAGTTTTCTTTTAATCTTTTCAGCAAATAAATTGTGCGAGGAGTTAAATGAAGACGTACCTATAACCGGTACTGGTGGAAGCAAATGGACCGGAGGCTGTGGCTTGCTGCGACAACCTTCGGGGTTTCCTCTCCTTGGTGTCGCCCCTCACAACTATCTCTTATCAGATCACTTCGGTACTCTCGCTAAATCAAACAATCACCTTTTCTAATAGATATTAGTAATTTATATGCATTGCTAACTCGCCCTAAGTGAATCAGACCGTCGGGAGTGTCCCATTGTCATTCCTAGTCGACAGGGTTAAAATTAATTAATGTATAAACGAATTATTTAATTAATAGATGTGAAGTTAAATAGAGAAAAATCTTTTTTATTTCTCGTTTTTATTTTATAATTATAAATATAGGTCTAAATTAAAGCCTGTTAGTAGAAGGAATCTAAAAATCCATTATTTTACATTATTAAAAAAAAAAAAACATTTATATTATTTATTATTTCACATGAGAAGTAGATAAGTTTTTTTAACGAACTCAATAAAATGCTAATAATGGTCGTGCCAAACGTGTCCATTAAAATTTATCGCAATAAAGAATTTTTGGAACAAACCTTAGATTACTGTAATAAAACTTGACTCAGGTGATTTACTATTTGTGTAATTAGTGAGAAATTATAATTTATGTATAGGCAATCATTTATTAGGTAGGTAGATATAATAATTCATTTGTATGACATGGAATATGTAAATAGTTATGCCCCAAATTGTATACGTTTCTAAAAGTATACCTACTTAATTAATTTGTCAAGGTATAGAAACTATTATTAAAATGAACTTATTTCTAATATATAAACTATAACATGATATTTATTTAATTCAAATGATATAGTTATCTAGTCAATATTTGAATTGTAGCGATTTATTATCACGACTAAAGTAAAAATTAAGGAAATTGTGAAACAATTCAGTATTATTCAAACCATTGATTAGTATTAATAGGATACTATGTAATAAGTGATGACAGGTAGGATTAAAATAGTGTAAATATGTAATTAAATTTTTGTAAATATTTGTAATGTTAGTGGTTTACTCGAATGTATGTAATTATTGATAAATATGTGGAGGGTGTTTTAATAAAGCGAATTATGAATCATATTAATTTTCATTATTTTTCGTCTCCTTATAGAAATATCAAAAGGTAAATGAGGTATATGAGATTATAAATTACAAGGATTGGAAATAATTAAAATTAAATTTGGTGTCAAGATATATTTTGTACAGTCTACACGCTGAAAGTTGTTGGCAGTTATGTATACCAAATCGTCCAGTTAGGTAGATCCAAATTCGAGAAAGAGGTTAATCATTGAATCCAACTCGGCTGGGCCGCGTTCGGGAAGCTACGCAAAATCTCCTCGTCTGAAATACCGCAGTGTCTCAAGACGAGAGTCTTCGATCAGTGTGTGTTGCCAGTGATGACATACGGCACTGAGACGTGGTCGCCCACAATGGGCCTAATAAAAAAGCTCAAAGTTGCTCAAAGGGCAATGGAGAGGGCTATGCTTGGAGTTTCACTGCGTGATCGAATCAGGAATGAGGAGATCCGTAGAAGAACCAAAGTAACCGACATTGTCTGAAGAATTGGTAAACTTAAGTGGCAGTGGGTTAGGCACATTGTTCGCAGAACATGCCGACGGGGCCAACAGGTTCTCGAATGGCTACCACACACAAGAAGACGTTGCGTGGGTACGCCCCTCACAAGGTGGACCGACGACCTGGTGAAGGTCGCGGGAATCCGCTGGATGCGGATGTCGCAAGACCTGTCGCTGTGGAGATCTTTGGGGTAGACCTATGTCCAGCAGTGGACAACTTTCGGTTGAATGGACGGATGGACATAATATATACTTTTATAGCTATAAATAACTTCATCGAGTTACATGTACCTTATATTTAATAGTATAACGCTATAAAAACTTACATCGTTCCGGATTGCAGAATGTATTAATTCGCATGAATTAATGTTAATGATTAAATCGCGCATTAAAAATGTATATATTTTCCGTTAGCGCTTATTATTTCTATTTTGATTCATGCTATTTTAATATTATTTTCGATAAACGTATAAAATAAACATTTATTATTTTCACTGATTGCCTCTTATTGTCCATGACGCGGGACTACGTTAATATTCTAGAAGTTTGGCCCGCACCTTTGCAAATGTTGACCACACCTGATTTACGACTGACGAAGCGAGTGAGCTCCAGTTAGCGCATGATAACATCTTACATATTATGTGGTTGAGAACGTATTATTAAAAAACTATTGAACTGGTTGAATAAATTTCAATTATTCAAGTTAAGTTTTCAGATTATAGAATACATTAAATGTAATCAGATTGAAGAAAGAAGAAATCAGAAGAAAATGTAAACTACAATAAAAGATAAAATTGTTTTAAGTAGACGAAGTTACGAGTGCAGTTTAAAAAAAATCAATACTTTATAGATATAGTAAAACTGGATTTTCGTTTTGAATTGATGATTTGACTACAGCTTTATTTCTTTACAAGAAAATATTTTTTTTAACCCATTGAGCAAAAACCTGGCGTTTAGGCCAGATTTTCATTGTTTTCATATTGTCTTATTGTTATGGATAATCGACATATTAACAAACAGTATTTAATTTTTTTTTTAACTAGTTAATGCTGTTGACCAGAAGGGCCTTTACAGCTTCACCGAGCTTGATAGACGAGTGCAGAAGGCACTCAGCCGCAAAAAGTAAATAGCATTTAATAGCAACTGTTATGTCAAGCAAAAAAGTGGTAGCAATAATACCTACTGTTTTAAAGAAAATAAGAATTCAAACAATAATAACATTTTTATGTTGTTAAACATGTACTTTTTAATTTAATTATGATTTGTAATTATAATTCATAATATTTTACATTATATTAAAATATTTATAATTGAGAACTATTAAGGACAAAAGCACTGTATTGATTGATTGGGCTCTTGTTCTAGTACGATATTTTTGGTTATTCTTATTGGGTGTAAGGTTTTTAATTTTTTTTTTAAACATTTATCATACAATAGAATATCTTTAAGATGAGAAATTTTATTATATTTAACGTTGAAAAGATCTGTCAACATTTCTGATTTTTTTTGACATTACACCATAGTATAAACATTTCCATTGTCCAAATGTTTACTCAAGAATAATTAAAATTTTTAATTAATTTCTAAGATCAATTTATAGGTTGTTTATAAAATGTTTATTACTATAACAGATTTTGTTTGAAACCGTGAATTAATTATAGGCGACCTTGAATTCATAGGGACGACGCACTCGGTTTTCGTCATCGCTGACTATGAATGTTTGTTTAGATTTAGTTATTAAAAAAAGTCTGTTTCATACACACTGCTATATTTAAAAACCATACATGAAATGAAACGAGCTCTCTATTACTTGACGTGAATTACTATAAATACAGTTATAAAAAAATGTTATTTTAAATTTGTTGCAGTATAAATCATTTGCGTATTATTATAGTTAATTGGTTTAGTATACCTATCTGCACTATAAAGTACTATTTTAAATTATTAAAGACTCTTATACGCATGTATATAAAAAAAAATATCCTATATTTTTTATCATTTTGGTGAGTTTTCAACAACTATGGAATATTTACAATAATAGAACTGTTTAAAAGTATTACATTTGTTCTCATATATGTATTATATATGCATGAATAAAGCCTATATTCGATTTTATAGATAATTAAAAGACAAACTATTTGAGATCGATATATTTTTTATTCTCGTTCGTACGGAGTGAGCGCGTGTGCGTGGGCACTGGCGACAGTGATAACTCAGCGGGTAGTCAGAGCGTCGTGGCCGCGTGGCTCGTGGGCGGGCGGGCAACGAAGCGGGTGCAGCGTCAACATCGCATCGCTTCTAACACCTTATAAGGTGTAATCTACAATTTAATGAATACTTCAAGTACTTACATTCGTTTAGAAGTTAAAATATCCGGTATACGGATTTTTGTAAATTATATGTAAAAAAGACTCATTTTAGTTGGGAGAATATTATTTTAATACGTAACCATTCTTTACTGTATGTATATTCAAATAATAAAGCTAATAATATGTCGAGAAACACGATAAGAATAAGATTTATCATGGAAAGTAGTTGGAAACATATTATGTAAATTGTTTTTGAAGTTTACATACACTGTATATAAAAAAAATCCACATCATTCATTTTTCATCTGATTGTTTGCAACGTATTAAGTTTATTTAATTCCTTGAGCACTAACCTGGCGTTTACGCCAGCTTTCCCTTGTTTTCCTATTGTCTCATTTTTGTGGGTAACGATATATTAATATACATACATTATATAAATATACTTTAGTAATAAAACCAGCAAACAAATAAAACATACAATTTTTACGCCTATTTAATCTTTTGTTTATTTCATTTTATATTTAATGTAATATACTCTTATAAACATTAATATCTTAAAAAAAAATTATCTTATACCTTTTGTTCATATTTAGTTAATTGTGTGACAAATAATTTATTAATATATGTGAATTTTAACTTCTAATGTGTTACTGAAACATGTAAAAGAAAACGCTGTGTTCACAATGTTCCGTATATTTACATAAATATAGATCTATTATATAATCAAACCTTAAACAGTTGAAAGTATTACTAATGAAACTATATTTATTTATGTTTAAGAGAAATAACTTGAAATAAAATTTGACTCATGTTATATTTTGTATCACGTTGGTGATGTGGTGGCGGAGCGCGGCGTCTGAGTTTTCCAGAAGGGCGCAGATTTTGTGCGCGCTATAAATACGGGGGCTCTGCTTTCAGGAGTTCAGTCTAGTCGTGCTATCAAGAGCGCATTACCTCCTCACAAGCCAACAGCAACACACAAAATGTCTCTGGAACGTCAAGTTCGCGCCAAGGTTAGCCACACTTCATATAACAATTTTCCATGTAATCACTACTCTCTCACCACTTTTTATATAATAAATAACAACTTCCTATTTGTAAACTGAGTGATCAATATTGAGTATTTTCTATTAATATTAGAAAATAATCTTGTTTTTTCATAATCACACCTTGTTTTTCATTACTTAATGACATTCTCTTTCCATTGATCTTTTTTAAAGTATTAAAGTTTAAGGAACAAATTCAAATGTTTAATTAAAATAACATTATTAACCCCTTGAGCACTTGCCTGGTGTTTACGCCAGCTTTCCATTGCTTTCCTATTGCCTTATTTTTATGGGTACTCGACACATTAAATGATTTTTGAAACATTTTTGTTTAATTCACAGCTCGCTTCCAAGCGTAGCCCCGAACAAGAGAAGGAAGCACAAACATGGATTGAAGGAGTCCTCGGCGCTAAATTCCCCCCTGGTGAACTGTTCGAGGATGTCCTGAAGGACGGCACCGTCCTTTGCCAAGTCGTCAACAAGTTGAAGCCTGGCTCCGTCCCCAAGATCAACACCTCCGGCGGACAATTCAAAATGATGGAAAACATCACCAAGTGAGAATTTAAACTAATATTTTATTAACTAATATATTATATCATTCACTTTTCAAGTCTCTTTAAACCTATTCAGATTTAGTCTACAATTTCAAATAAATCTTAATTCTTTCCTTTTGTACGTAATTCCTTTACAATTTGTTACCATTTTTTAGTTTTCTCGTGTTTGTCAGAGGAATCTCACAATAATTATATTATATGTTTCACTTACAGCTTCCAGGCTGCCATCAAAGCCTACGGTGTCCCAGATATCGATGTGTTCCAGACCGTAGACCTTTGGGAGAAGAAAGATATCGCTCAAGTTGTCAGCACACTCTTTGCTCTTGGCCGGGAGGTAAATATACAAATCTGGATACATTTAGTTCTGCTTCTTACCTCATACGATAATGTTGGGAATCAGAATTCGTATTATATTTTAATACTCAAGGCACTTCAATTAAATAAATCGTAACACTCATCAGTTCGATATTTATAATGTACTTATTTCGTCATGCATGCAACTGTTTCTTGCGCCAGAATAACGTTTAGATCTAATAATACTCGATTATAAACAAAACATCAGTATTTCGCTAAACGTATACTTTTAAATATTTTCAAAATAACCTAAGTTTGTAAGAGTTAATAAACGGTTTAAATTTAACAGGAATAGATTTCGGTTTTCAGTTAAACATTGTATAGAAAACCCATTTATTGTGAGAAACATTACAGATTTTAGAAATTGGAGAGGTGCCAAGTTCAGCCTAGTTTTACGAGTATCGCGCAACATTACCTCAGTTCTCATAAATATCCAAGGTCATTCGATTTAGTAGAATGCCGAGCGATGATTATTCGAGTCTTTTACGGTTCACACATAAATAAGTATTTAGGCTTAGTATCGAATTGCCTACACAGTCCTTATGAATATTATTTTGTTCAGACTTACAGACATCCTGAATGGAACGGCCCTTACCTTGGACCTAAGCCCGCTGAAGAATGCAAGCGTGACTTCTCAGAAGAAGTTTTGAAGGCTGGACAAACAGTTATCGGTCTCCAGGCCGGTTCGAACAAGGGCGCCACTCAGGCTGGTCAGAACCTCGGTGCTGGCCGTAAGATCTTGCTCGGCAAGTGAGCACACCAAATCAAAGTGATATTATTTTATAAGGGTATTCTGTACAAAATATGGTGACTATGGATGCTAATAATGTATGAGAGACTGTAAACCTTTCTGAATATCTAGTCAAATACGATAGTTTAAGATTTTATTTGTCTCTAGCAACAAGAAAGGCTATGTATGTGCGGAACTACTCTTTTTTTTTGAACGTACATCTTGTCTTTGTTGTTCGATGTAGCGCCAAGATGATTTTGTACATAAGCGTTTAGAATGTAAGCAAAAATATTTATTTCCATTTTATTATAACATTTCATAATAAAATACCTTTTTGAATTATTCTTTTTTATTTCTCACACGATAATAAAATATTGTAAAAAAACAGAATATTTGTTAGCTTAATGGTACATCAGAGGAGCTCGAACCAAAATGTTATTTTTGTCTTAGGTTTAATTTTTATTGAACACCAATCAATAACATTTAATATAATAATAAAATAGTTGATACTTCAATACATTTATTAAATTGAGGCAGTTATTTAATATACTACATACACTCGTATGTTTAATTTAACTATTATGTATTCAATGTAGGACGAATTAAAAGGTCCGATATAAAATACATGATAAATGTTAACATGTTCTCCGAATAAATTATTTATTATTTTTAATTGTAATCTCTTCGTTCAGTGTAACATTTTATTCGACTTTAATGTATACACACCACAAAGTCAATTATAATGTTGGATAGTAGGTAAGTTCCCCCTTACCTATTGCATTGGGGGACTCCGGTCTCACTAATGCAATAGGTAAGGGTAGTGCGTAAATGCATTTCCCCTCGACAAAAAAAAAGAAGGTAATAAAATAATCTATTCTATTTTCAAATCAACAAAAATCTATTAATCCTGTTCTAATTCACGCTTTGACGAGTAATTTGTTTATGTTGGTCAAAATTTGCTATCTTCCAAGAATTCGGTAAACTCTTAGGTTTCTTAAGTATGTCGTTACAACTAGTTAGCATTAGAAAATACTATGAAATAATATTATATGCAGTTAACTAAGTCAACATATTTCTGTTTGGACATCCTTTTGCTGTTATATTTATGTTACAAACTACAAGCAAATTGTTGGATTTTTTCGACCTTTGACTATACTTTATTATTATCGTTTAAGCTAATGTTAATTCTTGATTTTTTGTTATATAAGAATATTCACTGTTACGTAAATTTTATGTCACCTTGATGTAATATATAGAACATTCAAAATATGAATATATTTCAAACAAGTGACAGTTATGTCGAACGCCATGAGGTTTACATTAGAAAAGTTAATATGATCGTTAAGTTTTCTAAGTTTATGCGCATTTTATAAATTATATTTAATTTAAGAACCTACTACGAATTATTAGTAACCATTAAAAAAAAGGAGAATGAAATCGGTAAAGCTGTTCTCAAGTTATAGCGTGACAAGGAGAAATAGGCGTTTATTTTATATATATATAGATAAAGTTAATCGACGTAGGTAATTAATTACTCAATGATCTTTGACAGTCTATATATAATTATTTTCAAATTAAATTCAATTTCCTACAATAATGCACCTGTTACCATGAAAACAAAGCTGCAATCTACATCCACTTGCAATACTATATTACATATTAGGCATATCACAATTTTTCCTGAACAATGGCGTAAATAGTTTAAGGAAGATCATTTCCAACATTAATTTTTAATTATGAACATTAACAAAGTATAGTGGAATCTACACTAATAAATAAAATTGAAGTGTCTGTTTGTAATGTCAAATTTTTTTTTTTTACTGAACACATATGAATAAATACGATACATATTCCAAAAATACAATTTTTAAACTTTTTGTCTAGTCTGTCTGTCTGTTCGTTCAGGGTAATCTCCGGAACGGCTTTACCAATTTTGACAGGACTTTTTTTTGGTAGATAGCTCAAGATACCTCGGGTAACTTAGGGTACTTTTAATTTTCTAAAATAATTAGGGTTCCGTGTAAAAAAATTAAAAACTTCAATGCACAGTTTTACGGATGAGTGCATGAATTTATGAGAAATATTTTTATTTTATCTTAGTACTAGATAATTTTTAGAAAATAATTTGGGTTCCGTATAAAAAAAAACGCAGTGGAGAACATAAGAAACGCGGGCGCAGCCGCAGGCACACAGCTAGTATTGAATAAAATCCGATTCAACTCACAGTTTGACGGGCAAGTGTTTGAATTTATAAAAAATATTTTTACTTTGTCTTAGATACCATTTGTGTTCGGCATGTTTCGCAATTGGGAAAGTTTTTTTTTTTTTTTTTTGCGGGCTTATACAGAACAATTCACCAGAGCATCAATACGATTGAACAAATGTTTTAGGATCACATAGAAGACAAAGATAAAAAGAAATATTATTTTTTTATTATGTAAATTATGAGCTCCTTATCTCTGCTGAAATACAAATACTTCGTCTAATTATCTAGTAAATAATTAATTATAAATATTACACTGACAACGTTATTTATTCATTTATTGCATCATCCAATGTACGAACACTAAAAGATGAAGATATAAAGATTTAAAAACACTTTAGTCGCCAATACCTTTATGGTTCTAGATTTTAAATCCCTGAAATACTTTCTTAACCTACATACTACAGACTTTTTTAATGCTATTTTAAAAACTATTAACACAGCTAATGTCGAAAACTATTATCCATTTTACTTAGATATTATCATAAATATAATCCGCACACTATATTATTAACACTTGAAAGTATCTTGGAGGCTTTAGAAAAACAAACTAAAGTTCAAATAGTTATTTATATTTATTTATAATATAAATTTCAAGATTAACAGTTCAAAATATGTTTTCTTTTACAACTGATTTTCTGGTTTTTTTACAATCTTTAATATTATCAATAAAACTATTGGAAACAGTTCATTTTTTCCTCAATTTCTTAATAATGATTTTGATCGAAGTACGATCATCGGGCTAAAACTAATATTAATAGACATATAATATTTTACTTCACACTCATTTTTATTGCAGTTGCTTGCCTACTCAATTTTCAGGTAGCCACAAGCGATACGCGACATACTACGTGTTGGTACTACGAATCGCGTAGCACCAGTATAGCATCGACTGGACACTGAGCATTACTGCTCATACAAGCACCTGTTCTTCAAATAAATCACTTGTTTAATTGTAAACTGTAATACATTATTAGTCTGCATTCGTAATTGTGTTACGACAATTACAAATTAATAGTATAGTCACCGCTTAATTATTTAGATGGTTTATCAAGATTCTTAAATCGAATATTAATCATTGTATATACTTACTACTTTATTAATAAAAAAATTATATACAATGTGGACCACCCTCAAGTGATCGCCCGAAATATTGTTAAAATATATGCAGAATTATCGGAAAAAAAAAAAATCATGAAAACATGGGTCTGTCTACTATAGTTCTTTATATCGCTTTTCACATTAATTAAATAATAATAATTTATATTTTTATTTACACTTAATAGCTACACTCTTTACCTTGATGTTTACATATACTTTCATAAATTCGAGGATGGGCTACACTGTATTCTCTATCAGTCAACGATTTCTTCATAATGTGTATAAAGTTTGATTAAAATACACCTTAACGTATGTTATTTCAATATGACATAATACACACACACACACACACACATATATATATATCATAGGTATACACAGATACTTTAAATACAAATTGAAATCATCCCCTATTTTACCTTAATGGATCAAAAACGCAGAAATATTTTTATTTGTTAAGAAAAGTATAGACATTCGTAAGTTAATTATTGGTTCCTATACCAAGTACATTCCATATTTGACCCATTTTAATAATTACGTTCACGACAAAAAGTTCAAAAAATTATTCAAAACTGGTTCAGCGATTTAATAGTTCATGTGAGAACAGACAGAAAGACAGAATCTCTTACGAATTTATAATATTAGTATTGTTATAGATGTGAAATTACTACAGGAATGAAAGTCTAAGCTTTCGATGTTCGCCTTAGAAGATACGGTGACAAAATTTATATTATTTTAAGTATTTGTATTAAAAACCATTTAAAAGGTACTTATACTTCTGCCTACGTCATAATTATTTATTATCATGAATATAACGTAACTATTTTCTACATTTCTGTCATATAAAAAGTTTAATATAAACAATATTGTTTCTGCAAGTACATTAAATCTTCACTTTACATACTAGTTGATAGTCTAAATTTTATTCAGTGTTCTGTGTTTTACATGAAAATACACTTATTTTAGACACAAAAATACTTCGATATTGAATACTGAACATTCGCATATTATCTTCATTGCGTAAACTTCGTTTTCACAAAAAGACATCCTTAAATCGAACCAGACACGAAATAACATAAACATGTACCGTGAAAAGATCTATATTTAACCAATGTATTTCTGATGTAGAACGGCTGTAACGACTAAATTATGCCGTTATATTTTCGTTAAACGTTACGTGTAGTACAAAAATAGTTTGCCGTTTGTTGAAAGTAACGGGTAACGGCCGTCGCCGCGCCGTGGCCTAATATGCTCAGAATAACGGCCAACGAGAATAACGACCAACCAGCGTAACGAAAACCAAACGACGCTCGAACGAAACCTCAAAATAGGTTGCTCGCTAGCTTCTCAATTTCATTACAGTTCTTTTTATAAAGTCGCAGAAGCCTGTTTGCTCAGTCTAGTAAAAGTAGCGGAGCCTTCAGCACCGCTACTGTGTTTGAAAGATGGCGCAAAAAGACGTACAAAGTCTTTTAATTTTACTGAGCACCGTTAGATGGAGTAGTTAAAGGGTTTACATTCCCTTATAGTAATGTAGCTTTATCAACAGATAGAGCTACAAGCAACGAAAAGACTGAATATGTGGTGAGTTGTTTATGATATTCATTACATTTTTTTGTTGTATAATTTTACTAAAATTAAAGAAAAAAACAGTACAACAGGAACATTTTATTTAATTTACAAAATTATGCATTATATCTTGTGTACTTATAGATTCAGATACTATAACAAAACTTTATTTTACTTATCATAAGAGTTTGACATCGATTAAATTATTGAATGTGAGTAGACTGTCGTCCATTAAGTATACGTCACCATTACAATATTTTTGTTTTTAAAAAATGTTTCCAGGCTAAATAATTTTCGAAAACTGCGTGAAATTTATTCCACTTTCCCAAGGCACATGTAAGTGGATCAGAAGTACTAAATTTCTAAATATAGACAACGGACCAGTTAACATATGTTACTAAACATTCCAGACGTTTTATATTGTAACAACAAGTTTTGTAGCCATGAATTAAATTTCAAATTTTGTATTTGTTTTTGTTTTGACTTCGTTCATAAGTACTTCTGATATATCTAGGTGTAGCTTATAAAATGAATTGAGTACTCACCTGAATTATACTACTAGTAACTTAATTTTAAAAAATGCATTCGTCATCTATAATTCTACATAAAGGAATTAATAATATCATTACAATTTGACCCTTTTAATATTTTTTACATAAATATGACTTCTATAAATCAAGTCTAAAGATTATTTTTTTATTAGAATATACAGCCGTCAGTAGTACTCACTAACTTTTTCATGAACCAATTTAATATGACTAATAGGTATAATACTGTAGGAATTACTAAAACACAAAGGATGCAAGAAGGGTCAGTAGGTATGTCATCTCCTTGGACTAATCAGAAACATTGATTGACGTAAGCCTCTATTGCGGAAATCCATAAATCCAAAGAAAAAAAAATGTAAATTTATATCCATTAAGGATAATTTGTAACCATGTGAATATCTTTCCATTTTCAACACCGAGTGTGTTCAGAGAGTATTTGAATAAACCGCCATCTACATCTCTATAAGATTACTAATGATTTTATTTATTTGACGTAGTGTTTTCAACGTGTTCTCCATTAGTTGTGTATAATTGATTTGTTTAGAATTTAGATATGTAACGTTCGTAAGTTTAACTAAAAATGTATTTTTTGTTAAATTTTAAAGATGTGTCTTAAAGCAACATTTCAAATGCCTGTGCAAATGTGTACAGCGCCATCTCTTGACTTGAAAAATATCTAAACGCATCATTAGCTCCATCTATGCGCTATGCTGATACAGGTATTCATGAATTTGTTAATTTAAATATTGGACTAAGAGGTCGTACAACGTGAGCAAAATTTCATTCATTTTTAACATTTCCTCTTTGTCTTGTGGTAACGGTAAGAAAGCCCTTAAAATACGTAAGCATTAGCATAATTTTTGAACAAAAAAACCGATATTAATAAGTATAGTATGACTTACATAATCACCATTCAGACCCCGATGTCATTAAAAATGAGCAAAGCATACACATTCCTTCAATGCTTACGTAATATTTGAATTGCCCTTAATCTTAGATTACGAATATATTATCAGTATAATTATTGTCTCCATATTGTATGAAATGTTTACGAAATTATAATATAATATGCAGTATTACTGAATAAGATTAAACACACTTAAAAGATTTAAATAATGATGTCAGGGGGATAAAGAAAACACAGGAATCATTTATTAACCAGGAATTAAGTTTTAACTGGAAGTAATAGAATATATATTTTGCTGGAAATGTCCTTGTAGTCACCACCATCATGTCGTCTGATGGGAAAATATAGACATTGATTGGAATTGCTAATATGTCTTTGGCTCGCATGGTAATTGAGTTCTTGCTTTTCTTCGAGACGAGTCTTTTGCACGCTTGTTTGCTATTTATAATATAAATGTTATTACTTCAGCATATATCTAAATTAGGAATAATGAAACATGTCTTTGCTGTCGTTTACGTTGTTAACAATGGAAATAATGAACTCTTGGCACGACTTCCCACAAGAAATACTTTAGTTATTTGTCAAATGGTAAAATGTCGAATTTTAGCCGTGATTCATTCGTTTTCTGTATCTCTTACGTCATGCAGGTGCTGTCAACGAACTCGGCTATGCAACAGTGCAAATAATTTTCCATTTAATTTTATTTATTTATTAAGAATATGGTTATCCATTGGCTCGTATAAAACTTAGTACCTGCCCTCTCGATGATTCCATCGAATTTGACATTTCAACATCAAAATGTATTGCGCAATAATCACTTTGTATTTTTAACTACAATATATTTATCTTGTGGTAGGTATATTATATTCATTTTATCTATCGGATCGTTGGGAGATGTAGATAATATAATGCCAAATATACACATCTTAACGTTTTGTTTTGCCTGTGTATATACCTTTTTTACTTTCTTTATCTTAAGGTAGCCTGGGTGTAAATACTTAAGGGTTAAGTCCGTCATTATACCATTATCTATGTGCAATAAGGGTAAATAAATAAATCTCTCTATTAGTTTTACTATCATAAAACCACGAGAAAATAACTGTGACAAGTTACGTTTACCTTTAAAAACAGAGCAAAATTTAATGATCCTGTTAAAACGCAAAAGTATATACATATATATCTAAAGAAAATAATATGTGTGTATGCTGCTATAAATTTTTGGGTTTATTAGGTTGAGCAAGACTCGAACATATTCATGTTCAAAAACCGTTCATTCGTACGTTGATTTGAAATAATATAAACTCGTTATTAAGTTAGAAATGTTACTCAGTAAATAAACGTTGAGCATATAACTCTCTGTGTACAGGCAAAAAATATACTACAAAATAATATTTACGTTTGTTCGTTCGGTTCAATAAACTTCCGATTATATTTTAACTTATACTGTTACGTGGTTCAAGAAAACATTAAAACAAAACACCACAAAAGTTGATTAACTGAACTCAATTTGTTTCCAAAACTCAGTTTATATGTGTCATTTAATTTAAAACGAGCGTCTTAACTTTATTTTTATTGATAATTCGAAAATTAAATCCAGACGAAAAACACTTCGAACAGTCATTTAATGTGTTGAGCAGACATTTACCAGTTAGATTAGATTACGTGCTCTTACTAAATTAATGCACCGTAATAATATGTTTTGTAATCTTGATTTTCTGAGAAGTAATCAAGACTCCAGTGGTGGCTCAACGCCCGCGCATTCTGTAAACAGAAATAGAACTCGGTAGGTAGGTACGAACAGACGATGCTGTATGTCCGCGTTCAGAGTTTTTCGACATCGCCAGGAAACGTGTTTTCTTCCTTTCTTTTTATTACCATCCCATTTTAAATAAACACGCATTATATTAGGGTATAATTTGGTGCACGTTCTTCTGTCGATATCTTGTTTTAGCGATCAGTTTGACACGTTCTTGGGTCCGTTAATTTGTTAATATACCAGTTGTTATACAAAGAGATATGCCTAACAAGCTAAAAGCAATATAAACCCGTCGAAACAGGAAATCTATTGCGTCGAAAACTGTTATTGTCGACGGTTTAAAATAACTGGGATTAGTTTCTTTTGAGAACGCTCAGAGTTGCGACATAGTTAAATGCGGAAGTGTTAATTATTAGTTTATATATTAATAGGACATCCTAGCGGCATTTACTCCATACAAACGTAGTTCCCTATTTTCTCCCTGAATAATAGCATTTTGGTAAATATTTTTATATCAAATAATATAATCACGGCCATGCCCGTATTTGATTTTACTCCATAAATTAGTTATTGTAGAAAGTAGAAGCTTTTGAAAATGATAAGAATGCTCGATTTTACCGTCATTTTTAGACATTCTTGAAACAAATTTGATGGTTAAAAGTATTTATTATTTTAAAACTGAGAGAAAACTCAAAATCGGTTCACTTTTGGAGGAAGAAACAGGGCACTACGAAGTGATGTTTTCGTCTATTTTGCTTAGGTAAAATCAGCCCGTGCTGCAGTTGTCCCTTTCGTGTTTTATATTCTTTCTTCGGGGCCCAACGCGATAGCAATAGATTTCTGAAATACACACTTTTCCGACTGCATGTCCTCTTAAAGAACCATTACTACGAATACATTTATAGTTTCAGTCGGGATTAATAAATTTTCGATATAAATTTAAAGAGTGAAGATTATAATTAAATCTAGAAAACGACTTGTATTACATTTGGGTAATATTATAAATTTTCTGCATAATAATATAAAATTATAAAATAGAGAGTACTAAAAAGATAAATCTTTGGATTATACAATTACTGCAGTGAAATAACAAACTCTGTAGTTTTATTTAAAAAGATATCTCTTACCAATTACATAAAAAATAGGTTAATGTTTCCCGGGGACATTTAATCAAACAACTTCAAAATGTTTGATCTTGAAAATAAAAAAATACTTATTTTCGTTTTCTTCAAGTAGGTTATTAATCTCAGTGCTGAAAGTAATTTATGTGTCCGTGGAGTGTAAATAAAAATTAATGTTGCCGAAAAATGTACTACACTTTTTTTATATTTTATAATTTAGGTGACATTGCAGAATATTGAAAATTATATTTAGACTCCATACAAAATATAGGTTACTGATTTTGAACAACAAACTTCCGTGATTACGTGGTAACTGCCTAACTACAACTGAAATCAAATCAGATGAATACTTTATCTGTTTATCAATAATTAGCAATAGCATCACAATAGAATGTTAGTTAATGACAATTTTAAGGTTTCTCTTATAAATAATTATACTACTAAACAACACTATACATATCAAAGTGCAGTAAAAATATGTTACCAGAATATTTTGAAGAATATCGTGAGGAAACCATGGCACTGTGGTAAGGTATTTTCTAATAATGCCCGCCTGGGTAGCTATCACCCTCAAGTTTGAAAAACTGTCCCCAAATACCAATAGGTGTGTTCCGGCAGCATCACTTGAGAACCATACTGGATCACATCGTCACTTAACATCAGGTGAGATTGTAGTCAAAGCAAATACCGTCCCATACCGTGTAAAAAGAAGAAATAAAATTAGCCTTTATTATAACTAAAAAAAAAAAAAACAAATTAGTGGAGCGTTAAATGGTAGATATATAAACATTAAATAGTTATGAACCGATGTACATAATAACCCCAATTAGCACTAAAAAATTTCGTAAATGAAATAAGTAGGTAGGAACTTACCGAAATAAAACCGTGGATCAAAGTTGATGATAATGAAAATAGTAATTAAATTGTATGTGTAACACAAATATAAAAATAAATTTATACCCATGATAATTTGTTTTACTAAATTATTTGAAATTCATGCTTATGTTATCTAATTAATCATTTTATATAAAAAGGTAAATACTATCTATTTATTATTAATTAATGAAAAAATATTTATTACGTTGACACTGCTGCTTGACTATACACGTACACACCGATAAAGTTTTTTGAATTATAATGGCTGTACAATCAGACAAATGTATACATTATCGTGCAAGATTTCTATTGATTAAGAAACTTTGTAAAAATTCACGATTACTTGCGTTTTATAAAACAATTATACAATACATCTCATCCCATTTACAAAAGCAATAACACAAATCAAATACCTAGCTAGCGAAAAGACTTATAGATTTTAGTAGAAGTGAAAAGAAACATTACTGTGTAATGATTAAAACACGATGTGGTATTCACACTCTACAGCGCTTACTTCTCGAGATTGTTGAGATAATGTTTCAGCAGTAGTTCCATCTAAAAGTGTACCAAACGTATGAAATTTTAATATGGCGTGGGTGTAAGCTACCCACGGTAGCAGCATGAGTAATGCTTTGGCCAGCGTATAGTTCTGTAGCGTGCTCTGTGTAACCCATCGCTTACGCGCCGGTAGGTTTCCGTTTTATTTTAGCCACAGCCCACACACGCTTATTGGAGAGATCCACTACACCTGCGGTTACGGATTGACTCATAAACACCTGAATGTTATTCAATCCGAAAATTAAAACATTCCTCGTGTTAGCTCTACGAATATTTATATTAACGCCTGTTGTATGGTGAAACAGTATCAATTACCAAGTGTTACGAAAACAATTACTATTCAATACAGTCAATATAAATATTTTATACTATTTTCTTTGATACTCTGCCGTGTAGTGCCGGCTAAGATAAAATCCCATAGCGTTCCCTTGGGTTTCGTAAAAAGCGACTAAAGGACCAACCACGGGAAGGGCAGCAGCATCCTCTGATCACCAATAACACCTACTGCGATCGCCAATCCGCCCTGCCAAACGTGACGATTATGGCCACTCTCCCCTTTTTGGGGAGACATTTGTCCAACAGTGGACGTCTTTTGGCTCTAATCTATATATAATGTAGTAGGTACATGGATCAACAAAATATCGCTCTAAATTATATGTTTAACCTGTTAAAAGTTTACTGTATTTCCCTGGAAATACAGTAAACTTTGATTTAATGGTATTGGATAAGAATTTCGGTAGTACTCATAAAATAAAAAATAGTAAAATAACGTAAAAAAAAAAACTAAAATACACCTATTTATTTATATGATTCTACAAACGAGTAATTATTTTGTTAAATTATTAATATATAATTTTTTTTTGCAATATAATTAGGCATGGCTCTAAATATTTTGTATAAAATAAGAAATAATAAAAAAAAATAAAAAACACTTACCTGTAATTCCAATAGGTACATATTTTACTTTATTGTATATGGTGAATACAATATTTGCTTTATATGTTCCTGTTTATATGCCAAACTTATTCACATATTCATAAATAATATTAATTATGAATATTTGGAGCACCATAATGCTTTGTCGCTCTTCTCCCAAAAGTTTCTAAAACCATGCTTGAATTTATTGTAAATCATACTTTCAAAACATTAATAGTTCGGTTTTTATTGCAATGTTATTAGATTTACAGTCTAATGCCCCAAATTTATATCAATAGTAGCCGACCCGCCAACCAATGTTCTTTCCTTTTCGGTATGCGGTAGAATACATTTGTGTAAATGTAAAATGTATTAATAACTCCACGACTAAGCCAAACAAACACATGTCGAGATACAATAAATAAGTACACAATAAATCATTTCGATTTATAAATATACTTTTTTTAATCAACCACATTACCACTTATCGGATCTCAGTATAGCTTTTGGTATGACTATGGACCACAGTCTCGTTAAAACAGATATTCCGTTACGATCTCCAACTGAGGAAGCCTCTGCATACGCCATCAGCGTGATACAGTGACACGTTCATACACTAACAGAATACGCATTACACTGCATCCCACACTCCTGCACACTACACACCGGTACATGGATTCTGTAAAGTAGCTTCATATCTTTTCTTAACTTAGATTTAACTAGGGCGAATTCCACGGAAAACATATCTCTGATAGCAGCCCAAGCAGAGATCCGTACCGCTTTTGTGCCCTTGCACTAGCTACCACTTTCTCGTCTGAGCGTCCTAAGGGCGCGCCTCAAAAGTTCAGCGAAGCTGTCAAGGCCCTTCCGATCACCAATTGTGTGAATAAAATAACTTCTATCGATATTAGATAAAGTTAGATACTAATGTTGTAAAGTTAGAAAGATAGAGTAAGCGCTGACTGAAAGCGCTCTGAAAGCTTACTGATTGATATAGATCCAAAGTTAATTAAACAAATAAGTTTTTACTGTCCTATAAAGGCTTAAATAAGTAAAATGACTCTAGACGTCACTCATCTTCCTGATATATACCGGTC
The DNA here is from genome assembly GCA_014132275.2 of Samia ricini. Classification (NCBI taxonomy): domain Eukaryota; kingdom Metazoa; phylum Arthropoda; class Insecta; order Lepidoptera; family Saturniidae; genus Samia; species Samia ricini. The sequence continues at coordinate 24,006,542 of AP028159.1, read as the reverse complement.
CCTTTGTTAGTCTAACTACTAGTTACTTTTTTTGTTAAAGTGTATTTCTATTCCCTTATTTGTATTATCTAAGTATCCCGCGCACGACGGGGCTGATAACACTTTAAGAACGAGTAGGTATATTGTAAGATTACTTACCTATAAGAGTAGTGTACATTGTTTGTTGTCCTTAATAAATCATAAAAAAACGTGTTTAATGCAATGCTTTACCATTGTTGATATCTATTTCTAGTGTTGATTACGTATGTTGCTGGAGGTTTCATGGAATCAACATTTTCGCCAGTCATAACTTGACTTATTCTGAAATTATTAGCTATCATCATCATAATTTGTCTCTACCTTCGAACGTTGGTATGCAATTATCTTGACAGGTGTCTACCTCACTTGATAAAACATCACCAGTCAACAGAGAGGCGTGATCGAGATATGGAGAGGCTTGAACATTTGCCAGCAACTCTGAATTTTACGTAAAACATTTTTCGAAGACGATTTCACGGCCATAAAAATACATGTCGCCCGTGATAAAAAGTAGAGACGAAAATAACGATGTGCTCATACTTTAGGCTTGAAATATTGCATGACGTACGTCAGGTAGCTAGGAATCAGCATCGGACAAATGTAAACAATTGTAAACAGTTATTTTTATCAGAAGTATTTGTAAATTCTCGAAATAGCTGGAATCCTTTATAACGACTACAAACATATCAGAATCAGAATTATTGGAAAATATTTTTTTATTCACAATTTTCCAAAGAAAATCTAGTTTTACTTCCTTATAAAATATACATATAAATAACACTGCATTTACTCTAGAGCCATTTGGGACTAATGCCTAGGGCGGCTAATTTTCAGGGCAAATGGCAAAACTTGGAGGAACGCGAAAACATTTTTTTTGCACATTTTACAATTTTGTTTTTCTTTAAAAAAAACTTATTCTATTATGATAAACAATAAACGGGGCATCTTATTGAATAAAAATTGTATATCGAAACTTTATTCGTTTAATGCAAAAATTCGATTATTGGGCGGCACTTTTACAATGCTTAGGTGCTAAGGTTAAATCCATTAGATATTACCATTTTTTATTCATTTACTTAGAAGCTATATATTTTACTACATTCCAGCTAAATTCAACTATATAAAAATAATATAGATGCAAATTTTTTTATTCGTAGCCAGTAGGTAAGCAGAATAGTCACCTTGAGTGAACATGTGGTGTGTTGCACTGACCGACATTGAGACACGGGCAACATTGGTGGTATAGATTGTCCATGACTTCTCGAGAACGTTTTTTTTTTATTATTTCGTAAATGCACTTTGCTATATTTGTCGTAGGTTGTAATATTAGTATTAAGTAATATTATTTCGTGGTACATTTAGCGTTGTATTGAAAAATAAATTTTTTGAATACATATCAATTTATCGGGAAATTGAAGCTCGAAATACCAGAATACGTCTTAAAATTGTGTTTCCGTCTTCATTTTTTAGTTATAATATTCTAAAGTACCTATATGAATGTGATATAGGTACTAAATAAACTTATAAATTCAAAAATGAATAAAATTAGTCTTATTGTTTTCGTTATAAATTAGGCATAAAATAATTTCCCGATACTCAATGATCCAGAATATAGAAAAAGATAAAATAAACTTGCAAGATTAATTTAATACAATAGCTCACACGCCTCACAATAGCCATCTAAATTTAAACATCATTCAATTGTTTACCTGATGATTGCAGCAAACAGAAAAATCTTTCAATAGAACTAAATAAACAAATCAGTAAGCTCACATATTTCTAACAATCACCTTCAGCAGAATCCGATTTGAAACAATTTACGACAGCTTTCATTTACAAACGTCGATAACAGAACCTGTAAATAAATATAAATTAATACAGGTATATTTCGTAATCTAACTATTCTAAGTTTGGCTGTTTTAAATAATTATTAACTATTATTTAATAACTGTAAATTTACTTCTAGAAATTGATGTTTTTGTTATGAATACAAACGCTATATGAATTTATAAAGATTTAAAATAAAAGAGTAGTGGCTTTATAAACTTCACGAATTAAAATTTTAAATACAAAACTTCTATTTTATACAGAGTTATGTTTATTTCAAATAGGCAGGTACCTATAATCAACTTAGCAAGTGCTGCCCGACGATAATGTAATATTTTACTGGAATAACTGTAGACATTTTCACATAATATTTTTTAACTTAAATATTAGAAAAGTTAACGTGTCTGTCCGTTAGTGCAGTTATAACTCGAAAGTTACTGGTCCAATATGATTATGATTAAATACATAATGAAATATTAAATACAATTAAACGTTTTAAAGGAAACAAAACTTTTCTGTTAGCGAACTTCTCATTGTTCGGTACTGCTATTTTATAAAGTTGATTTTTTTCATTAGGTTATTTCAAAACGTAACTATGTGAACAATTCACACTTACTCCAGATGAGTATTTTAATAAAAGCGAATTGGCAATGTTACCTATAATTATTATTTACTAAATAACTTTTACTACTCAATAACATACATGTACTTATTTCTTTAGTTTTCTTTAAGCTGTAGTAAAATGTTACGTAAATAATTTGACATATAGTCAAAACAATGAGTTATGAAAATAGTACTGTCTTTATTGCTATCTACTGTTATTTTGTGAATCTTTGAAAAAAACTTCTCTTGTATTAAAAGCGTGTAAGCTGATCACAGTAAGGTTGTTTTCAAATTAATAGAATTTTTCGGAGTTATCTCGATGGCTCTGTATCAATTGTGGATTTTATAGTTATGGATATATCTTGCCAACTGAATGTGACCTTGTTATATTCTTGGCTATTGCAGCCGAATTCGGAATGGATTTATCATAAAGATATTTTTGTTACACAACGTAATGCATATGAGAATAGAGTGTAACAAATGTTGGTAATTAGTATTCTAAATAAATCAGTCGACGATAATTGTTATTGATATAGATGAATCATTGTTATGATGCGACGTTATTGTAGCAACTAAATAAATTATACAAATAGGTACCTGAAACAATTATAAGGAACACGATATTATCTCGATAAGGAAGAAGACATTAAAGCAAAATGATTTTTCTGAAAAAATAATTCCAAGTAGGTCATTCCACTTCAAATCGGCCAATAGTTGGAATTAACCCCTTTCGATTTGGACAAATTTTGGTCAGGAGTTTTCTTTTATCATGTAACGAAGTTTTGCCAATGAAAACAAAATTCTTGTTTTTCAATATTGTTTTAAAACATCTGGAAAACTATTATAGACACAGAAATGGACCAGAGTTCATTGTAAAGATGATATGTGGGCCTATGAAACAAATTGAGTAGCAGAAATGAGAGACCAACAATACAAAAAGGCTTAAAAAAAAAAAAACTACAACTTACAAAACAAAGTATAAATTAAGATTATGCTTGAAAACTTTCATCAAATATATGATAATACAAATGTTGGCGATGATTTTTTGTCAAATTATTATATCAATAAATGAAAGTTTTACTGCTCAAAATTACAAAATTATATGATTGTTTAACTTCACTTCATATAAAAAATTCAGGATCTTTTAAGATTAGACCAAGGTATTTAATAATAACAAAATCAGCCAAAATTTGATGTTCATCGTCAACCACCTCTTAGTTGACTTAGATTTTCAAAAATTTAAAATGTTACCAATTCGAGGTTTTTCAAAATTTGTGTCAAAAAAAAATCTTATTACATAGCCCCAATATGCTCTTTTACATGAACTGTCTTCCGTTTCTGTATCTATAATAGTTAAAAAATAAGATAGAAAAACTTGTAAAACAGCGAAACTTTGAGTTTTGCATAAGTTTTGGACAAAATTTTTTTTCCTCTGACAGAACATCTTTATATGATAAAAGAAAACTTCTGACTAACACTTGTCTAAATCCAAAGGGATCGTTTCCAACTATTGGTCGATTTGACATGGAATGATATATTAGGTAATTAATTGTGGATAATTTCTGGAAATATTTTTCCGCAAGAGTAACTATTTTCACTGTTCTTTTTCTTTATTTCAAAACGGAAAACTTTAGTTTACTTCATTTCAATAATTTATTTATTAATAAATAGATTTACATATAGTGAAGTTGTATTTAAAATACATAACAATCACTAATTAGAACAAAACACAAGGAAAAACAAAATATTATTATAAAAACAATATATAAAGTGTAAATGCGGTAAATAAAGCGGTAATTATTTATCAGTTGTACTTACTTAACCAAAACACGTCATATTTGTTAACCGAGTGGCGAAATTGTAAATTTTTTTAAAGAAGCATTTACCTTTCATACTTTTACTTAATCGAAGGTATTCCTTTCATTTTATGTTTTTTGTTAAATGACATATTAAGCAGTCCTTCAATTGTATAATATTGGTGTCCTTACTGATAGTTTCTCATTTCTGTTTGATCAGTTAAGAACGTTATAGATGCAAACAAATCAAAGATACTATGTAAATTGCACAGTGGTTTCGTTGCAATATTACTCGTTTACTTTGTATCTAATCGGTTGGCAAGATTAATGTTTACTATAAGATTGCTGTATTGAGTTATTAGTTTGTGTAAAATTGTAATGTAATAGAATAAGATTTGAAGTGAAGAGTAGTAGTTGAAGTGGTGACAGGGGTAGTAAGTCTGAGGGCGGTGGCGAGGGCGGTATCTCGGACTCCCCACCACTGGGGCCGTGTGCAACTCGCACATAGACTACGGTCGCTCGATGCCCTCGCTCATCATTCGAACTTCGCGCACCGCAGTCTAGGCACATCTGCCCTGAACTGTTAACGCGTCCGGGAGCTCGACTCTCGTAGCGACTCGACGAACAGGTCCGTGATCTGGTGAAAGTGTTATCAATAATGCTTTAAAATATGCAAAACATATTAGATTTTTGATTACTCGCGAGTGAAATTGCGGTTACTTCCCGACAGTTGCTATTATTAGCGGTGCAGTAACACGCTCCAGCGGTGTAACTTTACCTGAACGATCCAAATTAGGAGCGCAGGCGCATCGCCCACACGCCGCCCGCCCTACGTTACCTATATCGTGGTTAAGCATAATTTTAAATCCTCTCAATTTATCGGGAAGTGGCCGCATACTGCATGAAACGATTTATTTTGCAACTGTAAAATAAAAAGTGATAGATCTTAATGAAATTAATCTGGTGCAGGCGACTTGGATGATTGCCAATGGACGATGCATTTAGAATTTGATAAAAATATATGTAGCTAATGCAAACTGAATGTGATATCTGGTGGATTATAAAATTGTGGTCGATGAATACATTCAAATAAGAAAACAACTAAATTACTTTATTTTATTACGTTACGTTCAATTCATGTCGCCTTCGCTATTTTTATAGTTTTGTTTAAGATGACGAGCTTGGATTTACACTAGTGACATTTTGTTACAGGATAAGTTAAGCGAGCACAATGCCTTTCAAACCAGCAGACAACCCGAAGTGCCCGAAATGCGGGAAATCAGTTTATGCGGCCGAGGAGCGAGTTGCCGGTGGGCTCAAATGGCACAAAATGTGCTTCAAATGCGGTAAGTGACGGTTTGTTTTATTTACAGATTTTTTCCGTCAATTTATAAGTTAACTTTTACCTAAAATCTTAACTGATGTTTAGTGATATAGTGATTGAAATTGTCTAAAATAAACTTAGGCATTTGGTTCTCGACATTTGGTTCTCGAGTGCGGTTTCCAGAATACACCGATTCGAAGGCAACAGGTTGTATTAACTTGAGGATGGTAGTTAAATAGGCGAGATCTAGAAAACCCTACTTTATTGTATTAATTTCCATCACCTAAAGATAAGGTTTATTATAAGATTTGAAATAATGTTGACCACTGGATCGTGCTACCACTGAGCCTTCATTATTACATGCAAAAGATAAAACAAAAGAGTTAAAATATAAGAAATTAGTTACATACAATTAGGTCAATACAATTTGCGTTAGATTGACAGTAATGTTAAGCATATAATTAAATAGGATAGGAGTGTAACTACCACCGTATCTCAAAGATACCAAAAGACAAAGGAATCCCTACCCCTGGAATACAGGAGCCCAAAATTGATAAAATGTTATCCACAACCTTTACCTTCCACTTGGGCAGATAAACGAGCCCCTCAACAAAATTTGACACACAGTCCGTCAAAGGTAAACTACAACACTGAATTAGAATGAACTTTACCCTCTTATTATGAAATTTACTGAATTAAAATAATTCTATTGATACTATAATCTCATCTTTATTTGACTTTAACCAAATCTAGTAAATTTAAGTACTTACTACATACGTAGCGAAAGCATCTTTTGGTATCAAAACACGTGTTTGGTCTGTAAGCATGACATCGCGGTTTATAAATTCAGTTATGCTGGACATTAAAATAGAAGTAGGTATTATGCTAAAATTATTTAAACTTGCATAGAACAGCTGATCTCATTCTTAACTAATAAAATAGTTATTAAGGGTAATAAACTTGTAACTTAGTAGTTAGTATATGTAGAGTTGTTAAAATAAAATTTATGTACATGTTAAATGTTCAATACGTTTGATCAGCTGTGCAATTTCATTTTAGCCTATAAAACTACCGGTAATATATCAACGTATATTCAGCTCACAGTTACGACAAATAAAAAGTTTAATACTACACACGTCGTTGTATGGGTATTATAAACAATTATATTAAAGAGTCTATCTTAAGAGAATATTTTGAACATGTAGAGGTAAAATAAGAACACAAAAAGACAATTTTCTTAGTATAATTTAAAAAAAAAACGTGCTTAAAATGTAGCATGTAATTTGCTAGTATTGACTAAATTATTGCGTGTATTTTGTTAACCTACTTATTAACATTACAGAATGTTTTTAGTTTGCCTTTCAGTGGCTCAAAGTTTAGGTCTTAGTAAGGGCAATTTAATGATCTTAAAGATACATTTACGGCTATGGTACATATATTTCCTAGTTCGTATATAAATCGTATGACGTTAATATCTCGTAATACCTACTTAATTTGTCGAGTACCCATAAAAATGAGACAATAGGAAAATAATGGAAAGCTGGTGTAAACGCCAGGTAAGTGCTCAAGGGGTTAAAATACTGGGAGAGTAGCCTCATTACCTTGTACTCGTAAATGAGATATATACATATTTAGTTAGATCAAATAAAAAAGATAGAAAAATATTTGTTCAGGTATGTGCCAGAAGTTATTGGATTCGACCAACTGCTCAGAACACGAAGGTGAACTGTTCTGCAAAGTGTGCCATGCACGTAAATTTGGACCAAAAGGCTACGGCTTCGGCGGTGGCGCTGGCTGCCTTTCCATGGACACTGGCGATCATCTGAAAGCCGATGCGTAAGTACAAACCCTCTTAGCACTCCCGCCGCCCGCGCCATTGAGGGTCTTTCCTTATCTGAGGTCGTATCGTCGACCGGCCTTCGGGCCCGTACGTAACAACATTAACCGCGTGTACATAAACTGATACCTTTACAAAAAGTAGTAAGCGCGCGCTCGGCTGTACATTATGCGCCGCCTGACACGTGCATGACCAGTCTCCGTTTATGTCGCAACAGGAATTGAGCGCGAGCTGCCATCCAGCAGAGGTTGCGGATCGCCGACACGCATCTCGGCCAACCAGCAGTGCTTCGCGATCGCACGCCATACTGTACTTTAAATTACTTTAGTTAGGATTATTTATTCGCTATCGCTTAATTTATTTTGTTTATCAGTCTATTATTCATTAATTTATAAAAAAAATAAAATAAAAGAGTCGACTACCAAGCCTGTGTAAGTTCTTGACTATGACCACCGTTGAGGCGGCGCGTGCCCTTTACGGTGCACAAGAAGTGCTCGCACCACCTCAACCGAGCTCCCAACTCGACAGTCCCTTGTTCCCGAAGTGGGTGACCTGACACAGGAATAACGGTGAGATTCCAATCTGTACAGCCTCAGCACGGCTTAGCAGACGCACCTAGAAGGCATGCGCATTTTACCTTGTTTTTAATTTTCCTAGCTACTGACTGTTTCTAACACAAAGCTAACGCTTCTGTCTTAGCTTTAACCTATTGTCGATAAATGTGATGGGATAAGGAAAGCGCCCTCTAATTTGATATACGTAGTGCTATAGCGAGGCCGGAGCGGAGCGGGCGGTCGGGAGCCCTTACCTTCTCCCATTACGGCGGAGGTGCGCCGCCGGCATCAACTGCTTCGCCGCGATCCGTGTGGGCGATGTTAGATAGTTTGGGTGTATGGAAATTTCCAACGCCTGAAAGGCTTTTAACTACTCTTCTATCTACGTTGCTGGATCGCATCTTAACTAAAAAGCGAAGCTTGATACTAGACATATGTACAGGAGCGTACGGACCAACGGAGCTTGTTTGGAGCCCCGTGTTATCGCCAAAGCGCCACCGGGTGAGGGGGCTGCCCACGCTGTGGCGGCTATGTTTACGCTGCTGAGCAGATGTTGGCTCGCGGAAGGGTAATTATCAGATGTCACATTTCCTCGACTTGCCCATTCTTTTATTTAGATCATCTTATCTTATTATTTCTCAATCACAACTAAAATATTTAAGGGGGTATAAAAATAATTACGACAACTATTTATTTTATTATTATGCTTTAGGGCTATCATAAACGATGCTTCAAATGCTTAAATTGCGAAAAGAGGCTTGACTCAATGACGCATTGTGATGGGCCAGATAATGAAATATATTGTCGAGGTATCTACTTAGATATTATTTATCCAAGCCATAGAACCCTACGCACTGATGAATTTGCACAGTAATTTCATATATCTTTGTGGTAACTGTATGCACCTGTAGTTTAGTTGTATCCTCGCATGCTCTCACACACCCTTACTCTCCTATGTATGTCCAGGGGTGGCACAAGGAGTGTTTCAAATGCGGCGACTGCTTAAAACGGCTTGACTCAACCAACTGTTGCGAAGGTCCAGACAAAGACATTTACTGCAAAGGTTTGTATCATGAGATATTCATATTACGTATGTTTTAGAAATTTTATTTTTGTGTAATATTATTTAGTTTCTGTAAAGCTTTCGAGTGGTTGGTAAACTTGAGCATGATTCTTTACCCTTTGTCCTAGTGTGTTTTAATCATAAATATTTTCTTCCATAGTGTGTTATGGCAAGAAGTTTGGTCCTAAGGGATACGGTTACGGAAAGGGGGGCGGGTGTGTTGCAGAGTGACTCTTATGCCAACGGGTAAGAAACACTTGTTAAAATGGTCATCTGGCGAGGGCACGGCTTTTGACACAGCTTATATATGTTTTAACTTTTCAAGTTAAACGCTGTGTGCTCCTATGATTAAATTATATTTGCTTTTGCTGTAGGATGCTACACAGAAAGATTTTATACCACAGGAGTTGGACATGAGTGAAAGTCCTCTCTCCTCTCATGTGTGGATATAAAGGAAATGAAATGGCAAACGTACATTAATAGTGTGCCACCTGCCAAGAGACCCAAATGACAGTCTGTAGGACTGTCCCAAATGATTAACAAAACTGTATAACTCTTACTAGGTTCTAGTATGCTTTTAAAAATATAATTTAGTTGTGCTAACAATTATTAACCTTAAATATGAATAAACATACGTATTGCGTGATAAGTTACAATCGATGTTCTCATATTACATAAGTTTAGGTTATTTCCATCGCATAGTCAGTTTCATAAAAACAGCTTATAATACAAACAAGAGATGGCAAGTTGCCAATGTTAAAATAGAACACGCTCTTCGCTCTAGATCGTACTAATTTTAATATCGGCCAGACTGGACGCACGCTTTAGACTCACTATGCGTAACCTGCGTCGGATCCGATCGTATATCTTCTTTATTAATGGAACATCTGAAATATTAGAGCATTCATTCATTCAGCATATATTACATAATATTAGTTTATGTAGTCAAAGAGCTTATTTATAATATTAAATGTAGGTAATGTTCTAAGTTTACATTCTTTTATTATTGCGTGAATAAATGGAACAGCAGCTATAAGATTATGAATAATTTTTAATATATAGGTGTTTAATGTAAATGAATTTTTTGTTAATCATCTCCATGGTTTTTCTGTAGGTATTTTCCTATAGGTAACATTTCAAGGGCCTTTTTTCTAAATAATATGGGATTTTGGAGACTACTTCAAACGTTACATGATCTATTGCTGATGTTATAAATGGCTTTCAGTGATGTGGCACCCAAAACAACGGTGATTGATACAGCGGCGATTAAAGCTCCGCCAGGCAAAGGTTGCCCTCGTTGCGGTGGCGTTGTATTCGCCGCCGAGCAAGTTCTGGCTAAGGGTCGCGAATGGCATCGCAAGTGCTTCAAATGCCGTGATTGCACGAAGACTTTGGACTCCATTATTGCTTGTGATGGACCCGACGGTGACGTGTACTGCAAGACTTGTTACGGCAAGAAGTGGGGCCCACATGGCTACGGCTTTGCCTGCGGCTCCGGTTTTTCTCCAGACTGATGGTTTGACGTAAGTTTATATGCCTACCTACTATTTAGTAACATATTTGTACTAAATTAGCAGATTTGTCATTTTTGGTGTATTTTTTTTTGTTCAAGAGTTATATTTTTTCACGAATGTTACATTCATGTTAATCTACAAGTAAAATGATTTGTTAGCATTATTACGAATGTATTTTGAAAAAAAGTTGAATAACTTTAATACATATTATTTTATTGACCTTAATAGGCCCCGTGACATTATTCGTCTTATATAATTTAGAATTAAGCTTATTTATTATCTTAATGTTCTTAGTGAGGACGAGATATCCGCCAACCGTCCCTATTACAATCCAGACACAACCGCTATCAAAGCACCTAAGGGACAAGGCTGTCCACGATGTGGCGGTATGGTATTCGCTGCTGAACAACAACTCGCAAAGGGAACTGTAAGTATTGCAATTAAATTACTTGTTAAAATACACTTTACTTGAAATTTATGATTCTCATTATGAAACCTTTACTAGTTAATTGAAATCCATAAATAAGTATAGTTGTGGAAATTAGAAATAATTAGGTAATTATCTTATAATAAATGTTAAACATAAATGATTAACTAAATACTTGAATGAAACCTATCTCGAAAAATCATATATTCATAAATCCGCTGAAAATGTCACTAAGAGAAATTCCATAATTACCCATGTTTCCTGATATAAACGTTGTTACTACTATTTTGTTTAAATAGGCAGTTCAAGATATTTTTATACTCTGGTTATTTGCCGATTTTTTCTTTTTAGTAGCTATTAGCTTTTATTCAATAACATGTTTTCGGAGACAGATTTATCTTTCTTAAAATTTTCAATAATGATATTGGTTGAATTTCGACCACCGCGCTAACGAATCAATGAATAAAAAACAACTAAATGCACATTAGATCAGTGGTCGTCACACTTTTCTGGTCAAGGGCCACGTATGTCAATGTAAGGTACCACTGCGGGCACAATTGTATGAATTGGGTGTTGATACTTTTATTATTTATTTCTGGTTGATACCATTTATTAATTGAAATATTTTTACAAGCTTTATAGCTCCATATTTTATATAGCAATAACAACCAAAAATCAATCAAAACAAGCAAAAATCATTTTTGACAACTTAATTCACTAACTATATAAACTCGGTTTTGAGTCATCAAAATTACCTGCGATTTCGCGGGCCGTACAAATACCGTCCAAGAGCCGCAGTTTGAAGACCACTACAATTGATCAGCGACATCGTAGTTTCCCGTAGTTCTTACAAACGTACGCAGGTAGTTGAAAATAGGACGTTATATACCTAATATTATATATAGATAGGTATATACATATATAATCTTACCGAACTTAGTTACTTATTATATTTTATTGAATATTTTTATTATTTAGATGTGGCACAAGAAATGTTTCAACTGTGCCGAGTGTCATCGTCCCCTTGACTCCATGTTGGCTTGCGATGGCCCTGATAAAGAAATTCATTGCCGTGCTTGCTATGCTAGGCTTTTTGGCCCTAGAGGATTTGGTTACGGTCACGCCCCAACACTAGTATCCACTGATGCAGAGCCAATGATTACATAGTAAGTAATAGATTATATTTATTTCTCCTTTTTATAACACTGTTTTAAATCATTATAATAGAACATTCATACATCTTCTCTTCAATTTAAACCTTGCATATCTACTTTTCTTAAAAAATCTATTACAAATTTCCTGTATGGTTTGCTTAACGTGCTGACTGTAGACCATATTATAGCACAGAACAACTACCATTTACTGGAGCGAAAGCAGCTAAAGGACAGGGCTGCCCCCGTTGTGGTTTTCCGGTCTATGCTGCAGAACAGATGCACTCCAAGAATGGTGCATGGCACAAGAGATGCTTCTCATGTGCTGATTGCCATAGATCTCTTGTGAGTACTGAAATATCTTCTCTAATTTTTTTGCATATCTTTATAAACACTTTGATAGAAACATCAACTAATAAAAATTTAAAACATTAGACTCTTGTGAAATGTTAATTTGAATAAGCTTAAATAAAAATTATTACAATTAATTAAATCCAATTAGTTGTAATAAGTGCCAGAGTAAATTTATGTCTTCTTTCTAAGGTTATCCTGCGTCTACTGGGCTAACACTAGGATAGTTATTCATTCATACATTCTGTCTTAGATGGTTCTTATTTTCAAATCTTATTTATTTCTTTCATAATATCTGCATTAACTTTAATAGTTAACAAATTAAAAGTTCAGTCCCTTATAAATTAGCACTAATAAATTAAGCAATACACTAGTTCCACTATATTTATATTGATAAATTAAGGATTTTATAGGCACTATATTCAGTTAATTAAACAATAAAAATTAATTTTGTGCACACCTCAATACCAAATTAAAACATCATAATATTTAGGTCTATTTTTTAATTGTTATTGAACCAACAAATAAACTTTAACATAAGGTGATTATTTCCTTTTTTATATTCTCATAAATAGCCTCAATATAATTGTTCCTGAATTAGGAGCCATTTCAAGCTTGGTTATAAGCTATCTTAGTAATTCATGTGAAAATATATTTTTCATTATAATACAATATTTCACATTTGTAACTATGTTGTTTACACAGTAGCACAGATGTTACTTTAAGGCTGGTTTTAGACTAGGAAATTCAAATACATATTAAAATTTATTTAAAAATGAAATGAAAAAACAATTGTAAGTAATTCAAATAGTAAATTTACTTTTATCTCATGACAATTTTTATATAACACATACACAACACATTTATAACAATCACAAGCGCTTAATTTATAGCAAAAAAAGAAAATTTACACTTAAACTAATAAAATTATATTTGATTTGTTTTCAAATAATGGTGATCGTCATCTACTTCTTTTTCAAGATGAGTATTTAAGAATTCTTCTACACTATCCGTATTCCATTTCTCTATGGCAACAGTATCTTTCACAATACCATCTTTGTCAAGCAACTTAATGATTGGATCTAAACCACGAACGTACTTGATTTGTAGATTTGGAAACTTAGCAGGTTTATCACTCTTTACAAATGCTTGAATTTGTGGATATGCTGGAAACTTGCAAGTGCAAACTTCGAGTATAGCGCGCGCGTATTTTTTTTCATTTCTTGCAGACTCGTCATTGTGACAACAATCTTTACAATGCTCTAATATTTGTTCTAAGCTGAAGTCTTTCAATTGATCACAAGAAGAACACAGTAAATTAGCTTTTATGAATCCTAGGGATGCACAGTCTTCTGTAGAAAATTCTGTTTTTGCACTGTTTAAAGTTATGAATAAAATATATAAATATATAAAGCAATGTAACTTTCTAAAGGTCATATTAGATCTCATAACTTGTTACCTCTGCTATTAAAAAATAATTCAAAGTTAATTCAACAACGTAGACAACGCTGACTCAGTTATAAACTATTATAATTGATATTTGATAATGTGGTGACAGGTGACAACTGACAGTTACCAATTGACAGCTCTTATTTGTTTTAAATTGAGTTGAATTCTGAAATAGATATAATTAAACCATACAGCCATAACAACTTGTTATTTAAATTATTATTTTAATTTAATTAAATATTCGCAATTAGTTTTTATTATTAGTATTTAGTTATTATTTTATAACAAGCATTACATTGTATGACAGACTGTTAATACTGTATAATAGACTATTATTATTTAAACCAGGTTGGATAAATATTGGATGAATTTACTCCTTTACATCCATACCAATATTATAAATGCGAATGTAACTGTCTGTTACGCTTTCACGCCAAAACTACTGAACCGATTTAAATAAAATTTGGTATACACATAGTCTAGAACCTGATAAAGGACATAGGATACTTCTAATGCAAAAAAGGATTATAAGGGTCGAAAGGAAGGATGCAAAGTTGTATGGTATTATCATTTTTAGAGCTAGAAGCGTGAAACTTATTTTTTAGGCTGTTGATTCGATATAAATGAGTATGACATTCAAAACTTGTAATTATTCTACCCTGAAGGGTGTAAAATAACAATAGGGAATAGGGGATGAAAATTTGTATGGAAATGTAAGGTTTATGTGAATGTTTTATAAGTTTGCGAAAAGAGAAAAAAATATTAGTGCTATTCTGATGTAACATTTACGGAGTCATACTTAAATAAACTTATATTATGTACCTTATGTACGTATATACTTAAATATTTTAATAAGCTCTTTGCAGTGAAACGTTTGTCTTATTTGTAAAATAATTAAAAATGTTACCAAAAGACACTACTCCACGCGGACGAATTCGCGGGCACAGCTAGTTGTTCATATGGCGAACAGTAACAAACAAACAAATTTTGTAATGAACAAATTGACTGTTTTGAAATAAATCTTGTTTTTTTTTTACACGGAATAGGCTATTGATTTGATCTCAATCTCACCTGATGTTAAATGACGATGTGCTCCAGGATAGTAAACACATTAAGCCTAGAGGTACTGGTTCTCAAGTGATGCTACTGGAACACACCTATTAGTATTTAGCGACAGGTTCACAAACTTGAGGTTGGTAGCTACCCAGGCGGGTATCATTAAAAAATGCCCTACCACCATACTATGATTTCCTCACGAATTTTTCCTTCAACAAAAGTTTAGGCCGATTTTAAAGTCGGATAGGTAGGTATTGAACCCGCGTCGATTGACGCGAAATCCAGCCACAGTACCCGCTGCGCAATTATCGCTTCAAAATGTATTTCTTATTCAAATTCAATTTCAAAATAAATCCGCATTTCAAATTTTATTCACGTTAAAACGGATGATAAATAGAGTGTAGAGTATAATTTATTAAATTTGTTTCAGGATTCCACCAATTTGAACGATGGTCCTAACGGCGAAATTTACTGCAGAGGATGTTACGGCAGGAACTTTGGTCCTAAAGGTGTAGGTTTTGGTTTGGGCGCAGGCACATTAACTATGGCATAATACACTATAAAGCTGGTCTTTATAGGAATTATTTTAGACATAAAAGGTAGCCTGACGAAATTACATACATAGCTACCAATATTTGCATATCATACCATTTGCTAAACTGGTTTTAATAATGGTTGATAATCAATGTGAAATGAGACTAATGGAATAGTAGGGTTTAATATGTGCAAATATTTTGTTATGAAGATATAAATTAAAGGTTACCTACATTCCTGTCACATATTATGTACAAATGGATGATGAATGTGTCTGGGCCCTTAGTTTATAGATTCGTCATGAAATGTTGTAGTATGTAATACGCAGATTTATTGTAGATAAGACTAAATAAATTTTCAAAATTTAAAAAAAAATCTAAAAAAAATGTAACTTGTTTATTTAAAAAAAACAAAAAAATAATAATGGCATTGTGGTTTCACTTCAAACTATCACGATGTGATATGAAGGTAGATGTAACTATCCTGTAAACGCAGAAAAGATTACCGATGCTAGGTAATCGTTTCGACCGACCAGATCTTGTTTTAGGATCTGAAGAGTCTATACATAGTTAATTAATATATATCTATCAAAATGTTTTGTAAATAATTTCCAATTTTATTTCCAGCACAATAACTTGTGCTAAATATTCTAACTGCGTATACGTGTTCTAGAGCTTCTGCTAAAATAACAAATAAATAAAATCAGGTTAATTTAAGTGTTAAGGAAGCTTACTGCATATTTTTACAATAATAATGAACAAAATTATGTATAAGTTATAATTTTTTATAAATAAATGATTCATAAACCCGAGTATTGTTTATTTTTAACTTAATTACGTTTGCGTAGAAATATTTTTATTAGTACAATGTATTTGAACTCTTCATATTAGATTCAAATTCAGATGAAAATTGACTGAAGTTTGAACATTTTTTTAAATAATTTTATCTAAAACAAAAACTATTTTATTATCATAACACAATAGACATATACGATCGGCCACAATATCAAATCTTTACTAATTTCCTAATGTATTTGGATCTTTTATGTTTTTGTTAAGAGGAGCCGTATGTATGTAAGGAAAATTCTTATTTCGTTAACATAATAATTTAGCTATTAGTCACGGGCATATCTATGTTCACCTATATAGGTATCATAGGTCAGTAATTTGCGAAATTAATTTCTTTCAAATAGTTTGTTTCGTACATTTAGGGACTTCAGACAGTGCACGATCTAAGATCCGCATATTTATTTGCCTGGTAATTAAATAGATCAAGAAAGAAAATTTGCATTGTTCTAAACAAAATGAGTAAAAAAATAATACAATAAGAATTTTGTTTAAAAGTTTATTAAGATTATAACAAATTATGAGGTAGATTATGTTTTGTACAGGTGAGAGAATAATAACAAAATGATCCATCTGAATATAGAAACAATAAATTTACCATGTAATTTTATTAAAGCTCTACGAAAATAAAAGATAATAATTATGCGTAATTCAAATGGGCATAAATCTTTATGCAACGTTTACTTCATTAACTTGGAAATGGTTGAAAAATTATCCAAATTGCTAATTAATGTAATTTATTCCAAATCTGTAAGTGAAATAATTATTGTAGGGCGAGTACATACCATAGACATAATATGTTTTCGTCTATACAAGGTATGTGGTACATACATATAGAAATAGTTTTTTTATTACATGACAGATTGCAATACATTTATAAAACGTAAATAGCTGCGTTGTGGAAATGGATATACCTAAAAATATTCATTTTAATTACTAATTGTTATTACAAAAAATAATGTTAATCTTAACCATTTACTACGATAAAATTCTATAAAACTCCTTCCTTTCAAAGATTTTGGACATTTTTTAATGACATGCAGCGTTAAATTCTATATATCTAAAACTAGTGTGGACCCAAAATAAAACGGTAAGCAATAAACCGAAATTATCGGACGTCTTTGTACTTATGATTATCAGTAGTATGGATTTTACTTCGAATAAAAAGATATGTTATCTTCATTATAATGATAAAAAATTATGTAATTTTTAACTATAATTTGTATTTTTACCGCGGATTTTTTTTAAAGCAAAATCATGATATTAATAGTACATTAGCTATAACAATTATAATCGATAATAAACAAACTAACCCATTTCCAATTACAATTTATAGTGTGTAAAATATAACATGATTAAAATGACATTTATCTGGAAAAAGAGCGAGATAACTTTGCTGAAACGTCTGACGATTGATTTATTGATTACCACCTGAAAATGCATTTATATATGGCAAGTTAATCGATTTTTAAAATATAGTGCTTCACATATAAATCAACATACTATATAAAGGAGTTTTAAAATTACAGCAATTCACAATCATTCATTTTATTTATAAAAATAATAATCTACAACGGCCTTACAAGGTTACGTAATGTTGCACAAATGCTAGAGACGGGTCAAATCGATAGATGAAGTCGATTGAATAAAAACATTACTTCAATACTACTTTACAGTCTATGTTTACATACAGCACGTAGTAAAACGGTTTGTCAGCTCTTCAACTACGTTCACAAGTCCATTGCAAATCTATTTGCCATTTTAAAATTTCGAGCTACAGTCCTGTTATTTTGTACAAATACAAGTGGCTATTGTGTATATCAAAAGATGGTTTTTTCTTTCCAAGAAAAAATCCATGAACTCTGCTTTTTTATACTGGCAATACTGAGCGCATCGACCTAGCATTTTTTCAAATATGACGGTTTTCATTAATATCATATAATTTATTACTTGTTATTACTATTTTGTATTTGTTTTATCGCTTTTGTTCGTATTTTATTGCTTATATTCATAAAAAAAGTTGTTCTAAACTGTTCTAAGTAGTGAAACTCATGGGGAGTTTTTTTGGTTCGTTTACGTGAGTATTTCGAACGCGAACATTAATATGAACTGACCTTTGTTACGGACTGACAACTGACGCGCTTCGTATTACAGTTATTTTGACAAGAATCAATAAAAAGAATTTTTGGAGATTTGTCAATGAAGGGCAATAAGCTTATTGTATAAGGTGATCAATAATACGCGGGCAATTATGACAGAAGATTTGGAACTCTCATGTTGTAAATAAATTAATAATGAATATCTAGGATTGTTCCAGCGATTCTGATAACATTGTAGACACTTAATTAAGGTGTATACAGATAAGTCAATAATCAAATTATGTTTAAAATTTTTATTCCAGTGTAATACTAATATTTACATACTTTAAAATACTGTCTGCTTATACCATACGCCCTTTTAACTATCCATTTCAGCGCTAATTTCGCAGCTCTAGTGATATTCGTTTGAGAGCTGTCTTTTTAATCAAGCTATACTTTACCGACTATAAGTCATATCTCTAAAATATACGTTTGACATCTGTCATGCAATATATGAATCCATCTTAGATACGTATTGTGGGAATGTATGTGTATTCTCTTATTCCTTTTTTTATGAAGTTATACTTCTATCATGTGTATGGCGTTGCAATATGCAATATATATTTTTTTTTCAATATAATACTTATAGACTTGTATTAATGAATAATAAAAAAGAATTAATATTAACATAATTTGTATTAAGTACTGGAAAAAAAAACTGTTAACTATTTGTAGTTAACAATTGAATAAAAAATAGTAATAAAAAAGCTTAAACACTAAATAAATGGTAACATGAAATAAATGAGGCGGGGACATGCAATTGAATGATCTTGAGATTAGTCGCACGATGGTTGGAAACCAATTTAATAAATTATTTCCCGAAATCCCTTTAAATCTGAATACGTTTACCATATAAAATAAATTAAAATAACAATATGAATTATAATGGGTCAGAGGTTTTTTTTGCTAGCTGGATTTAAAATGTTTAACTTTACAGGTTTTTAGTATTCAACAACAATCTCACCTGTTGTTAAGTGACACCTGCATACTTCATGATAGATTGTCAACATCATGATTACATTTCCTTGCTTCATCATGGACTAAGGCTTACAAAGTTTTCAATATAATAGATATCAAATGGTATCCATCCATCCGTTGCATATTTAAAAAAAAACCATGCTTTAATAGTCTCAAGATATTATTTCTTCGCTAAAAACCAAAACCCTTATTCGTTTACTTGATTCATGCTTTTAAAAAGCTTAACACAGTTATCTTAACAATACTAAATTGTGTTGTAAAGAATTAAAACCAAAATTTTTATTGAAACCTTATCGCTAATTAGTTACAAAAAAAAATTTAATGTTTCCTTTTCACAACGAATCTCGGTTCTTTCGGTTTGTTTATAGGCGTTTTTTCCGATTCTTTCAGATCATCGAACCCGTACTTGTACTTGACCCGTTCCCGTATGAGTAAACCTTTGATCAATCTTCTCCAGTTCCCGTAAACTCTGTTCTCCAATTTCTCTCTCTGTCTCTGCTCTTGTTCTTCTTGCTCCTTTAGAAATAATTATATATAATCGTATAAAATCAAAGGCGGCGCGTCTCAGGGATATGATATGAAAAAAAATTGATAATATAACCTAACATAACATAAGCTCACACCTGTTATCCCCGAAGGGTTAGGCAGAGGTGAAATAGAGAACTACACCACCACGACCTTTAATAAAAAAAATTGAAGTAATAATTAATTAATACTAACAAAATAAGTGTCTACAAAATAATTTACCATATAGATATAGAAAATAATTTAGATGTAAAATATAAGTAGATTTAAGCTCACATAAATTAATCGTGAAAGAAGATTACTAACTGCATAGCAGCTGCTTGAAATATTATAGGCAATTTTTTCTGACGCAAGTCGAATTAAACCTCCAATATAAAAAAGGTGTGGACCCAGAGTCCGCAGAATGTTTTATTTTAATAAAAAAAAAGAACTACACCACCCATATTTTACCGAGCTTAGTTCCGTCCCAGATGCGACAGGGGGCGAGCCTGTCGCCATATCGGGAACACAATCCCAGACTCTGGGATGAAACTAAGTAGTAAAACCCAATACCACTATACCACCCAATATATTAAAGTAATATAGTAAATTCAAATTTGAAACGAATTCGTTATGACTCGAAATTATATTAGAATATAGTTATAAGTAGCTGTGTGCCGGCGGCTGCGCCCGCGTTTCATATAATTATACACTGCATTTTATTTTATTTTTTTTGAAACAGAACCCTAATTATTTTCCAATTTTTTATTTTGGTACTAACGTTAATATATTCGTCACAAATTGCCAGTTTACCTGCCATTACAACTGTGCATTGAATCGGATTTTATTTACAATGGTCATTAGTATTTATTTATGAGCTTCTTTTTTCTCACGCGGAACCCTAATTACTTCCGAAAAGTTACACGGAGTGACTTCAGCTATTTAACAAAAAAAGTCCCGTCAAAATCGGTTCAACCGTTCCGGTGATTACCCGGATCAAACAGACCGACAAAAAATGTTAAAATTGTATTTTTGGTATGGGCATCGTTTATACATACATTCGCATATATTTAGTAAAAAAGCATATTTTCACATTACAAACAGACACTTCAATTTTATTTATTAGTATAGATAGACTCGGCAGACGTTAAAAGGGATCTTTAAATATTACGTCCGTTTTGGTAATTTTTGACACTTTGTCACTGGAGTCCTTTGTCAGCAATAGTAAGCGATCCCCCCCCCCCTCATGATCACGTAAGCATTGGTATAATTTTGAACAAAAAAAAAACGAAGATTAATAAGTAAATATTGCTTACCCCTCAGTCTAACATGCCAACAAAAATAAGCAAAGCACAACTTAAATATAATTAATTTCAATAATTTTTTATATGTCGATTACCCATTAAAATGAGAAAATAGGAAAACAATGGAATGCTGGCGTAAACGCCAGGTTAGTGCTCAAGGGGTTAATGCCTACCTTTAACCATGCCTCAGTGATGATTTCTTCAAATTCCTTACAAACGACAAATCCGTCGTAGACTGGGTGCGCCCAACCGCCGCTGTAATCGAACCCGGTCACTGCAGGGGCGCAGTCTATATTCAGTTTCTTGGCCACTTTACTTAAACCGGGCACTGAAAGGAACGATACACGATGATGACCCTCAATTGAAATAAATTAATTTGAATAACTACCAGTCGTAAAAAACAACTTTTGATTAGAATGACAGCTGTCAGAAAATAGTGTGACACTGGAAAAAACGTTATCATATCAATATAATAAATAATTTAAAGTAGATACACGCAGTCACAGGAAACCG
Organism: Samia ricini; assembly: GCA_014132275.2. Lineage (NCBI taxonomy): Eukaryota > Metazoa > Arthropoda > Insecta > Lepidoptera > Saturniidae > Samia > Samia ricini. The sequence continues at coordinate 23,984,756 of AP028159.1, read as the reverse complement.
GGAACAATGGTAAGTTTATCGTATTGACTTTCGTAAATAATAAAACATAATAATAGAAACAACTCGCACCTCCGCTGCAACATATTCAAAAACATTGAACAATTTGGTTTCCTATGAAATTATGGTACGATTTTTTACGATATTAACGACTTTTTTTGCCCCCCCCCCCCCCCTCCCCCGACCAACAACGTCATGTGTTTCTCAACTGAGGAGGCTGTTGACACTGCCGCCAGCGCGATACAGTGGCACTGAAAATGCATAAAGCACTACACGCACAACACTGCACACACACTCCTGCACATAACACGCAGTTACATAGGCCCTGTAGGGAACCTTCCTTTTTAATTATTATTAAATAACAAACGTAGGGTTTAGCTAGGTTCAAATTTCCGCGTTGGGGGACTTTGGTCTTTGGGGAACTTTGGTTTTTTGGGGGACTTTGGAATTTGGGGGACTTTGGTCTTTGGGGGTGTAGTGAAGCGTGTTATATGGTCTAGTATTTGAATTTTAGGCTATGTATAACTTTTATATTTTATTCGAGGGTAAGATGAATGGAAACGGTATAATGAGCTACTATTTACAATGAGAAATGCGTAATGACTTGTGTAGTCGCAGCTACAAAGTATTTATAATTATTAGTAGTTAATAATATTTATCAATCATGGACGACTATCGATGCGCCGGAGTTGACATATTATTGGTCGTCGCATGCAGCCATGTTAAAAGGGGCGTACCACAAGTTCATTGTTCGTTTAATGAGTCTTATCTTTCAAGGAGCGTTTAAGCTATCCTTATTACTGAGGATAGTAGATCCACCAGTAGCGCGACTTAGTGGATCCGCTACAGGGGACTTTGGTCTCACTAATGCAATAGGTAAGGGTAGTGCGTAAATGCATTTCCCCCCGTCAAAAAAAAAAAAGGTTCAAAATTGCGCGGAATTTGTTTACACTCAGGTAAGGGTAAGCCGAGATCCGTACCAGTTTGGCAACCCTTGTGCTAGTTACCTTTTTGTGGCTGAATGCCTTCAGCACTCGGACCCCAAAGTCACGGTGAAGCTGTAAAGGCCCCTCCGGTCAACATAATTAGCTAGTTAGAAAAACTGCGGCAACGACATTATCTTACCAATTGCAGACGTACTTTACCTTACGTAATACATGTTTAATTGATATTCCAAAATATTGCACAAATGACAGTGTCACACTTGATTTGGGAATTTACTTCGAAATATTAATTTTTTTTTAAATTTGCCGCCACTTTGGTCACGTGACATTCAAAATCAAAATCAAAAATATCTTTATTCAATTTAGGCCCTAAGAAGGCGCTTATGAACGTCTAAAACACTACCACGGGTTCGGAAAACAACCCAGCTGAAAAGAGCGCAGGCAAAAAACTCGATCTGGTTCTTTTTTTTAATAAATATAATACATTTTTTTCATATAAAAAACTATACAAATCATAGTCTTAATAATGTTAGCGGAAGAACAAAGATGTGGGTTAAGATTCCAAACATTACTATCGTTCACGTAATGATCCACCCTGTAATAACCTTTTGAGATTATAACAACAACAACACTCAACACTAAGTATAAGTAATCTTACTACTGTGGGTATTTTAAAAGGGAAACTTTTATTAAATTATTATATAGTTAATCTTATCTTATTGACAATGATAATTCAATAATAAATAAATTAAATGACTATTAAAATTGATTGTAACCGTCCTCTATAAAAGGAGATAACGTCATGCGGATGTTAGTTAGACAAGGTTGAAGAGCGTTAGTTATTATATCACTAGCTGCTTTTTGCGGTTTTACCCACGAAGTACCCGTTCCCGAGGGAATTTCCTAATAAAAACGAAATCCTATGTTCCCACTCCCTGGATTTCAAACTATCTCCATACCAAATTTCATCCGGTTCATTACTTTTTAAGATTATTCGTTCCATACAAAAATACAAATCGTTCCTCTTTACAATATTAGTATAGATTATCTGTGGTTAAAATGACACAGGTATAGCACTATGTATCATCAATAATGTATCACTTTCGATTCGATGACAGCTGTCATTCTCATCAAACCATATTTTAAGGACTACAAGTTATTTGAATAAAATATATACTATAACTAGCTGTCTGCCAGCGGCTGCGCTTGCGTTTCATATATTCTTCACTGCGTTTAATTTTCTTTATACGGAACCCTAATAATTTCATAAAAAAATTCATTACTAGAGTAAAAAAATATGTTACATTTCTCATAAATTATAGCACTTGGCCGTAAAACTGTGCATTTAATCGGATTTTATTCAAATTTTTATGAGTTTTTTTACGCGGTTCCCTAATCATTTCCGAAAATTAAAAGTATCCCAAGTTACTCGGAGTAACTTCAGTTATCTACCTAAAACGAGTCCCGTCAAAATCGGTCCAGCCGTTCCGAAGATCACCCATTACAAAAATGTTAAAATATTGTATTTTTGGTATAGGTAATAAACCGTTCATTATCTGTTTAGTAAAAAATAATATAATATTTTTTGATATTACGAACAGACACTTTAGTTAATTTATTAGTATATGTATTTAATGCTAAAAACCCTATGAAACAATACGTAAGTTAGTTTTTTTACGAAATCTGGTAAAATACTTACATTTAACGAGTACCGTTCCTTTGGGTAACATGCATTCTTTGAATAGCTCAACATTCCCGTAGGCGTTCCGGGGTACGATTCCATTCTCAGCCGCGGGCGGTTCATAGTCTTGCACTTGCCATGGACCAAATATTTCCAGTGGTTTATCAGTTATCAATTTGTTAGACAACTGAAAATTTATTAATAAACTTACTATCTACAATCGCCCAACAAAAAAAAACAATGTTAATATTGGTTTATTTTTAAATTTTGTGCTACTAAATTCATGTTGCCTTATAGGTGAACTATAGATTAAAATACTTTAGAAGAAAAAAAAACGATTTTTTCCACTTTGCCAAAATGAGTTGAAGTGTAAAATAGCCGCATTTGATTCTACATTTCTCATTTGATATACATTACCATTTTCTTAAGCGTTTCCCTAGTGGATCACTATGACAGAAGGTCAATGTAAATTATAACAATTAATAAAATAAGAAATTTATAGAGCAATAGATCTGTGGAACCAATGTAGAACATTTGATACATACTAGTATCGACCATTTCTAAAAAATGATTTTTTTTAAAAATATTCTTTAACCCTTTTAGGAATTTCAGTAGCGAAGAGTAAATATTAACATTCAACTGATTATATTGCAAACATAAATTCAAATAATGTTATAATAGACAATCGATTTTAAAGTGGCAAAATCTTTTCCCTGGTCATGAATGGGTTAATTTACATGTATGTACCTTGTCCCATTTGGGTCGTGACTTTACAATTTTATATGGTTCCTCTCCGAGACGTACGACTTTAGCTTCCTTGAGCCAAATTTCACGTGATCTACAAACATATACACAGTCCCGAGAGTACACAGCCTCTCCGCGGATAAATCCTAAAGTAGCTGCATCCGGTGGGTACAATGCTTCGAATTTCAATAAATGTCTCTTCAATGCATACAACGGATGATTCTTGTATCTGTAAAATTATAATACTAATTTCTATAGAATGATACTATATGCGGTTAACAGACGTACGGACCGGACCGCGGACACGGTACGGCGGACGGGCGAGGTTATCAGTTGCATAGTTAGCGATGGGAATCCGTTCCATAAAAGAATGATTTGTGAATCGATTCGAATCTAAGCTTGATATATCAATTCAAATGTCTAAAAGTCCAAAATATTGATCTTTCTAACTAATAAAGTATTAGATTATAAAAAATGTCCTTTTTGTTTTCTATGATATGATGGCAAAAATAAAACAGTTCAGTGTCATTTTTCCTTAGTAGACGTTCTTCTTTTTTTGCATAGTTTCTATTGATGACATTTAGTGGTGTTAATAAAAAAAAAAACGGAAACAGTTATTGGAATCAATTATTATTATAGTCTAATGAATACTATTTACGAATAAAAAGGCAAATAAAACAAGTCGAAAAAAAGATTGATTTCTTGGATCTCTGTGTATAGTAAATCGTAGTGATAGTAAATCGATTAAAAAAATCGATATTTTTGAAAAATCTTATTTGTCATCCCTTATACTTAGGCGACCGATGACCTCGGCCCGTCGCCTTACCATGTCCGCGGTTCGGTCCGTACGTGTATTAATAGCTTTACGAAGGAATAGTTAATTAATTATAATTAAGAATTATTTATTATTGCCATATCAAAATAAGAAAAATATTTATTCAATTTAGACCCTAATAAGGCGCTTATGAACGTCAAAACACTACCACCGGTTCGGAAAACAACACATTCGAGACGAGCCGGCAAGAAACTCGATCTGTTTTTTTTTTTAAATAAATTCAATAAAAACTATACAAATCATAGTTATCGGAAACACAGAGATGGATGTAAATTTTAGACATCACTATAGTTCACGTAATGATCCATCCTATAATAACATTTTGAAATGAAGACATGGCTTGAAATGGTGCTTAATATTTTCCAGGGGTTAAACTTATTAACAGGTAAATTTCTAATGTTTTTTGGGATCTTATTATAAAACCGGATATTACCTATAAAACTTTTATTACATTTACTTAGCCTAAAGCAAGGGACGGCTAACTTATCATTATTTCTAATTTTCAAATTATGCCCATCATTTACCAGATCAAGCTAGTGCAAATTTTTACGAACATACATTAGGTTGAGGTATTGAGAGGGCAAAGTTAAGATATCATATTCTTGAAACTTGTTCTTTAGAGATTCGCGAGGTCCCATATTGTATATTGCTCAAACAGCTTTCTTCTGTAATGTAAAAATGGTGTCTACCTCTGCTGCTGAACCCCACAGCAAAATACCGTTAAGACATTAGGCTATGAAAGTAAGCAAAGTAAACTAACCTAGCAGTACCAATATCTGTTAACTCACGAATTTTTCTAACAAAAGCAGCAGGGCTAAGCCTTCCTGCCAATGTTTTAATATGTGGACCCCATTGTAACTTATTATCAAGTGTGATAACAAGAAAAAGAAAAGAGTTTTGTCAACTAAGGCTACTAAATTCCCTTCTATCTAAATCCTACAATCAATATGTTGCACATTGGGCAACGTAAATTTTACACATTTCGTCTTCTTAGTATTTAGAAGTAAATTATTTAAGGCAAGCAATTTAGAAATGTTTGCTATTGTATTATTTAAGAGCCTAACCTCTGAATTCTTTCTTTTGACTATAAATATAAGTGAAGTGTCGTCAGCAAAAAGAACAATGTCAGCCAAGTTTTTAACCTTTAGCGATAAGTCGTCAATATAAACCAGAAATAAAAACGGTCCCAAAATCGACCCCTGAGGAATACCAATTCGAACTAAAGATCCCTTGGAGGTAATCCCATTTATATTTAATTTCTGACAGTGGTTTGTTAAATAAGAGACTAGTAAGGAGACAGAGGTTTCAGAAACACCATAATGATTTAGTTTCAGTATAAGTGTACTGTGATCAACAGTCAAAGGCTTTTGAGAAATCGAAGAACACACCTATTGCATCCTGTAAACCCTCCCAAGCTCCTAATATATGACTTATTAACGTTGCACCAGTGTCAATGGTAGATTTGGATTTCGTGAAAACAAACTGCCGAGCATCTAAATTTTTTTTTGCTTTAAAATATTCAACTAAATGATAAGGACAACCTTCTCGAAAATCTTACTAATCGATGGAAGTACAGAAATTTAAATAAGGGTACCACTTTACTTATTCTCATCAAATTAGGGAAAGTGCCTGTTGCTATGCATCCGTTAAATATGTCAGACAAATATGGTGATATATTAACAATCATTGATTAAAGAACCATCCATTCCCCATAATCTGGAGTTTTTTAAATTTAGTTGCCTAAAAGCTTTTATTATTTCACCTGCACTGAAAGATGTAAAATAAAATTATGAATTTATAGGGGCTCTTAAATTATTAAGAAGTAACACGGCACCATACGGTGATGAAGTTATATGTTTTGTATCTTATCATCCTTATAGCTTACTAGTGAGTGCCCACGACTTTTGGCCTGCGTGTCTTATCTTAATTAAATGTCGTATTTTTTATAACCTATCAGATACCAAACGACGCATGGTTCAAATAAAGTAGGTAATAATTTCACTGCATGTTTCAATCGAGAAATTACTTAAGAAACTTAGTTTATGAACTCACTCAGAAATACTTTTCGGTAAAGGAGCTTCTGACTGCATTCGATCTAAGTACTCATTTTCTTCCCTATCTCTGGGTGTTTTTGGTCCAAGCCATAACTGTGTGGCTTTATTAAACCATTCGGAATCAGCTCTTAGTTTACGGGTCACAGTGTTCCAATGTGGTACATATCTTCGGGTCAAATCTTTTAGATAATTATTGTTATCCCAACCGACAATGTAACATACTGGATGAGAAGCCGTATTCTGTTTACGAGAAGCACAGACAATTTAAAATTTATTATAAACATTATTAATTTATTAAAACTTAAGCTGTTAATACACGTACGGACCGGACCGCGGACATGGTATGGCGAGCGGCCGAGCGCATCAGTTGCCTAAGTAGGGATGGCGTATAAGTTATACAAAAAGATTTATTGAATCAATTCACAATACATCTATAGCAACTAAACAGAAAAAGAAAACCACACCTGATCTACTAAGGGAAAGATGATACTGAACTGTTTTATTTCTGCCTATTTACAGACAATCATCATTCCCATATGAAACAAATAGGATACGCTAATAATCGATATTTACTTTATTAATTTGAAATATTGATCTTCTGGACTGTGAAGATTTGTGAATCGATTCAACAAGCTTAGATTCAAATTAATTTATAAATCGATCTTTTTCGGAAAGGATTCCCATCCCTAGTTAGGCGACGGATAACCTCGACCGCACGCCGTACCGTATCCACGGCCCGGTCCGTATGTGTGTCAACTACTTTATTCTATCCCTACATCTGGTTGATGGAGTTAATTATATTGTTAAAAAAAATCATATTAACCTTAAAAGTTGGTGTTTGTTTATTTTTATGTATTTAGCTAATTATTTATAGTGTGGAGTATTAAGGATTGTTGAAGTATAATCTTTGCTTATTTTTGATGATATATAAGATAGGAAGTAAAGAATAATTAAAATTCTGCCTAGGTAATAATTTAATTAAACAGCCACTTTTAACTGCAATACTTACATAAATACTGTCGCTGTCGTGTATTTTCTGTTTTATTATATCAACACAAACCCATTGCTCAAGTTCTTCCACAAACACTTCACACCAAACATCAGTTTTATGTTTATAAGTTTCATCATCAGAAGAAAGGACTCTTCTGTCTATTTGTCGAGCCACACGTGGCTTGGGACTTAGTTTTGTGGGTTTGAAATCTTCATCGCTTTCGTATTTAGTATGTTTAAGTTCTTCTTTTAAGTTATTAACCTCATCTGATTCCTGTTTAAGTTTACCTACAACGAGAATAAGGTATCGTGTGGTGTTTAATTTAAAAAAAAAAAAGTAAAAAAAACACGCTAATCAAATTCAGTGTTTAAAGATTTTAGTGTGATCTATCTCGCAAAACGTGTATTAGTATAGAAATTAAACGAACTACGTTAGTGTGACGTCACAACCGAATATCGTATTTGTCGAGTACCCATAAAAATAAGACAATAGGAAAACAATGGAAAGCAGGCGTAAACGCCAGGTAAGTTCTCAAGGGGTTAAAAATTCAAGATTTTTCAATCCGCTAATAAATAAACAAAAAAATCTCGAGTTAATAATACTCTATATAACAAGATATTTTAATTTCAATCGGCTCACCTTTGATTCCACCCTTAGGTGATTTTGATTTATCTTCTTTAACTTTGGTTTTGCTTGTGTTAATTAAATTATCAGTGACATCATTTTTCGATTGGGATCTAGTAGAGATCTTACTCACATCTTTACGACTTACTTTAGCCTCATCATCATTTTTTTGTTTTTTGACAGATGCTATTGATGTTTCCGGGCCCGTTTCACTTTTAGGTGTTCCATTAAAATATTTACTTTTTTGTACAACTTTACCGGGAGCACTCTTGTTCCTTGACTTTGTTAATTTTTGTTGAGTTTCTTCTGCATTTTTGGTTTCTGATGTATGAGCTCTTTTCCTCGATAGCCTAATTTTTTTATCTTCAAAATCTTGTTTATTATCGAAATACTCACTGGATACGTTGCATTCTGTTATTATAATTTTAGGAGGAACTAATTTATTTTCTTTCTGAGTGGAGCTATTTACAGTATTTCTTTTTTGTGCAGTTGGCATCTGTTTTGTAGAAATATTAGTTGTGGTGATTTTGCTGCTTCTAGTTTTACGGGGATTTTCTGAATTAGTAGACATATTTGCGGTTGCTATGTCATTTACACCATCTTTATTAATAATACTGGTATCCTGTTTTCGTCGACTAAGTGATAATTTTTGCGATGGTTTGGATGCTACTAAGGCACTTTCATCTTCAAGTTTTTTTTCATCATTATTTACACAAGGTACACTTTTGTTATTTTTACTAACACAATTCCTAAATTTTGTAGATGTTTTTACTGATAATTCTGCTTTATCTGTCGATTTTAAATTAACATTTGATTTAGTACTGTTATTTTTAGATATTTTTGAAGGTGAGACATCTTCATTTTTAAAGTTATTTTCGGAACTAGTATTATTAGTTCTTTTACTCCTTCTAGTTTTAACAGGTGATTCATAATTACTTCCATCGATTTGTGTGATATTGTCAAATAGACTATCATCATTGCCATCTAGTTGTGAAAGTCCTTTTTTATTATGTTTTCTTTTTCCCACAGATAGCGGTCTTTCCTTTTCCTTTTTATCACTAGCTGTTTTAGTTTTATCCTTAGCTTCAGTTTGTGGTTTTGTAGAAAGTGAGCACAGGTCTGAACTATGTGGTTTCAAAGGTAATGTAACAAAATTGAAAATAACCCGGCATTGCAAACCAAGAGCACGCAGCATGGCAACAAAAATAAAAACTAAATGCTTTTTTGTTTTCACTACCTTTTGCTTTATCTGTTCCAGAAGCAGTTCCTTGAGAGGAGGTGCTTTCGGTCTGAATTTATCCTCGTGTCTGTCTTGTTTTAATGTGAGTTTGTCTTTGTACCATGATGTTATTTGTTCTAGATATTTCATGTCAACTCTTTCACCGGGGTAACATTCTTTAGATGGGACTAAAGAAAGTACTGCAGCCATAACATCCTGATCATTTAAAGCACGACTTACGTAATTTCCATGTCCTATCCAGCATAAAACATGTACTTTATGTAAATAAACTTGGTGTTCCTTTTTGGTTCGGTTTATTTTTCTTTTCATCATCATTTCCACATCAATCTTTTTTTTTTTCTTTCTACATACAGAATTTGGAAACTCCACAAAAAGTTCTAAACCTTGTTGTGGCACACTCTTATTTTCTGCAAATAGTTTAAAAATAATGTTGTATGAGAAAGCTCTTCAACTTAATAAACATGTTTTTAGTTTATAAAATCACTTTTGAGACTTACCATTTACTTCCTCCCAATCTTCAACATCAGAATCACTTTCATCTTTCATCATACTTTTAATTTTCTTCTTTTTTATAGGTTTTTGTTGTGGAACATCTTCGCCTAAAGCTAATAAATCATTGACATCAGAATCTTTCTGTTGCTTTACAGAAGAATATTTATTTATAGTGGCTTTTGTTGCCTCAATATTTGAATGGTGTTTTTCTAACTCCATAAATGTCTTTTTAGCAATTTCCTCACTGTTATCAACTTTATTGTTAGCCCACACCTGTATGTAGCAAATATATTTTTGTAGTAACATTTTAATCATAAAGTTATTTGTATCAATCACAATTTATTTCAAAATACTCACATCTTTGTATTCTGTTTCCATATCTGATTCACTTTCAAGTGTATTTTCTTTGATAGAACTTGTAGTTGCAGTTACAATCTTTTTTGAAGCATTTGGTATTTCTTCATCACTGCTATCTGAAAGTATCATACCAAAAACAAAGTTGAAGTACTGTCAAATTAAAATGTTTTATTATGAACATAACACTTAAAAATAAGTCTTTCATAAGAAAACTGTGGAAAGAATAATGTTTTCAGTGAAATATTGATCTATTTTTTTCTTCAATAATATTCTCATAGACTGTTTTAATTCTATGATTAATCTATATAAGTAAAACATATAAAAGTAAGTATGGTTAAACAAGATAAGTTATCTAAAAAAAATAAGCTTTTAGATACAAATTTATATTTAATTAATAGCTCAAGTAGTGTAATTAATGTATGATAGCCAATAGGCATGAATAGTTACATAGTTACATCTGTTTCACCAGATTTATTTGTATGAGAATGGCTTTACTTACTGTTTATGTTACCTAAAGTGTCAAAATGCATAATATTAACTTGTCCAGAATATATTAAAAAAATAAAAACAAATACATAGAGATAAAGTTTTGAAGTGGTTTTAACTTATGTACCCACTAAGAAAAAGATTTATATTTTGTTTTTTATAATATCTACGGGTTATTGATGAAAACATGCTTCAAAGATAACTTAACATATTGTGTGTAATTATTGGGGAGATACCTTTTTGGTATTGTTTTAGTAATTCATACAACCCTATGCTTACAGTGATAAAAATCGAACAAAATTGTAATATTTGGGAAATAATTTCATTTAACATCAACTGAGGAAATAACTATAGAATAACTCATCACACAAGTTATCAATAAGAAAGTAGGTAATTAGTAGAAAATAGTTCATTCACAAATACATAAATTTTAACTAAAGCTAAATGTTTCAATGAAAATGAATGAAATGAAAATGTATTTCAATATTTATTTTACATTACATTTGGAGTAAGATGTCAGGTGTAAGGTTTATATTTCATTTTAGGCATAAAATTGTCAAATTCAAGACCAAAAGCCCATAAAATTAATATACAGTCAAAATCTGTTATAAGGACATTGAAGAGACTACTCATATTTAGTCGTAACATCCAATGATGTTTTCGAGGCACAAAGTCCTGTTTTTTTTTATGAAGTGGTATTATTGAATGTGTATTGTGTAAGTATGGATTTATATATATATATATATATATATATATATATATATATATATATATATATATATATATATATATATATATATATATATATATATATATAAATGAATAGGTAATTATTGGAAAAATATATTGATGTATAAACTTAAACTACATTTTTTTTATTTCACATAAAACATATAATATTTTTACATATTTCCACACCATTACATTTTTACATAATATACCATATTGCTTTGCTGAGTTTTTGTTTGGAATTCAGCTCTCTAGCTTTGATATAATACACAATATTTCTTTGATATTAATTTGTTTCCTTTTTCTTTGCGACATGTTAAAAGTTTCACAAATAACTCCACAACATGTTTTGGTGTGTGTCTTGTATAAAGATAAGTAATAAACAAACTAACTGAAGAGATATGAAGGACTGTGACTCTACTGCATGCATGTGTTTTATTTCTAAGAATTACAAAAGAGTCTACACTCGAAACTTATTTCTTTTGTAATTTTAATAGCCATTGACCATTATGCTATGCCAGATGTGGAAACCTATTCAAATTGTTTAGAATACAGCTTAGCTGGTAATTGTAACAGATCTATTTCACTGAAAATGTTAGTGAAATGTAGTCCTTTAATGAGGTATATAGTAAAAAGCAATATTTTAGATAAGGCCGTCATCTAGTATTCAGCCGGGACCTTTGTCCTGTGTCAATATAACGTTGTTCTAAACAATGTTACTATAAACGGTTTTGACTGTAGTTGGAAAATTTGAAGTATGATTACATTTACAAACATAGTCTACAAATATAAATATATATATATATATATACATAAAAATAATGAACATTAAAAAAAAATAAAAACTTTCACCATTTTTATATAATAATAATCTTATGAGAGACAACTTTAGCATCACATAAAAATTACTTTTTTTTATTGTGTTTACTATTATAATTAACACTATAAATTTTTCTAATGATAACTTGTTAATCTGTAAATAACCTCCTGAAATGCTAATACTTCTTCCCAATGAAAAACACTGTCTTAATCACAATTATACTCTTTGTTATTTATCTCAATATATGGTGGTAATACATCAGGTATTCCCAAACCATTTCGGACAAGATACCTCTTTTCCAAAATTAACCGATACCTCAGACTTATACAGCCAAATTATTTTAAAAATCTTGTATCAATTTACAATACCAATTGAAAAAGTTTAAACTTCACATCATTTTCTAAATAAAATTTAACAAAATAATTAGACATAAAATTCAGAGTGTATCAAGTGTAATTAATAATTATTAATATGTCGATTACCCATAAAAATGAGACAATAGGAAAACAATGAAACGCTGGCGTAAATGCCAGGTTAGTGCTCAAGGGGTAATAAAATTATTACATAAATATAATAAAGTTAATAATTATTTTTGAAATATTTTCCAGGAAATTTTAGTCATTCTTATAACATGTAACACAACTTATACAGTATCTTGAAAGTTTCAAATAAGAACTTGTGTTAATTAATATCACCCAAATATTAATAAAATTTTGACAATAGGAAAACAATTGGAAGCTGGTGTTAATACCAGGTTGGTGCTTATCAGGTTTATAAGGATAAATTTTTAGACCTTGTCGACCTGACCATACTGAATTTTTTTTATTACTTTCATTATTAATATGTATACAGTGTGTTTTAAACACAATCTCAACTGATGTTCAATGAAAATTTAGCCTAAAATCAAAAATATGCTACACCTAATGGTACTGATTCTTAAGTGATGCTATGTGAACACACATATTGCTGTATGGTGACAGATTTGCAAACTCAAGGATAGTAGCTAAATAAGTTAATATTAGAAAATGCCCATATACTGAGCCATGGTAATATTCTCCTTCAACAGAAGCCCACATCTTTTTCACTGTAGGATACACATACCTAACTAATATTCAAATTAGTTAATATAAAATTAGTAAATTATTTGATGAATATTTTAGTTGGTTGTATAGAACCATAAGTACTTTATCATGACACTACATAAGAATATTGTGTATTAGAGCATGCTAAATTATTGGAATAATGTTTAAAATGCTTATCTTAAGTAAACTGTAAAATATTTACATAAAGGCTTCTATACATCTATATTTTGACAATGTATCAGACACCAATTTAATACTACAAATAAACATAGTTCTAAACTCATTTTATAAAGTGGGAAAGTCTCAATATTACCCAAAGCAATAGTAATTATAACCAAAGTTAAAGATACTTACCACTTTCCGATAAATTAAGGATGCATGGTAAAAGTTTATCTTCTTCTGTTAAATCTTTGATACTGAACGCTATTTCATTGTCAGAAGTTTCATTTTGTTTACCTAATTTACTAATTAACGTTTTCGTAAATTTTGGTTTCATTATTAGTGGTTTTGATTTTTTCGGTTTCCTTTTATTTTCAAAATCGGTTTCAACCGAATGATCAGATTCGAAATTATCGTCATCTGAACCAGATTCTTGTGAAATATGTGCTTCCGAACCTGAATCACTGAAATCACCAGTTTCTTCTTCGCTGTCTTCGTCTTTATATATAACTTTTACAGATTTCTTTCTAGTGTTCGGCATCTTATTTAGAAAATATCGTTTGTATCTTTTATTGTTGAACAGGTTTGAACACTTTATCTGCAGTTTACTTTAGATACATAATCACAGAAGAGGTAAAACCATAAATAATAATGTACTCGGTGAATAAATCGTATAATAATTTCAATTATTATAGATAATTGACATTCTAGAACTCAAGCCACATTGAATATCAAGTTCAAGGATACAGCAAGTCTAAACTAGTTCAATTTACCGCCGCCTAACAATTATAAATATTTATTTTCGACCAGTCAATTTTTTTTCATTCACTGTTTTTGGGGAAAGAGCAAAAGCACTAGACCATTCAGCCAAGTGTGACATTAAGAATAATTAAGTGAAAAACACAACCAGGAAGACGAATTTATAAGACAAAATCAGCTTTCGATAAAACTATTTAATATACATACGACACTAAACAACTAGTTACTAAGGAACAATACTTTTTATTAAAATGACATAGGAAATAGGTTTTTATATTGCAAATGAACCTTCTTTAATAGAATACTATTAATAAAGTGGTGGTGTTGTGTTACAGCTATTTCAACAGAGATCTTAACTTTCACGTTTCGGGTTATTATTTCCACTTTACTTCACTTGTGCAGTATATCTAAACTATATCATTCCCATCAAAATTACTTCATATGTAGTCAAACACTGCCTTTTAATGTAATAAGAAATAGGACGACTACATCACAAACGAAAATCGAGCCAAACACACCTTACATAAATTATAAAACTGTTTTAGGGAACGGATAGACTACGGTGTTCATATTACATCGTGCGAAATACAAACATGATAAGTTTCGAAATGTATAAAATCCCTTTTTACATGTACGAAAACTGTAGTACATTTGAAAATGAAACATTTTTCTCCTGTTAGTTGTTTTTAATTTAAATCAATGTAATGTAATACCAGTTTCAGTTTTAATGAAGCGATGAGACCACAGTGGATAGTGCGGCTGGATTCCACGTTAATGGACGCGTGTTCGAGCCCACCTATCCAACTCTAAAAAAACAGTCGAGCTTTCGGGGAAGGAGAATATCGTGAGGAAACCAGAGCACGGTGGTAGAACATTTTCTAATAATACCCGCCTGGGTAGCTACTACCCTCTAGTTTGAAAACCTGTCCAAAGGCGTCTTTACATCTCTTTACATGATGTGCAGCGCAAACGGGCGCAGGGTTTCAAGGGGCGCCGAGTGACGCTCACGACACCTACATAGAAGCGTAACTCGGGGCACCAGCGTTCTCAAAGATCCGGCGCCCGTGTTATAGTTGACACCGAGTGCGGTAATGTTTAAAATTGCTTCCCGACATCAAAAATAGCATCTGAATTGTAGTTTGAAAATATAACTGTAAGTATTCAATTTTGACCGCACGCCTACTAGACGGCGCGAGGATATTGGTTGCACACAGGTGCTACAAAGGCTTGATCCGCCTGTGAACCTGTCGCTAAATAAGAATAGGTGTGCTCCGACAGCATCACTTGAGAACCAGTACCTTATTGTGTTTACCATCCTAGACCACATTGCCACTTAACATTAGGTGTGATTGTGGTCAAAGTACCGAGCCTATAACGAGGAAAAAAAGTTTTATCAGTGCTTTAATTTCGAAAAAAAAATATTTCAAGGTCCTTACATTTAATTTTATTATTTATCTCTTTCTCGAATTTTCTTTAAAATATATGAATGAAATAAAATATGGTGTGTGTGAGGTATTAACGACTTTTTTTAAATTGAAAGGCACATGTATGTGTGAAATATAACATCGTTCAAATATCTGCTGCGGCTTCTCACAGTGGCACAGATCCGAGTAGTCCAAATTTCAAAAACTCTGGCCCATTATCATAGTCACTGCGCCTTCAGAAAACCCCCCAAAAAAGTCTAACGTGTCAAATTGCAGGACCTCCATAGTCAATTCACATTACCTCTGAGAGAGATAACACTACCTTCAAATCGTTCACACAAAACTTTTATCGTGGCGACCGCTCTGTGCGATGTAGCGTCGTCTTTATGGAACCATATGTCGTTTACATCAATTTGATTCAATTTGGGCCAAAAGACATCAGTCAGCATCGTGGTCATTTATAATTTTTCGGCCAAAATAGGGGATTACTTCCAAATGCTCTAAACCCGGTCAGCTAACAAACAACATTGTCCCGGTCATTCACTTTCAGCTCCTGTGTTAGTTGGATCTTGTATGGGTGCAGGCAGAAGTGGGAATATACGCTACGTGGAAGTCTTCAAAAGGTGAATCTTTGAGAGCAATGCGCGCAACGTTTGCACTATCACATAATAAAATTTTACTCTTTGAACATTCTGCTCAACCATGTTATTTGCCTTGGTGATTTGCCATAAATGACAGAATAATTAGCAACAGGCTACATATACAGCCTTTGGATGAGATATTATTCTCCCATGTGGTGCTTTTGTAATCAGTTTTCAGTATTGGACTCTGTATTGCGTAATATTTGTGCCATTTTATGTGAAATGGTTCGATTATTATGCACAAATGACAAAGGAAGACATAATAACTCTGAGCACGAATACTGAGATATCACAAAAATACTGGAAAATTATACCAAAAAGCCACCAATTTGTTTGACATTCTGATAAAATGAAATAAATACGTAAGTCCTAATGTATACATATTCAGTACAAACAAAATAATCGTTAAAATACCGCGTTTTTTTGGAGCGATTCAAATTTGTCACGTCGTCGTCCTTATTTATAAATTCATTAACTTGGAGTGTTGGACTATATTATGTATTTTGCGGAATATAGTTTAGTTATAATGTAGTACACAAGTTAAGTGAATCGAAAATAATGACACGGAGCGAAAATTCTAAGATCTTCTCACCATTCCCGTTGAAATAGCTGTAACAGAAAATCGCAGTTTTTTACCTCGTTTATGAAAAGTGTTTTTTATTATTTATCTCTGATGTGTTTCTAACTTCAGACTCGTGTGCATGGTCTAGTACCTTTGCCTTTTCCTTAACAAGAAATAAATTGAACAAAATGTATAATAGCATAGATAATATATAAGTCTTTGATAATAGTCATGGGGACTGCCAACAATTTTATTATTGACTAGCTGAATGGCTGCGGCTGCGCCCACGTTATATATGTTTTTCACTGCGTTTTAATTTTTGTTATACGGAACCCTAATTATTATTATAAAAAAATAAATTACTAAGATAAAATAAATATATTTCTCATAAATTCAAGCACTTGCCCGTAAAACAGTGCATTGAATCGGCTTTATTCAATTTTTTATGAGTTTTCATTTTTTATGCCGAATCCTAATTAGTTTCGACAACTAAAAGTACCCTAAGTTATCTAGAGTAACTTTAGCTATCTACCAAATAAAATCTGCCCAGCCGTTCCGGAGATTACCTGGAACAAACAAATAGACAGACAACATTTTTAAAAATTGCATCTTTTGTATAGATATAGGTATTGTGGATACATTAATATCTATTTGCCATCCAAACATACATTCAACCGAAAGACGTCCACTGCTAGACATAGGTATCCCCCAAAAAAAAACTCCACGACGACCGCTCTTGCCCCACCCGCATCCAGCGGACTCTCGCGACCTTCATCAGGTCGTCTGCCCACTTAGTCTTAAAATAATTAGACCTGACCGTACGGAGATCTTTCAAAAACCCATCATTATACTCGTCCACTTCGCTCCCTAGGCAATCGAAGCGCTTTTTGATTTCGATCTGAAAGCTCTCGGGCTTTTGTATTTGAACTAGCAACGGACAGAGCATAGACTTCATCAGACGGAATCTCTCAAGTTTGATATTTAGATTCAATGTGTTAAATGTTCAATAAATTAATGCTTACCCCTCCTGGTCCCTTGATTACGTAAGCACTGGGATATTTTTTAACAAAAAGAACGAAGATTAATAAGTAAATATTGTTATGTAATCATCATTCAAACCCCCTTCCTCATGTCATAATAATTATGTTGTTTATTTAAGGAAAATACGATATTTCCCTGACTATTCGAAAAATTCGTTATATTCGAATACTTCTAATAGTAATAAATTCTAATAAGTACTATTCGAAATATTCAAATTGTAAATTTGAATGAATATTAGAAGTTCTAGGTACAAAAGCTTCATAATACAAATACCTTTATTTTACGTGGGAAATTCACTTACGGTTCCTTCCTGCCATCTCTAATCCGGGAGTAGAATGTTCGTTAAATATGTTAAACTACGTAGGAAACGAAAACAATTGATATTTAAAGCACACTACAATCTACGAACAGTGATACCCAAATACCTATTCTTATGAAAAGATGGCTTGAAATTACGAGTTCGTTTTCAATAGGTACTCTACTAGATTTATAGTACACACTCTAGTAAAGCTGGTAATTGCCATCTTCGTCTGATAAGCGATGTAACGTGTAAATGCTCATTCACTTTAATCTATATTTATCAGCTAGCAAATCTATTTGTAACCTATGTATAACTTACGAATAGATTATGTATACCAAGAACATATACATGTAACAAAGTAATATTTGTGTCCTTTTTTACGTGAGAAATGCTAAAACCCACGGTACCATCTGCCACCTTTCTGGGGGAGCGACACGGGATAGGGTGAAATGCTCTGCATTGCACTAGCGGCTGCCTCGATCAAGATACATGATAGGTAAACAACTTTTTTTTTTTTTTTTTTTTTTTTTTTTTGACGAGGGGAAATGCATTTACGCACTACCCTTATCTATTGTATTTGCGGGATCAGAGTCCCCCAAATACAATAGATAAGAGGGCACGGAGTGACGAGCTCCGTGCCAGTGTGGGACTCACCCGGGCGTGAAGCGCTCCGGAAATACCCACTAAAACCCCCCGGAGCCGTCCGCTGCATTTGGGATGGAGGCGACACGGGGTAACTTTCGCAAGCACCGCGTCGCCCCCTGCAGCGAACCCACCAGGCCCGTCGGTGCAATGGCCCAATGGGGATGGAGGAGAAAAGTTCCCCTCCACCACTTAGCCCGCCTCTTGAGGAGAGGCATGACCGAAGGTCAGACATCCAGGGGGCGGTATAAATACCCACCCCCCATAGAAAAAAAAAAAAAAAAAAAAAAAAAAAAAAAAAAACCCCCCGGCCGCGCTATGTACGGAGAAAACTCCGCGCATAGCGCGCCCGTCTCCCTCTGGGCCTCTTACGCCTCCGAGGATCCGCCCCCGGATCCTCTTCACGGGCCCTCTCGGCCGCCTCCTTCTGCGACATTATCTGTTCGCAAAAGGAGGCAACCACCTCCCAGACCTCCTCGCTGCCGACCATGGCCTTAACGACCGTCGGCAGCGAGAGGTCTGACCCAACCGCCGCCACCACTGCCCGGCGCGGCTCCTCCCATACGGCGCACTCCGCAAAAGTGTGGTGCGCCGTATCTTCCGCCGCACCACAGTGGTGGCACACCGCCGACGGCTCCCTTCTAGCTATCTTGTGCAGATACCACCCGAAGCAGCCATGCCCGGATAGTATCTGCACAAGCCTGAAGCTGAGGGAGCCGTGACGCCTCTCCATCCACTCCCGGAGGACCGGGCGGATGGGCGTCTATGGTTGGTCGCCCATAGCGCGCATCCGCCAGGTCCTCCTCCCACCTGCCTAACTCTATCTCCCTCCTCTCCTTTCTAATCTCTGCCGGGTGCAAGCGGAGCCCACCACCATCCCTCCCCGCTGCCGAGTACCGGTACACGGCAGCGAGCACCTCCGCTTCTCGCTCCCATGGCAGGGAGCCGGCGAGCACACAGGCCGCCGCCGCGGACACCGTGCGGTAACCGCGCACCGCCCTCAACGCCACCGTGCGCTGCACTGATCGCAGCACACGGATATTACTGGCGTTGAGGGCGTCCGCCCCACACAGGTGCCCCGTAGACGGCCATGCTTCGCACGACCCCTGCGTGGAGCCGGCGGCACCTCTGGCCAGGCCCCCCCACATTCGGGAGGAGCCGCCCCAGTGCCGCCGCGGCACCGGCGATGCGCGGTCCGAGTCCCTTAAAATGGGACTCGAACCGCCATCTCCCGTCCAGGGTGAGGCCCAGATACTTCATCTGGGCCTTCACCCGGATCCGGTGCCCCCCCACCGAGATGCTCGCCCCAGGGGGCGGCCCATGCCGAGGCCCATGAAACAACAAGGCCTCGGTCTTTTCGGCCGCTACCCTGAGCCCGAGCATCTCGATGCGCTTGACCACCAGGGCTACTCCCATCGTGGCCAAGCGCTCCACCTCCCCCCCCCCCCCCCCCCCCGGGCTACGACAAGGGTGTCGTCCGCGTAACAAATCAGGCGCACCCCACTCGGAAGTGCGCCCCGGACGACCCAGTCGTAGCCCACGTTCCACAGGAGCGGTCCGAGCACCGACCCCTGTGGAACCCCGCAGCCCGCCGGACGCTGGACGACGACGCCTTGGCTGTCCACACAGGACACCTCCCTCCCTCGGAGATAGTCCTCCACCAGCCCCCGCAGATAGTGGGGCACTCCGAATGATCGGAGCGCCGCCACTATCACAGAGTGCGGAAGGCTGTTGAAGGCGTTGGCGATGTCGAGCGACACCGCCAACAACCTATCCCCCTGAGAGGTGGCCTCCATCGACCACCTCTTCAGCCTCACCAAGGCGTCTACCGTCGAGCGTCCCACCCGGAACCCAAACTGCACGTCCGCCAAATCCGGCCCCACGTCCCTCATATGCTGGATGATGCGGGAAGATATTATCCTCTCGAACATCTTCCCGACATCATCCAGCATGACGAGGGGCCGATACGCGGACGGGCAGTCCGGGGGGCGGCCCTCCTTTCCTATGAGGCAGAGACGGCCCTGTTTCCAGGGCCTAGGGAACTGTCCGACCGTCATACACCGGTCGAACAGCTCCCGTACTCTGCCCCCTAGGTACCTGAGGGCCAAACCCAAGACGCAGCCCGGGACCCCGTCAGGCCCTGGCGCCTTTCGTCTCCCGCGCAGGCGACGTACCGCCACCTCCATCTCCCCATCACTAGTGTGGGGAGGGAGAAGGTGGTCGCTCGCCTCGGCCGGAACGAGAGGCGCCATCCTGGGTGGGGAGAACCCTGGAGGGTCGTGGGGAAACAGCGCCTCCACAACCCTCTCCAGTACTTCCGGCTGGAGAGTCTCCGTTATCGGGGACGCCTGGCCCCGGAATTTCTTCCGGGCGGCCTTGAACGGGCGTCCCCACGGATTCCTCTCCAGCGACTGGAGGAGTTCTCCCCACGCCAGATCCTTGGCCCGACCAATTGCTGCCTTCAGGGACTCCCTCAGATCCCTGTAGGCAGCATCCAGTCGGGCCACCTCCACGGGGTCCCGTCTGCGCCTTCTCCGGGCGCGGGCTACCTCCCTCCTTGCCGCGGCGCAGGTCTCCCGGAGCTGAGCTAGCTCTGGGGACCACCAATACACCGCCCGCTTATCCGGGCGGCGTGTGCACCGCGGCATCGACGCGTCGCAGATCTCCGTCAGCGCATGTCGCAGACAGACGGAGAGCGGACGCGTCAACTCCCTCCCCCCGTGGCCACCGTCCCATCCCCCAACTCTGGACGATGGCCACCTCCTCAGCCAACTCCCGGTCAAGCCGGCTGAGGACCCAACGGGGGAACGGCGCTCCCCTGGGGCGGCGTACCCTACCTTCTGAGTCGGAGGCGGAGACCTCGAACCATATATATTTATGGTCCGAGAGCGTCTCCACCTCCTCCCTCACACGCCACCCCCCCAGACGTGCCGTGCGACGGCCGGCGATGCAAACGAAAGGTCCACTATGGACCCCCCGTTCCATCGCACGCACGTCTGCGCCGTCCCACGGTTGAGGAGGACCAGCCCGGCCTCGGCTGCCCACTCCTCAACCGCCCGCCCCCTTGGGTTCGTGTTCACCCCGCCCCAGGTCCTAGACTTGGCGTTGAAATCACCAAGCAAGACCACAGGGCGAGGTGCCAACCGCCTGACCGCCACCATCAGGGAATCGAGGAAGACCTCGAATTCCCTGAAGGCACGGTTGGGGGAGAAGTACACGCCCACAAGCGCGTACTTCCCCCAGGCGGCCGCCACGAACCCATCGCCCCTCTCCATCGCCGAGAGGGGCACCCGCGGACTGTGGATCGCCACCAAGCCCTCCCTGTCCCCTACCCAGCTGGGCACGTTGGGGACATGGTAGGGCTCCGCGACAATAGCCACATCCGCCCCCCACTCCGCCACTGTTTGGACCAACAGGTCCTGTGCAGCAGCGGAGTGGTTCAGGTTACCCTGGAGGCAGTTAATATGGGCCCTATCCATCAATGGTCCATATTAACTGCCTCCCCCTCGCGGGCAACCGGCCTTACCCCAGGTGCGGGGGTCCTCCCTTTCCCTTTTGTTGGGGGACGGCAGCTCGCCCCCCCCATGTGATGATCCGACGGGACCCCTCTGGCCAGGCATACAGCGCAACTCATCTTTTGAGCCGTACACTGGCCCGCCGTATGCCCTGCCACCCCGCACCTATAGCATAGGGAGGCCCTATCGACGTTCTCCGGGCAGAGTGGCCTGGTGTGCCCAAGCCCCATACACTTATAACAGCGCAGGGGCTTGTCGGGAAGCGGCACCACCCGCGCCACACTCCACCCTACCCGGAGCCTCCCTTCAGCTTTAATTCTCATTGCCGCCCCTATTGGAAGGGAGACGAATAGGTAAACAACCTGCCATGCTGAGACGGGCCCCTTCCTATCTTCTGTTCAGAGGGAGCTCGGTAAAAAGCAGCCCCCCTCTTTCCTCGCGCTAGCAATAATATACCATTCCTCTCCTTCTCTGCGGCCTGCTTTTGCAGCAAGACTTGCTCACAGAAGGAGGCCACAGTGTGCCAGACCCTCTCACAGCCGAGCATGGCTCTCACCACACTCGGCAGCGAAATATTTGTGTACCTGGCTGCGAAGAGGTTGCAGCCAAATGCGTATTAGACACAAAAGCGTCTTATTTTCTTAACCACTGGGAAGTGAATTATTTATTTTATAAACAAAGGAATGATTATATTTTTTTGAAAAAGATGTGAGTAATATTTTTGTAATTATTTAATTCATAAATTAGGTACATATAAAAATAGATTTTCATTAAAAACTTGATGGACATGGTAATCTCGTAGTCGGATGTCAAATAATACAGCAATACATTATTATTTAAATTATCCTTATTGTATGGAATCAATTCCAAGAGTCATCAAAATTATTACATTTAAACATTTCAGGATTCAGATTATGTTTACTATAAATTTTTGTTTTAAATTAGATGCGAAAGGCATGTGATGCGTCTATTTTACATGAATCGAAGTTATATTACGTTACTCTTTTCCGAGGACGTTTCATCTTACAGCAAGCCTTTAATTCTATAAATATGTAGAATCAGTCGCTGTGCAATATATTATAACTATCAGAAAATGCAAATGAGCTTATTATTTTATTAAAACAAACAAATTAGTTTTTAAAGTGAAAAATCATATCTGTTAATCTATTAATGTAAATAAAAACTGCTCCTTTTTCTTCGATTTCGATTTGCTAAAAGGTTTTATAATTTACCATAATGGAATGGATTGTTTATATGTAGAATGGTAAATGGTCTGAATCAATCGCGTTGAGTGCTTTTCAACAGAGCTTTATTGCCTGTGTAGTGACATTGACTGGGTGAACCACTGTTTGGGACTTTAACTAACGCACTTTTACCCTTTGATTTTATTTGATTTAAAAATGATAATAATTCAGGAAGTAAATATAATTTACTTTGATATAATATAACATACTATGTGTCCCCGTGGCTCCGCTTGCGAGATTTATAAAATTATAACCAGAGTTTTTTCTTTTAAACAAGTTTTAAATAATGTAAGTATAAGAAGAAACATAATGATAATTTTAAGATTTTTAAAATTATTCAGTTTACTTTAGTAATGTGCTTGTAGGCACTATTTAATCTAAAAAAAATATACTAAAACCTGACCAGATAACATATCTACGATTTTAAAAAATAATAATGTTAATCGGCTTAGTTCTCGTCAACCAATAAGTCAACCAATGGATAGAGGCACGGATAACATGGATGAAACTTTGTAAATAATTACTTATGTAAAATATTTACGGAGCTATATCACATTCATTGTCAACTAACTCACAACTCTAACGGTACAGCACTAGCCATAGAACATAAACTGATATAAATAACTTCAATTGTTTGCTGCCTTATTGTTAACTTTAATTACATTTTGAATTAATTTTGTAATTAAAACGGAAGCTAGAGCGCGCCGCGTGAAGTTTAAGTGGCTGGAAACGGATCGACCCAGGGCGAGGCGGGTAGTGCGCGGGGGCAACAGAGCTTTTAGATGCAATCTCTGAGTGGATTAATTAATTCTGAGGTGCCGGTTATCTCTGTTATCATTTAATAATGTTACGTACTTATTTTGCTTTTAAGTGAGAAGAAATCATCTTTATTTAGAAGGATTAGGAAAAACCTTAGCAAGGTTTAAATTTTATTTTTTTGACGTGAAAACTTCTTTACCGGCGTTGAGCGATTCTCGGTAATAGAAAAACTTATAGATTCGCGTCACCGATGCTATGAAGTCAGCCATCAACATGCTATAGTATGTCAAGTATAAAACGACGTTTAAGTGATGGCACTTTTGTGTTTCCACATCTAAAACATTTCAAATTATTATTCTGAATTGATTTTATTTTAAATTTGTTTCATTTTAAATTCGTTTACATTTTTTAAATTTTTTTTAGCTAATATTATAAATTTATTTTAAACTAGCTGTGTCCCGCAGCTCTGTCCGCGTTTTACATATTCTTCACTGCGTAATAAGTATAGTTTTTAACTATTCATTGGAAAATAATGATTTGAAGGTGCTCTTCATTATGAGATTTAATTTTTATACACGGAACCCTGATTATTTTCGAAAAACAAAGGTATCCTAAATTACGCGGAGTAACTTCAGCTATCTAACAAAAAAGTCCCGTTAAAATCGGTTCAGCCGTTCCGGTGATTACCAGGAACAAACAGACAGACAAAAATTTAAAAAAATTGTATTTTTGGTATATGTGTCGTATGAATATGAATATATTCATATGTATTGAGTAAAAAAATATTATTTTAACATTACAAACAGACACTTCAATTTTATTTATTAGTTGTTGATTGTTGTGTATTAAATTATTAAATACACAGAAATGAATGAATTATAATTTTATTTTGTGGAGCACAATGCTTGTATTATACAATATATATTTTTACAATTTTGACAATGATAAAAAAACAAAAAACATATTATTCTTATACAATAAAATATAAAGAGTTTTACTACAAAATAGTTTATGTATGTTAACATAAGTTGGGCCGGCCAAATGACCCTAATAGGTAGTTATAGCATTATTTAATGGAACTAATCAGTAGGCAGAACCACAACTTGAGATACAGCTCTAGTATGCAACTTTCCATCAGCTGTTTTTATCTCTATTATTCTAACCTTTTGATCTAAACCTTGAAAAACTTTTGAAATTCTACCCATGGGCCATTCAAGAGGTGGCACATTAGGATTACGCAGCAACACCAGCATATTTTCTTTAAGGTTCGGATATTCTTTACACCATTTAGTCCTTTTATTAAGCATTGATAAATATTCATTTGACCATGCTCTCCAAAAATGTTGCCGTATCTGTTCACATGATCTCCAAAGGCGAAGCCTGCTATCAGGGATCTGTGCCATGTCTTGCTCTGGATAACAAGTTGGAGCACAACCAATGAGAAAATGGCCTGGAGTTAAATAGCAATAGTCAGAAGTATTTTGAGATAAAGACACCAGTGACCGTGAATTTAGAATAGCCTCAATCTGACATAAAACTGTTTGATATTGTTCATAAGTAAATTTTTTAGCACCAATAACTCTTTTGAAATGAAATTTGGTTGATTTCACAGCAGACTCCCAGAGTCCACCATGATTTGGACTGTATGCTGGTATAAACTTAAATTGTATGCCTTTGACAGCAGCAAAATTTTTAATATTATTTGAAAATTCTAAATTATTATGTAAACGGTAAAGCTCACGTAATTTGTTATTAGCTCCCTTGAATGTTGAAGCATTATCACAATATATAATAGAAGGCAATCCCCTACGAGATATAAATCTTTTTAATGCTGATAGGAAAGCCTCTGTAGTTAGGTCTGAGACCATTTCTAAGTGAATAGCCTTTGTTACAAAACAAACAAACACGGAAACATATCCTTTTTTGATATAACACTTCGTCTTAATGATGACTGTTTTACTTCAAAAGGACCACAGTAGTCTACACCCACTTTTTCAAAGGCTCTTACAGGAGTAACTCTATCATGAGGCAGAGAGCCCATAAGCTGCTTAGACCCTTCAGCCTTGTATCTAACGCATACAGTGTATTTATGTAGAACATTTTTTATTTCACGTATGCCATTTATAATGTGGTATTTTTGCGACAAACTAAAATATAAAATTTTTGGTTCACCATGTAATAATGATAGGTGTTCATTTCTTATTATTATTCTAGTAAGATGACATTTGCTAGGCAGGATCACTGGAAACTTTTGAGCATAGGAAAGATCAGAGTTCTGTAATCTACCCCCTACACGGAGGAGACCTTCTCCATCAACAAAAGGATGCAACAATTTCAAATTTGTATTAATTATCTTGTCATGCTTTAAAACTTTTTTCTCTTTATGGAAATGAAAATTTTGAACAGCCTTTATTGCAATATTTAACGCGGTTTTAAATTCCTTTGCAGTAAAATTCCCAGAATTCATTACATTACGCCTGCATCTACCAATAAATCTTAAAACATAACATATAATTCTTTGTATCTTATAGATACTTGAACATTTTGTAAATATTGGAAGTAAATGTTCCTCCTCGTTATTTATAATGTGATTTATAACCGACATTATGAATGTGATTACAATGCATTGGAAGTTCAATAGTTGAACTATAAAAGCTACCGTTATTTTCACATAGTAAATAATCAGGACCATGCCACCATAACTTATTTTTTTGTGTAAATCAATAGGTTTAGCACCTCTTGTCAATATATCAGCTGGGTTTAATATGCCAGGTGTGTGACACCATGACATACCAACCGTTTTGTTAGTGATCTCTTTCACTCTATTGCCCACATACGGTGGTAATTTATTTAAATTAGAGTTTAGCCATCCCAAAACTATTTTAGAATCTGTAAATAAGTTAATTATTCTAATATTAGGTAATACTTTAGAAATTTTAAATATAAGCTTGGATAAAAGTAAAGCACCATTTAATTCAAGTTTTGGAATAGTTAATTTAGAATTTAAAGGAACAACCCTAGATTTAGAGCACAGCAGATATGCGTGATATTTACCAGCTATTTTAACTTGTACATAAATGCAACAGGCGTAAGCCTCTATTGAAGCATCACAATAACCATACAAAGCAGAATCATCTGCTTCCGAAAGATGCAAGTTACGAGGAATTATAATATCTTGCATTTGTGAAATTTCATTTTGGAAATTTGACCATACCTTATTTAATGCAGCAGGTAAAGGTGTATCCCATCCTAGGTTGTATTGCCAAATTTGTTGAAGCATAATCTTTGCTCTAATTGTGATAGGCCCCGCAAATCCTAAAGGGTCATAAAATCTACTAGTTGAGCTCAAAACACTTCTTTTTTGTTGGTATCTCAGGAGAAATTACAACACTCCCATTCATTTTGAAAACATCATCTCTAGTGTCATATACTAACCCTAAAGTTTTAATTACAGATTTATCTATGTTCAGATCACATTGAGAAAAACCTAATTTATTCTTGGGAATATCTGCTAGCAATTCAGTATTATTGGAACACCATTTATGTAGCTGGAAACTACCTAGACTCATTAACTGAACCAGTTCATTCTTTAATTGTACTGCCGATTCATAACTGGACGTCCCGCACAATATGTCATCAATATAGCTTGATGACAAGATAGCTTGACTTGCTAGAGGAAATGCATGCTCATGCCTTCTAGCTAATTCAATTAAACATCTTGTTGCTAGAAAAGCCGAACTCTTAAGCCCATAAGTTACTGTTTGAAGCTGCAAGCACTGTAGTGGTTGCTTTGGATTATCCCTCCACAATATATTTTGTAATACCCTATGTTGTGGGTGTATATTTATTTGACGATACATATGTCTAACATCACATATTAAAACATAATTAAAAGTACGAAGTTGAATCAAAATATCAAACAGTTGTTTTTGTACTACTGGTCCATTACACTGTATATCATTTAAACTAGGATAATCATGACCTTTGGCACTACCATCAAACACTACACGTAGCTTATTTGTAAGCTTATCATGGCGTATAACTGCATGATGTGGCAAAAAATATAATGGTTGAACATCAGGTGATTTGTCTTCGATATTAATTAATTTTGCATGATGTAAATTCAAATATTCTTGAATAAATTGCTTATAAAGCTTATAGTACAAAGGATCTTTATTAAAAAAAACGCCTTTCTAAATTATAATAACGTTGCAAAGCTATAGCAAACGAATTTGATGTATTTATGTCACTTGGACTCATTTTAAGTGGCAACATTACCTCAAAACGATTATTTTGTAAAGTTACTGACTCTTGAAACACCCTCTCACTGTGAGCATGTTCAGGTAATGACTCCAAGAAGACCTCTGGAACCTTTTCAGTTTCCCAAAATTTTTTAACAATGTGATCCAAATCAGTACTCTCTACTGCATGTAAACTAGTTACTACGTTACAACAAGGAAAGGAATCACCCGAGATGATGTATCCAAACTTTGTGTTGAGCATGATCGGATCAGATGGACCTCCTGAGATTTTCCCATCTTGCATCACTTTAAAGAATATATTTGCACCAAGCAGAAGATTGATCTCTGAAGGAGTGTTAAAATCATTATCAGCTAAATTTATATCTTTAGGTATAATAAAATTAGAAATATCAAATCTCTTTTGAGGTAAAGGAGTTGTAATTTCATTAACAATTGAACAAGTTGCATTAATTTTGAAATGCTGGGTTAAAGAATATATTGTAATATTTAAAGCCTTATTTATTTTATTTACCTTATCACCTAATGTGAGTATTTGCTTTTCTTGATAAAATTCCTGTAGACCCAATTTGTCAGCTAATTTTTTGGTGCAAAAAGATATTTGACTACCCGAGTCTACCAATCCTCGGACAACAATCCTGTTGCCGTCTACATCTGACACTAATACCTTTACTGTTGGCAATAAAACCTTGGTCTGAGGAACCTTATAAGAGTGAAGACTTACCACTGAGTTTTCATTATTATCATTCACCTTGTCTTCTAAATGAAGTAAAGTATTATGAGATTTTGACTTGCAAATATTGCACCTAAACTGATAGCGGCACTTCTGTGAATGTAAACCTAAGCATATGACACAATGCTTATTTTTATTGATATGATCAATCCTTTTTTCAATAGACATCAGGATAAATTTAGGACATTTAAATAATTTATGAGGTTCATTACAAACATCGCACCTTTTCGAAACAGATGACTGCTTGGGATCTATAACCCCTGCCAAGGATATACTCTTAGGCTTGGGTTTGCTATTAGGCATAGACATAGGACTAGCTTCTAGAGAAATTGCACGCTTATCTAGAAATTCTAATAATTCTGTTAAAGACGGCATAACAACAGCATAATCCTTTTCAGAATGAAACAGTCGAATTGTTAAAGGATCGAGTTTGCGTGTAATAATACATATTAAAATAGCATCCCATGCATCAATAGGTTGTTTTAAATTTTTAAGAGCTGCTAGCTGCTGTCTTACTCGTGTTGTTATTTCTCTTAATTGTTGAGCTGTTCCTCGTTGAATACATGGCATGTCTAGTAAAATACCAATATGAGTTGATATTAACAATGACAAATTACTATACCTTTTGGATAATAAATGCAAAGCAGACTCATATGACTCATTACTTACTGGTAAACCCTCAATAATTTGTAATGCTTCTCCCTTAACTAATGTTCGAAGATAGTATAATTTTTCTATTGATCTTAATTTAGTATCTTTATCAAT
The DNA here is from genome assembly GCA_014132275.2 of Samia ricini. Lineage (NCBI taxonomy): Eukaryota > Metazoa > Arthropoda > Insecta > Lepidoptera > Saturniidae > Samia > Samia ricini. The sequence continues at coordinate 23,954,876 of AP028159.1, read as the reverse complement.
GATAGCCATAAACAAGTCCATAAAAGGCTGAAAACCACTAATATCTCGTCCATCATACGGATTTATATGTATTGTTGGTAAATTTATTCTTTTACTTTGATTAGATTCTACTGGACCATTATTGCTTCTGTTCTTCAATTTTGATAGCAAACTGCATAAATGAAAATAGCGATCGTCCATAGAGCTCGACTCGTCGTCCTCTTCGTCCAGGCATAAGATCTGTAGTTGAATATCCTGTAACTTGTTATATTGTTCATGCAGGCAACGCTCGCGGGCGCGAAGCTCATCTATGTCGGCAGCTTGGATCTCGCAGTCTGCTAAATAAGTTTCAAGTCTTGTTAAAAAAGACTTGCACTGTCCTCGTGCAGCCCTCAACTTTTTCAATGTCTCTTGAGTAGACATTTTATTTATTTCAATAGTTTCCATATCAATCATCTAACATGATTGAAAATTGACACCTCAGCGAATTCCTTTTTTTTTTAGTTTAAGATGCCACACAACTTTCACTATAGATGGCGCAGCCGTAGCGTATTGAATAGCCGTTACGTAGCGCATCCAAAATGGCTGTTTGCTAATTGCAACTTACTTGTAGATATTTGTTTGAGGAAATGATGAGATTGAATAAGTGATGTATCTTGAAATGGCTCGTTGTCATTACACACGAGCTTGTTTGCACGAAATAGCTTCAGTATCGTGAGCGGGGTTATTACTCGACGCACACGTAGTTGATGAAGTATTTTTTTTTTTTTTTTGCACGATTTTCGGCACCAAATATGTAGATTGTTGTGTATTAAATTATTAAATACACAGAAATGAATGAATTATAATTTTATTTTGTGGAGCACAATGCTTGTATTATACAATATATATTTTTACAATTTTGACAATGATAAAAAACAAAAAACATATTATTCTTATACAATAAAATATATAAAGAGTTTTACTACAAAATAGTTTATGTATGTTAACATTAGTATAGATTGTATAGATGACGGGGCGGAGGGGATGGTGATATTTACTTATTAATCTTCGTTTTTGTGTACAAGATTATAGCAACTCTTACGTAAGCATGACGATTGGGGGGGGGGGGGGGGGTTAAGAGTATTACTTACCATTACTGAGAAGGGGTAGGGAGAGTCAAAATTTGGCTTACGTAATATTTCAATGGTACCCTTTGATACGGGATGAATCTCGGTACGTTCATTCAGTCTTCATAAATGCATGTTAGTTAAAAGTAATACTGAAAAACTGTTACATATTAATTATACCTCATAATGTTGCTTAATAATTTAATTAATAATGCGAATTACTGTATAGTTATTATAGCAATAAATAAACATTTATCGAAATAAATTAAAGGCTGAACCAGGTAACAGAATATATGTTGTTGGGCCAGCTATTACGGGCCAAAATGGTATTCCTTGCGGGCCGTTATTGGCCGCAGACCGTAATTTGTAGACCCCTGCGTTAGACCAATAATAATATGCGGGTTACATGTGCAAAGGGAATTATATTCTTGAGTTTTGATGTAGCTTGAGTTTTTGTAATAAGTCCAAGAAAACGGTTGTGTTGCGAATGAGAGTATTGATAGATTATGACATCTATAGGTAAGTACATCAAAAAAAGCCCTATTGTAAAAAAATCAAATTAAGAATCATCCAAATAGTAGTCTTTTAAAACAACCCACTTTTATATTAAGTGATGATGTGGCTGGTGGATTTAAAAATGGAACGTAGAATTAATAATATACCGGCTATTGCGATTACTTTCACGTTTATCCTGATCAAAGTGTGCTAGTTACCTTTTTGCGGCTGAGTGCCTTCAGCACTCGCTCCCAAAGCCACGGTGAAGCTGCAAAGGACCTTCCGGTCAACAGCGTTAGCTAGTTAGAAACAAAAAATAAACAAAACCTCATCAAAGTACTATAAACAAACATTGCAATTAGTGAATATTTTCATTATTTTATAGTCAATACACTACAAGACATCACTGCATCAGTTAAATGCAATTCCGTTTGGAATTATAGGATGACAATGATAGATTGAAGCAATGTTTATTTACTGGTAGATTGTTTGAAAGTTGTTCTCATTCGTATTCTAAAATTCGCCAGAGCTCTTCGCGTAAGAACACGAAAAAACCATGTTCCGAGTTAAGCTCATTTTTTAATACTGGCCTGGCTAGTTTCCAGTCAAAAAATTCAAAATTCTTTATTCAATTTATGCCCTGATAAGGCGATTATGGACGTCCAAATACACTTTTTCCATCCTATAATAACCTTTGGAAATGAAAACTTCCTGATCGAGAGGCCTGAACACGTTGAGAATTCGTCTCAAAGCATATGTAGATGCATGTTTATTTATGCTGGAAGCTACATTAGATCACCATTTGATATCCAACATTTACCTAGAAAAATAATAAATTAATGAATTAAACTATGGTAACATAACTTTTGCCTTCAATTCATAAATAAACGTTCCTTGTCATCATTTTTAGTTTTACATTTATTACCTTAATAATACATTTCTCTTAATTTCGTGGATGATAACAGCACATATTCTACACTTTGTTAACTAAAGTTCATTCATAATATATATTCATACTAGCTGTATGCCTGCGGTTGCGCAGGCGTTTCTTATATTCTTCACTGCATTTTTTTTATAAAGGAACCCATGTATTTTGTTTATTAAAGTAAAAACATTTCTCATAAATTCAAGCACTTTCCCATAAAACTGTACATTGAATCGGATTTCATTCAAGTTTTTATGATTTATAAACTTTTTTTTTTTTTCGCGGAACGCTAATTATTTTCGAAAATTAAAAATACCCTAAGTTACCCGGAGTAACTTCAGCTTTCTACCAAAAGAAGTCCCGCCAAAAGCCGTTCCGGAGATTAAAGATTGCAGTTTTTTGGTATAAGTATCGTGTATAGATTCATATATATTATTATTAGTAAATAATTATATACGCACGTAAGAAGTTGCAATTCATTGACGTAAAACTTCAGAGTGTTGTTTTTTTCTTGACGGTGTGCGCGCGCATCGTATGTTAACTAGCTAGCTTCAGGTTGTTGTTTTTTCGTGACGGGTTGCGCACGCATCGTAAAAATTTACTCTCATCATTTTTCCCTAACGCGCCAAAAGAAGTATAGCTTCAAAAATAATTTTGTCATTACAAACAGACACTTCAATTTCATTGATTATTATATATATAGATAATTTAGATTACGTTATATTAGTTGATTTGGTTGGGATAATTTACTGTTAAATTTTAAAATACGTAACTATATTGATGTGTCGATACTGACGCCAAATACCATAATTTATTACCGGATATTTATTAAAATCTGCAATAGGGTCTCATTAAAATTCGTGGAATCGACCGAATAGCATATGCGCAACAAATTATTAATGAATTGAATTTTTTACGTTTATACGTAGCAGCATGGCGCATTATCTGTTTGTACAGTGGTGCCGAGTACATAAACATATTGCTTTTGTTATAAACTATTCTATAACATATACTTGTAGGCACTGAGAACTTCTCAAATGGTATATTGTAATTTTCTTATTATTACAAAATATATATTCTTTCAGTTAAATGCATTAGCGCATTGAGATTACTCAATAATTGTGTACTGGCGTAGTGTTGATTTATACGCTGCCACTACGTCGTGAATAGAGGAAAACACGTAGTCACTGTACTAATGCGACTGTATGTTCGATATAACAATTATTAGATATTTACCATATCTATTTTCAAATAATATTATACTAGTTGGATTCTTGACACAGTAAATACATTAGGTAATGGTAATGTTGTTTAGCATAGCATTTTAAGGTTTCTTAAAAATGACTACATAGGTAAGTAGTTTTAGGTATTTATAAAACACAAAATATTTTAAATGGTATTTATTCATAAGTTACGTCAGACATTGTCTCCATGATGTAAAAGTTGACGATTATTTTATTAATAGCTGTTACACTTAACCTGGGTACAAGTTAATCTTATTAATTGGAACTGTGCACACGACGACCGTCATCATTATTAACTGATCATCGCCCACTGCTGAGCACAAGCCTTTCTTCTTGTACGCCACTCGTTTCGGCCCTGAGCTAGCCTCATCCAGGGTTGACTCCCAGTTTTTACGATATCATTCACCCGATTGGCCGTTTATCGCCACGTGACCACCATTCCGTCAACGTTTTATTCTACCTGCCATCACTCTGTCTAGCAATATGTCCTCTCCAATCCCATTTCAGTTTCGTGATTATCTTACTAACGTCGCGGACATCGACGTCGGATCTCGACATTTCTCACACATCTTGCAATCTAATACCAATCATGACATACTCCATGTCTCTCTGTGTCACTTATATTTTGTGAACAGCCTCAACTGTGAGCGTCCATGTCTCGGCATTATACGTCATTGTGGGCAAGACACATTGATTGTAGAGATGAGTTTTCAGGCATATGTGGAACAATAGCGACAAATGATTGCGAAATAATAACACAGCTCGTGAATTTCAAGTGATTTCAGAATGTGCCTAAATAGTTTTGTTAAAAAAGGCCATTACTTTATTAAAACGTAAAACAATTACTCTTATATAAATTATAGTATCAATAATGAGTATTGGATTTCACTTTAAAAATAATAGCAAAATTACAATGTCAAAACCTTGTGGTATTGAAAGACTAATTATAGCTTTTGTTACAATACTTCACCAATTTTTTTTAGTTTCCCTTGTTTGTGCCATTATAGTTGACCTTGACGCTTTTTTGTAACATGTGAATAAATAAATTATAGTGCACGTGCTCTGACCAAGCAGGTAGTTACAAATTTCGATAATTGATATATTGAAGGTTTATGTGCCTACATACATCAATATCGTGTTAAATGTTTCATAAGGTGCCTGGGCATCACCTGGTGTGACGAAAATAACAAATTCAGAACGCTTTTCAAAACAACACTCAGCTTGCGCTACATTATGCATGAAGCACTCCATTTGCTGATCCGCTCAGGAGTCCCGCTCGCGGCTCGTTAAGCGCTTACATTAGCTACAAACACTTATTGATTTTGAGAGATTGATGTAATTTGTTACAAAAGAATAAAAAGTACCTACTTAAAGATACTTCTTGTAATGCAATATTAGATTAAGTTTTTGCTACTGTTTTCTATATTTGTATCAAGATTTTAAAAAATACTAATAGTAAAAACACGTGGGTTGTGTAGACTTGTGTGTTTTTATCTAATAACATTATTTTTTTTTGGTTAATTCATAGTGCTATAAATGTGTTTAAAATAAAATAATAAAAGAATGAAACAATACGTGTAAACATTTTCTCAAAAATAGTCTCTTTATTCATGAAATAACTAAATAATACAACACCAAATTAAAGTAAAAATTATTACTATTACCATAGATAAATTATTATATTATATAGTATATACTATTACCTAAAAAACTATAAATAATGAATGCTGTTCAGATCGCCGCCAGATGGGAAGATTACCAGAAGGCTGGCCATATTGCCATGTTGGATGGTAATGCTTATTATATGCTGTGCCAAATATTGACCCACCCTCAGACCCCAGACCCCGACCCCAAACGGTTCAAATATGCAACCCTCACCAAGGGCAGCATATTTGCGAAGCTTGAGATCCTCCGCTGATGTAGCTACTGCGCCGGCCTTCAAAGAGGTAACTGGAAGATGAGACGGTGTTAAAGTAACGACGCAAGTACCATCCCATATCAAAGATTGACACATCTTCCAAGGCATAAGCGTATTCCCATCGGGTCTTTTGCCATCGTCACGCACTAATACCAATAGGTTAAAAAGGTAATAGGTTGTTATAGATTCTCAAATACATTTTATTTTAAACATTAATATGTTTGATATACGTCTTTACATTACAAGTGTTCATTCATTAGGGTTCTTTGTTTTACGTAGCGCAGAATGCATTTGATCTTGGAAATGAAATCTTAAGAGAAGCTGCCAAACTGGACTTACGTAATGGATAGTGGGAATATTTATATTGTAATTTAATATGAAAAAAATGTATGATGTCAAAGATAGAAACGGTAAATTAATTGAAATATACAATAGAGAATGCTGTGAAATAAAAACAAAAATGGATTCCTTTATGTAAAAAAAATAAGATATCCGTTCGCTTGGTCTGAAGAAAAAAAACCTGACACCTCCACTACTATCGTAACAAAGTGTGGGATACATTAGTGGAGTGGAAAAGTTAAAAAGCTTAAATGTATCTTCGGCGAGGCTAAAAGTGTCTGACAAAAGTTCGACTTCCATTTTAAAAAGCTCCATTACAAAACATCGAGATTCGCTTCCGCTATGTCGCCGCGAGCGCGCGAACTGACGAGAGCTTCACTAGACAGAATTCAACTCTATAACTTTTCAATTTATTTTGCATGAGATTGTAGTAATTATTTATTTACGATATTAATTTTTTAACTGCTTTTACAGAGCAATCGTTTACGATAGACGAGCTAAGCATTTACGCTGGGAATTGCATCTGGCAGCTTACACAAAGTACCAAGCTAGCATCTGTTAATTCATCCCTTTAGGGGTATATTTTTGAAAATTGCTGATATAACTGTTCATTTGATTTTACGTAGAAGTACGGATATTAAATTTCGCTCTTCTTAGTTTAAAAATGAAGGACTTTCATACAACGGTTTATCTCTATTTCAAATTTTCAAAAATCGTTTCTTAGTGGAGGCACACATCATAACAGGTATATCTATTTCCACAATTTCAAGTATGTGGGCTAAGCGGTTTAGGCTCTACGTTGATGAATCAGTCAATCAGGACATATTACTATAAAGCATTTTATAGTCGTGATTGGTCAAATTATCATATACTATGCTTATATGTGTCTATGATTAAGTAACAGAAGCATTGATTTCATTTCAAAATATAGTTATAATAATTGCTATATCGTTCGAAAAATAGGATTAATTCAAATCAACCGGGTAGTGTAATCATAGCACCCGACGCTCAGCCCTGCGCGACACTAAACTTGAATTTGTTATGTGTACAGTAGGATATTTATACTACGTCCAATATTAATAGATCCATTGGTTCATAAATTTTATTATTATTTACTATTATTCACTATAATTACTTATTCCTAAATGCTGTGTTTCAATATATCATTAAATAGCATCATACTATGGTTAATAATAATGACAGTAAGAAAATTTAAGAGATTAGAATGACATGTAGTCGATAGTAATTCTCATAACGACTTTATTACAATTAATCTGCGATAATGTCATTTTAAACAATTGGGGCATGGTTTAAAAGCCATTTGAATTAATGTTGTATATGAAAATATATGTACATAGTAAAACTATAGTAACTAAACTAAACTAAGTATATAGTAAACCTAAACTGTTCGTCCTGGTAGTCGAAATATTTTTTTTAAAATAAAAATCATAATATTGTTCGATTGATTTTGTTATTGTTAATTTACTTACTTTAACGATAAGCATAATTATATTAAATTTTAATTATAGTAAGTCTATATCAGATTAGCGCCAGATAAGATTGTGGTCAAACTTAATAGGTTTTACTATTAAGAAGTTGAATTAAGGAATGGTCATTTAATTCAATAGAAAAATATTTATGAAACATAAAATAAAAAAATGATAACTATCACAAAGTATCAAGACTAATTTGTCGACATAGCTAAAGTCTTGTACTCGAACGAGCACCTTCACACAGAGAAAAGTATGTTGAATTTGAGAAGAGTTGTAAGGCTTTGGCTCTGAGATAGTGCTTTTAGGCTCTAACCCCGAGGGTGATGCAGTGGGTTCGAGAATCTCCTTAAAATGTTTTCAGTTCACTTATGTATTATGGGAATACATTACCCCAGCCTCCGGGTTACCCCTCTCTCACACACTTATTTTTAAGATAAAATTGAAGTGACGTAAAGCTTTCACTTTTCTCTTGTGAGTATCTTCACTTAAATTACATTTTATTGGAAATATGAGACATCTATTATATTGTGTCACATCGTCATAATAAATTAAACCAAACGTTATGAACATAATATGTTCTGAATTCGAAAAAGTTAAGTAAACCGGAATAAGAAAATACTAACGGAGGGAATGTGAAACTGAAGTTACATGTAGTTAACCTAATCCTACTGAAGCACATAGTTTACGTTTTAAAAATTAGTTACATAAACACAATTAGGAAATGATCACAAATATGTCGACGTCTATCTCAATTAAGTGTTAGTAGTAGTTATTTAGTAAATTTATCTTCAATGCACGTAGCGTTTTGCGTCCATACTTACTAATAATCACTTAGCTTAATTGCGGCCGTTAATTACCGCCGATCTCAACGGTTCAAATTACGTACTCTAAAACGCATTAGCAGCTGACAGTTGGAGATTATCCGTCTAAGCGGCGACGGACGGACCGCCCCGCCGCCCCCGCGTCCTCCTGCTCCGGGACCATTCCACTAATGAAATTTAATGAGCCTTAATTGTTGACGACTTAATGCAGGAACTGTAAGATAAGTGCTTACGCCCATCGCGGAGTGGCTAAAACAAAATAAGACTGCTCAGTATTATTAAAGTGCTTTTCCATTTACGCAATTATCTCTCTATTTCATCCATTACTTTTTTGTTATTAATATTGCATTTATTAAAGAAAGAACAGTGCTGGATCTATGGAAAAATGTAATAAATATTAACAATAACAACTATTTTCATTACATCTTATTTAAAAATCGCCACTAGAAAATATTATAACAGTGTATGAAAACAAAGCCCAATGGTAATGTTGCTAGTTCATTATTAACTGATTAGAGGCGACTGAGTGGTGTCATCTTAGAACGTTCCAATTACGAGTAACGGGGGGACGGGTCGAGGGGCAGAGTAAACCGGGGTGTGAATGATCCATTTCGAAAACTAATTTAGAGTTGGCAACTAAACAAAGAGCACTCCTCGCAGATAATAATTAACGCTTGCGGTAAAGTTCCACTTAGTCCGTACTTATTGGCAGACCCCACTATTTCATTGGTAAAGTTAATTAAATGTTTTTCTGATGCGTACCTAGTAATTAAAGTTGATTAATACCACATATGTACGTGGTAATTACTTTTGAAAACGTTAAAACTGCTTTGTGATTATGTTTTTATTTCACTCAATATTATCAACTGTTGATGTACGTTGTACCATAATAACAGAAAAAATACTAGCACGCCACTAGGACAGGGGAATATTCGGCGCAACACCAAAATCAAACTTGTGAGGTCATTACTGTTCTTCCAAATTGTTTATGATAATTCCCGTTATAAAAATCGCAGAAAAGAATCACAAGTCGTGTATTGTTTACGATACATTTAATGCATTTAAATGCTTTGCACATTATTAACGATTATTATTATAAACGGATAGAATGTATCAATGAACTATCTATTTCCTACCACTATAGCAAATGATGGGAATACCTTTAATTTGTGCTCTTATTTTAACATTTATTTTTAGAATAAATTAATGCTTAACTGGGAATGCTGCCTTTTGGAACGTTTCTAGACTGATACGTTATTTTTATTAATTATTTTAAAACTGTCTTCAGCGTGATGTAGATTGATTTTAATGAAACAAAAAAAACTATTTTTCAAAATCTTCTTTATAACATATCATTTAATTTTCATAAAATAATCCGATGTAAGTAACGTTTTAACCAAAATATTACTGTATACTTTTCATGTCAGTTAACATTGTGTATACTCTGTTATCAGAGTTAATAACGCTTTAAGAATATTCAGTCTAAGAGACCATGTACCCTCTATCTATAGATAGTACTACTTATATCCATAGATAGTAATATAGTAAAGTGAATGTCTCTGTCCTTCTGACTGTTTGTGCTGCCATCCGACCGTTGTCCAGATAAAAGCTTCTCCATAGCACGAAAAAGCACTCACTCGAAATATTGATTTGTTATTTTTCGTTCCGAAATAGTAAGATACATAATATGTATCTTAGCTTACGTATTATTATTCCGAAAATAGATATGCAGAATGGTAGCTTACGTATAAACTTAAAATAAAATTGTCTAACTTTGATTGGTATAAAAAAATCTTTACCAATGGTTATTATTAATGGTTATTTTTTTAATTTTGTTAGGAGCTTTTATTTAAAATAACATATCAACTCCATTGTACCCCATTCTATATAAGTTCTGATCAAGGGGATTGTTGGTGGCTTAATATTACTAGATTAAATACTTTTTAGGTCTCATTTGAAGATGGTTCTGCTAGTATACTTTGACAAATTACTAAGTTTTGTTTTTTAAATTTAGATTGTTCCACAACAATTCTCTTTGAGTTCTATTTTTGGCAAACTCCATCAGTAAGTGATGTACATCATCTACTTTCCCACATATATCACAATTTGGGATTCTTTTTTCTTTATGAAATGTACGAACCTTCCTAATGGATAGTGCCCCGTGCGAAGTCTTAAACCTATCTTAATATAGTTTCTACTTTTTTTTTATACGTAATAGGCTCAGTGCTTTGACCACAATCTTACGATGTTAAGTGACGATATGGTCCAGGATGGTAAACACACTAAGCCTAGAGGTACTGGATCTCAAGTGATGATGCCGGAACACACCTATTGGTATTTGGCGACAGGTTTTCAAAATTGAGGGTGGTAGCTACCCAGGCGGGCATCATTAGAAAATGCCCTACCACCATGCTATGGCTTCCTCACGATGTTTTCCTTCACCGAAAGCTCAGGCTGATTTTAGAGTTGGATAGGTGGGGATCGAAACCCTGTCGATTGACGCGGAACCCGCCGCACTACTCGCTCCGTTATCATCGCTTAAATTATGCTTTAAAATCCAGTGTTATCAAAATGTTATTATTAATAATATACATCCAAACCTAGCAACACTAACGCCGGTAACCGTCTGACTCTAAATCCTAATTAACTGCTTGATTAGATGTGGAATAAAAAGCTCGTAATCTTAATTGGTTTTTTTAATCAAAGCTCTCTGAGCGTCGAAGGAATTCTTCTACGAAGATATTTCTGAACGTGATATTTGTTATTTTTTTATTTCGTTCACGTCGATTTAATAGATGTTTTTTTAAATAGATAGCTTATAATTCATAATATTATTTAATTTAAAAGGATATACAGTAAAGAACGCGAGAGTTGTAGATGTGTACCTACAGAAACTGTACGTGTAAATCGTTTTTCTTTTTCGTGTATGTCTATGTGTATGTATTTTGATTCTCCAATATAACTTATAATTGAGCTTCTTAGATAACTTTTAATATGGAGTAGGTATTTACCCAACATTTTTACATATAACACCAGTTTACTTATTTAAAGTTATATTAGTAACTAGAATTTATTTATTGAAAAATTTGATATTATGGAATATGTATAATATTATAAAAAAATCTGTATGACTGACATTTATTAACACAATAGAATTTTTTTTTTTAAGTATATAAATAATTATTAGAGATAGGATAGATGGAGAATGGAGTTGCAGTATGCTGTAAGTAGGTACAATAAAGCTCTCGGTACATTATGGTTACGCCAGTGCATTGTGCCGTTAGTGAGATAACGAGAACCACTGGCCGGTAGCAACCCCCTTACACATAATTTATACCGTCCGAGCTCGTTAAAAACTTATAAAGACGCACATTGTTAGTGCGGCCAATATTCGCGGTTATCCGGGGATATATGAGCGCCCTAACGACTCGTCTCACACAAGCTATTGCGCGAACGACCCTCTTCTACATGCTATACGAAATTGAACTTTCCGCATCTTTGATATAATAATAACACACGTTTTAATTCTATGATTGCACAAATGTGTGCCAGTTTCTTTTAAAATGTATTAATTTAATAAAGCCGCCTGTATATTTAGGATTATATACATGGCTTATATAAATATAGCTAATGTAAATGAATGGATGATCCATTCATTAAACCGAAAGACGTCCACAGCTGGGCATAGGTCTCTTCCAAAGATTTTCATGATGACCGGTCTTGCTCCAAATCTCATCCAGCGGATTCCCACGATCTTTGCCAGGTCATCGGTCTCCCTTGTGGGGGCTTAGCCACACTGCGTCTTCCGGTCCTTGGTAACCGGTATTCGAGAACTCGTTGGCCCCATCGGGCATCGGTTTCACGAGCAATGTGCCCAGCTCACTGACACTTAAGTTTAACAATTCTTCTGGCAATGTCGGTTACTTTGGTTATTCTGCGGATCCCCTTATTTCTGATTCGATCACGCAGCACACACTGGTCGAAGACTTTCGTGTTGAAATACTGCGGTAAACATGAAAATTGATATGTTTAATAAATTCTCGTACTATTGAAACAATTTACTTTGGACAATCTATTTCTAGCTTAACGAGTAGGTAAATAAATAATAGCTTGTATAAAAAATTAGGAGCAATTCCCGTACTAACTCATTGTTAGTAATAAAGAACTGTCGCGTAATGGAAAACCCGTGTGCTGATGCAATCTGCCGCGAAGCTTTTAGGCCATTCGACCGAGCTTCATTTTTAACTTTACCGTGTAGGCATGGAACTATTTATAATTACTAGGTAATTTACTTACTGGTAGTTTTTATTTATATACATTCAAAATACTAACAGATGGCCGCTATTCCGCCTGTAAGAAAATCCTTTGTTGTTCGGTAAATATTACATGTTTTATCGGCATTAAAGATGGACTACTTTTATTGACCTTTCTAATTGGCATATTACTTACCGTATTAGTCATTGCGGTAGTATTTATGTTTAATCTTCTATTATAAAGTTATATGTATTTACATTATAACGTGTTCTTTCTACAATATAAGTTCGTACTGTGAGGTTTTTAATTTTAAAATATCGTAGACCACATGGTCTACATAGACATGATAATAAAACGGTTTGCCGTCAACGCTCTGGTTTTTATTTATACAAAAGTGACTACATTTTCTTTTTGAACAAGTTATCATTGCAAAGTTTTGTTGTTTTAAAATTTGCCTTGCCCAACGTCTAACGTGTTCGTTGTAATATCACGATAGATCGAAACTGAGTAGGCTTAGTTAATAGTACTGTTTTCTTGGGTATTACAGTTGATGATACATTACAATGGGGTCCTCCACTCATAAAAACTTTTGGAGGAAGGTTTGGTTCCGCTGTATTCCGCTGTATTAGTACGATTCGTCAGTTAACTGATATCGCTACTGCTATATTAGTCTACTTTGGTTACTTTCATAGCTTGATGTCTTATGGTATTTTGCTGTTCGGAACAGCAGCTGAAGTTGATACTTTATTTATTTATATAATATGGGACCCCGCGAATCACTTAAAAACCAGTTTACGGAATGTAGTATTTTAACCGTTCCCTCCCAATATATTCTTGATAATTTACTGTATGTCCTCAAAAATTTAGATAAACTTGAATTTGTGAACGATCAGCATAATTTTAATACAAATAATCAACATAAATTAACAGTTTCATGTTTTAGACTTAGGAAAACTTATAAGAGTTTTCTATGAAATAGTTTTAGGTTTTACATTATCGCTTTACCAGACAACAAGATCAAGCACCATGTCAAGCAAGTTTTAATTTGCAAAGATTAATATAGAGTGGATTACTAACGAAACAATGGTGATGTGTGGAAGTGACAGCTTTCTCTGTACATCTACAAATAAACTTTGTAACTATTATAGAAGTAAAGTTCCAAAAAACATGTAGAAAAAAACCAGATCGAGTTTTTTTTGCCGGTTCTTCTCGATGACTGAATTGTTTTCCGAACCGGTGGTAGTGTTTTAACGTTCATAAGCACCTTATCAGGGCCTAATTTCAATAAAGTTTTTTTGAATTTTGAATTTTATTTACTGACGTAAATATTATATACGTGTAAGAAATTACCGACAAATATAAAGTAAAATATTATTTTTATAACTTATTAATATTTCATTATGATTATAGTGGTATACGTAAAGAAAATTTCAATTAACCTAAGAGGTCATGGGTCAATAATATACACTATAGTAAATTATTTGTTCTTGGTTAAGTTCATGCATAAATATTGGTTAGGTTATGAATATAGTGCGGAGGTTCTCGCTGCCGTGTACCGGTACTCGGCAGCGAGGAGGGATGGTGGTGGGCTCCGCTTACATCCAGCAGAGATCAGGAGGGTTAGGCTGGAAAGGAGAGAGGAGGAAATGGTCAGGTGGGAGGAGGACCTGGCGGATGCGCGCTATGGGCGACCAACCATAGACGCCATCCGCCCGGTCCTCCGGGAGTGGATGGGGAGAAGGCACGGCTCCCTCAGCTTTAGGCTTGTGCAGATACTATCCGGGCATGGTTGCTTCGGGTGGTATCTGCACAAGATAGCCAGGAGGGAGCCGTCGGCGGTGTGCCACCACTGCGGCGCGGCGGAGGACACGGCGCACCACACCTTTGCTGAGTGCGCCGCGTGAGAGGTGCCGCGCCGCGAAGTGGTGGCGGTGGTGGGGGAGGACCTCTCGCTGCCGACCGTTGTTAGAGCCATGGTCGGCAGCGAGGAGGTCTGGAGGGTCGTCGCCTCCGTCTGCGAAAACATCCTAATGCAGAAGGAGGCTGACGAAAGGCTGATGGAGGAAGACCCGCTGGCGCACCCTCAGCGGAGGAGGAGGCCGAGAGGGCGGTGGGCCCGTTATGTCCGGGGCTTCCTACGGTTGTAGGGGCCCCGGGGTGGGTTGTTGGTGGTTTTGTGGTTGTTTTGTGTTTGTTGATGTTGTTTGTTTGTGTTTTTGTTGGTGTCTTCATCTGTCCCCTCTCTTTCTCTTCCTGGGTATCCCTCTCCTCTCTACGTCTTGTCGTTGGAGACAAGACGAGTGAAGGAGAGGGACTCAGAATTTTCTTCTTCAGTGGCGGGCTTCTTCCCCTATTTCTTTTGCCCGCCACTGAACTGTCCCAAGTTTTCACCTTTATTGGGGGCAGGAAATATATCCTGCCCCCCCCGGCGGACTGACCTATCTAGGTCATACCTCCTACGAGAGGTGGGCGAAGAGGTGGGGTTGAGAAGTGTGTACACTCCCCCATCCCCGCTGGGCCATTGCACGACGAGGCCCGGTGGGTTCGCTGCAGGGGGCGACGCGGTGCTTGCAAAAGCCTTCCCGTGTCGCCCCCATCCCAAATGCAGCGGACGGCCCCGGGGGCTTTTAGTGGGTAGTTCCGGGCGATTCTCGCCCGGGTGAGTCCCACACTGGCACGGAGCTCGTCACTCCGTGCCCCCTTATCTATTGTATTTGGGGGACTCGGATCCCACAAATACAATAGATAAGGGTAGTGCGTAAATGCATTTCCCACGTCACAAAAAAAAAAAAAAAGGTTATGAATATAGTGACGAATCTAGTAAATAATCTATACCCATTAGTGGAGTTAAGACCGGCTAATACATACATACATACATACATACACGCTCATCGTCACGCTTTTCTCCCGTGGGGGTAGGCAGAGATTACGTCCTTCCATTTGCTACGATCTTGACACACCTCTTTCGTTTCCTCTACTTTCATGAGCGCTTTCATAGATGCTCGTTGGTTATGAGTACTTTTTACCTGGCCTTTATTTCACACATGATTGATTTGGTCTAGATAGGTTCGCCTAGGTTGACCCTTACCGACTTGCCCATTCACCCTCTCCTTATAAATTAATTTCGTTAATCTTCTCTCATCCATCCTCTCTACATGCCCAAACCAACTAAGCATACCTTTCTCTATTTTGGTCACCACATGCTCTACCACACCACAGCATTCCCTTATCATACTATTCCTGACTTTGTCAATCATCTTTACTCCAGCTATACTTCTCAGACTTCTCATTTCCACCGCGTTAATCTTACTTTCATGCTTCTTCTGCCAAACCCAGCATTCACTACCATACCTAAGTGTAGGGACCAGAACTCCTCGATGCACAGCCAAACGCGCCTTTTCAGCCACTTTCTGGCTGCACATGAAGTTACGCAGGGCCCCATTCACTCTATTCCCTAACAAAACTCTTCGCTCAATATCATTGTCACACTTTCCATCTCTCGTAACCTTTGATCCCAAGTACACAAACTCTTTCACTTGTTCCACTCTTTCACCGGCTAATAACAATAATTATAATGTTTTGTGTTGTGTGCTATTGTTTATTGTGACGTTTTAAATTAGGTTCACTATTTTAGATGAGTAATCTGACTGATTTAATATAGAGAGAACTTATCTATTCAATTTATAAAGAATAAGTATTAACGCTCAGATTTAAATGAAATATTACTTTAATTCAAACAAGTTTCATTTTTACTATACTTTATAAATTAATGCTGTACCGAAGCTAATAAGAATATAGACGTAGGTAGAGTCTACTTTACGGGCATGTCTTTTATAAAATAAAAATTATTTATAAAAAACAACTTTATTTCAAACTAAAATATGAAATGATAACAAGAGCTTGTGATTAGAATTAGTTATATAGTATAGCCACTGGTAATTACTACTTAAAATTATGATTCTAAAAATTTACTATGCGCAAAGTTGTCAAAGTCAAAAATTAAACCATTTTTTCTTAGGAACCTTTCAAATATTACATAAGCTTAATTTTGGAGGTTTTTACCAGCTTGTCAGCAATAGTAAGCTAAGTTCTTACGCCTCCCTCATAATTGCGAAAGCATTAGCATAATTAATAATTAAATATATCTACGTAATTGCCATTCCGAATCGTCGAATTAAACTCGGCTGGGCCGCGTTCGGGAAGCTACGCAGAATCTTCTCGTCCAGAATACCACAGTGTCTCAAGACGAAAGTCATCGATCAGTGTGTGTTGCCAGTGATGACATACGGCATTGAGATGTGCTCGCTCTCAATGGGGCTAATAACAAAGTACAAAGTTGCTCAAACGGCAATGGAGAGGGCTATGCTTGGAGTTTATTGAAGCGAAGATGGCTTAGTTTGTAGCGCGGTCGGATTTCCCGTTAATGGACGCGTTTTAAAATCCACGTCTCCAACTCTAAAACCAGCCCGAGCTTTCGGGGAAGGAAAACATCGTGAGGAATCTATAGCTTGGTGATAGGGCATTTTAAAACAATGCTTGCCTGGGTAGCTACCACTCTTAAGTTTGAAAAACTGTCGCCAAATACCGATAGGTGTGTTCTGCCAGCATTACTTGAGAACCTGTATCTCTAGGCATAGTATGTTTACCATCATGGACCACATCGTCACTTAACATCGGGTGATATTGTGGTCAAAGCACTCAGCCTATACCGTGTGATCTAATCAGGAATGAGGAGATCTGCAGAAGAACCAAAGTAACTGATATTTCTCGAAGACTTTCTGAACTTAGGTGCAGTTGGCTGGGCAAATTGCTCGTAAAATCGATGCCCAGTGGATTCTCGAATGGCTACCGCGCATACCACGTAGCGTGGGTAGACGCCCCACAAGGTGGACCGACGACTTGTCGAAAGTTCCGGTAATCCGCTGAATGCGGGTGGCGCAAGAACGGTCGTTGTGGAGTTCATTGAAGGAGACCTATGTTCAGCAGTGGGCATTTCGGTTGAATAGAATGGAATGGAATTGCCATTTAGATCTCCCCGTCTCCCATACCATCAGTAATAAACAAAGCATAGACACCTTCCTCATTGTTGCTTACGTAATAATAGAATGGCCCCTAATTGATATTATTGAGTGATTCTGTTAGATACTAATAAAGTGCTGGAAACTTTATTAAAAAGTTTAATTGCCGGCAGCTTTGTTGACTGTTTGAGACACATTGTAAGTGGACACAACGCAGTAGATACGGGACTGTAAAGTCGCTCTTGTTAGGCACTGGACGCGAGCCGCACGGATCACAGACTTGTGCTCGCTCGGCTAAACACAAATCAACAGCGATTCTCCATTTGTTAGACACGGGAATGTAATTATGGCCGGAACACTTTGCGGGGTGGGCCCTGCAATGCGCGGGGGCCTCCGTCATTCAAGCTTTTAGTTTGCTGCTCGACGAATATCGTTACGTTCGTATTGGGGTATTTATTATGATATATATCTATCCATTAATTATTTTGTGTTATAGTATGATTAATATCGTAAATCTGCTATGGATAAAACATTTTAAAAAGCGTTAGTAGTCGTGTGATATAATTCAAAGAATTTTATTAACTGAACTATTGTACGTAACTGCATGCATAATTATATATGCTCACAACAAAATAAAGAAAATAAACAACCTGGTACCTGGTAAAACAGTCCTGGTAAAAAAACGCTGTAATGAATTTAAAAGTATTGTTAAGAAAGCGTAAATAAGTTGAGCTTAATGTGTCCGCTGTATCGGTGCCGTGATACGAGTTAAATAAAATTAATAAACTTGCAGCAGACCCCCAGCTTTATTAAAAAACACTCATTAAAGCAAAGGAAAAGTAGGTGAAGTCGCCGGCGGGGACAGAGCCGCTAATTGCGCCGCCTTTATTGCTCAAATAAAGTTTTAGTAGGGGAACACAAGTTTTAATTAAAAATGTGAGAATAGTTTTAATAAAGGACGGGCTCGGTGCACGTATATTGCAAAACTTTGAGCGATGTATTTAGCATACAAGATGTCCGGTGGTATCGCATCTTTTATGCGACTGCATTTTTCCGGAACTTCGCTATTTGCAGTAACAGAATAGTTTCCGTCTTACAGTAGAATCTGTACACAATAAGTGTAATAGAGCGTCTACAAGTGTAATCTTATCTCATTAACCCCTTGAGCACTTACCTGGCGTTTACGCCAGCTTTCCATTGTCTTCCTATTATCTTATTTTTATGGGTACTCGACACCTTAAGGAAGTCAATAAAATATTCACTTATTTTTTATTATGATTTACATCATATCACAAACTTTTACACCGTATAGGTGAGGGCATTTCATATCAATAAAATGACAAATGGCACGAATAACAAGAGAAACTAATAATGCTAGTGATTTACGCCCGCCCTTGTTATTACGACTCATGTGAAATGTAATTTCGGCGTACTGCGTGTGTATAGAGTCGGGTACACACACATGAGAGACGGGCGAGTGTGCAATACGTTTAATAAAGGAGGGACGCGGAGTAAATCCTTCAATTTCGCCGGCACACAACGGCGTATTCTCGTTAACCGTGGCAATAAGTTAAACGGGTGGGCCGGCTCTGTTGCCCGCGCCACCGCGCCGGCCGTCGTGCCCGCGCCCGCGCCTTCTCCATCCGTTCCAGGAAATTAAAAAGATCTTGAGCCGCTGCGACCACCACAAGTTTCATTTCTTCATCATTTATGTACAATTTTAACCAATATTTGCATGATCACTTATACATAAGTCATACGGACAAATTAAAATGTGCAGCTTCAACTCATTCACGCGAAGCAAATGTGTCACTTTAGTGTTTGTTAAACGTATGCAATATTTATATGAATAAATACAATAAATTAATGTATATTTATTGTTCAGTTAAAGAATAAAGACATTGGCATACTGACTCCAATAAGGTTCGACTGCAGTCCTAATTATTAAACGTTCGATGAAAGTGTAATCCGAGGTTCGCCGGATCCGGGACGTAATTAAACGGCGCAGGCGAAGAGTGATTTATTAATAGAAAAGCTGGAGCCGTAATGAAATACTGGGCGAACAATGGTGGTGAGGGCGGGCGGTCTGTGGAAATTAAATTCTCAGAGACGGTGCACGTACACCGGACATACACTTGCCGATTCTTTGTGGATCACCAACGATCGACTGTTTCTTAATAATTTACGCAGCACCGACTCGCTCGTGGCGACATAGTGTCGGAGACCGCAACAACCGGAGCTCTGGAACGGCCGGCTTTCCTATTAGGGAGGACGTATAGGGGCGTATAAATTTGTCGGCGAGGGAATGTAAAGAAGATTGGTTTCCTACTCGAACGGGTGTTGAGAAAAGGGGTGAAATTGAATTTAGGCCGGAATGTACTATTAAGGTTGTGTTTGTGATATTTGTTACCTGTGTAGCGATAGCGATGAGACGTGATAGTTTTACTTCATTCTCTAATATTATGGATTACTTGATATTTTAACAAATTAACAATGCTTCATTTTCATTGCACCTTTGTGAAGACAAGTACTATTTGTCATTAATTTTCAATCTATACAACGTAAATAAATGCAGAAGGATAATCTAAATTATAATTTGTTAACTATATTGCTATAACTATAGCTAAAGTTTTGAATAGTATGTCTTGTAATAAATATAAATCAGTTTTACCGTTCTCAAAATTCTCTTAAAATGTCATTCTTTGTAAAATTTCAATAAGGGTCTACTAACGCTGGATCCTTTCTGTTTAGTTGCGTAACCTTAATTACACTTAAAAGCTGTTAGAGTATACTTTTTCAATTAGAGTATTAAAGTGTTCCGACCCTGTCATTATATTAGAGTGTTGTTCCACTCCACCCTAGGTTGAGGCGTCCGCCCTCGGCCCGCTATTGCGCCAACCTCCCGCTTCACTCATTCGGGCCGCGTCGGCTCACTTCGCCGCGAGACCTCTTTCCGGTTGGATGTGTTGAATTACCTCTCACGAAATTCAAACTTTACACGAAGTGCGAACGTTCCTCGGATAGAAGAAAAGGATTGCTTTCTTCCGTTTAAGCAAAAGTCTAATAATTAATTTTATTATCTGATTCCATCATTCAGACCCGGTTATCCTTTTATTTGAACTATTTCATTAAAGAGAAAATTTATGATTTAGTGTTCTATTGTTTTTGTCTGTGATTAGAAAATCGTATTCGGTTTGTGCAACGCTACTTGACTGTGGATTGGTTTGACTTGGATTTAAATAAAGACATAGTTGCCGGTGAAATTTGACTCTTTATTTAGCCGCTGATTGCATTTGCAAGAAATTTAATAAGGTATGTAACTACTTTTAATTTTTTTTAAACACTAGTTTAGTTTTAACGCACGACGCAAATAAAACAAAATGAAATTTAAAATGTTTTTAAAACTTATTGTTTTTTTCAACAAAAAATTAGTTACTTGTTTATATAATATCTAAATGCCTATACAATATACTGCAAACTGTAATATCACAACAAAATACTCAAAACTGATATTAAGAAGAGATGTTGAGTGAGAACTGTGTAGTAAGTTTATTTAGTACGGAAAACTAACTTCCGACTTTTTACCTAACCGTTTTGGATACACTATATTTGATTCAATAAAGTCAAATTAAAAGTAAATAATAATATTGCGTACTATTATTTGATTAGTACATTATTTATTATTATTTGTATTAATGTCACGATTATTTATACTCTATATTTCCATTAGTATAAACGTAAACTTACAAGCATGTGGTTAATGCATATCCATTTGTTGCATTGTGTAAATTTTTTGCTAGAATTTGCTTAGTTAAGTGGATCGCATATGCTGCCCCACGAACTTGCATACTGATGCGCTTCCACGCTCGCTCGTCACTTTTAATTATTATGTCTTAATTAAAGCAGACCGAGGTTGCTAACCCATCACTTTGACTCTTCTGATAAAATTGTACATAATTAAACAAGGGTTCTATTTTTTGTTTTCGCATATTCTTAAATCTCCTTCATTTTAATAACCGACTTTAAAAAGGAGGAGGTTATCAATTCGTCTGTATGTTTAGTTATTATTTTAGACAATTTATTTATCTTTACTTACCTATTCTAACAGAAATATAAACTTTGGAACTATTTGTTAAAAATATCATCTGAATAAATACGCAATTTCATCAACTTAATTAACGTTACCTTCTACACTTAATTATCGTTACCTTTTTTACCTTAATTAGGTACCTACGACGTATTTGTTTATTTCTGTTTTTCTAAAACGAAATTTTACTCAAACGGAGTCGGGGTTACCTCTAGTTAGGTGTATAATATAAAGCGATTACATTCCATTTTTTTACTAAAACCTAGCTTATGAGATTTAATTATAGATAAGAAGTAATCTTCACTTGAACAAAGATGCGCTAGTTAGTATCCTCTGTCCAATTAATCTTACTGTAATCAGATCATTCCTGTTGTTGTAAAATTATGATTTTAGAGTCAATAGACTCTACAGTGCGATTGAGTTAAGATATCTGTGGCCTTAAATTTACAGGATCAAAGATCAAATAATCTCAGTATAACAAATCGTAGTTAATCCGTTATTGAGATTTAACTCATACAAAAAAAAAAAACTAACGAGCAACATATTCCCAAGACGACTAATTAAAACAGGCAATTTTTACTTTTATGAGTGCGTGATCGTATTCATTGCGTTTGAAAGTGCTTCAATATTCATTTAGGCCCAGTGTTGCCCATAAAGGCGAAGGATGAAAGCAGACTGCTTGCAGCCGAGATGAGAATATTGTAATGGAAGTGTGGGGTAACAAGAATGGACAGGATTAGGAATGAATACATTAAAGGAAGTTTGCAAGTGGTACTAATGATAGAGACGGCAAGAAGCAGGCGACTGTCTTGGTATAGGCATGAAATGCGCAGGAAGGACGAGGATGTTGTTAGAAAGGTATTGGATTTGATTGTGGAAGGGTATAGGGGAAAAGGAAGACCATAGAAAAGATGGATGGTCTCAGTGAAAGATGAGCAAGAGTGCTTAGCAAGAAAGTGAATGTAGATATGATCTTAAATAGAGATGAATGGAAGATAAAGACATGTTGCGCCAACCCCAGAATAAAAATGGGATAACGGCAGGAAGATGATGATAAGTGTCGTCCATTTTAAATAAATTTATATTAGAAAATAATAATTATTATAGTCATATATCTAAATATTATTGTATAAAGATTAAAATTCTCACTTTTATTTAGATTACTTTATATATCTTACCTAATTAATTCGTATGATTAGTTACAACAAATAATAATTTAAAAAAATAATATTAACTTGTTTGTTTTTTATTATCAATTATTTGGAGACAAACTGCTATAGTAGCTGTTTGAAGCAATATCAATGGTAGTTAATTTGTGGTAATAATAATTGGTAATAATTAATTTAATAGTAATAACATCTTATTACAGGTTTCTATTACAAATACTACACAATAATAAATCTCTACTTATCAGAGAACGAAACACAGGCAGCGCGCTCGTGTAGATGACAAACGAAATGTACACTAATTATAAATTAATTATACTGATAAGCGATTATTACAATAATACGAGTTCTACACTACTTCGAGAATAGAAATCAGTATAATTAATTAATGAATTGATTAGATAAACGTGTAACATGCCGTAATACTTTAATGATTTCGCTACGCGAAAAGATAATAAAGACCGTATCATTTTTAATTTGACTTAATTACTTAAATTTTCATAAAATCTCATTAACTATATTCAAATTTAACTAGCGCCCGCCTCTTACGTCACGTAAAACTTTTTATTATTACTGGTCAGTCTTTCACGGATTCAGCCCTATCTTAACTGTAACACTACAGGAATATTAGTTCAGTAGTATTCACTGACGTGCATATATACGGGTGTAGTTTAGTCTATTCGTTATTTACTTCAAGAGATGTAAAATATTTATTTAAAAAAAACTGCTTTTTAGCAACAAAAAAAAATATGGGATAGGTAAGTATAGTAGATTCTTTTTTTGCAGTTAGCAAACGTGTATATTTTATGTTTTTACATTGCTAGATATGAACATTTTAATGTACAAATAAATGGTTTTCTTTGTTCTTATATAATTTCATAACTGAAATACTCGTAACAATAATTAAATGATATTATTTCATGTGTTTTGTAATGCAATATTAATTAAAATTTATACATGTTTGTGTCGGCATGAAACGAGAATGAATTAATTAACGTATTGTAATTCATTGTATTATACGGATACTAATAGGCTTCACATTGTGTACCAATTATAATTGATTTCATTAACAACGCTTGGCCCATAATTGAAAGTAGGTAGACAGTTTCAGCAAAAGGGAGGGTAAGGTAATTACAAGATCCAATTTAGAATTGCCAAGTCTACACTTTGCTGTTAGTTTCAAACAAAAGCTTAATTAATTAAGTCGAGAACAATTAAGTTCAGTGGCGTAATATTCTCGGCAATTACGCGAATTTGACGTATTTTGTAGTCGTCGGTAATTGCCGACATGTCTCAGAATCGGATTGTAATCGGCATACTCAGTATACATAAATTAATTATGTTGGTCACACTAATTGCACGAGACTCATTAATTAATTTACGCATTGATGTGACATATAATTTGAAATTATTGTTTAATATTCAAATAATATAATTGACGCAATCGTATATTATTGAATAAGTATTTTTAAACACCTTATGGTATAAAATATTGAGTTTATTTAAACGATATGAGGGAAAAATTTAAATTATATATAGGCTCGGCTAAACCAATATCAGTAGTATATTCGGATATTTACTATGCAATAAATCAGCGGTGTCATTAAGTGAATATTGGGAGGTAGGCTCGTGGTGTTACGAGACATTTCCGGACGTATCCTTCCAATTAGCGCACTGGGAAGAACGCACAGGCGGTCGCGGGCACGGGAGCGAATGCGGAGGCAGGCGCGGATGCGGACGCGGACGCCCGCTGGTCACCGGCCGTCGCGTCGCCCGCACCCTAGCCCGCGCTCGTTACGCTCCCGCCTCGTTAGGAGAATTGTTTGTTCGAGTATGTAAAAATGTGTTTATTTGCACGTATGCTCCGGGGGTAAAAAATATATGAAAAGACCCTTTTAAGACTTTTAATGATTTCCCGGCAAAAGGAAATTGGGTTAGTTATTTTCCCCAGGGTTGCCCCTCGTTAAGTTTTAATGGGGTAGCTAGCTACGACGTAATCAAACGTACTTATTTAAGTTAACGACGTTTGCAGGTCCTTCTACCTGTTGTCAATGGAAGTTATTCAAAAGGGAAGGCTATACGTCTTTGTCATATAATATTTTAAAATAAAAAAAAAAATCTACCAAAGGTACTAATTATGAAAATGAGACGTTTAATGCATAAACTGTTATGTTTTGTTAATTATTACCTGACTAGACATAAGGGTTTATTTAGCATAACCGGAAGATTGTTAGTTGCTGTACGGCTACAAGATCTAATTAAACTACAGTAAAATGTCGACGACGCTTGTTTTTACTAACAACTCAGCTCATTAGACCGTCGAGGCATGTTGATTACATTCTGCAGCACTTATTAGTGCAAACTCTCATTAGGGGCCACTATTGTTGTAATTAAACAAGAAACGACTTCAGCACAGTCCGATGATGTATACGTAACAATGTAAAATCATATTTACGTGCTGGGAATAAAGTTCTGAATGCCGGGATGTTTAATTCGGGCACTTGAATCGTCTGTATTTAATTAATAAGTCAATAGTTGCACAGTTGAAGAATAGAATGCAGAGGGATATAAGAGTGTTGTCTGACATCTATTGTTAACGTCAATAGTTAAAAATTGCCGTTTTGTTTTGAAGTGGTTAAGTAATTACGAGGTGGTACAGTGTTGGTAGATATTGCCGCCGTCGGGAAGTTCAGTTTAATTGGACAGCCGAGGTCCGGGTCACAGACACATTTTGTTCTCCTACATCCTAACATTTCTAATTGGTTCTCAATGTTAACAGGATTTTTCTCTAAAGTACTTACTATGTTTCATCGTTAATCAGTGCACATGAAAACAACTTTTAGAATAATACTTTTCTAAATATTGCTAAGGGTTAATTACTTATATTTATTTTACTACGTTTGTTATTTATTGCATTGTCTTAGACTCTTTATTAAGTTGACGAAATGACTTAACTGTTAGCTCGGGTCATCAGACTGGTAATCGTTTACATTATGTCTAGAGTATATACATATGCAACACTGTGTACTCGCTCTAAAATTCTAATAAAATATACACTACAATTTTTACCAATTAACTCCATACAAAGCCTTCCATTAAATATTATTTAGTGTTTTTTTTGTCATGATATAATTGTACAAAACCCTGTAAAAAAACAAAAATAAATACTGTTGTTGTGATTGACGTGTAGTCTCTTAAAATAAAACAATTTTTCGAATAAGTTCGTACGTATTAAGTTTTGAAATCGATTTCCGATTTTCGAACAAAGAAGTAAATGTTCTTGAAATTTCAATTTCAGACCCTGGACATTTCGTCGATGAAACTATTTATAAAAAAAAACTGTATCACAAGAAACTTTTTTGACAATTGGTTTAATTCTGTAAGACAAATTATTAGTTAATAGTCAAATTTGTGACGCGATATTCAAATTTTACTGTAATCGTGCACAAAAATTGATTTTAACATATTAAAGATATTAAGGTATTATACTGAACATTATAAGTTATTATATAGAGCGTACGTTATTAGCTACGTGTAATATAAGTATTAATAGTGGCGAGCGTTAGCGTACATTGTGGTAAGTTGTCGGAACACGCGTCGACAGACTTCACCGATCGGATATGAGCGGCTATTTAATTTCCGCGCTTTCAATTATTGTTTCATATTGAACCCTGTATCCCCTTATTATGTTCTAAGCTTTAACAATACTTATACTTGTATGAAACCTCTGTGGAGAAAGTAATTTTCCTTCTTATTCTATACGTGTTTCCCCGGGAATGTACAACAACATTACAGCAATATCAGACTCCCCGAGCACATAAATAATCAAAGTATATTCATAAACGTACGATATTAGATTACGGGAGTATAATAAGCAAATTGTAAACTTTCATTTCGTTCATGTTTTGTCTATGTTTACAGATTAAATTTATCTATACTTCTATACTCCTTATAACGATGAAAAATTGTTTGTTCGTTTGTTATGGCTACTTAATGGATTTTAAAAATTCGTTGTTGAAAGCTGCACTATCACTAAGTAATACAAAATTAAGTATTTGATTTCTATATAGAAATATATCCGTGCGAAACTGGTGCGGGTCACTAGTATTCAATATAACCTAAATATAAAATTGTTTTTTTAATAAAATAAATTAAATTCGGTGTGATGGGTTTAGATATACCTAAAAAACCTTATAGACAGTTTCTTAAAATAAAACCGTTACCATGCCTTTGATTTATTATGCTCTATGCTGCAACTTTTGTTTTATTTAGAAATGATGACTTCAAATCGTAATTACAGTTGATTTTTTCTAATATCTGTAATATGATAACTAAGTAGTAATGAGAACTAATGATACAAACAAAAAATCATAGTTACACAAACGATTTCACATTTGAAAATTTATGCAATTAGGCATTTAACAAAATACAAGGTTCAAATTGTACTCAGTAATCTTTAAACAATTCACGTCCGAACCAAACGATACACCAAACACTAGGAATAGTTTATTTTTATTATAAAATAGATATTCCATATTATAAATATTGTTTAGAAACATATGCGTACTAAATAAGAATTAAATATTTATATTTGAAGAGCCTTAATTCAAATAACTTTTTTTTACTTTTGTTTTTTCCTTATAGGTTTCACGGTGAGGATTGGTTGGGCTTGGGATATCTTGTATTATGAATATAGCCAATATTATCGTTGCAACTTTATCAAGTTATAAATTATATGTACTTATTAGTGGTTATAATGAATCTATACTTTGTTATTTATATTTACTATATGCACTTATAATAATTCGTGAATAATAGTGGTGGATAATTTTGTATTTAATACGTTAATAATTATTATCGTCTTGTATGTAAATTGTAAATAGTTTACTTGTTAATTTCTACATTTATAATTCAAATTGATTCCAATTCAAGCTGAGTATTTCGTGCATAAACTTACTGTTGGTGTGTAAATTTCATTAGGCAACATTAGGGGGCCGCCGCGGTCTCTGTTCGCATGCGATATACTGTGTCATTATTGTTATCACCGATCGAAAGACGGCATCCCTGTCAATTGTGGGAAAACATCACACCGACCGATTGTAGACAGGTAAGGGGTGGCATGCATATGAATAATATAGTTTACATCGATGCTTTGCACCGTTTTATGACGAGCACATGTTATTAAAAAGAAACACAAAAAAGGTTTTTTTTTTTGTAATTCCTGTTGTGATTTTTTAATACATATTATGGGGTTTTTATTTGACTATATTTGTGTAGTATTCTTTATAGCACTTCTTGCGGGCCCGATAGATATAACTCTCCTTTGAAACTAGAACAAAACCTAGAAGACGAATAAAGCTGATGCGAAGATGGCCCAGCGGGTAGGGCGGCCGGATTTCGCGTCAATCGACACAGGTTCAATCCCCACCTTTTCGACTCTAAAATCGGCATGAGCTTTCGGTGAAGGAAAACATCGTGAGGAAACCATATCATGGTGGTAGGGCATTTTCTAATGATGCCCGCCTGGGTAGCTACCACCCTCAAACTTGAAAAACTGTCGCCCAATACCAATAGTTCCGGTAGCGTCACTTGAGAATCAGTTCCTCTAGGCTTAGTGTGTTTACCATCCTGGAACACATCGTCACTTAATATCAGGTGAAATTGTAGTCAAAGCACCGAGCCTATACCGTGTAAAAAAAGAATAGCATTAAATTATGAATCTTTTACACAAACACACAAAGTATCATCCAAATCGGTTCAGCGTTTTAGAAAGCATTCAGTGACATACACACGTACAAAATATTTATCTGTATAGAGAAAATTGGATGAAAATAGATAGCTCGACTTTATTAAATAATAGCTGTGTACCAGCGGCTGTGCCCGCGTTTTATATATTCTTTAACTTTTTCAATACTGAACAGTAATTATTTTCCTAAAAAAAAAATATTACTAAGATAAAGTAAAAATATTTCTGATAAATTCAAACACTTGGCCGTAAAACTGTGCATTTAAACGGTCTTTATTCAATCTTAATGAGTTTTAATTTTTACGCGGTACCCTAATTATTTTCAAAAATGAAAAGTACCCGAAAAAGTTACGCGGAGTAACTTCAGCTATCTACCAAAAGAAGTCCCGTCATAATCGCTCCAGGCGTTCCAGAGATTACCCGGAACAAAAATACAGTGAGACAGACAGACAGACAGGCAGATAGATAAAAAAAATATGTTTGGTAAATGTGTCGTATATACATTCATAAGTATTTAATAAACAATTGTTATTTTTACATTACAATCAGACACTTAAATTTTATTTATTAGTATAGATTACATAAAATAAAATATAATTTTTACCGTATTATATTTGTTACGATATAATATAAAAGTATCATATTTGAAGTGAGATAACTTACCCGTGTTTTGAGTGACAAACCAATTTTATTTTCAACTGCCCCCTCTCGGCCTGCGACTCTCGCCCCTCGCCCCTCGCCATGCGAACCGATCAGACCTTATCCAAATTGGATCTTGAATAATAAAGAATCGGAGCGATTGGATTTTATTCCTTAAATTCAATTAGCACACGAGGGTTGTGTGTGTAACTGTACAAGAAAGATAGACATAATATTTATCGGGTTACTAAAAATAAGCCGTTATTTTTGTTCGGAAAGAATCGAGTCCATACCAAACGTGAAGTATGGAACATCAAATCTCAATTTAATTTAATTACATTATAATTCTGTGTGCCCGCCGCTCTGCCCGAGTTTCATGTATTCTTCATTGCGTAATATAGTCCTTAAATAGTAATTGGAAAATAATGTTATGATGGTGCTGTCGATTGAATTGTATTTTGTTAATAATTTAATGAGATTTAATTATTTTCTCTTTACACAAAACCCTAATTATTTTTGTAAAATTTTTAAATACCAAGAGAAAGCAAAGATATTTGTCATACTTTGAATCACTTGCCAGTAAAACTGTGCATTGTATCGGATTTTCGAAAAACAAAGTAACCTCAAGCTTTACCCGTCCCGTCGAAATCGGTCCAACCTTTCCGGAGATAAGCCGGAAAACAGACAATTTTAAAAAAAAATTATGCTTTTAGTATAGACAATCGTATACATAGTAAAAAGTAGTAGTTACTTCGTTGAATGTTATTACAAACAGACACTTCAATTTTAATTATTAGTATAGATAAGTTGTGGTTAACCTTAGAAGACAAATTACATAAATATATAAATCACACACATATTAAACACATATCACTCTCATGTAAATGATGTATAGGTATGACAAGACAACTCGGAAAATTATTTCATAGATTCGACCCCTTTTTTGGATTTAATCCAACTGGTCGTATACATATAAAGTTTATTTAAATAAGATATATTACTATTATCAAAAATTTATGTTCGATTAATCCTTAAATGAAATGCAATAATAAGTTATTTTTATTTAAAAAAAAAAACATTGTATATAATATAATATGTGGGCTGCTGTTTTACAAATAACATAAAATTATGCATATACGTGGAGAAACTTAATAGGAAATTATTTAATTTATTGCGACATAAAAACCGGTCACTCTTTATAAGTGAATATTATTTATTTTTGAATATGTAAATTTAATCGATGTGTTCATAAATAATCGTATATTATTATGTTAACAGTCTGTTTTTACTTTAAAATGTAGTTTAAGCATGACTTACAGAAATATAGTAAAATAACCTGAGAATAAGATTAAAAATGTATGTTATGCTCCCAGCATTTAATTAGTTATATTAGAGACTAGTGTTGTGCCCGCGGCTGCGCTTGCGTTTCATATATAATTCACAGCGTTTTAATTGTCTCATACGGAACCCTAATTATTTTCCTAAAACAAATTTAGTAATAAGATAAAGTAAAAATATTTCTCATAAATTATAGCACTTGCCCGTAAAACCGTACATTGAATGGGATTTTATTCAAATTTGTATGAGTTTTTTTTGTACGCAGAACACTAATTATTTTTGGAAATTAAAAGTACCCTAAGTTACCCTTAGTAATTTTAGCTATCTACCAAAACAGTCCCGTCAAAATCGGACCAGCCGTTCCGGAGATTACCCGGAACAACCTGACAGACAAAAATTTTATTAAGGTATAGATCGTATATACATTCATATGTATTTAGTAAAATATACATATTTTGATAGTACAAACAGGCACTGTTTATTTATTAGTATATATCACAACGTGCGGTGAACATAGCAAGGATGTTTTTTAATTGAAATATTAATCGAATATAATCTCTATACCTTTGTTGCATTAATAATCCATCACACTGTATTTAGATGGAGCAAATCTTCGTTCGAACCCCATTACTTTACCCTTAATGTGTTAATAAAATAAATTGCGATATTATCGCTGCCGCGTTTGACATAAACATCGAATTCTACTTTAAGTAATGGAAACGATTTAATGCAGTAGAATCAGGCCAACCGATAACATGAATTTCGTTAGCTGTTCTCAAATAGATAGCGTTGTTTATAATATGTCATCATACATTCTAAAATTATTTTAATTAGATTTGATATTAATATATATATATGTACCAACTACAACGTAAATGGTAACCACATTTAATAGGTAATTAAAACCCGAAATTATCTTCAGAAACATATTTTCTTCCTATGTAAATAAAATAAAATCAAAATTAATGGTTAGGTATATTATCGCCAACGTTTATTAAGAATCAATATATTATTGTTAAATATTCCATATTTATTATTGCTTTTATATTAAAATCCATTTTTTGTGTTAATATAACACAACAAGAGAACATATCTGTTCTGATAATTTTTATGAATTATAAAATAAAAGTATTTACGACCTGTATTTCTTCTTTAGCCTTATCGATGGTCGAGGTTATGAGGTCAATTGTCATTGTGAATGTAATAATGATCGGTCGTGGACTTTATCAATTGTGGAGGATGCGCCAGGCGATATTAAACTTTAATAACACTACTTGTAGAAAGCATGATGCAAGCCAACAAACATAAATACAAAGTATCTATATGTATAAAAATATCAGCTAGTATTAAATTCTTATTACAATCAATAGTAAGTTATTTGAATATTGACAGTGTATTCTGCATGCAAGATTATTGACGAACTATATTACAATGAAAACACTACCTAATATCATCTTAATTGAATTAAATAAAACTACAGCTGCTTAGAGATAAATGACTAAACATATTGTCCTAATAACATTTCAAGCCATGTGGCAGGCGGTCATTATAACTCTGGGAAGAATTATAAAACCACAAAACGTGCATTACGTCGGTGTTCTGTAATGTTTCTATACAAAAATGTTATTATTTACATCATGTTACATACTTTGCATAGAAACTTTTTGTTATAAATGAATGCATCATTACACAATATTGTAGTCATTGTTTGTACGCTAATGCGACAATTATGATAATTCATAGTAATTTGTATTATTTTGAAGTCATTTTTTTTTATACTGACTATAAAATGTTTCAAGTTATTATAATAAAAATTCTAAAATGTACTATATCTATATTAACAAAAAAATTGAAACGTTAATAATTTTTTTTCTAAATAGATATGAAAGTATATACCGATACCTATACTAAAAATACAGTTTTAAAATTTTTGTCTGTTTGTAATGGATAATCTCCGGAACCGATTTTGACGGAACTTTTTTTGATAGATAGTTAAAGTTACTCTGGGTACTTTTAATTTACGAAAATAATTAGGGTTCCGCGTAAAAAAATTGGAGTAAAATCCGATTCAATGCACAGTTTTACGGGCAAGTGCTATAATAATTATAGCACATAAATTATTTATGACATATGTTCTTAATTTATCTTAGTGCTATATTTTTTAGGAAAATAATCAAGGCCCGTATAAAAAGGTAAAACGCGGTGAAAAATATATAAAAAGGGGGCGCAGCCGCTGGCACACAGCTAGTACATAAATATAATATACGAGTAAGTATACCTCAATGGGTGAATTCTCCTTTAAATTCTCAATTCTATTTACATATTTTTGATTTTGAGTACTGAATATTGTATTTGCTGTGACGTTAATATATTCGTGCAGCAATTAACACGGTAGGTACATCCTTTTTGCAAAAGTTTTTTTACGTACGAACATGCAAAATAAACATTTTTGTGGAAAATGTAGTACTAGGTACATGTTAAAACCATTTTTATAATAAAATTTTAAGCATGAATACTTCATTTGGAATTAGAGTTTAAAGAATTTAACATAATAATGTTTTTAAGGTGATCATCCAGTAAGTTTGTATAGATAATAATTATCAAAGAACATGTGACAGCGCTCACATCAGTGCTATATTGTTTCCGTCAACACAGGGCTGGGAGGTCGCGCGTCGTGTACACCTGTCGGCATGCAACTGCGTTCAGAATGAATGTTCTCAATAAAACGGCTACTTGATTCACCTGAATAATGCGAATAATTTACATTTTTTTTAGCGATAATAGCTCTATTAATATTGTGGTCGAATTGCGCGTTGATGGACATAGATTCGAACTCGTCCAATTCTATCAATGAGCTCGAGCTTTCGGTAAAGGAAAAGAACGTGAGAAAACCATATCATGGTTGTATGATATGTCTCCTTGAGTAGCTGCCACTCAAAATTTCACCTGTGAAAACTTGTCACTAAGCACCAACAGGCAGCATCACTTAAGAGTTAGTACTTCTTTTTTTACACGGTATAGGCTCAGTACTTTGAGCGCTATCTCACCAGATGTTAAGTGACGATGTGGTCCAGGATGGTAAACACACTAAGCCTAGAGGTACTGGTTCTCAAGTGATGCTGCCGGAACACACCTAATTGGTATTTGGCGATAGGTTTTCAAAGTAGAGGGTGGTAGCTACCCAGGCGGGCAGCATTAGAAATTGCCCTACCACCATGCTATGGTTTCCTCACGATATTTTCCTTCACCGAAAGCTCAGGCCGATTTTAGAGTCGGTAAGGTGGGGATTGAACCCACGCCGACTGACGCGGAAGCCGACTGCAAAACTTCTAGGCTTAATGAGTTTACCATTCTTGATTACATCGGCCATGACATCAGCCAAGAATGTGGGCAAAACGCTCAGTCTATACAGTTTAAAAAATATCCTTTCGTATTGTTGAAATAAATGTAAAAACAATCACGTTAGGTATGTTTGTATTGTATGATGTAGCTAACATGCATTCAGCCCATCTAACTTTAAGTGTTCGCTGCGGCATATAGCAATTCTTGCTAACCTCAATAAGGATAACATCCCCATCTGAGAGGTGAAGTTTGTTCATTGAAGATATTTCAGAAAGAATACCTTGAACGGGTTCAGAATCGACAACAGAACAAATTTCGAAAGGTTTTATAATTGTTGTCTGTCTGTCTGTTTATTAATTTGTTCGCCAATCACGCAAAAACTACTGGACCGAATTGAATGGAATTTAGTGTGATTGTAGTATATACTCTGTGTTAACATTTAGAATACATTTTTATAGATATATACACGTATTTAATGAGTAAATAGCGTTTATCTATATTCATATTAAAACATCACAATAAATATGTGTTTGCTTAATAGTATTATATCCGAATAGTGAAATGAGCAGAAATAAAACTAAATTAAATCAACAAAATTTGTTTAAATTAGATTTAAAAAAAATATGTATTCGTAGATATGTATTGGATTATTCGTAGATGGTAATATTTATCTATACTTATAATAAAAGGCTATCGAGAAAAAATCTGTACATTGAAGATATTTAGGAAAAAATTAAGCGGGAGGTGATACTCATCACCACATGGGTAGTATAGTATGCAGGCTGCCATTCAGGCCTATTAAGGCGAGGGCTAAGCACAGACGGCGACTCAGTCCAGATACCGCACCAGCGGAGATCGGGACTCTGCCGCATTGCTATACCAAGATGGAAAGGGTCGGAGGCACTGACCTTCCATTGCACTTGGAAGACTGTATGGGAGATGGTCTGGTCAGGACGGGATGTCCTACTCCGCGGGGTCGGGACGGGGCATGACAGCGAAAAGAATATATTGGTTGAGATAGATTGCATCTAGAAGGAGATTATAGTCTATTTTAATATAATTGTCTGAATTCCACGCGAGCGAAGTCGCGGGCACAGCTAGTTTTTTTTAATAATTTGGGCTGTTTTGAAACATTATAAGTACATAGAAAATCTAAACTGAATAATAGTATAACAATATTATAAAAGGTTTAAAGAAATTGTCTGTTTATTAATTTGTTCGCCAATTACGCAAAAACTTTTGAACCGATTTCAATAAAATTTGGTATAGTAGTAGTTTTTACTCCGTAGTAACATCTGTGTATTTAGATAATGTATGAATAGCGTGTATCTAGATTCATTAAAAAAACCACAATAATGAAGTGTATGCATAATAACATTTACAAAATATGTAAAGTTTGTGAGTTTGGATGTTCGGGAGTAATTTCCGGTACCACTGATCAGGTTTTGAATTTTTTTTCACTGTTACAAAAGTATGTTATATATATGCCACTTGTTATTTTGGTAAATATATATTTTCAATAATTAATCACAATAAATGTAATTGAATTCGGCAAAAATTCTATAATGTGGCGTTCACTGCATGAATGGTTTGATCTATGCCCCTTCGTTGCTTCCGGTGTTTGGGTAAGGGTCACACTCGCCCAGTCTGTCCTTCGGGGGTAGAACGGGTTTTAGGTGTAGAGAGCAGGGCTATAAGGCCGTTGGTTGTAGGGCTGAGACGAGAGATGACACTCATCACCACATGCTATGCAGGCTACTATTTAGGCCTATTAGGGCAATAATGACTGGGTGGATAGTTTCAGTGGGGTTTGGACTCTGCCGTATTGTCAAACCAAGGGTGTAAATGCTGGAGCCTAGATCTTCCAGTGCATTGGGAAGGCTGTCTGGGAGGTGGCCTGGTCTAGCCGGGGTGGCCTTCTCCGCGGGTAGAACCCCGATAGATTGCATCTAGAGGGCAAATGTAGGCTGTATATTAGAATATAATTATCTGAATTCCACGCGAACTTAGTTGCGGGTACAGCTAGTTATGAATAAATGTTTTACTAGTCGCATTTGCTATTTGTAAGCAGACTTGAACGTTATATTTGATGGACCAAGATATATTTACGAAGAATTATGTAAAATACGGGGAATCCATCAGGAAGTTTTGCACACCTCATGAAGAAACGAGAATCCTCAAATTGTGTTACATGTCGAAAAGTATACATGATTTGCTGATGGAGTGTGCCAAGCATAGAACTGAGAGAGAATTCTTGTGGGGCAATCTAAATTTAAGAAACCAAAAATTAGGAATTTTTCAGAGTTTACTAGCAGAACCTAGTTCAAATGAGGCCAAGAGGTTATTTGATTTATTAATATTAACCCATCAGCAATCCTCTTGATCAGAACTTATATAGATCGGGGTACAATTGAGCTAATATGTTTTATTGAATAAAAGCTCCCAAACAAAATTAAAATTTATAAAACCCCTAAAGTAATTTATAATTATAATAGAAAAATGTATTCTTCGTATCATGTCAAATAATAGAAGTTATATTATAGATACTCTTGCGGTTACATTCTTAAAACATTCAGGTTACACGATGTTCATTCAATTCAACGTGCACGTACAACCTTGCGCGTCGCTTAGTTACTGGCCATTAAATCGCTTCCGATGCAGAGCGATACGAACACACTCGCTCCTCTCTACCTAGGAGTTAATTTTGCTCAGTATAACTCGCGTGATACTAGTTAATTAAACTTTAAGCTTAAAGGAACATTTAATTTCCGGGACGGCTTCAAGATTTCAGATCAATCGTTTAGTTTTTTTATTTATAGATTCAATTATAATTTTAGTTACGTGTTTTAAACGTATAAATCTCAATTCACGTACAATATTTTTTTGTGATTTTTTTTTTCTAAAAATTGATGTATTTGGTCAATTTCTAAGAGTATATTTATTTATGGTGTATAATGCGGGCGTGTATTGCGCAGCGATGTGGTGTGGCGTGGTGCGGCATAGCCTTAAAAGCAATATCCGGGCGCCTCGCGCGCCGTCCGGAAATGAACCGGAAACGGCGGTGTATTAAGCCGCAGGTACTAGCCCTTCAATTTATAAACGCTTTTGGGTGCACTACACATTTTATCGCCGCTATAAGCTGGCAACTGGCGAGCAGATATCCGATGCACTTAATTTGTAACTTATACTCTTTACAATATAAACCAACAGATGGTAAATGTAACACATGTTTTATGTTAAAAAATTATTTGGCGCGCGTAGTCATTTTTAATAAAGTTTTAGATAACACATTAAACAAATACCAGCGAGTTATTCAAAATAGAAAGGAGAGGACAATATCTAAAATTACGTTCCCGCGGCCTGAACTAACAGTGAAATGAAATAAAGTCCGCAAACAAAAGTTTGCAAATCCAATATGATTTGGCGCGTCAGTAAACATCGGCAGCATCCCGGTGATATCGCGAACGAATAACATTAAACTTTGTATGGATTGAATGTAGAAAACCAATTTCGGTGCTCGGCTAGTGCGAGCCGATGGGATGAGGGTGTCAGAACGCTTTGACAGCTCTCTGATTGAAAAATACGGAAGCCTGTTTATGGAGCAAGTGAGCTCCCGGCTCGTGTCAGTTCCGGAACCAGACCCGAATATGAACGCAGTTTTTATTAGTAAATAATAAATATATGTACCTAGATATGATATTGCCTATGTTTATCACTTTGTTAAAAATTAACTATTACCAAAAATTGAAATATTTTTCGTATAAGGTAATCCGATGAAAAGGACTCTGTATGAGGGAATTGGTTAATTTAAAAAATCATGCAAATATTCGCTTTGAGTGGTGGTAAGTTATCAGTTGTTCGTTTCAAGCCACAAGTCTTGCGTTCAAACAACTACGCGGTTAAATATTTGAGATTCATTACCCAATTTAAGTAATTTCCACTCGTTTTCTTTTGCTTAGTGCAAAAAATTATTAAAAGAGTATCGTTAATAGTCGCGATTAAGTAATTTTTGATGAATGCCATATTTTACATGTTTTTGGAAATGCTTGAATGAGTCCTGCTTGAACATAGTCTCAGAATAACCACAAGGGTCATAAATTGAGAACCAGTACCTAGGTTGAGTGCGTTTACCATCCTGGCATTTTCTAATGTTGCCCGCCTGGGTAGCTACCACCCTCTAGTTTGAAAACCTATTGCTAAATACCAATAAGGTATGTTCCGGCAACATCACTTGAGAACCAGCACCTCTAGGCTTACTGTGTTTACTATACTGGACCACATCGTCACTTAACATCAAGTGAGATTGTGGACAAAGCACTGAGCCTATATTTTGTAAATAAAAAAATATTGTCATTTTTTAATTCTATCTCGGTAAAATCATTTCATCTAATATTATTATGTCGATTACCCGTAAAAATGAGACAATAGGAAAACAATGGAAAGCTGGCGGAAACGCCAGGTTAGTGCTCAGAGGGTTGATAAACAATGTAAAAAAATGGTCAGATGCTACTTTAAGCCGTTGCTAAATCAATCGAATTCTAAAGAAAATCTTACAAAGCCCTTTCAAAATTATAGTGACGAAATAGACCTTTGGTCCAACTTTTTTTTATGACTACGTGTTCACTTTGGAACATGTTTTATATCATGCACAAAAATTACATTAAATCGGGCAACATTTATACAATACAAGAAACAAATAAAAAAGAAATAACACACCCTAAGAATTAGATGAAAAAGGAGTACAAATATAATAAGATTGCCTACTAAGGAGATTGTAAATGCTAGTTGTGATTTTTTTTTTAATTACAATAAGTTTAAGATTAATCTCTTTGTTTTTTTGTTGTTTTATCTGTAGTACATGTTCGAACTCTGTAAAACTGTCTCGTGAAATTTGTTATTTATTTTTATGCTAGAATATTAATTTGAGTAGTGTTATCAAATTTACTTAATTAGGGAACATTATAATGGCTAGTTATAAAAATTAAATTGCAATAATTAATGGATAAGGTTTTAAAATTATTATTATTATAATTATTAAACAAAGATAAGAATAATTAATGCACATGTTTTTTGTGCGAAATAAGTATTTTATTTAACGGATTTAATTAAAGAAGGTGACAAGTAAATTCACTTAATTAAAACAAAACAACATTGTTTGATTAATCAAGCCGTATTGTTAAGACCGCTAGTGTTTACTTACGTTGATAATTATGCGTAATTAACATCACGACTGTTTTCTGGATAGGTAAGTAGAAAAACTTGAGTAAACAATTTGGCCGTGGAGGTGTAAAAGTAATACAGTTCTATGATGTTTAATCGCATTACACAATATTTCCTATAAATAATATCAATTTATACGCAATTATCACTTCGGTGATAAAACAATTTACCTTCAAACATGAACGTAATAAGGTCACGACGAGTTCACACAAAACAATTGTGGATATGGTGTTTCATGTTTACTTGAATGTTATTAGTTGACACCACATTTAGCAATTTTCATGTGCCTGTCAAAAGCGAACGACGCTTTTTGCCGAAAACCGTTTCATTAGCGTCATCACAGCATTTAGTACGAACCATTAGCACGTTGTTAAGAAACATTTTCTTTGCGTGTTAATGCGTTTAAATTGTATATTTTTATGTGTTATATGTATCACAGTTTCTTATAATAGAAATTCCTGTAGCGATATATTATGAACTCGGATTAATCTAAAACTATGATATTAAATATCGGTGAGATTACCAACGCTATACAAAAAGTTTATAAATTATAAAAGACATTTTTCAGTCTGAGAGGTTTAATACATCGCTAGGCTATCGGGTAATAGAAAAGCAGTACTTATGTTTTGTTTTGTTGATTGTATTCAATTAGTAATTAATTAATCGTTATTCTTGCTGTGCCATTTATCTGTGGTATTTATGTAATAAATAAAATTGAAATGTCTTGAACGTCAGCTTTTTTATACTAAATGTATATGAATGTGTATACAATACCTATACCAAAAATAAAATAACTTAAAATTTTTGTCTGTCTGTCTGTTTGTTTGTTTATATCAGGTTATCTCCAGATCAAGCTGGACCGATTTTGACGAGACTTTTTTTGGTAGATAGCTGAAGTTACTCCGGGTACTTTTAATTTTTGAAAATAATTAGAGTTCCGCGTAAAAAATCAAATTCATAAAAAAATGAATAAAATCCGATTTAATGCACAGTTTTTACGAGCAAGTGCTATAATTCATGAGAAATGTTTATACTTAGTATTAATTTTTTTTTTTTTCGAAAATGATTAGGGTTCCGTATAAAAAAATTAAAATGCAATAAAGAATGTATGAAACGCGGGCGCAGCCGCGGGCACACGCTAGTAACACAAATAAATAATTACGAACTTGTTGATGTTGATTAATTAAACCCAAAGACGTCCACTGCTAGACATAGGCCTCCCTCAAAAAAGGGGGAGGGGGTTCCCATAATCCTCACGCTTGCCAGACGGGTTGGCGATCGCAGTAAGTGTTTGTGGTGCTCAATGGATGCTCCTGCCCATCCACTGGTTTATCCCTAAGTCGCCTTTTAACTAATCTTAGCCGGCACCACATGGTTTGCAAGAATAAACGTATTATTTATTTATTTAAAGGTCAAAAATTAGTTACTGCTTTCATGAAGATTTATTAATAATAGTGAATAATTTAGTATAATTGAATCATATATATTCAGAGTTATAAATGTAAACAATCTTCGGACATGAAGATATTACGATCAGAAACTAGTAAGGAACCGGAAGAAGATATAATGTGTGTAATTATAAATAAATTCTATTTAAATTTAGAATATTAGTTTTCATACAATTACGTATAGATACGTATTTTATAAATAAATATAAATGCACCAATACACATATTTTTTATTCTTGAAATGCACTTAACTTTATTTATATAAGACTCTCTGAATGTAGGTATTCATTAATAAATTATATGTACATACATATATTTATATTCCTCAGTAACAATAATTCTCGTTGACTGTACACGGATAATAAAGTATTTATAATGAATTAAGGGTATTGTGTGCGGTGTCGTGCACGAGTAATGTGCATGCATTTAAATTACGTTCAAATGCGCTGTATGAAGCAGAAGAGAACGCAGCTATATAATAGAGGCAAAAGGTACGAGATTAGCTTTTACATGTTAAACGTTTGCATTTGCACATGCAATTTGAGAAGCTGTTAGGCAAGACCATTAATTATTATTGGTTTTAAAAAATGCATTTCACATTTTTTTTAATACATTAAATAACGCGTTTAGCCCAGATATTTCCATAATTCGATTTAAATAATGCCAATAGTACAATATAACTTAAACCAAAAACTCATATTATATAAAATATAACAATGGTATTTATGCAACCTATCACAAAATATACTAATTAAAAAAAAATTGTCATTCGTTTTATTAAGTTTGTACGGATGTAACATTTGCGTGTGTTGAAATAGGGTTGATTAATTTGATTCAAAGAAATATCAATAAAATGTTGTTCTAATAATAAGAATGTATTAAAATAATGTATAATATAATCAATCAACCGTAGTTTATAATATAGTAATAAATCTTACTTTTTATTACGCTTATAATTTCAACATTTTTATTTATTATTGTTTTATGATTTATTACAAAAGTATATACTATAGTGACAACATTGTTATTTAAGATACTTATATACAATTTAGTATATAAGTATAGTATATAGTAAGTAAGTATAGTATATATAAGTAGTAAAAAAGTAACAATAAAATATATATGTTTTGTAAAAAAATATCTAAAAATACATTACCTACGGCTGGACTGATTTTTATGATCTTTGATTTGACTATGTTTCTATCTCGAATAATAGAATAACTATTAAAAATGAAAAAAACAATATAAGGATAATAGAGATAATGAACGGCTTTTTTGATAGTAATATATCGAGAATGGATAAATTGATATGGATGATTTTTTGTTGATTCGTCTTTCGGACTCCAGAAGTTTCCTCGCGCATTGGAAGATAAACTAAATTATAGGTATAACAAAGCACTTTTCATATTATTCTAATAACAACAAAGACTAACAAATATATTATTAAACGGACCACGATGAGTTTTATACGTATTAAGTAAATACTCTTATTACTTATTAAGTTA
Source organism: Samia ricini (assembly GCA_014132275.2). Classification (NCBI taxonomy): domain Eukaryota; kingdom Metazoa; phylum Arthropoda; class Insecta; order Lepidoptera; family Saturniidae; genus Samia; species Samia ricini. The sequence goes on along the minus strand of AP028159.1, from coordinate 23,912,790 downwards.
TAACTCTATTTGCATGTTACCTTTGATTGGTTTTAGAGAACAGAAAAAAAAAAACAAGCTAATATTCAAATAACAGAGCTTGACGTTGTTGAATTTTGCTTTCATTTTCAATTATGATTTAGAATATATTACTCTTATATACATAAAAAAATCTCGTGTCACTATGTTTGTCTGTGATAAACTCCGAAATTATTTAACCAATCCTAGTGAAATTTTGTAGATTGTTTATGATTTGGTCCATCTTAAAAGATATGGTAATTTTTATACTGATTGTGACCTAAATATTTTCCTATTGCAAATAAAATATTTTATTCAATAATAAAGTAACTTAGGCAAATAATTAATTATTAAGCTTTACAAAGTTGGTTACTTACGCAATAACAATCTAAGATTGCATGTATAAATAACAATCGTTACATATGAAGTATATGTTTTAGAAAATAAAATTAAATAATAAACGTAAAGCAGTTTTAGATTGATTTCCAAAGACACACGGAACTCCATTGTTTTCAATTGAATCGTGTCTTAATTACAAAACGAATGAACATTTCATCAAAAACTTTCCGCACGCGAGCAATACCTTATTCCATGTATAAATAAGAGATTGAGACAGTGTCGATACCTCCATTCTACGAAGCTGTCTACGTTCGTTCGACAAGGGTTTTTAATTGAACGTTCGACCCATTGTGCTCGTTAAAACGATTCTGAGTTAATCACCGAGTTTTTTTCGTTGAGCGTAATGGAAGAAAGTAATTATCAATTAACTGCACGATAATGGATTGCGGGCGCTTATCCGTAGGCTTATCTCGTCGTGTAAAGAACCAACCACTCCCCAGATTTTATCTTTTTCATAATGAATTTTAAAATCATCAATCATTCCTTTAGTTTACGTATAGATAGATAGATCATTTTTTAATTAACTTAATATGTATAAATTCTTAGTAAATATTAAAACTCATCGTGACCCGTTTAATTATATATTTGTTAGTCTTTGTTGTTATTAGAATGATATGAAAAGTGCTTTGTTATACCTATAATTTAGTTTGTCTTTCAATGCGCGAGGAAACTTCTGTTGTCCGAAAGACGAACCAACAAAAAATCATCCATATCAATTTATCCATTCTCGATATATTACTATCAAAAAAGCCGTTCATTATCTCTATTATCCTTATATTGTTTTTTTTCATTTTTAATAGTTATTCTATTATTCGAGATAGAAACATAGTCAAATCAAAGATCATAAAAAATCAGTCCAGCCGTTTTCCAGTTATAAATGGCATAATAAATCCGACTTTGTTTGAATATTTGTTCCTAGAAACGGCTGTTGCTCAGTACTTTATAAAATCAAAATCAAAATCAGTGTTATTTTTCGATTAATCGTCTTAATTCATGATTCTAATTGAGCTACAACATTTCCGAAAAGCTCACGAAACAATTGAACAGCGTTTTTTGATGTTTTTGTTCTATAGTGTAAAAGTGGTTAATTTGATTATAAAATCTCGATTCTTTAATTAATTCAAATGATGAGCGTAACTTCATTTTTTATTTAAATGTATAGGTTTAGCAGAATGGTAAACAAACTTAGCCTAAAGGTGTTTGTTCTCAAGTGATAATGTCAGAACGTTTTTTTTTTTGGTATTTGGTTTTCAAACTTGAGGGTGGTAGCTACCTAGCATTATTGTAAAATGCCCACCATGCTATAGTTTCCTCATGATGTTTTTTCTTTACCGAAAATCCAATCTTGGATAGGTGGGTTCAAAACTACGTCTATTGACGCGAAATCCGACCACACCACCACCTGAGCCATCATCGCTTCATGAAAATTTTGCTTCGCGGTGAAAGTGTAAACATTATGAAATCATAGTGAGGTGATAGGATTTTTTTGCAATTGCTAGTCTGAACATCAAAGTAGGTATTACTTTCAAATTGAAAATCTTACTCTAAGCACTTATAGGTTTATTCTGACAGCTACCTCGACAGTCGATCATATTTCTACGTTTGCAGTTACGACACTGTTTCTACCAATTGGAATGTAATCTATATAGGATTTCGATCAAAGGCTAGGCAATGAGAAAAACAAATCACAAAAAAATCGATTTTTTTTTTTCCGTATACGTCAGTGTCGGTGATCGAGGATTGTGAAAACAAGCCGAGGTAACGCGAAGCTGCGCCGTGAATTAGCATTGTAAATGCAATCACAGGTGTCAACCCGCCACTCGCTCGTCCAATTTATGTGCCTTCCGCCGACAACATTATGAATACAACAATTTATTGTCTATAAAAAATAATTAATATTCGGATTTTTACATGTATAATGAAGATGTAACTTTATTACATACTTTTAATAATAAACTTACTACTCTCCTTCATCTGTTGTGCAAATGACAAAAGCCGCATCATGAAGACAATCACATACAGAATTAAATAAACATAATTACAGTGGAACCCCGATAACTTAAAGACCAGAGGAAATGGTAAATAATTTAAGTTATAGAAGTTTGGCACTGGAGGGAAGGAAGTAAGAATTTTTTGGAATTTATAGAGGTAATCGAGGTTCTACTGTGATAATTGTTCGCTATTATCATAGAAGAAAACAAATATTTTAAAAATTAACATTTTTCTTACGTTCCGTGCAAGTATTACGTAAGCATCGATGGGGTGGATTTATGCTTTTTGATTGATTTATTTTTGATGACATGGCGTAAGGGTCTGTCTGAATGGTGACTACTAAGCAATATTTAATTATTAATTCTACTTAAATAATCATGAGGCAGCAAAAGCTTTACTTGACAAAGGCTGTCAAAAAGTCTAAGATTTTGCTTACGTAAAGCAGCCCTTCCATTCATATATAAGACGTCTAATGCTGGACATAGGTCTACCCCAATAAGGGGGGATTGCCATAATCGCCTCACTTGACAGGCGAGTTGGCGATCGTAGTAAGTTTTTTGTGGTATTCAGAGGATGCTGCTGCCCATACCCTGGTTTATATACCTTAGACGCCTTTTACAACACCCTCGGGAAGATATGGGGTGGTACTATTCTTAGTCGGCACTGCACACATGCACAACACCGAACAGCCCTTAATAGATTTAATCATTATAATGAAAACTATGTATTCATTTAATTGAAAAAATTACGTGTGTTTTATTAATAGAGATTCACATATAATTCAAATACTGTTTTTTTAAAATAATTAACAAAATATATTATAATTTTTTAAAATACCCGAATAGACACTTTTATCACTGGTATTATGAACTGAGCACTAATAACTCCATTCAAAATGAAAACGATACTAAAGTATACTTTAACTTCCATATTATTTTTGATACAAATCAAATTTTAATAAATACCTATTATTAATAAATATATTCGCTTAGTAAAAATCGTACTTTGGAAATCCAAGCATTTTTGTTCACGTGTATACACCAGATCTCGTTACTACGCTTATCTCTGACAAAATAGGTATTATGCGGATTAAACATGTACAAAAGCAATTAAGGTCTTAAAAGCTGACAGTATGCTTGCGAACCGTTTGTTGGGACTGACTAGTCACTAGACGTTGCTATTAAATCTCATTAAAATACCAAGTCGCCAACGATCACGAATGCGCTTATTTGCAATTTTCGTATATAGATATCTAGAACCAGTACCTAGGATTAGTGTGTGTTACTATCCTGGACCACATCGTAACTTAAAATCAGGTGGGATTGTGGTCAAAGCACTAGACATATACCGTGTAAAAAAAAGAACGTTTCTGTCTGCTTGTAATATCAAAATGACAACTTTTTAGTAAATACATGTGAATGTATATATATACGGAACCTATACCAAAAAACACAATTTCTTTAAATTCTTGTCTATTTCTGCTAATCTCCCGAGCGGCTGGACGGATTTTAACTAGACTTTTTTTACAACAGATAGTTGAAGTTACTCCGCGTAACTTAAGCAGCGAAAAAAAATTAGGTTTCCGCGAAAAACCTTAAAAAAAATTTGTGAGAGCGGAGCCGCGGGCACACAGCTAGTGTATTATAAATATGTACTTTTCACAATTACTAATGCTACGCGCATTCTTTCATAATTATACAAACTTGAGATGAAATCAAAATTAATGTAAATGTTCTAATTATTAACAAGTTCTTCCAACAAGGAATTGTTCAGCATAAAAGTTTACTTGCAAGACTTAATTTTTTTTAAACTGGGAAACAATAATTGTATATAAATAATAGTTTAAAAAGGGTGTTATCGTTTTTAAGAAAACTATTGAAAAAAATATTGATATTATGTAATCCACTGCGTCATATATTCTGATTAAGGTTTTTGGAGTTTAATTATTATTTACCAGTTGATCTCCGCGATTTTACCCGCGTAGTTCCCGTTCCCGTGGGATTTTCGGAATAAAATCTCCATACCAAATTTCATCCAAATCGGTTCAGTAGCTATTAAGTTTATTCGTTATATACAAAAATACAAATCTTTCCTCTTTATAATATTAGTATAGATTTCTTAAAGTTGCTACTTAAAAAAATATAATGTTAAAACATTATAAACCTAAGAAAGTATAGTAGTTATTTAAATATAACTTCGGGTTTGGTGTTTGAACCTACTAACCTGCTAATTTGTAACCTTTTTTTATAGTTATTAAAACGTTATTTTGCGAATATAAAAATGTGTAGACATAGGCGGCCAAAGCCACGAGGAAAACTAGTCTTTTATTATTTCTTTATAAGTGTAATATTTTGTTGTATTCTACGTAGATTAAATGTATTTTATTCTTAAATATTTTTGTTCTAAAGTAATTGAAACGTATACACAAAACTATGATAAATTATTATTTGTCTTCTAAATCTAATTTAATATTTACGATTGAGATTAATCAAAATATTTGAATACAAAATACCATTATAGATTACTGTGTGAGTTTAACATACGAATACTTATTGATTATATATTATTATGGTTTTATTTTTAATAACTAAGGAATATTTTTAAATATAGTCCTATAGATATATTGAGTGATATCTACGTAAATAATCGTGTATCTGAAAAAATCGGGCACGCAACGTCGCGAGGCAATAAAGGTAATGTAGGCAAGGTATTTGCCAATATCCCCGTGGAGTGGCCCTCCCAAATATCTTGAGATTGTATTCCCGCTACATAAAAATTGTTCCGGAATAGAGATACTATCCGGATAAATATTCAATTTCACTACGGACGAAAAAGATTTGATACCTTTGGTACCGACCAGGTTTATTGGATGATGGCCTTTGGAATCGTGTGGATAATCATATTCATAGTTTTTCATAAATATAAAGAGTCCTTAGATGGGATATACTATCGCTTAGATGGTTTTGTTTTGGACAACGTGATTTAATTATTTTAGACCTTTTTCATGATATATTGTTTATCCAGGTGATTTTTTTTTAAATTAAATCAACGGATCATTGCATCGAAAGCTATATAGCTTATACTAATATTCGTATAAAACGTATTTTAATAAACAAATTTATGGACGTTATTACTGCGCATTTGAACCCTTCAAAAAGGAGTACTAGATGTTGCCCGCGGCATCGTTTGCGTCAACGTAGATTTTAAATGTCAATAAAAGCATGAATTGTACTCTATATCCTTTTCTATACCCCTGACATTGCATATGTACAAGTTCATAATGATCGATTTATTGGTTAATAATTGAAAGTGACCTAAAGTAACCTACAATGTCCGAAGAATTGCTAAACTTAAGTAGAATTGGTGCCCGATGCGGCCAACGGGTTCTCGAATGGATACCACGCATCGTACAAGGCGGACCGACAACCTGATGAGGATCGCGGGAATCTGCTAAATGCGGAAGGCGCAAGATCACCAGCAGTAACGTCTTTCGATTGAATGGACGGATGGAATAATGAAATTGGAAGCGTGACAAGCAAACACACCTTCGCATTTTGACATTATTTAAGATCACAATTCAATCTCGTATAGAAATTACGTGATAATAAGGTACTTATATGATTACTCATACCTACTTATAACAGATTTTAAAACGAAAACAAACGTATTTGCGGTACTAGGATATAAAACGAAGGATATACAAAATAATCGAACCGTCTAAGGTCTAAGGAATGTAATAACTTAAATTCCACCGAGTGAGGTTCTGTTGCTACAGTTTCACTCAGCCTTTATTAACATTTTATTCGTGTTCATCGCTTAATGGATTTTTTTACATTAGGGTAGCCGAATAGCAATTATTGTGATGTAATAGTAGGCGATTCGTCATAGGAAATGGAGTGAGGTTCAAGGCGTATCCACTAGTAGCGACCCTCTCAAGAGGTAAGGAAAGAGCGACATGTAGATGAAAAGGGCAGCTGAATCTAATACAATCGGGGAAAGCGATACTCTCTTCCATCTTAGGGCTGTCAGTAATTTAAACATCTTGTTTGTATATCAAATTTTATATTATAATAGATTTATTGTTATTTTTTACGAAAACCTTTATAATATTGGGTTTCAAAACAGGTGTTAATGAATAAAATTATTTAGTGAAGTTTTGAAAAAATCTTCTCAGGTGGATGTATAAACTATTTAGACATACTTTATCTATGTGCGACGTAGACTTTTTAAAATATGTACATATGTAAATATGTAAATTAAGCGATGAACAATTGCGAAAAATGATATTGTGCTTCATTCGGTAACATAGACTGATATAACTATACGAAAGTAATTAAAGTGGAATATAAAAGTTTTACATTGTTCCATGATATGAGGCGCACAAAGTATCGCATTGTTAGCAACCCTAGTTGCGAAGAGGCGGGCCCGACCCGGTATTGAATGAGATTGCTTCTTACTTCGGCAAATGGATCACGTAGTGGATGAGATGTCACAGTGTTTTAAGATCCCAATTCGAACGACTCGTTTGATACATAGTTATTGCCTTTATCTATAAGTACATACCTAAAATAATAAACATAGGAGATACATTGACTAAATTATATTTATTTTTATATGAAATAATCATATATTACTAATATAATATTTGCATAATACTTATTTATTTTGTATAAAGTTGAAATAAGATTCCGATAAAACTTAATGTTCACCTGATTAAAATGTATATAATTAAATAACTTTAGTAATAAAGTTAGGCGAAGACTTGAAACTATCTATTATGTAATCAAGTAGATATATTCACACCCAGTAATTGGGAAATTCCCGAACTGGGCCGGTCGCGCCGTCATACAACGCCGACGACGCGGCGCGGCGCGGCGGGGGCGGCGGGCGGCGCACGGCTCTGTTGAAAACAATTTCACGCCAAATCTTAACTTGTGTTTTCCTATTTCCTTTTTATTTATCTTTTAGTCTTTCCTTTTCTCGGGAATCAATTTCACGGATGAGTATCGCAATGATCTCAGTTCAAAATTCGCGAGGGTTCGAACCTTCTCGAGGTTCACGTGTTCAATACAGCCGCACCGGCCGCGTCCGTCCATCCGTCCGGTCAATTCGACGTCCACGTATGTATATACACTGAGTGACCGTGGGGGATCGCGATCCACTCCCGTTCTCCTCATTACTTGACTGACGCAAGAACGCGTCGCGATAATAAGCTTTCAGTTCGGTGCTCCCTGTGATTGGATGGGTTATGCGTGTGTTATCTGCCTATACTGCTTTTGATATATCTGATCCAATTTTCTTTAACACCGCTCAGTGAACACACTTTGTTTTTTTAATAACATTATTTTATAATTAAGGTGGTTATTTTATATTACTGACTCCTTTACTATTTCATTAAATTAAAATGATCACACAAAAAAATATCAATTCTTGTGCAAATAAGTATAAGAGCCGGATAAATATTGGTTAATTTCTAATAACAATCCGGTACCCGACTATTATATGACCAGTCACTATGATAGAGTGTTTATAATCTGTGCAATCTAATGGATGCTACCTAATAAGCTATAACAGTTATTACGTATCAAATTGGACTACTTGTAAGATTAGCTTTAAAGGAATATTATCTATAAAAAATATTGGACATAGATAACGAGAAAAGTTTAAATTGCTTAACTCCATGTACATTATTTTAACAATCTGTATTTTGAGTAAGCTGAATACCAGAATGATTTTTATATTTAGAGCAGCAACAGAATAGACTCCATCATAATAAATCAAGGGTTTATATTATTTGAATGGAATGGTGTAGTACAATTCAGTGTACCGTTTATAACTAAGCAGTGAATAACAGTGATTGTTTTGGCAGTCGCCCAGATGGCAATGCACATTTCGCTGACATGCACAGAGTGTGAAATAAAATTCTATATCATAGATCTCTTCTATATTATTAGTGACTATTTTAAACAAGTTTATTCAATATGAGAGATTAAGTAAAATTATTTAATAATTTTGATTTAATCCGTGAAAGTAAATAAAGGTCAGCAGAACGGTCAGAATCGTACGCTTGAAAATAATCGAGCTCAGGCACCAGCAACTCCCTCGGAATTGTCAATTTTACGGACGGTTTATTTCCGGACACCGAACTTCCTTGGTCAGAATCGCGCGCCCTCAGCCCGGTCACCACCCGCTTCCGTAACCCCTTCCCTGAACGCAATTTATTCGTACAAAATACTGTCGTTAAGAACATAATTTTAATGAAATATGCAAAGTGAACATTTGTTTGTTTTGAAATGTAACACAACCTTGTCGATACAGTTATAACATAACATTAACACAGTAACGAGTGTTATAATTACGTATGTAATATCAACTTAAGCGGCAGTTTTCATTATATATAGGTAAGTATCTTACGCGAAAGCTTCCCACTTAAAAGCTCTACAAATGCACTGAAAGCTCTTTCGCGCACTAATCCCAAACCTTTTAGCTGCAATCAAAAGCCCCGAGCACCCGTAGCAGGGCAGCCGACGTGATGCTTGTGGAAGCGCCCAGGAATTTAATTTACATTTTTAATTAAGTTAAATTTTGTTCGAAAAGCTTTCACGGTATGAGAGTTTTCTTGATTAGAGTTTAGTTCAGCCTGAAGTTTGAGATTGATTAGTGGGGCTTTAATTGCTCTTGTTCGTTGAGTAATGTATTCTATTAGTAGGTAACTAAAATAATAGCTGATTTAGTGTATACATAAATTCAAATAAATATTGTTAATATAATTATATTCAAATATAATATCTTGATAGCAATAAAGAATGTCCATATTTAGCTTACGTGTTTTTTTCCATTTCTGTCGGTTTACACGCACTTAATTGATAGCAAGGGTGAAATTTACAGTAAATGTTATGGTTAATTGTTTGAGTAATAGGATTATGTGGGTATACCTATGATGCGCATCTGAATAGACTACAAAAACGTCATTTAACTAATACCAAAATTTACTTTAACCAAACTATGATTTTCCGTCATCTAATGGATTCCACCTCGTATGTTAATTTTAGACACCAATGAGGTGCGAAAGCATTTTTTTATGTTCATTTTACTTCGTTGTGTAAATGTACGTATTTATTTTTAAATATCGTTAATATTAAATATCGTGAATCACTTTTAAATTATACAACACCCTACTAGGTAAATCTGGATGTCAGTAAAGTGGCCGTGCTAAAATGGAATAAATAAGAAGACTTCCGTGAAATACTGTACGAGAACAAGCTGTAGTCGTGAGCTAGTGACGTACGATTTGACGCGGAATATTTTATTCGAGACCTCGTGGCCCGCCATCTATACCACTTATCCCAGTGCTCTGTTGAATTTTTGACACGTCTCTGGCGCTATTGTCCTTTTGTGTGACAGGTTTAGTGCGACAATGTCCTTTAAATTTGTATTAAGGGTATCATTCCTCAGAATAAGCTTGAAATACCTTTACGTTTTGAGTTGACAGGATACTGGATGAACAGCTACGTATACAATTCTTTTTACTTAGATAATCTTGAAAAATTGACTTGATACGTTCCGTTACGTGAAAATCTATTGATACTTTTATGTAGCTATGTAACGGAATCTTCTAACTCAATATTCGTTAACTTCTATACTTCGGATGAAATTAAAACTTTGCACACTTGTCAAGGTTCGGTGAAAATACAATAATTTAATAAGCTTTCCTCATTACATTTTATAGTATTAAATAAAATGGTACAAGTTTTATACAACGTGTTTCAGAAAAAACGCACCTTAAATCGAACACCCCAATTAGAACTTAAGTTATAATCATAATACAGACAAAACAAATTTACTTGCATGCGTTTTGATATTGTTCATGTATGAAATTAATTTTTACCCATTGTGGACGAGTAGTATGCTCATATTACAAATTTACGCACAAAATATATACAGTTAGCACACACGTGACGACACGAGATGCTCGACAAGCGGTTCAACGAGGGGACGATTAATTCAATTATTTTGTTTTTAGGAAAAATATTACCTATATTAAAAATATCTGAAATCCATTCAGTACCTGATTCTTAACAAATTACCTCCACAGTGTGCGTTAATTATGTCATATATATATATATATGTATGTATACCGTGTTGTAGATATATATATAAATAAAGATGATACAAAGACTAATTTGTGAGTGGAACGTGTAGTGGCACATCTGCTCGGCCCTGCTTACCGATCGGACCAAATCCGGCGCACAGCAATCCATATTAGATTTGCCCGCTCTCTCATATCCATTCTGAGATGTTCATATTTTATTGGGGCCAATAAAACGGATTCATGAATATGAGAAATGCATAACGAATACCGTATTTATGGATGAAGGCGCGCTCGCTCTGCCGCGGATATGTCGCGAGTAATTTGATAGCCGCCTTTGTAACAGGTGCTGATGGGAATTCCAATGCGGTTATAAAAATTTTTCATTCCTTCTTCACTTTGATGGCGTATCTGTTTTTATTTATATCTTCTACATTTTACGATATTGTTCGTGTATAGAAATTTCGGGTAGCTCTATTGCTGCGGTAAGTGTTTCACTTTGTTACTGTTACCCATTACGAGGATATGCGGTCGGCGATAAATTTCAAAAGAAGATATTACAGAAATCTATTGCTATCGCGTTGCGCCCCAAAGAAAGAGTTATAAAACACGAAAGGGACAACTGTAGCTCGGACTGATTTTACCAATGCAAAATAGACGAATACATCACTTCGTAGTACCCTGTTTCCCCCTCCATGACTGAATTCGATTTTAAATTTCCTTTCACTTTTAGAATAAAAAAAACTTTGGCTATGCCTCTACGTTTTGCTTTTTTTTAGTTTTTAATTATCAAATTTGTTTGACGAACGTCTAAAAATTACGATAAAAATCGTGCAATTTGTTTATTTTCAAAGGCTAGTTTCTACAACTAAACTAATTTATGGAAAAAATCAAAACGTACGGGCACAGCGTTGGTGGATATATATTATTTGGTATAAAATATTTACCATTATGCTATTATCCAGAGAGGAAACAAGGGACTACGTTTGTATGGAATAAACGCCGCTAGCATATCCTCTTAAACGTATGACGCAAGTTAAATTTGCTGATACATCTGTCTATATTATGCCGCTTTTTAAAATGTGTATGTTTTTAATGGTCTTATTTACGGTACCTTTAAGTTAAACGTACTTTTTCAAATCTTAATTTTTTTTTCATGTTCGCCTTAATTATATTTATTTTATAATTTAGCGTACATATAACCTTTTGTTCAGAAAAATAAATTTATAATGTACTACATAAAATATTAATTAAACTTATACGTATTATATTTTTAAATGTTTATACAACATAAACTAAATATATAATGGTTTTCTAAAATGTTTCCTTCATGCTAAAATGTTAAAACTGAATTTGATTTTAAAATGATTTATCTATTTAAAATAAAGTATAAAGTGTATTGTAAATGTTTTTTACATTTTTACGTATATTAAATATGTAATGAAGAATATAAAATAATCTTATATTAGTTTAGAACACAATTTTAAGAAGGATGCTTGTTTGTACCCTTTAGCGTATAGGTTATTAAAGAGTAAAAACGAAGTCGTTTGACGGCGTTTTCTCGAAGTAATAAGGCCTCGCGTGGAGTGGACGTCAGACAAAGATATCGCTTATTCTAATGAGGTTTCTTCGTGTACACGTGCTTTGAGTGGATCGTACTTTAAACGGTTCGGATATTGTTAAATGACAATTTAAAATTCAATGCATTTTTAATCAATTTCATTTTTTTTTTGTTTTTTGGTTATGAAAGTTTTTTTTTTGGCCAATATCGGGTTGTAAATACTCCAAATTTATGTTTATTGTATAAATTCTACATATTACCTATATTATAGTTGTTATTGTCTTAACTTCAGTAATATAAAATAATGTTATCATTACTACTCATACGAGAAAGCGATATAATGCAGCTTAGATCCTTAATTATCTTCTGCATTCATCGGAAAACTAAATTAAAATAAGGTTCTGATTTTCAAGTGATACGTAAATGAACACGGAAAACTTGCTGTTTTGAACGGGTTTTCTGACCCTGCCTCGGTGGCGCAGCTGTATTACGGTGCGATTGCCGTTCAGAGGTCTCGGGTTCGATCCCTGGGTCGAGTCAAGTGGTATTGGGTTTTTCTACTTAGTATCATCCAGGAGTTTGGAATTTGTGCCTGATAAGGCGACAGGCTCGCGCCCTGTCACATCTGGAACGGAACTAAGCTCAGCGAAATGTGGGTGGTATAGTTCGCTATTTCGACTCTACCTAACCCTTCGGGGATAACAAGCGTGAGCTTATGTTATGTTATGTTTCTGAACCTGCTATAGATAGTTAATCAAATTTCATTCACGACAGAAAGTAATATTAAATGAGAATGTTGCTTCAGCGGCTAATCGATGTTGAACGTTTATTAAAAATACCTTATGGATATAATAGCAAGGATGCTTTTCAATGTTTATTAAAGTTTTGTTTTTCATACACATTGTAATATTGAAATTTCATCGTAATAATATGTCCTTAGTATAGTTATATAATTTACACGTTATTTATAGTTTTTAAGTGTTTTCCGGACATGTTCCATTTAACAGATTTGGGTATATAATGAAGAAAGTAAACTCGCCCAACTGTGAAGGTTTTGGAAAAATTAAAGACGGCCAGTTGGTGGATTGTACCAGAAATGCAGGGCCTATAAGTTTTTTGGTTTTGACCTTAAGATTATTTTATTTAGTCATAAATATGTTCTATAGTGTACAAGCAGAACCGACGCCCGATTCTGTTAGTATGCTATGGAACTTTGTTATTACTAGTTCTAAGCTAAGAGATTTTATTTTATTTAGTTGTTTTTTATTATTTTTGGAAGGTATATATTGGGTGTGCTACGATAAGGATGGCATACACTAATGTGCGAAAGCCGTGTGCGAAATTAAATATGAATAAAAAAAATACGTTATTTAATTATTATTCTATTATCTAGATTGATTTCCCTTACGGACGTGTACGATATAACAACACCTTGTTAATAACAGTGGATATAATTTGTTAGCGAAGTTACGTGCGCCGCGGGCGATCGCTAGCTGACACGATTACTGTTATGAATTATGCATACATATGCATACAAACATGGGTAATTTAAATTACAATAAAAATAAAATACTGGATTATGTTGTATAGATACTTGATTATACAAAATAACGAATATAGAAGCGTCACGATCCGGGTGACATGTCTTTAAGACTTTTCATATTAATATGATTCTGTTAAAAAGTACTTTACACTACTTAAAATGCTAAAAAATATATTATAAATTAATTAAAATATACATATTTATTATTTTACCCCTAGAAGGAACATTTCATATTGTAAACTATTCAAAGATATAAGTAGGGTTTGTATAGGAAAAGTTTATATAAAATCCAGCTCACATAAAAGTTTTCATTTTTGAACCAAGCTTTTTGGTCATTTTTACTAACGTGCTTTGTATAAATATGTAAGTAACCTTATTTTTTATACGACCATTTATTAATACCAATAATACTAATAAATTTTAATTAATTAAAATAAAAATAAAAAATAAGTCGAAATAAACACAATTTAGTCATATTAAAAAGAGAATGAATACAACAAAATTTATGGGCTATTATTATGATATCTTTTTTCACGTATTTATATTACTTACCTACATCAGTGCCTAATGTGTTGTTTTTTCAATAGTTTTTAAATTTTTGTAATTTAGTTTTAATCTATTTTTCTTTGATTTTTTTTTTCAATTTGCCTCTCTAATCAAGTATTAGTGATAAAACTCAGTTACTAAGTTATATAAACTAAGTTACAAAACTAAGTTATATAATAACTTATATAACTATAATAACCTTCCTGTGAATAAATAGATTAATCTAGCAAAATTTTCCGCGGAGCCCAGTCCAGTAATAGCTCAAGATGCGCTCCGATCCCCAACTAGGACACCTCAGTGTCACTGGGATTACACGCGTTATACTGCAATATACTACACTGCATTACACTACTCGCAGGTACATGAGTTCATTGACCACTATAGGATCTAGCTAGGGCGGTATTTTCTTTACAAGCTAAGCAGCCCAAGCAGAACTCCATACCACACTGGTGCCTTTACATTATCTACCATTTTCTTGACTAAGCGCCTTTATTAAGCGTACGCTCCAAAAACCCGGTGAAGCTGTCAAGGGCAGCTGAGATCAACAGTCTTAGAATGAATTTGAAAAAATAAAACAACAAAAAAAATGACAGACATTACTGATGCCGTGTAAACCCTACAAATTTATGACAACAAACTTATTTTAAAATCCGTTAAAAAAATCTTAAACTGTATTTTCTTCTATTTCTTTTTTTCTCAAAATATAAATCTATCAAGTAATAATTTTTCACCAATGCAAGGGTATTTTTGTTATAATCACAAGAATTAACGATATTGATTTATTGTTTCAGAATACAATTATTATTATTGTGATGCGAGAGTGAACTTAATAAGTTCAACATGATCCGTGATCCACCGGCCATGCACAAACCCGATAATGCTAACAGTAAGTAAATTCATTTTCTAATGCCATTTACAAATGTAGTAGCAGTGTAAAAGTATTATTATAACGATGACTTCTATGTTACACTAGACAATAAATTTAGTACTGAATAATTTAATACAACGTAATAGTCTAAAACACAATTAGTCATTTGGCACTATGAAGTGTTATTGTTGTGTTAAATGTTTTTTTTACACGGTACAGGCTCTGTGCTTTGACCATAAGCTCACCAGATGTTAAGTGACTATGTGGTCTAGAATGGTAAACGCACTAAGCCTGGATACTGGTTCTCAAATAATGCTGCCGAAACACACCTATTGGTATTTAACGACAGGTTTTCGAATTTGAGGATAGTAGCTACCCAGGCGAGCATATTTAGAAAATGTCATGATATGGTTTCCTCGCGATGTTTTCCTTCACCAAAAACTCAGGGTAATTTTAGAGTTGGATAGGTTTGAACCCACGTCTATTGACGCGAAATCTAGCTGCACTATCCACTGCGCCATCATCGCTTTAATATTATACATATAATGTTGTTATGCACAATATGAAATATAGTACTATTTCAATGACATTTAAGTTTTAGGCATCGATATTAGGTATTTTGATTTACGTTGACTCTACTTTATTTGGTTTTAGTTAATAAATTGTAAGTTGTATAATACACAATATTTGTTTCATCCGGACTTGTTTCCACGACTAGAATTATGTGTTATATAAACAAATAAAGGAATCCTCCATCCATTCAACTGAAAAGATCTCCACGACCACCGGTAAGAGTGTTTACACCGTGTGTACCGGGCAAGAATAGTACCATCCCATTTCTTAAACCAGGATAAACCAGGGGATGGGCAGCAGCATCCTCTGAACACTATAAACACCTACTGCGATCGCCAACTCGCCTGCCAAGCGTAGCGATTATGTCAATCCCCCCCTCATGAATAAACCAATGCAACCAACCAATTAATCTAAATTATGAAATCCGCACCACTCGCGACCTGAAAACTTCAGCCAATTAAAATTGTAATAGAATTTGCGTCAAATTGCTTGTCTAATGAATGTATGAAGTCATTGAAGTATAATTTTTTTTTTATAAGAAATCGTTCGTTAATGTTTTTAACATTAAATAAATATTTTTTGGTTTAGGTTACTGTTCCGACATACAGCCTCATAACATCAACAATATTGATTTTTTTTCTGTTTTAAGATATATTATTACCATAATATGTTTTATGTACTTATATTATGATAACCTATAGCACAGAACGAACAGTATTAATAAATATGCCAAAAAAAATATAAAGATATGTGGTAAAAAATTTGCTTTATACATATAATCTGTGGGATATGTGGAACATGTTTGAAGTTTTGTTGATCAATAATATTTCACTGTAATATCTAAATATATAGCACTGATCATGACTAGATGTGTTCACATTCATTAGATCGGTTGCATTACTTGCAATTTAATTATATCCTGGCTCCATTTATTCTGTTTATAATAATCTTAAATTATCACAGGCTCGAGATTTATTGAGATAAATGTAAACAATTCTGTAAATTGGTAAAAAATAACACAACAAACTAAAACTATCACGTCATGCGATCTGAATTGTAAATTCTGTGACTTACGTTATACTTTTAGCAATACAATATAGCTGTAATCCGCCGCTCACTTAAGTGAATAATAAGGATCTAAGGAAACCGTCGATTCTCTTGCAGACAATTAATACTATTATTTTATTTATATCGTGTTCGCGATTTCTGATAAAGTGTAATGTATACAGCAGGCATTATATTCATATTGCTGACTTCAATATTTTGTATAATATTAGGACAAACAGGTCGAGAATAAAACGCAGGAAGGGTTGCGCCATAAACCGCCCAGCAGCGTCCGTCGTGATATTAAAAAGGGGACCAACGATATTGCAATATCACATTTATGTGAAATGTCCAACACCCAGATCGTATTGATAAAAATAAGCGATTTTTTATTGGCCCCAACATTGTTGTCTTTGAAATTTTTTTTTTTTCTGCATTAAATTACTGCTGGGACTTTCGTATACGGAATCTATGACTCAATTATATTAAAAAGAGCGATAAAATTGTATATATACTAGGTGTGTGTCCACGATTCTGCCCGCATTTCATATTCTTCAACGCACAATATAGTTTTTTTTCATTGGAATTTTTTTCATTTATTCATTGGAAAATAATATTTTAACTGTGTTTTGATAATTTTAATTGAATAGTATTTTGTTCACAGTTTCGTGAGTTTTAATTTAACCCTAATTATTTTTCTAAATCCTTTTTGGTACTTAGAGAAAGTAAATATATTTCTCATAAACTCGAGCACTGGAAGGTAAAACTGACCATTAATTTGTTTTTTTTTTTTTTCTCACAACTTCATGAGTTTTTTTTTTACGCGGAGCCCTGATTATTTTCGTAAAATAAAAGTTACGCGGAGTAACTTCAGCTATCTGCCAAAAAAATCCTTTCAATATCGGTGCAACCGTTCTGGAGATTAGCCGGAATAAGCAGACAGACCGACAAAGAAAAACTAAAATCGTCTTTTTTCTATAGGTATCAATATTTAAATTCTTATGTATTTAGTACAAAGTTGTCATTTTGATATTACAAACAGACACTTCAATTTTATTTATCAGTATAGGTATTGTTGTATTGAGTTAAGTAAAAGTGTATTGTATTGTTCCGAAAAATTATTCATCCCGGCACCGGTCGGCGTCGGCATCGCTAAGGTATCGCTCCCCTTTTCGTTGTAATTCACAAGTTTTTATCTTAATCAGAATCATATTTCACGGCTATTAAGCTATACAACATAACGGAAAATCGAATATTTGAATTAGTGTTAGGGAAATATTGTTTTACCAATAAATATTTACCCTAAAAATATAGGCTTATTTTTATATATTTCAGAATACGTTTTTTTTATTTTAAGGAATAGTTTCATATATATTTTAACGCTTATAAAGTATAAGCATTTATATGTTGTTTTTTTAAACTCTGAGGATCTATTTTGACGATTACTGAGATTGGGATTTAAACATAATTTTGGTAACGGGGTAAAATCATTTTATTGTAAGATTCTACTTTATTTCTGGGTAATTATCGTTTATTTCTTTTACTCCATGGAAACTACATGTCATATTTGGATTAAAAGTGGGTTTTTTCTTATATTTTCTTTGTTTAGATTGTACTGATGTCTTGATATCGCTCGCGCGTAACCTGTTATACTTTATAATATAATTAATATAATATAATGTAATATAATTGTGGTATATAAAAACCATATCAGAAGTACACAGATAGATTATATATTAACGCAGTATTTTTAACCGACTTCAAAAAGGAGGAGGTTCTCAATTCGTCTGTATATTTTTTTTTATGTTTGTTACGCGATTTCGCTGTCAATTTTGAACCGATTGGCTAACTTTAGCTGGCACGGACTCCAATATCATTAATGGTATTAAAACAAAGCATATATCGAAGTTAGCAAAAGTAGATTAATAAGATAATTACTTTTATTTTTAGTGCGTTTTTATAGCACGAGTATTTTAAGTCGGTTTTATTTTTATTTATAAAAGGTTTTCTATGTAAAAATATGCTTATATCTATTTAGTTGTAGATACAAGGAAAATTGTGGAAGTGAACATTATTTTATTTAATATTCTGTTAAATGTGAAACAACTGGCTCTTCGAGTAGCAGATTTATTTTCCATACAACTATAATAGCTTCTTAGATTCATACTGGGAATCGTGCTATGGCGGAAAATTGTGAAAAGCGTGCGAGTACGAAAGATGAGGTGCGGTGAGGCAGCGTAGCGTGACGTAGCACAGTGAAATCGACTCGGCGCAGCGATATGCGGCGTTCACGGGAACTCTGGGCGGCCCCGATAAAATTTATGGCCACTTCCCCTTTAAAACAATATTGAGGGCTCAGTTGGGATTTATGTCTCGCCGCTGCTGCAGCGACTCAATTTATTCTTCAATTTTTCATACAATAACTCACACACGTATTACGAGTGATGGATGAAAAGGACTAACTTTCGGGCTTTAATAAGAGCCTCCAGATGCGAATCTCCAAATTGGCTGAAGTTTATTGCCCACTTATGTCAGGCTTAAGTTTCGCCCGGAGCTTTTCTCCGAGAAAATAATTTATGACTTAGATTGTCTCAACTCTCTGCACGTTTGATTGTCGTTTTGCGGTATACAAACACGCCGTCCGCTTGAGTCAACATGAAATTTTGCTAATAAACGTACGATATCTTGATGATGTTTTACCAGCTTATTGCTTATATAATTTTAAATAACTTCAGAGAATTTAAACGCTCTTTGGCATTTAAGTTCGCTAAAATAAATATTATTATTACTTACATATGAATATGACAACCTGCTTACTTCTACGAATAGTAATTTATGTGATAGTAAATGCAATTTAGTTATTTAATTTATGAGACATTCACATGTATTTACAATGTTTATAATTGTATAACAGCTACAAGTAACTTTCAACTCTAGTAAAAATTCAAATTTATAATTTAAATAAAATATGTTTTCTCCTACGAGTTTATAGTGCATATATCCTGAACTTAGAGCAATTAGCAAAAGTAAGCTCGCACGAAAAAACACATAATAGTTCTATAATAATATCGAATCCTATCGTTATTGTTTTAAAGTAATAGGGCAAATAACGAAATAATATTGTAAAATATTACAAATTAAGTTGTTGATTCCCCAGTTAGAAAGATTATATTATTCCATTCCACGTTCATCTAGCCGTGTATGCAATCGAAACACGTTTATCACGTATAATAAACATATAGATTTAAAACTAATCTTAGCCATGCTTAGGTAGCATTACCACAAAAAGTGTAAAAATCATCGGTTTTGTAAATTTTTTTTTTTGCTGTTAACAATTAGAATTGCGTTTTGCTTACTTTATTAGCTTTATGATTCTTTTAATTTTGTAAAGTTTAGTTATGTGTTTTTTATACGTCGCTTTATTACAATTATTGGAATCTGTGTCTACGCCAATTTAATGAAGTTATTGTAAAATTAGCCTATTGTAAAACTATTTTTTTTACTCAGTCATGTGGACAAATAAAAAAAGTACGCAATATGAGGTCAATCTTCACTGAAATTTATAATATGCCGTTAAAACTAATCAAAACTGTGATTTCTTAAGCCTCGTTCTATTCTCTTTCAATCTTCATTTATTTCACATTTGGGTAATTAGCAGCTTACGGTCATTACCTTCGAAGTTCTTAATACACCCAGAAAAAATAGGCTCTGAGGATTTTTATATATAGTTTTTAAATATCATTTCAGTACAAAGAAATTCCAATAAAAAGAGTGTTCTAATTATAAACCGTAAAACATTCTCGCAATATATTAATAATAATTATTATGAATACAGAGAATTGTAAATATATTTATAGTGAGAATAAAATGAAAAACGATAACTTTTCATATCATAATGAAAAGCAATTAAGATACGGCTTATGCCATCAAATAATTGAAATTTTAATTGCTGAAAACTCTTTCCTTAGAAATCATTTACCACTGCCATTAGGCTTAATTCAAAAATTAATTTAAACTTTCACAAGGTTGAGTTACGAAGCCAGGCACCGACGTAAAAGCAATATCAATTTCATAATTTTAATTAAAAAAAACTAACTTCTCTGATGACAAAGTCCCTTACTTTTTTAATAACGGAAATGTTAATGGTGGTAATAGGTAGGGAGGATAGGGTGTTGTAGGGTGTTCCGCCGCCATAGGTCAGCTGGAATTTTAATAAGACGTCGACTTACCTCTTTCGCACCTTGTAATTTACCTACAAGCTGCCTACTAATCAAGTTTGCTACTGACATTCTAATTAAACTCTTTGCTTTGTTAAATTTTATTTCGTGCACATATTAAAACATAATTGTCGTTAAAAAAAATATATTATTCCAGCTGTATATGTACAGTGTACACAGGTACTTGGGCAGCGTGTTGTGTCATGAGAAATGTTGTATTTTTATTATGAATACTAGCCGTGTACCCGCGGTTGCGCCCGCCTTTAATTTATTTTTCAATGCGTTTTTTAATTTTTTTATACGGAACCCTTATTTTCTAAAAAAAATAGTACTAATGTTAAGTAAAAAAATTCTCAAATTATAGCACTTGCCCGTAAAACTGTGCATTGAATCGGATTTTATTCAAATTTGTTATTTTTTTATGCGGAACCCTAATTATTTTCGAAAATTAAAAGTACCCTAACTTACCCGGAGTAACTCCAGCTATCTACCAAAAAAGTCCTGTCAAAATTTGTCCTGTCGTTCCGGAAATTACCCGGAACAAACAGACAGACAAACAGCGCAAAAACTTTAAAAAATATTTTTTTGGTATAGGTGTTGTATATACATTAATATCTATTTAGTAAAAAAAAGTAATTTTGACGTTACAAACAGACACTTCAATTTTATATATTAGTATATAGATACTAGCCTGTGATAGAGTTAATAGAAAATTATGTTTGTTGTTTTTCGGAAAGTAGACGTTTTAACTATATAGATAAGATTTTTTTTGCTTTTTTTTACGATGTCATTTGTACTTCGTCTTCTTCTTTTTTGGTTTATGGCTCTAACGCACATTTGGAATTGATTTTGCCAATATAAGTGAGACGACGATTTCGCTTGTCTATGCTAAATTTAATAAAATATATTTTTCGTCCACCTAATGAACTTTACAAACTAATTAGTACCTTAACTCATAAGTCGATCTACGCAAATTTCATACGGGAGGGTTTAAAATCTTATGAGTTAATTTGTATACTGTAAACTAAAAAAAAAAAATTGTATAAATTTTACCTTAACCTAATAAAAATGCTGTAAAATTGTTGTCTGGCATTCTATGACTTTGGTTTTTTTAACGATTGGAGAGTCTCATGCGGAAAGTGAAGTATTATCATCTCTAGTGGAAATCTATGACAGATTAATCTTTGAATAGCTTATAATTGAAGTAGAGAAATATAGAAGACATTCTCTAAGTTAAAGACATACATATAAATATACTTTTGATTAATAACATAACTAGCTTCATTACCCTAACACACTGCGTCCATGTGTGTTATTTTAAAATGTATGCAGGTAGGCATGACGCTAAATACTATCATCGTCAGCTACGGATAATTATGATAATTATTACGCTATTCAGGGTAAACAACCCGCTTAAGTGTTTGTGTTGTTTTTTTTTTAAATATTTAATCTCTATTAATACAAAACCCGCATTTGATTAAATCTAATTACCGCCCGCATAATGGATATCACGACTACGTAATCAACTCCATTGTTTAATGAGTGACCGACGACTAAAACTAAATAAATTGTATGACCATTTAGAACGGCAACGGCCGCAGTCATTATAGAAATCCATTAACGTGAATACCTGCTTTAGATTGTTTTGCTTTGTTTAACATATTAAAATAATAATAATCTGTACCAATAACAAATAAATTTGAAGTGTCTGTTTGTAAAATCAAAATAACTTATTTTTAAAAAATATATATCAATCTCGTGTATACGGTCTTCGTCTCAGTCGTTTCATTCTGGAAAGTGTGGTCGGAGTTATGAAACGGCTGCACGAATTTTGGCGGAACTTTTTTTGGTAGATAGCTGAAATTACTCCGCGTAACTTAAGGCACCTTTAGTTTTCGAAAATAATTAGGGTTTCGCGTAAAAAAATTAAAACTCATAAAAAATTTGAATAAAATCCAATTTAATGCTCAGTTTTTCGGGCAAGTGCTTGAATTTATGAGAAATATTCAACTTTATTTTAGTACAAAACAATAATAGAAAAGTAAGTAGGGTTCCGTATAAAAAAATATTATAACACAGTGAAGATCATAAGAAACGCGGGCGCAGCCGCGGGTACACAGCTAGTAAATAAACATAGTTAATACGTTACATATCTATCGCCATAACATTCATCCACGAGGAAACCCAAAAGCGGTAGTAAACTTCACAGTATATAAAATAACCTTGTAAGTTTAAAAAATCAAACCGTGATTGAAACCATAATTATCTTACAAACATGAATAGTCAATGTATTCAATGAGATTCTATATGGCAAGTTGCGTGCAAAAACCAATGAATGCTTATAAATTACATGGAATGAATAGGTAATCGTGATTTTTGCTCATTGAAAGAATAATGGATACAAGGAAACAAGTTTTATAATGAATCGTGTATGTCTGCATAAATTGGTTTTGAAGAATCTTAGTAAAAGATTTACATAGTGTCTAACAAAGTCAGTAATGGACTACAAATTAGAATACTTCACATAAAATTCTAGCTAAAATTATAAAACAAGCAGATTGTATAACAAATATGTAATTATGATGATGTTAGAACCGTAATGAATAGTGATCCAAATTTACTTGTACGTTATTTTTTTGTTGAGAAAATGAGAAAAACGTATTTTAATGTGTCGAGTACCCATAAAAATGAAAGAATAGAAAGACAATAGGAAAACAATGGAAAGCTAGCGTAAACGCCCGGAAGGTGCTCAAGGGGTTAAGAAAGGAATTAAAACAATTTATACATATCATTATTTATTTTTGTTCCTCGAAATTCAGTGTCTTTACTGGAATGAATTTTCTATACAAAAGATGATGTAACTTCCGGATAAATTTTGTTGTTTACACTTTGTCTAATGATCTTTTAAGCAAACGAAATAATATCCCTAGTATAATATTGCTAGTTTATTTAGGTAGCCAAAAGTGCTACATTATAATCATTTTAGACATTTAGAAATTACATTTATTATCTATCGGGTATTACTTTAATTTTGATGTCTTAATACGTCTGCGGCGGCTGACCGGCAATGTCTGCGAATTTATACTGCCGGGGCTATACAGTAGCTAACTCTCTATCAATTCCCGACTCGACGGTAATAAAACGAAAATAATACGAAACGCCTCCAGCCGCCACTGGATATTTATGTACAGTTGGCGTTATTAGCTCGCCTTTATTGTTTTTAGATTAGATTGGTGCAAAGGTAAGTCCCATACTATATGTATGTACATTCACGCGTATATTATTTATTACCTAATGTTTTGTTATTTAACTGGCGGGTACCCGCGACTTCGTCTACGAATTTTGATAAAATTTTGGTTGGCATGGTGGATCGACTTTGGTTGGCAGCGTCGATCGACACGGAATCCGGCCACACTACCCGCTGTG
This sequence comes from Samia ricini, assembly GCA_014132275.2. Lineage (NCBI taxonomy): Eukaryota > Metazoa > Arthropoda > Insecta > Lepidoptera > Saturniidae > Samia > Samia ricini. Next base: position 23,888,535 of record AP028159.1, on the reverse strand, counting down.
CCATCGTTTCACATTAACACCGCATGCACTAGCATCATATTGCACACCCATACTTGCACACTATACGTTAGGTACATGGGTTCTATAAGGGAACTTTTTTCTTTACAGGTTTACTAACCGTTAGGTTAGGGCGGGGTAAACTCCGCGAAACTTTTAACACGGGTAGCAGCTCAAACCGAGGTTCATACCATTTTGGTGGCCTTCCGCTTGTTACTATTTTTAGGCACTCAGCCTTAAGCGCTCGCCCCAAAGTCCGATGAAGCTCTCAAGTACCTTCTAGTCAACAGCGTTTGGTCAGTTAAAAAAAAATCCCATGCACCATGATTTACATCGTTATGCGTGGAAGTTTTTAACTTTTTTTTATTTCCTATAAATGATATGGGTAATTTTTACAGCTTATTGCAACAATCAATTAATTACATATACTTCATGCATAAATATAATAGTTTTATAATAAGCGGTGAAACCTGTTTTTGAGTTGAGCGGAACAGATATTCTTTCCAGATTTCTAAAAATATCTAAAAAAATCTTTATTGCTTTTGACATAATATATTATACATTTGTATAAATTTCCATCAAAATCGGAAAGTTGTTTTCGAGTTAAATCCGAATATACCCGTAGAAAGACAAAACAATGTTAATGCCAGATTTAAGATTAGCAATGGTTAAAATAGACACCTGTCACAAAATTAGTAAAAAAATAAATGTACAGACACAACCTACAGATTTATTTATAGTACAGATATAGATTACTTTGGGAACTTTTATTACATTTTAGTATAGGAAATTTCGGTCGTAGCTTCTTAATATCAGCGAAAAATGCAGGTCTTTATGTGGCAACAACTAGGTCGATATGGCTATATTTTTAACCAACTTCAAAAAGGAGGAGGTTATCAATTCGTCTGTTTTTTTTTTTTTTTATTTTGTTACTCGATTTCTTCGTCATTTGTGAACCGATTTGCAATTTTTTTTTATCAAAAGAGTACACTTCCGAGGTGGCCCCATTTCCACCAAATCGGGATCTGATCAGCTGAACTCAGGGAAATTAAGATAAACCCATGTATATTATGCTTACACGTGTTTCATATATACGTTTCCAAAGCTATAAAGTAGGCTTCACTGCTATACCTGAAAGTACATTTTTAAACTAAAAAGTAGAAAAAAATATTTTTTCATTAAAAACAAAACCGCCTTCAAAAAAAATAAAATATAAAAAATGCACTAAAAAGTCAATAAATAATTACTTTATTAATCTGCTTCGTTAACTTTGGAGTCGGTGCCAGCTAACTATATAGGACTAGGGTAATTTGAAAGAACAATTAATTAAAATTGAATATAATCTGCGACGTACATTTACACCACTTTGATATACATAAGCTTGCACCGATTTTAAAATTAACGAAGCAGATTAATAAAGTAATTATGTATTGACTTTTTAGTGCATTTTTATAGTGTATACTATTGAAGTCGGTTTTGTTTTTAATTAAAAAAGTTTTTAATTCAAACTGCCTTATGGTGGTACATCATGTAGACATAATATTATTAACCTTTTACATTGAAGTTGTTATTAAAAATACAATTATAATGGATTCAAAATAATGATAATCAAATGCATATTAATTAAACTTTATTAAAATTTGAAACTCATGGATTAGCCATTGTCAACATTTTATCAGCAATTTCAAACAACGTCAATTTCAAACAAGCAATCTCGTCAACGGTTTCAATTGTAGTTTGAATTAAGGCTAACTTATAAATTTATTTTGAGGTGCCAATGAAAACTCATTCACTGTAACTAAACAACGTTATGTAAAACTAGATCGTTATGGTTGCACCACACAACTGGCGGATCGGGACGCGAGCGCATTTTTACTCTAGAAGAGGTCGCGCACAGCTCGTGCTCGGCTCGTGTCGATGCGATTTCTTCTACAGAAACTTTGCGCTGGCGTCCCGAACCGCCTGCTGTGTGGTGAAATCATAAACTTTAACGCATTAAATCATATAATCGTTGTGCATTCTGTTAACCCGTACATTTAGAATCATTTACGAGTATAGTTATATTTATATCTGTTTTATAAGATTTTTGTTAATACAATTTAGTATCATAAATCATTATATCCTTCCGTTGATTTAGAATGTAGATGACTATAAAAAATACTTTAGACACATGTAATGAAATTGTAATGAATTTCTCTTCGTGTAATGTAATAAATAAAATAATGTGTGTTTGCTGTTAAATTAATGCGTGTTCTTCAAAATACAATAATCAAATACTTAATATAAAATTGCTTTATTTTTCCCACAAACGTAATTTGTAATAATATAATATTTACCTCTCATTACGCTCTAATCGTGTAATTTTATGAATGGCCGTTGATAGCATAATACAATATAATCAACAAAACCATAAAAAAACATCAATTTGTTACTTCATAATTGAAAATAAGCTCGGGAATGTGGGTGCGGTTTGATTATTTCTTCATATCACATACGAATTGTAAACAGCTCTGCGTGAAGACCCTACGTAATCTTTATTATTTTATGATTAAGGGACTGTCATTAATATAGTCCAATTAAATTTATTGTCACAACGTCAACTCCAATAAGCGAGACGTATCGGCGACGACGAGCGACGATGCGCATGTGATCGATTGCGATGAGTTATGTCCACCTAGTTACCCCTTCAATTGGATCCTTGATTGGTTTGACGTACGTACAATTATTAGGTGAACCGTGTACCGTAAATTGAAACTGATTGTTTAGTAAATGTCCAATGACACATTTATTTACAAGTAGATCTATAGGAAACTGGTTTTAAAATTATATATATATTAGCTGTGTGGCCGCTGCTGCGCCCGCGTTTGATTTTTCTATACGGAACCCTAATATTTTTAATACTTGGATAAAATAAAATAATTTCACTTAACTTCAAGCACTTGTTCGTAAATCTGTGCATTAAATAGGATTTTATTTAAGTATTTATGACTTTTAATTTTCTTACGCGGAACCCTGAATATTTTTGAAAATTAAAAGTACCCTAAGTTTTACGGAGTAACTTCAGCTATCTAGCCAAAAAAATCCCGTCAAAATCCGTCCAGTCGTTCTGGAGATTAGCTGGAACAAACATACAAACATTTTTAAAATTATATTTTTGTTATATAGGTTTCGTAAATACATTCATATCTATTTAATAAAAAAAAATTATTTTAACATTACAAACAGACACTTATATTTATTAGCATAGATATAGTAGAACTAAACTTAAAACATTCCTTACGTGACTTTTTATTTTGTTAACAATCGTAGTTTAGCTTTTAGAGCGTGAATGCACCATAAACTTTTATTAGGTGCTGTTAATGCACATAATGAGTTCTAAGTATTTCAATGTTGCAGCAGTATGTTTTTTTTTCCTGACGTATGAGAAAATGCGTTGCTACTTGATTTTTACCGGTTGTCACGCGGCGCGCATTTACTGGAGTTAATTGATGTAATTATAAAAAAGAAACAATAGAGCCCATTTTAATACCATAATGGGAGAGATAATTTGTACTTAATTACTATAAGCCGTACCAGAAATTATTGAAAGAAATATTATCATGGCTTTTTCAAATTTTAAAATATCTCATTTTTGAATTGCCTTTAATTTTATAGTTTCCTGCTATAAAATAAATTATACTCGACCGAACTGGCGTGACAAGCTTTTTAGAATATGCCATAATAGTAAAAATAAAACTGCTTTACCAGAATTTATTTTCATTTATGTTAACAGGCCAACAAGACGAAAGTAAATATAGTCTGAGTAGCAGCGTAACGGCAACCACTGGCGGTGCGAGACTCTGTGCACAATGCGGGAAGGTCATCACTGAGAGATTCCTTTTGAAAGCGATGGAGCGCTTTTGGCACGAGGACTGCCTTAAATGCGGTTGTTGTGACTGTCGGCTCGGTGAAGTCGGTTCTAAATTATATTACAAAGCAGACCTTATGCTCTGTAAAAGAGATTATCTTAGGTATGGAGAAATTATTATTTTTAATTTGAATAATGTTATATTTTAGTGTGTCGAGTACCCATAAAAATGAAACAATAGAAAGACAATTATATCTATATCTAGATATTGTAAAATTACAAACTATTTTAAATAGTTCAATGCATGCATTCAACTGTAAATCATTACGCACTATGACGTAACGTTATCACCCCTACCAATGGATTTTTTTACAATCAATCAATAATATACATATAAACTACTTTTATTGTATCATAAATACTTCTATTAGATAATATTTCTTCTTACTTACTTTAAATCCTTACTGAAATATTTCCGAATCGAATGCCAATTCATTTTAAATGTTTTAAAAATCTGCATAAGAATATAGGAAAACGAATACATATTATTAATGTTGTTTTTTACGATTGTTTATTGGAATTGCTCGTTTAAATTGTTATAGCGTGCTTTTAAAGTGCTCTTGATATTTATAAGTCGTAATTATTTTATGTTTATCGCTGTGTTATGTTTTAACAGGTTATGTTTTATTCGGTGCCACGGGCAACTGTGTGGCGTGTAACAAAGTCATTCCAGCTTTCGAAATGGTTATGCGAGCTAAAAGTTTCGTCTACCACTTAGAGTGTTTCGCCTGTCAACAATGCAATCATAGGTGAAATAACATTAATCACATAATCAATAATAATAAAGTTAATTAGGATACAGTTAATAAAAACCTGAAATATTCTGGGAAGTAATAATGAATAAGCTGAAATTATTACCTATAATTAATATGGTATTGGCCCAAAATATAAATTACAGACTGCAAAATTTATGTACATAATTAACATTATTCATGTATTCTGTACAGGATTAAAAATTAAAAAAAAAAAAACAAGTTTATCGATAAAAGTCGGATCGAGTTAATCTGTCTTACCATACTTTTATTCAAGGTTATTAAGATGATTACCAAGAATCTACTTATATCTTATCAAAATGAAATTTAATTCGTATTAAGTTATTGCTACTATTTATAGATTAATTATAATGAAACAGTTTTAGAGTGTACATTGAATGTTAGTTACAATGTAGAATACATTATAACTTCCTAACAGATGTATCCGAAATTAAGCGTAAACACAAGAAATGTAGAATATTTTAAAAATGATTATTGACCTAAATCGTTTACATTATATTTTCATACATCCATTCAACCGAAAGACGTCCACTGCTGGGCATAGGTCTCCCTAAAGATCTCTACGGCGACCAGTCTTGCGCCACCCGCATCCAGCGGATTCTCGTGACCTTCGCGCGTTGTCGGTCCACCTTGTGGGGGACGGCCTACCCACGCTACGTGTTCCGGTGCGTGGTAGCCATTCGAGAATCCGTTGGCCCCATCGAGTATCGTTTCTGCTAGCAATGGGCCCAGCCTACTGCCACTTAAATTTAGCAATTCTTCGGGCAATGTCGGTTACTTTGGTTCTTCTGCGGATCTTCTCATTCCTGTTTCGATCACGCAGAGAAACTCCAACCATAGCCCTCTCCACTGCCTTTTGAGCAGCTTTGAGCTTTTTTATTAGGCCCATTATGAGCGACCACGTCTCAGTGTCGTATGTCATTACTGGCAAAGTGGCATCACACACTGGTCGATGGCTTTCGTCTTGACATTATATTTCTTAAATATGTAAAATTAAATAGTAATTAATAATATAATATTTTGTTTTAGGTTTTTGTGTTGGTGATAGATTCTATTTATGCGATAATAAGATTCTCTGCGAATATGACTATGAAGAAAGATTAGTTTTCGCAAGCATGGCGGCTAACCCCAGTGGACTAGCACATATAAGACGACAAGTCAGTGGACTACAGGTAATTGAATATTTTTGATACAGATAATGTTCGTCATTAAATTTGTAAAAAAAATTATGACAGCAAAAAAGAAACAAAATTGAGACTAATGCTTTTTTACACTTATACGCATCATTTTAGCTATAATGTTGTTGTTTTTATAACTGTTAAAATTTTGCAAATCACGAATGACATGGGATGTCTAATAAAGTAAAAGGAAATACGATTTAAATAAAAGAAGTCAATATTAAAATAAATAAACGTGACTAAGTAATTTTATCTTTAATGACATCACTTACAGATTGAGTCATATTATTTTGACGCCAACAGCAAGCAACTCCATTATATAAATTTATTTTGCATGAAGTTTTACTTGGTGTTTTAAAGACTTTAATTATCTATTCACGTGTTGCAAGTTCCCACAGTACTCGATATTGATACATATGTCACATGACACGCTATGACAATATGAGCTCGCATTTGCCGAGCCAGTTGTGAGACTATAAAACCTATTTTAATTTTATTATTCTTACTTAATCATAGTCTTGGTTAATTTGCTATCACTTATCGTACATTTTCTCACGGGTTTTATGCATTTTACACTAATTTTCTCTTTTCTTAAGGTTATAAATATGAAAGTTATAACAACTTTTTTCGGTAATTGTGTCTTTTGATTCTATTTAGAGTTTTTATTGGATATACACTGTATTTTCGCTTAATTTTTCTATCAATTTGTTATAATGATCCTTAGTCATATATTTCAAATTAAATATAAAGTCAATATCAGCTGACGTAGTTTTCTGTCAAAATTGCTAAATATCGCTTATTCTTCGGTAAAATTATGCTGAAGGAAGAATGACAGATTGCATAATTACGATCGAAGGAGAAAAACTGTAACAAGTGAAAGATTATTTGGGATCAAAGGTTACGAAAGAAAGTTTGACGGTGATATTGAACGAAGAGTTTTGTTAGGAAATAGAGTGAATGGGGCCCTGCGTAACTTCGTGTGCAGATAGAAAGTAACTGAAAAGTCGCGTTTGTCTGTGCATCAAAGAGTGCTGGTCCCTACACTTGGGTATGGTAGTGAGTGCTGGATTTCGCAGAAGAAGGATGAAAGTAAGATTAATGCTGTAAAGATGAGAAGAAATATAAATAAAGTGAAGTTGATTGACAAAGTCAGGAATAGTATAATAAAAAAAACGCTGTGTGTGGTAGAGGATGTAGTGACCAAAATAGAGAAAGGTATACTGAGCTGGTTCCTGCCGGTAGAGAGGGTAGATGACAAAAGATCGATAAAACGAATTTATAAGGCGAGGATGACTGGGCACGTCGGTTAGGGTCGATCTAGGAGAACGTATTTTAACCAAATCGAGCACGTCTTAAATAAAGGCCAGGTGAAAAGTACCCATAACCGGCGAGCATGTATGAATGCGCTCATGAAAGTAGAGGAAGCGAAAGAGGTGTGTCAAGGTCGTAGCAAGTGGAAGGACGTAATCTCTGCCTACTCCAACGGGAAAACGGGAAACTATATATGTATGTAAAATTATGTTTCATTACGTAATATGGCATTACTTTGGTTAAATTGCAAGAAATAATATTAAATTAATCGTCCTAAAATAAACCAAGCTTCTAAGACGAGATAGAGATATTACAATTATTATAAAAACACAAGGGTGATAATAAATACTTTTTTTTTGTCAAATGTCTTCAATCCGAATAAAGAGCACGTGAAAAAGTCGAGTCGGCGCAACGGAGTAAATAACTCCCACAAGGACACTGTTAGTGGAAGATTCTATCTCCACTTTATTATGTTTCTTTTGTGATCATTAATCTTTCTTGTACGAATGCTTGTCGGAATGTGAATGTGGGGGAATCTATTTCATTTTATGAGTTGCGCGAACACAGAACGAACTTATTCGGCTACACGACGTTTCTAATCGAGTTTTTGATTGCGTTCACCACTCTATGTACGAGTATTTCGAACGATCTGCCATTACTTTATTATTTCACATTCACCGCAAAGAATTTAGAATTCCGTATACAGTTAAATAATGTATATTATTCCAGTTACCTGTGGAATCTTATGTGTCTTCTTTATAATATTTTATTATAGAATGCTTTTCGTTTTGATGTTAATTTTTCCAGTGAATTTATAATATCATAGTTTTAAATGAATCATTAATACTGTTAATAATTTAATTTGAATTCATAATTTATTCTGCATAAAAAATCTTATCCTCATTGATTCGGAGAACGTTCCAGTTTTCGAAAAAAATCGTCAAGAAATGTAATATGGCGTAATCACAAATTTTATTAAAGTATTATCTGTAACTATACATGTTACAAATACTAGTATTCGCCCTTTCGTTGAAATTCAACCATGACAATTAATAAAATGTAAAGAAACACACGAACTCTTTCCAAATATGTTATTGAAAACTTTAAATCTTGTTGATAAATAATAAAAAAAAAATTGATAAACAGAGGAAATAAAGGCTTTGAACTGTTTTATATATAGATTTTAATGAATATTTAGAGATATAGAGAGAGAGTAACTTCGAGATAGCTTTCAATTGTTTGAATGAATGAATTGCCCAAATGTAACATAGCTAAAATTACTAAATCCAAATAATAAACTAAATCAGAGTGTTGTTGTGACTAGGATAACATACACACATACGTCTACCTCCCATAATGGTAAGCAGAGATTACATCCTTCCACTTTATACGATTCTAACACGCATCTTTTGATTCTACTTTCATAAGCGTTTTCATACACACTTTTCGGTTACGAGTACTTTTGACCGGGCTCTTTGTCAGACTATAGGGATTTCTTTTTGATTTGTTCGCTTAAGTCGACCTTTACTGAACTGCCCAGTTACACTCGCCTTGTAAATTTTTTTAGTAAATCTTCTTTCATCCATTCTTTCCACGTGCCCATACCAATTAAGCATTCCTTTCTATATCTTAGTCACTACATCCTATACTAACATAAATATAACACAAAATATTTTGTAAAATGATATTGTATTATTTAGTCGCCAAGTGGAGGATATGTTGGCGGTGTGAGTGGATGTGGAGGTGGAGGGGCGGCTGCTGGCGCGTTGGTGGATAAAGACGGAGGAGGATGCGCAGGCGCAGACGACGCCTCCAGCGGGTATGGGAGTCCACCTGACCCCGACGTATGCGATGCTGCACGATGACCAACAATGACGCGCCGACTTCTCGCCTCGGTGAGTTTTTCGATAACAAGTATTTCGTTTATTTCATTGTAAACTGTCCCGTAAAAGTCGTTAGATTAAACCCTCTAATTTCTGTTCCCATTACTTCCGTCAACTATCGCCAAATACTTACACAGTGCGAGCATTTAGAAAAACTTTAACCGCTTTTTTTAAACATAGGTAGCGGTTTAATTCGATGTTTGTACCATTATGGTGCCCTTACGCTAGCTATTATTTTCGGCTGAGAGACTTAAGCGCTTGTTCAATATCTAAAGTATACGAATATTCATTTCAGACTTTATTAAAATGATATTTGTTCTCAGTACATTTCAAATATATATGAATGTATGTAGGTATTTTTAGTCTGAAACAACACTATTTTTGGTTTATATAGTGATACTATATAGTGGTAGTACTATATACTAGTAGATAATCATAGAACATAAAGTTATTAGATGTGCTACAAATTGAATAATTTAGGACAGTTTATGAGAAGATAAAATTATTATTTTACATTGTGGTTAACAAATTGTTCTATAACGGTATTTACGTTTCCGTCTGTTTGAAATTTGTTACTGTCCTTTTTTTTCTTTGAAGGTTTTTTTTTTAGTACCAATGAATATTTTATTCAAAAAAAGATATTTAGCAAACATGTTATACTTTATAATGTCGTAAATTAAATAATGATCTCTGTCACAAAGAAGACCTTAAATAATTACAGTGGTATGGACATCACTACCTGGTAATATGCATTGTAAATATATTTCATCGCCATTTGAAATTTAAATTATAAAATAAATAAATTCAAGTTTCTTACTAATTCCGTGTTTGATCTAAATTTTTGCAGAAATGTCTGATATAAATATATTTAAATATTTTTTTTTTATTAATTCTACATTATTTTATACCTTTCTACTTTATTTAAATAATGAATAATTCATTAATATTATTTTATCTAAGATACTTGGTATTATTATTAGTTAATATCTAATTTAAAATAAAATATGGGCTATGTTACTCATTGATAATGTACATTTCTAATATCGAAAGAATGATTAAAATCCGTTAACTAGTTTCAGAGTTTATCTATTACAAACAAACAATTTTTTCCTCTTTATAATAATAGAGTGGGCGGCTTATATCATGATTAGTGTATAGCTGAATATATCACATATTCAGATATGACTGTATCTTAACGTATAGATACCGTTTGCCCAAATGTGGAATTTTGTTATTAGCAATACGATAATAATGATTTTATTGTACAGGTGAAACCACACTAAGTGTTGGCGAGGCGCAAAGGCCATTAGCGGACACAATCCATCTACTACTTCATCGTCATGAAACACTCGCCTCAACACGATTAGAATATTAACGTGACGTTGTTTGTTATTTATAGAAATCACCTCTCTTTACATCGTAATAATATAAACATAGAATATACACTGCCTTATTTTGTAATCGACATAAATCATCAAAGTAAATATAACTATTTAGTGAAGTTAAAAAAAGGTGTGTGTATTTTTTATGATATCAGTATCTGTACACTGGGTATTCGATTTGGAGCCAGTTCAAGTGTTAAAAATCTACAGGCATTTGAACATAATTTAAGTGGCCCGTAAGAGTGTACATTATAGGATGTGCCGTGGCCGCTTTACAAAGTGTCCGGGATGAGTCGCGATAACGTTAGAACACGATATTTCCATTATGTATACGATATGAGCACTTGTTTACATTTTAAGATAGGCAGCGTCGCGTGGGCACGTCGAGCGCTCTCGCTTTCACTGTATTTCGCCCACTGTGCCACGTCTTGCGCTTACTTCATTAAGCTGTTAATACACGTAAGGACCGGACCGCGGACATGGTATGGCGGGCTGCCAAGGTCATCAGTTGCCTAAGTAGGGATGGGAAATAGATTGTTAAAAAAAACTTTTTTAATCGATTCACAAACCATCGATGTCTAAGAGATTAATCTTTTTTGGACTTCATGTCTTCTCATTGAATTAGGCGACTGATGACCTCGGCCGCCCACCATACCATGCCCGCTGTCCAGTCCGTATGTGTGTTAACATCTTTAACTACATTTCTATTATTACAATATGTAACAATGAAAAATTAATTATTACCTTTTGATGAGTACATTTTTGTATATGTTCAGATGGGCCTTAAAATATTATTTTTATCAGCGAAATTATCATTTAAATTACATTTTCCTAAAGGTATATTTCCACTATACAGCAGCGATTGAATTCAGGCCCAGTTTATTAACTTACATTAAAATCGATCTCGTTGTTACAAATTTGTATGTATATGTTGTATGTACATACTTGAAGTAGTGAACCTAAATATTGTTATCATACAAGGTATGAAGTTTTATTAATATGTAATACTTTTTTAAATTTTATTTTCGTTCCATTGATTGATAATATGATGTGGATGTTAATTTTGTTTACCAAAGATAAATTTCCGATAAATGAATTTTAGTTTATAAGCTCGCAGAATATTATTATGCTATAATGGTAGAATATAATATATTTGGTACTTTCAAGTGGTGCAATGGTTAGTATAAATACGTTTTTTTTTTGTAAATAAATATAAACAATAATTAAGTATTTAAGAATTTAATGTTTGTTTTCTACCTTTGCAATAGCTTTGGTCAATATTGTTTGCTCATTAAACTGTAATATTATTGGGGGATATTCCATAATATGTTACGCTAAGTTAATTTCATTTTGAATTGAGATATCAAAAGTAAAAAAAGATTCTATAAAAAAAAAAAAATTACAATAACAGTTGTATCTATATGTATAAAAATTAAAAAGTCGTTATTTAGATATACCGACTTATTAGAATATAAGCCCTTAATGGATAAGATTTGCAATGAATCCTTTAATATATATTTTCAACTGTCGTCTTCTTGAAAATAGATGAAATTAAATCATTCGATTTACCGTTAATAAAATAATGTAAATAAATATATTTATTTAATGATTACAATTTTTTTGTTTTATTATCATTGAAAGATTAAGGAAAATATAGGTTTTCAATTATTTTATTAATAACCCTAAAGCTACTAAACAAAAGAAAGAGAGTGTCTACGAGCGTCAAAATAAAAGTCTATTATTTCTTACAGGACTCTTATATGACAAGATCTGCCAATGGCTACGATATGATATACTAAATATTTTCAATTCCTTATAAATTTAAAATCTTCTGTTAAAATCATTTAAATAATATTCACATAATTTTCTCAATTTAGTACCTGATTTGACAAAATGACTATAGATTACATCTATAATATAAAAATAATCATTCAATTCAATCCATTGCTTATCGAGTCATAAGCCAACGAATTGAGATAGACGTATCTTTTATCTACATGTGTGTCAGGAATAATACGTGAATATCTTCATACATTGATGTTCCGTAGTAATAATAGATTATTATTAGATATAGATTACTATTATTAAATGACAACTACCATCTTTAACGAAATCCCAATGGCCGTCCACACGAGCGTGCGTATGTTTGTCTTAAGTGTATACGAATGTAAGGAGCTTCGTGCAGTCTGGTATCACTTATCAATTATTATGACTAACAGATTGATCCGTGTGTCACTTTTTTAATTTTTATTAGCTATCTAATCTACCTTGGACACTAGTGCGTATCGTTCCACGATAAATTCACAGATTATAACTGGTTCAATTAAAGTTGATTAACACATGAACTTTCTCGTACACGGCGAAATGTCATAAATATTTCTTTGTATCGACATTTTGTTGGAGTTTCGTATAATATACTTTTTATGCGTTAACATTTATTTATTTAAAATGCCAAATATTTGTACTTTATGTACGAACAGTTCGAGGAAAAAGTTACATACATTACTTACATACTTATATAAATGTTGAAAAATGACTCGTATTACCATACAAAAAATTGTGGAAATCGTTACAATTTGAATTTAATTAATGTAATTAATGTAATGATGGTACCATAATTAAAATTTAATAATAGTTTCAAACCGAAATGAAATATTCACAAGTAAAATTAGTATTTATGTTTCATTATAATCGTAATTTCTTCAATAGGTGAACTGAAAATATTATTAGAGGGAGTTTGAAAGTTGCGTCAATGGTAGAAAAGTTGAAAGGTTCTCGTTTGGCGTCGTATGGACATGTTATGAGAAGAGAGGAAGCACATGTGGATAAAATAGTAATGAATATGAATGTGGAAGGATGGAAAAGTAGAGGAAGGCCAAAGAAAGTGTGGATTGAGTGTGTAAGAAATGATATGAAAGAAAAATGAGTGAATGAAGAGATGACGGCTGATAGGGACGGGACGTATGGAAGAAGAAAACATACATAATATACGATTTATACAGTTATAAATAAACATATTACAGAAAACATTATGTATCTGTTTATGTTATTTAGTGGACTACAAACTCACGAACCGCCAAATCGACTTGATGGAATAGTGTGATAAGGGAGCGTTGTGGTGTAGTAGAGTATGTAGTGACAAAGATAGAGAAAAAAATACTCAATTGGTTTGGAGAATGGATGAAACAAGATTGACGAAACAGATTTACAAGGCGAGTGTTACTAGCCAAGCTGGCAAGGATCGTCCTGGGCGAACGTATCTCGACCAGATCGAGGACGTTCTGGAGAAAGGCCAGGTCAAAAGTACCCGTAACCGAAGATCATGTCAGGAGCGTAGTATGTGGAGGTATGTATTCTCTGCCTACCCTAATGGGAGAGAGGCGTGACGTTACGTAGTAATTTATATCACAAATATATGATGTAATCAAATTTTTGTATACAGTTTATTAAATTAATTACAACATAATACACGGCTAGAGGAAGATTATATTTATAGCAGATAACCAGACGTATTGAAAAACCCACATTTGTAAATATATTTAGTATTTGTGGTAATTAACTGCACTCGTTAATTGACAAGCCGTGTCCTGGGTAAAACACAAAATAGCAATAACTAAAAAAAAAAACAATACGCACGTTCAACTCGTTAAACAAGAAAGAAAACGAGTATCAACTTGTGGACATAACATGCTCTTAATTGAAGACTCATGAAATTAAAAAAAAGATGTATCCTGTCGTATTATTGTGAGTAACATCTTGTGTTCATCATTGTATTCACACGATCCGTGATCATAAACTCTTTGGGACGGATATTGAATTTTTGATTTGGGCTTTTACAAATCAAGTGAAGGTTGAACATTTTAAATCACTTTTTATACTACGTGTAATGAATTTTGAGAAAATTATCTATCAATATAGAAAATTAAGGTAACTCTGACGGTTGTAATTGTGCGCTAAACGGAAAGTTATATTTATCCACTAAAACATTTGGGTACATATTAATTGATTATGTTACAAAATAACAAACTTTCGAATAAATACTATAATTTGGACTTATAATAACTGAATTAAATACATAGGAACAATTAAAAATATTAGGAAAATAGATAAAGAGTTATGAGTACATTAGGGGTCGCTCTAGTATTACGTAAGCATCAATAAAAGGCAGGGAGGGCGGTATTGGGTTTATTTATGGTTTATTTATTTTTGTTGACAAGAGGGATGGTGAGTTCTGAATGGTAATTACGTAGGCAACGTTTTCATATTTAGTTTTGTGGTTTTTTTTTCTCCAAAATTATGATAATGTTTAAATATGTAATTATTTTAAGACCGTTTTTTATTCTGTAGCTGAAATGGGGGAGTCAAAAATGTCTTACTTGAATAGCTTATACCTACTTTATACTCAACTTATGTAATTAAGTTATTTTTGAGTAAGTTTATTAGTTCTGATTTTCATTTCATTACTAGCCAGCTGTGTGCCCGCGGCTCCGCTCGTGCTTCATGTATTCTTCACTGCGCAATATAGTTTTGATAACCCCTTGAACTAGTGTTTACGCCAGCTTTCCATTATTTTCCTATTGTCTCATTTTTGTGGGTAACGACATATTAAATAATAATGGTAAAATAATGTTTATATGGTGCTATGCACTGAATCGTATTTTTTTCAAGATTTCATGAGTTTTAATTTTTTACACGGAACCTTAATTTCGAAAAATAAAAATAACCAAGATACACGCATTAACTTCAGCTATCTGTTAGAATAGTCCCGCCAAAATCGATCCAGTCGTTTCGGAGATTAACCTCCGAATGTCACACATTATGTCTCTCTGACAAACATTTTACAACTTCTGTTTTTGGTATAGGTACCGTATATACATTTATATGTATTTAGTAAAAAGTTGTAATTTTGATATTACAAACTGACACTTCAATTTTATTTACTAGTAGAGATCTATATGATAATAGAATATCAAATTATACAATATTTTTGTGCAGGTTAGCCTTGTCCATAAAATGTCTACCGCCGATTCACATTAACAAGAATCGTTTACTCGTTCGGTTACTTTTTATTATGAACTGTAATGTTATTTTAATTAACCCTCAGAGGAATTACAAGTACCTACGGAGTAAACAGTCATCGATTATTTGCGCGTTTTCCTTGTGATATAAATGCAATGCTTTCTAAATAAATAAAGACATATTAATTTTTTTTTACTAAATATGTATATACCTTAACCTGCTGTCTCATTTTATTAAGTTAAATGAAATAAAATTTACTATTTAATTAATATTTAATTTACTAAATGGACAATGTTTTATCGAAAACCTGTTCAAATATTGAAGTAGTTAAGTAAATAACGTAAACCCTTTTCACGTTAAGCAAAAATAAATGAAGTATAGTGGCAATAAATAAATTAATATTCGTGACAGTCATAATTAAAGTATTTATTTCTCTAAAAATAAATCACTTTTAGTGGAAACAATATAAACAGCGATCCACAATAATGGTAAATTGTATCCGCGGATACTATTTTATTTCACAGGACTAATCATACTAAAAACTTTATTAACCATAGTGCTAACCAAAACCTAATAAATGTAAGTATATTATAACAAATATATATTAGAAAAACTCCACTATTTGAGTAACCAATAGTAAAAAGTTCCGATTGATCATGTGAAAAACAACTAATGTTTGTTTACAGTACACCACAATGAATAGAAAAAAAAAACCAACCGTAATAATTTGAAAAAATAGCAATTAAATATTAACTTAAATTAAGAATAATTAGCTTAGTTTAAAAATGATTAACAACAATCATTTGGGTTGCATAATTATATATTTCTTTATTGCGTTTTTTTTGTTTTTACATGGTACAGGCTGAGTGCTTCGACCACAATCTCACCTGATGTTAAGTTACGATGTGGTCCAAGCTGGTAAAAACACTAAGCCTAGAGGTCAGACTGGTACTGAAGTGATGCTGCCGGAACAAACCTATTGGTATTTGGTGACAAGTTTTTAAACTTGTGGGTGTTAGCTACCCAGACGGGCATTACTAGAAAATGCCCCCTACCACCATGCAACGATTTCCTCACGATGTTTTCCTTCAACGAAAGCTCAGGCTGATTTTAGAGTTGGATAGGTGGGCTCGAATCCGCGTCCATTGACACTGAAGCCTGCCGCACTATCCATTGCGCTATTATCGCTTCAATCGTTGTATTAAACGTTGTTAAACAATTACAAAGAAATGGAAATCCTTTGATTGTGCTATCCAAACTTTATGGCGGCACGGAAATTAGTCGCAAGCGCTGGTACGCGTCTTTTTTTAAGTCTTTTTTTCTGAAGAATTGAAGGAAAGTGTAATGCATTTAATAAAATCATAAAACAAGGCTTTATTAGTCACAAAAATTATATCCCTCCATTCTTTATTCGTGGAAGGTAAGTCTTTCACTGAGCATTGAAATTACAAATCACCAACATTAAAACTCAAAAATATAACGTAAATAATGAACAGATAGAACAAAAGAATAAATAATAATAAAACCTTAACACATTTTAAGGCTTTAAAAAAATAATAACAAAATGTTAAGAGTTCGATTATAAGTAGACAGTATCGCGGTCGTGAGAGAATGTGCAGGGTTATGTCCTGTAACGCAACCTACTTCGTCCCTTAAATACTTAAATGTTGTTCTGAGCATCATTTCGCCATGAAGTTTGAATCGGACTATTCGAGCTTTTAATCTAGCTAATGGATTATATACGTATATCATCACATCGATTGCTTCGTTGTTTAACCACACTACTGCTGACTGAGAGCAGTACACACTTCAAACTAATTTTGTCACTTATACCGACTATTTCAACTCAGCGCTGGATTTACACTAGGCATCCGGAGCTAGTGCGGGGCTGCAAATTTTCAGGGTGGCAAAATATGGAGGGAGACAATAAATAAAATATACATGATTTTTGTCACGACTTATAATCATAAGCTACAAATGAGTCATTTTATTTATTTTGAAAATTGTATATCGAATCTTTATCCATTTTATGCAATATTTCGATAATGAAGCGGCATTTCTTACGACGTCTAGGGCTGGCATTTTTTACAGTGCACAGTAACTATTAACCATGCAAAAGTTAAAATATGAGTCGCTATAGCACTTTGTGATGCCATCAACAATTAAATAATCTGTTGTATTTATAGGACAAAGTTGATTAATGTTAGAGATTATTCACCACAGATATATTTACCATTATTTACTATTCGTACCTCGTAGATTAAAAAGATTAGTTTCTAAATTTACTTCGTCACTTTATTCGAAGGAAATAAATTAAACTAAGAATGTACCGGAAGTGATAGCAAATTTCCGCTAATGTATTTAATTATAACGAAACGAAGGCAGCCAGTCGTCTTTGTTTGCGTTTAATTAACAAAAGCACCGCGGCGGTCATTAAAACCGACCCGACGTGACGGATTATACTTGACTTCGTGTAGGTGCCTACTCTATTTTAATTGTTAACTTCGATTCTAATTAACAATAGTATTTATCCACAATGAAATGCTCTAATTTGGAGAACAAAAGAATTGCTACAAGTTCACAAGGTTACGAAGAATATATATACTAGCCGCTCTCTGCGGTTTTACTCGCGTAGTTCCTGTTTGTGGGATTTTCGGAATAAAAATTCTATGTCACTCATTGGATTTCAAACTATCTCGATACCAAATTTCATACAAATCAGTCCAGTAGTTTTTAAGTTTAGTCGTTCCATACAAAAATACAAATCTTTTATCTTTATAATATTAGTTTAGATGTAGATATAGAACCTCTGTTAGTTTTTATGGCAACTATTACTTTTTTTATAGTATAATATCTTATATAAGGTTTATCTGCAAATTTATATATATATTTTATATATGTGTGTGTGTTTTTTTTGTGACAGATGTGCATTTAAGCCTGTGCTAATATCGAATATAACAATTAAACAACTTTGTACACGTGAAGTATTGTATCAAACAGCAATTGATAGGCTATGAAGGTTTTTAAATTTATCTTTACATTCTGTTTAGCTTTTATCTCAAAAATAGGTTGAGCGATTTTGATTTGGATAAATCTCAAAAAACTCTACGCCTGATTGATTTGTAAAAATATTTGGTATACAGGAAGAATGTGTTCGGTAACTGAGGCTATAAAAAATAAAGCTAAATCATGATACATCCCACATTTAATCATGTCAAAACACGTAGACGAATCCACGGGCACTCGTTATTATGATTGCCATATAAATTAATTTTAGAATTGGAACATGCATACTAATTACAAAGGAAATATTTCCATTCAATGTACAAAATGTAACATCTTTAGCAATAGTGAGAATACTAGTAAAAAAAATACCAGTAAAAAAAAAAATTAACAGAGTTATTTTTAAAATTTAGTTAGGCGCATTGCTTGTTAAAATTCGTTTTAAAAATTCCTGTTATAACTACAAGAAGCCCTTTCTTTCTTAAAAATTGAAATGAGCACCATTGATATAAAAAAGACCATGTTATTTATAGTAGATTTATTTTTTTCAATAAGAAACAACGTGGGCTGAAGGTGTATTGTGAAGCGAAATAAGTTTTTCTGTCGAATCATTTAAATAAACGAACTCGCATCATTATGTCAGATCTAAGGATTGAACAAATTGCCAATTAGCGGCGCGCTGGCGTCGGTTTCGATGTTCAGGGCCCAAACAGCGAGACGACGGGACGCGAGACACTATGGCAGTATCCGATTCTTAGAAAAACACATATACTTCGTTTCTTCTTATTCCACTAGACAACAACTTTCTTAACCTCTTTAGCATCACCACGTAGCAATTTATTTACCGATTGTATGGCCTAAGGTCGTTCCTAAGCATGACAGCCATTAATGCTTTTAATTTTCTTGAAAGCAGTTTTAAAAGTCTTTTCCGTTCGAAAACTTTTACATAAGAGACGGTAACAAAAGAGCAGAGATTCAATGGAGACAATTTAAGACTGAAAGTATAATACAATAAGTTGTTGTAAAAAAAAAAAAAGTTTTCTCTATTGATTAATATTTAAAAACGTGTAAAATATGTGATGTTATGTGATGTGAAATGTATCATCAGTTTTTAATTATTTGTGTAATATTTCAGGAATTCATATAGTATTGATAACGTTACTATAAAAGTTCGATAACTCATTTAAAGTGATGTTAAACAAAAATATAAAATATAACAATACTCTATTCATTACCTTGTGCCACTTCTCTAAGGGCGGTGCGGGGTGAGGACATCACAGAGCGCTCAGTATTCAGAGTATCGCAAATGTAACTTTCGGTTCTTTTCATAGCTAAAGTATGTTGGCGGCCATCCATAATGGGATCGCCATTATTCTTCCCATTAATGCGCATGACCCCGGCTTCCGTGCATTAGCGAGCACCGACAAGGATGCCAATTGACGGGAATAATCAACATATATTAACAACTAGCGAGTGCCCGCGACTTCGCCTGTATGCCTTATCTTGATTAATTATGGGATGTTCTGCTTTTGGTTAGTTTTTCATAACTAAAGGTTTAAGGGTATTTTATAATAGAGCCCCACCCATGCAGCTACCAACCACTTTCTAAATCTGCCGTGAAGCACCAAAGGTGTGTTCCGGCAGCATAGCTTAAGAGCCAGCCCGAAAGTTTGGAGTGTTTACCATCAAGAACCAAACGTTTTTGAGTTAAAGCCGAACATGTTTTTTTGCGATTATTAAATATAGCTTTAATATTTTTATAGCCTATCAAAGGTTGCTTATATTATACTTGAGTGTACTTTCCACGTAAATAATTACATCAAAATTGTTGAAGTCGTTTTCGAGTTAAATACGAGCATATTCATGAACATACGAAATGTTTTTAAATGTCAGATTTGCGATTATTAATGAAAAGAGATTTACTCGGAACCATAATTATTTTCGAAAATCAAAAGTAGGTATTTTAAGTACTGTAACTTTTAAGAAAGATAATCTGAAACGTACTTATCATTTTCAAGAGTAAAGAAAAGCAAATTACTTATATTTTATATCAAGACGCTTGATAATGTTATTATTCTTTGAAAAAGAACTCGCAATTTACAACATTGATTGAATATCAAACTCACATGCAGGCAATTGTTTGTGCAGATTGCATAAAAAATCAAATAAGTGGTACGGACTTTACTCAAAGCATTGCATCCGAGAGTTGGAGAGAGATGCAAGTATTAAGTTCTCCCTCGCACCTCGAACCCCCCACACTCCCCCTTTCTGAAAGAAAAAGTCTCGAAAAACTAATTACAAGTTGTAATTGAAATTTTGCGTGTTATATAATCGGATACTTGAGCCGAGAGTAATGTATAAATGCGCTGGGGAGATGAATGGACGACGTCGTGGGTGGGTCGGCCGAGATAGGCGGCCCTTCACAAATTTCGGATTAAGCAACTTTGATATAATAATACTACACAGGATATTACAATTTGTAACTTTTTAAACAACGAATTTAATAAAAAAAAACATATACAAAGGTGAACAAACTTCCTTGTCCTATTAGGTATAACAATATCGATTTATAATCACTTTAAGTGATTGTTAATATTAAAATATACAAAAAGAAATCGCCAGCATCACAATAACCACTAAATAACGTACCTATCGCAGGTGTTCTACTGTACCACAAATGAAAGAAACCATGCCGTCTGTGGAAACAAGTATTTTTAATTAAAGCCCCCTCCGAAACCGCGCGAACAAAGACTCTATAACAATAGCAATAATCTAGAAAGCGATCTAACTGTATAAACACGCGAATAATGCGCAATCAAAAGGGCAACGGGCAACCACTCGAGGGCTATGCAACTAGGGAGGAACACCCTTCGGCCCTCACCACTTTATTTGCCTTTTTTCCTCGCTTTTCACATATTACAATTTTTGTAACTTCATCTAATCAACTAATAATTAATATTGTCTGTTAGATTCAAATTGTAATTAAAATTTTTAGAATTGTGTGTTTGTAATGTCACAATAATAACTTTTTACTAAACTAAACATATCAATGTTTATACGGTACCTACAAGTATACCAAAAATGCATTATTTAAATTTTTCCGGAAATTTTTCCTAATCTCCGGAATGACTGGAACGATTTTGACGGGACCTTTACTCCAATTAACTTACTGTAGTTTTATTTTTCGAAAATAATTAGAGTTCTGCGTAAAAAAATAAAAACCTCATGAAATTGTGAATGAAATGCATAAAAAGTAGCAACATAAAAAGATTAAGATTAATTTCCAAAGATTAATTATATTACGCAGTAAAGAATGTATGAAATGCGGATAGTGCCGCGGGCACACAACTATGTAGTTCATGATAAAATAAAAATGATGTAACTTATTACACTGACTTAATTAAATTAAGTATTATTTCCGCTTAATATATTTTTATAATTATTTGTTAAATAATCATTACCTATACTAATATTCAAACTAATAAATAAAATTGGAGTGCCTGTTTGTAATGACATTTTTTTTCAAATGTATATACGACATTTATAACAAAAATACAATTTTTTTTTTTTCAAAAAAATTCTGTTTGTCTGTTTGTTCCGGGTAATCTCTGAAACGGCTGCACGGATTTTGAAGGGACTTTTTTGGTATATAGCTTAAGTTACTCCGAGTAACTTAGGGTACTTTTAATTTTCGAAAATAATTAGGGTTCCGCCTAAAAAAAAAAACACATAAACAATTGAATAAAATACGTGCAAGTGCTTGAATTTATGAGAAATATATATTTACTTTATATTCGTAATATACATTTTTTAGGAAAATAATTAGGGTTCCGTATAAACAAATTAAAACGCAGTGAAAAAGATGTAAAACGCGGGCGCAGCCGCGGGCACACAGTTAGTTATGTAAATAAATTATTCAACAACGTAGACTACACTTTAATTAACTTAATTAATTAATAGAAATTATAAATTTTGAATATTTATTGGAATTTATTTAAGACAGTCAAATGTGCATTCGGTGAAATAAGTATCTGAAATGGATGATTTGTGAAAGGATTCAAAGTAAATTTTTTTGTTTGTTGTTAGATTGGCACAACTATTTTTTATTTTGGTGCGAAATTTGAGTTCCGTCTGTCATTTAGATTAAATGCAGTGCTGTTTTTAGTTAGATCATATCTATTGTGTATTGCGAATTTCATAATGGACAAAAACATAGCACAAAAAGTTTGTCTTATGTTACAGAAGGCTTACGGTGAATCGACTTTATCAAAAAGATGTGCTTATGATGTATGATGATGCAAAGCATTCAAAAGCGGTCGAGATATGCTGGAAGATTTGTTCCACCCTGGTAGGCCATCAACGTCTTCAACTAAAGTTAACATCACAAAAGTGAAGGAAATAGCGACTGAAAATCCTCATTTAAGTTTGAAAGAAAAAGCCGCTGAACTTTCTGTATCTCAAGAGTTGATCCGTATCATTTTAAATAATCACTTGGGTATGAAACCTGTTACCGTTCGGCTAGTCCCACCACCAGAAGCGTCTTTAGTGCAGGGTGTGCAGCCCACACGGGTGCAGGGTTTAAGGGGGCTCCGAGCAACGTTCGCGTCACCACACGGAGCACCAACGCCCTTAAAGACCCTGCGCCCGTGTTATGGCCGACACCGAGCACGCTAATAGTTAAAATTGCTTCCCGACATCAAAAATTGCGTCTGAATTGTCGTTTTAAAATATAACTGTAAGTATTCCATTTTGACCGCGCGCCTACTAGAGGAGGCCAGATATTGGTTGCACACAGGCGCTACAAGAGGTTGATCCGCCGCTGCCCACCACGATAATGCGTCTTCGCACTAGGTCATCATTGTGAACAAATTTTTAACCAAAAACTCAACAAACACCATTGAGCAACCTCCTTATTCACCAGAGATGGCTCCAGACGACTTCTTTCCCTTTCCTAAACTTAAATTACCACTACGTGACACCCGTTTTCATTGGGTTGAAAACATAAAGGAGAATTCGAGATGAGAACTAAACTCAATTCAGGAGAAAGCGTTAAAAATGTTTTGATGATTGGATTATCCGTTGGCGTAAGTGTATCGTTTCCGAATGAGCATACTTTAAAGGCGGTAAAATAAATTTAGAAGAATAACTTTCATTTTGTGTATTATTGATCTCGTGCCGGTACTTTATTGACAGAGTAGTGTCATGTTGTAATAATAAATGTGCTTTAAATAAAGTACATTCTAGATTAACGGAGTACATTTCTATTTTATGGAGGAACGTAAAGAATTTCGGTCAAATCAACTGTCGAATAAAAAGGGGTGGTAAGCGGCGCGTAGTCGCGGGGAAATGGAAAAAGCATTAACGGATATGTCAGTGCCGCATCAACAGAGTGCCTGCTTTCTAATGCTGAATAAATACCATCTACCTCAGCACTTAGAGCCGTTAACACTAGCAAAGATTGAGTAGTAATGGCGCGCGGCAGAGTTTATACGACGAGTTCATGTTATATTTATATACGTAGAATCATTCTAATAGCTTCAGAACCCGTTTACTTTAAAATTTTAAGTGTTACTATCTTCTAACAGAATATTCATCAACTAGACAATAGTTACTAATTCAAATTGAAATAACTTATACACAGCGAAATAAATAATTTGAAAAGGATTTCTTTGTTAATTTGTTACTTACTTACAACTTAGTGTTGTAAAAATTAAACTTGAAACGACATGATTTCCGTTTCAAACGAAATTTAAGTTATTATTATTATCATTAGTTATTATATAAGTTTAAATTAATTTTTACTTATTAACTTAGTTGTAGCTGTACACTTTAGTTCAATTACATAGTTATATATTTTTTCCACCGTAAAAGGTAAGTGTGCTTTGACCACAATCTCACCTGATGTTAAGTGACGATGTTGTCAAGGACGATAAACACACTAAGTCTAGAGGTACTTGTCCTCAAATGATGCTGCCGGAACACACCTATTGATTTTTGGCGACAGGTTTTCTAACTTGAGGGTGCCAGGCGGGCAGTATTTTAAAATAACCTACCACCAAGCTATGGTTTCCTCACGATGTTTTCCTTCACCGAAAGCTCAGGCTGATTTTAGAGTTGTATATCAGGATTTGAACCCTCGTCCATTGACCAACAAAGCCATCATCGCTTCAAAAAACTTAATCATATGTTTTTTAATTAAAAACAACTTTTTTACCGTTTTTCTTTTAATTTTTTGTACTTCGTTGGACAAATCATAAATTGACACGCATTTCATCTTTGCTTGAGTGCACTGTAATAATAATATTTTAAGTGTTGTTTGAACTAAGCTTATACAGATTTGTTCAATTACCATTTACGGTGTCTTTTCTATTTGTTCTACTTTCGATATAAATTCACAATGTAGCGAATGTTTAATCTATTTCGATTAACGAGATTTATATATTTAGACGTCTGCCAGACGAATCCATTAGTTGAATTTCACAACATATCAACATTTAGCGAAAAAGGACAATGCTACAAGCATTTGTATTATTTATACTTTTGATCTACATTAATATCGTCTTCACACTACACACAGTACATACCTACATTTTATCAAGAACCGGTTACAATACATACCGCTCTAATTACACTTATTTCTATTTTTTTTTATTATCAACACTTACTCTAGGTATATTTAATACTAGCTGTGTGATTGCGGCTGCGCCCGCGTTTCATATATTCTTCACTGCATTTTTTTTATACGGAACCCTAATAATTTTATGTAATTTTATGTATAAACACTGTGCATTGAATCGATTTTTTTGAGTTTTAATTTTTTTAAGTATAACCCTAATTATTTTCGAAGTTCAAAATTACCCTACGTTATGCTAAGTAACTATAGCTATCTACCAAAAAAAGTCCCGTTAAAATCGATCCAGCTGTTTCGGAGAATACACGGAACAAAGAGACAAACAGTGAAAATGTTTAAAAATTGTATTTTTGGCGTAGGTATCTTATACATTAATATCTATTTAGTTAAGAAATTATTTTGACATTACAAACAGACACTTCAATTTTATTTATTAGTATAGACTTAAATTATGTGTGTATGTAGACTTTTTAATTTTTAGTAAATAACTGTTGAATTTATTTATTTATTTTATGCGGTATATTAAAACAATAAGCAATTAAAGAGTAAAACTGTTGTTTTAAAAACACAGCAGACTGTTAACAATCATGGCGTACAAACCATCCATAAGAGAAATGGATTGTTGTTACTGACTTGGCTTAATTAAACAAGCCGGAGTCGACACTCAGACGCATAATACTGCTAATTAAACGCGGGTTTACAGAGATCCGAAAAA
The DNA here is from genome assembly GCA_014132275.2 of Samia ricini. Classification (NCBI taxonomy): domain Eukaryota; kingdom Metazoa; phylum Arthropoda; class Insecta; order Lepidoptera; family Saturniidae; genus Samia; species Samia ricini. The sequence continues at coordinate 23,862,736 of AP028159.1, read as the reverse complement.
GAGCCACTCAAACACGCTTAGCCGGTATTATTACAGTGTATTCAGGAGGCTCGGCAAACAGGCCCTCGTCGCCGAGGGTGCTCCTCTCAAGTTTCGCGTTTAATTAGACAGATAGAGGCGCGGATGGGCCTTATTAGTATTGTCTACGGGGGCCCAATTAACACCAAGGAGGCACCGTGGGTGGTTACAAGTTCGTTTTAATAATCAAGCGATACCCCCGGCTTCGTTAGGCGAATAATGGGATCGGGTGACATCGATTATACAATGCATCCCAAGATATCGTAACTACGAACGGTTCGCTTGCTGTGATGAAACTAGTTAATGAAATGTAATTACATTATCTATTTCCAACACTCAGATTAGATTTAGAAGCACGTTCGTTTATTTTGTTTTTCCAATTTGTATTGCACATTGTTATATATATAAACAATTTCATGACACACGACGCAAGAACATTTACAGAAATTCAATTCACGTATAATAATAGACCTACTAATAAATAAAATATTTAGATTATGTTACAAGTTGAAAAACGTTGATTTATTTCCATTAACCAGTGGTTGATTCGCCATGTGGTCGAAATTCGACAATATTTATTACTGGAAATTTGAGGAAACAACTGTTTCCAATATTATTTTATTGATAGAACTAATGGTCATCAGTAGCTATTAAAGAAAAATAAATAAATAAAAGAAATCGTTCGACAAACAGTAAAAATATACAGAATTATTTTATCTTCACATATTTATTTAAAAACTAGCCGTGTGCTAGCCGGCTTCGCCCGCTTTTCATATATTCTTCACTGCACTTTTTTTATACGGAACCCTAATTTTTATTTAGTACTAAGATAAAGTAAAAATATTTCTCATAAATTCAAGCACTTGACCGTAAAACTGTATATCGAATCGGACTTTATTCAATTTTTTATTAGTTTTAACTTTTTATGCGGAACCCTAATTATTTTCGAAAATTACCCTAAGTTATCTGGAGTAACTTCAGCTACCTACCAAAAAAGTCCCGTCAAAATCCGTACAGCGCTTCCAGAGATTACGCGGAACAATCAGACAGACAAAAATTGAAAAAAATCTTTGAATCTTTTTTGGCATAAGTAATTCATATCTATTTAGTAAAAAAAAATTGACATTACAAACAGACACTTCAATTTTATTTATTAGTATAGATAACAGCAAATGCCTTCGACTTCGTCCACGCGCTTATCTTGTTTAAATTTGAGATATCTTTTTTATATTTATTATTGTTATTTTTATGACAATAGGTCAATGCTTATGAAATATTGTAATTCATGCATTATAATTAAATCATTTAGGAGCAGTGACAGATTAGCAGGAACGTGGTTGGAAACTGGGTCTCAATCCTACAATTAACATGAGCTTTTATCATGACCTCTACCACTAAGTAGGGTCGGCACAATATATTTTCTTCTTCCACACTTCTTTGTCATTCGTTATTTCAACATTCACTTTTTACACACATATCATTCCTCACACAATTCATCCATATCTTCTTCGGTCTCAATCTATCTGTATGTCCCATCACCTTAATATTTAACAGTTACATGACTTTTCCATTCCACGCTAACCTATTACTTCTTAACATCTCAATCACTGGTGGTACTTTCAAGCTTTTTCTGATATACTTATTTCTAATTTTATCCATTCCTGTTATATCACACATCCATATTAACATTCGCGTCTGTGTGCTTTTCTTTCATACATCTCTTTAGTTGTCCAAAACTGTGATCCATAAAACACGACAGGTCTTATATTTTTTTCCTTTAAACTTAAGAGTATGATCCTAACGGCATTTATGATGTGTAGATCGCTATTTCGCCTCTGCCTTAGCCTTCGGGAATAACAAGCGTGAGCTTATGTTATATTCTTTATTATATTTATATTTATACAAACGTAGTCCCCTGTTTCCCCCCTGGATAATATAATTATCTATGCTAATAAAAAAAATTGAAGTGTCTGTTTGTAATGTTAAAATATTTTTTTTCCAAACAGATATAAATGTATATACGATACCTATACCAAAAATACAATTTTAAAAATTTTTGTCGATTGGTCTGTTTGTTTCGGGTAATCACCGGAACGGCTGTACGGATTTTGACGGGACTTTTTTTTGTAGATAGCTGAAGTTACTCCGGGTAACTTCAGGTTCTTTTAATTTTCGAAAATATTTGGGTTCCACGTAAAAAAATTAAAACTCTTAAAAAAATTAATAAAATCCTATTCAATGCACAGTTTTATGGGCAAGTGCTTGAATTTATGAGAAATATTTTTACTTAATCTTAGTACTAAACAAAGTTAGAGTTCCGTATAAAAAAAATGAAGTGAAGAATAAGTAAACGCGAGCGCAGCCGCGGGCACACAGCTAGTGGTAAATATTTTTACACCAAATAATATACGTATATTCACCACCACCATGCCCGTACGTTTTAATTTTTTTATATAAATTAGTTATTATAGAAACTAGGAGCCTTTGAAAATAAAAAAATGTTCTATTTTTACCACATTTTCAGACGTTCGTCAAACAAATTTGATAAATAAAAACAAAAAAAGCGACATACAGCCATAGGCAAAGTCTTAATTATTCTAAAACTCAAAGAAAATTAAAAATCGGTACAGTTTCGGAGGGGGAAACAGGGTACTACGAAGTGATGTTTTCGTCTATTTTGCATAAATAGATTTCTGAAATATCTACTTTTCCGACCGTATGTCTTCTTAAGGAGCATATGTGGGTCACATATGCAACGCCCGAGAGTAGATGTTATTTCATCCACTCTGTATTTAACCTATTCCTTATGTCCTAGTCAGAGTCCTCGTCGTTTAATACCAATGAACCAAGATACCAAAAACCGAGCAGACGTGTAGAGATAGGCCGTTTAAGGCTATATGAGGAAAACTAGATAAACGCCCGAAGTCACAGAACAACTAATCGGTTATTGTTTTAGTAATTTTTAACCCAACATTCTGTAGTCTTTCCACCATAACCTAAACCTAATCTGAGCTTTCCATGAAAGAAAATATCGTAATAAAATTATCATATTTTTTTCACACCATTCCAAGAAATGATTTATTTTTAAGGTAATACGAAATACAAAAACAAGGTAAAATGTTTGAGGAATATTGCTCAATACATTTTAATTAATTCTCAGTACATACAAGGAAAGCCATGACGCTGACGCATATTTCATAATTTCCGGTAAAAATTCATTTTAAAATTGATACTGACCCAGAAAATTGCACAACGAGATGCAAACGCATGCGCACGCCATCCACCTTGCATGACTTGTCGGCACTAATAACTTTTTCTCAAAACACTAATGAAACTCACTTATTATTACCAGACACGTTCTGCTACTCGAGAATTCAAGGCATAGGAAAGGGGAACAACGAGAGGGGCCGCGAGGTTCAAGTACTGAAGCCGACCTTACAACTTACAATTAAGTAATTTTCATCAAGTCATTAAATGTACAAGTTGGTATAAGCGCTGTTTCATTTAAAGTAATTTCTATACTTTTTAATTATTTGAACGTTTCCTAATTTAATTACAACTTTACTAATGAAATTAAATCCTTTATTATAATTTTATTCTACATCATTCACTACCACAGAATTTTAACAAGAATTTTGCAATATGTATATAGGAGGACTTACACATAAATCGATATTTCAGTACGTCATAATTATAATATTTAAAAATTACAAATAAATAATAATGATTAATGTGCTTAAGAATATCTATAATTAATGTATCACAAAATATAATTATTACAATGTGTTGGAAAGAAGCTATTATATGTAAAAAGTATATTAATCTCTTAGATAACCTTAGTCGAATACTGAAATTAAATGATAAATAAATATCAAATAGAAACACTACAATATAACATTTTTTTAAAATAAAATAAAAGCTAATTTTATGCGAAAATTTATAGCACTAACCGACGTTCTAATAAATGTCTACGTGCATAGCTCATGATGAAGTTTTTATTGATGTTTTCTAACGACCATCGCCTGTTGTTTCTTGTAACTGTTGCCTACATTCTACAAGATTGTTTATACGGAAAATGTTATGCACATGACATTTAATTAGAGAACGCTGTCAGTTACGTTTTATATCTCGAGACTTATAAGGAATTAATGTAATTGACGCCAGTTTAATGGAGCATTTATACAGGACGGGTGATTACTGAGCCCATAAGAAGTGCAATTCTCCAAGTTGGCGTAGCGCGGAGCCAATTTAATTTACAAAGTTGTTGGTCAAGTCCTGATTCAAATCCGTTGATCGATCCCAATCATTCTTAATAATTACGTGCGTACACGGACATGTGTCACTGATTTAAACATGCAAATCGTTGGAAACAACAATTTATAATAAATTAAAATACGTTATGGAAATTATTTGTCGAATAAATGACAACGGAATTTATTACGTACATATGTTGTACACATTTGTAAAGCAAAAAACGTAAATAACGTTCGTTTAAACCAGTAATCATTTTGCATTAAAAAACATTGATTTTTTTTTTTTGCATTAGTAATACATTTTTTTAGCTTTACATATTGTATAAAATTGTGATTTAAATATAACGCAAAATACACCGATCCAAATTAATATGAATCTTACAACTATGAAATGTCCAACGGTCCAAACACTGAAATTGTACTGTTTTGAATATTTGTTACCACTAACCTAACTAACTACACCATTAATTATCATAAATGCGTTAATATAATTTAACTAAGATTCGTCATCACTTTAAGCTTCAATATTCCCCCGTACACTTAACTACGTATTAACTTCAATGCATAGATGCTCGGTTCGGCATCAGGACTGTATGTACCCGCTCTCTCTGGGAACTTCCGGCACTCGATCCTAATTACAGATAACGTTCTAGTCTTCCCGTCCCCGTCGCATCGCGTTTGCCTCACAACAAACGCTTGTTTGGATATGCAGAAAGTTTTAGTTAACAATCATTTAGCTTCGTTGAATTAAATATAAATATAAATAACAAATAATGTAGTCAAATCTAGTTTATATTTTTTACAATGTTATAGTATAATATGTCTCATGTTGTGTGTGTATGTGTCTGAACGTATGCAAAGATATAATAAAATAGAAATATGTTCAATTGTATAGTCTATATATATATATATACTCATAATTGAAATGTCTATTTCAAACGTCATTTTTTTTTAAATGGAACTTTTTTTGGTAGATAGCTAAAGTTACTCCGCGTAAAAAAAACTTCTAAAAAAATAATAAAATCCTATTGTCTATATATATCTATTAGATATAATCCTATCCACAGTTTTACGGGCAAGTGCTTGATTTATGAGAAATAATTTTACTTTATCATAGTACTAAAAAAAGGGGTTCCATATAAAAAAATTAAAACGCAGTGAAGAATATATAAAACGCGCGGGCGTAGTCGCGGGCACACTGCTAGTATCTATATACATTTGTCTAACTTTTCTAACTGCAATAGCAAATATTGGTTCACAATACATATTCAAGGATCTATTTTCAAATCTCACTGAATTAAGTCAGAGTAGAAACTCTGAAATATAGTGTGTGTAAAATTAAATTATGAAATTATGTATATAAAAATATGAAATTCATCACGTGTACGGTGGGTATAAACAATTAATAATAAAAAGTAAAAAAAAAATAAACTAGGCAGCCATGGGGACTGCCGACAGAAGTGAAAACTTTCAAAAAGACTTATATTTTGTTGTTTGGCCAACCAACGGAATAGTTTTATTAGTAATCGTGTCGACTCGAACATTTTTTTTTTTTCGAGCATTTGGGGGAAAATATTTTAAATGTGGCAACATAAAAGCTTAGGAATCTGCCATCACACTTAACATTCTTTTTCGTCAGAGATAAATTATAAAACTTTCCTTGCCGTTGATAGGAGGTTGATAGGTAATGTCACATTCTATTAGTAACGCGAATCTATAAGTTTTTCCCCTATCGATAATCGCTCAACGCCGTTAAAAAAGTTTTCACTTAAAAAAAACAGTCACGCATCTTAAATAAATTTAGAGCTGACCAGAATGATGAGAAACAAAAATGAACTTAGTGGAAATCGACTTGCAACCATCTATGTCACTAGGAAGCAATCATCGATATAAATAATTAAAATTGAATGTGTCTCATATCAAATCAAAAACTTTTTACTAAATATATATATAATATAAACGGTTAATAGACAGTTTCACTGGCAAGCATTTGAATTTGCGAGAAATATCTTTGCTTTCTGTCAGTTACAAAATAATGCAGGGTCGGTACAAAAACCAGAGTGATTGTTTAAAAACTAACGCAGTAATAAATATGATATATGTGCGGAGCCGCGGGAACAGCTAGTCAGGAATAAAACATAAAAATATAATCATTAATCGAGTCACACCTATTTAATTTTGTTTATCAAGATTTACATCTACAACCGGATTAAAAAAAAAACGTTAATTAGATTTATCAAAGCAAAAAAAAACTATAGGTATATAACTAATTAGTTAATTGAATTCACTCCGATAGATCAGTGGTAGTGTGCTCAAATATCACATTGATGGGTGTAGCTTCAAAGACAGTATCTCCAGGATCTTGGTCCATATTGTCACTTCATATAAAATTATGATTAAAGCGCTGAACTTATATAGTATTAATAAATCTATTCGCAATATACATAGCAGTTTTACGAATTGAATAAACCGATGATTTCAAAGAAATTTCATATAAGTAAACATCATAACATATACTAAATTATACATACATACCTTTTATGATTTAATGGATCTAAGAAACGATTTTTGGAAATTTCACCCTAAGGGGGTAAAATAAGGTAAACCGTTTTATGAAAGTCCGTCATTTTCATACCAAGAATCATTAAATTTAATATACATACTTCTGGTTAGAAATAAATGGAAACGTATATCGATATTTTTCAAAATGTTACCCCTAAGATGGTGAATTAGGGGTTGCAAGTTTGTATGGAAACTTCGACATTTCTGAAGTAAGAAGCATGAAATTTTATGTAACTGCTTCTGGGTAAAAATAAATGAAAACGCATATTGCTGTTTTTTTAATGTTACTCCTAAGAGGGTGAATTAGGGTTTGCAAGGATTACATCTAAAAGGAGTATATAGCTTGCAAATTGTCTCAATTCCACGCGGGCGAAGCCACAGGCACAGCTAGTATTTTATATAACCAATTGAAATGGGATCTTAACATTTGCAAGCTTAATTTATTTCTTTGTTACCTATATAATTAAGCAAACGTGAATAGCAAATAAGTTCGAGCTGTAATATTGTTGTCGAGCTTGTGTCGTAAACGAGTTGCGGGCGTGACTAGTTAGCTGGATACACTAAGTTAATATTCAAATCAATGCAAATCATTAAGATTAATCGGCATATGCACCGCCGCATGTAAGTATATTATCATGTTTAAGATCATTATCTTGTTTATATCATATATAATTTTAATTTTAAAAATAAACTTCTCCAAGAATTACATTCTAGTTTTCTTTAATAAAATACTATGTTTAAATATAAACTTGATGAATGTCGAATGGTTTTTAATAGCATAATAATATTGTCAGAATAAACTTGTTTGATTGATTATATTTTGTTTAATTATCTAGTAGAATGTATGCGTTAAAGAACCACTTTATTGAACCCAAGTATGTAATCAGACATTCAAATTTTTCACCAAATAATTATTATAATAAAGATTAATATTGATAATTGATGATTTTATTATGATAATAAGAATTTTATGTTGTGTTTGCTGTTGACGATAATTATTATTGAAAATTGGGAGACGAAATTAGCTTCTGATATTGCTGTTATTTGTATCACTAAAGCTCTAATCAATTGTTACTAAAAAATGAAAAACCAAATCGGTTACCTCATATATGCTGTAGATTCTCTAACGTAACAAAGTATCTACTAAAACCTAATCAGATATTATATTTATATAAATAATCATCCCATGTCAAGTACCCATATAAATGAAACAATAGAAAGACAATAGGAAAACAATGGAAAGCTGGCGTAAACGCCAGGAAGGTGCTCAAGGGGTTAATGAAGAATACTAACATATAATATTATAATAATTTTTTTAATAAACCAATAGCCGCCATACTGTATATGACTTACTCTTAATTTGCAATCTATTAACCACAATTAATTATAATAAACGATATCGTATTTACAACAATCGTATTAATTATTGATTGGATTTATTTACGACAGTCTACGCTATCTGTATTATCACATACCTATTATAATAAGCATTGCTTATAACTCAACAAAATTGTTTTTTTTTTTTTTTGTTTTCTACATATCATCCGTTTACAGTTACTTTACCTCTGAAATCTCATTTTGGTATGTTGGCATTACTAGCTGTCACGAAGCAAACATATTTTGTCCATCGTTTTGAATTTTTGATTTTTATAGTGTTTTTAAATAATAAAACATGCCAAAATGAGTTCAAAGTAGTGCTACAAATATTTTTCTAGCTATACGTACATTCTCTGACAAAGAAAGATCAAATAAAGCTCCGTTAATTCCATTCGGCAACGATTTGCCGCCATGTCTCATTCATAAAACAGTGTTGTCTGTGTATGAAATTTTTCAAAATTTTATAGAAATAAAAATCGAAAAAGTCATCTCAGTTTATAATAAAATAAATTTAAAAAGCTTTGATTTGTATCACAATGCAATAAATAAATAAATTTTATGATATTTTTTTTTCGCAAAGAAGGAGAAGTTGTAGCTTTTATGTCTCAACACTAAGTACTTCAAGAAAAATACGTATCCAATGAAGAGGATTTTGATTGACATGTGATCAGAAATAAAATACATGTAAACGATGTCATTTTTATTGATGTACAGCTATAGGCTTTTTGCGAAACATATTTCTTACAACTGATGTATATCCAGCTCATCGGCATACCAAAGTGGCCAGTAGCTACGAAGTTTCTTTTGCTGTGATAACGCATGATTCCTGTCGGTCTATTTTGAATCTGACACGTTTTTCAAACCTCATTCAAATTGTATATTCAATGAAATCATGGCAAATGATACATATAAAACATGGTAACACAATATTCAGAACGACAACTTAACGGCTATAGGTAAAATAACTGTGAACGGACTATAATACGGTCAAAATATATGTACTTATATAGTTAGAAACTTCATAAAGGAATTCATCTTCATAGATCCTACGACTCTTAAAACGCAATTGACAAGCTTAAATTTGTACAAGGCCTACACTACACTCTTGGTCATACACATGTATTTAGTAAAAAGTTGTTAATTTGATATAACAAACAGACACTTCAATTCTATTTATTTTTATAGAGACGTGCGGGGTCGTATCGGCTTCATGAATATGACCCATGTTTCAAGTAAATTTATAGGTATTGAAACTCTGTAAACTTACGTATACTCTCATAAAAAATATCAACTCGAATATCAACGAAGACCGTCTCATTAACTAAAATTAGTAACATAAAACTTAGTAACTTAAATTTAAAATAGCTGATGAAATTAGTCACTTTTGTTATATGTTACTGATAAAATACGCTGTACAATTGAATATTTAATGTACTTCTAGATGGCATCAACATTTAGGGTCTTTAGGGTTGTCTGGTATGAGGCCATTAGCTCTCATGTCATGTCATGTCATGTCATGTCATATATCATATATCATATATCATATATCATATATCATATATCATATATCATATATCATATATCATATATCATATATCATATATCATATATCATATATCATATATCATATATCATATATCATATATCATATATCATATATCATATATCATATATCATATATCATATATCATATATCATATATCATATATCATATATCATATATCATATATCATATATATCATATCATATCATATCATATCATATAAACCTTTAACACTATAAACATATCGCTTCTTTCATATTCCGTGACATTTCTCTCACAAATAACAAATTCAACACATCTAATTATAATCAGTTACATAATATTTATAAAATAACCAGTTTTCTATATACCACTTCATTACAATTCATTAGAACAAGAAACAATTTGAATACAGTTCGTGTCTAAATTAAACGCACGGATTTCGAAATAACCATATTTATAGGTTTTCCGGATTATTTAAACTAAATGACTAAAGTTACTAGATTCGAATAGCGCGTTTTCATTGTCAATACGTTATATTAAACATACATAATACGTTACATTACATATATTAAACACAATATGTTCGCCCGCGGCTGCGCCCGCATTTCGTATATACTTCACTATTAGGAATTAAAAAAAAAATGTTATTTTGATATTACATATAGACACTTCAATTTTATTTATTAGTATGGATAAATGTTAAAAATTCTATCATAATGTCAATCAAAATGATAGAATATACTTTGTTTACTGAAAAGAACGTTCGAACTACTTCTTCTTCTGAATTAGCGGTAATCTGTGAGTTACCATCAGTATCATGTGAATAGAAGATTTTCGCTTTTTAACGCTTTTAACGCTTTACTAAAATGGCAGCCATTGCAAAAAGTTTCTAAGGAGTTTTTGCGGCAGAATTACTCATGGTACCGTGTTATAATATCCAATAAAATTCACTTGTGCACAATAACCAAACTGTATAATACCACGAAAATTATATAATAAAGTTCAAATAAGGAAAATTAGTAAGAAAAAAAGATGACTGACTGATACCCCGTCAAAAACTGCACTCGATAACTGTCAAACCGATTTCAATTATCTTCTTTTATATCAACGAAATAATTACGGCCTGTGGTGGATAATGTAAAACTTTATTGATTAAAATTGAAAGAGCTCAAAGAGCGTTATTGAAAGTGATGACTTCTAAACCATTTCTCTACCCAACTGATGAACTTTACTCTTTCTGTAAAGTTCCATCTGTCCGTAAATTGTTCATTCTACAAGTTGTCATAAAAACATGCTGAGTTATACTAGCTCGAAGCGTAGACATGACCTTATATGCCCAACTGTATCAAGAAGAATAGAGTTAGATAGTAGAGGAAAGATCTAGATTTCATATCATCCTTTTCGAATTGACTGAAGGGGGCCCGATAACTTTATCCGGCATATGTGGTGAGCACTGGAATAAGGTCGTCAAAATACCTCAAAGTGTTTACTGGCATGCAAGTTTCGCGAAAATAATCCTAGACAAACCTATCCGTTCAGTAATCATAAATAATAAACAAAGAGGTCCTTTTCATAAAAGTATATGATTTGCAGTGTACTGCATGTGTTCTAATAAATAGCTGCCACTATAGCGTGATGCCAGAGGGAGCAAGTAAACGTAATGGTTATAAATCTCTCTGGATGCAAGAGATGCACCTGGGAATCGGAGCACGTTTTAGGCCGATGCCGGCGCTTCATAAAATTACGCTTTATGATTAGACAAAAATAAAAGACAACCTACAAGTAATCCAAATAAGACACATAATTTTTATGGAACAATAAAATCATACTCAGGTGAACAAAATTGCGGACGTCAACTAGCGTAGGTATTATAAAAACTATTAAAAATAACTTCACGTTTATCTAAATCGTTTCAAATTCATAACAGACTATTTCCGGTTACAATTAGTTATATCACTGTAATTAATCTATTTTCTAACGCGATATCAATAATATTAAGTACATATAACAGGTTTATCTTTCCATTATAGTTTATTTATACTTAGATACGTATATGTTAGGATAGCAAACGGAAATGTATGTAGACAAATAATAACGCTTATCAAAAATCTATCTACTTTGATTCTTAAAATATGATTTAGTTTTTAGATTGTTTTGGTAAAAATTTCTAATAGGTCATACTTAATTCTGTCATTTAAATAATCATAAAAATTACGATACTTTATCATCATTATCACATACGGCATAAATTCCATACTTAGTATCCATCCATCCATACATTCAACCGAAAGACGTCCACTATTGGACAGAGGTTTCTCCCAAAGTTCTCCACAACAATTGGTCTTGCGGTCATACTTAGTATAAATTATCCTAATGCATAATTATCATATTTTTTACTCTGTACAACAATCACCTGATGTTAAGTGATGATGTGATTTAGGATGGTAAACACACTAAGCCTAGAGGTACTGGTTCTCAAGTGATGCTGCCGGAACACATCTATTGGTATTTGGCTACAGGTTTGCCAACTTGAGGGCGGTAGCTACCCAGGTGGGCATTATTAGAAAATACCAACATGCTATTATATCCTCACGATGTTTAACTTCACCGAAAGCTCAGGCTGATTTTAGAGTTGGATGGGTGGGCTCGAATCCGCGTCCATTGACGCGGAAGCCGGCCGCGTTACCTATTGCGCAATCATCGCAGCAATCAAATTCAATGAAGGAGTTATAATAGGATTAATGTAATTAATAATAATAATGTTCAAATATAAATTCCTTTATATAAGGCTATCATTATGACGATAATTTGTTTTATAATTAATGATCAATTAAAGTGATAAAGAAAGCGGATTTTATAATTAACGTTAAAGATATCGAAGTGTCTTGTAAGTTTTTGATGCCTATATCTAACTACCAGATATTTTGATGTGCTATTAGATTTTGAACGATGATACAGTATCATTAAAATATGATTCCGAAGCTAAATCAACTACAGGAATCTTATGAAAAGTAATTAATTACTTAACACAAAAGTTGTGTGTTTAATATTCAAATAATTTTTTTTATATTAGGTACTAATTAAAACTAAAATTATTCCTTTTCATTAAGTATATATTATGTATTATATATATATATATTATATAAAGTATTGTATATATAGTATATATATAAAATTGCACTACCTATTAAGACTATTAAAATGTATGTTTATTTAATCGACATCTATCGTCATCAATTAAAACATCTTCAATCAAGATGCAGTATTACCAGGACACCGTCGATCAGAGTGCTCTAGTTGCACCATCTGAGCTGGAGTATCATCAAGATGCCTCCATAGTCTTCGTCTGATACATGGGTATAACATCTTTAGTATGACTCTCGTCGACAGAGAGCAGTCCCCAAATGTCACGATTCTCCATTCGACAACTAGTGGTAAATAGAGTGTTTTCTATAGTTCTTGCTCGTTCCACGACTAGAGCCAGAGTGCCTCTAGTTTTTTTTTTAATTTCTTTTATTTTGAACTAGCTCACGCTGTTGATCGGAAGGGCCTTTGCAGCTTCACCGGACTTTAGAGGGAGCGCTTAAGGGACTAAGCCTAAAACGGTAACTAACACAAGGTCACTAAAGAGGTAAGAACCTCGGCTTGGCCGTTACCTGTGTAAAAATTCTGCTGAATTTAATCCTTTAAAAACCTATGTATCTGCGTGTAATGTGTGTGTGCTATGCTAAGATATGCACATGCAGCGTCACTGTATCGCTCTGGCAGCGGCGTCAAGAACCTCCCGATTTGGGAATCGAGACACGTTTTGGGCCGTCATTGGATATCCGTCTGACCCTCAATTTTGAATATCTATCGCCAAGTACCTATAGGTGTGTTTCGGCAGCATCGCTTGAGCGCTAGTACCTTTAAACTTAGCGTATTCACCATTCCATCACCATCACCAAAATGATACAGTATTGAAAACCCTGGTTTAAGTGGGAAATACAATTTCCCAGTTAGATAGGTTGCGATTCAGTCAACTTTGTGAACCACCGACTTATAATTTTATTCTTGATAAATTAGGCATGGACCTATTCTTTAGATAAAGCTATACATAAGTAGCCTTTTGACGACAACAACTAAGAAGGTGATGGCTATGGCCATACTGAACGGAATTATACTGTGGTTATTATAAAAACATAGCGTCACGTCGGTGTAAATAGTGCCCAGAACGGCGCGGCGACCGGACGCGTTCGCTCATGTCCGCACGAAGCGAGACAGCCGACTCTCTAATTAGGACACGTTTCGTCTACCCTGTAATCCACCTGACGGTTAATTAATACAGCTGAATAAACAACTACTACAACGATGTAAGATTAACAATACCGGATAATGGACGATTATTATTATTATAAACTAGCTGTCCCGGCGAATTTCGTACCGCCTCAGAAGCAATAAATCGAGTGTTAGTAGTTGAATTAAATTTACTTCTTTTTTACAATGGGCGAGGAATCTTCTCGAGTCTGAGAGACGAATAAATTTCGAAACGAAAAAAATTCTTTGAAAACATTCTTTACTTTCCCGCAATGTCATCAAAATACTGTATGAATAAATGAGTTCCCGTTGTTTTTTTATTTTGCTGTTCAACATGAAGACACAAATATGCTATCTTAATCTGTTTGTTACTTACTGGATTCAGAAATTTCAATCCTTTTTTTTATCAAATGTCATGGTCCATATGATCCCCACCTCGATATTGGGAGCAAACCAAAGCCAAAAAACAAAATATTGCAAAAATCGGTTCAGCCGTTCCTGACTTATAAATTGTTTAATTAATCCGACTTTATTTATTATTATTAGATACACTTATTGCACGGTTGTCAAAATTAATAATCGAGCCTAGAAAATTAAACCATAACATATTTTTTTGTTTACTTACTGTAATAAACTGTATTCATTGAAATAACTAGATGAACTCGAAAACCAAGTCTTATAATAGATTAATAGCTTCTTCTATAATGACTAAAACGGTTAAACATATCTTGGCAGGTACCATGACAGGGCAAAAAAATTCACCCTAATTAACTAGTCTAGTATTTGAAATACTTACAATTATTGAAGAAATAAGAAGAACTAGGTATGTAAAAGTAGTAAAATGAACCAAAGACGTAGTTGTAAATAAAACAAAAATGGTATTTATTCGTTTAATCATTTTCCAGAAACTTGAATAATGATATAACGCTGTTTGCAAATAAACTTTGTACTCTTTGTAAAACAAAACATACAATGACTATCTTTCATATTGATTCATTTGTTCATTCTAATAAGGAAACATCATTATGTATGAAGAACGATGAGCTTGTTATTCAGTACTGTATCTATTAAAAACTACAACATGACCTTTTGCTGAAGATGTTGGAACCGCTTTCACATTCTTCTGCAAGTCTGGTAATCGTGATTCTCCGAAAGAGGCCCAATCAGACGCCTACCAGCTCTAATCATTAGTCTTCGTTATTATAATAACAAGGGTTTCTTACCTCAATTTTAAAACTTACTTAACATAAAGGTCAAATATATTTTACGTCTTCATATCTTGATTTTTGGACATAATCATTTTATACTGCTTGTCATAATTTGTTGTCCGTATTTGAGCGCATTATTCAAAATTCAACATTTAGCTTAATTACATTAACAGTAATTATAAATATTAATAGTTATAATTTTCAAATATGTATTAAACTGTTTATTTTTATTATTTCCAAGGTAATAACGGTACGATACAGCAAATAGGTATACTTTTCAACTACACTTTTCAAGTTATCGACGAAGTCGTATCCATTTTATCTAAGTCTGCAATAGCCGCTCAGTTATATCGTTCATTAAATCTCAATAAATCAATAAACTTCACTTACCTACACTACAGCATAAGTTATTGGAAGTGGACAAATATAGAACTGTTCTTTTGAACGATATCGCTTTATTAAGTGATTAAAACATGCAATTAGCGCCGGCTAAAATGCCTCATGCAGGTTTTCTGTCACTAAACCGACTATACTGAGAATCAGAGTTTGTTCGTGCGGGTAATTAAAACCGAGCGTCGTAATGAGAGGCCACCGCTCACGCTAATTAGGCACCAGTGCTTCTAATACTGAATACCTAACTTTCTCAATTAGCAACCTCGTCATCCTAATAATAGCAATTATTGTGTAATAAAAATATTCATATGCTATTAACGTTACTTAGTTATTCTATAACAAAGTGTGACTACTCTCCTATTGTATTATAGAAATTAGTGCAGTAAAAGTATGTGAATAAACATAAGCAAATTACGGAATTATTTTAATTAAAAATCCTACCCCAATAAAATGAGTAAAGAGTTCGATAAAATAACAATATAATGTAATAAAAAAACTAATTTCTATACAAGTATTATGTTTATTTTATCTATTCATTACAATAAAAAACCAGTAAACAAATAATCATGTGTTATTAATTTTAAAAAACTCGTACGCTGAATCAACCTTTAGTTCCTTGAATTTATTGCTGATCAAAGTTTATAAACATAACAAATAATTGAGAAGATTTCTTAAAATAT
Source organism: Samia ricini (assembly GCA_014132275.2). NCBI lineage: Eukaryota > Metazoa > Arthropoda > Insecta > Lepidoptera > Saturniidae > Samia > Samia ricini. Next base: position 23,846,424 of record AP028159.1, on the reverse strand, counting down.
ATGACTGAATCAGGGTGTTGAGATTATATTATAATATGGTAAATATGGAGTAAATCTATTTAAAATTTTGTTCCCCATTTTGTGTCGTATCAGCTGAAACTATGGGAACAGTTTGTGATTTGTTGAAAGATTAATCAGGACGCTTTATACCGGACTTATTTAGATGTGGTCTTTTTTAGAGGTTATATTCATAATGACATTTTAGTTTTATCGTTAGGGATAATAAAGGTATTGAAACTAGGATGTCCTAAAAGCCTACGTAATTGTAAAACACTTCATATAAAAGCAATTTGTTACATAGTTGACACTAAAAACTCTCAGGAACGAATAAATACCATTTTGATTAAATATTTGTATAGGATAGATATGACGATTTGTTTGCGTACCACGAGGTAATTGGTAAAACCACTCCTCGTATAAAATATTTATAATACACGCGAACCAGCTCATTAAACACGGTGCGGAGTACATGAAATAATACTTCGTAAAATTAGTTTTCTAACCATAAATATAATAATTGCGATCCACTTATTGCCCATAAAAGGGAGGGAACGTGCGAGCGGTCGTGTTGCAAAATTGTACAAAAGGAAAGTAATATTAGAAGGAAGTAGACGCACCGGTACCCCCGGGTTTGTTTCGGTGACTGGGGGTGGGTTTTCAGATAAATTATTTATCAACTGTATAGCAATTTTCTTTATGACTCCTCCGACGGAGCAGAGCAATTTACTCGTGAAAGAGATGCGTAAACTTGCAAGGACGTCCAAATTGCGAATGGTACAATAAGGTACACTAGGTAAGATTTCAACGAACATATACATATCCTACTCTTAAGGAAATATAAGCGAATATATTTCTTTAAGATAATATACACAAATTCATTTACTTTCAAGGATAATAGAGTTTATTTAGTAGTGGTAATTCAACCATAATCGTTATTGAAAATTATAAGCAAAAATAACTGTTTCAAGATTGTTTTTCCGGTTAATTCTAAACAAACAAAAAAACAAAGACATTCGTTTGATAAACAAAAAAAGGTACTGAATTGTTTTATTTTTGCCTATTTAAATATACCTAGTTTTGTTCTATACGCGGTAGGTAAGAAATTTGAAGAATAGGTTTTTCAAAAATCCTTACCTCCACCGCTCGTGAAAACATAAGCATTGGTATTTTTTTTTTACAAAATCTGTGTTTTTTTACACTACATAGGCTCAGTGCTTTGAAACAATTTCACCTGATATTAAGTGATTATGTGGTTCAGAATGGTAAACAAACTAAGCTTGGTTCTGGTTCTCAAGTGATGCTGCCGGAACATACCTATTGGTATTTGGCGAAAGGATTTCAAACTTGAGTGTAGTGGCTATCCAGAAGGCATTATTATAAATGATCTACCACCATGCAATGGTTTCCTCGCGATGTTTTCCTTCACCGAAAGCTCAGGTTGATTTTAGAGTTGGATAGGCGAGCTCGAACCCGCGTCTATTGACGTGAAATCCAACCGTACTGCCAGCTGCATCAATTAAGAGTTAATTAATAAGAAATGCTTAAATAATGATTATTTAGACACCTCCATCTTCTGTATTATCAAGTAAAGCCGACCTTCAAGCGGGTGATTAAACACATCAATTTTGGTAAAATATAATTAATTTGAGTAACATCCTCTAAGTAAAATTGTATTCGTAATAAAATTTGTTATGGAAAATGAAACATTAAACAAAAATTGGTTTCTGGCATTAGGCCGACCTTCATTGGTTCTTACGTGATACTGCAATGGTCCCAAGTCAGTCAAATGAAAACCTACCACTATGACATTCCTACAGAGCGCATCTAACACTCTACTATAGACTCTATGCACTCTACAGACGTGAGTTTGACGTGACAGTAGGAGTGTTCGATATGTATCGATATTCAATTAAATATCGATACATACGCTCGATATATCAAATCAACCCGATATTACGGAATCTTTTGACATTGATATATAATGTATCAAACAACATTAAAAGTATGCTATTTCTACTTTATTATTATTATGGCTACTCTGAAAACATTTTACTGCTCCGGGTGTCAAAATTCACAATAATTAGGTGGATTGCCCAAATGCCACTTCTAATAATGTTGTATTTCATTAAGAGATAGTTATAACATTTTTAGTGATGGTGGACTTGAGTTGAGAATACGATATATATTGCATAGTATCGATATAACGTTATACTGTATCGAAAAAAAAATCCTTATATAAGTGACAGTTATAATATGTACGTGGTGCCGGGTGGTAAGTCGATGTGTTTACGGGAAACTCGGTTAGCGTCATAGTGAATATCGGCTATTCCAATTTCCGTAATTGTGTTTTCATCAAGGAAATTGACTGACAGACGACGCAGCGCCATACACTTTTCATTTAGCTCAATCTCGGAATAGTTTTATGTGTTTGGAATCAATTCACAATTATTAACTTTCATAAAAAATGAAGGCTTGAAACTTGAATATAAATAGGTTTAATTAATAATCAAAAATAAAACAGTTGCGACTATTTGTGAGTTTTAGTGTAAGCAATAAAATTTTTTAAAGAGTTCAAATGTTCAACAATGATTATTTCGTATATGAGAAGTAGTATTACTAATTGTATGAAAGTAATATGTAATTTTTAAAACAAATGTTATTATCATATACTGTTATTAGTTATTGATCTAAAAAAATCCCAGCATAAAATAAGTAATATTTGCAAATATTAAGTAATATTTGTAAAGTGATTTAATTACTTTTTATGTAGTGGGATATCACCTACTAGTTTGTTTAGTAATATTAAAATAAATATTCTTTTATTTTTGCAATGTTATAAACACGTTACCCACATACATTTAATTGTTTTTGAAATATTTATACTACGTGAAGATTCTCAAGGTCGTTAAAGTTCTAAAATTGCCAATCGTGTACGAAATCTAAAGTCGTTAAGAACAATCCAATAAAAATAAAATATGTACGTAATTTTAATGAAAAAAATTCGATGATAAAATACGAGATCCGAGGGGTAAATAAAAAAGTTGTGGTGGTAGTGAGGTAATTGATGGCGAGCGGCAATCAAATTAGGCACCGCGTCGCGAATAATCGACTGAAATCTGCCCCCGACAGAGCGCTTTTGTGAATCTACGGGGCGGTCGGCTGTCACTGGCTACAATTGTTTCAAATAGTACGTTTTCACTTTATACATACACAATTTTTATTTATGACTCAAATTGACCAATGTTCGTACTTTCCACGTTATTTATTGTCATTGCTATTTAAAACTGATGTTATTAACTCTGTGCTAATATGCTCGGATTCCGCGTTGATGGACATACGACCGAATACTTATCGTATTCTGTAATGAGGCTAACCAATCATCCTTATAACTAAACTATAGCATGATGGTAGAGCATTTTCTAATATCCGTCTTGATGTCTGTTGTCAAACACGTGTAGGTTTATTTTAAGAACCAGTAGCTAACAGCTTAGTGCGCTTACTATCCTGGGTTACATTGTGACTTAACCCTAGGTTATGTGTTATGTGTAGACAAAGGGCAAAAATATATACAATTTAAAATAAGACCGCAGTTACAGTTGAGTCCAGAAAAAATGTTCCTGAGAATTGAGCTTGGATCTTGCATCCAGTGTTAATGTGAGGTGCTAACCAAACCTATCGATCAGTACCAATGTGCGATTTGGCAGCACTGTTTATAGCGGAAGAAGTAGATATACGAATGTTCTATCATTTTCAAATATTATTCCAAATCCAAATCAGTACAGCTTACTCGGGATGACTGTCATTAAATCTAACTAAAATTCAAAACTCTTAAATAAACTTAAATACAAAATTATGTAATAATGTTTTGTTGAAATAATTTTTACGTTTTTATTAATAAGAAAAACGGTTCAATTACTTTTTTCGATCTGTTATTGTTTTGTTTTCTTTAATTAAGATTATTTAAAATATGATAACGGTAAATGAATTATATAATATATAATCAATTTACAATTACATTTTATACAGTTATGTATTATTCTAGTGACTTCTAACTTTTTTTTTAAATAATAAGAGAAATTAATTGCAATAAATATACATTGTCTTTAATATTTTTACCAAGTGTCCATATTTCATGATGTTTCTCATACGACAACAAACATAGAACCTATAATTCGTTGTACTTGACCAAAATGTGAGAAAATCCAGAATTTTAAAAAGAATATTTACAAAATTTATTATATTGAAAAGTATGCATGTATTCAAAAACATCTGCGACATTACAAAATATCGAGGGAACAAAACATAAACGTTGATACGTATTATAAATTATAAGACATAATTAACGATTAAACAGCTCTGTTAGTCCTTTTACGATGTACCGTGAAACATCGTTGTGTTTATTTTAATGACACTTAAACCTAAACATGGCGACCGCGAGTCAATTAAGTCGTCGACTTTCACGTCGTGTTATTACTAGGATTTCATAACAAGCTCCATTATTAGCGAATGGAAGAGATATGGACGGGGGCGTCGGGTACGCAGTTTCCGCAGTGAGCTCTTTAGCTTTTATCATAATTTAAGTTTTCCATTAGCCATAATTGACACGAACAACGTTTATCGCTTATGCTTTTGGATCACTGGTGCGCGATTGTTATTTTCAGATGATACACATTCACTATTCTCAGATCTTCAAAATGTGTTATAATGAAATCTAAATTGACAATCCTATTAATTATTAATGAGTGTTATGGCGGATAGCTTTTATCTTAATGTTGCTTTTAACGGTGCATTTGTATCCGGACGAGCGACCGGTCCAATGTAATATCCGAAGCGACGGCGCAACGTTCGCGCTAATGGATAAATATCTATTAATGATTTAATTTTAAATTTATGAATAATTCAATCGCAGATTGCGGTCAATTTAAAAAATTATATTTATTTATAGATAAAATATGACTATTATATAGAGTTTGTTTTTGCTCGTACATTAGCGACGAAATAAAAATAAATATAAATAAATCATTTAAAAAACATCGTGTTAATTTATATAACTTATGTGATAAAATAAAATAAAAATGTTAAAGATTTCTTTGGAGCACATAAACACAGATATAACGTAGTAAAACTTTAAAAATCATAAATTGCTTCTTTCCTTCGTGTAGCAGAATAATTTTATTTCAATTTAAGCTTATCTTGTAACAAAAGTACGGTAAAGAAAGTAAAAATTACTGTAATGAATAGACATGATGTTAATACTAATCGTATGAGAACCGTTTGTTACTTGATAATGAGAAAGTAATCATTGTTCGTACAGTAACAAATAGTTGCTATGGCGATTATAATTCGGACAGTATAAAGTTTCACTCAGATCTTACTGAAGTGAGTACACAATACAAATTATTAAGAGTGCTCGGCATCACGGGAACGCTTTCAGAAGTAATGAATTAGAAAAGTTGCGCAGCACTTACGCGGATTGAGCCGCGCGACTCGGCGTCGGCGTCGGCGCGCCGCTCGCTACAATATTACTTTAATTAAATCTATTTGAACAACAAACTTTAATTAAATTTCATCCAGCAGTTAGGCGTCGCGGAGGAATAATCGCGCAATTAGAGCGGCCGTGAGCGTCGCCTTACACGCTCCCAGTTAATTAACTCACTTGGGCCGACCTATCCGACTGGGGTCTGTATCAACAATACACTCACGACATATGTATGTACGATATGCGCTTATTATATATTAGTCATTCAACAAAAACTATATTATCATAAAATTGTTTTGAATTAATTAGTGCCTATGATTTTCACCAAAGCAATCGTGCTAATTATTTTAAAAAATTCTCATGACTCACATATATTTTTAAAACCATTCTGGAATTAATTGATTCTGATTAGGTAAAATATTATTTAAACAAAATTTATTTAATAAACACCAAATAAATTCTTTCTATAAATAGTTTAACTAGATCAAAGCCCAATGACAGTCGCTTTTATAAGTTATCTACATCAACGACAATAAAATCATTTATATAATTCGTATATCGTTTTTTTTGTTTGATGCACAAATTTGATTACACAATATTATACTGTTTACAAAAAATATAAAGCAAAAAGTTAATTGAAAAACAAGAGACCAAGACTAAGACACAATCTGACGAGGTAATCGTATATATTTTAATTCCTAAATTAGACTTTTAAATACTTAATGACGTTTTAAAAATACACAAGAATATAACTATATTTTTATGGACCAGCTGGTCCCTTGAGTTTTACACGCCAGTACAATTTTTTTTATGCGAGGATATTTGCTTTAGTGCTTCTAGAAAAGTAAAAAGTAAACTAAAGACTCTAAGATAAAACAAAACAATAACATATATGTAAGTAAATTATTAAAAAATATTTCATGGTACATACAATGGAACCGCACTGTTCCGACTTATTCGATTAATACTCGAAACACAATGGGTCGGTTCTTAACACTGTGTAGGCAGCGCTACAATGTACAAGTTTAATTGTTTTTACACAGGCTGTATGAGCGTGTGTGCGTATCGCACTTATAACTTTCCATTGAAAATCTCACTTCATTGAAGTATACTTTGATTCAGCTAGATTTTAGCATTCACTGCGAATCCGATTCACACCTTTTTACAGTCCTATAGTACTCAAAATAGCAGATTTGTCTTTTCTTCTTTCAGGAAGGCGGTGGCTAATGAACAGCGTTGATTACCGCGTCCCGAAATTTCACTGTCTATGCTTGAAACCAGCCAGCTTCTTCAAGACAGGTGGCCTACAATTGACATTCCACATAAATCGTTCTGCTGGTTTTCCGATACAGGCAGATTAACATTACTTAATTTCGATTGAAGAAGGTGTTACTATTTGAAAATTCATTGTAAATAATATGGAAATTCATATGAAGCGGAATTAGAAAAGTTACATCAACCATATTAATGACTTATTTTCTGCACTAAAAGTATTTAAATTTAATATAGTCAGTTCAAGATACAGCTAGGCATAGGCCTTCTGCAGATTTCACATTCAACCTATACGTATAAAATTGCTTGATTTTTTTTTACACGGTATAGGCTCAATGCTTTGACCAGAATCTCACCTGATGTTAAGTGACCATGTGGTCCAGGATGGTAAACACACTAAACCTAGATACTGGTTCTCAAGTAAAAAAAACCTGACTGATTCATCAACGCAGAGACTATGAAGTCTATGAGCTACTAAGAAAGGGTTTCTGGAAATTTCACCACTAAGGGGTGAAATAAGGGACAAACTGTTGTATGAAAGTCCGTCATTTTCAAACTATTATAAGAAACACGAAATTTAATATACATATTTCTGGTAAGAAATAAATGTACACGTGTATCGTTGTTTTTCAAAAATATGCCTCTAGGTGGGCATTATATAGGACAAACAGGATCTGTAATTTTATATGGAAAGAGTGACATTTTTGAAGTAAGAAGCATGGAATTTCATATAGTTTTAATCATAAGGGAGAATATAGGCTACAAAAAGCCTTCGTGAATTTAACGCAGGCGAAGCCGAGGGCATAACTAGTTAAGTATAAAAATGGAATGGATAACCTTAGAAGTGCCGCTTGCAACCTTCATTTTAGTAATGCGACTCTTGCCTCAAAAGTTTAATAATTAAATAAATTTTAATAATCAAACTGAATTGAATGTATTTCGTTGTTTCACTTTCTCGAGCAATCATCGATTGAATTTTTTTATAATTTAGTTTGATTAAGTATACTCTACACCTAATGAAGGCTGTCTTAAGAATAATAATGAAAAATAAAGTCGCCAGAGGTTGAGCGAAATAAAAAACTAGAATCGACAGGCATTTTATATGTTACTTTATTCCCACATCCTTATACTTTACTTATTATTATAAAAATGGCAAAGTTTCACTGTTTGTACCTCCGTTATTTAGTTTAGCAGTAAAGGATTACTAAACAAGATTTTTTTTTACCATATAATACACTCTGGCATGGTTGTTATTAGCGAATTTACGGATTTGTAACAGTGAACTTTACTAAAAATGACGAGCTGCACGTTAACCAGTATTGTAAATCTTAGAAATTGTTTTACGCGAGTGGAGCTGCGAGGCAAAGCTAGTTTATACAGTAATAAAATGCCAGCGCATTTAAATAATATAAATATAAAAGATAGGGGTAATTAATTATCCATTGTACCATTGAATTATGCATTACAGTTCTTAAATCCTTTTTTTGGTGACGGCAAATGACGTTTTATGTTTGAATGTTCGCCAATTGTTCAATATTCCACCAAAATCATAACTGAACATCTGAGGTAAGAGCTGTTTCCATATTTTTTTCACTAATAACATTACAGTCCATCGAACTCTAGTAAAAAAAAAACAATCGGTTTATAAACTGAAAAAAGAAAAATGTATTATACGGTGTTATTGATGTCTATTTAAATATAGATTCTTATATTAATAAATTCAAGTATGTAAATTAAAAAATTGTTACTAACATATAATTTCTCAAGGTATACAAATAGTCATGATCCTCTTGGTAAACTGTAGGACGGCTACTAATCATGTAAGAATATCGCGTACCCAGTAAAGTGTTCGTCTACTGATCCATTATGCGCACATCGTAACGTATAAATAAAGGCAAAAACTCGCAAGATCCATTAAAAGTATTGCTGCGATACACTAGTGATATATGGATACACCCGGCCCGTATAATCTTTTAAACACAGCTATCTATTTACAAATATGTATAAGGTTTTACGCTTAGGATGTCATGAAGGTGTGACAATTAACTTTCTTGATAGTAAGTCGGAAAGTTTTATTAGGGTACGTTAGAATATTTGAAATGAATAATATTGTGAATGGCATGGCATATATGTATTAAAAAAAAAAACTGATGTAATTTTTAGACATATACATATTATAGCTGTGTGCTCAAGCAATTATCCAATATTATGTCCAAATACGTACTAGAAAGCTCAATTTGCGAAATCTATAAAAGCGTCTAATTATAGAGCTAGTAATTCATAGTGCTTCATTCGCTAAGATGCAAATATAAAAGATTAACATATTCTTGTTTTGAATTGGTTACAAACTGATAAATTTTCATTCTGTATGCGATTTAGATGTAGACCTTAAAATAATACAAAATAAAGAAATTATTTAGATATAAAATAAATTGTAAAGTCTTATCCTTATTAAGTTTACGTTATCCAACACTTCCGTAAGAGTAAGCACTATAAAGGAAACAGAGTGGCCACATTGACCGAGAGGTTGTGCCAGCCTTGATTTTGTGCCACTCGTAATTTACTCACCATCCACATATTCCGCACGACATACTGTAATGGCTATTTGAATTTATACATACGTAATGTTTGACAAGCGACTATGAAACAATCCCATAATTCAAGACAAAATAAGTTTTTTTTAAATAGTAAAAGAAAAGTTTAGTATTGCTTGTTTGTTACACGTACGAGTAAATTATAAACTCAAAACATGATGTTACTGAATTGATAATAAACAAATTTTATAAATTGTCAAAGTCTTCGTTTTATAATATCAGCTTTTATTAGTCGTAAAATATATTTGCATTAAACTTTATGTTTTTAACAACCGGACTTGTTTTCGAATTCGTTATACATAATTGTTTTAAATGGCAGTATATTAAAGATTATTTTGTTGTGAGTGCACTTTATAGAATTATGATTATTTTTGTCACATTAAAAGAAAACTACCTATTTTATGAACATTTGTAAACAGTGTAAGTACACATATAGACTGCCGACAGAAGAGAAAACTCGAAACTTTGGAAAAATGTTTTTTATGTTTCAATTACTTTTTTTTAACGTGGGTAAATACTTTTACGCATTCCCCCTGTGACAGGGGAGTATTTGGGACTCGCCCGGCGTGAATCGCCGGGAGTTCCTACTAAGCCCCACGGTGCCATCCGTCGCCTTCCTGGGGTGCGATACGGGATTACTCTAGCACGCTCCGCGTCGCCCCGGCGGCAGACCCGACCTGATATTGGGTTGGGGCACTGCCTTTAGCTTCCTTCCAGAAGGGGGCAGCTTGGTATCAACTGCCTCCCTCAATCCGACCGCCAATGTTTAAATTACCTAATTTGTTTGTAGAAATTAGTAACATAACCCAACATTTAAGATATAACATTGATCTGGTTTTTACATCTATTGTCGCTCCGAGCAATAATTATGAATTTTTTTTTATAGCTTACTAGCTGTATCCGCGACTTCGTTCGCGTTTCATATATAAAAAATTAAATTGAACCAAATTCTGAATCTAAACCATTCTCGAATCCTCAGGAATAGACACAAAAAAATTCCTTTAAAAGCGGTTCAGCTGTTAAGGAAGAGTTTAATCACATACACTCTCACAAATATACTATAGGCTGCGTAAGTATACATCTCATTATTTATATCTGAGCGCCAGCACTTACACGCTATCTTATACTTGACATACTGTAGCATGTTAACCGGCATTGGTAAAGCAAATCTATAAGTTTTTCTTCTAACGAGAATCGCTCTATGCCGCCAAAAAAAATTACTTCAGAAAATAAGTTGGAATAATCTAACGGTGGTATGTTTTTTGATACTTTAATTGTTTTTATTTATGAATATACTACTTATCCTATACAAAACAAATATTTACAACTAAATACTTACACAAAACAGTAATGTTTTCTATCTAAGGCGCATGAATTATTACGAAGACTCGCCTGATGATTAGATGTCGATAAAAACTATCTTCGACTTGTCTAGACTAGACCAACCGTACTGTTAACTTGTATTTACGATAAAAATACACTAGACACTTTGGCAGCATGATAAAACATATACAGTGTTGCCAACTTTAATTTAGAATTTTACTGTGATTCGAGCTTAAAAATGCAGCAGGTTAGTACAAAAATACAGTATATTATAACCAAATATATTATTATCTGTGCATAGAAATATATAAGCACCTCGTATCTTCCCGTGGATGTTGTAAATGTCGACTAAGAGATAAACCAGAGGATAGGCAGCAGCATCCCCTGAGTACCACGAACACCAGACTGCGATTGACAACCCGCCTGGCAAGCGTGGCGTTTAAACCCTTATAAAAAACACAGTTGTGTTGTGGAGATCTTTGGGGGGAGACCTATGTCCAGCAGTGGATGTCTTTCGGTTCAGTAGATAGATATAAATAAAATAGAAGTGTCTGTTTGTAATATCAAAATAACATTTTTTTTACTATATACATAAGAATGTAACCTATACTAAAACATAATTCTTAAAATTGTTGTATGTTTGTCTGTTTATACCGGCTAATCTCCGGAACGGCTGGACCGATTTTGATGGGACTTTTTCTAAGTAATAGCTGAAGTTCCACGGCGTAACATACGTTAAATTTATATTCAAAATTTATGAGGGGTCCGCGTTAACAAATTATAACTCATGAAATAATGAAAATAATCCGATTCAATGCACAGTTTTACTGGCAAGTGTTTGAATTTGTGTAATATCTTTTCTTTCTCTTAAGCCAAACAAAAATAGAGTTCCGTGTAAATGGTGAAATTGTGAACAAAATATGATTCAGTAGATATACACGGGCGTAGCCGCTGGCACGTAGCTAGTAATATTACAAAATTATATATGTACATATATAACCAAATAGCATACTGTATCAATATCCTGTGTATTAAACTTACTTTTCTTTTTCATATATTTGTATGTACGTATTTATTATTATTACAATAATAGGTTTATAAACTCAACTTTATGTATGTATGTAATGCGTAATGTAAATGTAAATATAATAGAGTATAGTATTTACAATAAACATACTGAAGAAATATTGGTTACCCCCTACGTCCATTTGCACAAGCGTTTTCTTGTGGTTTCCCTAGTGCGGGGGTCATTAGTAGAAGAACATGTATTTGATACTTTTTGGTAAATAAATTTGTATTATATTATTTTATAGATACTTAATAATTTCTAAAAAGGCGCTCACTAAAAGATTTCCATTCTTATTATTACTGATCTTTACTACAACTTTACTACTTAGAGCTCAGTAAACGTACAGTAATTACAGTGCAGTTGGCATCTATACTACGTACAGGAATAAAAAAAACTATAAAAACGCCATACCCGTTTAACAGTAACGGCTTTTGTAACAAGCGAAATTTGACTGTTGTTAAATTTTACGAAATATTTTGTGATGTTTACATAAATTAAAATGATTATAATATGGTGAAACGATAATCAACGAGACGTGCAAAAGTATGGAAGTATTATAATATGTACATAAAATTATATAGAAATGAAATTACATTTAGGCAGGACAATCAAAAATTTAATTATCTGGATTTTATTATATTTTTAATTCTTAAGGTGGAAGAGACAATAATGATAATAATATAATATATTTTCAAAGTAACGCTAAATTAGTTCCTCGATATCTTGTATTGTTCTTAAGTCATTTCCTATTATAGACATTTGAAACAAAACTATCAAGGAGTAATTTTTCTTTAATAAACAATGAAATACCACTCTACTTCGTCTAATTTCTATTACTTTTATGTATTTTTTATATATTTGCAAATAGCAGCTCAACTTTTATTGATTTATTTATATATGTAAAGTTTAAATGCGCCCTTTAGCTGTTATATCTACTGGACGTTCAGTGACGACCATCTTTTTATTATTCAATAAACTATTTATAATATAATAAAAATATTTATTGAGACTGCTTGAAAAAATAATGTTATTAAAATAGATTAATGAAAAAAAATCTATATTCTATTTTCGAATTGTTCAATAAATATCAAATTGACTCAAATATCTATTGCTTCAATATAATCTACAAATTATCCATATTAATTGTTATTGTCTATATATGTAGGTGACACTATACGTATAAAAAATTTGCAATTGTTTTTACATCACTTTATTTCACTCCGTTATACTTAGTTTGTTGAAAAACAAACCTTTGAGAGTTCATAAAATTTTAAGAATGCTCGTTCTACTTCAAAGCTATATTTGGAAGTTATTTTCAAGTGCAAAAAATAACAACAACGTATGTGGAGAATGTGCCCATAAAATAAGTCGCGTAGGCACTTGCGAAGAATCACTCATATTATAGGACGAGGTAAAAAGGCTTAAGTGGGTGCTTCAATAAAATAAAAGATTGCTAATTACATCAAGATCCTTGTAACTGTGCTCAGTAAGAAACAGTAACCTGTCGGATAGCGTTTTATAGTACTATATTCGGAAAGCAGTTTTCCTGATGACATCCATGTCTAGAATTTTATTTCATACTGTTATTGCAAAACTAATAAAGTACCTAATCAAAATTTATTTAATTCTCAAACTCTAATCAGCTCTAATTGTATTCCTAGCATTTTTTAAATAATAGATTTATACATTTTCATAAATTACTTTCATGTGTAAGTATGAACTTTCGTTGTATGCAACAACATAAAAATTTGTGCAAAGTACTAAAACGCTGTAAATGGCTTTTAGTTGCAAACTGGCCTTTGAGAATTGCCTACAAAGTTGCAAAATTACTTACATAATTATATTCCTTTTGAGGTGGTAGCTACACGCACTACCAGGACGTATAATTTGACTTTCCAATATTCTAGAAAGGCAAACCACGCAATTAAAATAAATCGATTATATGCTTACATAAACTGAAGTATTGCACTTTGCCAGCAAATTGTTCAAATTAAATGTCTGTCATAAATTTTAAATTGTTCTAGAAATTAAATAATAACTAATCTTTGATTTTTTATTAGATGTTGTATAAGTTTTGGAAAATACTGCTTTTATATAAATAAATAAATGTAAAAAATGGAAACAAATGTAAAAATAAAAAAAAGTGAATTTTAAACTTTAATTACGTATAGTGAGATTGAAGTATTTAATAAAGTTACTAGCTAAACCTATCGTGTTTACTGTTGTGTATAGGGTTGTGGATAATCGATAAAGTATTCCAGCCATACATTTTTCTACTATGTATGTAACCTTACAAATACAACCACCGATGCGATTGAAAATGGGTGATTTACCAAAGCAAGTTCTGATAGTAAGTTTGGAAATAAAGACGTAAAATACATTTTAACGATTCATTATAATACTGTAGATCAATTTTACAGGGTTTTGCACATCAGATCACCCTCTAGGCATGTAACCAACATAATAAGAGGCGCGTTTAATTGATAATGAATAAGTATTTATGTATTGTGATTTTAGGAACTTTTTTTAAGAAAAGCTAATATTGTCTTTGCCACCGCCTGGTGAAGTTTTACGAACATGAGTTGTTTACAAAATTTGAAAACGAAGTCCCACTCGCTCTCATTCTGGATCATAAATTTAATGATACCCAGGAGTGAGAGATCGGTGTCTGTCGCTGCGATTAGGTCACGCTCACGGTGTTGCGAGTCCAATGCAGGACATATGGCTAATGTGTTATAAGCAGTATCTTTCTTGCAGACACAATAATAGCGTCCTGGTGTGATCGTATGTCCTACGCGACACAAGTAACTCACGAAACAGTCGTGTCCTGAGAAATCCTGTGTAAGCCTGAAGATCATAGATCAGCGATGCCACCTCGGTAGGCAGGCCGCCCAGTGAAGATTTATGGTATCTACGGTTGCCATCCCTCAGCTAGGTTACTCGAATAGTTGGTTACATTCCTACATTATGTGGTGATGGAGTTCCCATGCGCCTCGATTTTTATAAGTCCAGTTGATGAATTTGCTTTTGCGTCTCCTCGCACCACTAATAAAAAAACACGAGGGTTCTCACCTCCAAATCTTATGCCGCGTATCCATGCATTTGTTTACCTACTAGACGTATCAGCGGCTCCGCTTATATTTAACAGTTTTTTTTTTTTATTTAGCCATTCAGTGACATATATTAATTGTACTATATCTCTAAAATATTGAATTGTTTTGCTAAAGTACTGTGAGGAACTTGATGATGATTATTTTTGTGTCAACTTCATTTATTCTGATTTCATTTTTTCACTATGTAGTATACTAAAATATTAACAGAAAAAGCTATAATAGTCGTATAAATTGGTTTTTGCCTCTCGAATTATAAACCAAGCAATGGACAGATAGATATTTAAGGATTATATATTATTAAAATGAAATATTCTTTTGTTAGAAATTCGTTCTTTCTTGTATGTTAAATGCAGTTAGTTCCAAGAAGTAATGGAATATTTGAAGTAGGATCTTCAAAGGTAAGCAGTTATTTCAATCTCGTTAGACGATGCTGATCGCAAAAAGCATGGTATCCGTAGCACGCGCAACATTCGTGCCATCGCGAGTATGCCATGCCGCGTACAACTTCTAATGCATTTAGATCGGCGACAAACAAAAACAAGATGGACTCATCCTGCTTAATCTCAGACAACGAGATTACTTTTCTTATTATCATTTAAATATGTTTGTACTCTAGTGTTTGGTGATAATAAAGTGCAATGACTATGGATAGGATGATAATTACAACAGATCAGATATAACTAGCTAAAAAACAAAAATAATCTAATTAACAAATCCAGTTCGCCGAAGTACGCTAAATATACAGAACTCACAGTAATTTAATCCAATTTTTACAACGCGATATCCGTACGCACTAACACTACCATATCGTGAAATGAAATTTTATTATAATCTTAATTAAGAGGCGGCCATTTAAAGTCAGGTCACTTTTTTTATTACACTAAAGATTTTTTTATAGGCCAAATTTTTTTATTAATGATAATTAATCCTTACCTTATGTAAAATACTTCTCTCAGTTTGTCTGAAGGTTAGTGTAGCTTATAATTCGAGAACTTGAACTACTTATCTGATTTACATGATTCTCTTTTAAATCGTAGGTATGTTATCTGGTGCCCTATAGCCGTGGGATCCCGTATATTGGAGGTGGGGGGTCGGGGGGAAGGGAGCAGGCGGATGCTCTCGCTGCCAGGCTGCAGGCGGCGGTTGAGGAGGTAGCGGTGGTCTCCAGGCCAACAAAGTGGGCTGATGTCCGCCTTGTTGGTCTGGATGACTTGGAGACGAGGGAGGAGGCTCTAGTTAGGGTCTCGCAGGAGGGGGAGTGTGGAGTGGGTGAGGTGAGGGCTGGGTAGATTCGGGAGACGGAGAGAGGGATGAGGATCCTATTCGTGTCGCTGCCTTTGGAAGCAGCCCGAAGGTTGGGGGAGAAAGGGGGGTTGAAGGTAGGGTGAAGCGTGACCCAGGTCCAGGCACTTGGAGTGAAGCCATTGCGGTGCTTTAAGTGCATGGGCCTCGGGCACACCCGGGCGATGTGCACAGCGGAGGTGGATAGGGCGGGCCAGTGCTTCAGATGCGGTGCACATGGCCACAAGGCGGTTGAGTGCCTGGCTGAAAAGCCGAAGTGCGTGCGGTGTGCGGAGGAGGGGAAGCAGGATGAACACCAGGTGGGGGGAAGCGTACTGCTTTCCTTCATCTCAAGCGCGGGCGCCCTTTAGGGACAACAAGTAGGTGGCGTGAGGCCGGAGGGGGAAAGGAGTTGGAGGGTTTGAGGGTTGGCCGAGTGGCGGTGGTTACCTCTCCTCGTTACGTCTTGTCGGTTGACAAAATGAGTGGAGGAGAGGGACCTCACTTTCTTTTTATCAAAGTGGCGGGTTTCTTCCACTTCTTTGCCCGTCACTGTTCTTTTCTTCTTTCTCTTCTACTGGGGGCAGGGGTATAATCCCTTGCCCCTGGACTGTTGACCGCTTGGTCATGCCTCTCCTCGGAGAGCCGGGCAAAGAGGTGGGTGGGGTGAGAGCCTGTGGGTCAGGCATCGGCATTCTCCCCCCTATCCCCAACGGGCTAAGTTATGAACGTGGCCCTGTTGGGTCTGCCGCAGGGGGCGACGCGGTGCCTGCGAAAGCCATCCCGTATCGCCCCCATCCCAAATGCGGCGGACGGCTCCGGGGGGTTTAGTGGGTATTTCCGGACGCTTCACGTCCAGGTGAGTCCCACACTGGTGAGGAGAAGTACCTGCACCCCCTTACCCCATGCATTGAGGGACTTCGGTCTCACTAATGCAATTGGTAAGGGTAGTGCGTAAATGCATTCCCCTCGTCAAAAAAAAAAAGGTATGTTATCTGGTCAGGTTTTAGTATGCACTTTGTTACATTAACTTATATCTAAGAGTATTTAAGAAAAGTTATGTGAATAATAAAAGAAAACTTTATAAAATAACCATTATCGTGTTCCTACCTTACATTACATAAACTGCATAGTCTATCTGTCCGTCTGTTCATTCAATAACTTATAACTCGAGTATCACTAAACAGAATTATATAATTATATTTTTAACCTTTAATGTGACAACTGATCAAACATTGAAGATATAAGTGATATAAGTAAACAAAGAACTATCACCAGCAAATTATCTAGCAATTTTTTTTTTAATATTAGTTAATTATTGAATACTAAAAAATCCTATTGCAAGCAAGAGCTAGGGGCACACAGCTAATCTATACTAATAAACAAAATAGAAGTGTCTGTTTGTAATGTCAAAAAATAAAAACACATAAAAAATCCGATTCAATGCACATGTTTTACGGGTAAGTAAGTTTGAATTTATGAGAAATATTTTTATTTTATCTAAGTACAAAAAAAATTTGGCAAATAATTAGGGTTTCTTATAAAAAAAATTAAAACGCAATGAAGAATATATGAAACGTGGCGCAGGCGCTGGGACACAGCGATGATGGTCCAGCGTGTAGTGCGGCCGGATCCCGCGTTAATAGACACGGGTTCGATTCCCACGTATCCGACTCTAAAATCGGCCTGAGCTTTCGGTGAAGGAAGACATCGTGAGAAAACCATAGCATGGTGGTAGGCCATTTTCTAATGATGCCCGCCCGGGTAGCTACCACCGTCAAGTTTGAAAACGTGTCGGCAAATACCAATAGGTGTATTCCGGCATCATCACTTGAGAACCAGTACCTCTAGGCTTAGTGTACTTACCATCCTGGACCACATCATCACTTAACATCAGGTGAGATTGTGGTCAAAGCAATGAGCCTATTCCGTGCAAAAAAAACATTATATAAAATTGTAACGATACAGTAATTGTAACCAAAGAATAGTATACATATTGCAAATATTCATTGGAACTAAATTAATACAAAAGTCACCATTATTGAAGAATTAATTTACTACACCTTCATGTAAGTAAATACATATATGCTACGATAAAAATACGGATACAAAAGAGTAAGCATGCAATAAGGGGCTAGTATAGGGCATGATTAGCGACGGACGGGCCAGCGAAGGCTGATTGCTGGCACAATTGGGCCTTATCCCGCCGCACATGGGAAATATTTTTAATCAACACCTCCATTGAACTTACGAGCGGTCGTACGTGAGCTTTGTGCACAGAGCCACATTTGGAAAAATTACTTAGGGGTTTATTTATTTACCTACGCGTTAAACGAAGAAAACAATATGTTTATATTATATACGAGCTGTGTGCCCGTGGCTGCGCCCGTTGCGTTTCATATAAATTTTCACTACTTAATATAGTTTTAATTTTTTTTTTATACGGAAAACTAATTATTTCCAATAAATTTTTTGCTGCTTTCATTAACCCCTTGAGCACTAACCTGACGTTTACGCCAGCTTTCAATTGTTTTTCTATTGTCTTCCTATTGCCTCATTTTTTTGGGTACTCGACACATTAAGCAAAAGTGTTTCTTACAAATTACTGTGCATTTAAACTGTGGATTTCATTCACAATTTCATGATTTTAATTTTTTACGCGGAACCCTAATTATTTTCGAAAAACAAAAGTGCTCTAAGGTACACGGAGTAACTTCAGCTCTCTAACAAAAAAAAGTCCCGTCAAAATCGGTTCAGCCGTTCCGTAGATTACCCCGACCAAACAAACAGACAGACAGACAAAAATGTAAGATCTGTATTTTTGGTATAGGTATCGTACATACATTCCCATGACATTTGTAAAAAAAAATTATTTTGACATAACACACAGACACTTCAATTTTATTTATAAGTATAGATAAAGGATACGGGATTGTTTTCATAATATAAAAAATTGGATGCCTTTAACTATTTATTGTTTTTTATTATTTTTGTAAATCGTAATAGCAAAACTCATTTTGATGGCTTTGCAGTACGTAAAATGTGTCATTGCTATTTCCATCGGTTGTCAATTAAATATGTGAATATAAAATTAATTTTTGTCTGAGATAATTCTTAAACGTCTACTCTACTTATAATGTATTTTTGTATAAAACTACTTCCTGATTTTTCCTTTATTAGTAGACTTAAACATATTTTGTGGTAAATTCCATCCAATGTTTGTTGTTGAAGGTATGACATTGAATATCAGATTACAACTTTAAGGAATATGATTTTAATCATATTCTTTGTAGTAAATACTAACACGATAAACACACTACAGAGCTAATTGTAACATTATCCTTTAAAGAAAATTTCGATAGACCGTTAAACTTTGTGATTGTTAAGATAGAAAATGGTTGAGTTTTAACAAGAACGAACGCCTCATTAATATCGGTTGCTGCTAACGAGGTATCTTCAACTTTGCTTGTTAATGTCTTGAATCAAAATATGTATTAATTTTTCGGAATAAATTCAATTTAAAGTTTTAAAACTCATGACCTACGTATAAGGAACATTATAACTATTTCAAGTTTTATTTTAATTTTAGCGAAGCGATGGATTTGCTTGCATCATGGATTTTTTATACTTAACTAACTGCGTGCTTGTGGCTCCGCCCGTGTTTCGTAAATTCTTCAGTGCGTGATATAGTTTTTAAATAAGCAATGGGAAATAACGTTTTTATGGTGCCGCCGTTTTTATGGAATCGGGTTTTATTCACAATTTCATGAATTTTAATTTTTTTACATACGCGGAAACCAAATTATTTTTGAAAAAGAAAAGTATTCTAAGTTACGTGGAATTACTTCAGCTAATTGCTCAAAAAAAACGTCAAAATCGGTCTAGTCTTTCCGAAGATAGCCAGCACAAACAGATAGACAAAAAAAAATTAGGGTTTTTGGTATAGGCACCGTATATGCATTCATATGTATATATTTAGTAAAAAGTTGTTATTTTGATGTTACAATCAGACAATTCAATTTTATTTATTAGTATATAGATGAGATAATATATAATTATGACAGTATTTCTTTAAATATGTTATAACATGACAAAAAGATTAAAACTATCACACAATCATCACAAAATGATTGCCACGAATTATTGTGTCTTAAAATTACGTCTGGTTTGTTTAAAATTCCTCACCAACATAAAAGAGACAAAAGACGGAAGTGACACTGGACCGATACTTGATTAACCGTATGAATGTGGGTATATAGAATCGCTGGTTAATGTAGGCAATTGTTCTTATTTCTTGTCGTTTGATATTAATGAATACAGATCTCTCTTAATTATTTTTTATTCAACTATCCATAACCATTTAATCTTTTTACTGAGCTTACTTAAGTGACTCTTTATGTGTATTTGCCATAAAATTTTACTCTTGACTTAAGAAATGTAATCTGGGAAAAGATCTTACAACTCTTTGCGAATTTTCGTAGACTAAACCGATGTATGTGTAAGTCACGTTTTCAATAACCTACATTTTAGCTTCATAATTTAAACCCCGTCCGATATTACATTTCATTTTGTCATAAAATTACCCTACAGTGAATTTTAGGCATAATATAGAAGTTTTATAAATCTGTTGTATGTAAAATTCGTCCGCGAGTTTAATGGAGCGATAATCAAATTTGCTTACAGAATCACTACATCCATTTGATTTTTAATGTGTGTAGTTTGAACGATAAATGAAAATAGCATATACAATAATATAGGTTGTAAAAAAACATGTAACTGAACGTTTTGACTGAATTAATTTTCCCAAAATATATCGGTTTAATTCAAATGTTAGATTATAGATATGTTCAAAATAGATAGCGCTGTAGTCGTCATTATTTTTTTTAAAGGTACACAAGTTAGGAAAAGTTAAATACTTTGGAAATACTTGGATGTTTTTTTAAAGCACACCTTTTATTTAATAGCTAAAAGCTTATTATTCGTAGAACTGAATGTATTTATAAATTTCTCTTTCCATTTTATATGCCAATTGTATTGTTCTTAACAATCTAGCTGATTATTAAAATGGCTTTTAAAATTTAACGTTCTCAGTAACTCCTATTATTCTGTAAGTTAATTAGCTACCCGACATACCGCACAACCAACGTGACCGGAGTGATCAATGAAGGGGGATAAAGACGAGTGATTGTAGAAAAAGTGCACGTTATTATTATAATTACCAGTTTAAATTAAAGTAATACAGTGCTCTGTACATTTAGACGACTTATAAATTTGAAAATTCAAGATATTTAATTAATAAAGTATAAGTAAGAATAAAATGATAGTTTCATCTGGTTCCATAGGTCTCTCCTAAAGATCTCCACGACGACCGGTCTTGCGCCACCCGCATCCAGGGTATCTTCACCTTTCGTTGGTCCATCTACTTTGTTTTTACATGTTATAGGCTCAGTGCTTTTACCACAATCTCAGCTGATGTTAAGTGACGAGATGGGTCAGGATGGTAAACACACTAATCTACCTACTCAGGTAGGTTCTCAAGTGATGCTGCCGAAACACAGGCAGGTTTTCAAAGTTGAGGGTGATAGCTACACAGGCGGGCATTATTAGAAAATGCCTTATTACCATGGTATGGTTTCTGCACGATGTTTTCCTTCACCGAAAGCTCAGGATGATTTTAGAGTTGGATAGGTGGGCTCGAACACGTGTCCATGGACGCAGAACCGGCCGCACTATTCACTGCACCATCATCGTTTCAAAACTGATATGGATTGAACAATATATTAAGACCAATTTAGTAAAGCATAAGGAATCGTGTAAAATATTGATATAGATCTTGTGACAGCAATTTGAAGTGAAATTTGGTTGCGAATCGATGGTGACACAGTTGGTAGACGGATCGTTAACGTTAATGGACGCTACTCAAACTGAACTTTCAGTCAAAGAAGGTGGTGGCAGGGCAAAACACTTAGCCTATTCAGTGTTTAAAAACATTTACTTAGTACAAAATTAGAATTAACACGTTCCTTTCTTTTTAACACTGGATGTCGTCAGCTTGCAACTGTGTGTAAAAAAGATACACGACTCTTGCTACACTAACTGTAACCAGACAGTGGTCTGAGCTATTCGCGGCCAGACTCAGCTGGCATTATTAACAACGTGTATTGTAATCACACGGGAGGCGATCGCCTTCGCTAAAGGTAGAGGCGTAGAGCGGTATTAAATTCCGACAGCTACGTGATAAATCGAAATTGGAAAAGTTTAATAATGTTCGGTTGCTCCGAAAGCAATAAAACCGTTTATAAACGGGTACGAGCGAACGAGACGGGCGGCAGGGACGCGCCCGCCTTCGGGACTTTTAGGGACTCTTAGGTGAGTCGGCATCGTTTCTAAATTGATTTCAGTGGTATCTCGATGAAGTGATAAAAGCGTCACTTAGCCAAAGGTAGGCCGGACAGCCCCGATTCGAAAGTCACAATCTCAAAGCGACTAATAATTAAGTAAGTACAAAAAACTTGTTGTACGCAAAGATGAATATACTCTGACTTACGTATTCATCGTCTGTAAGCAAACAAAGAATAAATTTCTATTTACATTGGCAACCTTAACTTCATCGAAATATTCAAGTTTTTTAATTATTTTATCACGAAATAATAACAGATTTTTATGTAATTTAATAATTTAAACCACCCAGCACCCAGCGACGACCTGGTGAAGGTCGCAGGAGTCCGCTGGATGCGAGTGGCGCAAGACCGGTCGTCGAGGAGATCTTTGGGGGAACCCTATGTCCAGCAGTGGACGTCCTTCGGTTGAATGGTTGGAAGTATGTAATTTAAACCGCATATGTACCAGGACTTTATTATGAAGTAAATAAAATTAATTAAAACAAACAACTGATGTAGAAAACTAACAATTACTAAGTTACGAGAAAACTAATAATGAAGCGACGATGGCTCAGTGTGTCGTGTGGTCGGTTTGCGCGCGTTTTGACGTAGGTTCCAACCCATATGCCCAACACTAGAAAATGAACTATGGTGATATGGTTTCTCTAATAATGTTCGCCTGGGTATCTGCCAACCTAAGGTTTGAAAACCTGTCGCCAAGTATCAATAGGTGTAACGGCGGCATAATTTGAGAGCCAGAATCTCTAAGTTTAGTGTGTTTAATATCCTTGACCACACCACTTAAAGTTAAGTGAGATTGTATATACCTATATAGTATTAAATAGTACTAATAATTTAAGTATGCATTACTCAAATGACATATTAGTACATCACATATCATTGATTGCGATAATCATTAACGTGCGAGTTTATCATTATTTGCTTAGCTAATGAAATAATTACGGCGAGAGGAGGATAATTGCGGGGACGGGGTGACGCCCTACGCCGAACCAATAATGAAACTCAAACTGTTTCCCTTTAACCTTGTTTATTACTAATTACAGAAATATTCCATAATATTTCCGAAAATAACAGACTTAGCTACCTTATTTTTAATAATGGCTTTTCTTGTAAAAATTAAATGACATTTTTGTTTTAAAGAATACGCGGAATCATTTACATATTCAAATTACATCTATACAAAACTCCTGTTTTTAATTATAAACTTTATTTGCTTATGATAAATCTATGGAAATTTTTACCTCGAGCTCCAACCCTCTATAGTACTAAGGGTAGAGTAATTACTTCTTTTCTTCGTAATAAAACGGATTAAACTTTGCTTAGGGAGGCCCATTCATTTTGTTTACTATTCAGAACGGCTTGTGTTGAGAAAAAAAAAAAATAATTTAACGCTCGTTGTTTGAACATCGGTACTTATCTGATTCAAAATTTTTAATGAAATTAGCTATATCATATCAGATAACTTTTTAGTTTCAATTGTAAAGTTGCTTTAAAATTCCCTTTATATTTAATTGAAAAGACAAATAAAACAAGAAGTAAGTTAATTAAACAGTGATTACATATAGCCTATTACTAACATTGACAGCGTATTTCATTTTATTAGACTGTTGGCTTACTGTGAAATATGTCCAGTTACGGAGCTCCAACTGATTAGCCTTCAGAAGTCAAGCGGAGAACTAATAAAAACAAACACAGACAAATGAGAGCTTAATTTTTTTCACTGCTGGACGCGAGGCATTGATATCAATTATCAGGAAGCTAAAGCCGGTATTGTACACGCGAATTGTTCCATAAAGCCGCTAATCCCGGCCCAGGCGGGCCACAATTTGTCCAAACGGTTATGTTATTGCGGTCGGTAAGCTCGGCCCGTCCGACCGACTCGCTACATGATTTTTGTAATAAAATTTGCTAGACTGAACATACTATCACTATTGTAGGTATGCTATTTGTTATGATTATATTTAAATGGAGGTACCTAGCCTCTTAAAGTTCGGTGATGATATTCCTTTTTTTTACTAAATTTAAAAGTATACTATAATACATAATTAGAATTATAATATTGTAAACTATTTTAAAAAATGCGAAAGTGTAATAAAGTGCGAAGGGGACAACTGCACCTCGGGATGAATATGTCTATGCAAAATAAACAATACTATCACTTCGTAATTTACCAAGGATTACCTTGGCTCCTCTTCCAAATCTGGACCGATTTTAATTTATCTTCCAATCATTTCTGGAATGCATTGTGCTTATCTTCAGGCACAATGCCGTTACCTTGCCGAGCTAGTATTAAAAAAATCATAAAATAATAAAGACTTTGACTACGTATTGCTTGCTTTTTATTTTTATTAGTTAAATTTGTTTATCGGAAGTCTAAAAAAGATAAAAAAAAACACCTGACATTTTTTCTCAATTTTGAAGGCTCTATAATAATTGATTTATGAAAAAATTCAAAACGTAAGGGCATGGCCGTAGTGTATATATTATAATATATGGTATAAAAATATTTACTATAATGTTATTTATTCAGGGAGCAAAAAGGATAGTAGGTTTGTATGACATAAAACGTCGCCCGCAATTCCTCTAAAAAATTTGCAGCAAAATTTATCCTGATAAAAATAATACCTAAATAATTAAGTACCTAAAACTTATAGATTACTAACAATTTTATTTTATTAGTATACTATAAATAATTTCTTGCAGCAAGGCGCAACCGATCGCAGAATCTAGTGTTGATACAAACTTACATAACGTAAATAAATAACAAAATATAAATCTTCTCGAATAGAGCCTTTTCTAATTGATAAAACGGGTAGTGATGTAATTAATTTCAGGATCTAGCATATGAATGGCCGGTTAGCCCGTTGTATCAGGCTTCAATGTCAGCGGACTCAATTTGTCGAAACTGTTATTGCACGGGACGATCTAGTCCCGCCATCGCACCGTACAGTTTTATACGAAATCGCCCATAACGGACAGCTCCGTCGGCTCTAACTCCTACGAATGGACACTTGATTAAGATACTCGTGTCACTTTATTTTGCGATTACATCTGACGTGAGGTCGCAATCTCCTTTATTGTTAATTTTGTATAAATCTACGTAATTAAATGCGGTCCAAGCTTGATACGTTTATAAAGCAAAGAGATTAATAGTCTCTGATTATAAGTATGAAAAAGATATAGAGAAAATAAATGTATTGTGTAGTTTATATATTACGTTATTACTTTTTAATATCTACATCTGCTTACTTGTATAATAACTGTAAACTAAAATTATGCTAATACTTAGATTGATCACAATCGAAAATAAAATATTCAAAAATAAATGCATCAGGTTTATTATACCTTTAAAATAGGTACGGTACTCCCTTTATATTATGAATATCCTGTACTTTATTCCAAGAATAAAATCACAAGACGGTCTCTAGTATCCTAACCAGCACTGTCGTTAAATCAAACGCATCTAACGTATGGATATAGTAAATTGGATCGAAGATTGTAAGAGGGATTGAAGGACAAAGACGAAATGGAGTGAGACACGGGGAAGGAGAAGGGGAGGTATCCTGCCCACGCACCACGTCCAAGCCGTAATGAGTTGAAAGCGGATACTTGTAGCGCACTCAGCGCGCGCGTGTCCGGTTACCCGCCTAATGTTGCCCGGATAAACAATGACGTCCAGCCTTTTAGCGACATTTGTGGACCCACTCAACGCTAAACATAAGCCTAAAAAGATTTTACTATTTGAGATTCCTTCGGATGTGGCCATTTGGAAACGGCAAGTAACGTGAGAGTCGGAAATTTTTATAGGTACTTTAAAATTAAATTAAATATTGTTGTATTTTAAATAGCGTTTCTACAATTAGATAATTAACTTGTGGAGATATTTACATATCAAAGAAAAGTTTATTTTGTCATTACTTCACAGTTTAATTTATTTTTACTGGAAGTGAATATTCTTTTAAAAAAGTTGAAACTTGTAATAATTTGTTGAACAAATAGTTCGGAATAATAAATAAATATTATATGCTGAGATGATGAATTTACATATAAATAGACTTAGTTACATCGGCAGAATTTATTGTAGGAAGAAAGTTTTTAGACTACCTACTTATAAGTCTAGACGTATAAATTTTGGTATATTCTTCACTTTTTATTATGGGTTTAACTAGTTTTTTTTATTAAAGAAATAAATATTATTACTATTTAAAAATCACTTATGATCATTTAACCATCATTCTCCTGCCTTTTCCCAACTCACTTGGGGTCGGCGCAGTACGTTTTCTTCTTCCATACGTCCCTATCAGCCGTCATCTCTTCATTCACTCCTTTTTCTTTCATGTCATTTCTTACACACTCCATCCACACTTTCTTTGGCCTTCCTCTACTTTTCCATCCTTCCACATTCATATTCATTACTATTTTAGCCACATGCGCTTCCTCTCTTCTCATAACATGTCCATACCACGACAAACGAGAACCTTTCAACTTTTCTACCATTGACGCAACTTTCAAACTCCCTCTAATATATTCATTCCTTATTTTATCCATTCTTGTAACACCACACATCCATCTCAACATTCGCATCTCAGCTACATGCAGTCGCTTCTCATCCATCTTCTTACTAGCCCAGCATTCTGATCCATACAATATGACAGGTCTTATGATGGACTTATATATCCTCCCCTTCAATTTAAGGGGCATCCTGGAGTCACAAATCACACCAGAGACCTGTCGCCATTTCATCCAACCTGAGTTGATTCTATGCCTTATTTCGCGGTCGATTTCTCCGTCACACTGCAAGAGTGACCCGAGGTAGCGGATCATGATCATTATGATCATTTAACATTTATGTTTTTTCTAATGGTAGCGAAATATTATATGGCGTTTAATAATTGTTTTTATGCGCTACCTTAGCCAAAAATATAACATTCTAATCCCTAAAACATCGTGATAATAAGTAATTTGTAGGTAAGAGCTAAGAGATATTAGGTGAGTGCTGTGTGTTGATGTGAAACCTGCCTAGTCAAATATAGAGTGACGGACCATCATTGCTCCATTAACGGAAAGTGGGCGAAGGGAGGGCACCCGACTATGGGAGGTTTCATACGGCATTAGTTCATTAGCAGCCTTATATTGTATGCCTGTCATAAGCCGATTATTCAATATTAACATTAGAGTGATAGTTACAAAAATATTTACTTGAATTGAAAAAAAAAACACGAATATTATAACAATATATTTCTAAATCTAAGCATCACGTTCCTTAATGTTTTTAACAGGAATAAAAATGGAAATATATCTTCACATAAGTTCTTTTTATTCTTGGAACAATTTATGATTTTTAAGAAAAAAATATTTACCTTCTCTCGAAGCTTTTATGTTTGTTGTATTATATGATAATTTTCTATTGAAAATGACATTATTGTGATAAGAGTAGTTCGAAATGAAACAAGTCTTTTATATTATTATAGTATAAATATATTCGTAGTTAAATTTTTGTTTTTTGAAATAAAATGTTTCAATTCCCTATATAGATAGATGATTTTTTTATCTAGGTAGGGACTCCTAAGCGCCAGCTTGCTATTTATTTTTATAAGTATGATTTGAAGAAATAAAATAATTTAAACACTAGACTTGATTTTCCGTTGCACTAGATTTTAAGTAAAAAGTAAATGAAAAGGGTAAATAAATTATCCAAATAAAATAAATATATGTCACGTGGACATTTCGCTTCGATTTATATAACAATGTTGATTCTAAATTTACTTTATCTCGTAATATAATAAATTCAGAAATGATAAAGTTTTCTATAAGTGATAATTTAGCATAGAATAAAGTGCATAGGGTAAGTGCAGACCCATTTCAAAGTACCTAATGGTATCGTAACAGTAAAGGCATTAGTCTGCTTGTATGCATCGTTGAGTTTATGACGTTATCTCTAACAGGTTCCGGCGCTGCGAGACGGGACACCACAAAGTGGTGGAAACAAGGAATCCTCTGTTGTATCTGATAATTGCTCCTAATGGAAAAGTCTAGTCACTTTGTGCAAAGTGTATTCCAAGTTTTCGCTTTTACTAGATAAAAAAGTTATAAGTGCATTACTAATGTTATATGCATGTTAACTTATATTATTTAACATTTACTTTACAAGAGGAAAGATTTGATTATTTGTTTGCATTGAATAATCTCTGAAACTACATGACCAATTTGAAAAATTCTTTCAATATTAGGATCATACATTACTCTTGATGAACATAGGTGATAGAATATTTTCAAAAAGTTAGAGATCCATTAGTAAACTTCTATAATGTAACCCAACGTGTGAAAAAATAACCCAAAAAAATCGTTATAACGCGTACACTGCAGAAGTTATTGACAATAGAACAAAGTAATGTATTACAATTTTATACAACAAAAATTACAAATATTTTTTTAAAATAATAAACAATTCATTAAATCAAATAAATATATACTGTACTTCCCGTATAATGTACTACTATAATGTACTGTAAACGTAACATCCAACGTTAAAATATATAATTTTTGAAATTTTTGTTAAATACCCTTGCGAAGCCGGGGTGGCCACTATTACTAAATAAAAATATATATGAATGCATATGCGATAGATAGGTATATCAAAAATACAATTTTAAAATTTTTGTCTGACTGTCTATTTGTTTCAGCTAATCTCGGGAACGGCTGGACGGATTTTGACGGGACTTTTTTTGGTAGATTACTGAAGTCACGTAGATAACTAAGATAGATAACTTCACGTAGCTTTTAATTTTCGAAAATAATTAGTGTTCAGCGTAATAAATTAAAACTTTTACGGGCAAATGCTTGAATTTGTGAGAAATATTTTTACTTTATAATAGTACTAAATTTTTTTAGGAAAATAATTGGAGTTAAAAATTAAAACGCCGTGAAGAATATTTGAAACGCAGGTACGCCGTGGGCACACAGCTAGTATTTAATAAAAGTCAATGCTTCATCCATTCGGGACACAGATATTTCAGACTGCTGATGTAAATAAATCTTTACGCGTACTGAATACGTAAGCAAATTGACCGGAGCTCGTTTATGTCCATATACATACATACACATCTAACTTAGCCACTTGACAGAATGAAAAAAAAAAAGCAAGCAAAATCTAATACACTTACGACGATCTTACAACGCATACATATTTAACACGCATATTTACCGATTGGCATGGATCAGAGGGTGTCGGGTGCGGACCGGGGAGACGTGGGGTTGAAGACGGTCATTCAATGAAATTGCTTCTTGCCGCTGGCGGGGTAATGGATCTCACAGAAATAGACTGGATGAAGAAAACGCCGACATTGCTTTACAAATGTTTCTAAATTCTACATATGCGCAATTGAATTTACGGCAGGCAGTAACGCTGTCAATACTTAATTTACAAAATAGTAATACGCAAGAACATTACTATACTAAATTATTACGTTATATACATATTTCCAAAATACATTTACTTGAATTTTGATGATCCTTCCACAGGTGCGAAATACTGTGATATTTTTAAAATATAATACTTTTTGAGTTTAAAAAAACATATAAGTTTGGGCTATAGCGCACAAAGAACAAATAGTAATTAATCCATACAGTATTTTAGTATTACAGTAGCTTTATAAGGCACTAATTAATTAATCGCATAGTGATGTATGGGTTGACACAGTTACCTTTTTTACTAGCACTAATGTTTGCACAGAGGTTCTTACGAACTCATTACTGGACATTTGAGAGAAAAAAAAATACTCTTAGCAATTTTTTTTTCATTGGTAACACTAAAGGTCGTCAATAGCTACTAATGGTTGCAACACACAGCGGGCAAGTCGGAACGCCAACGCCATGTTTCGATAGTATATATCACATCGACGTGAGTCAAGCGTTACCTCTTCTATAGTAAAATCGCGCTGGCGTCCAGTTCAGCCCGCTGTGTGTCGAAATCATTAACAAAAAGAAAATTGGTTAACAAACAGAGGAGAAAAAGGTACTTAAGTGTTTTATGTTTGCCTATCATCATAATATTAATACGTAAAGCAAAAACTTTGTACCCTTTTAGGAAAATTGCACAGACGGAGGAGTATGAAATTTTGCACACTTATAGTTTATTTCGAGAAGGAGTACAGAATAGTATTTTTATTTACTTATGCAAAAAATACCATTTAATTAATAAAACAATACAGTGCACACACTACACAGACACACATCTATCATTATCCCTTACGATTACCAATGCATTATCAATCACATGTCAATGTCAGACTTGACATTTATTTATATATTTATATAACTACGTCTTTACAAATATCTGTTAATCTGTATATTCTTGAGAACCACTTTAATTACTTTTTAAATCATAAATATATTCCTGGATAGGTTTTATTATGATGCTAGGTGATGCATGAAATAAGTAATGCGGGTGGTATCAATTAATTAAGCTTACAAAAATACGTCAGCATGTTTGCAATAACTTGAGCTAAACCATTAAATATTAAACAACATAATACAAATACCAAGGTAAAGAACTTACTAAAAACATCGGAAGTACTGAAGTAGAGTGCGGGAAAATTGTACGATTCTCTTAAAACCAGAATGATTGAAGAATACATCAATTTAATAATTCATTTATGGTTTTGCCACACAGCGGGCGGGTCGGTAGGTCAACGCGACGTTTCTACAGAAGACATCGCGTCGACGCGAGCCTTGTGCGACCTCTTCTATAGTAAAAACAAGCTGGCGTCCCAACTCACCCGCTGTGTGGCAAAGCCATTAAACGTAACCGTACGAACAGCTCTCACCATATTTGGCATTTATAATATCAACAAATGACAGTAGTAATATATAACTTGTTTTATAAATAGTATAAGAAGCATGAGAATATACTAACTTATTAAGATATTAATGAATCTCCAGATAACAAGACCCACGTTTCTTTGACTATAATTAGACTATGGCAATTAATTATCAAGTCACTAATTATTATCTAGAATAGAAATAAATATAAAAGAAGACATGACCCCTGAAATAACGCTGCAAATAAAGCTGAGACAATAAGAATCATAATATAGAATCAAACGATAAACCAAATTATTATTTAAAAAAAATTAAAGTTTGCAATGCAATTCAGTTTGATACTTTTGCATAAGTACCTAATCTTGTATAAATTGTAATTTTAAACGTATACACCAGTATACGAGTTATAGTATCAAGATTGATACAGGATAGTTATAGGAATAACAGACAGTCGAAGCAAAGTGCATATCGGTGTTCCTTAGTTGTATACACGAGAGGGATAGCCTTAAATAGATATACCGTCTGATACTGGACAACGGCGAAGGTACATATGGTAATTCTATTCCATTAAAACTGGCTTCGACCAGTTGACACTACGGATCGGGAAATGATATTTACCACAAAGCGTGGATGCCTTAATATCATTTGAGGTATATTATACTAGCTTTGCCCACAGATTCGCTCGCATTAATGTAAATTTTATCAATCAGGGATGAAAACCATATATGCTTTATATAATCCAGACAACGGGTTGGTGTACGAAATATCACGATAATCGGTTGTGTAGTTATTAAATCAATACAAAACAATAAACTACGACATTCACATTTATAATATTGGTTAGGACTAGGTACTTCGATCGTAAAATATTTACACAGATTCATAAAACTTTTAAACATAAAATTATTTTTTTATAAAAAAAAAAACAACCATGTAAATATTTTTTTTACACGGATAGGCTCAGTGCTTTGACCACAATCTTACCTGATGTCAAATGATGATGTGGTCCAGGATGGTAAACGCACTGAGCCTGGATTCTGTTTCTCAAGTGATGCTGCCAGAACACATCTATTGGTATTTGGCGACAGATTTTCGAACTTGAGGGTGGTAGCTACCCAGGCGGGAAATATTTTAAAATGCCCTACCACCATGTTATAGTTTCTCTCGATGTTTTCCTTCACCGAAAGCTTAGGCTGATTTTAGAGTTGGATAAGTGAGTTTGAACCCGCATCCATTGACGCGGAATCTGGCTGCACTATCCACTCCGCCATCATCGCTCAAAGTTTTAAAACGACTTAAAAAAAATGATTAAAAAGAAAATAAAAATATTCACCATTCCTAATTCGTATAATATTTTATTATTTTATATCGTTAAATTATATAAATCATTACCATCTTCTTTCCCTACGATATCTTTAAACTATGTAAATAATGATGTTTACGTTACATTTCCTTAAAAGTGTCCCAATAACATATCGTAAACCACAACATATATCTAATATATGGAAGTGTTATTGTGTGTTGTAACTTGTATCGAAGCACAATGGATTCGGTATGGATTGAATTATGGAAGACGTGAAACTAGGGCGGCGTAGGAACAAGGGGAAAATGGAAAATGTGTGTCGCCAAGTTGCGAGCCTAACAGCTCCTGGACAGAGTACGACCACCGTTAATGGATTGATCACATACTACTTTGAGAGCTCACACAAATATAAAATAGGTAAGTACTAACAGAAACACACACACTTGTAAAATGTCATTTATTTTTATAAATTTCACCATACAATGTAAATTCGTCCTTAACAATTGTTTTTTTTTATTATAAACAAAATGCGACTACTAAAGATGAAATTAAAGAAAAACACTAAAAAGGAGATAAATAATAACTTTATTAATCTAGTTCTGTTTACTTCAATACAACCTTTGTTTTAATAACATTAATAATTTTGAAATCGGTGCCAGCTTACGGATAACAAAGCGTTATAAATGTACGTCGCTAATTATTATACACGATTTTGATTAACCTCTTGAGCACTTACCTGGCGTTTACGCCAGTTTTCCATTGTTTTCCTATTGTCTTATTTTTATGGGTACTCGACATATTAATTGTGCTTTAAAAACACACCTCATTCGTTAATTTAGCTTATATGTAATTGTGATAAAGTTTAGGCCGTTATTTCCATTTATGAATGAGTATATTGGTTAACTGTAGCTGGCACAGACTCCAAAATTATTAATGACTAGCAGTGTCCGCGAATTCGCGAATAGTGTGAACTTCAAGGGTCCCGTCCGGTCCCGTCCCGGCCCCTTGCAATGTTTCAGAACAGTCCAAATTATCAAAATATAAAAATAGCGCCATCTTCAGAAACACATTTATAATTTGCTTACGTAATAACCATTCATAACACTTCGTCCCGCATGTCGTCAAAAACAAACAAAACGTGAACCGTCTAATTATAATTAAAATTAATTAATTATGTTCCACGCCTTATTTTTCATTTACTGTACTAGATATTAATTATTTATATTTATATACTATACATAAATTTTATGTTATATCATTTTGTTCAATTTCAATCAATACATAATTTTTTTGTTCTCGAATAGGACTATAACGCATTTACTTACAAACTCTTCTTTCATACTAAAGTCGCCGCAGAATTATATGGTAGTCTTTGGTCGCCGCGTGTCATTCAAATTAATATAACTTTT
The DNA here is from genome assembly GCA_014132275.2 of Samia ricini. Lineage (NCBI taxonomy): Eukaryota > Metazoa > Arthropoda > Insecta > Lepidoptera > Saturniidae > Samia > Samia ricini. The sequence goes on along the minus strand of AP028159.1, from coordinate 23,812,360 downwards.
GATAGAGTGGACCGATTTTAATGAAATAAAGTTTTGATGCTACTCCGGAATACATTTTATAATTATCTTTTTAAATTTTTGAAATGTACCTAATACTTTTTAATTGATGCCTTCACAGACATACAGACAGACATTTCTAAAAACGATAGAAATGTGTTTAATTAGCTATTTTTAGTCCCTTGCAATAATTCTTTCCACAAAAATTGGAAATGTATAGACACGTAAAATTTACAATTTTATTATTAGTGTTCGAGTTAGTCACGACTGTAATCAAACGAATCGCGCTGGGCCCTAGTCTAAACGATTCGGGGTCGTGATTAACCCTGGCCGACCTGCGATTCGCAGTAGACCAAAATAATGTAAGATCGACACTTACCTCTCGAGTAACACCGGTGTCCTGCTTCACCTTCCGTAGCCCGTGTGTAGTAAACAGTGTATAGTGTGAATGTGTGAATTGAGTAATAGCTAGGAAGGCTTAACAATCAACAAACAATCAATTTAACATTTAACGCTAATCACAAATAACTTTCATCTATAACAACGTGTATTCTCGCGTCAAGTTATTTCCAAACACTGAACCCTGCGACAATTCTCGCGGGCACGAAAGAATTCAAGTGCCCCTTTTTTTATGATCAATACTTAACAACCCCCCGTCCCGGACAGAAGGATTATGTCCGCTAGTAAATTGGTAAACGAGCTAAGGTGGCAATTGCTCGCTTCACAACCGAATCTCCTACCATAACTTCGGCCACTCTGGGGACCCCATCCGACCCGTAAATTAATTTTACAATACGTCCTCGACGCCAATGTAACGGCAATGAATTTGGTTCCTTGACCAGTACAAGATCTCCCTCCTTGGCTGGATCCGTCTTGTCCGTCCACTTAACGCGCTGTTGTAAAGTGTGCAGATATTCAAGAGACCAACGATGCCAAAAATTCTGAGACATCTGCTGTAACAATTGTAAACGAGTCAATCGTGATAGCTTCACGTCCCTGAAAGGGTACTCGGGCAGGGCGTTAAGTGGTTGGCCAATTAAGAAATGGCCGGGGGTCAAAACCTCTAAATCATTTGGATCGGACGAGAGTGGGCAGAGCGGACGTGAATTGAGAACGGCCTCAATTTTGCAAAATACGCTAGCAAGCTCTTCGTAGGTTAAAATAGTTTCACCAATAACCCGGCGGAGATGCGTTTTTGCAACCTTTACGACTGCTTCAAAAATTCCACCCCAATGAGGACAAACCGGTGGATCAAACTTCCAAGTTATCCCCATTTTTGACATTGCGTGATCTATACTATTCCTATTATTTGACAAAAACTCGACAATTTCCTTAAGATAACGATCTGCTCCCTTATAATTCGTACCGCAGTCAGATCGAATCAGCGAAGGTAGTCCACGGCGGCGAGAAACAAATCTACCTAGCGCTGCAACAAACGCTTCAGTGCTGAGGGCACTACAACATCCAAATGAACCGCCTTGGTGGAGAGACATACAAACACACACAAATATCCCGAATCCGTGGCTTGAATTCCACCGATACCATATATCGGCTGATGATGATGATGAGCTTTCCATGAGAGGTCCAACTTTCCCACCAAATAGGAAGAAACAAGACAGCCTTGTGAACCCGAATCCAAAAGGGCGCGAACTATCGCAAACTTACCCTTCGGGCCCCACACCTTAACTGAAACTGTTGGCAGGAGAACAGTTTCAGGTGGGGTGGCTGTGGTGGGAGAGAGGGCAGCAGCTACCTAATGCTGCCAATCGTAGTAAGGCTGAGGATCAGCCTGTGGGGAAAAATTGCGGGTGGAACTCGCTTTATTATTTGTACGGCGTCCAAGCCGAGGAGAGCGCCGCTCGAGGGGTGGCCAGTCCTTTAGGGATTGCGAACATTTCGGTGAATGTTCAACCGCAAGATATCCGCTTCTCTTCTGATTGGTAGGGGAAGAGTCACCCCCGCCCCTGGGAAGGACTTTCTTAGAATAATCCCTATGTGGTTGAGTAGGTTCATCTGAGAACCGACAACGATCCACAGGGGATGATAGCTGACCATCCATGGGATGTTGGCCGGAGTAAACTCCCCCGCCCATGCGGGGAGTAGGTGAGTCATTCTCCAATCGTCGAGAGCCATGCATATTCATGCATAGGATTGGGTGGTGGCTACCTTGACAATGAGGGCAGGGACGAAATCCCCTACAGTTCCTCTGAAAGTGCTGCCCCAAGCAGGAATAGCACCACTTCCGTGCATTCGCGATCCCCCGCCTATCCTTAACACTTCGATCTAGGAACCTAGGGCAAATATGGACTCGGTGTCCAGTTTCGCGACAAAAACTGCAACGTGAATCTTCCTCACATATGGCATAGCGATTAGCCGGGCGACGGGGATCACCAGTAAGTCGTTTATCCTTTCGGCGCTGTTCTGGTCGTTGCTCAGGAGTTTGAGATGAATAGGCAATACCGGAATTGTCAATCAACCGGCACTCACCCTCTAAAAATTTCAATAGATTTTCGAAAGATGGCAAGTATGTGGCACCATCACCACCGTATAACTGTTCGAATCTAACCTTGAGCTCGCAAGGTAACAAACCCAAAATAATATGAAGGAGCAAGAACGACCACTGGTCCACCGGCAAACCTAATCCTTTCAAAGCGTTGCACGCAGTGAGTACTGGATTCAAAATATCAACTCGTAAGCGGTCAACTCTAGTAACCCGAGGTAAGGATAAAAGTCGCGTAACATGTGCATCCGCCAAGCATCGAACGTTTTGGTATCGCCTGGCGAGCAAATCCATAGCGGTATGGTAGCTGCCGTCAGTCATATCCAAATGCGCTACTAAATCCCAGGCCTCGCCACTGAGAGAGGCTCGAAGATACGCAAATTTTTGACTATCCGACAAATCCTTCCGTGCATCTACTAAGCTCAAAAACATCGCGAGGAACCCTGGGTACTTCTCTATAGTACTATTAAATTTGGGGAGGTCTAAAGTTGGAAGTTGCCCCAACAATTCCGGATGTGTGGGGGGTCGTGTTGCCCCCGATACATTTCCACCAGCACCCATTCTCTCATTGAGAATAGTTCGTGCACCCTGTGTGATTGTATCAATCAACTCGTAAAACTGGGCCACGTCAGCCTCCACCGTGTCGGTCAATATTTGTTCTGGCGTCGAATTTAAAAATGACTCATAAGCAGAGTCTACAGCCGCTTGTCGTTTTTCAATACCTTTAAATCTCTCTAAGAGAGCCTCCTGCCTATCAACCCTGCCCACTAAGGCGGCAGCGGAGGTCGCCCAAACTAGTTCTGTTCGAATCCGCTTAGTATGCATTGATGCCATAGTTAAACAAAGAATAAAGAAAAACAACAAAAAAAATGAATAAACAAGTAACAAGATTAGCTAAATTAACTAAACTACAAAATCAATTAAATTAAACAAAATATCTAGGAAGCAAGCCAACCCAACTGCAAGCTCTAGTGCAAGAACATATTATATTCGACGACTCAGTATGAACAAACAGCCATACGAAATAAATGTAGGGTATACAAAAACGCACCCCGTCCCGGAAGCAAACCGCGTGAGCTTATTCTAAAATATTGTATATTACGGACTGGTAGGAGTGAATTATTGATCAATGTTTACAAAGTAACAAACAATGAAACATAAACAAAATTATTAGAAACAATCACACTAACACAAAACCAAACAAAAAAATGTTTACATTTATAATTATGAAGTGGACGACAAGCCTAAAGTGGTTATTGAGCAACAAAATTCCAAATTACAATTAAAATAAAACGCGAAATAACCACGCTCTGCTACCAAAATGTTCGAGTTAGTCACGACTGTAATCAAACGAATCGCGCTGGGACCTAGTCTAAACGATTCGGGGTCGTGATTAACCCTGGCCGACCTGCGATTCGCAGTAGACCAAAATAATGTAAGATCGACACTTACCTCTCGAGTAACGCCGGTGTCCTGCTTCACCTTCCGTAGCCCGTGTGTAGTAAACAGTGTATAGTGTGAATGTGTGAATTGAGTAATAGCTAGGAAGGCTTAACAATCAACAAACAATCAATTTAACATTTAACTCTAATCACAAATAACTTTCATCTATACAACGTGTATTCTCGCGTCAAAAAAACGTGTATTCTCGCGTCAACTTATTTCCAAACACTGAACCCTGCGACAATTCTCGCGGGCACGAAAGAATTCAAGTGCCCCTTTTTTTTATGATCAATACTTAACAATTAGTATAGATATTAAAACAAAGGATAGAAGCAGATTAATAAAGTAATTATTTATTCCCTTTTTAATGCATTTTTATAGTTTATTATTTTAAAATCGGTTTTATTTTTAACTAAAAATAATCAATTCTACGTTTTAGTTTAAGTATGTACTTTTAGGTATAGCTGTTAAGCCTACTCAATAACTTTGGAAACAAATATATGAAATATGTGTAAGTGTCTATAATATTCGAGGATTTTTCTCAATTTCCCTGAGCTCCACTGATCAGATCTTGATTTGGTGGAAATGGAACCACCTCGAAAGTGTACTCTTTTGATTAAATTTGCAAATTGGTCCACAAACCCCTCATTTTTGAACTCGGTTAAAACTAAAAACATTTTTTTAAACTTAATTTTGTTATTATATACCCATATGAAATAACTGAACAATGGAAAAAATTGAATTACTACATTACAGTTAACCAAATTTTTACCGTTAATTAAACTTTCTCAGTATTGTTCGTTTAACTTGCGTACAAATATATTAAAACATTAAAATATAAGCATAAACGAAATATAAATCGTTAACTTTTATTTAATGGTAGTTATTTTGTACTGAATATAATTATATTTTATTATACAATTTCTTATCGAAAATTTTATGTTTATCTGTATTACTTATAACCATGTTCATTATATTTTGGGTTGAATTGAATTATTACAAGCCCGATCATTAGTGTGGCTCATCTATATACAACTATAATTAAAACTTTATATCGCTACGTTCGTTACTGAAAAGAATACCACCCACACATAAAAAATATTGAAAGGTGAACCGTAAAAACATATACAAAACAAAAAAGAATTGTTATAAAACTACTGACTTATGCAGGGTCTTTTTAAGACGGTTTTTGTTGAATGGTGCCTACACTATATATGTGATGGTCCACCTATCCAACTCTAAAATCGGCCTGAGCGTTCGGTGAAGGAAAACCTTCTGAGGAAACCATAGGATGGTGGTGTTGCATTTTCTAATGATGCCCGCCTGTGTAGATACCACCCTCAAGTTTGAAAACCTGTCGCCAAATACCAATAGGTGTGTTCCGGCAGCATCACTTGAGAACCTAGGTTTAATGTGTTTACCATCCTGGACTACATCTTCACTTAACATCAGGTGAGATTCTGGAAAAAGCACTGAACCTATACCGTGTAAAAAAAAAATCAAACATTTTTTTACATATAGGTTGAACTGTAAAAAAATAGAATATAAAAAAAGGTTTCATTTTTTTATTACTTGTTATTTCAAATGTTATGGAAGTTATAGGTATCCGTAGGCATTTGTAATCGCAGACATAGATATAGCACTTTTAGTTGAAATTACAGTCTTATTCGTAGTCGCAGTCATAGAGACGGTATCGTATTTACATTTGTAATCGCAGTAGCAGTCTTAAATGTAGACGCAAAATCTAAGAGTTGTTTTTACAGTCATGATCGCAGTTACAGTCAAAGCCGCAGAGTTGTGGTTACAGTCGTAGTCATATGAGTACGTGTTTTAAAGCACCGAAGTTTAATTTAAAAAACATTATGTTATTGGATGTTTATTAAGTTATGCATATTTTTAATATCCTTATATTTGTTTCAGGCGAAAATATATATCCCTACGGCCTACAGATTATTTTTTATTGTCTTATCTAAAAATGTACCATAAATAAGGATATCGTACTTCATACTAACATAAATCATGTTTTATAGGAAAAGAGCAGCAATCCCCAGCAAAAACTTACGCTGGATTAAATATTTTAAGTCACTGTTGTAATAGGCTATGAAACTTCAATTAATTATTCTATCTATACTAATAATTAAAATTGAAGTGTCTGTTTGTAATGTCAATATATTTTACTAAATAGATATGAATGTTTATACGATACCAATATGAAAAATATATATATTTTTCATTTTAGTCTGTCCGTCTGTTTGTAACCGGTAACCTCTGGAACGACTAAACAGATTTTGACTGGACTTTTTTGGTAGATAGCTGAAGTTACTCCGCGTAACTTAGGGTACTTTTAATTTTCGAAAATTATTGGGTTCCGCATAAAAAAGTTAAAACTCATAAAAATTTGAATAAAATCCGATTCAAAGCACACTTTTACCGGCAGGTATTTGAATTTGTGAGAAATATCTTTACTCAATGTAAAAGTTCCGTATAAAAAAATTTCAAACTATATTATGCAGTGAAAATTTATATGAAACGCGGGCGCAGCCGCGGGCACACAGCTAATGATTCATACATACATACGTAAATAACAAAAAATCTCTTATTCGATACTTCACTCCAGTCTTAGCTCGAGGATAAATAGACGGTATTAGTTATATCAGCTGTACGATAAAAATAACTCGGCGATACTAAAGAGACCCTAGTTCATTATCCAAATGGACTACAGCTATTTGATCCACTTATGTGATTGCCTGCAAGCATTATCTCTCCTCGGCAGAATAGTACACATAAGTCTATCTCGTAACTCTCTCCCAAGAATACTACTCCTACATACTTATATTAACTATAAATATGAATCAGAGGTAAATAAATATTAAGTCAACAATTACAAACAAAAAACAATCATCTATTTCATGTAAAAAATGATCTTTCTATCTTCTACAATTGATTTACAATTATCTCTTTGTTTTTCCCAAATTATCCTTTTAAATAAACTTAGATATTATTATTATTATTATTTGCAATCCAACGTGGCAATATGGCCAGCCTTCTGGGAACCTTCCCGTCTGGCGCCGAGCTGGACGGCATTCATTATTTATAGAGGTAATAGTAATAATTCATTTCATTTTTTTCATTTAATTATAAAGTATTATATAAATGAATGTAATTTTTGATTTGAATAAACTTTTTGATTAGAAGAAATATAATGCTATCGCGTTGCGCTCCAAAGAAATAGTTATAAAACACGAAAGGAACAAATGCAGCTCAAGCTGATTTTAACTATGCAAACTAGACGAAAACATCACCGATTCCTCCTTTAAAACTAAACCGATTATAAATTTCTTTTAGTTGTAGAAGTTATAGATTAAGAAATACTTCGGTCATGCCTCTAAGTACGTGCTTTTTTGTTTTTATTTATCAAATTTGTTTGACGAACGGCTAAAAATTACGGTAATAATCGAGCATTTTTTAAATTTTTCAAAGGCTCCTAGTTTCTACAATAACTAATTTATAGAAAAAATCATAACCGTACAGGTATGGCGGTGTTAGATAAATACTATTTGGTATAAAAATATTTACCATAATGCTATTATCCAGAGGGGAAACATGGGACTACGTTTGTATGGAATAAACACCGCTCGCATATCCTGTTAAACGCGCTTGCGTCTTTTGTCAGCTTTATCGTTAAACCGCTAGTGTCATTTTGAATTTAAATATAGACCACACACTTCAAAAGATTGGCCTACCCTGGTGTACATAAAACCGTCTACTGATAAGTACGTACGTTTAAATATATTAGGTCTGTTATTCAATTACCCAACCAAAATAAAAATAAAATGATTATAATTATCCAATTTAAAAACACTCCTATCCCGGTAAATATGGTAAGAGCACATGTATAATAGAATTGCTAGCTTAAAATTCATATCATTAAATAATCACTGCGGCACCTCTGATATAAAAACATGCTTCCTCAGGAGAGCGCATAGGTATATTTTAAATTTATGTAATGTATTATTTATTTAAAATTTAATTATTGTAAGGGTCCAATAATTTTAATTATTAATGAGTATATACGAATCACTAACATGTTCAGATCCTAAAGGATATTAGGACTTTAATTAAAAATACTCAGCATATAAGACGTTACAGCGCCTCTGTTTTCATATTATAACGATCATAAGCGTTCACAGTTATTATTAATCGTATTATATCTCTTAAATATTCAATATACTTTCAAAATAAATTATGACCATGATGAATACAAGCTTTTTACATGAATAGTAGGCTCAACTTGTATTATTTTACTCATCTTCACAGCTCCAACGCCGGGTCTTTTAACAAAGCATTTCAAGAGAGTTGTTATGAGATGTCAGAATTTATGCTCCGTCTCATTAATTTTAATGGACTTCACTTGTGTATAGTAATGAAACTATATATCACGTAAAACACCACCAAAACTACATAATATAAAATCATATTGTGGAAGAAAATGAATTAAAAATAGCCTTTACTAGAAAAACGCAAGTAAACATTGGTAAGCACAACAAATTAAAATTACTCAAGAAAAACAACTTAATTACAATAGTGTGGTGAGAAAATACAACTAAATCATTAAACAAGAGCCCTCTTTTAAAATCTCAAAGACTATTTAATATTCCACTTTACTACGTCAAACATTTGTACATATGCTTTCCCACAACGTAATATAAATAAACACAACACATTTGCATTCATTGTCCACAGTGAATCAAAGAGCTGGGCGTGTTTGTAGAAATCAACTGATCCAAGATAATGGGTCGATCCAATCACTTAGCGAGTCCACCTCGCTTACTTATACGAGATCTGAGTGGATAGGATTTACTCAATATTATATTATATAAAGGTTTCCCGCTCTTATATAAGTTTATTGGCACTATATTATTATTATTTACAACTAGCTGTGTACCCGCGGCTGCGCCCGCGTTTAATGTATTCTTCACTGCGTTTTACACCGTGTTTGTACACGGAACCTTAATTATTTTCTAACATTTTTTAATACTTAGGATAAAGTGAAAATATTACTCATAAATTCAAACACTTGCCCTTAAAACTATGCATTTAAACGACTTTCATTCAATTTTTATGAGTTGTAAATGACGGCTCAGTTACAGTGACGAAACTATAGGGTGGCAGAGCTGACAAAATTCCACGGGCACCGGCCCGCGAAGCCGCGAGCTCACAAATATCGTAACATTTTAATAAAAATTAATAAACATTGTAAATGCAACGAAAGCTAAATACGACTAAATATTTAAACACTTTTGTGATTACTTTAGTAACGTATTAAAATTAAATTACATTTACTGTGGCCCCATCTAACGAATTTGCCAAGGGCCTCAGATGGTATAGTTACGCCACTGTTCATTTGACAGTGTTGTCGTATTCTGCGTCGATGCTCGTAGTTAGAACTCATCTTCCTATCTAAAATTAAATGAACCTGACCTTTAGGTGAAGGAAAACATCCTAAGGAAATCATAGCATTCTGGTAGGGCATTTTCTAACAATTCCCGCCTGGGTACCACCACTCTCAAATTTGAAAATCTCTCACCAAGCACTTGTGTTCCGTCAGCATAACTATAGAGGCAGCATAACCATCCTGAATACATCGCCACTAAACATCAGGTGAGATCGTGGTCAAATCGTTCAGCTTATACAGTTAAAAAAATAATCCTTTAAGTTTAAAAAATAATACAGATAGTTTTTCCGTGGTCGGATTTAATATATGAAATTACTTAAGATGAACGTAATGTTGTAAATTATTGTAGTCGAACTGAGTCGCTATCACATCTTGTACATTTATCATATTATCATTTAAATGTACGTCTTATTAATTATGTTAATATTGTAAGGAAAACCTGATAGTGAGAATCAGATCTTACATTAACTTTTTAGCATAATAAGTATTGAAAGAATAGGATGGATATAAACTTCTCCACGCTAAATTAACGCATATTATATTTCCGACTTAAATCAAATGAATCTTTTACTCATTTAACTTTTCAATAACAATCTATAATGCCACGTTTCAATAAAATGTCGGAACATTTTGATTTCCTACAATTATTTATCGGAAATGAGATTCCGGATTAAACCGTTCAGTGATGAAGACGCAATTAAATTGGTCGAAAAAAAATTGAGTAGAGGCGACAGTGGCGCACTTTTATCACATCTGATTTTTATTTGCAATTTTTGTTATAATTTAAGTCTAGGTCATTCTACCAATAGCATAATCATCATCATAATTTCATGTCTAAGAGGCAATCATTATTATATTTATTTGTTAATAATAAAACAAGGTTACCTAAATCAATTACTATAACTGTTTTGTTTTTTTAATTTATTGCATGTAGCCTTTACTGCTCCAGTGTAACAGAACTTCGTTAATTAAAAGTTAACAAAGCTACGTCTAATTGGGTAGTTCAACAAAACCTATAACTTAGTAGCGCTTACATTCACTCTTACTGTTTTTAATTACATTGTTACACCGCATACTATAGTTTATAAGTTTGTTCGAGTCCAATCATAAATAGTCTAACAAAGTATACGAAACGATTAGCAAAAACTCGACAATCAAATGACCCAGTGAGTTTTCTAAATTGCATACGAAATGTCCCCAGCAGTCTTGCGGGGTCCCGACTGCTAGCTATTACTTACAACGCAATATTAAATTGCTTTCAATTTATTTCGCAATTGCCGTCTTTGAGTTCCGCTTTGTAGGGGCTCTGACGTCGGTCCAAGGCAACAATAAAATGTATTCGTCTCCGGAATGTTTAATATGGGGAAAAGTTTAATAACGCGACCGGGCCGGGCTGGCGACCGCCGGCCGAGAGCAGCCCGAACGCTGGGCAACGGGCGGTCGCGGGGTGGTCATCGCCTTACCAACCGCCGACGATAAATCAAATCTCTTACCTCCTACGCTCCTCACGTAAATACCTACTTTTGCAAACATTTTATCAGCAAACAGTAAAAGTGATTCTTCATTTTTTAATCAATATATATTATTATATATATAATTGGTTTAGTTTATGCAGTGACAAATTGTTTTATTAATTATTGCTTAATTAATTACTGCCTGTCCAATTGTAATATATATCTTAAATCGATATGTAACAATGAAAAACAACCTACAAAATTCAATATGAATATAACTTAATAATAAAATTACCCAGAATGTTAACTTGTTACATTTTATGGATACCCTGTGAAACTTTTAATCTACTACATTCGCTCCATATTCAATTAAATCTTGTAAGAGAGAAATATAGCGTATGTCTTACTTAAAAAGTATATTATGTGCGAGCTTTCAGAATATACTCAATACACAAATGTTAAGAATTATTTTATTACCTAACTTCAATAAGTTCCAAAGAAGACTCGGCATGTCTAGACGCCAAGAGTGACATACTATAGCACGTCATTAACAAGCGACAACTACAAAAAACTCCTACAACCTAAGCATTTTCCAACAATAACGTGTAGTTTCTCATAGTGAATAACGTGTATTGCCTTCTACAATACAAAACAAAAATCAGGATTGCGATGTAAATCGGCAATGTAAAGTTAACAGAATATCTTTTCTGTTCTTCAAAAGTGTAGTGGCCGTCAAACCGTGACCGTGGCTCATCAAGGCAGCAGGTACGCTCAATGCGTCGGCCCTGGAGGCTGACAGTGCTGACACAATAGCTCTGTGATGTTAATTAAATGTTAACAAACGCTCTCGTCGCCTAATTGGAACTGTTGCCTATTATCCTTGTCTTTCGACGCGAAGAATAACTTTCATGCTCGAGTATTGTACTTCAGACTTTTACTTGGATTTCTTTAAATTGAGTGGAGAACAATGCCTTTGTGTATAAAGTAATCTTTTGTTTATAAACCTAGCACGCTTATTGTTATGTACAGTAATAATTGCTGCTCAAAATTATATGTTTATTAAAATGATAACTTCAGCTTTACATGCCACAGTTTAAGGACGGTAGATACCTCTAAATTTATTCATCGTACTTAGCCATTATTTATTTATAAGACAGATTAAAATTCCCCATTGGCTTCATAATTTATTCATTATAATTAGAATGAAATAAGTACACCATAATTCAATCTGTAATTAAATTCATCATGTTAGATATATGTATAATTCTTGTAAATACGTAATTATCTATAATTAAAAAACCTAATAGGTTTATAAATATTATAAACTATAATATGTAATAAACTGTGTAGCGCAAAGAATCCACATGGAATCGTCGCTCGAATACTTTCTCGTGGTAGGGCGTCCCCCTAGGCCTAGTAGGTACCAACTCCTTTGGGTCATTGCACCTCGACTCAAAGGTCCCTTGCGAAGCTCGCGAAGCCTCATTAGTTTTTTGGCGCACCCTCTGCCCTTCAGGCAGGGAGGTAGTTCACCCCCCCTGCTCTCTTACCATCGCGAGATGGTCGATCTGTTGGCTGCGGAGCGTCAGCTCCTAAGCCGCTTTGTTAGGATCCTTTATGACAGGTCACCGGAACTCGCCCGACGCGTCGGGTCCAAAAGTTCGTAAATCTGTAGCTAACATTAACGCTCCGGAGCGTTCTCGCGCACGCACTCCTCCCGCGGTTAGATCTAGACGCGTCTCGTCCTTCTCGGACTGTCGCTCGCGTTCGCGGTCGCGCTCGCATTCACCATACCGTTCGCCTTCAGCGGATGTCATCAATGTCAGCACAGGGAATAATTTTTCCCCGTTATCCCCCCAGAGCCAGGCAGACAGGCATCCGAGCCTGATGCCTAAGTTCGCCGCTCCCGCGGTCCAGTCGTCGTTCGGGTCAGACTCGGACGACATGGACGTCGCGATTCCTCCGCTAGGGGGTGGCGAGTTCGTCACCCCAAAGCGGAAAAATAAGAGGAAGGCGCCAGCCTCTCCGCCGCCCTCCGAAACAGTTCCGAAAATCCTCGCGGTAGAGGATGCGTCGCGGCAGCCGACTCCGCTGCCCGTCGCGAAAGCGGCAGCGCCTAAGCCTGCGGCTGCACCTTCTCAGGTGCAGCCGAGGAAGGCGCGCCCCCTTCCTCCCGTCACGATCCAGGACAAGGCGTCCTGGACAAACATTTCCGCGGCTCTCGCGAGCCGCCATATTCTCTTCGTCACCGCGACGAATGTTCGCGATGGTATCATGGTGAAGGTGTCGACCACGGACACCTTCCGCACCCTCACGAGATTTCTTCGTGAGGCGCAATATGCCCACTTCACCCACGCGCTGGAGGAGGAGAAGTCCCTCCGCGTAGTGATTAAGAGAGTTCCCAAGGAACTCTCTTGTGATGACATCTCTGCCTCCTTGAAGGAGCAGAATATCCCGGTGACGGACGTGTACAGGATTTACGCCCAGAGGGATAGAAAACCATATAATATGGTTTTGGTGTCTCTCCCCGTCACTGAGGAGGGTAAAAAGGTCTTCGGCCTTAAGACCCTCTGTGGCCTTTCCCGGGTCTCTGTGGAGATCCCACACAAAAAATCCTACCCCTCGCAATGTCACCGTTGCCAGGGGTACGGGCACAGTTCTCGGAGCTGCTGTATGGCTCCGAGATGTGTCAAATGTCTGAGGGATCACCTCACCCCAGACTGTCCCCGTCCAAAGGATACCGTCGAACCTCCCAGCTGCATCTTGTGCAGACAGGAGGGTAATCCTGCGAATCACCGTGGGTGCCCGTGCGCACCCAAGGTAAAGCGCAACTACCCTAGGACGGGTGGTAGATACGTTCCTCAGAGGAACGCTGCCCCCTTCCTCCTCCAGCCTCAAGTACCGCCCATGACACTGAGGGCTTTCCGGTGCCGACCCGCCCCTCTGCCCCTCGGCCCGCTGCCCCTCTGGCTCCGTGGGCCCCCAGGCCCCTAGCTAAGGCGCAGCCGCGTCTTGCTACCCCTCTCCCCAGGTCCCTCAGGCTCACTCCACCGGTTTAGACCGGATCCTTTTCCTCCTGCACGTCGTGGACGCTCTGTTGAACAGCGGCGCCGGAAACGCCGAGTTGGATGCCATAACTCGGTTTCCCGCTATCGCCATGACCCTCCAAGGGCTGGCACGTGCCTCAAACCACCCGTAACCAATGGCTAAGATCAAGCCACGCGGTCTCTCCCTCTCCTTTTTTAACGCTCGGAAATTAGCTCCGCAGTGAGAATTAGTCGCTAACTTTCACCGCGATCGTCAAATAGACGTATTTCTCGTCCAGGAAACCTTTTTAAAGCCAGGTGATCGTAATCCCGGGTTTGCAAATTACAATATAGTTCGTGACGATAGGACCTCTGAAAGGGGCGGTGGTACCTTACTTACTATAAACGGTCTCTATATTGCTGGCCGTTACAAGCTCCGGAACTCACTAGTATTGAAGTTTCAGTATGTAGAATCGGTATGACTGGCCATCCGTCAATCATACTCGTGTCTGCATACCTTTCCCCCAAGAAACGACCCTTAAGGTCAGATCTAGAGACGCTTTTCGCATTAGGCGACTCTGTTATTATCGCCGGCGATCTTAATTGCGGGCATACATTCTGGAACAGCTCGTGCGATACTCCCAATGGGAAGGATCTCATGCACTTAATACGGAAGCTCGATTTTGAGGTCGTCACGCCTTTAGAGCCCACCCATTTTCAACCGAACTGTCGCCCGTCAGTTCTAGATTTCGCTGTCATGAAAGGAGTCACGTTTCCTGCGCGTCTTATACAAATCGTACACGAACTCGACTCCGACCACCGTCCAGTAGTATTGTTGTTAGGTCATACGGATGACTCTAATTCTAGCCCGCCGGTTGTAAAAGTGGCGGACTATTACAAACTCGCCCGTTACTTAAAGGACCATCCGTCCACCCCCTCTCTCGATAGGATCCCAGATGTACTGGATACGTCTGCGGACGCGTATCTCGCAATCGATGCTCTGGTTGAGCACCTCAAGATCGGCATCGAGGAGACCTCGAAAGAGGTACAAGCGGCGAACGATCGCCGTTTCGTACTCCCCGATGACGTGAGAGCTCTGCTCACTCAGAAAAACGCCGCGACCCGCGCCCACGACACGTATCCGACTGAGGAGAATCGTGCGCGCTTGCGTTCTTTGCGTAGAGCTGTGAAAGACCGCATAGATCAGATTCGTAATCATAGGTGGAACAGCCTCTTAAGAGAGCTGAAACCTTCCCACCTCGCGTACTGGAAGCTCGCACGATCCATGAAGATGTACCGTACCATCGTTAACATGCCTCCCCCCTGGACAGAAATGCGCAGGGTTTTCAACCCGCATTTGACGATATTGAAAAAGCTTAGCCGATAGCCTTGAGCATCAATGCGCTCCAGTAACCGACAACATTGATGTCAAGCACATCTCTGTTGTCGAATCCTCTGTGAAGGACTCACTCGCTCTTATTTCGGTTGTCTCCCTCTCACCTGTCACCTGTGACGAGGTTGTGACCGCCATCAAGGGCCTTAAGCCCAGAAAGTCCCCCGGTCCTGACAGAATCAGGAACGAAGTTATCAAAATTCTTCCTCTGCCTCTGATCGCGTTGCTAGTCCGCATCTTCAATGTGGCCATCAAGAACCACCACTTTCCAGCTGCCTGGAAAGAAGCAATAATCATAGGGATACACAAACCTGGCAAAGACGCCAGGCAACCCGATAGTTACCGTCCTATCAGCCTTCTCAATACGTTAGGAAAACTCTATGAGCGGATCCTTATGAGCCGTCTCATAGAGGTGATAGAGGACAATAATCTCTTGCCGCCCCAGCAGTTTGGTTTCCGAGCCAGACACTCCTGTGCGCATCAAGTACACCGCCTCACGGAGTACGTCCTCTCAAATTTTAATCACCCTAAGTTCAAGAATTCCTGGCGCACGCTCCCAGTCTTCTTCGACGTGGCCAATGCATTCGACAAGGTCTGGCACACAGGCCTCGTCTACAAACTCACTAGATTAGGTATCTCGGACACTCTAGTTAGAATCATACACGATTACCTCACCGATCGTAGTTTCCGCTATAGAGTAGAGAACGCTCTCTCTATGGCCCATTCGATACGCGCAGGAGTCCCCCAAGGTTCCATTCTGGCGCCTGTCCTCTTTAATCTCTACTTAGCATACCTCCCTGATCTCGGAAGAGTTCAATTAGATCTATACGCGGATGACACAGTTATCTACTATGCCCACCGTAAGACACATCTCATACGGAAATACGTCCAAAGAGCCGTCGACGATTTCAGCTCTTGGTACTTCAAGTGGCGTATCGCGATAAACCCGAGTAAGAGTACCGCGATATTATTTAGTAGAGACCGTGAAATTAGGAAAAATCCTCCTAGACCCGTCCTACCGCAGGTACTTTCATCCCCTATAGCACCGAAGTCAGGTACTTAGGAGTTCAATTAGACGACAAACTGACTTTCCAAGCCCACTTAAAGAAACTCAAGCGTCAGACCGCCATGGTGCTAGGCAGTCTCTACCCGCTCTACAACAGCAAGAGCAAAATGGTCCTCCGCCATAAAATTACAAGATGGTGGCCAGACCCATCATCACGTACTGCGCACCTGCCTTCGGTCACATCACTAGTGTCCAGATGCTAGCCTTACAAAGGATTCAGAATCGCTTTGTAAGGAAAGCTGCAGATGTCCATTGGTTTCAGAGAAATGTGGATTTACACAGAGATCTGAACCTGCCCTCCATTAGGTCCGTTTTTAAAACCCAGTGTCGCGCTTTCTTCGAACGTGCAGAGACACATCCGAACCCTCTCATAGTACGAGCCGTCTCGTACTCGCCAGTCCGATTCGCCGACCAAAAGCGGCGACGTCCGCGTAACATACTAATAGACCGCGACGATAACATCACGCGTGAAAATAGAATCTTTCCTCATGTTCCTCGTACATATGCGTGTCAGCGCCCACGCCCGCGTAACCGCCGTTCCCGTCGCCAGGGACGAGCGGCTAATTTTGCTCCCGCACACTCTCCGGGTCCCCCTCAGGCGGCGACCCAAGACGTGCCTCGTTCCCCAACTGGGGAGGCTCTTGACGTCGCCGCCAGCGCGATACAGTAACACTGCCCATGCATCAAGCATTACACGCACAACACTGCATACATACTCCTGCACATAACACGCAGGTACATAGGTCCTGTAAGGAACCTTTTTTTTTATATTTAAGAACTAAAAAATGTAGGATTTAGCTAGGTTTAAATTCCTCGGGAATTATTTGTTAGGTAGCAGCCAAGCCGAGGTTCGAACCCTTGTGCTAGTTACCTTTATGCGGCTGAGTGCCTTCAGCACTCGCCCCCTCAAGTCACGGTGAAGCTGTAAAGGCCCTTGCGGTCAACAGCGTTAGCTAGGTTCGAATAAAAATTTCAGGGTGGATCATTACGTGAACGATAGTGATGTCTGGAATTAACCCACATCTCTGTGTATCCGCTAACATTAGCTAAGACTATGATTTGTATTGTTTTTTGTATTAAAAAAATAATATATGTTATATTTAAAAAAAAAGAAGCAGATCGAGTTTCTTGCCGGCTCTTCTCGACTGGGTTGTTTTCCGAACCAGTGGTAGTGTTTTAGACGTTCATAAGCGCCTTCTTAGGGCCTAAATTGAATAAAGATTTATTTTGAATTTGAATTTTGCACGGATGTAGGTGGATAATATCTTAAGGCGCTGCCGGATGTGTGACGAAAATATTGTTAACAATAGTTTGGATATTGGTGTACAGGTTAAGTTTGTTAGAGAAAGTAGCGCGTAACATTTATTCTGAGTTGCCTAGAAAACTCCATGGAAATAGAAAGTTCGATTAGGATGGGCCACCGTTTTGCTGGAGCTTGGTAACGCTTATATAAGATTGAACATACATCTTACCCACATGACACTGGTACAAATTGTGCGTACACATATCGCCATTATCTAAGAAGAAAAATAATCTATACTGTTAAATGACGTTTCTCAAAGGGTTAAATAGTCGTTTTTTTTTAATTTAGTGATATATTCCAAACTGTATGATAATTTTATCTTAAAAACTATTATTCATCTCTGTTAAACACTATAAAGTTCACATAAAATATGATAATTTGAACTACGTAGTTTGCAACACTGCTCTGTAATTTGATCTAAGATCTGTCCCAACACTGATTTATATTACTCCTGCTTTAGCATCTCTAGAAAGTCTGTGGTTACTCCTACCGGAGGTCCGCAGTTGTTGTCGGTTATACAGAATAGTAAAATTCATTTTTCACATAGGATAAATAAACATATATTGTTATGACAAATTATAGACCAGCTGGATTTTCCGATGAAGATACAGATAGTGATGATTATGGATTTTTTGAAAGACCGGTGAGATCTATGTACTATAAATTATATATTTTAATTTGACTGGGTTTTTACTTGATTATTTATGTTTTCGCCAGAAATTGATACATAATATTAAACGTTTTACTTTTAAAATATTCTTAATTTCACTGTAAATAAGAGTTACACGTTTTTCTATTGCAGATAAGAACATATCAACCTCCACAGAATCTAAAGAAAAAAGTTGAGAATACTTTACAAGAAGCTATTATAAATGGCAGTATAAAAGACGTTGAAGGCATTATTACTGAAGGTAAGCAAATATATAACATCATAGTATTAAGAAACTCGTGTGTCTACTTCGGTATGTAACACAGTACTTAATAGATATTATTTTGTAAACAGATCTATATATAGAATAAAATTTTCTGTTTTAAAAACCGATAAAATTGATTCAATTTGAATATAGAAAATGTGTGTTTTCAGTATGGTGTTATGATTCAAGTAAAGTATTGAATTTATTAATAACTTTCTAATTTTCTGCAATATAGGTGATGTTATATACCATATGATATAAACTGCCTATGTTTTATGTGAAACATCTAATGCAGTGGGTTAGACCGATTGTTGGCATTACTCTATATCATCCAAACCATCAAAACATCTAAATCACTGATTAAAATAATAGACTTTCTTTCACTTCTTTAGTGATTCTCGACAGGGGAAACATATAAATTAGCGTTACCATTACTTTGATGTC
Organism: Samia ricini; assembly: GCA_014132275.2. Classification (NCBI taxonomy): domain Eukaryota; kingdom Metazoa; phylum Arthropoda; class Insecta; order Lepidoptera; family Saturniidae; genus Samia; species Samia ricini. Next base: position 23,793,365 of record AP028159.1, on the reverse strand, counting down.
AGCCATTAACCCTTTCATGGCCAGGGGAAACATTTTTCCCATTGTAAAATTGGCAGCTGTCTATTTAATTATAACAATATTCAAATTTCCTTTTTTAAAATATTCAAAAAATGTTTCCCACAAAACTCTAAAAAAGATAGACTTACAAATGCATCATTTTGTAATTTTCATATACTCTATGTTTACAAAACTAATACAAACAGTTGTATGGTAATATTTACTCTCCGCCTACTTATGGTCCTGAAAGGGTTAACATGTTAGAGCATGTCAAGTATAAGGTGATGTTTAGGTGCTGGTCATCAGAAATAATCAGCCCATCATATATTTTGGTTATGAATATACTAAATGTAAATGTGCCAATAGTTTTAAAAATCAGACAAATGTCAGGTTGTGTATAATTTCATTTAACAAATTATGCAGTTTAAACATTAAAAACAGTTTTTTCAAAGTTTCGAGATTTCATTTCTATCAGCAAGCTCCATGGCGGCTGCCTAGTTTTTTTATTACAATTTTTTATTGAATAACTAAATGTACTGTTCAAAATTGTATTTTCTGTCACATTTTATCAGATTGATATTATGTAGGAGAGGATTAAATATATTTTTATTCTATTCCAGAGCTAAATAACAATGTGAATATAAAACTTGATAGTGGGTGGACTCCATTAATGCATGCATGCTTTCATGCACAAGAGCACACAGTACATTTTTTGTTAGAAAAAGGTGCAGATCCTAACTTGCACTCAGGTATCTAATTTTACTAGTTGTTTAATTTTTATTACTGAAACTATTAGACACACTAAAGTTCTTAAAAAAGGTACTAAATTGAAAATGTTGTATAATTTAAGACTATATTTATTATTTTAACATTTAAAGCCATAAGCATATCACAATAATTTAACTTGTATTAACATGTATGTCTACTTATAATTAATATTATTAATACATTACAATTGTTTTTGTTACCAAAGTTAATAATGATGTTAATTCAAATAAGGACCAGACTGCAGACTTGGTATGTCGAGCGGCCAAGGTCATCAGTCATCTAAGTAGAGATGGAGAATAAGATTTTTAAAAAATATTGATTTGTTGAATCCATTCACAAATCAGGGAGGCCCAAGAGATTAATCTTTTTTCAACTTGTTTTTTATTTTACTTTTTATTCGTAAATAGTATTCTTCCATTGGTAGAAATTAATGTGCTGTTAAAGTTCCTCAATAGCAACTAAACAAGTAAATGACACTGAACTGTTTTATTTTTGTCTATTTACACATATATCCATTACATCATAGAAAACAAAAAGGACACTCTAATAATCAATACTTAATTAGTTTGAAAGATCGATCTTTTGGGCCTTGGTATTTTGTAAATCGACTAATCAAACTTAGATTCGAATCGATCATTTTTGGAAAGGACCCCATCCCTACTTAGGGGACTGATAACATCTGCCGCCTTACTATGTCCGCGGTCCAGTCCGTATGTGTGTTAACACCATTATTATGTGATATGACAATAACATGAAATGGCTTCAAATGCTTAACTTCGTGAATGCTAAATCTTTTATTTTTATTATTTATCTGTGCTAAAAACCAAGTTGAATAGTTTTTAACTGATGTTATAATAATTTTAGTGTATGGCTTCCATTACAGACTCAGTGACTCCGATAATGGCAGTTTGTTCAAACAGTAGTGCAAGTGATGACATAATCTATAACATTGTTAACAAATTAATAAATAAGGACTGTTTATTGAATATTGGAGACAAATATGGACAGACACCACTTATGAGAGCTATCAGCAGTGGTAGAATTTCTGTAGTACAAAAATTAATAGATATAAAAGTTAATATTGAAATGAGAGACCAACAAGGATGGACGGTATATATCAAATTTGATTGATATTTTAATTTTTTATCGGATTTTTAATATAGTCCAGGAGATCACGAATCTCGAAGAATGTAATATAACTAACATTTTGTATAAAATGTAAGTTTTACCGTTTCTAAGGTTCTTGAAGAATCTTTTTATTTATTTATTTAATATTTCTAAGTCATTTCTTTTTAAAGATTCTGATTACATTTATAAGCATGACATTACATTCAGTTTTCCACCTGAAATATTTTTATGTTGTATCCGATTCTAACAAAATAATTACATAAAATACAGTATATCTGATTCCCTAAACTGGTTAGATTATGATTTACGGACAGCTAAGCAAATATGGCGAACTTGCTAGTGCATGGGATTCTGCTTCAATGGACACAGGTTCAAACCCTCAGTCTCTTTGTAAGAGCCTGAGCTTTCGGTGAAGTAAAACATCGTGAGAAAATCAAATTATTAACTACTCAAATTATGGTGATAAGGTGAAGTAAAAATAAAACTATGTGAAGAGTGCAATAAATAATTCTTGAAGAATATTATTATTATATGCGAGTAGAGTCGCGGGCACAGCTAGAGCAGTTTAAAAAAAAACAAGTAGTTTTTTGTCTACATCCAGTTAAACTTGGCTTTTGGATCTCTGGAAAAACGTAAATGCTAAATATCCATCCACTCCAATTCCATTTTAAGCATATCGATTTTTTTTTAAATCGGCCTGAGCTTTTTGTGAAGGAAAACATTGTGAGGAAACCATAGCATGGGTGTAGGGTATTTCCTAATGATGACCGTCTGGGTAGCTACCACCCTCAAGTTTGAAAACCTGTCACCAAATACCAATAGGTGTGTTCTGGCAGCTACACTTAAGAACCAGTACCTCCTAGGCTTAGTGCGTTTACCATTCTGGATCACATCGTCACTTAACATCAGGTGAGATAATGCACAAAGCGCTGAGCCTATATTGTGTAAAAAAAATAAACAAATTATACACATTTTGGCTAAATATGTTATGATTACACTTAAATTTTGCATTAACAGGCTGTCTTTTGGTCCGCTCATCACAATAGACCAGAAATTTTAAAATTACTCATAGCACAAGGAGCCAGACTCACCGAGGTAGACAAGTTGAATAGAACACCATTAGATATAGCTTACTCCCATGAATACCAAGATATTATAGATATACTGAAGGAAAATACCAATATAGCTGATGACAATGAATTAGTAACACATTTTAATAATGATCTAAGATCGTGGCATGATTACTATCCGGGTATTAAAAAAGGAGTTAAGTGAGTAATGTGATCTATATTATTGTTGTTAATCATTGTAAGGCCAAAGCTTCACTTTTCATCATCATCATCATCACTTCATCATCATTTGGCCCGGGCCAGTATTTTTCCAGAATTTTGCATGTAGCTACCACCCTCAAGTTTGAAAACCTGTCGCCAAATACCAATAGGTGTGTTCCGGCAGCATCACTTGAAAAACCATTATCTAGGCTTAGTGTGCTTACCATTGCTGGACCACATCGTCACTTAACATCAGGTGAGATTGTGGTCAAAGCACTGGTCTATACCGTGTAAAAAAAAACCTATTTTAGCCTTTCTGTTTCCAGTTCTTGTATATTATCTGTCATTCTGAATGCGATCCCACTATGTTTTGATTTTTTTTTTCTTCAAGTTATTATTAGTAAATTATAGGTATATCTCAGCATTATCCGATTTTCATATTTGCTCCTGCCCTTCATAGGAATTTCTATGTTAAGTGTTTAAATTTCAAACAAACCTTAAAGATTTTTATTTCTTTTATTTTATAATGTATATGTACTTCTATTTTAATCCTATCAGTTTTTTTATAAAAAGGCATGTTTGTAAATTATATATTTGATGCATTTTTTTTCTTCTGTGTATCAACCTCAATATAATTTTTAATTTGAATGATGCACTAATGAACTAGGTACGATCCATACTTTTTATGTTCCATTTGCTTTAGAATTAACACATTATCTATTTATAAGGTATTACTTACTTATTTGGTATATCGATTACCCAAAAAAATTAAACAATAGGAAAATAATGGAAAGCAGGCGTAAACGCCAGGTTAGTGCTCAAGGGGTTAATGAATGTCTTTAAAATACAGCTGTTACATTTACACTGTGTTGTATTCTGAGTTTTTTAATTTGCATAACTACAAATTTGGTTAACTTTGACCAAGTGGCATTACGAGGATATTATTAGGTTTGATATTAATTCATACTAATTTATTCCTTCCTAATTGTTTTCTAGGCCAAACTACTCTGATGAAATACCGCATCTTCTCTACGGTATGAACTGTGAAAGGTTGACATCTGTAATTATCAGTGGTGGAATGGATTTAAGAACTTTCCTACTAATTAATGAGGAACACATGACACAATTAGGTATCGAAATGCCATATGAAAGGCAAAGATTAAGATTAGGATTGCGCGATTTTCATACGCGGGGCTGGAAACTTAACGCTGTGGCTGGACTGTATGCGAGAAAGAATGAAAATTTTAGGTAAATATACGAGTCTTATTAATCATTTAGATGGCTATCTACAACTGCCAACAAAAAAAAAAAACAAAGTTAATATTGGTTTATTTTTAAACTTTGTGCTACTAACTTCATGTCGCCTTATAAGTGCCTACCTATAGATTAAAATACAGTCTATACATCAATCATCACTGTTATACTTTAGAAAAAAAAACCTTTTTTACACTTTGCCAAAAATTAGTTGAAGTGTAGATAGCCCACTTGACTCTATACGACTAATACATTGAATAAAATGTAATTTAAATGTTTTAGTTCTAACATTCTCTGCTATGAAAATGGAAAATTAGAGTAACTGTTCTGTCTATATTCCCTTCTTCCTATGTCTTTCTCAATATTATTTGACATTTATATGCACATCTTATTCACAATTGTTATACAAATACATCTATTATTTAAATAATATTTAATCAGCCTATGCCCTCTTTTTCTGTGTATAACCTTTTTCTTTCCGTCATCAAAATTCAAATCTGTCATTTGATAGTATGGGTGCGCAGTGTTGCCAATGCTTATATATTTCTTGTTAGTCAGTATGCTTTGAATCAATGTATACTTTGACGTGAAAAAACATCATATTTTTAGTCATGTAAAATTACCTTGAAAATATTTGCAAAGAAAAATGTTACATATACTCTATAAAAATAATTTAAAGTGAGTTAAAAAAAAATTAATGCTGTTAATAAAAGAAATGAGAGATTTTTATAGATAACTAGCCTCAGTCCTTTATATGTGAAGCAAATTCAAAAATGCATAGTTTTCATTTTCAGTGTCTTAGATTGTTTAACCACATTAGGAACTCATTTACAACAAGTGTACATTTTAGAAGCAACTTTACAATACACGTTACGCGACTACGCTAAAATTCAAAATCAAATTAAATTCGAACCGCCCGATTCACCGCTTCGTTGTAAAATGAACACTGCCGTCAAGAAACTGCTTAACAATATCAATAGTATACGGAAAGAGATGAGGAATATGAAAATAATATTGAATAAGGTGAGATTTCTTTATATATTACATGCTTTTGTTTGGGTAAAACACACACAAAAGCACCAACGCACGCACACGAACATGCCCAAGTATGCGCATGAATGTTGATTACATAGATAAAAACACCCACGCACAAAACGTATCCACGTAAAAAACGCACACACATGCAAATGAACTCACGGCACAAACGTACTTACGCACACAACACGCATGCAAACGAAAAAAACCACGATACTAACACACACAAATCGCATTCATGCATGCACATAAACTCAGCCAAGCACGAGAATTTAGCCACACATTCACACAGACGTATCCACGCACACTAACGTAATCTTCTACGCGGATGAACAAACACATGCACGCAAAACGCACAAACGCGTACAGAATACGTACAACAATTAAATAAATTGTTTTAGTCCAAATCGAATGCTCTATGATAATAATGCAACAGACAAACAATATAGTATAAGGAATTTACATATTTTTTGTTCTAATTTCTAGATTAGTGACAATAACCCTCAACCGGCAGATTTAATAAAAGAGAAGACTTTTAAAGAAATAGCATTAAGTTATGCAACCGAGGTTGTGATAGTTTGCTCACTAGGTCTTCTTATTTATCAAAATACAAATATTTTTGGTACTTTGTTAAAAAAATAAACGTTTACTTGATCTCTTTTTTTTATTACTACCTAATAATAAAAAAAAAAACATTTTTTTTCTTAAAAGTGTAGGGTAGATGAAAACATAATTTACACATACACCAGATAGCCGAGCAAGCCGGCTTCCGAAAAGACTTTTGCACCGTAGTCCACAAACTGTTCATCGCTGCACTCGAGGATATCTTCAAGGTTATGGATTGCCATCAACATAAACGCCGAGTTCATAACACACCTCCGCTTTGATGATGATATAGTACATGGAAGACCTACGTAAGATGCTCGGTGACCTTAGCAGAGCCTCCGAACGAGTTGGACTTGTTATGCCAATTCCTATAAAAAAACGGTGACCTTACGACTGAGGTTGCTGGCAGTTCTGACATGAGACAAACCGTCCAGTTAGGTAGATCCAATTTCGCGAAAGGTTAATAGTCGAATCCAACTCGGCTGGAGCGCTATTAGGAAGCCATGTAGAATCTTCTCGACCGAAATACTACAGTGAATCAAGGTGAAAGTCTTCAACCAGTGTCAGTTGCCAGTAATAATGACATACGTCACTGAGACATGTAGGTTCACAACGGGCCTAATAAGAAAGCTCAAAGGCAATAGAGAGAGCTATGCTTGGTGTTTCACTGCGTGATCGAATCAAGGATAAAGAGATCCGCAGAAGCACCAAACATAACCGACATTGCCTGAAGAATTTAATTACTTAATATGTCAATTACCCATAAAATGAGACAATAGGAAAACAATAGAAAGCTGACATAAACGCCAGCTTAGTGCTCAAGGGGTTAAGTGGCAGTGGGCTGGACACATTGTTCATAGAGCCGATGCCCGATGGGGCCAATGGGTTCTCGAATGGCACCATACACCGGAAGACGTAGCGTGGGTAGGCCCCCCAAAAGGATCGACGACCTGGTAAAGGTCGTGGGAATCTGCTGGACGCGAACGGCGCAGGACCGGTCGTCATGGAGATCTTTGAGGGAGACCTATGTCCAGCAGTGAACGTATAGCTTAGAGATTTATATCCATAGTTTTTTTCTATAGGTAATTTTCTTCTACATGTAGAAAAGGTTGCGAGGTTAACGATGCACAGAATGTACGGCCTCGGGAGGACACAGTGGTTATCCCAGTCGATGAGATCTCTCGTAGACTCAGTGATAGAAACACCAGTTTTAGGTATGATATCGGATATGATGATATCTGAAACCAACCCTTAAAAAAATTATGATGGCGAAATCCCTCCACGGGACTCCTGGCTAAACAGTGAGATAACGTGGAGGGAAGGCAGCTTACTGTGGTATACTGACGGATCCAAAATAGGACTCAACGTAGGCTGTAGAATATATGGAGATCGACCTAAATTTAGTAAAACAACAAATCTTGGTAGTTTCCCCTCCATCTTCCAAGCAGAAATATACGGTATTTTGTAATGCTCCTGTATAAATCTGCAGAAAGCCTACGTTAACCACACAATATATATCCATTCGGATAGTCGAGCCGCTCTCCTGGCGCTGGCTTCGAACACAATTGACTCGAAGTTAGTTGCCAATTGTGTGGCAATGCTAAACAGCCCGGGTAAGAATAACAGACTGATTTTAAGATGGGTCCCCGGGCATGCAGGAGTTTCCGGCAATGAGGCTGCGGGTGCGCTTGCAAGAGCAGGGGGCTATGTAAACACAATTTGGGCTTGAACCATTTTATGGTATTCAAAAAGCCTAGTACGACTGACCATAAGGGACCAATACACGTATAAAGCTATAGAGTTCTGGAATAAATTGCCAGGACAAATTCATTCCAAAGATTGCTAGTATTCTTCAACGACTTCTTAAATAGTATACCAACAAATAAATAAAAACATTTATAACCGCTTACAAACACTGTCATATTTCTTTGAAGTGAAAGCAGTCTGAATTATTTTTAGAGTACATAAATATTTTAGATCACTAGAGTAAATAATGATTAACTGTTATGCACCCAGTTTTACTTTGTCAAGTTCATAACCATCATTGGTTGCTCGTAAACATTCCGACATATTATTTATGACACTAATAATTCAAATAATGTATAAATGCGACCTACAAATCAACCGCATAGTTCTCGATAATATTTACGTCAATCTCACAACATGCGTCACTATGTCTCGGCTACATAATTATCCATTTTTAAAGTTGAAAATTATGATTTCCAGTCATAAATCTTGGAGATAACCTTGTCACTCTTAATTATCGTGCTATGCATTTGGCAGTATTCCTAAACATTTGACTGTAATTAGAATGAATGTTCGGTCAACTATAATTACTGTCGGTTAGATGTAGATTAATTGTACAGCTCATAACTTATCATTCCATCGTCGATGTTGAACGAAGACACTAAAATTTATCCAAAAAAACTCCACTTCGTCTACGTTGTTTATTAACAATACATAAAATAAAGACATCGTGATAGAATTTGACCCAAACGCAACGCTTTCCCCACTTTTCTGTGGCAAGAAAATACACATCGCTAAACGCGTACCATCGTAGTTATTGCATATTCGATGAAGTGGAACAATTTTCACCTTTGAACGGATTTAATAGATAGATATGGCATATAGATATAGCCGATCATTTTTAAAAGTTTAACTACGTTGAAAAAATCTTTGGCCATCCACCACCATCCATTACTTATGTTTTACCGAAGAAAACACCTTTATGACGCTAATGATTTCGTTAAAACTAATAAAAGATCATTTACATCTACCAACCCAAGGAAGGGGGAACCAATGACTCCTTTCTTAAAACTAATGGAATCTGTTAAAATATAAATAAATAACATGCAGTCATAGTAATAAGTGATTTCAAGGTGGAAGGAAGGTCCTTGATAACAAATTTTGAATGTGTGAACGATATTTAGACAGATCTTTAAAATAATTTACAAACATTGTGATCATACGATGTTTCCTTCATCGAAAATTTACCTCTACGCTTATCCGATACCTCCGTAGCTTGACAATACATCGAATCATGCTATAATACCTTTTTTTTTTTGAGGAGAATGCATTTACGCACTTCCGTACCCACCTCACCAGGGGGAGTCCCTCAGAGAGATTGGCAGGGGAAGTGTGTGAGAAATGTCTCAGACATCAGTGTGGGACTCGTCCAGCGAGAAGCGCCAGTAATACGCACTAAACCTCCCGGATTCTCCACCTTGAGTGTGGTAATTCGGAGTGGCAAATCATTCAACCGCGTTGCCCCGGTGGCTATGCTGTACATATATCTACCACTTGAAAATCGCGGCCCTCGGCCGGACTATGTGCGGCCCATGAAGTGTTCAACAATTTTGGTAGATAATGACTCAAAATCGAGTTTATTTACTGTTAACTAAATAGAAGTACACAGGATGGGAACCTGGGTATAAGTAGAGTCAGTAAGCAGGTTGCTGGAGAGAAGTCTCGACAGGGACTAACGGTTGCTCCGCCTGCACTTTTCTGCTTTTTGGTTAGTATTATTATGAAGTTTAATAAGAGAAGGTTCTAACAAGATGTCCAGAAAAATTATGAATTCAATACTCGCATTTGAAGTTTATGCATTTGAACATGATACTAGAAGCTACGTAGTAAAAAATACCTAATTTTAAAATTTGATTTATAGTTTGGCAGCCGGTGGCACGTCGTTTGCAATTTAAACTAATGTTTTACACTCCATTGCGTACGTATTGTCTTTTGGCTGTTTTTAAAATTGCTATAGAAATTAAAGTTATGAGTTATCTCTATCCACAAAATTTTGGGATATTAACACAGAGCAAACTTTATGCCACTATTTTACTATAGTGTAGCGCCTCAATAGTACATAGTTAAGAAGATTCGGGTTTAGTATAGTATACCGACATTTGCATAAATATCGTCTACATCCAAAAGAAAACTACTAAGGGTCCTTTCAAGTATTACGTAGGTAAGCACCGATGGGTTCTTTTGCTTTGGTATTTTTGATAACATGAAGGACGGATAGGTCTGAATTACGATTACGTAAACAATGTTTATATACTAATTTTTTTTCAAGGTTATTGCTAATTATCCGTTTACGTAATCATGGGAGGAGGGAGGAACTTTGCTTACTATAGCTGACAAGGGTAGGGTCAAAAATGTGCCTAAGAGCGTGGCGTCTCCTGTAATCCAGCTACTCGGAAGTTGGGCACTAAGGATGATTTGAGATCGGGAGTCACTGGTACTGAAGTTATCCAAGGTGACTGGACGTCTTTTTTTTTCACACTAATCATGGTATTCATATGGATCCCACGGAGAGGTCTGAGGGATGCAGGTGTACTAAAGAGGGAACCGGGCCAGGAGGAGTCAAAAATGTTGTTTACTTGTACGGCCCCTAAGACCATGCCAGAAACAACTGATACCTAATTATCAATACATAATGCCTGTTAGATTTTCCGATATTACGTTTGATAGCAGAAATCAATTTAGGTAACCAGTAAAATTATAATCTTTTTTTTACACGGTATAAGCTCAGTGATTTGACCACAATCTCACCTGATTTTAAGTGACTACATAGTCCAGGATGGTAAACACCACACCAAGCCTAGCGGTTCTGGACCTCAAGTGATGCTGTCGGAACACAGCTACTGGTATTTGGCGACAGGTTTTCATACTTGAGGGTGGTACTTACCCAGGCGGCCATTATCAGAAAATGTCGTACCACGATGCTATGGTTTCCTCGCGATGTTTTCCTTCACCGAAAGATCGGACTGATTTTGGAGTTGGATAGGTGGGCTCGAACCCGCTTCCATTGACACGGATTCCGGCCGCACTATCCACTGCACCATCATCGCTTAATTATTAAGCTTAATTAAGTATCCACCACCTCTCTCTGACTAAAAATACTTATCAAAACTATGAATAATTACACGAACCTAAAGTTAACATCCAATGGTATCTGTAGGTGCTATGATATAAATATCTTTTGCTATCGATTTATCTGTCGTCACTGTTTTTTTATATTGAACCCGCAACTTTGCCTGGATATTTGCATAATAATATTTGTTCTTATTCATTGTTTATTTTAAGTATACGTACAAAGTAGTTTTTCTTCGGCCTAATTTACTATTATCCTATAACTGTTCCTATAGATTTAACAAACTACATATTCAATCATAAACGAATACATAATTGGAAAAAAAATCGGTGAAGTGGATTTAGAGTTATAAGCCAAGTAACGCAGAGAGAGATGTTGCCTTTTATTATATTGATATAGATAATATTTATAGTTTTTTTTAATATTGTGTTTAATGCTCAGCACTTTGCCTATAACCTCATCTTATGTAAAGTGACAATCTAGTCCAGCATGTTAAACAAATCAAGCCTAGAAGTACAGGTTCGCAAATGATGTTATCGGAATCTATTGGTGGTTGGTTACAAGTTTTCAGAGTTGAGGACATTATTTCAGATTTTGTAAAGCTACTAATTTTATCCCTAAAACATAAACACGAATGAATAAGTAATAATATTCAGCAACAATAATAATTAAAATGTCTTTCATTAGGATTACAGTAATAAATGTAAGACATATACTATCTTTTTTAATTCTTGATAAACTTACTTGGTTTTTACAGTTAATAGAATTTGATCCATAACGAAATATATCCAAAATTTTCGTTTTAGTCCAAACTGACAACAATAACAACACGTTTGTTTTCTATTTGTCAATATTGTTTTTGACATTTTTAACGATGATACCATACATAAAATATTCTCCTTAATATTTATTAGGAGATTGATGTATCTTTCAACTGACAACCCTTTTAACTTTAAACCTTACTAAAAGTTGGGTTGTGCACTCGAAACTTTGCTACTGCTATGGTTAAAGATGTAGTAAAGATTAAGTTTAAATTTAAACTTTACTATAACTGGATATTTCGTGCACTCCACCCTTAGATTATCTTAATTCATCCTCGGATTATATGCGCGTAATAATTATTTTGACAATGTATCAATTGAAAGCCATGTCAATTTGTGCGTGTGTTTGTGTTTATAAACTTTATCCACTTATTTTTAGTGGTGCTATTTTTGTAAATTTTAATATAAGAGGCTTCATATTGCAGTGATAAATGCTTTATTGTTGAAATCAGGAGTCGAAGGTTCGATTGCCTTACAGGATGAACCTCTTATTGAGCTATTGTTTAGATGATTGATGTGTTTCGGACACATATTTAAAAACCGCGCCTACGCCCGCGTTTCGTATATTCTTCACTGCGTTTAAATTTTTTATACGGAACCATAATTATTTCCAAATTTTTTTTAATAAGATAAAGTAAAAATATTTATCATAAATCATAAAAATAGGATTTTATTCAAATTTCTATAAGTTTAATTTTTTTACGCGGAATCCTAATTATTAAAACAAATTAAAAGTATCTAAGTTACCCGGAGTAACTTCAGCTATCTACCAAAAAAAGTCTCGTCAAAATCGGTCAAGCCGTTCCGGAGATTACCCATTACAAACAGCCAGACAGACAAAAATTTTATTTTTGTTGTAGGTATCGTATATGTATTAAGTAAAAAATTAATTTTGTCATTACAAACAGACACTTCAATTTTACTTATTAATAATATAGATTCACAAATATTCTCCACATTTGGTATTTAAAAAGGTGAACAAAATAAAAGAATGAATTTTTAAATTTTTATTGACATCTAAAACGTTCGCAACAATTGTTTGTACTAAAAATATAAATGTGTATCAAGGTTAAGGCTATTAAATCTTTGTTTTAATATCAATTTTATTAATGCTGCTAACGGTGTTAAGCAAAAATGGACCTCTATACGTATAAATAAGACACTTTAATCATCCTTATCATAGTCTACAGCCGAATAATTCCCTATAAAATCAATTGGTCGAAATTGTACCTGTAGGTATAAATAAATTCCATAACAAAAATTAGGCCTCGAATTTTACACTACAGCATACAACTCGATCATACGTCTCTACATGATAATAAACGATTGACGAAATGAAAATGCAAAGGTGTATTGAACGAAAAAACTTCAAACATTCACTATAAAAGCGAAAGTTCCTAAAGCAATACAATAATAACATGCATAATGTGCCCACAATGAATTAATATCGAATTATAAGAATACTTATTGACAGATGACGATTATAAATTTTTTTTTTTTGTTTTTGAGATTCAATGTAAGATTCTAAAATAAATATTGCCGCCAATCGATTTTCTTATAATTTATAATACGTAAATTAAAATAAATTATTAACAGTATGGAATAGCTGCCGTGTGGAATTCAACTCAGTGCTTCTGGATAGGGATGTTCCTGTCGGTGATGGCGAGCTGTGGCAGCGGAGCCTCCACGGTGAGTACACCGTCCCTGGACAACGAAGACTTGATCGCCTCAGGGTTCGTACCCTTTGGCAGCAGGAATTCCCTGTTGTACTCTCTGTACACAGATTTTGTGTCAGATTTCTCCTCGTGTTTGGCGTGGACCTGAAACAAATATGTAATTTATAAATACTCGGAATTGTTGTCATCGCCACATATCTTTCTTAACTGCGATAAACGAGATGAACGCGTCCACAAAGACATTATTATTTAAGCGTTGGCATCGTGCCTGTTCAAAAGTACCTACGATTTACGTAAACCGTATGCATTAAAAACATACTCTGTTATTTTCTCAGAATGTAAGTAGGTATATTTATAAGACAGTGACAAAATATACGAGAATAATGTGGTAATAAATAAAACGACGTCAGAATTTGTTTCTTGACATTGGTTATTCACCTTCAAAAACAGATGCTGCTATCTTATACAAAAGTGCATATTACGAAAGTATATCTACCCCAAATCTGTATACCTACATTAATTTAAAATACAATTTACACTTTATTTAACTATTAAAATATATATCTACTTAAATATTTCATACTTTGAAGTCAACTTTATGTAGATAATTACAATTAGAAATATATACAATAAAAGATTAACGAGATGAAATTTGTATATTGCAGATATTTAAGAAAATAATACTATGGGGGGAATCATCTACAGAAAACATCTCAATAGTTTTAATTGTTTTTTGTCTGTCTGTCTGTTTTAATTTGTTTGCAAATGACGCAAAAACTACTGACCCGAATTCGACGAAAGTTGGTAATAACTAACACATATTGCATCCAGGCCGAGAACATAGGCAAATCGCAAATTGTCTGAATTCCAAGCGGGTAAAACCGCGGCCACAGCTAGTATCACATAATTTATTTACCTATTTTTTACAATTCATATAGAAAATAACTTTATAGTTTTGAATATTTCAAAACTTACCAATAATTTGTTATCTACAGTCTTAACGACGATTTCCTCGGGAGTGTACTGGCTGACGTCGAAACGAAGCTTCAGGGTTTTGCCGTCACCTTCATCCTGAATCAGAGGTGAGTTGAGGCTGTCCCAGTGACTTGGCTCGGCCAACTGTCTGCTATCACTATGCTGTGTGGATGTTGTCGAGCTGTGAACATTAACAGAGACATTTTAAGTATATAGCCAAATATATACGTATACTGTGTAAAATATTAAAACGTGCCTGTGAATGTCAAAAGCATTTATCATTAATTTGTTAGGTTGTTTGGAAAATTTATAAAAATTAGCTAAGACAGACTTCATTATTATTATAGTGTGCGAAATGCCACAATGTGAACTTATGCATTTATGTAATGAATCGGAACCGGCTTATGCGTCAATTAAATTACTTTTAATAATGTAACACGATTATTATTATCTATTATTTAGTAGTTTCATTGATAAAAATGCAAAGTGAAATGCATTTTTTTTGCTTAATTCATGCATATCACCTTGTAAATAAGTACCTACATTATGCAGTAACTGATTGATACTTTTAAGTTTCAGTTTTACTCATTACGTATATATTGATATTTTGAACAAAGCATTCTTACATAAAACATAATTTTAATTTTAACATGTTTATAAATTACATTACTACAACCTGTGTGTAGAAAAAATACAAAATTCATGTCGCGACAGTTAACCCAATACCCAACTTACATTTACTAGGAAACCATTTACATTTCCAATTTAATTTCATATCCATAAAATCTTATCAAAATATTCATGCAAATGCTTTCCATAAAACGAACTAACATAGGTGATTACAGACATGCGAAAGAGTCACGCTATATATCAAATTCCCAGGTGCAACAAATTATATCTATCTTGCTAAATTTCAAAACGCAATCTTTTTGTACTTTATCTATATCTAAACGGAATAGGTAGAATAAATTACGGCTAATAACTGCAGATTAACAGGAACAATAAATTTCTTAGATAAACATATAGACACAATGGTAGGCGACCATTGTAATAAATTATCTTTTAGGATTTACTTTAGTCGTTTTTTTTAATGCACATACAAGTAATTTTAATACTTTTGAAGTTGACTATCATACAGCTGATGTCATTCATGCTCATGTCATCAATATACACATACAAGGTCGTGTCAACAAATGAGCTCATCGATATTAGAGTAGGTAGACGCTATTTAATGCAATTTGTTTACAATTAGTTACATGAGATTTCGTCTCGACTAATTAATTTTATCATAGCGAATATAAATTATAATGAACGTATGACGAACTGAAAATAACTTTAATTCTAATAATAATTCTAAAGTCTAAAAACTACGAAGTGCATACATTTTAATAAATGCTAAATTTTTACTTTTATTACTAATTTTATAAAAGATTACTTGTACCACTTTGAAATTGAAGAAGCTAAGTTCAAATAAGACGATCACGTTTGACCTCGTCATAATATTATTATTTAGACGTTTAGCTCTCGTTCAAGGGTAAACATAATATTTCCACACATATATATTTGCAATCTAATACTTAGCATAGTTACGCATACGGATACTTTTTTGCTTTACTTTTATTACACGAAGAAATGAACTCATTCTACACGAAGAAAGCCTTTTTCTCTATTGACACACCGAAACAAAAAATACAGTTTTCAATACTAATAAATAAAATTGAAGTGTCTGTTTGTAATGTCAAAATAAGAATTCGCAACTAAATACAGATGAATGATACCTATACCATAAAGACAATTTCAAAATTTCATGTCTGAATGTTTGTTCTGGGTAATCTACGGAACGGCAAGACCGATTTTGACGGGACTTGTTTTTGGTAGATAGCTGAAATTACTCCGCATATCATAGGGTACTTTTGATTTCCAAAAATAATCAGGGTTCCGCGTGTAAAAATTAAAACTCTTAAAAATGGAATAAAATTCGATTCAATACACAGTTTTACGAGCAAGTGTTTGAATTTATGAAAAATATTTTCACTCTTAGTAATAAAAATAATTAGGGTTCTGTATTAAAAAAATTAAAACGCAGTGAAAACATATGAATCGCGGGCGTGTGACCGTTAGTTCACAAATAAATATATAAATTTAACAGTACGTTTAAAATTACGTTATTTTAAAGTTGTATAAATATCAAAAACGCTTTGATTTCGACTTGGAACATACTCGATTCTATGTATTATTAAATAACAAGCACTGAATTGATTGCGCTGAGGAATTTTATAAAAATACTAGCTGTGTGCCCGTGTTTCGTATATTCTTCACTGCATTTTTTTCTATACGGAACCCAATTTTTGTTTAGTACTAAGATAAAGTAAAACTATTTCTCATAAATTCAAGCATTTGCTTGTAAAACTGTGCATTGAATCGGATTTTATTAAATTTGTTATGAGTTTATATTTTTTATGCGGAACCCTAATGTACCCTAAGTTACCCGGAGTAACTTCAGCTATCTACCAAAAAAAGTCCCGTCAAAATCGGCCTAGCCGTTCCGGACATTACCCATTACAAACAGACAACACAAAACTTTTAAAAATTGTATTTTTTCTATAGGTAAAAACAAATTTTGACATTACAAACAGACACTTCAATTCTATTTATTAGTATAGATTACTATTGTTAAGTATCAAAAATGTACCCACCAAGAAAAATAATTACTATGATATGTCATAGTACAAGCGATAACAGATAATTTTTTCGGGTGTAATGTATTGTTATGTACCGTTAATATAAATTGTGCCATATGTTCAGCATACTATATGAATGTATTTAAAATATATACTTATTTATACCTAGTAAATAAAGTGTAAACATATGATACTACAAATATCAAGCTACATAAAATAAAAAATAACGTAAATAAGTGCATATATAAATAAATACAAAGATCTATGAGTGGGATACGAACAATTGGAAATTTTACCTCTCTGATGACTTGGTTACTCCTCCAGAGGAAACAGATTCGAAATTGTAAGACATGCAAAAAGCAATATATATTGTTAGATTTTAATTCTCAGATTCACTCATGGACAATTGATGTTTTCCTTCGAACAGGTTAGTAGGTAGATGCTATTTATTGCAATAATTCTCTTTATTTAGAAATGAAGGCTTAAATTATACTTATAATAATATATACGCGATGAAAACTAGTTATTTTATGTAAAAATATTTGCATCATATTGCTCAACAGCGAGATTAAAATATATCAATAATAGATGTTGAATAAACTTGAAAATTGTAAAGGACATATTCATATAAATAGATTAGCTTAAAAGCATTTTATTACTTATACATTAACATATGGAATTATAATGATATAATGCTACAAAAATCCGAGAATAGACGACGTCTTGACGGATAAGGGTAGGTCAAGATTAAATATGAAAAATTCTCATTTTGGAGTATGAAGCAAAATATATGTAAAAGTTTTATTAGAAAAATTGTAATAACTATTTTGATTTTAAAGACTTGAAAAATGTGTTTAGATAATGCATTACTATGCATATTGCATTGATAAATTGTTTTTAGAAGTTAACCCTCAGGTGATCACATAAATATTACTTTGATGTTTACCACATTTTTGGTAACTATTATTTAAGTACTTATTTTATTTTAAAAATTTCTCAGTAACAAAACTCTATCACAAAAAAAAATATAACTCTATAATAAAAGTAAAAAATTTCGTAATTGACTTTTTTGTATTGGATATACAAACTCGAAAGTATTGACTGTCATACAAAACGGTATCATTTTTTTTTTTTGAGAAATCGATTGCATAAAATACCACCTTTATATTTGTTTAATATAGAATATAGGTATGAAAATTATTAAATAATACTATTAGTTATAATTGTAAAATTAATAAAATATTATTAATAAAATAAAGTAAAGAATAAATCTTCATAAAATTGTATAAGGTAACAAGCATATTATAATTACAGAATGTAAATAAATTACGTAAAAACGTAGACAATATAAAGATAAATACCTGGTATATATGTGTGTAATGTGTATATATAAAGTCAATATAATCCAATTTGATCTCTTTTGTTATTAATTTGAAAAGGTGATATAATGAATAATACTCTCTTAATTATAATTACATCAACACATTTTAGTCACCACATACTATGTCTAAATATGTACAATGTTGAATTTACTACCCACACGGGCATAATCGGCCTACTCGACTACCAGAATATGGGCGGACCGGTAACTAAATCAAGCCTACACCACTTGAGCAACAATAAAATAACGATTGAACATTGAAATATTATTATAAACCTGTTAAGATATTACAATTGTTCGACACACAAGTACATATTCATTCTGTGTCGAGTCCTAGATATTTTTGTGAGGTACCGGGTTAATACTGTAGGTACTCTGAATCGAATGAAGGTTGCTGTTGCATCACCGAGCCTGTGGCTGAAACGGCATCAACTCGCTCCAACTGGGTCATGTATTTGTGCCATAAACATAACTTCAGCGAGTGCACTCTCGTGCCAGCAAAACATTTATTATCTACCCACTTATGCCGAAATAACAA
Organism: Samia ricini; assembly: GCA_014132275.2. Lineage (NCBI taxonomy): Eukaryota > Metazoa > Arthropoda > Insecta > Lepidoptera > Saturniidae > Samia > Samia ricini. The sequence continues at coordinate 23,774,358 of AP028159.1, read as the reverse complement.
CAAATTAATGTAAAACATTTTTGCCGGTATCTACTCGCGATGTATTTAAAATTAACAGCAATAGTTCCAAAGATAAGCGTGACTGACGTGTTAATTGACAACTTTTATCTTTGTGTGGGACTGTGACTGTGACTGTGAACACTGTGTGTAACTGTGAATATGTTTATAAAAGAATATAATCGTATAGAGATGTATATGTAGTTATATTAGATCCTATTTACAATTTCATGCATTCCTGGTACTTTATAAACCAAAAGTTTACACGTTCATCGGCACAGTCGCGGCTATTTCTATTTATGACATCATCCACCGTCGGGGCTTACGTATCGCTGCACGCTTTAAATGGAGGCGAATGAGATGTCTGCATTTAATGCCGTTCCGCGGAATGATCCTGAATAATGCCTTTTGAATAAGCAAAGTTTCTTAGTGCCGCTGGGACCGTACGAGGCGAACGATTCTTGCGAAACTATTAAACTCATTAATTCACGATTCCCTTATAGGATAACAAGTCCGACTACGGCGACTACGTAACTGTTACGATAGGAATAATAATGTGACCATGTCACAAACTCAGTTTATTCACCTATGAGATTATATTCGCTTACACGTCTTACTCTTGGATACATACACGTATCTTAACTTATAGGTACGTGGATTGTCTTAATAACAATGTAATATAAATATAAAATAAATCCTATTGAATATTTTAATTTTAATTTAGAAGATATTATGTTTTTTAGAATTCTAAATTCTGTATTCCGTATTTTAAAAAAAATTAGATAAATAGCTACCTTGTTGTGCTCTTAAAAAAGTTGTTGCTTTCTCTATTCATAAGCTCGGATCTGAATTTGCTCATTTCCTCTTCCATTTTCCTCATCTCAGCGTCGAATCGTTCCCTGATGCTCGAAAATTCAGTGTCGATGACTGAGAAGTCACCAAGTTTAATGGGGATATTTCTCTTAAGACCACCGTCAGCCATTTTCAATTTGTGTGTCGCGTGGAAATTGTTAAACTAAACAAACACTGGAATATTGTACCTAAGTAAACACGTTTCAGAGTGTCGCTATGCACTCAATGGCAGACAAGGCAAGACTGATCATTAGCGGTCGACTCGGCGCCAGGGGGCCTGCGCACAGTTTTAAATAGCCTCACGTTCGAACGACGTCGACGTAGCAGAATCGTTCGGCGTCACTCGTCGGCCCACACTATGTTTCTCGCTCATTCCACCTCTGCGTTCATACTTTAGAATCCTGGCGGTGATGCAAAGGCACCGCAACGTGGTAGCAGTACCCACTGGCACTGCGTCCAATGAGTTATGAATCATTTTACATCTGGAGTCATCTCTCCTGTTTAAGGCAATCAACTGAATAAGCAATAATTATTCATTGTGATATTTTTAATTGTTCTCTTGTACTGTTTATTATTCATTACGTGTACTTCTATCTGTAACAGTACCTATTGCTTTTAAATTTTAATTATTATACACTTGGTCAGCATTGTTAAAATTGGCAGTTGTTTAAAATTATTTCCAGAATTCTACATGACTACGACGAAACCACTTTTATACAAGTATCAAGTTGCCCAGTTAATATCTTGGAAACATTATTATTTAAACTTGTTGAAATATTTGTTATGTTGGTAACGTTGATATATTAGGTACCATATGATTCATTGTTCCAAAAATACTTACAGTTTGCAAGTAACAAAAATTGGAAAATTACTCTAAAGAGTTTAGGATTACAACCGCTAACCGTATTAATGAATAACCTTGAGTGTTGTTACGTAATAACCTTGGATGACTCACGGCATAGTCATGCACTGACTGAAGACAAAAAGATCCAATTATGTCAACACTCAACAGTATCAAATAAGTATACCTACGCACGTGGGCATATTGTAATATATCTTGTAAAAATATAGCCAATATAAGTTAGTTGAAGAATAACTTACACACTTTAATATTTATTTTGATAATTCAAATTGTGCTTATTCAATTCTGAAAATTTACTACCCCATTTTGTATTTCGGATTCAATACTTCTTTATTGTTTTCTGTCAAAGTTTGGTACCTAGACTATTTGCAAAAAATCAAGGAAATATCAGTTTTTAATTCGACTTCCTTAATGCCTGTCTTTGTTAAAAAAAAAACATAGTTTATCAATAAATATTGTAAGTGGTAATCCTCCGAAATAAGGGGTACAAACGTGCTTATTCATAGACTTCCGTTCCACGTGTTTCCTTCGTTTATTTCTAGGCTTACTTTGTAAAATTAATGCCTTTCTTCCTTAGAGCAAACTAAAAGCTTCAACATTCTGTAGTCTTTTTTTAAAGGAAATGTATTTTTTTTACCATAACTTTACTCAGTTATTTAAGGCCTTCATCATGATCAGCCAGTGTGATATATTTGTGTTCGTTTAAATAGATATTCTTCCGGTAGTTATATGATGTTTAATTTGAGAATGAATTATTACGACAATTATTTCTGGCCATTAAGCAATATAGAGAAAAATATTGGAATAATTGATATTTGTTTGTAATTTAAATAACATTTAGTTAAAATGTCCTTCGTTATAACAAACTTTTCCGTCTTTTTTTTTCTCAAGTTGGTAAATATCCCACTGGCGTAGCTTGTTCCAGAAGGTCCATGTATCGAAATTTGTAGAGGGCTGGCGAAACCCAAATGGTTTCCCCAAAGATTTTCCACATAAAAACGCTCGCATTAATTAAAATAAATTAATTGTTTATGAATATGTAAGAATAAATTTCAAATTAGTCATTAGTGCTACTAAGAACCAATTAACTAAATTATTCAAATTTATACATTTCTAGAATTTTTCGTCAAACTTAATCGTTAAATGATTCGAACAGACGATTTCAGTTTTTCCAGATATCCAGCCTCTGTATACTAGTCTGTACTAACAAGTCTGATAAAAACTCTAAAGTTTAACGTGCAGCTTAAAAATTGAACTGAGTTATAAATTTTATTCATTTTTGCTAACATACGTCGGATCCCCTACATTTCGGGGGCCCCATGTCATTAATGCGATAGTAGCTAAGCACCTGGATGATCCATAATGGATTATATTGGCTTAAGGGCTTATGAGTCTCAGATTTTTTAATATGATTTGAAGAAGATTTTTTAATTGTGGCGAAATTACTTTTTGCGAACAATGGTTCTCTGATTTCATAATCGCGGTTAAACCAAGCTGGACCCACGATCTGGTGTAAGTCGCGGGAATCCGCTAAATGCGGATGGCATAATACCGGTCGTTATCTTTGGGTGGGAAATACATAAGTCCAGCATCGGACGTTTTTCGGTTTAATGTATGGCTAAAGTATGAAGCTATGTAATAAAAGTACACGAAAGAATATAAAAAAGCGGGAGAACTCAAGATACGCTTACCTAATTTCATGGATGATGTTAAAAACTAAAAATTTATTTATTTATATCTTTAGGATTTCTAGGAGAAAAAAGTTTCCGATGTAGGTACTATACGGGAAAATCAAACTATAACTTCTGCTTTTCGGACTGAACAAAGTGTGCGGAACTGTACCAACTTGAAAACCGGTTTTTTAAAAAAAACGGTAACCAACTGATTAAACTTTTCAAGATAAAACAGAGACCCCGTATTGCGCCGAGGATACATTCGTATTCTTCGAGTCGAGATTGTTAAACATAATCGTAACGGAGCGGTATGTTTGGCTACAGATAAATAAGTTAAATGACGGCAGTGGCCAAATATGGTAACAAATAGTAGTACGTAGTGGGTTTAACTGGAAACTATAGCTACCGGAACACGCCTACAGTCTCCCAGTGACAGATTTTGAGATCAGTAAGATGAACATTAGAAAAATGCTCAACTGCCGCGCATGTGATTGAATAATTATAAACTAAATCAAATTATTGTTATTCCCTTATTTATATAGTTTCCTAAACTTAATTAGAAGTAAATACGATATAGTAATAAATAAAACAACTACTGTGAAAGCTTTACATAATTATCATTTAAAATTTAAATTGGTAATTTTGCATCCTCCTTGACGAGGTTAAGTCCATAAAATCAACACGGTCAAATGACACAAGAGTCGACCTCTTTAAAGTGATAAAAAGAATACTGCGTTATCTATGAGCACAATTGTAGAAAATCTGTATTTTTTCATATGAACCGAACTCCAATATTTCACCGTTGTAACAAGTATAAAACCGATGATTCTAACTGTTCCGACTGGTGGTAGGTAATATGAAAATAAGTTTTAAATACATAGGTACATTAATAACTCTAAATATGCAATATTAATTTTGAGTTGAGATAGTCCTTTCTGGGGAAGCATATTTATTTTGGAAACCTAAAAAAATATCTACATGAATAAATGTTATGAAAATAATGAAACGATTTCTACTTAGATTTTTAACCTATTAGTTGTTCACTTGTAGTCTGTTTGGGATTTAATATAAACACACTGGCAGTTTACGGTTACAATTATATACTCTTGGGGCATTTCTGGCATGTCATTTAGCAGTTCAATTTATGATCAGGGTTACACATACTGTGACAATTAGCATATTTTTGAAATTAAATAAATAACGTTGGTGAATGGACATTTAATAATTCCTTACAACTGGCCATCGAGTTTAATATATCCGTTGTTTAGTATGATAATGTCTAACGCAAATTGTCACACCAGACGTATGTTACTAGAGTTATTGGCGGGAATTTGGTTTAGTGGTCATTCAAATATTATTAACATCAAAGCTTAGCTTATTTTTAAATAGGTCGAATGCCCGCGGCTGCGCCCGAGTTCTTTTTCATTGCGTAGTATAGTTTTTAATATTTTATATGGAACCCTAATTATTTTATTATTATTTTTTTGCTACTTTTAAAGCAAAGATTTTTCTCACGAATTCAAATACCTCTCAGTAAAACTTTGCATTAAATCGGATTTTATTCACAATTTCATGAGTTTTAATTTTTGTACACGGAACCATAATTATATTCGAAAAACAAAATTACCCTAAGTTACGCGAAGTATCTTTATTTTCATACGGTATAGGCTCAGTGCTTTCGATTCGAATGGAAGCTTTATGAATCGATTCACAAAGAAATCGAGATCTAAAAGATCGATCTCTAGTAAATCAATCTTTTTTCGACTTGTTTTGTATGCGTTATTAGAATTCTTCTATTGGTAGAAATGAGACCATAATAATCATTTATTGAAAATATGAGGTAAAAACTGTTTTCAAAATAATGATATTGGTAAAGCTCGTCAATACAAATTAAAAAGAAAAACAGACTGAGGAGAAAAAGATACTAAACTATTTTATCTTTGCATATTTATTGGTATATCATACAAAACAAAAGGGATCAATCTTGTATCATTTTAAAATAATTAGAATTTTGTTTTTAAGCATATCAAAGTTAAATACATAGAATGAAGAGAGTTTATGGTTGGTAGTACACCTTAAATTATCTTGATATAGTAAGCGTCCCACTAACACTGTGTTTACTTACCATCAAGCAAGATATTTGTCTGCCATCTTAATTGTTTACAAAATTGACACATTACAAATTGGACATTTTAATCTTACAAAGAACCCAGATAAACTGATCACAAAACCATATCTTTTGTTTTTAATTAATTAAGTGAAAATCTTTCATACATTTACTTGTGTTTAGGTACCTCTTAATCTGTATAATGATAAAATTGTAAATTTCACGTGTCTACAGACATTTTTGATTTCTGTGAAGTGAATTATTATTGCAAGTGGCTAAAAACAGGTAATTAAATATATTTCTATCATTTTTAGAAATGTCTGTCTGTTTGTCTTTGCTGTTATCAATTAGAAAGTATTAGTACCTAATATTTTAAAAATTATAAAGCTTATTCCGGAGTAGCATCGAAACTTTATTTCATTAAAATTGGTCCACTCAATCAAAAGTTATAGTAATTTGAATGACACGCGGCGATATTAGTATGAAAGAAGAGTTTGTAAGTAAATGCGTTTTAGTCTTATTCGAGAACAATAAAATTGATAGATTGATTGAAATTGAACATAATGACATAATATAAAATATATGTATGATATATAAATAATAAACATCTAAGACAGTAAATAAGAAAACAATATTTTGATATTCAATTTTCACACAATCATCTAGGCATTTTAGGTGTTGTATTAAGAAGTCATTTTTTGGAAGTAGTAACCTGAATTTAAATTATAATATCAATAGGTATAAATATGTCGCGGAACATAATATTATTTAATTCAAATTAAGTGGACGGTTCAAGATTTTTTTATTTTTGATGACATGGGGGATGAGTTGTTATGAATGTGATTACGTAAGCAAATTATATATTTACTTCTGACGATTAAACTGACGATTATTATACATGGTGCTATACTTATTTTTTAATTACTTGGACTGTTCTGAAATATAGATAATCTGATAGTTTAACCCCTTGAGCACTAACCTGGCGTTTGCGGCATATTAAAGTCTATGTCTATAAATAGAGTGTATGTAGGTACCTACCGCAGAGAGTAGAAAACTCAGTGTTTATGTTTCCGACGTGCTTTTTATTAAATTAAAAAAAAAACGGACGAGTGGGGGACGCCTAAATACCACGCAAGCGAAGCGGGCACAGCTAGTTGTAAATAATTGTATGGTTCTCGTAGAACTAGAAAACAATAAACCTCTATTTCCTAGGTTATGAGATCGGTTTACTGAATAAATTTAGTGCTAAATATCGATTATATAAGATCGATTTTCTACTCTTAAATATAGATTCTTCAATTAATCGATATCAGAACGCCATCCCTAACAGAGCCATCTCACAAGTTTTTAATTAGTTAAATAAAAATGTTCGTACCTGTATTTGTTTTAGTACTTTTCTAATTTATATAAATTTGTGATTTTAATCGAGGCAGAAAAATGAGCCTCCATTGTCTGGATCCAATCACTGAATCGATCCAAATTTAGATATCAAATCAAAAAGATTGATTTTTAGATTTATCGATCTCAGATCCGCATCCCTACACTTTAATATATTTGCCATGAAGATTGCTCTGTATGATAACACTTGGTTGACAATTCGACATACAGTTGTGTGAGTACAAGTGATTGAAATTTAAAACGGGATATGGCGAAGCAGCAACACTGTCCTTGTTGCTGACACTTGCGCTGAGAAATATCTCGTTTAATTGGTACCTAATTAAAATATTCCCCGGGTTATTTAATATTCTGGTATTATGTTTGACCCGTCTCAGAATATTCTGACCACAGGCTGTTATCGTAAATTACATTAAAGTCTAATATTAAATTGCAGTTCAAACTTATTATCATTTTGTAGGTATAAGTATTTCAAATTTGTCACCATAAGATTCTATGAAAATGTATGATTTTTTTAAACATTTATTATTAAAACACCACAAATGTTAAAAACATAGATACACATAAAACTTGGAAAATATGCGTAAAGAAAATATTGACGTCACTTTCTTGTATTAATTTGAGTTTCTCGTTGGTTATCTCAGACTGTAGATAACTATTACATAATTATACAGTTAGGTATGGACCAATTTGTGGTAAAAGAAACGAGTTCGGCGCTATCTTAATAACGATGTTAATCGATTATTTGTTTTTAAATTTGTTTGATGTTCTCTGTTACTCAATGTGTAGTTATTTTTATTGAACGACTAGCTGTGGGTCACGGCTGCGCCCGTGTTTCAAATGTCCTTCACTGCTTTTTTTAATTTTGTTCATATGATAAAGTAAAAATATTTCTTATAAATAAAGCATTTACCCGTAAAACTGTGCATTGAAACGAATTTTATTCAATTTTTTATGAGTGTTAATTTTTTTACGTGGAACCCTAATAATTTTCAAAAAATTAAAAGTACCCCAAGTTACACGGAGTAACTTGAGGTATCTACCAAAAAAAGTCCCGTCAAAATCCGTTTAAAAAAACCGTTCCGGAGATTAGCTGGAACAAACAAACAGACAGACCGACAGACAAAAATTTTAATTTTTTGTAAAAAAAATGTTATATGACATTACAAACAAACACTTGTATTTTATTTATTAGTATAGATAACAAATATTTCTTTTCACTATTGACATTGACTACCGTATATTATATGAAAGCAAACAGTGACCTGTCACATTAAACTACTCAATAAATATAAAAAAGACACTGATGAAATCGGGTTACTTGGAAAATTAACTTGCGGTAATTTATAACTAGGTGCTAATGAGTTTTATTCTGAGACGGTATAGTCCGGTTGGAATGTAGATGTCACAGATAATATCATCGGTCATTCACACCGTTTTTTTTTTGCAATGGGATATGTATATTTCATTTGATTGTCGTTGATAACTGCAGTTGAGATGTTACGGAAGCCGGCACGAGGAATACATTCTAATAAGCTTAGGTGAATAACTCTTGGTCACCGTAAACGTGCCTATTCGTGACGTCATTTTATAATTTTTACTAAACTAGATTACATTACTCTTTCTATACTTGCTATAGTAATAAATATAATTTATAGTAAAAGGTAACTTAATAAGAGGTTACTTAAGCATCAGTTTATGATACTCCAGGTTACATGGACCCTGCGCCATTCACTTCCAAGGTAAATTAGATAATTATAGATAATATGTTCTAGCCTTTTGTTTCGCATAAAGGTAACTTTTCTACCAGGTATTGGGCTGGGCTTATTGCCTTATTGCTGGGTTATACGTGCCGAAATATCATGTTTCTTCATAATGTTTTCTTTCACCTCCAACCTAATTAATGTGCCTGATTAAATGGAAATTAGTAAATGTACGTGAGTTCTCGAAAATTGTTATTAGATTACAGAGGTGTCTTTACCTATAGCGCAGGGTGTGCAGCGCACACGGGTGCAGGGCTTTATGGGGGGATGAATGACGCTCGCTATACCTACAAAGGTGAGTCGCTTGGGGCGCCAGGATATTGTTGGCACACGGGCGCTACAATGGCTGGAGACGCTGCTGATTAGATACCTAAATGGGGCAATTCCCACATAGGGTAGATATTTCATTGCTTTTAATTAATACTTGACTGTACACTTCACACATAATATATGATTTATGATGTTTAATGATTGATATGTGCAAATATTCCTACCAAATTATCTTAATCTACTACTATGTTCCTACTAACATCAGTAAAAAAATCTAACCTAGTCATAACTTCAGCCAGCTTGAATTCAGTATGCAGATACATTGAAAGTCGGTTAAATAGAGAATCTATGCAGACGTAAGTGTGCAAGACTCGAAATCTTCTGTAGATACTTTTGTGTGAATTACTCACCCACAAGGCTTAGTTGGCCAATGTTTCTAGGATACATACCTAACTATAAATAAAAGGGAGGTAAAAAAATAATAATATAATTAATAAATATAATAATAATAAATATTTCAATCCCGTGTCACCCCAGGGAGGCAGCGGTAGGTGAATTAGGTTATGTGGGCATTTCCCAGGCTTCAAGCCGGGCAAGTCCCACATACCCCCTGGCATCTCTAATTCGGGAGACTTTACTCCCAGACTAGAGATGCCAGGAAGGATACGTAAAAGCCTAGCAACTACAAAAAAATATTTGCAAGGATAAAATATAATATTTATATGATAACAGTCGATTATGATCAGGTATTATCATAAGAAATTCTAAACTCAACTTCAATTGCTACAATGAAAAAAATTACAGCTAATTTTGTCATATAAAAATTTAATTAATTAATTACAGCTTATAGCATCCGGGTAGTCGAAATGATTCGTGTAGGTGTAATCAAGTTCTGTCCATAAATAGTCAGTAGGTACTTATTGAAGGTACTTATTGAAGGAGGGCGGTCCGCCTCGGCTCACTCATTTGTACGTGCCACCCGACCGTAAATCCAAATACTATACAACAGAAAAGCCTTAACCGTATATCAGTGGTACCACATAAGAAAATTCCATTTTAAAAAATGCATATTATATTTCGGTAATAGATAATTATAATAGTTTCGGTTCTTGGGGTAACATCACTATTTCCGCACCGGCTATCTCCTATGTCAGCTACGTCACTGATTGAAGATCGTTATAGTACTAAATATCTACAGCTAATTTTATAGTAATCCAATACATATATTACTTCAGTAAATAGACTGTAAAATGAGGGAGAAAAAAATATGTAAGTACACGCATAATAAAGTGTGACGGAACAGTGTGAGATCAAGGTTAGAGATTAAAGTTGTTTAATGTTGTCATTTTGTGACGGGTGAGAACCAGAGCGGAAAGCGTAACAGTGTTGTGGGTCTCCCTTCCGCATTTTTGCTTCGAAGCCTCTTCTAGTATTTCAACATTCAATACTTAAAACAAAAATGAAACCAACTATTCACATTTCCACTTATCATGTTTCTATGACTTCAATTATGATATTAGAAGTTTTTAAATTCCTAGCCATCAACAAGGCAGTGGAGATTTTAATTATTTTTTATACTACCTACTACATAAATTCAGACTATGATTTCACGCGATAATAAGTGACCGTTGAGTCTAGAGAAACTAGCTCTCGAGTATTTGGGTAAAATACGCCTAAAGATGTTTTTTTTTATATATTTTAAAGTTGATGGAGTAAGTAGTAAAGTTTCGAATTTTCACTTCTCTGTCGGCAGTCCACATGGCTGCCTAGTTTTTTTTTACATTTATTCATTTTACTAGCTTTGTAATTTTAGCATTAGCATTTTACTAGTTTTTAATATATTCTTTATTGCATTTTGTTTTATACGAAATCCAAATTTTTGTTTAGTACTAAGATAAAGTAAAATATTTCTCATAAATTCTAGCACTTGTCCGTAAAACTGCATTGAATCGGATTTTATTCAATTTTATTGAGTTTTAATTTTTTTACGTTGAACCCTAATTATTTTCGATAAATAAAAGTACCCTAAGTTACCCGGAGTAACTTCAACTATTTACCAAAAAAAGTCCCGGCAAAATCCGACCAGCCGTTCCGGAGATTACCCGGAACAAACAAACAAAATACTTAAAATTTTATTTATTAGTCATCATCATCATCATCTCCCTACCCTTTTCCCATTTTTATTTGGGGTCGGCGCAACATGTCTTCCTCTTCCATTCCTCTCTATTTGTTGTCATCTCCGCATTCACTCCTTTTCTAAACATATCATCTTTCACACAGTCCATCCATCTTTTCTTTGGTCTTCCCCTTCCCATGTAACCGTCCACATTCATATCCAATACCTTTCTTACAACATTCTCTTTCTCCCTGCGCATCACATGTACATACCAGGATAAACGACCGCCTCTTAACTTGTCTGTTATTGGCGCCACTTTCAAACTTCCTCTAATATATTCATTCCTAATCCTGTCCATTCTTGTTACCCCACACATCCATCTCAACATTCGCATCTCAGCTGCATGTAATCTTCTTTCGTCCGTCACTTTTATGGGGTAACATTCTGATCCATACAAGACGACAGGTCGTATTATGTTCTTGTAAATCTTCCCCTTTAATTTAAAGGGGATTTGCGGATCACACGTAGTAGCCGAAACCTGCCGCCATTTCATCCATGCTGCGTTAATTCTATGCTTTACCGTCCGGTCTATTTCGCCATTGCTTTGCAGGAGTGAGCCGAGGTACTTGAACTCGTGGCAGATTGGCAGATTGGTAGATCGTTAAAATTTTATTTATTAGTATAGATGATAATATAAAAACGTGTTGTAAAGTATAAAACTTATTCGATTTCATAGAAAAAATGTAATGTAAATATATAATATACCTAAAGATAAAATTTCGATCGGTTTCGATTTTGGCTTAAAGACAGACTGAAACTGATTTCAAATGACATCAGCCTCGCCAAATTGTATTTATATTACACAACATTCAGCCGTCTTTAGACACCCACTGCAAAGCAGTCAACGTTTTAAACTAAGTGCATATTTTGCATTACATACTCCAATATATCCGACGCCTTGTTGTATCATTCTTATGACTAACTTTTGAAACATTCAGAGTGTAACATAACTAACTACGTAGGTATAAATTACATAGAACACACACACATATCAAATCTACTCAGAAGATGCTAAATGCGTGCGTCTGACATCACTTTTCAACCATTCTGTCCATTGCATCTTACTAAAACATCAATTAATTCAATTGAAAACATACTAAGACATAGTAACAAGATAAATTAAGCTCGTTTTAAATTATAACATTAATAAACAAAATGACAGAATGATGTTATATTGTAGTGTGTGTGTTGGAATTATTTCACACGACAGGTATCTATGTAGGTTTAAGTGAAGTTAACGAGTTGTCTGTATTCTGGATTACAATTTGAAAAAGTAGTTATAAGAATTTATTTTTTGCACAGAATATCTCCCAGCTACGTTACGGTCGATATCATATTGATGAACCCTTGAAATTTAGTTTCCTTTAACGAAAATAGGTTTAGATGGGACACACTCCGTGCATTTGACGTCGTGGGTAGAGCTACTCAAACCGAGCTCCGAACACTTTTATGTCCTTACGCTAGTTATCAATCTCCCGGCTGAGCGCCTTAACCGCTCAAAAGTTCGGTGAAGCTGTCGAGGTTATTTAGGTCAACAGCTTTAGACAGATCGAAAAAAAATAAAAACAATATGAACCTTCAGATTTACATCATCTGATCCAATCTGTTTCACTACTTCTTACCATTATAAATAAAAAATAAAATATTTATTTGTCGCAGCGCCCGCGACGCTTCTTGCAGAGCCGCGACTGATAACAGATTACGTTCCGTAAGTCAGAAATTTTGTTGCGACGCGTGTCTGTGATAGCTCGTTGTGTCGACGTTTTATTTTTTGACCTTGATACATATTGTCTTTTTGGTCTTCAAAGGGTGAACGAACGTTAGAGGCCATATATTAAGGGATAATGTATTTTTAGTCAATTTGATATGTTAGGACGTCAAGTCCTATATCGAAACACCACGATATGTTCTTAAACATCAACTGAAAAAGTTATGAATGCAGGGCATTTGCTTTCTTCTAGACCATATCACAATGCACATGATAAAAAAAAAAACAGTCATTGTGACTGGTGTCAGTACGTCGTGTTACGGGATCAGTCTGTGTATACGTTGTAAATTTGTAAATCGTTAATATAATCGCATTAATTGATAAATCATACAGCACTTTCCGCCCTGAACTCTATTTTTGAAATGTAGTTTACTTACCATCAGGTGAAGTGTTGTAGTTAAGTTGTCAAACTAGCATAAAAAGAAACAATTATCTTTTTTTACAGTGGTTTTTGTGAAGAGTCCCATCACATCCGCTCCATCATAACTTAATATGTATTAGTAAATTAAAAAGTTTTGTACATACATCATCTTTCAATCAACTTACATAGCATTTTAACAATCTCATTGGTAGGGTTTACTAAAATTCTATGGAACATTTATTTAACTGAAATGTATCAATAAGATATACCCTAAAAATTTATTCTAACACATTCAATCATAACGTGATGCGCATTCTCAAAGCACCACATGATGTACAATACAACAATTATCTCGGAAAAAAAAAAAGCCGTTTAAAAAATTAAATTCGGAAAAAAAAAAAAATATTTAAAGCCGGTTCCACTTTTTAGAACACAGAAATAATACAAATTATAACTATACTTACTAACAGTGGCGAAACTATAGGATGCCAGAGCTGGCAAAATGCCACAGGCCCCGATTCGCGAGCTTAGAAGCATTTTTAAGAGAATATAGTAAAAATTATAAATACAATTAAAGTAACTCGACTAAATATTTTAAACTCTTTAATTATTTACTAAAATCAACTTACAACGTGTAATTTTTACTGGGGCCCCATCCACTGAATTTGCCACGGGCCTCGGATGGTATAGTTACACCACTTTTTACTAAGGGCCAATTTTTTGATCCGTAGTCAACTCGAGATATGGTCAGATTTGTAACAAATGGTTAAAATAATGCCCTGATGCGCTTTTTGAAACATAGTTAAGTTAACCATTTGTCAAAAATGTGACTATTTGTTAAAAAATTTAACCATTCAGCCCAATCGGGTTAGCAAGATGGTGGATGGTTAACTCTAGTGCGAAAAGCCATTTCATTGCTTTTGTGTAACTTTTGAAGTAGATAATTTGAAGTAAGTTTCATTAAATAACATTAATTTATATAAAATAATTTATTAAATAATTACAACGCATTGCTATTTATTATCTTTTTCGTAATATTTTTGTTTGTGAATTTTGTTTTTCATAAGAATGAAGTATTCCATTATGTATAGTATATCAAGTTCGTACAAATATTTATTTGGCTTGTAAATATATTAAATTCAAGAATTTAATTATAAAATCAAATAATACACTAAACACTGCCAAAGATAAAGAAAAATGGTACACCTTGTAGGTTTTTACCCGAAGGGGGTCCATACAAAAATATTATTTTAGTTTTGTGGTATAATATTTATAGGTTTTTTTTGTATTTTTGGATGGAATAAATAAAGCTTCTTATTATTATTACTAAGTAACAAAATCTTATTAACATAAGACTTTACCACAGGTAAATCGCTTAGCTTTATGAAAACAATTTCGTTACTTGTTTCTACTATCGAATACAAATAATCGTGGCATTGCTGGCCGAGTGTTCATAGTAACTCTCTTCGTAGTTTATCTATTTGTAGCCAAGTTCAAAAGAAGCAAGAAGCTGATACCTACGCAACTTTCTACATTGTAGTATAATACGAATTTTATTTTAACCCGTTAAGCACCAACCTGTGGTTAACGCTAGCTTCCAATTGTTAAATTTTTACTGTTATTTGAGTGATTGAGTTATGCATGCAGACTTTTCACTTATAAAAATGTCTACATGTATCCCTTAAACTACCCTTATCTATAATCTGACCTGATAATATATTTTTTATCATTATCGGACGTTCAAGCCTTATTAGTCTTAAAACTGCTAATAGATGTCGCTAGCAGAAAATAATACGGAAAATAAAGTATTACAGCAATATAGCATTTATTAAATTAGATAGTACTGAATAAAATAAGACAGTAATGAGAACAATTACTTACTGAATCGATTGAATAGGAGAAAAAAACTAAGCAGCCGTGAGGACTGCTGACAAAAGTGAAAACTTTGATAAAGACTGTTTTTTTTTTGTTTAAATGAAATATTTTAGATATACCAACACAACAGTTTAGGAATCTGCCATCATTCTTAGCATGACTTTCCATAGAACATTTCATATCGTTGACAGCTAATGTCACATTCCATTAGTAACGCGAGTATAAGTTTTTCCCCATACCGAGGATTACTCAACTCCACTAAAGTATACACTTCACAAATTTACTTTGCACATTAAAATGTAAAATATTTTTTTTTTCATATCATACAATTTTAGATTGTCTCAGTCACAAATGTTGCTGTTTGTTGTAAATATTTTTTATCATAAAAAGCGACATCTAGTTATATTTTTCAGGAAATATTTTTGATGTCATATGATGGATACTTTTTTTTACATAGGGAAATACGTTTAGGCACCGTCCTCCCATGCGGGGCAGGGTGTGTGGGACTAACTCTAGGAAAGGAGACCCTAGCGACTACGCACTAAAACCCTATGAGTGACCGTCTTTACCGCCACATAAGGAGGGCAACACGAGATCGCACGCATACACCGCGACATACCCCCCGGACGGATGACCTAGCCCGAAGGCCAAGTCCCTACCCACATAAGGACTAGTCCCGGACAGCCAAGACTAAACCCCCGACGGCTTCCCCAGTGCAATGGATGCAATCCTCCCGCCCCTTCCCTTAACCCAGCAATTAAAAATGTCTTAACCACCCTGGGTTCGCACCTACCACCTTTCAGTCGTACCGTTTATGAGACACGCGGATTAGTCCACTGGACTAAATACACACTCATATAAGATGAATCCTGAGCAAAATATGGATTTCAAGTTCAGTTATAGGTATAGTCTATCAGTATAACCTTATATGGTAAAGTGATTTATCATACAGCCAATGTAATAGTGAAGCTATTTCCTCTTACATATAATTATATACTGTACCATAAGACAAATAGATTCATATCTATATGTAATATTCATGAGTAAACACCACCTACACTGATGACAAACTAACTTATCTTTATTATTATCTTACATATCCAAAATCAATGATGTTCTCTTTTTTTACTCATACCATAAGCACTAAAGACATATTTGAAATAGTATTCATATAATGTATCAAGTATATCTATAAATATTCCAATTTGGGTAGAAACTCTAAAATAAAAACATTAGAAGTTTTGGCAAATATTAACATTTGCAGTTTTATGAAACCATATTAAATTTTCTAACACTTTAGTATAAAAACCATTACTAAATAGTCTTTGATTGTACCTACAGTTTGATACAGTAATACATCTAGCACATGTCAGTAAATTTTTGACATACGTCAATAGAGTATAAAACTATTAAAAATAAATTTCAACAGTAATAATCCCAGACTATATTTACAGGAAAACATGAGTCTCACATTCTCAATTCACATATCTCTTTTATATCAGAAACCAATTAGACTACAATAATGAAATTCTAATTCATGTTCCTTACCATTATTTATTATTATCTTCATATGTAAATAAATCAAATTTGTTTTATTTTTTATGCAGCACAATCAAAACTTATCTTGAATAATAAGGCTAGTAGCCTGACTAATGTACAACTATGATAAGATTAAAAGTGTGAATTAAAAAAAAATGATTCATTGTGGAATAATACATGTTTATTACATTATATGCAATACAACTAAATAAGTAAATTTAGTATATGAACAAGAATAGATACAACATTTAATATTAATTCAATGTAAAAGCCCAATTGAAAGCTGCTATTATAAAACTATCTTCATAATACAAAGTTTTGAATTTACACACAACTCTGTAATACCACATTATTCTAGGGTTCTTTATCCACTTACTTTATTCATGTAATTCCTAAAAACTTTATTTTGTTGTCATCAATTTTTTTCTTTTAATTTACTCAGGTTATTATTCTTTATGTGGTATGTTGATTTGAAATCCTGCAGTCATATTACATTTTTCTTTGTGTAAGATAAATTTATGTACTATGTGACAGTTTTGTTAGAAATATTGTATTCAGTTTTGGTCCCAGTAAAGGCATAAGTATCCCGAAAATGCAAAAATCTTAAAATATATATAATATTGAAAAGAATATTTAATACCTCAACCACATTATAAAGTTGACATTATACATACAAAATATGATAATATTGTAAATATTTGAACAAAAATAGATTACAATTCTAACAAACCCAAAAAAATTATTTGTGCTTTGTGTCCTTTTTCATGTAGTAAACTAAGTTAGTAATTTACAGAAAGTCAATTACAATGAGAATACTATAACTATAATATGAACAATCTTAAACTATTTTTTACATTCAGTGCGTTATCTTCAAATAAATTATTACAAACAATCTTATAACAAACTGATATTGAATTTTTAGACAAATAAAATATTATAATAATGCAGTGATATCAAGATTAAGTTACAAATAATTCCCAATGGCTAAGCTTAGTTTATATATGACATTTTAAAAACAAACTGTAAAGAAGAAAATGAAGGATAATAATTTGTCTAAATTTTTTACTACCCTACTAACAACTAAAACTTTATATCATAGTAAGTATTCGTTGAGTTTATAATTTCTATATTAGGCCACATTCATCATCACTATTAAAATGTATAAGTAACAAGTATAATCTATTAACTGATGATGTATTATTTTATTATATATATAATTCCTTAACCTGGCCACTTTATTAAGCTCTGCAATTTAATATTTTAACACTATCATAGTGTATCTATGTATTAATTGGCCATTTATGTATAAATGTACTCCAAAATTACAATTATTGTTTAGGCAAGTAGACAGTCTTACTGCACAAGTTTATAAAAATAGATAACATTAAATAATATTTCAATTTATGTAAAATTTATATAATAGACAAGTTTGTATAATCTGAATTTGTTTGATAAATAGGTTGTCATACTTCTCATATATTGTAAATATTTATAAAGTTAACATTCATAACAATAGTATGTGCGTTTAGTATATAGCCCTGAGTAAAAAATCCGCAAAGATTTCATACAGTATTCAGTCCCGTTTCGTCAAATGATCGTTTCAAAAAGCAATTCTCGACATTTAAATACTTTTTATACAATTCGCAAAATATACCTGATAATTATCGTCCTGAACCAGCCGGCGGTTCCGTAACTGGTGTGTTGTTACTAGAACCACCCGAGCCGGACGTAGCCCACACAATAATGATGATAAGTAACACAGCTCCGATGGCACCGATTATTAACATCATCTTTAGGTTTTGCCACCAGTATTTGCGTTTTAACTTCCCAGCTTGCTGCTCAAATTGAGCCGCTCCATGCTGTAAGGCATCAGCACGATTGTCCAATTCTGAAAGTTTTTTTGATCTCTCTCCAAAACTTTCTCGACATTAACGCGCATAATGCCAACAACTTCATCTACTTTAGCTTGAGTTTGTGCTAAACGTTTGTCGCTCACTCTAGGTGCTGAACTTCCTCCTTGCTCTTCCATTGTAAAATTATGTTATATTTTTATACAAGAACTAGTAAATATTAGAAAACTGTATTTATATTATAACTAAATCAGAAAGCAAATCAATTGTTGATCGAACAAATATGGCGATTTCGTAAAGAATGACACATTGACATTACGTCATTGCATTTTTTCTTTGTTCTAAATTGGTTCCTAGCTACTAATTCCGAATCTGCCATTGAAATGTTTTAACCGACTTCAAAAAGGAGAGGTTAATAATTCCTATGTATTCCTATGCGGTTGTTACGCAATTTTTCCGTCAATTGTAAACCGATTTGCAATTTTTTTTTTTATCGAAGGACTCACTTCCGAGTTGTTCCATTTAAACCAAATCAATATCTGGTCAGTGGAACTCAGAGAAATTGAGAAAATCCCCCGAATATTATAGACACTTACACGTGTTTCATATATTCGTTTTCAAAGCTATGATTGTGAAGTAGACTTCACAGCTATACCTAAAAACTGCATACTTAAAAGCAGAAAAAAAAAAAACTTTTTTAAAAAAAACAAAACCGACTTTAAAAGAATAAAGTATAAAAATGCACTAAAAGTCAATAAATAACTATCTTAATCATCTGTTTCGTTAATTTTAGAGTTGGTGTCAGATAAAGTTAACCAATGTACTCATTTACAAATGGAATTAACTGCCTAACTGTTAAATAAAGGACTAGGGTGATTTAAAGAACGATAAATCAAAATCGAATATAATTAGCGACGTACATTTGTTATCCGTAAGCTGGCATCTATTTCAAAATTATCAAAGCAGATTAATAAAGTAATTGTTTATTGACTTTTTTGTGATTTTTTCTAGTTTATTCTTTTGAAGTCGATTTTGCTTTAAAGTTTTTTTGTAAAGTATTCCATGTAAGGAATTTATTTTCTGAAATGGCTTCCAAAACGATGTGTATAATAATTGATAATGGCTACAATTGATAATGGAACAATTTCAAGTGATTTTTAAATTCATTGGTATTTATTAGCCAATCTCAAAATATTACGCCTTTTGGCTTGGACAAATATTAAAAACAGTAATCAAATATCTTTGAGAATACGTAATAAACGCTGCTTGAAGAAAGAAATATAGCTTACCTTGAAATTACATACAATTAATGAAATAATTCATGCAATCAATGGACTTATTAGCGACGTATATATATCACGTGCCAAATGCAAAAGGTCGGATATTTTTTCCAGATATTGAATCTCCTTTTTATTGGACAGATTTTTAAGGTTTAAGCGATTTTAAAATGAATAGCAAAAAACAAATTTTTGTATATACCCTTTTGGCATAAAACCCTCTCCTTCTGCCTTTTGCATTTTTCATGTGATGTATACATAACACTAAATAATTAATAAAGCAAAACTTCTTACACAAGATCCTAATAAGTATGCAGATAGACAAGTAAATATTACTTTAGTTGAATTGATATATTTATGAAGAATGAATGCCAACAAAACCTTATTATTCATCATGTGCAAAATTTTGTAATAAAGAGTCTGCATGATATGTTTCAATGATATTACCCGTCGATCAATAATAAAAGAAAGTATTTATTCCTTATGTGATAAAAAAGACTAATTATATATTTTTGTCCTTGTCGCCGTGGACGATTTTTATTCCTTGGCAAACTTGAAGGTTATCCAAACTCGTAGCGTTTAGTGTTTTCGTTTTCGTTTTTTTTTTTTTCATTGAAAAGTGCGTTTTGAGTCAGTGTTTATTTTCTATAATAAACTTTATTTGTACACAAAAACAAAACTATATCACACAAAATGCCATCAAGATTACATGATATACAGTCAAATTACACTAATTTAATTAATAAATGAATTAAAGGAAACAATAGCTACATGACAGACTGAGATCCCGCCAACAACTCTAAGGGAATCGTATTATATCTGTAAATCGCTAATTCCAGAAGCTTTTTTTCTAAATCTTGGATTTTAGAGGAAATTTGAATAAAATTTATGTATTTCACGAATGTTATAGCTTTTGGCAACACCGGTGTCTTCATCACCGTTCATTCTTATTTCTTGGTATTTGGTAGAAAGAGAAGAACATTAGGCTAGATTGATTGTAGTTTTTATTTAAAATAATAATAAATCAGAGAAAAAATGGTAAGTCCCATGGCTCATTTATTAAATTACATACATTTTGCGACTCATAACTTTTCGAGTTAAATAGTATTTGTTCAGTAAAACAATAAAGTTCAGACGGTTGTTCATGACTTCTTCGGCACGTGTGTTGATTTATCACATGAATGAATGATTTTCAGGTTTCACTAAATCCAATTCGAGTTTTGAAAAATGAAGCAGAGAAGAAGAAAAAGCAGAAGTGGCTCGCATGTCAAGTTTCATTGGAGCTATCGCTATCGGAGACTTAGTGAAAAGCACTCTTGGGCCCAAAGGGATGGACAAAATTTTGGTCTCTAGTGGGAGAAACGCTGGACAGGTTGAATTAAACATTATAAAATTGTTATTTATTTCTACAAATCGTATCTTTATAAGAATTCCATGATACTATAAATCTTTTTCTATAATTCTTTAACACAGTATGATGCTTACTATAGCGCCTATGTTTCACTTTAAACAATCATACTTTAATAATTCTAGGTGGAAGTAACAAACGATGGTGCTACTATTCTGAAATCGATTGGTGTAGATAACCCAGCAGCAAAAATTCTTGTTGACATGTCTAAGGTTCAGGATGATGAAGTTGGTGATGGCACCACGTCAGTCACTGTTTTGGGTATGTCAAATACATAAATAATTGCATAAATTAATAATCACTCAAATACCAAGGAAAATTTGACACTAGAAAAACAATTGGAAACTGGTGCAAATGCCAGGTTCATGTTTTAACAGTTAACTTAACTCTATGTAGATTTAATGGTGTTAGTTTTATGTTTTGCAATTAAATTGAAAACTTAGTGTCAATATAACAATAATATAGTCTTATTACCTTAAAAATCTACATCTTGTCTAAACAACAAAAATTACTATTCTATTTACTGATCATAAGCTTTATGGACTCTTTGTGATGTGACTGAAATGTGATTAATTTCTATGTCTCAATTTGAAAAAAAAAAAAAATTATTTTGATATTACAATCAAATGTAGAAAGGTATTCAATTTATCTCTATTTTAAGTTACATCACTGATACAATGTGACCTTGGTACTTTGGTAACTCATATAATTCAGTAATTCAGCTATAGATGTAAAGAATAGAATCTTATCATTGGATCTGTAATTTGTCAGATTATAAGGTACTCTTTTGTAAAAAAATCCGGATTATAGGGGGTCTTAGGCAGTACTCTATAACCAGACAAATTTGATAGTTCGACACTGCCTTGCAAAACGTTTGTCGGATTACTGGGGAACCATTGTACTCATCATTATCATATATCTATATTATTTAATAACTTGATACCAAAAATCAGTTTTTTTTATGTTTTAATTTGCAGCTGCGGAATTACTAAGGGAGGCAGAAAAACTTATTGAACAAAAGTTGCACCCTCAAACCATTATATCAGGTTGGCGTATAGCTGCTGATGCTGCAAAGCAGGCACTTGCTGAAGCAAGCTTTGACCATGAAAAGAACTTTAGTGAAGCAGCTCTTCGTTCTGATCTTGAAAATATTGCTCGAACTACATTAAGTTCTAAGATTCTCTCCAATCATAAAGAGTAAGTTTTTCCTTTTGCAGACAAGATTATTGGACGCTTAATATTCAAAATAGGCAATATAATATAACTTATGTTTCATTTATAATATCCTAAAAGGAATGTGTTTGTAACTATTTAGTTCTTTCTTCTATTTATATTATATTGATTTTGTATACTTATTTCGTTCCCCATCATTATATTTACACATAAATAGTTTGAACAACTTAAGAGAATCCTAAGAGAAAGTGAATTATTTGTTGGAATAAATACATTTTAATTTGAAGAAATTTGATTTAATAATATAATAAAATAAACAAAATTGTGTTTCATAACGGTGTTATAATGTTGTGTGTATTGGATTAAAGGCATTTCACAAAACTGGCGGTTGATGCAGTGCTCCGTCTCAAGGGCTCTGGAAACTTAAAAGCTATTCAGATAATAAAAATATCTGGTGGTTTACTTGAAGAATCATTCTTGGATGAAGGCTTTCTGTTAAATAAGAAGGTAATTTATGTACAGCTTTAGGCTGTTTTTCAAATGTTTTACATTATATATTGTTTTGCTGTAGGAGCTGTGCCCATGACTGTCTATTTCCTGTTCGAAAAATTGTGATTTAGTGTATTAGTAATAAATAAAATGGAAGTGTCGTTATGTAAAGTCAAAATTATTATTTTATTACTAAACAGATATGAATGTATATACGGTACGTATACCAAAAATACATTTTTTTAAATTGTTGTGTGTTTGTTCCGGCTAAGCTCCGGAACGGATTTTGATAGGACTTTTTTTAGTAGATAGCTGAAGTTACTCCGGGTAACTTAGGGTGCTTTTCATTTTCGAAAATAAATAGCGTACCGCGTAAATAAATTAAAAGTCATAAAAAATTGAATATAACCCGATATTGAATCGGTTTTATGGGGAAGTGTTTGAATTTATGAGAAATATATAAATTTTATCTTAGTACAAAAAAAAAATATTAGAGTTCCGTATAACAATTAAAATGCATTGAAGAACATATGAAACGCTGGTGCAGCCGCGGGCACACAGCTAGTTTTTTATATATTCCTTAGTTTAATTAAAATATTACAAGGAATACAGTGATAGATAATTTTCTGTCAATTTCACTATTGACTTTTCTTATTTTTTCTTATTTTATATTTTATAAACTAAAGACTGGCCAGATAATGTCTTCCTTTTAAAATCACCATGTAATTTCAGTTCAGTGTTTTCCAAATTACAAGCCAAGTAAAGGATACACAGATAATATGAAAGATGCTGTCTTTTATCCTTGTAAGGATAAGGATTTTTATTATGTTTTTTTTTTTTTTTTTTTAGGTGGGAGTCCATCAGCCTAAGCGCATTGAGAATGCTAATATACTAATTGCGAACACTCCCATGGACACTGATAAGATTAAAGTGTTTGGTTCCACCATCAAAGTGGATTCCATGGTGAAGATCGCGGAGCTCGAAGTTGCCGAAAAAGAAAAGATGAAGGATAAAGTGAACAAGATTTTGGGACATAAATGTAATGTGTTTATTAATAGGTGAGTTTTGAGGGGTGACATTTTTTATATTATTTTTCATTCTTTTTGCACTAACTGACGAAAAAATAAATACACCCATCCCTTTTTTTCGAAGCTTCACGTGATTAATTGATGTTCTCAAAATAAAATGTGTGTGTGTGTTTTTTTTTACAATATACAGGCTGTGTTTTGACCACAATCTCACCTGATATTAAATGACGATGTGGTCCAGGATGGTAAACACGTTAAGTCTAGAGGTACTGGTTCTCAAGTGATGCTGCAGGAACACACCTGTTGGTATTTGGCGACAGGTTTTTTAACTTGAGGGTGGTAGCTACCAAGGCGGTCATGCCTTACCTCCAAGCTATGGTTTCCTCACGATGTTTTCCTTCACCGAAAGCTCAGGCCGATTTTAGAGTCGGATTAAGTGGGCATCGAACCCGCGTCGATTGACGCGGAATCCGGCCGCACACCATCAGTTGACAATGCCCTTTGTAATCATCAATATAGAACTCTTCTGGCAATTCATATTAGTATGATAATAATTATTATGATGACATGCGGTCAGAAATGTAGGTATTTCAGAAAACTATTGCTATCGCGTTGCGCCCTAAAGAAAGCGAAAGGGACAACTGCAGCGCGGGCTGATTTAACTATGCAAAATAGACGAAAACATCACTTAATAGTACCCTGTTTCCTCTTCCAAAACTAAACCGATTTTTAATTTTCATTCAATTATAGAATAATAAAGACTTTGGCTATGCCTGTACGTTTTGATTTTTTTATTTTATTTCATCTATCAAATTTGTTTGACGAACGTCTGAAAATGACGGTAAAAATCGAGGATTTCTTTCATTTGCAAAAGCTTCTAGTTTCTACCAGAAGTAATTTATGGTAAAAATCAAAACGTACGGGCAAGGCGTTGGTGGGTATATAATTTTTTTGGTAGATTTTTTTTTACCCTAATGCTATTATCCAGGGAGGAAACAGGGAACTACGTTAGTATATACTAATATTATGAAGAGGAAAGATTTGTATTTTTGCATTTAACGAATAAACTTAAAAACTGTACTGTACGGATTTGGATGAAATTTGGAATTGAAATTAGTTTGAAATCCAGGGAGTGGACATAGGATTTAGTTTTTATTCTGAAAATCCCACGGGAGCGGGAACTACGCGGGTAAAACCGCGGAGAGCAGCTAGTAGTTTATAATGTAGAATAATATCATTTTCAAATTATTGTTTCATTCGATTGATTAAGGCGATACTTTGCGGAAATCCGTCATAAAATATATTATTTATGATATTTATTCACGTGTCGAGTACCCGTATAAATAAAAGACAATAGGAAAACAATGGAAAGCTGGCGTAAACGCCAGATAAGTGCTCAAGGGGTTAAAATCATTTGAAGCGGAGTGAGCAAAGTAAAAAGATCAACCGTATTTTTTTAGGCTGCGAAAGTACCGACCATTTCTCTCAATTCCGTTCCAAATTGATGTGGTCAAATATTAGATTTCGTAGAAAGGCGCACGTATTGAATTATATTTATGGTATATTATATGACCCACGATCTCCACTGTATCTACAGGAATGCTTTAGGTTCTTGAGTACCAGTGGCCGCACCCATCCTCCTACCTATAGCAAAACACTTTGTATCCCTGAACACAGTACGACATTATATTCTCACTCATTCATTTATACTTTATTTACAATTTGTGTAAAAAGGCGGACTTAATGCCAGAGGCATTCTCTACCAGTCAACTATAGGGTGGTGCAGATATAAAATAAAGTAGGTGAGCTAAGAGATAAATAGAGAATAGGGATGAATAGAGAAAGAAAATATGTGACATTTACTATAACAGCTCCACGATTATGGAACTCTTTACCGCTTGACGTACAAAATGCTAAGACAATCACCAATTTTAAATCCAAACTTCTTGTTTTATTTTTATGGGTACTCGGACACATTAATAATCTTTGACATTTTTAGTATATCCAAAATAATTACATTAAAATGCACTAGCCCGTTCTTTGTATTGACAACACTACCACAGGTTAGCTGGAAGGAAATACCAGATGACATTAAGGTCGTCTTTGTACAAATTTTATGTGCAGTATAGTTTCTATCTATATTATTTATTGTTTAATATCCTTTTATCAGCATTTGTTTTACATAAATGTAAACCGGACGACGCCGGGTAGGACAGTTGGAATGGCAGGGGGCGACGCGGTGCTTGCGAAAGCCACCCCGTGACGCCCCCATCTCAAATGCGGAGGACGGCCCCGGGGGGGTTTTAGTGGGTATTTCCGGGCGCTTCACGCCCGGGTGAGTCCCACACTGGCACGGAGCTCGTCCCTCCGTGCCCCCTTACCTATTGCATTGGGGGACTCCGGTCTCACTAATGCAATAGGTAAGAGTAGTGCGTAAATGCATTTCCCCCCTCAAAAAAAAAAAAAGTACGCTGGTATGGAATAAAGACCTCTTAATGTAATTTACAGGCAACTTATTTACAACTACCCAGAACAACTGTTTGCTGATGCCGGCGTTATGGCAATTGAACACGCTGACTTCGATGGTATCGAGCGACTTGCTCTAGTTACTGGCGGTGAAATTGTCTCCACGTTTGATACACCTGAGAAAGTCAAGCTCGGCCACTGCAAATTGATTGAACAGGTAAAACGTTTGAAGCGACGATGGCGCAGTAGGTTCAGGTGATAGTAACTGTAACACAGTTCTAAACGACAGGAGCGTTTATATTTACTAATCAATAAAATTGAAGTGTCAGTATTTTTGTTCCGGTTAATCTCCGGATTTTGAGGGGACTTTTTTTAGGGTTACCCACCCATAAAAAAAAAATTAAAACACAACTTTTTTTATTAAATTTCGATTAAATGCACAGTTTTACGGGAAAGTTCTAACGTCAGACTTGGCTGCATGGATCTACACGGTATAGGCTCAGGTTCTTTGACCACAATCTCACCTGATGTGTTAGGTCTGGTCTAGGATGGTAAACACACTAAGCCTAGAGATACTAGTTCTCATGTGACGCGCTGCCGGAACACACCTATTGGTATTCTGCGATAGGTTTTCAAACTTGAGCATGGTAGGGCATTATTAGAAAATGGCCTACCATCAAGATCAAAATCAGAAATTCTTTATTCAATTTGAGCCCCGAGAAGGCGCTTATGGACGTCAAAAAACTACCACCGGCTCGGAAAACAACCCAGTCGAGAAGAGCCAGCAAGAAAATCGATCTTGGTTTTTTTTTGCATGTTTTAAAGTTATTAAAATAACAATACAGTAATACCCCGCTTAGCGCGATCCCGTTACGCGCGGTTTCACTATAACGCGAATGTTAAATTTCGCGCTCAAATGCCTCGCATTACGCGAAAGAGTGCGTATAAACATAATGTGAAGATAATGATGTATTTTTCCGTAAAAAATAAGAGTATATATTGCATAAAGTGTTCTTAGAA
The DNA here is from genome assembly GCA_014132275.2 of Samia ricini. Taxonomy (NCBI): domain Eukaryota; kingdom Metazoa; phylum Arthropoda; class Insecta; order Lepidoptera; family Saturniidae; genus Samia; species Samia ricini. The sequence goes on along the minus strand of AP028159.1, from coordinate 23,747,009 downwards.
TTAAAGTGATTGATTAAAATGATTTGTATTTTTTTGTATTAAATTTTGGCTATGTTTAATCATAAACCTCGATATACGCGAATTTCAGTTAACGCGATTTTCTTCGGAGCGTATCCCTCGCGTAAAGCGGGGTATTACTGTAAACGGTTTTAGAAAGAGGGGTGTCACTTTCAGAAATCACTATCGTCCACCCTGTTATAACCTTTGGATGTTAAAACCGGTTTGAATTAGTGCTTAAACTTATCGTTACTTAAATCGCACAACGCTATGGTTTCCTCACGATGTTTTCCTTCACCGAAAGCTCAGATTGATTATAGAGTTGGATAGGTGGGCTCGAACCTTCGTCCATTGACGTGAAATCCTACCGCAATATCCACTGCATCAAAATCGTTTATCTTTACGAATGTTTATAGACTTTTGAGTTTTTTATAAGTAAAACATTGATACTTCCTAGTAAAATTTTAAGAAAGAAAGAAACAAGTTGATACACGTAATACGACTTACACAGTATCTTGAAAGTTTCAAATGACATCTTTCGTTAAATAGAGGTCAATTTTTACACCTCATCGACCTCTAAAATCAGTTTTCTAGTTTATACCGCCTGTTGGGAAACCGTTATCGACCATTTTGGGATCCCTCCCGGGTCTCATATCTTTGAGTGTCCATTTCCTTAAAATAAAAACGAATAAATATATATTCGTATATCAATAGATATTGATTGGTGACGAGTGTCTGATTCGTTTCTCCGGAGTGGAATTGGGTACGGCTTGCACTATTGTCATCCGTGGTGCAACTCAGCAAGTTATCGATGAAGCGGAACGCTCCTTGCACGATGCTCTCTGTGTGCTCGCCGCCACTGTCAAGGAACCGAAGGTCATCTATGGGGGAGGTTAGTTTCTCTTCGATTTATATTAAACTTGATGTTCAAATTCTAGTGAGTGCATGGAAGAATAGAACAGAACAGAAGATGCATGGAAAAAAAATTTAAAGATGGAAGAAGTGTGGTAGAGGATGCGCTCACAAAAGATAGTGAAAGAAATCTTCAGTTGGTGTATGCATGTAGAGAGGACGGATGAAAGAAGATTGAAAGATCCATATATTTATTTTTTAATATGTTTTTATTGTGTACTAGCTGTGTGTCCGCGGCTGCGCCCGCGTTTCATATATTCTTCAGTGGAATTTTTTAAACGGAACCGTAACATTTTTTAGTTCTAAGATAAAGTAAAAATATTTCTGATAAATTCAAGCACTTGCCCGTAAAACTGATCATTGAATCGGGTTTTATTAATTTTTTATGAGTTTTATGTTTTTTTAAGCGTAACCCTAATTATATACCTAACCTAACCTAACCCTAATAATATGACGTTTTTAATTAATTTCATATAATTTGTGTAATCATGTTATTATTATTATTTTGTATTTGTTTTCGTTACATTATTTTCTTGGTATTTTATTGCTAAAATGCCAACAAAAAGTTGTTCTAAACTGTTCTAAATAGTGAAACTCACGGGGAGCTTTTGGTTCGTTTACGGGAATATTTCGAATGCGAACATCAATATGACGGACCTTTGTTTCTGAGTTGTTGACGCGCTTCGTATTAAAGTTATTTTGACAAGAATCAGCAAAATAAAATTGGACATTTGTTATTAATATAATAGATTAATAATGAATCTCTTGGATTGATTCCTTTTTTTTTTTACCTAGCTAATGCTGTTGACCGATAGGGCCTTAACAGTTTTACCGTAACTTTGTGGGCGAGTGCTGAAGGATTAAGTCAGCGATTCTGATTCTGATAACATTGTAGATACTCAATTAAAGTGTATACAAATAACTCAATAATCAAATTATGTTTAAAATGTTATTTTATTAATAATAAAGTCTGCTTATGCCATACGCACTTTTAACTACCCATTTCATCGATAATTTCGCAGCTCTAGTCACATTCGTTTGAGAGCTGTCATTTTAATCAAGCTAGATTTTACAGACAATAGGATACCATTTTTATATATGTGTGCCTTTTAATTAATTGCCATGGAAAGTATTTAAGTATTTACCTAGCGTATTTTCTAAAGTGTAACCATTCTTAAATTTATATATGCACGCGTGTTTGGAAGGTTCCAGAAGGTATAATGGGATGATTTATAGGTGCCAGTGAGATGTTAATGGCGGAGGCTGCGTCACGTGCTGCAGCACGAACAGCTGGTAAGGAGGCAGCGGCAGCTGAAGCTTTCGCTGTAGCCCTACGTCGTTTGCCGTCTGCGGTCGCTGATAACGCCGGTTATGATAGCGCCGATCTTATAGCTCGCCTCCGAGCCCATCACGCCCAGGGCGAAAATACCATGGGACTCGGTATGTGGTACATTTGAAAACATTCCTATAAAAAAAATCACTTCTTTTTAACGAGACTACAAAAAAGAGGAGGTTATTCATTCGTGTTTTTGTTTATGTTACTCGATTTCTCCGTCATTTGTGGACCGATTTGCAAATTAGTATTTTTTTTTTGATCGAAGGAGTACACTTTCGAGTTAGTCCCATTTCCACCAGATCAGGATCTGATCATTGAAACTCAGATAAATTGAGAAAAATCCCTCGAATATTATAACAGACACGTGTTTCATATAATCGTTTCCAAAGCTATGACGTAGCCTTCCCAGCTATACCTAAAAGTACATACTTAAACTAAAAAGTAGAAAAAAAACATTTTTAATAAAAAACAAACTCGATTTCAAAAGAATAAACTATAAAATTGCAGTAAAAAGCCAACAAATGATTACTGTATTAATCTGGTTCGTTAATTTTGGAGTCAGTGACAGCTGGAGTTAACCAATGTACTCATTTACAAATGAAAATTACTGCCTAAACTTTATCACTATTACATATAAGCTAAATAAAGGACTAAGTTGGTTTTCGAAAACAAATAAGCAAAATTGAATATAATTAACGACGTACATTTACACCACTTTGTTGTCCATAATCTGGCACCGATTTCAAAATTAACGAAGCAGATTGATAAAGTAATTATTTATTGACTTTTTATTGCATTTTTATTGTGTTTTCTTTTGATGTCGGTTTTGTTTTTAAGTAGTTTTTTTTTGTTGTAATTATTACAATTGTGATTACACACTATACACAATATGACATATCTTTAGTATTTAATTTATTGAAAAAAAAAAACATATACTGAATAAAATATTTATTTCGCCATATAAAATTCTGAGATACACGAGTGTTTAAAGATTTTGGTGGGGATTATAAGGAGATACCTCGTGTCTTTTCCCCACAAAACGAATGTTAGTATAAAACTTGTAGGTAGTACGTATAGTGTGACGTCATGCTATACCATAGTGCACTCTCTGTCTTGGATGAAATTAAAATGATTATAAGTGCTTGGTTTTTTGTTTTTAGTGATGAGTCCAATTCTTGTTCTATTTTTTAATGTGACAATAAAAAATAAACATTCAAACATTTTTATTCTACAATTCTCTAACACAATATAATTTTTTTTTACTAGAAGTATGTAGAGAGATTGTCTGACATCTCAGAATGCTCCACGTTATTATTCCCCATAACACTACACATAGATTACGTAAGCGTAATCATAATTTTGAAAAAAAAAATCTAATTCGTAATTATCTTTCAGACGCCCCTGCCCCCATTAATATTAACGTAATACTTGAATGGTCCCTCATGACTCTATCAAATAACGATAACATAGTTTAAATAAATTAAATATTACAACTATTCGTTTTTTTTTGTTTCTTATTCAATTTTTAGCGACTTTTATTCCAAACAACTCAACACAGGATAAAAATATCCTAATGAGATGCTATTTTTTTTTATTATTACTGTTTTTTTTTTTACTGTTGTTATGTCATTTGATCAGATATGCAGAACGGTCGCGTGGGCGATATGAAGAAGCTAGGTATTACTGAATCGTATGTCGTGAAGCGGCAAGTGCTCTTATCAGCTTCGGAGGCCGCGGAGATGATTCTCCGAGTAGACAATATATTGAAGGCAGCACCTCGCAGACGCGGACCGGACCGCCGTCCGTGCTAACCATCGTAACGGACCAATAATAAAATATAAATAATAAGATAATAGGATAAGACATTTATATTTTCCCCCAGTGTGTTTACATTTAATTAATAAAAATATGTTTACAGTCCTACAAACTTATCCAGCACAGTGATGTCGTCGTTGTGATTACTAGTAAACCCTCAAATACATTGGTTAAACTTGACAATGGGAAAACAATTAAAACTGGCATAAATGCAATTTCGCACTGGGATATTTTTTTATAAAGTGGGTGTGTTAGCTCTTCAAATTACTAATGCGCTTGGACGCCATTTTGATGACGTAATCTCGTTACATTAAACATCCAGTAACTAAAGTTACTATAATCTTAAAAGATTATAGGAATGTTAAAAGGATGTCATAAAGTTAATATATACTTAATACCATCTTAGTACAATAATAAATTAATCAATGAAAATAAACTAATAAATCCAAATTAACCATTACAATTTATTGTTGTCTGTTTTTTTTTTTAATTTACGGATGACATCACGTGGACTTTCGTGTGGTAAGTTTCCAGCGCATTAGGAATAACCTAGGATTATACTCATACACATTCAATGGTTTTGCCGATGATACAATAAGGGCAAAATGTTAATTTATTATAAAGAAAAACAAAAAAAAAAAAACCGATGCAGCAATAACCCAACGCGAGGAATGACATTTAAAAATGGCGTCTTTAGTTCCTCTTTTGGCCACCGTGCCCGTTAAGTTTGTAGCTCTATAAATAACATTCAAGTTGAGTGAAATAAATTTGAAAATACTAAGAATATAAAGTTTAAAATCGTCTCCTATTTCTAATTATTTATGTTTACTTTCATGCTTTACTAAAATAATTTTGTCATTGTTATATTAGGGCAGTTTATTAGTGTCCGGGTCACAAGTGACGTGTTTAGTTTATAATTTTTCCCTCATAGTAATGCTAGCAGGCACCATAACGTTCGAGTTAGTTTCATTTACATAGCTTTTAGTTGTATCGGCCGATGCTGCCTTTAACTTTGATGTATTAACATTTACTATTTAATAAACACCTATAAAAAGTACTTGATTTTTATTTACTTGTTTGCTTTTAATTTGAATTAGCTGTTGGTATGGATCCGTCCATGTATTACGTAAGCAATGCTTACTTATTTGTTTTTTAATCACTTAGCAGATTTTGTTAAAATTCTGCCTAGCTCTAACATTAACAATAGGGGAAGAGGAAATATAAGAGCTTGCATTATTGCTTACGAGGAGTTAAAAATATTTAAGATTCAGTTTACGTAATACTTGAAAGAACCCTATGAATGTCTTTCTTTCACCCAAACTTCATATAAGTTCTGTGGAATGAATCCTAGCTTTATTTTTATAATTTATAACGGATTGAATAGAAGTTTTTTAGACCCGTTTGTATTATAAATCTTCAGTGCTCCAACAAACTGGTGGACTTTTATTAAATATTTTAAGGTGAGTTGTGAGATCTGTATTTTTTGCGTATGCTTCACTGCGTGATCGAATCAAGATCCGGAAAAGAACCAAAGTAAACGACATTGCCCGAAGAATTGCCAAATTGAAGTGACTATGGGCTTGGGGACATTGCTGGTACAACCGATGCTTGATGGGGCCAACGGATTCTCGGGTGGTTATCACGTACCGAAAGACAGCCTGGTGAAGATCGCGGTAATGCACCGGATGCGTCGTGTCGTAGAGATCTTTTGGAAAGACTTGTGTCCAGCAGTGCACATTTATCAGTTGACTGGATAGATGCCCCGTGTTATTATTTTCAATTCACTTCTTTTGTGAACAATTACCCGAATTACAACTACATAAAAACAAACTACACGACAATCCAAAATCGAGCTTGTAAGAGGCGATATTCAATGTGTGGCATCTTTTGCTATGGATGAAGTGTCATTATCGCGCTTAATGTAAGAATTTGACCCGTTTGGGCGCGTCTTAGACTGCAGTCAGAAAGAGACCTGGTTAATTACTTCGCTCCATACAGTACACTTTTATCGTGATATTGATGGTGATGGTTGAATATAACAAAAAACATTTACCCATACATGTTTTAAGTGTTAATATCCGTCTGCCTGTTAATTGGCTTGTAACTTGTTATCCACTGAACTGAAATCCGATTCATTGGACAGTTTTACAGGCAAGTGTTTCGAATATGCAAGAAATATCTTTGCTTTGTGTTAGTACCAAAAATAATTGGACCTGTACACAAAAGTAGTCCTTTCTTTTTTACAATTATTATTTTAAAACCATTTTACACATTGAATGATTTTGCGGAATAAAAAATATGATACGCAAGCGGAGCCGAGAGAACAGCTAGTCTCAAATATAATTTAAACATAGAACTACATATTTAATGTAAATCACGTATTACTAACAAATAAATAATATCGTTTTATTAATAACTAGCTGCGCCCGCGACTTCGTTCGTGTATAATTCAGATAAATATATTCAAATAGTCTATATTCTCCGTCTAGATGCAATCTCTCATTACCAATATATTCTCTACGTCCCGTCCCTTCACACGTGGTGGAGGTTAAGCCGGCCAGAGCAGGCCATATCCCAGACAAAAGGTCAGTGCCCCAGGCCTTTTTTTTTTTTTTTTTTTTTTTTGACCTAGCTAATGCTGTTGACCGGAAGGGCCTTTACAGCTTCACCGAACTTTGGGGGCGAGTGCTGAAGGCACTCAGCCGCAAAAAGGTGACTAGCTCAAGGGCTACCAAAGTGGTACGAACCTCGGCTTGGCCGTCACCTGAGTTATTCAAAAACTCACTCGCGAGTTGCATCCTAGCTATCCCTACATTTTTTATATTAATATAAAAAAAAAAGGTTCCTTACAGGACCTATGTACCTTGCATGTTATGCATGAGTGTGTATGGAGTGTTGTGCGTGTAATTGCTCAATGCGTGGGCAGTGTTACTGTATCGCGCTGGCGGCGACGCTTCTCCCTTTGGTTTGGCAATGCGGCAGAGTCCAGACGCCACCGGTGCGGTGCCCGGACTGGGCCGCCTTCTGCGCTTAGCCCTCGCAGGACACCTGAGCTGATACTGTGCACCCTATTCTTGCCCTAATAGGCTTGAATGCTATGCTAGGCCTGAATGAAAGATATGCGTAAATGCTATAGATTTTGTTTCTTGATTTCATACCATTTAAGCAGCGCAAACTATTATATATAATTATTACCTACTTGAGTCACATTAATTGTTGAAAATATATATTTACCAAAATAAAAAGTAGCCTATATATAATATACCTTTCTAACGATTAAAGAATTTTCAAAATCGGATCGAGTTTTTGCGCGATTGGCGAACAAAATTAATAAACGGTCAGACTGAAAAAATATTTTAAAACTATATAGATGTGTCCTGTAGTAGAATCTAAAGCCCTGCATAGTTTTTTTTCTCTAATATCTTCAATGTACAGACATTGTTCATTGTCCAGTATCGATGTCCTTGTAATGTTTGAAAACAGTCCAATTTATTAAAAATAAAGAAAACGCCATCTATGAATAATCGTCACAATTGCACATTTATGAAAAATCGTCAGAATTACACACATATATAAATGCAAATAATTTATATAGGTTTGATTTAGTTTTATTTCAGCTCATTTCACTATTCATTTATAATACTGAGACTCGAAAACGAAGAGCGGCAACGTCGCATGCAACCAACCGTGAGCTGGCAACGTGGGCTTATTTTAGCTCAATAGGCAAATTGGAGACTAGCGCCATCTAATTATTTTTTGCGCATCATTAAGATTCTGACGTCGTTATAGACCTTTCCAATTTGAAAAATTCAATGATACCTTTCATTTTTAATAGGTAGTCATTTATCGTATTAAGATTCGGTTTATGAAAGTCTCCAATAATTTTACACCTATTTTTCAACTTTGTCGACATGGTATTATTGTTGAAGTAAACTTTCTTTAGAATCATTGATGGAATGAAACTCGATGAAACGGAAATGCTTCATTACAAATAGACAAACATATACATCAATAGGATTTAGTCTACTTATTAGATGTTATGTTTCTAATTTAACTGATTGATAATTTCCTAGTAAAATGCTAAGTTGTAACGTTTAGGTACTACACAAAGTCCACCCCGATTATAATTTTCAAAAAATATTGAATGTACATATTTGGCCTAGTTACAGTTTTATTATATGTATAGATTTGACTCACGATGGATGGAAATAGTTTGACCAAGATATAGAAAAAAACGAGAACAATTACATGTTCAGTATGGTTCATTACCTTGCAATTTATTTAATACTAGCTATGTGCCCGCGGCTGCGTCCACGTTTTATATGTTCTTCACTGCGTTTTTAATTTTTTTGTAGGGAACCCTAATTATTTTCTTAAACATTTTTTAGTACTAACATAAATGAAATATATTTATCATAAATTTAAGCACTTGTCAGTAGTACAACTGTGCATTGAATCCAATTTTGTTTAATTTTTTATGATTTTTTTTTTTACGCGGAACCCTAGTTATTTTCGAAAATTAAATGTACCTTAAGTTACCCGCAGTAAATTCAGCTATATACCAAAAAAATTTCATCATAATCCGTAATACCGTTCCGGAGATTACCCGAAACAAACAGACAGATACAAAAATTAAAAAAGTTGTATTTTTGGTATAGGTATGATATATCCATTCACACCTGTTTACTAAAAAAATATTTTTGACATTACAAACAGACACTTCAATTATATTTATTATTATTATTATAGATAATAATTTGAATTTGTTTTAAAATGCATGACAATTTGACAAACTTATTTAGATGTTTGTGCTGTAAATGACATATGATGATGATGATGATGATAAGTATGATGTAGATGATGATGTATTAAATAATGAAACGATCTGGCGGAATAAATCGTCTCTGAAAACTCTTTTCCAAAAATTCCTTTTCGAAGTTACCAAAGTTTCTAATGTTAATTAACGCACATGAAGTCACGAGCGGTTACTATTTACAAATACACCTATAAACTTTACCTAACCTACCTATTCTTAGGTAGATCATTACATGGTGGGCTGGAGTGTGGCTCGGGTTTGTGCGCTTGGAGCAAAGCCCTTGCGATGCTTCAAGTGCATGGGCCTGGGACACACTCGAGCACTGTGCTCGGCGGTGGTGGAAAGAGGGTTGCAGTGTTTCCGCTGCGGAGTTCAGGGCCATAAGGCAGTGGACTGCGCAGTGGAAACACCGAAGTGTGCCGTGTGTGCGGATGCGGGGAGGGAGGACCGACATCACATGGGGGGGGGGGGTGTTCTGGTGTTGTGGTGGGTTGTGTGCGGTAGGTAGTTGTGGTGGGGGTTGAGTTTGTGGAGGGGTGTTTTTTCTCTCTCTTTCTTCTTTTCTTAGGTATCCCTCTCCTAGCTATGTCTTGCTAGGCAAGGCGAGTATAGGAGAGGGACCTATCTTCTAGTAGGCGGGTTCTTTTCCCTTTTCTCTTGGCCCGCCTCCGTTCTGTCCCTTTCTTCCCTTTTGGTTTTATGGGGGTAGGAAATATATCCTGCCTCCGGAATGTTGACCGATGGGTCATGCCTCCCTTCGGGGGGGTGGGTTAAGAGGTGGGGTTGAGAAATATTCTCCCCCATCCCCATTGGGCCATTGCACGACGAGGCCCGGTGGGTTCGCTGCAGGGGGCGACGCGGCGACATGCCTGCAACCCCGTATCGCCCCCATCCCAAATGCAGCAGCGGACGGCCCCGGAGTGTTTTAGTGGGTATTTCCGGGCGCTTAGCGCCCGGGCGAGTGCCACACTGGCGCGGAGCTCGTCACTCCGTGCCCCCTTACTTATTGTATTGGGGGACTTCGGTCTCACTAATACAATGGATAAGGGTAGTGCGTAAATGCATTTCCCCCCGTCAAATAAAAAAAAAAGGTAGATCATTACATCTTTGGAATGTCTTAGTAACATAAATTTTGAATGCCCTTGAATTAGGGAATTGACAGTAGCCCGATTCATGTTAAACAAACCTTTACATAGAAATGTATGTATGTGTACCTACTTTCATTGGAATCCAAAATGAATTTTCGAATGGTATAAATAATGATATATTGTAATAAAATATGTGTAACTATATTTATTATTTGGACCCTGCTGTCTTATAAACTTTCTCGCAAACGAAATTGAATTCTTTTTCACGGGAAATTTTCGGCTATCGCTCAACCCGGACAGTAATGGAATTTTCCTTTATTATTTGATTTACCTGCTCCTTCAATTTTATGTTGGTGCAATAGTATTTGTTATCCACTGGAGTTTGAACCTTTTCGGGTCCCCATTTCGTCACTTAAATACGTTTATATGTAGAGATATAACTTAATAAAAAAATATCGTCGTCGATATATTAGAGCTAGCGGTACTACTCTATTGGAACTGCAATCGAAGACATTTGCTTTCTCCTTGATTAAATCTATAAGTCATCGCATTTTTTAATTTCTGCAGAACTTCAAACACCTTATGTTTTCACATAGTGATAAATTTCATGTTCTACAGAAATGGGTTCAGTCTAAATTACCAAGTTTTTTATCGATTTCGTTAATCTCTACTGATTAGTTATACTTGTGAAATTTCGCTATCCATCGCGTAGGCTGTTAATCTAGTGTACTGGAGATGCAATAGATTTGAAATAGTAGACTTAATTCCAATAGTCCATGTCACGCATTTTCCTATGTACATATTTCATTTTGCCTTGTAAAACAAAACAGTTAAAAGGATTACTGTTTTGTCGCAAGACATGTCCTAATAGAGCCTGACATTATGACTTTAAATTAATATTGTTATTTTTTTTTCACGTGCTATTGTTATAGCAACTTGATTATTTAGAATATCAACCTTTATGTTTCATAGTCTACGATTGTAGAAAAATTCGCTTTGACATCAGATCGATTAATCTAGAAGTTTGAAGTCTAGATTGCATGATAACGATAGTTTAAATAGCAATACAACACTAAACCTATCTGTTGTTAAAAAAATGTTCTTAAACTGAATGTACAGTATAATGAAGTACCTAAAAAAAACCGTGACATGCTTACCAATGGAACAACTATCGATTATTTTGGAGTTTCTTCATCTTAAACTGATACGATAGAAATGTGATAAACGAATATTGAACAGGATAGACATTGAAATATCGGAGTGACAATAGGAAGTAATTTACAAGTGAGTTTAACTTACCTGAGTACAAATGTCAATGTGGTTCCGCTAAAACGGCTTATAACATAAAAAACATATTTACAAAAAAAACCAGATTGAGTTGCTTGCCAGTCCGCCTCTAATGGGTTGTTTTGTGATAGATTGTTGAGGGCAAAAAAATTTTTTTTACACTGTATAGGTTCAGTGCTTTTACTACAATCTCACCTGATGTTAAGTAACGATGTGGTTCAGGATGGTAAACACACTAAGCCTACTCAGGTAGGTTCTCAAGTGATGCTGCCGAAACACACCTATTGGTATTTGGCGACAGGTTCTTAAACTTGAGAGTGTTAGCTACCAGGTGGGCATTATTATAAAATACCTTATCACCATGGTATGGTTTCTGCACGATGTTTTCCTTCACTGAAAGCTCAGGCTGATTTTAGAGTTGGATAGTTGGGATCGAGCGTGCGTAAGCGTTCAATGACGCGGTATCCGATCGCACTACCAACTGCGCCATCATCGCTTCCAAATACAGTATTTTTTACTTTGGTTTTGTAAGTGCGATGAAATGTGTATGTATCTTTCATTAGGTATAATAAATTATGTTTTAATTACTTACGGGCGTAACATCGACATTATTAAATCAGTATAGACTATAGAGTCAATATAGGCGTTTAAGGGATATTTTATAAACTTGTAAGATTGTAAATCGTTCTCTTATAATTACCACCTGTCTTTTCTGATAAAGTTTGTTTTTGATATAAGTTCTACAGACTTCGAAACAATCATTTAACCGCATACAAATAGTTCGTGAACATGCGATTGTTGTTTCTGGAAAAGGTAATTCAAATATTGCTATAATTATGGGCCATTTCGTTTCCACTGAGGTTAATAATGAAGCGCAATTCCACGAGTTTTCAACAAAATATTTAATTCTCCAATCGCATCTGTTTACAGTTGTAGAATTAAGCGAAGTTATAAAATGAACTTAATCGTTTAGTAAACATATAGCTGCAGTACAGAAACAAAGTATAGGTAATAACCACGACCTTATGCGAGCTATAACTGTATAAATCGAAATCGTGTAAATCTGGGTATAATTTCGTAAATACACACAAAATAATTTTTATCTGAGGTTGAGGACTAAAAACAAAGGTTTAAAGAAAAATCTCGAATGAAATCTTTGTTAATCCGAAATATGTAAATCGTATCGTAAAGGATGTTTCGAAATATATCCTAAAACAATGGATTTGGTACAGATTATAATACTTTATTGGGCATGTATTTATTTCTTTAAACAGGTGTATTGCTTTGAATATATTATGTTTAAATAAATTATAAGCTATAAGTATACAATATAAACCACATAATATATAATATAACCATATAATACATTAACATAAGGTAAGAAATTATTTGCAACACATTTTTCATGGATCGCGTCTCATCGGTGTGTGAACGCGACATGAGACTGTCAGTTTCTTTCATTTTTAACTCCCAATCTCCTATTCTTATCTGGAGTAGGGTTACCAAATCCATGACTATGTAGTCTTGAACTAAAAAATAAAGCAGTCTTTACTTTTTAGCATGACCATAATTTGGTTTCATTTTGAACAAGACTCTTTCATGGCAAATGAATTCGTGGTTGTATCATTTTTACTAAAACTACAATTCCAAAAATAAAATATGTAACTCACAAGTTTTTTACAACTTTATATTTATAATATCAATAACTATAAATTCATAAGATATAAATGCTTACTTTTAAAATCGCTATAAAATCAACCACATGGTTGTGCGACAGTCATATACAAAGGCTACAATAGAATACTGGTCACATATTAATCGAAATCGAATATTTGTATACGCAATATTTGGAAAAGTTATGGAATGAATATGGTATATTGAAACTAAAAAGTGTTTTCCAAAGTTAAAAAGTCCAAATAAATCAGCGTGTCTTGGTACATCTATGTTAGAGACGACACTTTATATAAATGGTACATCGGGCGCCAGACAACTAAATTATTCAGCCTTACCTCCTGGTTTCGCTTCTTTACATGACAAGGAGAGGATTGCACAATAAAGTCGAATTTTTAGAGAGTAATCACGTACGCAACATATGAACTTAGAGTGGCTCGATGCGTCCTCTCTCGACGTTTATTTTATACAATAGCATTTCTATTTTCATTGTAAAACGATGTTTTTGTAGCGGGGTTATATACCTACAGTTGAAGTCACACTTTTGTTATATTAGATATAATTAAATGACCGTAATACGTATATTATTACAATCTAATTGGTTTATTTGTGATTATACCTATATGTATCAGGATAAAGATAAACTATACCAAAAGGTCAAACTAAGGAAACATCTATTGGATATTCAAAGGTGAGAGAGTCAGCGAGTAAGAATGGTTTCAAATTTGCATATATTTGGATTGAACAAAAGCGGCTCACGTTGAAAAAAGCTTTAATATGTATAACATGCCTTGAGAAATGTACCTGTGGTACCATAATATACCAAAAAGTATATATTTTAAGGCATTTATAATCGTCAATTTCAAGCCCGTGCCTTCCTTCGGGATGAACCCATTATCCAATAGTAAGAAATTTAAGAAACAGGATGATAATGTTTTTTTAAATATTGAAAATCAAATCAGACCTCGACAAATCGACCTATAGTAGCAACAGTGATAGAAACGTTCTGATTTCTGGAGGAAAAAGTGTTTGTCATTTTATATCTTGGGTACTTATGCGTAACATTAAATTGTACCATTTCTAAGTCAATAGGGTTCTCAAACTATGAATCTATTTTTTTTAAACTTAGCTAATGCTGTTGACCGGAAATGCCTTTACAGCTTCACCGACCTTTGGGGGCGAGTGTTGAAGGCACTCAGCCGCAAAAAGGTAACTAGTACAAGGGTTCGAACCTCGGCTTGGCCGCTACCTATATTAACTATGAATCATCATAACCTCCAATGATATATACTTTTTATATACTGGACACAGGACACGACTGCTATAGCATATTTATACTGAGGATAAATAGGATCCTGTGATAGAAGCACCCAAATTTCCAAATCTTACTTACACACATATTGCTTCGCTACGCGTTACTATATTATTCTTATTATGTTTTCAATTTGAAGTAATTTTTTTATTAAATAATCTATATACAAACTGCCATCTGTTAGACTTTAGAAAACGCTAGATAAATAATAACATTCGTCGCATTTAATTAAAAGGCAGACGTGTAAAAACACGGTATCCTGATGAATATTTTTTCCTAATAATGAAGAATGTTTGCAGTTGCTCAAACGTTTTGAATACTACTACGCGGAAGTTTAATAATGTGAAAAAATACACCGCAATGTAATTGCGACCCGGAATGAAATTACATATTCCTCAACCCCCGGTGCTGTGACATCGTTTTTATACTTTTATAGTTTGCTTCCATCACGTAAGTCATAATTATTATTGTGTTTGAAATTAGCGTTTTAGTGTTATGAATGACTTTATTACAGACTAGCCGTGTGCACGCCGCTGCGACCGTGTTTCACTACATTTTAATTTTATTTGTATGGTACTCTAATTAATTAATTCATATTTTTGTTTAGTACTAAGATCAAGTACAAATATTTCTCATAAAAACAAACTGTGCATTGAATCGGATTTTATTTAATTGTTTATGAGTTTTAATTTTTTTTAAGCGGATCACTAATTATTTCGAAAATCAAAAGTTATGCGCAATAACTTCAGCTATTTACCAAAAAAAGTCCCGTCAAAACCTGTCTAGACGTTCCGGAGATTACCCGAAACAAATAGACAGACAAACATTTTTAAAATTGTTTTTTTTTTAGTATAGGAATTATACATGTATACATTCATATGTCTTTCAAGCTTTCAAGGTTCTTCAAGTCGAGAGCTACAGAAATGCTGCAGTTCTAAAAACATATAACTTATTACATGATTTAGTATGTATTTAATATTTTAAATATGTTTACATGTTCTCGAGTTAAAAGTCCAGTAATGGAGAGATAAATGGGGATGTGTTGTCCTTTATAACATGTTAGAAATAAGGAATGTAACGATGGACTACTTTGCTTTGTGATTATTTATGCAACTACGTAAGTTTTAATTTAGAATAAAATAATCTATTCTTTCATTTTATGTATTCAGTAAAGATATTTGCTAGAAACTAAATGACGAGTTAATTGTGTAAAATGATAGAAAGACTAATTTAAAAGTTGATAGAATTATGTTCCTGACAAAAGTTCCAAGTAAATCTAATGAACTTATTGCGTTTGATTAATAATTTTTTTACATATTGTTTTAGTGGAAAAATTGAGTTTAATTATGTTTGTTTAATGTTAACATATTTTTTTTTGTAGTCACATATACTGAGTTTTTACAAATACCTAAACTTGTACGATTTTAAAATATAACAAAAATCTTTAAAATGAATGGTTAATTTCACTGTATCATTTCGAGCAGAGTAATCTCTTTTTAAGGTAAAAATTTGTAAGTTTCTCCAACGTATCTTTCTATCTTCTTAGTGATGTTATGAAAAGGGATTAGATTTCACGAAGTAGATACTAAACCTAAGCTTCTTATTAATTTAATTAAGAACAAGATAGATAAAATCGATTTCGAAACAACTCACATAATACCCGATATTCGTTGGGTTCCATACGTATTGTGTGACTGCGTGAAGTTACAACAAGTTTCGTCGTAATGGACTTCTTTCATTCTCGTTTATCTTTCTTAAACACTGGAATTGGCTTGGGATTAACGGGATAATTACGTAGCCTATTTTGTTGGTAAATAAGGTAGCATCTTATTTATCTTTCGGTATTCTTAGAGTTCCATTTGTATTTTTAAGACGTAAAAAGTTTCGTGTTGATTATATTCATATAAAAATGATAATTAATATGATATTATAAAATATATAATACTTAATATAGTTTGTATGTATTAAACATGGCTTTACTTTATTAAATATTAATATAAGTAAAATATTGAGATTATTTTAAGATTTTTTTTTGTATTTTCATTTTATAATTATTGTAGTTTATGAAACTTTGCATTATCTATTAGAAATAGAATGAGTTCATAGGTACTTAGATAAAATTGTTTTATCTCTTTGGGTGAAATATAAATACACATTCTGAAATTGAAAACAGGTGTAAGACAAACTTCTATTTAGCATATTATTATTAAATTAAGTAAAGTATTAATTTCGTTTCATATTAAATTGAAACAACCAAAACATAAATTATTAACAATCTATATTCGATACTAATTCGTGTCAGCATCGATATTCCGATTAGTGGGAGAGTAAGCTCTAATTGGCCCAGTTCGTGCTGGTTTGGATCGCAACACTAAAATAGAGATTTGTGAGGGATTAATCTCTGTTGATACCACATTGGATCCCCCAAATGTATACCTTCATGTAAATAGGTCAATGACGTTTGGCTCAGATACAACGCTCTATTGTTTACATATTTTGCAGAATCTAGTTTCGCTTTTGAAATAGGTACAACATTACCCATTTTATTGATTTCATATTTTGTAAAAAAAAAAGTCAAAGCGATGATGGTTTAGTGGCATTATAGCCGGATACAGCGTCGACGGGTGTAGGTTCGAATTCATCTATCCTGTTTCTATAGTTCCAAGCTTTGCCGAAGAAAATATTTTGAGGATACCTAGCATGATGGTAAGGTTTTTTCAAACGCTCACTTGCTTAGCTGTCACCCTTTAGTTTTAGAATGTATCGTCAAATACCTAAAGATATGTTCCCGTAGTTATCACTTGAGAGTTATACTTCCAGTAGGTTTACCGTGTTTACAATCTAGGGTCATATCGTTCCTTAACGTTAGGTGAAATTATTTTAGTTTGATAAAATGGTAATACAGTGCCTGATTGTAAGTACAGAACAGTCTACAGATAATAATGACTGCCAAGAGATAGATTCAACTAATTGGTAGTTGGTCTGCTAAAATGCTTCTCCACAACTTGGTAGAAGAAACTAACCTTAAAAATGACTGACTGTGAAACAATTATAAATCAAAATTGTATTGGTATGAATGAAAATTTGCGAACTTGCTTGTTCATACTAAACTGTAAAAGTAATATAATTAAACACTTCAGTTACATTCAATGTTACATTATAAAATTTAATACTTTGTTTTTTTTTTTTTTAATATATAGCTTATAACTTCTGTACAAATACAGGCAAACATCTTTAACATAAAGTGTCGTTGTGGGGAAAAGATACGACTGTTCTACGCACACGGCTCAATCAAATTTCAAAATCAATTTATGCGCATATATCGCATTCAAGGTAAATTATTAAAATTTCTACCGATATTTTTACTTGATAAAATGTTTACCTTAAGAGTTAAGACCAGCGGCAGTTAAAAAAATATTCCATAGAAGCCTTCCTTCGGTTATAGAAATGTATACGCAAGTATACATTTGTAAGGTATCTTATAATGTAAGGTTTTTTTTACCAATGCCATCGTTTTTATTATAACTAAGTAGAAAATTGTTTGAAATAATATATACTATAATAGTATAATCGGCTCTGTTTCACTGTGTAAATTACGAAAAGCAAAATATTGCTAGTAATTGTACTGCTTCATATTGAACAAATCATACATACATAGAAATTTTAAAATTGACATACGTCATCATCACACACAAACCGAATTTGGAAACAAAATAATATAGCTAAGTAATATTGTTTTAGTTAGTAAGTGGTGCGGGACCTCTGGCTGACACTTTTGGCAGCTGTTCTGTGCATGATATATGGTAATGTCACGTAAGAGATTATTTCTTGGCACTGGAACGAGTTCCCGGATTCATGCAATTGTTTCCTTTACTATTTTGCATGTGTTGTGTTACTGGCTACTGAAGGCAAATGAGGACAAAAAACATTTTATTCTAATAACGCCTCTTTGTCAAATTTGTCACTTATAAGTGCTTAGCTATAAATTTGAAAATTTAGGTTAGTCCAGACGGTTATTTGAAAAGACCCAACCAACAAGCAATGATTTTATCATTTCTTCACTGATTACCTACTTAGATTAATAATTGTAAGATTCGAACTCACATCAGTTGGCGCCACATTAGAAACCACCGAACCCTGATTGCTTCAAAACAGACATAAAGATTAACTTGTAATAGAGATTATCACAGTGATAAGTTATTATTCGTTTGTTATAATGTCTCTAAAAACCGTTATCTACGAGAACTCTTTATTAATGAGTCAATGAGAAATATTTCAAAAGATTAAATTGTATGTTTTAATTATTCTTTATCTTTTAATTCAATTTGGCACACGCACGGACGCGCGACTTTTCACATACCATTTACACACTACTAATGTCCTACACTATCGCAGATACGCAATATTACCATTTCCTTTATTTTAATTTGTATTTTAGATTTAAAAAGGGTCAAAAAATCTGTGCGGTCTAATGAGAAATAAGCATATAACACAATACAGGAATTCAAATGTTCGAAATTCGAATTCATGAACGCTCTATAATAAACATCTTATAAAAAATTGCTGTAACAAGTAAAAATTTAAAATGTATTACTTTTTTATTGGTGAAGTTAATAGGTCAGTACAGACGTACTTTACCGCTTTTGACATACGACTCAATTATAATTCATAACCTGAAAATAAATTATGTGTATATGTTTAACTCTTATATGTATAACTCTTCAAATATAACTTAAAACTTTTAAAAGGGAATAGTTCTATAAGCTTCAAGTTTTCTATCAATTGAATTTACTAACTTTAAATTGTGTTAGCTGTTTCATGCGGTACCTACTATTGTTATAAAAGAAAATAGACAAATATGTTAGTCTACGTATCGAGTTTATAATTTGTGATCTATCTATTTATTTTGATAGTCTGTGTTTTATGAAATTATTACTTATTGAATGTATGTGGTAATGAATAATTGCTGTGTATAAAGTTTTTCATTTTTATATTAGTTTCAAACGTGCAAAAATATAAACAGTGAATTTACTAGATACAACCTAAAAATGATTAAATAAAGTTCAATTTATAAAAGGTTGTAAATCAGTTATTATTTATAGAAAACATGTTAGCTGCCTTTTTTTTTTACAAAAGTACTTATAAGTTTTTACCAATTTTAATTTAAATCCACTGGTATTTATACATAATTTTTGGTTTTATGTAAATTTGTTGTAATAGTTTAAAAACATATATGACGTCTTTCACGGTTCGGCACCGTTGTCCATGTTAAGGACGGCGTGTCCCTGTTTACAGGAAGAGTTTAGCAATATTTTATTATAAACTATAATAAAACTAGACATGGGGACTGCTGATAGACATATAAACTCGAAACTTTGAAAAAAACTGTTTTATGTTTACATTTCATGATTTGTTAGTTAAAATTATTATCACAAACTAACTAAATGTTTCGCCTTGTTTGGACATTTGTCTGGTTTTTACATCTATTGGAGCTCAGAGAAACAATTTGGTACATTGAAATGTTACAATGAATAGTTTATTGATAATCAAAACATACAATAGACTTCGTAAGTATACATTTTATTATTTATCTATGAGCGCCATCTTATACTTGATATACTGTAGCATGTTAACGGCTAATGTCATTGGTAGCGCGAATCTATATGTTTTCCCCCCTACCGAGAATCAACGCCGCTAAAGAAGTTTTCTCTTCAATAATCTGCAATTAGTAAGTCGAAATAATTCTCCATAAATAAAAACATTCTATGCAGATGTAAATAAAAGTTTACGAAAATAAATCTCATCAAAATGATTATTTTACTTTTACGCATTGTATTTTTACGCTCTATCGAACAATTTGTTAATAATCACAATGAAAGGCGAAGTTTGTACTTACTTCGGAATAAAGCTTTTCCTTCATATTGCCAACCTATATCTATTAGACAAAAAGGACATAAGGATATTTTATTCTCGCAAACAAAGCATCGCTATGGGGGAAAATCAAAAGTTTCTTTCATTTTCTACCGCTTGAGGAAATTTTCTTTTAGTTGAACGGGAAAGGTATCGTCGTAAACTAAAAACACAAAGGTTTTATGAGCTACATTAACTTAATGGATGTGATCAGACATACTATCGTGGAATTGGTTAAGTTATATTTATCATAATGGATAGTTTGCTAAATAAAATTTGGTACTTTTACTTTATTTCTGGATTATATAACATATAAATAATAGAACGATTTTAGCTAATATCATGCAATATTTTTGTTTCAATAGGATATCTATCTGATCTTTTTGTAAAAAAAAAACATACAGGAAGTCAAAACTAAACGTGTCTCGATGCCAAATGATAATCTTATAAATCGTAGCTTGGGAGTTGAATTATTATAAAATTATGTTCTGGTTATGTGGTGTTATTGATTCAATGTTTATTTGAAAATATGTAAAAGAGTGACAAAATAAACAATTTTAATGAAATATGTAGTTATTTATGTAGGTATATTAAGTTTGAACTGTATTAACAAATATAAGGTATACGTAAAAATTGTAAAAATCTGTCCTACACCATTTATTGTTTATTATAATTAAATTATTACCTAATAATTAATAATAAATTAGCCAAATTTGTATACATTTACTATTTTGATATGACAATAACATGCGTATTTAACCAGTATCTTTAATTAATTGATGTTATAAATGACAAATTACTTTGTAATTCAATTTACCGGAGTATTGTATCAGGATCTCATACGTATCAGATACGTATATATCGTAACCGCTCGAGTAGGTTTTACCCGTTCATAAATAATGCATCCGTTTAGTTTGAATTAAAATCGTGTCTGATTCCTACAGCAGTCATACATATATATGTGTTCTGAACCCCGAAACGTAGTATAGACGTAGGGCGGGACAGTCGGCCGGTTTTATTGGCGTCACTAATGAGTTGCTAATTCAATTTTACGGAGGCAGGCGTACGACTAGCAGAGCCGCACGCCGGCGGCATCGGCGGCGTCCAGGCGCGACGGACACCGAGCACCGTCGCATGGACATGAACCTGCTCGACTGCTATAGGGTTTATTTTCATAAGCTAAATAGCAAGCGGTATGTTATTAGTATCATGTCACTATTTTACTGATCAATCCTTACTCATTTTAATTCCAAATATATTACTCAAATATGTACAATAATAATTTGGTGTTTAATTTACAGGGTAAGAAATATATTTATTAATTTGACGATTACCCATAAAAATGAGACAATACGAAAACAATGGAAAGCTGGCGTCAACGCCAGGTTAGTGCTCAAGGGGTTTAAAACATTCGCATACTGAAAATAGTATTTCATTTGACAATGAAGATTCTGTGATACACAGGCTGATATATAGTGTACGCTTAACAGTGATTCCTAACCTTTTCTTCACGAGGGAACACTATGATTTCTTTGTATAACTCTTTGGTAGCTGGAACCAAGATGAACAAGAAAGATAAACTGAATCAATATCAAAACGAAAATGTTTAAAACTCAATTGCAATAAATGTTTATCAGAAAGTTATTTTTTTAATTTATGTGATTTTTGAGCTGGTATATTCTTCACAAGTTTGGTAATCCTAGGACTAATATTATTGCTGAAAGCTATTCCTCCGACACCGGCATTCTTTTACCAACCAAACTCACTATTCAGTGCACGACAATGCATATTCTGCAAAATTTAAATTCGTTTGCGGACCATAATTTGGCGCCTGCGGAGTACATGTTGGAATCAACTGCTCTAGGACAAAATGAAAACGCTTATAAATTAATTATTTTTGTTCTGAATTTAATTTGGTTTGTAGTGGTAAACATTATTTATGATCTATTTTTGTTAAAAAGAATCAGACAACATCCCTATTAGCAACATATCTCTTCTAGCTTACTCCTTATGTAGTTGAATACGAAATTTTATGCTTTTTATATATTTATTTTATTAACCTTAGTAAATACATGTCATATTGACTTTTAAACATAAATAAAACACAGTAAATTTCTAGACCTAGTTAGACCTATGTATATTTCAGTGGTGTATTTTTAAAATCAGTTAGTTCCCAACCTAAAATAAGCGTTTCAATACTCCAAGTTTAATATTATTAAGTTTTTTTAAATTTAATACTAAATATATTGATAGCAAAAACGGACTAAAATGATTATTATTTTCTAAAAATATCTATTTTACCTAAATGTAATAACCACATTTTCTTTAGAACTTGAAAATTTGTTAAAAACTAGCGTGATTTTATAAACATCAAAGAATGTATTGTAAGGTGACGCGAACATCATTACATAACGTAGGTAATGATATCTATATGAAAATCAATTTCCTATGACCTGATAGGCGCGAATCAAGGCGTTTCGCATCAAAAGAGAGAACACAGCAAAGCGTTAATTTTCTTAATGTATCTTGTTAAGGTATGGCTGGGATCGCATTCCTCTACTGAATAAATTAAGACGACATTAAGTGTTGAGACGCGATCGCTCTTATACCTGTCTCTAACGAACTTACTAATAATTTGATGTACGTGATCCTACGTCTGAGTAATTAACTCAGATATTCTATACATAAACGTGATGGAACATACATCATTATTTAGTGGATACATTACACGTCGATTAGATTATATAAATAACTGCCATTGAGATTTGTGTTAAACTCGTAAATTTAATAAACATATGATGAACATATGTCTCTGCCAATAACAGAGGAATTGCCATAATCGCCACGCTTGGCGATCGCAGTAGGTGTTTGTGGAGCTCAGAGGGGGTGCTGCTGCCCATTCTCTGATTTTTATCCCTTAGTCGTCTTTTACGACACCCACAGGAAGATACGAGTTGGTATTATTCTTAGCCAGTACCACACAGCACGTATAAAGCTACCTATACTTATAATAAAAGGCTAACGGAATAAAAGGTGAAACGGATTGAAGATATTTGAGAAGCAATGCTACACAGGGCTTCGACTACAGAACACATTTCGCTGGTTTTACAAACGTTTGTCTGCCTCTCTGTTACTGTTCCAGACACAAAATTACTGAATAAATTTTGATAAAATTTGGTAATGAAATAGATTGCGTTCAGAGGGTGAATATAGGCTGCAATTTGTCTGAATTCCACGCCGGTGTAACCGCGGGCACAGATAGTGTAAATAATGAAACTTTTTTTTAACTTCTCTGTTCTAATTTTACTTTAGAAATGTTTAAAGTTTTTAGTTCATAATTATACATTTACTAGTGTCACTAGTGAAAACTCGATAGAAATATAATTATAGAGAAAACTAAACGTGTGATTTTATTCAAGAGCGGGGCCGACTCGCCCTCGTCCATATTAGTAGAAGTAAGCAACACACTTACCTTCCATTTCCCTTGCTAACTTGAGCATTGTAACGCGTTAAATAATTCTGGTTATAATTAAACACTGTCTTATGAAGAATAAAAAATGACTATGTTATAATCAATGAGTGTGTGATATTAGTTGGTCTTAGCATTGCTGAAACTAGACTTTTCATAACACGTACGTTTTCAATACGCTACGGACAATTGATACTTAAGATTGTTTAAAGGCATTTAGGAATACAAATATGTATATCTAAATATGTTTATTTTAATTGATTTAATTAAGTAACATTAAATGGAAATATATTTTTCTGGACAAAGGTTAAAATAATGTTTTTGAGATAATGTACTTTTTGTCTAAAGTTCTAACGTTTATTTTCTAGGTTAACCCGTGTCGTGAGTGTGTCCCAAGTTAATGTTGCGTGTAAAATTATGGCCCAGTTCAACGAGTGCATGCGCTAACTTCGCGACGGCCACATGAGTAAGAGTATGCTAGAAATTCTTGACACGCAGAATTAATTCGGTTTGAACTCGCCATGTTTACTGTTTATTACTTAAATATAATTGTAAAAATGTACTATAGCATTGTAGTAACACTGTTTGACGTGGCGATTCAAAAATTGTAATTTAAGTCCCAGAATTCCCCTAACGTAATCCGAGACCAAATCAATGATCCTAGAGGATGCCAAATAAGACAAGGAGTATACTCGGAAGAAAATGAACAGAGCATTCAAAAGAAGAAAAAGGTGACGAGGATCTTCTAAAGAAGAGCAAACGGAAACACAAAAAAAATTGAAGGTTCTAACAAAGGGCAACAATGTTCTTCGTATGAAAGCAAGTTCATTTTAATTCCATTGGAACGAAAACCTTTGAGAGTATCTAAGTAAACTCATTTCATACATTAACTGATATTACCCAGAAGACGGGTGAATAACCGTCACCTAGTTTAGTATTAAATTCCAAATTTTATTCAATCCGTGTGTTATTAATTTGAAAATAGTTTTATAATGTATATCATATGCCTTTGGCTAAGAATAGTGCCACCCTATATCTTTCCCTGAGTGTTGTAAAAGGCGACAAAGGGATAATCCAGGATATGTGCAGCAGCATCCTCTGAGTACCACTAACAGCTGACTGCGATCGCCAACCCGCCTGCCAAACGTGGCGATAATGGCAATCCCTCCCTTATTGGGGGAGACCTATGCCCAGCAGTGGATGTTTATCGGTTGGCTGATGATGATGACAGTATTAACGTTGCATTTGCGGCTATATATAGTTAGATCATACAAACCTTATAAGGTCCCATCCGTAAATTTTTGGTCATATTGAACCTCACCCCCCACTTGTCAGCAATAGTAAGCATAGCTTTCCCCTTCTCAAGATTACTTAAAGCAGTGGTGTAATTTTGAATAATAAACGTAGGTTATTATTTAAGAATCGAAATATTGCTTACATAATTATCAACCAGGCTCTCAACGCCATGTCATCAAAAATAAACAAGGCATAAACACGCCCTCATAAATGCTTACGTAATAGTTGAAATCGCCCTGAAGATGTTGAAAGTAATTTTTATCCTCCTACAAAACGGTGTTAGGCGGTGTCTTTATTTTATACTTCGAAGGAAAAATGTTTGCAACAACAAAATAACGGCTAAGACCACATTTACTGTTTTTCTTTGCTTACTTTTTGAGTTTTCAAGAGCAACCCTTCAACTCGCTTGGACGTTAATTGCTCCGTGGGAACATTCACACCTGTACCTACTGTCTTTACTCACAAACTGTAACAAACAAAATAAGTGAATGGGATTAAAACATTACGATAGAATATGCTTTTATGTTATGACGTAACATTACGCATTTATCATAAAACGGAATTCAGTAACTAATTCGCATGCATATTAAAAAGGCAACGCGGCTTTCTCTTTAGTAGTGCTTGTTGTCTTAAAATTCGAAAACCACTGAATCGATTTACATGATTCAAACATGTACACGCAAGGAAAGCCGCCGGCACTTTTTATATATTTGTTTAAGAGGGCATGCGGTCGTAAATGTAGCTATTACAGAAATCTTTTGCTATTGCGTTGCGCCCCAAAGAAAGAATAGGAACAACTGCAGCTCGGGCTGATTAACCTATGCCAAATAGACGAAAACATCATTTCGTAGTACCCAGTTTCCTCCCCCACAACTGAACCGATTTTTAATTTTCTTTCAGTTTTAGAATAATAAAGACTTTGGCTATGCTTAGCGTTTTGCTTTTTTTTTTAATTTTGTCCATCAAATTTGTTTGACGAACGTCTGAAAATGACTGTCAAAATCGAGCATTATTTTCATTTTCTAAGCCTCCTAGTTCCTACAATAACTAATTAATGAAAAAAATTAAAATAAAAACGTACGGGAATGGCGGCGGTAGATATATATTATTTGTTATAAAAATATTTATCATAATGCTATTATCCAGGGATGACACAGGGGAATACGTTTGCATGGAATAAATGCCACTAGGATTACCTCTTAATATTAGGGGTTTAAAATATAAGTGACAGGATTGATTAAAAAAAATATAGTGTGTCTTTTTCGATCGCGTATCACTTGTGAAAGACCATCGAAGTGTTGTGTATGTACTTAGATAATTTAGAACTGACTTCGAAAGCATCAGTGAAATATTTCTCTCTTTCTTATTATTTCCCATACACTTTAATTGTAAACAATAAGCAAGGTATATCACGCATGATACAAAATAAAATAAAAAGAAAGAAGTACTACATGGTTGAGACTGAGATAATGCCAAAAACCCCTACAATATTCAGTGCTATCGGCCGTTGCATCCATATCTGCAATGTTTGCCTATCTAAGAATATACAAAGAGCCCATGAAAATAAACTAAATCTTCTCTATAAACTTTCGATATTTTCGGAGAGGTGTAAACAGGATGCCCCGGACAATTAACGCGAAAAGTGTACGAAAGGTATCGAGTGCACTAACGAGCTGGTCAAGCAAATCAATAAATAAATAATAAAATATATATCACGTTTTTTATTTCTATATAATAAAAATATTTGAATTAATGGTACACTTTGTTCTATTATTTAATAAATTTAAAGAAACGAAAAACTCCTCTTTACATTGATTTTTGGTTCATTGAAGGTATAAATACGGTTAGGTATCGGGCAAGGGTAGACAACGTAACTATTCGGAATTTACTTATTATTAGCTTTGTGCCCGCGTTTCATTTATTCTTCACTGCGTTTTAATTTTTTTATACGGAAGCCGAATTATTTTCCTAATAAAATTTTTGTACTAAGATAAAGTAAAATATATTTCTCATAAATTATAGCACTTGCCCCTAAAACCGTGCATAGAATCTGCTAATTTGTATGTGTTTTATTTTTTTTACGCAGAACCCTACTTATTTTCGAAAATTAAAAGTACCCTAAGTTTCCCGAAGTAACTTCAGCTATCTACCAAAAAAAGGCCCGTCAAAATCGGCCTGGCCGTTCCGAGATTACCTGATACAAACATACAGAAAGACAAAAATTATAAAAATTGTTTATTTGGTATCGGTACCGTAAATCCATCCTATTAAATACATATTTATTTAGTGAAAATAATAATTTTGACATCACACAAAGGCAATTCAATTTTATTTATTAGTATAGATTTATGTGATTGTAGTTTTCACAGTTTCATTTTAAATATTTTTCCATAAAAATGACATGTTTTAGCTATTTTTTGGCTATTTATAAAATGTACGTAACATCGTTGAACTAAATTATAATTTATTCTTTTCCATGGAGTTAGTACTGAAACATTAGGGGCTGTTAAATGTTTACGTAAGCACAATTTTGGAGATTTTTTACTCTTTTGCCAATCCAAAGACTGTTTATACAACAAGAGCAACTAAACTCGCTGTGAATCAATCAAATGACAAATAATAACGAACTTCTTGTTCTTATGTCACCAAAATCTTCGCTTCTATCGGTAACTCAACACAAGCTCACGGGACACGGCTATCTGTCGCCCCGTACAGTCTACACTTCTTGCGACCTGTACTTAATATGCTTATCTGTATTATTGTATTAATATTAGTATATGTGGATTTTATTACCAAGTAGTGTTATACTAGTAGATTAATACTACTGTAAATCTAATTTGTTCTACAATATTTTTAGTTTCCATTCGAAAAATGGTTAGGTTTCAAAAAAAATCATCATAATGTTTAATCATGTCTCTAGAAAACTTAACGACAGTGGCTGATTTAGGTTTATTGCCCAAACGGGCCTGATGTTTGGAGTTCCGCCATAAGGACTATTTAAAATGACAATCTAAATCTTGTTTAACATTATGGAAATAGCAAAATTAAAGTATCGAATTATATCGAATAAATATCAAATAATAAATCTTAACATTTCCATAGTATTATTAATGTTTTTACATTAATTACTGCTATATGTTTGTTTTTGATTCATTGTATTAATTACGATTTTTTTAAATCGTGTCTAATAATGTTTTGTACCATCAACATGACTTGATATAGGTTAAAATTAATTTCAAAACACAATTTAAATAATTAGAGAAACACACAATGTAGAATATCTTCGAATTATTGTTTAACTATTTGTTTAATTAAAAACTCAATACTGCCATGATCAATCAACATAAGGATAAATAATCAGGTTCATGAACAGTGACCGACACATAATTTTTACATTCAAACGCTAACTCATACGATAAATCGTGTTGAAATTTTGTAATGTCACCGACGGGACGCATAAAGTGAAATTTTTAATGCAGATGTGACAATATTTTAAAGGGAATTGCTTTATTTTTAAAATGAACGTCGCTATAAATCCCACCATGCTGCAATAACGTTGGGCGGCGTGTATGTGAACTGAATATAAAGTGTACACACATCACATTAACTTACAACTTACCTATTGACTATTGTAGTTATTTTGATTACTAGTTGGTGCCCACGGCTCCGCTTGCATTTCATATGTTCTTTAGCTGTGAATGAATAAGTGCATATAACATTTTATTTATACCTAACCTAAAAAAACAAATAGTTTAAGAAAAATGAGTCTTTTGTTTTTATTAGCGGATAAAGTGTACAGAAGAGTAAATCGACAAAAAATATTAGAAAGAGTCGAAGGAATCCAAAAAATAAATTAGTCTATAACCGTCTAGGTAAAATTCAGCGATAAATGGTAGTAGTCCCGATATGTTCAGTAGATTTCAGGTGATGGTGCGTTAAAGGAGCCCCATTTTCCTTTTTTATAAATAGACCAGGTGTCTGCCCGCGGCTGCGCCCGCGTTTCGTATATCCTTCACAGCATTTTATATTTTTTGGACGGAACGGACGAATTTTTTTGTATTTTTGGTATAGGTATCGTATATACATTCATATTTATTTAGTAACAAAGATTAATTTTGAAATTACAAAGAGACACTTCAATTTTTTTTTATTAGTATAGATAATATATAGTGACAAGTTAGTGTTTTTACATGTAAGGAAGGTTATAGATTTGTTCGTATAGATAGTTTGTTTGAGAGAATATGACTCGGTCTTATTCATTGATTTCAGCGCATAACTAGCCTTAGAATGAATTTTGAAAGTGAGAACATTAAAATATTTAATTCTTTAACTTTACGCGGCTTCAAATTATTCGTTGATGTTAAAATATCTTAGTTTTTAAGTTGATTACTTTAAATATTGTTTTCATTGTTTTTACAGTGGTCGTAATAAGCAGCGTATTAATGTAATTTTTTCTTTTATACTTAGTTGTGGTGTTTTTTGTATCAAAATGACCTCTATTGCTCTGATGGTTGATCTCTAGTCGGTCACGGGTAGCTTTGTATTTTTTTTTTTATGTTGGGCATTTGGACGTCACTTCTACTCGTCATCTTTGTTTATTTGACAAAGAATCTAAAATTCGATCTTTCCCGAACTTGTAAGCTACAGGGTTAGTCTTATTACGACTAGTATGATATACAATATTTCATTTTTGACGATATAAAATAAGGCGCAGTTCAAGAATTACGTAAGGAATAATGGGATATGAGTGGTCTATGCTATGCTTACTACTGAGGGGTGAAACTAAAAATATCAAAAATTTGGCTTACGCAATACCTGACAGTCCCCTAAGTTTCAAACTAAATCTGCTTTATTACATAACATTCAGGTAACAAGACTACATGCGAGATACAAAATGGTCGTACAAAAAGAACGGATTTGTATAAAGACAGATTTATGTTCTAATTAGTCGTTCCACGGACGATGTAGACCT
Organism: Samia ricini; assembly: GCA_014132275.2. Lineage (NCBI taxonomy): Eukaryota > Metazoa > Arthropoda > Insecta > Lepidoptera > Saturniidae > Samia > Samia ricini. The sequence goes on along the minus strand of AP028159.1, from coordinate 23,717,128 downwards.
CAGTTAAAGCGAATTTATGTGACCATGTCTTTGTTTCTACAAATTGTTTCGCATGATTTAGACAGCAGGTACCTATCTACCTACCTACGTGAATTTTTCATTTACAAAGGATCGACAGAAATGTGTAAGTATAAAATTAAATAAGTTAGAAGTATTGCTTTTTTGTTTTAGTCACAAACAATTAATTAATCTAGTCTAATAAGTCTAGAAATTACCTATTGAATCCCTAAAGAAAAGTAGATATTTAAATTATGAAATAATGCAAGAAAATTAATAAATTATGTTGTATATAAAAAAACCAAGATATTCAGTGATTAACCTTCTTCGGGTATGGGAATAATGGAAAAACAAATTTTGTTGAAATTATCATATAATTGAAAAAGTACAGTAGTTAACTTCCTGCATATAAAAACCTTTCTGAAAACATATTTAAAAATGTCTGCGTCTAGTCTGTGAAAATCCTTCGGAGAGTTTTATGTGTGTGGTTTAGTTCTTTTTTTTCAATTGAGATATAATAAATTAAAATTACCAACACTCATAAACTAACAAGAAGATACCTACTCACTTGCGCATGATCTATAAAATAGACGCAAAAGTAAACTGAAAAACAAAGTTTGTTCGCAAATTTTGTTGCTATTAATAAAATATAACATAAATAAATATTATTGTTCCGTAATCTACACATTTAGTACGTTTATATTAAATTTACGTTAAAAATGATGGCTCATGTTCATAGTCATAATAATCATTTAACATTACTATCACATCTGAACAAATTTTTGGCTCTAAAGTACTGACAGGAACCTGTTTCGAAGTTAAATTACTAAAGTTTGACAAGCGGTACGAAGCACTACACTACGCTAGCAATAATTTTGCATAGCGGCATCGTGTTTTGAAGACAATCACTCGATACACATTTACAGAATAGGACACGAGTAAATATATAATTAAGAATATAAAACATAAGGTAAATTTTGACATTAAAAACTCTCTGTTCAAAATTAACCTAAATTAATTATCAAAGAAAAATACTAGGCGGCCATGTGAACTGCCGATAGAAGAGAAAACTGAAAATTTTGGAAAAACTGTTTTTTAATTTATAAATTATAGTGTTAGAATTTCATGATTTCGTAATTGAAATCGAAAAGCTTGTAAAGCGCTTGCACTTAAGCGCCATCTTGTACTTATCATACTGTAGCATGTTTACGGCACTGTAGATAACGCGAATCTATAAATTTTTCCTCTACCGAGAATCGCCTAAATTAGTTTTATAAATTTATAAAAATTAATATTTTTACATACAAATATTGAATATAATAAAAAAAACTTTACAAAATAATGTTTCTGCATAAAAATATAAATACTTCAAATCAATTTACAATTTACAAAGTATACACATACAAGACACAGACATTACATAACATACTATACATTTACAATATAGTAATGATTGTATTGGCCGAGTTACATTAGGTTTGCCTTAGATCTGCAAACTAGGCACACAAGGCCTCTCCCGTGAAAATTCTAACTAAATATTTTTGTTACAGTTTTTATATATTTATCATATTTAGGTACATACATAGGTATACGTTTTTATTTAAAATATAACTTACTCTATAAAATGAAATACTTTTCCCAAGACGTCCTACAACGTTGCCCTTATATTGATACCGAGGATTACCTCATCCAGGTGAATTCATGCTGGCTTTATATTTTTCATTAAATTGAACAGTCGGGTCGGAAACTGCCTCCACAAATCGCCTTAAGAGTTAAAATCTTCTGTGGCTTCTGATGAATGTGAGGTATGTATTTACTAAGTATAAAACTGTCTAGGGATGTTACCGTCATCCTGTGACTAGTCGACCCACATGATATTAATTCCAAACCGAGTTCTGGGCTACCGACAAGCTTATAAGATTAGAATAATTTTCTCATTCCAAGGACTCCCCGCGAGCGCAACCAGCGGTTTAATTAAAACTAACAGTTGTCTCACACAGTCTTATCCGGCAATTTGCGAGGTATTACAGGCCCAACTTGGCCCACAAATTATCTTGACTCCATTTAACAGAGCGGTTATGGTAATATACAATATTACCAGATTTTGAAGATTAATTTTTTTTTTCTCTTTTATAAGAAGCATGTGGCAAATTACTGTTTTAAGGTAAAATATGACATTAATTTTTGGTCGGAGAACCGGCAAGTGCTATATGCTGCGGCTTTGCGACGTTCATGTCGTGGAAGTGATCATTAAAACTAGAGCGCAAATGAGCTTTTTATTGCCGTCATAACACTTACAGATGTTGGAACGAACTATTGAATTAGTAATAGCGCTTAATACGATCACTTTATAGCTATTCAGATCTCGTCTTTAAAGTTTTATGCCGTTGAATATTTAATTTCTTACGTTGCGAAATGTTATTGACCTATAGAAGATTCACATAAAACAAAGCAAAAATTATATGCAATTCTTTCGCATATGAATGAACGCATATAGCTTATCTGCGAATAAAATAAACTGCCTCCATATGTCCAAATAAAAACCCGGATGTCTTCATGCATATAAAATTTAGTCACACCCGTCGTGAAATATTGTGTGACGCAAATGTTAGGGAATGAATCTGAAGGAGGCTGACGTCGAGCCAGTTAGCCCCCTCGTATTGGCTCTACTCTTTATCTTTACTGTTAGAATAAAAGAAAAAGCACCACTTTCGCTATAATGTCTTATGCGTATGAGTGCTTATGAAATATGAATTCTATCTCACAGAACATATTATTTCGTTATAACTGAATATATTGCTACACGTTTCAGAGTTATACGGGATAATACGCTTCGCTTTATAAGCAAAAATAAATATTACACCTCCGTGAGCGCATCGTGTCTCAATCACGTTGTGATTGTGAATACATTTCATGCGAGAATATTTTTACCAAAATATTTATAAGTTAGTTTGATTGCCTAGTTGGTCATAAAATATTTTCTTATGATATAGAATAAAGTAAAAAGTTAATTGCATTTTATTAATAGCCGTTAAGAGGACATGGGGACAGAAAAGTAGGTATTTCAGAAATCTAGTGCTATCGCGTTGAGGCTCAAAGAAAGAATAGGGACAACTACAGCTCGAGCTGATTTTACCTATGCACAATAGACGAAAACATCACTTCGTAGTACCCTGTTCTGTCGCGATGACAAAATTTGGATAGTGGAATAAATTAAAAACGAAATGAAAATAATATAATATCTATAAAAACCGACGGTTCTCTTATATATAAATAGGTATAAAAATACAAGTAATAAAAAAACCTGGCCAGCATAGAAACTCCCCCAATATAGCACTGCAATATTTATACCAAAATTTGTTGTCAGAATTGTATGCCTGTATACGCTTGCCTCATCCAAATATCTGTATGGTATAATGTAAATAGTATTGCCGGATTTTGTATTGTCCATCAATTTACTATATCCAATAAATTAATTGCAAGTCGAGTGCCGCTTATTTTTCATCACCCACAATGTCTGATCACATTACTTAGCATAGTAATCTAAAAAAAAAAGGTTCAGAGACCAAATTTATCTTTCTTTACGTCCTCTCACTCTCAATCCCATTGTTTTAATGAACCCAAATTTTATTGTTTCTCGACGTTCCGAATATTGAAATTTTAAATGTTCTTTCTTAAACGGTCTCCCTAATAAATCCATTAAAACTCATTTTACATAAGCAGAGCGCACGCGTAAGTTATACTGACAGTTGACATGAATAAACTAATAGAAAACCTTCGGGTTTTCTTAATGAATGAAGTAAATACATAAAATGAAGATATATAAATAATAATAATATAATAAATATTACAAAAATAAATTATTTTAGAATCAATCATTACAGTTTCCTTCACTAAAACTGAACCGATTTTTAATTTTCTTTCAGTTTTAGAATTATAAAGACTATGCCCATACGTTTTGCTTTTTTAAAATGTTATCCATCAAATTTGATAATCGAACGTCTGAAAATGACAGTAAAAATCAGGCATTTTTGTCATTTTTAATGGCTCCTAGTTTCTACAATAACTAATTTATGAAAAAATCAAAACTTAGGGTCATGGCCGTGGTAGGTTTATATTATTTGGTACAAAAATATTTACCATAATGCTATTTTCCAGGGAGGAAACAGGGGTATTTCGTTTGCATGTTTCAAAGAGATAGAATCTCTTATGGTATAATACTGAAAATAAATTTACTTACTAAATAATATAAAAACATTAAACATATTATTATTTTAGTGAAGGTGTTTAGTCGTGAGCAACGTTTTTATATGTACAAGTAATGTAACCAAGCCTCCCTCCTCGCTTGGGTGAATAGTTTAAAGTTCGTCCTCCCCTCGGTTTGATGATAGTCGGTCCGTGACGCTAAAGGCAGAGTTTATTGTTGAAAATATGGCGAATGTAAAAGAAAAATATAATACTATTGTCATATATACAAAGAGTGTTTTCTGTACAATATTTGAATATTATAATACATGTTTATTTTAATTATGTAATTATAAATAGGTATCAGCATACATGTATTAATGTGTCTAGAGAACTGGTATTTTATTTTATTTAACCTTTCTTATTTATTTACTAGCTATGTGCCTGCGTCTGCGCCCGCGTTTCATATAAGTATTATTCACTGCGTAATATATGTTTTTTTATACGGGGGCCGTATTTATTTCCAATTTTTGTTGTTAAATGTTAGTAACATTAAGCAAAGATGTTTCTCACAAATTCAAATACCTCCTAGTAAAACTGCATTGAAAAGGATTTTATTCCAACTTTTAATTTTTTTACGCGGAACGCTAATTATTTTCGAAAAAATTAAGTAGCCTAAGTTACGCGGAGTAACTTCAGCTATCAAACAAAAAAAGTCCCGTAATATCGGCCCTAGCCGTTCCAGAGATTAGCCGGAACAAACAGACAGACCGACAGACAAAAATAAAAAAAATTGCATTTTTTTGTATAGATATCGTATATGCATCATATATATTCAGTACAATTTTTTTTTAATTACTAGCAAACACTTCAATTTCAAAAATTTATTTTCTTTAAACGATAGAATCGTTCGCGCTATTTTCTGTTATCTTTCATTATAATATGTGTTTTGAAAAAGTCTACGCGGGTAATTTTATGATATAGGTAGCGGCCAAGCCGAGGTTCGAGCATGTATGCTAGTTACCTTTTGCGGCGAGTACCTTTAACACTCGCCCCCAAAGTTACGGTGAAGCGGTAAAGGCCCTTCCGGTCAACAGCATTACCTAGTATAGAAAAAAGAAACAACCCGCGTTTCAATTTTATTTATTAGATATAGATTTATATAGTTCACCAATACCACAATTTATATTATTTTATTAACATATCAAATCATTATAAATTTGCGATGATGGCTCAGTTGATAATGTGGTTGTATTCAGCGACGGACATAGGTTCGATCTGATCTGACCTGTACGACCTGAAGAAAGTACGATAGTTTACGCACAATACATTGAATTCGATTCCGACGAAGGGATAGGAACTATAAAATAGTCGTAGTCATATTATATTTAGTAAAAATTTGCGGGTGCACGATGGTGATCCTCTGCAATCTGTCTCGAACAATAAGTCGCTCTCTAACAAAAGCCGGCCATTTGAACAAGTCGGAAACTTTTGTAAGTTTAGCTCTTTCTCCACGGGGTCTTGGCAGCGGTCGCGGATAGTACAATGGGGGGAATAATCGTTAGGGCCAGTCATAAGAAAAGTCATTACAAAAACAACGAGCCACTTCAACCCGTATTACTCAACGTTTTGTGAGTGACGACCTCTTAATTCCGTCTCTATGATATGAAGTTATTGTAATAAGGACTTGGTAGGTATTTTTATGACTTAAACTTTGAAGTTATATAGTTAATTAGTTGTCTGTATTTCTATTTATATTTTTAATTCCAAATCAAATAGAGATAAATAATTACTTAGAGTAAAAGAAATGTCTTAATAGACGTGAGAAATACACACAAAATCGACCGGCAAATGTAGACCTTAAAATTACAGTAGACCATTACAATTACTATGAAAATTAATTATATTCGTTAATATTATTTGCCATAATTTAACTGCACGAAATATTTAATAAATCTGTTGAGTATATTTGTTCTTTCAAAAGACGCTTGAAAGTATTAAAATATTGGATTTTTTCATCTATATGTTAAATTAAAATTATTTATTTATGCAAATTGATTATGTAATCTTATTTATGCAATAGCGATTTTTTTTGTGATTCGCTTAGTTATTCTGCGTAATTGGTATTATTTATTGGTTATTAAGAAATATTAAAGAATTTGTGATCAACGTAATAAATTTGGGGTTCAATATATATTTTATTTAATATAAATATAATATACTGTTCGAGCAATATACAATATGAAACTTCGCGAATCTCTAAAGAACAAGTTTCAAGAATATGGTATCTTAACTTTGCCCTCCCAATACATCTTCGATAACTTATGCAAATTCGTAAAAATTTAGACAAGCTCGATCTAGTGAATGATCGTTATAATTTTAATATCAGAACTAAAGATACGTTGGCCGTCCCACGATTTAGGCTAAGTAAGTGTAATAAAAGCTTTATATGTAATAGTATTCTGTTTTACAATAAGATCCCAAGTAACATTACCGATTTACCTGACAATAAGTTCAAGTATTATGTCAAGCAAGTCTTAACTTCAAACGGTGGATCATTAAGTGAACGATAGTGATGTCTGGAATTAACTCACATCTCTGTGCTTCCGCTAACATTGGTTATGACTATGATTTGTATAGTTTTTATATCAAATATAATTATATTTATAAAAAAAAAAAAACCAAATCGTGATTCTTGCCGGCTCCTCTGGACTGGTTTGTTTCCAAATCGTAGGTAGTGTTTTTGACGTTCATAAGCGCCTTCTTGGGACCTAAATTGAATAAAGATATTTTGATTTTTTAAATATTTTTATTTAAGATTTGACACGCAAAATTACGCATACATGTGCAAATTTTGTAATTTAGGATTAGGCATTTCTTAAGAATTTTTTTTTGTTAACATTGCATATTATTTAAAGGTTTGAAGTTAGAGTATTATATTTTTTTTAAAGTAGACTCATTTATTTTATTACTATAACGCTCTAGTTTTATCATGAAGCGAAGTTTAAATAGGCTATGATAAAATATATTCTAGCAGAGAGGATAAAAGGTTCGAGAGAGTGATGGTAAGGCGACATAACGAAGGAATGCGATCCACGTCACTTCCGGCGTCCGTCACGTGGGAACGACTTCCGGCACGGCGCCAGTCCGCTGCTCCACTTACAATCACTTAGCTTTCGTACACCACTCGATCTGGTGTAAAGATATTCGGAAGCTTGGTCTTAGCACTATTTTATTTCATTTATCTATTTCTCATATAACTTTTTCTCGAATGATTCGAATCGGTTATTTATTAGTTATTTATTAATAGTTATTTATTTACTAGATGTAGTTAATATTATTATGATCATTTTAATAAGTGTTAGATATACTTTTGTATACTATATAGTTCAACACTTTGACGACAATCTCACGTGTTGATATGTGACGATATGGTTCAGGATGGTAAACATCTAAGCCTAGAGGTATGGGCTCTCAAGTAATGCTGCTACAGCACACTTATTGATGCTTGTTGACAGTTTTTCAAACTTAAACCCTGGTAATAGCTAGCCAGGCGAGCATTAAAATTTTGAGCAAAAAAGCTTTGAAAGAATGTCTCCATCAATCAATACACGGAGTCCTGAAAACTAATCAAATTTAAGTTTTCAATATCTAACTCACTTTTTTAAGTGAACAACTGCAGAATAGCCAAAAACATGTTTGTTGTTATGCTCCGTCCGTTTGCAAGATTTGAATTATTTCCATACGTCGGTTTAATTTCCGTTTCAGCATTGTTTTCACAGAGAAATTCGATTGGAACAAGAGACGCGCCCCGATACGAGCCTATGTAATTTCCTTTTATATTCAATTTAATTCTTTGAGGGATGTCATGTCATCGACCTTGTGTTGCAAATGATCTCGTTTATCCTGAACCTAGAACGAAAATTGTTTGTCTAAATCAAACGTTTATGTAAATATAGCAATTGTTCCTTTTATATTATAATTAAATAACTGAATAAATATAACATGATATTTAAATTTAAAAAAATCTCATGTTTCTTTGTATGTTGTGTGTGATATAATTATAAATATATATACGAAATAATACGATTGCAGTTTTTTTTTTACTAATTTCGGATCAAATTATACAAATTATTGCACCATATTGTTTTCAATGGATTTCCGCAAATTAATGCCTTATTCAATCCAATATTTATACTAATAATAAGTTTCTAGTCTGTGCCTGTAAATTTATTTATTGTTTACAAATATATTTAAAAGTATCATTAATATATTAAATATACAAAAAATAACTCAAAAAGGGCTCGTTGGATTTGATTGAAATTTGATGTACGGGAATCATGTGTCGTTAAAGAGTAGACTATGAACTAAAAAAATCAAGACATCCCACATTTGATAACTGTCTTATAGTCTTATGTCTTATACATAGAGGAAGTCGCGGGTACCCGCTAGTATAATTAACATAAACCGCAGTTTTAGATATTTTCACATTTCATGTAATTCTTCTTCTACTTCTTATATAATGGCAATCTGTGTACACACAATTTGTGCCAGTGTTATGTGAGTTAGATGTATTTTCAATCTTGTATCAGAGTTACCAAGCTCCAGCAAAACGGTGGCCGATCCTGCGTGAACTTCACATGGAGCTTTGTCGGCACCTCAGAATAAATGTTACGCGTTATCCTCTATAATAAACATAACTCGTACACAATAACCAAACTATATCACAAAAAATGCTACCAAGATTAGATAATATAGAGTCAAATACACAAGTTTCATTCATTAATGAAAATAACTGCTATATGGCAGACTGAGATCCCGTCAAAAACTCACTTAATACCAAACTAGTAAGTAATGTGTTCTTGTTATTTATAATTTTTAATGGCCTTGAATGAGAGTTCTTTAGGATCAACTTCGTATTATTTTACTACTTTAATGCCCAATAAAGTGGAAGTCATTTGTTATGCGTTCCAAGAGCGTATTCTTATTTTTAAAGCAATTGTACACAATAACCTAACTATATTACGTAAAACGATCTCATGTGTTTAGTTTACGTGTTGCTTGAATTACAAATTATGACCCATTGACCAGATAATTTTTGACAAATGTTAACGATTAACAGTAACTATCAAAAAGGAGAAAAAAATAAAACACAATTTGAAATAAAACACCTCATTGCGCCAAAGATTTGATTTAGACGCATGAAATAGAACTGAATTTCAAACAGACGTTCCCAGGGTAAATATTATGAGTACGGCCATATGTTATCTCTTAAATGACATGTTCATATAGTATCAGTTTTACTAATATCGTAACTTAGTGTATTTTAAAATGTATGAATCGTAATGTGCGTGCTTTCTGTAGCTCAGAGCGTCGGAACACGCGATTTGGCCTGTAGAGTTATCGACTTACACCCTGTTAAATTCAATCTAATATTTGTACAGCATTGACTATCAATTCACCAATTTTATTTCTTTATTCATATTTTTAAACAACTTGTAAGTATTTTTGTTGTTTTCAGGAGCTATTAATAACTGATTCCGTGTGCAAGGAAACTTAAATTCTTAAACTTTGATAAATAAATAGATATATTTTTAAACGGTATTTAATGTTACTAATAATCTTTTCCAAATTAATTACCCTTCATTTAGTTACTTGTTTGTCACATTAAAATTTGGCTGTTTATATTAGGATAAAATAGAAAAGAATATTCTTTAAGATAAAATGAAAATAAAATTATCTATTAAATTAATAATAAAAATATTTAAAATAGAATACAAAATTATACTTACAGATCATAAAAATACAGAGAATTCTAATTTCTTTATTTTCTTAACGAAAAAAAAATATTGATTTAACCGAATACACCAACGAACCAATACAGGCATTAAAAACAAATTATCTGACATTGAAAATTAATCAATAAAAAAAAGATTTGCGAATATATTGTGCTGACAGACTTATAGTGAAATAACGTCTGCACTTTTTCCAATTAAGCGTCGTCTTGAATAGATAGAGGTTAAGCTTCGTCTGCTACATTGGCAATAGCACTGAGCTCAACATGTAGCTTGGATCCGGAGACCTGTCAATAGTGAGAGGCGGTGAAAGAAAATCTAATTTGGATTTGAGGGATTACACCGAGACTTGTTTCGGCCTAGTGTAGTTACGCTCGTTCAATGCTACGGTGCGACGCGCCGCGTCGCGCCTCCTTCTTCGTATTGAATATGACTGAGCACTCTTGCATGTTCGTTCGATTTTCGAAAATTCGAACTTTATAATTGTATTCAATAAAATTGTTTTAGTTTATGATTTTTAACCGGCTTCACAAAAAGCAGAGGTTATCAATTCGTCTGTTTTTTCAAATGTTTGTTACTCGTTTTTTCTCCGTCATTTGTGGAGTGATTTTCAATTTTTTTTAATCGAAGGAGCACACTTTCCAGATGTTCCAATTTTCACCAGATCAGGATCTGATCAGTGCAACTCAGGGAAATTGAGGAAAAACCTCGAATATTATAGACACTTGCACGTATTTCATATATTCGTTTTCAAAGATACGAAGTATGCTTCACAACTACACCTAAAAGTACATACTTAAATTAAAAGTAGAAAAAAAAAAAAAAAACTTTTTTTATCAAAAATGCACTAAAAAGATAATAAATAAATTCTTTATTAATCTGATTCGTTAATTTTTGGAGTCGTTGCCAGCTACAGTTAACCAATGTACTCATTAACAATTGGAAATAACTGCCCAAACTTTGTCACAATTACGCATAAGTTAAATAAAATACTAGGGTGACTTTAAAGAACAATTAATCAAAACTGTATATATTTAGCGACGTAGAAGCTGCCACCTATTTTATTTTATTCTTTTGAAGTCGGTTTTGTTTTTAATTAAAAAAGTTTTTTAAAGCACGCTTTAACTTGTATTGTTAACAAGGTGTGCCCGCGACTTCGCTTGCGTGGGATTCAGAGAATTTGCAGCCTGTATTCTCCCTCTGGATGCAATTTATCTCATAAACAAATTTTATGGAAACCTATTAAGTTGTTTACGTGTAAAAAGGTAACAGATAAACAGACAGAGCTAGCTGTTGCAAGCGACCTCGTCTTTGTAGAAGTATTACGTAAGTACCCTATTTTTTTCCTCCAAGCTTTCATTTGTTTCCATACTAATTAAATTTAAAAAAAATACGTTTGTAGTCTCGAACATTTTCAAGTAAACCTTCCAACTCAAATGTAACGGTGACACAATAGTTGATCGATTCCTTGCATCTGATAGTCGTGCCTAACTTATACTTTCAGGGGTACAATTTCATGGATCTATCTATCTAACAAATTTATCCTATAATTTTAAGACCTCTAATTCACCCTCTTAGGGGTAAAATTTTGAAAAACTTCTATACATTTATTTATTATTAGAAGTATGCATAGTAAATTTCGTGCTTCTTACTTTTGTAAATGACAGACTTTCATCCCATACTCTACACCCTTAGAGGTGAAACTTTCAAAAAATCTTTCTTACATCTTGTGCCAAAATTTAAATTTGTAATCCCAGCAGTTTAGGGTCAATGTTGAGAAATCAATCAAGCCATATAATTTATATATAAATGTTGAACTTTCCATACGAACTTGATATGATATGAAAAAGAGATCCAGTTTTTACAGATCACATTTAGCCTTTTGAAATGCCAACCACAGGTAGAGAATGCGAAATATTTTTATTTTTAAGCAATTTTAGTTTTATCTAAAATACCCCGTCCTTAACAAATTATGCAGGACAATTGACATTAATTTAAATTACTGAATCAAAAAAAAAAATTGAGGAAAATTCACGTGGACTTCAAAAAATTAATTATCATCATCAAAACGAAATAAAAAATTTGACGCTTTTAGCATTTTCCTAAAGGCCGAATGAAATCGCGATTCGGGTAAACCCTCATGTATCACACGATTGGTAATTAACGACGTGACTCAGGAAAGTTGAATTTCGCGAGTCACATGTTATTGTGTCGTAACGTTTGACCATGAGCTAAACGACGACCGCCTAACATTTTCGTATTTATTTTTAAATTTCATATAAAAAAAAGCCTTGTAATCAATTAATATGGCAACATTGCACTACGGAAATATATTTAGGTTCAATTTATTATGAGAATTTTTAATTTTCAAAATGTTCCATCTATTTAGCCGAAAGACGTCCTCTGCTAGACATAGGTCTCCCCCAAATAGGGGAAATGCCATAATCGCCATGCTTCACCTTCAGTTATACGCCAAATAAAGTCCCGTCAAAATCGGTCGAGCAGTTCCGAAGATTACCAGGAACAAACAGATAGAGAGACAAAAATTAAAAAAATTGGATTTTAGGTATAGGTTCCCGTATGTACATTTACATGAATTCAGTTAATTTTAACCGGTTTTCACGCGTTAGCTTTGCTTTTTTCTATCCCGGCGTCACAGGCATCGTCGATGGACACTGTTAGTGTTGTGTGTTGTGACTATAATAAATATAAAGACCAAACGGGAGTAGTTCATCAAAATACCCCTCAACGTAGCAGGCGACGCCGCGCACCGCCAGTCAGCCCGTGACCACGGTTGGTGAATCCCAGCCGAAACGTCGGGATAGAAAAAAGCAAAGGTAACGCGTGAAAAGCCGTTAAAATTAACTGAATTTAAATATGAATGTATTTACAGTAGTTATACAAAAACCAGAATTATTAAGTTATGGCTGTCTATGTATTTGTTCCAGTTAATCTCCGTCTAACTAGGGTATTGTTATTTTTCTGAACTTATTAGGGTACCGCATAAAAAAAGAAAACTCATGAAATTGTGAACAAAACACTTTTCATTGGATAGCCCCACTAGAACATTATTTTGCAATTATTATTCAAAGCCTATAATATTACGCAGTGAAGAATATATGAAATGCAGGCGGAGCCGCGGGCTCAAAGCTAGTTAAATAATAATAAATGTGTGCTCATAAAATATGAATATTTGAGCGCATAACAATGTAGTAACCTTCGTAAATGTGCTTTCGCTAACATTGCTTATGACTACGATTTGTATAGTTTTAAATATGACAAAAAAATGATATTTATAAAAAAAAAAAGAACCAGATCGAGTTCCTTTCCGGCTTTTCTCGAATGGGTTGTTTTCCGAACCGGTGGTAGTGTTTTTAACGTTCATAAGCGCCTTCTTAGAACCTAAATTGAATAAAGATTTTTTTTTTTTATTTTGAGTATAGACCTAGTTATGTTCTAGTTTGTACATTAAGATCTGCGATACTTTCATCAATTTTCCTTAACGTCATATTTCGACAACGTTTCACATAAAAAATAATAATGAAATCAATATGTTTGTTATTTTCTGATAGAGGAAAAGTCCCGTCTCATTACACAACGATTCTTCCTGGTAGCATATTGTAATGGCGAGATGACGAGGGGAGGCAAAAATTAAGTTATCGACGAAAACCTACCCAACTAACGTTATTTATGGATTGTTTCTGGGCTGCTATCTGCTAACTATTAATTTTCCTAATAATTATACTTGACCACTTCATTTGTATCTGTCTCAATACTAAAACTATTCACGATTAAATAAATGTTTGCATCTAAATATTTTATATAGGTGAGGGATAAAATTGGTTGTAAAACCAATTGCGTGTTTTATGTATATCTTGTTAGAATGAACAGAATGTGCTTTTTATTGCATATTCTAGTTTGCACAAATTATGAAATCCTCACTTACATATATAAAATCGCCCCGCATAGTTTGTTTTGATAATGAATCAGACATTTTTATAAATAAATTTGCATATAGTTTAAACTTTTTCTGAAGGCCTACATTTTGCCTGTTATTTGGTTTTTGTTTTTAAAGCAGTATTATTTCTTTATTTATAGTTGTGCTAATATTAATTATGATGAATTTGAAATAAAATTGTTATATAATATCTTGTATCTGTAAAACTATGAAATTTACACAAAGAATATTTACACAAATGAAGGATAATTTAATATAAAACATATTTATTTTATAGCCAATCTTAGCGTTGATGTGTTTTATAATAAACTAAATAGTACTATAAACGTAGGCAATTAAATATAATAATATCGACAAAAACACAACCTATGATATAAAAAAAAAAGTTTAATTGGGGCTAATTGAAGATTAATGGCATTAGTAATTTGGAAAAATGTCATCGTGTCGTTTTAATATTTCTAAGTTTTGACATTTTACCATTGTAATTAACATTTATCATTAAAATGTCAATAATCAAGTAGTAATTTTTATAATTGTCTTTTAGAGTAACTATGAATATTTATAGGTAATACCTACACAATGGAACGAGAACGAGTGATTTAAAAATGTAATAATTTTAATTATAACTTCAATTTAATTTTGTTTGGCCAAACTCTTTTTAATCGATACATTATAATATATTTCATTCGGCCTGACATATGATACAGTGAAAACTATTAGGAAGCAAATTATCACTCAAAATTCTAGATAAACTGGTCGATTTAAATGGAAATACGTGGATTTGGTTTAGAGCTACGTGGAACCGAAAATGAATCTTCGGCTGTTAGACAAACGCTATTCAAAAATTATCCATACATTCAACACAAAGACGTCCGCCCGCATTCAGCGGATTCCCGAGACCTTCACCAGATTATTGGTCCATCTTGTGGGGGGCCTAGCCACGCTGCGTCTTCCAGTACGCGGTAGTCATTTGAGAACCCGTTGGCTCCATCGGGCATCGGTTCTACGAGTAATATGCGGTTAATACGAGTAATATGGTTCTTCTGCGGATCTCCTCATTTCTGTTTCGATCACGCAGGGAAACTCTGAGCATAGCCTTTTCCATTGCCCTTTGAGGTTTCTTTGAGGATTATCCAAAGTTCCATTCATTTCTTAAAAAAATTATGCTATACATATATTACATAAATCTATATTCAATAAAATAAGTTTTTTTGTATAGGAAAAAGGAATTAGAAAAATATTGTTTGTCACAGGAACTGGCTCATTTAACATCTTATCCTATGTAATAGATTTTGGTGCACATGTCCGCTTTCCGTTCCCGTCGGTACGGCGGTGCGGCGGCGAGGATAGATAACTTCCCGATGATTTAGTTTTATTGTTATCCGCCATCGAACTGTCACTTCGGCCGCATCGGCTCCGCCATGCGTAACTCCACAATTATCCTGGTGACTTTCTTATCCCGCTTTCAGCTTGGTACAAAAGTTACTCACATATCACTTTTAAAATCAATAAATTCAATACAAAAAAAAAAGAATTATACAATAACTTAATAGAATATTGTTATTTTGTTAGTCTAGTGTAAAAGATCGTCAGAACTGTGTAAGGAAATATCTGGGAGATAAATGTTTTAAGGAAAATTATTAAAATTCTAACAGCAGATTAGTAAAGTAATGAATTCAGAGATAGGTATTTAACACGATGAATGTAACATGACGTTAAGCTGGTACAAAACTAGGACACAATATATTGACATTATGATTGTCCTTTTTGCTTACTGATACGAAGAAATTGCTCCATTTTCATATTATAAACTAAATATATCTAATAACATGAGTTCCGTGTGGTGTCATCATGTAACGAAATCAATGAAATTGTCCTTGTCACGTTCGGCATTTTTTTACAGCATCGGGCATCAGACGAAGCGTTACGGAAAGATTTTATTGGCTCGTTCGGTCACGTCTCTGGCAAAAGATCGTCTCTTCGGACGAAGTGGCGGCCGTTTCGTACGATATGGGTTAACAGCGTCGATTCATTGCCGGAACAGATCGTTTTATGATTTCAGAGGAACAATTTTTATAGCGGTCCGACACTGGACCATCGTATTCCTAGCAAAACTGCAAAAATTTGTCAGTCAGAAGTTATTTCAACGATATACTTGTACATTTGGGATTATTTAGTCATACTTAGGAACTAGTTCCCAGAAATAGAAGACACCAGGGAGCATTTAGAAATAATGAAGGTGTAACAAGAATGAACAAATTTTGTTTAATAATTTAAGTATTTAGTTAATGGCCAGGTTTACACTATCTGTAATAACAGAGATAGTATATATAAAATAACAGTTCAATGAAGCCTTCCAGTGTTATAACACCAAAAATTTATCAAAGTAAATTTCCCATATATTTAGGTATTACCTATCTCTTCTTTGTATTTTATTTTCCGAAATACTATGACTAGTTTGTAATATATCAAAACTGGGTCAAGGTTATCTGCATATTACACGAGTTTTTAATATATAAAAACTGCATCAAAGTTATCTGCATATTACACCAAAATCTGCGGCTAAAAACAAGTCATGCAAATTACAGGAAACGTAGCAGCGTAAGAATATATCTATGTAATACTTTTTTATTATTTACTTTATTTTTAAATAAACATAGAAATATTTTTACAAATTTGTTTTTTTGTTTGATGATAATGGGAGAATGTTTTATGAACTAGTCATTATACAAACAATTATCTAATATATTCTGTTACTAGCGAACGGCCTCAGCTTTCCATCAATATCAGAGCATGTACGATAAATTAACAAAGAACTTGAACAAATTATAGGTATACCCAAAATTAATCTTATGAATCACTCTATCTATATATAAATACCGTATGAAAATCCGTTTTGATATACAAACGCCGCAATTAGATTTAATTATACAATATGTAAAAATATATTTTAGTAATTACCTAAGAGGATAAGTTAGACGCATTTATTCCATAAAAACGTAGTCCCCTGTTTCCTCCCTGGATAATAGGATTATGGTAAATATTTTTATACCAAATAATATGTATACTCCACCGCCATGCCCGCAAGTTTTGATTTTTTTCATAAATTAGTTATTGTAGAAACTAGGAGCCTTGGAAAATGAAAAAATGCTCTATTTTTACCGTCATTTTCAGACGTTCTTCAAACTAATTTGATGGATAAAATTTTTAAAACGTACAGGCATAACCAAGTCTTTATTATTCTAAAACTGAAAGAAAATTATAAATTGGTTCAGTTTTGGAGGAGGAAACAGGATAATACAAAGTAATGGATTCGTCTATTTTGCATAGGTAAAATCAGTCCGAGCTGCAGTAGTCCCTTTCGTGTTTTATAATTCCATCTTTGGGGATTTCTGAAATACCTACTTTTCCGACCGCATGTCCTCTTTAGGAAAAAGCTTTTTTAAAATACATTTTAAGCTTCCTTACTTGAAAATGTTTTCACTATAAGTAATATAGCCATATAAATATAAAATTAGTTGATTGTATATTTATGAATTTTACAACGTCAAAATCATTATAGTTATTTCTTATAATTTTAACCTATTATATGCGTATCAAATTAATCCTTTAATTAAATCTTGCGCACATTTAAAGTCGCTATTTCATATTATGTTGAATAATCTAGATGAGTAAAACGCTGTCAATGGAGGGTGCATAACAATAAAACTAAATCACTAAGGAGGCTCTGTCTATTGTGCCGCTCCGGCGCCGTCGGAAAGCGAGCATATGTGGGGGACAACTTGTTTCTCTACGGAAATAAAATAAACTATATTATAGTGTCAGGTTATATGAATATGTTAAGTAGGTAAACTGTATTGCGATGTTTGCTGTTATGTATACAAGTTATGATTACTTTACATTACGGCTATTTACTAAGTTTTGTTATTTAAATAGCCGATTCCAAACAAAATCGTTTATACTGACGAGAAATGAATTTGAGAACATAAGCAGTTAGACAAAACTTATACACTATTGCGCTAAAATAGGTACACTTATTCAAGCAACAACGTAAATTTAGATTTATACAGTTGAAATGCATATAAAATCTAACAATTAACGAGGCTTCAGTGCATCCTTGATGACTATGCCAGCCTCATAGGAAAATTCGATGGTATATGACATATTTAGTTATTGTTTACTATATGTGCACCAAAGAAACAAATTAATACCTACAGAATTCTGACACCGACACCCTGTAACATTGGATTTCCTAATATTTTATTTATCTCCCCCTTTTTCTTCCAGGAATCCGGTAGCATTTTATGATGGAATTCTTCTGTTTGGACACATTCCCACAGTAAATCGTGTAAATATATAAAACAGAAATATATAACAGAAAAACAGAAATATATAACAGAAAAACAGAAATATATAATATAAACGAGTATATACAATCATAAGTAATTCGTAACATTCCCTACATTATGGTGTGGTAGAGGATATTGACAAAGTAAATAAAGGTATGCTTAGTTGATTTTAACATGTGGAGAGGATGGATGAAATAAGATTGATGAAAGAAATCTATAATGCGAGAGTGACTGGACAAGTCGGAAATGTCGACACAGGCGAATGCATCTCGACCAGATCGAAAACCTACGAAACAATGCCGAACTAAAATACCCGTAACCGACAAACATGTACAACAGCCCTCATGGAAGTAAAATAAGTGAAAGACGTGATACGTGGTTTATACGTTTAAAATATAAATATGTAATTCTTTGGATTCATGTATGAAATAACAAAGGCATTCATCATATAATTCATCACAGGCACAATTCATAACTAATATCAAAAACTACAGTTAAATAAATATAAAGTTAATCAACAACATTTATAGCCCATAAAAATTGTTAGAAGAGACCCTGCACGTTTGTGACCGGAATATCGAAACAATCAATGAAGTTTGTCGCGAACCGGGCCAAATTGAATCGTCGGGAACTCCGTGGACGCCCGCCGGAAACCGGAATTCGCTCTCTGCGAGCCTCTCTGTATCTTAAACGTTAACCGACTACTACAGGTTTACGGGACGTTATACCACTTGAATTTATCGTTTAAAATTATATGAAAACACTGTTAAATTCTTTTTGCGAAATAAAGGTAAAAACAATGTAATATATTTTTAAAATGTTATAATTCAAATTGTTTTAAATAAATGTAAGCTTTTTTTGTTTTACAAATGTCGGTTCGGTAATTCGTTTTGTAACTGATTGTCTAAATTGTATTCAGGGCGTTAATTCTTATTTTATTTATGTTCATATGTTATATTATATGTTTTCTGTTCATATAATATTATCATATTATCATACATATTAAAAATAAAATATTATTTGAGATATTTGGAATTCATAATAAAAATACGTATAATTACCACAACGGAATCCATTGTTAATTTTAATGGCTTTCCTAGAACATTAATACAAATATATTTCGAAAACACGATGATAACATAACCAACGTTATCTCTGTTACTTTGTAGGAACAGTTCGTTAACTTTGGCAACAGGTTGAAGTTTCCAAACTTGACTCGATTTCTCCTTGACTTCTCTTTATCCGACACGTTAAGCGACTATTTGCTATGCGGGATTCAAATCAGCCCAAAGGATATGCGACATTCAGATGAAAATATCAATATACTTTTTGGATAAGCCCCCCGAACCGAAGATTATGATTTCATATTGATTATTTGAATTTCTCTCTAGACTTTATCAAAACATACCTATATCAAAGAAAAATCAATAATCTATCTAAGGATTACATGTTACGAATGTCTATATATTCGATAATAAATTACCTACAGTGTTAGTTATTCAAACTGTTATTATAAATATTTATTACGAGTTTTTATTTTATACAAATCATTTTAATAAACTTAATATTATAGATGTGAACATTTGTATATTTGGTCCTTAATAATCCATAAACGATTGAACCGATTTAAATAATCTATAGAACTATGCTAGAGACAGAACAATGGAAAGGACTATGCTAGGAGTTTAACTGCGTGATATAATCAGGCATGAGGAGATCCGTAGTAGAATGAAATTAACCAACATTACTCGAAGAATTATCAAGCTAAGTAGGCAGTGGGCTGGCTGGTCGTATTGCAAAACCGATTTCTATGTCAACGTGTTCTTAATTAACGACCACGTACCGGAAAGTGCAACGTTAGCAGACCTGGTGAAGATCGTGGGAATACACTAGATACAGGTGGTGCAAGACCGCTCGTTGTGGAACACTTTAGAGCAAGCCTATGCCCAACATTAGACGTCTTTCGATTGACATGATGATGATGAAAAAAAGTGGTCTAAAACTCGACTTTAATTTGCAAAACTGATAACACTAACATTCGTCAATTGCTACAAAATAAAAGAAAATGAAAATTTGTCGGGAAACAGAGCCAAAAAGGTACTGAACTATTTTATATTAGCCTACATAATATATAATTTAGGAAACAAGTATATTTTTTAATGGAAATTAAAATAAGATACATTTTTTTACTCTAATTAACTCCACCGAACTCCGCATCAGCCTTCAATTTTCGTACGACAAAGCGGGCGGACACCAGCTGTTAAAGTATGTATATATATAATTACATTTATGCTCGATAAAGATCCTAAGTAAGTGCACTTGTAACTGCTTTGTATATAAGTACTTTTTGTCGAGCCTATTTTGTTACTAATGATGTTGCTATTATTGGTGTGTTTTTTATTATTATTAATCACATTTTTTCCTATAATATTAGAAAACATCGCTTTTCAATTTTTTAATCCTTGGCAACACCGTTACATGTTTATAGTAGAAGCTATTTCGTACAGGACATAATATAGATATTTACCTATTAAAGTAATATCTAAATATAAAACGATAAGGTTTAAAGTTTCCCTCGGGAGCCGTATCCCGTTTGGACCCAATATTAAAGCAGGTAATCAAATGGGTACCGTTCCAATTTTGTAAAACATAATTAGGTACTTTTATCTGTCTATTAAAACATTAAGTATATATCTGAATATGACAATTAGACTTTTATAGGTTTGCAGATAAGGTAGTATGTGTTCGGTTTTGATGAAATATTTGTCTATGAGAGAACGCTGTAAAAACTATTTTATATAGGTAGAACGATAGGAAAAAGGATATTGATAAACGAAATCGTTATTATATATATATATACAAGTATAATTATTATATTTAGACGTATATAAGAAATATAAGGATTTATGATTTAATAACTGCGTGCCCAAGGTTGCGTCCGCGTTCACATATTCTTCAGAGCGTTTTAATTTTTTTATATGGAACCCTAATTATTTTCCTCAAAATTTTTTAGCACTAAGATAAAGTAAAAATATTTGTTATAAATTCAAATACTTGTCCGTAAAACAATGCATTGAATCGGATTTTATTTAATTTTTTACGCAGATCCCTACTTATTTTCGAAAATCAAAAGTACCCGAACTTACGCGGAATAATTTTAACTATCTACCAAAAAATATGTATGAAAATCGGCCCGGCCATTCCGGAGATTACCCGGAATAATAGACAGACAGACAGACAAAAAAATTTAAAATTGTATTTTTGGTATAAGTTTCATACGTATAATTGTTCATATGTATTTAGTAAAAAATTATTATTTTGACATTACAAACAGACACTTCAATTTTATTTATTAGTATAGATGTATATTTAAACAGAATTAAAAATTATGTAGTGTTTTGTAAAATCATGCTGGATGACTGTACATGTCTCTGAAATGTACCTACGAGTGGAAATGGTAATAATAAATATTTCCAATGTAGATAAAGGTACGAAAGTAGAATTTTATTTTTAACAGATTTATGGGAGAGGGGAACATTCTAAGTGTGAGCATAGCGTAAATTGAATTACCCGGGTCAGATTGTAGTGATTTGTGGCTGTTAGCATTGAAGAATGGAGCTTTTATTGTCTGTACAATGATTTCGATTAAACAATCGAAATTAACCTTTTTAAATACTAGCAGTGTGCCCGCGGCTTTGCACACGTTTTATATATTTTTCACTGCATAATATAGTTTCCAAATAATCATTGAAAAAAAATATTTTGATGGCGCCGACCCTTGACTCGTATTTTATTCACAATTACATGAGTTTTAATTTCTTTACACGGGACCCTAATTATTTTACAAAACAAAAGTACCCTAAGTTACGCGTTAGTAACTTTAGCTATCTACCAAAAAAAGTCTCGTCAAAATCGATCCAGCCATTCCGGAGATTACCGGAATAAACAGACTGACAGACAAAATTAAAAAAAAAATATTTTTGGTACTGGTGTCGTATATATATTCAAATGTATTTAGTAAAAAATGTTATTTTGATATTACACACTGACACTTCAATTTCATTTACAGTATAGATTATTATTTATCTTATTGCAGTTTGTTTTTTGCAGATTTCAATTAAAATTCAAAAACGTAATTTTAATCGTAAAATGGTACTGTAATAATTCTTAAACGTAGTATTTTATTTATTGTAAAGAAGACGCTATATTTCGCTATCTTCACTGTAAAGACTTATTATAGATTTGTGAATAGTACATGAGTAACGAGAGAGAAAACTTCACAAAAAAAAAAAAAAACTAAACAATATTAAGTAGAAACGAGCTGAGAAATACCCGAAGAGACAGCATCGTCTAGGCTAGGTATGTCGGGGAGTTATAGCTACCTGAAGTAATAAATACAAATTTATTTAAATTTTACACATTAAATTACGTCTTTGCTGATCTAATTTCGTTATTTATTTAATAAGAAAAATAATTATTGTAAAAGGAACTAACTGAAAAATATTATAAGAACTAATTCTTTTAAAAACTATTTACACAATCTATGAAATAATACATATAATACACAATTATTTTCTATCGCAAAGCTTATATAATTATTAGTACGTAATAAAAAATAAATGCTTTTAACTTTTACAAGCGGTTATAATTAAATTTCTCCAACTAAACAAAGTAAAGTTGATAGGTTTGTACAGATTGTAATATTTAAAATAACTGCTGTAACAAGATGCGTATTATGTTTTTTAATTATTCGTGCTGAAAGAACTGAGAAGGTTAATTTCAATAATTGCTAGTCGTATGTAAATAAAACAATTTTAGTTATCCGTGGAAGCTCTTATAACCGCTGTCAGCGCGATAGTGACACCGCGTGCACTAGCATCAGACACACATACTTGCACACTACACCCAAGGTATATGGGTTCTGTAAGGAATCTATTTTACTTTACAGGTTTACCGTTAGTTTAGCGCGGGGCAACTTTCATGGAATTTCAGCAGCTCAAGCCGAGTTTCCTTCCTTTTTGACGCCCTTGCGCTGACTACCATTTGGCTGAGTGCCTTAAGTGCTCTCTTTAAGGCGGATGAAGCGGTCAAGGCCCTTCTGTTCAACATCGTTTGGTTCATCCATCCGCTCAACCGAAATGCGTCCACTACTGAAGATAAGTCTCCCCCAAAGATTTTTACAACGACCGATCTTGCGTTACCCGCATCCAGTGGATTCCCGCGACCTTCACCAGGTCGTCGCTGCACCCACGACGCATCTTCCGGTACGCGGCAGCTATTCAAGAACCCGTTGGCTCCATCGGGCATTGGTTCTACGACCAATGTGACAAGCCCATTGCCACTTAAGCTTGGCAATTCTTCGGGCAATGACGATTACTTTGGTTCTTCTGCAGATCTCCCCATTTTGATCACGCAGTGAAACACCGAGCATAACCCATTACCCTTTACTCCATTTCGATACAATAATAAAAAAAAAAACAATTTTTGACTCATTCGCTTGCTTGAGACAAATACGTAACGATTCACTTTTAATCAAAAAGGTATTCTGAGTGGTTTTATTCTTGAAAGAAGTAATTTATGCATACAGCTTTCTAATTCAAGGCGTTACTATAAACAAGTTACGACTTTGGCATCAAGCGGTTACGACTTCGTATACCCTTAATGACAGTGGCACCCAAAATAAAGCCAGTTTTATTGTACGTGCATGACTTTATATGGGATTACTTCATTTGTTTAATATTCATATCACTTTCTGCATGAATTGTCATATAGATGAATATAAACAGGTTTTTCGTTTTATATTTTCTTTGAATGTGATATTGTCATGCAACCATTTATAGATAAGATACTAAGATATAAAAAGAAAAAAAAAATCCAAACGATTTTGCATAGAATTATAATATTATTGAGTGTGTAATTATAGTTTTTTGAACCCAATAGCTAGCAAGCTAGTATTATTACTACCTACTTTTTAAATTAATGAATAAATTACTTTTTATTCGTGCTTAATAAAGGAAAATAAAATTGATACAAATATTGGACGGAATTAAAAAAAGGATTATGTTTTTAATTTTTCTACATAAGCTGTCTGTTGCAACATGTCACATTATCATGTCGGTGGCAATAACCCATAAATTTTGCTCCTACCGAAAGACTCTCATCGCGGCTAAGGAACTGTAGAGCTACTCAACTATACAAGATATAACAAATAATTTAATAAGATAAATAATTTAATATTTTATTACAGCCTGAGAGTAAAAGATTATTTTCACTTTAATTAAATAATAATTTAATAAAACCTTAAGAAATGTAAAACATTTAAATGTAATAACGAGAATTGTTTTTGATTAGCTCTTTATTGGAAGCCATTTAATTGTCGCGCCTCTCCAGGACTGTTATAAGTCGTCCTGCAAGAATTTATTACCTCAATTATACGCGGAGCACTCCACCGGTCACACCTGGAGAGCTCAGAGTTTCATCTTGGATTTAATCAGCTGACACTAAATTAGCAATTTAAATATTTTATAGTTTTTAATTGCAACAATTGTTTGTAAACAATTTACAATAATTGTTATGTAAATTTTTAAAGTCCATGGTTTCCTTTCTTGGTCACACCATATGTCTAGTACATGATGATGATTCATGTTCGAATTATAAGACCTCTTTTGTGAAATTTAAAAATTTGTTATTTTTAGAACAAGGACAAAGATCAAAAAGAAATCATTTTATCATGTAGTGATTTTCATTCGTAATCCATAAACTCTATTTTTTATCATATGTAACTTTATGTTGTGGAATTTTGGTGCTATTTTACGTAATATTGTTTAGTTATTATGTTTTCAGTGAAGTGCATGAAACGTGAATTCTGAGTTGCTACAAAAACTACATGAAAATTTCTAGCAAGATGGTCACTGATTTGCTAGAGTAGAAGAATTGACATTAGATTGGAAAAGTAATCTTCTTCTTCTTAGTTAATGGCAATCTGTGTACACACAATTTGCGCCAATAACATGTGGGTAAAATGTATTTTCAATCTTGTATCAGCGTTACCAAGCTCCAGCAAAACGGTGGCCCATCATGCTCGAACGTTCCATGGAGGTTTGTCGGCACCTCAGAATACTTGCTACGCGTTATCTTCTATAAGAAACTTAACTTAAACACAATAACTAAACTATATCACACAAAACGCCACCAAGATTACATGATATAGAGCCAAATATATTAGTTTAATGAATTAAAGAAAACAACTGCTACATGTCAGACTGAGATCCCGCCAAAAACTCCGGAAAAGTACTCTACCAACTTGACACTTGCAGTATTGTGCATGCAAATAAAATGTTGCCACTGTGTAAAAAGAATTTACAGAAATAAAGAAATACTAACTAAATACAATATTACATAACTGTATAATTAAATAATCTTAAGTTAGCTAATGAGATGATCTAAATAAATCATAAGGCAAGAAGTTTAAGGTGAGAATTTTGTCTGGGAAAAATTAAATTAGTGTGGTAAATTGGAACCAAGAAATTTCTTTGACAAAAGCATGATAACTTATCGGCCCTACGACGCTTACGATCTTTGATACAATGATAACAAATTGATTTATTAAATATTATTTTAAATTAAATATATTATAAGAGTATTCAGTAGGTAATAAACGTCTAACGGAATTAATCATTGCGGGAGGCCTATCCCTTAGTGTGAGGTCGGTAAAGCAAGATACGCATCTATGGCCTGAAGGTAGCATAGAAAACTTATGCCTGTTAAAATATCTCGTTTTAGTAATTACATTCACCATGAGCATTTCAATTGATACCTCGGGACATATGCTTATAAATATTATTTAAAATGTAATTATACGGAGTAAATATCCATTTTATACAGACTATAAAAATTTCATCAATAATTTCACTTTGAACATTTAATATATTTTATTGTTCGTTATTTCAATTAGAGTCCTACCATTAAGACTTGATTTAATTGCCTTGTTGTGGTAAAGTGTCGGAATAAGTTGTGATTCGGCCTGTTCTTAGGATTTATTACTACAATTACCTGAATTCACAGAAGCGGTGGCTCTTCAAACTATTCATTAGATTCCGCGATATTACGTGTGTAATTATATTATAATTTTTTAATATGTCTTAAATAATGTGATTTTTAATTATTGCGAAAAAATAAAGTTGTTACTATTGTCATACACACTATCATAAATATTTATCATGGTTTTTTTTTCAACTACGAAAGCATAAATAAATTATTATGTTAGATAGTTACTTTCAAATCTTATTATTAATTTATTCATGTTCAAAGATTATGCTCTATTATAATCATATATAATAAATCTATAATAATTAAATTTTATGGGTTTAGAAAAACTATTTAAAAGAATATTCTGCTTTATAATATATACACATAACTGATTTTATGTAATTATTTTTTATTATACAAAAGAATAGAATAACGCTTCCCGAAAAAAAGTCGCATGTACGCTGTAAACTTACACTGAATATTATAATGTTAATATCAGACAAAGGCAACATAAAATCTCTTTGTGATGTCTCGCGATGCACATCGTCGGATATGCTCGGTGCCAAGATATAATCTGCTATGGTGACATTATCTGGATCTCCTGCCAACAAGGGATCCAGCCAAATACTTAAAACGATTCAGTTTTCAATATTGCTCTCGTATAGTTTATTTCTTTTTTTAGGTTCAATTCTTGTGTCACACAGATATTTACTTGAGCACAAAGCGATTTATTCTTGTCGATAGCCGCCATTGTATGAGGTTTGGTTTTTTGTATATATACATAAATGTAAAGATTTGTTAGGAAATCTTTGCACATTGCATATCTGCTTTAATCATTATTGGAAATTTAAAAAAAAAAGTATTTTTAATTGATAACATGACAGCTCATAAATAGCTAATAGAAAAAAACTTTTTAATTAAACACAAAACCGACTTTAAAAAAAGAAACTATAAAAATGCACTAAAAAGTCAATAAATAATTACTTTATTAGTAATCTGCTTCATTTATTTTGAAATCGGTGCCAGCTTATACGTCGCTAATTATATTCAATTTTGATTAATTGTTCTTTAAAATTAGCTTATACGTAATTGTGATAAAGTTTAGGCAGGTATTTCCATTTGTTAATGAGTACATTTGTTAACTCTAGCTGGCAACGACTCCAAAATTAACAAAGCAGATTAATAGAATAATTATTAACATTTTAGTGCAGTTTTATAGTTTATTAAATGAAAACTTTTATTAAATTTAGCCTTCATATAATATATTTTATTACATCAGATAATAAACAAGATACGAAACATAGAGAATCTAAGTATAAAAGTAAAATAATTAGACAAAAATTTTCCAGCATCACGTTTTTTACGAGATTTAAGCACAAAACTGTTAAAACATGGGTATATTATTATGTACAGGAATAAATATTTGTTAAGAATAAAAAAATACATTCAGTTTTATTTGAAAACAAAGGTAAAAAATTATTATTAATTTACGCATTATTAGTTGTCTATTAAATCTCACCTCTATATGCCATAATTAAACTGCATAGATTCTAAAACTAAATCTATATTAACAATTCGGTCAAGGGATACGGTAGACTTGATTACCTTACCTGAATAATAAAACATAAAAAAATAATGATTTCGAGTTGACAACAAATATCCGGAAAATTCGGAAAATGTTCGAGTGTTTTGTTAAATTCTAATGGTGCAAATGGGAGTCGCCATATTGGCCACTTGGATGCCACCCTGAGTTCGTTAAAGCCGATTCACACGTATCAGTGCCGATTCACACGTGTCAGTGAAGTTACAGTCCTAACTACCTACATTTTGTAAAAGATTGTGTATTATGATGAGTCACATTTCACCCGAGCGAAGCCGGGTTTTCATCTAGTTCTTAATAATGTCGTACGTATCGATTTTACATGTGAATTTGATAATTAACTTATTTTTAGATAGGTTCATCTCTAAAAGGGCAGGGTGGCGAAAAGCACGTTTAGGATACGCTTTGAAATGTAACTGTAATATTACCTATAGTTAACGTAATGTTATTTCCCCAGGGTAATATTACGTGCAGACTAATGAAGATGTGTCGGTGAGGTCAACTAGGTTCTTGTCATACCGCCGGGCTATGACCAAATCTGCGCCGCAGGTAATCGAAAAAGTTTTTATGTTCTTTTCATTATGAGTTTGCTTGTAAATATAATAAACTTAATAATTTGATATTAAGTTTTTTTTTTTTCTGTCAATAAATCAAAGTTCTTTAGACAAGCTTAGTTAAATTGATATCTTTAAACTATATAATAGCTGAATGCCGTGGTTTCGCTCGTAAATAACAAATTTTATATTCCAAAATTATTTATAGTTTAAGCAAACAATTGAATGAATTATATTTTTTTATGTTGGCTTAATTTAATATCATTCATAGAATTCGTACTATATATTACATAATGTAAAAATACGAAAACTAGTCACACAATGCATGTATGACAATTTTTTCAAATGTATAACAGTATCGTCCATTAACCACGTGATGCTTTTGAGTAATTTTTTTAACCCTCTCCTCCGTTTTGAGGTTTTAGACTAACTTAACACAAAGATCACGTGTATTTTTTTGATAATGTGGCTTTAAATTGAATTCAAAATATTATTTTTAAACACAGGCATTAAATAATTTAATTACCTGTAAAAAATTTGGTACCGTTATAAAATGTGAAAATGACTACAGACTCGCCGTTGCGCTACTTGCGCGGTGGTCAATCTAGGCTTTTCGGTTTTAAGAAATAAATAAACGTCACATCTCACTGCACCTCTTGTGATATTTCGCGATTTATTCCAAATCCCTCCCTCAAACCCCCTCACGTTATTATTGGACGATCCCTAAGATAGGTTGTTACGGTGTCGGTGACTACCGGTAGCATCTGTCAACTACGATCGTTCTTTTTGAACTATACCATATTTACCACCATGTGCTAACTGCTGTACAGTCACTATGTCGAGCTAAGATAAAAAACGATTCGGTGATTCTGGAGTAATTTAATTTATTTTTTTACATGGTATAGGCTCAGTGCTTTGACTATAACCTCACCTGATGTTAATTGGTGATGTGATCCAAGATGGTAAACATACTAAGCCTAGATGTACAGGTTCTCATGCGATTCCTCCAGAACACTCCTGTTGGTATTAGGCGACAGGTTTCAACTTGATGGTTGTAGTTACTCAGGCGGGGATTATTAGAAAATAGGCCCTATCACTAAGCTATGGTTTCTTGACGATGTTTTCTTTATCCGAAAGCTCAGGTTGATTTTAGAGTTGGATAGGTGGGTTTGACCCACCTGATGAGGCGAAATCCAACCGTTCTACTAATTAAGCCATCATCGCTTCGATATATAATAGATAGACAGACAGACTTTATACAATGTTAGAATTCTACCAAAAGGTTTTTTAAAATGGAGCTTCCAGATGCCACTAAAATGGCCGTGAATATAGTATTAAACATAAAGTATCTTATAAGATTAAACGATAAAAAATGACAAACTATATTATTACTTAAGTTATTTAGAATAAACATTTTTCTCCGTCATATTTTTTTGAAAATTCTATAAAAACTTACTTCGTACTACATAAATACTACGTAATACTACGTAAGAACATAAATTGTCTTATGCTTATTATGTCTCTTATTTACTCCTCCCCTTTATTATAATTCAATTAATACAATATAATACCCTGTCGACCAAAATAGAACATAATGTGCTACCACCGTCAAGAACGGAATCGAATTTTCAATCAATAACTTTTAAATATTCAATGTTCTAGATATATCTATAAATGAATAAATATTAAAATGTTAGAGTTAGCACATATTCCCGGCAAACAGCCAATATCCACACAATACTTAATACAGTTGTAAACTACCGCAAATTAGGCACATATCAATCGATATTATAGGAAAACTAGTTTCAGCCAATTTTAGGCAATGTCATAATTTGAAAAATAATATAACTAATATTTTTAGTATCCCATGCCCAAAAGAAACTCTATTGCTATACGTTATTATTATTCGAAAAGGGGCTATGCAGGCTAGAACAGTCTTGTATCACTGCGACCTAATTAGATATATTGTGATCGCCCCCATATTGCTAAAGCTCTCTACTTAGACCTACAATCTGGATCTACTATAGGATCTTTTTAGTATAGAGTGTGTGTACCTCCTCCGGGAGCAACGCGTGCTTACTCAGAATTCGGTTATGTCTGGTATTACTGGATTACATTCACACAAAATGTGCTTTGACGTTTGTCTGCATCTTTACAGAATCTGCACTCTCTTCTGTTCTAGACACCAATGTTGTGCATATATTTTCCCAAATAACAGTGCCCAGTTAGTGCTCTCAATTTTACTCCCAGCTGATTTCTACTGAGGATCAGTCCTATTTCAGCTTTACGCTGTGTGATTACCCTGATGAGGTCTTTGGAATGAATTTGTCCTGGCAATTGTTCCAGTATTCTATAGTCTTATAGGTGTATTGGTCCCTTATAGTTAATCGAACTAGGGGTTTAAGGAACCACAAAACGGTTCAGGGCCAATTTGTGTCTTTGGTATAAATACATTTTTCTGTAAATATTCGTGTGTTTAATTTTTATGCAGCATTGATGATAACTTAATTTATTTCTTGTTTGTTATATTTGAAATAAGTAATAAGGTATATTTATAATGCCGAAAACATAAATTTAAACGTAGCGCTCTATAAATCATACGACAACGTTGGCGTACTACACTAAAAATGGTTCCCGTTTATTCATATGGGAATGTGAGAGGCACATATATTTCTAGCTCAGTAATAACTTGTCGCGCGAATTACCTCTCTGATTTTTTTATTAAAGCACGCACTCCGCGGCGCCCTATAAATCTGCTGTTGGCTCCCACTTTACTGCTCTACCTATCAATTGCTGAGAAATATTTAGGTTTTGTACTATTTTATGTTTTCTTTTATTAGCGACTGCGTTTTGGGCCACTTATGTTTTGTAGATAGTCTATATATTTTTAAGATCGTATTATTTCTTGAATATATTTTTATTTTGGTTTTGAAATTATTTTTTCTCCATATATTATTAATTTAACTTACAATATATGTAATATGTTTGATCAGTTTATTCAACTAGTAGTATAATACTTACATTTTGTTTTGAATAACAGACTGTGGTACAGGTGACTAGGGATCATAAGTGAAATAAACAGTATAGTCTCAATACTGTAATAAGAAACGTTATCTCGCTTCTGAGTGACACATTTGGGATATACATATATAACAACATATAAAATCTAGTTACTTAGAAACTTTTATCTTGCTGTGTGATGGCCGACAATACGAGAACAATAGTATGTGGATATTAGTTTCTCGGCAGTCTATCATTGGCATGCTGACACATAAATCTTGTAAAAATAAATTTTATGACATTTCATGGTATATCGATGGTTGACTCTGTCCAAAGGCTGACCTTCATTCAATACAGAAAACAGTTGCTCCATTGACGACTATAATTTTTAAATATTTTGTTATTTTTGTTTGTAGAACTTTATACAAAACACGTATTTTGTTATTAATCATATCTACCATCTTGAACGGAAATACTTCATGTGTTTATGTATATACCACCTGATGCATGCAACTTCGTTCACCTGAAATGTATACTTCTTTACACTGTCTAGGCTCAGTTCTCTGATCACAATCTCACTTGATGTTAAGTGACGATGTGGTCCAGGATGGTAAACACACTAAGCCTAGAAATACTAGTTCTCAAGTGATGCTGCCGGAATAAACCTATTGATATTTGAGGACAGGTTTTCAAACTTGAAGATGGTAGCTACCCAGGCGGGCATTATTAAAAAATATCTCACCACCATGATATTGTGTTTTTCCTCACGCTGTTTTCCTTCAACAAATGCTCCGGTTGATTATAGAGTTGGATAGGTGGGAAAGAACCCGCGTTCAATGACGCGGAATCCGACCGCACTTCCAACTGCGATTCAAATAACGCTATTATTACTATTTAATGATATGTGTCACCTAAGGTCTAAGTTTACTCCTGATCTCTATTAAAATGAAAAGTACCTTAAAATCGTTTAGATAGGTTTTTACGACGCACGGAGCGGGATCGCCGTGCGGGTTGAGCACTTCCTTAATAAAACTGGCACCATTTATAAATTGGTCCCTCGGTCTCCAGAGATCAGTATTTAAAGTGCAGTACAGCTTATCAGCTGTGCATTCTTGCACCCTGTAGTCAATCTGCTTACAATAGAAGTAGAGCCGCCTATTTATCGACGACGGGCATAAAAGTTGAGTCTGTGGCCCACATTCATACGCTTGAAATAATCATTTAAGGTGGACGGAGGATGCATTCCAATCCACAGGAAGGCTTCCCGATTCTGCATCTTAACTGTGCTGAAGAGAATTGATACATTTTTACATGTCGCACCTTCAGGATTAAACTTTAGTAAAAAATCCAGATATTAAAGTTAATCTAAATGAAACATTTAAACTATGTTATAATGTTGCTATGTTTAATAAATAAATGAGTTCAAATATTTTTTATGGATCCATAAGATAATATTGACTAAAAGACCCAAATGTACACATTCCGCAATTTCTCAAATCTCCATTTTTTAAATGAGATCACTTCATTGTGAATGTGGTGGGATATACTTCTTTCTTTTCGTGGGGAATGCATTTTCCTCTATCGACCCCTCCCCGAGAGTAGTCTCCTCGATAGGGTCGATAGAGGGGTGTGTGGAACTCGCCCGGCATTAAGGGCGCCGGGAAAACCCACTAAAACACCCCGGAGCCACCCGCTGCATTAAAGGGGGCGATACGGGATCGGAGTCGCAAGCGCCGAGTCGTCTCCTGCGGCAGGCCCAACTGGACCTCGACCACTCAACTCGCCCAGTTGGGGTGAGGGGAATTGCTGCCTCACCCACAGGCTTTCTCCCCACCACCTTACGCCCAGTTCTCGCTTGAGGATATAATATATATAATCGCCCGCGGAGAGGAGCGGTTATAGCCTGACCCACAGGCTCTCCACTCCTCCCCCCTCTCTTGGAAGAGTTACGCCCGATTGTGTAGAAAGGTCCCTCTCCTCTTATTCGCCTTGTAACGACAAGACGTAGTGAAGAGAGAGCCTTGAATACACAGTGAAAGTGAGAGAGCGAAGAAAAGAATAAGAAGACGAATAAATTTAGGGGGGAAAAAGAAAGATGTCAGCTGGCTTATTATGACGGGGGGAGTCTTTGCACGAAACGTGCTCTCCCCCGGCCAGCTCTCCTGTGCCGTAGGGGATCCGCTTGTAGATTAACCTCCCACTCCTTCTCGGTGCCCTCTTTCTGCGTCATTACCTGCTCGCAGAAGTTGGTGACAACACTCCAGATCTCCTCGCTGTTGAACATGGTTTTCAACGCACCCGGAAGCGAGAGGTCCGGTTCCACAGCTGCTGTTACCACGCGGTGCGGTTCCTCCCACGCAGCGCACTCTGGGAATGTGTAGTGCGCTGTGTCTTCAACTGCGCCGCAGTCAGTGGTGACACGCGGCTGACGGCTCCCTCCTGGCTATCTTGTGCAGGTACCACCAGAAGCAACCATGATGAGATTTACTTTCATTATCTTGTGAAATGGAAAATCGTTATAGGTTTGAATATAATATACAAAAAGACAGTACCTATATATTTCAATATATCAAATTAGATAAAATAAATAAAATATATTATAAGATGTAGAAGAAATTGTGTACAAAAACAGACTAAAGCTTTACTAATAAAGGTTTTAGAGAAAAAATATGTATATTTGTTTACTGAGCATGTTTATTTAATTTTTACACTTCTCTCCCAGTACTGGCGTACTGGGACGTCTGAATAGGCTAATTTAAAAAGTTGAATTTTCCGTCTGGCTTCCTCCTGTACGCCCCGTATTCTATTAGGTTAAAAGCAACTAGAGTACACCGAAACAGAATATTAATGTTGCGTTTTTCTAAGAAGTTTTATGAAGCCTCGCCTTGGGGACTTGCTGTTATGTCATCCCTTCGCTGTCTGATCTCGGACATACTTCATTACATATTCGTA
Organism: Samia ricini; assembly: GCA_014132275.2. Taxonomy (NCBI): domain Eukaryota; kingdom Metazoa; phylum Arthropoda; class Insecta; order Lepidoptera; family Saturniidae; genus Samia; species Samia ricini. Next base: position 23,682,710 of record AP028159.1, on the reverse strand, counting down.
TGATATGAGTAAAACCTTATATTCTTTATACTGGAGTCTGTATAATAAAAAAAAACCTTAAATATCTATAACAATCAATTGGTTTGTTCTATCTGGTAAATGATAATTATGTTTGTCAATTCCCAAAAATTATAATCCATAGTATCAATCTATACATATAATAAAAATGTAACGGATCGCTGTCTGTACATGGAAGATATATGAAAAAAAATATTATTAGGACCTTTATAAACGCAAATAGGACCCAAAACTATAATTTTTAAAATTTTTGTCTGTTTGTCTGTTTGTCTGTGCGTTTGTGCACGCTAATCTCAGAAACGGCTTATCCGATTTAGATATAGTTTTCACTAATATATTGTAGTAAGCTTCACTTAACATTTAGTGTTTGTTTCATGTCAATCGGTACATAAATAAAAAAGTTATGTCAATTTAAAGAATCACGTCGAACATTTATTCTAACTAAATTCTTTCTCTGTTCAGATGCATTGACTGAAACTTTACTAAACTCCATAATAATGGTCTATATAAAAGTGTGATTATATAATAATAATAATATGATAATAAATAGAAGTTAAAAATGATCAGTTTCGGAAATTTAAAATCCAATTTAAGTTGACCTCAGATTAACTCATCATTCATATGAAATAGGATTCAGGTTAGGCTGGAATTTGTGCGTTTTTTATATATGTATATATATATATATATATAAGTATTTAATTTTTTTGTTTATGATGAGGAAGTGTTTACTAAATAACGCTGAGTTAGTACTAATTACTACTTATTATAAGAATGCCTCGAAAAAGATCCAACATCTCCCGGTGCAGCAGAAATGCTATAAGGATGAGATTAGTTCTCATTAGTTCACTGCATTTCAGTAACGTCAGGCCAGGTTTCATGTTACAGAAACTTCAGCTCAGCGAAAATCTCGATTGAGTTCACATCGTTTTCGAATGATGGCCACTTGAGTTAGGATGAACAGGGAACAGCATGAGGCACGTTTGTCCACCGATCGCAAGGCTCATGCAATATCGCGAGAGTCTGAGACCTTCGCTGATAGGGAAACCCGCCTGAGCTCTCAAAAAGCACGAACTTTGCAGTCTAGAAAGCTGGAAAGTAGTTTAGATCGTGAATTTCGATTAACAGCTGATCGAGAAGAAGAAAGAAACTGCAGAACATCGTCAGTCACGACTAAATGCCGATCGACTTCTGCATATACTTAATAAAATGTTATCAAGTTTGATAGAAGACCCAGAAACTGATATCCTTCCATGGATTACCAAAGAGAAAACAGGTTATTTGTATTCGCCCAGAATTGATTACTTTGAATTCGCATCTATAGTAGGTATGGTAGTATGTTGTCAGGTTTGTAATGCTCAAAAATGGAGAAAAGAACCAAACGGAATATGCTATTCAGGTGGCAAAGTGCTAATTCAAACTTATCATGAGCCCCTTTATAAAAGTTTTACTAAATAGACTATATAAATATAATATATAAATAGAATATACTAATTTTACATTTTTAGACTATATCCGTTTATATAATAGTGTATTCCAAATGACATCTTTTGGGGTCAAACATATCACAGCCAACTTTAAAGGTGCAGGGCCAATTTATCACTTGATTGGATCTTTGCTTCTCCAAAATGAGCCAAAATTTCTTTAAATTTATTTTATATCAAATTACAATGAACATCATAACTTACCTCAGCTGAACATCAACTTTATATTTCAACTTGAGAATATGTTACATCAAGTAAATCCGTATGTCAGAAGTTTCAAAGCCGCAATAGATTCCATCCCACAAGGCCAAAATAACAATTATAAAGTTATAAATAAGGCTGATAAACGTCCTGCGGAAGAACATCGTGAAAAGTATGTCCCCGTTGCAGACGAAGTTGCAGTAATATTAGTCAATCAGGAATGTGATAGACGTGACATCGTGCAGCGCACTCATGATGATCGCTTACAACGTATTTGTGAAACACACCTAGCATATGATGCCCTGCAGTATCCTTTGATATATTTCCATGGTCAGGATGGTTACAATTTCAGACTCTACCAAGTTAATCCAAGCACTAGCATAACAAGTTATAATAAAAAATATCAGCCTTACAGTTTTATTCATACCAGATACAAATTAGATGAAATTGTTGTATCTATTCCTACTATATTTTCTTTATAGTAACTTGAGATCGGTAACGGTGTGTATCCGCAGGAACAAGCAAAATTCGTTCTAAACGCAAACCTATGCTGCGAAGTTTCATGAATGCGAACCCTCATATCATACGTGTATGGAAACGCAACGCAAATACCAACTTGCGAAAATTCATGGCTTTGCAAAAGAGCTATTTTAAGTCCACGAAACGACCAAGCAGCAGCAATAAATGCTGAAGTTTTGAGCTTTGTTTCGGGGGATAATGTAGAGTATATCTCCATTAACAGAGTTATGAAAGATGAAGAATCTACCAATTACCCAATAGAATTTTTAGAATCCCTCAGTGCTCCTGGACTACCAGCTCATAAAATAAATTTAAAGTCGGCGTACCCATAATGCTGCTAAGAAATTTAAGACCGCCAAAACTATGCAATAATACTAGATTAAAAGTGAATTTTTCTCTTTTAAATTTCTGACTCTGCGAAACCTGATAGAAGCAGAGATTTTTAACAGGTGGTAGTGTTTTTATGCCTCGGGTTTCTCTTATTCCAAACAATTTTTCGTTTAGTTTTAAACGAGTCCAGTTTCCAGTGAGCTTTTGACCAGTTTCGCGATGACAATTAATAAAGCATAGTCAGACGCTAAAAGTTGTGGATGTGGATCTAAGTATTAGCTATTTTTCGCACGTTCAACTTTATGTTGCTTTATCACATGTTAATAATTCTAGCAGCCTGTATGCTTTGTTCCCTATGGCTATACTATGTAACGACGGTGATTATAATCCAAAATAAACCAAAATCCGAAAAATGCTGCCCAAAGTCACTATTCCACGCAGACGAAGTTGCGGGCACAGCTAGTAATTTATATATTTACAGTTTTTTATCCTCTCCTTTTCCATGCCAATAACAAAAAGTTTCTCCACCTTACTGTTTATTCGTAAGTGTTTATTTATCTATGTTTGTTGTATGTTGAGAGATGGAAAGGAAGAAGATGGCCAAAGAAAAGATGGATGAAGCGTGTGAGGAAAGATATGTAACGAAAAGGGTTGAATGCAAAGTTGGTGAGTGATAGGTATGCGGGAAGAAAACGTATTGCGTCGATAATAATTAGAAACAGGGCGATGTTGATCAGATGATAAGATATCTTTTAGTTGTTACGTAAAAAAAGGAGTAATTAATGGTAAATCAGGTCGAATAAAAAATAACACTCTTACAATATAGTTTAAACTATGAAACGTAAATATTTCTATAGAATTAACATATCTAATCCATACATCCATCCAACCGAAAGTCGTCCACTGCTTAACATAGTTCTTCCCAAAAGATCTCGACGACGACCGGTCTTGCGGCACCCGCATCCAGCGGAATCCCGCATCCTTCAAGGTCGGTACACCTTGAGGGGGAACTACCTATGCAGCGTCTTCCGATAAATAGCTCCCCTTCCCCCGCTGTTACCTTGGCCGCTACCACTATGGAATATTCTGAAAATAGCGGGGCTGCCGGGAACTGGAAGCGGGTTTGTTAATGTGTCGTTATTGGCATAATCGCCACGCTTGGCAGGCGGGTTGGCGATGACAGTCAAGTATTTGTGGTACACAAAATATGCTGCTATCCATCCCTTATTCGCTTTTATACGGGAAGATATGGAGTGATACTATTCATAGCCAGCACCACACGTTCAACAAATCTAATAATTATGTCTAACTTTAAATTAGAATGACTAAATGTCAAAACCCCCCATAGAGAAAATTAACAATATTATAGTTGTGTTTACGCAGACTTTAGACCTTTAAAAATTAATTTTCAATTAATGTAAGTCAATTTCAAGTTTAAAACAAGTTCATTTAAATAACTTATTATGCAAACGTGGCCAGAGGAACGTTAGATTTTTTTGTTTGCTCGGTAAAGTGACTGAACGTCACTTATTATTTTTATGATTTTAATACCTACATATTTTTTTAAAAGGATTTTTTTTTCGTTATATGTTCTATCAAACTTGATCACTGAAGTTATCTTATTTATTTTATTAATTTAAATTTAGGGAATCATCATAAATATACATATTAATAAACACTTAAATAAATTTATTATTGGGCAAAACACCGGTTAATAGTTTAAATTGTATTGATTCACTTTCCCCAAATACTTTTCCATGTTCGCAGACACGGGAATACATTGATTCGACCGATTTTCACAACGGAAACTACGAGGCAGCCGGAAATTAAACACTATCAAGTATGTTATAGAAAGTCTGGCCAAAGTATTCGGGAGTTAAGTATAAGATATTATATATCGTTGTACATTGATCTATTTTATTGCCCCGAAAGCTAGCTATATTACAGAATGGTACACAATGATGCACTTATAGTTATGCACAGACAACGACTCAAGCAAGAATACATTATTTAAATTTAAATACTTGAGTTGGTTGGAAACTTTCGCCAAAGTAGCTCTGCGTTACTAACCTTCATGTGGCATGCGGCATCCCATACCAAATCTCTTGTCGTCTCTCTGGGCACCAATGTCATGCTTTCAGGTCTTTTAATTTAATGCAAAAACGAAATTTCAGTCTAAAAATATTTCTCTATGTTAGTTTAGAAGGGATTAATATGATATTTTATAATACCAAACCTTACCTCGAATCAGTGGTATCCAATAACGGTAGCTGTAAGCCAGAAATACGACGACGCATTAGCATGGCCAAAACAGCGATGATCCAACTGAACATAATATGGAAAAACTCCAAAATATCAAGAAAGACTACACAAACAACCTAGCCCACACACTATATTCTCGTATGGCTCACAATCCTGGAGCATATAAGCGTAAAACCGATGCATTTGAGATGTGGTGTTGGCGTCAAATGCTTTGTGGACGCCATTTTGCACTAACAGTTCTATATTAAAAGAAATGGGAGGGAGACAGCTCCTAGACTGTCAGCAATGGTGTGTCCCGAGTACTTCAATATTTTGGCCATATTGCTAAATTAAGCTATAATAATTTCATAGGACAGGTAGAAGGGTAGCGGCTGAATGGAAGATGCATTAAACGGTGGTCAGATTAAGTCTTTTAGCAACTAGATCTACCCTCAAGCGCAAATCTCCACCAACCAATAGTAACGACATGAAGAAAAGGTTTTTAAATATATATCCAGGGAAGGAAATAAATATCATGTATGAGTAGATGAATCGTGTAGTTTCCACAGTAGACTAAATTATAGTCCTTACTAACCAAAATTGTAAGTACTACCATAGGTAATACCAATGGAAATAAAAAGAAGCCTTAGTAACTTATTATAAACGAAAATTATAATCGGTACTTAATAGAGGAGCAAACCCGGGTTCTGTGGCGTTTGTTATCATTACTAATAAATAAGGCGGTGGTTAATGCGGCCCACCGACCATCCAATCTCGGTTACATTGTTACCCTCGAGATTAGATAGCCGTGATGATTGCTAAAGTTTGATTGAGCTCCGTGTGTATCATTATGCGTATCCTTGATTATTATATGGGCTATCTACGTTCATGAAGCGGACACGCAGTTCACTCATGTGTGTTTCGTGGTTATGTCAACGTTATTCATGGTGAAATATTATATTCATATGAATTATGCTATTTTGTATGTTACACGGCCAGTTTCAATATGCAATCTCAATCTGTTGTATCTACTGAAAGCCGATATTTCAATCCTTTTTGCTCTCAAGTTTCAGATCAGTCAGAAAAATCGATATATTTTTGATTACATCTCGATGTTAACCTTTTAAGATTCGATATAGAACCTGCCATTAATCAGTGCGAATTATAATTCTGTCAGTTATTAATGACAATATAAACGCATATTTTGTTTTAAAATTATATTTGTTGTATAATTGCAATAAGTAATACCGCTAGAGATTCAAAACTTCATAACAACTGGACAAAAGTTCTGACTTTATAATAAATATATATGTATGCATACAATTCGAAATGTGTAAAAGTATATTTTAATCGCAATTTAGTTTTGGATTGCACTATTGTTACCAGCCAGCAATAAGAATGCTCAAACTTTAAATATAGTATTCATGTAAATTTACAACTCAACAGTAAAGCATTGGTCGCAGTTATTCACACACCATTTAACAACTAACTTATCACGATTTAATGTACAGTGAACTCTGTCAGTTTTTTTATAACGATTTAGAAGTAATTTAATATTTAACATTTAAAGAAAGGTCAGGTCAAAAGTATCCGTAACCGACGAGCATACATGTGAAAGCGCTCATAAAAATAAAGGAAGCGAAATCTGCCAGGAGGGAGGCATGATGTTTTTATATATTTAAGTAATATGAAAAATAAAACGTTCAATAAAGCCATTTAAATTAATGTAAGTTTTAATTTCTGCTTATGGTTTATCGGATCAATGTAATGTACGTGTGAATAAAAGGTTAATAATTATTTAACAATTATGCAGTGGTTTCACATGATGGATATGAACCGAATCCTTTCTTAGTAAGTACTAGAGTGCAAAAAGAAATCGGTTCTCTTAAAACAGTAAGTTAGCGAAATATACTATGTTTAAATATAAAGTAATATTGAATCGTAATTTACAAATTCATGTACGTAGGTACACTTACTTCATATGCAAATTTGCTAGCGCCCAGTTACATATCTTAACTATTACCACGTTTACGGGCTATTAACCACAAGTACTCCCAGTATCTTGGAGATATACAGAGCAGCAAACTTTATTTGCGAAGGTGTTGACCGCGTTACGTGAAATGTCACTGAAGAATATTTGCATCTCAATTTTTCCGGATGTACGCACATTTAAAAATGTAAAAAGGTACTAAACATACATACATAAAATAATTTATAACTAGCTGTGTGCCCGCAGCTGCACCCGCGTTTACATACATATATTTTTCACTGCGTAATATAGTATTTAATTTTTTTAATACGGAAACTAATTATTTTCCTTTTTTTTGCTACTAAAATTAAGCAAAGGTTTTCTCACAAATTCAGATACGTGCATTGAATCGGATTTTAATCAAATTTTTATGAGTTTTAATTTTTTTACGCGAAATCCTAATTATTTTCGTAAGTTAAAAGTAGCTTAAGTTACACGGAGTGACTTCAGCTTTGTAACAAAACAGTCCCGTCCAAATCTGTCCAGCTATTCCGGAGATTACCCGAAACAAACAGACAGACAAAAATGTTAAAAATTGTATATTTGTTATAGATACCGTATATACATTCATATCTATTCAGAAAAAAAAAAAATTGAAATTACAAACAACACTTCAATTTTATTTATAAGTATAGTATGCATATGATTTGCAATACTTAAATCCTTTTGATCAGTACCGTCATATACAAAACAACAAATAAAAATTACGTTATGTGATAGATAATTACTTATAATTACTTACTTACTTATTACGCTGTGGTGTGGTAGAGGATGTGGTGACCAAAATAGAGAAAGGTATGCTTAGTTGGTTTTGGCATGTAGAGAGGATGGATGAGAGAAGATTAACGAAATTAATTTATAAGGCGAGGGTGAATGGGCATATCGGTAAGGGTCGACCTAGGCGAACGTATCTAGACCAAATCTATCATGTGTTAAATAAAGGCCAGGTAAAAAGTACTCATAACCGACGAGCATGTATGAAAGCGCTCATGAAAGTAGAGGAAGCGAAAGAGGTGTGTCAAGATCGTAGCAAGTGGAAGGACATAATCTCTGCCTACCCCCACGGGAGAAAGGCGTGATGATATGTATGTATGTATGTATGTATGTATGTATAACATTACTTATATTCGCCTAAAATAAATACTCAAATTTTGATGGTAAATTTATATAAGTACTTTACAATAAAAAAATATTTGAACACGCACATTTTTCGATATGAAAGGTCTCACATTGGAACTAAATCACATTATATAAAATATATTAGTTAAACTAGAGTCTAAGAGGTAACTAAGTCAGAAGATGTTTTCTCAATATAAAGTTATTGCATTTTTTTATTTATTTTAAATATACTATCTAATAAAATAAAACAAAGACCTTACAAAATATAATAAATAAAAACACTACACTGTTGTGCTTAGTAAAAAAGGGGTTTTTATTACGAAGTAAATAAATCTGAATTTGTTAGAGTATTTTTATCGTGCACATGTGTTTATACGAAGACTTCCATAATGATGTATGAGGGATTAGTGAGTTGAATTTTTATTAAAACATTACTACATTTTTAGCACTGTACGGTAGTCTTTTGGCAATTTTAAACAATACAATGTACAATTTATATTCGCTTCGTTAACAATAATTGTGGAATTTAATGCTTCTTGCAGAGCGAATGCTATTCAGAATGGACGAAAATTAATTAGGAGTGAAATGTTCAATACTACAAACGTTATAAAAATACTTATTATCAAAGTTTAATTCGCTGAGATGTGTGCGCTGAAATCACTGGCAGCGAAATGCATTAATTATGTCTGAATTTGCATTCGTGACTGGACTAGTCTATGTGCCGGCAGCGATGACATGTGCATCAATAAGCTACCAAGTTAGAGTTTAATTTGCACAACAAAATACATATTTTCCTCTTTGAACCTCTTACAAATTTCGATTTTAAGTTGTTTTGAGTTACATTTTTATTTAGTAAAAAATATATAGAGATAACGCCAGGCCTCAGATAGCAAATATTTACATTTTAAAGTATTACATTATATCAATATGTTCTGATATATATCTTATTAACAAATTACGAACAAAGAAAAAAAGTTGAACATCATCATATTATATTATTTAACAAATCCATGTAAATGATTGTCTCTTGCTTTTATCGTACGTTTGAAATTCTCATCTGACGTTTTCTTTTTTTAACTACTTAAATTTGACTAAACCTCAAGATTTTATTTTACAATATTTTAACCCACGGGCACCAATGTTATTACTAATTTTACTAGTTCAATATTACTAATCTAGAAAATTGGACACTCAACAAAATCTTTTTTACAAAGTAAATAATGTTAAAAAAATACAAAAACTTCTATAGTAGATTGAACTAAATTTAATTGAAATACCGAGCACTGTTTCTCTGAGTAAATAAATATATCTAAATCTTATTATGTTGCGTTTTCGCAAGATATTTGTAATTTATGTATATTCGAGTTGACTTAAGCGTACCTAAATACAGTTATCTAACGATTCAAGAAACACATATACATGTAAGTATTTATGTATATAGATAGCAGTTTCAATTTCACGAGACAAAGCAAGAGGGCGAGACAGGGATCTCAATACGCGGGCCAAATGCAAAGCTTTATTTAGTTTAAGGCGCCATTACACGGGTCATATAAACTGTCAAAGTTGGAAGTCGCGGGGCGTAGCGCGTCGTCGCCGTCGTACGCTTGCTGTTCCCTCCTTTCAACTTTACTCAATTGATCAGGAATCTTTTTACCCCGGTTTATGCTACACTTCTTACGAGTAATCGACGAAACCTTTTCCGATATCAATCTTCTGAACTTAACATGTTCAGTTTTATCGTTCATTTTTAAAGATTACTGTTCGCAGTGCCCCCACATCTGAGCACGCGTTTCATATGTTCTTCAATGCATTTTTTTTATACGGAACCCTAAATTATTTTCCTTAATTTTTTTCGGTACTAAGATAAAGTAAAATTATTTGTCACAAATTCAAACACCTGCTAGTGAAACGGATTTTATTTTTTTATAGTTTTAATTTTTTTAATATTTCCTCATAACATAAGTACCCTAAATTACGCAGAGTAACTTCAATTATCTAACAAAACAATTCCAGTCAAAATGGGTTTAGCCGTTCCCGAGATTACCCGGAACAAAGAGACAGGCAAAAGAGCCTTAAAAAAATGTATATTTGGTATAGTTAGCGTATATACGTCCATACGTATTTAGTAGCAAATTGTTGTTTTGACATTAAAAACAGACACTTCAATTTTATTTATTAGTACAGATTATACAGCTAACCTTTGAATAAAATCTTTTCTAATGTCCAACAATCGTCTGGCAACGTTTAAGCTTAAAGAAATGAGAGGCTTTCAAAACACTTCGAATTGTATCGAAGTGATTTAAGCGATAAATTTTTCAAATGAAAGCTACAAGCTTTTAGGGGAGAAGTAAAAAATTCTCTACTACTGAAAACATAAAGCTTATTGTAGAAATGAGCGTCATTCGAACTATCTGCCACAGTCTCATTATTACTATAATATGTTTGTATAAAATGACTTATAATATTGTAGAGATAAATTAATATTGTAGAAACAATTATACACAAGTTAAAAATTATATGTACTTATCAATGAATTAATAATTTAATTTAAAAATTTTCGTTTGTCCTTAAATATTGTATTTAGTATAAAATATATAACTTGTCTGTTTTTCTTTCAAAGATTTTATTCTCGAGATTTGAGTTAGTAAAAGTGCAAACAGTTTCTTTTCCTTTGATTTTTCTTTCGCTGTTTGTTGTTTCCTTCAATCCAGTAATCAAGTTTACAACCTTGTCTATATATTTGATTCTATCTAGTTTATTCGATAGCAAAGAGTAATAAAGTTAAGGAACTACCTGTGCAAGCGAATGAAATACACGTAGTATAACGTTTATAAGTTCCATCTGTTTATAAAAAAACTTAATATACAATTGTATATAAATTAAATTATAAAGAAAAATTATTATCACATAAAATAGTATGCTTAATACTGTTTTCTTTTTAAATCTTTTGTGACGAATTATTTGTATTTTATTGCATTATTACAGTAACAGCTACTAAATAGAGCTAAACAACATACAACCAATCTGTACTAATAAATAAAATTTAAGTGTCTATTTATAATATAAAAAATATTTTTTTTTACTAAATACATATGAATGTAAATACGATACCTTTACCAAAAATACAGTTATTTAAAATTTTTGTCTGTCTGTCTGTTTGTTCCGGGTAATCTCCGGAACGCCTGGACGGATTTCGACGGTACTTTTTTTTGGCTGAAGTTACTTCGGAACTGGTAACCGGGTAAATAAAAATACAATATAGCAATTCCAATTAAATAATTGTATGGTTACCTTTTTTATCTCATAGTTCCGTTAAAGAAAACCGTAGAAATGAGAAATCACCCAAATCAGTACTATCGTCAAACTGCGGTCCGCGTTGTCAAAGAATTTTGGTAGATTGACTCAAAGCCCAATTTACATATAGTTTATTAGGTACGTACCGAATTAGGTTGTCAAAAATGACTTGCATTTGTTGTCATTGCAATACAGAATCGCGTTTGACGGCTCATAAAAATATAACAATTAATAGATGGTATCAATTACCTAATCCACAAAAGTGCGGCGCGCAGTTGAACCTCACATTGACCTATGTGGCCCTTGACCAGAACAGTGTGACGACCACTGGTTTATATGGTAGTCGTGTTGTTCGATGTAATTAGGAATTTCTTGAATAAAATTATAGTTGGACGAATCGGAGCAATAAAAAATAAACTTATGCCAATGGAGTAAAGTTACGTTGTTGCGGGCGCACCCCGCAACGTCTTGATTACGTCTCCTTGAACAGATTGAATATATCCAAAGCGACCCATGACAAAAGGGTCTTATTGTTATTCACCCCAGTGTAGCGACAAACCGTGACAAACTATTTAGTCGACAGAGCCACCCTTTACTGGCACAGTGTTGATTGTTTTTACCCAGGATATACGTCAAATACAAACAAATGATTATTCAAATATTTTTGTCCATCTTTTATAAATTAAGTACATACATTCTTGTAATGGTGTGTAGTGTTTTTAAAGAACTTTTTAAATAGTTTAGCGAAGATTTCGTATGGTTAAAGATTAATTTTTCCCTATAACATAGGGGTCTTCAAAAGAAGAGTTGATCAGTTTTACTGAGCGATCGCATACCATCGTCGGCTTCATTCTTAATAATCAAAGCAATACAGTTAAAAAAAATGTTTTTCATTAGACCGTGAAATTAGTGTAAATTTAACAGATGATTACACGAATTGCAACATCGCTTAAATTTCTGTTCAGTTTTTATTCCATAATATAATAAAAATATATTTAATTCAATTTAGAGAACACAAAGAAGAACCTAGAGACTGTCACCGTTTTTCTATTCGCAATTTTTTTTAATGTATCGTAAATTTTAGTTCTAAATATTGCACCACGTCGTTTATAAACATTAACCCCCTTGTAGTACGTTTAAGTAAAATTTTATTTGTATAAAGCGCTCAATAATAAGGAAACAAACGAAAAACGTCCGAAAATGGACAAAAGTCCATGCAGTCTACGAGTAATCAATACACATTGATGATACATGTTTGAACCTTGAAGATTTTCAGCATCTTCTATATTTCTCATAATTTAATATTTTGTTAACACAAATATATTCAGCTCATTAATAAATTTAGGGAGGTTTTTTTATACGGTATAGGCTCAGTACTTTGTCTACCATCTCACCTGATGTTAAGTGACGATGTGGTTTCAGGATGGTAAAAGTACTAAGCCTAGATACTGGTTCTGAAGTGATGCTCCCAGAACACACTTATTGGTATTTGGCGACAGGTTTTAGAACTTGAGGGTGGTAGCTACCCAAGCGGGCATTATTTCAAAATACCACCATGGTATGGTTTTCCTTCATCGAAATCTCAGGTAAATAGGTAGTTTGAACCCGCGTCCATTGACGCGGAATCCAGTCTCACTATCCACTGCGCCATCATCGGTTTGTGGTTCAACATTTAAAAGTATCAAATATTCTTAAGGAATGTAAAATTCGATATTTTATGTTTTACATAAAACCAGGGTTTTACATAAAACCTCCTTCAAAAATAAATAATAATCTATACTAATAATATAATTGTAAATTTCATGTGTCTGTACATTTTCCATTTTTGTGTAAAGAATTATTGCAAGGGACTAAAAATAGGTGATTCAACACGTCTCTATCATTTTTAGAAATGTCTGCTGTCTGTTTGTCTGTGCAGGTATCACTTAAAAAGTACTAAGTATATTTCAAATACTCAAAAAAATAATTATAAAGTATATTCTGAAGTAGCATCAAAACTTTACTTCATTAATATCGGTCCACTCCATCAAAAGTTATAATAATTTGAATGACACGCGGCGACCAAAGACTACAATATAATACTGCGGCGAGTTTAGTATGAAAGAAGAGATTGTAAGTAAATGCGTTTTAGTTTTATTCGAGAACAAAAAAATTATGGATTGATTGAAATTGATCTAAATCTAATATCTAGGAATTCTAGGTATTAAGGGGTCATTTTATGAAAGTAGTAAACTGACTTTCAATTATGATATCAATAGGTATAAATATAGTGCGGAACAAAATATTATTTCATTCTAACTATAATTGGACTGTTCAAGTTTTTGTTTATTTTAGATGTCATGGGAGACGAAGTGTTATGAATGGTGATTACGTAAGGAAATGATATATGTATATCTGACGATTATTCATGGATGGCGCTATATTATTTTTTAATCATTTCGACTATTATGGAATACTACAAGACATAGATAACTAAATATAAGAAAAAGACTAAGGGGACAAAATCTGCAGATTGGAGAATGAAGATTTTGTTATTTACGTTGATGATGTTTGAGAAAAAACCACGCGAACGATGTCGCGGGCACAGCCAGTTGCAAATAAAAATGTATTCGTATAAATAGACAAACTTTTAAAAATAACAAAAACGTTAATTAATAGCCATCAGACGAAAACCACGAGCATTCATTTTGCAAATGATTGGCGTGAGCCGAGAGTGATCCAAATGGGTAGATTAAGCGCTCATTTAATATTCACGATCGGTGCGTTGTCACTCGAATCGCTACCAATTTGTCTACCATATTTTGTATATTCACGAACATTATATGCTTGACTTCTATTGTGTCTAAAACTATAATTTAAAAAGTAATTTGCCACTTTGAAACACTATTTAAATATTTATAAAAGTATTAATATTACTTACTAGCTATGCACCTATTTTTCATATATTCTTGATGGCGTTTTTTTTATACGGAACCCTAGCTATTCTCCAACATTTTTTACTACTAACAGCAAGGAAATATCTTTGTCACAAATTCTAACATCTGCCAGTTAAACATTTATTCACAATTTCATGAGTTTTAATTTTTTTACGCGGGACCCTAATTATTGTCGAAAAATTAAAGTAGCCTTAGTTACGTAAAGTAACTTCAGCTATGTACCAAAAAAAGTCCTATCAAAATCGGTTCACTCGTTCCGAATATTACACGGATCAAACAGATAAAAATAAATATATATATTTGGTGTAGGTATCGTATATACTACATATTCATATCAATTTGTAAAAAATTGTTATTTTGATATTACAAACAGACATTTCAATTTTATTTATTAGTGTATGTATTTATTACATATTGCACCATAAGAACAAATGGTTTAAACATTTATCATTTATATAATATCACCTTTATCTCATCTTTAGCTATTATGAGCTTCATTAGAATAGTTGATTCAATACTGTTGTCCTTGTTGTTGTCCTATAAACAATTAAAATGTAGAAAAGAAGTTTTTTTATTTTATAATCTATAATGAAATACCTATTTATATCGAGTTAATATAAAATTGCTTTGTAATATTTCAAAGTTTTCTAATAATTTGGAAGTTATTGTGGCTAAAAATCAAACAACATTTTTTACCTTGTAGATATTATTACCGTGAGATTATTTTTCAAATTAAAAAGTAATATTTTAGTATTTTTAGTACTTTATATAGAAGATCACATTAATAACTCTCTGGCATGAATGAAAACTATTACTTTCACTGATCATATCGAATTATTGAAAAAAATAATATTCCAAAAGTAAAAATATTAAAATCACCCACATGAAAGTTTTGGACATGATTAGTAATGCTTCATACAAATGCGCACTTCCTGGACACTCGTTAACCTTTCTCACATATTCGGAAACGGAATAAAACGGTAGTGGGAGAATAGGTAGGTGTCTGCAAATACGAAAACTTGGGTCATGTTAGCTAAAGCACAGTTTTTATGTTATCGTGAAAAGGCGGGAACTCCTCGCATGCAATCACGTTAATTGTCACGAATAGCCGAACTTTATGGAAACGGTTATCTTGTCACAATATCTATCTCCGGCCCTGTATTTATTTCATGAACGAACGTGTGAATGCGTAGAATTAATTAACTTAATTACAGAATGCGCTTTCGAAATGTTAATTCTTTTTTATAATAATAATAAAATCGACATTTTACTTTGTTACATGATAATATTTACTCAGAAAATAAAGAGAGGTGAATTTAACCACCAACCCACTATCACTTTTCAAATATTTACGTACACATCAATATGTTTTATGGTTTTCTTATTTTTGATGATGGTAAGCAACATTTACTTATTTTTTTGTTCTAAATTATGTTTTGACTTTTTTCAGTCATCAGAAGCGGGATGAAAGGCCGAATTGAAAAATTTGTTTATTCTCAAGATCAGCTTTGCTCACTATTGCTGACAGGGTGAGTGATAGGACAGGGGGATATGAAGGAGGGGGGACAAAATGACCAGAATTTTACCTACCTAATACTTAATCGGCTCCTTTCATCCCATATATGATGACTAGAAATTTAAAATAAATAATATAAAATGCGTAGCTTTAAGTTTTTTAACTTTCGCTAATAAATCAAATAAAATAGTTTTTGTAATGTTCAATATTCCCTTAAATTCCAGTTCCGTAATACGCATGTTAATATAAAACTTGCACAAATCACGTAAAGTTTGATGCCATATTATGTTAGTATTATAAAGCTAAAACTCCTTATATTTAATTAAATTTTAATATTGTTTTCAGTGGTCTGCCTTATTTATGGATTGAGAAAATAAAAAGTAATAAATAAAAATGGTATAAAAGTAAAAAAAGTCATAATCCCTATTGGACATAGTGGAACATTCCAAGTATTTATGTTTAAGATAAAATTATGTGTTTTATTTATTGTTCACGAGTAATTGATAAAACATTTCATTTAATATTAAGATACATTTATCATATTTCCAGATATTATTTTCTTTATAATGTAGTGTTGAATTTTCAAGAGAGTTTAGAGCCTTCATTGAGGTTAGTTTTGGCGTTCGCCAAGTCCTGTGTATGACCTACATCTCAGAATATTGCGGACGTTTGGTTCTGTTTCGGTGCAAATGTATTGTATCTTTGATTTCGAGTCATCGAAGTGTTCGCTTTTGTTTCATCGGTGGTTTGCTGCAATCGAATTTAAATACAGTGAATAATTTAAAACTCGATAATAATTATCAGGTGAAAAAAGTTATAAAAGCGTGAGTGTGAATGGCAATAAATAAACACTGTCATTTATTGTATTATTTATACATAATTGTTATGCACGTTTAATAATTGGTGTACCTATGACGTGTAGATGTTTAATGTGTCGAGTACCCATAAAAATAAGACAATAGGAAAACAATGGAAAGCTGGCGTAAACGCCCAGTAAGTGCTCAAAGGGTTAATAGTAAAAGAAAGCATTTTATTTAAAAAAAAATAAATAATTATTTGTAAAATTATTTTGTCAAAATTGTTAATAAAAACCGTCTGGATATACTAGTGTAAAACGTGAATTTTAAACTATCCGTCTCAAAAACATGAAAAAGCATATCGACCACCACACTATAATTTTATATACGAGTAGTATCATGTTATAGTCGAAGACTTTTAAAACTAAGGAATAGTTTGAAATGTACCATAGTAAAAATGTAAGAATAGTTAAACATTATTATTTTATTATAAACATAATTTTGTATACATTTCACATCAATATGAAATCATTTTTCATTGTCTTATTCGTTAGTGAGAATATTATTCCTATTTTGGTTATCGAACTATTTTGTAATGTAAATAGCAATGATATAACATAGCTACCAGTGGCGAGGCATGAAAAAAATCGTCGATAAAGCCGGAGCATAGAAAATCTACTTGGTCGTCCCTCTTAAAAATTAATACAGTAATGGATGATGGATGCTTGTGCTACTGACCGAAGATATTTGCAGTTAGTGTTAACCACCTTCACCATACTTGACTTCACTGGATTTACATAAACAGTGCATGTCAAGTATGATTAGTTGTTTTGAGATTAAAGATGAAAATTATTAAGTACGCTAATTACTAAATGTCAAATTCATTTCGCTTGTGATAAATGTTCCTATAATTATGACAACCTAATAAATTGGAAAAATTGATTAACTTTCGTGATCGTGGATTTTAACTATGTAATTTGAACTGCCTCGGTGGCGAAGTTGTATTACGGTGCGACAGTCGTTCTGAGATCTCGGGTTCGATCCCCGGGTCGGGTCAGTGATATTGAGTTTTTCTACTCAGTATCATCGCGGAGTCTGGAATTTGTGGCCGATATGGCGACAGGCTCGCCCCCTGACATATCTGGGACGGAACTAAGCTTGGCGATATGTGGGTGGTGTAGTTCGCTACTTCACCTCTGCCTAACCCTTTGGGGATAACAGGCGTGAGCTTATGTTATGTTATGTAATTTGAACAGAACCACGCGAGATGACGACTTACGCTAAAAGAAAAATAACGATTAGTTACCTACAAGATACATAAATTTATAATATTTATTTTATTTTTTATACTTTAATACATCTAACTTCCTAACCTAACTAACTTCTTCGGCTACGAAATTAACACATGGTTATAATCGACTATTTTTATATAGGAGGTAAATCCAAAATTTCGGTGTAGCACAATAGTCAATTTTAATAAGTGACATCTATGGGAATTATTCTTTTTAGATGAAGTTGCTTGGAAGACATTTTTCTATAATAATATATCAGTAGATGGAGCCTTCTTCAAATATATATATATATATATATATTAGGAGTACAAATAAGTTTCCGTCGTTTTTTAACACAAATTAATTATTTATTATAGAAGAACGGTAATATAAATTTATTTAAAATATTGCCCATCACTTGCAACCACTTTTTCCCATCTCTCAGGCAGCATTCAAATCCCACGTCTGAAGAACTCCTTGTCTTTTGAGGCTATCCACGAATCAACCCAATTTTTGGTATCCTCATAAGATGTGAACCGCTGCGCCGTCAGAACATGTGCCATGGACCGGAACAGGTGATAATCGGACGGTGCAATGTCTGGTGAATACGGCGGGTGGGGTAACACTGCCCAATCAAGTGTTTCCAAGTACTTTTTCACGGGAGCCGCAACATGTGGACGAGCATTGTCATGCAGAAGAATAATTTTTTCGTGTCTAGAATAGTATTGAGGGTGTTTTTCCTTCAGAGCTCGGCTCAATCTCATCAATTGTGTTCGATAGAGGGCTCCAGTAATTGTTTCACTCGGATTAAGCAACTCATAATACACTACACCTAGCTGATCCCACCAAATACACAGCATAAGTTTTTTTCCGTGAATATTCGGTTTTGCTGTTGATGTTGACGCGTGGCCAGGTAATCCCCATGATTTTCTTCTTTTTGGATTGTCATAATGTATCCACTTCTCATCACCAGTTACGATACGATGTAAAAAACCCTTTTTTATGTCTAGCTAGCAGCATTTCACTTAAGCATAATCGGCGTTCAATATCTCTCGGCTTTAATTCATACGGAACCCAATTTCCTTGTTTATGAATCATTCCTAATGATTTTAAACGATGTGAGGCTGCTTGCTGAGTGACTTCTAATGTTAGAGCAAGTTCTTTTTGTGTTTGAGATGAATCTTCCTCCAATAATTCCTCCAATACTGCATCCTCGTAAATTTTTGGCATTCCACTGCGATCTTTGTCTTCTACGTTGAAATCACCGTTTTTAAACTTTTAAAACCACTCTCGACACGTTCTCTCACTCAAAGCACCCTCACCATATGCTTCTACGAGCAATAGATGCGCCTCAGCAGCAGATTTCTTTAAATTAAAGAAGTAAACTAATATTTCCCGCAAATGACGCTTACTTGGCTCAAATTTTGACATTTTCAACTTATAAAAATTAGATTTTACCAATATAAAATCAATGATATTAATAGGTTATGTTGTTCTTGAATGTCCAAACTATTTTTTAAGCCGGTTATCATCTGCGAAAGCTAACCAAAACTCCGTGCCGCGCCATCTACAATATATATATATATTGATAGACGGTAGTTTTTTTCAAAATAGTGATCAAAATTAAATGAATAACCCGGAAACGAAGGGGCTTATTTTCAGCCTAAATTTGCGGTACGTTTACGTAATAGGTATCCTAATGTTTTCATTGTGTGGGTGATAATTAAAGTGAAATGGTCATGAATGTGTGAACTCAATTCCGACATTTTGCTACCAGCTTGTATGAGCAAGTTCTTAGTGTACGTGTTTCGCGTTTACGACTCTGTGGTTGCTATAGTATATTTGATGCATGATTGCTTGATGTGTGCGAATTGAGTGTTTTGTTTTTTAGTAAGGCTATAAGGAATGGGATTATAGGAGCGCTTCGCCACTGATACCTACATTTACTCGTATACCTTTGAGACTTGATGAAAACGTATAGCATACGGCCAAAGTAAGATTTTAAAAACCGAATATTTGGCTCCTTTTCTAATTTTAACCGTAACCAAACTTTATGTACCTAGTTAGTGCAAACATCTAGTGTTTCATCTACGTAAAGACAGAATTAATTGAACACAATTTTAATTGGGTTAAAAAAGGACTCAATTTAAATTATTGCCAACAGGTACTCTGGTATCTAAGTGCGTATGCACAATATCGGTTTTCCGGTTGAATGTAAAAATCCTAAATCCAAATTGCTCATTATTAAAAAGAATAATTTTCTACAAATATTTTTTTAGTTTAATAAATGAATATCTTTTAAAGATACGATTTCTACTGAAGTAAATTTGCTTTAATATTTTATTATTATTCCAATTTTAGGAAAATTAATTTTCTATTTCGTACTCTTACGATCGGTTAATAATGAAATTTTCACGAAAAAATAATAAATCTATCAAAATTAATTAATGTCAATCACAAGTTAAAATCCAGCGCGATCTTAAACGGACTTAATAGAAATAAATTATAATCTTGAGTAATAAATTGTGTGTGACAATTATTTCGTTAATTTAAATTTTAACAACAAACCATAATCAAGTAATACCTACTGATTTTATTAGTGACTAGTTTTAGGCTTACCAAAATGATATGAACCTCGGCTTGGCCGTTACCTGAGTGTGAAAATTCCTGCAGAATTTTAAACCTAGCTAATCTCTACATTTTTTATGTAATACTAGCTATGCCTGCGACTTCGCTGGCGTGGAATTTAGGCGTGTATTTTTAAAATATACTTAGTACTTTCTAATTGATACCTGCACAGATAATTCTAAAAATTATAGAAATGTGATTAACCCCTTGAGCACTAACCTGGCGTTTACACCAGCTTTCCATTGTTTTCCTATTTTCTACCTATTGTCTGATTTTTATGGGTAATCGACATATTAATTACCTATTTTTAGTACCTTGCAATAATTATTGTCACAAAAATCGAAAATATATAGACACGTGAAATTTACAATTTTATTATTAGTATAGAAGATTTTAAAAAAGGTTCCTTACATGTAACTGCAAGTTGTGTGCAGTAGAGTGTGCGTGTGATGCTCAGTGCATGGTCAGTGTCACTGTAGCGCGCTGGCGGCGACATCAAGAGCCTTACCAGTTGCGGAACGAGACACGTCTGGGGTCGCCGCCGCAGGGGGACCTGGAGTGTGATCGGCAGCAGCTATATATATATATATATATATATATATCTTCATTGCGTTTTAATTTTTTTTTATGGGAATATTTTCCTAAAAAAAAAAATATTGTTAATAATAATTATTGCTACGATAAAGTAAAAATATTTCTCATAAATCCAAGCACTTGCCCGTATATCTGTGCATTGAATCGATTTTTATTCCAATTTTTCTGAATTTAATTTTTTAAGGGGAACTCTAATTATGTTCGAAAATAAAAAGTACCTTAATTTACGGGGAGTAACTTAAGTATCGGAGCAATCTACCAAAAAATGTCATGCCAAAATCCGTCCAGCCGTTCTGGAGATTAACCGGAACAAACAGAGAAAATGAAAGACAATTTTTTTCTTTTTTGATATAGGTATCGTATATAAATCCAATATTCATATCTATTAAGTAATAAATTTTATTTTACATTACAAACAGGCAGTTCAATTTTATTTATTAGTGTAGATTTATAAAGGGATTTTCATAAAATCCCTTCTTTCAATCCTTTTTCGCGACAATAGTCAGTAAATACAGATGTGCCTGAAATGCGGGAAACCACTGAAGGCTTAATTAAACGCTGCGCTGTGAATGTTGAATTCCGAGGAAGGGCACGATGCGTCGACTCGACGCCGACGTTGTGACGCCAATGGTTGCCACGACCCTTCACTACGGTATCTACGACAATGACTAAAGCCTTATTCGGCAAAACAAATGTTCAATATATATTACACTTTATGAAGTTGAAACTGATATTAACTTATTATACTGATATGATTATCTCAAAACCTGGGCCACGAGAGTTTTTCAGAAGATTAATAATAATGTAACAATATTGGTTTGAACGTCTTTTCTATACGTTTTTCGTTTCTAGTTTAATAAAAAAATGTGTATGTGGGTAAATTAGAACATTTAAGTTTAATTGATAACTGCTGCTTATGATTTTAGATATGTTTTAATTCAAAATAACATATTACATAGCATTTTACTTAATAAATTAGAAATACTTATTTATCATTCTCCATCTGCTTAATATGTCGATTACCCATAAAAATGAGACAATAGGAAAATAATGGTTAGCTGGCGTAAACGCCCAGTTAGTGCTCAAGGGGTTAAATATTGTCTATGCAGTGTTACTAGTAAAAAAATTAAAACACTGCTACAGATCTTTATCTTATTAGATAAAATTTAAATTATTTTTCTACGCAGCACAATTGAAAACGAAAGTATTTCATAAGATTTTATAGTACAAGGAAATTAAAGAAAAAATACATTACAATTAACGTATTACATGTGTAGAATAATACCTCAGCCTACTCTGTAGGTTTGCTCCTAATTACGTACATGTCAGGGACACACTAGTGATTGATTGTAACGCTAATATCTGAGACAATATCCTAACAATAGATGACATATGTGACGTGAAGCCTATTCGCTATATTTCGTTTTTCTTTTTTCTTAACAAAACATTATATATATACTCAGTTAAATTCTCTTTCTTTATTCTTCAGAGATTGCCTTTGTTCAAGCTCTCTGAAAGGGTATATGTTTCAATCGTTGTAATCTTTTCTATGTACAGATTTTTATCACATTGAAAAGCTCAAAGAAATCATTTATTGAAATGTATCATTCGTGTCAATGCGAATAGAAACTTCAGAAATAAAATTGGTAATAGAGATGAAAGTGTTCTTAAATTCTTGGTAATCTTTTTGAAAGATTTGTTTTGATAAAAATATTTAAATGTCAAAAGATATTTTCTAGGTTTATTAAAACAAAGCACATATATAATATTCAGCTGACCCTAATAAATATTAGAGAAGTTTGATTCTTAGAATGAATTTGTTTTCAATTTTATTATACGTATTTACAATTCGTCTTTTTTTAAATGAACAAGTTACATATTTTAAATATTTTTTTTTTTAATTATTTTAATATGAAACGTTTATTGGCGCGCCATGACCGTTTAACGGACTCCTATGCAGTGACGGTAAATAACATCGAAGGTTTTACATCTGCCTGACGTCCCGTTACGACAGACTATCATTGTAACATTTTTTAAAATAATAATTACGGTTCTGAATACAAGTTATTTAGGCTCAACTTCGTTTTTTTACTAATCTTTAGTGATTTAACAAAATGGTATGACTTGTTAAAGAACGTTCCATGGGAGTTGTTGTGAAATTTCTCCGTGTCCTTATTTACGTTACAATTCACTTGAGAACGATAACCGTATTATATTACCTAAAATGCCACGAAAATTACATAATATAGAGTCATATAGGTACTGCAAGTTAATTAAATAAAACAAGGACACTACCATACAGCAATCCAAAATCACGCTAAGAACTCCTGTTTGTTGCAGCCAATAATATCTTTTGTGTGACCAGATTTTATTCATTAATATTCCATTATCGAATATACTTCATTCACTTTTGTCATTTATGAACTATATAAAAGAAAGAATTAATATGAGTTTTTTTATTATACCTATACCTAAACCTTTTTAAATTGATATTGGGACATTGACGCTAACGGATCTGCCACTTCTCATAAGTATGCTATATCTTTCACGTACCGGAATACAAATGATCAAACCACTCCCGACAAATAGAGCTGTCGGTATATAATGTCCCGTAAACCTTTCAGCCAACACGTCGAAGTTTGTACCGATAAAATTTAGCCCGTGCCGTCTAGTTGCCGTTTAGTTTGGAAAAATATGTCTAAATCGTTTCATTGTAAACCAACGACTGTTTAATTGGATTATTAGTTTTATTGTAACTAATAATAATTTTTTTGGTAATGAAGTACGAGAATCAAAATTCAAACAAATTTATTAATGTCGAAAACAAAAATAAAACTAAAATTAATAAACATATATGTGTACTATAGTGTATCTGTAGAAATAAAGTTAATTTAATCAAATGTGGCCAACCAATGGAGAGGGCTATGCTTGAAGTTCCATTACGTAATCGAATCAGAAAAGAGGAGATCCGCAGAAGAACCAAAGCATTTCCGAAGAAGAAGAAGATTACTAAAATTAAGTGACAATGTGGGTTGGGCACATTACCCGTAGAACCGATGTCGATGGGGCCAACAGATGGCGCAAGACCAGTCGTTATGGAGATCTTTGGGGGAGATCTATGTCCAACAATGGCCGTTTTCGGTTCAATAAATAGATGGACCAACCAAGTACAGTCTTCATCACTCATGTCAAATTCATGTCCACTGCTGGATATAGGTCACCCGAAAGATGGAGACGGGTTATTGCCATAATCGCCACGCTTGGCAAGCGGGTTGACGATTCCAGTCAGGTGTTTGTGGCACTCAGAGGATGCTGCTGCTCATCCCCTGGTTTATCCCTTAATCGCCTTTTACGATACCCACGGGAAGATATGGAGTGATGCTTTTCTTACCCGGCACCACACAACCAAATATAATAATATAATTGTTAGTATAGATAACATAATGTTCGATTTTCGAATAGGTGAACCGCAATAGGCGGTTTTACTTATTATTATCACCCCACGCCGCTTAATGCCTACGCCCGGACCAATACATAAATATCTAGTTTACTGTTATACTAGTTAAAGTATATTGAACAATACTGATACATTGTTTAAAAGAATATTTTGTAAAAATAAGTATTGTATACATTCCTCAGTTATTTACGAATTTTAAATTTTATTTGGGACTTCCGCAATGACTTGCTGATATACCGAATAATCGGATAGTATTAATAAGAAACCATATCAAAATGTTTCAAAAGTCAATAAATATAACAAGTGCAATTTATCATCCAAAAAGTAATTTGATTTATAGTCACTCTATAAAACGGTCCGGAAAAACAACAGAAAATTTGTTATTATTTTTTGCGATCGAACAAAAAATTCCGGGACCAAAATTGTGTGTATAAATTGCATACAAAGGAATATAAAAGGTACATGAATTAAAGCTTCGGAAACAAGCACGGAATCTGGAGGATTCAAGAGGTTACTATAATATTCATGAGCGCAGGCGGTCGGCTATCGAGGCAGCCGGAGTACTGCCTGCGAACACTATCTCACATTCGGACTCGTTCCATCAATACAACGAGTCGCTGACCTGAATTGTTTATTTGACCACCTTTATACGTAATATTTTCTTCGCGAAATAACTTCATACTATGAACATTTCTTAATAACTCCCATGTTCTGTGCTTAAATTGAAATCTAAAGAGGAGCCAACAGAACAATATTTTATCCGTATTGCATGTAGGTTCAATGGAACTGAATTAGTTGATTTATTTTGTGAAATAGATACAAGCTTCTTGATATGAACTGTTAATTTGCTATTTTAAGCGCCTAACTCACAGTGTGTCCAAGAGTCAGAAACAGGCATGCAGTTAATTAATTAAAGAGTAATTGTTCAATTTCAAGTTACTTATGTGCACTATACGTAACACAATTTTGATGTTAAATTTTTATAATCTTTAGTTTATTTAGGTATTTCTAATTGAATAAAAAAATACTAAGATTTACAAATATTAACAGTGTAACGTTTTTCTGATACCTTTTGGCTTGAGAACTTTTATTTGCATCTATCATGTAGTGGTTTTTATTTGTTATATTTATAAGGTTACATTATTTGACTCTATATTATGTAGTAATGGTGGCGTTTTATGTGATACAGTTGGGATATTATATTCTAGTGAAGTGCATTATTTGCATTTATCAAAAAAATTAAGTAAGCTCTTTACAGCATAGCATTTTAATAGGTGAATTATGCTAACGTTGAAATTACCTTAAATTTCAAAAGCAACCATTTACTCCAGTATATTTAAGTATTTTACGTTAACGTAAACTTTCTAGCTTTAATTTTATCGATAAATTTGTATATAGAGATGTGCCAGTTCGAATTGCACTCAAAGTGCCAACCCACAAATTTGAAAGTTGGCCAAGTTGCATCGGCAGGGGGTGTTTGCGGATACAATCGCATCCCTCCCACGTCTACTAATTTATCTTGCTATTTTATCAAACATTTTACAGACACATTTTTTCTATTGTATCCATGAATTGCATGACTACTATGATAACATACTTTGAGTCTTAAGCCTAATAGTTACTCAATCATCTATAGATGGAGTTATATCAAGATTATTACAATGAGATTGTATAAAAAGTAAGAAGTATTAGGAATCAGATTGAGTTGAAAAAGCAAGCTAAGTGAGCCGGTCATATCAGTTGAAGAACAGAATGCAGTTGGAATAGACGAGTTCTCAGTTGGATAAGGTGTTTTGGTAAATGTAAATTAAGAAATAATCAAGCTAGGCAGAACAAAGTCGACGATCGGGTCCATTAACAAGACTTATAAAATGTCTCTGATGTTAATGTATTTAATATTATTAAAATACAAAACAAACAAATTTAATTAAGAACCAAACCTCTTTGGAATTCCTTAAATGTGGTTTGACTTTTACGGTTACCGTTACGGTTGCTTTTTGCGCTCACGGGTCCGTATACCAGTTCAAATGGGAGATAAATCTCTAAACAAAGTTATTTTTTATTTAAAGTCTAAGAACTACCCGGCTACGGACTATAAGTATAGATTATTACAAGTTAATAAATGAAACTAAGTAAAAATTATAAACTAAATACGATTTGTGTTATTTTCAATTTTTATTAATATGCTTTGTTATCATTTAAAATTTTACTTAGTACACTATTCAATCTTATAGGAAGCTATATTCCAAGTTGATAATTGAACAAACACATTGCACATATAAAGAAAACTATGTCATATACGAAACTATTTTTACCTTAAATTCTGAGAATTACTTTATATCTTGAACTGAATCGAACATTTTCTAATATTGGATTTTCCTCTGAAGCGCTTTGTTGAAAAAAAGTTGACCGCAGAATGTGTTGCAACCTGAGCAAAATTTAGTTGTTGGCGTCTGCGTTCAAGCAAGCGAAGCGTACAGGACCCGGGTAATTGAACTAATAAATCTAGCCGTGTTACTGCAGTCTCGACTCGCTTAGGATCAAGATGCAACCGTTAAACTTACGTTTAGATTTCTCCGCTCCTATTTAGTCAAAGAACAGTGTTAGACAATTTTTTAAAAATGACAAATTTTATTGAAAGTACATTTATGAAAAGGTCCTCATAGTGACGCGATAAGGCGCGTTCTGGTATCAACAAGTGTATATTAAAAATAAAACTATATATGTATAGATTTATATGATTTCAGGACACGTATTTCTACTATAGTATTAGCGCTGTTTTCACTAGACTCATTTGGCATTAATTTAACATCATGCATGTATGCCTGTTTATTTTTTACACCATAAAAATGTATAGACTAAAAGTTATGTACAGTAATAGATTGCAGAAAAGATCTAAGAGGAACTAAAACTCACATTTTTCAACGAAAACAAAACAAAGATAACACAAGTATGAATGAAAGTAAAAAAAAGTTGAAACAAAAGAACAGAGAACGTTATCACAATCACGCGTATTGACTTGGTTTTATATTCCATTCAACAGTTTCAACCGTGCGAATTAACATTTCCATGATCAAATATCCGAATGATCGATCGTGGTACTCTGTTGTGGTTATAACATTGTATTTTAATGTGATTATTTTCGCTGAGGTAAAACATTTCATAGTACTGTTACTTTTTATTCAGTGACAATAAATACTAACTACTAACAATTATCTAAATTAAGTTATTTATTCTGAATAATCTATAATAAAATATTTTTGGTGTTTTATTATTAAAATAGTGCCTTTATTTTACACAGTATACGCTTAGTAATACGCCTGTTCCATTGTCGGGAGACTTTGGTGATTTCGTCAAAGATTTGGAATCAATGGTTTTTAAGAAAACAAAGGAAGAGAAATATACATTACTTACAACAACTAAAGGAAATCTATTTCATAATAATGATGTAAGCTTTGATACGAACATCTTATTAGGATACTTAAATATTAACGTAATGTAATATAATAATACTTTCAGAATATTATGTCTAAAGGTCAGAAAGCAACTCTGAGAGACGCACTAATGATGAAACTTGTATCGTATTATGAAAACAAATATAGGCTCTTTCGCAGTGACTCAACGACTCGTGATACTACTAGAAGTTATAGGGAGGACATTTCTAATAATAGAAGATACAACGAACTTGAACTAATTAACGAAGATTCAATTTTCGACAGCGTTACAAAGAAGGTTAGTTGAAACAGCGGGTATTGGTTTTTTATAACATTCCACGGTGACGATAAAAGTGTCTCATACAAATTAATATACTTATGCTTATCTGCAGCTCAATGTAATTTTTTTCAAAATGTTTAGTAATTTTATTTTCAGATTATCAGCAGTTCGATAGCGGAAGTTGTGGTTGTTTAAAATGTTACATAAAAAAAATAGTTATACTAAAAAATTACTTGAATGACTTTCACCGATAATATAGTAAATAAATTAAATAATATAAAGAATATACGAACACTATATATACGAGAAAACAAATCTAATTTTGTAATATTTTACATCGAGCGTATGGAAGTAAATTAAAGATTATTTTTTGGATTTTTTCTCGGAAATTGGCTCTTATTGGCACTTGTTTAACGGCGTGAAGCGAAAGACACTCTTGGGGACAACTCCATTTGCACTAAATGTCATCTATCACCGGCATATGCTAGATTTTAGTGAAGACACCGTGTCGAACGTAGCTCTCGGGATGATTAACCACTTCGTATAATACGTTTCATGCAACTTCCTCGTATGGCGAAGCGAATGAAATTTATAATAAAATTTAAAATATACTTTAAGACTATTTTAAAGGTGATTTTAGCACGTAAGTATTATAAATTTAAGTATAACTCATAAATTAATTTCATTGCGCGACATACCACAAATTCCTAGAAAAAATAAATAAAACAAAAAAACATATAGATAGTATTTTTTATTTACTATAAAAAGACTTATAATCAATAATATTCATTTTAAACAAATGATGAATACAGTCGTAACCGTACATTAAAGTGAGCCATTGTTTTATATCTTAGTTGCACCAGAAGCTTCGGTTAATCGAAACATCTTTAAAATGTTGGCCACTCCATTATAGAATTTCGTTTTCATTTAAACCCGTTTAAAAATCGATATGAGTTTAAAAAAGCTGAAA
The DNA here is from genome assembly GCA_014132275.2 of Samia ricini. Taxonomy (NCBI): domain Eukaryota; kingdom Metazoa; phylum Arthropoda; class Insecta; order Lepidoptera; family Saturniidae; genus Samia; species Samia ricini. The sequence continues at coordinate 23,653,595 of AP028159.1, read as the reverse complement.
TACTTATTCCACGATTAATAGAGACACTACATGTATTTTTACTATCCCTATACGTTGACGTTTGAAACTCTAGAATTAGTGAATCAATTAACATAATTCCTTTTTCAATTAAATGTACATTTATCAACCACGTTTTAATGTCTTCGCATCTTTGGTAATAATATATAAACAAAGTTATAATAATAATAGTAAATTATTATACTATAAAAAAAATGTGAAATATTTTGAATATTTGTATTTGTGTATTGCAGGAAACAATTGTATAGAATAGAAATAATATCAGTATTATAAATCTAAGTTTTATATTCAAATCACAATAATTGCTTGTATATTTTAAAAGTAATTTCTCGCTTGTTGCGACTATTTGTATAGAGTAGCCGCAGATACCGCTTTTACCGTAAACTGCCAGTTAAAATGGCAGGTAATCCGAACAGTAAAATATAATAAAAAGTGTTACCTCAAAAATGACAGGTAGATTATAATTAGAGATTAAATTAACTTAGGCTCCAAAATGTACATATAAAATCCCCAATAAACATTCATATTACAAAGGCATATATTGTCAGTTTTGATATTTATCAAATGTAATGATTCTTATTAATAGGTTATTGTATCACGAAAAGGGATTTTTTAATTATAATGCCACTTAGTGGCATTGTTGTTGGATTCAGCGTCGACGGATTTTGGTTTTTCTAAACTATGTATGTGTATGATGTCAGCTACACCCTCAAGTTAGATAATCTATTGAAGTGTTTTCCGGCAGAATGACTTGTAACCAGTATCAATAAAGTTTAGTTTAATTATCATCCTGGAGTAGTCATCACTTTAGCATATTTGATATTATGGTCAAAGCGCAATATTATAAAAAAGGAGTAGCGAGCGTAGCCTGCAATTTTTTTATGTGTTTTTTATTCAAACTAAGAATATTTCTTTTCAAAAATAGTTAGTTATTAGTTGTCTATGTTATTCACCTAATTTGACTGTGATAATCTTACGAGATAAAAACCCACATGGTTCATGTATTAATGGATTTTTGATCAGGATATTATTTTAAATTTTACACATTAAAATGTATTGTTTGATTGATCTTTATGCCTCTGCGTTAATTGAAATTCATCATAAATAACATCGTCGATATTACTTTGACTTGACGTTTAACAAAGAGCGTGACAATTCTGAAACTCGTTTGAAGCGGAATTAGCAAAACAATAACAGCAATAAAACAATAACAGCAACAAAACCAGGTATATTACACGTTAAATTTATGTAAAAAAAAAATGAAAAAAAAGTATGTTTAAAAATGATAAATTCTAGAATGTTTTTATGTTATAAATTAACCAGGTAGTTATCATTTTTTTTTAATTATTTTTCTAGTGCAAAGTAATAAAAAAATAGACTACGCCATTCCCTTTACGATACGATACGAATACTTAGAAAATTAAAAAAATAAACAAAATCGATCCATAGCATTCAAAGATTTCCTGAAACAAATTTAAAAAAGCAGTTACATCTTTACACACATCGTATATATGTGGTTTCCATTTCTCATAGTTGTCGCAATCATAAAATAACATCCCAACAGGAAGTTACATACCACGTGGGACAATTTAATTAAATCCAAATCCCGATAACAACAGCGTCACGCAGTACATTACATCTGTAACTTCGCTCACAAATTATGTTTACACCATTCGAGTCGACATATCTGCGTAAATACTTACGAAACTTACTCCATTTAAGAAACACAAAAGCTATTAACATTGTATTGTATAATCGTATTTGATATTTCCCTTAATTATGATATTACGAAATATACATAAAATTCATTTGTATAACGAGTCACTTTAATTATATCTACCTATTTTAGATGAAACAGTATATTGAAAGCTTTAAACGAATTGGTTTATATAATTCGCTTTATATAATTCGAAGTAATGCCTTTAAAAGCCAAAGTGAGTAGCCAAGGTTTATTTGTCAATTGTTAATTCTTTTTGCACCAAGAAACTAATTTGGAGTAAAAATTAGCATTTTAGGTTTAGGATAGAATTCACTTTGGTCCTTTTTAAGTATAAAAGCTTAGATTTATAAATGAAATCGTACTGTTGTTTGTAAGAGTAACAAACATATTGATTATACTGCCTCGTACGATGTGAATATACGTATGAAGTGAATATAAGTAGATCGATGATAGAGCTGATACTCTAAAAGAAAATATGCAAGTAATTATTCTAGAACTATAATTATACTAACGCAATAGAAATATGTTGTTCAGTAATAACTTTTATTTTAGTTATAGGATTATAAAGTCTGCATGAGGACCATAAACCCTTAGAGTCGCGTGTTTGACCGAGAGGTCATCGTAAAATACATCATAAACGAGCGCACATAAATTCAGAAAATCGAATTTACCAGTTACAAAACTGAATAGAAAATTTGTTTGTGTTCAAATTAATAGAATAATATAATACAATGTTGTGTTTCACTTAATTTTTGATGCGTTTGATTTACAAGTGTAAGTGAAAAATCCGATCATTTTTTATGTGTCGTTACTTTTACGGGAACAAGAAAATTATAGTAAAGAATATTTCTGTTTATCATAGTAAACAAGATCGCCAGATGATTTGTACATTCAATGTCATCTTGACAACTGTAGTGAATATACATATCGAGTGGGGAATGTTTAAGAAATTCTATAGTGGATTTAAACTTTACGTAACGTAACATAACATAAGCTCACGCCTGTCGTCCCCGAAGGGTTAAGCAGAGGTGAAATAGCGAACTACACCACCCACATTTCGCCGAGCTTAGTTCCGTCACAGGTGTGACAGGGGGTGAGCCTGTCCCCATATCGGGCTCAAATTCTAAACTCCGGGATGATACTGAGTAGAAAACCCCAATAACACTTGACCCGACCCGGGGATCGAACCTGAGACCTCAGAACGACAGTCGTATGTAATACAACTGCGCCACCGAGGCATTAATAATGATTTATAAATTCTATTTTTATAGTTTTAATAATAAATTGCAAACATATTTAGACGAAGAAAATGAAAATACTCATAATAATCATCAAGCAAAGCTTTGGCACTGTGCCGGCAATGAAATAAAGTTAAATCTCGGTAGGCAACAGGCCCGACCCGGAAAATAAGGCGCGGAACTTGTTATGGATACTGCTCTAGCAAAACAATACCCGAAACATGACTATCGAATACGAAAATAATACGAACGTTTGTATAATATTTCCTTTACGTTAACATATTCAGATACGATACGAATTTCATTTAAAATGTGTTTGCCGAATATTTTTATGTTGATGTAAAAATAGCCGTTAACCCTTTCGATGATAAATAGGCATAAAATGGAATCTGGTGGACCCTACCGGCGGTGTATACTTTGTTCCAATAGCATTTCCCTTTGAAACGATCTCACGGCGGAAATTAATCCATCCGGCAAATGAATAGACTGCACTTGTGCGTGAGGGGTGCGATCCACATATGACTCGTTTTTTTTAACTTTTGCAAATTGAATAATATTTGAATCAGTGGCGTTTGTATTTCCTGTTAATCGATACTCGACGGAACTCTATAAGGAGCATTTAGATATAACGAAATAATAACACACGAAATTTGTGACTGTAAGAACTTGGCACTTTTTGTGTTGTTACAAATGTGATTTTAGTTCGGAACCCTACCGCTTGACGCAATTATACTGGCCAGAAACTATCACGCATTATCGATCGAGGGTTAGAATCAAATGCTCCACTGTTCTTCTTCCCGATTTTCCGCTCTATTCAACGAAACCTTGACTGCTCCACCGGCCTTTGGGCAAGTACTTAAAAGGCACTTGTCCGAAAGTGGTAGTTACTGCAAGGGCACTGTAATGGTACAAATCTGGGCTTCAGCAGCAAACTAAATCTTTCAGCCTTTTCTTTCTTTTGAATTAGATATTTTTTTAACTGACGGTAAAGATAAACAACGACACTTGAACGCTTGAGAAATAGTTTTTAAGGTATTTCAAAATATAGAACTTGAAGTGCATTTTTAGAAATCTCTAAAACTTAATGTTTAAATCCGTACTCTTTCACAGTACTGCGACATTTACAAGCTGTTATGGAGTATACTTAAGTATCAAAAATAAATTTTAGCTTATAATAAGGAACCGTATAACCATATCATAAGTTTAAGCTGTAAAACGAATTTTGGATTCATTTTGCTTCAACTCTGCAAATTGTATGCAAAACTTCGTCCGTTGAGTCGTTTAGAGTAAAAAATATTGATGGCCCTACGGTAATAGATTCCAACGCAAGTAGTCCTTGTCAAAACTTGATAATTATAAATTACGTCGAACTTTTTAACCGATATATAAACCAAGGAGGCATTACATTATATCAGTATGGTAATAGGTCAAAATAATTTTGATTTAGCGCGGCATCAGTTCCACTAAATCATTCGAATATGTATGTGAATTTGAGAGTAAGGGAAACTTGTGATATTTGTCCGGTGCATTAGTGGAATTAGCAATCTCATATCGTAAAACTAATATTTCTGGTTTTCGTACGTGGCCGAGAATTAATCAGTTTGGACCGAACGAAGCCAGCGAAAACAATTTCTCTTAGCCAGTACTAGTACAACGTTCTAGATATTTAGGCTACCTAAACTGAATTTTAAAGTAATCATATTAGCTTCTTCAACTTTAATAATATTAGAAACAAATAGGTCATATCAACCAATTGAGGTTCGTATATACAATAAGCAGACCGAATTTCTGAAATTAATTTGATTTGTCCTTTGATTTGTCTAGCTTGCTTTTGTTTTTTCTTAATAATAATGATATTTTTTTACAAAAGTATACCATAGAATAAGTTATTAAGTAATTAGAAAATTTAAATAAAGTTTTTTTTCAAGACTTGAAATTTTTTATCTGAAATTTTATGAATTTTGCAGTAATCCAGATTACTTTTTATCACTCACCGCAACTGTTGAAGGCCAAAAATGTTAAAATAAATGCTGAAATATTATAAAATTAATTAATGTAGTTAAATTAATGGGTTTTTTTATTCAAACCTAAATCTGAATAACTCATGTCGTCTGTCATCTAAATAATCGAGTAGATTCGTTGACCAATCCTGCAATAAATGTTACCAAACATGATTACCAAGGCAAATAATCATCAACTCCTGCATATACTCGTATGAGTTTACACAGACAATGGCTTCTACTAGATGTCAATTCGATTTCGATTCGGTTTATTCCAGGGTACTCTTATTACGTCATCTCGATTGTTTCCTTTTGGTTTGCAACTTTCTTTTAATTATAATTTTAGTTTTTAGAATAAATTTAACATGAAACAATCATACAATAATTTTGATTCGATTTGTAGTAACGGTAGAGTGTTGAGAGTAAGTTAGAGTTTTACGGTTAAGATGTCGATTTGTTCAATCCCGAACATAATGAAGGATTCAATATACGTCGCCAAAGGTAAAAACTTTGTTATCGAAACGAATCAGATCTCTATCGTTCTATAAAAAAACAAATAAGAAACTTTTTCATGTAAAGCTCGTGAATATATTTCTATAAAATTATATTATGATGTTGTTTAAAAAAATATTTTTTTACCTAACTTTCAGTAGTCATTTCTATGTATCCGACTTTTTCGTGATAATTCTCGCTCATGATAGTGAGAATTCACCATTTGTGCGCTTCTGATAAAGTGTGATGTGATAGTAGATAGTCGTGATAGAAGGCGTAAGAATGATTGTGATAATGTGTGATTAAACAAAACAATTAATCAAGAAATAGTGACAAGTCATTATTTAGTTCTAGCTTGTCTAACACTTTTCCATTGTAATCTAGGTCGAAAGATATAATATTACGACTATCACTACGGGTGGAATTAATAGTTTTTACATAATTAATAATAGTAAACGTGGTATGGTATAGATGTGTCCTGTATGTTTATGTTATTATAGTGATATGGTATAAACTATAAACCATACAAACATAAAATAAAGCCTTGGAAATATTCTTAGCAAGTTAAAATTATTTCTGAGCCGTGAAATCGTTTCAAGCAACGTGCAGCATTCACTAGGCAATGTCAGGTCACGTAGGTACATAAGTACATACTGCTTCTCAGGCGGTTAAGCCGGGACTACGTGGTTCCAGTGGTGCATTTGAAAAAAAAGCTGAGTCACATACATGACGTTTGAGCAAAAACATTATGCATTAAATAGCCTATGAGGAAGAAAGCGATACTCATTGCACATACATTAAAAAGAAAGGAATAAATAATACTTATTTTGTACACATTTTTTATTGTATTTAGTTAATCTTCTCATTATGATTAGAATCCTCAAATTAAACATACAACCTCAAATACCATCATTGGAGGCTTATTGATAAGTTACCCGATTGTATTTTCTTTCTAAACTATGAAAGTAATAGGTGTGAATGGTATTGTTTTTTTATCAAATTAATTTCAAACACTAAGCCGTTTTTAATATGTTTCTGCAAAGGTCTCGTGTAAAGGAAAGCGCAAACTTAATAACCGCACCAACCCAAGAAACATTGATGATTTGCAGAGCGGTGAAACCTACAGTTCCGTGGGTGTCCAATAAATAGCGACTATACTAGAACATGCCCATAGTATTGCAACTCTTAATTTGTAATATAAATATGAAATAAATAAAAAAACTTTCGCTACTGCAAAAGATATGCACAGTGAATCGTTAATCACAGTTTAATACCAGGTATTAGATTGTGAAAACGCTCAGAAAATCCTTCGTTATCTACATCATCCCATTGTCCTGCTACCTATAATAGTGAGTTTCTTATAACGATACATGAACGTGTCGTCATTTAAGATATGAATAGTCGCCGACCAAGTCCATTGTAGGCTTAAAATATCTCACGTCATATCTACACTATAATAAAGTTGACTTCATAGCGTGCTTTAATGACTTGTTTTATATTATTGTTAGAAACAAATAATGACCATAATTATTAGAACAGAATCGTGAATACAACATGGTATTATAGTTTTATTGCCTTTATTTTATTACATAGCTTTGTCAAATGTATAACATAAAATGCACGCATTTCTATGACTAATGACCTAAATTAATGTTTAGAAATCGTATAAAGTTTATAAAACAAACTTGCTTTTTAGAAACTTTGAAATTGTTCCGTCTGTTTTAAACAATACTTTGACTACCTATTCCAACAAATTGTACCATGCATTATCTATATGTACTAATAAATAAAATTGAAGTGCCTGTTTTTAATATCATTTTTTTTTACTAAATACATATGAATATATATGTATATACGATATCTAAACCAAAAATACAATTTATAAAAAAAAATTCTGTGTGTCGGTCTGTTTGTTCCGGATAGTCTCCGGAAAGGCGGGACTTTTTTTGGCAGATAGCTGAAGTTACTCCGTGTAACTTAGGCTAGGTATTTTTATTTTTCAAAAATAATTAGTGTTCCGAGCAAACAATTAAAACTCATGAAATTGTAAAAAAAAAAATCATTTAATCGATGGTTTCACTAACAAGTCCTTGAATTTGTGAGAAATATATTTGCATTCGTTAGTACAAAAAAAATGTGGGAAAAAAAATAGGGCTCAGTGTAAAAAACTCTATCTTCATGATATGTATCTAAATATGTGTATAACGTATTTATTCATAATGAATGTTTTTGAAATGATTCACATAATTATCAATTCCCGGTCGTGACTGCAGATTTTGAATTTGAATTCGATCGTTTATCCTAATTTCTTAACGAGAATGTAACAGACTTATTATATCACAGATATCATGATTTATTAAGTATCCTAGACTCATTTTGTGAGATCTAACCGAGCCACACGTGATCTGAGAACTATCAACGTGACTTGAGAGTCTGTAAGCAGACTGACATACTGAAAAAATAATTTGTAATAACCACTACATATAACATAAAAAGTTAAGAAACTGTAATGTAATCAATACAGCTTATAGTGACCACTGCGAGATTATAGTCCTACTGAATGTTAATTCTTTTGCAAGCGTGGCACTTTGACATTACAACCCCTTTGAGCTACATCGACAGTTTAGTTCTCGTGTATTGTGAATAATCTTTTGTAATTGAAACTGCTGACGTTCCAATTATGGTGATTCTCAATCCTAGCCGAATACACAGCTTGAGAGGCAGTGGCGGATTTACACATATACTGTTAAGACTGTTAAATTTGGCCGGCTTTACCCTCTACAAGTTGGCAGTTACTAGATAGTTTTCTACAGTGTAATGATTTGTTTGAAATTTCATAAGAACAAACTTTTGGATATATTTCTCAGCTAACCAATCACTTAAGGTATCTCATATAATTTTTATCTTTATAGACAAGAAGCATTAAAAAAAATATTTATTCAATTTAGGCCCTAAGAAGGCGCTTATGAACGTCTAAAACACTACCGCCGGTTCAGAAAACAACCAAGTAGAGAAGAGCTGGAAAGAAACTCGATCTGGTTCTTTTTTTTTTATAAATATAATATATATCATTTTTTTTTCATATAAAAACTATACAAATCATAGTCTTAGCTAATGTTAGCGGAAGCACAGAGATATGGGTTAATTCCAGACATCACTATCGTTCACGTAATGATCCATCCTGTAATAACCTTTTGAGATTAAGACTTGACATAATACTTGAACTTATTGTCATCCTTTTTTTTTTTTTTTTTGACGGGGGGAAATGCTTTTACGCACTACCCTTATCTATTATATTTGGAGGATCAAAGTCCCCCAAATACAATAGATAAGGGGGCACGGAGTGACGAGCTCCGTGCCAGTGTGGGACTCGCCCGGGCGAGAGTCGCCCGGAAATACCCACTAAAACCCCCCGGGGCCGTCCGCTGCATTTGGGATGGGGGCGACACGGGGTGGCTTTCGCAAGCACCGCGTCGCAACTTATTGTCATCCTGAAATTCCAAAATGAGAATTATTCCCAAATTTACCGCCCTAGGTTCAAGCCCATTCAGCCTGCTGGTAAATCCGTCACTGTTAACAGGATTATTGATTCATAATATAATAAACGAAAATCGAACTGATCGTGTATTCAGATGCGATACACATCGCGTGCTAAATCATGAACTCATTTGTGCCTATTCAGTTAACGAACAATGTTCAGTGATGTTCGGGTTTCGTATTGTATGACTTACAATTGATTGGATTTCAAGCAGCTTATTTATAGAAATTTTCGTATAGTTTGTTTAACGAATGAGATTTAATTTTGTGGAAATTATTGTAGGAGGTGAATATCAAGCTGAAAGATACATACATTCAAATTACGAGTATATATATATTTGCTATATGTGTGCTGGTAGTTATTGTTTTATAATTAATTTATACACAGGCAAATTACATAGATTTTTTTCATAGATTTCAACTCTTTGTAGAATTACTTAGGCAGTGACACGTGATTCTCTAGTCATCTGTAGATTTTTTTTATATATGTACATTATGAATATCAGTTTCATGATAATTTACGTATCCAAATTACTTTCTACTACCTCTTATAAAACATCTTTCTGAAGTTGTCGCGAATTGTACGATCTGACGATTATGACAGATAAGCAGGATGTCACCGGAAATCGAGTGAACACACGTAAATAAATTACCAGTAAAATTTATTAATATCCATCTTCTAAATATATGAATATGACCTCAATCGATCAAGTAGTTCACAGAAATAACACGACCTATACATTATAGACGCACCAATGATAATTCGTGTTTTGTTTTGTAATACAAAGTGTATTCGTATACAAATATAAGATTTTTTTATATATAATCTACTTTGTTTAATCTGTTTTGAAATATTTTTTGTTCTTATTAGATACCAGCTGTGTGCCCGCGGCTGCACGTGCGTTTCATATAAATTTTCACTACATAATATAGTTTTTAATTTTTTTATACAGAACCCTAATTTACTCGGAGTAACTTCAGCTACCTACTAAAATCCCGCCATAATCCGTCATGCCGTTCCGGAGATTAGCCGAAACAAACAGACAGACAAAAACTTTAAAAATTGTATTTTCAGTAGAGGTATCACGTATGAGACTTTCATATATCTTTTTATGACATATATCTTTTTCCGGCATTACAAACAACCACTTCAATAACTCTATTTATTAGTATAGATTAAAAAAATCTACAAGACATCGCGTAGCACGCAATGAATTTTAATGAATACTACTATTCAAAGTTAAAATAATTAGTAAGACTATATAAGTTCCGATACAATTTGAATCGATAAACATCATTTTCATTTCTACGAAAACCTCTAAAACTCAAGTAAAGTCCGGCCGTAATCCTCAAGCCCCCAATTATTTCTGCCGTGGGTATTAATTAAGCAGTATAAAGCGCTTGGTTGCCGTAATCCAACCACTTTTTTGATATTTAAACGAGTTTCATTACGCTTCGGTTATAAAAGCTGTAAGCTATTACTAGAAACATCACGCTCGGCTTCGAATAACTACCGATTATTACCGATGTCGGAATTAAAGACGAATGTTATTGTTTATACACACTGAATGAAATAAAAACTGTTGGGTTTTTGAATGAAAATTCTTAATGTTCCGGTAAAGTAGTAATAAATGTCGTGTAAATAAAATGTAGTCTCGTTAAATTAATCTCAAATCGTTTTTTTGCGGTTTCATCGTAGTGTCAAGTTCATTTTAATTATTTTATGAACAGAATCTTTAATCTTCTACTTATATATATATATATATATATATATATATATATATATATATATATATATATATATATATATAGGTATATATATTTTTCAGGAAGTCCAGAGTAGGTTTATATGAACTGTTCCTACCTGTCAAAATAAGTAGTGTCACTGTCACAAAGGATCGACGTTTTTGTTGGCTGTCAAATATTTGTTGGTGCTGTGCTATCGGAAATTTATTTTGTTACAAAAACAGAACATTCTTAACAATTCCCAAGGAGAAGATGACCTGACTTAGGTCGTCGAAGTCAATTAAATGTGCGACGAGCTAACTCACGTGCTAACCGCACTATATAATACAAGTATAATAGTCTTATTCCATAGTGATTGAAAATGAAGTGGATAAACTTAGAATGCAACGAATTCGTGCACATAAAACTCGACAACAGCGAGCACGTGCCAAAAATAGAGGTGATACGAAGTTCATCGGGTCATCTAGTCTGAAAAAAAGAGAAATTATATAATTCTTAACAAAATACTATTGGAAGTATGTACAAGGAGAGTGGATAGCAAATATTATCCTAAGCTATATGTATATTATACGAATAAGATGCGTTTTCTATCTAAAATATTTCTAGCGCTATTCAATACATAAATTGTAATTTAAATGAAAGCGATTCACAGGGGCTTCAGAATTAAAAAATTGGGACATAGGATCCAAAAGTCGCAATCTTATTTTGGTCTTAGAAAGTCAATTATTATGATTGTGACAACTTCTACTTCAAAAAGACTCCAAAAAGAAAGTTGTTTTCAAGAAGACACTTTTATCTATTTTAAAACCATGATTTGAGGCACTTTAGACTGCGGAGTATATAAACAAAAAGCTACTCAACTGATAACTTTTAAAAAAAAACCTGAAACAGCGAAATTTCAATACAACAAAAAAAATCGAAAACGATCTTCTTTATTGGAATTTGTATAGGAATAAGTGGTATTAGGAGAATTATTCTTTGATATTCTTATTGTCTTTACTTTTATAGTATATATCACCGCACTGAGTCATGATGCGTTATAAGCAACACAGTCTAATAGTTGTGTTAATCTCGTCATAGAGTAAATAACATACAGATAAATATGTTTTCATAGCGCGTCGAAGTAGGTACCTACGATATGCAGAGTAATATTTACCTGTTGAATTTACGTACAAGAGCCATCAGCAATCTAAACAGCTGATTATAATAAGGAGTTACCTGGACCTGGAGATACCTTTTTGCTTTTCTATACTTAACAAGCACGCGCGTCCCTCCAGTGCTGCTCGTAGCCGTGATGTTAATATTATCAGTTTGCTAAATCTATTCGTTTATAGAAAAAATATAGCCAATAATTTAATCTTGAACAGTACGGTAAAATTATTAGTCATAGTATAGTAGAGGAAATTTGAAAGTGACGCCAATAACAGAGAAGCCCGTCTGTCCTGGTATGGACATGTTATGCTCAGGGAGGAAGCGGATGTGGTGAGAAAGATATTGGATATGTATGTGTACTATTATATGGGAAGGTGGATGGATTAGATGGATGGTGGATAAGATGGATGGATTGTGTGAAAGATGATATGTTTAGGAAGGTAGTGAATGCGGAGATGACTACAAATAGAGAGGAATGGAAGAGGAAGACATGTAGCGCCAACCCCAAATTAAAATAGGATAAGGGTAGAGAGATAATGATGGTACATTAAAAATAACAAAACACTGTAGATCTTATATTCCATTTGATAGTATATTAAGTTAACAGAAATAATAAAAATGTTTGGCGTCACGGCATTCGAGACCAATGCGTGTCAATAGATCTTTCACATCACAAACAATTTAAAAAATTTAGAGTTAAGTCATTTGTAATTTAGTATATGCTAATAACGGGATATTACATATCCCATTACCTAATTTAGCAAAAAAAAAAAAAATATGACAATAAACCATTTTAATTGTAACTAGCTGTGTCCGCGACTTCGCTCGCGCGGAATTCAGGCATCCCGCATCGTCCCGCCCGTCTCGCTCCATCACGTCAAACAGACAGACAATTTTTAACTGTCAAAATATGTCCTGTCGTTGACTCTGAAGTCATACATTGCTTTTTTCTCAAATATCTTCAATGTATAGATTTCGTCCTGTTAGCATTTGATTATAAGTATATATTATCTATCTTCTTGTAATGGTTCAGATCAGTCCAACTTATTATAAAATAAGTACAGCGCCATCTATAAATAATCGTCAGAAATACATGTATAATTTGCACATTCATAACACTTCGTCTTCCATGTCATCAAAAATAAAAAAAATCATGAACCGCCCAATTAATTAGAATGAAATAATATTATGTTCCGCGCCATATTTAGCCGTATTGATATTATTATTGAAAACCAGTTCATTACTTACAACCTCTCTAGTAAACAAATTACACAAAATTTATCCACAACCATATATCCTTACATAAACATATCGACAAACATGCATATACACATTACATACAGACGCACACACATATACATACATACACACATGTAATCAAAGTCTTATAATTAGTTTTTAAATAGTAATAAATTCATTTTTGGTTCTTCATATTATGTATCGGTTTAGTTTATATGTTTATTTTATACGAGCTATGAATGTTTGATGTCAATAAATTACTTCCAGAAAATGACTCCTTAATACAACGCCTAAAATTAAACATCAAAATATTGTTTCTTATATACTTTGTCTTAGATATTTATTATTTATATGCTATAAATATATTTTATTTTATATCATTTTGTTCCATTTCAATCAATCCATCAATTTTTTGATCTTGAATAAGGCTAAAACGCATTTACTTTCTAAGTAAAAATACTCTTCTTTCATATTCCGCGTGTAATTTAAATTACTATAACTTTTGATTGAGTGAACCGATTTTAATAAAAAAATGTTTTGACGTTTCTCTGAAATATGCTTTATAATTATCCTTTTGAACTTTTAAAATTTACTTAGTACTTTCTAATTTATATCAGCGCAAACAAACAGACGGACAGATATTTCTAAAAATAATAGAAATTTCTTTAATTACCTATTTTTAGTCCCTTACAATTCTTTTCAACATTCGAAAATGTACAGGCCCCTTAAAATCTACAATTTTATTATTAATATAGATGCTATAGATAATTATTTATTATAATTATATATACTTTTGCAATTAAATTTATTTCCTTGTTTGACATTCCTACAAGAATGGATCAATTTAAAAAATATTTTTATGGATCTGTTTCACTGGTCTATAGGTTACTCTGTGGCCTCGTAGAGTCGGTCCGTGTGCGGTCTCATTCAGGCATTAGCCAGACGATAAATAGAAATATTTTTGCGTCGTTACGCCGTCCATGTACATAGTAATTAAATTCCATTGGATCACACAAATCTTCTCCCTACATCTCTATAGCATTCATACTTGTTTTTTGGAGGTTTAATTACCTGTTATTATATTTGGTTAATTTACGGTATTCTTTTTCTTTATACACATTTGAGTTTTTAACCGACTTCAAAAAGGAGCAGGTTATCAATTCGTATTTTTTTAATGTTTGTCACGCGATTTTTCCGTCAATTGTAGACCGAATTAAAAAAATTGTTTTATCGAAGGAGTACACTCCCGAGGTGCTCCCATTTCCAAATCAGGATATGATCAGTGGAACTCAGGGAAATTGAGAGAAAAAAACCCTCAAATATTACCCTCAGACACTTACAGGTGTTTCGTATATTTCTTGTATAGGTATTAATGTGTCGAGTACCCATAAAAATAAGACAATAGGAAGACAATAGGAAAACAATGGAAAGGTGGCGTAAACGCCAGGTAAGTGCTCGAAGGGTTAAGTAGGATTCACAGCTATACCTAAAAGTACATACTTTGACTAAAAAGTAGAAAAAAAACTTTTTTAATTAAAAACAAAATCAACTTAAAATAATAAGCTAGAAAAATGCATTAAAAATTAAATAATTAATTACTGTATTAATCTGCTTCTGTTTACTTTAATATATCCTTTGTTTTAATATCATTAATAATTTTGGAGTTGGTGCCAGGTAGAGTTAACCAACGTCCTAATTTATAAATGTTAATAACTATCCAAACTTTATCACAATTACATATAAGCGAAAATTAGGACTGGGGTGATTTTAAAAAACAATTAATTAAAAATTGAATATGACTGACAATATGTACTGACATACATTTACACCACTTTGTTATCCGTAAGCTGGCACCGATTTCAAAATTATTAATGATATTAAAACAAAGGATATTCATATTAAAAGGATATTTATATTATTATAAAGTAAACAGAAGTAATTATTTATTTACTTTTTAGCGCAGTTTTATAATTTATCCTTTTATAGACGGTTTTGTTTATAATTAAAAAAGTTTTTTTCGTTAATTTCTTTTACGTTTTAAATCAAAACTTTTTATAAGGAAATCATGAACTATTATGTACTTACTGTTGCACATAATATAACAAGAGTGATTATAACATATTATTTAAGTTTTTCATATATAGATAATAATTATGAATAAGAATATTCTTTTATTTACATGGTATAAGCTCAGTGCTTTGACCACAATCTCACCTGATGTTAAGTGACGATGTGGTCCAGGATGGTATACAGATTAATTAGCCTAGAGGTAATGATTCTCAAGTGATGCTGGCGGAACACACCTATTGGTATTTGGCTATAGGTTTTCAAACTAGAGGGTGGTAGCTACTCAGGCGGGCATTATTTTAAAACGTCCTACTACCAAATATTCTAATATTACAAATATTACATATTTATATAATTTAATAAAGGCATTTCTATTTAACCGTTCGTTTCCTTTGGTGAAATTTCCACCCCTGCCTCGTTAGCGAGGTCTTCCTTATTATTTCCTCCGCGACTGTAATCTGGCCTCTACTCAGCTACTTCAAACGACTTGTTCTTTTTCTTACGTGTAATTGAAATATATTGCTGTAATATCCGCCGGACCTGAGTGGTGCCTCTCGTGCGCATCAGGTCGAGCTTTCATTACATGGGGAAGTGATTTTTTTTCACGAGAGAGTATAATAATTCATTTTGGTAGCGTCGTCCATGAGGACACTTAAAAGTTCAAGTTAGGGTATCCGTTCAATTGCGGTTCGTATATACAGAAGGAAAATATTTTGTAAAACAAATACATTACAAAGTATTATATTTTAAAAAGTTTATTTTTGCATAAAAAAAATTATTTCGACTAGTAATTGAAACGAGGGTTTTTTTAATTTTTAAATCTATGATTATATTTTAGTCTCAAAACAGTATTAAAATTAGTTACTTATATTAGTACAATTGGAGATTTGACGAGGATAATAACGCTTAGTGAAAATTTCTCATAATGAAAATCACTAACCTTAAAGATCTTGGTCAGGAAAATGGGAAAAACTTATTAAATTATTGTATTATTATTGTATTGGTCCTTGGCAAAAAACGCATATTTTATTTTGATAAAATAATTACATTTACATTATATCTGGAATTGGCACACCTACCTGTGGATCCTCTAAAAAGCTTTGTGACTATGATTTGTATAGTTATTGTATAAAAAAAATTAACAATAAACAACACGTTTCTTGCTAGATCTGACTGAAATGGATGACTGAGTTATCTGCTGAATGGTAATTTTTTAACATATGCACTTTCTCAGCGCTTCAATTGAGTAATTTATTTTCGATTTCCATTTTGAATAAACGCATCTAACGCTAAAAGTATCCAAAGGATTCTCTCAATCATCAACAGATGATAGGCTTGCGATGCAAATGCTATAAACTTACACTATTTAATATGAAAAAATCCTAGATAGTCGTATGCCAACATGCAGCAGAGAGCGTGGATTATGTCAGACTCTCACTGATAAAACTCTGGACGTTCCATCTCACATCTTTTTTGGCTGAAGAACGGGAGTAATCATCGCTGGAAAGTATATTACATACGCTAGACACACTTATATACACAGAATAATTTTCAGTTTCTTTTTATGACTATCGGTTACAAACTAGTTAGCATACTATTTCATAGAAGTAACTTTATGTTGCTATTGTAAATATAACATATCATATAGTTAACAAGAAAACTGATAGTTTAATAAGACATTTTTAGCAGTATGTATTGTAAAGAAGACAGTAAATCCGCAGAATATTCGGTCGTATCGCTGATGTCGACTTGCAGACCGGGTTTTCCTCTTAAACTATTTTCACATGCTTACAGGCTGATTTATAGCAGGAAGCGATATCTAAGTACACGCAAACATGCGCTTCAGGAAGCTCTTCTTGTAAAATATTGGTTACTTTACGTCGAATTTCAATGGTTGTTTGAAGCAGTTATTAGTTCGGTATCACGTAAGTAATATGAAAAATACTTTATTATATATCTATTCTAGTAAACAAAATTGAAGTATCTTTTTGCAATGTCATATAATATTTTTTACGATATGCTATACCTATACCAAAAATACAAAATTTAATTTTATTGTCTGACTGTTTGTTTGTTCTGTGTAATCTCTGGAACGGCTGAACCGATTTTGACGGGACTCTTTTTGTTAGATAGGTGAAGTTACTCCGCAAAACTTAAGGTGCATTTGATTTTCGAAGAAAAAAATTAATAAAATCCGATTCAATGCACAGTTTTACGGGCAAGTGTTTGAATTTATGAGAAATATATTTACTTTATCTTAGTACTAAAAAAGTTTTGGGAAAATAATTAGGGTTTCGTTTAAAAAATTAAAGTGCAGTGAAGAATATATGAAACGCGGGCGTAGCCGCGGGTTAGATGAATATAAAACAAAGCTAGAACCAGAGAAACCATAAAATCGTCTGTTTCGTGATTTTACATGGAGTAATTGCTTTAAACAGACTGTTTTGAATAAATACTGTGGAGGCAGTTGAAGTTAGACGCCATATTGAATTAATGCTAGGTTAGAACACAGCCATTGGCAGTTATCCATAGCTCAAGTATGCACGGAATATCACGTGACTATGTCACCCTTTCTGACCTGAGAATTGTACTTTTATAAGAGCTTAACCAATAAAACCACTTACTATTTCTTACTTAAACACACTTCTTAGGGAGGGTTCCTACACTTATTAACAACTAGCTGTGTACCTGCGGCTCCGATCGCGTTTTTAAATTCTTCACTGCTTTTAAATAATCACTTAAAAATAATGCCATTGTGCATTGAATCGTGTTTTGTGCACAATTTCATGACTTCTAATTATTTTAAATATAACCCTTATTATTTTCCTATATTTTTTAGCACTGACAGAAAACAAGGTTATTTGTCACAGACTGAAATGCCTGTCAGTAAAACTGAATTGAAGCGGTTTTAATTTTTTTACGCAAAACCCTAATTATTGTCAAAAAATTAAAGTAGCTTAAATTAGTACGGACGAACTTCAGCTATCTGCTAAAAAAAAGTCCGGAGATTAACCGGAACAAATAGACAAACCGACAAAGAGAACAATAAAAGTTTTTAAAAAATATTGTACAGGTATTGTAGATACATTTATATGTATTTAGTAAAATGTTGTTAATTTGATACTACGAATAGACACTTCAGTTTGATTTATTAGTATAGATAAAGATAATAAGAAATAAAAATCATGGCATGGATATTAATATAAGAATTCCTAAAATGTTAAGATAAATATTAAAAATTCGTTTGATAAATAAAGTATATTCATTCATTAACGAATTATTGCTGTGAAAAACTAGAAACTGCTACATGCTTTATATTCTACAAAGATAATTGCAGACAGTAACGAATTTTTATTAGATGTTTAAAGGTTAACGAACAAACTCAATCATATGCTGAAAACAAATTTTACCATAGACAATTATTTAAAGCTAGCAACACTTTATTCCGATAAAGTTAACAAAACATAAGCGTATAACATTTACCTAGTGAGAATGTAATTTTAGCTTGTTGTAAGAAACCGTGCCTACCTGAGAATGTTTATACGCCATTCCGGATGTTTTCGATTCAAAGCTAATCTTGGTGATGCCGATATCGGCAATATGCAATATACGGTCGGCCGGCGATGTGTCACGTCAGCAGAGGGCCGGCCGATCGACAGGGACCCGATATCACATCCTAACAATTGTTGGTGGACGTTCGAATTATGCGTATGACAGGGACAATCTGCCTCTAACATGGCAAATTTACTGAAACTTATTTTTAAGTAGAAAACAGAAACACAAAAATATATTAAAAGAAAACATATATAATTACTTAAGAATTAAATGTGAGATAAAAATATACGAGGTTCAAAAATGCACTTTGTGTATTGTATAGTTATACATGCACTATGTTTATATGTTGGAAATTATTACTCTATAATTGATTATAAATTAATAGACTCATGAAATGTACGAGCGTAAATTAGGACTGAAGCCTATCTAGCCTTTTATATAATATATTATCTAGTCTTTCTAGATGGTCCTATACGAACTAAAGGGATGAAATGTGTCCTTCAAAGTTCGTGGGTAGTCACTGTATCGCAATATGTAGACATTTTTTATTGGTGTAGAAATATATTTTTATTATACTCATTTTTACAACAACTAAAAAGGTTACGGCCATGCTCGCACAGATCATATACATGGACCCATCACTGCATTCAGAAACGTTTTGTATTTGGCTCATTAAATTTAAAACATGTAAATTAAATATAATGATATTCATTTTTAGGAATTTAACTGGTAGGTATGTCCTTAATCAATATATATGTATATATTTTAAATTTAAATATATTAAAAAGTAGTATATTATATACTAGCAGATGGCCGCAGCTGAGCCCGCGTTTTATATATTTTTAATTGCGTAATACACTTTTTTCTTTTTTTTTATATGGAACCCTAATTATTTTCCACATTTTTTTGGTAATAACATTAAGCAAAGCCATTTCTCACAAACTCAAATATCTGCCAGTAAAACTGTCCATCAAGTCGGATTTGATTCGCATTTCAGAGTTTTAATTATTTTTACGCGGAACCCTAATTATTTTCAAAAAACAAGAGTACCCTAAGTTACACGCAGTAACTTAAGCTATCTGCCAAAAAAGTTCGTTTAAAATCAGTCCAGCCGTTTTGGAGATTAGCTGGAACAGACGGACAGAAAAACAAATATTTTAAAAATTGTATTTTTAATATATGTATCGTATTTTCATTCATATATATTTAGTCAAAAATATTTTCACTATTGACAATAATGACCAATCAAACAGACACTTCATTTTTATTTATTACTTATAGATTTTAAATTGTAAAACACTCGAAATGTCTACGTAAGTAGGTAACATTTATTTCAGATCGTTGATTAATTTTAAGTTATAGATAAACAAATATAATTGTTATAATAAACTTTAATTTTATTTAATAGAGTTAATAATATCTTAACGTCAACCTAACACCAGTTCGGGAAAAATGATCATGGACATTTTTGTACTTATAGGTAGTTCAGTCGGGAAAAGGGTTGATAGATGAGGTTGCCGGTGACAGCCCGAAACTCGCCGTGACACGCATCCTTAATTTTGACACGGACATACTTTCCCTGGTGCCGGTCATCTCTGAAAATCTACCCTATAATCCACTCAACGTTCATATCATGCGATCACGTGGCCAAACTATGTATATACAACATGTAATATAATAAACGCACACTACGAAAATAGTTTCTTAACCCGTTGAGCACTTACCTGGCGTTTACGCCAGCTTTCCATTGTTTTCCTATTGTCTTTCTATTGTCTTATTTTTACGGGTACTCGACACATTAAAGGTTAATGCTCAAGAGGTTCTTAATATGTCGATCACATGGGTGATCGATTTTAATGGTAAAATGAGACAATAGGAAAACAATGGAAAGCTGGCGTAAACGCCAGGTTAGTGCTCAAAGAGTTAAGAATACTACTATGAATAATAGTTTACCACTGTAAAATAAAACAGTATTTAGATTTTATATAAAATCATCATAGTTCCGTTTTCAGCTAAATATCCAAATAATAAATGGTGTATTTTCAATAAAAAAATTATGAAAAGCACCTGGTAAAATTTGTTTAAAAATTTTCAAACATTACCATTGAAACATAAGTTATAAATTGAAACCGGGTAGGGAGTGGCTTTAACTGAGACAATTCATGGTTTGTGCTGAGGTATTTAATTACATCTATAAATCAAGGAAGCGTGGAGATTGGCCACTTAGCTGTGAATAATGTCTTGATATCCCATACCTATCTATATTTACAATGCTAACATAATTAAATAATATGATTGTATTATGTTATATTGATATAATTATCCTTTTACGCCATTGACATAATAAGGGCAATATTATTCTCAGAATAGCGTTGAAAATAATACAGGTAGTATTTTGAAAATGAACCAACCATAAGAATGGCCTTATGGAAATACACGATCTTAACACCACACTAATCCACGGTATATTGACGTTTACAAACGGTAAAAATCATCATTTTTTTTGACACATAATAAGGCTCAGTGCTTTGGCCACAATCTGACCTGATGTTAAGTGACGATGTAGACCAGAATGGTAAAAACACACTAAGCCTAGAGGTGCTGGTTCTCAAGTGATGCTGCCGGAACACACCTATTGGTATTTGGCGACAGGTTTTCAAACTTGAGGGTGGTAGCTGCTACCTAGGCGGGCATAATTAGAAAATGCCACCATGGATTGTTTCCTCATGATGTTTTCCTTCATCGAAAGCTCAGGCCGATTTTAGAGTTGGATAGGTGGGGATCGAACCCGCGTCGGATTGTCGCGGACTCCGGCCGCACTACCCGGTGCACCATCATCGCTTCAAGAATGTAATGATTATGAAAGTATATTTATCAAGCTATATATATTCTCATCTATTTATCTTCGACTTTGACTATATTTGTACTAATAGTTTTGAAATTAGTAAATAGATACAAAAAAAAACATTACGTATAAAACTTTACGGACTTGGCTCTTTTATTTTTATGTTTTGTGTTCATAGGTTCGTCAAATAAAATTATTAAGCCATACATAATATTAATAGATATTATAAAATAAATAAAAATATCATAAGTTTTATACATGAAATTGATTAAATGTTTGATTTTATCCGTTTGTTTACTCTCGGGCGTATGTGTTTGCCGAAAATGTGTTTTAATCATGTGTCTGGAGTGTATGCTGTTTACTTATCTAATTTAATTTGGCTTGATGAATTCATGATTCAGTGTTGGTTAAGTTATCATATTAATTAGATAATAGATAAGTTATTGTAACCAGTTCTCTAACAGTTTTATAATTATTATCGTGAGTTAGTAAACACGTATTATATAAACCCTATATTATATATAGTATATTATACTTGTAGCAAGGCAATAGGTGGTGTAGACACTTACTGGTAGGGTGGAATAGAGGCAAAAACCTAAAACAAGCCGTCCTCAATCCTAGGTACTGCACTTAACTGAACTCTTATGATGGGCACGTATTAAACACATTATAAAATCCCTAAGGATTTGCCTACCTTATAATTAGACCAGACATATTTCTTCTTTCTAGAAAACTTAAACATATAGTACTGGTAGAGCTTACAGTATCGTGGAAAACAAACATCGCTAAAGACCACACAATGAAAATAAACAAATACTAGGACCTAATAAATGAATTCACTACAAATGGTTTTATAGTTATCCTATAGAAGTGACAACGAGAGGATTACCAACAAAATCTCTCTAAAATGTCTTGTCAAGAGCAACCATAAGTTCTTTATTAGAAATAATATCCAAAACAGCTTCAGTAGGTTCTTACCAAATTTGTCTAGGCAAGGAGGGGAACACGGGGAGTGAAGGTGAGCGTAGATGCGCATTTTTTTACACGGCATAGGTTGAGTGCTTTGCCCATAATCTCACCTGATATTAAGTGACGATCAAGTCCAGGATGATAAACACACTAACCCTAGAGATACTATTTCTCAAGTGATGCTGCCGGAACACACCTATTGTATTTGGCGACAGGTTTTCTAACTTGGCGTGGTAGCTACCCAGACTGGCATTATTTTAAATGGCTTATCACCCATGCTATGGTTTCCTCACGATGTTTTTCTCCACCGAAAGCTCAAGCTGATTTTACAGTTGGATAGGTGTATTTGAGCGAGCGTCCATTGACGCGAAATCCGATCGCACTACCAACTAAGTCATCATCGCTTCGCATCGCATTGTAAAGGAGCCCTTTAAAGCTACACATGGGTTGGAAGTTCCGGGCACTGTACTGGGTTCCCCTCTAGGCAACGAAATCGGCCCGGCACCCCCATGAAGAATCCATAGAATGCTATGAAGTTACGACTCGTCGAGCAACCTAGAACTAAGAAAAATCCTTAGCAGTAGAAAATAACATGTCCGAATTTGCTCACTAGTATTATTTACATGAGATATGTACATATCTTAAAACATCTTAAATTTGACGTGCAATACACATAAACTGTTTATAAAACTGTTAATATAAAATTCATGAATATATTTTATGATATTTATCCTTTTACTAAGACACAATAAAGCTGCCTACTAAAAAATAAAATAGCCGCTGACTGTTATTGTCTTCACAACTTAGGAAGTAAATTACCCGAACAAATTCGCTCAACGCTAAATCTGGGGCTTATCAGAAGGCTCGGCCGAGATCCTTAAATTGAGAAAGAGCTATCGCGATGAGCCGGAGTGGCCTCGAGGCGTCGACACCTCACCTCTGGAGCAAAGATTAAAAAAGTTTAATTAGTAGGCCTTACACATCGCCGAGAAAAGTATCCTCAGCCTTAAGTATATTTTATTGAGTTTTAGTTACTATTATGTACGTAGTTACGTTTTTATTTAACCGTTTACCTTACTTTATAATTTAACTTGATAATTGAACTAAATTTACTTACTGTATACAATGTACCATACATTGAAATATAGGTAATGTTAAAAAAAATTAAGCAGAAATGGGGACTCCCGACAGAAGTGAAAACTCCAAACTTAGGAAACACAATTTTTTTAATGTTTCAATTTAAATTATTAATATGATCCAAGTTTTAACATATTACATTTGCCTGATTTTAACATCTATTGGTGCTCCGAACAATAATTATGTACACTTTTATATAGTTTCTTCATAATCAAAACACACGATAGGGTTTGTATGGATAATTTTTATCATTTATCTCTGAGCGTCAGAAGTTAAACACCATTTTGTACTTGACATACTGTAGCATGTTGACGTTGACGTCATAGCATTGCTAACGCGAATCTGTAAGTTTTTCCCCTAAAGAGAATAACTCAACGACGCTAAAGAAGTTTTGGCTTTAAAAAATCTACAAGAGTAAGTATATATTTTGATAAAAACCGAATGCCTTCATAACATTTCAAGTGTTTTAGCATTGTATCAAGTCAAGATAAGTGAGTAAGGAGATAAAGATGATTATTTAGGAATATAAACAGTGGGTCTATATTTAGGTGCATACGCAAAGATAAAACAGCTTAGTACATTTTTCTCCTTTATTTGTCAACCAATTTTCTTTTTCTCAGTACTTATTAACGAGCTTTAGTGCTATTAGTTAGAAACAAAAACAGTTTATTTTCTTCAAATTATAAGTAACACATATTGTGGAATTTCAACCACTAGACGAACACGAATAAAATAATTTGGCATAGACTATTTATTTATATTTAACTCCAGGTCAGGTCCAGCAGTTTATCTACAAATATGATTGACGAATTCTTGTTACCAGGTGTAGTTATTAAAATTTTAGTGGTATAAATTTACCAAGGTAGATATTACAATGTCGTAGTATTGTTGAGAATACATAGTAAATGGTTTCTATGGATAAGACGCAAAACTTAGATGATAAACATTAGTTCTATAAAAACTTTTTTAATTAAAAACAAAACCGACTTCATAAGAATAAACTATAAAAATGCATTAAAAAGTGAATAAATTTATACTTTATTAATCTGCTCGCTAATTTTGAAATCGGTGCCAGCTTACGGATAACAAAGTGGTGTAAATGTAGGTCGCTAATTATATTCAATTTGTATTATTTGTTCTTTAAAAACACTCTTGTACTTTATTTAGCTTGTATATAATTATGTTGAAATTTAGGCAGTTATATCCATTTATAATTAAGTACATTGGTTAACTCTAGCTGACACCGACTCCAAATGATGATAATGAAGCAGACCTCCTCCTTTTTGAAGTTGGGTAAAAAGAAGTTGGCTCATAAGTGTTGATGAAACACACAGATGATTTTTTTTTTTAACGGATCAATGACCTTTTTTCGGGTTATATAACAACTTGTTTATTCAATCGTATTAAGCAACACAATCGCTTAATCCAAGACGACGTATTAATTTGCATCCCGTTATTAGTAACTACCTAAGCGATCGACGGTTCTGTAGAATTTAGAATTATACGGACGATAATTATCTCTTCGTGTTCTTAGTGATATGTTACCATAATACTAAGTAGTTAAAAGGTTTTTTTTCATTCTACTGTTCGCTCGGTGGTCGATATTTAATCCTAATCATTATTGAAAATTTAAGAAACAAAGTCTTGTCGCCGAATTGTTTTAATGATAACACTAGGTAAATCTAGTACATAACGACTAAATAACAAAAAGAATGAAAGTCGATTTACAAACGGAGGGAAAAAAGGCACTGAACTGTTTTAACTTTGCCTATGGATTAATCATTAAAATCTTAATTAATACTGAGAACAAACACTATAACCATCGGGCCCAACTTGGTCGAGGTATCAAAGAATTATATAGTGGCAAATTCTATATCTCCCTTATCTAAATTTCGAAGTTATTAATGACTCTTAAATTTGTTAATTAAATTAAACAAAAAAAATATTTAAAAAACTAAAAATAATACCACCAAACTATATAGTTATATAACGTCTTTCAAAACAAAGGGTTACATTTACCACGTCATCCGGATTACTGACAGTTTTCGAGCTCAGCGGTATAAGTCCGGATTAAATCTGTGTCAATTTGAATTTTATTATGATGATGCCACCCTTGAGTTATAACTATTAACACGGCTTTGTCTCGTTCGATGGAAATATGCTTGCAAAAGGGTTCGACACTAGCATGATTGCATTCTATACACAAAGATTTGTGACTATATAGGTCAGCGATTTGACCCCATATTACTAGATGTTACCTATGTGAAGATGTGGTCAAAGACGGAAAACATGTTTAGTGTAGATGTATACTGGCACTGAAGTGATGCTGTCAGAATACATCTATAAGAAACTTTTAAACTTGAGGGTGGTAGCTAACCAGACGGGTATTAGAAAATAGCCTTACTTAGCTTCAAGCTGACCGATTTCAATATGCGATCTAAATGTGTTTTACCTACTGAAATCCGAAATTTCAATCATTTTATATGCCAAATCAGTGTCAGTACTCACTCAGAAATATATTTGTTACTAGGCATGAGCCCGCGGCTGCGCCCGCTTTTCATAGGAAGAAATATGTGTCACTGCGTAATATAATTTTTAATTTTTTTATACGGAACCCGAATTATTTTCCAATATTTTTTATTAATAACATTAAGCAAAGATATTACACTCTAACTAATTCAAATACCTTGCAATAAAACTTTTATACGCGGAACTATTTTATACAAAAGTAACTTCAGCTATCTGCTAAAAAAAGTCCCGTAAAATTCGGTCCAGACGTTCCGAAGATTACCCGGAACAAGCAGACAGACAGAGATTTTTACTTAATTGTATTTTTGGTACCGTTTATACATTCATATATATATAGTAAAAAAAATTGAAATTGACATTACAAGCAGACACTTCAATTTTATTTATTTGGTATAGATATTTTAGGTTTGACTTCAAACTTTAAAAATTTGATATTGAAACCCGCTGATTGAACGACGTAGGTGGACTCTACTAATATAATGTATTTAGATTCACACTGTATAGATCCTATTACCTAGAAGTTTTGCAATTATTTAAATCCATAGAAGAAATGGCTATAATTGCTATTTATTAATATACATTCGTTATTGTTGGCCGATGGAGTTTTTGCTTAACTTCAAGTATCTACAATATAATGGCTTTATCAAGTAAATGTAAAAATTGATGTAATGTGATTACAATTTAGCAAATGTAGACATAAATATACAAACGTCAAAGATATCTAAACCCTTTAGTTTTACATTCCACTAACCTATAAATTAAACTGGAGATCTTAACACAAAAAATAAACTAACATTCAACGAGTCTGTGCGACTCTGTGTAGAACGTAATTTATGTCGTCTGTTCCAACTCGGAAAGAAATAAGAAGTAATTACACGGTATACACATGTTGATCTTAAAATGGAATGGTTAAAAGCATTTAATGACGTAAGTACATATCTACCAACATAGTAAAGATGTTATTCAGTTACATTTAAAGAAAACGGATATTATTGTGATAATGAGTAAAATCGATTAAAAACTAAATATCCTGATTTGTTTACCCATTGATAAATTAAAAGTATCGTATAATAAACTTATAATTAATTTGACATATTATTGGAATAATTTAAGAAAATATTGAGATATATGTTATAAATAAAAATTATTTAGGTCACCTAGATAAAAAGGTTAACAACAAACTAACGCTTATAATAATTCATACCTTTCCAACATCATGAAACATGGCATCTTAATAGGTATCTGTAATTGTTATGAACTCAAGTTTTATTTTTAATACTGTTCATCTAATTATGTCTGAAACATGTTTTTTTTTTCTAAATATACGACTGACACAAATGATCTTTAAAAACTTTAAGATATAACGTAGAATCTAAAAAAAATTCATGGCATATAAGCAAACATATAAATATGTAATGTGTTCATTTAGTAAAAACATGTAGATAGGGATTAATATACACTACCTGTTCTATGTACAACGGACCTTTAAAGTGTTTTTATGGCGCAGTTGTATTATGGTGCGACTGCCGTTCTGAGGTCTCGGGTTCGATCCCCGGGTCGGGTCAAGTGGTATTGGGTTTTTCTACTCAGTATCATCCCGGAGTTTGGAATTTGTGCCCGATATGGCGACAGGCTCGCCCACTGTCACATCTGGAACGGAACTAAGCTCGGCGAAATATGGGTGGTGTAGTTCGCTATTTCACTTCTGCCTAACCCTTCGGGGATAACAGGCGTGATAAGCTCATGTTATATGTTTTTTAATAGACACAATTACACTTAGGTATAACATACGAATTAATAATAATAAATATTCATTAGTAGAGGCTGGCCTGTGTTACACTGAGTTGAACTATGAAATTTTCCAAAATAATGCCATAAAAGATAAAAATAATAAAATAATTTCCTAAGATAATACAGATATACTTCAAATACAATGCAGGAATATTTTATTCCGACCAATTCTTAATTCGAATAGACTAATATTAAATTGAGTCTGATATGATTCGAACTTTATATATTGTCTACCTTACCTACTATCCAACGAAATTAATCATTCAATAGACAATTTTGAGGTAAAGCTCTTTGAGCGCGATAAGAGTAAAAATTTCAAGGTCACGTCAGAATTAACGTCAAGATTATAAATATTAAAGGACGTTCCTACGACAGAAGTACATACATAGTGAGATAAAAAGAGACAAAAATATTAATAGTGTTCGTACTTTTGATTATAGAATTATTATTTTCTCCTTTTTGTGCTTTATCCGTTCTTGAGGAAACGTGCTCATTCACTGTTTCTCGCTATCATATCTATCTCTTTCTAATAATTTGTCTCCTAATAATATAGAATTATGGCTAGTTCTAAAAGCATAAATAATT
Organism: Samia ricini; assembly: GCA_014132275.2. Classification (NCBI taxonomy): domain Eukaryota; kingdom Metazoa; phylum Arthropoda; class Insecta; order Lepidoptera; family Saturniidae; genus Samia; species Samia ricini. The sequence goes on along the minus strand of AP028159.1, from coordinate 23,624,975 downwards.
CGGCTGCATACGTATACTCAAATAGGGTACAATAGGGTTAATTAGGCCGAGGGCAATCAATCACATTCACGGCATCACTTGACTCTCCTACGAACGGACAACGTACACAGGAGGGTTTATAATTAATCGATTGTTGTTAAAGTGATAATCACCTTATGATGAAGAACATAACAGCTAACAGAGTAAACATACTACGAATTAATTATTCACCTACTTTTAATATTTATAATTAATTTTAGAATTGTTATCGAGCGAATTTCCCAAACTTCATTTACCTTGATATTAGTGCATTAAAAATCACAATTCTGACTTTCTTTGTTTATTGTTTTTTTATATATTATCTGACGAACTTCAGACTAAATCAGAAATGCTTAAAAATTGGAACAAAATAGCCACAGATATTAATCCTCTAAGTCCAGTAATAAAGGCGACCAAAAGAATTTAACTGAGCTAAGTATGTTCTGGAAAGTGCTCTACTACCGTGCATTATTTAAGATAAACTTACCTCATTGGAACAATAAGCTCTTAAATTTTCAAAATCTTACTCAAAACATGAATATTTGAAACGCTTACCTTGATCATTATATTCTGTTGTCTAGTTAGTAGTATTGCATTTTAACTAATGAAGATGATAGACGGGTACGGTGAAAAGTATGAGCATATTTGGAAACTATAGGAACCAATAAATTACTCTAAAAGTTTATCACATCTAAAATGCGTTCTACAATTAACTTACAAGAGATATAATCCAAAATAATTATATAAACCAATTGTTATTATTAACTTAAGGATGGGTGTCAGAAGATTAACGAAACGAATTTATAGGGCGAAGATAACTGGGCACGTCGGTAATGGTCGATCTAGGCGAACGTATTTTGACCAAATCGAGGTGTCTTAAACAAAGGCCATGTGAAAAGTACCCATAACTGGCGAGCATGTATGAAAACGCTCATGAAAGTAGAGGAAGCGAAAAAGTGCGTCAATATCGTAGCATGTGGAAGGATGTAATCTCTGCCTACCCCTACAGGAAAAAGGCGTGATACTATGTATTTGTTTGCATGGTGGTAGGGCATTTTCTAATGATGCCCGCCTGGGTAGCTACCTTGAACACCTGTCGCCAAATACCAATAAGTGTGTTCTTGCAGCATTACTTGTGAACTAGTACCTATAGGCTTAGTATGTTTACCATCCTGGACCACATCATCACTTAACATCAGGTGAGATTGTGGTCAAAGTAGTGAACCTATTCAGTGTAAAAAAAGTATGTGTATATTATTAACTTAAATATTAATCCGCAACTCTGAGTTTATTAAATAAAAAATTGATTTTTTCTGTGTCATAAAAACATGTTGGCCTGGTATTAAGTGACTAATTAATTTCCAAATGAGATCAGTTGGGTTCAGCGGCTCGAAGCGGAAATCTATTAATTTGACCGTAAAAGCGTTGCCATTACAGGCGAGTCGCCAATTATTCCAATCTCCCTCGGTAATTAAGGTCTGCTGTGTTCACCAATCTCAGATATAAACAAGATAAGATTGCTCTAAAATAGTAAAATATAAGAATTTCATTATTAAAATTATTAGTATACAATAAGTAGTTATAACAAACAACTTTTTTAATTAAAAACAAAATTGACTTGCAATAGAATAAACTACAAAAATGCACTAAAAAGTAAATAAATAATTACTTTATTTATCTGCTTCGTTTATATTGATATCGAAACAGTGAAATTTTTTTTATAACGGGTGAACGTTCAGTTTATATTTCAAAAAATTGTCACGTTTAAAATGATGACCTAGTTGACGAGGAGCTGTTATCAGAAAAAAAATTGTCGTATTTTCTCTTCATTAACGAGGAATCTATACTTAACCCCTTGAGCACCTTCCCGGCGTTTACGCCAGCTTTCCATTGTTTTCTTACTGTCTTTCTATTGTTTCATTTTTATGGGTAACCTACTTGACACATTAATATTATAATGCGGAAAGATTTGTATTTTGTATGTAACGAAACTTAAAAACTACTTGACCGAATTAGATAAAATTTGGTATGGAGATAGCTTGAAATCCAGGGAGTAAAATAGGATTCCGAAAATACTAAGGGAACGGGAATTACGCGAGTAAAACCGCGGAGAGCAGCTAGTATATAATAATCGTATATTATTATAAAGAATAACACAAGTAATGATCTAAAATAAATTTATTTTTCATATTCTTTTTATAAAACAATTGCTTATAATTTAGCCTTAAGAATACTTTACAATAAACATAATTTATAGCAATTTGACTACCAATTATTATATACACACTATATTGAAACAAATTACCTTTATTTTGTAAATGCATTATGGTAAAAAATAACGTGAAAGTCCGTGATTGTTATTCTCAAGTTCTCTATAAAAGAAATTCCCCTTAACAAGTATATTTCTTTTAATGAATTGGACTGTAAATCATACGCACGGCGCACACATTAATTAACATTATTCATATAAAACATATTTCGTATTTCTTAATACTGATACATTTTTTCTTAAGAAATATCACTATTAATTTTTTCTGCACAATTTAATAACTATATTATAATACTGGCGATTTTTAATTTAGTGGAACGTTATTGCTTTTATTTCACCCACTATCATTACCTATCTCTTAAACTCTAATCATCAATTTTCACAATGAAGTTACACAAAAATATTATGCTTATTATAATTAAAAATTTATAATTTTATATACTGTAAGCATGCTTCACAAGGCACTATTCTAGCGAGATTATAACAAATTCAACCGAAAAATATAAATTAACCGTCATCAATTAAATTCGGTTTCAGAGTCCGAATCTGGCCTTAAATTTACATTTCATGGCAACGAATCAATAACATCAACTTTTTGAAACACAAACCTCTTCACTGGTTTAACAGGCAACTTTAATCAGATGCCCATATCAACAACACTTATCTAAACAAATGCACTGTTAGTTATATGCGTACGTGCAATAACTCTTAAATAAGCTTCTCTTCATAAATTTTTGCTTACATCTAAATTGGCGTTTGTATTGCTTATAATTTTTATAATTATATTCTATTATGAGTACGGGTGAATTAGTTTTCAAATCAAACTATTTACTGTTACGGAAAAGTGTCAACGATGTATAGATAAATTTGTTTAATATGATTTCTTTTTTATTATTTCATACTACCGACCGATCCAATACTAGTTGAACTAATTTCATACATTTCATCCAGACACATAAGTTTAATCTAGAACCAACACTAAAAAATGCAATGACCTTGTTATGTTATAATATACTAATGTAAATAGTATTAATACAAATCACATTACAAGCAATTTAAGTAAAATAAAACTTTTACTTTGAGAGCAACTTGCAATGTCAAGTCTAGTACGTAATAATTTCTTATTGTCGTGCTCCAGTCAACATTAGTTTGACATGAAAACAGATTCACCCGTAACATATAATTATATTTTTTCTAACATTTGTTTTAAACTTATTTAATTCAATATAATATTTGTATTTAATTGTTACATGTTTAAAAAAGATAAAAAAACCTTGAATCTAATGGCAGAAAATTCAAAAGATACCGTCTTAAAAAAATTACAACAAAACATTTATGAAAACTATGACTTTATAAGAATTTTATAACAACTTTTTTTTTCAACTCAAAAACGTAATTTATACCTGTTATTAAAATAATACTCCAACCGGAACTGATATCACAGCATTTAATATTGGTGGTATCACATCGTCGCAATTTCGATTTCAAATATTTACAGTCTACATAACGCGAAGGCGAACGAACGGTTCATTATAATTTCGTCTCAACATTCTTATATTGTATTTAATTTGAAGCAATGAAAATTTGGACAAATTCATTGAACGATTCACTACATACATAATATAATACTCAGTCGCTTTAATATAATATAATAATATTCACTTAGATGATTAATCCCCACGATTACTTTTATGTAACAAAACTATCCGCGACGTAGAGAATCACAATATACTCCGGTAGAGTTAATTAGCAACAAAAAGTTCCCGGTGAAAGTTGAACAGAATTCATTCATCCATCAAGGCGCTTAATCTTCGGAACGACCAACAAATATATTTTCAACAAACAGATCATCCCCTCACTACATTATCCCTTCCCTTTTGGTTTTACCACCCCAACCACTGATACACATTTATTCGAACTTCAAATTACAGTTGCGATGAGTCTTTCCGTTCGTCTATTTTATTTAATTTTCAACTAATTGACTTTAGTCTTATTAATCTCAAAACCTAAGTCACAAATGCTAGATAGCTGCAGCAGTCTTTAATTACAATTTATTGCTGCGCCCGCGTTTCATATAGTCTTCACTGCATTTTAATTTTTATATGGAACCATAATTATTTTTCAAAACTTTGTTTGCTACTAACATTAAGCAAAAATATTTTTCACAAGCTGTACATTGAATTGGTTTTTATATTCACGATTTTATGATTTTTAAAATTTTTCCACGGCACCCTAATTGTTTTTGAAAAGCAAAAGGAGCGTAAGATACGCGGAGTAACTACATCACTGTAACAAAAAAAGTCCCGTCAAAATCGTTTCAGCCGTACCGGACATTACCTCCAACAAACAGACAGAGAGACAAAAATTTGAAAAATTGTATTTTGTGTACATTACAGTACAGTACATTCATATCTATTTAGTAAAAAAAAAAAATTTCACATGACAGACAGACACTTCAATTTTACTTATTAGTAATTGATAAATTAATTAAAATAAGTATGTTTATACAACTTAAAAACTCTTTGCTACTATTCAAATTTTTTGAACATTAAAATTAGAACTGAGTTTCATTGGAAAATTCGGTGTAGTAAATTTAAATGTGTTCAGTATTACTTACTATACCCGGAGTTATATACCGGATAGTTTATGTTAGTGTGGCTCGGTATGTGTAATCGTTCATTAATCACTAATCGCTATATACCCTATCACCGCAGTGTCGCCACGATCTCGTTCGGCATATTGTTTTGTTGGCTCGATGCGTTCATACTTTTGGTACATTGCTGGAATGAAGAAACGTATTAGAGACTTTTAATAATCCAATAACACGACTTTGCCTTTAAATGATTATAAATAAATATTATTATATAAAAGTTAAACCCATTCAACCGAAAAAAACGTCCAGTGTTGGACATAGGTCTCCTCCAAAGATTTCCACAACAACCGGTCTTAAGCCACCTGCATTCAGCGCATTCACCAGGTCGTCGATCCACCTTTGGGGGAGTCTACCCCCGCTACGTATTATTATTATATTTAAAAATCATATGGATGGATGTTTATCTATACTAATAAATAAAATTCAAGTGTCTGTTTGTAATATGTTATTTATTTAATTAACATTTTTTTACTAAATTTATATGTTGTATATACGATACCTATACCGAAAATTAATTATGAAGTTTTTTGTCTGTCTGTCTATCTGTTTGTTCCGGGTAATCTCCAGAACAGCTGAACCAATTTTGACGGGACTTTATTTGGTAGATAGCTAAAGTTACTCCCCGTACTTTAAGGCAGTACTTAGTCTACTTTTATTTATCAAAAATATTTAAGATTCCGCGTAAAAAAAATAAAAACTTGAACTTGAAATTGTGACAAATGTTTTTGCTTTCTGTTAGCAACAAAAAAGTTTTAGGGAAGTAATTCGAATTCTGTGTGAAAAAATTAAAACTGATGAAATTGTAAAAAAAAGGAAAATTTATGGACAGCACCATCATAACATTATTTTCCAATGATCATTTAAAAACTATATTACGGACTGGTGAAAGTATGAAGGGTGGGCAGAGCCGCGTGCACACAGCTAGTACAAAAATTGCAAGTCAGTCTACAATTGGCGAACAAATCGCTTAACAAACCATTGAAGTAGGTAAAACAAATATACACACAAAATAAGCACCTCCTCCTTTTCGAAATCTGTTAAAAAGTGTGGAGATCAAGAGGTTAAAAACTGTATTGTCAAAGCAATAAGAAAAATTTATTTTGATTTTTAAACGTTCACCAATAATTGATATATTACTCTGTATATCATCGAATTAATTTACGAGACCAACAAAAATGATCAAAGATGTTTTTATATGTTCATTCTTATTTAATGGAGAATGTGGAATGTTAATAAACTCTCTCAAATTTACATACTGGAGTAATATAATCTATGAATATTTTGTAACTGCATAATTTTCTCAAATCAATCGTTTATTAATTGCAATAGACAGAGGATACAGAAAAGCTATAAAAAAAATAAAGCTCATTAACACCGACCGAAATCGTTTGAATCGTTTTTATATACAGTCAAATCACGAGTTCTTTATTAAACTAATTATTCACGGGCAGTTAGCTACTTCACTATGTAACGTATCATTTGGAGTTGTTACTTTGAAATTTCGAAATTAGTAAATGGTTGTAATCAACGAAATTCGACTTTCATCATTTAGATTCTGTGTAATCATATCTACGTAACATCCAATATAGTATTATTAAAAAGCTGTAATATAGAAACGTAAACTATTAGTAGAAAAGTATATAGTAATCTTTATTACATAATTATTTATCGTGATTTAAATATATATATATATATATATAGGGGTGTATACGTATATATCACTTCTGTGAATCTTTGACGAATTTCATCATCTCCATCATATATTTAATTGTTAGATAATAATTTACTAGTAACTTTGCATTTTATAACGTTTTTCTTTAAGTAAATAATAAAACATAATTTCGCCTTTGTTGAAAATAACATTACATTGAAAATAAAAGATATATTTATATCATTTGCAGAATATAAACTAAAATCCTTTTTCATCTAAATTGTTTTATGTACTTAGTAATGAATTCAATATTTAATCCAGTTGTAACAAATATAGTGTTGTTAAAAGTTAATTTATGAGTAGAGAGCATAAATAAAAATTAAAATAAAATTATAGTTAGATTTACATTCTCGCTAATGCTAACTGAATTTGACTGTACACCGACGACACATTTGTATTTACCGCAAGCGGTTTTTAGGCTAAATGTACATACATTATTTAGTGATAACCAGAATTTATATTCAATTGCCACAGTCTTTAGGTTTTAATCGTTTTTTTTTTACGTAAGAACACTATTATATGCCCACGGCTTCGCTAGCGTATAACATTTTCTATTCTTCACGATTATTTACTAAATTATTTATCTACAAATTCTTAAATATTTAATGGTTTACTTGTTATTTAAAGTATTGCAGGAAAACGTACTAATGGTAATTTTTAATTGAAATAATTTACTAGTTTTACACAGTACTTGATTTTTTTATTCAAATGAAAGCCGCCCACTGCTGAACATAGGTCTCCCCAAAAAAGGGGAGAATTGCCATAATCGCGACGTTTGGCAGTTGGTTTGGCGATCGCAGTCAGCGTTTAAAGTACTCAGAGGATGCTGCTGCCCACCCCCCGGTTTATCCCTTAGTCACCTTTTACGACACCCACAGGAACGATATGGGGTGATACTATTCTTAGCTGGCACCGGACATAGATGCTTACTTAATCTCTGTTACCGAGAATGTATATACCTTCTATATTATATGTAATACATATACTATTAACTATAATTTATATTTCTTACCATTTGCCGCGACTCCCAAGCTTTCATAGCGCTTTTGTACTTTTCAAACTCGTGACACCAATCCGAATACACTTGCTTGTACTCGTGCGATTTGTTCGGCTGCGTACATCTACCGGAATACAATTGTAGACAAACAATTTGAATAATGTTTATTTCTCAGAATGTTTAAACTAAATAAAATGTATATTTTATTAACACAACATATATTATATACTTCAGTAAATATTAATCTAAGGGTTAAGATTACGGAAACTCATTGATATTTATGAGCTGTGACGTAAGTGGGTAAGATTAAGTAACACAAAATTACAGTGTTCAGTGACTTCAAATAACTATAAATTTCTGTTGAAACATTGTAATTTAAGTTAGGATTACAGTGATAAATTTGTGTTAGTGTTTGCTGTCTATATAAAAGTCTGTCTATTAAAGTATTTATATGGTAAATATTTAAGAAGTGCATGAAAAAATTATTTTCGTATTAAATATTCGTCATCATGATCATCATTTTGTTCTCTAATTTTTTGGAGTTCGGAACAGTACGTTTCCTTCTTCCACATTTGCTTTGTCCATCCTACCCTGTACACTTACAAAGTATCAGAATAAAATTTTACTTTAACAACAACTGCCAATTTAAATTAAAATAATAATAACCTTTGCATGTCGATATCTAAATTATATGAAACGATGAGCGTCGGTCCAAAGTAACATTCATACCGGCCTCGATCTAAATCAGTGACCGAGAGGAGAACCAAACCTCGCTCCGAAGTCTGTAGCACTCGATCCCAACTACAAAACAAATATGAAGAACTTACGTATCAATTGGCACTAGAATACACAGATAAAATTCATAGATATTATTCAAATGTTATTTTAATTAACAATTCGCAATCTAGTTGGGCTTAACGACTCAACGCTAACTACTGAATCTATACTGGTTCATCCTGGAATGCGACGTACCGAAACGTTTCAATAAGTTGATACACTATGTGTATGGCGGTTGGAGCTAGTACGAAAGCTCTTGTACTAGGGATGTTCATCATCATCATCGTCTGCCTATCCTTTTCCCATTTTTTATTTGGGGTCGGCGCAACATTTCTTCCTCTTCCATTCCTCTCTATTTGTTGTCATCTCGCATTCACTCCTTTCCTAACCATACTATCTTTCACACAGTCCATCCATCTTTCTTTGGTCTTCCCCTTCCCATGTAACCGTCCACATTCATATCCAATACCTATCTTACAACATCCTCTTTCTCCCTGCGCATCACATGCCCTACCATTTCATCTATAAAAAATATCGATTTTTTGGATATGATATATCGTAACGTTGTATCGTTACTATGCGATATATCGAAGAAATGTATCAATATTTTCAATGTATCGTATGTCATTTGTATTCAACTAGCCTGTAATAAAACACAAAAACTAGGGCATCAGTACAGTGGCGTAGCTAGCATGAGTCTCACCCCAAGAATCAAAACTCAACTCAATTCCACCAACACCATGTATCGATATTTTCCTCTCGAACACTAGGAGTGTAGATAGGATTTCACAAAATATGTAAATAAACCATAAACCACTCACTTATAATTAATCCTATATCGGCCTTTCTCTCTAGAGTGGTGATACCATACCACGTGCTGTTCTTTCAACGCCTCTGGAGTTTTACCAAAAGCCGCCAAATGAACACTTTGGCCGTAGTTTGCTCTGACCGTCTTCAACGGAGCACTAGCTTCGCATATAGATGGCGTCGAATTAGTTGCATCATGCAAAAGACCAGGCGTGTAAGGTCGGCAAGCACCTATCTCTTTATCCCAACCACAATAAGGGTCCAGAACACAGCGCACGCAACTGTCGTAGCTGTTGAAAAATGTATACAAAGATGTAGAAAGACTTTTATACCTTTTGAAAGACATTTCAGAAAGTTTTTTATTATCGCAGTAACAAGGATAAATAGGTAATCTTGTTTTATTTATACGAAATACCGCTTTGTACATTGTATTTATTTTTTCCTTCTTTACTGTTATGCCCTCGTGAACTTTATGTTCGTACGTATCCAAATGTCGAGCAGGTAGACCTACGTAAAGCTGTATCAAGTTTTTTCCTTTCAACGTTATAAATATCACATGAAATATCCATTATCTCAATGGATATTTCTTATCTAAGTAGTAATTTGTTTTTGTATTCTATGCATATTACAATGGAAAAAGCCAGAACATTTTTTAAAATTTTACACAAATTTACATCATCAAATCAAATGGGCATTTTAATTTACTTTACATTATGGTACAATGTTTTGATCATATAATTCGTAATCTATACATGAATAGGCAAATGCATAATAATTCAAGATTTTTTTCTTGCCTCTGTTTATTAACCGTTGTCCTTTTCTTTATTTGTTTAGTAACTGTCTATGAGTTTTTAGTATCACCAACAAAAAATCTAGAAAAAGTTTTTTATTTAAATTTCTCCCTTTAGGCGAAAAATGATTATATTAAAATAACAGATTAGTAACACAACACAGTGATATAAAACAATTGATAGTAGATAATATTTATAATAATCACTAACCGATGTGAACAAGCCCTAAGCGGTAACTGCCTTAACCGGTGATCTGTTGCTAAATAGAGCGCATGAGTTTGCCGCGAAAGTGCGAGAGCTCGCACGGGCTCATCACCTGCTGCGACCCAAACATCTGCTACACGTGATCCACCGCCCGCCCACTGCACTATCTTATACACCTCACCAGCACCTAATACAAACAAAAAATGTGACCAAAATGAACAAACAGATACTTTAAAGACTTTAATGACACGCGATTAACGTAATCACGCCAAAATTATCCTGCGCTACATCTATGATGGTTAAGGGATCTCAAGGTATTTACAGAACCTATGTACCAGCTTACAGTGTAAAGTATGTTATGCCAATACCAGGAACACATATTTGAGGACACACGAGATGTATTTCTTCAAGTTTAATAAATTATTTCTATTATCACTTTCATCCCTTGAGGAATAAATCAACTACAGTTACGGAAATAATTAATATTTTTTCAATTCAACCGCAGTTTGCTAGTAGATAAAGTACCATGTAAATAATATTAAACAAAAGCCAACTGATATCAGAGGTTGAAGTGTGTTATTTAGACAACACATGTTTATAAAAGATAAATCCAGGCTTAAATCCGGGCTTAGGAAGCAAAATATAAAAGGGCACTATCCAACCCTTTTCAAGACATACTAAGCTCCGAGGCTATGATTATAGTCTGCATTGAATATGGGGCTTAAACGTTATTGTTCGTTTGTTTCCGTATAAAATTGTAAAGGCGGTTTTCTTTTTAAAATTTGTACAATAAAAATAAATCGTAAACATATTTATTCTTACAAAATAACAATTCTTATGAGAGGATTTGTTATAAAGTTAAATTTAGAATTTGGTTGTTTTTATGGATTCATACTGCGGCTGTGTACACCAAACCGTTTACGATGTTTTATCTTACAGAAAATGTGGGATTGCTAGTTGAAATAATTAAAACCTATATTTTTTTAATTGGGATTAATTTTCCCTTATTTTTTCTACATGAATTGCTAACGCTGGGCTTACCTTTTATGCTTAAATAAAAATAAGGACTAGAAAGGAAGATTACACTCACTTGTGCCTGCATAAAAAACTGTGTATGTTATATATCATCTCCCAACATATCGACGAACTGCTTGTCAACTACAAGTGTTGTTAGAACTAAATCCCGTTTGTAAAACGCGGGAGTATCGCTTTCATGACGTACTGCTGAGTCCATCAGTGGGTGAGACCTATATAATAAAATAAACTTTATTATTTAATAGATATATGCTTCTTCTTGACATTCTTGACAAGTCTAGATAGAACATTCTTCATAAAAATACTTATAAAGCAGTGGGCGTCATGGGACACTCCGCAGGTAGGAAACATCAGACGTCATTTGCCATCACGTTTGTAAGTCGGTGTAACTGCTATGTTGCCCCAAGAGGATGCAAAACACGCATAAAAAATAAAATAACGTAAGTGTGACGTAAACACTATTCTTATTACTTTTGATATAAATGAACACTACATTAATTGTGTTTCTTCCTGTCAAGTATAATTTTGAATTATTACATAACATATCTATACATATAAGAAAACTATTACTAGGCCAAATTTGTACATTAAATATTTGTATTATTTAAATGTAAACCGATATAGAAGCCAAAAATGTTTTAATTTGGATTTTTGGCTATCTGTTTACGCGTATCACTCTGAAAGTGCTAAACTAATTTTGACGAAACTTGACACAGTGAACTTGTTATAAAGTAACATATAGGATACTTTTTATCCCATAAAACGCAAGGGGTTCTTCAGGATAACGGACAAAAGTCAAAAATTTGTTGTGAATGAAATTCGTGACCGGATTTGGAGACAATTTTCTTTGTACTATAGCAGACAAATTAGCTAAAAATTTAAGCTATATTTCATTTTTCTATGAATCTTAAAAAAGTGAGTAGGAAAAAGCCTTAGCTAGGCCCGTATAATGAACGTTACAATTTAGCTACAGCAACTTAGCGTTTCTTTGCGAAGTTATCAATCAGTTGAATTACATAGAAGCATAAAATCTAATAAATACGGGGACGTGACGTAACCAGACGGGCCGTAACGGGACGGGACAGGACATAGAGAATATATTGGTAATGAGATATATTGCATCTAGATGGAGCATATAGATTGTGTCATCATCATCATTCTTCTGCCTTTTCCCAACTAACTTGGGGTCGGCGCAGTATGTTTTTTTCTTCTTCCATACATCCCTATCAGCCGTCATCTCTTCATTCGCTCCTTTTTCTTTCATATCATTTCTTACACACTCCATCCACACTTTCTTTGGCCTTCCTCTACTTTTCCATCCTTCCACATTCATATTCATTACTATTTTACCCACATGCGCTTCCTCTCTTCTCATAACATGTCCATACCACGACAAACGGGAACATTTCATCTTTTCTACCACTGGCGCAACTTTTAAACTCCCTCTAACATATTCATTTCTTTTTTTATCCATTCTTGTAACACCATACATCCACCTCAACATTCGCATCTCAGCTACATGCAGTCGCTTCTCATCCATCTTCTTACTAGCCCAGCATTCTGATCCATACAATATGACAGGTCTTATGACGGACTTATATATCCTCCCCTTCAATTTAAGGGGCATCCTGGAGTCACAAATCACACCAGAGACCTGTCGCCATTTCATCTAACCTGAGTTGATTGGAGTTGAGTTGTGTATTAGAATATAATAATTGTCTGATTTCCACGCGAGCAAAGCAAAGTCGCAGGCACAGCTAGTAAGTAAACACAATAGGATCCATAAAAATACATACGCTCCAAGTATTTCAATTAAGCTGTTCGCAATTGGACCTACAAAGCCTATATTCTATTTTGATATATATAGAGTAAAGTGAGATGAATTTCAAAGACCACAAATTACGTGAGGCGTCGTCAATTAAGGCATGTGACCCAATTAGAGACACACGCTTCACGAAACTAATGTGAGGCCTCTAACCTTGTTAAGATTGGCCTAAGGAATTGCGAGGTAAAGCTATCAATAAACACAGTTTCTATATGTCTCGATAAATTCTCAACAATAAGAAAACCGATACGCGTAATTTCTAAGAAAAGTTAAACTTATTCACAAATTATATAGAAGTAAAATTAGCTACAACTGTTCTCAATGATATCGTAATCTTAATAGTTAAATTGTAACACAGAGACTGTCCTAAAAATTTAGTTACTATTAAATTTCAAAAAAGGTTTGCATTGCGATGGCATTTCTAGTTTGTTCTCTACGGATTAAAATTCGAATTTTCTTAAAATTCCAAAACAAAACGTTTACCGAATCTACGTGTTATTTTGTTTATTTGTCTACAAAATCTTCATTTCCTTGACAAGTACAACTTTCATACTATTGTTTTTTTTATTAACCTACTAGTTGTGTACCCGCGGCTGCGCCCGCGTTTCATTTATTCTTCATTGCATTTTATTATTTATACGAAAACCATAAAAAATTGTATACTAAAATAAAATAAAAATATTTCTCATACATTCAAACACTAACCCGTAAAACTGTGCATTGAATCGGATTTTATTGAATTTTTTATGAGTTTTAATTTTTTTACGCGGAACCTTAATTATTTCCGAAAATCAAAATTAACTTGAGCTATCTATAAAAATCCGTCAAAATCGTTCCAGCCGTTCCGGAGAATACCCGGAGCAAACATTTTTGGTTATAGGTACATCATTCATATCTATTTAGTAAAAAAAAATATTTTGAAATTGTAAACAGACACTTCAGTTATATTTATTAGTATAGTTATCTATTATACCAGGGAAATATAAATAATATATTTATATGTAATTATCTATTTGTATCATAAAATAGTAATACTCGTGGCGCTGTGTTGGGATTTAAAGAGCAACACAATAGCATACAAATTATTTCAATTCAGTCATCAGGGATATGTTGCTAACATTTTTCGGGAAGTGCAGATGCAATGAAAAATAGGTGATGAAGGAACACCTTAGGGGTTTATTATAATCTATTCTTCGCTGCCAGCTCGAGGATCCTAATTAAGGTCGACAAAATACAGCGAGCAACCTATTTCGCTTATCTTACTTCATACTATATAATAAGTTGTCGAATTTATGGTAATCAAGTATCAATGTGTGAAAACGTAATATGTAATTTGTATAACCAATCAAAGTACATTTATTTAACATTAAAGACCAAATATAGTTAAATCCTAATAATCGATATTGATTTCACGCAATCTAATGTTAAATTTTAAATCATGCCAACCAATAGTAAACTAAATGAATGTAATATATTGTACTTAATATAATGCAAGTACCTTATAAAGTTCAGTACATTATCAGGCAGTTCTTCGGTATTGTTAACACAGGTACCTGGACGCGGCGAGGGAACTCGCGCGCGTAATACAGGAAGCCAAGCTGAACTCGATGACGCCTATGTGTAAGACAAAGGGTTACTCGAAAACCAAAGTGACCATAAAAGTTAAAAAAATCCTATATCACAAAACAAAAGAATAAGCATGTAACAGAAGGAGTAAAGTTGTAAATAAAGTATATTGTTGTTTAAATAACAGTTATTAATGCCTGTCCAACTAAGTTACCACTCTTAAAATTTGCCAAATTTGTTAAAAGTCGGTAACTTAAGGCCTAGCATGTTTAGCGTTTTTAACCACATCATCACTTAACAGCAGGTGAGATTGTAGTCAAAGAGCAGAACATATATAGTTTATATAATAACATATTTTTTGGAATATCTTGAAGCTTTTTAGTAAAATAAACATACACTTGATGGGCTCTTAGATCACCAGCTTTTTATGTATTCATTTGTGTTAATATATTTTGTGAGTGATATTCACGATACCTGTTCCTTAAATCGTCCAGCGAACGCTTCCTGAATGTCGTCCATAGTATAAGTACATATAGCGGACCCTACGAGACCGTCACTAGCGCCAGTTGTAAATGCAGCATAGAATCGTGACGTATCACCAGGCATTTGGTAGACACTCTCTGCAACAAGAATTTCTACACTCAAAGCTCCCTAGACTAACAATAATATATTTTTATTTAAAAAGTTTGAATCGATTGAATGATTTGACTAGTGAACGATACGTCTGATATACACAAGTTCGGGTTTGACCACTAATCTTTTAATTACGCTTACGGCGATTGTATCTCATCGTAACTTGAAGAAACCTCAACGCTATAATAATATTTTCATAGTATTTATGAATTATTTACTACGAATTACAGATGTTTTTTAAACTAATTTTGAAAATAGGAATATTAAAATACCACTTCTAAATATGATTTTACTTTGTATAACCCAAGTCACAGTCCTCTCTCTACAAATAAATAACAATAAAGCATTAGAGAATGTTCAGAAATCTATTTCATTAAATCTATTTTAATCTGAGCACTTATATCGTAAGAGTGACAATATACGTTTACGGCATACACTCATTATTTGCTATAAATTTAACATTAATAAACCAGATTACTTCAATAAAACACTATACTGTCAATATTTTCAATGATTACTTCAACTTACGTATCTCATCGAAGTAGAAGGGAAACTCTCCAGGTATGCTGCAGTTGAGTCTAGCCTTTAGATAAGTGACCCAGTTTTGGCTGAGAATGTGTTTTCCTCCCGTATCTTGTTTGCAGACCCTCGCTACCCGTGAATATACAGCTTTCCCACAATTCATAAATTCCACTGCAGTCTCACGGAAAAAAAACAATACATAATCTCCTACATCGAACGATCCTACAAAATTTGTTTCTGTAACAAAGTTTGTTATTAAATTAATAAGAATAAGCAGTATCTGGGCATAATCTAACTATATAGTTAGTCTAATATGGTTCAAACAATTATAGCATAGTAATAAAAAATAATAAGCGAACTTTTCATATATCTACTAATATTATTTGTATTTAATTTATTAATGTTTATTATAAATCTATTTGCTAATAAATTATACATTTTTAAGAAATTTAAGGCATAGTCTTTAATTATTGAACATACGCTTTTGTTGCACTGTCAATTGTACCTTTAAAATGCGATTGCAAAACTTAGTATAGAAATATCTCATTTTCAATAAAGCCGAAAGGTGACTCGACGTAGCGGGTAACAAGACTTTCGAAATGTCACCAGTACTACGATCAGTAGATAGGATTCCTTTAATATCCCGTTCTTAAATTATCTTAAAGGAAAAACAGGCAATTAGCAACAAATATATACATTCAAATAATCAGTTACAATAAATCATTAAGTTCTTAAATAAGGTTATCATAAATTAAATTTTCCTTCATTACTGTTTTTATGCTGATCGTTAGAAGAATTAATCAATTTACATATCTTTGATTTAAGTGAGCTTACTTAATTAAGCTTCACTCCATATCTATTATTTTGATAAATTTTAAGCACACCAATAAATGTTATCTCAGTCTCATAAAAGTTACTACAGAATAAGGGGCATAGTACCAATATCCCTTATTTCTTTTTTATAATTAAAATCTCCACATTATAAATATCTAATTTGATTTTGCATCTCAATTAAATTTAGTATTAAGTATACGTTAAAAGTGGTATCTATGCTTTAAAAAATATTTTAAATATAGCGCGACGAATGTTTACAGACTGCCTAAAAAACTTTACTTGACCTGAGTCAATGGATAATAGATTGGAGTTAAGAATACATATTTATTAATTTATCTCTAGGCCTTAGTCATAGAAAATGTTGTTTATTATGGTATGGTATGGTATGGTATGATGATTGATGATAGCTTTGATATGACTAGCTTTGAAATGTTTAATTTCAAAATAATAAGCCAGTACACAAAGGCGTTGCAAAGCGGTCTGACAGCTACTATTAACCATGGGTTGTATGACTTTTTTTACACGGTGTACGCTCAGTGCTTTAACCACAATCTCACCTGATGTTAAGTGACGATGTGGTCCAGGATGGTAAACACACTAAGCCTAGAGGTACTGGTTCTTAAGTGATGCTGCCGGAACACGCCTATTAGTATTTGGTGACAGGTTTTCAAACTTGAGGGTTGTAGCTACCCAAGCGAGCTTTATTAGAAAATGCCCTACCACCATGCTATGGTTGCATCGCGATGTTTCCCTTCACCTAAAACTCAGGCCAATTTTAGAGTTCGGATAGGTGGGGATCGAACTCGCGTCGATTGACACGGAATCCGGCCACACTACCTGCTGCTCCATCATCGCTTCGGCTTGGTAATGATTTTTGAATTGATTTTGAATTTTTGAATTGTACTATGTTATTAATTAAATCAATATGAAAGCCACGGCAAAGCCGAAACAACATAACATAAGTCATATGTAAATAATCTAAATTATTTAACCTATGAAAAACTAAAACTCAATTATGAATAAATAACATATCCATACTCACTATCCAACCATTTGGAGTCATATTTTAAAGTCCTCTTAAAATTAAATTTCTTTTGCCCCGTCCGAAAATCGAAAAGATCATTGCGAAATATTACAGGGTCCGCTTTTGTAAATTCAGCATTGGTGCCAGCATATAAAGCAGGTAGATCTCCAGGATTACCATCTGTTACCCAGACTGCTGTACTGTTATCCGCTGGATCATAAGGACACTTCGCCACTCCTAAGCCTACTCCAGGAACGTATTCATGTCGCGGTAGATGGGTGAGGTTCAACTGGATAAATATAAAAAGAAAACTCATCAGCATTGTCTTTATTGAACGAGTTGACAGCGTTCGTTACATAAATAAATTGAAGGTAACGGTGATATTGATGTCGAAGGCTTAGAAGACATAAAGGCGTGTGGTGTAACCCGTGTGTTATCGAACGACCACCTATAAGCGTAAGTGAATTCAATGTCGATAAAGTCCGAAGGCCATAATGATGGCCATAAAACGCCGGAGTTGGTCGGGTTATAAGAGAATGTAAAGGATCAACGGTGAATGAGTAGAGGGAGGGACGGATCATTAATATAAAGTGGCCATCTTAAAAAAGTTTTAAACAGGTATGACTTTAAAGCTTATAAATTAAGATAAAAACTGCATTTTAATATCTCGATCGAAGTATACTCCGTGTTCTTAATTAGTCCATAAAATATAATTAATTTTCTTGGATTTCTTGGCGGATTTGATAAAATAATAATGTACGAAAAATGTTTCCAAGAATGTCGTATCGTCCATTTATATATTATTGTAATTGGGAACCGTACTATTAAATATTTTCCTCTACTACTTTTGAATAATATGGCCAACATAGACAAATGATATTTGCTAAAAAAATTAACACTAGCTTGCATTAGTATCTTCACCCGAGAGAATTATGGGTTTCGCAATCAAATGTCTATCATTATAAGAAATGCTATATTATTTTTTTTATACGTCACACAAACTTTCAATGTCTGCATAATTTTATTAGGGATGTAATAATACATACATATTAATCGAAATACGAACGTCTGTAATTTCAGAACTAAGATACTCGAATAAGAAGTAGTCTTTGGTTGCATATTCAATAAACATAGAAACAAGAAACTATATTTCATGCCTTTAGATTTCAAAACAACTGCGTTCTCTCCCATATATATTATCGCTTATGCTATATCACATCTTAAAATGATAAATCGCAATATCTTCCATTTTTATTTGAAAACCAAAATACAATTCCTTTACATGCGTAATATATTACATGAGGGATAGGTTAAATGCCCCCTTAATGGCAAAATCATATAAAAACATTATCTATTAATTGTTCAATATAATAAAGATCACAAGGACACAAGCTTACTATATATGTATAAAGTACTACTTGTTCTACGTAATCCTATTTTTTTAATAAACAAGACGAGTTAAATTTTTTCTACATTCAGTACAGCCAAAGATTTAAAATAATTTATATTCAATAGTGAAGTTCTTACGCCCATGTACCATCTGCTCCTAACCGATTAATCCTTACGCTATGCATGCTATTTATGCTAAGTATTGTACTTACATAAATCACCCAGTCTTTAGGACTGTGTGCATTAGTTCCACACACATACAATCGCTCTCCATCCCCGAGTGGTTCCAGCACACGAATGTGATTTCTGCACTCAAACGGCTCCGATTTGCCTTTACTTACACACCTAGCTACATTACTAGCTTCTAATAATAATGCGTCTCGCTGTGGACAAAGTTCCGAGATTAAATTAGTTCAATTTATAGTACTTAACCAACAACAGTTAGTTACACATTATATTAATAGTATACGCGCCTCGTGGGGGTTTCTTGAGTTTACGCGAGTTGTATTTACGTAACAACATGGAAGCGATCTCATAGCAAATTGAATGTTTTTATTTCGCGCCAAAAATATAACAAATAAGGCTCTACTACTGTTCGTGAAATCTTCAGTAATAAAATTTTCAATTTTATTTAAAGTAAGTTCAGTAAACATATGTGAGGGCATAATTCAACGAACCCATTTCAATGATGAAGGTTCTAAAATATACTAATATTTTCTAGTATGAGTCTAGATAAACTCTAATATGAGCACTGAGATCAAATGCAATGAAGTACGTAATGCTGTGACAGAAACTTTGGAGTTAACAAAATGACTAAAGTATAAGTATTAAGAATAATGGTAGCTTTACAGAGGAGACCTTAATGAGAAGAAATTTGCTTAACATAATTTTTGTGCTTATTATTAGACTGGAATTTAATGCACACTAAAGATATCTAAGAATTTTTTCTATAGTTAGAAAATAATTCGGAAATATTGATTATTTTCTTACCTCACAATGTGACTGACTAATATCAGTTATATTTAATTTGAATACACGATCCCTGGAACAAAATAAAAAATGTATTCTATCAACACGATAATATTTTTAGTAAGGCTTACTTAATAAAACAAAACATGTCATTTTTAAGAGAAAATAATATAAGATTGTTCATACTGTTATTGGTATGATGGATAGTGCGGTTGGATTCTGCGTCGATGGACACAGCCACTTATCCAACTCATTAGCCTGGCCTTTCGATGAAAGAAAGCATCGTGAGGAAACCATAACAGATTGGCAGTAGTGGTAGTAGTTCCTAGCAATACCCATCTGGGTAGCTACCACCCTCACTTGTGAAAACCTGTCGTCAAACACCAACAGTTGTGTTGCGATAGAATCACTTGAGAGTCAGTACCTTTAGGCTTGCTTAGTATGTTTACCATCCTGGGCCACTTAATATTAACTAAGATTATTGTCAAAGCGGTGAGCCTAAACAGTGTAAAAAAAAAATTTAATTACGTTTAATGCATGTTAAGTAAATCCTAATTGACACTCTTTTTGCAATTTTCTTTGGTATCCCCTTGCACCCCTTATTATCGTATATCCTTGTATCAACCCAAGCCGAAATTATTGTTATATGTTGTATAAATTAGGAGAGTACAACAAAAAAACTATACAAATATACCATAGTTTCTATATTTTTCATATCCTACATATGTAAACAATTGCTTTCTTTGGAAAATACATATATATATATATATATATATATATATTTCTATAGTAAACTAGAAAACATACATACAAAGGACTTTTTAGTTTCTGAGTAAATTTATGGCAGTTTACCGCACTAAGAATTTATATGTATTCCTGTGGGTACATGGAGTGGACAGAAGTTTCTGAAATACTTTATTGTGTGTAAACTTCTATACACTAGGTGGTTTCAAATGTACACAGAAGTCCAGATGAGTATTACTCTTTTTCGGCGGTCCAAACATTTACAGATTAATTATTAATATATTTTCCACCAATACTCATTGAATTAATCAAATATAATGAGTTTTATGACGAAATTAAATAATTCGCCTACAGTAAATTTTAAATCTAAACTTTTAACAAAAATATATTTCAGTTAATTTGTAGTAATTAATTATTATCAAATCATTTTATAATGGAATGAATAATTAATCGACTATAATTATACTGTCTAAATAACAAAAAAAATACAAATTACCTTATGCTCTATTATATAATGTTTAGATGGAATAAAAATGGTATCTTATCTTCTCATATCAAACTTGTATTTATTCGGGAGTTTCACGAATTTGGGAAATTTATCTTAAAAGAATGATATTATTTTAAAAGAAATGAGATGAAATTACAGTTTATATCAGTATGTACAAATGCTTCACTTCAGATTCCAGTATCTGACAATCAGCTCAAAAACTCTCATCTCTTTTATAAATGTACTTATAAAAGTTCAAAGTGAATAACCCCCTTATTATTTCAAATGAATCTTCGCGCAACAAACACTATGTGTCATTAAATAACAAACATTAAACATTTCAAATAATGCAAAGGTAAAAAATTGTTAAAAATAAAGTAAATAAGTGTTGACAGAAATGGACGGATAATTGGGTTTCGTGTTCCGAAACCATTTTCTTGGGTAAATCATCACAATACGGCCGACTCGTAGAGCCACAGAGTTATTAACGGTCAATTGTTAGGTTTGTACATGTAATTAATACGGAACAATTTGCTATAAAAAAATAATTCCCTGATAATGGCGTCTATTTACGTAATTATGTAAGTTTACAATTAAACAGGAGAATGGAAACAAATGTACTCTATTGCCGTAATATCATTCAACTTGATATGACAAATTTGTTAAGCAAATAAGTTAACTACAACATTATTTCTAAAATGATTTACAAACTAAACTTAATTTATATATTGTGAGTCAATATCAGTAATTTTAGGGTTATTTTATGTCACGCGTAAATGTGATTAAATAATTCATTTTTTTTTTTTTCTTCTAAAATTCTATTCTTCAAGGAAAATGTCGAAAATAAGACTCAATATCACTTAATAATCAAAGTAAGAGCAAACATTTATGTTACTTACATAGCACCAACATAAAGCGTGTTTCTCTCTTCGTTCATGTAAAGAGTACGATAAAATAGAGTACCGCAACTAAATTCTCGTATGTGATCTGTAACAAAAAATATAGTGCTGTAAAATATGAAAACGTTATCTAGATATTATAATGTTATTGCAATTTTTTTTATTGTAACTTTTGAGGATGTAAATTATGTGTAAAGGATAAAATATTAAAATAAATCGTATCTACTATCCACTATTAATTTTTATGTCATGATAACTCATAGGTAACTTGGTCGAACTCTGCATCAAAAGTTGAAGGTATATGTCGCCAAGTACATGAAGGAGACTTCGGGTAATTTGTAAAGTATATTAACCCTCTAAATGGACCGAAAATGATCAAACAGAACTGTATTCTTATTTATTTGGTCCATTAATTTGTCAATACTTTAATACAATTAACACATTACTGATTGTAGTTATTATTATAATAATAATGCTTTGTAAATTAAATTGCATTCAATTCATCAATTTATTTCGTGATACATTATAAATGTTAAATTTGTGTATAATCGTTTAATCTAAAAAAAGGCTTTTTGTGAATTGGTAATTATTTTGCAGAGGACCTTTTTCAATAAAGAGGTAATATAATCTACTACTTATTCTTGCTCATTATAAAAGGCAACTTCTTTTTGTTTATTCTATCCGGTAATTGAATAAATATATTATCTGGTAAGGTTTTATTTTATATTATATACCTTAGTATACAAATTATTATAAGGAATGAATACAACGAAAAAATTATCAGTATCTCGTTCCTTGCAATATATTAATTAATCTACTGAATGTTTTAGAGATATTACGATAATCAAAGTGTAAGAGCCACTGTCCATGGACTAGGAGGACGCACATCAAATATTATTTAGTTGCTCTTCATGTTTGTTTCGTTTTGTTAGAGATGTCTAAATCTCAAATATAATCTATATTCCGGCACAGTATCTTTCTGCAATCGAATCAAAATAATGAGGACACGGCTTTGTTATATTCAAACATTTCGAGACAATAGCGTTTTTGCACTAAGATCAGTATTCAAACTGTATCATTATACAGTTCTAACTTTGCTTGTAAACCATTCCATCCGTTCGACCCAAAGTCGTCCTCGTCATCAAAAATAAAAATCAAGGTAATAAAACTTTATTCGATTTAGGCCCTGAAAAGATGCTTATGAGTGTCAAAACACTACTACCGGTTCGAAAGTTGAGAAGAGCCACCAAGAAACTCGATCTGGTTTCATTTTTTCTTATTTAAAAGTGATACATAAATTTAATTATAATTACAACCGTTAGAAGGAAGAACAGAGAGGTGTGACATTTTCAGACACACCACTATCGTTCACGTAATGATCCAACCCTGTAAGATAAACTTTTCAAATTAAAACTTGCTTGACATAGTGAAGTTATGGTCAAGTAAATAGGAAATGTTTTTTTTTATTTTTATTTTATTGTAAAACCTAACACTATTATTAGGTACCTAAAAAGCTTTTATTAAACTTACTTAAACTAGAGCGTGGGACGGTTAATTTATCTTTAATAATTATAAAGGAAAGTAGTCGTATGCATAACTATTGGCATATTTAGTACGAAGCAATTTTTATATTACTTTTACAGGAAAGATGAACAATAAGCCAATAACCAAATTACATTATAACGTATAATAGTGGATGCAATTTCAGACGGAAACAAAACACGGCTAGCTAGTCATATAGCGTCGGTTTGAAGGCGGTGATTACTAGCAGGTGGTTTCAGATAGACGCACACGCAATATGACGTGACGTGCACCGCACTGTCGTAACCTTTTACAATTATCGTTGGTTGAATATCATTATAATATGATGATATTACAACAATTAGGTACTTAGGTACATTATCTTACGTCATAACGCTTTCATTTCAGCACCGTTTCAGTTTAAGTACCGACTTTGCTATTAAGGGCTCTAGTTTCATTTATGTAATTAAACAATTTTAAGACGACGAACAAGTTATACTTTGCATTAACCTTTTACGAAAAATATTACTATTTTTTTGATTCATAAAATTATCATAGCATAGTAAAATAGATATTCTTTTAGATGCTGCAAAATATTTGATAATAACAATTACATATTATACATAGATAAATTTTCATATAGTGCTAAATACATTAATATGTCGATTACCCGTAAAAATAAGACAATAGGAATACAATAGGAAAACGATGGAAAGCTGGCGTAAACGCCAGGTTAGTATTCGAGGAGTTAAATAAAAGTATACGTTTCTGTGTCTGTCTGCATGTTCGTTAGTTGGGTTATAAGTGTAAGGAAAGTAATCTGAATCATTTAAAAAAATCATAAAATGATCCTTTTTACAAGCGACGTAAAAAAACTCTTTTTTAGAAAAAAAACCTCTGGCTATATATTCACGCGAGCGGAGGCAACATGCAACAATTTATTTTTACACAGTAGTTTTAAACAACACTTTTAGTAATTTTAAACAAACAAAAACAACCAATCATGACATCAGAACGTATAAACACTTTCTACCTTTCCAAGTAGATATTTAATTTTTCTATACACAAATATGCGTGCAGTAAGTTGACAGTATACGCGCTAATGAAAATGAATCTATCAGGATTACCAATTAATAAATTTGATAATAGTATTTTCCGTTCGTATTTATAGAAGCGGTGATGCCCACCAGGGCCTGTCGATACCGCAACAATTACAACACTAATGAACTGATTGTTTGTCTATCTAACGAACTAGTATACATATTTATTACATAAAATAGACACACGCATAACAATACGTTTAAATAATCTGAATCTTTTTTCGAAACTGCTTATAAAATATAACCGATTCGTAAAACTCAAATAAAAGTAAATTGTAAATTACGTTTTTTAACACTGTACAGGTTCAATGCTTTGACCACGATCTCATCTGATGTTAACTGACGATGTAGTCCAGGATGGTAAACACACTAAGCCTAGAGATACTGGATTTCAAGTAATGTTGCCAGAACACACCTATTTGAAATTAAACTTAAAATTGGTAGCTACCCAGGTGGGCATTATTAAAAAATGTCCTACCACTTTTTCTTCACCGAAAGCTTAGGCTGATTTTGTCCATTTACGCGGAATTGACCACACTACCAAATGCCTCATCATAGCCTTGAATGCATTTAAAATTATTAGAATTGTATCTTACTGTGACTATTAGCCATAATCACTAGAAGTCTAGTAAATTATGTGTCCTTGCTTCTAAGATCTACAAGTACAAGACATCTATAAGTATTAACAGATAAATGAAGTTACTGAAATCTCTCTTACTGGTATGGAATCTCTTCGTAGTTTACGCTAATTATGCGTTAGAGTTTATATACTCGTATATTTGTATTAAAATTCAGAACTTAAATCGAAAACTATATGTAATGGAGTAAAAGAATTTGTAAATGTGATATATTTTTATTTTATAACCAAATAATTATTAAATACTTGGCAGCGTTGCGAAATAAAATAATTAACAGTAATTTCATGTATTTTAAAATTGTAAATCCATAAACGAATACAGAACGTTGGCACGGACGACCACATTATGCAGATAGCATCGGCTGGTAAAATACCGCAACAAGTAAACTGCCGAAGCCGTTCGAAAGTCGCGCAACGTTCGCGTGAAAACACAAAACATTCCCTCCGATTTTATTTGCCATAATTACACCACATCGTATAACTTCAAATGTACGCATAAATCAAATATGTATGATTAGATTTAGTATCGTTAAAAATAACTTGTAAAATCTTTTGCCATAATAATAAGTACTGTACGTTTATAATGAATACCTACTTACTCATTTATCTTTACGCTATTAAGTGTTATACGCAAATTCCCCTTAAATTAAAGAGGAAGATTTACAAGACATGATACGACCTGTCGTCTTGTATTGATCAGAATGTTGGCCCATAAAGGTGACGGATAAAAGAAGACTGCAAGAAGCTGACATGCGATTCTCGAGATGGATGTGTGGAGGTAACAAGGATGGAAAGGATTAAGAATGAGTACATTAGATAAAGATTGAAAGTGGCCAGTAACAGAGAAGTTAAGGAGCAATCATCTGTCCTGATATGGGGATGTGATGCGCAGGGAGGAAGTAAATGTTGTGAGAAAGGTATTGGATATGAATGTGGAAGGTTATATGGAAAGGGCAGATCAAGGAAAAGATAGATGGATTGTGTGAAAGATGATATGTTTAGTAAGGGAGTGAATGCGGAGATGACTGCAACTAGAAAGTAATGGAAGAGGAAGACATTGCGCCGACCCCAAATGAAAAAGGAATAAGGGTAGGGAAATGATGATGAGTTAACACTAATTTCTATTTAATTACACTATTGGCTGACAACGAAACAAACATCGTAAGTGGTAGTGGTATAATCTAGATTCTAAAACTAAATTTCTGGGCGTTCAAAATCACCAATGCATCTTAAGCGACTATATAAAGTCAACATTAAGGATAGATACATTTACAAATTCGAATTTTTAACGGAAAAAGTATTATTAAAAAATTAATAAACTTCAAATTATTTTATTAATTGGCTTGTAACACGTTTACATATTATTAGAAATGATAATTAATATCCTATAATACTAAATCATGATTCTTCATACATATGAGTCGATGTAAGTAAACAAGCTCTACAAGAATAAATCTTAGAATAGCTCTAAATAAAATAACACACTTTCTTTTATATATATATATATATATATATATATATACATATACGTACTTCAAAAGGCTTCACAAATATAGCACAAGACACTTTTTCAATAACTTACTTTTGGAAGAAACGACAAAAATCAGATTGTTACTAAGTGGTCTAATTTTTGATTCCTCATTTGAAATTATTCAAGAAAAAGTAATCCAGGTCATGCAGACTCCTTTCGAATTTTGCCAAGTCAAATTTCCAAAACTGAAGAAGGATATTATACTGTAGATTATATAATTTTATTCCTGTAACTTTTTCGTGTGTAAATTAATATTAGGTAATATATATATATATATTATTAATCCGCTTTCCGCGTCTGTTTTTCTGTTTATCCGCTAACTACTTTTAAAACACGT
This sequence comes from Samia ricini, assembly GCA_014132275.2. Lineage (NCBI taxonomy): Eukaryota > Metazoa > Arthropoda > Insecta > Lepidoptera > Saturniidae > Samia > Samia ricini. The sequence goes on along the minus strand of AP028159.1, from coordinate 23,597,695 downwards.
AACGAACATGTGATAAAAAATCTTTTATTGTTCTGGAAGCACCTTCTAACCCACTGAGGTTTTTTTTAATTTTTCAGATCAAAATAATTTCTAAAACAATTATACTACGTAATACATGGAAGCTATAAATAAATTCGACCATATTTCTTGGATATATACGGTATATTGTAAAATAGTGCAGTATAAAACGTAAGCACAATATTCAGTGCGATGCTGGGGTGATCCAAAATAATGGTGTTTATGGCTAATGTTGGTTAGTTATATGGTATAGTACGTATTATTTATGATAGTTGAAACTTTTTTTCCTTGGATTATATATAGAAGCAACATCATTATTTTTATTTTTAAATAAACATTAATCTATATTTTACTACGTAATTACAATTCGGACATGTAATATTAATTTAGATTTAATTTTACAATGACATACTCTATACTTATAATTAAAGGCTAACGAGACGAAATTTGCACAATGAAAAAATATAAATAAAATATTATGCGGGGCTTTAGAACCGACTACAGAACACATTTTGATAGTTTTAAAAATTCGGTTTGTCTGTCTGTTTATTAATTTATTCGCCAATCACGCAAAAACCACTGAACCGAATTCGATGAAATTCCAGGACGAGAACATGGGTAAATTGAAAATTGTCTGAATACCCAGCAGGTAAAGCCGCAAGCACAGCCAGTATAACGTAATATCTTTAGTCATATCATAGTCTGTAATCTCTATATTTGTTATATTCATTCCATTGGTTTATACAAAGAAAATACATTGTACAATATACTTAAGTAAAAGCATGGAACTATCACTGAACAAAACTAAAGGATTTTATTTATTAAGGCGCTGTCTGTGACGTTTAACTAATAGAATTTTTAATCAAGTTGCTTACGGCGCCGCCGCGCTTCTGTACGAGCAAGCCAGATTAATGTAATTCGACAACGCCATCAAAAAGGCAAATTGCAATCCCCCCTTTCTCATTATATACCTACGCGAGTATAACTTAGTACTCTGCCGATGCATTGTTACAATCGTATTACGTACTTTCGTTGAATTCAAAAGCGATACAATTCGTTTAACAAGAAACAATGCGATTCACTAACAAACGGTTGAATTTCAACAATGACATCGTTTACATAACACCAGCTCCGCTGCAGCTGACGTTTGACCTGCTATCCGGTATCCCGCACCGAAAGGGGACCCGACTGTCACTGTATTCAAAACGGCCCCTTAAAATCGAGCGACTGCAGTACAATCGTTACGAAAGCCGAAGTGTCGGAACAATTAAGTTGAAGCGGCGATTGTGAAGCGGTGCCAAAGCGGATGTAGGTTAGTGACTATAGTATATGGACTTCAGTTGAGGTGACGGCAGAAATTGCTCGCTGTGCCGCGACCTGTACGATCTCACCGACTTGGCAACGCATATGCATCGTTAATAAAAACTCCAATAAACACTAACTGTATAGTTGCCCGTACAGAGATTTTACTAAATATCCAATTTCCCGCTCAGCATTGAGAAAACATTTACTAAATCCATAAATTTTTTTATTGAGCATTGCAAGTTAAAGTATATTGTAAATGTACAGTCCCCTAACAATATGATACAAAACGTTATATTATGCTGAACATAAAATCTTATCTATAAACTCTTAAAGATGCAGTCCACGGAAGGAATAACAATCTATCTAAATAAGTAGGGTAGATAAGACGGTTTAGTGCACTGAGCACTCTGTAATACAGCATACATACTACTCGATGCAAGATCAAGGTTTTAAGTCGTTACTTCAAAGCTGTCTGACTTTGCTTTTTGGCTCCATGCTTTAGAATTGTATTAAAAAAACCTGTTACATTTCTTATGTTCGAATTCAAACACATGTGAAAGTAGATAATCTTTTTCTAGGAACGTTGTTGTTGTATCATGGCTAAGTAGAAATAAGGCTTAGAAAAATAAATATTATAAAAATAATCTTGTATTACTTATTCTCTTAAGCTCGACATTTTCTCCAAGTATTAGTAAGTTTAGATGGATGGTGATAGATGGTGGTGGAAATATCTAGAAGGATGATGTTAAAAGGAGCAAACGGAACTTACCTTTATTAGTGACCTTCGATCTAGCTGGCTCAGAGTTAACTTTCCACCTCACTTCACTTTGCGGTTGTCCTATATTCTCGTAATTTAGTAATATAATCGGATAATTATTGTGCACTTTAAATATTATTACGAGAGACAGCGGCGGCGGTTGCGTGTTGGCGTTCCGTTTTTTTTCAATAAAAAGAGAAAGAGGAAGGGACAATGTATACATAGACTAAATAGAGCGGGTGCGTATAGACAATATAGATAAGATATAATTTAGAATAAGAAGAAAAATATATATGATAATAGATGGCATAAACAATAGAATTATGTTAATGGGTTATGGGTAATTTTTCTTATATTCTATATTGTAATAATTCAAAATTCGGTATAATTTATTTACGTCACTACACTCTGGAATAGTAAGCGTAAATATTGCTATAAATTTAGCAAAATTAGATTTAATACCAATTTCTTGTATCAATTCTCTATAATTGAAACTTTTAGATTACAGATTAATATTTTTCGTTAAAACCGTTGAAGTATATGCACCAGGTTAAAATATTAGTTCATTACGTAAGTCAATTCTAATACTCTTTAATTATTAAAAATTATTCCAGATTGAATTCATCTAGGGAGATTATTATAGGAAAACTTAAAATTTGACCAATTTTTATTATAAGCATTTTTAAAGCTTACCTTTTCAAGTAGTGAATCAATTAATAGTGATTCATTGTTAGTCATTAATCAATCATAAACTACTGGGTTCCTACTGATTATAAGGTATATTTTTAAATATGAATACGCCTTTCTCAATTCTTTCTATACTTTGCACTGAATTGATTAAATGGGTAAAACTCACTGGACTTTGTCTATTACAATAATATAAATTATGTGATAATATTACTAAAATATACTACTTCTTTATCGGTATTTTTTTATCTTTGGATCTTTTATGTTTTTTTTATAGTGAGAATTATCAATATCGGATTTTTTTAAACAAACAGAGAGACAAAAAATTTAACAATTGTATTTATGGTATCGTATCGTATATACATACATTCATATGTATTTAGTAAATAATTGTTATTTTGACGTTACAAAAAGACACTTCAATTTTATTTATTAGTATGGATATTTTGTTAGTATATACTTGTTTTAATTACAATGGATCAGACATGGACAGTCTATTTACTGGGCTAGGAGGTTTTTATTAAAACGGTTTAGTTACTAAGTTATCATGAATTACGAATTTCGTAAAATAAACGGCGAGAGAAACGAATTTACTTCTGTAGATGTAGACGATTAAAAATCGCAATGAAGCACTCGAGATAAAAAAAATTGTATTTAAGATATGATGATCTGTATAAATAATACTCTATTTTACATTGACTTTAAAATAACAGATATTATTACTGTACGATAGGTGTGTAAAGCGTAAGTTAAAATTGTTTCGTTTTGAATAATGTCAGTATGCTTATAAAATTTTACAACTTTTCTCTGTAACGAATATTCATTTCAGACGACCCGAAAGTGGTTAGTTAAAGTACATTTTGGAACACGTCCTTAGTGGAGATTGCAAACAAGACATAATATGTGGAGATGCGGGTTATGCGAGACTCGCCAGTCGCCTCTGATGGCATGGCAACGCGGCACACGTGGGAAACCAAGCGTAACGTTGATAACCTCCAAGCCATGTTGCCACCCGCACCCGCTCTGCGTACGCTATTTCTCTGTTTAAATAAATAATTCCTTGCGCACGTAAACCTGTGGTATACACAGGCGATATGTGAGGATTCAGTCTATGTTAATCCAACGTCAGAAAAGTACCCCGCCTGAAGAATGTTAGGATAAATTATTTTGTAACAAAATGTAGTAAAGTTAACATTGCTAACGTTTGAAGCTGTTCTTAAATTAAATATTAAAAACACTAAATTACAAAAGGCTGATTTTTCTAGATAAGTTTGGAATTTATATGAAGAGAAAAATAAGTAAATACTTCTATCGCTATATAGTTTTGTAATACCAGTTATGTTCATAATTACTTATCGTTATAATGTTTTAAAGTTCGTGGTTCTTTTAGATTTCGTTTTCAACTTGTTCATTCAACCATAAGACGTCCACTACTGGACATAAGTCTCCACAATTAAGGGGAGGATTGCTATAATCGCCACGCTTAGCAGGCGTGTTGGCGATCGCAGTAAGTTGTTTTTGGTACCCAGGGATGCTGCTGCCCATACCTTGGTTCATATCCCTTAGTCGCCTATTACGACATCCACGGTAAGATATGGGGTGGTAGTATTCTTAGGCGACACCATACGGAACTTAGATTTAGTGTTATAATATAAATGTGAAATGACAAACCAGCGTACTTATAAGTGAATGCTTCGATGGATCGAGCACTCGAATGAAGTTTCAGTTTAGGATATAACATCAATGGGTTCATTTAATAGGTGCTATTATATAAATGTATTAAAAAACAATAAAATTTACAAAAATTGTATGAAGATTGTATTATGAATTTGCCTGCTAAGAATATCTAAATATTTAGGCATAAAACGGAGAAAATGTATTCAGCTTTTCTCTTTTCTGTTTGTAAAATAGTATCAAGACTCAACAGGTCCCAACGGGTCAATTTGTTTTAAATGCCGGCCTGTCTTTAAAAGACGGTGAACTGACTTATTCTCTTGAGATCAACCGTAATAATTTATTTCTCTGCATGACTTGTAGGAAAACAGTTTTTTGAGTTCAAGCACAAATTATTGGACAAATAACTTAATATTTATTTCTAGCAAATGGGAGTTACTAGATTAAAATATTTCACTTTTCAAATGGAATTACCACATGATTTTACAAATCATATTAGTAAACATTTTAACGCTTCATCATCATCATCATCATCTCCCTACCCTTTTCCCATTTTCATTTGGGGTCGGCGCAAGATGTCTTCCTTTTCTATTCCTCTCTATTGTAATGCTTATTATCTATTATTTGAACAACCTTATAGATATTTTTTGCATACCTTTTATGAGATAAATTACACTTTCGATGAGTGAGGTTATAATACTATCTCAAAGAATATTTACTTCAACAGTATGTTTGTTATTTTATTCAAGTTTTCTTCTCTGCATAGTCTAATCTTTAAACCGGCGCAACTGGTTTTGATCACCATCAATTAGACATTTTTCACATACCTATTACATAATGTAATAACGTAGCGAACCGAGGGCGGGTCGCGAGTTTACTAATAACTCCAGTCTAAGTGCAGAATTTACTGTTTATGTTTTGTTCTGGTTTATTAAAAGTATTGATAATTGAATAAGATTAGGTATAAAGACTATACTAAAAACAAATTATATTAAAGCATAATTTGAAACTAATTAATGTTAATAATATATTAACGATTAAAAGAACTATAAGCTAAATTTATCAAGCAAATAAACATATTATTCTTGTAAATAGATCTGTGAAATATTACAGATGGAAGGGCAGACAAACAATTAATACACACTAAGTTTACAATTTTAGTTTATCGCTAAACTATTTTTCATAGCATGATGGTTACCTTAATCTCAAATGTTTACGTCATAATTCTTGCTAGAATTAATATTTGACCAAAATTTAAAACAACACAGTCCGATACCACGCAACGGAATTAAGCGAGCGTAAGCATCGTAGTAGTACAGTGAAAGTTTGTTTTATTAAAACATAACAATAAAATTCAAACATACCTATATGTATATACTTAGCTACACGCAGGGCTACACAAATTACTTCAATAAACACGCATGATGGAGGACGAGGTTCCCGCGAAATGGCGAAATTCCATCCGCCGTGGATGCGCTACTGAATACAAATTCACATGTACTCCAATTATAGGAAAACGATTTGGTACGAATATTCTTGGCAGACTTGCAAATTTCTTCTCGAATCAGCGAAATATATTTATTTTGTTGAGAGTTGAAATAGTCCGCGATGAGTTCATGAGTTCTCTTTGTGGGTAAGACATACTGACCTTCATCTGCCTAACGGTACTTTATTAAATAAAGTCGCATCATCCACGGACATGGTTTGATTTTCGCCTCTTATTTTTACAAATAATAAAGGAACGGAATAATTAAGCCTCACGATATATTATTCCAAATAATTGGCTTACATTTAAATTTATCGGGTAAACATTGTTTCCCTTTAACATACCAACTTCCCACGCAATGTTGTTGGAGATAAAATCTTGTTTTCATAAATACTTATAATAATTTTATAACATAAACAATTTATATGTAGGTATAGTTATTAATTAGTTATTCTATATTCTGAGTTATAGCTGCACAAACTTAGGATATTTTCATTAAAGTACTTTCTATCTACTATAAATATAAATGATAACCACAGATAAGTGAATATTAAATTAATATAAAGTTCACTTATCTGTGATGATAACACTATTTCAAGACCATCTTAGACTTCAGTAAACTAGGAAAGAGTTTAAATCTATTATACCTGTAAAGTATGCATCTGGTGGTACAAATAAAATACAATTTAGTTTATGCAAGTGTACAATTTGGACAACATCTTTTTTATATAAATTTATAGAAGTAGAAGTAGTAGCATTTATAGTAGTAGAAGAAGTGAAAGATGTCAGGATCGTAGCGAGTTTAAGGTTTTGGTCTCTGTCTACCTTTATGGGTGAGGGCGTGAAGTTATGTATGTATTAATTTATAATACATTTTATTTTTTAGTTTACATTGGTGTGTTAGTCTGATACTTTGTTTTTCATAAATCTCGATCTATCAAATCATATTTCAAATAATGATACTCCAAATAACATACACATATTAGATATTGTTAAAGATCATTCCAAAAGAAAATCCACCAAAACCAATACACCTGTAAAATAAAGTAAAAGTTCCAACAACAAGTTGGAATGTATATTACCTACCAAATATCACATAGAAACTATATCAAACGTATTTTTAACCCCTTGAGCACTAACCTGGCGTTTACGCCTGCTTTCCATTGTTTTCCTATTGTCTCATTTTTATGGTGCAATCGACATATTAAGCAATAAAATAAATATTCATTAATATAAGCTTGCATGTTATATGTACATATGTTTCATTTAAAATAGACACTTGGTAAAAATTTGTTTTCAAACAATATTAATTATTTTTATAAACATACGTCTATGCAAAATAATACAACTTCCAAATTAGTTTTCATATTTAATATATGCAAAAGTCCAAATGCATTAGATAAGTAACCTACATGATAAGCCCGTTCAGTGTATCAGCTATTAACAGAATTAATAATTTTCTAATTTGGGCTTACCAGTTGGCTACAATGGATGTCACGTGCATGAGACACGTACGACGGACGGGCTCATACAAAAACCGAGTTGTATTTTAATTAAAACGTCAAAACTTTTGAATCCATTATAAAATTAGGCAATACGAAATGGTAAAATAATTATGTTATTATTATTATACACAACACCCGAATTATTTCTGTGTTTTTAGTTAGTATCCCAACATATTTAGCACTTTTTGTCACATGCATGCGAGGAAACAGATCTCTATATAGATAGTTTGTTATAAATGTTACGCCGATTATTAGCTTCAACTACTTCAAATTAAGAATAATCTACACAAACAAATAAAACTGAAGTGCCTGTTTGTAGTATGAATTTACGGTACCTATACCATTATAATAATTTTTTTATTTGCTTGTTCGTCTTTCTGTTTGTTTGTTCTGACTAACCTCCGGAACGACAGGACCGATTTTGATAGGACTTTTTCTGTCAGATAGCTGAAGTTATAATGCGTAACGTGGTTAGTTTTATTTTTCGAAAATGATGAGGGGTTCCGCGTAAAAAAATAAAATTCATGTAATTGAGAAAAAACCGATTAAATGGTCAGTTTTACTGGCAAATGTTCGAATTTGTGAGAAATATCTTTGTTTTCTGTTTGTACCAAAAATAATTTTAGAAAATGAATTAGGTTAAAAAAATTAAAACTCTTGAAATTGTGAAGAAAAAATTTGATTCACGGAATAGACAATATGACACGCGGGCGGAGCCACAGGAACGGCTAGTATAAACTAAGAGGGATCTTCAACCTGCCTTATCTTTAATTCATTAACTTGCATAATGTGACCCTATGTTATATTTTAGTAGCGTTTTGCATGATATGATTTGCTTGTGCTGTTAATTCACGTACGGGCCGGATCGCGGACATGGTATGTCGAGCGGCCGAGGTCATCAGTCGCCTAAGTAGGGACGGGGTATAAGATTTTTCAAAAATATCGATTTTTGTAATCAATTCACTAAACATCGAGGTCCAAGAGATCAATCTTTTTTCTATTTGTTTTATATGACGTTTTATTCGTAAATAGTATTCTTCCATTGTTTAAAATTAGGACTATTATCATCATTTATTGCAAAAAATATTTCCAATTTTGTTTAATTAACTTTGATGCTACTCTGGAATATGCTTTATAATAATCTTTTTGAATTTTTAAAACACAGTTAGTACTATCTAATTGATGTCTGCACTACCAAACAGACAGGCAGAAAAACAGACAGACAGATATTTCTAAAAATGACAGAAATGAAATTTAATTACCTATTTTAAGTTCCTTGCAATTATTCTTTTCACAAAAATCGGAAATGTGAAATTCACTGTACTGTACGTGATAATAATAACCATAAAATCTTCTGATAACATTTCCAAAACAAAATAGTAAAAACTTCCATCATGCAAGCTAAAAATAATCAATTATATATATATTTTATAAATATGAACAAGATTAGTGCGAATTTCATTGTTCAATTAAGTCGAAACCTACAAATCGCACGCTGACTATGAACCCTAAAAAAAAGAGAAATGAGCGACAGCGAGTAATTCAATTCATCTCATTCCCGACACCACACCGTCACTCTAGTCCTCGCGTGCCGACCTTTTAATTAGCCTCCTCTCATACCTTTCCCACATAACGAGCTAAGACTCTTCATAACGTTTCTCATATTTTTCGGAATGCTCTTACATTCACCCTATCCATTTTGCGTCAATACTATATATATTACTAAGATAAAATAAAAACATTTCTCGTAAATTCAGTGGCACGTCCGTAAAACTGCAGATGAATCGTCTTTTTTTCCAAACTTTCTTTGATGTGTCGAGTACCCATAAAAATAAAACAATAAGAGAACAATGGAAAGCTGGCGTAAACGCCAGGTAAGTGTTCAAGGGGATAAATCCGGTATCCTAATTTTCGTGAAACTATTTTTGATACTAACAGAAAGCAATGATACTTCCCACAAATCGAAACAACTGCCAGTAAAACTGCATTGAATCGGGTTTTATTAAAAATTAGCTGCGTGCTCGCGGCTGACCCCGCGTTTCATATATTTTTCACTGCCTATTAATTTTTGTATACGAAACCTTCATTTTTTTTTTAGTACTAAAATAAAGTAAAAATATTTGTCATAAATTCTCAAGCACTTACTCTTAAAACTGTGCATTGAATACGATTTAAATTTTTTAGGAGTTTTAATTTGTTTCGAAAATTAAAAGTACCCTCAGTTACCCGGAGTAACTTCAGCTCTCTACCAAAAAAAGTCCCGTCAAAATCCGTCCAGCCGTTCCGGAGATTACCCGGAACAAACAGACATACAGACAGACAACAATTTTAAAAATTGTATTTTTGGTATAGGTATCGTATATACATTCATATCTATTTAGTAAAAAATGTTCATATTACAAACAGACAATTCAATTTTATTTATTAGTATAGATTTCATGATAATTTGCGTAACCCTAATTATTTTCGATAAATTAAAGTGGCCTAAGTTACGCGGAGTAACTTCATCTAGATAGCTGAAGCCGGTAGATACCAGAGATTAGCAGGAACAAACAAACAAGGGATAAAAAATTTAAAAATTGTGTTTTAGTATAGGTACCGTATATATAATGTGTATTCATGTGTATTTAGTAAAAAAAAAGTATTATTTTAATATTACAAACAAACACTCCAATTTTATTTATTAGTATCGATGTATAGATATTATATAATAGGGCTAGCATTTGTTCACAATTAGAAAAACTAATTTGAAGTTACAATGCAGTCAAAGGTGAGGCATTTAGCTTACTGAGGTAATTGGCTACCAATTCTGGAAAAATACGAACATGCAAGCTTTAAATGACATTAATTGTTATGATACACCGACATACAATATTTGTTTTGATACATGATTGATACTTAAGCACCATTACATCTTTCGGTTACCTCTTTGAAGGCCGGCGAAGCAGCTACATTAGCGGAGGATCTAAAGCGGCGCAAATATGCTGCCCTTGGTGAGGGTTATATATTTGTCCCGTTTGAGACTTTGGGGCCATGGGGTCCGAGTGTTCATAGCCTTTTTAAGGAGCTCGCTAGTCATCTAGTCGATACCCCTCGCAGCAAGAGGGCGGGCCAATATTCGGCACAGCAAAAAGCATTGCGATCCAACGTGGCCAGCCTTCTGTGAACCTTCCCGTCTGGTGGCGAGGTGGACGGTATTCATTATTTATAGAGGTAATAGTAATAATTAGGTGCTTTTATTTAGTTTTTTGTTATTTAACTATAATCTATTATATAAATTAGTGTATTTTTTTATTTGAATAAATATCTTCTTAGTATATGATACAATATTTACCATAGACTCATGTACATATATGTACGTATCTGTGTACAGATATCTAATCTGTAATAACAGTTCTGGAAAGGTTCCATTTCAGTCTCGGATTAATTCTTTTTACTTCTATCTTTTATTCTGATTCTAACTATTGAAAAAAGCGATTGCGAAAAGAGTATGTTTTAAATATATGACAAGTCTAATTTGTAAAAATTATATAGCTTAAAATAACTCACAAATCCGTATAAATAAAACAATGTAAAGAAGGATTTAAATAATTTAGTATACATGTTTCTTTTAAAAAAAAATCATGGATTAACGAAAAGTGTAAAAATCCCGCAGCTTACGGTGGCAGTAGCTAATACGAGTCGCGCAAGGAGTGCATTGCGGACTCGAAGCACGTACGAAATCCGACACTTGGCACAGTTCACATTCCCATCGCGCTTTAGCCATAATACAAGTTTTAAGTTTTAATTACGTCTCTGCAAATGTACGTCAGTGACGTAGGGCTGACACTGTTCCCGATATAAAATCTCTTTTTCTGGTACAATTGGGTGTTCTGGTAATTTAAATTTAAAATGAAAGTTATTATTGACTACGAGAGAACGCCTTCGCATCGAAAAACACCTTTTCGAATACTACAAAATGAGCATGAAATTTCAATGAAACATTGTAGTTGGGACTGCATTCCAGACTGATGGAATATAAACTTAAATCATTTAACATTATACGGACTGAATGGAAATTTTCTGTTTTATTGTAATAAAAACATGTTATAGCCATAAGATTGTGGTTCAAATATCATCCTCAAAATATAAAACACGTACATATAATTTATTGTTATTGTTTGTAAACGGCTCGAGATAAAACAGAGTGACACATTTTTATGTATTTATAATTAAAACACGTTTTAATTGTTAAAACTACCATGGTCAAATATTTTTATGTTACTATCTACTCGTAAATGAAATTTTATTTGCAAACCGGAAAACACATCGTTCTGACAGGAAGTACAAAAACCGGGATATATGTTTGTGTAGTAAACGCGAGGCAGCCCTACCATAACAGTACATTTATAAAACCCTAATGATCAGCAGATAGCGAAAAGGCCGCAACATTTTAATGTAAATTAGTTTTGATTCTTTTCTCTCCATAACAGTTAAAATCTTCATTGTTATTCGGCTGCTTGGACTTACTAAAATCTTTTGTAAGAATATTTTCATTTTACAATTCATCTTTTTTATAAGATGACGTTGAACTTAGAAGATAGTAATTACGATGAGCTTTTTATTACAATGACTCAGTAAAAAACTATGAGAATTACTTGCTTTAATGGCAAACAGTGAATGGACATAATTTCAATTTATATATGTACATTTAATATATTTGTATACCGTTTATAGCTTTTAGATTCCTTAAATCCTATTAAACTCTTGATAACATGATGTGTTGTACTACTTTCACCAAATTCCAATAGATAAAATATTTCAGAGAACAAAATAAAACAATAAATAATAATATATGCCTCTAAAATCAAGCGGAAACGTAGTGACAATAAGTACAATACTGACAAATAAATAAACCATCACTGAGATCCAACTCTGGCAATTTCAACAGCGATAAAACGCGAAAGGAGCGGTATTTAAATTGAATACGCCGTAAATAAATGCTAAATGAGACAAAGGACTGTGAGAGAATTTGCAATCTAAACAAGAATAAAAGGAGTAATGTATCTTTAATGAAAACGGGACGGTTTGTACAGTGTAACCGGCCGCATAGACGTCCGCCACATAACTAGAATCATTGTCATGATTATTGCAAGTATTTATTACATGTACGTCACATTAAAACATTTCACTTGTAAGGAAAACTTATTTTACAATAGGAATTCGTGTACTTTATTCGTTAATTTAAATAGTTTTACCGGGCATTATCACAACTTTTAAGCGATTATTGATAATTGATAGTGCGGTCGGATTTCACGCCAATGGACGCGGTTTCAAAGTCACCTATCCAACTCTAAAATCAGCCTGAGCTTTCGGTGAAGGAAAACATCGCGAGGAAACCATAGCTTGGTCGTAGGGCATTTTCTAATAATGCCTGACTGGATAGTCACCACCCTCAAGTTTGAAAACCCGTCAGCAAATACCAATAGGTGTATTCCAAATGGCATGGTTTGAAAACCAGTACATCTAGGCTTAGTGTGTTTCCATCCTAGCTAACATCGTCACTTATGACGGTGAGATTATGGTGAAAGCACTGAGCCTATACCGTGTTAAAAAAAACCTTTATTTACTTGTATCTTTTAGAAATGAATCTGTTTTATTTGACATCATGTCCGACTTGAACACGCAGTCTATCTTATACGACACTGGTCTCTAAAGCTGCAACGTATCCAAAATATGCCTTAAAATATTTGTTTATAAATGAAAGCAATGAAAAGCACGTTTAAATTTAATTGTGAAGGTAATGATTGTCTGCGAAGGGAATGTTAGAACTTAAAGTGAATATTTTATATGTAAAGACTGTAAACATCCAGAAACTGGCAAGCATTACAAGAAAAATAGAACTACCTACCATATTTATTATGCTCAGCATTAGTTATCATAACTAAAAAAAAACTGCCAAATTTGAACTGCTTTATGTATAATCTGAGAGACGTTTCTATTTTGTCGATGCTACACACATTTGTATGCTAAATAATATATTTAACATTTATAATCATTAAAGTATACTTTTATATTTGAATGTTGAACATTAATATATAAATGATCTAAATAATGTTGTAATGTATCTTAATGATTTATATTATTATTTCTATTAGGCCACTCGTTTAATGAATATGCGCTAGAAGCGGGTGGCGCAAAACCGGTCATCGTGGAGATCTTTGGACGAGACCTATGTCCAGCAGTGGATATCTATCGGTTGAGTGGATCGAATTATAAGTTCACCTGTGGTTACATAATACAGCCGTGCGGCTTAATACTCTTAATACACGTAGGGACCGGACGGACCGCGGATATGGTATGTCGAGCAGTCGATGTGATCAGTCGCCTAAGTAAGGATGGGGAATAAGATTTTTCAAAAAGATCGATTTTTTATTGGGTTCACAAAACATCGATGCCCAAGAGATCAATCTTTTTTCTATTTGTTTTATATAACTTTTAATTCCTAAATGGTATTTTTCGAGTAGTCGAAATTACATTATAATTATCATTTAGTGCAAAAACTGTTTCTAAACTAAAGGTCATCAATAGCAACTAAACAAAAAAGGAAGAATGGCTAACCTACTAAGGAAAAATGACACTGAACTTTTTTATTTTTTAAGAAATGATATATCACTTTAAGTAACAAGAAAACAGGCATGACGTAACGATTTGTTTATCCATGTGCGTATCGTTCCCAATAAAATGTATTTCTAAAATTTTATATCAACAGGAGATTTCGGCTACGTGGCTATTTATATTCTGTAATATAAAACCTTCATAGCTGTTGTATAATATAATCCCTTCACTGTTATCGGTTCATATGAATGGAAATTCAAGATAAAGTGCAATGGCCCAAATAGGAAAGGGTTCAACTTACTATTAAAATCGATAGCAGTTAATTATACTACTGACTTGAATTTAATATGAAAGTAAACATTCGAATAATACGCGGTATCTGATCAATCTATCGACAGTAAACAAGTTTTATTGTCAGGAGATTTCCTTACAAACGATAATATTGAACTTTCGGTTCTCTCCGATTTCTAGTTGTTATGTAAACGGGAAATGTCTGCATAAATTAATGATTTAAGGAATTTAGAGCAAGAAAAGAACAGTTATTTATTATTCATTTAATCTGATTTATATATTATCTCCGTTTCGTCAAACTTCAACAGAGGCAGGAGCTAATAAGATGAAAGTAAACAAATTTTTTTTTAAAGATATTTTTTTTATGAAAGTCGAGTATATTTTTGTGAATATTAGTTATCCAGGTGTAATATAAGTGGGTATTGTTGCAGTTTTCTTTTTTAATTTCTTTAGTTATATTTGTAAAAATGAATTATTATATGAGTAAGATTTAATGAAACATAATATTTGTAGTTAATTATATATCTATATAAATAAATAAATAACATGAATGTATGTTCCTAAATGTGTTTCGAAACATTATAATACAACTTTGGTGAGTTGTTCTGCTTCCGTTCGAGAAGGTTCCGGACCCATAAAAAAATCATTGTGTGTCATTGCAAAGCGTGCTAGGTACACCTAGTATAAAGTAAAATATAAAAAGTAAATAAACTAGGATAATTTTACATTACCATACTAATAAAATATAATGTATTTAGCTTAAGTGTAAATTTCACTCTTTGTAACATTTAATGCCGTTACAATGAAATGAAATAATAACACGTACTATAGCTCGTTATATTAATCTAAATACGTTAACATAAATAACTGTAAAGCGAACTAAGCCGACCCTTCATTTAGTACGAGTCAGCTCTTATCATCCAGATAAACGTAAGATCTGATATGAAAAGTAAACATTAGAAGCCTAAGTTACGGTTTACACGTTTATTAACTACAACATGAAAATTGAGTTAATAAGTACAAATCATTTGTTTAATCGTTCCATACAGTTTATACAGTGTATGAAGCTTCAATTAACGATTTAACACGGCCAGCTCTGGGTGAGTAATCGTTACATCGACTCATCTCATGTATTATTGATAATACTAGACTTTGTCTGCGTTGTTTATTCCCCTACGATATATTCAAAGAAAATATGATTGCATCTTTTGTTTATAGATCGAATATATGTAGTGTGGTCGGAATCGAGACCTCCTATCCAACTCTAAAATCAACCTGAGCTTTCAGTTAAGGAAAACATCGTGAGGAAACGACAACATAGTGCTTGGACATTTTTTAATAATGGCCGCCTGGGTAGCTCCCACCCTCAAGTTTACCCTCAAATACCAATAGGTGTATTCTGGCAGCGTCACTTGAGAACCAGTACTCTTGTTTTTTTCCACCGGAGCAACGCGGTAGAATGCGTAAGCCATCCCGTATTGCCCCACTCAAGGTGGCGGAAGGAACCGGGGGGTTTAGTGGGTAGTGGTTAACGGCGCTTCTCGCCGCGAGTCCCACACTAATACTGGTGTGTAACAGTCCCTCACACTTGCTTGTGAGAGACTGTCACACACCGTCGGATCCAGTCCTTTCCTGGGGAGGTACGTCCCCTTTGGGTTAGGCTGCACAGCAAGTGCGTAAATGCATTCCCCTCGAACAAAAAAAAAAGGCCTAGTATGTTTACCTTCTTGGACCACATTGTGATTCTGGTCAAACCACTGAGCCTACTATGTATAATGTATTATATAAAAACAAATGTTCAAGAAGAAAAAAATATAATATTAATCGAAGTATATCCTTACTATATACGTAAGTGGTATTTGCGTGATGCGCGACCAATGACATACCTCTATCATTTTATCTATCCATAGATTACAAAATTTAGTATAATATGCAAAATAGAATACTGCTCAAAGTTGATTACTTTATTTATATTTCTAATATTCCGTAAGATATCAATGAGACATCGCATTTTTTTAAAGCACATTAAAACAAAATTGTGTTCCTGTGTTGTAGATTTTATGGCAGAAGATTATATAATTAGTTTGCTACATTTTAACAAGTCCAAGCCTATTTATATTGAGAAGATCGAAATAAGAATCAAATACGCGGAAGACACGAATCGATAGAGTTTAACTAGATTTTCTTTAAGATTATCTTAAGAATAGGATAACATTAAATAGTATTTATAAAAATAATTCCTCTGATTACAGTTATATAACTCTAATAGTCACTTATCCTAAAACAACCACTTTTGGTTTAGTAATATTTCATCGGCACCATTTATGAAGAAGTTTATACTAAGTTCACTATTTATCTTCATTTTTAAATAATATTAAAAAGACTGTTATTTATATTTGATTATATTATTTTGTATTAAGCACTCCATTATACTTCTGTCTGTCGTAAGTACCCACTTCAAACTTAAAAAAGTCAATCATCACTCAATTATAAAACAAAACAGATGCCCATAACAAGAATATATTTATTATATTGGATACGAAAGTGCTTTCAAGAGTATTTTTATGTTAATCCTATTTTGAAACCCAAGGAAAAATAGCGGCACTAAATATAAAAGATATAGGTATTTTAAGAAAGATATAGGTTTACATTGCAAAAGACAAATCCTATGTTATTTGTGTCTCATTTGTAATTTCTCTAATTTTGCTTATACTAAAACTTCGAAAACTTGGAGTTTTTTTTTAAATATAAAGTAAATAAAAATAATTAACCAAAAGAATTCTTTACCGTACTTTGTGAATTGAATTGTAATTTATGACATTGCATAATGTGCTAACTAAAAATAAATAATTTCGTTTCAAATAGATAAATGTGTTTCTTTACAAAATTAATTTCCTATAAAACTTGAAGCAGAAGAATATTATTATTCATCTGAATATTATAGGGTATTAAATTAATCCCATAATGTATTATATTACTTTACCAAACTTGTAAGACATTAATTTTGGGAGCTAATATTCAATGAAATTTTGTTAGACCCAGCGCATAAAGTTTTGATACAATAGCGACTTAAGATTATTTACATTCACGAACGCCATTATGAGATTTATATATTTTGAAAATTATTGTATTTATTATAGGCAGTTGTATTTTATACTTTTTTTTTTGTATTTTGACAAAAAACCTTTGAAGTTGCAACATTTATAAATAGAAGGCACTCATTGCTACGGATAGCATACAACTCTTAGTGTAGTTAGTGGTCGTTGCCTGTCCCGAAGTAACCCGAATCCCAGTTATTCAAACCACAAACTCGTCTACAACTATTCGAGTAACTTTTGAAAAGCTCCCGAACATTATTCACTGTTTGTACTTGTTGTAGATGTGTAATTTTTTTTTTTTCGAAAATTACAATCAATTTGTACTATTTCTTTACCTAAATAAATCCCATTACAGTTAAATATATTTATTAGAACACTCAATTAATGGTACAATAAAACACTAATTAAATAACATAGAGTGATACCTGCATTACTTTTTTTTTTTTTTGCTAACTCGAGTTGGTTTTTGTATGTAACTAAAATGGAACTAGAACTGTGTTTTGTGGACTAAAATTTCTTACATAGATATAAGAATACGGATTTATTGTATCTATTATGTTTATTTTCATCAACAATTCCATCATCATCATCATACTTTTTCTACGTACAACGGAAATACATAAGTAAATTTCACAGACAACCTTAAATATATCTCTAATTTAGTAAAGTAGTCCTAAAGTGTTGCTTTGATATTATAATACAGATTTTTCTCCCCCATACAAGTAATATTTTAATTTATTCTTACGAAAAGTAAATAAAGCATTTTTCGCTATGTTATATCTTTACAATAAAACAAAAGAGTAAGTTATTCTTGCATGTTCATAATAATTGTATCCGTGTATGTCTCGCACAGTGTTCAGTGCCGAAGTTGCAACTGCATAATCCGTACAGATGTTATTCTAGAACACTGAACGGGAAGCTTAAATCGTGAGAGTTTAGAAGGCTTTCAGTGAAGCCAGTCGTTTAGTAAAGTTTAAATAGAAACCACTACCGCACACGCACGCTGTTTGAACCGGCTCAGTTTCATCCTAACATATAAATAAACAACTATGTACGGAACAAATGTATCAGTGTAAATTCTGAAAGCAAAATGTTAAAAGTGTTGTTTTTATTAGTACAGTTTTTTTATTCAAAATGGGTGTATATCATTTTTAATAAAAAGGTTATAGGCCGAGAATCTAACAATAGTCGCCCTCATCGTGACAATCTACAGGCTAAAGACTAGTCATGTCTGTATATATATTTACTGGTTCCGGAACGCGACACTCCTTATCATATCACTATGAGATATTTTCGGTTTCACAAGGGGTACGGTGGTCACGACCGAGTCAGGCTTATGGTTTTCAACATACAGCGGCCGGGACGGAATACCAGCGCGATGTTTCTATGGAAGACATCGCAAAGACACAAGCCGAGCAAGACCTCTTCTATAGTAAAATCGCGCTGACGTTCCTACCCGCCCGTTGTGTATTGTGATCATTAATTGCCCGCAACCTTACTAACTGCTGAATCTACACTGGTTGATTCCAGAACGCGAAGCTTCAGAATGTCACTATGACAGGCTTTTTACCACTTTCATGTTGCTCGCGAACCACTTAGAGCCGGAAGTCCTACCATCCTGCAATTCTTTAATATTGTGACTTTATTTACTTAATATTTATTTAACATTACTTGGTTCTATAATTATTCATATATAATATAATTCATTGTTTTCAAACAACACATAAGCACAAACAAAATATTTTAATAAACAAATTCATTAATCAATCTTGAGAAGATAACTCAGTATTTGTAAATTGAATACGAATTGCGGCGTAATAAACGAATCCTTTGCATTTGAATGAGCTCTGAGTTCTCACCTGGCCTCTGATTGATACAGTCTGACGGTAACGGCCCACTGTTTGAGATTCAAGAAAGATCCCGCGCCGAACGTTTACTGTTTTCGCATGAGCGTACACCTTTATCGAATGAATTAATTTTAGTCAATATCTATGCAAATCGAATGCCGAGATGTATTTCAAAATATCTAAGCCGTTTATTTCATTTTAGATAAGAAAATAACTTAGAGACGGTAAAGTAAAAGGACAGAGTTGAGAAAAAATCTTACTTCCTATTTTACTTTTTTAAATCACTTATTTGAAAAAATGAATGTATACTAATCTATAGTAATAAACAAAATTGAAGTGTCTGTTTGTAATGTCAAAATAACAATTTTTTACTAAATATAAATAAATTGAGTTATTTCATAAGAAAAAAAAACCTAATCTAATCAGTTATCATTAGAAAAAAAAGTTAATAAGCAAGTAGAACCCCATTTGGCAATGTACCTATTTTACTATAGAGTCCTCTTAATGAGTTTATGTATGTATATTTAATGAAGAAGCGACGTCGTCTCTAAATTGTTGAGCGTGTACCATTAAAGCCATTAGGTAAGGTAGGTAGGTACCTATCTATATTTAGACCTAAAAACTCATTAATGCTAAAAGATATTTAACGGAACATTTTCAATGATGACCATATATGTGATTACTTATTCATTTATCTAAATTTAAAATTGAATTCTAACCTCAATACGACAATCACTCCTAATTATTATTATTATTAGCTTAATCGGATGGATTGGATGAAACATGAAAAAATGGTTCATTAAAACAGCATCCATAATCTGAGGCTATTGTGGTTGATATCAGCTATCGAGTTAAACGGTTATCGACGTTATCAATACTTATATTATAAAGAGGAAAGATTTGTATTTACGTATATATAACAAATAAACTTAAAAACTATTGGACCGATTTGAATGAAATTTGGTGTGGAGATAGTTTAAAATCCAGGGAGTGACATAGGGATAGTTTTCACTCCGAAAATCCCATGGAAACGGAAACTGTATGGGTAAAACCGCGCAGAGCAGCTGGTTAATTATATTTTTCAACGTTTATTTAGTCGACGAAGAAAAATATAATCTTTTCTACTTACCAGACAATCTAAACAACTATGTTCAGTATACTTCATCACAGTAATTAACCTTTGTGTCACAAGTTGTCTACAAAATAATTTAACATATAAAAATTTAACATATAAAAGATATAAAAAATTTAATAGAAGCAGATTTAAGCTCACATATGCGAAAGAAGGTTACTAACTGCATAGCTGCTTGAATTGCTATTATAGGCAATTTTTTCCGACGCAAGTCGATTTAAATGTCCAATATAAAAAAAGGTGCGGACCCAGAGTCTGCAGATAGTTTAATTTCAATAATAAAAAAATAAAAAAAACCTTTGTGCCACAACGTTATAACCGAGAAATACGAAGTTTTATGTATCCCATTATTAAGTAACTTTAATAATGTAGATAATTAGTGATATTATAAGTGTGTTTTATTCAATTTTCTTGGTGGTCAAATGATTAAGAGGAATTTTAATATCTTTGATAGGTTGAATTTAGTATGTACAAAGGGATTTCATTTGTTTTGAAATAATAATTTAGTCAAGCGAAAAATGTTCACTGCTGGCCATAGGTCGGTTCTGAAGATCTCCCCAACGACCGGTCTTGCGCTACCCGCATCCAGAGGATTCCCGCGACTTTCACAAGGTCGTCGGCCTATCTTGTTTGGGACCTACCCACGTTGCATTTTCCGGTACGCAGCAGCCATTCGAGAAACCATTGCCCCCATCAGGCATCGGTTCTACGTGCAATGTTGGGCACATTTGGCAGCAAGTTTGCCAATTCTTCTGGCAATGTTGTTTACTTTGTGCGAACATAGCCCACACCATTGACTATATAATAATACTCTAAAAACCACTGAAGAAAATGGCAGTGCACAAACAACTCAATTTAAATAGATAACATACTAAAAATTACCTACCTCGCAAAATTATTCCCCATACGTGTTTCGAAAAATAGACCATACTATATATACGTCGATCTCACAGCTCGATTTTTTATGTCCTTGAAAACGATATCTTTTTAAATAATACTCCATTATTTTATCATGTCCTTGTATTTTAAATAAACCCATATTATAAATGATTCACAATTATTTCTATTAAATTAAATTAGAGATAATCAAGAAATGTATTGTAAATGTTAAGAAAATACTATTTGGAAATTAACTGCTTGTTTTATGGTGATTATATAGTATCGTAGAGTCGGAGAATAGAACATGGAAGAAATAAATGAGATTTATTAAGATTAGTGCTTCACTTTTTCCATTTACTTACCTCAATATAATATATGTAGCGAGTACAATTAAATACAATACATAGTAAACTCGTTACATAGTAAATAGTAAAACACGTATGCGAAACTATTTCGTCTATTTACAATAAAAATACTTGCAAGCGTGAAATGTTCTATTCCTATCGCAATGGAAGGAGACCCGGCGGATTTCTCTCACAGTGAATCGTAAACTATGGATGGCCAATTTATGGAGCCGATGCCTTAACCCGTTCCGGCAGAAGCAGATTTATTATACCAGACCCTCACGAATGCGACTTCCGTGCGGTCACATCTTATAAACAACTAGCGAGTTTTAATTTAAATAATATACCGCGTTTCATATTAACGCTTTATAGATGCAAAAATATCTTTTAAATCAAGCGATTCACACATCACGCACACAAACTGTAATAAGTCATCTAAAAATATGAATTTTCGTATTTTCTCGGAGAAGTAACCTTTTAGTTCAAGATATTCTGCAAATTAGATCTGACGGGCGTTTTTTACTAAATCCATTATTTTTAAAAACTTTTCCATTTATCAAATGAAACAAGAGGTTAAACCAGGTATAGAATGTATTGAAGGTGGACAGCTTAGTGGAAGATCTCTTTTCTGTGGCTGCGCTAATCGGAGTCACAGACACATGCGAAAGTGATACCCGTGGGTTTTGTGAAAGAGCGTGATGGGGGTTCTAATGGATATAATCCCACAAAACCCGCACCACCATATCTATGCTGTAAAATATCAACGTTGGCTTCGTTATCTTTTGTTTGAAGGATATTTTTTTCAACACAGCTAGCCCAAAAAGCATCCAAGCTCAGCAGTAGCAACTACTTTTTGACTGATTTTAATTTCTCTTATAGTTGGTTATTTAGGCTGGAGTAGTCATTTAACATCAGATGGGCATTATGCCCTTTTGCTGTTTCATAATATAAAAGTAGTATATGATTTGTTTTAAATTTAAAGAAACGTTTAAAAATAATATAAAGTGGTAAGAAGTAGAAAAACATACTTGGACTTTCAACCACTAAGGACAAGCAAAATCTAAAAAAAAGTATTCTATCGAAATAAGAATTCATTATTTGCACATTTCCATATTATGTAGATATTGTACTATTTTAATAAAAAAAAACAAAACAAATTACTGCACAAATTTTCAAAAAATTATCGAATAAATTAGATTTCTTAATGTGAAAAAAGTTATTTGGATTTAAATTTAAACACATGCATTGTCCGTGTGGTGCCGGCTAAAATTGGTACCACTCCATATCTTCCAGTGGGTGTCTTAAAAGGCGACTAAGGTATAAGTAACCTAACCTTTTTTTAGGGACATACCCTTCCAGAACTGGCTGAAACGCGTCTGAAGATGTGTGACAGTCTCTCGCACGTAAGTGCAAGGAGCTGTCACACAGGATTAGTGTGGGACTCGAGGGGAGAAGCGCCGTTGAACCACTACCCACTAAACCCCCCGGTACCTCCCGCGACCTAATGGAGCAACACGGGATCGGACAAAGCATGCACCGCGAATGCTCCAGCAGCCGCCAAGAGAAACAATCCTAATCAACCGAGAGGGGGGAAGAGAATAACACCTCTCACCCCCCTCCCCGAGCACCCTCCCCTCCCGGCATCTGCGGCGCGACCCCCCCCCCTCA
Source organism: Samia ricini (assembly GCA_014132275.2). Classification (NCBI taxonomy): domain Eukaryota; kingdom Metazoa; phylum Arthropoda; class Insecta; order Lepidoptera; family Saturniidae; genus Samia; species Samia ricini. The sequence continues at coordinate 23,574,407 of AP028159.1, read as the reverse complement.
TCTCATCCCTGTTATAATCAACAGGCTGTAGCGAGGAGGGGACCCGAGCCACAGCTGCATAACTAACCTAACCTAGCCAGAAGATGGGTAGCAGCATTCTCTGAGTAAGAACTTACCACAACCACCTACTGCGATCGCCAACACCAGCCTGCTAAGGGTGGTGATTATGGTAATCTCTCCTTTTGGAGGAGACCTATGTCCAGAACTAGACGTCTTTCGGTTGAATCAATCAAATGTATCAGATGTTATAAAATAACCCCAGCTCTTTCTATGTAGTATTATAAGAATTAAAAAAAAAAACATTTATGATATTTCGACTCGTACAATATTGTCATAACAAATTTGTAAGTAATTACTATATAAGTGTCGCAATTAGATAGATAATGATAGTGGTGAGTAACGCGGCGCCGGTGCCCCATAGACATGCATGAAATATACACACCCCACACTTATTAAGTAATTACTTTATAATTTTGGAAAGGAATAATAAGAATTTAGTTATTTAAGGTAAAAACTTTAAGTTGCCGAACGATGCGTTAATAATGTAGTAACAGGAGCTGTTTGTATACTAGATTGGCTAGCCAGAGCTTTGATCACAGTGTCACCTAATATTGAAAATTATGTACAAGATGTAAACTCAATTCTTACTGGCTTATATATATTATTGTACTTATGTATATGGTAAATTAATTTATCTATGCTATCTATAGTAATAAATAAAAAAAGTGTCTATTTGTAATGTCAATATTTTTTTTTTACTAGATAGATATGAATGTATATACGACAATTATAACAAAAATACAATTTTTTAAATTTTTGTGTCTGTCTGTCTGTTTGTTCCGGGTAATCTCCGAAACGGCTGAACGGATTTTGACGGGACTTTTTTTAATAGTAGCTGATGTTACTCCGGATAACTTTTACATTTGAAAATAATTGGGGTTCCACGTAAAAATATTAAAACTCTTAATAAATTGAATAAAATCCGATAAAAATTGATTCAATGCACAGTTTTACGGGCAAGTTCTTGAATTTATGAGAAATATATTTATTTTATCTTAATACTACAAAAAATTAGGGTTGCAAAAAAAAACTTAAAACGCAGTAAAGAAGATGTAGTGACCAAGATAGAGGAAAAGATGCATAGTTGGTTCGGGCATGTTATGAAGATGGATGACAAAAGATTGACGAAACGAATTTATAAGACGAGGGTGACTAGGCACGTCGGTAAGGGTTGACCTAGGCGAGACAAAAGCGATTCAAGTGCATGGGCTTGGAGCAAACACGTGCGACGTCTGCAGCGCTTGTGAATAGGGTGATGCAGTGTTTCCGCTGTGGGGTTCATGGTCACAAGGCCGTGGACTGCACAGCAGAACGGCCGAAGTGTGCGCTGTGCGCGAACGCGGGGAGGGACGATCGCTACCACATGGGGGGGGGGGGTTGTATTGCCGACCTCCCTTTAAGAGGGGGGCACTATCAAGTGCATGGACTGCACCATCAAGGGTGTAGGAGGGTTGTTGGTACCCTCTCCTCGCTACATCTTGTCTTTGCATGACAAGAGGAGGTGAGGGTCAGTTTCATCAGGGTCGGAGGTGTTGGAGGAGGGAGAGGGGGTGGTTATAGCTAGTTTCAGGCTAAGTGGGCGAAGAGGTGGGTAGGGAGAGAGCCTGTGGGTCAAGCAGCGACTTCCCCCCATCCCCAACTTGGCTGATTTCTGGACGTGGCCCTATTGGGTCTGCCGCAGGGGACGACGCGGTGGTTGTCACCGTATCCTCCCCATTAATGCGGCGGGCGGCTCCGGAGGGTTTAGTGGGTATTTCCGGCGCTTCTCGCCGGGTGAGTCCCACACTGGTGTGGAGACATCCCTCCACACCCCCCTACCATTTTTATTGGGGGGACTTTGATCCTCCTAATGAATTCGGTAGGGATAGTGCGTAAATGCATTTCCCTCGTCAAAAAAAAAAAAATAGCAGAGACAAAATCGAGCTCGTATTAAATAAAGGCAAGGTGAAAAGTGCCCAAAACCGGCGGAAATGTGTGAAAGCGCTCATGAAAGTAGAGGAAGCGAAAGAGATGTGTCAAGATCGTAGCGAGATGAAGGACGTAATTTCTGCCTACCCACACGAGAGAAAGGCGTGATACTATGTATGTATAAATTAAATCTACCAAAAAAACCAAGTAATATCCCAGGATACCGAAAGAAGCACAAGAATCAATACAACTATCTTTTCATATTATTTGTTTTTCAATGTATTCTTTGTTGGAAATCTTTTTATTTAAATAAATAATACACTGAGAAATAAAATTAATACATACTCGTATATTCAAATGGAGACGGTATAGCTTTGTAACAGGCACATATAAAGAAAGCAGAAAACAATTTCTTGACTCGTTCAAAAATTGCGACCTCTAAAATATATACGGAGCTTCATCGACAGCACGGATTCCTACATTGTCAAACATAGAAAAATAAATTCAATAAAAGCCATCTCTTGCCCGATATAAGATATCGGGAGATAAATGAGAACTCTTTAAATTCAGATCCATAATAATAATTCTATAGAAGAAAACGATTTAACACGTTTATATGTATAGTATGTTGAAGATTGAAGAGTCATCTCTATTGACTCACTCAATTTCAACTCTATTCTTAGTTGATATGATTTGGTTATGATTTAGCACATTGGTCACGTACATAAATTGCTAACAAAATTTCAGCTGTACCCGATATAAATATTTAGCAGTTGGAGCTCAGAAAACGTTCGTGTAAATATAAATAACGCAGGATTATTGAAGATAATTATTTGTTTTAAATATTACTAGTGATCTGAATCGGCTTCGCTGCTTTCCAATTTGGAAATAAAATAAAATGAACTTCTGTTACTAGCTGATAGTGCATTTTACGTGTGAAAGAATTCTTCAAATTGGTTGATTAGTTTTTTGAGTTTATGCATAACCTTACCTCTTTATATAGGTAATGAGTGTAGATAATAAAACAAAAATATGCTTACTCAATACTTAACTGAGTTGTCACACAATAAACGTCGAATGGTTAAGTTAGTAATTATGAAAGGAATAAACATTTATTCTACATTCAAACACAGTAAGCAGATTTTTTTTAAGAAATAGTGTTTTTAAAAATAATTATATAACCTTGCATGCATGTACGTAAATAGATGTTCATGTAAAATATGTTGATGTTAATATAATTGTGCATATGCATATGGATTTACAGATATTTAAAAATAAAAAAATGGAAAAATCCTAGTTTTATTGTTAACTTAATTAAATAATTAGAATTTAATTATTTTAATAAAAAACTTTTATTGCACACGTTAAATGTAACCTCTTGTGATCAAATTATCTTTACCATCCTGAGTCCAATGTGATATCATGTTTTATCTTCCAATAACTATTTTTTACATAAAACCATGTGCATTATGCTCAGAAGAGAACACATTCAAAGGAATTCATCTTAAAACTAAGAATATTACGTATGTCGAATGAATATGATACTAAACAAGAAATAACCATAAATTATTGTATGGAACATGAACCATTATACTGTGACTTTTAAACGTATAACTATAATATACAACTGATATACATTTTAAATACGATACGATTAAAACACATAAAATAACTTACATTCAAGAGTATATAAATAGTGCCAAATTCATTTTCACGTCACACCGTAAATGATTTAAAAGCTTTTAAATTTTATTATCGAGAAATTTTGAATACGAGAATCATTGAATCTAGTAGACAAAGCTCACTGAATACAGCCGTCGGTTGTCAACCGAGGCCGAGATTCGCTAAGAGCTTTGTACGTCACCGTCGAATGGAAATCAATTTTACAAATCAATTTCGGATGAAACCGAGTCCCGCCAGACGGACAGTTACAGACCGGCCTATGAATACAAGTTGTCAGATCACCGCAACGAAGCGCTGCGGCTCGACGAAAATATCCATAGTATAGACAGAGTTATCGTACGCAACCGGCAACATCTTATACCGAAATTAATTTTGTGCTGTGATCAGCGAAGCGTAAACCTCACGATAATCACTCCCATCTGAGACTCGATGCCGCGCCGTATCCACATCTAGGGAATAATGATGCTATTAATCATTTGATATGTTATTATAGGTTATACGATTAGAATTAAGGCCACATAAAAGAGAGCGCACGTTCGTGGAAACAAATTTCTACTATATGGATGAGTTGATTTTTATGGAGCGTATATGATTTAATAAAGAGTTATGTTTGAGGGACAAATGACTAAAACTGAATATTTTATTTAAACATTTCTTTCCTCCTTGAAACAAAACTATTTAAGTTCAAAGTTTTTATCGAAAACGGGCTATATAATATAAAATTAATTTAAATATTTCAAAAATACTTTTTTTCCATATTCACTTGTCGCATAGGTGTTTCGTCAAGTTGGACGTGATAAAAAGCAATTCATTCGATGACATAGTTACATATCTAAAATAGCTTTTGCCTTGTAAACACAGGAAGAGATTTATATTCGCAATCAGTCGTGAAAAGTAATATTTCAATATCAATACAACATCACGATTCCCGATACAGGTCACGAGGCTACGACACATTAATTTGGTAACGGGTGCAGAGCGCGAGAAATCACCGATTTTCCAAATACTACAAAATTAAATAAATAAATACATTTACCTTTTAGTAGAGTATTATATCTTATATCTTACTGTACGAGCATTTGTCTCAAAATAATTACAATAATATCTTCAGATACAGAAATAATTAATATATCACATAGAGAAAAAAATATTAAAAAAGATTTTTGACGGTGCCTTAATGACTCACCTTTAAAATAATTGCTATAAATTAAACAGAATATTATTAGTAATACTTTATAAACATGAAATGATTCATTCAACATTTATTTCTCGATCGGTCGACTTTCCATGATCATATTTAGGAGCGTAAATACGTACTGTAAATGTATTAATTTTGATGGTATTTTCAAACTGAACAAGTTTCGTTCATTTCAATTTAATTGATATCTATTTTGAATAAAAATGAGAGTTCGTTAGTTAATTTTCTTTTTGTTTATTAAATGAACAAGATTTTACTTATTGAGTAAAACATATTTGTTAGGTCTTATAATAATATAGAATAATTTTAAAATAAATACATTATTATATACGAGTATACAATAATCTCTTTCAAAGTGTTATATTACTAATTACTGTAAAAATTACATTTACTTTGTATTCAGCATAATCAACTAAAATTGGGAATTTGAAAAAAAAAATTTTTAAGTATTGTAAAACTTTATAATGAATAATATTGATAGTTAATGCTAACAATTGAAAAAAAAAATTTTTCAACTAATTATATACAATTAAAAATTGACAAAATTTGAATAAAAAGCACGTGACTATGAACGCGCCTCGATTGGTTATCATAGTTGTGACGTGATAATGTTAAAACTATTTTATAACAGTTCAACTGTAAAAAAAGTAGAACAGTGTAATAATCTGTAAGTATTTATAATTTAGTTGTTTATGATGAGTACGTGTTTACTAAATAACGCTGAGTTAGTACTAATTACTACTTATTGTAAGAATGAAGAACTTATTTACGATCTATCCATTTATCACAAAAAAAAACAGAACTCAATTGTCGACAAAATGCATTTACAATGAATAAATTCTGGACTAACTCACTACCTACATTTGTTTATTCCACAAGCATGTCATATCAAATTAAGCCATTCAAATGAGTTTCAACACAAATTCTACATGACCAAAGATTAAACAAAGTGATAAAGGTAGCATTAACATAGAATTCGTTAGTATAATTAATCACCTTAAGGGTTTTGAATAATTTATTTTCAAAAACAAAAGAGTGTAATAAATAGTTTACAACCGGTTTTCAAAATAACATTTACCAGTAGGTATACATTGTGTTAGAACGCGATCGAGCTCATATTAACTTTTGTATAAATATAATTACACATTCCGGTAGATATAACTATATAACAAAACCTGTATCAGTAACCTTAGTATAAATATTCAGCAACACTCTAAATCTCTCATTCATCGATCCATTCAACTGAAAGATGTCCACAGCTGGACAACGACCGGTCTTGCGCCACCCGCATCCAGTGAATTCCCGCAATCTTCACCAGGTCATTGGTCCATCTTGTGGGGGTCTACCGCTAACGCTGCGTCATCCGGTACGCGACAGCCATTCGATAACCTGTTGACCACATCAGGCATCGGTTCCACAAGCAATGTGCCAAGTCCAGTTTTACTTAACCCTTTGAGCACTAACCTGGCGTTTACGCCAGCTTTCCATAGTTTTCCTATTGACTCATTTTTTATGGGTAAATCGACATATCAAGTTTGGCAATTTAAAACTTTAATTTAATTTATCACAGAATCTTGAATTAAATACTTTCTGATTATATAATACAATTCTAAATATACATCATAATTCTCGTATGACCGTTAAGATACAATTCATCATGACCTTCTATTAATAAAAATAATCAATTATATCAGGGCTATTTTTTAATTCATTTTCAAAACATTTATTTTATTATTAAACTTGATTTAACTATAGAACTTACCAGAACGTTTAATCATTCTGAGTAAACTACGCCTTATAATCTAAATTGCGTGAATGTTTTAGGATCTTCAACGATCTTTACCAATTCCAAATACAAAGAACAAAATACCCAACTTGTAAACGTTTTACCGTTTTAATCAAATTATGATTAACGATTTCACTAATATATTTGTCTTTGTTGGTTTTTTATCAAAAAATAAGCTCATGTTCCGGCGGGTCGCCGACGACGGAAGCGAACCCGCTATTTGATTAACGACCAGACCTTACCGACTTGAAAATTAACTCTGTTACTTAAACAACTTAACAACATAAAAAAACTTCAATATCCCCAATTTGTATGGTTTTTTTATAACTGTATGAAACTAATAGATACATAGCTACGTTTAATAATTAATTCAATTGAATCTTGTACATCAGTTGAATGATTATGGATTTATCGTAATAGGTGCCTAGGAAAGAATCATTGGATTATTATACGAAACGACACAATGTACAAAAATCCATTTCCGTAGTTTTATTGTACACTAGCTGTGTTTCCGCGGCCGCGCCCACGTTTCTTATGTTCTTGACTGCGTTTTAATTTTTTTATACGAAACCCTAATGATTTTCCTAAAAAATCTCTAGTATTAAGATAAAGTAAATATATTCTCATAAATTCAAGCACTTGCCCGTAAAACTGTGCATTGAATCGGATTTTATTCAATTTTTTATGAGTTTTTAATTTTTTACGCGGAACCCTAATTATTTTCGAAAGGTAAAAGTATCCTAAGTTACCCAGGGTAACTTCAGCTTTCTACCAAAAAAAGTCCCGTCAAAATCCAGCCGTTCCGAAAATTAACAAACAGACAAGCAGACAGATAAAAATTTTAAAAATTGTATTTTTGGTGTTGGTATTGTATATTCATACATATTCATAACTGTCAAAATAATTTTGATATTACATACAGACAATCCACTGGTATTTATTAGTATAGATTAGCTGTATGCCCACGTTTCAAATACTTTTCACTGCGTAATATAGTTTTCAATTTTTTTATACGGAACCCTAGTTATTTTTCAAAAAATTGTTTGCTACTCACAATAAGGAATGAAATTTTTCACAAATTTAAATACCTGCGGAGATTACCCGAAACAAACAGACAGACACATACAAATTTTAGAAATTGTATCTTTGGTATAGATATCGTATATACATTTATATGTATTTTGTAAAAAATTGCTATTTAATATTACAAACAGACACTTCAATTTTATTTATTAGTATAAATTTTAATCATTTACAGTTCTCTAACGTGAATTAGCACAATTATTACAAATATATTGTATTCTACGTTATGAAGACCACGCTTCAGTAAATACAATATAATTTATTTACAACTTTACTTTTCAACCAATAGAACGTATTCGAATTTTATACTTTCGTAACGATTTTGCTTTTCATAAAACAAAAAAAAATACTTTAATAACATTCGAAATAAAATAAAATATTAAAGGCAGAAAAAAAACTGAAAATCCCTAATTTGTTAAAAAAAAAACATAACTAGCTAATACGTTGGGACTTTTCAAATAGATTCCTTTTTGCGCTTTAGTAAATAATTGTGTACTTCTAGCAAGACAATTTCTAACCATATAGGTTAATAAATAAAATAAAACATACAAAGAATCCACGTACAAATTACCTGTACGTTAATATACTTACAATTCATACAAATATAGAAAACGTTTTTTATTATTTTTATTGGTAGAACCACTAGTTATTCTGACGCATAGTTAAAATAATTGAGGTCATATAAACTGCGAGCAACCGACCGAGGCGGGTAAAGATGTTATCAGTCAATGCCCACGGTCATGATTAACTAACGTAACCTGATTCCATATGATACTATAACAATACAATATCTTCATTTGTTTGTGTATGAATGCGCACAAATGGCCGAGCTTCGCCCACAATGCCTTTATTGCATAAGATAAATCTGTGTTACAATCGGATTTGTATAATATGAATATCGAATAAACAACATACGGTGACTCAGTATTTATTTCGCATAGCGAGCATATTCAAGCAACAGTATGCGGCTACTAAGTACATGGCTGGATGCAAATTGTATTATAATTAAATCTTTATTTTATTTAAAAAGAAACCAAACATTTATTTTATATGTTCATCTAACAGCGCGCTTTGTCCGTTAAACCGATTCCTATGCCGTGACAGCAAATTGCGTTTGCTGTTATCCGTGGTGTCCGGTGACGAACATTTTTTTCTTTCAGTTCATTATAATTAGTTCTAGTAAATATTAACCCGTTGGCTATTGACCTTGCCCAATTGGGCAACTTTTTTGAAAATGACAGATTGGAAAATATGACTTACGGACATTTAACTTTTGGCGCTTAATTTATTGACAAATGGCACTTGACACTTTGTTTTTATACACAGCACTTGAAACTTAGATTCATAACGCACAATCCTACACTGATACAACAATTATTTCCCATAAAACGGTGGTCTATTACATTGAAATATGGACAGCGAAATTCACAGAAGTGAAATCCATAGATAATGTAAACAAAGCCATTGTTTGCTTATAAAAATATTTTTAGAAAAACCAGAAACAATTTTTTTCTACAATTCAAATTTAATTACAAAAATTAAATTTAATTCAATTTTGTTTTTAAAAGAAATATTTTTTTTATTCATAAATTTGGTACGTAAGTTATTTTTCAATAAGTTATCCAGCCCATATATGGCGCTACAATAAAATTACACTTTTATTAGAAAAAATTTCTAGTACGCAAAAATATATAAGAACTGAAATAAAATAATCCTAATAAGTTTATGTTCTTATTTTATTTATTTATGTCCTGAAATACGACAAAGATTGTATCTTACTTTTCTTTTTCTTTGGTTCAATTTATTCCTTTTTAAGGAAACGGCAAAGGTACTAGACAATGCAGCCAAGTCAGACGCTAGGAACACTATCAACAAATGAATGGGGGAACAAAATTGTGGCCTTCTGTTACGACCACAACGGGAATTATTGAGACATTTCATGCTAAGTGTCATTGTTTTCACTTCACTTCACTTGTGTATCATAAAAACACTATATCACATAAACTGCCACCGAAATTACATAATATATGGACAAATACTGTAAAATAATTAATTGAAAATGAAAACGACAATATGACAGACCAAAATCGCGCCAAGCACCCATCTAACATATCTACGTATAAAAAGATTTTTTTTATTTACCGCAGAATAATAAAACTCCTTGCAGGAGCTTGGCCTATCGCAAATAGGTGCCTCGCTGTGTACACGTTACACAAATTCTCGCGCGATAAATATCTATTGTCACGTAGTGAAGTTAAAATTTAATTTATAAAATAATCTATAGCTTATCCTTGCAGTTTCTTTTTCCTTCTTGTATATTTGTCTGTACTGTAAATTATTAGAGCAACACAAACCATTTTTTACTTTTATTAGTTGTTCTCTATAACACCATCTACTGAATTATAAAAGAAACCATGAACTAATCTAAATATCTGTTCCAATTTTTAACCGATGTAAATTACGAAGTATTTTTAAAATATTTTTTTTCAATCAATTGTGTAGAATAATTAATGCATTTTTATATAACTGTTTTTATTATCTTCACAAAACATGTTATAACGCCATCTAATGAATATAAAAAATAACAGTATAAAATAATAAAAGTCAATTTTTGATCAAGCTCAAATACCTGTTCCTAATATTTTTGGGTACTTTGGATCGAATAATAAATATATAAATTCATTCAGTTACTTGTAATATTGCCGATTTCGAACTAGGGGATTAGGTATTGCAGTTTTGTTACTGATTGGTAATAATATTATACAGTGAAATCTCCATAGTTCGAATGCGAAGGGAAAGGCTAAAAAATCGAGATACTTGAGACTTAATAGGAACTTCGAGATATGAAGATTTTAACTGTTCAAATTTCGACATAATCAAGCGCAATTTCTAAGAACATTTTTAAAACAAATTACACACATTGTACGAAGACCAAGGTTCAACGAAGACTGATTTTTAATAAAAAAAACATGTGCAATTTATACCCGGCCTTATGACTATTATAAGATAAATATGAGTTATTTCTATATTTTACAATAATTACAGAAACATTTTAAAACAACAATACATCATAACAGAAAGTCCTGCTGAATTAGTTCTTACTCCTTAGTAAATTAAAACGGAAATAAACAGACATCTACATAAAACCAATAATGGCGCACCCACTTTTCTACATTATAAAATAATGAAAATAAAGCATTGAATATAGAATAAATCAGTCTAAAACAAATTAATTTAACAAAATTATATTCGAAATAAAATATAAAGAATTTATCATAATTTATAGTCTTACACATTGTCTCAAGATTTATAAGTAAAATTAAACAGAATAATGATAATTATATATAATACATGAAACAATTTTCATGTCGAGAAGTACATCAAAATATTTTTGTATTTATTTTTACACTCATTGTAAAATAGCCTATTGTTATTATTGTTTCATTACAAATTAGTTGTAATCGACATTGCATTCGACATACGAAAGTTTGATCACAATCGAAAATACAGTTTGGGAATAGCAAACATAGTTTACATTCATGTATTACTTACATTACTGTAATATTATATTGTAAAAATATAAAAATATTTCTTGTATGTTATCGCTACTGCTTAGAAACAGTATATTTAAAATAGTAAAATTAATAAATATTTTATAAATTTAATAATAAAATTAATATAAATAAGTTGAACTGTTAAATACATTATTCTGAATTTTGTTATAAAAAATTCGTTAACAAAATTGGCCACAACACAGAAGCACACCTTTTGCCTTAAAAGACACGTATGAATGGCCGTAACAAATTATCTACGTAAGGTAATACATCTGAAACAAAAGACTATCAACAAACCTTATTTGGTGTTCATAAGGTTCATTTTCGCTTGGCATTTTTTGACCGATGGTTTGTTATGAGTGTCAAAGGGTTAATAGCGGTAATAATCACAGTCGTCATGGCAACTAGTAAACTTATCATTGGATAGCAGTCTGTTGTGTATCGTGCGTCTGTCTGTGCTTTTTTATGTATTTATTCCTTTTACTTGCGTATTTGTTCCTATATTATGTAATTTTGGGGGCCATTTTGCGTAATAAAGTTTGAATATTGTGTACAAGTGTATTGAAAATAATAACGCGAAACGCTTATTCTGAGGTGCCATGAAAACTTCGTGAAAGCTTTTAGCAAGATGAGCCACCGTTTTGATGGAGCTCAGTTGTATTAATTATATTATACAAGATTGAATCAGTATTTTTACAATTTCCACGAGATTTATTTACGCGGGACCTTAATTATTTTCTTACATTTTTTGGTAATAACAGAAAGCATAGATAATTCTTTCAAATTCAAGCACTTGCCAGTAAAACTGTACAAATTATCAGCTTTTGTTCATAATTACATAAGCCTTAATTTTTTTAACACCGAACCCTAATAATTTTATAAAAATAAAATAACCTAATAATTTCAGCCATCTACCAGTAAAAGTCCTGTCAAAATTGGTCCAGCTGTCCCGGAGATTAGTCGACAGACAGACAAAATTTTTGAAAATTGTGTATATTCATACATATTAAGTAAAAAGCTGTTATTTTAACATTACAAACAGACACTTCAATTTTATTTAATTGTATAAATTTTAACTTCACTATGGTAATCCGTCGGAAAGGAATTCTAATCATAACTAATAAATTTGATATTAGACTTACACCTACTAGTTTATAGTAGTATAATAAATTAAACAAAATTGTTTTTTTAAATAAAATAACTTCAAATTTTATCACTTTCATGATCACAGTAATATGCATATTGAGTATCGCACAAAATTCCCTCGAAACGGCGATAGAGTGGTGTGGCGTGTGCGGCTGGGGAGCGGCGCGGCGGAGCCCGATACAATCAGGGCCTTCGTCGCCAATGCACATAAATCTAGCTTTGATACATTTTGGTAAGAAGCCAACTACGGTGCATCGCATGACCCGTACCCCCACCCCGACCTCCTGCTGCGTTGTAAAATAACGGTTGATATAAACTTTGAGAAAACTTTTTGCATTCTATAGAGTTTTCTTGAAAAAGGTTCTACTCGACGGATTTTAAAATTTTGAATTCCTATAGCAAAATAACTAAAAATTAATGAAAATGTAAAATAAAATTCAAAACTTGGTTCATAAATTTAAAATATAAATTAATAAAAATAATAATAAACTACTAACTCTTGAACTATTTTTCTATCGTATTCCCTGGCAATTAGTTAGGCTATATTTGTAAATATACGATTAAAAACTATAATTAATTCACATATAAGAATGATCTAAAGGATCTAGATTCTAAAATTATGTATCGTAATATAAACTTTATTCTTTATCAGATCAACTTGGTAAAATACTTTACTTACGTTTTTTTTATGAACGGAATCCAATTCAAGATGTACTAATAAAATATTCATAACCTCATTCAACGCATTTTAATTATAGCAGAAAGTTTAACATCCCATTCGGATTATTAAAGTTCTTAACACCAAATATAAAAATTTCATAAAAGCAAGGTAATATAACCGCTGCTATCTCCTTTATTGCGTTCATAACAATCAAGCGACAATTCCAAAGTATATAACTAAAAAATTATGTGTCCGATTTCCAAAGTTCCAAAGATTTTAACTTATTTAGTATTCATTTGCACATAAAAAATAGTAGAAAGACTGAAGAATGTAGGAAATATAAAATCTAAATAGGCATAGATAAATAAGAACGATGCATCTAATTGGATGCATCTTATTTATTTAAACAAAGTCCTACAGTGTTTAATTTTTTGAAATGGGTAACTTGCAACAGTAATCTATTTTAAATTCAATTAAAAGTAAAAACTATGTCCATCCATCCATCCATCAAATAAAATTGTAATGCTTTATTTGTTTTAGGTCAGTGCTGTGGAAGAATTAGCCAATGATCGGGGTATGGAAATTTTATTCTTATGATCGATAAGTCGTCGTAATATTTGTTGTATAAATGTATGTTCCCTGAATCCTCGTCATATATCCAAACTAGGTCCAAATTGTATTTATTTAATGTCATGAGCGTGTTAAATGCTAGTCGGTTACAAGTACTTTTCCGTGGCCTCTCTTAAAGAATTCCTCAATTAAGCCGTCGGACGTTCATTACCCTTACGGAGGAACCGAATGTTAAATATGTTTTTATTTAGCCAACGGGCAAATTATCTTATAAATAAAAAAAAAAAACATCTTCTCAGTTAAATGATCGTGAAAATAAATTGATCCACAATTTTTCATTTCAGAATGGGGTGTTAAATTATGCGTTTATCATTTAGGGCTGTTTACACGCGGCATCCCGCTGGATAATATTGAAACGACTGGAGCGGTGCCAGAGGAGCAACATGCTATATCTATCCTACAAATTGTGTCATTGTATACAATATAATAATAATAGATTATGAAATAACTTAGAATGTGAAACGCTACCAGCAATGACTTCTTGACAGTCAATCATACTTGTAAGGTTTAGGTGGCGAAGATGAATAATTTCTTGCCACAGTATACTGAGGACCGAAAACTGGAATAAAAAATCGAAAATTGTACTAGGAGTTTTTTTTATTTGAAACACTAACAAGGTTTACGTTTTGTTGTACATACTATGAATAATTAAAAGATACGTGACAAATGCAACCTTAACTATAAGTGAGTAGGTGGAATTGCATTTTGTGAACAAGTTTGTACAAACCAAAAAGTTAATATCTTTAACATAAACATAACGATAGCCTGGCAACATGTAATCTTGGCGGCGTTTTATGTTATATACATAGTTTGGTTATTGTTTTCAAATTAAGTTTATTATAGAAGATAACGCGTAACATAATATATTCTGAGGTGCCAACAAAGTTCCATGGAAAGTTCGAGCAGGATGGGCCACCATTTTACTGGAGCTTGGTAACGCTGATATATGATTAAAAATACATATTACTCATATGGCATTAGCACAGATTTTGTGTACACAAATTGGCATTAACTAAGAAAAAGAAGAAGTTTAATATTTCAAAGGTTTTCTTTCATACGAAGGCAAATTAGAAATCTTTATTTGAAAAAAAAATATCTACGTAATATCGATTCTGTTCAGAGGATGGCGTATTTGAAAACAAGGTCTAAATATCATGTAAAGTATGTAGTAAGTAAATATTTAAGAATATTAAATATAAAATATTGTAAACTTCTTCCGAAGAATAAAAATTATTAAAAATATATCAACAAAAACTGGCCATTAAAAAACCGTTAACAAACTAAGAGATGCGTGATCAGACAATAAAATTCCTTAAGGAGAACAAACCAATTGATCTCAATTATGATTGCCCTCGCAAGAAATTCAAGTTAATATAACAGCTGGTTATTTATTTTATTGGTTATTCCTAATTTAATATTATGAATACTTCAGGGTATTATAATAATTTTACTAATTTTCTATTAGTCTATCTACATAAACCAATAAATAGTAGATAGATTCATTGTAAGATTTTTTAATAAACGGGTCAGTTGTTACCGTTCAAAGGCGTCTGGTGATAATATTTACCGATATAGACTTTACCGCCGGCAACCTTCTTAACTACGTTCATTCAGTGTGTACTTATCCTGCCTCTGCTTTTCTTTATTCATATTCATCATAGTTTTCTTGGTATATTACTAGCGGTTTTTTACACGGTATAGGCTCAGTGATTTGACCACATCGGTGAGATGTGGTCCAGAATGGTAAACACACTGTGCCTGGATGTACTGGTTCTCAAGTGACGATGCCGGAACACACCTATTGGTATTTGACGACAAGTTTTCAAACTTGAGGGTGGCAGATATTTAAAAGAAGTAATGAAAATTATAACACAAATATCATACTAATAGTTAGGAAATATATCATATTAGTCATATAAACACAAGAACATAAATACTACACAGATTAACGGTATTATCAGTAATCTAAATAACACACTAACAAAATATTTACATTGAATAAATGCGGTTTTGTGTTTCGAAAGCGTTTTCTAATTACTGAAATAAAAAAATACATCGAACGTTACCACATGAATAAAATTAAACATTAAAATAAAGAATTAGAATGGAACATCGCATTTACCCCAACAATTCTCAGAATGAAGACTGATGCTAAACAAAAATAACTCGTGACAAGATTCCACGAAAAGGACTCTACTGAGTCGAGCTCAAATATCATTATTTGTAACTTCAGCAATACAAAATTGTTCAATTTCGTTCCGATATCATGTTACCTAATTGAATAAGTCGATGTATTTTCTCATATAAATGGAATTGTTTGGAACATTTAAATAATACTATTTGTTTCAGAGTTACGGAGATTTGTTGATATCTGTCGTTTGGTTTGATTTTATTTTACCACTTTTGTATTGTATCAGTTTTATAAGAGGTCGGTAATGCTTGTGGTATGCAAAGAAAAAATGATCATTGCAAAAATGAATTCTTTTACGTTTGATTCAAGTTATGAACTATAATGAATATGAAATATAAATATAAAATGAATATATCATTGAAATGTAAAAAAAATTAAGTGTATTTTACTAGCAAAAGTATAAAAGTTATCTATGCTTAGAATAATATTGTAAAAAAAAAATCTTAGAAACAAAACTTGGAGGCATTTAGAATCAATGGCAGAATACATTTCTACGTATTTTAAAATGGCTGACAGATGAAAATTTGTATGAAACATCAAAACAACGAATGTTAATCAACGTTTTAATAAAATTGTCGTTTTATAAATACAAAATTATCTCATGAATTACTAGCCTTAGGACATTTTTTAAAAGGCAACGTCTCTCTGCTAGAAAGCCTAAACTTAACCTCGAAAATCGTTGAACCAATTCTTTTTTAGATCATACACCAGTTGTGTGTCCGCGGCTTCACTCGCCTATACTAACAAACAGACATCGTCTTTTATATAATGTGACTAAGTAAATGTAAAATAAGCTTAGCTATTCTACAAATATTTAAATTGTAGCGTTTGTGTTTGACCTAATATTTAGCGACTATATCGTGAAGGATGGTAAACGAGCTAACCATAGAGAAACTGACTCTCAATTATAACACTAATATTACACAAATAATGAAGTGAATTAGAAATTGTTATATGCGACTAAAATCGCCGGCATAACCAGTAATATATAATAACCATACAATTTTCTTTAATATTTCCAATTGTAGGTTTTATTGAAATAACACGTTGAATAATTTTTCTTTATTATGCAGAAATTCTTTTTAATAAATATTTTATACAAAAACTGTTTCAGTTGCATGAAAGAACACATATAGTGTACGGTGCGCAACAACTGTATCGGAAACCCGTTCTGCTGGGTACACTTATTTGACTTTATTTGTGGTGTTTGTTGCCCGCGCGGCACACGAAGTAGGGCCCGCCCGCCCGTTGTTTTGGAGCCCGTCCAACACTTTTACACAATCATTCCACTCAACTAAGCGTTGCCATAAACACAAGCCGGCGTGTATGAATTGCACAAAAAATTGAATATAATTGCCAATTTATTGTATGTGTTGTTTTTACGAATAACGAAATTTAATTTGTTAAGGTGAATATGTTACTTTTTTAATGTAATAATATTTTATCCATACTAATAAACAAAACTGAAGCGTCTGTTTGTAATGTCAAAATTTCAATTTTTTACTAAATATATATGAATACGAACATATTCCAAAAGTACAATTTTTGGCCCTTTAGGGAAGAATGATGAAAGTAAATTTTTACGATGCGCGCGCAATTTTCATGAAAAACCAACACCCTGAAGTTATCTGTCAACGCTTTAGTTTTTTTATAATTTATGTTTGTCTGTTTGTTCCCGGAAATCATCAGAACGACTGGGCCTATTTTGACGGAACTTTTTTAGTAGATAACTGAAATGACTCCGCGTAACCATAATACCTTAGTTTGTCGAAAATGATTAGGGTTACTTGTAAAAAAATGCAACTCATGAAATTGTTAATACAATCAGATTCAATTCAGTTTTATGACAAGTGTCTGAATTTATGAATTTTTTTTATTCTTAGTATCAAAAAAGTTGTAGGAAAATAATTAAGGTTCCATATAAGAGAATTACAACGCAGTGAAGAACAGTCTTTTTCATTTCATCCTAAATACTTTCTTTTTTTTTACATGGAATAGGCTCAGTGCTTTGACCACAATCTCACCTGATGTTAAGTGACGTTGTGATCCAGGATGATAAACACACTAAGCCTAGAGGTACTGTTTTTCAAGTAATGCTGCCGGAACACACCTATTAGTATTTGGTGACAGGTTTTCAAACTTGAGGGTGGTTATCTAGCTACCCAGGCGGGGGATCCTTAGAAAATACCTTTCCAATATGCTATGGTTTCCTCACGATGTTTTCCTTCACAAAAGCCCAGACCGATTTTCGAATCGGATAGGTGGGGACCGAACCTGCTTCGATTGACGCGGAATCCGGTCGCACTATCCGCTGCAGCATCATCGTTTCAATGTTAAGCGTTTAATTTAATGTGTTTAAAAACATATTCCTTTAAATGTTAAAGATTGTTAATAGTTTTTTTGTTTATCTATTAGTTATGCTGAAACTGCTGGCCAGATTCTAATTAATATTCGATATCGACTATATCATGGGATAAGCACATCTGATACTTTTTTTTCAATTATTACTAAAGTTTAATTCACGTCTAGTCAATAGACCTGGAAATAACTAGTCTCCATATAATATAAATAATTATCATAATCTCCAACTTTTACAAACTGCCTATATCCGGGCCGTGTTGTGTGGAGGAAAAACAAACAACATCCGACACCAGTAGCCGAGTTAAAATGTTATAAAATAAGAAAACAATATAAAGGTCTTGTGTATTTTAAACGATCAATCTATTAAACATAATTGTATCTAAATGATTTTTTTTTTAAAAGGCAGCAAACAGGCAAACAGCCCATCTGATTGTAGATAGTTACCTTCATTTTCATTCTATTCTAGTGTGCTAAAGAAAAAAAACAGATGTACCTACCCGGAATAGGTTGCCATTACTATAGAAACCGGTCACTAACCATCAATCACGAATGTGTGGTAAGGCAGGCAAAGCTCGTACGATGTAGAGATCTCATATTTGAGCTTATTCTACTATTACCGCAGCCTGACACAGGTAGCTGTTCAAACCAAGGTTCGTACCATTGATTTTCAGCTGAATGCTATTAGCGCTCGCTACAAAGTCCTTTAAAGCTATCAAGATTCTTCGGGGCAACAGCATTTAGACAGTTAAATAAAAAAACATACCGCGGCCAACCAACGAATAAATCAGTTACACAAAATAATTTTTGCCGGGTTCTCCGGCTGTTATGTAGAAGTTGTCTTTAATTCATTGACATGCGTATTTGAGCCTATTTATTAAGTAATTTTATTGTCGTATTGGTTTCTCTGCACAGGTGTAGTTTATTAGTAATAATTACGCAAAACATTTATTCTGAGGTATACCACAAGATTGAAAATATAACTTAACACTGACAGAGTTGTATATGTCCTTAAGAGAACGGTTAAGTTAAAATTAGAATAAGTTAGATATTATAAAAAAAATATTTAAGAAGTGCAAAATCAAAATGGTTTCAAGTCCAATTTGAAGTCCAGTGTGATGAATAATGTTCAGGAAGGAGTAATTACAGCAATTACCTATTATTAGACTGTATAGCCCTAAGTCACAAGTAATATCTATTGTACAATACACATGTTTAGATAAGTTTCAGCTCAACCATTGCAAGTGTTAGTATCGACAATAGCAGATAGTGCTATTGAATAGGTCTGTAATAAAAGCATTTCTCGACTAGGGTTGTCGCCGTCGGAACGAATTGTATAAAGGTAGGTTTACCAAGTTTGTCTTGTGTACCGGTAAAGTGTCACGTTACAACTCTTATCATTCCGACAGCGGGCTCTATATTTGAATACCAGAGTCAATAGTCCCCGGTCTTTGGTGACTAGCATTATCATTTCCATTAAGATGTGTAATGTGAAAGCAAACATATCAAGTAAATTAAACAGATAGGTATTATGTATACCTTACATTATTACTGATGTTGAATAAATTGAAAAATGGTTAGAACCTTTTGGGTGCTCTTGTTGGAATCTATTTTAAAGTGCTTTATTTTTATCTGTAACACAAAATAATTTGTCAGTTTTTTTTAAGTTTATGCTTAGGTTTGTTATATGTTTGTTTGTATTTGTGTATTTAGTTATTTTATTGGCATGCACTTAAATTTAATGAAATAATAACTTCAATGTATAATAACTTCATTGTATTAAAAGAGAGAACCATTATTTTATAACGCCCAGGTGATAAATTGTTACATGTTTGAATCAAAACAAAACACGAAACAATTAATTGAGTTAAAAATATATTTTATCTATGAGTAAAACCAAATTTGATAATTTTCTTTCAGGAATATTCTAGTGTAATACATATACGCAGTTATTCAACTCGGATAACGTAGTTAAAGACACGTCAGTCAATCTGAGGCAGGTCTGCCAGTTCGATTTACGAAGTCTCGTTTCGGCTAGGCTGCTTGTGACGCGTCGCTACATGCCCAATAAAGCTCATTTAACACTACATAAGGCAAGGAAACACTACTACGAGCAATATTGCCGAGATGTTACTTGAATTTAGTTGCCTGAATAGGTAAATGTTACATTTCAATACGCTAAAGTGTATAGTATAGAATTTATTGTTCTATATAATAATAACATAATATTTAATTTGAAACAAATTTATCTCTTATTTTGTAAGCATTGTGAAGTTTAACACAAATAATGGATATTTAGCAAATACATATGTTAAAACTATGTATTATTAGGCTTATATTCAACCTTTATAGTTGTGGACATTATATGACTTAAATAGTCCATGCCTAAATTGTTTTATGAATACTAGTTGCGGTCTGGGATAGTTAGGAACATTATTACAGATAGCACAAACTTTCAAGACATTTCATATCTTTATAAATGTATGATGCCATAACGTTCAGGCAAATCTTTAAATAACCAACTGAACCGATTTTGATTGTATTTTTTTAAATTATATTTCTTTTGATATTGCTATGTACATTGGCTATTTCTTTTTGCTAATTTAAATTAGAAAATGTTATTAAAAAAAAAGAGACTCGTAACTTAAATGAATGCTGTAACTTAAAATTCAAATATATTTTTCAAATTATTATTGAACTAGTTGTGTGGATATATTCTTCACTGCATAATATTGTTTTTAACCAATGGAAAATAATGTTTTGATTTTGCTGTCCATTGAATAGTATTTTGATCATAACTTAATGAGTCTTTTTTTTACGTAGAACCCTAATTATTTTCGAAAAATAAAAGTAGCCTAAGTTACACGCAGTTACTTTAGCTATCCGCCAAAAAAGTCCCGTCAAAATCGGTCCCGCCCTACCGGAGATTAGCCGGAACAAACAGACAAAAATTGTGTTTTTGGGTATTTATTTGTACTTAGTAAATAGTTGTTATTTTGATAATACAAACATATAAAAAGACAGTTCAATGTCATTTACTAGTATAGCATATCCTTTCTATTCATTGTTTTTATTGTTTGATTGATTCAACCGAAAGACGTCCACTGCTGGACATAGGTCTTCCCAAAAAGGAGGGAATTGCCATAATAACCACGCTTGGCAGGCGTTTGTGTTACTCAAAGGATGCTGCTGCCCATCTCCTGGTTTATCCCTTATTCGGCTTCAACGACACCCACGAGAAGGTATGGGATGATAGTATTCTTAGCCGGCAATACACGGCATTTATTGTTTTTATTTTTTATTTAATACTTTATTGTACACCAATTAAATACATATTGTACACAATATAACTATTGCATTTAGAGTACAAAGGGCGGCCTTATTGCTGCCAGCAATTCCTTCCAGGCAACCTTTGGATGGATTTGTCATAGGAAATCAGGGGGGAAATCATTACATTTTATTACATAAATGTAACCCAAGCAACGCCAGGTAGGATAGATAGTTGGGTTATATTTATGTAAATCATTCGTGGGTCCTTAACCGACGAATAGCGGTATCCGACTGGGGTACCTGGTAAGTAGGTTTATATTAAACAGTGATAAGATCAGCGGTGAGCGCTGTCAAGCCGTTCGCGTTCAGCCGACCGACCTCTCATCCATGTCAGACGGACCACACGCTGGCGGGCACCGTTTATTGTACTAGTAATCTCAGCGTGAGCATTGAACCGAATGAGATTTAGCAGTCTAAGCTCTATATTCACATAGTTAAACTTCTCGTTATGTTTTAGACTACTAAAACTTTCGACTACTAAAAAAATATTTTAGTGATGTGTAGCATTACGTTAAAGTATTAATTACTTAACCAACATTTAGGACATTTTGACCCTCATGTCAATATTAAGCAAAGCTTCCCAAACCCCCTTAGCTAGAAAAACGTTTGTTTTTACACGGAATAGGCTCAATGCTTTGACTACAATCTCACCTGATGTGAAGTAACGATGTGGTCCAGGATTGTAAATACACCAAGTCTAGAGGTACTGGTTCTCAAGTGATGCTGCCGGAACACTGCTATTGGTATTTGGCGACAGGTTTTCAAACTTGAGGTTGGTAGCTACCCAGGCGAACATTATTAGAAAATGCCCTACTATTATGCTATGGTTTCCTTACGACGTTTTCCTTCAGCGAAAGCTCAGGACAATTTTAGAGTCGGATAGGTGGGGATCGAACCCGCGTCGATTGACACGGAATCCGGCTGCACTACCCGCTGCCCCATCATCGCTTGAAACGTTAATTAATACGTAAATATTGCTTACGTAATCTCACTATACAGACTCCCCGTCCCCCGTTACATCAAAAACATAAAATTTATCAAATAGTTCGTTTCATTTTAATGGGAGAATAAAGAATCTGTAATTATTACGATATTATATGAAAAGTTACGAGTTAATTAATGTCAAATGATATTATGTTCAAACCCTAGTCTTATAATTTGCCTAATAGTATAAAAGCTAATGAATCTTTATTTGGCCTTTATCCAATGAATACATTAAATCACAGGAAACACTTTGTGTATTTGTATGTATGTAAAAAAATTGTGTAGTAAAGGTTTTGTCTTCGAACTAACGAAAATGACTAAATCAATATGAATATACATTGTTTTTATGTTAAATAGTTGAAGATTTCTTTCTTTTAATCCTAGTATGTATAACATATTGTTACGATTAAGTATGAAAAAAAAATCTGAAGAGTGAAGTCGTTCACAGGAAATTATTTCCAAAGTTACACTTATAATAAAAGGCTAACGAGACGAAATCTGTATATTGAATATATTTAAGAAAGAATACTATGCGGTGCTTCAAAATCTAACTCACAACAAAATTCGATACTTTAAAAAAAATTGGCTGTTTGTTCACTAATTTGTTCGCTAATCACGCAAGAACTACTGAACCGAATACAACAAATATTGGTAATGACATATATTGCAACCAGGAGGATTGAATTCCAAATGGGAAATGTCGCCGGCGAAGCCAGTATTGAATATAATATTTAAGCAACAACAACTAAATCATTGAAACATTCCAAATGAAATAAAAATTACCTACACAAAATATAAAGACAATAAGGTATCACTTTCATGAATATAGATATATGCACATAAATAACATACTGCGAGGGTATGCCCAATCACCATCAAACCATTAAAACTCATTCCGATAAAATGTTGTAT
Organism: Samia ricini; assembly: GCA_014132275.2. NCBI lineage: Eukaryota > Metazoa > Arthropoda > Insecta > Lepidoptera > Saturniidae > Samia > Samia ricini. The sequence goes on along the minus strand of AP028159.1, from coordinate 23,550,923 downwards.
GAATAAAATTATAATAGAGATTGTCGAGTATACTTTATGGTACGATTACACTAGTTCGTTTATAACTTAATTTAGCCAAGAGCCGAGTCGAGTCGATTACCTGAGCGCGCGGGCGCACGTTCAACCGGTTTACAGTGATCCTCTATCGCCCACCGCGGGTCATGCGATCGACCAACGAGCACCCATGCGTATTATTTTTTTGCTCGAACAGGCAGCCAGCCTCCTTTGTAAATTGGAATCTCTGAAACTCGATATTTATCTAACCGTTTACAAGCTAATATTTTATCATATTTTATGTCGTGATAGTTTAAACATTCGTGACTTTTATGTAGTGTTTAATGGTCATTTGAAAAATCGAAGCACCTTGATAATAATGTAACGCTTTTATAAATCGCCATTTTTGTAATTTACATGATTTCAAAGTATACTTCAGATAGTTTTCAGATAATTTATTTAGTTTTTTTTTACATAGGAATATCTATAATATAAAAAATAATTATGGAAACGATCTTTAGACATTACTAGAATTATATAGTACGAGTAACACCGCGCCGTCAAAGCTTGTAAGTTACGACGTCCGCGCTCCTCGCAATCAGAGTACTACAGCGAAGTTATTCGAATTTAAGACAATGTTTTCGTTTCAAACTACAAGTCTAATAATATACACATAAGTCACTGTCAAAACAAGATAACATTTTAAAACATAAGGCATGTTCTTTTTTGGGATAATTGTAATGTCATTTTTTTTTATAGTGTTACATTTATTTTCATTTCTCGATCGTTCCCATTTCCTCACAATGTTTTTACATCTTTATGTTTTTTGTTTTTTTAATATTAATTATAATTTAAAATAACTCGTTCGCTTAATTAAATATTAAAACAACTTTTTTTATTATTACGAACCAATTTCAGTATAATATCAAATTATACTTTATTATTTTAATTATTGTTTATGTAGCAACAAGCATTTCTAATACTTACTTTAATATCATAATAATTACTTTATTAATATACAACATTATTATATAGGTCGATAGCGGAATAAAAATATCTCGAAATTTTTAATATGAAGCGTATAAATATGGTAAAATTCTTTAGTGGATGCGTCAAATGGAATTCTTGCTTTACTTCCTAATGACACTGAATTTTCAGCGTCGTGCCTAAATGTCCGAGAAGAATTCAGGGCGTCTATTCAATAAATATTTGCTTAAACATTTTTTTTTAAATTGTTACAATATTCAATCGATAGACATTAATTTTTGATGAACAGAATGTTGTAATGTTTCTAACAAAAATATTTACCCTGTGGTATGTATATTGTGCTGTGCAGATTTTTACTTTATTTTTATTATTACTTTGAATGAAAAAATTATTAACTTAAACATTCCGATACAGAGTACAAAATCGCAGCGTTATCGATTTTTTACAATAAAACTTACAATAAAAGGCTAACGAGACGAAATCTGTACATTGAAGATATTTAAGAAAAAATATTATGCGGGGTTTCAAAATGGACTATAGAATTATAGACTATAGAATACATTTCGATGGATTACATTTTTTTGTCTGTTTGTTCTTTAATTTCTTCAGAGGGAGAATATAGGATAGTCTGAATTCCAAGCGGGTGAAGCCGCGAGCACAGCTAGTAATATAATATAGAGGAAAACACATAAGCGCTCATCGGCCCATCCATCCATTCAATCGAAAGACGTTCACTGCTGAACATAGGTCTCTCCCAAAGATCTTCACAATGACCTTGCGTTACCCGCATCCAGTGGATTCCCGCCACCTTCACCAGGTCGTCGGTCCACCTTTTGAGGCGGTTACGTCTGCGTCTTCCGGTACGCAGCAGCCATTCGAGAACCCATTAGTTCCTTCGGGTAATGTATAATGTAAGGATTATAAGCGTTATGATTTGTGAGTAAGGCTGGCCTTGGATGATGGTGGTCAATAATTAGACAGAATTCACAACTACAAATTTACTACCGTTCAATGGTAGGGCACAGACCTTATTGACTCTAACCTTGCTGAATATACAACATAAAAAGAAAAAAATGTTTGCCTTCACGACGTGACGATAAACGTCAAACGTCACGGCATACATGTCGGTTTACATTACATTACGGTTTCATCGGACAAAGCATACATGGAGATTTAGAAATATGTGATATTGATTCTTTTAAATGTTGATAAAATTGGTTTGGAAATTGATGGATAAAACTTTTCATCGGCTGCAATCTTTTCTTAAACATACGTATCATCAAAACATTAGAGTAAAATAATTTACTATAATTGTTTTATATAGTTATCTCGTCGAATAATATTGTATAGCTGATAGCATAAACACAATAAAGATTTGTAGTTGAAAGTTTATATTTTAAGCATCCTGTGTTAATATAATATGCTGACATTTTTAGTGTGAAGGTCGCGGGAATCCGCTGGATGCGGGTGGCGCAAGAAAAGTCGTCATGGAGATCTTTAGGGAAGACCTATGTCCAGCAGTGGACGTAAAGACGTCCAAAAGTGGTTAAATGGATGGATGGATTATAATAGAATTTGTTTTATTATTATATGAAATAATATTATTACTATACTAGCTACGTGCACGCGGCTCCGCCGCATTTTATAGATACTTCACTATGTAATATAGTTTTCAAATAATGTGTTAATGTTGAATCGTGTCCATTGAATCGTTTATGTTCAGAAATTTCATCAACTTATTTTTGGTACTAACAGAAAGCAAAATATTTCTCACAATTTCAAAGACCTGGCAATGAAATTGTACAATGAATCGGATTTTATTCATAATTTTAGAGTTTTAATTTATTTACGCAGAATCCTAAGTTTTTTAGAAAAATACTCGTAGCTAAACTACGCGGAGTAAAATCAGCTATCTACCAAAACAGGTCCCGTCAAAGTCGGTCCAGCCATTCCGGAGATTAGGCGGAACAAACAGACAGGCAACAATTTTAAAAATTGTGATTTCAGTTAAACTTCATATGTATTTAGTAAAAAGTTGTTATTTTGATATTACAAACAGATAATTCAATTTTATATATATAACTAATCTTATTATGTAGAAATTAATAGAATATATAAATAAGCGACTATACAATTTCTATGACAAATGTCGAATATCGACTTCAAAAAGTAAATAGTTTTTGAAAAAAAAAAAGTTAAATATACAAAAGATATTTAGGTGCTAAGGTACTCTAACACTGCTAATAATTATGATACAACTACAATCAATTAATTATATATTATACGTCTAAATATATAATATAGATAATATAACATGTAGAAAATGTAAAGAAATAAAATAAAACAAATACTCAAGGAATATTTGACTTATTTGTCACTATTATATTATAAGTTATAAATTATTTAATTGTGTCACTTAGTGATGTAGAATGCGTAATGTAGATTGTAGTTCCATTGATAGTTCAAAAATAATTATTGTCTATATGTTTAATAATAATAATATAGAAAACCACTCACATACAGAAATGTACAATTGTTATCATTTTATACACGACCGTCTAATAGTCAGAACTTGTTACAAGGATGAGTAAATATTTATACTAACATTATAACAGCGAGCATATCTATGTGCCCTAAATTTCTTTCATATGCATCTTACGTAGGAAAATGAACTTAATGTATCTAAGGATTAAAGTGATAAAATAATATCCAATTGACTCACCTCTATGATGCCTCACACGATGATGTGATACGGGGCGGCAGCAAGGCTGTTCCTGGTACGCAGTCCAGGAGTCAGCCAATGCCGCCGCTAACACAACCCACAAAACCCCAGCAGTCCATTGCCCGTCGCCACCCATTCTGCTTTACAGTTCAACCTATCCACGTACATCCACGCCGCATTCAGGATCCGACTACACCGTAACGCTAACAACCTATCTCTATTGACGCTTACACTAAATCAATCCAAGCAGAACTACTGTTAAGATTTAAAATCAACATACGATCCCGGAAAACTCGAACAATGTTCATCTGTTTACAATACTCGAAACCGAATCTAAAAGGTAAGATTACGGCTCCATCAAAAAAAAAATCAAAACCGGCATTGTGCTTAATCACTGCAAATGATACAAAATAACTTGTAACAAGTATTAATTAATATGTTCTTGAATGTTTATTCGCGCATCCGAATGAATTATTACTTTTCAAAGAAGTACAGCACGACTATCGCAACGTCACGTTGTTGTAGGGGACGACGTACATGACGTGTACCGCCGACATCGCAACGAAGAGAACTAAAACTGACTCGCTTCGGTGTTCGGTCGGTGAATCGTACCGGCCCCGGCTGGAATCGGTACATGCGAGACAACAGCTCCATCGAAGCTTGTAGCCGCCTCTGCTTCCTGGCTCGTGCGAGACAAAGACGGTGCCACATTCGAAACGACTCTATTGCAAAAGCTCCAAAGAAGCGAGCTAGACTGTCTTTGCTTAAAGAAAAGTTCAAAGTTAAAAAGTTTTGATAATTCTGCCGATCTCTCGTATCCCTGTGGCGGGATTGGTCTACGCACTGACCCTCGTTCTTGTTACGAATATATTATAACGAAGGGGATACTTACTATTTTACTTAATTTATGTTAGGATACGCACGAAAAATTTTTATGTTTATAGACACGCGAAAGGAAGTCGGTCGTTTATTTTTTGTACTACATTTATTAATAAGTAGTTTAACATCTATGAGTCACGACAGTTAATACTGCATGTCATAAATAACGAATAAAATTATAAATAAGTAATCAAAATGTCATCGGCATCGGCGGGTTGCCTAATTTCTATAATTAGCAAGAAAATGAAGTGAAACATGTTCCTACGTTGTCGCTGAGAGAATTTAATCATGATTCACTGGAATAGTATTTACTATAAGGTTTGTTTCACTATTTCTCCAAAATGACTATCGCCAACAGTATTCATAACTTATTCTTTTTGACCGTTTAAGGTATTGTAATTAAATTTTACTCCAATTTTTTTAATTTATGCTCATTTTAGTTAATTTAATTTTTTGTAGAACTAACTAACTGATATATAAATATAACTAAACAAAGAATAGAGCATTATACTTTAGCACGAAATTGTTAGACCAATTCAAAAAGTGCACAATTATCATAATGCAATTTTTTTATGACTATCGTGTAAATACGATAACGTGTTCGATGTTGTAACGGTTATTAAATGAACGAATAAATCAAACTATAATAAACTTCTCTAATAATACAGAAGAAATGGGATGGAAATTTCGAACTTTGTTTTATTTCGCTAACAATAAATGAATCAAATAAGTTAATAAAGCAAATTGATTATAGCCTGAATATAGTTTAAGTCCACTCAATAACTGACAGGGGTTATAAGTTTTCAGACAACTTAATATTATAACTGTTTATTAAGTTTAACTTTTAGTTGACCGTGATTAGGGGTAACAGGGCTTTATCAATTACTCAACCTCTGCGGAAAGCAACCCTCGGCTTGGGCAGCGAGCTTCGACTCGCCTTTAATTAATCTTAAATAACTTAATTATGACACGAGCTCTTTACTTCAATATAATTTAGTGAGTGGTTAAATTAGTTTATATATGTGGGTAAATAAGTATATAAAATAGTAAAGATATTATATTTCAATATTAACATTTAGTTTATTTCGCTTTCATTTGAAATTATTTCGTAACGAAGTCTTACCACTTTCTATTTTACGTAACCTGCAGCTTTTACAATAAATAATTTATATGCTTATGTTTTAGTAATCTATACACACACATTTATATGGGGTATATTAATTACTACAAGAATATTCAAAAGTAAAAAAAAAAAATCATAAAGTAACATCTGATTTCTGTTATTAATTAGGGTCGAGATAGGAAGATAATTAAGCTTACCTTATTAGACTTACTTAATATTTATCGAATGAATAGAATTATTCAAATTTACGTTTGTATTTGTAATACTTGATACTAAATTAAATTTATGCTAAAGAAGATTTCGTATTCAGCTGGTAGCACATTCATAAAACGAACGTAGATATCTTAAACGTCGCCGCCCCATTTTCATCAGTTCTTCAAGTTTTTCAATAAAAACTTTCAAAGGCGTCTGATTTACATACGGTGTGGATTCATTTATTCTCCAAAAAGATTTTTCACGTTAAAGTGAAGAAGGTTTTCTGTGTCCATTAGAGACGTCAGGCCGTAGTACTTCAGCAATAGCTTCCATCGAAACGGAATATCTACAGCGTTGGCCCATCAAATACTCCAATCATAATATTACACAGGTAATTTTTGGGTTCCGTAACAGCACACAGTTTTTTTATTACTTAAGTTTCTTTTGAATTTATTTTATTTTGCCATTATTCGAATTATCAATATTGTGTGCAAATTAAATTGTTATAATCTATCACATTATAATTTTTCATACAATATTTTTTGAAATAACATAGATCAGTTGTTTAATTCTTGAAAAGTATAGTTGTTTAATTTATTAAAACAATAGACCAAGTGAACAATATAAAGTTATAAAATATAAACATCGAGTTATGTACATATGTTTTTGATATATGCACTCATAGTGCAAGAACAGTACCGATTAGCTTGGCAGTAAATTTAATCACTATATCAAATAGGTTTCAATGTCCAAGTAATGTAATAACAGGTGGATTATTACCTAACCGATAGTGATGTCTGAAAATGATAACCTCTCTGTGCTTCCGCTAAAACCGTTTATTATTTGTATAATTTATACATATAAAAAAAAATAAGTTTCTTGTCGGCTCTTCTAGACTGTGTTGTTTTGATATTATGGATAAACTCTATACTCCTTTTATGTTATTTATTTTTCTTGTTTATCACAACAAAATGACATAGTAACAATATCAGAAATTGATTTTAAGCCCAAACAGCTTTACAGGTTCAAGTTATGGGAGCCGTTGGTTACTTTAAAAAATGTGGACAATAACTATTTCACAAAATAAAAATGTACCTAGATCGTTGTATTTTATTTGTGTGTTTACTAAAGGGATGATGACTAGTTATTTTAAAATATCAGCAAAAAACAGACCATAAATACGACCATAATAAAACTGAACAGAAATAAAGAACTAAACATTTTAAATTTATCCTAAGAGAGACAGCGATCTATATTAGGTTGTAACGTCAATACTAAAGTTTTCGTACCAGTTAACGATCTAGGTAATTATTAGTTTGGTCTAACAATTATTATCCACATTTTTTAAAGTAACCAACGGCTTCTATAACCTGAATCTGTAAGGCTGTTTGGACTTAAAATCAATTTCTAATATTCTTTCTATGTCATTCTGTTGTGATATAAACAAGAAAAATAAATAACATAAAAGGAGTGTAGAGTTTAACCATAATATCTAATTGTGCAGTCATCTGTATGACAGTAGAGGCCAGGAAGGAAGGATAATTAATGAACTTGGCATGTGACCTTGTCACTATTAATCTTTACATCCGTAAATAATATCTGAGATTATTACATAACATGTATTATCCAAAGATTTTACGAAACCAGAGCATAGTAATCTGTTATTTATAAATCTTCAGTGACATATTACTTACAAATACATATAGTTTTAAAAGATAATATGAGTGAGATGAGATATGAGAATTATATACATTTATAATATTTTAGGTAACATTACTTCTACGGATTAACTTAATTCGATTGAGGTCAGAGTAGACTGGCGTTCCGCTGTGCCACTGTCAACTTCTTCTGGTTAAAGAGAAATATTCATAGAATACAAGAGTTAACTTATTCTGATCACTGTATTCGACGATGAAGGTAGTTCATTTCACGAATGCTACAACTATTCAATTTACAATTACGGAAACACCGATGTTAATGCTGCTACATATTCTTTACTAAATGTGTAATTGATAAAGCGTACAGGCCATCAGGTCATTCCATGCCATTCCAGAGAACAAATGTTTTACTGAGTTCTAAAATCATTACTATTATTTTGTTTCATGTGCAGTATAAAAACTGTAGGTAATAAAGTGATTAGACATTAAATGATTGGGATTGGTATTTTGTTCCTTAAATAGAGTGCAAAAAACCTCATCCTGACTTGCAAAATTTTTATTAATTTTTAATTCATTGCTATAAATCAGTTCTTAGTTTAAGATTTGTTAAATGTATTTTTTTATGTAAGAATTTAAAAACCTATATCTTCATTTAAGAAACTATTTACTTATAAAATGTCTTTCAATTCCTTTATCGACTTGCCACAATTTTAGTAAAAATATATAATACTGCAAAAATATAAACACGAGTGCTTAGAAATGAAAAGAAACTGGAAAGTGGTCGTATTCATTAAGTGAGTACTTTAAAAGCTCATTAATGAGTCAAATGTTCGCTATTCAGACGCAGGCTCTAAACAATTGCCGCCGACGATTCATCATCATTTAATGTGCTATTGTTATCTTCCCAATTATATTTAAAAATTAGTTTTTGCAACGAAATGTCAATTAAAATCTCTATTCGCATTATCCGTACAAATTAAAATCAAAATTCCTTATATTGCTGCTTATTATAAAGTAGGTATCGCATATATTGTGTGATTCTAAACTCAACCAACAATATTTTTGTGATATCTTTTACCTGACGAAAAATAAGTATACAATTAATACAATTTTTGATAATTTTCTTATAAACGCGTATATTTCTGAATAGGAATTAGTGTCTACATAAAAGATATCTTTAACAAAAGACAACTTTTAGAATAATATTGCAGAGAGGCGTCGTGCTCACGGTTAACAATATTTACATGACTAATGGCTCGCAATTTTACATAAAAGTGCAAAAGCGAGTGAACTTAGGCACACACCAGCGAAGTGGTCCAATTTGCATGTTTTATGCAAACGGCGAGTGATGCGGCCGCGGACACTGCGGGCGCATACATGCACTTTTGCAATTTTTATATACTATTCCCACAAATCGGACACCGTCGATTTTTACGAGGAACTGTGTGTCATGTGTTTACTAGTTCCTTTTTATAGTTTTATTCTTTGTAATAAAATGCTGAAATTTGGTTGTACATACATTTACTTTTACTACAAATTATAAAGTGTGCCTTTTAAAAATTGTAACTTTCAATGAGAAGTAAAATATGTTTTTTTTTCATTGTAAAGTGTATATGAAAGATAATTTTGATTTTTTTTTAAAGAGAATTTTGTTGAATAGCTATATTTCAACACTATTATTATATAAAAAATGTAGGGATCTAAAAAATAAGGCTATAATAGCGAGGAATAGTCACGACGCGCAACAACGATTTGACCATAAATATCTAAGAAAGGAACAGGAACTTCTACACAAAGATTTTTATAATACAAATTCTGTGTATGAAGTTAAACAACGGTAAACACATTTTTATCTGTAATAAGGTGATTTGTTGTAAGGTGACTTATAGTAAAGCTACTCGTTCACCTAGATAAATCTTAGTTTCCATCCATTCAACCGAAAGACGTCCACTGCTGGACATAGGTTAACTAGCCTCAAGCTGGCCGATTTCAATATGCGATCAAAATGTGGTTTACTTACTGAAATCCGAAATTTCAATCTTTTTTTTCTGCCAAATCAGTGTCAGTGCGCACTCAGAAATATATTAATTAGTCTATAAGCGTCATTACATAGGTACTAGGTAGGTATATTTTCATTCTGTAATATAGTTTTTAAATTTGTTTTATACGGAAGCTGAATTATTTTCTAACTATTTTTATTATTAACATTAAGCAAAGATATTTTTAACAAATTCAAATATCTTGCAGTAAAACTGTACATTGAACCGTATTTCATTCACTATTTCATGAGTTTTCATTTTTATTGGCGGAACTCTAATTCCATCCATCCCACCAACCGAAAGACATCCACTGCTGGACATAGGTATCCCTCAAAGATCTTCCCGACGACCGGCTTTGCGCCACCCCCATCCAGCGGATAATTACTCTATACTAATTAATCTATACTAAATGTTCTTTGTCTTAGAATCTAGAATCATTCTTACCGTTCATTTGCATATCACACAGTATTTTATGTGAATCCAAAGAATCAAAATCTATAGACATTTGTACATTTTTTTTTTGTCATTGATCGCGCATATTTACGTTTAATGCATAATTAAATTCTCATTAGAAATAGCTCGCAGGCCCCGTCCGTCGCGCTCCCGCAGCCGTCCGCCGCGCTCCTGCAACCATCCGTTGCGCTTTCCCAACGCGTCCGCAAGCCGGTCGCGAATATTAACGCTCCGGAGCGTCCGCGTCCGCGCTCTCCGCCCGCGTCGTTCGCAGATAGGGAGTCCGTTAACTCTGAATGTAGGTCGCGTTCGAGATCCCCATACCGTCCGCCTTCAGCGGACATTATTAATGTTCCGACGGGGAACAGCTTCTCCCCGCTATCGCCCATAAACCAGGCAGACAGGCGTCCGAGCCTCATGCCTAGGTTCGCCGAGCCCTCCGTCCAGTCGTCCGGGTCAGACTCTGACGATATGGACGTCGAGTTTCCCCCGCTGGGGGGTGATGAGTTCATCACCCCAAGGCGAAAAAAAAAAAACAAGCGGAAGGCGGCGGCTTCTCCGCCGCTTTCGCCGCCAGCCTCCACCCCCAAGATCCTCGCGGTAGAGGACACACCCCAGCAGCCTACGCCGCTGCCCGTCGTCGCGCCGACAACACCGGCGCCGCCCAAACCCGCGACCGAACACTCTCAGGCTCAGCCTAAGAAGGTTCGCCCGCCTCCTCCCGTCACGATCCAGGACAAAGCGTCCTGGACTAAGATCTCGGCGGTTCTCGCGAGCCGCCACATCCACTTCACCACCGCGACAAGCGTTCGCGATGGTATTCTTGTCAAGGTCCAGACCGTGGAGACCTTCCGCGCCCTGACCAAATTCCTCCGCGAAGCGAAGTACGCATTTTACACTTACGCTCTCGAGGAGGAGAAATCCCTGCGCGTCGTCATGCGAAGAGTTCCGAAGGAACTCTCGTGCGACGAGATAACCGCCTCCCTTAGGGAACAAAACCTGCCCGTAATTGAGGTACATCGTATGTACTCTCAAAACGACAGGCAGAAACCATTCAACATGGTTCTCGTCTCCCTCTCCGCCACAGAAGAGGGTAAGAAGGTCTTCGGCCTTGAGACCCTCTGTGGCCTGTCCCGGATCTCTGTAGAGATCCCCCACAAGAAGTCTTACCCCACGCAGTGTCACCGCTGCCAGGGGTACGGGCACAGTTCTCGGAGCTGCTTTATGGCTCCGAGATGTGTCAAGTGCCTCGGGGATCACCTGACCCCCGACTGTCCCCGTCCAAAGGACACCACCGACCCCCCCAGCTGCGTTCTATGCAGACAAGAGGGTCACCCCGCCAACTATCGCGGGTGCCCGTGCGCACCCAAGATAAAGCGCAACCACCCCAGACAGGGCGGTAGGTACGTTCCTCAGAGGAACACCGCCCCCCTCCTCCTTCAGCCTCAAGTGCCACCAATGACACCGAGGACGTTCCCGTGCCTTCCAGGCAAGTCGGCAAGGCCTTCCGCGGTGCCAACAGGTCAACCTGCCTCTCGGCCCGCTGCTCCTCTGGCTCCGTGGGCCCCCAGGCCCCAAGCTAAGACGCAGCCGCGCCTGGCTACCTCTCAGGCCCCTCAGGCCCACCCCACCGGCCTAGACCGGGTTCTCTTCCTCCTGCGCGTCCACGACGTGCAGGATGTCGTCGCGTTCAACGCTCTGTTGAACAGCGGCGCCGGAAACGCCGAGTTAGACGCTATAACTCGGTTTCCCGCCATCGCCATGACCCTCCAAGGGCTGGCACGCGCTTCCCAACACCCGTAAGCGATGGATAAGACCAAGCCGTACGGACTCTCTCTTTCCTTTTTTAACGCTCGGAAACTAGCTCCGCAGCGTGATTTAGTAGCTAACTTTCTCCGCGATCGTCAAATAGACGTATTTCTCGTCCAGGAGACCCTTTTGAAACCAGCTGATCGCAATCCCGGGATTGCGAATTACAAAATAGTCAGGAATGATAGGACCCCTCAAAGGGGCGGTGGTACCCTTATTTATTATAAACGGTCACTTTATTGCTCGCCGTTGCAAGCTCCGGAACTTACCAATATGGAAGTTTCGGTATGTAGAATAGGTATAACTGGCCATCCGTCAGTCGTACTCGTGTCTGCATACCTGTCCCCCAACAAACAACCCCTAAAGTCAGACCTAAGGAAACTTTTCGCCTTAGGTGACTCAGTTATTATCGCCGGTGATCTCAATTGCGGGCACACATTCTGGAACAGCTCATGTGACACCCCCCATGGGGTGAAACTCATGCGCTTAGTACAGAAGCTCGACTTTGAGGTCATCGCGCCCTCAGAGCCCACCCACTTTCAACCGAACTGCCGCCCGTCAGTTCTAGACGTCGCCTTGTTAAAAGGAGTCTCGCTTCCTGTGCGTCTCATACAAGTCGTACACGAACTGGACTCCGACCACCGCCCAGTAGTATTATTGTTAGGTCACACGGATGACTCTAATTCTAGCCCGCCAGTTGTAAAAGTCGCTGACTATTACAAACTCGGCCGTTACCTAAAGGACCATCAGTCCACCCCCTCTCTCGCTAGGATCCCAGATGTTCTGGATACGTCTGCGGACGCGGACCTCGCGATCGATGCTCTGGTCGAGCACCTCAAGATCGGCATCGAGGAGACCTCGAAAGAGGTGCAAGCGGCGAACGATCGCCGCTTCGTACTCCCCGATGACGTGAGAGCTCTGCTCACTCAGAAAAAACGCCGCGACCCGCGCCCACGACACGTATCCGACTGAGGAAAATCGTGCGCGCTTACGTTCTTTGCGTAGAGCGGTGAAAGACCGCATAGATCAGATCCGAAATGATAGGTGGGACAGACTCCTAGGAGAGCTGAAACCTTCCCACCTCGCGTACTGGAAGCTCGCACGATCCATGAAGATGGACCGTACCATCGCTAGCATGGCCCCCCTGGACAGAAATACGCAGGGTCTTCAACCCGCATTTGACGATATCGAAAAAGCCGAGTGCTTAGCCGATAGCCTCGAGCAACAATGCGCCCCTGTAACCGACAACATTGATGTCGCACACATCTCTGTTGTAGAATCCTCAGTGAAGGATCTAGTCGCTCTTACTCCGGTTGTCCCCCTCTCACCTGTCACCTGTGATGAGGTCGCGATCGCCATCAAGGGCCTTAAGCCCAGAAAGTCCCCCGGTCCTGACGGAATCAGGAACGAAGTTATCAAACTTCTTCCTCCGTTTCTAATCGCGTTGCTGGTCTGCATTTTCAATGCGGCCATCAAGAACCTCCACTTTCCAGCCGCCTGGAAAGCAGCAATAGTAATAGGGATACACAAACCTGGCAAAGACGCCAGGCTACCAGATAGTTACCGTCCCATCAGCCTTCTCAACACGCTGGGAAAACTCTACGAGCGGATCCTTATGAACCGTCTCATAGAGGTGATAGAGGACAAAAATCTCTTGCCGCCCCAGCAGTTTGGTTTCCGAGCCAGACACTCCTGTGCGCACCAAGTACACCGCCTCACGGAGTACGTACTCTCAAATTTCAATCACCCCAAGTATAATAAACCCTGGCACACGCTCGCAGTCTTCTTCGACGTGGCCAAAGCATTCGACAAGGTCTGGCACACAGGCCTCGTCTACAAACTCACTAGATTAGGTATCCCGGACACTCTAGTTAGAATCTTACAAGAATATCTCACCGATCGTAGTTTCCGCTATAGAGTAGAGAACGCTCTCTCTATGGCGCATCCTATACGCGCAGGAGTCCCCCAAGGTTCCATTCTGGCACCTGTCCTCTTCAATCTCTACTTAGCAGACCTCCCTGATCTCGGAAGAGTTCAACTAGGTCTATACGCGGACGACACCGTCATCTACTACGCCCACCGTATGACATATCTCATACGGGAACACGTACAAAGAGCGGTCGACGACCTCAGCTCTTGGTACTCCAAGTGGCGTATCGCGATCAACCCGAGCAAGAGCACCGCGATACTATTTACCAGAGACCGTAAGGTTAAGAAAAATCCCCCCAGGCCCGTCCAGTACTCAGGCACTGTCATCCCCTACAGCACCGAAGTCAGGTACTTAGGAGTCCAATTAGACGACCAACTCTATTTCAAAGCCCACATAGAGAAAATCAGGCGCCAGACCTCCTTGGTGCTAGGCCGTCTCTACCCGCTCTACAACACCAAGAGCAAAATGGCTCTCCGCCATAAAGTTACCCTGTACAAGATGGTGATCAGACCCATCATCACGTACTGCGCACCTGTCTTCGGTCACATCTCTAACGAACAGATGCTAACCTTACAAAAGATTCAGAATCGTTTTATAAGGATAGCAGCAGATGTCTATCGGTTTCAGAGAAATGTGGACTTACACAGAGATCTGAACCTGCCCTCTATTAAGTCCGTCTTTAAAACCCAGTGTCGTGCCTTCTTCGAACGCGCAGAGACACACCCGAACCCACTCATAGTACGAGCCGTCTCGTACACACCAGTCCGTTCCGCCGTCCGAAAGCGGCAACGTCCGTCGCAAAAACGTCAGTCAGTTCCGCCGTCCGAAAGCGGCAACGTCCGTCGCACACGTCAGTCAGTCCCGCCGCCCGAAAGCGGCAACGTCCGTCGCACACGTCAGTCAGTTCCGCCGACCGAAACCTGCGACGTCCGCGTAATATACTAACCGACCGCGATGATAGCATCACGCGCGCGAATAGGCGGTTTCCTCATGTTCCTCGCACATTTGCGTGTCAGCGCCCACGCCCGCGTAACCGCCGTTCCCGCCGCCGGGGACAGGCGGCTAACTTTGCTCCCGCACACACTCCGGGTCCCCCTCAGGCGGCGACCCAAGACGTATCTCGTTCCCCAACTGGGGAGACTCTTGACGTCGCCGCCAGCGCGATACAGTAACACTGTCCACGCATTGAGCAATTACACGCACAACACTCCATACACACTCATGCATAACATGCAGGTACATAGGTCCTGTAAGGAACCTTTTTTTTTTCTTTTTCTTTTTTATGTAAATAAAGAATAAAATAAAAAATGTAGGGTTTAGCTAGGATAAAAATTCCGCGGGAGTTTTCATACTCAGGTAGCGGCCAAGCCGAGGTTCGAACCCTTGAGCTAGCTACCTTTTGCGGCTGAGTGCCTTCAGCACTCGCCCACAAAGTTCGGTGAAGCTGTAAAGGCCCTTCCGGTCAACAGCATTAGCTAGGTAGGAAACAAAACAAAAAAAAAATTCTCATTAAATTTGCACTAATAAATGTTAGATATCTAAAACGCTGTAAACTCTAAACAACAAACTTTTATACAGAGAAACCATCGCTTGGATACAGCACTAGCTAAATTGCATTGTTCGTTTTATTGCAAGTGCGGATGGCGTGGCTCTCGCCAGAATTATTTACTATGTAACAGCACATGCACTTTATTTCATCCAACGATTTTAACTATTGAGATCTTTATTTTATTTGGAACAAGCCCGATGTGTGATATGCAATAAATTATTTTTACAGTTTTACGTGCAAATAATTGAATACATTGGATTGGTGGGTAGATTCAAATTTACCGACTGTAAATAAATTAGATAGAATATAAAATAAACGGAAAACGTCTATTGGAATATTTATTTCAGAAAATGAAATACTGAAATATCAATAAAGGGGCCGTTCATGAATTACGTAAGCAATATTTTAGAAATATAAATTCTATGAACAGATGCTCTTATTATTTAGGACTTACTACGTTTCTATATATTGAAAGTATATAAAGATAGATAAATTGTAATAGATTAGTGTATATAAGAAGTAAAAACGGGCCATTCAAGTATTCCATCCATTCAACCGAAAGACGTCCACTGCTTGGCATAGGTTACACCCAAAGGATCTCCACAACGACCGGTCTTGCGCCTCCCGCGACCTTCAGCAGGTCGTCGGTCTTTTTTATGGGGTTAGGGGGGGGGGCTACCCACGCTGGGTCTTCTGGCACGCAGCAGCCATTCGAGAGGTAGATAGCTAAAGTTACTCCACGTAGCTTAACGTACTTCTGATTTTCGAAAATCATTAAAGTTCCGCGTAAAAAAATTAAAATTCATGAAATCGTGAATAAAATCCGCTTCAATGTACAGTTTTACTAGCAAATGTTTGAATTTGTGAGAAGTATCTTTGTTTTCTGTTAGTACTTAAATAATTTCAAGAAAATTATTAGGGTTCCGTGTAAAAATAAATAAAAACACGAAATTATAAACAAAATACGATACAATGGACAGCACCATCAAAACACTATTTCTCAATGATTATTTAAAAATTATATGACGCAGTGATGAATATATTAAAAGCGGGCGCAACAGCGGGCTAGTCCACACAGTACAATTAAACACAATCTAATTCCATATTTAGTTCACTCCAACTGGAACTCTTTGGTCTCCTAAAATACTACAGAGCGTTCCGTTTAATCCGTATTTCTTTTGTATCGTATGTAGGGACAATAGTGCACCGATTGCAGTCTTCTTTTAGGTATTTTTATTTTCAACTATTACGCCATTGTCGACAGAATTGTATCAATACGAAGCGATGTATCGAAGGAACGTTTCGGACTCGTTTAAAAAAAAACAGACAATTCTTTAATTGGTACTACTGCAAGAAAGAATTTTATTTTATTTGTTAATTTTAACGCTACTACTTTAAATGTTAATTACACCCCACTTTGTCTTTTGATAGATTTAACAATTGTATTAATAACTTCTTTTTTTTAATGACATAATTATACTATTTTAAATTGGAATTAAACGACAGCCTTAATAAAAGTCTTCTTCCGTTTAGTTTCTGGCAATCTCTGACATATATATACAATTATAAATATATCTTATGGACAGATTTTGGTGTATATTTAGTAAAATTTGGTAATACAGGAAACAAGTTGTGAGGACAGTAGTAACTAACATCTTCAAAACATTATTACCGACATGTTTTCTTGTGACACTAATTGTTTCTACATTTGTCCTTCATTACAGTGCAAATTTAACAATAATAAGATTGAATAACGTTTTTTTTTTAATATCTTATGTCGCTTGTTTAAATCAAGTATTAATAGGGGTGTACGCTTTGCTTCGGGAGGGGCGGGAGTAAGAGTTTTGGTAACAATTTCTTATAAGGACGAAGGGATGGGGGGTTAAAACATGTCCAAAATTTTCCTTCACAACGAACACGAACAAGTAACACTTGAGCAACTCCCTTAAATAATAAAGATTAGTAAGATGATAAAATAATCATTAATATGAATTAATGATATCAAGCGTTGAAAATTAAATAAAGGCAACTAAATGAAGT
The DNA here is from genome assembly GCA_014132275.2 of Samia ricini. Classification (NCBI taxonomy): domain Eukaryota; kingdom Metazoa; phylum Arthropoda; class Insecta; order Lepidoptera; family Saturniidae; genus Samia; species Samia ricini. The sequence continues at coordinate 23,533,545 of AP028159.1, read as the reverse complement.
TCTGAAACTGATATGTCTACTTGAATAAATTTGAATTCATTTGCAAAAAAAATCCGATCAAAGTTTTAATAGAGTTTTCGTTAACTTGGACAAGTGTCAGTTCACCATACCCCTGGATATTTTATTCACGTGAAAATTTTTCTTTGGAGATGATTATATTTTTTTACCAAAGCTTTACGTAAACTAACGTTAGGAACACAATATCCTATTCGTCAAATCATTATAGCTGAAAGCTATAAAAACATGATTACATATTATTGATCATTACCCATTATTTAACTTATAACACTATACTGTATATTAGATATAGTCAAAAGAAAGGAATTATCACAAACTAAAAACACAAAACCGGATAACACTTATTTTTTTATTTCAAAACATTATTTTAAAGAATGGCATCACATATATTTTTCCCATTAATAATCGTTTATCAATCAATTTCCAGATTTTTAAACGTTCCTTCCATATTTGGGAAAAATGAACTCATGCCCTTTGGCTGACCCGGTCGTTTCGTTTCGTCCACTCTTTTCTTAGATTCTTCTATGAAAAAGCTCTCGTTTGCTTTTAATTTCTTCCAGATTTCTTCTGAAATTTAAATTTAATAAACTTTAACAATTTAGATAACAGGTAAGTATTCAAAATGAAGCTAATAGATGCAAACACGAAAACAATATATTACTGGTCATTTTTTATAAAATTAAATAGGGTGACAAGTGTGATACTAAGTTCTTTTTTTTTATTATTTATACCTATGATACTGAAGTTAATTCTTTTTGTTTTAGCGATCTCAGGGAATCTATTATTTTATTAACAGGCAATATTTAATAAAAACCTTTTTGGTAATATTCCGACCTAATAGTGAATTTTTAATTTCGGGAATTATAATTTTTAACTCATTGTATTTACTCGAGTAAAGTAATATCAAATATATAAAACTATTCTTGTTGCATAATAAACTTGAGTCACTTAATCTATATAAATAAGAAGAAAATGGAGGTCCTTTGATGCACCATCACCTCAAAAGTACTGAACGTATCGAGATGCGGCTACAACTATTCGACGCGGAATTTTTCATAGATTATTTCATCGTCCCTATCTTATTTTTCTTTTTCGATTTACTCTATGTACATTTTTCCGCTAATAAAAACAAAAGACTTATTTTTCTTCGTTCATTTGTTTCTTTAAGGTACATAGTGAAGAATATACGCAGCTGGAAGCGCGGGCACCAGCTAGTTGTAATATATCTTCAAAATCCTTTGGTTAAATTTAAAAACGGTATCCAAACATATGAAAAATGAAACAGAATTAATATTTTATATTTTGGTAGAGTTACCTCTTAATGTGACGCTGTCTTTATACGTTCCTCCTGCGTCTTTTGGTAAAGCTGTTTTAGGTAAGTATTCTTCCAAAGTATTAGCACAACTTTGGTGAATTTTGACAATATCCAACATTTCATTTTTCATAAACGGCCTGATCATAGATAATAATTTATCTACATAACTTGAAGCATTAATGAAATGAAATTCTTTCAAACGAGCGAACATGGCTTCCTAAAATATAAAAAAAGATCAGTTTTTCTATCATAACATTTTATTTAATTTATTAATTAAAAATAAAAACTAGACAGCCATGCAGACTGGTCACAAAAGTAAAAACTCGACACTTTGGTAAAACTGTTTCTTAATATTGAAATATAATAATTTGTTAATTGAAATTATTAACATAACCTAACATATAATATATATCTGTTTTTTTCATATTCATAATCAAAACACACGATAGACTGCGATAGACGCGAATCTAAATTTTCCCCCACCGAGAATCGCTCAACGCTGCTAAAGAAGTTTTAAATTCAAAAATATTTATTTAATTATTTAGGCTTAATTATAGTTCGTTTGCCGATAATCAAAGGTAGACGAATATGTAAAAGAACTGAACTGAATTTAAATCACTAGAAAAAAGAATGAGTTAGCATATTTATGTTATAATTAATATTGACTAAAGACTGAAAATAAATTTCTTAATATTTTACCTGTATAAAGAAAAAGAATTGTTGTGCTACATTCAGATCGAGACGGGATATATGTCCAAGAGTTACTTTATTCATGTTCAATATAACGATAATCCCGGGTACGGTTCCTTCCTCGTATTGCATTAAGTCAAATATCATTGTAAATGCTCTACTACAAAAAATATTTAATATAAAGAAATATATAGATGAATTTGTTTATTTTCTTGTTCTGTTAATTTATTTATTGTTTTATTGTTGAATTTGTTAATTTAATTTGTTTGTTTATCGAAAAAAAAATACAGAACCATTCGCAACAAAATGAACCAATAAATATTTATACACTTACGAATTAATTATTTTTAGTATTATAGTTTTACATGTTTACTAGATCAGTCCTAATACTCTAAACCTTATAAGGACGATTATCATCTAGTGTAGGTATTATTTATTTTTACATGTATGTTACTATTAACTACGATAATTCGCAATAATTAGTTGTTTCAATTTAGTTCTCATTTATATTTTACTATTACTCAAATAGGTATAATTTCCGTGACTATTGTTGGAGGTATTTAAGTAAATACTCTTTAAAATAATGGAATAGTGTTTTAGTATATCCGGTCACTTGTCTATTATGTAAAAGAGTGAAAAACAAAAGATTGTATTGATATAATAAAATATATTCGAAGAAGATGTTTTCTGTGGTTATTATTTAAAATCCCAATAATTATTAGAAATTTTACTACCACAATGAGATTTTTAAAAACGTTGTATGAAAAAAATACAGCAATTATGACTTGTACGAGTTTTATGTTTCTTGTTATTTGATACGTTAATCAATAAAAAAATAACGAAGCTTACGATTGGCGTATTAAATCATGATTAATGATGTAAGAAACAAAAAGTATATAATGTAACAAGAATATGTAACAAATGCAGCTACTTACTTAACCACATCGCTATAAACAAACTTATCAATATCAGCATCTAATAACTGACAGTACACGGGTCGATATCCTTTGTTTGTCGCTGTAGTCAACGGTGTGATTAACCTGGTAAGAAAATTGGTACCAATATAAAGAGATTGCGGTGTATTGTCACGAGATAAATTTCAATACAACAATCTTTATGCTGGCAATAATAATTTTAGAACGAAATAATTTTAGATATTTCAGTAAAGATATGCTAGACTGGATGGGATCAATTTCTCTCTACTTTCAAATTTCAACGACAGTAATAATTACAGATGGTAGTAATGTCCTATTATAAGGAAATAGATTCAAATAATAAGAATAATATATCGAGATTTATTTAGATGGCACTGACAACTATTTATCCAAGCCCAGTAAAAAACTTTACGCATAGCTCTCTGGCTTAAAACGTATTCATTTTAACTTACCATGTTTGTAAGGCGTTATGTAACCATTGATCTATTGTTCTGTTTTGGTAAAAAGAAAAAAGATTTCTTGTTGTAAAGTTTAAATCGATACAAGCTTTTGTGTTTTCTAAATTATTTTCGCAACTGTGATATGCCAAGATGATGTCTAAATCTGAAATGAAACAATGTTATCATGAGTATCAAAATGAGTCGATACAATAATATATTTCTATGTAATATAATCCGTGTTTAAAAAGTAAATATGAAATAAACATATAACATTCTCTATCAGTGTTAGTGCTAATTTAGCACTGAGATAGCTATGACCTCTACTTGACCACATTGTAAAATATACACGGCAAAACTAAAACAACACTTTTACGAAAATTTAAACAAATTATGTCATGTATGGTAAGCTTGATTGATGCCTTGATGAATATTCTAGTAATTTCGATAAAATATATTTTGTGTGATTCTATTCCAAAACAATTACACTATTCAAATATAAATAATTTTTCAGAATGTTAATCTTGTATTCTGTTGTACAAGCTTAGTATTTTGTAGTATTTTTTTATTAATTCATAATTTATAGACAGACGTATGTGTAATAAAATAATTTTACATAATAAAGACAATCACAAATGTATGTTCGCTTACCAGTGATGTAGTCGCAGGGTAAATGTGACTGAGTTTTCAACCATACTCGTACAGTTTTAATATCGTCCACTTTTATATTAGGTTGTTTTTCGTATTCCTTATCCACTCCAATCCTTGTTATTTCCATATCTCTAATAGTTTCACTTATTTTACTAAATGAGTTTGTTGTAATAAAACGATCTTACAAGTAATGAAATATTGAGATGACAAAAAAATACGTCTACAGTGTCTGCGATCAAGTGACTAATGATTCGATGAATAGCTCTATTTGTAAAGTGGTAGTCAGCGTACTCCTTTTGTGCTTCTTATAAATATGGCATGATGCGATACAAGGTCAATTTACAATTGGAAATTTAAATACTACAGACACATCGTTTTATTAGACTTGATACATCTCGTTTATTGAAAATTGATGCTTAGGAGGATATCCTAGCGGCATTTATTCCATACAAACGTAGTACTCTATTTCCTCCCTGTATAATAGCATTATGGTAAATATTTTTACTAAAAAAATATATGTATATTCACCAACGCCATGCCCGTACGTTTAGATTTTTTCCATAATTTAGTTATTGCAGAAACTAGGACTAGGCCTTTGAAAATGAATGCTAGATTTTTATCGTCCTATTCAGACGTTCGTCAAACAAATTTATTGTATAAAACTTAAAAAAGCAAACAGACATAGCGAAAGTCTTTATTATTCTAAAACTGAAAGAAAATTAAAAATCGGTTCAGTTTTGGAGGAGAAAATAGTAGTAAGTAATTAATTAATTAGTAATTACTACGAAGTAATGTTATCGTTTATTTTGCATAGGTAAATCAGCTCGACCTGCAGTTGTCTCTTTCGTGTTTTTATATAACTATTTCTTTAGAGCACAACGCGATAGCAATAGATTTCTAAAATATCTTCTTATAATACGAGTATATACACTTACAGTATAAAACATATTAATACACTTATCCTCCTATTTACACGATATCTCTTTACACGATTTCGCTTTTACACGGTTCATCAATTAACGAATTTTGAAAAACTATTGTGGAATTAAGGCATTGAGTAAATATTAGCTAATGACGAACTAAATGAAGATGATTTAGTTAATATGATTCATTAAACCCACAAACCAATGACCATGGTTCTGATGAAGAGCAAAACTAAATAAGTTACATTCACAGTGAAAGCCCTCAGCGTGGGGCTTGACTGGATAAGAAAATTGGAAATATTTTCTACATTGTGACACGAACGTGTTCATTTCCAGAGAGATATTAACAGACGCTTAAGTCAATATGAGGAAATCTATTAAGATTAAGCGAAAAAATCTACGCAACCATTATTTACAGATTTTATTACGAAGTCCCCTTAATCTAAAATCTTTCTGAATTCGTCGATGGTTGAAGCAAAATCCCATAAAGATACATCAAATCAAACAGGAAAAAAAGACTAATTACTTCTGAAAGTGATGACAAGGAATAAACTTGTAACATTCTTGGAGAAATCTATGATTAGTTTTTGGTTTTTAATCTATAATGAATTCATTAGGTATGTTTTTTTAAGATGTGTTCTAATAAAATCTTGAATCTTCTAGTAAAACAAAAATTTGTTCCTAAATTACGTAGTTTTCTTCTATTGTAAAGGTTACATAATTGTAATGAAAGTTATAGGAAAAAACAATCGACATCAAATCTGAAAGCTAAATATTATTTTGTATGAATTTGACACCTATTATTAGATAACAATCTATCACCAGCTACCTATTGGCGTGTTCTGGATGCTGTGTATGAAGTCTAGCCACCTATCCAGCGTATTACTAACTCCACTTTCTTGTCGAACATTAAACCCATTCAGAATATTTTAAAAAACAGTAATAATAACTACAAATATATATATAGGAATAATAAGAATATAGTGCTTAAAACACTAACGATTCAAATTACAATAAAACGATACAGTTCTTTTATTATTTGTACGTGAAATGAAGTTGCTTAGTGTATGTTTCACGTCTCAGAGTATTGTAACCCCCGTATTTAGTGTGAGTGTAACGTCGTTCGCCTAAATCCTCCGACTTGTAACTTTGATTAGAGTTCTCCCTGCAACGCGGATAGTGGACATATTATCGTAAATGTTTACTGTACGCATAAACTTTACTGTAGCACAAAAGTTACAGTGAGTTGCCATATTGAAGCGATAATGGCGAAGCAGGTATCGCGGCCGGATTCTGCGTCAAACGAGGCGGGTTCGATCCCCTCCTATCCGACCTCAACATCGGCCTGAGCTTTCGGTGAATGAAAACATCGTGAGCAAATCATAGCATGATGGTTGATCTTCTAATGATGCCCGCCTATGTAGCTACCACCCTCAAAAAACCTGTCACCAAATACCAATAGGTGTGTTCCTGCAGCATCATTTGAGAACCAGTACCTCTAGGCTTAGTGTGTTTACCATTCTGGACCACATCGTCACTTAACATCAGGTGAGATTGAGGTCAAAGCATTGAGTCTATACCGTATAAAAAAATCACCTAACATAAAAAAAAATTGATAATTTTTTGAACACACCTAACTTTACTTTCTAACGATAGATTTCAAAATGCGATCTCAATCTGTTTTTACCTACTGTAATCTGAATTTTAATCCTTTTTTGCTCTGGATCAGTGTCAGATATAAGTCAGAAAAATTAATCTATTTAGGTTCTATATCAATATAAAAGATAATATTCGATATTAAGATCGGTTGTTAAATAATAAGCTTATGTGATTCTTATGCATTGTTTTAAATATTTGTTTATAATGAAGATGTTAAGCGGTGATGACATAGAAAGCTCAGATTTATGTGCTACTTAATAGAAACATCACACATAATCACAAAAGTTGATTAAATAAATTACGAAATTTAGTAGAAAACTTCATATAGATAAATTTAGATCCATAGGTATTAAACATCTATGGTGGATTAAATTTTACATTTGCATTTTTTTTTTATTTTATAAAGCGATAATCCGTACGCAATAAACGTATTAACTAATTTAAAAAAAGTACAGATTATTCCCACAAATTCAGTATGTACATTAATTCTGCACTACACTGTACACTAAGATACTACGAAACTTCAGCAGCGTGAAAACTGTAGTTATGCGAAACATCTACTAAACGGTAAGTAGATTACTTTCTATGTATACTAAAGCACAAACTTAATAATATTCTATTACAATGATTATGGAATTAAAACATTACTTATATTGAAAGTTAATTATTTATTTTATTTTAATTATTATTATTATTTCGTTAGTTATTTTAAGTTATCTTTATTGTGTGTGTGTGTGCGTGTGTATGCAATTTCGCCAATTCTACGTGGATAGAGCCATAAACTAAGGATATTTTGTCAAAACGGTATGTTGATATTACTAGCTGATAAGTACGTTTCTATTCAAGTATTTTCCTTGTCTTTGAAAATTTCGCAATTTGTCAATGTTCCAATGTCGATATTTCTTTTTTTCAGATCGTTTCAAAAGTTCACTTCAATGTTAATTAAAATTCTTACAATGTCTTCATAATTTTTGCCAAACTGAAGTAGGTATATATTTAACATGAAACATAAAATCAAAAACTAACATCCATTCATACATAAATAAAAGTATTCTGAGATAACTGGAAATTTACATGCTTACCTACGGTCTTTTTCAATTAATTTTGTTATAAACAATAATGGTAGAACAGCAAGTTCTCACCACAAAAAAAAATTCACTCATTTAAACATCTGTCCATAATATTATTTAAATTAATTCGGGTAAATGTAATCGTTCATTTGTTTAATTATTATCCTGTATCGAATAAACATATTTACGCCCTTGTCCGAGTTTCCAGAACATTGACGGTGCATAAACTTATTATGTACTCATGAGCAGTTTATAGACGGGTGAGTGAGCCAGCTCACGGTCCACCAACCGCTTTCAAAGTAGGCCCACCTCTATCCCTACTTTAACCCTTACATGTACTAAGGGATGTATTAAAGGACATAACACACAGCCCGGTAATATTATTATAATACACCACAAATTTTCGTTTTCTCGGTCATTTTTGAATAAAAGAAATAAGAATCGAATGTTTTGATGATGTATTTATATATATTTCATTTACTTAAGTTCAAAGACGGTGGATATTGTTAGAAGCAAATCCGACTAAATAGTCTCCGGCTACTTTAACTATGCCGGATGCCGTATGGTGCCGGCTAAGAATTAAGGGATAAACCAGGGGATGGGCAGCAGCATCCTCGAGAGTCCTCACGAACTGATTAGTGAACAAGTTGGCTTCCGAAAAGGCTGTAGCGCCCTAGACCACATTAATACACTGCGGTAGGTTATACAGAAGACCGAGGAGTATAATTTAGATTTTTGCTTAGCGTTTGTGGACTACGAGAAAGCCTTCGATTCGATCGAAACCTGGGCTGTAACTGCAGTCTCTCCAGCGGTCCTAAATAGATTACAGATACATCAAAGCGTTCAAAGGTTTGTATGATAACGTCACAATGTCAGTCCGATTACAGGATCAGGGGTGTGGTGTTAGAAAGGAAGATGTTATCCCTCCGAAACTGTTCACCGCTGCGCTCGAGGATTTCTTCAAGTTTTAGGACTGGAAAGGACTTTACATCAACATAAACGGCTAGTACATCACACATCTCTGCTTTGCTGATGATATAGTGGTCATGGCTGACACCGCAGAAGACCTAAGTACGATACCTGGTGACCTCAGTGTAGCTACCGAATGATTTGGCCTTAAAATAAACACAAAGATCCACAAGGTGGACTGACGACCTAGTGAAGGTCCCGGGAATGCGCTGGATGCGGGTGGCGCAAGACCGGTCGTCGTGGAGATCTTTGGGGGGGACCTATGTCCAGCAGTGGACGTCTTTCAGTTGAATGGATGGACTTTAATTTAATACTTCCCATTAGCTTAAATATTTCAAATTTGATAAAGATAAACAACACCAGCATTTTGATAAATTATATTCGTGATTTAGAATACTGGATCATCAGATCACAGTCACAGATGCAAGGAAGAGAATCGATGCAATAGTCCGTTCAGATTAACTCTGCTCTAGACAACTCATTGGATGAGTGCACTAGACGAATGGCCGATTAAAACGAATAGTTAATGCCGTAACTGTAGTAAATATCAGCAATCAACATCCTCTCAGATTTTTTACGACCACGGCCACTCTATGAAAAATGAATGACAAAATACAAATCTTGACCATGAAATCACAACTTTACTACTTGCAATGTTAACTCTAAGCGCATTAGAACATTAATTTCGAACGTTTTGGTATTTTTTCAGTTTAAGTCACATATGTATCATACACGTATCAAGTGTAATGTAGAACAACTTTATTATGTTGAGTCGTGTTTGCATTTATCATCTACTCATACTTAATATTAATAATGCTTGTAATCATTTTAATATTTCAAATTATTCAACATAGCTTAAAAGCTATATTATTTCGTTAGTTTAGAATATTAAAATCGATTGCCCATAAAACAATAGGCAAATAAAAGTTCAGGGTTACTACTAAACAATAGAAATAATAAACATAATTATCAATCAACTTTGTTTATTCCAGACTAATGGTTCCCAACCAGTGGTCCCAAGGAGTCTAAATATGGTCTGCGAAAGATTTTAAATTTTGCTGATGGTGCATTGCACTGCATCCAACAGGGTGCTCGGTTTAGCTTTGAACAAATTATTCCTAGGATTGTCGAACTTGTGAAGGAGATGTTAAACTTGTATTTTAATTATTATTAAGTTTTGAGATTGTGCTAACAAGTTATTTTTGTTATTGATACAGTTTGTTTTTCTTGTTAATTGTGGTCCCTCGACAAGAAAAGTTTGGGAACCCCTCCCCTAGAGCCAATTTTTTTTTAGATTTTTTTTTCTTGGTGTATTTTTGTATTCAATAGAAACAAATGTTTAATGATTTATTGCCGTCATTAAGATCAAACAAAATCGATATACGAGTATTACTTTATTATTCATAATACATTTACATTGTGATCGATGTTTAGATTAGATTTAATTTTTAGAATTTAATTTTTACATTAAATTCAATAACTATGTTTTTGAAGCAACAAATATTGTTTATTTGAAAATCAAAAATTACCTTACTATATACATTATTGGTTTTTGTAGACGACGCAGCATCATTTCGATATAATATTTAAAGAATTTACCCCTTCGACCCTTTAACAGTAAATACCAGTTAATATGCGGTATTGTATGAAATAAACAATTGTATTACATTGTTTGTGTAGTTTTATTTGATATACTTTACTTTATTTTTTTATCTACATAATACATATACGTAATAATCAATTATTACAAATCGATAAATGGAATGGAATCAATGGATAAGGACTCGAGATAACGATCAGCCATATCCATTCCATCGGTACATTTTTATTGTAATCTACTCAATGACTTTTGTACTACGGCCTGAAACGATGATCATACAATGTAAACGGACCTCGTATTAGTTGCCAATATAATGTACTGAGCTCTTATACGAATATAAATAAATCTTGGAAATAAAGCTACTTCTCAAGTACGGCTTTAGTACAAGTACCTTTTAGCAGCCAGTTTTCAACTTACTATTTGTTTTTAACCACCCCAAGAATTGCCCCTACATCAAACTTTGATTTCATCATAATTTCTCTCACCATAATCTCATAGTTATTTTAAAATTTAACACTACCTGAATGGAATACCGCTAACCAGTTATCAATTTGCATTGAATTTAGCAATAAATAAACAACGTACAATGTAATTTTATTTTAATCTTCTATACGAAATAATGATATGAATATAATATTATCAAAAATGTAGTTTGTTTTTGGATTTGCCTTAATATTTTCGCTAATCAGATGAAAGGTTCGCGGTCGACTGTGAACAAATTTTTACCAGTTAAACTGTACAAAACCCTTGTGTTTCCAAAACATGAAAGAAACGTATACAACGTTATATCCAATAACAAATCAAACATTAACTTGATCAAATAAACTTCTCATTTTTCTTAATTAGCTTGTTATTCTGACATGAGACAAATGTATAGAAACGCTAATAAAACAAATACTTCAATAGCCTTAAAACTATCAACACCGTAAAAATATAAATAAACAACAACTCATTCAAGGTATTGAAACTTTTTACTCAAATAATTCTCGTATAAACAATTATTCCAATATTCATAAAGAAACACTAGCAAAAAAATTCTCCTTCGAAGAGCCTTAAACAGAACCCCTGCGACGAAGTACAAGTTGAAATGGGTAAAAATGAATATCAAGTAATAATTCGTAATCAAGTAAGTCGTTCAAAATACATTTTTTTTAATTCTTTTATTTGTTAAAATACCTCTTTCTGAATTTTTATCATATACAAATTTCACCTTAAATTTAAAATAATTATCATCATAAAAAATAATAGTATAAATTAATCTTAACATTCTTAAATAGTAAGTAAGGCAATATCAGTCTTCACAAAACTTTTTAAAATAAAAACAAAACCGTGTTCAAATCATACTATAAAAATGCACTAATAAGAAAATAAATAATTACTGTATGCGATTGTACTGTATTATATGTACTGTGTGTATGCGATTATAGAAATCGCGTCGTAACAAACATACAAAAAATAAAAAAAACATACAGACGAATTGATAACCTCCTCCTTTTTGATGTCGGTTAAAAAGAACATAAGAAATAAGAAAGTTATAAACAGTTACACACACATTTTCACAATATACTATAAATGGCAATTCCTTATGAAAGTACATAATACGTAAGGGTAGTAACCAAATGTATTTACAATGTCATGATAGACACCTTAATATTACAGACATTTCTGTAGGTAATTCTCCTCATAAACTATTAAATTCACCCTTTGCAACATATCTAAGGTAGCATTTCATGTCGCAATTATCCTGTCATGGACAATGGTTATAATTTATTTTTGAAAACTTCTACTATATGAATTATTTCTTATAGGTCACTCTGTAAATCGATACTAGTCGATATTGAAGAATGTGTGTTTGCTTCGTTTATGAACGTAAGTTTTTTTTCCTAGAATATGTAACAAATATACACTAAGAAGTGTTTTCGTGCATCAAAAAGTTGTAAGGATTTAAGGATAAATTTAAAACAAAAATTGAAATACTTCTTCTAAATTAGGATCAGTACTTGTCTAGAGAATAAAACAACAACAACCATTTTGTACAATACCAAAAGTATATTTTGTGTATAGACATACAATTCAGAGTAATATTTATCAAAAATAATATCATCTATATTGAAAATACGAAACCCACAAAATACATACTCAGTGCAGAAAACTTTGTGCAAATCATACAAATGTTCAAAAAGTCAATGTAGTTATAACAACACAATAATTTTATTTATGAAACATACAAATTTCCATTTTATAATAATCTTTATCTCGAAGGCATCGTACAACGTGGCAAACGTATATAGATTGTGTCACATTTGTTTAATACTTTGCGTAAATATTAATATTAATTAATAAAAATAAATAAATAAAAATAAAAATAATAATAAAATATATATATATAAAAAAAATAAAAAAAAAATAATAAAAAAAATAAAATAAAAAAATAAAAAATAATAATTAATATCAAATTGTAATGATCGTATCGTTCATAGATCATAGATAGATTATACTAACGCACAGAGTGTAAAAGTTTATTTAACCTGTTCAACCAACGTCTGCGTTGGATATCACTGCACGGACGTATCTCTTCAGGTTCATCCGGAAATGAAGATGGAAAATCAACTCTGATGGTAGCCAAAGCAAAAGAAAACAATAATGTTAATAAAAAATTGTCACTTACATCCATCCATCCATTCAACCGAAAGACGTCCACTGCTGGACATAGGTCTCCCGCAAAAAAGGAGGGTGTGCCATAATCGCTACTCTTGGCAGGCGGGTTGACGATCGCAGTGAGATGTTTGTGATACTCAGAGCATGCCGCTGTCTATCCCCTGGTTTATACCCCTTAGTCGCCTTTTACGACACCCACGGGAAAATACGGTACTTTTCTTAGCCGGAACCGCACAGTAAGTGTACTTACATATAACGTAGTTTTTCCCTATTGCCACATATAATGTGCTTTTTTCAAACATGCATGGAAATATTGTCATTATTTTCGATAAAAGAACCCGCCGAATTATCGAATTTACCGACAAAGAAAATCAAATCCATTGCCTCCTGCGTTTTTTAAATTTGGAACATTACAACGCTCCAGCAATGTTCTATGAAACGGCGTGCTGGGGTTACTAAATACTCTTTGGATCCCTTTTATCCTTCTTGGCATACCAAAGTAAGTCTCTTTGTTTAATACAAATTGAGGTCACGTGGCTGTAAATATACTTGCCTTTCAGCCAGATGATAAATAAAAAATTGACGGCTAAACTGAAAATTCGTCTTGATTTGTTATTTACATACTTACTAAATATAAATTTTAATATTAATTAACTTGCATGTTTTATTTTTCAGTATTCTTTTGAGAAAAGTACTATATATGCCTCAGTGAAAATGGTAATTGCCTGTCTCGTATTAATGAAGTTTGCAAAACAGTCCACAAATGATGGAGAAATCGCGTAACAAACATACAAAACTGAATATGTAGACGAATTGATAACCTCCTCTTTTTTGAAGTCGGTTAAAAATTAGATTTTTTATTGTCAAAGGCACTTTTAAATTTTATTGTGTATACTGTTTTATAGCTGATTTGTGGGCAAAATTTTCCATGTTTTCATTTACAGGTAGAAGATTCAAATAACATGTTAGAAAACCTTCAGCTTTACGATCCTGAATTTATGTCAACCGTTAGCTGTTCGCTCGATCGTTGTCAGTGATCTTAGACTAAACATTACTTAGGGACTATAGCTATGCAATAAACCTAATAAATTTTTCTAAAACGTACTTTTTTGTTTCTTTACGCGGTAAAACTATGTCTGGGTAAAATTTCTGCATAGCTAATGTACTCTTCTTCACCGAACCACTGCTTTTGGAACTGTAGCCACTTTGAGAAGACCTAGACTTATAAAAAATGAATATACATTTAGTCTCAGCCGTTCATAAAATAAAATTTAAAAATACTTCACTTAATTTAGTCCCTGATAAGAAGCTTATGAACGTTAAAATACTAACATTGAAACTCCATCTGGTTTCTATAATATTTTTTTTTTGAACTATAGTTACAAAGTCTTTAGCAGATGCTCAGGGAAGGGTGTCATTTCTAAACATCACCATCGTTCACATGTGTCCACATTATAATAATCCTTGCCAATTTATAACTTGCTTGACAAGAAGCCTGAACTTGTGCCCCGGTAAATCAGTAAAATGCTTTGGGACTTTATTTTATGACCTAAGACCTAGAAAACTATTAATATTACTAAGTTTGAAACATAATAAGTACGTCTTCATTACATAAATTCAACATTACAAGAGGCGATTTTTTTTTCTAACCTATCTAGTGCTGTTGACCGGAAGGGCCTTTGCAACTTTACCTAACTTTGTGCGCGAGTGCTGAAGGCTCTCAGACGCAAAAGGTAACTAGCACAAGGATTCGAACCTCGGCTTGGCCGCTACCTGAGTGTGTAAACTCCCGTGGAATTTTAAGCCTAGCATTACAAGAGGTACTTATTCTTATCGATGTTAATGTTATAATAACATATCAGGTACATTTCCGAAATATATTTTCCATCAATGTTAAGCATTTCACCTATTAAAATTGACATAAAATTTGTACACGTGACATTGTTATGTTTTACTGGCTATCTTCTTAATATAATACACCATAGTTAGTACTAACATAGATCCCTTAGACTTTCCCGCTTCAGAAGGAGCAGGCAGAGGTCTCAACATGGTATCGAAAATGTTACGAGGTAAACCAATTATACCTAAAACAGCTCCCATTTCTGTTAAAATCTCTTCTGGGCCAGCTATTGTTAATAACATATAATATAAGCGTGGCGATATCCTATATACAAAGAAAAAATGTT
This sequence comes from Samia ricini, assembly GCA_014132275.2. NCBI lineage: Eukaryota > Metazoa > Arthropoda > Insecta > Lepidoptera > Saturniidae > Samia > Samia ricini. The sequence goes on along the minus strand of AP028159.1, from coordinate 23,518,434 downwards.
TATTAACCTCTTGATCACTAACCTGACGTTTACACCAGCCTTCCATTGTTTTCCTATTGTCTCATTTTTATGGGTAATCGACATATTAAACACATATTATCTAAATGAAACTATAATTATAAATATTCAAATAGAATTTGGGATTAAAGCCAATTAGCTATTTCGAGAAACAGAAAAGAATATTTTTATCAACTACCTGTCATTACTTTTTCATTTTCACCCAATACATAAAGCAAGAACCAATTAACACAGAATAATTTCTGTAGCCTGTAAAGTCTTAATAAAATACAAAAAGGGAATCTATTATTAACAAATTACCATAATAATGTCTGAATATAAATCTTTCCACATTAATACATTTATTCGTTTAATATGTATGTATTTACAATAAACATAAAAAAAATATTGCTCCTTAGCGCTGTTTTATGTCTTTTTAACTTTAATGTTGAAAACCAAAAACCATGATTTTTAAGTCATTGAAATAAACAAGCTATTGAGACCAAGACACTATTTTCGATTTAAACTCTATAGAACCTATTAAGTATATTTTTCTTAAGCTTTATATATTTAAATTGAAATATTAGTATATTCTCCTTCTTAGATAATGGCAATTTGTGTTCAAACAATTAGTGCCAATATCATGTAGGTAAGATGTATTTTCAATCTTGTATCAGCAAAACTGTGACTCATCCTGCTAGAACTTTCCATGTCACTTTGTCGGCACCTCGGACTAAATGCTACGCGTTATTTTCCATAATGACTTGACAGAATAACCAAACTATATCACACAAAACGCCACCAAAATTACATAATATAGAGTAAAATACTCAAAAATTTAACGAATTAAAGAAAACAACCGCTACATGACAAACTGGGATCCCGCCAAAAACTTTAATTAGTTTATTAAGAATTACAAACTTACTGTGAACACTTGACAACTCCAAGACCCATCATGCGATAATCGAGGTCTCTGTGACAGAAAACCTCATTCATAAGAGGCGAGCGTGTATTTAGTTTCTTATCATGACGAAGGCAATGTCCAAACAGCACTGCAGTCTCTTCCTTTGTCATTTTACTCACGTATCCAGTTTTAAGTGTATGTTCCACCGTGTTAAATATCTCCGATTTAAATATACGGTTTGCTTCTAATTCTAATGAAACACATCATTGATATAATAAGTATTTGTATAATAAGTAATCACAGTAATATATTCTCGTATTATCAAAATATGTATAACGTTATTCAACATATAAGTAAATCAAATAAGCAAAAATCAACACTAGCATACTTTTAATGTTATGAAAAACATTGACAATTCCGTACATTAAAACTATTAAGTGTAATTTATCTATTTTTAGCTTACGGAGTTTTATACGTGTATGTGCCTTTTAAAACTAAATCATGTTTATTTAACTATAGCTATTAGTATTGTTAGCCTAAACAGCATCGACGTACGGTAAAGTATTATATTTTCAAGTATTTCTCAAAATTAATACCTATAGACACCGTAGTTACATAAATATAGAAAGGATCCATTAAGGACGTTTATCTTAATGAACATAATTACCAATTTGATTAAAAGACTTCCGTCCCAAAGCTAGCCAAACAATTTGAACGCACATACGCAATAGCATTTCGAACAACCGTGCATCTTTGTCAGATAACGATCGACGTTTCTTCTGAGGTCCCATGTGATGGAACTTTCTCGTGTCGCTGCCTCCTAGTGATTACATTTCTAATTATTTTTTATTTTACTTTGACACCTCTTTGAATTTTTGTAATCGTAAAATAATGTGCTTGTAACAAGTACAAGACAAATTTATAAAAAAAATGACATTAAAAAACCCTTCTCGTAAATATTTATAAAAAGCATTCTATAATATAATATACAAATATTATACGAAAATAAGTGCATAATATATTTTGTTATTACTTTATTTTACTGCATACATGTATTTTTAATAAGTACTCTTTAATTTTTTTAGGTTATAATTGGGTTATAAACATATAGATATTTATAGAATAGTGTTAAAAATATAATCACACTTGATGTTATGTGATATTCGTGGGTGAATTCGAGCAACAAATGAACAAATGCTGAATATAAACTGTACGTATAAGTGTTAATTACATATATGTGTGGATTCAATAACAAAGAGAAAGAAAACATTTGTGCGGTCAAAGACATGAATAAGCAAACTGAAAAAATAATAATAGTTATCATGTAGACTATACATTGGACACTGTATAGCCATCATACATAGCTTATACATAAAAGAAAAAAAATGAAAAAAATATGTATCAAATATAACTAGTATTAGCGTAGTGGCTGAAATTCGATCAAAACATTTATTCAAAAAACTTTGGTTTGTAAAAATTATCTATTTCTAAATATGTTATTTAAACAACTTTAAAGTACGTCAATATTAAACAAAAAAAAAACATACATAGAAGATAAATATACTGAAATGTTTTATGATTGACTATTTATATAAAGATTAATTTTGTGTAAAATACGCCCCCGGGTGGACTCGAACCACCAACCTTTCGGTTAACAGCCGAACGCGCAAAACAATTGCGCCACGAAGGCGATATCTATTTTGCCGAAATTTAATTACAACTACAAAAAGGTCACACTTTTTCTTAACGTTACTGACGTTCTTTGCCGGCTAGGGTACCCCTCCGTGCGACGCGGTGCTTGCGAAAGCCACCCCGTGTCGCCCCCATCCCAAATGCAGCGGACGGCCCTGGGGGGTTTTAGTGGGTATTTCCGGGCGTTTCACGCCCGGGTGAGTCCCACACTGGCACGGAACTCGTCACTCCGTGCCCCCTTACCTATTGTATTGGGGGACTTCGGTCTCACTAATACAATAGGTAAGGGTAGTGCGTAAATGCATGTCCCCACGACAAAAAAAAAAAAAAGGTACCCCTCCGTAACGCCCCATAAGGAACTTCGTAAAAAAAGAATATTTATGAACTTACCATCTGTATTCTTTACAGATTGTGACAAGTATTCTATACCTTACTCGAAATTTAAATCCACTTATACTCAACTGAGGGTGCCTCTAGGGCAACCTCGAAACTCCCTCGCGATCGACATTTTAATTATTAATTTATATTAATATTATTAATAATTTTTGCGTTTACGAAATTTCTGATTATTGGTACTAATTTGGAAATGCATTAATAAGCGTAGCGTTCATATTAAAACATTCGACTTACCAATGAGCACAGTACAGTACTCTTTTGCTACCAACACACGTAAATCAGCTAAATTGTCACGATATTCAGTTTCAAGTATTTCACAGACCGGAGTCCGAACTTTAGTTTCTAGCTCTATGATCCGATTCGCCATTTCATCTGCAATCTACAATAAAAACAAATCTGCTATTTTAGCTCTTTTAGCAACTATGTATTTTTACAACACTAAAGTACCAACCTGCAGATAGTATTGACAATAGAATATAAACGCTCTAATAAATCTGTCAGTCGTCGAAAGGTGAAGTAAGTTTATCAGCATTGGGCTTAATATATTTACAGGAGCTGTATATATTGCAATATCTTTAACGTCCTGAAACATTATGGTATAAAAAATGCAGTCTCTTTCATCATCCGTAAATTGTTTCATTCAAATTGTTTAGTATAAATATCTACAGGCTGACTTTGAAATCAATGGCAATAATTTAATGGGAGCTTATAATTATGATTCTGAATAAGTACAAAGCAAAAAAGATTACAGTATTTTTTTTCCATTAAACTTATATAAAAATGTTTCTGAATATAATTACAAACTCCCATTTAATTATTGCCATTAATTTCAATTTCACACTGTATATTCCACATAATGTATATAATATAGAAATACTCTTAATTATTTCTTGTTACGCGAACACATAAGAAGATCACATCATCATCACTATCTTGCTCCCAATTTGTAGTTATTTTGAATGGGCTCAGTATGACTTCTTTTTCTATACGTCTCTCACCATGTCTTCATTCACCTCTTTAACTTTCATACCTTCCCACACACCCTAGATCCGTTTTTTCTTTGACCGTTCTTTACCCTCCGTCCATCAAACTTCACAGTTATAACTTTTTTTTGTTAAAGATATGGATATATAATAATAGTTTCATTATTTCCAATAAATTAATACTTTAAGGATAAAATAAACCTGTAAAGTTATAATATCTGCTTGCCCAGGTGTCAGTTTCCTTTGATAGCGTCTTCGAAAACGTATCTGTTTAAATTATAACAAAAATATAATAACTAAACCATTCTTGAATAAAAGCAAAATTTTCGTAACTCATAAAATCACCTGTTCTATTACGTCAACGTCGTCACGAAATTCTATGGCACCTGTTGGTGCTTTCGTTAGAACTTGTATTGCCTCCACAAACTTAGTAGGCAAGTCACTGTAAAAATCGATGTCATAGAATTAAGTTTTAATTTAGCATTCATCCACTATTCTGGATTTGTTTCACTTTCACATTCTTCTATTATTGAAGTGAAAACTTCTTTAAGGGCGTCAAGCGATTCTCGGTAGATTCTCTCAGAGATAAATAATAAAATGAATACTTAGACAGCCTATCGTATGTTCTGATTAAGAAAACCATAAATAAAAATGTATAATTATTATACGGAAAATGTGCATGTTTTATACCTTACAAACAATAGGGATTCCGCCGAATCATCCCACACCCAATGGCCATCCTCATACAAACCACCATATCCGCCTTCTTCGTCTTCATCACCCATTATTCTAATCTTACCTTTATTTACTAATTTTAAATCTCTATCTAATCATGAAAACGTTTACTTTTAGTTTGTCTATAATAATGCAAACCGTGAAATGACATAAGATAAACCATATTTTTCAATTTAGATTTTTTTTATAATAAGGTCGACATTTGCCATGAAAAAAGTTTTACGTAGATACTCAAAATAAGTCTGTAGCTTTTGAATTTTACATTCTAGTTCTCAAAAATCTATAATTCCTAGTTTTTTTTCAATAAATCTAAAAGTAACAAAATTGTTTGAGATGGCCAAGAGAAACTCAGATGGGTACCATTGTACCTAATAAAACGACAAATATACAACTATCACCAAACAAAAAATATCGCAGACGGCATATTATTGTCAAATTGTCATATAAATTTAACAATCGCGAACATTTATAACTTGAAAGTCGCTATCTACTTCCAGTATATGTGTAAGTTTAACAAAATTTACAGCGTCACCACTTACCAGTAAGTTTACTATCGACGACATCACTGAATATAAATTTATGTTAATACGAGTAGGTACGTGTTACTGAATCTAACTTGAAGTTTTAAAACTTGTAAAAGTCTTTAAGTTATTCGCAATTTCAGACGGTCACTATTGAATGAATAAACCAGGGTTTCTGAAAGTGAAGTCCGCAAACCTCTAGATGTTCGCCTGTTGATCGTAGTGTTCGTGATAAGATTTACTTTAATGATATCTTTCATGAACATATTTTTCATTATTGGGGAGCAAAACAGGAAGAGTAAATCTAGAGCTGAATGCAAAGCAGTGTATTCCTTTGCTTTGAAGCATTTCCTTTTGCCATTGTAACAATTTTTGTGAGTGGTCGTACGCCTGGTCATAATAAAAACGAAATACAAAAGTTATTTTATGTTGAAATTAAATGAGAATGAATTCAAAATTACTTTTAAAATCGACTACCGCATAGCAAAATTATGCCATGTAATGGTTGAAAAAGCTCAAAGTTCCTCAAAGGGCAATGGATATGCTTGAAGTATCACTGTGTGATCGAATCAGGAATGAGGATATATGCAGAAGAACCAAAGTAACCGACATTGCCCGAAGAATTGCTAAACTTAAGTGGCAGTGAGCTGGGCACATTGCTAGCAGAACCGATGCCCGATGGGGCCAACGAGTTCTCGAATGGTTACCACGCACCGGAAGATGTAGCGTGGGTGGGCTAGACCTTCCACAAGTTGAACCGACGACCTGGTGAAGATCGCGGGAATCCGCAGGATACGGGTGACGCAAGACCGGTCGTCGTGGGGGAGACCTATGTCCAGCAGTGGATGTCTTTCGGTTTAATGGATGGATGGATGGAATCGTTACCACCACACAATACCGGCTGCTTTTTTTTATGTTAGCTCAATAAAATAAGTGTACAGCCCCTGAAAGTATTATCACACTCCCTCATGCAAGCATGGTAACGTTGACACTTGATTTCCATTATTTGATTTTTCTGTTTACCATAGCCTGTCATCGACATTTTTATATGTCACTAGCTTCACCTGCGGCTTCGCCTACGTGTAATTTAGACCATTTGCAGCCTATATTCTCCCTCGTGATTAAAACTATATGAAATTTCATGCGTCGTACTTACAAAATGACAAACTTTTCATATAAAATTACAACCCCTAATTCACCCTTTCGAAAAACACACATGTACAATTATTTGTAAGAGCGTTTATATTAAATTTCGTGCTTCTTGGTTTGAAAATGACGGACTTTCATACAACGGTGTATCCCTTATTTTACCCCCTTAACGATCACATTTACAATAATCCTTTCTTGTTTGGATGCTTACATCATAAGAGGTACCTCTTGTCACAACTTCATGTCTATAGGCCCAGCGGTTTAGGCTCTGCCTTGATGAATCAGTCAATAAGAACAAGTAATTATATTTTATAACACGATGTCGCCATGTAAATATTTTAAAAAACCTACGACAACACATCGTGGGTTATTTTTCGCTTCATTCTTTAATTCATTTTAAATTCTCACATATACCTACATTATAAATCCTATCTACAATATAATACCTATCTATAATTATAAATATATATATATACAAATAACCTGTGTACTTACACATTTAGTAAACATAATTTATGTATCTTAGATAATCCCTTAATGAGAGATGGTTATTTGCATTATTTATGTATTACACCATTACTAGAGCGTATTATGTAAGAGGGTAAGTAGTTACGTAAATGGTGAGCAAGTGTGTCACGTGTGCAAATTCATTGAATTCGCCGTCACAGATGATTGCCTACATAAAGCCCCTACACGCGGCTTTGATCAGGTGAATTCTGGCATATAATCAAATGAATATCTACTTAGCAAGTGGTTTGGCGCTTTGGACTTAGTTCTTCCCAAAGGATAAACAGACTTAAATGCGATAAATTATAACACAAGATCTACATAATTTATTTTACCCTAGGCAGTAGGTAGAAATAATATTTTACTTTTTATTATGTCAATAGATACGTTAACAAATGAGTTTTAAAATCCTGTAGATTTTTTTTAATAATACACCTAAAAGAAGATAAACCTTTATAAAGTTTAGTACGATGCAATTAATTTAATAAAAAAACGCTTCACTATCCACTAATCACGATAAAACGGCTGAGTGAATTATTGTTAGATTTCACCTTTACTTGTATTATAAAAGTTGAATACATCATATAACAGTAGGCATATAAAGTACTTACCTATCATTTACCTATTATCATAAAACACATTTAAATTGTATAAGCTTTGACGACAATATTATCTGATGTTAAGTGACGGTGTGATTAAGGATGACAAACTAGTTTAGAGGTACTATTTCTAAAGTGCTGCTGCCGGAACATATTTATTGGTGTTTAGCGCGAACTTTTCAAACTCGAGGGTGGAAACTACTCAAGTACACATACAGGCTTTATTAGAAAATGCCTTACCACCGTGCTTTCTCATGATGTTTTCCTTCATCGAAAGCTCAGGCTCATTACAAAGTTAGAATTCACATCCAGTGATGCGGCAAAGCAGTAAATATCAGCGGGGAAGAGCTCCTAAAACCCGATTACTTATAGCATTACTAAAAAACAAAACACTCACTGCGCACACATCAAGTCATGCATCAAATAAACTATAACAACCACATAGGCGTTAACGCGAAACACGTTCACTAAGAACTTGCTCATACAAAGCGGTAGCAAAATTTCGGAATTGAATTCACACATCCATACACATTTCATTTTAATTATCACCCACACAATGAAAACATGTGTACCTATTATGTAAACGTAGCGCAAATTTAGGCTGAAAATAACCCGCTTCGTTCCGGGTTATTCATTCAATTTTGTTCATTATTCTGATATAATTACAGTTTATCAAAAAAATATTTGACGAAAACGCCATCTAGTGACATACTAGAAAAATGTCTTCTAAGCTACTTTATCTAAAAAGAATAATATGCTAATTCCCATAGATAAAATGTCACGTTTTTTAAAATTCACTATTTCGCTACACAAAAATGATAGATTTACTTCCTATTTAAGAATGGTCGATTATAATCATGTCTCAATTTCGTAACCGAAAATGTTAGGACTTTGTATTAAAGTTAAATTAAAGAAGGGAAAATAAATAAATCAGTATTATTTTATGTATAATGTAACCAATCGTTATTATTCGCTTCGCGTAAGACGCCATCTCGCGTCGCCCTGTTAAAATTAAATAGTTATAATCCACGAGCACGAAAGTTTACCAATTTTACAATTTATCAGGTTGTCATAATTATAGGAACATTTATCACAAGCGAAATGAATTTGACATTTTACATATAGTGTGCTAAATAATTTTCATCTTTAATCTCAAAACAACTTACCATACTCGACATGCACTGTTTATGTAACTTCATTGAAGTTAAGTATGGTGAAGGTGGTTAATACTAACTGCAACTGGATATCTTCGGTCAGTAGCACAAGAATCCATCATTTATTACTGTACTAATTTTCAAGAAGAAGAAGTATGACGACCAGGTAGGTTTTTTTATGCTTCAGTTTTACCGACGTTTTTTTTTTTCACGCCACACCACTACCAAATATTAATTTTATACAGATCAGTTGTATGATTAATCAATTTTAATACAAAAAAAAAATCTGAATAGAAATGTTAAGTATAGAAACCAAGATCACTAGATACATACAACTCGTGGACTCTTTTCGTATTAAGTATTCTATTCTTGCCGGGCTTGTGTTAACTAATTGAATTACCAGACGTAACAATCATACCCAAATATTGTTGCTCGAGCTATGTGATCACTCGCATATATACCTAACAGAATGTAGACATAATGAGGACTATCCAATAACACAGCACTGATACTGCAAATTGAAATAACTAATTTTTTTCATCTCTTATAGTTATAACGACCATTAAAATAAAAACAGAAACATAAATAAAGTAGTTTCAACTTTATAACCTTCTTTATTATTCTGTAATACTTTGTCACCTTATAACGTAGAAGTTGGCTAAGATATTGGTCAGGCGACGTATTACAGACTTTCTTGGATCCAAACATTAGGATAGGTACCCGCCCGCACGCCTCATACGCTACTAAATCGGAAGAACATTGCATGAGTATACGAAATTTGCAGCTAACGCTAATTATAGATATGTATTCGATTGATAAAAGATATTGCGTAAATTCAACGTAATTACTATTTAATTTATACATAAAAGAAACTTTTTTATATAGGATAAAATAGGGATATGTGCTGCAGTGTTCCCTCTAACTTCCCAGGATCTCAACAACGAATGAATTATTTAAATAAGGAGTGCCACACATCTCAATCTCCCACAGACCGTAACGCATAACTGAATTGTCTTACTTGTGCGAGTAAGACTAAGTAAGGGAGCGTTCAAGTAATACGTAACGAATTTGGGGGCGTAATATTGTTTTAACCCTTCAGAACGGTCGCGTTGAGATTTTTTTTCTCACACATTTCTTAAAACATTTTTTTTTTCTCAAAAGTTCAAATTGAATGACCACTTGAAAATTTTTTGACCTTACAAAATATTTTGCTTGCTTTACAGGATAGTGAATAATTTATACTTTTTTTGAACTCCAAAAAAAAAATGTTACGCCGCGTTACATGGAGGGAGGGTGGTCAAAAATCTCCGAAAATTGCGTTACGTAATACTTGAACGCTCCTTAAGTGAAATCTAGACAACGAGTGTTTCAATATTCAGAGATAAGTATTTTTGTATCTTAACTTTATAAGTAGCGATAAATTTCGTTCTATTTTTTATTATAACAATATACTGGCTCATTAAGTACCTGGATGTCAATAATAAATCGTTTCATTCTCTTTTTTATTTAGTTTAATTAAATAAAGAAAAACATATGCAGCCGAAAAAAATTGAAAACTCAAAACTTTGGAAAAAATGTTGTTATAGTGTTAATGTTAATTTAATAATTTCTTAATTGAAAATATAACCTAACATTTAACAAAACTACAACAATTTGTGTGGTTATTACATGTATTGGTGCACCAAGCTATAATTATTTACATTTTAACATAGTTTATTCATAATCAAAAACATAGGGTGCTAAAGTATACATTTTATTATTTGTCTCTGAACGTTAGCACTTAAACACCATCTTATATTTGACATACTGAACCATGTTGACGGGTGATTTAATGGCATTGGTAACGCGAATCTATAAAATTTCCCCCTTACGAGAATGGCTAAACGCCGGTAAAGAAGTGTTCACTTCAAAAATAAATAAAAAAAACATCTATCCGTCTCAAAAAAGATAGTCGACCCAATTTTCACAGTTTAGATGCCCTTAGGCATTCGGATCTTTGAAAACCTATTTGAAAAATGAAAATAATCACTTCATACAACCATAATCGAATAAAAAGGTCAGTTGTTACAGATCATGACGAACTTCGTGTCCCTTTTGAAGTTGGGCGACAAACATCAACAGCTCTGCCTCAGAAATCTCTTAAATGAAAGAGAAACAATAGTATATAAGAGACATGCCAAAATAACATTTCTCTAAATATGATACCGAAAATATTACAGAATCTCTTAGGCCTTTGGTCGATTCTGAGATTTTAGAGGACATACGATCAGAAATATTTTAATAATGCATGTCTTACTTATTGAATTCCATAGGTCAACTATCTCTCCTACAACTATCGCATTTTTATGGTGTGGCATCTATCCATACAGGTACGAACGCAATCTATCCTAATAAAAATGGTTCTGCAAAAACAATTCTGCTCAAAGAGCAATTATTAGGTCAACAAAAACAAATTGTAACGCGATATGACTGATCACACTTGCTATATTCATAGGAATAAATAACTCTAATTTAATAAGTTTTGAATCAGCAAGCTCTTTAAAAATCAATCCCAGTTTTACCCTAGACTCTTTTGGGGACTCGTACTAGTAAAATAACTGCTTCTCCGTTAAGCATTTAATATTACTTAAGATCCAATAAAATTTGAATGAGATACAGCATCCATTGCATAGTATGAAATCAAGAGCTCGCCGTCGCGTTGTATGTTCAAATTACCGAGATGAAGTAGAGAAGTCGGTCGGGAAACACGTACCGACCGCCGAGCGTGTATAATCCTTCTCTTGGATCGGTGTTCAATCTACTCTGCAGTCATAAACCGGTGTACCGACGCGAAGATATAAACTGTATTACGTGCCCCGCCAATGTTGGCGGTAAATATATTGTATACTAGCTGTGCCCACCGCTCTGCTCGCATTTTATATATTTTTCACTGCGTATTATAAAGTAGTACTAGTTTTGAAATAATCATTGGCAAATAATGTTTTGACGGCGCTGTCCCTTCAATCGTATTTTGTTCACAATTTCAAGACTTTTAATTTTTTTATACAGAACCCTAATTATTTTCCTTTTAAAACGTTGGGACTTAAACAAAAAGGAAAATATTTCTAATAAATTCAAACACTTGCCAGTGAACCTGGGCGTTGTAATTTTATTCGAAATGTCATGACTTTTGTTTACGCAGAACTCTAATTGTTTTCGAAAAATCAAGGTACCCTAAGTTACATGGAGTAACTTCAGCTATCGACATAAAAAAGTCACGTCATAATCGGTCCAGTAGTTCCGAAGATTACCCTGAACAAACAGAGAGACAGTATTTGTATCGTATATACACTCATGTCAATTTAGTAAGAAAAAAATATTTTGACATTCCAAACAGACACTTATTAATTATTAATACAGATTCTTTGAGTAGATACGATTAATTCCCTACTAAACATAATATCATTGATGTAATTTACAATCATGTCTTTTATAGATAAAATTCACCTTTTTTTCTATAAACGTTTTTTTAATATAAAGCTATTGTATTCTTATAGGTATAGTTTTACCAATGATGTCAGAACATACCTATTTCTGTTAACAGATACTTAGAACGGTAATTGTTTGGTTTAGTAATTATTAAAATGGAAAGCTTTAGCCGTCCCTTTCAGCAATCATTTTACTGAAAACATCATAGTTTATTCAGGTCAAAATTCATTCCATACACGCGAGCATGCATTCTAGTTTCTGCAATTATAATAATAACAAAGTTGTTATTAACATATTCTCGCTTATTACTATTAAATACTTTTAACATTTTTCCCAAACAACAATTAAATTCCTTCGGCGCGGTGTAGAATAACCTTAAAAAGCATTTTAATTTTTATGCTAGATCGTACTATAATGATTACATAATCGCACATGGATCAAAGTATTAACACTACCTTTGCAAGAAATTATTAGCCGAAAGACATATTTTTTTCAAAAATCATAATCAAAAAATCAAAAACATCTTTATTCAATTTAGGCCCTAAGAAGGCGCATATGAACGTCTATAACACTACCGCCGGTTCGGAAAACAACTCAGCCGAGAAGAGCCGGCAAGAAACTCGATCTGGTTCTTTTTTTTTAATAAATATAATACATATGAATTTTTTTTTTCATATAAAAAACTATACAAATCATAGTCTTAATAATGTTAACGGAAGCACAGAGATGTGGGTTAATTCCAGACATCACTATCGTTCACGTAATGATCCACCCTGTAATAATCTTTTGAGATTAAAACTTGCTTGACATAATACTTGAACTTATTGTCAGGTAAATCGGTAATGTTACTTGGGATCTTATTGTAAAACCGAATACTATTACCTATAAAGCTTTTATTACACTTACTTAACTAAAGCGTGAGACGGCCAACTTGTCTTTACTTCTAATATTAAAATTGTGACGATCATTCACTAGATCTAGCTTGTCTAAATTCTTACGAATATGCATTAAGTTATCGAAGATGTATTGGGAGGGCAAAGTTAAGATATCATATTCTTGAAACTTGTTCTTTAGAGATTCCGTCATAGGTTCGTCAGTAGGAACCTATAAGTATTTTATTATATTCACTTAATCTATTGTTTTCAATAAATTTAACACCTATCATTGTTTATAAAGTAGAAAGCATTGCATAAATTGTGACAACTGTTTGTCCCGTTTTCAAGAATAATACTTATAGATACTGTACACTGTACAGTTAAGTAATAAAATGCTGAATCACCAGTTTCAATGAACAGCTCCTTCCGGTTCGTTTCACTTTTATTTTGAAACTTCCAATCCAATGAATCGAGCGATTGAACCAACCTATTACGAATAACTTTACTTTACCTATCTACTCGTGTGTAAACGAGAAAATATTCAGATATCGCTACATACGGAATTAATAAACCAGTATATCATTACTTATCTATACTCTATACTAATAACTAAAATTGAAGTGTCTGTTTGTAATATATAAATAACATTTTTTTCACTAAATACATAGATACTATTGAAGTTATACTTCTATTGGCGCGTTAGGGAAAAAAAACATAAGGTAACAAAGTCGTAAAAAATTCTATGGGGAAAAATTATGAGAGTAAATTTTTACGATGCGCGCGCAACCGTCACGAATAAACGACACCCTGAAGTTAGTTGTTAACGTTTTAGTTTATTCTATTATTACGTCAAACAAGTATAACTTCTTAAGTGCGTACATAAGTACACACACTTTTTTTTATTATTTATACACATAAAAAGAAAATGAGGCTCCTTTGATGCACCATCACCGCAAAACGACTGAATATATCGGGATGGGACTACTACCATTCGACGCGGAATTTTTTGTTGACAGTTATAGGCTGTTTTTGAATTCCGTCGACCCTTTCTCATTTGTTTTTTCGATTTACATTTTTTGTCACTTATAAAAACAAAAGAATCTCATTTTTCTTCATTCATTTTTTTTTAGGTTACTCACGCCTAAAGTACATATGAAATGCGAGTGTAACTGCAGATACCACCAGCTAATGAATATATATACGGTACTATATACTAAAAGAAACAATTTTTTGCATTTTTGTTTGTGACAGACGATTTGTTTCGGATAATCTCTGGAACGGCTGTACATCCATACAGTACGTATTTGCATCATATTTTTTAATGTCAGATTGTCCCACTCCCCCCATCCAAAAAAAGAAGGTATTGAAAAAAAAACAGACCGAAAGAATCAACAATACTCTCGCTAAATCTGTAATACCGTAGCCCACCCTCGCTCGTAGTCCACAATGAATATTCATAACGCGATCGACGTGCGTCACGTCTTTATTCACTGTAAACACGCGTACGTGTCGTTGCCAAGTTGTCTTGTATTACGTAAGTATCCAATCTATTCTTTTAAATAATTTAACACAACACACTCAGGCAACACGCAAGATACGTTCACCGACAGCTCTTGTAAATTAAGGAAAGTACTCACCTACATACATACATACGTCTCCGAGGAAATTTATGGTTTTCTGAATATTCGCTACTCGGGGGTGAGTTGACGAGGGTGCATCGATCCTGTCTATTTTATTTTGCGGATATCAATGCTGTAGGTATCGTAAAGCTTCTAATATTAATGGATTCACGTAAGAGTTATTTTAAGACCTATTTAAATAATGGTTCACTGGTAGTCTGATCCTATACCCCATTGATCGATATGATGAGGCAGGTATTCGAATTAACGAACCCCAACTTTTGTTTCATTTGGCTGAATGAAAAAAACATTATGACAAAATCACGACAAGTTGATAAGACATTTTCCAATTTCTCGTATGATCAGAAAATTTGTAGCCTATAGATGCGTTCCGAGAACATCAATTAAAAACTTCCTTCCTCTTTGTTTCTCTGAGCTTGGCTTCCTACCATCTTAAACTATCAGATGAAATAAGAGGTCTTACGCTAAGCCAAAACAATATTATAAGGGTAAAAAAAAAACAAAGTAAAAGGTTTTTAATAAAATAAACTTTAATTACTTCAAATATATAAAGTTAGATATATTTTTTCAACATTTTCTAATTGGCTTTCTTACTATATTGTGTTATCCCTGCTGTGGTAAAAGTTGGAATCCTACTAACGTTAAACGTTAAGTAATAATGGTAATATGAGACCCAGAAAAATATAACACACCTGTGGCGCAATACACAGAGGTCATCATTAGTGGTAGAAACGGTAAAGTTTTATCTAGACCCCAAGCGACATGAAGTATATTCTCATAGAAACATAATAACAAAAATCCGTATATATAGAAAGATTCCATTTGCCCGAGCATAGGTAAGCGTAGGAAGCCACGTCTCTTACCTTTCACAGGCTTCTCATAAACTGATGGGATATTGTCAAAAGCAATTGCGGAATGTGTTAGTAACATGAATATTTTGATCGGTAATAGATATTTCGGAAACAACAGAGGGAATATGGAGTAATTAGCCGTTATTGATAAAATTAAAAATAGTCTCCCATCCACTTCACCCAAGACAGAAAGTATACTGAAACAAAGAAATATCACCGACTTTATTTCCCAATACAAATTAACAATACCAGATAGAAAATACAAAATATTATTAAGTTTAAAAATAGGAAAATATATACATTTATAGAATTTTTTTGACTGACTAAACGTTGTAAGCCGAAAGGACGTAGACAGTTTCACGGAACTTTTGGTACGATCGCTTATGGACGAGAGAGCAATAGCTAGCGCAAGACCACAAAAACGGTACGGAGCCCAGCTTGGACTACCGAGACCTGAGACGTAAATACCGCGATATTTGCCCTAGCTATAGTAAACTATAGTAGAAATAAAGATGGAAAGGAGTAAATTAGGAATAAGGTAGAATTAGTAACAAAATTATTAAAAATAAGACAAAAATAACAAGCGTAATAAAAAGGATAAGATTTAATGGAACTGGACACGTATCTCGAATGGAAAGCAATCTATGGACGAAGATAACTACAGAGTGGTTATTTAGAAGTATCCAAAGAAACAGAAACAGACCTCTTGTAAGATCTTTAGAGAGCACGCTGGCCCAGGATGGCCCACTATTGCAAGGAACAGGAAAATATAGTTTATAAAGGGTCATCGCCGAGTAGGCGACTATAACATGCTAGTTAAGTTTAATAATTTTGTATTTAAAATGTGCATTTTAAGATTTCAAAGTTTTTTTTTTTTTTATTTTATTCATAGTAGACTGAAACAAGATTAGTAGTTGGATTAGATCGGAGTCAGATTAGTGTAGTCGGATACCGTGTCGATCTACATAGTTTCAAATCCAATAAAACCTGAGCTTTCAATGAAGAAAAAAAAGAAAAACATTCATTTCAAATACACACAAGTCCCATAATTGACTAAAAACAGAAACATTCAACAAAAAAATGAGGTACAATGAGACCAACACTCATCCAACATGACTCCTATAGGTCCTTATTTTAACACGATGCTGCGGCCCAAAAGAACTGCAGAGCTGATACTCTGGTAGAGACTAGTACAGCTAACTTCACGTATATATATTTATACTGTAATGTTTTTCCAATAAATAACTAATTGAAATATGTATATATATATATATATATATATATATATATATATATATATATATATATATATATATATATATATATATATACATACATATGCTCACGCCTGTTTTCCCCGAAGGGTTAGGCAGAGGTGAAGTAGCGAACTACACCACCCACATTTCGCCGAGCTTAGTTCCGTCCCAGATGTGACAGGGGGCGAGCCTGTCGCCATATCGGGCACAAATTCCAAACTCCGGGATGATACTGAGTAGAAAAAAACCCAATATCACTTGACCCGACCCGGGGATCGAACCCGAGACCTCAGAACGGCAGTCGTATGTAATACAACTGCGCTATATATATATATATATATATATATATATATATATATATATATATATATATATATATATATATATATATATATATATATATATATATATATATATATATATATATATATATATATATATAATATATATAATTAAAAACATGTGCATTATGTTTATGTGTATTATTACTTATATGATAATTTGGGTGAGGCATTTGTCCAGCAGTGAAGGTATTTCAGTTGATGATGATGACGACATAACCATAATTACATATGTATATTGTACCATTTTATGTTGGTAGGGCATTTTTAATGCATACTTAATAACCGCCATCCTTAAGAGGATATGCTAGCGCCATTTATTCCATACAAACATAGTCCCCTGTTTCCTCCCTGGATAATAGCATTATGGTAAATATTTTTTATACCAAATAATATATATCCACCACGGCTATGCCCGTACGTTACGATTTTTTCCATAAATGAGTTATTGTAGAAATTAAGAAGCCTTTGAAAATGAAAAAATGTTCGATTTTTACAGTCATTTTGAGACGTTCGTCAAACAAATTTGATGGATAAAAATAAAAAAAGCAAAACGCAGAGACATTGACAGCCAGACTTTCTAATTCTATCTATGACTAAAAGAAAATTAAAAATCGGTTCAGTTTTTGGAGGAGAAAACAGGGTACTACGAAGTGATGTTTACGTCTATTTTGCATAGTTAAAATCAGTCCGAGCGGCAGTGGTCCATTTCGTGTTTTATTACTCTTTATTTGGGCGCAACTCGATAGCAATAGATTTCTATAATACCTAATTTTCAAATCTGTCGTAGCCGCATGTCCTCTTAAGTTTGAAACTTGTCGTGGCTGGCATGTGCTTCCAGTGCACTAAGTTTTATTCAAATCTATGAAGCCCCTTTTGAGTTTGTAATTATTATTTTTACATAATTTTCAAAAATGATATTGATTACCTACTAACATATACTTTCGTGTAAAATAAGGACAAAACATTTTAAGCATATACCGAAAACTTTGCACACGGTGTTTGAATCGAAATTCAACTATTCACCAGAACTTCATAGAAAGTATATAACTAAAATTTTTATTTTTGTTCATGTCTTTTTTTTATCAAAAACACTTACCGCGACACTTACCTCATAGGTATTAGAATCAACAAAATCGCCTTTTCATGAACATGCCATCCAAACATGAACGAACAGGTTGCACAAACGACCAGGCACCTGTAAATATTAAATATTAATAATTCTTTTCCGTTGTTTTTGAGATAATATTCGATATACTCTAAGTACCTATACCTTAAAAAATTCATATTTCTGTATCGCCTGTCAGCACACAGCCACCAGAGTTTTACCAACGCAGGCGCCATCGATAAACATGTCAATATAAATGTAACATTAGGTTTTATTGATGGTAACACTGCATGTTCAAATTCTTGTACCAAGCCTCCTGTCATTGAGCCTTCAATTTTCGTTGACATTATTTCATACTTTATTACTAAAAAGAGAAAAACAAATTGTGTAGTATTTGTTTGTTTTTCAATCATTCATTATACTTACAAACATGTAAAACATTATATCATATCATATATTATATGTCAAATATCATTGTACAAAATATAGCCACAATATTTTAAACACCTAAGTACATACCGAAAGTAAAAAATTGTAAAAACATATTTTGAAATTCATCAATTTTATTTTCAAGATTTTAGGTATTTAATAATTCTATTTCTTTATGGGTAACATACTAATAATAGATACAACACATATCTACACATGTTTAGTATTTTTTTTATTCCTAAGAGAATACTAGATCACACAGTCAAAGACTACAAGAACAACAAGAATATGCACCTGCATTGACCACTTAACATCAGGTGGATTTTATGTCATTCCCCCCGTCAAAAATTCCCCCCGTCAAAAAAAAAAAAAAAAAAAAAGGTGGATTTTATGTCTTTCATGTTTGTATTTCATGACATAAAAAAACATACCCAAAAACACTGAATAATTTTTGTACAATTGTTATAACTTACATAAGTGATGTATTATTTTGTCTGCAAAATTGTACAAAGCCCAGAAATTCGGAGCCCAATATGCATGACACAAGCCCCTTTTTAAAAGGAAAAAGTCTGGAAAATAACTGAGGAAAATAAAACTTATTTATATAATTTCATTAATTATGAAGACCAAGCATGCAAGTATGGTATAAAAAACCAATAACTGTCTATTCATTAGTGTGCTCATATTTCTAAAACCACAGAACCGATTTACATTATTCTTTTTATTTAATTATATCATGATTTAAAATCATACATATATTCTCTGACCAGGTCTTCTTAGTATATATTTCATTTGGTAAGAATATATCATTTTTTGTCGCCATAATAGTGAATTAAAAATTACCAAAACACATTATCTTGCAGTGCTGTGCCTAAATCATAAATATTTAAATAATATATCACAATAAATAATTGTAGAATATAAATAACTGAAACAAATGGTGAAACTGTAAATTAATTTTTGTAAACTAAAAAAAGTACTACTTCTTCTTCTTAGTTAATGGCAATCTGTGTACACACTATTTGTACCAGTGTCATGTGGGTATGATGTATTTTCATTCTTGTAATAAATGATAATGTACATTGATCTATTACACAATTGAATTCAAATTTGTATTTATACAGAAAGAAGCAGTACATTACAATACAAAAAACATGTATAAAGTTACATATTGTTAAATACACAATAACATTAATTATAAGATTATAAATTTGAAAAAGACTGTAATCCAATCCAAAACATACATGTAGTATGTTGTTAATAAATCCTTACCTATTCAAATATACATAACATTCAACAATTTAAATTGTAAGTAATAAATATACTATTAAAGCATTTATAACTTATAAAAACTTTAATTACCTGTGGTAAATGGTTTATGAATGGAGCAAATGAAAATCCAAACACAATAATAACAATCCATCCTAATTTAAATAGATTTGTTATTGAGAAAGAGTACCATGCTGTACTAACACCATCTGTTGTTGAAACAGAAAAACAATATGCTCTCAGTAAATAAACAATATAAACTGGTGCCACATATAGATAAATATGTTTTTCAAATTTAATAACACTGCAAACCAAAACGCCGCCTGGAGGTAATTGCTCTGTAAACAAATATTTTCTTTGATATCAATGTTAAAATTTCCCATTATAACTTTAGTTGTAGCCATTTAAAACTTAAGAATGTAAACATTTGAATTTCTCTAAACTAAACTTTTTCAATATTCTCAACTCTTGATTATTCTCAATCACCGCATCAGATGATTTTCTAATTATAATTATATAAATGTAATATATATTATGTACTAATTTAACCAGGTTTTAAATGGCTTCAACATTGTCTTCATTTCATTTGTTTTTTTTTTTAAATGACATCCATTATTGATATAACAATTTATTAAATATCAGTAATTGTAAATAAGTTCACTCCATATGAAAAATAGTATAAAACTACAAAACTCCAATTAATAAACCAATATACTCACACATATCATTTTAGATATAGAAATCAGAAGTATTCCATACAGGAACCCATTGTACTGGAAATGTATATGGTCCACCATTAAAAGTCCCGGGCATGACATTAATAATATGAACACCAACAACTGTACCTTACCGTCACTAAGAAGATTTATACAACTAAAAGTAAATGTTATTTGTAATTAGTAATTGCAGATAAATAATATAAATAAGATAGACCATAGTTTTAGAAGAATTAATAAACAAAGTGATTTAATAAACCCAAAGTGAATAAAACAAGATTCCTTATATTATTATACTAATAATGTGCGCTCATTAACTCAAACTTATATTTGAAGATATTATTTCTTTTAAGTAAAATTAATAGCTATCTGAAAGAACCTTCAAAAATTATCTTACAATTCTACTGCACACATGTATTTAAGTTTTAAATCAATAGTTTACAAAGTGAGTTATCTACTCACAAGGGTTGATTTTTGCATTGTAGTTATAATTAATTGGTGAATTACAGAACTCAGAAAATTGAGGAAAATATAATTATGAAACAGAAAACTATTGTGTTTTCATTTTTAAAATGTTGGAAAGTGAAAGTTTGGAAACTTATTCATGAGCAATCCACATTGTTCAAAATATTATATTATTCCAAATAAAACATTTATCACCTCAAAATGCCGAAGATGTAAACGAAGTCTAAAGCAATAACTGAGAGTCTAAGAAACAATACAGTCATTTCCGATTTATAATTCAAATTGTTTACATCCAACATTTCAGGATCAAACCACATCGCCACAAATGATAAACCGTATTCCAACCATGCAAAAAGTGGAGGATAGTCCAGGGTCCATTCTGAAGTTGATTCATAATACCATTTTTCAATTGATGTATTATAAGTAATAGCGAGCCAGTTACGATGAACCTCAAAATCCGTGGAATGACTAAAATCAACATAGGAAGAATTTTATAACTAACTCAAGTTATTGCTAATTCATAACAAATAGGAAATAAGAAAACTCACTAAAGAGGTATAAAAAATAACTTAACAACTGTTACTATTACTATTATTGGAGATATCATTATTATTTACTATGAAAACTTCTTATCAGAAGTAAATATTAAATATTCTTCTTATCACAAAGCCGGTCCATAATCACATTTTTTTTGTATCTATTTATTCCTTTATAAGGAAAAGCAAAGGTTTTAGACCATGCAGCCAAAACTGATGTTAGGGACACTACTCACAAACGTAATAAAATAACGGCCAACTGTTACAACTTTTTCAACAAGGATTGTTGAGACCAGAGATAAATAATAAAACTAGATATTCAGAATTCATGCTCCGTCTCATTATTCCTAATAGATATAGTAAATTATTATTTTAATCATATAAATTGTCATCAAAATAACATAACATAAACTCAAATAATGCGAATAAAAAATTCAAGTAATTTTATATGATAAAATAAATAAAGTTTATTGAAAACCCACGGAATAAAGGGTTCTACCTTTTTTCCGTGTGAACGATCTGAAAGCCCAACAAAATTACGACACGTATATTTTTGTTTATAATTTATTACACTCTTGACTTCAAGTAGTTTAGTGAATGCGTTATTTCAAGTGGTAGTGATACAATATAATTATTACTGCATTATAATAAAGTTGTTTTTTTATTTGAAATTGAATGTTGTGGAATGTACATATGTATATTAACGGTGTTAGTCTAGTGAAATATTTCTTGAAGGGGAGGTAAGAAAGTATTGGGCACTTTGTGGAAAATTGATAATAAAACTGTAATTTTTTAAAAAATCTCCGTTTTTTATTTCTCATTTAAGTGGCTAAAATGAACATACTTATAGGTGCTTGGTGAATGATGAAAGATTTTTAACTTAATGATAATAGCTAACATTGGTTAGGGGGTAACAAGGGGCATTAGTAAAACTTGTCACTTTGTTTATCTACAGGATACTGTTTCACATTAAAATAAACCAATAATTTATTAATATGAATCAGGATCTTGTGTTAGGATTTAAGAAAGCTGTTAATGTAAATGCATCTAGTAACAGCATAAAGACATGTTTAATCAGTGTTGCTCAAGCAGATCTACTCATAGGCATCATTGTTTTCACATAAACGGCAGTTCAAGTATTAAGTAAGCAAAAATTAAGGCATTGTCGTCCCTCCCTTCTTGTCAGAAATAGTAAGCAAGTTTATAACCTATATAAGTATTATCCAAGTATTGGTATCATTTATTAAAAAAAAAAAATTTGCTTACGTAAACATCATTCAGAACCTCTTCCTCTGTGTCCTTAAAACAAACAGAGGAGTAAGAACCTGCATACATAATACTTGAACGGCCCCTAATTTAAAACTATTACAATACAAACATATCTACAAAAATTACCTCCATATCTATATATATATAATTATACTAATAAATAAAATTGAAGTGTCTGTTTGTAATTACAATTTTTTTTTAAAACAATTGATGTGAATGTATATTCGTTACCTATACCAAAAATACAATTTTTAATTAGTTTTTTCGTTTGTCTGTTTGTGCTGGGTAATCTCCGGAACGGCTAGGCCGATTTTGACGGAACTTTTCCTAGATAGCAGAAGTTACCCCGCGTACTTTTAGTTTTCGTAAATAATTAGGGTTACGCGTAATAAAATTAAAACTCATTAAATATTAAAACACAAAACCATCAAAATATTATTTTCAGATGATTATTTAAATTACATTTTATTTAGATCGTAATTTAAAAAAGACAAAATCTATTACGTGTATTTTAGTATATTCTATTTTTACAACTGTCAATCAAATTTCAAAGATTATAGACTGAAAAGATAATGTAGGAAACTCAAGTGGCCAGTTCGAAATACTCGTATGTAACAATTTCTCAAGCTATATTACGTATCGAAGAGCAGAGCTGTGAAGAGTATATAAAACGTGGGCGGAGCCGTGGGCACACAGTTACTGATATAATATTCTAATGAAAATTTTACATTTAATATTAAAAATGCTAAATATTTTATTATTTGTGAAAAACTTAGTTGTTTTATTTTCGGATAATATTTTACTGAAAACAATCTTATATTTTAGGGGCTTGCAGAAGATTAATCATCTTTTCTGATCTCAAAAAAATTCATTTTTAAACAATTTCACAACTTCTTAGATTAGAGGTCACACAAACATCTACATCATTCCCTAAATTCTTAATTTCAACTTTCTACCTACTTATGTAACATCCTTATAAAATTTTAACAAATTCCTTAACAGTTGATTGCTATCCCTGTAAAGAAATTTATCATATTATTGGATATTCTTCCTTAGCCACATGGCATAACAGCAGCCGAGATTATCAATTGACTAAGTAGGGAAGGAATCCTTTACGAAAAAGATCGATTTTTAAATTCATTCGAAACTAAGCTTGATGGATCGAATCACAAAACATCAAGGTTCAAAAGATCAATCTTTCATACTAATAAAGTATCAATTATTAGAGTATCCTTTTTCTTTTCTTTGATATTATGATTATCTATAAATAGGCTAAAATACAGTGCAGTGGCATTTTTCGTAGTATGTTAGGTGTTCTTTTTGTTTAGTTACTATTGATGAAATTTCGTGTTAATAAAAAAAATTGGAAACAGTTTTTGCAATAAATGAATTACAATGCAACTAACTTCGAATATTGGGAGAATAATATTTACGAATAAAAAGTCAAATAAACCATGTCGAAAAAAAATTGATCACTTGGACTTGGATGTTTTATGAATTCAATAAAAAATCGATCTATTTGAAAAATCATATACTGCATTCTTACTTATGCAACTGATGACCTCGGTCGCTCGCCATATCATGTCCGCGGTCTGGCTTTACATGTATTAACAGCATAATACTAACAATTGTATAAATATTTAACAAACAGATAAGTTAATAGAAATAACAGTTATTAAAATTGAAAAAAATAACAGTTATTAAAATTAAGACTCTTTTTAATAAGGGAAAAATCTTATATAATACAGCTAAGTCCATTCTGGGTCTTGGTATGAAATCAGGTTACTAAAACCCCCAATTTCTTTGACATGCGTCGACATGGGTCTGGGAGCACTTACAAATTCTTGATAAATAGATTTGAAGCAACATTACAGACTGACTTAAGCCTTGTGACTCCTTACCTATTGAAAGTTTTTACAAAATTTACTGTTGTTTTAAGTATTTTAGTACCACTATATGTAAACTTTATGAGTTATGAGTAAACTTTCACATTCTGTTCTCTGTACATAATTCACATATTTAATGCTCTGATCACAACTTCATTTTATGATATTGAAGTCCAAGATTATGCTGTCAGAATACACATATATGCGCTTGATGACAGATTTTTAAAGTCGAGGGTGGTAGCTATAGTTACATGTATATTAAGAAAATCTACCACCTTACTATGATTTTATTGTGATATGTTTTTTCACTGAAAGCTCAGGCTCATTATGGAATAGAATAAGTGATTCTACATCCATCAATATGTTATACAACCACATTTCTACAGAGCCATTATTGCTTAAAGGATTATAATGACTTTACACAATAATATAATAATGTGATTACTTTTTGTGTCACGGATTATATAACCCAAAAAAGTCATTAAATATTTGGCTACAACCATGTTCATACATGTATTTGGAAAATTCACTCATATTTGTATGATTACTGTTTGTGGTACTCCTGAAATGTAATTCTTCAAAGCCTGAAAACTTTTTGTTCAATTCTAATGACTCAAATATTTCTGTTTCCCTTATCATAATTTTTTTCCAATTCATTGATTTTATATCTCTCCACCAGTCTTGACATGCATCATATTCACCTTCAATACATATCACACCAGGTTTACCAGACAAACAGAAACCAGTCAACTTTAATTCCTTTGCCTTTTTCATAATATCTTCTCTTTTCTTCTTATTATATATATGATGAGAAAATATCCAGAGTCTCATATACTTGTCATTATTTTTTAACTGGATATCCTCTGATCTCTTATTTGTGCTCTCTTGATTTTCTTGTATTAACTTATAATTGTCAATATTATCTTGAATCCATGTAATAATTGTATATAGACACACTTCTCCAACATGATTTAGTTTCATATATTCTGATAAATCTGAATTTACTCTTGTTTCTTGTTGCCGATTCAACTGATTGCAACGTAAATAAATATTTGGTGATTCATTTGGATAGTATGTAGGTAATGTAACGCAAATTTCTAACTTCCAACCACTTAATAAGAGAAGGTTTAATGTAAAATCAAAATGGTTAGGTACATACTCTGTTTTACTTTCTAAAAAATGTTTTATATCAACAATAATATTCTTATCAGTAACCACAATAGCACCTTCATTTGGATACATTGAATTTAACAATTCGAACTCACACAACTGCTGAGATAAACAATTCTCGATTATGTCTCTTGCGTGACTTTGTGATAATGATTTCGACATTTTAATTTTATGTTCACTGCCTAAAAATGTTATCATCTTATTGGAAGTTCACTAGTCGACCACAGAATAATATTACGGTACGGTAATAATGTAGTCGACCTCCCAGTTTGACATTTCTTATCGGGTTGTCATTAGTGTTGTAGCTAAACAAATCGATAATTAATATTAAAATATATGATCATTAAGTATGTAAATAACAAATCGAGTCGAATTTTTAGCTTTGCCGCCAATTTTGTATTCTATATATTTTCTATTTCTATTCAATTCTATCATCTGCACCGAAAGGCAAGCGTAATTATGGCTATACAGCCACATGAACACAATTTGTCCTAAGCAAAGAGACTTATTTCGGTATCACGAGAATGATAAAAGAGATCCAATCAAAGAATATTTAATAACCAGACCGCCATGTAACCTACATAGGTAGGGCGGCTTTTAACTCTATATAAGTCCTGGAGTAAAGTGACCCTCCGCCATAAAAACCGTCGTCAGACCGATCATGGCGTATTGCGCCCTGCCATTGCCCATAGAGGCTTGGCTTCCTTTCAAGTGATTCAGAATCGCTTCGTAAAGAAGGCCGTAGGTGTCCGACAGTATCAGAGAAATGTGGATTTGCACAGAAATCTGAACCTACCTTCCATTCATTCCGTAATCAAGTCCCAGTGACACGCTTTCTTCGATCACTTAGAGACACACCTAAATCCGCTCATTACGAGCGCCGTTGCGTACTCCACCTATCCGTTAGCTCCGAAATCGCTTCGGAAACCGTGAAATGTTCTTATCGCCCCCAAAGATAAAATCACCGCCACAAATAGGATCTTTCCCCATCACACGAGGAAATATGCGTGCCAGCGCCCACGACCGCGAAACCGCCGTTCCCGCCGCCGGGGACAGGTGGCTAACTTTGCTCCATCACACTCTCCGGGTCCTTCTCCGGTGGCGACCCAAAACGTGTCCCGTTCCCCAACTGAGGAGGCTCTTGACGTCGCCCCCAGCGCGATATAGTGACGCTAACCATGCATTGAGCAATACAAGCACAACACCCCCCACACACACATTCCTGCATGCAACACCTAGGTTCATAGGTCCTGTAAGGAACTTCTTTTTTTAATGTTAAGTAAAAAAAACGTGGGGATTATCTAGGATTAAAATTCCTTGGGAGTTTTCACACTCAAGTAGTGGCCAAGCCGAGGTTCGTACCACTTTGGTGCCCTTGTGCTAGTTATCTTTTGCAACTGAGTGCTTTCAACACTCGTCCACGAGGTTTTGGTGGAACTGTAAAGGCCCTCCTGGTGAACTGCATTAGATAGGTAAGAAAAAAAAGAGTTTTTAATAACTCCAGCACGCCGTTTCACACAACATTGCTGGGGGGTGCTTGGCGCGATTTTGGTCTGTCATGTTGTCGTCGTTGTTTTTAATTCATTATTTTGCAGTATTTTAATATATATCATGTAATTTTTCTGGCAATTTACGTGATATAGTGTAGTTATGATACACAAGTGTAGTGAAGTGAAAATAATGACACGGAACGTGAATTCTGAAATGTTCCAATCGCTCCCGTTGTGGTTGTAACAGAAAGCCACCATTTTGTTACCGCCATTTATTTATTGATAGTGTTCCTAACGTCTGACTTAGTTGCATGATCTTCTAGTACCTTTGCCTTTTCTTTAAAAAGGAATAAATGGAACAAAAAAAAAAAAACAACATTGCTGGGCGTTGTAATTAGAGTTGTAATGTTCCAAATCCAAAAATGCTCCTGCAATGGATTTGATTTTACTTGTCCGTAAATTCGATACATCGCGTTTTTTTTTCGAAAATAATGACAATATTTCCATGCATGTTTGAGAAAAATAGATTTTTGAGCTTTATTAAAGTACTCTAGAAAAAATGACAATGTCTTTTGAAGTACTACAAAAAAATCCTAGACGGTTTTTGCAAAATGTTCAGCTGTTGAAAAAATAAACTATATTTCATGACGATACAATACTCAATGTTTTATTATTATCAATTACACGTATTTATACCAAAAATGAATACTTCTAGAACATGTATATTTTTCATATATATTTAAATATTCTTTATGGCCGGTATGTCGCCGTGCCAATGAGATTTCATGCTTCTTATCCGACATTAGCGTTTTGCAAAAGCATTGAACGTTGATATAAGATAGAAAACAGAGATAAATAATAGTAGAAACATGTTAACTCAGCTACAAACTCTAGGTACCGTTGCCCTTTCCTTTGGAAGAAAATAACTGGTAAATAGGGATGCAGACTTTTTCCGAAAAATCATTGATTTTTAAATCAATTGGATCCAAAGTCAAATGAACCAGTACACAAAACAATTCAAGGTAATCAAGACAATATCAATAGATATATTTGTCGAAAATCGATATATTTCGACTTGTTTTCTTTGACTTTTTATTTATGGTTGGCATTTTCCAGGTGGTCAAAATTAAACCATGATTATCATTTATTGCAAATTTGATGAAAAACTGTTTTCAGTGTTTTTATTGATTACAATAACAATCATTTTAAATAAGTACCTAATCATAGAGATAGAAAAGGAACTATAATGAACGATCGTTTATTATTTTAAAATTATTCTAGTTGTATTTAAAATAATATAAAAGTTCAAAATGTTAAAGTGAAATAATTCTAGTGTTGGGAGCATACTTGAAATATCTCTGGTGAAGTAAACGGTCTTGGGTTATGGTGTCTATTTATCATCAGGCAAGATATTTTTCATGCATCTTAGTAGTATAAAAAAGACATTTACAAAACTTACCACAAAGTCAACTCTCGAGTTTTTTTATAAATAAATTAATAAATAATAAAGTTTCATACCTGTGCTTGGGTACATTTCTAATTATAATAACGTTATGGTTCTTTTAAAAATTGTACCTATATTTTCTAGAACTATTTTTCAATTCACTATATGGGTTTGCGCTAGATTTAAAATTTAAAATCGATACTTTGACTTTAGAAATTGATTCTTTATTAATAATAAATTCATCCCTACTGGTAAATGTCAACGGTTAAAATAAGTTTCATGGATTTAATGAAATTTCTTTGCTGTTAATTGTAAATTAATTACATTACATTTATCTTTTCAAAATGTATCATTGTGGTATGCGGCAAGTTGGAGAGAGGCACGTAGCTTACCAAGTTGACCTTATGGTTTGGAGCAACAGACTAGATTTACTAGCTATAAGTAACTTTAAAGGTACAACATAAAATGAAAAAACTAATTTTACCGGCGTTTAGTTTTCTAAGCTCTGTTATTATGGTAAACAGCAGAGTAATATTAATTATATATAGACTTAGAATAATGTACTTATATTCAATAGCTTTCCAGTATGTCCAATTAATTTAAAAATATTTAAGATATAGTTGAAAAATAAAACATTGTAGATGTAAACTATTGAAATCTCATTCAACAATTGAAAAAAAAAAACTATATTTTTAATCTCCATTAGCTTTATCATTGTTTATTACTGTTATTACAGGCGAAGTCCAAGTTCATAGGCTCCATTGGCAAAAGGTTTGGAATTTATTACCTCCAAAAGAAAATATTACAGTGCGAGCTATGGCATGGAGACCTGACGGAAAGGTGTTGTATATTATATTCAAATTAAGTAAATCTTGTATGTAAATGTATATTTCTTTTTCTTATATTAATATAAGTATTTATTTTTAATATAAGAAAATTTGTTAGTTATACTGATTGATTATTTCCAGGCTTTAGCAGTTGGATATAGTTCAGGAGCTCTATTCATTGTTGATATTGAAGATAAAGAAATACTAGACAAATATGAATTAGAACATGAAACTGCTGATGAATTTGATAATTCTAAAGTTTGTGGAGTCACCTGTATAACTTGGACAGCCAGAACTGACACTATAGATAATTCTAATGAGTACAATCTATATGTAAGTATAGTTAAATTTTGGCTGAATGTTTTCATGAATAATTCTGTTTAAGATTTTTTCACTGTGTAACAATCTTAAATTTGTAACAAACCTCAAAATTTCTGTTTATGTCACTTCTG
The DNA here is from genome assembly GCA_014132275.2 of Samia ricini. NCBI lineage: Eukaryota > Metazoa > Arthropoda > Insecta > Lepidoptera > Saturniidae > Samia > Samia ricini. The sequence continues at coordinate 23,488,305 of AP028159.1, read as the reverse complement.
ATATATGTATTTTTGTAGTACATGTAGAAAATCACTTATTAGTTTAATTTCTTTTTATATTTTTCCTCTCAATTTGCTAACCTTTTTCTTTTTCTAGGATGGGTCAGGATCAATAATCATGTTAAAGTGACTTGATTTCAGGATGATGCGTCAATATTTTTACAAAAATTACCTCACATTTGGTGGAAATTCAAGTACACAAGACAATACTAAAAACTTTAAAGAACAACGGGATCCAACTCAGCTAAACATGCTCTTGGTTGGTTTTGGTACAGGATATATTTACATGAACATATTTGGCAGATATCCTTATGGTACTATACACTTAGCTCAAGTGGCTAAAGATGAATTTGGAGAATATAAAGTGTTAGACATAAATTTATCTGATGATTTTAGTATAATGCAAGTTCTGTATGTGGATAAGCAGACAAATAATGTTTTGCTGTCTTTGATAAACACAAGTGTTCTATCAGCATACTCTCAAGAGATTTTTAAAGTAGCTCGGAAACATGGTCAAATTGTGCAATGTCTATCATACCTAGATCACAATGGTTTCAATAACAGAAGCATGGGAGCATATATTACTAGAAATGGACACCAAGATGGCCTATTATGCTGCATCAGTTCCAGATGGTGGGGTATCTGCCGATTTATTGGAACTGTTAATGTTAGGTAATTATTAATATAAAATTGTATTGATAGATATTATTGTAGAGACATGTTAATATTTCTAAATAGTTTTTAAATGTGCATATGTAATCTGTGTTCATAGTGAAATGCTAATTCTTAAACTATGAATTTGACAACTTCTATTATATATTAGCTCTCCTAGTGATCTTTGCACTGTCACATAATCAATAAATGTTTTGTGTGATTACGAAACTTCTCAATTCTGAGACAATCAAAAATATTAATCAATCTGGTCTTGAGATATCATAGAAATAGCCATTCCATGGCAACTATATGAAAAATTTGCTTCATAAAACTTTTCGTTGTTTTAATATATTCTGCTATTTTGACAGAGAACAATCCAACTAATCAAAATATAAAAAACGGACCAGCCATTCTTGAGTTTTAACGGTTGAAACTAATCTGATTTTGTTTAATATATGTGTATAGTTTTTGTTATCACATTACAGGTTCAGCATCGGATGAGTTACAATTATTCTTGTTGCAAAAACTAACAACAAATGATTTAAAGAAGTTTGGTAATTCTGTTGAAATGAGTTATTCAACTATACAGAAGCTTGTTTTAAAACAATTAAATATTGTTGGTCATAGTCTTACATATTATCTTGCAGAACTTCGTGGACTAACAAGAATATTGGACAGATACAAGGTGAATTGTTCTCCACATTTTACCTCTACTAATCATATGAAATTCATCATCATCACCTGTTCCCAATTTGTTATTTGGGGTTGGTGCATTATGCCTTTTTCTTCTGTGCATCTCTATCAGCTGGTATATCTTCATTCACCATCCATCCATCTTTTCTTTGGGTATCCTCTCCCCCTCCAACTCTCAACTTCACATAGTCATCACTTCGTCACATGTATGTCGTTTCTTCTCAAAACATGTCCATACCAAGAGAACTGATTCCTTTTCACCTTTTCTATCACTGGAGCCCTTAAAAAACTTCGTCTAACACACTCATTCCTGATCCTATCCATTTCGGTCCTGTAATATGAAATTGTCAATATAATAATTGATGTGCATATTATACAACGTGGGACATAATAAAGGAGCACTGTGAAAGTAGTTTCTTAAAAATCGGCTACTGAATGGATTAACAGATATTTTTAACTATTCTTTTCCTCAAAATATTTAAAAATAAATAAATTGATCACCCCCTCGTTGATTGTCGAGCGGTCTCTTGTTTGTTGACTTGTTTGTCTTTCACAATGGCTATAACTAATCTGATTAAAAAAATTATCAAAACACATGCAAGTAAATATGTTTCATCTGTATTATGATTATAATTGAATGTTCTAATTTCGGTATTTGAAAATGTGCGTTAATCCTGTAACATTTTGTATTATTATGAAAAAATCTCTACTTTCATACCTAAATAATTATTCTTTTAATATTTCATATTTTTGTTAATTAAGCTAATATTTATTGTTTCCACTATTAGTTTGCTTGTAAATCAATAATTGTTTGATTCCAGATTTTAGAACTTGAAGAGACTGCTGTTACTGCAGCTATAAGAGCAAGTTTTGCATTTTTAAATAAATGCCTTGAATTACAACAAGTAATAGATGTGTCAATGTGTAACTACAAGGCTTTCTTTAGATGGCTATTTGTTGTTATAGTTAGATTCCTAGATGAGCAAATACCAAGTGAGATTGTTAAAGTGAATCAACAGGAGCTTAGCTACATTGCCGAATTTTTATATAACTTTGATGAAATTCAAACAGAGAGCTCTGAAACCCAATCAGATATACCGATAAAGTTTAATTTAGAAAGGCTGGGACAATATTTACAGGATCAAGATTTAACAATATTACCTGATGATGAAGACAACCCTTGGCATAAATTCTTAAAGGAAAATACATGTTTATTAAAAGATAACGATACAATTTTTTCAGTGACAGAATTTAAACGATTTTCTCTAGTACACAGCAACAAAAATATTTAAAAAATGCCATACATAATATTTTCGATGTTTCTCAAAAAGATACAGGGAAATACTTTTCTGTGTTATTTAATATACGATGTTATGAAGATAAAACAAATGCGAAAGTAGATGACAATTTAAGAATCTCCCAGGTGTTTGATTCGGCAGAGAAAAGGTTTATGATGGCATTTATGAATTCAGAGGGCGAGAAGGGGATATACTTTATATCTATATGTGTAAAAGAAAAAGCAGTTTTCGCTACATCTATGATGTACTATATTTCATCGACTTTATTAATTGATAATATTTCTGAAAAATCTTGCGATGAGAATATCGAAATGTTTGATTTGCAGTTTTATTCATCTGATTACCTATCTGTAATTATAAACCATCCGTATAATAATGAGAGTTCAATGTTTATTCAAGTTCCATTAAAGATATTATTGGAAAATTCGGTAGAATTTAATGTCAAATCAAAGTCTTGTTTATTTCTGGAAAGTACATCTAAAATAGATATAGCACCTCTATTGCAACAAGGCGTTTATAAAACACTGGATAAAATAGATGGTTGTAGGTTAGCTGTGTCCGGCGGACGAAAAGTAGCTATCGTTTTGTCAAAAAGTTTACGAAAGGTAAGAATATTTGAAATGGAAGTAGACGGTGAAGATGAAGAGGATGAAACATTGGATACCACACCACAATCTTTGACTAATAGTCAAGGAACACCTGATAAAAATAATACCAACCATTAAAATATCACAAGCTTTAATTAATCAAAAACTAATAAATATAACTATAACAACATATTATTTATTTATTATAGTAAAAAATTACAAAAAAGAAATTTAAATTACCTGAAGCAGAATATTACAAGCACTAATTCTAATTTGTAATACATGTACAGTAACTAAATTTTGATTACAAGTTGGAGAAATCATATTGTTATTTAATCCAAATAAAATTTGCAAGTATGAAATTTGTTTTCTTTTAAGTCTATTGATAGTGTTTACTCAATAAATTTTTTTGAATTAATATTTAGAATTACCTTACATTGTTGATAGACAAAGAACTTAAAATATTGTTAGGGCATTCCCAGTGGTATTGTTAGAGTACCGTAATGACAACAAACTTGTAGTAGTAAAATACGTTATGTTTGTTCAATTACTGCTTAAGCAAAATTTTGGATATTTTTGTTATCTGCAACAGTAATCACAACTTTTACTACAAATAATTACAAACTGCTTAAGTAATCACCACTCGGTCACCATCACCACCACCATGTCATCAAAAATAAGTGAAGCATAGAACCCTGCTCCATTGATGATTACGTCATAGGCCCCAGGGTCTTTGGAAAGACGCTCAGCATCAGTGGCGGATTCATATATTATATGGTTGGTATGGTTATGACCATAACTTGTTTTTTGGCGTCAAAAAAAAAACAATTATATACAAACTAGCTGTGTGACCGCATATCATATATTCTTCACTGCATAATATAGTTTTTAAATAATCATTGGAGAACAATGTGTTATATTCTGTTCATAATTTCATAGGTTTTAATTTCTTACATGAAACCCTAATAATTTTTCTAAAATTATTTTTAGTACTAACAAAAAGCAGACACTTATCACAAACACTTTATTGTTTGCAATAATTACTTGCCTTAATGCCATTATACCTTTTGCGCGTAGGTTAAGATATAGTAGTCATGTAAGAGCAAGCGGTCACTGTATTACACAAATATCAATTGATAACATAGGAGAGGGGATGTGTGAATGGTGATTACATTAACAATATATTTATTTATTTTCATATTTTCTTTTAAAAAATACTTACGTTTTAATTTGAATGGCCCCTAACCGTAAATAGTTAAGAGATATAATATGAACAATGTTCGCTCATAGGTCGAAATCCAATCATAATAATCATCATTGAATATATAAGGAAAACATAGATTTTAAAAGTAAAACTTGTTAATAACTACTAAGAATAAAAATTAATTGACAAACATAATACAAAAGTTACTGTACTGTGCTGTCTTCGCCTATTTTATTTATATATAGATCAATTCTCGTTACAGCGATCTTGATATCATATGGTTGCCAATTTGAAAAAGAACAAGTTTAAAAACAATTTTTTTTTACAGAATATTCACAATAAATAATAGGTTTTCAAAATTACTTTTTATTTTACTCAAGTATTTTTAAGAGTACTACACTTACTACATCTATGGTCAAAAGTGGTAGAACACCAGACTTTTTTTTTACATGTTATAGGCTCCATGCTTTGACCACAATCTCACCTTATGTTAACCGACGATGTGGTGCAGGATTGTAAACACACTAAGCCTAGAGGTAGTGGTTCTCAAGTGATGCTGCCAGAACACACCTATTGGTATTTGGCGACATGTTTTCAAACTTGAGGGTGATAGCTACCTGGATGGTCATCATTAGAAAATGCCCTACCACCATGCAAAATATGCAGACTTGTTCTTTATAGCAATTTTAAAACTATTTATGGTTTTAACGATATTTTTAATAGAGACATCTTTTATGGGATATAATTTTATGCATTAGATTTCTTTCTTTTGCTATTCAATAATGCAATCAACCCTCAAGTTGCACTGTGTCTTGTAATTGCAAGTTATCAAATTTCAATGTTATATAAGTAGTTAATTTACTTATTTATCTATGACTTTTTACATTCTAGTATAGATAATAACATCATATTTTATTATTCAACTATAATACCAATTAAGTACAGATTATATTAAACTTCTCTCTGGCGACTTTATTTGAATATTCTCAAATACAGAGTGAAAATCTGTATCTAAACCTTGGTTATCTATGCCATATAAAAGTTGTTCTGAAGATGGATTTCTACTGGGTCCTGGAACTGGGTGGCTGATGCTTGTTGTTGTCCTATTGTATACTTCATCTACATCTTCATCATCAATATCATTAACTGGAATAAAATAATATAATTACATTCCATATATTAATTTAATTTATATATTTTAATATTTAGTGAATACAATCCTCAGTGGCCCTAATAATTTAAGTTTTATTCAATTATTTAAAATTAATATGTAATGGCCTAAAACTTTTTTTTTTTAATTATGTAGGTGCTCAATTTTTATTTCATATCATGATTATAAAGTTTGTGATGTAAAATACAATGCAATAGTTTCCTTGCAAAAATTATATGACATTATTAATTTGTTACTATTAAAATGAATTTCAACATTGTAATGTTTTTGTTGTACACAACCAAAATAATAATGTATTTTAATTACTTACTAATAAGACAATGTAAGAAATATATTATTTTGTACAAAAAATATCACATAACCTATATGTCTGGTATTTTTTTATAATCTCATAATTAAATTCCACAATCAAACACTGTATATAATTAAACTTAATATTTAATTGAAAACATCAAAACTGTGTGTAAGTGTTAAACTAGTTTAATGAAAACCTTTATTATAAAATTAAATAGTCAAATTTTAGTTTTATTATAAAAATATACTTTTGTTTTATTTAGTATCTGTAATCTAATATTTAGTATATGTAATAATAATAATTTGATTTTGAAAAAGACAAAGGGAAAATTATATACCTGGAACAGTTGTTCTACCCTCATATCTCTTCCAATCTTTTTTGAGTCTATAGTATAATATTGCAGAACCAATTATCACAATAATTGAAACAAGAATTGCTACTAATTTTACTGCATCTACTGGTGAAAATGTTGAACCAGTCACTAGCATTTCCACTTCATTTGCTGAGTATCCTGACCCAGCAACATTTTTTGAAATACATACATAGTGACCTGCTTCATATGGAGACACATTCTGAAATATTATTAAATAAAAGATAGATAACAAAATAATATTTTTAGAACAGTATTGAAAATGATATAATATTGTAACAATAATACAGTATATTTTAATCTTACACAAATAAAGATTCATATATAACAGGTTAAGCACAAACCTGGTGTTTAAGCCAGCTTCCAATTATTTTCCTACGGCTAAATTTTTATTGGTATTAAACATACAATAAATAATATTGTTTGAGAGAACATTAAATGTAAAAATAATAGATGTGGAAACAATAAATTATGTGCCAAATCTGAAACCATAATACAAACTAAATTTTTAGCAAGTTATATATTAAAAATTACTGGATAAGTTATCACTCTATTTTTTACAAGCTTACATTAGATAGTTAACTTACATCTATATGCAATTTTCCTGATAGCACTTCATATTTAAATTTTCTCTCATTAAGATTATTGCCAGGTCCAACAATTTTATTCTTATTAATCAACCATAACATGAAATTATGTTCATAATCATTGCTAGTACAGTTCAAAACAGCTTTAGATCCCGCAGACACTGTGGTCACTATAGAATTTTTAATCTGAGAAACTGAATCTATAAATGAAGACATGTTGAATTTAACTAGGCACTTACTGATGGTGTTGTTATATCATCAAATATTCTGTTACACATACTAAGATTTTGACAAGTGCAAACATCCAGTGTCAATGAATGAGTGCCAAGTTTAAAATTAACTAGAGCTCAGAAAGTCACATGTTTTCGCTCACTATAGTTTGTATGCATATTGTACAGTCACTTGATTTCTCAGTATCTGCTACTTCCACTTGAGTGTTTTATTAAATGCATAAAAACTTCTACACTCAACACAGGTAGCAGCATCCAAATTGGAGTCATAACCACATAAATTGGCAGGTTAACTTTACTGTATTCTAGTTTTATACAAATAATAATCTGAGCTGCCATTTTAAGACCTATCGCCGCTATGTACCACACATTTTTGTTGATGGTGCCTCGAAATCTTTCTATACCATTTCTGCAATGTGAAACCATATGAAAAAGCACATATATTAATAAAATGCTGTCGTAAACCCACATAGGTATGAAAACAATGAACCAATTCCAGTGTGTTCTAGATTCCAATCTGAGGCATAGAAGTATCAAGAATACTAAAAATATAAACCACGTAAATAGAGCTCTATGTAATATGGCCATTACGATGAATTTTGTAATATTTTATGAGAATATAAGTCTCCTAAGGTGGTCGAGCAGACGAGCACACTAAAAATACTTTTTACGTAAATAAGAGATAAAGTTGGCAAACAACCAAATATAGATAACCATAAAATTAGCAAATATCATAGCAAAACTGATCAAAACATTTAGTTTTTTTTTTTGTTACATTTGTTCTTCTTAGATAATGGCAATTTGTGTTCAAACAATTAGTGCCAATGTCATGTGATGTATTTTCAATCTTGTATCAGCGTTACCAAGCTCCAGTAAAACCGTGGCTCATCCTGCTAGAACTTTCCATGGAGCTTTGTGCGGCACCTCTGAATAAATGCTACGCGTTATTTTTCATAATAAACTTGACTTGTACACAATAACCATACTATAACACACAAAACGCGTCCAAAATTACATGATATAGAGTCAAATACACAAATTTAATTAATTAAAGAAAACAACCGCTACATGACAGACTGAGATCCCGCCAAAACTCCTTTGTTACATTTATTCCTTTTTAAGGAAAAGGCAAAGATAATAATTACAACATACAGCCAAGTTTGACAGCAGACGTTATAGGATCTGTTTTATCAATTTATTTTATTATTGATCGATGAATACAACGCTTTAAGAAAGTGGCAGCCCTAGCAGAGGCGTAGCTAGAAAGGGCAATCCACCCCTGGTGTCCCCAGAGACAACTAATAAAATTAGTGTTATTTGTTAAAGGGTGAAATTAATTTTATTAGTTATCTCTAGGTAATACCAAATCGAATAAAGGTTGTGACTGTGCTCAACCGTGTATCTCGAAAAAAATTTAAACATTCATCAGTACTGCGACCTACAAAAATTCACGATAATTTTGTTGCACAAATTCCAATTGTAAAATATTTTAATTCAATAATAGATAATTATGAAAACTTAGACATTCAAGGGGCGGGGGGGCTGGTGAAGAGTTGAGTTTTTAATTTTTGAGTGACACTACAATATGCGAACCAGGTTCCACCTATGCCAATTACGCCACTGAGCCCTTGTCAAAGTTTAAACTCTATCTCATAATTTCAATACAATTCATGCCGGTTTCAGTGTTGCATTTAAATTTTATGAGATTTCTACTTTTTGATAACGCATCTTTGATAACGAAATTAGTACCTTACATGCGTACCTTCATTCAAGGTTATCATTAGGAGATGCCCGACAGATGTAAAATAGTGTAGCAACAATAAGGATGCAATAGATTATTCAGAAAATATCTGATGATTATTAAATGTACATAACCAAACGGCTATAAGAATGTCGTATCACTTTGGATTATTTCTTGGATCCATATTACTATTATAACAATATTTTTGGCAGATGTTTTTGCAATGTTGAGTCATGGAAAAAAAACAAAAAAAGTAAATTGTTAAAATGTTTAAACTGAATTTCCAGCAGAGATAAATAATGAAAGTTTCTAGTATAATATTACTTTACTCTATGATCACAGCCCTTGTTTTTTTTTTAATAACTTGCAGTATTTAACTATCATTTTGGTGGCCTTTCCCGAGAATCAAAATATTTATAGCCGTACATAGGTAAAGTATATGTAAAGAAATGACACGAAGTGCAAATTTTGAGATCTCTGAACTATGGATCAACAATAAAAGGACTCCTAACAATCTCTTAGAAAGAAAACTTTAACAAAAGGTTAACATTTAAAATAGAACTTTGTATGAAAAGTGTTCTTAGCGTCCATCTTGGCTACACAGTTTTGAACCTTTGCCTTTTCTTTAAAAAGGAATACTTGGAATGTGTTTGGAAGTAGGGATGTCTATTCTTTCCGAAAAATATCAATTTTTGAATTCATTCGAATCAGCAATCAGAATTCATATGAATCGATTCACAAAAAAATCAAGGACTGAAAGATCGATCTCTAGAAAGTCGAAATTTTGTAATTTTCGACCGAAGGGTCGGTTTCGGTTTCGGCCAAATCTTCGGCCACGCCGAACCTTTATAATCACGTATCGTTCAGATGAGTTTGTGACTCGTGTGGTAGTATCCATGTTTTATTCGTTTTTATCTGAATGCTCAAGTGGTTCTCAATCAAATTTGGAAAACAATATTGTACCCGAAGATTGTAAGAAATCTGACCCATAGAACGCACTAAAAGTTTTTGAATTTCCCACTGGCATTGATAAAAACCTAAAACGAATCATAACTATTGAAAATGGATATGTGTGCATAACTAAAATGGAGTTTATAGATGAACTATTTGCTATTTTACATATAGGGTGTCTATGTTACCATGGACTCAACTCGTAAAAAATTTCGTAATATGTTTTACTACGATTTTATAATAAGTGTAGTTTGTGCCTAAGTAGATCTTCATACCATGAATAACGATCGGTATACGAGCGTTTGATTGCCAGAAGTTAAAGATTAACTCTATAAAATGGTTAAAAATATCGTTCTATTTTGCATCATGACATTACCAGATTTCACACGTTCACACAGATAAACAAAAATTTTTGAAACGGGAAATCGTAGATATAATTTAGAGCTCAACCTGCATACAATCCCGGCATGAGACCATGCAAACTTCATCCTATTTTCAAAAATCAATAATTATCCACACAGTCAACGATTTTTGATACCAGAAGAAGTTGAAAAAGCATGTTTCGTATGAAAATATGTATTTAAGCTAAAGGAGATTATGTTGGGTTATGTTGCATGTGTACATTCATTTTTGATCAGTCATGGCTTTTTTTCACTATAGAAATATTATGGAGTATAGGATGACACTTGTTACTAAGTTCAATATTAATATCTGGAATGTAGGTGCATACCACAGCATTCTGGCAGATCCAACATCAGAGTCTGCCAGAATGCTGTGCAATTCTTTTAAATTTAGTTAATAATTTATTAAAATATTTTTTTTTAGTTGTATTTTCAAGTATTATATAAGTATCATAAGTATTTGTGAATAGATTAAGATTAGTTACGATGGGACTGGCATGTCTTTTAAGACAAAAGTCCCTTAAAAAAATAAAGAGAAAAAAAAATATTATAGAGTCAGATAACCGACTGCGAATAAGAAGAAGAGTGGGACAGACGTATTATCAAACCTACGTGCATATTACAGGACATTAAGTACATGAAATGTGTGATCAATGTTTAATTAACATCAGTATTTTACGAAAAACTTAACGAAAAATTAAAGTCACATAAAAATTCTAGCGGAAGTGACTAGAGAATGAATAACTTTGGATTCCAACAAAAAAGAAGTTATAAACAAAACTGACTTCAAACGAATATATAAAATGCACTGAAAAGTGAATAAATAATTACTTAACTAATCTATTTCTGTTTATTTAGTATATCCTTTGTTCTGATGCAATTCGTAAGTTTTAAATCGGTGTCACTTAAGGATAACAAAGTGGTGTAAGTTAATTTAAATATAACTTTTTAGTTTAAGTACGTACTTTATTTCTGAATCTAGAATAACAAAGTACAACATTTACAAAAATAATAATTATTCAACTCCTACACGTTAAACTGTTGTATATTCAATAATCTGATCAGTAAAATAAGACGATGACTGCAATACGTAAATCTTTGAATTGCTTTAGAAACAAATATCTGAAACACGTGTAAGTGTGTATAATATTCAAGGGTTGTTTTCGATTTCCTGATTTGGTGACAATGGGACTACGTCACGTCTGTACTCTTTCGAATAAATAAAAAATTACAAATCGGTACACGAGAAGAGAAGAGAAGATAAGATAAGAGATTGATAACACTAAAACTCGTTAATAGGAATTAAATAACAAAGACACACAGTCTAAGGAGAAAAAGATACTAAACTCTTTTAACTTTGAATATTTGTTATCAGTAAATCCATATCAGACAAAACAAAAGGAACACTATAATAGTCTTCTATAATCTAGTCACTATAATAGATATCTTTTATCCTTTTAAAATAATTAGAATTGTTTTTCAGGCATTTCAAAATTAAAGTTATAAAGTGATTTTATGGTTATAAGTACACACGAAATATGCTTAATGTATTAAGTGTCCAACTAATATTGTAAGTGTTTAATAACCATCAGGAAAGATATTTGTCTGCCATCTTAATTGTATTGTAATTGAATTACTATTGTAATCAAAAAGACATTTTGAATCTCACAAAAAAGCGAAAGAAACTGGCCACAGAGCCATCATCTCTTGAGTTTTTAATTAATTTAGTGAAAATCTTTCATACATTTACTTGTGTTTGAGATTATTTAGAATTAAGTTCTAAAACATTTTATATTTCTTATAGAACCAGAAAGAACAAATACTGATTTCTTAGTTTGTAAGATCAATTCTAAGAAATCGATTGTTTGGTCTTAAAAATCAGTTCTTCTATTAATCGATTTCAGATCGCCATCCCTACTTGGAAAACTTGGAAATTGGAGTTTAAAAAAATTTGAGTGTCGGATAAAATTATAGATAGTTTAGATTATCGTGGAATTTTATCAATAATACATGTTTTAAACAACAACGGCTTTAATAAATCAGTGCCAACGGATCGGTCTGTTTTAGAAATGGCTTCACCATTGGAACAATTTGTCAACAATGTTAGAACAATGTCGGCTGCAGGTAAATATTTTTAAAAACAATTGTTGATAGAATATAAATAAAACCATCTACCTGTATCTGCCCAATGGTAGACATCTGGGTACCCATATTTTGTTTGGATATAAACTGAAGAACTTGTTTTCTCTGCCCACTTGGTGAGAAGGGTACAGTAATATTTCAGCTAACCTAAACAGCTGTGTATATCCAGTTATTAGTCCTGCCTTACTTCTGATAAATTAGTTGTTACATTTTATCAATTAATTATAATTCTCTTCTTATGAATTCTAAATTAGTACTTACAATTGGCTAAAACTTGATTTTTGTGGTACATAATAATAATAAAATTAAAGTTTAATGGTTAGCAACCTAATATAAAAATTATTTGCAGGAAACTTTCGAGAATTGTGTGAAATTATAAGCAAATCAGATGACGTATTACAGCGTAATAGTGCACATCTAAATACTGTATTGGAAACACTTGATATTCAGCAACATTCATTGGGAGTACTAGCTGTGCTTGTTTCTAAATTTTCTCTGCTGCAAGTATGTGTAAATATTTATATCAAATTTCTTTTGATTATCTTACTTGTGAATAAAGAATTAGATCAAGAATATAAAAAAGCGGGATAATTATTTCTTCACTTTTAAAAAAATCATTCAGTTAAAACATTATGTCTTAAATAATTGATCTATTTTGACTGATTAATGGAAATTAACATTATAAGTATATTCCATGTATATTTTCAACAATTAATAAAAAAAATCATGTTATAGTGATAATGAAAAATTTATGTTATATTTGCTAAATTATTTTCATGAACATGTATTATGTATAATATAATTGTTTACTTAAATCATATCAATATCAACTGATTTAATATCAATTAAATGAAAACCTTAAAAAGTTTATTTTATAATATCTAGACCAGTGGAGATGCTGACAAATCAACCATGTTTCAACAGATCCATGATTTCATTAGCAATTGTAATGGGGAGCAGGTTCGTTTATCACCAGAACTGTGTAAGTTCAAAATCTTTTAAATAAATTTATTTTATATAAAGTTGATTTAATGCCAAAAGAATAGGTCACATTTTTGAACATAATATTTGTTAAAAAAAATATGAATAGAACTAGCTAAATAGATCCATATGAAAGTACACTATAGATTGTTATCATATACCATACCACGGATGACATTACGATAGTGTTTTTCACTTATTAATACTATTATATAAAAAATATGTAAAATTGATTTTGAAATTTAAAAATTAAGTACTTACATCAAATTATCAATTTTCAAGAAAAAAAAATTATATTTTTCACAGATGCAGAACTTTGTCATATATTAACGAATCACCTTGTGGAAATTAAACAACCAATCAGAGGAATTGAAATATTAAAGAGAGCTATTAGGAAAATACAGCTATTTGATTCTCAGTTAACATCAATACATGCAGATTTGTGTCAGCTTTGTTTGCTTTCTAAATGTATGAAACCCGCTTTAGAATTTTTGAATACGGATGTTACTGGAATAGGAGCAGAGGTATTATTTTTTTTACTATTACTATAAGCTATTACATCCTGGGGTAAGAGATTTTGTGATTTTTGGGGCAATTTTGCAGTTTGGTAGAGAATATAGTAACACAAAGATAGAGAAAAGAATTCTTAGTTAGTTTGGGCATATGGAAGTGAAGGTACTGGATGACACAAGTTTTAAGAAACAAGTCTAAGTCTGAAAATTTTGCTTATATAATGGTAAAATAATTCTCAGTGCGAAGTTAATACTCTAGCCTAATAGTGGAGATTTCAATAATAATAATTCTGATTTTATACTGAAACTGTCTGTCTGGCTGTGGCTGCGCCCGTGTTTCATATATTCTTCACTACCTTTTATTTTTTTTATACAGAACCCTAATTATTTTCCTAAAGAATTATTAGTACTAAAATAGAGTAAAAATATTTCTCATAAATTTTAGCACTTGCCCATAAAACTGAGCATTGAATCCGATTTTACTCAATTTTTTATGATTTTGTACACTGAACCTTAATAATTTTCGAAAATTAAAAGTACCCCAAGTTACCCGGAGTTACTTCAGCTATCTACCTAAAAATGTCCCATCCAAATCGGTCTAGTAGTTCCGGAGATTACATACAAACATTTTGGTATAGGTATCGTATATACATTCATATCTATTTAGTAAAATTAATTTAAACATTACAAACAGACACTTCAATTTTATGTATTAGTATAGATTAAGTCAGGCTTAATTTGTTGTAGCTTGGTGGTAACAATGATTCAAAGCATTTTCTTCTTTATTACTATTATGGAGGAATGATCTACACTGCGATAAAAAATTATGACAGAGCTTTATATTTCTTTGAAGTTGTGGTCACAGTTCCTGCGATGGTGGTATCTCACATCATGTTGGAGGCTTACAAGAAATATATTTTAATATCACTCATCTTACATGGAAAGGTAACAGAAAAATTTAGATATTAAATATTATTTATAAATATGGAATAATTAGTATAATGTAACACACGTAGAGAACGACCGCGGATATGGCATGGCATGGCAAGTCATCAGTCACTTAGGTAACGTACACAAACTACGTGACCTATTTAAAAAAAAAAAATTCGACCTCTCCCTCCCCTCGTTCACCACTAGTAGTATATATCAAGACCCCCCCCCTTAAAGTTTTTACTTAGTATTGACAAGTATAATTTGACTCATATTCGTCTTTATTAATACGGCTTTTATTGGATAAGACTGGCATGAATGCTTATAATTACTAGTAAATTAAATATTATGTAGAAAAAACCGATGAAAAAACATATTGGTACCGTGACTTAATTTACTAAAACAACAATGGTTTTCTGTTTAATTATATTATTATCTGCCTCATACGTCTTCAATGAATACATTCCCAGCATCAACCTTCAATGGATCACGGGGGCAGTAGTAGTATCAGACTATGTAACAAAAATCTATGCCACCCCCCCCCCCCCCCTTCCCCCCGCTCCTGTGACTATATTTTGATGACCCCCCCCCCCCCCCCCCTTAAACGGGTCACGTAGTATGGATACGGTATGGGCCCATATGTAGTGATGGGCAAAAAGATTTATTTTTTGAATAGATACAGAAAACATTGAGGTCGAAGAGATCAATCTATTTTCCACTTGTTTTATTTGACATCTTATTCGTAAATAGTAGCAATATAACTTAGTTCTGTTTGGTCGTCCACCGCACCATGTACGCGGAACGGTTCGCGCGTCTGTTAGGACTTTATGAAAATATTGTGACGAATCGATTACACGATGGTTAGGCGTTTTTTTTTATTCCTTCCTCACATTGAATATTTATCACCGAGCCAGTTCCTTTAGGTTTAACATGTTACAATTTACATCTCTGTATAATTAGTTACATTTCGCCAGATGGGATTGCGGCAAAAGGGTTATACAGAAAATAATTTAAAAAAATGTTTCATTGTTTCTGTAGGTTCAAATGATGCCAAAGTACACTTCTCAAGTCGTTTGTCGTTTCTTAAAACCACTCTCAGTGCCCTACCATGATTTGGCTAATTCACAACATGCAGCCATCAAACACCGGGAAACATTCATCAGGGATAAAAATATGGGCTTAGTTAATCAGGTAAATATTTAGACAACGCTAGGTCAATGATATAACTGACAGTTTGACATTAGCATATTATTATGAATGCCAGCTGTCAACTTTTAATTGTTTCAGGTTGAGTGTACTTTGAATCAGAGGAAGATAGTATTGTAAAATGATCACCAAAGAATAATAATAATACCTTTAAAAAAATTACAATGGGGAAATCTTGTTAATATATTTTTAATAATTTAAATGGTTTCAACTAGAGATGCGACTCGAGTAGGTTTTGTAACTTGAGCCACTCGAGTAATTTTAATACGTCACTCGAGTAAACTACTTACACTCCTTACAACTCGAGTAAGAATTTATCACTCGAGTTGAGTTTCGATTGGCTTAGATTTAGAATTTTTTAATATCTTTATTAAATTAGTAATAAAATAAAATAAAACATGCAATAAAAAAAACAAAATATAATTTACCTTATTTATGTTATTAATCAACAAAGAAAAACAAAATGATTTGTTACGACTAAATTAAGTTGCCATGTAAAAACAATTTAAATTCCAAATAACAAGTTATCGGTATTTATTGTTCCAAATGAACTTTATTTCAAAATTAAATTTAGCTTTTGACAAATGTTTGTTTACATTCAAAATGCATGCTTGAACTTTTTAAAGTCCCGGCGTAAACTAGTGACATCTAGTATAACGCTTACCGAATCTACTCGGCTCGCCGAGTTCTCACTCGAATAAGAGTTTAACAAATTCACTCGAGTAAAAAACGGCTCGAGTCGCATCACTAGTTTCAACTATATTTTAATGAACACTTTCAGGTGATAAGTTCAATGTATAAAAAGAACATACAAAGATTAACAAAGACTTTCTTGACACTGTCTTTGAGTGATGTCGCTTCTAGAGTACAGTTGTCTGGACCCGCGCAAGCAGAGGCTTATATACTCAACATGGTATCTATAACATGACATTAGTTTTCAATTATGTTTCATACATTTGCATTAATTTTCATTGAAATTAATAGTAGCTGAATCGAGCATGAATACATAACGTATATAAAACATTTTTTATATTTAAATATGTGTATATATGTACGTACTAATTGGTGCCCGCGGCTCCGCCCGCGTTCCATATGCTCTTTAGGTGTGAGTGAAATAGGTATATAACATTTCGTTTATACCTAACCTAAAAAAACAAATGATAGAAGAATAATAAGTCTTTTGTTTTTATCAGCGGAATAAATGTACATAAGAGTAAATCGAAAAAAAAATATTATAAAGGGTCGATAGAATCCAAATAGCCTATAACCATTTTCGAAAAATTCCGAATGGTAGAAGTCCCATCCTGATATGTTTAGTAGGTTTGAGGAGATAATGCGTCAAAATAACTAAAATAACGAAAATAAATTTTCATGGCGTACCTGTCACAGCAATTGGATAGGATTTTTATAGCAAAATGGCACATATTTTTCTATTCATCTTAATATGTAGATTACCCATAAAAATGAGACAATAGGAAAACAATGGAAAGCTGGCGTAAACGCCAGGTTAGCGCTCAAGGGGTTAAAATCGTTAAAAAATTAAAGATTTGTAAAAAATGCGATTGTTGATAAAAACATATTATGCGCCTGCCCCTCTTGCATTTGACGCAATATGTATAACATGTTCGTAATTACTTTGATCCTTTACATTATTATGATTTAAAAAAATGCATTTATCTTTTAGTATGTAAACTCAAGGTACATTTGGATTGATTTTTCAAAAATTAATATTTATGGGTGGTTTTTAGCTACAGTTGGAGTCGTCGGTAGGTAGAAATGCAGTCACATACCCCAAGTGAAACATGCACCAGCTAGTAATAATATAAATTGATAATTATGTGTGTTATTTTGTATGTATATTGATAAGTATATATTAACACTTATGTGTTCACCAGGGTGGTCAAAGTCTGACCATAAATATTGTTGAAAATTGGTAGAAAAAACACTATTTCCAATTTTTTCTTCATTATTGATAATACTAAAGTTAATCAATAGCTTCTAAATAAGATATTAAAAAAAAAAAACCGTTGTTTTTGAGGAGAAAAATATTTTGAATTTTTTTTATAATTATTTAGATTATTATTATTTTTTTAGATTGAAGAAGGCGAGATATATGCGATGATAAACCAGAAAGATGGTATGGTGGTATTCCTGGACAGTCCTGAGAAATATGCATCTCCCGAGACATTATCAGTGCTCGAGCAACAAATGGCTGCCTGTACGAAGCTTCATCAATACATACAAGAGATGGATGAACAGATACAAGTTAATCCACAGGTATATTTTTGTAATACTAATTAATATTAAAAATACTATTATAGAGTATATAAACCTTTTAAAGTAACAATTTAAAATTAGGAACTAGCGTATATTAACTATCTATGTTGACTGATAATTGAAAACGATATTAAAATCAGTTTAAAATTGAGAAGCGTTTTTTTTGTTGTTTTTGTCTCTCTTTCCATAGCTGATTTTATTGACGTCAATTAAAGTTCTGTAAACAATACATAAACTGTTCAAAATCGACTCTAGAAAAATAAATAAAAAAAACTCATGTATCGTTTTGACCTCAATTAATTAATTTGTCCTCAATTGTAAGTAAATTAAGGAAATTATAAGCGTTCAAATTTTATGCTCCCAGCGTACTATATACTTCAATATGACGTCACGCAAACGTATTTCGTACAAATTAATTATCCCCAAGAAAAACTTTAAACGCTTAAATTCTCTGAATTTTCCTAACCGAATTAAAGTTTTTTTTTTCGTATAAGTATTATATGATTATTATTTATCTGTTGTCTTTATCCTTTGCTATTTCAGTACGTTAAGAAATCAGCTGGAAGTCACGACGAAGACATCCCCGGTACAAGTCAAAACTCGAAGCCGACTTATTCAATGTAAACTTTTAATATATGTATGCATTAAAATAAAAAAATAAAAACAAATATTTAACCTTTAATTTTTATTCCCACCTTGAAATAATAAAAAAATAAACAAATTAAATGTTTAAAAAAATTTATAAAGCCTCGTGTACTGCTTCTGTGAATGCTGTCATGCTTTCCAATGGTGTTTGAGGTGTTATTCCGTGCCCTAAGTTGGCAATGTATCTGTGCTTACCAAACTTCTGCACCATCTCTATGGTTAAACGTTTAACTTCTGCCTGTAAAATTAAAAAAAAGAAACTCAGACTTAGAGAATATTTATGAGGGGCTTTTTGGCGGTACCTCAGTCTGTCATGTAATATGTTATCTTTAATTCAATAACTTGTGTTACCGGACCTCATATTGTGTGATTTTCGTGGCATTTACTTAATATAGTCTGGTATTGTTCGTGTATAAGTGAAGTGAAATGAATTGAAAATAATGGCACGAATCGTTTATTCTGAGGTGGCACGAGAATCCATGGAACATTCTAGAGCAGTGGTCATTTAATCACTAAATTTATGTATACTCAATTACGTTACACTACATGAAATTACTTTATTATTTTGATGCAACGAAAAATAAGTAAATTTGCAACTAAAACTTAAATCGTCTATTTTTGAAAAACTTAACCACGGAAAAAAGCATTATTTGGGTATAACCACTTTTGATATTAAACATAAATATGATTTTAAAAATATGGAAATAATATATTCAAGGGTTACAAACGAATGGAGTGATTTTTATAGGTTAGAAGAATTTATTATCACGTGTGTGTTTTTTTTAAATCTATACGTCATTTTTTATCACGACTCTTTAATGTTTAATTATTTGGTAAATAAACAGGTTGACGCATACCGGTGATTTGTAAAGATCTTGCGGATCAAGATTTCCCTGTAGAGTAATATTTTCACCTACAATTTTCCTAGCTTCCCCAGGATCCACAGTCCAGTCTAAACCGATTGTTTCATATCCTAGTTGCGCCTGTAAACCCAAGGAATCTCCTCCGCCTTTAGCGAATACTGTCTGTAATTAAAATGTGTAAAATTATTATTTTTATGGACATGATAAACCAGGGGTCGACAACCTTTTGAGTCGGAAGAGTCAAAAATTACAATTTACAATATTTCATAGTTTTTGAAGAACGACAAATTTTTTCTTGCCAACAATAAATATAGTACTTGCATACATAGTTTTTTGATTGATTTTTTTAAAGAAAAAATATCTATCTATTCATATTATATAAGTAATGCCTAATCCTCGTTAATCGATTCAGAACGATTTTTAAATGTTTTTTTTTAATAAATAATATTTGCGTTTGGAACTAAAGAGCCGCAACTTTACATCCAAAGAGCCGCATGTAGCTCGCGTGCCGTAGGTTGCTGACCCCTGTGATAAACCAATCAAATTCAAATAATATCTAGTTTGTCGTTAAATCGAGTGACGTTAGAGTTTTAGTACTCACCATAGGAACTTTTTCTAAAGACATTTCTTTAAGTTTTCTTTTAACCCCACTACTTATATCTTTCAAATATGGTGCAGATATATCGGCAAACTGTTCTCTTGTGAGGTGATCCGCACTGGACTCGAACACTTGAAGTAATTGAGCACCGCTGTCAACCTAAATATAACTAGTTTATCGATTTTGCTTTATACTACAATTTAATACAACGGTAACTATTGAAGTGATAACTTCTTATAGGAGTGTGAACCGCTTTCTTACGTAACGCGTTACGGCGCCAGTCTGGCTTCCCACTCTCTCACTCATACGGTAAGCAGGTTCCTCCTCTCTCACTCTAACCCACAGCGCTAGCGGTACTTTGTACGGACGCTTCCCTCTCTCTCTCTACTCAGTGTTTAGTGTGCGATAGACATATACTGTTGATTAAATAATTATGCTAATAATGTACATACTCAAGTTCTAATGCACATATTCAAGAAATGTAACTAAGAGTAAATTATATTTTATTAATTAATGACCTTTCCTTACATTATCATATTAATGTGCCGAGTACCCGTAAAAATATGACAATAGGAAAACAATGAAAAGCTGGCGCAAACGCCAGGTAAGTGCTCAAGGGGTTATAACATACATAAAATTTAAGTAATAACCTAAGCTTTTCTGAAATTAAACAATTTCAATATTAAATAGTTGAACTTAGATTAGTTTAAGTTATCACTACTGTGGGGCACCTGAAACACACACTTTTTTAAAATTAAACTTACTGTCACAACATTCATTAGAAATATCAATTAAGGAAATCATCAAAATACAAATACTTCATATTTTAAATTATTATGGAATTTTTATTGATACAGCTTGTTTTAGTTATAGCAACAGAAATTACTATTGAATCACTTGTTAACAATAAAAGTTAATAAGAAGACATATACCTGCATCACTAAATAATCTACAATAACATCTGTTAACAGTCTGAGCAGTTTATGCACGTCTTTGGGGTACTTCTCAATCCATTCCTTAGTTTTAGCCATTGTTTTACTGCCACCACCCTCAATCATGTAACCCATCAATGTGAACTGAAATTTTACCAAGAATTTAGTTGAAAAGATTTACATCCCGAAAGTTAAAAATTACTAAAATAGGATGTGTATTGTGTTATTTATTATCATTATTTTTATAGAACAAAATATAAAGCAAATCCATAGCATGTTTAAACAAATAGTGTCTCATGGTCATAAAACTGTAGAATATTTTATGAGAATTATTAATATTTATCTTGTTTTTTTAGCTTCATTGCCTAATCTCATAAAATTAGAAAAGTTATTTACATTGGTCTTACTAGTTATTTCTAAAAGTCTAAAACTATTATTTACTTTATATTTTAACAGTGGAATTAAGTAGGTAGTATTATTTTTATAACAATTTATATTTACAAACTTTGAGACCTGTGACATTAAGGATATCAGGATATTTTTATATCCTAGTACAATTTAATTTGTTATAATAAAACTTTTATAATACTTACAGGGGCTCCAGTGAAACCAATCAATGGGACTTTGCCCTCAATTTTATGCCTTGTCAGTGTAATTGCATCGCCGACATACTGTAACCTAGATATTGCTCCATCAACTTGCAATTTATCTATTTCAGAAGGATCTTGAAGTGGTTGAGGAAACACTGGTCCCTAAAATAATATTAAAGAGTAGCTTTTGATATTATGTATAGGAACTGCTATGGCCATTAAGTGATAATGTAGCCAAAAATGGTGCACAAAAACCTAAAGGTACTACTGGCTTTAAAGTGGTGCTTCCAATACACATCTAACTATATAGGTGCTTGGCGACAGATAAAATACCCTTTTTTTTTTTGGATGTGCATTTACGCACAGATAAAATACCCTACCACAATGCTTTTACTTATTCAGAAAACTGTTTTTTTTTTTAATTTTAACATTAATATCAATCTATGACCAAACATGAGACACTAAGACAATTACATAATAAGGACACA
Organism: Samia ricini; assembly: GCA_014132275.2. Classification (NCBI taxonomy): domain Eukaryota; kingdom Metazoa; phylum Arthropoda; class Insecta; order Lepidoptera; family Saturniidae; genus Samia; species Samia ricini. Next base: position 23,465,959 of record AP028159.1, on the reverse strand, counting down.
TAAGACAATTCTTCCAGATCTCTCTTATACTAATCTGACTGCTACATTTAAATTATTTTAATAATTCATTTATGAGCTCTTGGATGCAGAAAATTAAAGTTTTTTGTTATATTTAGGTAGTTAAATAAATAAATGTATAACTTCTTATGTTTTATATCTATCTTATCATTTACTGGGGTCATTGCCCAAATGGATAATATTGGAGCACCTTGACCCTAGTAATCTTTTATGCACATTTGTATTTGGTTAAATTAACATTGGTTGGATAAAAATTAACGAAATAAATTTAGGAAAAATAACTTTTTAACTAATAATTTTTAAATTGATAAAATGACAAAATGGTGTACTTAGGTTTTTTAGCAATTTTAAAAATACATTTCAAGAATGTTTATTACAAACAAAACAAACTGTTTTGTTATGACTTTTAAATATGTAAATAAGTTAATTTTTAGTACATTTATATTTATCATTAGTTCAAAATTTCTGGTTGAAAAACTCTTACAATTAAGTATAGAAGTAGTAGAGAAATATAACAATATTACCTTCATACAAATATAATAAATTAACTTTAAAAACTAAACAAAAGCAATGTTAATGGATGCAAAATGTTTGCAGAAATTAATTAATATTCACATATAATGCATATGTATAGTTAACACCTAATGGATTTTTTTATATACTATAAGGACATATTTAAGACTGATAACAACACAACTTTAAATTTACATATAAAAATGTTATATTTCCTTCACATATAGTTATATTATAGTATGTTTTCTAAAATACAATGGTAAGTTACTAATATTTTTATTATGTAGTTTTATTTGGAATGAAATTGCAAAAAATACACTATTTATAAACCTTTTCAAATGAGTTACTTTTATTTGAAACTACTACTCAATAAGCAATCATCCAATATTATTTCTTTTACTTTTCCTATACAGAGTTTTACTCTTGATTTATTGTTCCTACATTTTATTCTATCAATGAATATCATAGCTACTCCTACATCAATATAAATTACAAAATTTTTACTACTTTTATTAGTGCTTAAATAAATTTATTACCAAGTTGTGAAAGTAAACATGAATGTTGATTATTGAATTGGTTTATTCTAAATTATTGTCTAAATAAGAAAATACTGCCCTCTGATCCAAATGGTTATAGATCCTTAAATATATGCTATTTAAGATGCATCTGTATTAAATGTTACATTTGATTGTAAACTTACCACACCAGGATGCATTTCCACAGTCATACCAAGAGCTTGAGGGATGACAAGTATATCACTAAATATTATTGATGCATCTAAATGTTCATATCTTCGCAGAGGCTGCAATGTTACCTCACAAGCCAGCTCTGGAGTTCGGCAAACAGTAAAGAAATCGTGTTTTGATCTAACTTCTTGAAATTCCGGTAAATACCTACCGGCTTGTCGCATCACCCATACTGGAACTTTATCAACGTCCTTGCCCAAAGCTGCACGCAGTAATCTGTCATTTTTTAATTCTGGGAAGTTCTGTAAATCATCTATTGTTAGCCATATGTAGATAAACAAATGAATTATCAACTAAGTATTACATACCTTATTGGTTAGTTTCATAATGGCAATAAGTAATATTAACTATTTAAAAAGGAAAAAAAGTATTTATTAAAAGATGCACAATGTAAAATAAGTAAAAAAGTGAATCGATATTGAAATTTAACGACGAATTAGTTTTTACACTTATATTTATGTATATATCTTAAAGTGTATAATTTACGACTACTAATTGTTATGTATTAAATATGAATTATAATCAGCTGTTTTAACATGTCACGATGACACTTGCCATTTGTTGTGCTTATTTTATCACGATCGTGAATACAAGTTCTTTAAGGTTGACTTTGTTTTCATTTTTTAATCTTCAAACAGCGCTTTAATTTTTTTTTTTAAACGGTATAGGATCAGTGCTTTGACCACAATCTCACCTGATGTTAAGTGATGATGTTTTTCAGGATGTAAAAACACACTAAGCTAGTAAGTATTGATTCTCAAGTGATGCTGCCTGAACACACGTATTGGTATTTGGCAACAGGTTTTCAAATTTGATGGTACTAGTTAACTAGGCGGGAATCATTATAATATACCCTACCACTATGCTATGGTTTTCTCACGATGTTTTCCTTCACCGAAAGCTCAGGCCAATTTTTTTTACAGTTGAATAGGTGGGATAGAACCCGCGTCGATTGACGCGAAATTCAGCCGCGCTACCCACTGCGCCATCATTGCTTCAAATACAATGCGGAGGGCCTTCAGTAGAATCCCTCAAAAAGTATTATGATATTTCAAAATTCAGGTTCGCTGTTATTATTTTACTTCAAAAGTACATAATAACGAAATTATATAATGTAAATTGCTACGAAAATTACTTGTGAGCTGTTCACACGTAAATGAGTGATAAATGATTAACTTTTATTTTTAAACTACAAGTTTAGTTCAATTTAAGTAGATTAGCTTCCTCACGTATTTCTCTAAATTTTAACTAAATCATTTGCCAAAATGTTTAATTAAGCCACGTGTGCGAGAATGCGCACGGTATAGGAAAGGAGGTCACTTAACGAAAAAATAAACTCGATCTTATTCTACTTGATTACTAAATCACAATTTAGTCAACTTGCAACTTATGACTAAAGAGCTTTTAAGTGGTTATTTACACGTGTCGTCCTAGTTAAAATTAAGTTATTTACTTGTCACTTATTTACGTGTAAACAACTCATTAATGCAAGTATTAAAAAAAACTACCATATGATGCACTAAGATACCGCCAAAATTCGACACTTTTATTTTTATTTGATTATGGTGGTGAATTCAATTTCAAATTCAAAGAAAATAATACAAGTGTCAGTGATTAATCATTATACATTTATTAGTAGTATTAGTATGTAAATTTATGTGGTATTTACGTGATATAGTTTGGTTATTGTGCAAAGTGAAGTGTATTGAAAAATATTGGCTAAGTGTGAATTTTAAGATATCACAAAAATCCTCTCAAAAAAATCCTCTAACAAAGGACCAATATTTTGCTAGATCAATTAAGATCAGAAAATAATGCAAACTAGGGTCTAAAGAACGTGTATTTCTGATCGTAATATATTATAACAACAACTGTTAGCGGTATATGATTAGTTATCGTTACTAATATTATAATTGCGAAAGTAACTCTGTCTATCTGTCTGTCGCGCTTTCACGCCAAAAACTACTGAACTGATTTAAATGAAATTTAGTACACAGATAGCCTAGAGCTTGAGAAAGGACATAGGACATACTTTTTAATATGAAAAAAGGGTGGTAAGAGGTTGAAAGAGGGGATGAAAAGTTGTATTGAAGTATCGTCATTTTTAGGTCTAGAAGCTTGTAACTTATTTTTTAGGCTGTTTATTCGATATAAATAAACATTACATTCAAAGTTTGAATGTAATATTTAGTGAGAAAAAATTTTACACTCAAGGGTGTAAAATAACAATAGGGAATAGGGGAGGAAAGTTTTGTATGGAAATATGCAAGGTTTATTTGACTGTTTTATAAGTTTGCGACAATATACAAAATAGTAGAGTTATTCTGATCTTACATTTAGGAGGGGGGTGGGAGCGACAGGGTGCAACAGAGTGCGGAGAGGAGCAGCGGAGCGCGGTGTGGTACGGCGCGGTGTGGGTGTGGAAATATGCCTAAGCGTAAAATCTGTAGAGAGTACTCAGGCTTATTTCAACCTTACCTCAAACCTTAGCTCAAACTTTGCTAAGCAAATGCTCAGCGCAATCTTAGGTTTCGAATTTAAAGTCCGGTCCTTGAGAATAATTATCTATTAATAATTCTATACTGCATCGAGTATAGATTGAGACATTTAATATCGTCGAGTTCCGCGATCAGCTAATATAAATCCAACACTTTGAATGGTGGTAAGACAATAATCCCGATTGAGTCGCGACTACCATAAACACGGACAAGTGCCGCTGTTGTGAAATATTTAGACGCATCACGTTCCGCAATTAGCCAATATAGATCCGACAGTTTGTGTGGTGGTAAGAGAATCATCCCGATTGGGTCGCGACTATCATACACATGGTGAAATACTGCTACTGTGACACGTTTCAGCTCATCTTATTTTAACATCAGTGAAGTGCAGTCATTTGGCGAGCTAGAATAAAAATCACTAAGATTTTGTAACTCGTCGAATCTAACGACTTGGACTTTGCTCAGCTTAAGCTAAGCAAATGCTAAGCCTGTGACTATAAATTTGACTTGTGGAGTTAAGTCTGAGATAAGTCACACGCATGCGAATACTGATGGCAAAAGACGGGAGATCAAAAATGTAGTTTATAAAAATGTACTTAAATAAACTCATATTAATACTTTATGTACTTAAATAATAAAGTATTCATACGTATGTATCTTATTTGTAAAATAATTAGCTTAAATAATTGAAAATGCTACCCAAATACACTATTCCACGCGGAAGAAGTCGCGAGCACAGCTTGTTATGCGGATAAAACCGCAGAGAGCAGCTAGTTATCTAAATAAAGATATCGGTAAAAGTTTATTTTGTATTATAAGATACGAATAGATATTAAAAAATTTTGGGAATCCTGTATCAAAAGGAATTTTGCTGATCCTGCATATTTTTTCTATAATTTTATGTTACTTTACATTACGAGTTTGTGACAGCGTAAGTAACTATTAATAACATTTGAAATCAAAGAATAATAATTATCGAAGAACGGATTAACAAAATTACTTTTTCTATTCGAGGTTTTAAAAGTTTTTTTATTTGTATAAATCGATACCATATTGGTATTTGTATATGTACCATATATTTATGTGTTCCTGATACTTGTCTATCCGTTTTTAAATATTGCTCTCATAGAATAACATACTAACATTAGTAAATGTGTTTGACGATCAATTAAAAACAAAAGAACATTAACAAATGGGTTAAATCGCCAGTAGAAGGAGGATTTTTGTTCACCACAAGAGTGAGAAATAGGCATACGATCCGCCCGATTGTAAGTGGTTATTGTAGCGTATTGACGCATGTGACGCATTGCTGACTCTTTAAAAATTCATTCACGCCAAAAAAAAAAATCTTGAAGAACCCCATATTGTATTACCATTGTCATTCCGGTGGTGGCGAGGACGACAAACAGAACTTTTCCTCGGCGAGTAGCTTGCTAGCCAAGCGCCAATACTATCAACGAAATCGAATATATAGGCAGATTACGTAGTTTACAGTGGTGTATTATAATGGTCTAAATTAATTTTATTTTATCATAAAATGGATTTTTCAAATAAGACACCTATTGAAATATTTTATATTTGAATTGCCGGAAATATGATTGTCTAATCGTCTAATCTTCAATTATTTAATTTAAAATAAAATCAATCCACCATCGGTCTTCAATTGCGTTGTTGGTCAGTCGCTTCTAATCAATGAAACATTGTTAAGACATGAATTATGTTCGTGAACCTGTAAATCTTATTGTCTATATAATTAATTTAGCAAGAAAGTTAGCAATTCACTTGATTTTAAATAATCACTGGAACGTTTGGCCAACAAAGACCAGTCATGTGGAAGAATGTACTTGTGTTTCTGGTCACTCACTGGACGGGTTGCTCTCCCTGAGGACTAATTTGGAGCGTATATTTTTACTCAGTCATTACCGTTTACTGTCTTTTTAGTCTCTAAGAACGGAACTAGCACCTTCTTTATAGCACACAATACTATGGTATAGCCACGGTAAGTACTTTCGTAATCGGGCTAAAAATAGGGTATACTACATTATAACATACACAACCCTTCTTAATAAAATACTTTTTGACATGAACCAATAAGTTTTAAAAGTGGAATTCGTTATATGGCAAATGGAGTAAATTTTATACAAGAAATAATATTTTAATCTGTGTAAAACATCTCTCGTATCGTTCATTGTTATTTTAGTAACATGTTATGACCAAGAAAATGTGGATATTAAATAGTAATGTAAAGTTTGCGAGATTTCTCTTCTACCTGCCCTCGCTCTTATATCAAATTAAAAAAAAACATACAAATGAGAGGGGTCCGCGATAACACGTCGGTTTTTGTGAAACGACACAAGGCGACCTTTCACAATGCATCCTTTTTTGTATCAAACTTTTATCCTACTTTCGTAATAAACATTATTCGCTTCGATAAAAAAAGTATTCGAGAGATTTTCAGTTTAATTCACAAAAGATCACATAAATTTATGATAACACCATATTCCACTTAAGAAAGTTTATCTAATCAATACTCTTTTTTATACAGATTCAGTAAAAAGGTCTTTTACATGATCAGTAAAAGTCGTTAGGTACTGCTGCCGATGACGCTTATGAATATTATAACAAAGCGAATTTGTTGTTTGATTTACGCTGACTAATCATAAAACAGAATATGCTGAAAAGTACTAAGTTTTGGAATAATCATGATCGGTTGTAACACGATGACACATAGTAGGATTCAATGAGGGTCCAAATCTCACAATATGTCTGAAATTTCTATGAAGGAAAATATCCTGTATGTTCCTGGCATATGGATGAAAGTTATTTGTTACCTACTACACGCTTCTATTATGTTGAATTTGAAAATATATAGAAAGCACTTGATAATGCTGCCCATTCTTGTTACCCCTTACATTCATCTCAACATTCGCATCTCGGCTGGATTCAGTCTCCTTTCGCCCATCAGCTTTATGGGCCAATATTCTGATCACACATATATCACAATATTTGCGGATCACAAGTGGTAGCACTGATATGATCATATGAGTTTTAATAACGATTTCAGATCTAATGTACTTTTGATCTACAGATGTTATTGCTTAGTAATGACTAAATGATTTTTTACTTTTAAGTAAATATTTCAAACATATAAAATAATCCTATTATTTTAGGTAAATCGTTTTTACCGCACTAAACAAAATAGATCTTTTAAAGTGTTTTTGTATCTTGTATAGCTATAAAAATTAGAAGAATTCGAAATTTTATACATTGGGACATGAAAAGGTAACATATTGAAATACTAGCTAATTTTGAGGTTAAGAAAAAAAAAGCGATAAATTCCTTCTGAATCATGAAATACCTTATATTACCACAGCTATGATAAAAGGCTATGAATTAATTTGATGTTGATATTGTACCGAGTTTTTAATTCGCTATTTTGGTTTAATTACGGCTAGGTTAGAAGGATGAAAAGAGTTACACCATCTAATAATATTTATAGCGACCTTGGACCAGATTTTAGTTCATCACTTTTTATACTATACAAACTCTGACAATCTTATTTGATGTTGCCCATGATGATAAACACGATAAGCCTGGAGGATACTGGCTCTCAAGTGATTCTCTGCCGGAATACACCTATTGATACCTGGGGATACATTTTTAAAATTGAGGTTGCTAGTTACCCTGGCGGGCTTTATTAGAAAATGCCCTACCACCAAGCTATGGTTTTCTCACGATGTTTCTTTCACTGAAAACTAAGGCTTATAAATAGTGGGCAGTTGTGTATCACATTGCAACTGTACCGTCACTGTATCAACTAGGTATAATAGTTACTTATTTTAGTAGAAAGTACAGGAGCATATCAATAGATATGTTATATGCAATAGCAAGCAATTTACTGTAAGTCGAATGAGTATATTTAAGGTAGCTGAAATTAGATAAATTAATTAGATCCTATCTAAAATTTAGCACCTTAAGTTGTGACTTAATTATATAATTCAATAAGATAGTGAAATAGTGTGGGAAACGTTATTTTTTTTGTGCAAAAGAACAAAATGGAATAACAAAAGATTACACGCAATAATTTAGAATGGTCCCGTTATAACTTGAAAAAAAAGTCCGTTTTTTGTCGATCAAATTAATGGCTTGTGTATCTGCAATTCCTTTTTTGTTAAAATCCATTCCTTTTTTGCAATTAGCTACTAAAGTTCGTCGAGCCCAGTAGGGGTGATTCGGTGATATGAGAAAAGACTGTATCTTAAGAATAAAATAATTCCTTGAGGAATACGAAAACACTCTCCAAGAAATTCGATATATTAGTCTTTGTAATACAAGCTAAACAGTACAATTAGCATATTATTTGACACGACTGCAACATAAAAGAAATATTTGAAACTTAAAACTAAATATAACTAAAGAAATTGTATTATGAAATAAATTTTTGTTTTTTTCACCATTATACGAACAGTGACATTACATTACATTACATCGTAAACATCATTAAAAACTTAACCTTTATATATATATATATATATATATATATATAATTTTACTTTGACTAGGTTTAGCATGATTCAAACTTTAAATTTGGGTGTTAAATATTATCAAGAAATGGAACATTTAGATATCAGTTTATCGATTTTTATTTCGTAATTTGCTTCAAGTGAGTCTCTATTAATTCTGCTGAGTTAAATTTAAAGAACACATCGTCGCTTCTAGCTATTCATGCAAACTTCTTTTTTTTAAATAATGTATGGTTATGTAGGTGTAGTAAACAATGCGTAATTTTCTAAAATTAATGGCCGAAATATATTTAAATTGCGACGTTCACGGATCAATACTTCACATAATGCATTTTCATGACTCGTTTATAGATTTCGTTCGTGAGATAGTTTTGTCCGATTTCAAAGTCAACAAAATATTTCTAAGTTTATTCCAGTTCTCACAAATTATGATGATAATTAAATTATAAATTGCTGTAAAATGTTTGTTCTTTTGTATTAAAAAAAAAATATGTTTCATTTTACGCGAAGTCTGCATTTTTTTTTTTTTGTTTTCGGTGTATTACTCACAATAAATTAGTGTCGATTTAAAACGTACAAAATCAAAATAATATCTAAAAACAAAACTAAAACATTTCAGTACGTTTTTCTTCTGTATTTGTAAATCGATTTGAAGCACTTCATAGTGTTATCAATAAAATATTTTGGAAGCAGTTTCTTTCCTCGACTATTTATTCAGTTATGGTAGATTTTCTATCATTGATCAAATATTAGTTTGTGAGAAATATAAGTTTTCTATTTTTATATTTAATTAATACAGGCAATGGTTTAGTACCGAGTTCATTAAAACTCATTTCTTGATAATGTTCATTTTAAACACCTATCTAAGAGTCTAACAATATGTAGCTACATATATGTAAATATATTACTTCGTAGTAATCATATTTTACTCAATAATATTGACTTTAATGTGTGATGCATATGGTACATAAAAGCTACATTAAGTATTTAGATAAGTTACATTACTTACATATTCTGTAAGTCTGCCGTTACGGTTTGCTTACATGTGCTTTGGCAATCAGATTAACGTTCTAAAATATTTACTCTGGCCGAAATAGGGAAATGCTTGAGAAATAAATATCCTTTAGTATATTTAGTCAAAGTAAAAACTTTTAATAAACTGCTAGATACTCATATAAGGACGGTCTTAGGAATGTACTACGTTATCAACAATAAATTCTAACGTACAAATGGTATCGAATGAAGGTGCATTCGGCTCGCGACAATAGCGAACAATTGCCACTAATGCAGGCTCAATTTATTTACGAGCCAGTCACTAGGGGCGCGGGACGACACAAACTAGACCTTTATTTATAGAGTAGCTATTAGTAGCGTATTTATTAATTGTAATATTTTTCCGATATCTGATAGGATAAGAAAGAACCGTTTCCTAGTATTGCCAAAAATATCTCGACAAGTGATTTCTGGGCGCAAGAACATGTAGCAAAAAATGAATTATTCTATTTCATTATAATATAATACGTTTAAAATATCGTGACACAAACCCACTCACCTACATTGATAATATTAAAAAGTATCTTTGAAATTGAGACTAAAGTCGTAACAATAATGAAATCTAAACAGACTATCAACTTTAACCTCTTTTCAGAGTTAGTTTTGCCTGCTAATTAATTCTACTTGTGCTTTTTGTTACGAGATTGTCGAGTTTTATCATGAACGCCAAAAGTTGATTGTTATTGTAATACATATTTTTTTTATATAATAGCTGTATATTTCACATAAATTATGTAATAAATTAATTAAAATGTTAAGTTGTTGTTTGTTTCTCGACGTCAGTGTTATTGAAGTTTATTCTTTTACGCGGATATAAAGGTTGTTCCTTCTAAAAAAAACAATAAACGATTATAGTTGGCTAGCTGAGATCAACGACCTCATTTGCGTCTCAGTGTTATTTGTAGGCGGAAAACGTTCGATTCATTGCTAACGCGCCACTCCAAGGTTTTCCTTGTTCGCTGGCAGAAGGAGGACATTGACTCAAGCAGTGTAAACAGTTCCTTATCTCGAGCCTGACTGCAGCGGCTCCGACAAACTCACTGGCAGCTTTTATCTAAAACAAAATTGTAGTTAGTCAAACTCAAACACACAAGTCTATTAAGTTATTATATTAGGTAGCATCATCTTTAACACATTTTACGTATATATACCTAACATTATTTACTATTCATAAATACAAAAAATACAAAAAATATAATTGTAATAATATACGTTGAAATAACATCTCGTTGTTGATCGATATTAATATTGTTAAAAGATAAAATTAAACAGATTAATATAACATTATAAATAAGTGATTAATCAGTTCTAATTTTAGTTGTATAGTTGACATCGGAGAATAATTTTATCGACAGTTTTTAAAATCTATATGACGTTAACGGAGATAAATACTATAAGAATAAATATAAAGTAAGTAAAATGAAGGTTTGTATTTCCTAGATGTAATAATATTAAAAATGTATGCGCATATATTTTAAACGGATAACTGAAATTGATAATATGTTTTAAAAGAAAAAGTTTTTGTGAATAAGCTGTTGTTGAATTATAGCCAAAACTAAGAACGTTTGAGGAAGGGGGGGGGGGGGGGGATTCCGTTAATTAAATTGTAGACAAACGTATATTTCGTGCGGAAGCATGGTCTTCGAGCGTTGATTGTGATCTCTGGTGAGGTAAAGCCGGGTATACTCGACGAGTCCTTGGTTGATAGTAGAAAGCAGTTTTTGCCGCCACGCCACGGACAGCTGCCCACCAATCAAAATGTGCATAGTGCAGGGGTTGCCTTGAGTTAATTGACGAGTCATGACTATCTTATATTTTAGTAGAAGAAATAACAATAATTTTTATCGAAACCTTATTACTTGACATAAGTATCTTACGTAACTTACAAGAATAATCATTGTTTACGTTTGTTTTAAATTCGAAAGCTCATTGTTTTTAATAACAGTAGTAAAGTAGTAAAAGTGGTTAAATTACAAATTATTTAAGTTTAGAATTATCAAATTCAAAACAATTGATAAAAATGATGAATAATGAAGGTGTATGTATATGTTTTGTGTGTCAAATGCTAAGGACTGTAAATTAGAAATAAGATGAAAACAATAAAGCCACAAAAAAGCAAACAAAACTCGGATTAAGTCTGAGATATAAAAGGACAAAATAAAAAAATAAAAAATAACAGTAGTAGTCATTAATGTCAATATTCTAGTATATATTTTTCAAAATATCTATCCAAAAATTCTAGATATTATCTTTTTGATTTCACAAGTGGAGTAGCACATAATAGGATAGTGTATATCTACGAATAGGTGATAAAACAAAGCTACTTTTTAAACAGATAACTAAATAAGTAATTAGTATAAATGGAATACGATTAATATTTCAGTTTATATTATCGGTACCTATGCATTTGATACCCTTTAAAACTAAGTTTCATTGGTGGAAAATGTTTTATTATAATATATATATATATATATATATATATATATATATATATATATATATATATATATATATATATATATATATATATTTAAATTCTGATTAAAACATATAGTCTGTTAATACCAATTATTAGTTAGATTTTATTTTTCTAATTATGCTAACTGCTAAAAGTATTTAAGTGCTAAGTATGAAACTAAGGTAAAAATTACTTAATTCTCCTACAATACCATACATACATTGTATTAGTTGTTTATAAGTCTGTGTCTGTTACAGTAGACGTATTGTTTTAGCTAAAAAGATAGCAATATTTCCTAATTAATTGTTAAATTACAAAATAGGTACCTATGCTTTAAACTCTGGAAACAATCTTGTTGCATTTACATACTTAATAGGTATCGTGGCAACTAATTCACTTTGAAGATACTCCTCTGTACTCGTCATATTTACAGAATAATAAAGATTTAAATAATTACGCTTAACTTAATTAAAATTAGTTAGGCAGAATTAGCAAAGTAATGTCAAACATCATTAATGGTGGATTAACGGAAAGGAAAGCCTTCATTAATCGAGGATCGTACCTAAGTTCTAGCTATTTACGCATATCCAAATAGGTTTGTCACGTCACATAGCAACTCATGTGTTCATCTATAAAATGTTATAAAGGAGGCGGTTGTAATGGATGCCGCGCAGCGATACTTCGCGTAGGCGTTGAACCGCGTATATATAGAGTTACCATTGTTAGTTTTAAAATATCCATATTTTGACCTAAGAGGCCTTTAAGCCTTTATTATGTAAGCAATAATAAGGAACGCTCTTATGATCTGCCACCATATGATAAAATAAGCATTGGTATAATTTTTGAAACAAAATCGAAAAGTAAATAATTAAACATTGCTTACGTAATCACCATTCAGATTCCTCGTTCTCTATGTCATCAAAAATAAGCATTGACCCGTCTGCACTTCTTTGATGCAAGTAATTATTGACCGACTAAAATATTAATAAAATATTATTCTTAGACTGGAAGTTAAATAAAAGATACAAAATATAATCGCATATCAATAAATAACGAACTCGATTAAAAAAGTATTTTGTGAACTCATGGGTCGTAATTACATTCATATTGAAAAAAAAAGGAATTATTAAGTGAAATTTGATTTTTACTATTAATTAGGTATTAAAACTATAGTATTACTTATTATGATAAACAAGAATGATTTAATCTGATGACATTTTTTACTAAATACCAGAAATCTCAGAGTAAATATTGATGAATGGCAACCCCGGGCTGCGAAGCTCGTTGTTTTTTTTTTACTTTTTTTTTGCTGCTCTACCCTTGCTTCGCTCGCTTATGTACGAAGGCAATCGGCTTTTTTATTTTATATCTACCGCGCACGACTTGCATCGCCTTGCAGGTAAATACTGACCCTACTTTTTCCTTTTATTCGCCACGGGAGGAATTTTATATCTCTCGCATATCAAAAGATATTTAAATTACATACCCTACATAAATTGCTTTTGTGTTTGAATTAAAAAAAGAAAGAATTCAGCTTTGTAATTATTATTATACCTGCTTAGATGTAAGTTAAATGTATTACTTAGTGAAATATATAATGCTGATTTTATGAAGTATTGTAGTGAAAATTTTCAAAAAATCATCAAATATTAAGTTACATTTTTTAGTTTTTTTTAAGTTGGTTTATTTTATTTTATGTGTTGTTGTTTTGATAATTTCAATTTTTTCATTAATAATACGAAAGAGTTATTGTGACGCGTCATCTTCTAGTCATTAGTTTTGATATAAATACAAATTCTTTAGAACAATAAAATGTTACCTACTAACAATTGACAAACAAATCCCGAAAGCGACTGGCGTGCTCACGACTCAAGTAAAAAAAAAACTATATAGTCAAATATCCTTTGCCTGCCGGTCCGCGTAAACGAACCGCATGTAATCGCTATCACACTGGGAGATTATTAGTAAATCTGCCCGCTTTCCTATTAGAATTTTAGGTGTGTAGGGAAGAAAGCGCCTGTGTGCAACGGGCCTCGGAATTCGGGTTCGGGGTGAATACCCTCGAGCCGGTAAAAACTATTTTCAAGGTTAGCTCAGTGTGGAGGGGACGCGACTAGTGAGTGCAGGGCGAATTCGGCGCGGTGCGGGTGCAGGGCGCGGGACGGGTACGCGCGGACGCGCCGAAATGCTGATAGCCCTCCTGCCCCCCACCTCCCTTGTCCCTTTCTTATCCGCCCTTCAGGCACTCCTGGATCTTAATTCAAAGGAACCTTAACTTTCAGACTTTTGAAATTAAGTTTCGTTAATTTTCATTTTCCGTGGTATATTAGATTAACATTTGAAACACCAACTCTACTCATATATCCACGTTAAACATTTTTGGAACAGTTTACATCGGAATGAATTTTAATTATTGTATAATTGCGATTGTATTTGTATTTCTTGAAGGTTAGACGAGACATTTCAAATACTGGTCTTGGTTTTATTTCGTAGTTGTATAACCTTTGGATTTTTAAAGATTTTGACTTCATAACTCGTGGAATATCGCTCGGCTATCGGTCCCCTTCGTGTAATTCGCCATTAGTCGCCGTTTGCACTCGGCTTTTTACCTTAATGAGCTCCCCACTGCCTCCTCGTTACACGCACACGCAACCAATACGCATTTTTGTGCAGTAACCCCTAGTTTACACGAAAAATTCTATAATACGCAATAGTTATTACGATGGAATAAGCTACGAAAATAAAAACGAGGGAGATTATAAAGGAGATTTACAAAGTTTCGTATTGAACTAATTAAAATGTAATACTTTATATTGTTTTGGTTATATTATTATTACTTATACTTACCTTGTGACCTCAAATAAATACCTATACACGTCTCACACTACAGACCATCACGTTTAGTATCTATTTATACTTCTAACAATAGGTACCTAGAAATATTTAAATCCTTTCTAATAGTTATGTTTTCACAACCATGAGAAGTATTAAATTATTTTTGAAAATAAAAATATAAGTCATTATTGTATATATGTTGCTATTTGTAAAATGTAATAACAAATATATCAGGATGCTAGAGTTAATTATATGTATAGAAACCAGAATTCTAAATGTTTATTTTAAGATTAACAATTAATGTACTTAAATAATTCCTCGAAAAAAGTTTATTGTTTCGGTATATTTATACAAAAATTTGAAATTGATAAAACTAACGTACATAAAGGATCAAAAAGAGGGTTCCCTATAACTATCAGGGTGACACTTCCGGATTGGTGATGGTTTTGTAATATCCTATGTCATTAGTGTAGATATTATTGTTTATTTATTATGAACAATCAATATTTTTAGCAAAAGAGCCTTCATTTATACCAAAAGTGATTTCAACATTAACCGATTTACAAGAAATACCGAGATTGAAACATTAAGATCTATTGATTTAAGAGTTTTTATTAGTTCTTATATCTATTGAAAATTTTGATGTGCAAACTCGTCAAAACTGACAAGAATTCCGTAGTAACCTTGGAAACAAGACAAGAACTAGTGGGTGCAACGTTTCATATTATATATCCATATGAAACTGATATTAAAGGGTGGTTGGTTTTTACATACAGCGGAGAACAGGTTGCTGGGCTAACCACCTGTCGACTCATCTGTTTTGTAAAAATAGACGACTTTGAAGATGCCATCTTAGTAATACAAAGCCATCGCATGTCGATAGCTATATCAAAAATATCAATTAAATTTGTTATGAATTCGTTATTTCGACTGTAAGTGTTCAGTAAAAGTTAAACTCATCGCATCATGTGTTCGCGTGTGTAAATAGCAGTTAAAATATTTTCGCTACATCAATTAAAAAGTCATCGATGTCGAAATTGGCAATGAATATAAATAACTTTCTTTCTATGTAAACTTTTCCTCGAAGTTATAGGCGTCGAGTGATTTTACTTTCAACGATTTTATAAAGGCGAAATTTTTGTTTAAGCTCGCGTCATACATAACAATTAAGTGGCTGGAGGTACCGAGGATAGTGCGTGCACTGGGTGCGTGCGATAGCGATCTCCGTGTGCCCCACGGACCGCGTCCCCCGCGCTCCTCGCCCCGCACCTCCTACAAAACAACATTCTGAGTATTTGTGAAGCAGAGGGTTTTTTGCGCGAAGCCCGAGGGTGGCAGAACGCAAGCGATCGCCTGCCACCGCACAAAAAACACTATTAAATAACTCAACAACGACGCGGGGCGGATTCATGATCGCGATAGTGCTCAAATTATAATAAGCTTTAATTAACAGTTAACGACTAAAATTTTTCACCACCGGGTGGCTACTTTTCATTTACTTACTATGGAACTGATGGCCGAAATAATGGGAACAATGTTTTAAATAATAAAACACGTACCTTATACATATAAGATATCACCAATATTTCGAAGAGGGTTATCATTTACATTTATTCATTATTGTTATAATATTAAATAAATCGTAATGACATTGAATTGAATGTGTAGCGGGTGTGTTCGGAGTTCGTCCCTGTGTCAACCTGTTTGTGCTTAGACGTTGAAAAAATGCGATAAAAAGTCGCGCTTTGCGTTAGATGTTAGGAGAGTGAGATTTCCCGCCAACTCGTCCACGATTTATCTTCTTACGAAATAAGGTTAAAAAAAATTATTAAAACAACTCAGTCGACGAGATACGAGTAATCGTCGAAAATGAATTCTTATTAAACGAATATCTTATTGGATACCAGTTGGATGAATCGGGCGTATAATAAATGTCGGACTGCTAAATTGATTGTAAAATTGTCCGTGTAGAGAGAGAGTGGTACCTATCTAATTAAAAAACTTCACGAGTAAAAAAATCGTGTTTCAATTAGTTAAGTTTTAAATATAGCAACACTATGAGTAGCATGCATATACAAACTCTTTCGAACTAAGAAGTAGATTTGAATAAATTTTGAGCATATTGTCATTAATTATACGATTTTTTTATAGATAACACGTGGCGACAACTAATCCCTTTCAATGCTTTAAGGGAAAGTAAAAATTAATTTCGGCATCGTTTCATTTTACGATGTTTGTTCACTTGTAGGTATTATTTTGTGTTAAATCTTTTTATGAACATTCATGCGACGCAACTGGATCGTTTTAACACAAAATTTTACACGTTTCTATTTTGATATAGGTAACTACGTGTAACATCAACCTTGTGGTAGGTTCGGACATTCAAGTTTTTCTATGATCGTCTGCTTACTAATGTCTATGTTTTATATATGTTTACATTTTTCAATACCGAGGAGTTAGTACGTTTTCATTGTTTCACGTCACGGTATTAGGTAAGATCACGATATTTCTGTATAGATATAGTTAGCTGTTATTTTATTTACGTCGTATTTATAGCGTTATTGAACTTAATGTAAAATGTAGAATTTTATTTTGTATATGTAGTTATAGAAATTATACAATCAAATTTAATTATTATACAATAAGTTCAATGATATTTTAAGGTTATTATTTAAGAAAATGATTAATTAAATTATATTATACTATACTAACTATATTATATTGTTTTAATAAATTGATATTGTTTTAATTAATGGGTATTATTAATTATTAGTTAGTTGGGTTATAACTCAAGAATCACTGAACCGTCTTATTCATTTTTATTATATTTGTCAAGTTTACTGTTAAGTTTGTTACATTACATAATATATGGAGGGATAGGGGAGTTTGGATAATTGTGAATTAAGTAAACAAAAAAGACAACCAGAACGTTATTTTGCAATATTTTACCTGAATCATTGAATATTCTAAAAAGATACAATGAATAATTGTGAAAGCTGGAAATAGTCATAGGACCGTGCGCGAAGTCGCGCGCAATTAATTTTATAAAATGATATCTGTTATTTTTCCGATTTACCTGATAATAAGTTCAAGTATTATCTCAAGCTAGTTTTAATCTCAAAAGGTTATTACAGAGTGGATCATTACGTGAACGATAGTGATGCCTGGAATAAACCCATATCTTTGCGCTTCCACTAACATTATTAAGACTATGATTTATAAAAAAAAAGGACCAGACCGAGTTTCTTGCCGGCTCTTCTCGACTGGGTTGTTTTCCGAACCGGTGGTAGAGTTTTAGACGTTCATAAGCGTCTTCTTAGGGCCTAAATTGAATAAAGATTTTTTGATTTTGATTCTAAACTGATAATCGTAATAAATTTTAATTAATCGACTGAATACATCGGAATGACTGTACTAAGAAATTTATATAGGTATTCGTATAAAATGTATATTTTATAATAGTTTAGTTAAAGGTGTTATGGGAACGTGCATTCTTTGAATATTAAAAAAAATTATTACTGTTTATTAATCGTAAATTGAATAAGCTGTAAACTACTGGGTAGTTGGTGCGTCGGCATCGTCGAGTGTTTATTTGGAGCTCAACTACCTCTATTATATACACTTTTACTTTTTAAATGTTTTGTACACGCAGGGCCGCGTCTATGTCTTCGTCAATTGTGGGTTAGTAATATAGAAAAGCCAGGGCTATCGATGAAATAAATACCAACCCTAGTTTAGTGGTGTGAAAGTAACTAGTTTTATCACATAAAACATAAAATTATAGGTACTAAGTTGAATTTTGGAATTGTCTGTTATTATTATTCGGGAAGAGGCTATGCAGGCTAATACATTCCTATATCACTGCGACCTGGTTAGATCTATTTTGATCGTCCCTTATATACTAAAGCTCACTGCATAGATCTGCAACCTAGTAATTCTGTAGGATCTTTTTGGCAGAGGGTGTCTGTACCTCCTCTGGAAGCAACGCGTGCATACCCTGAATTCAGTTACGTATGGGTATTAATAGATCGAATTTACACAAGATGTGCTTTGGTGTTTCGTCTGCAATTTCAAAGAACCTGCACTTTCGTGTGTTCTGGACACCAATGTTGTGAATTATCTAACGTTGTTGGCTCGAAAAGTAAGGGAGAAATTCCTCGGGTCTTGTGGTGAGTGCATACGGCATTTAGCTGGAAAAGGTTACTAATATAATTTAACCACAACGCCGGGTACGAATCTCGCTTGGATTGTTACCCAGATGTAAAGTCGATGAAATTCACGTAGGTACATTACTTGTGATGCCCAAGTGTTTGTTTTTAGGGTTCCGTACCTCAAAAGGAAAAAACGGAACCCTTAGGGTCACTTTCTTGTCCGTCTGTTCGTCTGTCAAGACCACTTTTCCCAGGAAAGCGTGGAGGTTCAGCTAAAATTCATATCGTCTACTCAGCTCTACTGTTCCTTGGAGCTCAAAATCAAACTTTTAAGCCAACGCAATCAAAAGATACAGCCGTATATGCTGCAAATTTTGACACTCGCAAGGGAATCAAAACTTACAGGGTACTTCCCGTGAATTCAGAATCTTGAAAGTTGTTACGAAGCAATGTCTTATAGCACAAATAAAGGAAAAATTGCGAAAATCATACATTTTTAGTGACATCATTTAATAAAAAAAATTTAATCATTTTAAACTTACTACCCCTTTCCTCATGAACCTCAATTTAATACATCTACGCGTATAAACTCATATCAAATACTCATGTCTATAAAACCTTTAAGCTGTAACAAAATCAAACTCCTATGTCAACACAATAAAAACAAGCGATTTAAGCCGCATATTTTGAAACTCGTAACTACTCGCAAGGGAATCAAAACCTAAAGGATACATCCAGTCGACCTAGAATTTGGCGTGAAGTATCGTTTAATACCACACATAAAGAAAAAAAATCAAAAAGGTATCACATAAATCACATAATAAAAAAATATCGATTTTAGAATGAATACCCAAAATGGAATTTACACATATTTTTCATCCATACAGTTGTTTCCGTTAATAAACACTAGCACTACACGAAGTGGTATAACTACATATAACGTTAGTTCGAGCTTCAATGTTCAATGTGGTACTTCATACCCTTTTCAGTCATCGTTTACAGATTTAGTTCAAATTTAATATTTAATTAGTATTTTTCAACCAGATTTCTAAATAGTGACTAAAAACTTTGTAAATAAATAAGTTTGATAAAAGAACTTTTGCAAGGCTGCTGCAAGGCTGGTTTAGGTATTTCAATTATATTATAAAATAAATGATATGTATGTATAAAATAAAGGATTACTAAAACTATAAAGAGACCTTTGTCTTAAATTTATGCTTCTCCAGCTTACCACATTGTAATGTTATGGATTTCATTTGCCAAAAAATACCTCAGTGCGCGAGTCCGACTCGCACTTGGCTGGTTTTTTTTTAAAACTTATTGCGGTCCTGAAAACAAGTTCGTATTGTTTTACCAGTATTCAATGCTTCCACAGAGTGGTGGCCAATTGTTACAGAGTTCCAATTGAACTGTTGTGAGGTCTCAGAATTCACGTCCATTCCGTGTCATTTTTTTTAAATCTAAAAAGTAAGTGGAAACGGTGAGTCTTTAACTGCTGTCAAACTATGACCTCTTTACCCTTTTGTCATCAAAAATAAGCAGACCATGAACCCCCCATTAATGCCTATGTAAAATTCTTGAACGGTTCCTAACACATTTGAACCTTTTTTTTTTTTGACGGGGGGAAATGCATTTACGCAGTACCCTTACCTATTGTATTGGTGAGACCGAAGTCCCCCAATACAATAGGTAAGGGGGCACGGAGGGACGAACTCGGTGCCAGTGTGGGACTCACCCAGGCGTGAAGCGCCTGGAAATACCCACTAAAACCCCCCGGGGCCGTCCACTGCATTTGGGATGGGGGCGACACGGGGTGGCTTTCGCAAGCACTGCGTCGCAACACATTTGAACCTGCCAGTTCGTGAAATGGAGTAAATAGTTTGTGTATTTTGATTGAGTAACTATGACCATCAGGCTTATCTGAAGACTGAATACTAGATTTTGTGCAGTTCTTTTTATCCCTGTAAACACCATCCTACGTATCATTAATACCCTTGATACATTCGGTTAGGTCATTAGTAGTTTGTTTTTTTCTTTTGCATTTAATATTATTTCGGTTAGTTAGTGGAAGCCTGTAAAAGCAGAACACGTGCAACGAATCGAAAATTCTTTCGTCACTGTGGGCAACAAGCCGTGTCAAATGTAATGGTCCTTCCTGGGTTCATAAATCACTCAATTAACGTTTTCAAGTAAATGAACGAGACATCGCAAATCTCGCACAACTTTACAACGATCATTAATCAACGAGTGACTGATGGAAAGATGATCTATTTCAATATAATAGTAGTTTAAATATAAAATTGTCAAGCGTCAGGAGACGTGTTCAGTTCCATTTTTGTTCCGATTAAATTTGACTTCTGCTGGTCTCGTTCGTTTTTAGTTTATTTGATTCTGACAGAGTTTAGTTATACTTACCATAGATCAATCGATAACGATCGATCAAATTAAATAGATAGTGATTTTTCATTACCTGCATACCTTGAACGGCTAACTGTTAGAAATTTCTAAATGCCAAGTCAACATGTAAGGGTTCACCAACTATTAGGTAAATACCAACCAATTGGGACGTTGGTCTATGGTTTGCTTTGATGACAAGGAAGACGGGGTGATCTGAACGCTGTTGACGTAAACATTATTCAGGTACTTATTTTATAACAAGGACGGAAGGTAGAAATTACTATATTTATCGATCATTGACCTAATAAATTTTCTATTACATTTGTTTTAAATCACACATAGTTATAAACGCTAAATAGGTACAACACAATTTCAGTGGAATTCAAAAGCACAATATTAGCATGAATTTAAATAGCCCTTTGTACCTAATGCGACATCGAGAAGCGGATTCTATCATTTCCAATGACGTTATTACTGTATTTAAAGTAGTGTCTTTCGATGTACCGTTAACCTTTCGTTCGACTTTTATATTTGTTTCTTGTTAGCTATAAACCATGTGGAATTTAAAAATCAATGAATTTCTTTAAAGAGTACTTTACTCGTTGCTCTTTTGCAACTACATATTTAGAAAAACTATTTTGTACTTAGTTTAATCGTAAAATTGTAATCAACATATAGACTTACAATTGTATGTTTATATTATGCGTATTGATATTAAGTAGCTTACTTTATACATGTTATTGCTTTTTCTGCGTATAACATTTTTTTTAATATGTAAATTAGATCATAGTTTTTTTTAATCAATTGGATTGATATTAAAAATCAGGTGCGATTATTACATTATTGTAACTATGATTGAGATTGTTTTTCATATGAAAAAATTAGGTACCTACAAATATCATAAATGTGTCTACTTATTTTTCATTAAATTGTATAATATTTTTGAACATTCAGAGATTTAGATTGATTGTATTTTTAACATGTCTGGATAAAATAAATGAATAAAGGTCCATAGCCAATATACATATATCCATTCGGATAGTCAAGCCGCTCTCTTGGTCCTGGCAAAGTATGTAGTTGTGTCGAAGCTAGTTGTCAGTTGTGTGGTAATGCTAAACAGTCTTGGTAAGATTAACAGGGTGATTTTGAGATGGGTCCCAGTGCATGCAGGAGTTCCCGGCAATGAAGCTGCGGATAACTTTGCAAGAGCACAGATTGAGGCTGAATCGTATAGTGGTTATCTAAAAGCCTAGTTCGATTGACTATTGACAATACACCTATAAAACTAAAGAATTCTGGCACATATTGCCAGAATAAGATCATTCCAAAGTGCTGATCAGGGCACTCACTCACCGCAAAACTGGACAAGCCCTTATACTCAGTAGGAATCAACTGCTAATGAGAGCATTAACTAGTCACTGTTGTTTCGGCTAACATATGCACAACATTGGTGCCCAGAACACAAGAGAGTGCAGGTTCTGTAAATATGCAGACGAAACGCCAAACCACGTCTTGTGTGAATATGATCCATGTGATGCATGTGAATGTGATTAAAAAGATCATAAAGTATGATCAGGTTGGAGATGTAGGCAGTGAGCTCTAGTAATACACGGGCGATCTCAATAGACCTAACTAGGTCGCAGTGATATAGGACTGTTCTAGCCTGCATAGCCCCTTTTGAAATGATCTAAATGTTATATTGCTTAGTTATTTGCTAAGTTGTTACACTATTATGCAGTTAATAATTTACTGGGCATGTCAATGTCAGTACGTCACGGAGACGAGGGTAATTTCTTGCATTAAAAATGCATATGATACTTGTTTAGCATAATCACTATTAACAGTTGCAAGTAAAATGTATAGGATTTCTAGAACAACTATTTTAAACAAAAGCGGTGTTTTATTATCCTTGCTAAATTTAATTTAATAAAAATACGTAGTGAGCATTTATATACACATAAATTTATTACAAGATCTTCATTA
This sequence comes from Samia ricini, assembly GCA_014132275.2. NCBI lineage: Eukaryota > Metazoa > Arthropoda > Insecta > Lepidoptera > Saturniidae > Samia > Samia ricini. Next base: position 23,442,784 of record AP028159.1, on the reverse strand, counting down.
AAATGTGAGGAACATTTTTTGTTGATATTAATAATATATTTATTGGTTCATATTAGATCCTAATGTATTTTACATGTTGTTTTTGTTTGTGGTTTTGTTGTTTTTTTGTGTATGAATTTGCTACTTTTCGCCATATTTTCAGTTCATTCTGTGGATGGAGTTAAAGAAGATGGTAACACCAAGAACTTTGTACAAATTGGTAGATTACCAGTAAAATTTGAGTGTTTATTAGGCCCAGAATGAGTAATCAATTTTACCTGTAGGTACTTGTATTTACAATTTTACTGTATTAATTTCATTATTTGGAAATAGCTGACGTGTTTGTCAAATGGAATAATTAAATGAAAGAAATTCTTTCTTATAAGTATTAATTATTCAATACCATAGAAGGCATCGTCTCTCGTTCTGTCGCCTAAGGGACGTACGTCCTTGGATGGTCATAAATCAAGAATTATCAAGTATTCTTTGGTGAGGTTTTAGTTTATAGAACGGTCATTATGTAGTAGGCACCTATATGGAAAATGCTACGAGGACCGTTCCATTCCTTGCGATGTTTGTGCATCATCTACGTCACACTATTTTAAAAGCGGTTAGCGTGTATTTTTAATTTTTTGTAAAATGTTTATTGTTTGTTCCAAGTTACCGGGCAATAAAACGTTATCACGATCGACGCTAAACATTACGTGCCAGGTAAAAATGGCGGGTACATTATTTCGCAACGCGAATGACCTTTCGTGTGTTATAGCGGCGAATCGCGCTAATATATCGATTTATGCTTATCTTATCGGTTGCTATCGCTAGCGTGTCGCTTGCTCGCCTGTGTTAAATGGGAATCAAGCCTCACGCACCGAGAATTAGTACCTAACAATTTACTCGTAGTTGTTATGGCGCATGCGTCGATTGAAACCTTGTATTGGATGTCGCGGACTCCGCCTACATTCAAGTATTCGCGTTGCGAATGTTTTGCAATTGCGAGAATTGAACCATAGAAAATGCTACTTCTGCAATTTTCATGTTGCATTTTAGGATACTAATTGTTTGTACCGTAAATTGAATAAATAAACAATTTTAACCCCTTGAGCACTTACCTGGCGTTTACGCCAGCTTTCCATTGTTTTCCTATTGTATTATTTTTACGGGTACTCGACACATTAATGGTTTTTTTTATACCTTTACCTATATATTTTGTTTAGGTATATATTTATATTTATGCAGTGTTACGACTTTAAGAGATGATTTGAGTTGCTTCTGCTTAGTTGTGTCTTTGTAGTTTATGTTAACTATTGTTTAATAAAAATTTGTATCACTAGGATTCTACTCAGATATTAGATAAGTTTGATAAGTATTTAATATTTTACCTATTCTACTTATTTTATTTTATAGGTAATATGATTAGGAAATATTTTATTGTCCTTTAAATACTCGTAAAAATTGTCCAGTCAATACAAAAAAACTAGAAAAATCATCAAGTACACTGAAACATCGGTAATTATTGTGAACGGCAACAGCTGTTAATAAATTACGTTTTGCTGAATTACTCCGAGTATCTACTATGATGTTTCTCTAGAAGAAAAACGGTAGTAATTAGACTATAAAATAGTTGTTTCTAAAGTTTTTAAAATATAATTGGTTAATATATTCAGTTTCGCGTGTATGTTTATTATTATTAATATTCAGTATTATGCACAGAACAGTTGCTTATATTATATTCATAGGTAGGCATGTGAAAGCAGTTATTTAAACTCGTTTACGGCACAATCCACCTGCTATATAATCCGCGCTGTTTCGCAACTAACTGGTATCTATGTCATTGCGTTAGAAAGGGACGGAGAGTTAATAATGCGTCACGCGCGAGCGAGAGACTACAACACGAGACCGGATTCTGCGAGGACGGAGGGGCTTCGCTACATCTACTCATTCCATTATCTGTTCGCGAATATAGTTGCGCAACGTACACCGGGCAAAATAAGTTCGCACATTACCATAGGAAAGTGTACGTTATTTAATCTTAAATCAATGAAAGACATCATCGATTTTTATCGAACTTTATTTCGTTTTGTTGCCGGTCATTGATTGTCCAGCGACGGACGATAAATTACCTTAAAAACCGGCTGAATCGATGCGACATCAATTATTAAATTACATGTTTGGTCGGCTGTAAGCGGCGGTGGAAAATTTCTTAATATGGTATAGTTTTCGCGGCATTTGACTGATGAAATTGTTCGATTCTATTTCAATAAATGACAACGGACAATATTCCCTAACATTTCATAAAACCCAGTTATTTTTATAACATAAGATTTTTTATAATTTAATGAGTAATTAGCATAGAATACAATTTTGTTAAAAATAATGTACCTACCGATGCTAATAACTGTGGAGGTCAGTATACGCTTAATGTTTGAGTTTAATAACTACTGTTTATCTGTATATTATAATATATAATAATTATCTGTTTGAGGGATAAGTACTTATAGTGATGTATCTTTATATATGTAGGTATTTATAGTACACTTAAATTAATAAAAATATAGGTATATAACTAAGTGTGGCAAGTAAAATATGTCAATGAAGTTCGCATAATTTTTAAAGTAAGTTAAATTTTGGATAAGTCGTGATAGTTGAATAGTTAAGATCACTGAAGTATCGATCCGATGTCCGAATAGGTTCAGTTCTCATTTTACCTATGCCAACGAATTTTTCGGCTTTCGCGTTATTATGAATACGTTTCCTAATTAGAATCTGATTATTTTTTTTTATCGGCAGACACGGTAGATAAGAAACCAGACCTTATAAGTTAGGTGTTAGTTAGTTACCTCGTATTGAGAACATTTTTGGTTAGGTACGTAGGTATATTCGGCGTTGATGGTTGTTTGATTTGGTGTTTGGTGTGTGTTTGTGTGTGTGTTCTTCTCCCTCTTTTCTTGGGATTCCCTCTCCTTGCTAGTCTTGTCGGTTTGACAAGATGAGCAGAGGAGAGGGATCTGTCTCTTTCTTCTCTTCTTCTTTTCGGGTATCCCTCTCCTTGCTTGTCTTGTCGGTCTGGCAAGATGAGTAAAGGAGAGGGACCCATTCTTCTTCCTTTTCAACAGTGACGGGTTTCTTAACCTTTCTCTTTGCCCGTCACTGTCTGTCTCATGTTTCATATTTCATGGGGGGCAGGAAGTATATCCTGCCCGCCTGGATGGACGACCAATCTTGGTCATGCCTCTTTCGGGAGGCGGACGAAGAGGTGGGGTGGAGAAATATTCTCCCCCAACCCCACTGGGCCATTGCACGGACGAGGCCTGGTGGGTTCGCTGCAGGAGGCGACGCGGTGCTTGCGAAAGCCACCCCGTGTCGCCCCCATCCCAAATGCAGCGGACGGCCCCGGGGGGGTTTTAGTGGGTATTTCCGGGCGCTTCACGCCCGGGTGAGTCCCACACTGGCACGGAACTCGTCTCTCCGTGCCCCCTTACCCATTGTATTGGGGGACTTCGGTCTCACTAATACAATGGGTAAGGGTAGTGCGTAAATGCATTTCCCCCCGTCAAAAAAAAAAAAAAAGGTACGTAGGTATATTAATCTAATGACGTGCGATTAGCCCGCGCCTTTAATAAAAAAAAATCATTTATTATTTGGTAATACTTTAGTAAAATCTAATATTTTTTTTATTAGAGCACGTTTACTGGTTAATAAAGTAGCTAAGTAAAAATGGATTAATTACTTTGACGGAATTACGTTTGAAAATTATTTTTAACCGTCACGCGTGTTGAGTGAACGTGTCATTTGAAAATAAATTTTAGACAGAATTTGTAAAGTAATATCAACCATATTATTTATTAGTACTAGTCGACTAATTGTTTAATTATAATGCCTAATAATTAACTATTTTATTAATCAAATACTCTAGTTAGATTATTTACTAATATTTAAAAACATCTCGTGAATGTATGATGGCATTTCTACATAAACTTATGATTTAATTTAAAACTAAATTTATTAACACTAGTTTAAGTTGAAAATAATATAAATTTCTAGAGAATATAAAAAGCGAAATTACGGTTTTTAAATTTGCTGGAGCTTAGAAACTCTGACGCAAGATTTAAAACATAAGTTGTCATCACCTGACTTTGACTAGAATTTTGTATCTAGATCCTCCCATTGCCATTATCGAAGAATTAAATCAACTAAATGATTATCGACAATATGACTATGATGTAGTGATATAAACAGCCAATGATAAATTTAATATTTTTGTCGTGTTGTCGAAATTTTATAGAATTTCGATATTCGTGGCTGTTGGTAGCACTGATTTATCAATCGATCTACATACGTGTTTTAGTATCGGCAATCTATAAAATTAAATACGATTCATACATTTTTTTTATTTAGAAAAATGGAACTACTAATTGGATTTCATTCGTGTTATACAGAATTGTAGTTTACTGGTAACACAAAGTAGATGCTCAATAGACGCCTTTAGAAGTGAATAAAAAATATATATTGAAGGTAGAGATGTCTAGGGGTAATTTATCTTTGTAAAGTGATATCATCGGTGTTTGACAAAAGCATATGTTTTACTAAAATAACATCTCATCGTGTGATTTGTACGTCTTCTACGAATAAGCTACGTAGACGGGGAATTTAATATAAAAACGAAAACAATTTCCCAATAACGAAGTTGATAGTTTAAATCAGGAAACAAATAGGTATCTTATTTTTTTAAACACTTAGGTATGTGTTTAAATAAATAATTTTTCAAAATCAGTAGGTAGTACGTTGAAAGATATATTTTCTTATTAGGTTATTATTTATGGAATTTATGATGACCAAATCAATTTTTGGACGGTTTGACTTTTTTAAATATAAAGATTGCTCTGATTATAAAATGTTCAGTTTAAGGCCTCGTGTAACACGATGTTATAAATACAATTGTGAACTGTTAATTGATTAGATTTAATTAATGAAATTTAAGAAATGCTTCGGAAGGTTTCATATACTTTAATTTAATGTTCTATGAACTATTTCTATTAGGTGAAGGCGAATTTATCAATATTGCAGCTTGTCAGCGACTTCTTATCTATGGTCCATTTTTGTAAATGTCGTCGACGACGCGACGGCCACAGGGCCGGTGAGGCGTAAACAGCTATTACGACACGCTGCGGAACAGAAGCCACTGGATTCGCGCTCCATTACCGCGCGCCCGCGCGTTCGCGCGTCAATATGGCCGCCGCCCGTACATACGTCCATAAAATGGGGATACCAAAGTAACAATAGTAAAAAAATCTTAAAAATCCTATTAAAGCTTGAAATGCAAAATGTAGGTAATTTGTATATTTTAAACTGTTTCGGTAAATTAACGGATTATATATTAAAAGATTAAATTTTAATATAATAACAGTGATTTTAAGTGGCCATATGATCAAGATAGGTAGAAGGTACAATAAGAATAAGTATCTGCACTGATAAGAATGGCAAATGTTGAACCTTGGTTAAAAACATAACCCACGTTTTACATTTAAGATCATTACCATCGATTCATCGGCAATAGGTACTATTGAATTTAAAGTCACAAGCCTATCTATATTTTCTATACCTTCTTATAAAATTATCAAAGTTTAATACTAAAAGAAGAATTTTACTTTAAATATTATTAATATTCGTGCTTTTATCTTTTTTCGAATAGCTGGTAACCCTGTGTCAGAGTCAATGGCCTCGACGGTGCGCTTGCGCAACTGCACGCGCGAATCTCAACGGCAAAACAAAGTCTTAGCTATGTTTGTGTGCACTCAACACATACATTTTTTGTAACTTTTCTGTGTCAGTTTAGTGATTGTGTGTGCTAAACTAGGCTGTAGATACGCGAACAGTAGTTTGTGTTGGTGAAGGGCCCTGTCTTTAGCGGTCGGTCAGCAATGCTGATTAATTTACTGATAAATAGTTGTTTGCATTCAATATTCATCACTTGATATACTGTAGAATTTTAGATACTCGCTTTAAGAATAGTATATATGTATATTTAATATGTATATTTAATATATGTATATATAATAATATATATGTATATTTCTACAATATTTTTAACTGAAATCAGTTTTTAAGATACGAATACAGTAAGTAACAAAAATAGGTCGGTTGACAACTCAATAATAATAAGATCAAACGTCAAACTAGACCAACACATAATATAGCCAAAGTAGAGAGTCAAACAAGGTCCCGTTAAGAACGGTAGCGCGTTGATAGTCATCGACGAAATCGGCACAGAATGAAAACGTGCTTTGGCATTGGCGGATTACCTACTTTTCGAGCGGCTGACGAGTTGGCAGACATCAAGTGCATAGAATCGTCGTTAAGAATTTTTGAATATACCTACCTAGATCGACAACATTTGCTATATAAAAAATGATTACCAAAACAAAATGTAATAAAATGGGAATCAACATTACTTTTGTTAATTGGATAATGAAAGTGATTTAATGAAGGAGGATTTTTGCAATGATTTTTGTGTAACGCCATGTATTTGCAATATTATGAATTCATTATTTCAAAATATTTCATTGGTTTAAGGCTTGTTTTTGAAGCTAGCATTCATTCATTTGCATCTAGTCATTGCCAGCGTCTATGCGCAGTTCATAGTTCCATCTTGCAAAGGGTTATATATATAAAACTCTTGATAAAATTATACCTAACTGATTACTACTCAAATATTTGTCTGTCTGTCGCTTTAAAATAATCTTTTGTACTAAAATAAAACCTCTCTAGTTTTATATCGAGACATGTTTATTTCGAATCAAGGTAACAATAGCTCGTTTTCTCGCGACTATTTCACATATTTTATTAGTCAAAGTAAACAACGTGTAGATTGCCAATGGACAAGGCCTTTTAATGTTGTTATGTCAATAGATTCCAGATAAAATATTTACCGACGGGTAACAATATCGAATCTTAAAATTTAAGACTGAGATCAAACCAAAATTATGTTTATTTTTCTGACTGACCGCTGTCACTTTAAAGAAGAATGGATTGAAATTTTCGTAAAACGATTGAGATCGGATATTGTAATCACCCGTAAGTATTATAGTTAGGTATGTTTGAGGTGAATATAGTTTTAGATTACGTTGTGAGTACACAGCTGTCTCAAATTATATAATTCATAAATATTGCTATGATCACATTATGTTGGCAGTACTATGTAGTCCTTTCAATTTTCTTTTTGATTGGCTCTCTACGTTTCAAGAACTTTATTTACTTAAATTTATTTGTTTCAGTTAGTTTTATAAGTATATGTTAAAATTAAACGGGCGTATTTTTTGTAAAAAAAATCCTACATTCGGAGACTAAACTTTTGGAAAAAAATAATTCGATTCATTTAACTTAATTTTTAATAAATAATTATTTACGCGAGGTTATAAAGACTGGATAGCTGTATTTATTTTTATTTTATACCTACATATTTTTACATAATATCTTTTGAAAAAAATATTTTTAAGAGTTTTTTTTTTTTTCTTAATTAAATTAAATTAGCGCGAACTAGAATCGTTCATAGAAAATCGATTTTTGTTGTCGTTAATATATAAAATTGAAGTATCTTTTTTTCTGACGAAATACATATGAATGTATATACGATACTTATAAAAATGTATTTTTTTTAATTTTTTAAAACTTAAAAAATATATTACACAGTAAAAATATGTCCGAAACGCGGGTGTAGCCGCGGGCACACATCCAGTATTATATATATCGCTATCAAATTATATCTACTCTTTGTAATTAAAATAAGGACATGATTTACGTAAAAAAAATACGAAACTGAACAAAGATAACCTTCGCTAAACTATTATCAGTAACTAGCGGAATTACCGTAATCAAATGTTTATTTTAGGAATAAATGAAACACAAAACATAGGAAAAACAAAGCGCTTGTATATCAGTAGGAACTGTATCATGAAAACAAAACAGGTCAATAAAAATTGCCGATGTATGTGAAATACTGGTTATTACCAGTTCGTAGGGCCGTGATATCTACCATATTATCAGTTATATCAACACGTATCAACAGTGTTTGCGAGTGTCGGTTATGACGTTTTGCTACGGGGCGCTACGCTACCGGTTGCTACGAGCGGTCGGCAATCTATTCGCTTCGTGGTGGTATCTCTTAAATTTGGGTCAGCGACGAAAATTGCATGTGCACCAAAAATCCCTTTAAATTAGTACCTTATTATATGAAATAAATAACAGTTTCTTTGCTATGGAAGTTACTGACTTCTTTTTCTTCGTTGAAAATATAAGAAAGGGAAATAAATATACATTATACGAGTAGACATGCGAGTTTTATTTCCTAAAGATTAATATAGAGAAAACAATTTTCGTAAAAAAAAATTAATATTCACTGAGACCATTCAATTTTTTTCAACAATAATATGCCATTTTTATTCGGCGTTATCTTCAAAGTACGTCATGGAATTTTTTTGTTACTTATAACGCTATTTATATGGTACAGCAGAATCAATGCCACGATGCAGCGATGTCATGAGTGATTTTAAAGCCAAATGATATTTAGTTACGTCATCTATCTATGGATTACTATAACATAAAATCATTTTTATTTATCATTTCTTTTTACAGTGATTTTCATAAAATGCCATAATCGTGTAATCAATAAAATACAGTCAAAAAGGACACAAACAAGTAATGTATTCTAGTGAAGAAAGGTAAAAATTAACTCTGCGTATTTATATAATTCATGTAGTCCTAGTATTCTTTCATAGAACTCTGCTCAAATGAACAAAAAAAAACTGAATTTATTCTAAACCAAGTTATTATTTATTACGTTCAAGTAAAGTAAAGTATTCAACGCTAAAAGTTGTTGACAGATATGTATACCTGGGACAAATCACCCAGTTAGGTAGATCCAACTTCGAGAAAGAGGTTAACTGAAGAATCCGACTCGGCTGGGCCGCGTTCAGGAAGCTACGCAGAATCTTCTCTTCCGAAATACCACAGTGTCTCAAGACGAAAGTCTTCGACCAGTGTGTGTTGGCAGTAATGACATACGGCACTGAGACGTGGTCGCTCATAATGGGCCTAATAAGAAACCTCAAAGTTGCTCAAAGGGCAATGGAGAGGGCTATGCTTGGAGTTCCACTGCGTGATCGAATCAGGAATGAGGAGATATGCAGAAGAACCAAAGTAACCGACATTGCCCGTAGAGTTGTTAAACTTAAGTGGTAGTGGGCTGGGCATATTTCTCGCAGAACCGATGCCTGATGGGACCAACGGATCCTCGAATGGTTACCACGTACCGGAAGACGTAGCATAGGTAAGTCGCGGGAATACGCTGGATGCGGATGGCGCAAGACCGGTCGTCGTGGAGATCTTTTGGGGAGATCTATGTTCAGCAGTGGACGTCTTTCAGTTGAATGGATGGATCCTATGGCAACTACACAATTAATCCTAGTTTCATTACTAAGATGAAGGTTGCGTTCAAAGTGATACTTGTGTGTTTTGGCATAATGAATATTAGTTCTCTGATTGCATAATGTTAATCGGTTTACTAATTAACAAACCATTTAGATACATCGTGTATGTATATGATGACCATTGACCTAAATAACATCTAATATATTGCACAGTTTTTTTTCCTCAACGTATAGAATATTCAACAGGTTTAATGAGAATTGTTGATAAATTGAAAATAATAAGATTTTTTGTATTTAAAAGGGGGCGTCTACTGGCTTTGATATCTAGTTAATTGTGCAATAAATTGTAACATATAAGCATGTTAATGTTGATATTTTTGATAAATTACATTGCAAATGGATGCAAACTTTAACAATCATACTCAATAGTTAGTTAAAAGCATTTATTTATAACTTTTTAATATATGTAATTGGTTTATTTTTAAATGTATACTTTTTACTTTCATATTCAGTTTTTAAAATATAAAACTTATTTTTATTTATATTAAAAAAAAACATTATTTTCAATCATCTTGTATTTTATGAAATTCAAATAGATAAGTATAAATCTATTTAATAGTTATAATATATCATACACAACAACATACGTGCCCAACAGCAGTACGCACTTATTTGGCAACCTTGTTTCATGTAAGGCCAGCGATAAAATAATAAGAAAATATTTTGATAAACATCCTTCATACTAAAACTTTACCGGGTTCATATCAATGATTCTTCAATGCAAATGCTACGTACACACACACATACACACACGTATATTAGATTCATCACATGATAATAATTATGAATGTTCTTTTATATTTATTATAAAGTGAGCAATTAATGTTTGAGGTGCTATAGAATTGAAGTTTGTTTCCGCATGTACCGTGTTGTACCACGTCACCTTCGCCTTTCAAAATATTCATAAGTTGTTGTTATACATGCGAATCGGAAGTGTTGGGAAGAGGTCGACGTGCGCTACGAGGTGACACGTGTAACGCTTGCGCAACACAACCTTGCAGTCGCGAATAATATGGGAACGATTGAGAACCCTACAAAAAATTAAATATTCCAACCTAACTTTCAGTCTATCATAGGTTTATTTTATTACCTAGTCACAGAGCATCTCACTATTTCTATTACCTGTTTATATTTTCTGCGATACATAATATAACTAGATAAGACCTAGATAAAGATAAGAGGTAACGCGTGAAGACCCGTTTTTTAATAATTTTATCTAAATGAGGAACGCGAAAATTTTGAAAACGTACACATAATGTAATAAATACCTTTTATTAAGTTTTGTTTAAACATTAGAAATATTTATATTCAGTTGCAATGTTATTGAAAAATAATACGTCGAATATTGCCATTTATCCTGTCACGTTCATGTCCCTGTCTGGGAGATTTTAAATTGCAAAATTTATTCAACAGTTAAATTTGCATGATCCAGTGGACGAGAAACGGCTGTTTCCACAATAATTTACCGTAGCGATAAATAAATAGCTTCATGGCAAATCAAAGGGCCTCGTCGACGGCACCGGAAGGTCGTTGAGACCTTCTGTTCGTTGCCCGCTGCCCACAAATGTTAACATTGACGACGACACTTATGCAAATCAGTGCGCGTGTCAGGTTCGATACTCGCAGTTCAAATGTTCCTTCGTTTTATTATCTGTCTATACTAATAAATAACATTGAAGTGTCTGTTTGTTAAGATAACAATTTAAAAAAAATTGTCTGTTTGTTTGCTCCGGCTAATCTCCAGAACAGCTAGACTGATTCTGGCGGGACTTCTTTGTTAGATAGCTGAAGTTACTCCGTGTAACTTATTTTTCCAAAAATAATTAGGGTTCCGTGTAAAAAAATTAAAACATTATTTTCCAATTATTTAAAAACTATATTACGCAGTGAAGAATTTTTTAAACGCGGGCGCAGCTGCGTGCACACAGCTAGTATTACATACGTGCAGTACGCGTTCCTCCTAAGGGCCTTCAATTAGAACGATACACTATTCGTGATAATCTTGTGTGATTTCCTGGGTTTAACCTTGTGAATTAGGAGGAAAAATATACAACCGTGTAAACTTGGCTTATGTTCATTGAATTTCATTGGCCGTATTCAAATATATCTTGCGAATTAATATTAAGGTGTATGAGATCATGTTTTATAAAAGAAATATCCGCACAAACAAGTCTTGTAAAATTATAATTCTATCAAACATCATGTTCGATGTTCATGAACAAAGATAAATTATACGCGATCTAGTTATAAAACAAAAGTCCAAAAGGGCTATTGCTACATTGATATCCTATCTACATATTTGAGGACACAAGTCGGTTTATACGCTGAATTTTATTCATATCTACATCGCCGTTGAATTCGAAATTTTTCTCATTAACCAATTGAAACCGATTTCGAAACGTTCGTGTTGCGAAATATCGGAGAGCCCTTGTGTAGAAGATGTGGGTAAATTACTATGAATAAGTGATGAGTTTGTGAAACTATTTTATTTCATGTTTTAGTTGCAGAAACCAATATGCCTTAATATCTCCTTTTTATTTATCACTAGCTATGTGAACGCGGCTACGCCCGCGTTTCATAAACTCTTCAGTGCATAGGTAATATAGTTTTTAAATAATAATGGCTTAATGGTTCTGCTCATTGTATCTAGTATTTTGTTGTATGTCGTATTGAATTTCATGAGTTTAAACTCTTTTACACGGAACCCTAATTATGTTAGTAAAACTTTTGTTGATACTAAGAGAAAGCAATTTTACATAAATTGTTCAGTAAAAAAGGCCATTGAATCGTTTTTTTTTTTCACAATAATTGTGTATTAATTTTTTATGAGAAATAATAATTTATTTTAAAAAATAAAAGTTACGGGGAGTACTTTCAGCTGTCCCGTCAAAATTGGTCCAGCCGTTCCGGAGATTAACCAAAACGAATAAACAGACAGACCAAAATTTTTAAAATCTGCGTTATTGGTAGAGGTGTTTGTTGTATATACATTCATATGTATTGAGTAAAAAGTTGTTATTTTGATCTTATAAACAGACACTTCAATTTTAATTATTAGTATAGATAGATTAGGACAATAGTAGATACATTTGGAATTGTTTAACTGTTTAAAACAAATATTACTTTATATATTATTTTATATAAATACCTTACTACTGCTAAAAAAATTATTACAGATGGAAATGATGAAATTTGGGCAATTGATCTTAATAGACCCACTTTCGGATCAGATACGTTGCATTGATTAATAATATCAACATGTTAAATGACCCTGATAGGTATATAGTTTTATTACATACGGATTCTTTATAAAATCTATACTAATAAATAAAATTGAAGTGTCTGTTTGTAATGTCAAAATACATTTTGTATTAAATAGATATGGATTTACGATCCCTATACCAAAAATACAATTTTGAAAATTTTTGTCTATCTGTCTGTTTGCTGGACGGATTTTGACGGGACTTTTTTAGTAGCTATCTGAAGTTAGTCCGCGTAACTTAGGTTACATTTAATTTTTGGAAATAATTAGGGATCCGCGTAAAAAAATTAACACTCATAAAATTTGAATGAAATACGATTCTATGCACAGTTTTACGGAAATCACTTGAACTTATGAGAAATATTTTTATTATATCTTAGAGCTAAAAATAATTTACGAAAACTATTAGAGTTCCGTATAAAAAAAAAACAAAACGCAGTGAAGGTTATATGAAACGCGGGCGCACCCGCTGGGGCACAGCTAGTTATATATATAAACTGAATTTTTATATTTAATGAATCGTAGTAGAAATTTGAATGATGTCTTAAGAGGATATGCAGTCAAAACAAAACATCACTTCGCCGTATCTGTTTCCTCCTCCAAAACTGAACTGATTTTTAATTTTCTTTCAGTTATAGAATAAGAAAGACTTTGGCTCTGCTTCTACGTTTTGCTTTCTTAAATTTTATTCATCAACGAACGTTTGACGAACGTCTGCAAAATACAACTGCGCCAACGAGGCAGTTCGGTAGAATTCCATTCTAAAATAAAATTCTTCCAAAGAACTTTTGAAAGAAACCATTGATCATCAGGGTGGGAATATGGTATAAGGATAACAGAGAACACTTATTAGATGTTGTTGTTTAAATAAGTGTATGCACTATTCACCTAACACCTAATATAGGAAATCGAAAATTATGCTCAGGTATTGTTAACCTAAACTTGACCAATTAGATTCTGAATTAAAATATGTTTTATACGGAACAAGTACAGCCTTTTTTTACATTGGGAAATGCATTTAGGCACCCCTTCCCACAAGGGAAGAAAATGTGGGACTACAGCCTGTCTTTAACATAAAAGGCAATACTTTGCCTTAATTTACTTATGCGGCTTGTGGTTTACAGCGCTTTGCGTATTTAGTATAATAATGTGTTGTGGGCGCTACTGCCTCTGGGTTGCCTCGATTTTTTAGCGCATTGGTAACCTTCGCTGAAGCTAAAGTAGATAACTTTTTCACCATAATGCGTCAACGTTCTCATTCAATGCTACGATGGGTCAGGAATAATCCTAATAGCCTTCTGAAGGCGTTACCCGTTACGTGTGCGTAAAGGACTTTTTTAAACGTGGGAAATGCATTTATGGATCCAGGAGTAAAATCTTCCAGATTAGAGATGGCAAGGGGGTATGTGGGATTCGACAGGCGTGATGCGGCAGGAATACCCACTAAAATCCACGATACCATCCGCCGCCTTCCTGGGGGACGACACAGTATGAGTCTAGATGTGCGTAACGGCCTACATATAATAAATTTACTGTACATACTAAAATTAAGTTATGATATAACTAATAATATAATAGGTATATGGATAAATTTAAAGTACATTTTGTATTGTTTTTATAAAACTGTTGAATTAAGGTTTCGTAACATGGAGCGATCAAAATAGATGTCATTGGTATCATTAATTCAGTACTTGATAATCTTGTATATCTCTGCTAATAATAATATCTAGGGGGAACATCATGAATAAAGTGAAATATTCAAGGATAAAATGGCTATTAGTACAGAATTTTAAATGATTGTAAGCATTACATCCCACGTCGTTTTCAGGCATGATGCTTATAAATTTGTTTTTATTTTTAGCAGAAAACGAGCGCAAATTGTTAGAGGCAAGCTGCCGGCACTGTATGGCGGTTCAAGGCGAGCCCTGCGCTCGCAAAGGGCCGCGTCAGCGTCACGCGCCGCCATTGACCTACTTACACATACCTACGCGGCGTGTGCGCACACCGTACACTCACTAACGGAAATCCTTCGCGATATCGCCTTGTCACGTACGCTAGTTTTTTTTAATTATGAAGCTATGTATAAATTCTACTGCAATTTAAATATCTTGCAATATTAGTACCTTTTTTACATTACATAGGATCAGTGCTTTGACCACTAACTCAGCTGATGTTAATTGACGATGTGGTCTAGCATGGTAAACACACTAAGCCTAGAGATACTGGTTTTCAAGTAATGCTACACAGTAAACACACATATGGGTATTTAGCGACAGGTTTTTAACCTGAGGCATTAATAGAAAATGCGTAGGGCATTATGGTTTCCTTGACCGAAAGCTCAAGGTGGTTTTAGAGATGAATAGGTGGGCTCAAACCTGCGTCTATTGACGCGTATTCCAACCGTACTATCAGCTGCGCCATCATTGCTTTTCAAATATTCGAATATTACTATGTCATTTAACTAAACAAGACCGTATCTTATTAGTAATTGGATAAATGAAGAAGAGATCTGTCTGTTTAAACATATTTGTATTGTTTAAAAAGAAGTTAAGTAAATTATTCTAATTTGGTTAGTTATACAAAATCAGCAAAAGAAGCAAGTTACTAATTGTAATTTAAAAAATACTAATATGATTTTAAGGATGATATTATGACTCCGCATATGTTAACATTAATGTTTTTTTTAAGAACTAATCAATATGAAATGGTTTTTGGTTTTATCCTTATATTAATTGCAGGGATTTTTGATCACAATATTTATTCGGTAAAGTATGGACTAAGTTATTTATTTTCTCCATATTATATCTTGAAAATTCATGTAAAAAGATAAGAGAACAAGCTAATAGTATCTTTTTGTCGATGAGACTCATAATTCGTTTTATTCAAGTAATTATATGTTCCTTGTTGTATGTTTTTTGTTTCTCTTCATTGCTGCTAAATCACGAATTCGTTTCAGCTGTAGTAAACTCACAGTATCACTCTTTGTTTGTTTTTCAAACCACTTGAGAGCTGTTTCTAGAGCCTGAAGTGCTTTTTCATGCGATGTTCCTGCATCGTTTTCCACGTCTATATTTTATTCTGTTTCATCTTCTTGCATTTCCAGCCTTTTTTTTGTCTGCAATATGTTTTTTTACATGCACTATCGCGATTGGTGGTCCGGATAATCGCACTTAAAGTGCATACATCGCATGTTGGAAAATGTGTCTCTTAATAAATATTAATTTTCGTTAATATGTGAGTGTATTTGTTGTTTTTAATAAACACGCAACATTAAAACCTGCTTTTCTTCATACATTCGATTATCCGAATGGCTAGCAACAATAATTAGTCCGGTTAATCGAGTTTCCACTGTAAAACAATATTGTGAATGAGCTCATTGGTTAATAGACAGAATTATATAAATATACTAGCGAAGAGTAATAGCTAGGTATATTAATATTGCTTAATATGTCGATTACCCACAAAAATGAGACAATAGGAAGACAATATGAAAACAATGGAAAGCTGGTAAAACGTCAGGTTAGTGCTCAAGGGGTTAAGTAATATATAAGGATAGTAAAAATAATAATCTTATTGGTAAGAGGCGAATATTTACAAACTGAGGTTGTGCTGTCACCATGCCCCTTGTCGCAGTGTAAAAGTAAATGAAGCAATTTAATCTGTCATGGGTGTCCTAAAACTCAGTGTATTAGCTAATCTGCGGTCAAAGTCTGTTATTCGGATTAAGTAATAGTAGATAGAAATTTTACAAAAGTGAAATTTGTTTGCTGTTAAAAAAATCAACTAAAAAAACTTTTTGCTTAAAGATTGGAAGTAAGTTTTTACATTTTTTTTCACAGGACTCCATGACAGATATCAGAAAAGTGTTTAAGAAGGAAAATAAAGGCAAAGACATTGTAGGCTAATGATACATACATATATGTAACTACGTATATTTTTGCAATCTATGGTTTTCAAAATATTATATTATCATTATTCGTAAATATTGTTCATATAAAGATAAAGGAGATTGTTGACAATTTATTGTTAACTAGCTGTGTGCCCGCGGCTGCGCCCGCACACACACTTATTTTATTTTTGTTTCTCTGTTTTTTTATTATTATTTTTTTTGTGATATTCTTTGTCCTGTTTTTTATTGTATATTATGTGTGTAAGAAATAAATTTATTTTCTTTCTTTCTATATATTCTTCACTGCATTTAATTTTTTTAATACGGAACACTAATATTTTTTTAGTACTAAGATAAAGTAAAAATATTTCACATAAATTCAACCATGTGCCCGTAAAACTGTGCATTTAATCGGATTTTATTAAATATTTTACGAGTTTTTTTTTACACGGAACCCTAATTATTATCGAAAATGAAAAGTATCCAAAAGTAACCCGGAGTAACTTCAGCTATCTACCAAAAAAAACCCGTCAAAATTCGACAAGCCGTTCTGGAGATTACCCGGAACAAACGAACACACAAAAATTTTGAAAATTGTGTTTTTGGTATAGTTATTGCATATACCTACATACAGTAAAAAAAAAAATTTGACATTACACACAGATACTTGAATTTTAATTATTAGTATAGATAATGTGTGGTATAAAAACATCGTCAACAATCACTTTAGTGATCGACCGTACTGTTTCAGCAGACCTCGTTCGCTACAGTTGTTTGTGGCGCGCATCTCAAGGCAACGCGTGGCTCTACGCCGCAAATAATTCTGCTATTGTGAAACACTCCTTATCATCCGCCCAGGGCCTTGGTTAGATCATACGAATTACGGTCAAGTTGACGATTTCACGATTAATATATTTTCCTATGATAATTTTGTTACCATACACACGCTGTAATAAGAATTATAAAATCGCTTGTTATCGTTATTTCATATTTTACTTTTCATGAATATTATAAAATGTCGGAACGTTTGTAATTAGTTATTGTTAATTGTGAATTGAATTATCACTATACTAGTTTTTGTATCAACTAAGAAACTCTTTAAAAATTAAACAATTACTATATTGGTATTCCATGTTATATTATATTATTTTATATACATCTTATATGCTACGTACCATATATACATTATACATATACATCATATAAATGTATATTGTTTAAATTATGGTAACGATTCTGCCACAAACCAAGACTTCTATTTAATATTTTTCATTAAAAGTCTTCCACGTGGCAACGTCACACGTTTTGATTTCAAAATGTCGTTACATCACAACGTTGTATCCGTGATGGTCATCTATATTAGGTTTATCAAATTATAAACAGATTGACATTAGAACAAATTAATAATATATTAAATATTAAGGTATACAATTAAATATTGTCGAGAGGATTATGTATAAACGAGTTATTAAGAAATTAACACAATATTAATTTTAATTAAATTAATAAATATTAAGTGAAGAACATATCGTGAGTATAATTATTTCCATACTGAAAAAATGATTTCATAGTGGTTCACATGAATTAAGAACATACAGAACATTTGAAATATTATATTTGACGTGAACACTAGGTATGGAATATGTATAAAAAGTGCATTAACCTTCTATTGTTATTTAAAAATATATATATATTTTCCTCCTTCTTTCTTCGAGTTGATTTTATTAAATATCATACAAAATAAAATATTTCAAATATCTTTACAAAGTCATCGCGTTCAAAATTGTGAAGCTGTGTATTCAGTAAGGCGAATGTTTTATAAATGGCGACGCATTTTGACGTATTCCGATCGTCATAATGTTAATAGATTCAGTGTTTTTGAACTCCAAAATGTAATTCTGTGGTGTCAGATATGGAAACACATGTGTTATTCATCAGTCCAAAAGGGCATATTCTATGCATTATCTCTGAAGAGGCATGCCAGTGATAAGTGCGTCGGCTGCGGCGTCAATGCACTCCGCTGCATGCCCCTAGGTCAGTTCCCTGTGACTCAGTCACTAATGCACCGTTACATACATAACGCATCGTGATCATCTCCATTACTACGCACACTCACTATATAAGGTATAACTAAATAATACCTAGCACTTACATTTACATCGACGTTCAAGTATGAATTGATTGTACGAGATCACCGAACAAAATTGTCGATGTAACGATGTTGAATTGATAGGTGATTTTGATTTAAGTCACGTGGTACGAGATCCGAAATGAACCAACTAGTTGCATCAACGGAACAATCGTCGTTACCCGGTGCTCCAGTGACTTAACAATAATATGAATCTTTTGCTTTCTTTACGACTTTCGATTTCTTTTCACAAGTAAATAAGTACGCTTATAGGAAATGATAAAATAAACTATATTTTAATAAAACATCAATTAATATTTTAATTTATAACAAGCTGATTGGAAATAATCATGTTATTTATATTTTTTTGTTATTTCAAGATGAATATTCTTGACGTAATTGCCAAATTTTTGTTCTAATCACTCATAGGACAACCTATGATTAAAATATAAAAAAATATCAAAATTCGACGCTTAGAATTTTGTACTTTGTTACATTGTGTCGAAATCAGCGATTCATTAATAAAACTATGTTACATGCATATTTATAGCTAATGTTTATAAATTTACATTTATTTAAGACAATATATAATTTAAAATACCTATACACTGATACCTATTTAAATGTTGCTTTATGTTGTGTAAAATAAGTTTAAAAAAACTTACAAACATTAACTAATTAAATATTTATGAAAAGGGACAGCGATTTCAATTATATAAAAAGTTAGAGAAATTCTTTGATTAAACAAATCTTTTATTCAGGTTTTTCTTTATTTTTCATATGTTGTGTAGTCTCAGAGTTATGACCAAAATCTCACCTGATGTTAAATGACGATATGGCCCAAGAGGTACTGCCTTTTAAATACATGTTTGGCGACAGATTTACAGACTAATGAGGGTAACTTCCATTAGGCTCGAGGTTTAGTCCTAACATCATGGTTTTATTATGATATTTGCCTTAACTGAATCCACAGATTTAGGCGAATTCGAAGCTATGTCTATCGATGCGCTATTTGAACACATTACCACTGAGATATAATCGCTTCAAAATTCTTCGCTTCATTATCCAAATTGCTTTAACCTTTTTTTAAAGTGAAGATTTCTTTAGTGGTGTTGAGCGATTTTCGGTAGAGGATAACTTATAGATTCATGTTACCAATGCTATGACGTCAGCGGTCATAATGCGACAGTACTTACGTACGTACAGTACGTATCAATGAACAGAAAATGTACATAATATCTGACCGGAGCACCAATAGATGTAAAAACCAGACAAGTTAGTAATTACAATTAAAAAATTGTGAAATTTAAACATTAAAAACAGTTTTTCCAAAGTTTCGAGTTTTCCCTTCTGCTGCCAGGCCCCATGGTTGCCTAGTTTCTTTTTTTTAGCTATTAAGTATTTTAAATGTGTAATGCTTATGTTTTTTTTCATTACTTTTATGATTATGTTAACTTTTTAATATTTTGTTTTTTTTTTTTTATTTAATACGTCGCTTTATTATAAATATATGAAGCTGTATTTATGCCAAATATTAAGTTTTTGGAGCAATTAGCATACCTATTGTATAGCTTAAAAATTTTACTCAGTTTTGTAGACTAATAAAAATATATATATATATTTAGAATCTAGACTTTAGATCGCGCTAATTTAGGTAAAACGTGTTTTTAGAGTAGCTATGCATCTATTGCTGTGTAATCTACTATTGTTATCGTTGTCTATTAATGTGCGATCGATTGAATGGCACTCTAATTTAAATATGATAAATGTTGATTATGTAATAGAAGCTTCGAACATCTGCTGTTTACTTCAGTTCCTGAGATCCCGAGGGGTTGGAGATAGCCCTCAACCCTTCCTCGACCACCGGCCATCGGACATAACTTTTTTATCAAACGTCAAACAAACTTAATGAGAAGTATCGGTTACGGAAACCCTCTACTGCACATATCGTATTGGTTAAATATTGGTACTGTATTTTTTTTGAAATAAAACAATTGAGAATACTTCTTATATCCTGTTGAATAAACTACGTTTAAGGAGATATAAAATATGGCTATAGAAATACTTAATTTATACATAGGTTGGTGGTACCTTTCTTTTAGTTTCCTCGATCAAATGCCGCTTATTTCTTTTTTTTTTTTGTAAAAAAGAGGATTCGTTTCTTGTTGTAAAGAAATAATTTAGGAGTTGAAGTTTTTGTTGAAGTTATGGACAAAGAAAAGAAATGTTAAACATCTGGGAGTTATCAAAATGAATTAACAAATCTCTTTTGGTTTGGTCTGAACTTTTTAAGCTAAACTGATTATTTAAGAAAATATTTAAAGTAACGTGTCCTAAATCTAGTGTTATAGATATCTGATCTTAGCGATCACGTAATTTTTTACCTTACTCTCACTGGTTAACTAAAAAAAACTTTATTTCATTACATTGATTTTAATTTAGTATTTTAGTGAAATGGTTGCATATTCTTTTCTGCTAATAATAACATAAATATGCATATATTATGTTAATTATCATTGTCACTGTATGAATGGGTCAAACGAATTTACTAATTAAGTATAAACATTATCTTTAATTTATTAAATAGACAGATGTGAAAGTTCAGAATAAATTATATGATAGGCGTAGTATCTGCAACAGCAAACGCATCGTATGCAGCTTGTGTCCGTTGGCCAATAGCAAACCTCCTTTAACTACGGCTGTTGATCAATTCAAAATATTTATGTAATTTAAAAGTGAATAAAATAAAATTGCAAATAAAAGGTAAGCCGAAGGATGATTGTTAGTTATTACATCATTTTTTTACATTTAGTAACAATGAAATACTAGGGTTATTATTAAGGTTAGGTTATTAAGGAAAAATACTAAGGAATAAATAAGTTTAAAATCAGAGTATACTGCATTGTCAGTACGTTGATAAAGGTGGGGCGGAAACATTTATGTAGGGTTGCGATTTATTGCGGACAGCTCCTCCGGTCCGCTCCAGCCGGTGTCCTTTTGACTTTAATTGGCTACAAAACAGAGAGACCATTTAGAAAATGTTCTATGATAAACAGAAATTCGCAGTTTTTTATAATACGAAACTAAACCATGTAAGTGGTTTAACGACTGCTTTTTTGGATCAGATAAAAAAGAAAACGTGTTTTAAATTTTCTGAATAATTCAAAGTCAAAAGATTTGTAAAAATATATTTCATTTAATTTGATATTTGTGATGATCCTAAGGTGGCAAGGTATGTAGACCCTAATTACCTAATATAAAAGATATTTTCGTCACCCGAGTACAAGATTTAATATGTGACATTTTTATCTAATTCTCGTGAAAAGGCTTTTTTTAACTGTCTACTTGAAGGACCTTTTCAGCTTTCCAGAGCTTTATAGCGTATAGCTTAGAGCATTGAGCCGGAATTTAGTAACTAGCATTAGGTTCTCACAATGGTACGAATTTCTATTACTATACTATCGACATGCAGTTTCTGCAGACCTTTTTTTTTTTTTTTTTTTTTTTTTTCGAGGGGAATGCATTTACGCACTAGCCGTCCAGCCAGATCTGATAGGGACCCCCCCTTCCAGATCTGGTTGAAACGAAACGAAGATGTGTGACAGTCTCTCGCACGAAAGCGCGAGAGGCTGTCACACAGGATTAGTGTGGGACTCGCAGCGATAAGCGCCGTTGGTCACTACCCACTAAACCCCCCGGTACCTCCCGCCACCTAGTAGGAGCAAACACGGGATCGCGTTGGGTTTCTGCAGACCTATCCATTAAGTAAATAAATAAAAAGATTCTTATGTACCATGCGTACGGTGTACAAGGTTATGATGTCCAGTGTGTTGTATTGTATGTAATTATGTATTATTACTGTACATTTTTAATGTTATTTCAAACTATCTGTGG
Organism: Samia ricini; assembly: GCA_014132275.2. NCBI lineage: Eukaryota > Metazoa > Arthropoda > Insecta > Lepidoptera > Saturniidae > Samia > Samia ricini. Next base: position 23,420,150 of record AP028159.1, on the reverse strand, counting down.
GTCCGCGGTTGTGACCGCATTTCATATGCTCTTCACTGCGTTTTAATTTTTCTATACGGAACCCTAATTATTATCGTGATTTTTTTTGGTTCTAAGATAAAGTCTCAAAGTTCTCAAAATTCAAGCACTTATCCGTAAAATTGAATTGAATCGAATTTTATTCCAATTTTTTTATGAGTTTTGTTTTTATTACGCGGAACCCTAATTATTTTCGAAAATGAAAAGTACCCTAAGTTACGCGGAGTAACTTCAGCTATCTACGAAAAAGAGTCGCGTCAAAATCCGTCCTGCCGTTCCGGAGATTATACGGAACAAACAGACAGACAAAAATTTGAAAATTGTATTTTTGGTGTAGGTATCGCATATACTTATATTCATGTCTATTTAGTAAAAAAAATATTTTGACATCACAAACAAACACTTCAATTTTATTGATTAGTATAGATGAATCTTCATCTAAACTAAAGTTTGCGCGTCGGTACGCCTGTAGCGTTTGTTTCTAATTGGAAACATAAACCAATAACTAACGAAAGGAACATCGCTAACTTCATAAAAGATAAAACTAGCCGTTTCGGAAACTCTAAATATATGGAGTCTACCTATAAGATTTATCTTTGTGTATCAATATAATTCTATAAATACAGTTGGTGGGCATCCATAGTATTTTTTCCACCTAAATAACTATGAATCTGTAAAAATGTACACCTAATAAGTACCTAATAGGTTTTTCACGTGGCGAGTCTTTTCGTAAACATCCTCGCCGCTTTTTCATAACTTTCATATTGGTTGATAAACTTAAAACAGTAAAAAAACAACCGACAAAATGTCGCTTACCCATAAAAATGAGACAATAAGAAAACAATGGAAAGCTGGCGTAAACGCCAGGTTAGTGCTCAAGGGGTTAGTTAAAGTACGTACCGACTTAATCATTTTACTGACTAATAATATTATATATACAGCGGACACTCAGTCCGAATATGAAGGCAAAAAATTATAAAATGGGATTGCATTATATCCACAATAAATCTAATGACACGACAGCGTCTATAAATCGGAACAGGTAGAATTCGGAGTTAATGACCACGAAACGCTCATAAGGAAGTAAGAAATAAGACACTGTCATAGAAAAATCTACCGTAAAGGTTATAGAAGTTGTCTCAATATAAGTTGCGTTGAGATTTTGATAGTTTTTGTGAATTTTGAAGGGGCGTCGCGGGGAGCGAAGGCAGCGTAAAGCGAGAGGTCGATCGCTGAAAGGGTTGTGTGGGAACGAAGGGCACCTGCGGCTACACATGGTGTTCATGTTTTTTATACATTTGCGTAGACGTTTCTAATGCAGTTTTTTACTCGCATCCTTTGTCTCTGCATTTAAATTTAGCCAAAAAGAAAAATTTTATGTGAAAGAGAAGAAAGTGGACACATGTTTCCTTGTAGCGTAATTTTCAATTATTAAATTTAAAACTTACAAAAAAATTAATTTTAATGAACCTTTTCTTACACTGTATAAACCACAATCTCACCTGATGTTTAATGACAATATGGTCCAGAATGGTAAACACACTAAGCCTAAAGGTACTGGTTCTCAAGTGATGCTGCTGAAATACACTCATTGGTATTTGTCGACAGGATTTCAGCATTAAGGTTGCTGGCTACCCAGGCGGGCATTGTTAGAAAATATCCTGTCCTACCACCACCTACCTACCACTGTCCGGTGGTTTTCTCTCTATGTTTTCCTTCACTGAAAACTCAGGCTCATTTTAGAGTTTGATAGGTAGATTCGAACCTGTGTCGATTGACGCGAAATCCGACAACACTACCAACTGCGCCATCATCGATTCAACAGACATAAACTTATGGTTAAAAGGTATTTAGTATTTTCAATTAGTTTGTAACAGTTATTTATTTAACGTATCATAATATTAATGATTTCCAATTTGAATCCAGAAATTTTAAATTAATTAACAAAATTACTGAACGATTTTCCAAGTGACTAATGAGTTTGTTTTGTTAAGTATAAATGTAAACTAGCCCAAGACTAAGGTAATACCATAATTGTTTAACGATACTTTGACAAGAAAAGGGGCGGTTGCAAACTGTCGATTGCTACTGTTTGCTACGACATTATCGTGTCAGCGAACAAGCTCATACTCATTTACAATTCTCCATTTCGCGTAGTACAAGTCACGCACGTCCAATATTAGTTGACCCGTTCACCCGTTGCTAATGTTTCGTCGAACAGGTCTTTCGTAATGAACCACTTGAATTATTAAGTTACCTCGACGGTTACCTTAGCGAACTGCCCCTATTTCTCGCCAGTATTTATTCATTTTGCAACACATCGCCTGTCGGCCTTTTCACCCTCCTCGCCGGCCCACGCGTCCTCGTCAATGAATCTTTAATAAGCCGTGTTCGTTAAAGGCCGCCAAATTCACAAGAAACCCCTTGTTGTTTATGTGCTAACCAAAACACCGATACACGCAATTCCACCATATTAAACTGGATATATTATATAAGTACCTATTTGCCTACTCTACACTTACAATCTTTTTTATGAATTACTTTGGCTGGGCACGTCGGTAAGGGTCGACCAAGGCAAACGCATCTCGACCAAATTGAGCACGTTTTAAATAAAGGCCAGGTGGAAAGTACCCATAACCGACGAGCATGTAAGAAAACGTTCATTAAAGTAGAAGAAGCGAAAGAGGTGTGTCAAGATCGTAGCAAGTAGAAGGACGTAGTCTCTCCCTTCCCCTACTGGGGAAAGTTTGATACTACATAGTTTCATATGTATTGTAATTCTTAATTTGAAATTAGTAATGTCGGTAGATTTTAAAGAAAAAGATAAACGGTGTATTATGCATGTGTTAATCGGATAGTAGTAAATGTTTTTTTTTTGCATAAGCGGATAACCCTTCAGGTGCTACCTGCGCCACAGTGTTAACAATACGTGCATTGTGCTCACTCTATATTGAACAGATGGGGTGAATAGTTTTAAAGTGTGTTCTCCTGGATATTTTGTTTTAAAGTTGTTTGGAAGTTTTAATATTAGAGGGTTGAATTAAATATTGGCACTAGAATAGATGACGATGGCTCAGTTCTGCTTTGATGGACGTAAATTCGGACACAACTATTCAATTCTATAATAACCCAAAGCACTTAGTGATGAAAAAAAATATCACGAAGAAACCATACCACCGTGGTAGAGCATTTTCAAATTCCCATCTGAGTACCTACTACACTCAAATTTAACATTAATACTCAAAGATTAGACAAAAAGATGCATCACACACCAGTAGAACTGTTCCTTTTTAACGCATGATGTTTGTCTACATGAAAAAAAGAGACAAGTAAAATAATTTGTGTTTGCATTTAGATAGTAATGTAAGTAAGTAATGAATTTGAATAATTTGAAAATAGTATAAATTGTAAATACGATGAAATTAATTATGAATTTTTGAAAGATGAACTGAAATTAGTCTAGTAAAGTGTGGTTCCGAAACTTCATTGGAATGCATCAGAACATTATTTTCAATGCCCAATGGAAAATATTTTACATTATTATAATTTATTGATAGTAATGATTAGTAAGTAGGTGTTTTTAAAATTCGTCGTTAAAAAAACAATCGATGATTTAATAAGAGCAATAGAGTAAATATACATTTTGAATTTTGGTGACCCTACACATTTCGTACGTACCTATTCTGTTGATGTACATTACATAAATCTGTATAACGAGCAAAAAACGCCAATAAAAACATTTTTTTTACTACAGAAAAATAATAAAATAGGTCAGGTGCATACTCTCAACCCTTTCGAAGCGTGGGAGTGTATTTTTTTGCGAACCCAAACAATTGCGCAAGGGTTTTTTTTTTGCGTGCCAACAAAGTGTTTGCGATAATTTGTTCCCATAATTCTGTGTATAATCGTTTCATAGTGATGACAGTTAGAGATCTCTTCACTTGATAAGAGACAGTTATGGTACAAAAAAAAATAGAAAGGTTTTACCTATATTGCTGATTGTACCGTTCGATGTAATTAGGGATCGTTCGCATGCATTGGTAATATGAATGATTGCAGTTTGCTATTATTGGAAATAATAGTTTATTGCACAGTTTATATAAGTTAGTTTATATATGTATGCCAGCCCTATCGGAACATACCCAATATACCTTACAAAAGTAACAATAATAATAATTAAAAAAACAATTAAATTAAATTGTCTTAACTTACTACTTGTAATAATAAAGTTCCATAGCATACTAGCAGAATCGGACATCGGTATATATAGGAAATATTTTCTTTGGATTTTATTGACAGCAAAAATCAATCAAACAATCTCAGTTACTTAGTTGAATTATAATTTACATGTGATAACCTTTTTGGTTTACCGACTAAAGTTTTGTTTTGTTTTTCTATCTAACTAATGCTGTTGATCGGAAGGGCCTTTACAGCTTCACCGTGACTTTGGGGACGAGTGCTGAAGGTACTCAGCCGTATAAAGGTAACTAACTAGCACAGCTTACTGAAGTAAATTACTGAGGTATCTGTAATTACAATATTGGGATAATCGCATATGAATTTCCCTTTAAAAGCCATAGTACCAATATAAATCGACGGTAAAGTCTTTTTCTAATATGTGATATAGGTCCGCTTTCAATATGCGATCTCAATCTGTACTTCTGAAATTACATTTTTTTTTTTTCTCTAAAGTGCCAGATCAGTGTTAGTTATCTTTAAAAAAAACTGATATATTTTTGGTTTGATCTCAGTCTTAAATTTTAAGATTCTTTGTTGAAACCAGCCGATATATGGCATAATGATAAATAATAATAGTAGGTGCGTGCAACTTCAGGAATAATTACCGGCTATAGTGATATTATTTAACTGGTATTAATTTAATATTAATGAGTGTATTGCAAAAGCTTAAAAACGATCTCTTATATTGTTACTACTTTACTACTTACTTATTATACAAATCAAGTAATGCAAATCAAATAGGTTTGAAAAGAACATCACACAAAACTTAATAAACAATTATTGTTGAGTTTTTGGCGGGATCTCAGTCTGACATGTAGCAATTGTTTTCTTTAATTCATTAAACTTGTGTACTTGACTCTATATCATGTAATCTTGGTGGCGTTTTGTGTGAAATAGTTTGGTTATTGTGTTCAAGTTAAGTTTATTATAGAAGACAACGTGTAGCATACATTCTGAGGTGCCGACAAAGCTCCATGGAAAGTTCGAGCAGGATAGGCCACCGTCCTGTCGGAGCTTGGTAACGCTGATACAAGATTGAAAATCTTACCCACATGACATTGGCACAAATTGTGTGTACACACAGATTGCCATTAACTAAGAAGAAGAAAACAATTATTGTTATAGGTGAAAGCGTGAATTGATACAATATTTTTATATTCTTAAGCTTTATGATAAAATGTATTTTAAAACATGCAATTATTTTTTATATATTACTAGCTGTGTACTTGCGACTGTGCCTGCGTTTCATATGTTCTTCATTGAGTTTTAACATTTTTATACGGAATCCTAATTATTTTCGAAAATCAAAAGTCTAAGTACGCGGAGTACTTCAGCTATCTACCAAAAAAAGTCCCGTCAAAATCAGTCCAGCCGTTCCGGAGTTTATCCGGAACAAACAGATAGATACATAGGCAGACAAAAAATTTACAAATTGTATGTTTTGGTATAGGTATTTAGTAAAAAAATTGTTATTTAGACAGTACATACAGACACTTCAATTTGATTTATTAGTATTGATAAATACTCCAAGATATACGTTAGTAAAATTGGTAGTAACCTTGTAGGATAATAAAGTTCACTCTTGATTGATGATACAATATTTATAATGACGGTTCTACTAATTTGATTCGTCCGTCAGAAGGCGCAGCGAAAGAACTAAAGGGTTCCGTCAAAACATATTTGCTAAAAGAATAATGGAGCTTTTTGGTGAGTCGCACCCACGAAGTACGGAAGGGTACACCGGAAATGCAACATTCGTAGCGAAATACCATTTCCGGAACTGTCATATGTCTCTACAATGTTATTAAGGCTAGCAATTATTGTTATCGTTTTAAAAAAAAATCAATAATAACAATAATATTGTTCTGTGATTAGTCTTGTAACTATCTAAATATAAAAGAAAATTCAAATTAACGTGAGACTTCAAAATTCCAATAAGTTTATGTATATTTAAAACTAATCGACTTAATATGCAAATACGATTCTTTATGCTATTTAACAGTTACCATTACATTTATAAATTGTACATATATTGATGCAGATGCTCGCCATTTTCTTATCTAACAAATAGGTATACTCATATCGGAGCAGTTTGCTGAGTTTTTACCAGTGTCAAAGTTGAATTTGAGCGTGAGAACAACCGCGGCGCGATACACTGAAACTACACGCGGGGGAGTTTTTTGTTCAGGAGGAGGGTTCAACGACTTCGCGCAAATGTTGGCTCGGCTTGACGGCTGCACGCCGTTTCGTTCAGGGTTATGTAGTTTATTTTATTCTAGTCAGTTTATATTTAAAACTAAATAGAATGATTTAATTTCTTAATGATACTTAAGAAGTCTTAATTATCGGCTTATATACATACATATTTGGTATGTTTTTATTAAATTATATGTATTGCAATCATAGTCAAAATCTCGATTACATATTTATAAATTTTTTTTACACTATATGCCTACTACTACCACATGCTTTGACCACAATCTCATTCAATGTTAAGTGATGATGTGGTTCAAGTTGGTAAACATACTAAGCCTATAGGTTCTCAAGTGATATTGCCAAAACACACGTATTGGTATTTAGCGACAGGTTTTCAAACCTAAGGGTGATAGCTACACAGGCAGGCATTATTAGAAAATGCTCTAGCGTCATACTATGGTTTCCTCACGATGTTTTCCTTCACCGAAAGCTCAGGCTAATTTTGAATAGGTGGGCTCGAACCTGCGTCCATTGATGCAGAATCCGACAGCACTACCAACTGCGCCATCATCGCTTCAAATGATTAATTATGAATTATATTATAACACTGACTGATCTTATTTGTCGATTATCAAAGAAAAAACACAGTTCAATGCAAAATAACGTGAAATATAATATTTGCTATATTATTAACAGAGTTTAGCTTAGATCAGATATCATATAAGTTTATTTATTTATTTAGAATAACGGTACGCTCCATTCTAATCTGTTTAACCTAAATGTTAAAAAAATCTTGGAACTAGTAAACTCTATAATGATTCCAAGGTTAAATTTACGGTTCTATTTCAAAATAAACTTATCACGTTACTTCTGAACTGAGGGCAGATTTATATTTTTTGTTCGATGTTTTTGCACAAAATTCCCTTGTAGAAAAAAATCTATACGAAGATTTTCGCCCCGATTGAATTATTTACATTAGCAACCAAAAGTAAACTTTTTTTTTATATAGACAAGCGTATTAAAACGTGACTTTGAATACGGGATTTTTAAATAGTTATGATATATTTTTGTATCAATGTGTTATGGTCTGTAAAAAATATATTTTAAAGGGTGTCTGAATCAGTCCTAAATTGCAACATTATGTACAAATGATAAATACGTATTTACCCACTAATCATCCCCTACTCTATCTTATTAGAAATGAACTGCAATTCTAATTACAATTTTTATTAGAAAAGCTAGACAATTATTAAAAATGAGATAATATACATACTGAAAATAATTGCATGAAGTGAATGAATTGCATCATCATCATCATCTCCCTACCCTTTTCCCATTTTTATTTGGGGTCGGCGCAACATGTCTTCCTCTTCTATTCTTCTCTATTTGTTGTCATCTCCGCATTCACTCCTTTCCTAAGCATATCATCTTTCACACAGTCCATCCATCTTTTCTTTGGTCTTCCCCTTCCCATGTAACCGTCCACATTCATATCTAATACCTTTCTTACAACATCCTCTTTCTCCCTGCGCATCACATGTCCATACCACGACAAACGACCGCCTCTTAACTTGTCAGCTATTGGCGCCACTTTCAAACTTCCTCTAATATACTCATTCCTAATCATTTATTTCATTCATTTATGTGAATGAATTTATGTGAATTAATTACATATTTTAAGTAGATCATCTTTTGTTTATAGTCACGAATTACTTCAAGAAACTATCGCTTGTTTCAGCAATATGTATAGATAAGTGTTCTATAGACGTATAGTCGCCGGTTGTTTTTTATGAGACGAAAGTAAAAAAAAAGGCATGCAGTTTTCCTGATATTAAATGGATCTTCCGCTTTATAACTGTTTATGAGCAATATGAAACAATACTGTAGTTCTAAATTATTTTGATTATATTTGTTATTTCTGAATACTTTGTTTGCCATTACGTTTTAATAAATGTATTCTAGAAAGAAGTAGTCCTCGCGCTGTTAACTATGTATATCAGAATCAAACCTTGTACAAGAAAATTAAGTATTTGTAGATACGTAGTTATTAGGTAATTATATAGATATGGATTTGTAGTCTAAGATGACATTTACAATAAAAGTACTATAATGTATCTATATGTCTTAATTATAATTTGTAAAATATATATTCATTTAATATATATGTGCTAAGTTAACGATTTTTTTTTTAAATAAATAATATTACACACGTATATGAATAGGTATATACAATACATTATTTCAAATGAGATAGAAGATTAATGTTCCGGATCCCTTGGCTGGGGTCCCGTGTCTCGCATAGTACAGTTATCCACGATCCGTCCCACGCTTTTGCACAATTTTGTACGCAAAAAAAAGCTAAAATTTATAGAGTCTTTCTACCTGCTCGTGTGGCTTGCAGAATTTTGATATCTTTTGTGTAAGATTTTTTGCTTTAATTTGTGACAATTATACCGGTATATGACTTTTTACCTATCGCGTGTGTGTGTGTGTGTTTTTTTTAAAAATACGTATAGGATTCTAACGTTTTGCAGGACCGTTTGTTCTGGTAAAGATAGATATTTATTTGGGCCTAAGTATTATTATTAACTGAATTGAAAAAAAAGTATTGTAATAACATTTTTCTGATAAAATCAAGGTTTTGTTAGTTAGATATTTCTTGTAAATAGGTATTTTAATGAAAGGTATATAATAAGGTATTGGTCAATTAAGCTTGTAACACCATAGTCTAGAAATTGAGAAATTAGAGTAATAATATAGAGTAATAAATGCATTCAAATTTAAAATACAGACAGTTTGTCATTAAACAAAATACATTTTAGCCATAAGCGTGTGTTTATATTATGTTCGTTAAAAGTTAATCTCACTTCAACTTAAATAAAAGTTTTATTCTGTTTTATTCTTTGCTGCTATTTTTTTTAAGTCTTAAGCATATTCTATGAAAATTACGCTATAAGGTAACTTGTGCCCACTTTCTTCAGATTCACATTAATGTTCTTCCTCTTTGATAATTTAAAGGCGAGTAGGTACATTTTCAGGTCCTATTGGAATTACAACAAAAACATAGATTTTCTATGGATATTGTCTACCTAAATATTAAGGTATTGTTAATTAATCATGTGGGGCTTGATAAGTAGGGTAGGTGTAGGTAAGGGGTTCGAAAAAAAAAAAAACACTAAATATCTCAAGGGATGAGGGAGTAGGTAGTGAGAAGTTGTCTGTATTTTTTTTACATTACGTGTGTCCAAACTGAAATACGGCGCACGATCTTTAATTATCTAACTGTTGCCAGACAACGATTTCCCAAATTTCCCAGAATTAAATTATACGTATATTTAAAGATTATTTCATATAAATAAATATTTAGAACACTCTGAAAATTTTAAATATGTTTTGTAAAAAAAAACCCCTTTTTTTAGTCTAGAACCTTTATCTCTGTACCATGTATCTTCATTATAGGTACGGGGTTAAAATTTGCTTAAAACGCCACGTGATTATCGGAAGATTCCTAAGGAATTACATTTTATGGTGCAGTATTGTTGCATTAACCAAGAATTGCAACAAGACATTTATAGTTATTTTAAATTTTAAAAATTTAACTGTCATCTTCGTTAATCATCATAATAATCATATACCGTTTGTATATGGTGCATGATACTGTTACTTTTATTTTAATGCAATGGAAACTCTCAAACGTACCTATGTCAGGCTGTAATCGATTATAGACGTTAATATATTAAATGAATAAATCAAGGATTGCCCAGGTAGTCTGATGATATAGCATTTTATATGAATACGTCGATCTGCCTAAAAAACACTCTCTGCATGTGCCATTTAAAAAGGAGACGAACAAAAAATAGGTTGGTAGGCGAAGAATGGTTGCCAAGACGGCGAGAAGGGTTAAAACGTATGCGAGATGCGGCAAAAAATTTGATAACATGATTTTTATTGGATACACAACGCCTATTTAGAATTGGCCTATGCATTTAAATTAAATTGAACCATTGCACAACTACGTACAATTACCTGTCTGTAATTTGTTTTTTTATATTTAGTTACATTTTTTATTCGTATAATATTTGTCATAGATATACATACAGATAATATGTACATTGAAATACTTTATAACGCATTTGTATTTGTAATAAACCTTGAGATTGCCGATCCCTATTGATATCGAGTATTGAGGTAGCCAATTCAGTATTTTGGTATAAAAAAAAACAAAGAAAGAATTAGTAACAATGATTACTGTCGAATTTCGAACACTAATGTATGTAAATATATGATTTACATACAGTATACCTACATAAGTAATTTCGTTTGAGTTACCTAATTTGGTATGTATAAATTATATGCCTTCTTTTGATCGACACCTCAAGTTTGAGCTGTAACTAATTAAATTTACGCGTGAAAATGATAACACAAAACCGACCTAAATTTGTAATGAATTTATGACAAAAATTTAAACAGCTTTTTAACCTTGGGCCAATTTCTTACAGCCTCACAATAGTGAACGAAACGTACAAATTGCAGCTAGTAATCAAAAATATTTTTTTTTATTATCATGCGTGGAAACAAAGAGTAATGGAAGGGGTTTATTTTTTACCGCTTTCACAACATGTGCAATATACAATCTACTGTGTGACCTACTTACCGCACACTTCCTCTGCATTAAAGGGTTAAAAAGAATATCCGCGTATTTTTACTAGCAAAAACTCGACCGAGATTTTATTTCCGTAGCTTTCTCCTGTATAGGGAGAACGTTATTTAATTGTCGAGTTTTATTTATACGGTAATATAAACAATAATTGAATATTATAAAATAGTTTTAGTAGATTTTGGTAATTTTGATGGTACGTAATAGTAATAAATAAAGCATGACCGCATTAAGGCATCTTTTTAGCAGATTCAAATGAGTAGGTAATTACAAATATCATAGATTATAATAGTTTGATATTAAAAGAACCCCTTGAGCACCTTCCCGGCGTTTACGCCGGCTTTCCATTGTTTTCCTATTGTTTCATTTTTATGGGTACTCGACACATTACGAGTAAAAAACTGCAACTGCAAATTATATGAATAAATACTGATTATGAAGACTTTTTCATGTTGAGATCAATAATGAATTTTAAATCTACTCATTCGAACTACAGTCATAGTGAATCTGGACAGCGAAAAAAAAAAAAAACATTAACTAACCATGGCTGAAATAATATGATTGAATAGGTTAATTAGGTAAATAAATTTAATTCTGGCATTAAAGTATATACAGTAGATTTAGTCTAGTATTGGCATGTTATAAGTATACAAGTTTTCTTACAGGTAAAGGAAAATGTCACGACTCAAAATAAAAAACTGAAAACCGAAAATACTTAATAATGAAAACGCTTAAAAGTTTAAATTTATATTTTCACAGAAGTCGGATATTTAGGTACTGTCCTACACATTAATGTTTTTCATTTATTATGTCACCGTCTTGTCCTGTCAGATTTCACGATGATTTCAAGACAAACACATCTCATTATATACTCAATATGTTTAGTTAAATTTTCAAAACTTTTACAGTAGGTATATTGACAATTTAATGAGCTAGATAGATTTTTAATGACCCTTGGATCTTTGTGGAACATTAGTATAGTTAAAATATTTGGACCATAGTAACCGTCGTATTCAACGTATAAAGTAAAAATAATCACTTCTCATGAGCAGAATAAAAACTCTCAATTACGTAGATCCCTGTAATTTATGTACGTTAAATATTATAAAAAATATGTTTTTTTTATATAAGTAACCGCTTTAATAAATATAATGAAATTTTCAGCCAATTGAAAACGTTTGCGAGCTCCGCATGGCACTCTGACCTTGCTGTATTCAAATATATATTTCACAATGTTTTGTTTATTGAGAATAGTCGTCGTTTACAGTGTAATTATGAAACAAAAACATATAACAATGATATGAGATAGTTTAACCATTAAATCGATTAAAGTATGTATTAAAAAAATTACGAAATTAAATTAAACATATATTTAATTTCGGTTGTTGTTTTATTTCACTTTTACTTGTATCTATAAATTTCTTTGAAATATTTTTCGGTTTAACGAAGAAGGGTCACGTTGTCATTTAAAATGTTGCAAGCGATCTCTTTTAAATAATAGAAGAAGAGTTGACAAAGTGACAGCTAATTGAAATACGCCCATGTGCGGGTGTGTTTTTACTCAGCGCAACATCCGAGGGCTAATCTCGCGCAATCCCCTTCACATTTTTTGCTACCTCTTTCAAAGGGGTTGTTTATGCGGTTGTCGATATTTATAAATAGTATCAATATTGGAAATTTAAGTGCTATTTTAAAAAAAAACCTTAAATGACAATTAGTAATAAAACAAGAAAGTTCAGATTGACCAATGAAATAATTTAAATAAATTAAAATAGAGAAATATTTATACTTCATTGTTAAATTTGGGACATAATATTATTAATAACAGTTCATCATTGTATTTACATTTCGAAATTTAATTAACCAATTCGTTGGTGTTTTTTTGCCCTAGGTATTTGTAATTTGCTCCCGTTCGAAATTTTAATGGTGCAATTTTTTTTACTTTTTAAATGTATTTTTAAAATATCATATATAGACGTGGAACAGTTTATATGAATGTCTAATAGTTTTTAATCATATTTAATGTCGTTCGATTTCTTTGTAATGCAAATATTATAATTAACTTCAGATGTTAGGCGCTACTCGTTTACTCACTAGTGATGCGTTTTCCCTCCACCTCCTCCACAGAGTTGGTGTTAAAAACAAACATGTGTTTTTGAAACGTTTAAACTGAGATATTTTACACCGTAGTAGGGTTGTTGCATATCTCCCGTACGCCGGCTTTGCTAAACATAGGTAGGTGTGTAACCCTCTCGTTTGAATCCCATTTTAATAGGCATTCTTAATACAACCCCTCGCAGCATTGTTTTTTTTATTTCCGGCATATAATGGAGATGTTTGACATTTGACAAAACTATTGACGAACGAACTAAAAACTAACTAAAAACGGCAGCACATTAACGTAAAAAGAACTTTAGATTCGTCTAATCTACCAAGGCCTCATGAAGTGTAGAAGATATCTCATACACAACTACGTCAGTGTTTACGTTTCATTTACTCAGATAATAGAGGCCAGTATATAATATGTATATATAATAAATGGGATTAATTTTATGTAGGTATTTAATTAACTACCAATGACAGTATATTAAGAATCGTATATTATATATCATATAATATGTTTTAAGTATATAGAAGTGTTCTTATATGTATATAGAAATAAATGTGCGCTAATTTATTCGCGATATCGCTACAAGGCGATATGGAGCTCGCTCGGGCCAGACGTCTTCCGATTGGCTGTCGGCTCGGGAGGGCGATCCTCCTTCCTCTCACATGATGCGATTCGCGAACAACTACAAAGCACTCTGGCAAATCGCGATATCCTGCGTAAACACAGGCGACCGTTAACAACCGCACAAACACATTGATCTCTTCATATACATTCGTATATTGTAAACGTGTGTGCGTGAGTATCGCGGCGAACATGAATATTTACTTCGAGACGAATTGTGGTAGGTATTTTATTTTAATAATAAATTCAGACGTACAGTCTGATGCTATTCGTTATCACAGTTTTACCTTGTTATCGATATTCACGTGTTTTGAAATGAAATAATCATGACAATGGTATAGATTTAGAATACTTTAAAGTGACGGTTTAAAAAAAATATCGTTGTTTTGATGATCGATTGATAGGAATTATTATGCTAAAAGATTAATCAATTTTAGCAACAGCTAAAGAAGCCGATGTTGTAAAGATTTTTGATAAATTCATAAGTGATTATACATTTCAATAATATGTCCAATGATTTTAATCGAGATTGCAAAAACACAATATTATTATTAACTATTGAGTTAATTCTGTAACACAAAACAGACGATAAACAAGATTTTATCATTAAATTAACAAATCAATTAAATAAATTCAAATTTACAGCTGTAACTTTATAAAACAGAAGTTCTTGAGAAGTCAATGTGCTCTGACAAGGTAACCAACATATTTACCTACCTTTTTATAGCTACCTATTTTTTCATATAAATAATCACCTTACATTTAAATAAGATGGTATTAAAAATAAATGATTTAATTGTTGTATGTATGTGATTTTCCCGGTTTTAAATATGTCGTGAAAGTATTTTTAGCCTATGTGAAATCAATGCAAGTAACTATATTGTTTGTTCACACCACAGTTTCTCAACCTTCCTTTGGCACCACCCACTTTGAGAATATGTTTTCCTCTGGAGTCCCCCAACTTAATTTGTATGCCTCTGCGCTATTTCATTATTCCCTAATTTTTTCTGGGTCTTCTACTTCCACAACGGGGCGTTATCGTCCATATTGTTAGGGTTCATACGATTAAATTACATTAATTTGAAATGATGGTGGTATTGATGGCTCACATGGTAATGCGACTGCATTCGATTCTGCATAGATGGATATATAAATTAATCCATCTATACTATTTTACAAAGAGCCTGAGTTTTCCGTGAAGGAGAACATCGTGACATCGCGAGTGTGCATATTCTAATGCCTGCTTGGTTAGCTTATGTCTGAAAATCTTCCTCGAGCATCAAACTACAGTGTAGGGACTAACGTGGTAGGTTTTCTAAAGATGCCCGCCTGGGTAGCTACCACCCTCAAGATTGAAAACCTGTCGCCAAACACCAATAGCTGTGTTCCGGCATCATCACTTGAGAACCAGTTCCTCTATGCTTAGTGTGTTTGTCATCCTGTACCACATCGTTATTTAACATCAGGTGAGATTGTGGCCTTATGGGGGGCAGGAAGTATATCCTGCCCCCCGGACTGACGACCAGACGGTCGTGCCTCTTCTTCGAGAGGCGGGCTAAGAGGTGGAGGGGAAGTATTCTCCTTCATCCCTACCGGGCCATTGCACGGACGAGGCCTGGTGGGTTCGCCGCAGGGGGCGACGCGGTGCTTGCGAAAGCCACCCCGTGTCGCCCCCATCCCTAATGCGGCGGACGGCCCCGGGGGGTTTTAGTGGGTATTTCCGGGCGCTTCACGCCCGGGCGAGTCCCACACTGGCACGGAGTTCGTCCCTTCGTGCCCCCTCACCTATTGCATTGGGGGACTTCGGTCTCACTAATGCAATAGGTAAGGGTAGTGCGTAAATGCATTTACCCCGTCAAAAAAAAAAAAAAGTTGCCAAAACACTGAGCCTATTCCGTGTATAAAAAGGCTTGGAAACGTAATTAAAAATCTTTGTTATTATTTTATTTAAAATTTTATACATTCATTATGTCGTACATTGTGGGGCAAGTGCAGTTACGGGGTTACTGTTGTGTAAGTATGTATTGTTTAATCATATTTAATGCTGTATTTCCAAGTTATATAAGTTTTTTTTTTGTTTTAACACGATATAAGCTTAGTGCTTTGACCACAATCTCACATGATGTTAACTGACGATGTGGTGCAGGGTGGTAAACACAGTAAGCCTAGAGATACTAGTTCTCATAGTTCTCACGTGATGTTGCCGAAACACACCTATTGGTATTTAGTGACAGGTTTTCAATCTTGAGGGTGGTAGCTACCTAGGCGGGCATCATTAGAAAATGCCCTACCATCATGCTATGGTTTCCTCACGATGTTTACCTACATCGAAAGCTCAGACCGATTTTAAGGTTGGATAGGTAGGGATCGAACCCGCATCGATTGACGCGAAATCCGGCCGCACTACCCGCTGCGATTTCATCGTTTCTAATCGATTTGAGGCTGATAGTGTGTTATCATAAACATAATTACATTACAATATATGTACGAGTACATCATTTTCTTTAAATCTATCAAAAGACATCTGTTTGTAGAAGTAAATACTTACCAGAAAGGCTTTAAAAACATTTGGAAATATGTGTTATTTCTTGATACAATTTTATTCGAAACTTGACTACAATTACATTGTAAAATAATTATTTCATTAAAGTAAGTCTACAACTTAGTTAACCCCTTGAGCACTTACCTGGCGTTTACGCCAGATTTCCATTGTTTTCCTATTGTCTTATTTTTATGGGTACTAGACACATTAAGTACGTACATATAAAGAATGTCAACATTTCGTATAACACTAAACATAAAATATATTCAATTTATATAGGTATTAAAATTAAAATTCTGAATATCTCTTAGTTTTGAAATTTACTTAAAGATTAATTCTATAATTAATCACGGAAACCCAAATAGAAGCGTAACGGTCGTGGTTATTATATGTGTGAGAAAAAAGATATTCGAAGCGGTCAGTGCGAAACTGCCCACTGGGCTAATGATCGCCCAAACAAAACATTACAAAAGGCCGGCCCAAACATCGAACAAAAAGCGTCAAAACAACAAGGAACAATGGTGACGATTTTGCACAATACCCGCCGTATTAATTACCCTTCTCAAGAACACGTAACAATGGAAAGGGTTTAATAGGCTTAGAACAAATTAACAAAAAAAACCATACATTCGTAAACTGACCACTGCTTAGTGGTGAAGTCCGTGATTGAATTAGATGTGACATTCATATTTGGATAATGGAGTGTAATTCAAATGTTAGGTTATTTATTCTATTACTTGTATAAAGAAATAAAATTTTGTTTTTGTTCGTTATGGATAACCTCAAATAATACTGACCTATTAAAAAAAAATATAAAGTTATATTATCAATGATATATGACTATTTTTTTTATAAACCTATTATAAAGCTAAATTTACCTTAAATATTGGTAGATACATTAATACTACGTTGTCTTTACAAATTAAATATATTTTTGAACAAAGTCCGACAAATCTGTATAAATTATTTTCAATTTTAGAAATAATAAGTTATCTGACATTCTTAGACAAACAGTTATGTATATTCAATATGAATATTATATTCATACGAAAAATGTATTCATTTCATGGAGTAATGGTAATATTTTTTGTTTCAAACTTTATTTATACAGTTAATAATAAAAAGCAGTAAGTAGTACCGCAATTGTACATCAATAGATCATAAAACTAATGCAGCCCAGCGCAAATTTACTCATCATTCGTGCAAGTGTTGCCATCGAGGTCAAGAATGTAGGTTAAATGTTGAATTGCCGAATGTTAAATATGTACGTTTAAATTGAAAGCGCGTCCCGTTGACCGTACGACATTGTACTACAGTATTTTCGCAGCGGAATTTCGCTTGATGTATTTTTCCCGTGTCAAGAATAGTGTGATCTGTAATTTAATTAATCCCCTAAAATGAGGGATATTCTTATCTTGTCAGAAATCGATAACTTTCAACCTGTAAAATATTATCTCGACCTAATTAATTACAGATTGAGATTCTATAGAGTTTAAATCTTTTATTTACTTAAAAAAACTCAACTATGTACGTACCTCTACACACAAACAAAAACTTACTTGTTTGAATAATAATTCCGTTTAGCTCTAAAACCCGGTTTATTCGTAGCCCAATATCAAGGGTATTTCTCTAATGTCCGCTAATCTAAGGATTGGCGGACCTTCCACGGAGTAGTACTGGTCATTCCCGGGTCAGAGGTGACAAACGGACTGATGAACCCGGTTTTAAAAAGATTCTCTAGTTTTTTTGTATTTTATTTTGCTCTCTCTCTCTATTATGTTAATATAAACGGGAATAAAAAGATTTACCTACGTATTATTAAAAAAAATAGTTTTTTTATATAAATATTCTATTTTACTATATACTTTATTAGAATTTTTTTAAAGATATCTCGATAATAGAGATTTGAATATAATGTAATCTTTTTGCAAAGACTTTTTTTTTCTTTATAAGAAATTGAATTTAGATAAAAACAATTATCTACTAAAATATTAGGCAACATATTTGTGACTTTATCGACAATTGAATGGCGACATACTGTGCGTAGTGAACTTGACTAGCTTTAACCCTTTGAAAATTTGCAAGTGAATATTATTTGCTAGCCGTTGGTCACCCTTGACCGCTATCCCTGACCTCTTGGGACTCAGAAATTGAACTTAGTTCTAGCAAACTTGACATTGAAAGTACATTTGAAAAGTTCTTGCTTTTGCCTATGTAGTTATCAAAATACTTGTACGTGATATTGTGAAAAAAGTATTTACATTTTTTTCCTTAATTTTTTTGGATAGTTTTTGATAATAATCTCATGTCATGTCAAGTGTGTATGTAGCTGTTCCATTGTTTTCCTATTGTCTTCCTATTGTCTCATTTTATGGGTAATCAACATATTAGTAATATTTATTGGAAAATATTTTTTTAGTAGATTTAACTCTGAATAAATTTAATTTAATGTAATCAATTAAATTATGCCGATCAATAATTATCCAATCTGTAATAAGAAATTACAACAACATTATAATATGTTCTTAATAGATATTGGTAAATATAATAAAATATATTTTATATGATTTTATGTAGAATAAAGAATAATAAAAACATAATCATATTGGTCATGGTCAAACAACTTTATTCGCAACCCCTCCGAATGTCCGGCCGTTGATCACCTCTGACCACTGACCACTGACCTCATGGGATAGACTACTTGTACAACCATAGTTACTATCTTTGTGTGACATTGAACTTTGCGATCGAATTTTATTGAAATTTCTATAGAATGATAAATTCACACAGATATTCTGGGGAATTTCGTATGTCTTTTAATACTCGTTTTTTATCCCGGAGGGATGAGAGTGGATTATTTTTAAATTTGTACTATAATTAATACATATTGTTATAGTAAAATAAAGATAGTGACTAAAGAAAAAAAATATAAATAAAAAATAGTCTAAAATAATTCTAAAAATATACCTAATATCTACCATATAATATTTTTAAAATTGAAATTGAAAGTAAATAATACCACTGACACTCAGATAATAATCATTTGTGTACATAATAATATCTAAAGAATGATGCATTACAATAAACTGCAGTTTGATCGAACAAAAAATCCCTTTGGTCATCTATCTTGGGTGCAGGTTGCAAAGGGGTGCATTATGTCCGGCGATCGGTTGGTCACCTATGACCCACCAACGAACAAATCTTCGTACGGTGTAGATTATATTATGCAAATTCTTGTAATATAATTCTTTATAGTCTGAGAAAAAAGTTGACATACGTTTAGTTTGAGAAATAAGTACTAATGTTCTATGATTTATTTACGAGGTAAATAATAAGGAACTTATTTAGCTATAAATAAATTATACCCAAATTGATCTTGTTTTTAATAATGTAATATATAATTATGGATTGAACTGATTTTAAATTAAATATAACACTAAAACTACAAATTATAAATTAACCCTTTCTTTAATGCAACGTAGTTTTAATTTTTTCCAATTGTAATTTTGATTTTTTTATCAAAATCTAAACGTAAGTAAGAGGAAAAAACGTGCAGTGCTTGAAGTATCATAAGTTCTCAAATTAAAAAAAGAAAAAAAAATAATAATTACATTCGGTCGAAGGAAACAATAAAGCTAATGGCAAATAACCTGAATTGCAAGGACAATGATATCAGCCCGGTTATCCTTTTCATTGTAGCAATAATTATTTTATAAATAATTAATATAGTTTAAAAGGTGATGTATTTAAATAATATAATTAAAACATTCAACGTTGCGATTTCTATGTGTGTAGGTATGTTGATTGCGTGTTTCGCAACGCACAACAATAAGGTTCAATGAACAAGTCGACTTGTTAATACTTTAGTGTCATTGCCCACTAAAACAAAACAGATTCGAAACTTTTTTTTAACTCATTGGAATATCCTAAATAACTTTTATTAACTGTATTTATTATAATACGGTTTACTAATTTCTCATCTATATTTTAATGTGTAAAGACGGAAATGTTGTTTTTGTTCGGGCAAATTTTCAAATCCACTGGACCGATTTTGATGTTTCTTTTAATATTGCGAAGGACATAGGTTACTTTTTTATTATTATTTTACATTATAAGTTTCATAACATGAAATAAAATAGACACTAATTACGTGGCTCGTGGTGGGGATGTAGTCTTGATTTTTGATTTTTGTAATTGAATATCCTTTTTTAAATATTTTTCTTACATAAATGCCCGGGTTACTAACTATCCTAGCTAGTAATATGGTATCGTCTTCTTCTTAAATATTGACAATATTTGTGTTAGAAACACACATCTTATGCCAGTGTCATGTGGGTAAGATGTATTTTCAATCTTGTATCAGCGTTACCACGCTCCAGCGAAACGGTGTTCCATCCTGCTCGAACTTTCCGTGGAGTTTCCCCGCCACCTTCGAATAAACGTTACGCATTATAATTTATAATAAACTTAACATTTACACAATAACTAAATTATATAACTCAAAACGCCGCCAGGATTACATTATATAGAGTTAAATACACCAGTTAAAGAATTAAAGAAAATAGCACTTACATGATAGACTCAAATCCCTCCAAAAACTCAATATGGTATCTTGTAAGACCTCGTGATATAGTGATTTATTACAAGTCTCACGAAACTATATTAATGAAATTAGATTCGCATAGTATTTGTAACGACACTATCAGCAGCATAACTCTACTAGTCAATATTGCTGTTTTTTAATTAATAGGACTAAAGATCATCGATAGCATCTAACCAAAAAAATAAGAATGCCTGACTTACTAAGGAAAAATTACACTGAACTGTTTTATTTTTGCCTATTTACAGATGATCATCATATTATAGACAACAAAAAAGAACACTCTTATAATCCGTACGTTATTAGTTTGAAAGATCGATCCTTTGGGCATCGAAGTTTTGTGAATCGATTCAGCAAACTTAGATTCGAATCGATTCAAAAATTGATCTTTATTGGAAAGGATTCTCATCCCTACCTGGGGGATTGATAACATCCGCCGCCTGCCGTACTATTTCCATGGTCCGGTCCGTACGTGTGTTAACGCCATAAGGAAGTTTTAGACGTTGCAAAATGACCGAAATATTTTTAGGTACCTATAATATAATAGAATAACAACAAAACTACTTTGCTTAAATTCTAAAATTAGTAGGTATTTCTGATTTATGTTTTATCAGAAAAAACAATCTTTCACTGCACAAATATACTGATTACTGTGTGGTGCCCGCTAAGAATAGTACCACCCCATATCTTCCCGTGGGTGTCGTAAAAGGCGACTAAGGGATAAACCAGGAAATGGTCAGCAGCATCCTCTGATAACTACCGCGATCGCCAACCCGCCTGCCAAGCGTGGCGATTATGGCAATTCCCCCCTTTTTGGGGGAAACCTATGTCCAGCAGTGGACGTGTTTTGTTTGAATAAATCGATCAAAAAGATGAAATATACCTACTGATGAATGATAACAATTTCCTTCACTTCGGTGTATATACCACATAAATTAAACATTTAAAAATAGCCGTTAAATTTCTCTAAAAATAATACTGACAAGATTAAAGTAACCAAACACGTGATCAATTAATCCATTTTAAACCGGAGTAGACATTTTTGAAATAAACTGACGTGTCGCACACTACTAACGTACGTCTGCGTCTGTAACTTCACCAAATGTTTATTTTATTATTCACCAACAAGCTATCACAGCCTTACAAAACCACCAATTTAAAAAAAGACTACTTATGTTAACTATAATATTTTAAATTACGTATATATTACTGAAATAGAGCCGAATTAAATATAATAATAACAGAAGTCAGAAAATAGAATATATATATATATATTCATAAATAAATCTTCTGTGCGTGTGTACGTAAATAACTCCTAAACGGCTGAACCGATTTTATTGTAATTTTTTGTGTCTATTCCTGAGGATTCGAGAATAGTTTAGAATCAATTTAGTTTTATTTATTTTTTTTTATATATGAAACGCGTACAAAGTCGCGGGCACACCTAGTATATAATTTTTTTTTTAGAACCTGGTAACATTTATTACAAGTAAGCGATAATGGTTCAATGGTAGAGTAAATTGACGTAGGTTTCAAAATATTTTATAATATTCCTGAGTTTTCTGTAAAGTATTATTGTATGAGCTATTGTATGGCATTTTGTAATGTCCGTCTGGTTTGCTACCACCCTTAAGTGTGAAAATATATATCTATTATATTTGTCATATTAAGATGATGAAGCGTTGATAGTTTAGTAGGTAGTGATGTCGGATTCGCGTCGATTAGTGTTTTGAGCCCACCTATCCAACTCAAAAATCAGCCTGAGCTTTCTGTGAAGTAAAACATTGTGAAGAAACCATAACATATTGGTTGTTTCAGAATTTTCTAATAACGCCCACCTTGGTAGTTTCCACATTCAAGTTTGAAAATCTCTTACCAAACACCCATGTTGAGAACCAGTACCTTAGTGTGTACACATCGCCACTTAACATCAGATAAGATTGTGGCGAGCACTGAGCATATACAGTAGCATTATAAAAAAGTGTGTTTCAAAAGTAACTTCAATTAATAGATATTTATAAACATGATTAATTATTGGTATTTATTAAATAAATAAGCTGGGCTCAGCATATGTCAAACACACGCTTCGTCCGCGTTCATGTGATAGGAAGTAGGAAGCACCAGTCTTTTTATTGGGCTTTATAATTAAGGAAACCTATGCTGTAATTACAGGGGTGGCTCTAAATATAATTGAACTCTTTTCTTTTTAAACGTGCGTTGCTCTATTTATTTCTCAAGGCAATTTCAGGGTGAGGGATTGTATTAAAACTAATTTCGTATCGAAATATTTATCCAATGTCATATTAATGTGTAGAGTAAGCAATAAATTACTTAGAAATATATCTAATATAAGTTACCTTCGAATATTACTCATTTGATTAAATTTACTTAAAGAATGCGTTAACAATAACTTTGTATACATCTCGATTATTTTTTTCTTCATTTTATTATGAACAAAAAACAAAGGAAATTTAAAATATTTCATCATAAATCTACTACATATATAATAATAAGTAAATGTTCTTTTTAATATCTTTTAACTTTGTACCTTCAAATTCATACAGCATTGTTTTAAATATATCTTTAGAGTTATTCTAACTTTGCCTTCCCTCAATATATTCCAGAGCAGTAATATTAAGATGAGTGCATCATGCAGCATGTGGGTCTACTTTGTGGTTTAGGATTATTTGCTTTATATTTCACTAGCGATCCGCCCCAACTTCGGACGGGTATATAGAAATCTCTAAATAAAAATAAAACATAGCCAATATTACTCGGTGATAATGTAGTTTTGAGTTTATCCAAATAGATAAATAAAAAATCAATTTTACTTCTTATATAGGAGAGGATATCTGTATAGAAGGAGTCATGCTCGGAATTTCACTGCGTGATTGATTCAGAAATGAAAAGATTTGAAGAACTGCCAAACTTAAGTACAGGTGGGCTGAGCAAATTGCTTATACAACTAATGCCTGCTGGGGTCAACGGGTTCTCGAATGGCTGTATGGTACCGGAGGATGCAGCATTAATAGAAACCCAACAAGGTGGATCGACGACCTCGATAAGGTCGCGGGAATCCGCTGGATACGGGCGGATAATGAATAGTTGTTGTGGAGACCTTTGGATCTTGGAGATCGACGTCCTTCGGTTGAATAGATGGATTGATATAATAGTATAGAACTATTGTTTATTTGAGCTAAACCAAATGTTAATTACTTAACATGGTCTAGTCCCATTGTGGAATGGTAGTAGTTACCTTTAACAAAACTTTCTAAGACGATTTTAGGGTAACTCGAAACGTTATCGATACGTGCATTTAAATAAAGGTAAATGTATAGAATATATTACAATCATATTAACGAATTAAATTAAATGTTCTGCATGCATTTAAAATCGTATCAACAATACTATTGTGATATTTAAACTTAGTTAAAAATCTGTCGGCAAATTCACAGTGGTATAGCTTGATTAAATGTGGAACCATTAGATAAATCCACCATAATTAGTTATTAATACCGTTACAATTATAATTACTTGATTGTATAAATGGAAATTACGTATGACACAGAAAGGTCTTATCTTATTTAAACTAAAACACAAACTTCGATTAGCGATTTGGCCATTTAAAGGGCAATTTTCGTAGGGCGATAACGTTATCATTGTTCTTCAAATAGTAATATAATGTTGTCCAAGGACCTGAGAGATATTTATTTAATAACCTAAAATATTTAACATGATCTGATTTGAATTGTTTCTAAGTATTTTATAATCTATATTGACGTACTACATACATACTTTGACGTATCATCACCTCTATTATTTGGATTTCATCGAACCGCTCTCAATTTTTTTTTTATGTTTACTCTACATTTTTTTCTCAAATGATTTCATTTTTTTAGGTTATGTATAAATGAATGTTATATGCACTTTTTCACTCACACCTAAAGAGAATAGGAAACGGGGTGGAGCCGCGGGCACCAGCTAGTAATGTTTTATGTTTAACTTCGTGTCGTGAATCGAATTATTTAATATTAAATGAGGATATAGCCGATGACACGCATAGTTTAAAATATAAACCTTATAATATGTCTTAACTAGGATCTTGTATAAAACGAATAGAAATGTCTTTAGCGTGTCCGCGGTTCCGGTCGCGTATACTAATGGACAGATAGATTGACATTGTTTATCTTAATCTCCTTCTTTCTGTTTTGGCAAATGTATTAAAATTGTTACATTATTATTAGAAGTATTATTAATTAATGTATAATAGTATTTATTGTATATAAATCAAGCCATTATAACAAATAAATTAGTTATAAATCGTGGTAAAGTAATGTAGTATAAAACTACAATAGACAAAGACAATATCTACTCATTAAGAATGTTTGCACACTCTACTTGCTTCCGTTGGTAATCTCTCGTAAATATTGTCAAATATTTATAATTCACACATTGAACCAAATATCTAATTTATAAAGTGCTTCATGTTTACCTACTGCTACTTCTTTGTTTATTTCTTTATATTACCATTAAAAATTTGAACAATACATGACCAGCATGACAAATGACCTCTCAAGAAATATAATTTTTTAGTATATTTCTTCATAAAATCAATTGTAAAAGTTGAATCTTACATATACCTATAGTTTATACAATGTAAAGCTTGAATTATTCTTTAAAATTGGTATATTTTTACGTCTTTTAAATGCTGCTTAAGAGAACGATATTCCTCTATATAGTTCAAAATCTCTATCAATCCTTATAATTAAAATAAGATCGCGTTTCACCCAAAAAGGTAATATATAATATATAATAGAACATTTTATTAAACTTAAATTAAGTTAAAACGTACACCTTGACGTAATAGCACTTGTTTAAATTAAAATGTAGACCGATAGTCAAATCAGATATGTGTCTATCGTTAGATATTGTATTATCGTCAGGTTTCAACTTTAAATCTTAACATTTAGATTGAGATCAAACTAAAAATAAATCGGTTATTCTAACTGATCTGCTGACACTTTAGCGAAAAAATAGGAAATTTTAGATTTCAGTAAATACAAACAGTTTGAGATCGAATATTGAAACCGGCCGTATGTCGTGTTCATGGAAATTGTTTTGGTTATTATTTCTAACCAATCCAGGAAGCTCGTGCGTCACGTGTTTGGTCGCTCGCGGCTCGGAGAGCGCTGCATGTTGAGGCAGGCCTGACCGCAACGCGCTTGCACTCTTCATTTACCAGACATAGGTACAGTCAACAGCAAAATTTATAAATCACTAGATTATTGTTTTTTAATGTTGGGCTGTATAATGGTTAATTAATGATAGGTTCAGTTTATTGTTTTAGTAAGTAAAAACCTATTACTGCAATGAAAGGTTTTTTTTTATAGAATCAATCAGTCAATGACATTTCTAAATGTATAGTTATTGGTATCATCATATTGACACATAAATATTTTCCATATAAATATTAAGATTGATAATGTCCATCAATTCTTGATGGAATGTTGCAGTAATTATAATAATCGGATGACACTACTTACTAAGTTTAATATTAATATCTGCGATGTAGGCGAGTACCACGGGCAAATCCAACATAGGAGTCTGACAGATTACTGTGTAATTCTTTTAAATTTATAGTTTATAGAAGTTTATTTAAATTAGTGTTTTAGGTTTTTTCTTTCTTGTATTTCGACTGGCATGTTATATAAGACAAAAGTGCATAAAGAAAAATAAAGTGAAAAAAAAACAGTTATAAAAAATATTTTAAAGAAACTTAACAACAAATATTTGTAGCTAGTTATTATTATTAATTATTATAATATTTTTTACAAGCGGACCGTACTATAGAGAAACGACGGCAGTTTGTACATGTATGCTTATGTACCTATCACAGCATAAAGCGAGTAACGGTATGCATTGCGTCTGTGACGCGCCGGCTAGTTCTCGCGCCGCGGCTTGCATTCGATGAACTATGACGATCTCTTGGTCGTTTTGGTGATGCAATCCTTTTATTAATATAAGTAATTAATTTCAACACATGTCTAAATATTTTATTTTGTTTATTTCAGGAAAACTTAGAGCTAAAACAATAGAATAAATTAACAAAACTGAAGGCCATTTAAAAGTTTTCACAAGTACAATATATAATCTACCTAGTATACATCTATACCTAGTAAGTATACTCGTAAGTAAGTAGTAAGTATACTAGTAATATACTCGGTTCATTGATAATTATAATAATAATAATAGTATACTAGTTAATATTATTATAAATATTCTAGCCAATAAATACATAAACACATACTCATTCATACACACGAACACACACATTCAAAACATATACTCAACACATGCACATTCAACATCACATACAGAAGAAAAGTGTGCTAAATTAAGCATTTCTGTATTAATAAGAATAATATTTTAGAGTGAGGAATTCTGTGTATTGGGAAGACACTGACAAATAAGACACAGGCTAAAAAGCTTAGTTCAGGTGACAGGGCACTTTTTTTTTTGTGACGGGGGGAAAAGCATTTACGCACTACCCTTACCTATTGCATTAGTGAGACCGAAGTCCCCCTAATACAATAGGTAAGGTGATAATAGGTAATAGGCAGGTGACAGGGCCTAACCTTATATTTTTTTGTAAACAATTTTTTTGGGAAATAAATTATTATTATTATTATTATATAATTGTCTCGAGAAGAGGAAGACCAAAGAAAAGATGGATGAACTGTGTGAAAGATGATATGCTTAGGAAAGGAGTGAATGCGGAGATGACAACAAATAGAGAGGAATGGAAGAGGAAGACATGTTGCGCCGACCCCAAATGTAAATGGGAAAAGGGTAGGGAGATGATGATGATGATTTCTCGAGAAGATAGCCGATAGGTATAATTTGATTCACACTTATATCTACTAGCTGTGCCTGCGACTCCGTCTGCAAGAAACTTCATGATTGTAAAACGATTTAAATAAATATATAGATTCGCAGCTTCGTTATTAAACTAAACATACGTATTAATTATTTTCATACAAATATACATTGTCTTTTTCATCTACATACTTTCAAAAATTCATCGAAATATCTTTCGTCATTAATTCTAGTGCACCCATGGTGATGTATCTAAAATATATTTAATGTACAGCTTCGGTATCTTCACAGATTTATTATAATTACTTAAAAGAAAATAATAGAAGAAGTTCGTATGTTTAATTTGAATGTATTCTATTAATTTATTTATAATTAAGAACTAAACTAAAGTTTCATGGCTCTTAAAACTGATTTAATTCCCATCTAAATATGGATTTCCTTTTGGCTATTTTACAGTTTTATTATTATATTATTTGGTGCTTATAGACTGAATCATGCTTAGTCTTATTTTCATTTCTTAAACCAAACATTCCCGTTCGATTCCAATAAAATATTAAATCCTACCTACTTTCTTAATTATTAATTTCAAGTAAATAAGGTATTTAGTTCAAATTAATTTATCGTTTTATCAGCCATACAAATAAGCGATATCTACAAACTAATAATACGTGATAAATTTGTTCCAAACAAAACTTGAAACAATTAAATAACGTATTTTAAAATATGTATAAATTTAACACACTGATTATTTTCCGAATTTAAAATTTTACTTCCCACATTCATAGTAAAAACACTACTAGGATTAATTATTATTTACTAAGTGAAGAAACTTAGATAATGTACCTATGTATAAGTCGTTTATTATCAAAATGTATCTTCTTTTAAGAAAGAGAATAAATACTATGATTCCTTTCCTGTATAAAATAAACATACCACAAACGCAACAGTGACTAAATAGTAAAATCCGGTCGACGAAGCTGCAACAGACTGTTTAGTGAGTTTCGGCAGGGCCAGTGGGGGGTGGAAGGACCAAAGGGCGGGGGGGAGGGGGAGCGAGAGGCGTTAGAAGTGCAATGTCCTCGCCAACATCGCGCCAGGGACGCTCCGCTCCGGCACTTTTGACTAGAAACTTCTAAATTGACGTAGATAACTCCCGAGCATCACCTTGAAAAATATTCTATTTATACACTTACATATATTTCCCTTCGACACGTTTAATATCATAATTACACACAAGTAATTAATATTCAGGGTATCAAAATGAAATTCGAACGTAAAACCATATATTTTATGAAAAAAATTCACATTCAAATTTTCAGTATGCAAATAGTAAAAGAAGCGACGTTTATTTTCATAGTAATGTGAAGTATGTAAAAATGAATCATTCAAATTACCAAGAATGCACACTCAGGTACTAAACGTCGGCTCAAACTCAGGTGCACTTTCTGTTAATTAGTTACATTTGGAGTCCCTTCAAATATTTCGGTGTCGATGACCAACCAAAGGGAAGCTGAAGCCGTAAAAATGACCACCGACCAACCCGAGGGTGAATCCTGTTACCATTTTCGTCGATAAAATAAATACCAACTTCTTTATGTTTTTATCTAATGAATGTATGTAATCATTTTGTTTTATTTTTATATATTTTTCTGTATAAAAATAAGTGTTGAGGGCTTATCTTTGAGACAGATCTGACTAAGAAGTAAGAAATAATTTGTGACTACTGCCTAACTGTATTTGTTCTAATTAGATTTCAATATAGAAAATTAATTTAATAAATGTCAAGTACGCTAAACTATCATCCTAAACATCTTTATCTTTGTAAAGTTTAATCGGACCCGCTTTAAATATTAACACAATATCGTTTTTTACCTGCAAACGAAATATTATTACATTAGTAAATCAATACATATACATGTCATAAGTAGTGTTGTGATATCATTATCACTGTATTGAAATAAACTTGCGTTTTCAAACCGGAATTGAGATGACGGAAGACAATCAAACTCTTTATCGCAAGTTTACCAAGTCTAATGATCATTACGCACTTCGCGGTTTTATCTCGGGACGTCTAATTGATTATTCGCAATTAAGAAACGATTAAACACTCGGTAGGTCACGTTCGCCAACATTTGTCACTGATAACATAGTTTTCCTTTGATAGAATATCTAAATGTTTACTACTCCAGCAAATTGTTTTTCCCCTATAATGAAGGTAATTCGTACACAATAGGTCAGTTCTGCATCTTAGGGCGAGATCGAGACTTGTACGAAGGAAAAGTCTTATTGTTTTATTGCATAGATGTACTTACTTATTCTATATATGCAATTTGAATAATAATAGGTTTTAAGAATCAGTTGAGAAGTTATAGGCTTCTAGGAATGACATTCGGATGTAAGACGGCGGACTGGCGCGACTCATAAGGCATTTACATTAATGTGCATAGACTGGGCGTGCGGGGCGAGGAGAGGGGTGGGGTGGGAGGTGTCGTTGCAGCAGAGACTTGACCTTGGGGCAGGATCGAGCCGATACTTGCGGTCCCTGACCTGACTATTTCGAGTGGCAAGTGCGGCTGAGCGCTGCGGCCGCCGCTGCATGCAATGTGCATACCGAAATAACCGCTTGGTGCGTCGCCCCGCCCGCGCCCACGCTGCACCCGCCCCGCCGCTCACCGCTACCAGGATGTACTGCCTTATAGCCATGCGTGGCACGCCTATCATGTGCCGCCATAAGGGGAAGATCTGTTACTTAATGCTGACTGTAAACAACGTACCCCTTTCAGTTAGTAACATAATCTCATTGCTCACGAGTCTTCCGTACAAGGTTTAAATAATGCTTTTTAATATTATGAAGTTGCTTTATATCATATGTTTTATATCTAAGTATGTAAGTAAAAACTAAAATATCAAAATACACTAGAAATTGAACCTCAATCCATAATTAAACATTTAAGAAAAAATTAAGACATTTACGTTACATGGACACATTAAATTTTAGTTTTGTTTGAGACGCTATATATAGTTGTATCTGTTGGTAAAATACTTTATTAAAAATATTCCTAAAGTGACAACTTTTGTTTATTGCAAATATAAGTTTTTCTGAAGTACAAACTAAGTAAATACTGAGAGATCTTTTAATACTCTTAATTCGGCATTCTATCGCACACGTTACGTCTCACGTTACCGAAGAACTGGCACATATTATGTATCATTACGCAACATTATAATAAAATAGTCATGAAAAAAATGAAAAATGTTATTGTAATAAATTTTTATCTGCAGTATTTACGTTGAATTTACAATAAAAAATACACAAGCAAATGTTCAAGTAACCGTAGATAATTTTAGAAACATATAACTGATGTTTCTAATTTCTTCAGAAATAAATACATTGAAAATGTTATAGTGTCATATGATAAAATGCTAGTGCAACGACAAATTACTAGATATTTTAATGTAAGATATTACAGTAAATGGTGTGAGCGTTGGTCAGTGTCTATTTGATGGACGAGGGAAAGGGTCCGTCAAGGTTGCAGCCGATGCACTTTCACGAGATGTGCTACACCATTATGCATCCATTATGCGTCGGCGACGACGTCGCGCCACCTCGGAACTTTCCTCCTTCCCAACACCTACGTTTGTTACTATTCACTTTAACTTCAAATCTTATCATAAAATACAACTAGTTCATATTATATTTTTATTAATAACTATCAAGTATCTAATGATGTTTGGGCAGATGATCACATAATTTTTATGTTAATTTATGTAATTAGGCTACATGTATATATAACGTTGCATAGAATATAAATGTAGTTTGTATATATCTCACAAAGGTAGATGATTATTGTAATGTACTCGTAATTATTAAAAATAAAAAATTGTATCAAAATACAAATCGATGTTAGTATGAGATTGCCTTGCATGACAAATCAACTTCAAGTTGCCACAAACAACAACAAATAAGTGCTTATCATAGCCAACATACATTGAGTGTTTCTTAGCCTGAATAGAAAATATTAATTTTACTTATACATACTATAACCAGTACCTACTATTCAAAAACTTTAAGCCCTCTCTATATATTTAACTATTATTCTAAGAAATGCAAAAAATGTTTCATAACATAACCGTGAAATGATTCAAATAAAATTGTGGTCTTTATGTATATGATAGAATTAATATGCACTTATGATAATCAACCCTCCGTAGTTCTATGCATGCATACGATATCAACGTCTTTGCTACAGGATGGTGCGCTTGTGTGCTTGTTTTGGTGTGTGTGTGGGTGTCTGACTAATCTGCTGCGCCCGCGCACCATTCAAGGTCACTGGCCAGCGGTGGCGCGTCCCATAGACCGATTTTAACGTGTCACACTGCCAGATTTGTTATAGGGGACATATCGTTTCTATTACTTTATAAAATAATTTAAGTTTTTATTAATATTCCTCTTGTTACATTTGTTTTTGTATTGTACACATGTTACTAGTAGCTAAGGTATGATTAAATAGAAAAAGCTTTTGCAACTCATTGAAACGTACTAATTGGTAAAAAATATTTCTTAAATATAAGATATGATAGATAGATTAACAGCAGGGTTCAATATCAAATCTTAACTTTTAGATTGAGATGAAACCCAAGACAAATCAAATTTTCTAACTCATCACTGACAATAATCTGACACTTTAGAGATAAAAAGGATTGAAACGTCGGATTTCAGTAGGTAAAAATAGATCGAGATCGCATATTAAAACCGGCTGATAGAGTATATAAATCTATATACTCGTAGATATAGAGGAAACATATTTAACATTAATAATCACGAATTTATAAACTTATCAGATATATATGTCTTATATAGATATAAATGAAAATTATATAATAATAATCAAAATGAATTATACTCATATTAATATAGTATCTAATCAAATATTTGAAGAATGGTTTTTTGACACGAATTTTATATGTGATTCTTGGAAGATCCTTTGCTTACAATGATCTAGGTAAAAAGACGTTGAATTATTTCCGAGGGCGAGGGTGGACGAGTTCTGCCGAATGACTTTGTAACGTCCGGGAGCGCGGCCAACGACCTGCCCAATCTCCGCTGCATTAGCATAGCGAGCAATATTCATGTCTAGCCAATCCCTTGTGTGCGTATAGATACAGACACACTACTATTTGCTTCCAACTCACTTATAAAATTTAAATTAATAATCCTCCATTCTCGTACACAATAAAATTCACTTGTCAATGAAGTGAGAATGTATCGACACGAATTGTGAATACTGCTCTATTAGTAGGGGCCGAATACGCCATGTGTGTGCGTTTGTTGCGCTAAAGCCCGCGTCGCAAAGCAGTTTTGTGAATGTGTTCGTACCAAACTGCTGATAGGTTAAATGCCGTCTCACATATAGTTAACTAGTCTCATGAAACATTACCATGCTTTATCACTCAAACACACTCTTTGTTAAAATACCATCTATATTGAAATATTACCATATTCGTTAAATTTAAAAGTGAATAAATTTTAAATATTATAAAAATATAAATCTCTCATAAATCAAGAAAATTTATAAATTATGTAACGGATAAATCCAAACACGTTGATGTCTTTTATTGCGAACGCAATCAGCTGAATAGCGAATGCGAAACTTTTGTCTGAGTTTAATAGTTTCAGTAAAAAAAATGTTATTGACTGTCATTCAGTAAACATTTGTTTGTAATGCAATGACGGGCGAGCATGTGTGCGTGTGTGGAGGAGAACGCGGAATGCGGCGACGACGTTGATATAATTTTGGGTTCGTAGTTACATTTGATAAAAAGATCAAGTTCAAAGGGGGCAGACACTATAGTAATGATAATATTAATTTTTTTATAGAAAGTTACTACGTTGATAATATCTAAGTTCTTTAACAAGAGAATTACTAAGTACAGTATGCTTGGAAAGAAATATAATATTATGAGAGATCGCATACTAACTAATTTTTATTACTTATGGTTGCGTACTCAGTAAAGAGAACATGACCATAGAACAAAGTAATTCAGTATAAACAAAACTCCCCATGTATAATTTAAAACAAAAAGTGACTAAAATGCCTTTGTGCAAATGAATAATTAGAACCAATAATCTGTTTACAACGCATAATCTAGTTCGGTAGCGCCAGCGCCTATTAACAATAAGCTCAGTGTCTCACAAAAAAAGGGCAATTGTAAAAAAAGTTTACATTTATTTGCATACACTATCAATTTGCTTGTGAATGGCACTTGTATTCGCAGTATGGTCCCGCTTTGTCAGTGTACATATCCGACCCCAACATTTAACAATAGGCCCGTTTTCGTACCTGCGAAGTCGAATTTTTTACAATCATCATAAAATTTTGTAATTGCGTAATTTTTCAGCATTGTGTAAAAACCCTTTCCGTTTGTTTATATTGTACCCCTTTATTTAGCCATGAATATTCTTCGGGCGGCATCTTTAGTGAGTTTAGGAGAGTTCTGCAACGTTTTGAGTTGTTGTAAAGTAATAAAAATTGCGCTATTATACGCAGAAAACGTACGCAAAGGGTTTAATGTACGGGTAAGGGTCTCTTTCTCTTTTATTTCAAATGACTGTCACTATAACGGTAAACGTTTTCTAAAACATCTCCTTGTATGCACCAAATAGAAGGCGTGTTATGTACGATAAGTGAATTGTTTTCACGCGATCAATATTTATCAGAAATGGTATTTTAGTGTATTCGTGAGTTGAAACATTTTATGGTAAATGCAGCTTACGTAAAAGCTTTGGTGACATTACATTATAACTCACTCGTAAACTGATATGATTAGTAGAAAGTAATATGGCTAGAAACATAACCAAGATTTTCTAATACACCTTTCTACATAGTTTCCGTAGTTTTTTATAAAGCGACGATCACAATTCAGCCATTTCTAATATTATTATTAAAAATTAATACGAAATCTATAACCTATTTATTCCCATTATAAGTGGATAACTAATGCATAGTATGACTGATATTATGTAACACAACTTAATTTACGAGATTTCTTTAATATTTCGTTACAAGATTGTTTAACTGGTGCCTATAGTTTAAAAATCAAATAGTTAGTAGCTACTTACCTATACAAAGATTACTTTCTTTATAATTTAGAGTGGTTCAGTTTTTTATAGAATACTATGAACTGAAATAAAATAAACATGTATTTTTTTAAATCACACAGCATTTTTTATAAAATAAACACGAAAAAAATAACACAAAATATGAAAAGAATACCAATTTACGTATAGTTACGTAACTATCATAATAACATAGAGTGTTTCTTTAAAAAGTTTATTTATACGTCTTATAACGGTTTTGTGGGCTTTTTAAAAGTACCATATTAATTTTTTTCAATGCTAATTCTCAAAGAGATTGAACAAAAAAACCTAACTGTTCCCGAGAAATAAAACTTTCTACTGAAAAGTAATCGGCAATGGCACTCACTTCAAAGATGCCGATATTTAATTAGTAACGTTTCAAAAGGACCGCCCTTTATTGTATTTAAAAAACTTTTCACTTGAGATTTGTATTTGCGCAAAAATATTCATTCTTATCACTTAACATTTGCGTAGTTATTTAACAAAAGAATCGCTCTTTTGTTAACTGTTATCTCTTTGTAAGTATTCAAAAATGTATACCTAGAAATACTAATATTCTATGTTTAAGAAACACTAGATACATAATAAATATACAATCGTATTTTTATCAATTAGTCGTTCTTTAATTCATTAATGGGATTGTGTTTAGACAATGCATTCGTTTTAACAATATCTATATCTAAGTTACTGATCAACTAGTCGCATGAAATCCTAAATTGGTTTTACGTAATATAGAAAACAAGCGTTGGCTTTCATCCATCACTATGCCAATCAGATATACGTACAAAGAAAACACATAAACGGTTCCAGTCCATTACGGTATAGTTCATAAAGTCACCTCGAATTGTAGTAGAGAGGGCATAGAAAAACGTTTTTAATGTTTGACATGGCCGAGGGAAATGACAAAAGTCAATCTACACATCAATCGCCAAACATTCCAAATGGAAATTCGGGAGGTAACACGCGACTATTTAATAATTCAACAAAATCGATGCCACCACCTTGATGGACAACCATAGAACTCGCCCAGTGCGTAGTAGATGTCCGATATAGGTTTTGGTCAAATCGTCTTAACTAATTACGCATAAAAGCGGTAGTTGTTATTTATTTGGTATGTTCGTAAATTATAATTAGTTATTAATAAGAATACATCTTACGTGTGGATTTAAAATGATTCATAAAAATCTACGCCATTAACTTCGTATTGTTAATACTAATTTGTTTTTGAAGATATTGCATAACTTAAAAAAAATCTTTGGCAGGTCTTCGAAACTACTGACTAAGCTAACAAAAGGAAACTTCTGACCAAAATTAGTCCAAATCGAAAGGGGTCGATTCCAACTATTGGTCGATTTGAGGTGGAATGACCCTAATTTATATAAAACATGAAAAATATATGGGATTGAATTTCATTTGCAATTGCCGAAATGGAGATAAAGAGTTTTACAAAGAGATTTTTTTACTATTTTAGGTACGAGTTTTAGGTACTTGATTTCTCGATAAGAATTAGAACATTATCTATTATATCACATCTATAACGTTGTTTTTTTTTATTGAAGGCTAGGGCTCACTGCAAGATTGGCTCCAGGGCAGGGCCTTTAATAGGCTTACTCGTATTAGTATTGTATTATGTAAGTATTACTTTGTTGAAGCCATGATGGCGCTGTGAATAGTGTGGTTGAATTCCACGTCAATGGACGCGGGTTCAAACCATCTATCCGACTCTAAAATCAGCCTGAGCTTTCGGTGAAAGAAAACATCGCGAGGAAACCATAGCATGGTGGTAGGTAATTTTCTAACAATGCTCGCCTGGGTAGCTACCACCCTCAAGTTCGTAAACCTCTCGCCGAATACTAATAGGTGTGTTCCGGCAGCATCACTTGAGAACCAGTATCTAGGCTTAGTGCGTTTACCATACTGGAACACATCGTTAGTTAACATTAGGCGAGATCGTGGTCAAAGTCTGAGCCTATACCGTGTAAAAAAAACATTATAAAATTGTATTGATCTTAATAATGATTTTCTGTAGATTTCATTAAGTAATGTATAAAGTTTGCGAAGTTAATCTCGAATTAAATAATAAATTTGAGTTTTACTTATACTATTTTTAATTTAAAAAAAATCAATATTCATAAAATATATTATAATAACTGTTTTTTTATTGAGGTATGTAGTAATTACCAAATGGAGCGTTCTGAAATATTTGAGGTAAAGTCACGTCCATCGGTCGAAGAGCGTGGGTATGTTGACTTTGGTGTCACGAATTGGGGGGAGGGGGGAGTTGTGACAGGAGGAGGGAGGTTGCCAAATGACACGTATCAATTATTCACACTAATTTCCCTGGCACATTTGCGTGTGGAAGACAAATAGATGCCGTTCCACGCATCGAGGCCGAGATATCTCTCTATAATTATCATACGGTAAAGGTCCTCGTTCAGTCATTTGTTGTGTTCGTGTAATTTAACATTATATTTTTATACAAATTACCTACTGACCAGAATGTAATTCAAATATGATTAGGTACGTACATCTGTATTTGCAGCTTTCTAGATGTTTTATTAAAGTCATTTTGTTTATAATAAAATGTCTTTTTTATATTTTCAGTCAGGAATAATTGTTGTAATCATGTCGATCGAAAGGTGTCCACTGCTGGACATTGGCCTGGGGTATTAAAAAAGCACGAGATTTTTTGGATAATAAATTATTAGTACATGTTATAATATCTTATCTATATTAAGTACGAGAAATAAACGTAGTTCAATTTAAATATTTGAATTCACCAAATTTCATATGAATAAGTTGCGGTGTATCAACTGATAGATACCAAACGTCCAAGGGGTAGGCGGTGGTGGTGTGGTGGTGGTGTTTAGTTGCGACCCCATACTTCAATTATTCAAAGCGCGTATTTTGGTCACGAGGACGCGCGCCAGCGGCCGGTCCACTCACCAACAAACGTCGTGTTCTCAACTATCATATGAACCACGTTTATAAGGGGTTGAGTTAGGAATTAATGAACTAAAAACATAGTTAGGACACAATACACGTTCCACTATGTCCTCGAGGTCAATGATTTCGTCGATGGAAAGAAATCAACGTCGGCAGTTAAGGTAAACTGCCACTAATTTATGTGTGGCAATGTCGCATAAGGTTTACGCGAAGGTTCAAAACCATATATATAAAATTCTTATCACTGAACGTTTGATACCAGTTTTTCTACCTTTCAATTAACTATTTATATTTATTTATCTTACATAAAAATATCTACTTATTAGCGGTAATACCTTGGCCTCAAAATCTCCGAGTGGCCTCGGCGGCATGTTGTTTAACAATCTGTTTAGGTTAAAAATATCGCAACCGAATAGATAATAATATATGTATGTATATTATGTAGTTTTTTTTTTATCAACTGAGTTTATTTTTCATGAAATAAAAAAAACATCTCGAGTGTTTTAAATATATAACAAATATTCATAATAAATAAATATAGATTATGATTGGTGTTTTTATATCACCAGTAGGCATTTAGAGTACTAGGATGTCAGAATACAATTCTTATCTGAGTTATAGTTGTGTGCGAAATGTATACTTTGTTACGTATCGCGAATTGGAAACGCCTTCTCGCGACCGGTTGCCAAAATGAATCATCGTCAATGCTCGATACGGCAAGCGCTTATATATTTTAGGTATATATACCAACATCAAGTCTTATATACTATAATAATAGGTATTAACTCCATCAGTTTTATTATGTCCTGGTAACAATTTGCTCCTACATTTTAAACTAATGTTGATTGATGTTTCATTTCGGATGATTATCTATTATTTTTATGAACATAATTAATTCCGTTATAATAATGAGAGAATCACACATATATTGATTGTTAATGGGTAGTTTATATCTAGTTATATACTGTTATTCATTTCTACTACCAAACATTGTTTTTTAATACACAAAAATACACTTGTTTACTAGATGGTAATGAAATGAAACCGTTTTTAGTCACTTCTGCGTGTTTTCTTGTTTCTATTCTACAAATTCCATTAGTAAAACCAAATTTTATGTGTCGTTCACTAAATATTGTACTAATGTGTAAACGTTTAGGCATAAAGATAATTTAAATTACTTATTTATATAAAAATAATTATCATAGCGATGTATATTTATGGTCAAGTGTATGATGTAACATTGATAATTTACGTCAATGCTTACGCTTACGTATCATGAATTGCAAATTAAACTTCTTCGATTTTATGTTTTCCTTGTAACGGTTCGCAAATTTGATCGCGAAAAACTCAGTTATAATAAAAAGATAAATAAATCTTTTTATTCTAATAAAGATTAATTAATTAAATTACTAAGATAATACAATATAATAGGTACTTCATAATAAATAAGGCTAACTTATGAATGAAACCATAATTAGTATATTATAATGGCAATGAATAAATCCCAAAATTTAAATTCAAGGTTGACCATTTTTTTTTGCAATAACTTAAAACACTCTTTATCTTTTATTATGCCTTGGTACAATTGTGCGAAATTGACGTAACACCACGCCCGCCAATATTTTTTTTTTCGCAAGCGCACGCGCCCTTGTTTGACATCATCCGTCAGTCATTGTTATACATCATTACGGTTACTGAACCTCAAAAATGGACGTCGCATTATTTGAGCAAGGCTGAATTTCTTTCTAGGTCGGGGATACCCCTTCATTCATAAGTAGAATGTGCGAATTTCGACTCTAGACATGTTTCATCTCTGTCAGCAA
Organism: Samia ricini; assembly: GCA_014132275.2. Lineage (NCBI taxonomy): Eukaryota > Metazoa > Arthropoda > Insecta > Lepidoptera > Saturniidae > Samia > Samia ricini. Next base: position 23,380,384 of record AP028159.1, on the reverse strand, counting down.
ATGTGTGATAAATACGTGTACACATACATGAATATTAAGAATGAATTTTCCTAAACACATTCGCATGTGTGTATAGTGTGTGAATGAGCTCGTGTAACATTATAATGGTGGTAGCAAAAACGTTGCTCACATGTTTTTAAAAGCGTTATATTACATAGAATATTTTTAAAAAGTTTTTTTAATAATCGTAAAAAATTTACTCGAATATTTATTTGAGCAAATTTATGTACGATATCAACAGGATAGTGTGTTATCGCGGCAATGGGCACTGTTATCGGGCGCGCAGTATGCATTTTATCTGCGCTTACAATTCGTGCGTGTGCATTGCGTTTTGCGCGATACGCACTTCACTTAGACGCACGTTTCCGACTATTGCACAAAATGCCGTGTTACTTTCGCAAACGAATTATCAATTTTTCATACAATTCACAATACGTGAGACTTGTTAAGAAACATGTGCGTAACGCACGATGATACCGTGCATAGTTGCACGTTGACTAATTATTCTACTGATACGATGTTTTTTATTTAATTAATTAATTACCTATAACAAAAGACTTCACATAAACTTAGTTACATTATTTACTATTGCATTAAATGTTATTGTAGACAAAGATAAATTGTCTATTTAAAAGTAATTATTTTAAATAAATAAAATCAGCGCAATACTTGGATAATGCAAAAATGATTGTAAATGATATTTGCTTTGGCTAGTTTTAGCTCATTACATACTCGTATATGTGTACTTACTGTGCATAATCACGCTCAGCGAATTGGTTCCAATAACAGATAACAATATCTATACTGAGAAATGCAGTACGATAATGACCGATAAGGACATACCAAATCGCAACTATTGAGATGAATTTCATATGAGTTCTCATAAATTTTGTAATAGAAAAATATTATAATAGAATACATTAATTAACTTATGCTATAATTTATGCTTACACAACATTCTGCAAACTAATCTAAATGTGTAATAGAATTTCAATGCTTTGGTTTGTTCATAGATAATAAAAATAATTCTATACATTTTTACGTGATTTTCTACTTATACTTTTTTATAACATTTGGAACTGAGATGTCCGTATGCTTTAGGTTTATTGCTATGAAAAATGAAGTAAAGAAAAAAAAAATACAAATTAATATTCGTATAGGTTGTTCAATTGTGCAAATAGATATTACAAAATTTTCTTTCGGCATGTAAATGACGTAAACTAGCGATAGATATAGTTACACAAAATAAATATAAAAAAGCATTTATGGTTATCTTATTGTTTAGTCGCAATAGAATGATAGTTTACGCAGGGACAAAGGGATCAAGTCACATTTGGCAACATAGTCATGGGCAATCTATTCGTGATATAAAAATGAGAAAAAGGGTTTACGTTAAGCCTTTTGATGCGGGTCGAATAGGGTATGGACAGGAATTTATTCATCTGGTTCGCTATTATTCGTGCGATGAGACTGTCATTTTGTACTTACGTTTGAGTGATATTTATTATTTGTTTTTCATATATCTTTTAATATTAGCATAACCGTAGCATAGTGGTAGGCATTTTCTAAAGCTCCTCGGGCTGTTTATTGTATTCTATTAAATAGTCTCTCTCTAAATATCAACCTATATGTTTCAGCAGGATGCGGGTGGCGCAAAACCGATCGTCGTGGGGATCTTTGGAGGAGACTTATCTCTAGCAGTGGACGTTTTTTTACGGTTGAATGGATGGTGTTTCAGTTAAGTTCAGAACAAGTCCAATTTAAAGCGTTAACATGTTAGCGTTATCTCATATCATATAGTAAAATTCTAAATTATTAAAGATTTTTTTAACAGTATTGATTATTGCCATTGGCAAATGTTTTAATCGCTATTATAATATCATATCTTACTTCAAATAATATGCTTAATTCATTTGAAGAATCACATATTGATCGCATTCCATGTTACAATATCTGTGATCGCCAATTTAGAAAACTATAAATAATTATACGAATTAAATTAATTTAATTGAACATAATAAAATTTAATAAAACAGATATGATACATGTTGCGCCGACCCCAAATAAAATTGGGATAAGAGCAGGGAGACGATGAATAAAATTTAATAAAACATATATATGTACATGTAAATTTGATTTTACATTTTTAAAAGTAAATTTAATAATGATACAAAGAATGTATACAACCATAGCATGGTGGTAGGGCATTATCTGCCAACATGGGTAGCTACCACCTTCGAGTTTGAAAACCTTTCGCCAAATACCAATAGGTGTGTTCCACTTGAGAACCAGTACCTCTAGGCTTAGTGTGTTTACCATCTTGGACCACATCGTCACTTAACATTAAGTGAGATTGTGTTCAAAGCACTGAGCCTATTTCGTGTGAAAAAACCTAAAATCTTATTTATTAATTTTTTTTTAACGAAATAATATAACGGTGTCACTATTTTTATATAATTACTCGGTTATTTTGTTGTGCATCTAGTTGTAACAGAATGAATGGTAAACTACACAGTATTCACAGTATGTTAGACAGGATCACAAAAATACGATGCAATTATAATAAAAATACAATTCTAACCACAACCCTCGACAATATTGCGAAGGGTGTTTGCGAAAAAAAAAAAAAACAACCGAACACTCGTAAACGTTCTGGGGCTCAGTATTGACATATTCGTGTTTATGGGACTTCAATTTAATGACAATACAATGATATCAGTAATCGTTTATCGCATTTGAAAAATTATAGACCCACCTCACTTCTGAGTCATGTCTATAAGCTGTTTTCGAGAGTCCTCACGAGTCGACTAGCGCACAAGCTTGACGACTTCCAGCCTCCCGAACAAGCCGGCTTCCAAAAAAGCTTCAGCACCGCAGACCTCATTGATATGCTGCGGCAGGTTATACAGGAGATCGACGAGTATGACCTACCCTTTTGTTTAACGTTTGAGGACTACGAAGAAGCCTTCGATTCGATTGAGACCTGGGCTGTAATTTCAGTCTCATCAGCGGTGCCAGGTAGACTATCGGTACATCAAAGCGTTGAAGGATTTGTACGAAAACACCACCATGTCAGTCCGATTACTAGACCAGACCTAGAAACCTATACCTTTGCGGCGTGGCGTTAGTCAGGGAGACGTTATTTCTTCGAAACTATTCACCGCTGCGCTCGAAGATGTCTTCAAGGTTCTGGATTGGAAAGGATTTGGCATTCACATAAACGGCGAGTACATAACACACCTCCACTTTGCCGATGATATAGTGGTTAAAGCTGAGACCGCAGAAGACATAAGTACGATGCTCGATGACATCAGTAGAGCCTTCGAATGAGTTGGTTTTAAAATGAACATGGATAAGACAAAAATCATGTCTAATGTCTATGTTGTACCCACATATGTAAAAATCAGTGACTCTATGCTCGAAGCTGTTGACAGTTATATGGGACAAATTATCCAGTTAGGTAGGTCCAACTTCGAAAAAGAGGTTAATCGTCGAATCCAACTCGGCTGGGCCGGCGGTTGGGAAGCTACGCAAAATGTTCTCGTCAGAGATACCGCAGTATCTCAAGACAAAAGTCTTCGACCTGTGTGTGCTGCCAGTGATAACTTATAGCACTGAGACGTGGTCGCTTACAATGGGCCTAATTAGGACGCTCAAAGTTACTCCAAGGGCAATGTAGAGGGCTATGCTCGAAGTTTCCCTGGGTGATCGAATCAGAAATGAGGAGATCCACAGAAGAACCAAAGTAATCTACATTCCCCGAAGAATTGCCAAACTGAAGTGGCAATGGGCTGGGCACATGAATGAATGGACGAATGGAATCTTTTATTGACGACTATAGATTATGATAAATAGTCGTATTTTCTGTGTAGTGTTATTTGAAAATATAGGTGGATAACATTCGGATTTTTGTTTTCAATAATTCTACGTTCGTCTAGTAAAGGTTTTAAGTGCCAGTTACCAAAAAATAATAATTTGTGCTCGAGGTCCGTATTTAAATTGAAGGTAGTAGGTAGTTAGTTACTCATTGTTCAGACGTCAGTAGGTACCACGTTATGGTTTACTCCCGATATTTCTCTTTCCCCGTAAGTATAGATCTGAGTCGACGAAGAGTTTGTGAACGCGTTTCAATCATAGACTCTGTAAGTAATAATAGTTTTGTATATTTCGTTACACACAATTTTCAAGCGATTATGGGACAATGAATATCGCGTTCGATGGCATAGGTTCGAATTCATCTTTGTATTGAGCCTGAACTTTTGGTGAAGGTTTCATGATAAAATCATAGCACTTTCTAATGCTTGGGTAATTAGATAACTCCCTCAAATTTGAAAATTTGCCACTGGGCACCTATGTGTTTTCCGGCAGTATCATTTGAGAGACAGTACTCTATCAAATTCGATGACAGATGACAACTGGTTTGCTAGTAGTTTCCTGCTGAAAAGTTCAGAAAGCAAAAAAAAAAAAACATTTGCATATAATCGCCCCTTTAATTCCCCATACTTTGTCCTACGTGTAGAAGTTGTTGCAAATGACACCCGTAATTACGAGTGAGCCCCACTAGGCACCTATCGCATTGTCCATCTATTCGCATCGGTCAACATTACTTCCATAATGCACGTGCGACGGAAATAACCTATTCATAACATTACACTATTGATTTTGCTAAAAGAACGTCACATGACTTATTATTATATCAATTACTTTGTGTTACATAAAATATTGTAATGTACGTAACCACACACACAATTTCATACAAATATAAATATATAAATATAAAAGGTAAATAAAAAAAAAAAACTGTTGTTTAGTAAAATTTTAATCTTCATTATATACCCATATTGAACTCCAACAACTACTAAATGAGTTATATATAAAAACACGTAGGTATTGACTGATTCTTACTTAATAATAAATTTTAAAATAAAATATCATGGGGCGGTATAAATCTATAAAAGAGTTTATTGCGAAAGTTGTTTTAAATTTAGTAAACTACACATGTTAAGTTTCGTTTTGTATTACGAAATTGAGTCAAGCTGTTTTTCTTTTTCAACATATTTTAGCGACATCGGCAGGTCGTAAATCCGAAGGCGAAACATAACGTCTCATTAGGGCTATGTATAAACGACTCATAGCAACTATGTTTTACACAATAATAATAAATTGCTGATAAGAATTCATCGTACATGTACCGAGTTAAGCGGCTTTTCGAATAGGCAACTCGCTATAAAATATCACACGAATACGATTTCTACTTTCGAATGCATTTTAAAGTATCATTTCGGTGCAACGACCAGAGCCTACGACGATGGGACGATCTCTCGCGGCTAGCAGATCGAGTCCGCCCAAGGACGTCCACTCCGTTGCAGCCTCCGAAAACTACGCGACCTTATAATGAAACCCAAAAGACATATTTTCGACCAACGCCATGCATAGATAATCCCCTAGCCCAGTTGGTTAGAAAAATGATCCTGTGTAAAAAAAACGTCCAAAAGCTTCGTCGAGCTCGCGGTTGTTTTATTTTATAGAGGCACGGTCAACATGGCAGCGGTTTTAGAAGCAAATTATCTCTGGATATACTTCATAAGATTCTTATCGTCCCCAAGTTAGATAGAGTGGGGACTTAAGTGTTGTATAATTTAAGAATTAGGCAAAGATAGTTTTGTAATTTTACGTAAAAAAATAGAGCTCATTTTCATAACACCTTAAGGACTAAATTACTACGGTGATTAACTTAACTTGAGGTTTATGTAACTTTTATGTTTTCTAGATGTTAAATGTAGAAAATATTAAACGATTCAAAGTAAATAAAGGTTATCTAAATCATTATAATGCTTATAAAAACAATATTCTGTAAAAGCTATTTCGTTATACTTTAAAAGTTCATTACATGCCTCTCTGTCTACGAGACAGGTGGTTTATCAATATCTGGACTCCGAAACTTGGCAGAAACAGCCAAGTTTTAATTGAATTTAGTTATTTTCCTCATTATGTTGACCTATTTAATAAATGTTCATAGCGTTATCTTTGCGTTTAATTGTTTAATAATTAAAACGTTCATTTTAACACATTTTACCTTCAAAGTTTATAAATTTGCATACATTAAGTTATAAATTTTTCATCTGGCTATATATTACAATTAGATCCAACACGACTAAAACATGTTTTTCTTGATTTTAGCCGATAGGTTAATTTATACAAATGTTTTTTTTTTATTCACAATTCATCGACTTTCATCTTCTAATTCAACCTCTTACGAGTTTATTTATCAACAACGTAAAAAACTATTATATTCTCAAATAACAGTAGGTAACTTTTATCTAAGCAACGCTAATGATATATACTAATAAATAAAGTTGAAGTGTCTGTTTGTAATGTAAAAATTATCCTTTTAACTAAATAAATATGAATGTATACCATAAATTCAATGTTTAAAATTTGTGCCTGTCTCTGTCTGTTTGTAATGGGCCGGAACGGCTTTACCGATTTGGCTGAGACTTTTTTGGTAGATAGCTGAAGTTACCCGTGGTAACTTAGGGTACTTTTAATTTTCGAAAATAATTACGGTACCGCGTAAAAAAATGAAAGTCATAAAAATTTGCATAAAATCCGATTCAATGCACAGTTTTACGGGCAAGTGCTATAATTTATGAGAAATATTTATACTTTATCTTTGTGCTAAATTAGGGTTCCTTATAAAAAATTTAGAACGCACTGAAGAATATATGAAACGCGGGCGCAGCCGCGGGCGAAAGACTATTGTCTAAATATTAATGAACAAGTGAATGCCGTGAAATTTTTTTTCTGCCAAAGGAAATGTCTTTAGAAGCTTGTGTGCATTATTAGCAACTTGAATGATAAACTATTCATATTTATCAATTTAAAAAGGGCATAACTTAAATACACTTAAACATTCCATTACTTATTTCAATACTTTAAGGATTGTTTTATTTAGTTTATCTCAGATTAAGTAAATTGCGGGATTTTAATAAGGTTTCATTATCGCTCAAAGATACACACACATATAAGTAATATTATGAAAATTTACTTACTTAATTATAAAAAATTTACATCCTATTTTTCATTTTAGGTATTGAATTTCTGTCATTTTTATTAATACCAGCCGAGATTAATCGAGGTACGTATAAGCGCTTATTTCAAAATTTAAAACTCAGCGAGCTAATCTAATTTCATAGCAACAGACTTTTTATTTTCCCGAAGATTCTTAACCACAGTTATTTACTGTTTACATTAAACATCCATAAATTATAATTAGTTTGTATATTTTCATTTATGTTTGTTGGTTATAAAAATAATGTGTACGTGTATTTAACATTTTAAATTTGCACTAAGTACGAGGTAACCCTTTTTTGTAAATAAAATTATAAATGTTAAATTTCGGGACCGGTTATACAATACGACTGGAATGTATTGTTTCACCTCAGTCCCAGGGAGTTTCGCTACAATGAGCCGCATCCGGGGTCGTCGGGCGCGGCGGTGCGGACTGCGGAGTGGACGACTCCGCGATTAAAAGGACTAAAACGAATATATTAGACTAGCTGTGCCCGCGACTTCGTCCGCGTGGAATGGTGTCGTCGGGTAGCATTTTTAATTATTTAGGCTAATCATTCATTAGTACCACACCACACTCCGCCACCTACCCCCCCTCCTCGCGCGGCTGCTCAGCGCTCATTGTGTATGGCGCGGAGCTTGGCAAGTTTCTTACTCGCGTTCATCCCCTATTCCCTTGTTATTTTACACCTTTGAGGGTAAAACTTTTACAAACTTTAATGCCATATTTATTTATATCAAATCAATAGCCTAAAAAATAAGTTTCAAGCTTCTAGCTCTAAAAATGACGATATTTCCATAACTTTTCCACCCCTTTCAACACTTTACAAAATTTTTTTCGCATTATAAAGTGTATAGGGCCTATATGTAGAATTAAAAAAAACATAACCTCACGCCTGTTTTCTCCGAAGTGTTAGGCAGAGATGAAATAGCGTACTACACCACCCACATTTCGCCGAGCTTAGTTCCGTCCCAGATGTGACAGGGGGCGAGCCTGTCGCCATATTGGGCACAAATTCCAAACTCCGGGATGATATTGAGTAGAAAAACCCAATACCACTTGACCCGACCCGGGGATCGAACTCGATGTAGAATATCTGTGTACCAAATTTAATTTAAATCGGTTCAGTAGTTTTGCTGTGAAAGCGCGACAGACAGACAGAGTTAATTTCGCATTTATAATATTAGTAGGGATATGTAAGGATTATGCTAACGTTACATTACTGGTATGACATCGCTACAGCTAAAGTAAATGGCTAAGGTATCATGCCTTCTCACCATTGACCAAAGTTTAACCGATGCTTCGACCAATATTCATTATTGAAAATTTGAGGATAAACACTAAGATTTTATCAATACTTAGATACTATTCAAAAAGTTGTAAAAAATTAGTTAACAGAAAAGAAAAATGTCTCGATCGCCTTTATCTTTGGCTATGGATACCTATAGATTTTTTAATTGCCAAATAAAATTTTATTAATTGTATTGCCAAATAAAATTTTATTAAGTTAATATTAAATACTAGCTGTGCACGCAGCTTCGCCTGCTTGGAATTGAGATAATTTGCCCCATATATACTCATCTGGATTGAATCTATCTCTTTGCTATCTGTATATATTTTTTTAAATAAATTTTACTTATTTAATTTTTTTTTTATACTTTTTAATTTTGGGGTGAAATTTTCATAAATGGTTTCTTAGTGGAAGCTTTCATCGTAAAAGGTATCTATTGTCAAAACTTCGTGTTTGTAGGTCCAGCAGTTTAGGTTCTGCTATGATGAATCGATCAGGTAAGCAATTGTAATGTAAGTAGATGTAATGCGTATTTAATAGTAACTTAAATATCCAAGGTAGTTTGATTTCTGAACATTGAACATAGAAAAACGATAACACCAACGGGGTAGAGCTTTCGTAACTGTCCAAAAGGTTTTGTTTCATTAACTTGTTAAATTTCTAAATTACTTCGTTTATCAGGTTGAGCTAGAAGTTTGCAAAGCATAATTTAGTTAGTACATATATTAGTAGATTTTTCTTCAGTAATTCAAAGGACCATTTTTTATCACTAATGATTCAACAGGGTTCTGTAGTATAAGTTTATATATTTAATGGCAAATTATTTGGATAGTCTAATAATTATACATCACTGGTGAATGAACGTCGCGAAATTCTTTTCGCGGTGTAATCTTTCTTGTCACTAAATAAAAATCAAATTATAATATTTTAAGACTTTGTTTATTTATTTTTATTGTCAATGTATTAGATAAGAGGGTAAAAGTACCCTCGATAATATGAAATAATAAATTCTGTAAGGGCGCGTGGCAGGATGCTGGTGACAAATGACGAGGCCGGCGCTCTGCGTGAAATTACAATTATCTCTTTGTGCTGGCCACAACCCTTTTCCTCATTATGCAAAGTTAAAACATTAATTGTCATTAATATATGTAATCATTATAATAACTTAATATAACATATTATAATCGCTATATAAAGATGTTCAGGTAATACACTATAGAGAATATCTGTAAAATCTATCACATTCTTTAACTTGTCTCTATGCTAAAACTAATATCGCTTTTGTATTTGATATCAATATAATCCCCTAAATTCTATTTATCCGTCTCGTCAATTTAAAGACTCAACGAGCCACCATGCGGGATTGCATTATGGCTTTTTTATTAGTTTTTTTTTTTCTATCCCTCGCATTGCAGTTTTTGTTGCGCATACGTCGCTATAGGTTAGATCGTGTATATTCGCCGTTCATGCTGGTATTATCATAATTAACTTTTATACTTTAATTTATTATTATAATAAACCTCATTTATTTTTAAATTTATTCCGATGCAAAATTTTAATTTAAATCAGTCCAGAAGTTTATTGGCCTCCGTTTGTTGGGTCGCTTGTGCAAATTGCTAAAGTAATTAACGTAAAGTCGACATCAAAGGTTATAACTGTTAAGTATTGACAATGGAGCATTTGCATTTGTATTTCCGGCGTAATAGCCAAATTATCGTGAATTTTAACGGTCGTGTGGTCGACCGACTCTGTTACGAAATGTACACGTGTAGGTAGGTTAACGCTGCAAAGTAATTAGCGTGATCATAACTGTACGATAATAGTTTTCAAAAAATAAACATTTTCATTATAATTGAATATTTTTTGAGCTTTGAGTTCTATGACCAGATATATTTATTACATATTTTTAAATGTTTTTAATAACTTTTCAAGTGTATACGTTTTGTTTATAATAAATATTCCCACATAATTATTTCACGATTAGTTGACAATAAGAATGCCAATTGATATTTCAAACCCTATTAAATCTATCAACGATATGCAAATGATCCCATACAATGCGTCAAGTGTACTCTACATTGGAGATGACGAGAGTCACTTTGACATTCGCTTGCATTGTTTCTGCTAAGGCATTTTATACTTATGCGAACAATGTCATTACGCGTGAGAAAATATTTTTTTACTAATTGTAGAGATGTAAAAAACTTTGTATATATGTAAAGGTATATTTCCAATAAAATTCTTAGTAAGTTTCTATTGATGTAATTAATTAATTATGTAAATAAATTTTCAAGTTAAAATATAATAAATAAATGTTTCCCTCTCAATTTAAAGTAAAAGTTACTTTTGCTCTAGTAAAAAAATATTTACCTACGCTGAGAGTACCTACATTATTCTTTTGAATTCTGCTTATATAAGAAACTAAGAGAAAAAGTTCAACATTTCTCATTAAGGAATAAGTTATTTGTTCGTGCTGTATGTACTCCTTTATAACATATTGTGGATTCTATTACAATAAATATTGCTTTGCAATAACTAATTTTTTTTAATTTCAATATTTATTTCCAGTGAATCGATTTTAGCCTTTCCATTTATTCATTAATATAATAATAATAGACATCAATCCTCGTGTCATCATTTTCCCCTATCATTTAATTATATTAGTTGTCCTTATAACAAAGATCGACATCTTCCATAGATGATAAAATTGTGAATTGTCTAAAATCAACTATGGGGCATCAATTTGGGGTAGTTTAATCAGATGTAATAAAAAAAATCAATATTTAATTAAATGATTAAAAATCTAAGGTTTATTTTTAAAAAGATATTGAATTATCATTAGAAGTTTGTATGTATCTAAATAACTTTAGTTTTCGAGTTTAAACAAATTGAACCCCTAAAAATAAGTGGTTTTACCCTCGAATTTTAGCGGAAACAACATTCTGTCTAACAAAAAATATTGCACACGCATCGTAATCTATTTTTGAGTGCATTTCGCGCTATTTTGGCGTTCCCTCCGTAGGCAATGTGTCAATGACCTCGTTTAACGTCGTTGTTCACGCACTTTTGGGAATTTTTAGGGCAACGCGCATACATAATACGGCAAAATATTTCGTTTCTATTTTTGTAAAATCTGATCAAAATAATCCTCATTTCGCTTTTTATTAATATGTTATTTTAATTTCATCAAGATATTTGAGCATCCCAGTTGATATAGTAAAAGTAAATATATCATATATATGAATATATAAATGAGACATAGGTATATGTAATTATCAGATCATACATTGGTCCATCGTTTTATATGTTTAATACCTAAACATAGTGATGATCAACGGCATCTCAATACTACTCTGATCGTACCAAAATTTTTCAAATGATTTTGGTAACTGCATTTTGTGTGTGAATACTGGTTGCAAACTTTCAATATTAGTGTTTGAGGGATCTACACACAATCAAGTTTTTATAAATTGAATTCGGTTTTATTTTTTGGGCTACGGACAAGGCGGCACGGCGTGGCTCGGCCGATGCTGTTGAGGCGTTCGCGACGCATACATTAACAGTTGATATGTGCTATGCGCGTGCGCACTCACGCACACATAGCGTGCTGCCCTCCTCAACGCGCTGCAATTCGTCGGGCGCGGTCCGTCCCGCGCCCTCTCGCCCGCACGCAATTGCACTGCACTCCGGAACGCTGCGCTGCGTGCGTAAAAAGCGCACGCAAGAGGTGAGGGGCGCGGCGCGGTGGCGGTTCGTGCGCCTTTAGCTACCAGACACATACTACAGTCATCGCTAGACGCTCGCAAGAGCACACCGCCCCCACACGGTGCAACCTTAGTTTTATATCTGCGAATCAATCCCGAACGTGCTAAGAACTTTTACAGTGTCAGTGCAAAACAATTGTAATGAATTAGATTAACTATCTAAATACTGATCAGCTGACGTGCTGGCGTTTGGATCTGTAGGAGGTAAATATGGTCTTTTTTTATTGAATATTTAAGTTCTAATAGAGATGCTACGAATTTCGTAGTAATCGTAGACGTAGACTAAGACATCGTAGCATAAAAGTTTTTCAAAAGTAGTTTCACTGATTACTATGCCGTGTTTACAGTTATAAGCAATTGATATGTTGAATTAAAATTGAGTTTATGCATGTTAAGGTAGTAAATTTAAAGGAATAGTAAAGTGACGAATTCCGCCGTAAATGCTTTCATCATTCCCCTAAGTTGGATCGTAACTGGTGAATAAAAGGTAAAAAGTCAATTTGATAGTGTGGAAGGGCTACGAAGCATAATATGTAGACGGGGAAGGGCGGTGCAGTCGGTCTGTCGTCTCAAAGCCAGTCGTACGCTAACAATCGGTCGTAGTGCTGCGCGTTCTGTTCGCGTCTGCACGTTACGTTGTGAACGCACGGATTATATTAATTCTACACTCACGCACAACTTTTCTACTATGTATCCTATATCTTTATACGATCACATACCGCCAGGTATATATATATATATTCTATTGATTATTAATTATATTATAATTTCATAATGTTTTTTCTTTGATTATATATTTTGTTTCTTATCTATTAAATTCAATTCAATAACAATGCATTGTCAATCAAATGTTCAAGAAATATTCATTATTGCTAAAAAGTTATTTATAGCTCCTGATATAGCTTATTATTATTTACAGTGTCATAAGTAAATTGTTATTACATATCTAACAATATTTTTTTTTAAGTGGCATATTGAATGTTTTTATCTTGATTTCATTTAATAATTGTTAAAAACATTAAAAAAGATAAATTTATTATACAGTTTAATATGAACTAATTAAATTTTTTCATTAAGGTAACTACTTAAAAAACTTTTTGTTTATTATTTTATTTATTTTATTAATTGCGACTGATTGATACATGCAATTTTTATATAATTATGGTGTTAACTTTAATTCTTATTAAATTAAAGTAATATAATTCGTATGTTTTTTTTTACTTAACATTAAATAAATTTTCTGTTTTTTTTTTCACAGAAGCGCAATTTAGAGAAATGGAGAGCAACGAAGGTCAGCAGACGTTCTGTCTGAAATGGAATCACCATAAGACAAATTTAGTGGAAATTTTGGAAGCACTAATAAAAGGTGAAACTTATGTTGATTGTACGCTGGTCGTAGATGAGCAAGTCACATTTAAAGCGCACCGAGTGGTTTTGGCCGCTAACTCTCCATACTTTCAATCTATACTAGCAGATGTCCCTATGGATCACTGTAGTATCCTTTTTCCCGGAGTGAAAGATTTCGAGATGCGAGCTCTCCTAGAATACATGTACACAGGAGAAGTGAATGTGACTCAGGCACACATACCTCGTATCATGAAAGTTGCTGAGCAACTCGAAGTGAAGGGTCTATTCGACATGACGGAGCTACGCCGACATCCTGGAAACACAGAGAGGACACTCCGGGTGTATCGCCCCCGCGAGTGGTACCCGCCGCTCCCTCCAGCGTATCTCCGCCTGCACCAGCTCCTCCTTCGCGTTGGCCACCTCCACCCGCTGCTCCAGTTCTGTCCGCTGCTTATGACTCTACTGACATGAATCCTTTAAAACGTAAGAAATTGTCTAGTATGTTAGCAACTCGTGATACACCAATTTTAAGGAACGTTCTCGCACAGACATCGCCTGTAGACTCATCTCAACCTATATCCTTAGTATGCCACCCTGTAAATCAGCAACCGGTACCACCTCGTCTCCATTCTAATGGTTCAGACCATGAACCCGAACGTCCGCCAAGTCCGCAACGCCCTTTTGATTATCGTCCTCGTCGACTATCCTCCAGAGCTTCGTCACCTCATTATCATCGATCAGATCGCTCAGAAGATGCTCACTCACCTTATACGGAACGTTCGTTTGAAGAAGAAACACCCCGTAATTTTCACCCCTCTCCCCCTCCACCAAATTTTCAACACGACGTTCGAGCAGGATTAGCACCGTACGTTCCACCACAACAAAAGCCCGAATGGAAACGTTATAAACAATACACTAGATCCGATATTCTATCCGCCATCGAATGCGTGAGAAATGGAATGAGCGCTTTGCAAGCGTCGCGCAAATATGGCGTTCCTTCACGTACATTATATGATAAAGTGAAGAAACTTGGCATTACAACTAGCCGACCAATGAGTCGCGGAGTTAAACGAGAACCCAATGGAGCCGCTTTTCCTTATGGCATAAGTGGAACTGGTGGAAATGAAGAAGGAAATCCTACCACACCACTTATCGATCCATCATTTTTACAACAAGCATTAGAAGGAGCCACCCGAGACGGAGGTCGCGAAGCTTTGCATGCGATGGCGCTAGCAGCTGCAGCTCATGCGGCTTTAGCTCCACGTACGCCACCTCGATCACCACCGCATTCGCCACGAACACCACCTCCAGACGAAGATCACGTGGAAGACCTTTTCTGTGTCTCGACGCCGTGACACCGATCCTCCAGGAGTGATCGTGCCACCGCGTAATTTTGCACTCGACTGCGGTAGTGAGAGAGATTGAACTGTTCGTAACTATTGGAAGCGAACATTTTAGAAGACTGACTTAGGCGTACAAAGCTAGAAGTAAGACGTAATTGGTAGGCTAGTGGTAGGACGCGCCGCGCGCGCACGCCACACTGACCGGGCGCACCGGCCGGGCTATTGCAATGGGCCCCGCGGCCACTTTCATTCTACCTCTGTTTCTTCTCTATTTATTTCAAAGCGCCATTGAAGCCTGACAACGAAATAAAATTTCCGTTAGAAGGTACATGGTGCCTTATTTGTGATTTTATTTTTGTTCATTACTTCTTTGGTTTTTATGTTTTATACATTTACGTCTTTGTTAATGAATAGCAAAATAAGTTAGCTTTAACTAGAATATAATGTTGTCTCAGTTGGACCAGTAATTTGGTAGGGCCGAAGGGCAGGAAGGCAGTGCCGGCCACGCCGCCGTGCCTCGAGCGGGTTCGCCTAGACGAGTTATTGTGCAATTTGTTGTCCGCGACTGTGATGTTTATAGACTGAAACGCCGCTACTACCTCACGCTCGCTACAGCTCAACTCTAGTCCGCTGCGTCGCAATACATGCCATAATAAAGACAGTCACATTAGATTTCTAAGAAGGTCTATACAGATTAATAACTGTCAGTTGAAAAATACATGCGATGTTATCACTTCACCAAGGCTAGCGACGTATTATATACCTATACATACGTACCTTATGTACATTCTTTATGTTACGGGTTAAATAATTATATTTATTTGTTTTTAATATGCCATAAACGTTCATTGTTAATACATTTTTAGATATATACTGTCTGTCATCTGTCCTATTGAAATATGCACAAGCACGATGGTTCTTGTTAGAATTAAGTCATTTCAGCAAACCTTAGTTAAGAATGCTCAATGTTAAAATATGTTTTGTGGTAAAATAGAAAGTTTGTAGTAGCAACTGAATATTATTTACAAATAATACCTAGTTTATTTTTCTTATAACTTTGAAAATATAGGTTCAGATATTATACATGTTAACAATATAAACATAATTTTACTATGTACAGATTATCAATTATAATATTTTATTCTTAAACTAATTTTTACTAACATAATTGTATCACTGTTACGTATATTTTTAACATCTTCTCTGTAAAACTATATATATATGTAGCTAACATGTTAAATCCTGAAAGTAAAAGTAAAATATTTTAAAATAGTTTTATTATAACATTAAGTGGAGTTTATCATTACTTATTATTTTGTAATTGATTGGAAGACTGATTTGTTACTTTAGTCTAGTTTGAAAATGCCATAGATACAAAATATATGTAGTATTCGCATACGTAACGCTGTAATTAAGTTAAAATCACTATTGAGTGTGTTAAAAACTACACTTTGTAGGTGTCACTATTTTGTGCCTTTGTTTGTTGTAATAAAGACACGGTGTGTGTTTGTATTTTAGGACATTCCAGTAAGGGCAACTAATGCACGTTCGTGTTCTAGACCGCACTGACGTTGGGAATAAATGTTTGATATGTTATAATTCCATAAAACGTCCGTTACGTCGTATTTAATATTATATACGAAACTTTTTTGTTAATAAAAAATTGTGTTAAATTATTATAAATATTTCACTTCTGTGCCTATATTTGTATACTTAGTGCGTTGCTAATAAATATCTTTGTGCACTCTACATACGAAGGATTTGAATTAATTTACTTTATACATAAACAAATCGTTTTTAAGTTGTGAATGAAATATGTCGTATGTACTTTAATAATATCTAGTTGATATTGTGTCTATAGGTACACCTAAGTTATATATTAGATTGAGTTTGTTTATTTCGTCTCTACATGATTATTATAATAGGAACTCTATATTTACAAATAATATAATGTTATAAATATAAATAAAACGTTTAATATAGAATATATGATTTTATTATGCACATTGTGTTCAACTTTAAGGTACTTAATTTATCAAAACAAATTTACGATTTTTATTTTTCTGTTATACATGTTTCGAGAAGTTTCTTAAAAGTATCGAATTCTAATAATAGTTGTTTATAGAATTGATAACAATGGCAGTAGTGTTTTACTTCGTATTGATAGTAATATCTAGGTATACTTATATGAATAGGCAAATATAAAACAGTTTCAGACATTTTCTCCTTTTTTAACAAATTTAGTTTTTTTTTAAATAGTTTTTGGTGAGTTGTAGTGTTTAAAAAAATGTATTTTCAATTTTCAGTAACAATTATGAACAAACTTCGATTACAGATGAACACTATAATCAATATAAATGGTAGAAATCGACAAATATTAAAATGCTTACAAAAACGAGGAGTTATGTTATAATTTACTATATATGTAATAATGTTCACCCAATTTTTTCTTTGCATTGCTAATCTATTAAAATTTAAAGATTCAATTTAACATTTTTTAAATTTTTTATTTTATTAGAGTTTTTTATCATAAAAGTTGTAGTGTAGTAAAGCTGATAGCTAACGGCAACATTCCCGCAAAACGACAGTTTAAATATCCAATAATCTAATATAGGCTATAGGAATCTAATTTGAATTTAAACGAATTCTTCTTCTTAGATAATGGCAATCTGTGTACACACAATTTGTGCCAGTGTCATGTGGGTAAGATGTATTTTAAATCTTGTACCAAGCTCCAGCAAAACGGTGGCCCATCCTACTCGAACTTTCCATGGAGCTTTGTCGACACCTGAGAAAAAATGTTACACGTTATCTTCTATAATAAATATAAATTGAACATAATAACCAAACTATATCACACAAAACGTCACCAAGATTACAAGATATAGAGTCAAATACACAAGTTTAATGAATTAAAGAAAATAACTGCTACATAAAAGACTGAGATCCCACCAAAAACTCGATTAAAACGTTTTGTAATATTTTATTATTATTCTATAGCTATTATTCTGCTTAGTTGATATATATAAAACCCCTTCACTCTCGTAAATAAATTTATCTAGGTGCTATATTAAAATGACCAATTTTGAATTGAATCCATAAAAAGTTTCTATTTCTGAAGGTAAACTCGCGGTCGGAAAGGAAATCACATCCTTTGTGCTAAGCACAGTTTCTCAACCTTATTTTGCTACCCTACTTTGAGAATATGTTTTTTCCACGATACCTCATTTAATTTTTATTTTTTTGCCTTTTTTAAAATGTGTTTTTAATCTGCGTTATCTCAATATCTCAATGCTCTCTAATTTTCTCTGAGTTTTCTACTTGTACGTTGAGAACCTAGGTTCTAGCTAAAGTATAACAGCTCCATAAGTGTCTCTTTATTTTAGAAATACTGGCGGTGCTTTTTGGCAGTCCAACTTTGAAACTAGGTATTTAAACTTTTTACACGAGAATAAAAGTTCAGGACATATGAACCTAAAGACCATTAAAAAACGAACTTGATTTTACTTATATGTTGATAAACGTTTAACGTTTGCAAAATTAGTCAATTACAATATTCAAAAGCTTTGTAATAATAATTTCTAGATAACAATATTAAGTCGCATCGTAATTTAACATTAATCATTCATACATCAGGCTCGCCCCCTGTCACATCTGGGACGGAACTAAGCTCGGCGAAATGTGGGTGGTGTAGTTCGCTATTTCACCTCTGCCTAACCCTCCGGGGAAAACAGGCGTGAGCTTATGTTATGTTATGTCATACTTAATAATATTAGAATATTCTGTGTAAAAATCTGCTCGATCTTAATTTCACAATTGGAAAAAAGCGTTTCAGCAGTTTTTAATTACTTACGGATATAAAAAATGGTATTTTTTCTACTACTGTTTATTGACCATTATACATTTTTTTGGTTATATTTATTCCTTTATAAGGAACAGGCAAAGGTACCAAGACCATGCAGCAAAGTCGGATATTGTTTGACCATACATTTTTTTTTGTTTTTTTATTCCTTCTTAAAGAAAAGGCAAAGGCAAATAGACTAAGTAACTAAGTAGCCAAGTCAGACTTTAGGAACACTATTAATAAAAAATGGTGGTAACAGGTGGCCTTCTGTTACAAGTACAACGGTAATGATTGGAACATTTTAGAATTCACGCGCCGGTCATTATTTTCACTTCACTTGAGCATCATAACTATACTTTATCACATAAAATGCCACTAAAATTACAAAAGGTATAGTCAAATATTGGAAGATAACGAATTAAAAATAAGGACGACTACATGACGAACTAAAATCGCACCAAGCACCTCTGTCCATTGACAATATCCCAAAAAAATCCATTTTTTTTTCGAGAGCATTTGAAGCAAAAACACTGATATAAATTACGCCCGACCTGGCTCCATGATCTAGGTATCTTTGCCTTTCCATTAGAAACAAATAAAAAATCCGTGTTGAATGTTCATAAATTTTTGTCGGTATATTGATATACGAAGGTGGTTGGTGCGATTTTGATTTGCCATTTTCTCATATTTATTTTTAAATTATTAACTTGAAGTATTGTACTATATATTATGTAATTTTGGTGCTGGTCCACGAGAAATAGTTTGACTTTAGTGCCTAAGTGATGTATATTGTAAATAAAACACGGAATGTAATTCTGATAAGCAACAAAAAGTCCGTTTTAAAAAACAGCTGGCTGATAGAGTATTTGTTGAAAAGAGTTCTTAACGTCAGGCTTGACTTAACGTAAGATACCTTACCATTTTGCTCAGAAGTGGATATATGCCAACAAAAATGACTATGTTCATGATTTTTTTTTGTTCTTCATGATGTTATTGGAAACTGATAACCATTATTATTCATCTCTGCTGTGGTACCTATGTAAATAAGTACACAATTTTGATAATTGTATGTCAGTAGAATTGTATAGTCTACCTTCAAAAAAAGTTTTGCACAATGACAGTTATTTCTGAGGTGCCACGAAAACTTTATGTTCTAGGAAAATGAGCCACCCGTTTTGCTGGAGCTTAGAAACATTGACATAACATGTAAAAGGTAAGTACCACTTGACGCTGGCAGAATTGTGTTTGTAAATCGGAGTTTGCCATTAACCATAAAAAAGAATAAGACGACTGTTTTGCTCATATAATTTTACCACAACTCTCCAAGAAGTTTTAGTTGCGTTTCAGAATTTATATGCTGTCTTACTATTTCCAATACACTTCCTTTATGTTCAACTACATGTGTGTAGGCGTGGCTCCATCCACGTTTTAATATTCTTCACTTCGTAATATAGTCTTTACTAATAAATAAAATTGAAGTATCTATGTGTAATATAAAAAAAAACCAATGTATGTATGTACTAAATACATAATAAATTACCATAATCACCACGCTTGGCAGGCGGGTCGCGATCGCAGTTAAGTGTTTTGGTACCCAGAGGGTGTTGCTACCCATCCCCTGGTTCATATCCTTTTATCGCCTTTTACATAACCCATGGGAAGATATGGGGAAGACTATTCTTAGCCGGCACCACACGGCTTTGTCTGTCTATTTGTTCTGATTTTATTCACAATCTCATGAGTTTTGCAAGGTTGTTAAAATTACTAAGTAATTGATAATACCCCTAATATAAATATTAATATCTAACAGTTTTAAAATTGTTCTTTTAATTTACCACAGTTGCAAAAAGATGAAAACTAGACTAAATTCAATACTAACGAGGATCGTTGAGTTGACCTAAATACATTATATACATAATCGTTGAAATGCAGAGATAGAGACTTGAACATCATTTTTAGAAGTGTCTAAAAAGTGGGAATATCAATATAGATTTAATTTGTAAACACCGCGACACACGCACACTCCACATCAGTTCTTCGATGTAGAAGCACAACTGAAGTAAGCACTCATTTATAATATCCTCAGATTCTACTAGTGCTAGCTGGAGAGGTTGGTAGATGATGTATAGAGATCTATTTTATTCTAATAGATAATCAGATAAATACTTCTAGCTAAAGTTAAAATAGCAAACATATGATTCTGTGATACTTTTTACAAAAGACGTTTTTGACTTCATGCTCTCGCCCAGTGGCCACTTCATAATAGGTTCTTGACTTAAGTCAAGGTTGTCGTCAGATCTTGAAGAAAAAGAAGAAAAAAAGAAAAAATTAAATAAATATGTAATATTAATCTAAGATTGTTTTATAAAGAAATTTCCAAGTCAGATAGACATGATGCGAGAATAAACAGCGATACACTGTAACATCTTCAGTTCGGTCTTTTAATGCCATCTACATTTTTAATAAAGCAAATAACGTTTTTTCGTTATAATACTAGATGCCACTAAACTTACATTAAAAACAGTCACATAGGTACGAAGACAATATAATAATTAAAGTATTTTCTGAGAAAAAAAAAATCTTCTTCTTGGTTAATGCCAGTCTGCGATTCTGCCAACGTTTCTAAACTCCAAAAAAGAGCTAGAATTTTCCATGGGATTTTCGTCTTACTTCAGTTCGCATTATCATGTTTAATGCCCTTTACCAAATGCATATTAACCAATTTATATCGTATAAAACGCCACCAAATACACAATATAAGGACAACCACGAAACATAACATAACATAATCTCACGTCTGTTATCCCCGAAGGGTTAGGAAGAGATGTATTAACGAACTATACCACTCACATTTCGTCGAGCTTAGTTCCGTTCCAGATGTGACAGAGGGCAGCCTGTCACCATATCGGGCGTAAATCCTACAGTCCGAGATGATACTGAGTAGAAAAACCCAATATCACTTGACCCGACCCGGGGATCGAAACCGAGGCCTCAGAACGAAGTAATACAACTGCGCCACCGTGACAGTCAACCACGCAAGTTAATGTATTAAAAATAAGAACTACAACACGACAGACCAAAATACCGTCAAGAACTCCTTGACACTTACAATGGAATAGTGTTACCAGTTATACACATAAAATGTCAGAAATAAAAAATTTACTTTGGTCGGAGATCACAAATTCAAACTTTGTCAAACAAAGAAGGTATCATGTGATTAATAATTATATTATATAAAATGTATATTCAGTATATGTAAGTCCTTAAGAAATTAAAATTAACCTATAAATTAATTAAGTTTTTATTATACTGTATTGAATTGTATATTTCGAGCCATACTTTTATTAACAAATTAAAAAACAAAATTAATTTGAAATGAAAGAATGTGATCTGAAACAGAAATTAATGTCAAATCAAAGACTAGATATAATAATTTATCTCTGATCTTTTTAATTTAACGATTACTCGTGATGTTGCAAATTGAATAAATCTTGGTAAGAAATAGCTACATTACAGCTTATTCAACAGAATAGTATAGCCGTGTATCTGTACGTAAAACCTAAATAAGTTATTACATAGTTGTAGTTAATAGTTCTTACCAGAGATGTTATTACCTACCTGAGGTATCAATTATACGTACTCAAAACTCAAAAAGTATGTATGACGTAAAATCGCCTGACAATCGAGGTACGTGCTGATTGGTTGAAATTATCGTCAGATAAACGTCAAAAATAAAATGTCAAAAAACGTAAACAAGTGTTATTATTTCGCTAAATATATTTTATTTATAAAAAAATAACATTAAAGTCATAAAAAATATGGAACCAGAGGAACCTTTTATTAATTCAGACATATTTAATGTTCATGACATAGCCGAGATAGAAGGTAAGATGGAAAGAAATGGAAGATTTCTCTGATTTTCGATGAAGATAATCTCAACATAATGATCGATGAGTAATAATCATTTTATTATATTATAAAATACATTTTAGATTTTCTGAGTAGTTGTGACGGCGACTTCATGCAAACATTGGAGCAAGAGTTGGCGTTTGTTGACAATGTAAACGATACTTGCCTACTCAGTGTTGATACAAAATTTCGACCTGAAATTGCATCATCCCCTCAAGTTTCTCCAAGTTACGATACTAGCGGAAACCCGTTAGTATCCCAGTACACTCACAGGATAAAACAGAGTTCGCAACCACCTCTACGAGGCAAATCAAATTCCATACCTGGTCCATATCTGAGAGACAAAAACTTGAGTTCACGGAATGTAAATACATTTAACGAGCCACTACCTGATGTCACTCAACATGGTCGCAATCAAGTAGAAAAACCATCACCTATGATTTTTCAACAAGTAGTCCAAAGTCCTTTCTTTGTTAATCTTGGACCTAATGTGCAACAAGTACAGGAGAACAAACCATCCATTGTGCAGATTGATAGATTGACACAAGTGAATCCAAATAGTAATGTGAAACAGACAAATCAACCACTCTTACTACAGAATAATGCCAAAGGTGTACCATTAATTTTGAAGAGTGCAGATTCAAATTTTTCACCTGTTTTACTACAGTCAAATATAATAAATCCAGAAACACAAACATTGATGTACACCAGTGCACCTGTTCAAGGTATTATTTATTTAATAAATTATTTTCTCAATATTAATTTTCAAATTAACTAATAGATAGACTAAGACTGTTTATTGTATTATTTTTACTAAACATACTTTGTTGAAGCTCATGTTTAGCCTTTATATTAGTGAGGGCTATTTAAAATGGTATTTTATAGCCTAAATATTAAAATGTAAAATATCAGGGTGGCAGGAATTTAAAATTCAATTGAATTTAATACATATTGTAAAGTAATAAATTTCTGATTGGAGTAACTTTATAGTAATAGATTAGGAGGTACTTAGACTGTGACACACCATAATAATATATCACTACAGTGAACTATTCAACAATGTGCCTCTTAATCATCTTAAGTGTATGAACCTGATATGATTCTGAAGTGTCATTCTGTGCAAGACATGTATTAAAAAACTGCAAGACCTTAAAATAATACTACCCATTGTTACAAACATCTAAAATATTAAAATTTATGTGTTTACTTTATAATCTTTATTGTATCTATTTATTTAGTAATTGTTCTGATATTTATAAATTTGTTATTTTGTATATTTATTTATATGAAAGTCAAACTTATTTAATTTTTCAGGAACATCTCAAAACATAACAAATTCAAAGTCCACATCAGAGAATAGGCCAATTCACACATTTTTCACAAGTAACAACGGCCACACACTTTTTACTGGTATACCGGCAGTTGTTTTAGAAGGTGACAAAATAGCCTTAAATCCAGCTCCAAATATAGGTGCTCCTAAGGTAAAAGAGGTTAAACGAAGTGCCCACAATGCGATTGAAAGGCGTTACAGAACAAGTATCAATGACAGGATAGTGGAACTAAAAAATATGTTGGTGGGAGAAGAAGCTAAGGTAAAATAAAATTCATAAACATCCATATTATTTAATACTATTTTATAAATGAATATGAAACTAAACTTTTGATAGCGTATTTTCAACTTATTTTTCCTAGAAATAGTTTTTCAAGAAACAAATATTCAGTTTTTGTGTTCTATTTAAACACTAACAAGAATGGTGGTTAAAATATGCAATTGAGTGCAGTATAGTCAAACAGGAAGTAAAATATTTTTGAGTAAAGGTCAGGTAGTAAATATTTTTTTTGTATTGATCTATCTCATTTTCAAATTTAGAAACCTATTTTGCAGTTTTATTTTATTACAGACTAGCTGTGTGCTTGTGGTTGTGCTCGTGTTTATATGTAATTCACTGCTTTTTACTTTTTATCTGGAGTACTAAGGCAAAGAAAAAATATTTCTCATAAATTCAAGTACTTGCCTGTAAAACTGTGCATTAAATAGGATTTTGTTAAATTTTTTCAGACTTTTAATTTTTTTTAATGCGGGGCCCCCTAATTATTTTTGAAAATTTAAAACTACCCTAAGTTACCTGGAGTAACTTTACCTATTTACCAAAAAAATGTCCCATCAAAATCTGTCCAGCCATTCTGGAGGTTACCTGGAACACACAGACAGACAGACAAATATTTTAAATCTTGTATTTTTGGTATATGTATTGTGCAAACATTTATATCTGTTTAGTAAAAAAAAAAATTGACATTACAAACAAACTCTTCACTTTTATTTATGTGTATATAGACATATAATCTCTGGATTAGTGTATATTAAGCAACTGTATTTAATTTTTGTTTGGTATATAATAAAGTATATGCTTTGTGAATTGGCATAGTACATACTTTTTAGAGAGGAAAATATTGGGTTGAGCAGAAATCTTTAAGAATATCTAGTGTTTTGCATGAAGATACTATAAGGTATTAAAAGTCGATATATTATTTTTCAGCTTAATAAATCTGCAATATTAAGGAAAACCATTGAATATATTAAGTACCTACAGAAGCAAAATAGTAGATTGAAACAGGAGAATATAGCACTCAAGTTGGTTTGTCAGAAATCTGGTGTCAAAGAGCCAATATTTGATAGGGCTTACACACCACCACATAGTGACAGCTCATCACCATATCATTCTCCACATTCTATGGATAGTGATAGTCCATCATCACCAGAATATAAGGTATTTATGAATCTTTTTCTGTGTGAAGTATGCAAATCCGTTATGATTAAGTGGTAAAAATTTTAATGAAGCTTCTTCACTGGCCAATGAGAAACTCTGGTTTTCTTTTTTAAGTAAGATTAGTAACGTGTGTGAAGTATACGATTCTGCCAATGTCAAGTGGTTAAAATTTAAATGGAGGAGATTAGTAGTTGGATCTGTGAAAATTCTGTCTTTATTTTTCTGTCTTTTCCATGTTATTTTGTAACCTTTTAACAGTTATCTGTCCTACTACTTTGATGTGTATTTGTATTATTAAATTTGTCAAAAAAAAACATATTTAATGCATAAATTAATAATTACATATTTACAAAAAATATACATGTATATAACATAATGCTACTTAAACCTTCAAGGTTTGCCTGAACCACTTACAATAAAAATTCGGGTACAAATAGATAAGTTAATTAGGATAATTACAAACAGGATAAGTAAAATTTGTTTAACTAAAGTTAGCAATTTTTTTTATTGACCTTGTTGAATATGAAGTTAGGTAAATAATTTAATAGTTAAGGAATTAAGCAAGTAGTTGTTCGTTTACCGTAACAATTATTCACTGAGTGGGGAGTTAACGTATTAAAATCATAGTTAAAAGTTATATTGTATGGTTTAAAATAATTCTCTTTGATTGTTAAACTACAAAATTATTTCAGGTTGAAGAAAAATATTCAAAAATCGTCATGGGCATGGGTGATCATTCTCGTTTGGCCCTGTGTGCTTTTTTATGGTAGGACTCATCGCTTTCAATCCATTCAGCTCGTTCTTTGGAAATTCGGTTTTAGAATCCTCCCCACTTGATTTCTCAACGAAATTTGATCAAAGAAAGATTTTATCAAGCGATGATATAGGTAAGTATAGGTTATACTTTTGTATGGCTTTCAGCATCGATATGGAAATGTTTGAATCGAGAGGAAATTTGAAATTTGTAGTGATGATGGTTCAGTGGGTGATGTGGTTGGATATAGCATCAATGGATGCGAGTTCAAATGTATACAGACTCAGATTCCAGTGACTGATATTATACATGTGAAAAATTATTTACTTTTTGACCAAATTAAAATTTCTAACACATCAGCTCACTATTATTTGTTAGAATTTAGTTTTAATGTGTCGAGTACCCATAAAAATACTCAACAATGAAAAGCTGGCGTAAACGCCAGGTAAGTGCTCAAGGGGTTAATAGTGTTTTAATAAAAAACTGATTTCTTTTTCATCATACTTTCAGATCAAACCGGTTCCATTTGGGGGATTTGGATGTTTAACACTTTCTTTATATATATTATAAATTTTCTGTTAATCGGAGGTTGTCTGATAAAATTGTTGGTTTACGGTGATTCAGTCCCTAAATCACAGTCCAAAGAAGCTGGAATATTCTATAAACATAAGCAGCAAGCCGATAATTATTTAAGAAAGGTAAAAAATAATATAATTCCCTTTTTTTTTTAACTTAGTTTTTGTGTTGGCCTTATTTAGTGAAATGGCGGCCTCTTGTTATTATAACAGTTTCCTAGTAGTTTTATGACATCTCAGAATTTTGAAACAGATTACGTAAAATATGATTAATATTACATAATGTTATTATTTTAATTTTACACGTAATAGGATCAGTGCTTTGGCCACAATCTCAGCTGATGTTAAGTGACGATGTGGTCCAAGATGGTAAACACACTATACCTAGAGGTCTTGTTCTAAAGTGATGCTGGCGGAACACACCTATTGATATTTAGCGAAAGGTTTTCAAACTTGAGGGTGGTAGCTACCTACCTACATATCCAACCACCATGCTATGGGTTTCCTCACGATGTTTTCCTTCACCGAAAGCTCAGGCCGATTTTAGAGTGGGATAGATGGGGGATCTAACTTGCGTCGATTGACGCGAAATCCGGCCGTACTACCCACTGAGCCATCATCACTTAAATATTATCGCATTAATATAATTACTGCAGTGTATTTAATTATAAACAAGAACTACCACATGCCAAATGAAATTCGTGAATAAATTCAACTGCTTTCATACCCTTTTATAAACAAATGTAGGAATCTTGTCCTTACTATTATTACAAATGCGAAAGTAACTCTGTCTGTCTGTCGCGCTTTCACGCCAAAACCTGAATCGATTTAAATGAAATTTAGTACACAGATATTCTAGAGCCTGAGAAAGGACATAGGTTACCTTTTAATGTTAAAACAGGGTTGTAAGGGGTTGAAAGGGGGGATGAAAAGTTGTATGGAAATATCATAATTTTTGAAGCTAGAAGTTTGAAACTAATTTTTTGGGCTGTTGATTCGATATAAATAAATATGACATTCACAGTTTGTAGTAGTTTTACCATCAAGGGTGTGAAATAACAATAGGGAATAGGGGATGAAAGTTTGTATGGAAATATGTAAGGAGCACGTTGTGGTGCGGTGCGGTGTTGGTGGGGGAATATACCTAAGTGTGCTTACACGAACGGGCAGACAAAAAATGTAGTTTATAAAAATGTACTTAAATAAACTCATATTAATATAATGAAGTAGTTATACCTATGTGTCTTATTTGTAAAATAATTAACCTAAATAATTAAAAATACTACCCAAAGACACTAATCCACGCGGACGAGGTCGCAGGCACAGCTAGTTTACAATAAGGGTAAATCTGTTTTTACTGATCAAAATTGCATGCCATATAATATAATTGCATATTATTACATGACACTTCTATACTTGTATTGTTTTAATTATAAAGTATTCTGATCAGGTAGTTAATTGATATTTTATTACTAGAGACTAAATCTATACTAATAAATAAGTAAATAAATAAGTAAATAAAAATGAAGTGTCTATTTGTAATGTACTTTTTTTTACTCAATAGTTATGAATGTATAATATGTACAATACCAAAAATACTGTCTTTTTGTCTGTTTGTTTGTTCCGGGTAATTTCTGGAACGCCTGAACCGATTTTGACGGGACTTTTTTGGTAGATTGCTGAAGTTACTCCGTGTAACTTGGGTACTTTTGTTTTTCGAAAATAATTAGGCTTTCATGTAAATAAAAAAAAAATAAAAAAAAATAAAATTTACAAATATTCTTTTTTTAGAAAATAATTAGGGTTCCGTATAAAATAATTAAAAACAATATTACGCTTTAAAAATATATAAAGGGTGGGTGCAGCCACGGACACAGCTAATCCATACTAATATTATAAAGCGAAAGATTTTTTTTTGTATGTAACGAATAAACTTAAAAACTACTGGACCGATTTGGATAACATTTGGTATGGAGATAGTTTTTATTCTAAAATCTCACGGGAACGGGAACTACGCAGGTAAAACCGCGGAGAGCAGTTACTAAACTATATGAAAATGTACATGAGTAGTGGTCGGAGCGCCAATAGAAGTAAAAAACGTTTTTGTAAATGTTAGATAATATTGTCACTTCTATCGGCGGTCCCTATGGCTGCCTAATTTTTTTTTTCCTTTTTCTCGTTATCTGATATCTATTAATAATAATTTGTCTTATAGACGTAAATTAAAGATTGGCAAAGCAGTTTCACTTCTGACATGTGTACATATATTTTTTTTAATGATCATCTTAATGGTTCAATGACTTAATGATAAAAATTCATCATTAAGCATCCATATTATAATATTTCAGGGTGACCATACGAACGCGCAATTAGAATTTCATCGGTCTCTAGGGGTCTGTGGTAAAAGTGTTCAATCCGGTGGTCTAGGTCAAGCGAAGTATTCAGCTTTAATTTCGGCAATACTGAGGCAAATACTCCAGAGACTTCCGTTTGGATCGTTCTTGGCTCGACGCGCTGGTGATTTGTGGAGCGATAGGTATTTAAAAAAAAATTCACAACATTTTGGTGTATGAAGTGTTCATAAATATGATCTCCGTTTGTGGTCGAGTCAACAAGTTGAAAAAACGTGTTAAATAGAAATAAAGCTCCTAAAAATATGTGCGATGGCTCATTCGATTCGGAATGACGTCTAGAAAAATGTTTTTTAAGGGTTTATTAGCACATAAAAAAATAAAACAAGATAAAAAAGGTATTTCGTTTTTTGTACGTAATTCTTATTCTTCTTATTTTCTTATGGATTCATATGCATGGTTCTTAGTTAATGTAGGAACCTACAAATGGCGTTGTATTTGAATTTATATAAATGGTTGTACACTGTTTACATATTCACTTTCAAATGATTATACCAAATTTTTATAAGTTTTTAAAGAAGTTCCTGAAGATATATTACCCTTGGATTTTGCTACAAGTGAAATAAGGCCAAATAGTCAAATAACCAATTATATGAGTCGTAATCAAAAATGTCTATCAACACTTCAACTCATTTTTGGCGAAGTGGACAAAATGTTTTTTTCTCTCTCTAAAGTATATTAGTGATGATTGACGTATAAACTATTTTAATCCATAGGTAGATCACTTATATGTATGTCAATATGATGTTAGTAGCACAAAGTTAATAAACCTATATTAAGGTTTTTCTTGCTGACGATTGTAGATAACTAAATAGATAGCCTATGATTCTAAAAGACTCATATAAGAAACGTTTTTTTTTTATTCTTCATAATTAAGTGGTTTCTCTTATCATGGAACAGCCCTGCGCGACGAGCTACGAGACACTGGGCAGCCGAAGTGTCTAGTGTCTCACATCGGCTGGCACAGTTAGAAATCATATCGAGTCAGAGCGGGCGAGGAGTGCAAGTTCTCCTCGCACTTCAGGCTGTCAATTTAGCCGAAGTGTCTAACAACAGGCAACTACTTATGGACACTTACGTCACCGCTGCGTTGGTTTTTAAAGACTGTATACCGAAAATTGGAAACTGGCTTTGCGGGTAAGTTTAGAGTTTTGCAGTAAATTGAGACTGAAATATTTTTAACCCTTCTTAGTTAATAGCAAACTGTGCACACACAATTTGTGCCAATGTTATGTGCATAAGATGTATTTTCAATCTTACATCAGCGTTACCAAGCTCCATCAAAATGGTGGCCTATTCTGCTTGAACTTTCCACAGAGTTTTGTCGGCACCTTAGAATACATGCTAAGTGTTATCTTCTAAAATAAACTTAACCCGTTGAGCACTAATCTGGCGTATACGCCAGCTTTCCATTGTCTTAGTAAACGACATATTAACTTGAACACAATAACTAAACTTCATCACACAAAACGCCACCAAGATTATATGATATAGAGTCAAATACACAAGTTTAATTAATTACAGAAAATAACTGCTACACGTCAGACTGTGATCCCGCCAAAAAACTCAATTTTTTAACCCGTTATCATTTTTTTTGTATCATATAAGCACAAGAGTTTGACCAAAACCAACTTGATGTTAGGTTTGGTCTAAGTTCAGCGGCTCTTAAGTTGTATTCATCTAAAAAAAGGATATTTTTTCGATACAATGTATCGTACCGTTATATCGATACTTAGCTATATATCAAAAACAAATTTATCGATATTTTATA
This sequence comes from Samia ricini, assembly GCA_014132275.2. Classification (NCBI taxonomy): domain Eukaryota; kingdom Metazoa; phylum Arthropoda; class Insecta; order Lepidoptera; family Saturniidae; genus Samia; species Samia ricini. Next base: position 23,349,535 of record AP028159.1, on the reverse strand, counting down.
TATTTTTTATAGTCAACTCTTCAGTCCAAAACGAATATAAATTTTATAATTACCTATTATTGAAATATAACATATTTACAAGAAGAATTTGTACAATTCACACGAAATTATTCTGTTTTTTTTTAGTTGGCAGAACAGATGAATTGTTTTTAAAAAAACTGTATTTTCGGTATTCACGCTCGGGTGTGCAAGGTTACCATCGAAAAATAAAGTTGAAATAATGTTTTTAATTTTGGTCGATATATTATACATCGATTGAATTATATCGATATATCAAATTATTTGATAATATCGTGTTGATTCGATATGTCGAGAGTAAGTCTCGATATTTGAATGAATATATCGATATATATCGAACACTCTAAGAGTAGTCTGAAGTGATTCTCCTGAAACATATATAGGGGTGCTTGGTGGCAGGTTTTCGAATTTGAAGGTAGGTAGGTGATCATTACGACATGTTTCACCGCCATGCTATGGTTTCATTACGATGATTACCTTCACCGACAGCTCAAGTTATTTTGTGGGATAAAATATGTGGATTTAATCCTTCAGGGCCAAACGCAAGCTTAATTTTTGTAATTTTTTTACCTCCTCTTATCTGTAATATTAATCACACCTCTGATCTAGCAACATAACTTAGCACTTCTAGGCTTAGTGTAACTTCAGATAAAGTAAAATTGTGGTCAAAACGCTGCAAGCTGGAGTTGGAAATTTGCCTAATGCAATTATTGTAGTTTTTATTATTGACATCTATTATTAAAAACAAAAAGAGGTCGACTGTCAAATAGCAATTGGTTGATCGCGTCTGATGTTCCGTGTTAGTTATTGATATATAATATATTACAACTAGTTTCTTAATTGTCACTTTCGTTTCAAAATACGTCGAGGTACACTGCTCCCATAAAAATCGAGTGATCCATTTGGTTCTTGTCTACCCATCTAATAGTCGTATGTAAAGAATATGCATGTTCTATTTGTGTGTGTGGGTATTGTACGTATGTGCGTAGGTAGCTATTTCTATAGCTACACACATTTATACACAGTTGTGGAAGATATCTCTCAGATACCATTAACGATTACGGTGGAATTTCGGGTGGCATTAAAAATCTTCGAAATGGCACTCTAGTTTCAGTATATTACTTTACTTCATGCCATAGATTCTCAATGGTGGTCGATAACGCTCCCTTGTGGGCAGATAAAAAAGGCAAAAAAGTTAAGAGGGGGAGGAGAGTGACTTCTACAAAAAAAAAAAAACAACATATTCTCAAAGTGGACGGTGTGAAAAATAAGGTCGAGAAACTGTGTTCGTGTGCCTATCAGGTACTATTTACGCGTGTGCCGGTGCATGAGTACGGATTCGTGTGCGGATTGGCCGGGGCGTGTGCGCTGGGTGGGCAGCGACCGGGGCCAGAAGTTCCTTAGAACTCGACACTGGACTTACGATCGTACTCACGCTGCGGCTACATTGTTCGCTCGTTACCTGATCCCGCGGATCCGCTCGCTTACGCTATGAGAGTGAGTTACATTTTTTTTTTTCGTAACAATTCTATCGGTATCATTTGGATAAGTAATACTTTCAATCTTGTGTCAATTCTTCTAAGCTCCAGTAAAACGGTGACTAGAATCTTTCTAGAACTTTCTATGAAGTTCTCGTGACATCTCAGAATAACCGTTTCGCATTATTATTTCCAATACATTCCAAAATTACATAGTAATGAGTCAAAAGTTTAAAGTTAATGAATTAAAGATCTAATAAAAAAAAAAAAAAATTTTTGTCGATTATAAGAATAAAGTACACCGTAAACTCTATATAGCGACATTAAAAGGAGTGAGCATTTTTTGTTCGTTAGGGGTCGTTAAATTGTTATGTAAGCGTCAATAGGGGGTTTATGCTTTGCTAATTTTTGATCACATGGAGGAGAGGAGGTTTAAATTACTTAAGGAATATTTACAAATTCTATTACGGTTTCATTTATTATGGCAATACTTATGTAATAATGGAAGAAGGATAAGAGCTTTGCTTAAAATTGATGACAAGGGGAGGGGAGTCAAAAATAACGAAAATTTTCGTTACGCAATACTTGAACAGTCCTTTATTGAGAGTTGTCTTTAAATGGAGAGAAGAATGAGTCATGCAATTTAGGCGTATTTGGGAGTGTTTCGTTAAATCGAGTGTCGTTAAATGGGGTTTTTACACACGGTTTCTTCAGGCTTACCATATGGAGTTGTTGCAAAAGAGTCTCCTGATGTTATTATGCGCTGACGAACGCAGTAACACTCGCGATGTTCTTGACCTTATCAAACTGATAACTGATGATGTGTCCACCGAGGCTCCCTCATCACACCGGTAAGTTAATATTTATTTATTTATTTCAATCACCAACAAGGTATACAATGTGTTTAGCTTAAATCTATAACCTTAAATGTAACCTTAATTGCAGTTGAGTACGGCATTATTTATTTATGCAAAAATTATTTATGCGACGATGAACTTCAGTTTTTTTTGTAGATCTAATCTGGTCTAATCTAATCTAATATGTTATAAAAAATATGAAATATGAAATAAAAAAAAAAAACAAACCAAAATTAAACTAAAACTAAAATATAGAAATAATGTTTTAAAAAGTTAATATTTATTTAATTGTTTATCGATAGAATAGACGAAATAACGAGAAACAACTCGGTGTATTCTATGTTATTACTAGGTTTGTGCCCGCGGTTTTGTCCGCGTTTCATATATTCTTCACTGCGTTTTAATGTTTTTTATTTTTATATACGGAACCCCTGAATACTTTCGAAAATTAAAAGTACTCTAAGTTACCCGGAATAACTTTAGCTATCTCTAAAAAAAGACCCTTCAAAATCCGTCCAGCTTTTTCGGACATTACCGGCATCAAAAACAAACAGACAGACAGACAAAAATTTTAAAAATTGTATTTTTGTATATTTTGACATTACAAATGGACACTACAATTTTATTTATTCGTATACTAAGCTAGCTGTGTAACTACTGCTAGTTTGTTAATAAAAAAAATGAATGGGAACACCGTGTGGTGCCGGCTAAGAATAGTACCACCCCATATATATATATTTTTTTGGGACTCGTCATCTTGTCCAGATGTAGCATTGATTGATAGTATTGTTTAGTTTCAAATGGAGCCGATTTCGAAATGAAATTCCGTTTTTTTTTTTCTGTGGTTTATATCTAGAATTAGTTCCACAGAGCTTCAGTTCTAAAAACATTATTCCACGTTAGTCTTTTCTTTTGAGCCTTTACTGTGACTGCGTTCCGAATATCTTTTTGAGTAGTAAACGGAGAGTTTTTTTTTTGGGTTTCATATAGATTTTACAGTCGTAGACATGGAAATCTTGTTTTTTTTTTTTTGGCAAAAGTGAATGTTGATTTTAGACGATTCATATGTAATACAGGTTGTTGGGATCCGGTGATAGAGTGGTGGGCGAATATTGTCGGTGTCGCAGCTACTTGGCTGTTGGCCGATACTAATAAATCTATAGAAATCGGAGATCGACTGAATATGCTTCCAGAACCGTTGAATAGCTGCGAAGATCCATTGCCTGGGTATGGGCCTTATTATTAAATTTAGACAAGCTAGATCTAGTGAATGATCGTCATAATTTTAATATTAGAAGTAAAGACAAGTTGGCCGGAACCACGCTTTAGGTTAAGTAAGTGTAATAAAAGCTTTATAGGTAACGGTATTCGGTTTTACAATAAGATCCTAAGTAACATTACCGATTTACCTGACAATAAGTTCAAGTATTATGTCAAGCAAGTTTTAATCTCAAAAGGTTATTAAAGGTGTAATAACAAGGTGGATCATTACGTGAACGATAGTGATGTCTGGAATTAACCCACATCTCTGTGCGCACCCGCTAACATTATTAAGACTATGATTTGTATAGTTTTATATATGACAAAAAAAATTATATTTATAAAAAAAAAAGAACCAGATCGAGTTTCTTGCCGGCTCTTCTCGACTGGGTTGTTTTCCGAAGCGGTGGTAGTGTTTTAGACGTTCATAAGCGCCTTCTTAGGGCCTAAATTAAATAAATAAATTTTGATTTGATTTGATTATTATATTTCTTTGAGATTTTATAGGCTTCTCTTTTTCTATAGGCTGCTGTAAAAATCGCTCATCATTTAGAATATTTTTACCTATATATAAAACGAAAGAGAAGTCCTCTTTAATAAGACCCCTTTAAGAAAATAAAACATTTTTCTCACTTCATAACCTATATTTCTTCATCTAATGTAATATTAGGTTAATAAATCACGCAGACGAAGTCGCGGACATCCCTTATTTTTATAATAATAGGAAATGCAAAAAAATGTTGATCGTCATCAGATTCTTGGTAGATGAGAAACATCAAAATTGATGTTAAAATTTACATTTAATAAAAACCGATTAAGAAGTATGGAGTATAATAAAATAAATAATTAAAAAAAGACATATCAAGTATATGTACATATATGACAAGTATATAGTGTAGGTACATATGGTAGACGAGAGTGATGGCATGACGCCAAAAGAAAGCATCCTACCGTTTGCCGTCACGCCATACGAGTCGTGTCGAGTCGAGTACAAAAAAAAAAAAAAAAAAACAATAATGTAACTCAGTATACCATAAATTTGCCTATGAAAGTAATTATTTGGCAAGCGCTAAGAAAATTTAAATATTGATTGATCTTTCTATGCGCACCCGTGCGAAGCCGGGACGGTTCACTAGTGTTCTTTAAAAAAAAACAATCCAATAAAAATTATTGATAATTCAAGACTGGCGCTTGAATCGTAAACGTTTTCCTTTACTATATAAAATCATACAGTATTAGGGTGAGTGACTGGAGCTTATAATATATTCAAAACATATTTATTAAAAAAAAGAGTTATATTTAATAAAATTTGACACGTACATATATTGCAAGAAAACGATTCAATTCAAAATATAAAGTATGATATTAATTAATAATGCAATAACATAAACAGTATTCACACACTCGTCACAACGCTTCGCTTAGAACAATATCTAATAGTGTTGTGTTTATAAAACAAAGCGGTACGATGTTGCATAGTTTGATATTATTAATAATATCTATTGTGTCTATTTGTATAAATAAACATTGATTATGTTATAATATAATGTTGTTGCTATATATTGTATTATCTATATAATAGAGCATTGCATATGGCGTACAAAAGCCGTCGGGGCCTGTTGAGCCTTGCTCAGTGTCGCGATGAGACTTCGCTGGAGAGAGAACGTCGGAAACTATACTCAAGGTATGTTTTAAAGTTAATTGTTGAATCGAAATCTTCTTTCGCGGCATTGAACGATTCTAGCTATGGGAAACTTATATACGTCAGCCGTCAACATGCTACAGTATGTTCAAGAATAAGATGGCGTTTGAATGGTGGCACTTTTGTGGGTTGCCACATTAGAAATATTTTCCCATAAATCAATATTTTACATTTACGTAAAAATTTTTTTTATTTTAAATATTTTTTTTGATAAATAAAAGCGTGTTGAAACATGAAGAGCAGACAGACGAGCGACAGATGTGAAAACTTGATAATTTAGAAAAAACTGTTTTTTTTGTAATGTGGTAAGCGATGATGGCGTAGTGGGTTGTGGCCGGATTCCGCGTCAATCGACGCCGATTCGATCCCACTTATCCGACTCTAAAATTGGCCTGAGCTTTCGGTGAAAGAAAACATCGTGAGGAAATCATCGCATCTTCTAATGATGCCTGCCTGGGTAGCTACCACCCTCAAGTTTGAAAACCTGTCGCCAAATACCAATAGGTGTGTTCCGGCAGCGTCACTTGAGAACCAGTGCCTCTAGGCCTAGTGTGTTTACCATCCTGGACCACATCGTCACTTAACAATCTGGTGAGATTGTGGTCAAAGCACTGAGCCTATATCGTGTAAAAAAAAAAGTATATCAATTATAAGATGGCGCTTAAATGGCGGCACTTCTGTGTTGCCACATTTTAAATATTTTCCCTTTAAATGGTTGTTTTAAATTTTGAAATTTATTTTACTTTTATATTATTTTAGATTTTTTGTCGAGCTACATAATTCACGTGCTGTGTTGTTATTTTTTTTTATCGTTTACGCAAAAACTGCGCTAAACGTAACTTTCGAAATATATACTGACTGCCTTACTTTTATGTTTCAATAAATATTTAGCGATTTCATTTCCCAAAGTGCGTTTCATCTGTATGCGCCAGCACTTAAACGCCATCTTATACTTGAAATACTGTAGCATGTTGACGACTGACGTTATAGCATTAGTAACGCAAATCTACAAGTCTTTCCCGCACCGAGAATCGAGATGTTATCACTCAAAGACTATAATTATGAAATTATACCGCTTTTATAATAATAAATAGGTTTGTGACATCGCCGGAGTCAGGTTAGCGGATTCATTGGCCTACTACTGTTGTAGGAAACCGACACAGCTTATGTTGGTAAGTTGTTTTCATTTCGTGTAGAAATATTAAATATTTTTTATTATTATTCTGTTATGTTGGTATTTGATGTGTTTTTGAAGTTATACTTCTTTTGACGCGTTAGGGAAAAATAATGAGAATAAATTTTTACGTTGCACGCGCAACCGTCACAAAAAACCGACACCCGGAAGTTAGCTAGTCAACACACGATGCGCGTGCACACTGACACCCTGAAGTTAGCTAGTCAACACGTGCGCGCGCACACCGTCACGAAAAACCAACACCCTGAAGTTAGCTACACAACACACGATGCGCGCGCACCATCACGAAAAAACGACACCCTGAACTTAGCTGTCAACGTTTTAGTTTTTTTTCTATTATTACGTCAAAGAAGCATAACTTCTTACGTGCGTACATAAGTACACACACACTTTTTTTAATTTATTTCGCAGCGTTTTGTTTATGAAGCTTATTTGTGAAAACTATTACGGGAGTGCATTGTAGTTGCATTGCACTAGTTCCCTTGTATTGTGCAATATTACTACAAAGCAATTCTCGAATTAGTTGCTCTCGTCGCATGGAGGAATTAATCTTTTATTTGCTCATAAATAAAGTCGTAATTTAATTAGAATATTTTTAATTATATTTTATTTTTATTTATACATATTTAATTTATTTCCATTTAGTTGTACTTTCGAACTCCTATTTACAATAAATAGGGAGTAAATTATATTTTGATTTTTGAGATATTACACTGCTTAAAACGTTGTTTGATTAGAATGACGGCTGTCAAAATTATTTTTTTAGTAGTAGCGTTAAAAACAATTTATTAGATAATTAAAACTACATACATATACAATCAGTACTTTATTGTAGGGTGTAATATAAAAGTGGGAACATCCTACATTGACAATATTGACATATACATATGTGACTTATAAATCGTAAAATACAAAAAGAATGAAAACGCCGTTATTGTTATTATCTATTGGTCAAAACGACGTAAGAATATTTATATTTCTGTATGCCATCAATAATAAAGTATGACGATAACTTACTTGGAGTTTACTGCGAAAATATTCAAAACTTCAAAGCATGTAATCTCGATGACAGCTGTCATTCGGTTATTTTTATTCATAATATTACTAGAGTGTACTTAATTCAGGCTTGTTGTAGTTGCTTCGTTTTGAATGGTTAGATCATGACTTTATAAAATATTATTATAATTGTGTTCTTATTAATATCATAGTTTTCATTCATTCATCATATCATTATTCATTCATACATTTTAAAAATCTGCATGAATACATGAGTCATAGAGAATCAAAAGTGGCTATCTACACTTCAACTCATTTTCGGCAAAATGGAAAAAAAAATGTTTTTGAAGTGAAAACTTGTTTAGCATTGTTGTGATTTGAATGTCGATGAAACGATAAAACGACAATACGTGTTTGTGCGCGCATCCGTAGTACAAAGCTTGGGAAAAGGCATCACAACAACCGTGGTGTTTTGTATACGTGTGTGTATTATACTTTTTTTGAAAAGGTTTCACTTCTACCACGTGTGAACTGCACACATTGTTTTTTTTTCTAAACTATAGTAGAGATGATTGATGTATAAGCTGTATTTTAATCTATTGGTAGTTCACTTATATATGGCAACATGAAGTTAGTAGCACAAAGTTTAAAAATAAACCAATATTAACGTTTTTTTGCTGGCGATTGTAGATAGCCACCTATGATTCTATACGACTTAGTCATGTTCTATAGGAATATATTGCGTTATTTTCGATTAATATTGTTTTCAGTCTTTTTTTTACGGGAGTATATATTTTTTTTATATTGTGGGACAGCATTCAAGCTTGATTATTCAGTGTATTAATATTCGTAGTTAATGCAAGTGCTGTGCTGCGATTGGTTGTTAGAAGTGCGTGCTGGCGTCTGGGAAGCACTAGCTGGTGCATCTTCGAAACCAGCACCGCACACTCAGCTGAGGGGTTTCCAACGTGACTTACATTCGCTCAGAAGGCTCTCGCAGACCTTACCGGTATGTCACTCATTTACTTCTACCGTCGATGATGATGATGAAGCGATGGTGGCGCAGTGGATAGTGCGGCCGGATTCCGCGTCAATCGACGCGGGTTCGATTCCCACCTATCCGACTCTAAAATCGGCCTGAGCTTTCGGTGAAGGAAAACATCGTGAGGAAACCATAGCATGGTGGTAGGGGATGTCCGCCTGGGTAGCTACCACCCTCAAGTTTGAAAACCTGTCGCCAAATAACAATAGGTTTGTTCCGGCAGCTTCACATGTGAACCAATACCTCTAGGCTTAGTGTGTTTACCATCCTGGACCACATCGTCACTTAACATCAGATGAGATTGTGGACGAAGCATTGAGCCTATATCGTGTAAAAAAAAACAATGTCATTACTAAACTACATTTAGTTGCTGCTGGGCCTCTTTCGTTTTCTCTTAACCAGGCGGTGAAAATTTTGGCTAATAAAAAAAAAATTCAACATCTTGAGGTGGCCCAGTTCACTGATTTGGATTTTTTTTGTTTTTAATAAATAGATATGAATGTATATGATACATATACCAAAAATACAATTTTTAAAAATATTGTCTGTCTGTTTGTTCAGGGTACTCTCCGGAACGGCTGGACGGATTTTGACAGGAATTTTTTTGGTAGATGGCTGAAGTTACTCCATGTAACATACTTTTAATTTTCCGAAATAATTAGGGATCCGCGTAAAAAAAATAAAAATTTAACAAAATCCGATTCAATGAATAGTTTTACGGGAAAGTGCTTGAATTTATGACAAGTATTTTTATTTTAACTAAGTACTAAAAAAAATTACGAAAATAATTAGGGTTCCGTAGAAAAAAAATAAAATTTAAGAATAAATAAAACGCAGTTAAGAATATATGAAACGCGGGGCGCAGCGCGGCCACACAGTTAGTTGGTAAATAGAACCGTTTTTCAGCTTAAATTCCACTGTGATACCAGAATAAAGTAGCATGTTATTTTTTTTAATTGCGATAAGTCACAAAAACATTTTGTGATAAAAGATTAAGAAAGAAAAAAAAATTGTAGTGGGTGACGTCACGCGTGTTCCTGCAGTCGGCCGTGTGCCGCATGATGGCGGGAGCCGCACCGAAACGGACGCAGCAGTTACTCGACGGCAGTTTACGGCCGCGGCTCAATCGTTCCTCCATCATCTGCGGGAAAGGCGAGTTTATAAAATAAGCTTTATTTATTAAATTACAAAATTATATTTGTCGTATAAAATTAATATGTGATGCGAGATCCGTGAAAAACTGATATCGATACTAATAAATAAAATTGAAGTGTCTGTTTGTAATACTAAAGCGATGATGGCGCAGTGGATAGTGCGTCCGAATTCCGCGTTAATTGACGCGGGTTCGAATCCACCTGTCCAACTCTAAAATCCGCCTGAATAAAATATCGTGAGGAAACCATAGCATGGTGGTAGGACAGATAGTAATAGGTGTGTTCCGACAGCATCATTTGAGAACCAGTTCCTCTAGGCTTAGTGTGTTTACCATCCTGGAACACATCGTCACCTAACCTAATCAGGTGAGGTTGTGGTCAAAGCACTGAGCCTATTCTGTGTAAAAAAAAGTTTCCACTATAATAATTATTAAAAATAATTTATGTTCCTTGATATTGATTATTAATCAATAATGCTTAATGGTTATTGAAGTTAACATTAAACGTCTTAGACCTTTTCTTTCTTAGAAGATTCTATTTATCTTTTAACAGCAATATAAAGCAAATAATCCAGATAGCAAATGAAAGCTGTTTCATCGAAAATAAAAAAAAAATCTTTATCCAATTTAGGCCGTAAGATGGCGCTTATGAACGCCTAAAAACACTACCACCGGTTCGGAAAACAACCCAGTCGAGAAGAGCAGGCAAGAAACTCGATCTGATTTTTTTTTTAATAAATATAATATATATGTGTTTTTTATATAAAAAACTATACAAATCATAGTCTTAACCAATGTTAGTGTTAGTCTTAACCACGAGATGTGGGTTAATTCCAGACATCTTTAGTATGGATGTCTATTCTTTCTTATCTCAAAAGATTTGATAGATTTTAAATTAAATTTGTCATATGTAATATGTCGATTACCCATAAAAATGAGACAATAGGAAAATAACGGAAAGCTGGCGTAAACGCCAGGTTAGTGCTCAAGGGGTTAAGTACATTTTGTCAAGAAAACTAACTCTAAATACAACCAAACACTTAATAATATTCTGCTGTGTTTCTGATGATAATAAAGTCTCGAATGTGCCACAAATGCTTTTAGTGTATCGATAATTTTATTTTAAATTAATTAATTGTAAATACTGTAGGAGTAAATAGTAAATATTAAGAAAAAATATTGTAGTAATATTTATAAAATACGTCACACGAATTGTTACAACTGGCCACTATAGACTCCTCACGTGTACAATGTTACATCTAAAAGTAATTAAATTGATTAAAATAGCAGATCATTATTATTTTTTTATTTTAAATGCACAAAAAATCCAACATTCATTTGGGGAAAACAAAATACGATTAATTATAATATATGAAACTTTAGATAAAGATTTTCAAATGTGACATCACGTAACTTATGACTTCTTCTACCCGTCGTCACACAAAGTCACACTTAGTCGACCCCCTTTAAGAGGATATCCTGGCGGCATTTATTCCATAGAAACGTAGTCCGCTGTTTCCTCCCTATATAATAGCATTATGGTAAATATTTTTATACCAAATAATATATATCCACCACCGCCATGCCCCCGTACGTTTTGATTTTATACATAAATTAGTTATTGTAGAAACTAGTAGCGTTTAAAATTGAAAAAAAAATGCTCGATTTTTACCTTCATTTTCAGACGTTCGTCAATCAAATTTAATAGATAAAATACAAAAAAAAAACCAAAACGTATAGGCATAGCCAAAGTCTTTATTATTCTAAAACTGAAAGAAAATTAAAAATCGGTTCAGTTTTGGAGGAGGAAATAGGTTACTACGAAGTAATGTGTTTGTCTATTTTGCATAGTTAAATTAGAACGCGCTGCAGTTGTCCCTTTCGTATTCTTTAGGGCGCAACGCGATAGCAATAGATATCTAAACTGACTATTCCGACCGCCGCCCTCCTTAACTTGTGACATAATTTATGGATGACCTTTAAGTTAGGATTAAAGGCTGAGACTGCCTTGGTGGCACAGTTGTATTGTTACGGTACGCCTGTCGTTCTGAGGTCTCGGGTTCGATCCCCGGGTCGGGTCAAGTGATATTGGGTTTTTCTACTCAGTATCATCCAGGAGTCTGGAATTTATGCCCGATATAGCGACAGGCTCGCCCCCTGTCGCATCTGGGACGGAACTGAGTTCGGCGAAATGTGGGTGGTGTAGTTCGCTTTTTCACCTCTGCCTAACCCTTCGGGGGATAACAGCCGTGAGCTTGTGTGTATATGTTAAAGGTGTGTTCAGTGGGCGATTTTTTTTAAATTGTGTTGTATGCATAGACCGTGCATTGGAACGCGGTGGTGGGGAAGGCGAGCGTGCTGTCGCGTTGTATATGGCTTGTCGTCACTTGCCGGCGGCGTTGCTGGCAGCGCCCGGCGAGAGGGCCGGCATGCTGGCTCAAGCAGCATCCATGTTACAGAAGATCGGACACCGCAGTCGCCTGCCCCACTGTTACCATCTCATGAAGTCTTTCGGGACATTACCCTCGGCCCCTTAAAGTGCCTTATTATATCATCAGTTAACATAAAGAAATCAGTGTATGAATTATTATCTATAGTAATAAATAAAATTGAAGTGTCTGTTTGTAATGTGAATTTTTTTACTAAATAGATATGAATTTATATACGATACCGAAAATATTTTTTTTATATTTTTTTTTTGTATGTCTGTCTGTTTGTAATGGGTAATCTCCGGAACGGCTGGACCGATTTGGATGGAACTTGTTTTTGATAGATAGCTGAAGTTACTTCGGGTATCTTAGGGTTCTTTGAATTTTCGAAAATAATTAGGGTTCCGCGTAAAAAATGTAAACTCATAAAAATTTGAATAAAATCCGATTTAATGCACAGTTTTACGAGCAAGCGCTATGATTAATGAGAAATATTATTACTTTATCTTAGTATTAAATTTTGTATAGGAAAATAATTATGGTTCCGTTTTTAAAAAAAAATAAAACGCAGTGAAGAATATATGAAACGCGGGAGAAGCCACGGGCGGACAGCTTGTTTCGAATAAATATACATATTTTAATAAAATAAAGTACGTTTTATTTTATCCTTGTTCTTTTATCTATACTAATAAATAACATTGTCTGTTTGTAATAACAAGTACGAGTACATATGAATGTATAAGCATATATGACACTCAAAAAACATACAACAAAAATAAATACCTTTGAAATTGTGAATAAAATACGATGCGATGTGTGTTTTACTGGCAGTTGTTTGAAATTGTGAGAAATGTCTTTTCTTTCTGTAATTACCAAAAATAATATCAAGAAAATTGTTAGGTTCAGTGTATTTTAGATTTTTGTAATTTTTGATACCCTAATTCACTACCCTTTCATTAATTTAAAAGCAACTAAAAAACCTCCTTTGCAGTTAGTTGAAAAGGATCGCTGTTTTGTTAGAGGGAATGAATTAAGTGTTTTTTAGAGAAATTGAGTTATGGTTGTTGGCGTCAATCACCTAATCGCATAGTATTCTATTTGCAACGTAGGTAGCACAATGATAATTAGTATGAATATATAATGCATATTGAAATAGAGATAGCAGGTACCAGTGGCGAAGGGTTTCTATAACCCGATTCCTAATAGCCTTACTAGAAAACAAAACACTCACGGCACACACATCAAGTAATGCATCAAATATACTATAACAACCACACAGCCGTAAACGCGAAACACGCACACTAAGAACTTGCTCATACCTGCAGCAAAATGTCGCAATTAAGTTCACACATGCACATTTCACTTTAATTAATATTCACACAATGAAAGTATTAGTGTACCTATTATGTAAACGTAGCGCTAATTTAGGCTGAAAATAAGCCCCTTCGTTCTGGGTTCTTCATTTTAATTTTGATCATTATTTTGCAATGGTTACGGTTTATCAATAAATATTTGACGAAAACGCCATCTACTGATATATGTACTACAAAATGTCGTCTAAGCAACTTTATCCAAAAATAATAATGTGTTAACATATTTCTATAGATGTCACTTTTGAAAATTGACTATTGCGCTACACCGAAATGATGGATTTACTTACTATTTCCGAATGGTCGATCATAATCATGTGTCAATTTCGTAGCCGAAGAAGTTATGGCTTTGTATTAAAGTATAAAGGAAAAATAAATCAATCAATATTATTTTATGTAATCTATGGTAAAATGTAGGTAAATGGTTATTTTTCGTTTCCCGTATGTCGCCATCTAGCGTCGTCCTGTTAAAATTATATAGTTAAAATCCACGATCACGAAAGTTAACCAATTTTGCAATTTATTAGCTTGTTATTGTTGTCATTATTCTACGAACATTTATCACAAGCGAAATGAATTTGACATTTTTTATTTAGCTTGCTAAATAATTTTCACCTTTAATCTCAAAACAACTTACCATAATCGACATGTACTGTTTATGTAACTCCAGTGAAGTCAAGTATTGTGAAGGTGGTTAACACTAACTGCAACTGGGATATCTTCGCTCAGCAGCACAAGCATCCACCATTAATTACTGTACTTGTTGAGTATTTAGTTTAAAAGAATACTGAATACTCTATATTAGTCTATGATAATTTTATATAAAGAAAATATTGTTTCCTAGTAACGTAAGTTGATATAACAAATAAAAAGAAGATGGTGAAAACTAATTGACTTTGCATTCTTCAAAACCTAATTATACCAACAGTACTAACTTTCAAGAGGTAGTATTATGGCGGCCAGGTAGATTTTTTATGCTTCGGCTTTACCGACGATTTTTTTCACGCCACGCCATTGTACACATTAATATTTTTCGTTTTAACATACACAAACATTAGGAATATACACACTGTTCGTGAAGTTGCTTCGACGAAGTGTTTGTCAAAGTTGAGCGAAGTATGTGCCCTGTATAAACTAGTACTACCTCGCGAGGTGCTTATTCGCAGGCGCTATGCATAATAGATAATAGATTGTTCAAGTGAGTACGTTTTATTTTTTTCCATAAGTTAGCGATTGTCAAAACTAAAAGCCTTTGAAAATAAAATAAAAATTGTTTTAAGCCGTCATTTTCAGACGTTCGTCAAATAAATTAGATGGATAAAATCAAAAAAAGTAAACCGTACCGAAATAGCCAGTCTTTATTATTCTAAAACTGAAAGAAAATTAAAAATCGGTTCAGTTTTAGAGGAGGAAACAGAATACTACCAAGTGTTGTTTTTTCTATTTCGCATAGTTAAATCAGCCCGTGCTGCAGTTGTCCCTTACGTGTTTTCTTTTTTTGTGGCGCAACACGATAGCAATAGCCTTCTGAAATACCTATTTTTCCAAGCGCATGTCCTCTTAACCACTCGCCGCCAAGATCGGTGTAACTGTGTTTTATCGCTAAAGCCCTTGTTAACAGTATAGTACTCCGGTAGGAGTAATATTATTCTGTGGTATAGTAGTAAAGTGTATTAAGGGCCATTGATAAATTTAAATACCTGTCAATATGAATAACGAAGCTTAAATATTATTTTATACCTTTTGGTACTCTGACTCAATAAAATTTATCACAAATGGAACATAAATTACATATAATTATGTACCCACAAGCACAAGTTTATACATGTATGGAACCAGTAAGAATGAGAAACCAGTATACATGATATCTCTGTGTATGGAACTGCACGCACTCCTTTACTATAAGGCCTGTTTGCACTTTGATTAGTGCAGGTGCTCCTTACTAAACCCTATTTAATCAGTGTTTAACGATGTAGGGCGTTTAGAAGCATGTTTTATTTTTGAAGTGAAAACTTCTTTAGCATCGTTGTGATTTGAAAGTCAATGAACCGAAAAAGCGACAGTACGTGTTTTTGTGCGCATGCATAGTACAAAGCTTTAGAAAAGGCATCACAACAACCGTGGTGTTTTGTGTACGTATATGTATTATACGTTTTTTAAAGGTTTCACTTCTACCACATTTTATTTTTATAAGTAGCAAGTTTCTTTGCATCCCCCCTTCATTTTGACACACAGCTTGCCTATTACCAAAGAATTTTGGACACTTTTCTTTCTTTAGTTCAGTGCTTATCAATTTGCAAGACGCGTATATTTAATCATATTACACAAATATTTTTTATTTGTTTTAAACTTTGTTATACATAGTTTGTTTAAAATATTGAAGTTTATATAAAGTTATATGTCTTATTGATGCTAGCAATTTGTTCCAATCTATCTATAGATAAATATTTTTGGAAAGTTAGGGGTAGTATAGCTGTAACAAAATTAACACATTATATATAAACATCATAACGTTAAATATAAATTTTACATATATATATTAAACATGATACGCAAACATAACGCCATGCCTTTCTCCCGTGATGGTAGCCAGACTGCATCCTTCGACTTGTTACGATTCTAACACCTCTTCGGCTTTTTCCACTATCATGAGAGTTTTCATACATTTTTAATAAAACCAAAGTGGAATAAAAAGCAAGCAGATACATTTGTTTAGGAATATTTAAAACAAGAACATTGTAAATTTAAAGAACCTATATACAAATAGAGAGGAGTAAAAAGCGGAATTTTTAATAATATTATTTGTTGCTTATCTTCCTAGAATTAACTGATTTTACTAATCGCAACAGCTAAACAGTATTGGACACTACTCGCAGTTACTAATCATTTGCACTAGCATCCATTAAAATTTAAACGGGCCTTTTAGGGTGGTTTTGTTTATAGCAACTGTCAATGTCAAAATTTCAAAAATTCGAAGATCAATAAGAATTATCAAATGTTATAAAATATTTTGATTACGGTTGTTTTATATGTAACACTGAAGAAATTATAAAATGGTAAATAATTGGTACTGCATAATAAATTTTATTTCTATAGTGCGACTTTAGTATTCTTTACTATTTTATACCTGCTTGTAGGCAGCAGCTGTGTCTACTACGCAGAAGAAAGTTGTTACTACCAGTAACACTGGAGGAGTTAGAAAGAAATCGGGACCTAAATTTGAATTATCAGATGAACAGAGACGTGATATTAAAGAAGCTTTCGATTTGTTTGATGTAGAAAATACAGGTAAGATAGATGCGAAAGAGCTAAAAGTTGCAATTAGGGCTCTAGGCTTTGAACCGAAGAAAGAAGAGATTAAAAAAATGATAGCAGAAATAGACAGAGGTGATGGAAAGGTTTCCTTTGATGATTTTTTGGAGTTGATGACTGTTAAAATGGCAGAGAAAGACATAAAGGAAGAAATTCTAAAGGCTTTCAAGTTATTTGATGATGATGAGACAGGTATGTTCTAAAAATTTTTATGTATTGAGCTTAACTCAGTTCATATTTATTATTATAAAATTTTATATATCAAAATTTACATATTATATTTAAACTATGTACATATTATGATAGATTTGTTGTTTGTTTAACACTTGTATTGATGTTTTTATATTTGGTAATACTTCATAAATTCTTAAGTGCAGCTTATATATATAACAATATACTAATTGATGATTAATAAGATTTTCAATTTGAGACTGTGGCAGCTAAGTGTGTAATAATTTGAGTAAAAATAAAGTGAGTAATAATAAATGCCCTAACAAATTAAGATGTTATTTTGATTTCTAAAATTAATTAAAAGATTTTTTATTTTATAATATTTTTTGGCCTTAAAGCCTTTGCATATGCTGGCCTCATTGTTCATTCTAAGTTTATTTAAATATGTAGCAACCAAGTTGTATACTGATAGTTCATCAGCACTGTTAGGCTTGGAAAGTATCCCAATAAAGATTTTTATATAGGTATAGAAAATTAATGCCTAATGTATTTCCGTGCCATGTGGTGCCGGCCAAAAATAGTGTCACCCCATTAACTTCCTAAGGGTGTCGTGAAAGGTGACTAAGGGAAAAAATCAGAGGATGGGCAGCAACAACCTCTGAGGACCACAAATACCTACTGCAATCACCAACCTGCCTATCAAGCGTGGCGATTATGGCAATTCCCTCCTTATTGAAGGAGACCAATGTAAATGCCTAATGTTTGAATGGATGCAATGTATTTCAGTTGTTATATATGTTTTATGAATGCCATTATGTTTATTATTTACATATTACTAATATCTCTTGTAAATTGTGATTTCAGGAAAAATATCATTTAAAAATCTGAAGAGAGTTGCAAAAGAGCTTGGAGAAAATTTAACAGATGAAGAGCTTCATGAGATGATAGATGAAGCCGACAGGGATGGAGATGGAGAAATCAATCAGGAAGAGTTTTTACGTATAATGAAAAAAAACTAGTCTATATTAAAAGCATAAGAGCTAATTTTATACTGAGTACTAAGTACTGAGTAGTATAAAGAGTGCAACTATTATTTACACTTTATATGCTAAAGAACAAATTTAGTAACTTTTACTAATTTTGGAATTAGTTTAATTTTTATTTTACCTATAAATTAATTAAATATCACACCATTATTCATACTATGTCATAATAATATAAATAGGGTAGGCCGGAATAGCATTTTAAATAGATAATGATATAAAAATTCATGATCAAAATGTATGTTTTAATCATCGCATGTAACTTAAGCCAAGAAATAAATACTTTAAGTGTAATCACAATGCCTGTGATATATTTGGTTTTATGTTTTCTTTTTAATATAGTATTATTTTAAAATAAGGTACTAATGCCAGTTGTCTGGGTGGGTTAACCATGATATGAGAGTAGCATTCCGATAAAAACCCATTGCCTAGTTTTCGTTCCTCTGTTATCATAATAAAATAATAGTTTTATTAGTAAATAACATAGATATAAACGTAAATATGTGTCACATGCACAAAATAATTCATAAAAACATGTTCACAAATTTTATATATTATACACAAATAAAATTGTATGTCTTTGACAGTTGGGTTTAATTTTATATAAAAAGTGTTTCAATGTATGTGGAAAGAATGTTTTTTCATGGTCACACATACAGAATCACTTGTACAACAAAATTCATCAATAATATAATGCCATAGATATTAATATAAAATGTAGGTAACCTCTGCAGTATAGTGTACTGTAACCAGTATCTACGCTTAGTATGTTAACAATCCTGGACCACATCATCACATAACATTAGGTGAGATTGTGGTTAGAGGTGGTA
Source organism: Samia ricini (assembly GCA_014132275.2). NCBI lineage: Eukaryota > Metazoa > Arthropoda > Insecta > Lepidoptera > Saturniidae > Samia > Samia ricini. Next base: position 23,330,679 of record AP028159.1, on the reverse strand, counting down.
GTAGGCCGCCCGAGAGAGAGGAGGTCGGGAGGAGACTTCTTGCAAGGCTACTGAGCTCAGAGCCTATACAGTGTATAAAGAAACATGACTTGTATCACAATATTTTTAGTAGAATGTCAAATGTATTTGTAACAATATTAACATTGTCAGTCAATGATGTATATAAATCTATTATGTTTCTATATTTATTTCTTTTATGTGTAATTGTTTATTAATAATCGATATTATAGCAATTATGTATGATTATTTTGCATTTCAAATTATAGTGTTTGAATAAACTTTTTGAGCACAGATCCAAAATCTATATCTTAAGGTCAGACTACCAAATTAAACCTAAACGTTAAATTCTCCTATAATTTTATTTGATACTAGCTGTGCTCGCGACATCGTCCGCGTGGAATAGTGACTTTGGGCATCATTTTTGTACATATATATTTTGGGTTATAATCACCGTCGCTATATCGTACAGCCATCGGGAATCAAAGCATAGAGGATTGCTAACACGTGACAGAGCCACATAAAGCTGACCGTGCGGAAAACAGCTAATACTTAGATCCACATCCAAAACTTTTAGCGTCTGACCTTGGGCTTTATTAATTGTCATTGCGAAACATAAGCTCACCTGAAACTGGACTTGTTTAAAACTAAACGGAAAATTATTGGAATGAGAGGAATCCGAGGAATAAAAACACATCAACTATTCCGCACCCTGTTAAAAGCCCTGCTTCTATTAAGTTTCGTTGAATCAAAATCTGGTACCGTTGCAAAGTTTTGGCGGTCTTAAATTTCTAAGGATCATTATGGATACGCCGACTTTTAAATTTATTTTTTGAGCTGGTAGTCCAGGAGTACTGAGGGATTCTACAAATTCTACTGGGTAACTGGTAGATTCTTCATCTTCCATAACTCTGTTAATGGAGATATACTGTACATTATCCCCCGAAACAAAGCTCAAAACTTCAGCATTTATTGCTGCTGCTTGTTCGCTTCGTGAACTTAAAATAGTTCTTTCGCAAGTTGGTATTTGCGTTACTTTTCCATACACGGATGATATGAGGTCTCGCATTAATGAAACTTTCCATCATAGGTTTTCGTTTAGAACAAATTTTCCTTGTTCCTGTGGATACACACCATTATGATCTCAAATAACAATAAAAAAATATAGTAGAAATAGATACAACAATTTCGTCTAATTTGTATCTGGTATGAATAAAACTGTTTTTTATTATAATTTGTTATCCTAGTGCTTGGATTAACTTGATAAGAGTCTGAAATTGTACTGTATCAAAGGATACTGCAGGGCATCATATGCTCGGTGTGTTTCACAAATAAGCGATCATCGTGAGTGCGCAGCACTATGTCACGTCTATCACATTCCTGATTGACTAATATTACTGCAACTTCGTCTGCAACAGGGACATTGTACTTTTCACGATGTTCTTTCGCAGGACGTCTATCAGCGTTATTTATAACTTTATAATTATTTGTTGGCCTAGTGGGATGAATTTTGAATTGAATTTATTGCGGCTTTGAAACTTCTGAGAAACGGATTTACTTGATGTCACATATTCTCAAGTTGAGATATAAAGTTGATGTTCAGTTGAGGAAAGTTATGATGTCGTATATGGGCCTGCTCATTGTAATTTGATAAAAATAAGTTTGAATAAATTTTAGCTCATTTTGGGGAAGCAAAGATCCAATCAGGAAATACACTTAGCCTTGCACCTTGAAAGTTGGTATGAAAGGTCCCTCTGTGATATATTTGACCCCAAAAGATGTCATTTGGAATGCACTATTACATAAACGGATACTGTCTAAAAATGTTTCCACCTCACCATTTAATAAAGCTTTTATAAAGGGGCTCATGGTAAGTTTCAATAAGCACTTTTCCACCTGAATAGCATATTCCATTTGGTTCTTTTCTCCATTTTAGAGCATTACAAAACTGACAACATACCACCATACTTACTATAGATGCGAATTCAGAATAATCAATTCTGGGTGAATACAAATAACCTGCTTTTCTTTTTGGTAACCCATGAAAGGATCAGCTGTTAATCGATATTCACGATCTAAACTTCTTTCCAGCTCTCTAGACATCAAAGTTAGTGCTTTTTGAGAGCTCAGGCGGGTTTCCCTATTAGTAAAGGTGTCAGACACACGCGCGATAGTGCATGAGCCTTGCGATCGGTGAACAAACGTGGCTCACGCTGTTCCCTGTTCTCCCTAATTCGTGTGGCCCTCATTCAAGAACGATGTGAACTCAATCGAGATTCTCGCTGAGCCGAAGTTTCTGTAACATGAAATCTGGCCTTACGTTCCTGAGATGCAGTGAGTCTCGCCTCACAACCTTCTACCGACTCCTGTGATCGAAATAATCTTTTAGAATTTCTGCTGCACTGGGAGAGGTTGGATCTTTTTCGAGGCATTCTAACAATAAGTAGTAATTACTACTAACTCAACGTTATTTAGTAAACACATACTATCATAAACAACTAAATTATAAATGCTATAGATTATTAGGTACACAGTTTAACTTTATTACAGTTTAATAAATATTAAGACGTGATAACCTTTTTTTTTTTTTTTTTTTTTGACGGGGGGAAATGCATTTACGCACTACCCTTACCTATTGTATTAGTGAGACCGAAGTCCCCCAATACAATACGTAAGGGGGCACGGAAAGACGTGATAACCTAACCTATTAATTATCGAAAAGAAAATAAATGTCTAATAAATATATTTACGTATTAATCACAAATTACTAAATCGTTTTATAAACATAAAAAAATCAGGAAAAATATAAATCTAACTTGTATTTACAGTTTAACTAATAAGACGTGTTAACCTAACTTGAAAACAAACTAACCTATACTACGTACATACAATATGTTTTTACAAATCCTAAAATATAAATAAATGAAATATGCAAACAGTCAGTGTTATCGAATGCAACTGTTACGCCATGCGCCTCCGAAAGCGGCCTTTTTTTTTCTTTTTTTTTTTTTTTTTTTTTTTTTTTTTTTTTTCCTACCTAGCTAATGCTGTTGACCGGAAGGGCCTTTACAGCTTCACCGAACTTTGTGGGCGAGTGCTGAAGGCACTCAGCCGCAAAAGGTAGCTAGCTCAAGGGTTCGAACCTTGGCTTGGCCGCTACCTGAGTATGAAAACTCCCGCGGAATTTTTATCCTAGCTAAACCCTACATTTTTTATTCTTTTTATTTACATAAAAAAAAAGGTTTCTTACAGGACCTATGTACCTGCATGTTATGCATGAGTGTGTATGGAGTGTTGTGCGTGTAATTGCTCAATGCGTGGGCAGTGTTACTGTATCGCGCTGGCGGCGACGTCAAGAGCCTCCCCAGTTGGGGAACGAGGCATGTCTTGAGTCGAAAGCGGCCTGGCTATTGGCGCGCTTTATATAGCCGTGCAGGTGTATATATAAACAACCTACAAAGTGCAGCCTAACCTGAACCCTATTTCATATGGTTGATGATATAAATCTGAGGTCAACTTAAATTGGAAAGCAAAAAATTTCCGAAACTAATCATTTTTAACTTCTATATTATTATCATATTATTATAATATAATCATACTTTTATATAGACCATTATTTATGAAGTTTAGTAAAGTTTAAGTCAATGCATCTAAACAGAGTAAAAATATAGATAGAATAAATGTTTGACATGATTCTTTAAATTGGCATAACTTTTTTATTTATGAACCAATTGACATGAAAAAAAAAACTAAATGTCAAGTGAAGCTTACTACCATATATTGATGAAATCTACATCTAAATCGGATAAGCCGTTCATGAGATTAGCGTGCACAAACGAACATTCTAAGAATCATTGTTTTGAGTGCTTGTCTTGATAAATGTGCTAATAATATTTTTTCTCATATATGTACAGACAATGATCCCTTACATTTTTATTATATGTATAGAAGAACTATTTCAACTTATTTGGTAGAATATAATGAAATAAGTTATTTTGTAGCTTTTTTTTTGTGTTACTGATAACTGGAAATTACTTGTATTAAGTGTAAGTCCGGAGTAACATAATTTTTGTACAGAAAGATAAAAAAATAAGTTACTTCAAATTCTGATTAAAGACAAGTAAATAATTTTTTTCATTGTATATGACTATTTGAGAATTTACTTTTACCTCTTATTTCGTGACCAGCTCTTAGGTATGGGACAGGTGTTTCAGTGTAACAAAAAATCCACTAGGATGTGCTTTATATTCAAATTTTATAAAATTAAGAAACTCTATTTATAAGATAATGAATTAGTTACATACTTAAATAATCTTATTTTTAACAATGTCCTAGTTTTGTTTCATGCATTCCATTATCTCTATACTATTATTTTTAGCTAACGGAGATTCATTTGGTGAACATGTAAACAACATTTTATATTTTGTGCATTTTATCTCAATGAATGAAATATATCTTTATCAATGTTATTCTTATAAGAACATTTGAAATCAGGTCAATTATTTGAATTTTGTTTGGTTTATTTAATCAAGAAACCTTGGCCTTTTATCAGTAAATTATCAAATAAATAGTATTTGTGTTTATATACTAAAACAAATTTTAAATACCAAAATAGAATTTAATGTAACAAGCATATAAAAAATATAAAAAAAATTGAACTTAACAGATCCTGTAATTACTAATTTAATTTTTTTAATTCAGATCTTTCAACAACACTTCCTTCTGGTTGCCCAAAGTAAGCTTTGTGGCACATCTTTATAAATAAACCTGTTTCCACAACTCCCGGTATCATTTTTATTGTTTCATTTACCTTTTCCCAATTTAGATCTTGATTAGAAAAAGTCCAATCTAAGATGAAGTTACCATTATCAGTAACTACAGGACCAGCTTTTGCAATAGCACTGCGTAGTTTGATTTCTCCTCCATAGATAGCAACAATTTTATTTTTAATAGGAACATATGCCATAGGAATAACTTCAATAGGAATCCCTTTTTTATATCTATCACCTAATTTAACAGAATCTTTAGTGTAGTCTGCAATAATGATCAGTTTTTTAGAACAAGAAGCAATAATTTTCTCTTGAAGTAAACAACCACCTCCACCTTTAATCAAGATCATATTTGAATCAACTTCATCGGCACCATCAATGGTTACATCTATGATTGGATTCGTGTCCAGTTCTCCCAACTTGAGGTTATGTTTTATGATCAACTGTTTAGCTTGAAATGAAGTGGGTACGCAAGTTACATTCAAATTTTCTGATTCAACACGCTCTGAAAGACGTTGAACAGCATACACTACAGTAGAGCCACTGCCCAACCCCAAAAATACAATCGTTGGTAACGAATTCATCAACAGCCCGGCATGCAGCAACTTGTTTCGCCTGTTCCAAAGACATTTTCACTGCCTTTGTAAACGTTGATCGAAGTATTACACGGTGAATGATGATTATTTTCTGTACATGAGTCACGAATTAACATCAGTGTTATTATTATAAATATTATTTAGAGACTTGGAAGTTTATAAATAAAACAGAAGGTAGCTATGCAGTATGCACAAACGCATAACGGATACTTGCACAGAATTTCTGTGACAGAAACTTATAGTGTTACCCCCTTATAAAAACATTCACCCGTAAAACTGAATTAAAACTCCACATAAAAATCAAAATCAATTTGCATTTCGTATTAATCCTTAATTATAAATAACTGCATCTTTCAAGCACAATTAAGTTTTTTCATTTTGACTTTTTAAAATTATATTCTGTATATAAAATGATTATTAATGTGTTGAATACCCATAAAAATAAGACATTAGGAAAACATTGGAAAGCTGGCGTAAATGCTCTGGCCCCTTGGACTTTCGACCATTGGTCGTGCCTCTCTTTGAGGGGTGGGGAGGGCATTCTCCCCTCCCCATCCCCATCGGGCCATTGCACGGACGAGGCCTGGTGGGCTTGCCGCAGGGGGCGACGCGGTGTAATGCTAATGCAATCCCGTATCGCCCCCATCCCAAATGCGGCCCCGGGGGGTTTAGTGGGTGTTTCCGGACGCTTCACGTCCGGGCGAGTCCCACACTGGTACGGAGTCGTCCCTCCGTGCCCCCTTACCTATTGCATTGGGAGACTCCGGTCTCACTAATGCAATAGATAAGGGTAGTGCGTAAATGCATTCCCCTGGTCAAAAAAAAGAAAAAAAAAGGGTAAGTGCTCCAGGGCTTAATTCAAATCAAAAAGTACATTAATTATATAAAATACATTATAATGAAATAAAAAGAAAACAAAAATCTAAATAAAGTACCTTTTTTTTTGACGAGGGGAATGCATTTACGCACTACCCTTACCTATTGCGTAAGCGTCCGGAAATACCCACTAAACCCCCCGAGGCCGCATCTGGGATGGGGGCGATACGGGATTGCATTAGCATTACACCGCGTCGCCTAATTAAAGTACCTAATTATTACTATTACCTAAAAACTATAAATAATGAATGCCGTCCAGTTCACCGCCACACGGGAAGGTTCCCAGAAGGCTGGCCACGTTGAATAGTAATGCATTTTCCTTGTGCCAAATAATGGTCCGCCCTCTAGTCGCGAGACGTGCCCAATAGACGACTCGCGAGCTAGCTCCTTAAAAAGGCTATGAGCACTCGGATCCTACGGCTCAAGAGTCTCGACCCCAAACGGGACAAATATGTAACCCTCACCGAGGGCAGCATATTTGTGCCGTTTGAGATCTTCCTGCGCCGGCCTTCAAGAGGTAACTGAAAGATGTGACGATGCTAAAATACCAAAGATCGCCCTATTTTTCAAAGTATAAGCGTAATCCCATCTGGTCATTTGCCATCGTCACGCACCAAACCAATAGCTGGCAGGTACATTAACAGTGGCAAAGTCCGACGTAAAACGACATTGAAGGTGGCGTGACGCAAAATACGACCTGCACTTTTACTACAAGCCAGACCGTGATGCCTGAGTGAGTCGACTATAATACCACCATGGCAGCGATGTGGAGACACCCATAATAACCCTAAAAGTAGATAGACGGATAGTCTGAAAGTGGTGATGTCTAATTTAGTGCCAATTTTCGGGGACTAATTAATGCTGTTTATTCGTGTTAATATTATTACAGAAAATATGTGCTTTTCATTTGCGTTCAAAATTGGAATAAATATACATACCTTGTTACATAACCGAACGCTCTCGATCCACCATGCAACCATGCGTGCTGGGCCCGGTGATACAAATTATATGTTTTATTCGGATGGCGGAACGATGAGACCGTGCAAGAGAGTACCCGGCATGCGTTACCACAGCGCTAAAGTAATTGTACTCAACCTGTACCGGTCGACACTGATGCTCTGGAAACAGGTGGAAGTAGGGTGTAGGTTTTGTGTAGGAGATGTGAGTAATGTGTAAGCGTGATACCACCTTTTTTTTTTTTTTACGTGGTTCAAATCTGCTCGTTGAACGCTCGGACGTGTGCTGAAAACCAAGTTTTTTGCACACGTATGATCCTCGCGACAGACCATAGACACCGAGTCACAACCCCTCTGCGAGAGGCGCCCTCTTCTGGTGTCCGTGTGCCAGGTTGGCCGCAACCGACTGACTAAACACTCCACGTCCCTAACCGGCGCAAAGATGCCAGGGCCTCCGGAAGCACATTATACATGTATTCTGCAGAGGCCCTGACAGCGCCATAGCGTGATACCACCTGGCATCCAAAGGTGGCGGCTCGGCACTTTCACTCTCGAATACTCAGTTATCAACGTTTATATCCAATGTTCAATACAACAGCAACAGTTATACACGACACTATTATAATCTTTTTATAGTTAAATTCACAATCAACCAAGTAACCAACAATTAAATATATGCTCCAATGTTATACAACAATACACCTCGACTCTCGCACGCACTCAACTCGACTGCAAGTCCAGTCGCGGTACGTCACAAGAAAAACTACGTACCCTCAATTATAAATTCATGACAAAAAAATGACAAAAAATATTAAAAATTATCAACTACCTGCCTATACTAAACGTACCTAATACATAGAGAAGTAACATTCTTAGTAACGATGTTTTGTAGTAAATTGGAATGTCATAAACTAAATGTGATTAACAATATTCCAAGGGCAATAAATGTACAGTTTTATTTTTGAGCAAACACGTAAATTCAAACAGTCCCCAAAAAATCTTTATGATTTGTAGCCCCTAGAATAATCCCCGCCAACTTATTACCCCTAAAATTTCGGAGAAAAATGTTGGGAACACTGAATTTGTAAATTCAATTTATTATAGTCATGAATACAAGTTTTTTAGACTTAACTTTAATTTCTGTTATACATCAAATCATTTTTTTTTTTGGAAAAAAATATTTTAATACAATTTTCCCGTTCTTGGGACATCCCAGAATTTACGCTCTGTGTAATTATTTTTAGCTCACTTCACCTATACACAATATTGCGTAAAATGTCACAAAATGTAGGGTGAAGTAATGTAAGTTTTGATTTCAAATTAGGATTACCTACTATATGACAATCAGTAATTCTACCACAAACTTCTACAACACATGGTTGTATGTGGTTTTACAAAATCTGTGTACAATAAGGATGTAAAAAGGTCAATGATAATGATAAAGTTTCACGAATGTTGATTATTTTAGAATAATAATTGTTATTAAAAATAGATTTACGCTACTTAAACAATTTATTAAGAAGTATAATTTGTTGCTTATTATTTATGACGGATTTGAAAACAAGTTCTTCAACTTTGTATAATCTTACTAATTTTTAGCATCTATTCAGTACTCAAACAAAGTGGGAGCCATTTGTTAAAGAGTATTCCAATGGAGTTGTTGTGAGATCTCAAAATTCATGCTCTGTGTTATTTATTCATTTAAAATATACTTCACTTGCACACTATAACCAAACGATTATACATAAAACGCCTGCAAAATTACATAATATAGATTCATATACTGCAAGTTAATTAATAAAAAAAAACAAGAAATACTACATGATTAATCGAAATCGCACCAAAAACTATATAAAGTTATTTCATATTTATTTTTAATCAAAACAAACGGCGCTATCGCCACCTATTTGTTTCATCGTTTTTTTTCTCACTATTATAACATTTCTGAAACAATGCTAATTGCTTAGTTGAAGTTATTAAAGTTTTCAATAGATTACGTCAAACTGTAATAATTACGTTTTATGAATACTATTTAATAGGTATATTTTTATTGAAATGTGTTTACTTATTAAATTCTCGATTCTGTTATCAAGAAACAATATTGCAATACTCTTTATAAAAATAAAGAAGAGAAATCACGACGTTTTTAAAAGTAAATACTCAAAAAAAAAAAAAATATTGCCGTTGGAACAATAAAAAAAAACTCGAAACAATAGGAGCCAAATTTAATTAGTGCTTATTTGCAACCCCTTTGATTAGGTTTAAGTTCATTGGAATTAATATAAATACAAATACTGTGTATAAATAATATAAATGTATATTAATTTATTAGATATGATTAAGTTGTAGTTAGATTTTGTACTGGCCTTGTGTAGCCCACAATGTTTCAGTTAATAAATTAACCACAAAAATATTGCTAATTTGTTGCTCGTAGTGGCGATAAGATAACAAAACAGAACTAATGTTTAAAACTTTAATTTACTAAGCATAAAATTAGAATTTTGAATTCCAGAAAACTAGGTAAGTACTGATCTTTCATAGTTTTAAGTTTTCATTTCTATCGATGGTCCCAACTGATGACAATTTTTTTTATTATTTATCTTATGCTTACTAGTAGTTATCATGCTTAAAATGAAAATTTATTTCGTATCTATTTTTCATACATATTTGTTAAATGATGTAATTAATTACAATTTTCTTGAAATGTGAGTCGTCGTCCAATGAATTGGTACCTACTTGAAAGAAAACTGGATTAAATCCATCATCGTATATAACTTATTTTGAAGAGCCGTGTTTTGCTCTCCCGAACTTTATAACTTGTTTTTCTATTTTTGTCGTGTGAGTCAGCACATTCGCATCTTGTAAAATGCATGAAGGAGACCGTTTATTTTCTTTTGGCGATATTACCTTCACCTTTACATCACCTTGGAAATGATTGTATGTAAAAAAAAAACATAATTATATTAAATGGATACCTATTAAATGAGTTTTTGACATTATATATGGTGTTTATTAAAAACTAGCTGTGTGCCCGCGGCTTCACCCGCCTATAACATTTTGCTATTCCGCATAAATCTTCACTGTGTAATATGGTTTTTAAATGCTTATTGGGAATAATGCTTTGATGGTCACTACTTTTTGGCCATAAACCGTTTTGGGTACTAACAGAAAGCAAAATCATTTCACACAAATTCAAACAAATGTCATTGACACTGTCCATTGAATCGTATTTTGTTCACACATTCATGAGTTTTAATCTTTTACATGGAGCCCTAATGATTTTCCTAAATAACTTTTTTGTTAATAAGAGAAAACAAAGATATTTCTCAGAAATTAAAACAGCTGCCAGTAAAACTGTGCATTGAAAGAGATTATATTCACGATTTCATGAGTTTTAATTTTTTTAAAATTAGAAACCTAATTATTTTCGATAAATTAAAGTAGCATAAGTTACGCGTAGTAATTTTAGCTTTATACCAAAAAAGTTCCTTCGAAATCAGACCAGCCGTTTCGGAGATTAGCCGTAACAAACAGACAGACAGATAGACAGACAAAAATTGTGTTTTTGTATAAGTATCGTATATATTCTTATTTACTTATTTAGAAAAAATAATGTTATTTTGATATTACAAACAGACATTTCAATTTTATTTATTAGTATAGACTATAGGTAACGCACCTAATGCAACCTGTTCGGAAAGAATAGAATAAAGAGAGGGAAAATGCTTGTCTACAATTTAATTGTTTTTTGGATTAACGAGAGACGGACGGAGATAACTTAGATTAACGGAGATTTCTGTTATTGAGATGTACAAGATCGCGTAGTTGTGTAGTCGATGTGATTTTCTCTTGGTTTTAACAAAATAGTTTAGAAATGGAGATATTCAGATTGGCCTTAGACGTAGACAGTAATTTTATCTTAACTAGTTTGCGTTGTTTGTATAGACCCCCTTTAATGAAACGATACACCTATTTCTATTATTAACAGTTTTTACGATGTTACAAAAACGGTAAAAGTCATTACGCAGACGTCAGCTGCAGTTGAACTTATTTTAAACTCCAAATTGTATCTTACATTGTAATGTTTGTTGTTCGATAGTAAATTTAGTTCTGCGAATTTTAATTAAATCCCATTGTAGTCAGAACTTATCAGGTGTTTTTTCATTACATATTCTGGATCTGTTTATTATTGTAAATACGTGTTTTGTTGAAATCTTGTTGTTGAAATGTAATCGATAGCATCAGTAATATAATTTTACTCAAAGTAATTTGTAAGTACAATTTCAATTGTATGCGTATTTTTTTATTGAAATAAAATAAATTAATATGTCCAAAGATTTTTTCTCATACGGTACGAAATAAAAGCACAAATATAAAACTAAGTCACTTTCCCCATCTGTATGTCTGTTTATCTGCTAACGAAGACAGGTATCCAGGCGCCAAAAATCAATTTTCTAGAAGTCTATTCTCTCTTCTGGTCGTTTTTAATGAAATGTTTACATACATACATTCAAAGCTACCAGATAGGTTATTAAATATAATATTGAAGTATACGAAAATATTATTACATATTACGTTGGTGTCCAAAAACATCAAGTGGTCTAAGTCTATTGGATTCTTAATAAGTTTTAGTACGTTTAAGTGTATACTGAACCAATTTTCCACGAAATGGTACGAGGCAACGCGATGCGACGGTGTTGCTAGTGCAGCGATCTCCCTCCTAATCCGTTTGTTCGCAAGACAGTTGCTTCGTGTGGTAACCATTTTACGGTCGATTTCTGTTACCACTAGGTAGTATAAACGTTCGTTTAGAATAATTATTACTTATACTGGAAAAAAGGAATTTTATTTTGCGGGTGTTTCTTCTTTAATTTATACGTTTTAAATAATTTCTCTTTAAGTGTACCTATGTATGTATTTTACTAGGCACAGTGCTTTGACCACAATATCACCTGATGTCAAGTGACGATGTGGTCCAGGACGGTAAACCTACTAAACCTAGATGTACTGGTTCTCAAGTGATGTTTGTGTTTGGCCTGTTGGTGTTTGGCGACAGGTTTTCTAACTTGGGGGTGGTAGATTCCCTAACGATGTTTTCCTTCACCCAAAGCTCAGGCTGATTTTAGAGTTGTATCGGTGGGTTTGAACCATTGTGAAATCCGACGGTACTACCAATTAGCCCATCATCGCTTCAAAATGGTATGTTATGTATATATGTTTTTATTTAGTTGTGGTGTAATAAATGTATACATAAAGTATATAGTTAAATATGTATCTAAATAAATTGTAGTTACACATATTGAGTATCCTAGTAATTTTTTTTATAGAACGTATATTAGTACCTAAAGTTGTGGGATGTTATAATTCAACCCTTCTGACTCTTCAACCGCTTTCATAGAATTAATTGATAAATAATAATCGCTAATTATGAAATAATTATCTAAATTATTTTCTACGTATTACTACGTACTATTGCAGGTACATTCGGAGAAAATAAAACTGTAACATAAACAAATTTTACGTTTCGAGAAGTTATTTTTTAAATAAAGTGAATTGAATTGAAAGTTTGTGTTTCGATTGAATGTGTGAAATTACTGAAACTTTCGTAAAATGTGTAAGACCTGTGTGTCAAGTGGTAAATGGAATCGATTCAATAGGTATGGCAGTAAAGATTTCATTTATTCTAAGAAAACTAATGAATTACTTTTTCAATTGGAATTTGTTTTGATGTAAGTACTGACAAAAGAGACCAGTTATCTGTACTAATAAATAATATTGAGGTGTCTGTTTATAATATCAAAATAACAATTTTTTTTACAAAATAGCTATGAATGCATATACGATACCTATACCAAAAACCAAATTTTTAACATTTTTACATGTCTGCTCCGGGCAATCTCTGGAACAGCTAGACAGATTTTGACGGAATTTTTTTGGTAGATAGCTGAAATTATTACGCGTAACTTAGGGTACTTTTGTTGTTGGAATATAATATGGCTTCCGCGTAAAAAAAGTCATGAAATTTCGAATAAAATCTGATTCAGTGGTGAGTTTTACGGGCAATTGCTTGATTTATGAGAAATATTTTTATTTCATTTTGGGAAAAAAGAATTACGAAAATATGTACGATTCCATACAAAAAAAATTAAAACAAAGTGAAGAATATATGAAACGCGGGCGCAGCCGCGGTCACACAGCTAGGGGGAAATAAATTATATAATACTTGTGTAGTAGTAATGTATCTATCTGTAGTATCACAATACAATTGTTATCTTTCGTTTTTTTAAGTAAACAATCCGGAGCCTGCTCAATGTATATAGGTATGGCTTGATGAATGAAAATGATTCGCCAATATATTCTAAAAGGATCCCGATCTTACTTAGCCGTTATCCGCACGGTCGGTTTATTTCAATTTCCTTCATAAAAGACGCTATTCTCGGATTTGAAGTAGATTTATCATGCTCGGATAAAGGGGCACTTTTTGTGCTTTTCTTGTGCCTGGATCTGACCCGAGATCTGTCCACTTAATGTGAATAATGGTGTAGGATGGAAAACGAATGCGATCTCGAACACAAAAGACAACAATACGAACTGATTACAAAACCAGATACAAGAATTTTCGGTAAGATAATGTTCGGAGTTGTATGCATGGCTTGCATATACATTTACCTAAATCCGTAAGTAAGGTTTTCATTTATCAATAGATACGTACTATGCGTCTTATCGTCCTTTTAAGAAATTATGATTACATATTATATACACATGTAAACAAACTTGTCTTAAACCAAAACAATAGAAAAATTACATGCTATTTCTTTTTCTATGAGAAGAAAACGGAACGTGAGAAATAGTAAATAATTCACAGCGATTTAAATGTGGTAGGTATTGTAGACACGATTGCATCTTGGTTAGGTAGACATTTAATACACGTCCTCATAGCGAGGCAGAGATCAAGGCGATATCTTTGGAATGCGAGCCGTCCACGGATAATCGATTCCTTAGAGGCAAAAGCTCGTCCGTGAGAGATACACTCGAGATGTAGCTACGTTGAGTGTGCTATTCGAAGGCCTGAACGTTTAGTTATGCATTCACAAGTACATAAGTATATAATTAGAAGTAGATCTATATATAGCACAGTTCTAATTATTAATTTACAAAATTAATGTTTGAGGATTGGGATTAATACTTGCACCTCAAACTTTTATTTACATACTTTATACCACAAACCAAATTCAACACGCTTACATTTTTCCTTTTATTCCCTTATTTTTTTATCGTTCTTAATAATAATGTTGCATACTTCAAATTAGAGTTGACAATACAATCTAAAACTAGATTGGAAACATTTATATTTAAAACGAATATATTATTGTTTATTGAAGTGGAAACTTTTTTAACCGCGTTAAGTGATTTTCGCTAGGGGAAAAATTTATAGATTCGCGTCACCTGTGACGTCAGGCTTTAGCGATATACTATAGACTGTTAAATATAAGATGGTATTTAAATGGACGCTTTTGTGTGTTGCCACATCTAAAATATTTACTAAAATTTTTATTTAGAACTGAGAACGATATTATAGATCTGGGTATTATTATTACGCTTTTAAAAAACAGATTATTAAAAAATGTTTTCACTTCTATCGGTAGCCCCTATCGATACTTATTTTTTTTTTATAGACATAATGATAAGTTTTTTTTCGCTGAAATAGAATTCGTTGCTCAACATGAAAATAGGTTTATTACACAGAAAATAATTGGTAAACAATGTATTTATATTTTTAATACTTTGGCATTTTTTCTCACTTTATTCTTTATTCACAACTCATGAACTTTATTCTTGTGCCAAAGTCCTCAGTGTACGCCAACTTTTTTATAACAAATTCAATTATTAGACAACACTCCAGGGTCGTGTTTGATCCGGAACTAATTACACTTAAACGAAGAAATGATTTAGTTTTCAAAATCCAAAAGTTCCGAACAAATTTCATAAATCAGCAATCTCTTTTTCTAGCACCACATTTATATAATAGAATAAATAAAGAATTATATATATACTCACTCAACACGCATATCTTGAAATTAAAACTTAAAAACTGGTTATCTGGTCTTAACTATGAGGATACAGAAGCTTTACTCCACATTATTATATAATATATAGGTATTTATTCTGGTTCTAAATTTAAACGACAAGGTAGTTTTTTTTTTTGTAATTGTAATTTTGTAATTTTGGAATGAAATTCTGATTTCTTACACTCGAATAAAGTAAGCTGTTTTAGTCGTGTCATCTAATTTATTTTACAATAGTTTAAACACACACATACAAATTTAATCACACAACCGATTACACCCGCGCTGACTCGCACCTCATACATACACAACACGAGTATATCTTTTATTATAAACCTGTAATGTTATAAAGAAAGGCACTGGATCCCGGGGCACAAAATATTTTTTTTTTTCCGGGTCCATTGCACCCTCTGATTTGTATTTGCATTTCATGAATAAAGATTTATGATTTATGATTTATGATTTTTAAACTTTAAAACATTACATTTGTTATTGAATGTCGATATACTAATGATATTAAATTTATGTAGCAAAAAAAGTATGTTCAGTCTTTACATTTTCTGTTCACATTTTTTGACATGAATGTACGCCGATGGCGTTTCGAATTATAAGTTAATCTAAATTTCGAAAATATTATTATTATTATAATGGATTATTTTTTATGTTAACAAATTTTATTGTATGTGTTGTTTTGTTTTTGTAACTAGCTATCTCTGTTGACCGGCAAGGCCTTTACAGCTTTAACGTGACTTTGGGAGCGAGTGCTGAAGACAAAGAGGTAACAAGCACAAGGGTTATCAAAGCGGTGCAAACATCGGCTTGGCCGTTTCCTGAGTATAAAAAAAATTCGCGGAACTTAAGTAAGTCTATTATGATATTGTATCTCTTGTTTATAACTTTCTAAATAATTTATTGTTATTAAATCTTAGTTAAATTGTTCATACATATATTTTAAGTAAACCCATTATAATATTATCAACTTCTTTAATTCAATGTTATTATTTTTCAAATCGTAATTAGTTACTTACTTCTCTCATAAGATCTAATGATAATTGTTTTCCTTTTAAGTAACGAGTATTTAAGAAATATTGTTTACCTTCCCACCAATGACTCCCTATTTAAATCTCGATACTGATACCAATACAATTCATTCTATATCCAGACTATATCCGACATCAGACATCATATCAGACATTCTATATCCTCGAGTAATTGTATGTTTTAATTAATAAATTCAAATTTAGTTTTTAAAAACTTCACCACGTAAATACGTTCCTTACCACGTAAATAGTTTAAAATACTACTCTAATACAATTTGTAGTAAACCATGATCCCTCGACTCTAAGGTCGCATTATCGGATTGGATAAACTGTCACAGAACAATTACTGTAGCGGGAATATGAATCTTAATTTATACACGCTTAAGGTTGTATTGGGTTGTGTGTTTATACGTGAATACGAGCGTACAAGTTTTACAATGTTCATGTGACGGCTGGACCTTTTTGTTGGACCTTTTGTATA
The DNA here is from genome assembly GCA_014132275.2 of Samia ricini. Lineage (NCBI taxonomy): Eukaryota > Metazoa > Arthropoda > Insecta > Lepidoptera > Saturniidae > Samia > Samia ricini. Next base: position 23,313,898 of record AP028159.1, on the reverse strand, counting down.
GAGAATCCGCGATACCCCAGGGGCCGAAGAGCACGATTTCCATTACACGGGAGAGTTTTTCGAACAGGTCTTTGCTTTTCAAAAATATTCACTTTCATTTATTCAACAGTCTGTGTAATGGTAGAAAAATATTGTTATAGTTACGTTTTTAGTATTTTGTAATTTCTATCTCGTTATACAAATTACATTTTCTGAAATGTGTCTAGTTAGATTAATAAAATATAGGTATTTACATCCTAATTATAAATTAACGTCACATTACTGATAGCAATGATCTTGCTTATAATCGCTTGCTTTTTGGTATAAACGTTGAAATTAACTAGCGTAAAACCTACTAAATTGATTAGTTCAATATTACCCTACAGATAACATATACAAAATATATGATTCTCTTTCTATTTCTAGGAATGTAGGCAATGAATAACCTTTGAATTATATTTGAAGCGTATTTCTAAACAAAAAAGCGAAACAAAATAGATAAATTATTATTTCCTTTGTCCATTGTAGGGGATATCTACATTGAACTGAATATATAAGAAGTAGTAATTTTAAAAATATACGAAACGCTTTTCATAGGTAATTCAATATTTACGTTACGAGTATGAATAATATTTATAACCAATTAGAACCGCCTAAGTAACTATGCTGACATTCAATGTGAAAATATAACAATGAATTGCAAGGGCACATTTATATGTAAGTTTTATATAAAAAGATATGTAGATACATCGTTATACAAAAAAGTTTCTTACAGATGCATAATATATAAACTCTGTACTTCGAATGCTCTAAAACAATTTAATAATATTTCCTCGTATTACGATTACGTCGATTACCATTTTAAATGCACTAACAATAATATTATGAAGATGAGATTTGTACGTGGGTTTGGTTTGTGTGCGGTGCGGTAGGTACGAATGATGCAATATCGGCGAGTCACGTTTGAACAGTATTTTGAGTTGGAAGTTTGGTGCCGGCTGCACCTCGACGATGCTACCGCTTGTTTACTGAAACATGTCAAACGGCATTTCCACTGAATAATTATGAGCACTGTCTAGATAGTTGTTAAACTCAAATTAAGTTAATTTAACATAACAAATAATTTTAACAGATTTTTGCTGTGTTAAACTAAATTATTATAGGTTCATTAAATTAAAATTATAAATATCGATAAGAATCTATAAATGAACTTTGAAGCGATGATGGCGCAGTGGGTAGTACGGCTGGATTCCGTGTCAATCAACGCGGGTTCGATCCCCACCTATCCGACTCTAAAATCGGCCTGACCTTTCGGTGAAGGAAAACATCGTAAAGAAACCATATAGCATGGTGGTAGGGTATTTTATAATGATGGCCGTCTGGGTAGCTACCACTCTCAAGTTTGAAAACATGTCGCCAAATACAAATAAGTGTGTTCCGGCAGGATCACTTGAGATCCAGTAACTAGGTTTAGTGTGTCTACCATCCTGGATTAAATCGTCACCTAACATCAGATGAGATTGTGGTCAAAGCCCTGAGCCTCTATCGTATATCGTATAAATATATATATATATATATATATATATATTGTGTATATTGATAACTAGCTGTGTGCCCGCGGTTCTGCCCACGTTTCATATATTCTTCACCGCGTAATATAGTTTTTAAATAATCGTTGAAAAATAATGTTTTGATGGTGGTGCTGTCCTTTGAATCGAATTTTAAGCACAATAACATTAGTTTTAATTTTTTTTAGGCGAAATCCTTATTATTTTTGAAAATTGAATGTAGCTTTAGTTATGTGGAGTAAATTCAGCTATCTGTCAAAAAAAGTCTCGTGTAAATCAGCCCTGGCGTTCCGGACATTAACCGGAACGAACATACAGACAGACGAAATTTTTTGAAATTGTGTTTTTACTACAGGTAACTTTTATAGATTGTCATGTATTTAGTAAAAAGTTGTTATATTGATATCATAAATAGACAAATCAATGTTATTTATTAGTAGATACATATAAATGAGTTTAGAATTATTTTTTCTTATTGATTTAAGAAAGGCAAAAGTTTCAAAGTAATCTCTCTTTTAGTTAAAAGATACACAATGCTAATAAACTGATTTTTTTTTTCATCACACGTTTGAGCTTCCTTAAAATATTCTTTGTATAAGGATTTATTTGCTGTCTATAAGGACAAGTAGTGGTTGGTATATTTTAGATGTACACTTATTTTTAGATTTTTTTATTTCATTCTTTAATTATAAATCTTTAATTCTAGAATCTTTTGGTTTTCCGAAATTATAACAAAAGGCATATTTACATCATTGAATAAATAAAATTATTGAAACAGTTTTAATTTAACATTTTTAAAACAACCTGTTTGTGAATTAGTTTTTAATGTAATGCAAATAAAATTTAAATAAATAAATTAGCGGGATGAAACTCGCGTGGAATAGTAAGTTCACTGATCTTTTAGAAATAACATTATTTTTTATTTCTAAATTAATACATTAATATTTACATTTCTACTTTCATTTACATTTACATTAATATTAAACTCACAGATAGACATTAATTTATTGAGTATATATCATATTGTGAAACTTACTATAAACAGTCGTTCACCGTTCATAAGGAATGACTTTTGCATCACATATATTTTTTTTAACACATACAAAAGATTAAAGATGTTTATTTGTTTGAAGTAGCGTAAACATATATTATTTGTATGAGGATATATGAGTAGCTTAGGGATAGAAGTCAGTCGGAACATCTGTTAACCAACTTCTAAAAGTTTCGCGTAAGAACAAAGTATAGAATAGGTGTCCGTTGGGCCTGGGGCAACTTCTCGGGCCAAAGCGACGACTCTGTGCAAAACTTTTCAATATTAAACTCACTTAATATTGAAACACGCATTTTGGCGTGTATTTAAAAAAAATACAATATAAAGGTCTCATTATGTATAATATGAAGGAGGTATTTGATTTGGGAATTAAGTTATTGGTCCTAAAAAAATAATGCTACCAATGTTGTTTTAGTAAAGAATGATCCCGTAAAATGAATAACTTCTATGATTCTCTTCGTGAAATATTACTAATAACCAATTTTTTATTTATTCATTATCTCTTATTATTTCGCATGCTGGCATATAAATTTGATGTACAACCTTATTTGTTTGAAATAAAAACGAATATTATTAACAGCTGTTATTATTAATTAAATATGTTATTACAAGCTATAATGATATAGCTTCATGTGTGTTTTGTTCACTCTTATTGCGTACATGTCGTATTTTTGAGACATAAAACACTATTGAAATAATACTTATGTCGAAATTGTTATGTACTTATGTAATTTCTGATAACAAATTCATTCTTTTTTCTATGCAAAAAACAGTATATAATATATAAAAATAGTGAAAGTGTCTGGGCACTCTGAATATCTTGTCGTTTTGCTTGACAGCTGCAAAGAACTTATATTTATCTCATAAAAATGCAAATAATTTTCATGACTCAGATTAATATTTACTCAGATTTGATCAGGTTATTCATTATGCTAGGTTTTTGCGTAAATTAATCAAAGGTCTTGTTGATGTTAGGGGTTGTATTGTGCAAATTTCCATAAAAGTTATTTCACTTCGTACTGGTATAAATGAGTCATTAGTTGGGAATATTTTCGCAACGGTAATGCCAGGTGATTCCGACGACGAGGGCTGCCAACAATGCAGTAAAAACGTTCCTCTCGTAATTACGATAATTCCACTTCCCATTTCATTAACATGAACGCTGATCAGTGTTCATTATTCTATCTGCTGTAGCTGATCATCTCTATTGTTCTGTTTGTAGACACAATTATAACAAGTAATAAAAAGATCATTAATTTGTTATCAGACAATGATTACACTCTAATAATATTCAGATTTTCTTTCAATGAAAATAGTTTTTGTTGACTCACATATTTTCGAAGCAACAGTCATTACTAATTTGTTTCTTTAGGATATGGAATTTGCCAGCATTAAATTACAAATGCCTACTACCATAGATCGAGTTATGTAAGCCAATCCGCAATAATTTCATACAATATTCATAGCAAACATATACCACCAAAATATAATGCACACCATCAACGACTTCAATTGTAGTGCAATTAGGTGATGGTCTATTTTTTTAATCAAATGTTACATGAAACTTTTTTGAAAGGACATTAACATCAACTCAGATCTATTTTATATTGTTTGGTCAATCCATGGAAAATCTAAGTGCCAACAGCACTTTACATAACACAGGTGTAAATTTTATATTACAATCCTTTTTCTTGTGATCTCTTCTACAATAAGATTTTATTCCGGGCAAGTACTCACTGAGATGTACACGAACCGGAGTTACATTATTGTAATACCTTTATTAGCTGCCCGATTAGCCAATAAATCAGCATGTCCACAATGAATGAATCCAATGTACTCATATTGGATTGGGATTTCATTGGAAAAAAATAATCTTTAAACACATTTATTCCAACTTTTTTTTTTAACCGTTTTTATTTACAAATTTTTAATGTGATTTAAATGTCAATTACATAGGTATTAATTTTAATCCTAAAGTAAAAGATCAATCAGCATGGAAAGCACATTTAGCTCATTAACATAATTGTTCAGATTATTACTAATTACGTTTGTTTGTACAGCAATGTTTGTAATCGAAGTATGGCAATTATTATAATCAGGAGGATATGCTAGCGACATTTATACTGTACAAACGTAGTCTCCTGTTTCCTCCCTGGATATTAGCATTATGGTAAATATTTGTATACCAAATAATATAATATCCACCACCGGCATGCCAGTACGTATTGATTTTTTTCAAAAACTATTTATTATAGAAACTAGGATCCTTTGAAAATAACAAAAAATGCTCGATTTTTAACGTCATTTTCAGACGTTCGTCAAACAAATATGATGAATAAAATAAAAAAAACTTAGAGGCATAGCCAAAGTTTTTCTTACTCTATTACTGAAGAGAAAATAAAAATCGGTCCAGTTTTGGAGAAGGAAACAGGGTACTACGAAGTGATGTTTTCGTCTATTTTGCATACGGTAAAATCAGGCCGAGCTGCGGTTGTGCCTTTTGTGTTTTATAACTTTTTCTTAAGAGCGCAACGCGATAGCAATATATTTCTGAAATACCTAGTTTTCAAATCTGTTGCCGACCGCATGCCCCCTTAAGTTATTTAAAATGTTGCCCTTGCAGAGGTAAGTTCGCTTAAGCAGTCACGTGTGGAACGAGTGTAGAAGTGAATTTTCTGCTAGACTGCTTTTCACGATGAAGTCCCTTGGTAAGCTATCTCAGCGTTGGAGAATCTTGTACCTGGAATTTTATAATATTTAAAAAAAGTTAATATGCAAACATGTTCCGTTTTTGTTTGTTAAATCCCATCTAAAATTTATAGATACATTTTAATCTCACGTTAACTATATGTTTACAATAATATTCAGTCTTTATCAGATTAGGGTTTTATTTTAAATCAATCTTTTTTAGTGATTCTTTGTGTTTGCATTATTTATGATGATTGCTTATTATTCCAGTAGAAATATTTAATTTAAACACTATAGGTAAAACTATAGATAGCACTATAGGTAAGGCACCGACTCCAAAATTAGCGAAGCAGAGTAATAAAGATTTTATAAGAATTTATTGACTTTTTAGTGCATTTTTAGTTTGTTAGGTTTTGTTTTTTAATTTGAAAAGTTTTATTTTCTGCTTTTTAATTTAAGTATGTACTTTTAGATATAGCTGTGAAGCCTACTTCATAGCTTTCAAAACGAATAAATGAAACACTTGTAAGTCTTTATAATATTCGAGGGTTTTTCTCAATTTCCCTGAGTTCCACTGATCAGATTCTGATCTGGTGGAAATGGGATCACCTCGGAAGTATACTCCTTCGATTCAAAAAAACATTTGCAAATCGGTCCAAATGATAAATAACGGAGAAATCGCATAACAAACATACAAAAAAAACCCGACGAGTTGATAACCCCTTCCTTTTTGAAGTCGGTTACAAATAAGAATAACTAGATCGTTTCAACTAATTGCGATACTTCAAATATTATATCAATCAAGCCCAAGCCAATCCTTTGCCGGTTTTTATACGCTAGCATAACAGATAATTGTCGTTTTACAAATGCCAACATTTGGAATGCATCGCTCGATATTCCGGCAAACTCCGGCACGATTTAAACGCATCAAATACGAATATTTGCGTACGTTTCGAATTCCCCGTGCGTTCGGACACGCGAAACATTTCACCTGCCATAGTTTATTACCTATTCAGCGGACTCGCACAAATAAAATTGTATAATGCATAAGCGAATAGCGAGTTTGATTTACGAGAGAGAGGCGGCCGGCTGCCCACCGGCTTGTTGAGTCACGTGTTGAATAACTAACATTTCTAGGGGCTGTTCAAACGCTTGTATACTTTTTACTAAATCCTTATTGCCAAAGAAATGTTCTTATAGTCTTCTAATCAAATAACTGACTAACTAACTGATGTACAATGTTTATAATGTTACAGGTATGCTTTCGGAACGAACACAAAATTCATCAACTTTGTTTGATGTTAATTATAAATTTAAAGAAGTAAAACAGCCGCAAATAGAGTGACGATGAAAATCTCATTCCTTTAATTTACACATATAATCTATTCTTTATTGTAATATTTGCACTACTTCACTCAGTTATTTAATTTATATGTGACGTAATTTAAAGCCCAAACAAGTGCAATCACAAAAAAGTTAGTTTCCATCGTAATTTTTATACACACAAGGATTTATCATAGTAAGCTATTTTTTTATTTTTTTTAGATTTTATGTTCTTGTGTTAAGAGTTCAGATAGTTATAATAGTTTAATGACTTATGTGGTATACGCTACCGACTGTGATACAGTTGTCACAAAATACGTACATTCGTTAATATAATACCATATAAATTTAATTAACGCAATAATTAAGAGTAAATTAGTTTGTGTAATTTAAGCAAGTTGTGTAAGTAAATTATTAATTTATATATTCTGAACTTACAAAGGATACATTATCAAGAGACAACGATAGAAAAATATTTCAATAAAAAAAGAAGTAGACAGTTGTTGTCATGTGATAAAGTACCTACCTTTTTCAGGTTTAATTAATCTGCTCATTGTTTAATTTAAGACTTTGGTTATTTGGTCAACCTTTATTTTGACCCTTTCGATGCGGCTACTTAAAATCTCTTAAAGGATACGACATGGTTTCGCTTTCAAATGAACACATTAGATAAATTTTACAACGACTTTTCCGTACTTAAATTCGTATATCGTATAAATGGAATATATCTATCAAACGTTTATTGCAAATTAATTCTGTAAAAATTATCAACTAAAAGATCATGAAGCGATGATAGCACAGTGTGTAGTGCTTTCGGATTTCATGTTCAACGGACGCAGGTTCGGAGCCCACATACCCAAATCTAAAATGAGCCTGAACATTCGGTGAAGGTAAAGATCGTGAGGAAGTCATAGCATGGTGGTGGTAGGGCATTTTCTAACAATACCTACCTGGGTAGCCACTACCCTCAGATTTGAAAACCTGTCGCCAAATACCAAGAGGTGTGTATAAATACCCAGTAGTGTAAGGAATCCCTAGTCGTAGAATTAATTGATATTGTTAATTATCATATATTTTATAACCACTATAATGTAAATTACCGAAGCATTAGCGAAAACGTCCTATATCTATGAATTTGATGACATCTCGACTACTCTAGTCAACTGATTTTGTTTATTTATTTTTTTTGTTCGTTACTCGGACTCTAAGAAGTTTTCCCGCGCATCGGAAAAAACATTAAAAGTAATTCAGCTTATAATACGATATATTTTATTGATTATTATATGTGTGCCAGCGACTGCACACGCGTTTCTTATATTCCACGTAATTTTTTTTATACGGAACCCTATTTATTTTCCTAGAAAAAATTTACTACTAATATAAAGTAAAAATATTTCTCATAAATTCTAGCACTTGTCCGCATTGAATTGGATTTCATTCAAATTTTAATGATTTTTTTACGCGGAACCCTAATTCTTTTGAAAATTAAAAGTACCCGGAGTAACTTCAGCTATATACTCGTAACAATTCCCGTCAAAATCGGTCCACCCGTTCCGGAGATTACCCATTAAAAAACAGACAGACAGAAAAATGTATTTTTGGTATAGATGTTGTTTATACATTGGAGTCCGACGTGAGCTACCAAGCGAGACTTAGGAATTCTGCTTTAAAAGCCAAACACAGAAGAACTGTCGCTGACCGCTGTATGCTTCATAAAATATCAAATGGAGGCTAATTACTAAGTAAACTCAATATTAAGGTGCCCACTCACTCCGTAAGACATCAACAATTGGCAACTTGTAATAATAACGTGCCAGAGAATAACCCGAATGTGTCGACGCTATAATGAAGGTCATGCTCAATACGACATATTTTTCAATAGTCTAAAAGAATTCAAAAGTCTTATTATATAACTGGCTGGCTAATAATCGTCAATTTTTACCATGGTTTACTATGATTTTTACTAGGGTTTAACTGGGGATTTTCACTAGGGTTTTATTTTATTTTTGTTTACATTTAAACTAAAAACGCTTAAAAAAATTCTTCTATGTGTGTAAAAAAATATAATTTATGTAATCTGTATTCTATTCATCTTCTTTCATAATAAAAGTTCCTTACTGTGTAAGTTGTGTACTAATGTAATAGGGTATGTGATTTAAAATGTTATCTAGGATTAAGATACTTTTGTATTTAATCTCATATCTGTATAGGTGCTTTTTAAAATAAAATAACATATCTATTTAGTAAATAAACAAATATTTTGACATTACAAACAGACTCTTAAATTTTATTTATTAGTATAGATGAAGTGGTACGAAGTTCGCCTGTACAGCTAGTAAATAATAATAATAATTAAAAATAATTTGTTTTTTTTTTCAATTAAACCATTTATTATATGCCTAACTTACTTAGGTAACAGCAAGTATTCATAGCAAGTATGTACAAGTGAGTGGCAATGTATAACCCATAAAAGTATAACCATAAAAATAAGACAATGGGAATACAATAGGAAAACAATGGAAAGCTGGCGTAAACGCAAGGTAAGTGCTCAAGGGGTTAATAAACTATAATTAAATCTGATAGTCCTTACCATTCCTTTGAATACTTTGATGATATAGCAAGATATTTATTTATGAAAGATAAATTGTCAAATTTTAAAGTCTTCGGCACCTTTAGAACTCGTGTCAATGAAATACGATTGTACTGTACACAGTACATTAATGTAATCGCGGTTAATCAACTAATGGAGTTTACGTCTGGGAAGATCAAATCTCTATACATTCAACTTACCTTCATTTTAACCTATATAAATCGTATATGTATATATTTTATATTAGAATCTTCGTATATTTTACATTGAAATAAAATTTGGGAACGTAATGGTTTTTACTTATTTGACGCGGTATAGGTAGTTACAGAGCTGTCTGTGAGCACCATACAAAAGTTCACACAGTAGTAGTGTTTATTACCTGGAGTGTTGTTCTTGACTTTATTTATACACCCAAATATAGCTCAGTGTTATTCACCTGATCAAAGTCAGTCGTCGTATAGAATGACGTTGATTCGAATTTTATTATTTAACTATTTGTGAACATTGTAATGAAGACATAGCATATTTTGTAATGCCCGCCTTACTTGTTACCACGCTGAAGTTCAGGGCCGTCTTAAGCATATTCTGCGCCGGGGTGCAGGGTGGTCAGCCTGCGCCCCCGCTTTAGTCGCTAGCGCTCGGCTTGCCTGCGCTAGGACTCTGCACCCGGGTGCACCGCACCTCTTGAACTCTTGGGTAAAGACGGCCCTGCTGAAGTTAATAGTATATCGTTAAGCATCTGTGTTCTGTTCGATATAAAACCCTTTATATGGATCATTATCATTTTACCGAGCATGTAATAAAAACGACGTTGATTATAATAATTATTAGACCAGTGTAAATGAATGAAAATTCTACACAAAGTAAGAAATAGAGTAAGGTAATATTGTGGTGTGGTAAAAGATGAATAAAAAAAAAATTACAAGGCGCGGGTGATTGGGCAAGCCGGTAAGGTTCGCCTCAGGCGAACGAGTTTCGATCAGATCGAAAACGTAAAGAAAGGCCACGTCAAAAGTACGTGTGAAAGTGTGGACGTAAAGAGCGTGTATGACAGCGTACATTAAAGTAGAAGAAGCGAAATAGTTTTTGTACGTGGAAGGATGTAGTTTCTGCCTACCCTTATGTCAGAGATTCATGATGTATGTATTTAAATGAGTTTTTCCTGAGCAAACAATTTAACAATTTACTATTTTAATTTTTTTTTAATTTGATTATGATATATTTGATAACAATATTTACTGTTCGCTCCAATATAATAATATAATTAATGTCCATCCATCCAATCATAAAGGCGTCCACTGCTGGATTTTGTCTCCCCCAAAGATAAGGGGGGAATTGCCATAACCGCCACGCTTGGCAGGCGGGTTTGCGATCGCAGTAGGAGCTCAAAGGATGCTGCTGCCCGTCCTCTAGTGTATCCCTTAGTCACCCTTTATGACACCCTTGGGTAGATACGGGGTGGTACTATTCAGCCAACAACACACGGCATGTACTTCATAGAAATTTGAAAGTTGTTTCGATGATGTGACTGTATGATGAATTATTTAATAAAGAAGTTAAACTAAAAAAAAACAAATATAAGTAAATATATTTATTTGTATTTTTTTTGGATATATTGGGGTTTTAATATACGACAGTTAAAACTTACTCTTTCTTAAACTTAAACCTCAAAGTAAAACTAAAAGAGAAATTGAAGGCTTAATATTACTTATGCATCCAAGAACGGAGATCGAGATTAAAGAAGTGGACATAAAACGTAAGCAATCAGACCGGCAGATGTTTTGCCAAGCACATAAATGCGAGAGGCGTAAATTGTCAATTAAGCTCGTGCTTTGATATCTTAAAAATGTATAGAAGACAATTTTGTAGCATTTAGCGAAGAGATCTGAGGTTAGAAAAGTGAGCTCAAACTTTTGCTACTTTATTCACTTCATATAAATATATGATACATTTGTAAATTAATATTATCGTATGGTACAGCCCATAGAAATTAAGGAGGTTTAAATACTAAAATAGTAGAGAGCGCTACGATTTTTTTTTTTGAAGCAATAATGACTTAGTTGTTCGTGTGGTCGGATACTGCTATAATGAGCTAGCTATGCTACAATGAGACTGAGTTTTAGAAAAAAGAAAATTTTTAGATATAGCCATAGCATGGGGGTAGGAAATTCTTTAAAATAATCTAGTTAGCTACAACCCTCAAGTTTAAAGATCTGACAATAATCACAGATAGGCATGTAAAATCACATGCGCTAAGCTTCAAAGCCATAGTCTTACAGTAACTTCCATTCAAGCACGCACCAAAAAGCTTTAATAAACTTAAAAATCATTAGGCAACCCATCAATATAGCTGTAAGTCATGAAAAATACTCGAACTTTAGTTACATTACAGTTGGAACTAAATATGTAGACAGTACATTGCTAATAGGAAAAACGTTTCCTACATAAGCCTGCAAAATTTATCAAACTTCTAATATGGATCGAGGATTACAATCTATGCTTTGTCCAGCTTATGAAGGATCAGTTCATCAAAACACACGACAACGTTACTGAGAATAATATCATAGTCAGATATACCAAAGAAATCAACTTTATTAGTATCGTTGAGTTCGACTTTCATCGTGTCATGTAATTTATTTTAATGAGCGATATATGTATTGGGTGCCATTTCGTTGGTGCAATTTAAACGTTATTGTTGTAGGTGATGTAAAATTTTATTACCGATTTATTTATCTTCTACATGAGAGATTCCGTAATGTTTGTCTTTTTATGTGCTTGTGAACAGTTTTTGTGTAATCGCTCTTTGATAGCGGCTATTTATTTCGGGTCCACGCCAAAGTGCCGATAAATTGTAATGACGTTCTACGAATGTACTATAGTAAAGTTTTGTTTCTTTTATCCAATACATATATCTATTTAGTATCAACTACTATATTTTAAAGATAATAACAATTACTAGTTATTTTTACAAAAACAAATTGGTAAAAAGTGTTATATGCAAATTTTTATTTATGCGTTTCCTATCGTATATATTGCGTCCACTATAGTCCGTTCACTATAACTTGTCCCTTGGCTCCCTTTCCTATGTGTTGGCACTACAGACCATTATTAGAAAGTCAATAGATCTAAGGGCTGTAATTATAGAGTCGAAATAAGGATTTTTAATGTTTTATTCATGCCACAGACGTTTTCAAGTAATGCAAGAGAAACTGTATTGAAGGTTCATGCTTTTTGTGAAAGGGAAAATGCAAATAAATCTCCGATTATTCCGAGAAACCGAGTACGGTCTTGTGTGCTAACATGAAAGGTTAGTAAAATCGAGTTGCCATACGTTTATATTTAAATGTTTGTAACATCATAAAAATGCATCCATCTAACCTGTGGCATAAATACAAGGATAATATGTCACAAGATATTTTACATCAAATTCGTGTCAGTTTAAGAAATCCCGATCTTGAGACGAATGAGGAGATACATAATCTGGCTTTGCTCTTGATCGTAGACATGTGTTAGCTCGTGTGTGGTAGTTTAATCAAGTTAGAAATACCAACGCAAAATCGTGGAATGAATGACGCATTTAATCTAGAATTGGAACGGGAATATGAATATGATCACCATGAATTTGACTTAGTAGTTCTGACGAATGTATCCCTGTTGAACCTATACACCAAAATACACGGCCAATAAAGCAAATGTCTTGCTAGCACGTCATTAAATTACATGCTTTTTTTTTAATTTTGTTTTATTTATATTTGTTATCCTAATAAGAAACTGAAATTAATAATTTTGAATTAATTTTAATATCCTAAATCTGCGAATTCATTCACTGTTAGGCGGAACGAAGTCCGACGGGTCGGGTAGTTTATTATAAATTTTTATTGAAAAATATTTCATTACTTTAAATCACTAATAAAGTAATACATAATTTCGAGTATATTAAGAATTAAATATTACACAAAAAAAAAAGTAAATATTAATTATAGGAATTTAACAATACAGATAAATGTACATAAATAATATTCATGAATGCACGGCAAGATACAGTTTTTACTTAATGTTACTATTGTGGTACAACTGTGTAATAGAAACAAATGAATGTTGTCATGATTTATGGATTAGATTCTCAATGTCGCGCCGCCCTAGATAAAGATAAAATGCTTGCTGTTACAATTAATGATTATTAATATTTATTAGGTGATAAGAAACACACATAATACATTTATTTTGTTTTAGTAATCTCCAAGTAAAGATTATTTTAGTTTCGGAGAGCAGGTGCTTACCGTGTTCTAAGAAAAAGCAAAACGCTGTGCTAACGATACTCCGAGGAAGACGCAAACACAGTAAGAAATATTTATGGAGGTTTTTCGGTATGGAATCCCGGCGGATAGCGGAACGGCGGCTTGCCCTCGGAAAATAAGGCAAAACACGTTTCGAATCCCTCAACACGTATAACTCTTAATACACGGATTATAGAATGGTTTTTTAAGTCTTGGGTGTTAAAAGAAAGATAACAGGCAATTAGGTTTGCGGTTTTAGGAAAAATAAATTTATTATTGTGAACTAAGTATATTTTTATATTAGGAATTATTTTTAGTAATTTCAACAAAAGCTAAATGAAAATTATGGTAAATAATACTATCACTTGGTAAATGTAGCGATGATGGCACAGTTGGTAGTGCGGTCGGTTTCCGTGTCAATGAACGCGGGTTCGAACCCATCTATCCAACTCTGAAAGCAGTCTGAGCTTTTGCTGGAGAAAAACATCGCGAGGAAAAACCATAGCATACCGTATGTGGTGTATTTTCTAAAAATGCCCTAATGGGTTAGCTACCATACTCAAGATTGATAATCTGTCGCCAAATACCCATAGGTGAGTTCCCGCAAGAGCACTTGAGAACTAGTACCTATAGGCTTAATGTATTTGTGATACCACATCGTCACTTAACATCAGATAAGATTGTGGTCAAAGTACTGAGCCTAAACAGTACAAAAAATGTAATGCCAGTAATATATTATAAATTATTTTGTATATCATATATAATTTTATCATTACTTTTTTTTAATATTTATGTTTAGTGCTTTATTCACAATCTGACCTTATGTTACGTAAGTATGTAGAGAAAGATAGTAAACGCTAAGCTTAGAGATACTAGCTTTCAATTTATGTTGCCGGTACATACCTATAGGTTTTTAATAAAAGGTTTTATCATTTCATTACTTGGAATCTCTAGAATAGGTCCTACTACCATGCTATGGATTCATTACTACATGTTCTTTCATTGAAAGGACTGTGTGAAAGGGTGGACTAGAATTTACTTTTGTTATCACGCTTAATATAAATTTTACAATGTACACACTATACATAAATATAATATAATACAATTATAACACTCCAAGTGTTACTTTGGACAGTTAGAACTCAAGTGTCTCTGTGTCGATTCTACAGGATCTTATAAATTACTCCTAAGAACGCTGTTGGGTTGGTACGATCTAATGTTGACAGGTGATCGTAACGCCACCGGAAACGTCTAGCAACTCGCAAACACTTGAGGCACCGCCGCCGGAAGCTGAACGAAGATGTCGTGAGCCGCCGCCGGAAGTAGGGTACTATTTATAACAAAAAAGGGAACATATCGAGTTTCTTGCCGGGTCTTTGTGAATGGGTTGTTTATCAACCGGTGGTAGTATTTTGACGTTCATAAGCACATTCTAAGGGCCTAAATTAAATGAAGAATTATTTGATTTTGATAACTCCCATCGACGACGTAACCCATCACACTGAATGGGCTATCATCGCTTCAAATTGCATCCATAAAACCAAAAATACTGTGATAAACAATCAAGGAAAAAAACCCAGGTATCTAACATAAAAAATTCAAATTAAAATATTACGTGTAGGTTTTGAATCATCAGCTGGAGGTAATTTTTGTTTTTTTTTTTTGCGCTCACCTGGGCCTCGTAAATTTACTCGCGACCATAAAATGCATTAGTAAAATCTGGCTTTGAATAAAATATCCAGCCTTGTGTACGTTGTGCGTAAGAAAACGAAGTAACAAGCGTTATTTCACATACAATTTTGACTTAGAATACAAAAAGTGTTGTGGAATTTTACCTTTTATTAGTATGACTAATCGATGCTAATAAATAAAATTACTAAATATCACTAAACATAATCATACTAAATGTTTAAGAATCTATATTAGGAACTTTTATATTTTTAATTTTTTTGTCTGTCTGACTGTGTGTTCCGGGCTAATCTGGGGTACGACGGAGGCGATTTTGACGGGACTTTTTTTTAGCAGATAGCTAAAGTTACTCCGCAGATTTTTCGAAAATAATAAGGGTACCGGATAAAAAAGTTAAAATTCATGAGGTTGTGAATAAAATACGATTCAATTAATCAAGTAGAACACCATCAAAACATTTTGTAATGATAATTTAAAAACTATATTACACAGTAAAGAATATATGAAATGCGGGCGGAGCCGCGGACACACAACTACTCATTCAACAAAACGTAAATAGTAATATCGTAGGTAAGATCAGTGAAGCTCTAATTGTATTGTCAATTTATTTTTAATGTAACCTTTTATGTAACTATATTTCAATTAACTCTAATTCTATATTCATTTTATCGTAGATTAAAATAGAGAGATTAAAATGTTTTAAAAAAAGTTTATAATTAACTATTTGATAATTTGTTTTTTATGAAAGTTGTGTTCTCTTTGATTTTTCTATTCATCTATTCAACCTTAAAGACGTCCACTACTGGACATAGGTCTCGCCCTTTAATAAGGAGGGAAATTGCCATAATCGCCACGTTTGGCAGGTGGTTTGGCGATCGCGGTAGCTGTTTGTGATGCTCAGAGCTCAGATGCTGCTGCCCATCACCTGGTTTATCACTTAGTCGCCTTTTACGACACCCACCGGAAGATATGGGGTGGTACTATTCTTAAGCCGGCACCACACTAGCGTATGGTAAAAATGTATTATTTATTCAGTGACATAAATAAGATATACCAGATTACCTCGTTGACAGAATTAGTGTGACCACAAATCAAAAGTACCGATCTTACTGGCTCGATAAAGTCGTCTTTGTAGAATGTTTGCTTCCCCTTATCTGGTAGCGGTGGAAAGCGTGTTCGCAAACAAGGTATGAGTAATGCTAATTAAGTAATGACTCTTCAGGGATGCGGGACGCATGGCGAATGCTTTACCTTAATTAATTAATGATCGTTCATCCTCCCAATAACTTTTGGTGGGTGGGTATGGTTCTGAGATTTCTCCGTTTGAATTTTGTATACGACTCGATAAAATAATCTTGAAATTAATTATTTCAGTGTAGAATATACATACATACGTTTTAAATATTTCATTACAAAGTAATTACAAAATTGATTACTGAAAATTATTCAAACGGGTTATATAAATAAAAATATATATTTTTTGTAATATGTATATATGTCGATTACCCATAAAAGTGAGACAATAGGAAAACAATAGAAATCTGGCATAAACGCCAGGTTAGTGATCAAGGGTTTAAAGACAATTATACTGAATTATTTTAACCGTTTAAAATGTATTTGAGGTTTAATTAAAAATAACTTTATTTCTCATAAAGAATTACATGATTCACTTACTGAGAAAAACATTTTTAAAACTAGGATTATTATTTAGAGCGCACAAAGGTACGTAACTAGATTACAAAAACAAACAAAAAAAACATACTTTTGCAACCATTTTTTTAAACCTTTAATATACCAGTTAGTTTTTTTTTATTTGCTCTAGTTTTATCTATATTAGTATATGAATAAATAGTTTAAAAAACATACATTTTATTAAATTTAATAACAAGCATTCAGTTAGTGAAATTTATATGTAAATCTAAAAATAGTATGTTTATACGTTTTATTATAATGGCTATACATTATGGTTATTCTCTTTTATATTGTATGAAACTCTCAAGCAAACTAATAAATAATGAAGTTTAATAAAAATTTATTGCAAATCTTTTCAACAGGAAATATTTGAAGAAGTCAAGATTGAGGAAGTGACGACATTGTTATTATCGCCTTCATTTTGATCCAGCTCTCGACTCTGAAACAATCTTTGATATTCACGCTTCAATCGGGCGTCAAGCAGTAAAATCTCTGTTATGATTCCTTTGGGAATTTTCATTTTTATACATTACTTCTCTAATTTCATAACGAAATAAAGGAGCACTGGGGTTCGTAAAAAAACTGTAAGTGGCATAATATTGTGCTTCACATAAAAGAATGAGAAATGGGTGTAGGAGGAGGAACTTTGTAGAATAATTTTTCAAGGCAAAACAATTGACCGTAGTTTACACACTGCTTGGTCGAGAGTCAAGAGAGCGGAAGCGAAAAATTTCAGCTATTCACGTTGAATTTTTTGTCGTACCTACTTATACGTAAAACAAAGCGTAATGACCCGCACGGCACGCATTTGTTCGCGAACAATCAAACTGGGCCATTTTTCATGTAGAACAATTGAAGGCGGTTCCCCGAACAATTGGCAGCGTATTTTGTCAAGCGGTTGGTATACTATACCCGGGAGTACGTAATAAGTGCACTCTATACGCCTACTGAAATAACTACCATGGCAAGGCTCTTAGCTTATAATTATACTCGAATTATTATAAGTTTATTACTATAATTATTAGTGTGAGTATTATTTTACTAGTCCTATATTTTAAGTTTTGTGGGTTTAAGAATTCGATTAGGCATACTTTTTAAAACTTTAAAGCACTTTCTGAGTCTTTTTTAAAACTGTAAGCGAGGATGTGGTTTAGGATGGTAAACAAACTAAGCTTAGAAGTAACTCACTCACACACTGCCGGAACACACCTATTATTTGGCGTCAGGCATTCAAATTTGAAGGTGGTAGTTACCCAAGCGTGAATTGTAGAATATGCCCCACCACTATTCTATAGTTTCCCATCACTGAAAGCACAGGATCATTATATAGATGGATAGGTAGGTTCGAATCTGTGTCCATTAACGCAGAATCCGACCGCACTATCAACTGGTACATAATAGCTTAAAATTCATTAGTAGCTATTTGTATATGTGATAAAATAAAACGTAACAAAATCTTAAGAGAAAGACACACATCACTTGAAATCTGGTGGACAGATTTAGTTTTAATATTAATATAAGATTTAAATTAAAAACAATTACAATTATTATTGTCTATATTTAGTATATAAAAATCGTGTACTAATCATTATAAAATTATAGACATTTCTGCTGCCATTTAGTTACCTCTATGGTCAAGCATACTTCGGTCTTTTTACATTAACCAAAATCCAATTAATAAGAAATAGATTGTATTCAACTCTCGTAAACATATAATAACTAAGCGTTAAACAAATTTGTCCAATCCAACTCTGTTAATAGATTTTTAAGACATTGTAAAAAATACATTAATAAAACGAGTACCCGCGACTTCGTCTACGTGTCTTATATTAATTTAATGTGGGGTTCCAGGTTTTTGTTTATTTTACATAGCTTATTTGTTACCGAACAACACATGCTTCTCGTACACAAAATTTTATTTACGTTTTATTTTATAATTTCTAAAAATCGATAATTTACATATTTTAATTTTAGTTTACATATCAATTCCTATAAATCGCTAATTAACATATAGTTTATGAACACAATTTTTTTAATCAAAATCGTTAAACCCGTTTTAGAGTTACACACAAACAGAATTTTGTCCTAAGATATTACGAATTCTAAAAACAATTTTAAATACCTTTACAGCCGTTCAATTCCTTCTTGCCATATGTCCCATAATTCTTACTTGATCAAAAATCCTTGAGATAATTGCCGCGAACAAAGTTTCAACAAAATCGCTCAAACTGTTTTTGAGTTAAATCCGGACAACATACACAGATAGATTCGAGATTAGTAACGACTAGATTGCCAAATTGAAGTGGCAATGGGCTGGGCACATTGCTCGTAGAATCGATGTCCGATGGGCCGATAGGCCGATGGGTTCTCGAATGGCTGCCGCGTACTGGAAGACGCAGCGTGGGTACGCTCTCTACAAGGTGGACCGACCACTTGGTAAGGTCGCGGGAGTCCGCTGGATGCGGGTGGCGCAAAACCGGTAGTCGTGGAAATCTTTGGGAGAGACCTATGTCCAGCAATGGATGTCTTTCGGTTGAATGGATGGAACGCATAGGCAACGTACACATATGTTACAACATTTATAAAAAAACACTAAACCTACAGAAAAAACTTCAGTTTTATTATTAGTATATAGATATTGTGTTAATAACACAAAATAAGATATAAAATGTATGGTGTACTGTTTACGTTATTAATCACCTGGTGAAGAGTGGTGCTCTCACCGATAGGCTATAAAATCTCGCCTCTTATGATTTTGATGGCGGCTCGAGGCATTGCGGTGGAATTTTTCGTTTTATTTTATGATGGCGCGCACTGTCGCGGAGAAATATTGGCTCAGCGGAATAGCTCGTAAAGAAAGCCGTTTCTTTTCACGGGGTTACGCATCGCAACTATATCTTGGACGTTCTCTGCTTATATTTTATTATTAGACTTCAGTCTATTTCTGGTTACCTAACACGTGACCTTTAATATTAAATGTCGTGTTATTTTTTTATATTTGCAAGATTCTTTTTCGGTCGATCTTAGAGTAATCTATCGGCTTTAACTTGGTTGTTTTATAATCTTTTAAACTGAATTATGTTTATTTAATTTTAGGCAATCGAGTAAACGGGGCCCTGCGTGAATGTTTGTGCAGATAAAATGTGTCTAAGAAGGCACGTTTGGACAAACTCAACACTTATGTATGCGCTGGGTTTGGCAGAGAAACCATAAAAGCAAGATTACTGCAGTATAGATGAAAAACCTGAGAAGTATAGCTGGCATGAGAATGATATATAAAGTAAGGAATATTGTGATCTGGTGTGGTAGAGGATGTAATGTCAACGATAGAGAATGGGATTGATTTGGACACGTAGAGAGGATGGATGAAAGAAGATTGATGAAAAAAATTATAAGGCGAGTACAAAGTTAGTTTTTTGTGCATAGGGTTCGGTTTGTAAATTTATATGAATGTATTTTAAATTGTCTTTAATATTTTGAGTTGAAAACATGAGATTAAATTTGTTTAAATTCTTCAAAAGTTCTCTAACATTAGTAGTTAGATGTGTGTGTACATGTTATTATTATCAAAATTATCTTGTTATCCTTATTCTTAAATATTATTTTGAAAACGTTTTGTTAAATACCAGGAGTGAAGAGATCTGAAAGAGATTGTAAGCAAAGTTCGCCGTTAGTTTCTTAAAGATTGTGCGGATTTACACCGTTTTTTACCGGTTCACCTCTCCGATCCCTTACGCACATCATTATTCAAGTTAAGTGGACAGGTCAGGTTAGTGGATGTGTAACAAAAATTCACGAGGCGGCATGTTACCCATCGCGTATAATTCGAAAAGGGCAAAGATAAATTGCTATTGAAACTGTAGTAGGCTTAAAATGAATTGACTATATAGTTAGTAGTTATTATATTACATATAACCTAATAGTAGCTACTAGCTACTTTATCTACATGTAATTTACTACGTTATATTATCATCTAATTTATAGCGTTTACTTAAGAATAGGGGTCTTTAACCCCATCGACATAGTGGCCAGTTTCAAAAAGTTTATTATTCATATGTTTTTTGTCATAAATTAATGAATTAAATGTACTTAATAAAACAAAAATCTATTAAGTAATATTTTAAAAAGACGCCTAATAGAATAAGAAATAGGTAAAAAAAAACTGTGGATAATAACATAATAATTTGTGACAGGTATTTTTAAAACACAGTAAATTAATGCTATAGTTATTTTATATGGTTTATTATAATACGTTTGATAAAACCGATGGAATGAATATGAAAAAATCAGGAAATAGTATTACTTATGTGTTATCAGATATAGTTAATATCAAAAAGAACTTTCTACGTGAGAATTATGTTATAATAGAAATGGCCAAACTAATAAGATTCCATTAGCTTATCTTTGGTTAGTCGCTGACTTGAAATATGACCCACGTCTTTACGTAAGCGCTACAATAATTACTATCGTATATATCTATTATCTTTACTATACTAATAAATAAAATTGAAGTTTCTGTTTGTAATGTGAAAATAATATTTTTTTTACTAAATACATATGAATGTATGTACGATACCTATACCAAAAATACAATTTTTAAATTTTTGTCTGTATGTTTGTTCCGGGTAATCTCCGGAAAGGCTGGACTGGTTTGACGGGACTTTTTTTGGTAGATAGCTGAAGTTACTCCGCGTAGCATAGGGTAATTAAAACTTATAAATAATCGAATAAAATCCGATACAATACACGGTTTTACGGGCAAATGTTTAAATTTAATTTATTACCAAAAAATTTTTAGGAACATAATTAGAACTCTAATTATAAAAAAATTAAAACGCAGTGAAGAACATATAAAACGCGGGCGCAGCCGCGGCCACATAGCTAGTATATAATAACTATAGTATCGTTATTGGCAGAGTATTAAATCTAGGGATCGCATCTTGATAGTTCCATTTTTATAATTAAATAGGAACCTTCCTAAGATCATTGTGTGGTTTTAGCATCTATCTGTGCAATTGTATGTCCGAGTACCAGTATTGATTTTTTAAAGTGGCTTGAAGTTAATGACCTTTTCCTGTAAAAATATATATTCTTAAGCTGTTGATGGCCAGTGACATTTTCTTTCGACGAATTAAAAAATAAATAAATTACGAATTTAACTAAATATAAATCTGAATCTAAATCTGAAAAGTCAATTATAAAGTGTTCATTTGCCTTTGTTAAAACTATATGAGTATATAATTGAACTTTTATTACTCTCTTATCTAATTTAAGGTATTACACAACAATATCTGAAATGTATTCTACATTAGAACCATTCTGCAGTCATCTTTTGCCGTTAATCCGAAAACACATAATTATATCTTACAAAAAATTCCAAATCGTTTTATCCAAATGGCTGTAGTAGATGCCTGATATTTTTGGAGAAATGCGGACCTCCACAAAAACCTAGAAATGCCTTCAATCGAGTCTTGTCTTAAGTCCCTTATAAGCGAAACGTAGCCAAATTTTCTTGTGGTAGCTATGTGCAACCTATATCCAAAATCCAAAGTTAATGAGACCGAAATACCAGTCGCGTAATAAATAATCAATTCCGATGAGAAAATGATAATAACAGGCCGTATCTCCTTGACCGATGATAGAAGTATGTTCGCGCCTATGATCCCTTAACGGCTAATATTGCACTTATTATAACCATTCCGGCAGCGCCCCAAGATATGCTCCGATTCTCAATTTGAGATATTATTACCAGCGCGATACAGTGATACTACATGCGTTTGGACCATGTGTAATAAACACACTGCATACTACATATTACCTACTCTAAGGAATCTTTTGCAAGGCATAGGGTTTAAGTAGGTTAAATTCCGCGAAATGTGCATGCAAATAACAGTGATATTTAAAACAGTAAAAGTTCAAGGAATATAATGTAACAAATAATTGTGAAGGATATTTGATTGTTTTATGCGAAAAACTGCTAGTAAGATTAGCTTATATATAAATATGTATATAGCTGATTATGATATCGTTTTCTGCGTATACTTGTGTTTTATTTTATTGCCTGAACGATATTCCCATGTTTTTTTTGTGATTGAAATTCTTGTTTCTACCACTATTATAATAAAATATATTGAATTAATTATAATAAAATCAGTAACAACGTGAAAGTGATAGATACTTAGAGAAATATAAAGCTAATTACAATAACTTAAAGTATAAACGTCGCGTGTAAAACAGAGCAATTTCACAGAATCGTTACGTTTCCTTTTCTACCTCTAGAACAGTACTACAAAACCAAACATAAAGACACAATTACGAGAGCTCTACTGTTAAAATTTGCCGCATTTATTTTCTGTTTTGATTATTTAACAAGAAACGATAATGTTCGAGTTTTTGCAGACGTATACACTTCATAATATAAACTGAAAATGTTACAGTTATTATTATTATTTTGATGTTAAAGTATTTATTTGAAATACGTTCGTTCTGATTATTTTTTATTCATTGAAAAAAAAAACTAGCCAGCAACGGGGACTGCCGAAAGAAGTGAAATCTGGAAAAACTTTTTTTAAAGGTTTAAATTACATTAGTCGTTAACTGAAATTATTAACATAACCTAACATTTAACATATAATAGTTGTCTAGTTTTTACATCTATTGGCGCTTCGAGCAATGAACATGTACATATTTAACATTTATATTTCGAGTAGCTTATTCGTAATGAAAATATAATTATATCTCTGAGAGTGAGCACTTAAACCTCATCTTATACTTGACATACCGTAGCATGTTGACGGTTGACGTCATAGTATTAGTAATGCGAATCTATAAGTTTTACCCTACCGAAAATCGCTCAACGGCGCTAAAGAAGTTTTCCATTCAAAAATCTAATTTAATGTATTCGATTTAAATTGCAATATTTTTAATCGCTTTTGAACGAAGAGTCATTATAGATGAATGTAATCTGAATTGATACCGATAAATTTAGTTTCACGGGAAGGTTTATTCGTTTACGTAAACTTTGAGATTGGCTCTAACAAGGCTGGGAGAGGCGGAGCGCGCGCCGGTGATTTCTACTCTTAAAATCCAATTTAAATGCATTCCTCTGTGCCACAGGGCCCCCTACCGATACGCTCTAGGGGCCAATTAACTTATTCATCCTTAACATTTCATTGCTCAACTTGAATACTAGGTACTTTTACGTTTAATGTTAAACATTTCAACCTTTCGAAACTTGTAATAATGTAGATACCTATTATGCAGAAAGACTATAATGTCAATTCTAGAGTGCTTAAAATAATATATTATGACACTAGATTCGTATATTAAATAAGATCGATTAGTCACTGGAGCGTATAATAAAGTTCATATAAAATATTATAAAATTAACCTAACGCAAAGGTCGCAGTTTGCCACGGGATACTAAATAAAGCAAAGATAAGAAATTTTAAATGAAAGACAGACATTTTTTAAGAATTAAACAGAAATCGCACATTGTTCTAGGAATAGTAAAATTGCTTTTAGGTGGATATTTATTTACCTCGTTATGTATAAATACATAGAATAATCTTTATACCAAGCATAAATTAAGGAAAAGGAACGATTTCTTACTGTGTTGTTTTGGGTCGATAGGATGAAATGTAATGATATATTTTTTTAAAATTAAAATTAGAAGTTTGATTATACTCGACTATTTTTTGTTAAACAATTAATATAGTTATGTGTACGTCACGTGAAACTCGACCACAATCCGTTTTTAGAAATTAAAATGAAACCTATCCGTTCTAAAATTTCGAAGTGAAATTTCTTTACGCGTAGTGAGAATAAAGTTTCAAGGTCGCGCCATACGATTAGCGCCACGATTTTGTATATCAAAGGACGGATAGTAGTACCTCGTGACTGTGAGAAAGAGACAAACAATAATAAGCACGCTTTAGTTTATGACTGTAAAATAATTTTCTCCTATTTGTGTCATATTTTTGTTCTTGCATGTGCAATGCTGTATTTTAGGTGGACATTATTACTTTTTCAGTTTTTGATATCTGCCCCTCACTAATTATTTATGTTACAGATTTAAGATAAGAATTGCCAAATAAGTTTTACTTTTGACACGTGTTACACACGCTCTCTTTTTATTATTGACTAGCAGTGTGCCCACGGCTATCCTAATTTTTTTCCAAAAAATTCTTTAGTATTAAGATAAAGTAAAAAGATTTAGTATTTCTTATAAATTCAAGCACTTGCCCGTAAAACTGTGCATTGAATCAGATTTTATTCAACTTTTTATGAGTTTTTACTTTTTTACGCGGATCCCTAATTATTTTCGAAAATTAAAAGTACCCTGAGTTACTCGGAGCAACTTCAGCTATCTACCAAAAAAAGTCCCGTCAAAATCCGTCCAGCCGTGTCGAAGATTACCTGGAAAAAACAGACAGATAGACAAAATTTAAAAAATAGTATTTTTGGTATTGGCATTGGCATATACATTCATATCTTTATAGTAAAAAAAATAATTTTAACATTACAAAAAGACACTCCAATTTTTATCGATTCATAAACAGAGCAAAAAAATATCTTGAAATATTTTATCTCTGTCTATTTTCTTACATATTTACAATGCGTAAGAGTAATAAATAAAGTTGTTAAAATATAGTACGGTAGTTGTGCTCGCAGTTTCGCTCGAGTAAACTATGGTCCACTTAAGTAACGTATGCAAAATGATAAAAAAATCAACCCAAAATAGGACGAGGATATTTAAAGATTTGCCCGAAAAAACACCACGCCTTTATTCCTTTATTAATATAGATATGTATAAAGTTATTCTCCTAATAAGAAGGTATATTGAGCATCCTATTTTTTTAACTCTCGAAAAGTCATTTAAAATGCAATTTGAAAAGCCTAATAGAAACGGTCTCACTAAGAATTGTTGCAAAGTGTAATGGGTTCAGGTGAAATTAACGCAGAAAAATAGGAAAAGTTAGAACGAGTTTTGCAGGCATGGTTTTTTTTTTTGCTTTCTCCAAGTAGCGCAGTGATTGTAAACTGCTGAATTTATAATGCTATTTTCGAACTCCGCTTCATCGAGAAGTTCAAAAGCGGTTCATAATGTTACTTGCAATTACGTAACATTTTTTTTAACACGATATCGGCTCAGTGCATTGACTACAATCTTACCTGATGTTAAGTAAAGACGTGGTCCACGATGGTAAACACAATAAGCCAAGGGGTACTGGTTATCAAGTGATGCTGCCGGAACACACCTTGGTTTTCACCACGGTGAAACCAAACCAGCTTGGTTTTCACGGAACACGCAGGTTTTCAAACTTGAGGGTGGTAGCTACCCAGGCGGGCATTATTAGAAAATGCCTTATCACCATGCTAAGGTTTCCTCACGATGTTTTCCTTCACCTAAAGCTCAGGCTGATTTTAGAGTTGGATAGGTGGGCTTGTAACCGCATCCATTGACACGATCTGAATCTGGATCCACACCCGCTGCGCCATCATCGCTTCAAATTCATCGTCCGTAGCCTGTATATTTATACTGTGGTCCGTAGGTATATACAGTAGCTCAAATAAAGTACTTTAATAATAATTTTATTCGTGACATAGAAAAGTTTTATTTGTGACAAAAATGTTTCATTCGTAAAATATGTTGTTTTAATTTCTAATATTTAGTTTGTAATATGTAGAATATATATCTGTATCTGAAAATTACACTTTTATACAAAACATTTTCATAACGTTGCAACTTAGACAGACAACGTCTATCTGCTCTTAAACCATTTGTCGTCAAACTGTGGCTCTTGAACCGTATTTACGCTGCTCGCGATGTCGCGAACAATTTTCATAATCACTCAAATCCGAGTTTACATATAAGTAGTTAGTGAATTAGGTTATCAAAAATGCCTTTATAAGTTATTATTAAAATAGAAAATCTACGAAAAATTTGCATTTGAAAACTCATAAAAAGATGCCAATTACCCATTCCATAAAGTGTGGCTTGTAGCTTCGTATCGACCTATGTGTCCCTTGACCGGGAAAGTGTGACGACCATTACCTTAAACTGATCTTATATTGGTTTAAAATAAATATGTATAATCACTTTATACGACACAATTAATCTAAACCGTTGGTATTGAATAGAGACGTGAACGTGTAAAACTAATGCTATTATAGAAAGATAAACGTTGCTTTTCCCCTTTTTCGGACCCTATTTATTTGAAAAGGATGCGATGACTCAAGCAGATTTGCAAGATCTGTAGGTACTTTCTTCAGTGGATTACTTTGCAACTCTTTTATACAGTAGGAGGCCAGTATCATCACTACTTAAGGATATTAAAATCCCTTCTGTTTGTGTAAGAAGCTTGTTTTTTCTCGCTGACTACAGGATGTTTATCGTATAATCCAAATAAGATTGCGTCTTTCTAGTAACCGAGTTACTGATTGAAGACCGAATTTAACAAAAAGGTTTCTCTTTATATTTATTTTTTTTTGTTTTAAATAGGCCTAGAAATATTTTGATAAGTGGATTTTTATTCAGAATAAACAAAAAATAACTAAGCTTAACTTTGCAGTGTTCGTTTAAGAAAAATATAAAGTGTTGCTTTCCGTATATTTATGTAATTTGAATAACAAATATACCTAATTATCTGCCTGACCTCATACAGATTCAACGGAGACATTTATATTTTTCCATATTGTTTATCGAACCGATTCAGTCGGTGTTCGTTATTGGATACGAATAGGTCAGTTACTTATTGTTGCATCTAGATATACGAGTTATTAATAAAACGTAAGTTTTCGGTAATTATTTTCTCATATAATTTTTACATATTTACCGGACTAAATACGGTTTTAATAGGCCATTTAGATGTAGAAAATTTTTTTTTATGTAAAAACTTGCTTTAAAATATGTAAAAGGAACTATGTTTCATTCTGATACTGCAGTAGAATTTGAGTTAACAACGGTCACATTTATCAATAGTTAAATGTATCTAAAGACGAAAAAAAAAATCTTTACATAAATATTTCATTTATTATTAACGTGAATAAAGTTTTTCCCCTTTTTGAAACAAGTTAACAATGTTCTTGCTAAAGAAATATTTTTCCACGTCTATAGAGCTAATTTGAATAGTTGCGCGTCAGGCCGCTAATTTTAAAAAGAATAGTTAAAACAATAATTAAATTAGTGAGAAATTGTCTCCTTCATGATTTAAAAGTAATTTTAACACTACACAAGTAGAATTAATTATTTTTTCCCCGAAATAATACAATTTCAGATATAAAATTGTGTCCTGCATATGATTAAATACAATTTGTAAAAAATCTTGTTTGTTTCACTGTGTTAATTTATCTGAACAAGTACAATTTATTTTTAGCTCGCTATGGTACAGGACAAGACTCCATAAGCCCTTTTGGAATAATAATACTTAAGTAGTTTTTTTTTAAATGATAATAAAATACAAATTTGACTTGCGTAGTTTTATTAATTAGGTAAGTTAATACTTTGTGTAAACGTAGGTTGTGTAATCTTATTTTTTTTCTCTCTAAAATGCCAATGCAGTGTCAGTGTTTTATCCAAAAAAAAATCGGTAAATTTTTGGTTTGATCTCAATCTAAAAGATCGATTGAAACAGGTTATTATACAAGACATCCTTAAATAAATTACTGTTACATTTTCGCACAATTTTTTTCCACATAGTTTTACGACAGAAGTACAAAAGATGTCTTTAAATTGAATACTATTGTATTATTTGTTAATTCTTTTTTTTTAATTAAGAAATCACTTTTAAAATATTAAATTCTTATCACGGAATATTCACAATAATATTTTAGTTTTAGATATCCAACTTTTTTTTTACGCGGGGAAATGAATTTACGCATTCCTCCTGACAACTCTAATCCGGGAGTAACATCTTCCTGGTTAGAGTTGGCAGAGAATTTTGGGGACTCGCCCGGCATGAAGCGCCGGAAATACCATCCACAGTACTATTCGCCGCTTTTCTAGGACGACACTGGATTAATACCAGTATCTTTAGGTTTAGAGTGCTTACCATCCTGGATCACATCATCACTTAACATCAGGTGAGATTGTGGTCAAAACACTGAGCCAATTCCGTGTACAAAAAAATCTAGCCTACTCTGCGTCGCTCCAGCAGCAGGCCCGACCTGGCTGGGTCAGGCCTCTTTCTCTAACCTGGTACCAGCTGCCCTCTGTTCCCCATCCGCCAACCAAAAAGGGGTCCAGTTCTTCTCAACCTTTGGTTTTTATCTATTGATGTAAACACACAAGAGAGACGCGTAGGATCGCGGTTGGCTTAGGGAGGTGGGAGAGCACGGGAGAACTGAAGGATCTGTTAGGGGATCCTCTGCCCGCTCCATCTCTGCGGCCTTCTTCTGCAATAGATATCCAACTCTAACTTATAGGAAGTAACTTGTTAGTAACTTTTGGTTAATCTTTTATTATATCACATGCTTTTTAATTACACAGAAAATGTTATAATTGCTAGGGCACTTCCGCATAACGGCACGGCTCCTATGTTCGTACCGTTCCCGCCTCCTTCAGCTAGTCGGGGAGTTCTACTTCCTTCTTTTCTTGACTTCTTCTCGAAAGACAAAAATTCAGAGAGGAGAGGGATAAGTTCTCCGTGATTAGCGGATGAGGAAGGAGAGGAGGCAGCTTCTACCAGGCTGTCCCGCCTGAACGGAGGACAAAAGTATTGGCCCGGTTTTTGGCCTGTCACTGGGGCGACGCGGAGTGTGCTAGATTAATCCCGTGTCGCCTCCCTTAAGGCTGCGGAAGGTAATGTGGGTTTAGTGGGTATACCCGACGCTTCACGTCGGGCGAGTCCCACATACCCTTTTGGCATCTCTAATTCGAGATACCACTCCCGGATTAGATATGGCAGGGGGATGCGTAAATATATTTTTCCCAATAAAAAAAAGGTCATTTTCGTATACATAAATAATCATTATTTAGTCACTGATACAACTGGGCAAGCCTAAGTTTTTTCTCTCGTAACATTTGGCCGCGAAAATAACCACCAGTTAGTTAAGCTGGTCCCAGTATTTAAATAAACATACGAAGTTGCCACGGATTAGGAACTGGAATCCTGGTTAACACTGTGACGTCAAAGTTTTGAATGAACCTCACCCTTAACCTTTACCTTAATTAGCCTTACTTGAAAAATGTTGAAAAGCGCTACTGGCCATTGTGGTTATACTTGTGTACACAAACAGTGTGTTTATTTTGTTTTGGTGGAATATCCATACATAAGTATTTAAAACAAAGTCCGATTAATTAAACCATTTACAAATCAAGAACGGCTGCACTGATTTTTAGAGTTTTTGACTTGTTGAATTTGCGACTCCACCAAGAATAGCAGAATAAATATTAAAACATTGGAACAATGTCCCGAAAATTATTTTATAATAAAAAAAAAACATTTTTTCGTACGGTTTGTATGATATCTAGAGAACGGATTTACTCATTTCGATTTTTTTTTTTTGTTCATCTCGGACTCCCAGAAGTTTCCTTTCGCATTGGAAGATAAACATTAATTTAATTTATTTCAGCTAATAACACAACTAGTTTAATATAATTTAATATACAGTTTCTTATAGCGTTATTCTGGACGAATATTTTAAGAAATTAAAATTTAATGTAGGGTAAACAATTTTATAAACTGTTCAAATTGATAGCATTTTGTTAATATAATTTTGGTATGATTGAAAAAAAAATAATAAGTACTAGGATAATTTGTTTTCAGGTACTTCCTGAAACGATGAATAAGATAATAGTAACAATTCTTGTGTTTATTGCTGTACTAGCACTGACGGAATCGAGATCTTGTTCACATAGGTAAGTGGCTGTTATAGAGAAATATCTTTTAGTTTATACTTTTTTTCAAAAAACTATTAAAACTTATAACATACTTATGTTTCAGCGAAAGTCGATGCGATCATAAAAAGAACGAGGTATGTTATTTATTATTTACATTAATATCTAATTATAAACTTTCCTCTTTATTTAAAAAATGTATAATGGATTTTACTATTAATACATTTCAGGGTTCAAATGAATCAAAAATGATACTAAACTTATCAGGGATTTTATTTCTAAGTATAATTATTGCATCCTTTTTGGAATACGTATAGATAACTTTCTGGGTAATTGTATATATATATATATATATTTTTATATAAAAGGAAAACGGGGTTCCTTTGAGGCACTATCACCTCAAAACTGGATGGTACACTACCATTCGACTCTGAATTTTTCGTAGATGGTTATAAGTTCTTACGTACATTTTTTCTACTTCGATTTACATTATTTTATTACACATTTGTTATATAAATAAAAACAAAAGACTCTCACTTTTCTTCATTCATATGTTTTTTAGGTAAGGTATAAATAAAGTGTAATATGCACGCAACATAAGAGGCGCGGGCGGAACCGCGGGCTAGTTGTTAAATATGTGCAAACTTAGTAAAAGCTCAAAAATGACTCAGCTATTATATACTAAAAAAAATTACTATTAATTATGGCTTGTATTCATTAATAATTCATTAATAAAGATTTTTAAAATAATTTAGAATAGGCTCCGGTCTAGCAGAATAAATTTGCGATATTTAGGATGCCTTTGGAACCAATGATGTTTTGACATTTTACATTCAAAAGTATAAAGTAGAATGAATTTGAATTATTCATGGGAAATTCTATTTCTCGAATATTTAACTCCGAACGAATCATAGCTGTTACCGAAGAATTTACCGAACGACTGACATACGAGTTTATTAAAAAACACAAACAATATAATTTGCATCAAAAATCAATTCTGAGTGAAGTGATAAATCTATACTTACTTATCAAGTAAATGATAATATTTTCCACTAATGATCTTAATTATTCCAATTTAGTTACATAAGTTTTCTGCGCAGTGATTATTTGATAAGTTCATATATTTTGTAAATACAGCATTTAGTTCAGTTCAAGGGTGAAGGTTTTGTTGATCCGAATTCGTAAGAACTTTATAATAATTATTTGATATTTTCAGTAATTTTAACAACAAATTTGAAATGCATTATAATAACTTGTAACATATTACAATTAGTGTAAGTACAAACGAACGCTATTAAACTCTATAAATATAAATGTTTGTGCGTGTAGAACATTGCCAAATATACGTTACCACTCTCAAGTCGAAAATATGTCATCAAGCCTTTAATCTTTTATCTGTTAGTTTCTATAAATTTGGAGCGATGATGGCTTAGTTGGCAGTGCGAACGGATTTGGCGTCAATGGACGCGGGTTCAAATCCTCCTACCCAACGCTAAAAATTAGCCTGAGCTTTCGGTGAAAGATAATATCGTGAGGAAACTATAGCATGGTGGTAGGGAATTTTAAAACAATGCCCATCTGGGTAGCTACTACCCTAAAATTAGAAAACGTTAAACACTCACAGGCGTGTTTCAGCAGTATCACTTGAGGACCACTACCTCTAGGCTTAGTGTGTTTACCATCATGGATCACATCGTCATTTAACATCAGGTGAGATTGTGGTAAAAGCACTGTATATCGCGTGAAAAAAGTTTATTACTTATTACTCTTTATTAAAAGACCCTTAACTTCTACCATCAGATGAGATGAAGGTCATAGTATAAAAAACAAGTTTAAGTTTTTATAAGTATCGTATTGATAATTTGTAACTTTAATATCCATTTTAATACTTAACTTTTTTTTAGAAAAGTAAAAATAAATGTGACGATTCTTCATCATCATCATCATCCTCCTCCGAGGAAGACGATAACGATTGCAACAACGTGAGTAATTTTCTAATCGAAATTGATCATTTTTTTTATTATCATCAGCTTTTAAGTTATATTCACTGGCTCGCTATACTCGTATATCCATCGATAATACATTTCTTGTTTCCAATATATTTGAAATCTTTTTTTTATAAAATAAAACCTGTTTTGTAATTTATACGCTGGAAATAAAAGTTCATTTTGGATTTTAAGTGACCTATTATTATGTGATTTTTGTAACTTTATAATTTACTAGCTTTATACCCGCGACTGCACCTGCGTTTGATATATTTTTCACTGCGCTTTAAATTTTTTATACTGAACTCTAATCAAATTTGAGTGCTAAGGTAAAGAAAAAAGTATTTCCCATAAATTTAAGCACTTGCCCGTAAAACTGTGCATTGTGCTCCATGTATTCCATACTTCATTGTGCGTAAAGCTATGTTCTAGGACACCTCTCTGGAGCATGTCCCGAGCGTGATCGATGGAGTTGAGATCTGCTGATTATGCAAGCCACGGCAATACCCCGGATGTTTCCCACTGCCAGTACTCTCTTGTCCTATGTTAATCAAAATCTGGTCAACCTATTTTGCTATGAAAAACAAAAATATCAATGAATAAAACTTTTCGTTTCTGTTAATGTTGTGTGTTAGACTTAGACTTTTTTTATATGTATATTAGCAGACGCCTTTTTGCAGCAGACATCTTTTTAATGGGACCTGAATTAAAAACAGCCTTTAAATCAGCTCCTTAACAGTGGATTGTAGCAAAAATAATATTGAAAATAGCATTGTAATAATATAAATTACATTCCTCCTTAGTGTAAATTACATTCTGATTTTTTTTAGCGTGGAGAATCTGCTCAATTTTAATCATAATAATGTAACTATAGCGTCATATACTATAACAATATTTGAAAAAGCGGAGTGTAAAATATGTTGTGAAAGTTTGTCTTTGGTTTAATTTATCGTTACTCTCGTATACGTAGGTATATGACAAAAAAATTAAAAGAGCCACGTAGAAAATCAAGAACATTCTATCAAAGTAGATCGTGCCAGCACTCTAGTGTCAAGTGATAATTCAATGAAAAACTATTAATAATTTTGAAAAGTTGTACGGTTCTCGTTTGTCGTGGTATGGACATGTTATGAGAAGAGAGGAAGCGCATGTGGTTAAAATAGTAATGAATATGAATGTGAAGGATGGAAAAGTAGAGGAAAGCCAAAGAAAGTGTGGATGGAGTGTTGAAGAAATTATATGAAAGAAAATAGAGTAAAGAAAGAGACGTAAATATCGGCTGATAGCAACGCATGAAAGAAGAAAACATACTGCGCCGACCCTAAGTAAGTTGGGAATAAGGCATGAGAATGATGAATAATTTTTGAATTTAAAATATTCTTTAAGTAAAGTGTCTGAGCAAAACTTTACAAAACTTAAAAAAAAAAATTCACCTTCGCTAACCATTGCGTTATAGGTACTTTCATTTATCTCACAGTGTTTTGCCAAACTTATCCTCATTCTTTTATGTAAATGGCATTAGTAGATGACATAACATGAAGTTGAGCTAGTTTTACATTAACTAGCACCAATGTCCATTTGAAGGTAAGTTTGTCAAAATACTCTGAGAAAAATGAGAGTATAGTGCA
The DNA here is from genome assembly GCA_014132275.2 of Samia ricini. NCBI lineage: Eukaryota > Metazoa > Arthropoda > Insecta > Lepidoptera > Saturniidae > Samia > Samia ricini. The sequence goes on along the minus strand of AP028159.1, from coordinate 23,279,588 downwards.
CTAATAGTACGAAGGCGAATTTTCAACAAAAAAGTTTCATAAATTATTCAAATATATTGAATATATTGTATGTTTAACTTTTTTTTTTTAAATATCCACCTTATCTGATGTTATTTACGTATAGGTTTATGTAGTGACTTTACGTATATAGTGCAAAGGACTTATACAGGAGCCAATATTCTTCATATGCAACACAATCTCTTGAATACTACTTCTTTAAAGCAGGAAAGATGTGGAGGGTTTAATGCCTAAGGATTTTCTTGATGGTTTCTCCCAGCTTCAAGAAGTCATAACAGAATCTACAAATTACTTTGTCAATTAGAAAATAATAAATAATTTTTCATGGTTTCAGGAGCATGACAAGAAGCAGAAGAACTCCTCCTCGTCCTCATCATCATCATCATCATCATCTTCATCATCATCTTCAGAAGAAGACGATAGAGATTGTGACGAGGATAACGAAATTTACGTATGTAAATCATTATGTTTATTTTTAATCAGTCATTTCCTATAATTATGTAAAATCTCTTAATACATACAACTTGGTTAAACTTCCTCTCAACATATATCGTTTTTGTCTGCAAACGTCTTTTTTATGTTATTTTAATGATTAATCTGCAAAGATCTAATTCATCCAACTTAGCGGGTTAGTTAACAGAATATTGGTTAAAGCTTTAAGAGAATACACGGTCGGCAACAAATTTAAAGAATACGTATTTTCAACTCGAAACTAGTGGACGGGATAGACAAAACTAAGTCTCTTTACGGTCTCCCAGGTGGCTTAAGCTAGTGTAATGGAGGGTTCAGCCAAATCGGCCACCGCAACCTTCTTCTTGGCCTTTCTAAGGGCCTCCTTGTAGTTAGTTCCCCCTGCTACCACTTAACGTATCTCAACTAAATTGAAAGAAAGTCCAGGTTAGTAGCACCTGAAATCTACGAGTATATATGCAAATGAATGAAAAGTACTGAAATAAGTGTGTCAGGATCGTAGCAAGTAGAAGGATGTTGTAGTGCGTGATAATGTGTGTATGAATGTAATAATCAAGCAAATAAATATCCACCTTATATAGAAGGATGTCTTAAATGAATAGATTCAAGAACTTTAAGAGAATGCAGTGTTTTTCAGTAAAAAAATAAAATAATTCGAAACAAGTTCTCTAATATTATCGTAGCATTATTTTATTATTTGCACCTTCTTCAAAATATTGTTTTTAAATTTATAATAATTTCATGAAATACATAATATTGTGTGTTTTTCTTCACAGTACAAGAAAGCCAAACATCACAAAGGAAGAAGGTGCTATTAATTTTGTCTGCTGATGAAGATTGTTTCGAAATTTATTTATAATAAAGATGTAAAAAAATTTAAATTAAATCTTATTTACAGAAACACTAATATACCTTTATTTTTCTTTAGTTGGTACCATGTATTAGACTTAATTCAAATTTTTAACATGTATTAAGGGCGTCTAATTATTTTATTATCTTAAAAAATAAGCACAATGTAACATATTTTTAAATTTGTTGGAGCGGAAATATATTTGTAACTTCACTGCGTAATATAGTTTTTAAATAATCACTGGAAAACAAAGATTTTGGTAACGTATTTTTTGTTCGCAATTTCATGAGTTTTCATTTTTTAACACGGAGCCCTAATTATTTTCTTAAAACTTTTATGGTACTAAAAGAAAGCAAAAGTATTTCTCATAAATTCTAGCACTTGTCAGTTAAACTGACAATTGAAACGTGTTTTTCCACAATTCCTTGTGTATTATGTAATTTATTTAATGCGAAATAATTGTCCTGTAAATATTTTTGGTACTGACAGAAAGGAAAGATAATTCTCAGAAATCCAACCACTTGTTAGTAAAACTGTGCATTGAAACAGATTTAATTCACAATTACATGAGATTAAATTTTTTACGTGGAACCATAATTATTTTCGAGAAATAAAAGTACCATAAGTTGCGCTTAGTCATTTCAGTTATCTAACAATAGTCCTGTCAAAATGGGTCCAACCGTTCCGCAGATTAGTTTGAATTTGTAAGAAATATTTTTGCTTTCTGTCTGTTCAAATAATATTTTCAGGATAATTATTAGGGTTCAGGAAAAGAAAACACACAAGAGCTTGTATTTTATGAGAAATATTTTTACTTCATCTTAGTCCAAAAAAAATTAGGAAAATAATTAGGGTTCCGTGTTAAAAAATGAAAACTCATGTTATTTTAAACAAAATACGATTTAATTAACAGCACAGGACCATCAAAACATTATTTTCCGAAGGTTATTTAAGAATTATATTATGGACTGTTAAATATGTGGATTGATGGATGTGTGGGGTAACAAGAATAGACCGGATTAGGAATGACTAGTGAATACTTTAGAGGATGTTTGAAAGTGGCTCCAGTGAGAAAAAACGTTAAAGAAACAAGAAGACCAAAGAAAAGATGGATGGACTGTGTGCAAGATTATATGCTCAGAAAGAGAGTGAATATAGATATGATCTTTAATACATATGAACGGAAGAGGAAGACATGTTGCGCAGAAACCAAATAAAAATGGAATAAGGGCAGGGAGATAATGATTACGCAGTGAAGAATATATGAAACTAGTTTTTAATAAAATTTGGAAACGGTGTCATTTCATTGTAATGTTTAGTAATAGTAAAACTGTTTAATAAATCAAATGTCTAGAGAAATTATGAAAGGTCTTTTAGTATATTTTTTTAAATATAAAATATGCAATCGGATATAAAATATTTATTATACATTTTTAATATAAATACATTTGTAAAATATAATTAATATAACATATTGCATAGCTTAATTGATCAATGTTCGTTATATGAAATTTTAACATAGCAAAGAGTTCTTCATCATTATGGTAATTCTTTTGAATAAGGCGTTAGGACAAACAAAAATAATTGGCAGGTAATTACTTGCAATGATTAAAATGTAGTCATTGTATTTTAGATTTACGCAGAGGTACCACGTGTAAACTGCATCTAACCTGTTTGTAGATAGAAACTAAAATATATCAAAGGATGAGTTTTAAAATATTTTAAAGGCGTTTTAATTATAAAATACCGTGTTCGTGTTGTGCGTGGCATTTTTCATTTGGGGCACATCAAAGAATATTTCACTGCTTTTATCAAATTTGGCATATCACTATAACCTCACAGAATAATTATTATAGCGATAACTAATTTAGAGGTGAGAGAAGGACTATTCTTCTTTTTTTAATGGCAATCTATGAGTTACTAACATAATTATTTTGTCAGTGTTATGTGCATATAGTTGTTACTTGTTAGTGGGCTCCTGTTTCCGCAACTAGACACATCCGCAGTCCATTGTGTGTGCATAATCAGACAGCTACTCGAGTCAGACTATCTCTTTCCAGAAGTTCGAAAGACTTGCCCGTTTTTGCCCGTTGGTTAACTACTTCCGTGCATTACAGGACCACGTCCAATCTCTTCTTCTTCCAAGCAACCCCTACAGATGGGGCTCTCTGTCAGACTTATAGTGGATAATTGTTTATTAAGTGAGCAGTATCCCGTGATCACACGATCAGTGTGAGGTTAAATATCAGTGCGAGGTAAGCTGAGTAGTATCCGGGCCAAGGTCCGAGATATTTCCGGAAACAGCTTGTTTAGACTGTGGGTTTAGTGCTGTGGGTGTATTGATGCAACCATACTCTCAAAATTCTGTGAGAGGAAGATAAAGCACAGTGCCTGCACGTTATGACCCATAATCTATTGTAGGATGACCCAGTTGACTACAGTTATGCGTTGCAGTGCAAGGTGATATTCGTAAATGAGGCCTGAAGTGATGGAGGCATTCTTAAGAGTTTGAAGTGTGACGTGGATATAATATTTTTCGAATCTTGTATGCAGTGCTTTAGCGTTCTGGCAGCGCTTGCTAGCTTACTTTCCAGCAAGTTTATGTGAAACCTCCAGAATAAATATATTATAATTCTAATACTTTACTTGTATATAATAACCAAACAAAATTACGCAAAACACCAACATAATTACGGAACATAGGGTGAAATACGCAATCTTAATGAATTCAAGACAAGAGCTGCTACATGACATGACACACTGCGATTCCGCCTAATACTCGACATAACTCGGTAAATGATAATAAGGATCTACAAAAAAGAATACAAAAATACATCCAGTCAGCTAGAAATATTGTCAATACTGTTAAAGAAATAAAACCTCGAAAAAATGAATTGAAATGAATAAAACCTGTTAAAAATAAAGAGCAAGAAAGACTTAAAAATAATCGAGGAATAATACCTCGTTAAAAAATTAAGAGACAGGAAACATCTTCAAATCACCGAGTAAGAACACCTCGTTAAAAAATTACAAAGAAGCTTTTAAGTAAAAGGATTTAAAACAAGTACATATTATTATTATTTGGATTATCTCAGTCGTCGTTACGAGTATATCTCACGAGTCTTTTTTTCAATCTACACTACTAATAAAATAAAATTGAAGTGTCTGTTTATAAAGTCAAAATGATTTTTTTTACGAAATAGATATGAATTTATACGCGATACCTATACCAAAAATGCCATTTTTAAATTTTTATGTCTGTTTTTTCCGGGTAATTTTGGGAACGGCTGGACGGATTTTGACGGGACTTTTTATGGTAGATAGCTGAAGTTATTCCGGGTTAGTTTTAATTTTCGAAAATAATTAAGGTTCCGCGTAAAAAAAAACTCATATAAAATATAATAAAATCCGATTCAATGCACAGTTTTGCGGGCAAGTGTTTGAATTTATGAGAAATATATTTATATATTTATTTTATTTTATAGTACTAACAATTTTTTAAGAAAATTATTTGGGTTGCGTATAAAAAAATTATACCGGCTTAAGAATAGTACCACCCCATATCTACCCGTGGGTGTCGTAAAAGGTGACTATGGGATACACCAGAGGATGGGCAGCAGCACCCTCTGAGGACCATAAACACCTACTGCGATCGACAACCTGCCTGCCAAGCGTGACGATTATGGCAATTCCCCCCTTATCTTTGGGGGAAACCAAGTCCAGCAGTGGACGCCTTTACGGTTTTATAGTGCATGGATAAAAAATTAAAACGCTGTGAAGAACATATGAAACGCAGCGCAGGCGCGGGCGCACGGCTAGTCTAAAATAATATCATCGAGTAAGTGCTTAAAAATTGTACCGTATGTTAGTATAATTAAATAAAGAAGGAAATTTTTGGATTTTTCTACAATAAAATAAACACTGATTTTAACTGAATTTCGAAAAAGAAATATTATCTTATTGTCGGAAAAAACACGCTTTAGCTGGGCAGCTTCAATTTATGTAACAAATATTACCAACCTATCTTTTGCACAAACAAAACCTAACGAACGAATTCGCTGAAGCGAGACTGTATTGCGGACTCTACTGACGAGAGTTTTGCGATGAACTATGAGAGCTCATTACTGACGCAAATAGAAATAAATATAAATAAAAACACTTAAGTAACCACGACTTATAACCATAATTAGATGAATGGTATATATATTAAAATAGCCTTATTAATTCTTTACTTCTGTAATGACTCGCTGCCAATGTGGGCTCTAGTACTAACATGCCAGTCCACAATGTGTTAAGAAATTCATATCCTAAAAATCTTTGTATTCTTTATATGTTGGCGAAACATTTATTCAGCATTATAACTTATGATTACACAGTTAGCTTAAGATATTGTTAATAAAATGAAAATATTACAATATGAATTCCGATAACATAATTTAGTCCAGAAGTAAATCAGTGCAGATTCTAAGGAAGAATCTATTTAAAGGGCAAGTACGATTGTGATAAGCATTTATATGGGATAAAAGAGATTGAGTCACAAACGCGTATCATTGTTGAACAAGTATTCTATTCATTCATAACTTTTTATTCGACACAGACGAACATAGTGCGTTTCAAATAAATATATTGATATCAATATATCCCATTTTCTGTGAAATAAACAAATGAATAAGTTATTTAATGTACAATTCTACTAAAGTGATGATATTTGGTGTCCAGTTAAACAAATAAATAATGAATAGATAAAGTAGACATTGTTCAAGTACTGTGCACAGTCCTTATCACGTTTGTGTCGCCTGACAAGTAAACGTATTCATCGATAAATGAATCATTAAGTAGGTTTACAAATATTCGTGCTATTATAAAATGTCATCAGTGGTCGATCGTTTACTCGTTTATAGTATTGTGTTTAATTTATTTATCTGCGCGTATACCGCACCATTTTCAGTGCAAGACATTTTAGATGTGTTCGGTAGTCCTATAAAGGATTTCAAAGAGACATTCTCATCGGACAGTGGGTTAAATAAAACTAATACCGCATTTGCGTTTAGTTCTATGAATACATCTGTTAGTACAATTAAGAGTACTATGATTGAAGTACCACCGAATGCGGAGAGTTGCAAGCAAGGTACATACTTGGATAACACAGGAGTATGCAGGATACCATGGTGATTTAATCATATATTATACTCGTTGAGACGTAGTACGTTCAGTATAATCATCAATAATGGACGCGAAATTTGTGTTATTTTCAATAGTGGTTATGCTCTGGTGCATGTTGTTCCAAGCAGAAGCTGGCGTGGCGTTTAATTTTCATGACAAAATTAGTATGTCAATTACTACTACAACTGAAAGTAATCTGTTAAGTGGACAAGTAATCAGGGTACCAGAACTCGAATGTCCTCTAGGACAGAGACGAGATTCTTTAGGAAATTGTCGGAATAGACTTTGAAGGTAAAGCGTTTTATATGATATATCGAACTGCTATGTATATTATATCTACTGTATATACATATAATACAGACACAATAGAATAGTAATGTCTAAAATAACTCCCAGCATGTTTTACATTTTACAAATAATTTGGCAGATACGAATATTTTGATTTATTCGTGGTAATACTTGATGCTTTTCCACGTATACCCTTGGTAAACCACAATTTGTAGGCATAGATTTATTTCGGGTTTTGGATCCATATGTCTGTTCATCATTTATGTATAACTGCGATTCATAGCGCCAAATATCTCCAAATTTTGAAATATCCCTATATTTTTATTATTATTGATTGTATTACATATTTATAAGTAGGATAACTGCTACCTATTTAGATGTATTTTTATCATCAATATTCATGGAATAAAATCAGTATTATTTTAATTTGATTCTCTTTACATGTTCTTGTGAAATATAAGTAGTATATCGGATTTATTTTTACTTGTAATTTGTAACTATGGAATAATCATGAAAAGTTCAAAACATTTCAATTTAGGGCTACTAGGTTTAGGTTTAGGTTTCATAATTTAGTTTCAGTGTAGCCCCGGCTTAAGAATAGTACCACCCCATATTTACCCGTGGATGTCGCTAAAGGCGACTAAGGGATACACCAGGAGATGGGCAGCAGCATCCTCTGAGGACCATAAACACCTATTGCGATCGCCAACCCGCCTTCCAAGCCTGGCGATTGTGGCAATACCCCCTTTATCTTTGGGGGAGATCTTTGTTCAGCAGTGGACGCCTTTACGGTTGGATAGATAGATAGATAGGTCTTCAGTATTAATAATATAAGAAAAAACACTAGATTTAAAAGAACTGTAGGACTTTTAGCTTGTCCATAGTAGTTATTACGTAAATCATTGACAACTTTCTTTAGAGGTGGACACTTGTCATTATTATACAGGCCTCATGCTCGCGATTTCAAACGCCGGTCTTCGCCTAGCTGAGTAGGTAGTTGAAGGAGAACCGTGTCTATGACCCGTATAGATCGGGTGCATCTCCCTGGCCCCTCAGAGTCCGATCGATAGCAGGATTAGCTCCCATGAAACTCAGAAGATTACTCCACGAGGGACGCACCTTGTGTGTCTCACCCAGTAGACTAGTCCATAGGCGCGGACAAAGGAGAGGCCACCGTCGAAGGGAATAGCCCTGATGCGGTTTCACCGTGTCCTCTATTAGTTCGTAAGTTAGTTTAGCTAGTAGTTCTCAGCTGTATTTATTTTATAAGACAAATTGTAATTTATTTTAATTGTAAGTTTTGCTATGAAATAAAGAATGGTTAGGGAGCACACGCTAGGCTGTTGCTGATTTGTTTGAGCTGTAGTGGGAGCACGAGAAGATTGCTCAACTTCCTTTAATGCATTATTTTTTTATAGATAGTAATTTATTTTGTAAAGATATTTTAACTCGTGTCATTTATTTGATTACAGGCAATAAACACAACAGGAAAATGAATGTAAGAAAATAAAAATTAATCAAATAAAAATAGGTCATATGAAACGGACGTGTGGTTGAATAAAGTATTATCAGTTCTCAGAAATGAACGTTTTTGCTTTTAGCTGATAAACTTTCAAAGGTCTAAAGTTATCTCTTAACGGAGACACTACTTGAGAATCAGTTTACATGACATTATCTCAGAAGTCGACCGGACAAGTCAGTTTATAAAAATGAAGGTATTTTTAATTTTGTGTTGTTCATTGTCATTGACCATAAATTTTTGTGACTTCGTTAACGGGAGTGTCGGTGGTTTACTTAGCAAACTTCGTGACCCTTTACCTACAGTTGATCAGGCTTTCAGGATTGTCTTCAGGGATAGTTCTGAGGATACGGATAGACGAGATCAAACCGTGACATCAGCAACTCGTTCTGAGGTTTTAGAAACAACCACTCAAACTGTAACATCTACTACAAGTGTCAGTATTGTGACAACAACTAAAAAAGATGGAAGGGAAAATTTTGCCGGTGGATGTGCTACCGGATTTATGCGCACTGCAGATGGAAGATGTAAACCCACCTTTGGATAGTTGGCTATTTTTATTTGAATAATATATGCTTTATTATAGTTTATATTTTAAACATATTTGTATTAGGACCTTTGCGGTAGTTGAATCCTGTGTACTCTTATAATATATCATATGTATTATATAAATAATAAATAATAATATTCCCAGCATATCAGTTGTTTATATTATCAATCACCATATGCAAATAATACAACATATAACATTTGTCAAGAACAATACAAGAAACAGTAAAAAATATTGCGATTGCATCTCAGTGATCAGTGATACAAATTATAATACATATAAAATAGATTAGACGTTATAAAATCTACACTGTAAGTAAGTAATAATTTTATCCATGAAAATATCATGATATTATGTAACTTGTTATCATTGTTAATTTGATTAAAAAGTAATGAATACATTGGGGAGTTACAGGTGTTTCTTTAATAAGGATGTTAACAAAAAGTAAGAACAAAATTTTATTCAGTGCAATCTCTTTATTATGTCCTTCTTTATTGCCAAAAAATCTCTATAGCGTGTCAAGTTTAACTGAGTTACCTTAAATTACACACATTGATAGTATCTTTATAACGAAATACCCGTTATCTGTAATTGATAAGTACCTTGGTGTTTAAAAATGAGTATGACTATAGTCATGTAGTATATGACTATTGTCATATTAATAGTAATATGACAGTTCAATACACAACACAAATTTATGAGAATTTATAAACTTCGTTAATCTAGCGCTTAACATTAAAAAGAAACAAGTTGGGAATTATATTTATGACTAAGTGGATGATTCTAATCCACGTTTCTGATTCACGACACGCTCGATGCGACTACAGTTTTAGAAAAAAAAATCTTCGTATTTAATGAGTTTAATCTTATTATATTACAATACATAAATAAAGTACAGAAAACTTAGTGAAATAAAAAAAAATACATTAGGAAAAGTTAATAAACTTTATTCTGAATAATTCAAGGCTTTCGACTATACATACTTGTTATTAAATATTAATATATCTAAAATATTTATTACACCAGTTACTATAGCAAATATTTCAAATGATCGTCGTTAACGAAATTTGGTTGTTTTCTTTCTACTTAATATTTGATTGTAGCGTGAAAAATAATTGGTTCTGGAATTTATTACAAAGATTCTGGACTGCAACCTTTTTTAGTATATTAGTTAGAAGTATGCAGACGTAATTGACACACATAAATAGACTATTAATAGATAAGTCTACCTATGTTTTGAATGTACTTAAAGTTGAAAACGTTTTTTAACATTTTTCAAAATATATTATTGATTTACGGTGCTGGGGTAACAGCGGTCACTTGTAAAGACGGTGAAATTGTTGTTGAAGTAGATGCATTATTATTCATAGAGTTATACTTAACATTAAAATTAGCGTTCTGTGCAACGGTCGACGATTTATTACTTTCTATCATTGAGGATTGTAATGATTTAACTATTTTAATATTTTCTTTATTATTTCCAGGTGACAAATTATCTATTATATAAATTTGGTTGTTATCATGTTTATTTTCGATAAGAATTTTTTCTAAAGCAGATGTGTAATTCACCTTGTTTATATCATATTCAGGACTTGTGCTATTTGATAGGTTCATGTTATTTAAAAAAACTTTATATGTTCTTGCGTCCTCATTTTTAGTAATGGGCGAGCCTCTGGCTGGTAAATTACGGTTATCTAAGATACCTGTATAGTTTGGCAGATCCCTACTATTGTATGGTTTTCTTAAACCACCTATATCCCAGCTATTAGATCCTTCATCATATAATGGTTCTCTATTATCTAAATGTAGACCTTGGAGACCTGATATACGCCTATCATTCGACGGTCTTCTTTCACTTACAATTTCTGTATTTCGGCCGTCTAATTCTCTGTTGTTTAAGGGCGCTTCATGGTAAATTTTTCTATTATTATTAGATTCCTTAAATTCAGGTGGATCTCTATTATCTGGGTGATGTTTTATGTGTGGTGCTCCACTATTATGCGGTGGTCCTCTTGGTGATTTTATTTCCTTGGTATTCGGTTCTCTTTCGCTGAATGGTCTATTACTATATAATAGATCATGATTATTTGATGGACTACTGTTATCCTGCATCCTTCTATTATCATGTGGTTCTCTTGTATTTCTTGGATCCCAGCTGTTTTGTCGCATATCCATCAAAGGTTTTCGATTCTCTGGTTCTTTGCTATCTAGTCGTAATCTGTAATCAGGTGTTGCACTTTGTAGTGGAAGTATTTTATTATCCGGCGGTCGTCTGTAATCAGATGGTTCTCTACCTCTAAGTTCTCCATCGCCAAAACGCCTATTACTATATAAATTTTCATCATTAAGAAAATCTCGGTTTTCTGCATATGCCAGTTTTTTTATTTTCAGGAGCTTGAATGTTATCTCTATTATTAGGCTTCTGTCTCTCATCTGGTAGGTGTCTGTAGCCATAGACTTCATGTCGATTTTGTAGAAATCTTTGACCATCCGGACCAACAGGTATGTCTATATTTAAAAACATAATTACATATATTATCTTACAAATCAACATGAAATATTAATTTGTCTATGCACATGTGGTATTACTAAATACATAAATCCTATAAATTATGTCCAATAGAATTTTATGTAAATATATATTTAGCTAGGCAACTCACTCTGATAATGTACTAACTGCATAAAAAGTATGGTACATTACTATACGCTATACGTAATAATATAGGCTGGCTAATGAACCAAATTTTCGAGTGATATATTTATTCAAGTTGAAATATATGTTACTAGCTGTCCTACCCAATATTGTCCGAATCATATTTATGTAAAAAAAGCTGTAAAAATATATTAAATAATAATTGGAAAAGCGTATTGTTCTAGCATTTGTTTTAAATTACACACCCAGTTCCGAACACACAGTAGTTACAAATTCGTATAAGAACTTCGTCGACAGGAATAAAAAGGATAACTTCTTTTTCTTATTTAACAAAACTGCATTATTTTTAAATTAATGTTTTTTTTCTCCACTAAGAATCGTTTTGGCCATATTTACGTAAAAAACTAAATATTAAAAGTAACTCAGAAATCGCACACGTGTAACTATCCGTACTGAATCATCGATGACGAAAGTGGTAAACAGAAAGAGTGAGGGGAGGAGATGCACATTCCTCGCAGGTGCCAAGTTGATTTCTGGGAATTATAGGAGGTACTCATCTGGCATTAGAATGCTCTATGATGAGAAAAATGTAATATGACAATTTGTGGTTCAAATATATTGGATAGATAAAGTTCAGATATCACGTATAAAATTAATATCATTAATTAACTATGAATTAAGTAACAAAAAGTCTTACATTTTTTCTATTTAACTTTCAGGGGTTACCGGAATAGCTTGAAAAAGTAATTGCATAAACTTTGGAATTCCTTCCTGTGTTTGAGAATTATTATCCATGCTATTTTTCAAAGCAGTATTCTCAGTTTTCAAAGTCGATGATGTTTCGCCGTTATCTTCCGCAAAACGGACATCTATTAAGCTCATGAAATTGTCATCATTTTTACTATAACCGTTTGTATCAGTAATATTAGCTATTACCTTGTTTTGTACTTCGTTATTAGGCATTGTTAGACGAGTTTTGTTTTCGTTATCACTAATTGCCATTGTATTTTCCCACTGTGTGTCAAGAATAAATTCTTGACTTGAAAATGGTCTGCTATTAACTGGCCGGTTATCGTAAGATAAACTATCTCGAGGTGGAGGTGGTGGAGGAGGTCGTCTCTCACTATAAAATGGTGGTGGATAATGCGGGTCATCCCTGTGGTGGTTTGGTGGTGGTCTCTGACCATGAGGAGGTGGTCTATGGTCATAATGTGGTGGAGGTGGAGGTCTTCTGTCATCATGAGGTGGTGGTGGTGGATATTGTGAGTCAACCCTATCTTGGTATGAAGGTCTTTCATGTCGACGATTTGGGCCATCGTTATTGTGAGGTGGTGGTGGAGGTCTGTCGTTAAAGTGAAATGAAGACGGCGGTAATCTTCCTTCATTATGGGGTGGAGGTGGACCTCCTCTAATAAAAGATCTATCGTAGTATGGTAATTCACGGATTTGTCTCTCGTCGTAACGAAAAGATGGTGGTGGACGATAGTTTGACCAATTATTATAGTCATATTTGTTGTAATAATGTTGAGGTTCCCTTTCAGGAGGTGATGGTTTATCAACATAAAAACGAGAAGACGGCGGCGGTGTATGATCATGAGGTGGGGGATTTGGATCATATTGTGAGGGAGGGGGAGGTGGAGGTAGTCTATGATCATAATGTGAAAAAGGAGGTGGTCTATGATCGTATGGTTGAGGAGGAGGTCTATGATCATATGGTGGAGGGGGAGGAGGTCTGTGATCATGTGGTGGAGGAGGAGGAGGCTCTCTGTGATCGTATGTCGGAGGAGGCGGAGGTCTGTGATCATGTGGTGGTGGAGGAGGTCTGTGATCATGTGGTGGTGAAGAAGGTCTGTGATCATATGACGGAGGGGGAGGTATTTGATCATATTGTGATGAAAGAGATTGAACCTTTCTAACATAATTATAAATATCTTTTTCATCTTGTTTCATATTTCTAAAATTTGAAAAAATGTCTATGTTTAGTAATGAGTTTTCGCTGTTAGTGACATTTAATGTTGGTTCCCAATTTTGTCGCCGATTTCTTTTGACAGAATCTGTATCGTGGATATGTGAAATATCTTCCCATTGTGGTGTTCTTGGAAGACAACTCCGTGGGTCTGATGGAGAAGAAATGAGGAATTCATAAAATTTACGACAAAAATGATAATCTAAGACTTACTTATGAATATACTTAATGGTAGGATCAGATTACTTACAATAGCAGTGACTTAAAAAAATTCAAATATGTTTATCCTATTAATAAGTGCCAACAAAACCGATTACTTTATACTATTGATGTTGTCAAAAAATAGAAATAAAAATATTTTTACGTATTTTCTTATTAGTTCTTCCTGAAAACATTAATATGAACTTATTACTTTAATAATATTGACTCTGCTACTTCACGTTTACAACTCACTATTAATTCAGTAATGTTTATCTTGCACTGATTTTACAATAATTTGTTTTAATAATGGTACAAATAATGAATTTCAGCGTGATCTATTGAGCTAACTGGAGTTAGTTATGTATACAAATAAATAAATTTGAAGTGTCTATTTCTAATAAATAACAATAAAAAATAAATAAATACCAGATTTTACTAATATATATATAGCACGCTTAACAATAGACTGACTGATTTAGGTTTTGGTTCAAACGGGCACAATTGTTTCAACGCCCTCTAACGGCCAATTTAAGATATTTGACGATATCATGTACTTATACTGAGATATCGCTATGTTGGTCTTTTTCACTCTTAGAAGTTTTGACTAGATTTTTTATGTTGCACTGACGTAAGCCATTATATGTCAATCATCTTCGGAGTGAATTTCTGCCGTTTTTTTTTATTTAATGTGACCCTTTAATAGTTAAGTGTAAAAATCTTACTAAAAAACTTGATTATTTTATTCTAAAAAGACTTAAAAGATAAAACACATACATTTTCTAGCACAGATGCTTCTACAGAAATAAAATCCAGACTTAATGTAAAACTTGTCATCAGAATTAATTTAAGAGATTTTTTTAAACCTTTATAAAATATATTAATGTGTCGAGTACCCATAAAAATGAAACAATAGAAAAACAATGGAAAGCTGGCGTAAACGCCGGGAAGGTGATCAAGGGGTTAAAATATCTATCAATTTACATTTAATTTCAAATATCGTTTCATCAGCGATAAATTATTAGTCATGGCAAAATTATTTTTTTTTACTAAATAGATATCAATACAAAAAGTACATTTTTTTTTTTCAATTTTGTCTGTCAGTCTGTCTATCTGTATGTCTGTTTGTTCCGGGTAATCTTCGGAACGGTAGGACGGATTTTGACGGGACTTTTTTGGTAAATAGCTTAACTTACACTATTTTCGAAAATTAATTTCGAAAATAATTAGGGTTCTGCGTAAAAGAATTAAAACTCATAAAAAATTGAATAAAATCCGATTCAATGCACAGTTTTAAGAGCAAGTGCTTGAATTTATAAGAAATATATTTACTTTATCTTAATTCTAAAGAATTTTTAGGAAATAATTAGGGTTCCGTGTAAAAAAAAAAATAAAACGCAGTGAAGAACATAAGAAACGAGGGCGCAGCCACGGGCACACAGCTAGTACATAATATATTGCCATCACGCCGTTTTTATTTAGATATATGTCAATATATGAGTGTATCGTAAATGGCAAAACGTTTTTAGCAATTTCCTAAAAATCAGCTTTTTAGAGTTAGGTCAGTCTATTGTTTCAGTGCAGCGCACGGTGGCGTTCAGTGCAGCGCACGGTGGCGTTCAGTGCAGCGCACGGTGGCGTTCAGTGTAGCGCACGGTGGCGTTCAGTGCAGCGCACGGTGGCGTTGAGGGCGGTGCGCGGTTACCGCACGGTGTCCGCGGCGGCGGCCTGTGTGCTTGCCGGCTCCCTGCCGTGGGAGCGAGAAGCGGAGGTGCTCGCTGCCGTGTACCGGTACTCGGCAGCGGGGAGGGATGGTGGTGGGCTCCGCTTGCACCCGGCAGAGATTAGAAAGGAGAGGAGGGAGGGAGATAGAGTTAGGCAGGTGGGAGGAGGACCTGGCGGATGCGCGCTATGGGCGAACAACCATAGACGCCATCCGCCCGGTCCTCCGGGAGTGGATGGAGAGGCGTCACGGCTCCCTCAGCTTCAGGCTTGTGCAGATACTATCCGGGCATGGTTGCTTCGGGTGGTATCTGCACAAGATAGCTAGAAGGGAGCCGTCGGCGGTGTGCCACCACTGTGGTGCGGCGGAAGATACGGCGCACCACACTTTTGCGGAGTGCGCCGTATGGGAGGAGCCGCGCCGGGCAGTGGTGGCGGCGGTTGGGTCAGACCTCTCGCTGCCGACGGTCGTTAAGGCCATGGTCGGCAGCGAGGAGGTCTGGGAGGTGGTTGCCTCCTTTTGCGAACAGATAATGTCGCAGAAGGAGGCGGCCGAGAGGGCCCGTGAAGAGGATCCGGGGGCGGATCCTCGGAGGCGTAAGAGGCCCAGAGGGAGACGGGCGCGCTATGCGCGGAGTTTTCTCCGTACATAGCGTGGCCGGGTTTTTTTTTTTTTTTTTTTTTTTTTTCTATGGGGGGTGGGTATTTATACCGCCCCCTGGATGTCTGACCTTTGGTCATGCCTCTCCTCAAGAGGCGAGCTAAGTGGTGGAGGGGAACTTTTCTCCTCCATCCCCATCGGGCCATTGCACTGACGGGCCTGGTGGGTTCGCTGCAGGGGGCGATGCGGTGCTTGCGAAAGCTACCCCGTGTCGCCCCCATCCCAAATGCAGCGGACGGCTCCGGGGGGTTTTAGTGGGTATTTCCGGAGCGCCTCACGCCCGGGTGAGTCCCACACTGGCACGGAGCTCGTCACTCCGTGCCCCCTTATCTATTGTATTTGGGGGACTCTGATCCCGCAAATACAATAGATAAGGGTAGTGCGTAAATGCATTTCCCCTCGTCAAAAAAAAAAAAAAAAAAAGGTCAGTCTATTGTTAAGCGTGCGATATTATGAATATATTATATACCTTTTATTTTTGGGCAACAATTAAGATTTTGCGTAAAAAATTAAAACTCATAATATTGTATAGAAAATCAGATTCAATACGCAGTTTTACTGGAAAGTGTCAGATTTGACAAATTATGAGAAATCTGTTATAACCGAAATAATTTTGGGCTTGTACAAAAATTAGGATCCATTCTTTTCCAATGATAATTTAATAACTATATTACGCAGTTAATAATTGTGCAAAATATAAAAAAATTGGAATGATGCATAATAGGATATCATTCATCATCTGATGATAACAATGTGATTAATATTTTAAGTACTATGTACCGATTAATACTATCAATTTAATTAAAAAAAGAACAATGTTATTTATATCTTAATCCTTAGTTAAATAAAGTTGTTTTACAATTATAATTAGATTTTATTTTAATTAGGTTGCGGATTTAATAAGATATTGTAATAATTTATTTTAATCTTATTTTGTTCAACATTGACAAAAGGGAGCAATGAAAAAATGCAATAAAAAACTTCATAGATATTTTAAAAAAAGCGTACTAACTAGTTGTAATTCTTACTGAAATATGATTTATATAAGGAATATTTATATAACGACAAATGTCTAACAATGTACTGCTTATAATCGGGCCATCTAATAGTAGTTTCTGCTTTTTAAATAATTAAATATATATTTATATTTCATTTATAATTATTTTGACTTAATTTCTACAATTTTTCTGCATTTTTTAACACAGTATAAACTCAGTGCTTTGACCGCAATCTCACCTGATATTAAGTGACGATGTGGTCCAAGATGGTAAACACATTATGCCTAGAGGTACTGGCTCTCGAGTGATGCTGCTGGAACAAACCTATTTGGCGACAGGTTTTCTAACTTGAGGGTGGCAGCTACCCAGGCGCGCATTATTAGAAAATGCCCTACCACCATCCTATGATTTCCTCACGATTTTTCCTTCACCGAAAGCATAGGCTGATTTTGGAGTTGGATAGATGGGCTCGAACCCGTGTCCAATGACGCGTGATCCGGCCGCACAGTCCCCTGTGCCATCATCGCTTCAAACATTACGATGACGTATTGCATCGCGAAAATTGCACTCAGTTTTCAGATTTATACTAACAGTATAAATGGTCATGCTTTTTATAGGAGTTAAATGGTTATAATCAAATAACAATTAAAAAAGGAAAAGACAGGCAACAGTTAATCCAGATAAAAACATCGAAAGAATATTTGCGAGTTGCCATTAGTTTATAACAATAATTTACTATTCACACGAAAAACGTTATTCTAATAACGTAGTTTAATATATCATAATAAAATTGTTTTAGGTTATTATTACTGTAAAGCAGTTTTGAAACATTATACTGAAAATGATAAATCAAGCGTTAGCAACACTACAGTGAAATAACAATAGTAATATCATACTTTTAAAGGTTATTAATGTTGATAACAGTCAATAGATTAGAGGTCAAGCAAGTGACGAACGTTAATAACATACGTGCAAGTAATATCCGTCTATCATGAAATAATAAGAAACTTACCAAACAAAATAATAATGGGTTATCATATGTATATACTCGTAAAACATACAAACCTCCGGGTTGTTGGGATTGCGGTGCACCAGAAACCAATGAATACATTGTACAAACTATGGTAACAAATTTTAAAATATTCATAGTTAAACTCATGAAGTAAAGAGCCATTTTTTATGCAAGAGAAGTGATCTTGTCGTGAGTTATCGAATGACTGATTAATGCAAAAATAAGTTATTAGCGAACGTTTCACCAAACCGGTCTAAAGTGTACATTGACATGACTAATAAGGTCAGAATAACAGTTCAGCCAGTAATTCGGAGTCTATGTGGTACTTCAAGGTTATTTTAATACGTAATTATACCTAAATAATTTTTAATCATAGATCTACCGGCTAACGTGTAAACTTTATTAACAAATTTGCTTATCACACACAATATTATTATCAATACTTATAAAAATAATTGGTCATATGTATGGATGATGCCATATATTTTTGTCTGAAAATGATTCATGATGTTGGCAAGGTATCAGACTTTTCGTTATCAGATCAAAGTGAACACGATAGCGTTATTTATTATTGTAAGAAGGAAGTATAATTAAAAAATCTTCTAGTACGAGTTCTAGTCTAAATCTTTCCCCATTGAATATTGCTGCTTCTTCTTGTCTGTCGGTACCCGAAGCGATGTTGATACAATTTGCAAGTTGAACTACATACATACATATCATCACGCCTTTCTCCCTTGGGGGTAGGCAGAGGTTACATCCTTCCACTTACTACGATCTTGACATACCTCTTTCGCTTCCTCTACTTTCATGAGCGCTTTCATACATGCTCGTCGGTTATGAGTACTTTTCATCTGGCCTTTATTCAATACGTGATCGATTTGGTCTAGATACATTCGCCCTTACCGACTTGCCCATTCACCCTCGCCTTATAAATTCGTTTCGTTAATCTTCTCTCATCCATCCTCTACATGCCCATAGCAACTAACTAACTAAGTTGAACTAACTTATGTATTATTTAAAAACGTACCCGATATAATATGGATCTTCCTTTTAAAGGAACTAACCAATCAAGTCCTCTTAATCTATTTATATGTATCTTGTGTAAATTTTAATCAAAAAGCTGCGTAAAGCTGACTACTGATCACACGGATTCAAGACAGTGAAAAACTCAAGAAACACTCCGAAACTAGGTGTAATTGTCAACCGACTATTTTAATCCGGTATAATTTAACAACATATTATAGTGCACATAATTCAATGCATATGATTTGTTTATTAAACGGATTGTTCAAATACCGCGTGTTTCTAATGTAACGATGGCCTTGAGAGATTCAACATTCGAGTTTTTATTTTAATTTTTTGTGCAACCTTTGTCGTGGGAATTACATTTATCATTTCATAGATGTTATGGTAAAAAGTATATTTTATTTATAAACAGATAAATGAAATTTAAACGGAGCTTGGGTCGATAAGGGTTGCGGAGTTTAAGTTAAGAAACGTTGGGGTGCTTTGGCTGGTGCAGATGCGAGTCATGGTTGTTTAGGAAAGTACCTGGACCAGATAGCCGGTAAGGAGCTTACGCTCAGCAGTCATCACTGTGGTGGAAATGTTGTTATAGGGCGAGAAGTACAGGGAGCTTGGGTCAGTAGTACTAGTGGATTTTTCTCTCTACCGGCCGTCGCTCGATCCATGATCCGTGGAGAGAGACTATGGAACACTTTCGTCGGAACTCGGTTTCATCTTTTTCTTAGTTAATGGCAATCTGTGTAACCGCAATTTGTGCCAGTGTCATGTAGGTAAAATGTATTTTAAATCTTGTATCAGCGTTACCCAAACTCCAGTACAACGGTGGCTCATCCTACTCGAACTTTCCATGGAGCTTTGTCGGGACTTCAGAATAAATGTTACGCGTTATTCTATTATAAACTTAACTTGTATTCAACAACCAAATTAAATCACACAAATCGCCACCAGGCGTACATGATATAAAGGCAAGGCATGATACAAGTTTCATGAATTGAAGAAAACAACTGCTACATGACAGACTGAGATCCCACCAAAAATTCTTTCACGTTGTTTAATACTATCACATTTAACCTTTAATGTTTAACGTATGTTATATACGTGTGACATAAACAGAAGTCGGTTCGTGTAAAGTGAAATGTAAAAGCCATTTACCTAATACAGAAAGCGGCGACAATCTCATTCAGAGCGACAAATTGAGAACACCTTCCGGCGGCAGAGCGGCACCGCAGCGGCCGCACTCTCTGGTAAATAGCTATTTATTGTGGTACACGGTGCGACACCTGTCCCTGCGTACGGCATCTCGGCAGAAAACCGACCTATTTCAAACATTTAATTAAATCATGTATATTTAAAAACTAAATAACAAATTTTATGACTATTATAATATATTTATTTTAATGGAATATGTTCGGTATGAAAAAATATAGCAAACTTTAGATAATTTTGTCCAGGAAAGTAGGCATCTGTAGTTAAATATACTTTATTCTGAAATCTGTTGATATTCATACCAAGCTTCATCACTACAAAGCAACAAAGCCCATATTCACAAAATTTAAATAAAACAAGATTATAAAAATTTCATTACTTATTATCGCAAGGACAATTGAATAAAATAATAGAAAACCTTCGGGTTTTCTTAATGAATTTAATAAATAAATATAATCTATATAGAATAATATTATTATAAATATGGATTGAACTAAAACAAATCATTACATTTTCCCTGGAAAAAATTTCGATTCAGAGAAATATTTTGAACACTAATAAATATATAGATAGATGAGCATACCTAACAAAGTACGCACATAACCTTTATATACGATCTGACATACATCTTCTCAAAGCATCACTAAACGTTCAATAGGGGATAGGGTTCACATTCAATGACGCCTACTTCAGAAGTTCAGAAGAACCTTAAGGCTCATTTAACGAATTGTCTTTCTCTCGAATTCTAGGCATATTTAAAAAGTAATTAACCACTCCATAATAATAAATAAATAAATTGACTTGTGGTTTATTTAACGAGTCGTCAACCGCTCTGAAATTATTACAATAGTATAATAATATGTATATTTTTACATTTAGCATGCTGTAATAAAAGACATCAATATAGACGTCGATAATTAACCCCTTGAGCACTAACCTGGCGTTTACGCCAGCTTTTGATTGTTTTCCTATTGTCTCATTTTTATGGGTAATCGACATATTGATAGACTTAATAACTTTAAGGTTAACCAAGATAAAATAATACAGTAACAACGTTGTGCTATCTATAAAGACTGTCGAAGTCCACAACAAAACAATATTTAAGATATGTATATATATATATATATATATATATACAAGTTAGTATAGTTAGAATTATAATTAAATAAGTTATAATATAGTGTACGCCTAATGAGTAGAATAACATAAATAAATACTGGATGGTAGTATGGAATGATAATTTATATCTAAATTAAATGAAATCTAAATGCTTATGCCGAGAATTTTTACGAGAATATTACATTAATACAATTGAATAAAATAATAGAAAACCTTCGGGTTTTATTAATATATTTAATAAATAAATGTAATGAAGATATATAAATAACATTAATTATATAATAAATATGAATTGAGAAACAAATCATTACACTATAATAATTATGGAAATAGAATACATCTGTAAATATGTATTCGTATTACAGATTTTTTACAGAATTTAACTTAATTTTATGTAGAATATACACTCAGATGTAAAATTTTGATATTAATATTTCTTCTGGTTTTTTTAGTACATTTGTAAACAGACTATTAAATTATCGTCTTGATATTTGAGTTTGGTCAATTTTACTTTTCTATTACCATTTAAAATCGATTACACAGTCAGGCGGGCATTAGAAAAGCCGTAACATCTATTATGTGGTTTCATTTCTATGTTTTTATTTATAAAAGTCCGAATTTTATAAGATTTGTATCTACTTCGATTAACGCGGTATTCAACCGCACTGCATTTGAGCTATTACCATTTTATGGTTTTCAAACGGAAATTACTTTTTCTAAAGCTAAACAGACAGTTCGTCTCTGCAAGCTTATCAGGGGATCGAAGGTGATCGATTGTAAAGTTACTTTTAAATTTCATACACTGATTTATTTCACACGTTTAAGCTTATTAACGTTTTGCAGTTATCGTGCACAGTATAAGTCATATAAGTCAAATAATACTACTATCAACGGTAATAAATACATTTTATAATATACATTAGGTATATTCCAGGAAATATTCTTAATTTTCTTCTACGAGTAATTTATTTCTCTTTTTTGCTTTGTTAGGTTATACTCCCAGAATTTTGGCTCGAAGCAAATATGCAGAACATAGATACATTCCTTTTTGTTTATATTATAATGAGATATTAATAAAAAAGAATAAATTATCTAGTAAAAACTATGACAATAGGCAACACGGAACAAGTTTTTATATAAGTTTCGTTGTAAATAAAAGATTACAAATCGCTGTTCATCACTATGACGTAACTGTTTCTGTCCTTCATTGATTATCTACAAAAATATTGGTTGTACCATTGGTAGAAACCTTTGTACAACATTGGAGGAGCTGACATTTTAGATTTTTTAATGGCGACGCAAAACCTGTAAATTTTACTCTAGGCATATCACTTCTGTATGTTACATACCGTATGTATGAATGAGAATCTTCTCTAGCTAATTATTGTCATAAAGTATAATAAATAATACAAGTTAAAAAAATACGCTCATTATTCTTCTGCAATTATGACTCTTAATCGTGTTAAACGATCTATTGCTGATCAAGAATCAATTAGAAATACTATATTGTTTAAGCCGGGATTATTTATTACCAGAGGTACATATTTCTGAGATAAGTTCTAACAATGGTACTACTTCTTCATGGAACTCTATATTAGGATCTTAAAATAAAGGATTGATTTCTATTGTCTTGGAGTCAATACTCAAAAAAAATAATTAAATGGAATAATGGTACTCTTGTCACATTTTCATTAGGGGTTGGTGCAACATGTCTTCTTCTTCCATTTCTCTCTATTTACAGTCATCTCCGCATTCACACCCTTTCTAAACATATCGTATTTCACACAATCAATCCATCTTTTGTTTGATCTTCCCCTTTCCATATAAGCTACAAATAAACTCCCATATATCTCACAACATCCTCTTCCTTCCTGCGCATCACATCCCCATACCATACTAGGAGTATTGTCAACATTAGAAAAAAAAACTAATTGCCAAAAACTGATATACAGGATAATATTTTTTTTTTCAGTAAATTACCCACAGATAAAATATACTAGGTAATAAATCCTTTAAAGGTAATAAACTTTGTTCAGTTCATATTTCCGAAAAGACAACAAAAAAGTGTTAATATTTCCAAGAAACGTAAGTAGGTGTGATGTTAGGTTATAACGTTACCTCGTGAAATGTATTCACAGATCTTTAATGTACTTACTTGTTTTTACTGTTGTTACACTAAAATTGAAGTGTAACTTTAATTTATTGTATATAATAGAATTTCTAACAACCCAAATAATTCGAACTCATCAGACCGTTTCCAGACTGACAATTAATTTAGTGCCTTTGAGATCGGAATAGCTTGCTTTGACACTGCGTTAAATTTGCAACAATACAAAGTCTCAGGCGGAAAACTATCATTGCTATAGATTAAACGAACAAGAAGTTTCCGACCGTAGTCTTGAACAGTTAGGTAAATCATCTTGCTATTTTGCATTAAATGTTTAATTTTATATAAGATGAGAAATTTATTAGAGAAAGCCTAAAAATACTAGTAATAGAGGGTAGTTAATGAGTAAAAAGTTGGCATGGTATGAGCATTTGATGTAGTTAAATAATCAGAAGAAAGTTAAATATAAAAATGAACGGATATAGAGATATAGACGTAGAGAAAGATCGATGAAAGTATTGTATTATGGATTGCATGACCTAATAGGAGAGATTGTAAAGATCACACCTGATAGAACAGAGTGAAAGAGCTGAATCTATCTTTTGCGATGTGATAATTGATGCGATGATTTTGTGTAAAAGTTATAAATAATTATGTTAAATTATATAACTTATTAGCGTTTTCCTGCTTTTATATATGTAGTAGGGAAATAATGTACCATGAAAAATATTAACACGAACCTATCGTTTCTATCATAAAAAATTGGGCAATTTTAAAAGAGTCCCTGAAAGTAAGGCTTGCTACGAGATATATAAGTTACTTTGTGGCGTTGTTACAGTGGACTGACACAAATAGCTCAATTAAAGCGAACCGATGTGTTTCGAGCAACGCTTGGACAACAAATGGACCAGTCAATTGTCCACGTATCTGTACGGTGTCACGTTCTAAATTGGTTGCGTACCGTGAAAACGTTTTTTATGGGATAGTTTAAAAAACGTTGAATCCGTGTGATCAATTGGGCATATGTTGTATGGAATATGGACATCCCACATACGAATGACACTTTTAGTGGTATCTCATCTATTCGTTTTAAATGTATTTTTTCTTTATTAAAAACATATAAACAACATAACGACGTTGCTGGCATAAGTTCTTGTTTATAACTTTTGGTTGCGTTCGGTTTATTACAATTACTTTGTTTTTTACTTCTTGGAAAATAGAACAGATAATTCATAAATATTAAGTAACAAAGCTAAAACAGGATTTCACTCTGGTATCTACCAATATTATTTTTTCAAATAGTTGAAAATTTAGTAAATTCTGTTAATAAAGCTATGAACATTTCATTATTTTTTAGTTTTTACATAGTTTTTACATAACTGTAAAATTGAAGAATGTTTTATTATAAAAGCTAGTCTTATAAGGATTGCTGAGTTTTGTAAACCTATATATATTTATGTTCTATTTTTTTTATGGAATTGGGGGCATACCAGCATGCGGGTCACCTGATGGTAAGTGATCACTGCCACCCACCTACAACACCAGAGGAATCGTAAGTGTGTTGCCGGCCTTTAAGGTATGAGTAGGCTCTCTTCTTAAAGGTAGGTTCTCATTACGTGAACGATAGTGATGTCAGGAATTCACACCCCTCTCTGTGCTTCCGCTAACAATGGTTGTAATCAAAATTATATATAATTTTGGATAGGTTTTATTTAAAAATAATATTTATAATCTGAATTTATAAAAAAAAAGAACCAGATCGAATTTCTTGCCGATTCTTCTCGGCTGTGTTGTTTCCCGAACCGGTGGTAGTGTTCTGACGTTCATAAACGTCTTATTAGGGCTTAAAATGAATAAAGAATTTTTTGATTGATTGATTGAAAGGTTTCCAAGTCGTATTGGTCCGGAAATATCTTTATTCTTTTGTATTTACTACTTGTAGAGACCAAGTCTGTGAGTTTGAATTTTTTGGAGGAGCTAATATTTGGAACTACTAAACTCATGTTAAAAATAATTCACTACTAGAAATCTAGGTTGGTGTCGATCATCACAGGCCTTTTCAGTTAAGTCACGTGTCTTTTTTTCTTGTACTTAAATCATATGTTAGCGAGATCGCGGATACATAGCTGGTTTTACAACACATTTCGAATCGATACAAGTAATTGTATCATGTACTCCATGTAACACTAGTACTTACATGTAGATTAGGTACATTAAATTGAAGTTAAAAATATCTCGTTGTGTTTCACAATGGTACTAATTAATATGTATTAGAACTGCTGTGCTTCTGAAATAGCAAATTATAATCTTACTGTCTATAACGAAATGCTTTTATAGCTTAAACATCAAAGCTTTAAAGTGAATAGGAAATTCCTGATAATGTTGTTTGTAATGGCATAAGCACGCAACGTACGTAGTTTCAAAGGTGTAAATCTCGTAGTATCAAAGTGTATCCGTCGTTTTATGTTAAATAATTTAATCTCCCGCCGGCGTTTGCTGTAACATGTTTTCACATAATTTAATCAATAATCTTCGTTGAACATAATAAAATTTTGTCGAATACGTGCGCGTTAAAATATAGAAGCGTTACGAATAAAGATACCTATTGAGGATCTCTCATAGAATTTTCATTGGTAATAAAAAAAACAGTTCACCCTACCGAGGGCTCGTGGAAAGGTGGGAGTATATCCGAAAAAACAATATCGTCTCGACGTCTCAGTCTATCAGGCAGAAGTCAATGGCGATTTTCGTAAAAATGTCACGTAATATGTAAATCGTTCAGGTCACGATGTGGCCCGACTGTCAAAAGCATCCGGTGACTTCGGATCTATCTTCAAGCGATTTTATCCCAATGATGACTTCACTTTCAAAGAAATAAAAGGGAAAGTTTTTCCTTACAAACACTCTCTGATATCTTTTGTTATTTGCACACACGCTGTATGTGCGTATCAAGTCGCTTATTGATATGGAACTTGTAATCTATACAGATTATCCTTTTAATAAGTTCCACATTTGCCAATATAATTATAGTTAAACTAACGTATCTTTGTTTATACGTTTTATATAATCAATATCTCTGAACAAGTATAATTTATTTTTATTTTGTCAGAAATCATTTTTATATCGTATTATAGAAACGCTAATATTTAGGAAAGTAAAGTATCTTATAGCGTGTGATGCTATTTTTAATATAGATCTTTTGATCTGTCAAGCAAAAAAAAACACAAAATAGATATAAGCACATATATTTTGACACAGATATTTGACATAAACATAAAAGGAAATGGAAATGTAATTAAAATAAAGTAAAAAAGAGTATGGACAAACATAATTTTAAAAAAAATATTTAAAAAAGGAATCGAAATTTGTTGTTTATTTTCAAAAGTATGCAAAATACATGTTATTTAGAATCAAACAAAGTTTATTCATCAAGTCATTAAATTCACTTATGTAGAGAACTGGATAAATAAACTGAATATCATGATAAAGTAAACTATTTATTTGGGCTTAGAAATGAACCAAAGTTTAGCAATATCAAATTACATTTGGTCGAAGAAAAAAAGCGAAACGGATTTATTTTAAATAATGCTTAATGGCGTAACAATTTCTTTCGCATTTTGCGTCCCGACATATTTTGTTTAAATATGCAGCGTGTCACTATAGCTGACGTACTCAAAATATTACAACGTACGCCCGTTAGCATAATAAAACAAGCATCGCTACAGGCGGCGCATTAAGCTGCACTAACGAGGTGTGTCGGGAATCAGATATAGTATTTCTAACTGTTTTTTTCACATCGCATTATAGATATTCCTCTTGCTTTTTTATACTGACTGTCCTTATGTGAATAACATTGTTACCTACTTGCTTCAGTAGGTTTCCACTCTACGAATTATATTATACCGTCTTTTTGAAAAATTTAAACGGCTTTGAAACTTGTTCTCCACTTTATTCACAATTAATGTCGTTAGCGTAATTATATAATTAATGAATAAAAATAAATTAGATTATTCATAATTATTACTTTTATAAAATATTTTGTTAAAACAAATTAAAAAATTTAAACAAATCGCAAGATAAATCTTATCATTTGAGATAATATATAATGTTTTATAAATACGTAGTATATCGTTTTATTTTATAGCCAAATTACTTTTTAGTTATTATCAATTACATATAGACATAGTGTACCAAAGTGAAAAATAATAACACCATTTTTGCAATAATAAATCAAGGAGGTTTCAAATGGTAAAGTTTTAAATATGTGCATATT
Organism: Samia ricini; assembly: GCA_014132275.2. NCBI lineage: Eukaryota > Metazoa > Arthropoda > Insecta > Lepidoptera > Saturniidae > Samia > Samia ricini. The sequence continues at coordinate 23,251,788 of AP028159.1, read as the reverse complement.
ACGAAACATGATTCTGATAACATGATAAAAACGAGTATAATATAGTTTCGTAAGATGAACTTTGAAAGTCTGAGGTGCCGAGTTACGGCAACGTCAATCGATTGCGAGATAGCTGCATTTGCAGTTAACTTCATTAGGGCGGTATTTTGCATTTATAGATATAATAGAATATTTATTGTTAGTACACCACCCATAACACTAATATGTCGATTACCCATAAAAATGAAACAATAGGAAGACAATAAAGAAACAATGGAAAGCCAACGCCAGCTTAGTGCTCAAGGGGTTAATCAAATATCGGAGTTTTTTAGATCCAGTACAAAGTGAAAATCGCCATTAAAATATTTTAGTTTTAGTTTAGGTTTATTAAATAAAATAGATGTTATACAACTAACAGAAACAAAATCATTTAAATATATATAATACAGTAGTTATAAATAACACTTAGCCACGTAAACATATAAAATGACTAGGTTTAGTGATAGAATGGCCGGGCTGGGATTATTGCGAGCGTCCACACGCCGAGATTACACCTTGAGCCACGTTTAACTGTGACTTATGATCACCTTACTCCTGTTCAATCTTGTTGGCGTCTATGAGAAAATACTGCTTGTGCCGTGATCGTGTCTAGGTTACTGATATTCAACGTAACAATGAGCAGTGAACTGTTTCAATAATAATGTTCTGTGTTCATCTTCGTCTAATTTATTCCATTGTTGTTTAAAAAAGGCAGGCGAACATATAGTTCTGTTGTCTGAGTGTTCAACGTTAAGATATATACCATATTAGTTGTACTTTTCCCTACCGAGAATCGCTCAACGCTGACAAATAAGTTTTCACTTAAAAAACATATAGATTATTAGTTTTGTAGAAGTAAAACATTTAAAATATTCATTCGCATTTCTATCGTAATTTTTATCAAGCGTTCTCTCTAAGCCATCGTTACCACTAACAGTGGGTCTAATAATCTACCAGAATTATTAATGTTTAGCCAATGTCAACATCTTTCTTCCTTACGATTACCTAGGCGTTTTGAATCACAAGTGATCATCAGATTTGACATTCAACCGGTAATATAGACTGAATGGTAATAAGAGGTCAAGAAATTCAAACAATTGTAAACTTTAGACATATTTTTTTATAAATCAATACTATATCTACATACTCTTTTATAACAGAATCTAAATAAATTAATGGATTACGGTCGGAATTTCGAGTACTGCGCGATCACCAGTATATAACTATTTTACAAAGTATATTTAAATGGATTAATGTTCTATATTTATAATGAGAGCACAATGTTGAAGATGAAATATTTTATCAATATATTCGTGTATACGAGATCTTCAGGTATCGTAGACGTGAGTCTTTAATTATGTCTTTATTAAATAATTTCTTTTGATAAATACCCAGTTTTTTCTTTATTAATGTTCAGGGATTTTAATCCAGTATCTATTTTATTCAAATTCATGTCCACCTTTGCAATATAAGAACATTGAAATATTTTCTTTGTTGTCAGTGATATTTAACGTGTTTTTTTCCCAACATAGAAATGTTTCCAGCATCTTTTTAGATTGGTTTGTTAAACGAAGTTAAATTTGTGCTTATAAAGTTAATTAAAATAGAAGTAAACTCCATTTATGCTTGAAATAAATGTACTAAGCTATAACGAAATAATTAAACTACAAACTAGCTGTTAACACGTGTTATTAGACATTATTATCTATCTATATATAACAATAGACACATGGGGATCCTTTGAGGCACCATCACTTCAAAACTACTGAACGTATTGGGATCGTATCGAACTTACTACCGTTCTACGTGGAATTGTTCGTAGATTGTTTTAGGCTAATTATTTTTAGGATTCAATCGACTGTTTCTCTTTTATTTTTCGATTTACTCTTATACATTTTTTTCCGTTTCGATTTACTATTATGTACATTTTTCCACTAATAAAAACAAAAGACTCATTTTTTTTCTTCCTTCATTTGTATTTTTAGGTTCGCAGTGAAGAATATATGAAATGCGGTCGGAGCCGCGGGCGCCAGCTAATATTGGATATACAACTGGTCATAGGATTAATATATTCCTGAATAATTGTACGTTTAAAATTTAAAAGCTAAAACAGAGCTCTGTGCTTAGTTCAACACTTTTATGTTCATATAAGCTTCTCAATCAAAAGCCTTTCAAGCTCCTTTAAAAAGTTTAGGCCCAGACACAGAGAACGGAAATTTACATGTTATTGAATTTTTTCGCCTTCGTTAAGTCTATCTAAACATATAATGTGTGTCTTTGTTGTTACAATTCTGTTAAAATTGATTGACTTCTTTTCTAATTTAATTAAATTTTCTATCTGTGTCGTTGTTATTCTAACGCTTACCACTTAAGGTAAATTATATATCTGTATTTATACGTACACAAATATATTTTTAAAAAAGCCTAGTCTTTTAAAAATATTATTATTGTCAAAGTCTACGAGTTATGGAATAACTAGCTGTATCCAAATTCGGTCGCATATAATGCTTCTATTCCTCAAAAAATATTCACGACTACTTAATTTAACTTATTATACATTTAAAAAATGGTTTAGTTTAAATCTTACTTACTATATACTAGTAGATACTTGTTAACGTAACAAATATACTTATATACATATACCAGATAATGTATCTAGATTTTTTTTTAAAGTCATGTAAATCGGTTTTTTAGTGGCTCACGAGCCAACTAAGACATACAGGTAGTTGTTAGTTGTAGGTTGTATTTGAATGTAAGGATGAACAGGTTCTTGAAAAGAGAGATGAAGAGGACTTTGAAAAAGGTGGAGAGGACATCGAAAGAAGATATATAGGAGCTGCGAAAGAAGATGAAAAGGATCCCTGGAAGTAGCCCTTTTATATAATATAAGAGGATAAGGTATTTAGTTAAATTTGGCACACCTGTATGGGTTCAACTTAAAAGATGATTAGTTCTTATCTCGATTTGATGTTAATGTATTTTTATTGACAATTAAATGTTTAAATAAAGGTCAGGTCATGAAAGTAGAAAAAATGAAAGAGACGTATCAAGATCGTGGCAAATGGAAGGACACAATTCTCTGCCTACCCCCACGAAAGAAAGGCGTGATGCTATGTATTTATGTAAATGTTTAAAAAGGAAAAAGTAATCCGGGCACGCGCCGGGTACAACAGCTAGTTATTATATGATATAGAAATATTTTGATTGTATTTATTCGAAGTATTGATTGATCCCTTTAATATTCAAAATTTGCTTGTGGTCCATTCATTTTCAATCAATATCAAGGTATTTTACGTTATCGCTAAACGCCGATGGCTCGTATGCAGTGGTCACGCTTTCATGTCGAGGTATAATCTACGCAACTAACTGCACATTCAATTTAGATTCGTGCATAATGCATGTTGGGCGGGCATCGGACCCTGAGAGCATTTGCTGTATCTAATTACGTATTATGCTTTGCCATGTAGACAGCCGCGTCCGTCGACAATGAATATTAGATCATTCTCTGTGGCCTACAATACTCGCTTTAATATTGCAACCGATGCACCACTAGTAATTGCTTTGATCCATAACGGTGTACCAAACGAGGGTTAGTGGGAATTAGAGAAAATTATCTACTCTTTAACACTTTTATAGACAAAATTGGAAATGGGAATTCTTAGAAATTTTCAAAATTATTTCCTTAGTTTACGATTGATATCATAATTTTATAAATAAAATTTTACACTGATGAAATTAAAACAACCATAGGAACAAATCAATTGGATCGTGGACAGCATTCGGAGGAAGATCCCCGTATTATGTTCTTTTTCTTCACAGTATCTCCAAATTGTGATACATTTCGACAAGTAGATGATGTATATCACTTACTGATGGAGTGTACCAAGAATAGAACTGAGAGAGAATTGTTTTGGGGGGACAACCTAAATTTTAAAAACCAGAATTTAGGAATTTGTCAAAGTAGCAGAGCTAGCAGAACCTTATACAAATGAGGCCAAAAAAATATTTGATTTGGTACTATTAACTCACCAACAATCCCCTTGACCAGAATTTATACAGAACGGTGTAAATTGGAGCTAATATGTTTCTTTGAATGACAAACAAAATTAAATATATATATGGCTAAACTATACATGGTTAGTTTTCTCACGATATTACCAGGATATTCATGTCGTAGTAATGAAAATTCGTTTAGGTATTATTCGTTTAAAAAACAATAGTAATTTTACTTTTCGCGAAGATCTTTCTAAGGGCTAATGATTTCTTTAGAGATCGACACCAGAGAAGTGGATTGGAAAGCGACTCAGAATTGCGTCGAAAACGGATTGCTATAAAAAAAATTGTTATTACAATTAATGTTCTCATGAAGTAAAAATGGTAACATTAAACTATTGATAAATAATAATTTTGAAGACTACTTTTTGAAGTAAACCTTTTTTACGTCGAGTAACTCAGACCTTTTTAAAAACGTTAATATGACTTTTTTTAAATTATACTATAAATTATATTATCATCCAGTTATGCGACCGCGGTTGCGTCCGCGTTTCATGTATTCTTCACTGCATTTCAATTTTTCTAAACGGAACCCTAATTATTTATCTAATTTTTGTTTACTAAAATAAAGTAAAAATATCTATACATATAATAAAAATGTAACGGATCGCTGTCTGTACATGGAAGATATATGAGAAAAAATATTATTAGGACCTTTATAAACGCAAATAGGACCCAAATATATGATTTTTTAAAATTTTTGTCTGTTTGTCTGTGCGTTTGTGCACGCTAATCTCAGAAACGGCTTATCCGATTTAGATGAAATTTTCACTAATATATTGTAGTAAGCTTCACTTAACATTTAGTGTTTGTTTCATGTCAATCGGTACATAAATAAAAAAGTTATGCCAATTTAAAGAATCACGTTGAACATTTATTCTATCTAAATTCTTTCTCTGTTCAGATGCATTGTATGAAACTTTACTAAACTCCATAATGGTCTATAAAAAAGTATGAATATATATTAATAATAATATGTTAATAAATAGAAGTTAAAAATGATCGGTTTCGGAAGTGTTAATATTCCAATTTAAGTTGACCTCACACATATATCATCATTCATATGAAATAGGGTTCAGGTTAGGCTGGCATGGAAGGTTGTTTATATATGTATAGATAAAGCACGTCGAGAGCCGGGCCGCTTTCGGAGGCGCATGGCGTAACAGTTGCATTCGATACCACTGACTGTTTGCTTATTTTATATATTTATATTTTAGGGTTTGTAAATACATATTGTATGTATATAGTATTGATTAATTAGTTTTCAAATTAGGTAAACGCGTCTTATTAGTTAAACTGTAAATACAAGTTTATACATTTTTATGTTTATAAATTTTTATGTTTAAAAAACAATTTAGTAATTTGCGATTAATTAATACATAAATGTATATATTAGACATTTCTTTTATTTTCGATAATTAATAGGTTAGGTTAATACGTCTTAATAGTTATTAAACTGTAATAAAGTTAAACTGTGTAATAATCTGTAAGTATTTAATTTTTTTGTTTATGATGAGTATGTGTACACTAAATAACGCTGAGTTAGTACTAATTACTACTTCTTATAAGAATGCCTCGAAAAAGATCCAACCTCCCCCGGTGCAGCAGAAATGCTATAAGGATGAGATTAGTTCTCATTACTTCACTGCATTTCAGTAACGTCAGGCCAGGTTTCATATTACAGAAACTTCAGCTCAGCGAAAATCTCGATTGAGTTCACATCGTTCTCGAATGATGGCCATTTGAGTTAGGATGAACAGGGAACAGCGTGAAGCACGTTTGTCCACCGATCGCAAGGCTCATGCAATATCGCGTTGAGTCTGAGACCTTTACTGATAGGGAAACCCGCCTGAGCTCTCAAAAACACGAACTTTGCAGTCTAGAAAGCTGGAAAGTAGCTTAGATCGTGAATCTCGATTAACAGCTGATCGAGAAGAAGAAAGAAACTGCAGAACAACGTCAGTCACGACTAAATGCCGATCGACTTCGGCATATACTCAATAAAATGTTATCAAGTTTGATAGAAGACCCAGAAACTGCAGCGGAAATTGATATCCTTCCATGGATTACCAAAGAGAAAACAGGTTATTTGTATTCGCCCAGAATTGATTACTCTGAATTCGCATCTATAGTAGGTATGGTGGTATGTTGTCAGTTTTGTAATGCTCAAAAATGGAGAAAAGAACCATATGGAATATGCTATTCAGGTGGCAAAGTGCTCATTTAAACTTATCATGAGCCCCTTCATAAAAGTTTTACTAAATAGTGAGCATCCTCAGTGTAAACATTTCTAGACTATATCCGTTTATATAATAGTGTATTCCAAATGACATCTTTTGGGGTCAAACATATCACATCCAACTTTTTTAAGGTGCAGGGCCAATTTATCACTTGATTGGATCTTTGCTTCTCCAAAATGAGCCAAAATTTCTTTACATTTATTTTGTATCAAATTACAATGAACAGGCCCATATACGACATCATAACTTTCCTCAGCTGAACATCAACTTTATACTTCAACTTGAGAATATGTTACATCAAGTAAATCCGTATTTCAGAAGTTTCAAAGCCGCAATAGATTCCATCCTGCAAGGCCAAAATAACAATGATAAAGTTATAAATAAGGCTGATAGACGTCCTGCGGAAGAACATCGTGAAAAGTACAATGTCCCCGTTGCAGACGAAGTTGCAGTAATATTAGTCAATCAGGAATGTCATAGACGTGACATCGTGCAGCGCACTCATGATGATCGCTTACAAAGTATTTATGAAACACACCGAGCATATGATGCCCTGCAGTATCCTTTGATATATGTCCATGGTCAGGATGGGTACAATTTCAGACTCTACCAAGTTAATCCAAGCACTAGCATAACAAATTATAATAAAAAATATCAGCCTTACAGTTTTATTCATACCAGATACAAATTATATGAAATTGTTCTATCTATTGCTACTTTATTTTCTCTATAGTAACTTGAGATCGGTAACGGTGTGTATCTGCAGGAACAAGCAAAATTTGTTCTAAACGCAAACCTATGCTACGAAGTTTCATGAATGCGAGACCTCATATCATGCGTGTATGGAAACGCAACGCAAATACCAACTTGCGAAAATTCATGACTTTGCGAAAGAGCTATTTTAAGTCCACGAAACGACCAAGCAACAGCAATAAATGCTGAAATTTTGAGCTTTGTTTCGGAGGATAACGTAGAGTATATCTCCATTAACAGAGTTATAAAAGATGAAGAATCTACCAACTACCCAGTAGAATTTTTAGATTCCCTCAATGCTCCTGGTCTACCAGCTCATAAAATAAATTTAAAGTCGGCGTACCCATAATGCTGCTAAGAAATTTAAGACCGCCAAAACTTTGCAACAATACTTGATTAAAAGTGAATTTTTCTCTTTTAAATTTCTGATTCTGCGAAACCTGATAGAAGCAGAGATTTTAACAGGTGGTAGTGTTTTTTATGCCTCGGGTTCCTCTCATTCCAAACAATTTTCCGTTTAGTTTTAAACGAGTTCAGTTTTTAGTGAGCTTATGACCAGTTTCGCGATGACAATTAATGAAGCCTATGGTCAGACGCTAAAAGTTGTGGATGTGGATCTAAGTATTAGCTGTTTTTCGCACGGTCAGCTTTATGTGGCTTTATCACGTGTTAATAATTCTAGCAGCCTGTATGCTTTGTTCCCCGATGGCTATACGATGTAACGCCGGTGATTATAATCCAGAATAAACCAAAATCCGAAAAATGCTGCCCAAAGTCACTATTCCACGCAGACGAAGTTGCGGGCACAGCTAGTCTTTCATAAATTCAAGCACTTGCCCGTCAAACTGTACATTGAATAGGATTTTACTTAATTTTTTATGAGTTTTAATTTTTTTGCGGCGAACCCTAATTATTTTCGAAAATTAAAAGTACCCTAAGTTACGCAGAGTAACTCCAGCTATCAACCAAAAAAGTCCCATCAAAATCTGTGCAGCCGTTCCGGAGATTAGTCGGAACAAATAGACAAACAAACAGATTTTTTTTAAAATTAATTAATCAATTTTTAATTATTTTATTTTAGGTATAGGTATCGTATATTATAACGTACATTCATATCTATTTTAGTAAAAAAATGTTATTTTATCATTAAAAACAGACACTTTTATTTATTAGTATAGATAAATTCTAAACTTTAATATGGCATATTTATTTTATGGTTAATTTTTTTTCTGGTACAACAGTAAAATAATAACTGTGTGTAAAGGTTACTCCATTCATTTTTTACTTTAAGTTCGCTAAAGTGTTATACATATTTCTAAATATTTACAATAAAATCAATTCTAATACGGTTGCATGTACACAATGTTTTAGTTATATGATATACTATCTATGCCCGCGACTTTATCCGCTTGGAATTCAGACAATTTGCAATTGGCATATGTTCTCGGCCTGGATATATCATAACCAACTTCCATCGAATTCGGTTCAGTAGTTTTTGCGTGATAGTCGAATAAAGTAATAAACAGACAGACAGAGCGAAAGACAGACATTTTTTTTTAAAAACTATCTCAATTTGTTTTGTAGTTGATTCTGAAGCCCTGTTTGATATAGTATCTCTTTTTAAATATCGTTAGCCTTTTGTTATAGGTACATATAGATTTTGTAGCAGATCTAATTTCACAAAAACATTTATACCACAATGCAAGGAGGTATATAAAACTGAGTTACCTAGCTTAACGTTAGGCAATCATAGAGTCGACCCTCCATTGTCTCTGTGTTGAAACTGTCGTATTTCCTCATAAGGGTGGAGAAAATGCCGTTATAACTCATGGTTAGTCGTCTCCCAAGCGTGTTGTAAAGATGCCCTTAACACTAGTCTTCATTTTCTATTGGGAGTAATGCATTTATCTGTGCTTTATATTTAGCAATATATAAACTTCTTGAGATAGTCTACAGGTTATTTTGTTTATAAAAGAAATTGAAACAATTATTTTTACTGTTCTACACAAATATATTCTAAACTTGCTGTGCCCGCGAGTTCGCTCTCGAATAAATTCAAATCAAATCAAATTAACAATTCAGACATTTATATTCTAATAGGCAGCCTATATTCCCCTTCTAGATGCAACCTATCTCTACCAACATATTCTTATCTCTATCTATGTCCCGTCCCGACTCGTGAAGAAGGTGCTTTGGAAGGTCAGGGCTCCAGCCCCTTTCCATCTTGGGTAGACAATGCGGCAGAGTCCAAACTGAGTCGCCGTCTGCGCTTAGCCCTCGCCTTAATAGGCCTGAATGGCAGCCTGTACAGCATACTACCCATGTGGTTATAAGAGTCACTTCCCGCCTCATTTTTGTCAAATATCTCAATCTACAGATTTCGCCTCGTTAGCCTTTTATTATAAGTGTAGATTCTTTATCGTACTTTGATCTATTCTTTACATAAATTTGGATTATCAATAATATATATTATATAATATATACATTTTCTGTATTAAATTAGTGTTGTTAAATCTATATATTATAAATAAAATTATAGTTTACCCTTATTTTAATTATAGTTTACTCGTGAATTATGGAAAAACTATTGGCTAAATAATATTATTTCTGTTCAGTTTTCCATGTTACAAAATATATAAATATCACGATATTTTCATTTAATTTACTGTTAAGGTAATAAATAACGCAGATGAGGTCGCGAATATTAGACAAATATGCTAATATTTGTCCATATTGTCACTTAATATACTTTTTAGAATGCCAAATTTATTTCCGCCTCTCACCAATCTTCTAACGTACCAAGCTCTTGTTTAACTATTTTCAGTTAAGCCCTGTTGAGATTATTTCAAGATAACTGTAGATTGTAGTGACTACTTTAAAATTATGTGAATTGCCCGTACTTATCTAATAAAAAGCTGGGCGTCACAGGACGCCCGCTATTTTGGCCTCAGATCGGTTGCTGTCATGGTATAGGAATCGGGTCAGTTTTATTGCAGAAGCCTGTGTCTAGGTGAAATGTCAGTGACTCAAAAAACCTCTAAAGTTATATTTATATAAGAAAATGTTTAATATATTTTACACGATATCTTACATGGTATAATTATAACAATTTTACAACATTTTTTTATTTGAGTGTAAAACCGGAGTGGGTAATTGACGATCAGTCTTTTTTTGAATCCAGCTAACTAATGGAGCATTCGAAATGGTGTGGGTCGTTACATCAGATCCCGTGGTGTGAGCACCTAATAGCCTGCTCTATTCTCAACTATTTAGCAGGTGGCCGTTTTCCCACGATTCCCGTGCTAAAGGTTATTGGGCCTGCTTTCACGCTTTTTATTGCCTGAACGCAGTTTGAACTCAATTATTTTTATGGTTGAGTAAATTGCTATTTAGTTGCTTTGTCATGATTATAAAGACGGAATTATTAGAAACGCGATTGATAGGTTTTTTTATATGGTAATTTACACGGTTAGAAAATAGTGATTTGCGGTGAAATTACACATGTATTTGTATACAGTAAATCATTTCTTAATGTAATTAATTGGTGAATTGGTGAATTAAGTAGAATAATATGTACATATTACCAATTGATTTTATTGTTTTAATTTTATCATCTCCTAACTCACATCGAAATGGTTATAAGAAACTCTTACAAGGTAATGGTAAACGTTAGTAAACGCGCTGCCAAGAGAACTGTGAAAATTGAATTTACTGAAAGAGAAAGGAAAAACGAAACAGTTTTATTTAAACTACTGATTTGAGAGCAAACACCTAACTCAGTACGGTGAATGCAGTCCCGAATTTCAATAGTCTTGTAGAATACTATCGTGGATTTAGAATTACAGTACGAGTATTTAAATAAATATTATTTTGATTAATGTGTTATAATAATTAATTTGTAATATATCAATAAAAGAAAAATAAAAAAAAACAAACCGATAATTCAACAAGATCCCTATCACACCTATCAAGAAATAACAAACTGAAATAAAAATATAAATCGTATATTCCATACGACAGTTTCTAGATCAATTGTAGAATAGGGTATGTAGCTTAATTAAGAAAACATGCGGTTGGAGAGAAATTTGAAAAATAGGTATTTCAGAAGTCTATTGCTATCGCGTTGCGCCTCAAAGAAAGAGTAATAAAAAACGAAAGGGACAACTGCAGTTCAGGCTGATTTTACCTATGCAAAATAGACTAACATATCATTTTGTATTCTTCTGTTTTTTCCTCCAAGACTGAACAGAATTTACGAGAATGGTGGTGGTGTATATATATTATTTGGTATAAAAATATTTAACATAATGATATTATTATCCAGGAAGGAAACACGGAACTACGTTTGTATGGAATAAACACCTCTCCCCAATTCTTCTTAACATATGGGCGTAGTTTAATCATATTTCTGTACCTGCCTATTATCTTATGTAAAAATATTTCAAAAATATATCCAATGATAGGTGATTGTTTTAGAAGTAAAATAATACATTAATAAATAAACGTGGTCATTGAATATGATATTCTACAAATGAAATAATAACACTAAACTAAATCTTCAATCCACCTTTAAATCATGAAAGTTAAATTGAATCGTAAAAAAGGTACGTATAATCCGCGTCGGGCCTCGTAAGAAATGTTTTGGGGCACAAAACTTAATTAGCGTGTTTTCTTTGATTACGGCCATCAGTGCACCGGGTGCTCGGAACGGCGCCTCTCAGGTGACTCGGGCTTTATGCTAAATTACAAGTACAATCGTTCTCGTCCAATAAGAATTCTCTCGTGCACACTATTAATGTACTAAACGTATTTACGGTAACGAGTCTTTCCTTCCATAAAAGCAATAGTAAAATTACGACAATTATTATCGTAAAATTTAGTACAGACACAATATACGTAAAATACACGCTAGAGACTACTATATATGATATCTTTACTTGAATTATTTACATGTACATTCCCTTTAATGAATTCGAAATTCATCTATGATCAAGGTGATGAAGAATTTGATTCTTACATTGGTAAGTTATAAGTGTGTAATTTAACCCCTTGAGCACTTAGCTGGCGTTTACGCCAGCTTTCCATTGTTTTCCTATTGTCTTTCTATTGTCTCATTTTTATGGGTAATCGACATATTAAATAGCTAGATAATTAAAACAGACTACATAAAGTTTTCAAACATTTCGAGGTGTTTATTTTAATTTAGCTATTCAAAAAAAAATAATAAAAATTATTTTGAATGTAATAATTTATTAGCGATAATTGCATAATTTTACGTGTAGCAGGACAATATTGGTGAACTAACTGCGTGCCCGCGGCTGTGCTTGCGTTTAGTACATTCTTCATTGTGTTTTTTTTTTATATACAGAATCATAATTATTATCGTTTTTTTTTTTTTTGATAATAATATAAAATCAAAATATCTCTCATAAATTCAAGCACTTGCCCGTAAAACTGTGCATTGAATTGGATTTTATTAAAATTTTTATGAGTTTTAAGTGAAACCCTAATTATTTTCGAAAATTAAAAGTACCCTAAGTTACGCAGAGTTATTCCAGCAATCAACCAAAAAAAGTCCCATAAAAACCTGTGCAGCCGTTCCGGAGATTAGCCGGAACAAACAGACAGACAAAAATTTTAAAAATTGTGTTTTTTGGCATAGGAATCGTTAATTCATATCTATTTAGTAAAAAAATAATTTTGACATTACAAACAGACACTGAGTATAGATGTACCATATAGACCCAAATAAAGTTCATAACTATATCAACAATGAGTTAAACATTAGTCTATCTTGATCGTTGCTACTTATTGGTTATGTCATTGCCAAACTTAAGTGGCAATGGGCTGGGCACATTGCTCGTAGAATCGATGCCCGACGGGGCCATGGATGCCGCGTACCGGAAGATGCAGCGTGGGTAGATCCCCCACAAGGTGGACCGACGATCTGCTGAAGGTAAAAGGATTCCTCTGAATGTAGGTAGCGCACGACCGCTCGTCATGGAGATCTTTGGGGGAGACCTATGTCCAGCAGTGGACGCCTGTCGGTTGAATAGATGGATGGATAGGTTATGAGATCATTGATTGGTTGTGTAGTGCCTGATCAATTTGTACGTTAATGGAACTTATCACATCATAAAGAGCGGCTCCACTTGATCTAAAAAAAGTTTAATGTTGAGTGGCCAACAGTAACATTAAAAGACAGTATGAACGAACCAAGCAATCACAATTGAGTCCCAAGAAAAGTTCTTAATATTAATTTAATATGAAATATTGTGTCGCTTTCCGTCAGCTCTGGTGATGTACCTCAGTAACTTAATAAACATTCTGTTAAATAATGTTTTTCATCTCCTCGTTTCGTTAAAACAAATTGCTTCATTTTTGGCTCGGAAGTATTAACAATGAAATTTATCACCTTTGCGTATGCCGTGCGTACGTACCTACCCGTTGTTGTCATTAACACACCTTTACTTGAGTTTACATTTTGTCTTCAAACATATTTCTATTTTCCGAGGTGTTTATTAAAACGGAAATTCGATCATATTTATTTTCCGTATATTATCTATACGTGCGATTGTAATTAGATCAGAAGATAATGTATATAAATTATTATAAAGATAAAAAATAAAACAACGATATTTAAAAAAAACCTATCCCAAAATTTTCATTGATAATCATAGAGCTCATCAATCGTCACTAAACAAAAAAGGAAGTCCGTGGACATACAGAGTGAAAAAGGTACCTACTCAAATGTTGTGCTTTTGCCTATAATATCGTATTGTTCTGCTAACTAATCAATATAATTGTACTATAATTCAAGTAAGACGCCATGGGGCATATGTTGAATTATGTCGTGTGGTGCCGGCCAAGAATAGTACCACCCCATATATTCATGCGGGTGTAGTAAAAGGCGACTAGAGGATAAAAACCAAAGAATGGGCAGTAGCAACCTTTTAGTATTACAAACACCTACTGCTATCGCCAACCCGCTTGCCAAGCGTGGCGATTATGGCAATGCCCTCATCATTAGGGGAGACCTAAGTCTAACATTGGACGTCTTATGATTGAATGGATATGCCAAATATTAAACATATTAAAGAGAATCCGGTTTGTAATTATCATAAAAAAAGGATAGTTTAAATATTATTTTTAATAACCGCTATTGGCCTGAAGGGTTTCAAACATCTCAACCTGGATTTTGAGTGAGCATTTAGGGCACTAGCTAAAAGACCGCAAGGCTAGCGCAAGGAGACCAGAGTGGTGGAACCTCGGCTTGGGCTGCACTATCGAAAGCGGATATTTAAAATATTGTTCTCGAACCTACGGAATGATTAAATAATATTTATATCCATTAAACCTTTTATCGTATTTCACCTGACATCAGGCAAATTGTGGTGAAAGCGATAAACAGTGTGCAGTATAAAAAATACAATTTATTTGCAATCTTGTGTACAACAGTATTTCATTAAAACAAGGTAATACACAATAAGCTATGGTTATGACCTTAGCAATTTGTCAAAACGTGCCCGCCGAGATTCATAGCATAACTCGGATAGATGAAATCCAGTGTCCAACCGCATCGCATCACTCGGGGTATCAAATTTACATTGCACACATATTTGCGGCGGCCGTCGCGCCGCTCGGGAGTATTCCCACTCGGTCATGACGATGCCAAACGTTTCACATGATACAAAACAAACACGCAGAATAATTATACATCAGTCACATAAATTTAATCAACACGAAGATGATATGGTTTTAATTAATTTATATGCGAACTAGTGCAGGGATTTTCTTAGTATAAGATGATTCATAGGGCCCAATCAAGCAACATTTACGTTATTTACGTCATAATTTTCGTTGATTTTTCCCCTATATTATGCTAATACTTACATAATCATTGGAAGGACGGGAGGTAAGAGCTTCGCTTAGTATGCTATGCTGACCAGAGAGGAGAGGGGTAGAAAATGTAAAAAAAAAATGTTTATGTAATAATACAAGAATTGAGAAACTAACAGCCAAAGTAAAACACAAAATCAATACATGCCAACGAGGATTAGAAAGAAGCATGCAGAATGTAAAAAAACAACACAAAATTTGACATACAAAAATAAGATCAATAACAAAAGACGCAGACATCTTGAGATTAGCACAAAAGTTTAAGTGGAAATGGGCATGTCATGTAGTGAGGCTAACAGATCGAAGATGGACCATAAAAACATCTCTATGGAAAGGCCCACAACGAAAAAGAAGTAGAAGGAGACCACGATGGGAAGACGACATTAAAAGAAACCACCGGCGTAAATTGAATATTAGTAGCACAAGACCAAGATAAATGGACACCTTTGGAGGAGGCCATTACCGAACCTGGTGTTCTTGCAATTAAACATACAAGAAATAAATAGAAATCACTTTAAATTTATATTCTAGATATAAGAATACTTGTTTGACAATGTAAGAAATGAAGGGGTTGTTATTTTTTAATGATTATTTAATACTCAAACGTCCTCGCGGTCTATCATGCAAGAATTGAGCAAAAAATTAGACATATAATCTGACAGTGATCTATTTTGTATGTATTTCTTATTCTCATTCGACATTATTTGATTAAATTTACCCATAACATTTACGTACGTGTATTGCTCTATGCTGTGTACTTTCTAACTATCTATTGTTAGTAACTATAACGTTTCATTAAATTCGGTATAAACGTTGTTTTAAATGACTGTAGATTATCAGTTAAGTTCTTGTTGCCAAAACATATAATTATTATGATATTATTGGCGTGTATTAGACTTTGAACTTGTTTCATCGGTGATTATAGATGATTGTTATAATTTATCTAATAGGTTATATTTTTTCTATATACGCAAAATAGTCACATAACATAAATAGTATTCTATTTTTACATGCAACAGCACATATAGATGAACTCGAACTATCGGAAAATTGCTTATTAATAATTCGTTTATAATAATTTTGTACACAAATTGATCCATCGATTGTATGAAGATAACTTACTTTAAAACATATGTGTTTGTATTTTATTAAAGTATTCAGCAGTCATAAGGGAAGGCAATGCTAATGGAGATGATAATTTGCATAAACACATTCCCAACGATTTGACATCCTCACACTATGGCTGCCGTCTGAAATCTCTGACAAGAATATTGCGCGGAATCCCTTACGAATTAACATAGTATCTTGACACGTAACGAATGTCTCCTTCTTGGTATTTAAACATTAATGGTTGTACCTTTGCCTGTGAATTTTGAGTTAGTAACGGGGTGGTTGAATATAATTCAATATAGTTCATATTATGTACATAACTTTATTTAGACCAAATTTTTGCACTCATATTGAAAAATCAACTCAATTTGCTTTCAGTAAAGGACAAATACGATAACAATTTACATACTTCGGTGGTATTATTTCACCTCTCTACTATTAAGCTTCAAAATTAGACTAAAATTATTCGTTGAGTTATACTTGTTTACAATTGTACACTTGGCATCTTTTCACTATTATTGCAACGATAATACTAAAATTATGACCAAACACTATTCCTGTTTAAATTCTGCATCGATCGTTTTTGAAATTTTGTAGAAAAATAATGTTTCTAAATTTTTTTCATTAATAATAATACTCAAGCCCGTAACAGCCTATAAAATCAATTGACAAACAGAGGAGAAAAAGGTATTGAACTCTTTTATCCTGTTTATATATCGAAACTAGGAAAAAAATTAATTAGAATTAATGTTTTCTTATAAAAAATTAATCCTTATGTTTGATAAATATTATACATATTAGTTTTTATAGAAATATAAAGTTCTTAATAATCAGGCTTATATAGGAACAGTAAATAAATAAACAAATTAAAAGCAACCACGGCACAATAATATTCCGCAAGAACTTCATTAGAAAAGTTTGTTACCCTCAAAGCCTAAGTCCCCACCGGTATTAATAAAGTTTTGTTGCAGACCGCTCCGTTGGAAAAGAAACGTGTTAATTATCTTAGTACGGCACTGGCCGCCATCTGTCACGTGGCTAGAGAGAGAACCCTTCGGGAATATAGGTATCGGATGTTGTTCTCTCTCAATCCCTAACTACCTGTAACTAGAGGTATTTTTGATTAGAAAATGGTCTTCTGAAAAGTAGTAACTTTGGATTTATCACAAAGTGACAGAACTTTTAAAAACGAATCCCGTATATATTAAATAGTTTACCCGCGGATATCGGAAAAGAAAGAACAAGGTTATGTTTAAATTTAAGTTCATCAAATATCTGTTCAAAATTTTTGAGATTATGGTACTTTATATAAGAATGTAATAATATATTATATTATGTTGTAATATCATGACCCAGAATTAAACAGAATGTTCAGTTTTATCGGACAGCAACCTATGTTACAAGTTATAAACAGAAAGTTAAACAAATAAAATAATAATGAATTTTGTTAAGTATTATGTTCGTATGTGCAATACTTTTTTACTACGCAATATATTATAATATAAATTTTGTTTTACAAGGATACAAAATTAATAAATTTGGCATACAATATTCGTGTAGATTTCATTAGAAAATCGACATTTTATGTATTCACTATGATATTTTGTCTTATTAACAAACAATTTAGTTTGATTTATTTTGAAGAAAACTTTAAAAGATCAACGTTATATTTGACAAGTCGTGTCATAAACGATTAAAGGTTTTGCAGTTTCACGTAATATAAAAAAGCAACAATAAAGTTTATGTAACAACTAGCCGTGTGTCCGCGGCTGCGCCCGCGTTTCATATATTCGTCACTGCATTTTCATTTTTTTAAGGAACCCTAATATATATATATATATATATATATATATATATATATATATATATATCTATATATATATATATATATATATATATATATATTATAAGAAAAGTTATACTTGGAACACTGTGTTCCTTTTTTTTTAAAAGAAATTCTTTAAAACTTCTTTTAAACTTATTACAAATGTTTTTTTTTTTATTTTGTATGGACTTTGACCACAATCTTACCTGATGATTTGGTATACGCGCTAAATCTAGAAGCACTAACCCTTAAATGTAGGATGGTAACAAATCTTGCCGATGTTGAAAATACTGTATCAACATGCATTTAAGATTATTGTGCCTTGAATTATTTAGAAATATGACATAGACATAATATTTATATGAATTTATTTATTCAAATATTTTCTATTTCTTAAACAATGATTTGAAGCGATGGTGGTATTGATACTATTATAATAAAAAGCAAAAGTATTTTCCCACAAATTGAAACATTTGCTGGTATCATTGACCATTGGATCGTATTTTTTCTATAAATAAATTCTTGGGTTCTAATTTTTTTATGTGGAACCCTAATTATTTTTGTAAAAATAAAAGTAGCCTATGCCGGTTAACTTTATCTATTTCCCGTCACTATCGGTTCATTTGTTCAGTAGATTAGACGGAACAAATAGATAGACAGAGAAAAATTTTAATATTGTGTTTTTGTTATATGTACCCTATACATTCATATGTATTGAGTAAATCTGTTATATTATTTTGAGATTACAAACAGACAGTTCAATTTTACTAATTTGTATCTATATTTGACATTAAACAAATGAATATAAATTAATTTTATGAGTTTTAATTTTTCCACACGGAACCGTAATTATTTTCGAAATTTAAAAGTACCCTAAGTTACGCGGAGTAACTTCAGCTATCTACCAAAAAAAGTCCCGTCAAAATCCGTCCAGCTGTTCCAAAGACAAACCGGAACAAACATACAGACAGACTGAGAAATAAAAGAAATAAAAATTGTACTTTTGGTATATGTATCGTACATACATTCATGTGTATTTAGTAAGAAAAAAATCATGTTACGAACAGACACTTCAATTTTATTTATTACTAATAAAATTCGATAAAATAATCGTGTAGATTTGTCCGATATTGTCTGAGACTTAATTCCCACGGGATGCTCCGGAAGGTGAGAATCCGCGTGACTGGATTCTTGTTTGAAGTAAAACTTCTATTAACCTACTCATTGATTCGTCTAGAAAGTTCATGCTGATATTTAATGTGTTAAAAAATAATGTTTAACTTATTGAAAGTAAATTGATATAAAATTTTTACGATATAGAAGTATATTTTCACAAAAGTCTATTTGATAAGTGAAAAAAAAAAGTAAATGAAATAGAGAACATTTACGTATTTGAATATTTGGTATAAACAGATCTATAGAACACATCAATGTAGGCAATATAGGATTCAAATTGTTTATGCTGTGAAAGGCTGTGCAAGGTGCAAGTTGCATCGACGAAGTACAATCCACAAAGCCAGAAACGATTGTAGGGATTTATCAATACTGGATACGGAAATTCGCTTGTAGCGTAACTCAGTACTACGAAACTACATGATGCATACGTTATTTTACAAGTTATTTAAAACGAATTCTTATTTGATGTGAGTTACTTGTAATTTATATACGTATGAGTAGTGTAACATTAATGATAAATTATAATAATATAAAACTGTACAGGCTCAGTGCTTTGACCATAATCTCACCTGATGTTAAGTGACTATGCGGTCCAGGATGGTAAACACACTAAGCCTACAGGAACTGGTTCTCAAGTGATGCTGCCGGAACACATCTATTGGTATTTGCCGACATGTTTTTAAACTTGATGGTGGTAACTACCCAAGCGGGCATTGTTAGAAAATTGCTCTACCACCATGCTATGGTTTCCTCACGATGTTTCCCTTCGCCTCAGCTCAGTTTAGCTCAGGGTGATTTTAGAGTTGGATAGGTGGATTTCAACCCGCATCCATTGAAGCGGAATCCGGCCGCACTATCCACAGTGCCATCATCGGTTCAAAATAACTAGCTAATATAAATTGTAAACAGTTTTACGAAGGCCTTTTTTAAACAAACACGACCTTCGACAACAAAGATGGCTAAGAGTAAATTGATGATTAACAACATTTGAAATAAATAAATGCAGATAAAACAATTTGTTTCAAATATGTAAGTGTTTCAAAAATTAAAAGTAGAATTCCGAATTTTTTATTCGTAAATATAAGTACTTTTATTTATTTATAATAATCTATAAATAAACTAAAAATAAACTGTAATGTGTTTTCAATTTATATTTATTCGGTAGTTAGCGGTGAGTAATATTAATTATTATCTACTGTTTATTGCCTGCCGGCTGTTCCACGTTGTGGGTTGAGGTTTAATTTCATAAATCAACCTCTTTGAGTCACCGCGGAGGGGAAAATCTGTATTGACTTTTTAGAATAAAAAACTCCAATTGCAATTTGATTGGATAAAAAATAACACTGACTTACATAAAATATGTCGATATTTATCATTTAAATTTGATGTTCATATTATTACAGAAATGTGTGCGAATCGTTTGTATTTAGGTTCACTACGGATGGGTCGATCTCGGATTTTTACGATACGCTGAATTTACAATCGCCTACGAAAGCACATTGTCTCGAACAATCCCTTTGTTTGTTCTATTCAAATGCAATGCTAATACGTTCACGGAATCAAAGCGGACGGATGTTCTTCTTTGCGTCGTAGAAAACGGAAATTTGAATGGATGAGATGACAATTGTAACGTTTTGTTGGAATCTATGTTATTCTACTTTCGATAAAGGGTTTTATAAAAGAAATAGTGTAAGGTTTTATTACATAACATTTACCTAACATGAGATTTTATACACAATGTTAGAGAGCGGAGTTGGGGGCTGTTGCGGCGACCGCATTAGTACCCCGGTAATGGCGGTAGCTGCCCCGAAAAGTTTGTAACTTGTGGAATCTATCGGCGGTCGAACCATTTCTTTATGGGCTACCATTATCATGGCTTCTCTACGTTTTCCGATAAAACGTGTTCACCCCACTTTTAATGGCTATTTTCACGAAGTTTAAAGAGCCTATAAAATTATTAGATTCAATTTTTTTCTCTTCTACAATTAGGTGAAAATTTGTTTTTTTTTTTAATATTTAACAGGGAAAGCGAATGAGTGAATATATTTTGATAGTAATATTTGATTTAATATTAAATGTATTATAACTTTAAGAAGTTCGTACACAGCAGATATTTGCCATTAGCAACTGCGTTGTGATAATACGACAATCAATATAAAAAATTTCTTATTTTTTTATGTTTGGGCTAGTAAAGATTATTGAAGGGTGCATGTGTATCAATTTTCATTATTTATATTTTATAATTATTACATTCAAAATGGTAAATAATAAAAATAAGTCAAACTTAAGAATTTTCAGAACACAGTACAAACCGAGTTTAAAAATAATTTATAAGAAGAGCATAGTGGCTGGCTAGGATAACTTTATTAATACCAATTTACTTTGAATAATTTGTAATATTTTATTATCTACTTTTAGTAGTAATAATAAGCCTTTTAATGTTTCTCATTTGCATCCGTTTACAATTACATAGTTATAAAAAATATATATTTATAAATATATTTACAAAGAATATTAGTTTGTTACGAATATGTTTATTAGTATTTAATTTTTTATTAATTCAGTATATTTATTTGTCATATTATAATATATATTTTAATTTAATGTCATTATTTTAATGACAACCCTTCTGTTGGGTATAGGCCTCCTCCATTTGTATCCAATTTTCTGCCTTGCGCTTTTGTTAGCCGATTGTCTCCAGCAATGGCTCTGATGTCATCGACCCATTTTCCCGTTGGTCTTCCTCTTTTTTTTTTTTTTTTCTACCGGTCCTTTACATTTTACGACACAACTTGTCCACCGCGGATCTTCAACTCTTGCTAGGTGTCCTGCCCATTGCCACTTTAAATTCATAGAGTGGACTAGAAAATCAAATTATATAAATTTATATTTCAATTTTATAGTATTCTTACTCAAATCAGAATGTAGATTAACAGTACAGGTGCTAATCGAATATCCATAGCCATTTTATTTATAGTTCGAGAAATAAAACAATCTACAATATCCTTAATTTAGAAAATAGCTCTATCCACATTTCAATTAAATTAATTTCTAGCAAATTCGTATATACAAAACAAACAATAGGGTAAAAGTAATTTTTAGAAATTTATATTTTTCGATAATGAAGAATTGATTAGAGTAATGGGAACATTGACTGTCATTTGCAGAAGTTTGAGTTACTGAGGATGAATAGATTATGGTAACATATCACATGGCATGAAATCCTGTCCGCTTATTTTACTTATGTGATAAATAAATATACGATACTGAGAATAAATAAACGTGTGTTGACGACTTATTGTCATCAATAATTTATTTTTCCTTAAAAAAAAGAAAGTTAAATTTGAGACTAAAACAATAGAAAAAATAAAGTGAACGATACGCATCGCTTGCGGTCGTCGCGCGGAACGGTACGATGTCTGTCTTGAGAGACACAGAGCCACTCGCTCAGTGGTTCCCTTCGTTTGAAATGACAGCCAAGGTGACATCATCTTACGGGTTTATTATCTCCAATCCGGCCGTAAAATTCAGGGATGTCGTGGAGTTAATTTAACACGAATAAATTTAGACATAACATAGTTTTACATACTTATTATTTGTAAATAAATAATATTATTTGTAAAATGATATTTTATTATAGAATAAATTAATAAATGTTAAGAAGGAAGATCATCAGAGCTCAGTTGAACATACCTAATAGTAACAAAGTGGCCAAAATTTGGCTGTTTTGATGCTTGAACGGAATTATCCTAACTAAAGTTTTTAATTTCGAAATCTCTATATATATATCTAGTATGTGTGATATTTATCTATCATTCATTAATGTGGTGGTAGAGCAATTAAACTTGAGTGCATCACGATCACTATACACTTGTTACAAATAATTGTAATGGTCGTCACCATTAAGAATCATCACATTCTAGAGATACTTAGCTTTAACTGTGGTGGCTGTAGACCAGGATAATGATGGTGGCTGTCAATAGATTCACATATATCGACGGCTATCACCGTTCTTAGACTGTACATTATTCAATGTCAAATGAAGTACTACATTCACTTTGCAGATAAGAAAAAAAGTGGCTTCGGTAATTACAAACAATCGAACTTTTCTTTTAGTGCTACTACTATTATATAGGGTAAGATAAGAAAAACTCAAAACTACAAAAAAAACTGTTTTTTTTAGTTTAAATTTCATTTATTAACATACCTAAAATTTGTCTGGTTTTTACATCTCTTGGCTCTATTAGTTATATACATTCTAATATAGTTCATCATGCGATAGGTTGCGTAAGTTTAAATCTTATTATTTATCTTTGAAGGCTAGCACTTAAGAGGATATGTGAGCGGCGTTTATTCCATACAAACGTAGTCCCCTGTTTCCTCCCTGGATAATAACATAATGTTATACTATATACTTTTATACCAAGTAATATAATATACACCACCGCCATACTTGTGCCTTTTGATTTTTTTCCATAAATTAGTTATTCCAGAATCTAGGGGCCTCTGAAAATGATGAAATGTTCGATTTTCCCTGTCATTTTCAAACGTTTTTAAACAAATTTGATAAACAAAATCAAAAAAAAGCAAACGTAGAGGCATAGCCAAGGTCTTTCTTATTGTATAACTGAAATTAAAAATCGGTTCAGTTTTGAAGTAGGCAACAGGGTACTACGAAGTGATGTTTTTGTCTATTTTGCAAAGGTAAAAAAATCAACACGTGCTGCAGTTGTCCCTTTCGTGTTTCATAAATCTTTTTGGGGGCGCAACGCGACAGCAATAGTTTTTTTCTGACATACATACTTTTCAAATTTTTGCGTATTCAATTAATTTTTTTTCTCAACAATATAAGTTGAAACCTATAATATACATAGTAATGAAAAGAATAAAAAATAATAATAACATAAAATAGAATAGAATAATAAAATATTTAGTGCACACAGAGTCTTAACTTATTTTTTTAATAAAGAATAAACTCTGATTCTATTATAAAAGTTAAAAGAACATCGACGGTGCTATTTCCTTTTCCCTGCCAACCAATTGAGCTTGAACACGCTTATGCATTTTGCACTTTTTTTTATTTTATTTTTTAATTCAACATCGAGGAAATGAAGATCTATTAGCCGTTTTTTAATTGAAGTAAAAATTCAGTTCTGTAGAAAAGTTTCTCGTAACGCTAATAGAAAGGTTAGTAACATTTATCTTTTTATAAATTAATTCAAATGGTATCAACTTCTTATATCTTTATAATACCTACATGTGTTTTAATTATAAACTTGGAATATATTTAAAGCCTTTCAAATTTTAAAAATGTTATGACTTTTTGTAGATCCAAATAAGTGTAAATATTATTGCTATATTATGTAAATAATAAAATGCATATCTTTGATAAATATTCTTTATAACATATTTTACACAAAAAATTAGGTATATGCTAGAATAGCAAAATATTAACTCCTGTTAAGAGGTAATTCTAAAAGAGGAACTAAGTTAATTTAATATTAAAATTTAAATCAGAGTTTGAAATGTTTAAGTTTTGATTTTCTGAGTGGATATTGTCAATACTTCATTTTTCTTTTAACTATCAGTAAGTTTACGTGTTATCTATATTTACGTCAATAATATCTTACACGGCAGATAATGAGCAGAGCGTATCATGAATCCGTTGATACCACCTGACGGTAGCATATGACATGCGGATTCTCTTTGTGTGTTCGCTTTAGCCCTCAGTCCAAAGAGCATTATCCTTGCAGACAATTGTATGACGTTGCTATATGCGCTAACGAGATCGATTTAACGGACGCATCGGTTTGAAAATACATACCTATGTTTTGTAGTTATGTATAATACGTACTAAATCAGTTATATACTCAGAATGTATGCAAGAAATATATTTTAAATTCATCGAAATTTAATTATTTTTTTTAGAGACAATAATGTATTTATAGTTTCATTTTAATAAGTTTTGAATTTGATACTAAGTAGGTACTTAAACCATCTAGTTTCGAAAGGATCTGTCGTCAAGCACATATCAGTATTTACCATAGCAATCATAATGAGCTTTAAGATTCAGAATCCTTCTTCGTTCCTTATATTCCTTCGTATTCCACGTAAAAACATTACAAATTCATACCAATAAACTAAAGGATAAACCAGAGGATGGGCAACAGCGTCCTCTGAGTAACACAAACACCTATTGCAATCGCCAACCTCGCCTGCGATTATGGCAATTCCCCCCTTATTTGGAGGACACCTATGTCCAGCAGTGGACGTCTTGTAGTTTTGTATGGATGGATATAAATCTAAAAAATATTTTTTCTCAAATAAGTATTAGGTACATACATGTAAGAGTATATTAACAAAAAATGAATGGCTCACGAGGTGGCCCGACGCACACTACACTTTAAAAAATATTAAAAAATCACGATAAACCATCCCGAGCGGACTGCTCTGACAAGGAAAAATCTTAGTCGTTACACTTTCTTATAAACCAAATCACAGACGATTCTAATCAAATCACTAATTCTTTGGCTATGATGTATTTAGTTAAATTTTGTAATTAAAACATAACTCTTTTAAAGATATAAAAAATATTATTTCTTGAACTGATTGATAACTTTAAATTTATCTCTTGTTGAAAAATAATACTATTGCAAAAGTTTAATGTTCATGCTTCATTCGTTTTAAGCTAAGCAATTATGCCAACAAGCGGCGTATTCTAAAGGTACATAAAGGCGTTGTAGCAAGCTAAGAAACGTTAAGGAATTGCTAACAATGGCGCGAATAAGTTTACATTTAGTTCATTAAAAGATTACACGCGAATGGGTAATTAACAGCGGATTTGTCCTCTCGTCTGTTACGAAGGTATGTATATCGGGCACGTTAAATCTCTTTTGCGAAGGTAATCTTACACGCGTAGGAGTTGCGAACCGGGGGAAACAAACTGAACAATCTAGGTTATGACGTAACACAGTAGTGATCAACAATTTTTATTATTTTTAATTAGATATATTGTTAATGACAAAATAGATTTAATACCAAAAAGTTTATGCAAACATAATTGTATTAAACCTTAGTGTAGTTACATACATTCAAAAAAAGAAATGTTTGTAAAAATACATATTATATCAAGAACAATAAAAAAGTGAATAACGATCAGTGGAAACTACAAGAACATTTTATTTTACTTCGTCTACGTCTATCTTTTTCGCTGAGCTGAAAGTTTTAACAATACTAGATAATAAATACGCACGTATATGCGGATATATGTATATAATTATATTTGCATCTTTGGTAAATGATTTAAATAGTGCGTTGGTGACTGAGTTAACTGATAATCTATATCTATAGCTAAGTGTATAAGCTTACAGGTAAACGGGGCTTGTATGACCTGCTCGTAACGCCTTATGTGTTTTTCCTTTATTAATAGAAATTAGGGATTTTCGACTTTAGACTGACTCTCGTAAATCAGGTTAAGCAATATGGTAAATTTCTCCAATTAGCTACTCGGGAATTTAAAGACATATCAGACAGACATATCGCATTTGGTGCAATTTATGGCGCATGTATGAAGTCAAACGTGTCTTTGCGAGATATGAATCACGTAAAATCATAATTACTATCCTCATATGAATATATTAGCCTTTTTGCTAATTTACTATTTGTACTTAAAAATTGTGCTCAATTATAACGAAACTTAATTCAATTAGTATTGTTTGACAATTACTTTTATGAATTTTAATCAATAAAGGTTATTCTTTTTTGTGACATTATTTAGGATCATTTACTCATATTTTATTATTGTAATTATTAGAACTGTTAATAGTACTTTTTATTTTACATTTAATTAACTTACTAAACAACTTTTGCAGTCTTGCAGTTGTAATTAAAAACATTTTATAAAAATATAAAAATAATTTGATAATAAATTACTTATCGATATAAGAATCAATATACTAACACTGTTTGTATTATGCACTAAACTGTGCCATTTGTATTATGAGAAAATTTAGATGACATAAGGGAGCGTTAAAAAAAGCGAGTATTAAAAGATTGTTGTTAACAGCAATATTCATCCACAATCAGATTTGACAAATGTAACCCAATGGTTGAGTATAAACTCACCCAACACTCAGTGGAATTAGAACAGATCAAAGGACATGAAAAATCAATAGGGTAAAGAACTGGAAATATTCAATTGATCGTTGGTTAAAAAGGGTTTCGGAGGTTTTTGTTGGATTTTAATTTAAAGTTGTTTTGCTTTCCGTTTGGTCCTGTAATCGTTGCGCTGTAAATGTTTACAAATTCAAATGAATAAACACCAACAATTCTCATTTTGATCTACGGCATATTATGTAAATATTATTAGGGATTTTGTGCATTGTTTTTTCATGTCATTGGTGGTCTCAGTTTACCCCTCAACGGGTCGACTGAACGAATATAAATGAATCTTATATTTATGATACTTTTTTCGTTGCCTCTCTTCTTGGTAGCATTTTATTGCTCGTGAAAGGGTACGAATTGTTTTGCTGACAGATTTACGAGTAAAGATTCGGCGTTTATTTTATCTGTGACTGTTCCATTCTCGAGAAAAACCAACTTTGATTGGAGAAACGTTGAATACTAATTTAATAACGTTGAAAACTTTTTTTATGATTTATGACACGTTAATAACTATTTGATGGAGATTAACAGAAAATAAAAAACGAAGATATTTAGTGTTTCATTAAAAGTTGCCATAAAAGGAACAGATATTGTAAATCTCTACGTCAAACCCATAACGATGACAATAAATGAGAAGACGGAACACATACTAGTGCAGCAAGCAAATGAACATGAACGTCGTAATATTCCATGAAAGCGTTATAAGATATTTTGTAAATATAGTTAAAAATAAGTGATATATTTCTAAAATATTCGTATATTTTGTATTTGAACGAATTGACGAATTGATTGAAACGACAACGTGACATTAAAATAGTGTGCAAGTTAAACATTTGCTTTTTCTAAAAATAAAAAAAGGATTTTTTGGTTATATTTGAATATTCGTTTATTGCTAACTTTGATTCTACAATAATATCTCATAAAAGTATAATTTAAAAGACGACTATAATATTATATTTTAACATATTAAACAATTTTAAATAACAAGCGAAAATTATGTGTATTAATTTATTTTCATCTACTGAACTATTGCTAAGCTAATTAATATACATGCCACCATAATTTTGTAATAAGTCACGTATTTACAACTATACAAATATTTAGCTTGATAATATGTTAAAAAATATATCTTGTTAGAATTTATTTATAACTAGCTGTGCCCGCGACTTCGCTCGCGTGGAATTCAGGCGTCCCACCCCGTCCCGATTTTAATGAAATAAAGTTTTGAATTTACCCGGAATTTGCTTTATAATTATCTTTTTGAATTTTAAAATATACTTAGTATTAAAACATGTTATACATGCACAAACAAAGAGATAGACAGACCAACAGACATTTCTAAAAATGATAGAAATGAGTTTAATTGCCTAATTTGTAACCCCTTGCAATAATTCTTTTCACAATTATCGAAAATGTACATACACGTGAAATTTACAATTTTATTATAAGTATAGATTATACGAGAAATAATGGAAAATTTAAAGTTCAGTCTAAGGAAATTGATATCTGTGGAACATTTTTATGATTCTTCTTTTACATGTAATTAAAAGGCTAACTGTGAGATATCAGACGAGTGAAGTGCCGCCTATTAATTCGTTCCGAAGCTGTTAGGTATGAGTGTACCTGAGCGAGGAAAGGCTGCTAACTCAATAACAAGACACAACAGTTCTCCTAATTGCAATTTATTGCAGGTACTACAAACAAGTCAGTCTCACTCAACGCTCACGTATTTTAAATTAATTTGCAAAATTTCGACAAGCAACTACATCTGTACTGAGAATGGTTCTAACTAACTCATTTACACCGGCAGAAGCTTAATTTGTCTCTAAATAAATGGTAATGAGATTCCACATTGCTGTATTTGAAGTCGAAGCTGAAATAACTTTGATTTAATTGTGCTTTAGTTGACAAATTAGTGCACATTTGTACGACTATTAACATAATATATATTTTTAGTATGGCAATAATATGTACGTGGATATAACTATATTAATAATTTATGCGATAGATCAGATAAATAGGTTATCCTCAACAGTAATCTAATAGTCTTTATGATGATCAATAGAACAAAAGGCAAGTTTAGATTTCGATACGGTTACTAGAAACTTTAAAATACATCATGTTATAATGTATAATAGCTTCGGTACATACATATTTCGCCGTCCGTTAATTTCAATAAGAAAATACAGTATTATGAAGATCTAATCCAATTTATATAAATACTCCAAAAAAATTTTATTTTTCGTTTACAAACATGTCAGTTTTTATATGTATATTTGTAACGTCATCTTTATTTTGTCTGGACTAATTTATATTTATCTATCTTTCCATCTTAATTGCAAATTTCGATATTTTGATAGAAGTAATATACCTGCCTGTGATGATACGTTTGCTGTCTGGTGCCGGCTAAGAATAGTACCCATATTTTTCCATGGGTGTTGTAAAAGGCGACTAAGAGATAAACCAGGGCAGCTGCATCTTCTGAGTACCACAAACACCTACTGCGATCGCCAACCCGCCCGCCAAGCGTGTCGATTATGGCAATCACCTCCTTTCATTGGGAAAGACCTATGTCCACGTCATCTTTCGGTTTAATGGATAGAAGGATATCCAAATACTTTGATTTTTTTAATAAATAGATTTTGTAGTACTTAATATATAATATCGAACGAAATTAATTTATTAATTCTTGTAAACGAATTTGAAAGCTATAAAGCTTTATTTGTGTTTGTCAATTCATTATTATATTATAGAAAACAAATATTTGTTGGCTTTTATTTAACTTTAATCCCATTTGGGAATAGTCATTTAAATTCGTCAAAAAGAGCAATATCGTTCTTTTATTCGGATGCCTACTTTCCTTTGTAAGGCGAATATCTCTAGTCCTGTTTATAATTTGTCTGAAGAGCAATTAATTTAAAGTCAACAATAGAAAAGTTCGCCGTTGTGATGCATTGTATTCCGCTTAGCCGGTTGCTTTCTTGAAATGGCTTATTCACTGATTTCCTTTATTAGCTTCGCATTGAGATTTCTGAATAGTTTTCATCTCCAGCTTGTTTGATTTTCTTTTAATTTGAAAGATGTTTTACATAAAATATTCGCTATAAGGAATCTTCGAATCTGATTACTGTTATAATTCACTATTTACCATGATTCAAGTTTCAAAACTACACGAACAAGAATGACCAAAACGATTAAATATTGAAATGTAATTGCTTAATGGCGAAGTTTTAATAACATTAAAAATAAAAACCTTTACGTAGTTGATATAAATGGAATTAATAATAAAAATATTTTTATTTTTTGCTTTGAAATTTAATGAGAGTGTTTTGAGACCACGAATTATACACAGCATATTAAATGCGGGATTAAAGCAACTCACCTAACGTATAATATAACCGATTATATTAGTTTATTGCATATTACTTACAACAGACATTAAATATAACTCACTCGATACTTTACCTCTATAATTATTACTATCTATTATTTTAGATAAACTAGAATTAGTTAATTCAAATCTTTGAAGTTTCAATTTAAATATTGTGATTAAACCCATTCAATCCACAAGCAGTATTGGCTATACAATGGCTTCGAAAGAGGATTAATTTGTTGACAGTAAATTGGATCCTAATGAAGCAAAGGCTCTTTAGGTAAACAAGACGGTCGTCTTGCCTCCTGTTTACATGTTTCAACGGTTCGTTAGCTTTGTTTCAGATCCAATCGCCCGTTTACTATACAACTTCTGACGGTAGTTGTTCGCTACACTATTACTTTGAATTTGTTATGAATCATAATTTCTTGTAAATGGGCTAGTTGAAGCGTTTGTTCGATTTTTATTGGCTTAAAATTATCTGGTCATATTTTTTTTGTATATATTTCTTTATGTTAAATAATATATATGAGTATAGGGTGAAAATACGTATGTACATCGTATCACGCCTTTCTCCCGTGGGGGTAGTAGAGACTACGTCCTCCCACTTGCCACGATCTTGACACACCTCTTTCGCTTCTTCTACTTTCATAAGCGCTTTCATACATACTCGTCATTATGCGAATTTTTACTCAACTGAATTAAATAATAATAAAAAAACTTCAGAAAATGACTTCTTACATTCTTATACTTAAATTGTATAAAAGGCGTGGTATATGTGTCTGTCTGTCCGTTAATATATGGAATCGAAACCGCGGGCACAGAGCTTTTAAACATAATTTTGGAATATGATATTGTTAAGGAAAAAAATTTTGAAGCAATGGTGGCGTAGCGGTTAGTGAGGAAACTATAGCATAGTGGTAGGACATTTTTCAATGATGCCCGTCTGGGTAAGTTTTAAAACCTGTCGCTAAATGCCAATAGGTGTATTCCGGCAGCATCACTTGACAACCAGTTCCTGTAGGCTTAGTGTGTTTACCATCTTGGACCGCATCGGCACTTAACATCAGGTGAGATTGTAGTCAAATCACTGAGCCTATACCGTAAAAAAAGTGACAATTATTAACTAGCAAAAGCTTTTTATGGAATGTTTTCGCATTTTTAATGATTCACTGCGTTAGAATTGTAATATAAATAGAGTCGGACAACTCATAACATTGCTGATATTTGAAACTGTTTATGTAACGGGAAAATTCCATTGAAAAGCATAACTTTACCCGGAGAACGAAGATTCTTAAACAATTAATTTGTTGTTTACTCTTCTTACTTAAGTTACAAATTACTTAGTATTATGAACTTAAGGTAAATTAACTAAATGTATTTTATTTATATAAACGAAATTGATTTCATAAATCATTCAAAAAGGTTTCGTAACAAAGATCTCACTTTTATAAAATTTTGATAAGTTTTAATATAACCTTCTATATAAGAAGTTAAGAGTAAACTAGAATATATATTAAATATTATTATTTATTATGCCTTACATTTACTAAATTAAACGAATATTGAATAATATTATTTAACATAGGTACTAGCTGTGTGCCCGCGGCTGCGTACGCGGTTGCCCTCGCAATTCATATATTTGTTACTGCATAATATAATTTTTTTTTATTCGCAACCGTAATTACTTTCCAAAAAATTTTTCGCTACTTACATGAAGAAAATATCTTTCTTACAAATTCAAATATCTCTCAGTAAAACTGTCCATGGAATCGAATTATTGTCGAAAATCAAAAGTACGTAAAAGTTACGCGAAATAACTTCATCTATGTACTAAAAAAGTTTCATCGAAATCAGTCCTGTCGTTCTGGAGATTACCCGGAACAAGTAAACAGACAGACAGAAATTTAAAAAATTGTATTTTTGGTATAGGTATCATATATATGTACATTCATTTGAGTTTAGTTAAAAAAAAATATTTTAACGTTACAAACAGACACTTCAACTTTATTTATTAATCTAGATAATTTATGTTTTTATTTCTATTCGGAAACAAATCAACTAATACTGTACAGTACTGTCATATTTTTAAGATCATTTAGCCCGTGTGTTTATTACTACACTAGCTGTGCGCCTGCGGCTGCGCCCGCGTTTCATATATTCTTCACCGGATTTAATTTTTGTATGCGACACCCTAATTTTTATCAGTACTAAGATAAAGTAAAAATATTTTTAATAAAGTCAAGCATTTGCCCGTAAAACTGTGCATTGAATAGGATTTTATTCAATTTTTTATGTGTTAATTTTATACGCGGAACCATAATTATTTTCGAAAATTTAAAGTGCCCGGAGTAACTTCAGCTATCTCCCAAAAAAAATCCCGTCAAAATCCGTAAATCCGTTTCGGAAATTACCCGAAACAAATAAAAATTGTAAAAAATGTATTTTTGGTACACGTATCGTAATATGCATTCATATCTACTTAGTAAAAAAAATAATTTTAACATTACAAACAGACACTTCAATTTTATTTATTAGTATAGAAGTGTACATAAAACTTTCAATCTTGAAGTATCTATCACAAGCTATTTACTCTATAAAATAGGGATGTGAACAAAACAGTTTAAATTTGTTTGGTTAATAAATTAGAAGCACTAATAGTTCCTCATATATGAAGAATAGCTAGACCAACACTAGTAGTTATACGGAGAAGTATAATTGACTACAATTATTCGTTTAGATTTACAACGGTGGCTCAGTGTTATAGTGATCGTACTCCGCATCGATGGACGTAGGTTTGAGTCCACCTGTTCTATTTTATTATAAGTCTCAGTCTTCGATGCAGGAAAAAATTGTAATAAAACCATATCATAATGGTAGGGTATTTTCTAATAACTTCCATCTGGTAAATAAACCTGAAGTTTGTTATTCTGCTACCAAACTCTATGTTGTTACTTTACATCAGGTGATATTGTGATCAAAGCGGTCAAAATACAGTGTAAAAAGACCCTATATGGATTCGGGAGCACGGTCAAATAACAGAATAATAATTAATAGAATATGATTGCCTCGCGTAAATTAGGCCTCCATTGACTCGTGTACCACCCAATAGGCATCACTTGTCGCATAAGCAAATTAGCATATAAATCAGAGCACCGTGAATAGTACGTGATTTCTGCGATTACATGTTACAGACTATAGTATTAATAATATAATTATTGTGTACTTAATAGGATATGATTTGACGTATTAGTGATGCAAATCGCTTTTTCTATCATTCCATTTCTAACGTGAGTTTGAATTTTTAATTGTATCTCTAATTACGGTAAAGAATAACATTATAATGAAAACATAGTTTGACGGTTGAGATTTCTATAGGATTTAACTGGCTAAGTGCGTTTACCAAGGGCGTTTTAGCATTCTTTCTAGACTTAATGTCTTATTTAGCTCGTTTACTATTTTTAGCTCAATTAAAAATGACAATAATATGATATAGCAACGTACACTTATATTCCTCGTGATTTTTATGTGTTATCATAATGCTGTTTCCCTACCCTAAAGAAGAATACAAGAATCCAATTTCACTGCCACCTACCGAGTCCAATCGTAAATTTAATCGATTCCAGTATTCATTCAAACATACACTTATTAATATAAAATTTTCTTATATATATTAATGCTCTTCAGTAGTTGAATTTCGACCATAATAATTATTGAAAATATGAGAACATGCAACTGTTGCTTTCATTTTTTTATTGATAACACTAAAAATGATACTAAACAAATATATTAAAAAGAAAACCTGTTGACAAAAGGAGGAAAATATTTATACGGTAATATTTTATCTATAGACATAGACTACAAGAACCATAGCTATGATGACTGCTAGAAAAATCCACGGTGAACCACCAAGTATACATTATAAGTCGTTACTTACACAAAAAGATTAGTCTTTTAAAACTCAAACTATTAAAACATAGTCTAAGTTAAAATTATAATGAATCACTTTGATCGAAGTGATGCTTTATGGTCCTGTGTAACTATAGAACTCTGAGCTATTAGATCCAGATTTAATCCAATAATTTTATATATAGTAGTAAGCAAACGCATAATTGATTATAATAATACAGTATTACTGAATATCGATTTCATTTAGACAAAGAGCAATCTATTATAAATATATCGGTCGATTCATTCCTACTATACAACGGTCCAAGGCACTTGAAAGTCTAGAATATTTAGAGTTATAATATTATAAATTCCGATTATAAGTGCTCTCACTCAATTTAGAGGGTGCACTTGAGAAAATTACGGGAAGGCGGTCTTATCCTCTTCAACTGCCACTCCCAAAGGTTTGAACTCAAATTATTATCTGCATGGCTCTTATATTAAATCAAGTTACAATATTATATTTAGTAAGTGATTTACGATTTTATATTTTGTATGTTTTTTTAATTATAAAATTATCATAACGAAATTAAATTAATCAACTTAAGCGAAGCAAGCAAAACCCTAACCAGCTCTGAAGCTTCTCTAATAATTATAATTATTCAAACTGCTCTCTTTATTTTTTTTGAACTAAGAAGCACTAATAAAAATTTTGATTTCGCGTAATTTAATTCTTATCTTCCCCCGGAAGACCATATCGCGGAAGAATATTCGTAAATTATTCATGAGGAAAGTTTTAACTGGGACATGATTTTAAAACCGACATTTGTAAGCCCCGGCAGCCAATAATTCTGGAGTTAAAATGGTTCGCCAAACTATTTTAAGGAATAAAATTTTATATTTGTGCATCTTTATCGTGAACAATATGATGCTTGCAACTTCTATCACGTGTAATTTTGTTTTGTAAACTTTTGTGTTTTTCTCTTTAAAGATATTGAATCGGCTTAAAAATTGGACTATCCTTTCCGATCTTCAAGCTAACTTTATCAAATTTCTTTAAAGTTATTACGAGAATTGACATGTTAATTTCCTACGTTACGTTATGTATCATTATACGTTATGTAACAGGTTAAATTGCAGTGTTAGTAAATTTTTATCTAGCAATTGTTCTATGGGCTTAAGATAATTCTACCCTTAAATGCAGAAATGATTGAGTGGAAATGCTTTTTTTGTATGGGATCGGCGAAATTACTGAATTTATGAGAATTTACTGACAGTCAACATCATCATATCGAGTTACATCTCCTACAGTTAAAGTTTCTAGATAACTCTGGACATATATAATTGTTGATTTTGGAATATGTCACGCCCTAACAGGATGGGGTTTCACAATTTACGGATGTCTGTGATCTGGTTATTTCAACTGCCATATTATACCATAATCTTCCGGACATATACTAGCTGATCTTGGAGAAAGATAGGCAAATAAATTTCACTATAGCGGGGTTTTTTGCAGGCCGCGAAAGCCCTACCACCTCACAAATTGTAAAACAATAAAAATATATAATTGCATGCGGTAGTTATTCGAATGATTTTTTAAATTGTGGATTTAAAGGTATTATTATTGGTTAGTACTCATTACTTAAAATGTAATGGTATGTTATCTTAATATTGCTTCGAGTTGAGCTCTATCTTCGTTTAAACCTACGTACACTTAGTTCACTAATTTTCAAGCCATATTCTTGTTTGAAGAAATAAAAGTTACAATAATTTTTTTCTAATCCTCAGTTTGGTTGTTTGTTTTATAATAACTAGAAGTTATTTATTTTGAAGAAGTATTTATAAAAACGTTAAACACTTGAACTATCGGATATGTTATCCGCACCAAACTTAATTTTAGTCAACAGTTAAGACTTTTGATTCAAGCTGAGCTGCTTTTGTATGCTTTCTTGTAAGAAATTTACGAAGCGAAATAAGAAGCAAACAAGTATAATGGAGAGTTGGAAGTCATCGTTTACGTTTCTGCACGAATGTTGTGTTGTGCAAACAGGTTATGAAATAAGCTTACAACCGGCGAGCAGTTGAGAGTTAGTTTTCCCTACGAATAGTTCGGGTTAAGTTGGCATCGTGCTTACATAGTTATATCAACTGGGAATATTTAAGCATCAACTTCAATCTGTTTAAGTTACAATGTTCATTTAAAATTTTATTCACATTGTAATCCTATATTAACATAATTGTATGTACTTTGGTAAATTTAGTTTGCTTCTTCGATCTAGAATACTTACGTAAATAATTAAGCTTTAATTAAATTAGATTTAGCTATATAATCATAACATAAGCTCACGCCATTTATCCCCGAAGGGTTAGGCAGAGGTGAAATAGCGAACTACACCACCCACATTTTGCCGAGCTTAGTTCCGTCCCAGATGTGACAGGGGGCCCTGTCGCCATATCGGGCACAAGTTCCAAACTCCAGGATGATACTGAGTAGAAAAACCCAATACCACTTGACCCGAGCCGGGTAACGAACCCGAGACCTGAGAACAGCAGTCGCACCGTACTGCAACTGCGCCACCGAGGCAGTTAATTAATTTATGTTTATTCCATTAAAGATAATTATACAATTTTACCAACTTATAAGATTTCGTACGAAAATTGATTTTACAAGTTTAGCTGGATTCAACAAATATGTTTGTATTTATTATTTCCCAAATATTATTACCGTATTTAAATGCACTAAATCAAATCTAATTTACTCAGTACATATAATATTTTAATAGTATTTTGCTAAATCATTTTATGACACTGAAATGATTTCGTTTTTAATTTACATGGTTTTATTTCAAATCAATTAATTTTGTATACCAAATAATAATAAACCGAAATTCTCATTTGGTGCCTTTTTATTCCAAATTATCAAACCAATAATTAAAATTAATACAACTTAACTAACCGTGAGTATATTGAAGTAAAAATCTTGAGATTTGTAGGCTCGAGTATTACTTGTATATTCAATGGTACTCGACGTGATTTTAAGAGTTTGCATGCCCCAAATATAAGGTTCAATGGAAAAATATAGTAGATAAAAAAAGTGTTTTTTATCTTTTTCTTACCCTTTTACGGATGTAATGATAAATTACACCACGGACTTACCAAGGGTGTGTTCCGGCGACATCACTTGAGAGCCATTACCTCTAGGTTTCCTCTCTAGCTGTCTGTGTTGTGCTGCCTAAGAATAGTAATATCCCATATCTTCCCATGAGTGTCGTAAAAGATGACTAAGGCAGATGTCGTAGTACCACAAACACGTATTGCGATCGCCAACCCGCCTGCCAAGCGTGCCGATTCCCACCTTTCCCCCTAATATGACACATAATAACACCGCGGAGATCCGCAATTATGGTTGTTGTGGAGATTTTTGGAGGACGTTTTTGATTATTGTCCAGCAGTGGACGTCTTTCGGTTGAAAGGATGGACGGTTCTCTAGGTTTAGTATGCTTGCCATCCTGGAGCACAACATTACTTAGCATAAGGTGTGATTTTGTTCAAAGCGCTGAATGTACACAGTATAAAAAAAATAGCATATAACTAGACTAATTGACGTTTACTTTAGAACTGGGCCAGAGATAAACTATGTTTTTGCGAGTCAATCGTAAGAAATAAATACAATTACAAAATACAATGCAATTTCGTGCTAGTTACCTTTTACGGCTGAGTGTCTGCTAGTTACATTTTGTGGCTGAGTGCCTTCAGCATTCGCCCACAAAGTTCAGTGAAGCTGTAAAGACCCTTCCAGTCAACAGCATTAGCTAGGTTAGAAAAAAAAACATACAATTACGAAATTTTCTTTAGGATATTTAAGGAACCACACATCGTTTTGATGTATTCGTATTATTTTTATGATGGCTTGATAACATATGTTTTTCTGCTCAAACAAAAACTTAAGCTTTTTACAATATATTTTATGTAACTACCTCTTGAAAAATATCTGGTATTTAAAAGTTACAGAATAAATAGACAGATACAAAAAACAAGTAAATTTTGATACTGTTATATTGCTATATACTATTCCAATTTAGTGTAATATATATTTTGTCAAAAATATAAACATTAAATTTAAATTTACCTATAATAAACACACTTCATGTAATGTGGTGAATAGACATTGAATATCGACCTCCATACAGAACACTTTAATTAATGTCAGTACCTGAAGCATATTTTTCTTCGCGTTAGGTGATATGACAGGACACCCTAACGTATTTTATAATGTCATCAAGTGCATCGTTATAATAACAGAAACCAACTTCACTAACATTAATGCGAAAATACATCCGCATTATTGACTGGTTGCAAGAATAATGGCGCGTCCAAGCTTTGACATACAATTCGAGCGATTACACGGACTTAATTAACTTGGATTATTTTCAATTAAGTCAGTCTTAATAGTCTTTATATAGTGATAGACGGAAGGAATCTAATGCTATAAATTAAGGTCAAAATAATAAAGTTAATAAACATTAATAATGTTTTTTTCTTCTAAAACTCGGCGGGTTGATATCAACTTTCAAATTGAATTTGTCACTAAACACTTATTAATATGTTTCTTGCTGCTGAGTTTTAGTGCTATTATCATTATTCCATATCAGATGTGGTTGTTAAATAAATATAAACGCTTAGATATCAATTATAATTCATCAGTACATGAATTACTTAATTTAACTAAGCCATATCTATGAAAAATGTTATTATGATCGAAGCGTAAATACCATGGTTTTAATTAGACATGTTTGTCCGCTAGACCATGAATACCGCTAGATCAATAATAATCCATACCAGAACAGCCACAACACTCAATGTAATTGCATTATACTTGTTATAGTTAAGTGATCATCCAATGCATTATTGTCATCGAGATCATATAAATCTACGTAACGATGTTTTGGAAACTCCAACGTAATATTTTTTAAAAACACTCTTATTGATAATTATCGGGTTTTGAATTGAAAAACAAGTTGTTTTAGGTCATAAGTAATTATATCATTTACAAACTGAGTGATCGCGGTTGCGCCCGCGTTTCATATATTCTTCACTGCATTTTAATTTTTTTATACGGAACCCTAATTATTTTCGTAAATTTTAAAGAGTGCTCAATGCAATCAGAGTTTATTCCATTTTTTTGTGTTTTATTTTTTAATCGCGGCACTCTAATTATTTTCGTAAATTAAAATTTTACAGTGAGTAACTTCAGTTATATATCAAAAAAGTCCTGTCAAAATCCGCACAGCCGTTCCGGAGATTATCCGAAACAAGCAGACAGACAGAGAAACGGACAGACAGAGAGACAAAAATTGTATTTTTGATATCAGTATCATATAACATATGTATTACACTCATATGTATTTAGTAAAAAATAATTACTTTGATTTTACAAACAGACACTTATTTGAATAGATAATTATTGCCTAGAGGATAATAATTATCTTAAAGCGCTGCTATTTTGTAGCGGCATCAGTTTTTATAATTGTATCTAATAGAGATGTAATTAATTATAGCTAGAAAAAATGTAGCTCTATGCAATTTGTTATTGAATAGATAAATCAATAGAAACATGCCAATTATAAATGGAGATTGGAGAATCACCAAGTGTAATGTAACACCGTTATGAACTTAGAAAGTGACGGTTTATCTTAACATACAATTTCATCTAAATGTATACAGCCGTTTTAGTCTAGATTTTCAAAACATTCTCACTTAAAAGTATCACACATATGGGGGGGGGGGGGTGTATTGTAATTCCGACTTTTGGCAAATTCATTTTTTACCTATCTATCGAATAAACTCTATCTGTCTGTTTATCTGAGGATTGAAAAATCGGCCCTAAGTAACACAAGCATTTTATTATTTGTAACAATGATATTCTAATTAAAGTAAAACAATAAAAAAAAATCATAGCTTCATTATATTTGACCAGATTCGCTTCTTTTATAATAACGTAGGTACTTGAGATGACGGCTTTGTAAAATCCTAATGACTACAAATAAATCCTTGACTCTTAACGGATAGGGTAGTTTTTTTAATGAACTTCACTCGCCGTTAAGGTCTATGTTATGTATTGTATTTTATGAATAAAGATTTATTAAGAAATTATTAGAGAATAAAGTCAAATAAATTACTGCGTATTGCGTATTTGAAGCATTACTCTTATCGAAAATTTATTCCGCTTTAGTTAATTAATGATAAAGGTGTTCTAATGAGGGAGGCGCAGGATGAGACATGAATGTTGATTAGTTAGTAAAAATACATCATTTAGGTATATGCAAATGACATAATGAAATTAGTGGCTTATTAGTATTTATCGTATATGGATTTGATTAGAAATATACATAAGTTTTCGTACCATATATCCTGCACTTACTTATGGTAGTGAGTGCTGGGTTTGGCAGAAGAATCATGAAAGTAAGATTCACGCTGCGGAGATGAGAAGTCTGAGAAGTATAGCTGGAATGAAGATGATTGACAAAGTCAGGAATATTATTATAAGAGAACGCTATGGAGTGGTAGAGGATGTAGTAATCAAGATAGAGAAAGGTATGCTTAGTTGGTGGAGAGGATGGATAACAGAAGATTGACGAAACGAATTTACAAGGCGAGGGTAAGGGTCGACCTAGGCGAACGTTTCTTGATCAAATCGATAACTTCTTAAACAAGCAGATGAAAAGTATTCATATTCGATGAATAGCATGTATGAAAGCGCTTGTGGAAGTAGAAGAAGCGAAAGAGGTGTGTCAAGATCGCAGCAAGAGAAAGGATGTGGTCTCTGCCTACCCCCACTGGAGAAAAGCGTGATGCTATGTATGTATTGATTGATAACAGAAAGAGTCCACTGCTGGACATAGGTCTCCCCAAAAAGGTGTTTTTGGTACTCAGAGGATGCTGCTGCCCATTCCCTGGTTTATCTCTTAGTCGCCTTTTACAACAACCACGGGAAGGTATAGGTTAGTACTATTCTTAGCCGGCACCACACATCTATGTATGTATGTATGTAAGATTTTAAAAAACAACTATTTCATGATACTATTCATAATAGATTTTACGTATTTGATAATAATCAGTGTGTAAAACAACCGCATTTTCCAATGTGAAAATCAATTTAGCTGCGCTGAATTTAAAGTCATAAGTCAGCAGGCGGTTGATGCAGCCCTGCCAAAATTGCTAATGACCACGGGTTTGGTGTGCGGTCGCGCACGATATCGAGCCAAAAACCAATTTACCAACACAGTAATAACATAGTGCTACTTGTTCGTTAGGTAATCATAAAGAGATCATGATGTCTACAAATGCCCCGAAA
This sequence comes from Samia ricini, assembly GCA_014132275.2. Classification (NCBI taxonomy): domain Eukaryota; kingdom Metazoa; phylum Arthropoda; class Insecta; order Lepidoptera; family Saturniidae; genus Samia; species Samia ricini. Next base: position 23,209,936 of record AP028159.1, on the reverse strand, counting down.
CCGTAAAATATACAACTTGGACTTGGAATTTTTTTTTAAACCCAAGTCATTTCTATTTTCTACATTTTACCATGAGAATGTACTTAAACCACCGAAATGGTTCCTTACAGTCGAGAAAAACAAAAAATGAAACAAAAGCATCTTATTTTATAATCTTGTTTAATTTCAAGTCCTGCTATAAGTTTAACAAAACACTACATAATAATTAAGTATATATTGTATTATACACAGCACAATAATAATATAATTAATAGATGAGTAAGATGGATATTATTAAAAAAAACACAGTACTATACGAATAATCGGTATTTGCATAATCCGTGTCTCTTACTTTATATATGGATTGAAATTAATAATATCTTGAAATTATGCTAAGTTTCTGACGACAGTTTTAAGTCGAAATTCAATATAGATGAGTGGTTTAACTATATATTTTATAATTATATTAGAGGAAAGTATGCGAATATGGAATACCATTTTAATTTTTAACCATAATTTGTACAAATGTTATAAATAAACAATATTTTGTGGTAATTATTAACAATCATATATATTCACTTATGTCTGCAACAATTTTTGGTTACAATAATTAGTTTAAGGAAAGAAAAAATTTCAAAAACTAAATAACGATGAAGGTATCCCAAATATGGAATACTCTAAACACTATCAAAAATTAAGTTTAACTTGTAGGAGACTCTTTGAAAACTTTAGTATAAAATAGAAAGAAACACAAACTATTTAGAAAAATCGCAAATCCAGTTATCAAATTCTGGCTCAGAGCAATCATTATGTGCCCAGAGTCCACATATGAGGCACATGATCCATGTTTCTTAAGAGTATCATTCGAAAACAATATACCAGAAAAAATACACTCCGAATCTTCAGAGCCTGGTACTGTATATTTTATCAAGGTAACGGGTTCTAGAGAAAATTCGTCTTTCTCACATAATCGAAACAAGGTAGATTGTTTGACACATTAAAGTGTTTTGCAGCTCTCAAATAACCTATTTTTTCACTCTTACTAATTTTATAGCTTCCATCATACGCTCTGAATCCTATTATTTTCGCTTTTTTCTCATGTTGACGACCGCTATTCTGATAAAACATGAAAAAAAATATAATTAACAAAATCATCAAATCCGCTAATACTTCAGAGAACCAATTATGGATTAGTTCATAATTGGATACTGTGGTCCGTCCATATTTGGATTTTCCAACGATTTCATACTGACATTTACATTTTTTTTAAGTAATACCACTAAAAAATACAAAAGAACATCTAAACCATCTGTAAATGTGCCCTCCTGTACTAAAAATACTTATATTTTACATACTTTAAAAGTTTTGTGGTAGCGATACAACAAAACACTGTCACAACGACGGTAGGGCTCGCTCAACTGATTCTACAACTTGTACGTTTGAATGAAAGTAAAAAGAGACATCACTGTTTACTGCATGTGTAAGTTTGCATTTCAGAGAAATGGGTGTATTTCATATTATAGATACTATTCCATATTTCCATTAAATTAAAATAATAAAAAATACACAAATAGTAGTATTGACTAGTAGCGTATACTACTAAATAAAAATATTCTGAAGAATAATTTTGTGTGATGATAAAAAAAAAATCATTTGAAAAGTTCTTGTTAATTTAGAAAATATTATTAAATGATCTCATTTTATAAAACTTTAAATAATTATTATACTTGTGGATTAAATTACAGATGAATAAAAAACGTAAGATTTTTAAAAGCACGGTACAAAAGAAATCCGAAGAAAACTTCGGCATAACGAAATCACGGCTACAACTTTCAATCGACAACGAAGCATAATTAAATCGTTTTTTATAAACCATTAGAACAAAAACTTGCCTGGGTCTCGGAGAATACCAATAGAAATACACCTGGACTTTAGAACGCATATAAAAGTTTTCCAATTTACTGGAGCTGATTGGAAAATTTTCGCCAGTTTGGGTGTTAATCGAACCTTGACTTTCCACGATATTGTAAATCGAATTTAGTGTGAACGCTTGTTTGTATAGAAATAATAATTATTACGAATAATACAAACACAAAAAAAAATAAGTAGGTGCTGCCAGTTTAAGATTTAACAATAATTAAAAATATTATATAATTTATTTAAATATAAAGTTGTTTGTAGAGAATTTATCAATGATGTCTAATGACTAAAAACAACTCTCTCCTAAAAATACTTTTCTCGGATACAAGCTACACAACATTAATGTGTCGAGTACCCCTAAAAATGAAACAATAGAAACACAAAAGGAAAACAATGGAAAGCTGGCGTAAACGCCGGGAAGGTGCTCAAGGGGTTAATAATATAAAGTCCATTTAAATTCTATAAAAATCTTATCGGATATTATTCGTACATCAATGTACTTCGAAAATAGTATCGTAATTTTAATAAATAACATTTGTTTTTTGAAAATATATTCGCTGTAAATTTATTACAGGCTTTAAATTAAAACAAAAAATAACGTTATGTAATTCTTTTTTATAAAACTTTTATTTTGTATAATATAATATAGTAAAATTATTGCCTGACAAATAATAATTTATCTTAATGATGAACATATAAAAAAGCTATTTTCTCAATTATACGTGGTTACATAGGGTATTAAAAAAACTGCAAAAAATATTACAAATCTCTAGTTAAAAAGTTTGCTCATGAATATTTCTACTGAGTTATGAGCCCGAAGAGGAAGATAATAAAATTTTGGTATAATTTAATTTTTATTGCAGACCGTGAACGGACAAAAGGGGGCTCGGCTTGAATAATAATTAAGCTTTTTTGATAGGTTATTGCGTCAGTGATACTATTATTATTTATGGTGAAAGCATTCTTTTCTACGCAATATAATCTATAAATATTTTTCTGAGAGTGAGTGACACTATTTAAGTGTCTTTAGATGATTAAAACTATGTTTAATTAAATATTCGATTGATGAAATCGATCCTTTGAGGATCCTTTGATTGAGAAAATCCTTCATAAATAATATGGTTGATTTTTACTTTGCTAACTCCGCTTCAAATGACAGCTGAAAATCATTTGACGCGGAGTTCGCAAAGTAAAAAATCAACCATATTATTTATGTCGAATTACATAATAATTATTATAATTTTAACTTAAACAATCTATCTTAAGTAGTTTTATATTTATTACATAATTGATAAAGTATCTGTCGATTTTTTTTTACACTGTATAGGCTCAGTGCTTTGACTACTATCTTACCTGATGTTAAGTGACAATGTGATCTAGGATGGCAATCAGGCTAAGCATAGAGGTATTTATTTGGCGACAGGTTTTCTTATTTCAGGGTAGTAGCTACTATATAGCGGGTATTACTAGAAAAAGCCCTACCACCGAGCTATAATTTCCTCACGATGTTTTCCTTTACCGAAAGCTCAGGCTGATTTTAGAGTTGAATAGGTGGGCTGGAACCCGCGCCCATTGGCGCGCAATTCGAATTCACTAACAACTACGCCATCATCAACATTTCCTGTTGTTATTATCAATATTTATAAAACCCGCTCCCAAGTCGTTTGAGAATGAAAAAAAATAAATTCCAAATAAGTACGAGAAAGCTAGCGCCTCTCGTATACAAGCAAACTAAAATATCGAACAAATTATAAGATATTGAGTTCGAAGTGGAACCCTTAATCTTATAGATTAGTAGAAGAGGTCACAAGATTAGAAGTCGTTTCGAGTGTCGCAAAGAATTATTAAAATGTGATTTAGGTAAACGAAGTTTTTACTACTGACTCGAAGATCGACAGAAAAACCGGTATTGGATTAAGTGAAGCGTTAGTAAAATAAAATTAACGAGGGGGCTTTCCCGGCGGAAGGCGACGGCAGGAAGCGGACGCGTCGGTACTCACGAAAATTTATCTAAGTATATCTCTAGAATATAATCTTAATAAACTTCGAGCGGTTAATTTTATTTATGGTTATTTTCGTATTTAAGTATGTGGGTATGTTTTTGTAGTTATTTGTAGAATTTAATTTTACACGCTGTCCTAATATTAGTATTAGACAAAAACATTTTTTTTTATCGAATTTATTCAGATTTTCAATCAATCCATTGTCACCAATAATAACAATAACGTAATAAACTGTTAATTATTCAATTGTTTTTTATTTTAATTTTAACAATAATGTTTTTACATGTTTTCATGGTATAATCAACCACGATTATGATGGCGAATGGCAATCAATCGAGTGTTGCTAATTATCCAAAGTTTTGATAATTTTTACTGATACACATCACGCATCGTTCGTATCTTAATTTATAAATAGTATACCAAATTCAAGTGAATTGGACTTTAAAGTCAACTGAAGTGGCTATGCAAAAATTCCAAGAAGAAAAAAAATGAAGACAATTAAAATAATTTTTACGTTAGATTATTAGTTTCGTGTGGTGCCGGCCAAGAATAGTACCACCCCCATATCTTACCGTGGGTGTCGTAAAAGGCGACTAAGGGATAATCCAGGGTATGGTTAGCAGCATCCTCTGAGTACCGCAAACACCTAATGAGATCGCGAACCCATCTGCCAAGCGTGGCGGTTATGGTAATCGCCCTCCCTTATGGTCCGCCGGATGCGTGTGGCACAAGACCGGTCGTCGTGGAAATCTTTGTGGGAGACCTATATCCAGTAATGGATATCTTTCGGTTGAATGGATGTGTTGAGAATCCAACCTTTATACCTTTTTTGTCTGTGTAAATAACCTTTTTTATTTGTGTAGTTTTTACTTATAAAACAAATGTATTTTAATTTAAGAATTCGAATGTATTGTTAATACTTGATAGTAATATACACTCATAGAAGATACACCGAATATCGCCTTTTTTCCTGTTTTCCATCATAATATTTGCCTGATTTTCACCTAAAACTGAGCTAATCCGCAACATTTTGGTCCTTCTCCTAAAAATTTTGAACTTACCTATTGAAAACGTGTCCATTTTCAAATGGTGAAAACTAGGGCTCAAAGTAAAATTCAGAAAACAGGAGACGATAAGTGTACCAAGGCTATCATGAGTGAACCTGTGGCTAATAATCAAACTCCAGGTACATTTTCAAACAAGAGTTCAAGGTCAGTAAAATCTTCTTCTACAATTAGAGCTCAAAAGCTTGCGCTGCAAGCTGAATTTGTCAGAAAAGTAGGCAAAGCAGAAGCTGAAGAAGCAGCGGCCGCAACGGCAGCGTCGATAATAGCTGCCGCTGAGCGCAAAGCCGCTGAATTAGAGCTAGAGAGCCAGCTTGCAAAGTTGGACTCAAAAAGTAGTAGAAGTCGTGGAAGTTCTAATCCTTCAATACAAGAGTGGTTAAATACTATAGAAATTAATAATCAAGACGTATTGGTAAAACCCAATCAAACTAATAAACGTCTTGATTGTTTAGGATTTCGCCAAATTGATAAAAAATGTGGTGGAAGAAGCTTACCAGAGCTATTTCAATCTACTGCCGCAGCGAACAATCCTACAAATGTTACTAATAGTATACAAAATAAAACTACTGAAATTAAAACAGAACAACCCACTGACGTTTCTTTATTAGCGCAGGCTATTACATCGCTGGTTGATAACACCGCCGTAATTCCTTGCATTTTAACAGTCCATTTTACAAATGGCCGAAACTCATATTTTATGGCAAAGTCAACTAGACTGTTTTAAAACAGAGATCTCTTGCCTAAAGAATAACACACCGCTACCACGTAACAGTAGATTGCTTAAACTATCTCCCACTTTAAGCGATGACAACTTACTTCGCCTATTCGGACGTATCAGCGCTACTATACACATCAATACTCCTTCGAAATTCCCCATTATACTCGATGGAAGACATCCAGCTATCCGCCTACTAGTAATGCGTTACCACGAAAAAGCTGCACATGCGAACACTGAGACAGTGGTGAACGAACTCCGCCAACGCTACTGGATCCTCAATCTGAGAACCACAGTTCGTTCTGTAGCTCACGACTGCCTATTTTGTACACATCAAAGAGCTAAACCATTAGATCCGCCAATGGGAAAACTTCCTGATGAGCGACTTGCGCACCACCAAAGACCTTTTTCTTTCATTGGGGTAGACTACTTTGGACCTCTTCAAGTTACCGTAGGCCGAAGACATGAAAAGCGGTACGACGCTCTATATACGTGTCTGGTCACAAGAGCAGTACACAGCACAGTAGTCTACAGCCTTACTACAGATGCGGCAATGATGAGTCTGATAAGATTTATTGCTCGACGCGGATTACCACGTAAAATTTTTTCTGACAACGGAACTGCCTTTGTCGGCCTTAGTAGAGAGCTTAAAAAACTGTACGAGAAACAAATCTTAACTTTCGCAGCAAATGAATTAATAGAGTGGAAGTTTATACCACCCGATGATCCTTTTATAGGTGGAGCTTGGGAGCGCTTACTTCGAAGCATAAAGACTGCGCTTAAAGTGACACTCAAAGATAAGTCACCTACAGATGAAGTTTTATCAACTCTTCTCCTAGAAGCAGAAGCGATTGTAAACAGTAGACCTCTCACGCACGTCTCTCCTGATCCTGACTAACCGGAGGCACTCACTCCTTTTCATTTTTTAATTGGGACGTTATTCGTTACGTTCGAGTGGGAGATGTTGTTCTTAAAGCTGACAGTAATTTACCTCGTGGTGTGTGGCCAAAAGGGAGAGTCATATCCCAAGGACAAGGATGGAATTTCCAGAGTGGCTAATGTTGCCACATCTGCTGGCCAATTAAGGAGACCTCTTAAAAAATTAATTGTAATTACTACATAACCAATTTTGAAAAAAAAAGAGGAGGATGTTGAGAATCCAACCTTTATACCTTTTTTGTCTGTGTAAATAACCTTTTTTATTTGTGTAGTTTTTACTTATAAAACAAATGTATTTTAATTTAAGAATTCGAATGTATTGTCAATACCAGATAGTAATATACACTCATAGAAGATACACCGAATATCGCCTTTTTTCCTGTTTTCCATCATAATATTTGCCTGATTTTCACCTAAAACTGAGCTAATCCGCAACAGGATGCATGGTTAGATTGAAAAGTAATTACTGCATTACAACTTTTGAAATTTTGATGCGATGATAGCTTAGTTAGTAGTGCAGTCAATGGACGCAGGTTCAAATCCACCTATCCAACTCTAAAATCAACCGGAGCTTTCGGTGAACGAAAAAATCTTGAGGAAACCATAGCTTGGTGGTAGGGCATTTTAAAATAATGCCTGTCTGAGTAGCTACCACCCTCAAGTTAGAAAACCTGTCGCCAAATACCAATAGGTGTGTTCCGGCAGCATCACTTGAGAACCAGTACCTATAGACTTAGTGTATTTACCATCCTGGATCACATCATCACTTAACATCAGGTGAGATTGTGGTCAAAGTACTGAACCTATTCAGTGTAAAAAGAAGTATGTCCGTTTGGATAACTACCACCTTCAATTTCGATAACCTGTCACCAAATACCATTAGGTGTATTCCGGGAGTATCACTTGAGAGCCGGTACTTAGTGTGTTAACTATCCAGGACTATATCGTTACTGTCATGTAAAAAAAAATGTATACAAAATGAACAATGAAAAGTCAGAAATGTGTCAAATTAGTAATTTATTTATTCATATTTTTATGATCGATATAAGCTTATATAAGTCGAAACTCAACCGTTTTTACGTATGATTGTTAAAATTAATCGTTTCACCCCGTGGCAGCCGTGATGAATGACACAAGGAACGAATTCAAGTTACGTACAAATTGCGAGCATAAATTACGCTTTAATAATTTCGCGTACGGCCTGTTCGCTCTCTCAATCACAGAGTCCCACCAGGTGTCGCTAACGTGGCCTGGTTAAAAATTACAACAGCCCCTCGTTTTGATTATTTTTTATTGTGTACTTATTTTAGTAACACATTTCAATGTTTTTTTTTACTCTTAAAAATCAACATCTTTTGTTGCAATGAAATTAGATAAAGCAAATAAAATATATTTGCATACTGTTCCGAATATTTATACAAACTTACTACATATATTTACCTTTTTCACTACCTATTCGAGTTTCTAATAAATATTTTAAAAGCACATATGAGGATTGACTTAGTATTAAACGAATCGGAGTAGATAAGTGTCAGGACAACCTGATGTCCACATAGTGCGCAGTTTAGAATTCAAATTCGTTCTCGGCAATAGAACAACAATAGATTTAAATAATACATAATGAGAAATTTGAAGTGTCTGTTTGTAATATCAAAATAACCATTTTTTTTTTACCAAATATATATGAATATATAAACGGTACCTATAACAAAAAAACACAATATTTGTCTGTCTGTCTATTTATTCCGGCTAATTTGCGGAACGACTAGACCGATTATGACGGAACAAAACATTACTTACCAATGATTATTTAACTTTAATATTATGCAGTGAATATGCATACATACATATCATCATGCCTTTCTCCAGTGGGGGTAGGCAGAGATTACGTTCTTCAACTTGCTAAGATCTTGACACATCTCTTTCGCTTCCTCTACTTTCATGAGGGCTTTCATACATGCTTGTCGGTTATGAGTACTTTGTACTTTTTACTTGGCCTTTATTTAAGACGTGATCGATAAGGTCTAGTTAGGTTCGCCTAGGTCGACCCTTACTGATTTGCCCATTCACCCTCGCCTTATAAATTCGTTTTGTTAATCTTCTCTCATCCATCCTCTCTACATGCCTAAACCAACTAAGCATACCTTTCTCTATTTTGGTCACCACATCCTCTACCACACCACCACAGCGTTCTCTTATCACACTATTCTTGACTTAGTCAATAATCTTCATTCCGGCTACACTTCTCAGACTTCTCGTTTCCACTGCGTTAATCTTACTTTTCATGCTTCTTCTGCTAAACCCAGCACTCACTACCATACCAAAGTGTAGGGACCAGGACTCCTCGATGCGCAGCCAAACGCGCCTTTTTAGTCACTTTTTGTCTGCAGCTTCATTATGCAGTGAAGTACATGTGAAACGTGGGCGGAGCCGCGGACACATAGCTAGTAAGCAATATAAAAAGGCAATAATATTCGTTAGCTAATGTGATCTTAATTTTTTTTCTATCTTTTACAGAAGACGTATAAGGATAAATCTCAGACAACTGTAACGACGTAAATAATATACTTTATGTAAATGTTTTCCTACTTTCAAAAAAATTACTGGAACATTTTATGAAATATCAATCAAATATAAATAACATATCAGACATGACCGAAATCACAAAAATGAAAATAAAGAAAGAAATTTTAATTTAGTGGAAGAAGCAACGAACCGTTTCCTTTTTTATAGCTGGCCAATTGAAACGTTTCCAGCTCTCTGAATAATTCATCTTTCGTTTGAACAAAGACGAAGTGGGCCGCACGGCGATTCTTTGATCTTTTGTAATTGGAATCGATGCTCATATTAAAAAGAGAAATTCTTTAAAGCGACCGATGAAATGCACCGAAGCCATTCTCTTCAAGGCGATTATTACCAGCAGAGATTTGTCGTCCTTTGACGAAGGCTGTGTTCTTACAAAGTTTGTTTTACAGCAATAATATGTTAGGACTAAAAATAAATTCTATTATATAATAAAAATAATGCAAATTTTCCTATTACTAATTAACTACATATTGACACACCAAGTTATAGGAAATAAAGAACCAATTGTACTTATTGTATATGCATACTGTATAAACCTATCACTATTGCGGGTTCACGTGCCTTATTGTAGTGACTTAGTCAGGCATAAAAGGCCTTCTACAGTTTAAGAAATTTTGACAGGTTTAGAAGTTTTGACTTTGAAAAATTTAAAAAGTTCTAAAAAGTTCTTGGTCTAAAAGTCAGGAGCTATCTAACTAAAATTTACGTAAGACGCGGTTTGAATTCTGCCACGAGCCAATTTAATTTTGATCGATCAAATTATAATCTGTCTTGGTATATTTTTTTTTCTAGATGATAGACTAAGAAATATTATCCATTCTAGCGCGTTGAGAATATAAAAATAAATTATTGAAAGTATTGTTTTCAGTAATAATTTATAACCCCTTGTGTTGATAACCGAACGAAGTGAAGATGGCTCAGTTGGTAGCATGGTTAGATTCTGCCTCGATGCATGTTGCTTCGAACCCACTTGTCCAATTCTATAAAAAGCCTGAGCATTTGGTGCAGGAAAACATCACAGGACATTATTTTAAATAATACCCGGCTGCGCAGCTACCACCCTTAACACCGAGAGTAAGATTAAGATTGGTGTTTGGTACCTGTCGCCAAGCCACCAATATGTGTGTCCCAGCAGCATCACTTGAGAACCAGTAGCTTCCGACTGAGTTTGTTTTCTATCCTGGACAACAATATCACTTAACATCGGGTGAGATTGTGGTCAAAGCGTAGAGCTTATACAGAAAAAAGGGTAATGTAAAATTAGAAGCGTAATATTTTGTCATGTTCCGTAGATATCTGTAGGTACGCCATTATTATGTTTAACGACTACCCCGTATCTGGACACTAATCCCTGTATGTTTTGTACATCGTTTAACAATATTATACACGTTTTATAAGAGTATTTTTTAATATTCAGGTATTAGAGGAAAATCACTTATGTAAGCTTGTGAGAGTAGTTTCCTTGTATTATTCGTTTATTTATCTGATATTGGATAAAGAAGTATTACTCGGAACAAGTTTGCTAACTCTATCAATAATATCGCAAACTTATGCAATAACGTCGGAAATCTATGATGGTAGAAGTATGATTGCAAACTGCCATTGGACAGTTTTTGTTTAACTATTGTTTGCTTATCTTTATAATGATTGTGATGAAAGATCGTAAATTGTATCAGATTTTTAATTCTCAAATGTTATAAATATAAATCAATACAGAGATGACATGTCGATACAAAAATTGAAATATAAATAACTGTGTGAAATCAAAATCAATTTTGGCCCTGAATATAGGCGCTTACGAATGATTTACCTGTTCGGAAACGCCTAGTCGGAAAGAGCCAGCAAGAATATCGATTGAGTTTTTTTATACAAAAATATTATTATGCATAAACTATTCAGTTCATAATTACAAACGGTTTTAGCGAAAAACAGAGGGGATTGTCATTTTCAAAAATCACTATCGTTCACGTAATGATGCACCAGATCCTGTATGTAGTTTTTGATTTGTGAAACCAAATTGCCGAGCGTACAAGAGCTCTTCATCTTTAAAATAATCAATAAGCTGATTAAGCATAATTTATTCAAAAATCTTACTTACACGCGGAAGTACAGTAAGTCCAGTATGCGAAAGTGAAGCTTGATGTAAGCAAAGGTAAAACTTAACTTATTTTCATTAAATTGGGCAAGTGCCAGTTTTCTATGTATAGGTTAACCCCATGAGCACTTACCTGGTGTTTACGCCAGCTTTTCATTGTTTTCCTATTGTCTCATTAATATGGGTACTCGACTCGACACATTAAATATATTGGCTGACAAAGGTGAAATATTAATAATCATGGATTGAACAACCATTATTGACAGTCTCCATATGTCTTAGGTATGTCTGTAAATTAGATTTATAAGTTCATGTAATGTTATCTCGTGGATAGGGTTGTGTGGATTAGGTCAGTCACCTTTGAGCCTCTCACCAATTCTTGTTTCCCTGCTTATACCATATAACTGTTCTTGAAAGCTAATTCACATACCGCTAAGTATATAAAGATCGGAACGATAAAATTTGAAACCATAGTAGAGTCAACATTATGAACTAGATTAATGTTATCGTAATTTTATCATTGATTCCGGTTCATTAAATTCAAAGAAATGTTAATAAATTTAAAATATCAATTCAACCGAAAGATGTCCACTGCTGCACATAGGTCTTCTCCAAAGATCTCCACGACGACCAGTCTTGCGCCACCCGTAACCAGCGGAAGGTCGCGGGAATTCGCTTGATATTTAAAATATTGTATACTAATGTACAGAAGACATAAAATTAGATACATTCGAAAAAGTTCGAAAAATATGTATAAATAAATCTAATTATTTACGTTTTATTCGCTTAAAGATAAAAAGGTAGAATTGAAAAGGTCAAAGGCTCCTTGCCTTTGGACAAAACTTCTTCTCTCTTGTCTACATATTTTAATAGTAAAATTTATTCAAGAAATAATCATATTTGCATATATCAGACGAGCTTTGTAAGATACGATAGCTATCAAATTTAGTTTAGACAATATATCATAAATAGGCGTACAGTAGATTAATTTAACGTATTTCAACAGTGGAAGTTGAAAATTTAATTTCAGCGTTAGTAAGAGAGTAGAAAACTTAGCCTTCGAAAACTTAAGCCATTTAGTTGTCCATAATTTAGTGAGGACGTTTATACATTTGTTTGTGGATTCATATAAATACATTATAATAAAGAATTGTACCTAAACCATTTACAGTTGGAATGAGATTCTACAGAGTTCGATTCTGATCTGGTGGAAATGGGACGACCTCGGAAGTGTACTTCTTTGATTAAAAAATTGCAAATCGGTCCACAAATGACAGAAAAATCACGTACCAAAAATACAAATAAAAAAAAAACGTACAGGCGAATTGATTGAAACTATGCAAGAATAAAACTTATTTTTTTACCTACCGTTACTATATATATAAAGGAATTTTAATACTTTTTTTTTACTATTTAGCTGAGTATTGTTGAACTTGTCGAATTTGAAATTAAAAACAAATAAACCTACATATATTTATCTTACAAGTAATATCTGGTAAACTATGTTTCTAGAATTTTATTGAATATATCCATGTCGCATATTATGTGTATCATTGTTACATAACATATGAAATAGCTAAGCATTCACAAGAGGGAAAACGTGTAAGACGTAAGTTATTCAAGCCAAGTCTTGAGTGTTACTGGAGTCAGATATTCGCTGTTCAAGTTGGATGCTGCCACACTTCCAAAAGGATTACACACTAAAGGTTCGTTTACATTTATATCTAAAATTATGCCCAAGTGGCTATAGTTTTAAAAAATGATATGTGGTTTATGAAACTAGATACATAATTATCAAGATATAATAATATGAATATAAAGAATTACGAGTAAATGTGGCTTCTGAAGAGCAATTTTGAATGTATTTTAATTGAATTGATATATTTATACATATGTATTATATGTATATTTATCTATCCATCCATTTAACTAAAATACGCCCACAGCTGGATATAGGTCTTCTCCAAAAACCTCCACAACGACCGGTCTCATGCCACCCGCATCCAGCGGATTTCCGCGACCTTCACCAGGTCGTCGGTTCAACCAGGTGGCAGACGCACGCTGCGTCCACGGTATGCAGTATACGATTATAGGCTTCTATTTAACATATATTTAAAAAAATGTGTAAATTCATGTTTGGCCAACTAATGTTTTTGAAACTGTTTTGGTTATAATATTTTGTGAAAGCGTATCCTGGGTTCTAAGATACAGGTATGCATCACTTTTTTTAATCATTTTAAAAAATGTAACGTCAATGTATCTGAAATAAATATTTGAAAAATTGAAAAAAATATTCAATCGCTAATAAATAATCTCAGTGTTATTATGTAGGGGCACACACATGCTCATCTATAATGTGCACGTATTTGATGGGTTGGTCACTCATCGTTTTCACGTTCCACAATAACGTAAGATCTAAGCGATAAGAGACTAAGTCCAGTTTAAGACATCTAATTAGACACACGTAGCAGTTTTGAAGCGATTACGGCGCAGCAGATAGTGCGGCCGGATTCCGCGTCAATCGACGCGGGTTTGATTCCACCTATCCGACTCTAAAATCAGCCTGAGCTTTCGGTGAAGGAAAACATCGTAAGGAAACTATATCATGGTGGTAGGACATTTTCTAATGAATACCCGCCTGCGTAGCTACCAACCTCAAGTTTGAAAACCTGTCGCCAAATACTAATAGGTCTGTTCCGGCAGCATCACTTGAGAACCAGCCTCTAGGCTTAGTGTGTTTGCCAACCTGGACCACATCATAACTTAACATCAAGTGAGACTGTGGTCAAAGCACTAAACCTATACCGTGTAAAAAAAGTAAGAATGTTTGATATTTAATAGTTTGTGTAACTTGTAATTAAGTGGAATATAATGACTACATCTGAATAAGAACTTTTATTTCAATAAATAACCGGACACAAAGTAAATATTACTTATGAAAGTAATTATAAAATAACTTGAAATCCTACAAAGTGGTATATTATGTATTAAATTTAAAACTCAGTAAATAGGATATTTATTTATATCGTCTAGATATCTGAGAACACTCTTGAAGTAAAAAACTTAGGTCAAGATTTATTTAAATTAGTTCCCTCCTATCTCTATCTTCGGATACATTCATAATCATTAAACTATATAAATAAAAATCAATGTATACCTGTTCTCTTAAACTGATGATATATCCGATTATTATAATACTTTGGTTAGTAGCTATACTCGGGAAGGTCCTGGTACAAAAAAATGTTTTCACAGCTAGTTTGTTATTATAAAGATAAGAGATGTCTAGGTCTCCATTTTGTTTGAACTCAGAATACGCATTTATTTCATACAGAGTTATGCTTTAGAAATATTAATAAGGATAAGTCTATGAATAAAATGCTAGAAGCATACCGAGACTGTAGGGTCATATCCCCTGAGACTAACAAATACATAACCTTGTAACGGTGCCCATCTATTTCGGTCTTTACGGTACTGTAATTTACTTTGAAAAATATATTAACTGTGCTGGGTCTTAAATTTCTTCTATAACACAACTGCGTTTATATTACATTCTAGCTTACTTATTACGATTGAGTATATTAGCTATGCAAAATAATATATTAAAATGTAACTCTTTTTTGATACAATTTATTGGCACTAGAAAAAAATTTAAAACCTCTAAGATTTGTCACATTTTTATCGTTTAATGATAGCTGAATATTTTACCAAGTGCCGATAGTGATTTTATTTTTATAAAATTAAATTAATGTATTCACAACTTTTATTATAGAATTATTGTTTATCATAATTACGGCAAATCATGATAATTTTAAAAGTATTTTTTAAATACTCTATAAACATAAAATTAATTCTAAACAATTAATATTAAAACTGTATCAACTTTAAGGTACCCATGTTTTTTTTGGATTACAGATTCCAAAATTTTGTTAAACTTATAATGCTAAGGATTTTTTTTATGACAGTATCTTCCTATATACTTTTCGTATGTCAAATTGGAAGTTAGATATAGAATATAGAACATAGTGATTTAGAATTCATTGACATATATTCAGAGAGCAAAATTCAAAACAAATATTTAATATTAACAAGTAAATAAATGTTTAGTATCTCTCTAGGCGCTAGTTAATCCCAGTTCAACATGGGCTATCACATAGCTTGTGAATCTGTGTGATTATCTCTATCGGAGATCATGCGGGCTGAGTGCAAATATGGGAGCTACATGGATAATGCATTCTGAAGTACAGGTAAATAATTAACTAAGAACCGATGAACAAATACATACATAATTTAAGTGTTGTAATATCATAACTGTGTCTACTTATCTAGAGAAACACATTCGTCTTTTATTCGTAAACTCGATTGGCATCCGTAATATAAAATTACTAATATAGATAACTTAGGATTCATTTTAATTATAAAAAGCATTTGAAAGATTCAAAATTAATATAAATAAATCTACACATATCTAAGATGTAGTGTACCTTGAATTAAAAATCATGAGACTGTTCTAAACAACTTTTAATACTTCTTAATAGTGATAGCAGACAGTCTGCGGTATCGAACACAAGATTTCATTACGCGTAGTGGACGGTATCGTCTTTATAGTGTCATAAACGGGAAAATAACATTAAAAGAGGTTATAAAAACTACGACCTGTGGCATTGCATTTCAGACCTAACGTCCTCTGTACATGATACTCTGTTTAACCTTTGACGTACCTATAATAAGTTTTTACTCATATGAGTCGTTTTACATACATGTCTTCTTTTCAAATCCATAGCAGCGATGACATCATGCACCACGACAGTCACCGCTTCATTGCAATATCCAATTGTATTTCTTTATCTAAATCCCAGTGCATCTGTTTCTTTATTCTTATCTAAACGGAGTATGATGACCTAAATCCATATATATCTTTTTATTTATAAAGCATCGAAATTAACATCACAACCACGCAGACTACATCATCATTATTTATTTGACGTGATAGAGAATCAAGGAGACTAGTCAAATTTATATTTACTTGTATTTACATTAAATTATGATTTTAAAATATGATATTTCAACTAAAACCTACGGCGATGAAATTTAGCAAAAGAAAAATAAAAAAGTGAACGTTAATCACAAACAGATAAACTATATAAAACGGTAAAAAATTAAAAACATATTTAAAAAATATACATTAATATAATTTTTTTTTCTAACTACCTAATGCTGTTGTCCGTAAGGACCTTTATAGCTTCACCGTGGATTGGTGGGCGAGTGCTGAAGGCACTCAGCTGCAAAGAGATAACTGGCACAATCATATTAGATATTCTACTGACAGTAAATTAATATATAAAAATAGGTTTGACAACTCAAGCTTTATAGAGTTCAGGATAAAGTCTTACTTTCATAAAAACAAAATAAAACCATGACTTTAAAAGTATTCGATTTCAGTTGTGCAATCAAAGCATGATTTATTAAAGAAATCAATAGGTCTACACTATTGCACGATTATAATAATATTTGTATACGTACGTTGTCTTTTTACGTAACAATTCTGCGTTAGCTAATATGTACCTACATATGATAAGGCAATTTAGGTGTGTGTAGTACAAATGCGGCATCGGCAACATTATTAGCTCCAATTAACGCAGTAACCTCAACACATGTATGGGCAATTAAATGGAGTGATACCTTACTTCCATTAGTATACCCTGTGTGTTGTTTACATCAATTAACTGGCATGTTAATTTTAATGCTCGCACATGTTGCCCTCTTTGTGTTCGCCAACTTCGCTACGTTCATAAAATTTATGTTATTTATTTGGTTGTTATAATAGATGTTTGTATTTTTTTTATTGTATTTTTCCCCCCCGACTGGCTACAATAATGAAGTTACATGTATGTAAATTTATTGTTTTTTTGTTACGTGGTTTGCATTATTCGAATACCTGACTGACCTATTAGGTTCAGTTTAATATTCATTGGTGTTTACATTTTGGTTTGGCTTTGTTTAATTATACTTTTTGAAATATATATTTATGGTAGATAGCAGTTAATTTAGATCTCTTATAGTATACCATTCGGTGCATGCCTGAATCAAGATCAAAAAAAAATCAAAATTTATTTATTCAATTTAGGCCCTAAGAAGGCGCTTATGAACGTCTAAAACACTACCACCGGTTCGGAAAACAACCCAGTCGAGAAGAGCCGGCAAGAAACTCGATCTGGTTCTTTTTTTTTTTTTCATAAATATAATATATATCATCTTTTTTGTCATATAAAAAACTATACAAATCGTAGTTTTTAGTGGAAGCACAGAGATGTGGGTTAATTTGCAAGCTGGCACGAATTCTATGATCTTAGTTCTCGATGGTCCAAAGTATCGTGATAAAACCACAGCATTCATAGAATAGTTCTTGTTCTAATGTTGTAACAGAATATTAGACATTTGAAATAATGACATATTCAATTAGAAGTGTTACATATTTTTTGGCTGACTTTTATATTGAAAATATTGTACTGTACGGTGGTATTGCTCGTTTTAAATTTAGCTCAATACCAAGTTATCTTTATTGAGTGTATTTCCTAGATATTAGATTTAATTGTGTTCAAAAACTACTTACTATCCAACGCAAAATATCGCGTTTTTATTGAGGTATTTCTCGGAATATAGTTTTTTTTTTTTAATTTGTAGTACTGATTTGATAATTTTGTTATGTCAGATTAACAGTTGGAGATTGGGGATTTGAAATAAAAAATAGGTGTTAATTAATAAGCTCAAAATGAAATCTTGAGGTAATTTAATATTCAGAATCAACAGTTATGTTCAAAGTTGGTGGAGGATAGTCAAACATTGAGAACAGGAAATACTAAGTAGGTAGGGGGAAGTAACGCAGCTAATATGTTACTGAGGAGAACAAACTGCCTCGTTTGCACCAAGACCAATAGTCGGACAGTGCATTAGTTAAATGGATACGCTTAGCTGTGTAGTTCCGTCTAAGTTACTCCACAATCCTACCAGTAACTTTGATTACTGTCTGGAGTCGGATGGCAAACTATGCCGATTGCACTCGGATGAAACGTCAATGTTTCCGTAATAGTTTATTAAATAACAATTGTGTTCACATTAATAATTTTGATTTCGAAATTGTCTGTATAAAATATATAACTAAAATATTACCAACTTATAGTTAAAATATTCACTCAAGTAAATTCGTTGCATGCATCATCGAGACTAGCATTTTTAAAATAATGGCTGTTGTACGTCGTATATCTTTCTTGCATATAATTTATTAAATTGTTTTATAGATGTTTATTTGATTAAAGATACAACTAGACACGCAAACTTTACTACCCACGGACTTGGCTGTTAAAATGAACTAAATACTTGTTCATTTTAACGACCCGTTTTTGGTTTTAAAATACGTACAATATTATATTATAGTATTTAAACATAGATAATATCAATCTAGTTAATGGATGTGGCAAAATACTACTCAAGAACGATAAAACTGGTACTGTAATATTAATAAATTGCTACATAAGTATTCAGTTGCTGAGAACCCAGTATTCCATTTGCGTTTTAAAATAATAAAACTAACCACCGTTACTGTTTCTTAACTATCTTTAAAACGTTATTCAAGTGTATACGAAGGTCAGTGCTCTCTTGAAGTATACGCAAAAATTGGCACTAAGGTCGTGCTCGTAGAGATAGTGGTACTAAATGCAATATTCAAAACGACTCTGCGACGGCGCACTCGGGACTCGACAGACACGTAAGTTTTGCTGATTACTTTGAAAATAGTACTTCACATACGAATCCGTGAGAGATGCTCTCTAAAATAAAAATAAAAACTTACATTTTTCATTTTCTTTCGTATTCGCTAGACACTAGGCGTCCTTCGATATTATACCGTAGCATTCGATATAATATATTTTCGTGTGACTATATTCATCTGCTATTATATTCGCTAAAAATAAGTTAATTAACTAAATTAGTCACTCAAGACACAAACACTGTAATTTTAGTAAAATATCCAATATTTCTAGTATTTTGATTGAAATTCGATTCCTAGTTGTTTTGAATTTTTGACTAAAACTACGCAGGTATACAGTAGTGTCAACTGTTATATTCTTTATATTTATAGCCAATTCTTTATATTAAGAAAGGCCTTTAGATTTTAATAAAAATTATAGACATATTAAAGATGTTGCATATTAACATATTATAAGCCTCCACCATATTTGTAAAACAAAGTAAAAGCCTTTATCAAACAAGAATAGGGTCGTTTAAAATAATCAGGTCTATGATTTAGATTAATGTTATAAAGTATAGATTGCGAGGATTAAGTATTTAAGTCCTAAAACAGTTATTTTAAAACATCGAGAGACTGAATATTATTTTGAAATTGAAGTTAAAAACAATTAAATTATTAGTATAAATAAATTGATTTGTATTTTTTACGATATATCACAAGTATTTTTTTACACATACAATTCTTATAAATATGTACTGAAATATTATTATATTCTCTGTGTATTATTTGGAATCTAGTATGATAAATCCTATCATCACTTAATATTAGGACAGGTTGCGGTCCAACATTCATAATATCAAGATACAAATAATCTATTCTTAACAAAGTAAAAATGAAACCAAACGAATTTGTTTGCAGTCATATTTTACTATTGAAATTTAACTAAAACTCTGAATACAAACTTCAAGTTTTTAAAGCAAATTATTCCCCGAGCAATCCACTTGAAAAAACTGCAGTCGAGTTAAAAAAAGGAAACTTTATTTAATAACAGTCTTTTTATTGCAACTTTCTGTAAACCGTTAGTTAACAGGAATGAAAAATAATGTTCGTCTGTTAAAAAAATAATATTACAACGAATGAAAAATCATTTTTTTATTCAGTCGGGGGTTATTGGCAAAAGGTCGTGCGTTGTCAACCGTACATATTTGTTCACACAAACCAACGCATGCATGAAATCCTATTTTACGGCTCGTATGCCACCGTTTAGAGCGCCTTTTGAATGGGCCGTGTCTGAGTTCACTCGAATATCTTAACCCATATACCGTCGAACAGTCAGTCACGTTGGAAAATCGACAAGTTTACGTGAAATATTTTCAAATGAGTAAATTAAGGGATTCGTTTTGACGGCGGATAAAATATTTCTACGATTGAACATTATTATCGTATTTTTTGATACCAGATTTGAAGTGAAAATTGTATTGATATTATTTTATATAATAGCATTATTAATTATGTTACAAATCAAGTATCTAATTCTCTAGTAGAATTGTTTAATTTTACGTCATAAAAGAGATTTTAACTTTTTGAGTACTCTCTAATTTTTCATATAGGTACTATATATCCGATTCCAGATACATATGTATCTGCAACTATACATCGCTTATACAAGTCTTTGTACGATGGGATAGAAATATCATATTTTGTATAATAATTTAAACTGTAAATATACTTCACTATTACCGAGACTTTTGCATACCTAATTAACATAATTATGCAATACAATTTACGAGGAAATCTGTCGAGCGTGTGGTGACTTCATAGATATAGAGTACAGGGCTTGGGCGTAGTTACGTTGAGCGTGCACCGACGATGTACTGCGGCTTACACATTATAATTTAACCTTTCAACTTGAAGAGACGCGGTTTTGTATAATTTCTCATTTGAATATCTTGGAAAACTGATAGTGCAGGGTTATAATTAACTTTACGATGTTTATGTTTTACTTAATATTTCAAACTAACACGTCTCCATATATCTTTAAAGTGTATATAAGTACTTATATACATAAATTTTAATTTTTTTAACGTTACCAAGTAAACTTTTAGTTGTAGCAGTGTTTGTGCAGTGTGGCCTAAATTGAATATAGAATTTTTTGATTTGATTTTGTATCTTGACATGACCACAAAATTTTGTCATGAAAATTCAGCAATATATTAATGTGTCAAGTACCCATAAAAATAAGACAATATGAAGAGAATAGGAAAACAATGGAAAACTGGCGTAAACGCCAGGTAAGTGCTCAAGGGGTTAACTATACAAAAAAATTGTTAAGAACTTTTTTCTAGAGTACAAAACAAACCAAACAATGGTGATGGAATATTTTTTTTTACTCAATATTTTTTTTGTTGGAACTTATTGACAGATACGAATCATTCAGTCGTCATAGAAAAAAGTTTTTTATATGGAAAAACTTTGTATTTTATGATTGATCTCTTGGAATTAAAATTATGACCTCCGCTTGTGACAAAATATTTATTTGAACATCTTCTGTGTTATTGTGAGAGGAGAGCATAAAAAAATCGTAATTTTCTCATGACTCATGTGCGGTACCGTTCTAATTAATTTGTAACAAATACGGTTGTTAAAAAAACATGATGCCCCATTGCTGTATAATGTACTTAGCCGCTTTATTCCTATTGCTATAATATATTTGTATCATTATCGTCAAGTAAAAAAAAAAACTTAAAATATAAAATCATACCTTAGCTAAAACCTAGCTAAAATAAAAGGGAGAATGGGGGATAGAAATTTTATTTATAGATTTAAGTAATGCCAAAGTCCCTGATTATGTCAGGGGGCCAAAAAAAAAAAAAAACCTACTAATTACCAAAACTGGTCAAAATTTTTACTCAATAATTTCTATCAAAAGTAACATAGCGATACTTTGTCGGTGACTCCGTCGATCAGCTCGCGAAAACCGCAGACAGTGACGGAAATAATAACAAGGAATAACAATAGATTGAAATGCGGTTGAAACTCGTGCACTCACAAAGGTCCCGTGGGTGAGACGTTTATTGTTCCACGCATTTTAATGAACCCTACAGTGCCCCGATGAATACAAATAGAAAGCCTTTGGTTTTCATTCACATGAATTATATATTTCAGATTCTTGTGATTAATAAAGAACTTTTGAGTATTTTACATACATACATATATCGCATCACGCTTTCTCCCGTAGGGGTAAATAGTGACTACGATCTTCACATAATTCTTTTGCTTCTTCGACTTTTATGGCCGCTTCCAAACATGCTCATCGGTTATGGATACTAATCACCTGGTGTTTATTTAAGACGTGCTCTACTTGATCGAGTTATGTTCGCCTAGGTTGGCCCTTACCGACGTGCCCAGGCACCCTTGCCTTGTAAATTTGTTTCGTCAATCTTCTGTCGTCCATCCTCTCCTCGTGAACAACAGTTTTTTTAACAGTTATCAATAAAAAAATTAACTATCTATTTAAAGTATTAAATAATTCTGTCATTTATATTTCAACGTAACTAGTTTTCAGCGTATGAGTTTCCAGCAGAGTAAAAGGACATTAATTTTATTTAACAGCTAGATAAGTTATAAAAATAATACTGAATATTTTCCGTTCAGTTATGAATTATGGCCTGTGAGCATAATAATTTTATGCGATGCTTCTAAGACGAGTAGAGGTGGCGGACACAATGAAAAATAATTAAAAGTAATAAATCTCTCGGCAGGTAACAAAAACGTGAAGAGCTTAATAAACGTCGCATGTCTGCGGCGGGAGCGTGGGAAACGGCACACGCGCTCATATCCCGGACCCCTTCGAATCCTTATTCTATATCTTGAGTTCACGTTTATTTGCTCGAAATAATTATATGCTTTGTAAACTTTATAACTGCTTGTAACTATTCGAGAATATACTATTATTGACTATTTAATGTTTTTAAATTATACTGTTGGTCCAACGAGAGTCGTATGAAAAAAAAAACACATATAAAGTGCGTCATATAACTTTTCTCAGATAAGATTTATTAATGTTATGAATTTGCGTGTACATATGGCGCTAAATAAAGAATTCTATTATCGATTAAATTGTCAAAGTTTATTTTGTGTGTCACCTCATTTTTAGTATTTTAGATACATCTTTTATTGTCTCTAACTTCAGGAGCTTTGAACTTACAAAATACTGTCAAAATCCGCCCAGCCGATCCGGAAATTCGTCAAAAGAAACATACAGACAGACAAAAAAAAATACAATTTATATTTATGTTATAGGTATCGTATATACATCCATATCTATATAGTACATTAAAATTATTTTGTTACTACTAACAGACACTTCAATTTTATTTATTAGTATAGATTACTACTCGTTCATTTGAAAATTTCTTTTGTTTCAAAATAAGGCGTCGAGCAGATATCCCCTATTGCCTTCCTGTGAAACATGAGATTAGAATGGACACCTGAAACCACTGCTGAGCTTAATTACCTTTTAATTGCTCGTGATATCTTGTACCAATTGAAGTAATTATAAAACCTTTGTATTCTTTACAACCGATTACTTTTACGCTTTGTTACATTGTTTTAATGTTACTATCATAATTAATTAACATTAAAACCATGATCAATGAGAAATAAACTAGACCGTGAATAGAGCTAAAACGGTATATATACGAAGTAGTACTTTAAGAAAAATAGTGATTTTTAAACAATAAATTATTGCACGAATAACTTGTTATTTGTTTGAATTACTGGAAAGTGTTAATATTAAAATACTTTACAAATGACTACGTTTATAGGCATCTGGTATGTTAAACGTAATTATTAATGTAATACATGTAAATTCGTTTCCCATTAATAGTTTTATCGTGAACTAATTTTGAACCGATAGTTTTGTTACGGACATATTTATATTAAAACATATGCCCTTCTAACAATCAGAGGATCTATAAACCTTGCGAATTATTAATATTAATAAATCTAATATTAATATTTGGAAGGTACAATAAAGTAAAAGGAAGAAAAGATGTGATAAGATTTACCTAAATTTGATAACTATAAAAATAGCATGGTTTATAGACGAAAATTATCCAATGAATCGTTGTAGTTTTTTTTTTGGTTATTTAAATATTTTAAAAAATACGCATTTAAATTTTTTAGTCTAAAGAAATAATGCATATTTCCTCAAAGTCTTGCTAAGTTGTAAATGGCTCAGTTTGCTATGAACTACGGAATGCGAAGACCTGCCAGAATTAAGTCGCTTAGTTTGCTTATAGGGTAATAAATATTTTATTCGTGTAATTATTTATGTTCTATATTTGTTACCTAAACTATAAATACGTAAGTTACAAAGTATAAATACTTATTACCTTCGAGATTATGTTCGTTGTACTACGTGCGTGGTAATTACGTTTTACGTAACAATGTGGTGTGTCGCGTAGTTCGCTTGTTATATCATTATATTTTGTGGATGTGATTTATTGTATTATAAGTTTTTTTTATAACTTATACTATATATATTTTACATAGACACTATTATATGGGATACATGAAAAATTAAGAAATGCACATTATATGTTAATCTATGTAAACCCATAAATAAAAAGTGTCTGTTTGTAATGTCAAAATACTTTCTTTTATCTAAATAGATATGAATGCATTTACTAAATACGATACCTATACAAAACATACAGTTTTGAAAATATTTTTCCGTCTGTCTGTTTATTCCGGTTAATCCCCGGAACGGCTAGATGAATTTTGACGGCACTGTTTTTGGTAGATAGCGGAAGTTACTCCTCGTAACATACTTCTCATTAGCGAAAATAATTAGGATTCTGCGTAAAGTTAATAAACAATTGAAATAAAACTCAATTCATTGCACAGTTTTACGGGAAAGTGCTTGAATTTATGAGAAATATATTTACTTTATCTTAGAACCAAAAACATTTTACGAATATAAATAGGGTTTCGTAAAAAAAAGTTAAAACGCAGTGAAGAGTATATGAAACGTAGCCGCGGGCACACGGATTGTCATTTATAAATAAAAAGTTTATAAATAATTCTAATATAAATTAAAAAAATGTGGTCTATATTTCAATAGAAGTTTCAAACAATTGCTAATTATTTTGTGTGTATTGTGAAATAAAATTTAACAAGAAAATTCTGTCTTTAACACTTATAACACAGACTAACAATAATAATCTTGCAATAGATAAAAAGTTGTTTCTGCTATATACACGCTAGCAATTTTAACGTGTTGATATTTCATCTGGAATATAAAATTATTTGTATTATTCAAAATTCATTCCTGTTATGTAAATAATTGAAGTGACGCCTGACACTTCATTATGAAATATTATCAGCGATTTTCTTTTTTTTTTCTTAAAAAAATATAAAATTCAATACTTTTAGTACCTACACACAACAACACACATGTCACTCTACGAAGGTAACATTCCTTTACGACAAGTAAGTACATATACAGAGGGGTTGAATAATTTACGATTGCACTAACTCCAAGCACCGCGGACCCCGCTCGCTACAGATGCCAGTACATATATCAAATCGGCCCAAAGGTTACAACTTCGATAAAACTTCGGCGAAACTTATTCAAACGCGTCGGCCGGTGAAAACAGTTTTTAACTTCTGGCCCACTAGGGATCACCCATACAAATAAAGTGTTAGTCCCGGTTTGAAAGCGGATTTCTTTCTCCCCCTTTATAACTTTTCTTGGCGGCATTCCATTAAACTATAGAAAAAAATTTACGTTTAGTTATTATAGACAAATGGGCAGTACGCCAAACTTATCGCGAATGTTTACTTTTTGGTTTAGATGACTTTTATTATTATAATATTATTTGTACGTACTAATAATAGTAACGTTTGTTATGGACGTTGTTCAATCGATATGTACTTATAATAAATATAAAAATTATTACCACATTAAAAGAAGAATGAGAAACACATAATAAAAAGGAGAACTTTATCAAGATTCAAAGTACTAAACACTAGGATTATGACGTAATTTTACTTCTTTAAAATTGTTTGATTATATTTCATACGCATGTAGTCTGTCGTTTTTATATATTGCATACATTTGTTATTCTATATTATATAATTACGTAGGACCCTTTTAAAAACAATGATTCGAATCAGCTTTATAATCAAGGAGATAAACATATTCAAACATACAATACACACAAATTTATAACAAATATTTATGTCAAAGACACGTTTGTGAACTCAGTAATAATTATTGCGAATAGAAAATAAAACAATTGCACCGCAGTGTAAAAGTAAACGACTGTTGCACGTACATACTCGTATATCTTGTTTGTATGTATTTAGGACTTTTTATTAACACTTCCTGATGTCCATAGTAAACCATGGTTTTGTAATATGTATAATTATTATACAGTATATGATAGCATCGTTTCAATTTATAATTCCTGAATTCTTATCAAGGAATAACTTAAGTAGAATTTTCATCAAAAACCATTTTAGAATCATCTTAGAAATATGATAGAAAAATAAAACATACAAAGTATGGCATCAACCCGGATTTGTAATATTCAAAAACTTTCACAATTTATTTGGTAAAAATATTCACATTTATAAACTCTCTCAATACGTTGTCAGAGAGTAAAATATAAGTTTGCGATTTTTGCGGATAATGTTCGAATAGCTTTTGTGCAAGTTATATTGGTAACTTTGAATATTTTTCCTAGTTTGAATTTGACAAAACGAGTAGTTTTTTTTAAATTCAAATACAATATTTTATACACATACAATTCATAAATGAAATAGCTTGTAGTAATTTAGATTAAATATAAAATTGTCCTAGATAAAATGTTAACCATCATTGGTCTCTCGGCGGATGTAAAATAATTAACGTCATTTGCTGTCACAGTACACGGGTCAATTTAACTGTCTAGAATCTAGATGCACTAGTAGCTGTATCCCATCTCATATCATGAAAAATACGAAATTAATTAAATTAACAGAATACGATCTTGTATCGTCTGTTTTAATAAAATAATACAAAAGGACTATAACATTAATACACTTACTATCATAGGCAATTCCTTAAAATTGTGCGCACTAAAGAGATGTGTATTTAAATTCAGAATAGGCGATGCTGTATACTATTATTTGTATGGCTACGTTATAACTTTTTGTGGAAATTCTTGATCATAATCCTACGGAGTGTAACAAAATTTCATTATATCTTTATTCTGTAAGTAACTTTGTAGTGGCTGTATGCCACTTTTTGCTAAGTTTGCTTTCCTAAGCAACACGCGCATTTGCATAAAAGTCAAATTGGCCTCAATGATGTGAACGCTTGCTGCAATGCAATGAAACTTTGAACCAGTATCGCTAAGAAATTATATAAAGTTTTCATGTTGTTTCCTGTTTTTGTTAGTAATTATCTTCTATAATTGGCATATCATTATTTCGCTTAAAACGAACTATAACTATGCTTAATTAATGAACGAAACATTTCAATAATTTATTTACGATTTTACATGAAAAATGTTTTCGTTTATATTTTATAAATTTTAATGTTTCTCTTGTAAATTTTTTTAATCTTTATTTAATTTACTTCGATTAAAAAAAAATCTGATTTATACTTTTCTAATATAAACAATTTGACTTTTCTTGTATAACGACGTTAATTATTAAGAAAGAAGTTACTTTCCAATATTCCTTCCGTCTATCGGACTTGGTAAGTTTCTTTGCGTTTGTAGTCATAATTTTTAACTATGATATAGTTTACAAAGTAAGTAAATTTATATCGAAATGAATTTCAAAGATGAATAAATAGAAAAAGAATGAATAATAATGATACCTTCGTGTCCTTCTTGAATCTAAATACTTTTAAATCAGAAAACCGAACCCGCAAACATAGTTTTGTACTATACTTATAGTTTAATTTTACTACGACACGAAGCGTGTAAAAATACATATCTGTCTTTTGTTTAAATCTCAAAGTATCAGTGTTTTATCACATGTAGATCGAAGTGAGGGGCTGTAGGTATTTCTAAACAAATTGTATTGAACATAATTGGAATAATCGTTGATTTAATAAGATACTTATATAAAGAATTATATACGATTTATTCGTGCAAAACCAAATCCTTGAGCGGAACTTAAATTGGAGTATCAATGGAGAAGGTATAATTTAAAAAGAACGATCGAGTTTAGTCATTAACTTCTTATTGTTTTCTGGATATAAAAATTGTAGACCATTTGCATTCAGGTGTACAATTATTCTTAAGTGTTTTCTTAAACTACTGTATCTGTAGATGCAGATATAAATCGAAAGAGGTAATATATACCAGTTTGTGAAGTTCTGTTGGCTCAGTAATGTGGTTGGATTTCGTATTGTTGGGCGTAGGTTCGAACCCACTTATCCAATTCTATAATAATTGTGAGCTTTCAGTAAAGGAAAGCTTTGTGAAAATACAACAGGGAGGGCATTTTCTAATAATACTCTCTAGTTTGAAAACCTGTCACCAAGCAGGTGTGTTCCGGCGGTATCGTTTCAGAGCCAGTACCTTCAGGCTTAGTGTGTTTACACTGTTACCATGCTGGGCCACATCGTCTCTTAACATCAGACTTATAGACTTATAGACTTATAGATAGATTGTGGTGAAAGCTTACAAATATATATATACATATATATAAGAATAAAAAAGAATTATTCATTCATTTATAATTTATATTATTCATTTATAATTAAGAACATTACAATACATTTATAATTAAGAACATTACAATACATTTATTTGCTTTTGACACTCTCTATGGCACTATGAGAAATACTTAGGTGTTAATTAAAGATTTTTTTTATACCACAATAGTGGCAAACAACTATACGATCCGCCTAATGATAAGCGGTCCCCATAGCCTATGGAAACCAGATGTATGAAATGCGCCTTACCGACTACGCACTACTTTACTTGTTACTTGTTGGTGGGCTCCTGTTTCCGCACTTAGACACATTGGCGGTCCATTGTGCGTGCAGGATCCATTGTACGCACTATTATTATCTCTAAGAAAATTTTTGAAACGTTAACAAAGACGAGTTGAATCAAGCCGCTGACTGAATTTAAGGTAAACATCGGAATTTGCCGAGTACATCAGAAGTCTCTGTTGAGTTGAAGAGTTCACTCAAGTAGGGTTCTTCACAAATGTTTAGTGAGCCGTGCACAAATTCTGACTTTTTGTGTTTATTTTTTGTTTATACTAATATGACGTTTTATTTGGAATAAAAATGGATTATTGTTATGGTGTTTATGAAACGAGAGAGTGTTGGCAAGGATTTGTTATAATAAAGACCTTGGAGAGACTTGCACACTATTAATTTTTTGAAGGGATGATGGCGATTTTGATTTCTGCGGCGGGTTCCACCTATCCAACTGTAAAAAATCAGCGTGAGCTTTCGGTAAAGGAAACCACCATGAGGGAACCATAGCATGGTAGTAGGGCATTTTCTAAAAATGCCTGCTCGGGTAGTTACCACCCTCAAGTTTGAAAACCAGTCGAAAATACCCATAGGTATAGTCCGGCAGCGTCATTTAAGAATAAATAGTTCTAGGCTTAGTGTGTGAGACCACACTTAACATCAGATGAAATTTTAGCATGCACTAAGCCTATGGCGTGTAAAAAAATGAGAATTAATAATAGTGAGTTTTTTGTCAAACTTACAGATGGATAGCTTTAATAAAGGCAATGACCTTTTTTATGGGGCAGAAGCTAATTTTTGAAACGAAAATTTATTTAGCTGCGTTGAGCGATTCTCGGTACGGAAAACTTATAGATGCCCTTACTAATGCTATGATGTCAGCAGTCAACATGGTACAGTATGTTAAGTATAAGATGGGGTTTAAACGCTAGCTATGAGTTCTCAGAGACAAATAATAAAATTATATTTACGCAGCTTATCGTATGTTTTGATTATTAATGAAATATATGAAAACGTGCATAATTATTGCTCCAAACGCTAATTGATGTAACTACCAGACAAATGTTAAATTATGTTAACAATTCAACAAATTATAAAAGTTTTGATTACTCGTTTTTATACATTAAAAAAACATATTTTCCAAAGTTTTGAGTTGTTACTTCGGTCGGCAGTCCCCGTGGGGGCCTAGTTTTGTATTTATGTTATTTAAGCATTGCTACCACTGCACTACTTTGAATGCACCTTGCAGGAAAAAAAATAGATTTTTATGTCACATGATTATTTGGTAGAAAATAGAATTTTAAATAAAAACGTTTAATTTAATTTTTACAAACGCGTTAATGGACTTGGGTCAAAATCAGCCTAAGCTTTCGGTGAAGGAAAACATTGTTAGGAAACCATAGCATAGTGGTAGGGCATTTTCTAATAATGCCCGCCTGGGTAGCTACCTCCCTCAAGTAAGAAAAGCCTGTCGCCAAATATCAATAGGTGTGTGCTGGCAGCATCACTTGAGAATCAGTATCTAGGCTTAGTATGGACCTGGAACATATCGTCACTTAACATCAGGAGAGATTGTGGTCAAAGCACTGAGTCCATACAATGTATAAAAAAATATAGCAAGTACCAGTTTAATATTATTATAATTTATCATTAATATTAAACCCTACACATACGTATGTAATTTACAAGTAATTCAAATCAAACTATTAATACGTATTTATTCCTACCTTTTAAGAATTAACATCAGGTGAGATTGTGGTCACTGAGTCTATATCATGTAAAAACAACAATCAATTTTTTGTATACTTACGTATACAAAATCTAACAAAAGTGAAGTTAGTTTTACATCGTATCGAATGAAATAAAAGATAACTCTAAAGCGTATTCTTCCAAAAGATTGGTTTTTAAATTTACAAGTTAATGTATCGTTATATTAAATTTATACTTGATGCAACGTTAAATTCATTTTCCTTATTATGAATAAAAAAAATTGGCTAATTATTAAAAAGAACAAGAAATATTTTTCGTTAAAACCTTGAAATGCTAGAAGGTGAATTTTGGTCGAACTAAATTCTACTTTTGATTTTCTTCAAATACTGTGATTATAACGAACATAAAATAAGGGTTCAATTTAATTCTAAACGAGGATATATTATAAAATTTTGAAAATACCATGTACAACGTTATAGCGCAAGGTTATAGATTTAAATACAATTTAAAATAACATTGCAACAAACAAATACTAGGTGTGTCTATTTCACTTGTAAGCATAATAATGTATCAAAACAGTAAATCTTAATTTAACTTTGCCGAGTTAAATTTTTAACTACGTAAGTTGTAAATATGAGAAAAATAGTTTTAAACTGTGATTATTATTTTTAATGAACTTCGTACGTGTTAGTCTATTAGTGTGGCCCGTCGTGAACTTTTCCAATAACCTCGACCAGGCTTCCGGCGCGGAAAATCGGGTAATTTAGTTTCACTCGTGATATCTTACGTTATTTTATATAAACATAGTTCGCTATCTCTTCAGAGTTCGAAAATATGTCTTACATTGTTTATTACTACAATGTACTCGTAAATTCGATTTACTAAC
The DNA here is from genome assembly GCA_014132275.2 of Samia ricini. Classification (NCBI taxonomy): domain Eukaryota; kingdom Metazoa; phylum Arthropoda; class Insecta; order Lepidoptera; family Saturniidae; genus Samia; species Samia ricini. Next base: position 23,178,298 of record AP028159.1, on the reverse strand, counting down.
TATATTTAATAAAAAGGAATTATCTTTTTTTTTAATTCTTATTCCTAATTATTTATTTTTACTATAATCAGTGAGCATAAAATCAATTTTAATAGTAAATTTATAGTAAAATTATTTTCAATAAGTTTATAAGAGAATTACAAGTTTAAGACTAAATTCAAAAACTGTCAAAATCTAAAGATCATTTGTTATACACTCGTGTTCATATTAAAAAATATTATATTACAAAATGCTATTAAATAATATTGTTAATATTATTTTGGCATGTTATTATGTCTATATGTAAAAGTAACTTAAACATAATGTTAATAATTCTAGAAAAAAAAAAAATAGGTTTCCAATACACATTAAAAGAAAATGGTTTGATAAAAAAAAAGAATTATTCATTTGCCACTTTATCCGTATTATCGCAAGTTCCTAATCTAAAGGTAAAAGATATTGTGATGGAACTCGATTAAATTAAGTTACAACGGCAAAAAAGGAGCGCAATTTCGATTCTCATAGAATTCAAATGAGTTTTTTATTCAAACAAGACATTTGTAGGTTGTGCTGAAACAATCGCAGATAACTTCTCTCTGTTACTAAAAATCGGGAACAATTTTTAACTTAGATATTAATTTTCATGTAGATTATCTCAATCTTAGGGAATTTTAGTCGTTTGATTAACGACATTTTATATGTCTTGTAGGTAAACATGGTAAAATAAGAATAGAGGAAGGTTAATAAACAGTAGATTTACTTTATCAGATATATTTTTATTTCTAATAAATCTTACAAACAAGCCTGGCGATATTACATTTCGTTACTGGAAAATACTAAGAAAACTAAAATTTACTATGAAGTTATTTTATAGTTTATTAAAGCTATAGATGCCTTATTGAATATACAGTAACGACTAACGTACTAAATTTTAAAGAGCATTTATGCAAAATGTATAACTTATATACTTCGATTGATATGATTTTATTACAGTACTTTATATGGTTATATGCTGGGTTACAATTTTTTTACCAATCAACATAATCGAAGATACAACAGAAGTGTTTTAAAAATTACAGGGCTATTAAAATTTATTCGTACATAATAATAAACTAGATCCCATATGAGAAGGTATGAGTTCTGATATTTTAGGTGATCAATTCTTTTTTTATTCTAAATGTTCTGTTATGATTCATTCATTACTAGTTTTATACATTTTATTTTACTGTATACTAAAGATGTTTATTCTTATATTATGTAATAATTTATCGCATACTAATACTAAGAACGTTTAGCATAATGTATTTAAAGAATTCTATCCGAAATATATCTATGTATGTTCTACCTATTTAGAGGCCGTATTACAGACAATATTTGTCTCAAAGGAACAATGGTATTCAAAATAAGAAGTATATATTAGTTACGATTATACTATAAATGCAATGGATATGAATAATTTTATAATAATTATTTTACACATATGATTAACCTTAACTTAAGCTCTAAACGACTTCATAAGCAGTTTTAATTTTGGATTATGTACATGAGTTATTTACAAAACTTATATTATATCCAAATTATAAATATTTTTCCCTACTTAGCTTCTATGTAATTATTTCGTTGAGTGTCCCTCAATATTGTGTCCAGATTTTGGCTGTAAGTAATACATCATATTATAGCTTACTTTTAAATTAACCTTACGAATTCATATTTATAGAAGGATATTGACGTACCTTTATAATGCATATCTCTATGCATACTGGGACAAGTCTTCCCCGGATACTGGAAAAAAAATTGAATAATAAAATACTTTCTTAAAAATATGATTAATTGATTTTTGTAGTAAACATTTGCGAGTTTTATAATAGTAAATACATATCCTTAATTTATCATGGCTTGCAATTAATTAGTGGATTTACCTTCGTTAAATCGAAGTCTATGTTAGTCCTGACAGCCCTGTGATGCAAAGGTTGTGGTGGTCGAAAATTGTTGCCGAGAGGTGCTTTTGGATGTCTCGCATCACCTTGCATTAGACGTCGCAGACCGTGTAGCTTATCATAAAAATTCAAAGACAATTAGTTTGCAAATTTCTTAACGACATTGGAGTCGTTTTACACGTTAATTATGTTATGGATAATTTATACTGAATTACGAATTACTACTAAAAAAAATCTCAATTTAAAAGATAAAAAGGAATGAAATATACAGCGCTAATTGCTAAGACATAAATAGAAGACCCACGTTTGAGAATAGATAATTGTGATCATTAATTACGTGGCCGCCCTAAAAAAAACACAACCCTCTTTCTGAATGTATAATGGATAATAATAGTAAAATATTCCTGGTCAATTAAAAGTGGTGTAGGATATATTCGAACTTTATTTTATAAATATTCGACATGCATCCGAGCATGTTTCGCCTTCATTATAATACATTTGTGATCAAGTAAAAGATGGATAGCGGTTTGGAGTAAATTGAATTATCTTAAATTCCATTATTTATTTTATTTGTTGGAACCATAACTATTTTACAAAAAAATCAGAAGTACACGATATTGGCTACATTAGTATAACTATGTCGCAGCCAATAGCGCCCACCACCACATTATTAACAAAAAGGGCTGCGTTCCACAAAATTAAAAATATGTAAACAAAAATTAAACAAAATTGTTAAATAGCAGTTTCTTTTAAGTAATGCTAAGTGAGTATGTATGTGTGGTTTTTGTGTCTGTTGTGTGTGGCGTGTTTACGTGCGTGCGTGCGTGTTTATGTGTGCGCGTGTGCGGTTAAATATAAATTAGAGTTATATTTGAAAAGGATTAATTTTTAAATTTTAATAATTTCTTCTGTTTCTTCATAACTAAGAGCTAGAAGTCAATTACGAACACGTTTTTTTACATATACGGTACGCGGGGGGAAAATGCTTAGTTTCACATTTAATCTATTATAATCTATTGGACTTAGATAACTAAATTATCTTCTAGCTACAGTTAGATTGGTAAACACTCGTTTACAAACCATATCTGTTCTGCGAACTGTGTGTATTTTATTGGATCAAATATTAAAGAAGAATGTTGGCGCAGAACAGAATTTAAAAGGTATGACTGCCTAACTGTAGGAATTTGCCAAAAAGAGTGGATTTCAGTTGTACGGTAGTTTTTCAGTTGTAATTATTATCAGTGATGTTTATACAAATTCAAAGAATCACCTAAATTCTAAAAGTAGATTACTATTATAATTTATTTGGTACGTGTGTAATTTTAAAGTATTTTTTATTAATCGGAAATTTATTTGCCAAAGTTATTTTGTAAACTTAAATACATTATTTTATTTTATGAAGGGATAGTTCAAAGCGATTGAATTCTGCGTTGATTATTGTGAATTGGATTATATTATAAACAGATTCTGGACTATGTGGTGAATGAAATCGTGGTCATAGAACATTTAAAAATTATTGCATGACTAGCTGCTCGTAGGAATTCGTAGTAAAGTACATACTTATCAGTTTGTTTTAGAAATGATTTATGACGATACAATTACATTAATAATTATTATAAATTGAAAAAATATCAAGCTTTAAATATTAAATATTAAGCTCGATCCCACGATGGTGCTTATGGACCTCAAATTACCGTGAGTTTGAGAAAATACCACGCATTTATCAATTCGTTCCACTAATGTTGTATGTTATATTTTATTTATATAGGGAACAATAAGAAAAACGAATCTATAAATATAAATAGGCAAACAGTGAAGACATTTTTTGTCCTTTACTTATCAATCGATTATCTTTTTGGTTTTGTTTATTTACCTAAATAAATCAATAAAGATGTATGGAATTACTTTTTGTCAAAATCATAATTTTAATAATAAATAATAAATTGTGTAAGTATGTAGTTTTCTCTTTTTTAGAAATAGCTTGTTTATTTTTAAGTTTTAAGTTAAATATGTGGTGAGCAAAGTTTTACAAATACGATATCATACGAACAGTGCCCGATTCGACTCGATTCAGGGATTAACGGTATCGGCGCACGCGACCATCCCCATATCTCATTCCCATCACTGTTTACGCTGTATTAAACAATTTCATTTTGATTATAGACTCCGCCTTCGCTTTGATTTATCTGTCCGCTAAACTAATCTGTTTCGTTTAATGGCGGTGTGGACTACTACTTAGGCTATAAAAGTTGAGTCATTACAAAAGTTTGTTTATCAGTAATCTCACATTAATTAGATTCATTGTTAGTCGGTATGTTATTTTTGTAGCGCAGATTATATTGAGAGTACATATTGTAATATATTTTGTAACAGTACATTTCGTGAAAATCGTTTGATTTTTACAATATTGTTTAGTTATGGTTTTTTTTTGTCTAACTAGTTAATGCTGTCGTCCGAAAGGGCCTTTACTGCTTCCCCGTGGCTTTGTGGGCGAGTGCTGAAGGCATTCAGCCGCAAAATGGTAACTAGCACAAGCAAAGTTGTATGAACCTCGGCTTGGCCGATACCTGAGTATAAAAAAATTCAGCAGAATTTTGAACCTAGAAGCCCTACGTTTTTTTGTTTAATAATTTTAAAAAAATGTTCCTTACCTGACTTATGTATCTGCGTGTTATGTGCAGGAGTGTGTGTGCAGTGTTGTGCGTATAATGCTTAATGCGTGTTCAGTGTCACTGTATCGCGCTGCCAGCGGCGTTAAGAGCCTCCCTAGATGGGGAACGAAGCACATCTTGGGCCATGACCGAAGGGGGACCCGGAGTGTATGCGGGAGCAAAGTTAGCCGCGCGTCCTCGGTGGCGGTAACGGCGATTAATTTATGACCATAAGGACCAATACACTTATAAGGCTATACAATTCTGGACTAAATTACCAGAAAGAGTTCATTTGAAATAGCTCATCAGGGTATTCACACAGCGCAAAGCTAAAAAAGTCCTGATACTCAGTAGGAGCTGCGAGTATTACTGAAACTACTAACTGGGCTCTGTTGTTTGACAAACATATGAACAACATTAGAGTGCACATTCTGTAAATTTGCCCACAATCTAACAGAAAACATAAACAATGATTTATAATATCAGCCACAGAACGAGGCACTTTTAGTTTACTTTAAACATATAATTCACGGTAGTGTAGTCTTTGTGTAAAGGCGAGCGAGGGACGTGAGTTGTTTATTGTAGCGTAAGCACAAATGACAATGTTATTACCACTCTCTATAGTGGTGTCAACCACGGCCGAATACACCAAACTTCAAATAACTAATAATAAATGATAAATAAAAGTAATAGTTTGATTAATGTAATGAATAAATTCCTTACAGAGTTTTATTAATTTTCTAAAAAAAAACTGTAAATATTTGTGTAAATATTTTTTTCCAATAGTTTATTAGATAACAATTTTCAAAGTGTATGAACATTGTTTTAATGGGAATTATTTTTCATAATCTCATCAACTTCATAATATTGTATGTAAATAACGTTGAATGGATCTTAATCTGTGTTTTCGAGATTTTAATCCTTTTTTTTTATAGTGTCTCGGTGTCAGTGATTAGTCAAAAAAACCGACATATTTTTGGTTTGATCTCAGTCTTAACTTTAAACATTCGATATTGAAACGCCGTAAAGCTACAAAATGTAACTGCTATCAAGCTCACAACTTCCAGCACCGGAGCTGTGATGGGAGAGACTTTTAAACATATCCTACACATGCGAGGAGTTGGCAATGGTTTCCTTTACCGAATGGTACTTATAATAAGATACAATTATCTTATAAATATATCGTTTCGAAGTAAACTAATAGTTTACATTAGGAATATTTAAATGAGACGAAAAAGTCTACGAAAAATGGTATATTTATTTTAATTTAAATACCTTTAAAGATTATTTCTTTGTTGATATATTTCATATTTAGAAATATTAATGATCAATCACACTGTGAACAAGGTATTGCTTCAAAATATGATCGTTTATAACTTTGTAAAGAGAAAATTTACAAAACCCATCATAATGCTATGAAAATCTTAGTTAGTTTTCTAAATAAACATAATCATATTTTTTTGTTTGTACTTATATCTATTTAATATAGATAACTGAAAAATTTATAATGCAAAATCATTCACAAAATAAAACAATGATCGATTGATTGGAGCGTAATAAATAATAATGGAATATTTTAGTGTAACAAATTGAGAATAATTAGCAAAAGCTTACCTGCTGTTTTGTTATATAAATAGGCTTGTTAATGATTATCCAAGTGACTGTCTCAAAGCAAGCCGGTGCCGTTGTAGATCCATCGTATGTCATATAGTACTCAGTATCAGGTAACAAGCCCCGTACTGATAACTTGTTAACGGGCATTTCAGCGCCTTAACATAACAAAAAAAAACGAAATTGTTATGAAGAGAAAATTATTAGAAATAATGTAATGTTACTATATTAATTTAATCATATAAAAAAAACGTTGTACGATGAAGACTCGGTGATAGTTTGAATTGATTCCACGTAGATGGACGTGTTATTCAATATTGAGCTTATGGTAGGGCATTGTTTCATGCCTACTTTGTCAACCATTACATCTGTCGACAATCACATATATATGTGTGTTCCGGCTTGACTTGAGAGCCAGTACCTCTAGGCTTAACGTGTTTACCATAATCCTTCACAAAAATATTTAATTTCAGGTTTTCAGCCTGTACTGGGCTGTAATATATATTAAAAAAATTAAATAATATTTATTTCATAGCTTCATTTTCATCTGAAAACACTTACCACCGTATTTTATATTTTCTAATTCTTCAGTCAGTACTCTCAATTCTGGATTTGATAAATCTCCAAGCTAAAACAAGAAAATTAACTTGAACCAATATGACATGCGTTATAATAATACCGGCGGATAATTATTCTCTTTTAATAATTTGTCACAATATTAACGAAAGGCTAAAACTAAAATAAAGTATAATAATAGTGCGACTGAGTCACAAAAATATTTGTCAATTTTCAACATTCAGATAACCAGAATAGTTTTATCTACCAAGCATGAAATAAGGAAAATCGTACCTAATGATTTTCTTTTTAAGTTTAAATTTGAAAACAAGACAATAGATATGGATAACCCTAAGTGCCAAATTGACTAACCAACTGATTATGTCAATTTAAAAAAATGTGTGCCCATATAAAGCCACTCAAATATATTATTTAGTGGAAAAAGTGTAATTTGCTATTACAAAATATGCAGTAAATATAAACAGCTAGCTAAAGTTTTAGTTAACAGTGCCCATAGGCAATATATGAACGTTAGTGTAAATATATTCCCCTTTGGGACGACAGCACGAATGTGCTAACATAGCCAGTTGCCTGTCATTAAGGAAAGCCATAAAATGATCAGAAAGCAACGTCTCCTAAAGATTACTACGTTAAATCGTCGCTTGTTTCAATATAATTATTTTTTATTTAGTGCCAAAAGGTTAAATTTTACTAAATTCATTCTATTTTAGCAAACTATTCTTACTGGGATCTTTTGAATTGGCGTTTGTTTGTTTTTTTTGTTTAATGGAGAGGAAAGTTAAAAATGTCTTAAGCAACATACGTAATTCTTACATACGCCTTTACTAGTCTTCCATGAATAATTATTACTACACCCTGTTTATAATACTTATAAAAACTCTTCACGTCACGTATTATCATTTGTTTTCACTAAAGTTAAGGCACAGTATAGTTGTTTATTAATTATAACCAAAGGTTTGCAGTTTCTACGATGACTGGCACTTTACCCTCATACTATCGCTTGGACAGTTCATAATTTGAAATAATAGCTTTAGTGGTTAATCCAATGCGGCGCAGAAAACACCAATTTCCTTAATTAACTAAGCTCAGGTTTGGCTCGAGCTATGAACAGGCGCGGCTTTGTTGGTAGCGAGTATTACCTCGTCGATAATATCAATTACGGAAGTTTTTCCACTGTGTTTTTAATTTCTTAAGAGAAATATTTTGCTACTATAATATACTTGATTAATTTTACTCAGTACAAAATGTTTCTAAAATTAACTCTAATGAAGTGTCAATATTTTATTTTAATACATTCATTATAAATGGATTGATATAAATAGATACATTCATGATTGCATGAGTAACTGTTTCGATTTGTAATAATTATAATATTAGTAAATTTAATAAAAATATCATTTCTTTATAACAACAGAAAAAGCGTTATTCTTGTCTTCTTATTATATTAATTACTAGCTGTGTTTCATATATTCTTCACTGCATTATCTTTTTTTTTATACGGAACCCTAATTTTTTATAGTACTAAGATAAAGAAAAAAATATTTCTCATAAATTTATACACTTGCACGTAAAACTGTGCATTGAATGGGATTTTATTCATATTTGTTTTGAGGTTTAATTTTTTACGCAGAACCCTAATTGTTTTCGAAAATGAAAAGTAGTTACCCGGAGTAACTTCAGCTATCTACCAAAAAAAGTTCCGTCAAAATCCGTCCAGCCGTTCCTGAGATTACCCGGAACAAACAGGCAGATAGACAAAAATTTTCAAAATTGTATTTTTGTATAGATATCATATATAACACATTCATATCTAAAATTAATTTTGATATTATAAACAGACACTTCAATTTCATTTATTAGTATAGATATAGATAGGCAACGTCTTTCGTTCAAAAGTCAATGATGAGTAACATATATTACTAATTATTACAAACTATGTAAAAAGTATAACTTAAATTAAAACTGTCTAGATTTCTCTCTTATTTTTCTGATTTTTCGAGGATAAACTGTTTCCTTAAAACACTGGTAACAGAAGTCTTTAAAAAAAATGTTATCAGCCAGGAAACCATTCAAATACACCGGATTATAATAAATATGGATGTAAAGTATTATTACATTTTTAATAAATGTTTGCTTAAAATCAATTTTGTTTTTGTTATCAAAACAATTGAATGTACCTGTAGTAGCAATGATATCGAAACAATCCCTTGAGCTTTGTGTAATGCTTCTGAAAAATTTGAATACAGCTGCGAATTGAAACCAAATATTTGTATCTGAAACAAGATTAATTGACTAAGTAGAATTAAATTGAATATGTCAGTTAATAATTAAGTTATTAATATAAATCAGACAAGTATCATGTATGTTTATTTATGAATTTAATAAAGTATCTCAAACAGTAATTTGATATAATTATATTTTAAACTTATCTAACTTAATTAAATAGGTATACATTTTGTTAATATTTTAAAATTAATTACTTTAAAAGTTTTCTATATATAAATAATATGGTACTTTTAAATAGGAGTGTAGTTAATTTTTAAAGAACAGTAAATTTTCCTCGTAACACAATAAAGGGAAGAGGGTGAAAAAGACCTACACATAAGAATGAGCACACGATTTTAGATTTAACGTGGCCGCCTAAGAATTTGTCACATAAATAAACAGGAGGCACGGTTGAGTTGGTTCGCAGTAAAGTCGTTCGTCGGGATTACATTTGGGATTTGCGCGTCTCCGATATAGAGAGAAGCGGGAGTCGAAACGCGACGCGCCATCCCGCGACCGATGCGTCTCAAAACATCTGTTACACTTTCTTTTCATACCTCCCCGACGAAATCCTTATAACATTTTAACATTTATCCTCCGTAACGTAATATTTACACGACTTACTATTCTATTGACTCTCTACAATAGAATATAAACGAGACAGAAATTTCATATACGTAGACATACGTACACATATAGATGGATGTCTACAAATAAGTAAACATATTTATATTAATAGCAAATAGAAATTCAATGTGAATATATAACACGTAGGATATTAGAGTGCTTTTTTAATGACAATTTTTTTTTATTACTTAGGCACTATTGTACCTGAGTAATTTCTTAGTTCGAACGATATGATACCACAAAGAGCCGTCGAGTTAAAAATCGAAGTATACGTGTATTTTCAATGAGAAATCTTCTCACGCTGGGAGTACTTAGAGTTAAGGACTCAAGGTCTCAAATTTTCGGGTCATTTTTTAATACGTATTTCCAACAAAATTTAGCGTCGGGGCCAAAAAAAATAGTCGTTTAAAAAAGCAACCTATTAGATATGCACATAATATGTTTATTACAAAGTCTGCAACAGTTTGTTTATTGTTCTCGAGTGTGTCTGCAAGCAATTAGTGAAACGACATTTAGCCACTTCGGCACTTAGCTTGTTCAGTGAAATTGCATAGTACAACTAATTTAATTAGGTGTCTGCGTACCGAACTTTTAGGCTAATTATAATCAGGATAAAAAATACAACATTACAACAAAATTAATATTAAATTAAATGAAAGAAGATTTGTCATAGAACCTTTATTTTAATTGATAGGTACTAATATCCGTAATATTAAGGAAAAGTCACGAGTTGGAGTCCCGTTAAGTCTAAAAACAGATATCAGAGGATAAGATTAATGAAGGGTTATATCGTGATTTTCAGTTACTTTACACATACGGCTGTTTAAGAAGATGCGGGATATAGAAAATATTGATAAAAGAATTACCTCAGCCGGAAACGAGTATCCGTTAATAATAGCGTGTTCAGAACCAAATTGGTCGTGGAGGCCATAGTGTATATGGATCTCATGAAACTGATACTTGTATGAAAGTGGACCGCCCGTGATATTGATATGATGTCTAGTTTCATTCTCGACGGTGAATATTACTGAATGACCCGTGTTGCTTATCAAACCATTAATCTGTTGACAATTAAATTAAATTAATAATATAATTATAGAAGATTATTTTATTTATATTAGATATTATTTTATTTAAAAGCTTTGTATTATTGCTGAACAGAGGGGTGGTTAATCGCTCAAATACCAATCAAAAATTAACAATAGGAAAACAATTGAAAGCTGGCCTTAACGCCAGGTTGGTGCTTGACCAGTAAAAATTGGCACCATTTTCTTATGTAATTCTGGAACGGCCCCTAAATTCATCTGCAAGTATTAATAGTATATAAATTTATTTTTGGGTTTTACTCCTTAACCCTTTGTGCACTAACCTGGCGTTTACGCCAGCTTTCCATTGTTTTCCTATTGTCTCATTTTTATGGGTAATCGACATATTAACCCACATCTCTGTGCTTCCACTAACATTATTAAGACTACGATTTGTATAGTTTTAAATATGACAAAAAAATATGAAATTTATAAAAAAAAAAAGAACCAGATCGAGTTTCTTGCCGGCTCTTCTCGACTGGGTTGTTTTCCGAAGCGGTGGTAGTGTTTTAGACGTTCATAAGCGCCTTCTTAGGGCCTAAATTGAATAAATAAATTTTGATTTTTGATTAAGAAACGATCTTTATATTTAACCCGGGGGTATGAAATTTTATTAAGAGAAAAACCGAGCGTTAACCAAAAGTGAGGTGTACTTTCCTATGCGTACTTTGCGCGTCTTTTCACTTTCAGATTATGTATATGTGTATTATTATTATTACTGGAGCCAGGATTTTTGCCTTAATATCAAAATAATAATTCATAATTAATGGTGTCAAATATTTAATAGTAGTTTAACTCCAGTCATGCGTCGAAGCAGACGATACACACTTTTTTTTTTCAAGAAGCTATTTTACATACATAATAAATATAATTTTAGGAATTTTAAATAATTTATAAATTCAAATATTTTTTTTACAAATATCCACACATTTTATACATACGCAAACTATATTTTTCTTACTTTTGAAAAATGTAGTTTTTACTTAAATATGTCCATAAATTTCACTTTGAATTTGCATTTAAAAATTATTGTTTAAGATAAAGTATAATTAGGATAGTAAAAATTTGAAAACTATTCAAAAAATAATAATAAAATAAACTTACTCGGTGTTTATCTATATGTAAAAACCGTAAATTGGGATCGTAGAGAAGTTTATCCGGTTCCAAATTGACGGGGGACTGCCTCCGGCCCTTGTTGCAGAGCGACCATTCAGGATTGATGAGCCCCCAGAACGCTGGACCTTCAATAAATACTTACATGTATAAATTAAGTTCAGAGTTGAAAATTTCTCCAATACTAATGGATTTTGGGTACAGTTGAATCACAGTAGAACGACTATACGACATAGTAGAATAACATTGCCATCTTTACTATTAATACACTTTGTAAGTAAATATAACTTATTATAGTATTCTGATTATGTAACTGCTAAGTACATAATTGGTATATATCAGCTAAACTATAATGGTCTGGGTTTTAATTAGAATAATCTAGCTTGTGTAATCAACGCGTTAAGGTTTATATCCAAAAACGTATTTTTCACGTTTTTTATCTATCTGACAACGGTTGAACCGATTTTAACAAGACTTTTTTTTCTGGCAGATAGCTGAAGTTAAGGTCCGTAACTTATGCTACTTTTTTTTGGTAAATATATGAGTTCCGTGAAAATAATTAAAACTCTTAAACTGTAAATAAAATCCCATTCAATGGTCAGTTTTTATTGACAATTGTTTGAATTTCGAAGGATTATCACAGCTTTCTATTAATACATAAATAATTTAGGGCCTGTATAAACATTTATAAAGCCTATTTTTTTTTTAATGATTGTTTACAAATTATGTAACGCAGTGCGTAGAAAAAATGATACCCGGGCGGAGACGCGGGATCAGCCGGTTATTAATAAAAAAGTTATGTTATATCATCCGAATAATATATCTCCACTGTGGAATCTATTAGATAATTATAATTTAAGAAATAAATATAAAAATCAATTACATATCTGTAAATCAGTAGAGATAAATAAAACTGTTCAGTATTTTATTTTATTTTTCTACTCTGTTTGTCAACGGAATTTCTTATTCTTTTTAGTTCTGAACCCCTTAGGCACTAACTTGGCGTTTACGCCAGCTTTCCATTGTTTTCCTATTGTCTCATTTTTATGGGTAATCGACATATTAAGTAACTTTTGGCGACCTATTATAAACAAATAAAAATGTAAGAAACAGTTTTTATCCCTCAAATTTTCAATAGTATTTATCGTCTTGATTTCAAATATCGAGCGAACATTAATACTATCAAATATGCTAAATAGTTTCATTTAGTGAATTATTTTACAATATATTAGGAAAGTAGTTAGATGTGTTAAAGTGATGCAAAACTCTGGATGATATTATATTGAGTTAAACCTAAATCGAGTTAACATAAATATTAAAAATCTATTTATTATATAGTAATATTATTGTTAGTATTACATTCCTCATAATTCATAGAATATATTTATGTATTGCGCAACCGTAGCGCACCGTGTTTATGAGCTTCCATAAGCTGCACGTAGTTTGTAATATCAGATGAAACAGAAATACCTTGTTAATTATAGTTGTGACAATGGCCTTACTGCAATATACCGGTATTATATTGTCAACATAATAAATATGTATCTTAGTACTAAAAAAATATGATGTAGGTATCTATATTTAAAGATTAATATCTATAGTATTGATTGGTAATAAATAAAAAGGTCGTACTCCAATCATAGACTCATAAAGAGTGCCAACCTTAGAGTTGTAATAAGTCAAAAATTTGTTTGGACCCTTAGTTGGAGTGGCTTAAAAGTTATCAAGCAATGTCCACACGTCCTAAGTTATTAAAGTTCCGAAAGCGAGTCAATCAAAGTAAAAATCATCAATTGATTGTTGAATTTAGCTGTTAATATGTCGATTACCCATAAAAATGAGACAATAGGAAAACAATGGAAAGCTGGCGTAAACGCCAGGTTAGTGCTCAAGGGGTTAATACGTAATTTTAATCATTGTATCCATTAGCAAAATGATTCGAATTAAAATTCTTGTTCTGTTAGTAAGAACTATTAAGAAATAATATAGTTTAAAAATCTGTCATCAATCACTTAAAGATGTGTCCTTGTAGCATCACTTGAATATCAGTACTTTTAGGCTTAGCGTGCTTACCATATTGGGTGGTCTAAATAATTAATTAACATCAACAGAGATTCTGGTTAAAATGTAATGAAAAAAAATAAAAATTTATAGAATACATGTACGATATTTCAGAATAACGTGAATTATAAGGAGTTTTAAAGAAATCTTCCTTTTAAAAGAACACCAATAGTGTAGGAACGTGCTTCACAAAAGTAGCCAAGTGCTTGGTATCCCATCCATGGTTTTATTATTTATGACCTTGAAAATTGCATGAGTAAGCCGCCACAATCGTTGCGGTCACGCCCACTTTATGGGCATACGCTAAGCGAATTTCCCATTAGTGCAAATAGCGTTTTTTTATTTGTTTTTGGCACTGGTTGGCTTTAGCGCCGACACTGAACATAATTACGCTTTTAGAAAGGATCGTTACACAATAATTTATATGAAACCATCGTAGCTAGAATAAAATGTACACTGTGTAACTATATTCATATCCAAATATATTTATTATAATAATAAAACATTTGTAAAATTAGGATTATTTCTTAGTTTTATTATTATTGTGCATTTTCTTCATCTTAATATGTAGGTTTTCAGAATCATGTACCTTTTCGTGAATTATATAATCCATTGAGCACTTACCTGGCATTTACGCCAGCTTTCCATTGTTTTCCTATTGTCTTATTTTTATGGGTACTCGAGACATTAAGTATATAAGACACAAAAAATGTTAATAATTGATTAATAATAATAATAAATATAAAATACAATGTATTGTCTTAATACTTTTTTGCTAAAAGCGCCTTATCTTTTTCTGTTCAGCTTGTTGCCATTATGTTAATAATTAAATAATTATAATAATTGTTAATATCAAATTGTGATAAGTGAGTTTTTTTTTATGTACGCGAATCTGTAGCTACGAAATATATCGTAACTTACAATCATTTTAGACAAAAAAGAACTACATTGAGATTAAATTTTGCTGTACTGTTTACAGACTTTATAACGTATCTACAATAAATGCGAAGCTGCGCTATCGTGTACCATTATTGGAAATGGCTAGTTTAACTGTCCAATTAATACGATGATAATAATGATTCTGTAATTGGCTTTCATGTAGTTTGTTATTCAATTTGCATTTATTGCTGCTATAGTCTCGTACTTTAAATGTACTTGGGTACGATATATTTTTCTCTTTACGTAAACATTATCGATTTATATGTATGAAAACACTTGCACTATATATTAAGTCCAACGTATTATATTGGAATCTTATTATATTGTAATATCAGAAACGTTCACTTTAATAGATAGAACTTAAGTGACCGCGTGTCGGTTCTACCGAGTCTTATATAGTACTTCTCTAGGTTCTGACGTTTGACAGGTGATTGAGGCACCGCCGGAATTACATCTTTGATACTACCGGAAGTAGGTAAAATATCGTAAGGCGCCGCCGGAAGTATGGCTACAATATTGTTAACATGTGCTATTTTATAAAGGAATATCTTTCTTTTATATATTCTTACTGTATTGGCTTAACGCTTTGACCACAACCTCATCTGATGATAAGTGGCCATATAGTTCAAGATAGTAATCACGCTAAGCTTAGAGGTAGTAGGTTCTCAAGTGATACTGCCGGAACACATTTTGGGCCTTGGCGACAGGTTTTCAAATTTGAGGGTAGTAGCCACTCAGGCGGACATTGTTAGAAAATGTCCTACCACTGTGCGATGTTTTCCATCAGCGAAATCATATTTATATGTTATCCATATTAAAAAAAACCAAGTTAATTCGCTATTTTTAAATGTCACAACTTATTCCTTTAATAATAAAAATGTTTCAACTTCTTTCGATCACGTAGTATCATTTTGATGATAAAATAAATTAGCTGGACAAAGAAGAAAAATTGCATTCTTTTAACTGTGTGATAAAGAGTGAGTTATTCAAGGAGAATACAAAGTATGCGCCAACACGCAACTCGTTATCTTTGCCCGAAGACAGAAAGTGTGAATATTTTCTTATACACGCTTCGCAATGTATATTTTACTTTATGGTAAGTACTGGCCAAGTCTAGCTCTATTAATAATATTATGAGCATATATCACGTTTGTTTATGGTATCATATCGGCCTACAAAAGAATACAACTGCTAAGGTGGGAGATATTTGGAATCTGGATACACACTTGTTATGCAGTGTAGAGCCAATGACCATGACGAGGATTGTGTGTGTATTGATTTGGGTCTTTTTATTAAAGACATCTTGCATTTCTACCCATGCACCCGCGATAGGTTATGCCAGATTCTATCTGACTAAACCCTCGCGATATTAATTTGTTACCTATTTGGTCTGGGAAGTAAGATATGCTTGTGTATTCTTTCTGCTACCTGGTAAATAAGTCCTGACAGCTAGCGAAAGATTGTAGAATATTCCATTTTTACCTTTTTATCGGTTTTCGCAATTAACTCAGATGTTAGAAATCTACGGATCAAATAAACTTTGGATTCGTATTTGAACTACATGAAAAACTTACTCGATCCTGATCCATACAAAAAAATCATCTCCATAACTGCTGCTTTTTAGTTATTTTAGCAATTTCTTCAAAACGGATTCAGCGCGGCGAAATACACGTAGCTAATTGTGTCTGGTCAAATGTACATACCTGTTTTTTGCGTGCCGCTGTAATTTACAATTTTACAAAACAAAAAAGAAATATATATTTTACCGTTATTAATGATTTCTAAATTTCAAGTTTATAACCAGTTAATTTCAATAGTCACATTAATGAAATACGTGCTTTTGATTTATTGTTAATGTAATAATGAAATCAAACAGTCGAGTCGCAATGATCCCAGTAATAATGTTTAGCAATCACTTTGCATGGACATCACGTTTTCATAGTATGTCAATTGACCTACCGCAAACGCTCCATGCAACATTCGTTCACATGTCGTATCAATTTTTCTATACAGATAACATTTCTACCGGTTTACGTGACGTGAATTGATACGAGCGATTTATCGAGCGTTCGTATTACGATACCCGAAAAATTCTAATGTATCTCTCGTATCATTCGACTATGGACATATAGGGTTTTTTTCTTTTACTTTTTTGGAATACATTTTGAAATGTGACTAATACATTATTAACAGTAACCACTAGCAAACAGAAACTAAATATTGCAAAAGTATTCTAATTATTTACAAACACATACATATATACCGTTGTGCCTATTATAAATCACAAGAATAGATAGAATAAACTTCAATAGAATATTTACAATTGTAAATAAAGTAACGCTATAGAATAAATTTATAAATAATCTAAATATTATATATATACAATTCACATACAAAGGCATATTTGTGTAATAAGCTGAGAGATTATCTGTACAAATGTATCACAAACTAAATGCAGAAGCTTACCTGAAATACCGTCGTAGGTCCACCATTCCTCCCAGCTGACGCCACTCACGGCTGCAATCAAACCAACTCTAATTAAGTCTGCACAATTCTCATAATGAACATTGCTCACAACTTGTTATAATTTGTATGAAATGCAAAGGCTAAACTTCGAACTTATCTAAAGAACCATCTAAGATTATAATTTCAAATTAGCTTCTCATAGTTAATTTTAGTAGAAATGTGATCTCCATTAGCGTTATTAGATTTTGTAAAATAACTTTTGTTTATTATTGAAATTTCGTGAAATACTGTAAATTAATAGTTGATATCGACAACCTACAACAAATTCTAATGACAGTTGTGATCGATGTGTTAATCTGCTAAAACACTTCTGCATGTTTCGCTTAAAAGGGTTTGGCATTGTCATTACACATTGTCAGCTTGGGAAGACTATATGAAACTCATTAAAACCCTTCGGTACTCTTAATTCTAAGAAATTAGTATCAAAACAATGATTCACGTTGGAATCTGATGGTAATCATACAGTCGGCCGATAAGTCTATTGGAATATATATTCGTATTTTATTTTATTTAATGAGAATACTTTGAATTGTACGTAAACATATTTTTTTATTGTAAATCTATATATTTATGTTTTAAGCAAATCAACAGATTTGATATTACTGCAAGTTATTTTTAGATGTTTCTTCATTTTTTTTTATTTAAAAAATTAAATAGATCATGATCAGGAAAGCTTTATTCTTTTAAAAACAAAACATGTTGATTTTATGTTCCGTGATGCGATGCCTGATATTTCTATTGTTATTATAGTTAGCAATATTGGCAAGCGTTTAAGCAATTGCAATTTATAATTGCCACGACTATTTTCGAAACATTTAATTAATTTATCATTAAAAGCTATGTAAACTATGTATATGACTTGTGAGTTCTGACTTGTGATTATTAATTTTAGGGATATTTTATCTGAGTGTTTTCCTATTATAAAAAATTTAGACAGTTATCATTAATCAATGACACCTACAGATAAGCGTTAGCAGGTACAATAACTTCTTTCTATTGTTTTAATTTATACAAACAAAACAAATGAAATCATAAAATCATAATCATTATAACTCAGTAAAAATATTATTCTCCACCTTAAATCTACAGTAATATGAAATCCGTAAACACCAGTGGCTCACGGTAGACGGATTTACAGAAGATTAAAATTTCTAATTTGAGCACGCTAAACTTCTCTTAATTAAGATTATGAGATTATGATACTCATAATAATTTCAACGCAATTAAAATTCAAAAATACTCCGTCGAGTTTCTTGCGTCTTAATTATTTGTGAAAATCTTTTCCTCATAATAAGGAACATGATTATTACTCAATTGATCCACTGCAAATATGTTTGATGAAATTAATTTTATAATAATTTTAATATATCAGTGAAACTGAGATATTTTAGAGATAAAGTTTTTGAAAATGTAATAGGTTTGTAGATTGATATTATAATTATGTAGGTAAAAATATGAACACAATCGGTGTTATTATAAAAAAGTTAAACTCCTGTTGAACACATTTTTAAAAAAAGTTCAATTACAAAAAAGTGTTTTAGGGTTGTTTTAGACACTGTTTAGTAAAACGCATGTTTAACGCTAGTTTATTTTTATTTTTGTAATAAGATCGAATATGTCTAGAAACGAGCTGGTTTTTAATTTTGGATACCGGAATGGACTGATAGAGGGTTGGGTATAGGTTTTTAGTTGTAAAAATGTTACCTGTTATAACTATTCACATCGAAATAAATCTGTTTAAATTATTTTTATATACTGTTATTTTGCCTTTTATCACAGTTATCAATGTTATATATCCATCCAAACATTTCGTCTCTATTAGATCTTAATATAGTTCGATGAATTAACTGAACACTTGTGCCGTGTATGAGATTCTAGCGATTATATTTTATTTAAATATTTATGCTTAATACAAACAAAAACAAATAATAACAAGTATCCGCATCTAGCTAGAGCAACGTTCTCTCGAAATACAGTAATCTCGAAACTTACTCGAAATGCCTGATTTATGTTTTTTTTAATTTAAATTTTTGCATTCGCCAGGCGAAGTTTCGCCACGGACGCGCTGCCTGCATCGCAAATATATGTTACAGTCGAACCGGCGGGAGATCGTTTCGAGCTTCGATTCGCTACAGCTTGAGTGAACCGTCGACTTTTAATCTTTTAATGCTACTCGACAAACTTCACCCATGTTGAATACAGTTCCCCTTTTATACAGTGCAGGTGATATCTCCAATGATATTTATGTAGTTGTATTATAAGGCGAAACTTTAGCGCACTTGTTATACACTAATAAATACCTACACGTTAGTGAAACTTTAAAGAGTATTTAACTAATAACTTATTACGTTTGTACAACTTATATTGTTAGTGTTTACGTGTTAACTATTTTGTAAGGTTAAGAACAGGGATAGAAATGAGTACATTGGAGGAAGTTTGAAAGTGGTACCAGTGGCAGAGAATATAAGGAGCAGGCGTTTGTCTTGGTATGAGGATTTTATGCGTAGGGAGGAAGAGGTTCTTGTATGAAACGTATTGGATATGAATGTGGAGGATTATAGAGGAAGGTGAAAATCAAAGAAAAGATGGATGGACTGTGTTAATGATGATATGCTTAAAAAGGGTGTGAATCATCTCAAATAGAGATGAATGGAAGAGGAAGACATGATGCGCCGACTCCAAAAAAAATATGATAAGGGACTTTTAACCGACTTTAAAAAGGAGGAGGTTATCAATTAGTCTGTATTTTTTTTTAAAGAAAGAAAGAAAAAGAAGAGAGCAGATATTTATACATACGTATTTGCTTCCACAGCTATTCAAGTGTTGTGTATTGCAATCACCATTTTATTTTGCTGATCTGATGATGGAAGATGCAATATACTAACGAGTAGGAGTAGAATATTTTTTTGGTGTTATACTCTATTTATATGCGCTAAGAGTAAATAAAAAAAAGAGAGAAATAACAAATTAATACGGAAATAAAACTATTATATTTTTACAGAAAAATTAAAAAATTGGTTTCAAAGCAATACCTAAAAGGCTAAAAGTATATACCTACAATAAAAAGTCAAACAAAACTTTTTTTTATTATAAACCAAAACCGACTTCAAAAGAATATGCTATACAAGTGTAGTAAAAAGTAAATACATAATTATTTTACTTCTGCTAACTTCGATATACCTTTTATGTTAATATCATTAATGATATTGTAGTCGGTGACAGCCAAAATTTACCAATGTACTGTAAAAATTTATAAATGAAAATAACTGCCTAAACTTCATCACAATTATGTATAAGCTTAAATAATTAGCGACGTACATTTATACTATTTTGTTATACGTAAGCTTGCACCGATTTTATAATTATTAAGGTATTAAAACAAAGGACATATCGAAGTAGATTAATAAAGTAATTGTTTATTTACTTTATAGTGCATTTTTATAGTATATTATACAGAAGTCGGTTTTGTTTTTAATAAAAAAGATTGTGAAAGGCTAAGAAAAGTTTTTTGAATACAAAATTTGCTTTACATGACTACATTTTATTTGATGGTATGTAAATAGAGTTAAAGATATAAGGACGACAGATAAGAATTTATGAATAATTGCTGTTAATCTTGTGACAAAACCCCGATATATATAGAAAGAAGTGAGTTCGACTGTTTTCACTGTGTCTATTGTGGTTATACTTCAATCTAATACCAAAAGTTAGCCACATCCGGATAAGACCGGATTTAGTAACGTCGCCATAAGATTTACCGTAGTATTGGAGCTCAAATTTGTAGTTGATAACTTTGTTTTCGGCACAATTAAAGTGTTATTTAATATTATTAATAAATCTGTATTTAAAACTTATTTTTGGAACACAGAGAAACAATTTAAACGTTTTTACGTGAAACTCGGGGATATGTATAAAACGTGGAACAAGCTGCACGAACATTAAGCGAGCTTGTTGCAGCTTATTGCAACTTTACCGTTGAAAATAACACCTGTGACTATCAATAGAAACATACATACATAAATGCTTATTGACTGGACATGGCTTTAGAAAATTGTATTAAATATGTACATGTGTAAATAAATATAAACAATTATGTATTTATAAAGTTAAGTAAAAATTTTCGGTTCCGCCTGGCCGGCTAAGAATAGTACCATCCCATATCTACCCGTGAGTGTCATAAAAGGCGACTGAAGGAAACACCAGGGGATGTGATGCAGAATTCTCTGAGAACACAAACACCCACTGCGATCGCCAACCCACCTGCCAAGCGTGCCCATTATGGCAAGCCCCGTTTATTCTTTGGGAGAGAATTACAAATGTCGAGCAGTAGACGTCTTTTGGTTAAATGGATTCTGTAGATCTTCTATGTGCAAAAGTATTTTCATCATTATGTATATATAGTTTGTTTAAAATTTATATTTGTCCATTAAATTAATTGGCCATATATGATCATTGATAAATATGCAATGGTATTATTTATTAACGTAACATAAGCTCACGCCTGTTGTCCCCGAAAGGTTAGGCAGAGGTGAAATAGCGAACGACACCACCCACATTTCGCCGAGCTAAGTTTTATCCCAGATGTGACAGGGGGCGAGCCTGTCGCCATATCGGGCACAAATTCTTCGGGATGATACTGGGTAGAAAACTCCAATATCACTATTCAGCAATGCAATATTCAGTAAAGAGTTTATTTAAGAATATGCTCGGTACAAATAATATTGACTGTGGATCTTTATAATTATAACTAAATATTCAGATTTATTTAAACCAAAGTACATGTAAATGTTTCACTTTAAAAATAAATCGAATGTCTTTCAATTTAAAAAATTCTTTAGAATCTAAAATCAAGTCTATAACATGCATAAACAACGTATAGAAATATTTTTATGAAAAATCATAACTTATGAAATTGTACATATATGATACATGAAATGAACACTGGAGTCTGAAGGTAGCCCCAGACGAATATACATATATAAAGTATTTATTTCGGAATACGTAAGATTGAATTCTTATGCATTGTTGCATTTTGCAGACGAGATTGCTACGTGAGGCAAGAAAGTGCTCGTTCGGGAGATGCCAGTCAGCGTCTGCTTAGTTTTAACTCTCGACAGACTGGAGTCAACGTATAAACAGACGTAAGCCCATGGGCATATGAATACAAATATAGTTATAGAAAGTTTTGATTAAAATAAATTGCTTTTGCGTATAGGTAATAATCTACGTAGAACTTTGCAGCTTTATAAAATATAAATAGTTTTTTTTTAATTGTTAAAATAATATTTAAAATAGCTAATAAAGGAATTGAAGTATACAATTGTATATAGAATACACAATGTTGTTAGAATTCCCAAATAAATATTTTACTGAAATTCTTAACCACAATTTAAATTTAAATTACAGTACATACATAACAGTTATTAGTTGAACTATAAAGATTTAAAATTAACAGGCAGAAATTTATGAATTTGATTTAATAAGCCTTTTCGGGTATCGATGTCGCAATCACACGTTCAAAACGCAAGCAATTCACAGCCGACGAACTCACAAAGAGCTTCAACTATGCATCGGAAATGAATCAGTTTCCGTTTTGAATGTGGCAAATGATATATCTCTATTTACACTTTCATTCCAAACGGAACTTTACCGTCTATGCAGTACTGTTCAATGCACTACAACGGAACAAATTTAAACAGGAATAGGATGCTCTGCTCGCGGAGACACATCGTACCTGCCATCCGTACATTTTAAATGAACACAAACTTCTTGCATGTGCATGATTTAAAAGTAATCTAATTAAACCTATTCTTTTCCCGTTTCTTAATGTGAATGAGTGCCTATTTTCAGAAATTGTAGGTACTATAATAGAAAGTTTTTCGTAGCGATTTTCCGATGCACTGAATGCAATGCAAAAGGAATAGGACTGTCATCAATGTATGAAATAAATATATAAAATCACGTGGAAAATAGGCAATTTCACGGTGCATTGGGTGTTCTTTGCGAGGCTTGTGCAACGCTGCACAGATAGCGGCGGTCGTCGACGCCCGCATAACAAAAGCTTCACTGAGGCGAATGATTTTAATCGTATCCATCTGCAGATTTTATAGAACACAAAATGTTTATCACTGAAATGATATCTATACTAATAAATAAAATCGAAATTTCTGTTTGTAATATCTATAACCATACCTATAACAAAACGACAATTCTATAATTTTTTTGTCTGTCAGTCTGTTTGTTCCTGTTAATCTCCAGAACCGCTGGAGCGATTTTGACGAAACTTTTAGTTTAGCTGTAGTTACTTCACGTAACTTAGGCAACTTTTATTCATAAAAAAAATTAGGGATTCCCGTAAAAAAAAAATCATGAAATTGTGTACAAAATACGATTCTATGAGCAACACCTTCAAACATTATTTTCGAATTATTATTTAAAAACTATATTCTATACATTCATTCATTCGACCGAAAAACGTCCACTGCCGGACATAGGTCTCCCCCAAAGATCTCCACGACGACACTGAAAAATATATGAAACGCGGATGAAGCCGCGGGCGTACATCTGGTTTATCATAAATTACGTCGAAACTATTTTCAATTTTAGAATTATTTCACTGGGTAACTATTATAGTTTATAATTAAATTAGAATTTATTCTAAAAGTAGATTAATACATTTGAAACTCAATAATAGAATATCAGGTAAATTTATTCTACAAGCACTAAACAACCCTTCACATAAAATGGGTACTCGTAGTCAATTGGGGTCCACGTATTGGGATCAATAGATATTCATTCACGCATATTTTCTCTTAAGCATCTCAGTTATTGTGAGTATGATAATGGGCAATGGTTCTGGTCTAATCAATATACGTATATTATAGTTCAGTAATATTTTCGTAAGTATTTTATTATCGGTACTTATATTTATTTCAGCTATAGATTGGATGGATAAAACGACTGAGTACGCATTGATATTTTGAATATCCCGTGGAAGCTTAATTTTAAAACGAAAAATTATGATTACAAATCTGAAACTGGAGGAGGTTAAAGACTTAGCTAGGCGAATACCAGGCAGAATAGAGGAAAAAAGCAAACAGTTGCAATAATTATGCCGATTTACAAATGGCACATCAACGAAAACCTTTATTTATTTACATTAACATACATAAATTAGTTAAGCTCCTGGCTTAATATTACGAAAGATTATTTTCAACGGCCTAATTTATGTTTTCGGCTATTATAATAGTTTAATTTGTATCACAGTAGGAATGATAATCCCCGTGATATATGTCACTGTGGTTATGTAACTGTATTTCCACCACGATACAGTACGCTGCGTTGTACCGCGCCGATGCCGTCGTATTATGTATGCAGGCAGCATCACGAATAGCACCGCGTACAACTACTACTATCTACGTAAATTCAATTACATTTGAGAATTCTCGATATCTGTAGCTGCTATCATATCATTGAATTAGCTAACTGTGCTGTTTTAGGTGTTATATAAAAACAGCTTTATTACACATTTCAACTATAGATGAACTACGAATTAATACGATAATGAATAGTAACGGTGATATCAAAATAAAGTAATATAAATCTATACAATATTTATTTTATTTAAATACATGGAAAGTTATGATATGCAACCTATTAATTTGGACTCGTCGCGCAGTAAAATTTATTGCTGCCAATTTTACAAAATACGACAGTTGACCCGTTCTTTACAAAGGGGAAATAGGTGGAGAAAGATAACCAAAGCATGATTGATAGTAATTATTCTAATACAAGCAAAATATATATGCATTTATTTTTAACTTTTAAAGCATTAAAAAATTCCACAATTTAATTTTTTAGCGTTTTACTGATCTATTATAGTGCAAAAATAGTACTTTAGATGCGATCTATGTTTACATTAGTTGAAGTTAAATGACTATGGAATTGAAGATGATATCATGCTGAGCCTGAAGAAACTGAATATCTAAGAAGGGTAATAACTAGACAGACGGACTTTAGAAGAAGCCCTACCGTTATACTATGGTTTTATCTCGTTGTTTTTCTTAAAGCAAAGCTCACGCTCATTGTAATATTGATCTATGCCGTTGCGCAGTTTGACCACAGAACTACTTAGGACCTTATTATTACTTATTAATAAAATCAAAACCATGATAGAACAATAATAATAGTATTAAATGAAGTTTAATAATAATGACAAGTGCATTACGTGCTAAGTTAATATTACTATTTTATGTTATTTTTTTTTATTTATTGACTAATGACTTTATTATAATAGCTACACGAGTAACTGCGTTCCTAGCATTGAAAAATCTAAAAAAAACTATTAGTCGATTTAAAAAATTTGAATTTAGATTGATTTACATTAATTTACACTTCTAAGGTAGCATGTGTATTTAAAGGCGATGATCGATTTTATTTAGCCTATATAGTTCTATATCACCAACAAGACATTAACTGGGAGAGCCTAAGAAAGATTTATATCAGGAAAATCAAACAAGCTAAATCGCATTTCATAAAATAAAGTAGAAAAAAATAGTAGGGTTAGCTATTTGACAAAGAACAAGGTACATCAGATGATGGTGAAAATGAAAATCGCCAATATGTCGTTCGTTGGTGAGCATAATCAAATCCGGACATTTTATAGGCTGGCCATAGTTAAATAAGAAATTTAGACTGTCATTAAGCTGAAACCTAATAGGTACTGCAGTAAGCGACATATGACCTAAAATTAAATTCATAATTCAAATCTCATCATAAAGACCAAATTTAGTGAAGCAAAGTTAAATTAAAGTCGCATGCGGAATCCTCCGCGGTCCGACGGAGCTTAAAGCAAAACCATGGCACCTGCGTCCCGCACCGGCTAGTGAAAATACAAACTGTAGAATGCCTTTTATATTTTAAAACAATTTATACTCTTTATGAATTATTTTTCTTGATTAAATAAGGATCGGGATAGCTATGTCGTTATATATATTAATTTACTTTTACTTTTTTACTTTTCGTATACCTTGAATTGTGTTGTGACGTAATATCTATTTTTGAAGGCTGAGCATCTGTGATTATTCCTTTCTAGTATCTGGTACTCACAGTATCAACAATACATAAGATTTAATTTTCATAGTCAATAGTGCTGTGAAACCATGGCCTCTCTGTTTTATACCACTTCTTCTCTCTTTTGTAATTATCCTTTACATTTTAGAATCTCATGACGCTGGTACCAGTTTACTAATAAAATAAATTATGTATTCTGTCTATTTAATTGTTTTTCTAATCTCTAATTTTGTATTAATAGTTCTAAAAAATTTGTAATATTGAAATTACTTTATTTGACATCTTTGCGTGGAAAATCAACCGCGTTTCTAGATAACTCTAGATAATTTACAGGTAAAAAAGCGCATGGGGTAATTACATACGAAACTTTAAATATTCACAGATTCTGACAACTTGAATTTTAGCGATTCAACTAAATGTACTCCTCGATGCAAGCGTATTAAAATAATTCAATCGATATGGTGTTTATAGTTTATAATTGTCATTTACAGCATATCCATGCATATTAGGTAACATGGAAGTATTAGATCTTAAAAACGTTTTAATTACAATAGCAGTGCAATAATTATTCTCAATCATTTGTTTATGTATGGAATATTTATACATGATATTAAGCAAAAATATGCATCTTTTTACTTAAAATACTTTATTTATTTAATTTTTAAAAAATCAAAAACAAAAAAAACCCATATTTACAAACAAACCAACTCAAAACCAACAAAAGCAGGGGGTTCTTTATTTTTTCCTTGGCTTTAGACGTGTGTAAATAAAGGAGTGTGAAACAATAGAAGGAGAGCAAACAGGGTCATAAAACACGTCAGAAGGACGAGCCTATATATAATCAGCTTAGTGATAAATTGGCAAACAACACGCGACGACACAGCTGCTTCCGGAGACGCGACGCTCTGGGCCGCGACGTTTGACGCCTTTCATTGTGCAATTGTCAAGTAATAGATACTCGGGGAAATATTAATACATAGTAAAATCTTAATGATTTTGAATTGTTACAGTCAATTCAAAGTTATATTTCTATGACAAATTTGACAAAGTGTGTTTGTAATTATATTACATGAAAATAGGTTCGGGTTTTTTTGTTATATACCTTTCACGTATATCATAATTGTAAAATATTTTTAACTTAGCTAATAATATTTGTAACTTACAGATAAGTAGCTTTATTCGGATCATTTCTTTCATGGAAAAAAATTAATAATGATTTTAAGCTAAAACCAAATTGGAAACCTAATTTTAATGCATATTTTGAAACATATAATTTGCGAAACAGTTATCCTTATTTTAAAGTTGAAATGATATATTGAACTAAATAAAGCACTATTCATATTTGATCAAGGAATCGTTAAAGAAATTGTATTTTACAAACTTAAGAAATTAAATATCATTTTGATGATTAATTTCAATATTGATTATCTATATTTATCAATATTACAGGTTGCTTACTAAATTTATTCTCACCTGCAAATGATAACAAAATCTGCAATATCGCCGACACTACAGCCGCACCCAGAAGGCTGTGCATTGTCTTAAGACACGTTTTTTTCTGGACTCGACATTGGAATTTGTTTATAATATCCGTGTTTTAAAAAAAATCTTGTTTCTGGAGTCTTTTCATTGTGTTTGTAGCATGAGTTAACATTTCTTGTGAAAATGTTTCCACCGCGTTTGATTTCTCATTATGTTAATCTGTAACAAAACAGTTGTTAACATGTTAATAAAAAATCAGATCACGTTTTTTAAATTCACATGACTCCGGTGTATCTTTACATCAAAGTATTATGTTACTGTTTTAATAGTACCAATATCCAATAAACGGATTTAGAAATAACATTAAATATATTTCAGATGTGAACTGAAGCGACGGTGATAATTGTATATTTATTAGATCAAATTGTTTCTCAATAAGAAGAACAAAAGAGTATATTTATTGTTGATTATATATTTCTATCTTAATTATTAATTTATATCTTGAATTCGATTTTGTAACCTAATTAAATATCTTAAATTAACAATAATTACGTGAATATTTTATACAGATAATAAACCTACGTACCAATATAACAAATAATAATTGTAACAAATTATTTTGCATATCACATGTAATGAGTAATAATAAATAAAGTTTGGATCGACAGTGTTCAAGTTATTGTTTAAAAGGTCAACGCAAAGCCATTGTTCGTGCTCGGGCACTTGCTGATAATGGAAATTTGATATGTCGCAGCTCGTGCCGTAAGGTTTGAATGTCGGGCCGCGGGTTTGTTCGCTTCATCGTATAAATAAGCGTAAAGTAGTGTAGTAACACGCAAACCGGTCGTTAACCCTGCTTCACGGTGTACTAATGGAGAGGTGAGGGTGTCATTGCGACCGCAACATAACCACTTCAGCGGAGACCTAATACCCTCCTAGAAATGTTGTAATTAACTATGGATACAGTTGATATTATAAGGAGTTTGAAGATTGTGCCAGGGGCTCTCGAAAGGCTCTCGTTTGTCATGGTATGGACAAGAGAGGCAGCACATGTGGGTAAAATATAAATTATATGGAAGAAAAAGGAATAAATAAAGAGGTAAAGACTTTTTTTTTGGGCCAGGAATGTCTTCGGGCGAAAACTGAACAATTCACCAAAGTTCACCATTATCGGTTAAATAGTTTAGGAATGCATAATTACATTGATTTTTATATATTAGATTATATTATTTGTAGATCAAAGTTATTCTTTCCAAAGTTTTGAGATCCCAAATCTATTATCCAGTCTATACGTGTTTACGCGTGCCGATATTATTATTTTTCAATGGAAAGTCTTAATATTATTTTATTTTATTTTACAACTGCCTGATGTATGGAATTTAGTAAAACAGAGTCGATTTTTTTTATTCTTTACAAAAAAATGCCGTTGAATGAAACGAGCACACTGCGGAGTGGAATGTCAGGGAAATATTTTTTTGAAAAGGTCCGCTTTTTGCAAAGCTCCGTCATCGTATTGAATGCGTTTTTTTTAATGAAAAAACATGCGCCGATTCGCAACAGTCAAGGGAATTAAAACCTCCGCGCGGTGCTCGCGATCCCGAATGCAATGCATCGGTTGGAATTTTTATTTGGACAGATAATATTTCCACGGGGAATTTTGCGGCCAATATTTTATTTAAATTTATGTCCACCCCATTGCGAGATTTTGTTTGTTAAACGATTGATTTAGTTATGTTTGATCATTGTTGCATAAATAATATTCTTCTTAAGTACAAAATTAATATTTTGTTTAAAATATCCGAAATAAAGTTAAATTGATGTAATTATATATATTTCAATATTAATTAAACGCTAAAGGTTTTTTCGTTTTCATGTTTTCATTCTGTTATATTTAACTTTACAGTCAAACTAATTAGTTTATGAGTTCAAATATTTAAGATATATTAATTGATATGAATGTGCATGTTATTGTTCCATAAACCGCGAGGAATAATATTTTGGCACATTTTTAAATTGATTTTACCTATACCTTCATTTATTACTGTTGACTTTAGTTCGATTGTAGTTTCTGCGTGTTAATGATAAAACATTAACGTGAGGTTCTATTTTGTTTTAGCGTAAATGCATTTCCCCCCGTCAAAAAAAAAAGGTGCCAAATTTATATATTTTTTAAATACCTTACTATATATTTCTTTTCAAAATCAAAATTAATACAGTAGTATTGGGTAAAACATTTTTTTTACATATATACAAAATTCTTCAACAGATAAATCGAACAGATAAGTACAATAATTATATTTATAAGTATAACAGTAAATTTTGTTCTCCTTACAATAATACTAATATAATGCCGATGTTTCTATGGCTTTAAATAATCCCTAGATAGATTAAAACATATGAACCAAAAGTATAATAAAATTCTTCAGTCATCAAAACGAGTTTTTAAATTATTGTTTTGGCAGTCTAAATATAATTAATTATCATAATATTATTCTAGCTATTTGGATATAATATTATATTTTATGTTTGGTAAAATAATAATAATTGTGAATACGAAAATAAGAAATAAAATTACGGAATTGAAAAAATACATACTTTCTCTGTGTATTTCGAAAATCGTCCTTACACTGGGTAGCATAAAAACATATATTGTTTATTAATAAACACTTAATGTCAATGTAGATTTGTTGTTGCGTGTTCTAATACGAGTTACCAAAAAGTTCCCGCCATTTCGCGCGTAACCTCACTTCTAACTCGTCTTCACGCCAGCATGTGCGCGGTGCGACTGGTCTTGTTTCAAAACAGCCTATACATCCCTAGTTGCCAGCTTTTCAAGTTTTCCTGCGAGACGCTCGTATCCAAAACAATGGTAATGACTCTGGCTGTGCAATCGAATTTCAGCTTTATTGAAACGTTTTGAAATTCCACTTTTGATTGAACTCCCAAACGCTTTAGACGTTTTTTACTGTTCACTCTCACTGAGTATTCTGATGCAGAAATAAAACGTTTCATGTTCTAATCTCTGGACTGCTCAATGTTAAACCTTCTGCGTTGATATATTGAATTCATAACAAAAAAGAGACGAATACGCGAAAACTATGTGATACACCAGAAAACGCGAGAATTTTTCCAAGCGTAAAAGAGACAAATATAGTTTTTCCCAATAAAGGGCTCAGCCTACATGATTTCAGTGGCGGGGATGATCTTAAAATATTTTAAGAATCTCTGAAAGAATGAAAATACTCCATACAAACTGTTTTTACTAAAAAATAAAGCCTTTTTTTTAGCAAACTATTGTTTTAAAATAAAAAATGAATTAAAATAAGTACCTAGTATAAAAGTCTACATGGCAAAAGTTCATCGATAAAAACATGGAATAGTAACTGCATAAGAGCTCATTCATAAAACATAAGTAGAGGAAGCATCCTCTCAAAGGCCTAACTCCAAGTAAATGTTGTTTATTTTGTTAGGGAAGAAAGCTTGTACACAACGGGGAACGCCACATGTCAGAGCATGAATAAAACAAGAGCCATGTTTCAGACTTTCAAAAGTTCAACTGGTATTTTTCAAAGCGGTACTTACATTTTTCATGTCGCAACTTGGTCGTTAGTGGAAAGTTGAATCAATAACTTGTATCTTAGTAGTTGTAGTGACATCTTCATCTTATTTTATACGTGAGAGGAATCGAATTTCACTAGATTTTTCTCTTATAAATTATATCAAGCGAATATTATTTAAATATAATAAATTGAATAAAAATTTGAAAAATATAGTTATCATTCAGACATATTATTATGAATATATATCGTTTTGATATTTTATTTACTTATAAATTTATCAGATGAATCTTAGGACATACGATAATTTTAATCTCAAAATCATGGCTGAAAACTCGTACTCGTTGGAGTTATGCATACTTATTACAGAAACGGTTGCGTTATCTATTGTTCGCAAACGTTGGTCAATATGGAGCTCAAAGAAACATATTTGAAAAATGTTGATTATTGTTAATATGTTATTACATCACCTCGGTAAAGTGAATGTATGAGGTCTGATGTTTAATTTAAACCCGCAAGAAAAGAGGTCGTTCCAGAAAGCCTGTGATCGCTCAAGGAGGCTACTTCTACAAGTACAAGTACTTCTAATTGTTACTTGTTGGTGGGCTCCACAACTAGACACATTAACGACCCGTTGTAGTAACCATCTACTCGAGTCAGCACAGCTCCTTCAAGGAGATCAGAAGCCTCCTTGGCGATCACAGGCTTCCAGGAGTGACCTCGTTTTTTTTTTTGAAGGTTTTTACCCGTTGGTTGACTACTCTCGAGCATTTCAGGATCACGTGGGCAGCAGCTTCTTTTTATTCTAGACAGCCCCTACACATGGGGCTGTTGACAAACCTATAGTAAATAAATGTTTATTAAGTGAGCAGTGTCCGTCATTATACCCTCCATTACGCGAATATCAGTGTGAGATAAGCGCAGCAGTCTCCAAGTCAAGTTCATTGATATTTCCAGGACAGCTTTTTTACAGTCTACAGCCTACAGGTATATTAGCCCATCTCTCACTGTGAGTGTTGTGGGTGTATTGACCTAATCTAAAAGTACTGTAATTAAGAGGAAGATATGGCACAGGACGTGCCACTGTTGTTGTCGATCCTTTTTTTTTGCTAGTTCGTTTGCTGTGTCGTTACCTATTGATGCACTTTGACTCTTAATCCATTGTAGAAAGATATTGTTGACTGCCGTTATGCTTTGCAGTACGAGGTGTCATTTGTAAATGAAGCCTCAGGTGATAGAGCTAGTGCTTGAAGTACGGCCTTAATATTAGAGTGAATTCGGATACCAAAGTTCCTTATCTACCTTTTGAAAACTGTATTCACTGCTTGGATGATAGCAACATAGTCACATTGGAATCGGAGTTGGAGTGGAATTGGAGTGATATACGCACCCAAACCAGCTTGATATTGAGATCTTGCGAGAATACTCCCGTACCTGACCTGTTCCAGATGTAATCTTGGATCCATCTGTGTAGATTTGGTGCTCAAAGGTAATTTTATATCTTCCTTAAGCTGTAATCCATAAATTCCTGATGTTACTTGTGGACTACAGTTCAAAAATAAAGGCGACCGTCGTTAACAGATTCCATCGGTTGTTGCCGTCATATCTGGCCTATTAAGATGCTACTTCTCGCTCTTTTCAAAGAATCGATATCCTAGGAAAGAGAGAACATGCTAATAAGGAGTCCATTCTGCATCTGCTTGGTACGGACAAAAGCTTAAATTTGCGAACTTGTCTGTTCGTGCCGAAATGGAGCTTTCTCTAGATCCGTGCTTGCGTAAACCAATTCGAGCTAATGTGGATTAGAAATGAATGGATAAGGTACTCTTCAAAATATTTAATATGATAAAGGGGATAACGCGTAGTGAGGTTATGTCCCTATGTAGCTAAAGCGATTTTTCATGCATTGTGGCTTCTCCAGTGACAACAATAACAACACTTTCATTAATCATATCCTGCCTACCATCTTATACTGCACAGCCACTTAATAACACGTGACACTGTATTCAAAGGCTAAGTTTGTATGGTATTTAAAAACAAACTTTACATCGCGAGTGCCGTGATCATTATTTCCTACAACTAAGTTTTACAACTAAGGATCAGGAAGTAATATTTTTATGCAATAAAAGTTACGAATTGCAATCTGAACTTTTACTTAATTAATATACTTATTCGCGATATTTCACATTAAGTAATGTACTAGTTAAATAATATTGTTTGGAGTATTTAATACCGATTATTAAAAATGTATACATATTACGCAACTTTAATAATATACAAAGGCATTTTATGGTTGTGCTGTTTGACCCTAAATTTGGGCGATAAATTATAGTTTACTTTGTCGTTTATGAGGGCAACACACCAAACTGTATATGGAACATGTGTAACAGATTGCAGCAATAAGGGAAATTGTCTTTTTTATGAACGCCAGTCGAGGCAACGATATAAAGTATTTAGGCAAGAAATAAGACGGCATAACGACTAAAATATAAATAAGTAATTTCCGAGCTCAGAGGCCACATATATTTACTGTCAATTAACATGTGTGAAATACGTGAAGTAGATACTTTAGATATATTTTGTTAAATTGTATATAAGTACATAGAAGTGTTCGACTAGTGATGGAGATTCAACGATGACAATTTAAAAAAAAAAAAAAAACATATACTTGAACTTTTTTATCTTTACCTATCTATAAAGAGATAACTATTGTTTTACAAATGAAATAAAAGAAAATTCCCCTCAGCCGTGTCTTTATTTTACGCTGCTACGATTATTCTTTTTTTTTTTACGTGGGAAATGCATTTACGCATCCTCCCTCTCATCTCTAAACCGCAAGCAAAATCTCCCGGGGATGTGGGGCTCGCCCGGCGTGTGGTGCCAGGAATACCCACTAAAACTCATGGTACCATCTGCCGCCTTTCTGGGGGTGACACGGGATAGGGTGGCATGCTTCGCATCGCCCCAGCGGCTGGCCCAACCAAGGTACATGACAGGTAAATAACTTGCCATTTCAAGTTGGGCCCGTTCCTATCTTGCGCTCAGGGGGGAGCTCGGTACAAAGCAAACCGCCTCTTTCCTGCCGCCAGCAAAATGTACCACCCCTCTCCTCCTTGGGTTTTTTGTGTGAACAAGAACTCCAGAGGAGAAGGACTTGAGACGGGTGGCCGTCTCAAGGTGGGAGAATTGCAGGGGTGAACCGTGCCCTTCTGCCACCCACTCTCTTGCGACGAAGAAGATCTGCCAAGGGATCCTCCTCCTGCTCCTTCTCTGCGGCCTCCTTCTGCAGCAAGACTTGGTCACAGAAGGAGGCCACATAACTGTAGCTACCTGCAAAAGTGGAAATTTGTTATAATGAATTATGACTATTATATAATTGGTACATTAAAGTCCATCCATCCATCCAATCAACCGAAAGACGTCCACTGCTGGACATAAGCCTCTCCCACTAAAGAGGATTACCATAATCGTCAAGCTTGTAACACGGGTAAGCGTTGGTAGTATTGTAGTAGGTGTGTGTGGTGCTTAGAGGATACTGCTGCCCATCCCCTGGTTTATCCCTTAGTAAAACTATACGACACCCACGGGAAAATATGGTATGGTACTATTTTGAACCGGTACAACACAGTTGACATTAAAATATTAACTGTAATTTAATGTTGCACAAGTAATCTATAATATATAATTTCAAGCGATGATGGCTAAGTTGATCGTGTGGTCGGATTTTACATCAATGTATATAAGTTTGAATTTTATAATAAGCCTAGGCGATAAAGAAAAATATCAGAAAGAGGCTGTAGATATTATAATATTAGATTAGATTAGATTAGATTAGATTACATATTATTTTTGTTCTTATTTTAGAAATGTGTAGTGTATCCCAGAAACAGTTTCTCAGTGTATTTCTTCTTATACAAGAAGGGTTATTTTAAAGCACTCGAGTCTAAAATAGAATTAATTAATTTCCTTTTAAAACAGTGTACGTAGGTGGGTATTAGTTAGGACGACTAAGAAATAAGGCTAAAAACAACTTATTTATTTGACCTTGAAACTTGGTAACTTTTCTTTACGATTTTTTGCGAAAGTTACCTATTAAATTAAACGACTTACATGTTAGACATTGTCGTATATGAACACATTTCTTCATTGAAAGCTGAGGTTCAATTTTCTGATGGAGTAAACATCTTTTGTTCGTATGACTGAACTTCCACGAAATTCACTATTACCATAGGTAAAATATTACCTTAATATATAGCATTTTTTGGTTGACCTAAAATATTACAATAATATATAACATGGATAAATAAAATTAACGCCATTTATATTTTATTTTTAAGTGTGAATTTTTTTATTTATGTATTATGAAGTTAATATTATAGTTATCTGTGAGTTACATACACAATTTCGCCAACGTCATGAGAATATGATAGTTTCCCAATAGTATTTAATTCTCCAACGTACTAGGAAAACGGTGCCTATCTAGCTAGAATTGTTTAGGGAGTTTTTGTGGCACTTCAGAATACGTGTTCCGTGATACAAGTCAGTACAGTTGTGGAAGGTAACCAAATTATATCACGCAAGACGTCACTAAAATTACTTAATAAATGATACAATTTATTTTTTGTTAGGGATCAACAAAATAACTGTAAATTATCTGATGTTATATAAAGTACAATTGAAGAATGATGACTATTGCCCGTAGGCGAAAATCTATCGACAATCGCCATCATCATGATGGCCAAAACGGCTACCATGTTTGAAGCCTCTAGAAATTTTTTGGTCCTGGAACACGGCGTAAATTACCGTAAGAACTTTTTTTTACACGGTATAGGTTCAGTGCTTGACCACAATCTCATCTAATGTTAAATGACGATGTGGCCCAGGTCGGGAAACACACTAAGCTTAGATACTGGTTCTCAAGTGATGCTGCCGTAACACACCTATTGGTATTTGGTGACAGGGCCTGAAACTTGAGGGTGGTAACTACCCAGGCGGGCTATCCATCCATTAAACCAAAAGACTGGTGGACATAGGTCTCCCCTAAAGATCTCCACGACGACCGCTCTTGCGCCACCCGCATCCAGCAGATTCCGCGACCTTAACCAGGTCGTCGGTCCATGTTGTGGGGGACTTGCCTACGCGACGTCTTCCGGTGCATGGTACCGATTCAAAAACCCGATGGCCCCATCGGGCTTCGGTTCTGCGAAAAATGTGTCCAGCTCACTGCCACTTAAGTTTAGCAATTCTTCGGGCGACCTCGGTTAATTTGGTTCTTCTGCGGATCTCCTTATTCCTGATTCGAGCATGCAGTGAAACTACAAGCATAGCCCTCTCCATTGCCCGATGCGGAACTTTGAGCTTTTTTATTAGACCCATTGTGAGCGACCACGTTTCAGTGCCGTATATCATTACTGGCAACAAACACTGGTCTTGAGATACTGCGGTAATTTGGACGAGAAGATCCTACGTAGCTTCCCGAACTTGGCCCAGCCGAGTTGGATTCGACGAATTACCTCTTTCTCAAAGTTGGATCTACTTAACAGTTTGTCGCAGGTATACATAATTGTCTACTTGGTACCGCTGGAGAGACTGCAGTACAGCCCAGGTCTCAATCGAATCGAAGGCATTTTCATAGTCCGCAAACGCTAAACAAAGGGGTAAAGGTTATACTCCTCGGTTTTCAGTATAGCCTGCCGCAGCGTATGAATGTGGTCTACGGTGCTAAAGCCTTTTCGAAAGCTGGGTTGTTGTCGGCTGGAACTCGTCGAGCCTGTATGCTCGGTTCGTGAGGACTCTCGAAAACAGCTTATAGACGAGACTCAGAAGTGAGATGGGTTTTTAATTTATCAAAAGGGTGTTATCACCTTTTTTAAAAATGAGGGCCACCGCATTTCTATGTCACACCTGTGGCGCCTTTCCCTCGAGTATGACGGAATGAAAGAGCTTCCGAAGGGCCTGAAGGATTGGTTTTCCACTCGCCTTCAGTGCTCAACTGTTATTCCGTCATCACCCAGCGCCTTATTATTCTTGAGCTGTTTGAGAGTATTTATGAGAGGGATATCTTCAATGAAGTGTCGGGTTAATCTAGCTCTCGGGTCCCGGGTTAGATTTTGAGTGGGTTTTCGTGTTGACGTGTAAAGCTGTCCGTAGTAATTCTCGACTTCCCTCAAGAGTTCAGGCCTTGAGGATATGATTCTACTGTTGTCAGCCTTCAACTTGGTCAATCGGCTATACCCAATAGCCAGATCTCTCTCGAAAACTTTGGAGCCTCTGTTTGGCTCTATAGCCTCTTGTATACGATCGGTATTCTACCGTCGTAGATCGCGTTTAAGAGATTTGGAAATCTATTGAGATGCCGATATCTATTAGCATCGACTGACAACTGCAAGACCATATCACGTCTTTCCTCCATGAGCCCGAGGGTAAAGTCAGAGAGCTTGCTGGTTCCACATATCCGGCAGGTCTTAACATACTCAGAACTAACTGTACGGACAGCTTCCATAAACCCATCATTGTACTCGTCCACTTCGCTCCGTAGGCAATCGAAGCGGTTTTTGAGTTTGAGCTGAAAGCTCTCGGGGTTTTGTATTTGGTCGAGCAATGGACGGAGCATAGACTTCATCAGATAGGATCCTCAACCTTGATATTTAGATTCAATGTGCCTCTGACCATGCGGTGACAGCTATCAGTTTTTACCCAGCAGATCACAGAGACATTAAATATTCAATATATTTGCTTTTTTGTCGACGTAATGAAGTCTATTTCATTTTTAATCACACCGTTGGGACTCATCCAGGTCTACTTCTTGTGTTCCCGCTTTATGAAGAAAGAATTCATCATAAAGAGTTCCTCTTTCTCCATAAAGCTGGCTAGTCGGTGGTTCCGGTGGTTCTGCCTTCCAACTCCAAATTACCCTACTCGCAACTCCTCACCACTGCGCTTTCCTAGTTTTGCGTTGAAGTCCTCCATAACAATCGTGTAGTGGGTGTCTTACTATGTACGGTTTGTGAAACATCCTCATATATAGCCTCCAGTTCCTCGTCGGAGTGTGCCGAAGTCGCGGCGTATGGAACCGTTTGGTTATTTTGAGTATCAGGAACGCCACCCTGGTCGACACACTCTCGATCTTTATCACGTTGTTTACAAGGGACTTGCGGACGCGACACCACCTTGGGACTGTTTTTCGCCCTCCCGGAAATAAAGCAAGTTACCGGTTTTGAGGATTATCGAATCCTTCCCCTCTCTTTGGACTTCAGATAATCCTAATATATCCCATCGTACCTTGCTTATTTTTTCTTCTGGCTCTGGTATCTTATTGTCTGTTTGCAGTGTTTGCGTGTTATATGTAGCCAAGTCGATCCGTCGTTGGTTGTGGCAGCCTGATCTCTGCCGGAGTTCTTAGCACCCCTTGCCCCGCCGTTACCTTGACCGCTACCACTGTGACCTGAAATAGCAGGGTCTTCGGGTACTAGGGGACGATTTTTTCGGTTTGTCGTTCATTATAGGGGGCATTGTTAGGAAACGCCCTACCACCATGATATGGCTTTCTCACGATGTTTTCCTTCATCGAAATCTCAGGCTTATTTTAGAGGATAGGTGAGTTTGAACCCGCGTCCATTGGCGCGAAATCCGGCCGCGCTATCCACTGCGTCATCATCGTATCCATCTTCAATTCGATTTACACAGGTGATCCCGGAAATCGATGCGCCCAAAATGCATCACTATGGCGGATTTGTCACCATGCGTATAGTGGTTGTGAAACGCAATCCAGGTGAGCACGCCCTAGCCTAGTCCGTTTTTTTTACGAGTGGAATGCATTCACGCACATCCTCCATCAATCCCACCCGAGAGTAACCTTCCCGATGGGGTCGATGGAGGGGTGTGTGGGAATACCCACTAAACCCTCCGGAACCTCCCGCAAAAATGTGGAACGCTTCACGATTTTGCGTGTCATCCTCGCGCAGGGGCCATGCTAATCTTCTCTGTATCGTTTCAATTTTAGTATATGTACTGTCGAAGCAACCTAGCCCTACCACCTCACATACATAATGAGAAATGAACTACTAGATACTGGAATACAATCCCGCCAAAAACTTATGAATAATTATGTTTTAACAGCATCTATTAATAGTAAACAAAAATATCACATTTACGCGAACAATTTCATTGTTCATTTTTACCGCCATCAACGAAGCCATATCAACGCTTTTACGTAACTTGTAAGCTATTATTTTTATGACATATTTCACAATAGCACAACAGCGCTCATGTTATTATTATATATCCTGCAAAATATGATATCCGTTTAAAAGAAAACATTTTGTGCAACAAGAAACCTATAAAGGTTTAGTTTCTAATTCAACATATATTAAAATACAAGACAAACTTTTATGACTTCTTATATTGAACATTACAATATAAATACAGGATTTAATTTCCCTTAGTCAATCAAACGTTGTTTACAAAAATCAAGAAAGTGTCATCTCTGGAAATATTTAATTAAGCTTCAGAAATTGAGAACCAATGTCATATCAAAACCGCGAGTACCGATTTCTATTCATTAGAACCAATTAAATTAGACCTCCAGTTTCTTGTATTCTTACATTTACGTTGTTACAAAAACTGGAGTTGAAATGGTTCCAGCTGTTTTGGTGACAACACGGATATTGTGTAGGTAGGACGCGAAGCAACAAAGTGAAAACAAATCAACGAACGATACTGTACAGGCTGGTTGGTATATATGTTTTTTTATTTTGTCTGCCACGTAATTGAATTTTGTGGTCCGTGCGATCATACAGGCTCGGTCTGTGCACTAGATTTGGTTACAAATAGATAGGTATTCGAATAGCCTGAGGTGAATTGTTATATCGTTTATGGATTGTGGGTTTTTTTTTTGTTCTCTGTTAACATTTCAACGTGTAAACATGTAATAGCTATGTATAGTTTTTACACTTTAAATACTTTATTATTCTTAACTAAGCAATTTATAAGGTTCTTAATGAATATCATAGTTTGATGGTAGATAATAAAATATTTAAAGTAATCAAAGAGTATCTATTAAAATAAATTATGAGTATCTAATATATTCAATTACTACATAATATAAAGATAAGTTTCAAAGAAGGAACACAATAATGGTCATTCTTGCAAATAAAAAATAAAAAAAAATTAATGAAATAAATACCAAAACAATAGATCCAGAGAGATATAAAATAGCTTCTTTATGTAACATAAAGAACATACTAATACAATATTATCAAGTAATTGTCCTTACTAAAACCTCCTGAAAATACAAAGTATCTTAGTGTGAGAATCATATAAACTGATTATATTATTTTTGAAAAATAGCGTACGTTTACAAACATACTATTATAAGAAACAGAACCTTACTTTTTAAAACAACAATTAAAATACTTAGAAATTAATGTTAATGTGTACTAAACTATACTGAGTATATTTTACTAGCTTAAGCGAGAACCTTCGGGCAGAAAAGTAGGTATTTCAGAAATCTATTGCTATCGCGTTGCGCCCAAAGAAAGAATTGTAAAACACGAAAGGCATAACTGCAGCGTATTCTGATTTTACCTATACAAAATAGCGTAAACATTATTTCTTAGTACCCTGTTCCCTCCTGCAAAACTAAACCGATTTTCAAATTTTGTTTCAATTTTAGAATAATAAACGAATTTGACAATGTCCAGGCATTGTTTTGCTTTTTAATCCGTCCATTTTATCCATCAAATATGTTTGACGAACGTCTGAAAATGACTTTAACATTCGAGTACTTTTCATTTTCAAAGGCTTCTAGTTTCTACAATAACTAATTTATGAAAAAACTCAAAATGTACGGGCATGGCTGTGGTGGATATATATTGTTTGGGATAAAAATATTTATCATAATGCTATTATCCAGGGAGGAAACAGACTACTTTTGTATGGATTAACATCCGATATGAAATCCTCTTAACACCTACATAATTAATAGTTTCCTAAAATTATTTAAGAGTTTACATATTTTGTTTATTTGTCTATTATGATATTTAAAATATCTTTAATCATTACTATGGTTATATAATAAAAAAGAAAATTATTTTTTACAAAAAAAAAATATTTTGTATTCACTTTAAAACTAATTCTTACGTCTTTGTTGCTGAATGATTAATACTAGTGGTATAGTTGTATAATTTAAAATACAGCAAATTTTTAGGCGTCTCTATTATTGGAACATACATACATATACGACGATGTTGAAAGAAAATTGTAAAATTCACCACCTGGTCTTGTTCCCACGGTTGCTAAATTTCTTTCTTACATGAGCAGAAAGGCTTTTTTATATTTGAAAAATGAACTGTTTAAAACAGGAGTTTCTTTGGTAAGATTATTTAAATAAATGATCTTCTTTTTGAAAAAAATAAATAAGTTTACGTATATAATATATGCATGTGTAAATCTATACTAATAAATACAGTTCGAGTGTCTGTTTATAATGTCAAAATAACGATTTTTTACTAAATACATATGACTGTAT
Organism: Samia ricini; assembly: GCA_014132275.2. NCBI lineage: Eukaryota > Metazoa > Arthropoda > Insecta > Lepidoptera > Saturniidae > Samia > Samia ricini. The sequence continues at coordinate 23,136,289 of AP028159.1, read as the reverse complement.
TCTACGATACTTATACTAAAATACAATTTTTAAAATTTGTGTTAGTCTGTTTGTTCCGAGTAATCTACGAAACGGCTAGACCAATTTCATCGAGACTTTTTTTATATACAGCTGAAGTTACTCCTCGTAACTTAGAATACGTTTGATTATTGAAAATAATTAGGGTGCCGAGTAAAAAAAATAAAACCGATTAAAATTGAATAAAATCCGATTCAATGCACAGTTTTACGGTAAGTGTTTGAATTTATAAAAAATATTTTTACTTTATCTTAGTACTAAAAAATATTTAGGAAAAAAATTAGGGTTCGGTATAGAAAAAATTAAAACGCACACAGCTAGTGATTTTGAAGCCAAATTGATTGATCTTGACTTGATCTAATTATATAGATAATTTCTTTTATTCGATATGTAACTATACAATACGATAAAAAAACAAATTACTAAATACTTTCCTAAACCTAAATGATCCTCAAAGATTTGAAATCTCGTTTTAGAAAATAAAATGAGCCGAAAACGTGTCACAACAATAAAATATAAAGAAAAATTGTAAGGTAAAAACGTCTGATTCAGTTGGTTTGGAAAGAAACAGCCAACAAAAACAGTAGACACAATGAAAAGTCATCAGTCAGAAGTCGTAAGTATGCAGTCAATGGCTGGTGTCAAAACACTCTTCAGCTTCCATTCAATACCGTCTGTTTATAAATAATTCAATATTGGCCTGAATGATGCCTTTCTCTACTATTCAGAGAGTATGGTTTACATAAAATGTTCTACTGATTTATTTTATTTAATTTTTACTATATGTAATTACAAATTTTGTATTACTTTATAGTTTAATTAGCGAAGTGCAAAAATGTAAACACAATATTTAATCTCTTGATATGTTGTTAATTAGATTTAATACAATTATAATATGATAATACTCTCATAAAAAATATACTGTGATCTTAATATAAAAGAATGACGAAAAAAACTATTTAAATATTTAAAAAGATATGAATTAGTTTACATTCATTTTTATTCAGCAGTCTATGCCTAAGCCTAATTTGTTAGTGCAAATAGCGAGTAAGTTAAAGTTAAAGTAATTAATTAAATAAACAAAAAACATCAGATAAATCACTGTTAAACTACAAAATTAGTGTATTCATATTCTTCCTGAGTCTCTAGATCACATCTACAATTAATTTATTATAAACTAGCTGCTCTCCGCGGTTTTACCCACGTAGTTCCGCTTCTTTCGGAATAAAAACTACCCTATGTTTCTCCCTGGATTTCAAAAACTATCTCCATACCAAATTTCATCCAAATCGGTCCAGTAGTTTTTAAGTTCATTCGTTACATACGAAAATACAAATCTTTCCTCTTCATAATATTAGTATAGATGTAGATAATTAAACTATAATAATTCAAATTAGTGTACAATTTATTTACTTAATATCATCAATATAAATATTTAATGGAATTATTAACGGTCAATTTATTCTTAAAATCATTATTATAATTGATATTTATAGAAATGAAAAAGAGCTTTGATGAGCATCGACATTTGAGAATTTAGGGTCTTGTTTTCAACTAAAAAAAAACAAGATAGTATATTGTTTTCACACCTTACTTTAACAAAAAATAAGAGCAATCTCGTTTATCTTGCGTTCCATTTCAAGTGGGGTCCGTGGCGTGATTATCATGAGAGCTGAACTTTGTGCTTCCCTTAGTCCTTTATAAGCATACTTCGACGACAAGAGGCATACTCAGCGATATTTTGGACAGGTGTATCATTAAAATTAATAAGCAAGTGCTTTTTAAAAATATTGTTGTTTGATAAATTTAAATTTATTTTATATACCTACTAGAAACTTTATTCAAGAAACATTGAAGTGAGTTGGTGTAATCAGATCACATTCTTTGGATTCTTATCCTTTTAATGATCTTAATAAATTTGTAATGTATTGTCTTTAAGGGGTTATATACAGTTAGAATTTTCAAAAAAATCGATATTTTTTTTATTTTATTTTCTTAATGTACATATATTTAAGAATACACACAAAAAATTTCATATCGTTCCGGTGAATATTTTCGAAGTTACACGCAAATTTGGAAAGGCGTTTCAGAGTGCTTGAAAGTACAAGACTGGAGCGTCACTTACCTGGAACTTACCGGCAGCGCTTACCTGGAACCCTGTTCCTTTTATGCACCCGCCTATTGTAAATGTTCCCTTCTAATGTATTTAGATGCGTAAAACAACAGTGTGTTATTGTTTTTTTTATACATGAAAGGTAATTTTTTATTTTTTTCTCCCCAAACTTTAAAATATTTAAGAGTGGTAGTCAGTATAAGCAGCTAAGCCAAGCAGTAAACTTGTGAGTTCGTTCATATTTTTTTCTGTAATTATTTCGTGAAAATGAAGTCTTCTAGAGAAATTAGAAAATCTCTTAACATACGTAAGTCGAGAACAAAAAAGCGCAAAAATGATTTAATCCAAAAACAGCTGAAACGGATGAAAGTAGTTTCAGTGCCTCGGCGAAAAATTATCCACTGTCGAACATGATTATGAGCCATTACCAGAAGATGTTGCTGAGGCTATATACTTCCAATTTATACAGATCTCAGCAGTGAGAATTTATTAGAAAGATGTGTAGGTGGTTTTAACCAAAACAACAACGAGCGCTACAATCAACTGATTTGGAAAATCTCTCCCAAAATTGTTCCGGCCGGTTCGAAAACTGTGGAAGTAGCTGCCATACATAGCTGCCGGCATATTTAAGGAAGGAATGATATCACTATTGTATTATATGAAGGCAATAGGAATTACACTTGGGCCCAATGCGCATTCATATGCCGAAAAAGACGATGGGCAGCGCGTGAACATTTCCGATCTCAGAGCGCGTGAGAGCATCCGAGATGGAAGAATGGCCCGCAGACAACTTCAGCTCGAGTTATTAGAAACTGCCGAAGCGGCGAAGGGTGTATTATATAGTCCTGGAATAGACGACTCTATGTAAGTTAATAAAAAAAATAAATTATCCTATGTAAAGTGCTTTTCAAACTTTAAACGCGTTTTTCTCAAAATGGTGTTTACAAAGTCGGTGACCAACATTACTCGAAAACGGCTAAACCGATTTATCTCAAATTTTAATACGAACTTCTTAAATATATTTTCTAGTAATTAATCGAAGATTTTTTCTCACCGACAAATATTTTTTTTTTTATAAACAATTGAAGGCCGAAATTTTGGTCAAAAATCGTTTTTTTTTTTGAGAAAATTGCCATTTTGTCAAAAAAAAATATTTTGCTTATTCCTTCTATTAATAACTATATTTAACATTACTTTAACGAAAACTGTTTGGTTTTTTAATTTCAGAGGATCCAGTTCAGAGATATAGTGGTCACCGCAAACCATCTTTTTTGAAAGGAGCTCCCGGAGATCAGCTGTAGCTCCTTTCCAAATAAATATTTTTACTAATTCTAAGTCTTAAAATACAGTTAAAAGATACCATAATATGTGTACAAATTTTTAGATCCATAAATTTAAAAGTTTTCTCAGAAAAAATTCTGGAAAATTCGCTTTTTTTTTTTCGCTCTTCTAACTGTATTTAACCCCTTAAAGTAAATCAACAAGATACATAAATAGTAATATGGCATAACAGATACTATGCAAGGCGAAAAAATGTTTTTTATACAAAAGAAAAGCCATGAATTAAAAAAATAAGTTATAAAAATTTAAGAATGGAACAAGTATATTACCTTAATGTTTTTTATACATGTCATTGAGTTCTTATTAATTTACAACACCTAATATAATCTGTAAATTATGATATCATAATTTTACCGCACCATTAAAACCCTCCATTTTTCACCACTAAACAAATTTGTATGTGACTTTCAGCTAAATTTAGGTTATGGTTTCTTCTAATAAAGGATCTGTGCATATCCTTAAATTTTATAATATTTTTTCTTGTATTAACAAAATCGTTTCCTTGAAACATGAAAAGCAAAGTTACGTGTCCCAAATTGCGAGCTTCAGCTAGTTTGAAAATAAATCTATGAAAACAAGTCATTAATTCTAGATAACGTTTTTGTTTTATATTGCAAGTGGAATAGTCTCTACAGATCGCGTGAAAAGAGACGTTCTTAGACAGATTTACAGCCCGCTAAAAGGCTTCCATTGAAAAAGACAATAAATTTGTTGTTTTTATTGTATTAGCATTTAAATACAAAATGCATTGTAAATTTATTACAAAGATTTTATTCAGCAATTAAACATGTATTTTTTCACAGTTATTAAATTGAAAACAGTAACATTATACTAAAATATAAACATGAAATAGAATATACAACAAGTTTCACATCTTGTTAAGACTTGGTATATTATTTGAAAAGAGCTTGCAAATATAATATTATTTCACTATTCCAAAACTGCAGAAATTCCTATTATGTTCGGAATAAAATATTTCGATCGCTGAAGTCGTTTTAAGTGATATAAATATGCAACAGAATAGTGAGGTATCACAAAATCGTCTCTCTTTTGGTGCAGTCATTGTACAATATTTCCGATGCACCTAGTCTGTAAGATTGGTTTACTTCGACGCTTTTAAATAGAAACTCCTATATAAATATGATATTTGTTTGAAATATTTAAACATCAAAGGCGTCAGTAGCCAATAAATAGCCTATTACAATTGTTAAGGTGCTTATTAAGTAAAGGTAACTTACGTAGAACAAAATTAATATTTATAAGTATCTGAGCTTTACTTATATTTCATTGGATCTTTCCCTATTTTTGTGAATATTTATAACTTGACAATAATGAGTACAAACGAATTGCGTTAGATAATGGAAATTAATTATAATACATAATCTATATCTATACTAATGAATAAAATTGAAGTGTCTGTTTGTAATATAATTATAACAACCATTTCTTAAATACATTTATATGAATGTACATACGATAACTACACTGAAAACACAATTTTTAATATTTTTCTCTGTCTGTTCGTCTGTCTGTATGTATTACATTACATTACTGTCTGTATTTATTACGGGTAATAATCTGAACCGCTCGAGCGATTTTGACAGGATTTTTTCTAGCAGATAGCTGAAGTTGCTCGAAATAACTTATTAATTTTTGGAAAATTGTTAGGATTCCCAGTAAATAAATTAAAACTCCTAAAATTGTGAATAAAATCCGATTCAATGCACAATTTTATAGACAGGTATTTGAATTTGTTAGCTTGCTTTCCTTTCTGTTAGTACAAAAAAGTAAAATAATTACCTGTACATAAATTAAAACCAAATACATTTCTAGAACAAACGATTCAACGGATACCACCGTCAAAATATTACTTTCCAATGATTATTTAAAAACTATATTACGCAGTGAAGAATATAGGAAACGCGGGCGGAGCCACGGATAAACAGCTAGTATTCAATGTAAACATATTGTAAATCCTTTGTGAGTGTAAAATACAACACAATTTCTTTTTTTTTTAAATAAAACTAGAATACTCTATTAATAATAACACATTGTTTACTCTCAGCTCTACGTGTAAATTGTTAATAATTTGGCAATTTATTCAATCTCCTAGTTTTTAATAGTCTTATCAAGGAAGTTTATATACGTCCTAAGTCACATTAATCTAATGCAAATGTCCACAAATATAAAACTTCCAATGTGTGGAACAATCTGTTACGGTGATGGCTTTTTGATGTTTTTATGATGTCTTGTCCACAACAACGGATGGGAATATTCCACAGTTCTATATTTTTATACCGAACGAATAATACTAAGGCTGTGTGCGCGCGACTGTGACCGCGTTTCATATATTCTTCACTGCGTTTTAATTTTTTTATAAGTAACATTAATAATTTTAGTACTAAGATAAAATTAAAATATTCCTCACAAATTCAAGCACTAGCCCGTAAAACTGTGCACTGAATCGGATTTTATTCAATTTTTTATGAGTAATTATTATTATCTACGCGGAACCATAATTATTTTCGAAAATTAAAACTACTACAATTTACGCGGAATAACTTCAGCTATCACTCAAAAATGTCCCGTCAAAATCCGTTCAGCCGTTCCAGAGATTACCCAGAACTAATAGACAGACAAAAATTAAAAAAAAAGTATTTTTGTTATAGGTATCTTGTAGGTATTTAGAAAAAAAATATTTTGACATTACTAACAAACACTTAAATTTTTTTTATTAGTATAGATAATTGTATCGAAAATTACAAACTTTCTTATAAAAACAAGATAACTGCGATGGCGTGGACAGTATACCTCAGAAGTATTAGCGAAATTTATAATTGTTATCTTACGCCGAAATAGGTGCGGCCGAGTTTATTGCTTAGTCGCGTGCTGCCACATAATATATCACAAATACCTTAGCTAAAACATCTTTGTCTGCTACTGTCTTTCTGTTTACTAATTTTTTTTTTCAATTTCTTGACCTATCTTTTTCTTTGCATCTACACAAATAAATAAAATCTAAGTGTATGTTTATAAGATCAAAATAGCAACTTTTTACTAAATACATACGAATGTATATACGGTACATGTACTAAAAGAACTGTTTAAAATTATTGTCTGTCTATTTTTCCGGGTAATCTCCGAAACGGCTATACCGATTTTGACAGGACTTTTCCTTAAAGATAGCTGAAGTTACACGGCGTAACTTAAGCTACTTTTATTTTTCGTAAATAATTAGGTATCCGCGTAAAAAAGTAATTAAAAAACATGTAAAAGAGTAATTTTGAATAAGATTCGATTCGGTGAACAATTATACTGGCAAGTGTTTAAATTTGTGAGAAATGTTTTTGCTTTCTGTTAATACAAGAAACATTTTGGGAAAAAAAAAAAAATTGTGACCATCAAAACATTATTTTCTATTGATTATTTAAATTGTGCAGAATAGAAAATATGATACGTGGGTGGACCCGCAGGCACACAGCTAGTTGACTCAGATTTGTTTACATTGTGTAGACTTAGAGCTTTAACCATAATCTCACTTGATATTAAGTAACAATTTGGTCCCTGATGGTACACAAATTAAACCTAAAGATACTGACTCTCAAGTTATGCTGCCGGTATACAACTACAGGCGCTTGACGACAGATTTTCAGATTTTGTGGTGGTAGCTACTAGTCAAGCGGGCATTTAAACATACCAACGATCCACAGTGTCTGAAGACCCATCTGTACAATCAATATGTCCTGCCCACAATGACGTTTGGTGTCGAGACGCTTACATTTGAGGCTGCGCACAAGATACAAGCGACACAGAAAACTATGGAACATGTCATGCTCGATATTAGATTACAAGAACGAGTAAGAAATATCAAGATTCACACTGAGGGCCGCGACGTTGGTAAGATAATCCCGAAACTGAAATGGGATTGGGCAGGACATATTGCTAGACAGAGCGATGGCAGATGGACGAATACGTTGACGGAATGGTGGACATGTGGCGATAAACGAGACATCGGGCGCCCACCAGCCCGTTGAGTGGAAGACGCTAGCTAGAGGAAGCAAGTGGTGTACAAGAAGAGAGGCTTATGCTCAGCAGTGGGCGATGATCAGCTGATGATGATGATGATGACCAAAGAGTACGATATCCTTACGTCCATCGACGCAGTAACCGACCACCCTAATACTCGACCCATCATAGCTTCCATTTCGATCGATAACAGTATTCTACAATCTCATCATACAATGACATTACTATGTCCTATACTAATTTGAATTTGAATGGCGTGTTGGAATTTATTATGTAAACTAATACATTCATAATTAGTTGATGCACACAAGTAATATAAAAAAATAGTAGATAAGCTAGATCCTTATGTTCACATAATCATGTAGCTAAGAATTTTATTTGATTAGTCCTTTAATAATCTCAAAACTATGCAGATATAGCTTTCAAGTTATGCCCATTCGAACTGAAAAAAAATATACAAATTTGATCTCATAATTATTGGCTTAATTAGTTTTTTATTTTTATTTTAGACATATATGAATTACATTAATAGTTAATATACAATAGGTTGTCAGTTGAACATCCTACGGCAAAGACTTTGTCACTAAACAACAGAAAAAGATATGTAGGTATGTAAAGTAATAGTGAAATAATCACAACTTCGAAAAGCACGAAACATCGATGTAAAGCATACATAATGTAGGTACTTATAGCTTTAACATATGAATATTCATAGGCCTTTACAAGTTGGAACAAATTGTTATGACGCAAACGACGCAATTATTTATTCAAGCGACAGAAATTTACTCGCCCTGTCTCGGTGATACATGCAAGTCGACCCGTGTCAGATATAACGGGCAGGTGCAATATTACTAACATTTTTAATATTACTCATACAATTTTTTATATTTTTTTTTTGCTGAAATGTATCTTATTAGATGACGAAATTTTTTTGACACTCTTATGTTATGAAAAACTAGACAGCTATTGGGGACTGGCGACAGATGGGAAAACTTTGGAAAACTGTTTTTTAATGTTCGAATTCCATAATTGGTTAATTGTAATTATTATAATAACCTAATGTTTGTCTGGTTTTTCTGTCTATTGGCGCTTTGAGCACTAATTATATACATTTTTTTAAACTTTATTCGTAATTAATCAAAGCATTCGATAGACTGCGTAGGTATAAATTGAGAAACGTTGAATTAATATTATGTAGCACACCAACTACCACATTGTTGTTGAATTAAATGAATAAATGCAAAATATTGTATTCTATATATTATATGTATAAATGTCACATATTTATATAAAAATTAAGTATATCTATATCTTATCACACCTATTTTATTTTATCTCTCATCTGTTTGTGTTATGAGCATTCAATAAAACAATTTGGTAAGATCTTTTCCCTCAAATTTTCAATAAATATGATCGAATTTTAAAAATACTAGGTGTACTAGCATAGCTAAATGGTCCAGTGACACTTCTCTAATATAAGACTTTTTTTGTCTATAATTTTCTGTTCTGTTTTAAAATCCAATCATTCAAAAACGTCAATTTTTTGTTGTCTTTATTAATGTGTCGAGTACCCATAAAAATAAGACAATAGGAAAACAATGGAAAGCTGGCGTAAACGCCAGGTAAGTGCTCATGGGGTTTTACTTATAATATTAATATTTTTCCATGTAACTGCCTCGATGGCGCAGTTGTATTATATACGACTGTCGTTCTGAGGTCCCGGGTTCGATCCCCGGGTCGGGTCAAGTGTTATTGGGTTTTTCTACTCAGTATCATCCTGGAATCTGGACTTTGTACCCGATATGGCGACAGGCTCACCCCCTGTCACATCTGGGACGGAACTAAGCTCGACGAAATGTGGGTGGTGTAGTTTCACTATTTCACCTCTGCCTAACCCTTCGGGGACAACAGAAGTGAGCTTTTTATGTATGTACGAGTATATGTATATCGTTATATATTGGCTAATTTAACAATAGTTTCTGTAATTTTTTTCAAATAATAAAACTATGATTTAAAAAAATATTAAAAATAAGCTTAGTAGTTTTCAAGCTACAAGGCATTTAACGTTGAAGAAACATCAAGAGATTCTCTTTTATATAATATTTAGCGACAAGTTTTTTTTTACACGATATAGAATAGACAGTGCTTTGACCACAATCTCATCTGGTGTTAAGTGACGACGGTAAACACGTGTAGCCTAGATACTGATTCTCAAGTGATTCTGCCGGAACACACCTATTGGTATTTGACGACATGATTTCGAACTTGAGGCTGGTTGCTAACCAGGCGGACATTGTTACAAAATGCCCTACCACTATGCTATGGTTTCCTCATGATGTTTTCCTTCACCGAAGTTTTAGGCTGTTTTTAAAGTTGGATAAGTGGGTTTGAACGTGCGTCCATTGACGCGTAATCCGGCCGCACTATCCACTGCATCATCATCACTTCTTAATGAAATGAGGCTCTGACAGGAAATTAATAACGACGTAATTTGTAAAGATATTATTACATATTGACATAAAATTTACACATCATAAAGTTAATTAATTTAAAACGAATTCTATAAAAATCTAGTTAAAAGTGAAATAAATGCTATTGAAAGAACAACGAAAAAACGTATTTAAGGTAAGGTAAAATCGTATTTAAATTTGACACTTTATAACTGTATTGACGATTTCACGTAATTACAATAAAATTGTCATATTATAAGGATAGTCTAAATAATAAAATTTTACAATAGGTACTCTGTTTTTATATTATTTGCTACCTGAACTGAATTCACAATGCAGGTTCACGAAACAAAAGCAAAACAGAATAGACACTGCCTGAGACAATAGAGAAATTTATTTAGTATTTAAAACCCTTTTATAAAACTCTAAAGTTATAATTTGTTTGGTTTTTTTATTTCGCTCTCAGGCATTGTTTCATTTATACACACTACTTTTTGACGTTCCATATGTAACTTACATCGAGGACTTAAATGATAAACATAAATTTCACATGCATACACACATATGTATATACATCACGCGCCAATAAAGCTAAATAAATGATACATACTGTACAACTTGCCTTTTTTTTACACGGTATAGGCTCAGTGCTTTGACCACAACCTCACCTGATGTTAAGTGACGATGTGGTCCAGTATGGTAAACACACAAATCCTAAAGGAACTGGTTCTCAAGTGATGCTGCCGGAACACACGTATTGGTATTTGGCGAGAGATTTTCAAACTCGAGGGTGGTAGCTACCTAGGCGGGCATTATTAGAAAATGCCCTACCGCCATTCCACCACCTTTTTAATTAATTGTTACTGTTGTACTTTTAACTTTATAGTGTATATGGTTACTATATGTTTATAGTGGGAAGACCATTAAAAGATGGACGGACTGTGTGAAAGATGAAATGCTTAGGAAAGGAGTGAATGCGGAGATGACAACAAGTATAGAGGAATGGAAGAGGAAGACATGTTGCGCCGACCCCAAATAAAAAATGGGAAAAGGGTAGGGAGATGATGATGATGATGAGTGTATATGGTTACTTATACTTGTATAATCGTATCATGGCCTTATGTTTTATTTAAGTTACATAAGTACGCTTTTTGGATTTCAAATAAATAAATATATTATATTTATTCACTACTATCGAATCTTAACTTTCTACTGGCTTAATAAACTATTAAGATTTTATGATCAAATTTGCTAATCTGTTTGACGAAATTTTGAATGAATGATTTAGTATTTAAATAAAAATTTAATTACCTAATTACTAATATGTATAACGATTAAATTTATATAATTAATTCGTGCACGAACTTTATTTTTATAGATTGTTATATTTTTGTTTTCAGCGTAACTTTCTACGTGCTTCCAGAACTTGGTAGTTCCGTAGTTTTTATTTGAAAATTCCTGGTTGAAAAGTTAATTAAAGCCGTAGACGGGTCAGTCCCAGTGAGGTTTCATTTATAGCATTGGCCATTTTCTACTCACTGGTGGGAAATCACAAGTACTTGATATATTATGTGTCGTTTTTTTTAATAGTTATTTCCTGACGGGACAACAATCGTTTTTTTTTTAACATTAATTTAAGTGTTTGCATTACCAACTTTAAAATTTGAATAATTAGTAAGAATGTCTTCTTAAGGATTTTTCTTTCCACTTTCTTGCATAAAAAATTGCTTTTCTCAAATTTTTCGAAAAATAAGGTTTCTTCTCGTGGTTGAATTCTAATATATAGTACACATAATATTTAGTAAACTGGAAGTGCTTATTAAAGTAATACTAATACGAAGTGTTGTTAGAATTTCAATAAATGTAAAAATAAATAACAATAAGATCCGTTCTTTCAAAGTCTATAGGTGTAATTAACACAGGTATCTATCTATTCAAGAGAAAATGAAGACACAACAAACATAAATAATTCTTCTTATCAGCGTAGTAAGTTAAGAACAACGTTGAATCCAATGAACTTAAATTTACACAATTTTCCTTTGTTCTCCACAAACTAGTGCCGCCGCGTCACAATATACTACTTCAAGAAAAGTTACACGTGCCTTATGTTATTTGGAGGTGACATTCGGGTTACTAACACTTCACCCTTGAATGTAGCGTCGAAACGCCCAAGTTATTATCTTGCTAATACTTTTTTTTATCAAAACTGACATAAACTTACTGCATTTTGGATTAAAAAATCATTATATACCCAACTTTATATTGATATACTATTTTTTGATATACAAATCTATCAATTTTGTGTACTCTTTTTTTGTTTATTTCATATTGAAACCAAATGTGAAGCGATGATGGCGCAGTGGGTAGTGCGGCCCGAATTCCACGTCAATCGACGCGGGTTCGATCCGACCTATCTAACTCTAAAATCGGCATGAGCTTTCGGTGAAGGAAAACATCGTTAGGAAACCATAGCATGGTGGTAGGGCATTTTTTTAATAATGCCCGCCTGGGTAACTACCACCCTCAAGTTTGAAAACCTGTCGCCAAATACCAACAGGTGTGTTTCGGCAGCATAACTTGAGAACCAGTACCTAGGTTTAGTTTGTTTACCATTCTGGACCACATCGTCATTTAACATTAGGTGTGATCGTGATCCAAGCACTGAACCTATATCGTGTGAAAATAAAACAAAAAATAAATGTCCGTTAAAATTGTAGTGCATAAAATTGTAAAGTGATACTGGCTCCAGTTTTGGACGGTTTTCAATTATATCTCATTCAATCATTTTTGATTTTATAAATAGAACAAGTGTAGAGACCACGTATTTTATCCACTATGATTTCCACTTTATTCTGATTTTAATTAAAAATCAATCAATTAATTAATTTTAGAATTATAATTAATTATTTACGTTTTAATATGATATAATATAATTATATTATAAAGATTCAATTCCAGTACCTTTATTGCGGTGGTAAAGTAAAATGTACCGTCCGAAATGTCCAGGGTGCGGCGCAGTTAATTTCACGGAGTATTTGTTTGTTTTAAAAAAATACCATCTGAATTGTACATATTAATAGTAGTTCTTAAAAATATGGAAGTATTTAATAGTAAAAAAAATTAGGGTTCGTATTGATTTTATTCTGAATTCTTCTTTACATATTGCGAACTTTTTAAAAATGTAACCGCAGGCGCCAGCAGCTGTGAAAGGCGATGAATTACCAACCTTTTAATTGTCCTATTGTTTTTATATTATACTAGTGATCCAACTCGGCTTCGCACGTGTACATCTCTAATTTAGAAATAACGTAAAATAAAATATGTTACTCGACGGTAGTGTAGCTTTGTATTGGGTAAAAAAAATTAAACTCATTTTAGTAGTTTTTGAGATCCTCCATAAGAAACAAAAAACAATTTTTTACCGCTTTTTAATGGTACTATATCAAGTATTAACTGCCTCGGTAGCGCAGTTGTATTACATACGACTGCCGTTCTGAGGTCTCGGGTTCGATCGCCAGGTCGGGTCAAGTGATATTGGGTTTTTTCTACTCAGTATCATCCCGGAGTTTGGAATTTGTGCCCGATATGGCGACAGGCTCGCCCCCTGTCACATCTGGGACGGAACTAAGCTCGGCGAAATGTGGGTGGTGTAGTTCGCTACTTCACCTCTGCCTAACCCTTCGGGGAAAACAGGCGTGAGCATATGTATGTATGTATGTATGTATATCAAGTATTTCAGCATCTTAGATTGTCGTAATATTGAAATGTAACTTTTTTTTTACACGGAATAGGCCGGTCCTTTGACCACTATCTCACCTGATGTTAAGTGACGATGTGGTCAAGTATGGTAAACACACTAAGCCTAGAGGTACTGGTTCTCAAGTGATGCTGTCGGAACACACTTATTGGTATTTGGCGACAGGTTTTTAAACTTGAGGGTAGTAGCTATCCAGGCGGGCATCATTAGAAAATGCCCTACCACCATGCTATGGATTCCTCACGATGTTTTCCTGCACCGAAAGCTCAGGCCGATTTTAGAATCGGATAGGTGGGGTTCGAACCCGCGTCGATTGACGCTGAATCCCGGCCGCATTACCCGCTGCACCATCATCGCTTCAAAGTATAAGTATAAGTTATTTAACTAGAACATATTATGTTTCCTTAACTTATAAGCTGCGCAAGGACATTGCCTCTCTAAGCGTATTTTACCGCTTGTATCATGGCGAGTATTCTGCGGAGCTCTTTGAGTTGATGCCCTCCTCTTCGTTCCATAACAGAACCATGCGGGCGGGACTTCTGTGTCACGGTTTCATTTCACCCATAACTTCTAGAACCAAAAGATTTGCTGACTCTTACTTCTGTCGCACTGTGAGGTTTTGGAACTGTCTACCTGTCAGCGTGTTCCCTCCTTCGTTTGATATTGGGTCCTTCAAAAGAGGCGTGAAGTACTTAAGCAGGCCAGCATGACAGCGGTGACTGGCAGTGAATTCTGTTCAGTGTCAGTCGCCGCTGTTTTGGTTCGTACTGTACTCAACATCAGGTCCAGTGCAGTCACTATACTGCGCAATATAAAAAAAAGCTCGTGAGCTTTTAATCCGAATTTATCAACTAAATATATTTAGTTTAAATTTTAATAACCATTATTACTTATAACTGATCCCCTTAACATATGTATAAATTAACTAGTATTATAATTACTTGAAAAAACTACCAACAAAGAGGCATTTCTACTATATTATATTCATAATGTATTTGTAACGTATATGCACAATCGGATATCGCGCGAATTTTCATCTCGATCCGGTCTTAAATCAAACCTCGGGCATAGTGGTGCTAGCCTATTACTATCGAAGTTTAAATTTATGTGTTACCTATCGCTACCTTTAAAAATCAATTTTCAAGTAGCTGCATTGCGGTTTCGGTTAAAGGAAATACCGTCATTAGCTTTACTCATATATCTTATTGGTGGACATTTACGCGCCACCTTGAAAGTTGTAGTAATACTTTTACTTGATACTTTGAAATGATGGTAGCTCATTGGATGTATGCCTGAATACCTTATCGATACGGGCATAGATTCGAATCCACATATTAAAAAAAAACCTGACATATAGCTTTAAGCATTATACGGTGAACCGTCGTCGCCATAAAAATGGTATTTGCATCAGCCAGAATAATGTCACTAAAAAGCAGATTTGAAAACGGCGAATATCTTATTTCATTATGAGCCGAAGCTTTCGATGAATGAAAACGTAATGAAGGTACCTTCCTTCATACCTTCATTATATCTTGCAGGATAGACGGCTAGTTTCAAAATGCGATCTTAATTTGTTTCTAAAATTTAGTGAAATCCAAGGTGTCAGTGTTCATTTAGCAATACCAATTTATTTTTAGTTTAACCTTTAACTAAAAGTTATTGAAACCGGCTGCTATTAGACAATGACGCCATAACATAGCATGTTGGTACGGCTTTTTTAATGTACCTTTAGTTTTAGTGTCAGACCAGATCGTCACTTTATATCAGGTTAGCACGAAAATTATATAATTATTATATGAATGATGGTGACGTCTCGAAATGACACTCTTCTCTGTGCATGTACTAATAAATCTTTTAACTGTGAGTTGTATAGTTCTATAAAAAACATATGACAAAATAACCAGATTGAGTATACTCGCCGGCTCTTCTCGATGACTGGGCTGGTTATCAAACCGGTGGTAGTATTTTCACATTAATAACAATCGGGACTATCAGGGTCTAAATTGAATAAAGTATTTTTAATTTTATTTAACATTATAGTTAAACCGCTTATACTATAGAAAAGAAATACTAAAAACAAAATAAAAAAATGCATGATCGTATTGTTAGCAAGTTAAAATGTTAATAATCTACGAAAACCCCAACGTTTATTTATATTTAGATACACCAAAGAACATTTGTAGAAAACTGCTAAGTGTTCGAGTGGAATCTTAGTATTTCGTTTAAAATAGGTCCCTGAAGGTTCCGAACGTCTGGGGTAAGCTTTGTTGTGCAAATAGCAACAAAGCCAGCAAACATTTCCTTTGGATAAGAAAATAAAGCTGTACACAACGTATAAATACTTTTAGAAGAATAATAATGTAAGTTTTCAATGACTTTTCTATTTAAAAAATGAAAAATGGTTTTATGAAGAATACTGAACTTGTGTTTTATGGAAGAGATTGTGCTTTTGAAGCGATGATGGCGCAGTGAATAGTGCAGTTGGTTACCGCGTCAATCGACGCGGGTTCGATCCCATCTATCCAACTATAAAATCAGCCTGAAATTTCGGTGAAGTAGACATCGTAAGGAAACCATAGAATGGTAGTAGGGCATTTTCTAATGATGCGTGCCTCGGTAGCTACCACCCTCAAGTTTGAAAATCTGTCGCCAAATACAAATAGGTATGTTCCGGCAGCATCACTTGAGAACCAGTACCTCTAGGCTTAGTGTGCTTACCATCCTGGACCACATCGTCACTTAACATCAGATCAGATTGTGGTTAAAGTACTGAGCCATGATACCATGTAAAAAAAAAACAAAAGAGTATTCATTGTTTTTATGATGAGATCAAGAATGTACTTTTTTAATTGTATAATCTAAATTAACGTTATAAACTTTATTTATGCATATACTATAACAATTTAAGGTTATATACAATAAACTATAAGTAGGTATAATATTTAAGAAAAAAAATCAATAGATAAAAACTTAGTCAAAAATCAAGCGTAACATTAAGAAACATTGTAATTAGTAAAATACGTTTATATTTTCCCAAACGAACTTTTACAGTTTTATTGCACACACATAAACAAATAGATAATAGTTTTACCGCAGTTTCATACGAATGTAAAGGCTAAAGGAATTCAGTGCGAGACCGAAGAGGGAGCCAGTACGTCTTCCTGAGTTCCGGAGTACAGATAAACCGCTTCCCCTTCCTGCCCTTTTGCCTAACATAGTGTAACGGATACACTACAAAAGGCGTACGCATAGAGCACACACCTAATATTTTTACCTAGTATTTTAACGTTCTAGTTTAGTACTCATGCATAGGTTTCTGAATTTAAAAAAATAAGTCATAGAAAGTTATTTGATGACATCAAAAGCGTCACTATTAAATGAAGCTTAACTAATATTCACTATTTTATATTTTACAACGTAGTTTACTAACAACTTACTATATCAACATACAAATAGTTATATTATGGTCTATTGGTAAGCTGATAGATAAGCTATTGCATTAAAATGAATGTTGTACGTGGGTGAGATTTTTAAAGGGATCATTATCAACTACCATTAGGCACTAAGCGTCATCATTTTCACCTACATGGCCACAATACATCACCTGTGAATTTGATTAAAAGATATCGTATAATCTATACGAATCAATAAAATTGAAGTGTCTGTTTGTAATGTTTAAATAACTATTTTTTTACTAAATATGTATAAATGTATATGTATACTACATATGTTTATACATGAATGTTTATACGATATATACACCAAAAATACGATTTTAAAATCTTTATCTGTCTGGTTGTTCCGGGTAATCGCTTGAAAGGCTGGACAGATTTTGACGGGAATTTTTTGGTAGACAGCTGAAATTACTTCGCGTAACTCAGGGTACTTTTGTTTTTCTAAAAATAATAATTAAGGTTCCGCGTAAAGAAATGAAAACTCATGAAATTTCGAATAAAATACGATTCAAGGGACAGCACCGTTGTAACATTAATTTCCAATGATTATAAACTATATTACGCAGTGAAGGATATATAAAACGGGGGCACACAGCTAGCTTAATTATAAGTTTGTTTACAATATACAATAGCATTTTTTTTTGTTAACAGATATTTTACTTACTAGCTTGACACAAACTTCGCTCTGTCACAATATTTATTATTCTATTTACAGGTGCCTAATCAATATTTCAGATGGTGCTCCGAAACCGCAATTTTTCCAATTTGAATCCCGTTAACAGATCTATTTGTCATTGCTCAAACGAATACATCAAAAAAGTTTAGACACGCCTAACATGCAGCCGCGCTAGTAATTTAATCTCGTATCACTTTGACGAAGCCTTGTGTAAAAACTGAACGGTACTCTGTTGAATTAAATGTAAACACTATATATGTGAAAAATAAATACTACGCATTTTTTATACATCGTCGTGAAACAGTGCACTACACTACGGATTTTTGGAAATGCAAGTCCTGTAAAACATATCTTCCTTAAAATTATTTAATACGCCATTTTCCAAAACAAATGTTATTGTGAATACATTGTTACTCAGAACATGCTACTCAAATAAGTTATGTTTTAATTTAATGTTATTGATATGTTTAATCACTCGCTTATCAGATTAAAATAAAACAAATTCATACTAAGAGTGATATTATTAAGAATAGATTGCAAAAGTAATTATTTATTATATAAATGGTTCTCTGCATGATTGTCATATTGTATTTCCGCAAAATTATTATATTTTAAATTACCCAGTTGTATTACGGTGCGACTAGCGTTCTGAGGGTCGGGCCAAGTGGTATTGGGTTTTTCTACTCAATATCATCCCCGAGCTTGGGATTTGTGCCCGATATGGCGACAGACTCGCCCCCTGTCACATCTGGGACGGAACTAAGCTCGGCGAAATGTGGGTGGTGTAGTTCGCTATTTCACCTCTGCCTAACCCTTAGGGGATAACAGGCGTGAGCTTATGTATGTTATGTTATTTTCTAATATAATGTTCATTTTTGAGATTTTTCTTTGTATATGTGTTTGATAACTTTTTTTTAACAATATTTATTATCAAATTAATAGGTACTCGTTTGGCATTATATGCTTTTGTACTATGTGGAAACTTTATTAGATTATGATAATTTATACATAATTTAGTTATAAGCGTAAAGGATTGTTTGTTTCCTAAATAAATAAATAACGAAATATCGCCTCTGTATTGTACATATCAGACTTGAACCTCATAAAGCCAGAGTTCGAATTTCTAGTAGTGCCAATTAAACTTACAGTAGGCTGAGAAAAAAAAATCATTGCAATTACGTCACTTTTGAACTGTGTTTGTGATAGATGATAGATAATCTTAATTAATAAACTAGACAAAAACTACAGCTCTCTATAATGATTCTGCTATAAGAATTACATCTTAAATCTAGCATTGTCCTAAAAAAATATTAAAAATAAACTATACATCATCTTTGTATATCATTCGTTTCTAATTTTACATTAATTCGAAAGCTATTAAACCAACGTAAATTTAAAATTTATATTGTTAACTGAAACATTCCTTAGCATAATTCATTGAAATAGTTGTCGTGGATACTACAAAAGCGAGCTTAATTACTACTCGCCCCTACCCTCTTCATTATTAGACCAATGAGTTAAGCGCCGAACTCGAAGCAATAACTAAAACTAAACACGTTTGTAACAAGTTGTTTGTTGTGTTATCAGCGCCGTGCCAAACGCTCCCACTCGTACACTCACCACAAACTTACACCCCGCTCCTAATGAAAACTTTGCCCTGAGGTGAACGCTGTCGAATTTTATACGAGAAACGTAATATATTTGAAACCGATATTGTAATGGTACGTATACACTTACTTAAAAGATGCCCGTTGAAGTAATAATTGCCCCTAACACTTGATGTTAAGAAGAGATACGCTCGAAAGTGCTCATAGGTTAAAGCTAAAAAACAGCTTTTAAGTGCAGCTGTTTGAAAACGACAATAGATTTTATAGAATAGTATTTTAACTAGGAAACAATTAGAGAGTAATTTAGCACGATATAAGCTATAGTATATTTTATACTAGCTGTTCTGGTGAACTACATGCCGCATTAGAATCAATAAACGTTGTGTTATTAGTTTAAATTAAATTTAGTTTTTCATCCAAGGGGTGAAGAAACTTCTCGAATACGAAACAAATGAAAAGAAATTTATCAATATTACACAATCTCTTCTCGAGATATCATCAAAAAGCCGTTCCATACAAACTGTACGAGAAAACAATTTTCTTCAGAACTTTTTTTCGTTAATTTTACTGTTGTTTGAATATAGTTGTTCTGCAATCCAACAAATGAAAAATCAATCCAGACGTTATAAATGGAGCAACTAACGATCCAACTTTGTAATGTACGGAAAGAACGCAAGCGCGCACGATTCTCCTCAGTCGGATATGTGTCGTGGGCGCAGGTTGCGGCGTGCTTTTGGGTGAACAGAGCTCTCACGTCATCGGGGAGTACGAAGCGGCGATCGTTTGCCGTTTGCACCTCTTTCGAGGTCTCCTCGATGCCGATCTTGAGATGCTCAATCAAGGCCTCGATTGCGAGGTTCGTGTCCGCAGACGTATCCAGTACATCTGGGATCCTATCGAGAGAGGGGGTGGACGGATGGTCCTTCAGGTAACGGCCGAGTTTGTAATAGTCCGCGACTCTTACAACTGGCGGGCTAGAATTTGAGTCATCCGTATGACCTAACAGTAAAATGACTGGGCGGTGGTCGGAGTCGAGTTCGTGTGCGACTTGAATAAGACGCACAGGAAGCGTGACTCCTTTCATCTAAGCGAAGTCTAGAAATGACGGGCGACAGTTCGCTTGGAAGTGGGTGGACTCTAGTGGCACGACGACCTCAAAATCGAGCTTCCGTACTAAGCGCATGAAAACCTTCCCGTTGGGAGTTTTGCACAAGCTGTTCCAGAATATGTGCCCGCAATTGAGATCACCGGCGATAATGACAGAGTCGCCTAAGGGGAAAAGCGTCTCTAGATCTGACCTTAAGGGTCGTTTGTTGGGGGTAAGGTATGCAGACACAAGTATGATTGACGGATGGCCAGTCATACCAAACCTGCACACTGAAACTTCTATACTGATGGCCTTCGGAGCTTCTAACGATGAGCAATAGAGTGGCCGTTTGTAATAAATAATACCCCCCCGCGTTTAATGTGCTTCACTGCTTTTAAAATAAATACCTAACCTAAAAAAAACAAATGAATATAGAAAGATGAGTTTTTATTATCGGGAAAAAATATAGATAAGGGTAAAAAAAGTGACGATGGAATCCGGAAAAGAAATGCCTCAAAGCAACCCCATTATTTTTAAATATGTATATATATGTATAATATAGATGTACAGTAAAATTTACGTTGTAGGTTTTTTATTCAACTTTTGAATACTCAAATTGCATTGTAATGTTTAATTCGCAGTGTTATCGCATTCAATCAATCTCAGAATTTATTAAATACGTTTGTACTAAATAAAGTATGTCGAATGCGTCGTTGGGTGGGTGTAAACGTGAAAGTAAATCAGTTGAAACAAATGTAGAACATCAGTCAGAGGGCCGGTGCGGTACCGCCGACGCCGCCGCCGTCCGTCGTTAGTGGTCGAGGCCTACTGCTATAAATCTCCACTCTACCTCGAGAGACGAGAACCGTGATCGCCTTTATATTTATTATTAAATCTACAGTGTTAAAAATAAATTTCAAAGTTATCTATATTTGAGGAAAACCACTCGGGAGGCTTTATAATCAATGACAAAATACATTTGTATGATTTTCGATAGCAAATAGAAAATGAATATTTGTATGAAAATAAATTAAATGTATGATTAAGTTAATGTTGAAGATGTGAATGTATATACTATTGGAATCGTCGATTTCCTAAAACGAAATTAAACCCGGACGGAGTCACGGACGCCACTAGTACAATATGAAATGCCAAATGTTTTAGTTATCAACTTAAATTAATTGAAAACACTTAAGTATTTTTATGAAAATCTAAGACATTTCAAATTATTCATTTTTATTCATTTATATCAACCAAAATTGTATCATGAAGGTCTTCACAAATTATTAACCGCAGTTAAAGTTCAAATTTTGCAATGATTCGGATATAATTTTAGTTCAAATAATTTAATTTTTCTTGTTTATTGTAAAAAAACATATCAAATACATACATTTGAAATGTTGTTTTTTTAACACAAAAGGGTAAAATAATCCACGATGAAAATAAAAAGCGAACACACACTTTGATCTCGAACAAAACAGACAAATGAATATGAGACCTGGAAATTACTCCGCAATATATCCCTCCCGGTGTGGGCTATGCTTGGACGATGCTATGCCATCCATTCTAATCTGTCGTACATAATTTAAATTTAATTTTATATATTAAGAAGATAACACAATAGTTGTAAATTTAATAAGGTTTATTCAAATAGATTTCGCATTGCAATCGAAATTTGACTATAATCAATATTAAAATTGGAAGAAAAAAAAACTGTTTCCAAATTTTTATTTTATAGTATAAAAGGTTAATAATAGCTGTGAAATAAAGAAATAAAAAAAGTTGGTTATAGATAAAAATAGCTGAAAAAAAATATACTACATAACTTCTTTTTATGTTTGCCTCTTTGTCTATATACTAACCTCATTATTTACTTATTATCCGTAAATATCATCAAGAATTTACTAATGACATAATAATCCATACATTTGGATGTTCAGTTCATCTATTTTTATACTAACTTTAAATTTACTTGAGCGATATTTTTGAATTTCTAATCAATTCTTCTTGAGATCATATATGTATGTATACTTGTAATTCTGCTGTTAAATATATTTATTACTCAAAAGAAAATTCCCATTTAAATGATGTCATAACTAGGTCAATATTATGTTTTATTTGTAGATAACTTTATAAATCACCTAATGTTCGACAGAATAAAGAATAATGCATGAACTTTTTCACTCATTTATAGGTGAATAAAGCATATATTAATCATAACGTACTATGTAATGACTGTATGAATGAAGAAGAGATCCCTCCCGCAAGCCGCAAATAACAGTGCCGGACTTTTAATTTCACCTGAGCTCTGAACGATTGCTCTTGCGGTTACTCCATGATCACATGCACTGATGCATGCTCTATTGTTTTGTTTATTTAGAAAAAAAAACAAGTTACTTTCATAATTGTATGTACCTATGTAACTTTATAAACTGATTTAGAATTGTGGTATATTGTTATGCTAAATTTCAACACAGCGTCATATAATTTAATTTCACAAATAAATATATTTCATTTACGGTTCCCTAACTACGAAATTATCGGAGGGTTTACAGAAATTGAACGAAATACACATGAAATATGTATTTATTTATTATGATACAACCGGTAAAAACTACGCGTTAAAAATTAGTATTCGGAAATACATATATGTATATATATTAAATAGGAGAGAATAAAACTAACGTTTTACGTAGTAACGTTGAAAATATTAAATGCATTTTTCATGGGTACGACGGCATACAAGAAAATGTAATTTAGACTGTCCAATATTTAAATATATTTCGAATCGAAATGGATATTGCAGAAGCGGGCCCCAGTAAAATCTGACAATGGGACATATGGCACTCACTAATCATACTTTGCTTTCTGTTTTATTTCGTATTTCCATTACCGTATTTCAAAAGGTATTGACGTATGAGGCACTTTTACGAGGTTTACGTTACGTTCAGTCAACCATAAATTTTACGATACTTTGTTCGGTGAATCTAAAGTTCAGTAAGTAAATATAAATACGTGGCAAAAAAACTTGAGCCCATTCAGAATTATAGGTAAATAAAGTTATTAATACTGGCTGTAAGTCTGGGAGGAAACTTACAGCACATTTGTTACATGAAAAATGTACATTTTTAGAATGTAGTATTTATTTAAACTCTAAAAATTACATTTGATATAGATAACGAAGACATTTGTGTTTCATTTATTTTGATTTAAAGTTATTTTTTAAATATTTTATTATGTTATACGTGTTAGTAGTAAATTCAAAAGCCATATATTCTGTAACAGTATTCGAGTTTATATAAATGATTAGAGACGTCAGTGATCAAATATAAAGCTTAACTTAGTTAATGTAAAGCAGAACTCTGCCTTAAAAGTAATAATAATAATACTTGTATAACTAATCGAATGTAAGCTGAATATTATAGAAATGCCTGTAAACTGTCACATCTGTACCTTACTGATCGATAACAGGGTTATTATACCCTCCTCGTACGGACAACATCCTTGAAAATGGTTCTTTAATAACTTTATACGGCTCTCTCTATTCCATGAATTGGCTATTATAACTTAAAGCGTACAGTGCTCTGTTGATTTTTAAGCTAAATTCCAATACTTACTAAAACACTTGTCATAGTTTAGAACCAATTTATGTTAGTAATTGTCAAGTATTTAGTTTGATTTGCCAATTAAGAAATTATGTAATGATTGGTTTTCAAATAATTTATTTTGTAATTTTTATTATATTATTATTATTTATATTATATATCTTCTTTTTATTTATTTACTTAATTCATTAAGAAAATCCGAAGGTTATCTATTAATTTATTCATGTCAACTGTCAGTATATCTTACGCGTGCGCTCTGCTAATTTAATATGAGTTTTAATGGATGAAATTTGGAACTTCGAGAAATATTAAAAGCCTTAAGAAAAAGAAAAGGAGAATGTCATCATCAAAATTTCAAATGCAAATATAATACAATAGATATAACACAGTGCAATGGGGGAGGATGTAAGATAAAGGATGACAAAACGAACTTTAATCCAAATTTACATTATTATATAAAGTAATGTAATCAGACAAAATATGGGTGATGAAAAACAAGTGACACTCAACGGGCAATTTGAATATAATAAGTTGATGGAAAATAGAAGATCCGGCAACATTATTACATTATACCGTGCAGACTTTTGGATGAGGTAAGCGAAGATCATAGCCGATCAGAAAATTACTTTGACCGATACAGGTGTAATGTTCAACAAATTCTGGTTTAAGTACTGCAGTGCTATGTAGGACGAGTTTCTTTGCCGGCCAGGTTTATTATTTTTTTATACATATTTTATGTTAGGGAGAACCTTCGGTTTTTATATACATTATATTACTTTTATATAATCAACACTTTATTTCATTTATTCCTTAGTCAAAATTTAATTAATTGTTCTCGCGAACTATGTTCCTATATGAAAACTCATTTATTGGATTTAATTATAATGTTTACTATAACGTAAAAGAAAATGTTTACACTTATTGTAATATAATAAATAATTTAATAACGAATTATTAAAAAAAATCTATAATTCAAATCAAGCGGGTTCATCAATAAATAATCCCAACTAAATGATAATTAATTCGTCCGTGTATTAGCCACGGTAGGTCGGGTAGTTTGCCAAAAGGTAACCAATGTAAACAAGGCGTAATCTAATGTAATAAATAATGTATGGAAGCTAAACATGGAAGTTATCCATACCATACGGCATACGGGAGAACGGGAGAGGGTTCGGAGTGAATTTTCCTGATCTTGCGGTTTTTGATGCTTGCTTGTTATTATTAGTTTATCAACCCTCCGACCGCATTGTACACGAAATTTACGAATACTTGCTCTAGGTTATATGAACCGAGTGTTTGCATTTTGTGTCATAATATTACAAACTGTGTCAAATCTTTAACCAGATAAACGATAAATAGATAATAATTGTATTCTTGTAGAACTCCATCACGTGGTTTCAATATTATTCATAGATTTGATATCAATCTTTAATATGAAAATTTTCATTAAATATGTAAAATTTCGAGCTTATAGAAAATTATTTAATTTTTTATATTTAAAACTTATCAGCTTACATTCGGTTACGATAAATATTGACATGAATAAAGTAATTTTGTACAAAGTAATTACGCAAATTATATCCATGCACAATATCTATATGTTTTTCTAAACATTCTGTTATATGAACTTAAAAAAAAATTAGCAAAATACAAAATCGGTATACGTATTATTTAATAGTAATCAATATCCAATAAAGTAAACCGTTCATAACATTCGAAACTCCAATCAACACATATCTAGAATAACCAATAGCTGTCGATATCGCTTCACCATCTCAATTCTTATAAGAACGATACTCAATTCTTATACGAGAAGATACGGGTGTGGTACTATTCTTAGCCGGCACCACACAGTTCACATTAAAATATTAACTGTAATTTAATTTTACTCTTGTAATCTATATAATTTGAAGCGATAGTGGCTCAGTACGACGGTAGTGTGGTCGATTCCACATCAATGAAGATAATATCGAATCCACTTTCTATTAAGCCTAAGTACTACTATTGTAAGCCGGCACCGCACGGCATCAACTCAAAACTCATAGTAAAATACTAAAATTAAATTAGTCTCTTAAAGCAACGGTGATAAAATAATTACTTTAAAATTAAAACTACTTTTGCTGTAATTTTTTGGTTGTATGTTATGTATTGTTATACGTTAGTATGTAAGAAACAATAATCATTGGAGCATGCACACATGTTCTGTAGGGAATATCTTGAACCAGTAGCCGCAGACTCGAGATGATATTGTGCGCCCCACATCTCCATCCCCCGCGAAACAATATTGTGAGCACAGAAACATGAATATATTCACAACAGACAATAAAACGGATTCAACAATATTAAACATATAAAAGTTCATGTAAGTGGGTAGGTATAGCAGATTGTTTTGGAATACTCGACAATCTAATTTACATTGATCTAGTATGAATTTAAGATGTTAATATTATTAAAACAGTTTACATTTTACCTTTAATTTTTTTAGATAAATTATTTTCACACTTTCTAATTAACGTTTCTTGATTTTCTATATTAAATGAGTTTATAATACAGACTTCTTGAAGTGGAAACTTTTTTAGCTGCGTTGAGCGATTCTCGGTAGGGAACAAAACTTTAAAGATTCGCGTTACCAATTCTGTGAGGTCACACGTCAACTTGCTACGGTATGCCAAGTAAAAGACGGCGTTAAGTGGTGGGCACTCAGAGATAAAATAACAAAATGTATACTTACGCAGCGTGTCGTATGTTTAGATTATGAACAAACTATATGAAAATGTACATAATTATTGCTCAGCGCCAATAGATGTTAGGTTATGTGAATAATTTCATTTATGAAATTTAAACAAAAAAAAAAAACAGTTTTTTTTCCAAAATGTAGAGTTTTCACTTCTATCAGCAGTCCTGATAGCTGTCTAACTTTTTTTCATATAGATGCTATAGCAATAGATGTTTATTAACAGACATTAATGTGAAACTAGTGTTTTCTCATTAACTGCAGCTAAACGGTTGTCACGTCGCGTCGTGCCTCTCTGGGACGCGCGATCCCTCGTAATTTGTTTATTCGTAACGACTTCACTATAGCTTTTCTCTACATCTTCGTATTTCGTTTGAGCTTAAAAACGATAACTAGCATTTAATTTACATCGGCTTAAAATAGTATAATATTAGTTTATTTTAGTAAAGACAAAATAAAAAAATGTGATATGTAGTTTTCGAAGTACCAGCTTGGTCCACTTGGTTCGGCTAAAATACGAGCGATAAAAATTGTTGATGATTCTAAACTCGTAAGCGGTATCGAACCTTTAAGTGTTTCGCCTCCTTTATTTGTTTTCTGAAGAATTGTGTGATATAACGCCGACCTCTATTTTCTGTCACCGTACGGCTCGCTTTGATCAGGATTCTCATGATTTGGACCCTTAATTGTCACTAATTGTGGAGATCTAAAAGAGTTTCCTCCCGCGAACAATTCCGTTGCGGTTTTTTTATCCGGTACTTTTAACAAACCCGTAAACTTTTTGAGATTATAGGAGTCTCTTGTTGTTCTATTACAGGTAAACAGGTGAATAAAATATAGTTGACAGATTAAGCCAATACAGCTTAAAGACATACTTACAAAAGACGTAATATTGTTACAACGTCGACGTATATTTCCGCTTGATGCATTTTTGATGTTTTTCTGATGTGGGTCTATCGGCCCTTTCTATCTAAATGTGATGAATATTCAACGTTGAGCTTAATAGAGATACGTCGCCTTATTCTGTTGCAGTATTTCATTTTTAATTGTTATTGATTTTTTAGATTAAAAAATCTATAAAAAATTACTTAAAAAATATAATTATAATTTCATTGATAATAATTTATAACTAAGTTTAATAACAATAGAAGTGGTAGGTAACTTATAAAAAAATATAATTAATTATTTAGCACACCAACAGAGTAAAATTATAATACACATTAAGATAATGTAGTATCTACTAGCGAGCACAAATGCTATACATGAAAGACATAAATATTTTTATACATTTTAAAGTACAAATATTATTGTTCGAATTGAAAGGCACGATTTAATAAAAAAAAAAACAAAATGTAATAAGTGATTCAGAAAAACAAAGAAAAGAAAAATTAAATAATACGCAGTAAACATAAAAAAGCAAAACCTTATAAATGAGCTCACACTAAAATCCATACTTTGATATTATTTTTGCGTAGTCACAAGCGTCCAAAGGCCTCTCAAATAAAGAACCTTCTGTGCATAGATAAAGAGCGATGAACAGTCGTTGACTAAAATTGAATTTTCTAACGATAACTTCAGCACCAAATAAATAATGTGTCGTCAAAAGATGAAGATAATGTTAGCATCTTTTTCTTTATATTTTCAAATTAGTATCTGTACTATGTTGTTTACGTACCTTTAAAAAATGTATTTGCATTTAATAAAAATATTTGGAAAAATAAATAATTATTGGTTTATTATTATTTTTTTTCAAATTGTCAATAATGATTTTGTTCGAATTTCGAACACTTGTAATAATATATAGATAAAGATATAGATATGTTATAGATAAAGGTCGGTGAAGTTTATTGGTTTATACATCAGAAATGGAGAGCAACAGACGATGCATCCGAGAGAGAGTCGCATCACTAGCCAACACGCCGAATCAAGAGCTGAGTCAACCACCGAGCGCTCTCTATTTATTCAGCGCAAGTCTGAAAGGGTCATTCCGCTTCAGTATAGGATCTTTATTAATTAACTAATCGTTAATTCCATAGTAATGGATAAAAAAAATCTTTCTTCGATACAATTGTTATTATTACATTTTTGCTTTTTAGGCAACTTAAATTTTTTAGATCGTATTTAAATATTTTTGACTATACGATAAAAATTACTTTTAAGCAAGTAACAGTAAATTTATATTAAATTAGCTGTCTGACCGCGGCTGCACCCGAGTTTTATATCTTCTTCACTGCGTTTTAATTTTTTATTCATTCATTCAACTACATGACCTAGCATTTATTCATAAAATCATTAACGAAAGTATTGAGAGCCCTATTATTTTAGAAATGGTACAATTTAATATTCCT
The DNA here is from genome assembly GCA_014132275.2 of Samia ricini. Taxonomy (NCBI): domain Eukaryota; kingdom Metazoa; phylum Arthropoda; class Insecta; order Lepidoptera; family Saturniidae; genus Samia; species Samia ricini. The sequence goes on along the minus strand of AP028159.1, from coordinate 23,107,072 downwards.
CATAAATACCCAAGACATAAAATGACCAACATTTTTTTCCAACCTATATGTAAAACTAATCTTGGACTTAGCTCCCCTGTAGTGAGAACGTGTAGAACATATAATGAGCTCAATACCACGGTAGATAACTTGGATATATTTGCGAAAAATTTTACAATTTATATAACCGACTGTAAATATTATTTCCATACAAATTAACAAAGCTATTATTGTACTTAATTATAAATTAGTTATAAGATGTCTATCAAAGCTGTGAGCGCCTGTAATGGGTATGCATATCATAATTAGAATCATATGATTAAGTGGCTAATGTATAACATGTGTACTGTTGGTGCTGCCTTTTTTTTATAATAAATAAACCGAAAGACGTCCACTGCTGGACATAGGTTTCCCCTAAAGATCTCTACGACGATCCGCCTTGCGCCACCCGCATCCAGCAGACTCCCGCGACCTTCAACAGGTCGTTGGTCCACCTTGTGGGGGGCCTACTCACACTGCATCTTCCAGTACGCGGCAGCCATTCGAGAACCCGTTGGCCTCATCCGGTATCGATTCTAGGAGCAATGTGGCCAGCACATTGCCACTTCAGTTTGGAAATTCTTTGGGCAATGTCGGTTACTTTGGTTCTTCTACAGATCTCCTCATTTCTGATTCGATCACGCAGCGACACTCCAAGCATAGCAGCCTCCATTGCCCTTTGGGTAACTTTGAGCTTCCTAATTAGGCCTATTGTAAGTGACCACGTCTCAGTGCCATAAGTCATCACTGGCAATTCACACTGGTTGGAAACTTTTATCTTGAGACACTGCGCTATCTTGGACGAGAATATTCTGCGTAGCTTCCCAAACGCGGCCCAGCTGAGTGGGATTTGACGATTAACCTCTTTTCCAAGTTGGGCCTACCTAACTGGACAGTTTGTCCCAGGTACATATAACTGTCAACAACGTCGAGCGTAGTCACCGATTTTTTTTAGAAGTTGGCACAACATGGACATTAGACATGATTTTTGTCTTGCCCATGTTCATTTTAAGACCAACTCGTTCGAAGGCTCTACTAAGGTTATCCGAGCATCGTACTTAGGTCTTCTGCGGTCCCAAACATAACCACTATAACATCGGCAAATCGGTGTTATGTACTCGCTGTTTATGTTAATGCCAAGTCCTTTCCAATCATGAACCTTGAAGATATCCTCGATCGCGGTGGTAAATAGTTTCAGGGAAATAACATCTCCCTGTTTAACGCAACGCCGCAAAAAGATATAGGTTTCGAGATCTGATTCTGTAATCGGACTGACATGGTGGCGTTTTCGTACAAATCCTTCAACGATTTGATATATCGATAGTCTACTTGGCACCGCTAGAGAAACTGTAGTACAACCCAGTCCACAAACGCTAAACATTATTTTATACGGAATCCTAATTAGTTTCCTAAGAATTTAATACATTTTAATGACATGGATAACTAATTAGTTTGATTGGAAGTCCTTATCGAATCTAAAACTGGCACATTCGGACGAAAGATGGTGATGGACGAAAGGGAGACAACACTGTAAAATGTCCTGTCACAAAAAAAATACTTTGTTTAATAAGTTTAATTAAGTCAAATAATTTAATAAACTTAATTAAACATTAATTTCTAATTAATCTTTCAGAAATCCTCATTGTAAATTAAAATTTTAATAATAAATTTTCATATTGTTAAATTAATGTTAAATATCGTAATATTAAATATTACGATTCGAAATAACATATTGTTTCAACTAACTAACAGGTCATATTGATTCTTGAAATATACTAACTAATTTATTATTATAGACAGTGTGGAGTTACCTTGAAGATAAAATGTTGTCTTGGTGTATAACTAGAGTAATCAGAGATCTTGTAAACAAATGGTTGTAGTTAACCAAGCACCGCAGAGGGCAGTATTTACGATTTATGAGCGAAGATCTGGGGTCCGCGGGTAGAGAATCGAGCTGTGGCATAGGTTTTTCTTATAAATAGGTATACTTTACTATTATCAAACGAATGTTGTATTGTGTGAAACGGTAAATAATTTTACCTATTATTTTGTAATAAATAATAACTGTCGTTCTATAAAACAACGTGTATTAACAACATACTTCTATTTGTAAAAAGCATACTTATAATAAAAGTGATATCTTAGTTTATAGTTTTGTAATTTAAAAAAAAAGTAGAGATGAATAATGTGTGTATATTAAAATATACTTGTGTTCGAAATTCGAACATAATCATTATTGAAAATTTAATAAAAATAATGTAAAATATTTATCCTTAACGATAACGTCAAAACATGTGAAACAAAATTTAAACAGAAAACATATTCACAGTGGCGTAGCTATATCCAGTAAAAATCGTCACGTTGTAATTTGATTTTAATAAATCACTGAAGTGATCACTAAAGCGTATAAATATTTAGTTGTGTCTAACTTTAATTATATTTATAATTTTTACTGAATTTCGTTACAAATTTTAAGAATCCTCTGAGCTTGCGGCTTCGTGGGCCGGACCCGTTTGGTTCGGGGCTCGTGGCATTTTGCCAGCTCTCGCATCCTATAGTTACGCCACTACATATTGACAAACAGAGTGAAATAAGGTACTGAACTGTTTTTATTTGCATATTTACGTAATCCTAAGGAATATGCGGGGTTTCAGATTTAGCGAGATATCCTTTTTTACGTGGAGCATAAAACCTCCACGAGTTACTGTCTAGCCACCTTAACAAGATATACCTACTAAGAAATATCAAATTAAATAGTTAAATAATCAAGTTATTGAATTCTAGGCACACAAGTCCTCTATGAATTGAACGGCGTATTCGATTACATGTGACAGTCACAGTGATCGTTGAATGACCAAACATCAATGATCAAACGGTTTCCAATCTCTCATTGGAGACAGGAGTGTATTGTAAAATATGTTTGAACGTAAAATACATTCAGAACACATTATATAAATTGAAACTAGCAAGTTAAAAGCCAACTAATTAAGCCTGCGTAGATATCCCCACTGCACGGTACGAGTCAATTACTTGATGCAGTCATTATATTCTCCGAGGATGTCTGCCCGGCGTTACCCTTTTAAATTAAGTAAAAACGTATATAATTTGCTTGTTACATTTTACAAAAATAATTTCACTGAAATATAGTTTTTAAAAATTAGCTAAAAAAACTACTTCTTTTATCCTCTTACTGATTATAATTGATTTCTAGATGGAATAATGGACAAATATTTAATTTAATTATTTAATGTTTTACCTTTTTTGCTCTTGTTATATACTACAACCACAATATTGATCGCACCTTATTAATGATTTCGAGGATTAACTAATAAATGCGTATAGTAGGTATAAATGCACTTTTATATACATATATATGAACACACACATGTATATACAAATGCATATTGTTCTAGCAAAAGCATTTATCAACGCTGAAAATATATTAACGGAATTAATTGTAACTCTTGGTTTTTATATTAAGGACCCACTAGAGCTGCCAAGTGGAGTGAGTATCAAAGTTAGAATAATTCAATACGTCGTGGTATCTAGTTGTGATTAAAGCCATTCTAAAAGATCTTCCTCAGTAGTAGGACATTTACAGGTATTATTATGAAAAATGTTCATAATATAATAATATTTTTAATTTACTTGTGTGTTCAACTACTGATATTACAAAATCTACTTATCCTAATAAATAAAATTGAAGCGTCTGTTTGTAATGTCAAATAAACAATTTTTAATAGATACATATGTATGTATATACGATACCTATAGCAAAAATACAATTATTAATTTTTTGCCGGTCTGTCTGTTCCGGGTAATCTCCGTAACGGCTGACCGATTTTGACGCGACTTTTTTATTATATAGCTGCAGACACTCCGCGTAACTTCGAGTACTTTTGATTTTCGAAAATAATTCAGGTTCTGCGTAAAATAATTAAAACGCAGTGAAGAACATATGAAACGCGGGCGCAGCCGCGGGCACACAACTAGTTCGTAACAAAATACGTAGTGTCCATGTTTACAAAGCTAATAATATAATAATTATGAACGTAATTATTAAATTGCGTTTATTATAAAGTGAAACAATTAAATGCTGGCTTATGTTCACCAATGTTTCGTTCTATAGGCAATCGACATGAGCGGTAGAGCCTTTAGCAAATACAATAGCGATTGCAATGATTCTTGAACGATACCAATAGGACCGCGAACCGAGAGATGAGAAACGGGCAAATAATATCATATATATTTATCTATTTATATATGTTTATTTATCTATCGGATCATAACTGCTCCCTCCAATAGGGTTTAAAAATAAACGATAAATATACGAAATGATATATTCAATACGATTCTTTTTATAATAAAATTTAACACTGCCGGTAGATTCAAGCAATTTCGTATGAGGATAATGCTCACGTTTACGTAACACGATATTACAATATAATATATTCGCGTACGAAATCACCTGAAGCAATTCCCACATATTCTTAAAACAGCTTTATCCTCAGGATTTGGACGGTATGTGGTTTAAAGTCCTTTAGTGGTAAAATATGCTTAGGGAACATAAAGAAACACATTTTTCATACAACGAATGTTCTAGAGTACATACTATACATTATTTATCTATATTACTTACTAATAAATAAAATTTAAGTGTCTGTTTGTGAAATCAAAATATCAATTTTTTACTAAATACGTATGAATGTATGCGATACGCATACTAAAAATATGTTTTTAAAATTTTTGTCTGTCTGTCTGTTTATTCCGGGTAATCTCCAGAACGGCTGGACCGATTTTGACGGTACTTTCTTTGGTAGATAGCTGAAGTTACTACGCGTAACTTTCTTTTCGAAAATAATTAGGGTTCTGCGTAAATAAATTAAAACTCATAAATCGAATTTATGATAAGCATTTCTATTTTATCTTAGTACTTATAAATTTATTAGGAAAATAATTTAGGGTTCCGTATAAAATAATTAAAACGCAGTGAAGAACATATGAAACGCGAGCGCAGCCGCGGACATACAGCTAGTTGCAAATATATGAGTTAAGACTATTATGCAGATGGAATACTACTTCATTGTAGTTCAGTTTTGTGTCAAGTTCTATATTAATCCTAAAGCTATTATGGTAACAGTTTAATGGCTGAAATACGCGTTGCGTAACATTGTTTTACCCCTTCAGAATGGTCGCGTAGAGAATTTTTTCTAACGTATTTTATTAAATATTTTATTTTTCTCCAAAATTCAAATTTCATAACCACTTGAAGATTTTTTACCCTTACAAAATTTCTTGCTTGCTTTATAGGATGGTGAATAATTTTAAATATTTTCTTTTTAAACTCCAAATGTAAAGCAAAAACATATTTATCAACAGACGTGATAGTTTTTCTCATCACTCCAGTAAAGTAAGTAACAAAAAATACCGCACTTTGGATGGCTTCATTATACTTCGGTCTCATGCATGTATAGAACAATGGCGGATAAAGCAAAAATGTGTTAAGGACAGGGCCAAGTCAGGAAAACGACGCTATTAAATGTATGAATGAATGAAATTAGCATTAGAAATTATTAGGACAAAAAAAAATTTGTAATCTCTTGCTTTGAAAAACGAGACTTCACAAATATTAATAAATATTATTAACGCGAATAAAACAATAACATAGGTACGAGTATATTAGCGACTTTCCGGTACTTTACGCCACATCATTGCGATTTTCGAGTAAAAATTGTCACTTGGTGGTGGTTATGTAACCTTTTACTAGGGGAGGGCGGGTAAAAACAAAAACGTTACGACGCGTAACATGAGGGGAGGGGGGAAGGGGATGTCAAAAATCTCCAAAAATTGCGATACGTATTTCTTGAACACTCTATAATGTACAAAAATTGAGCGTATTTGACCAAAAACTTCGTCGTTTTCTTTATTCGTTTGATTAGTTTTGATGCAGAAAAGTGGTAGATATAAGTAGGTGGGCACATCATAGTATCATTATAGCGGAACATGATGAAGTACGTACTGATTGAGCTCTATATCGCCCACTCTTAGGAAAAGATCGTCTTCATTTCCGCACATCGATCATGTGAGTGACAGGAAAAGGGTCCTCTAATTCAAATAGTATCGCAAAGATATTCATTATGTAACGATGTAATTTGTATACTTAAGCGTATTTATTATATTTGTTTAGGTACAACTGACAAATGTAAATGCAAATCCTTACTAATATACAATTTTAAATGCGAAAGTAACTCTGTCTGTCTGTCGCGCTTTCAAGCCAAAACTACTGAACCGATTAAATGAGATTTGGTACACAGATAGTCTAGAGCTTGAGAAAGGACATAGGTTACTTTTTAATGCGAAAAAAGGGTTGTAAGGTAGATGAAAAGTTGTATGGAGTATCGTCATTTTTAGACCTAGAAGTTTTAAAATTATTTTGCAGGCTGTTGATTCGATATTAATAAATATGACATTCAAAGTTTGTAAATGTTTACCCTCAAGGGTGGAAAAGAACAATAGAGAATAAGGGATGAGAGTTTGTATGGAAATATGTAAGGTTTATGTGAAAGTTTCATAAGTTTGCGACAAGAAATAAAATATTAGAGCTATTCTGATGTAACATTTACAGAAGCATTACAAAATGTGAAACTGAAGTTAACGCGAATAAGAAACTTGCCAAGCACCGCACCGTACACAATGAGCATTGTGTAGCCACGCTGGGAACTTTGGTGGCGGCATGGTGCGAATACTGATGGCAAAAGATGGAAAAAAACAATAAACGTAATTTATAAAAATGTACTTAAATGAACTCATATTAATACTTTATACCTTATGTACTTATATACCTAAATAATTTGTGTAACACTGCAAATAGCTCATTAAAGTATTTATTTGTACGTGTTTTATTTGTAAAATAATTAAAAATACTACCCAAAGACGAAGTCACGGGCACAGCTGGATATAAATAAAATTACAATTAAAATTTTAGTTATTATGATTATTTTATTTTACATATTACTGGATAACCTTTAAAGCTAGCTAAAATCATTTTATCTTAAATTAATTGACTTTCTATTGTATATATATAAAACTATTTTACAGAGCAAAAGCCATTTTGGATTAAAAGGGCGAAAAATAAATTGACATTGTGAATTTTCTGGAGTGCGGCCCGGTCTGTTTCAATTTCACGGGGCGTTTGTTGGGCGACAAAGATGCTCAAAGGTGTCATTACACAATGAGAAACCCCGAACTTATGAGATAAGACGGCAATATTTACTTTTATAGAGCGAATAAATCAAGGCAATTGACCTGGTCATACACAAAACAAAATTTAATTAAATTAGAGCTCTAGCATTGAATAAATTTTTTCAGAGAAACAATATCCGTAACCAGTTTTCCAAAAGTTACACTGTTATTTAGCTTCATCATCATCATCATGTCAACCGATCTATGTTTGGACTGGAGAGCCCTACGTTTGAGGGATGACCTGATGATTTATTTTTAACATGGTTATTTAGTGGACAGTTTGAAAAAAAAAAACCTAAACATATATTTATTGACAATTACAATTTATAAGATAAAATTAAATTTGAAAGATTTTTTTTTTGTAACTTTTTCTTTATATCATAAATTTATAAGTTCTAATTATTAAAAATCATTAATACTATAAGTTTATTTTTATTAAGTTACTATATTTTTCTTTACAATATTTTATTTAACAAAACGAATTCTTTATCCGTTTCTAAAAAAAAACTATAAACATAACTTTAGCACAATTTTGGCCGGTATCCACGTCTTAAAGTGTAAAAGTATGTGAAAATATTGGCGTCGAGCAGCAATAGGGTACACAATTCCACTTCTTCATCCGATGCCAGTGTCTGAGTGCAAAGACGTGTCGGGATGCCGGACGGGCGCCGGCCTCCGTGAAAATTCAGCACCCGGCGGAAAATATGGCCGCTGATGGAACCTTAATGTTTCCGACTTGGCCCCACACTTGCGGTCAGCCGGCTACTTCGATGTTGTCTATAAAAGCTCTGTTCTAATAAACACGTAACGACAGTTCCGACACGTTCGTTTAGTTTCTTATCAAAGTTTTTCTGTGTCATATTTTGTCAATATTTCTTTATTCGTAAAATGTTAAAAAGCATATAAAACATGACAATTAGTAACTATTATTGTATACAATATACTGAAGCTTTTAAATATGAACTATGTTAATAAGTGCTCGTTTTTTAAAAAATAAAAAAGCGCTGTAGACACACGAACAGTACACGTGTCAAAGTCAAATTTCTTTGGCAATCTTTAGTTTAAAACTGTAAAACAAATTATTAATGAGGGATAAATATCACAGAACAAGAAAGAGATTCACGTGAAAGCTCACAAGTATTTGGACGTGAACAACAAAATCATGAGAAACAGCTAGCGTATAGTAGATGGTTTTATTCCATATATATTAATATTAGAAGCAATGATGACGCAGTTGGCAGTGCTGCCGGATTCCGCGTCACTGGATGGGAGTTCGACTATATCATAGTTGTAGGGCATTTTCAAAAAATGTCTGCTTGGGTAGCTACCACCCTTAAGTTTGAAAACCTGTATCTGTACCTCTAGGCTTAGTGTGTTTACCATCCTGGAGAACATTGACATCAGGTGAGATTACGGTCAAAGAACTTAGCCTGTATAGTGTAAAAAAAAGAAAATAAGTTCTGAAAAAACAATACATTAAAGATGTGATCGGAGCGTTTATTCGTTAACTCATTAGTGACCGTACGTACGTACAGACGGACAGACCGACGCAACGCGACGGGTACGTTGATTGACACTACGGAAATGATTCCAACCCACACCACGCCACGTTATCTCTCTCTCAAAAAGCAATACTAACTCATTTGCTGACTCTATTTGATATTAACAAAAGATAACGTAAACAATGTTCAACAAATTAACCCTCATTCGGCAATGAAATTGACAAAAACTAAATGCTACTTTACATGTAAAGTAAAGAAATAACTTAAGACACAATGTTGTTTTATATATAAAAAAATTAACAAGATTTATAACAAGATGTACCCCATGGAGACATTTTCATGGAAAATGATTAATTTTTACGACAGAGAGCAACATATCTGAAGTCTATTCTTTTCCTTAGCAGGGAATAGGTTCCCGGAAACGATTTCCTAGTATGATACCGTGGGGTGAAGTAAACTGTAACAACATGTAAGCTGGGGTGTAGCTATAAAACGATTTCGTAAAATTAACTCCATCGTCTATCGATATATAATTCATAAAAATGACTATATTACTCCACAACTATCTATTCCACATAGAATGAGATATTTCATATCATTTTAAAATAACTACCTACAAATATAGTGTTTCAACAAATATTGTAACATAATAAGAATAAACTAAGTTTGCGTGGCGGTAAGGCAATAAGCCCGACTAGGACGCGACTACCATACACATGGTAAACACGCCGCTGTTGTGACATGTTTCAGCTTATCTTTATTTAACAACTAGTGAATTGGAGTCATTTTGCAGAGTTCGAATAAAAATAACTAATATTTACGCTAAGATTCGAATTCGACGACTTGAGTTTTGCTCAGCTAAAGCTTAGCTAAGCATTTGCTAAGCTAGTGGCTATAAATGAGATTTCTGGAGTTAAGTCTGAGGTAAGCCCAAGTACGCACTATACATTTCACCCTTAGACATTTCAAATAACACTAATTTTACTATTACCTGTATTGCATATAAAGATTAGATTAAATTATCAGCATGTCCTAAAACGATGGCATATCAATATAAAAGTGCTCACTTTATTAAATAAGCAATATTTGAAAATTAATCAGTTTCCGTGAACTCAAAAAAAAACTGAAAGCTTTTCATTTAAGTATACCTTAAAAATCTGAAAATTATAATGAAAGGACACTCGGAGTAGATAATGAATAAACAGTAATCAAAACATAATCTTTTTGGGGCTGCGGCAAAAACTTTGCATAGAACATCTCAGTGGCAAAGTTGGTAGAAGTTCAATCGTACTTTAAACGAGTTAATCCGTTATATTAAATGTTGATGCTCATTGCGGCCACTGAAGATCTTATTTCGTTGTTAAGTAAGAAAATTCAGAAGTTGAATTTGTTTATGATATATTTTTTAAATCCATCCTGACCTGAATAAAATATTTAAAAGATGAAAAAGAATATATATGTCTAAGTTGCTTTAATGAGGATCGAACTGTTGGGTTGTGAAACTAAAATTAACTATCTATACTAATAAATAAAATTCAAGTGTCTGTTCGTAATGTCAAAATAATAATTTTTAACTAACTACATATAAACGTATATACGATAACTTTGCCAAAAATACAATTATTAAAATTTTTATCTGTCTGTTTGTTCCGGGTAATCTCCGGAACGGCTGGACCGATTTAAACAGGATTTTGTTTTGGGTAGATGGCTGAAGTTACTCCCTGTAACTTAGGTACTTTTGATATTTGAAAATAATTAGGGTTCCGTGTAAAAAAAATTAAAACTCATAACAAAATTGAATAAAACCCAATTCAAAACAGTTTTACGGTCAAGTGTTTGAATTTATGAGAAATATTTTTACTTCATCTTAGTACTATGAAAATTTTAAGACAATAATTAAAAGGTGAAGAACATATGGAACGCGGGCGCAGCCGCGGGCACACGGTTAGTAGGTATAAAAAACCAACTTCTGTAATAATAATAGCCACAGTAAGTGCTATTATTTAAGCTCATCGTAGAGTCAGCAAACCATTATCTGTAAACATTTAGTTGGGACGCATATAAGCACCACTTACGTGCTCTTCCCAAACCCTAAGAAACACAATATTTCTTTGGTCCAAACAAATTGCGGTCGGGCGTTAGTTTGATTGTGGGTTATTTGCTTCTTTTGCAATGGCCATTAGCCTTCTAGTAGTATTTCGGGAGTTAAACCTTAAGGTTAATTTTTTTTTTGGCATAGTTGCGGAGGCACAATGCACCTTATGGTTGGTCTTATTTGAAATTCCAGTAAAAACTCTAAGCAGACCAGACAAAGAAGTAATTGTACTGGAAATCAAACTTGTGTTTCCTTGGTTTTATGCATCACTGTCTGCGCAACACAATGAAGATTTTTGAACAAAGTAAATCTAACAGAAACGTAATAAGTTTGTTTTTAAAAGAAACAATACATATTTTGTCAGCTGTTATAATTTAAAACAGAATACAAACATTATTGCGAGACGGTTTTACGAGAACACTTTCACTACGATCATTGTGCATCAATTTGAGAAGGGTGAGAAAGGGTAACTCGCCCTAATATCTAAACATTAATGAATTAATAGACACGCCATAAGACAAGAATGTTGTATCATATAGAACAAAGGTTGACTTATGAAAAGGGTTTCGTGATAATTATTCTAATCGTCACATAAGAACAATAACTTACTTTCCTATTTATCTTTTTATTTCAATCCGAAAAAGACATACTTCTATTGCATTTATAATAACACTAGCGGGAGCCCGCAATTTTGTGTATGTATCTTATCACAATTAAAGTTACCGAATGATATAGTTTCCCGAATACCAAATTTGATTCATATCGATCAAGTCATTTTAGAATCATACAAACAAGCAGTGAAAAAACTGTCAAATTTATGATTTTCTATCTGTAAAGCTAATTTTAGTTCGTGAGCGGTGTTAAATTGAGTATTCTTTTTAAATAATTTTCTTATAAACTTGTATGTAATTTTTTTAGCTTGTTTCATCAAAATCGGTCAAGCCGTTTTTAGGTTAAACGCGGGCGTACCCACTGATGGAGAAACAATTTTTATTTATAAATATTCGATTCGATATTACATCGATCATCAACCGATCGACATAAGATAGACTGTCATAAAATTGATAAACTTATTAAATATACATGCAGCATCTTTAGGTTTATTGTTAGTATAGATTATGCAAAACGTTCACATATGAGGTGCATCTAATCACAATCTGTCATATGCGGATCAGCGGACGTACTTATATGCACCACTCATATCTACATTGTTACAAAATTACAATTAGTTTGATACAATACATTCATTGTTACACTGCAGATATATTTACAAATCTTTAGAAGACATTGATAATACGATACGATAGGAATGAAAGGAATGTAAGACCGAGTGAAGCAACGAACTATAAGACTGAATGGAGATAGGTAATGACGGAATTTTAAGGTAATTGTGTCGGTTGATTTCTAACTAGGTATAATAAAGTTCTCAATCGCTATTCAAACATAAAATGTATTTTCAATTTTTCCATCGTATTTATAACAAATTTTATATATTCTTCACTGTATAATATATTTTTTTTAAATTATCATTGGAAAATAATGTTTTGATAATTATGTCCCTTGAATAGTATTTTGTTCACAATTAATTATTAATATTTTCCTAAAAATGCTACTTAAAGAAAGCAAAAAGATACTATTAACAAAATGAAATTTTATGAGTTTTAATTTTTTTACTCGGAACCCTAAATGTTTTCGATGACAAAAGTTGCCTAAGTTAGGTAGAGTAACTGCACCTATCTACTAAAAAAAGCCCTATCTAAACCGGTATAGCCGTTCCGGAGATTATATGGAATGTGTTTTTATGCCTAAATTTCGTATATACATTTAGCATTTAGTAAAAAAAATATTATTTTGACATTACAAACAGACACTCCATTTTATTTATTAGTATAGATTTCATTATATTTATAAAAAATTAAAATAAGTGAAATTAACACTTAAAAAACGAGTTTTTTTTTAATATCTAAAAATCGATTGTAGCAACAATTGATGTCGCCGTCTGATCCCGGCGAGACATAAAGAGCAATTTCCGTTAGGGTCGCAACAGATACATCGGGATCACACGAACGTAATGTATTGTAGGAAATTACATACGATATCGTCGATCGTTCGTATTTAGTTCTAAGTTGTATTTTATTTCACACCCGATAAATGGATCATGACCGAGAATACGGCCCAATAGCAATGGAATATTCAAACTTTCAGCAGAAACAATAATAAAATATACTTCGTACCAATTATGATTTTGGTGTGATGCCGGATAAGAATTTTATCACCCCTTATCATCCCGTGGGTTTCGTAAAAGACGACTAAGGATTAAACCAGTAGCAGCCTCCGAGTAGGTACCACAAGCATCTGACTGCGATACCCAACCCGTCTGCGAAGCCTTAATTGGGGCAGGCATATGTCCAGCTGTGGGAGTTTTTGGTTAAATGGGTTTTTTTTTCGTAATAAACTGCCTGATCCCAATACCAACACCAGATGAAAATTGAAGCTGAGTACGTACTCAGACAGTAGCAGCAGAATCATTCTTATTTGAAGACATTATAAGATTGCGAAAAACAGAGGAGGAAGCATATTCTAAACATTTGCATATCTTATTATAAACTCGCTGTGAGCCCGCGGTTGCACCTCTTCACTCCGATTTTTTTTTACATACGGAACCCTAATATTTTTTTTTGTAATAAGATATAGTAAAAAAAAAATCTAACAACTTCAAGTACTTCCCATAAAACAGTGCATTGAATCGGATTTTATTCAATCTTTTATAAGTTGTAATTTTTTTTATGCTGAACCCTAATTATTTTCGAAAATTAAAAGTACCCTAAGTTCCTCGGAGTAACTTCAGCTAACTACCAGAGAAAGTTCCGTCAAAATCCGTCTAGCCGTTTCAGAGATTACCCGGCACAAACAAACAGACAGACAAGAATTTAAAAAATTGTATTTTTGGTATAGGTATCGTATATACATTCATATCTATTTAGTAAAAAAAATAATGTTGACATTAAAAACAGACACTTCAATTTCAGTTATTAGTATAGATTCCATGTACAAAAAAAATAAAAAGACTTTGTTGATATATATCCATACCGTGTATGACCGTCCTAAGATGGAACAGAGCGAGGATGTTCCTAAATTTTATGCCTCAAATTAAATATTAGGATACTTTAAACCGTATTTCTTCAATTTGAAATTATAACAATACAAAGAAATATTTAGCTTTACTTAATTAAACCTTTATAGAAATTTAAAAAACACCGCGAAATATAATCTAGACAAGAAGAATATTTTATTAAAATGGTAGTAGATAAACTTCGTGGAAAAGAGGGACGCATCCCTTATCCGGCCGATTATACGAAAGCACGTAGTCCGGATTTGTCCGAGATAATACAAAAACCTAGTATTGAAATTCAGTTTTATTAACCCGTTCCTATTATTTTTATTATTAATTATTTATTAATTTAGTCTACTAATTCCAAAACAAGCAAAGTCACTATTTTACGAAAAATTAGATCACTGTCATCTAAAATTCTATAGACAAAAATACTTCTTTCTTATTACTTATTATGAAAATCAAATCATTCCTATCCACATCAATTAAACTGCAAAGTACTCTACAAAACCAAGGTAGTGTAACAAATTCAGTATTGCTGCTATTGCATTTTTTTACGTGGATATAGCTGTTTATGAAACTATAAGCCAAAATTATTATAGATAAAAGGCTACATAGAGCAGCTAAAAATAATAAAAAAAGTTCTTTACGACGTCCAATTGTATTCATATTTATTTTTCCTCGTTTAGAGGTTGTAAGCCCAGAGATTAACGCAAAATCAGGTAATGTGTTCGTCCCAGGTGCGCGTATGACCCACTGTGTAGGACCATGAACAACGTTGATAAACCTGTAAATAGTAATATTAATAATAACAACAATAAATTGATATTCAAAATATAATTCAGATAAAACAATACTACTAATAATATTATCTTTTTTTTAAACTTAGATATCGATTTAGTTTTTGTGATTTGAGAATCTTTACTACTTACTTTAAAAAACCTAAAATTGTTTTCCTTCCTCGGGCTCAATTCTGTATAAAACTGCATTAGAGTCCGATCAGAAGTTATCCAGTAATGCGAGTTCGAACAAAGACATTGACGGTAATCGTAAAAAGGATATTTTACAATAACATTTTTAAACCGTTTTGTTACTATTAAAAATATCAGCTTGAATATAATGCAATTCACTGCTGGTCTATGATTTATTTCTAAGAAAAACGTTGACTTCTTTCCCGCTGGCCTACGATATATATTTAATTTATAAAATTGAAGTAAGTAATAAAATTAAACCAACATGAGTTCAGAAAAATTTTATTTTTATACACCAAGGTTCTGAAACTAGCGAATATCGTATAGAGATTCCTTTATATCACTTTCCCTTCGTAACTTCAATTTTTTCTACCAAAGGCACGTAAAACAACAATACGACTCCGTTTAATTTCAGGACAAAATTAAATATAAAATATTAAAATTCAAAGTCACGCGCTAGATACCAGTATGTTACACGTACGGTGCGCGCCAAGTGCCGGATGTACGCAATATAAAATGTTTACTGAAAAAGCTTTTACGAGCGGTTATTTCTACCGAGAACTGTAAGCGCGTTTTACAATCTGTACCTACCGATGTATTTCTCGTTACACTGGATGCTTGTTTAAAAGCAATACGGCTCTATAATGTTATGATGTGACATTTTACTTCGAGTTACGTACGAATATTATTCATCGCTTCATAATAAATCTCTTAGATTGCTGTTACACTGACCTAAAATACATCAAAATACCTGAAACAATAGTGAGATAGTGAGATATTGAACACGATTCAAAAATATAACGAGTAGATACGAAGCAGTACCATTTTTTCTCACCTTCATAATAGTATATTTAACTTCATCGTTCCCGTTATAAAGCTATGTATTTATTGTAATATCATTACGTGATAAGATTTCAAATATATGTATTTGTTTCACAGTAGTATTCTTGTATGTACCTGAAAATAGCAGTCAAAATACTTATCCGCCATCGAGTGTGGGATTCCGTACAATTAACAACTAAAAAATAATAAATTCTCACAACAATTACGTATCTTTATTTTAAAATCCTACTTTACCTCGATAAAAAGTCCCAAGTATACGATTTTTTTTTTTTTTTATATTTACTAATATTTTACTAAAATTTTAGGCGTGTACGATTTAGACGTCCTTATAAAACATAGACCTTTGTTGTTTATTTTGTAACATGGTTTATAGTTTCGTATATCCACGTACAGAATAGTTTCGTCTGGCTGTACGTTGTTGGATAATGTATCGTGCGGGATTCTCGATGTCAGGCAACTTTTATGTAATTGTCCACGCGTCGCCGTTGCACTGTAATCCAGCTCGCATTCATTAGTGCCAATGTAATTGCAATGTATAATAGCCTGTCTGAGCCCTCTCCGATCTTGTCTGGACAATAATACTAGAAGTGATTTATTTGTGCAAAATATAACTACAATTTTATAGTCTAATGGAAATTAGTTTTGGCATATTAGAAATGGAAGTATTGTGTGTCTTTCGTGTTCGTTAAAATTACAATCGTAAAAAAGTAAAATATTTCCCGACATGAATCGTTGATATTTTTTTCAAAAATGGTGTGAGTCAGAACGAATGAAATGCACTTACTAGCTTTTAAGCTATCTTACATCGGTCCTTATTACATATTTTGATGATGTAGCAAATTAAATTTATAGAACCACTATACTTCTAGTATAGTTCTATTGTTCTACAGCGAAGTTTGTCCTCCTTAACGAAGCGTCTCTTAGTGCTGTTTCATAATGCATTTATGATTTATTGCATTAAGTGTTTGAGAGCTGATTTTTAAAACTAACTTCCTTTCTGATAAAATAATTTTGAAACAGAAGTCCTTTTATATAATTACTAGCTGTACCCAGCGTTGTACTCGTATTTATGTAAAAAATAGTTTTTGTATAAAATTTTTATTAAAATAATAATTTTAAAAAAAAAACTTACATCCTTCACAATATTATAAAAAAAAAAAATATCCGATTTAAATCTGTTTATTTATGTATGTAGATTAAATACCAGCTGTGTTCCCACGGCTGCGCCCGAGTTTCATATATTCTTTACTGCGTTATTTTTTATACGGAACTCTAATTATTTTCCTACAATTTTTTTTGATACTAAGCTATACTAAAAACATTTCTTATAAATTCAAGCTCTTGCCTGTAAAATAGACCACTGAATCTGATTTTATTCACAATTTCACGAGTTTTATTTTTTAACGCGGCACCCAAATTATTTTCGAAACACAAAAGTACCCTAAGTATACCCGGAGAAACTTCAGCTGTCTACCAAAGTCCTATCAAAATTGGTCCAGCCGTTCTGAAGACTATCCGGAAGAAACAGACAGACAAAAATGTTTTAAATTGTATTTTTAGTAGTAAAAGATTATTATTTTGACATAACAAACTTAACTATATTTATTAATATAGATTATCCATTTTTACATAAATGTTTACTCAGTCTGAGTAGATTGGATTTTCAAATATTATTCGTCATTTAATTAAATTTTAATTAATGGTAATTGTAAATGCATATACTAGATAACGTGAGTGCATAGTCCTAACAAGACTGGATAGCAAGAATAATTGTATCGGTAGTACAAAAAAAAAAAAATTAACATGTATAAACTGGTATATACTGCAAGTAAAATTACGGAAGCTTTTTTTCTTTGGATCTATGCTGTGAATTTTATAAATATTTTTTATCACATAATTTTTACAAAGAATGTCATATCACAATATGGCCCCAAGACAAACAAGTTGTTACATAAACTGCATGAAAGGCGAATACTTCTGCGAAGTGACGGTTTTTATGAATCTGACACGATGAATCCTGAGATTAAATTCATACCCCGAGGTACAATTCGCCCAGAATATACATCGCATCGTTTTCACTCTTGTCGAGATGAAAAATGGTGGTGTTATCTCGGGTTTTACTCGCCGGATGAATGAAGTCGTTGAGATCAATTTTACATTTATTCTTATAATTTTCAAAGCTTGGGTATATCTCTTCAATAACTAATAACAATATTGATATTTTCTTTAACACTGTAGGCCACCATTAAGAGGTCATATTCTTGTTGATTAACTCTCATTTTTTTTTTGTTGTTTCTATTATTTTAAGACTCTCAGATGTCCCGTTTTACAATTTATCCGTATAACGCTTTTAATTTAATACAAAGATATACTTCTGCATTTCACACACAAATTAAATATACTACTTTAATAGTTCAACTTATAATTATTATTTCTTATAAAGCGTACTCATAAAAATACAAGTTTCTATAAATGTGCATATCTCTACTGTTTTATTTATATCTTTAAAATTGAAAAATTACCTTTAAAAAATTACATTCAAAATTGTTCTGACTTTTTGGAGAATTTGTTACAATCTGTTTCATGAGTTATTATTGCACTAACTCTTAAAGATACGTTACGCTGATACAAAAGTACATTATATAAAACCAGAAAATAGCTGGAAACTGTAACGCAATTTTTTTACGAATCAGAAACAATTGCGCGGTGATGGCAAATTCAAAGAGTAAAAACTTCTACACTGAGACCGTTACGCGGCAAAATTAACAATAAGTTTGGTTGAAACAAAGAAAGTACCCAGTAAATAAAACTGCTTAAAACAATTTGTATCATGGAAATTTCTTTAAAATTTTAGGCTTAAATTTTTGCGTACATTAATACATAATTTGGGTAATATTTATCAGTTCTTATACGAATGTATTATTTTGAAATATATTTGTAATAAATTGATTACCTATAAAAATGAGACAAAGAAAGACAATAGGAAAACAATGGAAAGATGGCGTAAACGCCAGGTTAGTGCTCAACGGGTTAAATGCTAGTTTTCATTGAATGCAATTACTGAAGTAATCAATAGAAATAATTCGCATAATATCGAATCAAGAGTAAAGTCGACACCTTAATATTCATAAGCATAAATATTCGCTCGGCTCAGCAATTACGCGGCGATATTAAAACTTAATTAAAATTTGTTTATCGCGGCTCGAAAGCGATTAAAACTTTAAACGAAGCTGCGCCGATGTAGACCGCCTTCACGAAAACCAGTTTATTTACCTAAATAGTGTTTCTCTTCATTACTATATAGTGCAAAGGAACTCGCTTTGGACTACAAATTAAGATATAATCTCTGAACTGAACGAGATATATTATATTAAATGAATGATTGGTAATTTGAAAGTAATTAGATTAAAAAAAAGTAGGCAGCCATAGGAACGGCCAACAGAAGTGAATAGTCGAGATGTTGGAAATCTTTTTTTTTAATGTTTACATTAGCTCGGTGTCTTAAGAACGTCTACCTATTTACGTTTAAACACGCTTAAATTTATCTATACTATCTATACTTACTAATAAATAAAATTGGAGTGTCTGTTTGTAATAAATTTTTTTTACTAAATAGATATGAGTGT
Organism: Samia ricini; assembly: GCA_014132275.2. NCBI lineage: Eukaryota > Metazoa > Arthropoda > Insecta > Lepidoptera > Saturniidae > Samia > Samia ricini. The sequence goes on along the minus strand of AP028159.1, from coordinate 23,087,663 downwards.
ATATACGATACCTAACCAAAAATACATTTTTTTTTAAATTTTTGTTGTGTCTGTCGGTCTGTCTGTCTGTTTGTTCCGGATAATCTTCGGAACAGTTGGAAAAATTTTGACGTGACTTTTTTGGTAGATAGCTGAAGTTACTCCGGGTATCTTAGGGTACTTTTAATTTTCCTTTACATTAGGGTTCCGCGTAAAAAAAAAACTCATAAAACAATAATCAAATGCACAATTTTACGGACAAGTGCATGAATTTATGAGAAATATTTGTACTTTATCTTAGTACTAAAAAAAAATTGGGTTCCGTATAAAAAAATTAAAACGCAATGAAGAATATATGATACGCGGGCGCAGCCACGGGCACACAGCTAGTCAAAAATAAAATCAAACAAATTTAGTATGAAATTTAAAATACAAAATAAATTTGTACTCTATACTAATAAATAAACTTGAAGTGTCTGTTTGTAATGTTCAAATTACATTTTTGTACTAAATATATATGAACGTGTATATACGATAACTAAATCAATTTTTTTTACAATTTTAAAATTTTTTATCTGTCTGTTTGTTCCGAGTAATCTCTGGAACGGCTGGACGGATTTTAACTGGACTTTTTTGATATATAGCTGAAGTTACTTCGGGTAACTTTTAATTTTCGAAAACAATTAGGAACTGCGTAAAAAAATCAAAAAACTCATAAAAAAGCCGATAAAAAATTTAAAAAAAATGTAATTTTGGGTATAGTTATCGTATATACATTCATATCTATTTAATAAATAATAATATTGTGACAGTAAAAACAGATACTTCAATTTTATATATTAGTATAGGTGAATGAGTTGTAATAAAGGCTTCGAGTACAAAACCGTGTAGAGCTTATAAAATTATTTATTTATTTCAGTTTACATTCGTGCGTGTCACACGGGGCGCATTCTGTAAGGCCGTAGTACGTATTTATTTTATAGTTCACATGTTTGTCCAAGTTATCTGAGAATTTATGTAAAGGCCGCATGAGGACTGCGCCATGGGACAGTCTAGTGAAAATTAATTAGTATTTCAAATGAGGTTCAATACACAATCTAATAAAGTAAAGGAGAGAAAAGGGTTTCGTAAATTTTATGATAGTATTTTTGGTTTTGCTTAAGCTAAAACTATATCGAGACACCTTTTAGTATTATAAAGAAATCTCTTAAAACCATTATAAAGGACACGGAGATTTGTTTTTTTTTTAACAACAATTTGAAATAAAGATTAGTTAAATTCCGAATCAATTAAAAACATCTGAAAACGTAAATCAGTGACCGATATCGATTAGGTTTATTCGACAATAAATAATTTGTTTATTTCAACAATTAAAATCTAAATAACCTTATATTTTTAGATTTCATTAATAAGTTAACTCTACATTAAAAGCGATTGAAATAAACATTGTTAAGAGGATATCCTAGCGGCATTTATTCCATACAAACGTAGTCGTCTATGTCCTCCCTGGATAATAATGGTAAATATTTTTATACCAAATAATATATATCCACCAACGCCATGCCCGTATTTTTTTTTTTTTTTTTTTTTTAAATTAGTTATTGTATATTCTAGGACCCTTTGAAAATAAAAAAATGTTCGATTTTTATCGCCATTTTCAGACTTTCGTCAAACAAATTTATTTGATAAAATTAAAAAAGCAAAACGCGTGCACATAGCCAAAGTCTTTGTTTTTCTAAAATTCAAAGAAAATTAAAAGTCAATTCAGTTTCGGAGGAGGAAATAGGATACTAGGAAGTGATGTTTTCGTCTATTTTGCATAGATAAAATCTGCCCGAGCTGCAGTTGTCCCTTTCGTGTTTTATAATTATTTCTTTGGGGCACAACGCGATAGCAATAGATTTCCTGCATAAAAGTTGATTAGTCAACGTTTATTGACCCCCAGTAACTGTTGTGAGTTGTGACCGAACTCTACATTAAACATGAAACTAGAAGTTATTGTTGATCGCCTCGAGGGAAAGGTATTATTGTTGTTATTAACTTCACTGTTTGTCGTTAATAAACATTATACAGGCTCAGTTATTTGTTAGCTTTGTGCCGATAGACTATATACACTAACAAAACCAATTTGAATTTATGTTTATGCATAATCTAGTCTGCGTCTTGAATTTACAAGGCGTAGTAGTTATCTTTGGATAATAGTGTCCCTAGGGTAAACTCGAAAATTTACGTATGTTTCTAAATTATCTCGCGATATTCAACATGCATTGCTTATCTACGGATAACCAGATTGAAAATACAATCTTATTTGAATTTTAGTAGACAGTATCTTTTTTTCTTTTATATCTTAGCCCATGTTTGATGTGTAAACTCCTTTAGCTGCGTCGAGCGATTTTCGGTAGGGTAAAGCGCTTATAGAATCGCTTCACCTATCAAATGTTATATAGTCTGTCAAATATAAGATGGCGTTTAAGCGTTTCTGTTGCGAGATCTAAAATATTTTGACATAAATTCCCAAATAAAATGTTCGAGTAAAAAGCGATTACTACTTAATTATTTCTTTGGTTGTCTTAATAAGGTGATAAGTAAATCAATGAGAGAAACAAGTGTATTATTTTCACCTTTAAAAATAAGTTTTCCAAATTTTTCACTTCTATGAGCATTCCCCATGGCTACCTAGTTTTCTTTATTTAATAGCTATTGGCTAGTTTTAGTGCTATCAATCAGAAATTAACTAAAACCGAAATGATATGAAAAATTAGTTTTCAATCAACTTTCACCGCTAAAAATAAATAAAATTGAAGTGTCTGCAATATCAAATTTTTTGTTAATATTTTTTACTAAATAGTTATGAATGTTTATACGAAACCTATAGCAAAAAAAAAAAAAATTTTTTGTTTGTGATTGTTAGTTTGTTTGATTGTTTCTCCCGGGTAATCTCTGAAACGCGTGGGCCGATTTTGATACCACTTTTTTGTTAGATAGCTGAAGTTACTCCGCGTAACTTAGGGTACTTTTGTTTTTAGAAAATAATTAGGGTTCCGTGTAAAAAAACTAAATCTCATGAAATTGTGATTAAAATCTGATTCAATGCATAGTTTTTTACTGGCTGTTATTTGAATTTGTGAGAAATATCTTTGCTTTATGTTAGTAGCAAAACAAATTTTGGAAAATAATAAGGGTTCCGTATAAACAAATTAAAAAATATATTACGCAGTGAAGAATATACGAAACGCGGGCGCAGCCGCGGGCACACAGCTAATAATCATAACAAAATTATTACGGTCGGATCATCAATCACTAAACAAACACCTGTATAATTTATCTACCGAATATCTTACAACTTCTATGCTGATAATTAAAGTTACTTCATGTATTTAAAATTCTATTGTAACCATAATAAATGAAATATTCTATTAAACAAACCTACGTTTACATGCGACATCGTTATTATAGCGACTAGCACGATCGCAACCAGTCATGTAATACCGTAAAAAACTGAATTATTTAAGATCCCAGTGGATTTGCGCTTACAATCCATGTAAACACGTTAATGTAGTACAATCATACGTTATCTTATTTTTTAAGTTTCGCATATACTCCATATGGAGTTATTTTATTACTTACTAGCTATGCCGCGACTTAGCTAGCGTGTAATTCAAACAATTAGTCCCGTCCCATCCAGTCCTGAACGTTCGAACAAACAGACAAAATGTGTCCTCTAATAGATTCTAAATCCCTACATAGTTTTTTTTCTCAAACATCATCAATGTACATAAAAAATCTTCAATCTTTAAACTGTAGGTTTTGTCCCGTTAGTATTTTGTTACATGTGTAGAGGTTATCTATGTCTAGTAATTTTCCAGAACAGTCCAAATTATTAAAAAAATAGTAAAAAACATCTATGAATAATCGTCAGAAAAACATATGTATACAATTTGGTTACGTAGTCACCATTCATAACACGTCGTCCCTCGTATCATCAAAAATTAACAAAACTTGATCCGTCCAATTATAGTTAGAACAAAACAATCTGTTCGGCGTCATATTTTTACCTATTGATATCATAATTAAAAGTCAGTTCATTACTTTCATAAAATTACCCTTTAATATAAAGCCTAGAATTCCTAGAAATTATACTTATAAAAATATCAAAATATTGTTTTCTCATTTATTTTGTCTTACAGTTTAATTATTAATATACTACAGATAAATTTTATGTTATGTTTCAATCAACACATCAATTTTTCGTTCTCGACTGAAACTAAAACGTATTTATTTACAAAACCTTTCTTTCATAAAGTCACCGCGTGTCCTTTAATTTTTTTTCTTAAAGAGTGGACCGATTTTAATGATTTTTTGGTGCTGTCCGAAACGTGCTTTATTATTATCTTTTTTAATTTTCAAAATATATTTAGTACTTTCTAATTGATATCTGCACAACCAAACAGACAAACATTTCTAAAAATGATAGAAATGTGTTTAATTACCTATTTTTAGTCTCTTGCAATAATTCTTTCACAAAAATGAAAATGTACGGACACGTAAAATTTAAAATTTTTTATTATTATTAGTATAGATGTAGATATGATTTACTATTAGACTTAATCAATGCAACATCAAGAAAATTAACAAATAAGGCACACTCCAGAGTCGATTTTTTTAAATATCTTTGTACTTAAAGGTATGTTACACAAGTTACGCGGAGCAACTTCATCTATCGACCAAAAAAAGTCCCTTGAAAATCAGTACAGCCGTTCCGGAGATTAGCCAGAACAAACTGACAGCCATACACCCATACAAAAATTGTATTTTTGATATAGGTATTGAATATATGTAATATTCATATGGATTTAATAATAAATTGTTATTTTAATAGTATCAACAGTCAGTTAAATTTAATTTTTTGGGATCGATATTAATTCATTCATTTTTTTTAAAGTCTTTTTCTCTTTTGTATATATCGAACAGTGTTTTATAAGAAATAAATTATTTCCATTAGGAGAATATATATTGAAGAAATTGTATTTATTAATTGTTATAATAATATGTCGATTACCCATAAAAATGAGACAATAGGAAAACAACGCAAAGCTGGCGTAAACGCCAGGTTAGTGCTCAAGGGTTTAAACTTAAAGTACGTAGAATTTCGCCTGGCACACCACTATCTCTATCGGGCCAAGTGTTTTCGACATATATCATAGACACTTCATATTAGATGAGCGATGGTGCCGTGACTCATCTGCTCACAAATTAACTGCTCTGATGAATGCGTCCTGACAAAGTACCGATCTATGAGACCTCTGACCGGTGTAGCATTTACTCCTATCGCTAAAGGTTTCAGAGTAAATGCAAGAGGCAGAGGAGGTCACTGAAAGCTGGCGCGTTGTAGCTGGGTGCGGTGAGACTACAGAGTTGATGTATCGCTTCCATAACGTCCACTGTTAATTAGTATCATATTACAACGCTAATGTTTTTTCATTCCCACTTATACTTTATTTTGTAATTAGATGTTGTAATGCGATTTGTAAAGTCAACATTGGAGTGAAAAATACCTTGTGTATTTTATAATGAGATTCATTTTTCTAATAGTATCAATGTATCAATTATTCTATATCATTTGTACGTATAAATATTATCGTAATGCCACCGCTTAGTACAACTAACAACTAACTAACAACAATGAATAATCGATTTGTGGGCATTTGTATCGACAATCAGTAGATTGAATTTTAAGGTATTATCAAACAATGTACATTTATGACGGGGTTTTTTATCGAATCTTAAAAGTTAAGATTGACATCTAACCAAAAATATCTCAATATTTACGGCTTATCACTGAAACTTTGGAGGAAAAATAGGTTTGGAATTTCAGATTTCAGTAGATAAAAGAGATTTAGATCGCATATTGAAACCAGCCGATAGAGGTTTTCAATTTGAAAATCTGTATTCAAGCATTCATCTAACATGTGTTTTAACATGTTTATTTGTGAACCATTTCTTGTAGCTTATTGTGTTTACGCCTTTATCTAAATTATAAATCAAATTAATACTGAAACTCAGATGAGGTTGGGGTCTAGCTATCCATCTATAAATTACCAATAAAGAGCATTTAAGTAATTAAATCCACATCTCATTTGGAAAGTTTTATTGACTTTTACCGTAGATTTATCCTAATGGCGCTAACGGACGCTCACTAAAGAGTTCTTTAACTTCAAAATCCCAGTAATTCAAGGGAGGATTTAAACCTTGGAAGAAAGTAAGTTTGGGACAACAAGGGGAGGGACGGGAACCGTCAGAGTAATTTATACGTGACCGCGTAGCGTGGCTCCCGACTCCTCGGGGACCGGCCGGCGAGTCTTGCGTGCCGGTCCGTCTCTCCTCTCCCTGCCACAGTAGAACTGACTTCGGGTAATTTTTAACCTTCCATTTCGAACTGCTTTACCATTCTTTTTTGTTACCTTATTTATTGCTAGCTGTTTGCAAGCGGCTCCGTCCGCGTTTCATAGATTCTTCACTGTGTAATATAGTTTTTTAAATAATTAATGGAAGCAATGTTTTGATGGTGGGTGTCCACTGAATCGTATGTTGTTCACAGTTTCATGACCTATAATATTTTTTAACAAGTTTTTTTAAAAATAGAAGGTCGATGGTTTATACGTCGCGCGTTCAACAAGAAAATAAATATACCTACGTGAGATCTCAATGCATCTCTCGTCTCCATTCTTGTGATATTTTGTGATTTTAACTCGAACCCCTTCCCCTTTTCGAGCTTCAAGTGATTAAAGAACAATCCCTAACACCAAATGAGATTCTTAATCTTAAAAACTAAATCTATACAGTATCATAAAATAACTGCTAAAAAACGATTATATTTTTCTCACTTTGATATTATTATAGAAACGGCTGAAATAGGTACACATTTATTAATTCTTATAATATACCTTATATGGATTATTTCAGTTCGTTGGTCAGACGATCGTAATCATTAGTGAATACATCCGGTCAGTGAGTTAATAAGATTTCCACGTTCCGGGGATAAAATGTCTTATTTGTGTTATTTTCCCAAATACCTCTAGGGATATTGTAAAGGCAGCGGATATTATGTTAAAATGTTCTTTCTCTATTATAACAAATTCGCTTACTTATCAATACTATATATATATCTTAACAGGGAATCCTGCCATAAACACTATTTTATACCTTGCTAGCGACATGACCCGGCTTCACACGTGAAGCATCATTGAAATCTCTAATAACAAAAATAAATATGTAACCAACTACATAGTCTTTAATATTATAACCTATGTTACTCATTGATAAAGGTGTAAGAATATCCAAAATCGGTAAAGGAGTTTTTAAGTTTATCCATAACAATAAAAAAAACATTTTATCTCTTTTTTTGTAATAAGTATAGATAATGAATACTAGGCAATTTTAGGGAATAATAAACAAATGTTTCTGTTTACGAAGCTTCGGTTTACGTTCTGGTCATTTATATTAAATTTGAAAATAGCATGATTGTAATCATTTTAAAGCAAATTAATTGTAAAAATATCATGGACTAATTTATTTTTTTTTCCTTTTTATGCCCCTTTTAAGAGCTTTCCTTAAATTTGTTGACGGGTTTATTAATTACTTATTGCTAGTGATAAATCTATAACTCACAATGTAATAAATTAGCGGTTTTAAACTAAGAAGTTTTTTTCTTTATAATATTATACAAAAGTTAACTATCAGAAATTATGATTTCGATATAGCAAAGGGGTAAGTAAGATCACGTCAAATAAACCACCATTTCCTACTTAATCACAGAATTTAGAATCATGTTTTTTTTTCTAATCACTATCAATAATTAATTCACAAAACAATTATTTAAAGTTTCGATATAAACAACATTTTATATGATGAAAAGTTCGAATAATTTTTAATTAAAAAATAGTTTCCGAATAAACCGTTAGAAATATACGTGTGAAATGATTAGGACTTTTTATTATAGATCTATATTTTTACAAATATTAAAAACTTATTTATTTAAATTTCAAATAATTCATTTTAAGTAAACGAAAGGGAAATTTGAATAACGTTTAGATAAAAAAATGACTTCATGTGACATACATTTGAGATTAAAATTCTGAAAGAAAATTTTACTGCTCGCAATTACCTTAAACAATATAAATATATTTATTACCGCGAACCTAGAGCTGTCGTTAGAATATGTGGCCGGGCGTCTTAAACTGCATTCCAACTGCAGTCGGTCATAATTAAATATAACAATTATAAATAATTTAATTCAACAAATTTAGATTTTTTAAATACAAGATGTATATGTATAGTGAACAAATACATAAAATATTTAATTATTCATTGACTAGAATAGAGAAAACTGACAAATAATTAAATATACATTTGACAGAAATGGGGCATTTACATTTATTTTTACGGTAAATTTATAAATTATTACCTATTTCTACTATTTTCTGTCATGTAACGAAATGTGGTCAAACGTAACGCACCACCCTTGAAATAGGTATATCAATTTTAAAACTTGATAAATTTATATTCGTATTCAAAGACAATTATGATTTATTATTACGTTTTGGAGCAATTGTTTGTTTCTAAATCGGTTTGTTTCGTTACATATTCGGTACCCTATTCTGCCACCTTCGACTTTTTACAACTCACATCGAATACAAAACGTAGGTACTTTTAAATTAATTCAGAAGTACGCCATTCTTGGATAAAATTCCGCTAAAAACATACCTAAGTAGTTGACAAATTTTACTATCCAAATGACTAGTAAAAAAGTAAGACTTGTTGAATTATATTATTTTAAAAATACATGAACGTAGTTAGATGTAGTGCATAGTGTTTGTGCGTAAATTTATGTTATAAATTTGTAAACTGACACTATGCACTACGTGTATACAAGTACCGGTGACTTATTTTGTTAACGGATGTCACTCGGCGAGTACCAGTCGCAAAAACCTATACTCTGAGTCTAACATAAGTAAAAAATAGAAAAATAAACATACTTTTTTTAAATGTAATCAATATTATGTAACTTTAACATTTATGGAAGACGAGAAATAGTTCCTATTTATTTACACCTAATACCTTATGTTATACTTCGAACCGAAGGGGATTTTTTTAATTTCATGCTTCGTTTATTTAGTGTTTTGAAAACGTGTAAAAGTAACTTACTTGAAGAAAGAACCTTGTCTCTAAGCTCATAACGTTATGCTAATAAGAGTATGAATATTACGTAAGAGCACAGAAATATATCTCTAGTTCAAATCTCTTGAGTAACACTCAATCTTTTACTAAAGAGGCACCTCGAGTAGTAGCGTATATATGATAACAATAGAGTAAAAAGAATGATAAAAATCATGTTTCTTGTAAACTCTAAATAATCGTGTATGGGTCTCAAGATACCATCTTGCTTAGTTTTAAAGTCAGTGTTGATATTGTTAATAATACATTCGTGTTAGTACAGTCAAATCCAATTTAAATATTACCCATATTCACCGCTTTCATGCAGAGTTGGATGCATTTGACACGGTATCGCATCGGCATTGAGCGGCTTGTTTAATATCACCAGATTCCCACAAATCCGAACATTAATGCTGAAAGAGCACGGATGTTTCGTGAAAGCAAATCCTGTGGAATTTCCAGTTTGACTGTTTAATCCTGAATGCGACGCGATGCATCATCAACTCTATGCAACACATATAAGTTATTGTTTTGTTTTCATATACGATCGATTTCAATTTTACTTTTATGGTGTATTTAACACTAAAAGTACTCATATTAATTCACTTGACAACTTGATGCGTATAACAAAGCTTAGTGCAAATTTCGCTTAATAAAAATCGGTAATACTGAAGATTACGCTAATGGATAAATTTTAAATGAAGAGATGACGGCTAATAGGGACGTATGGAAGAAAAAACATACTGCGCCGACCCCAAGTGAACTGGGCATAAGGCATGAGAATGATTTCTCCCATCTCAAGATGTTAGATGAAATTCAAATAATGGTTTCGCCACAGTGCGGGCAGGTTAGTGCGGCAGCGCGATCTTACTACAGAAAAGTTAACGCTCGGCTTGATGTCATCTCTTAATTTACTCCTTTGTAATTATATCATTTCTTACAGAGTCCATCCACAATTTCTTTGGCTTTCCTCTGCCATATTCATATTCATTACTATTTTACCCACATGCTATTCTTCTCTTCTCATAACATGTCCATACCACGACAAACGGGAACCTTTCAACTTTTCTACCACTGGCTCAACTTTTAAACTCCCGTTCTGTAAAAATTACCTTAAAATATTCTGTTTACATGCATAGATTTTTACAACTGAATCGTGTTAAAAATGTCAAATTTACTGTATTCACCATATGAAATCTTTATAACATACTTACACGGTCAGATAATCGAATTCGGAACCTTTATTACAAACGACGATGCCATCTCAAACGACTTATACAATTCAATCGGTCGTAAGAAGATTAGCTACGATTGCTACATACACAGAAACATCCCATTTTCCCGTTCCCGGTTGGGCACGCATCAACTTGATTTTGGCTCGTTCGTTCGCAGGCTCCACGAGTAACTTCTCCCCGATGCATCATATAAATAAATTGTTGCCTGTCTTTATAGCTTTCGGTTTACAGATCCGTTTTTCTCGCCGTTTTATCTCCGGGAATTTACTCCTCTTGTGTTCGATTCTATTGTGTTTTCACTTATACCTGGAATTACCATAATATTTACTGCGCGAAAACTTTCAAGTAGGCAGGTAAGTAAATAAGTAAGGATTCTTTGCCTTTTGTATATTTTAATTATATTTGTTCTTATTACTATTTGGAATATATTACTTTGAATAAAATCAGTCCATCACTTCGCTTATTATTTTTATATTAGTTTTTTTTACATTTTGTTTTACTTTAGATATCAGATATTTTATGATATTACTTGATATAAATAAATCTTTATTGAAATTTTAAAACATATGTACACATGCACACAGGTACTCTTTGTCAAAACAGTTTTAAATATTTTACTTAATTCCGAAACGTTAACAATATGAAATAAAAATATTTATAAAATAGACAATAAATCTATCAAGGAACTTCGAATAAAAAATATTATAAAATGTGTATATTTAAAATATTAGCAACAAGAACTATTTTGGGGAAGTAAATTTACGATGAAAACGATCTGACATCTTGTGAACGTGAATATCTCAAATATTTCAAAGCTTTTATAATGCCAAGAACTTGATTGAGAATTTGATATTCTGTTACGAGCATTTTCACGGCTTACTTGATTAATTACAGTAAAACTTTGAAAATAAACAAAATACACGATAAAAATACAAGTTTATTCGCTGATCTTATAAATTTATGAATTGATAAATATCCATAGTATATTTATGATAGATATTTCATATCATATATTGTAATTGAATATTCTCATTGACAAAAATATGGTATAAGGATTTTTTAAAGTAAAAATAATTATAGAAATGTATATTAGAGTGAGTGCTTAAAAATGACTTGAATTAGCGTAATTGGAGAGCGTTATGCAAACTCATAAAAAGGATTTCCTAATAGAAGAGAATGTAAATTTTTCTTTTAGCAAAACCCGTGAATGCGGAACTGTCTATGCTCTTATGTCATTACATGAGATATGTATATTTTTATTTCAATTTTCAAAAATAATATGAATTTATGAGAGTATCACTCACAGAAAATTAAATTTGAAGTCCAAGCTTTCCATTGTTTTCTTTTATCTTCCTATTGTCTTATTTTTATGGGTAATCGGCATATTAAATGTAGTTTATACTGCAAATTGCTACCATTGGTATAAATCTTAGCACAGTGATGATCAGTTAACTAAGCTAGATTTTAGGTCCTCCGTAATTTTCATTTAATATTAAAATAAAAATTTAAATATGATATATAAATCATTACATCTAAGAGCCGGTAAGATTGGAAGATGCGACGTGATGATTGAAGCTCTGTGAAAGAATGACATAAATCTGGAAAAGACTGGAATTTCCATTAATTCTCAGCGTACCTTGACGAGGGTCGAAAGTTTAACGGATTATAACAAGTGGCAGCACTAACTGTCACGAACAGACCTGGCCGCGCCACGCCTCACGGCTTAATCGCCAAACTTTCCCCTACGATTGGAGTTTTTGTGGAATTGTGGCATTTGTGTGCGAGCACCGCTAATTTATGCGAAGGCGAGTGAATTGGGAAAGCTCTCCGAATTTTACTCCCATTACATATTCAAGGCATAGTTTAATCGACTTGATTCTTACCTATCTAAATAAAAGTCGAGTCTTTAAAGAGTTTGAATAGAGTTAAACCGTAAAGGAGTTCTTGGTGCGATTTTGCTTAGTCATGTAGGTAGCAGTATTTGTTTTTAATGCATTAATTTAAAGTATTCAATTAAATTTTGTGATTTCAAAGGTATTTTACGTTATAATTATATAGTTCTAAGTTAGACTAGTTAGTTATAACCAGATCCGGCTAATCCGGCTTATCAACGTTCGCGTCTAGCAAGTAACTGAATGACTGATTAACATTTTAGGGTTGGTGTTTGAGGCACTGTGAAAATTTGTACAATAGAGTATTTAACCCTTTTTTTATTGAGCCTTATTTTGATTTATCGATGATACTATCCTACTATGTTTTTTATAACGTTTAGTGCCCTAACAAGTCTTTTATATTTTAAACTAGAAATTCCCGGCCGAAAATGCTATCCGCCATGCTTCTTTAGTTCGTAAAGTCACTTATTAATCAACAATCTATTTAATTGTTTACGAAAAAGATAGATTTTTTAATCGATATGAATCAAAGCTAGTTGAATTCAGTGGCGTAACTTTACCACCTGGGGCCCGTAGCAAATTTGTTGGATGGGTCCCCAAAAACATGTAATTTGATTTTAATAAACACTAAAGTAATCACTAAAGCGGTAAAATATTTAGTCGTGTCTAACTTTAATTTTACTAAATTATGTTGAATGTTAGGATTCTTTTCAGCTTGCGGCTTCGCGGGTCTGGGCCCTATCGGACCGGGGCCCGTGGCATTTTGCCAGCTGTATAGTTTCGCCACTGGTTAAATGATTCAATAAAAATTTTCAAGAAAACTTCAAACCATAATTTGTCCAAATCGAAAGGGGTCGATTACAACTATTGGGCGATTTGAAGTGGAATGAACCATGTATATAATGAGAATTTACTCCAAAAATCGCTAGGATTAAAATTCCGTGGGAATTTTTACTCTTAGGTTACAGCGAAGGCGAAGTTCGAACCCTTGAGCTAGTTACCTTTAGTGGCTGAGTGCCTTCAGTACTCGCCCACAAAGTTCGGTGAAGCTGTAAAGGCCCTTCCGGTGAACAACATTAGATAGGTTAGAAAAAAAAGTATTTTATTCTTTTTTTCATATTGTCATCATGTTATTATTGTACTGTCCTTGGTAACGTTCGAAACTTACGTAATTATACCGTTATTATTGTATCATTATAGCCAATAAATTACTCATTAATACCTATAAACATCCTGATCATTTCAATAAAATCGATAATATCGTTTTTGTGTTAAATTCGGAACTATGCACATAGATAAATAATATATCAGAAATCAATTATTTCAAGACAAGCGGTATTTTTTTAATCTACATAGGCTACATATTAATATTTGATATCTACTTGAGAATATGTATTTATAGAAATTAAAGTATTAATGTAATATTAATAACTATTCAAAAGATTTCACAGAATTCTGTAAATGGTTATTTAGCGTATAATAATTTTTTTTTAATGTTATATTACATTAAAATATTATATATATGATTGTAACGGATTGTCATTATATTCGACTCAACGCCATCTACGACTACATCTTACAAGTATTTGTATCAACAGAAATGGTATACGTTTGATAAGAAGTAGTTTATACAGTAACCTATAGATGGCGTTAACAAAAATGATTTAGTGACATCTATATGATATTATATACACTACAAATACAGTAACAGCATAACATAAATTATTTCAACGTTAAGTTCTTTAATTTCACATCATCCATATAGATGACTATACCTACATGACAATTAAATTCAATTTGTAAACAATTTTATTGATGAACATAACAACTGCACTGCACTGGCTTTATCCTCATTATTTATATCATGTCGAAAATCCATACGCAACAATTTATAATTTGCGAGCTGACCTTATTTGATCCGACTATCTCTGCAGGCCCGAAAGTTCTTGGTGATTTCAATAGAAAACCTTTGGCAAGTACTGAATGCGCTCAGGCGAAATTATACACCCTCTCTCACTGCAGACTGCTATAGGCTGAAAAGACTAAACGTGTATCAGCTTGTTTTCTATTAATCATGTGAAATTCTAAAAATTCATACTTAAAAAGTGCAAGAGTTCAAGTGAATGAGTTATAAAAAAGGAAATGATTTTGTGAAATATTCGTAAAAGGAACATACTAATATATGACTTTTAAATTTTTTTTTAAACATCATGAAAACACTGTTTTAAAACATGATATCTTTTATGTAGCTTAAGTTTGTAGGTAAGTATACTTACCTGTAGTTTAAACAAATATCTCAGTCATTGCGATAAATCAGAATAATTTGAAGTCTATTAGCCTATCCGCTTCCAAACCTTAATTATTTTAGTCTATAGAATACCTAGTACAAATAAAGTATTACTTATAGTTTATAACCACAAATGGTTTTTCTCTATAGGTATTTTTCAAAGAGTTTAATTTACGTAGATACCTTGCTACTGAGCAATATTAACTATCCTAACCTACAATTATGAAGTTTGAGATTTAGATATTTAAGTCCTCAAGTGTTTGTTAGCGTATTAGGTTTTAATCCTTATTCGGATTAAAGGCATTTTATTATTAGTCTAATAAGGTCGAAATAAGTGTTTGAACCATTCCAACGACGTCACATCAGTCTTTATTAGCGTCTCCTAAACGAGCGTTGTGTAATATAGGCACACAAGTTGCCCTCCGGTGAAAACGCGATTTCATATGCAAAATGCTTCGCCCTGATAAATTACCCTATTATTTAAGATTTGACGCGAATGATAGGGATCATGTGTAGTAACTACGTACGGTGGCTACGTCAATTTTGCGTAATAATTTATCCATTAATATTATTATTATCGAAAAATCTAAGTATTATACACAATATTATTAGGAAGAAATTATCAGTCTAACAAAATAAATTACAGACAATTTCATTACAAAATCTGGCATCAATATAAACAGTGAGTATGTGATATACCTTCGCTTTCTGATGATATAGGAGTCATGGCTGACATCTCAAAATGCCTAAGTATGGTGCTCGATGGCCTCAGTAGAGCTTCCAAACGAGTTCGTTTTAAAATGAACATAGGCAAGAAAAAATCATGTCTAATGTCCATGTTGTGCCAACTTACACCTGGGTATACACCTGGGGCAAACCGTCCAGTTAGGTACCTAGGCCCAACATCGTGAAATAAATTAATCGTCAAATCCAACTTGGTTGGGCCGCCGCGTCCGAGAAATTACGCAAAGTTACGGTAATCTTCTCGTCCGAAATCTCGCAGTGTCTTAAATCGAAAGTCTTCGACCCGTATGTGTTTCCAACGATCACATACGGCACTAAGACGTGGTCACACACAATGAGCCTAATAAGAAAGCTCACAGTTACTCAAAGGGCGATATAGAGAGTTATACTCGGAGTTACATTGGATGATCGAATTAGGAGTGAGGAGATCCACAAAAGAAACAAAGTAACTGACATTGCTCGGAGAATTGCCAAACTAAATTGGGCACATTGATCGTAGACGATCTAGAGTAGTTGCTACGTACCGGAAGACTGAGCGTGGGTAGTTCCCCAACAAGATGGACCGACAACCTGGTGAAGATCGCGAGAATCCCCTGGATGCGGATGGTGTAAGATCGGTTGTTTTGGAGATCTTTGGGACGGTATATATCCAGCAGATGCTATCTTTCGGTTGACAATTATGACGAAGATAAAATACACCGGCTTTTGAATCTGTAATTAATTATTTTGGTAAAAAAAAACAATCCTGTATAAAGTATTGTCTCTCCCTCTGCCGTTCACATAATGTAAACAATCCATAAAACATATCAATTAACATTAACAAACATTAATTAATGTAAATTACTTTCATTCGAGTTTTAAATATTTATTCCTTAACATATTATTATTTGGAATTAGTAAAACTTGAAGGAAGTTTTTTATGTAATTTACACTTGTACTACGTTTCATTTGTTTAGAAATGCAATATTTACAACGCTTGTGGTTATTATTAGTAATCACAGTTTACATTTACATATCGAGATAAAATAGAGAACCTATATGTGATTAAAACTTTAGTATATACAACAACCGCTATAAGTCATTGTTTTACTTTAATTTAGTAACAGAGTACTAGCCTTCCGGAAAGTATTATAGGAATTCAGTAATAATTAACATCAACTACTTTACAATTATCACGGAACAAATACGTAGACTGATATGAAAAGAGACTGAATAAAACAAGCAACTCGCCTTATTATGTCTGAAGATGCATTACAATACAAAAAAAATTAGGTATAAAATAAAACTTTTGGGATCTTAAACATCTTATTACATTAGTCCGTATGTTGTTGATAACAAATGACGGCACAAGACGAGCTTCGTTCCCCAACTGGGGATGCTCTTGACGCCGCTGCCAGCGCGATACAGTGATACTGAAATTGCATTAAGCATTGCACGCACAACACTGCTCTTGGACATGACACACAGGTACATAGGTCCTGTAAGGAAGTTATTTTTTAATTATGATTATTAGATAAAAACATTAGGGACTTAGCTAGGTTCTAAATTCCGCGGTTTTTTTTTACACTCAGGTCAGCCAATCCGAGGTTCGTACCACCTTGGTAAACCTTGTGCTAGTTACCTCTATGCGGCTGAGTGTCTTCAGCACTCGCTCATAAAACCACGGTGAAGCTGTAAAGCAATAGCATTAGCAAGTTAGAAAAAAAGATAACAAATGAATAACTAATTTTATAATTTAACTGGTATACGTTTTTTGTTTCGAATCATAGTGATGTACACTAATCACCGTCTCGGCTAATGTTGTGATACGCTCCAATTATAAGTTCATACATCTGCCCCAAAAAAGGCTTAACGTTATCGCGTATCTGGCCGTACCATCAGAGTGAACCATGACGAACAACCCTCTCGTGGGTGCCGGCAAACCGTTAAAATGAGTAATGACGATGTCCTTTCAGGGGTCGTGAACAGTTTTACTACTTTTTAAATGGGAATTTAAAATTAGCGTGACGATTTACAAGTATATTATCAATTCAAAATAGTGCTAATTTTAAATCGAAGGGGAAATGATATATTTTCATTGTAAAAGAAAATTGGCGCGGATACTAACACAAAAGAAATAGATACATTTTTTGCATGGTTACTAAGTTAGGGTATATTTAATACGTACTTTTACAAATATTTATACAACTGTATGTATTGAATTGGTAAACTGTCTTAAAATAGAAGCAAACTTTGTATTATCTGTAACAGCCGTCAAAAATCTTAAGGCTTTTTTTACAATATGCTACAGTCTTTTTTCTCGTACAAAAAATCTTAAAAAGTGTGGTAAAATTTCTATGAATATATTTTTATAAGTCTATGTCACTTCAAGCTCATAGGTTGGAAACTCCGTTCATCCTTGTCGAAGTGTACTTATTAAAATTCTTATATAAATATGAAAAAAAGTTGTGATTATCATTTAATTTCATAGTTAGGATACGAAACGCTTATTGATTGTGAGTGAAAGGCGCGTGCGGCCAGCACCTGCTTCCGCCGATGATAGGGTTAAGTCAATATTTGGACTTGCTTATTGTGCTTTTTTATCCTATCATAGGCTATTGATTCCTGATTTCAAACTGCTTTCATGTATTGTACACTTTTTGTCATATTAATTTAGAGCCTTTTAAATGTACCAATACCGAGGAAGCATTAATCAATGTTAGTGCTATCACACGCCATACCAAAAATGTTAATGAGATATCTTATTTACGAACAATATCGTAATGCAATCGTGTCGAAATATCGAAATCACCATTAAATGAAAAAAGTACGTGTACGTGTGACATTTTTTTTTACGGTAGTAAGGTGGTAGTTGCTCAGACGGGAACGATTAGAAAATGCCTTATTATCTATGGTTATGGTTTCCTTACGATGTTTTCCTTCATTGAAAGCTCAGACTGTTTTTAGAGTTGGATAGGTGGGCTCAAGCCCACATCGATTGACGTGGTATCTGGTTGCACTACCAACTTTTGATGATTGATCGAATAGGGTTAGTGCCAATTAAGTTTATTAACAGTCAAGCTTTTGCAAAATGAATTTTGTATTACATTTTTCATTATTAAAAAGATACTACTTTCAATATGTAGCAATTTTTTTACTGTTATCTTGAAAGTATTATTGGTCAATTGAAAATTTAGCTCAAAACTTTTACCGCTTTACATTATCATAAATATAAAAATAAAGAATTATTTACTATTGATTTGTATCTAAAAAACCAAGTCGTTTGAATCTTACATTTTAATTTGTACAATTGATATAAATATTGATTTATTATTGAAATTTTGATTATAAACTAATACCACATTCCTGGTGCATTCAAGGATATGGACTACATATTGTTATATTTTTGAGAGGTTGGTTATTAACAATAAGTTAGTTAGTTAATATAATGTCTTCAAAGAACATAATTTATAGTACGGTTTAGTTCGGAAGCAGAATATAATCGTCTGAATGAAAGATCTGTTGACTGATGATGTTCAGTTGTCATCAAGCTTATGACCATTTTACCAAAAGTTTCTACATACTTGTTTTGTACTCAAAAGATATAATTATAGTCTAAAGGAAATATAACATTAACTATGCTAGTTTTAAGCAATATTATGGTCTAGTAAAGAAAGGAAATAAAGAAATTAAATTGTTTGCAGTATATTATAAAAAACAAACAAAAAACAAACAGAGAAATTAGTTTTTAACAAGCCAATTAATAAAAAATAAAGCGAAGTCAAGATGTAGATGTCTCCTTTGAACATCTTGCATCAGTATTAATTGATAGGAATTTGTAAAAATTCAAACCGTCCAACGAAAGTAGCTAAACCTGTGTGAATGACAGGTAACCTTATTCACGACAGGAAACATTTATATTTGATCAAAAATCTCACGGATAACAATCAGAGTTCAAAGTTACAAAGAATATTTTAAACGAGCTGGATCAATTGAAAAAAAATCAATAAAAGAAAATTTTTATCTCAGATTGATTGGCCCAGTCTGACCCTTTGCCGAGTCAGTTCGGGTTTTTTATATATGCTTTCACAAAAAACTAAAACGTATCAGTGTTTATTTGTGACAATTTGCTTTGTCGGTTTGTGCCTATTTACATTTGAAAAGAGTTTTTTGAATGAGATCAACCTGTAAAGACACGGTGAATGACACAGGTAGAACGAAAAGACATGTTATAATGCACGTAAATAGTTTTGATCATTGGATATTAATAATCTTTATATATATTTAAAAGAGAGTCGGATCAGCTAATGTTTGATATAATTTGCCAGTAATAATACAAACGAGCTAATTACGCGTTCATTACGGGTTTTAAAACAGTACATTTAAAGATTATTTTGAAAATCTGCTTACTCGCTGTGTACATTTTTAATTCTGTCAATTAAGCAGCTTCAAAGATCAAGGTCTGGGCAAAGTTTAAAGTGTTATATTCATATGTTTGATTCGATATACATAGTTTTTTGTTGTAAATTGTAAAGTGTAAAGTGATATTAGGCTTTTCTACTCAGTATCATCCCAGAGTCGGAATTTTTTGTGCCCGATATGGCGACAGGCTCCCCCCCTGTTACATCTGGGACGGAACTAAGCTCGGCGAAATGTGGGTGGTGTAGTTTACTACTTCACCTCTGCCTAAATTGTTAAGTCACTTAAATTATATTTGTTATTATAAAACGTCACTTTGATATCAGGTATGTTGCAATGAATGATTCTTTTTTCTTTTTACTGATTGCTAGTAGACTACAACTCTCAAGTATCAAGAATAAGAGCATCGTAAATGTTTCGACTGCTTGAGAAAGACATGAGACTGAAGATTCGAAATCGGGATGAAGACATAATCGTCGATCAATCTTCGCACGTCAGTATGAGGGGACCGCACACCGTTAGTTACCCTTTGAGAATTTGTTGTGAAACGAAGTAAGTGGAACGCGCGTAGTCTTAATATTTTTAATTAATTAAATGTAAAAATGGATCGAAATAATAATATCATGGATGAGCAACGAATATTGAGATGAATGTGTGGTGTGACGAGAATGAATAAAGACAGGAGTGAAAATATTACAGGCAGCTTGAAAGTAGCGCCAGTGGCATAAAATTTGAAAGGGAGTCAAGTGTCGTGATATGGACGTAAGAGTGGATGGAATGTGTGTGAAAAAATATGTAATAAAAGTAGAATGGAGAATTGAAGGCTAATCGGGACGTATGGGATAAGAAAACAGACTGTGCTGACCCCAAAGCAGTTGTTAACAGCGGATGAAAATAATAATAAAAATGTTGAATCGGTCGCTAACATAGTTACAAACAATTTAAAAAGGTTTTACGGTGATATTCAAAATCAGAGATAAAAATATAAATCATAAGCTGTTGATTGGTGTATATTGTTATGCGCTTCGCGTATTGCGGTAGTCTCGATATCCATTTATTTGAAACGAATAATAATGGAGGAGCAGATTGCAAGTTTTATGCGCCTGCGCAATTCTTCTTCTATTATACTTCTCATTCATACAGTTAATTTATGCGGTTCTTAGTAATTACGTTACTTGTGTATGTTTAAATAAATATGAAAGGTGATAAATATTTTATAAAATATGTAAAATCCATTATACAATAAAATGAATAATGCTTCTTTTAGAAATGTATCCTACAATTAATATCGATGTTCCTTCTTGGTTAAAGTCCTGTATCGGTGCGAATACTTTTTGATTTTCCATTAAATAATAGACATGCTCGTGAAACTAAAAGGCGACGAGTCGCTATAGTGTAACCTATGAAATCTTATAAATAACTTACAATATAAGATTATTGAAGACCACATTCAACAACACTTACCTACTCTACGAACATATTCTCTTAAGTCGAATTGAGCTTATTAACAGCGGTTTGGCGCAATTCATCATCAACTCTTAGATAGTGGGAAGGTATATCCTACAGACTATCGTCTGCCGCAGTTTGATGTACGATGTTTGTTACATATATTTACTACTTACCTTTTTTTCTTTTACGTGGGGAGTTGCATTTATGTATCCCCTTGACAACTCTAATCTTGGGTGACTGACTCACCCTGTGTAGTGGGGCTCGACCGGCATGAAGCGCCAGGAATACCCACTAAACCCCACGGTACCATTCAACGCCGTCCTGGAGCGACACGGGATTTATGCTCCGCGTCGCCCCGGCGCGGCGGTAGGCACGATTGGGCCACTTCCTTTGTCTTCCAATGGAGGGGAGGCAGCCATATTTAGTACTTACCTGGACTTATTCATCAGAAGTTCTTGCCGCAGCTCTCCAACACGTGCTCTCATCTTCAACTGGAGAAACTTTTCCACTTGTTCGATATAGAATGCACTCATGCACTAGAAACACATGTAAAATCACATATTTACGCACTAAAAAAACAAGTTTTGTACGTAACCTTTTTATTTAAACGGATGAATTTGCTAAGATGCATTTAGCGGAGTTTTAAAAACCAGTAATAGCCCGAACCAAAGTTAATAGTTTAGTACCGTTATATTACCTACCATTTTGCGTGTTGCCATATTCTAGGAGTGTATCGTAAGCTCTCAAGATTCTTTTAGGTTATCAGGGTTAGTCAATTCGAAACAAAACCTAATACTTTAATTTACCCAACTTGGTATTGTAATGAAAATTTCAGTTGTTCAGCAAACTGACACATTTCATTACAATTCGTACTTATTTGATTAATTTTGTAAAATAGTTTGTAAATTACAAAAAGAAAGTGTTTACTTTAACTGCTTGACATCTTCATTTTTTGTGTCATTACATTTTCAATGAAAATTAAGACGCGTGTCTTAATAAGGAACCACTATTATCCTACGTTTATAAAACTACATTAGAAATAGTCCCGGTAGTATCTAACATAATGGAAATATTATAATAAATGATAAAATTGCTCTAAGGTATCATAGCTCTTGTGAGATTCCAAACGCAGCGCTGCACTAGCTCGAAGAGACCATAAATCCTGTACATAGTCAGATAGTGCCCACACCCGCTCCGCTCTGAGGCTACTGTGAAGATATAACATTTCTTTATTATGTCTAATCTATTTTCTATGAGTACCCGTTTAGATATCTACATTGGCCATAATATAATACGGTGTTTATTTATTTGTTCTTTTTTTCGTGTGTAGTAATAATGTAGTAGTAATAATCATTCAGAAAAAAACACATTCTATTAATTTCAAGATTTCATACGACATCATTAGAAGAATTTCAACGGAAAAATCGTCACTTCCCATAAGCAAGTATTTTATATTATAAGTACATACAACGATACTTAACTAGATTTTCTGGGATTAGAATTGATGGAATTAATATTAATAAAAGTCAATTATGCATTACGCTCATATCTTCCCGTGGGTGTCGTAAAAGGCGACTAAGGGATAAACCAGGGGATAGGCCGCAGCATCCTCTTAACACCACTAACACTTACCGCGATCGCCAACCCGCCTGCCAAGCGTGGCGATTATGGCAATCCCTCTCTTATTGAGGGAGACCTATGTCCAGCAGTGGACATCTTAAGGTGGAATGGATTGCTCAACATAATAGGTATTCTAATCTTGAATTATACTATTATGGAACTAAGTAGATAATTATTATATGAAGCTTGATTTATTATTATTTGAAACGATGATGACTTAGTGGTACTGTGATTGAATAATACGTCGATTGACATGGATTTGAATCTTATCCTATAATTAACCTAATCATTCGTTAAAGACAAAAATCATTAAAAAACCATAAGGAAAGTGGTAAGCATTCTGTAAAGCCTGCCTAGCAAGCTAGTAAATCTTTAGCAAAGCACTATAAGTATCCGGTGGTGTCAATATTCTTCTTCTTAGATAATGGCAATCTGTGTACACACAATTTATACAAGTGTCATGTGGGTAAGATGTATTTTCAGTCTTTTATCAGCGGTACCAAGCTCCAGCAAAACGGTGGCCCATCCTGCTCGAACTTTCTATAACAAACTTAACTTGAACATAGTAAGCAAAACTAAAACACAAAACGCAACCAAGATTACATGATATAGAGTCATATACACAATTAAAGAAAATAACTGCTAGATAACAGACTGATCCTGCCAAAAACTTCAGTAGCATCAATCAAATCTAGTTTCTTTATGATTAGATTACCAATGTCTAATTTTCAAAATTATACGACTCACCATTGACATAGATTTAGATTTCATCCTCATGTCTTGGAGCTAAATGATCACGGACAGTACGGCTCCAGATAAAGATCTTCACGCGTCCGGTTTCAATGTGGAATAAGCTATGATGCCTCTATTGATAATTCGGTTGGATTCTGCATCGATGGACGTTGGTTCAAACCCACTTATCCAAATGTATAATGAGCTTCAGCATTCAGGAAACCATAGCATCGTGGTTTGTCATTTCCTAGTAAAGCCCGCCTGGGTAGCTACCACCCTTAAGTTTGAATACCTGTCGGCAAGTACCAATAAGTTTGTTCCTACAATACCATCATCGCTTAAAATCAGATGAGAGTGTGGTCAAAGCCATGAGCTTGTATGCTATAAAAAACATTATATTCAATATTAAATTAAAATCTTTTACTTTATGACCAAATAATAATTACTTATTTCAAGATTATCTTACACTATAATAACGTTGAACTATAAACCCAAAAATATTATTTGTAAAGAAGCTAATGTTCGCAATTTTATTCACTCGGAATAATTTAAGCGTTACTCTTGAAAAAATATAATGTTATGTAGTATACATTTTTCCCCTCGTTTATCCAGTGTATAGTTTTAAAAGTGCATACAGTTATTTTTCATGATATCAATTAAAACACGAAAAATTAAAAATTTTATGTCATAAATAAGCAACATGTGAGATATTAATGACTACTTCAGATATATACACAATTATAATAATAGGTAACAATAATCTATCCCTAGCTAATTGCGACTACAGTAACTGATTTTTATATTCTAGATCTAGACTAAATTCTTTCCCACATGGGAATGTACATGGAAAGGATGTACATTATTCACATATCTATTAGTACATACCTGTATAAAGCTACATATTAGTACATACACAGGTTCATTTAGAATATAGGTACTTACTAAAAAATAAATTAACAATCACCATTTAAATATAACATGTTTTAATAATTATAAACGTAACTAATGTAGTGTATTAAAAGTAAAACATCTGCTATAAACATTATGTCAAAGAAAAGTGAAATCATATCATAAAAAGGGGCCCATGGCTTCTTAAATAATTGAAAGTATATGGTCAAAAGACCGTAAAAAAAAAATAAAAAAAATGTTTTTGTACTCCATTCCAGAATCGACATAATAATTACTAAGTGTACACTATTATTTGAAATCAAAACTCACATGGTACAAGACGAGACACGAGTTTTTTTGTGGTCGGAACTTTCGCTATTCAACAAAAACATAATATTCCAACCCTTTATTTTTAATAAATATAGTTTATTAACCGCAAGATGTTGATATAACCGTTTCTGATTGACAAAGAAGCAAAGATCATAATAAAAGATTTACCTAAGACATGTAAATAGTTTAATTATGTATGGTAAATAGTTTAATTTTTTTTCTATTGCATTTGTTTATGTGAAGCTCATTCGCCATAACTCTGTATGATATAATTATCATCACTCTTGGACTTATGTAGGTTTCCCAACGAGCTCCACAACAACCAGTCTTACGCCATCCATCCATTTATTCATTCAACCATAAAACGTCCACTGCAGGACATAAGTCTCCCCCAATAAGAAGGAGGATTGCCATAATTGCCACGCTTTGCAGGCAGATTGGCGATCGCAGTAACATGTTTTTAGTACTCAGAGAATGCTACTGCCCATCTCCTGGTTTATATATACCTTAGTCGCCTTTTAGAACACCCAAGGGAAGATATGGGGTGGTACTATTCTTAGCCGACACCACACGCCACGAACCCATTGAATTAAACTTCATCAGGTATCAGCACATCTGTATGGGACCGATAAAATCATACTTAAAATCTTTACTCTTCGTAGCTACAAACTATGAATGAATTAAAATAATTTTAGAGAAACTATAAAACATGTGTTGTTGATAGATAAATCACCGTTGATCTCTATAAGACGTAGATTAACGATAAAAAAAATCAAAGTTTACCTACAACAGTCTATATATATCAGCACTACCCTGAATAAAACTAAATTGTTTGTATCGAACAAAATGAACAATACTTAGTGAACGGTATTTTCATGTCACTCCTATCGCTTTAATTAAAAGCGAAATACGTACAACAAGGTTTCAATCTGTCTTTACCTATATTATTTCATAAAGAAGATTTTCCATATTTGTGGTGTACAGTGTACGCTGTTCTTTATTTTGATCGATTGTACTAAGAACAATATTTTTTTGTATTCATTCAGCTAACCGAAAAACGTCCTCTGTTGAACATAGATCTCCCCGATAAAGGGGGAATGCCATAATCGCCATGCCCGTTTGGAAGACGGGTTGGCGATCGCAGTCAGGTGTTTAGGTACTCAGAAGATGCTGTTGCCCATTCCCTATTTTATTCCTTAGTCACATTTTAGGACACCTACGGGAAGATACGGTATGGGACTCTTCTTATCCGACACCAGACGGCTAGTAATAATATATTAATAGATACATTCAAACTAAATAATAAGTTACACGTGAGAAAATCAATCGTGTTAATGAAGTTGCTTATATGCGAATTGAGTGAAAAATGATTTAATGAAAGGTTGTAATTTTCGTAGAATCAGCTTATAATGGGGCCCTAAAACAAAATAACTTAAAAAATACAAAACGGGCTATAAAATATAAATCTTAATCGACATATTTAACTCGCTATTTCGCTAATGCCATTTACAAACTTCCCATACTTAAAAATTACTGTCAAGTACATCAGAAATATAATTGCATTTATAAGTCTCGGCTATAAAAGTGCATAGATTAATTTATAGGTTTAACTTAGCCCCGATACATGATTTTTAACAACCGCAAAAAAAAAATGTTTTTAATTAATCCGACCATGTAAATCGTTATTTACGACATTATTTCCACTATTCGTTTTTTACAAAATAGTGAGACAGAGTTGTAGCTAATTAATGACTATGACCTATGAAAGATAGCCGATGGGAATGATGGCTCTCCCGTTGGATTCATGACTCATCCTTTATTAAGGCAATGAAATGGATTTATAGCGCCCAAAGCGATTTTATGTCAAAGTGCAGTTCATTGCCACCCGACAATGTCTTGGACACAATGTAATTTTATGGTTAAATGAACTTCACCTGAAGTGGAACTCGCTTGGAAAAAAATTGAATGGCGATTTTAGTGTAAGACGGGCTCGCGCCTTTGTCTCAAATTTGAATTGTGGGTATCCTTTATGCGACAACGGGAGCGTAACAACTCTCTACTCTCATATCTTCATTATAATGTGAACGTTATTGTATTTTAAAAGGTTTTGTAAACTCGCCGTAAGACTCTACGCAATACATTTTCTTAAAAAAAATACAGAAAAGCTTTAATATGGTGTAGTCCAAAAACAGAAGCAATCACCGAGAGATTAAAACCTTTCTTGTCTGCCATCGTCTTTATTATACTCACGAAGTAAGAAACTGTAATTACATATTTGCAAACATAATTGAAATCTATCCAATATCGAGTGCATTCCAGTTACTACTGCAACTTGTTCATGTTACGCGGTCGACCTTAGCCAAAGATTAAGTTGTCTATAACATAAGTACAAATTCTACCAATCTAATTATTGTGTATTATGGAATAATACTCAGTTAAGTGTGGATACCCAGAAAAATTATGACTTTTTCTATTCTATACAATTTACTTGACAATGATTGAGTGTCTTACGATATTATTCAACCATAAATCCCATCGAATTAATTAATTTATATAAATTACATTAAAAATTAAATAAAAATAAATTTGCTTAGTTAACAAAGATAAGAACCATGTTTTCTAAACAATTTTGTCTAGACATCTATAAGCGTAGAGATTATTTTATTATATATATTTTATTCTTAGTGAAAATTGTAAGTGTGCACAATCACCTGCGTGTATTTTGAAGTTATAACAACAGAACTATAAATGAAATAGTAATGAATATGAATGTGGAAGGATGGAAAAAGCCAAAGAAAGTGTGGATAGAATGTGTAAGAAAGGATATGAAAGAAAAAGGAGTGAATAAAGAGATGACGGCTGATAGGGACGTATCGAAGAAGAAAACATACTGTGACCCCAAGTGAGTTGGGAGAAGGCATGAGAATGATGAACAACAGAAATCGTCTATGGAGCATGGCATCTCTACATTGGTTGAGAAATTACTAAAAATATTGAAACAAATATACAATTATTTTTATACCATTTTACACGTTTTAATTAGGTACAAAGTAGTCTATAGCAGATCCTTACGAAGTCTTGTATTAATAGACCATTTAGTGTAGAGTTGACCCTCATACAATGTTACTTCTTTCAGGTCCATTGTTGTAATCATTTAATACTAAATATTTGATCACTCAGATATAGAAACACCCTTGCCTGATGTTTTTTTTTATACTAGAAGTGATTACAGTGAAGAATTTAGTTTTTTATATCCTGTCTATCTATAAATCCTGCCATTTTACTCTCAGATATAATATGGTAATGATGATACGAAGAAGCTGCTACCTCAGGAGAATTCGAATTTGAACTATATTATAAAAGTTTGTAAATTAAATAGAATGAAATAAACACGGAGAGCTACATTGCATAATTACACATAAAGTCGTTGTGATCTATTAATTTTAATTTAATTATTCGCCTAAAATTAATTCCATCAAAAATATTGTATATTTGAAATTTAACTATCTTTTAACAACAAGTATGAAGTAAAAAGTAAATAATGAAAGTCAATATGGCACTTTAGATCGTTTAACTAGTGGATTTAGTTGAATAATTATTAAGTACATAAATAAAATATTAAATATTCGCATAGAGTAAAATTATAATGACTATGTATCGTAATACAGCCGTAACTTATTTAATGTTTACTCTTGCATAAAACTACCTAGTACAACCTACGTTTAACAATATTCACATAATTTGTAAAGAATTTATCTACACTGACGAGCGGGTCTAGTGTTTTAGCAAATCTGAAGAATACGTTACCCTCAATTAGTTCATTATTTTTGGGATAAACACTATAAATAATTTTATTATCCCACAATATACCTGTAGGTTATAGTGTACCTACTTAAACAAAAGCATATTTCTATGATAGATTCTTATATCTTAGCATCTCTATTACAAAGAATGTAATCATATTTCCACGTATCTGTAAATATAAATTTTATAGTTCATATAGAAATAGTTGTTAGTAAATCAATATACAAATCCGAGACTAAAATTCCCAAAAAAAAACTTCATAAATAACAAATTGAAAAGTAGTGAGGGATTGTTACCTCAACACTAGTTTAAAAAGTGTGTAAGCCAACAGTGTATGAAACGAACGGACAAAAACCCAATAAAGCATTTATGTTCACTATAAAACCCTCCTATGCGAAGAACTCATATTTTATGTGAAGCCGCTGAACCCAATTACGCCTCAATGGTTCGTCATGATCAGAGATGTTTTGGGGCTCAATAAAACCTTATTAGGAGATTTATGTCCACCCTAGGCAGCGTTCATATTATTGATCTTAATTAGATGTTACCTAAATATATTACTAATTAATAAAATGCGCATAAATTTATTTTCGATGTTTAGTATGGCTGTATAGGAGTATCTCTGATCTTGATATGAAGATAATAATTTTCGAGTTTTTGTATAAACGGGTTTAACTATGATAACATTAATCTTCGTATTTTTTTTTAATGTTGACTAACCTACTATGAGAGTTTTTTATTTTTTTATTTATTGATCATTATATTGATTATGTTTGCAGAACGAAAATTAAATTAAAAATTTTGTGTAAACAATATAGAAATTTCTTGCATCCTGCTGTATTTTTCATTAACCCCTTGAACCTGGCGTTTACGCCAGCTTTCCATTGTTTTCCTATTGTCTTCCTATTGTCTCATTTTTATGGGTAATCGACATATTAATACTGATATATTACTTACATATTTATGAAAACTGTTGGTTTATACTAAATGTAGCATTCGTAATAATTGATGAAAGGCAAGTATAATTTATATGTCACATTAATAAAACCGTATTGGTCGATAAGAAAGCGAGCAATTTGAGAGATATCATTTGAGAGGTCGTGTTACGCTAATGCCTCTGCCGGGTTGCAAGAATTTAATCGAATTCTGCGCTTGTCAATCAATAAACCGATGTGAGTTGGATCACTTTGAAGTTAACGTAAGCAAATGAAGGATATTCTATCGAAATTAATAACATAGTACAAATAAACTATTGTAACGTTAACTACGTTATATACTATTAGACTTAATATAGATAAAAAATATATATATATATATATATATATATATATATATATATATATATATATATATATATATATATATATATATATATATATATATATATATATATATATATATATATATATTTTATTTATTTATTCCTTCATTTTATTTCTTTCACATGCCTAGTAAATGGAAGCGATATGAATACTTACTGTTATTCATAAAATATTCTGAATCTGATGTCTAGAGCATTGTTACAATGCGCATTATCATCTTTTTATTATTTAAAGCGAATTCATATTTAATGTTAGTTTGATTATTGTATACATATTTTTATAGAAATAATAGGTGTATAGTGAAATAACTAAAACATTCGGAGGATACAATACTTGTAAAAGAAAATATTGGTAAGTACTTGTCTTAGTTATGGAGAAGTATGTAAAAATAAAATAATGATTTTATTAATAATTAAATATTTCATTTCGAGATACTTTTTAATAACAGAAATATTTAATCCACATTTTACTCACGTTCGATAAACGTTACCATATGCCCGTGATAAAAGTGACCAAGTCAATAATTTATTGGATATACCGGGCAGAAACTCAGTAAAAATAAACATGAATGAGCTGCCTTGTTGGGGCTTGATTTAATACGCCCAATAAAACAGTAACTAACCTTATATAAATTATTAAACAAATAAATAAAAACGGTGGTCATCAAACTCTATTGATCTCGCATTGAAATTATACTTTGTCTTCTTACACGAATTGCAACTTCAAGTGCAATAATTATTTATTCACAAATAGTGAACACATATCAAGTACCAATATGGTGATATCTCAATTAAATTGATATTAACATATACATGATTTGTGCCAGTATCATGTTGCTAAGATGAATTTTCAATCTTGTAACAGCATTACCAAACTCTAGCAAAACGATGGTCCAACTTGCTCGAACTGTCAATTGTGTTTTCTTGGCACCTCAGAATAAACATTATTGTTTATAATATACTAAGTTGGACACAATAACTAAACTATATCAAAAACAAACTGCAACAAATGAACTAAATAGAAGTGAAGTACACAAGTTAATGAATTAAAGAAAACAACTCCTACATGACAGACTGATGTCCTGCCAAAAAATTCCCGTGATCTAAAATGTTATCATAACCAATGTAATGCAGTGTGGTTCCGAATGGTAGAACTTATGTATGTATAGTCGCCTATAAGCCTTCTGAATGAGCAACCTATTTTAGAATGGCCTCAAGATTACATCTCGTTTGAGGTCAATTGTAAATGTACCTAATCCGGTGAAATAACATTACAATATCATTATCAAGTGGAAATTTGAGAAATAATAAATTTAGGTTACCTGGTTTTGCTTCTGATCTTAGAATACGTTTCTTTCTACACAATACAAGAGATAGCATATATTTGTACAGTGAATAGTGAAGATGCTACCACAGATAATTAATACTGTAATCACTTTTTTATGGAGGCCCAACGTTACCTGATCGACGTTAGTGCTTAAGGCATTCCATAATTATTTCCTAACCAAGTTATACTCTTTAAGATTTATGTAATAAAGCTATAGAGGCATGGAGAGGCAATGTCTAATCAAGTTGTGGTCATTAAATTCAAGTAATAATTCTCTACATAGTAGCAGACGATATATAAAGATCCATAATTCTTTGTTAAAGTCCTTTGAAACAGTGATTAATGAAATATCGTCTCGTCTGAACGCAGATAATAATAACCGTACAATAGTTTTGTATCGAATTGAATGAAAATAATAATCAATAACTTTTGATCAACTAGTTTATGATAAATTGAATTCAACTTGTTTCTCATTGCCAGTTGTTTCAATCTACTGAGACAGTAGGCATTCCTTAATAGTAAATAGTCACGCTTTCTATTTATGTATACTAATAAACTAATTTAAAACTTCATTTTTTTTAAACAAAAGTAACTCAAATAGGTTCGCAAATTAATCCATCCACTCAACCATAAGACGTCATTGGACATAGGTCTCTCCCAGTAAGGGGGACATTACCATAATCACCACGTTTGGCAGGCTGGTTGGCGATCGCAGTAGGTGCTTGTAATACTCAGAGGATGCTGCTGCCCATTCTCTGGTTTTTATTCCTTAGTCGCCTTTTACGACACCCGCAGGAGGTACAGGGGTGATACTATTATTGGACGGCACCACACGGCACAAATTAATATCAAAAATACGTTTTTTTTGTAATGTTAAGAAATATGGAACCTTGTACAAACTAACTACTTAATTAAAAAAGATATGATCTGCAACGAGGGTTTTTACAACAATGTTCATATTGTACTAAACATTCGATGGCCTTTTATATTTAAATCTTCATCATAATTTTTTTCCTAAAACCGTTGTGCAACTAAATAGTTCTTATTTTAAAAATTATAACTTGTATTTTGTTAGTCGAGTCATATATAAACTTGCGTCATATATAAGAAAGCGAAATTGAAGCGATGATGTCGCAAACAATAGTGCTGGCAGATTTGCCGTCAATAGACACAGGTTAAAACCCACCTTTCTGACTATACACTGTACCTGAGCTTTCGATAAAGGAAAACATCATAACTATAAGATTGGGGTTGCGTATTTTCTAATAATGTCCATCAAACTAACTACCACCCTCAAGTTTGACAACCTGACGCCGAACATTAATAGACGCGTTCCGGCAGCATTACTTGAGAGCCAGTTCTCAGCGTCACTTAACATCGGATGAGATTGGAGAAAAAGAGCTGATCTTATCGAGTATTAAAAAAAAACAAAATAGAAGGATAATGCACATAATAAACGCAACAATTTTTGTTATTACCAATGCTTAACACAAAAGGCAATAAATAACACAGTAACCTTTCGTGACGAGTTGTAAGTCCCGGCACTTAATGCTTATCTATATTCTTCTACTATTAAAATTGTTATTGCGTGCTAACCGATAACTATTATTTATTATTCAAATTCTGTACTATGAATAAATGTACGGTAATGTATATATGAACAGATATACCTTTATTGTTCAAAACGTTTCAATAAAGACATTCTCATCTTATTATTCTGATAACGTGGAAAAAAGCAAGAAGGTACTATGATTTATGAAGATCAGAATTACAATAAAACGGAAACTTTTATTCGACACTTTTAAGTGAAAATAGCGTCGAGCTATTCTAGGTAGGGAAAATACTTATAGATTTGCGTTACCAATGCTATGACGTCAGCCGTCGACATGCTACAGTATGTCAAGTATAAGACTGCGTTAAACTGCTGACACTGAGTGAGAAATAATACTTATACAGCCTATCGTATGTTTTGATTATGAATAAATTAGACAATTGTTGTATGTTTGGTTATGTTAATTATTTCTGTTAACAAATAATGAAATTTAAACATTAAAAAATTGTTTGTCCCAAGTTACGAGTTTTAACTTCTGCCGGCAGTTCCCCAAGTTGCCCTGGCCGCCTAGTTGTTGTTTTTTTTTATACTGCATAGATTCAGCGCTTTGACCACATTCTCATCTAATGTTAAATGGTGATTTGGCTTACGTGGGTAATATTTACTTATTCATTTTCGTTTTTTTTTTTTTTAATTAATACATGCTTATGTAATCATGGTGGATGGAGGTAAGAGCTCCGCTTACTATTCCTGTCAAGGGGTTTTGTCAAAACGACAAGGGTCAAAAACGCCAAAATTTCACTCACTTATTAATTTTCAGCGAAAGCTGAAGCTCATTTATTTGTCCTCATATATTCATATATTTATCCGACCACACTTCACTTAATTGTTATTACCATCGCCACACACGTATGTATGCATTCATACAGATGTGACCATATAATTATTTATTTTCTAGCGAACCGCCCCGTATTCGAAAGGGTATATAGATATGTCTTATTAAAAAAAATACAATTTAGCATATGTTGCTTACTGATAGCTAGTTGTGCGCTCGCGACTTCTTTCGCGTTTCATATATTCTTCACAGCGAAATATATTTAACCCCTCGAGCACTAACCAGGCGTTTATGACAGCTTTCCATTGTTTTGCTGTTGTCTCATTTTTATGGGTAATCGTTATATTAAATAATCATAGGAAAATTATGTTTTGCTGGTACTAACCATTGAATAGTATTTTGTTCACATTTTCATGGGTTACACGGAACCCTAATTATTATTCTGAATTTTTTTAGTACCTACTAAGAGAAAACAAAGATATTTATTATAAATTCAACCATTTACCAGTAAACTGTGCAACAAGGGAATAGAAAATTAAATTAACTGAAACATAATATACTATAAATAAATTATCACAGTTCACCATGGTTCAAATAGGCATTATTTAAAACAAAAAATTACAATGTTTATGACAGATTTAATCTATAGAGACTTATATCTATAGATATTTTATCGGGCATCATGACACTTAGCATTATACTTACCTACCCAAGATTAAAACGCGAAATGTAAGCAGTGCTCACGATCGCTCAGTAAAATGAAATTATCCGAAGGTCAAAAGTTATCAACTTGTTCATAATTTATTTACCTTATAATAACAATTTGATTATGGCCACATAATCGACCCAATAAAAAACAAGTATAGACCGAAGTTCTTCGTATGATTAAGTTATAGTAAGTAATTTTGAGCAAAGTTTTAATAATGACACAGCTAGCTAAATTCTCAATTCGTTACCTAGTTTAATAGTATACAAATGGTCGTAGTATATCTAAATCTACAAGCGAATATTATTCGGGTTATCAGTAAATACTTAGGCTTAAAGTGTTTCTATATAACATTTATAATTCAAAAGTAAACATAGAAGTGGATTTTTGACAGAAATTGTATTTAAAATCTTTGATAGACTTTGAAATAGCGGTTAATTACCTCAAAGTTTTTACATTAAAACTTAGTCAAAATTACCTAAAGTTAAATATATTTATTTAAAATAAATTTTATTTTTCTAGGTTTTTTTATTGTCTTTATTGAATAGGTACAATCACAGATACCAAATTAAAAAAAAATGATATGTAATATATTTATTAAAAAAAAAGAACCAGATCGAGTTTCTTGCCGGCTCTTCTGGGCTGGGTTGTTTTCCAAACCGGTGGTAGTGTTTTAGAGGTTCATAAGCGCCTTCTTAGGGCCTAAATTGAATAAAGATGTTTTTGATTTTGATTTTGAGTAAATTTAAAACCCTATTATAAATTTTACTCGACATTTACCTGCAAGTTTCATGACACAGTTAGTTTAATAGAGATATATTTTAAATCTATAGTTATTACACATAAATAAATACTATTAAAATAAATATATTTGATCTACGATAATTATAGTATTTTTAAAGATAGCATGGATTAAAATAATATTGGTTCATTTTTTTTGTTAAGTGACGATGTGGTCCAGTATGGTAAACACACTAAGCCTAGAGATACTGGTTCTCAAGTGATGCTGCCGGAACACTCCTATTAGTATTTGGCGACAGGTTTTCTAAGTTGAGGGTGGTAGCGCTACCCAGACGAGCATTATTTTAAAATGCCCTACCACTAAGTTACGGTTTCCTCACTATGTTTTCCTTCATCGAAAGCTCAGGCTGATTTTAGAGTTGGATTGGAATTTCGGAGACGCTTTGAACCAGCGTCCATTTACGCGAAATCCGACTGCACTACCAACTAAACCACCATCGCTTTAAATAGTTTGTTGAGGTACAGGATTAAGGAATTTCCAAAGTCACATAATTTATATTTTAGTATAATTTCAATGAACACTAATTATCACGTAAATTTTGATTTTATAATTACAAAATTTGTCAAGACAATGATAATGAATAAATGTAACGATTCATTATTTAAAATTGTTATAAATATTTAATAAGAAGTAGACGTTTATAACTCACATTGAGGTTATTATTCTGGTGTTTACAGTACGTGTCGTAAGAATACAGGAGGTTGAGCCACCAATTATTAAATTTCCATTTTAAAATTAAAATGTATTGTCTTTCGGATCACCTGCAAAAACAAGGTGTTTAACGCAAACAGGAGGAAAATCGCTTTTATATTATAAAAATTTCACCTTGCTAATTGTTTCAGATCGATATGTCAACCTACTTGTACATAAAATATGCATCGATATTAACATTGAAAATATTTCATATGAGTACGAACTAAGTTTTCCGCAGATATTAAAATTGTTAAATTATTGCACACTTCAATAAATTTGAACGCTTGAAAATTTTAATTTAAAATTCAATTTACGTCACTGGTGAATATGAATAGGTTTTAAAAATGATTTTAAGTGCCAGACTATAATTGTGAGCAGTAAGATAATGAGCAGATTAGACACCGTGGTGACTCTTCACAAGTACGGCCACGTGTCAATATATCGTTCCTAAATGAAATGGTTACCCATTCGCCAACGCCGGGATCTTCGCGAACTTACTACACTTCTTTCTATCCTTTTATCTCCCACTGTGACATCCTACTTAATTCCTTACTTTAAGTGCCTATGCCCCAATCACGAGAAAAATCTCTGTTCTGCGAATAATCGTCTTCTTCTGTGTCTTTCACATAGCTCCGATTTTGTTAATTCTTCTTTTCACGTTAAATTCGCACTTTTCTGGAACGCGCTTCCTCTTGATAATAGAATGTCCACGTTTCACGTTTAAAATGAAAGTTTTATGAATTACTAAAAACAAAATCACTTCACTCCAACAATGGCATATTAATAACGATAAGTATGTATATAGATATTACTTTCATTATATATTTGTTAATCTTTTTTTAATATTTATATATTAACCACTTGATCACTAACCTGGCGTTTACCCCAGCTTTCCATTGTTTTCCTATTGTCTTCCTATTGTCTCATTTTTATGGGTAATCGACATATTAATATCAGATATATTATATATAAATTTCACATATTTATACCTCTACACCACCCCAAAATTGACTGCGAGAGAATGCCACAGGCATTAATTTCGCCTTATTGCGCTGATTGTGTATTAATAAACTACTTGCTTCTGTCCGTGACTTCGTATGCGTTGATTTTAGATATGGAACAAAGTTTGTGTTATTGTGAGTCACTCTTAGGAGGTAGAGATAAGCCATCTCCAAGTTTTCTCTAGGATTTCTGACATAGGTACCATAATTGTCTATAGTAGATCATTTTGATGTAACTCTGAAAACTTAGACTTCGCGAATCAAGAAAATTGATGTCTCAGCAACTTGATCACAAAATTCTGTATGTTTCTGCTTACTCTGCCTTAGTTAAGATATTTTGAATTTATAATACTTCCATGAAAAAATTTCTGAATCAAAATCCGTTGCGTGTTTTTATGTTTTATTTTATGTATAGATTAAAGGGCTTTATATTAAAATAACTTAATTTACTTTTTCTGTAAATTATCAAATTAAAATAAACTATTCCAATTTATTTATTAGATCTCCTTCTCGTTAGTAAACATAATAAATGTTTAACGTTGATCGTAATCAATTTTAGAAATAATTGAAAGAAAATAATTTATATACTACAGAATACAGGTACTATATATTACAGAAATATTTTGATTTCATTTTTCGTAGCAATTATTTAAGTTAGTAAACGTAATAAAAAGTTATAGTGTAATTAATGAAACTAACAAATTAATTATCTAAGAAGCTTCTTTATCTACACTAATAAATACAATTGAAGAGTATGTTTGTAATGTCAGAATATTTTTTTTTACTAAATACAAATGAATATACATCCGATACCTATACCAAAAATACATTTTTTAAAATTTTTATCTGTGTTTGTTTGTTCAGGTATCCTCCGGAACGGCTGGACCGGTCTTGACGGGACTTGTTTTGGTAGATAGCTGAAGTTACTCTGCATAACTTATTTTTATTTTTCGAAAATAATTAGGGTTCCGCGTAAACAATAAATAAAACTCAGTAAAAATGAATGGCATCCGTTTAAATGCACAGTTATACAGGTAATTGTTTGAATTTATGACAAATATTTTTTCTTTATCTTAGTACTAAAAAAACTAAGGAAAAGTTTAAAAAGTTAAAACAAAGTAAAGAACACATGAAACGCGGGCGCACCCGTGGGCACACAGCTAGTTTATTAATAAATTCAGAGATCGTTCACAAACGTTTTAATTGGCGTGACGTTTGGACATAGTGCGATGAGTTTCATCCATGGCGGTGAGTGACCGCATTTTAACGTTAATAAGTTATTCAGCATACTCGAACGATTTGAATAGATAAGAGCTTATGATTATACCGTATTATTGATCTCTTTGAGGAATGCAATATTAAAGTTATATAGTAATTTAGTGCTTCTATTTTAGCTAATAGTTTGTAAATGTTATTCAAACGACAAGCAAAATAATCGCAATGAAACTTATTTTTAGTATTCGCTAGGGTTACCTAAAATGTCGCGAGAAAACCATAGCGTAGCGGTAGGTAATTTTGTAGTGAGACAAGATGAGTGAAGGAGAGGGACCCAGAGTTTTCTTCTTCAGTGGCGGGTTCTTTCCCCTATCTCTTTTGCCCGCCACTGACCTATTCCCTTTTTCCCATTTATTGGGGGGCGAGGAGTATATCTCGCCCCCCGGATTGTAGACCGCACTTGGTCTTGACTCTTTCGAGAGGTGGGGTTGAGAAGTTTATACTCCCCCATCCCCGCTGGGCCATTGCACGACGAGGCCCGGTGGGTTCGCTGCAGGGGGCGACGCGGTGCTTGCGAAAGCCACCCCGTGTCGCCCCCATCCCAAATGCAGCGGACGGCCCCGGGGGGTTTTAGTGGGTATTTCCGGGCGACTCTCGCCCGGGTGAGTCCCACACTGGCACGGAGCTCGTCACTCCGTGCCCCCTTATCCATTGTATTTGGGGGACTCTGATCCCACAAATACAATAGATAAGGGTAGTGCGTAAATGCATTTCCCCCCGTCAAAAAAAAAAAATGGTAATTTTGTAGTAATGCCCGCCTGGGTAACTACCACTCTCAAGTTTGAAAACCTGTCACCAAATGTTAATAGGTGTGTTATGACAGCATCACTTGAGAACCAGTACCTCTAGGCTTAGTGTGTTTGCAATTATCGACTAAATCGTCACTAAACATCAGGTGAGATTGCGGTCAAAGCATTGAGCATTATACAGTTAGTTAAAAAAATTAGTTATTCAATCTAGTTCCTACTCGCAGTAACTTCATAAATTGGTATCTTTGATGCTTGGTAGAGAAACAGATAAAAACAATAGCCTTAGTAAAACCACAGATAAACTATTCTTAATATGCACAAATACTTGCTTGATTATAGTTACACACGTAAAGTCAAACAGGTTTTCCAGTGCGGAATTTATAAAACTAAAATCATTCGTCAAAAAATAATTTTATAAATTACGCAAGCATCCATAGATATAAACGAAACTTTAAATAAAATTATCGTACATTTATTCAATTATATAATAACTAAATAAGTAAAGATTTCAGATTTTTCAAACAACTAATAAAAAAATTATAATAGGAACATAGGGGTTAAAGGTTTTAGAAGCATTACAAAAGAAATTTATACTAAAAAATAAAGTTTAAGTGTCTGTTTGTAATGTCTAAATTTTTTTTTTTACTAAATAGAAATGAACCTATATACGATACCTATACAAAAATACAATTTTTAAAAATTTTGTCTGTCTGTTTGTAATGGGTAATCTCCGGAACGGTTTAACCGATTTTGACGGGACTTTTTTTTGGTACATAGCTGAACTTACTCCAGGTAACTTAGAGTAGGTACTTTTAATTTTTGAAAATAATTAGGGTTCCGTGTAAAAAAAAAGTCTAATAAAAATTCAATTAAAATCCGATTCAGTACACAGTTTTACGGGTAAGTGCTATAATTAATGAGTAATATTTTTACTTTATCTTAGTACTAAATTTTTTTTAGGAAAATAATTAGGGTAAAAAATAAATAAAACGCAGTGAAGAATATGTAAAACGTGGGCACACGGCTAGTTAAGAAATATAGTAACTAGTTGTGACCCGCGGCTGCGCCCGCACTTTTTATATTCTTCACTGCGTTTTAATGCTATTAGATGAGACCCTTATTATTTTCGAAAATCACAAGCATCCTATGTTACGCGGAATAACTTCAGCTATCTACTGAAAAGTTCTGTCAAAATCGGTTCAGCCGTTCCGGAGATTACCCGGAACAGACAGGCAGACAAAACTTTAAAATTGTATTTGATATAGGTATCGTGTATACATTCATATATATTTAGTAAAATAATGGTATTTTAACATTACAAACAGACACTTCAATTTTATTTATTAGTATAGATAAATTTATGTTATCTAGTTCATACATTTTACGTGTTTCTTCGTAAACAAAAAGGTTTAATATTAGATAGTGGGAAAAGATAGATAGTATCTTTGCCCAATACAAAATCATTATATGTGCGAGAATGAAAAATCGAATCGTTATTTTAATACGATAATTTGACATGCCTTGACAGGTAATGTTATATTGAAATTGATTTGTGTTCAAAGTTCAATTAATTTTGACAGAGTCAATAAGCCAGCATCATTTAGACGGGAAAGATGACCACATAATGCAATGTGATCGAACAAATCGTAATATTTGATAGCTCTTTATAATTAACCTTACGAGTACCTATGGTGGAATATTCTTTGTGTTTTTTTTTGTAAATTTATATTGTATTTTGCATGTGAAGAAGATTGAATCATTTTACAGTGTGAGCGTATACCATCACGGCCTCAAATTTATTTTCCATCAAGTGTAATTCAGGTTAAGTTATTTCATAAATTGTCAAACCACACTATGTAAACCAAATATATTTTACAATTATTTATACCTATGGTATAAAACAGTTTGCGAAGCTAAGTTGTAATTAACATATCATCGTATAGTAAACAATAAAAAGTTAAAGGAAAAAAATGTGAAACATGTAATACAATGACCAGTCATTGTTGGTGAAATAATTATTTCTTTATTTATTTTATTTCTCAATGATTCTTTTAGGATATCTAAAGGCATAAAGAGCCCAATATCTTATGTTTAATGATATATCTATCAACCCTAATAAAAGCAAAATGGCATTAAAAACATTTAGATTATTAAGCCAAGCAAAGCAGAATGATTAAGCCCTATTAAGCAAAGAATTGATAAAAGAATAATAGTAACAAATCGTAAAGCTAATTATAGTTATTGACGTTGGTAGGTATATATTTTTTTATATGCGATAAATTATGAGAACCAAAGAATTCTCGTTGGATAATAGACCTTCGTATTACATACATGATATATATATATATATATATATATATATATATATATATAGTCTTTGAATATATCCATAAAGCTCAAAAAGTAATTGTAGAAAATACGGGCTACAAAATTTCAATTAACCAGTTCAACAGTGGCCATAAAAATAGTTGAGACGAGAATAATTATAAAGCGGGAGAACAAAAACTACTAACATGATACGTACATAGTTACTGATCAACAATGGCCAGGAGATAACGAGACAGGAACCTATTTAAAATTCCTTTTAATCGAATATGGCTTTTATGGTTGTGTTTAACACAATTATTATATTTTAAGAGGCTTCTTGTGACTTGCACTTTGTGCGTATCCGAGTGTTCCCGCCGGAGGTGTCAAACTGTCGAATAATAGCTCCGCGTTCGATGTGATTGATTAATGACAGTGCCGGCGAAAACAGACTGGCTACCTAATTAAATACTCCAAGGTATGAACAGTAAGATATAAATGTATGACGAGCGCCCGGATGGGAATCAATCTATCCTAGATTCTCAATTATGATAAGAATATCCTTATCAATGTTTTTGAGATAATCAGTTTTCTTGTAATAAAATTTATATACATCACTGGCTGTATATAACTTATACTGACGTTCTTTAGTCATTAAATTGTCAAAAAATTATTATGTCATACATGTATTTTATGTCGTGTTTTATATCTCTTCTAATTTATTCTAGATTTAACATACTATTGTAAAATGGTTAATTATCACACATCCGGAAATATAAAAACGGTTAAAAACATTTTAATTGATTACGGTGCTGAAAGTGACGTCTCGCCTAGTGAATTTATGAAAACGTATATTGAAAAGTGTCCAGAATCTACTCAAGATTCAAAACTTTCTTGGATCGTTGAAACTTTTCTAGGTATTCAGAAGCATGGAGTATTTTTAAAAGAGATAACATCTCGTATCTCTGATGAACTATCAAAAGAAGATCAATATTATTTTATGATCATATTTTATGCTCTTATATTTCAAATTGAACCAAAAAACATGCCAAATATCTACAAATGTTTATTCAATTTAAGTAAGCATTTATTGTACACGTTTACGAAATTTCTCAGTAACAATGAAATTTTAACCTTTATTTTGCAAGTAGCACAGACTAGTTATGACACTAAGTATATAACTGAAAAAATAATTAGACCCCTTTTTCAATGGCAACCTTATATAAGTGAAATGAGCTACTGTTACGCTGAATACCTGAAAAAAATTGAAAGTAGAAAGTATAAAACACCTACAATTCCATTGCAACCCAACGTACTAAATAGAAAAGGGGAAAAAAAAGTACCAAGCCTACCGCAAATTATATCATTACCAGTAACACCACCAAATTCTTTGTGTAATAAAAGCCGAAGAATGCTTACAAAAAGTGCAATTGATAAAAAACTGAAATATTTACACGATAAAAATAAACAAAGAGCTGCAAATTTATTAAATAACGTAAAAAATACAAATTACCACTTTGCGCAAGTAAATTCTGATAAATACAATAAAAACCTTTCTGATGATATCGAAACTGTTGCTGACACAAAACAATCTTCGCCTTTACCAAAATTAAGGCAAAATATCGTCGTGAAAAAATCAAATGTACCTATAAAAGAAACTATAGCAACGCTGAAAAGAATGCATAAAAGAATACAAACAGCAGAAGAGGAAGAAATCGAGTGGTTGCACAATTTGTTGAATTGTTGTGGAAACACTACTAGAGTCGAAGAGCTTGAAGAATTTGATAGACAAGAAAGAGAACGAGAGAGATTAGTAAATATAGAAACAAAACATTTACTAGGTCAAATTACACATGAAGAAGCTCAAATTGCAAAATATAAACTACAAGAAGATCGTAGGAAGAAACATGATGAATTCCTAAAAGAAAAATCTATGTGGAATGAACAAATCGAGAAATGGAAAATGTTGGAATTTGAAAAAAAAAACCGTAAACAAATCGAAAAACTTTCTATCATTGAACTTAATTTATTACAAGCGAAAAATGAAGTTGCTACTAAGAAAAAAAAGAAACCGCAAATAAACTCAGAAAAGAATCTGAAAAAATAATTGCTCAAGCTATGAAGCAAAAACAAGAAGAACTGGAACGCCGAGTTAATTTAATAAAAGAGATTAAGATATTATCTATGATTGCAAAAACAGCAAAAGTTTCTAAGGTTATCGATTTAACAGAAACTTCAGGGTTAGGTTTATTATGTGAGATGTCTATGGTAGAACTACAGGAGAGACTGAGTTTGATAAAAATAGAGTTAAAAGATGAACTTGAATCAAAAAAGAAGGCTATTAAAGATATAAAAATTGCGGCTCTGAAAGAACTAAATGATACAAAAAATTCAATAAAGGATTACCTCACTGAATATGCGGTACTCCGTAAAAAAAATAAGAAGTCCAGAATAAATGTGGAAAATTCTCAACCTAAAGAAGTTACTGATTTAAAAAAGATATTGGAAGAAAAACGAAAACAACGAAAGGAATTCTCCAAATGATTTTTCAATTCTTATCGTGAATAGTTCTAATTGCTTTCATAATTTACATTTAAAGTAATTATTCGTATCGTTGTTGATAAAAAGAAAAAAAATCCAATAAATTTACTTCTAAATTTGGTTAAATAAAAATATTCTGTTTTAGAATGTTATTGATTCTACACGATGGTAGACATTGAGCTTTATAAAGTTAATTATACCTCTCATATTATATCGTATAGGCTTTTAGATGAAGTTGTCATGCAATAAATTTTATCACTTCATAGAGTTATGCAAATATAGAAATGATTAGATATTCTGTAAAATACACTTATTATATTATTGCATTATTACGTATTGTACGCATATAGTGAAATGAACTCTGCACACAACAACTTCACCATAATCTGCATTCTATTTTGATATTACTAATCATTCTCATGCCCTGCTCCTAAGTTACTTGGGGTCGGCGGAGTATGTTTTCTTCTTTCAAGCGTCCCTACCAGCCGTCATTTCTTCATATAATTATTTTTCTCCCTTCATTTACTTTTTTTACTCGTTATTCCTAACACACTCCATCCACACTTTCTTTACCCTTTCTCCACTTTTCCAGCCTTCCACATTAATATTCATTACTGTTTTATCCACACGCGCTTCCTCTCTCCTAATAACATGTCCACACCTCTAACGATTTCTTTTCAACTTTTCTACCACTGGTATCTCTTTCAAACTATTTTTATGCTACAATTACTATAAAATAATAAATTAACTCAGAAAGCAGAACCTCTACCACATTTTCAGATGAATGCTTTTTAGGAAGAGATTTTAAGCGTTCGCTCCCAATCTGTCAAGGGCTCTCAGGTCAACAGAGTTAATCAATCCTACAAAAACTGGTTATAATTAACTACAGAATGCAATAA
This sequence comes from Samia ricini, assembly GCA_014132275.2. NCBI lineage: Eukaryota > Metazoa > Arthropoda > Insecta > Lepidoptera > Saturniidae > Samia > Samia ricini. The sequence continues at coordinate 23,043,087 of AP028159.1, read as the reverse complement.
TCAGTTACCATCAGGTGGGCTCATATGGCCTGTTCCTTAGAGGCAGGAACAGGACGTGTTCTGCTCCTCAATTGGAGCTATTTCTGTACCCGCCTCCAGCACGATACAGTGACACTGAATGCAGTAGCATGACACTACGCCCTTCACTCCTGCACACTACTCGTAGGCACATGAGATAGTAAACACTCGAAAAGCGATAGTTTCTCATTACAATTATCTTACTATATGAACATTTATTTAACGTTCATATTTAAATTAAAGTAAAACTAAAACCTAAGAACCCGTTAATAGTTTCCGAATCTCGAAATTGTAAACATCGAATATAAATTTTAACTGGAGTTAACAACTAAGCCTAACGGATGTTTTTGTGTTAATAATTGGGATTTGGGTTGAAACGTATATTTGAATATCACAATCAAGACAACATTTGAATTTACAGAGTTAAAAACTTAATTTCATAAATCACATTAAAATTCGTTCAAAACTTATCAAATGTCAGCTGATCCAAAAATATTAAACATCTATACAAATATGTTAGTACAATCTTTTAAAATTACTTGAACTTTATCCATCCAAATTATATATTTCAATATATTCATTGAACATACTCTACATATTAACGATTAATGAAAATCATTAGCACCACAAAAAATGGAACAAGGCCAAGATTAAATTACACTTTTTAGTTTAACAGCTTAAGTCTACATATTCATAAAGAGGATGTAGAGCAAAAATTATGATATCTTGAGGCGAAATGCGTTCGAGGTGCACATGCGAATTGGTTGCGGAACTTAATTAGTCCTGCAAGGAGATATATTAGCAATTGGAATTTATAATACCGCTTTGACGCGATTAATGATATATAGATCGGAAAGATTTCGGTTATAAAACAAATTTAGTAAATGAAATCAGCGAAAAAGCAAACAGCCACCTTGATATTATTGTGATAGTTTTTAATGAAATTTATGAATCATTATTCAGTATTAATCCTTCTTCTGGATACTAAAATAAATGTTTGTTTTGTAACTGAAATTTGACCGTAATTAGTATTGAAAGTTTTAGTAAAAAAATCTTTTTTCTATAATTTTTATTGAAAACACTGATGCTTGTCATCAATAAATATGAAACATAAAAGTATTGAAGTAATTTATCACTGCCCGTTTATATATATATATACTATACGTGAAGTAAGTACTCAATAGAAATAACCCATTACAAAACTAGGAACAAGAAAAAAAAATACAATAAACTTAGCCCAATCAAAAAAGAAAGATTGGCTAGATGATCAAAACTAATATAACTCGAAAATAATGCTGATAATATTTTTTTATCTTCAATATTAAACGAAACTAGTGAATATAATTTGGATTATAGTAATAAATAAGGTAGGTTTACCCGTTTATTTGTATCTGCGTATAATTTAAATTCTTTAACGCCAATGTTCAAGATTACGCAGAGCGATAGAGGCGCAGGCGCCCGTGTCAACGAAACAACCACCAAATAAATTTATATTTCCGACCAAGACTGAATTGACTCCTCTCTTTGTAGATAATTCGTTCGGTAACGTTGAATGACTCTATTAACAGCTTCCCTTTTTGGGATAAATGTTGCTTTCGAAGAGTTGTATTAGTCACTTTTATAGGTATGTGTAGTGTGTTGAATAAAATATTTTATTAAGAATATATTCAATTTATTTTCACAGGTGATTTGACGAACAATATGTCAAAGAGACCTTGAGTTTATTCCTTTTGATATGGTTATTGAATTTCCTACTTGTTAATAATTTATGTTCATTCATTTTATAATATTAAAATGTAACGTATGATACGTAAGAAGCAATTACAACTTAATAATGTAAATAATAAATGAGTTATTTCATGACAATATAAGATATGGATTTTAAAAAAAAAAAAACATTGTTACTTGTAACACTTATATGGTTTACTTATCTAAGGCAAATATTTTTTAATTTCTAGGGGTTTCTTTTTAATTTCTAAGGAGAGAAATCATAGCAAGGAAGGAGGGAAAGAAAACAACAATAAAAAAACTAATAATATAGACTAACCCACATAGTTAAGGAAAAATAATAATATAGTAATATAAAAATATATAAAGCTCACATAGATGTAAGTCGTTTTTGTTTTATGTACGTTTATATTTTAAAAGAATTTATTATACAAAATTTTGTTTGAAAAACATATGTAATAAAGAGTGCGGATCAAGAGTCTGCAGTGCGTAAATAAAAAAATAATATTAATTTTATAAAATATTACTAAAATAATCTTTCAGTTACTGCATAGCTAGTTATTTTTATTGTGCTTTATTAATAGAAAAAAAATGTTCTTTTTTAAATTGATTAACATGAATGATTTAAGTTAATATTATTTTATTGTAACGAACTATGAATACCGTATATTATTCAAAGATTGATCTTGATAACAGTAAAACGTCAATAACCACCTAATTGGGAGAAAACACTCTGCCTACAAACACCAAAATCCCGTCCAGAATAAGATACAAATAAATATTGTAACACACAACGAGATAATTCGACCGATAACTTAATGTGCTTACATTCGGATGTGCTCATGATTTTATGGGAAACTCTTGACTGTATCTTTTAATGTATTATATGTTTCAAATTATAATATAGGTGCCGTTTTAAATTTTGATAATGTTTTAACGGCTTATAAATTCATATTCGATAATTGGAAATATCCGGTAGTAATGAGAATTAGATATATATGTGTATAATAATGGTAGGGTGGGTGGTTTTTTTTTTTTTATTACTTTTTTATTAGACTTATGATAACTTTTGTTTCCTTTAAAATGTGAAGGATGGTTTCTACCCGACTCTTGTAGGTACTTTATTCTTAATATGTCGATTACCCATAAAAATAAGACAATAGAAAAACAATGGATAGCTGGCGTAAACGCCAGGTTATTGCTCAAGGAGTTAATAATCAACAAATGAGCACACTTTTTCGCATACCTATAATATAAACCGGTCCATGAGTTACCAAAAACCTCACAGTACATGATGAAAGATACGGTTAAAAACTGTCAAAACATTACAATATACTACTATTTTGTCTTGCGTTATTTTAAATCCTTCATCAATGACTTTAGAATCATATATATATATATATGTCGATAATTTTTGAAACCAAACAAAAAAATAGTATGATTGGAAAATGAAGATAATTGAATAAAAATGAGAGGAAAAATAATTTACGGGAGATCTGGAGTCGGGAAGTAGAAGAGGGTGAGTTTTTAAGGGTAAAAACTGTTTATTTCAACTTCCAGAAAAACTACAAGGCCTATGGAAGAAAGTTAAATACAATTTTTTTGTTTATATTTTGTCTGTCTGTCTGTTCCAGAACGGCTGGACCGATTTTGACGGGAGTTTTTTGTTAGATAGCGGAAGTTATTCCATGTATCTTATTGATTTTAATTTTTCGAAACTAATTAGTGTTCCGCATAAAAGAAATAAAAACTATATTACGCAGTTAAAATATATAAAAAGCGGCCGTAACCGCTGGCATACAGCAGGTTCGTATACAACAATTTGTGTTTTGCTCGCTCATTCAATTTGCTTATGAATAATATGTGAATTTTATGTTAAAATTATGTTCAGTGATGCTTTGCGAAGAATGTGTTAAGAAAATGAACAAGGGTAAAGACGAGTCCCTTTATGTTTGTATTTATATTGTTGCTAAAGATTTTATTGCATCTTCATTAGGCCATATTTTATGAAGATTCATGACTGTAATCAATTGCTAGGGTTATGTGTTTGACTTGATCGCTTCTTATTATTATTTTGTATTATTATTTCATTATAACTTACTACAATGAGAAAATAATTATTCAAACAAACTTTATGAAGCAATAATCGATAATATTGGCATTTTTTTTTATCTGTCACGATAGTTAACGATTTAGAAAAGTACATACGCTTAAAGTAGACAAGAAATTAGAGTCCACAGAGCAATTTACGCTAAGAGCCAATGACAGTTAGACCTATGATATGACTATGATCATGATTCCAGTCAATTATATATTACTGGCTGTGCGCCCGCGACTGCGACTGCGCTTCACTACGTTTAATTTTTTTAGTACTAAGATAAAATAAACATATTTCTCATAAATTCAAGCACTTCCCCGTAAAACCATGCATTGAATCGGATTTTATTCCATTTTTTACAAATGATAATTTTTTATGCGGAACCCGAGTTATTTTCGATAATTAAAACTACGCTAAGTTACCAGGATGAGCTTCACCTATCTACCAAAAAAACGTCCCGTCAAAATCTGTCTAGCTGTTCTGGAGATAACCCGGAACAAACAGACAGACAGACAAAAATTTTAGAGATTGTATTTTTGGTAAAGGTATCGTAAATACATTCATATCTATTTAGTAAAAAAAAAATAAGTTTGATATTACAAACAGACACTCCAATTTTATTTATTAGCATAAATTAAACATTTTTTTGTGCATGGACCATGTGAGATAAAATACGTTTTTAAGAACTTGAAATCTCTTTGCGTTTGTAACTTAATAAAAATGCCAATAATATCTATCTATATTAATCTATACTAATAAATAAAATTGAAATTTCTGTTTGTAATAATTAAATAACAATTTTTAACTAAATAGATGTAAATGTGTATACGATAACTATACCAAAAATACACATTTTGAAATGTTTGTCTATCTGTTTGTTTGTTCCAGGTAATCTCCAGAACGGCTGGACCGATTTTGAGAGGACTTCTTTGACAGATAGGTGAAGTCACCTCGCGTAATTTAGACTACTTTAATTTCTCAAGAAATTAAATTAGGCTTCCACGAAAAAAAAAAAAATTCATGAAATTTCGAATAAAATTCGATTCAACCCACAGTTTCACTGGCAAGTGTTTGAATTTGTGAGAAATAATTATACTTTATCTTAGTACCGAAAAAAAAACAAGGAAAATAATTAGGGTTCCGTATAAAAACAATTAAAACAATCGAAATAATAAAAATAACTTTTAATAAAATATTTGTAAATTTTAACGACAATGAAATGGTTCATAAAATATTGTGTGATTTGTTTCTATCCAATTATATACATTATTGATTGAGTTGACACATTATATTACCTACATAATTGGATAAAACGAAATATATAACATAACTGAAGCCACAAACATTTTCCATATCAAATAGTCATCTCTAGAAACAGTTTAATGCCGTCAATATAGATACTGTAAAAATCTAATCACTTTGACAATCATAGAGATTTTTATTATAGCTATACTATCTAAAGTAAAACACATACATAGATCGAACTATAACAATAAATCAAACTATAATTTTATTAACAGTACCGTGGAAGACGTGTAATTTCAACAAAAGAAAAGTAATCTTATTCATATCGTGGTAAATTAACACTTTTACGAGCTAAAGTATTGGACAGATAGCCGGAGCTCATCGGTTCACACCGTTCTCTCTCTTAATCTGAATCTTTGGGTCCTCCGTGACAGGAGCACGGGTGTACAGGCCGCGTTTTTACAAAATACGTTTACGATTTTACAATAATTCTAATTTTTTTTCCAAATATATTGTTCACATCATCGTAAGAGTATATCAGTAAAAAGGTTTAAATAATAATCACATTCGCACTATTACTTTATGAACAGAGTGTATTTAATTATTTTCTTATTTAAAACCACATTTTTTTCTCGTGTATTATTTTTATAAATGTTGTCCTTTTTTCGCAAATTACCTATATGTACTTAAACTCATCAGATACAGTTAAATCACTTTTTAAATATACTTTAAGCTTAGCTAAGACTCGATTTAACTATTCATATGAAAGTTAACAATAATTTCTTATTTTTATCTACACGATTATATAAACATTATAAAACCTATACTATTTCTTTCCATTTAGGACACTAATTAGATGTTTTGTGAATGTAAACAGAAATTATATGTCTAAGTGTATGAATTAATATGATTTTGTAATATTGAAATAAAATAAAAATAGGTTGGCCGTCATGGGCCGCCCGGCAGGTATGAAACATAAAATATTAACAAATAAAATAAAATAATGTTAGCTCAACGCAACTCAACTCAAAGGGCCAACTATGGAAACACTAACACAACACTTAAGATGATATCCTAGCGCCATTTATTCGATACAAATGTATACAATACACATACGTATACGATACGTAACGTAAACGATACAAACCTGTTTTCTCAAATACAAGTCAAATATTTTTATACCAAATAATCTACATCCACCACCGCCATGCCCGTTTTTTTTTTTATTTTTTCCATAAATTAGTTATTGTAGAAACTAGAAGCCTTTGAAAAATACTCGATTTTTACCCTTATTTTCAGACGTTTGTCAAACAAATGAATCATCGATGAATAAAATTAAAAAAGTAAAATGTACAGACATCGCCAAAGTCATGATTTATCTACAACTGAAAATTAAAAATCGGTGCAGTTTTAGAGGACGCAACAGGGTACTACGAAGTGTTGTTTTCGTCTATTTTACATACGGTAAAATCAGCCCGCACTGCAGTTGTCCCTTTCGTGTTTTATAATTCGGGCGCAATGCGATAGCTATAGATTTCTTAAAGGCCTACTTTTCCGGCCGCATGAACTCTTAAGTATTTCTACAGGAGAGTAGAATTGCTCATACTACCATGGTCTAGGCTGAATAGCGTGAATACAATACGGCACATAAGCATTCTAACTCTGCCTGTTGAAATAGTAACCTGTTTTTACTGAAGAGCTAATGCAGTCCCCCCTGTAGTAATTGTTGGGCCCGACTTACCATCTTGCCGGGCCACCACAGCGTGGATGCGTGATTCATCCCATGTCACCCTATGAAGGGGGCTATAGGTACCGTGAGATTTTAGTGCATATTTACCGGACTATCCCCACATACTCCCTTCCAACTAAAATCGGGAGATTACCCCCCGATTAAATTGGAAGGGGCACTCGTAATTGCATTTCCCCGTGTAAAAAAGGTATTGCCGTAAAAGAACCAACGACGGGCGAGGGGAGACCTGTGCTTTGTTTTACTTATAAACTCTTCCTTTTTTTCAAAATTATGCCAATGCTTATTCTAATCATGGGAGAGTTTTGGTTTGTATTACTGACAAGGAAGTAGAAGGAGCCAAAAATATCTAAAATTTTGCTTTCGTACTTGAACGGCCCCTTAAAACTAGGATATTTTTTAAAGTTTGTTATAATAACTAGAGGCCTTAGTACTCATTTACAATTTTATAACATTTTATTATTGTATTTTATCCCATATTTAAAGATTAACAATTTTCAAACATCAACTTGCATTACTTAATTGGTGAGATACGTTCCTACTCGACATATTAAGATAAATCTGTGTTGTATTGGCGTTTGGACTAAGGCCGTGTCCGCTCGGCACTTCAAACGAGGGACAAAATTTATTGTTATTGGGTCGACGCGCGTACATGCATCCACACTCCGCGACTATCACGATCCAACAACTTTATCGGGCCGGTTCACTATTCTATAACAGAATAACTTTGCCCATACTAGATGATTTTTATGACTTCACCAAAAAATTCTCGTTTATTTATACTTGTTTGACACGGTCGGTTACATAAATTTTGTATTTGGTAGACGTTTTGTTCAACGTGTCACCAGGATTCTGGTGGTTGCATGGAATCGTCAGCAATTGCTTACACCTTTTGACTTCCACGATATAGATTATAATATTTATTAATTCCTTATGCTTCATTCCGAGGAATATGATTATACGGAATCATCTCTTATCATCGTCTGAATAATTATTTTAAAAGTCTTTTGTAATACAACTAATCTTGTAATACGATATGTTAACACTGCAAATCTAAATAAAATCTTCGTATAAGTTTATAAGTTTTGACTATAAGTTGTCTACCTGTCTATAACTTAGACAAGATATGGATATGATAGGAAGCTGTTATTCACGAATGAAAAGGGTTCCAATTGTATCATTTTAAATGAATACTTTGCAGCGGTTCGAAAAAATGTACAAGAAATTGTGTCAGAATAAGGCCGTCTGCTTAAACACTCGTTACAATCTTCAATTTGTTGATGATATAATTGTATTAATTACATAATTTGTATACATAATAAAATCGTAAAGTTTTCCATGTTCAAAACTTCATCACAGGAAAACTACTAAACCTATTTGTATATTGTTTTTACATGAATATAAGAACGAAAATGAGGATGGTTCTAAGCTACATATAAATAAATATGTTCATGGGATTAAACAGTAGTCGTCAAGTTATTTGAATTCAATGAAATTGCAGGTGCCGTTTAATATATGTTGTATAATATATATTAACATGTACCGATTCCATGTATGCAGTAGACGAGCCATAGCCGAGACGATCATTAGCCAGTGTAGAGTATTCAGCTGTTTAAATATTTTAAATTGGCATAATTAAAACTGAAAAGTGTGGCGGAACACTGTCATATCTGTCTGGAGAATACATAGTGAAAAAATTTGAATAGAATCTCGCTTTAATGCGTCTGGTTTAAAAATCAGTTACGATAATGATATAATCAAAGTCGTGTTGATAACTTTTTTAATTTTATAACCTGACAAACTGTTTTGCAGTTACTGCATCATGCTTATAACCAATATAAAACACCGTAGCACTGATTGAGGACAACAACAAAAAAATTTTGGGGACTGAAATATAACGCCTCATATGCCAACTATAGTATTCGGACTAGAATAAAGTAATCCAATGATTGCTACTCTGCTGAATAAACAGGCTTGTCGCAGGCACATTCGAAGTTTGCTCTAATACGCTAAGCAGGTGTCCCACTGAAAATAGTGAATGTTAAGTGATAATAATTTCTTCATATTCACCAATATTATACCATGAATATAATTTATCCATCCATCCATTCAATCAAAAGACGTTCACTGCTGGAAATAGGTCTCCTCTAAAGATCTCAACAACGACCGGTCTTGCGTCACTCACATTCAGCGGATTTCCCCGATCAACGCTGGGTCTTTCGGTGCGCAGCGCCTATTCGAGAACTCGTTTGTCCCGTGGGAATCGATTCTGCGAGCAACGTGCCCAGTTCACTACGACTTAAGTTTAGCAATTCTTCGGGATATATCGTTTTCTTTTTTTTTTTTCTGCGGATCTCCTCATTCCTGATCCGATCACGCAGTGAAACTCCAAGTTATTCTTCATAGATTATATTCCATATTATACTTCCATATAGTTAAAAGCATTGTAATTTTGTCAATGTATTCCTAAAATTATTTGCCGTTGAGGTTTTTAATATTTTTTTTGTAGTTAAATAACCATAATCATGTTTTTGTTGTTAGACATGGTTTTCCATTATCGAATACTTGACCTTAAAGAGTATATGTTAGAACTAGTTTTATCTAAATTCTGGACTTATGTACATCTTATGTGTGAACAAAGAGACATTTCAACGCGTTACCATGTTATCGTCACTTCAAATGTGTGTAGTTATATGTATACAATATTGTCTGGTTCGTACACACACAGTGAAAAAAATTATCAGCTAGTTCATTAAATTCATAATTAATTAGCCGAGTTCTGAATATAAATACGAGTGAAGAAAGCTACTCACTGTTTCAGAACTGTTGTAAAAGACATATAATTATTTAATAGTATATATGTATAAAATCTATACTAATAAATGAAATTGAAGTGTCCGTTTGTAACATCAAAATAACAAATTTTTAATAAATACAAATGAATGTATATACGGCATAAATACCAAAAACAGAATTTTGAAAATCTTTATCTATAGACCCGTCTGTCTGTTCTGGCTTATCTCCGGACGGCTGGACCGATTTGATGGGACTTTTTAGACAGATAACTGAAGTTACTCCACTTCACTTAGACTACTCGAAAATAATTACGGATCCGCGTAAAAAAATTAAACCTCATGAAATTGTGAATAAAATCCGATTCAATGCAGAGTTTTACTGGTAGGTCTTTGAATTTGTGAGAAACATCTTTGCTTTTTGTTAGTACCTTCTACCTACCAAAAAAGTTTTAGGAAAATAATTAAGGTTTCATGTAAAAAATTAAAACTCATAAAATTGTGAACAAAATACGATTCGACGGACATCTTTACTGACAAGTGTTTGTTAGAAATATTTTCTTTCTGTTAGTACCAAAAACAGTTTATGGCCGAAAAAAAATAGTGACCATCGAAACATTATTTTCCAATAAATATTACGCAGAGGCAAAAATATGATACGCAGGCGCAGCCGCGGGCACACAGCTAGTATTCTCATAAACGCACTTTTTATTCACCAGCTTCAATTATAATTAAATACAAGTACATTTTGGCTATGACAGTTTTATTTTCAATTCGATCTATCTAATTTCAACATACGTATTCAAGAAATCCTTTTTCGTTAGTCTAAATAGCGGAAGTCATCGGATACTTTAAAAAGGACTATACTTTACTCAAGCAAATACTTACTGTTATCTATATAGCTGTACTACTGTCATCTATATACAGTAAACAAGCAGTGCCCGCGGCTCGCCCGCGTTGAATTCAGACCGTTTGTAGTCAATATTCTCCCTCATGAAAAAATCGTAAAAAGGTTAATATTTACCTCAAAGGTATATTTTGAAAAAAAAAAACTAATATACATTTATCTCTAACCAGAAGATATTTTCTCATGTTTCTTACTTCAAAAACGCCGAACTTCCCATATAAACTTGGAACCCTGGATAACTTATTGGTTACATGGAAAGCGATGAGAAGTTGTAATGTGATAAGATCTGTAAGGATGTATCAGTATTAGCTGGGACAAATTACGCAGAATCGATCCTTTAAGTAACTGCTTAGCCAAGGTTCGTACCACTTTGTTGTCCTTGTGTTAGTAACCTCTTTTGGATGAACGCCTTTTGCACTCGCCCCAATGTTCGATGAAGCTGTTAAGGCGCTTTCGGTCAACAGCATTAGTCAGTTAAGATGTTTCAGTCAGTTAAAAAGTTTAGTTAGTTAAAAATAAGTCAGAATGTATTTACCCTATCCAATAATAAGCTTCACCTTTCAGTGAAGAAAAACATTCTGTTGAAACACATGGCATGAATTTTTCGAGTTGTCAAGAGAGATGTATTATGGCGGCATCACTTGAACACCAGTATCTCTATTTTCACGATTAGTTTGATTGTGGCCAAAGACGCTGAGCCTATAAAGTATAAGAAAATATTGAATAAAGATTTTATGTTACAATGATAACCATCATGTATTATACGTATGTACATTATGATATAGGTAAAATAATTAAAGGTTATTTTGTATAAGAAATGTTTTACATTTCGAACAAAGGGCAGATGAAAGTGGAACGGGAATAATAATTGAAACAACATTGTAAAAAGTAATGTGAACGAATAAGAGTTGTTCATAAACGGATATACGGACACAAATACGTGGCGAAGGTATGATATGAATTATGATCGATCTACAAATGAATAGGTTGAATTTGCTATGTATGCAACCTTAACAGAGGCCTAGACATAAGAACACTAAAAACAAACATCATTTAATAAAATCAATCTACAATCTATACTTATAAATAAATTGAATGGACGTGATTTTGATTTTGACGGGACTTTTTTTGGTAGATAGCTGAAGTTACTCACGCTAACTTAAAGTACTTTTAATTTTCGAAAATAATTAGGGTACCGCGTAAATAAAAATGTAACTCATAAAAATTTGAATAAAATCCGATTCAATGCACAGTTCTAAGGGCAATTGCTATAATTTATGAGAAATATTAATACTTTATTTTAGCACTAAAAAATTAGGGTTCTGAATAAAAAAAATGCGGTGAAAAATATTTGAAACGCGGGCGCAGCCGCGGGCTCGGAGTAATAAATAAAATTGAAGCGTCTGTTTGTAATATTAAAATAACAATTTTTACTACATACATATGAATGTGTATATATCAAAAACACATTTTTTTTTAAATTTTTCGTTGTTTGTTTATTCCTGCTAATCTCCGGAAAGTCTTGACCGATTTTGACTATCCTTTTTTTGGAAGATCGCTGAAGTTACTTCCCGTGACTTATGCTTAAGTTAAGTCTTAAGTTTTCGAAAATAATTAGGACTTTTATAGCGACTTTACAAAATCGCATTTTTAGTCTTTCTTGATGTATTTAATTCAAAGTAGTGATTAAATTGAATAATAAATGAGGTCAGATATAACACAAAGGTGAAACAGGTCACATGATACAATATATACAGGTGAAAGTAATGCATCTTTGTTAACCAATCGTGTTTTTGGTACTTCCATTCAACAACATTCAACGATTTGATTACCGATATCCGGGAAGACCTTATTTTCAACAATAGGGAAAAAAGGATAATTGTCTCGGATTATATGGAAAAAGTGATTATTTTAACGTCGTGAAATGTTTAATTACCGGATCTTTAAGTCATTTCGAAACGATGATTCTGAGATAATAAAAACGTTGTTTTTTTTCAGTTATTCGAAGATATATGATTAATGTATTTAATATTAAATCATTATGGGTGTATATTTATATAAAAGTGTACTTTATCCGCCTGCTTCAACTATAAGTTCATATAATTACACTTTGGTTATGAAAATTTCAATTTAATCTATCTTAATCACATTCAAACAGTCCCTTGCGGTAATCTAAACAGCAGAAGTCTTCGGATACTTTAAGACGGATTATTTTTTTCTTAAGCATTATTTTTTGTGGGGAAATCCTCCTAGGGTACCCAACCCCGATTGGGCAACGATGGGTGGGTTATGTCGGACCGACTAAAACCCCACAATTCTCTATACCTTAAGTCCGTGTGGTGTGGGGCGCATCAACGCAATCTTCGCACTACACCCGGTAAAGTCTAGCATCTTGATGGAGCCTCATCACGATCAGACCTTAGGCTCTTAGAATAAATTCGTGGCCGCGAGTAAACTATGGCACGTTCCGTCCCGAGCCTGCGTGCAATGCGCCGGCTCGCTCTAGTTCGACGCGAGCAGGTCACATACTTTTCTTAAACATATACCATACCAACTATCGTCTAGTCGATCAACATCCAACCACATGATGCGATGATGACAACGAAAACGAAAGTTGTTGTTATCCTTTCTTCCAATAGTTTTGAAATAAATATCTAGCATATAGTGACTCTAGTATTTTTATTCTTAAGTATATTTTATATATTCCTTCATTTAAACCTATAATTCGAAATAGATTTGATTCAATGAATAAATTGATAAACATTCAACTGAATACACTTTGTCAAACGGTCGACGAGTCGAAGAATTTTGAAAAGTAAATGTAAGTTCTAGACACGAACTACTTAAAAAGTTTCTATACTATGTAGTTTAGTTTGGCTTTTAAAAACTATCTTACTAATGGGGATTTTGACGAGATTTCAGACTTTAATCTAGTAGTTCTTTTAAAATATTGAAAAAACATCTTATCTCTTGATTGACTTGGGTTCGAGCCCTACCTACCCGACTCTAAAATCGGCTTGAGCTTTCGGTGATGGAAAACATCGTGAGGAAACCATGATGTGGTGGTAGGGCATTCTCTAATGATTCCCGCCTGGGTAGTTACCACCCTCAAGTTTGAAAACCTGTCGCCAAATACCAATAGGTGTGTTCCGGCATCTTTACTTGAGAAACATTACATCTAGGCTTAGTGTGTTTACCATACTGGACCACATCGACACTTAACATAAGCTGAGAGTGTGGTCAAAGCCTATCACGTGTAAAAAAAATCAATGTGAACAAAGATGGTAACTAGTTATGGACAAAAAACTTGCTTTAAGAGATGCTGAAGCTCCTCCAAGTGCTTTCCAACTTGAAGTGATCAAGCCGGGGTTTAAACATGCCCAGCCACCTTGCGGTAACTCATCATAACACTTTTCTTTAACTAAAGCTCAAATCCATTTCGAATAATGTGACACCCGACCACACTATTATTAAGTTTTCATCGTTCCATGTGTATAACGCATAACAAACTACAAAAACTACAAAAAATAATACACTATAGTAATATGACACTAGCAACTAGGCTACCAATGAGATAAAATAATTGCCTTTCGTAATTCATAAATTATACATAACTGGAATTTCTACGATATATTGACGCTCTGTGGAATAAATCACGCGAATCTCACGGCTTGTGATAAGGTTGCGGAGTTACGAATACTTACTAATGTTTACATTAGCTACGAGTAAGTACTAAAATATTCATAATTGATATGTTAAAAATAAAAATAAAAAATATTAAAAATAATGAAATATAAAAAAATAACAAAATAAAAAAAAATGTTTCAATTTTATTTTAATAAAATATTGTTATAAATAACAATTACAATTCTTTTAATTCTCCTGTTACAGGCTAATTACACTTACCTATTTAAATTCTCATAACTTTAACGAGTCAACTATTTAGTTTTTGTTTTAACATTGTATAGGGTCAGTGCTTTGACCACAATCTCACCTGATGTGAAGTGACGATATGGTCCAGGATGGTAAGCACACTACGACTAGAGGTACTGGTTCTCAAGCGATACTGTAACACACCTATTGGTATTTGTCGACAGGATTTACAAACTTGAGAGTGGTATTATTAGAAAATTTCCTAGCCCCATGTTATGGTTTCATCTCGACGTTTTCTTTCACCGAAAGCTCAGGCTGATTTTATAGTTGGATAGGAGGGCTCGAACCCTCGTCCATTGACGCGGAATCCGACCGCACTACCAACTGCGTCGTCATAGCTTCAAACAAGTACAATAAACAAATAACAAGGTGAAGATTATTGGTGGAGTAATTATGATTTAAATAAAGCTATATCTATGTATACATAAAAATCATGTCAATTTATACTGAATTATTTTATTGAAACTACAACAATAAGTCGTTTCGAACCTCCACTTTTCTATTTATTGCTGAGCTTAAATCTTTCTTATTTTGTACTATGTGCAGTACGATCATAAATCTTAAGATTTCCTTTCTTATCTTAAGAATTCCTTTTTGTTATCTAGCTCTTTGGTATAATAATGTAATAATTCTACGTAAGTTTTGAGTGAGCACATGAAAAATCCACGTAGGTATTTTAACGTGTAAATCTATATTATTATTTTTATTTATCTAGTAATATTTACTTGTTTTGGTAAACTTAGCTTAAATAAGTTCGAAAGAATAAATCATTATTTTAATTTTATGTTAACAGTTTTGTTACATACTAACTGTGACTGGAGCTCTACACGC
This sequence comes from Samia ricini, assembly GCA_014132275.2. Lineage (NCBI taxonomy): Eukaryota > Metazoa > Arthropoda > Insecta > Lepidoptera > Saturniidae > Samia > Samia ricini. The sequence continues at coordinate 23,027,788 of AP028159.1, read as the reverse complement.
TTGGAATTCAGACAATTTGCAGCCTATGCTCTTCCTCTGGGCAATATATGTCATCACATTCGGTTCAGAAGTGTTTGCTTCATTGGCGAACAAAATAAACAAATAGACAGACATTTTTTTTTAAACTATCAAAACGTGTTCTGTAGTCGTTTCTGAAGCCTCGTATAGTATTTTTTTATTAAATATTTTCAACGTACCGATTTCGTCTCGTTAGCCTTTTATTATAAGTATAGATTATTAATTTATTTTAAAGTAATAAAAAAAGTCATTTTCATATTGTACTTTTACGACATTTATGTCGTTAAAATCAATAATATTCATCAATCAATCATTTTGGGTATAATAACAGAAACAAATTTTAATTTTAAAGATTTTATATTTTCGTATTAATAAGGTACTTGTAGGAATGTAAATTTTCTACTATGAAATACAATAAATTTAAGCAATAAATAACACGCTCGATAATAATTAATATAATTTATAACTTGTGATCTTACAATTCGATTTGCAAGAATTTTAGTGACCACTAAAACTAGGTATAATAGTGCCAATACAATGATCATTAACTAGGAACTCGTAGTTAAATGTGTCGACAATCGATTCTAATAAAAGAAGTAAAAATCAACATAACCATGATTCAGCAAATCGGAAAGCAATGATTAAATAATTTTTTTTTCGTAAAACATTCTTTCGACATAGCTTTGGTTTGACGTTTTATTACTTTACTTCAATCTGGATTTATAATAACCGAGAATTGTTTTAAATACCTGGACATTTTTTTTACTATCTTTTTATATCCAAATCGTTTCCATAGACGCATTTTGAATTAATATAAATAACCATGTTGTGTAAAAACATTATTTAGACATTCATATTACTTAACACTAATTAACAACTTAAATATCTACATATTTACATTAATTTACAAATTGTTAACTGGAGTATTAGCACTCTAGGGTCTTAATTTGCATAATTATACGGAACGTGAACATTCAATAGGAATGATAATTGTAATACTTTATTCAGGCATATCAATTAAAAATATTAAATCAACGATCATGTTTAGTTAGTTGCAGTGGTACATCATTGGAAGCAACCGTTCGCTGCCGACATGGACTAGGTGATCTAGATCGACTTATATCTTTATTGTTCCTGCCATCGTCATCGCTTTCATCATGAACGTTTATCTCTTCATCTGAATCGGAATGAGATTCATATCCGCGGGCTAACTGTATTGATTGTGCCGCTAAAAGCGCCGCAGCCGCTGAATGTGGTACGAGCGCTTTAAATGCGCTATTTTCTAGAGCTGGGTGAGGCTTGAACGCACCGCTTTCGAATGTAGTATGTGATAACGCTTTCAGCGCATTGTTATCTAATTGTGCTTGATACGAGGCCTTTAGGGCGTTCGTATCTTGATGCGAGAGAGCCTTGAACGCGCTGTTCTCGCCGCCCATCTGAGGAGTGTGGTAGGGTACGTGCGCGGGGGATAAAGAACGGGAACGGGATCTGGACGGGGAGTGGGGCATGCGGTGCGGGGGTGAACCGCCACCTCGCTTCAGGAGGTTCATTCGCTGGTGACGTCTCCACTTCGCTCGTCTGTTGGAAAACCAAACCTGTCAGTAACGGTAAATAAACAATGATTAGTTTTCTGTTAAAACGTTTTATTGATTTCACTAAATGTAAATTAATATTGTGTTAAAAAATACAACACAAAATGACTGAACTTTATCTATAAAATTAATGTACAATGTTGTAATACAGTTATTTAAAAAAGAACATTATTTATAGTTACCTGAACACGTGCTTCTGATAATGACGTTTTGGAAGCTAATCTTTCTCGTGTCGAAACACACGGATAGTGAGATTTCTCGAATTCTTTCTCGAGTTCTTCTAACTGATCTTGGCTAAACGTTGTGCGATTTCGTCTGAATTTAGGCTGTTCACCATCAAGAGATCCTGAGTCATCACCATCTACATCTGCAGAAGAAAATTACAAAATTACATCGTTACCCACTATTTTTGGAAAAAAATTATCAATGTTACTAGGATGTACACTTACCAATTAATCCACGTCCCGAGGGTAAAAATCCCTGTTGAATTGCATCCGGGTGTGGAACTCCTGTTGCTGCAGAGACACCGGGAGGTAAAGGAAGACTACCGGGAGGCCAAACACTTCCACCGCCAGCCCAAGGGAATGCACCATATGGAGGTGGGGCAGCATATAGACCATAACCTGCAGCTCGTGCAAACTCTGCCGCTGCTCTCTCAGCAGCTCTATTTCTCAATATCCTGTTAATTGAAGACACGCTCGGAGCAGTAGCGTTTGTACATACACCTGTCAAAGAAAATTAAACTTGTATTTTTTCCAATAGCGCCTAATAAATTACAGTAACATAATTAATTTACACATAGGCATAAGATATCATTATATTTTTATATTCTGGTTATCAACTGACATGAATAAGCTTTGGTTTTATCTTGTAATTAAATTTGGAAATTGCTGATTCTTATTCTTACTAATCATGAGAAATGAATATAGTTGAATCAGGAACAATACATTATTTATAATAATTGTAACTGTTATTTAGTTATTGGAAGCGGCAATTATTTATAGCTACAGACAAATATATTTTATTGTAAACTAACTTTTTCAACACTTGTTATAAGAAATTTGTATATTTAGATGCAAACACCTTTTATTATAGTTTTTCATCTATAGGCTAATATAATAGCTATTTTTACAGACGCCATGGCATTCGCTCACGTTGCAAATAGAACAATTTATTTAAATATAGTTTTCCGACTTGAACTTAATTACCCGCAATGTGCATAAAATGAGTGACCAGCAGCGCGTTAAAACCGATGTGTCATTGGTCGCGTTTTTAAATCGTCGGCTATTATTTATATATGTAATGCGTGCAGTGAGATCGCGTGCCGAGGCAACCTTGGAGAGGCATCCCATGTAATTTTCAGGAAACACTCCAAGCAAGTGTTATAATTTAATCATAGCCTGTCCGAGCGTAATTGTCGTAGAATTCGATGTACAGCCGCAGAACCACCGCACTTGAGTTTCTAGATATAATCATAACTATTACAAAACTATTCTATGAATTTTGTTAAAGCGAATTATGACTTATCCGTATATAATAAAAATTAAATGCAAAGTTTGAACTTCTATGAAAAAGAAAATTATTCGCCATTTAGAGACTTGAGTGCTGATTCACCTGTAAATAGTTTATATGATCAGACTAAAGAATTTGTACTCTAGAGTGCCAATAATATAGTCTAGTAACAAAATTTGGTAAACAAATCTATCAAAAAATACCGATGGACTTTAATAGGTTTACACAATGTTTAGGACCTGTTATGAGTTTATGAGATACCAACACTTTCTAGTATTAAAATTTAAAAACACGTTGAGAAGAACCTGAAATGTATACCAAGAGGGATAGATTGCCACTTCCCAACGATTGGTGACAATTAGGTACATTAAAAAAAATTATGCAATGCTCGACATTTCTTTAGTTCACAGAACAAATAATGTTGCGACGATGTGGCGACGTTGAATGCATTTTTTGATAAAGTCAAATTCTAAGCTTTGTTACTATTGCCGTAAATTCGTGTTTCATTCAAATTTGGGTTTTTATAGTTTCTCCTATAATAAACGGTATTTTTCTGAAACTGTCCCACATTGTTTACGCGACGAATGAAACTTTGGATAGACGCTCTCTTATACCATATTGTTACCTACTTATAATTGTACAAAAAAAAATATAAACAAAAAGAAACACCGGGAACCAGTAGATTAAATAAATATACTGTAATAAATAAATAATCTTGGATATGAAAAATTAAAATTTATTTGAGAAACAACTACTAAATTTGCTGTTGGCTGAAATATACTATGTAGTTTTTAAAATAATATCTTACAACTATTAACTGTCTAGTATAATTAATGATCAAATTTCTTTATTTAAGATGCTTTACTACGTTTACTAATTACTTTTGAAAATTTGGGTAAATATTTTGTACACAGGGTCTATTCACTGAGCTAGGCTAGAAAGTATAAGCCAAAAGTATCACAGAAAAAATGAAAAACATTCAAGAATATAAGTCTATTACATATATTTTGAAAACCGGGTACAGTCTTTTAGCCACATATTGCTTTTCAAAGCTCTAAAGCAATTATATTCCGTTTAATAAAACCTGACATTTACTTAGTAACTTGAGACAATTACACTCAGGAATATCAATCAATGTAATTGCTTAATTGGTACCGTTAACGTGAACTGGAAAAGACGTTTTCCGATAGTTCCGAATCTCATTGAGTAAATTACAACTCAACATAGAAAAATAAACCGCTCTGTCAAATCAATTTAATAAAAGCTATTCGATGAATTACAGACGTGAACAATAATTATTATAATAGACAGGGGCCTAAAACCATCGTGATTTGTAAAGATAGATTTAATGTGGTCACCGTTAGTAATGAAGCTCCATTGTGAGGAAATCGGACGCGCGTCGGATCAAGCAACGCTTGACGTATCAAATAAAACACAAAACGGATCTGTTATAATTTACTCAAAACACAAAGCCTTATATAGTATAATGGTAATGATCAGTTGCGAGTCTCCGTTCATTGTTAGCACGTCGAAAAGTATAAAAAGGTGAGCTCCACACAATTTGTTTGCCTCGTAATCGGTGCGTTAAAACGCTTTGATAGGAACTCCTTCTGTACCGGACTTGGTACAGCCAAATCCTTGATATGGCTGAGAATAGAGTAATGATGACTCGTCATCACCTACCGACTGAGATCTCTAATTATATTGGGAGCAACGCGTTTGAAAAATAAAACAACCCGTTGAAAATCTGTTAACGTTTTGTGGGAGCTCGACTCAAACGGGTCCTCGTCTAGTTAATCTATTTCGTCTTCCATTCTTTTAAAAACAAAAAACGTTGATAGTTCATCAAAACATTTAAATTGTTTTCTTCAAGTAACGCGCATTTCACTCGTATCTGTGGTTTTGATCTTTTTAATATATTTTTTGTGATTAATTCTAAAAATAATTTAGTAATCTTCAATATTATATTTCGTTGTTTTTAGTCTCTCATTTATGTTGTTTGTTTCATAACTTGTCGCATCATTGTTGTATACAATTAAACACATTTTTTTTTTTTTTTTGCTTTTTATTTTTGCTAGTAACAATTACATTTTAATTTGGTTCGTCAATCAAACATTAAGTAACAAACGATTAATAGGTATGGTTTCACTATTTGTTTAAAGAGAGATAGATCATTATCCGTCAACAGGTTGCAGGTGAGAATACGATATCTATTAATTGTTCTTTTAATGATTTGGGATCGAGCCCGGGTGCTTACATGCTTAGTCACGGTCATGCAATTTGTTTAAAGTCGTTTAATCATGATTAGTTACAATGGGCTCCGCTTCTATTAAAAGGTTAGCTATCATCAATGAAAGAGCTCGATGTACTTGAAAACTTCGAAATTATGATTCAGAATATAATACGATCGTAATTGTTTGAAATCTCATTAACCTATTTATATTATCGAATGGTAGTAATTTTATTTATTCTAAAATATTAGTTTATACGTAAACAAAGAGATTTAAAATCTTATAATAGTATCTCGTTTACAATTTTAGAATGCTGGACTTTTTTCTAATTGAATTTTATTCCATTTTATGACTATTTTATACCCGAGCCAGACGTTATCTCATATAGAGATCAAACATTTTCTGAAGCAATGATAACTTAATAGTAATATCGTAAGATACACCACCGCATCGATGGACGTAAGTTCGTATCCACCTATCCTAGCCCATAACTACGCTGACCTTTCGGTATACCGTTTTTCTATTTGCAAATTCTGTTACTAAAAATATATATTTGTGTTCCGACAGTATAACTTAAGTGCCACTAGCTCTAGGCTTAATGTGTTTACCATTCTAGACCACATCGAAACTTAACATCAGTAAAAATAAGTTAAATGTAATAAGGGTAGAAAACTAATTATAAATAAAATATCTTTTAATATCTAGGCATAAAGTTAACGAATTTTAGAATTAAAATCTTTTGGATTCATTTTCATTGTCATAAAATAAAATGGTTAAAAAGTTGTACATGCATCATTGCTTGCTGTTCAATTGAAATATGATAGTATTATAGGATAGATGATAATAAAAATCAATGGATTTATTTTTATCAAACTATGAAAACGTGCAATTTCAGCAAGGCGGAGAATCTTTAAGGATCGTTTTAATTCATTGGAATCCCTAATAAAAAGCAAATTGGTTTAAAAACTCTATACTAATGTTTCTGCTCCGGAGTGTTGTTAGATCGGTACCTGCTTAAAAGCGTGGCATGTCCAAAGATAAGACGCTCCGGCGCCGTCTGGCTATAGAGTGTTTAATCGGGTTAATTTATCGATAATTGACGGAAAACCTTTTTGTTTGTACTGCCGGGAAGTAACAGTAATTGTCACGCCTTTAAAGATTTACGCCCGTTTCTAAATTGAGACATTAACAACAGTCGGATCTCGAACCTAATGGTTCGGAATGAATTTGTTTGTTTGTTTCACTCTTTATCGATTGTTAAAGGTTTAGTTAATTTTGAACCCAACCGTATCACCGTTATTAAGATTTTTTTATATGAACTTACATATACATCACGACTAAAGATTTTTAAGTATCTGTTAATAATTTCAACCTTATTCATTATTATCGTCGAAACGGTAGTCAATTATTAAAAAATACGCATGTATGATTTGTAGCAAATTAGGACTCTGGACAGTTTTATTAAAAATATCCCGGAACACATCACTTAAACTAAAAAGGTGAAACTAGTACTTCCATATTAATATTGATGCAGATATTAAATACACCCATGACTAGATCTTGAAACTTCTGAGTACATGGTATTTTACTTATTTATTACTTGTGCTACCTTTACTTGTTATATATTTATAATTATTGATAATCCATACTAATAAATAAAATTGTTTGTATTGTATTGTCAAAACTTTTTTTTTCACTAAATAGATATGAATGTATATACGATAGCTATATCAAAAATACAATTTTTAAAATTTTTGTATGTCTGCCTTTTTGTTCCAGGTAATCTCCGGAACGGCTTTACGGATTTTCATGAGACTTTTTTTGATAAATAGCTGAATTTACTGCAAATAACTTAAGGTACTTTTAATTTTCGAAAATATATAGGGTAAAAGAAATTATAATAAAACTCCTAAAAATTTTAATATAACTCAATGCACAGTTTTACGAGCTAGTGCTTGAATTTATGAGAAATATTTTTACTTTATCTTAGTACTAAAAAAATATTAGGGTTCCGTATAAAAAATTAAAACGCAGTGGTGAATATATAAAACGCGGACACAGCCTCGAGCACACAGCTAGTGTAAGAAATAAAATCATTATTACTAGAGCTTACACTTGTTATATAAGCTATCATGGTGTAAATTATCTATACACCTTCCAATCTTGTCTGTGAAGTACATTAAAATACTCATAACAAAGTGACAATTTAATATCAATAATTGTCAATAATCAACACGTTCACACATAAGTAAGCATATAATTACAATGATTCGACTTGATACGAGTACAAACCGGAACTACATTGGATGCGAGCGTTTTTTAAAAAATCACGTCCTAACTGAACTATTGGAACGAGTTAACGAGTGAGTGGCGTCACGTCGTCTAAATGAATTATTGTTGGCTTTATGGGGAACATAAAGCGATGAGATCGGATGCAATCAACCGACACCCGCGGCGAGGACCAAGTAAAAAGGTGCCCATATCAGCGGGGGGTCACTGGTAACCGTTGCGCTAAACGCCAACACGACGCACCCGCTTTTCTACCGATTTCAATTAGCAATGAATGGGTAATGTAACAAAGGTGTGTCAGTGTGTAATAAATAACAAACGCAAGAAAAATTGTAACACGCATCATCTGAATGATCTATATGGTTTCGTAATCAACTTTATTATTATTTATTTACTGTGCACTGGTTGTGCATCGCGGGTTCATTCGCATATAACAATTCTTATTGCATGGTATACTACATCCAATCACTAAAACTCTGGCTTACTGTACAAAAAAAAAAAAAATGAATTGGAGTACGACATTTTTATCTGAGTTGATTTATTTTTGAAATCACAAGATACATTAACGCTGAAATCAAACGTTTATATTCCGCTCTTACTTACATCATACATGAAAATAAAAGAAATTGGTAATCTCAAATTGGCAATAAGAAATTAGATATAACAATAGAGTACAATAATACACTAAATATCATTTCAAAGCCATGATAGTTCTATTCGGACTTTCGATGAATGAAAACCTCCTGTTAAAACCATAGCATAGTTGTAGGTTCTAATGATAGCGCGGCTAGCAGCCACACTAATACTTGGAAATCTGCAATCACTCTATAAGGAATGTACCAGCAGCATCAATTAAGAGGCAGTACGGTTTAACGTGTTTACTTGAACCACATCGTCACTTAGATTAAAATATAATATAAAATATACAGTTATGAATAATAATAAACGATTTTTTTATTTTTAGGAGATATATCCCAATGTGATAATGATTTAATTGAAAACTCAAGTATGCTCACGCTCAGCCATCACCTCGTTGTCGGTAAAGAACGGCTAACTGTACTCGAAAACCAACCCGGGTTCCCTACGGCAGTAACCCAGAATGTGGTTCAATACCTAAATAGGGAAGCTCTTGTACCCATTGCCAGCATGACACGGTAACACAATATGCACTATTTTCTCTTTCAGCTACCGTCTGTTTTTTTTTTTTACAAAATATAGACTTTAACCTAAAGCAAACATCGTGAAAAATTTATTCACAAGTACAAGTACCGTATACTTAAAAGTTTAATGCAAATGTAGTAGTTACTTTAATTTTACCTCATATTTTAATTGTCTTTTACACGGTATTTTACTCTTTGATCACAATCTCATCTAATGTTAAGTGACGATGTTGGCCAGGATGATAAACACAAAGCTAATACACTATTTAATGTAAAAAAATTAGTAAAACCTGTTCAGAGACTACGTTTAGAAGAACACTGACGACAGACAAGCTTTAAGAAGTCATATGAAATCGATTTTTGAATTCTCAAATTATAAGCTAACTAACGGCATATACATGCAAACATACGGACAAATAGTGAGACATTGTCTTTTACAACAAGTAAATTTAATTCAATATAAATACCTTGAATATCTTAAAAATATGTAATTAAAGTAGATAATTACGGCGAAACAGCATGCGGTATTATTGCGTGATGAGTCAGGGCTCACTATCTAATATTGTATAATGTAAGATATTATTTATTTATTAGAGAAATCAACAGCTCTTAATTAAATAATTATTAGCATATTGAATTAGCCAAAGACGATTTCCAAATTTACTTCAAAAGATAAACAGTAAAATCTAAACGAAATACCTATAATAAAATAAATTACTTGAATATAATCCAATTGTTTTCAAATTTCAGTTTCAATGATCTTACTATAAAAAATACATTATATTATAAAACAGAACTATATCGGAAAACTACATGCAATTACATTAAAAGAAGAGTAAATGATTAAATTGAAATAAAAAGAATATTCGTTACATATATAGTTCACATAATCGTTGTGTGGTGTGCACGAATGTGTCTGTGGATATAAGAGTATTGACGTGTGTATGTTTTTGTGTGTGTGTGATAGCACGTGTGTTAGTGATGTATTATGCACTATTAAAAGAAGATTGAATCTTTTTCTTAAATGCTACACTGCTCTAAAAAATGTCCACATTAGCTGCTTTCATATTATATAGGTGTGAATATCTAGTCATCAATGAATGCCGGGCATAGTTGGTTCTTGTTAGTTGCTCGTGGAAAAGTCGAGAATTACGGGTACGTATTGGTGTTGCTCATAAACCTATCCGCTCTAACAAATATGAACAATCAATTTTATTATTAATTAAATTATATAAAACATCAGATCTGCTACCATTCGTCTATGTTAGGATGGCATTACCTATACCTAATGGAACTCGTGGAAATTCTCATTTTTATCCGCCGACAAAAGCTACAATAGTGTACTAGATACAGAACAAGCCAATAATCACACAATTATGGTCCAAAGAAAAACGGAATAAAAATATGTTTCTTATTTAATTTCTTTGTTAATTCAAACATTCTTCGAAAAAAAACTATTGTTAAATTTTAATGATTATGAAACCAACATAAAATTGTAACAATATCATTATTATAAATAATTAGGATATTATATACACTAAAATCACACGCGTCATACTAAACACACACACTTACACACTACAATCAAGATACAGGGATTCTGTAATGGACTTTTTATCTTGTTTCTACTTATCGTTGGAATAGTAAGGGCAAATATCGCATAATTTTTGACATTGATAGCAGTTCCTGTCCAATTTTGGTACCTTTGTGCTTGTTATTTTGGCTAAGCGTTCGCCACAAAGTTCTGTTAAGATGAAGATGTCTAGTCAGTTAAAAATTTTTTTTTTTAATTTTCGCGTTCCATATTTAAATGCAATTATTTAACAACGGGTTTTCAAGCAGTTCCTTTTCTTTTGAGTAAAAAAATTTGGATTAGCACCTTCCCTTACATGAAATTACTGCTTTTGTAACTGAATATCTAAAAATCATTGAACTTTTAATACCAACAAACTTACGTCCCGTACATGGTATTTTAATTTAACAACTTCAAATAAATTATTAAATTAATTACTTATAGAAAGTCTTGACGTAGAGTATGCAGGTGGACTTTTATTTCTTTTACAACAGGGGTTTCAAATTATCATTATTATCATTTTTTTCGAACTGACTAAACGCTTATGACCTGGGAGGTGTTGACAGTTTCACTGGCCTCTTTGGGCTTTAAACACAGTCAGCCGATAAATGGTGGATTGGAGAAGGATACCAAAAAGGTACGAACTTTGGCTCGAACCTCTCAGTTGTGTGAGAGGTTCGAAAATATGAGGTAAAATTAAAGTAACTACTACATTTTCATAAAATTTTTAAGTATACGGTGGAGTTCATTGTATAGTCAAGGAAAGTTTAGATGATTAATTAACAGATGATCTCATGTTATGTGTTTGCACAAACTTATTTGCTTGATCATATTGTTTTTTCATGTACTTATAGGAACCTACTTGCAGCACACAAAATAAAAAAAATAATTATACGAGAATATACAGTATGAAACTGTCATGTCATTGTAATTTATATATGGGAAAAATCAGAACCCTTAATAACAGATTTTTAAGGTATTTAAAGGTAAACTTTGTAAATTACTTTTATCTGTCATAAATATAAACACTATTATGAAAGTACGTATACTTTATGATTTTAGAGATTCATTGTAACTCTTACAAAGCATATTAGGAATATCAATAAAGGAACACTTGACCACAAAAAATACATCGAAATACTTTTTTTATCACGGAACATGCACGCTCGACGATTAAGGAAAAAGCTATCGAAAAACGAAGTACGAAACTATAGGCGTGACCCTCTCGCTGCGACGGGCAACAGTGTTGGTGGGATGCACTGCTGGGAACCAATTTAATACTGTAACAAATCAATAAATGTATCGGTTTATTGGGAGCTGTGTAGAGATCGATTTGATTTATATCGACCGTACAATCTCAGTCATCGGGAATGGGACCTTGTTAGTAAACGTCAAAAGAGTATTTATATAAAAAAACAACTATTCATTCCATTTATTGTAGCACGTATGTAACTATATTACGTGTATAACAATAATTATTTTATAAAATATTACAACAAAATAAAACTTTTAAACGGGAACATTTTACAACAGAAATAATCGCTTATCTCTCGCCATAAAAAAGTAACATTAAAACGCTAAAATACTAATAAATTACAAAGGATTTTTATATCTCAGGTACTCAAAAGATTCTAAAACTCCCCCCGTAAATACACTCGTCATCGGTTTCGCTAATTAATCGGCGCCAGTCAATAATTTCGGGTTCGACGTAACCCATTTTATTCTTCGTCTAAGAATGCAATTAATCAAAAAGTGGTCAGTAGCCAGAGCCGCTCGTAACGCCTCGTAAACCGATATCGATTTGGTAGATAAGTTGCGCAACCTATTGTCCAAAACTGCCAAGTCACCACTAACAAAGGCGGTAGTGGGCACCTTATTAAAATTTAGCCGGTTACGATGAGCTGCTCTGTTTTCATAACCGCTCTCCCGAAAGCGATCAACAAACGCTCAGAACTCATCTTGTGTCCATTTTTGACATCATATGCATCTCTTATCATATGCAATATTTACATTATAAACTATTTTTATGCTCCCGGTTCGGATCGCGTTTCATATGTTCTTCAGTGTATTATATACTTTTTAAATAATCACTGGAAAAATGATGCCTTGATTGATGTTGTCCATTGTCCATTGAATCGTATTTTGTTCACAATTTTATGAGTTTTAATTTTTTACGCAGAACCCTAATTATTTTCGAAATAATAATGGTAATAAATTAACGAATAATTAAAAACTTTCAGAGTAACTTCAGCTATCTACCAAAAATAGTCCCGCCGAAATAGTTGCAGCTGTTCCCGAGATTAGCCGGAATAAACAGAAGACAATCAAAAAATTTAAAAATTGTGTTTTTGGTGTTGGTACCATATATACGAAGTACATGAATATGTATTTAATAAAGAGTTATTATTTTGATATTTCAAACATACTTCATTTTTATTTATCAGTATAGGTTTAATGAGTTATTCCGTTACAATTAATCGGTCATTCGATTATCCTTTTTATTATTTATTTTCTTAATTATTATTTTATTAAAAAACATTATTACACGTTTTCAACGGTGTACAGCAACAATTGACAATGTATCATTCATACAATAAAGATAATTATCTGTACAAAATGGAATTCATATTATATAAAATTAAATTTAGATACGTGCTGCTGTTATAAAACGTACACGGATGAAAATGTAATCAATTTAGTCAACTTTAAATAGATGAGCAGGCACGTGCTGATCACAAAACCGATGCTTTATGCACAGTATCATTTTGTTATGAATTTGATTAAAATTCTATTACTTATGGTTCTACGGTGTACCATAGATATATGAATATTCTATACAGATAATTGAAACTGAAAATCAAAGTCACAAGCTAAAAAAAAACAAAAATGTTTTACTGCAAATTTAGTAGGTAATTCAAATAATAAAAATTTTAGAGCCTAAAGTTAAAAAGCTAAAGCAAAAAATAGTTTTTTAAATACTACAAAATTATAAAGACATTAAACTTATTTAGAGAACAAACACAAGTGCAATTTATATATTGAAAATTATTGATACAATTATACCAAAAATCACCCTTAATGATTATTAAAAAATAAAGCAATTCTGATCGTTCATAATCTGATACAAAAAGCTCCTTGGACAGCGGGCGGTCCGGTGCAAACACCGAGACCACAGTCAAATCTAATAGAATCAATCATAACTACAACAACTCCGGTCAGGAATTCCAATGCCGAGATGTTTTCAAAGCGTTTCTGAAGTCACTGAATTGGTATAACAGAATTAAGAACCGCAAAACCTAACTGTACAAAAACTTGCAACGCTCAAAGAAATGTCAGGACTCATTTAAATAGCCCGAGTATTTATTGTAAATATAAAGAGCATTTACGCAAGTCAACCGAAATGGGATCGCGTGCAATTTTCTCATACAACAGCGGAATCAGCGCGCATTTCAACTCGGCCAATTATTTTAAACACATTTCAACAAATGACGATAATGTCAGTCAACGAGAGAGATAAGAATAAAAAAGTATATATACAAATAAAAGTAGTCACTGAGCAATTGTAAGAGCTTTTGTTCGAGAGTTCACGCCAATATCTCAATTTTTTTGTGTTTTCGTTCCAATTGTCATGAATACTGAAATATTATAATTATAGGTTTATATTATCCAGTATACGTGATATAAACTGTGGAAGATTTGACTGCGGAAGCACTACTGTCATACAAAATTCTGTAGCAATGTAGCAGTACTCAATTATCAGAAATGTTCTATTATGACAGTTTAATGATTGCGGGTTTTTGAGTGTGAATATCGATTGGTTTAAAGTCGGGTAAATTGCATTCTTGTTTACTACTTATACCAATAAAAAGTATGACTTAAAAGATGTCTATTAAAATTATTTAGCTAGAAATCATTATAAAACAGAAATAGCTAAAACAATGCTCCTTAAAAAAAATTTTTTTTTGACGATATTGGTTTTGTACTTTGACCACAATCTCATCTGATGTTAAGTGAGGACGATGTGGTCCAGGATGGTAAACACACCAAGCCTAGAGGTACTGGTTCTCAAGTGATGCTGCCGGAACACACCTATTGGTATTTAGCGATAGGTTTTTCATACTTGAGGATGGTACCTTCCCAGGTGGGCATTATTAGAAAACTATTTTATATTTGGATAGGTGGGCTCGAGCCCGCGTCCATTTACGCGGAATCCGGCCACACTACCCCTTGCACTATAATCCCTTCAACTGAATAAAAACCGCTGACATATTTTTGCCATAAAGAATCCATAAATTTAAAGTGGTTATTGCTCGATGGTAATATGGCCGGATAGATGAGATGAGCTTTTATAAAGAAAAGAAAATATGGTGATGAATAGTATGATTCCAATGCATTTTTAAATTTCCACTTTTCTAGCTAACTACCCCACTCAAGTCAATAGTCTATTGCCAAAGCTACGGTTGCGAAAATTTCAATTGAAAACCAATTTCTCTAGGATTATTAAATTACCACCGTTAGATATTTATAGAACTAGTTAAACCTACACAGTTGACAATATAATCTAAATAAACAATTGTTTTATGTAGCTGTTTCGATGATATTAAAATAACAACTTTAAAACCTACATAAAAACATTTACGCGATAATATTAACATGAAACTAATTTCTAACGTCGTAAAATTCGAGAAATAAAGCGTTTTTATTGAAATGTTTCCCGAAAAGTGTGCCTCGAATTGACGACACCCCCTACAGATTTAATGCCTCTGAAACCAATTTAACAGCACAGACTGGCACAACATTCACCATCAAATATGTTATCATCAACTAATCCGGTACCCGGTGATATCGTAAACCAGATGTGGTCCTCTGAGCGAAACCCGTTCTGAACGCGTTCGCACGCATCCTGACTTATACCGAACACTATAGAAAACACGAAACAAATACGATTCGCTAATTACTCATACAGGTTTAAATGTTCCATTACTCATGTTTGAGAAATTAAATTTTGCTGTCATTTGTGCTGATTACGTGTCGTTTATAGAAATGCGAATGTAATAGTGATATTTAAAGTGAGGCACATCCAGAAATAGTGTTAACGAAGTAATTAACGAAACTGGCTCGTTTATCTTTTTTTCCGACATCTGCAAAATAACTGCATCTAATCTGTACTTCTATACTAATAAATAAAAATTGAATTGTCTGTTTGTAATCTCAAAATATCAAGTTTTTACTAAATACATATGAACGATACCTATATCAACAATACAATTTTTAAAATTTTTGTACGTCTGTTTGTTACGGGTAATCTCCGGAACGGCTGAACCGATTTTTACGCCGAGTAACTTAGGGTACTTTTTTTATTTACGAAAATAATTTGGGTTCCGCGTTCAAAAAATTTAAATTTATAACAAATTGAACAAAATCCGATTTAAGGCATAGTCTTACGGGCAAGTACTTGAATTTATGAGAAATATTTTTACTTTATATTAATACTAAAAAAGATTAAGAAAATGTATAGAGAAGAACCTATGAAAGGCGAGCGCAGCCACGGGCACACTGCCGGTGTTTAATAAAATACAGTATAACAAGCCTGGCGACCTCCGATTAATGAATTCTAATTATGGGCATTAGCTATTATAATGCCGGTCTAGATTTACCACAGAGTGCTCGTCATAAGGGTACAATGGTTACGGATCAGTCTGACTCAATTACTATATCGTGACTTGCTTGATTTACTCTGACTGACCCCAGAACGCGACTCGCCGAAACATACAACTTTTCACAATGTCGTTACGCATGCTAGCATGAAAACTATATCACCCAATTTAGACAGAGTCAGCCCATCGTTAGCAAAATATATCAATTGTGTTCTTATGACAATGAAAATTATTATGTTATATCTCGTATTCACTTTAACAAATTATATTGTAAATTAAATAATTTAATTGTAATAATATAATAATACGGAACATGAATTCTGAGATTTCTCAACAACTCCATTGGAAAGCTTTTTAACAAATGACCGCCACCATAGATAAAATGGTATAATATATAGTGTTTGCCGCCACTGTAAAATAATACGAAGTTGGGCCTAAATAACTTATATTCAGGGTCATCATAAATGATGAACAAATCAAGAGTTACTGGATAAAAAAATTAAAGAAAAAGGAGTAAAATGTCTCGAACAATTCTAATCTTTGTCTATATATGTATGTATATAATTATATATGACGATATATGTATATGAAATGACATCTCACAAAAAAACCGAGAAGAACATTTATCTATTATAATTTTTGCTCATTAGTTTCAATAAAGCTTCAATCTTAAATCTAACATTATTAATTTATTCTGAAGTTAATTTATGTCCATCTCATCTAAATCTATTAGTTTATCTAATTTTATTAACGATGTTAAAGTCAATAATTTGTTCACCTTTATGGATAAAACAATACAGTAAATAATAACAAAGTCTGTTTTTAAAAAGACTACACTATATTGATTGCTTTGATGGTTGCACATAGTGACCTTAAATCCAATATATAGGTATCATGTTACATATCCGTTTTCGGTAATCCGTCGGCCATTTTACCAAACTATTAGACTATTCGGGGTTGCACTTCATTGGCTTTACCTATTGACCTCACAAATAGTATTTAACATGAAATACTTAAAGTTCATTACTCAAGTAATCAGATCGTTAAATTGTAATTGGATAAAATATATTGTGATATTATAGTCAACAAAATTTATCTATACGTTTTATTGGTATCATTTTTTTAAATCCAATTGTCGTTTATGAATTATGATTATTGTTTCAAAGTTTTAATATACCAAGAAGTCAGTTGAAAATTATCTAATAATGTATTCTTAATTATACCTATTTATATCTTATGTAAATATATAATTTGAGATACCCGTGTAAATATAGTCTATTAATGGACAAATAAGAAAGAACATGTTCATGTTGACAAAGTTATGAATTTTTTTTACACTGTTAGGTGCTTTGACCACAATCTTACATGAAGTTAAGTGACGATGTAGTCCCCCATACACCACGCCTAATGGTACTGTTTCTCAAGCAACACTGCCGGAAGATATCTCATGTGTGTATAATTAAAGAATGCGTTACAACCATAGAAATCATCATAGAGTTTGAACCTATATCCAATAACGCGGAATCCAACAACACTAGCAACTGAGCCATAATCTTTTCATATTTTTAGAAGGGATAATAAAAAAAGCCACAAAACTTTCAATCTTAAGTTTATTAGTGGCCCGCGTTTTATATATTCTTCATTGCGTTTTAATTTTTGTAGACGGAACCCTAATTAATCTACTAAAAAAATTTAGTACTAAGATAAATTAAAAATATTTTTTATAAATTAAAGCACACACACGCCCGTAAAATTGACCATTGAATCGGATTTTAGTCAAATTTTAATGAGTTTTATTTTTTTACGCGGTATCCCAATTATTTTTTAAAATTAAAAGTACGAAGCGATTATGGCGCAGTGGGCAGTGCGGTCAGATTCTGCGTCAATCAACGCGGGTTCGATCCCACCTATCCAACTCTAAAATCGGCCTGAGCTTTCGGTAAAGGAATACATCGTGAGGAAACCACAGCATGGTGGTAGGGCATTTTCTAATGATGCCCGCCTGCAAATACCAATAGGTATGTTCCGACAGCATTACTTGAGAACCAGTATCTAGGTTCAGAGTGTTTACCATCCTGGACAACATCGTCACTTAAAATCAAGTGAGTTTGTGGTCAAAGCACTGAGCCTATATCGTGTAAAAAATACCCTAAGTTGCCAGGAGTCACTTCAGCTATCTACCAAAAAAGTCCCGTCAAAATCGGTCCAACCGTTCCGGAGATTACCCATTATAAACTGATAGACAAAAATTTTAAAAATTGTAATTTTGTGCAGGTATCGTATTCATGTATATTTAGTAAAAAAATAATAATTTTGACATTACAAACAGACACTTCAACTTTATTATTATAGAGTATAGATAACTCTATAGTAATCGACTTACTACGAACTATTGTCATTTGTATACTTTTTGTGGACATGAATACGCACCGAATGTATTGTACATTCGGTGCGTATTCATACCTATGAATAAAACATTAAGTGATTATATTATTAACCTTAATTTCTTTGAAATTCAATAATGAAAAAAAAAAACGGTTACGATATCAAATTAAAAACTCGTCACGGTTTAATTTACTGAACTAGTGTATACAAATGAAGAATTGATCCAATTCAATTGTCAATTAATATAAAAAGCGAGCTCTTTTAGAACAATGGAAATTTTCGTTGCGATGGTTAAATCAAACAATAAATTAAATAAAAAATAGTGGAAAAACTCTCAAAGCGATACAATGGTACTGCGCCTGTATTACTGTTTTCGCTTTCTTGGTGTTTCAAGCCAACATTATTGTAAACTAACTGTGTGCCCGTGACTGCGCCCGCGTTTCACATATTTTTCTGTGAAATAGTTTTGTTTTCATTTACAGAACACTAATTATTTTTGAACAATTTGATTGCTACTAACATTAAGCATATATATTTCTTACAAAATCAAATACCTGCAAGCAAAACTGTGCGTTGAATCGGATTTTATTCACAACTAGGTGCGTGCCCGCGGCTGCCCCTGCGTTTCATATATTCTTCACTGGGTTTAAATTTTTATACGAAATCTTAATAATTTCTTTAGTACTAAGATTTTTCAAAAAAAAAGAATTTAAAACATTTTTCATAAATTTAAGCACTTGCCCGTAAAACTGTGTGCATTGAATCGTATTTTATTCAAGTTTTTATGAGTTTTATTTTATTTACGCGGAACCCTAATTATTTTTGAAAAATTCCTCATCTCCCTACCCTTTTCCCATTTTTATTTGGGGTCGGCGCAACATGTCTTCCTCTTCCATTCCTCTCTATTTGTTGTCATCTCCGCATTCACTCCTTTTCTAAACATATCATCTTTCACACAGTCCATCTATCTTTTCTTTGGTCTGCCCCTTCCCATGTAGCCGTCCACATTCATATCCAATACCTATCTTACAACATTCCCTTTCTCCCTGCGCATCACATGTCCATACCAAGTTACCCGGAGCAACTTCAGCTATAAGTATCGTATCTATTAAGAAAAAAAATAATTTTCGTTTGTAAAAACAGACACTTCAATTTTATTTATTAGTATAGATGATTCCTATTAGGAGATTATGACGTCAATCATTGACGATTGTATTGCAAGCGATAGTAATCGGTCGCTTTAAAACCGCATTGTTGTTTTGTTTATTAAACTGTTGTCTACATACTCTTAAAAAGACATTCTCTAATTAAAATAAGATTACACCAATATCTATAAATTTATGTAAGTTATTATGGATATGTTATAATTTCAGATTACTTCGACTAATTCCAAATATATGAGGAGTCTATGGTTAAAGAAATACTGACCTACATTCGATATATACCAAAGCATAATCTGCACTAAATTACAAAAATGATAACCTTCCAATTAGGCGTAAATTTATAATTTAAAAACAAGTTTGAACTTTTTGTCTCTTTTGTAAAATACACTATATTAATCGAACGTAGTTATTATTGTTACAAATTGATTAGATAAGCCTTCTAGTTTTAAACTTTACATCCATCATCGAAAATATACTTAGACTAAATATCCAAAACTTCTAATAATAAGATCATTTTTTTGCTTTGAAATTAAACTTTATGAAACCCCTAGATAATAATTTACTAAAGCCACTGTTTGTAAATTCATATAGATAAATTAGACACAAACGCTAGACATACTTCTAATAATATTACTAAACAACATAATTATTTATGATCTTATAAAACCAGTCGAGTATTCTTTTTGAATAAGTTATATATTATTAATAATAACGTTTGGATTAACATCAATTATTATAATAAGGCGACTTGTCTATATAATTTGATGATCCGGCGATTCGCAAGTAGTGGCAGATAGCCGCACGCAATACAGCCTTTGTAACGTGAGTCGCGCTCACTGGTATTACGCACACCGACGTTTTATAATAACTCACTAACATGCTATTATTACTGTGTATAGCTCCATCGTGGCTAGTTCTATGACTTTTCCGGTTTCGATAGCCTTATGTATACGTTGACGGATTAGGTAGATTAACTATTATTGCCTTTACTATATTTTGCCTGGATAAAATATCAAGTGATGATGGCGCAGTTCGTAGTGCGATCGAATTCTGCGTTAATGGACGCAGGTCCGAGCCCACTTATCCAAGTCTAAAATCAGCCTGAGCTTTCGATGAAGGAAACATCTTAAAGAAACCACAGCATGGTGGTAGAGCATTTTCTAATAATACTTGCCTAGGTGTAGTTAAAACAAGTCACCAAATATCAATAGGTACGTTCCGGCAGCATCACTTCAGGCCTTAGAGTCTTAGTGTGGGTTACCGTCCTGGACAACATCGTCACTTAACATCAGGTGAAATTGTGGTCAAAGCACAGTGTAAAAAAATATTTAACAAATCAATCCTACAATTTTTGTCCATTCGATTTCTAAAATAATATACTTTTAAAACAACTTTGAAAATAAAAGTCGACAGTGATATTTGATCGTATCGAAAAATAAGCGAAGATCAAAATTACGTACGAGTATAATAAAATATTTTATTTTGGCCTTGCATTTTGCACTTGTATTTATTGTACATTTCAAAGGCATGTGTATTATAAAAAGAAAATAGTATTGAATACAAAGAATTATATATTCAGTTATTACTGACAATAATTATTTCAAGCTGTTTATAATAAAATGGAAGCTCAATTTATTGCACTACAATAAAAAGTAATTACAATCCTTATATATAATTATAATCTAGACACAACATTAGCTTTTGTGTCGTATAATCGACACTCTTTGAATTAATAATCTTTATTTATAATAATAATTTACATATGTCGTGGGTTAATTTGGTGATAATGGATTAAGCCCATACATTCATTCGGAGAATGAACCGAATTGCCTTTTAGAATATTCATGAAATAACAGTATCAAAAGCATGTAATATTATCAACTATTACCATTATTAACGCAAGATATCGCTACTAATACTTTTCATCGCTACATCTAATAAATAAAATTGTGTTTCGTAATATATAACATACATAATGGAAGACAACAAAACCACACTCACAATGTAGGATCGTTCAAAGAAAATAATTTTTTGTTGTCGTTAATATATAAAATTGAATTGTCTGTTTGTAATCACAAAATAACAATTTTTTACTTTATAATGTATATACGATATTTATGCCAAACATGTAACTTTTAAAATTTCTGTCTCTTTGTTTGTTCCGGCTAATCTCCGGAACGGCTGGACTGATTTGGACGGTCCTTATTTATTAGATAGCTGAAGTTACTCCGTGTAACTTAGGTCACTTTTTTGTTTCGAAAATATTAGGGTTCCGCATTAAAAAAAAAACTAATTTTATTTTTACAAATTGGAATAAAATTTTAACCTATGCACAGTTTTACTCACAAGTATTTGAATTTGTGAGAAATATCTTTGCATAATGTTAGTAGCAAAAAAAATAATTAGGCTCCAGTATAAACAAAATTAAAAACTATATTTCATCGCAAAGAGTTCACATTTTGTGTAGATCAAGGGAAACTAGAAAGTAGCAATTGTGACAGAGAAGTTAGGAGTAATACCACTATTATTTGGGCCATAACATGGAGTGGGATGAAAGTCATGTAATTAGAAAAATGTTAAGAATGAAGATGATTGAATATAGAAGACGAAGACTAAATAACCTATGATAGATTGTGTGAAGAAGAATATGTCTTTACATTATACGGTATTACAGTTTATTATGAGCTTTCACATTAATTTTAACGACGATCATCACGTTTATCTCATTAATTTTCTTTATTTATGTTTATATCAAGCAAACTTAAGGGTGAATATCCGCTAAAACCTACTCCGTCTATTATTGCAACATTTTAATATAGTTAGTATATTATATTTATTTAATATCATCCACGAATAGTTTATGTATTAAATATATTTTTTCCCGGATCCAATGCATTTTTACTGTGTATATTTACGAATATTGATTATTAGATATTATTATTTTTCTTTCTTATATAAAGAGTTATTGCGCTTAACAAATTTTTGTGTCTCCCGTACTAACAGCTTGAATAACCAATAACACTACAACAAGTAGGTACCTTGTATTTTAGCTACTGAAAATAGCAAACACGCGTGTAGTTGACCTAATGTTAAGTGTTTATTATTATCCTTAAACATCCTAGAAGCGTTTTCATCACAAAGAACTATGAGAAATCTGTCATTAATTTGTTATCACTATACACTTACATAAATTAGTTAGAACAATTCCAGTGCGCATTAATAACTATAACTTTTATACCGGAATAAAAGAGCGCGAAGAGGTGGCGGTTATTGAATGATAGAAAATTTATGACATTAATATTCACTTGTATCCTATTTAAATTGATTTATATTATAAATCATAAATGTATTCTTTGACCAAGTAAACCTGTTAGTGAGTATACACGTACTTATTTTGTTTGGGAGCTTTTATTAAATGGATCATATTAGTTCCATTATAGTTATTACATTAAGTAATGTATAAATTAATTTTGAAGGTAATAATGAATATATTCGACAAAAAAAACACTTTATAATATCTACCGTGAATAATTAAGAAAAATACTGTCATATGCGGCTAAATTTTGTAAAAATATTTTTATTAAAAACACTACTCAGTTTTCATATAGAGTTGAATTTCAAAATGGTTATCGAATTAATAAATAGTTGTGTATGATAATTTACAATAATTATGAGTTATTTACGTATACCTATGTGTCAGGTAGAACAAACGACGGCTAAAGACACTAACAGTGCGGTTAGCTCCGGCGCGGTGGACTCGTGTCGGGATCGCTCAAGGCGTTTCACGGTATATGCAACGGTGAAAATATCGCTTTTGACTTATGCCAAACTTACCTATCCGTAGTTTATTAGGTGATAATAATTGTTTATTTACCTTCCGAGATAAGCCGTTCGCGGATCTCCCACGCGAATATTGTCGGGTTTTCCCTTTTGTACTGTTCAATTTTTGATACGACTGCCGGTGTTGCTACCTTAGGTTTGCTCCCGCCGATAAGGCCCGGAGGTCGAAGCGTACCTGCGAATATAATTTATTTAATTAGAAATTATTGAGAGGGACTTTTCAAAACTTTTACCCTATTTGTATTTAACCTATAACTAAATAAGCAAAGATAAAAAGTTTTCATACTTTTTTCGTCTCTATTCATCAACCGATTTTCTTTTTTAATTATCTTTTAATAAATATATTTGAATATTATAAATGAAGTGTTGTAATGTCAAAATAACTATACAAAAATACAATCTTTAAAATTTTTGCCTGTCGTCTCTCCGTCTGTCAGTATATCTGACTGCTTATTCCGGGTAATCTCCGAAACGACTGAGCGAGTTTTGACGGGAGTTTTGTTAGATAACTGAAGTTACTCCGCGTAACATAGTGTACTTTTGTTTTTCGAAAATAATTACGGTTCCGTGTAAAAAAATTAAAACTCATGAAATGTCGAATAAAAATCGATTCAACATACAGTTTCACTGGCAAGTGTTTGAATTTGTGAGAAAATTTTTTATTTTATATTAATACCGAAAAAAAATAAGGAAAAAACTTAGGGTTCTATATAACAAAATTAAAACGCTGTGAAGTACATATGAAGCACGGGCACACAGCTAGTTTGGTATGTATCAACTTTAACGCTTAATCAATAAAAAATAATTAAATAAAGTAGGTAAATTTTTATTTCTTAAGTTTCCGCAATATAAAGCAAATATTATTGGTAGATTTATGTACAAACGTATGGTAATTTATTTAATTGTAAACAGAGATTAATAATGCAGATAATATGATGTAATAAAGGATTTCACATATTCAGGGTAGAGCTAAAATAATCAACATTGTGATTTCCCTTCAACTTCATTCAAAATACATTTTACAGTATTTACAAGCTAGAAGCTGAATACAATCAGGAATAAAATATTATCTGTTACCACCCTATGACTCTACTATTGACAGAAGAGATGCTGCATATTTTTATCTATCCTTATTTATGAACTATTTTCGACTCCGTCACCTTCATTCGTCCATCGTATTTCATTCCAAAGTAAATTATAGATAAATCGAAGTTAAATATAATAGGTACTTTATTCAATTTGGGAACATATTAACAATAACATATATATATACCTACTTATGATTATTTTAATACTAATATTAACCTACATTAAAAGTAAGTATCCTGATATGTTTTTACATTAGACTACTTCAAATTATTTGCGTCATATAAATTACAAAAAATAAAAAGGCAAAATACACCTGCTACCCGCTGAAAGGATATTTCAAATCAAATTATAGTCGCATATAAAAATACCAATAATAGCGATTCGATACCGATTGATGTAATTTCATTGAGTACTAAACGTGAGTAAACGTGACTTACTTCGCAGAAATCAATGCACAATGCCGCAAACAAAACGAAGCACTTATCACCATGACATAAAGGTTATAATTCTAACTCTAATCGGTATTTAATAAATGGTATTTTGTATTTAAAAGAAAGGTGGACACGAAGACACGGTACACAAAAAAATTGATAATCGACCACAGCGGTAAGAATAACAATGAACCTCCCAAATTAGTATTTATAATTACAGAATCATTGACGTTCGCTAAATAATGAAAGCGCTGTGCGAGATGTGAATTGTTAATTTATTTTTCGCCTGCTATCTATAGTGTTTGAACTCGACGATCGTTTAAAAATTACCGCACCGCAGAATGTAGTAGTACAATTATTCGTCCGATAGGACAGGCTAGGAGATACTTGTGTCCATACCATTTATTCTGAAGTTCAAACTTCTATCAACACCCTAAGAAGACGATGGCAATCCCTCTAGAATGTTCTATGGGATTCATGCGTCACCTGAGAATAAACGCTTCTGTTCTTATTTTCAATCCACAAAATGTTCACAATAACCAAACTATAATACGTAAATCGCCACCCAAATCACACAACATAGGGTCTAGTAACACAAGTTATTGAATTGAAGATAACAGTTACTACAAGATAGATTGAGGTGCCGCCATGAAGCCCTCTAATTGTCCGCACTGCAGAATAATCACATTTTTTTTTTCAAATAAGATATTGTGAGAAAATCAATAGAGTTGAAGACATGCATCACATGTTGACGGAATGTGCCCGGAACAAAGTAGAGAGGGAAATACTTGTAGCACACCTTGGTCTCAATATGTGGGATCAGGGTACGTTTCACGCAATTATTTTAGAGCCCAACAGAGCCGACGCCCTATTGGTATACAACTTAGTTACCAAATACTTTACGTAAAATTTGAATGTACAATTAGGCCGGTGTAACCCAAAGGAAAAAAGGCCAAATATATTGGAAATAAAAAAAATTAAAATAATAAGAAATTGTGCCTTCAATATTCACACTGTAAGCCCTAACTAGTAAATGTTGTTTTGCGGACAATCATTTCTAGTTCTCATTTAAATTGTAAAAAAATGTCTACTGGTGAATAATATGTATAAAAAAATGATATTATAATGGATTCTGCAATTTTAAAGGTAAGATGGTTGATGAATGCGTGCTCCAGAACAATTACGTAAAAACGCACCAGCGGCATTCCGGCAGGCGGCGGGCGTCCGCGTGACGTTTTTACAACGAGTGTCAGCAACAGCGCTCTTCCACACCAATAACACGCTGAATTATTCAACATATTACTTATATTTTACGTTCGCATTTTTATCAACGCCATTCAATAACATAAGGTCATAAAGTCCTTTATGTCTTGATAAGTCCGAACTTACCAAATAAGGTAAACGTTCAAAGAAACTTCGGTATATAACATGTTTTTTTTATTTTAACCTAAATATTTTGTCGTACCTACCGGGATTATAAAATCTCGTTGTTTATTATTCTATGACTACAAAATAATTATAATAATTTTAAAAGTCGCCACAGTTGTTTAAATAAAAGTCTGCCCTATAAGGTGGTGTGACATCTTATAAGAAAGTATATCGAAATAATACCTATCGACATGCATCATGGCAACCACAATTAATGCCTGTTAATTACTTACATAATTTAAAACGCTGTGATAATATTTACAAGTCCATTTAAATTCCAAGAATGCGATACAAATTATTCCTTGTTATTTTGGAATCCCTAATTAAATAATATTTGATATTTTTATTTTCTAAAAACAAATACTTTATAAAATGGGGAGTAATAATTAAATAATTAAATATGTTATATATAACTTTGAGGGGAAAAAATAGACAAGGAAAAATTTGTATCTTTATTAAACCGTGTGTTTAACACACATACAGTAATATTTTTCAGTAGACCTATTAAAAAACAATAATCTTAATAAAAAAAAAACAAAGAATTGCTTTTAATTCCAAATTTATTTAAAATATAAATGGCTCCTAGTGCTCGTTTCGCGCATAAATCGTGTCCGTTTCCTTTCGCCATACCATAATAAATCTAAAATACGTTGGTTATTCTATATTTCTAACTGAAAACGTCAATAATCAAGCCGTTCTAAATTGACTGATAGCTAAATTGCAGGAGGCCGGCACGTTGATCATTTTGCGATAATTAAATCGGCTTGGAACGTAATCGCATGACCAAAGCCAATTACTAGCCGTTGTCTAGGCAGAGGCGGATCGTGTGAGTTATATACATACTAGATTGCTCGTAAATATATATTATTTTAGTGAAACTCAACCGTGTGCAACCGGCTCGACCTTGTTAAATTCGTTGGAATGACCGTAGATAGAAAATTGACTTGTTTCTAAAAACTAAGCTCAAATAACTATGATATATTTGTACCTGCATGATAATTGATCATACAATTGACTGATTGAGTTGAACAGTTATCAATTTGTTAACTAACTAAATTAGTATACCAAAAATCAACACTACTTATTGAAATGGTATTCAAATTATTTTTTCTAGTTAACTAATTAATATCCTTACATATTCAGCTCTTAGAGGGAAATAATATAATTAAATTATTTGTAGTATAAAAAAAACTAAATTTATCATATAATCAAGTTGTTATCATTTTACTACAACTACTTATAAAATACATGGAAATGTATTGAAGCTAAACTTATTCATATCTTTTGTGATTAAAATTACATATACTAATTTATATTGAAACAATGTTAAAAATATCCCATAAACTTTTATTAACATTATCATTTATTATTATCTCACAAAACTGTTTCAAAGTGATCATATATATTTAGCAATAGCTGTGCCTGCGACTTCGCTCGCGTCTATTTCAGGCGTCCCGTAAAAAGTACCCTAGCTTTTTAACAGTGAAAGAATTACCAAAATCGGATTAGTAGTACCGGAGATAACCCCTAACATCCAAATTCACAAACTTTACCTCTTTATAATAATATTATAGATGTTCATACGCATACACTTCATTATTATGGTGTTTTTAATTAATTTAAAAGATTAATTAAAAAGACTTTACTATAGAGTATAAACTATAACCATACCAAATTTCATTAAAATCTGTTCAGTAGATCTTGCGTGAATCGCGAACAAGTTAATAAACAGACCAAAAAAATTTTAAACTGTCGAAATGTGTCGTGTGTAGATATTGAAGTCCTACATACCTAGTAATATTTCAGAACATTCTAAATTATTAAAAAAATAGTATAGCGCCATCTATTAATAATCGTCAGAATTACATAGATAATATGCTTACGTAATCACCATTCACAACACTTCGTCACTTATGTCATTAAATAAACAAAATATGAACCATCTTATTTTCCCGCTATATTTATCTATTGATATTATAATTTAAATTCAGTTAAAATAAAATTACTCCTTAATACAACATCTAAAATGCTTAGATAAGTATGTATATTAAATTTCTTGCTTCTTAGTTTGAAAATGATGGACTTTCATAAAACAGTTCACACCTTTATTTTACGCCCTTAGGAGTGAAATTTTCAAAAATTCTTTCTTAGCAGATACTTAAATCATAAAATCCATCCAATGCTAAAATTTGAAGATTGTAGGTCGTGCGGTTTAGGCTCTGCGGTGACGAATCAGTCAATCAGGAAAAGTAATTTTATATATATATATGAATTACCAGTTTTAATTTTTTGCTAAGTCATGCAATCATAAAATCATGACAAGCTATCAATCATTACTTTTAAGGATTGTAATAATTGAAAGGTTACAATGCACACACTAAATGCACGTTAATAAATTTCCACACAAGAGTCGTTTAAGGACTGTTTGAGTCATTACACGGCACAGAAAGGACTCGAATCGAGTTAATTAAATTTGTATTGAAAGTACCTGTTTAAAAGTGGCCTTTTATGTTGCTTGGAAGTAGCACAAACCACGACCGAGTTGCAATGTCATGCAACTAATAGATCAAAATCTTAAGCGTCGAAGTAGGCCTGGATAGCATTATTTATTGAATATAATGCAATGCATGTTAACGATCCTTTGATGCGGTGATTGATCGTTTTTTTCTCTTGTAACAACACTAAACTGGTTTGCGCTTTCTTGGTGGCAATTAATTATATTAAGTACCTAAGGGGTAGTACAGGTATTACGTAATCATCCATTTAGGACTTAAGGTTTGCTTATTTTTAATGGCATGGGGGACGAGGAGCTCTGAATAATGATTACGTAAGAATGTTTACTATATTTACTTTTGTTACTATTGCTGACAAAGGGGACGAGGGAGTAAAAGCTTCGCGGGTCCGGGATACAGTCGTTCCATATACACGTTATGAAAGAAGGAATTTTCTTAACACTTGAGCACTAAAGTGGCGTTTACGCCAGTTTTCCATTGTTTTCCTATTGTCTCATTCTTATGGGTAACGACATATTAATAAAAATGTTTTTCGTTTCCGGTTATTTTTAATTTTCTGCTATTCGAGATGGAAACAAATCAAGTATTATAAAAATCGGTCAAGACATTCTTATTATATTGTGTAACTAACCCGTCTATGTTTATGTAAATAGTTTATTATTACAGATTAAAAAGAAGAAAACTGTATCTATTACCTGTTATATCTCATTCATATTGTATTTTAATTAATACACTTAACTTAAACAAAAGAAAAAAGAAATACTTTATAATTTTTTTATTATCTATATATGTATTATTCTAAATTCCGTCAATCAAATTTAACAAGAACTAAGTTTTCCGTAGCAAAGAGAAACGACATCTCATCAATTCCCTTCGAAATACAAGTTTGGTTATACTTTGATCAGTGCTTTTATAATTTATTACATTAAAATACTTTTTTCATTAACTAATTTAAAAAGTCTTAAAGTTCTTAGAATTAAAAAAAAACACCACATATAGGTAATAGTAACACAACGTTCAATTTGTATTCATAGATAGATAACTTACTTCGAAATTACACTATTGAAGTAAAAATAAAAGAGTATCATGTCACATTCACACTTAAGTTAAAGGCTTAACAACATCGACGTACCGTATTATTATCAGAAAGCAATAATTGATCTATACGACATTTTCTAAAAATACCATACCACCGCTGTGTGACATTAAAAATTCAACATTTTCCATAGTGAATTGGAGTAGAAAAAGAAAAATGAAGAATTATTTAATAAGCAAGAATGTCAACCTAGATAATTCAATTTTGATTATAGGACTAAGTTTAAATGCAGCTTCATTACGTGCACCGGCGATCCGCAGACAATCATCTTGATTGGCTATCATTAAGCTACCTACCAAATTTATGTAGAAAGATACAAAATTACCGGTTTAATATGAAATTATTCACTCTGTGATTTTTAGTGACTTTGTTATGATATAATTTATTCGTATCTACTATATCGTAGACACACATTGATAAATAAGCGGTTTTTGATTGTATAATTTTATAGGTCATTGCACTTCCATGTATGAACATCACAAACATAATAAAATAAAAGTAATTGTTTATACAAATGATAATTGCTGTCTTTATTGCTTTGCAGATATAAGTTACAATAGTATTTAAGATTAAGATTGCTGTGTTTTATATTTACATTGTTTAATACATATTTACATAGCGTGAATAAAACCAAAAAGGTTTTAGTTTTAATTAAGTTTTATTTAGTAAGAAAATCATATTTATTTTATAGGATATAAAAGGATGTTTATCGTTGACTATTAATACACTTTACACTAGACATCAATGTGGTCAAGTATCTTTACATATGCGGATAAGAAAACGTTACTGGTAAACCGGTAAAGGTCGTTCTAGGTGAACGTATCTCGACCAGATCGAGGATATTCTGGAGAAACGTCAGGTCAAAAGTACCCGTAAACGAAGAGCATATATGAAAGTAGAAGAAGAGAAGGACGTGCGTCAGGATCGTAGCAGGTGGAAGGATATAGTCTCTGCCTACCCTTATGCGAGAGAGGCGTGACGTTATATATGTATGTAAGAAAACTTTGATGCGGATGTTTCTGATCATACAACTTTTAAACTACTCGACCGATCGAGGTCATTTTCACATGATATATATATTACACATAATATATTTTTCAGACTTAAAAAGTTTGATATAAACTAAACGTACACTATAATTTAAATTGTCAAATCTAGTTTACATTTAAAGTCGTAAATAAGTTAATAAGCTACTACGCATCAAGTAAGCTATTATGGCGCAATTGGTAGTGCGGTCGGATTGCCCGCCGATTCACGCAGTTTCAAACCTATAATGAGTCTAATAGTGAGGTCCATATTATAACAATGCTCCCCTGGAGTAACTGCTACCTTCAAGCTTAAAAACCTGTCACCAAATATCAACCAGTACCTTTAAGCTTAGTCTGTTTACTGTCTCTTAGACCACACGTAATATCAGATTCAAAAAAAGTTGTACAATTATTATATAACTTTAACCATAGAATATTACCTATATTTATAACTGTATTCAAAGATTATCATTCCACACCTCGAACATCGCGTTTAACGAGCAATTTAATACTCGAACTCGATCGCGGATCATTATTTATGCGTGCCCATTTCCATGTAGTCAGCTTAGAAATTGTTTAGGCTGAATAATAATTTTGTGCTAAAGTTACGTACGATGTTAAATACGTAAGTGGTCAGACATGACGGCCTTCGGCAGCTCGTAGCCGGGCTTCCGTGGGAACACAACACGTGACGTTTCAAAATCTCCCCACGGGCGAAAATTGATTGACACCACAACCTGAACTATTCTAAAATATAATATGCTCATAAAATAGTAGAAAATGTCGAAGAAAATATTTCATTCGACCATGTAATATATGTGTATTGTTTGTTTTGTTGGGATTTAAATTTGAATAATGTGCTGGCGACCAGCCCCGGCTTCACACGGGTATACAGAAATATCTAATTTAAAATAAAACATAGCCTAGGTATATTACGCACTGATAATGATTGTTTCTAATGGAAAAAAAATTATTAGAATATGTTCATTAGTTTTACAGTTTATCGATTATAAACAAACAAATATTGTTATGTTTAATAATAACGATTGATTAATTTTTACATTATTTTCGACATAAATGCGTTACTGTAGCGTTTTTTTACACATATAGGCTTATATAGTATAGTACTTTGACCACAATCTCACCTGATGTTAAGATTGGTAAACACACTAAGCCTAGAGGTACTGGGTCTAAACTGATGTTGCTGGAACTCACCTATTGGTATTTGGCGACAGGTTTTAAAATTTGAGGGGGGTAGCTTCTCAAGTGGGCATTATTAGAAAATGCCCTAACACCATGCAGAAAATGCCCTACCACCATTTATAAGAGATAAGAAATCAAAATCAAAAAATTCTTAATTTAATTTAGGTCCGCTTATGAACGTCAAAACACTAACATCGGTTTGGAACCCAGTCGAGAAGAGCCAGTAAGAAACTCGATCTGGTTCCTTTTTTTACAGACTGGAATATACAAAAACATTTTTAAATCAAAAATATACAAATCATAGTTACAATTATTGTTAGCGGAAGCACAGAGAAGAGTATAAATTCCAAACATCACTTTCGTTCATGTAATGATCCATCCTGTAATAATCTTTAAAAATTAACCCTTGCTAGGCATAGTGCTTGAAACTATCGTCAGGTAAATCGCTAATGTTCATTGGGATGTTATTACAAAACCGAATGCGAAATAAATTTTTCCTCTTTATAATATTAGTATACATATAGGCATGAACATGTTATGAGAAGAGAGGAAACTCAAGTGAATAAAAGAGTATTTAATATGAACGTGGAAATAGTAAAGAAGATGAAAGCCGATGAAGACGTTTAAGAAATAATATCAAATAAGAAAGAGTAAATGTAGAGATGACAAACGATATGAAAGAAGCAAACATACTGCACCAACTCCAAGTGAGTTGGGAGAATGGGTATGAGAATAATCATTACCTAGCCAGCTCGATGTTTTTAAGCATTTCTGGTTAGAATTTTTTTCACTAAACCAAAATTTATTCTGAATATGATTCACAAATATAGAACGTTTTGATAATGAGTAAAGCGCCGTCTATCGGGCCTTAGTTATGAACCAACATCACCTCAAAACAATTATTTTATGCATCAAACGTATCAACATTTTCTTACCTATATAAATATTAAAATCACACATGACCTTAACACATGACCATGCCCAGTGTAAAAAAGTATTTATGCTCAATGATGCCAACGTGTTCTTCAATTAATCTAAATATAATTATATTAAAAAAAAAAGTTCTGACCGAAAATAGATAAACGCAAAGGTTAATTTGAAGTAGCTCAATTTTAACATAGTTCTATTCTTAAAGTATTTATTAAAATACGAATCTATTAAAATATTGCAAGCTATGGAACGCCAGCTAGTATAGTTGATACACTAGCTCTAATTTTAACTAGAGAACAGTTATTTAATGTCAAAGTAAAGTCTTGTTGAGAAAGTAATGGTAGGCATGGCATAACCTGATGATTAGCTTAATAAGTAGTTACATTTATTTTAGTATTTAAATATACGATATTAAATAATAACCATATACACATGGTACACTCTATTGAAGTACAACTATTAAGGTCTAAGAATGCGGTAGTATGTCCCTCGTGCCTTATGAAATAATACTTTCTTTTATTTCCATTGTTTGAACTGAATACGAATACGTTTAGACAGTAAATGTATTTAGTGAACTAATTTATATTATAATTACTAAATTAACCAGACCCGTAAATAATAAGTTCCGTATCAATAAGTTTTAATAATTATTAGCTTGCTGATAATATTATACATCATTATCATTCCTCTATATATTAAGCTTACACACTCATATATAGTATGAGATGTGATTTAAGGTATTGAAATATTTAAATCTATCTCTTTAAGAATCTAATTAATCCTTACTAATATTATAAATGCGACAGTAACTCTGTCTGTCTGTCGCACTTTCACACCAAAACTACTGAACCGATTTAAATGAAATTTGGTACACAGATAGTTTAGAGCCTAAGAATTTTAATGCGAAAAAAGGGTTGCAAGGGGTTGAAAGGGGGGATGAAATGTTGTATGGAAGTATCGTCATTTTTAGAGCTAGAAGCTTGAAACTTATTTTTTAGGTTGTTAATATAAATAAATATGACATTCAAAGTTTATAAAAGCCTCAAGGGTGTAAAATAACAATAGAGAATAGGGGATGAAAGTCTGTATGGAAATATGTAAGGTTTATGTGAATGTTTTATAAGTTTGCGACATGAGACAAAATACTAGAGCTATTCTGATGTAACATTTACGGAATAATTACAAAATGTGAAACTAAAGTTAACGCGAGTAAGAAACTTGCCAAGCTCGGCGCCGTACACCATGAGCGCTGTGCAGCCGCGCGGGGGAATAGTACATTAAAGTATTCATACGTATGTGTCTTATTTGTAAAATAATTAGCCTAAATAAAATAAAATTATAAATAAAATAAAACAGATAAAATAATATAATTCAACTCAATGTTCACGTAAAAAATGTTTTAATTATAGAATATGTAGTGCAGCCAATAATTGTATCATTGCTTTGTTCGTTCACGACATCTGAACAAACACAAAGTGTCCCACATGTCACATACCTTTATAACGTGCCCCTTACAATCTTAATTCAGTAAATTAACCGATGCAATGCCCTAGACGGGCTCACGCTTCGACAGAAGCCCACCGTACCATTAACAAATAATTGCCTCCTAAACACTATTTACTTTACGCAACGCACATTTTTTAATTACCTACAGTGATACTTGGATTGAGAATTCCTGGCATTGATACCAACTCCATAATATTAATTCGTGGCTTCCTGTAGTAACCGCTCTTGTGTTTACTTATGAGTTTTATTATTAAGAATGCATTGAATAAGGCAGTGTGAAGTGCGAATTGCGATGCTCTTTTGTTTTGTGAACGTTAATAATTTTCGATCGCAAATGCAGCCGAAAGAAACGGAGACAATACAAATATGGGGTGGTTGGTTTTGAAGAATTGCGATTAAAAGATAATTCTCACTTTACCAATCAAAATCGAGTTGGAAGAGCATGCTCGCGGCGGAACGATCGTCGGCACATTTATCCGCACCCCGGTGGCTTATAATTAACACGCAACAAGTTTTATGAATCGATTAGAATCTATGCTTTCGTCAATAGCAGCTTTCGTCGCAGCGGACTTTGGAGATGCCTTATCGATGATTAATAGCGATTGAGAATTTTCGCTTACCCCTATTATTAGAATCGAGTTAAATACTGCTTCGATACCAGAGAGACATTTATTTATTTTTTTCTCACTTTTTTATTGGATTTCATTTTAACATGTACATTTAGGGATTGAGTCCATGTTGCTTTTAAATTTCGGCTATTTGATTTTTCTACCGACCGGCTGTTTGACGTCTACACTATTTGTGGATGTTATTTTGAATTGTTAAAACTGCTATATAAAGGCACATATGCATGCCCGTGTCTTCCTTTTTGTGACTTCTTAATACACCCTACGGGATAGGAAAGCGGGGTTAGTATTTTAGTACATGCCCCCACACACATGCCAAGAATGAACAGGTAATGTGCACATTAGAGAAAGTTTGAAAGTGGTATCAGTGATAGAGAAATTAAGGAGCAGTCGTTTGTTCTGATATAAGCACAGGGAAGAAGAGAATGTTATAAGAAAGGTATTTGGATATGAATATGGAAGGATATAAGAGAAGGGGGAAGACCAAAGACTTTTGGATTGTGTGAAAGATAATATGTTTAGAAAGAGAGTGAATGCGAAGATTACTGCAAATAGAGAGAAATGGGAGAAGACATGTTGCGCCAACCCCAAATGAAAATAGGATAAGAATAGAGTAAGAAGATGTACATTTAGGGATTGAATTAATAAGCTACATCTTATTTAGTTTTAGATTTTTTTAAATCTGTCAAATTTAAAACTATCATTTTTCACCAAAAGTACCAAGCCACGAAAAAAAATCGTGACGACTATGGAACTAATACAGTGTCAGAAAGAGTAGTATAAAGTTAGTTTAAGCGTTTTCGATCCAGAAATTTTGATATCAAAGATGCACCTCGCTCTGGTCGCTATATCTCGGCTAAAGTGGACGCCATTTTTGAAAAAGTGGAGCACGAACGGCACCTTAGTAGTTACAATATAGCTGAAGAATGGAAACAATTATTCTGAAAAAAATCATGTCATTCTATTTAGCAGGTATACAGCTTGAGAATGAAATTATTCGAGCGATTATCAAAATCACAAAATACAAGGTAAAAGATTATTAAATAATTATTCTTATAAACCCATCGATTTATAGTGCCTAAATTAGGTGATGTTTTTTTTTATTATTAGAATTAATTTGATTGTGTAAATTTGCAAGATATTATTGTCAATAATATTGCCTCTGTATGCATTTTAGCATTCATATTATTATCATCATCCTGATCTCAATTCTCCGACCGCGAGATTTTTCACTTGAATAGGATTTTGATATGATAGGTAGATAATTCACATTCAGAAATTAAGATTTGAGATAAAAAAGTATAAATTACCAATATCGGAAAATCATCTCATTAGTTGAAATTTAAGTAGGTTGAAAACCCGTTGGATGATAAGTAGGTTTATATATGTACTTCACCTAGAGGTATAAATTTAGCATACTTTATACAGCTTTGAGCTTTTCGATCCTTACTTCATTTTTATTTATTTATTTAAATAACTTAGTATATCTATAATTTGCTTAGGATTGTGTAACATCCAAATTACTATATAGTAAACTAGAAAATTATTTCTGTTAATTATTATAAAAATAAAAAATAGGTTTCCATACCATTTTAAAATGTTAATATTCAGATCATCATTTGTAATATAATTATTAGCAATGTTTAATTACATTAAATAAAAAATGAATCTATTATTTTTTGAATTTGTTTAACCCCTTGAGCACCTTCCTGGCGTTTACGCCAGCTTTCCATTGTTTTCCTATTGTCTTTCTATTGTTTCATTTTTATGGGTACTCGACACATTAATAATGCAATTTTAGCATCTCTATTATATTTATTTTTGTATGGAGTTTGTTTAGGATATTTACACGCACGCACATTTACTGTAGTCGTACCATTACCACATTTGTGCAATTTTTATATTTCATATTTTATAATTCACTACCGTTTAGATAAAACGTATTTATCTATAAGCGTAATATTCTGGGCAAGAGAATTTTAAGTACAAGATAAAGTTAAAAAAAGTGTATAAAAATTTATATTATATTTTTCAAGTATAACTATTAAGCCACAGGGAGTCAATGATTGGCCGGTCGATTTTATGTTCTGTGACAATAATTTAGAAATTTAAGTAGGTGTCAACATCATGTTGAATTTTAAGTAATTTTGTATCTCTTACCTTTAAATGTACCTTTAGCAAGACTGTTTGGTATGTTTTTTTTTAATTTTAGTTCGCTGCTACAGAGATAATTTAAAAAGTATTTAATGGTATGATTGTCGTTTCAACATCAAAAAAAGATTTAATATTAGTTTTATCACCAAAAATTTCATAAATATATTTAAATCCGTTTACAGCAAGGCTGCTCAATTTTTTTGGGCTCCCAATACATCTTCGATAACCTAATGCATATTCGTAAAAATTTAGACAAGCTAGACCTAGTGAATGGTCGTCATAATTTTAATATTAGAAGTAAAGACAAGTTGGCCGTCCCACGCTTTAGGTTAAGTAAGTGTAATAAAAGCTTTATAGGTAATAGTATTCGGTTTTACAATAAGATCCCAAGTAACATTACCGATTTACCTGACAATAAGTTCAAGTATTATGTCAAGCAAGTTTTAATCTCAAAAGGTTATTACAGGGTGGATCATTACGTGAACGATAGTGATGTCTGGAATTAACCCACATCTCTGTGCTTCCACTAACATTATTAAGACTACGATTTGTATAGTTTTTTTATATGACAAAAAAAATGATATATATTATATTTATTAAAAAAAAGAACCAGATCGAGTTTCTTGCCGGCTCTTCTCGACTGGGTTGTTTTCCGAACCGGTGGTAGTGTTTTAGACGTTCATAAGCGCCTTCTTAGGGCCTAAATTGAATAAATAAATTTTGATTTTGATTTTGTCAGTGGGGTCAAATGGACTATTTACATGGTCTTCGGGATCTTGTAAGACTTGTAAAAGAGAAAAATATTATGAACTATAATTTTGTTTATGAAAATAATTAAATAAATATCATGCCGAATCAAAATGAAGTGTGGTATTTAATTTTTTACATAATTAAGATCAGGCATAATTATATTGTTTCGAAACTACTTAGGAATTGTAAGGTAGGGAAACTTTATAACAGGAAATTTTCGCATACACAACACTCAATTTAAGGGGGTCATACAGTCAATACGACTTACGCGTGTCATTTAAAAATCTTATGCGGGCTAACAATATGACCCGCGAATAAAGCGTTGAACAACCTTGATTTATAGCATCAATAACATATGACATGAGAATATGACTGTATTAACTTTTATTGTATGAATGTAATTTTGTTGCCCTTATAATAAGAAGGCAAACTCTGCTTAAGTTTTGGATAATGCTAAACATACATACACATACATAGCATCAGGCCTTTCTCCCGTGGGGGTAGGCAGAGACGTCCTTCCACTCGCTACGATCTTGACACACCTCTTTCACTTCTTCTACTATCATGAAACATGCTCTTCTGTTATGGGTACTTTTCACCTGGCCTTTATTTAAGACGTTCTCGATTTGATTAAGATACGTTCGCCTGGGTCGATCCTTACCAACATGCCCCAGTCCCTTGCTTTATAAATTCGTTTCTCTACGTGACTGAACCAACTAAGCATACCTTTCTCTATCTTGGTTGCTGTATCCTCTACCTCACCGCAGCGTTCTCTTGTCATACTATTCCTGACTTTTTCAATCAACTTCACTTCTCAGATTTCTCATCTTCACAGCGTTAATCTTACTTTCATGCTTCTTCTGCCAAACCCAGCACTCACTACCTTAAATAAGTGTAGGGACCACCACTTCTCGATGAACAGCAAACCGTGTTTTTTTTCAAAAAATATATATATTTATAAAATGTTGTCCTAGCTTCGGTATCACAGATACCTTAAATTTATCCCAATATTATTCTTAATAAATCGAAATCGATGACAGAGAAACGATTTGTACAGTTTCACGGTAGGTACGCCAAAAAAGGGTTTGCAATTATTTTTTATCGCGACGAGTACCGCTAAAGTGTAGCTGCTTCGTACTGCATACGTGCATTTATACGAAAGAGTAAGAAATTAAAGTTTAATTCAAACTTAAACCACTCATCATAGTACAACTGTTAGATCGGGGTCAGTAAGAAAAACTCACTACATAGCTGAAATGAACGATTATAATTAACTTGTCAGTTGACTTGGCCATTTTTAGAGACCCAATTTACTTTCAATTTACGGGTGTGAGGCTGTTTAGCGACATTGCCATAACATCACATGTAGCAAAATCTTATGATATATTTATATATAGGTATAGGTATAGATTTCGTGGTTCTCTTTTCAAAAATTATTATGTAATTTTTCATTTTCTATTAATATTTTTAGATAAGTTTGTAAATATAGATCTACCTTGTGATGCTGTGGTAGCATTTACAAATGTGTATATCTTCAATATAGTACGTGCATATTCATTGTATTGACAACAGCTCGCCGTTTTTATAAAAAAATAATATACTGAGAATTATTGAACTTACCAAGCAATTTGGTCACAGCACCTTGTTGAGATAATACATGATGGGCGATATCGTAATGCCTCAGACCGAAACGGGAGAGTTCCAATAGCCTTTGCTGGGAAAGTAAAGAAGACAACGGATGCGATGCAGCTCCAGGATATAGAGGTGTACCAGAACCACTACCTGCGCCTCCACCTGACGACGACGGTGATACGGGAACTAGAAAAAAGAAAATAAATTTTAAATCAAAATATTGAAACCCAAAATTCAAACTGTATTGATGCAAAAATCCAAATTTGAAAATACTACATTATCTCACGACTGTTCAGAAATATGGAATCAATTTGTGTTAGTGTGTAAGTAAGTATTTAAAGTTGTGGCTATCTACTAGAATTTCCACCTTCATATTATACATATAATATTAGACCCATTAAGGAAGTACTAAGAAGCCATTTAAGTAAACCACCGCATCTCAACTTTTATAGACGGATATTATTGTCTAGAAAATCACAGTTGGTTTTCTGACTTACTATTTAACACTAGCTGATGTCTGTGACTTTGAATGTCTTGTTATAACTTTATTAATTAAAAAAAAAATCCTTTTATTTTCTTTAAATAAGGACCAAGTGCTTAAGAAATAAAATTTAAAAAATGTGTTCTATAAAATAATAATTAATTAAAAATAATTAATAAAAATAATTTTCTGCTCAATTCGTACAAAAAATTGTAAATAATATTTTAAAAATTGTCGTTAAATGTTATTCTATAAACATCACAATCATATTTTGAACGTTTTGGGATTTTTTTTACAATTTTATCAATATTTAATTTATGTTTAATGAAAGATCAAAACCTATTTACACGCAAAAAGTAAACAATTAATTACAAAATAAACAATGTCTTTATTAATTGAGATCCTCGTGAATATTTTTGACTAATTAATAACTAAGAATTAATTCTTATTAAAATAAAGATAATCTCGATAATGATTTTTATATCCTCGAAATAAGACACTTAATTTAAACCATTAAGTACGTACCTAAATAAAATGCTTAAGATAAACCCTTAAAAGAATTTTACGAGTTTTATAAAGGCAAACAGTAACAATAAAAACATAAAGCAATAACATATTGTATAAAAATAGCCTAAAACTTACATTTTACATTACAGCGTTTTATTTTTCACGATTTATTTTTAGGTTTTATAGATTTAACGTGTCGTCAAAACCTGTAATTTATTTTACTATTTTGTCTGAAGAAATTACACTAGTATTTTTTTTATTAAATTAAAACATATTTTGCGGACTCTGGGTCCACACCTTTTTTATGTTGGATTTGGGGGGGGGGGGGGGGTATTTTGGACTCGCCCGGTGTTTTACCTAAGAATCCAGATCTTTTTCTAAATTTACGTTCATTGACTACATTGTCTCTAAATATAAATACAGTTGGTGCTATGAAATCCGTCCTCTATCGCAGGAGATCTACTAAATCCTCGATTATTCTGTAATCGTAACATAATGTTCTAATGGTTGATTTCATTTACATGTTATGTATTGTTAAATACAAGATTAGTCAATAAAAACATACTCGTATACACACTAACATACATATAGTTAGGTACATTTAAATTTATGTATGACTAGCTGTGCGCCCGCCGCTGCACCCGCGTTTTATATGATCTTCAGTGCGTTTTAATTTTTTTATACGAACCCTAATTATTTTCCTAAAAAAATATCAGTACTAAAATAACGTAAATATATTTCTCAAAAATTCAACCACTTGCCCGTAAAACTGTGCATTGAATCGGATTTTATTCACCTTTTTTTTACTTTCTTTAAAGTTTTATTTTTTTTTACGCGGCACTCTTACTATTTTCGAAAATTAAAAGCACCCTAAGTTACCTGGAGCAACTTCAGCTATCTACCAAACAAGTCCCGTCAAAATTCGTCTAGCCGTTCCGTAGATTACCCGGAACAAAAAGGCAGAAAGAAAAATATTTGAAAAATTGTATTTTTGCTATAGGTATCATGACACATATAAATTCATATCTATTTAGTAAAAAATAATAATTTTAACATTACAAACAGACACTCTAATTTTATTTATTAGTATAGATTAAATACAGAGTAAAATAGTACCTATAAAAAGATTGTAATACCTACATATAAATATTACACTAATCAAATTTAATATAAACATTCATTTTGAGAGAATACACTTTTTAGTTATCCATTTGATTATGATGGTCTACAAAATCTATTTTCTCTTAAGATTAAGAGGATAGTAATTTTATAGTAGTTAAGAATACCACGTTTT
Organism: Samia ricini; assembly: GCA_014132275.2. NCBI lineage: Eukaryota > Metazoa > Arthropoda > Insecta > Lepidoptera > Saturniidae > Samia > Samia ricini. The sequence goes on along the minus strand of AP028159.1, from coordinate 22,985,700 downwards.
TCTACTTTAAAAAGTTGAAAGTAACTCTGAGATTATTCAAAACAAAACGTAATTTACGCTTTACACGAGCAAACTGCCACGTTATTATTATCGATTTAAAATCAAAGGAATCTATTATAGGCTTATTACAAGTTACACTTGCAAACATTTTAGTAAAAAAACTTCGTGAACGCCTTATAATACATTAAAACACCGCATGCTATCAATTTATCTATACATATAATAAAAATGTAACGGATCGCTGTCTGTACATGGAAGATATATGACAAAAAATATTATTAGGACCTTTATAAACGCAAACAGGACCCAAAACTATGATTTTTAAAATTTTTGTCTGTTTGTCTGTTTGTCTGTGCGTTTGTGCACGCTAATCTCAGAAACGGCTTATCCGATTTAGATGCAGTTTTTACTAATATATTGTAGTAAGCTTCACTTAATATTTAGTGTTTGTTTCATGTCAATCGGTACATAAATAAAAAAGTTATGCCAATTTAAAGAATCACGTTGAACATTTATTCTATCTAAATTCTTTCTCTGTTCAGATGCATTGTATGACACTTTACTAAACTCCATAATGGTCTATATAAAAGTATGATTATATATTATGTTAATAATAATATGATAATAAATAGAAGTTAAAAATGATCAGTTTCGGAAATGTTAATATTCCAATTTAAGTTGACCTCAGACATATATCATCATTCATATGAAATAGAGTTCAGGTTAGGCTGGCATTGTAGGTTGTTTATATACATATGTATAGATAAAGCACGTCGAGAGCCGGGCCGCTTTCGGAGGCGCATGGCGTAACAGTTGCATTCGATAACACTGACTGTTTGCTTATTTTATTTATTTATATTTTAGGGTTTGTAAATACATATAGTATAGGTTAATTAGTTTTCAAATTAGGTAAACACGTCTTATTAGTTAAACTGTAAATACAAGTTCTTAATTTTTATGTTTAAAAAACAATTTAGTAATTTGCGATTAATTAATACATAAATGTATCTATTAGACATTTCTTTTATTTTCGATAATTAATAGGTTAGGTTATTACGTCTTAATAGTTATTAAACTGTAATAAAGTTAAACTGTATAATTACTTACAGATTGTGTAATAAACTTACAGATTGTAAGTATTTAATTTTTTTGTTTATGATGAGTGTGTGTTCACTAAATAACGCTGAGTTAGTACTAATTACTACTACTTCTTATAAGAATGCCTCGAAAAAGATCCAACCTACCCCGGTGCAGCAGAAATGCTATAAGGATGAGATTAGTTCTCATTAGTTCACTGCATTTCAGTAACGTCAGGCCAGGTTTCATATTACAGAAACATCAGCTCAGCGAAAATCTCGATTGATTTCACATCGTTCTCGAATGATGGCCACTTGAGTTAGGATGAACAGGGACCAGTGTGAAGCACGTTTGTCCACCGATCGCAAGGCTCATGCAATATCGCGTGAGTCTGAGACCTTTACTGATAGGGAAACCCGCCTGAGCTCTTAAAAAGCACGAACTTTGCAGTCTAGAAAGCTGGAAAGTAGCTTAGATTGTGAATCTCGATTAACAGCTGATCGTTAAGAAGAAAGAAACTGCAGAACAACGTCAGTCACGACTAAATGCCGATCGACTTCGGCATATACTCAATAAAATGTTATCAAGTTTGATAGAAGACCCAGAAACTGGAGAGGAAATTGACATCCTTCCATGGATTACCAAAGAGAAAACAGGTTATTTGTATTCGCCCAGAATTGATTACTCTGAATTCGCATCTATAGTAGGTATGGTGGTATGTTGTCAGTTTTGTAATGCTCAAAAATGGAGAAAAGAACCAAATGGAATATGCTATTCAGGTGGCAAAGTGCTCATTGAAACTTATCATGAGCCCCTTTATAAAAGTTTTACTAAATAGTGAGCATCCTCTGTGTAAAGATTTTTAGACTATATCCGTTTATATAATAGTATATTCCAAATGACATCTTTTGGGGTCAAACATATCACATCCAACTTTTAAGATGTAGGGCCAATTTATCACTTGATTGGATCTTTGCTTCTCCAAAATGAGCCAAAATTTCTTTAAATTTATTTTGTATCAAATTACAATGAACAGGCCCATATACTACATCATAACTTTCCTCAGCTGAATATCAACTTTATATTTCAACTTGAGAATATGTTACATCAAGTAAATCCGTATGTCAGAAGTTTCAAAGCCGCAATAGATTCCATCCTATAAGGCCAAAATAACAATGATAAAGTTATAAATAAGGCCGATAGACGTCCTGTGGAAGAACATCGTGAAAAGTACAATGTCCCCGTTGCAGACGAAGTTGCAGTAATATTAGTCAATCAGGAATGTAATAGACGTGACATCGTGCAGCGCACTCATGATGATCGCTTACAACGTTATTATGAAACACACCGAGCATATGATGCCCTTTTCTTTTTTTTTTTTGACGAGGGGAAATGCATTTACGCACTACCCTTACCTATTGTATTAGTGAGACCGAAGTCCCCCAATACAACAGGTAAGAGGGCACGGAGTGACGAGCTCCGCGCCAGTGTGGGACTCACCCGGGCGTGAAGCGCCCGGAAATACCCACTAAAACCCACCGGGGCCGTCCGCTGCATTTGGGATGGGGGCGTCACGGGGTGGCTTTCGCAGGCACCTCGTCGCAGCATATGATGCCCTGCAATATCCTTTGATATATTTCCATGGTTAGGATGGGTACAATTTCAGACTCTACCAAGTTAATCCAAGCACTAGCATAACAAATTATAATAAAAAATATCAGCCTTACAGTTTTATTCATACCAGATAGAAATTAGATGAAATTGTTGTATCTATTGCTACTATATTTTCTCTATAGTAACTTGAGATCGGTAACGGTGTGTATCCGCAGGAATAAGCAAAATTTGTTCTAAACGCAAACCTATGCTGCGAAGTTTCATGAATACGAGACCTCATATCATCCGTGTATGGAAACTTGCGATAATTCATGACTTTGCGAAAGAGCTATTTTAAGTCCACGAAACGACCAAGCAGCAGCAATAAATGCTGAAGTTTTGAGCTTTGTTTCGGAGGATAATGTAGAGTATATCTCCATTAACAGAGTTATTAAAGATGAAGAATTTACCAATTACCCAGTAGAATTTTTAGAATCCCTTAGTGCTCCTGGACTACCAGCTCATAAAATAAATTTAAAGTCGGCGTACCCATAATGCTGCTAAGAAATACTAGATTAAAAGTGATTTTTTCTTTTTTAAATTTCTGGTTCTACGAAACCTGATAGAAGCAGAGATTTTAACAGGTGGTAGTGTTTTTATGTCTCGGGTTCCTCTCATTCCAAACAATTTTCCGTTTAGTTTTAAACGAGTTCAGTTTCCAGTGAGCTTACGACCGATGTGAGCGATGACAATTAATAAAGCCTATGGTCAGACGCTAAAAGTTGTGGATGTGGATCTAAGTATTAGCTGTTTTTCACACGGTCAGCTTTATGTGGCTTTATCACGTGTTAATAATTCTAGCAGCCTGTATGCTTTGTTCCCCGATGGCTATACGATGTAACGACGGTGATTATAATCCAGAATAAACTAAAATCCGAAAAATGCTGCCCAAAGTCACTATTCCACGCAGACGAAGTTGCGGGCACAGCTAGTATAATAATATACAGTTTCTGCATACTTTAAAATTACCTTTATCAAATCAAATATACGATTGAATATAACCGTCCAATAATAAATAAACAATCTTTTACTTCAATATTCTATTTGTGAACATAAAAATCCATATTCCCTAACTCTGAAATAATTTTATTGGCACTATAAAATAAAGAGGTTTAAAGGTTATTTTACTACATGCGAGGTGTTTAGCTGAAAGGCATAGGTACCTAGCTAGTGGCATTTGTTAGTTTCATACAAAATTCTTCCAGTATTGTGTGAATAACGATATTTTTTTAATCTTGTTTTAGTATTCTCAATGTCGATGCTCCATCAAAACGGCGGATATCTTACTAAAACTTTCCAGTGAGTTTTTATGGCAACTCAGAATAAACGTTTCGAGTTGTATTTCCAATACACTTCACTCGTGTACAATAACCAATCTGTATCACCAAACTTATACAATATAATGAATGTTAATGAATTGAAGATACGTCAATCCTTAAACTTGACATCCTTAAACAGCATCCATCCTTAAATTTCCTGACTCCAAATTTGGCATACTTATCAAGCACCGATGACAATTCAATATTTTAAATAGTTAATCCTTACCAGGATTTCTAGTGTTAGCGATTCTTTTAGTATCTGGTATACGAAAACTAAAAAAACAAGCTTTTATAGAAAATCCAAGTAAATAATGACTCTGAAAACTGAAATCTACCACCTCCTTACAGACTGTCCCAGATTCGGCTCGTCCCGTAGAGACCTGGAGGTCAGGCCCGGGTTGAGGTTAAGCGTTAGAAGCTCCCCGCCCTGATAGGAAACTAGGAATTTCGGGCCTCCTGCCTCGACTTTATTCAGGAGGTGGTCAAGATTGCATGCGCCAGAAACAACTAAACTAGAAAGGAAGCAAGGAGAAAAAACGATAGAAAGAAGAAACAGAACTGGAGTAACATGTCTTTCCCTCTGGAAAGAGGGATAGAAAGATTGACAAATAAAATAAAATAATTAATTGCAATGAATTGATTAAATTAAAATGGTATTTATATGATAGAAATTATTTAACTTTAGAATTATCGAAATGACTGAAGCAATTGATAAAAATGATGAATAATGAATGTGTATTATATGTTGTGTGTGTCAAATGCTAAGGATTGGAAATTAGAAATAAGATGAAAACAATAAAGCCACAAAAAAAAGTAAACAAAACTCGGTTTATGTCTGAGATGTAAGGGGACTAAATAAAAAAAAACTAAATAATGAAAATAAATAATAGTTAAAAAACGACGCTTTTATAGTAAATCCAACTAAAAAATTAAAAATAATTAATAAATAAAGTTTAATAATAGTGTAAATGAGAGAAAAAAAAAAGGATTTTATTGTAAAAAAAGAGTGTGGTGCTTTTTAAGATATTATCATTTTGATAACCATAATTCTTTCACTCATATCTTTCAATAAAATATTTATAACTATAGACACTATGCACCGCATGCGTTTTTACAATAACATTCATTTTTTTCTCTTATTTACACTATTCCTCATTTACATTTATTAATTAATTTCAATTTTTTTAGTTGGATTTTCTGTCAAAGCGTGTTTTTTAGTTTTTTTTTTACTATTTGTTTAAATCATGTATATAATCTAATATACGGCTTAAAAAAAAACATGTTAAATGTATAAAAGATGACGAGGGTCAGACATTATTGAAAGAGGATGAAATAAAAGACCACTGGAAGAGGTATTTTGAAAAGTTAATGAATGAAGAAAATACTTGGAATGGTGTCCTGGTAGATTAATGCGGAAACATGGTTGTTGTTAATGAAATTAGTGTGGATGAGGTAAGGAGTATGGTGAAAAGTGTGAAAAATGGAAAAGCTGTTGGGTCAGATGAAATACCGATGGAAGTTTGGAAAGTATTGGAAGAAGATTGATATAAGTGGCTGACTTTTATTTTTTGGTAAGTTATTGCAAGATATGACGATCCTTAACGAATGGTGCATTAGTTCGCTGGTGCCTATCTATTAATGCCTATCTAATAATTACCGAGGAATAAAGCTCATGGGACATAGTATAAAAGTGTGGGAGAAGGTGATAGAGAAACGACTGAGAGAAGAAAGTAAGATTACACAAAACCAGTTCGGTTTTATGCCGGTTCGAGGCACCACAGATGCCATATTTGCATTGCTTCAGCTATGTGAGAAATATAGACGCATACACAAAAACCTGCATATGGTATTTGTGGACCTGGAAAAGGCATACGACAAGGTACCACGAGCGGTTTTGTGGTGGGCATTGAAAGGGAAAGGTGTGCCTGTGAAGTATGTAGAGTTAATTCGTGCTATGTACGACCAACCACGTATGTATGTCCGGTCAGCTGCTGGCAACACCGATGAATTCAGGATATCGGTAGGCTTACACCAAGGGTTGACCTTGAGTCCATACCTCTTCCTGTTAATAATGGATGCCTTGACAGTGGATATACAGGAAGAGGCACCTTGGTGTATGCTGTTTTCCGACGATATTGTCCTTGTCGTTGAGGATGGAATTGGGGTCTAGAGCAGATTGGTAAAGTGGCAACAGAAGCTGGAGAGAGTCTGCCTAAAAGTGAACAGATCCAAGACGGAATATATATTTTGTGATTTCGGCGATAACTCTAGCTCAACTGTTATAACACTAGATGGCACTCCGATACCAATCTGCCCCGAGTTCAAGTACCTCAGCTCACTCCTGCAGAGAAATGGCGAAATAGACCGGGCGGTAAAGCCTAGAACTAATGCAGCATGGATGAAATGGCAGCAGGTTATGGCAAAACCGCAAATCCCCTTTAAATTAAAGGTAAAGATTTACAAAAAGATAATACGACCTGTCGTCTTGTATGGATCAGAATGTTACAACATAAAGGTGACGGACGAAAAAAGATTGCATGCAGCTGTGATGCGAATGTTGAGGTGAATGTGTGGGATAAAAAGAATGGACAGGATTAGGAATGAGTATATTAAAGGAAGTTTGAAAGTGGCGCCAATAACAGACAAGTTAAGGGGCGGTCGTTTGAATGCGGAGATGACAACAAATAGAGAGGAATGGAAGAGGAAGACATGTGCGCCGATCCCTAAATGAAATTGGGAAAAAGCTAGGGAGATGGTGAATCTAATATCAGGTTTTAATATATATATTTTATACATTAAGTAGTGTAATAAATAATGCTGTAATTATATTGGCGAATGGAATCAACACAAAAATTAAAACCTTTGCAATGTTTGAGTTGTGAAAATCGATTTTTTTATACATGTTATAGGCTCATTGCTTTGAACACAATCTCACCTGATGTTAAGTGACGATGTGGTCCAGGATGGTAAACACACTAAGCATAGATACTGATTCTCAATTGATGCTGCCGGAACACACCTATTGAGATTTGGCGACAGGTTTTCGAACTTGAAGGTGGTAGCTACCCAGAGGAGCATTGTTAGAAAATGGCCAACCACCACGAATACTTCATAGATATTGTAATGCAGTGAATAATAAAAAAAGTAGAATTAAAATACAGTTTAATAACAAGTGTTTACTAAGTCCCATCGTAATTAAAGTTACAAATCTAAATATGTGGCTTTAAACTCACGGCAAAAATAATATATGTAAAAGAATCTAGCCAATGACTGAATTAAGAAAGTCGTACATTATGTGTAATAATGGTAACTAGGTACATATAGAGATATCAAGACATAATATTTATGTGTATCGATAAACATTTTATGCACGTACAAATTGGAGTTTGAAGATTGCTTACCAAAAAACACATAATTTAAATATTATTTAAATTCACGCGGAATGGAGACATGATAAAAGCTAACATCGTAACAATGCTTACCTACTTATGAATACAACGTAACAAATTCAATTATAAATTAAGCTATTAACTTAATACACCATAATTTGTTTATCGGGTTAAGCATCGAAATTAATGCATGCGGCATAACTTGTCCATAACTTAACACTTTTTATTAGCGAGTCAATAAGACGATTTCGTCAACGGAAGTTTTCTCAGGCTTTATTCAACCTGACAAGCGAATTACGCTCTTGAGATAAAGTAAATTAAGAAATATATTCAAACGCACCGTCTGTTCTGATCGAACGCTCACAACTTCACTTTGTCGTATAATTTCTCATGTAATCGCTTCAATAATGGGTGAAAAAAAAAACGTGATATTATCTGCCCACGGTCAATAAATTAACACCGTTTAGAGCAAAAATGTAGAACCTTAGTGTCGCTACTATTATAAATAAATTTGAATCGAGAACGAGCGAGAGGTTTTAAAGGAGTGCGTTCGTGTGTATTTTTTTATTAAGGTGCGTGAGCAGAGTGCCGCCTTATTAAAATATTTCGAATGGAAACTGGAAGGACCACTTAGTGGTGCACGGGAGTTTCACGCCTGACCTGATACTGTATTAAGTCGACAAGATAGCTTATTTGTGCTGAGCCCAGGATTAGTGCCTATAAATCACTGATTAGAATGTATTGACTGGCGTTGACTCCGGCGCATGATCGTCGTTTATTTATTTATCGCCTGTCAGTTTTTTTTTTGAAACATTTAATGGTTCCATTTTATCTATCTGTTAATGTGAAACAATTTAACTGCGACAGTTTGTTTATTTACTAATTATCGATTTTTATGCGAATCGTTATGATTTGATTAATAACTTTCGATGTAATTATAATTTTAATATGTCTCCAGATTAATTAATGTTGAGTTTTTTGAAGTGAAAATTACTTTAGTGGCGTTGAGCAATTCTCAGTGGGGGAACTTATTGATTCGCGTTACCAATGCTATGACGTAAGCCGTCAACATGCTACAGTATGTTAAGTATAAGATGGCGATTAAGTGCTGGTGCTCAGAGATAAATAACAAAAATGATACTTACGCAGACGATGTTTTGATTATGAATAAACTATATCAAAATGTAAACAATTATTGATCGGACCATCAATGGATGTACAAACCATACAAATGTTAGGTTATGTTAATAATTCCCATTGACAAATTAAGAAATTTAAACATTAAAAACAGTTTTTTTTTCAAAGAATCACTTCTGTCAGCAGTCCCTATGGCTGTCTAGTTTTATTTATTAGCTGTTAGTTTGTCAGTAAATAACGATGTTTGTAAAGGGTTACTGTACTGCTGATAAAGATACATAAGTCATATAAATTATTCAATAACCTTTAAAATTACACAGTTATGCAAAGTGTAATCACTTATCGACTAGTATTAGTATAACTAACTGTATCAACATAATAATATTTTATGTCATTTTTGTTAAATGTGAATTCAACTGGAAAGGAGACATATAAACATGCAAAATAATGCGAAGGGGAACGCGCACAACGACTATGAATTCATCCGATTGTAAAGCAGTTTTAAGCAAATAATATATATTCTTCTACTCGCAGCCCTCGCCGCTATTAATGTCATCACGCAGCGGAAAATTACCACCTTACGTGTAAATTTTAATACAAGATCCAAAGTGAACCAGCTTGTATCCTTTTAGCATTGCGAAGAACTACATTCGAGAACAATCATACTTTGGAATTATTAAAAAAAAATACGAATGAATTATGGATATATGCGCACTCAATAGCCGTTTTTATACGTTGCTCTGACAAAACGGGCACTTTATAGTAATACGAAATTAATTGTCTGTGAAATTAATTCATACGAATTCGCTCAGAAAGAATCATGATATGATCGGTAAAGAATAAAAATTAATTGATATACTACTCAGAGATAATAGAGTGTAGAATAAATAACTTTACGATGTAGTTGTAGCCATTTATAATGTTGTTTATGTTGTTTTTAGTAACGTTGTGTGCCTTCTTCGTTAACATTTAAAATTAATTAAATAACAGTTTACGTGTACGTGTAAATTGTAGGTTTGTAATACAGTAGAAGAGTAAACAAATAGTTTTGTATTATTTAATTTAAAAAACTATTTATGAAAAAATACTCCATAAGTAATTGTGAAAATTGTATTAATATGTCGATTACCCATAAAATTAGACAATAGGAAAACAATGGAAAGCTAGCGTAAACGGCAGGTTAGTGCACACGGGATTAATATACTATAATTTAGTTGAAAATGATAAAAAGTTAGACCTATAAAATGGTGGGCCAACATAACGCACGTTTTTTTCTTTATAAGAATATTGTCGATAATGAAAAAAAGAACACTGTTAACCCTTTGAGCACTTACCTGGCGTTTACGCCATCTTTCCATTGTTTTCCTATTGTCTTATTTTTATGGGTACTCGACACATTAAAGATGAAAATTTTATAATAAATTAGATGCACCCGCGGTTCCGCTCGCGTTAGTTATAAAGCGTTTATCATTTTCAATGACTTTTATATAACAGAAGGATTAAGTATTTACAAAGTGCAATTATAGAAATCTGAAGAAGCTGTTTATGTGAGAAATTAAAATTTGCGTCGTAGCGTTAAATTTGAAGGAAAAAATCTGCTTCGGCTAACAAACAGACGGTAAAAAGTTTCATAACTGTTTTACCATCGGTCATAAATCTCTAGATTAATAAAATACTAGACGAAATAATATTATAGAGTAATTTAAATAAAAAGAGTTGTAGTTTTTTTGGCCCATTCTATTATGTACTTAAAGACTAATAATTATGCATCATCATTCACGATGTTTCAATAAAACATGTTTCTTTTAAGTCGACACTATCGTCGCTCCAGCTCAGATGACAAAATAATAGTTACCAAGAATAATATTTCCAGATTTACATTTTTTTTTAATTCTGCAAGTTTATACGCAAAAGATGTATAACAATCACTGTGATTGTTATAAAAATATTAGGTTAACAGCAAGATATTCTTTTGTTAATACCCAACTCTAGATCAAGGTAATTGTTTTATTTTATGGTAAAGTAAAAGTTAAAATTTATTATTATTTAATTTTATTAATGTTTAAACTAATTTTCACTCAACCATTTTACGCGAAGTGTGTACGGTAAATTCACCAAGGACAACTACATAAAAATTGGTGCTGTACATTTCACCCACTTACAATCCTTTTAGTTAATTATTACTGTAGTAACTAATAAATAAAAATAGACAGCCATAGGGACTGCTGACAGAAGTGATTCTTTGAAAAAAAAAAAAAACTGTTTTTAATGTTTAAATTTCTTAATTTGTCAATTGGAATTATTAACATAACCTAACATTTGTATGGTTTGTACATTCATTGATGGTCCGAGCAATAATTTACATTTTGATATAGTTTATTCATAATCAAAACATCGTGTGCGTAAGTATCATTTTTATTATTTATGTCTGAGCACCAGCACTTAATCGCCATCTTATACTTAATATACTGTAGCATGTTGACGGCTGACGTCATAGCATTGGTAACGCGAATCAATAAGTTCCCCCACTGAGAATTTCTCAACGCCGCTAAAGTAGTTTTAGTCATTTTAAACTTAATTACGACCGTGATAATTTGATCTTTCGACCATACTTTGAAAATAAACTTATTACCTAACCTAAGCCAAGAAAAATAATACAATCTTATGATAAATAGTTATTAAGATTATTTGCTTGATCAATTAATTAATGAAATGAAACTATGAACACATGTATTTAGGTAATGTGAAATAATAATAACAATTTATACTTACATTTTTATGCAATACGATTAAAAAGATTATATTTCTTATGAAGATACCCTTATGCTTAAGCTGACGCAACTATATGCTTAAAGTGAAACAGCGTTATGTAGTGCTTAGATGGGTAACGAACTCATGTCATGTAATGTATCTACAATAAAGTTTTTACTCCAGACAGAAGTGAAAACATTGAAAGACTGTTTTTTTTTTTTTTGTTGTTTAAATGATTTTAGTAGTGATCGTTTCGACTCGTACATTTTTTTCGGGCATTTATGTGAAAATATTTAGATGTGGCAAAACAAAAGCTTAGGAATCTGCCATCATACTTAACATTAACAGTAACACGAATCTATAATTTTTTTCTCGTACTGAGAATTGCTAAACGCCGCTAAAAGAGTTTCACTTCAAAAATATAAAGTTGCAGTCATGTTCACGAATAAAATATCTATATGTGCTTTAGATATAAATTAGTCTCGTAGCGTCGATTAGTTACATGCGACATCATTATCACATCGATAATATGCGTTGATTTAATTGAGACGTGTCACATAAAATTGTCTTAAAAATAAAACTCCACTTCCGCGGCTCTCTTTAAGTTTTTCAATTTGTAAACTGAGGAAGTGATTATTTGAAAATTTGACAAAATAAATTATTTTCCAAGTTTACAATCAATTAATTCTACATCTATGTGTTTTATAATTGTGTATTTTATGTTTCTTTTTCATTTGAATTGTTTTATTATTTTTTACCAACAAACGCTTTTTAGATTTATAAAATAGTATCTTAAAACCAAGGTAATATTAAATGTACCATGATTAAATACACCCAACACCATTTTCAATTATATTCTCTTTATATTTTAAAAGTGGTTAAACTACATTACACTTTAATAGTGATTATATCGTTAACTATATTTTTTATCATCCATTCTATATATTGGTTGTTTCATTTGTTTTTTAAGTTATCTGTACTTACATATTTTATAATTAAAATAATCTATAAAATATATTTATAGGTGTATTAGTAATTTAAATAATTTACAACAAAAAAGTACATTATCACACAGATATATTTTAAGCGGATGTCGATTTTAAAAATAGTTGTCAAATTAATTTAACAATTTCTTAAGAAACATTTCATTTCTTGTCGTAAATAGTAGAGGAAAGTATCCAAATATGGAATACCATTTTAATTTTTAGGCATAATTTGTACGAATGTCATAAATAATCAACTTTCTGCGGTAATTATTAACAATCATATATTTTCACTTATGTTTGCAACAATTTTTGGTTATAATAATTAGTTTAAGGTTAAAAATAATTCAAAAGCTAAATAACGGTGAAAGTACCTATATAGGGAATAGATATCCCAAATATGGAATACTATAAACAATATCAAAAATTAACTTTAACTTATAAGAGACTCTTTGAAAACTTTGGTATAAAATAGAAAGGAACACATACTATTTACAAAAATCGCAAATCCAGGTATTTAATTTATACTCACAAACTTAGCTTAAGCTAAGCAAAGTCCAAGTCGTCAGATACGACGACTTACGGTAATCTTAGCTTTTTTATTCGACCTGTATTTGAAAATGACTGTACTTAACCTGATATTGATTTAGATGAGCTGAAACGTGTCACAATGGTGGTATTTCACCATGTGTATGTTAGTCGCGACTCAATCGGAATTATTGGCTTACCACCACACAAATTGTCGGACCTATATTGGCTGATTGCGGAACGCGACGAAACAAAATATGTCAATTAAATGATAATTATTATTCTCAAGATCTGGACTATAAATTTGAAACTTAATATTGCGCTGAGCATTTGCATAGCAAAGTTTGAGCTAAGGTAAGTTTGAGATAAGCCTGATTACGCTCTATAGATTTCACCCTTAATCCGTACTGAGTATGACTTTACAGTGAAAAATATGATCGCGATCAACTACAGCATGGTTGTATTGGTTTTACTCATGCCTGCTTGGCTATCTATCATTATTTTTTCACGATGTTACTTGATGTTAAGTGACGATGTGGTTCAGGATGGTAAACACACTAAACCAAGAAGTACTGGCTCTCAAGTAATGATGCCGGAACACACTCACTGGGGCTTGGCGACAGGTTTTCAAACTTGAGGACAATTAGAAATTGTTCTGCCATCATGTTATATTTCTTCACGATGTTTTCCTTTACGAAAAGATTAAATTCATTTATAGAAAGATACCTAGACTCGAACTTACGTCCATCAACGCGGAATCCGACCACACTACCAACCGAGGTATCATCGCTTCAAAGCCATCCTCAAGTTTGAAAATCTGTGACCAAGTACCTGTAGGCGTGTATCAGTACTTTAATTCCAGACTACTAGCGAAGTTGAACGAAGTTAAGCGAATGCTTAGTGTGGAAAGCCACTTCGTTTCGCTTCGTGCAACCTGGTATCACCTATTGACTTCCAATCATTGCCGGTGGTTCTGCCTGAGTTTATGAACTCAAAGTTTGTGGGGGTTCTACACGAAGCTTCTGACTACACAAGTCGGCTGACTTCGGTTCACGTCGAGATGAACGAAATACGCACGTAATTATAAGACACGAGAGTTCACATTGCAATAGCAACTGTCACTTAAGCATAATCCATTATGCATAGCGAACAGGCGCTAGTGAATAAGCTCCTAGCGAGGTTGCACAATATTGGGGACACACTTCGTACTTCAGTCAACCATGCAAAGTATTACTTCGAAGTAACATCGCTAGCAGGCTTAAGTTTACCGTGCTTAACACCTTGGACAAAATCAGATGAGACTATGGACAAAGCACAATGCTTACCTCTATCAACAGTATAAAACATACATAAGAGGATACGCGATCGGCGACTATTTTGAGAAATAGGTTTTTCACAAAATTATTGTTACCGCATTGCACCGCAAAGAATATTTTTTTCTTTCAATTACAGAATAAGAAAGACTTTAGCTATGCCAGTGCGTTTTGTTTTTGTGTTTTACTTCATCAAAATTATTTTAAGTATGTCTGAATGTGATGGTAAAATTTTCTATAATAATGAATTCATTTCTTAATAATTAATCAATCATGGCACATAGACATGGCAGTGATGAATATATATTATATCGTATTAAATATATTTACGATAATGCTATTATCCAGTGAAGAAACAGGGGAATACCTTTGTATGGAATAAACGCCGCTCGCACATCATCTTAAGATTATTATAATGTGACATATGAGCATTCTATAATTCTTACGTACATTTTAATGGTAGCGGTATCCAATAGTTGCATCACTTGTGCCACCCTCACGGTATAAACAAGTGTTTATAAGTTACCATTGTACGTACATGAATGTCCTAGCCGACTTTACGGTACATTAAAACATTGTCACTATTGTCTACTAATTAAAGAGCATCGTCTCAGTTTACGATGCCAGCTGATTATTAAGCGTGATCACCATTTAAATGTTAATTAGATTTATTAGTGCACCTGATCAAACCTAGCATTGTTTAAATGTTGACGTGAATTTAAAAAAAAACATGTTCGGTGCATCTTTTGAGTTCAATGAAGAGTTCTTTATCGTTTATGAGACAAATGAAAATAGAATTACTTCGCTCATTTTACATTGTATTTTTATACAGTACTTATAGTTTTTTACTTGTAGCAAGTACGATTTTTTTAATGTTAATTTACTTCATAGTTTGCGTTATTTTTCAGTCCTTATAAACGCACAATTTGAAATCATTTTATCAATTTCTGTGTATATACAAGACGCATCTAGGTTAAATGTAGTACCAACCTATACAAACTGCGTACTTACATTCAGGAAAAAATGTAATGTGATTTATTAAAGAATTATTTACGTAGTTTTGACACACATATTTTTTTAACTATAGCTGTATTATTTATGTATGTATTATTATTATTATTTATAGTTATAAAAGCCTGTATTTATTTTTAGTTTGTTATTAATACAAAATAATAAGAAAGTTACATAATAATATATTAAAAAAATACAGAATAAGCATTCAAGTAAAACATACAAAAGGTAAGTATGTAAATGTAACGTGGATTTTTTGCCAATTCATACCTGATTTGATTTGCCGTAGATCTCCGCACTAGGCTCATTGACTGGCTTTGGAAGATTAAATCATATACCTATTTTTTTTCTACCAATTCTACAAATGTTTACAGCTATGGGTTGCGAATGCATTTCGAAGCGAAATTAATACAAAGTAATACCTACGACATTATTGAAAATTTTGTGATAAAAAGACAATGCAAACTTGTTATGAGACGTATTTATACTTTAACTGTTTTATGTATCAACGGTAATTTGTTTTATTGAATGAAAAGGTTTTAGTAAAGAATTCAAAATGCTAATTTTCCAATCCCTAACCAGTTCAATGAATTTAATTTTTTTTAATCCTTTTACGCTCTACTAAGAATTTAAGGAAATAAATGTGACATGGCATGATACTTGTATTTACATATTATCAGTGCACCAAATGACTAAATTATACCTCTTTAAATGCACAATAAAAAATAATGAAAAAAAAAGAGCAGGTATTAATTATACGCCCGTAGATATAAGTTGTCGTATCATAAACGTTTATTTTCGATTAATCAACGACACGGCGACAGAAATGAAACCAATATCCATTTGTCCAATTATATGATATCGTCAATCAAAAAAGTTACAAAACGCTCGATACATAATACAAATCGTTTGGTGAATATTGAGCAACCTTCACCGGAAACGCTACCGGACTATCATATCGAACAATCGGCCGATTAATTAGTTCGATCAGAGTTATACAATGCGGACTATGCTGTGAGACGGCTGATGCTTTTCGCTCACTCATTGCGGCAGCTGATTTTCAACGTGATGACAAATGTCGATTTTTGTTAAATTATGGTTTCGCCGCACAGTGAGCGGGTCGGGTTAAGAGCACGTTATTACTATAGAAGAGGTCGCGCACAGCTCGCGCTCGACTCGCTTCGTCGCTATGTCTTCTATAGAATCATCGCGTCATACCAACACATCGTTCGTTATCCGATGTAGCGAATATATAATTAACAAGAACTTATTGTGACGCGAATAAATGTGATGCTATTAGCAAACTTTACCTTATAATAATTTCAAATAAATGGGTAATATTAGTTAAACATATGCCATAACTAGCTGTGCCCGCGGCTTCGCTCGCATTTCAGAAACGCATCCAGAGCTAGTTATACCTCTTCCAATCGTTTATTTATTTTTGACATAGGCCCGTCTATGATGTTCTATAATTATTAACAGGCAACCATGGACAAAAAATGGACGTGTTCATGGACGTGGACGAACTTGAAATGACTTCACACCGAGGGTAACTTTTGTCGTTCAGATTTTTGAGTGTTTTATTCCTATGATTATATATATTATTATTTTGATAAAACTAAAAAATAACGGCAACCATGCATTAGGTTAGTCTTAAAAAAATCACATAAATTCAAGGGTAAGTAATTCATATTCTCATAAACTCATAAACAATAAACAACTTTTCATTACATTCATAACATGTACCGTAAATGTTGTTTGTTTTTAATTCGCATCAATATTTAAATAAAATTAATTAAATTAGCAATATTGAAGCATTAAATCATGCTTTTAATAAAACTGTAAATGATGCATTCAGTTGAAATACATAAGAAATAAATAATGTACTACATAACATAGCCGTGGTGTGCAAAATGATATCACTAATCTATAATGAATTATGATATTATTTATTTAGTTACAAATTTAATCATACTCAGAAGCACTATCAACTGACATTGGAGGAAAATATCGTTAAAACGTCCGTAGAAAGTGTTTCTTTTATTTCTAAAACAAAAAACTCTCTGTTTCTTTATTTATTAAAAAAATGAATATATCATCGGATGACGTATGACTAAGCTCTGTTTTATCTCGACTATTGAAAGATTTACCGTGTAACTACTGGATTGTTTATGCATGTTTGTATTAAGAGGTCTTGCGATCAGAAAAGTAGGTATTTCAAAAATCTGTTGCTATCGCTTTGCGCCCCAAAAAAAGAATTGTACAACACGAAAGGGACAACTGCAGCGCGGGCTGATTTAACTATGCAAAATAGACGAAAACATCACTTCGTAGTACCCTGTTTCCTCCTCCAAAACTAAACCGATTTTTAATTTTCTTTCAGTTTTAGATTAATAAAGACATTGGCTATGCCTGTATGTTAAATATTATACATCAAATTTGTTTGACGAACGCCTGAAAATGACGGTAAAAATCGAGCATTTTTTTATTTCTAGTTTCAACAATAACTAATTTATTGAAAAAAAAAAACAACACGTACAGACATGTCGGTGGTGTAAAAATATTTACCATAATGCTATTATTCAGGGAGGAAACGAGGGACTACCTTTGTACAGAATAAAGGCCGCTAGGACATCCTCATAAGCTAACTGCAGCAAGTGTGCTTATGCACAATAACTTATCAAAGTTTAATTATGATTGAATGAATAGTTTAAGAGTGCATACTTACTACTACTACTTCCATTTATAAATGAACTAACTGTGCCCGCAGCTGCGCCCGCGTTTCATATGTTCTACAATGCGTTTTAATTTTTTAGACGGAACCCTGATTGTGTTCCTAAAAAATTTTTAGTACTAATATAAAGTAAAAACATTTCTCATAAATTCAAATCCTTGCCCGTAAAACTGTGCATTTAATCGGATTTTATTCAATTTTTTATGAGTTAATTTTTTTACGCGGCACCCTGATTATTTTCGAAAACCAAAAGGTACGCGGAGTACCCGGAACAAACAAACAGTTGGACGGACAGGCGGACAAAAATTTAAAAAATATATTTTGCGTATAGGTATCGTATATAAATTCATATGTATTAAGTAAAAAATTGTATTTTTGACATTACAAACATACACTTCAATTTATTAGTATCTATAGATAAAAGTGCGATTAATATAGAAATAAAATAGAATGGATAGGATTAGGAATGAGCACATTAGAGGAAGTTTGATAGTGGCGCCAATAACAGAAAAATTAAGGAGCAGTCGTCTGTCCTGGTATAGGTAGGTGTGTGATGCGCAGAGAGGAAGAGGATGTCGTAAGAAAGGTATTGGATAAGAATGTGGAAGGTAACAGGGAAAAAAGAAGACCAAAGAAAAAATGGATAACTGCAAGAAAGATGATATTTTTAAAAAGGGAGTGAATGCCGAGATGACTGCAAATAAAGAGGAATGGAAGTTAGACATGTTGCACCGACCCCTAATGAAAATGAGATAAAGGTATGGAGATGATGATGACAAATAAAATAGTATTTTGACCCGTTCCAAATCACAACACAATAACGGCTTATTTATTGCTTACACGGAAATTATTCAAACAAAAAGCGCTTTAATTCTCATGTTCATTATATGGACTAAATTAAATATTACACAACAGAAATGTTCCCAATAATAATAATAATAGTATTATTAAATAAAGTAGATATGTATTTAAAAACATTTAGGCCTTATTATCTATAAGTGAACTAGACAGATTCCAATAAGATTTTACATGGTTATTATTTCTCGCCTTTCGATTAAGTTACTGTATGTAGTTCAACCACAGACGAATAAATATGAATAATATTTCATA
This sequence comes from Samia ricini, assembly GCA_014132275.2. Taxonomy (NCBI): domain Eukaryota; kingdom Metazoa; phylum Arthropoda; class Insecta; order Lepidoptera; family Saturniidae; genus Samia; species Samia ricini. The sequence goes on along the minus strand of AP028159.1, from coordinate 22,966,695 downwards.
GCTCTACACTGAATTGCCGACGGAGAAATAACAGTTTAATAATCGGAAGCCATTTAATAATTATATCCTACACAAAATTGGCATTAGGTACTGTAAAGCATTTTCTGTTTTTATTTTCTGAATATCGTCATTTTAACATTAATGTTAAGAATTAAAAATAATATACACAAAAAGTTTATTGTTAAATTAACGTTTGAAATAATTTAATGAAACTTTAAATATAACAATTAGAAATATACATTAGGACAACACGTGTAAATTTTCTTATAGATAGAATCATTATCTAATACAAAAGTAACTTTACACCTAAGTAATTCAGTTTCATAATCTTTGTTAACTTTAACTTTAAGTTAAGATTTTGTTAACTAAAGTTAACCCCATATTAAAAAATGTGAAATAATGAAATTTAACTAATAATTGACTTTTAAGAAAATCCTTAGAATGTATTATTATATTAGAAATATGTATGTGTACAAGAAATTAGGCCTTAAAATAAATATTGTACTTTTGTAGTTTAAATAAGTGTTACTTGCCATTTGGTGATATATTGAGTGGCTGTGTCATAGCCGCTGGAGCAGGGGGCGCCGGCTCCATTTTCCAAGAGGCGCAACACGATGCAGGGGAAAACTCAGGCGTGGGGCCACTGCCCGCCGATATCAACATGATCGAGCCACCGTCCGATTACGATATATCTGTAATCTGTGCATGCGGCACTAATAAAGTCCACTCGGATCAGATAACGATTCGATCACCTACATATACAGTCCGAAATTATTTTATTTAAGAACCTGTGTTCTTTTCTGATAAAGCTTCCAGCGACTGTGTCGACGGACGTCACTTGTCTCGCACGCGCTCACTTGAAGCTCAGCCAGAACACTGAAGAGCGCGCTTGTCGTGCCGGCGCGCCCACTCGCGCGCCTACTCCCATTTGCACGCCTTGGAAAAAATCACCGCCGTCAAACGACAACAAAAAACTACCTCCACTTTATCGAACCTCCATGGACCTCTCACTCTAACCGTTCTTTAATTAAATTTCTAACCGCGTCAAAATTACAACTACGATTGATTCCCATGCGACTTTCCGTCTCGTTCTCAGTTTTCTAAATTCAAAAACAGAATCAGCTGTAATTGTAATAAATTTTATTACAAAGGACATAAGTATTATTTTATCTTAGAATTTATACTAAACAGTTACGACGTTTTGGAATTGCAATCCTATGGAACTACTCCTACTCGCACTCGCTCGGTTCAGCTTAAGCATGAACCGTATGAGAGGGACAGGTGCTCTACCGACCGGTAGAATTACGGTAGTGAGCACAGGTGATCTTTTACCATTTCTTTGTGGGAGGTGTTAATTTACACCTCTCTCTTTCTTTTTGATAGACAATTATGTACGTAGCATGAGACAATAGTATGGTATTGATTGACCTGTTAATTGAACTTGCTTCCAGTTAACCATGCTTAGCATCCTTTCTAATAGTGCCCGACTCAAGTGCGCTCCATTCTAATTAAGACGAAGAGTAGTAGGCTCTATGTTTTAAGTTATCGCCCGTTCTGAAGAACTTTATTCGTTGCATACTATTATATTATTTACTAATTATCCTAACTATATATTAATTTTAATTACCTACCTAACTATTTTAATACTTACTAATCTAAACACAAATAAAAACCATTTCTCTACAACAAAAAAAAATAGTCTAGTAAATTGATTCTATAATTAAAACACAATTTATAATAAGCTAGAATTTATTCATTTAGACCACATTTTATTTCATTCAATTGAAATAAAGGTACTTATATTTCTTTTGAATATAAGTAGAATTAAAACTTAGAGTGTATTTATAAACACATACTAAATGTTTTAAATCTTTTTTATTTTACTATATTTTATAATTACAGGTAAAAGTGAATCGCCGGAAGGTCTCAACCGGATCACAACTGGCGTCCGTGCGTAAGTAGGCGCTTTAGAAATCGTTCTTTTGAAATTTAATAAAAATAGAGTTATTTATGCTTTCTTTGTGTTGTATACAAGTCATAATTGACATCAATCTGGATTCGACCTCGTGGTTTTCCGGTTCATAGTAGACAACAATCACGTTATTTTGAAATAAAAAAAGAGAACATGTGATACCTCCATTTTATCTGTAAGTATTTTATGGTTAATTTTAATGTTTTTATCTTAACCTTTTATTATAAAACACTGGAACAACATAAAGTCAGAAGAGTAGGTAATTCAGGTATCGTCCCGATAATCCATATGCAACATATCATTAACTGGAATGAACCTAACCATCCATACTACAACTACAAGCTAACTATTACACTTATTAGGGAAAACTTCGTATAATACCAGAAAGTATCTAGCTAGAAGATTGAATTAAATAAATTAGCCTGGATGGTTAGATTTTGATATATATTCATCTGAATGATTGTACAAAAAAAAGATGTCTTCCAATAGTAGGTTCGTAATATGATTTAATGCTACGGCATCTGCAGTGGCGGATTTGCCCTAAAGCCCAGGAGGCCCGGGCCTAGGGCGGCCAGATATTAGGGCGGCAAATCGTGACATAAAATTCACTAATGATAACAAGAAATAACTCAATGTACGTAAAAATTCTAGAGGCTCGCGCACATTATGGTTCGCCGCACTGCACCGCGCATCGTATATCAATAATCTTCGTAAGTCACTTTTGTACTTTTTGTAAATAAAATATAGATAATATAATGTGAAGTAATTATTTCGTTCATATAAAATGTACGTATAAGTTATGTTTGTTCATGGGTTTAGTTAGACGATTTGTGTTAAACCAATGTAATGTGTTGATTGACATAGGTACTAAGTAGAGATATTAATTACATAAATTATTGCTCTTGACTCTTGTACTATTTTTGAGTCGAAACCATAAAGTTTGTAACTTATTGCTCTTTTTTACGCAATGTTACTCTGTATTAAAACCATGGCTTCATGTTTGTTGAGTCACGTACTATATACACACTCCTGTACATAACAGGTATATAGGTCCTGTAAGAAACCTTTTTTTTATTATTTAAGATTTAAAAAAATGTAAGATTTAGCTAGGTTCAAATTCCGCGGGAATTTTATGATATAGGTAGCGACCAAGCCGAGGTTCGAACCCTTGTTCTGGTTACCTTTTGCGGCTGAGTGCCTTCAGCACTCGCCCCCAAAGTTTGGTGAACCTGTAAAAGCCCTTCCGGTCAACATCATTAGCTAGGTTATAAAAAAGAAATTGTCGAGTCACTTCAGCTTCTTTCATTCTTAATCGCTCTCTAGCGACCTGATTATGGACCTGGTCCTAAGCCTACCGGTCAGCTTGAACGGAAAAAGCTTCTATAGGGAGTAGGTAGAAGTAGACATATATAGACCGCATCTGCCTATTTTTACTTTTAAAATAAGTCATGTTTTATCAAACAATAACTTAAGAAAAGGTAAAGAAAAAACAATGCTACCTAATCATTAAAATTAACTGACTTGTTGACATCTTAATAAGAATCCATACTTGGAGAACTACGGGGTCAATGACCCAGTGATAAAAGAATAGTATGTATTATTTAAGAGTTATTAAATATTATTAAAAGTAACTATTAATTTTGCCCGTTTTGATGTGTCATTGAACTAGACAAATGTTAAAATATATTAAACAATATAGATAAGTATAAATGTAAATGTTTATATTATAGGTATTGAAATTAATAATTACTAGGTAAATATAACGGAAGAGAAAATTAGTCATTTTAAATGTGATTTACTAAAACTTTACTACATTTAAGTATCTGAGTATTTCTAGAACACCTATATCTTTTTTTATATATTATCGACACGATATTTGATTGCAATAATATTAGACATTTCCGTCTATTTTGTATATTGTTTCAGGTATTAATACTTAAAATATTTTTAATTCATGTTAGCTGCCAAAAATAACGCTCTGTATAGTTTTCTGTTATAGTAGATACGTCTTTATATTAATGTTAATTATGTAATTTAAATGTGTAATGTAATTTTTAATAACTTTACATTCGCTTATTTCTAAAATATAAACATCGATATAGATAAAACATCTAGGCAAAAATAAATAAAAGATTTACCTAGATCTTTTCTCTTCTGTTTGTAAACCAATGTTCTTATTTTTAATGTAAAAACTTCTTTAGCGGCGTAGAGCGTTTCTCGGCAGGGGAATAACTTATAGATTCGCGTTACCAATATTATGACTCTATCCGTCAACATGCTATAGTAAAAGATAAAGAGGAGAAGGGAGAGGTTAGAGATAAATAAATAAAATTTATACTTACGCAGCCTATTTGAAAATGCTCATAATTATGGCTCGGATTGCCAATAGATGTTTTACAAGACAAATGTTTTAGATTTAATATATTATTTATGTTAATAATTTAAATTAACAAATTATGAAAGTGTTATTACTCGTACTATGATTTAAAGTTTTGAGATTTTACTTCTGACTGTAGTTTTCAGTTCAATTTTATTTTTGTTAAGTAGCCAATATTATTAAGAGGAAATGCGGTCTGAAAAGTAGGTATTACAGAAATATAGTGCTATCTCGTTGCGCTCCAAAAAAAGAATCATAAAACACGAAAGGGACAACTGCAGTGCGGGCTGATTTTACCGTATGCGAAATAGACGAAAACATCACTTCGTAGTACCCTGTTACCTCTTCCAAAACGGTAACGATTTTTAATTTTCTTTTTGTTTTAAAATAATAAAGACTTTGGCTATGCCTGTATGTTTTGTTTTTTTTTAATGTTATTCATCAAATTTGTTTGATAAACGTCTGAAAATTCCGGTAAATGATGATAATATTATAATGAGCCTAATTTTTCGGTGAAGGAAAACATCGTGTGGAAACAAAGATATTTTCTAAAGCAGCAGCCCCTAGTCGCCAAGGCCATAATCTGTCAATTGAATGCCAGTAGATACTTCTAAACTTATAGTGTGTTAACCATCCTAGACCAACCGTCACTTAACATCAGGTGAGATTGTGATCAAGACGCTGAGACTAAGTATAAAGTATAAAACAATACCTATGAGTAGGTATATGAGTTGACAGATTAAGTTTTTCATTTTCATCTATACTAATAAATAAAAGTGAAGTGTCTGTTTGTAATGTCAAAACTATTATTTTTTTACTAAATAGATATGAATGTAAACACGATACCTATACCAAAAATGCAATTTTGTAAAATTTTTGTCTGTTTGTCTGTGTGTCTGTTTTTGTTGTAATCTCCAGAATGGTTGGACGGATTCTGACGGGACTTTTATGGTAGATAGCTGAAGTTACTCCGGGTAACTTGGGTACTTTCAATATTCGAAAATAATTAGGGTTCTGCATAAAAAAATTAAAACTCTTAAAAAAATTTAATGAAAACCGATTCAATGCAGTTTTACGGGCAAGTGCTTGAATTTATGAGAAATGTTTTTATCTTAGTACTAAAAAAAACTAGGATTGCGTATAAAAAAAAATATTTGCTGTGAAGAATATATGAAACGCGGGCGCAGCCGCAGGGACACGGCTAGTTTAAAATATATCTACAAAGTTCGAACAATAAATACAAATAATAGAGCCCAGTTACTTAATTTTTTTTAAATCGTAATTGTTAATGATTATATGCTTTAAATATTTTTTTTTATCATTTAATTACATTGTATTAAAAGGAAACAAAGTAATATGTTTACAGCCTAAACACTCTTTTGAATGTAAAGCACAGTACGCGATTCAATACACATCGCCCGAAGTAGAAATTTTACAATCGAGCGTTGTCTTGTTCGAAGAAGCCTTTGTTCATTTGTTTCAATTTTTTTTTCTCATCTATGTGAGAAACGATTACTTATCCTACAGTACATGTGCCTATTATAGTGTGTCTTTTTTCAGTAATTTTGGGACTAAAATATTAAATAATTTTCAATTAGGAATATAATAATATCTTAGAGTTCTAGAATTAAAGATGAAATATTGATAAATGAATATATTGCATTAAAAGAGTTATTTACGACGCTAAATAAATACAGAAAATCAAATAAAAAGTATGGTGACTTTATAATAAACAAAATTTAATACAACCACTTTCAACGCTATATTTCTAGAAAACTTTACACTGCTGTTAAAAAAGCGTAAATATTGGGAATGTGGATGTTTATTGTAACTAAATCTTATAATCTACGCAATTAAAGCCAGAAATGGATATCTAGTTAATATTAAAACTATAACAATAACTATTACAACTACATAAATATAAATTATTTAAAGTGTTTAGTTTTTACTTTACTAATGCGTTTTTGATGCACCTACGTCATGAGTTTTATATAACAGTAACATTTATTTATTATAGAGTGAAATTCAAAATAAAAAGTATATAATAAAATATAATATAAAGGGATAATAATGTCTACCACTCGAATACAATTTTATACAACGGGCGACTTAATTCGTTGAATGTGCCTAGGATTTAAAATGGCCTCCTTGGCGTAAAATAATATTTATTACTTACTTTGCAATGATAAATATAATCTACTATATTATCTCAACTACTTATTTTTTTTATAAATCCTAATCTGTATTTATTTGTTACTAGCTGTGTGCCCGCGGAGTTACTTCAGCTATAAAAGTCCGGTCAAAATCGGAAGCGCCGTTCTGGAAATTATCCGGAACAAACAGACAGACAAACGGACATACAGACAGACAAATTATTAAAAATTGGAATTTTGATATAGGTATCGTATATACATTCATATGTATTTAATTTTTAAAAAATGTTATTTTGACTTCACAAACAGACACTTCCATTTTACTTATTAGTATCGACTGAATTTGAAAAGGTTTAAATGATTTCCGATTGAATACCAGAAATATATATAAATCGATACTAATTTTATACTTTAACCCCCAATCTACAACATAATTCATTTTAAGTAAGGTTCTATTATTTATTTTAATAAAAAAATCTTTATTCCATTTTGGCCCTGAAAAGATACTTATGAACGTCAAAAACTACCAACGATTCGGAAAACAACCCAGTTGAGAAAAGCCGGCAAGAAACACTATAGTTGTTTTTGGTTTGAATGTTTTTAAATATATTATACTATACATAATAACAAACTGTTTTAACGAAAACACAGAGAGAGCTCTCATTTCCATACATCGCTATCGTTAAGTCAGTAAAACTAATCAACTTTTTAAGTCCGGCTCAGAGATGAGAATGTTATTAAAAATATATTATTTACTTTTCAGTAAAACTTGCGTTCTTTTCCATAGGTATTATAGAGAATGAAAGAGAACTTGTTTAGTTCGAGGTTTTTATTTTAATGGTCCATACGAGGTGTCGCACAGCCTCCTCAGACAGAGGCCGACATACCGAGGATTTAGTACCGAGATATGGCGTGGGTGTCACCTAATGAATATATTTATTTATGTGCCGATGCAGTGCGTCGACTTTTATCTCACGCCGCCGCGTCCGTTACATGTTCTTATCAACGGCTCACTCTACTTACATGACTGTAACAATTAACTGCTCAACTAAGTATTATCCATTTACAAATGTGTATTCGAAGGTGATTCGGTTTTTGTTTTGATATACCTAATACAAATAGTTAACTATGTTATTTCAATAATTATAAATACATACTAATTAAACGTTAATTAGATGACATTGTTACAGTTGACGAGGTCAACAAAATATTTTACGTTTGTCAAATTATTTAGCTTTTTAACATTGTTTCGTTTATCGTTTATAAAAGTGGTGAGAAGTAAATTTTCACAAGATTTTCTTATAGTTATAAGGCTTAGATCATAAATGATTTACGTAACAATTTTACAAGGTAGGTATACAAGGTAGGTAGGTATTTATACCTACATATAAACTATCTCATAAGCATTAGATATATATCATTATAAAATTTGTTAAGATAATTGTACACAAAAATCATTTAAACATCTAAACCCTTTGTTGTGTGTATTTTACTAATGTATGTGTTTATTTCACATTCATACAAAAATAAACGTCAATATTTTTTGTCGTGACAAAGTACCTACATCTACTTATTTAGACATCAAAGCAATCACACGTTTTAAAAACACTCATCTTCTCACGGGCAATATGTTTTATTATAACCTTATTTTTATGTACCTACATACATATGTATTGGAACACTTCTATATCAATTATTTCCATTCTTCACAATTATTTAACTGAATAATATCGCTTAAATATACAATTGTTAAAGGTAAAGCTATGGATGGGAAAAATAACCTTCTTTGTCGACTCTATTCACCAGAATATCTAGGCTTAGTGTGCTTACCATCCTAGACCACATCATTCAATTGACATCAGCTGAGATTGTGGTCAAAGCACAGAACCTATACAAAAAAAAAATTTTTCTTTGTTTATTCTAACTAATGTTTTTGACCTGAAATGGCATTATTTTTTTACTTTAAAGAATGCGTTTACGCACTGCCTCCTATACGGGGGCATGGAGGGAGTGTGGGGGTAGTGCGTAAATGCATTTCCCGGGTAGTGCGTAAATGCATTTCCCCCCGTCAAGTGTGGGACTAACACGAGAGAAGCTCGCAACTACCAACTAAGCCACTATGAGTGACCGTCTCTATCGCCTTAACACGATATTAGAAATTATTAAAAATTATACCCAGTCTTTCTTTGTACAGGCCGTAAACTATTTTTGGTACCTACCAAAGAAATTTGAGATATTTCTAATAAATTCAACCATTTACCATCACAACTGACCATTGAATCGGATTCTGTTAAAAATTTTCATGACTTTCAATTTTTTTCTACGGAACTCTATATTGTTAAAATAAAGTTATGTTACTTCTTGTAACGTCACCTTTTTTACATACACGGTACAAGTTCAGCGCTTTTACCACAATCTCACCTGACGTTAGGTGACGATATGCTCCGGAATGGTAAACACATTACGCCTAGAGTACCTATTGGTTTTCAAGTGATGCTGCCGGAACACACCTACTGGTATTTGGCGACAGGTTCCCAAACTTGAGGGTGGTAACTACCAAAGCGGGCATTATTATAAAATACCCTACCACCATGCTATAGTTTTCTCACGATGTTTTCCTTCACCGAAAGCTCAGACTGATTTTAAATTTGGATAGGTGAGATCGAACCGCGTCCATTGAACGCCGAATCCGGCCGCGCCATTCACTGCGCCATAAACGCATGTTATGAAAGTGTCACCTTACCGCGCTAATAGAGAGGTTAGTATTCCTCAGCTGGAGATCAATGTACGTCTTGGACCACTATTGATGTTATTATAACTTTTCCAATATATTAACTGATGTTTCGAAATATAGGTACTCGATTAGAAATTACGTCTAAGATATTAAAAACAGTTGTGTAGGTAAATCGTTTTAATGTTTATCAAGTTATAAGCCAACTAAAGAATAGATAGATATAGAGTTTTATAAATTGAATTTGAAAAATAACATAATTTACCCTACCTACTACAATCAAATGCAATACTACATATATCATTAAAAATATTGACACTAATAAGAGCTTTGCGGCTCGAACAATATGAAAAAAAAACTGTAGTTATAAGGCATTATTATTGTTATATAGCACTGTAAACATCAGTAGGTAACAATGAAATAAAGGCGTTTATTAAATAGTACAGTAAAAGGCCAAGTAAATTACATTTCATAAATCAAGCTAATAATTAACAAGTAAACAACAAGTAAGATGATTATAAGCATGCATACTGCTTAATATGTCGAGCACCCATAAAATGAGACAATAGGAAGACGATAGGAAAACAATGGAAAGCTGGCGTAAACGTCAGGTTAGTGCTCAAGGGTTGAATAAGTTTCTTATAATAAGGAATAATATATAATAAAGGATCAAAATTATGATGAAAATACTTTGACATTTTAAAACCACACGAGCTTAATGGTAACTATTTAAATGTCACAACTAGGTAACAAAGTATTCCAAACATTAATGTTATACATATTTATTAATTTATTACCTACCTATTGGTTGTTTAAATTATCTAGTAGCATTTTAACTAGTAAAATACTATGACCGTTAGGTACGGGTCTAAATAGACCTTTAGTTATTTTATTTGGCTATTAAAATTATATCTTTTCTTATGGAAGCTAATTTTTCAAGAAAAAGTAACACAAACTAAGCAAACGTTATTTACTAAAACTATTTAATTTGATTTTATTTAATCTGGTTTAATTTGTAACGAAGCATTTTAATTGCATGCATTAAGACACGAGTTACAGTAATTTTTTGTAAAAAAAAAACAATAATAATAAGTATTTGATGTACATGAGAAAACACAGAAATAAAAAAAATTGCTTTATTAAATATGATCCCATAATTAATAAAGAGTTGAGATGTGATTAAAAACGAATTCATAAAAAGTTCTAAGGTGCATAGATAACCTCTTTCAAGTAGTTACATCCTTGCCATTAGCACCCACTTCATAAACAACAAACGCTGGCCACAATGGACTAAGGAATTGTCACCCACATTGCATACTGAACCGAGTTACTCAATACCATTATCACAAAGCACTCGCTTCCTACAAAAACCAATGCACCAAAGGGTCAAGTTAGACCGGTGATAGAACACTTTGACATGCGACATTCGTTGTGGTTCAAAACGACAATACAGCGGCGTTGGCAGAGAGACAGCGTGTATTTCCATCATAATGTGTCCGAAATATTTGTGCTATGTGTATTTGGACCACCCATGTTGTGGCAAACCGTGGTGTCTGTCACACGATCTGGGGTTATACCTGCTTAGAACAAAGCCTTCGTTGATTCGAACCTTTTACAATTAGATTTCATACCTTTTCTACTCCGTCGAATCTGTGAATAGATTTAATTAAATTCAGATATAAAAAAATTGTACCTATATTTTTTTTATTTTCCAAATAAAAATTTTTGTTGTCTAGTTTAAGAATAAATACTATTAAGATTTTAGTAGGTAGGTATAATAAGGTCGTAAGCGTTCCGTATATTTCAGTACCAAATGTAAATTATTTTTGAGCAGTATGCTATATAAGAGTTAATTCTTTTCATGGCACTTCAATTTGAAATTATATTAAAATATTTGTATCAATTCTAAAAAAAGACAAAAAAGGTTTTATTGTATTTACACTAACCTATTTCGCAGTTATAAAAAGCAAACCTACAAAACGTATTTAAAAATAATAGTGTTATTGTTTCCTCTCTATTATATTCCTTATTACAATGGAATAAATTTACCAATGTACCTATAGAAGCGAAAATTATACGATATTTATTTACGATATAACATAAGCATGATTGTTAAATTAAATTTGCGTTCAATGCGTTATGAGTGTGACAAACGAAACGTAGTAAATAATAATATAATATGTCGCGCAATTATCTACTTTTTAACTTAAAGGTAAAGTAATTTTATGAATTCAATTAAAACTTGGCGTGCGAGTCGTGCATTGTCGTCGACCGAGCCGTTATTCAAATGGTACGTGTCTTAACAATCAAGTATGTCCGCCCAATGGGCGCGCTTCGACACGGGGCGGCGCCATTTTGACTCCACCCCGGTACAAGTTGAATTCACAATAACGATGTTCATTTTCAAATAATAATCTCACAACCTAATTAAAACATCAGTGTTGTTATTTCAATAGATAAACAAAAGTATTTTAAAGGAAGTTATAACAATTTTATTGTTGTACGCATCTGTTATGATTATAAAAATAATAATTTTATTAAGTAGATAAAAACATACATATAATTAGATAAATAAATAGAATTAAGTAAGGTTGTTACGGCTTCACGAAACATTTCTTATCTTAAAATTAAAATACTCTAATTTATTTATTTTAATATCAAGAAGCAATAAAAGCATCTTAAAAATTACTAAATACTGTCTAATTATATAAGTTTAATTGGTAACGACCATGGGTTCATTGACATGATCATATTATATATTAATAATATATTTACGTAAAACTTTATGCGTATTAAATCTTAGTATGAAACCTTATTGTGTTATTAATCTTTCTTGATTATTATTGATTGTATTGTCAATAAATATGTATCTATAGTCCGTTGACAGTTATTTTACCTCTGAAGTCTCATTTTGGTATTTTGGCATTACTAGTGTCTCGTAGTTAAAATATTTTGTCAATTGTTTTGGATTTTTGCTTTTTATAGTACATTTAAATCGTAAAAACATGCCAAAACGACTTCAAAGTTGTGTAATTAATATTTTTCTAGCTATACGTACCTACATTCCCCGAAAGAGAATGATCAAATAAAACTTTATTAATTTTATTAGTAACCGATTTGGCGCCATGACTTGTACGTAAAATAGTGTTGTCTGTGTATTAATTTTTTTTAAATTTTATAGTAATAAATATCGAAAAAGTTTTCTGGGTTTAATATAAAATAAATAAAAAAGCCTTGATTTGTATCACAATGCGATAAATAAATATTATGTTAATTTTTCCTCAGGGAAGAAGAAGTAGCAGCTTCTATGTTTCAATAAGTACCTACTTTAAGAAAAGTATACATCCAAAAAAGAAGATTTTGATTGATATGCGATCAGAAATAAATACCTTTAAACTATGTGGTTTTTAATTATATATAGCCAAGGTTTTTAGCGAAACATATATCTTACAACTAATGTATATCGGGATCATCGAAATAACAAAGTGGCCATTAGCTACAGGGTTTCTTTTGCTGTGATAACTCACGTTTCCCGCCAGTCTATTTTGAATCTGACACGTTCATCAATCCTCTTTCAAATTGTATATTCAATCAAATCATGGCGAATAATATATCAAACATGGTACACAATATTCAGAACGAGAACTTAACGGCTAGAGCTACAATAACTATGAACGGACTATACTAGCGCTCGTCTGCTAGTCAAATTTCATTGAATTATTGGAATCATTATAACCAATATTTGAGGAGAAAACTATTTTCAATATTTTAGTACAAGCACTCAGAGATAGCAACCAAACAAAACTAATTGGCAAATAGAGGCAAAAAAAATATACATACCTACCAAAGTAACGGTTTTGTAGGTATATAGATTATAAAAATATTCTTTAAAGAACGTCTTCATCTCTTTTATACTATCTATAGTCCAACACAATAATATTCTCTGATATTATTAGCATGATACTAATTTGTATACTTTGTTTAACATCTTTAGCTTTAGCCGTAAACATTGAAAACACTACTAAAATGGCAACAATTTTAGTTATGAAATAAAACTAAAATATGGCCAGTACGTGTAAATAAAAATTCATATTTTAGGTATTTCACATAAAATGATACAATAGTAATAACAATAAATATATAAGTAAAATTATTTAAGAATCCATTTCTCATTATCGATATAATCTCATCAATAAACACAAAGTTTATTAGACACACTTTACCTATATTGGCTTGACATGTAGGTACGTATCTATTTATTCAACGAAATTTTCGATCGGAATAAAATTGAAACATTGCACACTAATCAAAGACCGATAAGAGTAATATAATTAAATAAGTTTCTACCAGTACGCTAACCAGGAAATTTTTGATTAACAATTTTTTATTAAGTGAAGTTTGCATTTAACGTTGTTATGCGCATGAAATTTTCAAATAAAAATTATTAACAAAACTAAACAACTACGTATGTAAAATATATAGTATAGATACGTAAATTTATAAAACAAATATAAATAATACAATTTTCAATGTATACACGAAACATATTAGAGTCGTGGTGGAATGCCCGCCCGCCTATAACTTAACATATGGCATCTGTACGGAAGGGGCGCAAGCCGCTCTTGCCTAGACTGCCTACCCCGTGTTTTTTAACTCGCCTAATTGTTTCCCATTTACATACATTAACAAAAAAAAAATTCCACGCAACTGGCGCTCACGACCTCATATGTACCTATATAAATACAAGAGACGAAGTTAACCCTCTGTTAGGGTAGGTACAAACGTCGATATCTAAAATTATAAACTTCAAAACGGAAATCAATTGTCATGTATAATTATTACCGTAATGAGTCTATGGGAAAACGAATAATAAAACGAATAATAATAACGTTGCATATATCGAAATTTTATTCGTAAATACTTGATATGTACGTTACTTTATTAAGATCTATTATTCAGAAGACACGTTTAGTGAGTTAGATGGGCCCTCATTATCCTTTCAATTCAATCATGTACAGTTAATTACGAAACTGTTTGGTAATTAAATGGCCGTGTGAGAACCGAAAACCGACAATGGGCCGAAGTAACGAGTCAGATTAAATTGCAGAAAATTGTTAACGTATGTAACAGTAATGGGGGTTTTGTGAAATCTTTCTTAGATTTTTCTGTGTAGAAACTCATTGTTCTTTTGAATGTTGGATACTTTAATCAAATCTTCATGTATCTATAGTTCTTGGTACGCTTATATCTATTGGTAATTAGGGTAAGGCTGTTCGAGTCGTACTTCTCAAGGGAAAATTAGTGAGTTTAATCAAGGCAGAGCCTAAACTTGAAATTTTGACAATAGGTACCTCTTATCATGTAAGCATCCACTATGAAAGGGTTTTTGGAAAACTCAGCCCTAAAAGTATAAATTAGGCAAACCCATCAGATGGCAGAAATAGATCAACTATTGTGTCACCGTTAGATCTGAACTTTAAGGTTTACTTGAAAACGTACAAAGCGATCAGATGGTTTTTTTTATTTTATTTAATTTGGTATGGAGAATAATGAAACCTTAAAGTACAAAATAGGGTACCTACTTAAGTACTAATTCTATACAGTCGATGTCGCGTGCACCAGCTAGCTCTGTCTGTCTATATGACACCTTTCCAAATCTAAATCACTAATGAATAGATTTCGATTAAATTTGGTAATGAGATAGATTGCATCCAGAGGGAGAATATAGGCAAATTGTCGGTATTCCACGCGAGCGAAGCCGCGGGCACAGCTACTAATATTACAATTTAACGATATGTTTTGCACATATTTACTCCTTATCTATTTAATATACTTACGTTCATTTAGGCACATTTTTTTTTAACCAATATAGGTATTTAATTGATTAATTTTCGAAAAGTAGGTACATTCGGTACGTGTTAGGCATCCGGTTGCTTAAATCGTACCTCCTATGATCTAAGTCGTACTTAGAATTATGTAGGAAATTGTTATAAAATTATTATTATTTGTCATGCCTTTGGAAAATTATTTCAATTGATCACAAATATGTTTATTTACATTTCTTTCTAACTAGTGCATAAATCGTTAACATTTACAAAGTTCATATAACCAAGTTTCTTTAAATTGTTGTATACTTGTCACATTGTTATCAACATTTCTTATTTATTTGAATGAACAAAGCAAAACAAAATACATTTTAATAAAAATAAATTATCCCATCAAATAACCCATTTACTATTGATTACTTATGCAAGAAAATAGTTCAATTTCATATCAATAGATGTCACTGTTTATAAACATGAAATCAGATATCAATGGGATACTATTTAAGAAACCTCGCCCTATACATCTTTATACTAGCTGTGAGCCCTTCATATGTTCTTTGCATATAACATTTCATTTATATCTAACCTACAAAACAAATGAATGAAGAAAAATGAGACTCGACAATAAATCGACGGAAAAAATGTATATAAGAGTAAATTGAAAAACAAAAATTAGAAAGAGCCGATGGAATCCAAAAAAATAATAAAATAGCCTATAAGTAACTACGAAAATTTCCGCGTTGAATGGTAGTAGTCCCATTCCGATATGTTCAGTAGTTTTCAGGTGATGGTGAGTCAAAGCAACTCCATATTATATATATAGGTTAGAAGATATAGCATCGCTAAGCTCTGAACTGTTATAATGATCACCATGAAAATAGAGATGTATAGATGTTTTCTGTTTACATTAAGAGGATATCCTAGCGGCATATTTTCTATACAAACGCAGTCTCCTGTTTCCTCCCTGGATAATAGTATTATGGTAAATATTTTTGTAACAAATAATATATATCAACCACCGCCATGCCCAAACGTTTTCATTTTTTCCATAAATTAGTTACTGTAGAAACTAGTAGCTTTTGAATATGAAAAAAGACTCGATTTTTACCGTCATTTTCAGACGTTTGTCAAACAAATTTGATGGATAAAATTTAAAAAAAAGCAAGACGTACAGGCATAGCCAAAGTCTGTATTATTCTAAAACTGAAAGAAAATTAAAAATTGGTTCCGATTTGGAGTAGGGAACAGGGTACTACGAAGTGATGTTTTCGTCTATTTCGCTTTCTTTGGGGCGCAACGCGATAGCAATGGATTTCTGAAATACGTACGCTTGTCCTCTTAAATCGTCATAAGACATAGTGATGTTGTCGCAGTAGATAGTGGGGCTGGATTCCGCGTTAATGGACGCGGGTTCAAACCCCCTATCCAACTCTAAAATCAGTCTGAACTTCCGGTGAAGAAAAACATTGTGAGGAAACCATAGCATGGTGGTAGAGCATTTTCTAAAAATGCCAGCCTGGGTAGCTACTACCTTCAAGTTTGAAAACCTATCGCTAAATACCAATAGGTGTGTTCTGGCGGCATCACTTGAAAACCAGTATCTAGGCTTAGAGCGTTTACTATCCTGGACCACATCGTCACTTTACACAACATTAGGTGAGATTGTAGTCTAAACACTGAGCCTATACCGCGTAAAAAAAAAAATCGCTGCGACATATGAAATTAATAAAATTGATATTTTATTGAAACATAAATTGATATTGCAGGACAATTTGTAATGGGTTCAGATTAGGGCTTGAACATCTAAATAACTTTTTAAACATGCATGGAAATATTGTCTTTTTTTCAAAAAAAGAACAAGTGTAGTATCGAATTTATGAACAAAGAAATTCAAAAACATTGCAGGAGCGTTTTTTTTTTAATTTGGAACATTAGAACGCTCCAGCAATGTTGTATGAAACGACGTGCTAGGGTTACTAAATACTCTTTGATTGGATCTCTCTTATCATCCTTGACATACCAAAGTAAGTCTCTTTTCTTAGTACAACTTGTGTTCACGTGGCTGTATAGCCATAAATGCGCTTGCCTTTCGGCTCAGATGATAAATAGAAAATTGGCGGCAAAGCTAATAATTCGTCTTGATTTGTTGTTTACATATTTAATAAATATAAATGTAATAATTAAAACGAGTTTCAACGATTCAGAGAGTGAAAAATGTACCGGGAAAATCAATAACGTTTTACGATTGCCCCAATATGACTAATGTAACTTTTAATATTAAATAAATTAAACGTATAATATAAAAAGTATGTTTTATTTCCCTGCATTCTTTTGAGGAAAGCACTATATATGCCTCGGCGAAAATGCCAATTGCCTGTCTCGTAATAGTGAAGTACTCATACTCATACTAAAACTCATACTCGACTTGTAATTGCCTATTTCACGGACTTTCTAATAATGGACTATTTATTACCTAAATATTTATGTTTTGTTTAATGCAAAATTGAAACACATTATAGTCGTATTTTCTTAAAATCCTAAAGATTTCGGTCAGTGATTTACCACAAAACCGTTTATTTTTAAACTTTATTAACCAGAAGGGATTTTAAAGTTTCACCGGAGCGCTTCAAGTACTCAACAGAAAAAGCTAACCAGGTAGGTAACAAAGACACACAGAAATTTGTACAAACTGCAGCATGGCTGTTACCTCAGAAAAAAAAAACAAATAATTCCAACGATTCGTTACCCACGTTTAAATAAAAATGCAAGTAGGTACCCATATGGTACCCTCGTCGCCATTCCAAACCCGTAACCGTAATTCCAAAAGCGTTGGTTGGACGCTCATGCAGACACCCTTAAACCTAAGCGTAATACCACTACTCTAAAGTACTCCCAGAGCTTTTTATCGCGTACACTAGCACTGTGAAATCGATTACCCAGCACAGTCTTTCTCCAAGGCTACGACATGCGACTCTTTAAAAAGGACCTTATAGCGCTCTTCAAGGTCGGCAACCCATCGGTAATACTCCTAGTAACCTTTTACCATAATATGGGCAGTCTGACTGTTCGCCGTCCATTCATATAAAAAAGTGACAGAAATAATATAAGGCTTCAAATAGTTACGGTTGCGAAACGAAACGGTATCTAGATGCTTGAAGTTCTAAAAATAACCTATTACCGTACATAACTGAAGTTTCTTCTGGTTCCTTGAATGAAAGGTTCCTTCGCATGTTTATTTAAGAATAGAGTTGCTTTTTTTTACGTTTCGAATAAAGAAGTGCAAACTTCGTCTTCGGCGTTGACTGATTTTCGATAGGGGAAAAATCTGTAGAATCGCGTTACCAATACTGTGACGTCAGCCGTTAACATGCTACACTATGTCAAGTATAAGATGTCGTGTAAGTGCTGGCGCTTAGAGATAAATAATAAAATGTATACTTACAGAGCATATGTTTTGATTATAAATAAACTAGGTAGGTATATGAAAATATACCTGATTGGCTGGGAGCGCCAATAGATATAAAAACCACTACAAAATATTTTATTCAGATGTTAAATTTTTTCAATGTTTCGTGTTTTCACTTTTGTTGGCAGTCCCCATGGTTGCCTGGTTTTATTTTTTAATGTATCTTTAAACTTTGTAGCAAACGAGATTTTTGTTAGGTCTAATCAATTTTTTTATACCTTAGGATTAAAAAAAGCGCTTTGACAACGATCTCCACTGATGTTAAATGATGATGTAGTCCAACATGGTAGGCACGCTAAGGTACTACTTTTCAAGTGATGCTGAAAAATATACCTAGGTACCCATAGGTATTAGGCAACAAATTTTGAAACTTAAGAACAGTATGACCTGCTATGGTTTTCGTTCACGTTTTCCTTCACACTCATTATAGAATAGAGTATGTGAATACAAACCTACGTCCATCGATGCTGTAGCTGACTAAACAACCGCTAAGCCATCATTGATTCATATATATTTCAGTAAATAGATTTATACAATAAAAATATACTAACTTAGAATACGAAGTAGGTAGAGAATATTAAAATTTGATAGTGAATTTTCCTGCTGGTTTGCCTTCACAATATTATTTATATATACATAACATCACGTCTCTCTTAGATAAGGGTAGACAGAAACTACACTCTTCCACCTGGTACGATCCAGACACACGTATTATACTTTCATTACTTACTACTTACCTATTTATAATAAATTAAAAGCAATTGTCTATTTATAAGTTATCTAATCCTAGTGACGGAAAACAGTTCTGACTAACAGCCATTATCAATCTATGTATGTATGATCCGTTTATCTTTTTTTTTACGTGGGTAAACGCATTTATTTACTCATCCCATACCAGTTCTAATCCGGGAAATGTTACGGGGGATTAGAGCTGATGGGAGGGGGTATGTGCCCCGTTTACCCTGACACAAGAACCTTAGTTGAGTGATCTCAATACCAAGTAAGCTCACCCCATATATAGACAGAGATATTCTCAATTGATTATTTATCAGTCTGTCGTAAGCCTTTTTGAAATCCACGAAAACGCTAAAAGCTAAAAACTAAAAGTTAAAAAAGTGTGTGTGTGAACTTATGTACATACGTAAAAAGTTATACTTCTTTGACAGCTAACTTCAGGGTGTTGGTTTTTCGTGGTTGTGTGCACGCGCATCGTATGTTGACTAGCTAACTTCAGGGTGTGGTTTTTCGTGACGGTTGCGCGCAAAATCTCCCGGATTAGAGATGCCAGGGGGGTATGTGGGGAACGCCCGGCGTGTAGAGCCAGTACCCACTAAACCCACGGTACCATCTGCCGCCTTTCTGGGGGGTAACACGGGACTGTCACCATTTTTCCCTAACGCGCCAAAAGAAGTATAACTTTGATTCGTAAGTAAAAGATTTAAACAATACATTCCATTTCTCTCCTGAATCCTCCTTGTATATCCTATATCTTCCCTTTCATTTTCAATCATCATTCATCAATTAATTCGTTTCATTTACCAATCTTTTAACCAAAACCATTGCATACAATTTCCTGGCAGTGCTGAATAAGCTGAGTAAGTAATATTAAATAAAATAAACACTATGTACTTACTTACCTATAAATAAAAGATACTTATCACAGTTATGCATATTTCTATGTAGTAGGTATTTAAAATTGCCGGCCATACAATACCTCACATTATCTAGATCGCGATCAAACAAAAGCTACTTACAACTGTTCTTAATCGTCATTTCACATACAGTTTCTACTGACATATTTAACTCAGACCTACCTACGTGAATGTTCAAGTGCTGGGCGTAAATACTTACGGTCAACAGAAACATCACAAAGTAGACGTTAACAGAAGATCTATACTTTTTAAATATCTGAATAATAAAATACTTTAATTTAACCCCACATTTAACTTATCTTAAACTAGGTGTCTAAATGTAAAAGATTATGTTTATCCATTCACCTGTTCAAGACGTCCACTGCTGGACATAGGTCTCAAAGATCTCCACAACGATCAGTCTTACACTACCCGCATCCAGTGGACTCTCGCGACCTTCACCAGATCGTCGATCCAACTTGTAGGAGGGCCAACCCACGCTACGTCTTTCGGTATGTGGCAACTATTCGAAAACCCGTTGACCCCACCGGGCATCGATTTTACAAAAAATGTGCCCAGCCCATTGCCAGTTAAGTTTAGCAATTTTTCGTTTTTCTGCAACTTTACCTACTTAATAATCAGCTACATTATATTCTTCGGCTTCGTCGTTAGGCACAAAATACCAGATAAGACCATTGTCAAACTTTAGTCAATAATTTGATTACAAAAAGAATAACAAATAAGGAATAAATATGATAACTGGTTTCCATATAGGAGTGCACACATGTAAAGACGTTTATGAATTAAATAAAAAATATAACTTAATTTACTGGAAATTTTTAAGTTATTTATTGAAATAAAGAAAGTCGTGTTCAAGTTGTTAGTTATTCTTTTAAAATTAATTTCAATTTTATCATTCATTATGTGATATTTTACATTATATGATGGGTATGGAAACAAAACCATTATAGTCCATTTACATCCAAATATAGATAATAGTATTATCTGTCATATATTTTTAAAAGTTTGTACATTATTATCCAGACTTCCACGTACCTAGCATCAGATTTGTTAAATAAAAGAACCTTTGCTTTAAGCGCCAAAACGATACTTTCCCGAAATGGTAAAATGCAACAAAACGTATACTTATTGCTTTAATAACATTTCAGAAAGATACAATGCCCGAATATAAATTTTATTGCAGTATTAGATATTTCTTTAAACTTATTATATGATTAATTAGGAAACACTAAAAATAATTTATTTGCTGGATTTCTGCCCAGTGGACAGTGTTGCTTTTGCTTTTTATATCCCTCATATACAATAAATAATAAATATTGGTATTTGGTAATTGAAATATGTTTAATTACTTATTTTTATTAAGTATCTAATGAAAATATTACAGTTAAATTGGACTTCCAACGCTACGTTACAGAATTTTGCAAATAAAGGAGGTGATTTTGAGCGCTTCGCGGTCTGCACCGGCCACAATGGGTCTCGGGACGTTGATATGCATAGATATGCGTCAAACGATGCAAGCCATGCAAATAAGTACTCCGCTCACACGTACATCTCATGACGCTTTCCAATTTGTTCACTATTGTATGCTGCGTTAGAATATCTAATCATCCTTTCTCGATCTGTTAAAGACGGATGCACATAAAAAGACTGTACTATACTTACTTACGTATATACAATACTGCATTTATTTTCTTTATCATTATAATGCAAGATAAGTAATGTAATAGATAAAACTTGATATTTTACTATTATTATAACGATAAGCCTCATAGATGTGTGCATAAATGATTTTAAAAAAGTATAAAAATGATTCAAACGAAATATCCGCTTTTAAAGGTAGCACCTACTGTAGAATATGTAATTAAATACCTGTAATAATTATTGTGATGATATTGCGTCTTGTGCTTTAGTAATAGTTTGTCATTACTAAAGGTGGTATAGTTATTTTGAGAATTTTATTCTTACCAGATGTAAATATGATTCTTAGGTAAGAATAATATAGTTTTCATATATGTCTATTTCTAGTCTACGTTTATCTCCCTGTCCTGATCCCATTTTTATTTGGGCTCGGCGCATCATGTCTTCCTTTACCATTCCTCTTTATTTATAGTCATGTCCATATTCAGTCACTTTCTAAGTATATCATCGTTCACACAGTCCATCCATTTTTCCTTTGGCCTTTCCCTATAACCGTCCACATTCATATCCAATACCTTTCTTACAACATACTCTTCCTCCCTGCGCATCACATGCCTACACCAAGATAAACGACTGCCTCGTAATTTCTCTGTCACTGTTGTTAGCACAAAAATTTTAACATTCGCATCTCTTTTTAATGAACGTTATTTTATCAATATACAAAAAATATAATTTAGGTATATTCATGTCCTCTCTATATAAATTCTAAATTTACTTAAACTGCGTAACAATTTTCTTAACAACTTATATTTCTTTACGTGAATATTAACGAACAATCTTATAGGTACAATACAATTTTTTAATTAGTTACCGCTTTTTTCATAGGTCCGCTTCAATCTTGATAGGCGTAAGCGGTCGTGTGAATGGCCTACGGTTGCTGGCTATTGCCTCACGCATCGGTCTGCCTCACCGATTATATGCAAATGAGATGTCATAACACGTGAATAATTACAACCAGCCACGAGTCGCCCTTTCGACCGAACACCTTAAATTGGATTTATGTGAAATGCAAGTTTTATCAGCGCGACGTTCGATTGATGTATTTCCTTGGGGGTAGATATGCAAAAACATGACATGAAGATATAAAGGCTAATAGTATTCGATAATATATTTTTCATCAAACGGTTTACTTGCCTGAAATCGGGTGCTATAGATAGACTTTGGATAGATTCATATTAGATGGAAGTAAATTATCAAGTTTTAAGCATTTATACAAATTATTTTTGATTTTATTGTTTAGAAGATTGAAACAGGAAGTTAGCCAATTAGATAAAGCTTTTGCAAATTATCTATTTTCTCAATTCGACGTGTTCGATTTTGGGAGGAGTCTTCCGCTCCCGTTGAAACGTCACTGTATGAAACAAATAAAATACTGACCATTGATTAATTTACTATTAATATGTTCACATCTCGATATAGATTATTTTAATTAATACTTTTTAGAAACTAATTTTCTGTATTTTTCACGTAAAAATATGTTTAACTATATAGTGTACGAATTTTTGTTCATGAAACGCGTGATAACAAAAAGTTTCTTTGTTCCCTATTTTCATGTTTGCATCTGCGCGAATTTATGAGAACCTAAATCATAGTGATTATTAAAGATTATTTTACAAATCCTGTCACGTATTAAATATCTACATCGAAACTTTTTCAACTAGTATTTTTAGTTTTTCTTTAAAATTTTTTTTCAAAAAGTTTTTTTTTTACGATGCTTGGTGTTTTGTAAATTGTTATGTATGCCAAATAAATAGCATATATAGCAATAGCATTATTTAATATTAAACTACGTATAATTTGTACGATGAGTAATGAATAACCACCGAGTAAGTTACATTAAAATGCCACTAGATCGTTATTCACGAAACCTCCGCAGTGGAAATAGCAACCAACAGTCGAGGGACACCGTGACCAAGCATGCTGCGTTAAGGGGTGAGCGAATCGTTATGCTAATAAACTCATTTTCTTTCTAAATCTTTAACTAAAACAAATATGATATAACAAAATAAACCCTATTAATACAAGTTAAGATACATGTTTAATTAACGTTCCAAATAGCTTGAGACTTTTTGAAATCCATTGGTTTTAGAAGGCTGCGTGTTCGTTGCCTGTAGACGGAAAATGGACGGTTGATTACGTTTATATTATATGTCGAATTTAAGGTGTACCGTACCTACACATAACCATAAATATAGTAGACGAACTATGGGTGCGATAAAACCCCTGAACAAGATTTTCTTTTAACAACTGTAATTGGATATCGTTGCAGACGAATTTTTGCAATATCAAAACATTCGTAATTATTCTTAGAGAAATAATTTGAATTGTTCGGTTTATGTAGAGTAGAGTAGAGTAGAGTAGACATATGTTATATAAGATCAATATAATGATCAAATAAACACTTTTCATTGCGAAAGATAGTAAAGGTAAAGAGGAAGTAGCCTCCACCTTCTAAAGATTCTTGAAGTAATGAGAAAGCTCGCTTCCTGTATCTTTACTAGACGTAAACTATAATGGAATGCTATAATCAAAATCAAAAATTATTCATTCGCTATGGACCCTGAAAAAGGCACTTATGGACGTCAAAAAAAACTTCCACCGGTTCTGAAAAAGATTCCAGTTAAAAAGAGCCGGCAAGAAACTCGATCAGGCTTTTGAAGTATAGTATAAATTATACTAAACTTCTCACGTAGTTATAGATTAATAGACAAAACCATTTGAATGATTTTAATAGCTCCTTGTCGTCTCACGTTTATTTTAAATATTATTGTAAATTGTTTTTTTTAAATACCTTGTAAATATGAAAATCATAACAAATAATGTCTGCGGTTTCCATTGATATGTATAACAAAATGAATTAATTATTGCTGTTAATAATTGCGGTAACTATACAAAAGCTTCACAGAGGGAAGGTCAGGTCTTATTCTGTTAATCTACACGGAGCTATTTTCAGAGCAGTGTGAACTAGCCGGAAGGTTCATTCGCACAACGATATCTTTTGTAAATAAATATAAATATACATCCATATTATATATGGTAATGAGTAAAGAATTATAGTATCCACTTTTTAATTTCAATGGCTGTAATGACAGTATTATCGACAATATACTAAAAGTACACTTTTGTTAATTAATAATTTAAAATTTACAAAATCTTAAAAAAACTAGTCTATTAAAAACTGGATATTACAATACTTTACTCATTACCATATTTAATATGGATGCATATTTATATTTCTTTGCAAAAGATATCGTTGTGCGAATGAACTTTCCGGTTATTTCTCAATACTCTGAAAATAACTCCGTGTGCCTTAAATTAAGCTAGACAAAGCTAAAGCTGACCAGAATGGTAAATACAGTAAAGCGATATCTAGCGTACCTATGAGTAGTAATAGGTACATAAAATAATTAGAGAATTAATATTTTTGACAACTTCCTTTTGAAAAATAAAAAACCAGGACCTAAGACAATAAATTATGTTTTACAGATTACAATTCATTTTAGATAGATTTTTGTATTTACGTTAATCTTACTTAAGCAGAACAGATTTAGGTAAGTACTTACCTATTTGCTAATAAGTCTTGTTACTATCTACCTACATTTATATACATATCAAGGTTATTTGTTGTGCATATTCAAATAGATATACAGTTGACAAGCAATAAATCACTTATTTTTACGAAAGTCAAATTCTGTGTGCAGATTATGATATGGGTAGGTACACTGAAAGCAAGATGTTTTAACAAAAGCAATCAGGATTTAAACAATGCAAGTTATATTTGGTAAACAATGAGGATTCCCTTACTTGTTCCTTACTCTTTCACAGGCAACAAGCGGAACCCAAAGTAATTTTAAAAACCACTAAAATACGCGTCTCTTGAAATCCTTTATGACACAAAAGTTGTAAAACGATCCAAGATGTAGAAGCCTTTGTGGTTACAGCGTCTGATCTGTAATTAGGGTATTTATTAACAGAATAGCTTGTAAAGGTCTCAATCGAATACTATTGTTACGAAAAAAGGAATGTTTGGCCTTTCGAGTTATATATAAAACGTTTTTAATTAAACTAACATATGTCATAAATTCGATTCAACAGTAGATAATATTATTGTAGCTATAATATTATATTATATTTAAAAAAAATGATTATACAATTGGTAGAATTCTCTTTTCAACTGAAACAATTTATATACATAGAGATTCATTTGTTATTGACGATTTTATTTTCAAGTCGAGATCTTGGATTTTTTTTTTGAAATTTTCACATGTTTAATCCCCAAATTAGTATAAAAATATCTAACTTCTACTCTAATGGATAACCTTTTAAATCTCCACGTCAGTTTATGAAATGTAGAATAACAATATTTGGTACTAGTGTGACCGCGGCTCCGCCCGTGTTTATATAAGAAACAATTCACTGTGTAACATAGTTTTGATATAACCATTGAAAAATAAAATTTTGATGGTGTTGTTCATTGAAACGCATTTTATTCCCAATTTCATTCCTTAATTTCTTTAAGGGATTCCTAATTTGTTTTGAAAAATAAAAGTACCCTACATTTTTTGTCTGATTGTTCCGACTGGTCTCTAGAACGACTAGACCAATTTGGACGGGCCTTTTATTGCTAGATGATAGCTGAAGTTACTCCACGTAACTTAGGCGTTTTCTTTTATCTTTCGAAATAATTAGGGTTCCGCGTAAAAAAATTAAAACTCATGAAACTGTGAAAAAATGATCCAGTGGTCATTTTATTCCTTCTGTATAACGTTTATTCTATATTGCGTAATGAAGAATATGTGAAACCATTAATTTATTATTAATTTATTACTAAAAAAATTTTTTTTTCAGATCTGTTGTTGTTGCTGCCTAGCAATCTTGAACTTTATTCGATGTTATTGAGTAAAAAGTATTGTTACGTAAGAAAGCGTGTGTGCCAAAATTTAAAAAAGAAACGGTTGCAATAACCAAATGAAGTTGAACTAGTAGGTACGTATGTATAAGGGTGTTCGACTTATGCTTTTTGCCGAACGCAGGACATATTTGAAAGGCAGGTGTGGTCGTTTCCCGACGACGCTAATGAACACAATGAAGACGTATTCCTACGAATGTATCCGGCGTTGATCGATTGATTTACTCGCTGCCACCGCGCTCGAGCTTTTTGTATTCGAATGTCGCCCGGCATTTGCATATCAGGGAACGGTGAAGCGAATTTTAAACAAGACGTATGGCGGGAGACTTGACGTACTGCCTAGATGGGTTATACCAAGGGGATGCGATCATATTTGCATATGATGAAGCTTTCACATCATTGATTATACGTGCTTTTATTTTTAAAATATTTGAAAATACCTGTTAAGACTTATTTACGCAATCAATCGACTTCATTGAAAGGTATTTAAAGCTATAATTTGATTTATTGAATCTTAATAAAAAAGTAAGAATTATGGCCGATAAAAACATACACACAAACAATTTTAATTTGATAAATTTTGTTTTGCAATCTATATAATTTACTTGACACTTGGTACAAATTATTTTTTTATTTATGTTTTTCTACTTATAAATAAGGCCGAGTGCCTCTGCTCCTTTCCAGTTAGCTCTATAGCTCATGATAAATCTAAAGATTATTATATGGCATCATGTTATGAAAGTGTATATCTTGGAAATATTGAATTCTAGAAACATATTCCTATTATGTATTTACAGTACCATCATTCTTATTAAGTCAAGTAAGGATAAGATCGGTGAAGTAAAACATCGTTAGAAAAGCATAGCATGGTGGTAGGGCATTTTCTATAATGTCCGCCTGGGTAGGTACCACCCTCAATTTCGAAAATCTGTCGCCAAATACCAATAGGTGTGTTCCGGCAACATCACTTCCTAACCAGTACCTCTAGGCTTAGTGTGCTAACCGTTCTGAAACCACATCATCACTTAACATCAGGTGAGATTGTGGTCAAAGTATTGAGCCTATTCCGTGTAAAAAAAGTAAATAAATAATATCATATTTCATATCACTTATGGTAATATAAGGTCGGTAAGTTAAGGAGGATAACTTTAAAATATGTAGAAAAAAAATAATTACGACTGACTTATTGTTTTAGAAAACTTTGTCTAGGCCATCAACAATAATTTGGTAGTGCATAGGGACCGCATATGTAAAAAAAAGAAAGTAAATTGCTTACTGTTAAGCCCTCTTCGTTCCTCACATGATCAATAATAACCAAAAACATAGACCAACTCTATTTATATTTACGTAACACTTGAACGGACCTTTACAAAGTAAAAGCAAAGCAAAAAGCCAAAACAAAGCAAAGCCACGGCAAAAACTAGTAATACGTAAATTACAGAACGCTGATCAAATAACCTGACTACAAAAAATTACACAGGAACACGGCAATCACATTTAATCATAGTCAGTGTCATTGAGCAAATTGTAGTACCTACAAAGTGTTGGTGTGTGTGTGCGTAGGTTCGAGTACAAAGAAGTACAAAACCCAACAATTGACTGTCTCAATGAGGAGACACGAACATTGTGCAATAGTAATTACTATGCACACTATCTAGAACTATTATATAATGAAATTGCTTTCACAGATATACCCACTTGATTATATATGCGTCAACAACCTATTAATTTATATTGTTACAACTTATTTCAACCATAGCTTATTACATATTATCGAATCCTTTAAATCCTAGGTTCTCAACTTGGACGATAACGCCTCTCTCTGGTCTTTGACCTAGAAAAAATTAGGCGGCATTAAAATAGCGCAGAGGGGGTGTGGGTAGATTAAAAACATAGTATTAAAAAGGTAAAAAAATTAAGATGGAGGACTCTAAAAATCATATTCTCAAAGTGGGTATTTAGCAAAATAAGGCCGAGAAACTATGTTCTGACTTTTCCGGTAGTTAAAGTACTAGGTTAAAAACGGCTGAAATCGTTGTTAGTTATGAATCATCTATGAAGCAATAGTATGACAAAATGCTTAGAATGTAATCAAACACCAAAGATGGCTTATTCGACGATTTCCTAATCTATAAAAAATAAAGTTATATGGGTTTTGCTATCATGTTTAAAGTAAGAAATATGCGCCTACTCACAAAAATCAATCTTCTTAACTGAGTACCTACCCTTAAATCATATTTATTTATAAGTTATTTAGAAGAAATATTTTTTGTAAATATTATTATTTGTTTTACTCGTAGGAAGTTTTTAGCACATTGATAACAAATGAAAACATTAATTTAATTAAAATTTTACTGTAAGGTAGGTACCTAAAACAAATTACTACATCATGGCAGTCCATTTTCTAATAAAGCCTGCTTAACCTAGCTATCCACCATCAAGTTTGAAAACCTGTCGCCAAGAACCAAATATGTATATTCCGGCGACATCATTTGAGAGCCACTATCTAGTACCTGTCTATTTATAGGTTGAACTGTCCTAGATCCGAAGGTGCTTTCTTTTCAGACGCACTTTTTTGAGCTCTAGTGTAGTGACTAAATTTGATCTCACTCCAACCTAAATCTGGCCTCGGGTCGGTTGGCATTTCCAATATCTCTTGGATATCACTATGTCTGGGTCACGTTGGATTTAACTAGGGTAATTTACATCTAAGGTAGCAAGGCCAAACCGAAGTCTGTAACACTTTGGTAATCTAGCGATAGGTAGCACTCCCTAAGCACTCGAGCTAAAAGTTCGGTGAAGCTGTTATGCCCCTGCCGGTTAACAGCATTTAATCAATATGAAGAGAAAACCACATTGTCACTTTTTTAGACAGTATGGGCTCTGTGCTTTAACCATAATTTCACCTGATGTTAAGTGACAATATGGTCCAGTATGGTAAACACTAAATTACTGGTAGTCTAGTTCTCAAGTGATGCTGCCGGAACACACCTATGGATATTTGGCTGCAGGTTTTCAAACTTGAGTGTGGTAGCTACCCAGGCGGGTATTATTAGAAAATGCCCTACTACCATGCTTTGTTTTCCTCAGGAAGTTCTCCTTCACCGAAAGCTTAAGCTGATTTTAGAGTTGGTGAAATCCAATCGCACTGCGCCAACTGCACCATCATCGCTTCACTTAACATCAGGCAACCTATACCTTATTAAACATCAATAAAATAAATAATGAACACAAACACAAGCCTGTTGACTAATTATTGATATCTGTTTATTTTCAACGTTACAACTAATTATGCAAAATAAACATTATTAAACTGTTATGTTAATTCGGTGTACGGACGATTTAGCACCCCTCCCTATCTGCAAACGTTTAGTACAGTCGAAAGTTATCATTATCAACATCGGATATCAGATGTTGTTCTTTTCAACGATGCGGCATATAGTTAATGTATCAACCCTAATGTAAAATACGAGTTGTAAATTGTTTGTCGTTCTTATTTAAATATACTTTGTGAATTGTAATAATTAACCCCCTTAAAGAACGAACAAACCAAACGATGGTCAAAGCATTTACATACAAATTTGTACGTACAAATTACAATTTATATTTTAAACAGACACTACATAATATTAAATAAACGCTTCTAAATATAACTATATCACAGATTAATATACCTTTTTTATATTAAAAATCAAAGATACGAAATTTGATCACATTCATTGATAAAAATTTGAAAAAGAGAACTGTCTTTACATTTTTTTTTATTCATAACATTAAGACTGGTACATTACTAAACTATAAAAATACTGCAAATAAAATAAAAAATAAAATAACGAAAATACAAAAGAAAATCGGTTGATAAATAGAGGAGAAAAATGTCTTGAATTGTTTTATCCTTGCCTATGTAAGTTTAACAAAAGACTGTTTAAGTGAATTTTTGGCGGGATCTCAGTCTGTCATGTAGCGGTTGTTTTCTTTAAATCATGAAATTTGTTTATTTGACGCTTTATCATGCAATTTTGGTGGCATTTTTTGTGTGATATAGTTTGGTTATTGTATACAAGTCTAGTTTATTATGAAAAATAACGCGTAGCATTTATTCTGATGTGCCGCACAAAGCTCCATGAAAAGTTCTAGCAGAATGAGCCAGTTTTGCTGGTTCGTGGTAACGCTGATACAAGATTGAAAATACATCTTAGTTACATGATATTTGCACTAATTATTTGAAAACAAAATGCCATTATCTAAGAAGAAGAAGACTGTTTAAGTTAATAACAGAAACAAAAAAAGTACACATATCAATGAGATATTTATACTTTATTTAATGGTAGTAGTATCACCTACTTACGGTAAAGGTAATAGAGCCATTTTTCTTTATTCTTCCTTGTTTGTTATCTGCTGAATAATTATTAAGACATCTTGAAACATTCAAGCTACTTCCGAATGGCTCTCGCTTTCTTCAGCGTATCTTTTAAATTTTTGTCCCCAAAGTTAACCAATGGTAGCTAATCTCAAATGAAATCAAATTCTAGTATTCATAATAATATGTATCAGTCTAATATAAATATATCTAATAATATAATATTGCATATCACCCGATGCGTCCTTAATCTAAATTAATATATAATCTATAGTATAGATTCTGGCGAAAAAAATACTTTGAAACTCATTAAACTCCAAAAACTAAAGCAAACACGAAAATAAAATAAAAAGTACAAATTGTAACGTAAATGTAAAAATACTTAAGTAGGTAGTAATAAATTTATGATTATTTCGTATACTTTTGAAGATTTAAATTCCATTTGCTGAACACAAGACAACTTCAAACAACATACATAATAGCATACAAAGTATTTCTCATAAAAGAAAAGTTAATTACATTAAAAGACATAAAATACACTATAAGTATTAAATTATAAGCAAACATGCTGTTCATATTTAGTTTTCTAAACCCAATAACCTATAAGACAATATTTACTAAAAAAAATAAAATAACCATAAAAATAAATACTTTCGCTTTAATATACTTCAGCGAAAAATTTTAATAGCCTGCTATAATTATTTCAAATTTTATACCATCCTTCAATCCTTTATCGACAAAAGTTGAATATATTAAATGTTATAAGTCGTTTTTGACAAGCTGCTAATCATATTCAAACAGATTCAAATGTACACCTTGCGATACCTTGATGTCGGTCATTTAGAATTTTAAAATATTAGACCCAAGGCGCATGATAATTTCAAAGGGTTCTCACTCATCTTGACCAAAAAGAATCAAACTAAAACACGTGCTCAGACAGGTGCCGCGTCTGGTTCATTCTTTGAACGTTCAATATTTTACTCTGTGTCAACAATCACAAAAAAATATCATATGTCTATTGAAAAATCAGCACGGGCTTTCTGTAATACCAGACTGCAAATATCACATTACTGGACAGAGGCCTCTTTCTAATTCAAAAGAACGCAGTTAAGTGTTAATATCTCCTAGGATGAGCGCCTTAAGCGCTCGCCTCAAAGTTCGGTGAAGCTGTTAAGGTTAAACTGTAAAGCCCTTTCGGTAAACAGCGTTAGTCAGATAAAACAAAAACAAAAAAAAAGTGTTAATGTTTTGACATTCTTAGTAATTTACAGTTCTGTATTTTATATTACAAAAATAACAGTACCGTAACATAACAGGCCTAAAATAAATTAGTCTTACGTTTGCTTACGAAATTCAACATAAACTTATAAACAGTGTGTATCGCAATTGAGAATGTTATTTACAAAAAATACTATCGAAAACAGGGATCTACGTACACCATTTATAACAAAATTGAGTTTCTCTGATGTTATAAAATGTATTTGAATTGCATATCAAAACTTATGAGTATTAATAATTACTATTACATATATACTAATTATTTAATACCTAATACCTAAACAAATTTAATCAAGTATACTAATAGTCAAGTAAATTAACAAAAGAAAACCTTTTATCAAGACACAATTTAATAAAAGCAGACATTTAGCTCAAGTGTAATTAAACTCCTATTAAATGAATACCGTTGCGTCGTAGTGATCCGTCCGTGACGATCATCAAGCATATCTAATTCTTCATCCAAATACATTCAGCATATAATTTAGATGTCCAAATAAACCAGAGCTACCACAAACATTAAAATTAAATAATCCCCGAATGCCTTTTTATAGCGGGCATTGCCAGAAAAAAACTTAAAATTTTTACATAACATACGTTTAAAAAGAAAGGCATTTATTGATATACCAGATAAGCGAACGACGCAACTGTCGGTAGCCATTGTTTTAAATATTATGTGAAAATATATTTAGTAAGTTTGAAATGTTAAAATGTAACCGTTTCTTTATTAATATTCGCTTTAATTAGTTTACATTGTATAAATGGAGATCTTCATGCGGAAAATTATAAGAATAAAAGATACATAATTCTGTAGTGTAATTGATGGAATTATCGACCATTATCAGACCACCAACCTGTTTTGTAATTAGTTACATTATTATTAACATATTCTATGCAAATTTATGGTATTGAATTGTTACTTATATACACTACTACAGTGTTAATTAAATGTAATGTAAATTACTTCATTCATTTTAATATTTCCAATTACACCTTTCATGTATAAAATACCAATTCATATAAACAAGATATTTTGATAGCTTATTTTCCGAATCGAATAAATTCTATTTAATTAATTTATTTCATTACACGTAATTTTAAAACTACATAAAATATATATTGCGTCGGTTTTTCAACACTTTAACCGCCAATCCAAATTAGATAATGCTATAGTTCTTTTAAATCTCAGTGTTGTAATTTTGACAGTATTAACTTCAATGATAACCATAGTGTCATTTACACAAAAATGTAAAAAACCTATATTTTTTAATATTTGATGTCAAATACTCTACCATTTTTGTATCATCCAATTGATAATTTTATTAGTAAATTAAATCTCATTTAAAAAGTATTCCTTAAAACCCAGGAAATTTGACATAGCTATAGAACGAACTATCTACACGTATTTTTTCCTATCTTTTAGTTCGGCCATCTATTGAACCGTATTTTTTTATTTTATAATTTATTATTGCAAAACCTCTTCGATTACCTAGTTATTTTTTTTTTTATTCCTAGTAATTTTTATTATGAATTGAGTATTTGTTTCGTACCTATCACATTTATGTTTATTTAGACGCATAGTATTTAAAAATATAGGGACGAATACCATTATATAAATAATATAAAATACAGACGTCCAATGAGGGTGGAAAAAGAGCAATAAATAGTTAATTGCGCGCT
The DNA here is from genome assembly GCA_014132275.2 of Samia ricini. NCBI lineage: Eukaryota > Metazoa > Arthropoda > Insecta > Lepidoptera > Saturniidae > Samia > Samia ricini. The sequence continues at coordinate 22,932,597 of AP028159.1, read as the reverse complement.
GGTAGGGGAATGCTCAATGAAAACACGCCAATGGGTAAGCATTGGGGTTTAACTACATAAGGCAACTTGTAACATTACATAAGGAACCCGAATGAGCATTTAGATATTCTGATAAATACTGTACATAACACCTGCTTGAGTTTAACAAACATTTATTAGCATTATAAATTCTTTGATAAGGACAAATTATTTAATTCACGTATAAGGAATTATAATGGTTAATATTTGTATAAAACATGCCACAGTTACCTACGTATAACATCTGTGTTACCTGTATTGTACTCGCGCACTTACACACAATTAATCGAGTTTTAGGGATGTAAACAATAGAACGAAAATTTGATGAGTTTTAATAAGTGACCTTTACTTAATAGGTTTTTCAGACAATAGTAGAATGTAAAAATGTATATAGTCAATAATTCATTATATTTGTCTCATCTCCACAATCAATTAGCACGTAACTTAATTCCATAAGTGCATCATCTGATTGTTCTCTGAAACAAAATTAATAGGTAGTTTTCTATCTATCCATTATTAACATATATATATTCATCAGTTTTGATAGTTTTTTGTGATTTCAAGGGTTATTCTTAGAAGAGTTCCACGAGATTGTTATCTTTAAGATTAAAGTGTGATTAGTTAACTCGCAGCACTTATTTTTAAGCAATTCCACATTACCTATCAATTGTTCGCTTTATGAAAGCTCGAAACTTTCATATATTTGGCTTCTAATAATTCAATTTCTCCTAATAAGCGGTTCAGCGTTATTTGATATTTAAAATTGCCTAACTCCGCACAAAATGAACAATAATATATTATTCCACTGTTTCTGATTGAACAAATATATTATAAAATCTCAGCAGTTGCATAGAATTTTGAAGATTTAGCCATTTAAGAAAAAACTGAAAACCCAATTACGAAAACAATTCTACAGAGAAGATTAATGTAAATAATATGTAATAAAAATTGTCAGTTTTAATGGCAAGTATTTCAATTTGTGACAAATGTCTTCGCTTTCTGTTAGTACCAAAAAACATTTAAATGCAAAAAAATATGACCATCCAATGACTATTTAAAAACTATAGTAAGGTGAGATATTTGAATTTTATTGTGTTTATAGTTACATCAAACGTTAACTTCCGATCTTATTTGCATTTTGCTACTCCGCTACATTAAATATATGTACATAATAGAAAATATGACACGCGGGCGGAGATGCGGGCAAATAGTAAGTAATCAATTAAAGAATATAAAAATATTAATAAATGATAACTATCTTGAGAATACATACTCTGGCTGGGCACGATGTGTAAAACAAATGACATACAAAATAGGTACCCTAGTTCTCCATTGCATTTTATGCCACGTAATTTTGTTATAGCTTTAATATGTGCCGTTATAGCGTGATATTGGTATCTGTATAATGCAATTTTGCGTATGTAATTATTAAAATTGATTATATATACTTTATATGAGTTATTATAAAACAATAATAAACTTTGTTAAGGCTTAGTCTACTTCGTTACCAAGGCAACAAGGCGGTTTATTTCAAAGGTGAAAATGTTTTTTTAAAGTATGTTAATTGTTTAGCGTGGCTTATGTGCACCTCACCGCGAGCTATTCTTTCGACATAACTTATAGCTTTATAATAAGTCGCGAACTTCCTTTTTTATACTTTTTAATATTTATTTTAAACTAGTGTTCGAAATTTTATTATAAAACATATTGAAAATTTAATAAATAGTGTTAACACTAAAGTTTCAGCTATCAACCAAAAAAAATGAACTGTTTGTCTTTGTCTATTTATATATATAAGTACAATTTAAAAACGGCACTTTTTTTAATGGTTTTATTATCTTATACATATATTCTTATCCTCTCGCAGAATCTTCTCGTCCGATATACTGTAGTGTATGAAAGACGAAAGTCTTCGACCAGTGTGTGTTGCCAGTGATGACAAACGGCACTGAGACGTGGTCACAATGGGACTAATGAAACAGCTCAAAGTTGTTCCAAGGGCAATGGAGAGGGCTATGCTTGGACTTTCACTGCGTGATCGAATTATGAATTAGGAGATCCGCAGAAGACCCAAAGTAATCGACATTGCCCAAAGAATTGCTAAACTTAAGTGGCAGTGGGCGGACCACATGGATTTTCATTTTTAAATAAGAAAGATTTTGGCTATGCCTCTTTGTTTTGTTTTTTTCTTATCATTCGTCAAATTCGTTTCACAAACTTCTGAAATTGACGGTGAAAAGCGGTCATTTTTTTCCTTATTTTCAAAGGCTCCTCCTAGTTTATATTTTAATTTATTTATAGAAAATCAAACCCCACGAGTATATCGCTAAAGGTTGTATATCATATGGTATAAAAATATTTATAATACAATGAACAATACAATATAATGAATGCCATTACCCAAGAAGGAGACAGGGCTATCATTTTTATGTAATAAATATGTTTAGAAGTAACGTACGATTTTTTTTTCATCACGGCCAATTCTCGCGTTGTTCTTAGTTCTACTTAGGGAGGGGCACGGAAGACCGCTACTGTGCGACTCCATTGTGCCTCGTAAACTCTCTACAATCGGTTACCACACTTTTCCGTCTCGCGTGATCTTTTTAAAAGGACGCCGCACTCCATTGTCACCTGTCTACACTCTGCAACGACAATACGGTACCGCCTGTGTAAGTTACCCGACACAAAATAAACTCTAATGTTATCTAATAATAACCACAATAGAAAGTGGGTTATAATAGTTAAACAAATTACCATAAGTGGGTAAGTACCTACGGCTGTATTATGAGCATTACGTTACCAATTTCGAGCATAATGTAATTTAAATTGGAATCAAATTCGTCTATATTGAGTATTAATTTCGCCTCTAATATTTGAGTATGTAGTTACCGCTTACCAACATTATTTTATAATGTTAAAATGCTACGCAATAAATTTGAGCAACTAAAATAATTATTAGCAATCAGTTTTTTTTTAAACTGTAAACCACAATCTCACCTTTTGTTAATTGACGATGTTTCACTAAGATGGTAATAACGCTAAACTTAGAGGCTAAACTCTTTTTCACAATGAACTGATACCTCAGACCCTCATAGCCAAGTTGTTGATGATATTGACTTTGAAAAGTACAACAATACTACTTCTTATTAAAATATTAGTCATTCAAGTTGGTACACGTAACCCAACTCATACAATATCTTCAAAATGTTTCAAATAAGAACAATATGGGTTGATGATTTTTAGACCTCATCGACATCCAAAATCAGTTTTCGTTTATATCGACCATAAGGAAACCAATATCGGCAACAATGGCTCAATATCAACCACTTTGGGAATCCCTGGCCTATATAATCTAGTCTTACATAATTCTATCGGAATATAGGTGCTTGGCAACAGTTTTCTTGATAACTTGGCAAACTAGATAGCGTATGGTTACTAACCAGGCAGGCGTTACATAATGACCTACCACCAGGTTATAAATTCATAACAATAGTTTCTTTCATCGAAAATTCTAGCTTATTTAAGAATAACATAGGTGGATTTACACAGTATCCGATCACATAACAAACTGAGCCATCATCGCTTCAAGAATAATATTTCTGTAGAACATATTTAAAGTCAACAAAAGATAGCTAAGTATCAAATATGATTACCAAAAAACACACTAATAGTTGCTTGTTAATTGAAATTAACTGATAATTTTCTTTGCTAGCTCACTTTTGTCTCGCATGCGACTCCGCTTAATTGTAACAATATCTATGGTTCACAATTATTGTATTACACCTCTTAATGATTTGATTCATTTGACTTACAGGTCAAAATATTAAAAGAAAACGTGCTGTTCATTTTATGATGACGTAAGACAGCGGTCTCCCAACAACGGCCCGTGAGGACTATCAATACAGCCCGTATTAGACCACAGGTATACTAAGTAGAACAGAGGCTTGGCTTAAGTCTATAATTAAAAAAAGAGACAATATCAATCGATTAAGTAATTTTTGACTTTCAAGAACACTAAAGAACAGACAGATAACGGAGACTGTCAAGTAGGGAGAACCGTTTCTTGTGGAAATGTTAATTCTCGGCTTCAATTTCTAATAGGAAAAGAACTTTATTAGTTGTATTAGAAAATGTATTTATTTTTGTCAATAGATACACTTATCTCCTCGTGAAACATTTTTTTTTACTTTATTTTGATCTACATCATATTTATACCATAATATAAAATAAGGCAAATGTTCATATTTTAACTTTAATTTTCCAAGTTTACTATTTGATAATAATGGAGTTCTTTAAACACCAACATGAAATAACTATGACAAAAGCTGCCAAATTAAATAATGTTCTCGGTATAACCTGAGTTATATCGCTCACAATAAAGTGAAACCCATAAATCATAACGCATAAAGTTAATCCCGAACCACACAATCGAATCCCTTTCAAATAAACTCGCACCGAGTGACATGAAACGAGAGAAAAAATAATTTACGATGTCAAATGAAAAAAAAAACGGATAAACAATGTACGACGATGTGTCAAAATACTTAAACACAATAAGATGATCGCGTAAAACGTCGGTCAAAGTGTGAATAACTCAAGAGAACCAAGTTGAAGATAAATTTGACCCAAAAAAAAAAAAAAAGGTTGTCGCTCTGTATTGACAAAAAACCTTATGAACTTCTGAAGCAGTTAATAGGGGCCCGTACATAATGGAGCTCAGCGGTGGTACGTTCTATACAGACTTCTAAATTCTAATTCATATTTATACGGTTTGTCCGCACTCAAAGGATGGGTTAATAAGAAATATTATTCTCTTGAGGTTTCGTTTGTCACGTCATTGTAACATTTGGATTACGTACATTGAATATTAAAATAGATATAGGTCATTTTTTTATTTCAAGGTTTAGATTTAGAAATTCCATTATATAAGTACATTATCATTTAATAATATTTTTTTACATTTAATTCAAGATAAAATTATAAAGACCAATATTTATTTATACGTTACAATTATACGTTTTTTACTACATTTTAATACATTTGATGATTGATAAAGTCAGGAATAGTATCATAAGAGAACACTGTGGTGTAGTAGAAGATGTAGTGACCAATTTAGAGAAAGTTATGCTTAGTTGGTTCGGGCATGCGGAGAGGATGGATGACTGAAGATTAACGAAAGGAATTTATAAACTAGGTCGAGTGGGCACGTCGGTCAGGGTCGACCTAGGCGAACGTATTTTGACCAAATCGAGCACGACTTAAATAATGGCCCGGTGAAAAGTACCCATGGCAGGCGAGCATGTATGAAAGCGCTCATGAAAGTAGAAGAAGCGAAAGAAGTGTGTCAAGATTGTAGCCAAGGACATAATTTCTGCCAATATAATTACTAGACATTAGTAGATATCTTTTATTTTCATTGATAGCTCTGGGTTCAATTCTACCAAAGTTTGGAACCTTTCGAAACGTGTGATGTGTATTATTCGTTTCTTTATTTACTTTTTCCACCTACAGCAATATAAATATCATAATTTTAGGACTGCTAGTTTGAACATAATAAGGCACAGTTACTCTCAAGATTGTGACTACGACACTGTGACACAAAAAAAAAACCTAACAAAAGAAAAAAAATCGGTCAAACGAACAAACGTTGCCCAATAATTATATAAAATCTTTAATTAGCTAATATGGCGATCAGTTGCTTTAACTTTCATTTAAATTGCTAACATTGTTATGAAAAAATTATTCCTACAGATCCATTACAAATCCATCACATTTTTCTTAAACTGAACCTTAGTTATGATCAATTACTAAATGAATAAATAATTCAACTTGTCAGTTGTGCTATAGATTCGAGTTAATGTTACGAAAGAGCCCATTCTGAATGACAGGGTCTAGAAGAATTCAAGCGTATTTACATTTAAGCATCGTATTAATCAATGGTGATTGCACGCCATGCACCTCAATAACACCTCGAGACAATCGTTGATAAACTGATAAAGAAATGGTGCTAATGTAAATAAATGACCAGTAATATGTTAATGTCCAAGCTAAATTTATATGGAGACGGATTTCACATGCGCAAGGCGTAAACAAATTTTCATTCAATAATATTTTCGTTTATATTATATTATTCTGGATCTTATGACAGTTACCTATTTCATTATTATGCAATAGATAATGACGAGATACGATAAATTATTAAATATATAAAATACAATGCTTCGATTGCAATCATAAATGCGAATCCGTTTCTTTTCTAAAATAATGAAAAAATACCCGTAATGAACGCGATTTTGGATAATATTGTGAATTAAGATCAAACAAATCATTCGAACATATTATCAATCAAACAAATTATTCAGTTTAGACCCTGAAAAGGCGCCTGTGAACCTTAAAAAAACTACCCAATCGACAGAAACCGAAACGAGACTCGTTCTAGTTTTTTTTTTTTTGTATAAATACAGTTCAAATAATTTTACCAATATTTTTTTTGCTTTTTTATTGCTTTTCCTTTGATTATTGTGATTCTAATCTGTGTATAAATATATAAATTTCAAAAAATTTCACTACCTTATTCTCCTTTGTTTGTGTTCCCAATGAAAAAAATGTGGTAACAATTTTTCCTCAGATTTTCATTAAAGACTACGATCGAACTTTGACCACTAGGAGAGCACTATTATTTAGACAAACACCATAATATTATATCAGGTACTCGTAAAATTTTCTTTTGATCCTAAATAATTCTTCCTCCACACTATGAAGCCTAATGTGTTTTTGTGTGTACGCGCGCACAACAAGTGAGCCTAACAAGCAATCAATACAAAACATCTCACTGCCGCTAAGTTTAAATTTAACACTCAGTAACCAATCGCTCATTAACTGCAATTTATTAAAGTACTATAAAGAGCAGTAATATTTCAAGAGTATTCATCCATAGGTGAATTAGAGCAAGTAAATCATAAAACTTCGATAAAAAAACATATTATACGGATTGTTTATGAATGAAAAATATTCTAAGAAGTATAAATTATTATTTAAATACAAAGGAATATATAAAATGCATTTATTCCTTAATCAAATAATAATATTATTCGTTAAATTCGCTTATTCATAATAGGCTTTTTTATTTCATAATAGATTCGTATAGAAACTCTAAATCGAGATCTAGTTAAAAATTGTTCAAAAAGCCTTCACGAGCACGAAGTATTGTTTTAATTATTTTAAATCCCAATGTTAATGTAACAAATTATGTCAACCGAAGGACGTACACTGCTGGATATAGGTTTCCCCTAAACATTTCTATAATGACCGGTCTTGTGGCCATCCGTATCCAACAAATTTCCGCGATCTTCCCCAGGTCGTCGAGCCACCTGTCAGCCTGGTGAGGTCCTTACCCACACTGCGTCTTCCGGTATGTGGTAGTCATTCAGACATATAGTATGCAAAAAAAATGTAGCCTGTCCACTACCACTTTAGTTTGGCAATTCTTCAGGCAGCGTCGCATACATTGTTTCTTCTGCGAATCTCCATGTTCCTAATTCGATCACACAATGAAACTCCTTTTCCCTATGAGCAACTTTGAGCTCTCTTATTAGATCCATTGTAAGCAACCACAGGTCAGTGCCGTGTGGCATCACTGGCAACATACACTGACAGAAGATTTTTGTCTTGAGACACAGCTGTATATTGGACGAGAAGATTCTGCGTAGCTTCCCGAACGCGGTCTACCCGAGTTGGATTCGACGATTAACCTCTTTTTTTAAGTCTGACTTACCTAACTAGACAGTTTGTCTCAGGTATACATAGATCTCAACAACTTCAAACGCAAAATCACCGATTTTTATAGGAGTCGGCACAACATGATCATTAGACATGATTTTACTGAGGTCTTCAAGCATCGTAATTAGATCTCCTGCGGTGTCAGTCATGAATACTACATAATTGGCAAAATGGAGGTGTGTACTTACCATTTATATTAATCCCATGATACCAACCAAACTGAGTTATATTTACTACCAAGAAATCCTTACTAAGTGTGCTTACGCGAACTGGCAGACCCGTGAAGGCAGACGACTGCGTCACACGCTTGCAAATACTGATAGCAAAAGACGGAAAAAGCAAAACGTAGTTATTAAAATGTACTTAAATAAACTCATATTAATACTTAGTAGTACCTTATGTACTTATATACTTAACTAATAAAGTATTTATACGTATATGTCTTATTTGTAAAATAATAAGCCTTAATAGTTTAATATGCTACCCAAAGACACTATTCCACGCGGACGAAGTCGTGAGCACAGGTAGTTTATTCTAAAATCGAACTTATTTGGTTGCCACAAAAATTAGCATTCTCTTGGTATTTTATTTACAATTAAAGTTCTATAAGTATGGGTTAGTATGAATAGATCAATACATAATATCGATGGCGGCAATGAAGTTTCTAACGACACGAGCAAGAAATTAAGCTTGACAGTAAATAGTGGTGTAATTCATCGATGATCGTGCTCACGAATCCGCGTATCGACAGGATAATGGCGGCGATCCTCGTCTGCGAGCTCGGTTTACACAGGGCCTCGTCATACCTGTCTATCGCCCTTCTCTTAACAATATTATTAATCCTATCGAAATCGTATATTACCGCGAAGGAAAATCGTTAATATTATAATACTAGTAACATGTTTACATCGCGCTACCTAATAATAATATTGTTTTGAAAATTGAACAATGTCTGAAAAATGACAGTTAAATTTGGATGATGAATTAAAACTAAAAGATTATTAAACATCAGTGACTAAGTATATAAATTTAATTTCCATTACAATTTTTACTTTATCTCGAATTCAAATAAAAAAAATAGGAAGTGAATTATTATTTTAGTAAGACTAAAATAGACTTAGTAAAGTAGAAAAAGTAGACTTCTTTTTTTTACTCCGTATGGACAATTGTTAAATAAAAAAAATGTTTTTATTTTCTTAATACAAAGTAATATTCAACAAAACAAACGAATAACTATTCCAAGCTATCAAGCAGGTCTTATTCAACCTTAAATCACTCTCCTATTGTATAATAGTTTTTTACTGAAATTAGATTCGTTAAAAGTGTTTTTTTTTTTTCTATCTTTTCTTCTTTTTATTTAATGGCAATCTGTGTACACAAAATTTGTGCCAATGTCATGTGAGCAAGATGTATTTTCAATCTTGTGTCAGCGTTACCAAGCTCCAGCAAAATGGTGGACCATCCTGCTCGAACTTTCCATGGAGCTTGGTCGGTACCTCAGAATATATGCTACGCGTTATCTTCTACAATAAACTTAACTTGAACACAATAACTAAACTATATCACACAAAACGCCACCAAGATTACATGATATAGAGTCAAATACACAAGTTTAATGAATTAAAGAAAATAACTACTACATGTCAGACTGAGATGCCGCCAAAATCTCCTTTCGATCTCTTAACCTCTCTAATACTACGTAGTCCATTAAATAATCAAAGTGTACACAATATTTAGTTCGTAGAACGTTATTGCACTGTTATCTTTATGTACGTTATTAAACACATGTTTTATTTTGATATATTAGTTGTATCAAGTAAAACCCAACCCTAGCGGTCCGTTGAAGGCTCAGTCATCGAGTTCAAAAGTCAACAGCGGCTATTTGTTACAAACACTATATTGGAGTTACACAACCAAATAACCTCCAATAGAATGGTGGCCGTATATTACTATACATACCACATAGTAAAACATAATGTATAATATGCTATACGTACTCGGGCACTTATCAATGTGTTGCTTTTACTGCTGTTTTAACCAACTCCTGGTTTACTGTTTCAAATAGTGTTTAATGTTTTATTTTCACTTCTATGAAAATTCACACTAAAATGAGGAGGTGGGGAATCGCCACAATCGCCACGCTTGACAGGCGGGCTGGCGATCGTAATAGGTGTTTGTGGTTCTTAGATGATGTTAGTGCCCATTCCCCGGTTTACCCCTTAGTCACCTTTTACGACACCCACGGGAAGTGGGGTGATTCTGGATTTTAAGGGGTGGTTCTATTTTTAACCGACACCCACACGACCCAATGTTGTATAAATTAGTTTAAGGATTTAGCAAACAAAAGGTATCTTATCGTAAGTAAAAGACATGAAAAGAAAAATGAATGAATATTATATTTGTTTTCTTTTAAGTAAGAACATAAATATTATTATAAAATAACTTATAGAATGTACCTAATGAGTCTTTTTAATGTTTATCAAAGGGTATACGGGATAAGAAACTTAAATTATATATAATGCTTATATGCAAAGGAAAATAATTGTCACTAAATAACTCATAATTAGTGGCTTTGGGCTATCTTTCAACTACAGTCTATCATGTATACTATAAATAGATGACCTCTAAAATATTATACAAATATAACTTAGTACTTATTGACTAATAAATAAATTTTGTAATTATTATAATCGTTCTCTTCGAGTTACTTTTCAACTTAGCTCTTCCCATTGTGAAATTAAATGTGAATTCAAAAAGTACCGATTAATATTACAATTATCATTGTAGTGTTAATAAATGAACATTTTGAATCGCTCAAATACCATTAAAAATTTAACAGTAGGAAAACAATTGGAAGCTGTCGTAAACGCCAGGTTGGTGCTTGTCCGGTTAAACAGCTTAATCGTAGTAATTTGTGGCAAAACTGTAAGAGATTTTGATTTCGAATGACGCCTATAGCACTGAATAGATTTACAACATATTTGTAGTCCGTTCACAATTATTTTACCTCTAGCCGTTAAGTTGTCGTATAGTGCTACCATGTTTTATATGTATTTTTCGCCATGATTTGATTGATTATACAAAATTTGAATGAGGTTTGAAAAACGTGTCAGATTCAAAATAGACAGACTGTCAGATTTATTTATTTATTGCATTGTGACAATATCAAGGCTTTCTAATAATAGACTTTATAATAAACCGAGATGACTTTTTCGATATTTATTCATTTAAAATTTAATACACCGACAACACTATTTTACGTACGAGTCATGGCGGCAAATCGTTGACGAATGGAATGAACAGACCTTTATTTGATTTTTCTCTATTAGAGAATATACGTATAGCTAGAAAAATATTTGTGGTACTTTGAATTCGTTTTGGCATGATTTACGATTTAAATGTACTTTAAAAAGGAAAAATTCAAAAAAATTGACAAAATATTTTGACTACGTGACAACTAGTAATGCCAAAATACGAAAATAAAACTTCAGAGGTAAAATAACTGTGTAGAATATTTGACAAGTTTGTTCTATGGCCTCACATTTAAGTCTAGATTACGTATTATTCTATCTATTAATTTACGTAATTATAATACATTTTATTCATAATTTCTCTTCTTATCTTTAAAGACTAAAACATCGTCATTAGTAGCTATATAATAAACACAATTCGAGTACAATGTTTTTATATTATTAAACAGCCCACTTATTCAGACATTAATCATTCGCTGAACGACGCAAATTGAAATTATATTCACAAACTTTAATTCGATGGTATTATAATAATTTAACCGGGATAAATGAAATTAAGTGAATAGCGCCAGCGAGTAACCTGATTTAATATAACTTAGCCTTTAGTTATCATGGATCAATGAATGTCCGACACTGCAGATCAGTTTAGTTCTTAATAGGGAGTCATTAGAATATTCCACAGAGTAATTATTTCACAGAGAAAACAAGAAAGATATTCTGCTTTAGACTAAATAGAACATTACATTTTGCGATTGTACAGGTACATATAGTTGCTAGAGCATATACAGATAAGATTACGTTATCTTTTGTAAAAGATAATGTAGGTGAACTCCTTATCTACACAAAGAAAAATTTATAAATAAGTAAGATAACCTCACAATACTTACTTTTCGTCTAACGCCCTTAACAACTTTTTATTAACCTTTCGAATAATAACTAAATAATTCTTATTAAATTGAATAAAATTATTAGAATAACCTTTCTTCATAATTAATATATTATTTTCTTCATACGGTCTTACAATATATGTTACCTTGGTAGTATTTAAAATTGTTGATTACTCTATGATCGGATACCTCCAGCGACGTCGCTTCTCCATGCAATGATTGATGGGTCCCGAAACCCGCGCCGGCGGCTAACTTTTGGATTTATCGCCGCGACTCCCTCTACCGAGTTACATCCGTTCCGCAATCACGCGGATCATCCCGTTCCTATATGACATTATGCGATGTAAATACGTTTAAAAAATTTCGAGTAAATTTACATCTATCACTTTTAGAGTACCTACTAGTCCCAAAAACGTTCTTTTTTATATTCGACCCCGTCAAAATAACTACACTTTATCTGACATCTAACTACAGCACAAGCCAAGAACTATGATGACACCAATTAGATGAAAAGTTATTGACAGTTACCATCATCATGCCGTACTGAACCTATTTTTTAGGTAGGTTTGGAAATGTATTTACTGATCCTGGAAATTGAGCTGTCAAAACGTGCCACTGACAGATTGTATGATCATGGTGAAACAACATACTGAAGCCCTACCAGCAGTTTTTGTCTTAAAGCTAATTTATCAGATCAATTTTGCTATATTCATTTACATGTAGTTTCCAATTCCTACTTCGTAACTTTATCAGTGGCATTAAGCCTAAACGCTTCATAACACGATTTAAATAAATCCTACATGTCAACAAGTTACAACAAGCAAATTATCGACAAGCATTTTTCGATATGTTCCACGAGTTAGGTATATTAGAGAGACTTGTCTTTCTAAGCTAAAAGTGTACCAAACCCGACTACTACATATTAATGATTAAACCACAGACTTTAAAGAGAATATTACAATAGGTACTTACTTCACGTCACATTTTATAATACTTTCGTTATGTGTGACAATTTTTTCTTTTCCTTCCTCACTCACCCCTTTACGTTTAAATAATGAAATTGGTGTTTGAACGGCCCACGGACTGCAACTACAGAGACTAAATAATTAAAATTACCCCATAGTTGGAGTATTGGAGCGATCAATAGGAGGGTTTTAGGTATATTGTGTACCTATGTCGGCGACTCGTAAAATAAAATCAGGATAACATTTTAAAAACTATATTCTGGTGAGATTTCTTTGTTATTTTTATTCTACTTCTATATTTTTTCAATAGCAAAAGATGAAAGGGAATCTTTTCTTTTGGTATAAACATGTTTTGAGAAGAGACGAAACACATGTAACGAAGAAAGTGATGACTATAAAAGTTGAGGGATGGAGGGTGATAGGATGCCCAAAGAAAAGATTGATAGAGTATTTAAGGGAAGATATAAAGGCAAAAGGGGTGAATGAAGATATGGTGGCTGAAAGAAATGTATGGAAAAAGAAGACATGCGGCGCCGACCCCAAATAAGAAATTGGGAGAAGGACGATGATGATAATGATTATATTTTTTGCAATTACAGATTTAGCAAATCGATTCTTCTTGTGATACATGTATATGAGTGATCCTGTAAAATAATCAAAAATAATGTTTTATTTTTACTCCCTTTTGGTCACGTATTATTATTATTACGTGTCATTAATTTCCTTTTCATTACGCAATCTTTACAACTATTATTATGAAAGGAATAATAATGCTATGTTATGTATGTACCGTACAAATAATTTATATTAAACTAGCTGTGTGCAAGCGGCTGCGCCCGCGTTTCGTAAAAATTCTCACTACATGATATACTTTTTACTTTTTTTATTCAAACCCCTATTTTTCCAAATTTTTTTGGTTCTAACATTCTTAGAAATTTATATATCTGCTAGTAAAACTACGAATAGAATTGGACTTTATTTGCTACTAGCTGTATGCCCGCAGCCGCACCCGCGTTTCATTGGTTCTACACCGCGTTTTAATTTTTTTATACGAACCCTAGTTTTTTTTTCCTACATTTTTTTGAGTCAAAATCAAAATCAAAAAATCTTTATTCAATTTAGGCCCTAAGAAGGCGCTTATGAACGTCTAAAACACTACCATCGGTTCGGAAAACAACCCCGTCGAGAAGAGCCGACAAGAAAATCGATCTGGTTCTTTTTTTAATAAATATAATATATATCATTTTTGTAAACATATTAAACTAAACAAACCATAATCTTAACCAATGTTAGCGGAAGTACAGAGATGTGGGTTAATTCCAGACATCACTATCGTTCACCTAATGATCCACCCTGTAATAACCTTTTCAGATTAAAACTTGCTTGACATAAAACTTGAACTTATTATCAGGTAAATCGGTAATGTTACTTAGGATCTTATTGTAAAACCGAGTACTATTACCTATAAAACTTCTATTAGACTTACTTAGCTTTAGGCTAAGTGGGAAGGTCAATGTGTCTATATTTCTAATATTCAAATTATGACGATCATTCACTAGACCGAACTTGTCTATTTTCTTACGAATATGTATTAAGTTATCAAAGATGTATTAAGATAAAATAAAAATATTTCTCACAAAATTCAACACTTGCCCGACATTCTGTGAATTGATCCGATTTATGAGTTTTCATTTTTTTATGCAGAACCCTAATTATTTTCGAAAATTAAAAGTTAAGCCTAAGTTACGCGGAGTAACTTCAGCTACTTACCGAAAAAAGTCCCGTCAAAATCCGTCCAGCCGTTCCAGAGATTGCCCGGAACAAGCAAACAGACAGACAAGACTGACAAAAATTTTAACAATTGTATTTTTAGTATAGTTGTCGTACATGCATTCATATCTGTTTAGTTAAACAAAATCTTTTTACATTACAAACACAAATTTCAATTTTATTTATCGGTATAGAAACTGAAATGATACGCTTCAGATAAATCACACACGGTAAATCTTCACCCACACATTATCCGGATAAACGAAGGGGCCCGCGAATGCAGGTATTACCAATAAGATTTATAACATCCATAACAATTATCTATAAAAAAAAGTTGTGATGTTTGAACCCTTTTGTTTGTAACAGCCGCCAGCCAAATAACGAACAGGTGAAACGAACTCTGGAACGGGGGTACAAATACAACTTTCTTCACAGTTTTTTTGTTAGGTTTTTTTTGTTGGTCGGTCGCCTTCAGTGAAATGGTGTCCAGATAAAGGTCGAACTAACACCAGCAGTAATTAGCGGCGATTAATAATCGGTTATCTTGATCACGAGGTCGTACACCGTAATAATCGTTCCGGTATTGTTTTTTATTATATTTAATGAACATCTAGAATTATTACTTTCCTTACCGAATTTATTGCATCTTCACTTCGGATAGATTATAATTGATAGGCAATTAATCAACATTTTGTAACTACTTTATATTAATTCGATCTGTTGAACACGAATATAAATGATAGTTCTTTTTCTTTTCTCTTTTTAGATAAATCTTTTTTGTTCTAATTTCAAAAATATATACGATATATTCTAAATATTAGGTTTTTCGAAGAATATATTTCGAAAGTCAGTAAAAATATTAATTCAGAAGTATTCCACTATCTGAGTACAAATTCGATTTACTAACTATCATGTGAACTACAAAGCGGTTGATCTGTAACTGTTCTTCAAATTTTTGAGAAATAAATTTTTCATTCATTACATACGTCATGTAAAATCGTATAGCTAGAATTATTAACGATGGCGATGTCTGTAAATGACATCCTTCTTTATATATTAAACAAACAATATGAGTGCCTGCCACCATCTTGATCTCTTATGTAACAATTTTCATTTGTTACTCATAAGCTTGGAGCATTTTACTCTGGCATATAATATTTATTGCTACATGTGTTGTTAGGTATAGCTAGGTTAGATCGTTGCCCAACGGGGGTGAGTATCCTAGGAGGTCTTCCCACCAAAAAATGTTCTAAATCAAGAATATTAATAATAATGGCAAATTGACTACCCTTTTGCTATATTGTTAGAGCTTTAATTTAAAATATTAATGTCAGATTTAGCTGCATGCCGTGCTGCATGTATATTATTGTCTAGATATCTTTAAAAGACTGGAACCAAAATAATAATATACTATGCCAATAATGTTAACAAAGTATCTACGCAATACAAATGATTTTAATCTTAAGTCCTCTTTTTTGTCGCAAATTATGTACCTACATATGTATGTAACTAAGTGCTTGAGTAACTGAAAAGACTTGACTGATTGTGGTAATATTCAAGCAACTTGTTTGTTTATTCGAGACGAAGGTTTCTAGCTATGCTAGGATTCAACTGGTAGTTTATTGTACGTTTAATTCATTGTACATTTTTTTACGTCTATTCCTTTAAGCTTCAATGATTCCTAACCTACTTCATTCTAAATTTACAATAAAAAAATTGTATTTCGCTATTTGTATTACATTACTAATAACTGTAAAAATATTAGAAGTGATGATAGCCCAGCGGGTAGTGCGGCCGGATTCCACCTCAATCGACGCGGGTTCCATCCACCTATCCAACACTAAAATCGGCCCGAGCTTTCGGAGAAGGAAAACATCCTGAGGAAACCATAACATGGTGGTATTTTGGTATTTTTAATGATGCACGTCTGGGTAGCTACAACCCTCGAGTTTGAAAACCTGTTGTCAAATACCAATAGGTATCTTCCAGCAGTATCACTTGAGAACCAGTACCTAGGCTTAGTGTGTTTACCATCCTGATGCACAACGTCACTTAACATCAGGTGAGGTTGTGGTCAAAGTACTGAGCCCATTCCGGGTAAAAAAAAAATAATAATAATAAGAACTTAACTAACCATTAAATGAGCAAAAACTGTAATATATTGATATGCACATTTAAATGTTACAAGATAACAACCAAGGTACCTCTGTTCTACACAACATACACAAATAAAAATTATTGTCTTATCAAATTAACCACAAAATCATTAACCCGTGCAAAAAGTATATTTCAATTTACGAACGAAAACATCGTCTTTGTCTTTCAATAAAATAAACGGAGAGATACTAATCAGAGATATTATAATAAGCCTTTATGTTGGAAATCAATTTGTTGGAATGAAGGCATGGTTCGTGTCATAAGTGGTCTTTATCTACGATCGGGAGGTGTCGGCGATGTTTCGCGCGTTCGCTGCGGAGGATTGCGGGAATGTGACGTCGCGGCCAGACTTCCCCGAACTGCATCACTGACGATTCACCCTATGTCAATCACTATCGTAGAGCTGTAATCCTCATTATATCGATAAAACCAAGTTTTAAAATGATTATAAATTATTTCCATATACATATATGGCTAATAAGCTCTCCAATAAGCGAGAAATAATTGGTTTCTCGGGATCCGCTGTACCGATCGGGATGAAACTTTGCATATAATAAAAGCTTTATTTTCTAAGATTATCTGGATTTTTACTTTTTTTGAAAATTGCAGCCACACATGGTTATTTAACATTTATGTTTTCATTTAATTATGTACCTAATAACAGAGGGCTAAACATACACTGTTACATTTTTGCAAATGGCCGACAGTTGCTAGGCAACATCAGATGTTAATAAAAACATTATAAGTTATAATATTACATTACAGTAATAATATTATTTCCAATGTATATTTGATTTTAATAAAATCACATTATTAGTTGATTTAAGAAGTGTCGTAGTTCCACATGTAATATAGTAAAATTTTCACATTCTGGGTGTTCTTACTGATGGCCATTGGATAAAAGATTAGTTGTACCAAGAATTGACAACAGAACTGAATAGAGATAGCTGATAGACTACTAACCTATTGGACTTCAGAAGTGTTGGAGATTTTCTTAACAAGGAAAGATATTTTTGCTTGAATCGAGACAAATTTTTACTTCGATCCTTTTATTTATTGTTTCTAGAGTTGTTTTATTTTTTCAAATTTCATTTTGCTAAATTTTCTTTTTATAACATTTTTAAAATTTTCTATGTTATTGCTATTCAAATTTCCTTTGTATTTTATTTAATTACTTTTTTTTAATTTTCGTTATCTTTTTTAATGTACTGTGTGTATTTTGTTTTCTGAATTTTATTTTGTTCTTTAATTTTTTTTTCTGTTTTTATTAAATTGTCTTATGTTTTATTTAGTTTTAAATTTTTGAATGATTGACTCCAATGGCATTGTGCTACATCCTTAATGATTTTTTGTAAAGTGACTACGAGTACATCTGTGTTAGCTACTCAGCAATAGATGACCCAAATTTTTATATTAAGTAATCGGTTGGTTTATGTCTTATTTAAAAATATTTTTATAGCTTTAGCGTTTGAACACAATCTCACCTAAGGGTAAGTGATTATGTGTTCAAGAAAACAAATGCTTGCCGACAATTTTAGTGTAATAGCTAGCTAAGGCCCTAATCCTTTGTTTAGCGTGTGTACCCTACAAAAAAGCCTTTGATTCAATTGAGATCTGGGCTGACCTTGACCTGATAATAGATTTCGAAATTTTCTGAAATATATTAATTCGGAAGTATTTGACTAAATATCTGAATACAAATTCAATTTACTATCATCTGAACTACAAAGCGGTTGCTTTGTAACTGCTAATCAAATTTTTGAGAAATAAATAATATATTTTTTTATTAATGTGTACGTCATGTAATAGTATAACTAGAGTTATGAATGATGGTAATCTCTGTAAATAACATCCTTCTTTATGCATGTAACCAACTTTGTAATCTATGAGTTGTATAGATCCATAAAAAATATGAAAATAAAAATTAATAAAGTTTCTTGTCAGCTCTTGGCTCGGTTGTTTTTCGAACCGGTAGTAACGTTCATGACAGTTAAATTGAAACGCATTAAAAACATGAATAAGTACACGTCCTAAAACACCGAGCTAGGCTGGGTCACCAAGGTTCTAAGATTTTTGTTTGAACTGATTAAATGGTGTAGACCAGAAGAAAGAAACTTGATAGCTTCACCGAATATTAGGAGTGAGCACTTAAGACACTTTATCGGGAGAGTGATTGCTAGAGTTAAGGCACCAGAGTGGTACGGACCTCAGGTGAGACAAATTTCTCTGAATTTATCCTACGGTGGTCAAGAGGAACTACGAATATCACAGTACCAGAACAAAGTATCACGATCACATTAGTGGTGAGTATAGAAGCCTTTCCAGTTGGGAATCAAAACCCGACTTGAGCAGCTGCCGGAGAGGGACCCAACGGCGCCCAGAGCTGGCACCCTTTGAGAGCGTTGGTGCTCCGAGCGATGCATCAATGTAGGAGTCGTGATCGTCGCTTGGCGCCCCCTACAAACCTGTTCCCATGTGCGCTCTGCACACCCTGCACTATAGATAAAGACGGCTCTGGTCAGAGACCAATAGCTTAAAGAAAATATAAAGAACAAACAGACTGCTATTATTAATATATAGTTCGGTTATGTGACCATGTTAATTTCTATATTAAACAGTATACTTTTCACTGAATATACAATCTTAATTGCAGCATATATCAATTTATAAATAATCTAACACTGGACAGCAGCAAGTGGTAAGCGATCAATTATTGACAGGTTACTATTTCAGAGGAATGGATGAAACCTTTCTTTTTCAAGCAAGCGAAACACGTCCACTGTTGATCACAGAACTCCCCCAATAAGGAGCGGAGGGGATCGCCATAATCACCATGCTTGGCAGGCGTGGTGACGATCGCGGTCTCAGTTTTGATACTCAGAGGATGCTGCTGCCCATCCCTTGGTTTATCCCTTAGTCCCCTTTGACGACACCTACGGGAACGATATGAGGTGTTACTATTCGAAGCCGGCATGAAAGGAAAAAAACCTTCTTTATGCCATGAATATCTTTTGCAAAGATATTTGAGCTTTACGCAGTTTACACAGTATATTAGTTAAAAATAAGTAATTTATCGACAATAACGTACTGTAATCAAATTCTTCAACACATCTCCTAAAGAGAATGACGGGCGCAGTGGCGGCCCCTTGTGGTGAGCAATTGATGCATCGTCTGCTCACTCACTGATACATATGAATATTATATAGTAATTCGGTATATTTATGACTAAATATTCTGCTTTTAAAACTATAGAAAAAGACATAAGTTTCTTACAAAAAAAAAGTACTAAAACGAAATATCAATTAATATAAAATTATTATTTCATTGATTAGAAAACAGTTATGATAAATAATCATGTATATTAAATGCATTGTTAATCACCATTCGGATTCTTCATAACTTCACACTAACCACCTTTTAATAAACAACGTTTACAACTGTAAATGTGGCTGAGGTTACAGGTGCTATTATAAAAAAAGTGATGTTTGTAAATAACATACCGAAGTGATTTTATTTAAAAAAATCCTACCAAAAAGGTTTTTTTTTTATATTAAATTTAGTTATAATTTTCGTCAATTTCACCGTTAACTGGTTTTTAATTTATCATCGAAATATTCATCTTGATTTGTTAAGTATTGTTGTTAAAAAATTTCATTGTGGTTGAAAAAAAATCGTCATTCTACATATTCAATATATATTTTTTTTATTATATAACATTTTAATTAACACTACCTTAACTTCATTAAAAATATTAGAAATGTATGATTTCCGTTACAAATTATTCAAATCATTACGTGCCCATTTAAAAAACTCATTTAAATATACACCCCTTATCATGGGTGTAAAGTGAAACATTTACAACCAATATAAACCAAACGATTGATTTAGAACTGTATTGTTAAATAAACGGGGTTTTGTATAACCCAATTTACCCTTACATTATAACTAATCGGATCTCTACTCTATACAAAAATAAATAAAATTGTATTTGTTTTGAATGTAAAATATCATTTTTGTTACTAAATACATAATATGAATACGACACCTACACCAAAAATACAATTTTTAAAGATTTCGTCTGTCTGTCTGTTTGTTCCGAGTAATCTCCAGCACGACTGGACCGATTTTGACAGGATTTTTGTTGTAAATAACTAAAGCTACTCCGCGTAACTTAAGCTACTTTAATTTATTGAAAATAATTAGACTACTTTAATTTTTCGAAAACAATTAGGGTTCCTCGTAAAACAATAAAACTCGATTCAACGCAGAGTTTTACTGGCAAGTGTTATAATTTGTGACAAATAGTTTAACTTTATCTTAGTACCGAAAAAAAAATATAAGGAAAATATTTAAGGTTCCGTATAAAAAAAGTTAAAACGCAGAGAAGAACTTGTAAAACGCGGACGCAGCCGCGGGCACACAGCTACTATGTAATATGATAAAATAAATACGTTTGTATATAATTATAACATAATCAAAATATTCTACAAAATATGCTTTCATTAGACTATTTATTCCGAATCATTAACCAGTTAAGCCATGTGTATGCTGAAATGTTTTAAATGGCGGAACATAATTCGGTAAAAGTTTTTTATTTGTTGCCACGCGACATCGTTTAAACGTCATGCGGTTTTATTGTGGTTTCCAAAAACTTTGCAAAAAATACCCCAAGCATAATAGCGTTTTTAACATCATTTTGTATAAATCTATTAACCTTTTGTTATGATGTCACATAACGCCACCTGAATGTCACATGCTGCGAAATATGAAAGGGAATTATTATATGCTAATAATACACTTTCTTTTCCGTAGCTTTCCATTTAAAATGCTTATAGTATTCGTGATTTGACAGAAACGTCTTGTAAGTCTTTAATATATATTTTTTTTAATATTTAATAAATAATATACGACGTAGTTGTGTACGGTATTCGATTATTATATAGTTTGTTTAGTTATCAAGATGCATTAAAAGTCCACTTTGTGAAGGTTCGCGGTTACATTCGACACGCGATCCGCGCTTCACGGAAACCTCAGGTAGACGCCGCGAAGCAAATTTTTAACTAAGTGTTGGATGACTAAACAAAGGTAAAGAGCCACTAAATATAAACCACACAACAATAACCTAATTTACCAAATAACATACTTTCCGTTTTTAAATCAGAAAAAAAAAATTATTACATATTTAACCATGTTTTAACTCTCAGTGAATTAAATAAATTTGTTTCGTTTGATTACACACACATATTTGCCTCGATGGAATTCGAATGCCTCGAGACAGAGTTATGAGGTTTTTTTTTGTAGTCGTAGCATACGCAAGCGGCGGTAGGTAGGCCAGCAAACCATCGGAAGCTAACTCCGACCGATATTTCATGCGCAAGTTAGTTCAAACAAATCTTACTGAGTCCCTTCTCATCACGTCAAGGCTTTTACATCAGTGATTACGAATTATACAATAAAAAATACGTATAACAATGGTACATTATGAATCATACTTTTTATAACGATTCAGTTATATTATTATTCACGGTAGATAAAAGTAATTATGGTAATTAAAACTCTCACCGAAATAATGCTAAAGTTAAAAATTTTGCGACTATTAAGAAACTACTTAAAATAGATTAAGTGCTTAGAATAGATATTAACATGTTGGTCTACGGAGACACATATACGCGATTCCTTTCGTTACGAACAAAGGAGCTTGTAACAAAATTTGCAACTTTTCAATACACTTTCAATATGGAATGAATTCACCACCAGTCCGTTACTTCCTGTCTATGACATTGGGCCTCTTAAAAAGGCGTGAAAGGCCTCCGTAACAGGTCGGCATGACAGCCCCGACTTCTGTTATTGGTAGTTGTTCTAGAAGTGTACCGCGCTTATTATGTAGTGTCGAGCTTCACATCGTTTAAAAAAAAAGCATTTAGCCATAATAGCTTTTTTCTACTGCTCCGTCAGTTGCACTTTATATTACTCCTTAATTTAGAAAACTATGTTACAATGCGTTCTAGAATGCAGAATCAATGCCTTTTAAATAGCAAAATATAGATTATTCACGTCTACTTGTCATTTCGGTCTGCGTAATAAAGTATGATGTGACATAATTCAGCATTATTATTAGAATATAATAAAATAAACGGCTGGCTACCAGCGATTTCGTTCGAGGTTCGATTTATTCTTTTTGAGAGAGGCCAACACAGTATCATGTTTCCATAAAATCACCGAAGCGACTATTATTTAACGAACGTGCTTTGTTTTAAGTCAACTTATGGATGTGATGCGTTTTGAACCTTCATATTTTCTTATAAAGTCTTGTGTTTCTTCACTGCGTTGATAGTTATAACTTATAGTAATATGTTTGGGAAGATACCCAGTAGCCTAGGTAATCCGATAAGGTGGATATCGCTGTGCCTCCGTTCATTCGGTACGATTAAGACGAAATTGTTTTTTGTTTTAGTATTTTCATTTTTTGAGCATGTATTTTTAATCGTGCCCTTGTGTGATGACTTAACTTCGATGATTGCGGTATTATATACACTTTTCATAAATTAATTAGGACACTTGAATTAAGTTTGCAAAAAATATACGCTTAATAAAATTTTAATTGGTAAATAATTATTTATGGAATAGGTATTTTTTATTAATTAGCAAATTAGTTGTTATTTTTTAGATATTTCATTACCTTTGTTTTGTTGAGTTCCGAAAATAAACAAAATAGCATAATGATAATGAAAACATGAAACAAACATCTTAGACATAGCGATATGATATATACTCGTGTAACAAGTATTTTAATTCTAAATTTTCTAATGATTGAAACCATTAAAATATGTAGAGGATTGAAAAATAAAACTATTAACTGTCATGATTTAAATTTGTTTTTCCTAATCCTTTCAAAAATTTCCACAGATTTAAAAAAAAATAACATTCAATTGATAAGTATAAAAATATAATCCAAGTCATTTTATAAACAACAATTTAAAGGTATTTTCCCCTAAGATTCCTAATTTGCGGTGAAGCGTATATCACACTTGTCAAATTATTTGTGAAAAAAAAATTGAAACGGTCCACCACCATAATAACAAAGGTAAAAGTTTTTTCGAAGAATTCAGTAGCTTTTATAGTTGAACGGTTTTTACTACCACCTATTAATTTGTATGCCATATGACGGGTGCATTTAATATTTACGTATTATATATTTTAAAATTTAAATGATACTTCACAATGTCGTTTATAAGAATGTCAGCCTGTTTGTTGCCCGTTATTTGCACAAGAGTGCAATTTTGTGTAAATTGTACTTTGGATCAACGACTTTACCAAAGTGCAATTGCTACATATATAATTCCATACTTTATTCCAGCTTTGTAAGGGTTGATCGCTATGAAATTCATTTCAGTACAAACTTCTGTTTTAATTTTTTTTTATTTCAAACAATCTTTTTTACTTATCGGTACAAAAAGATCTTTCTTTAGCGGTGTTTTTTTTTTCTTTTTATTATTTTTTTATAACCACTAAAGTGGCATACAGGCATACGATCCACCTGATGGTAAGCTATCACCGTAGGCTATGGAGACCTACAACACCAGATTTATCAAGTTCACGATGCCAGGTACTATTTAAAAGACATCAAAATTACTTTATAAGTTGTAGTTACTTTATATAAAATCATAGATAAATGAACGTACTTAAGTAAAAAAAACATACAAAAAACGTGTCCAATCAGCCCGCCATTATTATCACCAACGCTTTTATTTGTATAAAGAATGCGTGCAATTACAACTTACCTACCATAGTTGTTCATTTGAAAAGACAATTGATCGCATCGATTTTCTCATAGAAAATAGACCAATGTAATAATATTGGGCTCCCACCTACTGCGTTCCCACTGCACGTCAGTCGCTCACGTAACCAAATACAGGATGATAATATGTATTATAGGACGCCTTATCGAAGCGTTTATTTTAATTCGATCTGTCAGGGAAGGGACAAAAAAAATGTTTGATTCAGGTCGGAGCTCGCTACTGGGTGCATCGAGCGTTGCGCGGCGCCTCGATCATCGTTCATACGTAGATACCTAGATATTATAATTCCAGGACTCCCTTTGATATACCGCATCTATAATAATTATTATTTTATAAGAATAGCAATTCTGTTACCATAATGGTTATTTAAAACTCTGCATTTATTTTTTATGCACAATAGCGTGACCTTTAAATGTGTGAAAGATTGTAATTACTTTAAAATATCTTTTAAAAAATGTTACGGCAATTGTTATTATACAAAAAATTGTAAAATAGACTCAAAGTCTATTCTAATTTATCTTTTTATATATATATTTTTTAGTATCTACAAAAATAAGTAAGTACCTAAGTATAAAGAAAGTGAACCTCTCGTTTTTAATTACAATAGGTAACTTAAAATACGGTTATTACATAATTATTGTTCTTACATAATAGTCTATTAAGATGTTATAACTTAAAGCTCAAACGGCTAACTTTGTTGTAAATGTTCGTGTAACCAGCACCCGGGAACCATACAGAATCAAGTTTCGCGGTATCGTTGAGGCGTGCGCGGCCGCGCAATTTCTTTGCCACAACGCTGCCTGCGCCGCTCTTAACGCAAATCATTATTAGAGGTGTAAAAAACTCCGAACCGTGACTAACAGAGATGGCAGTATATCTTTTACTAACTAATGAGAACTACTACAAAACACACATTTTTAATAAAAAGATTAAAGTGCTATAATCGTTATTATTTTTCTTCAATAAATTGTGAGGTTGACATTGACCATGAAATCCCAGTAAATAACATATTTTGAACACCTTAAATTTCATCAGTTTCTAAATGCTACCAAACCCCCAATTGTCGGAAAAGCAAGGATGCTATTACATTTGTTTGCATTTCATTGATACTACTCTGCAACCAGTTGTGTGGCCACGGCTTCGCACGTTTTACACGGAACCGTAATTATTTTTGGTACTAAATGAAAGCAAAGATATTACTCACAAATTCATACACTTCCCAGTAAAATTGACCATTGTTTTTTTTCATAGTTTTGTTTTGATATTTTTTAGGCGGAACCTTATTTTCCTAAAATTATATTTGGTACCAACTAGTAGAACACAAAAATATTATTCACAAATTAAAATACCTGCTAGTAGAATGGTGTATTTAATTATATTTGGTTCACAATTTCATGTTTTAGTTTTTTATGTGGAACCATAATTGTTTTCGAAAACAGAATAACTTCAGCTATGTACCGTAAAAAAGTCCGGTCAAAATCGGTCCCGCCGTTCCTGAGATTAGCGGAAACAAACAGACAGACAGACAATTCTTTTTTAAATTGTGCTTTGGTATAGGTACATTTGGTACCTATGGTACATATGTATATACGTATAGTATGGAGTTAGTAAAAAGTTGTTATTCACAAACAGACACATTTTATACATACACATACAGCCATTTCTATTGATAACAATCTGTCGTGTTGATTACCTGACAAATATTCAAACGTCACAGTGCGGTAATAACTTAAGTTTATTCGAGTTCAAAAAAAAATATTCAACATTAAATACACTGACAAAAGTCTAAAGTAGTGATGCGACTCCAGCCGTTTTTTACTCGAATGAATTTGTTAACCTCGTATTCGAGTAAAATCAAATTTGACTCGAGTTCGTTTGCACTCGAGTTACCAAGTCAACACGGCGCACCGAGAAGATTCGGTAAGCGCTACGCTAGATATCACTACGTTACTAGTTCACTTCACAAGTTCAAACTTGCATCTTGAATGTGTAAACAAACAGTAGTTGAATTCACGTGCATCGTTTTATAACAAAAATGGATAAGGAAAAAATAATGTTTTTATTAGGAATATTTAGTTATAAGTTATAAACAAAAGCCTGATTTACTCTGATTATTATCTAATTATTGATTCTTGATTATGAAAAGCTAAACTTAATTTTGAAATAAAAAATCATTTTGAAGAATACAAACGAGTAACTTCTTATTTGCAATTTTAATTAATTTTTACATGGCAATATAGTTTCTTAGTCATAAGAAGTCCTTTTATTTTACTTTGTTGATTAATGACATAAATAAGGTAAATAATAATTTGTATTAATTTCATATTATCAAATATTACTAATTTAATAAAGGTATTTAAAAATTATTAATCTAAACTAATCGAAACTCAGCTTGAGTGATATATTCTTACACGAGTTGTAAGGAGTGAAAGTAGTTTAGTGGAGTAACTCAAAAACTCGAGTACAAGTCGAGTGATGTAATAAAATTACTCGAGTAGCTCGAGACACAAAATCGTACTCGAGTCGCATCTCTAGTCTAAAGGTAAGTAACATTAACATGATTAAATTAGTTACGTAAGAGGTAGCGTTTGCTTAATTTGTATTATAGTCTAATAATGTATTAATATCTATTATTCAATAGTTTAATTGAAATCGAACAAGAAATGTGTTGACGTGTTTTTTTTCTTTTGTAGTTAGTTATAGGGGCTGTTCAAGTATTCGAAAGGGTAACGGGGTGGTCTATATTTTGTTTATGTTTTATGGCTCGTAATGGTGATTACATAAGCATATTTACTTTTATAATGACTTGAGCAGATTTTGTAAATATTATGCCAATTCTTTCCTTACTGGAGGGGGGGGGGGGGTGTCATCAAAATACCAGAAAATGCTTACCTTACGTTGAGCAGCCCTCTACAGCTTTTTGAGACTCAAGACTCAGTGCTTTGATCACAATCTAACCAGTCCAGAATGGTAAACAAACTAAGCCTAGAGATTCTGGTCCTCATGTAATACTCCCGACACACACCTATTGGTATTTAGCATCAGTTTTCAAAACTTAAAGGTTCTTGCTACCCAAGCGAGCATTGATAGAAAATGAAAATGATAGAATATATCTTTCATGCGTTTAAATATTATAGATTGCCAGATTTATTTTAACGAAATCCTACATTTAATAAATAAATATTATTCAATGTTGTCATATGATGGGCCTATTGTTCCTATTTTTCTAAGTATTACAAAAAAGTTAAAATCCAGAAATAAAATGCAAGAGGAACTAAACAATTTACAATAGCACTTGTTTCAACAATTGCTAACGCTGACTAGTAAAGCTCGCATCAATTTTATTAATTGCCTCTAACTCTATAAGTAGATATTGTGTTGTATTAAATTTCGTTATGTACTTATTTGATTCGAAGCGTTGATGGCGCAGTTAACAGTGCGGTTGGTGCGAGCCCTACTATCCTTCTCTAGGTTTTAGGTGAAGGTAAATATCCTGAGGAAACCATAGCATGGTGGTAAGGCGATTTCTAATAATATCCGTAACTATCACCCTCAAGTTTGAAAACCTGTCGTCAAATATCAGTGATTGTGTTCCGGCAGCATCAATTGAGAACCAATAACTCTAGGCTTAGTAAGTTTACACTGTCACTTAACATCAGGTGAGATTGTATTCAAAGCACTAAGCCTATACGGTGTAAATAATTTCAAAGCGAATTCTCAAATATCCATCGGTCGGACAATAGCACACTATGAAACACAAAACAAAGCACTACCTACCTACATGCTGCTTCAGTAGATAACAATAAAACGCCCGTAGCTACCCATTATTAACTGATACTCGTATGTAATTTATTAAATTGTCAAAAATTATATTCCGGTAGTCGTTTGGTCGATTATAATATTTTTTGTTTGTTACACCCCCAAAACATAAACCGAAAAAAAAAACAGTAACGTCAGAAGCACGCGACACGCGATCCGTAGTGCGTCTTTACCGACAAAAAATCATACATCGATAATAATATTATAATCTCTGCGTTTCTGTATACTATTAAACGGCTATAAATTATCTGAATATTATGTTAACTATTTAATTGGGAATCTATACTTATAATAAAAGGCTGAAGAGACGAAATCTGTACATTGAAGATATTTAAGAAAAAATACTATGCGGGTTTCAAAGTCGACTACAGAACACATTTCGATAGTTTATTCTGTTTATTAATTTACTCGTCAATAACGCGAAAACTACTGAACCGATTTTGATTAAATTTGGTATGGTAATAGTTATACTCTATAGTAACATCTTTTTATATGTATTTATATAATGATTAGCATGTATTTAGATTTAATAAAAAATATATATTTTTCATTAATTAATTACAATAGACGTAATTGAAGCCGGGAAAGGACGGGGCGGGACATAGACAGATATAAAAATATATTTATATAGATAGATTGCATCTAGAAGGAGAATATAGTCTATCTATTACAATATAATTGTCTGATTTCCACGCGAGCGAAGTCGCGGCCACAGCTGGTATGATATATTTGTAAAGTTTGAAGTCCTTTGTCCAGTATAAAAACGTTTCACGGTAATTGGTACTTTGATGACTGTGAATATGGTCAGTTAACATAATTAGACACTAAAGTGGTTAGTCGGTTACATTTAGCAATTATCTGTCCCTAATAATACCTCAGTCTTATTGTCGGTGTATAGATATTTCATATAAAAAATTAACGTCAAAAAATCTCTTATATTTTTTTCGTATGGGTTAATTCAAGACTCAAATAGTTTTGAAATTCCTCATCACCACTACATTATATTTGAGTAAATGAAGATACTTCATTTTTTAATATACTCTTATAAATGTGTAATCATTGTAATGGTCGCTATAAATATAAATCACATGATCCTTATAATTTTAGTTTTTCATAATAACCCAGTTTAATAAAACGTATATTATTCTGTCATCGTTTTTTTTGTTTCATACAACTGGCTACAAATTCTAATCTTAATTTTCTAACGCTCTTTTAATAGATTACTACAATATGGAACGACTAAGTTATAAAGGTTTCGCGTGTTGATAAATCTTCATACAAAAAAGCTTAAAAAAAACGAGCTGTATTGCAAAAAAAAATTGTGATTTTTGTGTTACACATTGGACCATTTACAAAATTTCAGGTGAACAGAAATAAATTCAAACTTTCGATAATATTTTACTACTACTTTTATTTTTCAAAAATAATTAGGGGTCCGTATACAAAAAATTAAAACCCATGAAATTGTGAATACAATCTGATTCAATAAATAGCATCATTAAAACATTATTTTCCAATGATTATTTAAAAACTTTCTTACGCAGTGAAAGATATATGAAATGCGGGTGGAGCCGTGGGCACGCAGCTAGCCTAATAATATAATAAGTAAAACTGCATTATTCATACTAGTAGCGCCATCTCATAGAAACTATTATAAATTTTAGAAGTGCCATCTAGACTGTTTTGTTGTTACTACTGCCTTAACTTTATACTCTCGTGAGAACTCGAACCTTACTGGGTATCACCGTATATGTCGTAGGTTTAGTAACCACCATATTAACAAAGAACAGAAAAATACCAGAGATGGCGTTACTGTTGTAATTACTAGCAAATAAATAACAAAAATTACCACGAAAAATGTAAAGAGTAAAAAGATAAATAGTATCAATGGCGGATCCACATATTATGGTCATTAGTCAGTAATATCTAAATCGTTTTGTTAGAAAGGCTGTAGGTGCCAATGGTTCCAGAGGAACGTGAATCTCCATAGAGATCTGGACCTACCCTCGATCGAATCCGTTCTCAAGTCTCTAACTAAGAGTTATTTCTATCGAGCGGAAACACATCCAAACCCTCTAATGGTAACCGCCGAACCCACGAAGACCAGAACGCTCCGCGAAAGAGACGACGTTCACGTCGTATATATTATTATCGTAATATATTAACAGATCCAGAAGACAAAATAACGCTCGCAAACAGAATTTTTCCTCCTCAACCGACACATCGAGAGTACTCGCGCCCAAGCCCGTGTAACCACCGTTCCCGCCGCCGGGGACGGGCGCGTAATTACGCTCCCGCAGACACTGGGGGTGTCCCCCCTCCGTCAAGTGCACAAGACGTGATTCGCCCCCCATCTAGGAAAGCTCTTGTAGCCGCTGTCAGCGCGATACAATTACACCCCATGTACTAGCAAACACACGTATCATAATGCACACACATGCTTGTACACTACACGCAAGGTACATAGGTTCTGTAAGGGACCTTCATTACTTTACAGGTTTATTAACCGGTCGGTTAGCTTGGGCAAATTCTGCGAAATTTTTATCACGAGTAGGTAGCAGCTCAAGCCGAGGTTCGTGTCATTGTGGTGCCCTTGTGCTGGTTACCATTCCTAGGCTGAGCCCCTTAAGCACTCGCTTCAAAGTGCGGTGAAGCTGTTAGGGCACTTCTTAGGTAAAAAAAAACTTTTTATCAGTTATTAAATTATTAATATATAAATATTTATATGTAGGTAAATAAATTTTACTTGGTAATGTTAGTCTGTAACTCCTTCTGTTTTTTGAAGATTTGAAATTTTGAAGGTCACATGACTACTAAGCGAAGGTACTAGATGAAGGACACATGATCGCATTCGAACTGTTAGTTTGTTAAATTAAGTATATTATGTTTGTGATTTGGAACAGAACCTAACCTAACCATGGCAATAATCTTATCTGAAGAGTCCTGAAGGCTAGATCTAGGCCTGAATGTTATTTGATAAAAGAACGAGACATAATCTGTCGAGTAAATGATGAATTGAAAGTAAGTACTTTTCTCGATTTTCAGGTATATCTACATTTTTAGTGTGGCTCAATTTTTGATAAGTTAAAAACAAAACATTATTCTCAGTTTTTAAGAAAGACTATTTGTTATATTTATTGTCTAGCATAAAATACATTAGAAAACTAACGAAAATTTCAAAATAGCCAACATATTAATCTGTTCGCAGTTATAAATAATGAATTATGATTGCATGACTCTAATAAAATTAATAACTATGCAGTTGAAACACAATACTACGAAATTATTTACGACATGATTGGTTTTAGTGTAATTAAAAAAGTTTTTTCTTCAAATTTTCAATCATGATTTAAGTCAAATATGAACTAGTTTTACTTGTTGCTGTTTGGTTAAAAATTGTGATTCCAAAATCGTCATTCTGGTCCCAATTTTTAGGTATTTGAGAAAGACGCAACATTTCATTATTTTCCATTCCTTTTTCAATACATCTCTATCAGCCATAATGCTTTCTATTACTCCTCTTGCTTTCAAATCTTCCGTCACACACGCCATCCATCAATCTTCATAGTCATCACATTTTTTGTGTGATACGTTTCGTTTCTTATCAAAACATGTCCATACAGGCAAACCATTCTATTTTAGTTTTTCTATCACTGGTGTCTGCAACATTCCTAACCTACTTGTTGTAAAAGCAATCTAGTAAATTATAAATACCGGTATAAAAAGACGCACAAAACTAATCCCATATTCTAAAATAACTTTATAATGATCTGTTATTATAACGACCATAAATACTTAAATTACTACAATGAGTAGATACTAATTTGACAGGCCATCTACCTCACTTTACAAAAATAACAGTGCTAGAAGTGTAGATTAGTGAACCAAAAACTTAGGGATACAAGCATTAACAATACCCAACGATTTTAAAGACGTGTTGTCAGACTGTTTCTCTTAATTTTTCATCAATTCTTATATTATTATCAGGATGGTATACCTCGTACAAACTAATATCACCTTAATACTTCAATAAATATGGAAGCTTTATTAAAACTAGCTGTAAGCTCGTGGCTCCGCCCGTGTTTCATATATTCTTCATTCCGTTAGTTGTTAAATAATCGTTGAAAAATTTTTGATAATTTTGATATTGCTGTCCATTTAATTGTATGTAGTTAACAATTTCATGAGTTATTATTTTATACGGAACCATAATTACCTACGCGGAGTAACATTTAAACTAGATTTTACACACTTCTCTGTGCTTCCGCTAACTTTGGTTGTAATTATGATTTGTATAGTTTTGTTTAAAAATAATATTCAATTTATTATTTATGTCAATTAAATTTATTAGAATAAAAAACGTTCATAAAATAAGTGGTCTTACACGTTTAATACAATGGTAAAAAAAATTAATACTCATGAAATCTATCTACACTTATAATAAAACTACATTATTATATTACGCAGTGAAGAGTTGCACGGAATAGAAAATATATTGCGTGGACAGAGCCGCGGGAACACAGTTATATATATTATACAGCTACGTTAATAATTCCCTATTAAAGAGAACGCCAAAAAAATTCTAAATATACATAACGTCACGCTTCTCTCTCATAATGTTAGGCAGATACCAAATCCTTCCACTTACTACGATCCTGACACAATTCTTATGCTTCGTTTACTTTTATAAACACTTTCATACGTGCTCTTCGGTTACGGGTACTTTTAACCTGGCCTTTCTCCAGAACGTCCCCGATCTAGTCGAGATACGTTCACCTAAGACAGGGGTGGCGAGCCTTTAGGTATCAAAGCGCTATTTTTTCTAAACAAATGTTTAATGAGGCTGGAGACGTACTGTCAAATAATTTTGACTTAGTGATTATTGGGAATCAACTACAACTCTTCATCTACTATAAAAAAAAAGTAATACATTTTGCAATGTTTAACAATATTTCAACTATACGCGTATTTCAAATTAAAGTATGTAACATTAGTGTGACTTTTTTGTTGCAGTTTAGATAACAAATAACTTATATTAGGATTGTAAGATGTTACTTTTAGTAGCATGCATGCTGAACTGGAACCAATAAAAAAATTCCTTGATTGTTTTTTTTTACCCGGTATAAGTTAATTTACTAACTTTTTCTTCATGTACCTATATCTAAATCGGAGCATGCCCTAAATATTGTGCCAAGTGCCCTCAATGGCACGCGTGTCATTGGTTCATTATCCCTAGCCTAGGACGACCCTTACCAGCTTGCTCAACCACACTTCCTTGTAAATTTGTTTCGTCATTCTTCTTTCCCATCCTTTCATGCCCCACGTTGGACGCCAAATTACATCCTCTACCACACCACAACGTTCCCTTATCACACTATTCCTTACTCTATCTATCATTCTCATCCCACCTATACTTCTTAGACTAATGCATTAATTTCTAAATATTAGTAGATGCATGCACATTCTAATTTAATTTTCTCTATTAATACATAAAAATTAAATGTTTCGTACAACGGAGAGTTAAATTATACTTACACCGTGAAAAACCTCACCCATAATTTTTAATTCATCAGCTGAGTGTTCTCGGTAATAGCTTTCTTGACCTTTTCCACCCTTCGTAAGGGAAATGCGGATATCTACAGCAGATAGTTAAAAATGTATGATCCGATACCATGTCCGATGTGGAAAGGTAAAACTTAATAAGTTACATTAATGATATTTAACTACTTATATATATATCTCTAAGTAAATTGTATTTATGTACAGAAATATTGTCAACACTCGTTTTAAATTGGGGTCATTCCACTTCAAATTGGCCAATAGTTGGAATCAACCCCTTTCGATTTGGACAAATTTTGGTCAGAAGTTTTTTCTTCTATTATATAACGAAGTTCTGCCAATGGAAAAAAAAATAATATTTCTTTTTTTCAAAAGTTATCCAAAATTGAAAATATCGATATTTTTCAAGTTTATCAATCTTATTTTTTTAATATCTCAACAACTATTATAAATACAGAATTGAACTACATTTTATTTTAAAGAACATACTTAGGGTTATAAATTTCGATTTTATAACCCTATTCAATTATAAATATTCAATTTTGAGTATTTAAAAATCGTCTAAATTGATGATGAACATAAATTATTTGGCTCAATTTTTTTTGTTAAATACCTTGGACTATTCTTAAAAGATCCTGATATATTTGGAACCATATTTAATTTTTTTTTATTAAGTATTAACTTTTATTGCAAAATACTTTCTTTCCTCTTTTCCATTTTAATGGCAAGTAAAGACAAGCAATTATGTAATTTTGCAATTTGACTAGCAAAACTTTTAATTATTGATATAATAATGTAACAAAAAAGCATCGCCAACATTTGTATTTTCATTTATTTGATAAAAGTTTTCATGCGTAATCTTTATTTATATTTGGTTATGTAAGTCGGGGATTTTTTAACCCTTTTTGTGTTATTGGTATCTCATTTCTTCTTCTCAATCTGAACGGCATAGGTACTTGCGAAAAGTAACATCTATTTCATGATTTCTGAAATGGTGATCTATATGGTAGTAAAACCCGTGTATTAACTTTAATAAAAATAACATAACATAAGCTCACGCCTGTTATCCCCGAAAGGTTAGGCAGAGGTGAAATAGCGAAGTACACCACCCCACATTTCGCCGAGCTTAGTTCCGTCCCAGATGTGACAGGGGGTGAGCCTGTCGCCATATCGGGCACAAATTCCAGACTCCGGGATGATATTGAGTAGAAAAACCCAATATCACTTGACCCGACACGGGAATCGAACCCGAGACCTCAGAACGACAGTCGTACCGTAATGCAACTAAGCCACCGAGGCAGAATAAATATCTTTAGATAATAGTGGAACACACCGAATACTTTTATTATAATGTATGTTCATAGAACATTATCAATTAGTTATGCTTGCGACTTATTCAGTATTCCTCGAAAAGATATGTCATCTTCTGTACACTAAGAAACTACGAATGAACAAATGTGTGCGAATTAAAAATATTCATTACGAGTATTCATATGCGACATTATTTCAATAAATATTTCAAGGTGCTTAATAATTCTGTAATAAGGACTTCCGAACAAAGTTACTTAGGTATTTATTTTCTATTTCAAAGAGTTAAATCTCTGTGAACTTTTACGATCAAAAGATTCGTGCTGTTCAACTTTTCAATGCCTTGTGTATTTAAGAGATATTTCTCTTCAATGGTAACTCGTTTAAACTCGTATGAGTTTGAAATAGTATAATAATGAGTTCTGTTTTGTTGTGAAGTATGATATGAAATTTACTCATAGCATTAATACAATTTGTAGCATTTGTCTGTCATAACTGAAACTTTTGATATATGTTACTAAAAAAACTATTGGCTATTTTAGGCTATTATATTTAAATACCTTACCGATAATTGGACGCCTCAACGCAATACAGTATCAACCCGTAAAGACACAAGAAACGAAATATTGGGTTCAAGCGCGAGATCACATAATAACGTACATTTTATAAAACAGTGTTATGTGACATAATGTAAAATTAGTATTCAAATCATCATAATCTCCTTGCCCTTATCTCAGTTTTATATGGGGTCGGCCCAACATATCTTCCTCTTCAAATCCATGTTGTTTTAAGTTTTGGCTATTTATTTTACGACCGGCAGCCTGCCTGACGTCAACCCTCCTTGGTCACGCTGTTTTTGATGGTTAACCGCCACCTACAGTCCGAGCGTATGCCATGTTTTCCTTTCTTACGCTTCTTACGACACCACACAGGATAGGAAAGGGTGGCGGTAGTATAGGGGTGGGTGGTAGTATTCTAGAGCCGCCACACACACGAAAATAGTGTATTACTATTCAAATAAAAACCAAAAAAAACGAAACCAAAATATTTCGCACTCGCATGTTACATACCTTAGCGTATTTAATTCACTCTATCTATCAATGTTTTAAACAAAATGATCATAATCACAATTCTGTTCTAAATATTTAATCGCCATTTTCTCAAAATGGTTTTGGTTGGGACTACGAGTACAATGCTTTTTTAATTGAACTATTTTTCATTATAATCATAAACCAAGGTAATAAATAAAACAATATTTCAAGTAATATCACAATTTAATGGACATTTATTTAAAACATACAGAATTATAGCAGTAAGATTAATAAATATTATATTTTCAAAAAGTCAATAATATTTTACAATGATTAAAAATTTGAAATTACCTAGATTTTGTAAATTCATATAGCGCGATTAAATATGTTTTTTTTAATACCAATAGAAGAGTGAATAATTATTATCTAAAAATACAAATATGAAGATATATTTAAAAATGTCATTTCTAGGATCTCGACGTAAAAGGTAAAAAGTGGCTTTCATTTAGAATATTAAATGATAACAATAACATGATCCAAGTAAAATTTAAATTATGAACAACAGCGTCAAAAATAAACCAAAGTCCTTTAGAAATCAAGCACCAATATTTATAGATATATTTACATGTTTAACTGTAAGAAAAATAATTAAAAAATCGAGTGTGAGTTTACACGCGGTAGAAGTAAAACTTCGTTTTAGTGACATCTGTTTGTTATTGATGGAACTGAAATTCGTTACAAATTTTTGTTTCATAAAATACAATACAAACCGTCCCATAGGAAATTTCATTTAAAAAGTAAATATGAACTTTTACGTAGACATTTAAACACCATATTTTAATAACACACGTTTTTTCCAATTCACACTTAGTTATAATATCTCAATTCAATAAACACAATTTAAAAGGCAATGTAAGAAAGATTTAACGCTAAATATGTAGTTGCAATGCGTCATTATTGATTAAGATAGATTGGAATGCTTAATAATTGAATATAGAGATATGTATATGAAATCATTCTACTACATTTAAACTAGAAACGCAAATATTACATGTCATGTAATTACTTTATATTAATATTCATTATTAGTTTCAGAAACGTAATATTAATTGATAAAGATATTAAATTTCTATACCTATAAGTGTAAATACGTATTTAATAATTTTCAATATCGACATATTTGGCCTTCGATTACACTCGAATTAACCAATGAATGTTAAGAAAATATTACTTAGAGCATAATTATACATTACAATAAAGTGGATAGATTTGGCGGTTAAAATGCCTCTGAATCACTGGTATCTTTGTTCCCATATTTAATTGAATATTCAACTCGTCCCGCTAGAAATATATTTGTGTAGATTTATTTAATTTGGACAATTATAAAACTTTATTTAATTTTAATTTTCTTTTCAATTGGCACGAATTTTATTAACCAATTCAAACGACAACAAATGAATAATACTTTATACGGATTACGTTACGTACATAAAATAATACTCTATAATATTGTAGATTATGTCATTAAATAGATGTTTTCATAATATATTTATCTACTATAATTTTTTTTAAATTCATTATTGCAAAAAGTACTGCTTCTATTATCAGAATATGTGAATACTATATTTTGGGCATACAATTAAAGATATAAGAATAAAATTACATTTTTGTTTCAATTAAAAAAAAAAACAAAAGACAAAATTCCGTCACACGTTTAGATTTTTTTTTAATATAATTTTTATAGTAATTTATCAATATACAGCTTTAAAAATGTATATCGATATAGTAAATTAGAAGATAGCATCTTTTAATTCTAAGAGTGATTGAATATAGAAATTTAAATATCGCTTTCCAAGAGGCCGGGGCGTTTCGGCGCATCGTCACAATCTATTAATTGTATGTCGTCTAACTCTTTAGACGCGCTCTGGACCGATTCAACGATTAAACATTTTTTTCCATTTCTGTTCATATTCTTCATTGTTTTATTATTATCAGGGTCATCGACTCTGAGAATTTCAATTTCAACACCGGTTTCATCTTTATCGACCGCCGTCTTGTTCGGGCAGCGGTCTGACTCCTGTCAAGTGGCTTGTATATTAGCGTATTCATTTTCCTCATCGTGCAAACTCTTTTCAGCGAGACGAAAGCTTTCGAGGAACTCGTTTAGATCGACGAGACCGTCTTTATTGATGTCCATGAGTCGGCAAATGTCGACTAGCTGCTCCTGAGTCATTGGGTTTGGCATATATCTACCTATCAATTGACAGGCCTCCGAGAATTCTTCCAATGTTATATATCCTGGTAATGTTACATGAAACAAATTAAATACAATAAAAAAAAACTTAGCAGCCACGGAGACTGCCGAGAGAAGTGAAAACTCGACTCGAACTTTAACTACTGTTTAAATTTCATAATTTGTCAACTGAAATTAAAAACAACCTAACATTTAATATATACCATATGTGTTCGGTTATTACATCCATTGGCTAAAACAAACGACAAGCTGCGTAAGTATAAATTTTATTATTTATGTCTGACCGCTAGCACTTAACGCCATTTTATTTTAGCACACTACAACATGTTGTCGACTGACGTCATAGCATTGGGAACGCAAATCTATAAGTTTTTTTCCAACAGAAAATCGGTCAACGCCGCTAAAAAAATTTCACTTCAATGAAACTGTATAAATGTATGCATTTTCAAACGTACCTGAATTATCCTTGTCTAGAATTTTGAAAATAGCTTCTAGACTTCTCTTGTTTTTGTACAATGTTTCAACGACCGTTGTAGTGTCAGACTTTCTGGTTACTCTCTGTAATGGCAAACAGGATTATATTAAATTTATAACAAACAAATCTATCAGTTATACTCAATTGTAAGATCGGTAACATTTTAAATTAATTCAGAACACAATTTACGGAAAAGATGTAAAGGTTTTGTAATTTTATTCCTTCCAATCAGTTTTTCAAGAGATTTCAATTTATTGGGTATAATACTGAAAGTATTTATTATATTTTTGGCCTCAATGTGTATCGTGTCCACTATATCTATTAAAACTCAGAAAAAACAATACGTTGAAAAATGGCAAATAAAGTCAACGTACATTGGCAGTCAGCTCAAAAGTGTCCATGTATCGCACTTTTCTAGTGTCAGGGTCTGTACGGACGAGCTTATCTTTCAGCATCCTCCAGGGTAAGCCCAAATGCGTGGTATCCTCCATCGCTTGACACCAGTCCCCGATTGATATATATCCTGGATGAATAAAAGTATTCATTATTTTACACTATCTCAGTGCTTTGACTTGTGGTCAACCTCACCTGATGTTAAATGACAATATGGTAGAGAATGATAAACAAACTAAGCCTACAGATAATGGTTCTCAAGCGTTGCTGTTGAAACACACCTATTAGTATTTGATGACAAGTATTCAAACCTGAGGGTGGCAGCTACCCAGGCCTGCATTATTGGAAAATGCTCATTTATATCTCATAATAGGTTTTTTCGATTTAAATGCTTAGCGTATGTCAGAGCACGGTTTACCATTTACTCTGCTCGTTTTTTGCAGTTCCATGAATGACATCTATATTCTAATTTCGAAAAGCCATTATTCGAAAATTGGTACACTATGCTATGGTTTCCTCACAATGTTTTACCTTCACCAAAAGCTCAGTCTGAATTTGAGTTGGATATGTGTGTTCGGGCCCACGTCCATTGAAACAGACCGACCGCACTACCAACTGCGACATCATCGCTTCACTATTATTAAAACAAAATTATTTAATGGCGCGGTCTTTGTCAGTTAAACTGATTCGTTACCATGACAGCCAACGACATTTGATATTTCACATATGCCGTGCGTCCCTCGACGGTCAACTTTTACTTTTGCTTTAAATAGTTCCTATAACGAGAAAGTGGCAGCCCTGGCCCGGAAGGTAATCATAATAACAGTTATTTCCGAGGGATCGCGACTCCATCATCAGTTATCACTGTCACGCTATTCCCTCAACTTTTGCTTCGAAAACACGATATTATTAGAGGGGCAATGACTGAAAAACGACTTCACGATTTCAAAGTACGACAAAGAATAATATTACAAACTTTATTGATCTCATATTATGGTTCCAAATTTAATTAACTTCTCTGACACTAACGGATTCTTTAAAAATCATACCTGAATATTGATGTCATTAGCACAGTAATCAATATGGCCAATCAACCTTAAATTATACGACTAAGTAAGGTATTAAAAGTAGTCATTGTATATTTTTTTTTTTTTAATTTTTAACTTCATTAGTAGATTTGACAAATATAGACAAACTGTCTTAAAATTTTGATAAAATAAGAATAAAACTTAATAAAATCGCAAAAAATAGTTCATTAATAAAATCAGAAAGAAAAAACTATAATTAACTTATTAGCAATTAATTATTTAAATATTTGACACTGATGTTTTTTCTACTTTAATCAAGTGACGTATGAGAATCAAAATTATACAAGATCATAGACTTTAATAACTATTCAAGTATGTGTAGGTTTTGATACACAGTTAGTGTATTTCCATAGAAATATCAATCTCGTTACACGTATCGAACACGGCCTTGAAACGTCACAATGTCAAATAATATTAAGGTAGAACAGGAGAAGTAATGGCGTCGTTAGTAGTTACAAGGCCGGAGACAATGTCAACCCTTTTCACACCTCCGTATCAGATATAGAGCATAGCGATGTTCTATTTCATTAAATTGGCCACTTGTTACGCAACAGTTTTTTGTGTTTAATTATTTTTAGAAAAGTCATATCCAAGCACTGTAACACGAAAAAGTGCTTTCTTTTCAAACAAATATAAAACCTGACTGCAGCTCGTCCAGCTGTTCTGAATCCTAATGAAATTGTAAATCCTCTCAGTTCAACATTCTTTAAACAAAAATAGTAGTAATAGAGACTAAAACAATAGAAGTAAAAACTTGTAAAGAAACTTATTTTTAATAGTGAAATTTTAATACACCGACAACAGTTCTTAATCTGATTATTTATGATTACTCATGACCTTATTTAGACAACTAATGGAATAATTTAGTAGTAATTTTTTCTACTCCAGCTTTTATTATAAAATATTTGAAATGTAGTAAGTAACACAAAAGAGTCCAATTTAACGCCATCTTTTATTTGACAGACTGTAGCATATCGATGAAAGCTAATGTCATGGTTGACGCGAATCTATAATTTTTTCCCTACCGGAAATCGCTCATTGCGGCTAAAGAAGTTTTCACTTCAAAAAACCAGCAGTACAAATCTAATCGTAACATCGAAGTGACAATCATAAAACGATACATATATGAAAGAGCTTATTCGTAAGTACAAAATTGTTAAGTACGTGTGTAAATGGGATGCTGTGTTATTTGGGTGATGATAACAAAATCTTTTCTCCCAAATTACACGGCATGTTCGTAACACACTCTTGGTAGTAGTTATATACCTATATGTTTATGTCTATTGTACACGCATTCACCAAAGATACATTTCTCACTGCGAAGATACCTTTTCTAATGTAATACATTTTTCCTTATAGGACTTGGAAATATTTTCCCTTTATTCATTAATTTCAACATCAACCCGAAGCGAACAAAAAAGCTTTCAAACCAGTCACGCTTATTTTATCTAAAATGAATGGAAATGAATTTGAAATACAAATATAAAAGTTACAAACCGCTTTGATCCAGGTCCATGCTGCGGAACGTTGCTTCCAAAGGCCTACGCGCCATTATTATTTGGTTGTGCAGCTCCCTCATAGCCGAAGATTCGACGAGACCGACTCGTTGGCGGAACGTAAGCCGACGGGTGCGCGAAACAGCGGCGGTGTATTGGACAAACTGACGTTCGAGAGAGTTGCCGCAAAGTTTTAAATAGGCCCCTTTGTTTGATCCAAGCTCATAGTAGTTCGAAGCCGAAAATATAGTGATTACCTACAAATAAATATAAGTATATATTTTAAGAATCAAGCCATTTGCCGGATTTCAAAGTAAGCATTAGAGTTTCGGCTCGATTATCCTGACAATTTTAAATAGATATACATATTGCGTTTGACGGATTATTTGCATAATCGAAAAAAAAAAATACAGATCAGTTTTTTTCACTGTCACTGACATTGACAATTTAGAGAAAAAAGGATTGACATTTCAAAAAAACAGATTGCGATCGTATATTGACAACGGTAGTACATTCGTTGTCTAGAAAACTTGACATATTCTTGGGGTTTAAATCTAAACATAAATTATGTTTAAAGGGTAAAATTGTCTATTAACTTACCTATTTATAATAATAATGTAAAAACAGGCTGTGTTTTACTTTTTCTACATATTTTTTACATCTACATATACTATACATCCTTTTCCATGTCACATAAGACATTTTAAATTAGATTCCATTTTTTTAAAGATAATACACATAATATACAATAATATATTATTGCTGTCACTAGTAAGAATGTAATAAAATTAAGAGTCAAGTGATTTTTGTTTTTCAATTACTTACGGATGGTTTTAGCTTAATATATCAATTACCCATAAAAATGAGA
This sequence comes from Samia ricini, assembly GCA_014132275.2. Lineage (NCBI taxonomy): Eukaryota > Metazoa > Arthropoda > Insecta > Lepidoptera > Saturniidae > Samia > Samia ricini. The sequence goes on along the minus strand of AP028159.1, from coordinate 22,889,680 downwards.
TAATAGGAAGACAATAGGAAAACAATGGAAAGCTAGCCTAAACGCCAGGTTAGTGTTCAAAGGGTCATCCCAAATCATATTTATAAATATGGTGTTAGTGTTAGTATGGAATATAAAAACATAAATGTTCTAGTTTCCTGTATTAATATAAACAGGTCAAAAGAGTAAATTTATTCGTTAAGGCTGGGTTTGGCATCATAAAGATAGCCAACAACCGGATTTATGACTCTGTCGCTAGTTAGTTTGTTTTATTCGTATTCCAACTGAATATCCGACTAAGATAAATTGAGGCTTCTAAATTATTAGTAGGTAATAGGATTTAAACGTGCGACGTGCGACGTTTCGCAATAGATGTGATAAAAAAACATCCACTCTTTACTATTATAAATTAAATCATAATTCTAGAAGCATTCGATTGAAAACAAAAGCTAATTAAAGATATGAAATTAATATTTACCATATTTAACATCGCACTCTTTACGATTAGTGTACCTATACATTATGTCTCATAATAGATTTTTTCGATTTAAATGCTTAGCGTATGTTAGAGCACGGTTTAGCATTTATTCTACTCGTCTTTTGCAGTTTCATGAATGACATGTAAATTCTAATTTGGAAAAGCCACTTTTAAAATAGTAATATCGTGAAGACAATGTAATCAAATACTAATCCAGACTAATTACAATAATACTAAACGGGAAAAAGCATCGGCATAAAAACACTAAATAATCTTCTAAATAATAAAACGTAGGACAAATATAAATTCACGATGAAATAACGTTAATATGGTGTTTCCAAATTATAAAATAACTTAATATTTAATTACCAAAATAACACAAAAATGTCAACTAAATATTTTTTTCTGTAATAGAAACATTGATCCTATTTATTTCACCAAGAAGATGAAAAAATCATTTATTAAATTTCTTCGACCACTTTAAACCCTAATTTCGTGTCACCAGAGCGCTAACACTTCGTATTTTATCTTTTGTCAACCCATGTACCTTTATTATAAGGTTTATCTAACTGTATCCTCATGTTGAAGGGTAAAAAATGAGACATGACTGAACCAATTATTATTATCGTGAAAAATTAATGACTTATAATAATAGTGCCTTTTTGACAATTAATCCCGATAATATTATCCCGATATTTTAAAAAGAAGCGTCAGATTATATTATTTTATTTAAATGATGAGTTAATATTGTTACAGTACCTCCAGTTAGTGAATAAAAGGAATATAAATAATTAATAACCTAATTATAACAGTAAAAATACACATGTATAATTTTTTAAATGATGTTAACATTATGTACATTTTTAAAAGAATGTTTTCGTATTTTTTAGATATGTTTATTTATGTTTTTTTTTTGTTATTAGTATTGGGATGCTTCATTTTTACTGTCAACTTTCAACTATAAGAAAAGTTGAAAGGTTCCCGTTTGTTGTGGTATGGACATGTTATGAGAAGAGAGGAAACGCATGTGGTTACATTACCCGTGAATGAATATTAATGTGGAAGGATGGTAATGTAGGGAAAGGCCAAAGAAAGTGTGGATGGAGTGTATAAGAAATGATATAAAAGAAAAAGAACATACTGAGCCAACCCCAAGTGAGTTAGGAATAAGGCATGAGAATGATGATGAACTGTGTTTTTCAAGGGTGTTCTATGGAGAATAAAGGTAAGGAGGAACATCTCAAATGGGGAAAAGTTGAAAAATTGCCCGGCTATAAGCAGTAAATAACAGTTAAAAAAGTTTCAAAATGGCGTTAGCGTATGTTATGAATATAGCGGTTGTTGACTGATTGAGGCCAGAATAGCGCTAATGTAGGCTAAGGATTATGGTATGAATATAGCAGCTGTTGATGGAAAGAAGTGAGCCGAGTTGAAAAATGTTATATACTCGGAGACTAAAGTAATGAATGAAAATGGAGTATGCAAAATCTCAACTATTTACGTAGGTAGCACAAAATATTTTTTTGAAAATATAACTGTAAAAACTGTTGTTAAATCTACCCTCTCGCTACACTAGTCCCACCCAAATTTAACACTTTTCGACGGGCATTTTTTCTACACCGAGATAGTTATCCTGTCTTTATTCTGAATGAGGCGTTCGGAACGCTGGTGACGTCAGCTCGTAATTGCATTACAAAGCTAGTTAGCGGTCTAGATGAAGGTATACCCAGCTGTGGTTAACAATGAATCTGGAAGCGTATTTGAATAGTGAACGGTTTTTGGCTTTTCTATATAAAAGGAGTTCACACATATAAGCACAGATCTATAATAATAATAAAAAAAAATGATACTCATCATTTTTTTCTAAGCCATTTTCGCATTTCACTCAAAGCCATTTTCTACTGACTTATCCCTCGTGATTTTTGTGAAGACATAATGATTTATCTTTGCTAGATTTTAAGTTTAATTTATTTTCACTAGAAACCTTTATCGCAAATTCACTAGACATTTGTATGTGTCAATACAAGCGGAGATCTCATTACATTAAGGATTAAAAAGCTAAGAGATCGTACATTATTCCCGTGAGACTTGAATGGGAGGAGAGGGCTCGGAATAATCATACGTGAGAGAGGGGTGTGCAGTGAAATGTCATGTGTATTTATGCTGAACGATTCGTATCCCAGTACAATTATAAGTTTTTCATACAATGACACATTTACTTTATTATTTTTATGCCAGTCGGAAACCAGGCAGTTTAATGTCTTTCTAGACATTTTTACCACGGTGCAAAATTTTCCAGAATTCAATTAGAGTATACCTGTATTTAGAGAATATATTCTGAAAACTTTTAAGATACTTTGTAAAAAAACATGTTTTTAATTGTTGTTTACTGTTATTGTTTTTTTTTTTTTATATTTAGTAATTTGTCGATGGATATTATTAACATAACCTAACAATTAACATTTTCTTTTACATCTATTGGTGCTTCGAGCAATAATTATGTACATTTTACAACTTTACAATTTTACAACTTTATGTACATTTTCACATAGTTTATCATAATCAAAACTATACGACAGGCTGCGTACCTAAATATAAATTTTATTATTTATTTTTGAACCTCAGCACTCAAACCCTTAGCCTTGACATACTTTAGGATGTTGACGGCTGAGGCAAATCTACCAAGAATCGCCCAACGCCACTAAAGAAGTTTTCACTTCATTGTGCATGTGATTTTGTATAAGGAGAGAAGATACAGTAAAATACTGCTAAGCATCACGTGATTAATGGATGTCCCCTAACTCTCAAGTGCAATGATATAGATAGACACAAAAAAATAGTCTACAATTAATCTCAATGTTCACCAAAAGCTCAAGTTTCAAATGCAAGGTCTCCAAAAATAGAAGACTCCTCACAAAAGTATTTTAAATTTCAAACATACACTAATATTAATTACTTACGTTTCCGTTGTGCATTATTTCATAACCGCCGGGTTTGCATTCGTGGCTTCTTATGAGAAAGCTTAACTTATTCCTTTGCAGGAAGGAGGCAGTTACGTCAGGACCAAAGTATGTACCAGCGCCACGCAACGCGTTAGCGACACACCCGCCAATGCATTGTGGATCAGACCAGAGAATATCAAACACCTAAAAACATTATAATCACATATATTTATGTATATCTCAAAATGCTTAAACATATAATTCAAATATATGCAAAGTCATATATAAACGTAAGTAAAACGTAAATGTATAAACGTCATAAACGTGATTTGAAGCGCAGTTGGTAGTGCGGCCGGATTCCGCGTCAACGAACACGGGTACGAGCCCAGCTGTAAAATATCACCTGAGCTTTCGATGAAGGAAAATACCGTAAGGAAACCATAGCATGGTGGTAGGGCATTTTCTAATAGTGCCTGCCTGGGTAGCTACCACCCTCAAGTTTGAAAACCTGTCGCCAAATACAAATAAGTGTATTCCGCCAGCATCGCATGAGAACCAGTTCCTCTAGGCTTAGTGTGTTTATCATCCTGGACCACATCGCTACTTAACATCAGGTCAGATTGTTATCAAAGTACTGAGCCTACACCGTGTAAAAAAACGTACCAAAATTAAACAATTATTTTCTGTTTTAAAATGAGCATCATTTGAAATCTAATTAACCAATTTGAAGCTTTCAGATTTATTCGAATTTCATGCTCAATCTTAAGGATTAAATTGTATTGTTATAAAATTACAATAAATAAATTAAAGACAACTCAGTTTTAATCCAGATAATAGAGATTAATAGTTCGCGTGGAACAAGAAAAAGTTATTCACGTGAAAGACGTGAGCATCAGATATATATATATATATATATAACAAAAACTAATTTATAGAACAAACTAATATTTTAATCGTTATGTTTGAAATAAAAAAAATGAAAAATGGGTTTCCAAAATTCACTAAAAATTATCCCTTCATTGTATTACACTGTCCATTCTGCCTTTTAATACAAGTAAAAAGATAACTGCGATCAACACGTCAGTGATTTTGAGAAATATCAAAAACCTTCTTTCTTTTACGGAGGGAAATGCATTTACGCACTACCCTTACCTATTGCATTAGTGAGACCGAAGTTCCCCAATGCAATAGGTAAGGGGGCACGGAGGGACGAACTCCGTGCCAGTGTGGAACTCACACGGGGATGAAGCGCCCGGAAATACCCACTAAAATCCCCCGGGGCCGTCCGCCGCATTTGGGATGGGGGCGATACGGGATAGCTTTCGCAAGCACCGCGTCGCAAAATATCAAAAACATAGTTTACCGCAACGACAAAAAAATGCTATTCCATCAATCGTAACTCAAAATTAATATTGATCTAATTAACATTATTTAGATATTAATAAATATGAGATAGCAAAAAAACAAAAGGGTAAAAATTAATGTGCATATTTTTATTTCAATATGAACTTCATTAATTTGCACCTAATATGAGATAGGATCTTTTTATTTTATAATTGTATGCGATAAACAATCTAAATAAATCAAAAAAATTCTTAAGAAACAATCTTCAAAAAAATACAGAATCTAATCGAAAGTACACCAATTCACACTTCAAAACCTAATGATGTTGACATTCACTTCGATGTTGCGATGAATTTACGATAAATTAACCTTTCGTTACTACTTAGAAAAATCTCAAGTACTTTGTATTTACGTTATTTAAATTAATTATGAAGATTTTATGTAAATATACATATATTTATGAAAAGTATTTAGCTCATCATTGAATGGTAAACTTTTGAAATATTTAATTCTCATTTAAGAACTTATTGTTTTCTGAATTTTTCTCAAGTGCGCAATATACATTCCCCATTCATGCAAAAATCTGCAATGTTGGGTAATGAACAACAATTACCTATTAAATTATTCACATTTTACATTAAAAAAATATATTAGTAATTATGTTCTGCTTTGAAGATCAAACGTAATGTTCTCTTTTAACATTATAAACAATGAAAATTAATTATTGTTGTAAATTCTCCTAATATTACGTAAATATCGAGTCTGTATGTAATAATCTAACTTATAAGCAAATAGAAAAGATTAATAGGGTAATTAGAAATAACTATTTTAGCCTAAATATAGTAGAAAAATGACTTGAAGCACATCAAAATATATCTCAAGGGGTACAAAATCAGGTCACCTCCGGTGAGTGTACCCTGGGCAATGGTGTTCATTTCAGGCAGAAGCTGACTCCAATTAGGACTCTGTGTCCTTCGTCTCTAAAAATGAACAATCCTCCCAGTATCCCTCTGCACATACGCCGGGACCGCGAGGAAGAAAACCTTTATAATAAATTATTCCGCAGGCACTCAATAACCCAAAACCTCGCCAAGAAACGAAAGGAATGGAACCTGTTTAAAATATTGAAAGAAAAAAAATGCCTTTAACATTTAGGTTACGCACAGGGTAAGCCAAACGTAGAAAAAGAATACCTCGTAAAAATCATTACGGAAGAACATCTAGTTTTAAAAATACAACGGAGTCTGTGGTTGTACTCGTCGGAAGTCACGGAAGAAAGTGATACTTGTGACCCACGGCAATGAGCGCCGAGACGGCAAGTTAAGGTTTTTAGTGGGTACAGTTCCATATAACCCGTCTGCTCTCCTCCATGACAGGTTGTCTCCAAAGGGAAAACCCAAAAGACATCTTAAACGACCTTAAATTTGAAATCACGCTCCTAAATCGAATCTTTCATCTTCAGCCGAGAACTCAAGCGTACTCGTATAACCATTAGTGGTAATGAATCAGGACGTGCTCTGATCCCGAACTGATGAAGTTCTTTTAGCTACTGCCAGCACTATAGAGTGACATTGCATGCACAAGCTTCACACCCATTACGCTGCACATCACACTCGTGCACACTACATGCAGGTACACTGGTTCTATAAGAAACGAAACAGAAGGATTTAGTTGTACAAATTTCATGGAGTTTTATATGCACAAATAGAATCTCAAACCGAGGTTTATACGGTTTTGATGCTCTTTCGATCATTTTTCAACTGTTCCTTAAACATTCACTTCAAAAATCTGGTGCAGAAATCAAGTCAGTTCAAAAAAATAACAAAGTGTTCACATTATCCTTACTACTTAAGTGCAACTAATTATAAGTCCATATAGGTAACAGTTATACCTTCAAGTACAAAATTATACGCTATGAAGAATGTTTTTCAAAGAATAATGAAATACCCTGATTTTTTATGAATATTTAAATCTCACAATAAAACGTAACACAAGAGGTCTTTTGAAAGCGCAAAAGGACCTTCAAGACGCTTTACGATCTGAAATTATTGCGATTGCGATACACGAAGCAATGTAAAATGTGATATAAATAATGGTATCTATAACAATATAACACTATAATAATAAGCTGCCTGACATAGACAACTGATTGTATAAAATAAAACAGTGTTTAGTCTGTACATTGCACCGAATTTCGTTTAACAAGGCAATCGATTCAAGACAAATTAGTTATAAATATGTTATAAATCATTATAACTTAAGATGTTCGTTATGGAAATAATAATACTCATATAAGTTTATTTTTATCGAACTCAAGGTAATACTTTCAGTATATTGAAGCGATGATGACGTAGTGTTTAGTGCGGCCGGATTACGCGACAATCGACGCGGATTCGATCCCATCTATACAACTTTAAAATCGGCCTGAGCTTTCCGTGAAGGAAATCATCATGAGGATTCCATGGCATGGTGGTAGGGCATTTTCTAATGATTTCTTCAAGTTTGAAAACCTGTCGCCAAATATCAATAGGTGGGTTCTGGCAGCATCACTTGAGAACCAGTACCTAGGTTTAGTGTGTTTACTACCCTGGACCACATCGAGACTATGGCGGGACTACATAGTGATTACGATAGAATCTATACCACGGTACAAAGTACTATAGAATAAGATCATATTGTTTAAAGCCAAACTAGGTACGATTCTAAAAACGCTAAAATGAAATGCAATAAATACACGAAAGTCGTATCATTTCATTTGATCATGCTTAATCACAGTAGCCACATAAATGTCAGTTATTTTGTGTCGAAACAATATCAAACTGATGAAACTGCGCTATAAATTTTACAGTACACCAAATACATCAATACAGTAATGTTGACGTCACTATTCATTAGATCTACCATTAATCATAATATATGATCCGAACACGGCTTTGAATTAAAATTATCTAACGTAATTTATCCATTGTTACTTTATATGTACAAAACATGACTGTTATATTAGCAACTTTAACCAATAATATGTTGATAACAATTTCGTTTGAGTGAAATAAAAATAATTGCGGTACTTTTTTAAAATATTTTTAACGTAAACGTCACTAATTTCGGCGGTATAAATTTTCATACAACATTTTTCACTCTCTACGCCCGCCATAGGAACGGTAGTATCAAAGTCAACACGTTTATCCTCATTAGTACAGAAGAACCTAATTTATTTCAATATACGATTTCTCAACTTCTAAAAGGCTATAATACTTGAAATTCCTTTTTACGCTTGGTATTCGAGAAACTAAAAGTTATTTTTTTTATAAATGTAACTATTTCTTCAATGAAATATTGGATATTAGTAATTATTGGGAATCACTTTTGTTAGTACAATAAATCCTAATTTAAGCTTGCAAACTCATGATCATGTAAACGATCGTAATCATTAAGCTACAAGATAAATATACTTAAGAAAACTGTTGGCTGACAGCCAGTCCAACGTCCTAGATTACGGAAATATAAAACCATGAATTCCAACTGGCTGATACTAGTCTAAGTTCACAAGTATTGGCGCCCATTATGTAAAGTCATGCACATGAAACGGACAACAGAATAAATTTATTTGCAAAACTCACAATTTATTCTAAAATTGTCATTCTAAAACTTCTCTGAATACGATTTGATGATAAAATGAAACGGAAAATTCAATTAGTTGTACCCTTTCATAATCCACTAACAAGGTACTTTAAATCTCTCCCTACACTTTACTTAATTAATAAGACACGGAAATCCCAGGAAGGCAAAAGCTATCCAATTTAAAAGTGAATAAACTTCCAACATCTTTTAATTTTATTCATAGAGAGCATTCGTAATATAAACTTTTTGTTTCCTTTTTAATATCTTTCGATAATTTCAACATTTTATACGATTAGATAACGTTAAATCAAAGGAGAGATATATTTCACTTTTTTGTAAAGAGTTTAATAAACTGCAGGTGTTGCGTGGGGTACAAAATAAAGTGTTAGGTGTAATTTTACTGTACAAAAGTATTAAATAAATCCACAGTTACACTGAACGCGTAAGATTTATTCGTTATTTTTTACGTTTGCTTAATTTATTACAACATTATTTGGATATGGATATAGTAAAGATATTGTCTGCGTTATTCTGCTACAATATTTCATCGGTGACATAACATTTAAAAATCTTAATTTTAGTAACAACTTGGTTGCATTAAACATAGTATTGTAAAAAAGATTTGTTCTTACTTTTCACGGCGAAGGTCAGTTAAAATCCATTTTCTAATTTCGTAACTAGAATTTGTGAAATTTTTAATATTATTAAACTTTATGAAAACGCTACTTTCTCATAAAACCAGAATTTCTTTTAATAAAGCATAGTATATAGTATTATAGTAGGTGTTTGGAAGATCAATGGAATCAACATTTATTCATATGTCAGGTCCATCATAAAAAGAGACAAGTCAAAAATTAATATTCCATAAAATAAATCTTCATCAGAATATTACATCAATAAATTTATGTAAATTATATATTATATTAGTAAACAACATGCACTTCAAATGTTTTTTTTTAATATTTTAGCTACGATTTTATGATACACATTTTTGATTTTACCTTTTTTATGAACTGAAGTAATGATATTTCTTCAGCAAAACTTAAAGCATAAATATGTTTTCAGAATTAAATTTCTTATAAGAAACCTTTTAGCTTTGATAAGACTATTGTAAGGGTGTGAGATCGAAGGAAATGTCTCCAGCAGGCGACAAATTATAAGAAGAACCACCCCTTTAAGGCAACGTCTATAAAGCGGTCACTCTAGGTACGTTCCTCAGTTAATCTTGGGACACACTGCGGGGTTCCGACCCAAGAAAATTGTATTACACCAAGGATCGTTGCTAAAATTGCTTCGAACCAAAAGAAATAAAATAATATCATTCATTGGTAGAGCCAATAATGCAGACAAAGAGCTATTCACAAAATTGAGCGTGTTATAAATAAAAATATGAGATTCTTTTTGAATCACATCAGGGATTTTTTTCAATAATAACATAAGGTTATGAAAGATATTAAATTATATATTTTACACCTATATTATTCACTCAGCGCTTTTACAGCAATCTCAACTGATGTTATGTGACGATGTGATCCAGGATGGTAAACATACTAAGACTAAACCTAAGTTTTGGTACTAAAATGAAATTGCCGTGACTCGTATATATGTTCTTGGCTATAAGTTTTCTAAATGCCCTACTTCTATACTCTGGCTTAGTCAATAGGTTTTTCTAGACTCCTGCACATGACACGCAGGTACACAGGTAACGGCTCAGCCGAGGTCCGTACTAAGTCTTCGGTAACCCTTGTGCTAGTTACCTTTTTGCGGCTGAGTACCTTCAGCAATCGCCCACAAAGCCACGGTAAAGCTGTAAAGGCCCTTCCGGTCAAAAGCGTTAGCTAGTTACAAAAAAAACATCATTTCCTTCACCGAAAGATCAGGATCATGTAGAATAGGAAATACGTCTATCGATGCGGAACCCACCTAACCACACGCGCTGATCCATCATTGCTTCACCATTTTTATTAAAGATACTCGAATATTTTGTAATTATTAGTTGCAATGGTTACATTGTCTGACCTTTTCTCTGAGTGTAAATGATAAATTGATGTAACTGCTATTCATAATTATAATGCGTATGTTATTTTTCTTGTTGTTTCCTTGACAAAATGTAACTCTACGACAAATTTAATTCAATAAGTCGATCCGTTCCTTTGAGAGTTATTTAGAATCAAGTATCGAAATATGCACATAAATAATTTTATATGGCTATTCTGTCGGCGCTCAATGTTTGATATTATTTTAATATTTATTCATTCGTTTTAGCTATGGTTACACTTTGAAAAAACCATTCATTTGTTGTAAGAACAGCAAATAGAGTAAATACTTAAAAATATCGTTTAATTAATAATTATAAATAAATTAGTGTGCCGACCTGCAAACAATTTAAAACAGTACTTAGAGCAATAATTAATATCGTCCCAGGTACCTATATTGTTTAATTAAAAGTTATGAACTAGATAAAGTAATTTAGACACTAAGCTTAACATCTTTACCGTAAAAGATATTGCGCAAATCCATCTAAGCGACGACCTAACAAGATTCGTAAAAGCAATCAACAGAAATGGATGAAATAAAGCTTTTATAAATGACCTGAAGACTATCTATGACATAAAAGAAATGGAAAATCCATTACGAAGTTCTTTAATTACTTCTAGATATTAACACATTAATCCAAATTCCCCAACTTTACTATTGCAGATTTAAATAATTATAATCTAATCAAGTTTTTAATGACACAGAGAAAGTATACAATTGTTGAAAAGAAAATGTTTTGTTTATCGCATTGGTACTAGTCAAATGAACTGAACTAAATATTTTATTTATATTAAGTCTAATTTTCAAGAATGAAGGTTCAAATTTGAAATATTATTTCTTTGAAATCAACGTGAACGGATAATACAAAAACAATAGGCATCCATAGGGATTACCGATAGAAGTGAAAAACGTGTTTTTAACACGCTTCAATTTATAAAAATAAAATGAATTTAAAACGAAACACATTTAGAATAAGCATTTATGAGAAAATATTTTTAAAGTGGAAACACAAAAGTGCTAACGTCACAAAATCAACACCGCTAAAGAAGTATTCACTTTAAAAATACTATGCAAACAATGTAGCTCGTGTTATGAAAAATATTGAGTTTTGAAATTTGTTATAACATTATTTCATCCAAAATAATCAAATATTTCAGTTACAAAAAAAATATTACACAATATTAGAAATAAAACATTTTAAAAAGCATGTGTAATATTAGAACCTTTTGTTAAAATAAAACAATAGACAAAAACAGTTATCAATTATTATACATCGGAAAGAAATTGGCAAACAATTGACAAATGGACTTCAGCCAACTGTCGACGCAATCGACTAGTGCCAAGACGCCGACAATGAAAACCACTCGATAACCATTAAATTGAATGTTGAATGATTGATTGGCTTACCTGCTTCCATTCTACTTTGTCTATAGCCTCCACGCCGGCAGCCGAGGTTTCAATCACAGGCGGCCGTAAAAGGGAGACGTACTGCAAACCACGTGGCATGATTAATCCATTTATTTCAATTATATTATAGTGAACATAAATATTATAGCCAAGTTTAATTGATAATCAAACACGTAAATATTTAAAATGCAAGTTTATCCTTTGCATATTTACGCATTTGAGCAAAAATGCCAATGAGTCAATAGCTTTGTGTCAAGTTAACAAACATTTATCTATTAGTAGCCCTAAAACTGTACATTTGTACTACAAAAGACGTCATACAAGTCGCTAAAATATTTTTGTCGCCACATCTTTTTCTTTGTCCTTAAGACTGTGACACAAGATTGCTAAATCGGCAACACAATCAGTGTGGTAGTGTATAATGCATATAGAGGTAGACGTAGGTTCGAATCAATAATTAACCTGAACTTTCAGTGAAAGAAACACCATTATAGGACCATAGCATGGTGGTAGAGTATTAGACTAGCGTTTTTTATCATCTTTACGTGAAATTGTGGTCCAAATACTGATTATTTTCAGTACAAAAGTACTATTTAGTAATTGATGGTAATGCATTATGCAATTCAAAACCAGTGCGACTGCCAAGACATCAACAATTCAATGCTAGTCGATGCTAAAATGTCTAATTAACAAACCGTTTTATCAGATGTAAATACAATGGTTGATACTTAAAGGAGACAAGCCAAAGCAAGTCTTTATATCGGGTTCATACGTAGTTCATACGCAGTCAGATATGGACACCATATCGCCTTAAAATATTAAACAATTTTCTTAGGATATTTTTTGTCCAATCTATTTGGTTTAAATGGACATTTTATGTAATTATTTAAACTTTTAATAAAAAACTTATGAAAAGACTAATATTAGTTTTAAGGTTAAATGTTCGTACTGGGTTTAACGTCTCCGATACACGTAATAAAAGATATATCGTAATTTATGCGTGATGAATTTTTGTATGTGTATTCCCATTTCAATGGGCATCAAAGTTACATTCTAGCTGGCACTCTGACAGGAATTGTTTTTTCCAAATACAAAGTATAACAAAAAAATATCTCTTTGTGCCAAATCATTGGCGCCCATTCAGTAGCGAGTGTAAAACATTTTGGTAATTCTCGCTTCTCTATAGAATAATATAATAATATTAAACAGATCATTGTTTAGATTTTTATATATAGCATGCTAAATACAAGTAAGTAGATACGTTGTAATTATTTATTTCATCTTAAAAACTCTCAAAACGGGAATATCTGTAAAAATTGACGATTGACGATAATTAAATTATGCACCACTTTTGCATTTTCCACGTGATGTTACTTAGTAGATGTAAAGATGTAGATGTAAAGTCATGTTTACGTACATTTTAAACTGAAAACGCACCAGTTTATTTAATTTGTTGCATGCTCATTGTGAGTTTATTTAAACGAAAATATCACCTTATCTCGTTCTAGGCTGCGTATCATATCAAGGTCCGTGGGTATCAGAGATCCCTCCGTGAACCACAAACACTCTATTATTGATAATCGTGCCAAGTGGTAGCCATCGATACACACCCTCGATCAATTTGAGTAGACGCTCCGCATTGTGCTGAAAAATAAACCCATTATTGCCTATCACGAAGATATTCGATATTATTAATACCATAGAGTAATAACGTTAAGAACGAGAGTTTCATACAAAATTTGCTTAATATTGTAAAAAATGTATATCTTTGTGTAAGCGAGAAGGATTTTTTACGTTGTAAGGCTCAGTGCTTTGATCACAGTATCACCTGATGTTAAGCTATGATGTGGTCCAAGATAGTAAGCACTCTATGACTAGTTACTTGGTTCTCAAGTGATGCTGCTGTAACACACCTATTAGTATTTGACAACAGGTTTCCAAACTTGAAGGTGATACCTACCCAGGCGGACATTATTAGAAAATGCCTTACCACGCTATGGTTTTCACATGATGTTTTCCTTCACTGAAAGCCCAGGCTGCTTTTAGAGTTGGACAGATGGATTCGAACACGAGTCCACTGACGCAGAATCCGACCACACTACCAACTGCGCCATAATCGCTTCATTACGTAATCATTTCACTCAGCGTGAGACTGTTGCCGTTCTGAATGTTATAATTCTATGGTTGCTCTATGACACAAGAGCAGGTACCTACATGAAACATTTGCTCCAGATTCATGATGGCTAGTGAGATCTGATATCAAGTTTTAAACTCCAGTTGCTTTGTTTCAATATTAATAAAGTCACCTTGCACAGTTTTATATTAAAAATATGTAGATAATGAATGTAAATTTCTACAAATTTAGATTAAAATAGTAGCTTTTGTTAGCTTAGATTATTGAAAAATAAACGTTAGCATCAATTATATTTGGTATAATTTACAAGTCTATCTACCCCAAGAGATTACGGTATAAAAGACATTTTTTATTGAGTGAAAATTATTTTCTAGACAAAAGAACGTTAGATCTTAAAATACTCCTTGTTTTTACCTATCTACATAAAATGTAGGCATTCTCGTGTCAACTTAGTTCATTATTATTCTTATAAGTTTATTCATGTACTACTTAAAGTAACCAAGCATAACTAAAACCTGACCAGAGAATAAATGTATAATTAAAGAAATAATCATGTAAATTAGTTGAATAGTTTTCGAGTTACAAGTTAACTAACAGACAGAGATACTTATGCCTTATTTAACAATATGTAATTATGAAATATCATAATGGCAAAATATTGTTTGATGTAAAAAAAATCGGAACAAATACTTACTCGATATTTCAGGTGCACTTCTTTTATAAACCCGTACCTGTAAAAAGAACAAACTCTTAAATTTGTAATATTACTAAACTATTACAAAATAAAAACAATCCATTAATCAGTACATTCTATTTCAAAAAAATTCATAAGAAATCTGTGAATAAAAAATCGATCTATAATAAGATCCTTATCAGTAGCTCTTTAGAATCTCTATCAAAACAGAAAAGAAGACAAAAAGAAATAAAATCTGATATTGTCTTAACATAGAATTTGAAATGTGCATATGACCGTATTTTTTTCAAGAAATCAACAGCTCTGAGTTCAAGAGAAATCAAAAACTCAACAATCTAGAATAAGGTAGCTCAGGTAACCGATCTCATATTACTGAAAATAATATGCAATTATTTAACTAAAAGGGGATTTGACATCGGTGACAAATCATGTGAATAGCGATCTTTTATAATATATGTAGATAGAAAAAAAAACAAAATTGTAAGCATTTAGTATAATAAATAAGATGTAAAAAATATATTACGCAGTAAGCTCTCACCGAGAATTCATAATGAGATCTTCGTGGTTGCCTCTATTTAAGTATACTCCACCCGGAAACGCCAACATGCACGCCAATAGCAAAAGAAATACTTCTAACCCTTTTTTACCACGATCCACAAAGTCACCGTTGAATATGTATGGATTCTCCGGTGACGGTAGACCGTTCTGTATAAAACAAATGTTATGCTTTTTTTAATTTTCGTCGTCATATAACAACTAATTTATAATCAATAATTTATTTAACGAATGTTGGAACTGTAAAATTTATACGATGCGAACATATTTTTGTAACTATGTACCTACTTATACTTTAAGATAATAAGATTAATTTGTTACTTATTTCATACTAGCTGTGTGCCCGCGGCTGCCTTCGCGTTTCACATATTCTTTACTGCGTTTGAATTTTTTTATACGGAACAAAAAAAAAAAAAATGACATTACAAACAGACACTTCAATTTTATTTATTAGTATAGATTATAGATTAGTAATACATATTAAAAACTTTACATCGCAGCTAGTTTTAAATGTTAATTCATGGAAACTTTATTTACATTTTATGACGGAAGGTTTTGCAATCATACCTATCTACATATTTATTAACACACCGTGTTCATATTAGGATATGCTGAAAAAATGGAGCAGCAGTTTTCCTTCATTAACTTAACTTATAAGTATATATCACTTCGTTATTGATTCATTCTTCTACATCTGCATTTTTTTTTTGTCAGTCAGTACTTTTCTATGGATTTTTTTTTTCATAAACTCGCCTATTCATTACAATATGTATTTAATACTGTAAACACCTTTGATACTCTACAAAATAACGTAATAAGCAATAATAAAACCCAGAAAATCTATTATAATAATTTTTTTTTTTTCAATAATTGCGAAGCGGATTTTTGAACTCAAATTTTTGTATGTCTTCATATTTTTTGTAGCCCTGATAGCATAGTGTTGAGGCTGGATATTACGTTGATTGAAATGGGTTCGAATACTTTCCTATGTTAATATTTCCTGTTTTCTAAGTTTTAAAGTAAAGAAATACATCATGCCGAATTTATAGACATATTAATTCGACTAGTTTAACCACCGCCAAGTTCAGAAACCTGTTGCCAAACACTTAACATCAAGGGAGATTACAGTATAACGCTAAACCTACCCGGTATAAAAAATCAATAAGTCCCAGAACACAAAAGCTTTAGGACATTACAAAGTTAATTAAAAGATAAAAGCGTGTCTCTATAATGAATATTGTAACAGTATCTTTACATGTGGATGAGAAATCTTGTCCGATTTCGTGAATCCTTACAGCTGCAGCGTCGTTAATAACTAGGTCCGATGTCTGCTAACGTGACTTGTTACGAACGACCAATCGATACCAAAACAAAGTTACAAAACGTTATCCTTCTGACACCTAGTAATATATCGTATTAAACTACGCCGCAACTGGGCGCTTGTAAGAAACGGCCGACCTGACCTTGATCTGCACGTAAATCGACTTACTCAACTATGGCACACTGACCCGTATTGGATCTTATCCGCAGCCATCTTCAGAAGTTATATATTTCGCTAGATTTTGTTATCTATTTCACATGTTTAAATTTTTCCCCTTTCTTTTGTTACATTCAAGAATTCATGATGATAATGATTTTCGATACTTGAACTTGTAATATATAATGTATCACAGATTTGTATATGAATATTTGTGTGCCCTCGGGTGTGCCCGTGTCTTTTATACTCTTTACTTAGTTTCTAGGTTTTTTTTTTTACACGGAACCCTAACTATTTTTCTATATTTCTTGTGCTACCAGAAATCATAAATAGTTAACACAATAAAAAATGTTTTTATTTATAAAGGAGTAAATTGGTAAACTCTAACGGCACCGATTTCAAAATTATTAATGGTATTAAAACAAAGCATACATCGAAATTAACAGAAGTAGATCATTAAAGTAATATTTTTTTGTGCATTTTTATAATACATGCTTTTGAAGTCAGTTTTGTTTTTAATTAAAAAAGTTTTGTTTATAAGTAGTTATAATGTTAGGGTTTTTTGCTACTAACAGACAGCAAAGATACTTTCACAAATTTAAAAACCCGCTCGTAAAATTAACCATTAAATCAGATTTTATTCACAATTTCATGAATTTGTTTTTTTTTACGCGGAACCTTAATTATTTTCGCAAAATAAAAGCAACCTAAGTTACGCACTGTAATTTCAGCTGTCTTCCAAAAAAGTTCAGTCAAAATCGGTCCAGCCGTTCCGGAGATTAACCAGAACAAACAGTCAGACGGAAAATTTTCTACACATTCATACGTATAGAGTAAAAAGTTGTTATTTTGATATTATAAGCAGACACTTTTATTAGTACAGATTAGTAAATTTTGTATATGTCTATGGTCAAAAACGCCCAGCAAAAACCAAGCACCCAGTTTTTTTTTATGAATTCGTGTAATATGTAATGAATAATGTAAATACTTATCGTTGAAAATGTTTTTACATTGAAACGAGATAATGATAACCAGTTAATGTGAAAATTGTAAAAGATTTAATAACTTTGTCATACAACTACATACATAATAGCATTTATGAGAGAATCCATTCCGTTTTACAGCATAGTAATAATGAATTAATAAGTATTATCTATGTATCATTTAAGACATAAACAACGAGCTATAAAAAGACCGATAAGGTTTTAAACATTTTGCCCCTATAAAAAAGGTGATGGCTGAATTGGTAAGATTATATAATTTGTAAGTTATAAAAGTGTGTGCTTCAACCGAATAATAAACAGCAAAAAAATAGAATAATCTTGCCCCAAGGCGAAATACGAATTAAAGTTAGA
Source organism: Samia ricini (assembly GCA_014132275.2). Taxonomy (NCBI): domain Eukaryota; kingdom Metazoa; phylum Arthropoda; class Insecta; order Lepidoptera; family Saturniidae; genus Samia; species Samia ricini. The sequence continues at coordinate 22,871,657 of AP028159.1, read as the reverse complement.
TATATCTAGGTGAGCATTTTCGCTAGGCCACGTCGGCTTAAGTGAACTCCCATGTCCAACTAAATACTTTATTTTCATTAGATATTTCTATTTCGTACCGTATCTTAAACGAATATATCGGATCTATTGATTTTATTTACATTGTAAAAAAACAAAAACAGTTGTAAAGAATGTAATCGCCCGATAAATTTAAATAACTAAACTTGACTTCTATTGGTAACGATTTACGATATAACCTCCCACTCTTACACGTGATACCGTCGAATAACGATAATGTACTTACACCAATTACGTCATAGACTTATAATTAGTACGTAATATAATAGCCGACAGAACTGTGAACATTAACAACTTCCAACAACTACACTAATAAAACTGCAATAACTTTTATACCTGTCTCTCTCTGTTATTCGCTAATTACCAAGTAGATTCAATAAGTTCGCCACGCCGCGCCGTGCCTCTATTAATACATTCTCACATAAAGTTTTGATGTTTTCCTGTATTATATATTATTACTAGCTGTGCCTACGTTTTAAATGTTCTTCACTACGTTTTAATTTTAACAGACATTTCAATTTTATAAATTTTTATATACCTAACCTAAAAACAAATTAATGAAAAAAAGAGAGTCTTTTGTTTTTATTAGAGGAAAAAATGTACATTAGAGTAAATCCCCCTAATTCTCCAAAATTGAATATTGGGTTTCAAGTAGTATTTCTCAGTAGCTCACTTAGAGTTAATAAATAAAAAAATATTTAAAACCTGTAAATTAGACTGCTTTTTTGTTAAATAAACCTGTAAAGACTTCAAGCATGCATTACAACTGCAAAGATACATGCATTGCATATTTTGTAGTCTACAGACAATATATTTGTAACCAATTCGTAAATAAGCACATTTTAAAATTGTTTTTTTTTTTTTATTTTGCAACCCTTTTTCTCAAAAGTACAAAAGCACTCTATGTTACGCGGGATATATTCAGCTATCTACCAAAAACAACCCCGTCAAATTCGGTCCGCCGTGCCGGAGATCAACCGAAACAAAGAGACGGGCAGACAAGAATTATAAAAATTCTATTTTTCGTATAGGTAACGAATATCCATTCATATGTATTTAGTAAAAAATATTATTTTGATATTACAAACAGAAACTTCAATTTTATTTATTAGTAGATAGCTATCCTTATATCACTTTTACTAATTTAATCTGTCCAGTGTCTAATTTTGTCATGACGTTACAGTAATTCTGAACAAACTATTTTTTTTACAAACATCTGTTATACATTATATCTTGTTACTAAGCACTCGTATAAATTGTATTTGTAAACAACAGTAGGAAAACAATTTATGAAAATTAACAATGTGGTTCAGCGTAACAGGGGGTCTATCAATAAAACGCACGTTCGACATACCTAAAATTATTTTTATTATGTTATGACGCACGCGGCACACAATGGTCAAACTTTAATAAAACAAGGACATAAAAACTAAAAGTTATTTTGATCTATGTTCTTATAATCATGAGTCTAATAAATTTAGTTCTTAGATAAATTTTCAAGGGGGATTTTGAGTTTATTGTATATATATATATATATATATATATATATATATATATATATATATATATATATTTTATTATCAAAATAAAGTTTTCTTATTTTTCGAACATTTGGTATTTCGACTTCATTTAACTTACATACTGTTACAGATTAAACCAATCAAATAAGTATAATTATTCAAACAAATTGCCGCGTCGCGTTTTTTTTAAGAAAATGAACGTGTATAAGAGAAAAGTACAAAATTATGTTTTTATTAGTTGTATATATGTGTTACCTTTACACGCAGTTAAAGTAATCATTTTTCAGTATAATTGTTATAATTTTACATATTAATGCATCTACAACGTATTGTAATGCAACACACCCTATAAATGTTTCTTTATCGTGCCCAATAAAGTTTAACTTCACAAAACAGGAAATTGTAACATTATATGTCCTACTTTTTGTAGAAATACGACCACTGTGTGTCACAGCAACGCGGGGTGATCAGTTGATGTTTACTATGGCCAACCTGTCGTACTTTTGACGTAAAAGCATTCCTAATGAGCGAATACGGAAATAACAACACCACAGAAATATGCTATATTGTGTGAAATAAAAAGACAATTGACGTCTTTAACTGGTTTTATAATAAAATAGTACATTATTGCAAAGGCCGTGAAATAGACAATTGCAGGTCGAGTATGAGTTTGAAGGCCGAGCCGTAGGGGAGTACTTCACTAATACGAGACAGGCAATTACCATTTCCACCGAGGTATATATAGTGCTTTTCAAAAGAATGCAAGGAAATAAAACATACTTTTTAAATTAAACATTTAAGTTAAATAATTTTAAAATTTATATTTATTAATTGTGTAAACAACAAACCAAGACGAATTTTCAGATTTGCCGCCAATTTTCTATTTATCATCTATGCGGAAAGGCAAACGCATTTACGGCTATAAAGCCACGTGAACGTAATTTGTACTAAGCAAAGAGACTTTGGTATGCCAAGAATGATAAAAGAAATCCAATCAGAGAGCGTTGTAAAATTTCAAATTCAAAAACGCTCCTACTATGTACTCGATTTTCGTTGTCCAATAATGACAATATGTCCATGCATGTTTGAGAAAAAGATTTTATTTGAAATACTTTCATGAATGTATTTTTGTATGTTTTTAAATCAATTTTCTTAGCTACCTAATTAATTTTTTTTTTTAAACTCGTATACTTACAGGAGACATTTTAACTATGATGAACAGGTCATTTTAAAATTATACGTGGCTGATTTAGATAAATTAATAGTATAAACCATAGACCGAATAGACCGTAATGTAAACTTTTGTACGTATGTAAATGTTTTTTGATTACAACAAAGAAATGTATTATAAAGTAATATTTATATTATACAACTAGTTATCAACCTAAATAACAATATTGTGCTAAAATTATCGTAGTGATTTAGGTCAGCTTTAAACTATTAAAATTGATAGCTCTTTGTAAATGTATTAATTATAAGATATCTCAAATGTTAAACTAAAATTAATATAATTTCGTAACATCTCTTATATTAAAGTAATATTTTTATAAAGATAAAAAAAATCATAATTTAATAAATCAATAAACTAAATTAAATGTAAAGTGCTTCTCAAAAGAAAGTAAATATAAACAGACACCTTTAAAAATTCTCACGCCTTTAGAATCTGAGGAAATTAATTACTTTTCAAAGTGCTCTCCTTTGCTTATCTACTTACTAGTCAAGTATCTGTGCGTATATTGCTTGAAAGATATTAAAATGATTATGTACTATCTGTGTGCCCGCGGCTGCGCCCGCGTTTAATGTTCTTTTTTTTATACGGAACCCTGTTTATTTTCCTGAAAACAATTCAGTATTAAGTTACGCTGAGTGACTTCAGCTATTTACTAAAAAAATCCCGTCAAAATCGGTCCAGCCGTTTCGAAGATTACCCGGAACAAACAGACAGACGGACAGACAGACAAAAATAGTGAAAATTGTATTTTTGGAATAGATATCGTATATACATTTATATGTATTTATTAAAAAAATATTATTTTGACATTACAAACAGACACTTCAATTTTATTTATTAATACCAATAGATTTTGAACAACAAAAAAGGTTTTGCCGAGCTACTCAATCACCGAGGTGATTTTCTCTCACAAACATTTGACGCCATAATGTATGCTTCCGTAAATACGAAATTTCCTTTTTCTTCCCTTACAAGCCAACGGAGCGCTATGAAATTCTTTTAACGTAAATTGCGTAAGGCACATACTTTATTGTTAAAAAATAATCTTATGTTTGTGTGAACGTATGCCGAGTTTTTGTATACAAAATTTCTGACTTATAAAATACTTAGGTTACCCAGATGTTACCTTAAGATTCAACAATTAGGGTCTGACTAAACTATTTCAGTTTATCCGAAAGCTAGGAATGTTACACGTATTACTTACTTTCTGTATGACAGGTTTGTATCAAATATATAATAAATTTACCAATATATAGCCATTCATTTTATATAATAGATTTACAGTCACTAAAACGTGTTTATTTTCTTATCATGTCTTTCGTGTCACTCATTCCATTTATGAAGTAATATTGTTGATATAAAACTATTTACATTCCTCTATTGTACCTTTTTTGATAGGGTATATTAAATGTTATCAAAAATAATAATAGATGAACTAAGTTGCAATATCTTGCAAAAGGAGATTGACTCTGGCAACTCTTTGAGTGAGATAAAAAAATAATAATAATATAAAACACGTATGTATCAACGAGTTCAACGTCTAGGAAAACTTTTTATTTTGACGGAGATCCGCCAATAGACTTTATTTAGATACTATGTATCTTTTTAAAAAATTAAAAAAATTATTCAAAACATTATAATGAGTACAAACAAGTACACGTAAATCCTTAATAAAATCCAAAAAAATATTCGTGGGAATGATTCATGATGGAGGCCCGCTGGATTAAACATTAAATCAACAACAAATTTGCAAACAATCGTTCATAAATAACATGTTGTGCTCGTACTTACCTTGTGAAATATAACCAACAGATCGTCAAGTTTCCCGTGCAAGTCGCCGCAAACGGTTATCTGGCTGGATATGGAAGTTGTAGCCACGTTAATATTTGGCAATCTCTTCAACACCTGAGTCGCTTCCTTTAAAATCTGCGCGATATGCTTTGGATGTAATCGATGCTGAAAATAAATGTACTCTTGAAATAATATAAAATAACTGCTATTATATAAAAATATTATATAAAACGATATTCTGAAAATGAAATAATTAAAAATAATCATGCAGTTATCTCTAATGTCTAAAGCGCTTATAAAAAATAGAATTAAATTTGCATTACTATAGTAAAATCAATTGAAACGAAACTTCATTAAATCATATATTTTACTAACGTCTAGATACACCAATATTTATAATTATGAAATGTAAAACAAATACACGACGAAAACTTTTCACTAGAAATCATAACATTCGGTGTCTTAATTTATACTATACTAGCTGTGTGCCCACGGCTGGACCCGCGTTTCATATCTTCTTCACTGCGTTTTAATTTTTTCATACGGAACCTTTATTACTTATCTTATTTTTTTTCGTTACTAAGATAAAGTAAAACTATTTCTCACAAATTCCAATACTTGCTAGTGAAACTGTGCGTTGAATCGGATTTTATTCCAAAATTCATGTATTTTAATTTTTTTACGCGGAACCCTAATTATTTTCGAAAAAAAAAATATACTAAGTTACGGGGGTAATTTCGAGTATCTACCAAAAACATTCCCGTCAAAAGCGGTTCAGCCGTTCCGGAGATTACCCGGAACAAACAGTCAGACGGAAAATTGAAAAAACCAATTATAAATTAATTGATATACGTATCTTATATAAATTCATATGTATTTAGTAAAAAAAATGTTATTTTGACATTACAAACAGACACTTGAATTTTTTTTGGTATATATAAATTCCTCATTCCATCAATAACGTCAAAAATGAAAAAAAACAATCATAAATATTCTACAATATAACGGGTAAATGATTTCTCTGCTTACGTAAACGGAAAACCTACACACCTTCCTACCTACCACCTACACAAATTAATAACTTTTCAACCAACCCTCAGGCAGCAGGTTACGCATTAAAACGTTAAATATCATGCAATATCATGTTGATACAACTCTATAATATAAGTACAAATATTCATTTTCTCAAAAAAGGTTTACATAAAATAACCATTCACCAAGGCTCGAAACTAGGCAGTGTCTGTACCCTGGAGGTCTAAGATAGATATATCATATCCCTACAATTGTTTGTAACATAACTATAACGTGTGTTTCGGAACGAAATGTCTTTCAAAGTGAAGTCAGATCCGCACGAAGTTCACATTACTAAAAAATCAGTTATTACGCACACTCTATTCAAATTTGTACAAGTTACAATAAATTATTTTACGCCATAGTTTTCCATTTATTTACGTTCATTAATAAGTAGCGACACACTGCAAACGCCGCTACAACTTGAGATAATTATATATATATAGTTATAAGTTGCCCGAAATATTAACAAACAGTGTTTTATAATTGGTACTTATTTTGTATAAATAAACAAAGATAAACGTCAAACTTCATAAACATTTCCTAAAGAAATGTAAATGGAAACTGTATACTTGTATTCAATAAAATGTACATAGATTCATACCTATTATATTCATACCTATTCATCAAAGGCCTACAGCATCTTTATACCAAAGACCATACCATATATCATCTTTATACCATCTTTGTACCAAAGTAAAAAGTTAACAAAAAATCATAAACATACAATACTAAATTTAAAACTATAAATCTTAGTATACCATTTAATGTACCTACCATTATTACAACGATTATACGAAAAGATTTCTTTGAGAAAGAAACATAAAAGTTATCAATGTACCTTTTTCTTCCTAAATGCCTCAATCAGTAGGTCGATATCCTTCCTTTGCAGCGGAAACTCTATATCTGGACCGCGAGATGGTTTTGGGGGTGCCGTTTCATCTACACCCCCACCCTCGTCCGACTCCTCTGAAAATACTTGCTCCACTAGAAAAATGAGAGAATCTTATTTCGAAATACAATATTATAAAGGCACCTTTATGTCATTGCGTCAAAAGTATACTCTGTAAAGCTCACTTTGCCAATTAGTCTGATCAGTTTGTAACGATTACTAAATTGCTGACATGCAACTTGAGTTACTATTAAATTTATTATTGTTCATAATACGAGTGTGACAATGTTATTCGCATAATTATTTATAACTGTAAATAAAATTCAAAAATCTATTTTTTATATCAAAATCATAACTTTTTACCAAATACATATCAATGTATACACGATACCTACACCAATAAAACAATGTGTAAAATGTTTGTCGCTCTGTCTGTTGGTTTGTTCCGGCTAATCTCCGGTACGGCTGGACCGATTTTGAAGGGACTTTTTCTCGTAGATAGCTGAAGATATTCCTCCTAACTTGGCTACTTTTATTTTTCGAAAATAGTGTTCCGCGTAACAGAATAAAAATCCGATCCATGCACAGCTTTACTCACAGGTATTTGAATTTGCGAGAAATATATTGACTTTTAAATATATAGGATTCCGTGTACAAAATCAAAACTCATGAAATTTTGAACAAAATACGGAAAGCACCATTAAACATGATTTTACATTGATTATTTAAAAAACTATATTACGCAGTGAAGAATATATAAAACTCGGGTACAGCCGCAGGCACACTGGTAATCCTTAGTAAACATATATACAACCATTCTTTACCTCTAAAGTATCCTCTTTTTCAAATCGCATCGCTCTAAAGTAACTTTTACAAACCCAAGCAACGTAAATTAGTGTATGTCCTTTATATATAGATCTGAAAGTACGATTTATTACATTCCTTGATAGGAACATAACGTATCAGAGGATTTCGTGTCACAGTGTTCCAAGAATAGCCGAGACCTAGTTTTATTTGCATTACCGTGTGGCAGAGGTCACTGCAGTTAGTTGAATCATGTCTGTAGTAACATGTGTGTATGTGTGTTGATACCGCAGCATTGCGTGTGGGGCAAATTAAATAAACGAGGAAATTGTTGCAACCTAGCGCTGAAGCGCTTCTGTGAAAGTAAAAACTTAATAATGTTCTATAGCTGAGCGTAACTGTTAAACATTAATTACTTATTTTTCCTTATTCTTTTAATTAATATTAATTATATTTGACCTTTCTATGCCGAAATAAGAATATTAAATTGTAATAATAGCATGTCTATATCTACTAATAAATAAAATTGAAGTAATAAATGAACAGACGTTTGAAATGTCAAAATATATTTTTTTACTTAATAGTAATGAATTTATATACGGTACCTATTTAAAATATACATATTTTTTATTTTTTGTTTGTCTGTTTGTTCCGGATATCTCCGGAACCTGTGGACCGATTTTGACGGGAGATTGTTAGATAGCTGAAGTTACACTGCGTAACTTAAACCACTTTAAGTATTCGAAAATAATTAGGGTTCCGCGTAAAAACTTATGAAATTGTGAGCAAAATACAATTAAATGGACACTTTTACGCTGGCGGAGCCACGGGCAAACAGCTACTTGTAAATATGATTTTTTATGTAAAATATTGAGAAATAAGGATTGATATTTTACATCTACCACGCGTCCCGTGACGATCAAATTTTATTTTTAAATAAAATGATAAATATTTTTGCTCGTTCGTAAACCGTCAAAGAAAGAATTCTTAAAACGAAAATATAAATAAAAAAGTTAGCTACCAAACACTGAAAAGCGAAATAAGTTATTCTAGACACGAGGAAAAAAAAACAGACACTTCACGTAAAATAACGCGCAGTTGTTACATAAGCCGTAAACTTTTCCTAACCTAACTACCACCGACAACCGTCGCCGTTCCTCATGACCTTTGTTTGATGTACCTAATTTGTTATGTCTTTGGTACAACTTAGTTGAACTCGAAAGTAAGTTAATTATCTACGCAACGGAAGCGTCGTGGTCAACATATGTATTATTATTTTGTCTATTAAGTTTGATTAAAAAAAAAACTGTGTATTTTATAAGCTGTTTCGACGGTTCCGTTCGCGTATCGTATTTTATACTTCGCACAATTCTTATATAATAATTGAAAGATAATGGATACCATTTTTTCCAGTCATTTTGATGATTAACCGATTATTAAACAGAAAGCCAGACGGACAGACAGACCAACATTTTAAAAATTGTGTTTTGGTCCCGTATATTGAACATTGAAATGTATTTAGTACAAAAAAAGCTGTTATTTGGACATTAAAAAGAGACACTTGAATTTTATTTATTCGTATAGATTTAGAACAATTTTAAAAATATTGAATACACACATTTAGTAATTAATAGAGATACTTCTCGTTTTATAAGAAAAGTTCTGATTCGTAACATTCATACAAAACTTACAAAAAGAGCTATATCATTTATCATGATTTAACTAAAATATATCATCACAGTGGTTTACAATAAATAAACTGGGTAGACTCGTTATTTTATATATGAGTAAGAACGAATAACTTTCCAAGTAATATTCCCATGAAACATAAAACCATACATAACAACACGAATACAAACTTTTCTAAATCCAAACTAATTAAAGAAACCTCTTTACCGTTAAAATAATTCGAAAACTCTTCTGATAATTTGCATTCTTCGCGGTCTAAGAACCTCCTTTGATCTTTCCAATCGCTTTTTGCAACTCAACTATTTAATCCGCTAGTAAGTCATTAAAGATATCTTCTATGAACTACGTTCTTATATATTTCTACCAAGTAGATAGAACCCTTATTGTTGATTTCACTAATATACGATTTAGATGTAGGTATTTAAGATTGGTTTATTATTTTATTAACTAAAATACAATACTATAAATTTTTAAACTTAATTCTTTTTGTTAGTTTTAAAGAATTACACTTATTGACCACATCATTAGTTTTGGACAATTGTTGTTAAATAACCCAATAAAAACTTACAAACAGAAGCAGTCCTTGATGTCCGCTCAGAAGATGGCCGACCGCTTGCATCCCTCATATGACTCAGTAAAGCATTAAAAAAATTGTATAGCTGAAACAAACGTTTTTTTACAACAACTTTTTAAAAATTGCTACTACTAAAATTGCATTTATGTTACATAAAATTCCTTAATAAATAAAAGATAAAAGGAACTATATTTTTTAACACTATAATTATCATAACGTAAATAACATTCTTGTGTTCTTCAATCTTATAACAATTAATTGCTGTTAAACAATTAGTGATAAAGTGGAATATGTATTATAATAATTAATTAGAATAAGATATAACTATATACCAATAAAGCGAAAAATGTGTATGTGTATGTGTATATTTACGTTACAAAAATTAAATCATAGCCATTGTCAAATACCTTAGTAAATATCTATATAATTTGATTAATAATTAATACGCTTCATTTACACATAATTGTGTGGTTATGAAATTTTATATTAATAATTTCATGGTGATAACACAAATGTGCACGCACATGGCCGGATAATAATCATGACCAATGACCATCGATGCATCATGAGCAAAATAGATGTTATCCATGCGTGCTCAAACTGTCGCGGCGAATAAACCCTTTATCCCGATAAATTGATTTGTTTTACTGTATTATTTTATATCTATTGTTATTTTCTATAGTTGATGATATTATAAGATATAAAAATAATGCTGTATGCTATGCTATAGTTTATATAAAATGAGTGCGATAACAACATACTTATAGAACTCAAATTGTAAGTACCATTAATAATCCCAAATAAATATTCGACTAATACCGCGTGGAAATTAGGTTATATACACTTTCATTGTAATGTAAATGGTACTGTACTCTGACTGGTATTTTTCGCCATGGAAACATATTGCATCGGTGGCGCAGTTGTATCACGGTACGACTATCATTGTGAGGTCTCGGGGGTTCGATCTCCGGGTAGGTCGGGTCAAGTGATATTGGGGTTTTCTATTCAGTATCATCCCTGAGTCTGGAATTTGTGCCCGATATGGCGACAGGCTCCGCCCCCTGTCAAATCTGGTACGAAACTAAGCTCGGCGAAATGTGAGTGGTGTAGTTCGCTATTTCCCCTCTGCCTAACCCTTCGAGGATAACAGGCGTGAGTTTATGTTATGTTATGGAAACAAATTATAAAGTTCTTTTTTATCACAATGATTGTTTTTAACAACATACCATGTAAAATAGGACATATTATGTAAAATAGTAACATTATTAAAAATGTGTTAATCTATACTAATTAATAAAATTGATGTCAAATATTTTTTTTACTAATAGATATGAACATGTATATAGAAATATACATGTTCATACATACATATACCAAAAATACAGTTTTTGTCTTTCTGTCTATCGGTTTGTTTCGGGTAATCTCCGGAACGGCTCGACCGATTTTAACGAGACTTTTTTGGTACATAGCTGAAGTTACTCGGCGTAACTTAGGGTACTTTTAATTTGCGAAAATAATTAGAGTTCCGTGTTAAAAAATTAAAACTCCCAAAAAATGAATAAAATCCGATTCAATGCACAGTTTTACGGGCCAGTGTTTGAATTTATGGTAATTATTTTTATATTATCTTAGTACTAATTTTTTGGGAAATAATTAGGGTTCTGTATTAAAAAAATGCGCTGAAGAATATAAGAAACGCACACAGCTAGTTTAACATTAAACGTCGAGTTTACAGGTATATCCATTTAATGAAACTCATTTATGTTATGTTGTTCTGTACACAACGCTTGTGGTTTTTATTCGAGATATTGTCAACGAAACATGTTATTTCAACCACAATTCAGTACTATATTTGAAATTATATGTGTGGTTATGTTATGTCGCTCCATTTTAAAACAAAATAAACCTATAGTGAAGATTTTATGCAATTATTATTTATTATTGTTAAATAGCAAATAACAGTTCGAATTGGTATGTTTCGTGATGTGACCTATATCGATCTTCTCGACTGGGTTATTTTCCGAACCGGTGGTTTTTTGACGCTTATGAGCACATTCTAAGGTCCTAAACTAAATAAAATAATTTTTTAATTTTTTATTTTGATCTCGTCAAATTTTGTTTTCAGAATTTATAGTATTATTACTGTTGTACGCTGACTCGTGTGACTCCGACATCTCAAGTTTAGGTACATTAGTAATTAACTAGCAGCGTGCCCGCGGCTGCGCCCGCGTTTCAGATGTTCTTCACTGCGTATTAAATTTTTTATACGGAATTCTAATTATTTTCCTTAATTTTTTTCGGTACTAAGATAAAGTAAAACTTTTTCTCACAGACTCATATACTTGCCAGTGAAACTGTGCGTAGAATCGGATGGTATTTGAAATTAGATGACTTTTAATTTTTTTTTCGAGGAACCCTTATAATTTTCGGAAAACAAAAGTTACGCGGAGTAACTTAAGCTATCTAACAAAAGTCTCATCAAAATCGGTTCAGCCGTTTCGGAGATTACCCGGAACAAACAGAAAGGAAGACAGACAAAAAAATGTATTTAGTAAATAATAAAATTGTTATTTTGACATTTCAAACAGACGCTTCAATTTTATTTATTAGTATAGATTTCTACTGGTTTCATAATTATAAATAATAATACAAAAATAAATGCGATAACGTTCCATATTTATTTAAAAATATATCTCGAGTATATCCACATATGTAGCTTGATATTATATAAGCAAGATAGATCCCTGCATGTCTGGTCACTGTAACTGAATAGATTCGATTGTTCACTGAACAGTAAGCATATTGATACAGCGGATCCGACATTTCTAAGAATCAAAGAAAATTGCTTCATATAACTACGTATTTCTTTTAACCATTTATTCCCTTACTGAAGAATATATTAATCCGTTCGTAGATTATTCGTTTCAACTATACTTGCCTATTCTGAGTACATACCATAGACGAAATAAATTTAGATTGTAATTGTCTATATAAAAATTTATATTTATGTTTTCCTTAAAAAAATTGCAACCAATTCTCATGACTTATCTACTTCAGACTGGTTTTTTTTTTTTTTTTCGACAAAATTTGTACAAAAATAAAACAATAATTTTGAAAACATCCAGAATTTTTAAAAACATTTTATGACAAATTAAAACGTATCCACCCATTAATTACAACGATGTAGTTTTTGCACTCATTCAAATTATTGGTTGCTAAAGGGTTCATATAACAGAAACGTAAATGATTACCGAGTACACTGGAATTCCACTGAATCAATTTTACTGTAATTTTCAAATTAATGTAGTCTGCATCCGAAGAACAACCTAAGCTAGATTTTATACGCTTTCCCATAAGGGTACTTAAATGTAATATATAAGTGTGTTGATATAATAATTTCACGTGAACCAAGCGCCAACATATAGATAACAAAATATGTAGTTATTTAAAACATAAGAGATTGTCTATTAAATACGTGAGGCTCGAAAGAGGGAAGGGGGGGTGAAACGAGACATCACGTGTATTTATTTTTCTAAGGACCTCGTAATGTATAAACCAGGTTGGTAGAAAATACCAACTGCGGGCTGGCCGGCCTCCAAATCTCCTATTTCTTGCCGAGGGTCTGGTGATACACTGGGTCGCTCAGGGCGAAAATATAAGGAATATGTCCACTTACCGAGCAATCTCTCGTGCACATCCAATCCCGAGGATCCTGCAGCTTATGTAATGGCGTAGAAGCGGTGTAAAAACGTGATGCGGCGATATTGTAGATTATTATAAAAGTTATGCGGTTTGCGTTGCGGAGCGGTTGCGCGTATATTTTTAAAAACAACTGTCAAACTTAACTCGCGGCGCGGGTTGCCAGGCAAGAGAAAATCACTCGGCAAGAATGACAGTGATTCCTGACATTCTCACCCCAGCAACCGAATGATTCACCATAACCCCCGACCTTAGGAGAGAAGCGTCTCCTAAGCTCAAAATATTGGAGAGGAGGTGAAAGAAAATTAGATGGATGAGCGGAAATGCGGAAGCGGAATTACAAATTTAACTGAAGGATAAACTAATATTAAAGTAGAAAAAGGATAATAATATACAAAGGAAAGGAACTATTAGAAGGATTATTGGGTAGGTAAAGGACAGACCTTTACAACCGGGCGCGTATAAGTACCGCTTTGAGTGCGGACAGTAACCACACGGACTATTCCGTCAGCACCAGGGTGGCAGGTTTCAATAATACCAAGTGGCCACCTTAATGGAGGAGCGTTATCAGATTTAAGTAGAACAACAGAACCTACAGTAGGATTTGCGGTACGTGCATTCCATTTTTGTCTAGTTTGGAGCGTTGACAAATATTCATTCCTCCAGCGTTTCCAATAGGATTCCACGAGCTTATCCAATAAGTATTTGCGCTTCAACAAAGATTGCGGTTGCGAAGCAGTGTCAACTAAATTAAAAGAATTGAGCGGTTCATAGTTAAGAAAATGTGCGGGAGTTAGAGCTGTAGGTTCGGCCGGATCCGAACTCAAAACAGAAAGTGGTCGTGAGTTTAGTATACATTCGATTTGTGTAAGAAGTGTTGTAAACTCTTCATAGGTAAGTAGCGTGTCGCCTATAACGCGTTTTAAATGCGACTTAATGCTTTTTTATATTAGATTCCCAAGCACCACCAAAATGAGGAGCGTTGGGAGTGATCGTTTTCCAGGTAATACCGTGCTCTACAGCTTCATTCAAAAATGCCTCCGAATAAGTTTTAGATTTAATAAAATTATGTAAATCATTATAATGCGCTTTTGCACCTACAAAGTTAGTGCCATTGTCCGAAAATAACTCTAAGCAATTTCCTCTACGTGATATAAATCGCTTGAAAGCTTTGATAAATGACTCAGTACTTAAATCAACCGCGAATTCAATGTGCACAGCTCTTGTTACTAAACAAGTAAATAAACAAATAAAAGCCTTTTCTTGGCGCGCACCTCGATATCTACTTATTAATATAGGAATTGGGCCTGCATAATCGGTCCCGGTTTTTAGAAAAGGCTTAGCTTCATTAACTCGAAAGGAGGGAAGAGCGGACATATATGCAAACATGGGTTTAGGCGAAACTTTTAAAAAACAGCTGTTACAAGCTTGAAAACGCTTTCGAACTACTATCCTGCCTGAAATAATCCAGTAATTTAAGCGTAACATCGAGAGTAATTGGTGAGGACCTGCGTGTAAATATTTTTTTATGATAATAATCGATAAGTATATTTGTGATGTGATCGCGTTTAGGAAGCAAAATAGGGTGTTTCGCTTCGAACCGTAAGCTACTGTGCTGTAATCTGCCCCCAACCCTGATCAAGCCATCGCTATCTATAAAGGGTGACAGTGATCTAAATGATTTTGAAAGTGCACGATTTTCTTTTAAAGAAGTTAGTTCGGTTGCAAAATGAACTTGCTGAACGCTGCGCAAAATGTACAACTCAGCTATTTTTAACTGATTTACCGTTACAGTATTAGATCTAGGAATTTTCCTAATAAATATTAAAACATAAGTCGCAACTCGCAAAAGTTTCGACCACGAAGATAGTCGAGCTGCGACTGTATGGAAAAAGGGTTGTTCATTTATCGTCGTGACTAAAGCGCGATCATTTTTATGTTCATATTGTTTATCAGGTGGGAATATTTGATCCTCAAATAAAAAGCGTCGAATAGGCCATTCTGTCACTGGATTTTGAAGCCAAGTGGGGCCATGCATCCATGTCGGATGGTCTAATAATTGGGAAGGCAATAAACCTCTCGATAAGCAATCACTCGGATTATCCTTTCCCGCTACGTGAAAAATGTGTTTGGGTGATAAATACTCTTGAATGCGAGCGATGCGGTTTGCTACGTATACTTGAAATCTATGCGGAGAAGAATGTGCCCAATATAAGGCTACTGTGGAATCGGTTAAGGCGAATATATTTGTAATATTGCAACGCGGTGAAATAGTGGTGATAACAAAGTGAATAAGCTTCGATAATAATAACAATGCACATAATTCGAGGCGTGCTAGAGTTTGCATTTTATTAGCAGTTGGCGACACCTTGCTTTTAGCGCATACTAGATTGACCGTGTTGGGAGAACCCTTAATGCACAAATAAACGTTGGCGCCGTATCCACTTTCACTT
This sequence comes from Samia ricini, assembly GCA_014132275.2. Taxonomy (NCBI): domain Eukaryota; kingdom Metazoa; phylum Arthropoda; class Insecta; order Lepidoptera; family Saturniidae; genus Samia; species Samia ricini. The sequence continues at coordinate 22,855,876 of AP028159.1, read as the reverse complement.
GCGTCTGAAAAACCTACTACTATCAACTCAGAACTGTAAGATGGCACTCCTAAGAAACGAGGAATTTTTACACTAGATAAAAGTGGTAGCTCATTTCGAAGGATGCACCATGCGTCGCAAATATCTTGCGGTGGGCATTCATCCCAATCTACATGTTGTAACCAAAGCGATTTCATAATTAACTTAGCCTTTAATATTACGGGTGCACAGAAACCATTGATATCCCACAAGCGAGCGATAGTTGCTAAGATAATGCGTTTAGTAATTATTTGCGAAGTTTCCTTTACCGAGATTACGAATTGATCTTTTTCAGGAATCCATTTTAAGCCTAATAATTTTAAATTGTCATTTTGATCAAAATGAACATGTGAAAGGTTATGATTTTCAGGAATTGATTCTAATAATGCGGGGCAATTACTTATAAATTTTACTAGATCAAAACCACCTTTTTTAAACATGTTTATTAATTGGTTAGATAGGTTTATACCTTCTTGCGGTGTACATACGGATATTGCCAAATCGTCCATGAATAAATTACTTTGAGCTACATCTGCTGCGTATGGATATTCCTGTCTCTCTTGTTCAGCTAGTTCGCGGATTGTCCGCATTGCTAAATATGGGCTGCAAGACAGACCGAAACAAACGCGATTGAACTCATATAAATTAGCGCTATCCTCATCTTCAAAGCGATATAGAATTCGTAAAAATTTACGATAATTATTATGTACCAATATTTGTAAATACATCTGCTTAATATCGGCACTTATAGCAATAGGAAATAAACGAAATTGAATTAAGATCGCAAGTAAATCATTTTGTAAGTTTGGCCCGGTATGCAGACAGTCGTTTAACGACAACCCGGAAGTTGTTTTTGCACTTGCATCTAGAACTATTCGTAATTTCGTACTAATTTTATCATTGCGTGAAACTGCGTGGTGAGGAATAATATATTGCCTCTCACTGGAATTATAATTATCTATGCGGGTAATATAATTTTTATTTAAGTACTCTCTAATAATTTCGTCATACTGTAATTTTAAATTATTATTGAGTTTAAACTTGCGTTCTAAATGCGTATATCTCTTAGATGCGATTTTAAATGAATCCCCTAACTGCGACGGGTCTTGGTTAAAGGGTAAAATAGTAGTGAAGCGGCCTGATTTATCGCGAGAAATATTATTTGAATATAACAACTCACATTGTTTATCCACGGGTGAAAAATGTTTTTTGTCCGGTACATCTTCAACGTTCAAAAAACGATTCATTAAACCTTCCATTGAAGTATCCTCACTACAAATATATGAGTATGTGTCACTGAGACAAGCGGTAGCGTTAGCGGACGCGGATTGTAAAACACGTGCGGAGCCTATAATAATATAACCAAATTCGGATTCAAGAGCGTCGGGATTCCCATTCGAACCTATGATTTTATTTCCCTTCAATATGTGGGCAAAAACTTCTGAACCAATTAGCATGTCTATTGGACCCTTCGTATGAAACGATTGGTCTGCGAGCGGTAAATTAAATAAATAATCGAGCGATGTACAATCTACATTCACTTGCGGTAAATCACCCGAAATCTTATTAATAACTAAACATTGTATGTTCAAGCGGAAATCATTATGTCGCGAAAATACTGTTACATTGGCTATACCCTGTATCGGTTGCGGATTGTCACCAATACCATTTACTTGAATGGAATTGGCGGAGTTAAATATATTTAATCCAAGTTTCTTACAACATTGTTTGGTAATAAAATGTCTCTGAGAACCCATATCGATAAGTACTCTGACTGGGTGTAATATAGAATTTTTATCTTTTACTAAAATGACTGCGGAACCTAACAAAATAATTTTATTTTTATGACGCGTGGATTCAGAATTCATCTGACTACAAAGAGATACAGTTTTGTCTTGGGTACTTTTAGATGTATCGTTATTATGTAGTTGATTATCAGAGGTCAATGACCTTGAATTACCCCCGACCATGTCATCTAAACTGTTCTCAGGAAAGTGTAACAAGGAATGGTGCCTCTTGTTTCCTTTACAAAATTTACACGATGATACAGACTGACAAAATCGACTAGTATGCAACAAACTCAAACAATTTATACAACCGTTCACATTCTTTATATATTTGTATCTATCTAGCGGTGAAAGAGTTTTAAATTTCGCGCAATTATATATTTGTTCATGTTCATTCGATTTACAAAATGAACAGTGTTTATTAAGACGCGCGGTGACGTCATTTGCAATTAATGCGCGTGGAGCTCGCTGTGTCGAGCGACCGCTCCTCGCGTCTCCAGCGGCGCAGTGCTTATACTTACTACCGGCGCTTGCGTTGATTTTAATATCTGGCGTAATTCTTTTTAATATTTTATATTGTTCCCTGAGAAATATTACAAATTCTTCGTAATTGGGATATGATTGTTTTCTATTAATATTTTCGAATTGTTGCACTGTGTCCGTATCTAGTTTGCGTAAACCTAAATGAACAAACATGTAATCTAACAAATTATCGATCTTTAATTGTTTCAAAGCGGCTACAGACGTAGAATATTCGTCAATGAATGCGTCTAATTGACTCGGCGTAGCATTGTGAAGCGATTTTAGATTTAATATTTTTTCTATATAGGTAGTAGCTATCTCACGGTCGTCCGTGTATTTATCAACCAGTGCGTTATAAATTATATTATAATTTTCTGCGGTCGGGCTTAAACTTAGCCATATTGACTCAGCCTTCCCTTTAAGTTTACTAATTAAGTACCTTACACGTAGTGAGTCATTTAGACTCGGATTATTGTGAACCATTGAGTTATAACATTCAATGAACATAGGAAATTTTTCATAGTCACCATAGAATTCCGGTATTGATAATTTCTCTAATTGAAAATTTAAATATTGTTCATTGTGTTCAGCGGTATTAACATTTTGCGATATATTGAAGCGTGTTAAGGCATTTTTTACTCCACAATAATAATCTTCGAATGCCCATATTGCCTCATAATTTGGTAGGTACTTAGGATCTAATTTCAAATTAAGTCGGTTAATATTATCGACTATATTTTGAAATTCTTCGCGCATCGAATGTATGTTTGTCGCTTGACTAATAAAGAGAGGAGTTTGGCGATCCTCCTGACTCGTAGGTATAGATTCGTAAATAGATTTAATGCGTAAATAATAAGATTGTTTTTTACTTTCGAGTAGAGATATTTCTCCGATACCTACTGAACTTTCAGCTACTTCTCCCTTTTTGGACCTATGCTCCATTTTTAAAGTTAATAATATTAAACAATGTAATTAAAAACAAATACAATTGAATAGTATTCGTCTCAACGGTAATATAAAATATCAAAAATGCGAGGGTAAATAATAAATTTATGAAATTGCGTATGCGGTTTTAAAGTCTTAGGATGTAAAAATAGGGAATTTAGGGCACAATCCAGGAACGAAGGACCATTAAAAGATGGTAGAAAATACCAACTGCGGGCTGGCCGGCCTCCAAATCTCCTATTTCTTGCCGAGGGTCTGGTGATACACTGGGTCGCTCAGGGCGAAAATATAAGGAATATGTCCACTTACCGAGCAATCTCTCGTGCACATCCAATCCCGAGGATCCTGCAGCTTATGTAATGGCGTAGAAGCGTTTTTTTGTGTAAAAACGTGATGCGGCGATATTGTAGATTATTATAAAAGTTATGCGGTTTGCGTTGCGGAGCGGTTGCGCGTATATTTTTAAAAACAACTGTCAAACTTAACTCGCGGCGCGGGTTGCCAGGCAAGAGAAAATCACTCGGCAAGAATGACAGTGATTCCTGACATTCTCACCCCAGCAACCGAATGATTCACCACAGGTGTTTAACTTTGACTAGACGTTTCTAGGTAACGCTTTACCAAAAATTTCAGCATTAAATTAACCTATACCTGTATTTAAAGATAATATTCTGAAATTTTGTATGATACTTTGTAACAGAAAACATACTCTTGAACTTTTGGTAGGGGGGAGGGGTTTGATCTAAAAGTCCCAAAGGACTCAAAGTTGCTAAAAAAACATCTCGTGATTAATGGACAACCCCTAATACGTTTTTGCCTTTTTATTTCCACAAGTCTAGTCATTCATCATTATCTTTCGTTATCTTACGATATTCCTTTTTTTCTTTTTTCTAGCCTAGCTAATGCTGTGAACCGGAAGGGCCTTTATAGCTTTACCGAAATTTGTGGGCGAGTACTGAAGGCACTCACCGCAAAAGAAGATATTACTTGAGTAATACAGTTATCTTTATAAAGCGACGTCTGCACAATCAAAGAGTGGGTATTCATTAACTAAACCATAATGTAAAGCTTCGTGATTCTAAACTCTTACTATATCTCATCTGTATAACGCTTTATTTGTATAACTTTATCAATGAATTAAAATAGATATTAATTATTATATTTACAAACTTTATTTTAATACACAACGTTTGAATTTCTTTTTTTTTTATGTTCTACAATATTATTCATAAAATTTTAATATAAATAAAGTTAAGAATAGTAAATGAAGCAAAAATAAATAATGACCATTGGTAGACCTATGTAATATTTCACATGTCTAAATAACAACTATGAAAAGATGTCTAAGAAATACTTTTCAAACATTTACCAACGAAATGATTAGAAGCATTCTAAAGAAATTAACTGAAATCCCTCCCTTCTTACTGTAACAACGTTTTCACAATTTACAATTTAAAATTACCTAACGTTTACAGTCGACTCGAGTTACAATAATTTTAATTTAAACAGCAATTTTAATCGTCCGAAATTTATTTTGTACTTTATTCTATTGAAGTATTATTGAGCTCGAATAAAAGAATTTGTGAAAAATAAACTTAAGGAAAACGTCTTTAATTCAATAACAGGTCGACCGATTTTATGCGCATGAAATATATGGTATTAGCAATTGGTAGGCTATAAAAATTATCAATAATATATAAAAAATATATTAGAATGAAATTTGATATACGGGAAGTATATTACGTTGGGTAACAGATAGGCTGAGAAAAACAAAGTCGCGGACACCCGCTAGTTTTAATATAAATGACAAAAAGTAAAAAGCGTAGGTATTATAAAATCTTTTGTAGGGACAGGTAATCTCATATAATAGCAAATTATCGATATCAAGTATTGCAAAATAATCATTAAAATACCGTCGCCTATTGCTTTTGTAAAATGTTGTATTATTCAATGAATATTAATTTGATACCTTCACTTGGTCTTGTTCCCCGGCGTATTCAATATTCTGGAATATAGTCCAAGTATAACGCCTGCGAATCTCCATTCGCGCCAAATATCGTCTATACCATTGCTGTATCAAAATGGCCGCTTTCATTGCTGCAACAATTTAAACTATTATTATTATTGAGTCATTGTGTTAATTTTGATGACTACATTTAATTGAAATAATAATATTCGTATAAATTTGTATAATTGTAAATTCGTCTATAATATTTGAAAACGTAGGTATATAAAAGTTGGTCGTATGACTGATTAATAACGAATGTAGGAATTAATGCATATATCTTCCAATCAGCGGCCCTAGGCCTTATAGATAACTTCATACTTAACACATTGATTAATAACACAACTATGCAAAAAAACAAAGATGAAAATAAATGTAGGGTAAATGTTTGAAATATTTTGTGCTTAATTAATCTATGTGATTAGTAATTAGGAGCGTTCATGCATTTCATAAGCACAAAAGGAGCCGGAGTCTATGCTCTATGTTTTCTCTATTTTCGACTAGCTGTGAACCCGCGGCTGCGCCCGCGTTTTATATATTTTTCACTGCGTAATATAGTTTTTTGTTTGATACAGAACCCTAATTATTTTCCAAATTGTTTTGCTACTAACATTAAACTAAGATATTTTCACAAATTCAATTACCTTCCCCTAACACTGGGCATTCAAATTTATTAAATTATTTAAGAGTTTTATTTTTTACGCGGAACCCTAATTATTTTCGAAAATGAAAAGTTCCGTCAAAATCAGACCAACCGTTCCGGAGATTGCCCGAGACAAACAGACAGACGGAGAGACAGACATTTTAAAAAATTGTATTTTTGGTATAGCTATCGTATTTACATTCATATCTATTTAGCAAAAAAAAAATGTTTTGACATTACAAACAGACACTTCAATTTTATTTATTAGTATAGAAGTATAAATGTTGTATTAATAAACTTTTGTAATTTGTCGTCAGAAAGCAATTCTGCTAGATAATTTTTGAGTGGGATTTTAAAGCATTTACATGTAGAATGAGTTACGTATGTAATGATGTAGTAATTTACATTTTACATATTTTTTTTATTACAAAAGCATATACATAGTTTATCGTAATTGATTATGATTTTTATTTATTTATCTGATCTAATAAACGACAATAACACAATCTTTTTATGGTTTGTTAAAAATCACTTACAAATAAAGTCCTTGTGCGAAATTATTAAATATTAAACACAATTCGCATTATGTAGAAAGATTTATAAAATACCGACGACATTATAACATTTATAACGACATATATCGTTGAATAAAAATATTTTTACATTTTTTCTTAATACAAACCAAAGATCATTCTGTACAAATCCCAAAACCCAAAAAGAAAACGAATCAGTCATAAATATTAAGTCTCAGATACTGATTTCAGTTAGAAGATGTATCTGTGGGTAAATCATATTTCTTTTATTCGACTCGAACGTCGATCCTTAAGAAAAAAAAATATATATTCTAAGAGCGGATTTCGTATGAACAAACAATACATATTCACTGAGTCAAAGTTGGCACGAACGAATTCTCTAAAAAACACTAAAATATATAGATAGATAAATAAACATTTATACAGACGCTAAAATGTTTACTTAGAACTAGCTCTGACCTTTATTATGACAGAAGTGAACATTATCACATGTGGGTCAATGGAAAACATGAAGTGGAATTGTACTATAAAATAAACATTAAGTACGAAATTACAGACATCAGTCACTTAATGTCACTGATATTAATAAGCACTTCTATGTGAGTTGTGAGAACTTGTCATTACACAGAATTTTGTAAAAATTCATAATTCAATAATTTCTAGGTTTATAAATACTTATTAAATAAATGTAGTTACACTGGTAAGTAGTAATATAACGCCAGTGGTAGAAAAGTTGAAAGGTTCCCGTTTGTCGTGTTATGGACATGTTATGAGAAGAGAGGAAGAGCATGTGGGTAAAATAGTAATAAATATGAATGTGGAAGGATGGAAAAGTAGAGAGAGGCCAAAGAAAGTGTGGATGGAGTGTGTAAGAAATGGATGGAAGTGTGTAAGGAGCGAATGAAGAGATGACGGCTGATAGGGACGTATCGAAGAAAAAAAACATACTGCGCCAACCCCAAGTGAGTTGGGAAAAGGCATGAGAAAGAAGACAGTACTGTTTTGTATTATACGTTTTTAGGAATCCCTGTAATATTGCTACGTGTACGTGAAATAAATATAAACAGCTCCTGATTAAAAGATCCTAAACACAATGCATATTGACTCTATAATGCATTAATACTGCTAAAAGTAAAAATATATTGAGTATGAAATATACATCGCACTATTCATGCTTGCCTAGTCCTTAAACTACGGAATGATTTCTTTTTAGCTTAAACGAAAAACTGTAACTGTAACATAATAACATTCTAAAATATATTTATCTACCAATTACTGAAGACAATAAACAATAAAACAGTAAAACTACATATTGGTTTTTTGCTTTTTTTTTATGTATACGCACAAAGGTAACCCCTCTTATAGATTTAATAGAAAAAACCTCCCGTATTGTAAGCCTTATTAAAAATCTATGCTTCAGCTCAAGCGGTTTGTCAGTCATCAATTAAAAAGTTCATTTTAACCGCCTACGCACAGAAACCTTTTGAACTCTTCGAGTTATTGTTACAAGTACGTATTTTAATTGACATTTATAAATGTTACTATTTGGCCCTAAATAAATATTAAACGGCCAAAACACTGGAATGTATGGAATGTAAAACAGTATTTCATCTATATCTATACTAATAAATAAAATTGAAGTGTCTGTTTGTAATGTAAAAATAATTATTTTTTACTAAATAGATATGAATGTATATGATATACGATACCTATACCAAAAATATTTTTTTTAATATTTTTATCTGTCTGTCTGTTTGTTCCGGATAATCTCCGGAACGGCTTGACGGATTTTGGCGGGACTTTTTTTTTATAGATAGCTGAAGTTACTCTGGGTAACCTAGGGTACTTTTAGTTTTCGAAAAAAAATTGGGGTTCCCTTACAAAAAAATTAAAACGCAGTGAAGAATATATGAAACGAGGGTGTAGCCGCGGTGACACAACTAGTTAATATTTATAAAAGAATGTCTTCATCACCGTAAGTCCAAAATATAGCTAGTAAGTTAAGCAGATTCCGGTTTAAAAACTACCTACATAGGAAAGATATATCGATTTTACTGTTATTTGAAAAACAACCTTCACTCAGCTATGCTATAATATGATTCTCAACGATATCAAATGTCACTCGAATTCGTCAAATACTTTTTGAAAGTGCCCCCTTAAAATAAATGTGTTTTTACATTCAGAAACACTTAAATAGGATTTTCACATTGAGCTTAAATTTGAGTGTCACAGTGATAAAGTGGCGACCCGCAGCCAGCTACTTATAAATGTTCAAACTTTTATAAATACCGGCAATTTCTAGGGTGTCACTCGAAATAATGGGATAAATTATTTTAACCATTGCATAAAGTTTTTGTGTATTTTAAAGATAAAAAACCAACTGAGAGATTTTATGAAAAGCACAAGCTCGTAACGTTGTTATTTTCGGGCACAAGGATTTACGTACGTTTATGAGGTATTTCAATCGTAAAAACAAGTGGTTAACACGGTTAACAAGTACGAAATATAGCATTGTTACTATGACCCGTATTTATTTAAAAATATAAATATTTAATATAAATAAAAAATTTGTTTTTTTTAATGTTTAAATTACCTTTAATTTATCAAAAATAAAATTAACTTAGGATGAAGTTTCAATGAATAAAAGAAAAATTAAATACACGTAAACTAAAACACATATATAGAATAATATATATTAAAAGAAAATTTAAAATAAAATAAATTTAAAATAACCGTTTATTGGAGAACATTTTAGATGTGGCAACACAAAAGTGACACCACTTAAAAGCAATCTTATTCTTGACATACTGTAGCATGTTGACGGCTGACGTCATAGTATTGGTAACACGAATCTAAAAGCTTTAACTATTTTTCGCCTACCGAGAATCGCTCGACGCGATTAAAGAAGTTCAAAACAATATCTAGGAGGAAAACTAACAAAACAAAATAGAACTGATGTGGCGATAGATACTTACTTCGTTCCGCTTTAGTCATGCTTACATCATCTCTTCTCCAGAACTTTAGGAAAGGCGCTAGAGCTTTTATGGCACATTCACTATTGGGAACCCTCCTGCCCAAGCGCTTTGGAACCTCCTGCTCTATTTCCGAACTACGGCATGAAGAGGAATCGTCTCCTTGAGAGCGAGCTCTTCGTCCCCCACGAAAGCTGACACAACCACAACCTTCTCCCAAAGAAAACATTTTAGGACCCTTGTCCTTCTCGCATTTATGTTTATCTTTTTGTTGGCGAGTACATCTTGACGTTTTCAAACGAGCCTTAGGAATGATGACTGATGACGTAACGATGATTCGTGGACAAATTTACCAGCATGACCCAGCTTTATAGACCGATTTTCACCTGCAAACAAACAATGAGTTTAATTATTTATTGTTATTGTAATAGGTTGCTAGGTATATTATACTACGATTGACTGTGTAAATTATTATTTAGTATTGTTACCCGTCAGTCAAAGGAATTGTGTCTACAATTCAAAGTAATCGCTTTAAATTCAATACTAGATTTACCAATACCAATATAAATGTTATTCGATTCACACTATGTAAATATTTGTAAAATGTATTTGAGGTAGGTGCCTAACTCGCATACCATTTTCGCCTTTCAATTTATTCGAAATACGAAACATGTAAAACTATCTCACTTCAGTACGATCTGGTACGATTTGTCTGCGTTTTGCAGTCAAGAACATTATTTATTATTGATTTTTAACAATACATAAATTTAACGTCACATTTTCACGAAGCCGGGTTTTCGTCTAGTAGGAATATTCCTACTAGATGAAAACTCAGCTTCGCTCGGGTGAAATGTGACTCATAATACACAAACTTTTACAAAATGTTGGTAGATAGGAACTGTAACTTCACTGATACGTGTAAATCGGCACTGATCCGTGTGAATCGGCCTTAACGAACTCAAGATGGCATCCGACTGGCCAATATGGTGACTGCCATTTGCACCATTAGAATTTAACAAAACACTCGACAATCCAAATTTTGCTGATATATGTGTTGACTCAAAATCATTGTTTTTTTATGTTTTAGTATTCAGGTAAGGTTTCAAACGAGTCTATCGTGCCCCTTAGCCGAATTACGAATATAGATATCATGATAGTCAAAACATTGTATTTAACTTTTCCCACAATGCAAACTTTCAGTAAATAATCTATACAAGACAGTAAAATACATTAAAAATGTATCGAAATAAATAATAATTCGAGCAACTAAAAGGATACATTACGTTCATTTCATAAATATAGATAAGCTGAAAACTGCTTGTTGATAAATAATTAACAAATCAGACGATTTTGCTTACTATTTGTAACAAATTTATTCAAACAATCTTATTCGATGGTAGTATTGATTCATTAATATATGCTTATTGGAATATTTTTGAATAAATGAAAGTTTTTTTTATCATAATGTAGCCACTTTCATCGTTGCCTACGCAAGCAAAAATTGGCGAAAGCTAAGCGTTCTACGAAACCAGCTTCTTATTTCATATAAAATGTATAAAGTAACATTATTTAAGCAAAAAATTATGTTAATCTATTGGATGCTATTGATAATCGACAAATGCATGAGTTTTGTTGATTTAATTTTTTATTAAATCGTACACTACCAAAGTAGCATATTTGTTTATTAAGTACAAAATTCATGGTTTTTTTAAATAACTTGGTCTTAACTTCTTCTTAGTAAATGGCAATCTGTGAATTAAGTACACAACTCTACCAGTGTCATGTAGATATTTTTCGAATATTGTTTTAATATTTAATACTTTAACGTTCTAGAGAAATAGCAGCTATCTTGCCAAAACATTCCAGAAATATTTGTGGCACCTCAGAACAAATATTTTGTTTTATTATTATAAGATAAAGTAAAAATATTTCTCATAAATTCAAGCACTTGCCCGTAAAACTGTGCATTGAATCGGATTCTTTATGAGTTTTAATGTTTATACGCGGAACCCTAATTATTTTTGAAAATTAAAAGTATCTTATATTATCTGGATTAACTTCAGCTATCTACCAAAAAAGACCCGTCAAAATCCGTCCTCCCGTTCCAGAGATTACCCGGAACAAACAGACAGACAATTTTTTTTAAATTGTATTTGCTGTATAGGTATCGTAGATAAGTTCATGTCTATTTACTTTTTTTTAAAATATATTTACTAATAGACACTTCAATTTTATTTATTAGTAAACATAGGGTAAAAACCGAAAGTTAATGAAAACTAGTTGTTTTCATTCATTCATCATGACAGACCAAGATGCCGCTAAAAACTCTCGTAGTCAACTTAATTATTGTTTTTCGTGCTCCGTTAAAAAAGGTTTTATAACAAATTAAAGGGTAGGTACTATAACATTATACTCCATTGTGTCAATTGGGAGTTGGTTCAGTGTATTGAAAGTTTCGAGTAGGCGAGAAACAAAACATCAACAAGATTTTATTGACATTCCTCTTGCTTTGAAATTGAAATTACGTAAACCTAGTAAAAAACACAGGCATTTATTGAACAAGAGCAACTGTATAAACACCATAAAATGTTAAATTATAGGATGAAAACAAAATGTACAATGAATTAATTACAATATAATGCATAAATTTTTCTTGCTTAATACATACATATTAATTCTATCTATAACTTTGTATACATATCTCCGCGTGGTTATATATTTTTTTCTAAATAAATATAATTACCTACTTCGAACTCTAACAAAATTATTTATTTTTTAATTATTAAATTCTCAATAATAAAATGAAGCATGTTCTAGATACTTTTCAGAATGTTTAATTTCTTTTTATTATAACATTTTTTTACTATAACGAGCTATGATAATCCATAAATAGAGTAAAAAAAAAAAACAAAAGTAACACGAAACAAAAAGTTAATTATTGCCAACCCTTTACGATCAGCATTAAAACGAATCTTAATCAAATAATGGGCGTTTTATTGCTACGTCAGTTTACGTAAGTCATAAAAATCACAAATGTAGGCCAATCACAAAAAGACAGAGCTATATTCACTTGTTCTATCTGAGATAACCAGTTCGAATGTCGAGCGCCACACTTCTTCGGACCGATTTACTTTATTTCCCTAGAATTGAATAGCGTATGTAAATATAATTAATTAATTTATAAATTTCGAAACTATGAATAAAGATATTATTATTATAAGATGCTATAAGCATTATAGAGCTTATACGGCTCGAAGCAAGTAAAAAATATTTAATAACTCAATACATTCATGGTAAGTCAAGTACTCAGTGAGAGACTAGCGTCGTCAGGCCGACTCAAGTATATGCCGTGCAAATATGGGGCTATACGAAGGAAAAAGGTTTAAGCATATAAAGCTCACCGCATGATGAAGTACTAAAGCATATACAACATGTTTTAAATCTAATTTAAACAATAACATTAACTTAAATATTCAATGTATCTATACTAATAAATAAAATTGAAGTGTTTGTTTGTTTTGGCCAAATCTTTTTTTTTTTACTAAATATTTTTGAATGTATACCACCTATAACTATAACAATACCAGAAATACAATTTTTAAAAGTTTTGTTTGTCTGTCTGTCTGTTTGTAATAGACAATCTCCAGAACGGATGGACTGATTTTTCGGTGCTTTCTTTGGTAAATAGTCTAAGTTACTCGTGGTAACTTAGGGTACTTTTAATTTTTTTTTAATAATTAGGGTTCCGCGTAAAAAAAACTCATAAAAATTTGATTAAAAGCTATAATTTATGAGAAATATTTTTACTTTATCTTAATACTGAATTTTTTTAGGAAAACAATTAGGGTTCCGTATAAAAACTATAAATTAAAACGTAAAAAAAAAAAAAATTAAAACGCATTTTGAATATATAAAACGCGGACGCAGCCGCGCACATATGTGATAGGTGGGCTCGAACCCGCGTCCATTGACGCGGAATCCGGCCGCACTACCCACTAAGCCATCATCGGTTCAATGCTGATCGCAACGCTAATGAATCAATTCCGTTTTGGTGTAAATATCTCGATCGATTATTAGCTTTCGCGGTTACTTTTGATTCGTCAGTGTCGCCTCTCGCCTACCTCCGCTGATGACGAGGTTCATTCTTCAGATGAAAATTTTTGAGAATAGAAGTGTTGCAATCTAAAATTTGCCCACGTCCATTTTTTGTGCTCTTTCGTACCGTTTCTTTAACCACGAAAGTAGCATAATAAAAAACTCTCACATTGTTTTTAATATTATCATGCTGATAAATATAATTTATGTATTTTCTGTGTGTTTAAATATGTGTTGTGTTTTGTGCTAATAAAAAGTAACATATTCTATTCTAAGAATAATGTGTTGAAAACGAAAAACTATCAGTAAAGAAATGACTGCATTTGAAAATATACTGTCATGATTTTAAGAAAATATTTCCACCTAATTAGAATGAACACTCAACAAACCATGGATAAATAAATTTATCTGTTAAACGACAGACTGTTTATATAGACAGTGATATTTGAAAACAGCGAGTTCATAGGTAAATGCGACCTCACAAAATTTTGTAGGCAAAAGCTCATTTGAACGTTGATTATGCAAACTCAATAACGTAATTTGTTTTACTCAATTACCCGTTTCAATGTAACGTATTTACACAAACGGTCAGAAACGATTTGTATTATTTATTTATTGTTATATTACTAGTTTGCCTCTACCCGTATATATAGTGAATTTTAACTACCTATGTATAATTATTACTATTATAATAGATAATTCTAAAAGCAATTACAGATGATATATAGGAATATATGAAAATAATTAAAAAAAAAACCATACATCTTAAAAGGATATGCGGTCGGCGACAGATTTGAAAAGTAAGTATTTCACAAATCTATTGCTATCTCGTTGCGCCCCAAAGAAAGAGTTATAAAAACACGAAAGAGACAACTGCAGCTCGGGCTGCATTTACCTATGCAAAATAGACGAAAACATCTTTTCGTAGCACCCTCTTTTCACCTCTAAAACTGAACCGATTTTCAATTTTCTTTTAGTTATAGAATAATAAAGACTTTGGCTATGCCTATACGTTATGGTTTAATATGGTGAATATATATAATGCTATCCAGGGAAGAAACAGTTCACATTAAATAAATGCCACTGTTAATTGTTTTAAAAACTATCGAAACGCATACAATACGAAAATTACACAATTAGTTAAACTATTAACCTTATGAGTTTCTTGAACTTCAGCCAATAGTTAAAACATCATGGACTAATCAAAGGTTGTCAAATTCTCGTTACAGCAAATTACATTCGAGTGTAAGGTGTGTTAAATTACACCTGAAACAAACAAGCTAAGGTCATATACTTTTACACATAACACCCTGTGAAACAAAAACCACCGGGTGACCGTAGCCCCGCAACAAACAAATACCCGTATAGCAGGGCGTGACAGACGTCGAATCTACTTTAAAAGAATATATATATATTTATTTTTTTTAAATATAAATGCTACCAACATTTCTAAGTACAATAAGTATCGAGATATCATTAAGCTCTTGCCTTGTTGACTGGTGTAGGTATTATTTTTGTTTTATTCCAAATCGAATTTATTTATACAAAGTAAATAATAATATTACTTCTGCTCCCATTTTCAACAGTACAACACGAATAATACGAAAACATTTTTTTTTAAAAGCCTGCGTGCATTAAAAGATTCGGTTACATATTTCATATATTGATAAAATTGTAAGCTCTTTTTCAAGGTTTTTATGTAGTCTGCATGTATAGGTAACTAAATGCATAATATTATTTTTTATTGTAAAGTGACTGTGTACTAATTAATATTCACTCTACGTAATGCTAGATATAATGATATTGAAATCATTTTTATTTATAATGTTTTAATTTTTTTGTATTTAAATTTATATCGTTGAGATCAAATACTATCTATACTGATTTGGTCGTTTATCAACTACGCTTTTATATGGAAATTATTTTATATACGTTATTAGTTGAATTGATGAAATAAACGAACAAAAAAACTCATCGAAATCAGCCAATCCGCTCTAAAGTCGTTTTATGCTAGAAGTATGTATACAAAAAACATATTCTTACTCCCTGAATTTTTCTTTTATTTTAACCCCTTGAGCATTAACCTGGCGTTTACGCCAGCTTTCCATTGTTTCCCTATTGTCTCATTTTTATGGGTAATCGACATATTAATAGCTATTATTTACATATACCATTATGTTCAATAGTTATTCGGTTATTAGAGAGAAATCAAAGATCTTGAGTTATAAATAATATAATAAGCCCGACTATGTTTCATTTGTTTCATTATACATAGATTTTGTACATTTTCTAGTTTTTAAATTAATCAGTAAAATATATTTAATACATAAATGATATGAGAGATATTTTGACCTTTACATGAAAATATATTTAAAGTAATACAAATTTATATCAATTTAATAAAAAATCAATGAAAATGTTACTCGTTATTTTTTCTTAAATTGTAAAGATACATTTAAAAATTGTATCTAAATAGCTTTTCTGTTCGTAAATTTTACTTTCATAAATTATACTCAAAACTCTGAAAATGAAAGCCATTCTGTCATTGCCAGCCCAGTTTTACGAAATTAAAGGTACACACTTATGTATTTGGATCCTGTTTGTAAAAGTTGATCTCTTATATCCACTGATTAGATTACATTCGAATGTTGAATTTCCCTTACAGTGACTCGCATGGCCGTGATTTAGGTTTTTTTTTATATAAAATATTATGTGATACACATTTTTTTACAAATAATATACAAGAACAATACATAATTAATTACTTTTCAAGTCGGAGATTTTACAACTTTTAATTACTGATTTTATAGTTACTTTGGTGCTAGTTTTCAAAATAATAAAAATACTGATTTCAAGTCTCAAAAACCTTGTTTAAATTATTAGAGATCTATTTTCTGTAACGCAAATAGTACTTTTATACAGTAGCACAAAATGTGATAGCATAGAAAGATGGCTTACCATATTGTGATGATTGTAAATATTCTATAATGCAGAAATTACTTTGAATGTATTGTTGTATCTATTTATTTGTACGCACTACCCTTACCCATTGCATTAGTGAGACCGAAGTCCCCCAATGCAATGGGTAAGGGGGCACGGAGTGACGAGCTCCGTGCCAGTGTGGGACTCGCCCGGGCGTGAAGCGCCCGGAAATACCCCACTAAAACCCCCCGGGGCCGTACGCTGCATTTGGCATGGGGGCGACACGGGGTGGCTTTCGCAGGCACCGCGTCGCCCCCTGCAGCGAACCCACCGGGCCTCGTCGTGCAATGGCCCAGTGAAGTCTAACCTAACCTAACCAAACTCAGTCGGGTTTGCTCTGACTAGTTTGCTCGCTCGTTTACCTGTGTTATATGTGGAAAAACAGTTTAAAAGGTCACTTAAATGAGTGCATGTCGTTTGGGGGAGGGTAGGGAGGGGGTCCATAGGAACCCCAGGAGAGGGAAATTCGTCAAAAATTTGAAAATCCAAGGGAAGTAGCGAAAGTGAAACAGGTATAGCAGATATCAGAGTCCAGTAGCACAGCCAAAGACGTCAGAAATCCACAAAAGGCCAAGAACACATTCGAGTAACTGCAAGAAGAACAACAGAATGACACGATGTGTCGCCGGTCGTATCTTGCCATAATCAAAATTGCGGAAAATGTTCCGTTTGTTGATCATACAAAAAATTGATACTTGATTTTTTTTACTATATTGATAATTAATAATTGTAAAACAACAATAAATATGTATAAAACAACAAAATTATCGTATTATAAAAATGTAATTAAACTTATAACTTTTAAAATGCACATATGAAAGCAAAATCACTTTCCATTACACGTAACTTCAAACACAACAAAAAAAAACTACTTGTCTCTGCGGGTTGAGGGTGGTGTCATTTGAAAAAGGTAAACAACCCCTATAAAAACAATCTCAAATTCGAGATACGAATTGCAAATATCGACCCGAAATGACTAACATCGCGTTTAGTCGGTTAACGGATGTCATTAATAATAGATAGTTAGGTACCTAAGGTCTCTTTCAGTTTGGTGGCGGCAGTAAGGCCGGACCTCTCGTTTCCATGCTCGACAGTAAGGGACCTGGCATGTGATGACCTCCATCTGCGAGCATGTTATGCTGCAGCTCCCCCCTCCGGCTCCTATTGTAGTACAGTTCTACAAGAATTGGAGCTACGTGACGGAGGGAAATGAGTTGACACTGACAGACAAAGCGGGAAAGCAAGTGCGAGGCTGCCTCCTATTTGCGTCTGAGATAGAGACGGGCCCTGGCCATTTGGCCCGGCTGGCTACCAGAGCATCACGGAGCGTTCAATGCGGGAAATGTTACTCCTGAATTAGAGCTGGTAGGGGAATGTGTAAATGCATTTCCCAACGTAAAAAAAGGTCTTTTTCAGTGTCATTCTACTTTATTATTTTATCTTGTTTCTTATTATGATTTTTTATTATCCAAAAAACGTGATATTTACACAATTTGTAAAATACCATTGCGAAAAAAGGTTGGCTGAACATCCTTGATTCATGTGGTTAATTACTTAAACCTTTTAGTGTTTAGCACGTAAACGAAAACGTAGAACCTCGTAATATAAGGTTAATAGTTATCATTATTTGCCGTAAATCTCAGTAAAGCACATCACGTAGCAAAAAGTAAATAGAGAGCTACTCTTGTTGGAAGCATAAAACACTGCAAACGATTGTTACGTGATTCGAAAAGAAAATCATTTGCTTCGTAGAACGTGTATTTGTATAAATCGTCTTTATGCTCATCGCTATCGAACAACGTACAAACAAAATAGATATAATAAATGCTTACTTAAATATCGTAAGCTTTTGCGACAACATTCGTCTTTGAAGAGGTTATTTCTTCAGAGTTTCTTTTTTCATGTTTTACTAGCTGCCGGCTGGTGCCCGTAGCTCCGCCCGCGTTTCATATATTCTTCACTGCGTAATATAGTTTTTAAATAATGTATACCTGACCTGAAGAAACAAATGAATGAAGAAAAATGAGAGTCTTTTGTTTTTATTAGCGGAAAAAATTAACACAACGAGTAACAAAAAAAGCGAAAAAAAAAAAACATCCGCGTCGAATGGTAGTAGTCCCATCCCGATATGTTTAAAAGTTTTGAAGTGTGTTAAAGGACCGCTTTTTTAAATCTCATTGAAAAGTATTGTTCAACCTTCGATTTTCATAATAGAATCATTAAAATAATAAACCAATATTTTTTTAATTGACTCTTACCACTATAAACTTAATTTTACACAATACTACCTGTGCCTTCGGTTCCGCTCGTTCATAACTTATTTTATACTAGCACGCGTTTGATATATTCTTCATTGCGTTTTTTTATATGGAACACTAATTAATTTCTAAAAAAAAATTAGTCCTAAGATAAATTAAAAATATTACTCATAAATAATATAGCAAATGCCCGTAAAACTGTGCATCGAATCGGATTTTATTCAAATTTTGATGACTTTTATTTTTTTTTTACGCGTAACCATAATTATTTTCGAAATCTAAATGTAACCTAAATTACACGAAGTAAATTCAGCTATTTACCAAAATAAATCCTATCAAAATCCGTCCAGCCGTTCCGAAAATTGCCCGGAATAAACAGACAGACAGATAGGCAAAAATATCAAAAATTGTATTTTTGGTATTGGTATCGTACATACATTCATATCTATTTAGTTAAAAAATTAATTTTTATATCACAAACAAACACTCCAATTTTATTCATTAGTAAGTATAGAAAAGGATTAGGGACGTGAATAAACTGCCACATGATGTTTATTATGTTACAAAAGCTCAACAAGAGGAGTACAGAATATAAACTTAACACGCGAATAATAAACAAAGGTAATTCTCGGGTCAGAAATGTCCATAAATTAGATGGATTTAAAAGGGACGAAAATGGGTGCTTTGTCTGCACTGGAAAGCGTACACTCACCGACTTACAAAATTCAGTTTCCCAATATATATTTACTCTTTGATATAACTTTGATCTCTCATTCATGCACGATTTCATGTTAAAGTTTTATTTCATTTAATAGTACTTTTCAAACGACTTTAGTCTTCTCTTTAAATTATACATTCTATTTTGTTATACGCAATACTACACGTTGATGAGTATGTAGGATGTATGGAAAAAAATTAAGTAGCATATAGTAGAGAGTAGTGCAGTTCCACGTATGAATTCATTGTTAAAGTATGTATTGTACATTAAAACTGATTTTACAGGAGAATTTTAAAACATAAGCCACGTCATTTATTTACTCTCTTACTTTATATATCGACTAGCTATATGCCGCACCCATACACAGCATCCACAGCTCCGCCCGCGTATCATATATTATTCACTGCGTAATATAGTTTTTTTTAATAATCATTGGAAAATAATGTTTCGATGTTCACTATTTTTTTTGTGTCCTAAATTATTTTAGTACTAAGATAAAACAAAGATATTTCTCACAAATTCAGGCATCTGCCAGTAAAACTGTGCATTGGATCGGATTTTATTCACAATTTTATGAGTTTTAATTTTCTTACACGGAACTCTAACTAATTTCGAAAATTTAAAGTAGCCTAAGTTACGCGAAGTAACATCAGCTATCTGGCAAAAAAAGTTCCATCATAATCGGTCCAACCGTTCCGAAATATACCCGGAACAAAGAGACGGACAATTTGTTTTTAAATTGTATTTTTGATATAGGTATCGTATAAACATTCATACGTATCTAGTAAACAAAATATTTTGACATTACAAACAGACACTTTAATTTTATTTATTAGTAAATAATGTATAGGTAATTATAGTTTTTGAAAATCGTTGCTGTCTTAGCCTCTTTAGTATCGATTCAAAAGTAATTGGAATAATTTTGTTAATAACTAATAACTACAAATCTGTCGCACGGTATTGAAAGTTACCTATTATATGGTACTATAATGTTGCGCCCGCGACTTCTTTTGCGCGGAATTTTGTGTTTGTTACACGACGAATTCAATAAAATATACAAATACATATTCTCAGCTTCGCAATCAAACTACAGAAACTTATTTTCTTAAACAGTATTCATTTTTCGCTTATTTTCGAAAACCATAGAAATGTGTTCCGTTATTGATTAAAAAAACCACACTAGTAGTTCTCACCTATATTTAATATACAGATTTTGTTTTTTTTAGTTATTTTGTTATAAGTAGATGTTAGTGAGTTTTCAAAACTGCATGAGTGACCTTTACTTTCAAAAACTGCAGATGCGGACCGCTAGATAAAGTGTTATGATATTCAACTAATTTCGTTTATTTCGTTTTTTATAGTTAAAACTAGCACTTAATCATTTCAACTGTAGGCATTCAATTAAAAATAACAACTTGATTTCGAACAGACAGATTATTAGTAACAGATTTTTACCTTTAACGTAGTTACTTAGTTCGTCGTTTCATGACAATTAAAATTTATAAAGAAAATACTAACTCATAGTACTCAACGTCGATCAACAGTGTTCATATCCTAGTTAGTACGTTGTCACTAAAGATATTATCACAATATACTAACATAATGCAATTAACTATTATATTATATCTATATAAATAATACATGTTTATATAAATTCGTTTTATACTATCAGAAATACTTCACCGCTAAATTAATTTTCATACATATTCGAAAATATAAAAGATAAATAGATTTTTGATGATTACCATTTTTTCTAAATGTTAATAAAAACAGTGAAACAAAATATTAATAGAATTAGTTAGTCCAATAATAATATGATCCTTATAAAATCAGATCTCGATATTTTGTAAACTAATCCCCGTGAATGTTGAGAATTAGAATTATGGACGATTAATGTATTTGTTCAAAATTCTCCTTAGTAATGACGTTGTTAAGGCCATCTATTATCATATATATTTTTTTCATATTCTAAGTTATATCTTGTCTATATTGTCTTTATGCCCCCGCTTTATTTAGTCTATGTATGCATTATCCCTTCCTCTTCCTTTTCCTATTCAAAAACGGAACGCTACCGCCACCGCTCTCTCTCGTAATTATATTTAAAAGTGCACATTCATTATCCGATTATATTACTAAATTACGAGAATATAGAACATTCATAAAGTGAAGTGAGGTGGAAAGTTAACTCTGAACCAGCTAGATCGAAGATAGCTAATAAAGGTAAGTTCCGTTTGTTCCTTTCAACAACATCCTTCTAGATATTTCCACCAGTCGTTATATAGATCCTCTCATTAAAATAATTAACCCCTTGGGCACTAACCTCCCGTTTACGCCAGCTTTCGAATGTTTTCCTATTGGTTTCCTATTGTCTCATTTTTATGGATAATCGACATATTATCGAAGACACTTTTGAACTAATTCCAAGTAGCATTTTATTAAAATGCTTTAAGCATATTTTTCTGTATAATCCATCCATTCAACCGAAAGTCGTCCACTACTGGACATAGGTCTCCTCAAAGATCTCCACAACGACCGGTCATGCGTAACTCGTATCCAGCGGATTCCCGCGACTATCACCAAATCGTCGGTCCACCTTGTGGGGGGCCTACCCACGATACGTCTTTCGGTGCGTTGTAGCCATTCGAGAACTCGTTGGTCCCATCGGGCATCGGTTCTACGAGCAATGTGCCCAGCCCGCTGCCACATAAGTTTAGCAATTCTTCGGGCATTGTCTGAGCCCCTGCCCTTTGAGCAACTTTGCGCTTTTTTATTAGGTCCATTGTAAGCGCCCACGACTCACGTCTTCTTTATAAATCATCCTATAAAATGTTAAATAGTTAAACTCCTATAACCTCAGTAACTAACTGTACACAAAATAATGAGGTACTTATTATTGAAATAGGATAGAGCACTAACAAATACGAGAGGATATTTATTGTAAAATTCAATCGAACAACTGCAAGTTTGAACTTTTGCAGTTTTCTATTATTTGGATCTTATAACATAAATCTAGGTCAACTAGTTTGCCGAGGACAGTAACGGCAAAGTTATAAATGTTAAAATAAATACTACGCTTTAAATATTTATTTGGAATTCATACTTTTATGGCATTACTAGATGTGTGCCCGCGGCTGCACCGCCGCTTTTCATATATTCTTCTCTCCGTTTTATTTTTGTTTATACGGAACCCTAATTATTTTCCAAAAGTTTTTTGATATACTGACCTTAAGCAAAGATATTTCTCACAAATTCAAATATCTGCCAGTAAAACTGTGCATCGAATCGGAATTTATTCCAAATTTCATGAATTTTAATTTTTTATACGGATCCCTAATTATTATCCCAAATTCAAGGTATCTTCAGCTATCATCCAAAATAAATCCCGTCAAAATCCGTCCAGCCGTTCTGGAGATTACCCGAAATAACCAGACAAACAGACAGACAGACAGACAAACATTTTAAAAATTGTATTTCCGGTATTGGTATAGTGTATACATTCATATCTAAATAGTAAAATAATAATAATTTTGCCACTACAAACAGACACTTCAAGTTTATTTATTAGAATGGATTTTATATTAATTTGTTTTCTTACTTTATTTCTTGTATAAAATTTTATTATATATTTTTATTTTAAATGTAAAGTTCGAAAACATCTTGAGGTAACCATAGCTTGGTGTTAGGGCGCATTTTCTAATAATGCCCGTCTGGGTAGCTACCTCCCTCAAGTTTGAAAATACACATAATAAATATCTAAGACATAGTAAATAAGAAAACAATATTTCGATATTCAATTTTCACACAATCATCTAGGCATTTTAGGCGTTGTATTAAGGAAGTATTTTTTTGAAAGTAGTGAATTATAAAATTATTTCAATCATAAAATCAATAGTGTTAAATATGGCGCGAAACATAATATTATTTCATTCTAATTAATTGGACGGTCATGATTTTATTTCTTTTTGATGACATGGGTGACGAAGTGTTATGAATGTAATTACCTAACAAAGAAATTTATGTAATTCTAAAGGTTATAGATGGCGCTATACTTATTTTTTAATTACTTGGACTGTTCTGAAACATAGATAATTTGATAGTTTAAAAAGAATTGTTTGAATAATGTTGGACGGGACTGTAGGCCTGAATTTCACGCGAGCGAAATCGCGGGCAGAGCTAGTAATTAAATAATATTACGTTCCCCGCCATATTTACCTATTGATATTATAATTGAAATTCAGTACGCTACATGCATAAAATGACTCCTTAACAAAATCCCTAGATAGTATAAACATCAAAATATTGTTTTCTTATTTGCTGTATCTTAGATATTATTTATTTACTAGACATATATTTTATATTATGTCATTTTGTTCAATTTCAATCAACCCATCAATTTTTTGTTCTCGAATAAGAACTAAAACGCATTTTTATTTACAAACTCTTCTTTCATACTAAAGACGCCGCGTCTCATTTAAATTACTATAACTTTTGTTTGAGTAGACCGATTTTAATGAAATAAAGTTTTGATGTTACCCCGGAATATGCTTTCTTTCTATTTTTATAATTATCTGATTTTTTCAAATATTTCTGGTACTTTCTAATTAATACCACCACAGACAAACAAACAGACAGACTGAAATTTCTAAAAATGATAGAAATGTGTTTAATTACCTATTTTTAACGCCTTGCAATAATTCTTTTCACAAGAATCGAAAATGTACAGAAACGTGAAATTTACAATTTTATTATTAGTATAATAGACTTTCATGCATGATTGGATGTATACTCGTAGATGAACTTTACGCTTAAATATAAATAGTAAAATATATGTATTAAAAAAAAACTATCGTAGAAATTCTTATGTAATAATAATAATTTGAGAAAAAATCTATATTATTAAATTTAAATGTATGCTAGTTATTCTTTTTTAACTAAACTATTAGCCATACATCAATAACAGGGTCTGTAATAAACATTAATCTTAAAATGGCTATCTCCAAAGTACTTCTTTTATAGCAACAAGGACGTGTCTAGAAACGTTATTGTTTACAAACATAAAGTGGAATGCTCGTAAAGTGAAGTAAAAACGCAAAGTTTGTTTGTTATTGTTCATCTATACTATCATGATATTCAACACACTCATGTGCGTGCCATATTATCGTGGCAAATAGAAATATTAAAGATTTTAAAGGCAATATACAGTCATAATTTAATAATACCTATATTGTAATGAGAAGAATAATTCTTTAAATATTTTTTATTCAAAATTCAATAATTTGAATAAGGATATATTTACATTTTACACTATTCTTTTTTTTACATTTTGAAAAAGTTTCCTCATTTATTGAGATAACTCTGCTTCATACGAATTTTTGGGTTTATATATTATTAAATTTTCCTAGTAGTGTGCAAATATTTCTATCACTTTTTGTGTATATGATTATAATTTATAACAAGAAATGTTATAAAGTTAATTAATCTCTCAGCTTGTTTACTTTACTCTCACTAAATGTTATTTAAAATTAAGCGCGCGTCTTATTTACTAAGGTGATGGTGTTAAACGTGATTTACTTGTTTAAATGTTAGAAAGCAAATGTGAAATAACACTAATTAGTATAACACTATGACAGTTTTCCTATGATGCGCGTACGAACACGAAACAGTTAAAATAATTATTAACACACGAAGTTGTCAGTTACGAGACAAACATTATATATTAATGAATGTATAAATGTATTAGGTACAATACTTTATATCTCAATCGAATATTACGTATTGATCAGATCATTTCAATTTAAATGTCTCTTTTGATTAATAAATTGACAGAATTAGACCATTTACATAGGGCATAAAACGTATAGGTAGGTACTTTAATTACTTAGATATCTGTGGAAATATTTCATAAGTAGTAAAAAAAAAAAATAACAAAAACCAGCAGGTTTGATAATTCATTGGCTAGTACAACGACCCCATTTGTCAGGTGTTAATCTTCATATTACCCTCCCAGTTAATAAATGGTATGTCATAATTTGTGAACTGACAAACATAATCCACTGTAGGTATTTTGTTTCTATAATATTTTTTTTACAATAATCTTACGTTATTTAAATCAAACTATACTCTACAAAAGAAGAAGTTATAATAATAACGGATTATAAAATTTAAAATTATAATTACGTATAAAAACTACAGACTAAAATTCAATGAGAACAGATATCTAAATCAATTATTTTAAATAACTTATTAGCCGATTTTATGTTATTAAATTATTATATATTTAAATAATTAGTTGATATGTAATTACATTTTACGTACGTACATTTTTTTAATTTCATAAACTCGCAAGTTACTTTAATTTACTTATTAACAGTATTGATATAACTCTTCGTTCATATTAGATTCACAATATAGAGGCAGATACTCAGCTTAAGGAAAACAAAAAAATACCATAACACGGTAGCAAGTTGAGAACAAAAACACGACTTGATATAATTCGTTAGATATAAAGTACTGAGGTACATGATCCGAATTCAAAAAGGGTTTGGTCAATTCAGGTATATGTAATCATACAAACAATATATTTCAATGTCAGTAAAGTACTTTTCACTTCAAAGCTATGCAATATTATTTTATATCATACGTGGAAGGGAAATTATTTTTGAATTAATATTACACGGTTTATGAACATCCATGACAAGTTATTCATCCGTAACAAAAAACGATTCCTTTATACTACCAAAGACAACATTTTTATTTCTCCTTTCTGTACAAAATAGAAAATTATTTAAAAAAATTAACAATCACAATAACTTCACATTTTTGTAACCTCAAAAAATAATCGCTTATTTTGAAAGAAAATAGCTCATGTCATTAAAAAAAACTTTAATTCATCATGATACAATGTTAAACTTATTTTAATCAAACAGATGTAAAACATAAATTTTGTTTTAAAAATATTGCTTCAGGGTCAAATATAATAGTATGATCGGTTCCTATGGGAAACATAAAAAGGAAATAGAGGGCGTGTGGGTTGCGTGAATTTGCCTGATTATTTAACCCATAGGGGCATCCTGATAAATTAGTTACTTAACTAATCATAATCTACAAAGTAATTTATATTACGGTATTGTAGGGCATTCTTATCAGAGCTGTTTCACGGCTATCACACATGTCATTAAAATCATGTCATAGTGGCGTGGTTCAGGACTACTAAAATCAGATAATGTCTATCGAATTATATAAACGCGGTTACCATGTTACTAACATATCAACCGCAGCTCACAAAGTGACTACTATGGTTGAACTGTATCGTGATTTTCGCCAAACTACTATAAAGGCCGACCGTTCTAATTGCGATCTTGAGATTTGATTGAAGCGTTAAGGACGTAGTTGGTTGTGCGGTCGAATTCCGCATCAATGAACGCAGGTTCGAACCCATATATCCAACTCTACAATAAGCTTAAGCTTTCGGTGAAGGAAAGCATCGCGATGAAGCCATAGCATGATGTTAGGGAATTTTCAATAATACCCGCCTGGATAGCTACTACAAGTTTGAAAACCTGTGGCCAAATACCAATAGGTGTGATCCAGGAGCATCACTTGAGGACCCGTACTTTTAGAGTGTATCCTATCTGAACTACAACGTCACTTAACGTTAGGTGCGATTGTGGTCAAAGCGCAGAGCCTAAATAGTATGAATAAATATTAGTCATAATGTTATACGTCTTGCAAAGCAATAATTAAAACGTCAGACAAGGTCACATAAATCCAAGGACTGGTTCTCATTAGAACCGGTTAAACTTTTAAGGTCCCTTCTAACAACGATCGGTACGTAACGGCGGCGGGACGCTAACTGATATAACATACTAGTTATTATGAAACATATCATACAGAGCCGTCGCACTCGGCTTGCGTCGGCGCGACGTGTTTGTAGTAACATGACGCTAGCGTCCCACCGCCGCCCGCTGTTTGAAGACACCTTTAAACTGTTTAGGTTAAGATAGAATGTTGTAAACCACTTTATGCTTGTCAAAAGTATACTCCCTAACAATGTGCAGCGGACTATACTATTCTCTCTTTGAGGCCCCCACACCCAAAAGTTTACGTATGTTTTTTTCTCTCAAAGCGCTTTAACCTCTAACCGACTTTGAACGTAATCAGCCATCTAAATTCAAGAGGCGCGACCCTTAATAGTCGAGTTACAGCTATCTCTATTTAATCGTTTTATATCATAACTTGGTACTTATTATTATTCTAAGTATGTATATTTTCATCTTATATTTAATTTTTTGTTATATAAAATACACAATTTCCTTTTTTTATTCTAAAATATATCTAACATGGATCACATTCTATTTTATTGTATACTAGCTATGCACGTAACTCCATCCTACATATTAACACTAAATATAACATACTAAAATCTAGCCACAGTATTACCAATAAAAAAACATTCACGATTTTAGAAAATAGTAATGTTATTCAGTTCAGTGGTTTTTTAATCAAAAGCTATAACCCCAAACAGTCTAACACATACAAAAAGACATCGTATACCTAACAAAACATAAAACCTATTTTGAACAAGCAACGATGGAAAACTACTAAACAGTTTTAAATGCAGTTTTCAGTTTGATACATGAATCAGCTTAAAACTTAAAGTAACATTTAAAAAATAATCATAGAAAGCAAACTACTTTTGATATGAATTAGTAGACTGATCAAGACACTTGTGCTCCCTAAATAAAAAAATGATATTCACGCAAACGGGCATCAACTAAAGCACTGCAATTTTTATTTAACTAGCTTGAATTTATTTATGACACAATATACATATATGAAACCATTTTCATACTTACATACACACATTTCGTTTATCGGGCGCAGCTCCGACAAACTCGCATCGCTTATTAATATTGTTGTCAGGGTGCAAATTTATCCTAGCGCATGAGCTAATTTTAACTAAGCTGATTGGAACCATTTATTCTGTGACGTAGATACTAATTTATTCCAACACACTAACTAGTTTAGTCTATTCAAAACTAGCTTGACGTGAAATCGAGTTATGACGGTCCCGTGCATACGCTTCCAAGTTCTAACATAAATATTTAAATTTGCACATCCCTTTATACAAGTCCAGAGACCGACCGCTTGCGATAATAATAACATGTTTGTTATCCTCTTTAACTAAAATAAAAGCATCTGAATATATAGCTACGATAAAGCAATTGAAAATATTATAACGAGAGGCTTCACAACCACTTTTAAGGTTTCTTCGACGAAAGTGCCTAATTAGAGAGATTCCGCTAGCCTTGACTTACAATTTCGCGACGTCAGCTCTTGGCTATTTCCCTCTATCATACTTACTTACTCTATAAAACTACTAATGGGACTTTGTATGGGTCATCCAAGTATTTACGTAAACATCAATGGCTGACGGAGGATCTATGCTTTGCTAATTTGTGGAAATGAAAACTTATTTAGTTGCTTTAATTATTATTGACTCCAAAATTGAATTAGTGATATTAAAACAAAAGTTATATTGAAATTAACAGAAGCAGATGAATAAAGCAATTATTTATTTACTTTTTAGTGCATTTTTATAGTTTATTCTTTTGAAGTCGGTTTTATTTTTAATTAAAAATGTTTTTTTCTACCTTTTAGTTTAGGTATAGCTGTAAACCCTATTATATAACAGCACGTGTAAGTGTTTATAATATTCGAGGGTTTTTCTCAATTTTTCTGAGTTCCACTAATCAGATCCTGATTTGGAAATGAGTACACCTTGAGAGTGTACTCTTTCGCATAAAAAAAATTGTAAATCGGTCCACGATTAATGGAGAAATCGAGTAACAAAATATACAAAAAAAATACAGACGAATTGATAACCTCCTCCTTTTTGAAGTCGCTTAAAAACATACTATATCTATATTAATAAATACAGTGTCTGTTTGTAATCTCAAAATATTTTTTTTTTACTAAATAGATGTGAATGTATATATGATGACCTACCTATACCAATTATACAAGTTTTAAAATTTTTGTGTGCCTGTTTGTTCCGGCTAATCTCCGTTACGGTTGGTCGTATTTTCACGGGACTTTTTTTGGTAGATAGCTGAAGTTACTCCACGAAACTTAAGGTACTTTTAATCTTCAAAATAAATTTGATTAATCTTTGAATCAATGAAGTTTTAGGGACAAGTGCTTGAATTTATTCTTAAAAAATATTTAAGAAAATAATTAGGGTTCCGTATAAAAAATTTAACGGTAGTAAAGAATATACGAAACGAGGGCGCAGCTAGTTTATATATAAATACTAACTGTGTACCCTCGGCTGCGCCCGCGTTTCGTGTATGTTTCATTGTGTAATATATAGTTTTTAATTTTTTTTATAAGGAATGTTAATTAATTTATCTTTTATACTACTAACATTAAGCAAAGGTATTTCCATAAATTCAAATACCTGCCAGTAATACTGTGCATTTTAGACAAGAAGATTTTAAATTGTGTTTTTGGTATAGGTGTGGTATATATATTAATATGTATTTAGCATATAATTGTCATTTTGACATTACAAACAGACACTTCAATTTTATTTATTAGTATAGATTTGAACATCAATGATCTCATGTGACTTTGGATTATTAGTTACGGTCAATTATTTGTAGGGAATAAACAGCTCAAATACAAATAAAAATTGAACAATAGGAAAACAATTGAAAGTTGGCGTAAACGCCAGGTTGGTGCATGGCCGGTAGGCAGTAGGTAGTAATACTTATGTTAGCTACAAACATAAATCTTACTCGCGTGTTAAATTGCCCAAATACAAGCACCGAATTGTAATTAGGACTGTGCAAACACACTATCTAGTCTTTTGTACAAATATATATCTTGTTGTTTGCCTAATTTCAGATTTTGGTGCATAACACTATAACGTTAATTTTGCTTTACCAAACAAAAGAAAAATACTCTATTGATAAGCTTTATTAAAATTCATATATACATTTAAACAAATGTTATTGTGTGATACTTTCGTATTTGATAATAGGCTATACTATTGCTTGAGGTGAGTACACTCACCCAACTGTGAAGGTTGTGGAAAAATCGATGACGCCCAGCATCTGTTGGTGGAATGTACCCGAAATGCGGTGCCTAGAAGTTGATTGGATTTGGTCTTGGAGTTACGTTATTTTGATATAGGCATGTTCCATGGCATACTAGCAGAATCGGACGTCGATTACTTCATTACTACTAGTATTAAAAAAATATTTAGTTGTTTTATTTTTAGTATTATTGTTGTAAGGTATGCTCCGATAGGGCTGGCATACACTAAAATGTAAAAACCTGTTCAAATAAATGAAAAAAAAAACTATTGCTTACAATGGAGATCGATTCTTGTAATTTGTTATACTAGTAGTTTGATTATTACTGTCGACAGTGTTATAAAATTTCCGCAAGCAAGCAAGTTGGTTGTCCGTGTTAAAAGTTTATAACGTAGTGACGCTAAGAATAAAGTCTATTTCGTTGTAGAACTGTTTTAGAGTTTTTGTTTTTGGTTCTATAAAAAATCATTTTCCAATATATTAGCTATAAATGTTCAAACTTGTATTTTAGTTTAAAAAAATACTACACGAGTATCCATTCATTACATTTTGCTTATCGGTAAGAATTGCTTTTTTATTTATTCCAAACATATATTTTATATGTTACAAATGATATGGTTCCGATTTTTCGGAACGCTTAAAGTCCTTATCAAAATTACAAAATAGTTTAGATATAAATTCAAAAACAGGAAAATATTAATTTAAATCAACTATTTTACTAGGCAGTGGATTATTTATACATTACACATGCTGTAATATAGAAATAGTAATAATAAAATATAAAACCACATTTAATTACGCACCTAGAACACAAAACTAACAAAAGAATCACAACAATTTATAAATTATATGTAGGTGTTTATTTGTATGTTCGTATTATATCGGATTCAAACAGCTATTGTATTATAAATTATTTCATTTAATTGAAGCCGTTGCGCGTTATTTAAATAAAAAGTATAAACCGATTCGAACCGAAGAAAATATGAATGTTTTGATTTTGGTTACAAATTATAGGCATTATATTTTGTCTATTTAGTAAATTTGGAATAAATAAGTATTCGTAAGGTCGAGTTTCCACTTAATCTAACCATTAAAAAAAATTACTAAAAGTCTGGTTTCCAATTTTTTAAATGATAACATCAAATTCAAAAATACTTTATTCAATTTAGGCCCTGATGAAGAGCTTATGAACAACAAAAGTATAATAAAAATAATTAAAAATAATCGGCGTCTCTTGGCAGTAAACAAGAAGTTAGCAGCATCACGGCATCGCCATGTTGTATGCTTGACATGGTGCCTGAACTTATGTTTCTGTAAATAGGTAATTTGCTTTGGTACCTAGAAAACTCTAGGTCCTTAACAAGAAAACCGGAGAATAAAGTACTAAACTCTTTTATCTTTGCCTATCTATATGTAGATACTATAGCCGAAGCTCGCGACTTCGTACACGTGCCTTTTCTTAATGAAATGTGAATTGTATTTTTATGTTTTATTATGATTATATGACTACTGCTTAATATTAACTAAATAGTGTAATCTGCGCATTAATTAATTTATTTTTTTTTATTTATTTATTAATCTTAAGATCCAGTCATTTCAAAGCAATGCATGATAAATTGGTGTGAGTTATCGGAAACTGTGTTTAGGAATCCCATAATGAGTATAATTCATAAAAAAAAAAATTAAAGTATAATATAATATCTATATAATCTAATAATAAAATCTTGAAAGAATTTTAAAGCAACACAGATCATAGCTAATTAAATATTCCTTGAAATATATGTTTCTATCATCTACATGGCTTTATGAAAATCGGTCACGCCCTTTTTGAATTAAATATAGACAGGTAGAGAATTTTTTTTTTTAAATAAGTCAAATTCGAAATTATTAACGGCTAAAATAACTTTATGTTACAAAATTTGTAGAAAAAGTAAATTAATATATCGACAGAGCCTATACATTTATTACCAATAGATTATTACCAATACTATACATTTATTATAATACAATTTATATATACCTACATAAAATACTTACAAGCTTTGTCCTTTTAGTTTTAGTTTTCTATAAATACATAAAGTAAATATTTCAGAACTAGTTAATACAAAAACACTGTTAACAATTTTATATAATTTTATTGTAATATTTCACATTTTATGTAAAATGTCTTTAACTAGAGTTTACATCTCTGTATTATATAGTTAACTTGAAATAGAAATGAAATAACTCCTTTGAATTATACCAACAACATGTGAATGCATTGACGTAAATAAAAATATTATGGCATTTTGGATGATTGTATATTGGACGATGTCATGTGGTGTCTATCATATAAAAATGGAAAAACAATTTAGTCATAGCTCTATATTTATCAGTAACTGGCACATTTATGATCTCTAGACAGGATAGAGTGATAGCATAAAATATTAAGTGCCTTAATATTTGATATTTCAATGGAAATTTACAACTACATTCTCAGTATTTTATTTATTATTTTACGGCCAACAATATGGTGTCACTTCAGCACTTTACAAGCCAACTGGCAAATGTTATGTAACTATTAGTAACGTAGCAATTTAGTGGTATATCTTTTACCACCATTAAAAAAAAAAGAGAGAACATTTGTAGATCATTCTTCTTTTTCTCATCAAATCCTCATGACTGAGACTTGTGATCACAATAAGTCGCATAAGACAGAAGTACTCTCCAAGACTTTTTATATAATCCTGGAGTTTGGCACATGTGACCTCCTCAATCACGTGAGTATTATACCTCTGCTTCTCTTGATCTTCATCAAGTCCAAAAGCATTAACTTCTCTAAACTATCGAGCTCTCGTCGTATCGAGTGGTCAAAGAAATCTAGGATTGTCTTGAGGCAGATATAATTGATAGCTTATAAAGTTTGAAATTAAGCCTTTCTAAAATAGACGTGCATTGAAGCGATGCAGTGTCCAAAAGATCCGAATATTTTGGGCAACAACAAATTTAGAATGCGTCTGTTCGTGCTCTTCTACTAGCTTTCAAGGTCCAAGTTTATATGCTCCATGGAGAAATATAAGGAATGTTGTGAGATGTTCCATTCTGATATATATTCCCCAGACGTTTGACAGATGATCTGGTAATATGCCTTCCCTATTAGAATCTCTATTGTTACAAATTAGTGACCCTAGGTATACAAATTCCATTTAGAATTAATTATATAATCAACTACCCATACAAGACCGTTCCAATATGAGTTCTCGGCTTAATCAAAACTTGATTTCAACTTATGGGATAAGTTAGACAAAACATTTTACCGTTCCTATCAAGGAGATTGCTGCAAATCCAGATGAACCCTTTAATTTGCATATTCATCGCTCTGGTTGGATAAAGGAATAAAATAAAACATCAATCCGAACTCGGGAATTCTTATAATATAAAAGGCTTTTTATATAGATATCCAAATGAATAATACATATACAAAACGTTGTAGGCAGAAACTACATTAAATAAGAAGAAATGTGAGCTTGAAATCTCTCAAAAAGTTGGTTGAAATACACCTCTTTAACTATATGATATTTAAGATCTGACAAAAGATTACGGAGGAAAAAAAGTCCGATATTGGTGCGTATTGTTGACTCAATGAACTAGAAGAAAAGTTGATCGTGTGCGTTTATTCGCAAAATATCCAACTAAGGCATACGATACGCAGTTATGCAAAAAAATACGCCCAACACTACGCGAATAAAATTCATGTCAAACCCAATTCTTCTACCGCAAAAAGTTATGAGATTCATGTAATACCAAATCGGTTACTCCGGTACTAATGATCCGATTTTCAAAATTCTTTCACCATTAGATAGGTATATATATATGCTACTTTTCATTTTGGTAAATATATATTTTCAATAATTAATCATAATAAATATAATTGAAATGGGTAATAATTATATAATATAGTGTGCGCTGCTTGAATGGTTTAAAATAAAGGAATAAAATCTATAGCATTTTCCCATATCTTCCATACAGGCCTAGCATAGCATTCAAGTCTATTAGGTCAAGAACGGCTAAGTGCATAGTTTCAGCCTAGGTGCCCCACGAGGACTAAGTGCAGACGGCCGTTCAGCCGCACTACCTAACCTAGGGGGAAGGGGCGGGGCCCTGATCTTCCACTGCACTGGGAAAGTTGTCTGGAAGGTGGCCTGGTCTGGCCGGCGGGACCTCCACCGCATGTGACGGGACGGAACGGGACGGGACATAGATAGAGAATATATTGGTAATGCGATAGATTGCATTTAAACGGAGAATATAGTCTTATTAGATGATATTTGTCTGAATTTCATGCGAACGAAGTCGCGGGGTCACTTAGTTAAAGTCATGACGGATATGTCTCATTACTTAGTTAAATACAAAAAATAAATATTGTTTGCTCATGTTCTGTGCATTAGCGTATTGTTCATTCGATTGGGATGAAACGTTGTGTAGTTTTGAATAATTTCATACAGGATTATATCTGGAGCCAGTACAGAAAATTAGCTACTCACGCTAAAGATTTATCTCACTCAGGGTAAATATTTTAAGTAGCTTATACAGGTATTTAGCGACCATCTCGATATCAATCAAGAACTCATATTGGAAGCAAAATATGCACACAGTGGAGTATCAGGCAAAAGTATACCGTGAAATAGTAAAAGATTCCGTCTTTTTTCTGCCGATAGGTTTTCGCGCCCCACCGGTTACGACTACAATATACAAAGTGAAAAGTCATAGTGGCATCTTTAGTATGATATAACTGTGGATCTATAGATTTTTCTTTTACATCGATGGCCCGATCTATGTAGTTTGTCATAATTTT
This sequence comes from Samia ricini, assembly GCA_014132275.2. Classification (NCBI taxonomy): domain Eukaryota; kingdom Metazoa; phylum Arthropoda; class Insecta; order Lepidoptera; family Saturniidae; genus Samia; species Samia ricini. Next base: position 22,820,465 of record AP028159.1, on the reverse strand, counting down.
GGTTTGTGTAGAGGTGAATATCTCTAATCCTACTTTTGAGCTCACTTGAGCATCTTCTAAAACCGCAATAAACAATTTAGGTGACATGGGGTCCCCCTGTTTCACTTCTCTTTCGATTTTAATTGCAATACCTCTAAATTCTAGCATGACATTACTTATGCTGTTGTTGTGTATGTATTTTATAATATTTATATATTTCGAATTTATGTTTAATTTTTTTAGTAATTCCATATAGAGTTGTGGCTTATTATACTCGTATAAGCAAAACATTAATAACTAACTAAACACTAACAAACAAATGCCAACATATGAAAAGGAAAAAATACAGGCTTTTTTATTTTCCATTTGTTTATTATTTTCATTAATTCTATTCAATTTGTAAATTATTCATCGTCTATTACATTATCGTGAGTACAAGCAGCCGTACATTTAATAAACAACGTTAAGGATATTGTCTCATCTAATATCATTTAGAAACTAATTTACGAATGGACAACTGAAATTTATACTAATCACAAGAGTTTCATAACATACCTGTAGCCTTACTTACTTTGATTACATTTTTATGACAAAAGACTTGCTACTGCGTGCGGTTTCGTTCTCGATTTTACTACGTAAATTGGTTATAAAGAACAACATTACTTTAGTTAAAACTTACAATACTAAGTAAGAAAATGTTAATGTTTGATAATGATATTTTTGTACATAAAATATCAAAGTATTCGTAATTACATACACTTATAATTTTTGTATTGTGTATTGTGGCGTAATCCAGTCAAGACAACCGAAAGACTTTCACTGCTGGATATAGGTATCCCCCAAAGATCTCCAGAACGACCGGTCATGGGCGACCCCTGTCCAGCGGATTCCCACGACTTTCAGCAGGTCGTCGATCCACCTTATTGTGGCCTTGTTTGCCTAAATGTAAATATAATCATTGCTTTTTAAACATTTCTTTCTATACATCTATTTACATTTAACAGCTTAAGACAGAAAATACGCAGGGAGACTATTAATTACAAATATTTCAGAATTAAATGTTATCCAGAACTATCCAAAGTACACATGGTAATCATATAGTTTAATAGCTAGATATGTGCCATCCACTTTTTGGTCGTTACACTAATCGTTTTTTTGTTCTTTTCTTCTTGCTTTCTTTTACTTACTTTCAATTGTTGCGACTTTTAATGTTTATAGTTTTAGAACAATTTTTTACCTTTAGAATTTTTTTTTAATGTAAATAACTAGTCACTGTTCGTAACTTTATTCGCTTGAAAATGTATTTGATGTTCCACGAAAATTACGTGGTTTATCTGGATTAATAATGGGCAATCACTTATTGATTTTTACTTAGCTACGCTAAATTTTATCGCTAACGTTGCAGTTGTTTTACATCTTATTTGCTCAATTTGCTTTTATTTTGGATTTATAATTTTGCCTTATTATTACTATTATATAATTATTTACTTTATTTAAAACCTTTGACTTTTAAATACTTTTAACTTCTAAACAACAATTATTTATCATTTGCTTTATTATATGGAATATTATGTTTTAATGGACTTATATATAATACCAGCTGTGCCCATGGCTTCGCCTGCGTGAAATTAAGACCATTTGCCTATTTTCTTCCTCATTATTAAAACATGAAAAGGGTAATATTTAAAAAAAAATTTGACAACCGATATACGATATACACCCGTATATCGTTTATTTCTAACAATAAGCAAGTTTTTATGAAATTTCATCCTTCTTACATCAAAAGTATAAAACTTCCCATTAAAAATTACAACCCCAATTCACGCTCTTAGGGGTAAACTTTTTAAAAACACGGATACAGCGTGTAGTACATTTATTTCTCAAATATTTCTCATAAATTCAAGCACTTACCCGTAAAACTGTGCATTGAATCAGAATTTACTCAAGTTTTTATGAGTTATAATTTTTTTTTCACGGAACCTTAACTATTTTCGAAAATTAAAAGTGCCTTAAGTTAGGCGGAGTAACTTCAGCTATCTACCAAAAAAGTCCCGTCATAATCCGTCTAGTCGTTCCGGAGATTAGCCGGAACAAACAGACAGACGAACAAACAGACAAACAAAAATTTTAAAAAGTTTTTGGTATAGGTATCGTAAAAACTTGGTATTTTATATTACAAACAGATACTTCAATTTTATTTATTATTAGATCGATATTCTAGCAATATATTTTAACAAAGTACTTACGCTCATACATGCGCTCTGGTTAACCATTATTACATACATATATTACATTATGTATTACATTGTGCTACTGTTGTCTAATCCTTTGTAAATAAATAATGTTCAGAATATCTTATGAACATGTAAAGACTATAAAGCTGGGCCAGAACCTTGAAATTGTAAATACGGATCAGTCAAGAGGCACAGTTATTAGATAACTGAGTGTTCATGTAAATGATTCATGAAAAGGCTGTGAAAATCCAGGGGGTAATATCAAAAAGATTTTAAAAAAATTGTATACTACATTTTTAAACGAGTTATTAATCAGTAAAATTATTAAAACATTATAAACAAAAAGACAACCTCATATGCTTAATATATATATTAAAAATCATAAAACGTAGTTTCACGTAAAATATTGAAACAAGATTTTCCTATATTATTACTATATAAAAATTTAATTTTTCAATTCAGTAAAGTCTGAATTTATCATTTACTGAATATGCAAGGGTGATATACGGGATGGTATGTTGGCGCTAATCCCACTGGATTCTCATACTTCTAGAAAATGCGGTTAAAATATTTACTATGCATTATGTAGTATATGTACGTTTAAAAGATAGAAAATGTATGTATGTATGTAATGTACTATGTAGCAAAGAAATTTTATTTTTGTTGCGGTTTATTTTTCTTACAGCATCGACCAGACACCCATTATGCACATTAGCACATTAGTTCCATTAGGAATGCATATGTTTAATCAGTAATGAAAACGCAAATCATTCTTAAGTGAAGTTCTAAAATTAATAAAGTCAAGTTAAAAATGATAAAAAGTTCCATGGACAATGTTAAAGAAACTGGAGAAAATTATGTTTTTAAAATTTTTCCAGAAATAGTCCAAAAAGCAGTTCTTTAAAAAAACAAACAAATGTTTTGGCGACAACATAACAATACCTATACTAATTAACAGCCCAATATCTATACCATTAAATAAAATTGAAGTGTCTGTTTGTAATGTAATTTTCTTTTTTTTTTACTAAATAGATATAAATGTATATACTATACCTATACCAAAAATACAATTTATAAAAATTTTCTCTATTTGTTCCGGGTAATCTCAGGAACGATGGAACGTATTTAGACGGGACTTTTTTGGTCGATAGTTGAAGATACTCCGGGTAACTTAGGGTACTTTTAATTTGAAAAAAAAAATTGAAACGCAGTGAAGAATATATGAAATGCGCGCGCATCCGCGGACAGACAGCTAGTTTTATAATAAATCTGGACTTCAATTAGAACATAAGTCGTTTAAGAACACTAATTTAATTTTCAGCGTACATCCGGTCTGTGTATATCAATGTCACGATTTATTTTCTACGGTAAAAATGAACTTTGTATTCTGAACATATGAATATTTTATCAATCTATCCACTACTTCGAACGCTCGTCATCTGTTACATACGTAAACCTTGATTTAATATTCATTGATGGATTTACGATGTTACTGATAACAACACCAAGTCAAATCATAACTTATTGAAAAAATTACATTGAATATTGAAATAAATTCGCTACCTCAAGACAATATGGAAATTGGATCAGCAGACAATCCAAAACTGCGATAAACGTACTGTTTTCTTCATCTTGTTATGTGTACATATGTGGTTGAAAACTAAATTAAAACATTGTAAAACAAAAAAAAACCATTATCGTTACCGCCTCCTATATTATCACAATACTGAAATATAAATAAATGATATAGTCCTGAAACTTGAAAAGTTAAAATAGCATCTGTAGGACATAAATATGTATATAAATTATATAAAAGGTGCACCAAAATATTAAGTTTAAGAAAATATGATTTTTGTCTTATAATGATATATTTGCAAATCTAATCGAGCTGATCCTCGATCGATTCTGATATTGTAAATTAGTAATAAGAATCCATCCTTGCGTACGTTGTACATGAACTATTTGAATGAAAACAAAGTATTTAATATACTTAACCCCTTGAACACCTTCCTGGCGTTTACGCCAGCTTTCCACTGTTTTCCTATTGTCTTTCTATTGTTTCATTTTTATGGGTACTCGACACATTAAATTTCGTCTGCAGTTATCGCGGGAGGTGGACAATAAACTATTATGATGTCTTCCGTTTGTTCTACGTGATATGTATTATCTTCGTATCTCCATTATTTTCATATCTTCTAAACAGAATTCAGAAAAGTTGTTTTGTAATATAATTTTAGTAACAAGGAAAGTATAAATTATATTTCGAATAATGCATAGATTAAACAACTTTGACATTAGCGTTATAAATAAATAAAAAAGCAAGTTGAAATATAATGATTGCTTCGTAAAGGCATTATAATATGAAATAGTTAGAGAGAGCAGAACTATTACAGTTTAAGAAACTGATTTGAATTAATATGTCGATTACCCATAAAAGTGAGATAATAGGAAAACAATGGAATGGATGGAATGGAATGGGTGCACTCTTGTATCGATGTAAAAATTATACATATACTGGTGCAGTGTAGGTTTATAGTGATGCACGTTTGTAGTGATGTACATATTAAAATTACTCTGTGTCTAAGTAATTAATTCGATACCATAGTATAATTACACAATTTATACAAAATAAACATGATACTTATACTATTATAATAGTATTATGAGAATTTTCAAAATATATACTAATGAATTTAGAATTCAAAATCCAGTGGTAAACGTAAAGTAAGTGATCAATTTACAGAAAACAAGCGCGACTCTAATTTCTACGAATAAATTTTAACGACACTAGTTCATTAAGAATAGTGTATATGTTCAATTAAGAGATAATACAATAACGAGAAATGAAAATTGTATTTTATAGTATAATATCATAAATGCGAAAATAGCTGTCTACTGTACGGTACAGAGTAACTAAGAACGGGTTGACGACTCAACCTCGAAACTATTTTTTTTCTAATTTTAGGACAGAGATAAATCGCTTCTTGGAGAATAACATAAGGTACTTTTTATCTCTAAAATAAACTTTAAAGGAATGAAATGCGGAATAATTGTAAGAAACAAAACATTATTACTCGAATTAGTGATATAAAGCTTATCTATACTTTAGGTAAGGTTAAGACGTAAAGAACGTTTCTATGTTTTTGCCAAATCTAGGTAGAATATAGAGTAATTTATTAAAGTACTTACATGTTATTATATATATTAATATATCTATAATCCACACCAATAGCAGCTAAATTATCTCAAATCCATTTTCGATTCGATTTTTAACCGACTCCAAAAAGAAGAAGGTTATCAATTCGTCTGTATGTTTTTTTTGTATGTTTGTTACGCGATTTCCCCATCATGTGTGGACCGATTTGGCAAAAAAAATAAACCCTAGGAGGACACTCCATACACCGCAAATCAGGATCTGATCAGTGGAACTCAGCGCAATTGATAAAAACCCTCTAATATTATAGACACTTACACGTGTTTCATATATTGGTTTCCAAAGCTATGAAGTAGGCTTCACAGCTATACCTAAAAGTACATACTTAAACAAAAATTAGAAAACAACTTTTTTAAATAAATGAATAAAAATGCACTAAAAGTCAATAAATAATAACTATATTAATCTGCTTCGTCAACTCAATATACAAATGGAAATAACTGCCTAGCCTTTATCACAACTACATATAAGCTAAATAAAGGACAAGGGTGATTTTAAAGAACATTTAATCAAAATATAATTAGCGGCGTATATTTACACCAATTTGCTATCCATAAGCTGGCACCAATTTCAAAATTAACGAAGCAGATTAATGAAGTAATTATTTATTGACTTTTTAGTGCATTTTTATGGGTTATTTCTTTTGAATACGGGTTTGTTTTAATTGGTGCAGATACTTACCGAAATACGGTTAACATCTGCACCAACTGTAAGATGAGCGTCCCGCGGCCTCTGTCCACCCATTCTCTGAAGATCAACGACGAATAATTGAACTTTTTACAAACACAATATTTGTACTACATCAAACGTAAATCGATTTATCTTTTTAAATAATATGTAAAAAAGTGAGGGAAAACAATATTTCAATACTTCTTACAAATTTAATTGTATTAAAATGTTTCCTAAAAAACATATTTATAAAGATTTAAAAGTTTGCAAATACAATAAAAATTCGGTCGAATTCATCTGAGACACTGACTGGTCCGTGGTCCGTACATTTCCCCGATGATTTGGCAACTCGCCCCTTCCTATATTTAAATCGTAATCTCACTGAGTCAACGCTCTCGTCGCTCTAACACCCGAAATAAACGATCCCGTGAATACAACAATATTCGACCGAATTCTTAATAGTGTCAGCAATTAAATAAACTCGTCTGTTTTGTTAATACAAAATCAATAATAATATTGATATTAATTTATCAACACGTTCCCATAGTAGGGGACGTTACTATCGTTTTATGTAGGTATTATAATTCACATAGGATAATAAATGATATATATATATATATATAAACCAATTTACAATTACTATTATTTTGTTAACTTTACAAAACTTTGAAGATATTTAAGGCAGTAAAATTATATAATATTTTAATGCCCCTTTCACGATGTATACAATATAATACATTGGTAAACTATACCATCCGTTATTATTACGAAATTGTTCTAAATATCTATATATTCAAACAAAAATATATCACTGTATTATTACATATTTTCAACGCTATCACGCGTCTTTATTTAAAAAAAATTTACTTGTATATAAATAAATTCACTGTAGTCTCACTCCCCATGCTCAGCACAAAGTATTTATTTAGAGACGTTAATAAAATAGTTATTTTTTTAATTTGTAGCTGTTTCTACAGTAAAATATCAGTTTACCTATATATTAATTGACTGAAATACCACGAAGTAATTATATTAAGTAATTACAACTTTAGCAAAATATATCTTATTTAAACATTTCGTTAATAAAAGGTGAAATAGGTTATCTGTATCTACAAATTTATCTGTATTAATATTAGATTCATGGAAATTGGTATTCAGGTATACTATTAGTGGTTACAACACAGGAAATGCATTCTCATATGGATCCGCAAAGTCGTTAATTTAATTAACAATTCTAGCAAAATCCTGTCCAATTTGTCCCCCGTTCAATGGCTTTGCGCGACGTTGCCAATTTGTCGCTTTACGTCCCACAGTTTTGCATATGTAGACAGTTTCATAAAAAGTCGATTTGTCGAAACCGTGTATGTCTGAAGATCATTTCGCAAGAGAGATAACTGATTAATCAAAATACTTTTATAATTATTTTAAAAGTTCTTTTATTAACATGTTTTGATCAAAATGTAACTTACTCAAATTAACAAAGAAAGACTCATTTTGCTACATGAAGTACGATATTTATCTCCTTTTTAAAGTCAAAGTGAATTTTCCAATTTTAAAAAATGTAAACATTCATATTTAATTTTCAAATGTGTGTATTTTAGAATGAAGTATTTATTTTTTGTAATTTATCAAAGTTACGTAGCTAATTGGACAGTATCCTCATTACCATTTATGTTACCATATCAAGGAATTTATTGTTTATAAAGAAGAAAGATCTACCAAAACTAACCAATTTTTTTTTTCAATTTCGCCACAGGCGAAAACGTTGACAATAATATGTATATGTATAATATTTTAATATGAAAGTTTGCTTGTATATATTCTTAGATAAACTAAATACAAAATCGATTTGCTCGTAGTACCGATCCCCGATGGGGCCAACGGGTTCTCGAATGGCTGCCGCGTACTGGAAGACACAGCGTGGGTAGTCTCTCCACAAGATGGACCGAAGATCTGGTGAATGACGCGGGAGTCCGCTGGATGCGGGTGGCGCAAAGCCGGTCGGCGTTTGGGGGAGGCCTTGTCCAGCAGTGGACATCTTTCGGTTGAATAGATGGATGGATAGAAGTACACTTTAATTTAATAATATGAGTATAATTTTTCTTTCCTAAAAGTCAATAAACATATAACTTTCCTCAGTCTAGTCTAATCCGTTAATGAATTATTTATTGCTGTTGATCGCATTAGCACACGAAGGTAAGAAATAATACTCACAAAGATAACAAGTAACCTTGTTAATGAAATGTTTACATTTAAATATCCTCACCCTATATTAATAATACTCTCCTTACCATAGGTCGGGAACGTTGAGTAATATTAAAAATAAATAACATCTTTGCTAATGACTTCACAAAAAAAATGGCCTCAGAATAATATCAAACAACATAATCGTCAGTGAACGCTATACTCCTAATAATTACAGTGGTAATTAAGTAACTGTAGTGACATACTAAAAAAGTTTTTTTTAGTTTGGTTTTTGAAAATTTTTTTCCTGTATTTTTTTTATCTTTTTACTTTTCGCTGCGCTAGAAAAATTTATTTTTGAACTCAAATATAACGAACATAATTTTAATGTGAACATATATACATTATTAACTCATTAATCTTTTAGTTTATGGTCATACGTTTCAATCATCTATTTGAAGATTATAATACACCATGATTTTACCACAATACAAGTATCTATGATTTTTTTAAGTGTAAAATATTTGATCTTATAATTATAAAGTGAACCTACTTCCCACTGTACTAATCGATCAACGTTCATTAAGGTTCAAAAATCTTAAAATGTAATTTTTGGTGGGATTACAGTCTTTATACATATAGTAGTTTTTTATCTTTAATGAATTAACTTGTGTCATTTCACATGACCCCGAATCACCCCAAATTTTGGTCACATTTTTCGTGGTATATATTTGATTATTATGCACAAGTGAAGTGTACTGAAAATAATAGCATGGAATGTGAATTCTATGATCCCACAAAACTCCTATCAAAAATTCTAACAAGCCGTTGATACGATTAGAAACATTCTAACCACGTGATCTTAGTAAAGTCTAAAATCTTAGTGTATATAACTTTAAAATGTGAGAAGTTCTTAATTCAGATATTACAATTTTAAAACGTACTATGTACGTAATACTACTTGATATTATTTTAGAAATTAGAACGGCATAAATTTCGCTATTCAATAAATACAATATGGACAGGCGGAAGATAAAAACTACACACGTACAGTCTAACACTTTTGTGACATTTGTATTTATAAGTATTCTTATTAAGTGAATAAATATACATATGTACATAGGTATAAAACACTCAGAACGGCAGTAGTCACAGGCGGAGTGAAGCCATTTCATTTCAACCTTAAACGCCACTTACGCTTTTCGTTATATTCCGATAATTACGAAATTCCATCTCGCTTACACATGAACAAACATATTTTTCGGATTCAATATTAAGCGAGTTTTTTGTATGAAACTATCACTCTTAACGTTATTACTCTATGCCTGTGTATATAATCGCCAATTTGTTTACGACAACATATTCATGAACGGGGCCGTGAAAACAACGGCTAAGCCAATTTAAGAGACAGCTGCCTCCCGCACAGACAAAACAATGAGAATTAATTAAATGCAAACTCGGGAATGAATTGATTGATCGCATTAAAACGGACTAATATACCTACTCGGGGAAAAGTGCTCGACTAACAGAAATTACTAGCGAGTAATTGATTTTACTTTAAATTGAAACAATATTTAAATGTTATTAATTTTTTTTTTTTTTTTTAATTAATCACATTTCTTTTTTATTTCGAAGCGCGACAAAGGAACATTAAGCAACATTTTCTTAAATCTATTTAAACACAATTATAAGGTTTCTTGTAAATCCGGTTATTTGTATCTGTGCACCTTGTATAATTCTTTTCTGCAAACCAAATTTCATCCAAAACGGTCCCGTAGTTTTTATGTTTATTCGTTACATACAATCATACAAACATACATTTTTTTCCTCTTTATAATATTAGTATAGATATAGATACAAATCATATTATACGCATAACATAGAATAGTAATCCCACAAGTGGTATTCGAGAGCTTGAATATGAGATCTTCAATCCATTTATGTACAATGTTGATCAAATATTATCGGTTAACATTTGCGTAGGTGTAGATATGTATGAGGATAATAGTTTCTATTAATCACGAATTAATTGATCACAGTTTTGGCAACTGATCAAAATCATTAAGAGTACACTATATTTGTTATTTTACTAATGTATGTATCATAATTATATTCACGTAGGTACACACTACACATATTTCTCGTGATTAAGTTCCAATCAACGTAATTAAGCTTAACAGAAATCATTATTTTATCTTTTAAAAAACATAAATAAACCCGGATTTCTTGTTGATATATAGAAATTGTAAATTGTTACTACATTGTATAAATCACTATTCAAATAATATTTTCATATAAAAATAAAATTAATTTTTGCCAACATCGATAAAATAGCAAAGAGGTTAATCGCGATCTAGCCAGTGATTACGCAGATAACAAATTACAGATTAAAAATTCTCTCTCTCCTAATAGTTATCGGAGCAAATGACTAATCGATATTAATGTAACGCATCGTACATTTACACGTGCCAGAATATAATGTAGGTTTACATTGTCTCATTTCGATGTTTTATAATTAATCTTTGTTTGCAACATTGTCACGTTTTAAATTATATTTCATATGTAATTATTCCATACTAGATTAAAGCAAATTATAAATGAATAGTATTTTACTTAACTATTCAGTATGAAAATATTTTACGTTAGTAGCATCGCAGTTAAAATGATTTATTTTGCATTTTACTTAACCATAGTTTCTGAAGTAAGTAATAAACAAAACAATATATCAATGGGCTTTATAACTGGGCTTCATAAATGCGTAACCTACGCGATTTTACGATTTGTAAAAGGGTCATTACAAAATTGAATTTATCGAGCTAATGCTTTTATTGATTACACGTGTCGCTAACATGAACGTACATATACAGGAGTCACTATTTATACAATAATTCTGAATTGAATATGTACCGCTGATAGTTAAAAATATAAAATAACTATGGAATAATTCTGCGAAGTGGAATACCATGCAACTTAATCTGCGATTCCTGCATGAAAAAATAGTTAAATTATGAATGAATTCAACGATAGTTCGAGTTTAATAGACAATATTTTTCCAAGGTATATTTAACTTTTATAAATTTATTGCAAACTAGCTGTGCCCGCGTTTCATATAAATTTTCACTGTATAATATAGTTGTTAATTTTATTTATAAGAAACAATAATTACAGATTTATTTATATTTTAATTACAATTTTCTTACTAACATTAAGCAAAGGTATTTCTCACAAATACCTGCCAGTAAAACTGTGAATTGATTCGAATTTTATTCAAATTTTTATACGAGTTTTAAGTTTTTTACGGGGAACACTAATAATTTTCAAAAATTAAAAGTACCCTAATAACTTTGGAGTAACTTCAGATATCTACAAAAAAAAACCATTAAAATCTATCCAGACGTTCCGGAGATTACCCGTTAGAAACAAACAGAAAGCCACACAAAAAATTAAAAAATTATATTTTTGGTATTGGGATCATATTTACATTCATATCTATTTAGTAAAAAAAAGTAATTCTGACACATTCGAGTTTTTACAATGCCAAATTTTTGTTATAATCATCAATATTATATATCTTTCGTTATAATATAACTATGTTCTGTAAGTAGTATAATAACAAAATAATAAATCTTGCAAGTAAAGCAGAGGTAGAAAACAAATTTAAGCTAAAATTATCTGATTCTATGTTATGTGTCCGACATAGTTGAATCATAACAGATCAACAGTAAGTCGGAAATTAATTAATCGCACAAATGAGTATTTAATTATATATATCATGCCCATATTCAAAACTTTCAAAGGTAATTAATACCATTTATACATACATACATAGTATCACGCCTTTTTCCCGTGGGGGTAGGCAGAGATTACGTCCTTCCACTTGCTACGATCTTGATACAACACCTATTTCGCTTCCTCTACTTTCAGCCGCGACGCGGTTCGCCACCCGTCACGACTCGTTCCCGTGGCAGGTGAAAAGTGGGCTACAGATAGCCACGTTACTACTTGAATGTTAAAGGTAGTACGAATGATAAAATTGAGGAAGTTTCCGAGATGATGAAGGAGAAAAGAATTGATGTCTGTCATTTACACGCATTTTAAAACCACATTATTATAATATAATCGCATCACCGGAATGAAACGGTTAGAAACGGGGTAAAATGTCAAGAATAATCTAACAAAGTTGATATAATGGCGTCAGAATCACGGCCTTCAGCGGCGACAGTGAGACATTTACGTGGGTGTGACAAATTTGTAGAACCGATCAGAATAATAGTTTCTTTTGTCGATTTTTCTTTTCTTTTCTTTTCAACAATATCTTTTCAAAAACTTCGGTACAAATCGCCTATTGTTCTATCGTTAATTATCGTTTTATTTTATTATTTTCTCTCTTCATTCTCTGGGAACTTTCCTAGAGAGTAGGTATACCGAGATACGGGATAAGAATTCAGGTGTCTGTTCGACTGTAATTGATTACCCGACGTGACTGATGATGCAACATTGTTTTTTTTTTTTATTGTATTTTAGAGTAGAAACGACGAACGAAAGAATTATAACCAGATTATACCATTAGAAAATATGTGTATATGGCAATCAATTTTTTTGGAGCCATTTCCTTTTATAATCTTTAGATTATATAAAAAGCAACTCTTTCTGTCCGTTTCTTGGCTTGTATCTTGATAACCACTTACCTGAGTTTCATGATTATTTTAATAATAGGTTTAAAAAATTACTATTATCGTGTTCCTTATCTATTAATGATAACAGAAAAGCAACGCTTCTTTGTGTGTCTGTTTTTCAGCCATATTAAAAAAAAGCGCTGGCTATAATCTATTAGCTAGCACGAGCGGATCCGCGGGCACCGCTTGTATGTAATATATTACTCTTTCTTAAAACTAAATATCTTACAGTAAAATAAAGAATGGATGTAGGTGTTATAACATCATTTTCAAGCAATGATGGTTAAATGATCGGAAACTGAATTGGATCCTACAATTTGTCTTAAGTTCTCCATGGATAAAAATATGGTGACAGAACCTTAGCATAGTTATAGGTGATAGTTTAAATATTACATAAGCATCAATAGGGAGGGATTATGATTTGCTTATTTTTGATGATATATTCTTACTATGTAACGTATCCACTATACATAAATACAACTTACGCCATATAACACTCCAAGTATTTTTTCAGACAGAACTCAAGTATCCCCGTATCGGTTCTACCGCGTCTAATAAACTATTCGTATGAACGTTGGTGGGTTGGTACGATCTGACGTTGACAGGTGAGCGAAACGCCACCTGAAATGCCTAACAACTCGATAACGCTTGTGGCACCGTCCCTGGAAGCTGGGCGCAGACGTCGTGAGCTACCGCCGGAAGTAGAGCGACAACAAATAACTTTGCTTATTATATCAGACAAGAGGGAGAGTGGTTAAAAAGTGACCAAAATATTACTTCCTTAAGAGTAGAAGAACCCCAAAGCATTTTAGAACAATGCTCGCCTTATTAACTACAACCCTAATATTGAATATTTGTCATCGAACCCTGAGTTTGGTACGTTCATCATTTTAAACCATATCCAATTTGAGTATTGACACTAACTTCCTTTTATTACACTGCGCTTTGAACACAATCTCACCTGATGTTAAGTGACGATGTGGTCCGGGATAGTAAACACACTAAGACTAGAGGTACTCGTTCTCAAGTGAAACTAAACAAACCTATTGGTATTTGGTAACAGGTTTTCAAACTTGAGGGTGGTAGCTATCCAAGTGAGCATTATTAGAAAATGCCCTATCACCATGCTAAGCTTTCTCGCGATGTTTTCCTTCACCGAAAGCTCAGGCTGATTTTAGAGTTGGATAGGTGGGCTCGAACCCGCGTCCATTGACTCAGAATCTGAACGCTCTATCCTCTAAGCCTTCATCACTTAACAAAGTGTTGACGATTTGTAACACCGAGAAAATTCATAGTTCTGTAGTTCAAAATTTGTTGTCTTTATGAACAGGTGAACTTTGTAGGTCACACATACCCACAGACATTTAAAAAAAATACAAACTGGTGATTAGTAGTAAGGCCTAAAATAGACATCTGTCACAAAATTTGTAAATTTTTTTATCAAATGTACTTCTACAGAGAGCCTACTATAGCCTTATTATACATTTATATAATTAAAGTATTTAAAATAAATAGATTAAGTAATTGTGATAAAAGTAAGTAAACATTTAAATTTTAACGATCGAAAAAAAACTTAATAAAACTCGGGCATAGCAAATGTTCCTAACTAGCTCTAGATAATAGGTAGGTTAAAAAAGAGGTAATTAGGAATTAAATGCTAAATGCTGTAAAGGTTAACATGACGCGACAATTCCTAATATTATTGTGACATGCTACAGAAAGTCTTTATAAAAATTCAAAATGTGATATTACGCGTGACAATAACTTATTTAAATCGTGCACGTGCTCTTTCTCGGAATTACCTATACCTAAAGTTTTTAGTCAAGTTATTTTTATGATATTTGCCGAATGTCGATTAAATCTTGCGTTTCAGCGCTCACCGTGATATGGATACTTGAACAGTACTTTATTTAAATCAAATGAAGAGAGTGCATTTCACTGACTTCGTATTAAAAAAATTCCCCAAGGTATTATTCAACAAACCCTTATCAAAAGTAGTTAGTTAATGCACATTACAAATTGACGTAGATAAAGTATAAACCACACATCCCTCCACCACACGTTCGCCTGGATCGAATACTATCATTGTAATTATTATTATTCCGAAAGGAGCTGTGCAGGCTACAACAGACCTGCATTAGGGCGACCTATTGTGATCGCCCGACAATACTAAAGAAAATTTCCTAGACCTATAGCCTGGTAATACTGTAGAATCTTTTTGGCACAGAGCATTTGTACCTCCTTCGGAAGAAACACGTGCTTATTCAGAACTCGGTTGCGTATGGGTATTAGTAGATCATATTCAAGATAAGATTTGCTTTACGATTTAGTCTACAATTTCATAGAACCTGCACTCTCTTGTGTTCTGATCTGAACATCAAACCTATGCGTTTTGCTCAAACAAAAATGCCCATTTAGTGCTCTCACTAATACTCGTAGCATCGACCACCGTACATTTGTGAAAAACCCCGTCACTCGTGTCCTGTTCGAGGATTAGCAAGTGTTTACCCAGAGCTATCTAGATGCTTTAGCTGTGGCAGATGTAGGCCTGCAAGATGATGGCAACTATCCATATATTTTCTATCAGCGGTTATAATTATTGTTTGGACTGTAATTTATTTAACATGAAATAAAGTGCAGTTATTTTAGCATGCCTGTAAAAATATTGTAAGGACTTATTTAAATACTAGCTGTGTACCCGTAGCTCCACCTAAGTTTCATATATTCCTCATTGTGCAATATAGTTTTTAATTATCTTTGAATAATAACGTTTTGATAGTCCTGTCCAATCGTCTTTTGTTCACAATTTCGTGAGTTTTATTCTTTTTACGGGTAACCCTAATTATTTTCGAAAAATTAAATTAGCCTAAGCTACGCAGAGTAACTTCAGCTATCTACTAGAAAGAGTCACATGAAAATGAATCCGAGTTCCGTAGATTAACAGGAACAAACAGACAGACAGACAAATATTTAAAAAAATGTGTTTTCAGTATAGATGTCGTACATAAATTCATATGTAATTAGTGAGAAGTTGTTATTTGTACGAACAGACACTTCAATTTTATTTATTAGTCTAGATTGTTATTTTATTACAATGTTATTAAGATATAATAAAATTTAAATCTGAGATTCTTACATCCTCATAATCTTAGATCTCATAAAGACGTCAGACGGTCTAGTAGTAAACCTTTATTATAATAGACAATTTTAAACATTTCCTCTGATCTTATGAATGTACAAACCGGTTGTGACGAATTTCGTTATGCTCTATTTTCAGAAACATCAAGACGGACTTTTATATTGAGTATGCGGTTGAATCTAGACTGAAAAATAATAAATAATAACACTGCGCATTCACGTCCCACGAAAGTTTTCTGTTGGACATATATTCGAAGATATATATAAAAATAATAGTTTAAATTTAAAAAATAATGGTTTATATGTTTTAAAAAAATCGTGGGATGCATGGTACCAATAGTTATAAATATTTTATTGACAGATATGAGTAGAGGGATTATCATTTTGTTAATATCTTAAAAAATCACCCCACGCCTTTTTTTTCAATATAATTCATTTTTTTTCTTTTATTTACACTAATCTTAATTCAAATGTATTAATTTTTTTTTTTAGTTGGATTTTCTATAAAAGCGTGTTTTTTTTAGTTTTCGGATAACAGATACTAAACAATCGCTAATCCTGAAAACCTGGTAAGGATAACGGGTCTAACGATTTAAAATATTGAATTGTCATCGGTCCTTTATAAGTATGCCAAATTTCGAGTTTATCCGACGTTTTAAAGGTGGTCAAAATCATGTTCAAAGATTCCGTTACATAAGCACATAGGTATGAAGCTAATAAAAGATTTTTAATAATTACTGTTCGGACGTAAGGAACGTGGATAGAATATGTCCCTACAATTAATTTCCGATATTCGTATGGTTAAACTTATTTAAAATTACAATAGATAAAATCAATCTCTCAAATAAACATATAGGCCGATATTTTACTTTCACATATCCAATAACCGAATCCACATCACATCTCACACTACCTATATGCCTCATCAAGCTCGCTAACTCCATTTTCACTCCGTCAAACAGTTATACGGGTAAATAAATATGAACATTTATATTCCCTCGAAAACAATACAGTCTGTTAGTTAATTCTTACTATTAAATTTCCGTTTCCAAAGTTGTAGCTCGACTGCTGAACCTATCTTACTTGCCCTATCTCAAAATGGCTTAATCCTTTGAACCGTTATAAATGAGAGTGCTAACAAAAGTTAGTGAAAATAAGATAATAATATTTTCTAGGCAACTTAATACATACGTCTGGGTTTTATTTTTAAAGCTAAAGTAACTTTTCATGTTAAGTGCGTTTTTTCGACAAATATCAATACGCGTGAAAGCATTGTATCTACAATTGAATAATCAGTGTCGTCTCTAAATCGTATCAGTGCACCTAGTTCATATTTACATTCTTGCGTAGTATATATCTATCTGTATGTTCAAGTCTCTCGGATCTTATTCCATTTACCACCAAAAAATACCTAAACAGAATTTTAAGAAAAGTAATATACACCTTCACGTTCGTATTTTCTTTATTATTATTTATACTACATAAATCATTTTTTTTACACGGTATAGGTTCAGTGCTTCAATCTCACCTGTTGTTAAGTAAGTAAACACACTAAGCCTAGAGGTACTGGTTCTCAAGTGATGCTGCCAGAACATACCTATTGGTATTTGGAGACAAGTTTTGTAACTTGAGGGTGGTAGCTACCTAGGCGACCATTATTTAAAATGTCCTACCACCATGCTATGGTTTCCTCACGATGTTTTCTTTCACCGAAAGCTCAGGCAGGTTTTAGTGGGATCGAACCCGCATCGATTGACGTGGAATCCGGCCGCACTGCCCACTGTGCCATCATCGCTTTGCTCACCACCCACTTTAAGAAAATCTTTTTCTAGAGTACCCATCATAATTTTTTTTTGCTTTTTTTAGACTATATTTTTATATAATAGAAAGTTAATTCGATTCACTACGTTTCAAAATTCATTCTGCATATTTAACTAACTTAAGCTATCAGTTTAATATTTTGGATATTTTGCTCGCACAGGAAAAAATATCATAAAAGTATTTTGCCGAGAGGAGGCTTGATTTATTTCCACACCAGCCGACGATTTATTAGTGAATCAAAAAACACAGAAATCTTGCTCCGTCTTTTGACGCTGAGTGGTATTTTTACGAGAATATTTCTCAAGTGTCCCCCACGTTTCCTCGATTGTTTTTCTTTCAGCGTCTGCTGGGATTATTAAACGTATTATGTTACTGGACATT
Source organism: Samia ricini (assembly GCA_014132275.2). NCBI lineage: Eukaryota > Metazoa > Arthropoda > Insecta > Lepidoptera > Saturniidae > Samia > Samia ricini. Next base: position 22,802,169 of record AP028159.1, on the reverse strand, counting down.
CAATCCAGGAAACGTTGGATCGTTATTATAGTGGTTAAAATATAAGGAAAATAGATTATAACGTTATATATACATACGTTTTATCTATTCTAATATATAAAATTGAAGTGTCTGTTCGTAATGTTGAAATAACGACTTTTCACTAAATACAAATTAATGTATATACGATACATAACAAAATTTAAAATGTCTGACTGTCTGTTTCTTTTTGTTCCGGCTAATCTATAAAACGGCTAAACCGATTTTCCGAAATAAAGTCCCCTCAAATTTGGTCCAGCCATTCCGGAGATTAGCCGGAACAAACAGACAGAAAGACAAAAATCTTAAAAATTGCAATTTTGGTATAGGTTAGATTACATTCACATGTATTTACTATAAAAATAGATACATTAATTTTATATATATTAACGACAACAAAAATTTATTTTCTTTGAACGATTCTAAATTGCGCTTTGGTTATTTATCATTATACATACGAGTATATGTTTCGAAACAATCTATGCTTGTATTTTATTTATTAGTATAAATATATATTTTTTATTATAATCCTTAATAAATTTCATGATGATTAATTAATTTATGGATAAGTCTTACAAAAATACATAAATTACTCTAAATTCCATCTTTTTTCATTAAAATATTCATATTTCTTTAGCGTGATACTTTTTTTGATTTGTGTGATTTTTAATTATTATAGTAACAAATATACAGTAAAGACAAAGTTTTTGAAAATATAAATTATGGGTAGGAGTTTTATAGTACGTTTTCATGGTACAGAGATTACTAAAAAAGAAATATAACTGTCTAACGTCAAGTTAAAGTTGAAATAAACTAGATTAAAAAACTTACCAATTTTAAATATATATACGTTGGTTTAATTTACATAAACAAATCACAATAAAAACAAAAACAAAAAAGAAATAAAAACTAATTAATTGATAATATTTCACATATTTTGGAGATAAAACAAAAGTTCAGTTAAACACAGTACTTATCACAAAGTTGCCGGTTATCGTTTACCCAGAGATTACGCTCGGATCGGCGGAGCCTGAAAACCATTGAAGCTACCGAACCGCCCGACAGACCGCTGACGACTGTCCTCCCGGCTCTCCTATAGAACTAAAATGTTTCAACTCTACAAAGTATATATAATACATTTGTTAGTTTACTTTCCTCGCTATATACCTTTTAATTTCAAACTGTTTTTTCACACAAACGAGAGTCGTCTAACATTTTTTTTTTTTCTTTCTAGTACTTAATTCAATGCTAACATTTCAAATAAGGGTTTGTGAGGAAAAATATATAGCGCACACATAATGCATTATATATACCATACCATATATGATGTTAAACTCCATTCTGGATATTTTGAAATTTAGTCATAGAAATAGTCAAATCGTTTTCAAATTTAAAAAATAAAGGACATTGTATAGATATTCTGGACCACGACGACTAACGGCTCTTCTAATGACTTAATTTAAATGTTAAATATTTGAATAATAATTCATAATTGAAAAGTTATGTATGGAACATAGGAACGACACTTGGCTTGCCTAATGATTTCGGCACACAGCATGGTGGGTCGGAATGCCAGCTCTATGTTTCTGTAGAAGAAATTGCGTCGACGCGTATTTAGCAAAGTTCTCTATAGTAAAAGCGCACTGATGTCCCCTCCCCCCGCTGTGTGGTGACACCATAAGTAGTAGCCACTTGATTATCAAGACTTGCCTATTTATAAATACTTATCTGAAATCATAATAATTTTAAGTCAAAAGTGCATACTATCTACTTGATCAACCGGAATGTTATTTTATTACTTATACTAGTAAAGTATTCGTTCAGCTTCATAAACAATTTACTGTAAAACAAATGTGGGTTGCCCTAACAAGCTAACAAAGAGGTAAGCAAAAAGCCCTAACCATTAATCAAAATAGAGCGAGATGGTCTTACGGCGCCCTTTAGTCGACGCTTTCACACTATCGATTGTATTCGAATTCATCTATATATGCTAATAAATAAAATTGAAGTGTCTGTTTGTAATGTGAATTTTTTTTTTACTATATAGATAAGAATGTATATACGATACTTATACCAACAATACAATTTTTGTCTGTCTATTTGTTTGTCTGTTTGTTCCAGGTAATCTCCGGTAGTGCTGGACGTAACTTTTTTGGTAGATAGCTGAAGTTACTCCAGGTAACTTAGGGTACTTTTAATTTTTGAAAATAATTAGGGTTTCGTGACAAAAAAAAAATTAAAACTTATAAAAAAAATTAACAAAATCCGATTCAATGCTCAGTTTTACGGGCAAGTAATTGAATTTATGAGAAATTCATTATTTTCGAAAATTAAAATTACCCTAAGTTATCCGAGAGTAACTTCAGCTATCTACCAAAAAAGTCCCGTCAAAATCCTTACAGCCGGAACGGAATACCTGGAACAAAAAGACAGATAAAAAATTTAAAAATTGTATTGTATATATATATATATATATATATATATATATATATCGTATCTATTTTGTAACAAAAAATTAATTTTGACTTTACAAACAGACACTCCAATTTTATTTATTAGTATAGATATTTTTTCTTAATCTTAGTACTAAAAAAATTAGGGTTCCGTGTAAATAAAAATACATTGAAAAAAATATATGTAACTCGGGCGCAACCGCATTGACACAGCTAGTTTATAATAATATTATAATTCAAATCGTCATTTTACGTTTTCTTAATAGATAAACAGTATTGAAGCAATTATTCATGAGTCTTTGTAATTGATTGTTCTTTAACGAATGTGAGTCGTGTAAAATGAAACATTATTACATCCACTTAAGAAAAAAATAGGCAGACATGGAAACTACCGACAGAAGTAAAAACTCAAAACGTTGGGAAATGTATTTTCTTAATGTTTAAATATCATAATTTGTTAATTGAATTTATTAACACATCGTAACATTTTTCTGTTTTTTACATCTATTGGCGTAATGTCTCAGTAATAATTATGTACATTCTATCGGAAGTCACCATGACTGCCTAACTTTTTAGCGACTTAAAAAACCGTTGTTATTTCACATCGTTAGTCAGGGGCCGTACAAATATTACGTAAACACCAAAAGGGGCTAGGATCTATGCTTTGTTTTTTCTATGGCGAGGGAACGTGGGCCTGCATGGTGATTACGTAAGGAATATATACTTATTAATAGTCGTTATATATTTTCTTTCAATATTATGCTAACCCGTACATAACTTTAAGGAGTATGATAAGAGTTTGTTTAATATTACTGATAAGAGAGCAAAAGTATTAGTTAGTAAAATAATACTAATTGAAATTATCCTCAAATAATACACCTAAATGTCTTTAGGGTACCTTTTTGGTATTTGATAAATTCTTAAATACTGCCGTGACAATAGTGTGATATCTGCGTAGAGCACTATAACACCCTTATGGTTTTGTCACACAGCAGGGCGGGTGGGCGTTCCGGGACGCTAGCGCGACGTGTCTATAGAAAACATCGCGTCGACACTAGCCGAGTGCTAGCCGTGAAACAATTATTCAGTGATTCGTAAAACAATAAAAGTTGATGATGCTTAATAAATAGATTGATTCGTAGATTAAATAAAGCAATCAAGAGTATAAGTTATAAGTTGTAAGAATTCCTATCCACGAGGGATAGAAGGAGTATATTATATAAGTTATATACTGCTTGTCCTTACATTGTGTTAAAGAGAAAACCTTTTGTTCGTGTAAGAGATACTTACCGCCCTTTTTGGCATTATATCTAAAATTAAAACAGAATTTAGTGAGGAACATAGTAAATAGGTTATATTGTACAGTCGCACGATATAAAGAAAGTATTATAGAGATATCCTTTCATCCGCTTGTTTTTATATTCTACACTAACTATGTCCGTGACTCCGTCCGCTTGGGAATTGGTGTTCGTAAAACGATTATTTCAATGAAATATAGATAGATACATATTTACATCTTCGATATTAAATTTATTTTTAAATTATATATATGACTAATATTCAAATATCTATATCTATAGTAATAAATAAATCTGAAGTGTCTGTTTGTAATGTCAAAAAATTATTTTTACTAAGAAAATATGAATGTATATACAATACCTATATTAAAAACACAATTTTTAAAATGTTTATCTGTCTGTTTGTTCCGAGTAATGTCTAAACGGCTGGACGGATTTTGACGGGACTTTTTTGACAGATAGCTGAAGTTACTCCGGGTAACTTAGGGTACTTTTAATTTGCGAAAATAGAGTTCTGCGTAAAAAAATTAAATCTTATACAAAATAGAATACAATCTGATTCAATGCACAGTTTAACGGACAAGTGCTTGAATTTTTGTGAAATATTTTACTTTATCTTAGTATTTTTTTAAATATTAGGGTTCCGTATAAAAAAATTAAAACGCAGTGAAGAACATAAGAAACGCGAGCGTAGCCGCGGGCACACAGCTAGTTTATTATAAAAGGGTAATAATTCATTTTATAATTACTAACAATTTTGTTTCCTTTTCATTTCGAAAAATTATACAAATGTGTTGTATTTGTTTTTAAAATTCCCCCAGGGTTTTTTCTCAACACAAGTATAAAATAATTAAATTTTGGCGAACTTTTTAAATTATTTGTCCTTTCTTTCTGCATTCCATTTATAAGCGTTAGCGATGGCAATTCTATGAAATTAATGCAGCAATCACTAACTACTATCAAATTCCTATATGGATACGACGGTTATTTCACCTTTTATTTATCTTTTATAGACCTAACGATTAGATTAGTAACATACGGTTACGAGTAATCGATTTTAAAGAAAAATAACATTTTAAATAAATTAACAGATTAATATATTAAGCATTCGACCTCGACCACACTTATAAACCACGTAGTTATAATCTGGAGCAAAGCCTGATTCATATTTATATACAAAAAATATTGTGCGCAAGATAAACGTTAAATACATATTCAGTCTTGAATTGAGCCATTTGACATTGATGATAGATAATAAAATATATTAGACATACGAACCTATGTCCCGTGAAATATGTGAACCCAACTGACCCGGCTTTGGAGCCATATCTACAATACGATCTGATATTGAAGACGAAATGACATAATAATATAGCATAACTTTATTATTCCCGATTTATTTATCCGTTTATAGCTTTTATGAATAATATAACCTCATGATATTTAAATAAGTTTATCACACATACCTTCTTATAACGGCTATTTTAATGGCACTGGGATGACAATATGTAATAAAGATTCTTCATAGCGCAAGTTTCAGTTCCAATCAATCTTTTTAGATACACACAATTATCTACATAATATTATATGTACTATTCAATATGAGATAAATGAAATACACGTTTAACTTTAATAATGACAAAGCATTAATCGTAACTAAATAAAGATTACTTTAAAGTGTTTAAATGCATTTATTTTTTACAATAAAATGTTAGAATAATTTAAAAAGACAAGAAGACCCTTTTCAGTATTAAACAAAAAATTACAACACTAAGCAATGCACAATATTATAAATATTTTTATATTATTATAAAAATATTAATTTTAATAAAGCTAAAACAAAACGCTATTATAGATATTGGAGTCTATCCGCGAGAAATTTCATTATTAAATTAAACATACCGATAATTAATTTTATTTTAAAGCTTCGGTACTACTTTATTATTAAAAAAAATCGAATTCGTAACGTAAAAAGTAACACACATGCATGCAATACTTTCTAAAATACGTATTAAAAATCTATCACCAAGCTCCTATTATAATAGGTGTATAATGGCCAGGCCCAGGAGACTTCTCAGTCCCTATAGACTTTGTCTACCTACATCGTTACTTAACATCGGGAGACATTGTAGTCTTATGCTACAATGGTAAAGGTTAAAAAATAAAGGCTTGGCGACACCTTGCATTAAAATTAGAAAATGTATTCTGGGACAAAGTAAAAATATCTGCACCAGTACTAATCATAGCAAAAAGTCACAAAGCCCAAAAAGCTTGAACCCATGGCCGTTAAACAAGTTAATAAAAAAATTCAATGTTGCTCGAAGTTGCCAACTTTTACGAATATACGATAATTTTCAGTAATTCGTAAGCATATTTAATGAAGAAAGGTAACTAAAGGGTAAAAAACACAACAAAACACATTTTTCATAAAGAAAATTTAAAATCTATTAATCTTCTCATTTTTCATTTATTAATCGTAATCTGTTAATTACATGCACAATTCTGCCAGTGTCATGAGAAAAAGGTATTTTTTGGACCTTGTATTATTTTTAAAGCTGTAACACTGTAAGCTATCTTGCTAGAATTTTTTACAGAATTTTGTAGCACCTCACAATAAACTGTTTACGTTGTTATTTCCAATACACTTCACTTCTGTATACTATACCATAAAAAGGACACCAAAATTACGTAATATGGAGTCGAAATAAGTAAGTTAATAAATAAAGGTTAGAACTACTACATCATAACCGATCATACCCTCCGTTAGTCCTTTTACTCGTTTGTATGAGTGAAAATCAGAAAACAGTAGTCCAAAACAACATACATTATTTAACTTCTTAATTATGAAACTCATCTACGGATTTTAAAAATATCAACTTTTTGAATATTAGTTATTAAAAAGTCACTATTATTTTAAATAACAGACTAGCTATGTACCTGTGGTTGCGCCCACCTTTCATATATTATTTTATACGGAACCCTAATTATCTTCCAAAACTTTTTACTCGTATACTCAATATTTCTCACAATTTCAAAAATAAATTGTGCATTGAATCGAAACCTTTTCCTAACTTCATGATTTTTAATTTTTTACGCGGAACCTTGATTAATTTCGAAAAATTAACTTAGGGTAAATTATTCGGAATAACCTCAGCCATCTAACAAAAAATGTTCATAAAATTAATCCAGCAATTCCGGAGATTACCCAGAACAAACAGACAGACAGAAAAAAAACATTTTAAAAATTGTATTTTTGCTATAGGTTTCGTATAAACATTAACTACTGCGATTAATTCGTACATACAAAAATTACGATAATTAAAACTTTAGGACTGGCAATACTAATTTGACACTATTTAATTTACGTTGTGTTGTCTTTGTGTTCGCATTTTCTTTATTCAGCATTTTTTTATAAACTTGTGAATATTTCTATTATTTACATTGTGGTGGGTTGTTCTATTCTAATAAAATATGTTCTCCGGGTAACTCAATTAATATATTTTAAGATGCAATACTAAAAACAGCAAGTAACGTGGAACGCAACAAGTATTTTGATTTAGAAGCACTGGCACTCATTTCCTTGGAGTTTGATAAAATAAAACGGAAAACACGGCGTCTAAAAAAACCGAAGAATCTGCCCATACCGGAGCAGAGAATCGTTATAAGGTATAACTATGTTTGATATGGTAGCGACCATTTAGCCATTCCGATATATACCGAACTCCTATTCATGACAGGTTATGTAGAGTAAATAAACATCGAGTACCTTTTTTGTCATAATATAACTGTAAACCGATTATATGTAAATAATTTCACATGTGTAACAACAAATAGTAAGTAATTGGTTTAGTTTTCTTTCTACCATTAAACTCTTAATAGAGCTAAAATCAATGATTAGGACTAAAAACTTCAACATTCCTTCCCGGCGTCCATGGATATCGCTTTCACATTTGTCAGTGACCCTTGACAATCACACAGCCTTCACTTGATGCTCACTTCTAACTACAACCTCAGCCTCTGTTGTAATTTTATTAAAGACTTATTTTTTCCTGTGATTTTCTTATGAGCTTTGCTTCCTTAAGGTGGCTCACAAGTAACCCTTTTATGGTAAATAAGGTTGGTCTCTCTTGCAGCCCAGACTGTTGATCTAAATCCCACAGTTGATATTGGGAGTAATGCCATATGTGTTATACAATAGACCATAGCCAAAAAAGCCGACATTACCTAGGGTGCAAGGAGATAACCTGATATCATAATGTACAAATAATTTCAGAATCTTGTTGGTCTATATTTTAAATAGTCCTTGTGCAAAATATCCTTTGTAACACTAATCTTCAAATTTTTAAGGAAAATTGACAATATTAATAAAAGAAAGTGATCAAATGAAAAGAAAAAATAGAAATGACTCACATGGTCTAGTCTAGACCCGCAGTTCTTAACCTTTTTTACTCAGTGATATACTATCATACTCTTTTCAAATTCGCAACATGTAAATTTTTGAGACTTAGATACTTGAAATATTTATATTTGTAAATCATACTACACACTTGGCAGGTGCTTGTAACACACCAATGTGTCACAACATGGTGGTTGAGAACCACTGGGTTATGTATTCAAGGATTTTCAATTACTCATTATAATCACTTACAATATAAATTATGTTGGTATGTCTAAATTTATATAGCTATTTCTGCTAGCAAGCAAATGACACTTTTAAAATGTAACATTGAGAACACTTTGTTGCCTTTCAATTTAATTTAAACTGTGCAAAAGTTAATTTCAATGATTTTGAAGAATTCTCCTGTTATACAAAGTAGTCATAACAACTTAAAAACTGCAGGTTTGCCCTTGAAGTTGGATCATTTCGTAATTGCTATATATAAAAAGTTTTAACAAAAACCTGAGTTAGTTAAATAATTCATCAAAGGTTTATTTTTAAAAAAGTGCTTAAACTTTTACTTTTCTAGATAAACTAAATTATACCCCTTCCAACTATTTATTTTATTTTTGACAGTTCAAGTACAACTCAGTGATGTCCTAATGTATGATGGATTCGATTTCCTATATCAATCCATTTTATCTATGAAGAAGTTTAATAGATTCAACACATTGATAAGTATTTTATTTTTGCTTATCATTTTTGTTTTAAAAACATACTCAGGTGTTTAAATGACTATTATTTTATGTATTAAAATAAACCTAAAATAATGTAATAAAATAAGCTTTAATACTAAGATAAATATATTTATTTACCAATATCAATCAAACAGGTCTTAGAGAAAATTAATAATTATATACATAATAAGTCAATTTATATTTCATGAAATGAAAATATTTACATAATCTGTGGGTTTGATAAATATTCTATTATAAATATCAAAGCTAAAAGGCATGTCTTTTGAATATTGCAAAAAAAAAAACAGAACTTCATAGGTGTGCTTATGTCAAAAATAAAATAAATGGTTGTAAGAAGAATAGTACTTAAATTAATGTTAGTTTTATTTATTTATTTCTTAAACAACATACAATATTAACAACAAGAGCCAAATATATTATATGTATGACTAATATAAACTATAGCCTAATAAATCTTAAAGTATGTTGTAAGGCCCATGATATTTAATCAAGATGTGGGCAAAACTACAAAATTGCAAGACTATTAGGTGTTAAATTTATTGATTTCATTATTTTTGTATCATAGAAAATATTATTCTTAATTCTTCCAATATAATACAGATGCCAGCAGCCAATTTCACTTCAATATCACAGTTACCAGGAAATACTGATTGTGGGATAAAAGATGTTTGGAATCACAACCTACATGAAGAGTTTCAAATAATTAGACAGGTATATTTATTATTTATGTCTACCCACTATAAGTAAATTTCCTCACAATATAGATTATGTTACCAATTTCACTTATTTATCTGACCATTGTGTTGATTTTGTCTGCCCTTCTTAACCACCATTATGAACCTGTTCTTTCTATTCCTTAATGTGTCGAGTACCCATAAAAATAAGACAATAGGAAAACAATGTACAGCTGGCATAAACGCCAGGTAAGTGGTTAAGAATAGTACACAATAATTGTATTTATAATGGTTGTATTAAAATTGGTTAAAAGGAAATGTGGTAAACATAACCATATTATTATAAAATTCTATTATTATCAAAGATCACATCAAAGAATCCACCACTGTGTGTTTAACATTTTTTGTTTGTTTTGTTTTTTTTGTTTGAAAAAAAGTACACTCTATTGTGCCTCGATGTTTTGTGAATCGATTCAAAAATCGATCTTTTTAGGAAACTACTTAGGGGACTGATAATATCGGCCGCCCGCCGTACTATGTCAGCGGTCCGGTCCGTACGTGTGTTAACACCATAAGGACCTTTTAATGGGATTTTTGACAAAAAATATGAATTCGTAAAAATGTTAATAATGTGGCATTATTTAGCATTTCCTATCGTGACGGCAATTTAGTGGAATTTTTACTTTAAACATAATAATAAATAAATGACAACTACTTAAGTATCAGTATTATTCTCGTTTATTCCTATAGGTCACTGCTATATCAGCATCACTAATATTTAAATATGTTGACTCTTCATAATCTACTCAAATATCGGGGTGGTCGTAGAGCTACGTCTGCGTGTTTTATCTTGATTGAATGTGGTATATCCTGATTTTGTTTTGTTTTTCATAGCCTAAAAGTTGGGCTGAAAAGTTCGATGGCTAGTACAGAAAAAATCTTTTTTTTTTATAGAATTTAATTTTATTATTCAATATAGTTTCCTTCGAGGGCAACACAACGATTATAGCGATCATACAATTTTTCGATACCATTTTTATAGTACGATTTGTCTTTAACCTCAAAATAAGCTTCAGTTTCATCTGTGCAAAATTTCTGTCCAGCGAGCATTCTCTTGAGGTCTAAGAACAGGAAAAAGTCGTTGAGGGCTAGATCTGGAGAATACGGTGGATGCGGAAGCTATTCGAAATCCAATTCTTGTCTTGAAAGCATTGTCTTAATGAAACAGCACTTTTTTATTCTTCTACAAATGGGGCCGTTTTTCCGCGATTTCATCTTTCAAACACGAACGCTACATAGTAATCGCTGTTTATGGTTTTTCCCTTTTTAAGATAGTCGATAAATGATGAATTATACCATCCGCGTCCAAAAATACTAATGTCATTTGACTTTTGAGTCTTTCCACGTTTTGGAGTCGGTTCATCACGTGCAGTCCACTCGGCTGACTCGATTGGATTCCGATGTGAAATGATGGAGCCATGTTTCATCCATTGTCACATATAGACAGAAAAATTCGGGTTTCGTATCGTAATCGATTGAACAGCTCCTTCATTCAATCGTCCTTAGTGAACATTTCGCCTCGTTTAAACTTTGCAAACCACTTCTCAACGGTTGATTTTCCTGGTGCAAATTCCGAATAATGTTTATCAAGCCAAGCCTTCGCTTGAATAGTATTTTTTTACACCAAAAAGCAACCCTTTATTAACACACGATATTCCTTATTATCCATTTTTTCAAACTAATAAAGGTTGCTTCACTCAAAATGCTCAAACTCACAAATTAATATTACGACAGCTGTCATATTTATACACGTGTCTTTTGATAGTTTAGGCTAACTAAAAATCATAATGATTTAATATTAGTAGCGCCATCTATATGTCAGCCTACGAACTTTCCAGCTCACCTATTAGCTGTTACCGAATGACACATGTTTCGCGTACACCAAATTTTGTTCAGATATTTTTAAAATAATTTCTAAAAATGATATTAATCATTTTTGTAATCACTGTACACACAAAATTTTTTGAAAATCGGTCAATCCGATTTTGAATTAAGAGGTTATCCTAGCGCCACTTATTCCATACAAACGTAATCACCTGTTTCCTCCCTGGATAAATAGCATTATGGTAAATACTTTTAAACCAAATAATATATATCCAACACCGTCATTACTTAAATACTACATAAATTAGTTATTGTAGAATCTAGGAACGATTTTTACCGTCATTTTCGGACGTTTGTCAAACAAATTGGGTGGATAACTTTTAAAAAAGCAAAAAGTACAGGCATAGCCAATGTCTTTATTATTCTTAAACTGAAAGAAAATTATAAATCGGTTCCTCCAAAGGGAGGAAAGAAACAGGGTACTATGAAGTGATGTTTTCGTCTATTTTGCATAGGTAAAATCAGCACGAGCTGCAGTTGGTTTTTATAATTATTTCTTTGGAGCGCAACACGAAAGCAATAGATTTCTGAAATGCCTACCTTTCTGACTGCATATCCTCTTAAATATAAACAGCATTTTTTCCTTATCAATTTTTTTTCCATGAATTATAAAAGTCCATTAATTTCTTCATAACATATACTTCCTTCCCGGTTACAAAGTTTTATCAAATTGGGTCAAGCGTTTTTTATTTTAATCTCTTAAATTTCTAAATTTTAATTTCATATTTGAGGTTAGTATTAGCTAAAATAGACATACGTGACAAAATTTAAAAAAAAATGAAATGTAAAGACAAAACTTGAGATTTATTATTAGTATTGATTAGTTTTAAAAAATATATAATAAATATAATACAGGTGGTGCAAAAATATCACTGGGTTGCAATGGACACGGAGTTCCCAGGAGTTGTGGCTCGGCCAATTGGAGAGTTCAGGTCCACAGCACACTACCAGTACCAGCTACTTCGGTAAAATAGACTTCTGAAATATATATCGTTGTATCTGAGTAGAGAGAGTAGTGTTTTTGTGTGTACATATTACACATTTTTTAAATATTTAATTATTTTTTGCAACCTTTCAATATTAACCAACAAACAAAATTCATATATACACAAAAAAAGTAACTGAAAATTTCAACCTCTTTTAAGAATAGATAGAGAGGTAGTCTGTATGTGATTGTAGTCGCAAATTTCAGTTCAGTTTTGACAAAAGTAATGCAATTTTTTCCCCGTTTGTAAATCTTCCGTATAGGATGAAAAAAAATAAACTTATAAAGAAATTTCATCCAAATCGGAAGGAATTGGTTCCAAATATTTGTTTGACATAGACAATAATCCTTGTAGATGCAATGTAGACCTTTTGCGGATTATCCAGTTGGGTTTAACATTTATGGATGAAAATGGCAAAACTCCACCAGGTTATACCACATGGCAATTCAATTTCAAGTTTAATTTACAGTAAGTATTTTTTTAAATTGATATAAAGTTATGATTTTTTTTTTTTTTTTTCGTAAATGTTCATTATCGGAAAGTATTTGCAGATTACCCAAATAAAAGCGTTATTGATTGGAAAAATAGATACCCAGAGCAAATAAGAAACGAAAAATCACTTTATTTGCTGTTAAAAACACAATCACATGCAAAAGTACAAGAAAAGGAAGCATTTGTAATAATTGTTTTATTACCAAAGTAGATGCTCGCGGTATTACCCGCGTAGTTTCCGTTCCGGTGGGAATTTCGAAATAATGTCACTTCCTGGATTCTCCATGCCAAATTTCATCCAAATCGGTTCAGTAGTTTTGTAACTTTATTTGTTACATACAAAAATACAAAACTTTCCTCTTTAAAATATTAGTATAGATATATAGGTGTAATGGATAAGTCGAAAAGTTTCAGAACCTTAGTTTCTATAATGCGCATTATTTTCTGTCTTTAGCTTTTATAATTAAAATAAATTCTATTGATGATAATAATAATAACAGTTATATTTAATTTATATGTGTTTTAGGGAAGATATGTATGCTCAAGATTCTATAGATTTGCTTCAAAATTCTGGATTGCAGTTTAGAAAACATGAGGAAAACGGTATAGAGCCTTTGGAATTTGCTGAACTTCTTATGTCATCAGGTTAATAAGAATATTACATTCATTTCATAAATTAATACTTTCAGGTTAGGTTGATAATTATTTATTGTTATTATAAATAGTAACCTAAAAATATTATTATAATATGTGTGTATATATATATATATATATATATATATATTATAATAGTATATAATGTATCATTATATCATCATATAATATAATATAACCATTCTTGTTTACTACATATCTTATTCATTCAGTGTTTACAGTATGAAAAAATTATAAGTAAAAAAAATATATTTCAGGATTAGTTCTAATGGATGAAATCAAATGGTTAAGTTTTCATTCTGGCTATGATTTTGGCTATTTGTTAAAATTATTAACAGATCAAAATCTACCTCAAGATGAAAATGACTTCTTTGACAGCTTAAGATTATATTTTCCAACTGTATATGATGTAAAGGTATTAATTAAATTTTTATTATTTTCTTTTTCTTGTTAATTTTTATTCTTTACTTAATGTGAAATTGTATTTAATCAAGGCATGTCGATTTATTCTAAAATTAGCTTTCAAATCGAAGACATAAGAATCGATTATCAATTAAATCGACCATTTAAGATTGATTCTCGATGAATCGATCGATTCATGAGTTGATTTTTAACTTTTCACTCAGAAAATTGACAAAAAAGGACAGTATTCAGTGGAGTATAAACAAACCAAGAAAATAAATGGCAATTAGTGGAGATTGCTTACATTATTGAGTATAGTATCAAAAAACTTTATGATTTGTAATTTAAAAACATTTTTACATACATCGGCACTCTAAACAATAATTACATACTGTTCTTATGGGTTCTTTATTTATTAATTAACTTAGATGGGCAATCCCAGTAAATATATAAATACAACTTAATCTATCTATACTACTAATACATAAAATTGAAGTGTCTGTTTGTAATGTCAAATTTTTTTTTTACTATATGTAAAATGATATGAATGTATACTCGATACCTATACCAAAAATGCAATTTTAAAAAAAATTCTCTGTCTGTTTCTTCCGGGTAATCTCCGAAACGTCTGTACGGATTTTGACGGGACTTGGTAGATAGCTGAAGATACTCCGTGTAACTTACGGTACTTTTAATTTTCGAAAATAATTAAGGTTTCACGTAAGAAATTTAAAATTCATAAAAAATTGAATAAAATCTGATTCAATGCACAGATTTATGAGCAAGTGCTTGAATTTATAAGAAATATTTTTAATTTATCTTCGTACTAAACAAAAATTAGGGTTCCGTATAAAAAAAATAAAATGCAGTGAAGAATATATGAAACGCGGGTGCACCCGCGGTCACACAGCTAGTTGACATAATAAGAATAACACATCCTGTCATATATTGTATTTTTCTGCATATCTCACAAAAAATTAGTCACTATTATTATTAGTCTGGTCTCGCACTAATGTGAATCGGACCCGATATGACGAGTACATAAATCGATTCAGTGTATTAGATCGATTTATAAAATCGGTTTTTTCAATTAATTGTTTTGAAATCAAACTGCCTAATTTGATCCCGTGCACACTTGTAATGCAGTTTTACGGTTAATTAAATTAAAATTTAGTACATGCAGTTGAATTCTATCAATTTACAATCGGAATAATACAGATGATCATAATATCCTGTTTATAATATTGATAACAGTAATAACTCATTATTTCAGTACTTGATGAAACTTTGCAAGAATTTAAAGGGTGGATTACAAGAAGTAGCAGATCAATTAGAATTAAGACGTGTAGGACCACAACACCAAGCGGGATCAGACTCATTACTTACAGGAATGGCTTTCTTCAAAATTAAAGAGGTATTCTATATAATTATACTCCCGTAGTGTTATGAGGTATAAGCTAGAAAATATTGGCCATTAAACACGACGTGTGCTTTACTAGTGCAAATTCCCTTGTTTTTTTTAATGTACTTTAATAGCAGCTGTACGCATGTATGTTGCTTTAGAAATTAAACTGTTTTCTAATGTTTTCATTGTGTTGTTTTTTTTTGTAAAAATATAAACAGATTTTGACATTTATGATGCAATCCCCGTAAAGCGGACAACGAAATTAAGCTCATGCTAGATGAAAACCCTGCTTAGTTCATGTGAAATGTGACCTATAATACGCAATCTTTTACAAAATCTAGGTAGATAGGAACTGTAACTTCACTGATACGTGTGAATCGGCACTCATACGTGTGAATCGGCCTTAACGAAGTCAAGATGGCATCTGAGTGGTCAATATGGTGACTGCCATTTGCACAATTAGAATTTAACAAAATACTCGGCAATCCAAATTTTGCGGATATATGTTGTCAACTCGAAATCATTGTTTTTTTGTTTTATTACTCAGATAAAGTTTCAATCAGATCTACCGTACCCATTGACCGAATTATTATATAGATTCATTCTAATTGTAGTTCTAGATATAAATGTAAACACGGAAAAAGAATTCTTTGATCATTTGTCAAGTTATGGATGTTTTAAAATTGTTATAAATATTAATATTAATCTTTTTGGAAGCAGTTTTTCATACTAAAAAATAGCTAAACATAATGGCTTATATAGAAACTTTATTGCTATTTATAATTGTAAAATCATATATCTTTTTTCCATATATATAACCGGAAGTAAGCTTTTCAAATCAAAATTTTAGTAACTTTAGGCAGGGTTTATTGAATTTTTTACTTCAAATACATTTAGAAATAACTTAGGAAGTTTCAAGGTAAGGTTGACTGGTTTACGTGATAAAACGTAAAATTAATGTGATATCGTAATAAACAACATTAAGTAAAGAACAATTTTATTTTATACTAGCTGCGACCCCGTGGCTGCGCCCGTGTTTCATATATTCTTCACTTATTTTTTTATAAGAGTTTTCATTTTTTTACGCGGAACCCTAATTGTTTTCGAAAATTAAAAGTACCCTAAGTTACCCAAAATAACTTCAGCCCACTTCACTTCAGAAATAACTTACCAAAAACAGTCCCGTCAAAATCCGTCACACCGTTCCGGAGATTACCCGGAACAAACAGACAAAAAAAATTAAAAATTGCATTTTTGATATAGGTATCGTGTATAATATTCATATATATTTAGTAAAAAAAATAATTTTGACATTACAAACAGACACTTCAATTTTATTTATTAGTATAGGACTAGCGGGCTACCTCACTACGTGTTTAATCTTGATTGAACGAACGACATATGCTTCCCGTACACTACGTTTTAGTCCATCCAATGAAAGCTTTTTATCATTAAAAAAAATATATTAGTTGTTTTTATATCAATTCGCTAATTAACATATTATGCACACAATGTATGAAATGAATTTTCATGTTTATAGCTAAACAGATTTTTTTATCAATTTTTTTTTACTAATTCTAAAAATAATTTCGAAATTCTATATAGCTTATCGAAATGTTCGTTTACTAGTCAAATCCGAACACATACAGACATGTTTTTTTTTTTAATTTCTTGATGAGTAACGCCTCAAATATACACATTATAAAATTTCTAAAAAAAATGGACTGACAAAACTCTTTTATTATTAGCATAGGTTTGGTATTGTTTTAAAAAAGAATTTAAGACAGAACTGGTTATTAGTACAAGAATTCATTCGGTCGCTGAAATAAGCCGTCCAGTTATTAATTAGAATAGTGAATCCAGAATTAAATCGGTATTTCCAAAGAGATTTATTGACATTCATCATACTTTTTGGAGCAGTAGTAAAGGGCTTTTTTTTGGTGTAAGATCGGTTTTCCCAATTCATAAAATTCTATCGCTGTAACGTAAACATTTATATGTTTTGGCGTGGGATCGTATCCCACTTCTGACACCAAGTCTTGATCGGCCTTTGGGATTTATGGACAGCAATTAAATCAAAACGACAATAGCGTGCGGTACGACGACCTCAAGTATAATGTGCATAGACAATTACTCGTGAAGACGTGAACTGACATGACGTTTCAATACACGTAACAGTAAAACTATAATGAGGCCGAATATGAGCGAATTTCCGAACCTTAATTCTTTTTCGTTGTCCGCTGCACGTGAAATGGTCACGTGTATAACTTCCTTTTCTGCATTACAAATAAAAGCTACTGCGTTTTTAAAGATTCGTTACCTTGTTTTTATTTAAGTTTGCATCATTGTGTTTGTACTCGAAAATATAATTTCAAAGCAATAATAATATTTTACAGATCTTCTTTGATGACAACATTGAGAATTCTAGTGGGCACTTGTATGGTCTGGGAGCTCCATTTTCAGTTAACGTTAATAACTTTCAAGATAATGGAGAGAATGGTAACTCGTCCTGATCGGGGGAATCTGTGTGTGTGACAAACAGTCACTCGCCACAGCCCCGATTATTTCATCTCAAAGAGTGAATGACTATCTTATTATGTTGTGTACATATATGTGTGTGAAAATTAAGGACAACTTTTATGAAACCCACTTCAAATAATAATTTTGATTATTGCAACGCACTAAATGAAATTTACAATTTGTGACAAAAATAATATCGTGTAATATTAAATTAGAATAAACAATAATGAAAAATAAAATGTTGTACAAAATATTTTATTAACTTAATATTAGTGCAAAAATATGAATTGATATGAAATTTCTTTTTTTAAAAATAATTTTGCATCTTTAGATATAAGGTATTATTTTATTAAGATTTCATTCATTTTATTTTACAAAGAAATATATGTCATAAGCTTATATATATGTATGTTATTTTATACTATTCAATATAAACTTTTTATATATTATTCATTGTTATTATTTAAATTCTGAGTAATCGGCAAATCATAAATTAAGCTAAGTTTCACCAAGGTATCTTCAGTTAATACAATTTTAATTATTTAGCAAATTTCACCACTTTTATTGTGCCTTCTTTTGATCCTTTGATGATAATAAGCTACCACATTTTTTTATAACATTTAGTGCTCTAAAAGTAATTTCAATTGAAAATACGTTAGTCCCATGCTCCTTTAGTTCGTGACGTTAGTGACGTCACAACCTAGGAACGTGATTCATTTAAAAAAAAATCGATTTTTGGACCAATTCGAAATGAATCTAGATGTATCGATTAATAAAAAACAGAGTTTCAATAGACCGATCTTTTGAAAGAAAGATTGTGATCTTCTAATATAAGAATATATCATTTAAGATAGCAAATTAATTAATATTGGAATCAACGAATTTCTAGGTAGCCTGAACCATATTTTAGAGATTTTTGAAAATAATTTGAATGCTGTTGCTATGTGAGAGATATATTAATTAATTTTTATTTCTTGCATAATGTTTCTTAATTTATCTTTGTAATGAGGATCTAAAAAGTGTAAGT
Organism: Samia ricini; assembly: GCA_014132275.2. Taxonomy (NCBI): domain Eukaryota; kingdom Metazoa; phylum Arthropoda; class Insecta; order Lepidoptera; family Saturniidae; genus Samia; species Samia ricini. Next base: position 22,783,160 of record AP028159.1, on the reverse strand, counting down.
ACGACAGATAATGCAATTACACAATGTAGCACACTTCAAAACAAATATATAGTTTATTTTCAAATTTTCATTAGTTTCAAAACAAATACTTTCATAGTTTTTTTTTATCACATTACTGGTAGATAGAACCATCGGACAGATAAACTTCTTATACAAAAAAATGTATAAACTCTAAAAAGTATACCTACATGCTAGGGATAATCGATGTTGAATTCGAATATGTCGATGCTTAGTACCTCCGATGATACCAATGATTTTGTAAAAAAAATTAACATCGATGTTTCAACATAAAAATAAACTTTAAATATGGTCAGAACTATAATGTATCAGAACCTTATCTAGCACTGCACTCTGGCATTTTAACACTAGGCACAAAAAGGGCTTGAACCCAGGGCCGTTAATTAATTTAAAAAAGTATATTATCATCAGAGACAGATAAATTGTATATTTTGTAGTTTTTGTCAGAGATAAATAATAAAAATGAACATTTTTAGTAGTTCTACTTTTTTAGTCGATTATTAGCTTAAATTAACCTTTAGTAGGTCGAAATGATAGTAGATTTGATAATTCGGAGAAGTAACACATTTATGAAATCATAAATACTAATCAGAGATCTATGGTGTCCAATGAGCACCTGAGAACCTTTTTTTTTTTTTTTTTTTTCGAGGGGAATGCATTTACGCACTAGTTGTCCAGCCAGATCTGATAGGGGCCCCCCCTTCCAGATCTGGTTGAAACACGTCTGAAGATGTGTGACAGTCTCTCGCACGAAAAGCACGAGAGGCTGTCACACAGAATTAGTGTGGGACTCGCGGCGAGAAGCGCCGTTGACCACTACCCACTAAACCCCCCGGTACCTCCCGCCACCTGATTGGAGCAAACACGGGATCGCGTATGCATGCACCGCGAAGCACCTGAGAACCTATCACTTTTTATTATTCATCTCTGCTATCACTGAAGATAAAGAGTTTTTGGCATCTGACAATAAATTATTTACAAAAAGCGCAGATTTGAGAACTTGCGTACATTTGCCAAACAAAACCTTTTCCAGAATCCAATGTAAAAAATGATAGCTACTTGCATGCAAAAGAAAGTTTAAAAGATGCAGAAAATTGTACAAAGTTACCACCACATAAATATATGTTGCAAACATGTAAGTTCTCTATGGCCGCAAATGATGGAAAATGAAAAAAAAGACTAATGTACAAAGTACACGTATCAGACGATTAATAATAATAATCTTTCTTTGGTAATATTTAATTTCAATCAGTAATACGAATAATTAATAAGGTGTATTTAAAACGAGAAATAATTAAAAATGATTTCTGCCCACTTTCTAAACTACGGTCAAGACAAAATACACAAAGACGAAAAGGAAATAATAATAATTCTACAGTCAAAATGTATAAGTGTGTTTATTATTTACGTTTCTTTCTCTCTATTTGTTTGACAAACGTCTGAATATTACTATAAAAATCGAGCATTTTTCCACAGTATCAAGTGTGTAGCCATTACTCACGTAACTTTTATATTTAAAAACCACTGAAGAGCGAACGCGAACATTTTCTTTAATATCACGTTAGTGTTCACCAAATAAAATGTAATCTTGTACGAATTATGGGAGAAAATTTTACCTTGACTATTAAATAGGGTAAATTTCGTTCGAACACAATAGGTGAACTGCCATAATAATGTAATGCAATACATAAAAAAAACATCTATTCAAAATATACTTCATTTTTAAGATAAAAAATCTTACAATCTGAATGATCTAAAGGGCCGTTACTATCACTAGTCAAGTTCAAGCATGTTACCTTAATTTTTTATGTACTTGTGTCTCCTAAGTACAATATCATGTATCTACATTAATTACTTCCATTTTAAACTAATTTTTTTCTATTTGTATTCGATGAATCTTTATCGAGATTTTGTTTCTTCAATTGTTCTTTTTTCAATTTTGCAGTATTTATCTTGGTGCCTATTTTTTCCACTTTTCTAATTTTATTGGAAAGTAGCTGCAGCTACAACCGCTACCTTCATGATTATAATAACGGTTTTATCGGAAATATCTGCCACACACAAAATAAATAAAATAAAAATTAGAAGGTAACAATAATTACATAATGTAATAATTGCACAGATACCGAGAAGCAGCATATTAATTTAAAATATGGTAAGTATTGTCCGGTGAAATACAATCATCTCTTAAGTTTTTTTCCCCTCCTGCCCCTACTGCTTTTTTCTTACTACTTTCTGGATAAATAGTAATTATCATACTTCTAACCCTAATCTATACTATTAATAAAATTGTAAACTTCACGTGTCTGTACATTTCCAATTATTGTGAAAAGAATCATTGCAAGGGACTTGAAATGGGTAATTAAATACATTTCTATCATTTTTAGAAATGTCTGTCTGTTTGGTTGTGCTGGCATCAATTAGAAAGTACTAAATATATTTTAAAAATTCAGATACAAATAAATATAAAGAATATTCGGGAGTAGCACCAAAGTTTTATTTCATTAAAATCGGTCCACTCTATCAAAAGGTATAATAATTTGAAAGACACGCGGCGACTTTAGTATGAAGAAAGAGTTGGTAAGTAAATGCGTTTTAGTCTTAATCGAGAAAAAAATTGATGTATTGATTGAAATTGAACAAAATGACATAATATAAAACATGTTTAGTATATAAATGTGTAAGATATAGTATACAAGCTAACAATATTTTGATTTTCAATATTTACACAATTTCGAGGCATTTTAGGCGTTGTATTAAGGAGCCATTTTATGTAAGAAGTGAACAGAATTTCAATTATAATATCAATAGCTATAAAAATGGCGCGGAACATAATTTTGTTTCATCTATTCTAACTATAATTGGACGGTTCATGTTTTGTTTAGTTTTGATGACATGGGGGACGATGTGTTATGAATGGTTATTATTACGAGATAGGACGGGACGTGACGCATGAATTCCACGCGAGCGAAGTCGCAGGCACAGCTAGTACAAAGTTTATATTAAAAAAATTAAACATATTTGTCAAATTATACGGAGTTGAACTATAAAGGTATGGCAACTCGATTTGAATAGCCTGTCATGTCAACACAAAACCGTCCTCGATTTAATGGAATAATCGGAGATTTGTTTGCTTTTTCACTTTCACAAAAAGCACGAACCGTCAATACAATTTCTCTTGCATGCTGTGAAATGTTTTATGTACAACATTTTATATGCTAACCAAACTAAAAATATATATTTAACTAGCTGTGTACCGCGACTCCACCCGCATAAAACTGACCATTGAATCGATTTTTTTACAATTTATTGAATGCAATTTTGTTTAAAATGGAACCCTAATAATTTTCCTAAAATTACTTTTGGTACTTTAATTCTTTTAAGAAATCAAAGATATTTCTCACAAATTTACGCATCTGTCAGTAAAACAGTGAATTGAATCGGATTTTATTCACAATTTCGTGAGTATGAAACGCAGAACCCTAATAATTTTCGAAAAATAAAAATAGCCAAAGTTAAGCGAAGTGAAAATCGGCCCAGCTGTTGCGAAAATTAGCCCAAACAAATAGACAGACAGAACAAATTTTTAAAAATTGTGGTTATGGTAAAGGTAAATTATATTTAAATTCATGTGCATTTAGTAAGTTGTTATTTTGATTGGACACTTCAATTTTATTTATTTGTACAGATGTGTAGTTAAGAAATTCTTGGTGCAATTTATGTCCTCCATGTAATAGTTTTTATTTTTAATTCTTTTATTTATATGACTATAGTATGTAATTTTTATAGAATTTTATGTGATATCCTTTAGTTATTGAGCTCAAGTTAAGTGTATTGAAAATAATGTCACCGAGCGTGAATTCTGTGACGTCAAAGAATGGGCTAAAGAGTTCTAACAAATGGTCGCCATTTCATTAGAACACTGAAGATTTGAAAAGTACTATAATGTTGAGCCTTAAAGAAAATGTATTCATTCGTTATAATATAAAACAACGATACCAAAAATATCCAAAAGTTTATATATTTGGGGAAATGTTTTTGAAATAGTGTCATTTTGGGGATTTTTTTTGTCTGTTATGGGGAAATTCAAAAATTCAATGAACTCGGAGACCCTGTCAGTTGTCACGCTGAATATAATCAATATTATCTAAAAAAATAAACAATTTGAAAGCGGTCTTTGACAAAAGGCTCTAAATCAAAAGGTAATATTTAATAACTCTCAAGATTATAGATACAAATTACTTTAGGTCACATTATACGAATTAATGATTATAAGTATATAACGATTTAAAACTTATTGTGTAACGCAGATGCCATCAGCTAGCTTTGTTTCTTTAAAAACAACAAGCAAGGAAGACTGCGCTATTAAGAATGTTTGGAATCACAATTTGTATGAAGAATTTCAGGTCTTGAGACAGGTAAGAGTTTCTTATAATTAGAGAATTTCAAAAGAAATTTCAGGAGAGAAATTCAGAACTAACCGACAATTCAAGGGAAAACCTCTAGAATCTCCAATCGTGTTATTACCACGCTCTATAAATTTTATTTCTATCAATGCTACACCCGACTTGGTTAATTTATTCGTTTAAAACAAGACTGCTCAACCCTATACCCGTGGTCCGTAATGTGGCTCGCATACGATTTGTAGATGGCCCGCATAGGCAACACGGTATATTCTTGCCAAGTTGAGAAAGTTGTGTACGCGGCCACCAACAGAAGATTTTCTTATCATAAGACCTGACCTTACAATGCTTAAGTAGTTTTGGATTAACATATGTTTTTCGCAGACTTTCATTATGCATAAAAAAACCGCACATTACATATTTGTGACTTATTTTTACTATCAAACTATTTTTAACACCTAACATGAAATAAATTACATTAAAAGCAATGTCAGAAATCACATTGATTATGTACCTTAGTTTTTATTTAGATTTTGATTTAATAAGTATATAAATGATTAATGTACAATTTCAATTCTTAATTTGACTTAAGATTTTTGTTTATTTATTTTAATTAATAGCTATTATATTTCATGATTATTGTTATTTTTATTGAAAAATTCTTAAAAATAACTAAAGTAGTAACTATCAGTGGCCTGCCAAAATCTCTGAATCATCCTATTGGCCCGATTGTTAAAAAAGTTGAGCAGCCTTAGTTTAAAATAAATAATCTTATGATTTATGCACTTGCTGTTACAAAAAATCAACTAGGTGTCTCAAAAATTACCTAATGTAGGTTGGTTCCATTTTTTATTACTATGCCCATTGTGTCATTATCAATAACAGGCCAGTTACATAATAATCTGTTATTCATTTTCACAAATATCAGTTGAGATATGTAAAATGTACTGCTATAAACAGTCTAAATATACACCTAACAGGTTTTAAAAAGATGCCTAAACCTTTATAATTTCTAGAATATTAAAGACTGTAAAGTGGTAAATATGAGAAACCTAAATTTTAGTCCTGCAATTATTCTATATTTTAATAAAAGAGTTACAAAATGTGCTTGTATATAGTAGTTTTTTTTTTCCTAACTTAAATTCACTTTTATAAATTTATTCAGTAGTTCTCAATTTAAGATGTAAATAGTGTTTAGGAATTTTAGAACTTAACCATCATTGCTTGCCATATTGTAAAAAGATGATTAACAATTTTAAGAAATTTTAGATTTGCAAAACAATAGACCTAGGTTATTATTCCTGCATCTATATTTGTAAATAGTGTCATATACTTCTTTCTTACCATGTCTTATTTCTCTTATGTATGTATAACATATTGAAGTTGTACAAAAAGAATAATAATAAAATATTATAGATTGTAAAAAAATATCGCTGGGTTGCGATGGACACAGAATTTCCAGGAGTTGTGGCAAGACCACTTGGTGAATTCAGATCTACGGCTGATTATCAATATCAACTGTTGAGGTATTCATTTTCATTTTACATTTATATTTCACTTTATTAAATTCTTTAAATTATAGGATAGGTGGATTTGAACCTATTCAATAGAGAGATTCCAACAAGGCTATTGTGTAGCCATCATCACTTCAAAGAGCATTGTATAAAAAAGTAGATGTATGAATAATATAACATAATATATTATCTATGTGTAAATAGATTATACGGAAAACCTGTGCCTGTATCTTTTCAGTTTTTTTTTTGTTTACTAAAGCGCTTACACAATCTCACCGTAGTCAAGTTGCTAAAACTATATTTAAGAAAAAATTAATCAACTTTAAATAATAAAAATAATATTGCAAAGATGAATGATTTGTTATTTTTTAAATAACGAATAAACTTAAAAACTACTGAACCAATTTGGATGAAATTTGGTATGGAGATAGTTTGAAACCCAAGGAGTGACAAAGGATAGTTTTCATTCCGAAAATGCCAGGGGAACAGGAACTACACGGGTAAAACCTCGAAGAGTAGCTAGTTATTTAATAAAACATACATTTTCACTATAGTCAAGTTGTTAAAACTTTATTTAAGGAAAACTAATCTATTTTAATTAATGAAAAAATGTTTGTTTCCAAACTATCAAAATCAAAAGCAATAAGATAATTTAAACAAACAACCAACTCACACAATATTACTATGATAATAACAAAATAAGCTATATTATTACTATAATAAAACTAAAATTGACAACAAGTTTATTTCTAGATGCAATGTGGATCTATTACGCATAATACAGTTAGGATTGACATTTATGGATGAGAATGGTAAAACCCCTCCCGGTTGTACAACTTGGCAATTTAACTTCAAATTTAATTTGCAGTGAGTATCTATCGCTCTTTTTTGAAGTTTTTCAAAATATATAAAGTTATACTGAAAACTGTATATTATATAAATATTATTATTGACATATAAAGTCTATGATTCTTAGACCTTTTATAAGTTATTATTAGTTTTATAACATTATATCTTAATTATATATTTGAAGGGTACAGGCAAAGAACAGCGAATGTCACAATTTTTGTTTTTTCTATACTCTATTGAAAGCAAATCTTTGTCTATGGTAGTCTATTTCCCAATCCCTGACTTTACAAAATGTAAACAATTGGCGCCAAAAAGTTGTTTTTGTTTATGCCCGAAGCTAAAAGAACGGAAAGGAAAGAATCCGAGGTTAAGCAACTGAATAATACCTTAAAAAACATCAAAATACTAAAAAATCTACTTCAAAATACTACGCTCAATCTCAGGAGCGGGAGGGTGGCTTAGGTTATTGTTACGTAGTCGATTTTGCCGAGCTCAATTTCGCACTTTTTCGAACTTGAATATGGCCCGCAGTGTTCAGTGCTTCTTAAGCTCACAGTTGGCCACATGAGGTTTTGTGTGTCATGGAAGAAAGCGAGGAGTGGTTAGATGTCGAGGCCGTCGATGAAGAGGAAATGACTAAATCTGAAGAAACTCCTGATATTATTGTAATTAAACAGAAAACCATTGATGTTTTCGTAAATTAAGTTACGCTAGCATTGCTATCGTTTATATTGAATATGTTTTTGCATAAGTTTTTCTTCATAGTATTTAATGTACTAGTAATTATGCATACAGTCTGCAATAAACCCCGTTTTAATACAGACTAATATGAGTCAAATTATTTTCATTATTTCACTTTCTCTCTGCGAAATGATTAGAAATTATACTTGTCGATACTACGTAAAATCTTGGGGGGGGGGGGGCTTATTGGCATATACTACGACTGGACAACCTCACCAAGGGGAGGGAGTGCTCGAAATATCTTAAAAAATAGGTCACTTAGTATGAGAACGTTCCCTTAATGTATTACGGAGTTTTGCTATGGAGACAGCAGTCGAGGTAGATACCAAATTTGTAATACAAAAACGTGCAGCTCGAGCCATTTACAATATGGGATCTCGCGAATCACTGAAGAATAAATTTAAGGAATATAATATATTAACTTCGCCCTCCTAATATATCTTTGATAATTTAATGTATGACCGTAAATATTTAAAGAAGTTTGTTATATACCAAACGGCCGGCATAATTTTAATACCAATTTTAGTAATCACAAATTGGCTGTATTTGCGGCTTAGTATATCTAATAAAAGCTTTTTAGGTAATAGTGTTAGGTTCAACAACATGGTTTAAAAGCACATTACTGATTTACCACACAATAAGTTTAAGCTCCAAAGATTATTATAGGATGGATCATTACGTGAACGATAGTGATGTCTGGAATGACACCCCTCTCTGTGCTTCCGCTAGAACCGTTTATTATACTTTGAACAAACATTTTAAAAGAAATCAGATAGAGTTTCTCGCCGGCTCTTCTCGACTGGGTTGTTTTCCAAACTGGTGGTATATTTTAACGTTCATAAGCGCCTTCCCAGGGCCCAAATTGAATAACGAGCGTTTTGATTTTGAATGGACTAAGTTACCGATTGAAAAATTCATGAAAAAAAATGTAAGATCCCACTGCAAAAACAAAGAGAAGTAATGGTTTCTAGAGAACATGTTCATGTGATACTCCACAGAGAAAATAATAACGGATCTTGGGACAGAACTAAGATTTTAAGTAAAGGATTTAACCATGTCACTAGCAATGACTTTCAACTGCCTAATTTCCTATATAAAAATTATTTACCCATGAGTGAACTTAAATAAAATAACTTGATGTGTCTGATCCCATTTTGTACCATAGAAGCACAGGTATTTTACGAATCATTAGAATATTATTCCAAAACTAAAAATGCTGATGACTCTATTGAATATTCCTTGTTTATGTTTATGTTGTCTTGGGCATTCCTTGTTTTCTGCTTTATTTAGTTGTTTTTAGATTGTTTTATTTAGTTTTTGTTAAATTTTAAGATTTTTAATAACTAAAAAATCAACCATAACTGCACAGTTATATTATTATTAATAAACATTTAAATACTTTTTAGTAAAAATTACTGCATACGCCGATCTTAATAAAAAATATACTTCTAAACGTTTAATTGCGTTTTTTACTCAAAATCTATTCATTAGGACATTTCCTGTTCTTTACCTATACCCTTCATCTAGAGTAATATGTGTGTAGATAGTGTTAACTAATCCTTAAATATAAGTTAATGAATGGTTTTTTCATAATGTCAGAGAAGATATGTATGCACAAGATTCAATTGATTTGCTACAAAACTCTGGTCTGCAATTCAGGGAACACGAGGAACATGGTATAGAACCGTTACTGTTTGCTGAACTTTTAATGTCTTCAGGTACTGAAATATACATATTTGTAATACCACTTTAATCTTTCATTTATTATTAATTTTTAACATCAGTTTTTATACGGATTACTTTTCTGTTGATTCAATTTACACTTTACTTAAAAATCAATTAATATTTTTTATAAAATATATTATTTTTTGTTATTTTATATGTATCATTAAATATTTTTAATATTTCCCACCTGCAAATGCTACCATTTATAAAGCATATTATTTTAGTTCTTAACCCATTACTCCCAAGCATCGAAAACATTGGAATTTTTTTGATCAATTCTTTAAATTAAGTTCATAATACCTTAAGAAAAAAGAATATGACAAAAAAATAATAAAAAATATACCTTCACCCCTGTTTCAGCCTGTCCTATAAATATGACAATGGGGACATGTGATCAGAAATAATACAAGTTAACAATTATAAGAAAATCAGCTTTATTTGAAAATTATGTCCACAAACAGTCTTAAAAATGAAATATTATGAGCTTATTTTGCATGATAATGTATGAAACAATCACTGCAAAGTGTTTTTTCACACTTAGCACAAAAGGCTACAGGTTTTTTTCTTACAACTTTGACCTAGACAACGCCTCTGTTTGTCTCTTTTTGTTATATAGTGACCAACATTATCAAACCTGACAGGTTGTAAAAGAACTTCTGAAGAACCGGGTGTCGGTTTACTTGCCTTGCCTTGCGATTTTTTCATCCAAGCAAAACAAACCCTTCGTCTGAAATCTAACAGAGGGATGGTCTCATCTTTATTTATCTGGTAGAAGATAATCAATGCATTCACAAGGGACATGTCTAAAACACTGATGACTATAGGACAATAACATTTTTTAGCTCTACAGCGGATTGGATATTTAGAAATTAGCCAATCATGTTTATCCACTCCTCCCTTATTTTTATTATAATTATGAATAGCATTGGCTGATTCACGGCGTTTTGGCCTTTTCTTTCTTTGAGTACCTATTCGTTTTTACAAAAGGTTCAACAGAATCAAAATTAGTCAAAAGACAAACAGCATTGTTGTCATGCCATTTCACGTACAACATTTCATTATTTTTATCAAAACGATAATCGGTAAAACCTCGGTCTTTCTTTTTCATTTCTTGTTTGTTCATGATAGGACATTTTTATTCCTATTTTCTCTGACTGTCTCTGTAGCTCTGAACCTTTGAGATTTCAAATCAATTAACAATTGCATGCCGCTGAAATTATCGAAAGTTATCGATGTAGACTGCATGTGCTCTGGGAGCTTTACAAACTGCAAGCAACTTCTTTACCATTGTTGCGCCCAAGCCATCGCCACTACTAGCAGAGGTTTAAGCATCCTTGCTTACAGCGAAAAGTTATAACAATATTCGCTGACTCCACACAGTACTCAAAGCTTATATCCGAACCTTACTGGTTTACCTTTTATAAATTGTTTGATTCCATGGTGACTGAAGTATTTGACGATCATTTCATCAACAGCTAAATTGGATTCAAATAAACCAAACTTTCAGAATGATTTATTAGCTTTATCGATAAGTGGGTGAATTTTAAAAGCTTTGTCAGTATTATCAATTTGTGAGTTGTCATTGAAATGTAAATAGGATTTAATTTTATCAAACCGATTACGGGACATTGCCTGTTCAAGAAATGGAATATGTACATCCTCATCTCTACACCGATAAAGTTTACTTTGCGGCAAGTGATGATACGAAGAGAAAAACAAAATTGCTATAAAGACTTTTTTAACCCATTTATAGTTAGATTGAAGTTCAAATCATTTTTATAATGTTTGGCCTAGGTTACAGTTTCGTGCACAATATATTCTAGAATCTCGCCACACAATAAGTTTTCGAATATTTCTACCGCTGATTTTCCTTCCAACTCCGTAATCATATTTTCCAAACATTGTTTAGCAGTATTAGATTCCGGCTGTATTTATATCTGACTAATGTAAACATAAGCAAGACCCGCAAAAAACAAACAATTGTCCAGTTTGAACCTACACTTAGCGTGACAGGATCGAACACGCTTTCGCGGCAAATTCTACAGAGAGGTTCCCGGTGTCATATTTATAGGGCGGTTTATTTTGAATGTATATCACAAGCTCACAAATTATATTTTGTTTTTGTTTTTATTTGTTTTATATTTGGTAGAGATCTAAGAATAAGTCTTATGTACTTTGAAGTAGGTAACGTTTTTCATTTACGGTATATACAATCGGAACTCAACTCCTACAGTCAACAAAAATGATCAATTTAAAAAAAATACATTAAAATTACGTAAACATTTTTTACAGTGAAAACAATTTATTTTATTAGAAAAATAATGTAAAAATATGAATTTCTTCAGAAATAACAAAAATAAAAGTCCTAATACGTAAAAAGAAATTTTGAAAATAGTGTCCTAAAAATATGACAGTGGGAAGGAATGGGTTAATAGTCAACTAGGGTAACCATAATTCATAGTTATTCAAATTTAAAAGATAATTTTTTTTATTATTTAAGTATTGTACTAAAACAATGTAATGTTTCATATCGCAATTTTATTCAGGCTTTATTTCATTGTTTTAAAGATATATTTTTGTATTTATAATATGTCCTGTGTTATGTTACGTATTTGTATATTTTAGGTATTGTTCTCATGGATAACATTAACTGGTTGAGCTTTCATTCTGGTTATGACTTTGGTTATTTGTTAAAGCTTCTCACTGACCAGAATTTACCTCAAGAAGAGAATGATTTCTTTGACAGTCTGCGATTGTATTTTCCAAATGTTTATGATGTAAAAGTAAGTAAATTCATTTAATTTAAATTATCTTACTGTTTTAAAATCACTAGAAAACGCTCAATAAATTATTGTTAAAATGTTACTGATTTTATTGTGTGGTGTTCGTGGGTAGGTAATTTTATTTTGTCCGATCACTACATACAATCACTTCTCTCATTTATAATATACTAGCTGTACCCGGGACTTCGCTCGTGTAGAATTTAGACAATTATATTCTAAAAGACAGCCTATAAATTTCCCTCTAGGTGCAATCTATCTCATTACCAATATATTCTTATATATATATATATATATATATATATATTCTACCTATATCCGACCTTTCCCCTCCCCCGGCCCGCCGGTGCGGTGCCTGGGCTAAGCCGCCGCCTGCACTTAGCCCTCGCAGGGCCCCTGAGTTGCCCCAATAGGTATGAATGGCGGCCTGCACACCATACTTATCTATGCGGTGATAAGTGTTACCTCACACCTCATCCTTACAATCAACGGCCTTCTGGCCCTGCTCTTTAGACCTAAAACTTTGACCTCCTCGGTCTACCCCCGAAGGACAGACAGAGCGAGTGTCACCCAGCCCCAAACACTGGAAGCAAAGCCCTGCATTGATCAAAGCGTTCAGGCACCGCACACCAAATACAATTTTTGGTGACTTAATTACATTTATTGTAATTAATTATTAAAAGTATATATTAAGAACGAAAGAAAGAAAATTAATTGTATACGATATACGTAGTTTATAATAAAGGGAACATTAATATAAAGTATTAAATACATGCATTGTAATATAAATAATAAAATAGTCTATTATATAGACATGGATGTGCTAGTCAATATTCACAGCAAATTAAAAAACAAAGCTGAGAAGTCTAAGTTATAATTTTCATAGAAACAAAATTTATTAATTTAATTTTGAAAGTATATAATATACATTTCTAGCAGTGAAAAAATTTTCAATATCGGAGATTACCCCAAACATCCAAAATCACAAACTTTACCGCTTTATAATATTAATTCATTATACACATACAGTTCATTATTATGTTTTTTTTTATTAATCTAGACAAACGCTACTGAAACATTATATAAATACATTTATGTGTAAAAAGTTGTTACTATAAATTATAAACTACTACCATACGAAATTTCATCCAATTCAGTGCAGTAGCTTTTGCGTGTTTGACGAATAAATTAATAAACAGACAGACTAAATTTGTGTACAGGTTTCGTCCCAATGGCCTTTTTATTATATAGATTATTTATGTCCTTGAAATATTTCAGAACAATCGAAATTATTAAAAAATAAGTATTGCGTAATCTATGAATAATCGTAAGAAATAAATATCAAATGTAAATAAATTATGTTGGTTTAATTTAGTTTTATTTTTGCTCATTTCACTATTCATTTATAATACTATTAAACACACTCATATTTATTATGATTTTTTATTATGAATATATAGATCAACGCTATTTACGCATTATATAAATGTATATATATGTAAAAATGTATTCGAAATGTTACTACAGAGTATATACTACAATCATACCAAATTTCATCAAATTCTGTCAAGTAGTTTTTCCGTGATTGGCGAACAAATTAATAAGCAGACAGATAAAATTTTTAAAACCCAATGAAATGTATTCTGTTGACGATTCTGAATCCACTCATGATATTTTTTCCGAAAATATCTTCAATGTACAGATTACGTCTCTTTATCCTTTTGTTAAAGTATAGTTTGAGTGGAAATCGTAAATGAAGAAGCCGTGCTTGTTTTTATCTCTTCCATTGTAACATTTTTGACTTCAAGATGAACTAACTACATTAGTTACCAGCACTCGTATTTATTTACTAAGCAAATATATTTATTTTTTTCGTACCTAGAAAACAATAGTATAGTGCTTCTAACTTATGGAGACCCTGTTCTCGTACGTGGCAAAGAGTAGATTCCAGAAAGAATCACACTTGTTTAGTTAATTTAAGCTTACCTGCTACCCTGCTAACCTGCTTTATAACTTTAAGAACCACAAATCAATAGTAGATCGCTATTTTCACACAGCATAATACGACTATGAAAATGTTCCTCATTCAATTATTTTTCCTAATGACGCTAAGTGCTATATTTTTTACCAACTTCAAAAAGGAGGAGGTTCTCTATTCGTCTGTATGTTTTTTTATTCGAAGCAGTACACTCTCGAGGTGGTCCTATTGTCATCGAATCAGGATCTGATCAGTGGATCTCAGGGAAATTGAGAAATTGTTGAATATTATAGACATTTACACGTGTTTCATATACATACATATTTGTGTCCAAAGCTATTCAAGTAATTTGAATATTGCAGTCTTATTTTGCTGATCTGATGATGGAAGGTACAACATTTTAACGAGTTGGAATAAAAGATTTTTTTTAAATGTTGTACTTTATTTATGTGCATATATATACATATATATCCTTTCTAATACATATATAAAATTACTTGGGACTGATTCTTTAACGCAAGAGTCTAAACGGCTGGGCCTATAAATTTGCAATTTTGGCAATAGGTATGGTATTAAAATAAATGATATATCGAAATAAGTATAAGTAGATTAATAAGGTAATTATTTATTTACTTTTTAGCGCATTTTTTTAGTTATTTATTTAGTTGCTTTTGTTTTTAATTTAAAAAACTTTTCATTTAAAATCGCTTAACATTAGGTCAAAAAATGTATATATAAGCGACACAAAATCACCGGCACGCAACGTGGCCTTTTAAGGCCAATTTAAAATATTTCTTCTCCGCCCCCAACTATTGCCGTTCTAAGTATTTATTTCTATTAGTGATTTTAGAACATTCCGAAAATTCGCTTGGGACATTCCGATATTTGAACCTGCTTCGGATCTATATTCTTCTAGTCTGGATGACTCGACCAACCACCATTACGGTGCTTCAGCATTATTACGAAGAAACTCTGAATCAGATTATAGCTTCCATACAAAGCGAGTTCTCCATCGCAGTGTAATTAAATTTGTATGTTGCGCATGGAGGGTTGCAAAGCCTTAAAAGATGTCGTGAGATTTTCTTTTAATTTTTGTTCCTAACTTGTTCAACTATTGCTGCATATAAAAACAGGCAGAGGCGGCGTAAGGCGTGGGCGACCGCCTACGGCCTCGCGATCCGATGGGTCTAGCGCCTGAGCTCAAATATATAGATTATTAGCTGAGTGTCCGCTGCTCTCCCCGCATTGTATATATTGCGTTAATGAGAGGGGTGGGGAGTCTCGCCAAATGTACTTCGCCCGCATCAAGTTATAAGTATTGCTCCGCCACTGAAAACAGGGTTATGATCCATATTGCCCAGTTTCCTCTGATTGTTCTTGCACTAAGAAGTTATAGCACAATTCTTCTTTCAAATTATGCAGGGATAAACCCAGTCACATAAACATACATATATATTTATGTTTGATAAACTCTTGGATATTTATCTCAAACTCTGCTTCGTCTATAAAATCTTGACGGTATTTGTCGAAGATGATGTACGGATTACATGTTTATAACAAACAACAGTAGAGGGTAGGGGGTCGCGAAATGTTTTCACATACTAAGAGGGTATATAATAAAGGTTGGATATCGGATACAATCATCAAAATGGTTGCGACCAAATTACGTAACCAATGAATTTCAGAAAATTCAACATGTGTTTGTTTGATGGATATCGTTAGTGGCATCTAGTAGTAAAATAATATTAGGTATGTTATTTTTTACAATAACACTATTTACAGTATTTAATGAAGTTGTGTAAGAATCTAAAAGGTGGATTGCAAGAAGTCGCTGATCAGTTGGAACTCAGACGCGTTGGTCCACAACACCAAGCTGGATCGGATTCGCATCTCACTGGGATGGCATTCTTCAAGATAAAGGAAGTAAGTTAATAATCATAACGTGATTTATGTCGGTAGATTAAATAAATACCAGCCAGTAAGTAATAAGGACTTGTAAGAAACGGCCATTCAATGTACGCCATTCATACGCCTTTACTAATACCACTATTAAGTATGTATATAGTAGTTGAGTTTTATTTTCAAATTAGCTATGTGCCCGCGGCTCCGTCCGCGATTAATACATTCTTCACTGCGAAGTATAATTTTTAAAGTAATGTTTTTATGGTGCTGTCAATTGAATCGTATTATGTTCAAAATTTCATGAGTTTTAATATTTTTACACGGAACCCTAATTATTTTCCTTATCTTTTTTAGTTCTTTCTAAGGTATGTTAGAAATATTTCTCATAAATTCAAGCACTTAGCCGTAAAATCGTTTTTCTTTACAACTTATCGATTTATGTTTTTTTATGCGGAACCTTAATAATTTTCCTGAAATTATTTTTAGTACTAACAGAAAGCAAAGCAAAGAAAGAAAAGCAAAGTACTAACACAAATTAAAACACATACCAGTAAAATTGTGCATTAAATCGGATTTTATTCACAATTTCATTAGTTTTAATTATTTTTTTTGCGGTATCCTAAATTTCTTCCAAAAATTAAAGTAGTAGCCTAAGTTAAGCGGAGTAACTTCAGCTATTTACAAAAAAAACGTCCCGTCAAAATCTGTCCAGCCCTTCCGGAGATTTTTATCCGGATAACGGACAAAAGTCTTTTTTATTATTAACGGATAATCTCGGAATCGGCTGAACATATTTTGACGGGACTTTTTTTATAAATAGCCGAAGTTACTCCACGTAATTTAGATTGCTTTTAATTTTCGAAAATTATTAGGGATCCGCGTAAAAAAATTAAATGACATAAAAAATTGAATAGAGTCCGATTCAATGCACACTTTTAGGGGCAGGTATTTTTGAATTTGTAAGAAACACCTTTGCTTAATGTTAGTAGGTAGTAAAAAAATGTTTGGAAAATAATTAGGATTCCGTATAAAAAACAAACTATATAATGCAGTGAAAATGTATATAAAAAGTTGGCGCAGCCGCGCGCACACAGCTAGTATCATGTAAGATTGTAAACAAGTGAGGGGCAAATAAACATAACCACTAATGTGTATTTACACTCATATATAACCAATAATGTAATCTGTTAGATCTTTTTTAAAACTTCAATATAGCTTATGGCGATACACATTGGATCCAATGTTAGAACTATCACATTACAAAAAAATAACTAGTTTTAAAACTGTTTTGAACAAACCAAAGCCAAAGCCAATCAATTACTTTGATTCGATTCAGAAAGCTGAATTGTACTTCAGTATTAGATATGTGAAAAAATCTAACAAGGCAAAAGAAGCCTTATTAGATTAGCAATTAGGGAAGACGAGCAGCAACTGAATATTATTAAATTGTACTCCTACTTCAAGGAAGGTGGTACTTTTATTCCACTCGAATAAATAAATAAAAATACACTATTTCAATTAATTTTCTACTTACAGATATTCTTTGATGGGAATATAGAAAGTACAAGCGGTCACTTGTATGGTTTAGGAGCTCCGTTTACAAGCAATGTTAACAATTTTCAGGATAACGTTGAGAATAACAACTCGTAGATGTTCTTCTAGTATTTGTTTATATACTCGATCTCATAGTGTAACCGTGAACTTTTTACCGACGAAACATTTACAGCAAATATGTTTACAATTAATATTTAATTGATCTTATTTTTCAAATCATGTGAAACACGATTCAATCCTTTGTACTGTTTTAAAGTGAAAACGCCTTTAGCCGCGTTGAACGATTTCCGGTAAGGGGTAAACTTTCGGGTTCGCGTCACCGATTTGCTAATGTGACTGACGGCCAGTGTGACCAGATTAAATTTTACAGAAATACCAAAGTCACGTTGAAGAAATAGTGAAATATACCTATCGACTTACATGACAGTAAAACCTATAAAAATACCGAATTTCTAAAAAAACTACGAAATTAGTTTCAAGTTTTTACTTCTGTCGGTAGTACGCTTGATTGTCTAGTTTGTTATACATGTTTTTTATGTAAATGTTTCGTCAGTATTTAAGACACTAGTGAACTAGTCTGTAATAATGTAAGGACTATAAAACTGTGATAAATATCTATCTATCTAGTCTTACTGACTTGGCAATATGTATTTTATAAGTTCTAACATATATTTAACTGTTTGCTTTTAAATTGACACTTATTCTTAAGATCCGTCTAAACAACGGGTAATTTTTTCACGATATAAAAAATATATAATAATGTATCCTATAATTTATGCCGCAAATTGAAGTAGTAAATATTTATAGCAATAGCAATTGCAATAGCAACACAGTAAGTATTAATCAACAGGTTGCATTTTATATAAAAAATAACGCTTTAATACTATGCATAATTATACTGACTCTTTGTGAAATTCGACATTTTGAAAGTAGATATTGACATAAATGTAGTTGGATAATCACGAATATTTAAGGTATAAGCAGCCGACGCCGTTCGTATATTTTTTTTCCAGCTGATATTTTATTCCATGCCTCTTTGAAAACTAATTAGGACATATTTAAACTTTTGAAAATAGTTGAGACATTTCGAGTAGCGGATATGACACTAGTGTAACGTATTTCAAATAAGTTCTAATAGCGACTCCATTTACCCTTTTACTTTTCAGTCTACTTCAGTAGTCGTCAAACTGCGGCCCGCGAGCAGCATGCGGTCCTTGGACAGTATATGTGTCAAATGTCATACAATTTATGGTAGACAGTGACGCAAAGCCGTGTTTACATATAGCTAGTGAATTAGGTCGTCAAAAATCGCTTGCATATGTTGTTATTGTCATATAATATCTATAGGGAATTCGCCTTTGACAGCTCATAGAAATATGTCAGTTAATGGATGATTCCGCCCACAGTCGGACCTCACATATACCTATGTGGCTCTTGACCAGAACAGTGTGACGACCACTGGTCTAGTCGATCTAAATAAAAGTTTTTTTTTTGTTTGCTATTTCAAGCGAACATGTTAAAAACTTTTTAAACAAAAACAGATAATAGAACCAGATATAAATAAAAGTTATAAATAGATAGCATTTATATTTTTATAATGTTATTTAAAATATTTTATTTAAACAGAAAAGGAAAAATGTCAGTGCTCCAAGACAAGGTGGTTTATATTTTATAATATTTGCATGCATTTGCATTCTACAGTAAAGAATTTGACATTTTGTTGGTTCAAAATCACTTACAGCAAAACGGAAAAGAACTTTCTCTTACAAAAATACATCTGCAAGTGTATATGCTTGTGACGTGTATTTAGAATTTATACTCTATATTGTCCTTGATTACATATTTAAGTAGGTACATTTTTTTTAATATTCTGCATTTAATCCACCAGAAGGAGTACCCATATTAATTGATTATTTTTGAGTTTAATATTAATCTACAATTCAAAGATTACTTTTATTTTACTCCTTCAATCAACTTTAACTTACTTGTATTCGTCACCTTTGCCTAACGCACGTGTCTTTTAATTTTATATCTCCCGTTATTACTTCAATAAATGTTCCATAAACCACAGCCATGTTTGCCCATGAGAGGCCAAGAGTATCGCTTTCACGTTCCTTGGTAATTTTTGTCTAAATTTTCTTCTAACATCGAGGCTTGCTTTCAATTTTATTCCTTTTAATTGATAACGATGCTTTATTACACGAGAAACCTAACCTCGCACTTCAAATGGTGGACATATCTATTAATTCAAAACCAATTGTTGTCTGCGAGATATTACCAGCTTAGATGTTTATTTCCAACGGCGATGCTATACGATTAATCGTTTATTTTATTTACATCAAGTTATTGTGTAGTTATCACAAAATTCTTACGACTTAAGCATATACGAGCTTAAGAGAATATTTACAGTATTATGAATCACTAAAATTATTTTACTAATTACGTGCAAAAGTTATATGTAAGTCAATTTAAACATCAATACAATTTAAATATAACTCCATTTGTATCTGCCAACTAATAACAATAAATAATTAATGTATGTAATGAGAGTGTTATTTTCAATACTCCACTCAATCCACAAAATATGTCTAATACCTAAGTACGATTTTACAAACCGATAGTCGAAATAATGTTTTACAATTTGTGCCCCAAATACAGTTATTTTTCAAGTTAAATAATATTTTTCCCAAGTTTCACTGTAAAATGCCATTCCAGCCAACCAGTCGTCCTAGAATTAAACCGAAAACAACACTAGGGTGGTTGTGATATCTCCTGTCCTCAGTTTCAGAGTTAGCATCCACTCTTCTTCCCTGACCACGGTTTTTTTTTTTTTCCGAATTGAGAAAATACCCTATTTTTCCGAAAACACGTGGCCTAAAAATCCGAGTGAGTTGTCCAAATAATTCTCAATAAGCCGCACAAAACCTCTACGTCAACGATCTTAACCGGGCAACGCAGGCCTAGTTTTAAAAGTCCCCTTTTCAAGATAACTCCCCCACATGCATACAATTGCAACGCGCAATCCAGCTCGAAAAATCCAATAACTTCAATTTTTTAACTGTGGAGCAAACGGAAAACGATCCGCTCTCCACGACACCGACTCGGAACCCGTGAATCTTTTATGCCTAACATAATATTAATTAAATTAATTTCATGTTAACAAGGAAACAAAGTCGGTCTTTTTAAACTTTACTAGAAAGAGCCATAGAATTTTGGAGACAAAACCAAAACACAGTTTTCAACACATTTTATTACTTGCACTCATGCATATATTTCTAGACTAAATAAAAACAATTTTGATTTGATGTCAGTAAAATTACTCTACTTCATCATTTTATGACGAGTAAATATTTGTCGTCACGTTCACGGCTTTTTAACTAATGCTATATCTATATGCGATGAACTACGCCTTACTCCGCCTCTGATCCTATATAGGTAAGTAAAAAGGTAAAAGAATCTCTACTCTTACCTCATAAATCATCTGATGCTCCTGCCAACTAGTGTCAATTGATTATTCGAAAGAACACAAATCATTTGACGAAGTAAGTACTCAAATCAAATGAACCTTTGACTGAATTGGATGAAAAATGTCACCTTGAAACGTGAACCGTGTTTTTTTATTCGGCTTCAGCAAAAAAAAAATACCGTCTAATGTTATTAATATGTCGATTACCCATAAAATGAAACAATAGGAAAACAATGGAAAGCTGATGTAAACGCCAGGTTAATGCTCAAGGGGTTAATAAAGTACAGCCCAAGAACGATAACTACAACATATCGCATCAGATGAAAATCTATGGACATCTGCCATCGTTATTTTTTCTATTTACTCATTTCTTTGACCACAATCTCAGCTGATGTTAAGTGACGATGTGGTCCAGGATGATAAACAAACTAAGCGTAGAGGTACTGGTTCTCAAGTGATGCTGTCGGAACACATCTATTGGTATTTGGCGGCAGGTTTTCAAACTTGTGGGTGGTAGCTACCCAGGCGAGCATCATTAGAAAATGCCCTACTACCATGCTATGGTTTCCTCCTCATGATGTTTTTCTAAATCGAAAGCTCTGGCCGATTTTAGTGTCGGATAGTTGGGGATCGAACCGACGTCGATTGACGCGGAGTCCGCCCACGCTATCCGCTGCACCATCATCGCTTCATGCAGGACTACATCTATCACTACTAATGGTTTCGCCACACAGCGGGCGGGGCGAGAAGCAAAAGTGCTTTTACTACAGAAGAGGTCGTGTCGACGAGATGCCGTCTATAGAAACATTGCGTTAGTGTCCCCGATCCCTCGGTCTATTGCGAAACCATAAAGCCTCTAAGATTTGGATAAACAATTTCTGAATCCGGAACACGCCCTACCTACACTTGTAACTATGACTGATTTTTCCCAAGTGTACGCTGGTTGCGAGCCATTTCTAGGTTAATGTCAGTCTGTTCTTTACATACGTACTTCTGCCAGTGTCATGTGATAAGTTATGTATTCACTTTTGCTGCAATGTTTAAAAGTTCTAACAAAACAGGTTGCTTATCTTGCTGCTACACCTATCCATGGGGTTTCCGTTGGTATCTCAGAATAATTGTTTCGCGTCAGTATTTCCAATACACTTCACACGTGGGCTGTGCACAATAACCAAAGTATAACATATAAAACGCCAACAAAATATAGGATCAAATACGCAAGTTAAGAATTAAATAAACGATTGACAGACCCCGCCAAAAACCTCTAATAGGGATGTCAACGCATTATTTTTTATCGTCTCATGACCAAAACAGATAATAAATAAAACCACTGAAAACAAAATTAAAATCTGATAAAAAAATAAGGAAGTGATAAGCATTTTAATTTTATCTTAAAAAGAGAACGGAGGTACCATACTAAGCGTCATGCTTAATGTGGTTTGTGCCGGAAGACGTAGCGTGGGTAGGCCCGCCTCAAGGTTGACGGACAACCTGGTGAAGGTCGCGGGAATCCGCTGGATGCGGATGGCGCAAGACCGGTCGTCATAGAAATCTTTGGGGGAGACCTATGTGCAGCAGTGGACGTCTTTCGGTTGAATGGATGGATAAATAATTCCGTATACGTATTTAATTACATTATTAAAAAAATCTGTTGAGTTCAATAAATTAAACTCAGACTTCCTCTACCAACACGCTAACTGTTGGATGTACACTGGCTGAATCAGGAACACGACGCGCCGAAATGACACTATATTGTCTATTGCGGGGTTTTCACTAATTTTAAGGGGTATTTCACGTCAAGCGGACAACCAAAAAAAAATAAAGTGGTGAATTTTGTTTATACTTCTAGTAGACGTGGATGTGTAAACACAATTTTTTTTTCGTAGAATGTTTTATTGCCGAGTTATGAGCTTTTAAAAATTTACTAAGAATGAAATCATGAATTTTTGGATGCTTAATATCTGTATCAATAAATTTAAAAAAAAACTAACAAGTATTGTTTCTTATAGTTGAAAAAATGAACTTTTTTAGTTTATATTGTAGAAATACGTACTTATTTCGCACAATTGGCTCGTACACGATGCTGGTTATCTCAACGAACATATTATGAGTTGTCTAAAATCAAACATCCGTCACATCCATGTGGCGAAGAATTATATTATTGCTTAGTTTAAAATGTAGCAAATTATAAATGAAATTCCCTTATTTAAGCTGAAATTACTGTTAGTGGGTTAGTAAACAGAGATTTTTGGGTTTCAAATAAAACGAGTTCACGAACATCAGATCATTTGATTTTAGAAGATTCGTTCGGTTTGCCATTTTTGTCTACCAAAGGTAATTCAGGCATACGGTTCGTTTATTTCTGCCACATCTAGTTACAAGTTGACGGCGAATAATAAGGATGAATCTTAAGTAATAATAAAAACAAAAATGATTTTAAACTTCACTTTATTACTTATTAAAATTGGCTTGCAAAAACCGTTAAAAAACTGCACCTACCGTATTTACCGTTTGTCAAACTCGCAGTGTCGATTTACAATAATAATAATAGTATCAGCGGTACATATTTATTATGCATTCGTATATATTGTAACACGGAAAGGGAATGTTAAGTTTTTAATCACCAAAGTAATAAGATACACAAGAATATAAATAAAACATACGTTTATAATCAACACACTACAGACAATAAATCACTCAATGATATACTCATGATTCTTTTTATTATTTCTGTGGTACATAAGTGTTTCAAAAATTGACACAATTTTACAATCACACGGTTTATTTTTATTCATTAGCTACTCTCGGCTCGTATGTATCTAACTTGTTAAAACTAAAATCACTTGTTTATAATAGAAAAATCAGGTTTATTATTGTTCTTAATATTATGAGTAAAATAGGATTAGTTATCATAATTTCTGTTTGCGTGTAGTCGTCTGGGGTTTCCTCAGGTTTCATTTCTTCTTCTTCTTGTGTTTCTGTGCGGTGTCGGGAGCGTTGTCGGCTTTGCGTTTGCCCGCGTTCGTTCCCTTCCCCGTCACGTTATTCCCGGGCGTGTTCTGATTCGCGTTGCCGCTTTTCTTTTCTTCTTCTTCTCCGCGCGTTCCTTCTCTTCTAATTCTTGATTTTCGCGTTCGATCAATGTAATTAGAGTGTTACACCTGAAAATTATACGGTTTCAAATATAGGCGGATGGCGAATAATCGATCTGTGACATCCAAAAAAGTGAATTTTTAAAAAGCAATATCTAGCTCAAAATCGATCTTTTATCCTACACAATTACACATAGAAAAAGCGAGTTTTTCTATGTCGATAAAAGGCATAAAATGTTTTATAATATTAATGTGTTGAGTACCCCGTAAAAATAAGACAATAGGAAAACAATGGAAAGCTGGCGTATACGCCAGGTAAGTGCTCAAGGGGTTAAGAATGTATCGTTTTAGGTACATTACAGTAAAGGTATAAAAAGTGTAAATATAACTAACCGTCGTTGTAGTTCGACGGCCGTACGCGATTTGAGGAACCAATCGAACCGGAACTGCGGCGCCGCGTGCACCGACGCGCGCAACTCCTCATACACGTTCTCTTTGTCGAAACCCAACTTGTGTAACATGCAAACTAAGAACCTGGAAACAATTTATATATTTCTCGGGTTTGATCCCCGGGTCGGGTCAAGTGGTATTCGGTTTTTCTACTCAGTATCATCCCGGAGTTTGGAATTTGTGCCCGATATGGCGACAGGCTCGCCCCCTGTCGCATCTGGGACGGAACTAAGCTCGGCGCAATGTGGGTAATGTAGTTCGCTATTTCAGGCTATATATATATATATATATGGATAACATAATCTCACGCCTGTTATCCCCGAAGGGTTAGGCAGAGGTGATGTGTAGCGAACTACACCACCCACATTTATACAGTAATACCCCGTTACGCGCGGTTTCACTATAACGCGAATTTCAAATTTCGCGCTCAAATGCCTCGTATTACTCGAAAGAGTGCGTATAAACATAATGTAAAGACAATAGATGTATTTTTCCGTAAAAAAATAAGAGTATGTATTGCATAAAGTGTTCTTAGAATTAAAGTGATTGATTAAAATGATTTGTATTTTTTTGTATTAAATTTTGACTATGTTCAATCATAAACCTCGATATACGCGAATTTCATTTGACGCGATATATATGTACTGTATATATATATGTATATACCGTTTTTATTTAACCATTTTCTAACTGACAGTAATCATTTGTATAAAGTGAATTCCAAATCCTCCCATTGTACTGTTTTTATCTGTCTCAATGAAAAGAAAAATTGTGTCATAAAAATGTCACCACGATTAATAATTTTTCATCAATTTTTAAACATTATCTAATATTGTTATTTATTTATTTTTTAATAGCTAACTATGAATACATATATAATATAGTACCTGATAAGATGGTATTATAAATTAGGTCATAGAAATATAACCCAGAAGTCTAGTCTAAATCTGATAAAAAAGTTTTAACAGTTTTCTTTAGGGTTCCGTTTTAGGATTTTAAATTAAAAAATACCAATTTTTAACCTTTTTCTTAATAGTTTTAAGAAAAGGGTAATCGTGCAAACTATTTCCTCTCGCTTTCCTGTTTTCTGTGGAAGTGATTTTGTGAAAAGGGACGGACGTGTGTAACAGGAAGCGCCGGGGAAACGCGCGCTATTTGATTTGACCAATGGGCGTGCGCTATTTGATTTGACCAATGAGCGTGCGCGGTGCCGAGTTCCCCAACAGTGATTGGTACTCTCAGCATAATTGTATAGATGCTAAGGCGAATGAAACGTAGTTTTTTTTTTTTTTAAATTCAAGCTCAATAAAGTGAATTCACTTAATCTGTTGTTTCTGTACAGTTCAAGAAATTTTGAGGGAATTTTTGATATCTCAGTACCATCTATTGACAGTCAAAAACAATTATTTTATAATCTTCTATTAATAGTGTTCTTTTCAGAACTTTCTAAAGTTTTTGTGCCATCTTTGTTTTATAATCTGTCTAAATTTTCACATAGCATTTGAATATTTATATTAAAAAAACCAACATACCTGTCTTCTTCTTCCACATAATTTTTCCCCTTGTTCGTCCCGTAAGAGATCCTAAGTTGATGGAATGGTGCTCTGTAGCGCGCCATTTTTGCATCTAACGCTTTTTTAATTGACGCTCGCCTTTGTATTTTAGCTTCGCCTCTTTCAATTTGACCCATAATTCTGTCTATATCTTGGAGCTCATGGCATCTCTCCCAGAATACTGCTGAATACTCCATAACCTGAAACATTCATTATATATACATAACTTATTTATACATAAGAGCCGTACAAGAATAATTGAACATAATAAAGTAAGCATAATTATGTATAAACATTTTTGACTCCCCCACGCCGTTATCAACAACAGTAAGCAAATCTCTTACCCCTCTTTTTCATTGTAATGTAGGCGTTAGCAAAATTTTTACAAAATCCACTTAAGTAGTTAAATGTAAAAAGCTAATTATTGCTTACATAATCAATATTCGGATCATCAAATATCAAATATATCCCATAAAAATGATCACCACGCTCTTTCTCTATACAGTAATTCAAGATATTATGCATTGAGTGAAACCAGTTATTGTTAAATAAATAATAATACCTTTAACCCCTTGAGCACTAAACTGGCGTTTACGCCAGTTTTTCATTGTTTTTCCTATTTTCGCATTTTTATGGGTAATCGACATATTAATATTGCTAGACATTACAATTTTTTATGTTTAAAAATTTAAACTTACCTCTTCGGGTGTCTTTCCTTCAACATCTTTTGCGATATTCTCAATATCATCTCTTCCATACTTCTCGTTAGCCTTTATAAACTGATTGAAGTCCCGCTTCGTCCAATTTGTAAATCCTAATAATTAATACAATTTTTATAAAATTTCATCTATATACAAGTAAAAATTTCAAACTTGTTTTGCGAATTACAGTAAAACATAAATATTTTTTATTCTGTTATTAACTTACTCGTAGATCTAACTATAATTGGGGGTCATCATTTTTGCAAGCTCTCCAAACAATTTTTGCATGTGATAATCATAGTAACAAAAAACGAAAAACATCAGAAGAGAAACATTTTTCAAATGTTTCATGTTAAAACTTTTTTTTATTCTATCCCTTTTTAAGGGAAAAGACATATATACTATAGGATCATTTAGCCAATATTAGGAAAACTCAAACAAAATGATTTGTTATGTTGTTATAAATTGTATATATATATTGTTTTCGATATTACCTTGAGTCAATAGTTGTTCTTTCTCTTGCGTTTCCTCCTCGGTGAGTGCTTCTGCGTCGTCAATCTTACGTTGTTCCTCCCTTTGTATCTTCGCAGCATCCGGTCCCAACTCGGGATTACGAGGCACTTTGTACCTACAACACATTTTTTATTATTGTAAATTCATACATGTACGTTACCCTTTTAAGAATCAAAGACGGCAAAGTAGTAATATAGTAAAAAATGAGATAAAGCATTTAGAATTAAATGTTAGCCAATTTCGTGAACAATTTACAATCAAACGAATATAAAAAACATGATTAACTACCTACAGTTACAATTACATTTTTTTTCTCACCTCCTTTGCCGTTTTTCATTTTATATGACGTTTTTATGAATTTGTAACAAACAGTTATTATGAAAAGCTAATGGTGATATATACTTCAATAATAATTACTAAATTTAATTTAAAAACCAAAAGTGTATTATTTCGCGCATATTAAATATAATATATACTAACAACATCGACCTTAATATTGCAATAAAAAAAATAATAATAACAAAGTGTGTGTTACCCGAGCGTTTTCCGATAGTGATAGATCTCTTGATCCAAGAGCTCGAAGAGTCGCGGCGGAAAGAACTGGAAGTCTTGTACGATCGGTTGCTTTGGAGGTCGAGGTGCCTGTTTAAAGGAAAAATATACATTCCAGTATTATTTTTTTTTAAAGGAGAAAGAGTTTTGAAACTTTATCATAAATCCTGTCACATTGTATGGCTCAAAATATTCAGCTAATGGATCAGAAACGATTGCATGTTGCCGAGATGCGAATGTTGGGATGGATGTGAGCTGTGAGAATTGATAAAAAAAAAACTAGCCGACTGCCGATAGAAGTGAAAACTGTTTATTTTTTTTTTTGTTATTTGAACAACCAACGGAATAATTATAGTAGTAATCGTTACGACTCGAACATTTTTTTTTTCGGGTATTGAGGGGAAAATATTTTAGATGTGGCAACACAAAAGCTTAGGAATTTGCCATCATACTAAACATTTCTTTACATCGGAGATAAATAATAAAACTTTCCATGTCGTTGACAGCAGGTTGACAGTTAATGTCACATTTGATTAGTGACGCGAATCTATAAGTTTAAGAACTGCTAAAGGCCGCTAAAGTATGTTTTCACTTCAATAAGGAATTAAATGAAATAATAGAAAAGTTGAAAGGTTGTTATTATCATGGTATGTATGGACATGTTATGAGAAGAAAGCAAGCGAATGTAAGTAAAATAATAGTGAATATAGAAGGATGGTAAAGTAGAGGAAGGACGAAGAAAGTGTGGAAGAAATGATATGAGAGAAAATGAAGAGATGACGGCTGATAGAGATGTATGGAAGAAGAAAACATACTACGCCGACCCCGAGTGAGTTGGGAACAGGGCATCAGAATGATGATGATTAATTATAAGTAAATGTTGCTTACGTAATCACAATTCAGACCTCCATCCCTCATCTGATCAAAATAAACAAATAATTGACCCCCCCCCCCTCCCTCTATTAATCCTAACACACATATTTACCTGTACTTTAGGCGCCTTCGGTTCGGAGACACGTAGCGCCTCCCTGAAGTATGCGTCGACTGCGTAATTCGCCTTACGTTCACGTTTCGGTGGTTCAATCCAACTGCCGATTGGTATCACTTTTTGTTTTTCCCTATAATCCTCACCTGAATGAAATTATCGCTATTCATTATAAGGTACCAGTGTAATCTATATATATATATATATAAGGAAAATGGGGGCTCCTTTGAGGCATCATCACCTCAAAACTACTGAACATATCGGGATGGGACTACTACCATTCGACGCGAAAGTTTTCGTACATGGTTATAGGCTAAATTTATCTACCCTTTTTTTTTTTTTTTTTTTTTTATTTATCTACCCTTTCTCATTTTTTTTTCACGATTTACATTATTTCCTCGATAATAAAAACAAAAGACTCTCATATTTCTTCATTCATTTGTTATTTAAGGTTAATATAGCCTACATTACGCAGTGAAGAACACATGAAACGCGCGCGGAGCCGCGGGCACACGCGGGCTAGTATATACATAATTATATAACTTAACAGAACCTTGCAAGATGAATAGAAGTCCCTGAACTACGCCAACACGTCTAAAGCTTTATGATGAAGATATTGCAATGTAGACACAACTAAGTTGGGTTTACGAAACAGGTAGAATAGGCTGAAATAATTAGTGAATACCAAAAAATCAATTCAAGGTCTGGATTAGCAACAAACTGTCTAAAAACAGCTACACCGAATAATTACAAAACAATGAAGGTGAAGAACTATATAAACCTACATGTCATAATTAGAAAATGACTCATCGAGAGGAACTCGGGATGGGGAAACGATTAATTTAATCGAAAATTTTTTCTCACCGATAAATATTTTTTTTTTATAAACAATTTAAGGCCGAAATTTTGGTCAAAAATCTTTTTTTTTTTTTTTTTTAGAAACCGCCATTTTGCCAAAAAATGTATTATATATATTCAGAGATATAGTGGTTACCGCAAAACGACTTTTTTGAGAGGAGCTCCCGGAGATCATTTAAATCAGGTTGCAGAAGTAGTCTTGAAAATTATAGACCAATTTCAGTACTTCCATCGATTAGTAAGATTTTCGAAAAGATTATGCTTAATCAGTTAGTTGAATACTTTAGAGCAGAAAAGATTTTAGATGATCGGCAGTTTGGTTTCACGAAATCCAAATCTACCACTGACGCTGGTGCAACGTTAATAAGTCACATATTGGGAGCTTGGGAGATTTGGCAAGATGCAATAGGTGTATTCTGCGATCTCTCAAAGGCCTTTGACTGCGTTGATCACAGTACACTTATACTGAAACTAAAACATTATGGTGTTTCTGAAACCTCTGTCTCCTTCCTGGCCTCTTACTTAACAAACCGATGTCAGAAAGTAAGTGTTAATGGGGTTACCTCCACTGGGTCATTAGTTAGAATCGGTGTGCCGCAGGGGTCGATTTTGGGACCGTTTTTATTCCTGGTTTATATTAATGACTTACCGCTAATGGTTAATAACTCAGCTGATATGGTTCTATTTGCAGACGATACTTCACTTATATTTAAAGTAAAAAGAAAAAATTCAGAGATTAGGCACTTAAATAATACACTAGCAAACATTTCCAAATGGTTTGCCTTAAATAATTTACTTCTTAACACTAAGAAAACGAAATGCATAAAATTTATGTTGCCCAATGTGCAACATATTGATTGTAAGTTAGAGATAGAAGGGAATTTAGTAGGCTTAGTTGACAAAACTCTGTTTTTAGGTATCACACTTGATAATAAGTTACAATGGGGTCCGCATATTAAAACTTTGGCAGGAAGGCTTAGTTCCGCTGCTTTTGCGGTTCGGAAAATTCGCCAGTTGACGGATATTGCTACTGCTAGGTTAGTCTACTTTGCTTACTTTCACAGCTTAATGTCTTACGGTATTTTGCTGTGGGGTACAGCAGCAGAGGTAGACACCATTTTTACGTTACAAAAGAGAGCTGTTCGAGCAATATATAATATGGGACCTCGCGAATCTCTAAAGAACAAGTTTCAAGAATATGATATCTTAACTTTGCCCTCCCAATACATCTTCGATAACTTAATGCATATTCGTAAAAATTTAGACAAGCTAGATCTAGTGAATGATCGTCATAATTTAAATACTAGAAGTAAAGACAAGTTGGCCGTCCCACGCTTTAGGTTAAGTAAGTGTAATAAAAGCTTTATAGGTAATAGTATTCGGTTTTACAATAAGATCCCAAGTAAAATTACCGATTTACCTGACAATAAGTTCAAGTATTATGTCAAGCAAGTTTTAATCTCAAAAGGTTATTACAGGGTGGATCATTACGTGAACGATAGTGATGTCTGGAAATAACCCACATCTCTGTGCTTCCACTAAAAACTACGATTTGTATAGTTTTTTATATGACATAAAAAAATTATATATATTATATTTATGAAAAAAAAAAGAAGGAACCAGATCGAGTTTCTTGCCGGCTCTTCTCGACTGGGTTGTTTTCCGAACCGGTGGTAGTGTTTTAGACGTTCATAAGCGCCTTCTTAGGGCCTAAATTGAATAAATGAATTTTGATTTTGATTTTGATTTTGATCAGCTGTAGCTCCTTTCCAAATAAATATTTTTACTAATACTAAGTCTTAAAATACAGTTAAAAGATACCATAATGTGTACAAATTTTTAGATCAATAAATTTAAAAAATTTCTCAGAAAAAAATCTGGAAAATTCGCTTTTTCGGCCTTCTAACTGTATATAACCCCTTAAATGGAGCAAATGTCATTTATACTAATCAATAAAATAGAAGTGTCTGTTTGTAATATCAATATATAAATATAGTTTTTTTTTTTTAAAGTATAGTTAAACTTATTTTAAAACTTTTACACTTATTTTGTTATTATTATATTTTAAGGTTATTTTATTATATATTACTATTATATATTAAGGTTATACCATCTCACCTTCAAACTGATAGACCGAGTCGGTCGTAGCTCCGGGCGTGTCCATAGAGAACGCACGCAACGAAGACTCACCGAGACTCTCCAGCTTCTGCTTCAGTTCTTCTGTCTACGGAATTAAATATATTTTAAATTAATGTGTCTAGTACCCATAAAAACAAGACAATTGGAAGACAATAGGAAAACAATGGAAAGCTGGCGTAAACGCCAGGTAAGTGCTCAAGGGGTTAAGCATTTTTCTCAGTCGCGACTGAGCTGAAGGCACTCGCGGGAGACTCCCCAGAAAGAGTCGTAAACACACTGAACACCGTTCACTTATAAATTTACCTTTTTATATTTGTCTTATTTTCCTTTATTCCTCTTACCAATAACTTGATTTTAATTTTGTTATTAAACTACTGAGTTTAGTGTTATTTGTTTTTTGCTAAATAGAATTTTACAGGGTTCGTTCTCTGGAGCATAAAAATTAAAATGCTTGTAAGATCCTTATTTTCTATTAGATTTTAATTTATATTGTTCAGTGATCAACCCTATTTATGGTCTGTTTTTTGATGGGCAATAAAAAATAATGAGTCAATGCACCCTATAATCTCGCATGAAATACGTTAGTTAGTTGTAAAGTTTCAAAAAAACATGCAGAAAATAAAACTAAAAGATCTAGTTTCTTGCCGGTTCTTCTCGATAACTGAATTGTTTTCCGAATCGGTGGGTAGTATTTTGATGTTCATAAACGCCTTATCAGGGCCTAAATTGAATAAAGTATTTTTGAATTTTGATCGAATCAGAATTGAGGAGATCCGCAGAATACCCCCCCCCCCCCCCACACACACAAGGTAGACCGACGACCTGGCAAAGGCCGCGGGAATCCGCTGGTAGATGCGGGTGACGCAAGACCGGTCGTAGTGCAGGTCTTTCACGGCGACCTATGTCCAGCAGTGGACGTCTTTCCGTTGGATGGATGGATTCTGGTTAAAATCTTAAACCAACTCTCCTGAATGGGTGATTTGGAGGAGTTCGGGGTTTTGGGTGGAGGTAGGGGAGCTGCCACCCACTCTTTCCACACACGGGAAACTTACTTCTTTTTTTTTATTTAATAAACGATAAACATGTCAACATGGTGTAATTTTGACTCGGTGACCATTGTTTAATGTGTCGAGTACCCATAAAAAATAAGACAACAGGAAAACAATGGCAAGCTGGCGTAAACGCCAGGTAAAAGTGCTTAAGGGGTTACATAGCTATCAATGAATAAATGCTGACCAATCTGTTCCGGCTTTGTTCTAAAACTAACCTAACCTAACTCATCCTTCTGATCACTGGTGACACCGTGACAGCCTCTCGCACCCTATATCATCAGAATTAATTACATTAAAAAAAACCCATAAAAGAGCACAAACCACGCAAACAATGTATGTATCGTTTAACAACATACAAACGTGTAGTTGTGTTTCGTTTAGCATGTGTTTTGACAGCTGTAACATAAAACACACTAAAACACACGCATGTGACGCAAGATGTCACGCATTTGCGAGTCTTCACGTATGATGTTATGGAATTTAAAAACAAAATCTAGATTTATTTCCGGCGGCGGAAGTAGTATGGGGCAGGTTTGAGATGAACCCCCGAACTCTCAGAAGCTTAAAATTCAGGCGAAACGATTTAACCGCTTGAGCACTAACCTTTCCATTGTTTTCCTATTGTCTAATTTTTATGGGTAATCGACATATTAAGATCCAACCCTGGATTCAATAGTCTTACCTTGACCTCGCCCTTGGCAAGAATCGTGTCGATGTCTTCATCGGTGATCTCGGAGTCCTTGGACGAGAAGACGTGGTTGGCTCCATGCCGGATCATGTTGAGCATCTCGTCCTTGTTTAGTTGATGCTTGCTATCGACCAGTCTACCGGACTGTATAACCAGCTTGTCCAGCCGAAGCTTGACTTCAGCCCGTTCCACTATCTTCTCTTCGACCGTGTTATCAGTTATCAATCGGAACACTCGCACCTGTTGATAGAATATTTAAACATGTACCAGCAACCGCATCACTTGAGAACCAGTATCGTAGGGTGTGTTTACAATCCTGGACCATATCGTCACTCTTAGCATCAAGTGATATTGTGGTCAAAGCATTGAGCCTGTGCAGAGTGGAAAAAAAATAATAGGCAGCCATGGGGACCGCTGACAGATACACGAAATGTTGGAAAACTGTTTTTTAATGTTTCAAATTAGCTTCAATTTATCAATAATAAGTTAAAAGAAAAGAAAATAAAACACATATTATAGAATAAAACGAATTCCATGAAAATTTGTAATAAAATAAATTCAAAACAAATTTCAAATAAGCATTTGTGGGAAAATTGACCGCCACTTAAACGTCATCTTATATTCGACATACTGTAGCATGTTGACGGTTGACGTCATAGTATTGGTAACGCGAATCTATAAGTTTATCCCCCTACCGGGAATCGCTCAACGTCACTAAAAAACGTATTGTAATGTAAATTCCTTGTTAGGACGCGCGTCTTAGTTTTCACACAAAATTTAATTAAGACTAAACAGTTCCAGGCGTTTTTTCCTGTTTATCAGTCTATTTATTATTTTTACACATTTTGATGGGAAAACATTTAATATTGTGTATTTAGATCGCAGGGCGAATATTTCTAAAAGGAATTATATGAGTAATTTAGTTTCAAAAAAAGGCTATGTTTACTTTTAAAAAAAACCTTAATAAATTGTTAAATGTTGATATTGTAAGATAATACAATTTTCGTTAATACATTTCTATGACACTAAATAGTTTCTGAACTAATAAGTTAATTATATCAGAGGCATTTTATTATTCTTAACATGTAAATTTTTGTTTGTATTTTTTCTTACATGGTATAGGCTCAGTTCTTTGATCACAATCTCACTAGATGTTAAGTCGCGATATGGTCCAGGATGGTAAATACACCTAGCCTAGGTACTGGTTCTCAAGTGATGCAGCCAGAACACACCTATTGGTATTTGGGGAAAAGTTTTCAAACTTGAGGGGGGAAAATGTTTTTAGGAAATGCATGTTTTTGTAACTATTATACTGTGTTAATATACTTGTTTCATCTGCCCAATGCGATGTGCTCTGTCCATAGCTTGAAGATCCATCTGCGGATTCCAATCGGAGTCATAGATGATGACCACATCGGCTGAGGTCAAGTTGATGCCGAGCCCACCGGCCCTTGTCGATAACATGAAAATAAACTTCTCACTCCCCTCCATGTTGTACTCTTCGATTTGCCTATTCCTGTCTTCGTGCGGCGTTTGACCGTCCAAACGACAATACTGAAATTATTATAAACCGAATAATATCTTGTTGGGGTTCTCCAGTACTAGGTTGAAATCTGACTACAGCTAAGAATCCAGACTGTACATTAAAAAAAAATTGACTTCATAATTGGTCGAGATACTTATGGATATACAAAATCATGCACAATTTAACTTTTACATATAAAGTCGGGTTAGTTACAATAGACTAATTTTTTATGATGTTTGATTTTTTTTTAATTAGCGTCTGTCCTGTATAGCAGAATAACTTTAAGAATATTAACAAAAAACTAAAATTATGAAGAAAATTAATTGCATTAATACAATTTGTATGGACGGGTTTATTGATTCGGAAGAGGCACGATATTCACCATGGTCTATATGTAACTTTTCAAAATATCTTTAATATTAACAACTATTATTCTGACTGGCTGTTGTCATTCTAACAAAGTTTATAGTTTAAGAGGATATGCGAGCGGCGTTTATTCCGTACAATCGTATTCCCCGTTTCCTCCATGGATAGTAATCTTTATGGTAAATATTTTGTTAGTATATATGGACCACCGCCATGCCATGCTTGTTTTAATTTTTGATTACATTATTATTTTGAAAATAAGTAAATATGCATATTTTTACCATTACTTTCAGACGTCCGTCAAATAATTTTGATAAATAAAAAGAAAAAAAAATGTAGAGCCATAATTAAAGTTTTTCTTATTGTATAATTGAAAGTAAATTTAGAATCGACTCAGTTTCGAAGGAGGAAATAGGGCAATACTAAGTGATGTTTACGTCTATTTTGCATAGGTAACATTAGACCGAGAGTAGCAGTTGTCCCTTTCGTGTTTTACAACTCTTTCTTTGGGGGCGCAACGCGATATCAATATATTTCTCACTACCTACTATTTTCAAATTTGTCGCCAAACGCCGCATATCCTCTTAAGGATATGTTAAAAAAAAATTAATGTGTGCAATTCACACGTGGTAGAAGTGAAACATAAAAAAAAAATGCGTCACGCCCTGGGTCCGAACCCCCGACCTTTCAGTCGTACCGTCTATGAGACACGCGGATTAGTTCACAAAGCTAACAACGCTCTCAGGAATTCTGATGAACAAACCCCACCTCCATCAGAAACGTACTGTTGATTTTTCGTTTCATCAACTCTCAAATCACAACGATGCTAAAGAAGTTATAACTTCAAAAACATCAAAATCAAAAACATCTTTATTCAATTTAAGCCCTAAGAAGGCGCTTGTGAACGTCTACAACACTACCACCGGTTCGGAAAACAACCCAGTCGAAGAAGAAGTCGAAGAAGAAGAGCCGGCAAGAAACTCGATCTGGTTCTTGTTTTTTTTTAATAAATATAATACATATAATTTTTTTTTCTCATATAAAAGCTATACAAATCATAGTCTTAATAATGTTAGCGGAAGCACAAAGATGTGGGTTAATTCCAGACATCACTATCGTTCACATAATGATCCACCCTGTAATAACTTTTTGAGATTAAAACTTGCTTGACATAATACTTGAACTTATTGTCAGGTAAATCGGTAATGTTACTTGGGATCTTATTGTAAAACCGAATACTATTACCTATAAAGCTTTTATTACGCTTACTTAACCTAAAGCGTGGTTCCGGACAACTTGTCTTTACTTCTAGTATTAAAATTATGACGATCATTCACTAGATCGAGTTTGTCTAAATTTTTACGAATATGCATTAAGTTATTGAGAATGTATTGAGAGGGCAAAGTTAAGATATCAAATCTTACCTTATACTGCCTCCATAGACAGTAATCCTCCAAAATATCCAACATCCTGGTCATCTGTGAGAATATAAGCACGCGGGAGTCCTGCTCCCGTAACTTAGGTAACAGCTTATCGAGTATCGTTAGTTTACCGCAGTTGTAGACCAAGTGCTCGTCGGTGGTGTACGGAGGACCGGGCTCGGCTCCGTCGAACAGGTACGGGTGGTTGCAGCAC
Source organism: Samia ricini (assembly GCA_014132275.2). Taxonomy (NCBI): domain Eukaryota; kingdom Metazoa; phylum Arthropoda; class Insecta; order Lepidoptera; family Saturniidae; genus Samia; species Samia ricini. Next base: position 22,746,121 of record AP028159.1, on the reverse strand, counting down.
TTCCGCAACTGCATCAGAATGTTCTGGAGGCGCATCTTCTCAACTTTACCAGCACCGTTCACTGGAATATTTCACAAAAAAGTGTTTTATAAGATTTTTTTTTAAATGTGAAAACTTCGCTAGCGCTGTTTTGATTTGAAAGTCGATGAAACGAAAAAACGACAGTACATTTCTGATGGAGGTCGGATTAGTTCATAGAATTTTCGAGAGCCTGGTTAGCTCGGTGGACCAATCCGCGTGTCACGTAGACGGTACGACTGAAAGATCGGAGGTTCGAACCCAGGGTGGGAGACACGTTTTCTTTAAGGTTCCACTTGTAACACGTTTGTTTTTTTTATGCGGTATAGGCTTAGTGCTTTGACCACAATCTCTCCTGATGTTATGTGAGGATGGTAAACACACTAAGCCTAGATACTGGTTCTCAAGTGATGCTGCCGGAACACACCTATTGGTATTTGGTGACAGGTTTTCGAATTTGAGGGTGGTGCTACCCAGGCAGGCATTGTTAGAAAATCCATCACTTATCACTACGCTATGGGTTTCCTCACGATGTTTTCCTTCACCGAAAGTTCAGACCGATTTTAGAGTTGGATAGGTGGGTTTGAACCCGCGCCCATTGACGCGGAATCCGGCCGCAGCATCCACTGCGCCATCATCGCTTCAAAATCCATCTACACTAATATTATAAAGAGAAAAGATTTGTATTTTTGTATGTAACGAATTAACTTACAAAACTACTGGACCGATTTGGATGAAATATGGTTTGAGGATAGTTTGAAATCCAGGGAGTGACATACGATAGGTTTTTATTCCGAAAACCCCACGGGAACGGGAACTAAGCGGGTAACACCGCAGAGAAAAGCTAGTACTAACTAGGGTTATGCGCCCGCGGCTGCGCATGCGTTTTATATCCTTTTTTCACGTCGTTATATAGTTTACTTTTTTTTTATTGGCAATTCCGGATTTTTTTTTTTGCTACTAAAACAATTCAGCAAAGAGTTTTCTTACAAATTCAAATATCTGCCAGTAAAACGAGCATTAAATCGAATTTTTTATTCCCAATTTCATGAGTTTTAATTTTTTTACGCGGAAATTTTCGAAAAAAACATATTACTCCAAGTTACGAAGAGTAACTTCAGCTGTCTACCAATAAAAGTCCCGTCAAAATCGGTCAAGCTGTACCGGAGATTACCCGAAACATTACCATACCATACCATACTTTCAGAAAAATTATTAGGGTTCCGCATTAAAAAAAAAAACACAAAAAGTTTGGAAAAAAGTCGATTGAATGGTCAGTTTTTTTCGGGCAAGTATTTGAATTTATGAGAAATATTTTTACTTTATCTTAAAAATTAAAGAAAATAATTAAGATTCCGTATAAAAAAACTTAAAATTTAGTGAAGAACATATGAAACGCGGGCGCAGCCGCGCGCACACGGCTGCTTCTATATATATAAATTCTACTGCATCGTCTGTCTTTCCGTTAGTTAGCTTATAACCCTAGAACCAATGAACTGATTTACATTATTTCTTTTTTTTAATCTTAGGTATATAATCTAGTTAAGATTTAGTATATATTCTGTAACGTTACATAGTATATCCGAGTATATAACAATATCAATCGGAATAAAATTGGGGAAAAAAACCTTCGTAAAATCACCAGTACAAGGAATTTTAATGGAAATTTTAAGGGAAGGTTTGTTAATAAGCTATAACTCGAAAATCACAAAAACCGATTTATGGCCCAATTATGAAAATAAGATTACTGTAAATAAAACCATTTCAAATATTCTGTAAGCAGAGAACGTCTTTCGGTTCAATCAATCAATATAGGATTATATTATCGAACAAAATATCTCTATCTCGTTAACAACTGAGTTACGACTATACCTGCGTATAATGCGTTTTAAAATAAGAATGTGCAGGGACCCGCGCCATATTGTGACGTCATAGCTAACGAAAAATTATATACGTTTGTATAGTTCATTAAAATTACGCATTATCCATCCATTCAACCGAATGAAGTCCACTGCTGCACATAGGTCCCCCGCAAAGATCTCCACAACGACCGACCGTGCGTCACCCGCATCCAGCGACCATCACCACGTCGTCGGTCACGCTACGTCTTCCAGTGCGTGGTGCCATTCGAGAACCCGTTGCCACCATCGGGGATCGGTTCTGCGAGCAATGTGCCCAGGCCACTGCCATTTAAATTTAGCAATTCTTCGGGCAATGTCGGATACTTTTGTTCTTCTGCGGATCTCCTCATTCCTTATTCGATCACGCAGTAAAACTCTAAGCATAGCCCTCTCCATTGCCTTTGAGCTAGTTTGAGCTTTTTTTTATTAGGCCTATATTAATATACGCACACGCATATTAACCCCTTGAGCACCTTCCCGGCGTTTACACCAGCTTTCCATTGTTTTCCTATTGTCTTTCTATTGCTTCATTTTTATGGGTACTCGACACATTAAGTCTTCATAATTGGGCGATTAATTTACCAAAAAAAAAAAAAAGCAAATCTATGCAAATATTTTTCTTGCATACTTTTTTTATTGGGCTTCGACATATCAAGGTCATTGAAGAGCACATTCTTATCGAAACCGATCAATCGCCAACCTGGCGTTTACGCCAGCTTCTTATTGCTAAATTTTTATTAGTATTTGAGCGATTAAAACGCATAGTAGGGGGTATGGCAATGTTTTTCTTTTTGCCTAGATAACTGTATCTGTTGATTTTAGAAATTGTTTCACATACCTACATCGATGTCTTTCATGAGAACCTTCGTGTACCAATCTCTCTGCATTTTACTCAAACCGACGTATACTTTCACCTCCTTTTTGGGTTTCAGCTTCTTCTCCACTTCTGACTTGAGACGTCTCAGCAAAAATGGCCTCAAAACAGCGTGTAACCGCGACACTAACTGGTTGTCGCCGAGAGCTGCATTAGTGTTAAACCAGGAATCAAAGTCCTAAAACGCATATTTCTGAATTAATATTAAATTACATATACAGTATACCCCGCTTAACGCGAGGGATACGTTCCGAAAAAAATTGCGTTAACTGAAATTCGCGTATATCGAGGTTTATGATTAAACATAGTCAAAATTTAATACAAAAAAAATACAAATCATTTTAATCAATCACTTTAATTCTAAGAACACTTTATACAATACATACTCTTATTTTTTTACGGAAAAATTACATCTATTGTCTTTACATTATGTTTATACACACTCTTTCGCGTAATGCGAGGCATTTGAGCGCGTAATTTCAAATTCGCGTTATAGTGAAACCGCGCGTAACGGGGTCGCGCTAAGCGGGGTATTACTGTATATATAAAATCAGTTGTGGACTAAATTATTGACATAATTTTAACAGTGGCAATATTTTAAAGTTACTACAATGGTGGCATGGTAATGCCCGATAATGGCCAATACTACAATAGGTGTGTTCCGGCAGCAACACTAGAGAACCAGTACCTCTTAGTGTGTTTTTATCATCCTGGACCACATCGTCACCTTAACACCAGGTGAGATTGTGTTCAAAGCGCTACTAAGGCTATTTCGTATAAATAAAAAAAAAGTTTTCATCTCAAAACTACTTACGTCGGAACTATTAAACACATCCGGTAATAAAAAGTTGAGAAGAGCCCATAGTTCATGAAGATTATTCTGTAGCGGTGTACCGGTCAGAAGGAGTCTATTCATGCTTTTGAACTCTCGTAGCAGTTCTGATAATTTTGACTTTTCATTCTTAATACGATGAGCCTCATCAATAACCATATATCTCCAGGTGAACTTCTTGAATACTGATTTCTCCCGAATTATCATTTCGTAGGATGTAATGCAAACATCCCAGTTACCAGGCATTAGGGTTTCACGGATAAATGTATTCTAGATAACAACAACAATATATATTCATTAAAATTGCAATTAAATTAAACAGACCAAAATCTTTTACAAACATAATGATAATTTTTTAGACTAGAATGATGAATCTAATATGTATCCGTAAAATAAAGAGATACTGATATATTTTAAACTAAGACAACTAGTTACTATGTATAAATGTATTATTCAATATTAATTACTAAATATGCATAATTAGTAGCTGTGCCCGCGACTTCGTACGCAAAAATTAATTAAATAAACATTTTCCATTTGACCAAAATGTGAATCAAAACCATTCTCCAATCCTCAGGAATACACACAAAAAAATTTCATTAAAACCTGTTCAGCCGTTTAGGAGTTTAGTCACATACGCACAGAAGATTTATATATATAAAGATTAGTGATCCATCTAGGCTTTACACAGGTATATAGAAATCTCTAATTAGAAAAATATAGGCTATATTGTTATATTATAATGTAGTTTATAAGTAAGTATTTATCTTTAAAATATTGAATTTAAAATGTACCCTCGTTTCTTGGTCTCCAATAAGACAAACAGCTTTTAAGGAAGGACACCATTTCTTGAATTCATTCATCCAATTTGTGAGAGTTGATTTTGGCACAATAACAATGTGTGGTCCAGGAACGTTTCTAAGAATATTTAAAAAGTAATATTTTCTTATTTCTATTAAATTAGCAAGAGAAAGAGTTTGTGTATTTGGAATGGAAGGTTACGAGAGATGGAAAGTGTAACGGTGATATTGAATGAAGAGTTTTGTTAGGGAATAGAGTGAATGGGGCCTTGCGTAACTTCATGTGCAGCCAGAAAGTAACTAAAAAGGTGCGTTTGTCTCGGCATTGAGGAGTCCTGGTCCCTATATTTGGGTACGCTAGTGAGTGCTGGGTTTGGTAGAAGAAGCATGAAAGTAAGATCAACGATGTGTACATGAAAGGTCTGAGAAGTATAACTGGAATGAAAATGATTGACAAAGTAAGGAATAGTGAGATAAGAGAAGGCTGTGGTGTGGTAGGGGATGTAGTGAGGAATACAGAGTGTGCTTAGCTGGTTCGGGCATGTGGAGAGGATATACGACAGAAGATTAACGAAAAGAAATTATAAGGCGAGGATGAGTGGGTACGTCGGTAAGGCCAAGGTAAGACCTAGGCGAACGTATTTTGACCAAATCGAGCACGTCTTATATAAAGGCCAGGTGAAAAGTACCCATAACAGGCAAGCATGTATGAAAGCGCTCATGAAAGTAGACGAAGGTGTGTCAAGATAGTAGCAAGTGGAAGGACGTATCTCTGCCTACTCCCATGGGAAAAAGGCGTGATACTATGTATGTATGTAAATTAGCAATTAATATGAGAGTCAAGAAATTACATAATTCTCCTTTACTTACTTAAAATTTTTCATGTACCCTAGAAGTGATATAGTTTGCAGAGTTTTTTCCAAGACCCATCTCATCAGCTAATATACCGTTGATACCGTTTTCATACAAAGATATCATCCAATTCAGACCTCGCACTTGATAATCTCTCATCTCTCCATTTTTTATGTAGGGTGGTGAACATTCAAAACGGAATATGTTTTTCTGTTTAATATTCGTTTCCGCCAGCAGCTCTTCATCCTCTTCTTGTTCTGTTTTCCGATGACGATGACTGATAACAAATACGATAATTTTAGTTCCAATATTTTCATAATTATTACTTCTGTACTATTATAAAAAACAACTTGATTCGTAGCGTATTCTCTAGTATGATTACAAAGGAGAACTACATAACCAGTTCAGAAATTTATATTTTAAATCATGGCTATATTCTCTGGCCATGTTTAGTAAGTATTTTGAAAGATTAGATAATATGTTAAATTAGTAAAGATAATATAGAAGACACTACTGAATTAGTAAATAGTGTGTGTGTGACAGAATTAGGCAAATGTTAGAAAATAAAGAATATTGCGTCTCAGTATTCTTAGACATCAAAAAAGCATTTGACCGAGTTTAGCACAAGGAGTACATATCAACCACCGTCTTACATAGGCCAAACACATTAAGGCAAAAAGAGAATTAAAACTTAGCTATAAAATCTGCACTGGGCTTTGTCCTAGAAGTAGACTAATCATGGACAACAAGTTGCTCATCTACAAGGTCATCTTAAAACCAATATAGATGTATTACACACAACTATGGAGGAGTGCTAGTGATTCAAATATATCCATACTACTAAGAATAAAAAAATATTTATGAAATAGTTAAAAACGAATGCACAACTAATTTAAAAAATGATAACTCATTAAATCTATACTAATAAATAAAATTGAAGTGTCTGTATTGTCAAAATTAGTTGTATTTACTTAATAGACATGAATGTATAATAATAAAAATGCAATATTTAAAATTTTTGTCTGTCTGTTCCAGGTAATCTCCAGAATGGTTGGACGGATTTTGAAGCGTCTTTTTTTGGTAAATAGCTGAAGTTACTTAAGGTACTTTTAATTTTCAAAAATAATTAGAGTACCGCGTAAAAAATAAAATGCACAGTTATACAGGCCAGTGCTTGAATTTATCAGAAATATATTTACTTTATCTTAGTATTAAAAATTTTTTGGGAATATAATTAGGTTTCCAAATAAAAAATTAAAATGCAGTGAAGAACATACAAAATGCGGGTGCACAGATAGTTGTGAATAAATTCAATCCCAATTAAGCCCACTTTTTAAAGTACAGTCATGTGCATACTTCCTCAAGAATTATTATAGTACACAGAGGTGAAAATATTACAATCAAGGAGTATAGGATCATTTTTATTTTTGTCTCTTTTTCTCTAAGTACTTCTACCATACCTTAATTTTCAAAATTGTGATATAATGTTACAATTTTACTGCCAATTCATGTAAAAAAAAATCTCTTCAAAATCAACAATTATAAAATATGATTGGATCATACAAATGATAAATACTAACATAAATTGTATAGTTATTGTAAATATTAAGGTAGAGAAGAGGAGTATACATAAGAGTCACAATACAAACTTGTTAAGTTTTTGTTTATCTGTATTTATTAAATGAATGGGACAAAATATGTTCTCACATACTTTACTGTTAAAATGGGCTGTGAAAAATTACTGCACTATTCCTAATTATAGAATGTACAATATAACCAAAGAACAATGTTGTAATTTAATATTCTTGCATCTACTATAGTATGATTTTTTAAAAAAAATAGAGTAAGCTACTATATATAGATTGATGAAAACTGACACAACAAAGTCACTGGCATATTTTATGATAGTTATATCCATATTTTCAATCACAAAGTCTAGCAAGTACCCAACCATTCTACAACATTTAGTAAAACATTACCCTACTGTGATATGCAGTAAACTTAAAAGTAAGCATGATAATAAGTATACATTATTACTTAACTGTGCTAACTACAAAGTGTCACATAATATGGGCATGTACAATATTTCATACCTTTCCTTTTTAACACATATCATTTATAAAAGTAAATAAAAGAGGCTCAATGAGTTTATTTATCTTGTGTAGAAAAATGTCTATATTGGTTACTAATGTTATAATATGTAACCACATAAAACAATGACTTTAAGAAGATACCAAATTATTGTAATATTATTCACAAGTTAATAATTCATACTTTTCATGAAAATTTATTTTGTTAGATCTAAGAAACAAGTTAAATATCAATATACAAATTATTTATTCATAAAAGCTTTAGAAATGAATTATAAATTAAAATGCATCAGTCTTAAGATAAAAAAAATATAAGAAACAAAAAAAAAATATATCTAAGAAACTATTAATATTATCATAACTAAATTAAAGTATTTCCAAGAATCAAGTATCCTATATATACTACATGTTTTATTTACATTTTACTGTCAATAATAAATATAGAGAATTTATTAATTTCATTTGCAAATAAATAATACATTTTTTTTATTTGAAACAAACTTGGTTATGATATACATTTTCTTTACTAGAACTTACTCTCCAGCACTTGATGAATCAGGGTCTTTAATTTTTTTGGGCCTCCCTGCCTTTGGTTTCGGAGGACTAGTTCCAGACTTAGGAGTGTTTGTCATAAAATGAGAAAAAAATTTCAGTTTGTTTCAGCAGAAAATCGAACCTCTTGGAACGATCAGTTTCGATCTTGCTTTCGAAATCTCCTTCCTTTCCTCTTGACGATGTCGTTTCGCATGAAGACCCATTCTGTTATAAGTAATTAGATAATCAAGAAATTATTCAAAATAAAATCAAAAGAAGTCATCAAATGATAAATTGTATCTTGAAATCGAAGCAAGCTTTAGGGTCCATAATCTATGCGTACTTACTGAATTATCACCCTCGTCTGCAACATCCATCACTTCTTCAGTTTGCGACATTTTTGTACAATTCTGTAATGATATTTATTATATATGACCATTCATAAAGCTTTTACAAGTGAAACAACAATGCATTTCTAAACGCCTGACACCAGCCGGGCGCGAAAAGTAAAAAAAAAAACACTAGAGATGGGCAAATGCCAATGCAAGAAAAATCATTACAAAACGAATTAAAAGTAAGTTACTATTCGACTATTACAAAAAACTTACATTACATTTGTAAAAAAATATGCTAGTTTAAAGCCCCATAATACTGGCATTTCAACATTTTTTTTACTAACTTTTTACTTATGAAAGTCGTTAAAGGCACTCAGCATACACTCATGCCCAGAGAAATAATCAAATTGTCATGTACATATTCCCCGAAGAATCGAACTCAGATCGTCATCGATACTCTTGATGTAATAAGCGTCCAACTAACATTATAAATGTTTACTAACCAGCTTGGTTTATACAAAACCTATTTGAGGTCACGATTTACCCATGCCGCCCCTGCATGGTTCAGTCGCCTATCGAAAACGAACAAGAAACGGCTTAGAGCCCAACAGAGCATCTCGCTTCGAATGATCGCGGGGGCACCGCGATACGTCAGCAACCACGTAATTGCGCGTTTCTTACGTGTAGAGAGCCTGGATTCATTCATAAGCAGCCTTGCAACCAACATGTTCCGCAGAGTGGACACGTCGGCGCACGTTCACCTCCAGAACATCGCGCCTTTGCACGCTAGACCTCCCGATAGACGGAGAGAAAGAGGTGGACGTTTGTCTTTAATACACAGGCCTCAAGCGCGCGATCTCATACGCCGGTCCTCGCCTAGCTGAGTAGGTAGTCGAAGGAGCACCGTGACTATGACCCGTACAGATCGGGCGCATCTCCCTGACCCCTCAGAATCCGATCAATAGCCGGTTTAGCTCCTAGGAAACTCAGAAGATTACTCCACGAGGGACGCAACTTGTGTGCCTCACCCAGCTGACTTGTCCGTAGGCACGGACAAAGGAGAGGCCACCGTCGAAGGGAATAGCCCTGATGCGGTTTCCCCGTATCCCCTATTAGTTTGTAGTATAGTAATAGTGTAGTCTGTAGCTACCAACTGTATGTTTATTTTTTAAGACCTTTGTAATTTTTGTAATTGTAAAGTTGTTATTAAATAAAGAAATGGTTAGGGAACCACACGGCACACTGTTGCTAAGCTGCTGCAGCTAAAAGGGATCACGAGATGATTGCCATATATTTACTAACCATCAGGCAAGATATTTGTCTGCCATCTTAATAGTAATCAAAAAGACATTTTGAATCTCACAAAAAGCGAAAGAAACTGACCACAAAGCCATCTATTGAGTTTTTAATTAATTTAGTGAAAATCTTTCATACATTTACTTGTGTTTGAATACATTCTTAATCTATACTAGCTAATAAGTAAAATTGAAGTGTCTGTTTGCAATCTAATTTTTTTTTACTGAATAGATAAGAATGTATACACAATACTTGTACCAAAAATGCAATTTTTGTCTGGCTATCTGTTTGTTCCGGTTAATCTCCGAAACGACTGAACGGATTGTGACGGGACTTCTTTGGTAGATAGCTGAAGTTACTCTGTGTAACTTGGGGCACTTTTAATTTTCGAAAATAATTAGGGTACCACGTAAGAAATAACACTCATAAAAAGTTGAATAAAATCCGATTGTTTTTGCGAGTTCCGTATTACGTGTAGTGAAACACAAGCGGTAGTTGCAAAACTATTTATTATAAATACTAAATACCCTACACCTCCTTACATAATTACATTAATTATAATTGCCTATGTGGAAGAGGACGTAACCTATTTTTATAACTAACAGGAGAGTGCTTATGACTATTAGCCGCCTTAGGAGACTGGTCTGCAATACTACCATCAATATCGTTTCTTTCTGCTATATTATTCGCATTATCTTCTGTTAGATTATCTTGAATAGAGGTGCGGGTTAGAGAAAACCTATTTTTATTTGCCTGCTTGGGTTCTAAGATTTGGTCGATATGTCTTTTTACCGTATTATTTTGTAGTTTCACGGAATAAGAAGACGGCCCTTCTTGGCTACTAACCTGCCCCTCTATCCATTTATCTTTACTCTTTGTATAATCTCTAACATACACTCTATCTCCTACATTAACTAAGCGCTCTGTACCGCCCGCACGCTCTATTTGTTTATATTGTTTATTTTGCAGGCGCCCTTCAATATCTGGCCGTAAAGCATCTAGACGACTCCGTAGTCGCCGTCCTAACATGGCCTCAGCCGGAGCAACTCCTGTGGTAGCTTGTTCACAATTTCTATAATGAAATAGCATTTTGTTTAATGCTTCATCCACATCAACCCCTTCATAACAAGCCTTTTTAATACAATTTTTTACTGTTTTGACAGCATTTTCTGCAGCTACGTTTCCTTTAGGCCTATACGGACTAGTTAATGTGTGTATTATACCGTTTTTATCGAAATAATTTTTTAATTCATATGATGTAAATGGAGGGCCATTATCAGTCACTATTTGTCGTGGTAAACCAAAACGAGCAAAAATTTCTCTGACTTTATTTATGACAATTTTCGCAGTGGTACTATATAAATAAATGACTTCTATCCATTTACTATATGCATCTACTATAACAAGATAATGTTTACCCTGATATTCTGCAAAATCAGCATGCAAGCGTTGCCAGGGGCGCGAAGGAAACTCCCAGGGGAGTGAGGGGTGCGTGCGGGGGCGCATCACGCTGTTGCCGACATGTCATACATTCTTTACATAATTTTTCAATATCACTGTCTAACCCTGGCCAATAAACATAATTACGAGCAGTATTTTTCATCTTCACCACACCCAAATGACCCTCGTGCAATTCATGCAAGACATATTGTCGAAATTTAGGAGGAATAATTACACGATAGTTGTATACCACACAACCATGATCCACCAGCAAATTTTGCTTACGATGAAAATATGGTTTTTCTTGATCCACTTCAGTGTCATTCGGCCAACCGAAGATTATATTTTTATATATTACTCGTAACACAGGATCATTTTGAGTCTCAGCTGCAATACTTTTATAATTTATAGGAAATTCATTCTCTAAATATAATAAATAAAACATTGACTCATTATTATTTGCACGAGAATCATGGGTTAGTGGCAGACGCGACAAACAATCGGCAGGCGCGTTGCCCGCCGAGCTCACCCACTCCACGGAGAAATCGTAAGCTGCTAGGCGCGCTGCGTAACGCTGCAAGCGGCTCGCAGCAGTCTGTGGTATGCCCGCCTTCTCACCAAAAATATACGAAAGCGGTTTATGGTCCGTACGAATAATAAAACGCCTACCAAATAAATATTGGTGATTTTTAGTAACACCGTAGAAAATAGCTAAAGCTTCTTTATCTAACTGGCTATACGATTTCTCCGCTTCAATAAGTGTACGGGATACACAACAGATTGAATTCTCTGAGCTGTCAGGATATTTATGCGCCAAAATTGCACCAACACCATAAGCACTAGTATCTACACTAAGGATCAGTGGCAAGTCCGGACTGTAATGTGCTAGACAGTTATCTTTACATAAAATCTCTTTAATTTTACAAAATGCTTCATCACATTCTGATGTCCAGTTCCACAAGACTTTATTTTTTAGCATTTTGTACAATGGATACAATATTGAACTCATTTGGGGGACAAACCTTCCGTAATAATTTACGAAACCTAAAAAAAGCCTTGAGTTGATGGACGTCAGCAGGACGAGGAGCATTCGATATCGCTTTAACTTTATTTATATCCGGATGCAACCCGTTGCTGTCTATTACGTGACCTAAATACTTTACACTCGTTTTAAAAAATTTACATTTTTCAATTTTAATTCTCAGTCCTATAGATTGTAAACGGCTTAAAACTTCTTTTAAGTTTCTGATATTATCCGCTTTTGAACACCCTCCGACACATATATCGTCTAAAAAAACTACCGTCATGGGTATGCCCTTAATGACCTCGTCCATCAACTTTTGAAACTTTTCAGGAATACAACTAAGACCATAAGGAGTGCGGATATATTCGAATGTACCGACGTGGGTGCTAATCGTAGTACATGCACGAGAATTTTCCGATAAAATTACTTGTTCGAACGCGTGGGCCAAATCAATTTTGGAAAATATATTTGCACCACTTAAAGTCGCGTAAAGCTCCTCTATCCGTGGCAAAGGATACGGATCACGTTTCAGTTTAGGATTTATTGTTATCTTATAGTCACCGCAAATTCGAATATCTCCACATTGTTTAATCACGGGTACGATAGGCGTACCGTACTCCGAATTATTTACTTTAACAATTGTACCTTCGTTAACAAGACGTTCCAATTCTTTTTCTACCGGGCCACGCAGGGCCAGTGGCACAGAACGCGCCTTATGAAAGATAGGCTCGCCGTCGGTCAGTTTCAACGAAAACATTTTAGAACATGTCCCTAAACCGGGTGAGAACACCTCAGAGAATTCTTCTTTTAATTTTTGTAGTACAATAATTTCATCTTGAGAATTATAGTCATCATCAAAAATTTTTTTAATGTAAATGTTTTTAAATCCCAAACGGCGTAACCACGCTCGACCGAGGAGCGGCGGCCCGCCTGCCGGTATTATGTACAAGCGCAGCCCGGTCGCTTCGCGTCTCTCTGCCGACCCCAAACCATCATCATAAAGCGCGGTCACGGTTAAAAACCCGACACATCACTTTCAGGTGACCTTTCACACCGCACTCGTCACAATTATAACGCTTAAAACGACACTTATCTGGGGTATGTTCCCGGCCGCACCGCCAGCAATGCTGCGATCGCGTATCCCTCATTCGATAACTGCTCGTCTCGTTCGCGCCGATCCTATGTAGTGCCGGTGGTGGTCCGGCGCCGTCCGCCGCAACTGCCACTGCGCCCGGTGCCGTGCCACCCACCCGAGCGACTCGCCTCTGCGTGCCGCTCAGCAGCCTCCAGCGCCAGCGCCAGCTCAAGCGCTCGCTTGTAGTCCACATCTTTCTCCGCGAATAAACGGCTACACATTTCGTCACTCGCAAGGCCCGATACGAACTGATCCCTCAAGTTTTCCTCTAATTTATCACCGAAATTACAAGTACTAGCGAGATGCTTCAAATGTTGTAGATAAGTGCTCAGATCTTCATTCGGCATCTGACGGCGCAATCGAAAAATGTGTCTTTCAGCGATGTCGGATCGTCTGGGCTCTAAATGTTCTTGTATAATATTAGTCAATTCACTAAATGTTTTCTGTTCTGGACTAATCGGTGCACATAGATCGCACATAAGATCGTAGGTTTGTTCGCCGACCAAGGTAATTAACGTTGCCGTGTGTAACTATTCTTTTATTTCGTTTAATGCGATAAATTGTTTGACACGACTCACATAAGTTGACCATTTTCGCGTAGACAAGTCAAAACACTCTATTTTACCAAAAGGCATGTCAGAACACTGTTAAACACTGGTAAAAACAATTTAATTTTAATAATACTCGTCGCCAGTTGCGTATTACGTGTAGTGAAACACAAGCGGTAGTTGCAAAACTATTTATTATAAATACTAAATACCCTACACAATGCACAGGGCAAGTGCTTAAACTTAATAAGAAATATATTTACTTTAGCTTAGGACTATATTTTTTTTATTACAAAAATAATAAGGGTTCCCTATAAAAAAACGCAGTGAAGAATAAATAAAACGCAGGCGCACCGTTGTAAATAATTTTATAGTTCTCATTGAACGAGACAAAAATAAACCTCGATTTCCTAGGTTCTGGAATAAATTTGGATCAATTTAGTGCTAAATGTAAATTATGTAAAATCGATTTTTTTTACACTTAGAGATTATTTCTTCAATTGATCGACGCCACATCGTCATCCCTATACTAGCTGTCCTTTTTACGCTACAAAATAATTGTTTCACCTACTATTTTCAGATGTTTTACACTAAAACTATTTTTAAGGATTATTTATCTTTGTTTTGGGACATTAAATGTCTCTTCCAATTAAAGACTAATACAAAAGTGTAGTTTTTGTAATTATTAAGATAACTCTCACTAAGATGTCCACCTTTAAACTAGTGCTTTATTAAAACTCATTTTTAAAGACTTATCAATTAAACTGCACAAATAATCCTCTTTTTCTTCAGCAGAATTAAACTTGGAATAAGTACTCCATGGCACCTGCAATATTAATATTTGTTATAATATTATGAAACTTGGTTTTGTGTATTTTATTGTGTTCAAATGAATATGATATAATTACCAAAACAGCATGATATCCAAGAGCCATTAATTCTTTAATTTTTACTTGAAAATGACCAGTAGGTTTATCTGATCCATATATTATGCCATTCCTACCAGCAATTACTAATACTACCCAATTATTATTATCAGGTGGTTTTCGAATAAGTCCGAAGCTTTCTTTGGAAAATGCATCTTTTACCTTAACTGGATTATCTTTAATATCATTGCAAATTATGATATCTGAAAAAAAAAACAATAATATTAAGTTTAAAATAGTACCTATTTATATCTACATAGACTACTATAAGGAAACAGGGTTAGAAGTTAGAAAGGGTAAATATTGTTAACTAACCCCCTCTTTGGTGATGACATAAGATATGATCACCAATTACATAGCCATCACCTCCACGACAATCTTCAAGGACTTTCATCACATCTAACATCATTCTTTCAGTAATATTGTACTGTTTAGCATAATTTAGTGTGGGGACATAATCTGTATATTTCTTTGCTAAAATTTTTATTGCTTTCTCACTAAGACAATTAAATCCATCTAAATTACAAAATATGTCAGCAGTATTATTAATTGCTAGAATCTCTTTTCCATAATGGTATACTTGATCCCCATAAGTCTTTTCTAAAAATTCAGAATCAAAAACTTTCTTTATCAAATCTGTAGGATATATTCCTGAGATGCCCAAATAAGATATACAACATGAAAATGATCTTCCATGGAGTAGAATCTCCTCTTCTCTTTCAGGTTTTCTTAGCTCCTCCACTACCTTTGAGAAAAAACATTCTTCTGTCTGTGGTATTAAGTTGAATGTACTATAAGTTAATACCATCCTTTCTAAATCTTTTATTCTAGTTTTAGATATATTTTTCATAACATTATCAGCAATTTTATTTAAACAATCCTCATGTAATGTCAGTGTGGATGTTCCTAACAATGCCAAGTGGACATTGCACATGATAGATAATCTTGAAACTTCATGTTGTAATTTATCTAATAATTGGTATATACTATCATCTACAGTTATTTTCACAGAGTACCTTATCACTTTCAATAATGCAGCTAAAGAAACTTCATGGATGACCTTAGAATTATTTTTCATTACATTCATTATTTGTGATACAAGCAACATACTCCTAATCGGAGTTTTGCTTTTAAAGAAACCCATAGAAATTATAGCCAAATCATCTATAGAGAACTTTGAGAAATTGTTGATTAAATGCAGTTCTAAATTATGCATATCAAATGGTTGTTTTCTCAATACTCCAATAAAAAACAATGTTTGAACAGTCTGGCCAGGGGTTAATTGTTTAGCTTTAGACGAAAGCTTTTGTAAAGTTTTGATGGAAAAGTCACTCACTCTTGTCACATTTAATAAATAAAATAAAGCAGTAAAAGATAACATTTGATCATATGACCAATTTCTAAGACGGTTAAGACATTCATCATCTAATGCCGTCCAAACTTCAATATAGTTTCGTAATCTAATGGTTGAGGGATTAGGCCATTTATTTAATGCATAAAATAAGGATTCTAGCTCATTATCACTAGCAAGTTTAATATTATCTGTAAGGCTATCTATATAATTGTCAAACCTAGTATCTGATATACATAGATTATTTTTACTGCAATATTCTCCTAATTGAGGGAATACTCTGTATAATTCCTGTGGAGACTTTCTTGACCAATTTTCTCTAATTATTACTTCAAACCTTTCGTTAGATAATGGAGAGATTTCTATTTCTGGATTCAGATTAATTGTATATCCTTTGTTTAATAATATACTATAAGCATATGTATTTTCGTGTTCTCTAGTCATTTTAATATGCAAATGTTGAGAGTTGTGAAAATATCTATATTTTTGAGGTGTCGATATGAATCCAAATAGTTTAAACTGGTTACAAATCCGTGGATAAATTAGGCATTGTACTCTTTTCACTACGGTAAACATTTCTAATATTATTAATGTAAGTACGTTATATTTATAAGTTACTCTTTACTCTTACTTAGAATATAGTGTTTATAAGTTAACTTTTCTCGTAAACTGTAAACATATTCACAATAAAAAATGTTGAATATAAACTTTTCCCAAAATTTGTATTTCTATCCTTGTTTTAGTTACCAATTACAGTATCTAATTATATTTTATAATTTATACCATTATCCCACAGCATAACTCACATTGTGTTTTCAATTAAGGTCTTTCAATGACGTTAATGACAGCCATTGAGAAGTGACAACATGCGGTTTAGGGATGCCGATTTGAATTCAATTAATGGGGAAAACGATGTGTGAGAATAAAATAAAATTTATTTACCAAGCGATATCGATTCTGTCTAGTAAAAATAACCTTTGTTTCTACAAGCAAGGTTCATTTTCTTTATTGCTATAAGAACCATAAATTTTTTAACAATTAATAATGGACCTAAAAATTAAAGGTATGAATTAACTATAATAATTACACTTAAAAAAGTTTAGTTACCTTTGCCTGTTTGTGAGATTATAATATTAATGTTACACTACTAATGTTCTAAAAATGTCTTGCTTGGTAAGAAGAAGACACAGTTTGCAATCCATATAAGTTTACTACATCAGAAGTATTTCAAGCGTGCTGCCCTAGTATCTTCACTTCACTTTGATTTGTTTGTAACAAGGACAGTTAAATACGAGTACACTGGGTCCGGTAGTAACATGTTTGTTTTCATAGCTCACAATTTAACTTTATGATCTACACTTATAATAAAAGGCTAGAGAGAAGAAATCTGTACATTGAAGATATTTCTGAAAAAATATCACGAGGGAGTTCAAAAACGACAACATAACACGTTTCGATGAATTATTTTTTTTTTTTGTCTGTCTGTCTGTTTATTAATTTGTTCGCGAACCATCCAAAAACTACTGAACCGAATTGGATGAAGTTTGGTACGATTGTAGTAACATCTAGAATACATATGTACATTTATATAATGCGTAAATATGTGTTTGATTAATAGTATTATAAATGAATAGTGAAATGAGCAGAATTAAAACTTAAATTAAATCATCATCACTTATGCACATTTAATTTAAAAATGTATTTCTGAGGATTATTAATAGGTAACGCTATATTTATTTTTTTAATAATTTGGACGGTTTTGAAACACTATAATGACATAGATGATCTAGACTAAAAAAAAAAAATATCTGTCTGTCTGTTTATTTATTTGTTCAAAAACTACTCAACCGACTTCTATAAAATTTGGTACGATCGTTTTTTAAACTATATAGTAAAATCTATGTATTTATATAATGTATGAATAGCGTGTATATATAATAGATTCAGAAAAAAAAACCATAATAATGAAGGGTATGCATAATAACATGTATATTAATATTAGAAAGATATAAAGATTGTGAGTTTGGATGTTCGGGGTATACCCCGAGATTATAATCTCCGGTTACTACTGATCAGATTTTGAAATTTTTTCACTGTTAGAAATATATATTTATTATATAAATATAAAGGTATGTATATTAGATTACTTTTTATTCTAGTAAATTTTATTTTAAATAATTAATAAAAAAAAAATTAATTGAAGTTGGCAAAAATTTAAAATATGGCGTACGCTGCCTAAACGGTTTGATATATGCCCTGAGTTGATTCGGGTGTTTAGGCCTGGGTCACCCTCGCCCAGTCTGCCTTTCGGGGGTAAAACAGGACGTTGTTTGTAGGGGTGAGATGGCAGGTGACACTCCTCACCATATGGGTAGTATGCTGTGCTTGCTGTAAATAAGGCCTGTTAGGGTAAGAATGGCAGGGTGCACAGTTTCGACGGAGTCTGGACTCTACCGTATTACCAAACCAAGTGGGGATGGGCCGGGTCCTAGACCTTTCTAGACAAAATAAATCTTATATTTGATTTCAATGATTCAATATTTTTTATATATTCTACTAGTAACATTATTTATCTCTTGTTGTAACCGAAACGACTGAAACGATAAGTGACATCATAAAACAGAAAACGTCACTTCCGCATGGAAGAATGTTCTTTCAAATGAATGAATGAATAGTATTTATCGTATAATTTGGAACAAATGAATGATTTAAATAATCTTTTTAGAAAAAAGTTTCGTCTTATTTTGAGTTTTTTTAGTAACTAGTATTCTTATAGTTGTGAAAATTAAGTACTAACCATCAAATTAATGATTTGAGGATAAAAACGGTTTCAATTTTTTTAAATGGCTAATTAAAGCTATCAATAACAATTGAACAAAACAACTCCTGACAAACACAGGAGAAAAGGATACCAAATTATTTAAGCGATGATAGCGCAGTGGGTAGTGGGGCTGTATTCCGTGTCAATCGACGCGGGTTCGATCACACTTACCCAACTCTAAAATTGGCCTGAGCTTTCGGTGAAGGAAAACATCATGAGGAAACCATAGCAAGGTGGTAGGTCATTTTCAAATGATGCCCGCCTGTGTAGCTACCACCCTAAGTTTAAAAACCTGTCACCAAATACCAATAGGTGTATTTTAGGAGCATCACTAGTACCAGACTTAGTGTGTTTACTATCCAGGAACATATCGTCAATCGCCACTTAACATCAAGTGAGATTGTAGTCAAAGAACTGAGCCTATGCCATCTAAAAAAAAATTACTGATGTACTTAGTTTCCATCGTTTACTGAGACTGTTTACCATTGATAATTATAGATATTTCTCTACTTTTCTTGGGTTTAGGTGCTTTCTTAAATGTAAATAACTTTATGGTGAAATATAGATTAACTACATCAATATGATTACTGGATGGAATGGAATACGTTCATAATATTCAATGTACACTTGAAATGAAAAAATAATATTAAATGTACCATAATACTTTGAAAAATAATATTTATAGCCCATTTTATATATTTTTTGAAGTTATACTTCTTTTGTCACGTTAGGAAAAAATGATGAGAATACATTTTTTCAATGAGCGCGCAACCGTCACGTAAAAACGACATCCTGAAGTTAGCAAGTCAACATACGATGCGCACACACATCGTCATCCTGGAATTAGCTGTCAATGTTTTAGTTTTTTCTGTTATTACGTCAAAGAAGTATAACTTCTTACGTGCGTACAAAGTATACACACACACTCTTTTTTCTATTCTTTTATGTATTTTTTGAGGAATCAATCTTTTAGAACTTAATTTTTATTTAAATCGATCATCTAGCTTTAACTCGAATTGATCATTTTCGGAAAGTATGACATCCCTAGGTTTTTGATTAATACGTGACGTCACGAAATATAGCAGTACGGGGCAAGCTTTTTCGGGCGGGAATTTATAATTTAAAATTAAAATGACTTATTAGAACACTTAATAAAGTAATTGAAAAAATTAAATAAACAACTAGTTGCATATTATCATGGAAGGATCAAAATAAGACAAAATAATAATAATGGTGAAATACCCTATTATCTAGAAGAATCGAGATTTTTGAACAATCGTTTTTTTTCCCATCAAATTTTATTCCTTAAGTTAGTTCCAATACTTCTAAATAAATAAATTTTGTACATCTATAAATAATAATCAATAATGAGTTCGTACAATCGATGAACGTTATATCAGATGTATACAAAGATATCAATCACATTGAACCCAGTGTTCAGATTGATCCCAGCATCCAAAATATTGTGGTTTTAAGTACAACACTTTAATGTCTTCGGTCGGTCCCAGCCCTGGTTCTGGTATCGGACGATTGTTATCTTCATGTTCCCTTATTGAGCCTAAATATAAGTACTTATCAATCCATTGTAAATGTTGCACCTGTGATAACAAATAAGCGAAAGGACAAACCGTTTTATTTTAAATGTAAATACACGGGGTTAATTCTATAAATGTGCCCAATAGTTTTTATTATCACGCAATTAAGGTACTCACTAGTCTTTTACTATATGATTCCATTCATCCATTCAACCGAAAGACGGCCACTGCTGGACATAGGTCTCCCCCAAAGATCTCCATGACAAACGGTCTTGCGCCACCCGCATCCAGCAGACTTTCGCTACCATCACCAGGTCGACAGTCCATCATACGAGAACCCGTTGGCTCCATCGGGCATCGGGTCTACGAGCAATGTGCCTAGCATAGCCCTCTTTGGGTAACTTAGAGCTTTCTAATTAGGCCTATTGTAGGCGACCACGTCCCAGTGCCATAAGTCATCACTGACAACACACACTGGTCGAAGACTTTTGTGTTGAGACACTGCGGTATCTCGGACGAGAATATTCTGCGTAGTGTATACAAAGGACCTATAAGTCTTTTTTCTACCAGTTTAAGAATTCTACATGAGCCTTTATTCTTTTAACAATTGTATTTGAAACGTTTTCAATATGGAATTTATATTTTTGTTTATGGGTCATTCCACCAAATAAGAACATTTTTACGGGGCGACCCTCGCAGATTATGTTTAAAATTTATGGAGGTGTTCTCTATCATAAGACAAAAATTCCCTGAGAGTTTTAGCTCTTAATACGCAGCGGTCTAGAAGTTATGATTTTTTGAAATTTTGGAAAAAACATTTTTTCAACTTTTTCGTCAATTTTTCTGATATGAAAAACATTTTTAAACAAAATTGACAAACATTGTATTTTGTAGGAAAAATTCTCAGCTTTTGAATGAAAATATTTTTTTTCATAAATTCATCAGAAGACCCTTAAAAATCGAATTAAAGTGGAAGAATTGATTTTTTTTTCGGTGTGCAGCCCAAAATTCTTCAAATGTGAATTTTTTTCTGAAAGCTGAGAGTTTTTTACACATAATATAGCGTTTTGCCGATATGCATATTTTTTGTTTCGTCACAATTAAATTAAATGTTAGATTCACTATGCAGTAATATAATTCAGAATAGTAATATAATTTTTTCTTTAATATTAAAATTATAGTACTCAGAAATTTACACACTTTTGTGCCTTTAAAAGATGTAATTGGTTATGCTTTCATTAAAACTGTGTCCACATCTTAAAAAAGTTCAAAAATAAAAGTATTTTATTTTAAGTATAAAAATAAAATGAATTTGCGTTTTTTTCATTCAAAAGCTGAGAATTTTTCCTACAAAATACGATGTTTGTCAATTTTGTTTAAAAATGTTTTTCATATCAGATAAATTGACGAAAAAGTTGAAAAAATGTTTTTTCCCAAAATTTCAAAAAATCATAACTTCAAGACCGCTGCGTATTAAAACTCTCAGGGATTTTTTGTCTTATGATAAAGAACACCTCCATAAATTTTAAACATAATCCGCGAGGGTCGCCCCGTAAAAATGTTCTTATTTGGTGGAATGACCCCTGATATACTTAAAAACTCCAAACATTTGTATTAACATTTTCAAAATTCAATACTAAACTACATAATGTATCTATGTAATGTATTTTATGTCTTTGTGTTTTATATATATCCTGCCAACCGCTCGCGCTTCATTTTAGTATAGTAATTCAATATATATTTATTTTCGAATTACCTATAGGCTACATTTATATTCTTAGGACAGCCGTGGCAAAGATTGATCGATTAGTTATATAATTTAAATCGGAGTAGTTGTTTCACAAAACTTACATTATTTTGTTTTATTATATTCGTTAATCTTTTCTCTTCGTTCTGAACATTATTGTTTCCCGAGTTCGTAAATGGCCAAGTTTTCCTTTCGCTGCTCAGTTCCAACACATAAAGGGACCATAATTGCCAATACATCTTTAAAAAAAAAACCAATTAACGTAGAATTAAAATCCGTTTTTGACTACTTAAAAAAGATAAGAGAAATGTCATACTACACTCCCAGATCTAAACGGGGTTGTAAAACTGTCGCAATTTCGCGAGCTCCCCGGTTATTGTGCGAGATTAAAGATACAGTAAGGAGAATTTGTCTCGGATAAAAAAAGGTTATAAAACCATCACGAATAACATTAATTTGAAATTGCTGAATTTGATTTTAATGTTATTGATACTGCTCATTTTGATGTTAATGACTTTGATGTCGTTGAATTTAAAATTGATGATTTTGATTTGAGCCAGAGGGAGGTATAGTAAATAACAAAGACAAAAATGTAAATTAAATATCATTTTGGGTAATTAAGTAACAATGATGATTATCATAAATTATAAAAATATCTACAAAAAAAAGAATAAGGTAGATCGGGTTAGTGATTCTCGAGTGATAAACCAACTAACGTACAGACCTACTCAGATAGTGTCCTTCATATATAGTAAGGAACAGAAATCAAAATCAAATTGGCCAACTTGTTTCGATGGAAAAAGGTGAATTTTCCACCAATTATTTCAGTTATTATGTCATGAAAATAATTTAATTTTTGTAACTACCTATATATGCCAATATATATACTTCATTAAATTTACCATTATACCAAATAGCTAACTAGCTGTGTGCCCACAGCTGCGCCCGCGTTTTATATGTTCAAATTGTATTTTTGGT
The DNA here is from genome assembly GCA_014132275.2 of Samia ricini. Lineage (NCBI taxonomy): Eukaryota > Metazoa > Arthropoda > Insecta > Lepidoptera > Saturniidae > Samia > Samia ricini. The sequence goes on along the minus strand of AP028159.1, from coordinate 22,723,084 downwards.
TTAGGTATCGTATATTCATATGTAATTAGTAAAAAAATATTATTTTAACATCACAAACATTGGCAATTTTTTTTTTAACTCCCATAGTAAAAACTTACGAGTTCCACCTGATCTATCCTAAGTTCAGTTACAAATGTCTTTATAGTTTTACAGAAAATATTATCTGTATAAATAAATAACGTTTGCAATAAAATGTGATTATAAATAATTATAAAATATTTTCTTTATTACCTTTCTTTTATTATTTATATTCAGTTCAAAATATTTCGTAGGTAAATTATTGTGAAAAGAAATTTTAAATGATTGCCTGTTGGTTTTCTTAAATATGTTCATTTTCAAATTCTCCAAAGGGTAAAATGATAGTAGTTTTAATATTTTATCGTCATTTAAGTAAGGTTTTTTGTTTGAACAGTTAAGTGCATTCATTGGGACCATGATGATTAGGTTCGGAGTGAGGGCTGAAATGATAAGATTTGTTAAAATAGAATGCAGGTAATTGCTGTCCATTCAAACATTGCTGACAAAAAAAAAGTAATTTTCAAATCAAAATACTGACACCAACTTAGATTCGTTAAATAAAGTAAAAATGATTAAAATAGTAATCCGAGTAAAATAGATTATTTAATGTATCGGGTACCCGTTAAAATAAGACAATAGGAAAACAATGGAAAGCTGGCGTAAACATCAGGTAAGTGCTCAAGGGGTTAAAGAATTATTAGTCTGTTATAAAAAAAACTAAATATTTTTTTATTGTAATCGATATAATTATGTTGCTCTGTGTAGAGCATTTCTCCGTTATAAATTTAGCTAACAAGCTTCTGTAAATCTTAATTTTTACTTATATATAATTCATACCTTAATGAATGATTTTCCAACACTGGACAACATAAGCAAAATAATTCAAAATTTCGAACTTTCAGGGATTTTTAGGGGTAATAGACGTAATAGTAATGGGTTAAACTAAAACGAGATTATTCAGATTAAAATTGTAAGTATGTAGGTTATCAAATATGTACTAAAAGATTATTTCGTACATGCTGACTTGGAGCTAGAGCTCGATCCGATTGAATCTTTACTGGGTGACAAGACCACATCATTTTTCTATTGTTATATATATTACTACAACCAGTTTTGCGATTAGGTTTAACAAGGCCGAAATATTATTATAGACAACTTCTTATTACTAGTAACATGAACTTACCAAGTTGGACTAATCGAAGGACAAACCTACCACTTCTTGTTGTTTCTTTAAATAAGCTTTCAATGAGAACTTTATCCTGAAACTTGGCAACACAAAGCATTCCTCTTATTGTAACGTATGACATAATATGGATTATAATTTCCTTTTAAATGAATTATGTTTCAAATAATCATATTGCTAAACATAAATATTTTTGGACGCGTAATTTTGTTAATTTACACTATTTAGGTCTTTAACACTGTTAATAAACATAAAAGCGGATTTATAAAAAATCCTGTAATACCTATTTTGAGACAGATGTTAGCTGTCATATAAAAATAGGTCTAAATAATTATGGACTATGCATTAGTACAGATTATTTCAATAATTTTACAAAATATAGTTTTTTTAACCAAAATATTTAGGTGGCAATCATGTGTTAGTGTGTCAGTATATGTATTACTTTATGTGTTAGGTGAATACTTGACAGACTAAAAGACAGAAGTAATCATTTGTCACATGTAATGTATAATAAACATTATTTTTATTAGTAACTAGCTGTAAGTCCGCGACTGCACCCGCGTTTTATATGTTCTTCACTGCGTTATTTTTTTTTATACGGAAGCTTATTTTCCTAAAAAAAATTATTACTAAGATAAAGTAAATATATTTCTTTTAAATTATAGCACTTCCAGTAAAACTGCATTGAATCGGATTTCATTCAAATTTTTATTGGTTTTATATTTATACGCGGATTTTCTAATTTTTTTCGAAAATTAAAAGTTACCCGGAGTAACTTCAGCTATCTACCAAAAAATCCGTTCAGCCGTTCCGGAGATTATCCGGAACAAACGACAACGATTTTAAAAATTGCATTTTTGGTATAGGTATGGCGTATACATCCATATCTATTTAGTACAATTAATTCTGACATTACAAACAGACACTTCAATTTTGTTTATTAGTATGGATAGTTTTTTTTTCCGAACCTAGCTAACGCTGTTGACCGGAAGGGCCTTTACAGCTTCACCGTGACTTTGGGGGCGAGTGCTGAAGGCACTCAGCCGTAAAAGGTGACTAGCACAAGGATTACCAAAATGGTACAAACCTCGGCTTGGCCGTCACCTGAGTGTAAAACTCTCTCACGAGTAGTATAGATAGTTTATTCTTCTTTTTAATTATGCTCCATTGTTTAAAGCAGTGTGATAAATAAATTGTAATAAATTCATATACAGCCTTAGCATCTGGCACGCGATATATTCTCATTGAAAATTGAACATCATTTTGCTAGCTAGCAGTTGTAACATTTGTGAATATTTTTAACAAGCTAGATTATTATACCTTTACTAAATTTAACACTCTCAATAAACTTTTTATTATACCAGTAAAAAAATTAAACTACATTTAAAATACACACCAGCACTTTATTCTGACTTAGGCATTTGATTAAACTTATTTACAATAATTTAATTAATAATATAATAAGAATAAATTTAAAACATCGGACCAGTATAATTTGACAAAATATCAGCAAAACAAATATTTGAAATACGAAATCAAATTCGTAGTGTAGATATTATTTCATTACCTAACTTTGGTTAAAGAAAATGTTAGTACTGCTTTCTTTTTTTTTATATGTTATACGTATAATATTACATGCTTAATTTTTATAATTTCTATGATAAAATATAGTTGATTTTCGTTGTTGATTCTTTTCCCCTATCGTCCGGTATCAGCCTGCAAACACAAAAAAGAAAAATTACACAACTGTTTCCTTATTTTTAAATACTAACTATAATAAATAGTGAAAATTGTGACTTGTGAAAAAGGTAAATAAATTAAATTTAAAAATGATGTTATTAAACAACCAACACCAACAACATACATTGCACGCGTAAATGCAGACAATCAATTATTAATTAAAGGTGCTAATAAAATTGTGACAAAGAATTCATTTCATACTTTTAAACCAGTATAAAGTATAATGATCATTAATTTAATTTGCAACAATGTTATTGTTTATTATTTTATTTCTGGCTTTGGGTATTGTTATAGTAGGCGATAATGGTAAAATATTATTTCCATATCTTAGATGAAAACTTTTATCGATTTGATCATCATTTTGATTACTAATACATTTTCCAATATTGACTTGGTCCTGAAAGAGATTAAAAATGTAACATCTCATTACAGAAATATATGCAGCACTGATATTATTTTCTACTTTTTATGTTTAACGCAGTGATCATTTTTGTAACTATTAGTTGTATAGTTAAAAAAAAACATGAAATAAAACCAGATCGAGTTTCTTGCCGTCTCGATGCCTGGGTTGTTTTCCGAACCGGTGGTAGTATTTTGACATTTATAAGCGCCTTATCAGGGCCTAAATTGGATAAAATATTTTTGAATTCATATTTTAATAACGTGATGTAAATATTATAAATTATTTATGTATTAATAAATTTTAACTTACCATGGCTTCAGTCTTTTTACGTAAATTGGATCTAGACAGCGTTAAAGCTAATTCTGATTGTAGCCTATTCGTAATCGGGACATCATTTCCCGTGTCAAGTGAATCTTCTGGTTTATCTCCGTTTAGGAATTCGAGTTTCGTTGGTTCTCGTCTGCTGTTTCCATTGTGTGAATATTCACCTATTGTGACTGAGACGGGTCTCACGTGTTTCTTCATCGTTGCAGTACCATTAGGAGCTTGCACAAAATAATTTGAAGGCGGCTTCGGCGGTACCTTAACAGGATTCTTTAATTTGTACGATTCTAGTGACTCTATTTCAGCTTTCTCGTCCTTTTTACTCCTTAGCTGAATTATATTCGTTTTGTCGTAATCTGGAGTCGGAATGCGTGTCAGTGTCCCGTTTTTCCGACAATTGGGAGCTTTAAGATCGGCGATTAGTTTTGAAACAGGTTTCTGGTGATCAGTTTCTGTAGTTGTATGATTTCCATTTTGATGACCGTTATGAGTTGGCATCTGCAATTAATTGGAATTTATGAGATATTAATGTAGGTACTACATAATAATAAAAACACAGTTAGATGATGATCATAAATCAATCCGTGATAAATTAATTATTATCGGTTACTCGTATGATACCGAAATATTGAAAAACTTTTTTTTTCTGTCTCCCCAAATGTAAGTACACTTTTACGTAAGTAGAAGAGAATTAAGTTAGTTCCTTGCTATTTCTATTAAAATTATAAATTTCTGTATAGATATTATTAATGCAATGAAAACGCATTATTGTAATGTGTCTAAAAAAGATCACCGCCAGCACCACCTAGAATTATATTACGAGCATTCGACACATTGTTAGAATCGTGAATAAACCTTATATTGTTTAACAGAAGCGCCATCATCAATCAAATATAGGTAAGTATATAGTATAGGTTATTAGGTACTACTTGTAATATCGATTCAATAATTTTTCTTATTTTTAATTATTCTGTTTTATTACAAGTTGCGTAAGGTTTATAATTGCGCCTGCTGAGCAGTGGAACGTGATATGAAAGAAAACCTGTAGTAAATCTATAATTTAAATAATAAAATATTTCAAATATTATTCTTGACTATACTTTTATGTACCTACTTAATCAAATTTTAATGACGAAATTCTTACAATAAAATTTAAATTGATGTATGTTGTGTGCTATATCTTTTATTTTTTTATTTACTTATATTAGTAATGAGTACATTTAATACTCATGGTAATGTTAGTTATTATACAAAAACCAGCCACACTCTTGATCCGTTAACGTTATTAATTTACAAAGATAAAAAAGGAATGTCAGTACATTAGCTTCGTGCCTCCGTATCCGCATATTTATTACTCAAATTCGAACAAACCAATTTTCGCATAATTATATAAAGCGTAACGGAACTATAGAGTTATTATTACTGTATTAACACAATTAATGTTCTTTTAAAAATAAATTTTATATCAATATAAAAATTGAACAATATTAGGGCACAAATTATATTGATAACTACCCTTAAACCTGGCGTTTAAGCCAACTTTCCATTGTTTTCCTAGTGTCTTCCCATTGTCACATTTTTATGGATAATCGACATATTAAGCTTAAAAAATGGCCCCATTTTTTATCATCATCATTATTAATCAGAATTGCAAAGATAATTGTACTTAAAAAAACTTCTGAGCGAAAAGTTGCTGAATAGTAGGTAATTGAGTATTATTACCAACCAACGCACATCAATTAGTAGTGTAACGGCATGGAACGAAATGCTAATCAATTGTCGAAATAATTTATACTGCAATTGAAATTTCTTAAACATGGGAAATATTTTTAAAAGTTGAAACTCAGTAATCCAGACGATACGAAATTTTAATGACGACCAAAGATTTCTCACGGCCGTGTAAGTAAATTATATAGTTTATTAAAATACATGCAACTAAAGGGAACGCTGTCGTAACAAAACCAATATTTTTTTTTATGTTTTCCATAACCGAAAGGAAGAACGTATATGATATACGCAAACAAGATAAAATATAAAATATGTGTTATTAGTACCAGATCCAAATTTCATACCTATACTAATATTATAAAGAGGAAAGATTTGTATTTTTGTTTGTAACGAATAAACTTAAAAGACTAATGGACCGACTTGGATGAAATTTGATATGGAGATAGTTTGAAATCCAGGAAGTAGCTTAGGATAGTTTTTATTCCGAAAATCTTACGGGAACGAGAGTTACGCGGATAAAACCGCGGAGAGAAACTAGTGGATTATATAAAGAAAATTTAATGAATTCAAGTACAAATCAAATAAACGTTGTTAACATACATAAACTATTTTGTAGTAAAACTCTTTATATTTTATTGTATAAGAATAATATGTTTTTGTTTTTTGTCATTGTAAAAATTGTCAAAATATATATTGTATAATACAAGCATTGTGCTCCACAAAGTAAAATTATAATTCATCCATTTCTATGTATTTAATAATTTAATACACAACTATCTACATATTTGGTGCCGAAAATCGTGCAAAAAAAAATACTTCATCAACTACGTGTGCGTCGAGTAATAACCGCGCTCACGATCCTGAAGCTATTTCGTGCAAACAAGCTCGTGTGTAATGACAACGAGCCATTTCAAGATACATCACTTATTCAATCTCATCATTTCCTCAAACAAATATCTACAAGTAAGTTGCAATTAGCAAACAGCCATTTTGGATGCGCCACGTAACGGCTATTCAATACGCTACGGCTGCGCCATCTATAGTGAAAGTTGTGCGGCATCTTAAACTGAAAAAAAGGAATTAACTGAGGTGTCAAATTTCAATCATGTTAAATGACTGATATGGAAACTAATGAAATAAATAAAATGTCTACTCAAGAGACATTGAAAAAGTTGAGGGCTGCACGAGGACAGTGCAAGTCTTTTCTAACAAGACTTGAAACTTATTTAGCAGACTGCGAAATCAAAGCTGCCGACATAGATGAGCTTCGCGCCCGCGAGCGTTGCCTGCATGAACAATATAACAAGTTACAGGATATTGAACTACAAATCTTATGCCTAGACGAAGAGGACGACGAGTCGATCTCTATGGACGATCGCTATTTTCATTTATGCAGTTTGCTATCAAAATTGAAGAACAAAAGCAATAATGGTCCAGTACAATCTAATCAAAGTAAAAGTATAAATTTACCAACAATACATATAAATCCGTATGATAGACAGGATATTAGTGGTTTTCAGCCTTTTATGGACTTGTTTATGGCTATCATTGATAAAGATACTAAATTAAGCTCAATAGAAAAATTATACTATCTTCGAACATTAGTTAAGGGAGAAGCATTACAAATTATTGAGGGTTTACCAGTAAGTAATGAGTCATATGAGTCTGCTTTGCATTTATTATCCAAAAGGTATAGTAATTTGTCGTTGTTAATATCAACTCATATTGGTATTTTACTAGACATGCCATGTATTCAACGAGGAACAGCACAACAATTAAGAGAAATAACAACACGAGTAAGACAGCAGCTAGCAGCTCTTAAAAATTTAAAACAACCCATTAATGCATGGGATGCTATTTTAATATGTATTATTACACGTAAACTCGATCCTTTAACAATTCGACTGTTTCATTCTGAAAAGGATTATGCTGTTGCTATGCCGTCTTTAACAGAATTATTAGAATTTTTAGATAAGCGTGCAATTTCTCTAGAAGCTAGTCCTATGTCTATGCCTAATAGCAAACCCAAGCCTAAGAGTATATCCTTGGCAGGGGTTATAGATTCCAAGCAGTCATCTGTTTCGAAAAGGTGCGATGTTTGTAATGAACCTCATAAATTATTTAAATGTCCTAAATTTATCTTGATGTCTAATGAAAAAAGGATTGATCATATCAATAAATATAAGCATTGTGTCATATGCTTAGGTTTACATTCACAGAAGTGCCGCTATCAGTTTAGGTGCAACATTTGCAAGTCAAAATCTCATAATACTTTACTTCATTTAGAAGACAAGGTGAATAATAATAATGAAAACTCAGTGGTAAGTCTTCACTCTTATAAGGTTCCTCAGACCAAGGTTTTATTGCCAACAGTAAAGGTATTAGTGTCAGATGTAGACGGCAACAGAATTGTTGTCCGAGGATTGGTAGACTCGGGTAGTCAAATATCATTTTGCACCAAAAAATTAGCTGACAAATTGGGTCTTCAGGAATTTTATCAAGAAAAGCAAATACTCACATTAGGTGATAAGGTAAATAAAATAAATAAGGCTTTAAACATTACAATATATTCTTTAACCCAGCATTTCAAAATTAATGCAACTTGTTCAATTGTTAATGAAATTACAACTCCTTTACCTCAAAAGAGATTTGATATTTCTAATTTTATTATACCCAAAGATATAAATTTATCTGATAATGATTTTAACACTCCTGCAGAGATCAATCTTCTGCTTGGTGCAGATATATTCTTTAAAGTGATGCAAGATGGGAAAATCTCAGGAGGTCCATCTGATCCGATCATGCTCAACACAAAGTTTGGATACATCATCTCGGGTGATTCCTTTCCTTGTTGTAACGTAGTAACTAGTTTACATGCAGTAGAGAGTACTGATTTGGATCACATTGTTAAAAAATTTTGGGAAACTGAAAAGGTTCCAGAGGTCTTCTTGGAGTCATTACCTGAACATGCTCACAGTGAGAGGGTGTTTCAAGAGTCAGTAACTTTACAAAATAATCGTTTTGAGGTAATGTTGCCACTTAAAATGAGTCCAAGTGACATAAATACATCAAATTCGTTTGCTATAGCTTTGCAACGTTATTATAATTTAGAAAGGCGTTTTAATAAAGATCCTTTGTACTATAAGCTTTATAAGCAATTTATTCAAGAATATTTGAATTTACATCATGCAAAATTAATTAATATCGAAGACAAATCACCTGATGTTCAACCATTATATTTTTTGCCACATCATGCCGTTATACGCCATGATAAGCCTACAAATAAGCTACGTGTAGTGTTTGATGGTAGTGCCAAAGGTCATGATTATCCTAGTATAAATGACATACAGTGTAATGGCCCTGTAGTACAAAAACAACTGTTTGATATTTTGATTCAACTTCGTACTTTTAATTATGTTTTAATATGTGATGTTAGACATATGTATCGTCAAATAAATATACACCCACAACATAGGGTATTACAAAATATATTGTGGAGGGATAATCCAAAGCAACCACTACAGTGCTTGCAGCTTCAAACAGTAACTTATGGGCTTAAGAGTTCGGCTTTTCTAGCAACAAGATGTTTAATTAAATTAGCTAGAAGGCATGAGCATGCATTTCGTCTAGCAAGTCAAGCTATCTTGTCATCAAGCTATATTGATGACATATTGTGCGGGACGTCCAGTTATGAATCGGCAGTACAATTAAAGAATGAACTGGTTCAGTTAATGAGTCTAGGTAGTTTCCAGCTACATAAATGGTGTTCCAATAATACTGAATTGCTAGCAGACATTCCCAAGGATAAATTAGGTTTTTTTCAATGTGATCTGAACATAGATAAATCTGTAATTAAAACTTTAGGGTTAGTATATGACACTAGAGATGATGTTTTCAAAATGAATGGGAGTATTGTAATTTCTTCTGAGATACCAACAAAAAGAAGTGTTTTGAGCTCAATTAGTAGATTTTATGACCCTTTAGGATTTGCGGAGCCTATCACAATTAGAGCAAAGATTATGCTTCAACAAATTTGGCAATACAACCTAGGATGGAATACACCTTTACCTGCTGCGTTAAATAAGGTATGGTCAAATTTCCAAAATGAAATTTCACAAATGCAAGATATTATAATTCCTCGAAACTTGCATCTTTCGGAAGCAGATGATTCTGCTTTGTATGGTTATTGTGATGCTTCAATAGAGGCTTACGCCTGTTGCATTTATGTACAAGTTAAAATAGCTGGTAAATATCACGCATATCTGCTGTGCTCTAAATCTAGGGTTGCTCCTTTAAATTCTAAATTAACTATTCCAAAACTAAATTAAATGGTGCTTTACTTTTATCCAAGCTTATATTTAAAATTTCTAAAGTATTACGTAATATTAGATTAATAAACTTATTTACAGATTCTAAAATAGTTTTGGGATGGTTAAACTCTAATTTAAATAAATTACCACCCTATGTGGGCAATAGAGTGAAAGAGATCACTAACAAAACGGTTGGTATGTCATGGTGTCACACACCTGGCATATTAAACCCAGCTGATATATTAACAAGAGGTGCTAAACCCATTGATTTACACAAAAATAAGTTATGGTAGCATGGTTGATTATTTACTATGTGAAAATAACGGTAGTTTTTATACTTCAACTATTGAACTCCTAATGCATTGTAATCACATTCATAATGTCGGTCACATTATAAATAATGAGGAGGAACATTTACTTCCAATATTTACAAAATGTTCAAGTATCTATAAGATACAACGAATTGTATGTTATGTTTTAAGATTTATTGGTAGATGCAGGCGTAATGTAATGAATTCTGGGAATTTTACTGCAAAGGAATTTAAAACCGCGTTAAATATTGCAATAAAGGCTGTTCAAAATTTTCATTTCCATAAAGAGATAAAACTTTTAAAGCATGACAAGATAATTAATACAAATTTGAAATTGTTGCATCCTTTTGTTGATGGAGAAGGTCTCCTCCGTGTAGGGGGTAGATTACAGAACTCTGATCTTTCCTATGCTCAAAAGTTTCCAGTGATCCTGCCTAGCAAATGTCATCTTACTAGAATAATAATAAGAAATGAACACCTATCATTATTACATGGTGGACCAAAAATGTTATATTTTAGTTTGTCGCAAAAATACCACATTATAAATGGCATACGTGAAATAAAAAATGTTCTACATAAATGCACTGTATGCGTTAGACACAAGGCTGAAGGGTCTAAGCAGCTTATGGGCTCTCTGCCTCATGATAGAGTTACTCCTGTAAGAGCCTTTGAAAAAGTGGGTGTAGACTACTGTGGTCCTTTTGAAGTAAAACAGTCATCATTAAGACGAAGTGTTATATCAAAAGGATATGTTTCCGTGTTTGTTTGTTTTGTAACAAAGGCTCTTCACTTAGAAATGGTCTCAGACCTAACTACAGAGGCTTTCCTATCAGCATTAAAAAGATTTATATCTCGTAGGGGATTGCCTTCTATTATATATTGTGATAATGCTTCAACATTCAAGGGAGCTAATAACAAATTACGTGAGCTTTACCGTTTACATAATAATTTAGAATTTTCAAATAATATTAAAAACTTTGCTGCTGTCAAAGGCATACAATTTAAGTTTATACCAGCATACAGTCCAAATCATGGTGGACTCTGGGAGTCTGCTGTGAAATCAACCAAATTTCATTTAAAAAGAGTTATTGGTGCTAAAAAATTTACTTATGAACAATATCATACAGTTTTATGTCAGATTGAGGCTATTCTAAATTCACGGCCACTGGTGTCTTTATCTCAAAATACTTCTGACTATTGCTATTTAATTCCAGGCCATTTTCTCATTGGTTGTGCTCCAACTTGTTATCCAGAGCAAGACATGACACAGATTCCTGATAGCAGGCTTCGCCTTTGGAGATCATGTGAACAGATACGGCAACATTTTTGGAGAGCATGGTCAAATGAATATTTATCAATGCTTAATAAAAGGACTAAATGGTGTAAAGAATATCCGAACCTTAAAGAAAATATGCTGGTGTTGCTGCGTAATCCTAATGTGCCACCTCTTGAATGGCCCATAGGTAGAATTTCAAAAGTTTTTCAAGGTTTAGATCAAAGGGTTAGAATAATAGAGGTAAAAACAGCTGATGGAAAGTTGCATACTAGAGCTGTATCTCAAGTTGTGGTTCTGCCTACTGATTAGTTCTATTAAATAATGCTATAACTACCTATTAGGGTCATTTGGCCGGCCCAACTTATGTTAACATACATAAACTATTTTGTAGTAAAACTCTTTATATTTTATTGTATAAGAATAATATGTTTTTGTTTTTTGTCATTGTAAAAATTGTCAAAATATATATTGTATAATACAAGCATTGTGCTCCACAAAGTAAAATTATAATTCATCCATTTCTATGTATTTAATAATTTAATACACAACTATCAACAACGTTAGTAAATAAAAAAGAACAAAAGTGCTTTAGCGATGCTGCCTGAAGTATGTTTCTTAGATACGCAAAGACTAAATGTAATAATTTATTATATTATTATTATACTGTGATAATAAGTACTAAATTAAGTAGGTTCATAGTTACAAAATGTTTACAAAACAAACCAGTAATGCATAGAGAAAATTCAAAATTAAATCCATGTAAGTATGAAGTCGACAGGACGATCAATACCCAAATAAATGTCCAGTTTTTTTTATTACTGTGTCAAGTCACACAAGGGTAAATTACATCGTAATATTTTTCCTCTTAACAACAAATATAAGTATACCGAATACAGAACAACAAGATCCATTATAGTTTTCAAGTTACATTTATCAAAACCACGGGCAGTTTTGTGGCAATTGTTGCACAGTCTGTTTAGTAAATATCGAACCAAGGTTTGTAATAAGTATCCGTAAAGTTTGAAAATAAGCTACAGATGAAATATATATAATATTTCATAATATCTTCTGCCATAATCGTATATCAGGTAATTGTAAAGTTTTAAATTCAAGGAAACTCTTAATTTTATTTGCCATTTGTATAAGTGAATGTTTACATTACCGGTGGTGGAGGAGGCGGATTGTCTGTAGCTTCTCGTTTCTGCTGCAGATGATCTTTCACTGTTATGTTATTTGATTGAGCGTGATCCAACTTCTTCACTGGTAAGGTTTGCTTACGATCCTGGTTGTAAAAAAAAATATTTTCCATTATGATGTTACAAAAACTTAATTTACAATTTATTACCTACTATAGTATATATATATTTTATAAAATAAAACGAGGTTTTGCAAAATGGAGGTTGAATTACAATTCTTATCATAACAAATTTACCTAAAGGTTTTTACTAATTAGATGTGGAACATGGAATATATCGCTTGTTCTAGCTACTCAATTATTTAGTAGCACAGAAGTTACAAGTAAAATTTCCGTTAGAAAGTGCCAATTTGAGAATGTTTTATATGGCCTAACCTGCGCTTTGGAAATTGTCAGTTACAGGTCCGTGTGGCCTAGGTCTAAAGCGGCAAAATTTAAACTAATTGAACGTATGTAGTAAAACAAAAGGGGGCAGTATTAACTAATTCTAGCAGTTGCATATTCTTGCTCATATGAACAAAATTAGGTACGTAAATAACATACCAGAAACCTATAGATGTATTGTGGCAGCATCGTTTGAAAGCAGGTTCCTACAGAATTAGCATGCTTACCATCTTCAGTCATCCTATCAATTAACATCAGGTTAGATTGTAATTAAATATTAAATAAAGGCATGTCCACATATTGAATCTTGACCTATTTAAATATATTTATATTGAAAGAAAGATTAATTTATAGTAATGGAGCATAGAAACAAAAGACACATGGCACGGAAATATCGTGATCTTTGCATTTTTGCCAATGTTTCGTATGAAATCAGTGAATTCCAACTATAAGATGTACGTGTAAAATGTCATATCTCAATTGTCCCATATTTTAAAGGTAATTTTGTTATGTATCTGCATTTTTTTAAATTCAAACTGACTACGATATTCATATATAAGATAGTTTCACCAGACTTCTTTTTACTAGTTATTTTAAATTGGATCTTCTATCTATAAGAATATGTCAGTTCAATCATCACGTAAACTAAATTACAATTTAAAACATTAACTAACTTAAAGAATGCACAGCAATCGGCTGCTGGATTTTGTCAGTTTCAAATGTTTATTTTACACATATTACTCTATCATTATGTTTCTTAAACTTTTTACTGCATTTAAATAATAATAGTAATAATAAATAGATATATCTATATCTAGTTATAAACTAGACCTTAAACAACATCACTTATTTTAATGTACATACATTTGAAGGTCAAATATCGTTTATATATATAACTTAAGTATATAATTATGTCCGTCTAACAAATGCTTGAGTGAGTATAAAAGAATAATATTGTGAATGACGTAACTAACGACTAAGATCATTATAAATAATTAGTCAAGATAGATTAACTAGAAATTATCGTTTTTTTGGCCTCATTTTTGAAAGGCTCTCATTATGAAATTGGTGTAGCAATTATTGAGACTATTACAATAAGAAATAACATTCGGCAATAATTTCCTATTATAGTCGACCTAGCCACCTAGGTTATACTACAATTTATACCAAGTACCTCTCATTTACTGGATAACTGTGTCGATAAAATATTTATAAATAATGCTTAATTTATATTTTATGAAATATGTAAAAAATAAAACACTAAGTTTTTTATGCATGATTTTCTTTTATTTTAAACTAACATTCGTTATTTGTACATAGTTTGAAATTAACTTGTCATCATCATCATCGTCCTGCTCCTAATTTGTTATTTGGAGTCGGCGCAGTATGTCTTCTTCTATCCATCGCTATCAACCATCATGTCTTCATTCACCCCTTTTGTCTTCATATCTTCCTTCACACACTCCATCCATCTTTTCTTTGGGGGTCCCCCTCCCATCCATCCCTCGACTTTCATAATCATCATTTTCTTCGTTAAATGCGTTTCGACTCATTATAAAACATGTTCATACGATGACAAACGATTCCCTTTCATTTTTTCTATCACTGGAGCCATTTTTATCGTTTCAATTAAGTACTAAACTTTTAATTACCCACATAGAACAAATTTTAAAGAAATTCTTAGTCATAGTTTACATAGTATATATAATAAAGGCAAATGTATTGTAAAGTATAAAACACACAGCTTCATACGTCAAAACGACGTAACAACAAAATAATGTTTATATTCTTTCTTATTGACATTGAACTTTGGATAGTTGTCATTGAAGGAAGTAGAATCACGCAGAAATAACGCAAAAAAGTATGAATACTTGTATTATAATATTAATAATTTTAATGATGCTACATCTCAGGGTATATAATAACTTGAAGTATGAATGTAAATAATATAAAAGTTATATTATTGTAATTGTATTATCGCTAATACGGTAATATACCTGTGGTATTCAATTTGTTAATCAGATTCCGAGGAAATCCTTTTATGGATGACTCAGACTTGTTTATATTTAGGTATTGTGATTAATTTTCCTTTAAGGATATTTGAAATCGTATGAAATAAATGTGTAATGGGTTAAAATCTTTCTTGCGGAAAGATTTTGTTATTAGGGATAACCCTTTTATCGTCGTCCACACACTGATTCACTTCATTTTATACATTACTAGATCTGTATCCACGGCCCTGCCCGCGTTTCATATATTCTTCACTATGTAATATAGTTTTCTAATTCCCATTGGAAAATAATGTTTTGATAATCCTGTCCAAACAATCGTATTTTACTCACAATTTCATGAGTTCACACGGAACCCTAACTATTTTCGAAAAATAAAAGTAGCCTAAGTTGCGCAGAGTAACTTCAACTATATGCTAAAACAAAGTCCCGTAAAAATCGATCCCCCCGTTCCGGAGAACACCCAGAATAAACAGGCAGACAGATCGACAGACAGACGGATAAAAATTTTAAAAATTGTGTTTTTGGTATATACATATATATAGATTTATATTTAGTAAAAAGTTGTTATTTTGATGTTACAAATAGACACTTTACTAGCGTAGATAGATTAGGTTATAAATTTAGCTTGTTAACATCTCATAAATATAGGTTATAAAATACTTTTAGAGAATGTTGTTATATTTATGATATCTATCAAGTTGTGCAAATTCAAACTGTACAAATAATAATCACAACCTCTGGGTAATAAATGACAAATGATGTGTCCATGACTGCATTTGTTTATATAATGTACGTTAAAGAGAAATAGTAAATATACGTTATGAATAATCAAAAGGTAATATTATATCAATATAGATGGTGTTATTTTGAGTGTACTTATGATTAGTGAAATTAAATATCTAGTAAATACCGTAGTTAGATCCTAATATTAATTATGTGTCTAAATTATTACTATTTTCAAGGATTTGTTTAAATTTAAGACAATACTTAATTTGAAAAAAAAAACCCATAATCAGTCAACATACTAATGAAGATAATTTAATTGGCGAAGTAACTTATTCACGTACTATAGTAATTTATTTAAGAAAAGAACAGAAGTTGGAAAGTGGTCGAAATTTTTAATTCATTACACGTCAAGATTAAGTTACTGTTTTAAAATTAACTTTACCGTAAATAATATAGCATTACAATAATATAAATACATTTACTTATTAGGTGTACATAATTAGTCATCTATTTGGTACTTATTATTCCATTAGTTCATATTTTATAATTTTAAAAATTAAACATTCGTTTTATACTTTATTTAATAATGAATTCATTTTTGATTATTAAAATCAATTTCAGTAAATGTTATAAATGAAAACCAATGTTTATATTGGATATTAGAAATAAGTATTAACCATTAATTCACAATATTATGTGGGTAGAGAAAAATTGCATGCGTCATAACTTTGATATTTAGAATTGTACATTACGGTATCAGGATAAACGTTGATAAAATGATAAAAGAGCTTCAAGAGGCGCGTCCACAGATACAGTACCTACAACTAATACGTATAAACAACCATTATTAATAACACAATATAATAGTTATAAGGTACATTCAGAGCCGTCTTTACCTATAGTGCAAGATGTGCAGCGCACACGGGCGCAGGATTTTAGTGGGCGTCGAGCGACCCGAGTGACATTTTTTTTTCTAACCTAGCTAATGCTGTTGACCGGAAGGGCCTTTACAGTTTCACCGAACTTTGTGGGTGAGTGCTGAAGGCACTCACCTGCAAAAAGTAACTAGCACAAGGATTACCAAAGTGGTACGAACCTCGGCTTGGCCCGTTACCTGGGTGTGTAAAATGGCGCGGAATTTTGATCCTAGCTAATCCCTACATTTTTATTTAATGTATTAAAAAAAATTGTTCCTTTCAGGAACTATGTACCTGCGTGTGATGCTCAGTACATGGTCATTGTCACTATAACGCGCTCGCGGCGACGTCAAGAGCCTCCCCAGTTGGGGAACGAGACGCGTCTTGGGTCGCTGTCGGTGGGGAACCCGGAGTGTGGGCAAAAGCAAAATTTGTCGCCTGTCCCACGTGGCGTGAACGGCAGTTTCGCGGGCGTGGACGCTGGCACGCATAGTTCCTCGGTTGATGGGGAAAAATCCAATTTGCGACAGTGATTTTATTTTGGGGGTTGGTAAGGACGTTTTGCGGCCTCCGAAACGATTTCAGAGCTAAAGGATCGACAGAGTACGTTACGGCTTTGGCTATGAGTGGGTTCGAATGTGTCTCTGCGCGATCAAAGAAGGCGCGACACTGTGACTTGATTACGGAATGTATGGTAGGTTCAGAACTTTGTGTAAGCCCACATTTCTTAGAAACCCTCTGGCACCTACGGCTTTCCTTGCGAAGCGATTCTGAATCACTTGCAAGGAAGACAAGTCTCTATGGGGAATAGCAGGGCCGCAATACGTCATGATAGGTCTGACTACCATTTTATACAGAGTAACTTTATGACGGAGGGCCATTTTACTCCTGGAGTTTTATAGGGGGAAAAGACGCCCTAGCACCATGACGGTCTGGTACTTGACCTTCTTCATGTGAGGTTTGAAGGTCATTTGGACGTCTAGTAAGACACCGAGATACTTGACTTCGGTAGACCAGAGGATCTACTCTTAGATATTTAATGGGAAAAGGAAGAGTATTGTTTTCTTCGGAGAATATGATCGCGATGCTCTTTCCCAGGTTTATCGCTATGCGGGTAGATCTGCTATGTAGAGGTTGAAGAGGACAGGCGCCAGAATGGAGCCCTAGGGAACTCCTGTGCAGATCGGATGGGCTGAAGAGAGAGCAGACTCTACTCATAAGCGGAAACTACGATTTGAAATGCAATCGCGTACAATGTGGACTAACGTGTGGGGAATACCTAACTCTACTAGTTTGAATACAAGGCCGGCATGCCAGACCTTGTCGAATGCCTTGGCAACGTCAAAGAAGACAGCGAACGTGTGCCAGGGTGTTTCTGGGGTTCGATGACAATTTGACAGGATGTGCTCCTTAGCAAGAACTACTGTTAAGTAGTAAGAGACATTAACCAATACAAACCAATATGTTATTTTTAAATAAATTTCTCTGAATTAAAATATGTTACTCTAATGTTAAATCGATTAGGATGGAAATCATGTTAATAAAGTCAATAAAAAACACAATATAATAAATTTATATTGCAGTCGGATTATGCACAAATATAAATAATTGTTTTCCTTTTTATTGTCTATAATAAAAGTGTTAATTTTTATTCTAATTCTTCTCTAGTTCTATAATAAAAGTGTTATTAAATATTGTTATTTTTTAAATACAAATTTCGGACGGCTTATAATCGGAGCTTGAGTGTTATCAATCGCAAACATTAGTTAATATCAATTGATAACTTTATTCATACAAGTAGATAGCCATGAGTTATTTTTCGATGGTCAATATCCGTAATTTGCTAATGCATTGTCTATGAGTAGAAATATTCGCTTTTATAGTATAATAAGTTTATTATAAATTAACTCTCAACAATTTCTTAAATGAGGTAATTCTAAGTAAGTTACGTAGAACCTAGTTGAATTACACTTTCGTGCTTAAGGTAAATCATATTAATACATACATACGTAAACTTAACTCATACAAACACAACTAACTTCATAGCACTGGATGATGACCAACGGCTTGGTTTTTTTGTTAGCCTTATTAGACATAGTAGATGGTTATTCGCTACCGGCACTAGATAAAATTTATAACACATTAACGGCACAGCACTACACTTTTCAATGTTTAAACGCACTAATGTTATTAATATGTGGAATAAGTGTATTGAGATAAACACCTATTGACAAATTGTAAGGAGCGTCAAGGTCATCGATAAGTTTTCTTGAAGTGTGAAAAATCGTGGCGATAACTCAGTGAGGTGATACGGCATACGATCGCCGGAGTGCAACGAAAGCGAACAACTGAGCGAATCAAACGTATGGCGCACGGCGCCGCTCGATTGTTGTTTATTCACTGCCGTTATCAGTGCAAAACAAAATGTAGCGAAATCACAGCGCTTATTCATTTATACACCGGTGTAATAAATAAAAAAAGAAATAAAATCGATTGACACAGATTTGTTCAGTGGTTCGTAATTTTAGTATAGTTACTTCTAAATTATTATTATAGTTTATTTTCCAACAATCTTCTTACCAAATACTTATTTTCTAGTTTAGTACATTTATGTTCCCTTTTTATTTTACATCTTATAGAAGATAATATTAAATAGTAAACTCTCCATATTTATTAATTAGGTACTGTTATAAATACTATAGTGACCGCTAAGTGATCTAAAAATGGACCAAAATCATTATTAAAGATGTGAAAATAAAAAAAAAATCTTTATGTAGATGTACTATTTCTGAAAAAAATATTATTTTTAATCATTACAGAGCTCTAATGTAAACAGGCGATATACGATCATACAATTTTCTGTTGAATTATTAAGATGAACGTGATATAGATAATATATTTTATCCGGTCAACTCTATAACAAAAGCTATTGTTGTTTTATCAAGATTAAAGCTAATATCATGACTATACTTCGCTGATGAATGCGCTATTTCTATTTATTTTACCAAGTTCTGTATACTGTAGTTTATTTTGAAATGGAATTAACACGATCAATGAAAGAAATGAAATTAACTATATGTAAGAAGAGGTGTATTAGACGATTGATAACACCTTCAAATCAATAAAAAAATCTTTATTCTATTTGGGCTCTGGGAAGGTGCCTACACTATACCACTCAGTTACGACTCAAGATTTTTATCCAATGTTCGGGTGTTACAGAATGAATTTGTCTGCGTTTTGTTTTTGTAAACTATTCAATGCTGTTGACCGAGAGAGCCTTTACAGCTTCACCGAACTTTGTAGGCGAGTACTGAAGGCACTCAGCCGCAAAAGGTAACTAGTTAAAAGGTTCGAATCACGTCTTGGCCGTTACCTAAGAGTAAAAATTCCAGAAAATAATACAGAAAATTAATTTATTTTCATATATGTTGAGTCCATTTTCCATATTACATAAATATACCTCACTGTTCACCGGACTTTTATTATTAAATTATTTGTATAGGAGCTATAAGCCTACTTACTACGAATGCACTTCAGTGCTTATATTCTTACATATCGTATTTTAAAAGATACAATATCTTTCAAAATCAAAATCAAAAAATCTTTATTCAATTTAGGTCCTAAGAAGACGCTTATGAACGTCTAAAAAAACACTACCACCTGCGTACCTAACCGTTATTTATTGTGCCTATAATTCGATAATCGAACCGTAATCACTGAACCGATTTACTTTTCTTTTTTTTTATATTACAGATGTTTTCTTTGTCCAGGTTTTAGTTTTGTTATATTAGGTTGCAATCCAAGAAATTATAAGGATAATGGTGAGTTTTATCGACATAAAAATGATCATTATCATATTACTCTTTATTATCTAATTTACTTTAGATATTAAATATTTTGAAGATAATTAAATTAAATTTGTGGATGAAATATTTATCATAGCTATTAGTTATCATCCTTTTATTATGAACCCTTCAATACTATTATTATTTTTTTTAAATTCCTACTCATTCTTTGTATTGCAATGTGCAAATACACTTCACAATACACGTAACGCTCCACTAAAGAATTATGTACGTAGGCAAGCAGTAAAGATTCGTGTCGAACTGATATTATTACCTATATTAACTGTTGTAAAACTGTTATATTAGTATATAAGAAAGAAAAGTAATAAAAGCATGTAATTTGTAAAATAAATGAATTTGAGTCTATACATTGATTTGAAATGAAATTTAAAGTGAACTGTATGGAGTTTTGGCGGCATTATAATATGGTAAGGCATGTGATGATTTTTATTTGTTACTAGCTGTCCCGACAAACTTCATACCATCTCAGAAGCAATAAATTACATGTTATCAGTTGAATTAAATTTTATTTTCGTACTATTCACGAAGAAACCTTTCGAGTCCGAGAGATGAACAAAAACAAATCATCGAAATCAGTCAATCCATTCTCAAGATATCATCAACACAGCCGTACCATAAAAATATGAAAAATTAATTTTCTTCATAACTTTTTGGCGTGAATTTTCAGTTGTTATAATCCTTACTTTGCTTTGCTTAATATAATCGTTGTTATTCAGAGTCGATATAAAAATCTATCCAGCCGTTCTTAAGTTACCTACAATAGGTGTAAACCAACATTGTTTTATACGTAATTATAAATTTACAAGCTGTAGTATTTGACTTATGTAATTTATAAATGTATACACGGATTAACTCTAGCTGGCAACTATTTCGAAATTATTAATAGTATTCAAACAAAGGATACATCGAAGTAAACAGAAGTAGATTTGTAAAGTAATCATTTTGTTTTTTTTGTGCATTTTTATAGTATATTCTTTTAAAGCCGGTTTTGTTTTTAGGAAAAAAAGTTATGTACGTGATAAAATTTGGTTATTATTGGAGTTCAAGTGAAATGTATTAGAAATAATGTGAACTTTGTGGTTCCCCATAAATTCTCTAGATGATGGTCCGCGCCAGCCCTAGCCTTCAGGTAAGCCTAGATTGCCTTTTTGTGGTCTTTGGTACCGACGTTTTAACTGTTATGGTTATTTCTATTTACTTGAATTTAATTTTCAGATACAGCATCTTGCCTCTTAAATTATATTTTTCATTCGAAATTGTTTTTAGCATTTGGAAATTTCGCGCCCTTTACAACCTGTTGTCTAGAGCGACATCTCGATCTAACCTGATGATGGCCCAATGTTGCTAGAGCATTGAAGCGTTGATATAGGATCAGAAAAATATTTTAACCACTTGACTGTGGCAGAATTGTGTATATTATTCATTTGTTACTATAAACTAAGACGAAAAAGAAAAATATTCGTCCATTAAGATTTTAAATAAAGTTCCAAAATGAAGTTTCTTGTCTAAACTTATACCCAAATCTACCTCAAAAAGTATAAAGTCCATTTCTCTAAAAATAAATAGGTACATAATTACACAATAAAATAAAAGTAATCATTTTTTTTAACTAAATCGAGTTTTATTGTAATAAGAATGCTTGTCCAAAGAACGGAAATATCTTATTATAGATGTCGGTGCCCATAAAAAAACCGATTAACTATTCCGTAAGCACCAATACTTCTATGCTTTGCTTTAATGTAATGTGTGACAGGATATGTAAGCAATATTTTTAAAGTGAAACTTTTTTCCATCGCCTCAAATTTTTTCGTCCATCTATCGCATGTCGCATTACAGCCGGCTGCGGAGTAGGGGTAAACTGAAAGACCCTCGGGATAAGCAAACCGTGTAGCATTCATATTCTCACTTATTCCTGCAAGTGCTCCGCGGTATTTGTGCGTTTTGAAATAATTTATGGCAACTAAAATAAGCAAACAAATAACTTGTTTACTTGAAAAGTCACTTGTATCATGGTTTCATAAAACCACACAATGTTTTTATTTATTTATTTAAGCAGATTTTGTAAAATAGAGCGTGAAAGTTTACCTGTGTAATTCGCTTAATATTATAGAAAAGAGGGCGGAGGATTCAAAAATGTCTAAAATTGCGCATAACACTTGAACAGCCCCTTATTTTATTTAGTACTTTTCTATGCTATGTATTTGTTAAACATTAATGAATATACTTTTATTTATACTACGAATTACTTAGGTGTACGTACCAAAGCCTCTATGTCATTTCCATCTTCTCTACTGTCTATCTTGTCGTCGCTGGTGTTACTAGAGAACATTTTCCTATGAACTTTTTTAAATTCATTCATGAGAGCGTCATGTTGCTTTTTTTGATCATTGTCAATTGTTTTTGGCGTATTTTTCTTTACTGGAGTTGGGGGCACTTTATTTTCAAAACTCTGATTTTTCTGATTCTGTAATTAGTGCTCAAAATTAGTAATATTGAAATGACATATACTAAATATAAACTGGATAGATTGAAACACTGACAAAATTCAACAATACTTAATATAAAATTACATGTCATTTTTAATGTAATTTAAAAATACTTTTACATCTGTCTTTGACTTCACCCCCCCCCCTCTCTCTCCCTAACGTATATATATTTATTATACAACTTAAGTTATAGATATAACTTTAAAATAACTTATATAAAAAATTAAACATATTTAAAAGTCAGTATTTATTAATGTGTAATAATTAATTGTAAGCTACATTGTGACGTTAAAATTTGCAATGTTTCTTTTAGGTTTAGGTACAGCAGACATTTTAACAAAAAAATTAGTCAACATTAGATAATAATCTATTTATTAAAAATACTTAATTATAGTACATCAAGTATTACTTATGATGAACATTTATATACCTGATGTTATCACAAAGTACATTGATTATCATCTTTATAAATAACCAGCGCGATTCTGCTCACGTATAATTAATGTTTTATGTTTGTTTATACAAAGGTGACAAACTGGAATACGATCCGGCTGATTGTAACAGGTCACAGTAGCTTATGTACGTCTGCGACACCAGTGGGACTACTTGCACATTGCCGACTCCTTAAAAATATTGCATCCCTCCCTTTAAATAACCCCATACTATATTTATGTGAAAAAAAAGCAGCAGCACGAACTTCTCATTTCATATCCGGAGCGTTTGCTGATGAAATTCCCTATAGAATTACACTATTTGTGACCATTTTAGCTTCAAGATATGAGGATGAACTCATTTCCGATGCAGAGTCGTACAATAGTAGAATTGACAAAATAGGAATGTTTATTGTCTCATCTAAAAATAGACCACAAATAAAATTTACCACTTAAAACATAAAATTATAACCATAATTTTAGACGATGACTACTCACATGTTTTCTTCTCTGGATCTCATCAGCAATGGCACTTGAAAGAGTGGCGGAGCTCGACACGCTCGAGGCTTCTGAAATAATTTCCTTCTTCATAGGCGGTGCAATTTTATTACAAGTCGATTTCCCACAGGGGGCTGTATTCGTATGATGGACTTCAACTACTATAGTTTTCTTTTCGTTTCCTCTATTTGTAGTAAATGCACTTTTCCTCGGTGATTGGTTATTATAACTACATTCTATAGTAGCACCATCTTCGGTCAAATTAATAATGGTTTTATTCGAGGGACTCGTTGTAAATTCTTTACTGTTTCTTACGTTACTCTTGCTCTCAAATGTATGCGGATTGTTTGGTATACTGGGACTGTCGTAGTCTGGTTCTATATCTGATGGAACGTCGAAATTATGTATGTCATCATTTTTCCAGTCAAAATCTAAGCTATCCCAAGTTCGTCTTTTCAAACGGTTCATTGTTAATCTAAAAGAAAAATAAACAATCAATAACTTAAATACATTGCTGATAAATATTGTAAACCTTGACCATAATAAAAATTAGTCAGTAAATTGTTATTGACAAACATGTATAAATTTGAATAAACATTTCTAAATAATTATCATTCGTCAAGTGCTAGTTCTATCACAATCATCGATTTTGCTCGGTGTCAAAAGAATCATCAATTGGGTACGGTAGCAATATAATTGGCTGATGGTGTTTTTATTATTACCGGGAATTTTCTTAGCTTGCCAATAAAAAAACCGAATAAAATTTAATAAAATGTTACCGATATCATACGAGAAATAAAAGCAGAAATAATTGATTTTTCTCGGTAATATTGTTTACAATTTTATTCATTTTATTTACTAATTCGAAGATCTTAACTCATATTAGCTAAAGTGAAACACATATTAAATATCTGATAACTTAAAATCTTAAAATGACACCTATTCTAATTTAGGCAAATTATTTATCGTCGTGAGTTTAAGAGATTATGCATTTTTCACGGAATATAAAATTACGAAACATTTAAAAAAATCATATAATTTATTTACTTTTGGCAGCATGCTGTAAATAAATAGAATTTTTGTAATTTAACCGTTTTATAGTATACAGTGTACTAATCTATGCCAGGACGATAACGGTACACAATACGCGAATGCAAATATTATGATATATGACATATAAAATGCATATTTTCATGAAATTTATTTAAATTAAATACACGCTTTGTACTATCTTCGAATCACCTATTTTACCAACATCAACAATACTCTTTTTTTTTGTTAATCTAACGCTACACTTGTCATTCTTCTTTGTAGTTAATAACAATCTGTTAGTTACATGTTTCATCCTTTCGGTATCATGTGAATATTTTTAAAATCTTGTATTAGTATTCAAAGCTTCAAATCTTGAACAAAACGGAAGCTATCTTACCAGAACATTCTAGGAGTTTTGTGGTAACTTAATTAATAAATAACACATAAACGCCCTGCATTCTTATTTTCAATAAAGTTTTACACAATAACCAATTTGTATAACACAAAATGCCACCAAAAGTACATAATATAAGGTCAAATAAGCTAATGAATCAGAGGTAATATAGTTTAAAGTTGAAACTGATGCATAATTATTAACTTACCGATCAGCACGATCTGCTGCTTCTTCAGCAACACTAGCAAGTCTACGCCGTAGGGCGGCTGGAGGAGCAAGAGGCACGTGCGTGCGGTGCAGCTGAAGCTGGACTGCGCTCTCCCGCTGCTGATGAAGCGGAGCTATTGTACCCTGAACTCTCCGGCGAGACGAGCTCCGTGCCAGCACCTTCGCGAACAACTAGCTCTAGACGTCCACTTGCTTTCATTGCAGATATAGCCTGATGAGAATTATAAACACGAAGAGAATCATCATCATAATCTCTCTTAGCGATTACTCGATGTGATTAAATTATATTATGAAAGTTGTATCAACAAGACATTTTTATTAATAATTTAATTAAATAATGTAAAATATATCAGAAACAAAATCCGAGCTATCATAATACCGTGCCTTGATTGAAATATATGGAATGAAGTAGGTAGGATTTTTTTAACCCATATTCATGGTGCATTAGAAACCAAAGAATCCTACGATTTCTCAGTTTACCCATAGTCTATGTTAACTTATGTCTAGCCAACATTAGTTTTTACATTTAATATATTTAATACGTGTAAAAATATGATTAAATATGACACATACTGCTTATATGATTATAGGTACTGTTTTATCATACTAAAAAATGACTCGCCTCATTGAAGGATACGTTGTCAAAATTCAAACCATTGCATGATAAAATTTGATCGCCCGGCCGAAGACCCGCTTCTCTGGCAATGCCTCCTTCGCGTACAAATTGCACAAATATTCCAGGTTTCCATTCTGGACCTTTACAAATTCTATAACAAAAATAAATTATGAAATTATTGCTTAAGATTCATGGATGAATAGTTTTATAACCATCATTAAAAAATTATAGTATTATTGAAATGTTAAAAATTTATAAATGTAGGTATATTTAAAAGATCGTAAAAGTTTAACAAAAACTTACCCGCAACCAAGTTTAGCATCTGATGGAACCAATATAGACAAACGCAAATCAGTAAGCCTATCCACATCGTGGCAAAGTGTCGGCGATGATGATAAATCTGATCCTAACGACGAACGTTCTGACACAAATTGCCAGGTCATTGATTCATGTGCTTTTCTGTAAGTAAAAATTTTCAATTTGTAGATAGATCTTTTTAAAATGTACTGCTTAATGCCTTCTCATTTCTATTCTAAAATGCTATAGTTACAATAAAGATTAAATTACAAAAAAAATAACGTTCAAGGTTATAAACAAGGACTATAAGACAAAGTAATGGTTTTAAAAAAAAAAAATATTATTAAGTGATAATCTGAAGTACTAGTTATGATATATATAACTAACTTTTAACGATAATATGATTAGTTAGGAGTCAAAGAAAAGGAACTACTTACTAACTGATAATTTTTGTAGATACAAGTAACGTTTATAGAAATAATTTATATACTTACTCTTTGACTGGCAGCATTCCCACGTCTGCAAATAAAAAATCGAATTATTTTGTTTAGATAAAAAGAACTTGGATTCAATAAAAACATTTCAGGAAATTTAAAACTTATAATAATTAATAATACGGTATAAAAATAAACTTTAATAAACTGCTATAAAACTTATATAATTGCATTATTTCAGCACTAGATATGCCCGCGAAACTGTACACTTGGAATTCCCCGTTCGTAAAATGATGACTTTTATAATTATTTACTGTATTCAATCTCATAAATATTTGTTAGTTTCATTAAAATATTGCAAGGAATATAACGATCGACAATTTTGGGTCGACTTCATTCACCGTTATCCTCAAAACTTTCCTTATATAGTTACTACCTAAAATAATCTGTAATGTAAAACCTTACCAGATTATTTATCCACGTTTTTAAGAAAAACATCTTATTAATCAACAGAAAGACTAATGGAAACCATATAATAAAATATCCCGAAGCCACAGTTTAACTGCGAAAAATGTAAACAGTTATCCGTGTGATTTCACTACTTTTTTCATTAACTTTTTTTATTAGCATTAGCATTTCCTTAGCAACCTTAACATAACTTAAGTGTTATTTAATATCCACTATGATATTATTCTCAATCGGCCTTGAAATGTATAGGTACAAGAAGGCAATTGAACATACGAATAACTATTACATTCGTAACCTTTTAATGTTATTTAAACAAATGAATATATGAGTATATGTTGTATCTCATAGTTATATCTCGATATGAATAACAAGTTAAATAATCAAAAAGTAAACTCTGCGTCATAAACTGGCAAAAATCCGTGATTCATACTTTCAAATCCGAACCGTATCTATATAATATGTACTAGTCTGTCAAAAAAGTACCGAAAAAAGATCAATAATACACAAACTGTTAGTTATTCATCCAAATTTATTAAATTGCCTTCAAAGTAACATGTTCCTTCAGAAACGGTAAAGTGAAGAAACGCTAAGTGGTAATTTGAGTTTAGGAAAAAGAAAAAAGTCGACTGAAGCCATATCTTGTAGATAAAGTAGTTGGTTGCTCGACGGTATTTGTTGAGTTTTTTACCAATAAATAGTTCACAATGATTGCCTTGTGTGAAGGCGCATTATCGTGGTGGGACTAACCGAGCGGCAACATGTTTCATACCCAAGTGATTATTTAAAACGATACAGATGAAATCGTGAGACACAGAAAGTTCAGCGGCTACCTCTCTCAAACGAGGATTTGCAGTCACTATTTCCCTCACTTTTACCATGTTAACTTCAGTTGAAGAGGTTGACGGGCCTACCAGAGCGAGGCAAATCTTCCAGCATATCTCGACCGCTTTTGAAAGCTTTATGCCACTCATAAGCACGTGTTTTTGATAAAGTCGAGTACGCCTTCTGTAATATTTTCAGTGTCTCCGAACACGAAATTCCATTGGTGAAGTAAACTTTAAGAAAAACTGTTTTTAGACGTTTTTGTCCATTATGAAATTTGCAATACGCACTAGATATGATCTAACTAAAAACAACACTATTTAATTTAATGACAGACGCAACTCAAAATCCGCGCCAAAATTAAAAACAGTTGTGCCAATCTAACAAAAAAAAATTGAATTTGGAACCATTAACAAATCATTCATTGCCGATACTTTTTTGACTGAATGTATTACTAATCATTTAGTATTCATTTCCCATAAGTGCATATGGGGTATTCCATGCCAAATCGACCACTTTTGATCCCTACCCCATTAGATTTCGCTGAAAATTTTTTATCTTTTTCTACTCGATGAAAGACGTTTTTCAGAATTTTTTTCAAATTTTTTTATCCAACCCAAAAAAAGTTATGAATCTTTCAAAAAAATGGCTCTTTTATTTTCAAATAGCCATAACTCTCTCAAAAATTGAACTTTCGGGACGTTTTTTTTTTTCAAAATTTTTGTTTTTAATTGAATTTTTTGAAAAAATAAATAATAAAAATTTAACATGATCGCTTCTATGAAATAATCGCGTTTTTTGTATAAAATCGTTATTTTTTCGAAGTTCGTCGTTCAAAAAATTTTTTTTTTCTCAAAAAAAAACTTCAATCAATTCTACAATTATCCCCGTGTATCCCAGAGTGGGCCGATTTTTTTTTCTATTTTGTTTATTTAGTTGAAAAACAATTTTCAACATTTTAAAAATGCAAAATTTTTTTTTTCATAAATATTATTTATATAACATAATTAATGTAATTATATGATTTTAAGATATTATATTCTCCATCGATAGAAGAGAGTAAAAGCTTTTTTAAGCTGTCAGATATTTCATTTATTTTGTTGTTCAGAAAATAATAATCATTTAATTTTTTTATTGGAATTAGTGATTGATTTAATAGTTGTAAAGCGTGATTTATTGCAACTCAACGCTAACTTGGGATGCCGAGCTTGATTGTGAATCTTTGGGTTCGCTATTAAATGACATAGAACCTTAAAAAAAACTATAAAACATGTAATTGCTAGAAATGTAGAGAAGGAACGTATAAATAATTTGAAAACTTACGTAATGATAACGGAAGATCTCTGGCAGTCGTGTGACTGTCACTATCAGTCTCACTATTGTTTTCATTACTGTCACTAGAGTTATCTTCATGGTCACTTTCATCAACATTAGGATCATCACTAGTAGTTGTTAGTTGCTTAACGATATTCGTAGCTTCTTTCCGACATGAAGTACATAATACATAATAATCACCTAATCCAAACGTTGTTGTCATAATGTCAGTCGCTGGACACAAACCAAATCTTTTGAAATGGGGCTCCAAATCAAAAGTATTACAACACCGACTATCGTTGTTTACCGATGCCATAATGTGGAGATCATTTATCTCAATAAATGTAGATTGGTACAATCAAAATAATAAACACCCTCAAAAAGAATAGATCAGGAAAATGTTCATAAACTAGACATTTTTTTTACTTAACAAACGTAATGACAAAAATATTAAATTCAACTCTATGAAGCACAAAAGATTTATAGGTTATGTTTTAGATCTCAATATTAAAGAGCCGTATATACTTTATAAATTAGAACATACTCTAGTAAACTGGCTTTAGGTAAGTCTGCAATTATCATGCCCTAGGTTATCGATCGTATTGACGTATTAAAATTTAAATGTTAATCGTTTGTAATGGTAAATTAGGACAATATATGGAGAATATAATACCTTAAAATCATATAATTACATTAATTATGTTATATAAATAATATTTATTAAAAAAAAAATTCTGCATTTTTAAAATGTTGAAAATTGTTTTTCAACTAAATAAAAAAAATAGAAAAAAAAAATCGGCCCATTCTGGGATACACGGGGATAATTGTAGAATTGATTGAAATTTTTTTGAGAAAAAAAAAAATTGGAACGACGAATTTCGAAAAAATAACGATTTTATACAAAAAACGCGATTATTTCATAGAAGCGATCATGTTATTTTTTTAATTTTTCAAAAAATTCAATTTAAAACAAAAATTTTGAAAAAAAAAAAAACGTCCCGAAAGGTCAATTTTTGAGAGAATTATGGCTATTTGAAAATAAAAGAGTCATTTTATTGAGAGCTTCATAACTTTTTTTGGGTTGGATAAAAAAAATTGAAAAAAAAATTCTGAAAAACGTCTTTCATCGAGTAGAAAAAGATAAAAAATTTTGAGCGAAATCTAAATAAAATTTTTTCATACTCTAATAATTTCAAGTTTTATTTCGGTTTCTACTGTAGTTGAAGCTGTATTGACAGCAGCCATGTATCGCAACTATTAAAACAAAATATGTACGTATCTAAATGAAATCGATATGAGCGACGATGCACCCGCATATAGTAAAAATATTATTTGATACCCTAAAGGCCCAGATTGATGATACCCAAATTCCCGCGAACCATGATCTAGCTACCTTATCGTATTATAATACCATTACAGTTTTGAAATTTGGCGTAAATATTTAAGGTGTTTCATAATGCTTAATGCAATATGCATCCATAACGGAATGTCCAGTGATTAAGGTTTGTAAATGTATCAATCCGTCGTTATCCGTGGTACGGGGTGAGCCATTCATGTCCATTAATATACTCGTATTTGAGTCGATAGATATATAAAATATCTGATTATTATTTTGTGTGATTAATTTATTTGATTAAATATATAAAAATAAATTCAGGATTGCGCAAGTTTCTAGGCACTGCAGGCCCGCTATATAGGGGCAGATTGGTATCACTGTTACCTTACGGGTTACTGTTGGCCCGAGGGCCGTATTTTGGAAACCCCTGCAACGAATTATGAGTCACAAACTTTTCCATTATAACATTTGATGTTGGCCTTCATTTCAAAGTACTAAGTGTTGCCAAATATTCGGC
This sequence comes from Samia ricini, assembly GCA_014132275.2. Lineage (NCBI taxonomy): Eukaryota > Metazoa > Arthropoda > Insecta > Lepidoptera > Saturniidae > Samia > Samia ricini. The sequence goes on along the minus strand of AP028159.1, from coordinate 22,691,818 downwards.
TGCCGAATATTCGATGCTTCGGCCAAGAGTTTCGCCGAATATTCGTTATTCGGTCAAATCACTATTCGTGGCATCTCTAGAAAAAAAGTTTCTTTTTATGCATAAGTACTGTATTTTTTTATGGCTAAAATAATATTTTTCGGCGCAACGTGCAACATTAACGAAAGAAGTTGCCGATACTTTTGTAGTTTGTAAGGATAGTTAAATACAGGGATTTTAGTGGAATGTTTCAGATGTATGAGGAGTCTATTAATTTTACCGAGTTAATAATATGCATAATATAAAATAATATATACATTTAAAATTAAATAACATAGTGCCGCTACTAAAGATTTTGATTAATTAGCATGCCATTATTCACCGCTAGTTGATTAGAAGGTTCGCCCACGTGATATAACACTCTGGAGATGGGAACATGATTGCGTAACCGTTCCGGTTCCGACAGTCGGACCGACGTTTATACAAGAACATTCGAGCTTCATGGTGTAAGTTAGCACATTAAAAATGTCTACGTAACATCGAAATTTCTATTGATTTCACCAAAACAAGTTTATTTAACTCCGAAAGAAACGCTTTGATTGATTCCGCTTTAATAAATTTCATGTGAAAATCCACCTGTGATCGATCAGTTCAGATCCACTAAGATTGGATTTTAGGAAATCAACCTTATAAGAAATAAAAACGTTATAAGACCCTGAAGTTAGAAGTAAATCTTGGCTCGAATTTTAATATGAAGCAATGAAAGTTTTATTTATAGTTTTTATAAATTTCAAAATGATCAACATTCTTGAAAATTAACCATACAACGATCCAGTTTTATTGTTAAAAAGGATTCAGAGTAGGTAAACAAAGATAAATTCTCAATATGAAGAATACCTCATGAAGTCTCCGATGCATAATAATATAATAGAGGCACCTAATTTGTAAGTTTTTGTAATTTTTTGTCCATGGGCGGCGGTGATCACTTACCATCAGGTGACCCGCTTACTCGTTTGCCCCCTATTCCATAAATACAATAAACGAACTAATGGTCATTAAGAATTTTCAAACAAACTTGAGCACTATTTATTTTGTATTGTTAATTTATTAGGATGCTTTATCAAACAAATTCCATGGCGTGTCTTATAAGTGCGTAGAAACTACTTACGTCTAACTTTAATCTTCAATCTGGACTGGGAAGCTAAATAATGAACCAATTCAGCATGCACTGCATCGTCTACTCGATAGCCGTTAACGCTCACTAACTGATCGCCAGTCTGTAACCAAAACATAATTCATAAATATTTTGTTTTTATTTTTGTAACATCTTTGCCACTCTTAATGCAATAGGAATGATAAAGAGAATCAAAATAAATCTAAAGAGGTTTAACGGTATATTATTATTCACATCCTGTACCTATTATACAGTTTGACATTGATGATTCGATTCTATAGCATAAATCTAATTTTCGTGTTATGTTATTATGATTGTTGGTTCTCATATGGAATATAGTGTCTATGAATAACAAGTATACACAAGTATATAGTACCTAAATATAGTTACATTTAATTTGAATCTTAATTATCGTATTTCATTTTGTCCCAAAATGTATACTAATAAATAAAATTGGAGTGTCAAAATTATTATTTCTTTCTAAGTAGATATGAATGTATATACTACACCTATACAAAAAATACAATATTTAAAAATTTTATCTGTTTATCTGTCTGTATGTTTGTTCCGGGTAATCTTCGGAACGGCTTGACGGTTTTTTTGGTAGATAGCTGAAGTTACTCCGGGTAACTTAGGGTGCTTTTAATTGTCGAAAATAATAGGGTTCCGCATAAAAAAATTAAAACTCCTAAAAAATGTAATAAAACCCTAGTCAATGCACAGTTTTACGGGCAAGTGCTTGAACTTACGAGAAATATGTTTACTTTATGTTAATATTACAAAGATAAAATTAGGGTTCCGTAAAAAAAAAAATTAAAACGCAGTAAAGAATATATGAAACGTGGGCGCAGCCGCAGGCGCACAGATAGTATACAAATAAAATTCGAAAAACGCAAAATTTTTAATCGACTTATTTCTTAACAAAAAAGAGCAATCTGTCTGCTTTCATCAGTGCGTAATATTTAAATATTATAACATATGGTTATATCAATTTTTTTAACAATGTTATTCAACTATATAGGTAGGTACTTTACTAGATTATATTATTCGAAATAAGGGGCATGAGAGCTGCTAACTTCCGATATTCCTTTCATCTTTCCATTTGTCTTATTCACATAATCTGTCTGAAAGGAAACGGAAGAAGACGGAACTTACCCAACTATTAATTATAACCGTTCAAAACTATAAACATGACTACACAACGATATAAAGTCAGTCAATGATAAATCTCTGTCTACCCTTAATGATTTAGAACGCCTCGTGCGCTAACTCATTTATTACTGCTACTTAATTTATTTTTTTACCAGCTGTGTGCCCGCGGCTGCGCCCGCGTTTCTTATGTTCTTCACTGCATTTTAATTTATTTACACTGAACCCTAATTATTTTCCTAAAAATAATTTAGTATTAAGATAAAGTAAATATGTAAACACTTGCCCGTAAAACTGTGTATTGAATCGGATTTTATTCAATTTTTTATGAGTTTTTATATTTCCACACGGAACCGATTTTTGAAGCGATGATGGCCCAGTGGGTAATTGGGTCGGATTCCGCGTCAATCAACGCGGGTTCGATCCCCACCTATCCGACTCTAAAATTGGCCTGAGCTTTCGGCGAAGGAAAACATCGAGAGGAAATCATAGCATGGTGGTAGGGCATTTTCTAATTATGTCCGCCTGGGCAGCCACCACTTGCATCATCACTTGAGAACCAGTACCTCAAGACTTAGTGTGTTTACCATCCTGGAACACATGTCACTTAACATCAGGTGAGATTGTGGTAAAAGCACTGAGCCTTTTCGGGAAAAACAAAAACCCTAATTATTTTCGAAAATTAAAAGTACCCTAAGTTACTTGGAAGAACTTCAACCATCTACCAAAAAAGGGCTCGTCAATATCCGTCTAGCCATTCCAAATATTACCCGGAACAAACAGACGGATAGACAGACAAAAATTAACAAAAAAATATTTTTGATATTGGTATCGTATGTGTATACGTATATGTATTCATATATATTTAGTAAAAAAAAATTAATTGTGACATTACAAGCGGACACTCCAATTTTATTTATTAGTATAGATTCTAGCGTAAAGTTATTATTCCTCCTTATATAGTTATTAAAAGCATTTACGTTTCTTCATCTATCCGTTTGTTAGTTTATTTCCTTCTAAATTATACGAGTATATGTATTCTCTGGCCTTTTAAAATATTTTATTACATTAGGTAATTTTATACAACGAGTTATGAAGATAATATTGAATGAAGTCGATATTAAAAAAGACCACCATCAAATTTTATGCAATAGGTACTTAAAGTAAAACATTGAGTTTTTCGAGATATTTAATAATGCACGGAATTATTACTACTACTACTCTGTCAAAAAAGTACCGAGAGTAGATTAGAAATACACAAAATGTTATTTATTCATCCAAATTTATTTTATCGCCTTCAAAGTACGCTACTTTAGAAACTATACACTTGCGTCAACGAATAATCCAATCATTGAAACATTTTTAAAACGCTTTTTCCGGAATTCAGCTTAGTTCTCGGATCCCACGAAGTGGTACTTTGAGTTTAGGAAAAACAAAGAAGTACCTGGAACCATATCTGGTGAATAAGGGGGTTGCTCTCAATGGTATTTCTTAAGTTTTTGGTCAAAAATTCATTTACAATGATGGCCTTGTGCGAAGATCATGTGAAATTCGCAATACACACTAGGTATGATCTAACTGAAACAGCACTATATTTAATCTAAATGACATATGCAAGTCAAAATCCGCGCCGAAATGAAAAACAGTCGTGTCAAACTAACATTGGATTTAGAACCGTAAACAAATCATCCATTCCCTATACTTTTTGGGCTGGTTGTATGTATATTGAAGTCTTTACGCACAACGTTTAGCTAAATAAAAATCTAAAACCAGACATCGAAACCTTTACAATACATAACTATTTGAAACTATTTATTATGTAACATATCAAACAGACTTCAACTGATTGCTAACTGCAATCCAAGGTAACCTTGGGATTGCAAAAAAGGTCGCAATACGCATGAAAAAATGTGGCCCAATACTACTGCGTTTGGATATTTCTTATTTATTTATTTTGTATAGGCTGAGCGCTCTGATCACAATCTCACCTGCTATTAAGTAACGATGTAAAATACACTATACCTAGAGGTTCTGGCTCTCAAGTGATGCTACCGGAACATATCTCTAGGCGCTTTTTTCAAACTAGCACTCTTAGTGCTAACTGGTCGGCTTTATTAATATCGTCAATTATGCTGTTTATTTAAGGAGCCTTTACAGCTTTACTAGTAGCATTAAAGCACCCAGTTGATCGAACGATGGCTTCTAACACCCTTCACTGTCTATGTATTCTTTTCACGTTTTGTAATAAACAACGGCATAGTTAACTGTGTAACTCGTGTTGTGAAAGATTACAGTGGCAATTTGTCATAATAGACTAGGTACCTGTACCTGTTGCAATGGATTAAAATAACAGATAAGTGTTTTATAGATTCTTAACTACACTTATGCCTTATTCCGTTTAAGCGTATCAAATGCAGTCTATTTCTTTATTTATGTTAGGCACACTAAAAACCTGTAATATGTAGGTAAAAACTTATTTATATTACACGTGCCAGATATACATTGTAAACTAAATAACAAATAAAGTGTGTCATACAATAATAAAATGTGATAAAATTTCCATTATGGACAAGCAACGTTTATTAGACTAACACCATACTTCTTATACTTAGTGAAATGAAACTTGTGCTGTTCGTCTTTGAATATAGTGATTTCAATTGTAGGCAAGTTATGCAAATCACCGTGGGTTACAAATTCATCTAAACAGGGTCAAACTATGGTGACCTACTTTCTTTAGTTGTTGGTTACTAACGATTTTTGAATTTTTATTTTTCGGGGTAGATTATTTACAATTTATTATAATAAAAATCAAAGGGCTTGAATCAATACAAAACGTATACTATGCGTAACACGCAGTTCCACTCGTATTAAATTTGGTTTAAACGTGTTTATTTCATTGATTTAATGTGCGTGTTGCCTGACGGTACTATCGCTTCGCGTACTTGCCTACAGCTTCTGAGGTTGGTGAACCTTTATGATTACTACTCCACGCATTAGCGTAAAGCTAAAAAAACTTAGAACCTTCCTCATTAAATAAAATTTTTACTTGTATTACTATATAAATGTTGATTTTGAAAATTCTGTATTAACAGACAATATTCCTGAATTTTCGTATTTCGTACCCCAAAGAAGTGGTAATTGTAGAACAGTCCACATAGGCAATCTAAAGTAGTTATATTAATTATCAATCTATATACACTATAATAACCTCAGTCCCTATATACGATTTCAATCACAGAGTGGATCCTTATAATTCTGAGAAGTAAACTAAAAAACATTTGGTAATGCTAATCGCTAATGACATATTTCAAGCTGGAATATAATAGAACCAATATCTCTCAACTTTGCGACAGAAATAAGTGTGACAAAATAGTAAAAATGTATTTAAAATATAAAAAATGGATAATAAAAGGTACCCCGAAATAAAATTATAGGATTGCAGGCAAGTACTTTTGTTTAGAAATTCTGATATACTGTCTCTACTATGCATATCATAAACTAAAAACGTTTAATCTCTAGAACAACAAAATTAACATAAAACTTTTAAATCTTTATACAGTAATTAGTTATATCTTCATTAAAATATTACCAATTTTAAAGATATGTAGGTACATTTAGCACTAAATATTTCGTTAAACATTGTTAGCATAAAAAATACAAACCACATACGAATGTTAAACGCGGACAGCGGATCTATTAGTTCAGAATCGCTACATTTGTTGAATTCGTTGTTGACAAGCACTTTCGTCAAATTCGTCGCAAGCGTGCTAAGAAGCCGGACAAGTCGTTCCGTGGCCCACATATCAAACAACTTTCGATTGGACTTTCGTTATAATATACAATTGGTCTTTTCACCAGTGATCGTAAATAACGCCAGACTGCAAGACGCCCGGCCCTTCAAAAATTCACTTTCCTCATATAACTCGCATAACAACTTAGCCGAACGTATAAATAGTAATAATGTATTTATACATGACTCATTACATTATTAAGTATGTGAATAAAAAGAAACTACAATTATTATTCTATTATACCTAGACACTTCAAGCCAATGCGTGTAACAATACGGACAATAAGAATGACTATATTTTTTGGTATAGAGAATAATAGAACTGTATCTATAGCCATTGAAATTTCCTACAATCCATATAATAATACTGTTCATTGAATAATGTATTGGTTTATAAACAAGTGGTATAAAACACTTTCCTATTTAAACATTTATGTGTTATGTTATCACACCTAAGTAAAGTATGCCAATGTAAGTTTAGCGTAGCTATTGTACATGAAGTAAAGGATTATATACATACTAATAATAAAACAGAAGTCTTCTTTGTACATTTGATTTTTTTGAACTTAGTAACAGATATTTTGAAGAACAAATGTTTGCAGAAAACTTTTGTCTGTCTGTCTGTTTATATGTCCGGATTTAATTCCAAAACGGCTCGACTGATTTCGATGAACCTTTGTACACGGGATGTATATTTCAAAGAGCAATTAATAGGCTATTATGTTTTTCAAATGAAAACTTCTTTAGCGGCTTTGAACGATACTTGGTAGGAACGAAACTTATAGATTCGCGTTACTAATGCTATGACGTTAGCCGTCAACATGATACATTATGTCAAGTATAAGATTGCGCTCAGAGATAAAAAAAATTTAGACTTACTCACCCTATCGTATGTTTTGATTATGAATAAACTATATGAAAATGTACATAATTATTGTTTGGAGCGCCAATAGAAATAATATCAACGCAAATGTGATATGTTAGGTTATGTTAATTAAAAATTTATTTTTTATAAAAAATCTGAATTTTATTAACTAATACTATAATTGCCTAGTTTTAGCTGCCTAGTTTTGTAATTATTTTTAGAATTCGTGTAAAAAAAATAATAAAATAAATATTCAACTCACAAACGGGTGGACCGATTTTGATAAAATTTCCATAAATCAAATGTTAATTAGCGATTGATATTGATAGGCTATAAAGATTATTTATTGATATTGTCATCTTTAGAAATTATAAAAAAAAGTAAAAATAAAAGAATTTTATTTTTCATTAAAAAATAGAATTTTACTAAAAGAATATTCATAACAGATGTTTTATAGATCTTAACTAAACTTAATTACGTATTCAAATACAGTATGTATTTGAAACAAAATCATGCCATCCCCATATTTAATCAAGATAAAATACGGGAAGTTGCGGGCGCCCGCTAAGATACGTCGTGTGTTAAAAAAATAAGGTGACTTTGTATTTTTAAGAAAAAATATATATTTATTTATCAATATTTATGTTATCCAATTCAAAGTAATCCCCCTCAGATACAATACACTAATGCCAACGGTTTTTCCAATCCTCAAAGCACTTCTCATAAGTACTTTTCGGTATAGCCTTGAGCTCTTCCAGCGATGCAGTCTTTATCTCTTCAATCGTTGCAAATCTCCGTCCTTTCATAGGTTTCTTTAGTTCTGGGAAACAAGAAAAAGTCACATGGGGCCAAATCCGGTGAATATGGTGGCTGAGACATGATTGTAGTGTTGTTTTTGGGCAACAAATCTCTCACAAGCAAAGATGAGTGAGCAGGGGCATTATCGTGATGCAAAAGCCATGAATTGTTTTTTCCACAATTCTGGACGTTTTCTTCGTATTGTTTCTCGCAAACGGCGCATGACTTCAAGATTTATTGACTGTTTATTGACCGTACGACCATATGGTAAGAACTCCTGATGCACCACGCCATGGTAATCGAAGAAAACAGTGAGCAAAACTTTGACATTTGATCGAACTTGGCGTGCTTTTTTCGGTCTTGGCTCATCTGGGCTCTTCCATTGTACTTTGGTTTCGATATCATAACCATATACCCATGATTCTTCACCAGTTATAACCCTTTTAAGTAAATCTGGGTCGTCGTTGACGTCATTCAACAGTTTTTGAGCGATGCTCATGCGACGGTTCTTTTGGTCAAAATTTAGCAATTTCGGAACAAACTTCGCTGACACACGTCTCATGCCCAAAACGTTAGAAAAAATTTCATGGCACGAGCCAAGCGATATATCAACATCCTCAGCAACTTCTCTGATAGTGATTCGACGATTTTCCAAAACAATTTCTTTACTGCTTGAACGTTTTCATCAGTTGTTGACGTGCTTGGGCGTCCAGAGCGAGGCTCGTCATTGGCATCTTCCCGGCCATCTTGGAAGAGTTTGTACCACTTGTAAACATCTTTTTTACTCAGAATAGTTTCACCGTATGCCACTGTCAACATTTCAAGTGTTTAGGAGCACTTTATTTTATTTTTTACACAAAATTTGATGCAAATCCTTTGATCCATATTTTTCGATAACAAGAAATCGTCGAGCACGCAAAACACTTATAACCTTTATGCCTCTCACAACCAAACAAAAAATGCAATACACTTGAAGCTTGGTACAGATGTTCGGAAAGAGTGTACCAACATAACAAAACAATAAAATCGATAATCGAAAGTACGTTGCCCGCGAAATTTGAAAAGTCACCTTACTTTTTGAACTTTTTTGAATAAATGTAATTATCATAACTTGAAAATGGTGAGCAAGTAATCGAAATCATTGAACCATTAAAGTGACAAAAAGCATAAAGTAAATATCCTTATGCTTCTTTATAATTGTTGCCAAGAGCCAATAAGATTTGAATAATCTTATTCTTGCGTTTACTTGTGGAAATTGTATATTTACTAGGATCTCAGCAAACTAAATTCAGAAGACGGGGCTTATAAACTTACCGAATTTTATTTTTTCTCACTCGGTGGTAGATATAATATTTGTCTACACCTCAATATACATCTGTATCTATTCTAATAATAAAAACTGAACTTTAAATTTTTTTAAATTTTGTAACACGTATCTATTTTTGCTGCTATTATTCTCGCATCTTATTGTATGTATGTCCGGATTTATCCCAAAAATGGCTTGATTGATGTCGATAAAGCTTTATACACGGGAAGTGTATGTCAAGGAACAATTGATAGGCTATAAAATTCTATTTAGAATTCGTAAAAAAAATATAATTAAGAAGAAATTCAAGCCAGGAATGCTTTAGTTCAAAAATGGGTAGACCGATTTTGAGAAATTCTTGTATGCATAACAAAAATATACATGCACTGTATTAGCGATTGTTATACTTTAAATTATTAATATCATTTTTAGAAATTACAAAAGCAAATAATTAACCCTTGAGCACTAACCTGGCGTTTACGCCAGCTTTCCATTGTTTTCCTATTGTCTTCCCATTGTCTCATTTTTATGGGTACTCGACAATATTTTAATGAAATTTGGTTGACAGAAGCATGTGTCGTCACCTAATGTAACAAAAAATATATAGATACTACAATCCTGGTTTTATATATATGATTCAAATAATTATGTAACTAATAATGAACACACTAACGTATCGATAACAAGCAGACAGGCAGACAGTGATGTTGCCTTTGAGTGTGATGATATTATGTTGGAAAGAAATTGCTTGACTCTCGTGATTTTACTGTTTGTGTATCTAATTTAACATGTATGTGGAAGGATAAAGGGATGGAAAGGGTAGAGAAAGACCAAAGCAAGTATGGATGCAGCGTGTAAGAAATGATATAATAGAAAAAGGTCTAAATGAGGAGATGACGGCAGACAGGCAAGAAGAAAACATACTGCGCCGACCCCAACTGAGCTGGGAACAGGGCATGAGTATGATGTGTCGAATTTCAATAATCATTAGGTGACATATGAAATTTCTTTTGTCAAGGTTATGAGATCAAAAGATTTTTTTTTTTTTTTTATTTTATCTAGTCACTAGCGACTTATCCCGGGTTCGCACGAACAGAAATCCCTAATCAAAAACAAAAGTATAGTCTACGTTACTGGGTGATAGTGTAACTTTCGAATGTAGTTTTTGTTTTTATTCATAAAAAGCTAATATAACTTCATAACAACTCGCAGACAAGTGTTTCAATAATCTTTAATTTTAAAAATAGTAGTGCTTTGCATAAATATTTTACCATTATGGTACGACCGACATCGCTCACAAGTAAAGACTCAAGAGATATATCTTTTCCGCTCACTCGAATTTTATTACTGGTTGATACATATGTCTTGATATACATAGAACAATTATCAAATATAAAACATACATATTTTATACGTGTACGGTATAATTAGATACACGGCAAAAGCTGCAGTCGAAGTTCGTACCATTGTACTTCCAATCAACAGCATAATCAGTAGAAAAAAGATTGATTCGTTTATTTTATTACCGCGACGTTATCGCTCCGCTCCATTCGTATTATGAGTTTATTCGAATGCGCTTAATCAGGGTCTCTATGCTGTATGGGTTCACGTTGGCGATGTACCGTTAGCAGACAAAGTGCACAATTTTACCTCTTTATGAAAGAATAATAAAGAAGTATAGAGAAATAAAAATACGTTAAAATTATTTACGTTTTTTTATATATAATGATATGATGATTTATATGATGTTTGATTTAACATCTAATGTATTAAATTTTAAAGGTTACGTCATCATGTTATGTTCAATTCTATAATATATTCTACTTCTGATAGCAGTTGACGTTGCTTTCTATCAGTGTCGTAATTAAACCATCTGAGGCCCGTGGCAAATTCGTCGGATGGGGCTCCAGTAAAAATTGTCACGTTATAATTTAAATAAATCACTAAAGTAATCACCAAACGTATAAATATTTAGTCATGTCTAAGATTAATTGTATTTATAATTTTTACTAAATTTTGCTAAAAAGTATTAGGATACTTCTAGGCTCGCGCCTTCACGGGTCCGGGCCCCATCGGGTCGGGGCCCGTGGCATTTTGCCAGTTCTGACACCCTATAGTTTCGCCATTGCTTTCTATATTGTTCAATAATTGATATTCATGGTGTCTCTACTGTTATGTGTTGGTAATGAGTAGGTATTTGAATAAATAATAAAAAAATCCACTAGAATGAAACCAAGTAAACCTGCCATGTAGTGTAATAACCTTTCTCGTTATACTGTAAATTAATTGGTTTTAAATGAGAAATATAGATAGAATACATATCGTATCGGACGTCGACCCTTGTCATGATGGACGACGTTAGCGCTTTTCTATTTTAGCAAATGTTACACAAGAAACTTTAATATCTCATAGAGGCTCACTAGCACGCGAACACAGTTCTGTAGAAAGTTGCACATACAGTGAGTGAGCTGTGTAAATCGAATGACTCACGCACCGGCCTCACGTGTGAGCGGACATACTAGATAGACCTCATCATACGAATATGTACTACTTGAAAATTGTCATGTAATTGTACCGTTTACTATACGTTTCCCGTATTTAAACGTAAGAACAGGTAGTAATATCTTTTTACTCCGATGTTATATGTACATATTTACGTCGTTTCACTTCCGTTGAACGTTTATTATTATGATAAATAACATTAGTACGATTTGATATTTTTAATTCCAGTACCTCGAAAAAACACTTAAAGGGAAAGGCTTGAAATAACATTACTTGGTTTAATTGTATTAATTGAAATAAGTTACTGCGGTTAATGAGTTCTTTAACTTTATATTTATTACTTATAAGGAAAAAAATTGGAAGAAATATTAAAATTTGCGGAAGAGAATAACATAAAAAAATATTTAAGTTTATTTAAATGGGAAAATTTGCATTCGATGATGGACCTCTTAGAATTAAAATTATGACCGCTTGTTGAATATTTGTTTGGAGATATTTTGTGATGTTAAGCGGAGAGTATAAAAAAATTCGTCATTTTTTGACAAACCATACATTTGGCAATAGGTTTTAAAATAAGCTTACGAATGCACAACTAATTAACTGGAAACACAATTAATCTACGAGTTAAATAAGTAATTTGAGGTCATTGGCTAAAGTATTATCGCAGTTTATCGGAATTTGAATGTTTCAGTTTCTCAGAACTCTTGAGATTCTGGTGCATTGTGCCATTTGAATAACTGCGGATGTTAAGCTTCACTAAGATTTTTCGTAACTTCTTTGTTAAAGGAAGTAATCGTGTGAACATTGTACTTGTTGTGGATTCTTATGTTTAACTATCTCATTATTATGACGGACAACGATTATGTGAGGCTGTTTTTGGGGCACAATTTAAACCACTACAATTTTAAGTTAGTTGTAGAAAGTCGACTTTCCTATTCTCATTACTGTAATCATATATTAAATCATATTAAAAAAGAAAACACTTATTTGAAAAATTCCATAATTTTTAAAATTCATAATAGAAATGTTAATAGTTAATGTTAAATGTTAATAAGCAAGCTTAAAAGCAAATTTGATACATGTAAATTGTACACTTGTGATCTAAAGATCGAAACCAACAAATACTTTATTCCCATTTCTTTTATTAAAATAAATTCTTATAAATACAACATTGTTTAAATTAAAAGTTCATCGCGTGTATCTCTTAATTAAATATGGGTTTTCTTTTGCTATTTTCAAATGGCAATTTTATAATTATTTCTTAACTCCTATTTAAAAACATATGTAATAATGTAGTTTCCTCTGGTGTATTAATCCGAAACTACATTGAAAGTTATTGAGTAGTTTTCAAGCGATACGTATTGGAAATTGGAAAATTTATGATTTTATTATTATTTACAATGTTAACATTATTATTATACCTTTTATTATATAGTTTTTTTTTTTTGGCAGGTAACTTATAAGATTAATCCCAAACATGGTCTTAATAAATGTCTCATTACTCAATAAAGCCTTTTTCCGCGACCTAAAGGTTTTTAACGGCGAGAAATACGATTTGAATAGATAGGCATACAAGTTTTTTTACACAAACATATCTCAAGTGCTTAGTTTCTTCGTGAAATTGTCCTTAACTGTAAACAGGTACTTTAGGAAATACAATAAGAACAGGTTTTTAATTAATATACAACAAAAACGTCAAAATTTCTGTTGATATACTCCTAAAAATTTGAATCGATTGTCGTCGCGATTGTAAAAAGACCGGCTTTAACCTTTTGACCTCTCTAGCCATTTAATAAGTAATTAAGTTAGTGGAAATACTATCTGGATTCTGGATCTGAAAACACTCAAAAGAAATTGATGAAAATGATGATGACAAGTATGACAAACTACAAAGAGCTACTTTACCAATATAATGAGCTTCAAATTATTCAGCAGTCACCGATATTTTAAAGTATGTGATTATTGCACCAGAACATTAGAGAATGTCTTTTGTATTTTTTACACGATTATATTTGTTACCATAGAAACAGGTAACAATCACGGGTAATTATTGTTAGTAATATTGTTCATATAACCCTAATTATTGGAGGATAACTAAAACCGTGTGAAAATAAACAGTGTCACTTAAATTCACAGAACTCACAGAAATTCAAACTTCCTTTATTGGTATTACAAACAATAACAAAACAAACATACATACTAAACAATAAGATAATGTGTACGATGTAAAAAACAACGAATCAGAAACATTTAATTCTGTCGCTAGCAGTATAATGAATATAATGTTTCTAATAATAAAGGACGACCGGTTGGTATTGATCCTAAATTAATTCTTTATTTACATCCTTAACAGTTTATTTTTATTAAAAATATATATTTACTAACTATGTACATTTGGCAATATCTTGCTAGAACTTTTTTACACTGATTAAGAAAATGTTCACGAAAAAAAGCCTTCAGATAATTTTTGGGCGAGTGGTTAGAGCACTCAGCCGAGGATGTTGTTATTTTTTAAACTTTATTTTTAACGAAGAGCTATTGTTAGCGCAAAGATATCAAAGTGGTACGGTCGTTGACTTAGGCTGCTAATTAAAGCTGTGAACACACGTACGGATCGGATCGCGGACATAGTATGGCGAGCGACCGAGGTCATCAGTCGCCTGAGTAGGGATGGAAATAAGTTTTTCAAAAAGATACATTATATGAATCGATTCACAATACATCGAAGTCCAAGAGATCAACCTTTTTTCGACTTATTTTATTTGGTTTTTTATTCGTAAATACTATTCTTCCAATGGTCAAAATTAAACTATTATCATTTAAAACTGAAATGTCAACAATAGCAACTAAACAAAAAAAGAAGTAGGTACACCTAAACTAAGGAAAGATGACACTAAACTGTTTTATTTTTGGCTAATTACAGATAATTATCATATCATAGAAAACAAATAGAATATTGTAATAAACGATACCAACATTATTAGTTTGAAATATTCATCTTTTGGACCCCGATGTTTTGTAAATCGATTCATCGCGCTTAGATTCGAATCGATCTTTTTTGGAAAGGATTCACATCCCTAATTAAACGACTGATAACCTCGACCGCCTGCCTTACCATGTCCACGGTCCGGTCCGTACGTGTCTTAACCGCTTTAGACATAATTTCCGCCTAATATACCCGCGCTAAACCAACAGTGGTAAATAGAATAAACAGAAAATAAAATCGGTTCATAAACAGGAGTGTAGTGTTTGTGAAATGAGGAATAAAACAGGCAAGAACAAGTCGAATCTATAGAGCTGTAAGTAATTTTTTAAAATTGTATTATAATGTTTATGTTCTTTGGCAACTTATAAACTCACCCTTAATCCCTGATGGTGTGCTTCCGAACTGAATTCAACTTTGGATATAAAGAAACCAGAGCCATGTTCCTTGCCTCCTCGCAACGAGAAGCCGAAAGCTGGTGTGGAGCGACGTGGCCGGAGCAGCCTCACCACTCGCACACGTCTCTCACTCATCAGCACAGTGCCTCCAGCATTACCAGCTGAACCGGATGTCGTTGTTGATATGTTCGAGGTCGCATACATTTTTATACTGTAATACAAGAAAACTGAATTAATTTAGATATTTCACGAAAATAGATAAAAATATTCCAATCATCGTAATATTTGGCTTATAATTCGAGAACCACTTATAGTACATAAGTCTTTTTTTATTGTAAATATATTATCTGGCCCGGTTGAATGAAGTGGCGACAGGTCACAGGTAAACTTGTAATAGTAGGATACCCGTCAAATTGAAAGGCAGAATATATAAGTCCGTTATAAAACCTGTCGTAGTGTAGGTATCGAAGTTTTTGGGGTAGCAAGAAGAAAGATGAAAATTGACTGCATGCGGCAGGATGCGAATATTGAGATGGATATGTGGCGTGACAAGAATGGACAGAGTCAGAAATTAGTTTGAAAGTGGCACCAGCGATAAAAAAGGGAATCGTTTGTCTTGGTATGGACATATTTTGAGAAGAGACGAAACGCATTTGACAATTGTGAATGTTAATGAATTGAAGGAGAAAGAACCCACAATATTTTTTTTCTAACCTAGCTAATGCTGTTGACCGGAAGGGCCTTTAAAGCTTCACCGAACTTTGTGGGCGAGTGCTGAAAGCACTCAGCCGCAAAAGGTAACTAGCACAAGGGTTTGAACCTCGGCCTGGCCGCTACCTGAGTGTGAAAACTCCCGCGGAATTTTGCTCCTAGCTAATCCCTACATTTTTTATTTAACATAAAAAAGGGTTCCTTACAGGACCTATGTACCTACGTGTTGCTTGCAGGAGTATGTGTACGGTGTTTTGCGTGTAATGCTCAATGCATGGTCAGTGACCCTGTATCGTGCTGGCGGCGACGTCAATAGCCTCCCCAGTTGGGGAACGAGACACGTCTTGGGTTGCCACCTGAGGGGGACCCGGAGAGTGTGTGGTAGCAAATTGGCTGGCAGTTCCCAGCGGCAGGAACAGAGGTTTCGCTGGCGTGGGTGCTGGCACGCAAGTGAACGTGGTTTAAACGGAAAAATACTATTACTGCGATTTTATCATCGCGGTCGATTAAAAGACGGCTACTCTTGTAGACGGCGTGTCGGACTGGCCCCCCAAAGAAAAGATGGATATGATAGCAAAACAAGTGAATGAAAAGATGGTGATTGACAGAAATGCGTGAAAGAAAAAGACATACTATGCCGACCTCAAAAACAAAAAAATTGAGAGCGGGATTATTATGATGATGAAATTATCTGATCAGAATTTACTGCATAGTTTAATTGATGGTTATTATTTAAAAAGGAAAATTAATCCAAAAATAATAATAACATAAAACATTGCCAGTAAAATTGTGCTATGAAACGAACTTCTTCACAATTTCAGGACTTTTAATTTTATATGTGGAACCCTAATAATAATTCTCTCAAAATAAAAGTACGTAAGTTACGCCTTATAGCTTCAGCTATCTACCAGAAAAAGTCCCGTCAAAATCGGTCCAGCCTTTCCGGAGATTAGCCGAAACAAAAAACCAGAAAGACAGATAAAACTTTAAAAAAAATGTATTTTTGGTATACATAAACGCCGTATGTATATAGGGTGTATCCCTATGTATTTAATTAAAAGCTGATATTTTGATATTACAAAAAGAGACTTCAATTTTATTTATTTGTATAGATACATACCTACTATACAATACGCTTGAATGAAGCATTGTGTCTTTGTTTTTTTTGTAGTCCATGGATTTATAATACTTATGTCTTTTTATTGTATTTCTCCGTACATATAATCAAAACTAAAACTATACTATATGCAAGGAAAGATTGTTAAAAATACCTTCTGCTTTATTTAATTATACATAATATGTCTATTGTCCTGTTAGTAGAAGGCACAAAGGATGTAAGGTCGCAAAGACACGGGACGAAGAGAGGGGTGTAATCGTGAGTACAGCCTCCTCAGGCGAGCAGTGCAATGACCTCGCTCATTGCCTGCATAGTACAGAGACTCCAGGCCAATTGCTACGCTGCAAATGTTCTTAGAACTCATCCACGCTGCACAATTTATTTGATATACAATAGTCGTTGCTAACAATTATCGCATATAACAGATTTCGATTTACTTAATGCGTTAGCTCACAATATGTTTTTCTTGACACTAAGTTGAATTGAGTTAAAATGTATATTTTAAAGAATCTTAAAGTGCTATATTAATTTGATATATACATATGTATATATTTCGATAAGTATATAGTTCGTAAATTAAATTAATGATATGTGAAATTTTAAAATACACTATAAATACGTATAATATATTCATGCTTTACATAACTGATTGAGTTTCATTTAATAATATAAATTTGTGAAAGTGAAAGTTTTCATACAACTATACACCTGTCACAAAGTGCTGTATTAGACCACGTTATTTTCAATACGGATCTTGATTAGGTACCTGCATAACATATCTTTTTAAAACTGAAAATTAATCCTTCAAATATTTTAGTATTCTAACCATTTGTGAAAATAATTAAATTTACTTTTTATAGATCCATGATTGAATTTTTTTAATCACACATTTCAATTTGGATTGTTGTTATGGCACAGTTGTACAATATTTCACGATCACTACTTTTTACTAGTATACTTAAAACTGGATAATAATATCATAATTATGTTTTGTTATAATCAGTATGAAGGTAATAACTCTGCACAGGTGGCGATGGCGCTCAACCGTGAATCCCCACCGCCTCGATGGGCAACTGTTACCCGTTTTTTTTTCTTTGTCAGACCGAGAGCAACGGCCTCATCCAAATCACTCGCTAATACCTAAGAACAGAGAATTATTTTGTTTCAACTCGAATTAAACTCGATTTACTTTTCCCCTTAACAATTATTATGATATATTCTGAACATAATATTGAAAATTGATTCCCTATGCAATATATTAGATGTAACCCCTATTTCATTTAAAATATACCAAAACGCTTACGTACCATTGGATCAATGTTGCTAGGATACAAAACTAAAACGTTCTATTAAAGGGGTCCTTAATTTCCGGTGGGCGTCGGGAAGCCTTATTCATAACGAAGGAATAGAGTTACACTAATTCTTCATCCCTAAAGCTGATACCTCGTTTGAAATAGTCTCTGAACTTTACAAACAAAGCTTCACAGGGTTGATGGTGCGAGTATGCGTTTATGCTATACAGTCAACTCACGACTAGGAATGCCGTAAGACAACGACAGCCTGGACAAACCGGCTTCAACTCTGACGACTCTTTGCTAATAATTAACCGCCTTCGACCTGTGGACTGCACGCTTGACCGATTATTGCATCCCACAATACTAGCAGTTGCAGGAATTTCTTGGATAAATTTCGCATAACCATAATGTAACAGATCCAAAAGTCTTGTAATTTAACAATACAAAGATAGTTCTTGTCATAAAGGATAGAAAATGATAGATATTATGATTCGGTATGAGAATTAACTTACGAAATGTTTATTTACAATGTTGTTGGAGAAAAAGTTGCACAATATACGAACTCTGTAAGTCTGCTAGACGATAAACTCATCCACTTATACACGTACCTACTCAACGTTTATCATTTATCAGAAACTCCTAGCATTTACTTACGAAGCCTTTTACGAAGACACTTATAAATAACTTCGTATTTAAATTTACTAAAGATAGAAATCTGGATCATAGGTCATTTTTACAATGTGTTGTGTATAACTTCGTTTGGTAAATAAGCTGGGATTTTTAAAGAATGCATAAATTTTGTAATCTTATCAGGAACGTCCTTTTAAATAATAATACCATTGTTGGGAAAAATATTTTATTGGATTTCGATTTCGGAACCGTACTAGTATCTAATAAAACTGTAAGATAAGACATGTAAGAACAAAAATTTTGAATAAATCAATTCCTAACAATTATACGGATACAAAAAATAGTAACCTCCCAACTGTAACCTACCTTAGTTACTAAATTGAAATAAACTGTTGATTATTTAACTCTTTTACATATTTCATACAAACTTACTACAAAAACAGTCATTTAACGCAGAGGAGGAAACTGCTAATGCATAACTAGTTACAACATAAATTTTATAAAACTTACGCGAAATTTGACTCGTAAAAAACTAATCACTTTCTTATTGGATAAAATCTGCCAAATAAGTTTTTGTCATCAATATTATGTAAGTATATAGGTATTCATTATAAAGAATAGAAATCTGAAAAGATTAACAAAATGATGAGATAAAACAAGTTGAATTTTTTTAGAAGTTATTTTTTGAAGAATAGTTTTTTACACTTGGAAGAATAAGATAGAATAGAAGCATAAAAGAAGAAATTAGCTAATATTACGTTAGAAAAAGCATTTTCGTGTACGATAAGTGGATAACCATTTTAAAATGTTAGATTTTACGTATTTTACATATGTTTGAAATGACAACATCGTCTTACATAACAATAGATTCATTATGACTGTTACACGATAATTATTCTAATTCAAATGTTTTTTTCTACCGGCTCCGTTGGTTTGTGTTATACTTTACCATACAATTTTTTTGATGTGAGAAATAAAAATTATCAATTACAAAGTAAACAAAGATGAAAGCTTCGTAGAGAAGGCTAAATGAAATCTTCGGAAAAAAGTTGAATTCTCCGTGAATGGATGGAAAGTGAGCTGACGGACAAGACGTGATGTGGCATGCCGCAACCTGTGTTCACACGTTCCCATATATCAGCCATCTAGTTTTATTTTCTAAATGAATATTTATAAAATTACCTTGAGATAGTTATGGCGTTAGTTAAGTTTGTACCTACTAGTCTATTTTTTGCGTTCTATCAATATCACGTGAAGAAATTTCATTCTCATAACCTGTATACAGTAGGCGTTAAGATAAATATCTATATCAAAGATTGTAAGATTGTATAAAATATATCTTATACTTCTCCTAATCATGTGTCTTTCAATGACATGTACTTTTGTTACGTATTCTTGTTAATAGATCAATTCGTATTATAATAATAACTGTTACAGCTCAATGCATATTAGTCATTATTATCAACAGTTGATATGATAAATTAAGTTGTATTTGCTACATTAACCCCTTGAGCACTAACCTGGCCCTTACACCAGCTTTAAATAGTTTTCCTATTGTCTCATTTTTATGGGTAATCGACATATTAAAAATCTCTTTTATAATACGAGAAACAACACTATATGTTTGCCATATTCACCTTTATTTCTAATCTTCTATCTGTGTAAATATAAATCATTTTCGTATATATTTGTCTACTGTCCATTCCAAGACCAGCAGCGGCACTAGCCTCAAGTGTAGTGTTTTATCTATGCTCTAGCCCGTGTGCCCCTAATACTAGTAGTACTCTAGCACTCTTTGAGAGCGTTGGCGGCCCGAGCGAAGAATCTTTGTAAGTGTTGCCATCATCGCTCGGCGCCCCCTAAAACCCTACGCCCATGTGCACTGCGCACCCTGCACTATAGGTAAACCCGGTTATGCCCAAGACTATTTGTTTTCCATGACATCACAACTCTTGCCGGGTACATCTAGTACACCTATACTATAAGAGGCAAAATCTTTCATCTGTCCTTTAGTTGCCTTATATATAATTCGAAAGCTAAAATGAGCGAATTTATTATATATATATATATATATTTATATATTTTAATCGTATATTTTTCACCTTTCGCTTTGTATTCAGAATAGCCACAGTCAGCAAATGAAATTTATAGAAAAACGACTACATTTAACAAATGTAAATATATGTAAAAAACTATAATGCAGTGAATATTTATTACATTATCTATTATAACTAGCAGGCGCCCATGACTTTATCTACGTGTATTATCTTGGTTAAATGTGGGATGGCTTCAAATGTAAATGTATAATAAATAAAATAATGTAAAAAGCTTCCTGTACCATATATCTTAAAAAAAATGTATTTTTACTTATTTTTTATACTTTCAAAAAATGAAATTAATAGTGTTTGCATATCAATCGCTAATTAACATGTGCTTTATGCACACAAAAATTTATGAAAATCGGCCAAACTCTTTTTGGTTTGAAACCAAACAGATTTATTTCTTAATTATTTTTTGTACGAATGGTATATATATATATATATATATATATATATATATATATATATATATATATATATATATATATATATATATATACAGTCTCGTAAATATATATAGCATATCAATAGTTCCTTGGCATATACTTCCCGTGTACAAAATTTTATCAAAATCGGTCAACCGGTTTCGATTTAAATTCGGACATACACACAGGCAGACAGTCAAAAAAAATCTAATATCAGATTTGAGATCAATAACGGCTAAAAAACAAACAGAAATTCAGTTTTATTATTAATACCTATAGATAAATCTAGTAGAAACAAGACTAATAGAAATTAGTCTAGTTAGACAAAACCAATCTCTTTATTAAGTTTAGTTTACATCTTTAGTTGCCAATTTTAAACCAATCCGTGTTCTAAATACATAATTAATTCAAAATGAATACCATCATCACCTGTATCAATATATAAAAAGTTTAATTATAAACTATCAACGCATTTTATAATTTGCTTCCGGATATTCGTTAACTTACTGCTATTCTAACATGACCATAATTACGAAATAACACTGGAACATATTATTTGGTAAGAGAAGGTACTCGGCAGGATATAATACCGGTTTCAATCTAACATACACAGCTCTTATTAATACTCGAGAATTTAAAACCCCAAGTTAGAGGAGCATTTCAATTGTTACTTTCAGTTATAAAATTGAAAATCCCAAAAGCCCCTTATCAATATGTAAGCCAATGCTAAAGTAAGTTTGAAATATATAATCTTTTCATTGACATTATCATGAATATAACGATATATTTTATTATATAGCAAGCATATTACCAGAATAGATATCATTTGATTAACAATGGCATATTTATCTGTTAAAAGTTTCTTGTTTTACCTCATGTTTCATCTTAGGTATAACGAGATAAGAGTTTAATATGATTTAACATTTATAAAATATATTATCTCTCATGTCATTAGCAGCAAATATATCTAAAGAGAATTGGAATTTTAAAAAAATTCTAAAAAAATAAAAAGATTTCTTTAGTTTAGTTCTTATTAACAAGTAAAACAAATAAAATCTGACCTGTCAGTCGAAGGCAACTGTTGGAAAGTTTACACCGTTCTATCTCACCACCCGGTAAAATTAAAAAAATCAACATCGTAACGCTCGAACAATGTCATGTCACTTTAATTAAAGTACCAAGTTGAATGCATTTCCTTAACACAGCGTCACTTAATTTTTTTTTTCCAATTAGCAAGCGATGCGCTTTAGCGATCGGTATTCGGATAATTTTATTGTTATATAAAAAAGTTATATTTATGTCGGTCACCACGGCAATATGAGCACTCGCGTCGACGATGGCGAAGCAACTAGCTGACTTGGAAATACACCCGGTCGCGGTTACCGTGTATAATTATTTAAACGTGCGTTCACGGCTGAGAAACGACACAAATGCAACTAGAAATAAAAGTAACATAAGAAAGTTGACGTCACAATGATAAAAGCCTTCGCATGCCCGGAGTAGGAATCAAATTCGGAACTGATAATTCATGTTGTTGGGCGTGTAATAATGCCTAACTGTGAGTCCTAGTTGAAAGTTAACGTATGCTTATAGATTTAGTAACGATTTATGTCAAGTAAGTTTTAATTTGCAAAGGTTTTAAGTTGAACGATGGTGATGTCTGGAAATGATAGCTTTCTCTGTCCATCTACTAATCAACTTTGTAACTATTAATCGTAAAGTTCCAAAAAAACATGCAGAAAAAATAACCAGATCGAGTTTCTTGCCGGTTCTTCTGGATGACTGGGTTGTTTTCTGAACTGGTGGTAGTATCTAGACGTTCATAAGCGCCTTATCAGGGCCTAAATTTAATAAAGTATTTGTGTTTTTTTTATTATAATTTTTTGAGTCTGTAATTTCAAAAACACCTACATATTTCATTATAAAAAAATGTACTTAAAATTATAATACATTTTTAATATTGTAATATTACATCTTAAAAGTTTCAAGTAAACTATTCAGGGATCTAAAATATAGGCATAAGCATAAATATAACTAACTAATATTAACGGCTATTTCGGCGTTTAATCATCATGTGTGGTAAAAAAAAACAGCTCCTAATTTTTAATATGCAATATTATTATTAACGTATGGAGAATATATTTAAACTACTTATATAGGTTTTACATTTATGTAATTTAAAATTAGATACTTTTAATTGGCATCACTTGAGAGAGGCCGGCCCGATTTTGGTCTTTTTTTTCAATTTGAATAAGGTTTTTGACCAAAAAATCCTGAAAATGTTGCCCCACAAAATTGAAAATTGGAAAGAATTTGAAGTGTATTGTATAATATATTTGTATATTATTGTAGAAAATCATAAAAGATAAATTAGAATAATTATTTTGTTTTGTTTTATATAGTACCTAGTGCTCCCTAATTAAAAGTAATTAAATTGATAAAATATGCGTAAGATCTAAAAAATAATAATAAAAAAATTAATGCTTAAAATCTATACTAATAAATGAAATTAAAGTTCTGTTTTTTTTTCCAATACCAATATACAAATCTGTTTGCAATACCAATATAACAACTTTTTACTAAATACATATCAATGTATGTACGGCACCTATACCATAAATACAAATTTGACATGTGAAGCATATTTATATATCGATTGTGTACACCTTTTCTTCACGGTTGACGAGATGATGTTGATAAATGAGGTTTTTAATGTTAATATCTAACTTCTCTACATTGAGGAATTTATGAAAACTGTTTAAGTCAGCCATGTAAACTTTATAAGGGCATTTTTCTTTGAAAAAAGGAAACAAATTCACATTTGAACATATTTAATTAATAGCACAACAACACTAAATCTAAAATCCGTCACAGTTTTTTAACATCGTTATCGTATCGCTCCCAATTATTATTAATGTTGTAATATAATATGTAATATTATGAAAGATATGCTGTCTTCCCTTCTAATATATCACCCGAAAATACAGCCTTCTATAATAACGCTCTAGAACATTTCACAATTCTTTGACATTGTTTTTTTTTGTTATCTAATATTTACAATAAACATCTATGTAACATCAATTTCATCAATAATATCTCTAAAAATACATCAAGTTTAACAACAATATTCAATTAGGCGTACCTATCCATTTAAGTTATAGAATCATACGTACGTATCTCAGAGATTATCTATACAATATTGGCATGTCCTGTTATCGGCGAGCGCAAATCATATTAACTCTTGCCATACTGTACGAATTATGAGTTTAGATAAAACTTTATAATATTATTACAGACGTTACTAATAATTTTACTATGCAGCTGTATGACGCACCATACATTTTTCTACGTTGTATTAACGTGAACCAATTCAAATTAGATAAAATTAAATATATAATTTGCACTCTCCGTAATAATAATAACCCTCACAAATAGCAAATATTACGCAAATAAAACCATCAATATTACGTAAAGGATAAACCATGCGCAATATCAAAATAAACTCATCTAAATAAATGTTCTCACTTTAAAATTGGATACAAGAATGTTCTTAACCTCTAAAAGTCTACAATAGGAATAGAAATGTAAACAACAAGATTTTTAAACTTCTAATTTGTTACAAAAACCTACAGTGTCTTAAAGTGCCTACATACTATAGGTTTATGCAATCGTTCAATTCGATTTAATTGAGTTTCATTTAAGTTTGGTGCAAATAACTGATGATAATTTTAAAGATTCTACTGACAAATTACATCTCAATTTTGTTCTAAGAATTTTTGTATTTAGGATTCACTTTATGTTAAGAAACTATTAAGCAGATCTATTTAAATAGACTACGAGCTAACTCACTAGTCAAGAAGTTATAAAATATATTTTTTCCTACTTTTTAACGACCCAACCGAAAAATAAGTAGTAATCTAATTTCTGTGCACGATAGATATGATTAGTTTCATTATATTATATGGTTGGTTATATTGACGTACGGTCTAAACTAAAATATTATCAGTAGTCAACATTTCTAAAAAAAAATATTACTTGTAATATAAATTAATGATCAAGAAGTACCATGTTTATTGGAAAGATTACGATTAGAGTACGATTTTTTTACGCAGGAGCAGTGAGCTAAACCATAGATCGAGAATACGCATAACCATTAAATACAAGAATTCCATAAGGTTTACAAAAAAGGAATTGAATCAGAAATTGTAAAATTGTCTTGTCTCGTTTTTTCTTTATTTATTTTCTTGTGAAATTATTACCATATGGCCCTTACCTACGTCTAAACATATCGTAAAATATGTTTCTCTGACTGTCCGTGCTTATCACTCGAAACCCTGCACTTATCCGATTTTTTATTTCTGGACATAAATTCTACCCTAGTTTTAGTATTAAACCTTGATACGTCGGGTAATATACGGAATAACCTGTGTAACATAATAACATCCATACAAAAAACGTTCGCCACAAACTATGTACTCAGGCTATTTAATCATGGAATAATAATGGAATAAGAAATAAACTGCAAGCTAACAGGAGTAGAACGGATGCTTAATAACTTTTATCTTTTATACTTTTGTTTTTATCTTATATTTTTGTATAAACAACATAACGTCACATGTATATATTAATATAGACCAATTACTCTAGAAAAAAGCAAATAATACTTCAATGAAATCAGCAACAATAACGCCAATTTGCCATTGCATGTGGCAAACCTAAGTCCAGTTTTCGAATTACTTAATTTAACTATTTGGGGCTACATCACTGCTCCTTTACACACTAATTCTATTTAATGCAGATGTTCTAAATTCAAAAGATATAAAGTTATTAATAGTGTTGCTGTTTTTCAATATTTGATATCCCCATTGATATTACTCTGGGATTTTTAGCGATTCATTGGCTTTTATAAAATCACACAAACTTGACGGCATACATTAACTAAGCTATTAACATTGGACGTGACTATGATTAAATATAATATTTGTGCATTAATTAATACATTTAGTTAAGTAGGTTCGTAGTTATACAAAAGACCAAAGCATAAATTGTAAGTATCAGTATACATTGCGTAAAAAACAATTTATTTCATTTCGTTAAATAGTTTATGAAGTGTACGGCTTTAATGAAATGCAATATTTTTGAGAGATATATAAAAATACTATAGACAGATTGGGTAAATTAGTATTCCATTTTTATTTTTTATGTTTCTTTAAAATAACCCATGCTTATTCTGATTCAAAATGGTTTAACCATTGACAAGGGTGTAATATTTGAAATAAATATTTACTATTTTCGAGTTGTGATAAAAAAAACCTCCATCGACATTAGACGGACAATGGAAATACCGCCATTTTTTAAGTTGTGACATTGAGTTAAGTCCCTATGTTATATTACAGGTAATAATCGTCAACGCAAAACATTATTTACAAAAACTAGAAGTAGCCAAGAATAGTATCAAGATAATAGAAAATAGACCAATATAATATTTTTGAGATAAAATAATTAATTTTGTTCGCATAGCTTCATGAGTCAAAAACATTAGATCTATGAAAGTATATAGTACCATAGATAATAGTACTAAAGAACTAATATTTTATATATACTCGTACCATACAAATTATATTCGTCAACATGCAGTTTTTGTCCCTACGAGGGGTATGTGAATATTCTGTCCATCAAATCAACACAAATGTAATAGAAAATGTAAATATGTACATATTAAAACTTCAGTATATAACAATAGATAAATATCAATACACAACAATAAAACAGATATAATATAGACGCAACTTAATAAGTCTCAAATTTAACTTCTTAATAATATTACTAGATACGTGACAACGTTTTGAAAACTGAATTTATCCATGTAATTTTTATTTTACAATTAATTTTGTAAATTAAATAATATATATATAATAATAAAAAGAATTTTCAATTGAGATTATGATAAATTGAAAGAATTTCAAAATGTTTTAGAGTGTAACAGTCAGGAAAAAATAGTAGCTTAAAGAACAGTTAGTTGCTACAGATTTTTTGAATCTGTTAAGCCATCATTAATAAGGTTTCATACTTTTCTAATCATATTCCTAAAACTAATAAGGTTTTGTTGAGTAACACTGTATATAGTGAAGCTATTCCGTTTAAATCGAACAGCTTATTTGTTAAACGTTCTTAACGTTTATTCATAATTATAAATTCATTTTATTACGTTTGTAGAAGAAACTACCTTCTTCCATCCAAAAGAAAGTTTATTTGCATTTATGCACATAAATAATTTAATATACATACAATTCATGTTTCATGAATTATATTTATTGCTTCATAAAAGATTTTTTTTTTAATTTCATGATTCCTTTATGTTTTAACTAACTTTGTAATATCTGATTCTCCATTATAATTTGTCGTCAATATATAATATGACGTTAATGTTTGACATTCGTAATAAATATGTAATTATATAAATTGACTTACAAGATGAATCATGTCATCTGTAAATGGTATCGAAAATATTATCTATGAAAAATATTGTTTTAGCACCACTAACCTACCTCAAATCAAGAACAAAATGTAATTAACTTCCAATTATATCAAAAGTACCTATTAATACTAAGTATATAAAATACCTGGCGATTTAATCAATTATGGTTTTATATTATTTTAAAAAACAAAATTTGTTTAATTGATAATTTTCTTTAAAATAATTTTATTTATTTCAATTCCTTTATTTTTATGAGCAACTGTAATAATATATTAAAGAAGAATTCTACAATGTATAGATATTCCAAAACGCAGCATACGCCAACTAAATAATAATATGGTCTAATACAAATATTCTAAAACTATCGATAAGTGACACAAATATTATCATTTAATTTCTTAGTACCTATTTAACAGATATTTACATAAACTTGATAAAATGATTTCTAATAGGGGGGTAACTTTAAACACAATATTATTATTAGATCCAACACGATTGTTAAACTATAACTAATAAACACTTAATTTGTAATAAAACATTAAAAAATATGCAGTAATATTACGAATATTAAATAACATAAATTATTACTTCGGATTGAGCTTTTCAGGTATTACCTTTTTTGCACGAGGACTACAAATGGTAAGATTTGGGACTTCTATCGATTTTACCAAAGTCTTTAGGTTTTGCCTCTTTTGCTTCTGCACCCAAAGTTATTTTACTTTGTTTTTCGATAACATTATTTGCATTTGCTTTCATTTCTGTATTGTTTACCTTTCCCTGCTGCTTTTCGGAACTGCCCGAAGAACTGGAAAACTTGGAGGTTGGCAATTTTGAAGTACTTAAAGGAGTTGCAAGCGATTTCGATGATTTATCTGCTGCAGGAAGCGAAGCAATAGTTTTAACTGTATTTGGAGAAGTAGAAGATTTTACACTAGTGGTATTTCGTGATGTATTGGATATCACTGGTGAAATGCTGGCAGAACTTATACATGAAGTTACAATACAGGCCTGGGTTATCTTTGGTTTATTACTAAGTGCAGTTTCTGATGAAGAAGTTTCTGCTAAAGTATTAACGGAAGGTTTTTGTATTTCGGTTTTTTTCATACTTTTATCACTAGATGAAATATTTGCAGGTGTGATTTTTGTTGTAGTAGTCCTTAAAGTGGTAGTAGTGGTAGGCGTGTATGAGAATACAGTTTCAGCTGAAGATTTTATACCTGAACTAACATTTTTGGAATATATAGAAATTTCTGTAAGAGCAGTAGTTTTTGGAGGTTTACTTACATTACAAACTAAATTATTAGTGCTTGATTTTGGCAACATTTTATCTCCCGCGCTACTTAAATCACGTTCGGAAATTTTTGAGTTTAGCGGAGATGTTACTTTTTCAGAACAATTTTTTGAATTTTTAATATCATTGGCATCATGCTTTGGTTTAAAAATTAACTCGTTTAAATTATCTGCTATAACATTTTTTTGTCGAGGTAATATTTTGTGTGTCACTGAACTACTAACTTCTTCTTTTCTTTTATTGTTATTAATTGTATTCGATACAGTCGCAGTATTACACGTCTCTTGGCTATTTTTTTGATGGTATGATGATGGGCTGATAGCTTCCGCTTTTTTTAATTCGTTGGACTTTGTAGGATCCAATTGTATACAAGTTTCTTTAGTTACTGATAATATTCTATCAGTGGAAACAGCCGGCTGTGTAGCAGTAGAATGCACGATAACGGATTTCATCGCATTCATATTACTATCAGGTTTCAATACTGCACTACTTATAACAATATTTGCTTCATTGTTTGTCGTATTTATTGATTTAGATAAATCTGCAACTGTTGTTTTATTTGCTTTTATTGAGGCTTCTATAGTAGTCCTATGAGTATCAGCAACACTGACTTTGTTAAATATATCTCCGTGTGTTGTTACGCCAGTTATACTTTTACTTATACTTGTATCCTGCAATTGTATTGACGCGTTAAATGGTATAATTTTTTGTTCTCGATCAAATTTAGTGTTACCAATACTAGTAGTTGTTTGTAAAATATTTGAATTTGATTCGCTACATTTTCCTGTTTTTGAAACAGATACTTCAAGAGTAGATAAAATTGGCACTGGTGTTACTTGAACTGTTTCCATATGATTATTTTTTCCATCTGAATGTATCTTAGCTGTGGTAAAGATTAATGGATTAGGATTATAACTAACTTGCTTGCATCCATCAATATCCACAAGAATTTGAGTTTTGGGTATAAAAGTATTTCTAGATGAGTCTATACTATTAAAAACATTTGTATTCATATGATTATGCATGGCTCCAATTGTATTCGTCTGAGACTTAGGAATAACATTTTCATTTGGACTCTTAATAGACGCCGATTTTTGAATATCAGCATCATTTACATCATGCCTTTCAATTTTATTGTTGGTTTCAGTCTTAGCTTGTGAAAAAATTTCATTGGCACTTTGGTCAACATTATCTGTTCCTTCTTTTTCTGTCTGCAATAGAGGTTCTGTAACTGTAACATCAGATTCCTGGCTGAATGTTGGCACTTTTTTCTTAATAGAATTTCTTTTGGATTTCGCAACGGCTGCGCCAGACTTTTTTATTTCATTTTCAACTCCGCTTGTCACAGAAGTTGAGTCTCCTCCATCAAGTGATGTCTGTAAAAAAAAACATAATAGAAATCTTATTCTTAGTTGAACATTTGGCAAACAGTATTCATTTTCGTTGGATGAAAAATAAAGAAACCTTTCGCTTGGCGACGAGCGGATGTGCGTGTGGAGGTCAAGCACCACGTTCCCGCAGTACAGGTCTACCATGCAGAAGTAATACTGGTGGAGACAATTCGGTTTCTGTTCGTAGAGTTGTTAAAACTGCTTTGCCTGCAGGGCCCCACTCCTCCGTTGGCCGAGCCAGCACTCGAGCTTTCTGTCAATAAAATCTGTTACTTTTTCTTCTTTAAGAAGTAAAATCCTTTTGAGTTCTAATAAGTAATTTGAACAAGCAGACATAATGACTGCACTTTCGACAACCGGAATCATAATGTCTGCCTAGATCCACTACGGCTAAAGCTTTACGTATCTCCAGAAACTATAATTCTCATATTGTACAAACCTTTTTGTATAAGTAATTATTATTTATACTAGGGTACACCCGGTGGTCGAAATTCGACTGTAGTAGTCATTGTTGAACATTTGAAGAAAAAAACTGTTTTTTATAATGTTAACACTAAAGCTCATCAATAGTTACTAAGCAAAAAATAAAGTAAAACTGTTTTGATGGTGCTGTCCGTTGAATCGTATTTTCTTTCATGAATTTTAATTTTTTACACGAACTTGTTATCCTAAACTTTTTTTCGGTACCTAAGAGAATACTAAGATATTTCTTATAAATTCAAGGACTCGCCAGTAAAACTAACTAAACACTGAGTTACATATTTTTTCATAATTTCTTGTATTTATATTTTGTATGCTCCCCTAATAATTTTCCTAAGAAAGGTTGTTAATAGCAATAACTATAATAGAATAATAATTTTAAAACAAAATTAAGCAAGCTATAAGTAAACCCAAACAAGATCTCGGATCTATCTCTGAGGATAGGGGCTGAAATTAAAAAATAATAATAATTGTCCTAAAATTATATTTAGTGAAAACAGATATCAGAGATATTTTTCACAAATTCAAGCACATTGCAGATGCAAGAAAAACTGTACATTGAACCGGATTTTATTCAAAATTACATAAGTTTTATTTTTTGTACGTGGAATTCTTATAATTTTCGAAAATATAATTTGATTTATTAATATAGAAATACTTCTATACAGTCTATACAGACTAGAAATTTAGTAATAAAAAAATAATGATAAATATCGCGTTCACTTACTTCCATTATAGTAAGATCATCAGGCCCGCTGCAGATTTGATCGACAGCCATGAGGACCACGACGAGGACCGGCAGCACGCCAATAGACCATCCCACGGCGTCGGCCCACATCGGATATACGTAATGACCATACGAAGCAGGTTTGTATTCAATCCAGTTAAACACGAGAATAAACTGTAAAAACAATTTATTTCACTCGTGGAATTCCTAATTGAAAGTATTATATGGTACATAACTGTGCAATTTATATTACGTAATTATTAATGTATTGAACTGTAATAACAGTAAAATAAATTATGATAAATATGGGAATAATATAATATCACCGGGAAGTTTTATTTTAGTGGGTAAGGAATTAGAAAAAAGAAGAAATAATAAAATGATTTAACTATGTTGCGTATATAGATAGAGTAAGAACACTAAGATACATAATTTCACACTAAAATACGCTTAATATTAAGTCGAAAAAAAAAATCTCCAAGGATAAATTTGAAATAGTTTCTCTCTCCTGTTCTGAATATTTTAATTATATGGTTGCGTAAGCAATTCTCCTTAATTCATTTGATCATGTTGTGTTTTAGTAGGCGTGGTTTTTGCACAAAGGGGATTTTTGTGGCATCAACAATAACGTATTCAGCACTTATATTCATGTGTAAGAGGGTTATTTAATACTGATTTTATGTAAAAGATACAGGATCGTCTTCCAGTTAAAAGTGTTTCCTTGTTAGTATAATATCCACAGAACCGTCTTTACCTACAGTACAAGCAGAGGCGTAGCTACCGCCTATCAATCAGTCGTATCAATGGTATGGGCCCTACCTTCCTACAGAGCCCCACCGTGCATTAGCAAAAATATTTAAAATTTTATCCACAATCTTCGCCATAGTCGAGGAAAAAGGCCTTTCAACAAACTTTAATACAGGGCTCGTCCAGGTTATGCTACACCACTGAGTGCAAGGTGTGTAGCGCAAACGGGTGCAGGGTTTAGTAAGCGCCGAACGACACCTAAAAAAATGCGTCGCTCGAGGCGCCAATGCTCTCAAAGACCCTGCGCCCGTGTTATAGGCGACATTAAGCGCGCTAATGGTTAAATTGCTTCCCAACATCATAGATTGGATCCGAATTTTCGTTTGAAAATATAATTGTAAGTATTCCATTTTGACCGAGCGCCTACTAGAGGATACCAGGATATTGGTTGCACGCAGGTGCTACAAGGGCTAGAGCCGCCGCTGGATATCGAGTTCTCTCCAAACGATCCGTAAAGAAAAAGAAAGAAGCAAGCAAGAACATGACGACTGTCAATTACATCTGTCTATAGTGTTTGTTACCTTTTTTGGACTATGTGAAATACAAACCACTAAAGCAGCCGGTGTTATAAGTCGCCACATAGCACTCCAGAATAATACCCACAACTTCGACTGACGACCGATCATTCTCTGTATGTCACCACAGAACTTTTCAGCGCCGTAAATCCATGCGATAAGTATACATTCCCCGATAGCTATTATGAGTACAGACCAGTTTGCCGCATATTTATCCATTAATTGCAACCAATACATTCCGCTCTGGAAAATATAATATACATATTACTGTACTGCATTAAAATACATTTTCAAAAAAAAAAAACAGACTAACTAATATTATGAATTGTCTTTACTGGTGAATCCGAATTCTTTAAATATGGAATTACGTATAGGCTTAATCGTTGTTTTTGGATAATATTATACGTATTTATCATGCGACCATAGCATTAAGCGTTGTAATCAATGAAATGAAGGTGAAGTAATCCTTGTAATAAAAGCTTAACATAGTAGTAGGGTTTGGTTTTATGCTGGCCTTACTACCTACTTAACTCTAGTTGAAAATCTATTACCTATCGCTGTTTTGCGAAAGTTATTGAAAACCTATCAAGGGTTATCGAATAACCTCGGTATTAACATATAGTTATCAAACATTAATAGATTAGACATATTTCGAACCAATATTTTGTATAAGAAATGTTTTTAAGCAAAATAATTACATAGTTCCATACAGCCCATGCAAGTGCAATTAAATAAACTTACGTTAGTAGTAAAGATGAGACCTCCCATGTACCCAAATACGGCTACTATTAATACCACCCAAACTTTCTTGTGTCGAAAGTTTGGAAATCTGTCCAAAATCGCCGTGGTCACGGTCTCCATCAATGCGAACTAAAATATATAAACATGGTTATTCTATGTCTTTGTACAAACATAACTACAATAATTCTAAATTTCTGCTTACTTGAGAGTCAAGTCCGAGTGTCAAAAGCATGACGAAAAACAATATAGACCAAAGAGGCGAAACAGGCAACCTAGTTACCACTTCAGGATACACTATAAAAGCTAGTCCTGCTCCTTGATCAACAACTCGATCCACACTAACATTTAACTCATGCGCCAAGAAACCAATCACTGAAAATATCACCAGTCCAGCAAAGAAAGAAGTCGCTATGTTCGAGACTGCCACTATTAGCGAATCACTGGAAAATAAATTATTAACTATAAATATTAGTAAAGAAAGAATGGATTCATATTTAGCTGGATAAACGACTTACATATAACAATTGTTCGAGAATTTATTGTAAGAAGAAAGTGTTATCAGACCGCCCCAAGCTGGACTCAATGCAAAAAATATCTGGACTGCAGCGTCACCCCAAACCTGATGAAGGAAAAAGTGCATAATTATTTTATCCTATAAATAATTGAAACAAAACATAAGGTAAAAGGGTAAACTAATACCTGAGCATTGGCAAGCTGACTGAAGTCAGGCGTCAGATAAAAGATAATACCAGTGGACGCACCGGGTAAAGTAACTCCGCGAAAGAAGAGAATCACCAGTACCACATAAGGAAATAGCGCAGTAAAATAAACAACCTGTAAAAAATTATATATTATCACTAGCCCTTTATAAAAAAAATCAGGGACCGACAACAGTTATGACCTACGGTAGTAAAACATAAACAAGGGTAATGAAGCTGGGCCACAAGATAAAAGTTACTCAACAAGCTATAAAAATACAATGCTTGGAGTTTATCGTAGGAATATAATCCATAGTGAATGTATACGCCAGAAAATCTTTAAAGTTAAAAGGATAACATACAGAATAAGCAATGACAGTACTTGCAAAATGTAATTTAAAACGCCTTCAAGGAATATAGATTGATGACTTGTGAAAAAAACGGCAGGAAGTGACTGGATGCTGAATGCCAAAAATAATTACAGTTAGGAACCATTGCAGAGGCCTACATCCCGCAGTGGATTGTTAAGGAGAAATGGGCATAATAGTAATAACTTAACTCCATTGTACATTAATTTATGATGAATTGTTGAAATAATTCACCTTGGACAAACGACATTATAAGAATTATTCACCTTAGTATATAACTATTTATCTATATTTTTCTGAAATATTTATGATGTGATATTTAAATTAAAATGTTTTAAAATATAATTATAGGTACAAACCTTTCCCGAAGACTGAACACCTTTACAAAGACAGAGAAATACGATGATCCAAGCAGCTAACAAACATGCAGCCATACCCCAGCGCACCTGTCCCGTATCTTCAATACCAGACGACAACCCTAGTACTTGGTTCCTGAAAAACACATGAAGATGAGAATTAGATTTTACACAACAAGTACACACGTTAAAAATACGAGTACACAGTACTTTCATGTTTTAGTGCCTAGGTTCTCAACGTTGGTGATAACGCTCCCTTGTGGCCGTTTGAGACTTTCGGGGGGGGGGGGGGGGGGGGGGGGGGGGGGGGGGGGGCAGTAGAAGACTCAGAGAAAATTAGGTGGCATGAGATACCGCAAAGGGGGTGGGCAGATTATAATATAGCTTAAAAAGGCAAAAAAATAAAGGAGATAAAATTAAGTTTGAGAAACTGTGTTCATTAGAACATATTAGAATGCATTAGCATAGGACTATCTGACTATCCTATCAAATTATCGCACATTCACAATAAGAAGTTTATAGACGTTTTTCATAAATTTGTAATAACAATAAATCTAAAAGTATAAATCGCACGTGATTTTAATAATACGTATACAGTATGTAAATGTTTAAATGGTATATAAATGTTATTTTTTAAATATTAGTACTTGATTTTTTTTCGTTATTCTTCATTTGAATAAATAATTGTCATTTGAAATATATATTATTTTAATCATCAGCGAAATTCTTGATTTATTTATAAATGAAAAGTTATATTGTTTTCTTTAAACGCGTGATTTTTGTTTTGTAATAAAAATACCCCATAGCATTTGCGATTATAGTAATATTAAATATCTCTCTAAAGTTAGAATACTATTATAGTAAAAATTATGGACAATTCAACATAGTCTAAAATCTAAAACTATCCTATACATTCAATCTGTTTTTCAGTCCTAGATAATAAAAATGAAACTAATTGTAGAGACCCCAAACAAAAAAACTTAAATACTTACGTAAAGTATTCCTCAGCGGGCGGACGTCTCAGTGCAGTGTCGGCCAATAATATGATATTGTGAATATTTGGATAGGTATGATTGAAACATTGCCGCAAATAATAAGTTCCATTCTTTGCTTCGCATTCATCCGCCTCCTCGTAAGAATAGCAATCTAAAAAAATAACACGTGGTTTAATTCTGCAAAATATTATGCGATTAAGAGTGAATACATTTAAATTAAATTTGTATTGTTTAAGGATTTTATTATTATAAATCCCTAATCATTGGAGGTTTCTTCTTTATTTTACTGTACGGTTCGTAATTTATCCACCATGAAGAATTGAAAAGAAAACTGATATTATGCGTGCACCTTAGCTTTGTACGTTGTATGGTAACCAAACTTTGACTCAAGCTTGTAATATAATTTGATTTGAAAAATAGAAAAAGGTTATCAATAAAAAGTTTCCTTACATTCGGTACTCCATTCCGCATCACAATTTTGCCACGGCAATTGATAGAAGATACTGGTAAAAGACACGACCATATAGTAAATAGTCCAAGCGATTATAAGATTATAGTATAGCATCACAATGGTTGACACAATTACCATTCCATAGCCTAAGCCACGGAAAAGAGGACAAAACTTATTGTATACAGCAACAGGACCGAGAGCTGCATATTGACCAAATGAAAGTTCCATAAACATTAGTGGCAGCCCTGCTATTATCAGCATTACAGTGAACGGAATTAGAAATGCACCTGTAAAAAGTAAAATTCTTTTAATGTACCCGTAATCACATCAGCAATATTAGGCATCATAAACTTTTCTTATTTAAAACTAGATGTGTGCCCGCGGATCCGCCCGCGTTTCTTATATTCTTCACTGCGTAATATAATGTTTAAATAATCGTTGGAAAATAATGTTTTGATGATGCTGTGTCCATTGAATCATAGTTTAGTCATAATTGTATGTTTTCATTTTTTTACGCGGAACCCTATTTATGTTCCTAAAAAACCAAAGATATTTTCCTCTCAAAACCTGGGTCGATTATAACGGGACGATTTTTTATAGATCCCCGATCTAGCACCTAGCTAAAGATACTCAGCGAAACTTAGGCTACTTTTAATTTTCGAAAATAATTATGGTTCCGCGTAAAAAAAATTGTGAATAAAATCCAATTCAATGCCCAGTTTTACTGGCAAGTGTTTGAATTTGTAAGAAATATGCTATGCTTTCTCTTAAGAGGATATCCTAGCGGCATTTATTCTATACAAACGTATTCCCCTGTTTTCTCCCTGGATAAGAGCATTATGGTAAATATTTTTATACCAAATAATATATATCCACTATCGCCATGACTGTACGTTTTGATTTTTTCTATAAATTAGATAATCTAGAAACTAGGAACCTTTGAAAATAATAAAAAATGATATATTTTTAACGTCATTTTCAGAAGTTCGTCTAACAAATTTGATGGATACTATTTAAAAAAAAAACGGCGTACAGGCATAGTACGTACCAAAGTCTTTATTATTCTAAAACTGAAAAAAAAAAATTGTTCAGTTTTGAAGGAGGAAACGGTACTACGATGTGATGTTTTCGTTTATTTTGCATACGGTAAAATCAGCCCGAGCTGCAGTTGGCCCTTTCATGTTTTATAATTATTTCTTTGGGGCGCAACGCGATAGCAATTGATTTCTGAAATACCTACTTTTCCGACCCCTAGCTCTCTTAATACCTAAATTTTTTTAGGAATATAAATAGAGTTCAGTGTAAACAAATTAAAAGTCATGAAATTAGCGATTCAATGGAAAGGAGCATCAAAACATATTAAAGAATATATAGCCGCGGGAACACAGCTAGTATATCATTAGCCAAATGCAAAAAAGGCGTATCACAACAGTCCGATACGGGTTTATGCAAAAAAAATGCATATCTTTTTTTTTGCTATACATCTGAAAATCGCTCAATACTGCCTTGTAAATAAAAATTGTGATTAACGATTTAAAAAATATTATATGCCATTTTGGCTTCTTTTTTACATTTACCATGCGATATGTAAATTAAAAAATCATTACAAAACTACAAACACACCTCCTCCATTATTGTAGCAGAGATAGGGAAACCGCCAGACGTTTCCCAGTCCTACACTGTAACCCAGCAAAGATAAGAGAAAATCAAAGCGTCCCGTCCAGTTACCGCGCTCAGGTTCTGTCTCGTCAGATAACTGACTGAGCGGTGGTTTCTTCGAGTCATCATCGCACTGTAAATACGTACCTTAATATTAGTCAAAATAAAAAGAAGTTTAAAAACTTTATAATTTAAATAAACAGCTACCTTCATAACTTAACCCCTTGAGCAATAAATAACCTGGTGTTTACGCCAGCTTTCCATTGTTATCCTATTGTCTCATTTTTATGGGTAATCGACATATTAAGCTATACGATATATCACATATTGAAACTATCATGATGACTACGAAAGACAATGGATAATCAATACAATTTTTTATAGCGAATTATTAGCCAAAATAAAATTATATTAAAGTTCACTAATCCTGGCAACTAAGGTAGACTAACCATTTGGAAAGGTACATAACGTAATACATAACATTATATGTTTATATTCCTCACAATTATACTATATTGAAGCATTCTCTCAAATATTCAATCGTTTACGTAAAGTATTATAAAAGAATGGGCTGGTAGGGATTTATGTGCCCGCCTGGATCATGAACACCGTACACTTGTGACAAACCCGCCGTAGTGACGTTTTAGCGCGTTCCATTCTGTGATCAGCATAATTATGTATATATTGAGAACTAGTGAGAACCAACATTACAATGCCAACGCAAATCTTTTAGACTTCGTGATTTTGCTTGGACTCTATTAACATCAGATAAAATACAGGCATTTTGCTGAGCACATAATATTAACAAACTTCCTGGTGGCTATTTGTCCATAGACTAAATTCACCGTATATTTTGCCTAATGTTATAGAATAAAACAAAAATTAACCATCTCTGGTTACAACTATAATTAAAAAAACAAGAAAATATACTTCTTTGACGTATTAATAGAAAAAAGTAAACCGTTGACATCTAACTTCAGGGTGTTCGTTTTTCGTGAAGGTTGTGCGCGCGTTTTAAAAATTTACTTTCATCATTTTTCTCTAACGCACCAAAAGAAGTATAACTTCAAAACAATACTTCGTTTCAATACTTCGTGTCGTGAAGTCCACAGACAGACGTTTCTTTTATGATACATGTAAGGATATTAAAAACGCTCCTTGTAAATAAGTATGGCGTTTATTTCACACGCCGCTCGCATTTGTACAATTTGATTTACAATGCTATGAGCCCAGATTACCTTGCACAGGGTCTACAACTCTTGTAAAGTAGGTTTTAGTATCAAATGTTGAGCCCTATATTGATTGAAATTCAGTTATTTATTTATTACTAGCTATGTGCCAGCGGCTCCGCCCGCGTTTCATATAGTCTTCATTGCGTAATATCGTTTTTAAGTAATCATTGGAAAGTAATGTTTTGATGATGTTGTCCATTGGATTGTATTTTTTTCGCAAATTCCTGAGTTTTAATTTTTTTGGTCCTAAAAGAAAGCAAAAATATTTCTTTATATTCAAGTACTTTTAACTGCACTGTAGGTACTTACTTGTACTGACATGGAGTCTTTTTTTCACATTTTCAACACGGAAATTTAATTTTTTTAATGCGAAACGCTAATAATTTTCCTGAAAATATTTTTGGTACTAACAAAAAGCAAAGATTCTTCTCACAAATTCAACCCGTTGTGCTAAATTGAATCGAAATTTATTCACAATTTCATTATTTTCATTTCTTTACGTGGAACCTAATTATTTTCGAAAAATAAATGTAGCATAAGTTACGCGAAGTAAATTCAGATATCTGCCAAAAATCGCTCCAGCCGTTCGAGAGATTACCCAGAATGAAAAATTTGAAAAATTGTGTGTTTCGGATTATGTACCGTATATTCGTTCATACTTACGTAGTTAGTAAAAAAAAATTGTGATATTTCAAACAGTCACTTCAATTTATTTTATTAGAATAGGTAGATAAGCTTATTCACTTATTTACTATATCAATATACAGTAAATGAGCGGTTAAAACACATCCCTATCTAGATGTTTGACATTATCACTGGATTGGGTTGTTAGTACTTAATATATTTTCCATCGGGTCAAGTACAATTATATTGATTAAAAACACAATGCTAGTCGAATTTTGGCTTACTATAGATCGACAAACGATTATCGTATTTTATTAATAAAGACTATAAAAATATACATCATCTGATAAAGCAAGGAACAGAATTTGATTTAACTATTATTAAAATGTGATAATCAATGATAATTTTGGTTATTAATTACAACTAGCTTCCAGATATTTAAAGAAGCAGTAATTTATAAATGTTAATTTTTTGCAGGTATCAGCACAGGATTTATATTTGTAATATGTAAGAATAAAAGAATCATATTATTGTGAAGGCAGCATCGTCTCTAGCCCTTGTACCGTCC
Organism: Samia ricini; assembly: GCA_014132275.2. Lineage (NCBI taxonomy): Eukaryota > Metazoa > Arthropoda > Insecta > Lepidoptera > Saturniidae > Samia > Samia ricini. Next base: position 22,651,216 of record AP028159.1, on the reverse strand, counting down.
GTGTGCTTTCAATATCTTGGCGCCCTTTGAAAGCGTTGGCGCCCCGAGGGACGCATCTTTATAATTGTCGCGAGCGTAGCCTTGCGCCCGTGTGCGCTGCACACTTGCACACCTTGCACTATAAGGTAAAGCCAGCTCTGTGTGAAGGCCCCAAAGTATAAGAGGTTATAATATAAAAAATACGGTAGGTATATCTTACCTACAAAATATTGATCTATTTTGTGTCTTTCTAAAAGACTTTATTAAAAATAATTTAATAAAAAAAAATAAGAAACAGTTTTTCTTCAATTTTTAATAATAATTATGGTCCAATTTCGACAGCCAGGCCACATATAATTCTGTTATTATTTGTATTAAAAACTATATAGTTCTCGTAGATGGACTTAATTTTATGATAATGCATATGTATTATTAAGAGGACATGCGGCGGGAAAGTAGATATTTCAGAAATCTATTACTATCGTCATGCGTCCCAATGAAAGAATTAAAAAAAAAAACGAAAAGGACAACTGCTCTCTCGGGCTCGGGCTGATTTTACCTATGCCAAATAGACGAAATACAATGTTTCTAAAATAACTCATGTAAAAAAACAAAACGTACCGGCATGGCGCTGGTGGATATATATTATTTGGTATAAAAATATTTACCATAATGCATAAAATATCCAGGGAGGAAACAGAGGAATACGTTTGTATTGATAAATGCCGCTAACATATCCTCTTAATATCAGAAGGGATACAATGTAGTGGGCACTGTAAAAATGAAAATGGGACGATTATTTTCATTTGTTCAAGGGCTTTGTAGTTAATTTTTTTCCATTTTGTGAACAAAATGATGTTAAAGTACAATCAAATGTTGCAAAAATAGATGAATCACTAATTTCGATACACAAGCCTAAATTTGAAATTCCTAACCAAACGCCAGATATTTGAGATCAAAGCGATTTTATTATATTTGTTTAGTGATTTTATATCAAGGTTTGATGATACTTTGGAGTATTATTACTTAATTAATCTATAATCTAAGTAAGTATTATGAATATATACGTATAATAAATATGTAAATATATAATTATTTTGTAAACTACCAACACTAACACCCAGTAACAGGCAATTTTTTTAATGACATTTCTATAAACCCATGCGAAGCCGGGGTCGTTTTTTTACAGCTTTGACTGCAATCTTAAAATGTTAAGTGAAGATGTGGTCCGGGATGATAAACACACTAAGCCTAGAGGAATTGGTTCTCAAGTAATACTGCCGGAATATATCTATTCGTAACGTGTCTTCAAAAACAGGTTCTCAAACTTGAAGGTGGTAGCTACACCAATCATTAGGAAATGCCCTACAACCATGCTTTAGTTTCCTCCACCGAAAGCTCAGGCTGATTTTAGAATATCAGATTAAATATTTAATATGAAACTTTAATCATTCAAAACGGTTGAAAATGTGATAGTGAAATAATTCTCAATAACATATTCCCAATAATAATAATTCCCAACTATATTACTTGTGCATACAATTTTGAATTTAGTAATACAATACGTTGTTACAGAAGTAATAGAATTCAAACATTTGTGTTATAGCAGTTATAGATATAGTGGTCAGCAGAGAAGAATAATGTGGTCAGGGAAAGTTAAGCTAAATTGCTACCTACACATTAGTTTTTCCATTTCCGTATATACCTATACCTAATTCTTCTCTATAAAATTGTTTGAAATTATAAACAATAAAATTAATACAGAAACAGCTGGAATATTAAATAACAATATTTTAAAGGTAATTTACATTCGAGTTTTCTCTGATAATATTTTTATTAATTTATCAAAGTATATAAACCACGGAGAATTATACTACCAGTGTAAATATTTTAAAATAAAATCATATTTATAAAACGACCTCATAACAGCTAAAGGTTACGTATGACCTATACCTACTAAGGTAAATCTAAAGAAATAGGTTATCCTAGATACGAAAGAGCGGTGAGTACCTACTTACCTAGCGTAGGGATTTAGTAGTTTTTTTTAAATGTCATAGCACATATAGTCAATCAAATAATATTAATGTGATGAATTTAAACTCTTGTATTTATATTTTTATCTCCATCGATTATTTATCATCAAAAAATCCAAACTCCTTGCATTGTTACTAAATGTCGTAGTGACCTATTTTTAATGGTTTGAATATCACATACATATTAAATACCATCGAATAAAAAAAAAAAAACAGATAAATAAAAAAAATCAAACCTGAAATTTCTATTTGCTTCGTACTTAAGCAGATACTCACGTCTGAAGATTTTATGTCCACCGCAGGAATATCTGATGTTACTGACGAAATTTGAGTCTCCGTTGATTTCTCCATCGTATATTCTGATTGACATTGACTATTTCAATACGAAATGGTATTGGATCATTGTAACGATGGGCACTGCAATGAGGAATGCACGGCGCCCATCGACCATAGCACGACACATATCACTCCCTAATAAAATTCGGTAACAAAGGCTACCTAAAATTCAGACGGATTTAATTTATGAAAAACATATATATTGGCACATCTGGAGATAGCTTATTCCACAGGGATTAAACCAGAAAGCAGACGAGGTAAATGTTATAATAAATCGTAAAATGTAAAACGCAGGAACGCGCAGATGTCAAGTTTCGCATCGACCGAACTCTGAATGAACATCTAGGTCAATATCAAACCTCAGCCTCCACCGCACCCCTCACCCTTCGTTTATCCCCTGTGTGAAATTTTCTTCAGAATATCAAAAAATAGATTCTTAAATGACTGCTTATACCTAGGTCGACGAATTTATCTGAATACGACCATGTTTCTGTACGACTATCTGTAAGTAATTTAAAAAACATGAAATATAACTTCTTATAAGAATATAGTAAAATTTTCTGGAGGATGTCTGCAAGTACCAGTGTAAAAGCAATTAAAATATACTTAGATTCTGAATAGCTGAATGTTTAAAATAGACGAAAATTTACATGATAGCAATTTTCCCAGGGATAGTCGTACCCGTAATCTGATTTTTAAGCTTAGCTTGTATCTGCGTCATTTAACATCAAATTAGATTGTGAAGTTCCAGAATTAAGATTTTCCAATCAAAGGCAAAATTATCCAACATTTGAAGTAATGATTGCTAAAAATTTAATGATCCATCGGCATTACAACGTCCGCTTAGGCAAATTAGATTTTTGGATATGAATTTGATACCCCTTAAATTTCACCCAATGTGTTTCCCATTTTGTTCTCATAATAGATAGGGTCGATCAAATATATATACAATAAAAACTCCTTTCTCTTTACGAATGTTACGTAAATACGAACACGGGAATACGAGAATGTTACGTAAGCGAAGTTGGACTTGAAAAATGTTATTTAAGTATGTTACCTATGTAACTTCGTTCCCTAATCTATGATCTTAATATAATTATGATTTATTTTAATTTCGTTGTTAATTGGATTTTATAGTGGCATCGCCATAGCGGCGCTGAAGAAAGTACCTGCATATTCTGATCACTCTAAACTACTACTGTTAATTTCTATTCAAAACAATCCATAATAAGTTACTCCGAAATAAACATACATTACAATGAGTATATAGCGCGGTAAATGAACATGGCGCTTAAATATTATATAACTATTTTATTTTGGCGCCAAAATCTTTGATCTTGTTCTTCTTGTTTAATGCTTTTTACATTTGCTATTTACATACGCAATTCTGCCAGTGTCATGTGATAAATTATGTTTTCAATCTTGTGTCTACGTTTCTAAGCTCCAGCAAAACGATTGAACCTCTTTGCTAAAACACGGAGAGTATCCGTGCAACCTCACTATTAACGTTTCGTGTCATTATTTCCAATACAATTCACCTGTGCACAATAACCAAACCATTGGTTTTTTGGCGGGATCTCAGTCTGACATGTAGCAATTGTTTTCTTTAATTCATTAAACTTGTGTACTTGACTCTATAGCATGTAATCTTGGTGGCGTTTTGTGTGAAATAGTTTAGTTATTGTGTTCAAGTTAAGTTTATTATAGAAGACAACGCGTAGCATACATTCTGAGGTGCCGACAAAGCTCCATGGAAAGTTCGAGCAGGATAGGCCACCGTTCTGTTGGAGCTTGGTAACGCTGATACAAGATTGAAAATCTTACCCACATGACATGGGCACAAATTGTGTGTACACACAGATTGCCATTAACTAAGAAGAAGAACCATTTCACATCAGCAAATATCAAAATATAGGGTTAAATACGCAAACTTATGGATTATAGACTATAACTACTACGTGATAGACTGAGATCTCGCCAAAAAACCTCTTCTTGATCTATGAACGAAAAACTGACATTCGATAAATAATCGACTGTTTTGATCAAATATGTACGTACATACATCTTTTAGTTCTTGGTTACAACATTAATTTAATAAAGTACATTTCGTGTCTCATACATGTTAGTAATCATTTGAAGTCAAAATAATCGTCTGCCATTTAATGACGGGGATACTGAACTGAACTGAACTGATCTGATGAAATCTAAAAGAAAAAGAACAATAATACAAACTTTTTCATAAAAACAATTTTACTTACACCTCATCAACCATTATAAAAATATGAACAAAGCTCAGGAATGATATGTTTTTATATAGTTATGGTCCCACGACATAAAAAATTCACAATATATAAAACCAATACACAATATACTAATTACGATAATAAGTCAATTTATAGTAAAAATTCCAAAAACAACTTATAAAACCTGTTATATCTTAAATATAATTTGTTATAAGGCTATTTTTATAAAATTTATTTTATTCATTTTTTAGCTAAAAGTGTTTTGATAAGAGACTCCAGTTTTCTTGTATCCGCGGCAAATTTTCGTATCCCATCGGATAATTTGTCAGTTGCCATTTGATCTTCATTCATTTGCCAACGGAACTGTGACTCCGATAACGATATCTTTTCGATGTCGCTTTGTTCAGACAATTTCGGATCTAGTACCTGTAATTTTAAACATTTTTCTATTAGAAACTAATTATACGAATCGAACAATAGCGTGAAAAATGCAAAAAAAGACTTATCAAACATTTGGATAGGGTTTTATTCCAAAAGAGCGCATAATTTTTGAAGTTATAATCTTTTAGGTTAGATGCGTTAAGGAAAAATGATGAGAGTAAATTTTTACGATGTGCGCGCAACCGTCACGAAAAACCAACACCCTGAAGTTAGTTGTCAACGTTTTATAATAGTTTTTTTTTTCTATTATTACGTCAAAGAAGTGGCATGATTAGAAAATGCCCTACTACCATACTACGATTTCCTCACGATGTTTTCTTTGACGGATAGGGATCGAACCCGCGTCAATTGACGCGGATCCGACCCCATTAACCGCTGCGCCATCATCGCTTCAAAAATCGTTTACTACTTTTTTTATTTATTTTTATTTTTTTTGTACATCTCTAATGTGTAATTCGTAGTCCCACAAAACCGTATTATCGGTTTGTCTGTGGGATCTAGTCTCCGTACATAAATAACAAACATCACAATCCATATATTTACTAATTACTAATGCTTGCCTGTGATCGAAATTCGACCATAATTCATAAAAACGCATACAATTTTGTTTGCTTTTCATTGTCAATTGCTTAAAGTAAAACCTTCTCAAAAGTTTAATATTCTGTCACACGGTAAAAATAAAAAATGACAAGTCTGACAATGACATGTAATTGATAATGTCTGATAATCGTTGTCAAAGGCACTGTAGTGTGTGTGTGTAATATACTTTTTTTTATTTAATGTATTTTTATGCATAATTAAAAAAAAACAGCATTCTGCAATCCATCTCTATATAAACTATAAGTGTGCGAAATTTCATACTCCTCCGTCCGCGCAATTTTCGTAAAAATTTATATATCATCACCATCTCCCTACCCTTTTTCCATTTTCATTTGGGGTCGGCGCAACATGTCTTCCTCTTCCATTCCTCTCTATTTGTTGTCATCTCCGCATTCACTCCTGTCCTAAGCATATCATCTTTCACACAGTCCATCCATCTTTTCTTTGGTCTTCCCCTTCCCATGTAACCGTCTACATTCATATCCAACCTTTCTTACAACAGCCTCTTTCTCCCTGCGCATCACATATATATATATATATACGTTATAAATATGGGTTACCCTCTTCAACGGGTGGTCACTGCCGGCCAACTCTTGCAATAGCTTAGGGCTGATGGTCAGCAGATCGCATCCGGCCAACTCTCGGATCTCGCCGGTGTTACGGAACGAGGCGCCCATCACTTGAGTCTTATAACCGAACTTCTTGTAATAGTTATAGACACGAGTTACTGACAAAACGCCTGGATCTTCCTTTGGCTCGTACGTCTTATTTGTATGTTCTACGAACCTAAAATGACAGGAATAAAAATCGAAAAATTGATTAATAACATGGGATCTTTACTTTTCCATCGCGTCTTAAAGCGGTTAAGTGATAAACATTTTTTTATTAAACTAATAAATAAAATTGAAGTGTCTGTTTATAATATCAAAATAACAATTGTTTACTAAATACATATGAATGTATACAAGATACCTATATCAAAAAAAAATTTTTTTTTTTTAATTTTGTGTCGGTTAGTTTCGGGTAATCTCCGGAACGGCTGGACCGATTTTAACGGGACTTTTCTGGCAAATAGCGGAATTTACTCGCCGTGAAATTAGGGTACTTTTGATTTTCGAAAACAATTAGGGTACCGCGTAAATTAAAAACCATATCAGGCAATAAGAATAAGAATGATTTATTTGAACGCAGTCTCTTGTATACTTGGTAATGGTATATACATAAAAATTAAGAAAAATAAATAGAACAATTATATAGAAAATATACATATTTACCAGTCCAAAATACGTCCGACAAATGGTGAAATAAGCGTGACGTTCGCTTCGGCACACGCGATCGCTTGGTACAAAGAGAACAGCAGTGTCAAGTTGCAGTGGATGCCATGTTTCTTTTCCAGTTCTCTGTACATATTTTAATTTCATACATATATTTCATTGGTTCGACTGAAAGACGTCCAATGCTGGACATAAGTCCCCCCAAAAGAGGGGGGGTCTTGGTACTGCTGCCCATCCCCTGGTTTATCCCGTAGTCGCCTTTAGCGACACCCACGGAAACGATATTAGGTGGTATTATTCTTAGCCAGAACCACACGCCGCATATATTTACTATTATTAATCAAATAATCTATGCAAAAAGTAATTATCAGTGAAGGATTTAGGTTTGCCGTCGCCCTAGGCCCTGTTTGATACCCTTTTCTAATATATGGAAGTGATTATAAAAAAATTAAACCCCTAATTATCAATTATTAAAATCATTATAAAATGAGTTTGATGTTAATTTAATTACATCGTTTATTCATTTATCTTTTTATTGTACCTACAATCTGTAATATTAATTTGAACAAAAATTTTCATAGACAAAATTTCAAGTTTTTTACTACAAACTTAATTCTATCAAGGGTCTAATCTTAAGCGCCAACATCATTTAGTTATAAGTTCAGTCCAAAAATATCATTGTAATATTTACTTTCATTCACCTTACTGTCAATTTTTGATTTATTTCTTAATAATCACTTTATAAACGTAATTGTTACTAATTTAATAAGTTATTTTTGCAGTTGCCACTTTATTGAGGAACACACTCCTTACATAAGTTCACGCAATAATTCGTAAGCTGTGAAACAATAACCAATAATAGTAATTTAAAGCAAGTGAAGCCACAGGGCACTGCTAGTAACATATAAACATAATTTTGTAATGAATGTCAAACTATGATTATACATATGTCTTAAATGTAAGTCAATGTGATAAGTTACTTATGTAAGTTTATTGTCATTGAAATAATGGTACTCACTTTGCAGCTTGAATGCCTTCCCAAGTGGATGCCAATTTTATTAAAATTCTATCCTTTTTAATTCCATATTCAGCAAACATATTAATCAATTTCATGGCTTTTGATATACTAGCATCTTTATCGAATGATAATCTGAAAGAAGAACATTTATTTTTATTTTTAAAACTTATTTCGATAAATGAATAATAAATTCATACAGGACATTGATGAAACATGACACTCTTAAATTTTTCGAAAGTTCTATGAGGTACCCTATTTTTGTTATTATATTTAAGGTTGAACACAAAAGAATTTTATGCTATATATGTCAGTATGTTACGAAAAAGAATTTTATGTCACTCTATATTATAGACGTACCTTGCATCAACTTCAACGGAAACTCTGCCTGGAATAATTTTTAAGATTTCACAGCCAAACAGAACACTGAGCATATCCAAAGTCTCCGAAACTTGCTCCTCAATGGTGCTGCAAACATGAAAATGTAAATATAAATTTATTTATCATTTACGAAACAGTTAAATGAATTCTTAGTATTTTAGTCCATTGCTACTAATATAGGTACTAGTTTGAGTAAATACTGACATAACAGGTTGGGACCAGCGTTGCCAGATGTAGAGATTAATTATTAAATCTACCGGATTTCTGAACATTCTACTGGGGTGTTAGCATACTATATTTTAGAAATGGCAAATTTTAATAACTTAAATTAATATTAAAAAGTTTTAAAATAATATGAAAATACAATTAAATATATATAAATAAGTACACACTTGGATAATACTTGTCAACTGTTACTAAACACTGATATCATACGACTTGAAAACAGATGTAATATTATCAATAGTATACACACAATATTTTTGAAATTATTTAAATATAAAAGAACATGATAAAACAAAATTGTATTATCAGAGATAAAATATTAATATAGATATCTATTGCCATACAAACAATCATCACACGCGAAAAGTATAAAATCCCGTCTTATTTTTAGATTGCGCTCATTAATAAGCCTGCAAACTTAATAGAAGTAATTGAGATTAACATATTTAAATAACGATGTCGTTAAAATTTACCAACAAGTGTGAACTATATTTTAAACGTGTAAAATTGTACAAATACATTGCTTTAGAAATTTTTATTTTCACTGGAAAACAACGATAATTTACCACTATTTATGCGTTTTGTAACAGATAACATGATGGTAACTTAAATGGTAAAGAAACGCATGGTTTTGTTATGAGATGGCGTATAAGTAATATTTTAAATTCTATGGCAGCTGTGTATTTTAGACATTATTAATCTAAAATCTGACATTAAGAAAATGGACGGCCAGTCTGTCTGTTCGGATTTAACTCAGGTAAAACTTTGCAGGTGGTGATAACACGCCAATGTATAAATACCGAACTTCATTTTAAAAGTTGTCCTAAGTAACACATATAATATAATAAAAACAAAATTATAAAAATAAGGAGACTAAGAATAGGTAAATTTATTTAACACCTTCATTTGGTCAAAACGACATTCTCGTTGTGAGAAATTATTGTTTTACTTCATGGAAAGTTTGAATTCATTGTGGGATTCGATGAACGTACTTTTACATCATACTACTACTAAGCCACAATCGCTTCTATATTACAGATTAATACGCAGATATTATAAACATTACCGCGTAGTATAAAAAACGTAATGAACGTGGAAAATTCACATTAATGAAGTTGTGGGCAACCATAAAAACTTAACTTAAGTACTTAAAAATTCTTGTATGTCAAAAAGTTTAATAGTGTTAACAGATGGTCGAACTTGTTACGTAGCATATAACGGGCATGATATGGTGGACGGCCAAACAGCGTTACTCCTGTAGCAGTAACATTAGTGCCACCATAAAAAATCTTGCATGCCTATAAGTAACGACATAATATATCTGCTATTATCATTATTACTATTCCGAAAGGCGATTATGCAAGCTTCAACAGTCCTGTTTCACTGTGACCTAAAGAGCTCCATTATGATCGCTCCCCAAACTGTTGAAGCCCATTGCTTAAACCTGGATGTACTGTAGAATACCCACAAGTAATAATTACATTTATTTCGCGCTTCGCTAATTTCGTAAGGATGACGCTCTGTAACTAACAGTCAGTTACCACAAGACAACTAGTGACTTCGGTCCTCCACGATCTGGCGTACAATGTACGTGATGCAGCCTGCGCGTCTGTTAAGGCTTAACACTATATCACTGCGTTAAATAAATGCAGTGTTGTCAACTCCTAAATTATCGTATTTCCGTGAATGAATGTAATGCGCTCTGCTACAGTTTTTTGTGAGTTTATTTTTCTTTCCAAATAGTTGAAAAGTATTATACATATACATAACTACTATTGTACATCGTACCAGTGGCTTGATTATTGTATTCTGAATGGCACGCAATTTAATTTGTTCATAGTGTATCTATAGTGATGAGAGTCGTTATTTGTCAAAAATAACGCCTTTTCAAAATGTAAAATTTAATATATACTCAATATTTCAGATTTAGTGTTTCTAATTTAATAATACTTGTAATCTATCATTGTACAAATTAGAATTAACTAAAGAATTCTATAAAAATAGGCGTAGGCTATGATAGATAACAATAATTAATTAAGTCGAATTATTAATGTTATAGTAATAACCGAATATCAAAGACAGACTTTAAAAAAAATCTATTTTGAGGGAAATCGTATCTTTGTAGCACTTAATAAAAAATCGCATATTTCCAAATACTCTCTACTTCTTATAACAAAGAGCAGTAACGTCGTATGGAACGAAGCATGAGATGGCAACGTAGCAATTATAATTTACCTCAATAGGGAAATTAGGGAATAGCGCTATCAAATTAATTTCTGCGTATTAATATGATTATGACGCCATTATAGATAGACTTATATTCAATTTGAAACCCCTCATCCTAATAGCTAATCACTTATCGTGTTACGATTCTTTGTCGGTCTAGTATATTATAGTCTTTGGTATTATTTTGATCATGGCAACAAAAAATATAAAACTTTTCCTAGCCTAATACTTAGTTACTCTTATTAAGTGCCAAAACGCGATCATAGCGTAAAATAATATAATGTAATGTAAATAGAAAAATTAAAACATTTTTAACCGACTTCAAAAGAAGGAGGTTATCAATTCGTCTGTATGTTTTTTTTGTATGTTTGTTGCGCAATTTCACCATCATTTGTGGACAGATTTGCAAAAAAAAATGTTTAACCTTCCAGATTCCTTGCCGTACTTGATGGCTTTATCAAGAATATGCTGGTATTGTTCCATTCCCGCCGCAGATAAGATCAAGCTGGGATTTGTAGTTGCATCGGTTGGTTTGTATTCCTTCATGGCTGAAAATAAAAACAATGAGATATTCATATTATTCAATAGTTAGTGCCCGCGGCTTCGTTCACATATCGCACGTTTAATAATAGACTGACCGATTAGATCTAAAAGGAGATATTCAAACAGGCAGATTTTTGTCGATATCATGTTCCCATACTGAGATATGGCTATGTTGGTTTTTTTTTTTTTTGTTTTAGAAGTTTTGACTAGACTTTTTATGTCGCACTGGCGTAAGCCGTTATACGTCAATCATCTTCGGAGTGATCTTTTGCCGTTTTTTATTTAAAGTGACCTTTTTATAGTTAAGTCTGTTCAGTGAAAATCTTAATAAAAAGCTTGGTTATTTTATTCTAAAAAGACTTAAAATATAATACACATACATTTTCAACCGCAAATTAAATAAATTTTGTCATCAGAAATATTGTTATGCAAAAATATTTGTTTATCGGAAACAGACTCATTTAAGAGAAAAATTGTTAAACCTTTATTAAATATTAAAATATCTTTCAATTTACATTTGAGTTTTAGTTATCATTTCATCAACAATTATCATAATGCACAATATATTGTCGTCATTGCGTTTTTATTTAGATATATGTAAATATATGAGATTCATCGTAAATGGCAAAACGTTTTTAGCTATTTTCCAAAAATCAGCTTTTTAGTGTTATGTCGATCTATTGGTAAGCGTGCGATATAGACGTGGTCATGTGGTTTCTCCAGAACTACTACATGTTTTATCGCGATATCTTTTACATACTATTATAAAATTTCAGGAATTTTATTACAATAGTTTTACTTCTTATATTCTAACAAGCTCCGACTTAAATAACATGATATTTTTTAATTATGTGAAAGCAGCTATTATACTGCCTTCTAGTTTCTAATTGTATCAACATGGTAAAAGGGCATCTAGCCGTAAAATCAGAAAGTTTTTTTACACGATTTAGGCTCAGTGCTTTAGCATGGCAATATGGCATAAAACATAATAAATAAAGGCACTTTGATCAGGCATAATTAAAGGACTATATTTAAATTGTTAAATGTTGAATTTGTAAAATAATAGAATTTTCGTGAATAGAATTCTATGACACTAAATAGTTTCTAAGTTAATTATATCAGAGGCATTTCATTATTCTAAACATCTAGATTTTTTTTACATGGTATAGGCTCAATGCTTTGACCACAATCATACCTAATGTTAAGTGACGATGTGGTCCAGGATGGTAAATACACTAACCCTAGATACTGGTTCTCAAGTGATGTTGCCGGTACACACCAATTGGTATTGGGCAACAGGTTTTCGAATTTAAGGGTGGTAGCTTACCAGACGGGCATTGTTAGAAAATGCTATACCACCTGGTTTCCTCACGTAAAATAAGGAATATTCTGTAATAACTGTAGGACAATAACGAAATGTTTGTATTTACGTTATTTTTTCGGCAAAATAAATTTCAGTAATTGCTTGAAGTTTTGTTATGATACTTGATTAGTTTTTTATAAATGAGAGTTGACGCGTGCACAGCTTTTGCATGCAACAATTTGCATTCTTTATTTTTAAGACTAACTACAAAACAATTTTTTACATAGGTAAGCGAAGTACTTTGAACTAAAAATACTACCTACATAAGTATTATCAATTTTAATAAATTCAAATCTGCTATTTGGGACATATTTTAAAACAATATAATGCAAACATCATATCAGTAATGATGTAACGAGTTCTACAAACAATTCTATCAGATATAGTAGTGAGTGATACAATATGCAGCCGCGTAAAATTCATAACATAATTTTATTTATAATATGTATTTTTTGTAATCCATCACGTAAACCACCTTTTATTTTGTAAGAATTGTTATTTGTTTCTAACATTATTAAATTTTCTTTCTACAGAACCGTATGCAGACGCTACACTTAAAGTAAATATGATGATGTAAGTATGCTCTACAACATCCAAATCTTCTATTTCGGTTTGAGAATAACCACAACAGTATCTTTTTGAAACTGGCGTATTTAAGATCAAGTCTCGACTCTCGCCTAATACATCGTAAGTAATATTCGTCAAACTAATGGGACAGGCGAAAGAATTAATTCATACTGCCAATTCTTCAATCAACCTCATATTAATGCTTCAGCCCTCTAATAAAACAATGACCATTTTGCTAAGAACTGTCCAGGATATTTTGTGAACCACAGAATTCATATTCCGTTATTTTTATTTCTACACTTCACTCGTGCACAGTAACCAAACTATATTACGCAAAATGCTACCAAATAACACAAGGGCCAAATACCGCAGAACATTAAACAAATAAATAAAAACGATAAAATACCAGACTTAGGATACTTTTTTCGAAAATCAGGAGACATTTTGAATCATATAGTATTAGCTACAGCATTTGCTACGGCATTCTCCCAATACATTCATCTAATTTAGTAAAGTACGATCACAATTATTTGGGGAAGGTTCGAAACTGCTACAATCGGTTGCTTAGGGGCCGTTCTAGTATTACGTAACCACAATTTCGGTTATTTTCACTCTCCTCCCCCCTTGTCAGCAAAGCTATTACAAAGAACGCCCCCCCCCCCTCTCGGTGAAGTAACCAATGATATGATTTTAGTTATTAAAAATAAATAAGTAAACATTTCTTATGAAATCACCATTCAGTGCTCCATCCCCTGATCCAAAATCTTAAAAATAAGGAAAGCCGCCACCCCACTGGTGCCTACATAGTATTGTAAGGGTGTCTTATCTGTAGAATGAAACTTTTCTAATCTCTTACATATATGTAGGCAATTAATTATGAGTCATCAAGTTCCTATTTAAAATTGCTATTCATTTATTTTATACCCAGTCATTGTATTCTTTACAGCGATTTCACGCCAATTACATCACGGCTGCCGTCTAAATTATGCATATATGTATAGCTCCGTCGATTAAAATTAAATCAAAACATATATTTAATGCTAATAAAAAATATGAATTTTGACAAAGTTGTTTGAAACATTGTCTTGTAGTAAATGTCTAAATATCTAATAGTAAATCATATTATTCATACTGAATATTAATAGTTGTGTTCCAAATCTTAAATTAAAATAACACAATTCTATATGAGTTATTATGTATGATCCACATTGCCTTTTGCTTGTTGAAAAATCTTATCAATGTCATTCTTGATGTAGTTGACCTTTTTATCAACACAGAAATATATAGATTTTAAAATAAATATTTACATGGTACACCTAAATCTTTTTTTTTAAATAGGAATCTTATATAAATATAGTACAACAGTTTAAAAAATTAGTCCTCTTTTTATTAAATTGAGAAATAAAAGGTTATCTGTATTGAATTGTGGGTTGGTTCTGGTCTGCATAACTGGGACCAATTTTAGTTTAGTGATACTTGAATTATAAACCACTAACAAACAGACAGAAAAGTTGCTTTTTCAAATATGTAAGGATAATTAAATACATAGTCTAACAAATATGTAGTAATATGGCTGAATGCAATAAAATATTGTAATTATTAATACCACCCTATAAATGCACCTAACGGCAATGGTCCCTTCCCAAGGGCAGGTAAAAACTTAAATACCACTGACCATTTCAAACTCTGGAAAATCTTACTGTAACCATATGCGATAGATAGGCTGTCTCATAATGAACTGAGGGTTTGATTAGTTTAATAAATTATTTCCAACAAGTAATGGTAATTGTTTTTTTAAATTCAAATCCATTGTATTTTCAAATTTGATCTCCTTTAACTCTGGACAATATTGTTATGGAAGTAATCTCACAAGTAGGACACGAATTTTTAAAAATCCACACTAATCTAAAGGTCAAGTGTATGTAGAGTACCAATAAAGAATATAAATTTGTGAATTTGGTTGGTTATACTTAATTATATCAACATCAATCTATAAATTCCGATGTAATGATTTCAGAATGGTTTTTTATACTAGTCTAGGTCTAGTCCAAGCGCCGCGGTAACATGTTCACAAGGCCATCCGCACTGCACTAGCTCCGAGAGATTAAAGGTTGTTTTAAACGCCGTCCTCGAAATTTAAATATCTTACAAAGATATATTTTCCATTGTATCGAGTATTTAGTCATTAGCACCAAAAAATTAGTTGTTTTTGTATTATATGTACTTATTTTAACACGTAACAAATACTACGTAAAGTATAATAACTGGTCTAACCTTCGAAATCGCCGGTGTCGGCCACCACGATGGAATGTTCCTTGAGCTGGTCGAGAGCGTTCATTTTCGTCCGTTTTGCTTGAGGTTCTCCACTCATACTGACGTATTTGATACTGACTCCGAACTTACTTACGGCTGTAGCAAAAATTAGCAAAGCTGTTGAAATGTGAATACAGTCGCTGTATAACAGTCGTAGTAACGTAACGTCACTTCTCACTTGGATACTTGAAGGTGACCTCTTATGATAACAAAATATTGAGATTTGGTAAAACTATTGTGATTTGACTAGGGTGAGATAACCTCTCACTTACGTAATACAGGTGTTAAGTGACAGAAATAATTCTATTCTATACGGTACAAATCTTTGCAACAAATCAAAACGAAACAGTTTTAAAAAGTAATAAATATATTTGCGAATAACCATGGACCATCTCATAAGTACCTAGTAGAAGTAATATTATTCTGTGTCGTAGGAGTAATATTGTTCTGTGGATCTAGAGCTGTAGCATCTCTAGTAAGTCTGTGGATCTAGACGTCTGTGATAGGGTTAGGGATGCGATTCGACATCAATTAATCAAACACTAGATTTTTTTGACCAAACTAATAATATTATTGAATCGATATCTATCATTTGATCGATTCAGTGCCTCGATCTTTTATCCCAGAAAATCGAGGTTCCTTTTTTTGCAATGAATAAAAAACACAAATTTGTATAATTGGAAATGTACTAAAACAAACTTTTCACTTAAATAATCAAAAACTTATGAGATGGCTCTATTAGGGATGGCTTTCTAATATCGATGAATCAAAGAATCGACCTTTAAGAGCAACAATCTAATTTATATAATAGGTATTTAGCACTAAATTGATCCAGTAAATGGATCTCAGGGAGGATCTACTTGTAAACAGTCTTCTCTTCGCTGAAGACGCCACTTTTGTCACCTACGTTCAGGCTCAACTTCAAGATCTCATGGACAAATTTACCAGAGCATGTGATCTCTTGCATCACGATGTACATTAGTGCTTAAAAAAACTGTCATTTTAGAAGAACAACCAGAAATTTGCTTAACGGCGCATCTTTGCATGTAGTCAGCATGTTTTTGTTACCTAGGTTTTTACGTGTCGAGCAATCATTCGCCTTGATGCAGAGTTCGATTCAAAATGGAAGACTCCAAAACGTCTCGATCGGCCAATTTTTAAAAAGTTATGGAATTTGAAAAAAATAGAGGTTTTATTAAAATTCATAACTATTTTCGAGATGGGTAAAAATTCTGGTAAACTTTCAGCCAAATCAATAGGGATCAGGGCTAAAAGTGGTCGATTGGTTTGGAATACCCCAGATAAACTCTATTTTTCACCGGTATATAATTTCATGTCTCACAAATGAAAAAGTTTTTATAAAGAGTATGTAGCAGCGACCACTAAATATAAATTATACGACCACTGTGTTAAAAAATAAACTATATTTCATGAAGATACAATACTCAATGTTTTATTATTATTAATTATACGTGTTTATACCAAAAATGAATACTTCTAGAAGATGTATATTATTTATATATATTTAAATATTCTTAGATTTTTTCTTTACGGCCGGTATGTCGCCGTGTCAATGAGGTTTCATGTTTCATATCCGACACACTGCTACTGAGAATGAGAAGGATGTCCCTTATGGCACAGTGGGCTAGGCAGCAAACAACCGGGGGCAAACTGGGCTTACACCGCTAAATCGTCCCTCACCAATACCAGAGAACGAGAAAACTCCACTGACCTGGTGGTGACTTTGATCCGAGACCTGGAAGCCGCGTGCCATATATCCAGCGTAGCACCGTCCAATGATACACATATAACTTTTCGACACATACAAAAAGTTTTACAGCAACGTCCACAAACACACAGTCTATTTATGCGTCCGCGCAGCGGTTGTCGAATCACAGTATATTTATATTGGGAATATTAAATGGACGTTATTAAAATATTAAATTTATTCGGTACGATGCGAGTTCAAAAAAACAACTGTCCTGTATGTGCAATATAATTGTATACCGCGCGGTAAAGTATTTTTCACTGGGATGAGGCGAATGGTCGAGATCCTATTTCACTTAATTGGTCGCAGCGCATTCAAAACGCGCGCGCGTTTCAAATGAGAGAATTCCCGTCCCCGATGTCGGTCAGAAAAGGAATTCATGCAGTGATCAGCCCAAACAGAGTACTGATTACTTAAATATGTTTTAGTTACTTATTTAAATTATTCTGATTTTTTTTAATTTTTATTTTATTCGCGTTTTTTTTTTTCCGCGTTTTGTTTCCCATATTTTGTTGTAAATCGGTACATAATGTTTGAAACCGATTTTATTCTCAAACCTTGTCAAGCCATAAATTGACACAAGGAAAGATTTACTTGACACTGGCTAAGACACAATCCGTGCAGAGCCATTAAAAAACACAAGAAGAAGAAGAATACTATAATAGTTACGTTTTTTTTTAAAAAACAAGTAAAAAAAGGTCGATTTACACATCAATCGACAGAAAATAAGTAAAATAAACAGCAGGTAACAAAAATTACATAATGTAAGAATACACAGATAGTGAGAAGTAACATTTTAATTTGAAATATGGTAATAAATGTCCGGTATAATTCAATCATTTCTAAAGTTTCTATTCTCCTCCCGCCCCTACTGCTTTTTCTTACTACTTTCTAGATATATTTTTTTTCGAACCTAGCTAACGCTATTGACCGGAAAGGCCTTTACAGATTCACCGTGACTTTGGGGGCGAGTGCTGAAGGCACTCAGCCGCAAAAACTTCCTGGATATATAGTAATTATCGTATTTATATCACAAATACCAAATAAACTAAGAAAATAAAACATATTTGTCAAATTATACGGAATTTAAATATAAAGGTATGGCAACTTGATTTTAGTGTCCTGTCATGTCAACATATAAGATTGTACTCGTTGCTTAAAAGTTTTGGTATTAGTGTATTATCTATGCTCAAAAGAGCTTGAACCCAGGGCCGTTAAACAAGTTAATAAAAAAATAAACCATATTTCTAGAAAATTCGGGTGCAAACGAAGAAGTTATGCGGCAATGAACCGGTGTTTTAAGTGCGAGCATTTGCTATAGATCAATCGACCAATTGTCAATCTAAGCAACGTGTTTCTTAGATCGCAAAATTTAGAAGTTACAAATACGTTTTAAAGAAATTTTGAAAAACTACATTTTGTTTCACGATGGCTGCTATGTCCGTCATTGGTATTGATTTCGGAAATGAATCATGTTATATAGCGGTGGCTAAAGCAGGTGGTATTGAAACTATAGCCAACGATTACAGTCTACGAGGTACTCCGTAAGTTAAAATAATTATATATTTTTATGTCTTTTACATAACTTCGAACTTAATCTTAGCTTTATTCACTCATACTTTTTGCATGTCATGTTCGGATCCTTATTAGGAACTATCATGGTTTTTATGGTTGATTTATTTTACTATAATACTGTATAACATATACCATGGAACGTGTAATCGTACGTAAAGAGTCTAAAAATGAACTTTTAACATGTCACCTAGTTTTACCGTAATATATGGTTATATTTTATATAGAGTGACCATCTGGTAAAGTCAGGGTCATACAATGTAATTGTGCATTTTTTTTAATTGATAAATCTCTGAAATTAGTTTATACTTTGTGAAGTATTGAAAATATTATAAATTTTAATATCTCAAATTTGTTTTATTTTAAAGCTATTATAATACTTTAATGTTACATACAATCAACAAAAAAAACTATACACCACTTGGTGCTATATATAGTGCAAAAAGAGTAGTGATGAATAAGATATTTTCTACTGAGAGATGCAATATGTTTACAGGTTGTAAATCTAACTACTAATCCTGAGTATTATTGACACACTAAAGCAAGGTTCTGGGACAGTTTTTACTACCTAGTCTAGAGGAAATATGCTTGATACCCTTCACCTTGAAATACCAGCATTAAAAATAATGCCACTAATAAAGAATTATTCTAACAGTAATCAATACTTTATAAACTTTTTGATTATTGTTACCTGTATCTTAATTTTGATAACCAATACAAATTAAATATGAACGGTCATTAATATCCAAAGTACAGTAGTTTTAGGTAGGAGGAGATGCATATGTTTTGGCAATCCAAAAATTATATTTACAAGCTATAATACAATAGCTAAAAGTATTAAAATAAAAACCACTTTTTGTAATTTCTCTTTGTGTCTCTTGAATTTGTCTTGTGTGAGATTATGCAAAAAGAATAATAATAATAATACCTGCCTGAATACTAAATTTATGGGAAAAAGCAAGTCTAAATCACCAAGCTGGATCATAAGCTATTAATGATTTTAACTCTGATGAAATTTATGTTGCTTTATTATTTTAAAATATAATATTGCTATGTCTTCTAATCTTAATAATACTAAATTTAATAGACAAAGCAAGGTTGTTGATGATCTCTGTGCACTGTTATTTTATATTAAATTCTCATTTTTAATGAAATATTTTTCAAGTTATATTATAAAAAACAGACATATATGAAGAATAAAAAGGAAACAAAGTTTATAATACACCTGAGATTTCCTTTGTTTATAGCCACCTATAAATCAATTTCAAACATGATACAGTACTTTAGTCAAACCTTTCATTTTGACTTTAATAGACAAAAACATTTTTTTGTCATAAAGGGTTAGTTATAGCCCTATAAGATGGTTGTAAGAGTAACAACTGTAACAACACCTATCAATATGGCTGGCCCCACCATTATTTTACTACACTTTATTTACAGATCATGTGTGGCATTCTCTTCAAAGAACCGAATATTAGGTGTCGCTGCAAAAAACCAAATGGTTACAAACATGAAGAATACTGTTTTTGGGTTCAAGAGACTCTTAGGGAGAAAGTTTTCTGATCAGCATGTTCAGAAAGAATTAAAGTATTTCCCATTTAAAGTTGAACAAAGGGCCAATGATGGAATAGGGATAAGAGTTAACTATCTTGGTGAAGACAATGTTTTTACACCAGAGCAGGTAATTAGCCTTCTACATACATATATTATTATGTAAAAAAAAAATTACAAAAAAAAACTGTCTCCAAACAGTAAAACAAGAATAATAATGAAGAAAGAATGAAAATAAAATTACCTAAAGATGACATTATTAGACCACAGAACAGATATTCATTGAAAATCACCTACTAATATTAGCTTCAGTCATTACAAAGATTGATAATACTTATACCTAGTTATTGTCTTACTTGGCATGGACTTCATAAAATAATTATTTAATAATTTTTGATTAAATAAACTAAAATACCTATTGATTTGTGGTTTCCTGTTTGAAGTCAGTTTTTTTTTGTTAAAAATTATTTTATTTTCCAATTTTAAGTTATGGTTAGACCTTAATGCTTATCGAATGAGGAAATGATGGCTACTTGAGACAGAAAATAATGTAAAACAATAAACTTTGAGTTTTTTTTTTAAAACTACTGGACTGATTTGGATGAAATTTGGTATGGAGATTGTTTGAAGTGTTTATCTCAAAAATCCCACGGGAACGGGAACTATGTGGGTAAAATTGTGGAGAACAGCTAGTATTATTATACAATTCGTGAAGGTTCCCCTTGATTTCTCTAGGATGCCATCTTCAGATTCTGGTTTCCTTATCATGGGACTACCCTTGGAATATTTCCTTTCCAACAAAAAAATAATCATCAAAATCGGTTCATAAGGGTTGAATTGAGAATCCTCCTTTTTTTATCATTTCCCAGTAACTAATTATTGGGGTGAATAATGAGTTGTCTTTTATGAACCATGCACAACTTATACTGCAGGATTTAGAATATTGAAACTTTAATTTGATTTATTCCAGTTACAATAAACAAGATTTTTTAACTTTGGTACTATTTTTAATTTGGTGTAAGAGGAAAGGGAAATTATGTTAATGTAATATCTAATATCTACGTTAGATATGATGTTTTTGTATTAATCAACCATTATACACAAGAATTCGAGGACTTAAGCTTGCATAAAAATTATGCCGTTTTTAAAAATAAACATAAAATTTAAGCTTTTGATTATTTTAGCTGGCAAAGCAAGTGTAGAACAGTTTATATCAACATAATTTTTTTGTTTGTTATGGATAAACTCTTTAAAAAGTTGACTGATTTTATAAATTTTTCACTTGATAGTGTAGCTTACACTATCAAAAGTTGTGTCAATCAAAATAGGTTATTTTATATTTTTATAAGAGATTGTAAAGTTGGAGCATTTCACCATTTATGTATACAATAGCATCATACACCTTATCAATTTAGTAGATACAACCTAACCTTCTATCAGATATGATTTTCATCTAATGTCCAAATATTTAAGTTTTAATTGGAAAAAGACCTTTATCTGAAATATTTTGTTTTTTAAATCACTTTCATTTGTATTGACAATACAAATTTTTATCAATGTTCATATTGCATCAGGAAAACCTACTATAGTATAAGGAAAAAATGCATGTATTAGATACAAAATGCAATATAGTATAAGTAGAAGAATTAGTCATGAATTTTCTTATAAAGACTTAAAATAATAGGATTATTATGTTTAATTAAATAAACAAAAACTGTATGAGTAGAGAAACATGGTCTCTGTTCTTCATCAAGACTTACACTACCACACCTCATTTGGAACAAAGTGATTATATTACAGAACTGGCTATGTGCCCGCGGCTGCTCCTGCATATATTCTTCGCTGCGTTTTATTTTTTTTTATACGGAACCCTAATTTTTTTTAGTACTGAGATAAAGTAAAAATATTTATTATAAATTCAAGCGCTACTTTTTTTTTTTTTTTGTCGAGGGGAATGTATTTATGCCCTAAAAACTGTGCATTGAATAGGGTTTTTTTTTACGTGGAACACTAATTATTTTCGAAAATTAAAAGTACCCTCGGTAAAGTTGCTCGGCGTTGTTTCAGCTATCTACCAAAAAAAGTCCCGTCAAAATTCGTCCAGCCGTTTCGGAGATTACGCGCAACAAACAGACAGACAGATAAAATTTTTAAAAATTGTATTTTTGGTATAGGTGTCGTATGTACATTCATATCTATTTAGTAAAAAAAAAATATTTTGACATTATATACTAATGAAAAAAAATTAAAGTGTCTGTTTGTAATATCAAAATTATTATTTTTTTACCAAATTGACATGAAATGTATTTACGATAACAATACCTAAAATACAATTTTTAAAATTTTTGTCTGTTTGTATCGGGTAATCTCTGGAACGACTGGACCGATATTCACTGGACTGTTTTTGGTAGATAGCTGAAGTTACTCCAAGTAACTTAGTTTTCAAAAAATAGGATTCCGCGTGAAAAAAAATCATAAAATTTGAATAAAATCCGATTCAATGCACAGTTTTATGGGCAAATGCAATAATTTATGAGAAATATTTCACTGTAACTGAGTACTCTTTTTTTTTACGAAAATAATTAGGGTTAATTATTCCTATAAACAAATTAAAACGCAGTGAAAAATATAAACCGCTGGCACACACCTAATTATTTAATTAAACAACATAAATATTTACTTTATAATAATATAAAAAAAAATGTTTCTTTCATTGTTTATACACAGTTAAATGTATTTGAAAAAAAAAATTGATGGATATTCTTGTACAATGAGATGTCAGTAAATTATAATTTTTATGAAACAATCTTATTGTCTGATCATTCCAGATCACTGCAATGTTGTTCACAAAGTTGAAAGAGATAGCTGCAATTGCTCTACAAACTCAGATTAATGATTGTGTTATATCAGTTCCTAGTTACTTTACTAATTCAGAGAGGAATGCTCTTTTAAATGCCGCCTCTATTGCTGGTAAGTAAAAAATATTTTTTAATTTTTATTTCAATAAAATGAGGCACTGAGAGGTACCTTTTTTTTTTTTTTTTTTTTTGACGAGTGGAAATGCATTTATGCACTACCCTACTGAGAGGTACCCTAACAAAAGTTTACAGTATAAAGGAAAGTTTAAGGTATTATTTTTAGGTTATATAAACATTGAAAAAAAAACAAGTTGGGCCACTTGCTCTCATGGTCTCAAATCAATCAATACTTATATATCAAATATCAATTTATTATATATTTCAAATCAGAATGTTTTCATAAATAAATAGATTCTATTGTATTTGAATGTAATACTAATTGACAAACACCTTGGTAACAGGTTTGAATGTGTTGCGACTAATGAATGAAACAACTGCAACAGCTTTAACCTACGGGATTATAAACAAGACCTGCCTGCGCCTGAGGATAAGCCAAGAAATGTTGTGTTTGTTGATTTTGGTCATAGCTCCCTGCAGGTAATTCCGTCCTCATTTGTACCTGCAACATATAGTTTCATTTATACCATTATTAACTCATCATCATCATCTTTACCATATAGTAATTTAACTAGAGTCACAACTTCATGTTTTCTTCTACTCTTCACTGTCATTTGTCATCTTAACATTCACACTTTTTATACACATACTAGTATCATTCTTCACAGAATCCATCCATACATTCTTCTGTCTCCCTCTACCTTCATACTTAATACTTTTCTAGTTAAGGGCCTTTATCTCTCCTCATAACATGTACATACTACGTTTACCTATTACTCCTCATCTTCTCTGTCACTGGTGTTACTTTCAAGTTTCTTTTCATATACTCTTACCTCTCTAATCTTATTCCTTCTAGTTATGTCAAATATCCATCGTAACATTCTCATCTCACTCTTCTTTCATCCGTCTCTTTACCACGATTATTAAAAGTCTTGTATAACAAAATCATATTCATATTACTACAAGCAAACGTATCAATAACAATGTTCTATTTGTAGTGTTTTCAAATTAGAATAGAATGAGATTCTTGTTTTTTTTTTTTATTCTACTTGATTATTTTAATACCTGAAGTCTAACAGATATTTTTATTTGGAAGTAATTACATACCAATTAAAATCAGCTTGAGTCAGAACTCTTATTAGAGAATGGTACCATAACATTGAACAAAATGCGGATGTTTGTAAAGAACTTGTTGCTCTGAAGCGTAAGGGGCACATTTTTTATTTCAATTTAAAAAAAATTGTACCAAAGTGTGGTAATAAAAATACACTAAGATTCATAATATTTTAATTTAATGATTCATATACAGATTATATACACTTAAAAATTATTTGTTTCATCTTCATGACTCGTAGTTTTTTTATAAAATATAAAAATGTATAATATCTATTGTACTGCAAATTAATCATTTGTTAAAATACTTCACGTAAATTATCGGGGCAGAGCGGATAGAATGGGGATAAGCGTGGAGATATTTTAGATATTATATTTTTATAAAAATTGTTTGTAAACAAAATTTGTTGCCCACAACTTTTATCAACATTTCCATTTAGAGTTCCGTATTGCTTTCCACATAGGCCATTAGGTACATTACTATATTCTCCGTTTAGGGTAACAAGTTTTGGGAGCTATTTCTGCTAAAATTTATAACCGCCACTGCGACCCTATTTATATAAATTATTCCTCATTGCCAAACATTAATAATTAAATGAATAATTGTTAAAACAACAACACTTATGGGCAAGTAGTGGAAACCTTTAAAAATAAGGAAACATTTCGTTCATAAGAAAGAATTGTAATTTTTTTAAAACATTACTGTATTTCTTGTTGGTTACCGTAATAATTAAGACACCACGATAAATAAGGTGGGGCGGCATATATGTGTATCGTTATGAAAACAAAAAAAAAACCTTATTTAAGGAATACAGTCACAACTATGATCTAAGTACATTTTTTTTTTTCACAAATCAAAATGTGAAAAATGTTTAGTTGTTATAATTTGTATTACTTGCTATAGGTTTCCGCGTGCGCTTTTAATAAGGGGAAACTGCGTGTACTGGCTACATCAACGGACCTCGACTGCGGCGGGAGGGACATCGACCTGGCATTAGCCGAGTACTTTTGTCAAGATTTTCAGACTAGATATAAACTGGACCCGCATAAAAATCAAAGGTAATGTATAAATAAATGATAAATTTATTAACAACAATAATAATGGAATTTACATTGTGTTCTTGTTGAGTTATGCCCAATTTGACAGTCATTAATATTATCGAAGTTATACTTCTTTCAGCGCGTTAGGGAAAAATGATGAGAGTAAATTTCTAGGATGCACGCGCACACCGTCACGAAAAAACGACACCCTGAAGTTGTCTAGTCGACGATGCGCGTGCACACAATAAATAAATAAATAGAGGCAGCTAACCAGACATTAGCTGAAATAAATGGATAGTCAGTCTGATAAAAAATATTAAAATTGGGTTTTGCTTTGGTACCGTATAATAATATTCATATGTATTTAGCAGTAAAAAGCTGTTATTTTGAAATTAAATACAGACATTTCAATTTATTTATATAAATAATTCAAACACAACGCATACTCAAATATGACCATAGAATCCTTGTATGATAAAAACCATGTAAATTATTAACTTTTTATTGATTTGTATAAAATTTGATGAGGACATGTCTTTGTTATGTCTTTTCCAACATATTTCCAGAGCTTTCCTTCGCCTCTTACAAGAAGTAGAAAAGTTAAAGAAGCAGATGTCAGCGAACAGTACGAGACTGCCGCTGAATATCGAGTGCTTCATGGAAGAGCGCGACGTGTCGGGTGATTTACAACGTGCACAGATGGAACAACTGTGCGCTGATACCTTCAACCGTGTAGATAGGACTTTACGAGCAATTCTACATAATGCAAGTAAGTTGGTTTCATATGAGAGCTATCTAAGGTACTTTCTAATATTTTCTTACAGTTCATCACTTTATCGGTTTTGCCTCAGTTTCTTGTTTCATAATGGTATCAACACACGTACGACCGGACCGCGGACATAGTACGGCGGGCGGCCGACGTTATCAGTCCCCTAAGTAGTGATGGAATCCTTTCTAAAAAATTGATTTTTGGATCGATTCGAATCTAATCGATTTAGAGAACATAGAGGTCCAAAAAATCAATCTTTTAAACTAATAAAGTATCGATTATTAGAGTGTCCTTTTTGTTTTCTATGATAGAATGATCACTTGTAAATAGGTATAAATCAGTTCATTTATGGTTCAGGTTCATTTATATTCAGGTTCAGTGTCATTTTTCTTTAATAGGTTTGGCATTCTTCTTTTTTTTGTTTAGTTGCTATTGATGACCTTTAGTACTGTTAATAAAAAAAATTGGAAACATTTTTTTTTGCAATAAATAATGATTATAGTCTAATTTCGACCACTGGAAGAATACTATTTACGAATAAAAATCCAAATAAAACAAATAGAAAAAAGATTGAACTCTCCAACCTCGATATTTTGTGAATCGATTTAAAAAATCGATCTTTTTGAAACCTCTTATTCTCATCCCTACTTAGGCGACTGATGACCACGGCCGCTCGACATACCGTGTCCACGATCCGGTCCGTACGTGTATTAAGAGCATAAGAAACAACATGTGTGCAGTCTCTCTTTGAGATATTACAGTCATTTTAGGTTTCGATCTTTTATGCCTATCCCATAATAGTGTAAAAATTCGTCCATTAATCACGTGATGTTTTTTTTTTTTTTTTGCAAATGCGTGACCTCCCTCCGCCCTTGTGGTTACGTAGTTAGGTTTTTATCAATCTTTCCGCCATACTTAAAAATTACGTGTATTTTTTTTAATACAAGTATTATATACATTTTTAGAATATTAACTTTAAATAACCCAATTGAATTCTGGATAATTTTTGAAATCGTTACCTGCCACATTGGTCGGTTATAGAAAAAATAAATACACGCGATATCTCACTGCATACACTTTCCTACTTTGTGATGTCTTATGATTTCTTCTGAACCCCCTACCTCCCGCTTTCAATCTTAACATGATTAATGGACGATCACATATCTAAATATCCAAGCTTTGACTATATGTAAGGATAATCAACAATGTTATCGTGATAAAGATCTTTTCTGAACGCATTCGCCTGTGCATCACTCCAATAAAATAAAATTACCATCCACTAATTTCCTTTGATGTATATAAAAACATCCACTTCACTTATCGTAACGCAACCTGATGGCTTGTAACGCATAACGATAATACACTACAACAACTATATATCGCAACTGCACTATCACAGGGACTCCCGGCAGAAGTGAAAACTCTTAATGTTGAAAAACTATTTGTTTAATGTTTAAAATACCTTGCTGCTTAACCGGCTAAGCACCATCCTGGCGTTTACGCCAGTTTCCAATTGATTTCCAAAATAAAACAAGTTAATTTAAATTAAAAAATTATTTCAAGAAAATTTAAGCAAATTTAACATAAAATAAGCATTTATGGGAAAATATTTCAAATGTGGCAACACAAAAATACCACCATTTAATCACTATCTTATACTTGACATACTGTAAAATATCTATAAAAATCATTTGAGTAAATGGCGATTACAGTTTTTTTAAAACTCTGCACCTTTGCCTGCATTTATTCTTCAATAAATATTTTTATACCAGATTTATATAAAAATATTGGAGCTTGTAAATATAATTAAGTTAATATAACAAAGCTAACATTTTTCATTTAGTCATTTTATGACTTTTTTTATTTATTTGACACGGTTTCATTCTGAATGTACGACATATTAGTTACCATTAATTGCTATTGTCCAAGTAGCAATTCGTAGCGATAGACCCAGGTGACGTATAAAATATATGAAAGGTTAAACTTCTAAAACCCTTGACAACACTAATCGCAGTAATGTTATTGTTGAAATTCGATGGCTATCTGATATTGGCATAAGTAGATAGCTAAACCTTTAATAACATTGATATACTAATAATAGTGGATTTTGATGTTATCCACAATTATGCCGATGCTATACTTGTGACTGCCGTTATTAGCTATATCTAACGATTATTTGTTATTATCGGAAAAGTTTGGGTGATCAGTAAATATTTGGTGGTCGTACTAACGTTGTTCCTTCTTTGATTACTTATGGCAATTTAGAAAAAACAAATTGCTTGTTTTTTTACACAATATTGAAACTTACCCCGTCATAATGCTAATAATGTCTAACACAGTTAGATTTATTGCAACAAATTGATAAAGTATGCATATGCGTGCATACAAAAGTTAAACCTCTATAGTTTGGAAACTGTGGCCATGTTGGACTTTTGCCCGATAATTCATTCAAATAAATGCAATAACTCATTTAAATAGATTCAGCTTATCATGATGTATATTTAGTGGATATACTCAAAAGAATTTAAACATCATTTATAATTTAAAAAAAATCATTTTATAATGTCAACGCCTTAACCATTCTAGAATTTTCCGACTAACTTAAATGAATTCTCAGATATTTATTTAGATTTCTGTAACGTTGAAGTGATATGTATTGAAAATTTTTTCATTATTATGATTGCTTTGTGGTAGTACCAATAAACTTACCAGGTATCGCTTATTTTCAGAATTACGTCCTGACGATATCCATTCTGTTGAGATTGTAGGTGGTTCTAGTAGGATACCGGCAGTTAAAGGATTAATTGAACATGTTTTCGGAAAATCAGCATCCACCACTCTTAATCAGGTACGATGAATTTCGACAATTTTGTATACATTAATTATTTTTAATATAGAAGAGTGGAATATAGAAAATAATTAATTGTATTACATATTATGTATTATAATCTAAAGCTTCTGGCTGTAAAACCTTACAGAGTCCGCTTTAGAAATTATTACGTCGCCGCGGACAAGGAGACAAAATGCCGCCTCTTCAATATATATTATTGAAAATAAGGTTATATTTGTTTTGTTATTACAAAAAAAAGAACACAAAACATTTTGTTTAAAGTTTAATAACCTTAAAAATTACTTATCCTAATTTACTGATTCATCAACGCAAATCCCAAACCCCCCCCCCCCCAGAGCGGGAGATGCAACCTAAACCAGAACAATCAAACTCTTATAAAACTAATCTTTTATTATTACAAAAACAGAAACAAAAAAGTTCTAAATCGTGTTTTAAAAGAAACCGTTATAAATCTCTATTCCCCTAATGTTAAGAAAATAGCAGAGCGATTAGACCTTTCTAGATCCAAAGTAACCGATATTGCCCGAAGAATGGCTATATTTAAGTACTAGTGGGCTGAGCATATTACTCGCAGAACCAATGTTGCCAATAGGTTCTCGAATAGCTACCACGCATCAGAAGGTGTAGCTTGGGTAGGTCCCCTACAAGGTGGACCGGCAACCTGGTGTAGGTCGCGGGAATCCGCTGGACTCGGGTGGCGCAAGACCGTTCGTCGTGGAGATCTATGTCCAGCATTGGACGTCTGTCAGTTGAATGGATGGATGGATGGAGTATTTAGTAAACAATTATGTGTGAATTACGTAGTTGACCGTCAGTAGGAGGTTTTAAAAAAGGCAATTTTTGTCCTTTATAATTTTATTACAAACTAATTACAATATTAAACTTAAAGCTAAAATGCAACCTGCTAGCTCAGGCGATCGAGCGAGATTGTCCATTTTCCAACGTTTCACTGTCCCACGATACGTTGTTTTACGTTGTCAGCATTTTGGTATTTCGCGTGGGAACTTCTGCTGTAACTTGAGTGCGGAATGTGGTGTTGTGTTATGTATTAAGTACAGTAGGTACTAGGTAACATGTGATTATAGTATATAGTACTGATGTTTATATTTGTGTATTATATTCATGTTTGTGTACAATGCATTCTTTCTTTCGTCATAAACAACTCATCATTTTAGCTACCCTGATATGGTTCAATTTCTTTAGATTATATGATACGGTTAAGTTTAGACAAGCTTGATCTAGTAAATTATCATCTTTAATATTCGAAATAAAGATAAGTTAGCTGTCCCATGCTTTATGCTAAGTAAGTGTAATAAAAGCTTCATAGGTAATAGTATTAGGATTTATAATAAGATTCCAAAGTACATTACCGATTTACCAGACAATAAATTTAAGCACGTCTTAATTTAGGTAAAAGGTAGGTATCGTAAAAGGCGACTAGGGGATAACCAGGGGATGGGCAGCAGCATTCTCTGAGTACCACAAACACCTGACTGCGATCGCCAACGCGCCTGCCAAGCGTGGCGATTATGGCAATTTCTCCCCTTATTGGGGGAGACCTATGTTCAACAGTGAACCTATATCAGTTGGGTGATAAATTTGTAAAAAATGAGGAACTAGATCGATTCTCTTGCTGAGAATTCTTCTTGCTTCTCGAATTTTCCGAACTACTTAATACCAAGTAGTGTTTTGACGTTCATAAGCGTCTTATGGGGGGGCTAAATTGAATAAAATCATTTTTTATCGTATAGGATGAAGCTGTCGCTCGAGGATGTGCATTACAATGCGCCATGCTGAGTCCAGCTATGCGGGTGAGAGAGTTTAGCATCACCGACGTTCAGCCGTACGCGGTCCGACTCGCCTGGGACGCTGCCCGTGGTGAAGATGGTGATATGGAGGTAATTCTCGATAATTCTATTATATTCAGTCGATTGTCTTTTCTATTCTCATATCTACTTAACTCCTTACATTCACTACTCATGCTCCAATTACGAGAGAAATCACCATTCTACGAATAATCGTCTTCTTCTGTCTCTCCTCACATCTCCGGTTTTGTCGTCTTTTCCGTTCAATCAGTACTTCTCTGGAACACGCTTGCTGTTGATATTAGAATGTCCACCGGTCGTTACACGTTTCAAGTGAAAATTTCGAGAATTGTCTATACTAATAAATAAAATTGGAGTGTCTGTAATTTCAAAATTACATTTTTTTTACTAAATAGATATGAATACAATAAAAATACCTATACCAAAAAATACAATTTTTAAGTTTTTTTTGTCTGTCTGTCTATTTGTTGCGCGTAATCTCCGATGTCCGATTCTGCTAGTATGCTATGGAACTTTATTATTACAAGTAGTAAGTTAAGAGATAATTTAATTTACTTGTTTTTTTTTTAATTTTTATTATTATTGTTATTTTTGTAAGGTATATCGGGTATGCTCCGATAGGGCTGGCATACACTAATGTGAAAAAGCCCTATTAAAATAAATGATTAAAAAAATCTTTATAGGTATTCCCAGCATTCCATGCTGCACCGTTCTCCAAGATGTTGACTTTCTACAGGAAAGAACCATTTTCAGTTAGCGCATACTATTCAGATCAAGTGCCCTACCCTGAATCCTTTATTGGTGAGCATACATATATATTATTTATTAGTATGTGTATATTTTAGTTACTATTGTGCCGTCCTGTATTAACAAAGTTTTATAAACGTAGGTCAATGGCATATCAAAGACGTGCTGCCTACGTCGGAGGGAGAGTCACAAAAAGTGAAACTTAAAGTCAGAGTGAACATTAACGGGCTAATAACAGTGGCATCCGCTTCGCTAGTCGAGAAGAAACAGGACGCCGCTGCCCAGAGCGAGAATATAGAGATGGAGAACGCAACGGATAACGGTCAGGGTCAGGACGCTGCGATGGACACGAGCGGTGGACAACAAGACCAGCAACAGAACGGTCCCGATGCCCAAGAGGTGAGAGACGAGGAGATGATGAAGGGGGAGCCGCATCAGAGACAATCGTGGACACAGAGAGTAGGACAGTGGTTCAGCGGGGTACGTGTCGGCAGCGCGTCTCTGTGTTATTGTGGCCTTTGTTGTCTATGGTTTTTTTTTTTTTTTTGTAAAAATTAATTAATTAAACAAACCAACCAGTCAGACAACAAACACCACAAGTTAGCGCATCATCCCCGCCCTCAGAAGGAGGCCCCATTTGCACAGAATTTTTATTAATTTCGCCGTATTCGGGAGGAGTGTTGTTGTTTTTTGTTTTGATCATTTTGTGTTGTTTAATTATTATTATTGACGTGTTTTTTTTTTTGTCTCTGTGTCCACGCATGTTTTTGTCTCACATGGAGTTGTTGGTTGATTGCTAATTAATATCAAGGATATTGATGTAAGCTATATTTATAACATGTGGTGGTTTGTGAGGTGCAAATGGGTCACCACACCGCTTGGATATACTTATATTATCCGTTATTTAAAATATATATATATGAATATGATTAAAACACTTTCCAAGCAGTGGTGGTGGTGGGGAAACGCATACTTTAAAAGTTGTGAACTGTTTGGCCTTATTTACAGGATAACAATGATGATAAAAAGGACAAATCTAAGGATAAATCTAAGAAAGTTGTGGTGAAAACTATTGAATTGCCTATTGAGGCTCAGACCAATGAATATAGCCCACATGAAGTTAACACTTATATGGAACAAGAGGTAAATTTTCTTAACTTAACCTCTTTTCATAACTTTGTCTCTATAGATCAGTGGTTGTCACACTTTTCTAGTCGAGAGCCACATACATAGGTCAATGTGAGGTACCACAGCGGGGCCACACTTTTATTGATTGAGGGTAGTGGATACCATCTAATTGACATATTTTATTTGTCAATTATAAATGTCAATGTATGTGTATTTATTAATAGCATCTGATATAGATGTTTTTTGTGAATTTAGCAGGACCTATATAAAATAGACTTATAAAATAAAATTGATAGACATTATTACTAGAATATTTAGGTGTAGTTAAATAAATAATTTAATATATTCATTCCCACTCACACAATCACACAACTGTCATACACAAATACACATATTATTTTTTTTTTGTTACGTTAATAATATTGTCACAGTTATCATTTTTTTTAGCAACATTTTATGTACAATTTCACTTTTTTTTTTTTGTTTAATAAATTGGGTAAAATTTGGGTGAATTGTGATGAATTATCATAATATTATACTATAGAATTCATTATTAGCTTCTTTACTATTTATAATAACTTATATGTAAATTGAATTTAGTAACTACAACAGTACAGTACAACAGCTACTTCTTGAAATAAAAAATAAATATTTTTTTATGAACTGTCAAACGTGAACGCCATTGCCCGTAAACTTTGTATGACAATACGAAGCTATGAATTCATTTTTTGTCAACCTAATTCACTTGTATATGTAAACGCAGCTTTGAGTTATTGTCTACCAAAACTGTTTGCGACATCGCGGGCCGCACAAATACCGTCGAAGGACCGCATGCGGCCTGCGGCCCGCAGTTTGACGACCACTGGCCATAGATCATACGTCCACAAATTGTCCCACACACGTACAGTTCATATGTAGAAAATGGATTTTGAAAATTATATAAATTAAATATTAGACTATTGTATGGTAATTTTCAAGTTGATATGATTTTTTTTTGAATTATTTTCTCTTTTAATTATCTATATGTCAATGTTTTGTTGTATGTTATAAATACGAACCGATACTACAAAAATAGGTAAAATAATAGATACAATAGAATAGATCTGAAATGTAATTTGATAAATAAATTAAAAAAAAATTACTACGCTTTTGTTAACTTGGAAACAAAATTAAAATCTAATCAGAAATAAGGAACAGCAACAAGATGGAACATTTACGTACCCTATTACATGAGTATTTATAATACAGTAGAACCAAGATAACTTAAAAACCTTTATAATTTAAAAAAAATAGTTTCCTCCGGAGGCAGAAACCTCGATAACTTAAGCAAATGATTCGCATTTTGCGATCCTTTTATAGAGAACATTGAAGATGAAATTTTGTTTTTTTTTTTTTTTTTTAATATTGAAAATAAAATTAATTTTCAAACCATCAATTGTTAACAAAATAAAAATCACTAAATTAAAAAAAAAATAAAGTACATTTCTGTGACATTTGAGAATAGTTTTTGAATTTAAAGCAAAGAAATAAACCTTTATATAGGAACGAATTTATGATTATGGTTAAAATCCTTGATAACTTTAATTATTCTGATTTCCATTTCTGGTTACTCTAGTCTTAAAGTTATCGAGGTTCCATAGTATTTTTTTTTTTTTTTTAATTTTAGGGTAAAATGCAAGCCCAAGACCGGCAGGAGAAGGAGCGAGCTGACGCTCGGAACGCTCTAGAGGAGTACGTGTACGAACTTCGTGGGAAACTGTCCGAGGGCGAGACGTTACACGAGTTCGTG
Organism: Samia ricini; assembly: GCA_014132275.2. Classification (NCBI taxonomy): domain Eukaryota; kingdom Metazoa; phylum Arthropoda; class Insecta; order Lepidoptera; family Saturniidae; genus Samia; species Samia ricini. The sequence goes on along the minus strand of AP028159.1, from coordinate 22,616,547 downwards.
GGCGAGGAGCAGCGCAACCGGCTCGTCAATCAACTGGATTCACTTGAACAATGGATCTACGACGAAGGAGAGGACCAAACCAGACAGGTTACCTTTCCATTTCTATTTTATTATTCATGTTTCATAACAGGGGAATATGCTGGCATATATACAGGACGACTTTGAAATCAACAGTAATAATTAAATAGAAGCTTATAATTATGTTATTGAATAAGTACAAAGCGAAAAAAAATTCAGTAAAAAAAATTAATTAAATTTAAAAATATCTAATTGAAGTATCTGAACCGTGCGATGCGTATTCTGTGAACGATGACCCCTCTCGCGCTCATCAGCTGATAATTTTACCTACATGGTTACCGGGTCATTGGCCGATGCAAAACGGTTATGCGATTTTGATACTTTAATTTTGTATTGCAAGTTTTATAGTTTTTAATATTTTTTCCAGTAAAAATATTAAAAAATATTTCTGAATATAATTATAAGCTCCCATTTAACTATTCCCATTAATTTCACCTGTACAGTAATACCCCGCTTAGCGCGACCCCGTTACGCGCGGTTTCACTATAACGCGAATTTCAAATTTCGCGCTCAAATGCCTCGCATTACGCGAAAGAGTACGTATAAACATAATGTAAAGTCAATAGATTTATTTTTCCATAAAAAATAAGAGTATATATTGCATAAAGTGTTCTTAGAATTAAAGTGATTGATTAAAATGATTTGTATTTTTTTGTATTAAATTTTGACTATTTTTAATCATAAACCTCGATATACGCGAATTTCAGTTAACACTATTTTTTTCGGAACGTATCCCTCGCGTAAAGTGAGGTATTACTGTATATACACGTGATTTCCACAAATAAAACAAAATACTCTCATTTTTTTCATTCATTTGTTTTTTTAGGTTAGGTGTAAATGAAATGTTATTACACAGTAATAAAGGCTGTTAAATATGTATAATTCATAAATGTTTATGTCATCAATAACTTCCAAATAAAAAAAAAATCATAAAGACATTGGTTGTTGAACAAATAAAAAAAATGTCTTTAACTGTTTTATCTTCACCTTTTTATATATAGTGTAGCGGATCCACTAAGTCGCACTACTAATGGATCTACTATCCTCAGTAATAAGGATAGCTTAAACGCTCCTTGAAAGATAAGGCTCATTAAACGAACAATGAACTTATGTACGCCCCTTTTAACATGGCTGCATGCGACGACCAATCATATGTCAACTCCGGCGCATCGATGGTCGTCCATGATTGATAAATATTATTAACAACTAATATTTATAAATACTTTTGTAGCTGCGACTACACAATTCATTACGCATTTCTCATTGTAAATAGTAGCTCATTATACCGTCCAACAAATATTGTATTTCCATTCATCTTACCCTCGAATAAAATATAAACTTATACATAGCCTAGTATTCAAATACTAGACCACATAACACGCCCACCAGAATAGATTGTATTTAGCCAAACATATTGTAGTTTTATACTGAAAATGTCATCACATCAAGTAACAGAATAAGTCCAAATATTTACAGATATAATATTTACAGAAAACTTCTCTAGTAAAATATCGACTCTGTAATAAATAAAAAAAACGCTTAGAATATCACTTAATATTAAGTGACCTAATATTTGTAACCATACTACAAGTACTGACTCTTAAGTAAACCTGTCAGAATATACTTTTAGATTACGATGCTTTCTTTCAAGGTTATATATAAAATAGGACATGCGGATTCGATGCTACATTGAATTCAGCCACACTACTCACTGAATTAATTAATAGTTGTCATTGATTGAGGTTAATATAAAACCAAAGTTTTGACTGAAAATATAAAATTTCTATTGAATGAATTAGAAACAGATATCACCTTAGCCCTGGTTGCAAAATATGTTCTACTTTTGACTTAAGATAATACTGACCGGTATTTTTTAACCGTATGTAAGAAGGTCGTATTCGGATATCACAAAAAAGATTATGTAGGTTATTGTTAAATGTAACTAAAATATGTATAAAAAATAATATAAACCATTTCGTAAATTTTGAGAAAGATGTCATTATAGAAAGTATTCCTTTAGTAATAAAAAAAAGCAATGAGTTGGGAATTAAGATTACAAGATTTTTTGCGGCTCAAATTTAAAGAGTTATGATTCTCTCTTTCTCTAAATACATTTATCTCTTTCTAATTCTAATACTTCAATGGCTGCAAAAATGTTAGTTTATGTTGATTTTTTTTTTCTTCAGGTCTACAGTGACAAGTTAACTGAATTGAAGAAAGAGGGCGAACCTATCAAACAGCGACGCCTCGAGTTCGAATTGCGGCCCGGTGCATTCGATGACTTCGCCCTTTCTATCCAATTGACTAACAAAGCCATAGACCAATACAAGTAATTTGTTTTTCATTCAATTTTAATACTAGCCGTACAGCCGCGACTGCACCCGCGTTTCATATGAGTTCTTCACTGCGTTTTAATTTTTATTAAGCGAACGCTAATTATTTTAGAAAATCAAAATAGGTACTCTAAGTTACGCTGAGTAACTTCAACTATCTACTAAAAAAATAAATCCCGAAAAAACAAAAATTAAAAAAAAAGGTACTTCAGAAAACAAAATCTCTTGGACTGCTTTAACTATGCAAAATAGACGAAAAACGTCACTTCGTGGTACCCCGTTTCCTCCTCCAGAACTGAACCGATTTTTAATTTTCATTCAGTTTTAGAATAATTAAGACTTTGGTTATGCCTGTACGTTTTGCTTTTTTTAATGTTATCCATCAAATTTGTTTGATGAACGTCTGAAAATTACTGTAAAAATCGAGCATTTTTTTCATTTTCAAAGACTTTTAGTTTCTACAATAACTAATTCATGAAAAAAAATCAAAATGTACGGGCATGGCAATGCTGAATATATATTATTTGGTATAACAATATATTTACCAAAATGCTATTATCCAGGGAGGAAACACAGAGGACTACGTTTGTATGGAATAAAGGCCGCTAAGATATCCTCTTAATCACTGATTGAACGTTTTTCTTCCAGGTCTGGTGATGCGAAATTCTCTCACCTGGCGGAATCTGATGTACAGAAAGTGGTGGAAGCGTCGAAAAATGCCCTGAACTGGCTGGAGAACGCGCGCCAGTCTCTTGCGCACAGCCCACGTCACCAGCAACCGACTCACACTATTCATCAGATCCGTCAGGAGCGACAGGTAAATTGTTTATCGTTTACATTTGAGTCGTATAGAATCATAGGCGGCTATCTACAATCACCAACAAAAAAAAAACAATAATGTTAGTTTATTTTTAAACTTTATACTATTAACTTCATGTTGCCGTATAAGTGAACTACTTACACATTATCCCCGAAGGGTTAGGCAGAGGTGAAATAGCGAACTACACCACCCACATTTCGCCGAGCTCAGTTCCGGCCCAAATGCGATAGAGGGCGAGCCTGTCGCTATATCGAGCACAAATTCCAGACTCCAGGATGATACTGAGTAGAAAACCCAATATCGCTTGATCCAACCCGGGGATCGAACCCGAGACCTCAGAACGACAGTGGTACCGTAAAAACAACTGCGCCACCGAGGTCGAGATTAAAATATATTTTATACGTCGATCATTACTGCTATACTTTAGAGAAACAAAAAAAAACTTTTTTTTCCATTTTGCCAAAAATGAATTGAAATGTTAGAGATAGCTTCTGATTCTATAGGACTCATTTATTCATGTTTATCTCTCAATGTACATATAAATATACATTCATATCGATTTAGTTAAAAAAAAGTATTTTTGACATTACAAACAGACACTTCAATTTTTTTTATTAGTTTTTTTTACACGGTATAGGCTCAGTCCTTTTGCCACAATCTCAGCTGATGTTAATTGATAATGTGGTCCAGGATGGTAAACACCCAAAGCCTAGAAATACTGGTTCTCAAGTGATGCTGCCGGAACACACCTATTGGTATTTGGCGACAGGGTTTTACAACTTGAGGGTGGTAGCTACCTAGGCGGGCATTATTATAAAATGGCCTACTATCATGCTATGGGTTTTCCCACGATGTTTTCCTTCACCGAAACCTCAGGCCGATTTTAGAGTCGGATAGGTGAGGTTTCGAACCCGCGTCGATTGACGCGGAATCCGGCCGCACTGCCCGCTGCGCCACCATCGCTTAGTAACATCGTATAGATTAATAATAATTATTATAACGTATTTATATTTCAGAGTTTCGAGAGTGTTGTTAATCCTATTCTAAATAAACCGAAGCCTAAAGAGAAGACGCCGCCGCCGGTGAACCCGACTGCGGGCGACGGTCACCACGAGCCCGCGCCGGCGTCCAACGACACACCACAAACACAAGAACAGATGGACGTTGAATAAACATACTACTTACAACAAATAATTTAAACACTTATATAAATTAAATTTAGTCTCAACATTCAATTCATTTTCTGCAGGATGTATTTTTTTATTAATTATAATTAATGTTTTGCCGTATATTTTAATTTGGTCGTACGTTTGAAAATTGCATATATTTACACTTGTAACAATTTTAGTATTGTTGTTATAGAAATGCACTATTACCCTAATCGTTGTCACAGATAAAATAATTAGTCTCAATTCATATTTATTTTTCATTTGTTATTTATATTCAAATGAAATACATACTATGTCATGTTTGATGGCGCATTTATAATTTAATTATAACCGAAATGCCTAGTATTATAACACGATTTACATAATTAATATTATATCGTACAATTACATATTATCTATATTATTTTGTTTATACAAAATATGTAGAGCTCGAGTGTAAAAGGAGTTTTACATCGAGCTATGTTCAGTTTAGTATAATTTTGTTCTATTTTTTTAAAATTAATATTACTATTAGTAAAGTAATATTATGTTTTCTTATACAAGAAAATCTGAAAATTCCGAATAAATACCTGTGTAAAGGAAATTCTTTCCACAATATTGATCCGAACAATATACTGGCGATTAGTATTAATTTTTTTTTTAGTAGAAGTGTGGTTCCTTTTTGTGGGTCAGTTAACAGTTACACTGATGTATAAAATGTTTAATCGAGTTGATATTCATTTTTCAAAATTATGTTTCAATAGCAAAATGTAGTTTTTATTCTAGGTAAAATAAAATTTAGTTGCGCGAATAATAACTTTTTATTTAGTGTACTGTACTGTATTCTTTTTAAAAATTTAATGTAAATTAAATGTGTATTGTTAACTGACGCTTTGTGAATATTAGCTTAAAAAGATATTGATCTATTAACTGTGATTAAAAAAACGATTATTATGTGAACTAAATAATATTTCCGTAGAGTTTCAGACTTTTTCATACTTTAAAAAAAAATACATTTTAACATCTTAAACACAATTTCAAAATGTACCCGGAATGTAGTCGATTTTAATGATTTATATATTTGCGAAGTTGTCTATGATTTAATAATGTGCTGAAGCTTGATCGATACTCACTAATTTTCTAGGGAATTAAAAAAAAAACCTTAGAAACTATTTTCGCAATCAAAATAAATTCGCGGTATACTTATGTGAATATAAAAATTGTAAATGCAGTCACCATATAATATTAAGAGAATTTCAGCATCTCCACCTAGAAAATACTTTAGCTTGAAACCAAATTACGATTTGTTTACGTGATTTTAGTGTTAATTTAGGCAATTAAACTAATTGAAGATTACACGAAATTCACTTCACAATGCATGTTAGCAGTACATATGGTTTCATTATATTTTTCGCTACTACAAAGATTCACTTTATTTTCACTGAACTGTGTAAAAGGTAGTTGTCCTACCTACGGTATGGTATACATTGGTTTAACTAATGTTTGTGCATTTTTGATGTTAAAAGCTTAGTAAAAGATAATTTAACATAAATTTGTTTTATTAAAATCACCTTTCAACTATTTGGTTTGGATTATAATATACAGGCAACATATATTTGTTTCACATGTACCGAAACGATTGAAAATTACATCCTTATTAAAAGTTTGAAGTCGCTTTACACAAGAAGCAGTGGAGGCATGGAGAATTTCCGCCTTCTTCCTTTGTTAGAGAGAAATCGATTGTTTTTAAATTAATTTGCACACCAAGTTTCATAACGTTTTTGTTGTTTTTAAGGCATTTTAGTGGAAAAAATATTAAAATCATATCATTTTTCGTCTCGCACATTTAAATTTGGACCAATAATTCTTATGTTATTATTGAAATGTTATGTTTAATCGTTTTTGTTTTTATAAATCAGAAGAAAAAATGAGATTTAAATTGATACTTTTTTAAAATAAACTTTTGATATTGCATTTTTGACTTATTTTGAAAAGATGGTTCACTTTTACATAATGGATATGGAGGTTAAAATTATCACAAATAGTCTCTCCTAGCGAGAATACGTCAAATTAACAACAACCCTTTATATAAAAAAATTCGGCGAGTTACCGGTATTATATTGTAGTCTATGATTTGAAACTCACATAATGTTCAAGTGTTAATTTTTTTTTGTCTGATTAACGCTGTTGACCAAAAGGGCCTTAACAGCTTCATCGAAATTTGAAGCGAGCGCTTAATGGGCTCAGCCCAGGAATCGTAGCCAGTACAAGGGCACCAAAATAGCACGAACCTCAGCTACTCGTGATTAAAAATTACGCGGAATTTGCCCTAGATAACCAAATGGTCAGTAAACCCGTAGAGTAATAAAGGACCCTTATAGAACTCATGTTCCTTGAGTGTAATGTGCAAGTATGTGCGTGCAGTAGAGATGAATAATAATGTGTGCAGTATGATGCGTGTGATTGCTAGTGCTTGCAGTGTCACTTTCAGTATTCGTGTATTATCTATCAGTATCACCAGAAATGAGACTGTATCGCGCTGACAGCGGATACAAGAGCTTCCTCAGATGGGGTCAAAGTGCGTCTTGTGCACCTGCCGGAGGCGGACCCGGACTTTTCAAGTTTCTGAAAGTTCCTTTCTGAAAAAGATCGATTATAATCGAAGTTTTATGAATCAATTCACAACAAAAAATCAATTTATCGATTCCGCCCTAGATACCAATTATTTCAAATCGATTCTTCATTCTCAGATCGCCTTCCCTAGTTCATTCCATTTAATTTTTATATACCTAAGAAAATGACGTCGATTTGTCTACCAGCCGGGGAATCATTTGTTCCAATCAAAATAGAGGAAAGTAATATTAACGAAGGAGTCGCTAAACTTTTAGAAATATTAAGACCTACTTGGCCCCGAGAAAATATAAATTTAAAGGTATTTAGATTATTATAACTTATAAATAATATTTTTTATGTTTTTATATACGTTTTCCACGTAAAAAAGTTTCTGAGCGATTAAAGAATTGCTTGAAAACCATTAATATAAATAATTTTAAAACAGTTATTTACAGATGGTATTACAAACAAATTAGTGGCGTGCCAACTAAACACGTCAGATGATGATAAAGATATAGTGCTCGTGCGAATTTATGGAAATAAAACAGATTTGCTTATCGATAGAACAGCTGAACTAAGGTAAGATTTTTTTGTAAATAAAATCTTTAGTTCTGAAAAAAAAAAAACTAAACAATAAGATGTTGTTATTTACAGAAATATAAAAACATTGAATGTACTTGGGTTGGCACCTATGGTATATGGTGTTTTCAACAATGGATTAGCTTATCAGTACTATCCAGGAGTTACTTTGAGTGTTGAGACTGTATCTGATCCTAAAATATGGCCATTAGTCTCTAAACAAATGGCAAAAATGCACAAAGTTGAACTTGGAAAAGAAGTATGTATTTAAATATTATCTGTCATATACAATATGAATGTATGTATATATGTATTGAATATTTTAATAGGTGTTCTCCATAGTATCTAAGCTTCTGCATATTAACCCACTTTTCACCTATTAAAACTATTAAACTACTGGTAATTACACAGGTTTTTTTAAGTTATAAAATAAATATTGGTTTGAATGAAATAATATGCTGTAGAGACCGCAATTATTATTGAATAAAAAAAATCAAATAATTCAGTGCTATTGTTGTTTGAAAATAAAATAAAACACGGGAAGTATTCACTATTATTTAATTACATACATTATAATATTATTTATGACATTTGAAATGGAAATGAACATTTGAAATCAAAATAAACATATTTAGATTTTAAAATTTTAATAACCAATATAAATTTGTAAAATAATATATAAATCAAAGTGCACATTATGGAACGAAGAAAATCATTCAGCATCTGAAATAGAAATACATTTTTAATAATAAATTTCGACTTCTAAGTATTTTTAAGTATTTTACGTTAGAATGTATTGATTTTCTTTACCTGCCTCCCCCTGGTGACCCTTACGTAATTAATGAATGGCCCCTTAGTTATAATGGAAGTATGTAGTCTACATACCGGAGTGATATAGGATTTTTAAAAAATATTTAAAACATCCCCTAAGTTAGGGAAAAAGGAAATTAAAATTTGTGTAAAAAATGAGTCATTTATATGTTTTTTTCTAATATTGAAGTTGTTTTGAGTCATTCTATAAAAACGGGATTCACAGGGACAGAGTCACGGGCAAGGCTAGTATGTAATGTTTGTGCTGCACACATGATGTTTATACAGACAATTCTATTACTATACTCAAGGTGATATCTATAATGTCATATTTATTCAATGTTTTCTTTCATCATTGGGAGTGGAATAATCTATAGCATATGGTACTTATGCTCTATATGGAATAGCAGTATTATTTACTAATTTATTAGTTTAGTAGCTAGTTTTAAAACTAGCTGTGTGCTCGCGGCTGCACCCGCGATTTTTATGTTCTTCACTGCGTTTTCATTATTTTATATGGAGCCCTAATTATTTTCCTAAAAATTCTTTAGCATTAAGATAAAGTAAATATATCTCTCATAAATTGAAGCACTTGCCCGTAAAACTGCTTTGAATCGGATTTTATTCATTTTTTATGAGTTTTAATTTTTTACGCGGAGTCCTAATTATTTTCGAAAATTAAAAGTACCCTAAGTTACCCGGAGTAACTTCACCTATCTACCAAAAAAATTCTCGTCAAAATCCGTCCAGCCATTCCGAAGATTACCCCAAACAAACAAACATATAGACAGACAAAAAAAATTAAAATTGTATTTTTGGTATTGGTATCGTATATATATATTCATATCTATTTAGTAAAAAAAATAATTTAGGCATTACAAACAGACACTCCAATTTTAATTATTAGTATAGATGTTAACTACACCATTCTCGTCTTTCATGAAAATTATTAGACTTACATTATTTATTTAGACAGTTTCTAAAGGAATATTAATGAAATTAACAATAATCTACTCATACAAATTTATTGATAATCCTGTACATTAAACAAACATACATAAATAAATTGTTCATATATTTTCTCATCAAATTATTTGAAACAAGTAATATTATGAGGATATTTAATTATCTATTTGTGACTTTATTACTGGTACTGAATTATAATGTGTGAAATATATTCCCAACATTATCTTATCTTTTAAGGTCAAAGTAACTTTGTTCAGTAAAATTGTTATTTGTTCATGACATAAGATTTTGCTCTTTATTTAAATTACTTGGTTAAGTATTATTGTTCTGTTGAACAATGTTATGGTATTTTTTTAATATTCTAAATGTTCAAGGTTACTGCAGAGCAATTTTCAGAATTTTTAAAGCCACTACTGTCTCTTATACAAATTGATTTTTTTTAAAGAGTTTTTCATACTATTTACTAGTCTGTTTCATAATTATTAAATACTAGCTGTGCCCGCGACTTCGCTCGCGTGGAATTCAGGTATCCCGTCCCGTAAAAAGTACCCTATATATAATATAGCTTTCTAACAATAAAAGAATTTCCTAAATCGGACAGTGGTACCGGAGATAACACCGAACATCCAAACTTTACCTCTTTATAATAATAGTATAGATGTTCTTACACATATACTTCATTATTATGGTGTTTTAATGTATCTAAATAAACGCTATTCATACATTATATAAAGTTACTATAAAGTATAAACTACTAACATACCAAACGGTTCAGTAGATAGGCCTCATTGGCGAACAAATTTATAATCAGACTAAAAAAAAAAATTGAAAATGTCAAAATGTGTGTCGTATAGTAGATTCTGAAGTCCTACATAGTAATATTTCAGAACGTTCCAAATTAGTAAAAATAAGTATAGCGCCATCTATGAATAATCGTCTGAAATACATACATAATTTGCTTACGTAATCACCATTCATAACACTTACTTCAACCATGTCATCAAAAATAAACAAAACATGAACCGTCTAATTATAGTTAGGATTAAATAATATTATGTTCCCCGCCATATAATCGGATTCACTATCGATAGACATATGTTCGAATCTATCTAACCCTATTCCATAATTAAGCTAAGTAGCTTAATCGTGATAGTAGCGATTTTTCTAATACTGACATTGTAAGCTATCATTCACTAGTTTGAAAATTTGTCGCTATGCAGCCCACCCGATCCGCGAAGGAGTTCCCCTGGGCTCCATTCTGGCGCCTGTCCTCTTTAATCTTTACATAGCCATAAAGTTACTGTTTAAAACCGTCCTCAGACCGATCAAGACGTATTGCGCCTCAGTCTTTGCCCATAAAGACTTGGCTTCCTTTCAAGTGATTTAGAATCGCTTCGTAAGGAAAGCCGTAGGTGCCCGAGGGTATCAGAGAAATGTGGATTTACATAAAGATTTTATCCATTCCGTAATCAAGTCTCGGTGTCGCAGCCCTTCTTAGATCGCGCAGAGACACCCAAATCCGCTCATATCGAGAGCCGTAGCGTACCCCGCCGATCCGTTAGCTCCGAACTCGCTTCGGAGACCGCGTGACGTCCTTACCGACCCCCACGATAAAATCATCTATCCCCATCACCCCAGGAAATATGCGTGCCAACGCCCACGCCCGCGAAACTGACATTCCCGCCGCCAGGGACTGGCGGCCAACTTTGCTCCGGCACACTCTCCGGGTACCCCTCAGGCGGCGACCCAAGACGTGTCTTGTTCCCCAACTGGGGAGGCTCTTGACGTCGCTGCCAGCGCGATACAGTGACACTGACCATGCATTGAGCATTACACGCACACACACTCCTGCACGCAATTCGCTGGTACATATGTCCTGTAAGGAACCATTTTTTATATTAAATAAAAAAATGTAGGGATTATCTAGGATCAAAATTCCGCGGGAATTTTCACACTCAGGTAGCGGCCAAGCCGAGGTTCGAACCTTGTGTTAGTTACCTTTTACGGCTGAGTGCCTGCAGCACTCGCCCCCAAATTTGGGTGAAGCTGTAAAGGCCCTTCCGGTCAGCAGCATTAGCTAGGTTAGAAAAAAAGCCCCGGATCCCCTCCGCCAATTGCACAAGACGTGCTTCGATTCCTCGAAAAACTCTTGTAGTCTTGCAAACTACAAGTAAGACACATGGATACTGTAAGAAACCTTTTTTACTTTACAGGCTTATTAGCCGCTCGGTTTGCTAGGTTAAATTCCGCAGAATTGTATCACTAATAGTCACTTAAGCCGAGGTTTGTGTAATTTTAGTACCCTTGTAACTAGTTACCATTTTTTTGGTTGAGTCCCTAAAGCGCTCGACTCGAAATTCTGTGAAGCTGTCAAGGCCATTCAGCGTGTCGTCAGTTTTAAAAAAACCGTGTTCCGGCAGAATTACTTGTACAGTTTAATATCAGGTTAGATTGTGGTTTAACCCCTTGAGCACTAACCTGGCGTTTACGCCAGCTTTCCATTGTTTTCCTATTGTCTCATTTTTATAAGTAATCGTCATATTAAGCACTGAATCTATGTATAATAATATAAAAAATGTTGTTACTTTTTCTGTACAAGGCTCTGTAATAAGAAATTGCCTTCCTATAAATAATTCAACATCGGGTAGGCTTTGAATATATCTTATATGGTTTACATTCAGTCATAAATATCTTCATCTTTTTAAAAATAATTCTTATGTATATATTAAAACTTGCTTAATTTCTGCATCAATGTAAGTATAGTATATAGATAATTTTTTTTAAACAAAATATGTGGATATTATATCGGAAATTATTCGGTTGTTATATATTAAAAATAATATGCATGATTATAACATATTAGGCGCTGAAGTTTATTATTTAGTGAGCAATTAAAGTTTAACTAAATTATTAAGAATTTATATCACCATTTACAGAAATTCAATCAAAAATAGGAATTACAGGTTTGTGAAATATCTTATGTTATTTCATGTCAATATATTCATTTCCAAAATAGTGATGAGGGATGGATTCTTTCATTTTAGAATCTTAGTATAACTACATAGTATTTTTATAAAGTATGCAGTTCTAAGTGTTTTGATGTTTTTTAACAGGTTCAAAAAGACCCAATGGTATGGGATAAAACGGAACAATTTTTAAATTTACTACCTGAAACATTTTCATCAGAGATAAAACAAAACAGGTAGGTACGTATATATCTCAATAGTTCTATATGTTTTTTTTTAATACGGTATAGGCTCAGTGCTTTGACCACAATCTCACCTGATGTTAAGTGACGATGTGGTCCATGATGGTAAACGCACTAAGCCTGGATACTGGTTCTCAAGTGATGCTGCCGGAACACATCTATTGGTATTTGGTGACAGGTTTTCGAACTTGAGGGTGGTACTTTTTTTTTTCGAGGGGAATGCTTTTACGCACTTGCTGTCCAACCTAACCTGGGGCCAAACCCCAGAAAAGGTCAAAGCCGGGGATGTGTAACAGTCTCTCGCACGCAAGTGTAAGAGGCTGCCACACACCAAAATTAGTGTGGGACTCGAGGCGACAATGCCGTCACTACCCACTAAACCCCCCTGTTCCTCCCACTACCTTGAGTGAGACAATACGGGATGGCTTACGCATTCTACTCAGGCATTATTTTAAAATGCCCTACCACCATGCTATGGTTTCCTCGAGACGTTTACCTTCACCGAAAGCTCAGGCTGATTTTTGAGTTTGATAGGTGAGTTTGAACTCGCGTCCATTGACGCGCAATCCGGCCGCACTATCCACTGCGCCATCATCGCTCAAAAATTGTCATCATGTGTACATTGGAGTTAAAATCATAACCGTCGTTACCTATATTGCAGAGTGTGCAGTGCACTCGGGCGTAGGGTTTTAGGGGCCGCCGAGCGACACCTACAAAGATGGGTCGCTCGGGGCGCCGGAATACTAGTGGCACATGGGGGGCTATAAAGGCCAGAGCCGCTGCTGGCTAAAAATGTTTATAAATCACTAGAAGTCTAGCTGAATAGTGAATACTGAACGCATATCTATAAGATACCGTGACCTAACCTTACAACAACAAACAATGCAAACAGAACATTAAAAAAAAATTAGATCACACTTTGAAATCACACAAATAATATTATATGCCTGTTACATGTATTCTCCTAGACTTATAGTTCCGCACTAAAAAGTTCTCACATGTAACGGTAGTAGACATTGCCAAATGCCCAAGTGAAAAAAAAAGTTATGTTATATAATAATGTCTCTGCAATAATGAAACATAAGTACCTACTACTCGTTTATTTTGATATCTATATAATACGAGCTATGTACCCGCGCTTCACAAGCGAATCATATTCTTTTATTCCGCACAATTCTTCAATGCGTAATATAATACAATTTTTAAATAGTCATTGAAAAATATTTATTTTATTTACTTACTATTTATTTACTAACAGAAAACAAATATATTTCTCAAGTATAATACTGTGCATTGAATCGGATTTCATCCACAATTTTATGAGTTTTAATTTTTTACGCGAAACCCTAATTGTTTTCGAAAAATAAAAGTAGCCATACTTCGTGTAATAGCCGAAGATTAGCCGAAACAAACAGACAACAAAAAGACAAAATTAAAAAAAATTGTTTTAATATGTTACCGTATATAATTTGTACATTAATATGTATTTAGTAAAAACTTATTCTTTAGATATTACGAACAGACTTCTATTTTATTTATTTGTATAGATAATAAATATTTCGTTAACATTGTATTTATTTTATGCCACGAATCCATTTACTGGTGAATACATGATTCATTTACTTCACATTTCCGTATAAAAGAATATTTTGTAATTGAAACAGTTACTGTGTTACTTTCAAAATATCTTTTATGTATTTTTATCCTACTTATTGACCTATCGCTGCCTAGTTATCATCAGATAAGACGCTGGATTCTTTCCTATCAGGCTTGGTTATTTATTGCTCGTGATAATAAAGCATTAATTCTCCAGTATTTTTTAATCATATGTTATGACATACTGGCTTTTATGTTTTCGTCTTAATTCATATCCACTAGGTTTATGCTGACCTCGTAACCAGTCGGTTGGACCGCGATAACATTCACTATTTTTATTCTATGATAAGCAAACTTGCAAATAATGTTTTATTATGTATTTAGTAATGTTTTCATATTTTAGAATTTTTATTTGTATTTTGTAGTACAACAATTAACAGTAAAAACTTGCTAAGTATAGTACAAATACATTTTTTGTATAAAGACTTATTATACGCCCGGGAATAATCTGAGACCTTGGTTTTTTTCTTTTATTATTTATTTTTTCCTACTTTATATTTAGTTTATGGTGGCGACTCTTTGAACCACTTCCTTTATGAAGCCTAATAATACCGCGCGGTAGTCACCGTCTCTTAGCAGCTCTGGAACCTACACTCGGACTTAACCTCGAAGTCATACCTGAACGAGGTGGAGTCTATCGACCAACCGGTTTAAATATTAAATCTTAACTTTTAGATTGACATCAAACCAAAAATAAATCGATTTTTCTGACCGATTTCGATTAGAGAAAAAAAAAACGATCAAAATTTCTGATTTTGGTAAAAACAAATTGAAATCGCATATTAAAAGCGGCCGTAAGAGGAGATCGTCTCTGCGGTAGCCGGGTTGCGTGTACGCATAGGGATATATTTAATTTCAAAATGATGTAGGTACGCTGCATAGGGATGATTGGACATGAGGATTGGTGACTGACGAGTCTTCCTCACAACCCTGACTAAGGCCTCTGCCGGCTACAGAAAGTAGACTCTTGTCTTCGTAGCGTACCTGCCATAATCTGTTTTTCAGTGTGTGACTTATTTTGCTTAGAACACCGGGTACCGATCATAGTCGGCTACGGATTTGTTGTGTGCGGCCTGCATTGCCAGCTCATCGGTACACTCGTTTCAAATACCCATTGTGGTGCTCTTGTGCTAGTTACCATTTTCGAATTTGTAAAATAGGAAATGAGTAGAAGTACCTATTAATATTTATGTATATTTATACACTTTGTTATAGATTTATCAATAGCTTTGGATCGGTAACAAAATTAAGGATAGAATTTGAACGTCTCAAATCACACCTCGTGAAAACACAAAGTCCGATTGTGTTTGCTCATAATGACTTACTTCTAGGAAACGTAATCTACAATAAAGACAAGGGAACTGTATCATTCATCGACTATGAATATGCCAGTTATAATTACCAAGCGTATGACATAGCGAATCATTTCAATGAGTTTGTTGGTAAGTTTTATTAATATATATATTTTATACCAGCTTATGTTAGGGACTCTTCGTTCACTAAGTACAATTGTCTTTATAATACTTGCGAACTACGTGTTTTATCTAGCTTAAAACGGTGCTGTATTTAAAATACTTAGTAAAAAATTATATTAATTTTATTTATTAGTATAAGCAGATGTAATTCCTATTTTGTCGCGTGGATAAATAAATGTTTTATGTGTAATTTTTTTAAGTATGTTCGTTATTTGTTTACTTATAGACCGCTGTGAATGTACAAAAATTCTGCTAATGTGACGTAAATAGATTTTTATATATTTTCTCGTTTTCATAAAACAAGCAAAATAATTATTGCTGTTTTGGTAAGTATATCAAAGAAGTTTCTGTGACATCTCAGAATTCATGTTCCCTGCTATTACGTTCAATACACTTTATTTCTCCACAATAATGGTTACGCCACACAGCGGGCGGATTTAGACGCCAACGCGATATTTCAATAAAAGATAACGCATCGATGCAATCCGAGCGCGATCTCTACTATAGTAAAAGCGCGTTGAAGTCCCTTCACGTCCGCTTTGTGGCGCAACCATAACCAAACTATATCAAATTAAATACGACCAAAATGACATAATAAGAGATTAACATAAAACGGGGCACTAACACAATCATACTGTCCATACACAAAATACACACACATGTTTTCCTCTTTTTCGTAGGTACATCAATAATTATCACAATATAGTTGTCACTTTTAATATAGGTTGTTGTTTGTTTTTATATGTTGTGTTTGGGTATATATTTATACGATTTATAAGGATTCACGTGTTAATTGAAATTAATAGCTCTTTTTTTCTTGATTAAATAAATAAATAATAGAAGATACCGTCAAAAATTCTTAAAATTATTATAACATTAATAGTAAAGGTAAATGTTCCGTTCATTTGTGCTTACGGCTCAGGAAGCATCAACACTTCTCTACAAAACAATTTTAATCCGTACATTTAATGTCAGTATTTATTTAATAAAATTATTTAAAATATTTATACTTTTTAAATTTGTAATCGATAACTTTGTTGAAACATGTAAAAGTTTAGGAAGTAAAATTTCAGAAAGTCAATAACACTATACTGTAATATTAAAAACCTCACAGGTCTACTACTTATAGCAACATTTTATTTACTTTTTTTGCTGAGAAATTATTGTTTTAACGTTATTTACAGGCCTTTCCATTGAGGATATTGATTATAAGAAATATCCATCGAAAGAGTTCCAATCGTCTTGGATAAAAACGTATTTAACGGAGTTCTTGGATGCAGAAGAACCTTCTGACAGTGACGTCGAGAAAGTTTATGAGGAAGTCCAACAACTTGCTTTAGCCTCTCATTTCCTATGGGGAATATGGTCACTTGTACAATATGAATTATCTGACATAGATTTTGATTTCGGGGCGTAAGTATTTCCTATATATTCTTTTAATAAATAATTTTAATAAGTAAAAATGCTTTATTTCATTTAAGTGGTGGTTCTTGAATCTTTTTGTTTCTTATCCGATTATCTAAAATTGTAAGTCTAGATAAAAGTACTGGTTCTCAAAATCACCTATTGGTGCTTGGCGACAGATTTTGGCATTTACAAAAATGGTCTTCCACCGCCCGTGCTATGATTACATAACAATATCTTCTGTCACCGAAAGTTTAGAGTAATTCTTACATTATATAAAAAGCAATGTCTCTCTGTTTCTCGTTTATTCGAGAACCATTGAACCGATTTACGTGATTATTTTTATTAAACAGGGTAGTAATAAAAAAAGTAGGTCGGTACTCTTGTTATTACTAATTTTGGACATTATATTTCGTTAATTATCTCTTTTTGTTTTTCACTTTCAGGTACGCTGAGATACGACTAAATAGATATTATCATTTAAAAAACGAAATTCTAAAAGAATTTTGCTAATATTTTAAAAATGTACTATAAAAATGTATATAATATTGCATAATAAAATAAAAATGAATAAATCACACTTTGTTATGTTTTGTTGTCTTTCATTTGTATTTGGTGTGTTTATCTTTATAATTAACCTTTTCCGATTTTCACTAAATTTTCAAAGTTTACAATAAGATCCTTTTGTGACCATGAATGGCTTAAATTACTTAATTTTCCCTCACATAACATTTTGTTTAAACATTAAAACGCATCCACCTAAGGAAGTCAAGGGGGTAAGAAACACTGTATTATAAATATTGTTATAAAAAAACAAAGATTTACTATGGGCATAAATTGTAAGCCCATATACCACATAGTTCAGTCACCGTTTACATGAACAGTTCTAGCTTTTTTTTTTTAAGTTTATGCTTCTTTTGGCACGTTAGGAAAAAATGATGAGAGTAAATTTTTACAATATGCGCGCGCGCGCAACCGTCACGAAAAAAACAACACCCTGAAGTTAGCTGTCAACTTTTTAGTTTTATCTATTATTACGTCAACGAAGTATAACTTCTTACGTCCGTACTTAAGTATACATACACTTTTTTGCTTTATACATGTGATGTCAGTCAAGAATAGTATATCACCCCATATCGTTCCCGTGGGTCTTAAAAAGCGACTAAGTGATAAACCAGGGGATGAGCAGCAGCATCGTCTAAGCACCACAAACACCTGACTGCGATCGCCAACCCGCCTCCCAAGCGTGGTGATTATGGCAATAACCCTCCCTTATTAGCCAAATTATCGACGCAAGTATCCCATCCCATACCAAGGGCCGCCCCATCTTCCAAGGCATAAGCGTAATCCCATGGGGTCTTTTGCCATCGTCACGCACCAAACCAATAGGTTCCAAGCTGGCTGGTACATTAACACTGGCAAAAGCCCGACGTAAAACGTCATGGAGGGTGGCGTGACGCAAATACGCCCTGTGCTTTTACTACAAGCCAGACCGTGCCGCCCGAGCGAGTCGACTATAGTACCGCAATGGCAGCGATGTGGAGACGCACAGTCTGAACGTGGTGTTGTTTTTACATTACATACAGCCACTTCAATTTTATTTATTAGTATATATGTTTACAGGTCTTTACCTATAGTGCAGGGTGTGCAGCACACACGAGCGCAGGGTTGTAGAGGGCGCCGAGCCACACCTAAATAGATGCCTCACTCGGGGCGTCAACGCTTTCAAAGACTCTGCGCTCGTGATATGGGCGACACCGAGGGCGGTAATGGTTAAAATTGCTTCCCAACATCAAAAATTGCATCCGAATTGTCGTGAAAATATACAAGTATTCTATTTTGATCGCGAACCTACTAGAGTGGACCAGAATGTTGGTTGCACACGGGTGCTACAAGGGCTAGTGCCGCCTCTTGATGTGTATAAAGAATTTGTATAAGCAACACTGACTTGAATTTTTGAGCATAAGTTAAACATAACAAGATTAAAATATTTGTACATTAAAAAAAACCGCTTTTTTTTGGGCCAGAACATTTGGTGATCTGGATACGTTTACTGCAATTCTATTAAGTGCTTTGCAAAGTTAAAAATGTAGATTTGCACACAGTACCTATCTTAATATTCTCTTCAGCCTCTGACTCGAAATTCGATATTACTACGAGTACGCTAGTAACATGTTCTTTGATCATTTCATACATATTATGTACACTAATTTTAGGTTATTTTTAAAGTACGGTATTACCCTGTACCATGGATGAAACCCTGTACTGTACTAGGGCGGTGCCTAGGCACAGGGTGTAGAAATTACCAGACCAGCACCAAGTATATGGTCTTACATGGTAGTTAGTACCATACATACAATACCTATTATTTAACGCATAATATGGTTGTAGCCGTGCAGTAGTATATGCTGCCTATTCAAAACTTTACCAAGTACGGATATTTGTAAAAAAAATAGTTTTTGGACGATAGATTTATTTTTGTAGAAATCGCCTATTTTATTATCAGACCTGGGTAAGATAAGCTCTTTATTTGAAGGGTGCACAAGGAGTTCCTACTGGGTACCTATTAAACAAAATTTAATCAGATAGATAATATCTACAGCTTCTACTGCATTGTTCACGAAGTTGACCGAAGTCCCAATGTTACTACACTCTCCTGCACTCGTTGCGAGGTGCACGGAGCATATTAGCCGGCGCCTACTCGCTATTTATAATGTTGCAAGTCATTGTCATTGCTATGTCCAGTGTCACGTTTTATAACTAGGTGCGTATTTCGTACATCTCGACGCGAACTGAGATGAGCCGATTAGTGTCTTGTAGACAGACGCTTCATGTAGAACCTTCGAGTCCTTAGAATCGTGCGCAAAACCGGCAACTAAGACTACTTTTATTTTACTGTAATGTATTAAGCGCCTGGAGGAACATAACCCACAGAATCCGAGGGTTCTGGAAACCTCGATCGTCTAATTTAAATCATCTAATACAAATAAATGCTATAAAAGAACTTACTAACTAAATATAGATAAGTAATAACTAGACAAGTCAAAAAAACTACTACACAAACTAGAAAGACCCCTTATCCAAATTATAAAATTAACAATGTTATAAAAAATTTAGGCTTCCCGCGCTTTTTTCTAAGTGACAGGAAACTTACAGGTGTTTTTAAAATAAATAAATTGTTCCATGTATATTGTATACGGTGAAGCTTCAAGGCAACCTTTGGGTCAGTACAAAAACACCTTTTTTTAATTTTACTATATTTCTAATACACCATAATAATAAAGGGCAATTTGAAAATATTCATAACATTCTGCTTCGAACCTAATATAAAAATTTGTTAGTAATAAAAACAAATTACAATTTTTGAAAGAATGTAATCGCAAAAATAACAATAGTTATCACAAAAAGTAAAAAAGGTATTTGAAAAAAGCTGTCCAATGACTAATGGATTTTGCAATTTATTATATGTTAAACTAGCTGGGTGCCTGCGGCTCCGCCCGGATTTCATATATTCTCCACTGTTTTGATAGTCGTTCGATCCATTAAATCGTAAATTTCTGTTTGAATTTTTTTACGCTATAAATAATTAGGGTTGCTAGTTATTTTTTAAACTTTTTGCTAATAAGTGAAAGCAAAGATTTCTCACAAATTCAAGCACTTTTTTTTAGTTTAATTTTTTTACACGGAACCCTAATTTTTATTCAAATACGTGCCAGTAAGATTATTCACACAATTTCATGAGTTTTATTTTTTTTACGCATAACCGTAATTTTTTTCGATAAATACAAGTAGCTTAAGTTACGCGGAGTAACTTCCGTTATCTGCCTGAAAAAGTCTCGTCAAAATCGGTATAGCCGTTCTGGAAATTAGGCGGAACAAACAGACAAATAAAAAAATTTTAAAAACATATGTTATATACGTTATCGTATATGGTTTCGTATGTAAATTAATACGTATTTGGTAAAAAATTGTTATTTTTATTTACAGACACTTCAATTTTATTTATTAGTATAGATAATAAATATCCTTTAAATCTCCACTTTCTTTTTTATTTCCTAATCATTTCTAAAACCTACTTGTAGGTAGAATTCTCAACTTGTGTAATACAATTTGGCATTTTTAAAGACTTAATACATTTAAACTTACCTTCTATTCTATGCATTTTAAAACTATCCTTTTCGAACATAGGCAGAAGACTGAAAATGATGTTAGTCATGGTACGTAAGGTGAATATAATTACCAAGCTTTCTAAAAAAATGCAGTTCAGAGACTAGTTCATACTGGATGACCAGTCATTAATAAAATTCTAAATTACCTACTTTTAGCAGACCTATGAAATTATAAGTTGGAACTGAAATATAGTTGGTAAATTAAAAAATAAAGAAATAAGATTTTTATCTGGCAATCAAATTATAGTAGGAAAAAATTAATTTTATATAATTTCTAGAAACCAGCATATAATAAGCAGTTGGCTTTACTGCCATTCTGAAAAATTCTTCCATATTTCTCTAATATAAACCTAGTTAATTAACTCTCCAAGTCTTTGTTGATCAAGGACATGTTGATTCCACTCGTCAATTAATTCACCATATATTTTTTCATTTTCTTTAAGGCATATAGATTATCGTAAAAGAAACTCTTGATAACAATTTAAACTAAATTACAGACTGTACTGGTATGTTTTAGTACAGTTAGCATTTACCACATACATATTATAAGGATATGATCATGTCTTAGAAAGTAAAGAAAATAGGAGTATAAAATGTTCCTGCAAGAGAAATTGAACACAAAAAACAGTTTGTGCTATTTAACACCTTTAACCGTTAAAGCATGAACCTGACGTTTACACCAGCTTCCAATTTTTTTCCTATTGTCAAATTTTTCTTAATATTTGAACAATTAAAAAATATCTATACTTGCTAAAATTGTACAGGCAATTTGTTTCTAATTATATAATTATACTGTGCTTTATTTTAATCAACATTATAAACTTATAATGTATATTTATACAATATTTATTGGTTACAATTAGAGTTTATACAAAATGAATTTATATTTACAGTTATTGTTGTAATGAGTATTTCTTTAAAAGTAACAAAATTTGTAATTTTGGCATAGCCTTTTTCATTTCTTTTACCTTATCTTTACTTGTCTCTTTATTATTCATGTTTCAGACTATTAATTCATAGTAATTAATAATATTAATTTATTAATAACTATTCTATTAAAAAAATAATCACCTGCCTACTATCAACATTTTCTCCTGTATACTAACCTAGGTTATGCCTAAATTCAAAGTTAAGAAAATAAATGAAATCACTCTTTATAATACATTTTACAAAATATTTAAAAAAAAAATAATTAAACCAATATCAGTAAAACATAATACAGTTCAGTATAGGTCTGTGACATTTAGCTTCAAACTCATGTAGTAACTCATCTATGTCATTGTCCAAATCCTCACTTTGAGCCATTTTAGTTACCATGTCACTAATCAAGAATGCACCAATAGTAGCTTCTTCATGGTTATCCTGTATATCAATGTTTACCACATGTACTGGCTGATTATATATAGACCTTCGTGAACCAAACCATTCTATAACTTGGTCATATACTCTCTCTCTTCACAGGTTATTATAACATCAAACTTCTCAGTGGACACTTGAAATTTCTCAGGGTAAGGTTTTATCCTTCTGTTCCTATCTAACATATGTAATAAACCGTTTTGAGTATAAAATGATTTGTCTTTTTCCATTAAGTCATTATAAATATCATCATAAGGAACCCCAAATTCGTAGCAGTTAGGTCGGTCAGCAGAGGCTCCTGGTAATTTCACTTTCTCTCCCGTGCCGTAAGATTTTACTTTAAAACCTTTTTTAACGAGAAATGCATGTGCTTCCATGCTACGATTCATATTAGATGAACAAGCTACAGCAATATACAGGTCACTCGTCATTGTAAAGTGAAAACGTTAGTATATAAAGTGTATTATTAATGCTTTTGGGTCTACCTCCCTTTGAATCTTAAATGTTATATCACTCTATAATTACTTTATATTATAATAATCCATTTCTGAATCGTTTTCTCTTTATGATTCTAAAATCTTGAAAAATATCATGTTGTCACAGACTAGGCTTGTTGCAAAAATATCGATATATAGAAATTATTTGTACAATGTATCGATATTTCAAAGCGAGATTAAATATTTTGATTTAACGATGTATCGATATTAAATTCAAGGATTGAAAACGTATAAAAATTGATATTTTTGTTCAGACCCATAAACATTTATAAGTTTAAAGATTAAAAATAATAAAAAGGAATACGTTTTTATACTAACATCTTTTTAACAAATTATATTTTAGAATATGTATTTTTGTTTTTGATTAACTCGATTTGCTGTTTTATCATTTGGTTTATAATTAGGCAACTCTGTCAATTTCAACTTCAACTGCTCTTCCGTATTATTAGTCTTGGGTTATTACAGGTCGAAAAAGATATCTGTTAATACTGTTACTGTTACCCAATAATAACAGATGCCATTATCAGTTATTAAATAACAGCCTGTTATTTTTCAAAGCACGGTCTGTCAGTAATAAAATTTACTATTTTATGTTTAGAACTATGAAATTTCTTATATAAATATATAATGTACCTTTATTAAAAACCAAATACATATTGATTAATTATATATAATAACGTAATGTAATATTATAATTTATAATGTTATTTATTGACATCTGTTATTACCTAGCAACTTTTTTATTATTCATCTCTACTAGCAACTGTCGACCATTTGCAAATTTATAACGGTGTACGCCAGATCCCTCTGTTGTTATGTAATTAAATCAAAACAAAAATCTTAAATATAAATGTGTTGCTGCAATTGTCAAAAAAAGTATGAACTCAGATAATATTAGAAAATAATGCTTTAATTATATGCAAAGTTTTATTCCAATCCAATTACATGTATAACAAAACATACGCTCATGACTGTTATCCCCGAAGAATTAGGTGAAATAGCAAACTATACCACCCACATTTCATTGAGCTTAGTTCCGTCCTAGATGTGACAAGGGTCGAGTCTGTTGCCACATCGGGCACAAATTCCAAACACCGGGAAGATACTGAGTAGAAAAACTGAAGTAGATTAGGCCAAATAAATTAATTTTTAAAGCAAGATTATTCTCTGTCAAATTATACCGAAATATCGATATTTTTTTCTATATACTACTATTACTTCGATATTGATCTTCGTATAAATATCGATAGACCGAAATACCAATTTTTTGCGGCTGAGTGCTCCAGCACTCGCCCCCAAAGCCACGGTGAAGCTGTAAAGACCCTTCCGGTCAACAGCGTTAGCTAGGTACGAAAAAAAACCAATTTTTTTTTTCACTTCCGACATCCCTTTTTTTTTGACGGGGGGAAATGCATTTACGCACAACCCTTATCTATTACATTAGTGAGACCGAAGTCCCCCAAACTTCCGACATCCCTACACAGAACAATACATTTTTTATTAACTTTTAACGGACCTGGGTTCAAGCCTTTTTGAGGCTTAACAGAATATTACAACAGAGAACGGTCTCTAAGTCGAGTTTTCGAAAATTCTCCATAATAGACAAATTTTCCCCAAAATAATGCTGTTTCTAAAACATTTCTCCAAATATACATTATTGAATAATGTATTTAAGTATCGTTGTTTTCTAATTTAGAACGGCAATGAATATATCTTCTTAGGACCTAACGTATTATTTTTCTAATCTTTAGTGTTCTAAATATGGTGCTTATTTCCATCGGCCTCTAGAGAAATTTTTTGAGATCACAAAAATCACCCTCTGTGTGAACTTGAGCTTAATAAAAATATACTACATAAAAAATTACAACATATAGAGCAGTGGTCGTCACACTTTTCAGTTCAAGGACCACATAAGTCAATGTGAGTTACCATTGCGGGCCACACTTTTATGGATACGATGGTAAGTTGATACTATTTTTAGCGACACCTTTTTATGACTTGTCAAATGTGAATTCCCCATAAATTTCGTGTGACGATAACAACCTACCTATGAAGTTATTTTTAACAACCTAATTCACTAACTATATGTAAACACGGGCTTGAACCAAAAATGTTTGAGACATCGCTGGCCGCACAAATTGTTGGAGATATTTAAGTAAATACTCTTTAAAATAATGAAATAGTGTTTTGCAGCCGCAATACAGCCCGCGGGCCACAGTTTGACAACCACTAATATAGAGAGAATCATATAACACAAGCTAATAAATTAAAAATAAATACTTACATAGTAAACTACAATTGCGCTAAGAACTCTTCAGGTAATTACATATCGATAGTTCGGCTTGCTTATAAAATGTTGTAAATAAAATATAACACAAGATAGCTTCATAGTTAACTTAATGTGTCCTGTACAGAGATACAAGTATACAACTCATATTTACAAAATATATTAGTAGATGCACAGAAAAAGATGTCATTTCTAGACAAAACCAGCGTTTAAATAATTATCTACCCTATAATAACCTTTGCAAATTATAACTTGCTTAGGAACACTATTAATAAATGACAGCCTTCTGTTTCAACCACAACGGAAGTGATAAGGACATTTCAGAATTCACGCATCGTGTCATTATTTTTACTTCAATACAGTTGTGCATCGTAACCAAACTATATCACGTAAAATACCAAGAAAATTACATAAAATATAATCAAATATTGGAAGATAATGAATTAAAAATAAGGACTATTACATGGCAAACCAAAACAAACAAACAAAGGTTGCAGGCAAGTTTGAGATTAGGAACACTTTTCTTTTCATCCAACACAGTAAAAAAAATGGCGGGTTTTTGTATTACAGCTATTTCAAGGGAGTGGTTGGGACATCTCATGCTCCATGTCATTATATTCAATTCACTTTACTTCTGCACTGTAACTAAACTATATAACGTAAAATACCACCAAAGTGCCCGCTACTTTGTTCGCGTAGAATAGTGTCGTTGAGTACCATTTTAAATCATTTAGGCTAATTATTTAACAAATAAAATACATACTTTATTATTTAAATATATAAGGTATAAAGTATTAATATGAGTTTATTTAAGTATATTTTTATAAACTACGTTTTTTGTTTTCCCATCAGTATCCGCATGCATATGACGCAGTCTTCTGCTCTCACGTGTCTGCACGCTTAGAGTGAAATCTATAGGGCGTACTCAGGCTTAACTCCAGAAATTAAATTTATAGTGAGAAGCTTAGCTTAATTTATGCTTCAAAGGTTTATATAACCTAATTTTTTATATTTCCTAGGAACAAATTTGAAAACAGCGATATTACATTTTTGAAGCGATACTTCTTTACCAGCGTTGAGCAAATATCGGTAGGCGTAAAACTTATAGATACACGTTACCAATGCTATGACCTCAGCCGTAAACATGCTACAATATGTCAAGTAGGTACATGATGACTGGTAAAAGCTGACAGAGATTAAAATAAAGTATGTACCTACTTACGCAGCCTATCGGATGTGTCGTTTATGAATAAACTACATATGGGAAAATGTATAACATATTTATTGCTCGGAACGCCAATAGATGTAAAATCTTATATATTTTTAACTATCGCCAGTCCCCATCGCTGTTTTGTTTAAAAGATTGTTCCATGTTTTAAGAATACTAATATCGATGTTTCAATTAAAGCGATGTTTTATCATCTCTAGTAAGTCTGTGAAAGCGATGAATTTCAAACATCCCTAAATAGCACAATATTTATTATAACCATGAAAATGAATCATTTTTTAAAAAAAAACTAAATTTTACGAATAAAAATGTACATTATTTTCACACAAGTGTTTCAGACCTGGCATGGTCCAAACCAACTGATCCCAGGAAGTTTGTACTAAAAAATAAAACAGTGTTTCCTCCTCAAGAACCCGGCGAAGAACCTCGTCCTGCTGTAAAGATCTTTTTTCTGTTTTGGCTAAAGTGGTTTTTAACACGGAGAAATGTTGTTTATTACCGATTATAAGTCTCTGAAAATAATCATTATCATCATTCTAAGATTTTCATGTATTACCGTTCTAATACTAATATCATAACGGTATTACATGAAAAATCATACATAGATATTAAAAAGCTTAAAATGAAATCCCGGGAATGAAAAAAGAGTTAAACTTTATAGTCATAATTCTCAGTTTTGCATAATAGTTTGTCATTATGATAAAAACCCATCTCAATAATTTTGTTTTCAATAGGCATTCGTAATTCGGTCAAGAAATGTATAAATTAAATATTACTAACTTTTTTCAGTATATTTGTCACCAAAAAACAAATATAAAATACAGTCCAGACAAATTGTGGTATATTGCAAGTCTTGTCAGAGGTATGTCTGTGGATGAGGCAGTTAAACAACTGAGTTTTGTTCATAAGAAAGGTGCCATATTTGTCAAAGATACTATCTTAGAAGCCCAAGAACTTGCAGTAAAAGAGCATAATGTTGAATTTAAAAGTAATTTATGGATTGGTATGTAATACTTCTGGATAAAAATTATTACAATTTGTTGACAGTTTTCTTTAAAGTATACGAATAATAATTAGAATATTATTTATAAATTACAAACCATTGATTAAGCTACATTTCAAATGTACCTTTCATTATTCCAATAAGATAATATTGATGTCTTAAACGTCATGTGTATGGTAGTCAATTGATGAGAGTGATACTTTGCAGAAATCCGCTATAAATAATATGATTGTGTTGCTTTGCTAATTCTGCTTCGAATGATGTCACATCTTTCTGA
The DNA here is from genome assembly GCA_014132275.2 of Samia ricini. Classification (NCBI taxonomy): domain Eukaryota; kingdom Metazoa; phylum Arthropoda; class Insecta; order Lepidoptera; family Saturniidae; genus Samia; species Samia ricini. The sequence continues at coordinate 22,588,640 of AP028159.1, read as the reverse complement.
TCCTGATTTGTTTATACTAATATGATTCAATAAATATAGATAAGAAATAGAAATAAATAAATAGATGGATACAATGTCACAATACTTCTTCATAAAGAAAGGATAGAGATACGCCACTAAAAAAGTTACATATTATGTTTGATTCTTCTAAAAACAACTATAAACAAACGGGAATGGTACATCTTTTTAAAGACTTACAAGTAAATAAATAATAGTTTCAACATTTAGAAGCTTTATCTTAAGTTCTCTTTGATTTAATAAAAAATTCTCAATAGAAAATTGTTGCTTTACTTGATATCTAACGTTAGTGATATTATTTCATGTTTCACTCAATGCATATTAATATTATTTAGATTTAATGTAAATATCACTCTTAAAAAACGTCATGTTTGATTTTTGAAGCTCAGATTTAAGTTTCATTTTTAATTGTATTTGAGGTATAATTTTAATTGTTTTTTTAACATCAATGTTTTACTGCAGCGGAATCATATTCAGGCAAAGGTATGGTCATAAAAGGTATAAGAAGACATGCAAGAGGAAGATTGGGTGAAGTTCGCTATCAATATGCTCATTACTTTGTTCGTCTAGAAGAAGGAAAGCCACCCACAGATTATTACAAACGTAATCCAATGACTCCTCAGCAACAACTTGATACATGGCTAGAACAAATGAGAAAGAGAAAGATCATAAATTCATATTAAGTTTATAATATCTATCTATAAATTATAATAAAATATTAGATTCATTATCATCGTTTTTTTCTTATTACATAATCACTTATATAAATAAATTGATATTTAGTAGTCCAACTATGCACGTAACATTATAAAATGTTATTTAACATACATAGTAGACTTCACATGTTATATAAAATGTGTTTTTAATATTATGTTGATGCTAAACATCTAAAAATAATTATTACTTTCAGTACATAAAATCTCGCTTTAATAATAATACAATTATATGGCCAAAGAAATTTAAATTTTTGTACTACTAAATGCACATCTGTACTTCAAAAATTATGTAGAATAAAGAAGTTTACTAGATACACCATCATAAAATTTGCTAAGACATTCGAAGTTAATTCATTCTAGTGAAAATTATAATTGTAATATATGGGCATTATATAAAAGATATGAACCAATAGAAATCAGATCCATATTCTCTCATCCGAAATATTCGATCCACATTCGTTATCTATAAATACTATAAAAAGGAAAGATTTGTATTTTTGTATGTAACGAATAAACTTAAAAACTACAAAACCGATTTGAATGAAATTTCGCATGGAGATAGTTTGAAATGCAGAAATATAGATAGTTTTTAGTCTGAAAATCCCACGGGAACGGGAACTACGCGAGTAAAATCGCGTAGAGCAGCTAGTTTAACTTAAAACTTGCGATTTACATAATTCCCTTCCTCGTATGTTAATTTTATGATAGATATAAAATCAAATAAATTTATATTTCATTGGTCATATAACAGAAATAAATCTACTTAAAAAATACTACATCAAAATGTAAATAATTTCTTATAAGAATATTTATACCTACAACAGTTTTATAAAACACTAGGCTTTGTTATATATAAATAAAACAATATGTTGTTTAAGTACTCATAGAACCAATTCAAAATGTTATTATTTTCTAAATACCAAATAACATAAAAGAAATTACATCATTGTATAATATATATGGTAAAGCATCACTTTAAAAATATTTTTTAGGACGGAACAAACAATGTAATACTGGTCTTTGACAAAATCAATACCATTATTACTAGCCAAAGTTTAAGACATCGTAATTGGAATTACAAAAAATTCTTATTGGCGAAAGATTGATTAAATCATGCAAAATTTTACAATAAATTAGAGTAGGTACGTAATAACAAAATACTATAGATGCCAGTTTATATAAAAGTGTGTTTTATTAATTAAACAGCGAGCTGTGTTCGGAAGCGCACCTCGAGTTACAATAATTTAAAAATGTCATTATGTTGTAATGCTTTGTGCAAAAGTAAATATAACAGATATGTACCCACAGAAACGTATAAAGAGCCTATCGGCAAACACAATAACAATTTATTTTGGGTTCACCTCTATGTTCTTATGGTTTCTACACACAGCGATCGGATTTTCGAGACTAGCGCGATTTTACTATAGAAACATCGCGTTGGCGTCCCAACCGACCCGCTGTATGTTGCAACCATTATTCTTTTCGTCTGAGCTTCGGTAAACAAAGTGTTAGGTACATCTATAGCATCAGAAAAATATCTATTTTTTTCTAATTTTTATATCGATGTAATGTACTAACCTACGTATAGGCAGAGGTGGATTTACACTAGGGGCTAGTGCCCAGGCGGGAAAATTCGGAAGACAAAAAAATTTTCTTCAAGCTATAAAAATGCTTTTTTTATTTTCTAAAAAATAAAGAAATAAAAAAATTTAACTAGTACGTTTTCCGAAAAATTGAAAACAATTTCTTTTTTCGAAATTTTTACTGTAGCTAAGGACGGCACTAAGATTGAGTTCGGGAATGTATAAAATAGGTCAATAGGCATTTAATAATTTAAAGAATAGAAAATGATCAAGAATGACAATCTTTGACATGTTTAAAACAATAATTCTATACTTTATGATTGCGGACAGGCATATTTTGATCGCCGATAATCTTAAGATAGTATTTTATTTTTAAAATTATCTATTCCGATCAATAAATTAGTAATTCCGTAAAACATTATCCCAGCATTAAAATACCTGAACCAGTTAAATTAGCAAGCTAAATAAAAAGTGTTAATAAATCAAGTCATGATAAAACGCACATAATTAAATCAAATCATTTTATAGAACATACCGTAAATCTGAAATCCATAATCTACGATTCAGAGATAAGACATTTATTATCAGTAGGCATTACGGTAGAGTCTGGTTTTTTCGATTCTGTCAAATATACCTTAGCATTCATACTTACTCCTTATTTTCTATGCTTGTCCTGCAATATTATAGCTTTTAAACATAAGACAAGAATATAAAATGTACCTATACGCACTTATTGATTGGTCAACACTAAATTGATTTTTTTAACTTGTACTACCCAAATTTTCGTCAATTCATAAGAGTATATCGTTATAGTAAATCGTGACGTGGCTACTTATATTTCGAATGACTGATTTGAACTTGTATTTTCAAGTGTTTTAACCATATTCTATAGTTTTAAATGTCCTAAATCACTTAGTATAGTGATAACTCTACTATAGTACCTATTATTGTATTGAGTAGTCGGGCCTGACAAAATCTAATTGTTTTTTTTGTGCTGAAATGTCAATAATAACTTGTGAGAATAATGATAATAAAAATCTTTATGAAAATGCTGTCTTCAATGTACCCATATTATTACTTACATTTAATACATCTGAAATTGATGTTTTGTCTAATACCTATATATTAAAAAAAATGTGCTTTAAAACCCTGTCATTATATTATATATAAAATAATTTAAAAAATCATACACTTAAAGATGTCCGAGGTTCTGGTTTCTTTGGAACATATCCATACAAGAATATAGAACCTATTACCATTAATGTTCCAAAAGCAAATTGCACTGTTAAATTGAAATCGAAAATGTAAATTGACGCAACACAGGATATTATTATCGCGACGGATGTTGCGAATCCCTTGAGTATGTTATCTGCGTATTTAACTACAACCGCAACTATAAGTCCACCTGCTGCTTGCAATATTACCAAGTACCACACAAAACCATCGAAACCTTTTAACAAGTTTTCCGATGTTCCTTCTTTAATTAAATATGTACCCCCTCCAAAGGGTAATGACAACAAACTTAATTGAACATTCCTCATCCATACCTGAAATAAATGTTAATAATAATTATTCATAATTTCTACTTCTAATATTTAGCCATTGAAAAGTATAGTAATTATATAATTATAATTATAGTAAAAATATGATCTGTTATCTATAATAATATGTTCACAATATTTACATGCAATAACTTATATGTGTATGTTTATAACTGAAGGTGAAATGAATTTTAAACCTGTAAATTCATCTAATAAGATTTAGGGACATTTTAAGTTTAAAGATTTTTGGAATATGACATTTCACATTAAATAATTTAATATTAAGGATAGCTTGGCATACTTTAGTGCAGAAAATATATACTATGTGTTATAAACAATTTGGACCTAAATGTAGTAATCAGTTTCATAAAAAAGTTAGGTAATTAACCTATTTTCTTTATAATTTTATTACAAATTGTTTACTTACTGATATATCAGATTCCTTGAGTACTTTTTCAAAGTATATTCCAGCGAATCCTGATATAAAACATGCTGCCAATGCTGCACTAAAACCTAATACTTTTGATTGCTCAGGGCCATTTGATGATTTTGTAGAAATAGCTTTGTCAGTAGAAGATAGTTGCACTAAAGCTACACCTGCTGCTAACAATCCTAGGGCACCCCATTGCCATCTCTTAAGTTGTCTTTTTAAAACAACCACAGCAAAAAATGCAGTTGTGAGTAATTTCAATTGGTATGTGACCTAAAAATTTACTAATTATTATAATAAAAGTAACACAAACATATTATTCATGAACTAGTTATCATTAATAGCAAATTCATAAATTTATATACCTGATAAGTAGCTGCATCCAAATTAGATGCAGAGACATATAGCAAATTATTTTGTACTATGTACAGGAATGATGGCACGCAAACACGTAAAGTGTCCTTAATATTTAAAATAACTATATTATACATGGATCTGACTCCTTTATGAACACCTCCAGACTCTTGCATCACAAGACCAATGCAAATTATTAATTTTACTAGTTCTGCCATTAGAACAGCTGAAAGAAGATACCTAGTTAGAATTAGTATATACTTACACTTATCATTATGTTATCAATTATTCTGTAAACTATTGGAAATAAATGCAAGTTCAAATATGTATATTTAATATTTTTTTAAAGTACTCTTACATACATATACACATTACATACCCACATGTAAACATAGTCTTATAATTAGTTTTGAAATAATGATAAATTCAATTTTGGTTCTATATCTTATGTTTCGGTTTAGTTTACATGTCTATTTTATATGAGCTGTAAATTTTACTAAATTAAATATACAGCTTTTAATGTATAAATGTTATATTAATATGTCAAGAAGTACATCTTACCAGCTGGAGAAGAGAACATCTCATCCACGGGCCTAGTTCTAGCATAGCGCATACTTAATCCAAGCGCAGCATTTTGTACTGTAAGTACAACTAAACTCACATATTTTATGTAACCTGAAAAATTACATTAGAATACTTTACACAGTTTCAGAATAGTTATGATTTTAAAATAATATTATTTATAATTACCAAATTTCACCCTCCTGTTATGACCATATGATTGAGATTTCTTTGCATCACTATCCATGTCTTCTGTATTAAGTTCTGTCTCAGCAGTTACTACTTCTGTGTCAACAACTTCACCGTTGGCTTGTGTTTCGAGTTCTATATCATGTATGGACTTCATAGAAACTCAACTGATATACTGGCACTGATAAATTTTTTATCAAATACATTATGTTGAAAATAATAGCATGGTGTTACGATTACACTAATTAATTAAAGTACAATAAGATTAGATGGTATCATACATTTAACAAGACTATAAAAGCTTATAACACGTAAATAGCCAAATATAATTCCTATAATCACCAGTCAGAACATATTGTCAATATTTTTAAAATATGAAAAATATAATTATTTTTATTTATCCATTTTCATTTCCTAGTCTGTTTTGCAGTTTAAAAATTATAAACTCAGATCAATAATTTCTCACTATTTTTGAGTATAAGCAGAATAGAAATATTACCTTTATAATATATAATATTTATATGCAGTAACTACTGCGGAGGGTTCATTATATTCTAATTTATACAAATTTTATAAACTTGTTGACGTCGGCAAAATACAGTTTGCTGTTTGAGACAGGGTCTCCAGATTGAGTTTTCGAAAGTTCCCAGAAACTGACAAAATTTTCCCCTAAAATGATACTACTTGAAAAACTTTTCCTATAATATGTATTTCTATGTGTCATTTTTTATTATTTATAATGGACACGAATACATGTACTAAACATTTATAGAATTTAAATTTCAATAAAAAGACGTAAATTTGTTAAAAAAGATATACTGATTACTTCAGTCAAGACGATAATGACCACTGACAACATTAAAACTTAAAGGTTTGATCACTTCAACGAAACATTGAATACTGCCGTAAACAAAGACACTTTGCAAGCATTAATAAAAAATCGAGAGTTCAATTCAATAAATTTTTATTCATTGTATATTTTAATTCAAAAATATATTTTTTCTTTTATCGCAACTTTTTCTTACATCCTCTTAATTATATGAGAGGCACGTAGAGTGTGGCCGATTTAGCTCTTATAGAGCTTAATTCAGGCCTATTTACAATGAGTTTGCTCTAAAAAAAACGTATTTGGCTCTATTCCATACCATAACATATTTGAAAAGAAAGTTACACAAGTGGTTAAACAATGGATCATGATGAAGAATTCATCAATAAAGAAAAAACGTAATGGGATAGAAACAATAATAGAATCGCAAAAAAAATTAGGTACAATAGCAACTTACGAAAACTTAAGAGCGAATGAAGAACCAAGTATAAATGGAATAGGACAATAATTAATCTTATATTGTATGACGAAGCTAATTTTGTATACTACTAAAAAAATCTTCTTCTGGTTTAATTTTTTAGATTATCGGATAAGTTACCCTATATCAATTTAAGGTAATGATTAAAACGTTAATTATGTATTTAATGTATCATTCGAGGTCAACCTATAGTCTCGATTAAAAACACAACGTATAAAGTTAAGAAATGTTATTGATAAATGTATAATTCAAAATAATTTTCATTCTTTATTAACTATTACGTTATAATTAAATTTTTTTTCAATAATTCAGTATCTATTCATTTTATAACACTTACCTACTCTAATCCTACTAATAGTAAAATAACCTATTGTGAGGGAGAAAGGGAGAGATTTGGGCACCCGCGGTAACTGGCTGGGTGACCCTCCTCAACCGAGCTAGATATCTATGTGCCCGAGAACCGCGGTTCGATATTGGTCTCGAAATCTTGTATATACATTTAATAACTCATAAATGTCGCAAGTGCCAAGTTCGCATTGTTCGTTTATTATAGCTATTGAATATATCGCTATACAAAGTAGTCGGTATTTTTGTAAAACCGGTGCTTTGTTTTTCTTTAAAACCGTTTTTTTTTAGAACCGGGTACATCACTAATTCCGTTGTCTGTTTCTCATAAATTGTTTTAGATCAGTAGCTTTTTCTTATTGATTATATAATACTTTGGTTACAAATTTCCTATCTGATATAATGGGAAAGCACTTTGGTGAACTCGCTAAAATTCGGGGACTTATAACATATAAACTGTCTCCACACGAACAGCGGGCATACGCTGGAGCTATTTCTAATGGTATCCCAAACCTTTTTCGTAGATTCCGAGAAAATGTTTTCCGAGTTGCTCCACGTAAGTGTTTTTTAATTCTTGAATAACTAGTGTTTATATTTTCCTTTTACTCGTCATAGCAATTCATGTAGTAGGTTATTTTCTTGTTAAAATGTAATTTATGTATGGTATATTGAATTTAGGCACTACTGGTAGAATTGACACAAAATACTTATTGAAACAAAATTACTTTGAGTTTTCCTATAATTATGTTTGTATTTTGAAATGGGTCACAATAGTTGTTATATTGTTATCTGTAAAAATAATGTAACAAGTATTCTGTGTAAATTCTATATTTTTCATACAGCAGCTTGGAAATTAGATCTAAAAAATATAGATAGCTATATAATATTATATTTATATTAATGATTTATAAACAATATTGTACATGTATATTGAGTTTTAGTTTGTTCCATTTTATCTAAGAGTAGTATTGTTTTAAGATATAATAAAATCGAAAACTTTCAAACTAGATGTTTTTTAGTTATGAAATAGGTGTGTAACTTTTAAATGTACATACTTATAATCAATTATAGAATAACCAAAAATAAAGATTAAATCTCATCTATTTAAGAATAATATTGGTATTAATAACATAACATTTCAACTAATTTGATAGGGGGTTAATAGGACCAATGTTTGACAAAAGATGTGGGCTCATACTATATAATTATTGCCATAATTTCATATTTCTTCATTATTAGTTACATGTTGAGCTAAGGGAAATTTATTTCCTTTCATCATAGTTTTGAGTTTGAAAAGTTACATTCTGTTTTAGATTTTCAAAACGGGTTTAAGAAATATTGTTTTTTTTCTATGTACTGTTTTTAAATTATCCCATTAAATACTATTTGTTTTCTTTCAAGTTACTTTTATATATATGATTAATTATAAAACAATTTGTGTTTGACAAAATCCTGACTGGATTTATGAGGTAATTAGCAACTGTCATGCACATAACATGACATAAGCTCATGCCTGTTATCCCCGAAGGGTTAGGCAGAGGTGAAATAGCGAACTACACCTCCCACATTTTGCCAAGCTTAGTTCCGTCCCAGATGTGACAAGGGGCGAGCCTATATACCTTATTTTGAGATTATCATAAAAGTACACTGGGTAGAATAAAATATATTGTTTTTGTTTTATATTTTCTATTTAGGCCATCCATAAATTACGTCACACGAATTTTACAACTTTTAACACACCCCCCTGTCCTTACTTTTGAAACCATCCTCCTCTATGTGTGACATCACAAATTTTTCAATTTTAGTTATGTGGTAAAAATAATTACAGTTAATTAAGCTCAGGTTGATTTAAGCCTGCTTTCCTTGACGCGAAATTCGACTGAACTACCAACTAAGCCATCATTGCTTCAAAATCTTATCTGCAAGATATTTTTGCATGCAATACCACGGTTGGTAGTCCGGATAATCATGCATCTGTATAACCGAGGGCCAGATAATCGAGTTTCTACTGTTCCAACTAAAAATTAGTCAAGTAATTACGACTTAAGCCTAACTAAACTTACTAAATATAGATAGCGTATGTAATTTTTTTTTAAATTTCATGTACATTTTGTGTTGAAATGTCTTAAATTTTGACATGTAACGTCACACAGCTTTTCACCCCCGTGCCCGTGTCACATTTTTGTGATACCGTCCCCCTCCTTAATGTGTGACGTAATTTATGAATGATCCCTTATAACATAGTCTTATAACTTTAAGGTGGTTTATAGAAGTTTATCATATTCCTATAAAGTATAGTAACAATGCTTTATTACAGGTAGAATGGTATATTATTGTAACTAAATTGGTAACTATTAAATAAAATGTAAAATCATGCATACTACTTTATATTTAAAATAATAATATTATCATTACAGCATTTATCCTTGGATACCTGATTTATGAAGGAGTTGAAAGGGAACATCACAGGCTGTCTCGCAAGAATCCTGCTGATTTTGAAAATGATGAATAAGCAAAATATCTTGTATTAAATTTAATGTAGTTGTTTATTTAATTAAATTTTAATCATCTTTTGTTTTATATTATGTTTTACATGTACCTACATTGTTAGATGTTCTACATACTTTATACAACTTTAAGCAAATTAAAGATCAAAGATCCGCACCATTTTCAATTTTCTAAGAATACTGATTAGAAGAAAACACGGATCATTGCAACAGATTTAATTGGTATCCTGTCAAAACGTGTACGTGCTCTGAACATTTTTCTGAAAATGATATTTTAATATCAAATAAGTACCTGGTTATGGGTTGGCAAGTAGTTCTAGGTGGGATTCGGATACTGCGGGAAAATTTTATCGAAGTCCCAAAAAAAACAACTATAAATACCTATAAATCACATCAGTTACAGTTATAACTGATTCGCACAAACACACAGGCTAGTTAGGAAACGAATCAAACTATTTCAGTTGTAGATATTTGTAAAACAGGCTAACTAAGCAACTTAAAATATAATAAGTTAGATTCTATGTTGCTAAAAATATTATTGCAATTAGTGGTAAAGGTATGTTAAACCTTATCTACGTTTTTATTAATTTATACTTAGTAGTCGTTATATACGATAGCTAGTTTCTGAAACTATTTATCGCAACAGTAGCAGGCTATACGTTTCACGTGTCAAATGAAAGTATTTATTTTGAGTAACAGGTTATATGACGACTAAATATGGATGCTAGGTAATGAGAACAAATCACTACTATAAGATGTAACGATTATAATATGGTAGGATTTCAAACCCGCTATCGCTGTGATCGGACGATACACTCCACCAGATCGCGGGCACAGAACAATATTACTCCTAGCGGAGATCGCGGGACCGGTAAAACGAAATAATCCGAAGCGTCTCCGAATTCGAGCGATCGCTTGAGTGAGATAAAAAACGAAGCATTGTGAGATAGCATGTGCAGTTTGTTTGTTTTGTTGACCGGAAGGGCCTTTACAGCTTCACCGAACTTTGGTGGCGAGTGCTGAAGGCATTCAGCCGCAAAAAGGTGACTAGCTCAAGTATGCAGTGTTGTGCGTGTAATGCTTGATGCATGGGCAGTATCACTGTATCGCGCTGGCGGCGACGTCAAGAGCCTCCCCAGTTGGGGAACGAGGTACGTCTTGGGTCGCCGCCTGAGGGGGACCTGGAGAGTGTGCGGGAGCAAAGTTAGCCGCTCGTCCCCGGCGGCGGTTACGCGGGCGTGGGTGATACAGCTAGTATCGCCTACAGTATGCGGATGACTTGGTCTTATACGCTTCTGACAAGTCTATAATTGCTGCCGGAGAGAACGTATCATCGTCTTTATATTCTTTAAAAATCTGGATGGATACTAATGGCCTAGATTTATCCCCTTCAAAGAGTACAGTTGTTGTTTTTACTAAGTCTCGAAATCATCACCCCCCTACTGTTATATATGATAATATACAACTACCAGTTAGACATCAAGTAAAGTTTTTGGGAGTTGTTCTTGATCGTAAGCTTACAGGCCTCGCTCATTATGAATATGTTTGTTACTAAATGCGAGCGGAATTTAAATATGTTTAGATGCCTAAGTGGAGTCTGGTGGGGTGCTCACCCTACCACAATAAGATTAGTATGTAACGCGAATAAGAAGCGTGCTGGTTTTTGGTACCTTTTTCTTAGTGTAGTGAAGTGCAGCCGGTTTTAAAAAGTTAGACCTGATTCAATCTAAGGCTTTAAGAATTATATCTGGTACAATTAAATCCACTCTCATAAATACCCTCCAAACAGAATGTTGTGACCCTTCTCTTAACTTACGACGACAATATCTTTCTGATTATTCTGATCTTTCCGTATTGTACAATTCTCTAATCATCCCTTAATCTCCAAACTTGGATTACTATCACCAAAAATTATTTCATCGCATAAGCCTTTACCCTGCCTATTAAAAGGTTTAAATAAATTTAAATCGATACAAGGTCCGACACATACCTTTCGTTTACTGCCCTTATTTAATTCTCCCTTTGATTGCCTTCTTTTATGTAGGACCATTTATTTTTCACTTAACATTGAAAGGTCTAATATTAATGCTAAGGTTAACTTTATTCATATTGTAAATAGTAAATGGCCAAAATGGCACCATATTTTTACAGATGCTTCTAAACATTCTACTGGTAGTGTTGGCGTAGGAATGTTTCACAAACAGTACAATATCGTTCAAAAAATCAAATTACCCCCAGAAACTACTGTTTTTACGGCAGAATGTTTTGGTCTTTTGAAGGCTATTGAATATATAATAACTTTCAAACTCAGAAATAGTGTGATATTTACAGACACATTAAGCTCCTTACAGAGCTTGGCAATATTCTCAATTAAATTAAACACTTATTTTTATATATTATTTGAATGTAAAAGAAAGCTATTGCAATGCCAAATAAATAACTATTTCGTTACTTTCTGCTGGATACCTGGCCATTGCGGCATTATTGGAAATGTGAAAGCTGACACTCTGGCAAATGATGCTACTGGATTATTACAGGATTTTCGGCCATGATCTTACTGCCCTACCTAGCGCATATCTCCATGATTCATGGAATATGTACTGGAGAGAGAATGGTCAGATCACGGGACATTTTCTGTATGGTGTGCAATCGTTAGTTCCCAGGAAGGCATGGTTTGCCAGAATGTTCTTTGGTAAAACTGTCACCTCTGTGTTAATCCGTATGCGTCTCGGCCATGTTTGTCTTTCCGCACATTTAGATAAACTTGGAATAGTAGATAGTGCTGCCTGTGAGTGTGGGGAGAACTATTGTGACCTGAATCATGTTTTCCTTTCTTGTCCTTTGTATGAGCATTCTTCTCTCTATGAGTCTTTAGTCTCTCTTTGTATTCCTTTCCCTACTAATATTTCTTAACTACTTAGTACTTGTGAACCTTCTGTATATAATGTAATAAATAAATTTATTGTATAAAATAGCATTAAACCTAAGGACTAGTTACTTAAATATGTTTTAGTTACTTATTTAAAATATTCTGATTTTTTTAAATGCTTATTTTATTCGCGGTTTTGTTTTCCACGTTTTGTTTCCCGCGTTTGTTGTAAATTGGTACATAATGTTTGAAACCGATTTGATTCTCAAACCTTGTCATCATCTCCCTACCCTTTTCCCATTTTTATTTGGGGTCGGCGCAACATGTCTTCCTCTTCCATTCCTCTCTATTTGTTGTCATCTCCGCATTCACTCCTTTTCTAAACATATCATCTTTCACACAGTCCATCCATCTTTTCTTTGGTCTTCCCCTTCCCATGTAACCGTCCACATTCATTTCCAATACCTTTCTTACAACATTCTCTTTCTCCCTGCGCATGACATGGCATGGACCAGGATAAACGACCGCCTCTTAACTTGTCTGTTATTGGCGCCACTTTCAAACTTCCTCTAATATACTTATTCCTAATCCTGTCCATTCTTGTTACCCCACACATCCATCTCAATGTATAGGAGTTTGTGGCGGGAGCTTAGTTTGACATATACCAGTTGTTTTCTTTAATTCATTAAACTTGTGAATTTGACTTTATATAATTTAATCTTAGTGGCGTTTTGTGTGATATAGTTTAGTTTTTGTGTTCAAGTTAAGTTTTATTATATTAAAGAAGGTTTCATTAGCACTGTAAAACCTATTTGATATGTCATTCTTATAAAAAAGATTTTTATGAAAATGTATTTTTGCTTAGTAACTAGTTGTCATTCTGTATATATTAAATTGTTTTATTGAGAGCTGAGTTTGCCTTATAAATTCGTCTTCCTGGTTGTGTTTTTATCTTAATTTATTATAGAAGATAAAGAGTAGCATATACTCTAAGATGCCGAAAAAACTCCATGGAAAGTTCGAGCAGGATGGGTCACCGTTTTGCTGGAGCTTGGAACGTTGATACAAGATTGAAAATACATCTTACCACATGACATTGGCACAAATTATGTGAACACAGATTACCAACAATTTTGAAGAAGTATTGAATTGTGTGATTGTTGTATAACCACACAATAATATTACTCCTACCGGAGTATAACACAGGTTACTTGTTTATTACTAGGCTGTGATTATCATTTTATAAATATTGAAATTTAATAGTCCTGTATTCTATAAAAAAACTATATAAAAATGGAGGAAGTAGACTCGATTATTTTACATTTTCTTCGACAATTAAATTTGTAAGTTATCTTTTATATACTTTTGAGGTGTCCTTTTAATTTCATCTACAATATTCATGGGTTAGCAGTACCAAAGCACTTAAATATTTGAGCCTCTTGAAAGTTTGTGTCCAATAGTTGAAAGAACTGCTAGCAAAATTAAAGCGATGATGGCGCAGCGGGTAGTGCGGCCGGATTCCACGTCAATCTACACGGGTTCGATCCCCACCTATCCGATTCTAAAATCGGCCTGAGCTTTCGGTGAAGGAAACCATAGCATGGTGGTAGGTCATTTTCTAATGATGGATGGATGGATAGATACTCACCTGAGTAGCGGTAGAGGCCGGTAGGCCTCAAGTTTGAAAACCTGTTGCTAAAATCAATAGGTGTGTTCCGGCATCATCACTTGAGAACCAGTACCTCTAGGCTAAGTGTGTTTACCATCCTGGACCACATTGTCATTTAACATTAAATGAGATCGGGGTAAATGCACTGAGGCTATCCATATAAAAAAAATATTTGGATATAATTGAAATAGTGTGGCTTTAATGACTTTCAGAAGTTTTGATGATAATGTAAAGAATATCTGTGATATACCAGTATCAACAATTATAGAGGCCGCATCAACATGTTTAAATACAATAAACCCAAATCTAAATGTGCCAAGAAAATTGCCATTTAATATATCACACCGGATAGAAGTGGCTGCACAAATTGCAACTTTTTGTAAGGTAATATTGTTACAACATTACATATTACATTACATATTGTTACAACAAATATTGTAATTTAGTGTATTGACAATGATGAAAAATAAGAATCAACTAGTCTGTTAGATAAATTAGGAATTATAAATATGATACTCTGTTTTATTATTTAGTAACTCTGTCAGTGTGTGATAATTTTTGTTCTTATCATTAACTCAAAAAGCTTCAATGAATTAGGTAAAGTATCACAAATAAATGTGCTGTTGGCCATATATAATTTACTGTTATCCTTTTAATTAGACAGAATTATGCAAATGTGAGCCAACCTACAATTGGAGAGAGAATCTTTGAAGTTCCAATCATATTGTTACCAAGATCAATGAATTATATTGCCCTCAATGGTGCACACATGTTGGTAAAATATATAACTTCATGCCTCTCTTCAAAGTAAGCAGGTCTACATCCTTTCACTTACTGCAATCCTGACACATGTCTTTCATAATTATGGAAGTACTCATGAAAGTAGAACAAAGGAAATATGTGTGTCAGGTGATAGGATTTTGGTAAAATTATTTAGTGATTTTTCCACTTGTTTTTACAAAAAATTATCATCTTGTGAGTTAGTTTAAAAACAATCAAAGTTTTCAAATGCTTTATCCAATTTAGGCCAAAAACAACTCAGTCATCGAGAAGAACTGGCTAGAAACACAATCTGGTTTATCTTTTATTGTATAATTGAGTTCAGTTGTGAACGTAAGTTTTGAATGTAAGAAAAAGAATTGAGGAAATTGATTCAGATTGTTGACTTGAATTATGTATTAAGATTATCATTATAATGATTATCTAAAAAAAATATAAATGTTACATAAGAGTTTAATGTTCATTAACATTCAGTTTCACAATTTAGTAAATATCCCTTTCATAATTAAAATAATTTAAATCTATCAAAATTATATAATAAACCACCCAAACTCTAATGATAAACAGCAGTGGTAACATATTAATTCTATTATGTACCTGACCTGAGTAGTGTTAGTAGAATATAACTATGGGTTCTTGGTGATACATATTAAACATGAGAGTGATTAAACATTAGAAGATGTTATTACCAACATCCCTGAATGTGGTATATATAGGTGAAAACATCAATATCAAGGGTACTAGAAATGTACTCTTTACTTTTAATTTAACAATACTAAACAGTACATCATGTTTTTTACATTTTGTTGGTTTCATACATCTTGTCTATGGTTTTGGACAATAACTATTATACATAATTAAATTAATTGGAATATTTTTTAGGATTTAGGATATAAAAATGATGTTGGATATCAAACTTTCTTATACTCTAATGAAGCTGAATTAAGGCAAGTGTTCATGTTTTTAATAGAAAGACTACCAGATGAAGGAAAACATGAGACAGGTGCTAGCACATTAGATACAAATAATAAATCATTGTTACTAAGAGATATTGGAAAAAATATTGGTGATGAATTAAACACTATATGGATTCCACCATGTTGTAATCACCCAATAAAGAATATTGGAGATTTCCATGATCCAGGTATCTACTGTTTATATTTTGGAATTTAAATGATTGTGAGCTTGTTACCTTGATATATTCTATATGTAATTTTGTTAAGTTAAACACTCTTCAAATGTTCCATTAAATTTAAATGTTCCATTATTTAATTATGATATAATTAAAGATAATGATATAATTTATTTAAAATTATTATGTCAAATTGTCCCATCAAATATGTAATTTCTATTTAATGAAATAATTATAACTTCGTAATCAGAGGATTATTATTAACAACAATATTGGTTAATCATTTTGATTAAGCCTAAAAAGTAAGCCTTTTTATTTTCATATATGTAAATCTTCTGTGTGTGTGTGTGTATGTGACTAAACTTCTCCTAAATGGTTGAATCGATTTTAATTAATTTTTTGTGTCTATTCCCGAGGATTCGAGAACGGTTAAGATTCACAATTTGGTCCAATGGATAATGTTTATTCAATTATTTTTTTAACGCGGACACAGTCGCGGGCACAGCTAGTTTTCATATATATTTACAAACTACCTACCATAGTATTATTATATTTTCTGTCATATTATGTTAATTATTATTGTGCTAATCATCAGATACATCATATTCTGTTACAAAGCATGTCCCTTATACTGATGAAGAAATAGTTCAGAAGTTACTCAGAATTAAAGATTTGAATGCAAAAACTTCGGGAAAAAATGAAGCATCTATTGAGGAAATGATTCAAGACAGTAAAGAATATATTGTAGAAAATATAAACATTCAACATGAACTTAATAAAAATCTTAAAGAACTTAAAGAAATGGCAATTGTTTTGAGACAAAAATCAGATACACTTGAGAGTGAGAGAAATGTTATGGAAGTTGAATATTCACAGGTAATATACATCCAATTTTATTTAATGTGAGGTAAAAATTTACTTTTTCAACTCTATTTTGAAGAAATATGCTATATATGAAAACTTTATTTAAAACTTGAGAATGGTAATCATCTACAGAGTAGAAGCTTCTATAGGGACCTTCCATAAATAATGTCTGACATCAACAGGAAACGAGGGGTTCAATGAAAATTGAAAAATATATACTATACTAGAAGAAAAAAAACATGAAATTCGTGTGACGTTATTTATGGATGGTTCCGTTCTGGTTAATGTTCTATTCCTATATTAAAAGTTAATATGTTCTTTGCTTTTAAATTCATAATACAAATAATCTCAAGTGTTTATAAACGAAAAAAAATGCTGTATATTCATGGATACCCATTCTTAATTTTCACTTGAGTTTTTGAAAGCCAAAATTTTGAAAAAAACTAAAAAATAATTCTATCTAGAGCTATTCAAATTAATAACAGTTGAATAAATTAAGGGGATAAGTTTGTGCACAACAACGAAGCTCTTTAAATTTACAATTTCGGCTTTAATGTTGTATGAAAAATTGCAGTTTTTTTATTATTTTTATAGGCTCAACGAGCTAGTGATAGGGTTAATGCAGACCTTAGAAATGTACAAAATATCCTAAAGGGTATTGGTATAACTGAAGATGACCCTAAAGAATCGACAGAGAGTTTACTTGATAAAGTACAAAGAAATATCAATATGTTACATAACAAAAGTGAGGAGTTAACCTCAAAAAATTTGTCACTAAAGGTGGAGATCGATAAATCAAAATCTATTAACTTAGAGGTATGTAATCGAATGTTAGTAATTAGTGTGTGAAGAAGTAAGACATTTTTTTCAAATGAACATTTATTAACAGTCTGAAAGGATGAAGTACAAAAAAATTTTAATCGATTTAAAAGATACTGCAAAAACAATGAAAGACGAATGTGACAAAAAGGAAGTCATCAGAAATCGATTAAAAGTTAATTATGAAAAATTAAGAGGTGGAAATAAAAGGTTCGTAGAAAAATATTCAGTCATAGCCAATTTTAGATGATTAAAAAAAAAATGTGTCAATGATTATTTAATGAGATAAGACAACGATATTTTATATTCATAATTTACTTTTAAGAGGATATCCTAGCGCCATTTATTCCATACAAACATAGTCCCCTGTTTCCTCCCTGAATAATAGCATTATGGTAAATAGTTTTATACTAAATAATATATATTTGCTACCGCCATTCCGGTACGTTTTGATTTTTTCCATAAAAATAAAAATTAAGCTTTTTTTAAAATGAAAAAAAAAAAAAATTGCTCGATTTTTAACATCCTTTTCATACGTTCGGCAAACAAATTTGATAGATAAAATTTAAAAAAAGCAACGAAGTGATGTTTTCGTCTATTTTCCATATGGTAAATCAGCCCGAGCTGCACTTATCACTATTTTTTTATTTGGGGCGATAACAATAGATTTCTCAAATATCTACTTTGCCAACCACATGTCCTCTTAACAAACTAACTTGAGAATTCTATGAAGGGATACTACAACTCTTAGTCTAAATATACGTTATAAAAACGCTAAAGCTTACCAATAGATAGATATTTCAATGGCAAGTTACGGAAACAATACATTGTGAAAATGCTCGTTAAATATATCTTATTGACCCTAAATAAAAAAGCATCATATTTCTAGCTTAGCAACTTTTTTCATTCAATTGTTATGAATTCGTTCGTTAAATTTTTATCAATGCTCTTTGTGATGAATTATGTAATTTAATTATCCAGATCTATATATACCAAACGCATTATGGAAATCATTAACAATGTCGATAAACAGAATATGGAAATAAAGAAAGTTTTAGAGGATACAAGGCGATTACAAAAGGAGATTAATTCTTTGGAAGGACAACTGGACAGATGTTTTTTCTATTGCTGACGAAACATTATTTAAGGTAAAAGTCACAGATTTAATTAGACATGTTTAAATGTCTATTTGAGCAGGGACATATTTACAAATGTGCCGTTTATGGTTGAATCAAATCTCCTCCTATACTACATTTCACATCATTTTCATGCTTCGCTCCTTATTTCTCTAAATTTAAAGGGGACATAGAAAATTTCGTTTCTTCTTATCATACGCAAATTTTTGACAGAAGCAAGGAAACCGATTATTTTGAAGGCATCCTTAACATTGGAAGGGATTTCTTCGTTTTATCTTTCTAGTTTTCTTTTCGAATGCATGTGTAAAATCGAGAATATATATATATATTAAAAAAAAGTGAACTATCTACATATCTCTGCGCTGCTTTTTGTTATTGGTTATACACCCAGTTTGAGGGGAATCCTCAAAAACTATTTAGGATATAACAATATAAGCTGAACTTAAGGCGGGGGTGGGAGACAAACTAACACTCATCACCTTAAATCTAGTAGAGGGTTTTTCCGCTTATATGCAAATCGAGTAAAGAGAGAATCCGGGCGAAATTAATTCGCCGTTTTTTTTTGCACCAAAAATGCCGCCTATGTGTAGGCTATAACCTAACTGGAAACGCGTTACTGTTTGAGTCATCAAAGAACGACGTAATCGTCAGAAAAAACTTTTTAGGGCATAGTATTTTATAGCAGTATCAATTAAGTTACATCGTTATAATCATCTCCACCGGATCATCATCCACTGCTGAGCTTAGAGTCGCTTATTTCGGTCTTAAAGTATTTAGTCTCATTTAATTATATATATAATTATAAGTCTATATTAGAAACAAGAATAATAGTACTTACACTATATAAGAAAAATGTAATAACGGCAAGTTGAACTCTATGTTCAAAGCAATTAAAACAACCTCATAAAGTATAAAGCCGAAAAAGACCTCGTTTGTCTTCTTCCATCCTTCTGTCCATTTTAAAGAGTGGTAACTGATACGCTTGGCCACTTGAAGTGTAATTCTAAGTTTCGACTGAAGAAACATTAAAAATAACTCATATTTGCTTATTATAAAAATATCTTATTTTATCGAATGGATTTTTTAACATATAAAATATTTTAGTGAAACATTTGAATGATATTATTTTTATATTATCACTATTATTTTTTTATAATTTCAATTCATGATTATGGTGCTCTATATTATTAAATCCATCGACTCAACTAGAAGTCCACTGCTGGACATAGGTCTCCCTCAAAGATCTCCACGACAACCGATCTTGCGCCACAAGCATCCAGCGGATTCCCGCGACCTTCACCAGGTCGTCGGTTCACCTTGTGGCGGGCCTACACACGCTATGTCTTATGGTGCGTGGTAGCCATTCGAGAACCTGTTGCGCACCGGTTCTGCGAGCAATGTGCCCAGCCCACTGCCACTTAAGTTTAGCAATTCTTTGGACAATGTCGGCTACTTTGGTTCTTCTGCAGATCTCCTCATCTCCGATTCGATCACGCAGTGAAACTTCAAGCATGGCCCTCTCCATTGCCTTTTGAGCTTTCTTATTAAGCCCATCGTAAGCGACCACGTCTCAGTACCGTATGTCATCACTGATTTTTAACATATTTTCTTAAGATTACAACTCCTATTTCTACCTCGAAGCTGCAACATAGAGGTCAAATAGTGTGATTGATAATATATATTAAGGACATTGCAATTTAGTGCTCAGGAGTAGGAACCTATTATCGTTTCCAATAAGTGACAAAAATATTCTCCAGAATTGGAATAAATAGTTGTAGCTGCAGTGACCACCTAACGTCAAATGGACTTCATATACAAAGAAATGTGTTTTTTCTTAATTATTAAACAAACCGATGACAGTTTTCTTGTATTTCTAGGATGCCAAAAAGGATGACCAAGCAAAGAAAGCATACAAGTTGTTAGCTTTACTTCATTCTGAATGTAATACCATTGTGTCACTTGTGAATGATATGGGTTCATTACAAAGAGACATTGTTGACTTGGAAGAAAACATCAAAACGGAGACTGCTAAGAGAACAGAAGATACACTCACAAAAATTCAACTTGATCTTACAAAATTGCAACAAGAAAGTTGAATAATCCAGGAGAAAATTTCAGAAACTATTTTGTAACAATAAAAAAATCAGTAGATTATTGCAGTTTTAATTAAATTCATTTTATTTTATATTTTATCTTCTTTTTGGCAATATCTCTGGAGGTATGTAATTTTCATCAACTGTTTTCGAGAGCTTTTTAGAAACCATTGACTTATCAATCAGTTTCTCTTTTTCTTCAATTTCAAGGTTAATTTTTTCTTCATTTTCAAAGAACCATAACTTCTGCTCTTGTTCTTGCATATCCTTTTGTTGATCTAGCATATACTTTATACGATGAGCTCTATCTAGTCGTTTTGATTGTTCGTCCAGTTTTTTTTTTTTTTCTCTTATTTTAGCCCATGAATGATATAGCTAGAAAAGAAAATTACATTTACTTATTTACATAAAAGTAGTCAATGTTCGTATACATAAATAACATAATTTATAATGTAAATATATAAATAATGTATAAATGTAATAAATAATGTAAATAAATGTATAATAATTTGAAATGTAATACTTTTTAGACAAAAACTTGTTTTTAAACCTTAATTGCTTTTAAAACTCAACTCAATGTAATCTAATATTACAAATTCATATATTCACAGCAGGGTTAAATGTAGTGTCCGTCCGAACCTTTAGCTCCGACTTCGACCAACATGCGCCGGAGTTTTAGCCAAAGCCGAAGGTCTCTCTCTAGCAAGCAGCTTAATGAAACGATCTATAACGATACGAATACGCGAGGGCGCTTTTGAAAAACGTTTTTTTTTTCTAACCTAGCTAGCGCTGTTGACCGGAAGGGCCTTTATAGCTTCACCGTGACTTTGGGGGCGAGCGCTGAGGACACTCAGCCACATAAAGGTAACTAGCACAAGGGTTACCAAAATGGTACGAACCTCGGCTTGGCCGTTATCTAAGTGGACCTTTTGAAAAAACGCGTGGAAAGGAGGGGTTATATCGAGCCGACGGCCGTCAGTTATTGTCAGCAGAGATAAATATGTAATACAAATCATCAGTAAATAAGCAAATAAAAGAAGCTCCTATGTGCATTAGGATGATCTTAATATCTGCTTTGATATTTTTTTGTTTGTTTTTATTATACGTTTATGAAAATTATTATTTGATTGAGAAAATATATATCCCGTTTTGCCCTACCCTATTTAAAACAATAATAATGTATATGTAATGTCCCGCTTCTCTCTCTCTCTGCTGCCTCATTTACATTATTTTTAGTACATTGACCTGCCACTGGTACAGCTCTCGCTTACAAGCCCCAGGGTGGAGAGGCAGACAACACTGTTGTGGCCTCAAAAGATACCGTGCGGTATCACCCGATGGCCATCATTCCCTACAGCTTCTGCAGGCCTGCGATATTGTGGGACTTCAGGTCATCAGCTTACATGCGAGCCTCATTAAGGGCTATCAATTGGACGGTTTAGCAAACTTCACATAATTTTATTGATGGTTAACTTAAACTTGTTAGTAAAATAGCCCATACTTAATATATAAATTTTTATTTGACCAAAGTTTGTGATTAAAGATTGTATTTGTTACTCTAATATTACACTCCTCGAATAAAGTGAGACTAAGACAGATCTGGAAATGATAGTGATTATTAAAATACTTTTAAGTAAATAAATATTATAAATAACTTTAATCATCTTGTTAAGCTAATATAGCCAGCATAACTTTTTCAAATCCAATCATGGACCATATTTGTTAGGGTTACTAAACCTTCGGCTTCGGCCCCGCTCTAAGGTTATGGTGATGGCCTATTAATTGGCTTTGACCAAAAATTGACCTTAGGTCGGACACTAGTTAAATGATAAAATGAACTTGAATGAACTATCCACTTAAAGTTTACTATTAGGTGGTATACCATTAGTTACAACATGGGAGCTTAAAATATCTTTTACCTTCTCTTGAGCTTGTATGTCATTGATTTGAGTTTTGTTTATAGCATTTTCAATAGCATTCATTAAACTATTCTCCAAAGTAACTGTAGTTACTCTTTCAGCTTGGTTTAGCAAAGATACAGACTCTTCTAAATGGTTATCTTTTGATTCTGAAGTATTTTCTTTATTCAGCATATCAATCACTTCGCTGTATACTTGAAATGATTTTTTTTTACTCAGCTCTTTACATACTGATAATAATGTATCAAACTTCTTATATACTAGCCAACCAATGATTTGCAAGTTATTATTGAGATTGTCACTTTTTTGTTCAGACAACCATGCTAATGTTTTTCCAGATAGTAAGTATGAGTCTTTGATGTCAAAATGATCATCAAAATATGGGTTACGTAGGAACTTCACTCTTATTTTTTATTTCTTCAACTTTCTTTGGTTTATCTTCTGGTGGAGCTTGTTGAGGAGGGCTGTATGAGAGTATATATTTATAACTAGCATACTGGCACAAGGTGCAAGTTAACTCATTTGTAAATTCCTCTTGAAGCATGACCACTGTTGCAACGTCTGCAGCTAATTCAAATTTTTCTTCTTTCAATAATTCATTTAATAATATATTAGCACTAAAATCGTCTAAAAAGACACCATAGTTCAATGGGTCCTTTAAAATTTCCACTAATTCATTGACATACCCAAAATTAATAAAATTTCTAACAGTCGCATGTGATGTTGATTCCAGCATGTTTCCAGTTTCTGCAGAAAGCCTTAGCTTATGTAGTAAATCTTTGAGCTCCTCCAAGTGCAGTGGATCCTGTATTGCGTTAGCAAATACATCAATATCTATCGCGCTAATAGTTCCTTTAGAGCCATAATTTTGATCTAATTGTATGTAAAAATCGTTAAGGTTTACTTTGCTGAGAACAGGCGATAAAAGAGATTTATTCCATGTGTCTGTACATTTATATTCATTGGTTAAAAATGTTCTTTCCTGAATTGTCGTAAAGAAAACTCTCGTTTTGAAGTATACATTTCTTATATTCCTTATCATGCTGAAAAAGTAAAAAATAAAACAAAATTATTATAACAACTGGTTCCTAGCATTAAAAATCTTACTGTATTTTTTTACTAACGTTGCCATTAATAAAAAATTGATTGCCGTGTTTTGAATGGTCGAATTGCTGTGTTTTGAGGTAAAAGGTGGAAAATGTAAACTTTCGTAATTATTTTACACCTATACAGTTTTTATATAATGATTTTATACTTGTACAGTGGTAAAAAATAAATTGGTCAAGCCCAAGTAAACTCATCCCCTCTACGGAACTGTACAAGATTCATAAAATAATTCTTATGAAAAATAAATATTTACGATTATATAACAAAAGTTTGGTCATTGGTCACAATCATCATAATATAAATGTCTTATATCAAAGATTTCTTCTCCTTGCTTAAAATTTTATTTGAACTATCATTCACATAATTTAGCATTTCTTTAGTCGATTTCAAATTTGTAAAATTTTATTTAATTATTTGTGATAGGATAGTGATATACTGTTTTGCAAGCAACGTGTTATTTTATTGTGGAAGTAATTGGTTTATGTCGTGATTTGTTTTGATCATTTTTACGATGCTAAAAATTATTTCGCAGTCAGTGTTAGCATGAGGCAGTGATTATACATAGATTTATTTAGATGGCCTAATTTAACACTTTTAGAACTATAACTGAGTCTGAAGTATGTGACCACAGACTTTTGTAAACTCACGAGCAGCTTATTGGGCAGCACCTGTTGACTACGTATTCTCGTGTCTTATCACTAAGTGCGTATTTTGTATATTTCAACATGAACCAAAGTGAGCAGAGTAGTGTAGTCAAACGCTTTATGTACAACTTCGGAAAATTTCGAGTCCTTTGACTAACAGGCAATAATTAGAAGTCGCCTGAAGCGATGAGATGCAACACGAAGTGCCCCTTCACACTATCGTATCCGCATAAGTCCGTATAATTGTTCGATTTCACTGTTTTCGTTTCACATTATACAAATTTCGATCCGTATTACTTACACTATTCGACTAAATATAACGACTGAAGTTAAAACTATGAAGTAACTGTTATAGAATTTTTAAATCCACGATAAAATATTATCAAACAACTAGAAATTTATTTACTCCGCTGGTAAGATAATTGTCAAGCTAAAATGAAATATTAATTGCAGGATGTTTTACGTAGATTAAATATTAGAAAACTAAATAGTTAATCAAATATATATCAACGCCAATATTCTAATACGAATATTGGGAATATTCGAAAATAAATGCTAATATTTATTAATTTTTCTACATAATTAGCTTTAAAGTAACACGTCATATTAGAATGTCGGTGACATGACCCATAAGTTTTGCCTCTACCAGACGTAGACATCTACGTACGTCGCGGTTGAAGAAGTTTACTCTTCAATAAAATATTCAGATTTTTAAAAGAAAAAGGTGATTGTGTATTTATTAAATGCGAAAATTAAATAATGGAAAAAAGAAAATTAAGGGAAAATTGTTTAGACCTGAGGAGTGTAAAATTTTAATGCCGCACGATGACCGTCAGCGTAATAGATGGTTCATACTGCCAATAGCGTTGCGATGCATACTGCCAATAGCGTTGCGATGCGTCACTACGCGAGCAGTCGGTCTGACCCACTGTGTTAGATATTTTATATCAAAAATCAAACGCATCCGGATTCTTTTTATCTAGTTTTGAAATGCGTTTTATAATATGTGTATTTTTTACTAAAATCTGAAAGGGAAAGATTTCAATCCAGCTAGCTGTCTGTGTGCTCGAGGACCTCAGTCAGAGTATCGTTCTTAGAATCTTATATATTTAGTTCAATATATCTGAAATGTGACATGAATGCGTCAAATCAGAGATGAATAAAAAATCATTCACAACGTTTATGTCTGTACTATTGCAATTTGTGAGCCTGCTCATTCGGTGTAAAATTTCTTTGTTTGTTTTATAGCGCTTGAATATATCGATCCACAAAGTAATCGGTTTTTTGTTATAAACCAGCTTACCTTAAAAATAGGTTTTAATATGTTTAAAAAGAATTTGTTACATCACTAGTACAAGTAATTAGGAATGGGCAAATGTAAAATATATATTGTTATTCATGGTATCGATTTATTCAAACAATATAGTTACATTGTATACATTGAGTAAAAAATGTAGATATTTAAACTCAAGACGCGATTACCTTAAAAATAGTCGAAATAATCGAAAGTAAAAAAAAAAAAAACATTTACATTGGATTACAAAGAAAAAGGGTTGGTTAGAAAATCTTCAGTGTTAGCAAAAGTACCAGATCTAGCTTTATGAAATAAAAACTAAATTAAAGAATATTTTAATGTGCTTAATGCGACATGGAATAGGCTTAGTGCTTTGACCACAACCTCACCTGATGTTAAGTGACGATGTAGTCCAGGATGGTACACACACTAAGCCTAGAGCTATGCGTAACTTGTATTTCCTAGGTTCTAAGATCGATTCAGAGCTAGAATTGTTGAGTATTTAGTTTAAAATAATAATGATTACTCTAGATTAGTCTATGACAATTTTGTATAAAGAAGATATTGTTTCCTAGTAACGTAAGTTGATATAACAATAAAAAGAAGATGGTGAAAACTAATTGACTTTGCATTCTTCCTAACCTAATTATACCAACAAACGCTTCCACTGCGCTATTAAATAGGAAAACTATTATTTATAAAAAAAAATGGAATAATTACGTGAGTATATTAAAAAAGGGTGATATTTAATATAACGTAAATTTAAGGAAGTAGTAATAATAAAGCAAAATGGCGCATCATATCAAAAGCTTACCACAACTAAAAGAAAATACAAACTTCAGTAATTGGAAGTTTAGAATAAAGTTATTATTAGAAGAGAAGAAAGTATTAGGTGTCATAATCCCTACAGAGGAATATAAAAAGGAAGATTTCGCGGAAAAAGATAGTAAGGCGAGAAATATAATTGTACAATGTGTCAATGATCGGTACTTGGAATTACTAAAAAAATGTAAAACGGCTAAAGAAATGATAAATAAACTAGAAGAAGTTTTTGAAAGAAAAAGCATATTTAATAAATTACATCTGAAAAGGAAATTAATTAGTTTGAAATGTGGCTTCGACGAAAGCTTACAAGATTTCTTTGTAAAATTTGATCACCTACTAAATGACTTGGAAGTTATAGGTAGTGAAATTGATAACATGGATAAAATATGCTATCTATTGTCATCTATGCCAGCTGAGTACGACAATGTTATTACAGCTATAGAAACAATGACGACAGATAATAATACCACAATAGATTTTGTAAAATCGAGACTATTAGATGCTGAAATTAAGCTTAAAGACAAAAATAAACAGAAACATAAACAAGAAGAACATACATTCATGACGTGTTATTCTTGTGGGAAAAGGAATCACAAAGCAAGTGAATGTTGGAGTAGAAATGTTAGGGGAACAAGTCGAGGTTTTGGAAGAGGCAGAAGAGTAAGGAGCAGAACAGGGCGAGGACGTGCAATGACTACTGAGTTGATAGATTATACAAGTAACGAAATCTCTTTTACAGCATACTCTGTAAATAATGTTGAATTAAGTGCAAGTAACAACAAAAATATAACATTTGTAATAGACTCTGGTGCCACAGAAAATTTGATAAAATTGGAGTTTGAGTCAGATATGTTTGATGTTAAAATGTTACCTAAACCTGTAAAGATTTATGTAGCAAATGGTCAATACCTAATATCCAATAAAAAAGGCAAACTACGGACGAAATATAATGATATTACAATTACTATAGAAGCATTGATTGTTGAGGGGTTAAGCTATAATTTACTTTCTGTTAAAAAAAATATTAGAGAAGGGTCATACTATAAGATTTTGTAACAATAATGTATCTATTTTCAGCAATAATATTAAGATTTATGGTACCATGTTAGATCGTTTATACACTATTAAATTAGAATTGGTAACTGAGAAATGTTATGTAACAAATAATGACTGTGATCTTTGGCACAGGCGTTTAGGTCATGCAAGCAGAAAACATTTGAGATTATTAAATTTACCTTGTTCGGAAACACCATGCCGACCGTGTATGGAAGGTAAGTCCACTAGACAACCATTTTTGCCGGTATCAAAACAACAGTCGAGTTATGTAGGAGAGTTACTCCACACTGACATATCAGGTCCGGTAAGTACTCCCACTCTAGATGGTGAAATTTACTATCATACTATAATTGACGATTTTTCTCATTTTTGTGTAGTATATCTCTTAAAGAGAAAAAGTGAAGCAACAGACTATCTTATTGATTATATAAGGTATTTGGAAAGACAAATAGGTAATAAAGTAAGAAAAATAAGATGCGATAACGGAGGTGAATTTAAAAATATAACTTTATACAATTATTGTAAAACAAATGGTATAAATATTGGATACACACAACCATATAGCCCTCAATCAAATGGAATTGCTGAAAAGAATGAACCGAACAATATATAATAAGGCTAGAACCCAATTAATAGAAACTAATTTGCCTAAGTATTTATGGGGAGAAGCAGTGAGATGTTCGGTGTACCAAATTAACAGATGCCCATCAGCTTCAATCAATTTTAATGTACCAGCAGAAATCATGTATAACAAGAAGGAGTTATCTAAACTTAGAGTATTTGGATCAAAGGTATGGGTTACAATAATACCGAGACAAGATAAATTTAGTAAACGTGCAGAAGAAATGAGATTTATTGGTTATGCACAAAACGGCTACAGATTATGGAATCCAGATACTAATGAAATAGTCACATCCCGAGATGTCATATTTGATGAAACTCAGTTTATGTATGAAAAACGAAAAGAAGATAAAGAACAAGGACAAGTTTATACCTATGAAGAAACACAAAAAGAGGAAATAAATGATGACCAAGACTCGGATAACAAAACGAAGACAACATCTAAAGAAAAGAAAGACAAAGAAGTAGTACAGGACGAAGAAACGAATGATCAAAATGACTCAGAAATAAGAGAAGGTGCTACGTCACCAAATAACTATAAAACTCGTTTCGGAAGAAAAATAAATCCTCCAAAATTATTAGAAGATTATGAAACATATACAGCATATTGCTTGTTAACAGAAGACCCACAAAACTATGAAGAAGCAATACAAAGCAAGGAATGGCAGATTGCAATCCATAAAGAATTAAAAGAACAAGAAAAATTTGAGACATGGGAAGAATGTATATTACCAGAAGGAAAACATGCAATTGATACAAAGTGGATATTTAAGACAAAACCGGATGGGACAAAAAAGGCAAGATTAGTAGCAAAAGGTTTTCAGCAAGAACAAATTTATGATACGTATTCACCAGTTGCAAGAATGTCTACTATAAGATTGATGTTGAGTCAAGCAGTTCGAGAAAATTTAATTTTAAAGCAATTTGATATACCAACAGCATTTTTAAATGGGAAACTAGACACTGAGTTTATATAAATATACCCAAAGGATTAAATATATCAGAAAGAAAAGTGTTAAAACTTAAAAAAGCTTTATACGGTCTCAAGGAAGCACCAAAATGCTGGAGTCAAAGTTTCCATAACTTTATGATAAACAATGATTATAAACAATCACGCAATGATGTTTGTCTGTATACTAATAATAAAACATGGCTATTAATTTTTGTTGATGACATTTTAATACTTGGAGAAGACGTTAAATTGTTGGAAATGTTAAAAAAGGAATTCAAGATAAAGGAATTAGGAGACGTAAAAAACTATTTGGGATTAAATATTACAAGGTATGAAGATATAATTGAAATTCAACAAACAGAAATGATAAATAAAATTTTGGACAATTTTAAAATGAAGGATTGTAAAGGAATAAACACTCCAATGGATATCAAATACAATATGAATAAAGAAGAAGAAATAATAAATATACCATATAAGGAATTGATTGGTTCATTATTGTACATTTCTATGAACAGTCGACCCGATATAACATTTGCTGTATCGTATTTAAGCAGATTTCTGGATAAACCAACTATTGAACATTGGAAAGCAGGAAAAAGAATATTACGGTATTTAAAATCTACAAGCAATAAAAGGTTAATTTATAGAAGATCAACAGGTAAGGTTTCAGAATTAATTGCCTACTCAGATGCAGACTGGGCAGGTGACAAGTTAGACCGAAAAAGCACCAGTGGATGTGCAGTATTTCATGGTAAGAATCTAATTAATTGGTTCACTAAAAAACAATCCTCAATTGCTCTGTCAACAGCAGAAGCTGAATATGTCGCAGGTGCTCTAGCAGTAAATGAATTAATACATCTTAAAGGAGTTCTATGTGATCTTACAAATAAGAATCCTTCAGATGTTTTAGCTTATTTGTTGATAGATAATCAAAGTGCTATAAAAATGATTGAAAACAATCAAAACACTAAAAGGTCAAAACATATAGATATTAAGTTTCATTATATTAAAAATGCAATTAGTGATAAAATAGTTTCAGTCTCCTATGTATCTACTAATGAAAACATTTCAGATATATTAACAAAACCTTTACCTCATATTAAACATGTGTATTTTACTGAAAAATTAAACTTAACGTAACGAATGCAAGTTATAGAAATTTACCTTTCATAACTTGAGGGGTCGTGTTGAGTATTTAGTTTAAAATAATAATGATTACTCTAGATTAGTCTATGACAATTTTGTATAAAGAAGATATTGTTTCCTAGTAACGTAAGTTGATATAACAATAAAAAGAAGATGGTGAAAACTAATTGACTTTGCATTCTTCCAAAACCTAATTATACCAACAAGAATTACAATTATATAAATTCAATTTTATGGTCTAAAAGATTGATTATCTGATTAATCGATCTCAGATCGCCATCCCTATTGTTTTAACTAGGTACTGTTGTAATATCTATAAAGTAGGGATAATGATTCTTTCCGAAAATGATCGATTTTTGAATCGATTTAAAATGAAGATTTATTAATTGATTACGTTTAGTTTTTACTAAACACCAGGCAAGATATTTGTAATCTTAGTAGTAATCAAAAAGACATTTTGAATCTCACAAAGAAGCGAAAGAAACTAACCACAAATCTATGTCATGAGTTTTTAATTTAGTGAAAATCTTTCATATATTTACTTGTGTTTGGATACAT
This sequence comes from Samia ricini, assembly GCA_014132275.2. Lineage (NCBI taxonomy): Eukaryota > Metazoa > Arthropoda > Insecta > Lepidoptera > Saturniidae > Samia > Samia ricini. The sequence continues at coordinate 22,557,605 of AP028159.1, read as the reverse complement.
TCTTAATTGTAAATAATTTTATGGTTTTCATAGAACCAGATACAATAAACCTCGGTTTTCTAAGTTCTGATATTGATTTACTGGATTAATTTAGTGCTAAATATCCTTTATATAAAGTGATTTTTTTGCTCTCAATAATTGTTTCTTCTATTAATCGATTTCGTAACACCTACCCTAATAGAGTCATCTCACAAGTTTTTGATTAATTAAGTGAACAATTTCGTGCCTTTGTATTTGTTTTGGTATATTTCTAATTTATACAAATTAATTATTTTAAGCGGAGCAGAAAAATGAACCTCGATTTTCTAGAATATAAGATCGATTCTTGAATTAATCGATCTAAGATCGGTATCCCTATTGTAGCTTGAAAGTTAGGTGTTCTGTAATGTATTGAAGTTATTTATTTTATTGTCCTGTTTGTTATGATCGTATGCCAAAAGATACAGCCAATTTGATTATCATTTCCAGTTAAACATATTTGCGTAAGTAGTATTTATAAGTATCTTTATTTCTAGATCATCATGAAAAGATATAAGTATTTACTTATAAAAACATAAAAAATAGATGGAATGTTTTTTCATACATTCATAACCTTACAATCATAATTTATTCACTTAATTGAGTTATCTAAGCAAATCAAATACAATTTAAAGTATTCTGCTATAAATTAAACCTTCAGTTTATTAAAAAAATGTTTTGAGAACTGATAAGTAGTTATTGTTTCTTAAGTAACTGATATCATTGCACACAGTAAACCTAACGATTTAATTTTAAAAAAATTTGTTAGGTATGTTCAGTTGTACATGTAAACGAGGTATTTGGATGAAAATCAAATTTAATGTTTACATTAATTTGTTTGCAGGTTACAATGGCTAAGCAGTGGGGTGAAAAAGCAGAAGAATTGGAGATTTCTAGTAATGTTGCTGGTCTAGGTTTGAATAAAAAAACCTCTTGAGCAGAGTAATGATTCGGATGACACTCCTGATAATGCAAACGCTGCAGATACATCTCTTCTGATGAAAATTATCAGGCAAGGTTTAGTAGAGTCTAAATTAGATATTGAGGTTCAAAGGAAAGATCCAAACTCTCCACTTTATTCTGTAAAGACATTTGAAGCATTGCATTTAAAACCAAATTTGCTTAAAGGAGTTTATGCTATGGGATTTAATGCCCCTTCTAAAATCCAAGAGACTGCTCTACCCACATTGTTAGCTGATCCTCCACAAAACATGATTGCACAATCTCAGTCAGGAACTGGATTTAAAAAAAAAACAGCTGCTTTTGTATTAGCTATGTTAAGTAGAGTGGACCACACTAAGAATTATCCACAAGTATTATGTCTTAGTCCAACATATGAGCTTGCCATTCAGACTGGTGAAGTTGCAGCAAAAATGGCAAAGTTTTGTCCTGAAATTAAACTAAAATATGCTGTAAGAGGAGAAGAAGTACCTAAAGGCACTAAAATAACGGATCATATATTGATTGGAACTCCAGGAAAAATGATGGATTGGGGCGTAAAGTTTGGTATGTTTGACTTAAGTAAAATAAAGGTTTTTGTACTGGATGAGGCTGATGTAATGATTGATAGGCAAGGCCATCAAGATCAGTGTATTCGTATACACAAATGTTTACCACCAACATGTCAAATGATGTTCTTTTCTGCTACTTATGATACTGCTGTTATGGAATTTGCTGAAATTATAGTGCCAAATCCAATTATCATAAGATTATTACGTGAAGAAGAATCACTGGATAACATTAAACAATATTATGTGAAATGTAAAAGCCCTGAGGAGAAATATAGAGCTATTTGTAACATTTATGGAGTGATCACAATTGGGCAAGCTATAATATTTTGCCACACTCGAAAGACTGCAGGTTGGTTATCAGAAAAAATGTCAAAGGATGGTCATTCAGTTGCAGTTTTATCTGGTGAACTGACCGTTGAGCAAAGAATAGCTGTACTTGATCGTTTTAGAGCTGGTCTTGAAAAAGTTTTGATTACAACAAATGTGTTATCTCGAGGCATAGATGTAGAACAAGTGACACTTGTTGTCAATTTTGATATGCCAATGGACATAAACAGGAAGGCAGATTGTGAAACTTACTTACATAGGATTGGTCGTACAGGAAGATTTGGTAAGGCAGGTATTGCGATAAATTTAATAGATTCACCTCAGGCTATGGAAATTTGCAATGATATTGAAGCTCATTTTGGAAAGAAAATCCAGTTGCTTGATATTGAAGATGCTGAAGAAATTGAAAAAATTGGAGCATGATCCTAAGTAATCGAATACAGTAATACCCCGCTTTACGCGAGGGATACGTTCCGAAAAAAATCGCGTTAACTGAAATTCGCGTATATCGAGGTTTATGATTAAACATAGTCAAAATTTTATACAAAAAAATACAAATCATTTTAATCAATCACTTTAATTCTAAGAACACTTTATGCAATACATACTCTTATTTTTACGGAAAAATACATCTATTGCAGTGATTCTCAACCTTTTTTTTTGTTGCGGCACATATTTAACGATTTCAAAATTTGGCGGCACACAAAGAAAAAGATAAAAATTATTTACTTACTAAAAATAAAAATATTTTTAATGCGAAATTTGAGCTTGATGTTTTTTGATAATTTCATTTATATTTGGTCGTAAAAATGACAATGCTACTCTCATATCGTCTTCTACATTTAACAATCTTGATCTTTTTTTAGTTTTAATGTTGGCTAATGCTGAAAATCCGAATTCACACAAATAATCTGTGGAAAATTGTAATAATATGTTTAAACCTTTTTTGACTATCATTGGATAATCGCATGTGATGTTAATCCAAAATGAATTAATTGATTCTTCTGAATCTTTTAAAATTAAATCTGGATTATTGGAAAGCAAAATGAGTTCTTCCTCTTCATTCAAAGTTAAGTCAAATACAGAAGTATCCGTTATGAGAAATGGATTACGAACCCAATAAAATTTCTTAATATCTAATTTTGGGTAATAATGAATAATTCTCTCCTCTAATGTTGTCAAATGATCAACAAAAATTAATTTAATAGTTTTATAACTGTCTTCAGGGACTGACTCAAACTTTTCTAAATTGCCTTCCTGAGCTTTATTTTTCCATAAAGTTATTTGTTTTTTGAATACCACCAGCTTATCGGTTGAGTTAAAGATATTTTCATTAGGCCCTTGTATACTTGAATTGATGTTGTTAAAAATATTTTTCTTTTTAAATGATATAATTTAATAATATTTACATTATTATATATTTGCAAAATTTGGCGGCACACTTTTGAAATTTGGCGGCACACAAAAGTGCCGCGGCACAGTGGTTGAGAATCACTGATCTATTGTCTTTACATTACGTTTATAGGCACTCTTTCGCGTAACGCGAGGCATTTGAGCGCGAAATTTGAAATTCGCGTTATAGTGAAACCGCGCGTAACGGAGTCGCGCTAAGCGGGGTATTACTGTAGTGTTATAGCTTATTCCATAATAACTTTTTGAAAGTACATACATAATAATAATTTTTTTTTGTTGTATTGGTCTAATTTAGCCAAGACAAATATTGTTTAATGGCACAACATTGAGATAAGTGAAACACACAATGGTGTAATGCTCTGCTTTTGCTCACACTCTAGGCAAATTTATTTTTTTATAAATGAGTTGTAATTTTATTTACTTAATACCAAAAAGATAAATAAAATAGCTTGCAAAAACTTGAGTTTTATTTTTTTAACAATGCTTCAGTTATAGTAGAATATCTAATAATTGGACTGCATAATCCTTAATGTAATGGTAGTGCGCTACATCTCACTATAGCATTGTTAGATATGCCCATCTGTTCTTCATTAATTTATTTTAAGCAAAAGTCTAAAGAACTACAAGATTTGGTTCACCGCTTCTCACTTGTCAATCTTTTGCCAACCAGCTGTAATATAAAAAAATTACTTCATTTATAACTGTTTATAACCATTGATTAAAGTTATTTAGAAGATTCACAGAGAATTAAAAGTAGTTTCCTATGAGAAGTTATGTTTTTCTTTTTGGGTGAATATATAATAATTTTACACATAACCGTCTTGAACTTCGAACGCCGATATTAAATAAAAGTTGAAATTACCTCTGGTTAATTTTGAAATCGGTGCCAGCTTAAGTATAACAAAGTGGTGTAAATGCATGTCGCTAATTAACATTCGATTTTTATTAATTGTTCTTTAAAATCACCCTAGTCCTTTATTTAGCTTATATGTAACTGTGATAAAGTTAAGGCAGTTATTTTTATTTGTAAATGAGCACATTGGTTAACTCTAGCTGGCACCGACTCTAAAATCAACGAAGCAGATTCATAAAGTAATTACCGATGACTTTGTAGTGCATTATTATAGTTTTTTATTCTTTTGTAGTCGGTTTTATTTTTAATTAAAAACGTTTAAGTATGTACTTTTAGGTATAGCTCTAAAGCCTACTTCATAGCTTTGGAAACGAATATAAGAAACACTTGTAATAATATTCGAGGGTTTTTCTAAATTTCTCTGAGTTCCACAGATCAGTTCCCGATTTGGTGGGAATGGGACAACATCGGGAGTTAATCATTCGATAAAAAAAAAATTGTAAATCTGTCTACAAATGACGGAGAATTCGCATAACAACAAAAAAGAAAACATACAGACGAATTGATAACCTACTCCTTTTCGAAGTCGGTTAAAAATGTTTTTTGTTGATAAAAAACAAAATATCTTGCGTGCCTAACCGACCATAGAGCTATGCAATTGCGGAAGGATGAGTCTTGTTTGATTGACATCCTTGAAATATTACATAGATTTAACAAGATTTTTTTTAGTTATCCTCAATATTATTATAATAATAAGTTAAAATAAGTACCTTGTCGTGAAGACAATTGAATTAAATTTAGATGAATAAATAAATAATAAAACTAAACGAAAATAATATAATACTTATAAAAACTAAAGGTTCTCTTCACATAATATATATATATATATATAGAAAACACAACGAATAAAAACTTGGCCAGTGAAGAAACTCATTCTATATGGCACTGCAATACTTTTTACGTTTTTACCAGTTTGTTGTAATAGTACGCTTGTATCGGTCATAGTAATTTACCGATCGTCTATGATCTTTGCTTGCCTCATACAAAATTCTGAAAGGTATAATGTTCCACCAATTTACTATATTCAATAAATCGTCCGTCATATGTCACTTATTCTTCATCACCCATAGTGTGTCTGATTACATTACGTTTCACCCATAGTGTGTCTGATTACATTACGTTTTATAGTAGTCACTAAATAAAATACTAACATCTCCTTCCCTTTATATTACGTCTTCACCCTCTCGACTCCCTTTTATGAATGACATAAAAATTGCATTCATTCTCGACGTTCGAAGTTCAAATTTTTAAATGTTTCTTAAACGGCCTCCTCAATAAATCCATTAAAAACTCATGGTACATTAGCAGAGCGGACGCTTAAGATATAATATAAAATTAACAGTTGACATAAATAGAAACGAATAGAAAACATCTTCGCATTTTCTTAATGAATTAAGTTAATAAATAAAATGAAGATATAAAATTAATAATAATAATAAATATTACAAAAACTTATTACATTAAAATCAATCATTATAACCTAGTAATATAAAAAGATTGTTAGTAATATGAACTATAGTATAGTTTAATCTTTTTTTTCGATTTACCTAACGCTGTTGACCGGAAGAGCTTGTACCCGTCGTTGTGGAGATCATTGGGGAGTCCTTTGTCAAGCAGTAGACGTCTTGTAGTTGAATGGATGGAAAAATTTATAAGCTTTATTAGGAGTACATCCACAGATGGGATGTATTTGCATTTTCGATGGTATGAATTAGTTACACATTAGACTAGAAGAGCTATTTAGTTTAAACTAAAACAGTGTTCGAGATTTGTTTTTTTGGTAAACAGTGTATAGACATAGTTACTTACGTACGTCGTACACATAATTGTAAACAAGATTTGTTGAAAATAACTACGGCAAATTCATTGTTTTTCGAGATAACGTTTATGATAAACTTATCAATTATGGTGTAAAAACTATATGTTCTGTTTTTTTCGAGATTAAAAAAGACATAAACAATATATATACATATATATATATATTTTATAAACCACTAGTAATGTAAAGAAAAAATGTATGGAGCTATTATATTATTTATTAATTAAAGTTTGTTATCGTTTCATAAGTTATTTATTTATGAATTCTATAGCAACAGCGTAAAATTGAATAAAAATTATTGTTAACAAAAGCGTTCTTCACTACGTTTTAATCTTTTTATACGGAACCCTGATAATTTTTGAAAAATAAAAGTACTTTAAATTACGCGGAGTATCTAACAAAAAAAGGTCCCGCCGTTCTGGAGATCACCGAGAACAAATTGTATTATTGGTATAGGTGTCGTATGTACATTAATGTCTATGTAATAAAAACATTATAAATAGACACTTAAAGTTTATTTATTAGTAACGCGCTAAAATGAACTCAAGTATAAATAAGTGCAATCATCTGGAAATTTGTGCCGTGATATTCTCAGTCCGTTATAAGGACAATGAATGACATATACCAGCATGATATATATTCGGTACATTTTCCTTCTGTTTGTCAACCGATCTTATTCTTTTTAACTAGATTTATGTTATTAGCTTGATCTGTATGTATCTGTCTTAGTAACGGAATCATCGAACTCAATTTTTATTGACTTCAGAGTGTCGGATAAATTTAACATTTGATTCAGTTATTAAGGACCGATGACAAACATTTGTATGTACAATTCAATGAAGCGATGATGCTGCAGTGGACAGCACGGCAGGATTCCGCGTCAATGGACGCGGTTTCAACCTCACCTAACCAGCTCTAAAATCAGCCTGAGCTTTCGGTGAAGGAAAATATTGTGAGCAAACCATAGCATGGTGGTAGGGCATTTTCTAACAATGCCCACCTGGGTAGCAACCACCCTGAAGTTCGAAAACATTTGCCAAATACCAATAGGTTCCGGCAGCATCACTTGAGAATCAGTATCTAGGCTTAGTGTGTTTACCATCCTGGACCTCATCATCACTTAAAATCAGGTGAGGTCGTGGTCAAGGCACTGAGCCTGTGTAGAAAAAAAACACTGAATCCTTAAGGGAATTTTTTTATCTTTAAAAATAAAACTACGCATTGTTCTCGTACCGTCGGTACCTTTAAAGTAATGGGTGATCAGAATATTGGCCATTTTTGACCTCCACCCCTCCTCTTGTCAGCAACAGTAAGCAAACCTCTTATCTCATCACTAATACGCAGGGATGGGCATAATTTTGAACAAAAAAAACGAAGATAATAATAAGTAAATATTGCTTACGTAATCATCATTTAGACCCCTGTTCCCATATGTATTCTATATCTATACTAATAAATAAAATTGACGTGTCTGTTTGTAATATCAGTATTTTTTACTAAATAGATATGAATGTATGTACGATACCTATACGAAATATACAAGTTTTAAAATTTTTGTCTGTCTTTTAATTTTCGAAAATAAAGAGGGTTCCGCGTAAAAAGAATAAAAATTTGAATAAAATCCGATTCATGCGTAGTTCTATAGGTAAGTGCTATAATTTATGAGAAATATTTCGACTTTATCTTAGAACTAATTTTTTTTTAGGAAAAAAAATTAATTAGTGTTCCGTATAAAAAAAAATTGAAGCGCAGTGAAGAATATATGAAACGCGGGGACACAGCTGGTCAAAAATAAGGAAAGCGTAACCCTAACAAATTTTATATGTAATGATCCACAATGCCTACTATAGGTAAAATACATACATAACGTAACGCCTCGCTCCCATAAGGGTAGGCAGGACTACATTCTACATTACTGATACACCTCTTTAGTTTCTTCTATTTTCATAAGCGCTTCATACATGCTCTTCAGCTACGGGTACTTTTTACTGAGGCCTTCCTTGAGAACGTCCTCGATCTGGTTGTGATACATTCGCCTAGGACAACCCTTACCAGCTTGCCCAGTTGTGACTTGCTTGTGAGCTTGTAAATTTGTTTCGTCAATCTACTTTTATCCATCCTCTCTACGTGCCCACCCCAATTAAACATCTCTTTCTCTGTCTTTGTCACTACATCCTCTACCACACCAGTATACATTGCATACAACACAAAATCCCTATTATTAATATCTATATAGTCATACATTAAATTTATTGATAGGTTATTATTGAACAAAAATACAATGATAAACTTAATCAGTAAATTCGATGGTAAAAAAAACCATTAAACAATAAAATGATAACTGTATGGTTTTACATAATCATGTTGTTACATATTGAAGACCTTTAACACCATATCTTTTATGAACAAAAAATTAATTACTTTGGAACTTGGAGGTTAGGTTATAGAATCATGTATATAAGGTTGTCATCAGTTTTTCACAATCACATAAATCAATCAGCTGTGGCCGTTGAAGTGGTCTTCTGACAGCCAAATAAATTGAGGTAATATCAATATTTTATTTTATTTTCTATATATTTTTGTATTTGAAAAACAAATTTAACATAATATTTTTGTATACTCGATGAACATACCTTTCAAAATAGATGTCCACATAATTTTGATAATCTTTGCTGTAATTTAAAAATATTTCTCTTCTGTTCTGTGGTTTTTTCTGCAACTTTGTTTTGTTCTCGATATAATTGTTACACTTTACCTGATATTCAATAAAATACAGTCCACAAACCCTTTGGTAGGTCTGGATATAGGTCTATGACGGGTTTTTATGTACACGGTAGTCGCGGTCCAATTTCGCTCAGTTGCCCAATATTTGATTTATAATTTCATCGGGTCAATATTTCGTAATTTCGTTGCCCATTTGAATTTTGGTTTAACCCTTTTCTAACTGACGACACTAATTTGTACTAAGTACATACAGGCTAAGTTTTCTATGGTACCAAGTGAATCCCCGTCCTACAGTCAAAGCCACATTCCAAATGCTCCCATGTAATGTTTTTTTATCACTCAGTAAGGAGAAAAACTATTTTACTGATTATCACGACGTTAGTTTTGGTTTTTTTTTTAGTTTTCGTTTAATATTGTGTCAAAATTATTATTGTAAAAATAACGAATTGTAAATATTTTTATACTTTACTTAAGGCTAAATAATTAGTCCATAGTAACATAGTAATCTAGAAGTGTACTGAAAGCTGAAAAAAAAGATTTCAGTTTCCTTTTAGGATTACATATTAAAAATACCGATTTTAAGCCTTTCTCCTATAGCCGTTAGGAAAGAGTTACTCTAGAAAAGAGTACCTACCGTTTTAATAGTTTGACGCAATATTTTATAATGTATAGTGAATTGAATATAAGTTTTGATCGGTGTAACTGTTCGGTGAAATAAAATAGAAACAAATAATAATAAGTTTTTTAATCAATTTTATCATAACATTAACTCTCCGGGAGATTAATTTATTTGATAATTTTTTGTTACATCTTATTAAACTCTTATCTCTCTGTTAACAAACACAATAATTTATTGATTTTGTTTTTTGTTTATATGTAGGTACATCTCGTGTACGCCAGATATATGAAATGTTATATATACTTTAAGGAACAAAACGCCATAATAAATATAGACCATTTTTATGCAGATAAAATAATGTGATGCAATAGGTATATAAACCTTACCTAGGGATCAATAACTCTAGTCTACTAAATTCGATTGATTTTCTAAACTAGTTTATAAAAAATAAGCAATATCCAGTTTATGCTGAAATAATTGATGTTGAAACAAGTTTACACCATATACATCGTGTATACTTTGATATGTTATGTTTTGTCATATCAACAGATAACTTAAAGTAATTTTAGAAACAATGGCCACTAAGAAATTCGCTGGACCGTCTCCTTACGTTTTTAACAGCACTCCTCCTCCTGAGGACTTCATGTATGCAGAGTAAGTACCCAACTATCATATGAATAAATATATATAATTTTAATATGGTTGATTTTTTATTTTGCTAACTCCGCTTCAAATTAAGTAAGCAAAGTAAGAAAACAACCATATTATTTGGGATCGATTTCCGCAAACTATCGCCTTCATCAATCGAATTTTTTTTTTGAAACGAAGTTCCTTATGGCAGTCTTGCAGGAAATAGGGATTTTGCTGCATGACCGAATTGAAAAAAAAGTGAAACTAAAACTGTAAGAAAAATAAATAACGGAAGTGCATATGCAATAGTCCTTCTTTCTCCCTCTTTCTTTCCATTCTCTCATGCTTCTCTTTATGATCCCACCGCTAATGCATAGTATATACGCATGATTTTAACGTCAATTTTGCAGATATATTTTTTAATTATGTAATTTTATATTGTCGAAAAAAAATAAAGATATATGTTTTCTACTTTAATTCGAATTAGTATTTTTGTTTGTTTACGTTATTTCTTATTTATATAATATATATAAACAATTAAGTAATATTTTTTTTTGCAATTTGTGTTGCTTCTATATTATCCGAAGGAACTTCGTTCCTACATGGTGTCCCATGACACCTTTTAGTAATACTTACGGAGATTAGATTCCACGGACAAACCAATAATACAGTTTTTAAAGTATACAGTACATGTTTATTGGTGATTATTATTACTGACAAATTATTTTATTTCCGAGACCTTACAATTTTATTTTATGTCCTTTTCAACTTATAAAATGGCTATGTATTTATAAAAGAACATAGGAGTTTACGTTACATATAAGTTCTTGTTACAAGAGAGTTAAAAAAATAAGTGAATAAGGCAATTTAAAAACTTTACCAATGCTATGCCATCATCATCAGCTATGTATCAGCCATCAACATGCTACAGTACGCCATGTATAAGATAGCATTTAAATGCTGGCGCTCAGAGAGAAATTATAAAATGTATAGATACATACGCAGCTTATCGTACGGCTTGATTATGAATAAACTATATGAAAATGTACTGATTCTACTTAATTTGTACTGTGTAAAATGTGTAATTATTGCTCGGAGCGCCAATAGATGTATAAACCAGACAAATGTTATAAATTATGTTACTAATTTCAATTAGTAAATTATGAAATTGAGACATCAAAAAAGAAGTTTTTCGAATGTTTCGAGTTATCACTTCTGTCGGCGGTACCCATGGCTGCTTAGTTTTTTTTTTAAATATTGTGTTTTAAAATTTAATTGTTTCTTTTCAGGTTTCTCGACAGAGTAACTTTAAACCAGAAGGCCAAATGTCAGGCGCCTCCCGTAGTCGTAGCACTATTTGGTCTTGGTCGCGCTGGCTCTTTCCACTTGCCTAACATCATGCACAACCCCCGTATTATTTTGAAATATATTGTTGATGAACGCAGCAATATGTTTGATGAGTTGAGGAAATTCTGGAACCTTAGTGATAGCATTACATTCTTGACCTCCAAGGATGCAGACCGTGTCTACAAAGATAAGGAGTACGTTTTTGATTTTAACGATATAGAATTCATACTATATGTTTTTTTATTCTACTTAATTATTCTTCTTTAATTTAATGAATTCTTCTTCGTTTAAAATCTCAAAACCTTATTTTGTTCACCGCTTTGAGAATAGGTTTTTTTCTAGAGTCCACCATCTTCATTTTTTTGCCTTTTTAGACTATATTTTTAATCTCTGCTTTATCTAAATGCCCCCTAATTTTCTGTGGGTTGCTATCAATATTTAGGGGACGTTATCGATCACGTTAAGAACCTGGAGTGTAAAATTTAGTAACAAACTATTAAAGTGAATATAAACCATGATAACGTAGTCCCAGATGATAAAAACAATTAAATATTTTGTAAATCTATGTGTGAGTCTGTATTTCGATCAGAATTTGTCAGAAATCTTAACAGATATAATATTACAAAAAACTATTATATGAAAAGAGTTCAGGTATCTAATTGTATTTAGTTATTAAACAATGAATTACCTAGTTATTAATGCCAAAAATTTAATACTATTATTTGTACAATAATTTTCGCTTTAGTTACATTGGAAATTTTGCTTTTAAGTACCTCTTAAAATGTTAAAAATGCAACTTACATTTCCTGAACTCGATGACATTTATTGTTGGCCTTCTCAGTACTCACTGATAACTCAAATTTCATACTCTTCGTACTTTTAATCACATAATTAGTTTGTAATTTACTTATTAATTGGGCCTTACTTATATGTGTTTTTGTTTTCAACATTTCTTGCCACATACAATTGCCTCTCAAACATCAGTTTAATTTGTTAGAGAGATTTACAATACGTTTACATTTCCTCATCCAAGTTAATTTTACTTAGACCGTTAGTCGATATATATATATTATAATACTGCTGACAACAGATTAAAGTAATGATCCTTTACCTTACCCTATTTTGTACTGTGACAGGATCTGTTAAGGAATTAGTTCGTACTTTAAACGTGGCACATTTGTAAATTTTCTAATGACCTAGATGTACATATAGTCAACCAAGCTTCTATTTATTTTTGCAGTATTATTCATATTTAGTTGATTGATCTTTGTTTTATTACTTTTACGTGAACTGTAAAATCTCGGACCTCTTTTTGCAGCAGTGAAATTAGAGGTAGGGCCTTTTTCTCTTGACTCAAGCGGTATAGTCACAGTTCCAATCTAACCTAATCTGGGAACTAATCTAAAATACACATGTTAAATAATACGCTGGTGTTAGTTGATTATTTCGAACAGGTTCAAACTGAGATCTTAACACCAAGAGAGCATGCCTGAATTAAAAAAAATATGAAGTCTTAAATAAATGCTAATTACATTACCCGATCATTATAAATAAAATCGTTATAAATTACTTTAGTCTAAAAGATGTACATATATTGTAACTTAATACGTTTAAATTACAGAGTAAACGTTGTCATCGTTTGCACTCCGACTGCCTACCATCATGGAATCGTTGCCAATTCCATCGCTAACAACAAAGATGTGTTCTGTGAAAAGCCCATCGCTGAGACTGTGGAAGATACCAAGAAGTGCTACGAAGCCGCCAAAGCTAAAGGCCGTGTTCTATATGCTGCTTTTAACAGACGTTTCGATCCAGCTTACAGAAACCTTAAGAACAAAGTACGCAATGGAGAAGTTGGTCACGTTCAGATATTAAAAGTTACAGTCAGAGATTCACCTCTTCCTGGAGTTGAATACTTGAAGACTTCAGGTAATTTATTTGCTGTATGCACACTTTTTCTATTTGAATATAAATTGTAAACTACACAGCATTTTGGAACAGTTCCAACTACTATTGAGGTAAGAAAATCCGATTTTGTCCAGATCTGGCTCTTGGGAGATACGCATGATTGTGAGTTTTATATCTGGTTATATACGAGATACACATACATTTTTATTGTTTAGATAGTACCTAAGTATATCCGAAGTATGCATTGGCAAATCTTTTAAAATTTTTGAAAGATTTATTAATATAGATTCACTGTAAGGGATTTATCAAACCAAATATCTAAATAATTCGTACTATAACGCAGGTGGTGTCTTCCATGACTGTTTGGTGCACGATTTCGACATGACCAGTTGGGTTCTTGGCGAGCTACCGATCCGTGTGCAAGCATCTGCCTCCGCTCTCATTCCTGAAATTAAGGCTATCGACGACTTCACCCACGTTGCTTTCGTACTCACCTACCCTTCTGGCGCCTTAGTTCTTGGTGACAGTAGTCGCTACTGTGCATATGGCTATGACCAGAGGATCGAAGTTTTTGGAAACAAAGGTGAGTTTGTTTTTTTTTATTACGCTTATATATGACTTATATAAAATCAGACGTCACATTCAATAGGTCATTCAACAATGTCTATGACTTCGTTTTTTTATCCTAGATATAAAACCCAAAAGCTTTCCATTTAGTAATTTGAGCTTAAAACGAATCTTCATTTTGAAATCCACTAAATTTTAAGCTAATCATTCTTGGTCACATCTGCATTGGATGCGATCTGCGTTGATGTTTTTGATTTTATATGACTCAATTATGTCTTATTATATTGCTAATAAATAAGATCATGTCACTGAAGCGCATTAAATATAACATGTTCTTGCACCTCCATAAAATATATTTTAAGGAAATTACAGTTTTGATATTTCCATATGATCGCTCTTTAGCGAGAGATGATTGATTAGTTTTATGGTTTCCAGGTATGATCAAGATTGAAAACGAAAGGCCTTTACATTCGACGGAGACTGTGATCGGTCAGGAAGGAGTCAAGTTTACACCCGTTTACTACTCATTCCCGTCTCGTTACAGACTTGCGTATAAAAATGAAATGGAACATTTCTTAGATGTTGTACAGAGTAAGTAATTACTAACTAGCTATAATACCAAAATTAATTTATTGTATATCATTTTTTTAACATTTTGGATTTATTACTGTATTTACATTAAAATATATATGTGGTTATATTCAGCGAATTTAAAGTTATTTCTGTTGTACTTGAGGAAAATCGACTTGGTAATTTATTTCTCACAATAAATACAAAAACTCACTTTTGGTTTTATAATATAGGTAAAGACTTGTATAAACGAGAACCTAAACAAGTATAGAAATACATATATTTAAATAAATGGTACCGTATTATAATAAATTTTCATTAATTATGTTGCAACTATTTTAAATACTAATAATCGAGCTCTAACTACAAAAAACACAGTTTTGATATCTCTAACTTGTATACGTAAAAGATTAAATTGAGTTAAAAATTCCTACGCATCTTCGCAGATAATTTCACATCTCTTTTCGATTTTCATTCAACGTAGTTTCAGATACATTTTTAAAGAGATCTATCTAATCCTAATTACAGCCTATAAAATGGTTGGTAAGAAATATATGAATACAGTGTATGTATTATAATATTATTGTCACTGTATTTGCTTAAAGTAATTTTTTTTTTATTAGAGGGTGTCCCCATGGATGTGACTAGCTGGCAAACATTGGCTGTAAGCAAGATCGCAACCGCAGTTGAAAAGAGCGCGCGCACCGGTCAAGTTGTTGATATCGACTGGTCTGGTGATAATATCCCAGCCGAATACTCATAATAAACGATTTCATGATACTAAACGATGTACCTATGCTTTTATTGTTAATTATATTTTATTTTATAATAATATATATGATGTTTTTTTTTAAATAAATGCGCATTTCAATAAATTTTCTTATTTTAATTTCATAATTTTTAAAAGTTGAACGTATCGTGTTAGGTATGAATGTGGATGGATATAAAGTTGGAGGTCGATTGAAGAAGGTACGGATGGATTGTATGAAGAATGTGATATGGGTTTAAAAAATGTGATTTTTGAGATAACTGCTGACAGAGTAGAGTGGAAAAACGAAAAGATATTAGACCGACCCTACAAACGAGTATTTAATGTAAGACAGGGAATAGATGATCAATTTTAAAAGTCAAATTAAACCCAATTTTTTATAATCATCGCTGTTTATTTATTTTTCACGTTTTTGTAGGTTTAATGAATGGTTGATGTTAACTGTTTCTTTTATTTTTTAGAATTTTATGGAATCATTCACGATATATTTTACAAGGATAAATATGATTTTAAAATACTCGACTGCTAAAAAAGCAAGTCATTTGATCAGTTCCACCATGAAGTGTTTAAAAAGTTTTGAACATTTTATACTTACCTACATTTTTGACAATATCTTAAGAATTCTGATCCAATGAAAGATTTTTTACGTGATTTTAATAAGAAGTGAAATCAAACAGGATTATTTGCTTTTATCTTTTACGTGGAACATTACATTTAAGTTATTACTCATTCACCATAAACACAAGAAAACTTTTAAAGTGAAAAACGAAAAAACCGGCTTGTGTTTTGAGCTTATTATTTATAGTTGAAGATACATTTAAGGACGAGAAGGGAGAAACTGCGAGAAGTGAAACTAAGATTATGATTAAAAAATTCCGGATAGGTAAAAAGCGCGGAATAACAAACAACTTATTTAGATCAATCAATGTCATTATAAACTAACTGTATATATGATTTTGTAATAAAAACATTTTTAGCGTGGTTTTAAAAGTTTGCATTGTTTTGACCACACGCACTGGCGGATGTAGATCATTCCAGCATTGTGATGCTGCGAATTTAATTGACCCTCGAAAAACCTTAGATCCGTGCTTTGGAGTACATTAGTAAACATTCTTCTAGGAAACCTTGAAGTCTATTTAGCCCAAGCAAGCTTCATATATAGATAGTTTAATGTTTGTGTACATATTTACCATATAATACCAAACAAAAGTACTCCAAGATGTGCAGATTTCTACGGGTTGTCATTTTAAGTAATTTGAAATTATTTAAGTAACGAGTAAAATGTGAAAGTGGTGGAACATCTAAACTGAAACGTACACTAGCATTTTGAACGCGCTGAATTGTTTTTTTAGTTTTAGCAAGCAAGCAAGCCCCATATACAACATCGCAATAGTTAACCCTAGAAAGTATTAAAGTCTCAGATAGCTGGATTCTAATTTATGTATTTATTTAATAGTTTACAAAGATACATCCAATATTGTAACGAAACTTAGCCTATGTTAGTAAAATATTCTATAGCTACATAGCAAGATATTACGAGTATATATACATGATATAGGATAGGACTGGGAGAGTTCCGTCCAGTGGTGAAGGAACTGTCTAGCTTATCCCACAATATTCTCAGAATAGAATTAGAGCTGCTACCCAGTCGTTTCATCAGAGAATTTGGTTTTTTTACAGATTAGGAAATGATAAAAGATCGATTTTGTATGAAAGTTTGAGGCGATAGAAGCAGTTTGCGGACACTTTCTGCTATGTTTCTCAAAACATAAGTGACAATCCATGATTAAGCCGAAGCTTTTAGCTTCTAGATTGAACGCTTGGATGATCGGCTATATAGGGATTAAAAAGGATGAGGGGGAGGACGGGGGTTAAAAAATCAACAAAATTTTGATTAAATAATCCTTGAAATGCCCTTAATACACACCAATATGCGGATCTGACATATGTAGGTTTGTGAAAATATATGTATTTAGTTTATTTGATACGTGCATGTCTTAGTTGGAACATTATGCAATAAAAGAAAAATTACTTTAAAAATGTAGAACTAAGCATGTTGTGATTTAAAAGGAGTCTATAGATACACTGAGCACTAAAAGTTACAGTAGTACTATTCAATAGATATCTTAACCCTTCGTTCAGCTTTTTCACATCAAAATGTTTTTGTAAGATGGATTGTCTATGCCTAAGGATGCCCGAATATCATGGTAGGTCACACACCCATCTGTTGTGATTGTACAGCGTACAGTATCGCTGTTTTCGTTGTTCACATCGATAGACGGACGACCACAAGGATTAAGAGGATATACTAGCGGCATTTATTCCATACAAACGTAGTTTCCCGTTTCCCGTTCCCTGGATAAAAGCATTATAGTAAATATTTTGATAACAAATAATATATATCCACCGCCGCCATGCCCCTAGGTTTTGATCGTTTCCATAAATTAGTTATTGTAGAAACTAGAAGCCTTTGAAAATGAAAAAATACTCGATTTTTATCGTCATTTTCTGACGTTCGTCAAACAAATTTCATGGATAACTTTAAAAATGCAAAACGGACAGGAATAGCTAAAGCCTTTATTAATCTAAAACTGAAAGAAAATGAAAAATAAGTTCCGTTTTGGTGGAGGAAGCAGGGTACTACGTAGTGATGTTTTCGTCTATTTTGTATAAGTAAAATCAGCCTGAGATGCTGTTGTCCCTTTCGTGTTTTATAATTCCTTCTCTGGGGCGCAACGCGATAGCAATAGATTTCTTAAATACCTACTTTTCCGACCGCATGTCCTCTTAACGTCATGTCCACGTTGGAAATCTACGAACCTATTCTGCTATAAACAGTCGACTTGCACGGTGCTATCTTAACTTTGCCCTCCCAATACATCTTTGATAACTTATTGCATATTCAAAAAAATTTAGACAAGCTAGATCTAGTGAATGATCGTCATAATTTTAATATTAGAAGTAAAGACAAGTTGGCAGTCTCACGCTTTAGGTTAAGTAAGTCTAATAAAAGCTTTATAGGTAACAGTATTCGGTTTTACAATAAGATCCTAAGTAACATTACCGATTTACCTGACAATAAGTTCAAGTATTATGTCAAGCAAGTTTTAATCTCAAAAGGTTATTACAGGGTGGATCATTTCGTGAACGATAGTGATGTCTGGAATTAACCCACATCTCTGTGCTTCCGCTAACATTATTAAGACTATGATTTGTATAGTTTTTTTATATGATTTTTTTAATGTATTAAATGTAAATTTAATGTATTATATTTATTAAAAAAAAAAAAAACCAGATCAAGTTTCTTGCCGGCTCTTCTAGGCTGGGTTGTCTTCCGAACCGGCGGTAGTGTTTTAGACGCATAAGCGCATTCTTAGGGCCTAAATTGAATAAAAATGTTTTTGATTTTTGAAATGGACTGAGGTCTAAATCTGTGACAATGTGATTCATATGTCAAAATATACCTTCCTTTTACGCACCAGGAACTAAATTACGTATATTTTTTGAGCAACATATAAATCAAAATTATTAGGTACTAAGGAGGGATCAATAAAACGGCTTGTAACAGTTATGGATGTCTTTTATTTAAATTATTTTTTTCTAATATTTTAAAGTCATACATAAATCTTCATTATCTAACCTAGTTTAAACTGTGTATTATCCACACTAATCTACGATATAGGTACGAGTTAATCAAAATGTACGCGTGATTTATTAGAGTGATGCAACAGTTTACCATCAATCTCTAATACCTATAAATGTATGTGAAAAATAAATAAATGCGAACGTCCGTACACCATACAAAGCTGAATTCTTTATTTATTATTTTAAGATACGATAATTATGGCTACTAATATTTAACGAGCTCCTTGTCCAGCCGGTTCCGGGTTTGTTGCTCCTGATATCATGACGAAGATCGCAATAGGTACGATGTACATCCACTGTAAAAGTAAATAATCATAACATTATTTATTTACATTCATTATACAGCCCTAAATTTTAATTGTACAAAAAAATTCTACATGTTATAATATTATTTTTTTTTTATATTATGATATGTTTAGTACTTTGTTGATCAATTGACATTTGTTTGTGGTAACAATTGAAGCAATGACGGCTTAGTTGGTGTGTGGTTGAATTTCGCGTCAATGCACGCGGGTTCGAACCCACCTATTCAACTCTAAATGCAGCGTCAGCTTTCGGTGAATAAAAAACATCGCGAGGAAACCATAACATGGTGGTAGGGCATTTTATAGTAATGGCAGACAAACCTGTCACCAAAACCAACAGGTGTGTTCCGTCAGCATCACTTGAGAACCAGTACATCTAGGCTTAGTATGTAGTTACCATCCCGAAGCAATATCATCACTTAACAACAGATTAGATTGTCGTCAAAGCCCTGAGCCTGAACCGGGTAAAAACAATCTAAGATTAGAGGTACTTGGCTCTCAAGTGAAGCTGTCGGAACATAAATTCATTAATTATAAAAGTTAATTATCTCCTTGTAATTAAATTTTCGAATACTTACTGGGTTACTTTACTACTCTTATTATGAATATCTAGTTATTTCAGTACTTAGATACTTCAGTACTTAGATACTTCAATACTTAGATACTTCAGTACTTAGACACTTCAGTACCGATCTTCATTACCGATTTACCGGACAATAAGTTCAAATATCATATCAAATGAGTTTTAATTTGCAAAGGTTATTATTTATTATAGGGTGTATTATTATATGAAGGACTGTGACGTCAGGAAATAACCTTCTCTGTGCATCTACTAATAAACTTTGTAACTAAGAGTTGTCTAGTTCTATAAAAAAATATATAAAGAAAAAAAATCCGAATCGATTTTCTGGCCGGCTCATCGTGATGACTAGGCTGTTTTGAAAGGGAAACCAAAAACGTCTAAAATTTTGCTTAACTAATATTTGTTTGAACAGTCTCGTATTTACAGCACGAAGCTTAATCGTATATCGTTTAAAGCGCGACATCAGCGCCAGTGCGCTTTTTGAACAGTTCATAATGAAAAATCTAGTTTTTCTTTACTTTAACACCTTGAGTACAAACCTGGCGTTTACGCCAGCTTTCCATTGTTTTCCTATTGTCTCATTTTTATGGGTAATCGACATATTAAGTTACTAAATGAATACTCAATTATTGCATAAAATATTTGACAATATACTCGCTTTGACTGGTACACACGCAATTGATATTCTGTTTAAAAATAAAGACCAGAAATGAAGAATAAAGAAAAGAAAGCAAGAAATAGAGTTGCAAATAAGAAAACGTGACAATAAGAAGTGATTATACAACAAATATACAGAACTGTAAGGTATTTCAATATGAACGATTTAAATATTACATAAATGTGTAAAGTGATATTTCTTATTTTAGATTCAATCAATTTCGAGGCTATTCGTTTAGCAGGTGATTTCAAGATGTTGTAACGGAATTATTTTTTCTCCTTTATAGAGTGTTATGATAGTTGTCTAGTAAATAATACTTACATATTTAGCTAAGAAAGATCTGTTATCTTTCAATTCTCCTTTCTCTCTGGCTTCCCTCTCGCGTTCAAGTTTTTGTATGTATGATGCAGTGTCTGGCCTAGAATAATAGTAATAATAATAACATTTACAATTGCCATATTATACTAATGTATCCTAGCATCTGCACTAGGTCGAGACTGAGTATCAGACGCTATTCTGTTCCCAAAATATATAGTAATAAATAAAATTTATGTGTATGTTTGTAATTTCAAATTTTTTTTTTACGAAGTAGATTTTAATGTATATATACTACTAACTACCTAACCTATACTAAAAAAACACAATTTTAAAATTCTTGTCTGTCTGCCTGTTTGTTCCGGGTAATCTCCGGAACGGCTGAACCGATATGACGGCATTTTTTTTTGGTAGATAGCTGAAGTTACGCCCTGAAAGTTAGTTTTTGGTTTTCGAAAAAAAAATATTAAAAAAGTAATCGAAATTTCGAAAAAAATAATTCGAAAATAATTTAAATAATAATAATAAAATAATTACATAAAAAAATTAAAACTCATGAAATTGTAAATAAAATCCGATTCAATGTACAGTTTTACGACAGATATTTGAAATTGTGACAAATATGTTTATTTAATTTTAGAAGTAAAAAAAAACTTTGGTAAATAATTAAGGTTCCATATAAGAACATTAAAAACTATATTACACATGAAAAATGTATGAAATGCACACAGCTAATATTTTAATAAAAATGTTTGAATTCCGTATTTGTTGGAGGTTGCATATTATTATCATGATACGGACATCTTTTACACGTCAACTTATATAATTGAAACATAAAAGTGTTATTTAAAAAAACTTGTATTTTGTGAATACTATAAAAAAACTGTGTAAATTGTAAAGAAGCTATCAATAAATATTTAGAGCTAAAATACTGCGTTGTACTCTGCTTGTCTCAAAATCCTTTAACAATATCTATCAACTTTGTAAAAACCCATTAATGTAATATTATTTTAGAATGCCTATTTACAAACCTTCGGATGTAGATTCGAAACTTCATATCCATAACATCCCTACTCTAGACCACATTAAAATACATTTATTTATATTTATAGACGAAAAAGAACTTTTTAGAGTCTCCCTTTAGTTATGAATATGAAAACCAAGAGCTGGAATGGCTACTATCAGGCTACTTTTTTAATAATAACAAATAATAAAACAACTAACAAAAATTACTAATAAACCTAAACATTAATAAAAAAAAATAAGATTAAATGATGAATTAGACAGCGACCTAGATCAGACAACAATAATTGTCAAGGTGATAACCGACTAAATGTTAGTCCCTTAGATCACTCCCTTGTCTAGTTCTGTTACATATTAATTTTACTTCTTTTTAGAAATGTTTTGAATACCTGCATTTCTGGGCACTTTTAGTAAATTATATATTCAAGCTTTTATAATTATTAATGGTTCTTTCAATATAAACAAAATAGAAATATAAACAAAAATGAAAAAAGAGACAATTGTATTAGTTTACTATAAAAAAGTGTCTTCGCCTTCGGATAATATAGAAGCAACACAATTTGCAATAAAAAATTGCTTAATTTTATATATTTTTTTTTGATTATTTTTTTATTTTACTGATTTTTTTTAAGTACATACAAGTATTTAGGAAATAACAAATAAAGAAAATAAAATAAATTAAACAAAAAAAAATAGTTATTCATATTATTAAGTAAAAAAAAACATGTCTCTTTATTTTTTTTTGAGAGTATAAAATTACATCAAAAAGAGAAGGGATGAGACAATGGAAAGAAAGAGAAAGGAATTATACACTATTCACTTGTGACACTATGACTATGGCACTTCTTTTATATATATTTTTTACAGTTTTAGTCTCATATTTTTTCAGTTTGGTCATGCAGCAAAATTCATATCTCCTCCAAGCCTGTCGTAAGGAACTTTGTTCCAATCATATTGAAAGTAGAAAAGGCCATCTAAACTAATCTTTTCTCATGACCCGTTCACCTCTATTTAATTACCTAAACCAATGGAGTATAAATAAATGAACACTGTATAGTCATAATTCATTATAATAAAGCCCTTCACAATAACTAAATAAAAAAGAAAACCAGTTGACAAACAGAGGTGAAAAAGATACTGAACTTTTATCTTTTTGCATTTATATGTATTTTTTACACTGCCTTATAATAAGTGTGTATTTGTTAGTGTTCAGTTTAATGTTTTTGAGCTTCAATGTTTATGGAAATCTTTTTGGATTATTTGGTTGCGTTTTAATTAAGAAACCTTTAAGTCATAATTCTACATTAAATAAAGCTTTTCTTTAGAAATTTTACTTAAATAACTAACTAAATAACACTAGATATTATATTAAGACAGTCAGGATTTCTTTAACACATAATAAATTAGTAATTGTCGAGAATATAATGTCATGTCCCATAATTTGTTCATTAATTAACTGTTATTTAACGTACTTTAGTTTATATACATATGTACTTACACTGGAGCTTGGTCAACTGAACGAAGGTAGAAAATGGAGTTTAATTTGTATCCATTAGCATTATGTACTAGAGGCTGAGAAGAGTTATTCACTTGGAAACTAACTGCTGTTACTGCACCATTTGGTAATACCCAACTGTTAATAGTGTCTGAGAAACCACTGTCTAGGAAAGCTATGGCTTTCATTGATGATAGGAATTCTGTTCCTTTGTTATTTTCAGTAGATGTTACAGTTGACTTTAGAGTGTAGAATCCATCTACTTCTGCTAGCCTCTGAAATAATAAATAAAATCATTATTGAAATATTAAGACTACAAAGTAAAAGTTTCAATTTAGTTTTGTGACCCCCTTAAATATAATTATGTTTTTATTTACAGAGCTTAAAAATTTGTAATTTTTTAATTTGTTAATAATATACTATGTATGAAATAAGTTGTTAAATATGTTACCATCAAACTGTAAGTATTTTATTTTATCATATTGAACTATTTTATTCTTAGTTTATATTATACTTTTATATAAGTGTTGTTAGGAAATAAAAATATAGCAAATTTATTTGGTAGCCCATAGAATACAAGGTCTAAAATTTGACTAAAAAACAAAATGTTTTAAAATAAACTTTGTAATTTATTAAAATATTAGTTAAAAAGAAAATATTTAGTTTTCTACATAGAATAAGTATCACTTGAGAGTTACTTCTTCTTTCTAGGTTCTATTTTCAACTAGATTGTTCCAAAACATCAGATTAAACAACCTATACAGTATATATGGATTAAAGAAAAAAACAAAAATGTTTGTGACAAGCTTTAAATAAAAAAAAGTCTGGCAACCTACGCAAGTTAAAAATAATTATTTTTGTAGTTTTTTAGAAACAAAGAAATGTAGAAAAATATATTAGATTATACGACACAATTAACAATGTTTGCACTGCAATTGCATTTTTATATTTTCATTTTGAATGTGCTATTATTATATTCTTTTTTAATAATATAATTGGTTTACTGTGACTGATTGTGATTGACAAGATTATACCTTTAATTCTTCAATATGTTGTTTTGAGAATTGTATTTGGTCGATGATAGATGTACCAGCTCTCATACTCTTCAGTGAAATGCTTCCTCGGTGGCAGTATTTCTCTCCATTACAGTTTAATGTGTGTTCTATTTTTATATTAAGCCAACTATCGTAGTCGATACTAACCTGAAATAAAAAGTAACAGGGGATGAAATACCTCACATGACTAATATAAGGCGAAATAGGCAAGACTCCTGTACTATATCTACTGATTAAATAGTTTTTACAATAAAAGTAGGCACCTATCGAAATAGGTTACTAAAATTTATTAAATCTTTATATCAAGCTGGTTTATTTTATACTAAGTTTACTTTAGGAATACAGATTGTAAGAAATGTTTATAAAGCGATATGTTCAAATTGTCGAGTTTTTACCGAATTATGAAATAAACCACTAATACATATAAAAATAGAAATATATCGATGCATTTTTAATGCTCAATTTGTACTTTTAACTTGAAAAAAATATTTTTTATTTATTAGATTCCGTCTAGGGATCACAGTGTAACATTCAAACTAGGGATATTCATTATACAACAATGTTACGAATCTATTCGATTTTTAATTGTTTACCATACGAAACATCAGATTGTAGGAATTTTTTTTCAACAACTTCTTCTATTCGATATATCAACGTTTATAATAATCAACTGAAAAGTTATCTCCGTTCACAATGCCCAAGAGCGTTATAAATATTTTTATAGTTTGCTTAGTTTATTCAAAATTCAATTTATCAATTATAAATAATTATTTTAAATATTTGTAGCACCTCAATTTCATAAAATCACCGTGAGTAGCTATTAGGTTGATGTTATTAGCAATGTATAAAGACATCGATGTAACAGCTACTCATAACAATTTTAACAAGCAGGTAAGAGATTAATGAAACGGCATTTGCTAACATTTATTGTTCGTTTGTATCACTTAACTTAAGAATAACGCAAAAGTATTCATTGTTTAAAAAATCAATGTTTTAAGCAATGTATCTAAAATATTGATATTGTGATTAATCTCTGGTGAAACATTGAAAACATTGAATCACATGAACATCACATGAAAATATCGATGTTTTTTTAACGGACATCTCTAATTCTGTCCGTCACAAATGCGTTTTTTGTCTTTTTGCGTCTGTCAGTGTTACCATCTCCAGAAAAGAGTTACCCCCAAACTCAATTACAAGTCTTTAAAAACATCACTTTTCCAGAAAATCTGCCTCAATAGACAGCAATTTACATTTCGTAAAAAGAACCTTGAAGTTGTAACTACTGACGTCCTCTGCTGACGTCTATTATAGTTTGTTTATAATTTATTACGGCCCAGAATTCAAGTTCTTTAGAGCAAACTTCGTATTTTACTAAACATTAATGGCAACAAAGTGGCGGCCATTTGTTAAAACTCTCCCGGGGACTAGTTAGAAAATTTCATATTATAACAACGGTATCAACTTCATTGTTTTTCGAGATCTCTGATAAACTTATTAATTATGGAATAAAAGTTTAAAAATTATAAATAAAATACATAAACTATTGTTTTTTTTAAATTTCACGTTACGTATAGGCTCATTCGATATTGTATATATTAAAAAAAGAGGTGTATCGACAGCTTATGCTATACTAGGTGAAATGCTAAAGTTAGAGGTGAAAGGAATACATTTAAAGTTGCAATGGGTTCCATCACATATTGGATTGAATGGTAACCAGGAGGCTGATCGTTTAGCAAGGCTGACTTCAACAGGATCAAATATTATAATTAAACAGGATTATTCCGAAATTTTGAGAAAAATTAAATGTAACTGCCACATAAATTGGAAAGAGTATTTTGATGAAAGATCTAAAGCACTCCAAAGCGAGCCGCCTCATACACCATGGTTTGCTAACATTAATTTAAGCAGATCCCTCATTGTTACAGCTCTTAGAGTACGTTCCGGCCATATGTCACTCAACAAATTTGCCTTCCTTATTAAAAAAAAGTATTCACCAAATTGCGAATCGTGTGGAATTATTGAAGATGTACACCATTTGTTGATGGAATGTGGCCGAAACAGAACTGAAAGAAACAGTGTACTCAAACAACTGGATCTTAACATGTTAAATCTAGGAACCTTTCACGAAATTTTGGCTTTACCTGCAAGTGTAGAAGCCAAAATTTTGTGGAAGTTTAAGAGTAATTTTAAGGTATAGTTTGTTAGTTTTAAGTTTAGGTTACGATGGGACTGACATGTTCTTGGTGAACCCAAGTCCCTAAATTAAATATAGATAATAAAAAAAAAATTAAAAAATGTCTTTATTTGTTTAAATTTTTTTATTTGATTTGTACTAATTTAAGTTTTATCATTGTAATTAAAATCTATTTATTATTTTGGTAGCCATTGTTATATTTAGTAACTTTATAATCCATAAAAATAAATAAAAATTGAAGTGTCTGTTTGATATGAAAATAACAACTTTGTATTGGAATACATATGTATGTATATACTATACTTATCTGTTTGTCTATTTATTCTGGCTAATTTTTGGAACGGTTGGACCGATTTAACGGGGGTTTTTCTAGCAGATAGCTGAAAATAAGGAGCGTAACTTGGGTACTATTTTGAAAATAATTAGGGTTCTAAGTAAAACAAATAAAATTTATGAACTTGTTAACAAAATCCGATTCAATGGCCAGTTTCACTAGCAAATGTTTGAATTTGTGAGAAATATTTTTCCTTCCTTTTAATATCAAGAACAGTTTAGGACCAAAAAATAGTGGACACCAAAACATTTTTTTTTAGAGATTATTTAAAACTATATTACGGACTGATTAATTGTGGGGAATAGAAAGTACGATACGCGGGTGGAGTCGGGGACACACAACTAGTACATAATATAGAGACAATAACCATTATTACAAAAAAGTACATATCGCTATCGTTTTTTGTAGTTATATATTATAAATACACAAAACAGTAACTTAGAGGAATTATACGGAGAAGTGTAGTCAGGTGTAGGCACAAATAGGTATGTGTAGGTACCAAAAGAGTTCCTCTTATTAGAGCTTGCAAGTTCCTGTGTACCAATCAAAGTTCTTAATTCCCTACCGCGGCACGCACCTGTGGGATTACAATTGACTGTTGTTTCTTGTTGGGGCTATGTAATGTATACATTTTTGTTCGTTTATTTTCTTATGAAGTTTCTCAGTGCGAGCTACATCTAGGTAGGTATATTATTTTTCCTGGTATAAAAATGCGTTGTTAATTTTGGTAACATCATAAATTTTGGTAAAATTACGATAGTTTCGGTTTCGCCATCAAATCTTTGACAATGTACAATCCTACTTTATATGTTTATAGAGGATTTATTATTTATATTTTGTTTAATTTGTAGGTACAACTTAAAGATGTTGTTGTATTTCCTGAATATCGAAATTATTTGTATCCATTATAGAAAAATCAAATCAAATATAATTCTCTTTTATTTAAATAAAAGAGATTTTTGTAAATAGGTAAGTAGTCAGATTTTGTTGTAATTTTATGAGGAAAAGACAACTTGATTTTTATTTTTAACAGACTTGAAAGTTCTCATTTCGACCTTATTTTTTTATTGAATTAATTTTTTGGTCTGGCGTAATTTTAAATAGTTACAATTAAACTTAATTTAATAATTATATTATTTTGTTGAATTATAAAGTCGCTCCTATTATATTATGCGCCGTTGGTTGAGAACATAAGCTATCGACGTATATAAGGAATATAGCGAACTAATTTTCTTTTACTCTAATACAACTTTAACAGGTGGAAACCTTTGCTGCAATTTTTCCATCATACACAGCAAAAATTAGCTTTAATCTTTGCATTAGACATATAAAAGGAAACGTCTGTCCGTTTGTCAGTTAATCCAAACTCTGATTAAGAAATGAAAACATTTACGTATCAAAATGTAAGTACATAGGCTCATGAATGAGTTGTAATTGTTTAAAATTGTTAATAACCTAATTTGACACACTCTTGTGAATAACGTTCAATCAATAAGTTTTTGCGCCCACTTGGCAACACTTGTTCAACAGCAACCATTACTTTTCAAGTTCTTTACATAACATATTGGTGTGAAATGAGTTATAAATAATCAAAAAAATAAGTAAATGTATTTTTTCGTTTGGATATTGGTAATTTACTTAACATTATTTTAATTGGTTTTGGTAGCCGCCACATTTTAAAAAGAACTCTGGCAAAAATATGTTCCCCAATAAAACTATACCAGTTGTTCCCAAACCTTTCTTGATGAGATATCACTTTGATTTCCACCTTGATAGCAGGGACCACGATGAACAAGAAAAACAAACTCAATCAATACCAAAAACATAATTTTATTAAAATCTCACGAGTAACATTAATTCAAAATCACAGTTTTTGCATCTTCATCACAAGTTCGATGAGCCTAGGAATAATTTGCTCAAAGATAATCAACCAAGCACCCTATTAGTTGGTGGTGATGGACGATTTTTTTTTGTAATGGATACATTCAAAAATGTTTATGGATAACCGCTTTTAAAAATTCTTTCACCTGTAGTACGCTTCACTATCTCCAAGTAACCCCTATATTATTTAGCATCGAGTTCTATATACCCTTGCGAAGACTATATGAAAATGAGAATATAATTAAAATAACATCTTACAGTCAGATCTCGTACTTTGAATGTTTAATAAACATGACCGCTTGTAAAGAACTGGTTATTATGTTATGTATTCAACATGAAAATCAGGGTTTAAGTAAATTTCTGCTTATCAAGTGGTATTTTTGAAAATTTGACCACTGAACCCATGAAGGATGTAAAAATTTCATGAAATGTTCACCAATTTTAGTTTTGGTGCTATTTTAATAAATAGTATTATTTTATCTATGGTATTATCAAGCGTGCGATGGTGTTGCTGTAATCTATTGTTACGTAAATGTGTAATTAAATACCTAATTTTGAAGTGTACTAGGTTGACATTAAAATTGATCCCTTGTTATCTTTCATTATCAATCATAAGTTTACAAAACCTCTAAATTGTTATTTATGTCTTTTATCTACATACAAGTACAATAGAATTGCAATCTTTCCATATGTTTTAATAAGAGTGATAATAATTAGAAATACAAGTAAAAAGTAACTGCCTCGGTAGCGCAGTTGTATTACATACAACTGCCGTTCTGAGGTCTCGGGTTCGATCCCCGGGTCGGGTCAAGTGATAATGGGTTTTTCTACTCAGTATCATCCCGGAGTTTGGAATTTGTGCCCGATATGGCGACAGGCTCGCCCCCTGTCACATCTGGGACGGAACTAATCTCGGCGAAATGTGGGTGGTGTAGTTCGCTACTTCACCTCTGCCTAACCTTTCGGGGAAAACAGGCGTGAGCATATGTATGTATGTACAAGTAAAAAACACACTAGAAAATTCAACTGAAATAATAGAAAATAAATTTTAATAAATTTGCATTAAGAATAGTGTTGTATATAAGGTGAAAAACTTTTAGTTTTCAGATATCAGATACTAAAAATCGCTAATTCTAAAAATCCTGGTAAGGATAACGGGACCAACTGTTTAAATTATTGAATTGTCATCGGTCCTTGATAATTATGCCAAATTTAGAGTCAATCCGACGTTTTGAAGCGCCTCAAAATCATGTTCAAAGTTTCCGTTACATAGGCACATACTTATGAAGCTAATAAAAGCGTGTTAAAAAGTGCATTATTTGAAATTACTGAACCAAAGTGAGAGTACTTTTCTGATAAATATAGAATCTTTATCCGAAGAAGGACCTAGATTACACATCATTACAATATCTATAAAATATGTAATGATAACAGTAAAATGAAAAAAGACAAACCACTTTTGTTCCACATAAATCACGTAGTGTCCAAAAAATATCAAAACAAGAATGAAATTGCTAGTTCAGCTAGTTAATCAGCTAGTTTGACATAAATTACGGCAATATATTTTATCTATAAATAATCTATAACCAAACATAAATTAAAAGAAAAATGAAATGAATGTTTACATTAATTATTTTTTATCTACTCGTATGTACGTGTTTGATAATATTAAGTCAAAACAGATAATATCATAACATTTTTGTGATCCATGGAAATCTATCACTAATGTTGTCAAAATAACGACATATTCTATCTAGATAAACTTCAGGAAATTAAGTTTCCTTCGCATTTCGAATCTGTTCTGCAAATGATGATTTCAATCATCATCAGCAATAGACTTGTTTGATAAGATTCCGATCCAGTTTTTTTTTTTAAGTGGCAAAAAGGCATACGATCCGCCTGATGGTAAGCGGTCATCGTAGCCTATGGACGCCTGCAACACCAAAAGTATCACGTGCGCATTGCCAACTCTTTTAAGAAAAACTTTCTCTCGCCCCTTTTGAAAAACCCCATACAGTGTTCTGCCCAAAACACGGCCGCTGAGAGCTCATTCTACATCCGGATAGTTTGCGGGAGGAAACTCCTCTGAAACCGCACTGTCCGGGCCACTTTGGCTCCAAGATGTGAGGGTGAAATCCCTATCGATGGCGGGCAGTACGATGGTAGAAATTAGGTGTCGACATTATGTCGAACAATTCATCAGAACTCAAACACACATAAGGAGGCAAACTCCCTCCTAAGACAATCAACAATTCTTACAGCACGTCTTTAAACCGAGTCAAATGGCTCGAGCTGATATCCAGGAGCCTCCGTACAGAGATGACAGCAGTATGGGGCCGGACTTGGGGCTTGTACAGTTGCAGTCTTTGCTCCAATGTAAACTACTGCTTTGCTCTATTCAGCACAGCTAGCTTTTTAAATGCCAGCTTGACCTTGTTTTCTAAAAGACTACGGAACTGAACATCGCTGGATATGTCGACACCAAGGATCCCAATGCCCTTCGAGAGAGTAAGGGGTGAATCCTGAAATTGTGGGGCCACAGTAAACGGGGTTTTTTTACTTTTCATTAAAAAAAATTAAATCGACGGAATACACGTCCATGGGAAACCCATTTCCACCACATCATGATCTGATCAGTGGAACTCAGGGAAATTGAGAAAAAACCTCGCATATTATAGACACTTACACGTGTTTCATATATTCGTTCCCAAATTTATGAAGTAGGCTTCAGCTATACCTAAAAGTACATACTTAAACTAAAAAGTAGAAAAAACTTTTTAAATTAAAAACAAAATTGACTTAAAAAAAAAAAAACTATAAAATTGCATTAAAAAGTCAATAAATAATTACTTTATTAATCTGCTTCGTTAATTTTGGACATTATTAAAATATTGCAATAATGGTCACAATTTTTTTGTAATTCACAACTTTTGAATTATCAAATATCTAAAAAAAATCTATATTATCGAAGAGTTTATGATAATATAATATAAATTTGAAAATTTTCAATAATTTCAGTCATAATAATAGTTCAAACTTCAAGCTGCTGGAAAAGCTATATACAAGCCCATTGGCTGCCCATAATAAGTGCAGGGTTCCACGTCCTAGACTTTACGGCAATTGGAACACCTCCCACAATTATCTGGAACGATACTTAATCTATCTTTCGTGCATAGCAAAAGGTTACTGATGATACTGACAATAACATTATTTGTGTGAGGGTATTTGAAAAGGTATTAAGGCTACTGTAGTCGATCTAAGCCAGTCCTCAACCAATATATCTTGCCACCGTTTACAGATTATCGATCGGTCCATCTAATCGAATATCTGCCGTCGCTTCTATAACTAGTACTGGGTATCCAATCCACATAATTATCTTATTTACCATAATTTCTGCGGTATTTGTAACTTGCCTATTTCTATTTCTTTTCAGCTATGACCGTGGCAATATCGGTTTGTTTAGTTCTCGATATTTCCGCATTTCGGAGCTTGTCGCAGAAGTAAAATACCAAACATTGCCAACTCCATAGACCATAACATCGAGATCACATTGTTCGAATCTTCTGCGTTTCAGTTTCATAGCTCTTCATTTGAACAGACCAAACAGTTTGCCAAACGTGCCTAATGCCAATTACAGAGCCGTCTTTATCTGTAGTGCAGGGTGTGCAGCGCACACGGGTGCAGGGTTTTAGGGTGCGAGCGATGCAAGCGATGCTCGTGACACCTACAAAGATGCGTCGCTCAGGGCGCCAATGTTGTCAATTACACTGCACCCGTGTTATGGCCGACATCGAGCTCGGTAATGGTTAAAATTACTTCACGACATCATAAATTGCATCCGAATTTGTCGTTCGAAATTATAAGTGTAAGTATTTCATTTTAACCCCCCGCACCTACTAGAGGGCATCAGGATATTGGTTGGACACAGACGCTACAAGGACTAGAGTCGCCGAATTATGTGCTGGATTTTTTGAAGTAAAAACTTCTTTAGCGGCATTGAGCGAATCTCGGTAGGTAAAAAACATATAAATTCGCGTTACCAATGCTATGATGTCAGTAGTTAACATACTGAAGTACGTCAAGTAAATATGACGTTTAAGTGCGCCAGAGATAAATAACAAAATGTATACTTCTGTAGTCTATCGTATGTTTTGATTATGAATAAACTTTATGAAAATTTAACTATTGCTCGGATCGCCAACAGATTTAAAAACCAGACAAATGTTAAATATTATATCAGGTTAATAATATTAACTAACAAATTATGAAATGTAAAAAAAAAACAGTTTTGCCAAAATTTCGAGGTTTCACTTCTGTCGACAATCCCCATGGCTGTCGTTATGACATATTATTTTTGTCATTTTTTTCTAGGCTCACTGTTTGTTTTAAGTAGACATCACTTTCCATTCTTTATAAAGCGCAACCATGTGGTTTGCATTGGTATTTTTGCACTATTTATACACGTTGAGATGTAATTAATCACGTCTATTGGATATACAGAAAGTTAAAATGTTAAAAATAATCAAAATAAATTATTTAGTTACGAAATAATAAAGTAATAATTTATAAACAATACAAACAAATAATACATACCTTACTTAGACTGAATGATATTTTTTTTTGTAAACAACTCTTCCAAATATAGTTCATAAACATTTCAATGAAAAAAAGTCTGTAGTTTGTCTATGCTCGATGCCCATGACTATGATTATGGTGTTAAAATGTAATGTGGCTTTTCGCGCACTATGTTAATGTAATTTACTATCATCACTTTTTCTGTAGCGCATCAAAACAAGTAAAGAAACCTTACAAAGAAATAGTTTAATTATTGTTTTTGTATATTTTGTTTCGTTCGACCCCCAACCTTAGTATTTATTTTATTAACAGATAAAAACCTTACCTTTTACTTTATTTTTATGTGGTAGGCAATATATATAGATTATATTATATATGATATCAGAAATTGTTAACATATGAGTTGACAATGTATTGGCACTCCCATTAATCTACACTAATAAATAAAATAGAAGTGTCTGTTTGCAATGTCAATTTTTTTGTTACTAAATAGATACGAATATATATTTACCTTTAACAAAATATAATTTTAAAATTTTTTCGTCTGTTTGTTCCGGGTAATTTCCGAAACGGCTGAAGTGATTTTGACGGGACTTTTTTTTGTAGATAGCTTAAGTCATTCCGCGTAACTC
The DNA here is from genome assembly GCA_014132275.2 of Samia ricini. NCBI lineage: Eukaryota > Metazoa > Arthropoda > Insecta > Lepidoptera > Saturniidae > Samia > Samia ricini. Next base: position 22,523,772 of record AP028159.1, on the reverse strand, counting down.
AGTATACTTTTGTCTTTCGAAAATATTAATTAGGGTTCCGCGTAAAAAAAATACAATTCATGAGATTTCGAATCAAATCCGATTCGACGCATAGCTTCACTGACAAGTGCTTGAATTTGTGAGAAATGGTTTTACTTTATCTCTGTACAAAAAAAAAATAAGGAAAAAATTAGGGTTCCTTATAAAAAATTAAAACGCAGTGAAAAATATATGTAACACGGGCGCAGCCGCGGGCACACATCTAGTATAATATATAAACATTCAGGTGTTCGTAGATATGTAGTTAGTCTAACGTAAAGTAACGCGGCTCAATAAGTAGAAATATCGGTTATTGATTGTTTTATTATTGTTATAAAGCAATTAGGTAATGATACCCTGCTACTATGAGGATTTTTTTAATGTTTCCGACATTGTTGTTTCAGTAAATGTGTAATCTATATCTACACTAATAAATTAAACTGAAGTGTCTGTTTGTAATGTCAAAGTAACCAAATACATATAAATGTAAGTACGATACCTATACCAAAAATACAATTATTGTCTGTCAGTCTGTTTGTTCCGCGTAAACTCCGGAACGGCTGGATCGATTTTGATTTTGACAGATAGCTGAAGATACTCCGCATAACTTAAGCTACTTTAACTTTTTTTGAAATAATTAGGGTTCCGTGGACAAAAGTTAAAACTCATGAAATTGTGAATAAAACCCTATTCAATGCACAGCTATTATACTGGCAGGTATTTGAATTTATGAGAAATATCCTTACTTAATGTTAGTACCAAAGTTAAAAAAAATAGGGTTCCAGTGTAATATAATTAAAATACAAGAGTTTGACACATTTAATCGTTAGTTTTACTGATAACTGTTGAGTTTGTGAGAAATATATTCATATTCACTTAGTGTAAAAAGAGATTAAGAAAACAATTAGGGTTCCCTGTAAATGAAATGAAGACTATATTACACAGTGAAGAATATATGAAAAGCGGGCGCAGACGCGCGCACACAGCTAGTTAGAAATAAGTGTAGAATGTTGCTACATGGTTGTTAATATAATGATTAATAGTTAGATTCGGGTACATAGAAATATTATGCAATCTATTTTAGTACATTTCTGATTACATATTGCAAACTGTATTGCTTTGTTACTTGAATAAAGTTGAATTAAGTGTTGTTAATACAAGTGGCCGAAGAAAATCGCCTGACTTAGAGAAACAAAAAATAAATATAGCCAAAGATTGGACACGATCGAAGCATCGATTTATCAAAAATCGGAAATCCGTAATTTGTAATTCCGGGCAATTTTTTATCCGAGCATTGGTTGGAAGAACGAGTTATCGTTTTCGTCTGTTGAAATTTCCTCGAGAACAGTGATTCCTAAAATATATTGTTACCCGTATGGTATTAGGAAAACTCATTTTCAATCAATTCCACCAGTATATTCTTAAAAAAAACAGCATTTTTTTAATACGGATCCCTTATTATTTTCATAAAAAAAAAATTACTAAAATAAAGTAAAAATATTCCTCGTAAATTCAAGCATTTGCCCTTAAAACTGCATGGAATTGGATTTTATTAACATTTTTATGAGTTGTTGTAATTTTTTTTACGCGGAACCCTAATTATTTTCGAAAATTAAAAGTACCCTGAACTACGCGTAGTAACTTCAATTATCTATCAAAAACTGTCCAGCCGTTCCAGAGATGAGTCGGAACAAACAGACAAACAGACACAAATTAAAAAAATTGTATTTTTGATATACCATTTAGTATCGTATATACATAGAAATCAATTTAGTAAAAAAATATTTCAACATTACAAATAGACAGTACAATTTTATTTATTACAATAGATTATAAAATGAATTACCCTCCTACCAGCTTGTAGCTTACCATCTTCAGACTGCTGTGTTACCCAGGGATATCCCTATGTTCGGTACCAAGTGTCTCAACCTTATTTTGCCCATCGTCCACTTTGAGAATATGTTTTTTCTAGTCCCCTTATAGAGTCTTACTTTTTTTTTGCCTTTTTTAGACTATATTTTTAATTTCACAACGCCTCCTCTGCGCTATCTCGATGCCCCATAATTTTGTTTGGATTTTCTACTTCCACAAATGGGCGTTGTCGCTAAATCGACATCGTTAAAATTGTAATTATTTTTAAATTACAAACATGCATTTTATTTGTATAGATATTGTAATTTGTATCGGTAATCCTACAGTGCGATAAAAACTATTTCTTATATTATTGTCAACCTAATTGCAATCACTCATTATATTATTGATTTATTTCATAGGTATTTAACAGGAAAATGAAACAATAAATTTAATCAGTTACGTCGATAATAAAAAAAAAACCATGGCTATTAAGTAATAATGTGATAATTGTATCGTTTTATAAAATGTTGTCATTAACATGTTGTTTAAAAGACCTTTTAACACCATATCTTTTATCAATAAAATTAGTTACATTGGTGCGTAATTGAATCATATATATATAAGATGATCTCGAGTATTTCTGATTATATTCATCAGTGCCGTCGTTGAAGCGAGCGTGTTACATCCGCATAAAGTGAGGTAACTGAACAATGTATTTATTCGCAATATTTTCATGTTTTAAAAACACATACAGTATTAGTTATGACACACATAGGCCATTCCTATATATTTATAGATCTTTCAAATAAGAAAATGGGAGTGATTTAAAAAAAAAACTAAACTACACTACTAGATTTACTATTTATTATTTTTACTAGATAAATACGATTTGATTTTTCAAACATACGTTCCATACCAATAAATAAATTATGTATATCGAAAACTAAATCATTTTTTTACTTTTTATCCATTAAAAATATTATATTAATAAACTGAGAACCTCACGCAAAGAGTTATTCAGATTATATGTATAGTTTATGAATATAATAATTATGAAATATATACTGAACATATTATATAAAATTATCAAGGCTTTTTTTTAATAACTCACAGTATTTTTCGAGAAATCAAAAACACTTTCACGGATCAGTCATTACAATTATTATTCCTAATTTGTTTTTTTTAATTATTTGTACATTTATCGTTACTTTTATCCTTCTCTAAATAAATCCATATTACTTTAGGTATGCCTTTTTATTACTTCTAAGTATATAGAAAGGATATATATATATATGTATATATGAGGAGATTCGCAGAAGAACCAAAGTAACGAACATTGCCCGAAGAATCGCAAAACTTAAACGGCAGTGAGCTGGACACATTGCTCGCAGAACCGATGCCAGATGGAGCCAACGGATTCTCGAATGGCTACCACGCACCGGAAGACGTAGCGTGGGTAGCCCACAAGGTGGATCGACGACCTGGTGAAGGTCGCGGGTTACGGGTTACGGGTTACGGTCGTCGTAGAGATCTTTGGGGAAGACCTATATCCAGTAGTGGGCGTCTTTCGGTTGAATGGACGGATGGATGTCTACATTTTTTATTTTTAATGTTGTATACAATACAAAACTGAATGATATTTATAAGTATACATATAAAAGAAAAAAAATAATACAAAAAACAGTAGACAAGGGCAAGGGACAAACGATTTAAACAAAGAAACGGGAACTTAAAGATTATTCAATTTCTTTTGATTAGTATTACAAAATTCGAAATCTACTCGAAGCTCGAACGTATATCGAGTTTAATTATGCCTTCATGTGCTTGTTACTACTGTATCACCAACTTTTAATATAAGATTATTAAGAGATGGGCTGTACGATAAAAACGCGTAAGTGCATTTCACCAGAACCCACGTCATAAAAGTGGACAGTACGGTCTCGTTTCATCATCAAAAATATCTCATAGAAATATAAATAATGAACAATCTCGGCGAATATTAATTGTTGATTAAACAAAATAGAAACAAATGAATACAAAAGAAGTATCTTAATCTATTTTATAATGATTTTCATGCCCCAGGGGTCTAATTATTTTGATAATTTTTACATGTAGGTATTGATGATCTTTTTAAACAATTGATTGACTTTTGATCTTATGAACTTTTGATTCCCTGTTAACATTATTAATAAGATTATTTTTATAATTATCATTTCGTATTTCTTACATTTTGTTGTTTCGTCTCTTTTAACGATAGACAGGTATAAAAAGTTCAAACAACTTTACAATCACCTATCATAGATATATAAACCTCTCGTAGGGATTTCAAGAATATTCTTATGATTTCAAATTTGATAAATCTTTGTTCTAAATTTTAATAGAAATGATTATTGAAAATTCTACTGATGGCTCCAAATAAAAATATTTATTAAGACAAAAGTAAAAAATAAATAATACTAACATTTCTGAATATATAATGGTTAGACGTGCCCGTGGCTACGTTTGTGAGAATAAATAATTTTAATTGTATTTTTTAATTATCCTTAAAGTAAATCGATATTTATTCTTTCTTTGTATTTAATAAACTCTGTTACTATATTTTTCCTGTAAAGAACATATGTAGTTAATATAGTAAGAGAATATAAATATATTAAAATAATAGTATATACTACAGTTTTTATTAAAAATAACATGTAAATCGGTTCAATGGTTATCGAGTTATGACGGAAAGAGATATAGATGGAGATAATTTTTTTTTTGTTATTTTAACTGAAGTTTATATTTAACATCACATATGATATAACACTTCTAAATGACTTTTTTTCTTTTTAATTGTCAACAGATTGTTTAAGGAATTTTAAAAATATAATGGCCACCAAGAAGTTCGCTGGACCATCTCCGTACGTCTTTAAGAACACTTATCCCGCTGACGACTACATGCATACAGAGTAAGTACAATATTAGAAAAAAATTATAACATTTTCTTTAAAACAATTTTAGTATTGGTATCCTTTGGGAATTACTAGCGAAGCATTATTTTGTGTTCAAGTTTTTGGTTTATATTTTTAAGTCAAGCGCTTTTTACTTCATATAACTTTTTCATTAGTAGCCGAAATTATAGGTTAATAGATTCAAATAAGTTTTTAATTACTAAATGTATTTTTTATTTCAGATATCTGAACAACGTTACTTTAAACCATAAGGCCCAGAGCCAAACGCCTCCAGTGGTAGGTGCTATCTTTGGCCTTGGTCGCGCTGGCTCCATCCATTTGTCTAATATCATCCACAACCCCCGTATCGTTCTCAAATATATCGTTGACGATCGCAGTGAAGTGTTTTCGGAGTTAAAGAAATACTGGAAGCTCGATGACAGCACCATATTCTTAACTTCCAAGGATGCAGCGCGTGTCTATAAAGATAAGGAGTGAGTTTTTAAGAGATTTGATATTATTTTTAAGAAAATCTGCACTGTATGGATTTTTTGATACTAATAACAAAAACAAAATAAATATCAAAGTTATAAGATGTGATATTTTACACTATTTTTTGTATCACAGCGATTGCAATTGGAACTTGATTCTTATAAATTACAGAGTAAATGTCGTATTCATTGGATCTCCGACTTGGACCCATCACGAAATCGTTGTTAACTCCATCGCTAACAACAAAGACGTGTTCTGTGAAAAGCCTATCGCTGAGAATGTGGATGATACCAAGAAGTGCTACGAAGCTGCTAAAGCTAAGGGCCGTGTTTTGTTCGCCGCTTTCAATAGACGTTTCGACCCGGCCTACAGAAACCTTAAGAACAAAGTACGCAATGGGGAAGTTGGACACGTTCAGATCTTGAAAGTCACAGCTAGAGATTCTCCTCTGCCCTCTGTTGAATACTTGAAGGCTTCAGGTAATTTATCACTGTACACGTACAGTTTTCTAAAATTATTTATGCTCAACTGTAGATTGTATACCTTGATTGTTTCTTATCGTTGATCGTTTTAATTTATTAAGCGGTGATAAGACAGGAGTTTCAGAATGTTAAATATGTGTATTAAAAATGTGTTTTAAAAAAGTTCAATTTTAGTAAATTTGTGCTTGATAAAGAAAAGTCGCTCACAATGGGCCTAATAAAAAAGCTCAAAGTTGCTCAAAGGGCAATGGAGAGGGCTATGTGTTTCACTGCGTGATTGAACCAGGAATGAAGATATCTGCAGGTGAACCAAACTAACTGACATTGCCCGAATATTTGCTAAATTTAAGTGGCAGTGGGCTGAGCAAATTGCTCGCTGAACCGATCCCCGATGGGGCCAACGGGTTCTCGAGTGGGTACCACGCACCGAAAGACGTAGAGTGGGTAGACCCCCCACAAGGTGGACCGACGACCTGGTGAAGGTCGCGGGAATCCGCTGGATGCGGGTGACGCAAGACCGGTCGTTGTGGAGATCTTTGGGGAGACCTATGTGCAGCAGTGGACGTCTTTTGGTTGAATGGATGGATGGAAATAAAAGTAAAAACTTTCGTAATTAAAAACAGAACCGACTTCAAAAGAATAAACTATAAAAATGCACTAAAAATTCAATAAATAATTAATTAATTAATCTGCTAAAGAAATTAAATAGCATAGCATAGCATACATAGCTTTGGAAATGAATATATAAAACACGTGTGTCTATAGTACTAGAGAGTTTTTTTCTCAATTTCCCTGAGTTCCACTTCCCAGATCCTGATCTGGTGGAAATGGGAACACCTCGGGAGTGTACTTCTTCGATTAAAAAAATTGCGAATCTGTCCATAAATGACGGAGAAATCGCGTAACAGACAGACATCCTCCTTTTTGAAGTCGGTTATAAACGATGACAAACTGACTTGCGCCGGTTTATATCTAACTAAGTGGAGGCTTTTACCTTGATATGAGCAGGCTGGAAGACGATGTAAGTTGGTTTTTCGTCTTTCGTTTGCCACCGGTATTCTTAGACAATATAATAGTTACTACTAAGTGCAGTGCTATTAATTTGTTGAATTAGTGTAAAAAACTATAAACTATAACGCAGGCGGTGTCTTCCATGATTGTTTGGTGCACGATTTCGACATGTCCTGCTGGGTTCTTGGCGAGCTACCGAACCGCGTGCAAGCATCAGCAGCCGCTCTCATTCCTGAAATCAAGGCTATCGATGACTTCGACAATATTGCTTTCTTGCTCACATTCCCCTCTGGCGCCTTAGTACTTGGTGATAACAGCCGCTACTCTGCATATGGTTATGACCAGAGGCTCGAAGTTTTCGGAAACAAAGGTAATTTTTTGTAATTTTTATTAAGTTGACATGGATATCATTATTAATTACAGTGGCGGATTTTTAGGCAGGCATATCGTATGTATTGCACGGGAAATTTACGATGGCAGTTTTTTTTCATCAAGATCTGTTTCGCTAAATTCTCCTTTTAATTAATTCGTCAAAAAGACGAAATATTTTTCTACTCGGTTTGCGGTGATTGGTGCCACCAAATATAATAATAGGCTATGGTTACGGCGGTCCAGTAGAGTGGTGGATTAGGCGGACGTCTATGTATCAGATTAAATTTTTTGTTGCATTTTAGATTCTAATAAACGTTTGCATAGTGTTTGTATTTTCTATTTTATTACTGATTTTTAATTTTGTAAGAAATATAGGATAAGCAGCCATTTGGTTCAGCCATCAGTTTGGTTCAGTTTGCCATGTGTATATCCACCTCTAATTGATTGTATATAAGACAAGGCCCCAGAAACAATATTATTAATTTGTAACATGTTATTGTATTGTGATATTACTTCAACATAACAATTTGGTTTTTCATTTTCCAATGATAATTTTCAGATTTCTATAGGACTATGTATATTTTTATTGAGAGATGACTGACTGACTGCATTTTCAGGCATGATCAAGGTTGAAAACGAAAGGCCCTGCCATTCAACGGAGGTGGTGCTAGGTCACGAGGGAATCAAGATGACACCTATCTTTTACTCATTTCCGTCTCGTTACAGACTTGCCTATAAAAATGAAATGGAACATTTCTTAGATGTTGTACAGAGTAAGTAACAGGTTGTAAATTATGTCTCTTAACAATTAGCGATTTGACCCTTCAGATTTATGTATATTCACCCCTTTACGCCAGCTTACCATTGTTTTCTTATTGACTACCTATTGGCTCATTTTTATGGGTAATCGACACATTAAAGAGTGTGATTATGTTCTACAAATTTTAAGTTTCATCTTTATCGAATTTGAACAAAATCTTTTTACATTGTTAGTCATAAGTAATACTCCGGTTACGTTCTATTGCGATTTTTTTTCGTAAAAAAAAACTTTATTTTATAAGCTGATTAAAAATTAAAAGACTAAATAGAAATTCCAATTGATTTTTATACAATCTAACTACAGCACTTACTATAGAAGTTCTTCCACAGCAACATTTTTTACATTTAATTTACCGACTTAAGAAGATGAATTCACAAAACTTTTCTATAACTGAGTACTTACACCATAGAATTAAATTATTCTTGATTTTTTTTTAACCTACTTTAAAAAGGAGGAGGAGGAGTTATCAATTCGTCTGTTTTTTTGTATGTTTGTTACCCGATTTCTCCATCAATTGTGCACCGATATTCAATTTTTTTTAAGTCGAACGAGGACACTCCCGATGTGCTCCCATTTCCACTAAATCAAGATTTGATCAGTGGAACTCAGGAAAATCGAGAAAAACCCTCGAATATTATACACACTTACACGTGTTTCATATATTTGTTTCCGAAGCTATTACGTAGTCATCACAGCTATACAAAAGTACAAACTTAATCTAAAAAGTAAAAGTTTTTTTAAAAATCAAAACCGACTTCAAAAGAATAAACTAGAAAAATGCATTAAAAAGTAAATAAATATTAATTACCTTATTAATATGCTACTGCTTACTTCAATGTATCGTTTGTTGTAATTTCATTAATAATTTTGGAGTCGGTGCCAGCCAGAGTTAACCAATGTACTCATCTTTGGAATAATGAAAATATCTGCCTAAACTTTATCACAATTACATTTATATGCTAAATAAAGGACTAGGTTGATTTAAAAGAACAATTAATCAACATTGAACATAAATAGCTACGTACATTTACACCACTTTGTCATCCGTAAGCTGGCACCGATTTCAAAATTATTAGTGATATTTAAACAAAGAATATAATGAAGTAAACAGAAGCAGATTAATAAAGTAATTATCTATTTACTTTTTACTGTATTTTTATGGTTTATTTTTTTTTTAAGTCGCTTTTGTTATTAATTAATAAAGTTTTTTAAACAATGATATAGTGTTCTATGTATTTCTAAAAATATAATTATTCTTAATTCATTTGTTTTATTTTTTAAACAGATGGTGTCCCTATGGATGTGACTAGCTGGCAAACATTGGCTGTAAGCAAGATCGCTACAGCAGCTGAAGAGAGCGCACGCACCGGCAAGGCTGTTGACCTTGACTGGTCCGGAGATGACATCCCAACAGAATACTCATAAACGGCTTCGCAATTCTCGATCTACCAATGCTTTGATTCCTATTGTTTTTATAAATACTTATAATTATATTGCTTTGTACAGTGTATTTGATAATGTTTGAATAATTGCGCATTTATATAAACTATTGTATTTTAATTGTACGTCTTTAAAAATACACTTATTTTATGAGAAAATACAAAGAATAACTTATAAAGGTAAAATTATAAAGCCTTTATATATATTTACAAACGAAAATCAATTCTTTCTTAGGAATTCGGGTCCAGATGAAAGACTTTTTACATGCTCCCCAAAAAGAGTGAAATTAAACATGAATACTTGCTTTTACCTCTGACGTGAACATTCCGCTTCAGTACACTCACTTTGAACACAAGAGAAATTTCAAAGAGGTAATCGGGTTTACAATATATCTCCTTGATCTTCTGCCGCAATAAGATAAATGACTAATATAGCTGTAGATTTCATACATTTCGTAGCTCATATGATCAATCAATCAAGTTTTTTTTTTCCAATAAGCCAAGGGTATCGAATATTTGTTCCCGAGTCATATGGATTTAAACCAGACTCAGAAATATTTAATTCTAATCGACACTAATAATAAAACTGAAGATTTAATTTATTTTATAAATTTGATGTATGATGTATATTTTAACAGTTATTCAACGATTTGGATTAGGCTAATTCAAGTTTTCTCGAGGTAAACAGCAAGTTGAGCCGTGGACTAAAAGACGAAAAAAATAAAAATACTGCGATGTAAAATACATTTTAAAAAAACTAAATCTGTGTTTATACTTACCTAGTAATATCTATATTAAGTAAATATTTTAAAGGTAACGTTTCTATTTCTCGAATATCCTATCTATTTCTGTTGTGCTAACTCTTGCTATTTTCAGTCTAAATTACCACAAATGTAATTTAGCACTAGCTGAAGTAGATAAGCGCGAGTGGAATTATTTATCCAATGACGTTGGCCCACTCACTGTGACGGAGACAGGGGTGATTCACTTGAACACGTTAAAGCAAGGAATTTGTTAATGAACGATAGCGATTTCTCACAGGTTTTACAATTTTCACAATAAAGTGCGGATTAATTGTGATTTTTTGCTTTGGTTTTCTAACGTTTTTGTTTAATTTAATTTGTTTTCGTTACCTTCATCCATCCGTCCATTCAACCGAAAGACATCCATTGCTGGACATAAGTCTCCCCAAAGACCTCCACGACGACCGGTCTTGCGCCACCCGCATCCAGCGGATTCTTGCGACCTTCACCAGGTCGTCGGTCCACCTTGTGGGAGAGCCTACCCACGCTACGTTTTCCGGTACGTGGTAGCCATTTGAGAACCCGTTGGCCCCATCGGGCATTAGTTCTGCGAGCAATGATCGTTATTTAATTAATTAAATAAATATAAATATCATAGTACTCTCATTTATTAACTAGTTCTAGGTTTTTTGGATATTGGACCTTATCCATAGTTTTATCGACTGTTTTCTGGTGTATGATCTTAAGGCCTTATAAAAATTATATTAAATTTTTGTCGAATCATTAAATTTGCTTTCATAAGAGTTAATTTATAAGAAACCCTTAATTTTTTAACTGAACTAGTTCTAATCTACTCAAGTTAAATTAGTAAACAAATTTTTACAGAAAGGGCCGAATCTCTTCTGTATTAATTAGACATTATTTTAGGTTAAATTTATTCATACAGCTATGAGTGATAACATGGTCTATTTAAATACGTATATAAACAACTAAATTTTACTCATATTTTTACTTAATCGCCTTTCTATAATGAAATTATTTCGATGACTACCTTAGCCGTGGTCTAACTAGAGTCGATTGGTGTTTGGAGCAAGTACACTCGTGTTTGGTTTATTTTCATTGTGGTTTAAGAAATTTGGTCGCTTGTACGATGAACAATAATTAGTCAATTCACAGATATCGACACTAACAAAATCACTCTCTTCTTAGAATCAGAATGCCTCACTTTCTCACTAATGAATATAGCACAAAAAGGATAAATAATATTTCTATAGTCAAAAAGTGTGTTGTGTGCTTATTACTTTTGTCTCTTTCTCTATTGCTGCGTACTTCTGTTCGTTCTTTAATATTCAAAATCGTATCGTGAAGTCTCACGTTCATCGGTTGATGCCCCTTTGAAATGATACTCTCAACGTGCGCAAAGTACTCTCATTTCAAAATATTAAAAATTCACCTAAACAGGTTTAGATAGACTGTTAGAAACCAGAATATTTCGTGAATGTATTAAGTGAATATTTTAATAAATATTCCTCATATCTAAACTCACTTATCTAGACGCTATTCTTATGTAACGTGTGCGAAGTTTTCATGAGTTACGACTTAACTCTTCGACGTGCCTCTAATTGAAAAATGCAGTTTCTGTTTTGCTCTTCAATTTGTAATGCGACTAAAACTTTACTTTTAAGATACCATAAAAATAATTTTAATACAATGGGAAGTAGTATTAAAATAAATAATAATTCTTTATTTAAATTTTATAAGATGCCTCTGATTTGAAATAATATACATTTTATAATGTTTTTTTTTTTCAAGATATTTTTATGTGTAATATATTCAAATTTATATGCTATTTTAAACGCTTTTTTAAAACAAATAATTTATAAACGGAGAGACGTTGGTTATTATAATACCTATACACATTACTGAATTGCATTAATTATATATTAAATCTTTCGGTGAAATGTCGTTAACGTTTTCTAATGACCGCCTGATTAATTACCATTTCCGACAGCATCACTTGAGCCTAATATCAGACGGGATTGTGGTTAAAGCGCTAAGCCTACACAGTATTTAAAAAAAGATAAAGATTACAACCAATATAAAATCACTTGCAATAATATGTATTTTATACATATACGTAATAGGTCTTTACTCTCATGTCAACGTGATTGTTGCGTGGTATCAGTGCAGCGCATTCAATGACTATCTAGTGCTGGCTATCTTCCACTTGGTAATTGAACATGGCGCGTGTTAATAGCGTTTTCACATCCCTCACTCACCTATATCGACATATTTCGATAATTAATATGTTAACAACAGCCCCTAGCTACATAGTTAAAGTGATTCATTTTAATGAATAAAAACATCTAGTTGGATTTTTTGTACGTGTGTATTGAAAATTTAAATAGTAAATTACAATTAGTCAGTAATTTAATTTAATTAGTATTAATGTGATACCCAAAATCAGACATAATTAATAATTGTGAAGATTTGAAGAAAAATATTAACCGTCTCTAATTTATTTTACTAATAAAGCTTATCAAAAGAAAATAGTAAAAAAGAAGAATACTTTCTATAAAATTAAATATTTTCCTATTTATTTATATATAGATAGATTAATACGAATAATTGTTAACAATTACATCATATATGTATAAACACGATGCAAAGAGACCATAAAAAGTTTAAAATAATTAATGAATACTTCCCAGTTTCTAACGCTTCTAAACTAACACTGAAGTATAAACAACAATGCATTAGATTTGCGTTATTCGATTCCGTCGATCATAATGTTGACAAATAATTCCAAGCTCGAAGCAATGTAATATTCGGCAGGTGTAAAATGAACGTGTGGATTCCGTAAGAAACGTGCGCGATTGCTATCATTGTGAGTTTGCACCGTCACAATGAACAGTTTGATGAGCGCTTATTCAGTATACCTTCCATCCAACGTTCCTTCAATTTGTAACTTTTATTACACAAATGACTTTCAACAAAAAGTCTCTTCAAGAAAAAGTAAACAGTACGATGAGTGAGAGACTTAGAAATTTCATCAACCGCATGATTTGACAAGAACAACGTGATTGGATAGGAATTTCATCAAAAACAAATTAAGTCCAACCTTTTACTTCTTTAAACAATTTACAATATACAATTTAGATTAAGTTTGTTTAATGCTCTTAACTGAATGAGGTTTAACAAATAAATATTTTCAAAGAATCGTAGAGTTTATTCGATATAGATCGTCTATCGTGATTTTAAGTTTCATAATTAATTCATTTCTAGTTTTCATAATAATTGAATAGCACATTATTTACTTACATGCATTAGATCCATTGCTACATGTTAAGTTGACATGACGTCTTAATAAATACAAGTACAGTAAGTTTATTCAAAAACCCTTCTTTAGAATTTCTAGTTAAGAATGAATAGTTGCTCATAAATACACTGTCTTATTACAATATCTAATAACAATGTCTAATACCTCATAATTAGTTCTGATTCCATCTATTCTATTCAGTCCAAATACTTATGTAGATAAATATATCTAATAGCATAGATTCATTTTTAGCGTCCAGTCAACATTAAAAGGTTAATCGTTCACATAAAACACGGCACAATAAAGAACGTTTCGCAATTCATGAGGCATACCGAACCAGACATCTCGCGTTATTATACTCGTAAAGTTCGCCCTTTCCTTGCATAATGACATGACGAATTGCGTTCGCGATATTTTTGCTTCTTTATATGATAAAATCATTAAGAGTCAGTTATAGCTGACATATGTGAGGGTTGAAATGTATTTAAAAATACATTGTAACTAAATACGAACCCAAAGGAGTAAGCAATGCATCGCTAACTTCTGTCGGGAAAAATAAAAGTTAAAAACATTGTGTCTATAAAAGTTCTGTAGCGCTGAAAACATTGGAAACGTGTTTTTTGGGAAAATTTAAAACAAATTTGGTCATGGAGATAATGGAGAGCGCGAGTTTCGAGTAATAGAGAACGTGTGGCTGGCAAGCTCTGTACGGGTGAAAAAGTACAAAAGTTAAACTGAGTTTACTCGGGGTGGCTCGCCGCACCGTAGCTTATAAATCGAGCTGTGAACATAATTATCTGTATTTTCTATCCATAGGTAATAATATCTATACTAATACATAAAATTGAAGTGTCTGTTTTACTATTATGAATAGATATGAATGTACCTATACCATGTATATACGATACCAATATCAAAAATACAATTTTTAAAATTTTTATCTGTCTGTTTCTTTTGGGTAATCTCCGGAACGATTGTACCTATTTTGCCGGATTTTTTTTTTTGGTAGATAGTTGAAGTTACCCCTGGTAACATAGGTATTTTAAATAAAAAATTCAATAAAATCCGATTCAGTGCACAGCTTTACGGGCAAGTGCTAAATTTAAGAGAAATATTTTTATTTTATCTTAGTACTAATTTTTTTAGGAAAATGATTAGGGTTCCGTATAAAAAAATTAAAATGCAATGATGAATATATGAAAACAAGCGCAGCAGCGGGTACAAAGCTAGTAAAAATATATAAAGAATCTTGAATCTTTAATGCTTCCTCTATTCATCTATGAATAAACTTTGTAACTATTAGTTGTAAGGTTCCAAAAAAACATGCAGAAAAAAAACCATATCGAGTTTCTTGCCGGTTCTTCTCGATGACTGGGTTATTTCCGAATTGGTGGTAGTATTTTGACGGTCATAGCGCCCTATGAGGGCCTAAATTGATTAAAGAATTTTTAAATTCTCAATGACTAACCAAAGTATAGCTGAAACTTCTGAAACTAAAAATACGAAGTTCTGATTTAAAGTTCTTGATATATATTATAGGAAAAAGGAAAATTCTTAGTTCTTAAGGTATTATGAAAATATGTGTTTCGACAGTTACCGCACCGTAACCCGCGTCACCGTCAGTACAAACCGTGGGACTGCTGACCGTGCGGATTCCATACCGTGGGAAGCCACTTCGCGACTTCTTAGAGATATAATTCATTGCTATGTAAATTCAGTCTTGTTCAGAACTTCTAATTGTAATAACCTAATAATTGTAATTTAAAATAAATAAATTCTTTTTTAATTAAACTGTCGTACCGCCTATCATAACTGGCGCAGTCGGTAGGATCGCGGCACTTTTCGTCGAATCAAATGTTTGGCAAAGTGAACGGCTTCTAAGTCGTTGCTACCGCGATCTCAATAAGAACTATTAAGTGCGTGTACGAACTATTTCAAGGACTTTCGGAAAATTGAAGTTCCTTGGTGGCTGAATTGGTGAATAACAAGACTCGTCAGGAGAGACAGAATGCTGGCTTGGTGAGTACTCTCGTTTATCCAAGTTCCTTTTGTCATATTTCCTGTCATTTTTTTTTTTTTTCATGTAATTATTGTGTGTCATTCTTATATACTTTAAATTGTGTTCATAGTGTTACTGTCGTAAGCTTAAATCGCTTCAGACCGTATACCGTACAGTGAATCGTAACAGATAAGCGCGGTTATTAGACACCCGTGCTATTGTCTTGGATTATTTCTTACAAAGTATAAAACTTAACGCTATTATGTCGTTACTAGAGTCGGCACATATGTTAAAACTAGTTGGGGACTTATTGCCCAAATTTGATGGCAATCCTAGATTATTAAATTTTTATATTAGAGAGATAGATCATGTGTTAACACTTTTTGAAGATACTTTTAAATCACATCCCGCGTTAATTTGTCTCATAAAATCTAGACTTTCGGGAGCTGCTATAGATGCTATTGCATATGAAGAGTCTCTGACTTCTTGGGATTCAATTAAAAATGCATTACAAAGACGACTAGGCGAACCTAGGAATGAAATTCAGGTTATGCAGGAGCTAACTCGAACGCGTCGTTTTAAAAATGAAGATGCGGAAGCGTTCGGTAAAAGGCTACGCGCGTTGCTTGATACATTGTACTCAGTGGGTAGGCACACTGATAAAAGTTACTATGAGGAAATGGTTATAGAACAATATACAAACCATCTAGAATTTCATGTGTCTGTAGGTGTAAGGATAATGAAGCCGACAACACTTGAATCAGCCATAGTAATTGCGCGACAGGAAGAAGCTAAGTTCAATTATAATAAACAAAATAATTTTCATCAAGTATCACAAGCAAAGTTAAAGCTAGAGCCGTCTAACATTAGACCTCAGCTGTAACAACCAATACCATCTCACTTAAATACACACCCACAAGCATTATTACCTAGAAATAGTCATTCAAACTTTAAAACAAATGGGTCAGGAAACTTTAGAAATTCTGCGAATTTTAGGCACCAACAGCATAATATACCCAATCAACAAGTTAACCCTCCACAAAAAGTATCAGACGTCACTATGAGGTCAGTCAAAAAACCTGAAAAACCGAAATACGCACAGGAATTGTTTTATTCTCCTAACGAACAGCCCTACTATTCACAAGGTGAGTACTATGATAATAATATGACAGATGAAGCTGAAATGGTACAACCAGCACTGCTGGAGGAAAATACATACCAGGATTTTATCAAGGACGACGAAAGCGACGATCTAACTTAGCCGAAACAATCAATGTAAATCATTACGGTAAGGATCATTTACCTTATTTAATTTTAAGTGATTTTGGAGGAAAAATTTTGATAGACACAGGGGCATCCCGGTGCATGATTTCACCATCGGTTATACAAAATACAGAATTTGAAAATTATATTGAACATGAACCATTTCAAGTTAGGAGCGCTCACGCAATCACTCAACACAACCTTGTAGCTTCACTCCCTCTTCCATCAGAATTTAACGTCGACAAAATGCATAAATTTTTATTATTCGATTTTGACCCTAAGTATCAAGGTTTAATAGGAATGGATTTATTAAAAGAACTTAACTGCACTATTAACTTAGATGATAAAATGTTACACACACCATATGCGGATATACCTATTCACTTAAATTACCCAATTAAGAATATTAAAATAGAACCAAAATGTGAAAAGGTTATTGTAGTTAAAACTAATTATGCTGATGGACAATATCTATGTGACGATCATTATTGGTCTGAGGGATTACAATCTCCAGCAGCAATAGTGGACGTTATGAATGGAGCATTTAAGACTACCGTTATAAATTTTACAGATAGTAAGAAAGTAATTTTAAATAAATATTCAAAAAAACTTCAACCATTTTCTGATAATATGATTAGTCAGCAAAGTGAAGTAAATTTTTTAAATACGGATTTAGATATAGATAAAGAACTTTGCGAAAATTTAAAGAAAATTCGTAATGATCACATGAATGAGGAAGAAAGGCGTGAAATAATGAGGATTTGTTACCAATATAGGGAGCTATTTTTTTCTGATAATATTCCATTAACTTTTACTCACTCTGTAAAACATGAAATAAGATTAAATGACGAAACTCCAATTTTCGTGAGAAGTTATAGGCAAGCTCCTAAACAACGTAAGGAAATACAAAATCAAGTAGATAATCTCTTAAAGCTGGGAATCATTAGGGAAAGCATATCACCTTGGTCATGCCCAGTGCATATAGTACCCAAGAAACCTGACGCATCCGGTAATGTAAAATGGAGACTTGTTATTGATTTTAGAAGACTAAATGACAGAATTGTCGAAGATAAAATACCCTTTACCAAATATTTATGACATTCTTGATAGACTAGGGCGGGCTCAGTATTTTACAACCCTTGATTTGGCTAGTGGTTACCATCAAGTGGAAATGCACCCCAATGATATAGAGAAAACGGCGTTTACAACAGAACGTGGGCATTATGAATTTTTAAGAATGCCATTTGGCCTTAAAAATGCTCCTAGTACGTTTCAGAGATTAATGGATCACATATTGAGAGGTATTGAAAATGTTTTCACTTATTTAGATGACGTAATCGTAATTTCTACTTCATTACAAGAACATGTGGAAAAGCTAAAACAAGTATTTGATAGATTTAAAGTTCATAATTTAAAAATTCAAATTGACAAGTCCCGATTCTTACAAAAGCAAGTTGAGTTTCTAGGACACGAACTAACTGACCAAGGACTCAAACCTAATAAAGATAAAATTAAAGTTGTTCTTGATTTCCCTCTTCCGCGTTCTCATAAAGATGTAAAATCATTTTTGGGTCTCGTTGGATATTATCGAAAATTCATTAAAGACTTTGCAAAGTTAATAAAACCTATGACGATATGTCTTAAAAAGAATCGTAAAGTAGAACATTCACCCAAATTTTTAGATGCTTTTAATAAATGCAAAGAAATATTAACAAATGCTCCAATATTACAATATCCTAATTTCGATCAACATTTTATCTTAACCACTGATGCATCAGACGTAGCCCTCGGTGCGGTATTATCTCAAGGAAATATCGGTTCCGATAAGCCCGTGGCTTATGCATCCAGAACCTTGTCTGATACAGAAAGTCGGTACTCTACAATTGAAAAGGAGTTATTGACAATTGTATGGGCTATTAAATATTTTAGACCATATTTATATGGCCAGAAATTTACCATCTATACTGACCATAGATCTTTAACCTGGTTAATGTCTTTGAAAGATCCAAATTCGAAATTGACACGTTGGAGACTTAAGCTGTCGGAATATGATTATAAGATAGTTTACAAAAAAGGCAAACAAAATACTAATGCAGATGCACTTTCAAGAGCAAAGCTTTTTCATAATAGTATAGATTCTTTAGCTGTAAATCTTGATGACAATGACGATGACGAAATTATAAATAGGATATTTGATAATACACGTGCTACAACTAACACTGATAACAGACCGGAAACGCAAACTAATTCTTGCAGCGAGATGGACGTTGATAGTGACGCTGTTTCAGCATTAATTCTCTCAGTCCAAGAGAGTAGAAATTTAGAAGATGATACTACATTATCAGGCGACTTCGAATAATTAATGTCCACTAATCACACACAAGCAGACAATGAAAACATAGGGATACCAATCTTGAACGATGCGATAGATAAACAACTCAAACAATTTCACATTAGATCGAGCCCAGGTAGTAAATATAGAGTAGATGATAGGTCAACAAATACGAGAACCGTCATAAAAGATGTGTTCATACCTATAAATAATACCGAATCCGAAATAATTCAATTTTTAAAAGAACACACTATTGCTGACCGTACATTCCACTGTTATTTCTACGACGAAACCCTTTATCATGCATTTTCTCGTGTATACACAACCATTTTTAATGAAAGAGGTCCAAAATTATTTCGATGTATGTCCCGCATGACACTGGTAGAGAACAAAACACAACAACAAGAATTGATTAAAAAATATCACGAAGGATAAACTATGCATCGTGGCATCCAGGAAACATACAGACAATTACACAGAAACTATCACTGGTCCAACATGTTACTTAGTGTACAAAGATACATTAATCAATGTGACACTTGTTTAAAAAGTAAATATGAGAGAAACCCTCTTAGACCTCCTTTAGCTCTTACAGAAACACCGACAAAACCTATGCAACACATGTTTATGGATTTGTATAGCACAGGTGGAGCCACATTTTTAACTATTTTAGACAACTTTTCCAAATATGCTCAAACGATACCCTTAAACGCTTGTAGTAGCGATCCATATAGCCGATGCATTGACCCAGGTTTTCTCTACGTTAGGATTACCTACCAAAATTACAACTGACTCTGACAGTAAGTTTGACAATGACGTAATAAAAGAAATATGTGCTTCACACGACATTAATATCCATTTTACAACGCCATATAACCCGAATTCTAATTCCCCCATAGAACGATTCCATTCGACTATTGGTGAAATTATTAGAATACAAAGATTAACGAATAAAGAAGATCCCATACAAACTATCATGAAGTACGCCGTAATAGCGTATAATAACTCAATTCACTCTACAACAGGATATACACCACATGAATTATTATTTGGCCATACAGCATCTAGGAATCCTTTAGAACTTATATATCCTAGGGAATTCTACCAGGATTACGTAATTAAGCATCGCAAAAAAACGCCGAAGCTGTACAAGAATGTGTTGCTGCACACATGTCCAAAAATAAAGAGCAGGTTATAAGAAAACGCAATCAGGAGGCACAGGACATTATGTTTAAGGTAGGTGAAACCGTTTATATACAGGTGGCGAAGACAGCACGCAACGATAAAACGAAACCAGTATTTAAAGGTCCGTACAAAATTATTCATTTGCACCCTAATAGCGTGGCTGAGATCATAGGAAATCACCCTAACTCTAAGTCCATTAGAGTACATTTCAAATTATTACGTCGATCTCATAATGTTCCAGGGTTATCATCGCAGGAGCCCTCATGCTCAACGCAACCGCAGACATAATAATTGAACCGGTGGATAGGAATAATGGTATACTTTTGCTAAAACAAGGAGAAATTCTTAAAACGATTGATTACTTTAACCTTGCTTGCGTTTACAATATCACGGATTTATATGTAACTTCACTTAAATTTAGGGATCTATATGCAAATACTAAGGCTGTTGAAAGTAGTACTGCTTCCGTGGAACTACATAAAACTTATAAAGAGCAAATTGAGTTATCATTAGCGATAATTAGTAGGAAAATAATGTCTATCATACCCAAAACTAGATTTAAGTGTGGTATAATTATGGTTCAAGCTTACAGTACAGAACACAGTTTAATATTTATACTACAAGTTCCCGCCGTTGATGAACAAATATATGACCTTATACACCTCTATTCCATTCCCGATCATAATAACTTAACCATTGTTCCAAAATCCAAATACGTAGTACTTGGAAACGATGAGTTTACTTACATAAGCGAGGAATGCCCGCTTATAAGCGACAACCTACACATCTGCAGGGCGCTAGACACAAGAAGATTCGAGGATTCTGAAGATTGTGTTACATCGCTCATACACCACCAAAAAGCAAGTTGCACCCACGCCAAAATGAACATCATTAAAGGTAAAATACAGAAGATTAAGGAAAACACCTGGTTGCTTATACTGCAGGACGAAGAAATTATCCGAAGTAACTGCATATCGAAAAGCGAATATAGAAAAATTTCAGGCATATTTTTACTTACACTCACAGACGGATGCAAGGTCACCATTATGAATAGAACACTCCAAGCACACACGTGGACTATAATAGTGAACGAGGTTATTCCGTTACTCAAAGAGACAATTGTCCCCGAGGAAGCTGTGAAGTACAGATTGAACGTCGAAGACATTCAATTGGATGACATCCGCGACTTAGTTAATAAAGCAGATGACCTTTACCTCAGGGAAACTCCTAGTTGGCCTACGATGATGGCGATACCTAGCTGGACAACACTATTGTTGTATGGTATTCTGGTGAGCCTTGGTGTATGGAAGGTGTATACGTGGAGACAGGCTAAGAAAACCCAGATAAAAATCAAAGGTAGTGAGGACACTACCGGAAGCTGCTCTAGGATACGCTTCCCTTTTAAGGAGGGAGGAGTTACCGCACCGTAACCCGCGTCACCGTCAGTACAAACCGTGGGACTGCTGACCGTGCGGATTCCATACCGTGGGAAGCCACTTCGCGACTTCTTAGAGATATAATTCATTGCTATGTAAATTCAGTCTTGTTCAGAACTTCTAATTGTAATAACCTAATAATTGTAATTTAAAATAAATAAATTCTTTTTTAATTAAACTGTCGTACCGCCTATCATAACTCGACTTGTGATTTATTATTTTTTAAAATCAGGGTAGTGTAATGTATTATGAATGTCCATATGGTATTTCCGTTGATATTAAACATTATTTGAAGTTAAGAAATTAGTATTTAGGCTCTCGGTTATAAAAGACGAATTCATTTTTTAACGTCTATGTAAAATCAAATCTTAAGATAGGGTTAGATAGAATTGTAACGAAATAAAACTTTTTTTACATTACAAAGGAAGTAAGAAATATAAAGTAAAGAAATAAGTAAATGATGTAATTATTTTAAACTAGATGAAAACTCGGCTTCGCTCGGGTCAAATGTGACTCATAATACACAATCTTTTAAAAAATGTAGGTAGATAGGAACTGTAACTTCACTGATACGTGTGAATCGGCACTGATACGTGTGAATCGGCCTTAACGAACTCAAGCCAATATGACGATTGCCATTTGCACCATTAACAAAAGTTATTTACTAATTGTTGTTGTTTTACATAAATTTTTTTATTATACTTCTATCGCGTTAATTAAGTTGATTAAATAACATCTTCTAATAGAATATTGTGTAATTATTTAACAGAAAAAAATCAGATATAAAACTAGTAATCTTATAATAATAAGTAATTTGTTCGAACATTCTTCAAATTGAGAACAAATTCTAGTGTGTGCGAGTATAACCCTACTCAGAAACAAGAATGGAGTGTTTCTTTAATAATTTCATAAAAATAAACGAGCAAATCTCCTCCTCAGCGAAGTGGGTGCAGTTCGTGCCTGGAATAAATTTCTTCAAAGGGATCGTTTTCAATTTCATGGCTCAATCTTCGGGATCTCAACGAGAATATGTAAAAGGGCATTTGTCGGTGTCAACACAATATAATGAGCCCCTCTCGCATTACAAACCTGCTTATGATTATCTCAAATATAATGTAAACGAAGATCTATAAAATGATTAAAATCTCGCTCTATAAACTATATACCATATCTATTAATAAAAATAGAAAGAACTCAAAATGCTTACATTAAAATATAAATACAATTACATTATTTGCGTGTTTAATGATTACGTTGTAGAATATACGATTTTGCTTATTTATTAATTTAATCTGAAGGAAAACTAATCTTAAAACTTAAATTAATACAGAATGCTTAATTATAAATTAATGCTTTCACAAACATTATAAGAATGAAAAAAAAACAGTTTTATAAATAAAACAATGCATAAGCTCTATGCACAGATTGAATGAATAAATATTTCTTCATTGTTCATATGCAGAGTTTGCCAAATCAGACCTTGTTATCAAAAATTAATAAAATTATAAAATGTTATTAATATACTGAAACGAGAGATTTTGTCCTTATCGAAGGATTTAACACTTCTTATAAAAGCGGCATTTTCGGTCTTAATTATCGCCAACGGGTAAATACAATGATGCCAATTTCTTTCACTGTGTTACAATAGCTCTATATAATAAATTATTTTAGTTTTGATTATGATTATGAAATTACACATTACAAGATATTAATAATAACACACCTGTTTTTGCTATTATTAATATACATTATTTTTCCAAAGTTTAATTTTGTTATTGTTAACTTTATGCTGTTAACCTAAAGCACCTTTACAGGTTCAAAGGGCTTGCTTTACCACTCAGCCGGAAGACTGTAATAACCAAAGCCCGACGTCGTACAATTGTCATGAGCTCTTGCATACAGATTTTTAATGTTTGCATTATGTTGTACTGTATAAACAAAGCTAATTCTAACATTTTATCATGTGTAGTGTAAAGGTCGCTGCCCATTTAAATTATGAATAAAAGATGGTATGTATATTTACTATTTAGTAACAATATTAAAGCGAAAATTACTGAAACTAAAGTTAAATTGCCCGTGTGATCGATTGAATGAAATAAACATTTTTTACTCTTTGCAGTTTGATGCATGTATCACATTACATGCATTACATTTTTATTATATGTTTGATTTATTAAGTGTAGAAAATATTTACAACAATTTTCAATAAAATAAAATATATATTGATCATATTCTTCTTTGCTTTATAATATAAAGTAGACTAAAACTTTTCATTATTATTATGCCAAGTATTGTTTCACAAATTTTACAATATGTCGACACAAATCAGATTTATATATTGAATAAGTGTGATTATCATTATTGAGCGTATTTTGGATTATATACAACAAAAATCCGAATATAAATTATCATTCATGTGTATTTTTAATTTTTTAATTTACTTGGTCCGCAATCTTCATTAGATATGTTTTTCAAAAAAAATTTTGTAGAATAAATTATTTTAAAATATAAAGATACAAAAAACAAAAACCGTTTTACGTCTACGTGAGCTTTACAACTACAAATAATTTTTTTCATAATTATATGGGTTAGTCTATATCACTAGTCTTTTTTAGCTCATCATACATGGTTCATATACTTGAAGAAGGACATTGTAGTAATGGAAGTATTTACGATTATAATACTACAATATACATTTAAAGACTATGAAATCTGTTATTTCGAGATTAGTAATGACTAAAATAGAGGAGATATGTCGTAAAATGTTGCCTAAAACCAGAACCTATAGATTTATTACTAGTATATTTATATCGTGAAATGAACAGAAATAAAACAAAATGAGACGTCTCATTGTGCTTTTTTTGTCTCTTCTTTTTTTTTTTCATTTGGTATTTAGAAAAATATCATAATTTTCATGAATAAACGTAGGTATATCAGTATTGAGCCGCGGGTACAGTTCGTAAAAATAAGCGAGACAGTCAATTTACTCCACGATATCCCATAGACATAACATGTTTTCGCTATACCCATGACATGTTATTGAATTTTATTTAAACATTTTTTATTTTATATTATAACATAATTAAAATAATTAATTAATATCAATTTATGAGAATGTTTGCAAATATTTATATAATGTTATATGTTTTATATGTTATGGGAGATAATTATTAATTATTTCAGTTATGGAAACGTTGATAACCCAACTTGATAATTCAACGCAATTTAACATTGAGATAAAATCATTATGTCTTTGATATCAAACAATAACTAGTTATGGGAATAGTGTTGTCGCCCGGGAGTGACCCTTTGTTGCCATATGAGTGACGGGCTTCAGGCTGTTCGGTCCGGTTATCATAGCCTTTGGGTGTTATCACATAACAGAATGATATTATATTACAATACGAGACATTTTCGTTTTTATACAATATGTATAACGTCTCTATTTGATAATTAATAAGTTTTAATGATAACTAACGGACGACCGCGGCTTCGTCTACGTGTCTTATCTTGACTGAATGTGAGATGTCCTGATTTGGTTTTAATTTTCATAGCATATTTGAAATAGTTATCGAATGACACATGTTTCCCGTTCGAATTTTATACAAATCAATCTAGTAGCCCTTTTTGAGTTTTTGTTTTTTAATTGTTTTTAATTTCAAAAATGATATTGATATTCATCTATCTAACTAACATTCGCTAATTATCATGAATTTTATGCACACAAAATGTTATCAAAATCGGTGAAGCCGTATAAAATATACTTCATAAATATTCATCGTAGCAGAATTTCTAAAAAAAAGTATGCGTAAAGATAAATGTTCAGTTTTGTTATTAGTATACATATAAATAAACTATTTCTCGTAGATCATCATATGTTTCGGATAAAGTTTTTTGTATATATGTACTAATGTACGTTATATGCGTTGTTGTCTGGGATAAGAAAGATTTTAATAAATAACTGTCCTTCGTTTAGTAATGTATTGTTAGTT
Organism: Samia ricini; assembly: GCA_014132275.2. Classification (NCBI taxonomy): domain Eukaryota; kingdom Metazoa; phylum Arthropoda; class Insecta; order Lepidoptera; family Saturniidae; genus Samia; species Samia ricini. The sequence goes on along the minus strand of AP028159.1, from coordinate 22,498,085 downwards.
GTCTGAATAGCGTTGTTAAAATTTGAAACTGCAGCGATAAAAAATAATAGCTATTTTTTTTGAGAAAAAAAAAACTACTTCACTTTACCTTTACTTTTCTTTAGATATATAGATATCTATAAGCACCCAGAAATAAAACTACCAACAGCGTTAATCTGTTCCTAGTATCCGTATACATTACTAGCGGCCCGCCCCGGCTTCGCACGGCTATTTAACAAAAATTATAAAAATAACTTTTTTGCTTGGTTTAAATACCTACTAAACGAATTTAAAGTGAATGAAAATATGTTAAGCACCAACCGGGCATTTACGCCAGCTTCCAGATGTTTTCCTATTGTCAATTTTTTATTGGTATTTGAGCGATTAGCGAAAGTTATTCGATTCCGCATACAACCGCTCCGTAGGGATCCGACCGTGCAGCACTTTATTGTTTAACCTTTGACTCCCTTCCCGCACCCCAGTGACGCCTACATTGCATGGTGCTGCCTAGAAAAGTATTTTAGAGATACTGATATAGCCTTGAATCAGATGTAATTTATTTGGATAAGGATTAATACGGTATATACGGTACGTTAATAGGTACGAATAAAATGGCTTAGTTTGAACCGGCATTACTATTACTTTTTTTTAACATGAAAAAGTAGTTATTGTGACATAACTGTAATAGTTAGACATATGGTATTGCGGACATGAAAATTGAAGTACATCACTTTGCTCTATTGTCAATAATTTCCACAGCAAACACGTTATAAGGATTTGTTTTGGTATTTTTTTCACAAGTTGGGTTATATTATCGAAGTTTTCATACGAATCCCTATTTTTTTTTAAACATTCTATCGCCTATGTTCATCAGGGATAACGGAGGATAATTTTGGTGAAAGAGTTTTTCAAATCGGTCCAGGCGTTTCAGAGCCTATTCAATGCAAACAAACGATCAAATCTTTCCTCTTTATAATATTAGTTTAGACAGAGTAATTTAAAAAAAATCGTGCTAAACTTTCGAAATTATTTTACTTTATTTCTAAAATAAGTGTAGCGACAAATCTTCCACGCTGTTGATATTGAAGTTTCTTGAATATACGAATTGTTTCAACCGAGAACATTTCCCTATTGAAACTGTAATAACGTTTGTTCGCATTCAAACGCGAAACTATTACGGTGTGTTCATGGGGGAGGCAACAGGGAAACACATCTCGACATGGAATGAACGTCTCCTACCGCGATATTGCCGCTACACGATTCCACGCACCTATAGACGTATTTGCAAGCATTGAACATGAAAGATATGTAAGTAACTATATAGTACTATGGAAAAAAATCGAATTCTTTGTTTTGTTTTTGTGGTCTTGAGGTCATGTGATAACATTGTTTTTTTATGGAGAATCGTTCGAGTGATAACTGTGTATCAAAATATTTTTAAATTTTTTATATTATATGATAATAAAATAAAATAATTTTGTTATGTGTTGTTATATCACTTAATAATAATTAACGTTTTCTGTGTATGACCTCGCCGGCTACGTGACCGCACTATAATTGATGATAACTAGAAATAAAAAAAGGCATTCATATACATGTATTTTTCATGAAGAAAATTTCTGTTATTTATTTGTTATAGCTCCAGGTGGCATTTCAACAAATTAACTACTAAATCGTTTAATTGATTGTTAGGAGAATGGATATCTATATACTATAATATCAAAGACCATAATATATATTATATAATCCACAAATTTATATAGATCGACTTATGTATAACGTGGCCGTACACGAGACAAAAATAATGTTTAATAGTACCGCTTTTGTAATCTTGAACACTGCAACTCACCATCACATTTACAGTAAGTACAGGAATTATACACACATAAATATACAGGAATTAAATTAAAGATCAACGAGTCAAAGGCTCAAAACGAACTTTTGAATGAAAACTAATGAAAACACTAAATCCTACAAATTTGTTTGGATAACTTTCAAGTTCGCCAAGGAATAAAACTCGGCCACGGCGACAAGGACAAAAATGTTTTTGTTTTTTTTTTTATTACATAGGTAATAATCGTTTAATCATATCTTGCAGTCTCTTTCTGTCAAATTAATTAACATTCTGGCAGTAGTAATTCTAATTTCTAATCCAAAATACGACTACTCTTGAGGATATCTCATGCGTCGTCATTGACATTTCGTTCGTAAAGAGAATTCAATTTTTATAGAAAAATAGGCCTATGAGTCTACTACAAAGCTTTAATATACACCAAAGACATTAATTTGTATAGTTGACTTAAGTAAAACTATTATAATGAACCATAAATTATGTGCGTGAGCTATCGGTTGAGGAAAAAATTGTGATGAAAAAATAGCACGTTGTTAAGACATATTTACTAGTACTTCTAGTACACTTAGCTAGATAGCATCTTCAATTTTATATATCACCACATCATCTTTACCTTCACGTTACGGTCAGTACAACATGTTTTTTTCTTCCATTACATTCTGTCAGCAATCATCTCAACATAGTATTTTAACCGACTTCAAAAAGGAGAAGGTTATCAATTCGTCGGTATGTTTATTTTTTTTTTGTATGTTTTTTACGCGATTTCTCCGTTATTTGTGGACCGATTTGCAAAATTTTTTTATCAAAGGAGTACACTTTCGATTGTGGTCCCATTTCCACCAGATCAGGATTTGATCGGTGGAACTCAAAGAAATTGAGAAAAGCCCTCGAATATTATAGACACACGTGTTTCATATATATGAATATTCGTTTCCAAAGCTATGAAGTAGGCTTCACAGCTATACTTAAAAGTCCATACGTAAATTAAAAAGTAGAAAAAAACCATTAAAAACAAAACTGACTTGAAAAGAATAAACTATAAAAAAATGCACTAAAAAGTCAATAAATAATTACCTTATTAATCTGGTTCGCTAATTTTGGAGTCGAGGCCCCCAAGGTTGCTACTACTATCAAGTTTGATAACTAGTTGCCTAACAGCAATATGTGTGGTTCTGGCAGGCTCATTCGAGAACCAGTAGGCTTGGTATCTTTATTATCTTGGCCCATATAATCAATTAACATCAGTTCAGATTGTGTTCAAAACAGTATAAAAGGTATAGATTTTTTCAAGCCGTATCACTTAAAAGACAGTGTTGCTTAGACTTACATTTACCATCTTGAACCACATCGTCACTTGATTTCAGGGTATTTTTTTTGTGTTCATAGCGCTGTGCCTATACATAATTTAAAAAAAAAAATAGGCAGCCATGGATGAGAACTGCCGACAGTAGTGATGACTCGAAACTGTGGAAAAATTATTTTTTAATGTTTAAATTTCATAATTGAAACTATTAACATACCTAACCTAACATTAACATTTGTCTGGTTTTCACATCTATAGGCCGTCCGACCAATAATTATGTCTAATATTTGTATAAATTTTATTATTTTTTCTATGAGCGCCATCTTATTCTTGACATACTGTAGCATGCTGACGGCTGACGTCACAGCATTGGAAATGCGAATTTATAAATTTTCTTCTACCGAGAATCGCTCAACGCTTCTAAAGAAGTTTTCCCTTAAAAAAAAGAAGAAACACAGAAAGTAATGTAATTTATTCAAGTTAAAACTATTATTTTCCATTTTACCATAAAGTTTGAAATAACCCGAAAAGCTCCAATTAAAATCAGCGGATAAAGTCCGAGTGAATTGGTGTTTCTGTTACCAAACGGAATGACACACAATGAAGAGAATGATCCCTTGTTGATGAAGCTATGTTCGACACGGCGATGGGGTGAGGTGAGTGAGACTGCGACCCTTCTGATTACACAATGTTGGCTTTCATCCCTTGTGCAAGTCGCGCACCGGAAATCTTTTGTGATTCGAGTTCGGTTATTGTGGTACGGCATACTAATACGAAGATGGTGACGTCTGTGAAATATGTGACGAGAGAGAGTGAGAGAAACCTCACGACCCACGTCGTTAATCAACATGTGATTCTAATAAAGACAAAACAAACATGAATATTTCGCGACTGCCGCATCCGATTGATTTCTTCAACCATACGTTATTCAAAAGGTAATGTCTATCTGTCTGTCTGTCAGTTAGTTGGCTTATAAATCGAGAACCACTTGAACGATTAACATGGTTATATCATTATATTGTATCTGGTCAGGTTTTAGTTTATATGTTATGTAGTATGTGGGATTTCAGTCTGTCATGTAGCAGTTATAGTTTTTAATGCACTAACTTGCGTATTTGATTCTATATTATGTCATTTTGGGGGTGTTTGGTTTTTGTGCACAGTTGAAGTGATTGGAAATAATGATGCCAAAAACCTCGTGGAAAGTTCTAGCAAGATGAGTCACTAGTTTTGCTCGAGCTTAGAAATACTGCCATAAGATTGAATACATAACTTATCACATGACACTGTGTATATAAATCGAGACTGACATTAACCAAGAAGAAGAAATAATATGTAGAAAAATATTAGTTAATATAATTATAAAACATGTTATAACGTTTATTTATTTATTTGGAAACCACATAGTTAATAAAATACATATCTGAAATCGTATAATAATATTACATGAACCATTCAAGTTTCCACTTTAGGATGATAACATTTTTAAATAGTGTTTTGATGTAATTCTAGACTATTATAGTAGTCATAAAAAGCATAAATAATAATTACTCCTAAAATTAATATAAAGAATTCATTTTTAACCACTCATAAAACTTTAATCGCCTCAGAAAAGGATTACTTCTTAGAAAGGCGAAGGAATTAACCCACACAGCCAATTCTGAAGTCAATCTTATATCAATGCTGTAGTAAAAGGGTGACAGTCTTCATAGATATTTCCAGGGAGTTTCTGCTGTACTCCAATATCCATGTTCCGTTGTAATATTATCCATACAGTATGCTTGTGCACAGTAACTAAACTAATATAACGCCATATACTAATTAAATTACATAATGTGACATCATATAACGCGCCAAAAACTTCGCTTTCAAATAAACTTAATGAAATAATTATAAATATCCAAATATAGGCGTTATTGACCTATTTTATTCCAGAAACAACTTTAAACTCCTCTAGAATTTTTTTAAACTCAATTATTAATTTATTTTCAACATTTATGCGTTCTATCCTGTCTTGTGAGTCTGATCTACTTGATTTAAAATCAATCAATTTCAAACGAAAGCTTACGGCTACAGTTACTACCAAATAATGTATACTTAAACTTTTAATATAATTATTTTTTATTGTATGGAAAACTATCAATTACTATTTAATAATTCATAAATAACCCATTTAGAAAATGTTAAGATTTATTTCCAATATTTGGTATATTTTTTATATTGTACAATTCTTTAGTAAATTGGTTGGTATTTAATATTTAAATTACAATAATCGCTGAATACCTTTACGTAATATTAATTACAGCTGTAACGTATCTTAGGCTTAATATTACACATACGGTCGTGTAAGTTGTTAATCTGCGTGTTCTAAATTAACTACACATTAATAGACTGTGTACCCAGAGGAATTCGAAGTTTGAGGTTCATTTATACAGAACAAGTTCTTATTGTATTATAATATCAGCTTGGTTTCTACAATATATTATTCTACTCTCGTACAGGAGAGAACTTGTTGAAAGGTGTTGTTTCATAAAAGCTAGATAAGTGCCTAAAACTTTTTTTTTATTGCTAACTTGCATAAATGTATCTTTGCATTTAAAGTGCGCGATGTCACAGGAAGGAGAGGGAGAGAGACTATTTCACAGTTTTAAAATAGGGCAAAGGTAAGCCTATTTAAAATGTGGCTTCGAAGCCCGTACGATTGTGGTAGTATAGATAAAAAAAACATTGGTAGCACTGAGAGAGAGAAGCTATTAAATCTTTCTGTTGTTCTGTCGGTAGAAAATAACACTAGTAAGGTATTACAGCGTATACTGCTCATGAGATCACTCAAGCCAACAGCTTTACGTTTCTAACTAGCTAACGTTGTTGATCTGAAGGGCCTTTATAGCTTCATCGTGACTTTGGGGGCGAGTGCTGAAGGCACTCAGCCGCAAAAAGGTAACTAGCACAAGGGTTACCAAAGTGGTGAAAACCTCGGCTTGGCCGTGTTACCTGCGTGAAAGTCAACAGCTCCAACGTGTTATCAACTTGCTATGAACTACCGCACCGTAATCCATAAGATCATGAACGGTCCAATAATCTCTTTAAAATCTTATATCTTTATAACTGTTTTCGATAACATACTAATTTTTTATACGACATAATGTTGTTATAATTATAAACTGAAATTACATATAAAAAGTACAGGTCATTTTATTATTCAATCTTAAGGTATAAGAAGATTAATGTTATAAATTATTATCAGTAAATTAATATTATTTTAAGTCTTTGTAGTACGTGTTTTATGGAATGACGGGCATATCCGGGATTTATCCGGCAAAGTATGTGTGTGGCTAGAAGAAGATTAAATTTGTGCCGCCCGCTAACTTCATGATCTATTAGACTACGGCAATGCAGTTATATATTATTTACTAGCTGTGTAGCCGCAGCTGCACCCGCGTTTCATATATTCGTCACTGAGTTTTAATTTTTTTATACGGAACCCTAATTATTTTCCCAAAACAATTTTAGCAAAGCAAAAATATTTATAATAAATTAATAGAACTTGTACATAAAACTGTGCATTGAATCGGATTTCATTCTAATTTTTATTGGTTTTATATTTATACGCGGAACCTAATTATTTTCGAAAACTAAAAGTACCCTAAGTTACCCGGAGTAACTTCAGTTATCGACTAAAAAGAAGCCCCATCAAAACCCGTCCAGCCGTTCCAAAGATTACCAGGAACAAAAAGACAGACAAAAATTTTAAAAATTGTATTTTTGATATAGGTATCGTATATATACATGTCTATTTAGTAAAAAAATAATAATTTTGACATTATAAACAGATTCCAATTTTATTTATTAGTATGGAGTTGCTATTGTGAACAAAAATTATTGAACGTATTTACTGTAAGAAAGTTTTACGGGTTTTATAATGCAACCATCACAAATACAGTGAACAATCCGTGAAGATTGATAAATGACATAGACTTCGTTAAAGTAGCTTTAGACCCGCCTAGCTGTCTTTGGATGAATATTGGTCAATATAAGGTGAACTTATAATGTATTTACCAACTCATCGTCAGACAATTTTCAGTTATTTTACCAGTGTTATGATATGGCGCAAATATGTTCGTAATATGTATTTTCAAAGGTTAAATAAAATCAAAAGTAGTTTTGTTATATATTTTCAATCGAATCGTATAGGTATATGAACATTTATTTGAAGGATTTTTTGAAGGAAATTATATTTCAAAGTGTGAATAATTAAAAACTTCTTTTTGAGTGTACTAAATTTATTAAATCGCTAATCAATTTTAAACAGTAATTAATTATTTATAGACAATCTTTTAACGTATACAAACCATAAACCTCTATAACAATAATTTTAAAGAAGGGTGACTGTAATCCAAGACAAACTTACATTCTGAGGCAAAGGATTTAAGCCAGTATGTCAGAAGCTCGCCCGGAGTGTGTCGCTCTTCTGATAAGAATACGTAAGAGCATAAAAATAAAAGTTCACATCGAAGGAACAGGGAAAATGTCGCGGAATAATATTTGGGATTCCAGTTTTATTTGAGTGCAGACCCTCTGCGAATGGAGACAGAGATTTCCCGAGATGGTCCTATCAAACATTTATGGAGTAGCTACATAAAAGGACAACACTTAAGAACAGTTTCAATAAGTGTTTGGAATAACGCAAGCGTATCTAACGACATTATCCACTCCCTTGTAATGTTTTAACATCCGATGTGCTATTTAAAATGTTATATGCGTAGATGTATTAAAATTAATATCTATGCTAATAATAAAATTGGACATTTCACGTGTTACAGACACGTTTCCAATTTTTGTGAAAAGAATTATTGCAAGGGACTAAGAATAGGTAATTAAACACATTTCTATCATTTTTAGAAATCTGTCTGTCTTTCTGTTAGTTTGTGCAGGTATCAATTAGAAAGTACTAAGTATATTTTAAAAACTCATCTCAAAATGGAATTATAAAGCATATTCCGGAGTAACATTAAAACTTGTTTTTCATCAAAATCAGTCTACTCTATCAAAAGTTATAGTCATTTGAATGACACGCGACGTCTTAAGTTTGTAAATAATTGCGTTTTAGTCTTATTCGAGAACAAAAAATGCTACATTCTTTATATACGAGAGTTTTGAAATATATATTTATATTTAACGTTGGCGTGAAACGTTGCGTATTGACTTCTTTGTCACATCGTTCATATAATATTTATTGTAGGTGTGTAACAAAGAAATTCCATTTTGGGCCAAATGTGCAAATAGTTCGAGTTCGACGTTTGAATTTCCCCAGTGTAATTGTTGTTACAGTGGCGCTAGTGTGCTGGTGAAATATTGTACCATTGTGAACGTTTCGATTGAAAATAAACAAAATTTCATAATAATGCTGAAATAGTGATTGATTTCACTCGAAATTATTATTAACTGTGTGCCTGCGGCTCCGTCTCCATATATATTTTCTTGTCTGCTTAATATAGTTTTTAAATGATAATTGGAGAATAATTGTTTTTATTATAACCAGAAAGCCCCGTACACACTCCGGGTCCCCCTTCGTTGGCGATCCAAGACGTGTTTCGTTCCCCAACTGGGGAGGCTCTTGACGTCGCCATCAGCACGATATAGTGACACTAACCATGCACTGAGCATCACACGCACAACACTGCACACAGACTCCTGCTCACAATACGCAGGTACATAGGTCCTGTAAGAAACCTTTTTTAATTTTTTATAAACCCCTTGAGCAATAACCTGACGTTTACGCCAGATTTCCATTGTTTTCCTATTGTCTCATTTTTATGGATAATAGACATATTAAATAAAAAAATGTAGGGATTAAATAGGATTAAAATTCCGCGGGAATTTTTACCCAGGTAACAGCCAAGCCGAGGTTCGTACCACTTTGGTAACCCTTGTGCTAGTTACCTTTTCCGGCTGAGTGCCCTCAGTATTCGCCCACAAAGTTCGATGAAGCTCTAAAGGCTTCTCCGGTCAACAGTATTGGCTAGGTTAGAAAAAAAAAAACAAACGATTTTCTCACAAATTTAAATACCTGCCAATAAAACTGTTCCATAAATCGTACTTTATTCATAATTTTAGGCGGAACCTTAATTATTTGCGAAAAATAAAAGGGGCCAAGATACGCAGAGTAATTATATTTATCTGCCAGAAAAAGTCCTGTCAAAATCGGTCTAGAAGTTCCGGAGAATAGCCGCAACAAACAGACAAAAAAATTAAAAAACTATTATGTTATAGCTACCGTAGGAAAAAGTTATTTTTTGATATTACAAATAGACAATTTAATTTTTTTTTACTGATCAATATCACCAACAGTAGTATATTTACACAATCCATAGTGGTTATTAAAGCAGATCTTTTAATCGAAATATATTTTAAGGGTAGCAATAAATATTTTGGAACAAATTATAATTGTTAAAATTTCTTCCGTTTGGCAGTTTTTAAAGTTGTAAATTTTTAAATATAATTACGAAGGGAGACGAAGCTAAATTTACAAGCTGTCTATTAATCACTGTCACAAAGACACCTGTGACCAAAAAGTAAATAAAATTTACTAAGTTCCTACAGTTCATAATATTGAAAGATGAATACATAATCGTTAAACATAATACTACTTGATTGACAAGTCATTATTTTTTTAAATAAGGCTTGTTTGTATTAAATTAATGTTTACTTTTATACTAAGACTAGCTGTGTGCCCGCTGCTGCGCCCGCGTTTCATATATTCTTCACTGAATTTTCATTTACACGGAACCTTTATTTTTGTTTAGTACTAAGATGAAGAAAAATATTTCTGATAAATTCAAGCACTTGCCCGTAAAACTGTGCATTGAATCGGATTTTAATCAAAATTTTATGTGTTTTATTTTTTTTACGCGGCACCTTAATTATTTTGAAAATTAAAAGTACCCTAAGTTACCCAGAGTAACTTCAGCTATCTATCAAAAAATGTCTCGTCGAAATCCGTCCAGCCGTTCCGGAGATTACCCGGAACAAACAGATAGACAGACAATAATTTTAAAAATTGCAGTTTTTTATAGGTTTCGGTTATACATTAATATCTATTTAGTAAAAAAAAAAATTGACATTACAAACAGACACTTCAATTTTATTTGTTTATTTCGCCATCCCACCAGTAACAACTGAGAACATAATTACGTTTGAATTTTGTATATTAGTATTTTTCCGTTAAACTAATAATAACTCGATCTACAACAGACGTTGTTAAAATAATGTAATTGTCTCACAAATTTAATCGAGTGTTTATAGTTCAGATATGTTTGTTACAAATGTTTTATGTTCCATTAGCTTATAAAATATTGAGTACGAATTGAGTGTTGATAATTGTAAAGGATTATTATTGTTTCATTTTAAGTTATTTTCATTATAATATCAAAGATGTTCTTCTATAATTTATTTTCAATGTGGTTGTCTGACATTGTATTTTTATTTTAAACTTAGTTTGTCAGCAAAAATATTATTTGGGAATGGTTCAACTACATAGAAGTTGCGTAAAAAACGGAAAATTTGAGAAAGATCTTATTGTTTTTTATGGGATTCTTGTACGGATTCAACATTTATTCGCGTAATTTTTGTTTTGTTTTGTTTGTCACAATAAAAAAGGTTAGAATAATTATAATTTATAATAATTCTTGTGGAAAAAAATTCGGATTATTATTTACATAGATAGTGAAACATTGGAAAGTGCTGGGCTAAAGTACTTGGTGCACGAAGTTAGGTAATTTGTTTGTGTTGTATCCTGAGCAACGTCGCGTCGGTTACTTTGGCTGTCTGCAAATAACCTGGCAGGCGATACTTCTTCAGCATCAGTAGGCGAGATCGAACTTATTCTTACCGGCATTGCCGCAACCCCAGGACTCGGATCACGGGTCTAGAATCTGCTAACTGAACTGCATAGAAGGCAACCTATCAAAATAATTGGCTCGAATGGGGTAAACTTTAGGTAGCTTTGAGAAAGAAAACCTTCTTGCAATTGAAATGTATAAAACATCTTTTAACCCCTTGAGCACTAACCTGGCATTTCTGGCAACCTACGTCAGCTTTCCATTGTTTTCCTATTGTCTCATTTTTATAGGTAATCGACACTTTAAAGAATTTTAAAAAGAACACCTCTTATAAAAAAAAATTACAAGAGAGGCTAAAGAGAGAACTCAGTAGGAGGCCTCAGTTTAGAGTGATGATGGCTTAGTTAGCAGTGCGGTCGGATTTCGCGTCAATGGTTCAAACCCACTATCCAACTCTAAAACCAGTTTGAGTTTTCGGTGAAGAAAAACATCGTGAGACCACATCGTCACTTAATACCAAGTGAGATTATGGTCAAAGCAATGAGCCTATACTGTGTCAAAAAATAAAACATACAAAGAACAAAATTGCAAGCAATACTTGGGACCATTGGCAATGGTCGTCGAGGTGGGATGTTGGTGTTTTAGCGGGTATATTATGTGGAATAACCCATCATAGTTTACCCCAATAAAATAAAAAGAAACAATAACTTTCTGGAAACACTATTCATTACGTAATAATATAAATATCAGTATTAAAAGATCAGATAATCTGCAGTAGAATGTATAAGTTGAATAACTCGACGTAATTTGTATGAAAATTAATTCTTACATTGGGAGCGTGTAAAAATGATTCAGTAGGGAGAGGGGTTGCGGAAAAAATAATCTGTGTCGTTTTCTTTTTCGCTCGTAACACGATTCGTAGGATTATCAAGATCCATTTTGATTATGTTTAAGAGGACATGCGATCGGAAACAGATATGAAAAGTAGGTATTTCAGAAATTTATTGCTAACGAAAGGGACGACTGCAGCTCGGGCTGTTTTTGCCCATGCCAAATAGACGAAAACATTACTTCGTAGTAGGGTACCTTGTTTCCTCTTCCAAAATTGAACCGATTTTAATTTTTTTTTCACTTATAAAATAAGAAAGTTTTGCTAAGTAACTAAGTTTTGCTTTATTAAATTTTATTCATCAAATTTGTTTGACGAACATCTGAAAATGACTGTAAAAATTGAGGATTTTTCTGGCTCCCTAGTTTCTACAATGATTAATTTATCGAAAAAATCAAAACGTACGGGCATGGCGGTGGTGGATATATATTATTTGGTATCAAAATATTTACCATAATGCTATTATCCTGGGAGGAAACTGGGGACTACGTTTGAATGGAAAAATGCCGTTAACATATCCTCCTAAGCATCATCAAAATGAAAAAGTGTAAGAATTAAATTATAATTTGTAAATTGTTATTATTCTTACGTGATTTTCAAATAAAGGTATGAGGCATCGTATTATACTAGTAATATATTATAAACTAGCTGTATGTTCGTGGCTCCGCCCGCGTTTCAGATATTCTTTTCTTTAGTACATAATATAGTTTTTAAATAAACATTGAAAATAATATTTTATGGTGCTGCCCATTGAATCGTATTTGTTCATAATTTCATGCGTTTTAATTAATTTACACGTAGCACTAATTATTTTCCTAAAATTTTATTGGTACTAAGAGAAATCAAAAATATTTCTTATAAATTCAAGCATTTGCCAGTGAAACTGGCAATTGAATAGTTTTTTTTTACAAGTTCTTGCGTTTTATTTTTTTATTGTTCCGTCTAATAATTTTTAATAAAATTATTTTTGGTACTCAATGATAGCAAAGGTACCTCTCACAAATTCAAAACTTTGCAATAATCACAATTTCGTTCATGCGTTTTAATTTTTCTACGCAAAGCCCTAATTATTTACGAAAAATAAAATTAGTAACTTTAGCTATCTGACAAAAAGAGTTCCCTCAAAACCAGTTTAGCCGTTCCGGAGATTACCCGGAAAAACAGACAGACAGACAAAAATTGTAAAAATATGTGATTTTAATATTACAATACGACACTTATTATTTATTAGTATAGATTCAAATTTCCTATGGTTCATACCAAAACTGAACACCGTGTTACGGCAATGAGCTTTTAAATCCTATTAGCTTATGATATAAGTTATGCCTTTAGTTTCCCCGATCTCATAAATAAAGGCTTGAGCAGTTACTAACGGATGTTACCTACGTAGCATTTCACATACAGGTGGGTTTTACAGTTGGATATGCCATTTAAATGTATACACTAATAGTTATATTCCTTATAAACCTTTACGCATAATCTAATATTTCGAATTTGTTATTCTTTTTACTTTACTTTAAAATGTAGCAAAACTAATCTGCATATATTTTCACTTATTGAGAGGAGTTTATTTTAACTTGTCACCGTATGGTTTAGGTATCGTAAATAATGTATATCTATTTAGTAAAAAATATTAATGTTATCTATATTAATAAAAAAAATTGAAGCGTCTGAAATTTACGATACCTATACCAAAAATGCAATTTTTAAATTTTTTTGTCTGTTTGTTTGTCTGTCTGTCCGGGTGATCTCCGGAACAGCGGGACCGATTTTGACGGGAATGTTTTTTTTGGTAGATAGCTGAAGTTACCCGGCGTAACTTAGGGCACTTTTCATTTTCGAAAACAATTATGGTTCCGCGTAAAAAAATTAAAACTCATAAAAAATTTAATAAAATCCGATTCAATGCACTGGTTTACGGGTTTTTTTGAATTTATGAGAAATATTTTTACTTTATCTTAGTATAAAAAAATTGAGAAAAATAAGTAGGGTTCCGTATAAAAAGATGCAGTGAAGAACATATGAAACATAAGAAACGCGGGCGTAGCCACTGGCACACAACTAGTAAATAAATAAATACATAAGTGTGATTTTATTGCTCCAGTCAGTACGAGTATCACTTGATAAGATGTTAAGTTTTTAACGATAGGTCCGTGATAAAGTAATAGCACCAGAGACTCATATTGATAAAGTCAGTAATATTTCTAAGTCATCGTCGAAAAATAATTATACTTTGTCATCTTGGTTGATTACATAAATTTATTAATTGTGCATTATCAAACAATGTTTAAAGTAAATTAAATTATTTTAATTTTTTTTTGTATTCATACAGTCTTTTAAGGTTATAAATCTCTTACAGGTGATTTGTTTTTAATATTTTCCGGTAGATAACCAGAGGATATCTCGAGTACCCGAGGGACGTTTTGTTCGAGTAAGTTTTTATACGGTGCAGCGTGGCGCGGGGGACACATAACAAGCACCTGTGCCCTCATCTACATAATGTGGACAAGTCATTGAACTCGGCGTCGTTGGACAGTTTTATAGGACTCTATACGCTTATAGGTATTTTTAAGACAATTTGCAAGGTGTTAAGGCGTACGTGGCCGACAGGGTTGCGACCACCATGCACATGGCGTTAAGCCATGCCATAGTGAGGCGTTTTAGCGCGTCTTGTTCCATGCTCAGAAAGTGTAAATCCAACTGTTAACATCGAAGGGCATTTGAGCCTGATTGAATCGTAACCACAGTAAACATTAAAAAAATTCGCGATAATGATACGTTTAGGCGTGTCAGAGATCAGGAAGTATATTTCTATTCAGACCGTCTTTAACCGTGTTAGATGTCGTCCGGCATCACGGTTCTCATATATCGGCGGAGTGTTCTTAGATTGTACTTTATCTAATATCAGACGAAGACATTTTCTAAACACGAATTAAAAAAAAGCGGTGATAACCATTGTGTCTTATCACGTTATGAAATTGAAAATAAAATAACAATGTTGCATGTTTAATTAACATTATAATATTACAATTATATTTTTTCATCAGCAATGTTGTTATTGTGAAAACTTAAATTTATCTCTTAATTATGGAAGCCGTACATAGACAGAAAGTTAAAAAGTTAGCCAAAAAATAAATAGACCTATTAAATGACTCTTATATGGTGCGGCTATCTTAAACTCTATTAATAATTATGATTTAATAATTATTATTGTTATTACCTTTAGTAAGAAACAAAAGAAATACGCTGTTGTATCATAAATAATCTTATGAGAAATGTTAACAAGAATTTTAAAAAGGATTTACTGAAAGTAATTGTTGCTTTTGGTTGAGATTTTGACCCTGTTGCAAATATTATTATAATAATGGTATTATTATTGTGATATCAAGCATGTTTTTATGTTAAACTAACGATTTTTAAATATACCGTTCTGATTCTACTGAAAATCATGTAAACATAGAAAAATCAAATACTCCTTAAATATTTACACTTGATCGTGTATGTTTATTGTGTCGTAACAGAAAAAAAGCCTCGTGAAATGTTACAACAGTTCACAGCTTCTTTTATGTGACGCAAAGGAGAAGGCAAACAAAAACACATTTCGACGAATTATTGTTGAATAAATTTTATTAAAGGTATTTAAAACAACATACC
The DNA here is from genome assembly GCA_014132275.2 of Samia ricini. NCBI lineage: Eukaryota > Metazoa > Arthropoda > Insecta > Lepidoptera > Saturniidae > Samia > Samia ricini. The sequence continues at coordinate 22,482,567 of AP028159.1, read as the reverse complement.
AAAAAAACATTTACATATAAACAATGTATAAACGAATACTGTTAGTTATTCAAAATAAATGCTAAGAAAAAATTTCGTACCTGACATAATTAGGTAAACTTGTTTGTAGGTAATGTTTTACTAAAATTGAATACTTTCAATTAAAACCGACTTAGGGTAAAGACAATACACATGAATAATATTACTCATATAGAGTCAATTATACTAAAAAATGTTATACGTATTTTCTATTAATGTATTTCTTGTAATTTCTATTAATGTTGTTCTTCCCGCGGGTCTCGTAAAAGGCGATTAACCAGGAGATGGACAGCAGTTGCATCAAATGATGTGGTACTCAAATGAGTACTACATTTATCTACTGTGATCGCTAACCCGCCTGTCAAGGGTGGCGATTATGGCAATCTGGGGGTATTGGAGGTTATGGGTAGAGCGACGACCTGGTGAAGGTTGCGGGAATCCGCTGGATGAAGGTGGCGCAAGATCGATTGTTGTGGAGATCTTTAGGGGTGACCCTATCTATCTATCTATGTCCAGTAACGGACTTCTTTCGGTTGAATGAATGGTGGATGGATGGATGCAATGTATTTAAAGAAACAATGCAGTACTGCTTTCATATAATTTTAATATGCCGATTCCAAATTACTATCTTATTGAAATAAAGTACTATTTTATTCATATGCACCCTAACTTGATAGAAGCTTAAGAATTTAGTTTTCTGTATAAAGATAACTATAATTAAACTGTATAAAATTTAATGTCTGATAGATTTTTATAATGTCTTCCATCATATTAATAACTGTGACACTAAGCTAAACCATTATTGTGGAAGAATGATTAATTCTATATCGTCGATTTCTATGCCGATCGATGAGGCATTATTATTTGTATAAATAAGCTACAATTATAAGAGTTTAGCTTTAAGGGATGCTAGCTAGAGTAAGAAATTCACAGTATATCGAATGTATATATATACCTGGCTACTTACGGTGTGTTTCAATATCAAATCTTAAAAGTTAAGATTGATATCAAATAAAAATTTATCGAGTTTTCTGATTGAACACTGACACTGATCTGACACTTAGAGCAAAAAATTGAAATTTCGGATTTCAGTAGGTAAAACAGATGGAGATCGGAAATTGAAATATCGGTTCATTACTCCATACGTTCGTTTGATAGTGAGGTAAAACATTATGAGGAAACCATGCTCAGGTTTATTTCATATTCTTTACTATCACTGTATGATGGTAATAGGGTTCTGACCTGCTCAAAAGTGTGTTCCGACGATTATGTCGAAAACGTATCATGTATTTAAGTATCTTTATGTGCACAAGAAAGGGCGGATTAGTTCTCTGAAAATAGAGTTTTTAACGATCTTTATAACCGAAAGAGGTTAAGAGTAAATGACGATGGGAATGAGGGAAATTAAAAAAGTGTATATTTGATAGCGTTTCAAATTGCAAATAAATCGTGGGTTGGCGCTTTGATCCATTTCATATCTTCGTAAGGGAAGACGCCTTTATCTAGCAATATTTACAGGATAATATAATTATTATTGCTATTATTATTATAATCAGTACATTTATGTACAAACTATGTATAAACTCGACACCGCATAGATCCTAGAACATCCATTATGAAATGGTTGAAATTAATGTTATGTATTTAACAGATTTTAATGAGAATATTGTTATCAATCAGCACACGGTAAATAATAATAAGCTTCATAATAATTGTTTTAAAAGAAATGGAATATGTTCTTCAATTGTAATTTATAAAATGGACAATAATATTGTTTAAAGTATCAGATTTCGAACTATAGAAGTATAAATAAACAATTGTCAACTCACGTTGTATTTGATTCAGTAAAACAAAACTTGCAGTCCTAATGCAGGCTCTCGTTAACCGTGAAATGAAACAAAAAAAAGTCAATAGAAAGAAAACACTGTTGTTGTCATTGCGGTTTCAATTAGAGTGGCCGGTGCGGTGGTCTACGTCTAATTACGGACAGTCACGGTTGCACACCGGCCAGTAAGCGTGGTTAGACCAATTAATTGGTTAATGAACTGTTAAAATATACAATTAGCAATGTTATTTTGTCACAGATAATTGTTAGCTCATAATGACAAGTAAGATGTGCCCGTAGATGGAATTAAGCTATATATAGAAACTAGGTCTCTAGTGTAACTGTCAGCCATATGCCAGTGGTAGCTAAGTAAACTAGTTTTGGTAATAGAAATGAATCATTCATGGCTTTATGTTAATATTATTATAATAATTTTCACACAAAGAATCACTAGAAATTTTACTATACGTGCATTACCTACATTCAATTTGGTAGCAAACGTTTTATTTTCTAATACTGTGGCGATTAAATATCGTTAGTGTTCTTTTGTTCTTATAAACTTAAGTCTATCTAAAATTATATATTAAATTGTTATTAATCTTTATAAAAATATAATTAAGAGTTTATCTATTTATTGGTTTATAATAAATTGCTACACTATATATATATATATGCTATATGCATTGTCATGTAGTACAATCTTCCAGTAAACACGGCTTGCTATTCAAAGTACTATTCAAAAATAATATTAATAAATAAGATATGTAAAAATTAAACATTAAATAACATAATAATGAAACTGAAATTAAGACTGAGTTGATAGTTATTGATGAGTTAATTAAGTGAAGAAATAAATAACAAAAAATAAAATTAAACTGTAGAGTTAGGAGTTTTTTTTTGTTTTGTATTTCGTGTTTTGAATTCGTACCTAAAATAGTTTTTCTGAAAGGAAAATGAAAAAGGTTTATGTGGTGATTAAGGTATCGAAGTGGAACATTAATTCATATACCTACATAGTTGTGTTAAAATATAAAACATAATAATATGACCATTGCAACGATTATTTGGGTCTTTGGAGGTTAACTTTATAATTTGATACCAGTTATAAACTACATAAATAATTAAATCTATACTAATACATAAAACTAAAGTATCTGTTTGTAATATCAAAAAATATCATTTTTTTACTAAATATATATGAATGTACGATACGATACCTATACCAAAAATACAACGTTTAAATTAATTATCTGTCGGACAGTTTATTTCGGGTAACCTCGGGAACAGCTGGACCGATTTTTTTTTTTTGGTAGATAGCTGAGGCTACTTCGTGTATCTTAGGCTACTTTCATTATTTTTAGGGTTGTGCGTAAAAAAATAAAATTAATGAAATTTCGAATAAAATCCGATCCAACACACAGTTTCACTAACAGATGTTTGAATTTATGAGAAGTATCTATATTTATATGTATCTATATTGTTAGTACCAAAACAACTTTAGGAAAACAATTAGGGTTCCCTATAATTAAAATTAAAACACAGTGAAGAATATATGAAATGTAGGCGCAGTCACAGGCGCACAGCTAGTCTTATATAAAAAAATCACAACTTTAAAATATAATTGTTATTTTAAAATTTCGTATACATAAAGTCTGTACCTGAGCCGCTAGGCAACATTACACATGAAGTGTATTACTGTGGTTTGGGAAAAATAAAAATAAAGGGTGAAAATTTTATATAGCGAATTATAGGTAAAGTTACGTTATAGCCGAATAAATGCATAATTATGATAAAACTATGTTATAGCTATGACAAATATATATAAGAACATATTAATTTGGTTGATTGCAATTCTTTCTAGTTTAAATATAATGGGAGAGATTGCAATGTTGTACGAGTAATCATACACATTGTCATTTAGGCTAACAATCATTTTTATAATTCCTTTAACTATGCAGGTCTAAACAAATAAATCAGTGTAAGCCACGCACTCAATGGGTTCGGGTGTTTCATTGACCAGCCTATCGTTTATCAACTACCATTAATTATCAATCAAATTGCATTAATCATAATTATCACTATCAAATACGAAAATGTCATCCGTATTCTGTAGACGTATTTATACGAAACGTGGCGATAAAGTAATAATAGATTCTATTAAAATTTAAATTTCAAACTTTTGGAATTTAATACTAGATATTGTGTTAGTAAAATTTTTTAAAATATATTATTGATACTAAGTGCTATTATCACAAATTTATCATCATCGGCATAGTTCTGTGTCGTCGTCGTTAGCTGCACACGGCACGTCTGGAGCGGCTAGGAATAGTTTACCAGTTGCGCATGCGCATAATTGATAGACTTTCATTGTTCTAATACCTCTATGTGGTTTATCTGTTGCACGAGCCATTTTCAAATTACTAATTACCACATTCGGTGCATCAAGTTTTATCTGAAATAAATAAATATAAAAAAATGAATCTGTACAAAATAGTTTGCTAAGGTTAATATAAACTTTTTAATTAGTTTGCTAGGTGTTGCTAGCTAACAATAGTACCACCCCATATCTTCCCGTGGGTGTTGTAAAAGACGACTAAGGGAAAACCATTGAATGAGCAGCAGCATCTTTCGAGTACCAAACCATCTTATTGCTTACGAGCCTATTTTTTATAGTGGGGAATGATCGCCAACCCTCCTGCCAATTGTGGCGATTATGAAAATCCCCCTTATTGGGGGAGATCTATGTACAGCAGTGGACGTCTGAATGGATAGATGACTTAGATCAGGCTGTTAAAAATAAAGCATTAAAAGCCTAAGCACAATGACCAGTTCTTCTAATCTTCCTTTATTCTATTTTCGAATTTAATTAATATTGTATCTTTGATGCTAAAACGTGAATACAGAATCAGTTTTACTAAAAAATAATGTGTCATTTATCGTGTTGTAATGAAACTAATAACTAGATACAAACGCGTGTCTTTTAAATTTGAGAGAATTGAGTTTTAATGAACTTGGGAAAATTTACTTGCTTTCGACCATGAATTATTAGTAACCATAATTTTAATGGGCTACTGGAACAAAAAAATCTCTTGGTTTACGTGATTTTAATTGAAGTCTTGTATCTGTTAGACTGAGTTTGTTAGTAATATTGTTGTCAAATAATTTCTCGCATAAGTGTCTAAACTGAATCAAAAAACTAGAATAAATTGTATAATCCCAAAGCTCAGCTTAAAACTTTGCATAATAACGATAAATCCCCGCCAAGCACTTAAATGTTGATATATATTGACATAGGGTATGCCTCTTTATGCTGCGAAGCATTAAGACTTTATTGCTTGAGACATCAAATTATCATAGCATACTTTCTTCACCAAAGAAAACATTACACAACCTATATCCTTTAAACGATTTCATAAAGCAGACTGTGATCCTATCTGAAAATAGTTTATAGTCAGTATTAAATATTTCATGAAGTATGCCACTTACAGTTCCAATAAGGGAGTTCAATTTTATATCATTATGTGAAGTCATGTCTATGCTGCCTGCTCGACTTTCGAAGTATATTGATTGCGGAGCTCTCAGGTCTAGTCTTCTTGTAAGTGACTCTAGTCTATAATAATTCAAGGTTTTAAAATTAACATTGTAACATAATGCCCAAATTAATCATTATATAAATTATTTACAAGCGTTTAATTTAAACAAATATTTTATATTTATTTGACTACCACTGATTCTTCATACTGGTTCTGATTGCACTGCAATGCATATTAAGTATACCACAGTCAAAGTTTATCGATTTTACGATAGACGAACGTACATATAACAAGTGCCTTCGTCTTCATGCCGATATGCCAATATCATTTTAAAAGTTACAAAGTATATAATGTTGAAACCATAATAAAATAAGCTTTATTCTGAAGTCAATCGAAATTTAAAAATGTGATGATTACAAGTATCAATTAATCCAAATGTTGTATTTCATTCAGTTAGAGAGTCCTTACTGAGCGATTTAGTTTCCTCGATATACTCTCTTTCATCTTATTGTAAGTTTCATATGATCAAAATTCAGCTACTCACTGTAAGTCTGACCCAGGTGGAGCTCGCACAAATGGAGTTTGAAGCGCATTCTTAACCACAAGACCGCCTACTCCATCCACGGTAAAGGTTTCTGCGAATACCCGAACCTCATCTCTTGAAGCCTGGAATACACTACCTCCTCGGGCGTCTCGTACATTAAATGAATTGCCACTGAACTCTATGTTGTCTCTCTCTGTAATGAAAATATGAATTGAAAATAAGATATTATCAGGGATCATTATCAGATGTTCTTGAATCTAATTATATATATCGTATTTAAATTCACTGTTAAATAGGAGTTACATAAAAAAAGATATAAAGCTTAAAAATTTATTAACAAAGTAACCAAAATTTATTCACTTATTATTGTATCATTGTTCATTTAACTGTTAACTACTTGGTAACTTAGGTTAACTGTCTACAGACAGGTCTAGTAATTAAGATGTTTTATAAGAAGTATGGAAGTTTTTTACACTACGGTAATTTACATTTTTAAGCTGCTATTATTAGGGCTTGGGTAAACTACATAAATTATCAGCACGCTGTATGTTTGCATAATGAATTAAGATAAATATGGTTACCTATACAAATAAACAACTGCGTTTTTTTTAAAATTACCGATGACTATATTATACGAACTTGCAAGTAGGTAAGATTTTTGTATAATTAACTTTTTTGTAAAAATTTCTACTTACTAATCAACAGTTTCGAATGCTCTGCATGAGTAGGTTCAGATACAAGTACAGTAAAGTTACGGTATGAGTGCAAGGTCATAGGATGTGCGATTTGCGATGTAATCATTGAAGTAACTAGGTTATCTTTGACCCATGCTTGTCCTTGCAAATGTATGCCTCCGTTAACTATTTTTATAGGACCCACGCCGTTCTGAAAATAAGTTTAAATGAATTTACTAGAAAAATATACTATAGATATTATGGCTAAATTGGTAGTGTTGCCGAATTCTCCATCGATGAACGGAACCTGCGGATGAAACTTACGTTCAAACCAGCATATACAGTTCTATCATGAGCTTGACCTTTCAGTGAAGGGAAACATAGTATGGTGATAGAGCATTTTCTATAGCTACAATTTTCAAGTTTGAAAACCTGTGTCCAATCACTAATAGGTGCCACAAGGACCACTTAACAGCTTTAACTCATAGATCAAATTAGGTATTTACATCAGATTGTGATTAAAGCAGTGACTGTATCCAGATGATACTTACCATACTAAGTTTCAAAGCACTTATAATCCACAAAGTCAATGCAATATTTAGAAAAACGAGAAATATGAGGAGAACTACAATTCCGTAAAGGGTGTTCCGCCTCCAGCCTTTTATGAATGGAGCTGGTGCACATCTGCTGCTATAATCATTTTCTGAGGCTGTGACGTCGGGTGGTGGATCGCCCGTTGGAGTACATTCCCATCCTCGTACGACACAAGCACTTGTATCCGCACGCTCATGTTATGTATTATCTACATTAGATTATTGGATTCCTGTGGTTCTGTAACAGAGGATTACAAATAATGTCAATTAGATACCAACAAAGCGGCTATTGTATATAATACGAGATTATCTTACTATAAACTATCGAACGTATCTATTTTTTCTCGCTAATAGAGTTTGATAATTTATCTTTTATTCGATAATTGAACATGTTCATAATAATCATTCTTAAATTAATACCCAAACTATTTTTATATTTTAACTAGCTGTATACCTGCGGATGTACTCGCGTTTCATATATTCGTCACTGCGTTTTAATTTTTTCATAAGGCACCCTAATTATTTTCCTAAAAGTTTTTTTAGGACTAAGATAAAGTAACGTATTTTTGAACATTAAAAATACCCTAAGTTATGCGGAGTAACTTCAGCTATCTACCAAAAAAAAATGTCCCGTCAAAATCCGTCCAGTCTTTCCGGACATTAGCCAGAACAAACAGACAGACAAACAGACACTTTAATTTTATTTATTAGTGTAGATGTTCAGGATATCAATTTAATTATACGGAATATGTGTAAAACTTATATGTGTATGTATGTTGTTGTTTCTATGTATAATTAAGTGCATCACACTCGCACAGTCAGTTTATCTTGTATTAAACTGTAGTCAATATAAGTTGCAATAGACATCACTTTTATTTTGTACTATTATGTATATTAATGTTAATTATATTTAGTTTTATTTATTTTTATATTTAGGTACTTTTCACCTCATCGTTTGTTTATTTATTTATAAATTAATTGTGTAATAAAAACTATCTAAATGTAAATTGATCATTCTTTGACACACTTGCGACACAAACCACAGCGTAATCAATTACTATAACTCGGAATTTGAATGATCTCCCGCGATACAGGAATTAATTCCTAGTGTGGGATCAATAGACATATATTTGTGTGTTAAATTTGTAAAAATAATAAAGATTTTTGTATTTATTTTACTTCTAAACTTACATTCAAAATTATACCTTATTACAAAAAAATGCGTATGCGTATGCATTTCCATAAAGCGATGATGATTGTGACGATTGTTTAGTCGAATGTCACGTTGATGGGCGTAGGTTCGTATCCATCTAACCCATTCTGTATGAGTCTAAATGTTTGGCAAATATCGCTGTGAAACCATAACACGGAGATAGGGTTTCTGCTAGCTACCATCTTCAGAATTGAAAACCTATCGGTAAAAGCCTACACGAGTGTCCAGGCAGCATCATCTTAATCCACATTGTCATTTATCATCAGTTGAGATTGTATTCAAAGCACTGAGGCTACACCGACAGTATAAAATGTATGTATTACTGAAAGTTATTTGAGACCGATAAAATTACCTTAAATTAATCTAAAAAAAATCGAAATTAAAAAAAAAAATCAATTTAGGCCCTAAGACGGCGCTTATGAACGTCAGAACACTACCACCGGTTCGGAAAATAATACAGTCGAGAAGAGCCGGCAAAAAAAACTCGATCTGGTTCTTTTTTTTATAAATACAAATTATTTTTAAATAAAAACTATACAAGTAATAGTTACAACCATTGTTAACGGAAGTACAGAGAGGAGTGTAAATTCCATACGTGCTTGCATTATGTGCTTGAACTTATTGTCGGGTAAATCAGTAATGTTATCTTATTATAAAACTGAATACTATTTATTACCAATAAAACTTTTAATAAACAATAGACTTACTTACCCTTAATCATCTTTTTTGACAGTAAATAAAATGTATCATGAATTTTACAGAAACAAGAATATTTCTCAGTAAAATATAGAATACTGGAATGAAATTCATCCTTACTAAAACCACAGAGGTATTGGTACCAGAATACAAACAACAAAGTGCGACTTATGTAAAACCGATAAGCTCAGGTTTTAGACGAATATCTATATAGTGATGTAGTGAGCGTATTTTTAAGTTCAAAACAAAGCACGCTCGATATGCATAACGCTTTTTTTTTTAATTTTTGTGTAGTTCTTTGCACTGGCATTGTGTGTAGTACCACCGTTCACTGTCGTTTATATGTTCGTTGTTAACAAACAATAATTCCGAACGCGAGTATAAAATGTTATTTATAAATTCTTTGAAACTTTACAAATATTATTTACTTTTAATATAACGTAGCGATATGCTCGGAACTGCGGCCGCGTTTCACATATTCTTCACTGCATTTTAATTTTTTTTTTTAACGCAACCCCAATTATTTTCCAATTTTTTTATGCTACTATTATTGAGCAAAGATATTTGTCACAAATTCAAATACCTGTCAGTAAACCAGCATTGAATAGGATTTTACCGACGAACCCTAATTATTTTCGAAAAATTAAAGTAGTCTAAGTAACGCAGAGTAACTTAAGCAATATTAAAAAAAGTTTCGTCAAAATCGGTCCAGCTGTTCCAGAGATTAGCCAGAAGGAACAGACAGACAGCAACAAACAATAATTTGGTGTAGTTATCATGTATACACCCATATCTATTTAGTAAAAAAAAGTATTACAAACAGACACGTCAATTTTATTTATTAGTATAGATTGGATACTTTATTAGTACCTAGTAAAAAGAAGTATAAAAATACCTAAAACAGAACAAAAAATATCACAATAACAATATAATTTATTATTACATGGAAATTATTTCGTTTTCCCGCCATTAAAACATTTCCCATCCGATGTAATTTTTCAATTAATTGGCTTGTAATTGAATGAAAAACAAGGTGGGAACGAGACAAATTTGCGGAAAAAACACATTGGTAGAGTGCACTAATGAACGTCGCAGAGAGCGCGCACTGACTAATGAATAACAGAGAGGCTTTTTGAAAAAAATTGATTAAATAGGCCCAATGTAGTTAAAAACGTTTGTTACTGGTGATGCTTCTCGGCATTAACCTACCGTGTACTATTAAACTTATGTTTTTTTTTGTCTTTAAATTCACCAGTTGGTGTTATACTTACTTGTATATTTTCTAGGGTACATTAATATAACAAATAAAATAGAATGTCTGTTTATAGTATTAAAATGACAACTTTTTATTAAATACATATAACGTATATATGGTCCCTATACCAAAAATACAATTTTTAAAATTGTTATATCAATGGACGACGAACAGGCAGACGTCCCATCTTATGGTAAATGGTTACCGTCGCCTATGAACAACTGCAACACCAGGCGTATGACAGATGCTTGCCGACCTTTTTGTCTATCTGTTTGTTCTAGTTAAACGTCGAAGTACCCACCTAGCGTTAACACCAGTTCCAATTTTTCGTGGTATTTAAGCGATTAATGTCCGGAATGGCTAGATTGAATTTGACGGGACTTTTTCTAGCAGATAACTGAAGTTACTTCACGCAATTTAGTTTAGTTTTATTTTTCGAGTTGTTCTCTTCATATGACGGTAGAGACGGTAAGTATGGGTTTTTGTGGGTATTGGGTATGGTTCGATGAGTCCCACACTCCTCTTCGTGCCCTCGCACCAGGTGGTCAGGCGTAAATGCATTTCCCTTTGTAGAAAAAAGTTTTATTTTTCGACAATAATTAGGCTTCTGTGTAAAAAAATTAAAACACTTGATATTGTGATGAAAACTCGATTCAATGCACAATTTTACCGACAGGTATTTGAATCTGTGAGAAATGTGTTTGTTTTCTGTTAATACCAAAAAAAGGTTTATTTTGTAGTTGTTGTTTGAAAGTCAACTTTGTGAACATTATATATTAAATTAATGAATTCACATACCTGATCGAAACGTTCAAACAACATATTATTACAAGTTTCATTTATTATATTATTAATTTTTGTTTGCATCTTATCGATATGAAACTGTTGAACGGTCTGGGATATAAGATTTATTTTTATAAATGCGTGTAAAAACTTTAGTTTAACGTTATGTAAATAATAAATATAAAAGAATTTGTTGAATATTTCCTATAATTGCATATAAGTTATTACAAATATGTATATCAACTATAAAGGCATTGTTAGCGCTTTTCACTTTAACACAATAGACCACTTTAAAAAACAAAGGTCACGCTTATAGGCTGTAACCCTGTATAGGGTTTTGTATGTTGTAAACCGTATTTTACATTTTTATTCCTTTGTTAATATTGGAGAAAAATAAATTAATCTATTTTATTAATGTGTCGAGTACCCATAAAAATAAGGCAATAGGAAAACAATGGAAAGCTGGCGTAAACGCTAGGTAAGTACTCAAGGGGTTAATAATACAATTATTTTTCATTAACTTAATTAATTAATTAATTTTGCAACAAAAAACGTAACCGCTGATATGACATAAAGTTTTAAGTGCTAGATTCAATGTAAAAACACACATCACTTGCTCTGTTAAGTTTGAATAATTTCATGTCTTTTTTAATACACTTTGCAAGTACTGTGGTCATAATGAATGGTTTTCCCTGGTCCTTTATATTCTTTGTATCTTAATAATTTAATTATGTATATTTTTTCTTGAAAAAAAAAAAATCTATATACTCAGCTATACAAATACATGAGAGTGGAATACCACGTGTGGGCGTTATTAAATTTTAAATAAAAAATAATTCTAAACATATCCTCAATCAAAACAAACAAAAACATTTTCGCGTTTTTTTTTTGTATAAGTTTTAATTGATAGGTTATATGATATTCTTTAGGTATTTATTCAATACTAGCTGTACCCGCAACTTCGTTCGTGTTTCATATATAAAAATTAAATTGGATCAAATTGTGAACCTAAACCATTCTCGAATCCTCAGGAATAGACACAAAAAATTCTTGAAAATTGGTTCAGCCGTTTAGGAGGAGTTTAGTCACATACACACGCACAGAAGATTTCGACTGCAATCGAAATTCGACCATAATTCATAAAAACGTTAACAATTTTGTTTGCTTTTCAATGTCAGTTACTTAAAGTAAAACCTTCTCAAAAGTCAATATTCTGTCCACACGGTAAATAAATGTCAAGTTTGACATTGACATGTGATTGATAATGCAGTGGTAATCGTAAGGGATAATAATAGATGTGTGTCTGTGTCAAACTAATGGTAGCATGTGAACTGTATTCTTTTATTAATTTAATGTACTTTCATGCGTAATAAAAAAAAATAGCATTCTGCACTTCTTCACTACACAAACTATAAGTGTACTAAATTTCATACTCCTCTGTCCGCTCAATTTTCGTAAAATGGGGTACAAAGTTTTTGCTTCACGTAAATTATGATAGTCATTCTATTTGTAGAAAAGCTGGCAGCATCACTTGAGAACCAGTACCACTAGGCTTAGTGTGTTTACCATCCAAGACCACATCGTCACTTAACATCAGGTGGGATTGTAAACAAAGCACTGAGCCAATTCCGTGTAAAAAAAAAAAATTAAAACCCGTTTTACCATTTTATTGCATGTTCATCGTTACAACTCTACCAATTCCTTTATTATTTTATTGTAATTAACACAAGTGCTAATATTATAATATAAAGTGTGTATATTTCTTGTATTGCGATATAAATTCATGAATACGTTTGAGTATATGACGTTCTTTCAAATACCATCATGCAAAATTATTAATTAATTTTAACAGTCTTACTGCACTGTCGATAATGTGATCGCTTCACCGAAATATACCTAGATGCCATTGAAAACGTCAATGCAAATACAAATGCCTATAGTGCGTATGTTATAGCACAAATCTAAATTCATTCACTCTGACTTTGATTCGCGGCTCTATATGTTTTGGGAATTAGATTCTAGGGTTGTTTATAGACTGACTAAAATTGCTAACATTATAAATCATTATTTTTGTGATATGTTACACGGTGGTGACCAGTGAAGTACGAGTATGTGTTTCTAGGTGCTGTTATTATTTGCTAAGAAAATCTACGAGAATTTACGTTATAGTGATGGTTGGAGAATAAATTACAATATTTTAGTGCATAGGAATTAAAAAGGAGCCTCTCTGAGCTCTCTTACCAGTAACTCTATTGACAGGTAGCCAAAACGGTTTTAAAAGTACAAGAGCTGGTTTTGTTTAATTACGCCTGTATTTATAATCAAATTAATGTCACTTGTTTAACATTTTCTTAAATCACACTTAGTGTATATTATCCACGATAATTATTATTCAGCAAAGATCTGTTGTAAATTCACTCCCAATGTTAATAGACATAAATCAATGATATTTGGATTAACTTTTAACTTTATCATTTAACGATACGAGCGACTGTATCGAACGTGTGCCTTGACTGAGGCTAGGTAACTTCATAGGTTGTAGATGCAGCACTTGAAATATCTGGTGCGAAGCGAAGTGAGTCGGCGGCGTGTCCCAGAATATAATATCAAGCGGTGAAGTGGCCCGCGCGACTCTAGGCCAACGCCCGCCTTCAGTGCGCCCACACCGCCAAGTCCGCGTCGCGCCGACGACCCTCGTTATAAACGATATAGTGCAAAAATAGAAGCGGTACCTACGAGTATCGCTCCGCTCTCCGCGTAAATAAAATACCGACGGTTGCAGCACTCCTGTCTCCCGCTAGCCGCGTTTCTGGTTTATGAATGTCTGTACTATAGATATTGATCCGGAGTCGATGAGTTAAAAATACACGGTATGCTTTATTTAGCGTCGACCTTTTTATCATATACTTTATATAAAAACGGTGCAAAAGCTTTTTGAAATTACTGCTTACTTTTTAATATTCACGGGGTTAATGTTTATATTCGAAGTTTATAAATAAATCACACACAGATTTCACAGACTAAACTTATGCTGTTTGTTGTTAGTGGAGGAGCGAGCAAGCGGCTCTAGCGTCATAACAACACTGGCAGAAGTATGCGCGAGCGACGCCGGTGCCGTTGTTGTACAAACCTCGTTTTGAAGTTCTGCATTTTTAATCAGGCGCCTGTCTCGCGCGGGACATAACTCGACAACGTTGTAGATACATCTGGGTTTCTCTCTATTAGTAATTCCAGTTAACGTTAACGTGTCATTAACTGACGTGTTCGTATAAACTTGTAAATTATTAAAGGGGACTCGATCCTGACAACCTTTATTATACGGTCTACTGGAACGTACATAGGTACCTGACGCAAGTTGATAATTTTGATAAATCACATTTGAGGAAACGATGGGTTATGTGATTTAAAGGATATGTTTAATTTATCACATCGAGAAATTTAGACTTTTGATTAATTTTAAATCTTTAGTACCTTAGTTACTTACTCAAAAAAATATCAAATAATTTGAGAAAAAATCGGGTTCTTAAATTTAAATATGAAATCAACATTTTATATTCGATACAAAAATAATTAAAACATGAATTTAGCAAGGTAATTATTACCTCCACATAGTTTCGATATTTGCTTGCAAAATATAAAAAAAATACTAATTTAATATTTTTAATGCGTTTAATTACATTTTGTTATGTATCTTTATGATTTAACTTTACATATATTAGTTCACAAAGAAAACACGCTGCCGGATATATTTTCTCTATTACAACTCGTACTCAATTGATAATGTACAATGCATTCAAACATATTTCTATTAACAATTTATTTCGTAAATATTTACCTCATAAACTATTACAATACTATATACACTATTACAGTGTTGCTACATAAAAGTGACAAAATTTGTGATGTGCTTTTTTGTTTCGACTTCAATTTATCCCTTAAGTGTCACAAAAAGGACACAATAGTACAAAATACCTCTCTTCAGGGTCTAATGGATACAGCGATGAAATCATATTGGATGTCATAGAATGTCTTCATGGAAGTTTTATTGAGCTGGTAAATGTGTGCCCGAAGGCACAACCACGCCGGCACTTTTTTAGATAAGTAAAAAGAGGAAAACCATTGCGTATAAAGTTTGAGAATATCTTAGTTCATATTTTATAGAAATATATTTTCGTTCGAAATTTTAGTCCTTGAAGTATAAGTACTAATTTTAATTATCTTATTTATTATACTTATTAGACAGACGTTGGTTTTTTTACAAAATGTAAGTAAATATGTTTACGGTTTTTTATGTCAATCGGTTCAATGGTTATAAGCCAAATAACGGACACACAGATAGACCAACGTTGCCTTTTATATTTATTTATTTCAAGAAAACAAGAAAACAGCTATTAAGTTCAATTTACATTTAAGTTCTTAGTTAAATAGTAAAGAAGCTAACAATGAATTCTATAGTATGTACATATTATCATAATTTAATACAATTAACTTAAACAAAGCAAATTATTTTAACAAAACCTACTTATTTATTATAAAAATGACAATAACTATGGATATTGAACAAAAAAAAAACAAAAGTAAAGAACTGATAACTGTGACAATGTTATTGACGTAACAAAAATAAGAAAAATATGTTTGTGTGTATGTAAGGATATTTGCAGAAGTATTATCATTTATTGTATTTTCGTTTTGTTACCTTCGCCGTGATTATTGCAGGCCAGTATGAAAATAATGAATGCCAATGTATATTTATTTATATTTTTACATTAACACCAGTTTACTAATCTAATATATAATCAATATTTGAGGTTGATTAAATGTTGCATAAGCATAGTTTTTAGACATTTTTGACTGCCCCTCCTTCTTGTCAGCAATAGTAAACAATACTCTCAGCACCTCCCTCATGATAACGTAAGCATTACTATTTACGTAATCGACATTCAGTCACCGATCGCGACGATGACATATCATTAGCATGAATATGATCTTCTCGCATCAACCGCGTATACTTGCGTGTCTGCGCCCACAACCGCGTAACCGCTGTTCCCGCCGCCGGGGACCCATGGCTAATTTTGCTCCCGCACACACCCTGAGTGTTCCTCTCCGATGGCGGCCTAAGACGCGCTTCGTTAGCCAACTGGGGAAACCCCTGAGTGCTTTCAGCACTCACCCCCAAAACCACGGTGAAGCTGTAAAGGCCCTTCGGGTCAACAGGGTTAGCTAGTTAGAAAAAAGAAGATATTCAGACGCATATACCTCTCCCCCACCTCTCATTGATGCTTACCTAATACTTTTTGAAGTAAAAACTTCTTTAGCCGTGTTGAATGATTCTCGGTAGGGGAAAAACTCATAGATTTCCGTCACTTACAATGCTGTGACGTCAACCGTCAACATACTACAGTATGTTAAGCATAAGATAGCGTTTGATGTGATGGCGCTCTAAAGTATTTAAATTTCAAGTAACAAGTTATGTAATTTTAATTATTCATATCATAATTTAAATCTTAGAAAACTGTTTTTTTCCAAAGTTTCGAGTTTTCACTTCTGTCAGCAGTCCCCATAGCTGCATAGTGTTTTTCTTTCATATTATCTCCATTCGCACTTTTTAAGCCTTCCTCCAGTTTTCTATCATTCCACATTTATTTTCATTACTATTTTTTTATTGTTATGTATTACTTTTAAAATTATTGTAGACGGTATTTATACTGAATCACCTTCTGGAACTACTATCGTGGTTTAACTGAAGGGAGATGTTTAGTTCATAAAGTGCGGAACAACAGCTGGATAAAAAAATATTCTTTTTACTCTCGTCAATCTACTTTTTATCAGATTGTAATAATTCTACTGTATTTAAAAAAATTAAAAGAAAAAAAAAAAAAAAAAACTCTATTTAAAATCAAATCCGGCATGGCATATATGCATGCCATAGTAATAACCTGGCAGTGTGAATATACGCTGACTTCCGCATCGTATCAGTTTACATTTTCACATAATTTGAACGTCCCATTTGTAACAGATCAAATACTATACCATAAGAATATTCGATATATGTTGTAGAATATTTAAGTGTAAAAAGGATGACAGAGCGATTGTTTCATTTCCGTTTAATTCAGACAGCGTTCATTCAACTCGATGATGTTTTTGGAAACAAATCCCCGTGATCCCCTCGCGTGTTGTTGCATAATGTGGCACGTTCATAGACATAGAGCTACGTGGCCATTACCAATTTAAATAAAAAACCTTTCCAGCGACGCGAAGTATGACGCTCAATTTATAAAACCTAATTATAAAAAGTATAGAACTTTTATTAAAATAGGATTTCGTTTTTTTTAGAACAAAATATGGTAGTAATTTTTTTTTTTCTAAAAAAATATCAAAATAAATTGTATGTCATAAAAGGAGTTTGTTTTTTAGCTGTAAGATGATGCAAAATAGGAAAATATATGCAATCAAGCTATAGTTGGGTTTCATTTTCATTCAAGTACTAGCTGTGTGCCCTCGGCTCCGTCCGGGTTTCATGTTTTCTTCACTGTTTTAAAATAAATATTGGAAAGTAACGTTTTGATGGTGCTGTCCATTGAATAGTATTTTTACCATTTTATGAGTATTAATTATTTGCACGGAACCCTATTTACCTAAAAAAAATTGGTACTAACAGAAAGCAAAGACATTTCTGACAAACTCAAATACCTGCCAGTAAAACTATGCATTGAATCAGATTTTCTTTACAAAATACAAAAATCTTTATTACTTTTACAATTTAACACACAAATATATGTCTATAGATCCCCGCACTAGGAAATAATTCCTATATCACAGGAGATCATTCAAATTCCAAGTAACAGTAATTGATTACAATTATCGAAGTTTTGATTATTTTACGCAGAACCCTAATAATTTTTGAAAGATAACAGTAGGCTAAATTTCGCGGCGTTACTTCGGCTATTTGCCAAAAAAAGTCTCGTGAAAATCGTTCTAGTGATTATGGAGATTAGCCAGAATAAATAGACAGAAAGACAGACGGACAAAAATTTTAAAAATTGTGTTTTTTGTATAGGTATGTTTTGATCTTGCATAATTCATGTGTATTTAGTAAAAACTTTCTTTTGATGTTACAAACGGACACTTCAATTTTATTTATTAGTATAGATTGTTTCGTCTCTTTGTTTTTATAACAACAATTTGATGTCTATAAAAGCAAGGAGATGTGACAATGTCGTCTGTCTATACGTCCGAAGCCAAAGTTCTCCATCATACCTGCGTCACTTGAAAATTGAAAAACTTTCGCAATGCCTTTCTTATGGAAATAGTTCGCGTTTACGTTTGAGTGAGTTGTCATTGTACGGATTCACAGTTTCTTTGCAATTATATTTGTAATGGATTCAGAAACAACTGGAATAAATTATATTAAAATTCAAATGAAAATGAACGAAGAATAAATTAACTAAATCAATAATAAGGTAAATTTTGTAGCGCTAAGATTTTTTTATGAAACTATAAAATGTATATTTTTAGAATAATGTTATTCATCAATAGTTAACCAATAAATATTCATTATTTATTATGAGTTTCTTAGCAGGACCCGATAAAATTATTATATCAATACTATAAGTAGTATTATAAATACCTATCCCTATAATTTAAACAGGTTGTGATAAATTAGTTCTAGACATTTTTCTAAGATTTTATCATAACTGATTTGTTTTCGTATTATCAATAAAATATTTTTTAAACAATTAGTTCTTTCAAATTTTTATAAATAATTATGGTCGATATTCTATCATTGGGAGAGTATATTGCTTTTCATTACATTTCATACTTATATTGATCTAGCTATGGGCCCGCGGCTGCGCTCGCGTTTCGTATATTCTTTAAATTTTTATGAGTTCTTTTTTTTTTACGCGGTACCCTAATTATTTTCGAAAATTAAAAGTAGGTACCCTAAGTTACCAGGAGTAACTTCAGCTATCTACTAAAAAAGTCCCGTCAAAATCGGTGCAGCCGTTTCGGAGATAACCCGATACAAACAGACAGATAGACAAACAAAAATATTGAAAATTGTGTTTTGGTGGTAGTTATCGTCGTATATACATTCATATGAGATATGTAAAATTAATTGATTTAGTAACAAAAATATGATAGTGCAAACACACTTCAATTTTATTTATTGGTAAATATATTTCATTTGATATCATATGATATGATATTTGATATCATCACGATATGATATGATATTTGTTATATTTTTTCTTAATGTACATTTTCCGCTTATGCATTTATTTAAAATTATTAAAACAGACTGACAGACAGACAGGTTTAAATAAAATTTGCCTTAGAAATCCTACAAGTTAAACAGCTACCCTGAGTAACATCATGCTTTATGCCTTCGTTTACGCTCACTGAAGTGAACGATGAATATGATTGTAGCTTTTAGGTGAGGTATTAATATCTTACGTAATAATAAATCTTAAATAGGGAAATAAGTCTGTTTTATCGCATTGTATACATTGTTCATTCTGTTGAGTTGCAACTCATCTGTTATTGGTACTTATATGAAGAGATCTAACATAGTAACAACGTCGTACAATATGTGGCGTGAGATTTCTTTTAACAGATGTGTGTATTTCGCACAGTTTAACAGCGGTAACTGTTGTGGAATATAGGAATATGTTTATAGTCGAGTAAACTAATAATTATAATGGAAAAAATATCCTTATGAGGATATGCGGTCGACGAAAAATTTGAAAAGTAGGTATTTCAGAAACCTATTGCTATCGCGTTGGGCCCCAAAGAAAGAGTTATAAAACACGATAGGGACAATTGCAGCTCTGGCTGATTTTATTTATGGAAAATAGACGAAAACATCACTTCGTAGTACCCTGTTCCCTCCTTCAAATCTTAACCGATTTTTAATTTACTTTCAGTTATAGAATAAGAAAGACTTTTTTTTTTTGCTTTTATTTATCAAATTTGTTTGACGAACGTATGAAAATGACGTTATAAATCGATTTTATTTTTATTTTCAAAGGCTCCCGAGTTCGTCTATAACTAATTTATGGAAAAAATCAAAACGTACGAGCATGGCGGTGGTGGGTATTTTATTTAGTGTAAACATATTTACCGTTAGAGGAAACAGGGAAACGTTTGTATGGAATAAACGCTGCTTGCATATCCTTTTAATAATAATAGAACGTGAAGTTTTCATGCAACATCACAAGCACATGTGAACTAAGTCACAGGCATTAAAAGAATGTAATATTATGTAGAAAAAACTGTAAATAGTCAATTGAGTCAGCAATTCAATCAGTTTGAAGTATTTTATGTTCCCGGTATCAAAAACTATAGCATAGATATTTAAAGGATAGCAAAATGCAAACATTCGCGATTGCTCGTGTAAATCCGCATGAAATATTGATACAGTTTCGTGTAAACGTGTAACAAATGCGGTAATTTAAGGCACCTGGTAGCGCGTGGTTCGCAACTCCCACTCGCGCACCGCTTGCTCTACTATGCAAAATTTTTTAACTGTTCAACTTATGTTCATCAGATATTTTAATGTTCAATTTGTTTTCGATATATTGATTTGTAAATTTATATTTATTTAAACAATATGTCGAGTGTACGCGTTTATGTATTTCTTGTGACAATAGAACAGTTGCGATGCTTTCAAATGAAAATGTCTAGTTTGCAAAATCATCGTGAGCTTTTTATCTTTTTATCGAAAGTGTACTAACAAGTCGCAAGCATAGTTTTTAAGATCTTTTATAAAATTAATGAAGAGCATTGACATATGCCGTTATTATTAAATAAGTTCCCGGGCGCACTCAGAATTTAGCTACATTCAAGTAAACATTTTTAAATATATCATTGTTAAAATCATAGTTAATAATAATTAAAATAGAAATGTTATATCGTAGTCACTGCGAATTTTGGTTTAAGTGCCAAGAAAAAAAATTAAATTGTAATATTTTTATTAATATTTAGCGTTAACTAGCATTGTAAAATAAGGTTTTAAAAATATTTGCACCATAATTTTAGAAAAAAAGCAGTTAAGAAAATAAACGTATTTGGAAAATTCAAATTGCAACATTAAATAAATTCGAATTTATTAAATATTTGGAAGAAATCTTTAAGAGTTCATTTGGTGTATTTTCTTATCGTTTTATTGTTGTTTAAAAATATGCTCCTTATCTGATAATGCGGATCTATATATATATATATATCGAATAACTTACATTTGTTCTCTCTTGTATTTACACGACATTTGTTCAGGTTCTATTCACACGTGTTGGTTTAGGACTGATATTATTGAATGAAGTGTCTGACGATCTTTACGTTATATTTTTAGTATATTGACAGTTTAATTTTATTATTAAAGATTTTTTCTTGTAAAGCAGAAGAATGCTCGAAAATTTGAAATTAATTTTGTATTCCGAAATTATTTTTTTCGAGTAGTAAAGAATTGATATGTTTTTTTAATCAGTATTAAATGTTATATCTATAATTGTATATGAACATTGATTATGATTTTTTTTATTAAAAAAATACATTTGTAGAATTGTTAAAAATATTAAGAAAGTATTTTTAAAATCTTATTTCAATGAAAAAAATCCAATGAAGGCAAAACAAATTATTTTAATAAAGTAAATAAATTAAAACCTATTAACCCCTTGAGCACCTTCCCGGCGTTTACGCCAGCATTCCATTGTTTTCCTATTATTGTCTTTCTATTGTTTCATTTTTATGGGTACTCGACATATTAAGGACCTCTCAAGTGAATCATTAGTGATTAGATTATACTATATTCCGTGAGATTCTATTTATTTGGAAATCATATACCGAGTGAAATGTATAAATAAAATTCACGAAAATGGGTAGTGTAGTACAAGAGAGTCCACTTGCAATCATCTAATGAATGCTTCCGGCCAGATAAGCTTCGATTAAATGGTCTCTTTATTGCTAAAGGAAAGGCGCGCTCCCTTTATGTGCACATTGAGATATCTATTATGGGTGCGGTGATACCACCGACATGATTGGTCTAAAAATAAGAGTTATGTTTCAAAGACTCATAACATCGTAGTTTATTAACTAATACATACATCTATTAACATAATTCAATATAAATTACATAGCATTAACAGGTATTTCAGGATAGAAGTTTAGCTTACGTTATATATATCTTAAGTTACATCCCGAAGTTTTCCTTCATTTAAATAAGGGCCATTATGGATTTCGAGAGATCATGTTTATCCGATTCGCTACCACTGTTGCCGTTAATACTCTGATCTCTTTTTCTAGTAATACGTTTCTACTTACTTTTTCTAGTAGTTTACGTTTTCTTTTTTGTTATTTTTTAACGAAACAATATCTATATTTATATAGATATATATAGATTGCTCAATATATTTTTCTCTTCTATTTATTAGACGACTTTTTGAACTTTACATTCTTTAGTAGTTGAACTTTAATGTTACAAAAATTAGAAATAATTCTTTTTCTAAATTTGTTTAGGTCCGATTTTTTTGTAGTTTCATTATAAATAATGCACCTAGCTGATTTTACTTTGCTAATTTAAGGTTACCATATTATTAACCCCTTGAACACTTACCTGGCGTTTACGCCAGCTTTCCATTGTTTTCCTATTGTCTTATTTTTATGGGTACTCGACACTCTTATAATGGATATCCGCAAAGTAACGCCTTCATCAATCGATTTTCATTATTTTCCACGTTTTTGTTAACTGTTTATTATCATATGATAACATTTCATTTATTTTACATTTTCCTTAATATACTTTTCTCTTGAGTTTATTTAGAATTACTCCAAAAGAATAAGTGATTTCTAAAATAAGTAGCGTCTATAATATTTTTATTTGGAAATTAGATTTATATGATATTAATAGATGAAAATTAAAAGCGTTAAAAGCCTGTTATAATTACAAACTATCAGTAGCAATATCTTCAACGATTTCCGTAACAAACAAAGTAGACCAGCCGGCTGTTAGATCTAAGATAAGATAGTATTTGTAGATGTATGTATGTAGGTAACACTCCGCAATTTATCGCTTGCATATCCTTTCAGCGGGTAGATAATGACCGCAGTAAAACGTTTAAGCAAGGAATAACTGCTAGAAGCCGTTATTACGATATTATGAATGGCTTCCCCAACCGCGGCGGGTTTGGTATCGTCTACCAAGGGTTAGTAGGCTTTAAATATCGCTATGTATATCATTATATAGGTAAATTTCATATAATTTTATTTTCATCAATAATCACCAGATGTATTCTTAAATATAAGCTGCAATCATGTGTTACTCTTGTACTCTGATAATCTTATTTCTTGAATTCAAATTCAAACATACTTTATACAATTTAGGCCCTGATAAGACGTTTATGAAAGTCAAAACACTATCATCGGTTCGGAAAACAGTCCAGTCACCGAGAAGAACCGCCAAGAAACTCGATCTGATATTTTTTCCTGTGTTTTTTTATAGAACTTTACAACTTAGAGTTACAAGCTTTATTAGTACATCCAGGCATCACCATCGTTCACATAATAATTCACCATATAATAAACTTAGCAAATTAAAACTTGCTTGTGTGAGTTGTGTGATAAACTACAACACTTAGATAGTATTCACGAAAAAATAAAAAAAAAAAGAGAAACCTGCAAAATCAGTTTCAGAATGATACCTATAGATCGTTAGAAAGATTTATGAAACGAAAATCAATGTATTTTTACTTTTAACGTCCTCATTAACCCGTGACATGAGTATAGTATTATAAATGACTAACCCATTTATATGACGTATCATGACTTATGTATTCAACTTCCTCCGTTTTCAGCGTCTCGCTCGAAGGGAGCATGGCTTTGCTCCGGGCGGTGGGAGTAATTAGCAGCGTTTTCCTTCCGTTCGCCCTAACAGTTGCTTCGCGGAACCTTTGGGTAACAACATACACGCTGCATACGATACTTTTTGTCTTTATTTCAGAGTTACTATAATCCTTTCTATAAGACGTTTATATTTATCCATGATAATATTACTTTATTTTGTCATATATTACTTACATTATTAAAGTTAAGTTGCAATAAGATATTATCAATTATAAAAATCAAACATATTATATATACTATTTATAATAAATTATAGCTACGTTGTAGCTACATATGTAATTCCAGAATGAAAAATAGAACATATTTTTATTATCGCTCATCAACTATAAAGAATAACAAAGAAATTCTAATCAGTCCCTTTTTCATATAAAGTGCTCACATGAGAGTTTCCATTTATATTGAAAGCAAAGACCTTTTTACGTCGTTAGACGAGAGAATTCATCTAATTTTTGAGAACACTTTCTTGTTCATATTCAAATTGTCATCGTATTTTAAATTCCTCATAATCCGTCCAATTCTGAATCGTTGAGCGGTCGCCGGGTCGCTGTAATCAAGCCGGCTACAGTTGGATTTCATCTTCTCTACCAGACGAGCGAGCGAATGTAACGATTTATTTCTGAAAGATGATAAAAACTTATTTACAAAAAAAAACTTAATCTAAGAACAACTTGAACTAAACAAATTCAAATACTCTACGTTTAAAAAGATTTCTTTGATACGGTCTTTAATAACAGCTTTAGCACTATATTAAATCTAGTGAAACTCGACATGGTGTATGAATGTGTTGCGCACTTAAAAAAAAACTCATTACAGGCACCAACCGGGGTGCGGACGAGTGCCGTCTTTGAAGGCCCACGCCGCTACTGCGGCATTATTATTCCAGATTATACCAGCTTCCATACAAATGAAATCTCGCTTAAACCCACTGTAATTTCGGAACGAGAAAATAGGGCTCAAAAGTTGTTTTACTGCACTCGCATTTTTAACGAAAGTCTTTGAACGTGCACGTAGGGCCAGTTGTCGTATGCAAATGTTTGTAATAGAAAAAATATTTTACTATACGGGAAATTACTATTGCCAAAATTTGACAGCCACTCTAGACTTTATGTGTAAACTTATTGTTCTTTATCTTTGCATATGTGTATATTTACACGGAATAGGCTCAGTGCTTTGACAACAATCTAATCTTATGTTAAGTGAAGATGTGGTCCAGTATGGTAAGCACACTAAGCCTAGAGGTACTGGTTCTCAAGTGATGATGCCTATGATCTATTGGTATTTGGTGACATGTTTCAAACTTGAGGGTGGTAGCTACCCAGGCAGGCGTCATTAGATAATGTCCCACTACCATGCAAATGTATATAATATACATAAAATACAGCTCTTTGGAATTCGTTTTTTATCATGATAAAGTCTTAGAAATTGATGATGTAGATAAGAATGAATTTGAAATAAGTTATTTGAATAATGTTATCGAATATACGATATCAAATATACCAGTTTAACAGAAATAATTGAAACTGTTCACGTAACTTAGTTCGGTCAATGTGAAGTGGAGCCTAAGTAAGCAAAGTCCACTCTGAATAACCATTACATATTTAGTTACTGTGTCTCGGGAGACTGCGTTTGCGGTTTTTGCCATTAGCGCAATTGAACATTCGACCTCCGTGAATCCGATATTCGATGCTAATATTTTTCTTGGCTTTTATCAATGGAATTAATTGAATTTCGTAGTCTACACATTACGTGAAATATATTGCCTGTTCGCGCGAGTAGGTTAAGGTGAAATATCGATGCTTTGTCGGCTGCGGTTCCGACTCGTTTAGATGCAGATGAGCTAACTATTTGTTTTGCCTGCTGATAGCTGAGGCTTGATTAAAAACGTGAAACATTTAGCGAGGTTAGTCTCTAAGCTCATATATTACATTCTTTGGTTTTAAAAGCTGAAGGAAGACCTTGCAAACAACTTCAAATATAAACTTGAGTGTATAATTATTAGACTGTTTAATAAATTTATATTTTTTGAATACAAAAATACTTTAATAATTTTGATATCGGAATTATATGGTAGCAGTATTGTTATTGTACAAAACTTTTAGGAATATTTGTATTCAAAACTGCATAATTTAATTAATAACTAAAACGTTATTCGTTCGCAATTAAATTAAAACACGAAACGAGACGATTATAGCGCAGTGGATAATGCGGCGAGATTCCGTGGCAATGAACGCGGTTTCGAGCCCACCTATCCAGCTTTAAATTTAGCCTGAGCTTTCGGTGAAGGAAAACATCGTGAGGAAACCATAGCTTGGTGGTAGAGCATTTTAAAATAAGTCACGCCAGGATAGCTACCACTTTCAAGTTTGAAAATCTGCTGCCAAATATCTATAGGTGTGTGTTCCGGTAACATCACTTGAGATCCAGTAGCTTTAATCTTAGTGTGTTTAGTGTTTTCCGTCCTGGACCACGTCGTCACTCAACATCAGGTGAGTTTCTGCTCAAAGCACTGAGCTTATTCCGTGTAAAAAAAGATGTATAAAAGTGGACGGATAGGTTCAAATCTATGTTCATGTTCTTAAATTTCTTTTATTGCCTTGATTCTTTTTAGCCAATCTCATAGGCTAACACGGGGCCAGCGTTCACTCAGTGATTAGGACAGATAAATGACGGACATTACTTGTAATGAATGTTTAGGTGGTCGTAATCGCATCGCGCAAAGTGTCGGCGCCATTACTTCACAGCTGCTGTTGCGGAGATATTGCCTAAAGCACCATTTACCGTTTTGGCGTGGATTTATTCTTCCATATGTACGAGGGACAGTTTTACAGGTTCAGATAAAAATTTAGTTGTTTTATATGTATGAGTTTTATTGGAGGGTCTCGGATACCGTGATTCTTTTGTTTCAAATAGGAAGCGTCACGTTAACAGGCAATAAACTATGTATGGCCTATAACGAACACTCCCACGTTTAACTTGACATTTCTGTTAAATTATTTTGGTAAAATTGAATTGAGAAAGTAATAAAATATAAGTTTAGCATATTTAAAATAAATTATAATAGTTACACATGTAATATTGTTTTAATCCAGTAAATGGGATAACATATTTCTTTATTTGTATAACTAACATTATTTTCAGATCAAATCCAGGATATATCGTAATATATATTTAGCAAACCGGGGCATTAAAATCCGTGGCGAGTAAACTGCTACTGCGGTAAAGTTTGTTCATAAACGTGTCTAAAAACTTATTTAAAATTTAGAAGTTCAAATATTTGGTTGTTCATAAACTCATAGATATTATTTAAATTTAACCCTCGCTATAATTGGCAGATGCATACGACGAGGGTGAAAGCAGTTAGTATTCGGCAGGTGTGACGATCAGGAGGAGTCACAATTTCCTGCACTTAACAGCACAGGAAGCAATTTGATGACTCATCAAACGACGGACACCGATTGACGGCGCGACGCCTTCACTCAATTATTACTTGTTATTTGTTAATAATGGACTAATATTACATAACATACAGTACTAAGCAGTTTTCAGCATACACGCGCTTTACAATTTCTTATAGTTTAAGTATTCCTAACATACATATATTTTTAAAGTTGTAAATCCTAATTAAATGTAAGATGTTAACATACATGTTTTTATCATAAACCCTATTATAATGTATCTACAATATAACTATCTGGAATACAAATTTAATTTTATTGTGATTTTAATCGATGGAAGTTTAAAACTACTACAGTTTTTTTAGGATTTAGTAAGGTATAAAGTAATATATTTTATATTGTTAAATCATTAGCATTTAATAATAATCATAAATAAAAATAATAATGAGTTACAGTGCATTCTACCAATATAAATTTCTAATATATTTATAACTAGCTGTGACCGCGGCCTCACCCGCTTGGCATTCAGACAATTTGCCACCTATGTTCTTTCCCTGGATGCAATATATGTAATTACCAAAATTAATCGTAATCTGCTCAGTGGTTTTTGGGTGATCAGCGAACAAATTAATAAAAAGACAGACAAAAAAATTAAAACTATCGAAATGTGTTCTGTAGTCGATTCTAAAGCCCCGCATAGTATTTTTTTTAAATACCTTCAATGTACAGATTTTGTCTCGTTAGCCTTTTATTATAAGTATAGATAATCGTTTGAAATAAAAATAAATCGAACTCTTAAGGTGTGTTCATATAGGTACTTACTGTTACTATGGACCATATTTGTATAGCATATGATATAGACATAATATTTAATAATCACGTTGATTTATCTTTAGTTGTGTATTACGAAGTTAAAAACAGTGATAATAAAATTACAATTTTTTATTAATATAAAACGGTAAAGTTTAGTCCAACTCAGTTCTTTTCTGTAACTAGTTGGAAACGAAAGTGTACAAATCGTTGGATGATTCCCGGTTGAGAGACGACGCGGCGGCGGGCTCGTCATCAAAGTTCGGGAATTGTGGCCATCTGCCGCGCGCCGCGACGCTCCCAGATTACCATGGAGAGCTTCGTTTAATCGTTTTATTAATACGCCGACAAATCGTTTAACCGCTACTTGCTTCCCACTGCTCATTCATAATTTTTCCCCTTCGTGATATATTCGTCTTTGAAACTTTTTCTAAAGGTTTTTGACTTTTTTCATTCCTTTTCGAGAACTGTGTTATGAATTAAAAGCACTTGAGAGGAATGTCAAAAAATTATATATCTGTTTCGCCGTTATTTTTCTGGCCTTTGTATGATGTATTTTTCTGGCCTTTGTTGTATGATGTTAAAGTATTATTAACAGCTGCTACGGCTTTTCTTGTATTCACTATTTATTTATAGAGGGTTACACATTAGTGTATGGCACCTTTAAATTGTGTTTTCAAAAGCGTTTAATATTCCCGATAAGTACTTTATAGGTAGTAGGTCTTTAGGTAGTTTGTGACTGCACTCGGCTAACCACGACCAACAGCTTGTTTTTAGACACCGTAAATAATGAGTATTTAAAGCTTCAGTTTATTTATCGATACTACGTGTACGATTTATTTATGAAACATAATTTACCTGGAGATAGCATCGTGGAAGTTATAATAAAGTAATATTGATTAATAATTTAAAAATATTAATATTAATATAAATAAAAATTAATATTAGTTCTAAAATAAGCCTTGTCGATCCGAGTTACGAAATTATACTTAAAATAATTTTGTACATTTTAAAAACTAGGCAGCCATAGGGACTGCCGACAGAAGTGAGAATTTGAAACTTTGGATAAATGGTTGATTAATGTTTGAATTTCTTAATTTGTTACTTTATTTATTTATATATTAACATAACTTAACATTTAACATTTGTATGGTTTGTAAAAAATTGGCGCTCTGACAATAATTATGAACATGATCATATATTTTTTCATAATTAAAATAGGCTGCGTAAGTATATGATTTCATGGTCATTTTATTATTTATCTGCGCGTCACCTTATACTTGACATAATGTATCATGTTGACTGCTGACGTCATAGCTTTACCAAGCGAATCTATAAATTTTTCCCTACCGAGAATCGCTCAACGCCACCAAACAAGTTTTCACATCAAAAAGATCTTCTTCTTCTTGGTGAAGCAGTCAAAGATTTTTTTAAATACACGATATAGGTAAGCTCAGTGCTTTGACCACAATCTCACCTGACGTTAAGTGACGATGTGGTCCAGGATAGTAAACATACTAAGCTTAGAAGTACTGGTTCACAAATGATGATGCCGGAACACACCTATTGGTATTTGGCAACATTTTTTCAAACTTGAGAGTGGTAGCTACCCAGACGGTCATCATTAGATAATGCCCTACCAGTACGCTACGGTTTCTTCACGATGTTTTCCTTCACCGAAAACTCACATCGCGCTATCTCTACAGTAAGTAAAAACAAGAGTATAGAATTCCTAATAGAAGCCCATATACCTTACGTATAGTGTGAAAGTGTGTTTGTGTGTCTGTATCTAGCGCGAGATGCTAGTGGCTGCATTGTCACTGTATCGCACTGGTAACGGCTATAAGATCAGAGATAAAACACTTATGTTTAATGATGAAGCATATTATGTAAAGTGACGATTTGGTCCAGGATAGTTAGCACACTAAGAGGTAATGATCCTCAAGTAATGCTGCCAGAAGATACCTATTGATACTTGTCGACAGAATCTCAAACTAGAGTGAGGTAACAATTCAGACGGGCATTATTAGAAAATGCCACACCAATATGTTAGTGTTATAAAATTAGTATAATTTTTCTGTTGTATTAGTTAAAAAGTCACATTTTGCGTATATATGAGAGAGAGATAGGTGTAAGTTTATATTAAAAAATCGTAGTTATTAGAAACAGATATAACTGAATGGCGCGAATGGGAATGTCGACGTTGCGATATGTGAAATTGACACCCATGTCCAGCTCCATTGGCTCTGATTGGATTAGGTTCGAAGCGCTGTCGATGCACTGCTGCCAGTTCAAGCGTAAAATTTTACGTGACCACTTACGAAATGTCGATTTTCATGACGCAATCGCGTACTTGAACTCTGATCTTAGAGACGTCATATGTAAATATGAGAGAGGTCTCAGTATCTGTCAATATATTTTCTCGTATAAATATTTTATGTATTTTTCACAAGCTTTGAAATAAAGACCGGTTTTATTTAACATTCAATAACAATGTTGACACGCATACCTTATACCATAATAAGAACAATTTACCTGGAGTAACTTAAGCTATCTACCAAAAAAGTCCTGTCAAAAACCCGTCCAGCTGTTCCGGAGATCACCCGGAACAAACAGAGCGACATATAGACAAAAATTTTAATAATTATATTTTTGGTATAGATATCATATATACATTTCATACCTATTTAGTAAAAAAAAAATTTGACATTACAAACAGATACTCCAATTTTATTTATTAGTATAGATACTGTTTATTTTATTGCTATTAATTAGTACTTGTGATTGAAATTGAAATTTAAGGGAATAAATTACCAGTTTTTAAACGATTTATTGTTTTTATTTTACTAAAGCTGGCCAATAGATACTAGATAAAACAAACAAGATAATAGGTCGACAAACAAAAGAGAAAAAGGTGCTGAGCTATTATGTCTTTACCTGTTTGTATAATGGTATAAATAAAGGTTATATCAATTAAAACTTACTTTAAAAATATGAGGACGAGTAAAGACGAAGAAATTGAACCATTACGGCAACTTTGATCCTCTTACGTAGATAGTTCTCTTATAGAAATATTCTGTTACTAGACAATTGAAACAAGTTCTTAAAGTATCATTTCAGTCTATATTAAATAAAATAGGAAACGTGAAGACTTTTAAGAACTTAAATAGGATTAGTGTAAAAATTTCTGAATAAATATACTACTTACGTATTATATTTTATAGAATTCAGGTATATGTAAAATAAAGATATTTTAGCAAATTCTGCTACAGTTAATAAATATTGTCTTACGTTAAGAACATATACGAAATTAAATTTATCAATAAATTGCAAACAAAAATCACTCGAAAAATCTATTGAGACTTTCGCTACCTTGAGTCTCTTCTATAGAAAGCGGCCAAGAAGTAAGGCGAAATATCAAAACAGGTGGCGAGAAATCTCAAACATTATTTTCAACAGTAGGATGTCCGTTAAACCAAAAGAGTCATGTTTAAAAAATAAATGTTTTTCTTTGAATCATGCTCAAAAGTTTCGTTTCGATGCCAAAAAAGGCTTCTGAAAATATGAACCCTTAATAATAAGACACACACTTTTCGATTTCCCATAAGAATTTCAGTACAAAAATTTCAGCTATTTTTGAGCGAATAAATATTTGAAAAATATTTCTGATATTTGAAAATTATAACAATCTTTGAGGGCAAAAGATAATAGTATTATTTTTTTTAACTCTGAGACCTTAGAAATAAACTTTCAGTTTGTTTTAAAACCTTTAAACGTATAAATTTAAGAGTATTATATAGAAAACGGCTAAAGTGGAATAACTTTTGACCGAGTTGATTTATCGAAAAATTACATCAGACCTTTTTGTAGTGTTCTATTATCTACAAAACTGTAATATTTGATGGACAGGACATGGAGAATGCAGTGCAATTTATCGTTCATTAGTTAAAAAATTCAGATTTTTTTTCTTCTAATGTTATTCCTTTGGGGAATCGAAAAGTGTGATGCGAACAACCTTAATTAACCTTAATATTAAGGACTTATGTTTTGGCCTATCAGAAACCTATTTTGCATCTAATCGTGCATCTAATTTTGCAACTATTTGTGTCATTATAACACCTGTCTTATAAACCATTGTATGAATGGAGGGAAATAGTAAATGTTTTACAAATAATTATTTTCATCTTATTGTTATTACATCGAATATTTTTACATATGCAATATATCTATTTTTTAACATTTCCTTACTCCTTGACATTCTTATTAAACTTAGTTGCAGCAAGTATGCAGAGATTGCGAGTTACCTGAAAGAACAAACGTTTTCCCTTTGAGCCCGGCCATCTAAATCTCGTAAGAACGCCGTAACATCCACATCTCATTACACATTACTTTGAAGAATTATGACTTGGCAAAGTCCTTTATTGGAAATACCTCCACGAGCCTGAAATATTGCTATGTCGTGAAGAGCTCAAATTTCTAATTAGAAATTCTTTGGAAACTTATTAAGTTTTTAAATGTTGCAACAGTCCTAATTAAAATACCACCTTGTCAGTTGCTTCAATGCCGAATTTAAGGGTCGATACCCGTTTGATATTAATTAAAATTATTTCTGTGATCATTACTTAGAAGGTGAGACTGTCAATGTAGACTTTTCTGTAATAAATAGGTGGCTCTATACGAGAACAAAATTAATATGTACATAACAGAATATTTATTATAATTAAGAAGATAAACTCTGATTCAAGTCAATTATGCTAAAGGAACAAAAGTACTGAAACATAAATTTAAAATGCAAATTTGTTTTAATTCTTTCAAAGTTTTTATCGATACCGGGCCATATAAAGTACCAAAAGAATTTAAAAAAGTATGTTTGCTCCTGTTGAATTCCCAAGACACAAAATACTCGCGGAGCATATTGGTTATGCCATAAAGTACACGAATTCATAGAATAACAATCGGTGGGCTTCTATTTGTTCTGGAGGCCAATGTTTGGATCCCTCGTTCATTTTTATGAGTTATGGTAAGGCCGGCACTCCGGTGTTTACCGGTTTCGTCTAATTGTTTACTTTTAGGTTATAGACGTCGTATCGACTAAAATAGAAATAATTTTCCTATTACAGTAGCATTTCTATAAGTATACTTCTCTCGATAATTAGAATGTTAATTCCAAAATAAAAAATATTATATTTAAATGTTTCATAAATAGTTGCAAATAATGAAGTTTTGATGAAATCTATATTCGTAGTGAGTGTAAAATAACTTCAAAAATTAACTACATTTACCATAAAGTAACAAAGTCGTTGCGGTCACAATAACAAAGTCATTACGGTCACTAGAGTTTGGAAAATCAGTACAAAGTATGGCAACCATGAGTGTCGTTTTCACGGAGTGTGACGAAAGGTGCGGGTAGCAGAGGGGGGAATTCGTGAAGTGATGTGCGTTGTGTGCCGGTACGCATACCATATTGACAGTTTCGATAATATTAAAGAAATAACTTCAACAAAAAAATATTTTATAATTTTATTGTATTACATTTATCATAAATAAATTTTAATGTTAATAATATTTTAATTAAAAGTTGACGTTTTTTAATATCCTTTAAACAAAATAATTTTATTGTTGAAGTGTATATACTCGATACTTTCGATTTTAAAGTGATATCTTCTTATGTGCACATAACACGCAGGTACATAGGTCCTGTAAGGAACCTTTTTTATATGATTTATAATAAAAAATGTAGGGTCAGCTAGGACACAACTCACGAGAGAGTTTTGAAAACTCAGGTGACGGCCAAGCCGAGGTACCACTTTGGTAGCCCTTGAGCTAGTCACCTTTTTGCGGCTGAGTGCCTTCAGCACGCGCCCCCAAAGTTCGGTGAAGCTGTAAAGGCCATTCCGGGCAACAGCATTAGCTAGGTCAAAAAAAAAATATGTTATAAATATATTAAAATATATTTTATATTCAATAAAATATTTTTTAAATTAATAACCTTTACTTACATTATCATATTAATATACATAAAATTTAAGTAATAAACTAAGCTTTTCTTAAGTCACACAATTTCAATATTAAATAGTTCAACTTCGATTAGTTTAAGTTATCAATTCAGTCGGGCTTCTCGAGACGCACACTTTTTTTAACAATGTACTACTGTCTGACATTTCAATATATTTCTATATTAATAAGATAATATAAATGGTTATCCAAAGCATTTTGATAGAATTGGTGGACATGTAAAGATATAAAAACATCAACACCTACGAAGTAAATCATTATTGCAATAATACATTTATTTTTTCGAAAAAACTTATAACTCGATAAATCGTACAACCAAGCGTAGGCACAACACTACAGCGTCTAGTTTAAACAAAAGTGTCATGGCGACGCGTCATGCACCTATTATTTTTGTAACATAAAAATAAAAATAATTCAATACTTACACATTAAAGCATATGGTTATTATAATTTTTTATTGCACAACTGGCCATTGTTTTTAAGTAAATGATTATTTTATCAGAAATAGTAAATCGTCGAAACGAGTGAACCGTCTAAAGGCCTCCAGAAAGATATACATGCAAACTTCATGTATGAGTGGTATGCTAGTCTTATTTATTTATATAGTGCTTGGCCGGTATGCTAGTCTTATTGATAAATTTCTAATTGTATAATATTTATTGACTAGCTGTGTGCCCGCGGCTCCGCCCTTGTTTTATTTATTCGTCACTGCGTAATATAGTTTTAAAATAAACATTGAAAAATAAAGTTTTGATGGAACTGTCCAATCAATCGTATTATGAGTTACGCGGAGTAATTTAAGCGTGAATTTAAGTGAAGCGATGATGGCGCATTGGATAGGGCGGCCGGATTCCGCGTCAATGAACGCAGGTTCAAATCCACCTATACAACTCTAAAATCAGCCTGAGCTTTCAGTGAATGAAAACATCGTGAGGAAACCATAGCACGGTGGTAGGGCATTCTATAACAATGCCCGCTTGGGTAGCTACCTCCCTGAAGTTTGAAAACCTGTCACCAAATACCAATAGTTGTGTTCCGGCAGCATCACTTGAGAAAGAGTACCTAGCATTAGTGTGTTTACCACCCTGGACCATATCGTCACTTAACATCAGGTGCGATTGTGGTCAAAGCACTGATCCTATACCGTATAAACAAAAAAAAAAAGCTAACCGACAAAAAAGTTCCATCAAAATCAGTCCTGCCTTTCCAGAGATTAGCTGGAACAAACAGACAGACAAACATTTTAAAAATTGTTTTTTACTTTTTGATATAGGTTCCGTATATACACTCATATGTATTTAGCGATAAGTTGTTATTTTGATATTAAAAACAGACACTCCTATAGATAGATTACAAGTACAAGTTCAACGTCCCAAAATGTTTTTTTCCCATAATATTTATGTGAACAGTTAGAAGTAGAATTCGAACAGAGTCTGGAGCGATAGGTCCGTCGCAGCGCGTCGTTACCAGAGCATTAGACGTCGCGGCAAACAATTACATTACCCCTGCATGCATAGTTTGGCACGGGACCAATGTTGACTACCACTCGATGTACATACATGACTATTTTCTGTTGTAACTGTGCCCTCCTGAATTTAATTTTATCACTTTCCATAAAGTATAAGTTCTATATTATGTGTATAGAAATGAGATACATTTATTTTCACAATATTTTTTTAGACCCGTTCATGTTAAAGATAGAATATGTCCTTTCGTGTTTACGAGCGAAGTATGTGTGAATGTTTAAATCATCATGTTTCTTTCTTCCGTTATTTATATGTAAATGTAGTTTTTTTGTAGTAAAACTCATTATAGAAATAATTTTTATTTGTTTACTTTCATTGTAAACTAGCTTACCCGGTGAAGTTCGTACCGTCTTAGAATTAATAAATCCTAATAAAAAATGTATGAGATGTTTGAAATGTATGATTAATTTGTGATTTTCATTCTGCTGTATGAAAAGGATACCAGTAAAACAAATCAATCATATAAATCGCTCCGGCAGTTTTTAATTTATTAATGGTGACTACACCTGTCTGTTACTAAGCAGACCCGACTTTGTTTTATAATATATATATATATTTTATTGAATTCCATCGAACCATTCTCTTTTTATCCCGCTAATAAAATACAAAAGTGACATGTATGCGAGCGCGGGCGCGGGGCACACTCGTTTTCTTCATTCAATTTTTAGACTTACACCTAAAGAACATATAAAACGCGGGCGTAGCCGCGGGCACAAAGCTAGTATTATATAAAAATGATTTTTGTTCAATTTTTACTTTTCAAACGAGACACTAAAGTAAAAACAGTACTGTATCTTAAACACTGACTTCGTAAGGAAATGAAGGAAATCATTTAGTTCTTTGTATTGCCGATATTGAAGAGAGAGTACGCCCGCCGGCCATCCTGATATTAATGGACGCAAAGCTGATTATGCAGTTGTCTTTAACGTTGACCTTTCAGAATTACAATATCGTTTCTTAATATTTCCTCCTTCATCTTCCTTCCAAGGAAGATTAAGTTTCTTCTCAAAATAATACTATCAAAATAGCACAAATAAATGGAGATACTAGAAGTTCGTAAAAGTGTTTAAAATGAGACAGACTTTTCTTTAACTATTTACTCTCAAGGTAAATACATAATAAAACAGATAAAAACTATTTAGAAGACATGTAGTTATATTTTTGGCTTGACGTTGAAATATCTTTTGACTTTTTAAACTTGTAAAGAGACTTATTTAATACCAGAATAGTGTGATAAATAGATAAGGGAATATGTAACTTTGTTCCTTTAGAAAGATTTCTTCAGGCGCATTAGGAACATATTGTTTCATGTTTAGAGCAAAACTGGGATTTATGACGTAAAAGAAAATAGGCATTGGGATGATACAATGTGATGTGATAATGATGGTTTTTTTTAAATAAATTGATAGAAGGTCATGCAAAAAATGCTGGCTTGAAGCGATAAACCGTTCCTAACGGTAGTATTCAATTAATAAACATTCAGATAACCACTGTGAGTTAGGATTGGACGCATAGGTATCAGAATGCGGCTCTTATGTAGTGGACGAACGCACGCAGCACACAACAGCCGGCTTAAGGCTCTGATCTCGGATCAGAAATAGAGCCACTAAAACTATGAAATAAAATAAACATAAAAACGTTAGAACTTAGCTCGTGGTCTTCGTATTTAGAAACCTGTCATATAATTTTATTATTCCATCAAAGAGGATAAGTCAAAATTATCTTTTCAGAATCCTTCATATAATATTAATGATAATTATACAGTTTTGTAATGTTTAAACTTATTACCTTATGTGGTGGATAAAGTTCGCCTGGTATTTCATTTCTTGGCCTTTTCTTCTCCATTCACTGATCATGCTAGGATAATTTATAACGTAGGATTAGTATATGTGTCCTGGCCAAAACATGATTTCATAGTGAATCCTTTAATCGATAATTCTTTCATAGTGTTCTTGTATTAAATTCGTGGGTTGAAAATTTTGCAACGCTTTCTTACTGGCTCCACGACAAGATTCACAGAGCGCACGGCGGCGGTCAGTATGCAAGTGCACGATTTGCAAGGACTACTCTATAACACTCTATTGTATCTAAACGATTTTCACTGTTTCAGTAAGTGATACATATATATTATACAATTTATTTGTGCCCGTTTGAGTTTTAAAGCTAAGAAAAATAAGGTTCATTTACGTATAAAGTGATTTTGAAATGAGAGAATACGAGTATGTTCACGATTCGACTGAGATAGCAAAAGCACACCTCACCTATTTATTTATCAGAATTAGAATGTTTGTGGTATTGTGTTTCAGTTAGTAGGGTAAGATCTTCAGGATTTGTGACCAATTGCCTGGCTTTATTTACGACTATGTTTATCTTTGCCATAAAATGCCATCTTGGTAAAAAAAAAACTGTACGCTAGAATTCAATATTAGGTGGAATGCATACTTGTTTATTACTTAATTTTTTAAATAAAAATCTACGGATCATGAAAATCAACGTTAAATTGTAAAAATATTAACAATAAATTGTATAAATCAGGAACTAATTCAAAATGTAACAAATGAACCGTGATAATGAATTTTTCAATAATCAAATTCCTCTCTAAGTAACGAATATAATAAAGTTCTGGAAATTGTAATTAACGTGTCTGATGATTTATGTCAACATTTAAACGGTCACAATTAAATTGATATTAATTAAAATCGTTGCTAGAAAGAATTTCAATATGTTAATATAAAACTTATTTATTTTATTCAAAATAAAGTATTTTTTTAATGAAAATATACCAAATTTGTAACAACGATAATGCATAAATAAGTATGTATACAACGTAACTGCGACATAAATGCCAATTGTCGAATTGTGATCCGTGTGTCGGCATTTATTGCATAGCACGTCTATAATTTGCATACGTTTGAATACTAAGTACCGGTAACGTCATGGTTTCAAGCTACTTTAATTGAATAGTTCGATTTATCTGCATTAAATTAATTCAATGTTATTTCTTTTTTTGTTATTTGTTAAATGTATTTCAATTAAAGGGTTTGGTTTTTAATAAGGGCGATTTACTGATTGGATAATTTTTTATGAGCATTTAGTGGCCTCAATAGATCACTGTAGTTCCTAGTTATATATCATCATTCTTAAACAGTGATGCAATTTTGATGTCAGTCAATGATAGGTCGCTACTTCTAAGAAGTAAATTAGGAATACTAATTACAGAATAGTTGATAAAGGTTTATACTGGACTTTGCCATTTGATCACTGTCTTATCGGCTGGTATGGGATGTAGCCTAAAATAGTAAAACACACTAAACTTAGAGGTACTGGCGTTCAAGTTATGATACCGTGAAATACTTTTATAAGTGATTGGAAAAAAATTCCAACTTAAGGGAGGTAATTTACCAGGTGAGCTTTAAAATACACTTAACCATAATGCGATTTTATTTTCACCACGCACTTCTTCATGCGCATTATGTAATAGAGAAGGTGGATTCGAACCTATATCCTACATCCATTGACGCGGAATCTAGCCACACTATCACTGAACCATCATTGCTTCGGTTGTTCTAATTGTTATTTGATGTAATATAGTTATAAAAATATTTGACATGTTCGAATGAAATAAGCAAGTTAATCGAATATTAAAACTTTTTTGTGAATAATCTCATATGAATAAACGTGCTAAATAAACTCAGAACTTAAATTAGCTTTGACATGTATATGAAACTAAAAAAGAATTATTTATCTCCTAAGTAGTCTTGTCTAAGAAAGTTAGTCACGATAAATTTATAGTGAGGTATAACTTTTTCACCAATATTTTGGAATAAATCTAACTGGAAATATGTTACGAAATTGGAAGTTGTCTTTTCTTATTTATTCATTTTGTATACTGTCTGAATTTTTTGTACGTTATAGAGTTATTATAATATTCTGTGCGATTTCATTTACACAGAAGACCATGACAGAAGTATACGTTGACAGAATAACGCAAAAAATACCCATTTATAGTTTTTAGGTTTGTGTTTAATAATACCTTGATATCTCAAAACTGATAGTGTTTGTTATATATTTATCTATACAAATATATAGAAACATATATAACAAATACAACAAACAAACAACGAATTAATAATGTTTCCGTAACTTAAACGTAAAGAGTATTTTGAAATTTCTGACGCAGTCGATGCCGCTGCCAGAAGCGCTAGTTGAAAAACGTATATCCAACATGAATATTAAAATTAGAGGTTTTCTGTTGAAATATGAAGCCAAAGGGGAGGTAAAATAGAAACTGGTGTCATGACTTAGTATGCATTGGGCGGTGTGACATGTTCGATCGGGCCGCGCTTCCATCGGTGCTCCGGTCACGTTTTTCCAATTGTTTTCTGACGACGTGTATCATTCTTTTAAATCAGATTTCATGATTTATCCTCGTATCGTTCACGAAACAACTTCTAAATATGTATGTCTACATATACTCTACCACTTATAATGCAATGTAACGCATATTTGTCTTTATGTTTAACAGTTTGCGAACGTTGTGTCGATCAGAGTTTACTATTGTATAAATGTGCATGCTATCCTTAGTATTTTTATGTTTTTCTATCTATACTTATCAAAAGGCAAATGAATTAACATGTAGTTAGTAGTTTAGGAGCACAACCTCGTAAGTTTTTTTTGGTATGAATAAAATCAAAAAAAATTGCAGAATTATTTCTAGAGCCAACTTACTACTGTTCTCACCGGGTATGATTTGCAAATTTCTTAATTTCTGATTAACATAAAATCATTTTAAAAGATACAGCGTACAGTTTAAAGTACAGCTACTTGTATCCTAAATGATATATCATAGTTGGTATAAAAAGAAGGGTAGGAATGTTTTAATATAATATAAAAGGTTTTAAAAACAGTGCTTAGTGCTTGTAGAGAGTTTTAAGGGATTTTTTGGAGTACATTAAATAAATAATGCAGGAAAAGATGCACTTGCAAATTAGTGAATCACATTAATTCGCATGCAAAACACATGCTTAATGTCTATTATGTTATTACATATAAATTTAATTTAAACGAGAAGGCGTATCAACAATAACTCCTTTCTAATTCACAAAAATTCTTCATTCGAAATTACCGGTACTATGCGCCTGGTTTTGCAGATGCATCCATCTATCCATTCATTCAACCGAAAGACGTCCACTGCTGGACATATATCTCTCCCAAAGATCTTCCTTCATAACGAGCGGTTTTGCGCCACCCGTGTTCAGCGAATTCCTTCACCAGGTCCTCGGTCTACCTTGTAGTGGCCCTACTTACAATACGTCTTTCAGTGCATGGTTGCCATTCGAGAACCCATTAGCCACATCGGGCATCGTTTCTATGGGCAATCTAGACCACACTGCCTACATTGCATACATGTGTAGACCGACCACACATTGCAGATGTTTTCAAATTTTTCCCGAGTATCAACATATTAATACTTACAAAAAGAAAGAAGAATTTAAAAAATAGTGAATATTTCTGATGAGTCACGTGTAAAGTCAGGCGAGGATGGTAGTACACAATAATCTGCGAATCATGTCGTAAGACATATACGTGTCATATTCGGAACAACACTCAGGCTCAATTATGCAGAGTATGAACGATCCACAATAACATCTTTAGTATTCATGGGTCTGGATGTGCGGTGGCGGTGTGACATTTGCAATTTTTGTATCATTATGAATTCAGATGTAAGGGATCGCGAGGAATGAATTATGTGTGACAGTCGAGTGAGATTGCTGATATATATTATACTTGATGTTACATATTAACTTTTATTTTCACAAAATATGCCTATTTCATTTTAAACCTATTGGTAATAGAGATATTTTGCAAAAAGATATGAAACACAATTTATTACCTTTGTTAGTTACAGAATTAGTTTATAAAAACACATTTAATAACAGTTGGACGTGATTATCACTTAATTTAATTTTAATTATAACAATTTAGAAATATGATAAAGTTAAAGATTTTTTAAATTTCAAGTAGTTATAACAGCGTCTTCGTCTGCCTAAAATTATTAGCTTATTATTCCATTTTTGTAGTATAATTAATTTATTCTTATGGAGCGTTAGACGACTAACATTAATCTGACTTGCTTATTTAGTATCGTCACTTGTTATTAATTATATTCAACAATAAAACAAAACGTATTTTTATCCGGGATACATTAATTTAAAATCAAAGTCCATCGTGTAAGTGATAGTAGTAAGTGCATTAAATGATTGATGAGGAAAATTTGATGATTTAAAATATGGATTTTTCTTCTAGTTAGTATAAAACTGTTGCATTATTAATTTTAAACGTAATAATTTTGTAACTATACAAAATATAAAGACTCCATTTACATCAATAAATATGGTTTTCTGTAATAAATAAGAAAAATTGTGTACATTTA
Source organism: Samia ricini (assembly GCA_014132275.2). Classification (NCBI taxonomy): domain Eukaryota; kingdom Metazoa; phylum Arthropoda; class Insecta; order Lepidoptera; family Saturniidae; genus Samia; species Samia ricini. The sequence goes on along the minus strand of AP028159.1, from coordinate 22,440,360 downwards.
TTACTGCCGTCAAATGTGAAACGTTGGTTGTTAATGGTGAGTCGTATGGGTCATTTATAAGGCGAGGTCATTATTTACAAAGTTTTAAATACAGTTTCATATACATATCCATCACTTCGAATGTCAATAATGTGTATCAGCCGCCAAAGTGAAGTTAGGGAGTATCGATCATTTGTAACCTAATTTTATGGGACACAAACTAGTTTTCTTATAACACATTACTCATTTTTTTTACATAAGCGTAGTAAAACTTTAAACAGTAAAATAGAACTATAAAAGGACCTGTCAGTTGGTATGTCCTGCTGGGACTGCGTAAGAATTTTTAAGTGTTTTTAATTACTATAAAAAAGGCTTCCATATTACTGACAACTCAAAAGTTGCAGTAAAGGATTTATTTCAATTGAGATACTATAAAACGTTTTTTTTTTTCTTTATTATGACAAAGTAAAATAGCAGCTTAACATTTGATGGCGAGGTGTATAGACCGGCCGGTATTTTACGTTAATGGACGCGGGTACGAGCCAACTGTAAAATAAGCCTGCTCTTTCGGTGGAGGAAAACATCTTGAGGAATCAATAACATGGTGGTAGGGCATCTTCTAATAATGCCCGCCTGGGTAGCTACCACCCTCAAGTTTGAAAACCTGCTGCCAAATACCAATAGGTGTGTTCCGGCACCATCACTTGGGAGCCAATACCTTTAGGCTTAGTGTGTATTTATCATCCTGAAGCACATTCTTACTTAACATCAGGTGAAATTATGGTCAACGCACTAAGACTATACCGTGTAAAAAATAACCTCACTAATTAAGTAAAACCATGTACAAACAACATGCTTAAGGTGTATTAAAGTTTTTTTTTTTAATTTAGGTCGTTTATTTTTATACGTAATATTATGCACGTTTCAAATCCTGTAAGGTTTTAATTGTTAATGTATATATAACAATAAATTGATAGCTTATCTAAGGATAAAGTTAGTTTAACTATGGTATTACATAAAGATTTCAAACATTACATTTCCTTCCTTATCAGTAAGAGATATTTCTTAATATCTTTACATATTTCATTTATACATTATACTTAATTATGGCTTAATAAACATCTTTTGGGCTTGAATGAAATCTGAATTTCTACGAGCGCTTAATATCGTCTGTAGCTTTGTCTAACTTCGCGGTTTCCATTGTTTTAGTTATAATGGATCTCTTTGCTGCCCGGGAATTATAACTAATGCAGTGTTCATTTACTCAACATAGTTTATATTATATTTTCATTTAAAAATATATATATGTACTAATAAATCAAATGGAAGTGTCTGTTTGTAATGTCAACATTATTTTTTTTTACTAAATAGATATGAATGTATACACGGATACCTATAGCAAAAATGCAATTTTTTAAAATTTTTGTATGTCTGTCTGTTTGATCCGAGTAATCCCCGGAACGGCTGGACGGATTTTGACGGGACTTTTTTTGGTAGATAGCTAAAGTTACTCCGGTTAACTTAAGATACTTTTAATATTCAAAATTAATCAGAGTTCCGCTTAAAAAAAAATTAAAACTACATAAAAATTGATTAAAATCCGATTTTACGGGCAAGTGTTTGAATTTATAAGAAATATTTTGACTTTATCTTAGTACTAAACTAAAATTAGGGTTCAGTATAAAAAACAAATGCCGTGAAGAATATATGAAACGCGGGTACAGCCGCTGGTACACAGCTAGTATATTATCATAACAACAAATACTTTGTTCCAAAAACATTTTATGAATAAATATTGTTATGATAAAATGATATGGTAATTTTTTCTTATATGTAATGATTAAAATTGTAATTTTTGTTACTAATGGGGATGTATTGTTTTTTTTTTTCTAACTAGCTAGTGCTGTTGACCGGAAAGGCCTTTACAGCTTCACCGTGTCTTTGTTGGTGAGTGCTGAAGGCACTCAGCCGCAAATGGTAACTAGCACAAGGGTTACCAAAGCGGTACGAACCTCGGCCTGGTTGTTACTTGCGTGTAAAAAATTTCGCGGAATTTTAAACCCAGCTAAGCCGTACGTTGTTTATTTAGTTATAATGAAAAAAAAAGGTTCTTTTTAGGGCCTCTGTACCTGGGTGTTATGTGTAGGAGTGTGAGTGCAGTGTTGTGCGTGTAATGCTTAATGCATGTTCAGTGTCACTGTATCGCACTGGCAGCGCTGTCAAGAGCCTCCGTGTACGGGAGCAAAGTTAGCCGCGAATCCCCGGCGATGGGAACAGCGGTGAGGCGAGCGTGGGCGCTGACACGCAAGTATACGCGTTTGATGCGGGAAGATCCTATTCATGCTAGTAATGTTATCTTCGGGGTCGGTCAAGATGTTACGCAGTCGTCGCATCTTTGAGGGCGTAATCGGGATGCTAGTCATGCGCAGTTTTAGGTTGCGTTAATCTTAAACGTAACCTAAACTGTGTGTTGAATAAGATTTTATTCAAATTTCATTTCATGATTATTTTCGAAAAACAAAAGCACTTACCTTTAGTTACGCGGAGTAACTTGAGCTATACAACAAAAAATTACCAAAATCGGAGCAAACAGAAGGAAAAATATTTTTTTTTTGAAAATTACACTTTTGGTATAGTAATCTTATTCATATATGTATTTAGTATTTGTTATTTTGAGATTACAAAACAGACACTTCAATTTAATTTATTAGTTTTAGTTATTTAGATTACTTTAATGGACATTTTACAGGGCCGTTGATTTTAAACAGCAAGTTATGAACTTGCTGGATTAGGCTGTTAGTAGTTGGTCGATTGAATTGCGACGTTTACACGTCATGATAATCTCGTCACAGTGACTTGTTTCAGAACGTTACCTTTCATGGTTAGCCTATGTATGTATATATATCTAGATATTTGTTAGTATTGGCATTTCAGGTTATATTGTAATTATGGATGTGATAAATCTCTTTCTTCCGGGAATTATGTCTACTTTTAATGTTTACTTACAATCATTAAAATCATGTGAAATGCGATCAAATTTACTTCAGCTTGCAGCCGTAACGTCTTTTGGGAGCTGATTCCTAAATATGTCGATTATTCATAAAAATGAAACAATAGAAAGACAATAGGAAAACAATGGAAAGCTGTCGTAAACGTCGGGAAGGTGCTCAAGGGGTTAATGTAAAGTAAGTAAATAAATATAGATAATAAATATATTATATATAAACAACACACTAGTAATAATATGTGCATAACATATTAATTAATAAATAGTACAATAAGTTTAGTATACCGAGGAATTAGCAAACATCTTATGTTCATTGTAATGAATTTCCGCAAAATAGCACCTTCATGAATCTTTGTTCGTTAATTGTGTTTTGAATTAAATGCCAATAGTTCACTTGACAGATAGTCATTTTGTGATATCAACAAGGAATATTTTTTGTAATATATTAGATATAGGAGGGGTGGATTTCCAAACGGTCACATATGGGCTACAATCCTCATCCTGCACGTATAGCTGACTACTGATTCTATTTTCCTACACGTAAGCAAGCGCTTGGAAAAATATGTTATTCTTATGTTTTAATTTAGAAAAGAGTTTAAATAAGACTTTTATTGTTTTTATTATCAACCTATTCAAAAATACCTGATATTATTTTTTTCTTTTATATCAATTTATGGATTAACTGAAATTATAAGCCGAATTTTTAAGCGAAACATAATTTATTTACGGTGATATAATACTTAATCATTTTTAACCGACTTCAAAAAGGAGGAGGTTATCAATTCGTCTGAACATTTCTTTTGTTAATCGATTTCTCTGTCATTCGTGGACCGATTTGCGATTTTTGTTAAAACGAAGAAGTACACTTCCGTGTTGGTCTTATTTCTAAATCTGATCAGTGGAACTAAAGAAATCGAGTAAAAGCCCACGAATAAAAACGCACGTGTTTCATATATTCGTTTCCAAAGCTATGAAGTAGGCTTCACAGCTATGCCTAAGAGTACATACTTAAACTAAAAGTAGAAAAAAACTTTATTAATTAAAAGCAAAACTGACATCAAACAACTATAAAAATGGACTAAAAAGTCAACAAATAATTATTTTATTAATCTGCTTCGTTAATATCGGTTTGTAAATGAGTACAATGGTTAACTTTAGCTGGCACCGATTTCAAAATTAACGAAGCAGGTTAACAAAGTAATTATTTATTTACTTTTTAGTTCATTTTTATAGTTTATTATCCTTTTGAAGTCTGAATGATTATGAATTAAAGTATTGCATGGAATGCGATGGAGGTAATTTTTTTTGTCAACTTAATTCTATATCCCAGTAAATTATTGTTGAAATATCATCTATTATAAGATGTAGCAAATTATGTAACAAAATATTTCCAGAAAATGCATCTATGAATATTTAAAAATCATGACGAATTTTCGAGTTAAAAGACCACTAAAGGACAATCAGACAAAGAGATGCCGCCTTTTAATAAGGAATTTACAACCTGTTCTTCAAAAAGTTACGATATCTCATTTGTTTGCATACAAATATGACTAAGACGATGCTGTAGATGTAGATATAAAATTGATGAACGATTTCAGACAAAAAATAAATGTACTTCCTCTTACATACAAAACATCACGCATCTCTCCCATGATAGCAGGCAGAAATTACATCCATCAACTTGCTATGATACGCGTCTTTCGCTTCCTCTACTTTTCATGAGCACTTTCATACATGCTCTTCGATTAATGATACTTTAGAACTGGTCTTCCCTAAGATCGATTCGCTTCTTCGATCGTGTGTATCTGTTACGTTCTGCTAGTTTGTGTCTTACCGACTTGTCCAGTCAATCTCGCCTTATAGATTGGTTTTGTCAATCTTTTTAACTACATCTTCTATCGCACTCTTATCACATTATTTTTTACTTAGTCCATAATCTTCACTATACTTGATATTATTAGGAAAATAGCTACGGATATAAAGTGGTACGGCTGATGGATTTTATGCAATTTTCCCTATCTATCACACCCAGCGCACCAAAGCTCGAACCCGTCGGGATTATGTTCAATCTTTTCTCAATACGTACAAGGTAAACAGATTGAACGGTCCGCCTGCTGACGATTTTGCCACTTTAGATGCTTGTTAAATAACTATCTCTTACAATATATACATATGTATCAGTATGACTATATTTTTTAAACGACTTCAAAAAGAGGAAGTCCTCGATTCGTCTGTTTTTTTTTGTATGTTTGTTACGCGATTTCTCCGTCAATTGTGAACCTATTTGTAATTTATTTTATTCGAGGGAATTCACTCTCTAGCTATTCTCATTGTCACTAAGTCAGGATCTGATCAGTGGATCTGGTGTGGAAAAACTCACAAATATTATAGACGAATATATAGTAAAAACAAGTCGATTAATAAAGTAATTATTTGTTTACTTTTAGTACATTTTTCTAAGATAGTTTTTTGAAGTCGGTTATGTTTTTAATTCAAATTTTTTTTTTGATTTTGTTCATCTTATTTACAAAATTAATTTTTAATAAATTTCGATGTATGCGATTACGATCACACGATGCATAAATATATGTATCCATTAATTTTTTATATAAAATATATGTATAAACAATTTTAAAATATACGAATTCATATTATGAAGTATGTACTGTTATAAAATGTGTATAAAAGCCGGTACGTCGGCGTTCAACTAGCTCGTAGAATGGCTCATCTCATTCACTTGAAAAACGAACTTGAGATATGAGTTTTTTAAAAATTTATAATCATCGCTTCGCTGCAATTATAGAAATTTGAAAATTCATTGGATAGTTTATTTCATATTTTGATTATATTTTACAATGAATTACAATATGGTTTTGTATGTTTATTATTGTGTAGACTTTCGTCTGGATTGTGTTCATAAAATTTCTATAATTTAAAAAAATAATATTAACATATGTTATATTAACCCAAAGTATGGATTGTACTGAGTCATCTATGCCGCTTTAGGTCGATAGATTAATTAATTTACTTTTATTAATGTAAAATTCACCGCATCGTTATAATTTCAGTAACATTGATTTTCAGACAAGGTGTACATGTTAATTTCTCCCGTATCATTGACACGATCAGCGCTGACGTCTAGGTACAACTTTCGTATTGAGGATTCATTTTTTTTTGTTATTAAATTTTTTCACAGCTTTCTTGTCGTATATTTTTATATTTCTAAGTAGTGTAGGTATGTTCTGGGTCTGGGTAGATACTCGAACTATGTACATTACAATAATGCCAAACTACCATATTCAGTTGCGTGAGCTAAGATTTGAATTGTTCTCGATTACAAGTGCGATGTTGTCAATGTATCTCTTAGATTTCACCGTAATAATACAGTGTTCAGCTTTCTGTATAAAACATTTGTCGACGAATTGTGACTGCGAAGCAGGAAGTTTCGTGTAATTTCATTACTATATTAAGGTATAAATATATTATAGTATTTCATTCAACACAGTCGAAACCTAGAAAACACTTTAGCGTTCAGTTTACAAACTTTTTACTCGTTCTCGATTTACTTCGGGTAATTTATTTCACCGAATACAACTCAAGCACTACTTACTTACTTTCAAGCCGTCATGTAGTTCTGTTAAAGTACATTTCAACCTCTCATTAGAACATGATTATAGAGGTTTAGATGTATACATAGACAAATAGAAACAATTCGAAGTATAATTGAATATCTAGTGATGAAAAACAAGAATATATTCATGTTGAGACGATATGTGGATACGTGCGTAGAATAAATTTTTGTTCATAGAAACCATTTTCAATTTCACGGCTCAATCTTTGTGTGCTCGGGGTGAATATGTAAAAGGGCATTCGTTGATGTCAACAAAGTGTAATGGTTTCGTGCTAGTGCTCGCTTGATCTATGAGTTAGAATAGATACCGAGAGAATCAAATTGAAAAAATATTGCCAATCTGTACCACGTGTGTACCTGAATATACCTAGGCATATGCGTATTCATATTTTGATTGATTAGTGTATTTAATCGCTTAAATACCAGGAAGAATTAAACAATAGGAAAACAATTGAAACTGTTGTAAACGCCAGGTTGGTACTTTACGGTTAATGAAGCGTGACTTCAATCACACATGACAAAAAATGAGGGTGATACCCAATATTACACTTGCTGAGTTCTGCAAATACTAATTCATTTTTCTACTTATGAGTAGCACGAAAAAGTGTTTGACAATGTGTTTGTAAAACACTAAATCTCGACTCACTTGTTCGAGTAGTTCAAATGACAAATCGCTCACTCAGGCGTGGAGAAAAATGAAATAAGTATACACGTATAAATGTTCGAAGTACGGCCGGGGAGCGACTTTTGACAAATTATTTAAGAACGTGTGTTAGGGAACGTGGCCCTTTATACGGATGATTGATGGTGCTGATAGCGGCCCGCCAAACGATTCCTTTTTAATCTTTTTCTGCTCTTTAACTTGGCCTTTTGTAAATCTCGTAGTAGCGTTCAATTTAAACGACGTCTAGTTAGTGTGGTACTTTATAAAAATATAGTTTTTTTTGTTGTTAAAAGTGTTAACACTTGTTAGTTTTTTAGTATATTTTGTTTATTATTTTCATATACGTGTAAGAAATTATTGGTAAGACAGCAGACAACGTGACGTCTATCTTGAGAATTAAGGATTCATTATAATGTCGAATTTTAATTTTATATTATACGCTTGTTTTATTTAATGTATGCATCTTTCTCTGACAATATCTACAATTATACAATTGTTGCTAAGTGTTAGCTATTACTATATATATTTATTACTTGAAGTAATTATAAAATAGTAATATCGATGCTTATAAATCGAAACAACCTATTTTAGAAAATAAAAATAATTAGAGTTAGGTACATTATATTAATGAAATTTTACAGAAATTTATGAATTTCTACAGCGCTCGTTAGGTCGAACTCGAAAAGGTCGAACTCGAAAAGGTCGAACTCGACAATTCTTAAATATTTACTACATTATTTAAAACTATAGAAGTCTGATCGTACACATGACCTAGATTTATAGTTTTTTCGTATTATTTGTAGTATTTTTTGTATTAATCAATACACTGACTACGTTTTAAAACTCTTAAAATATTATTGGATCCCGTGATTTCATAATTCCTTTTGTAATTTACTTGAGAAGGACAATTTTTGAATGAAATATTTGCAGTTATGTTTTTTACTCTCTAAGCTCTGTAAAGTCGTCGCCTCTGTATCCATAGCGCTTATTTCATATGAAATGAGGGATATCCATCATCTTTATATCGGACTCAGTTATGACAGCCGCGTAAAGGTTGCATGGATATTAAACGGAATTAACATAATGTTGCTATATTTGTTAACTATACTTAAACAAAAAAGTAAATATTGTACTTCTAAACCATAAAACGTTTACTTATTAAATTAATTCCTGTTTATCCGCCGTAATAAAACAACATAACGAATATTGAGAGACATATTAATGGTGAATTATTTCGGATTGGCTATTTTAAACTAAATTAGATAGAAATATGTAATTAATTACTTTAAGTTATTTCCGAAGAACTAAAAGCTTAATCACGTATTTTGAATGATAATTATTTTACAGCTCTTATAAGATTTACTGAATTTATGTAGGTTTTAAAAATTCTTTAATGCAGTTTTAACATACACAGTATGTATTTTACTGTGGACATGTGTATTGCGTTATTAATTTATAGAACTTTTTAAATTATGTATAATAAAGTTTCGGCAGTAGCCAAAGAAGTGCTTTGATCCCCAGCTGGAGAAGCTCTTGCAACAGCTGACACTTTATACTGCATGTGACATATTGGGACACTACACCCAAGGTATATGAATTCTGTAAAGGATATTTTTCTTTTTTAAACTTTCGAGCGGATAGTCAGGATGAATTGAATGTTTGAATGCAGGTACCAGCCCAACCCAAGAGTTGTTCTTTTAGATGGTATATAGGCTTAGTGTTTTGACCAGAGTCTCACCTGATAGTAAGTGACGATGTGGTACTAAGTCTAGGTACTGGTTTTTAAGTAATACTGCCGGAACACGCCTTTAAATATTTGGCGACAGGTTTTCAAACTTGAGGGTGGTAGCTACCCAGTCGGGCATTATTAGAAAATGCCCTACTACCATGCTATGGTTTTTCCTCACAATGTTTTCGTTTACAGAGTGCTCAGGCTGATTTTAGAGTTGGATAGGTGGGATCGAACCCGCGTCTGCTGACACGGAATCCGGCCGCACTATCTACTGCGCCATAATCTGTTTTGTGACTATTGTGGTGTCCTAGTACTAATGATCATTTTCTAGTTGAGTGCCTTAAGTGTTCGTCAGAATGCCTCCCGTTGGAAGAGATTAAGGATCTTCAGGCTAATAATGTTAGTTACTTAAAAAAAAAAAAACCTATTTCAAAGTTTTACATTCATGTTTCAGAAAATGATTGGATTAAGTGATTTTAAATTATAACTTACATACTATGTCAAATTCTACTATATTTTTAATGATAATTTGTGGATAAAATCCATTATTCCTAAAGTAGTAATAGTATGATGTGTTTTTTTATATTTTTTTACTTTCGTATCGTTTCCTTCATCTAACATCCAAGTGGGAAATCGAAATAATATTCTAAAAATAATATTCTTATTTTTCAAGAGAATTATTCTTGTTTACAAAAGTCAATACCAGGTGAGCAACGGCACATGTATTCTGCCTAAAGTCGGGGCCGGTAGCCGGTAGAAACCAGCGCCTCTCGGGGGAAATCAACACAACAATTACATCCCGAAAGCTACTTCCAATAACACGAGACTAGCTTTTAAATCGATGGATTCAACACGCTACATAAGTGAGCAGCTATTATAAAACCTATATAAATGATACTTATCTCGAAATGAAAGGTATTATGTATTTACGAGGCTGCTCAGTTCTGTAAGTCGGTTTGTGATAATACTATGAATATTCAGAGGCTTCGGTTGTCCCTGAGGATGGAACCCTTCCAAGCATGAGAGAGGAATCGCGGATGGTGAGTTTCAAAACAATATGATATTATCGTTGCGTTTAGGAGGTTCTAATAAGATTTACCTCAATATTAATGCGCATCGCAGCCTCCATTATTTTAAGTTATCAAAATACAAGCTCCATATTCCCTCGGTTTAATCTGTACTAATAAATAGAATTGAAGTATCTGTTTGTAAAGTCAAAATATTTTTTTTACTAAATTCAATTAATATTTAATAATACAATAAACCTATACCTAAAATACATTTTTTTAAATTTTTTGTTGTCTGTCTGTTCAGGGTAATTTTTGTAATTGGACCGATTTTGACGGGAGTTTTTTTTTTGTTAGGTAGCTGAAGTTACTCCGCGTAACTTAGGACACCCTTTTTCTCCGAAAATAATTAGGCTTCTGCGTAAAAAAAACAAAAACTATATTACGCAGTGAAAAGTATATGAAACGCGAGTACAGTAGCGGATATATAGCTAGTATACAAATATTTGATAATACTAGGTAGGTAGTACAGTCGTTAAAATACAAAGTGGCACTTTTGAAGTCACTATTCGTGTGATAATAATAAATGTTTTTACCTATTCGGTTTTATGATAACAATAGAACAAGGCTACAGAACAGTTGTGTCATACAACCTTTAGCCCTCCATAAAAGAGGCGAATGATTAATTGTTTTCTCCGACCTCTTCAAAACATCGTCTTATTCTTTTAAATACTTCCGTTATTTTCCAACCCGGTGGCGGTTAGAGGGTGATTTTCGACTATAAATGAATATTAAATTATGGATTAGAAGAACCAAAATACATTTTTAACCATCGTATTTTTGTCTTCCCTTTCATTTAAGGGGAAACATAAAAGCTTAAAAAATGGCTACCGATACTACAGTTATTAATGTATAATTATTAATTTACGCTTATGATATTGTTTTTGTAGGCTGACTAGATGCGGTGGATGAGTCGAACGTGTGAATTCAATCTAATCGGGTTCACGCGTTCCTGACCGAGCGTCGCTTTGAACAGGGCCACTAAAAGCGAATCGCCGTAAACAAGAATTAACGCCAAACCTGCATCCACCAGTGCACTCTCCTTTATGGTGACATGATAAAAGCTTCCCGTTTTGAGTGCTGACGCTCTTCGTTTAATGCTAACAAATTATAAGGTCCATCAAAAATATGCATTACTAAGATATTGTCAGTGTCGTTCAATTTTTAAATATAAATAAGGCGCTTTATACATTTTATGAAAGACAAGTGTATTTTAACAAACAATTATCATATGAATGCTTGCTGTTTGACTAATGCAAAACATAAAACGACTAAGGTATCAATAGAATTCATTCCATCAACAGTCGTAAAAGTGTGTCCTTGATGTTATCCGCCGCTGTGGACTCATGTACCCTTTTATCAGTTTACAATACATTACACATAGTTCAACCAAATGGTCGTGATAGATATTATTTTGTTAACGCATGTATTAACATAAACAAATAGATAAGGGAAACCGACCGAGATTATACAACTGACAATATCATAATCATAGGCTCAATAATCAAATTTACTGGTGAATTCGTATGCAAAGCTGTTAAGTGTTACAAGACCAGGATCGTAACTTTGTTATGACAATAAACTATTTTTGCTAACTTAAATAGCTACTGCGAATGTTAAATCCATTACTATGCAGATTGAAAAATATCTTTGTGTTGAAGAAAAGATGCAAATGAAAATTTCAATACTCGTGAAAAATATTTGTTTCACTAATATTTCTCAGAAATTAATGAGTTTGTTAATAACCACTACTTAATTAACATACATATCATAACATAACATAAGCTCACGACTGTTATCCCCGAAGGGTTAGGCAGAGGTGAAATAGCGAACTACACCCCACCCACATTTCGCCGAGCTTAGTTCCGTCTCGGATGTGACAGGGAGCGATCCTGTCGCCATATCGAGCACTAATTCCAAACTCCGGGATGATACAGAGTAGAAAAACCCAATACCCTTGACCCGAGCCGGGGATCGAACCCGAGACCTCAGAACGGCAGTCGCACTGTAATACAACTGCGCCACCGAAGCAGTTAATTACTTAGTTAATAATAACCACTTTACAAATAAATTGCATGTACTCGTATTAAATCTGTCGATCTAATTACATATTATTTCATTACAAAATGGTATTGATTTAATTTCCCATAGATTTTATTTGAAACAATATTAGAGGCATAAATTTCATGTGGTAAAAACATTATGAATATTATCAATATTGTTATGGATAACATGTTTGCAAATGTACCGTCCATTCTTGACATCGGAAAGGTACATATAGGTCGGAGCGAGGCCATGTTTTATCGCTGATGTATCACCGGGGAATTGTCAGTGGCGCCTTCTTTTTCTAACAAGACGGTTATTAGGGAAAGACCGCTCGGGGCTTGGAGAATGTTTTAAATACGTAACTCCATTAATGAGGCCTTGAATATCTTTAACAACTTTTTCCAGTAATTACATAGGTACCTATAACAGAAACTTGTATTGTATATTTTCTTTAACATAAATTATATAAAACAATTATTGTTTTAATTTAAAAGGACCAAAATTTTCGGTTCGTTTTCCGCTTTGGATCGTATGAGCATGATAATAGTAGTAGCAAATGTTTTTTTTTACTATAGAAATTGCGAACAGTGATGCAGTTGAACTGATGTGTTTAAGTCTAAGTGGTATTAATTTGATTGATTCAACTGAAAGAGTCCACTGCGGGACATAAGTCTCCCCAAAAAGGAAGAAATTGCTATAATCGCCACGCTGGGCCGGCAGTTTGGCGATCGCAGTAGATGTTTCTGATACTCAGAGGATCCTGCTGCTTACCCCCTGGTTTTAGCCTTTAGTCACCTTTTACGACACCCACAGGAAGATATGGGGTGGCACTATTCTTAGCCGGCACCACACGGCTACGGTGGTATTAATAACCAGCTATTTGTGGCCTTCTCAGGCATGTTTAAGAGAATACGAATTTATAACATCCTCCTTTTTGAAATCTGTTAAAAATAGGTGAGATTGTGATTAAAACGCTAAAGCTTATATAATAACAACATAAAGAACCTACATGACACTTTAATCGCGCATAACTTTGGTAGTATTATGATATTATTTCAAATGATGACATCTTTGCAAAATAATTTATCGTGCGGTTGCATGTGAAGTAAAATTGATGTGGCTTGTTTTGAATTCATGCGGTGGAAGCCGTCAAAGGTTTTTATTCATGATACGTCATCGACACGTAACTTTGTCATCGCCAGTATCGTCTATCGCAGGAAATGTGCAACCGCTTTAGTAAAAATTGCATGTACAGAACAAGTGTTTTATAGTTACTTAATAGTATACTAGTGTTCGCCCGTTAAATTTGCCTGTACATTTCCAATTTTTGTAAAAAAAATTATTGAAAAGTGTCTAAAAATAAGTAATTAAAAACATTTCTATCATTTAAAAAAATGTCTGTCTGTCTCTCTGTTTGGTTGTGAAGGTATCACTTAGAAAGTACTAAGTATATTTTGACAATTCAAAAAAATAATTATAAATTAGTAGCATCCAAACTTTATTTCATTAAAATCGGTCTACTCAATTAAAAGTTATAGTAATTTGTTATGACACACGGCGACTTAGTATGAAGTTTGTAGTTTGAAGATTTTCTAAGTAAATGCGTTTTTATTCTTATTCGAGAACAAAAAAATTATGGCTTTATTGAAATTGATCAAAATGACATAATATAAAATTTATGTATAGTATATAAATAATAAATATCTAATACGTAGTAAATGAGAAAACAATATTTTGATACTCAATTTTCAAACAGATGATTGTATTTTAGGCGTCGAATTAAGGAGTCGGTTTATGGAAGTAGTTAACCGAATTTTAATTATAATATCAGTAGGTTACACGTACTTTTCATAACAAGGGGGCGAAGTGTTATGAATGGTGATTACGTAAGCAAATTATATATGTATTTCTAACGATTATTCATAGATGGCACTATACTATTTTTTAATAATTTAGACTGTTTTGAAACATTACAAGGGTAGATAAGAAGATAATTGATAAAATTAATCTATGTATGATTTCAGAATCTAGAACAGGACACATTTTGATAGTTTCCAAAAAAACACTTGCCTGTCTGTTTAACGGGTCGGGACGGTACGGGAGAATAATAATTATCTGAATTCTATAGCTAATTAAGCTAGTCATAAATAAAATCATAAAAAATCTTTTCAATGTTTTTAATAATAAACACTAAAAAGAACTAAACAAAAAAGTTCGGGAACTGAGGAGAAAATTGTTGAATTGTTTTTTTGGCCATCCATATAGAGAAGCTTATAAATTTTTTCCAAATTTTTTCTTTTTGGTTTTTAGAGTTTTTTTTAAATTTTGTAATGTTAATAGGCCAAATAAACTTCAGATTCAATGGAAGCAGGGCTGTGTCTGAGTTTTAACCTGTACAGGTACGCTGCCAAGCCTCTATGGCCTGTGAATGCCTGTCCGTTAGTTGGGTTACTACTGATCCAATTTACTTGATTCTTTTAAGAAATAAATATATTTTTTGATCAGATTTTAATTTATGTTTTGTTACTATAAAGTAGTATAACTAGTTATAAATTTAAATCAAGTTGTTCCTTGTAATGTTATTTCAAAATATGTTGCGGTAAATAATTGTAAAAAGTATGGTAACAATATAAAATAAATAATAATAAAATTACAAACATAAATATGCCAGTAAATTAAATACTATATCATTTTTAACCGACTTCAAAAAGAGGAGATTATTAATTCGTCTGTTTTTCTTAATCGAAGGAGTACACTCCCGAGGTTGTCCCATTTCCACCAAATGAGGATCTGACCAGAGTGGAACTCTGGGAAGTTGAGAAAAACCCTCGAATATTATAGACACACAAGCTTCATATATTCGTTTCAAAAGCTATGAAGTAGGCTTCACAACTATACCTAAAATTACATACTTAAACTAAAAGGCAGATACTTTGTAAATTAAAAAGAAAACCGACTTCAAAAATATGAACTATAAAAATGCACTAAAAAGTCAATCAATAATTACTTATTAATGTGCTTCGTTAATGTTGGACTCGGTCCCAGCTAGAGTTAACCAATGTACTCGTTTATAAATAAAAATAACTGCCTAAACTTTATCACAATTACATATGAGCTAAATAAAGGACTAGGTTTTTAAAGAACAATTAATCAAAATCGAATATAATTAACGATGTACATTTACACCACTTCGTTATCTGTAAACTAGCACCGGTTTCAAAATGAACGAACCTGATTAATAACGAAATTATTTATTGACTTTTTAGTGTCGTTTTATAGTTTATTCTTTTGAAGTCGGTTTTGTTTTTGATTTAATAAGTTTTTTTCATCTGAACGAAACATGAATTGTATCTAGAGTTGGCTTAAATTATAGATTTCGTGTCGTACTATTTAAATTTAAAAATATTAAAAACTTTTTAAGATTATATTAAGCTGTTAAAATAAATAGAAGTTGTAATTATTATGAATTAATCGTAATAGTTATTGGTGTAGTATAAATAATATTTAAGGAACTTTAATTGCAACTTATACTTGTGGTTGTCCTATCGAATCCAATTTATTACTTAAAGTTGAAGCGCCGTGAATCGCAACCGTTCTGAGTGAAAGCTTAAAGTTTCACTGAGGCAGTTACGCTCCCCTTTCGGGTGATCAACGTAAATTATTCCCCCAGAAGAAATCTCTAAGGGCTGAATGACGGATAAGGGACGAGTCGTTTTATTGCCTACACCGGCTCGCGTTTGTAGCCGTCCTAAAAATCGAGGCCCGAATGTTAATCAGGGATAATATTATTAAATACCGAACCGTCACTGATTTAATTACTAAGAATAGACGTTCGATTAATTAATGAAATAATGTTATTATGAACGTGTTAACGTTTTCTTTTCTTTTCAATTCCATTCGAGGGCGACGGTCAGACAATGGCCGGCAATGTTTTAATAACCGGTATCCTAAATCGTTTAGCTATTCTGTATTTTAAATGGTTTATGAGAGTAATTTTCCGCGGCTGAAAGGCGTTGTAAGTGATAATTAAAACACCGTTACTGCAGCTGTTACAGACGTTATTTTAGTATTTTAATATTACTGGTGCTACCATGAAAAAGCAATCAAGTGGATATAATATAATGTAAAATTTTACGTCATGTATGTACGCGGTCAACGTTAAATGATAATATGAGTAGAAATAACGGTTTAAAAAGAGGTTATTATCATTTTTACAATATATTATTTCAATGAATTTTGTTCAGTCATGTGTTCATAGTTTTAGCAGTTAAATAGTTTTTTTTATTACAGTAGTGCGATATCAGGATTAGATAATTTTATATTTAGTAAAAAATAATATTTAGGTACTTCATGTAAACAAAAATAAGTAAATATTTGTAATCGTTCCCTAGCGCCTTGTAGTATTCGCAGTATGCGAAACACACCGGCTGTTCTTTCCTGTTTCGTGCCTTTTCCAGTGCAACCATGCATGAAGCGAGAAATAAATATTATTCCATTAATTTAAACACGAGTAAAATTTTAATTTCAATACGACTTAATAACATTTCATATTCGTTCTTAATTCGCTTACTAAAAAAAGGATTTAAAAAATCTCATTCCCCTGACATAATCGACACGAATTTTTCATGTATATTTCTTTCAGTCGCAAATCCAATTTAATTAAGGCGAGGAACTCGCGGTTAAAATCCTATTTAAGCTGTTTTTATTACCACCCGTCGGGCAAAGACGGTTCGCCACCGCGCTCGAAGAATTTGAGCGCTCGCGAGGATTTCTCTGCCTTTTATCTTAGCAGTCCTCAGTAGAATGGTAAACGATCTCAATGCAAATTATTTATTTTAAGTGATGTATGTGGAATAATATTACGAAAATCAGCTGAATTTATTATTATAATATTCTAATTTACTTTTATTAAATGATTTTTGTTTTCAACTATACGAAATATACTTTTAAGATTATGTTACCAAGTATTATGGACTAGGTTCACGTTATATTCGATTTAAGAACCTTAATTATTTTCGAAAAGTAAGGGTATGTTACCCGGAGTAAGTTCATCTATCTACGAAAAAAGTCCCGTCAAAATCCGTCCAGCCGTTCCGAAGATTACCTGGAACAAACAGACAGACAGACAAAAGTTTTAAAAATTGTATTTTTGGTATATATAAGTATTGTATATTCATTCATATCTATTTAGCAAAAAAAAATATTTTTGATAGTATAAACAGACACTTAAATTATATTTATTAATATAGATAAAATATATATATGATTACGTAGCTAAACTTATATCGAAAACAAATATATTATTTATATTATGATTTACGGTTATCTAATCGAATCAAATTACAACAAAATCAAAACATACAATCAATAAGGAATAAATGTGTAGTTGTTTCATAAGTGACTTTGAAATGTTAAGAGTTTTGCCATCACCTTTCATTTATACTGTACGTACATTGTACCATTCAGTTCGGAAAAGATTCTAATAATCCTTTCATTCGTGCTCTTTGAATGTACTGTATTAATGTATACCCTTTTGGAAATTTAATGTTATGTTTTTGATAATGACATTGTTTGTTTAATTACATTCAGATTTTCATTGTATTATCTTTCTATGCTTTAATTATTTATGTTAAGATATACAAGTTCAATTAAATTCTATAGATCATGCTGCATTCTATATATACGTAACACAAAATAATATTTCATATTTTATAAAATCGCTGACTACCCGCGATTGCGCCCGCGTTTCGTATATTCTTCACAGCGTTTTTAATTTTTGTATACGGAACCCTAATTATTTTCCTAAAAAAATTCTAGTTCTAAGATAAGGTAAAGATATTTCTCATTAATTATAGCACTAGCTCGTAAAACTGAGCATTGAATCGGATTTTATTCTAATTTTTAAGAATTTTATTTATGTTACGCGGAATTCTAAATATTTTGTATAATTAAAAGTATACTAATTTACCCGGAGTAACTTCAGCTATCTACCAAAAAAAGCCTTGTCTAAATCGGTCCAGCCGCTACGGAGATTATCCATTACAAACAGACACAGACAAAAAATTCAAAAATTGTATTTTTGGTATATGTGTTGTATGTACATTCATATCCATTTAGTAAAAAAATCTTTTAGTAAAAAACTTAATTTTATATATTAGAATTTATTCAAAGATGTGGCAAACTATTATTATTAATCTTAAGAGCAATGAACTCTAAATATAATTAATATAATATATAGTATAGTATAAAATAATTTAAGAAGAAACTGTTAACATTAAAATTAAAATTGAATATTAAATTGAAATATAATTTAAGAATTAAATTTAACCACAATGATTAATTTTGGATATTAAAAAGTTGTTAAAGATTTAGGTGTTTGCGGGCCATTGGTAAGATTTTGAACCGGGGCCAACGGCTCCGTGGTAATGATCCGAGAGTGCATGCATAATTTACCAGCAAAGAGCTTGTTTTGTAATGTTATTAGTCGGTAATCTCGCCGGAAAACAGCTAACAACATTATTTTGCGCCGGTTAAATTATTAAAATAATTTATTTTCCGTTATTGTACAGAATCCGACTGAATTTAAATTGAATAATATTAACAATTGAGTTTATTAGGTATATAAGAAATTTTAAGAGGACATTCGTTCATAAAAGTAGGTATTTCAGAAATCTATTGCTATCATTTTGCACCCCAAAGAAAGAATTATAAAACACGAAAGGGACAACTGCAGCTCAGGTTGATTTTACCCATGCAAAATAGACGAAAACAGCACTTCGTAGTACCCTGTTTCCTACTCCAAAACTGAACCGATTTTTAATTTTCTTTCAGTTTTACAATAATAAAGACTTTGGCTATGCCTGTCATTGCTTTTTTAAATTTTTATCAATCAAATTTACTTGAAGAACGTCTAAAAATGACGGTAAAATCGAGCATATATCCATTTTCAAAAGCTCATAGTTTCTACAATAACTAATTTTTGGAAAAAAATCAAATCATTCGGGCATGACGGCGGTGGATATATACAATTTGGTATAAAAATATTTACCATAATGCTATTATCCAGGGAGGAAACAGGGGACTACGTTTGAATGGAATAAATGCCTCTAGGATATTCTCCTAACATGTTTATTTAAATTAATCTAGGTTTACAATGTTAAACCACTTTTGTTATTTATGTTAACAAAAACATATCTCGTGACATATTTTTTCTGGTTTTCTGCACGATCACATTATTTTTATTTTTCTATAATATATATTAAGTTATTCAGATACTTATCGTAAAATAGGTTAGTTTTTAAAATTATACCCTTGATTAGTTGACTTATTACACGTGACGGTTAGTTGAGTATATTCAAAGTTGAGCGTCACAACAGTACTTTCAACACGACTAGAACATTGTATCAATTATTTAATGTTCATGATGAAGATTTGAATACTGAAATAATAAAACGTCCCGAGTAATCCTGCAAAAGCGAAGCGCGAGAAATACTCGTAACTTTAACAGTAGCCGGTCTGTTTTTGCAATGATAATTTAATCACGATGTAAGTGAGCCGACGATTCTTATTACTCTGCCTTGAAGATAATAAAGTAACTCGAAGGTTGCCCTCTCTATGGGAAACGTTTAAAACGAAATTTTTTTTTATTTTATTTCTAACGGGTCGCTCTCGAAGTGGATTACATTCTATTTCAAAAGATACTAACCATTTCCGATATTCATTGTCGGTTATATCTGTTAATCTTGTGATATGGACTACGGAGAAAATGAAATAGAAATTGCAATTATATATTTCCGAGTTAAGTTTTAAGAATAGTTGGATTATGTTTTTGAATTAGTTATTAATAAACTTCCTTTGTTGATTTAATTTTGTACAACTGCGTTATGGAAATTACAACTGTTTTATAGAAAATGAATACTTACCTCTTAAATAAAACTACTCATTTTTGATAATGCAGTATTTTTTAAATATAATACGTAACAACGTATTTTTAAAACGTACGTATAAAAATTTATTTTATCAATTCATATAGACAATTACAGTTACTTGATGAATCTCTCATAATATATTGATATATCTATATAATTACTATTGTTACGAAGTTAAGTAGATATTAATGTTTCTTAGTATCCAGTAAATATTTACTCTATTCCGCAAACCAACCGTATCGTTTCAATTGTGTATTTGGAAAGTGGTTGTAAAGAGAATGATTAACGTGAGCTAACCGGTGGCTAATCACGTAACTATACATATGGTTGTGTCAACACTCAGCAGTACGAATGTGAAACCTGTGTTCAGTATTATACGCGTCCCAACTGTCGCACGTTTGCACCGGCTGAGCATACAACCTCTATTTCTGGCTACTCAGTAGTCAATCTTAAATTGATTAGATTGTTTTGATCACTGTTTGATTGCTGTAAACTGATTGTATTTTTGTTAAGAACAAGTATTATTTACAGCGAAATATTCCTGTAAATATTTGTTACATATTTCGAACTCGATAAAGGAGTCATTTTCAAGCTGCAAGATCAAATAAAACCCACATAATATAATATTAATTTACTAATATAATTTTTGAAATGGTTTTTGAAATAAAGACTGTTTTTAGTAATAACACAGTATGAATAAAACAAACTAAATTCTAGTACAAAGTTTATATAGATAAATAGACTAAATTGTATCCAGTAACGCGCAAAACATCGTCCACACGGCTGTAATATACTTTGAAAAGTTACCGTAATCAACTGAGGCAGGGTTAAGATTGCTCCGCGGAGTGCATTAGCTACGAGACAATTGAATTAAAACAACGATATCCTCAGAGTTGGCATTCTACCAATTAACCATATCCCCAGCTATTGAGTTACCGCGGTACATTCAAGCCTTTGACTGAAAATGACTTTATTGATGGTGCTATCCAGGTTTCTGTCGTTTCCAGCATTGAGTAAATCAATTACATTACATTATATTCAATTTGCACCTAAATTATGAAGGTCATCCTTTTGAAAAATAAAACGATTTAACGGTTTTAAATTGAATATATTTTTGTTCTTTTTACAGCAGTTTATAGTTTATTATTTAATTACAACTGGTATATATATTTATCTAAATAAAAACTGTACTGTTATAATCAAGATTTTAAACTGACAATAAACGACCCTTTTTCCGTTTACTAGCACTACATATAGTTATTAAATTACATTTTAAAAGTGCATATTTGAAGCTAAATTATATATGTAATCCTCTTATTGGTCGTAAATGTATTATACATCTTTATGCGGGCATACCTACCTTAGATATTGTTTAATATAATACCTGTAAAATTTAATAAGTTTTCAGAACGTGTAAATAACATTCATTGAAGGAATTCACACGGTTGTATTCATATCAATTATTAACGTCGACAGGTTAAAGAATCCGAGAATGTAGGTATGTCTCGTGCAGGTGATAAATCGCACACGGCCATCATATTTTACTAACGAGACAAGGTGTCGCTCCATCTTGCAAAATATATTCAAGTAACGATTGTCACCGTTGTGTTGGGAACGTAATGTTTTGTCGGTTTTACATGGAGCTAAACTTTTTCTAGTAAAAGTTGATAGCCCAGTCGGGGTAGAATTGGTGGAATGTTTTCGTCCATTTTCGGGAATGGAGATTTTTCAGCGCGTTCGGTTCAGTAGGCGCCGTGTCGTACAACTGCACCGATGACAATAAATATGGAACGCGGCGAGCCGTGAAATCGAATAGGCTCCGTCTGTGAGCGCTTTACAATCAGCAGTCGGGTGTCGCGGCTCGCGCGGCCCTTTACCCGCCCCTCTATTCATTGTAACTCAGTGACGCTTCCATGCATATAAACTTACATTACGTTTACCATCTTATTAGTCGATCATAGATAAACTAATAATAATTTAGTCTTTGGGTATGTTTATCTGTTTCAGTCTTTGGTAAATGCATCGAGCATTTTAAAAAAACAGAATCTGATTAAGATTATTTTATGTACATAAAATAGACAAAAGGTTTCAATTTAACAAATCTTCACAATTTTGGAAAAGTCTATAAATCAAGCGAGGCTTGAAAGAGAATGATAGAGTTGGGATATATCACAAGAGCGGATGAACACAAGAATGTATGAATTTTTCGTCGGACACACGATGTCAGAACTGAAAAACTGCGCGTGACCTTGACTCCCGTTGTCATTTTCACATTTCTATAACGATACTATTTTTTATAGAATTAAATTAGAGATAACATTTTGAAAACTTGAAAAAAACTTTATACGAAAGAAAAACACGAGATTTTGCGAGAGGAGATTAGTCTGTAACCTCACCAGGCAGAATGCTTTAAAATATCACGTGATAAATTAATGACTCTTTTGATAAGAATTGTTAAAACTAAAAAATATGATGAAACAAATAGCAAATTTGCGTATTATATTTCAAAATTTGTACGGAAATCGACTTTATTAGAGACTTTAAAAGTAGGTACGAGTAATTTTAAGAAGACATGCTCAAAAATCAATCGATCGGTTAAAGATTATTTAATAATTTAGCATCATTAAGTACTTAAGCGGCGGTGGTTTTTTTACAATAAGAACGACGTGTGTCTACGTTTCAATACATTTAAAAACATTCGCACGCAGAGTGCCGGAGTAATTTGCGGTTGTGACGCTCTCTTCGTCCCCTGTCCCCCGTCCCCCGTGTGTCCCCTGACGCGTGTTCGATTAGAGTACAAGTAATTCCGGAAAGGAAATTGAAATCTTAAAGCAATGCCCCACGGACTTTATGTTTCTCTAACTGAAGGATAAAATGAAAAACAAATACAGCGGTAGCTCCAATATACACTTACAAGAAATTATTTTTCGTATTATTCAGAGAACAAAATAATCTTGATTTTTGATGTTATTCGAAATATCATTTGTGTAATGAGTTGCAATACCAATATCGGTAGTGTTGAACTAGTATTATAACCGATATAATTACCAATATTATATTTTAGTATAAACGGTACAAAAGATATACAATATTTATAAACTTATCGTATATTACTATAGTTTACTGTTAAAGTGGACACAATAAAATTTTATCACTGTAAATATTTATTTTCCTATATTAAAAAAAACACACGGAATACCTCGATTTGATGTCTTAATTTTGTAATCACCATTATAGTGTTTGATCGCGTATATGTAAAAAGAATACGATAAACGTATACAGATGACTCATACTTAACACACTGAATACTTCTATTGAGTTTTACCGGAAAACGTTTCGTAAAAGAAAGAGAGTGGCCTGACACAAAGGCGATGGATTCCCTTATACCTGCAACTCAAAGTAAAATATTTTTTATAAATATACGAAAAACACGTGTTGGTAGATGAGTAGTTGTTTGCGGAGTTCGTACTCCATAACTATTGGATTTAAAAAAATATTATGTATATACATGTTTTTATTGTTTTTCTTCTTAGATAATGGCAATCTATGTACACGTAATTTGTGCCAGTGTCATGTATGTAAGATGTATTTTCTATCTTGTATCAGCGTAAGCAAACTATATCAAACTAAATGCCACCAAGATTACATGATATAGAGTCGAATACACAAGTAATGAATTAAAGAAAATAACTGTTACATGACATACTGAGATCCCTCTAAATGTTTTTATTGTAAAATGAGTTGGAAAGGATACACTTATTAAAAAACAGCTATTCGGCGCCATTTTTTCAATATGGCTGCGTGGGCGTCTATGATATGAGGCGGTAAAATTGAAATTCGGAAAGACATATCAAAGTTTATAAAATAACCCAGTTTCAAATCTACCGGGAAACTTTCTTGATAATCTCTTCTTTTGAACCAAATGACTGTACTATTAAGGATGTAGTAATTTTTAAATTAGATAAGTTTGCCGGTATTGATGTATGGTAGAACGAACCATGCAGCATTAATTAGCGATCATTCAATTTCTATATGAAGATATACCTAATATATAAAACGTGATTCAATTTAGTCTCCGATTTAAAACATAAATTTATTCTTTACTTATATTTAGTAAATACTTATTTAAAAGTATTTTATTGGTTTCTGCAAACTAACGCTTTCGTAAAATAAATAATAATATATTTATTAATATCTCATGAATCAACTTTTACTTTGATTGGTTAAGATTTAAATTATTTTATTTGAATTATTTTATGTATCCATAGTAGCTATACGAGTACTTGCAGCTAATTATGTAAATGACAGTTGGATTATGTACCTATTCTAAATATTCATTACTTTAATGATTATTATTATAAACAACGTGAAGGAATGTACTGGGAGTTTTAAGTAATTTTTTAGTTGTCTTAACGGCAACACGGGCAAACATACATTGTAAAAGATTCGATATCTTAATTCTGTATCAGATCATTATAAAACAAACACACTGGACCACCCCCATTACTCTTTGGACCTGTTCAAACATCAATATTTTACGTTTTACATCATATTTTACATATTAATGTGAATTCCAATTAAGGCGTTTCTAATACTAAAGTTTCAATACATCTGGGTAACTCACTTCATGTTTGATGCTGCATTCACAAACAGCGATGCAATAATCGGGTGTGGAGTAATGAACACAAGCCCGGGGCCCAGGAGTTTAATTTTCCTCTTCCGCGCGACTATGCCGGCCGGCCTGTGCTCATTAATGCCGCGACAATACCTACCACCTCATCATTTGCAACGATGCGCACTACGAGTTCGCTTGCCTTCAGGAGACGTCACGTTCCAACAATAAGGTCTCTTGATACGTATTTATAAATGGAATGGACCATTATTATTCTTTGAAATAATATATTCACAACTTATAATCAACATTACACTTGGTATATATTCTGTAAAGTAACATTGTGTTGTTAAATATAATTGGTATATATTTTTAAATAAGTAATTATCTACTAGGAACTCATTAAAGCAGTGGTCTCGTACTCGTAAGTTCAAGATAGAAAAACCCACGTCCCTTACATTTCTTTATAGGTATATGGAAGATATATTAAAAAGCATTAATAAATTTGTCAGTTGTCTTTAAAAAAGTTGGATATCATGGGATGCCCTACAAATGTAAAACATTGAACATCAATTGCCGACACGGTGTGCGAGTTAATCTAACTGCCAAGACGTGCCAATAGATATTTTACATCAAAAACTTACTACTTTCACATTAAAAACTAAGGTACATCATATCTTAAATCAACATGTTTACAACCTTACATTGTAAAAAAAGCTAACATTGGTGCAACTTACGTAAGTTTTTACGTAAATAAATACTCCAATTAAAGAAATAAAGAAAATATTCCTATTGATCTGCACTAGAAATATATTTATCTAATTTATGTTAACGATACAAAATAGTAATTTATTACCACTAGATCTGTTATCAGTTTAAATAGTACATTTGCTCTATTTTAAATTCCTAAGTTAAATAAATAATACCTATTGTTTTGTTCTCGTTTTAAAGATTTCTTTGTAAGTGAATTCATAATTATTACAGTCCGCAATCTTATCTATACTAATAAATAAAATTGAAGTGTCTGTTTGTAATGTCAAAATATAATAGTTTTTTTCTACTAAATAAATATGAATTTATATATGATACCTATACTAAAAATACAATATTTAGAATTTTTGTCGTTTGTCTCTCCGTCTATTTTACAGTCTGTTTATTCCGGGTAATCTCCATAACGGCTGGACCGATTTATCGGGTTTTTTTTGGTAGACAGCTGATGTTAGATTTTCGAAAATCATTAGGGTTTGGCGTAAAAAAAAAACTCATGAAATTGTGAGTAAAATCCGGTACACGTCTTTACGGGCAAGTGCTTGAATTTATGAGAAATATTTTTAATCTATCTAGGTCCAAAAAGAAATTCGGATAATAAATAGGGTTCCGTATAAAAATAAAAATTAAAACGCAGTGAAATATATAAAAAACGCGGGCGCGGCCACGGGCACATAGCTCGTTAAGTTAATAAGATTTATTATCCATAGCCTAAGTGCTAATGGCTACTACAATAATACGTAGTTCGAAGACGAGTGCTTACCACATTAGTCTCATGAATGAATCATTGCGATCGAGTCCCCGGACCCCGGTGCTCGTATTCGATTAGCACGAATAATTCTGAAAGGGAAATTGAAAAGCTAAAGCGATGCCCCGAGGACTTGCTCTTTCTGTTATTTGCGGCTACCTACCGCAGCTTTTGCGCTGAGAATACACAACTAGGTTCACTCAGATAACACTCTATTAACGTTTGTGGTCGTTTTTATTACCTTTCAATATTTAATTCATAAATTATGATGTATGAGGGACATGACTTCCACGAATTTTGGATTATTTTTGTAAAACACACAAGCGATGATAGCGCCAGGATTGAAGCGATGTTTAAGTAATGGATAATGCAACAGGAATTCGCGTCAATGGACGCGGGTTCGACCCAACCTATCCAACTCTAAAATCAGCCTGGGCTTTCGGTGAAGGAAAATATCATGGTGGTAGGGCATTTTCTAATATGCCCGCCTGGGTAGCTACCTGTGTTCCGGCAGCATCACTTGAAAACCAATTCTTTTAGGCTTAGTATGTTTACCACATCGTCACTTAACATTAGGTGAGATTAAGGTAAAAACACTGAGCTTATACCGGGTAAAAATTTTTTTTGTTTAATATGTCGATTACCCATAAAAATGAGACAATAGGAAAATAATGGAAAGCTGGCGTAAACGCTAGGTTAGTGCTCAACGGGTTAAACTAGTCTTCTTATCTTATAATCAATTTTAATGACTTCATTTATTATACAAATGTTAGTTTTTTTTTTATTAAATAAAACCATGGTTTTTTGGTTTCACAATCCTATTACACTACCAATAAATTGCAATTTACATAAAATGAAATTAATATAATAAATTAAAGTGGTTCAGCAAATAATTCGGTTTGTCTTCGAACCTAGTTGTGAACAGTAAGCAGTCGCGGACGGGTCTGTTCGGTAATCCGGCCTTAATTAGCGGTTGGTTGAGCTTGCTTCTGACACACTGCTGAGTAAAACTAACAATTCGATACAAAATTGATATACTAATTGTCAGCGATAATAATATGAAATGCATTACCTAAAATATTTCGTTTATTATTACATTAATATTTTACAGATAATATGAAATAATATATAATAAAATTTGTACTCAAATTATATTTAATAGTTGGTAAAATAAATTGAAGGGGACGCCTTTCTTCAGCAATGAAACTCCAACTTCTCTATATAATGTGGACTGTATTTATTTATCTTGGAATTACACGTATTTAGAAACTATATTTTGCCGGTACAACTTTGCCGGCGGTTGGCACGGGTTCTTGTACATTTTTAATCCTTACAACTAGCACAGGGTTAATCTTAGTCGAAAAACTTATAATCTATTACTTTTACACACATGAGGTACATATTTTATATCTCTCTCTCGTGTTTTTAGGTGTGTGTGTGTGTTGTAAGGCTTGTGAATCGCGATGTTATTCTCGTAATTAAATGTATTAAATGTAAGAGGTTCATTTGTCCTCAACAGAAATATTTCCTTTATGATGGAATACTGGTAGAAATCCTTAAAAATCAAAAAATCAAGGCGGCTTGAGACACGTTAACCCATTTCATGAATATGTTGTTACTATTTTACATTAGAAGTTTCGCTTTAAATTACAGTTATTTAAAAACATTTATTTTTTTTAATTACATATTTCTGCAAACGAAAATTCTTGTACATTAGATAGGTATAGACACTTTATTTCCCTGTACATATTATTTTTTCAAATAAAAAATAAACAAACAGTAAAGAAGGATAAATGTATTAGCGATTTTTATAAACATTATCTATTTTAAAAAACGGACGGGTCTTACATAAAATTATCATCTCCTTATAACTTCATAACTTCGTAACCTTAAAGTATGATTTTCCGAACTTTTCCGTTAATTCCTACCAAATGAGGAGTGTAAAAACATAGTTTCTCTTTATTCCAAAACTTTAAATTTTCACACACCTGTTTTGCACTTGGTACTCCATTAGTAAGACAATTTTAATAAATTTTAAACATTTGAAAAATAAGACCAAATAAAAAAATTACTTCCGTTGTTTCGTTTCTGTGTTGACGAATCTGCCAGGACCTTTACATTTAAAGCAATTTAATTAAGTTATGTTTTTTATATCCTTGTATAAAACACATTATCGAGCATAATACTCGATATATATTGTTTTAGTTGAAGTTAGAGAGAATTTTTAGTACTACGAACTTTTGAGTTGGATGAACATTCAGTTAAGTTTCTGTTGAGTCTCGTTTATAATGTAACGGAATAACGTGTGCCGCATACGATTCTGCTTTTATCACGTTGTTGCCGGCTCAGTGTGTAGCGAGAATTCATAATTACCCAAAGAACAAATTATATTGATAGGGTTCTGTTACACTTACAACATTGTTCTACATGTACTTTTGTACTTATGTTATAAAGGTAACGAGGAATTAATTTATTCGTTTCGGCATTTTGTATGTTAGCTATAGTTAATGATACATCATACTTTGTCTGTATATTTTTACTTGCTAATTTTGTGGCAAATGTTTACTTTACGGTTATTAATGTCGAATCTGACATTTAATTTTTTTTGTCCGTCCGCCTATCTGTGTGTGTGTGTCCGGATTTAAATTAAAAAAGATTTTACTGCTTTTGTATATACATAACTAACTTATAATAAAGCTAATAAACGATACGATACGTTTTAACCCCGAAACCCGACACTTCATTGTCTTAGCAATGGATAACTTTTAGTTTTTCTTAGCCGACATTGTTACTATAATAAGATCATTACTAAAACTTTTAGGTTTTTTCATCATCAATCTATACTATTATAATATGTGAATAAACACTGAAACTCGATAAATTTGCATATAGCCAAGCTAAAACTTTAGAACAGCGTATAGATGTTTTCCTGGCGTTAAATATCCGAAAATAATATTTATAAAAAGTGATATTATTAAAATTAATAACTTAAGTAACATAATACCAGAGGCAATCTCAAGAGTGTTACCTATGAGTATTACAACGGAGGAATTGTTTTACTGTTGCTAATCCCACTCTAATTGGTGGTCAGAAGACTATTGGACTTGAAATGGTAAAGCCAATGCAATTACCTACCCGTCGAGACAGAAGATTAACTCTACTATTATAATTATAGAAATAGCCTGTTTAGTTTTAATATGCTCAAATCCTTTTTAATGTATTTATTAGCAATTTTACGCTTCATTTTATTTAGAAACTAGCTTTGTGCCCGCGGCTGCGCCCGCGTTTCATACATTCTTCACTCCATTTTTTCATACGGAACCCTAATTTTTGTTGAGTACTAAGATAGAGAAAAAATATTTCTCATAAATTCAAGCACTTGACCGTAAAATATGATTTTATTCAACTTTTATGAGTTTTATTTTTTTACGCGGAACCCTGATTATTTTCGATAATTAAAAGTACCCTAACTTACCCGGAGTAACTTCAGCTATATACCAAAAAAAGTCCCGTCAAAATTCGTCCAGTCGTTCCGGAGATTACCTGGAACAATCAGAAAGACAGACAGACAAAAATGTTAAAAATTGCACTTTTGGTGTAGGTACGACACCTATACATTAATATCTATATATTTATCTATCATTTTTGACATTACAAACAGACACTTCAATTTGGTTTATTAGTATAGATATAAATTAAAATACCTTTATAAAATTAATATTTATTGATTATTAGATACCTATTTTACATACCACAAGTATTTATTTGATTGAAAGTTGTTTTTAGAATAAGAATACTTCTTATTTAAATATATAATAAACGTTTATTAAGAGTGTGCATTCGTACATTATAAATATGATTATGTAATACATTAAACACTATATTTGCATTAAAAAGAACGTACATTAGGCACGTTTTAATATGATTACATCTTTTTAAATCTATTTGTTAACAAGTTTTGCAATGTACTTTATTTATAAATAAGTGTACTTTCATCAGAATAGACTATTTGAGAAACATGTTTGTGTTTTAAAACTACAACCTATTGATTATTTGTTTCCTATTTTATTAGTCCGGAATTGAAGGAAAATAATTCTTACTTAAATATTTAACAATAATAAAAATAAATGATAATTAAGAATATGCATTGGTACATTACAAATATGATTACATAATACATTAAATAATATATGTATTTGCATTAATATGTAGATTACCCATAAAAATGAGACACTAGGAAAACAATGGAAAGCTGGCGTAAACGCCAGATTAGTGCTCAAGGGGTATGCCTTTTTTATAACAAGGATAATTTTCACTTAAAGCAAAGGTAACTTCTAAAAGAATATCTGTTAGTGAGAATATCTTATAAGACGAGCGAAAAATAATACTGATATTAAAAATCGAAGTTCAAATAACATTTTCCCGATACAATGTAATCCGAAGTAAAGTCATCTCAAACATGAAAGAAACACATCGAAATTCTTAAGGGGAAATATTACTTTGCAATCGCGAAATTCTTCCCTGAAACAACTCACGGGGAGGTAACGTTCATTTCGACAAAAGACAACAAGCAATATTCCGTGCACAAAGGAAAGCACCCGATATATTCAATGCAGTGACACAAGAAATGGCGGCACAAAGCGGTAACAAAGCTCATATTGAGAGTTACGTCGTTCGCGGCGAACGCTTGCGTGGGTTGAGTTTTGTATGTTAAAAAAAGTGAAGGTCAATCTTTTTATCATCAACTAGCTGACCGTCATCCCAGGTTACATTTATATAAATACGTGAATTGTTATTGTGTTACAAAGAACTTTCAGTCTATTTTTTTTAAAATTATAATTTGAACATCCATTATGATACACGTAGTTACCGTTTATTTTTTTGGAATTTAGATAATCAATACTAATAAATACTAAATTGGAGTGTCTGTTTGTAATATCATAATTTTTTTTACTAAGTACATATCTATACTAATAAATAAAATTGAAGTGTTTGTTTGTAACGTCAAATTTTTTTTTTACTAAATAAAAATGAAAGTTCACACGATACCTATACCAAAAATGCAATTTTTGTCTGTCGGTCTGTTTGTTCCGGGTAATTTCCAGAACGGCTGGACGGATTTTGACGGGACTCTTTTTGGTAGACAGCTGAAGTTACTTCGGGTAACTTAGGGTACTTTTAATTTTGGAAAACCATTAGGGATCAGCGTAAAAATAATTAAAGTAATTAAAAATTTTACGGGTAAGTGCTTGAATTTATGAGAAATATTTTTACTTTATCTTAGTACTAAACAAAAATTAGAGTTCCGTATAAAAAAAATTGAGTGAAGAATAAACGAAACGCGGGCGCAGCCGCGGCCACACAGCTAGCTAATGCATATACGATACGTATACCAAAATACAATTGCTAAAATTTTTCTCTATCTGTCTGTTTGTTCCAGGTAATATCCGGAACGGCTGAACCGATTTTGACAGGACTTTTCTGCCAGATAGCTGAAATTACTCTGCATAACTTAGGGTACTTTTATTTTTCGAATATACTTAGGGTTTCGCGTAAAAAAATATTAAAACTCATGAAACTGCGAGCAAAATACGATTCAATGGACAGCCACCTTTAAAACATTATTACCCAATGGTTATTTGAATGATTATTTCGACATTATTTATTAGTATATCGATTAGTATAGACTAGCTGTTTCACGCAGCTTCACCCGCGTATCATGTTCTCTATTCCGCACAATTATTCATTGCGTAATAGAGTTTTTAAATAAGCATTGGAAAAGAGGCGCCCCTATTTTTTGTACGGGCGTTAATTTTTGGTAGGTACTAACAGAAAGTAAAGATATTTCTCACATATTCAAATACTTTCATGAAAAACTGTGCATTTAATCGGATTTAGTTCACAATTTCAAAAGTTTTTTTCTTACGCGGAACCCGAATTATTTTCTTTAAAAAGTATCTTAAGTTATAACTTCAGCTATTCATAAAACATCTTGACAGAATCGATCGAGTCTTTCCGGAAATTAGCCAGAATAAACAGACAATAATTTTTAAAGTTGTTTTTTTGGTAAAAGTCCCTTATATATTGTATTTAGGAAAAGCTGTTATATTTATATTAAAAACAGACACTTCAGTTTTATTTACTTGTAGAGATTTATAAGGAAAATCAATTTATTAAAGTACTAGCTATGTGTCCGCGGCTGCGCCCGCGTTTTATGTGTTCTTCACTGCGTTGTAATTTTTTATACGGAACTTTAATATTTTTTTTAAGACTATGATAAAGTAAAAATATTTGTCATAAATTCAAGCACTTTCTCGTAAAACTGTGCATGAAATCGGATTTTATTCAATTTTTTATGAGTTTTATTTTGTTACGCGGAACCTTAATTATTTTCGAAAATTAAAAGTACTCTAAGTTACTTGTAGTAACTTCAGATATTTACCAAAAAAGTCCCTTCACAATCCGTCCAGCCGTTCCGGAGATTACTTGGAACAGATAGACAGACAAAAATTTTAAAAATTGTATTTTTGATATAGGTATCGTGTATACATTTAAATACAGTAAAAAAAAAATTGACATTACAAACAGTCATTTCAATTTTATTTATTAGTATAGATATGTATTTAGTAAAAAAAATATAATATTACAAACATACACTCCAATTTAATATTTATTAGTATTGATTTTGTAAATTCCAATTTTAAGATTATTTTCTGTGGCATAGCAAATTAACTTCAATGCTTATAGTACAATAAAAATACCTGCATTCATAAACAACGTTGACCAACTCAGTAAATCTTCAAAATATAAACATACTTTGCTGTTGCCATGTGGTGCCGACTAATAATAATACCAGCCTATATCTTCCCGTGGTTGTCGTAAATGGCGACTGAGGGATAAACCAGGGGATGGGCAGCAGTATCTTCTAAGCGCCACAAACACCTACTACGATCGCCAACCCGCCTGGCAAGCGTGGCGATTATGGTAATTCCTCCCTTTTTGGGGAGACCTATGTCCAGCAGTGGACTTCTTTCAGTTGAATCAATCAATAAAGTAAATACTTTGATGTTCAGTGGTAGAGCTTCATTAGACACTCTGTTGAGAACCTAAGCCTGGTTACCACCTTTAAGTCGGGTATCTTTTGAAAAGCACATACTCTGTTCTTTAGCCACATTCCTTTACCGGCAGCACCACTTTAGAACCGGTGCGATACGCTTAGCTTGTGACCAACATCGACCATATCATCACTAAACATTAGGGGGAGAGACTGGTCTTAAGAGAGGAAGAGAGTCTTCAGATTAGGAGAGAATAAAAAAAAAATGTTGGGAGTTCCCGAAACGTCACAAACTGAAACGATCTACTTTGACAGATTTTAATGTGCATATTAGTAGCGACCCAGACGAGTATGGAAATGTTGACTCATGTAATTCATATAATATTAAAAAGTTTATTTTTCTGGTATTTTAAAACATTCTAGATTTCAATAATCGCATGGTAAAGTTTAGAACTATCAACTACGGTAAAGCAGTCGACCTACATTTTTGAGGTTGATTAAATTTATTGCCTAACTACCTGTGTACCCGTGGCTCCGCTAGATTTACACAGAACCCTTATTTTCTTTAAAAAAAATAGTACTAAAAGAACGTAAAAATATTTCTCATAAATTCAAGAACTTTTCAGTGAAACTGAATATTGAATGGTTTGTTTTCACAATTGTTTGTGTTTTATTTGTTTATGCGGAACTCTAACAATATTCCTGAATTTATTTTTGTGGCTAACATAAAGCAAAGACAATTCTCACAAATTCCAACACTTACCAATAAAACTGTCCATTGAATCGGATTTTATTAATAATTTAATAAGTTTCATGAACGAACCTCAAATTATTTTTGTAAAATAAAATTTCTCTAAGTTACTCGGAGTAACTTACAGGCAGTCAGAAAAAATATTAAAATTTGTATTTTTGATTTAGGTATCGTATATACATTGATATACATGTATTTAGTAAAAAGTTGTTATTTTGATATCATAAAAAGTTATTTAAATTTTTTTTATTAGTATAGATTGTATTTAACAATAAAAAGATATGTGAAGAATAATGTACGTTAACTTTTATTTTGGTTGTCCGTTCATCAATATTGCATTCTATAACTTGAGCAGGTCCTTACAAAATATTCTTTCTCACGAAAATCAAGTAATCTGTCCAACAACGATAACTTTTTTGGAAGTTATTAAAGTTATTTACGCATGCGCTCGGTTTTACGCGCCACCCCTTGAAGCCTTACGACCGCCTCCACTGTAGACGCATCATCAGCAAAATGAACTTTCAGCTCTTAACCATAAAGCTTCTCAACGGTAAGACTCTTCATCTTGTGAAAGTATTGAGACCCGTGTCATTCTCAGTTCTAAAGCCGTCATTATGTTCTTGTAGGAAGAATTAAAGTTTCTTAGCTTGTTCTCCCAAATTTTCGCTGCATCCTCTTTCGAGCATTATGATTGTGATTCGAATTAATTAGAACTTTATTCCTATGCTATTGAGGTTGACAGTTGTTTAATGCTGTATACATTCATAGAAATGTAACGTAGAGAAAACTGTACACATTCAGTCGACTGCGAACTTCGACAGAGAGAGCACGGACCTTTCTGACCGCGGCCACGCTACATCCGTAACTTACTTCGTAGCGTGAAATATATTTTTTTTCATTCTTTATTTAGTGCATCATAAATTATTTAAAAAAATTTGACATGTAAGAAACGAACTGATGAATAATTTTTGAAAATAATTTATAAGCATTATAAATTATACAACAAAGGTGTTAGTTAATTAAATTACCTCCCTGTTTTTAATAAATCGAAAAAACCCGTAGAAGGATATCAGAAGTGAGTAATGTTAATTTCATGATCGTAGGCTGGTTATGCTATTAATTTGGCAATATTAAATGAAAATCCTAAAAGTGAAATATCCATAAAAAGTTTAAAAGTTAAGCACTAAATATATAAAATCTAATTATAACTTGCATTGTTTTTTAGTAAACATATTTCGTAGACACATTGATGAAAATTAATCGTTTTAATTGTGTTCCCGTTTTTTGTAAAACGTAGTTAGTGCAGACTGGTTGCCGAGGCGAGAGCGGGACGCGGGGTGCTTAGGCGGGCGATCTTGGCATATTTGCCGTTTCGTCGACATTCCCCAGTTAATTAAAGCCCATTTGTACACTGTCTTGCGAAATATAATTTATGAAATGGGAAAACGTTTTAACGTTTGCTAAATAATTTGATTCTTGAAAACATTTAGGGCTAGCACAAACTTGTTGGTAGAGAAATTTACTTCACAGTTTTAACATATTATACTTACTTTTAATTTGATAGATGTTTTGTATGATGAAAGACGTATGTTATCATGAGAGCGCTATAAACATATCTTTTGTACAAGTAACATACGGCTATGTATTCATATATAAATAAGCAAGTAAATAAATGCCTTCACTCCACCTCCTTGTCGTTTCTAAATAAGCCCGCCTCGATAACAGGCTCCGCCTACTAGTAGATGGTATATAAGTGCTTATGTAAACACTTTTATATACTTCTAAGTATAGAGAAAAAAATTATTATTCATCTATACATAAGATCAAAGAGTAAGATGAATATAAGTAAATAAGCACATTATATATTTCACTTCTGAAATGTTTCAGATAATTTGATTTTTATATAAGGAAAAGATCGTCAGCTGTAAGATCTATATTTTTAATTAATCTATTCATGAAAATAAAATGTAACATTTGTAACATATTAACGTTACATAAAATATCAAAAGAAAAAAATATATCTTAAATATTGTATGGTGTTTAATTAATAATCAATATAGAATTAATAAAGAATAAAACCTAGAAGGACAAATCAAACGGTAACAAAAAGTATACACAAAAATTACAATTTATCAAACTATATAATATAAAGTACAATTGTCGAGAAACACGACAATGTTAACAAACAAAATCAACGGACCGGACGAAACTTTCACGTCTAAGAAGTCGAAACTGTGTATACATTGTCGGCATGAGCAGTGAACTTTAACAAGCCGACCGTCCATCCAAAGTTGTTAAACTGAGCCCAGTGAGCAGCGGCGGAATAATTCAACCAAAGCGGTCACTAACTGCACCGACAGTTTCGAAGTGTCCGTGGCTGCATTGAATGACCATACACGCTAGTGTGGCGAGGATTCTGTCCGTATGATGATCCAGACGAATTAATTCCGAACTACGAATGTTATACTTCGGATGATGGAAACACAGTCGTTGGGCAGAAATCGGCAAACTTCCGCACCAAGAAATCATATTGTCTACACCGATCATAAAGGAAGAAAGTGAGTACTTGATTATTATTATTTTCCTAAACTCACTTAACGTCAATTGTTTGAAATCGGAATTGAAAAAAAATGAACCTTAAAATGACTGTATTTAATAAATTACTTTTGTTAGAGAAAATAATTAATTTGTATCTGGAATTTCGATTGCGGTGAAATAATAATATCTGGCTCCCGGACGTCAAACCCTTTAAACCAAACAAATGAGCCCTATTATTTCTCTCAATTGAGTCTAACAAGCAACTTACAGTCAAAGGTTCCTCGAAGCGCGGAACTCAATGGCCGTGAATTTTGTGATTTTCATTAATTTCAACTGAAAGCTAACTTTGCTTCTCGTAATTTTGTTTTATTGAATTGAGCTTGGTATTTCATAGACAAGCCAACAGTGTAAAACCAGTGATTTTAATGGGATAATTTTATTTTTTAATCTACGAAGTAAGGAATGAACACAAACTGGGGTAGATTTTAGTTTATTACATTGTAACGTGTATTTCTTGTAAGCTAATATTTAAAGTTAAATTAATAATAAACTTAAGAGAAAGATCTCATTGCATTACTTTATAATTATGAAAAGGATGTCGCT
This sequence comes from Samia ricini, assembly GCA_014132275.2. Lineage (NCBI taxonomy): Eukaryota > Metazoa > Arthropoda > Insecta > Lepidoptera > Saturniidae > Samia > Samia ricini. The sequence goes on along the minus strand of AP028159.1, from coordinate 22,403,232 downwards.
TACACTTACAACATATTAATACTACGTCTTTTAAATTAAATAATATTTTTAAGTCTCGCCGAAGGAAATTTTCATATAAATGAAGTGTACAGAGTTCCTAACCACAGTGAGAAAGCACGAACATCGTTAAACTTCTGTAGAAACATTTAAATTCACTTCTAACTTTATATTACATTTTTCCTTTATTTCACTAGTTCATTTGGGTTTCTTAATAGTGAACTAGCTGTTTTCATTTTGTTCTCAAAGTAATGCTAATAATAAAATCTCTTTATTTCTTGTAATATAAAAAGAAATAAATGATATTTAGGTAAAACCGCGAAGAATATAATAAAAGTAGTTACGACTACTAATTTATCTTTTAAAATAAATGAAATTAGGTTTATTTAGAATATGTATATCATGTTTTTGAACATTTTAACATTATTTTCACACTTTTACATTACGTAATAAAATTTAGGAAACACAGTTCTGAATAAATTAGTAATGTTTTTTTTTAAAGTGTGACAGAATATGCAGCTTTCATTGAAGGAGAAAGAGTGGTACAAATGAAAGAACTTGGGGTCGGAGGCTACGAGATATAGAAAGTGTGACCGATGTAGCCGAAGAGTTGTACTAGGGTATATAGTGAGGCCTCTGTGTAACTTCATGAGTAGTTAGACTGTGTCTAAAAAGCCCGTGTGGTTGTGCATCGAGGTGTGCTAGTCCCTACACTTAGGTATGGTAGTGAGTGCTAGGTCTGACAGAAAAAGCATGATTAATGCTGTAGAGCAGAGAAGTCTAAGAATATAGCTGGCGTGAGAATTATGGATAAAATAAGGAATATGTGCAAAGGAAACGTTGTGGGGTTGTAGAGGATGTAGTGACAAAGATAAAGGGGAAATTGGTTTGGACACGTGGAGATGATGGATGAAAGAAGATTTATAAACTAAAGGCCTTAGGGATATATGTATAGTGATTTTAAAACGAAACTGGGAGTATTTGTAGTAACTAATTTTGAAAGTCCTTAACTCATTTGCTTTTTGAGAAATAGCTAAATATGTAAAAATAAAAATTCTCAGGAACGCATGAACCCATTAATCGAAATTTTGGCTAAGTTTGGGACCTGATGGTAGTTTCTAGGATAACAACGCTCTGTTATAACTAGTTTTACAGATCACGGTCGTCTACTAGTTGCTCAGAATTGATAGTTAAGTCTCTGGCTATTGCCACTAAATTGACTTTCCATCATTCAGGTTGACCATCTGTCTCCGTTTAAGGCTATCGTGGGTTTTCCATATCGCTACCATTGTAGTGTTATACTCGACTTGCTTGAGCATCACAGTCTAACATGTAGTAAGAGCACGGGTCGTATTTTGACGTTTTACGTCAGGCTTTTGTCAGTGTTAATATACTGGCTACTTTAGAACCTATTCGTTTAGTGTGTGACGATGGCAAAAGATCTGAAGAAATGACGCTCATGTCCTGGAAGATAGCTTAATCATTAGTATGTGATGATACTTTGGCACCGTCCCACCTTCCAGTTACCACTTTGAAGGTCGCTTCATTAGCGGAGGATCTCAAGCGGCGAAAATATGGTGTCCATGGTGAGGGTTACATATTCGTGTCGTTTGGGGTCCAGACTCTGGGGGGACCGTGGGTCCCAATTTATCATTGTTTTTTAAAGAGCTCGTGACCCATCTATTCGATACGTTTTACGGCCAAATGGCTGGCTAATATTGTGCGTAGCGCATAAACATTGCTATTCAATATGGCAAAGCAGCCAGCCTTCTGGGAACATTCCCGCTTGGCGGCGAGCTGAATGGTGCATAATATGATAGTTATTCTTTTTTATAATTATTATGTAGTCATATAATAACATAGTAGCAAACAATGATGTTTTTGGTTTTTAATAAAGAAATTAAAGATCTTATTCAGGTATAATATCCATAAGGTAACTTGTAAAGAAAATAATTACTCATCTATTTCTGTTAACTTTTTGATACTTTGATGTAGCAATCAAGTAACTGAAAAGTTAAAGGCACAAGATAATGAAATAACGAAGACTTATTCCATCGCATAAATAGTACAAAAAAATTGGTTCATTAGATATGAGGCAGTACGTTTGTAGTTAAGAAATTCAACTGAAGTGGTGATGGTTCAGCTGGCAGTGCCGTCGGATTCTGCGTCGTAGGTGCGAACTATCTATCGAACTTTATAATGGGGCTGAGCTTTTAATAAAAAAAAACATCGTCAGGAAACCATAGGATGGTGGTAGAGCATTTTTTAATGGGTAGCTACTACCCTCAAGTTTGAAACCTGTCGCCAAGTACCAATAGATGTGATTTGTGAGCCTCATTTTAGTTTACCATCCTGGATCAAATCGTCATTTAACGTCATTTGTGGTTGTGGTCCATGAACTGAGCCAAAGATTATTCAAGAATTTTTGTGTTATTAAGAAAATAGATTTTAATTAGTTTTAACCGACTTCAAAAAAAAAAAAAGGAGGTTCAATTAGTTTATTTTTTTTTCACTAGTGTAATTTCCCTGAGTTCCACTGATCAGATCCTGATTTGGTGGAAATGGGATAAAACCCGGGAATGTACTCCTTTGGAAAAATTTTTTTTTGCAAATCGGTCCACAATTAACGATGAATTCGCGTTTTTTAAATGTTTAACTGATCTAGTATGTATGTATGTAGTATACTTACTTGAAAGTAGTTTAATAATATATTAATGGTAAAATCACCATATTATAATATAAAATGGTTAGTCTATTGTAAGTAAGAGGTCGGAGCGGAGGCCGAGAGATCCGCTGAATACGTTACGGGGAAGGACAGTAGAGTTACTTGTACACAGTTTCCGTTAGTCACATTTTCGCAACAAGGTATTCACATTTCGAGGACTCGGGAAAGTTGGCGTTATCGCATTTAAAATAGAACGACAAACACATCTAACTTTGTGTTGATGCAAAACATATACAATGAACCGGACAAACCACACCTGTCGTTAAGTTTATTTAAAACAATACAAAACTGTTATGATAATTTACGTCCTATAATTGTTTCAAGCCCACTTTTTGATATACATTGAGATAATTGAATAGACTATTAAAAAAATACAATTTTGCAACAAATTTCGACGACATTATAAAATCATTGATACGTTTAAAAGTAAGTGATTCATTAAAATTTACTACTGTTGATAAATGCAAAATGAACATCTACTGATAGTTTTCAAGATATTTTGAAATATGATTCCTATATACTTCGAAGGAATGATATTTAATGTGGTTTTCTAAAACTAATTTAAAATGTATAAAGACTTTAAAAGCTTGTAATTGCTTTTATATAATTTCGCTTTCAGTACCTAACTGATTTAGTGATAAAGATGTTCGAGTAAAGTTACGGACACAGTAATAAAACCCAAATAACGTTTTAATTTGATTTATGGTTATAATTTATTAACCGTGTTGATCGATTTTAGAGTTCAAAATAAGGTGACATAGGAATATACACTAACACGAATATAATATCGAATGCCATGATACCAGTCTGTAAGCCTATTACAAATAGGTAAATATTATCCAAGTTTTGTTTTTCTTTGATTTTATCTGATATTAAGTGATTATGTTGTTTTGGACGGTAAATACACTAAATTTAGATGTATTAACACTCAAGTGACGTTACTGGAGTGTAGGTACTCATAGCTGCTTGATGATAGATGTTTAAAATTGAGGGTGATAGCTATCCAGGTGGTCCTCTAGCACCATAACATATTTAGGTTCAATCACGATATTTATCGAAAGCTCACGCTCATTATAAAATAGTGATGGATTTCAACTTACATTTGTTGCCATGGAATCCAACCACACTAGCGGTGAACCCTAATCGCTTCAAGCGTTGGTGGTCTGGCACGTCATACACTTTGAAATAAAACTTTAAAAAATTGCGATAACTTGGATAAGTTTAATTTACTGATATAGGTAATATTTGTTACTTAAGATAATACATAATTAAGCAACAGTTTTTCTTCATAATTCAAAATAGGAAATGTGCAAAAGACGATCTAAGCTTTATTTCTTAGGCGATACTAAAATTATAATTCCGTAACTGTTAGAAATAATCAAATTGAACGTTCCAAAGTTGCACACTCACGGTCCGTGACGTAATTTTAACATATTCAGAGGCAGTAGCGACACGCTCCGAACTCTACTCGGTAAGAACATTATAAGTACGGGGTAAGTGTACAAATTGATTTATTGAAGTTGAGCGTGTTCCCGAATTGCGCCGGAGTATTCACAGTCCTTTGCGTTACACAGATAAAGTGGAAAAAATAAAAAGAAACTTCACAAACAGAAATCCCCTTGTTGCGAGATTTACGAGTCGACGCACCTCCAGTGCAAATAACTTATGAACCAACATGTAAATTTTTCTGTTACGTGAAAAACAAGCACCCTTGTTTATTGTTACCGTGTGTAAAATATAATTTTTTGAATAAACTTTACGCCGTGTTCATTGTTGTCAAAGTAATCATTGAAAATCGAAACACATTAGTGATCAATTTCGAACAAATGCAATTGTTGGAAAGTTTTAAGTAAAAACGACAATTTACTTTATGAAATCTGAATATATAGGCAGCAGATATGATAGTAGTAGTAAATGTGAATATTTCGTGATAATTATATCGAGTCACGCAAAAGGCTTTTTAGGAATTGTGTATCTGTTCGTGTTATAATGAACTTATTATGTATCACTATAAGGTACAGAGTACTGTCATTTATAACATTCCACATCTGTTTTAGAAACTCTGGCTGGATTGTATCTGTTATTTAATATATTAAATATACAAAACGGTTGTCATAATATACAATAATCTATACTAATAAATAAAATTGAAGTTTCTCTCTGTTTGTAATGTCAATTTTACTGAATAGATATGAATGTATATACGATACCTACACCAAAAATACAATTTGTAAAATTGTTGTCTGCCTGTCTGTTTGTTCCGAGTTATCTCCGGAACGGCTGGATGGATTTTGACTGGACTATTTTTGGTAAAAAGCTGAAGTTACTCCGGTAACTTAGGATAATTTTAATTTTCGAAAATAATTAGGAATCCGCGTATAAAAAATTAACTCTAAAAAAAAGTTGAATAAAATCCGATTCAATGTACAGTTTTACGGGCAAGTGCTTGAATTTATGAGAAATATTTTTCTTTATCTTATCTATAGTACTATAAAAAACTAGGGTTCAGAAAAAAATTCAGTGAAGAATATATGAAACGCGGGCGCCGTCGCTGGGACACAGCTAGTTAATAATAAAATTTGATGAGCACTAATATCGATAACTATATTTTAAAAATTTAACCTTAGTTAAAAAACATTATGAAGTGAAACGATAAAAGCTGTATATAATTCATATTTTATATATTATATTTTATTTATGGCCTACGAATGAAGGAACAACTTTTTATAATAGACCATAAAAGTTTATGAAACTTTGCGTTAGAGGCCTATTGATTTTGAAGACAAAATCAGAAAAATTCAATAGTTTAATTCATAGTTCGAATAAAACATCTAAGTGCTATATGATTTTAGGGTAATTAAACCCTAAAGAGGGATAAAATAAAATAGTAATAGTGTAATTAATAGTAATTTGACCTAGGTTATACATAACAAATATATAAGTAAGTAGAAAGTAGATTTTAATGTTATTGGGGCGCCATGTTTATTCATTGAATTAACATACCGCAAATGCAAGCACATTTAAGCGCTATATTCCGGGAAATTTCTGTTTGTCAATTAAAATATTTGGAATCAGGAAATCATTTCAGTAGCATTTTATTTGATTGCACTGAATACTTCACAAAAGATACCAATTTGCAATCAGTTAATATTTCCATTGGTGCAATACTAATATTTATTGTATTTAAATTTGTTTGTACCTACTCTTATCAATAAAAGCTTATTAATAAGATTTACTATTTTGAAGACTTTTTACCAATATAAATGAAACAACAAAATGGTCTAGTTCTAGGTTAAAAACATCATTTTACATACCTTCATATTATTAGATAATATTGTTGTAAATACAGTTTTGTTTATATTTTAACTTGGTTCTCTATCTGGCGTTGACCGTATTACTTTACCGTAACATTTAATATACAATAAAAATATTGAGGTTATTAATTGGAACAAAAATTCGGGATGAAAATTTAAGCTGGAACAAATCACACACAATATGCAAAATTATATTCGTATCAAATCAGTAGCTTCAGAGTTTTCAGCGGGATAAGGGCAAGGGGATTTTTTAAGTATAAGATTACGTATGTCATAAAAACATAGTATTCAAGTTAAATAGTTACAATGTCAATAAAGTTTACATCATTCTTACTTTTATTTTAATTACCACTATGAATTAAATTTATCAATAATATTATAACTTTTTTTCTGATTAATGATTTAAAATCAATATTAATGCTAGTGGACAACAATGAAGTCTGCCCCTCGATTACAATGCAGTTGCCCACATACCGGCATTATTTTGCGCGTCACGTTCTTACTGCGGCTTGTTAACCTGTCCAAACACCAAATATTGACCTTTTTTCTATCGTACTCTATGGGATTTTTTAAATTTATATAACGATTTTTGGATTTAACGTGAAGCTGAAGCTGATTTGTACCATCAAATTTCGTTTTAAATAAACTAGCGTCCTTAAAATTTAATAATTATAAATATTATTTAACACATCTATTTTAATCTGAATTCCACATCAAATCCGTATATTAATTTTCAAGTGATCAATTTTGAATACAGAAAATTTACTATCTATGAATCTTTAGGGAAAGCTATTTACAGTTGATTATATTCATTTTTTTAACAAAATGCAATCTTCTGTGCTAAACATTTAAATTTACATAAATTTCATTTATTTTAGTTTCATTTATTTATTAAGTATTAAGGAACAATACTCAAACGCAAATTACAAATAACGATACAGGCACAAATTAAATAAACTATACGGTAACATGAAGTAAAGTGTTTTTTTTTTTTTCAACACAAACGACATAATATTACTTAACAAAAATCTTGAAATATTAGAAAGTTGCATTATGTTGGGCAAATAAATTACAGGGAAAATTTCAGTATAAAAATATAATTGTTTTATCATTTACGAAGTTGCTTTGTTCTACTAATGTATTCTTTTTGTTCAGAACATTGTAGATTCTAGTTTAGTTTTGATACTGTAACCAATTCAGGCAAAGAATGTAATGAGATATTCTTTGTGCTACGAAATCCAAACATTTTGTTGGAATATTCATTTCTCACTGTGGATATAAGTCATAATTTGACTACCATATGAAAGTAGTTTAGTGAGACTATTAAATAATTTTGTTATACAATAATTCTTCGTCTCAGCCTAGTTTACTATTAGTACTAGTTGGAGAAACCATTTCACCATTGTAGTCTTCCTGAACTGAAATTATGTATCGCCATTTCACCCTATTGTTTTTTTTAAAATAAAATAAAACATATTCTGCGGACTCTGGGTCCACACCTTTTTTTATGTTGGAGGTTTAATTCGACTTGCGTCAGAAAAAAATTGCCCATAATATTTAATGCAGTTATGCAGACCTTCTTTCATAACTAATTAAGTGAGCTTAAATCTACTTATATTTTACATGTAAATTAAGACTATATGTAATATAATTGTTTTATTTTTGTAGGTATTGTTTCACCCTATTATTACCTTCTTCTTCATATTGAGACAAGTTTCACATTCAACTATAAATATACACTAACTAACTATAAATATAACAGGATACTGAGTGAAGCTAATCTAGTAATTCCACGCTTTAGGCTAAGTTAGTCGAATAAAAGCTTTTTAGTTAGTGGTATTCGGTTTTACAACAAGAACATTACCGATTTACATGATAATCAAGTACCATGTCAAGCAAGTCTTAATTTTAAAAATTTAATACAGGGTGGAACATTACCTGAATGATAGTGATATTTGGAAATGTCACCCGTCCCTGTGTTTCTGCTATCAATGGTTATAATTATGGTATAGTATGGTAAAGCGATGATGGCGCAAAGGGTAGTGTGGTCGAATTTTGGGTCAATGAACGAATTTTTTTTGATTTTGATTTTGAGGGAGTTATGATATACTGAAACAATAAAACGATATTTCTCTGCCTCTATTACTTGTGTTCTTTTCTTGCTTATAAAAAATACATACGGTAGGTACATAGTTTAGAATATTTTACCAATACAGAATAAGATACGACAACCGTTCTGTTGTGAGAAACAGATTTATAGTGCGCAATCACAGATCAGTTGTTGGTATTCCATCGGAGGTCCCAGAGAGCGGGCTTTGTATCGACTGAATTATTTATACTCGCGTTACTCTTACGTCGAGAATTCTGAAGCACGCGGGGCAAACGATGTCGACAAATATTATTTTCCATATTTTTGAGATGTTCCGTATCATTTAGATACGCAGGAAAATTTATTGAAAATAATAATATATCCTTTCTAGAAAACCTTAAATAGTGTGAAAAATTAAGAAGAATTATTGGATTAGAGAAGACTTTATATAGCTTATAATATGGCAAACGATGTCGACAAATATAATTTTCCATATTTTGAGGTGTACCGTATCTTTTGGATACGCAAAGAAAATATATTTAAAAAATAAAAATATATTATTTGTTCTAGAAAAAAGGGCAATTATTGTATTTTGAATAAGAGGTGACTTTATATAGCTTACAATAATTTCAAGTGAAGAAAAAGAAGAATATTATGTTTTTATTTTACACTAACTGCAACAGATATTGCGTTTCAATTGCATAAAAATAATAAACTTATACGGGTTATATCTATAGTATTTACAACTCATCTTTGTTCCATCAAAATCGGATGAATTGTTTAGGAAAGCAAAAAGAACAAGCATACGAATATTTATTTTTTTCTAATAAGATATTTTCGCTATAGTAAAAATGTATTCCGAGTCAGTCTAATATCCTTATTATTTTTCACTTTCATATATACAAATAATTATCAGTGTATTTACCTTTTAAGGCCACCACCGCATGCATAGGTTATGACCGTAACATGTATTAAGAATAAATTTAAATTAAACAAAACACAAAAATAGTATTGCAAATTCTTTGTAGGTAATAAATAATTAGAAAACAATGCCAAAAAATAGTAATAAAACAACAATACAAATAAAAAGAACTGCCGTTGTATGCATCTAGATTTAAAAAAAATAATATAAAAAATATATGTCAAAATAATAATAATAATAACAAATGTCAAAAAAATATAAAACTTATGCTTAATTGAATAGACAGATTACAGAATTTATATCAAGTAATCTAATAAGTTTCCGTATCTCCCCTTTGTTTTTAACATAACATAAGCTCACGCCTGTTATCCCCGAATGGTTAGGCAGAGGTGAAATAGCGAACAACATCACCCACATTTCGCCGAGCTTAGTTCCGTCCCAGATGTGACAGGGGGCGAGCCTGTCGCCATATCGGGTACAATTTCCAAACTCCGGGATGATACTGAGTAGAAAAACCCTATACCACTTGACCCCTCGGATAGAACCCGAGACCTCAGAACGACAGTTGCACCGTAATACAACTGCGCCACCGAGGCAGTTTTTTTTAAAATATTCGCAATGTATCCGCAAATAAGTTTACAGAGTCACTTAAATGTTTTGACTATAGGAACAAACAGTTGAAGCATTAATTATAACTACTAAAATTGTAAGTAGAGCAATAAATAAATTACTTCCACCTCATGTATTTTTATTAATCTAAAACAATACCTTTGTTTGATATAATTATTTTTTTGTTTACTTTCTCTAATTTATGATATTTTATCAAAATAAAAAAAATCATGATACAAACAACCTTCTTTAAAAATCCTTTTATTTTATTATAATAGTATTTAATTCCTTTACAATAGTTATAAAGCCTATCCCTATAGTAGATTACCCAATAAATGTTGACCCGAACCTGCGTGCGTCCTGTTGATATAGCAGTAACGATAGATATAACGTTTCTATGCTAATTTTTGAAAGGATTTCTCCTACCTGTGAAATGTTACTAACGATAGAAATAGTAGATAAATATATGGACGCGATAATTTTATTGCATATTTTATATACATAGTGTATATTTTAATACATGAAGTGAAAAAGAAAAATAAATAAATGAAGAACCTATTAAATTAAGTTTAGTACACATTTTGAAAATATTAAAGAAATTCTTGAAATAACAACTACTTAGAGTTATTAGAAATTTAAAAGAAAAAATATGAAAAATAAATTCTATTCAACCATAAGACGTCCACTGTTGGACATAGGTCTTCCCCAATAAGGGAGGGATTGCCATAATCGCCACGCTTGACAGGCGGATTGGCGATCGCAGTCAGGTGTTTGTGGTATTCAGAGGATGCTGCTGCCCATCCTCTGGTTTATCCCTTAGTCGTCTTTCAAAAGCGTATGCTTATGAAAAACAGATACGCTATATCAATCATGTCGTCGATTTAAAAAAGGTAAAAATATTTTCCCAATTTATAGATCTATTATTGTTAACTAATATCTACTTTAACTATTGTTAACTAAGAAATAAAATTGAAGTGTCAGTTTGTCATTACAAAATAACATTTCTTTACTAATTACATATAAATTAAGTATATACGTTACTTATACCAAACATGTATCTCTGTTTGTTTGTTGCGAGTTATCTCCGGAATGACTGGAATAATTTTGACGAACCTTTTTTTTGTCAGATAGCTCAAGTTTCTACTTTTATTTTTCGAAAAATAATAAGGATTTCGCGTTAAAAATTAAAACTCATGAATAAAATTGTGAATAAAATCCGATTCTATGGACAAATTTTACGGGAAAGTGTTTAAATTTGTGAGAAATATTTTTACTTTATCCTAATACTAAATTTATTTTAGAAAAATAATTAGGGTTCCGTATAGAAAAATTAAAATCCATTGAAGAATATATGTAACGCAGTCGAAGTCGCCGGCGCACAGCTAGTCCTAAATAACATTTGACACGACACCTCGTCACAAACTTTCGAAATAACAAATTAAAGGAAAAATTCAATTGAAGCAAGATTAAGCGTTAAGTGAACAAAAGTGAGTAAGTTGTCGTTACAGAGCGTATGTGCCAGAGCAGACGGGCAACTTCACCGAGAACTAACTTTAAGTGCTATAGTAAGGAAAGCGTCTGTGGAGAACGCGCCTTCGCGAATTACTTCCAAGCGATTTCGCGCTTTCGAAATGACGTGTAAACTTATAACATTTGCAAACAAGAAAATAACGTTGTTTTTCTTAAAGCGCTTTATGTTATTTATACCAAATAACTTATTAATTAACTTCGTTCCGTGTTACTCGTTCTCATTTTGAGAAATTTAATTGCGGAACATAATTTTTGATAAAATATCGCTTTTGGTTTTAAAATAATACATTTCTTACGTGGTGATTCTTACTTAGATTTAATACAAAGCAGTCTAATAGATTTTATAGATGTAAAAACTTTTTTAATTAAAAACAAAACCCACTTCAAAAGTACAACACTATAAAATGCATTAAAAGTCAATAAATAATTACTTTATGAATCTGCTTCCTTAATTTTTAAGTCGGTGCCAGCTTATGGATAACAAAGTGGTTTAAATGAATGTCGCTAATTATATTCAATTTTGATTAGTTGTTCTTTAAAATCACCCTAGTCCTTTATTTAGCTTATATGTCATTGTGATAGCTTGCTGGCACCGACTCCAAAACTAATGAAGCAGATTAATAAAGTAATTATTTATTGAGTTTTTAGTGCATTTTTATTCTATTGAAGTCGGTTTTGTTTTTAATTCAAAATAGTTTTTTTACTTTTTAGTTAAGTATGTACTTTTAGGTTTAGCTGTGAAATATACTTCATAGCTTCGGAAACGATTATATGAAACATATGTAACTGTCTATAATTTACGATGGTTTTTTTCAATTTTCCTGAGATTCACTGATCAGGCCCTGGTCTGGTGGAAATGGGACCACCTCGGAAGTGTACTCTTACTTTCGAAGAAAAAAAAAAAATTGCAAATCGGTCCACAAATGAAGGAGAAATCGAGTAACAAACATACATAATAAAAAAAAAAACAAAAAAAAAACCACAGACGAATTGATAACCTTCTCCTTTTTAAAGTCGGTTAAAAATATAAACTAGTTACAACAATATCATAGTATATATGTTATTCGACAATTTCTGAACTTAAAAATTTATTGAATTGGAGATTAGCTTAAGTATTAATAATAGAAAAAAAAAAACAACATAATAATTGTATTATATTGTATCCATACATAAATAGACAAACAGAATAATCAGATACTCTTAGATTTAAAAAAATGTTTTGATTAGCTCGCTATATTAGACGTTTCACGTCAAATATTTACTTTGGTCATTTGGAATTATTGTAAATAATATTAATAAAAAATATGCTAATACGTTAATAAAGTTGTTACTTAAGGAAAGTTTATCATAAATAACAGTAGTAAAGAAACACAAAACAAAATATTCACGATTCTCATAATTGTAAAGGTTGTATGGATTATGTGTATATAAAAGATAAAGCAATTTATCACTAAAATTATATTTGTGAAAATGACAATGTTACATTTGTTAAAACAACTGACGACTGCAACCTTGTACATTGTACTGTTGATAGATAATGATAATTTTTTTGGAAATACCGAACGCAGTATTCATCATTTTCAATTTACAACTACCTACAATTATGTTGAAATTTTACCACAATTGTTTCAATGATAACACTTAGGTTATTAACATCAATACAAGTAAAAAAAAAAAAAACAAAGAAATTATTTCGATGAACATAAGAGAAAAATCTCTTAAATTGTTTTATTTAATATATGCCTTAATTTGTTATTTTTATCCTTATGGATTTGATAATGCTTTGAATTTTATATTTAACGGTAATTATTATTAATAACCAGTGAAGTATTTAAGCCTAAGCTCGTGAGGATCGGTCCTAGAACGGTATAACTTTTGGGCTGCAAAATGTTTGGGGCCCATAATTTTTAAAAGATTTATTACCAAAAATAGATGTCAAGTAGGTTTTATGGGAAGGCAATAAAAGTATTTAATAATATTTCAAATATTTGAGTAACATTTTTAAATTTGTTGGTTTGATGTTACTTTTTAAATATATCAATAATGATAGCCTTTATTTATCAAATAATATAAACGAATTATCGTGATTATGATAACGTAATATGTTAAGAAGAGTTCAGATGCGAACTAAAAATACGTAAGAAACGAATCGTAACAAGGATAAAGCAATTAATATATTGAATATAATTGCAAATAAGAAGTGATAATATAATTAGGAAAATACTTAGTTTTTACTTTATAAAAATATATTTAAATAATAACAATTAATTTCGATAATTACTTTCACAAAATCAAAAATCCTGGCAAGCCAAATAAGGTTTAGAAGGCTTAGGGTGGCAGCGAGACTAAATCCGTCACTCATAATGAAATAGATACAGTGTATTTTTACTTTGAGCAAATAATTATAGAAAGACAAAATTTACGTCCTCCTATGAAATTATAATATAATTCACTTATTGAAATAGTGACTGTGTAGAAAGAGACGACGATGTCGATCCCCTTCGAGATGGAGCGTTATTTTATGATCGCCGCGCCGGCAACAAACTTCAGCTACCGCTTTATGATCCTAATTTATAAGTGAACGGTGTTCAGTGTGTTTACGACTCTTTCTGGGAGTCTCCCGCGAGTGCGTTCAGCTCAGTCGCGACTGAGAAAATGCTTAACCATCTGGGAATGATACGATTTAGATATTAAAATAAATTAAACGTTATTATTATTTAATTTTAGTATGACACTCATTTTAATTGCACAAGTTTATTAAATATTTATTCAATATGTAGATATCCGAGTTTGCTTGTATTTCTTTGCGTTGAAATTCAAACAAGCGCGGGTAAAACATAATCGCAATACTCCATCGTTTATTTTACTATGATGCTCGATTTCATTGCATAAGTTTATTGAACTTCGATTATAGTTTGGATATAATATACGCATTGGAAATATTTTTAACAGTATTCATACTTTTAAAAACTTTTAAAAGGTACAGAAATATAGCTTTGTTTATTGAGCCATTAATGTTTTTAATCTTCAGGCCTTATATTGTTTGCATATTAAAAAAAAGAGATCATTTATTAATAACTGACAATTTCATTTATATAAATGAATAACAAATACGACTGATTTATTAACACACTGTGAAATTTAAGAGCATAAATTAATTTTCAATTTCCCTTTGACGTTTCGCTGAGCCGGCCGACATGTCTCTCAGGCAAGATATTAACCCGTACATGACGCCGTACGCCTATTCGCTACAATTCTATCTCTCTATTCTATTGTCACTACTAAATATACGTAATTTAAACAGCACTCAAGTTTCTCGTTTAAACTAAACTTGATTTAATCCTGATATAGTTATTTAGTGTACGGATTCGTTTTGTTCTTGTTTATTTTATTTTTACTCAAGCTGTGCCTGCGGCTTCACTCGCGTATAATGTATTTTGATCCTCTCCTTACAAATATTCGTTACAACCTTTAATTAAATTTTTGATTGATTTTATAATTTGGACTCGCCATCATCACCTACGATTTAGAAATCATGCTGTTCGGTTCTTTGATTCTCGAGTTATAATAAGCGAAAGCCAAAGCTAATGGATAGATAGTCAGAACAGACAGATGTTACTGAACGGACGGTATTTCACGTGATATATTCATGTGGATCGAAATCTTAAAAAAAATGATTTGATGCTCTATTCATGTAGCTAGTACTCATGTAATAAATTTCTGTTTGTACCAAAATACTCTATCAGTGTCATATTTTACGAGAGACGTATTTTTATTTCAAACTTCTAAATATATCAGTTTAATCTACAAGCATAGAACAAGTTCGAATAAAGTTAGGTACCCGTCAAAATGTAACACGCAAAAGCCATCGAAGAATATTGAGCATATGGGTGTGTTCGTCCGTATGCAGCCGGGTTGCATAGTATCGTCTACATAATGTCTAACAATTTACGGATAGGTTTTTTTTTTCAATTAAGATTCCTTGAAAATATATTCACAAAGAGTAAGGTAAGTTTACGAAATGGTCTAACTCTTGTAGCATTTTACAAAAGAAGAGAAATATAAATAAAAAATAATAAATTCAGTTGCGAGTTTTTTGCGATAGTCTTAAATCTAAAAAAAAAGCGAATGACAAGTTACATCTCTTAATTGTAATATTAACTCGGCCCCATGGCAACCAAAGTTTTAAGCGAAAATAACATGTGAAAAATCACTTTGTTCTTTGCAATTTTGTAGGTTGTTTTCATAATATTTTAAAAATTTGCTTGCTTTGCTAAAGATATAGTGGTCATGGCCTAGATCGCAGAAGACCATGCTTGGTGACCTCAGTAGAACTTCCGAATGAGTTGGCTTTAAAATGAACATGGACAAGACGAAAATCATATGTCCTATAAAAATTGCTGACTCTACGCACGATGTAGTTGAAACTTAACCTGGGACAATCCGCCCAGTTAGGTAGGTGCAACTTCAAGAAAGAGGTTAATCGTCCAATCCAACCCGGCTGTGCTGCGTTCAGGAAGCTACTCAGAATCATCTAGTTTGAAATACCGCAGTGTCTCAAGACGAAAGTCTTTGAACAGTGTGTTTCAAGTAATGACATACGGCACTGGAAAGTGTTCGCTCACAATGGGTCTAATAAAAAAAAAAATTGCTTAAAGTGCAATGGTGTGAGTACTATGCTTCGAGTTTCACTGTGTAATAAAATCAGGAATAAGAAGAACCAAGGTACCGAAAACGGAAGAAGGTGGATCGAGGAACTGGTGAAGGACGCGGGAATACGGGCGCAAACCCGGTTGCTGTAGAGGTCTTTCAGGGTGACCTATGTCCAGCAGTTGACGTCTTTTTGTTGAATAGATGAAAGGATAGCAGTATTATTTGAGCATAATTTGACAACCATTCCATCTAGAGTGTCATCAAATGAAATTATGGCCGAACGCTAAACTTATTCAGTGCTAGCTTCTGCTCACGACTTCATCCAAGTTAACTTTAGAGACTCCAGAGAGAAACGATTTATTATTATGAGTCGGTCATAGGAAGTTTTCTCTAGGATTTTTATAGAACCACAATTTTCTAGTAGTACATCATTTTGATGTTCTTATGTCTTAAAATATAGGATAAGTAATAGACAGAGACACGGAAAGCGACTTTGTTTTACACTACGTAAAGATTAATAATTAAATAATAAAAGAAATTAATTACCACAATTTCAATATTACGGTGTTTAACTAACGCAATTAAATTTAAAACAATAAAAAGTCTTAGATAACAATTATTATTGAAACATGTGTTCGGTAAGTCGATATGTTGTGTGTAACGATTTTTAATATTTTTACATACAGTAGATTGTTTCATATATTATCCGTGGTTAGATTGTTCTGTTTTATTACATACATTATAACGTAGGTTGTATATTTCTACGATAACTTTAAGCAGTTTGGATCGCTCTGCCGTAGCGGATTTTGCCAAGTCACAACTATAAACTGTAACAAAGTATTGCGGTATGTTGTGTAGTCGGTTCTGGCTGCATTGGTTCAAATATCCGTCGTTCGGCGAAGGCTCACCGACACGAAGGAGGAAGGAGATTTCAATGCATTTGATTTATGTACCCCATAATGGGCCGCTGCTACACTGCATTTTGCTGCATGCAACAAACAAGCGGCGTCCCTCTACGCTTAACCTCCTCTGTACATGAAATACTGACTAACACTTCATCAATTAACTCGCTTCTTGCTTGTATTTCTTGTCTCACACTTTGTTATATTACACTTTTTTTAATTACACTTATTAATTACACCTTCCCGGCGTTTACGCAAGCTTTCCATTGTTTTCCTATTGTCTTTCTATTGTTTCATTTTTATGGGTACTCGACACATTAGCATATAATGTCTACAAGCGGATTTAAAAAGACGGTTAGTAGTGTTAATGGTAATACGCCTAATATTAAATATTCGACCATAATATTTTTTGTAAAAAAAATACTGTATCTTAATTTTTTTATTAATAACACTAAAGCTCGTCAATAGCCACTAAACAAAAGAAAATCGACTGACAAACAAATAAGATAAAGCTGCTGAACTGTTTGGTATTTGTCTATTTATATATAGATGAAGGTGATTTAATATTTTCACTTCAAATGTTGTCTCACAGTTACTAGTATGGGTTAATATGGTTAATATCAAATGTTTTATTATTTAAAATATTTATTTCCTACAAACAAATCGCAAACGATACTTAGTAACATTTAAAAACTAGCTGTTCACCCGCGGCTGCATCGGCGTTTCATATACTATTAACTGCATTTTAATTTTTTTATAGCAAACATTAATTATTTTGCAATTTTTTTTTGCTACAAATAATAATGTGTCGAGTTCCCATAAAAATAAGACAATAGGAAGACAATAAGAAAACAATGGAAAGCTGGCGTAAACGTCAGGTAAGTGCTCAAGGGGTTAAGCAATATTTTTCACTCATTTAAAGTCTGTAAAGGTGTAATATTTCATGAGTTTTAATTGTTTTACGCGGAACCCTAATTATTTTCGACTCATTAAAGTAGCCTAAACTACGCGGAGTAACTTCAGCTATCTAACGATAAAAGTCCCGTCAAAATCGTCTCAGACGTTCCGGAGATTACCCGGAACAAACACACAGATAAAAATTATAAATATTGTATTTTTAGAATAGGTATTGTTTATACATTCATATGTATTTAGTAAAAAAAAAAATTTTTTTATAATACAAACAGACATTTTAAATTGATTTATTAGTATAGATGTTCTCATTTGTTTCACAAACATTTCATATAACCTACGAACATTTTAATTAATGTAAAATAATGATACAATTTATAAAATTTTCTTTAAAAAATTACGTTCGCTAGCTCTTTAATAGATACAAAGCGATAGTCGTTAGCGAGTACACGGTCTTTAGTCTTCGAAGCATCATTGGTTAAATTGAAAACATAATTTATGGATCTTCCACAACCTTAGCTTACACAGCCTAAGATAGGAATGTTTTCAGTGCAGAAAATATTACTTTTAAAATTATTTTAACATTAGCAGAATACATTTTATTTCATGAGTTATGTTTTGATAAGATGTGTTTATATTAATATAGTTGTTTTTGAGTTAGGAGGTAATTTTTAATACATAAATACAGAGGAATGCATTTGTTAGAGACACTGATTTCAATGTACTTTTTAATAGATAATGTATGGTAAAGAATAAAAACTAATAAGTAATTTATTTTATCATACACTAATATCGTATTAGATAATTTTGAATGATGGATATATAAACGTCTTATTTTATTTCAGAACCGTAATAATTGTTATAATGATAAAACTATTTTAACTACTTATACAATTGTCCGTACAATTGTAATCTAAAGTTTTTCAATATTTTCTATCCATGCTGTATGAAGTTAGAATATAATAATGTTTTGCATAAATTGTTGATTGACCGATCATTAATTATATCATATAAACATAATTATTGTACAAAAAAATTAGGCGCACGTGAAAGCTACATTGCCGAATTCCGTTTCGAACAAGAAACTTTCTATACTAACAAATTGGAGTGAGTATTATTTCCACTTCCAACTTGTTGTTACAATTTATAGACGAAAACTGTACCGTTGTGTGATCTGTCAGCGCCGTTACCTACGTATGGTGTTTATAGCTCAAAGTACTGCGTTATTCAACTTAATAGCCATTAGTTTGGTTCGTTAGCGGAATATTGCTAACGAATGTGCGGCGGTCGCGCATTCCGGGTGCCGAGCGCGTACTCAAACGTTCAATTAGCGTACACTACTCAAATATCCGCAACATAATACTACGTGAAACATTTGTAACGTAACATTATTCCACTTCTTTGGCTGATACATTAACTAGCTGGTGACCGCGGCTCCGCCCACGTTTCATATGTTCTTCAGTTGTGAATGAAAAAACCAATGAATAAAGAAAAATGAGTCTTTTCTTATTATTAGCGGAAACAATGTACGTAAGTATAAATCGAAAAATCTACGAAAAATTTCGCGTCGAATTGTAGTAGTCCCATCCTGATATGTTTAGTAGTTTTGAGGTAATGGTCCGTCAAAGTAACCCCCATTTCACTTTATACATATAGATAGAGAGAAAATAGATATATAATGGGGGTCCTTTGACGGATCATCAATTCATATATATACATAGATAGATAAAATAGACAGGCGGATATACTACGTGGTTCCAAATGATCATATATATATATATATATGGCATCAGGCCACTCTCCCGTAGGAGTAGGTAGAGACTACGTCTTTCCACTTGCAATGACCTTGACACTCCTCTTTCGCTTCTTCTACTTTCATGAACGCTTTCATCCATGCTCGTCGGTTATGGGTACTTTTTATCTGGCTTTACTTTATGATGTTTACGATCTGGCGAGAAACGTTCACCTAGGTTGACCCTTTTTTTTTTGTCAGGGGGAAATGCATTTACGCACTACCCTTACCCATTGCATTAGTGAGACCGAAGTCCCCCAATGCAATGGGTAAGGGGGCACGGAGTGACGAGTTCCGTGCCAGTGTGGGACTCACCCGGGCGCGAAGCGCCCGGAAATACCCACTAAAACCCCCCGGGGCCGTCCGCTGCATTTGGGATGGGGGCGATACGGGATTGCACTGCATGCCACCGCGTCGCCCCCTGCAGCGAACCCACCGGGCCTCGTCGTGCAATGGCCCAATGTGGATGGGGGAAAAAATACTCCAACCCACCTCTTCGCCCGCCCCCCCGAAGGGAGGCATGAAACCTGATTAATTTGTTTCTGTAATCTGTCAATCTTCTGTCATCCATCCATCCTCTCCACGAGACCGAATCAACAAAGCATTTCTTTATCTATGTCACTACATGCTCTACCACACCACAGCGTTCTCTTATCAAACTATTCCTGACATTGTCAATCATCTTTACTTCAACTATACTTCTCAGACTTCTCATTTCCACAGCATTAATCTTACTTTCATGCTTCTTCTGCCAAAGCTAGTACTATACTTAAGTGTTTATAATACGATATATATTTTTTCACATCCTTGCCGATTATTGAATATTCTCATGATCAGTAAAACTATTTCTTACACAAATTACAATGGTTATATATTTTGAGTTTATATTAAATTATAATATTACAATTTTACGATACAAAAATAAAATTAACAAAACGATCATTCTTAAAGCGAGTATTTATATAATTTTATATGCACATATTTTCGTTGAGTCTAATCTTTAGAGAGAAAGAAAAAAATGGTCTTATTTAGGAGAATCTGGAAACAGGAAGTTCAGAAGTCAAGCTGCCGTGATGGGAATGATTAATATAGCTCATTTGCGGTGCTCAGCTACGGGCAAACGTCTACGGGCTACGGCTACGAGCCGTTGCTACGTGCTCGACTCTGCTTACATCGTTTACGCTTCCGCGCCAGAATTTATTGTATTCCACCCCATTTCAACCTTTTATCTCTATTATATATTAATGTTAATGTTATAACCGAGTGTGAGGTATCGTCATTTTCGTTAATTATGCTTCCAATAATTATACGCAATTATATAAGTAAAACAAATACGTATTCCAACTCGTGTTAAACTCCAACTAACTAAAGTTATTCCTATACTTTATTTTAGGCCATTAATTAGACATTTAATATAGCTTCTAGCCACCACTTTAGGGCAAAAAACTCGAAGAAGATAAGGACTTAATTTCTACGACAGTCAATTTTTTACTCTTATCAAATATTTTTTACTATTGTAAATTAACAAGAAAAGTTCTTAAAAATCTTCAATTCTTTTCTTTCATCGTCTTTTTTTTTCGTTCATCAACAGCTGTTGACGTTAATAATTAAATTGTTAAATTAATTAAATGTAGACGAATTCCGAAAAATTTGTAACTAGTCCAGAGTCTCAAACGTGCAGATATCGGAGGGATATTTCCTGTGATTCACCAATTGGTCCACAACGACTTTTTGTACTAAATGTAGTACAAATTAAATAACCATTGCTTGCATTTATTTATATTTTAATATTGAAAAACGCAATAGTTATCATAAATAATTGCATTGATAAAAGTTATTCGGTATCTCAAATTTGAATGATTACAGATTTTCTTTAAGACGACATGCGGTCGGAAGCACATTTGGAAAGTAAGTGTATCAGAAATCTATTTCCATCTTGTTGCGCCTCAAAGAACGAGTTATAAAACCCGAAAGAAAAAACTGCAGCTCGGGCTGATTTTACGCAAAATAGACGAAGACGTCACTTCGAAGCACCCTGTTTTCTCCTCCAAACTGAGCCAATTTTTAATTTTCCTTTAGTTGTAGAATAAGAAAGACTTTGCCTATGCCTTTTTTAAATTCTATTCATTAAATTTCTTTGATAAACATCTGAAAATGGCGGTAAAAATCGTGATTTTTTCGTCTTCAAAGGCTCCTAGTTTCTACAATAACTAATTTTTGGAAAACATCAAAACGTACGGGCATGGCCGTGGTGGATATATATTATTTGTTATAAATATATTTACCATAATTCTATTATCCAAGGAGGAAACAGGGGACTATGTTTGTATGGAATAAAAGCCAAGTTAAGACAAGTTAAATATTGATCCAATGTCCTCTAGAGCTCGGTATGCACTAAGAATGTTTCGGAATCACTCAACTCTACTAATTCTATTAATAAATGAATTACTATAGCATTAGTCTGTAGTAAAAGAAAGTAACGTAAGCATTTCTGAACGCTTCTAAAATGTTCTTGTAATATACAATGTGTATTGGGACAAAATACAGACTTATTGATTATTATTATTATTATTAGTCTTTAAAATACACTTTATGCTAATCTGTTGATTAAGATATTACTTATATTTTGTAGGGGAAAGGCTATACTTAGTATTAGAGCATTGAACTTATTGATCTAACAACTATGGTTTTTTAGTTACCTAAATATTATACGTTTCCTATGCTTCTTTATAAAATGTATTACTACATTTACTTACGCTATTATGTGACGGGAGCCATGTCGACCGCCTCTGGATGCTCTGCTAAAACTAAAGCCCCTTCATCTACGCGTAGAAAAGGTGGCGAGGTTAACGATGCACAGAATGTACGCTCTCGGGAGGACACAATGGATATCCCAGTCCATGAGATCTCTCTTAGACACAGTGATAGAAACACCAGTTTTAGGGATGATATCGGAGATGAAGATTCCTCAAAACCAATCTTTAAAAAAATTATTATGACGAAATCCCTCCACGGGACTCCTGATTAAATAGTGAGATAACTTGGTGGGAAGGCAGCTTATTGTGGTTTACTGACGGGTCCAAAATAAGACTCAACGTAGACTGCGGAATATATGGAGAGTGACCAAGTTTAGTAAAAGAACTAATCTTGGTAGTTTCACCTCCGTTTTCCAAGCAGAAATATACGGCATTCTAGAATGCTCCTGTATAAATCTGCAGAAACCCTACGTTAACCATACAATATATATCCATTCGGATAGTCAAGCCGCTCTCTTGGCGTTGGATTCGGACTTCACTGAGTCGAAGCTAGTTGCCAATTGTGTGGCAATGCTAAACAGCTTGGATGAGAATAACAGGCTGATTTTAAGATGGGTCCCAGGGCATGCAGAAGTTCCTGGCAATGAAGCTGCGGATGCGCTTGCAAGAGCAAGGGTTATGAAAACACAAATTGGGCCTGAACCATTTTGTAGTATTCGAAAAAGCCTAGTTGCTGACCATAAGGGACTAATACGTCTATAAGACTATAGAATTCTGGAACTAATTGCCAGGACAAATTCATTCCAAAGAGCTCATCAGGGCATTCACTGAGCGCATAGCTGAAGTAGCCCTGATGCTCAGTAGGAATCAGCTACGACTATTAGTGAGTGCCTTAACTGGGTACTGTTGTTTGGGCTTATATGCACAACATAGGTGTCCAGAACACAAGAGAGTACAGATTCTGCGAGATTTTAGACGAAACACCAAAGCACATCTTGTCTGAATGTGACCCATTAATAACCATACGTAACCGAATTATGGGTAAGCACGCGTTGCTCCCGGAGGAGGTACAGACGCTCTCTGTCAAAAAGATCTTACAGTATATCCAGGTTGTAGGTCTAGGCAGAGAGCTTTAGCAATATAGGGGTGATTACAATAGATCTAATTAGGTCGCAGTGATACAGGACATTCTTAGCCTGCATAGCCCTTTTTCGAATAATAATAATAAATATGCTATTATAGTGTATGGTTAGTGGTAGAAACTCGACCATAATAATTTTGAGAAGAAAGAACTCAATCTCGTCAATATCTACTAGAAATAAAAAAATAAAAATCTGTTGATTTAATAGAGAAGAACTGTCTTATCTTTGTTTATTTATTTATATATAACACAGTTTTATTGTTGGTACGAAATAATACAATTGTAAAGGTATAGAATTAATCGTTTCTAATAATATAGTAATTTATATGTAATACTTTTAATCGATTTAACTGTAAACAAGTATGAAAAAAAGACGGTAGAGCAATCAGTGGGTGGGTATTATTCGCGTAATTGATTTCTAATGCCACGTAAAACCCACAAACGTGTTGGGTGACTGGCCTGAGAGATAAAGTGTACCCCTACCTACATATATACATTTAACTGCCTTTTTTCTCCTGTTCTCTTTTATTAAATATAACAAAAGTTATAAACATTTTACAATGTATTATGTTATATTAGAATTGATATAGAGATTATAATATGTTTTTTTTATATTCCATAATTTATTTATTGAAATTATTAAGATAATCTAATATTTAACATATAATGTTTGTCTGGTTTTTACATCTATTGCCACTACGAGCAATAATTTTGTATATTTTTATATTGTTTATTCATAATCAAAACGTTCAATAGGCTTCGTATAGGTATACATTTTATTATTTATATCTGAGCGCCAACACTTAAACGCCTTCTTATACTTGACATACTGTAGCATGTGTTGACGGCCGACGTCATAGTATTGGTAACATGAATCTCTAAGTTATTCCCCGAGCGAAAATCACTGAACGCTGTTAAAGAAGTTTTTCATTTAAACAAATTATTTACGCCAACATGGAAATTTCAATTTATCGTTGAATAAGTTACATGCTGTTTTGAATACGACATTTGGAACAAAGTCAGGATGAATTTGAAATATAATGTCACAGTAAATGCAAGCACATGATGTAATACATGTATGCTGAACATGTCTTTTGCATGATTCAAGTGACGTTGCTGAAAACAACATAAAATCGAATGAATACAGAATGTAAAGTTCAAAATAATGTATTGGTCGAAAAGTATGTATTTGTAAAATGGTGTATAAAACCGTACAAGTCACCTTACCTTACCTTTTTATTTACGTTAATTAGCATTACTTTGTAATTGTTTACAATTTGATTATCGATATCATTGAAATTTAACTAACAAAACGATGGTAATTTTATTCTTCACTTGCTTCCTTATTGGATTTTTTTTCATTATTAATTTAACACTTAATTTTAAAGTCCTAAATTGAATGAATATTATTTGTATGAGGAAGATAAGTTTACTAAAATACGATTGAAATGTTTTTTTGAATAAAATTACATTTTTTTAATAAAATCATTTTTAGCAAATATGGAAATTTTATTTACATATTCGCGATACATGCACCTTTTGTACTATTTTCTTGTGCACTTCCTCTACTATCCTCCGTGGAATAAAAATTCTCAGAATACAGCGCCGATGTCGCTTTTGAATCCTTGTAAATTTATGACCAACGTCCGTTTACGTTGGCCAGTTTACGAATATCCGATAACGACTTGTATGCGTCTTGCGTATTTACTGCATTACACGTACAATGCAAACTCAAATAATACTTAATCAGTCATATAAAATATATTTTAAACATAGTAGAAAAGCTGTTTTGTCTAAAATAATTGTTTCTATTCATAAGACCATTTTTTAATAAAGTTTGACCATCTCACAGAATTACTTCATATACTAGCTGTGTGCCCGCGGTTGCGCCCGAGTTTCATTTATTCTTCACTGCGTTTTACTGTTTTTATACGGACCCTAATTATATTCCTAAAAAAAAATTTAGTACTAAGATAAAGTAAAAATATTTCTCATAAATTATAGCAGTTGTCCGTAAAACTGTGCATTGAATCGGATTTATGCAATTTTTTATTTTTTACGCGGAACCCTAAATAGTTTTGAAAATTAAAAGTACCCTAAGTCATCTGGAGTAACTTCAGCTATCTACTAAAAATAGTACCGTCAAAATCGCTGCTGCCGTTTCAGAGATTATCTAACACAAACAGACAGACAAAATTTTTAAAATTTATATTTTTGGTGTAGATTTCGTATATACATTCATATCTATTTAGTAAAAAAAAATTTGACATTACATACAGACACTTTAATTTTATTTATTAGTATAGTATAGATATATACGACAACAAAAATTGATCTTCTCTAAACGATTCTACAACCCGCAATGGTTCTGTTGTCTTCCATTATATTGTATATGTTTCGAAAGAGTGCCTTCAGCACTCGCCCCCAAAGTAAAGGTGAAGCTATACAGGCCCTTCCGGTCAACAGCATTAGCGAGGTTACAAAAAAAATCTACGCTTCAATCTTATGTATAGATTATGTTCTATGATGGCATGTTAGGATCATGAAGAATAAATATGTAATGAAACATATCTGTAAACCTTATTCTGTGTTTCCCTGTTTTGATCCGCTTTTTAGCTATGTAGTCCAAATATAATTTTATTACAGGATCGAAGTTATAAAACGGTTTGCTCAGCAAAACGATAAAGTGAATTTTTTGAATATAAAAGTGCATTTTTTATATGTTGTACGTTAACCGGGTGTATTTAATGGGGAAAATACGCACGGGTCGCGGGCTAGCCTCGCCATTGTGTCGGCGGTCGGTCACTGTAGGTGTCTACCGCTGGTTGCCTACAAATACGAGTGGTGAAACAGAATCTATGAATCTTCTTGAAATTTATTTGCTTAGATATTAAGTGTATTTATACATCCTTTATATCTTGTTTCCGTTTGTTGATACTGTTTGTTTAGGTTATTGATTTACGCACAAAGCTAGTTTCTGTAAAAATATTGTGTTCGTTACTGTAAAAACGTAAAAACCGTAAAAAATAAACTTTCTTAAATAATCGATTGTTTTACTATTTATCTGTTATAGTAACTTCTTACGAATCAACGTAACACTTGAATTATACGAACATGTAATTTTTTATTTAGACTGTAATAATTGGAAACCGAAAAGTATTATTTTTTAAATAAATGGAGTCTATTTATGGCATTAAACATGTATTTATTTTTTCAGAATACCGTACGCTGACAAGATCACTCCGGAACCAATACTTCACAACAATGCGAGCCGGGACACAAAGCCAGACTCGATCAGGAACAGTTATAATAGCCAATTCAAAGTTGGCATCTATGGTTGGAGGAAGAAATGTCTTTATATTCTTGTCATGGCTCTTATGTTTATGATGATAATTAATCTTGCATTGACACTTTGGGTTTTTAAAAGTCTTGGATTTCAATTCTGTAAGTGTTTATTAAATAATTGTAAAAAAAAAACTTTTTGAATTGTAAATATTATTATTATTTCATTGCGTTATGAAAACTTTGAAATACAGTTTACTTTATCTTCTGATAACGAACCGAAATATTGATTACCTATAAATAATAAAGAAATAACACAGTTGATCTAAAACTTAAAGTTAAAACGACTTAATACATAGTTTTTTGTCAACTGTTACTTTGGTCTAAAATAATATTTAGTGTAAAACTAACTTATGCGAGTTTATTGTATAATTAAAAAATGCAACCTGTTTGTTTCATATAGACGAAATACATAACAATAAAAATATCTAAAAATAAATAAATAACAATCTTTAAAAAAGTAACAATGAAGATCTAAAACCGGAAACATTTACAGAAACATGCATTTTACATAATACATTTTATAAAATAACTTTGCTAAGTAATCTGGTCCAATGTTTGTTTTATTTAGTTGTATACTTACTTTGTAGCGAATAAGGATAAAGTTTGTCATCAAATTTTAACATTGTAGTGAATCGGTTTTGATTGTTTTGTAAAAGTACCAGGTAGTAATAATAATGCCTTTCCTATTATTACATTCAACTAAACG
The DNA here is from genome assembly GCA_014132275.2 of Samia ricini. NCBI lineage: Eukaryota > Metazoa > Arthropoda > Insecta > Lepidoptera > Saturniidae > Samia > Samia ricini. The sequence goes on along the minus strand of AP028159.1, from coordinate 22,375,839 downwards.
GCCAACATTTTGAAATTATATTTCTTATAAAGTTTCTTTAAACTTCTCTTTTGCCAGACTTGTTTTATTTTAATTCGTAATTATAATTTCTTTTAAATAGTTTCATGTTTTTTTCTATTTAGAATGAGGTAGATGTTTATTATTATCAATCTTGTTTTAGGAAGGAATGGGCCAGTTACGGATCGTGCCAGGAGGCTTACAATTATTAGGGCAAGCATTAGTCTTAGATTCTCTATTTGCATCAGGTATCAAATCACGCCGAGGACTGCCTATCTCCATAGAATCCTCTAGAAATTTCACTGTTTCTACTCGAGATGCACATGGATTACTTCAGAGTAGATTATTTTTAGGTACGTAATTATATATGTACATGACATAAAGATTAATATTAGTTCTAAAATTGAAAAATGTAGTTCCTTTTATTATTTAGGATACTTTATTATTAATGTTGTATCATCTCATATCTTCCCACGGGTGTTGTAAAATACGACTAAGGAATAAACCACGGGATGGGCAGCAGGATCCTCTGAGTATCACAAATACCTACTGCGATCGCCATCCTGCCTGCCAAGCGTGGCGATTATGGCAATTCCCCCCTTTTTGGGGGAGACCTATGTCCAGCAGTGCGCTCTTTTCGGTTTAATCAATCAATCATTTTTTTTTATTAATGTTTACATTTTATAGTTTTCAACTGTAAGCTCAAGTATATCTCGATATTCATTAATGTATTTTATTTTTATTTATAAAGCTTGTTAACAGAATAATTACATAAATTATGCATAAATATTAAGTGGACATGCGGTCGGAAAAGTAGGTATTTCAGAAATCTATTGCTATCGTGTTGCGCCCCAAAGAACGAATAGTGTCAACTGGAGCTCGGGCTGATTTTACTTACGCAAAATAGACGAAAACATCACTTCGTAGTACCCTGTTTCCTCTTCCAATACTGAACCGATTTTTAATTTCCATCCAGTTTTAAAAGGATAAAAATTTGTTTGACGAACGTCTGAAATGACGGCAAAAATCAAGCATTTTCTTTCATTTGCAAAGGCTCCTAGTTTCTATAATAACTAATTTATGGAAAAAATCAAAACATATGGGCATGGCGGTGGTGGATACATATTATTTGAAATAATAATATTTACCATAATGCTATTATCCAGGGACGAAACAGGGAACTACATTTGTATGGAATAAATGCCGCTAGGATACCCTCTTAAGGTGAACAAAGTATGCACAATGTAATTATCCATTTATGCACTAGTGTACTTTTTTTTAGATAAGACGAGTTTAGTCTTATGGTTAAGAACCGTGAAATCTAATATAAATTTATTATCTAGGTCAAGATCGCCTTGAACTCAACGTTGGGAGACTGGAGATACGAGACTCGCGAGGAGCATTATTATTAGGTGCAGGACAAGATTCAGTAACAGTTGGTGCTGACACTCTCACTATATCCAGTCCAGCTGGAGTTGCATTGCGAACTGCTGCACAAACTTCACTCGTCAAAGCACCTCCTTCGAAACAGTTAATGTAAGTTACATGCAACTATGTATAATACAAAAATGATACCTACAACGATTCTTAATTAAATATTCAGTCTGTAGATGACCTATGAAAACATTACTGTGTTCATGAAGTTACATAAATCTCATCTTATTATGAATGCAGTAAATTGAAATCAGTTTATACAAAAGTTCTGACGTATTTCTAATATTATGATAAATAGATACGTAGATGCATTTGCGCGAAACTAATATGTTAAATGTGGTATTTCTAGCTTAGTGCTAAAAAAAAGAAACGAGAATGCAATTAAGCGAATGTTAATAAGTTGAGAACTACTGCCATATTTTTTTCTATTTATTGTTATAAGAAATGATTTGAACTAAATATATTATTTAGTTTTACTTAATAATTAAAAACTCTAATTTTACGTATACAGTATATTCTTCTTCTACTTACTTTAATTAAAAGTTACGCCAAAGGCATACTGATGTTTTAGTTTTGTTAGTTAGTTTTGTTTATCTAAACATTGAAAATGTAAGCCTTAGTTGTCCGTTAACCTGGAAACAATATAATTTTTTTTATTAGGGTTATTATAATGTGCCAAAATTAACGTTTCTTTATTGTAATAACTTTTAATATTTACTGTGTATATACGAGTATGTTAGTTACTAAAGTATTGAATAAATTCACGAATAGCCTGGAGTCATCAACTCGGTCACTAGAAATGCATGCGGCGCAAAATATAGCTCTAGAATCGCGTGCAGGTGACATCAGTGCCAGCTGCCTCACCCACGTTCAGACTTAGATCTGTCGCCGGATCGGTAAGACTTTAATTTTTAACCTAACATAAATCCTAACCTGTCGTATGTTCTTATGAACATTTGTATATGTAACGCTAAATATTTGTAACAATTGCCTTCGGTTCGAATCTATTTATTTTATACTATACTGTGTTGCAACTATCAGTGAAAGAAAACACCAGATCAATAAAATAAATAAAAGTGTCTGTTTGTAGTATGAAATTTTGTATTTTTTTATTTTAAATTTTTGCCTGTCTTTCGATAGATAGCCGAAGTTACTCCGCGTAACTTATTTAATTTTTCCAAAATAATTAGGGTTCCGCGTAAAAAAATGAAAACTCATGAAATGAAATTGTGAATAAAATCCGTTTCAATGCACAGTTTTACTGGCAGGTGTTTGAATTTTCGAGAAGTATCTTTGCTTTCTATTAGTACTAAAAATAAGTCAAGGAAAATTATTAGGGGTTTGCATAAAAAAATAAAACAATAATACAAATTTTGAAGAAAGACGATTCAACGCTTAGTTTTACGCGCAAGTGCTTGGATTTATAAGAAATATTTTTACTTTATCTTAGTACCACAAAAAAAAAAGTAAGAAAAATAATTAGAGTTTCGCTAAAAAAAAACCTCATGAAATTGTAAACAAAACACGATTCAATCGACAACAGCATCAAAAGATTAAATTGGGTGGAGCCAGACCCTTTGTCGTGGAGATCTTTTGGGGATACCTTTAACCAGTGGTGGATATCTTTCGGTTGAAGGGATGGATGGATTATTTAAAAACTATATTACGCAGTAAAGAATATATGAAACGCGGGCACATAGCTAGTTTAACCAAAAAAAAAAAAAAGAATAAGTTTGTAAATGCTCATAAGCAATTATGTTTACATGGTTTTAAAATATTAATACCTGTTCCAGATACGCTTAGATGCACCAAGTATTTATATGCCGAAATTGAAATCCGCTTTGCCGTTACCACCGTCGGCTCCGCACGGCCATGATCCCCATCACCAAAATATTTATCAATTATGTGCATGTGCAAATGGGAAATTGTTCCTGGCACCACCCCATGGCGCTTGTGCTGCCAGAGAAGAAAGTCTCATATGCCGATGATGATTTATTTAATAAATATTTCTATATATTGGATACAGCTTTAAATACGTTGCTAGCAATTAATAAATGATTTTTATTTAAAAAAGAAAACTTTTGAATAACATTTTAGAATAAAATTATTATTAAACATTACTAAGACATATAATATATTATGTGTTGTTAATAGATGTCTAAAATATTTTTATTAATGTGTAGTATTATAACGATATAACTAAATATTCCAATTTTACACAGTAATTTTCCTATTAATGTTTGATATTTATGCAAATTAGATCTACATATGTATGTTACTTTGTTATTTAGATATGAGTGAGACATTGTGCTAGTCTAATGAGATGGGACGCTTGACGATTTTAATATAAATTTTTGTAACCAAATAACAAAATCATTTAAAAATTATCATCTTTAACTATTTACGTCGTATGTTTAATTAATTTTTATGTCGTATATTAAATGTTATAAGTAAAGATGTAATATTAAAGTTTAATTGGGAATCTACAACGACATTCAAAACGTATCAAATCTATAATAAATACTAGTGCCTTTTGGAATCTGATTTAGGGTAACTTCTGATTGAGCAATTAATTTTAACAATTAAATTACGAAATGTGTCGATTTTCACTAAACGAGTATGAATTTTTATGAAACTTTATTTATATCTCTTTATCATGTAGGCGTACATTAAATTATGTATATGGTATTTTCAAATATGTAAGATTACAAAAAAAAAATGTAAATTCAGTTCTAAAGATTTCATTTGAGATTAAAATTTCTACAATACAACTATTGTGAATTAAAAATTCCACAACAAATAATTCGTAGTTTGTAACCGAATATTAGAAAAGTTTACATTGCTTTGAGTAGATATATTGTTTACTTATAATACAGTTTTGTAATAAAAAAAAAATTAGTTCATATAGAGTACATTTTAAAATAATGATTAGATTGAATGTTATAAATGGGACAAGAGATTTACGAGTATTTGTCCTACTAAAAACCGTATGTATGTAAGAGATATATATTTTATGTGTATATTAGATAAAAAATTCTGTGTCTGTGTTATATAGGGGTAATATTATTAGGGATCAGCCTCTATACAAAATAATATTTTAATGCAAATTAAATGTATTGTCTATGATTAACATACGTTTGCATAGAAGATATTTTACTTTAGATAAATTGAGCATTGTATAGCTAATTACACCCTGTTGCGAATATTTAAACGTGTATTCATAATGTATACCTTTGTTAATATTGTTGTAAAAATAATTTGTAGAAAAAAAAACGAATAAGTACCTACATAAACATGGCTATATTATAATGAAATTGTTTTGATAATTTACCCTTCTGTTTAATTATCTCGCTTTTTTTGTTAAAATAATGCAACAAAGGAGAACAAATGTGGCGTCCGGTCCTTTGGCGTAAATTTGTTTTTATACTCCAAAGAAACGCACAGTGAATTGGAGGGAGTTCGCGCAAAAGAATTCTAGTATATAAGAGCATTCTTTCTTAGCTTTTATTTTATTTAAAAAAGATAGCAGTAGTAATATAAATAACTTTCAATATAAGTTAACTTATGGTAAGGGTAATACATCGTAACTATAAAGTAGTTATAACTGATACGTACAAATAATTAAAATACCCACTATATCAATAACCAGCTGTGCCCGTGTCTATAACCGCGTGAAATTCAGACTAAACTGTATGAAATTTCATACTTCTTACTTCAAAAACGGCAAACTACTCGTATAAAATTACAACTCCTAATTCACCCTCTCAGAGGTAAATTTTTGAAAAACGCCGACACACGTTTTTATTTATTTATAACCGGAAGTATGTATGCTTACATCGCAAAAGGTTACCTATTGTCAAAATTTCAAGTTTATAGACCCAGCGGTTTAGGCTCTGCGTTGAGGAATCAGTCAGATCAAGCAATTTTATATACTAGATGAAAACCCGGCTTTGCTCTGGTCTGCTGGTCTGCTCTGGCGACTGCCATTTGCACCATTAGAATTTAACAAAATACTCCAAAATTCGAATTTTGCGGATAAGTGTTGTCAACTCGATATTATTATGTTTTTATATTTTAATATTCAGGTAAGGTTTCAATCGAGTCTGCCGTACCCCTTGATCGAATTATTAATATAGATTATAAGCAAGGTACATTCAATCAAGCTTTTTAGATACTTAATCTGGCTTATTCTTTCTTTCTACAAGTTACTTTAACATTCCTACTAACAAAATATTTTTTAAGACTAACAAAATCATAGGTTAAGTTAGAACAAACAAAAGATAATCGTTGGATTCGTAATAACCCAATGTAAATAGTAGACAAAAATAATACACTTTCATTATAAATACTAACTATAATTTAATGTAACACAAATCCCCATTCGAGTATAAAATGTTCAGGAACTTGATAATTGAATCGTACCTGCAAACTGACACAAGTTATTTTATTATGAAACCAAGACGGAATAACTTGGAAAGTTTTCATTATTTAATTTAGTTTATGTTGTTATAGCAAACGGCGCCAATTAAATACTCATGCACTTTATTTATCTAAGTGGAAATTTGAAACAATAATACTCTTGCAAAAGCCCTGGACAAATCAATGATTATTTGTTCTAATTTAAATTTGAGAGTAAAATAATTCGGAAAAAGGTAGTTTTCATGGTTTGCGAGTACCTATAGTTATTCAATTTATTTGTTTCTTTAAATTTAAAAGTATTTATTATACTGAATATTATTTTTCTCAATCTTTATTATGTTGTTGTTAAAAAAGAGTAATTTTGTAATGACACATGAAAACCAATAAACATAAAACAATCAATAACAAAATGTATCGTGAAGCACAGTGAATCTCTTTGTGAACAGTCACTGTTAAAGTTTAATTAAAGATTCATGATAAATTGTCGCAGGAAGCTGCATTCTGCGCCACGTCTCGCACGTGAATAACGCTCGTTCCGCGCACACTTAAATAACTTAGGCCAGTAACCTAACAATAAATTCATGAGCCTTCAGCTCCTTTTGTTTTGGGCCCACGGTGTTTCTACGACGCTAATTGGCAGGAAGGCCCGCTAAAATGATCACAAATTGCTTACTTTGTTTTCAAATAGTAAGGTATAATGCTTCATTTAATATATTTTATCTAGAGTGTCCTTGTATTATTTCTGGGTTGTTAACCCTATAGGCAACTTATGTAAAAATTACTTTTTGAATGTTGGCGCGATTCGATTACGTTATTGTTCTTTGGTTAAATAATCAACTTTTAAATATGTTACTAATACACCCAAAGTATAAGTTATATTACTCAAAATTACAGTAAAAAGTAGTAATATCCAGATTTTTACTAATATATTGTGGAAAAAATTTAATTTATAAAAGTAATTATATATAATAATTAGTATTAAGTTTAGTACTTTGGAAGGTTATTATGGGCGTAAAATAGAAAAGTGTTGGCGAGATGCTTAAAATTACTTACCAATATCTTCTTTTTTTAGTGTTCGTATCGATGACAACCATTGATGTTTTTTTAGCCGTCATGATCATATTCATCGTAACATACTTGACAGTACAGTAGTAGTTATTATGACGTCACGAGTTAGTAAACGCAATACGAGACTGGGCAATTCGTCTATGGAGGTCGCTTTTCTAGTATAAGCTGATAACACACGTACGGGCCGGATCGCTGACATGCTACGGCGGCCAGCCGAGGTCATCAGTGGCTTAAGTAGGGATAGAGATCCTTTCCGAAAAAGATAGATTTTTGAATTGATTCCAATCTAAGCTTGATGAATCGTTTCACAAAGTATCGTGAAAATTCATTCACAATTATCTTCTGTGTGAAGAAATACGGGGGATCGGTTAAAAAGTTTTTATCAAATACTTTTATTACAAGCATTCCTAATTGTAATTTCTAAAACCTTCATACAACCATAAGACGTCCATTAAGGCGGGTTGGCGATCACAGTAAGGTGTTTTTGGTACTCAGAGAATGCTGCTGCCTACCCCCTGGTTTACATCCCTTAGTCGCCTTTTACGACACCCACGGGAAAATATGGGATGGTAGTATTCTTAGCCGGCACCACACGGCTTTCCAAGCCTATAAATTAGTAATTCCATATAAACCTAGACAGTTTGACTGAAATAGTAATTTGAAGCTAATAATTCCACCTTCCCTTTCATACTGATAAAATTAATCAGTTGGTTCTAACCGCGTCTAATTGAATTTCACAGTCTTCTGTTAGGGGCACAGTCGTGCGGGAACTCTTAAAGCTATTTCAAAGACACCTCACTCGTCGCCGGCACCCATGAGCGAGAGGAAATAAAGTTATGATTTATATAGTGAAATATGTTTTTGGAGGGCTAACGTACTAAACGGAAAGCTTTGACGCTCTGCGCCTCTTGTATCTGACAATATAAATAGCGAAACGAGACAATCCAATATATGTAAGTAATATGTATCGAGTATAAACGTTGCTATTATTTAAGGATGTATTTATTGCAGTATTAGACAACTGTTTCTATTATTTCAGTTACATTACGGTTAAGTTAAAAAAATAAATATATATAATAATAATAATAATTTATTAGACCAAAAAATCACACAATCTTGTTTATTGTTTATCAAAATAAACACAGAAGTTTTGGGAGCATAACTGAATGATTTTACACATCTGCCTGCTAAACTAGGATTCCCTGTATCTTGGCAGTAGGTTTTGCTCTGTTGACAAGTGCTCATCTGCTGCTTCAATATTCAATATAAGGATATTAATTAATAAGATGTGTAAGTGAGTGTAAGTGTAAATAAATTTAGGGTGAACCCAACTAAAACAGTAATGTATATATGTGTTTAGGATTAATGTAACTTAATTAAGACAATATAACATATATTTTAGGTATTTTAGTAACTGGTTTTACTTATGACTAGGTTTCCTATATACTTACTTATTCAATAACCTTTAAGAATTCTTTAGTTTCGTTGAACGATTTACTCATAAGTCATTTTGTTATAATTTTTATACATTGGTTGATCGTTTTATCATATATAAATTCATCACGATTTATTTAATTGTATAAATAGTCCCTGAGAAAACAGAAAAATCTGTGGGAGAAAGCTGTATTAAACTGGCTGGTTTTACATACAATATCTTTTCGACGTCTAGATACGTTTGTATTGTTGAGTGTTTTTTTAATATGAGTTGCAAAAAAGAAACAATTGACGAATTGATAGAACTTCAGTAGTTTTATGTACCTGGGTAGTTGGGAATTGATAAGGGAGAAAATTATAACTTTTAATACTGCTCTTTGAGCTCACTCAAGTATTATTAATTTTGATTTGGCTGCCCCTCCCCAAGAAGTAACACAGTAAATAATTAGTGATTGGCAAAAAGAGCATAATATATGGTTTTTAAAAGCATCGCATCTGCCACAAATCTAAGGTTTGTTAATATATAACCAGATCACCTAACATTGTTTGGATACTGTTGCTTATGCGAATATCAAATATAACAATGTTATGATAGTTAAACAATAATTTTACTAATCTTATATAAATTAAATAATGATATAAATTAACAAGACCAATTTCATAGACTCGTATTATATCTATATACTTCTATACTAATAAATAAAAAGTGTCTGTTTGTAATGTCAAAATTATTTTTTTTTTTACTAGATATATATGAATGTATCTATACCAAAAATGGACTTTTTAAAATTTTTGTCTGTTTGCCTGTCTGTTTGTTCCGGGTAAACTCCGGAATGGCTGGACGGATTATGACGGGACTTTTCTTTGGTGGTTAGCTGAAGTTACTCCGGGTAACTTAGGGTACTTTTAATTTTCGAAAATAATAGAGAGTAAAAAAATCGTAAAAAAATGAAAACTCCTTATTACATTAATAAAATCTTATTTAATGCACAGTTTTACAGGCAAGTGCTTGAATTTAAGAGAAATATATTTACTTTATCATAATAATAAAATTTGTTTATGATAATAATTAGGGTTCCATATTAAAAAATTAAAACGCAATGAAGAACATATAAAAAACACGGGCGCAGCCGCGAGCGCACAGCTAGTCTAATTATATTTTTGAAGTATATAAGTGAAGAAATGATCATCTAACACTATGTAGATGTCTGATAGTAGCTTAGCGATTATACTCATTTATATATTTATCCAAAATAATGTAGAGTGGAGTCGAGTTTCCTTGAGTAGAAACGATAGAAACATTCGTACCTTTATAGTGAGATACGTAGATTATCCAAAAACCTGTCGAAACAACTTGATTTATTTACTTTATTTTGATTTTTTTATCCTTATGACTCCAGAGTAAATTAGATATATTAAATTGTAAAAACAGTAATAATTCCTCGAAATATGTATTCAAAAATAAAATATTACACGATCAGAAGTTACCGGTTTAAGTCAGAGTGTTATCGGTTTCATAAGCAAACGGTGACACAATCGATATTTAATTTACATAACGATATTGAAAACCGGTTTCAAACATTGATAACATTATTATCGATAATGCATTTTAATCTTCTCAATTTTTATATCCTTATAACCTTTCATTTGATTCTTAAATGTATATAAAAGATATTTTTTTACATCGGATTTGTAATATTCATTAATACAGATTTATTTTTCTTGTTGATATAAGATATATTCCATAAGACATATTCCATTGTAAATACAGTGATACAGTTATTGGATTTTTTAAACTTTATTTTAAGATTGATTTTAAGCTTGGATGCTTTTAAAATTTTGCAGTTTTCAGGTTTTTTATTGGATGCTCAAGAAATATACATTCTTTTTAATGTTAAATGGTTACCGTCGCTTATGTACAACTTCAACACCAGAGGCACACACACAAATTACTGTTGCATTGCCGACCTTGGAATTAATTTATTAACTTATAATTAATTAATAAATTTACAACTAATCACTAATAAATTAAATCACGTCACATCGCAGTAATGTTTTTAAGCAATTAAATCTATTGTTATATATTCATCCATCGCTTAGTATTATATTTACTAACCCTTTGAGCACTAACCTGGCGTTTATGCCAGCTTTCCATTGTTTTCCAATTGTCTTCCTATTGCCTCATTTCTATGGGTAAGTAATCGTCATATTAAATGACCTATATATATTGCTTTCTTGTAATTATGTAATTGTTTTCTTGGAATCCGCTGTATTAATCGGGATGAAACTTTGCATACAATTACTTAATTACAATTTTTTGGAAGTTGCATACTATTCATCTGGCCTTTATTTAACACGTGTTCGATTTGGTCGACATACGTTTGCCTAGGTCGACCCATACAGATGTGTCCTTTCATCATCGCCTTGTAAATTCGTTTATAATTAAATTACAGCGTTTTACAAAAACATGACTACACGTCCTTAAAGCACCGAACTAAACACTTTCGACCAGGTACTATTATTATTAAAAGTATACGCACAAACTGCTTACAATCTTTTTCTCAAAAAGGTTAAATAACTATTAAAACTAAAAACAAATTTAGATAAACCTAAGTTAAAATGAGGTTTTATTTAAATACATATGAGAAACGTATTATCCCGTGACATCTACTTTTACTTCACAAAGCTTATTATTAGTAATATTTTAATATTTGTAACTTAACTGTTAATAAATTTGACTTCCTTTACTCATTTATATGAATAAGAATTTAAAACAAATTCGTGATAGTTTTTAGAGAATGAATATTTAATAAATAAATAATGTATGATAAGTCGGGTCAAGGGTCGGGTAAGCACGGACCTGTGGGATGTGAATCGGTTGCAGTTATCGGAACAGTCTGACACTCAGATCGTGTTTCTTAGCCCGATTTGATGGGGGTCGTGCCTGGTCTGGCTCGATTAGCTCGTTCACCGGTAAGGTTTCATTGCGACATACACCCGAATGTGGTTTACATTATTACGCTAAATCAAACTCTAAATAAAACATGTTTATATAGATATTATCCACTCATCAACTGTTTAAAACATATCTTGAAATAACAATATGTATAAATGTGTCATTTATTAATGAATTATATAAAAAAATTGTTACAGCAGCTTAACATATGTGTTAGAATACTACTGCAAGTACAGTAAGCAGAGAATGTTTATGGAATATTAACGATTGTAACTCGAGAAACACGACTTAATATCTGCATTCCAAGACTTGAGAATGTTCTAGTATATTCATTACGCTCGCAACTTCATTCGATAATATAATTTTGCCATTATTGCTTACTTCGCCAATGTAAATGCGTATTGATATGTATAATAGTTGTCGACTTTTAGTTCAATCGTTTGTAGCTCTGAAAAATAAGTCCATCAAATGATACGAATTCAAACTCTGAAAATTTGGTATGTAGACAGATTATCCATCCTGTTAAACGATATCATCATTAGATACATGAAAATATTTCATTCAATGCGCAAAAACTCTAATTATGCACACATTTATTCGAGTAAAATAGTATTGATGTAATAGGTTACAAGCTTTCGTTACTCTAAACAAAAAAAAAGTGCAAATTGTAATTTCATTACTTTTGCTTGTTAATTTACACTGTCAACTTTTATGACACAGAAATGAATTAGGAATAAAATATGACAAAAAGAAACATTAGAAAATATTAAAGAGAAAAGGGGACCGTCCGCGGGCACAGGTCACGTGTTCTCTTATGATTCAATTTGCCCCGAAGCCGTTGGGCAGACCGTCTTCAACCGAGACCTGCCGTCATCACGGAAACGTCAACTGCCCTCCAATAAAATTAACACGTACTAAACTCTCACATTAAGCACTGCTGTTAAACTAACTTTTGTGGCTCTTTGATGTTCCGTTTTGCGAAATACTTTGTGAAATAATACTTCTGATTTAAGTACAAACCATACTGTATGTATACATATGTGCATATACTATAGTAGTATATACCAGACCAGCTCTAAAGTACCCGTAACCGAGGACCGTGTATTAAAGCGCTCATAAAAGTAGCAGACGCGATAGACGTGTCTCAGGACTGTAGCATATGGAAGGATATAGTCTCTGTCTATTCTAATGAGAAAGAGGCTTGATGTTTTTTTGTTGACACGGTATAGGTTCAGTGCTTTTCCCATAATCTCACCTGATGTTAAGTGACGATGTAGTCTAGGATGGTAAACACACTAAGCCTAGAGGTATATGTCCTCAAGTGAGGCTGCTGGTACACACCTATTGGTATTTAATAATAATAATAAATAATAATATATATATATTTATTTCAGACAAAAGTCCATTTGGTTAGTGTACATAGAACTTAGAAACTAGTGTTAGTACTTACATCTACATTTCCATGAAATAATTATTTTTATAACGCCACAGTAGCATGTAGGCGTACTCAATGTCCCAGTATGGGACTGTCCCACCTGTCTGCTAAAGTATTCAGGATGCTGTTGGGGCTGGCGCGTACCCTGCTCATGAGAGAGGCGCATCGCTTGCGAATGATGGCATGAAAGCCATCAATTCTCGCCTCTGCGAACATCCCTGAAGCGCCGCAGTACCGCGGCAACCCCATCAGCACCCTGAATGCATTGTTGTTGTATTTAGCGACTGGTTTTCAAACTTGAGGGTGGTAGATACTCATGTGGTCTTTATTAGAAAATTCCTTGAAGCTGATTTTAGAGTTGGATAGGTGGGCTCGAACCCGCTTACATTGACGCAGAATCCGGGTGCACCATCATGTGAACAACCCACCATAGTGCCACGTCAAGGGGCGTCGCGGATCAGCAAGTGCATCTCCAGAGCTACGTAGAGGCTTTAGAAGTGATAGATATGACGATGACTGTGGTTAGACTATCGGCGATCATCATCGTTCTTAGGCTGTACATTATATTTACTTTACTTTAGAACACTTAATTTAATTTAATACACAAATGAAATTGAATATTATAAGCAAGTATCAATATTTATTAGTCTAAACTAACTACAAAATAGATTTAGATAGGAATGTAATCTAACGTAATCCAGCCAAACTATGGACGTTTAGCGGCACGGCGCATAGATTCGGATTCCAAACAAGCATCGCACCAAAGCTCTCCGTCGGCTGACATCTGCATAACATCTATCAATATAACCAGACAAGTTAGAATAACAAGCTATGGCATCCAATGATTTTGTTTAACTTTACCTTTTACGTAATTAAGGATGGTAAACATGGTGCATATATATCTAAGTAGCAGAAATGGTTTGTGTTTTAAATTAGACTCAACTTCTAACTAGGAACACGCTGTGTTTTATTCCAAAATTCTTTGTTGTTTTCAAAGTTCTATATTATTCTATATAACTTTCTATTTCTATATAACAACCTATTTTTAATTAGGTACTACATTATTTGATGAAATTATTCCGTTGTGTCACATAGAGGTACAACGAAAACTTAATGATATTGACAGGGTTCTTCCTCTTGTATAAATAGAGTATTACTATTTATTTACTTATTTATGCGTTTTTACACACAACATACTTCTTAAAACAATTTTCCTTTTTAGCTATGAGTCTTTGTGTATGTATCTATGGGTATATATATGTACATACGTGTACATGTGCATGATAATTTTAATATTTATCTCCTACATCTAAATCTAAGTACTTTGTGTGATCTCTAATAATCTAAATAATATGACGTACCACACTCCGTGACATCATTGATCATTTATAACCCCAGGTTGAAAACCAGCACTTTTTTTCTAGCGTAGCACAGCGCTTGCGGTTTAAATCATGGTTGTACATACATACATATATACATATCATCACGCCTTTCTCCCGTGGGGGTAGGCAGAGATTACGTCCTTCCACTTGCTACGATTTTGACACACCTTTTTCGCTTCCTCTACTTTCATGAGCGCTTTCATACATGCTCGTCGGTTATGAGTACTTTTTTACCTGGCCTTTATTTAACACATGATTGATTTGGTCTAGATACGTTCGCCTAGGTCGACCCTTACCGACTTGCCCATTAACCCTCGCCTTACAAATTAATTTCGTAATGTACTAACAAAATATGTACTGTATATATGGTGGAAAAAACAATTTCTTTCTTTCTTTCTAGAGGTTACAGCTGCACAACCTCTACACAAACATAGTATAAGCCGAGTATACTCTGATTGCAAGCCTCACATATTTACATGAAGGCATCCGTTAGGGCTTATAACTCCAGAATTACTCCACTAATTTGCATCTGTCTCTTTTATGTAATTGATATATTCTTTGACTATACATTTTGTTACATACGTAGTTTATACACGAAGTTATGAGGGCAACAGCGCATGAGATCGACACAAAAATAACCACCATCTAGTTCCTCGCAATACGTTAACTAGCTTCTAAATATTTTAGAAATTCAATGATGTATATAGTTATAACAACACATTTAAGGTCTATAGCTGACACATCTAGTAGGTAGATAAAACGGTTGAAGGTGCAAAAATGAAGTAAAAATATCAATCTTGCCTAAATGTTTACCACAAAACAATCTATTATCACCTACTTAAAGAATTCTGGAAAAAAGAACGAAATTTTTAAATCTTCAAAATAAAATTAAATTAAGGATTTAAAAAAAACCATTTTAACGTTTGAATACATTTTAGCTTAAATGATAACAGGAGGTCTGACACGGACGCGAACATTTCAACAGACAGGTTTTTAATTTAGGTTTCAATGAAATTCTGCACGGGGAATTCAGAAGTGTTTGAGAGGGGAGAAAATAGCCAGGCATGTACTCTCACTATGCAAGGAACTCACCTAAAAGTAAGTTTAATATGATGGGATATTTTAAACAACACCTAGATTATCAGCAATTTAGTCGTCTCAAATACTGTGACTATTTGAAGGCGTCGCATGTGTATTATCAAATAACTTACAAAAGCGAATGTTGATAGGAAAGGTTAATGGAAAACGGCCGAAAGGGAAATGTACAAACAAGACTGGTCGAACCAAGTCTCTGAACAACTAGACCTACCCGTCAACGTAAATCTTCATCGATCTCGATTTTTAGATATCTTTGTAAAAGCGAAAGTTACAACGAAGTCACAATGTTTAACACTGAGGTTGCCAACATGACCAGATTTAGATGTTTCAGAAATAAAAATATGGCTATTTTACTGCAGGAACCGAGTTAGTAAGTAGGTAAGCCTGCTAGATTAGTGTAAAAAGGTCGCATATAGTAATCATATATATGAAACTACATCTATAAAAACCTGATGATGCTTGGTATTAGAAGAATAAACCGCATTCAGATGTTATTTCTACTAGATTGGTTAACGTTGTAACCACAATATTACTTGATGTTAAATGATAATTCTCCTGAAGATCGTAATAAGCTAAGCCTGGCTCTTAAGTGATGTAATCTTTATATGCTTAGCCACAGATTTTCAAGATGAAAATGGTGACTAGTCAGACATTTCCTGTGAGCATTAGTACATGCACAGCCACCACGCCATGGTTATATTAAGATTATCTTTCACCGACAGCCTCAGACTTATTGTAGTGAATTCATAGCTACGTCGATCGGTGCGGTATACGATCATAATATCACTGATCATCACCGCAAATACATACAGAATATCCGCTACACATGAAAAGCAGAATTTCATAGTTACAATGTTTTGTTTTACCGAGGTATTGACTATAAATTAATTCATTTGAAAACGTAAAATAACGGTGTAATTTATTTATACGAATTACAAACGATTTTAGTGAATTGAGATATGTATTTAGATTTTAAAAGGTAAGGAATATTGTTATAATAGAACGTTCTAGTGTGGCAGAAGATGTAGTGACAATGATAGAGAAAGGAGTGCTTAATTAGTAGAGAGGATGGATGAAAGAATAAAACAAATTTATAAGAGGAGTGTGATTGGGTAAGCCCGTAAGTCTCGTCGAAGGCCACGAACCTGCCTCGACCAAATCGTGGATGTTCTTAAGAAAGGTCATGTGAAAAGTAGCCGTAACCGAAGAGTATGTTTGAAAGTTCTTATGAAAGTAGAAGAAGCAAAATACGTGTATTAGGATCGTACCAGTTTGAAGGATATAATTTCTGCTTACCTTTACAAGAGAGACGTGATGGTATGTATTTATGTATGAAAGATTAAATCATAAATTCAACTATACACACCTACTTTATATTATGCAAGCTTCTACTAAAGTGTATAACTAATCCGCACTGCGCCGACGGTAGTGTTTATGCGAGACATTAAAGTCCCGTCAGCGTCTAACGTCGCCAACCTGCAACTACAATGACAAATTTTATAGCGCTCTTCATTTAAAATTGCTACCTATTATTAACTACGTGCTCATTGAAAGAATTCATTATTAAAACACCTCCGCCGAGAGTACGACTGTCTTTGTTAATTTGCGCGAAGATTTAAGACGCAATACGTGCTTACTCGTAGAAATGTGAAATTATATTCGAACAGCATCCACCCCCCTCTCCTAAAACCTTCACCCCGCCTTTCACAATGTAGGCAACATTTACATTCGTCTACATCAAACAGTGTATATACAATATAAGGTCCTCGGAACGGATTAGTTTCACTGTAGATTCGTTACGTTTATTTGCTTCCTTTTTATCCTATTAAGTATATTCAATTTTGACTCCCCCCCCCCCCCTCATTTTATATTACAACAAAACGCTCGCTCGTGAATGTCATATATAAATAAATTAGTTTATTTCCTCCAGGCGTCAATTTGGCTCACGCTCCTGTCACAAATTGTCGGCGAGGGTAAATGCAGACTATTAAGGAAATACAGCAATTCAAGCAGCCCTTACCCTACATTACAGCGCAATCTTACAACGGCAAAATTATAAGCATCACCTTCTTATGCCGTGCTTAGGAGCAATAACACCTACAACGTGCAGCGGGCAATAAATGAACGGACATAGTGTTTTGAAAATTTCATATAATTCGATTTAAACTTCTTAATATTGATAGCTTCATAATAGAGAATGTAAACAGAAAGCTACGCCTCTAAGTTTTCTGATATTATAATTCTTCCACAGACAATTAGAATGTGTTTATAATTTTTGTGTACTAAACTATAACTAGACAATTCGCTCGCATGTAAATTCAAAATGATATTCAGTCAATTATGATCATTATAGGATAACTAAGGTGAATCTATATATATTAATAGATAAAATTGAAGTGTATGTTTGTAATGTAAATTTATTTTTTTTTTTACTAAATAGATATGAATGTATGTACAACACCTATAACAAATGTACAATTTTTTAAAATTTTGTCTGTCTGTTTGTTCCGGGTAACCTCCGTTGTGAGTGTAAAAATCATGCCCTTTGGTGCCGGCTTAAGAATAGTACTACCCCAAATCTTCCCGTGGGTGTCGTAAAAGGCGAGTAAGGGATACACCAGGGATGGGCAGCAACATCCTCTGAGGACCGCAAACACCTACTGCGATCGCTAACCCGCATGGCAAGCGTGGCAATTATGGCAATTCCCCCTTATCTTTGGGGGAGACCAAGTCCAGCAGTGGACATCTTTACGGTTGGATGGATAAATGGATGGAATCTCCGGAATGGCTGCACGAATTTTGACTGGGCTTCTTTTGGTAGATAGCTGAAGTTACGCCGGGTAACTTAGAGTACTTTTAATTTTCGAAAATAATTCACGTAAAAAAAAATAAAACTCATAAAAATAGTATCAAATTCGATTCAAAGCACAGTTTTACGGGCAAGTGCTTGAATGTATGAGAATTATTTTTACTTTATCCTTAATCCTAAAAAAAAAAAAAGTTTCGTATAAAAAACCGTAAAGGAGTCCACTGCTGGACTTTGTCTCTAATATGGGGGGAATTGCCATAATCGCCTCACTACGCAGAACCCGGGGTAACTTCATCTACTTACCAAAAAAAAAAAAGTCCCGTCAAAACCCATCCAGCCATTCCGTAGATTACCCGGAACAAACAGACAGGCAGTCAGACAAAAAAAAAATTAAAAATATGTATTTTTGTTAAAGTTATCGCATATATGTACATTCATACCAATCTAGTAAAAAAATAATTTTGACATTAAGAACAGACACTTCAATGTTATTTATTAGTATATATTAATATAGATATGTAACTTCTTAATATAAAAAAATCATACGATATTTATAATTCTGTATGTGAGTTGAACTCAACAGAGGAAATATTAATGTGAATTTTCTCGCTGAATTCAAATCTCGTAAACACGAAACTTTGCATATTTATGGGTAGGTGTGTGTGTACGATCGATTGTTTTCAAGTTTTAGTTTGTTTTATAGTGTTGGTCGGTCCGCTGTTAAGCAAATATGGTAGCTACGCATCGGAATTTGTAAAATGAATCCGTTGAATTTTCGTTCAAATACTGAATGAAATGAGTTATATATATGGCGTCAATACAATATTTACTTTTGAATTTACACCTAATTTTTTTATATAATAAAGTAACTTTTATTATTATTATTTCTCAATATTTCTTTTATAACCAGTTACATAATAAATTTATAGACGTTCTTTAAATTTACGGATTTAATAGTACCAACATTTTGAAATGATAAAACTTTAGAGTTAAGACCATCTTTTTAAGCTCGCTAATAATTACTAAACAAAGATAAAGGTCAGTTCATGATAGAGGAAAATAATGTCTCGACTTTGATCTCAGATCTTGGACTATTTATATATAAACTAGCCGAGTGCCATATATTCACTGCGTAATGTAGTTTTGATTTTTTTATAAGGTACCCTAATTTTTTTCTACTAACTTTAAGCAAAGATATTTCTCACAAATTGAAATACCTGTCAGTAAAACTGTGCATTGAATCGGGTTTTAGGCATAATTTCATGAGTTTTTTATTTTTTTTTACGCGGAACATTCATTATTTTCAAAATTTTTTTAAGAAGCATAAGTTATACGGAGTAACTTTAGCTATCTGCCAAAAAAGTCTCGTCGAAATCGTTCCAGCCGTTCCGGAGATTATGTGGAACAAACAGACTGACAGACAAAAAATTAAAAAAATGTAATTTTAATATAGGTATCGTTATTCATATGTGTTTAGTAGATTTTTTATATTGATATTACAAACAGACACTTCAATTTTTATTTATTACTTCTTTAGAGTAATAGATAGTATGATTAAAGTCGACTAAACAAGACATTGATTTTTTTTTAAATTTTATTGCATAGTTACTGCATAGAAAGAATGCTAATAATAACAACATACAGTGTTGAGTACTCATAATCTAACAGTAGTAAGTTTCCCTGGGTTATTGAAGTAATTTAATGATACAATATTAAATTTAATATTAGCTTTGCCGTCCGCTAACGGTTCGCTCTACCGTTCAGCTTTTCAGATATACACGTAAACTGTGAATTTAATGTAACACGTAACATAAAGGTATAGCGATTTTGTGTAATTACTTTTAAATATATTAATTTATATATAAATTGCGTTTTAATTTTTTTATACCGAACTATATTTTTTTTTGTAATATATAAAATAAAAAAAACATTTCTTATAAATTCAAGCACTTGCCCGTAAAACTGTGCATTGAGTCGAATTTTATTGAATTTTTTATGAGTTTTATTTTTTTATGGTGGATCCCTAATTATTATCCAAAATTAAAAGTAACCGGAAGTAACTTCAGCTATCTACCAAAAAACGTCCCGTCAAAATCCGTCCAGCCGTACCGGAGATTACACGGATCAAACTGACAGCGAAAAAATTTAAATATTATATTTTTTACAGTTATCCGTATACACATTCATATATATTTAGTAAAAAATAAATATTTTTGAAATTACAAAAAGCCACTTCAATTTTATTTATTAGTTATTCATTATAAAATTATAAAACTAGCATAAAATAGACACGCGTTTGGCTTCCGTCTCATCTGATGGTAAATGGAGATGAGGCTGACGGTGGTCCGCTCTCACCTAGCGTCTGTTGAGTATTCATTTGAAAAGAAGTGGACGGAAAGACGGATAAAAGTTTAGGTACCTTCTATGATTGAAAAGGTTGCTTGGAACCTACGAAGTATAACTTTAGGTACGTGTTAAATTTTTTCTTTATATCGAGAGAAATAACTAGAAGTTACCTTAAAATATCTTCGTCACTGAATAGACAATCTAAAACAAAAGTAATACTTAACTTTGAGTCATATTTCATAATCGAATAAATGGAAATTAATCACTTTAATAATATTTAAAACTGTATAAAATGCATCGGATACAACGGCTGTCATTCGTTTTGTTGTAGCGAGTTGAGGAACTTTCCCTCTTCACTCGGAATCGACGCGATGAATTATGCATGAGAATTAAGTTTGACGGCAGATAAGCGTCCGAAAGATTTATTGCCCGATATGATGTGTAGAAAACAATCCAACTTGTTTCCAGTTCCTGAATTATGGGTGTTGTTTTATTGTGAGCACGTCAAACGTTTCTTAAGTAAAGTTTACGACGAAGATTTCCTTTATTCATAAAATAAAAATGTCTTATTTTTTTCGTTGATAATTTTAATTATTAATAAAGAACAATAGTTTGTCAAATTACTGATGATATATCATTTGCTGTGGGGATATGTTTAAACTGAAGAAATCTGCCAAGAAATGTTAAAAATATATGTGAGAAATATACTTAAAACTCCATTATTACATACTACTAGACTTCTACATAAATTTATCTCTTTGGTACACATAATTAAATAGTAACTAGATATGCCATATACCACGCCTTCCATGAGGCTGGCATAGTCATCCAGAATGTTAATTTAATTAATCTGTCTGTTTGTAATGTCAAAATTATTTTTTTTACTAAACAGATATTACACTAAAGATACATATTTTTACATTTTTGTCTGTCTGTTTGTTCCGGGTAATCTCCGGTACGGCTGAACGGATTTTGACGGGTCTTTTTTTGGTAGATAGATGAAGTTACTCCGGGTAACTTACGGTACTTTTAATTTTCGAAAATAATTAGAGTACCGCGTAAAAAGATAAACTCCTAAAAAATTTAACAAAATTCTATTCAATGCAGTTTTACGAGCAAGTGCTTGAATTTATGAGAAATGTTTTCCTTTATCTTAGTACTAAAAAATAACTAGAGCTCCGTATAAAAAAATTAAAGCGCAGTGCAGAATATATGCAAAGCGGGCGAAGTTTAATATAAAAAAGAAACAATCGTATCAACTATTTTAACTCAGGTAGAATAAAAATTCTAAGTTTAAATCATTTTAATATTGAAAACAGTTTTATTTTCTTATTTTACAGAAATTTAAAGAAATAGCCAATATTGTTTATAAATCGTTATAACAAAACGTAACATAAACACAAAATTGGTATTGTGGCCTGTGTAGCCTTTTATCAGAGTTACGCACGCTCTTATACTGGGCCGTCCCGGAAATTTAACTTCGTTAAGAATGAAATATGTCCCGTCGTTATTCCACGGCTTGTTGCGCGAATACTTACATTTGGAGTTCTCCCACCTCTAGTTTTCTCATCAGACCCAACGGAAATAATTTCATCCGAGACTGAATTATGACAAAACTCCTTCGGACATTGCCGCATCCGTAATGAGAATGAAGTCGAGATATGTCGGTGATTTATTTTCACATGCGCTTCTGCCTGGCGCTTGATGCTCTTTTATTATTAGTTCTTAAAATTTCATGTACGTTAAATGTGCTGCTATTTAAACTATTTGCGCTTATTTAAGAAATTATGTATGTTCCAGAATATTTTATTCATTATACCTTAAACTAAGCTTTAAGCATCGTCGAAGCAGTCGTATTATTTTAATATTCGGTATAATTAGTGTTATTGCTATATTGTTTTATTGATAACGTCGTGATAATCAGAGGTTAAGAATTTAACTTCGTTAAGCAAAATAGAACTGAGTTAATATATTAATAATTTGGAGTCCACGTGTAATAAAAAGGAGATTGCATCTTGGGTACACGAGAATATAAAAGAGAACTTAATGTCTGGATAAATATCTAATGGAGATAAAGGCAACACAAAATGTTAAGAAACGTAAATAAGGAAATAGGATCTCATAACAATTCTGATACATGAAATATATAAACATAGAATCCATAGCATACATACCTACTAAGATACATATAGATCTAATATATAAGAAATATCACAACTTATTCGCTTTTTTTATTGCACTTGACGATTAATATTAAAATCGAAAATTTTAAATATCTACAGTGTAGAAGGTGCCTGGAGAGTAATAAACAGAGTACGTAAAGTGAAATAGTAGGTAGGTGGGCGGTACAAGGAAGTATTTAATTAAATCTAGCGGCAGGGGCTTCAGGCCGCTTTACATCACCGCCACTAATCACAGGTAGGCTGTCGACACGTCCTCCTATTTGAATACCAAACTGTTATTTTGCAAGTGCCAGAAAACTCATTAGCTGTTCGTTTAGTGATTATATTTTTATAAAGAGTTAACGAGATGCAAAAGTAACCGTTAAATATCACCCAATTGAAATATAACTTTGAATGAATCATGTATATCATACAACTGATATCAAAGTAACGTTTGTACCAAAAGTACTTATGACTCTTTAATGAATTTATTTGAATGACTCTTAAGTCTTGATAGGGAGCCAGCCGCAGCCAAAGTTGACGCCATTGTCCAGGGTACACCACAAAGATGTTACCTTACTTTGTACCACATATCCGCACTTATAGGAACACTATTCATACAACTCACTAACAAAGTGACGTCCTTTTCATTGGAACATTGAGATATAAACTCTGTGTATTTTTAATATACTTCACGTGTACACAAGTATCAAACTATATTACGTGAAGAAAAACACCAACGTCATATAGTAAAAGGTCAAATACTGCAAGTTAATGACTTCCAAAAAGAACTATAAATATGACAAACCACGCGCCGCTTTCTGTGCATTAATTCAATTTTTATTTCAAAATAATGAGTTTGTTAAAGAAATTGTATTTCGTTTTGATATATTTAAAGTATTATGTGTGTAAATAGGTTCTCTAATAATGGTTTAAAAATATTATGAAACGTCACAAAAAAAATTGACAGTTTTTTTGGACAAATATATTTCAGTGGCTTGCCAATAACGTATATATATGGATAATAATATTACCCATACAATAAGCTATGGCGAACGGGTAACTAGCTCATATGCAGAAATTTATTTAAATGATAGATGTTCTAAATTAAAAGCAGGCACAACAAAAATCAAAACTAAAAATCCACTAAAAAGAAGAATTTACAAAGCAAAGAAAAATGATAGATCAGAATGGACTTCACCGAGCGATTTACTCATTGATATATTAGGTTTATCGCCACCATTTACATCAAAAATTATTAGAGGAAAAACTCATGAAGGTATATTGGCTATAGGAAATGATATTTTAGAAAAAGAACGGGCGAGATTTTTAAAATATGTAGATAATTTAATTAATGAAAATGATGCTGCCTGGAATCAAATACTCGAACAAGAGAGAGCTGCAGTAGAAAAAAAAGTAAATAGTATATACCACAATATTTTTATGAAGAAAAGTAAAATAATGACATCAGAGATAGCGACTTTTTATGAAGAAACTCTTCAAGAATTGGAACACCATTTAAGATCAGATCTACAGAAAGTATTACTCAGCACGCGTGCGAGTATAATAAGTGATTTAAACACACAAATAAAACAAAAATTAGACAAAGAGAAAAATATTCTCGAGGAAGTTTTACAACAAAGATACGAAAATGAAATTAATAAGGTACATAGATATTATAAACTTCTTTTACAACACGAAAGTTATAAAAATTGTCAATTTATTAACCGAGCTATGATTGAAAGAAATGACGCGCTTAAAGCTTTCTGTAGACAAATGAAAGCTGATAATATTACTAGTACAATGTATGTGATGTGCACTGAAAGGAAAAAATGTAAAATAAAACAATTCGTATTAGAAAATTATCGAAATACAGTATTAACTGAGAAACTTGAAGAAATCAAAGCAAAGATAGATATTTTAGATGCTTTTGGAAATAACAACATAACTTTAAGCGAAATAAATAAACAATGGGAAGAAAAAATAACAAAAGTTCTTAAATTATTTCTTAAATTTATAAGTTTTAGCTTAAAGCTCCTCCCTGAACAGACAACATTTTTACTTGATTTTCAAAAAATGGTTGTTTTGCAATTAAATGAAATTCATAAAATGCCTGAAAAGTGTCCCTCTATCCTAATATCTGAGGATGAGTTACAGAATATTTATAAATTTGAAAACTGTCAGTTAGAGAAATCAGTTTGTCACAGTGAACCTTTTGTGATTATTGGTGATCAATCAGAAATTCCTCAACCTCGATTCGGTAGCAGAGAAACTATACCTTCTCAAGTAGATCTTCCTATAATTAAACTACAAAGACACAATACGTTTATGCAAAATGTCATAACTTTGAAGAAATAAAAGAATTACTAGAAAAGAAACGTTGTAAATGTGGTGATATTGGTGTAGAAGTTCCAATAACAACATCATTCCTGAAAGAAACTCCAGAAGAAGAAATTCAAGAAGATGTATATGTTGATTGTGAGTCTTCTAACGAACTTTTGTTGATTGATGATGTTCATCGTCTTCATGAATGTCCTGTTAGAGGATGTAAGGATTGGTTTAAAAGCCAATCCTTTCCAATCATAGAGAATTACTTAGATTTCACAGAAGAAAATTTTGAAAGAGTTAAAACTTTACTAGATGAACCAAATAAGGAAGAATTTACACCTGAGTTGGTAAATCCAAAGTCAATAGTTTATTCAGACATAGTTTTTGGTCCAACTAATGAACCTTTTCATACTGTAGAAACGCAATACTCTAGTCAAGAGGAATTGAGTCCAATAAATATTGAATGCCACTGTATTAACATTAGCAAATCTAAACTTAATATCTGTCAGGAGGTAGAAGAATCTACAAGTAAAGTCTCAAACAAGCTTTTCCAAAAGTCAGATTCTGTAAAAATGATTAATAAGATAATTATGAAGCGACAAGATTCTTTGAAACGTCTTCTGCTGGGAAATGAAAATTTGCTTAAAATGTTTCATGACGAATCTTTTAATTTTGAATGAAAGTTTTCATTATCATTAGTCATTATTATTTAAATTACGCCTGGTTTGGGTAAATCGGGCTTATCTATTAAAGATACACCAACAGATTATTTAAATAAAGTATACTCACTAATGTCTATTGATAATATAAATACCTAACTATAACATTTCAGTGGAATAACCATTATATATTTACACTTGGAAATTAAAGAAATCCTCATGGATAACTCTTTTATTGTTAGTTTAATAGTATTTTTCGTGAATTATTTTTGTAACTAGTATGTGTTTTCTAAATTGTAGTATTAGTAGTCTTTTTAATTTTTTTTTGCCAATTATGTCCACTTTTAGAATGTTGCCAAAGAAGTTATACACTTTTCTATCCCGTTTAAAATTGTTCAGTTCATTATAAATGTTTTTAAATACTATATAATACTATACAAAGTTAAAACAATTTTACATGATTTTAATAAACCGTCGACAGAAATGTCTAGAACTCATCACAAGTTTCAATGTTTGTACATCACAATAATATAAATGACACCCTTAGCTAAGAATAATGGGCCGAGTGCGAGCGGGTTTATTGGACGTTCAGGTAAATTTACACAAAACCCGTAACTACTTGACTTATTAAGTCGTCAGTCTCATCGCGAGCGAGAACGTTATGCTAAGGTCTTAAATGTGTGTTCATATAATGAACGGTGAACATAACATTTAATACGAACAACGACTAGTACTAAGGTTCATTAATTAAACTTAGTGCAATTTAATACCTTGTTATTTTAATTTAACTAAACATAATAAATATTACGATCTTTATATTTGTGCATGATTGTGATTCTCTGTTAAAACAAAATTGAACAAGTAAAGAACTTTATATATATAATTTTTTATTCCACTTTTAATATTGAATCTCCGAACCTTTTAACTTTCATTATATTGTGTTTATGATAAATTTATTTATCTGTAAATAAGAGAAGCTTGATTTACATTGTCTTATCGTCATTGGTGTTGGAAACTCAATGATAATTCATTACCACCTGTTAATGTTTAATTAAGTGAATATTCCTTTGTTCTTTCTTCTTTGTAGTTCATTTTAAATAGGTGTTATAAGATAAAAATATACATTTTTATTAAATGATTTTATTTTATTTATTTTTTTGCATAAATTGGTGGTATTATTACGAGTTTACTATTTTTCTTATTTTCAATTAACTCCTTTGAAATTCATATTAGTCCGCCACATAATATATTTTGTGTGGAAATTATAACGGAACGCACGGAGTTAATAGACATGGAATGGACATACACACATATATGCTATTACATGTGTGACGTGGGTTCGAGCCCACCTATCCAACTTTAAAATGAAGCCAAGCTTTCGGTAAAGGAAAACATCGTGAGGAAACCATTGTATGATAGTAGGGTATTATTTAATAATCCCCATCTGGGTAGCCACCACCCTCACGTTTGAAAACCTGTCCCCAAATATCAATAGGTGTGATCCGGCAGCATCATTTGAGAACTAGTACATCTAGGCTTAGTGTGTTTACTATCTTGAACCATATCGTCACTTAAAACCAGGTGAGATTGTGATCAAAGCATCAGTGCTTTGAATTTAAGCTTAGGCCTATAACGTGTAAAATAATGGTTATATGTAATGTTTAAAGGTCGTCATCAGTACGCAAGTGACAACTTCATGCTTTGGACATTAGTGTGAAATAGGTATAAATTGCCAAATTCGCTCACGGGAAACGTGATTGTACTGTTTTTGGAAGTATTTAACATTTTATTTTACAAGTAAAGTGCCTTCAATTTATTATTTTTATTTTTATTATATGGTTTGAATATTAATAATAGGTAGAAGTTTTGAAATTGTATTCAGTGTTTTTTTGTTTTAATGGAGGCATCTATCACTACTGAAAAGGATTGATGCCTTGATTCTCGGAAGGGATAGATGTCCTTAGAGGCAAATATCTTTTAATTTCAGCATGTCTTGTAAATAAGTGTTTTGGACGTAAGAAAATGTAATAGAAGTTCTTAATAAAATGTCGAAAGCACTCTAATGATTAGAAAAAATTCTCATATGGGATTACATCTAAACACTAAGATCATAAGCATACGAATGCATGAAAAGAAGACACTGTATAAGTAAACAGTAGTGTATTAGTTTGTATATATTAGTTTGTAAACGGAATGAATCAACCTAAATTTATCATAATTAGTTAATGTTTTTTTTGTTTTAGATAAACATTGATTTCTTGAAAAAGAAAAAAATATTTAGCAGTTCACATAAAAGATTTGAAAAGTTTGATTATTCTTTACATCGTGACACGATGCGACATCAATTTACTTTTTCTCATTTCAAATTATTGAAAAATTGGATATCAAAAATCTTTCAATCAAGAAACACCTTCAGTCTTAAGAATCGCATTGCTTACGATAATTTTTAAAACGTAATCCAGAGTTTAACGTATGTCAGACTGAAGGTGTATCTGTTCCAAGAGCATAAGTATTAGCAGAATCTGATTTATTGAAGAAACCCGATAGATTCTACAATGAAGATAAGACTAGTGAGTGGTGACCAATTAAATAATTCTGCGGGAGAAGTCATTGCAAGAGTATTCCATTACTTCTTGTGAAAAAGGTGAGACCCTATAGATTATAGCATGTTGTAATCCTATAGGACACTTTCTTCCACCAATAGTTATTATTAAAGTACCTAGTGAACAAGAAATTGATGTTTCAAGATGGACAACCACCAGGAACATGAGTGTATATGACTAACAATGATAGATGTATTGGAGCATCTAACCCCTACATTAGGCTTTAATTCTCAAAACTTGTACCAGAAACATAATTCCTTTGTCGCTTATTTATCATAGATTCATACAATTACTCTTAATCATGATGTAGGTAAAAGACGTTGTTTTCAATTGGTTTAATTGTTTGTTAAAGTAATGTAACTGTTTCGAAAAAAAGCCAATATAAAAATGTGGGGCAACTATGCCACTTATATCCTACTACATGGCATACTGTGATTCCAGCAAAAATCCACGAGTTTACCGTTGAATTCTACTCAAAAATACAAAGTTTCACCTGATTCGCCTAGAAATTAGTAGTTAGTAATGTTAATATAGAATACACATCCATTTTTAATCTCAATATTTTAAGATGATATTTGGATAGTTTAAATTAAAATAATACCGATTTTCCTTGTTTTATCTTCATGTTATAATTCTATTTGTCATTTGTAAACATAATTTAATTCAACTAAGTAAAATAATGTGTATAAAACACGAGGAAATCCATTATATAATACTTTTTATTATGCAATTCAAATTAATTTGATTGAGTTGAAATATTTCTAATTTATTGTTTATAAATATCTATATATACGTAAACAGATATATGTATACATTATACAATTATTTATTCTATGGATTATCGGTTGAGGAAGAATTAATTTTATAGTGAAATAAAAATACCTTGACAGGAAGTATTAACAAAGTCATAAACCGAATTTACAAGCGTAACTAAGGACTGATCTATTGATTAAACAACATATTATATCTTTAAAGCAACCAACTTTGCCACGTTTCAGTGTTTATTCTATAAACGGTTAACGGACTTGGTTTAAAACGTGGTAGGTATTACTATATTCAGATTGTTTTATATTGTTCAACAAATCTATACGGCTTAAAATCAATGTCAAAAATTATTACTACCTACTTATTAGAACATTAATAATGGATACGATTCAAAAGAAAACATCAAAGAAACCTCGTAAAATTATGAAAGTTTATCCTACCGAATATGAAGGTACTAAAGTAATTAACAGTAATAAAAAATATTGGATAAACGTTTTTCGTGAAAAAGACGATCCCAAAAAAGCAATGGTGAGTTTTGTTTAAGCGAATATATTAATTAGTTTTTAGACTATTGCCAGAAGTTTATTATAGTCGCGCAGAATTTATGTATAACAAGGCATTTAACATTAAGATCTATAATTATAATAGGTACATAACACAAGACATACGTATGCCTTGCTTTAATTGAACGTAATAAAAATATAAGCCCATCAAGAAGGAATAAATTTCTCACTCGATAACGAAATTACAACACATTCAACAAATTCATGTGTTTAAATACTTTATCTGTTAAACGAACAGAAAAATTATATACCACATTTTAAGTCCAGGATATTTTTTAAGGTACTTTCATTGTTAATTTTAGTTTGATTTATTCTTAACTGCATTTTTAAAACGGTTTTCGATTTGTATCTATTCTGATTCTTATTATTTCGGCCCGCATTTATTATGTTCTTCACTGCATTTAATTTTTTTAATACGGAGCCCTAATATTTTATTTAGTACTAAGATAAAGTAAAAATCATTCTCATAAATTCAAGCACCGACGTAAAACTATCAATCGAATCGGATTTTATTACATATTTTATGTTTTTTAATTTTTTTACGCGGAACCCGGAGTAACTTCGGTTATTTACCAAAAAAAGTCCCATCAAACTGCGTCCAGCCTTTTCGGAGATTACCCGGAACGAACTGAGAGACAAAAATTTTAAAAATTGTACTTTTGGTATAGGTATCGAATATACATTCATATCTATTTAATAAAAAAAAATAATGTTGATATTACAAACAGTCACTTTAATTTTATTTATTTGTATAGTTATCTAGGATAATATTTTAATATACTTTCATTGATAATGCTACTTTGCTTTATTATTAACTGGATCTGTAAAACTGTTTTCGATTTGTATCTATTCTGTCTCTTATTATTTATTATCTCGCAGTAGCTACTTCGTTCACGTGAATTTGCTCTTATTTCCAAAGGAAATTATATGTGTTTAATGATCCGTAAGAAATCTGTTTTTTGAAAATTTATAAAATGACAATTTCATCATGCCTACGAATAAACATAATAATAATCTAGACCCTTTTTGGAGTGGTAGTTTTATATTAATCGAAAAACTATAATCGAACATACATACAAAAATTAGGGTTTATGCAGTTTATCTGTTTTATTCTCGCTTCGATTTGTAACATCCAATGTTATACAGTAAAATATTCTAGTTCTATAACTAACAGGACTAGAAAACAGTAAACCCGTCGTTCAAATTATTAGTTTCGGCCGAAAGTTTATACAAAAATCTTGTAATACACTCAGTTTTCCATTAAAATATTCATTTGCAACATTACGAACATACATATATACATAAGCTCACGCCTGTTCTCCCCGAAGGGTTAGGCAGAGGTGAAATAGCGAACTACACCACCCACATTTCGCCGAGCATAGTACCGTCCCAGATATGTCAGGGGGGCGAGCCTGTCGCCATATCGGGCACAAATTCCAGACTCCGGGGTGATATTGAGTAGAAAAACCCCAATATCACTTGACCCGACCCGGGGATCGAACCCGAGGCATCAGAACGACAGTCCTACCGTAACACAACTGCGCCACCGAGGCATCGAGGCAACATTACGAACATTTATCAAAATTAGTCTAACATTTCTCATATGCATTTACCAGAAAGCGACATTTAATTATTATTTATACGTATACTTTTTTGTTTCCGAATAATCAGGTTACTCCGAATAGCATATAACTATGATAATGGTCGGGGCACATACCTCTAAACATTTATTTTTTATAATCAAGCATGAACTTTGTGTGATTTGTGTCAAAGTACGGAAGATTTACATAATTTACTGTGGGAATGTGTCCAAACTGAAGAAATGCGTCATAAAATGGTACCAGATTCCTGGAGGAGGATGGGAAGGAGATAAATATAATTTCTGGAAAATCAACGCCACAGGATGTCAGGATTCTTTATAAATTTATTTATGTGGTGCACATAAAGTAAATTAAGAACTAGATATGTCATAGACTTTCCGAGATGCACTGAAGCGTCGTTAATTGTATAGATTATTTAAAAAAAAACTATGATAATAACTTAAAGTTTCTTCAATTTTAAGATAAATGAAAGTATGCAGTTAGCAGATATCCTTCCATCTCAAGTTTACAAAGAAGTATGCGCTATCTTACAACTTCCAATTGCGAGCCCTATTAAAACTGAGAGTAAAGAAATTAAAGGTATGTTTGCGAAATCATTTTACCTCTAAAGATTTCTATGGAACGGTTATCATGTATTTATCATTTTAATTATGTATACTATAGTTGTGATAATATTGAAGATTTTCAAGAAACAATTTTATTATTGAATTATGAATTTATTACTCAAGTTAAGACCATCGAATCATTAAACAATATCATTATATTGGATCCTACTTCCAGATCCATTGGATGTGTGTGGACCTTGAAATCATTAGCTCATTGATATCTTTCAGGTCAATTGCCACGTCGGTCGATTAAAGAGCCTATGCTATCACATAGAAAGCATATTACTATTGATAGAGAATTGGATTCGGACACTGACGTTGAAATTTATCGCAGGTAAAGCTTTATTAATAATTGAGTGCCGTGTAATTGCTAATTATAATTAATTAAATCATTAATTATAATTTTTGAGACCTTTTAAGCATAAGTCTTATATAGCAGGATTAATATTAATAACCGATTATGGTTCATAAAGGGACAGACGAATGGTAAGTCGTCTCGTAAAAACTAAATATATATTTTTTGGCTCGTTACTACTAAAAAAAATATCCAGATGCGGTGAAATAAAAAGGTGAAATTGCCTTAGAGGAATTTTTGATTAACATCGGCGCATAAAAGATCAATATTTACATTCTATATATATTGCGGAATTAAATATGTGTGTTAACAACACTATACGTTAAACATTGGTAACTCTAGGCTTAGTGTAAAATATTGTCCTTATTTTTGGTGTACTTCAGTTTATAAGTATGTTTGTCGTCACTTCTCGTTAAATATTACATGTGGCTACAATTCCAGTGATGATGATGATTCCTTGAACGTCCATCGGACACTGCTGAAGAAACCAGAACGGGAACAAATAACATGGGCCACACATTACCTCGAACCTGAGAGAGAAGATGAGAAGACTTTAGTAAAGAAAGCTGCTGACCTTACTGACAGGGTACGTTTATTATTTATATATATATATATATGAAAGGCAGTATCAGCTATTGATAGGCCGGGTTCAGCGGTTGTACAAGACGAATTCCGATCCCCATTAGAGGAAGATCTTGTAGCCGCTGTCTGTGTGATACAGTGACACCACATGCACCAGTATCATACGCATTATACTGCACACACATACTTGCATACTACACAGAAGGTATATAGGTTCTGTAAGACACCTTTTTTTACTTTACATGTTTACTATTTACTCGGTCAGCGCTGGCCAAATTCCGCGGAATATTTACCACGGCTGGCAGCTTAAGCTGAGGTGCGTATCATTTTAGTGACCTTACGCTGGCTACCATTTTAAGGTTAAGCGCCTTAAGCACTCGCGTCAAAGTTCGGTGAAGTTGTTAAGGCCCTTTCGGTCAACAGCGTTAGTCAAATAAAAAAAACTATTGTTATATAACTTTTTTATATATGAGCTCTGTAAAATTATATACTTCTATGCTATGTAAAGTACAGCCGAAGAGCGATGACAATTGCAGATAGATAATAATTTATCTACCAGTCGGCATAATTACATCACCCTGCTTGTACCTGCTCTAGATAGTTCTGGGTATACATTTTCTGGTCCTTGAATAAGATGCGCTTTAACGCGTGACATGACGGTTTTCACGAGTATATACTGGTCGCTATCCAGTCTGGCATGACAGCTCTACCTATCAAAAGTAATCAGCGCCATAGAATCATACAATGAGCCCCAGATTTCATATTAATAAAAAAATAACAGGACATTATATAACACTCGTTTTGCTAGCAACCAATCTCAAGTTAAAATATTGTACAAGCACCTAACAGTAACCTAACAATGGAAGCCACCCTTTGTTATGCAATTAACGGGCTAAACAGGGTAGCATTTTCGATAATGGTATACTATAACTAGCTGTAACCGCACCTTTGTCCACGTTTTATACAGGCTATTATAGTTTTTAAATAATCATTGGAAAATAATGTTTTTATAGTGCTATCCCTTGAATCGTATTTTGTTCACAATTACATGAGTTTTAATTTTTTTAAAGGGAACTCTAATAATTTTCATAAAAGAATTGTAGTACTAAAAGAAAGCAAAAATATTTTTCATAAATTCAAGCGCTTGCAGTAAAACTGACCAGTGAATAATTATTTCTTTCACAGTTGTTTGCTTTTAATTTTTTTTATGCGGAACCCTAATAATTTTTCTGAAATTATTTTTGTTACTAACAAAAAGCAAAGGTCTCACAAATTCAAACATTTGCCTGTGAAATTGTGCTTGGAATCGGGGTTTTTTTACGCGGAACACTAATTATTTTTGAAAATTTCCCGTCATAATCGGTCCAGCCGTTCCGGAGATTAGCCTGAAAAACAGACAGACATACGGACAAAAATGTGAATAATTATGTTTTTGATATACGTACCGGATTCATTCATATGTATTGGGTAAAAAATTATTATTTTGATATTACACACAGCCACTTCAATTTTATTTATTAATATAGATACCCTGTCAAACAATTTTTTTTATTAACCTTATAGTGGTTATTATTATATAACATCCTTATTAAATTTTAATCAACTTTTATATTTATTTCAAGCGATATATATTACAAGCGATATAAATTCGCGAGACTGTATTACGTCATAGTCATATATAAATTCTAGGTCATTGGTATCGACACGAAAACTCTACAAAAAAACGAGTTTTGTGCAAATATTACAATTAACAATCGAGAATTAGTTCTCTCCACAGATTTTGTCTTAATACTTTATTTACAAACTGTTATTTATTTAAACTAGAAGCTAAAACGTTTTATACCGTTTTGTCATCTATTCAATGAGTGTAAGAATTATCTGATAATTTTCTACAGATCGCAAATGAATTTTGCGGATACATGAAACAGCTCGGAGGGGATCAACAGTCACAGTTATTTACACCAAAGGCTATTAAGGAACTATTTCAGGTAAAAGTAATAATGCCTTATTTTATTTACTCTAGTTTGTGAAAATTTAAACTGATTTATTTACTTAATAAGTTACTAATTAAAACAAAACAAAACTAAAAAGTTCTAACCTGCATTTAAAGATTGAAAAAGATAAGTCAGATTATCATTGTCGGACGATATAATCATACGATATGATAATAAATTTTGTGAATGTAACTCAACACATATTACGTAGGCATATTGAATTTATAAAGAAATTACAAAGTAGAGATATATTTGCAAATGTATAGATAATAAAGAGACAATGACACTTAAATACCATTACATGTCCTCATTTATTTATAATGCAAATGATGCCAGATGCTAATATACTTACATGTTTTATTTAAATTTACTCGTAGTCAGTACGATGAGCTGTGTTTATAATCATTACATAGTTTTATATTTTTACCTCGAAACGTGTTGTGCCAGTCTCATGTAAAATAATACAGATATGAAATAGAACTTGAGTTTTTTTACAGTTATTTTATTTGTTAGTTATTTGGCACTATATTGTGTAATTTTCGTGGCGTTTTGTGTGACATAGTGTGGTTTCAAAAAATATAACACATATTCCGGGGTGTCATAAAAACTCCTTGATAAGCTCTAGTAATATGGCTTTTGCTGGAGCGCTGAAAATTGCAAAATACTCGTATCTTATTAACATATCACTGGCAAAATTGTGTGTGTAACAGATTGCCATTAGGTAATAAAGTCAATATATATTTCTTTTTAAACTTCTCACATCGTGTTTGATTGTGTTTTAAAAGTTTTAAATGCTCTGCAGGGACGTTTTATATTATAATTTAAACGAGTTTAATATTCTGTACATTTCAATGAGTCTTTAGAAAAATTATCTTTTACAACAAATTATTTATCAAATAGTTTAATAAATTTATTTCTTTTGTAAATAAGAGTAGAATTAATTACATATATTAAAAGTAAATAAAATATTCAAATATATTCTAATTAACATTAAGAAATATGACTTTATTTAGTAGTAAGTTATTTTATTGTTACAAGAGAATTACTTAAATCGAGATTTGTTTAGGGCCAGATTTTCTTAATATTTGTGTTGGTTGGCTAGTTATTGACTATTCTAACCAATAATATAATATTATTAATCAGCACCTATTATCTATGATGTTCTAATTAATTTCTACAGTTATTGAAGTAAATAATTTAAGCTTTGTTTGTTATTTAACTTTTGTTATTATTTTAATATCAATTGTGTATTTTTATGTCATAGAGCATTAAATAGGATTACGGTAAATAGTTAGCGTCGCAAATGGACAACTGCGTCACCAGGAGAATTACAGTTGCGTTGCCGTTGTCAATCCCTTCTTGAAGAGATCATATAGCCTCGTAGTGTTAGGGGAATAGCCATAGGTGTAACCAATTCCACAACGCTAGCTTAACGATAAAAAATTCTATAGTATCTTAGTGTTGTCACGTTTCGGCTAAGTTTAAGGGTGTGGGGATAAGTTGCTAGGCAACAGCGAAAATTGCCAGTTTGGAAAAGTGACAAGAGCACATAGCACGCCTTTGCCCTGAGCTAAGGGAAAAGGGCAAAGAGGGGCATCAGACCATATATGTAAACACTGAGCAATACCTTCTTCATGTGAGGTTGTAATTACGCTTTGAACTAAACAAGTCGTGTGGAGTGTTACAAATTCATTGACGAAATAAAAAAAAAAAATGTATATATTATTTGCAGATAGAATTCGATACTCACGTATCTCGCGGCCTGAGGGTAATAACAAAAGAATTACCAACTATCGCAGAAAAAATTGCCAAAGTTACTAACAACCCAGAGGTTCGATTCATTTTAACACGTCTCTATCATAAAATCAACTCTGTATATGAGAGATTTTAATACAATAAATTTAATTCTTTAGAAGTCGCATTATGCAGCGCTCGAACGTGAAATATCGAAGGATATTAAAGCGGAATGTCGTCTAAATCGGCAAACGGCTTTTGGGCAAAGTCTTCCTCTGCGTAAACAATTTTTAGCACCGAACAACGATACTAAAAAGTTGTGGCGATCTGAACGACACGTGCCCAATGATCTTGTAACCTTGAAAACTGTTTGGGAAGGGATAACAAATTTAAGGTAGTAAATTTATTAATTATTTTTATTTAATAAATAATTGATATCTATGCTTGTAATAAAAAAACTAATTAGACGAAATCTATGCATTGAAGATATTTAACAAAAAATACCATGCGAGGCTTCAGAATTAACTACAGAACACATGTCGATAGTTTCAAAATTTTTGACTATCTGTGTTTCTGTTTATTAATTTGTTTGCCAGTCACGCAAAAAAACTACTGAACCGAATTCAATGACAGTTAGTAATGACGTATATTGCATCCAAGGGGAAAACATGGGCTGAAAATTGTCTGTATTCCAATTGGGTACAGCTACCACGGGCACAGCTAATAACAAATAAAACATATCTAAACTAATAAATAAAATTGAAGTGTCTGTTTGTAATGTCAAAGTTTTTTTTTTACTAAATTGACATGAATGTAAACACGATACCAATACCAAAAAGCAATTTGAATTTTTTTGTCTGTCTGCCTGTCTGTCAGTTTGTTCCGCGTAATCTCCGGAACGGCTGAACGGATTTTGACAAGACTTTTTTGGTAGATAGCTAAAATTACTCTGGATAACTTAGAGTACTTTTAATTTTCGAAAATAATTAGGGATCCGCATAAAAAAAAATTAAAACTCATTAAAATGTAATTAAATCCGATTCGGTGCACAGTTTTACGGGTAAGTGCTAGAAATTATGAGAAATATTATTACTTTATCTTAGTACTAAACAAAAATTAAGGTTCCGTATAAAAAAAATACAATGAAGAATATATGAAACGCGGGTGCAACCGCGGGCACACAGGTAGTCTTTTATAAATAAGAAAGAATTAGTACAATGTGTAACAAAAAGTAATGACAGATGCATTAATAAAAAGATCAGTGAATCTAATCTATGAAAAATTTAATGTAAAAAAAAATAAAAAATTCCTAATATGTATTGAATTGAGCATTATTTAGTGACAAATATTCTTCTTTAGAGGCTTAGTGCCTTTAGCTAATTACACATAATATTTTGTGCAGTGAAATTCAGTGTGAGCCTGGAACTCGCATGGAAAGAAGTCAATTCATATCCCATAAAAAGCCTTGTATTAATTAGCGAACCTTAAAGGATTGACTTAAGGAAAACACGGTGATGAATGATAAGATAATTATGATTGTGGGTATATAAATCAATAAGATAATAATACTTCGAGGTGCAAGTCTCAGGGGCAAAAAGTTAAACGTCTCCGCAATATTAAATTTTCAAAATTTCACGTTACAGAAGTGTCAAAGAATATTGCCGATGGATGATCAAGCACCCGGAGTACAGACGACCTTCATACTTGAACAGCCTCGGTATGTTCGATCCAGGAGTTTTGAAAACCAGACTAACTTTAGAAATGGAGCAAAGTATTATTCCGATTTCTAACGTTCTAGCTTCTGAGCCGAAGGGATCGATTCGTAATAAAATACCTCTAGAATAGGAACTGGTGATCACAAATTCTTAAGGATGTTGGATTTGTTTTAGTAGTTTATTCTTCTTTTAGATAAACAAAGAGCACTTAAATAAATAAATAATCACCGTCTCCCTTATTTATAACTTTAAAGTTTTTACTAAACATATGTATATAAGTATTTTTTCGCGTTTAGATTGACGTGTAAACTATTTAGGCAAATTGTATGTTATCGTTTTTTGTAGCTGGTAGTTTTTATGAGACATGTAAGTACATAATAAATTCAAGTATTATCCTTACTTTATCTATTTTAATCGAATATACAACTTGCGCGGCTTTAGGTAAGTTTCCTATGAAGGAATATTCTTATTCTTTCATTCATTCATAAAACAAACCATTACAAATTACAAAGTATTGAATTAATATTATATTAGAAATTAAAATAGTTTGTTTAAATACAACAATAATAAACTGCAAACAGCCCACTGACTTCTCGGTTTTAACCTATGTAGATAAAAGATAAGATTTCAGACGTTTTATTTGTGCGTATAAAATGATAACGAGTATCTAGGGTTATATAAAACAAGAAGACTGTTTGAATGTCTTAATACTTAAGAAATTATTAACGTTTAACAACTATCGGCGGTAAACAGGTAGGTAATTAATATGGACGCACGTCCTAGTGAAAATGAAGAAGAAATGGAGTTCGATATCGTACTTAATCGTGAAATTGGACAGTTTGGGAAATATCAGATATTAAATTTGGCATTGCTCGCGCTTCCGGCTTTGTGTAGCGCTATTATGGCAGGAGATTACGTGTTTACAGCAGGCAGCTTGCCGTACAGATGCGCCGTGCCTGCTTGTGATGGACCCGAGCCAGAGTACGCACCAGATTGGATACTGAACGCTATACCGACAACTACGTCAGGTTTCGATAATTGTAATCGCTATGCCGACGCTACTGATAACGCGACACTCAACAACAACGAAGACGTTTGCCCCACCATATTATTTGACAGAAACACTATAGTACGATGTGATAGCTACGTGTACAACAGAACCAACACTGTTGTTTATGACTTCAATTTAGAATGTCAAGAATGGTTGAGAACTTTACCTGGTACGCTGAACAGTCTCGGAGGGATGGTGGCTCTTGTGTTAGCTGGATTCGTATCCGACCGCTTCGGAAGAAGAATGTCTATTGTTCTGTTTTCATTTAACATGGCACTGGTGGGATTGGTGCGATCGTTTTCTATTAATTATCCGATGTATGTAACTTTGCAGTTTTTACAGACAGCTTTAGGAGGGGGTGCGTTTAGTGCTGCGTATATATTGGCAGCTGAAATAGTTGGTGGAAAATATCGAGTACGCACAAGTGCCACGATATCAAGCATGTTTGCTACAGGCCAAGTTGTTCTTGGACTGCTTGCGTGGGCCGTCCCCGATTGGCGCAGACTCGGCTTAGTTCTATACATACCGATGTTTGTAATAGTTTCTTACTATTGGATACTATCAGAGAGCCATCGCTGGTTACTGAGTAAAAACGAACAGAAGAAAGCTAAAGCTGTTCTAACACGAGCAGCTCGACTCAATGGTAAACCAGAAATCTCAGAAAAATCAATGAATTTTTTATTATCAGCGATACCGCGACAGCTAGAAGCGAACAAAGAGTTAAACAAAGAAAATCTATTCCTTCGTGTATTAAAATCGCCTGTCTTATTACGTAGATGTTGCACTACACCTATTATGTGGATTACAACAGTGTTCATATATTACGGGTTATCTATAAATTCCGTGAATTTATCAGGGAATATGTACCTTAACTACATAGCGACGGCGGCTATAGAGATTCCTGGATTTTGGACTGCGGTACTTGTATTAGACAGGATAGGCAGAAAAGTGACATTATTTTTAGGTTTTTTTGGTGTGCGCTATATGTAACACAGCATTTGCTTTCACACCGAACAATATGTACGGTTTATCTTTAGCGCTATTCTTAACAGGAAAATATTGTATCGGTTTAGTTATGACGTCCCTATATCTTTTTACTGCTGAGTTATATCCTACACGGTATCGACACTCGTTTTTAGGATTCTCGTCTATGGTTGGTCGAATAGGATCTGTTGTGTCACCACTAACTCCTCCACTCATGGCCTACTGGACGGGCATACCTTCAATGATGTTCGCAGTAATGGCTTTTATATCTGCTGTGTTAGTACTTACACAACCGGAAACAAAAGGACTTAAAGTGCCAGATACTATTGAAGACGCAGAACAAATTGGTAGAAAAAAGAATTTAACATCGTCAACAACACAAATTTTGTGAATGATATCAAAATTATGATACAGCGCCATCTAGTAAAGTTAGTCATTAATATATAAGTTTGTATTTCCTTCTACGATTACGCCATACTGGAAATGATTACTATGTTTCACGTACTCCAGACCTGATTGACTAGATGTCGCTAAAGTCAAATTACTTTAAAAATTTGATACATTGTTTTGTTTTCAAGAGTTTTACATTTAATTACTTAATATTTACACAAATAATATTTATTTCTAGTTTTAGTTATGACATTATTTATGATTATTCAAATGAACTAAGAATGTAATAAATTTTTGTATGATTTTTTTTAATAATTTTAATTTTTAATGTTATTAAATAATGTACAGTAAGAGTAACCTATGTATTTTGAATGAACCCATTTTAGTTTCATAACTTAAAATGTGTCACCTCTTATTTCCTTAACGAAATTATTCAGTTACCTACCTACCATGCACTTTTGTAACAATTACTTTATGTAGTACATACAATAGATAATAGATAGCGCTTCTTGAATATATGACTGTTGAAAGTGAACAAACATGTAAATAATCAGCTTCGGCTACATAATATCTCAGCTCGGAATTTAATCTTACTAGAAGATAATTATGCCAGAGGTTACTTACACTCGAATATGACAATTTTAATTATTTCTCTTTTATTCTTAAATATTCAATAGTTTGTTCAAACTTTACGATATAGTAACGACGGAACGATGTTTTTTTAAATTTTATTTTATTTTTTATGTGTAGATTTATATAAACATAAGGGTTTTTTTTACAATTTTTAATAAATATATATGAATTGAACAAATATAAACATTCCAACTTTGATATTATTGTTTATTTAATTTGGTATTCTTAATATTACAATTCTACTATTCAACATGATGCAAAATATAAATTAAAAAACTTTTAACAGAAAAGTATATGTATACTTTGTTATAGAACATTCTTTGCAGCATTTTGCTAGAAATTGAAATTATTTTTATTTATACACCATTACAATAATTAATAATAATAAACTCAGTACTAAAAATTAAC
This sequence comes from Samia ricini, assembly GCA_014132275.2. Lineage (NCBI taxonomy): Eukaryota > Metazoa > Arthropoda > Insecta > Lepidoptera > Saturniidae > Samia > Samia ricini. Next base: position 22,334,329 of record AP028159.1, on the reverse strand, counting down.
TAACAATGATTATAACAGATTTCATGTCTCAAAAAATAATGTACAAGTGCACTGTATTTATGTTAGATAATGAATCTCTATCTGTATATCATTTAATATATTTCCGCATTCAGTAATATTACGAATTCTATACATAGCTGTTGTTTGGAACCCTGTAATATTTCACATTTTGCTGTTCATTCATAGAATATGGAATCTTTTTACACAACAGAAGTCATTTTTACATTATGACAAATTGATGTTTCATGTGACAAATATCGTTGGGAACGTAATTTAGTCATAAATAGAGAAAAATCTGAGGTTTCATTATGCCTTGTGGTAAACGTCCCCTTATTAAAAACTGGGATAAGCCCAGAAAAATAAGAGTTGTGACTAAATCCCGTTATGAACAAAACGAGGCGTCCGTCAAACAACACTGGAAAAATGTAATCAAATCATTAGAGTTGTCTTATAAGGATGACCAGGTACTATTACACTTGTGACGTTTATTATTGGCTAACTTTTTTTTATTAATAATGAAATATTATCTTCATAATACTTGGTCAGGTTAAGTTACTTTAAAAATAATATTATATACATCGGATCAGTAGTTATTGACTTATAAGGCAACTAATAGATGATCAGACAGATAGACGTTGTCTTTTGCATAATGTAAGAAGGAACATATCTTATATAATTAATTATTCAATATTTTTTTTTGTAATGATACACACACACTGAAAGATATTAATCATTACACAGCACAAGATGCTATTGTAAGTAATTACAATGTGTGGGTTTCAAAAATTCAATAATTATTTGTCCAGTTCTGGGAATCCCAAGGAGATACAGTACGTGAGCAGGTCGGTCCTAATGTCTTTAATAGAATAGCGAAAATTTTCGATATACCATTGCAAAGAACGCCTTATGAAATAAAATCTGAAGCAACAGTGTTGCCATCTGAAAATTATTATACTACGGGGACCACGAGAGAGGTAATAACTGCTTTAGTTAATTTAAGATTAAAATTCTTGTACATATTTACACTTTGCTTTGATTTGCTATTAATACCGTAATTGAATTGCGAAAGTTTAGTTCCTTAGACAGTTGCATATGGCATATCATCCAGGAGCAAAGCAAACTCCATCCAATTAAGCGGATATGTAAAAAGTCTACAATTAGTCACTGTAAGCAATTTGCGTTTTCGTAAATAATTAAAAATTTTAAACATTCACTATTAATTAAATCTAACAATTGTAAGATTACTAGACTAGGTTTATGTTGGTGACGTTGCAGATGAGCATTAGTTATTAAATATATTACACTAGACTTGTAATTTGAAATAAAAATTTGTCGAAAATTCTAAGCCTATATATATAGGGCCGGTTGCAAGGACTTTTCATAGAGTTTTGAAATAACTACTCACACTAACACCCATTTAGTAAAGAGTAAGCGAGACACGACTTTTTTATTTGTACAATACAATTATTAATATTTCCTATTCCGTACGCGTAAGTGATTGTTTAAAATTGTGTCAATTATTTATCTATTCATTGCTTATGAGCACAAAATAACAAAAATGACTAGATAATGTAAATTTATTACCTAAAACAAACTTTTGTCAACTATTGCTAACTTAAAATTAAAACAATTTTTTTATACGAACATCATAATTTTCATTTATGAGCCAATTTTAGACTTTACCCCGTCCAGTATTATCTATGAGTGATTATGAGCCGTCATTGATTGAAGAGGAACGGCAAGAAGAAATAGGCGAGGAACAATCCGAGCAATGGAGCCTTTCATCAGTGGCACATACAATTGAAGAAAAAAAGACATCACGAATGAAATCCTTATCAGTAGTAAAATCAAAATCTTTAACGTTGTCGAAACTATTCTCCAAATCAAAATCGTTTTCGAAATATTTTTCTAAAACTCTCATAAAATCCGTCTCGAGTAAATCGAAACCTTATACTGGATCTTTAATTGTAACTAGCAATGACTCCACTAATTCTGAAGACGATTTAGAAGTTCACCTCAGCATGCTTCAGTAAGTAGTAAATAAGTTTGTTTATTTAATTGCATTGAATCATAATTATATTAATTCTAAAATATATTTTGAAAATTTAAACTAATTAGCTATTCTATGAATGCAGAAGTAGATTGTAGAAAGTTTTTATTTACATTCCATTGTTAATATGCCGTCGAAAATTGAAACTGAATTTTAAAACAGTTATCGCGCGAACCAATTCAGTTGAAAGTCTGCTTATAAGTACGAATACTTTGAATGAAAATACATGAATAGCTAGCTAAATGCCGTCATTCTAAACGTAAAATGGTGGATACCCAAAATAACGGATCGGTTATTTTTATACATGCTCTTGTATGGGCATCAAGTATATATTGAAATGAATACGAAAATAAAATGACGTCGAAATAAATTCAATATGGCGGATGAAATTATTATTTAAAAACCTTATAAAGACAAGTGTTTGCTCAATATTTTAGCTTAACACTATAGTTATAAAAGTGTTTTTCAAAAAGTTCTTGATTTATTATTTTATTTGTAAAGTGGTAAGAAATCATTTTTATTACTAAATGATGTATTTGACGTAATTAGTAAAGAAAAAGTAATAACTACCAATAAATAACTATTAATTATAATAAATAAGCTCGAACTTTGATTGATTGTACTTTTGAAACGTATAAACTAAGTTATAATTGAGCAATATATTTGTGATGTCGCTTTGCAGACATAATTATGAAAGTTGCGATTAGGAAAAATTAAACCACTTAAAAAGGATTACTATTTTTTACTTTTAACATAGCAAGTCGACTCCTTACGCAAAGAGAACAAAAAATCCGCATTTCGAAATGCTTTATTGCAATGAGTCTGAAAGTGATATGATTAAATGGAACTCTAAATACAAACAAAAGGTATTTGAAGTTTCCGCATCCGATGAGTTTAGTAAAAAAGCTGAAATCATGACGAAAAAGGTATTTTTCAGTATGATTTCTTTGTGTTTTTATTTTATAATTACTTCTAATAAATTTGAAACGTAATTTGTGATTAGAAGTGTGAATTAAAAAACAATAAAAGTACGGTTTGTTTCAAGTTTGTAATGTACCTAAAAATATTAACATATTTATTACTCATATATATCTTATTATTTACTACTAACGATTCGCCCCGGTTTCGCACGGGTATTGAGATATCTCTAATTTAAGAAATAAATAAAATATAGCCTAATGTAGCTTACTGCAGGTAATAGAATTTTTAAATCGGTTTAGTAGAGTTTATCCACAAGGAATAAATATCATATGTATGTATGTATTAGATTTGGATTATTTTTCATGAAATTGTACCGTTTACGTAAATATATAATTAAATTTGTACATAGCGTTGGTATGGATATAACACAAAAATTTTCAAATTCAAATTTCAAAAATATATATTTTACATATTCTACAGATTGCTTTGGAATTTTATGAATGGTGGGTAAATTTGGGCAACGTTGAATTTAAAAGCGAAATTAAAAGGCCAGAAGATATAGAAGACTTATTCCAAGTAAGCCAAACTAATTATTATGTTAATAATAATTTATTTTAACTGTTATTCGCTAATAAATATGTAATCATAATCTTAAGACTTTTTAATCTTTTAGGTTTGGTTTGATGAACACGCTTCGCGTGGACTTGTGTTGTATCCGAAGATACTTCCATGTGTTCTTAAAACGATTGCTGACTACATTTGTGTGCCAAGAGTATGTTTTTATTTAAAATATTATATAGAACTAGCTGTTCCCTCGACTTCGCCCGCGTGGATATGTGTCTTTGGCAGCATTTTAAATTATTTAGGCTAATTATTTTAGAAATAAGATACACTCTTATAAATATTTTGTTATTTAAGCATATAAGTATATAAGGTATAAAGTATTAATATGAGTTTATTTAAGTACATTTTTATAACTACTACTAAGGTTTTTGTTTACCCATCCTTTGCCATCAGTATTCGCATGCGTACGGCACCGTCGTCTTCCCTCACGTGTCTGCCCGTTCGTTTTTTATTTTTTATAACCTAGCTAATGCTGTTGACCGGAAGGGCCTTAACAGCTTCACCGAACTTTGGGGGCGAGCGCAGAAGGCACTCAGCCGCAAAAAGGTAACCAGCACAAGGGCTACCAAAATGTTACGAACCTCGGCTTGGTCGTTATCTGAGTATACAAACTCTCTCGCGAATTGGATCCTAACTAATCCTGCCTGTTCGGGTAAGCACACTAAGGTATGTTTCTCCACCTACACCGCGCCGTACCACGCCGCGCTCCGTTGACGCCCCCCTCACCTCTCCCGTAAATGTTACATTAGAATAGCTCTAATATTTTGTATCTTATCGTAAACTTATAAAACAGTCATATAAACCTTATATATTTCCATACAAACTTTCATCCCCTATTCCCTATTGTCATTTTACGCCCTTGGGGGTAAAACTTTTACAAACATTGAATGTCATATTTATTTATATCGAATCAACAGCCTAAAAAAATAGTTTCAAGCTTCTAGCTTTAAAAATGACGTTCCTTCCATATAACTTTTCTACCCCCTTTCAACCCTTTTATCGCATTAAAAAGGCTAAAGACTATCTGTGTATCAAATTTCCTTTAAATCGGTTCAGTAGTTTTGGCGTGAAAGCGCAACGGACAGAGTTACTTTCGCATTTATAATATTAGTAAGGATTATCGTAAATGATATGAGGAATTAAAAATATTTTAAAAGTCATAATTTCTTTAGAAATTTACTAACACAATTCAAATTAAAAATCAATTAAAACTAAATCTTGTACAAGGTTTTTCATAACTCTTAAAGTGAAAACGCGTTGTTATTTAAAGTAGCTTCTTAAAATTACAATTCCCAATTCAAAGTACAGACCTGTACAATAAATGATTGATCATTAATTCTTGTTATATCGATTCATAAACCGCTAAATCAGTCACGATCGTAAATTAAACAAGATTACTGTTATACATACAACTTACATTCTTATATAGTGATATTTTTAAAATTTGTCATATCTTTCCATCTATCCATCCATTCAACCAAAAGACGTCCACTGCTGAACATAGGTCTCACCCAAAGATCTCCACAATAACCAGATTTGCGCCACACGCATCTAGAGGATTTCCACGACCTTCACCAGGTCGTCGTTTCGCATTGTGGGCAGGCCTACCGACGCTGCGTCTTCTTGTATGTGGTAGCCATCCAAAAACCCGTTGGCCCCATTTGGCATCGGTTCTACAACCAATGTGCCCTAGTCCATTGTTACAATATTTCGAGCATTCCTCGGCAATGTCGGACACTTTGGTTCGTCTGCAGATCTCTTAATTTCTAATTTGATCATACAGTGAAACTTCGAGCATAGCCCTCTCCATTGGCTCTTTGGGTAACTTTGAGCTTATATCTAAAATTGAATATTGTCTGTGTTCAAATTTTCATCACCGGAAAGCTATTGAAACCAATTTTAAAGTATTAATTAGTAAACCTGAGAAAAAATCTAGACTAGCTACTTGGTATTCGAATTATTGTACATAAAAGGGGCCTATTGGAGTTAATAACTAATGATAAAATTATTTCACATGTACGAGGATGTATGTATATCCTGGGACAAATAGTCTTTACGAATTCCCATTATGAACAAAATTAATTTTGTACAGGTTTTAAAGATGTTTGTTTATTTGTTATTCAATATGTTTATTTCAGGAGGCCTGTCCAAAGGTACTAAAGCGGCAGATAGCCCATGACATTCACGCTGAGACTAGTCCAGCTCATACTGTCGCTTTCGGAACTTGTCTATCTCAAAAGTTGAAACACCTACCACCAATGAACAAACGAAGATGCTGTGGCACGGTGTGCAAATTCCGGAAGATCTTCGCTCGATGGCTTGTGTATGGGATGACATACAGCATCTTACGTAAGTAGTTCTTGAAACTCTACCATATGCATAAAGTTTTATTAGCATCTTAATCATACTATTTTAAAATCAATTACATGTTTACTGGTTTGTCATTATTTGCCGAATATGTTAAACTTAATGTCAAAGAAAGTACAGTTCCTGAAAAGTTGACGATAACCAATAGAGATAATATATCGTCTGTTTCCATCATCGTGCTAATTTCTGCAGCTGTTAAGTGAAAAGTCTCTGGGCATAAAAGCCTTACGACTCCTGTTTATTATTTGTGAATTTGCAATGACCTTTTTTGCATGAGAAATGCATTTACGCACTCCCCCTGCCAACCCTAATCCGGGTGTCGCCTCCCGGATTAAAGATGCCAGGGGTACGTGGGACTCGCCTGATGTGAAGCGTGAGGAATACCCACTAAAACTCACGGTACTATCCACCACTTTGGAGGGGCCACACGATCGAACAACATGCTCCGCATCACCCCTGCGGTAGGCCTGATCAAAGGGCACCTGAGTCGGGGCTCTCCCTATCTTCACTCTGGGGGGAGCTCGATAAAAAGCTGCCCCCCCCCCTTTTTTTCTAGCCGCCAGCGAAAGGTAATCTTGTAGGAAAAAGAACTACGCAGGAAAGAGGGATGGGGAAGGTGACTGGCTCAGAAAGGTGGATCTGGATCCGCGTCCATGGACGCGGGTTCAAGCCCACCTATCCAACTCTAAAATTAGCCTGAGCTTTCGGTAAAGGAAACCATAGCATGGTGATAGGGCATTTTCTAACAATGGCCACCTGTGTAGCTACCACCCTCAAGTTTGAAAACCTGTCGCCAAACGCCAATAGGTGTGTTCCGGCAGCATCACTTGCTTCCACCACACTGCGACGTTGCTCTATCCACGCAGTACACTCCACCAGAGTATGCTGCGCAGTGTCCCTCTGCATTGCCGCAGTGGTGGTAGGTCGCTCTCTGCTCCCTCCTGGCTATCTTGTGAAGTTACCACCCGAAAATTTGCAATCTCCTGCCTCGACCGTCTTCGAATTTTTTTGTCCACATTCTATGTCTCTAAATAAAACCCTGGTCTAGTGAGGCTGTTCACTTTGAATTGTACTCCACAAAATTCATAAAATGCTTCATTAATCATTTAAGTGAAAAACGGTTTTTACTAATTTATTTTTGAAGACTAGACAATCTCCAAGACATATTATTTACTATGTTATCCTAAAAGGTAATAGGAATAATAATAGGAAAGTTTTTGTTGCAGATCAACAAAGGCGTTCCACCAATGGTTGGAAAAAACGTCCGCACCTGCCCATGCCACCCTGTCTGAAATCTCTCGGCACTAGTGGTGACAAGAAACAAATATTCGTAGTTCCATCTGATTATGTGTTTCAACAAGATAGAAGCGGAACGGCATCGACCCAGGAACTAGCCTTACCTGTGTCTCAATTCTCCCTGGAATTAAAAGAAGTGCTTAGTAAACTCATGAATCAATAGTTACGAGAAAGGAAATTTCATTTTATTGCCTTTTAGTCATTTACAATCCATATGACTTTGTTATATCGATTTTCTTTTTTTTTTTTCGAGGAATATATATACCTACGTAGATACTTGAATACATTTTTGTGAATGTTTTATTTCATAAAATAAAATAGCGTTCTTGGCACGACAGGTGTTACAGTAAGGCTGCAATAGCCGATTAATATAAAATAAATGTGATTATAACTCACCATTTTAGTGCGTTTAAAATAAACTTTCTAAAATGTAATAATGACTGATGAAATAACTTTAAATATTTAGGGTTTTCCCCGACATTTATTAGCTGTTAATACAAATAATATGTTAACAGTTTCATAACATGTACAATATATGACTTAGTTTTGTTATATTTTTCTCATGGTCAAATATGTAAGGGAGGTTAAAACTTTGTTTACTCTATAAAACATATTAATATAATGAATACGTAACTAATAAGCTCGTTCTTGCATACGGAATAAAAATGTAATTATTAAGGCCAGATGATAAATTATGTATCAATCAATTGACCTTTTAGCTTAATATTCAAGTTTCAACTTACTTTCTTAAAGTAATAGGCAAATACATATAGTTTTCTTCAAGTTTTACGTAAACACCATTTGGGATTGAGCCAAAATATAGCCCATTTGCTTATTTTAGATCAATAATTGACGAAACGCAGTTGACCAAAAGGGCCTTGACAGCTTCACCAGACTTTGGGGCGAGCCCTTAACTCACTCAGCCTAAAAATGGTAGTCAGTGCAAGGGCACCAAAATGGTACGAACGTCGGTTTGAGCTGCTACCCATGATAAAAATTCCACGGAATTTGCCCTAGCGAACCCGACGGTTAATAAACCTTTAAAGTAAAAAAGGTCCCTTACAGAACTTATACATCTTGCGTGTAGTGTAATGCGTGCAATGATGCGTGTGATTACTAGTGCATGTGGTTTCACTATATCATACTGACAGCGGCTACAACAGCTTCCCCAGATGGGAATCAGAGCACGTCTAATGCAACTGCAGAGGAGGAACCGGAGTGTGTGCGGGAGCAAAGTTAGCCGCTTGCACCCAGCGGCTTACTATTACTGATAAGGGGTTGTGAGGAATAAAAATGTGTAAACATTCTGCATACGTAATATTTGATAGGTCACAAATGTTTTATGATTGTAGATTTATGAAAAAAAACGTTACTTGTTTACCTTTAGAAGGTATACAAAAATACTTTAACGATAAAAAAGTAGATATATGGGTATTTATTACTAAAAGCCTAATTTCTGGTAAATTAAAACAAAGAGGAAACATAAGATTGTCATAAAACGAACGCGATAATTATACATTTATTGTAGATACGTTTGTGTGTTTATCAATAACAGATAACGATCATATTATTATTTTTTATTAATTCATTTGCAATCGAAATCGCACAATTAGAGTGTACAAACATCGGTGTTAATAGTAGCATCGAGAAAATGAAATAATAAAAAAAAATTATACCTGACAATTTGATATATTGATTGAATTAAAATAAATAAATAAAAATGACGGAACCAAATACGCAGAGTCCCAATAGGAAGGAACTCATGGAAGAAATTGTGAATAGGAAAAAAATGGGTGATAAAAAGTTTCACTCCGAGTCGTCTCTACAGAATTATGCTGAAGACGATGAAGTTTTTGGTTCAGATACAAATCAAGATCCAGGGGTGAGGAATCATTTTAATATTTTATTTTAAATGATAACTTTATTTATTATTTATTTATCACACGAGTATTGTGATCTATAAATGTCAATAAAAAACGTTAACTGTAAAGTATTTGACAGAAAAAAAAAAAACTTACAAAAAGACAACTTACTATGTGAGCAATATATTATGTTGAACATTTTCGACTAAGATTATATCTGACTATGCTATGCTGTTAAAAATTCAACTAATGTAAATCAAATATGTTATCACCTTTTTCTTATTAAGACTCTGTTTCTTTTTGCTTAGGTTCTTAATAAGTCAGTAAACAGTGTACCGAATTTAGAGGAACTATCTGAGCGAAAACGAACGATGTCGCAGCCAGGCCCTGTGTCAGGAAGTTTACTGACTGCTTCAGCTGCAAGGACGGCGCGACGGCGACCCCAAAAAAATGTCATGTACGCACCAGAGCTCGAGAGAAGTGTAAGTAATTATGTTATTATTATACAATACCAAACAAAATAAATGTTACTATTTTTATTAGTAATAGTAAACTCGATTTACATCGCAGTTACATAATCACGTACCATAATCTGGGTCTCAGGTAACTAAATTTAATTCATGGCTATGCCTCTTACTTTAGAATTACAGAGACGTAAGCTACGTCTAGGTTTTCCTGACGTACGTCTTTATCTTTTTATGGTATAAATATTTACTATCTATGGAGGTTACGTAATTAATCAGCTTATCTACTTTAATATAAATATTAATGTCATGTTTAATTATATAGAATATTTGTTATGAAAATTTTACATAAACCTAAGTACCTTATAAATTTTATAACAAAAATAACGGAAACGGTCACGTGTAACTGCATTAAACTTGTTGTGTTATGTTTTCTTGGACGAAAATATTCCTTATTAATAGTTTCGTCTATTTAGTTTAAATTATTCAGAATAATATGACCTTAACTTGTATGAGCGACTTGCTAAAACTCTACCTCCAGTTACAAAAAAATTTACTGATATTTATGGATTATTGGAAACGGCATCACTTTCTATCGCTAGCGGCGCCATTTTTCCGATATGATCATTCAAAATACGCGTTTTGTCACATGATACTCTTTATCATCTACATAATTATAACATAATACCAAAATATATTAGTTTGTACGTAATATTCATCAGGACTACTAACGGCGAAAGATATTTATCATCAGCAAATTTATGTATGGAAATGTTCTTTGGATGTATGAGATAAGTTTAGAATATATCTTGTATGTATGTCTAGTTTTGTGTCTAGATACGAAGGCAGTTGAGATATACTAGAACTACCACAAGTTAATAGTGTAAGAAACAAAAATTAATGATTGTGTTTAAAATTCAAAAAAATCGTTAATATGTGCCCAGCCTCAAAATAGTTGAAATTTGTTCAACATTCAACAATATATTATACTAATGTAGTTTTAATACAAATATATGTGGTATTACATAAAACACAATGTGCGTTTAAACACAAAGGAAATTATCAAAGTTTTCGTTTTCAAAGTCGCATTTAAAAGATAAATTTATCCACTTTGTATATGTGTTTTTAAGTGTAGAGTCGATTCGTTATAATTATAAATCCGCCCTAAATTACAGTAATTATATAATTGCAATAAATATGAAATCATCGTATTCCATACGTTACGATTATTTTGATATTTCTAATAATAATCATTGACGTGGTAATTTACCAGTTCAATATTGCTATCGATAATGACTTATTTATTCATTGAGGCAATTTGGATGATATGTAAAAAAAAATTCACTTTACAAATTTGACAATCAAACGAGTGCTTTTTATTTCATTTGGCTCGTTTACAATCCGTTTATATGGTAAGCAATCTCCTATTTTAAGGTGGGTTATGTGTTAACTTGGTGTGCCTTGTAAATAAATAAATAAACTACATTCAAGATGAAAATGATAAATATCATACGTTTAAGCTTACATATTATAATTGTAATATTAATTAGTGCAATCTCCATTCAATTAGAACACACCTATGAATTATATCTAGGTCTTACAATAATACACCAAATAGAAGCTGCACAATATAAATTATATTTCAAGCACAAAATAAATTTGAAACGTGTTGTACATAAAATAATTATTAAATTAATACCTAAACAATTAATCACTTCATATCAATCACATGATTTTTTAGATTTCGGATTACATATCGGGCTTAAAACTTAAGTACTGGTATGCAATACTGATTAGAAACTACGTAATTACTCTTAATGATGACCATGAAATATTAAAAAATATAAATTTCATATTTTTTTTTTGTAATTCTCGTAACTACCAATTGATAAACTACTCCGTTAACACAAAATTCATTGCCGCATATCATTTAAATACTATTATGATGTCTGTATGTATGTAGTATGTAAATATGCTAACCTAATGACCGTAATACGTAAATAACGTAACGTAGTAAAACAAATAAAAAGATAAAAAAGGGCCACTGAAAACAAACTACTATTCACATAAATGGGAGGTTTCATACAATTGCACATCCGCCCTATGACTCAAGTTGAAGCCTTATCGTCCGAAAAGGGGGGGTTTGAGTTCATTGCATCGCAATACAGTGATACCAACATACACCAGTTCAGTATATATACTTATTCAGTAGGACCATAAGTTCTAAAAGGGATCTCTTTGCACTGTAATTGCTAGTAATACCCCTTTCAACCATTTAGTTTGTTTTTTTTTACAAAAGCGCGCCTTCTTAGTTCTGTAATTTTTAACACGTAAAAAAAATGCAACAGTTTATGGACGCTGTTGTTGTCTTTCAATAGTGAAGCGACATGCATTTTACATTCGATATTTATCATCGAATATTTATCGAGCCCACAGATAATGTAAATATTTTCATTTAATGCATATTAAATATTAATTTACCATTATGCATATAATTATTAATGTTTTTCATGACCTGTTTCGTTGATGTTACCAAATAATATTTACCGTAGTATAAATACATAAAATATTTGTCATAAAACAAAAATGTTGAGCAAAAAATACCTATCAATGTGTACCTATGAATCGGTTTTAAACTTTTTCATAAATAAAATCAATTGTTACAGGAATTCGAATCAGTAACATCACTAATTGAGTTGTACTCGAACTATCAAATCTAAAATGAAAACAACCTAAAGCGATCATGGTCGTACAATGTTTTAGTTATTGTGTAGGAATTAATATTTAATGAACTTTAAAATATTTATCGGTAAAAAATTAAAAATTATCTTAAAGATAAGTCATTCTAAAAACTCTGTCTATTTGTGTAGATTTTGATATAGAGATATAAAAGTTTACTACTAACTTCAGCTTATACTTCGTCGAAAACTAGATACAGCTTAACCTCAACTAAACTAGTATTTATAATATACAGACTTTACTATATCAGAATTTCACAATTTAACGTAAATTATGACAACGATATTGTGACACGAAAATAATGTAAATTACACATCTATACTAATAAACAAAATTTGTACGTTTGTAATGTCAAAATAATATTTTTTTATTAAATACAGATGAATGTTATATTACATCAAGGCTTCTTAACCTTTTTGTAACGTAACCTTAACCTTAACGTTGTTATCCGAACCGGTGGTAGTGTTTTTGACGTTCATAATCGTCTTCTTAGGGCTTAAATTGAATAAAGATTTTTTTTATTTTGATTTTTTTTTATCAGTTGAGCCAAACGGACGGTTCAGCATTTTTTGACGGGCCACTAACTGTTCCTGGTGTTAACTATAATACGATATTGTTCCTTATTTTGATCCCTCGATGATAAAATAGTTTTAATTTTTATTTATTTTTGTAGTTAGCATTAAGTGCCTTAAAAAGTAATTGAAATTATAAATTCCCGCACGAAAACGCTAGCCTCCAGGATGCTTTAGTTCGTGACGTCACTGACCATCAACATCCTAAGGATAGACATGTTCTATTAGTGACCGCGTACTCAAAACTCAACTTGGTGAGCATATACTTAAGTTGCGCGGGCCATTCAAAAATCGTAAACGGGCCACATTATGGCCTGCGGGCACATGATTGAGCAGCTTTATTATATACGGTACATATACCAAAAATATAATTTTTAAATTTCTTGTCTGTCTGCTTTTTCTGGGTAATCTCTGGAACGGCTGAACTGATTTTGACGGAACTTTTTTTTGTTAAATAGCTGAAGGTACTTTTGTTTTTCGAAAATAATTAGGTTTCCGTGTAAAAAAATTAAATCAGATGAAATTTCGAATAATATCCGATTTACTGGCAACTGTACTATCACTGTTTCACTAGCAAGCATTTGATTTTGTGAGAAATAGTTTTACTTTATCTTTGTACCAAAAAAAAAATTAGGGTTCCGCATAAAAAAGTTAAAACGCAGTGAAGAATACATGAAACGCGGGCACAGCCGTGGGCACACATCTAGCATTAAATAAAATTAGTAAAAGTACTCAGTTAAAATGTCCATTGTGCCCTAAAATTACTTGTGTGATTTGAGCTCGTTTGATATGTATCGATGCGATTAGGTCTTGACAAATGAGGCACGAAACATTTATCGGTGCATATTAATAGGATGTTCCATGATACAGTACACTTAGCGCTACCGTATCAAAGATAACAACGTTATTGTATACCATAAACCAGTCTCTCTTATCCAAACGTTTCCTTGTAAAACAAGGGCCTTTTAACTGCTTTGAAACAAATTGAATATTTATAAAATTGTACACTAAATTATTTGTTTTTACTTGTAAACTCGATAAAACCCTACGCTTTCGATTAATTACTTCAGTCGCATCAAAACATGGCGCAGTGGGTAGTGCGACCGGATTCCGTGTCAATGTCGGTTTCAAACCCATCTATCCAACTCTAAAATTAGCCTGAGCTTTCGGTGAAGGAAAACATCGTAAGGAAACCACAGCATGATGGTAGGCCATTTTCTAATAATGTACGCCTCGGTGACTCCCACTTTCAAATTTGAAAACCTGTCGCCAAATACCAATAGGTGTGTTCCGGCAGCACCACTTTAGAACCAGTACCTCTAGGCTTAGTTTAGGCTAGGTAGTGTGTTTACCATCCTAGACCACATCGTCACTTTACATCAGGTGAGGTTGTGGTCAAAGCACTAAGCCTATATCGTGTAAAAAAAATTTTTTATCATATTATTTCACTCATTTATTTACTTATTCTAGAATAATATTTCCTAATAACGGTAAAATAAATTGTTACTAATTTAGGGTAACTTAGGGTACTTTTCATTTTCGAAAATAATAATAGGGTTCCGCGTAAAGAAAAATAAAACTAATAATTTTTTTTTTTATAAAAAACCGATTCAATGCTCTGTTTTAGGGGCAAGTGCCCGTGTCATAAATCATAATTTGTGAAAAATATTTTTAGTTTAGGATAGTAAAGATTTTTATTAGGAAAATAATTAGGGATGCGTATAAAAAAAATAAAACGCATTGAAGAATATATGAAACGCGGGCGCTGCCGTGCGCACACAGCTAGTTTAAATGTAATTTTGAGTTTTTGTGCAAGATCTCATAGGAGCCTAATTCCAATAAAATAACGAATCAACGTGATTTGCCCGTTTTTGTTTTGGACTTTCCCAAAATGATAAGATTATCTAACATAATTGTATAAAACAATATCTAGAAACAAGTTTTCCATTTACCTGAGACTATCTTGCATTATCGTACTTTAAATAATAATCAAAACCTGCATGATGTTGATATATATAAAATATATATACGCACTGCATGTATTTTATAAATAACTGCTAACACAGATAGTCGTAAAATAATTTACAAAGTTTATATAAACTCGATATTTAGTTTTAATTATTTAAATGATTTTAAACAAAACATAATATCAGACACTATTTGATATAAACAATGAACCTGGTAGAATATGTTTTAATTTTGGGAGTAACAGCCTTCTTTGTGCATCTACTAATAAACTATTAACTATTATATACACAAAAAAAACATGAAAAAAAACCAGATCAAATTTCTTACCGGTTCTTCCCGATGACTGGGCCGGTTTCCGAACCGGTGGTAGTAGTTTGACGTTCATAAGCGCAGTATCGGGGCTTTAATTGAATAAAGTATTTTTGAATTCGAATTTTGAATTTAATCTTAATAATATGGTTTACACAAAACAAGGAAAAAGTGAGAATTAACTGAAACGATTTGATTATTTTTTACATTATCATCATCATGTCAGATAATAGATGTACACTGCTGTGTTGCCCCACCCGCATTCCCGCAACTTTCACAAAGTCTTCGTTCCATATTGTTAGGAGCCTCGCCACGTTCCATCTTTCAGTGCGTGGTCACACTTCCAGAACCCGTTGATTCTATAGGACACCGGTTCTATGAGAAATATGCCTTTTTCAATTGTTCCCAATTACATATGTTTCACATATCTACTAATAAATGGTTTCATAAAATTTACCTAAACTGGGCAATTATTAGTGGAAATGTATTAACACAAATTGTAGGTGGCGCGGCACTATTTCGTTCCGATTATGTTTTATTGTTTTAAAGTAACCTTAAACCTATAAATAAATTGATAATAATCAGATAAAGCTTTACTGTTGTTATTACTTGTTTATTGGCCTAACTTGTCTATTTTTAATTCCATAAAATTTGATTATATTCTAGGTAGATCATGATAAATCTAAATAGCCATGATTAAATGACCCTAAAATAAATTAACAATAAAATACGCCGAGGAGTTTATTTGATATATATAATTTTATGTAACATATTTATATCTTGGTAATGTATAATATTCATTATACTTCGAATATTATTATATTACCATAATATTCGGGTCGTGTGGCGTCGGCTATGAATAATACCACCCCATATCTTCCCGCAGGTGTCGTAAAACGCGACTAAGGGATAAACCTGCTTCCTCTGAGTACCACAAACACCTGATTGCGATCACCAACCCGCCAGCCAAGCAGTTCCCCCATTTTTGGGGGATAATTATGTCCGGCAATGGTCTCTATCGGTTGAATCAATTAATCTATTACTATTATTTTATAAAACTACATTTATAAGCATTTTCAATAATTATATATTTAAGTACAAACTCGAGATAGTAAATAAAGCTAAACCAAGTAGGTAAATCAACGCAAACGTCAAAGACAATATTAATTAATTATGATAAGTTATCATAATGATCCGATTATAACCGAATAGATTTTTCTGTTTCATTATTATTTTCTATTCGTACATAGATAATGAACACCGGAAATGTTTAATTTACGATGAACCCTGTTTACCTTGTTTTCAATGCCGATTATAGTTTAACCAACGAATTCCGAATATATGAGTCCGATGGCCTGTAATTATTTTTTCCATGAGCATTGTGTGGATAAGCCTAAATAGTATAACGTTTTTATCGATTTGGCCATATTGATATCTATTGTCAAACATGCATTACGACAATGTTTGTAGTATTAAGTACCCGCGACTATATTAATCACTGGGATCAAAATATAATAAAATTTTGGGTTTTAAAAGAATTAATTTATGTAATTATCATTATTAATGCTACAATAAAGTTTTATGATTCTACAAAACACAATTAATTAATTGTTTTGTCTTTTATAAATCGTATTGTATGTTTCAATTTTACATTATATGTGTTTGTCTACATATATTTCTATTGTGTTATTTACAAAGCTTTAAATTTGGTAAATAACGTAAATTGCATTTATATTTAATTTTAATAATTCACATTAACAAATCTTGTTTGACACATTAATCTGATTTTTCCAACATTTATAAAAGAATTGGAATTAATTTATTTAATTTCCAATTTAGATCATATATTTATAATTTATATTTTTCACTGCCTCTGTCTCGGTGGTGCAGTTGTATTACGGTACTACTGTCGTTCTGAGGTCTCGGTTACGATCCCTGGGTCGGGTCAAAAGTGATATTGGGTTTTTTCTATTCAGTATCATCTCGGTTTCTGGAATTTGTGTCCGATATAGCGAAAGGCTCGCCCCCTGTCACATATGAACGAAACTAAGCTCGGCGAAATGTGGGTGGTGTAGATCGCTATTTTACCTCTGCTTAATCCTTCGGAGATAACAGGCGTGAGCTTATGTTATGTTTATATTTTCCAAAAACTTATAATAAAAACATTACTATCGTCTGAGATCATTATTCATCCTCATGATATAAATAAAAGTGAGTGTTTATTGTAAAAGGTAAGTAAATATAGTTCCATAGTGTTCAACAGCGGTGAGCACGGCCCGTGTTTCTGATGAGGCGGGGTCACTCTCGCGCAGCCAACTGTAAACCTTTTGAGTCCAGCCGGCCGCGAGTCTCCCTTTTAAACCCACCCTCCCGGCTACCACCACCCTCGCCTGTAAATACCTGCTACGAATAACGGACACACCGTGCCGCCCCAACGCCTCGGCTAATGAAAATACAATCTCTTTACTTTTTTTATTACTTTTTTTATTTTTCCATCCACGTCATACTCAATCTAAATGTTCGTTAACGATTATTTCCTATAACATCGTCGACACATGATAGTTGAACGTAATCGTATATTAATCGTTCATTTGAGTACGTGATTTGATAAAAAAATATACGTGTTTTTCTAAGGAAACATTTTATTAGTAAATATCAACAGAGTTGCTAGTTTTTATCGATGTTTCAGGGTTATCTAGACAGGGAATGAGGTCGATGCTACTCGACTGAGTCATCACGTATTCGTGCATATGGCAGTCTTATGTTACATAAATGTAGATTTGTCGATTTTTCAAGTTAAAACTTCTGTAGCGTCATTGGTGTTCTCGGTATGGGAATAACTTACAGATTCGATTTACTAATGCTATGACGTCAGCCGTCAACATGCTACAGCATGTCAAGTGTAAGATGGTGTTTAAGTGCTGGCGTTTAGAGATATATCATTAAATTTATACTAACGCAGGCTATCGTACGTTTTGAATTTGAATAAACTATTTGAAAATATACATATCTATTGTTTGGAGCGCCAATAGATTTAAAAACTAGACAAATATTATGTCTTAAATTTTAGGTTATGCTACTAATTTCAAGTAACAAAGTATGAAATTTAAACGTTAAACAAATACTTTTTCCAAAGTTTCGATTTTTCACATCAGTCGACAGTCCCCATGGAAGACATTTGGCATTTTAGAGAATAAAAAGGATTGAAATTTCGGATGTAAGTGCGTAAAAACAGATTGAGATTACATATTGAAACGGACCGTTAGAGATTAAATACCATTTTGCTTTATTGAAACCGCCTATCAAAAACGTATAGCTCTTTTAAAACTCGTTGCGTTTATTATCAAATTAAATGTAAGGCGTTTTATGAATAATTTATTTCGAATAATAAGTGAAGTAAATAATATTTCTAGATAAACGAATTAAAGTAAAGTGAGGGCAGGGGGATTGTTGTATGAGTTTGTAAACATTACCGAAATTTTAAATTATCAAGGATAGAAATTACATTTCAACGCTTTACATACATAATATATTAATCTTATTAAGTGTAATCCTATAATGCTATGAAGACTACTACAAAGGTGTTGAGGAGATACATAGTTTTTGTTTTGTTTTTTTTTTTTTTTTTCAGAAAGAAAAACCTTTAACCTTGTATTAAAAAAGAAACGAAATAAACGAAATAATAAAATACAGTCGATTATCGATAATTTAACACTCAAAGGACCAGAGAAATTACCAAGAGTTCAAAATAACAGGAGTTTAAATAACTAAGAGAGAGTGAGGAAAAAATCAAATAAACAAGAGTTTGATAAAAATTCGTGATTTATTATTTAAGGCATTTGTATTTTTTTTTATATATATTTTAAAAAGAAGGCCGTAATTTTCTGTTGAGTGAGCGACATCAGTCTATCATTGTCCAATGAATTGTTCGATATTGGTGAGAGCTAAGAAAAAATCGGCACTTGTGTCGATTCTAACTTCGAAAGGCGTGGAAGCGTACGCCTAAATGTAGGTAATGACAGGTCCGTGCGTGATAAACGCTTCAAATTATAAATAGTAGGGAAGCCTGGGCTTCAAATTATTGCATGCTGGCGGACAAGATACTATTCCTTCAACTTCAAATTACTGAGGGGACTAATTTATTATTGATTTTCTTCAATTTATCGAGTATTTTTCAAGGGACCGGGAAAAAAATCAAACTATCGAAAGATTCAAATTAACGAGTGTCAAATTATCGAGAGTAAACTGTATTATATATCTGAGGTTTTGGGTGAAGGAAAACATCTTGCGGAAAACATAGCATGGTGCATTTTCTAATAATGCCCGCCTGGGTAGCTACCATCCTCAGGTTTGAAAACCTGTCGCCAAATACCAATAGGTCTGTTCCGATGGTCTGTAATCATTTGAAAAATAGCAGCTCTAGGCTTAGTGATTCACCATCCTGGAACACATCTTCACTTAACATTAGGTAAAATTTTGGTCAATGCACTGATTTTTTTTTTCAAATCATTTTTTTGTACAAAATGCTAGTATGAGCCAAATTTCACGACAGAGGAACGCGAAACTCCATTATGGGATTATAGTGAAATACAGGGCAGCGTCGTTCGAGAGAAACAGGAAACTAATGAAGTTATTAATCGGATTTTATACAGCTTTTCATGTACACGTTCGATACTTTTTAACTTCGTTTAATATGATATCATGACGTGCCGCCATATTTTTCTCCAATGCCATTATGCTTTTGAGTAACATATTGTCTTTATAAATTTTATTTATATGTTACTCAAATAATTTACATGAAAAACGTAATAAATAGAAACAATTTTCATTAAATGTATTAAATTTATTGAAGAACTTTGCAGAGAATAGTTAATAAAATGAGTTATAACCGCGTGTTATTAATGAAACTTATGGCTGTGTGGAAATAATCATCTGCTATTATTTTTGTGTACGTATATTAAGCACCGCATTCAAACTTGTAACAGAACGATACGAACCATTGTAATGGGATTATAGCGAAATACAGTATGGAATCGATCGAGAGATGCAAACGACTAATGAAGTTATTAATACGTTTTTACACAGCTTTTCGCTTTCATGTGTCTACACTGTACGTACATTCTATAGGTGATTCATTTTTTTGAAACAGTACAGTAGTTTTTAAATTTATCCATTATGAACAAATATACAAATAAACAATTAAAACTTTCTCTTTAAAATATTAATTGATTACCGGTAACAAAGTCCCATTAAAATCGAAGATTATATAATCAGCGACCATTGTACATTCGTGGAACATTCGTATATGTATTAACGTATGAACAATAAATGCGATGAGTAAAATTGGTTTCCTGGAATATTAGGTATAAAGATTAAGTACTTAGTGACGTAGTGCACTACTTTCAAACAAAGTTCAAACCATACGTTACGGTAGAGTACTACTCTATTGTTTTTAATCTTGATATAACTTCTCTAAATATCATTGCAGATACTAAAAACAAGAATCGTCTTATTTTTACACAATGTTTAAATGAGTAGTTCACAAACTATTCTTCACGAGGGACTTTTCTTTATTTATTGACAGCAGGGACCACTAAGGACCAATAAGAAAGATAAACTAAGTAAAATGTACTTACACGCGGCTATGCAAAAATTAAAATCTTTCGCGGACCCACATTTTGTATCCTGCAGACCAGTTTGGGAACCACTGCTTTAAATTGATATCCTATAATGGATTTATAATTTTCAACCAAATTCACTTCTTAGCTTTTTTTCTTAATTTTTGTCATTATACGAAATTTATGTAGGTAGCGTCATTAACCATTTGACGCTTAGAAAAATCTAATGATATAGCTCATATATTTTTTTTTACTATGGTAATGATAAAAGAAATTATTGCACTTCAATACATTTTTCTTATCTGTTTATCAACCAATTTTTTTTATCGATAAAAAAATTGAAACTTGTTTTATGGTCTTTTTTCCTCAGATTTTCAATATTGATTAATGTTGTTTTAACTGATACAAGTAGAAGGAATGTGTCTTCATTCGAACCTCTCTATAATAAATCTCTACCATTATTGAAATCGAAACTAACAAACAACAATAAACAGACTAATTATAACTAGTTAGATATTTGTTAAGGTTTTCATCGTACATTTTAACATCAACTACTAATTCAATGTTTTTCTGAAACTTTAACTAAATACATTATGTCTGTGCATATGCATGAGCATTTACGCATATACGATGCGAAAATATCTCTAAGGTAATTTGATTACTGCCAATAGTTTGAATTTGTCTCCTACTCTGAGCCTCGGATTTCGGTAAGGGAAAATATAATCATGATATTATAACACGTTGGTATTCCCTTTCCCTCCCTCCTTAAATGTGAGTAGATCTATTGCCCTGTATGTCTAGATATGTTTTCGCAGCATCGTTTGCGAGCAAGACTTTCAAGGCTTGCGTGTACCATCAGGGACATAACCTCACTTATCATTAATTAAGTATGTGCTCAAAAGCTAAACCTGTAAAGAGTAAATAAAAAAAATCTAAGACTAAATATTACAATTTCAAAAAAGTAACTTTCATAACAACAATTTTATTATTTACAACACTGTCTACTATTTCAGGAATCAACGAACGAAAAGCCCGTAATGAATGGAGGGGATTCCGGTACGGCGACACCAGTGGGTGAGTTGTAAAAAATGATTTGGATACGAACGGCAACCTAAATATATAGATACAATAATATTGGATCTAAATTTAACAAATTTTACAAGTATAACATGTGTTACTATTAGAATCTGTAATATATGCGTAAGAACTAAATAATAATAATATAGTTTTCGAAGAAAACCAAGAAGATGCCAAAAACTTTTGAAACCTATTTGTTTAACAATTTATAATAATTAATAATTTCTAGAATAAACCAGTACCGTGACGTATTAAAATTTATATATTATCGCATTCACGAATTTTTGATTATTTGAACCAAATATCAATGAAATATCCAACATTGTAAAAGCACAAGAGATTAGCAATCGATGTTCTAAAATTAAAGTAAGGTCTATTCACAAATATTCCATCTATTCCTGTTTGCAGATGAGAACACCTTGAACGCTTAATGTTTTGGAGGTTTATTTACTTATTATTATTATTAATGAATTATTATTATTAATTATTACAAAGCTAATTACTCAAAAAAAAAAAAACAAAAAATTAACCCTATAACTCTCAGAATGTTACATATTATTATTTGGTCTGAGCTCTAATGAGAACTGTAATACATAACGTTACGCCTTTTACCATAAGGGTAGATAGATACCACATTCTTCTACTTGCTACAATCCTAACACACGTCTTTCACTTCTTCTACTTTCATAAGTATCTTCATATTTTTCGGTTACGGGTACTTCTGACCTGGCCTTTCTCCAGGACGTTGTCGATCTAGTCGAGATACGTTCGCCTAGGACGATCCTCACCAGCTTGCCCAGTCACATTCGTCTTGTAAATTTGTTTCATCAATCTTCTTTCAGCCTTTATCTATCATTCTTATGTCAGCTACACTTCTTAATCTCTACTGCATTAATCTTGCTGTTTATAATTTTCTAATATCATGGATTAAAAAGCACGTGGAAGAACTAAAGTTGTCACAAATACAGACAACTAACCGTTTAATCCAATTTAAAAATTATCATCATCATTTTCTTACTACTACTAATAAACTTTGTAACTGTTAGTTGTATAGTTCTAAAAAAATACGCAGAAGAACCAGATCGAATTTTTTGCCGGTTCTTTTCAATGACTGGATTATTTTCCGAACCTGTGGTAGTATTTTGACGTTCATAAGCACCTTATCAGGGCTTAAAGTGAATAAAGTATTTTTAAATTTGAATTTAAATCACAACTTGTACCAGTAGACCTCCTAAACCCATGACTGTAAATGTATTGTATATTTTACATTTTTCATTTTGTTTTCAGGTGACAGAAATAGCCCTCTGCCATACTTCAATTCAAACTACCGAAATGGAGACGTTAAATCCTTAAGTGAGTAATTTTTATTTTTATTTTGAGTTCTTTTGTTTTGTACTGCTGTAAATATTCTTTATTGGGCTTTAATTATTTTATACAGAACCCTAATTATTTTCCAAAAAAAAATTGGTACAGTAAAAATATCATAAATTCAAGCACTTGCCCGTAAAACTGACCATTGAATCGGATTTTATTCACAATTTTATGATTGTTAAAATTTTTTACGTGAAACCCTAATTATTTTTGAAAAACAAAAGTAATCTAAGTTACGCTATCTTCAGCTATCTACCCAAAAAAAAGACCAGTCTAAATCAGTCCAGCCCTTCCAGAGGTTATCCGAAAAACAAACAGATTAATAGACAAAAAAAATTACAAATTGTATTTTTGCTATATGTATCGTATTTAGTTTAAAAAAATACTGTAACATTATAAACAGACACTTAAAATTTATTTATTGGCATAGATGTGATCATTTTTATAATGAAATATGTTAATTAAAGAACACCTCGTTTTTTCCATGTTGTCTTCACTGGCTGACTGGCTTCAAGTTATAGCTTATCATAATGATTTTCAAACAAGTAATTTATTTCCATTATATAATTTTGATGCCATTTTGTTACTACGGTTTGGTAATTGCGCGTAATAAGAAAAATGTACAAACAATAATAACACGTAGCCTACATTCTGTGATATCACATAAACTCCACAAATGGTTGTAATTTTGTTGTATTACTGACTACTGAAGACTAATGTGAGCCTAAAGAACTTCGAGCTTGCAATAACTTATTTGAACAAAAAAATGTTTTAATATACCTACGAGTATGTCTAATGTGCCAGGGTAATTAAATATGCTCCATTGTTTCTTTTAGATATATTAAGAAATGTTTTTTGATATATTAGTTGTAGAACAATTGTTGTTGAGGAAAGAAAAAAATAAATTCAGGTTTTATTGAATATCACTCAATTACATTAAGATATTGTAGTATAAATACTATTCATTATTTTTTCAAAAAAACTTCAGAATAAGAGCTTAAAAAACATCTCGTTCAACTATGTTCGTACGTCAGGACATTATAAAAAAATTTTGTTTGGTTATAATGCTGCAGAAAGGGAACGGGAAGAGGATCACCTAGGGGATCCTCTTCACCGGAGGAGGGCGGGTGGCAGGAGAGCATGGTTTACCCGTGCTCTCCCACCTTCCTAAGCCAGTCACAGTCCAACGTATCCCTCTCTTCCAGTATTCTTATCGGTAGATAAGAATGGGAGGAGGAGAGGGGCAGGAACTATTTTGGTTAGCAGTTGGAGAGAGGGGGCAACTGGTGCCAGGCTGGTCCCCGGTTAGAAGACACAGGGAGCGGCCTGACCTTATCAGGCCTGCCACCGGGGTGACGCGGAGTATGCGGGATTAATCCCGTGTCGCCCCAGGTAGTTGGCGGATGGTACTGAAGTGTTTTAGTGGGTATTCCCGGCGTTTCACGGCAGGCGAGTCCCACAAACACCCTACCAGCTCTAATCCCGAAGATCCTCCTGGATTAGAGCTGATAGGAGAAAACGCAAATGCCCCTACTCACGTTAAAAAAAGAAGGTGTTTTTGGTATGGGCATGTAATGTGGAGGGAGGAAGAGGATGTTGTAAAAAAGATATTGGATATAAATAAATTTTATAAAAGAAGGGGAAAACCAAAGGGAAGGTGGATGGACTGCGTGAAAGATGATATGCTTGGAAAGGGAGTAAATGAAGATATGTTCTCTAATACATATGAATGGAAGAGGAAGATATGTTGCGCCGACCCCAAATTAAAATAGGATTAGTCCAGAGAGATGATCATTAGTAAAAAAAGTATTGATACTTCCCCCAAAATATATTCTCGTCTTCGTGAATAGCCACTGAAACCGTATGCAATACGTTGTCCAGACTGCCCTATACAACGACGCTATGAAGACGCACCTTTATTTATAACTAACTGTGTGCCCGCGGCTCTGCCCATGTTTAATGAACTCTTCACTGAGTAATATAGTTATTAAATAATCTTTGGAAAATTATGTTTAGATAGTCCTATCCATTGAATCATATTTTTTTCACAATTTTATGTGTTTTAATTTTTTTTACGCGGAACCTTTATCATTTTCCTAATATATTTTGGTACAAAGATAAAGTAAAAATATTTGTTATAAATTCAAGCACTTGCCCATAAAACTGACCATCGACTTTTTTCCAAACTTTTTTTGTTTCAATTTTTTTACGCATAACCCTAATAAATTTCCTGAAATTATTTTTGGTACTAACTGTACTAGATACTTTTTACAAATTTAAAAATCTGCCACTAAATCTGTCCATTGAAAAGTATTTTGCTCACAATTTCACGAGTTTTACTTTTTTTATGCGGAACCCTAATTCATTTCGAAAAATTAAAGTAGCCTAAGTTACGCGCAGTAGCCTCAGGTACCCACCAAAACAAGTCCCGTCAACATAGATGGAGCCGTTCCGGAGATTAGTTGGAACAAACAGACAGACAAGCAAAAATATTAAAAATTGTTTGTTGGTATGCGTGTACCGTATATACATTCAAATGTATTTTAGTAATGAAAAAAAAATCACATTACAAACAGACATTTAATTTTATTTATTTGTATAGACTAGCAACCTGCTCCGGCTTCACACAGGTATATATAATAATCGCTAATTTAAAAAAATGTTACTAGCCTGTTATGCTAATCGCTAACTTTGTACTGGCGAATTATTAAAATCGTTTCATTACTTCACAGTTTATCGATTACAAACAAACAAATGTTTCCTCTTTATAATATCAATAAGTATAGATTGGACTATTGGACTACAGGAAAAAGATTACAAAACTTTACGAATGATTACAATAATTTTACTTAAAATCTTCAACGGTCAAAAACGTAAAATTATCCTGATCGGTGGAATACTTTTATCATGATAACTGTAATTACTGGAAAGATAAAATAGCATATTTACATCATTGTCAGTCAGTCAATATACAAATACATTAGGTTTCGAATCGTATAGAAGTTTGCATTTAAAATAATTTCTTATTTTAAAACTATGGACGGTAAATTTTGATACCATTTTAAATATTTAATAATTTCGGAATATTTTTAAGTTTATAAGTTATTTATGCATATATTCTTATATTTTCAGATAGTTACCGTTTGTATATACCTACGAATGACATGAAAGGTAATGCAACTCCTCGAAAAAGGTCTGTGGCAACAATGGACGCTCAGTCCATACGTTCAATAGAGACGCACGCGCCGCCGCCCACGAGTCCAGAAGATAATAAGAAACAAACCACGTGAGTGCCGTGATAATGTTTATAAGGGTGTTAGTGTTATTATGAATCTTGAATTAGATAAGTGTTTTGATAATAATATGACCTGATTTCGTGAACTATTCGGTGTGATTCAGACAAATCTTTAACTATGTAATCAACAACGAACGTTTGTTATCGAAGCAAATCAGTATTTAGGTATGTTAGTTTTAGGTATGTAAAGAGATTCATAATCCGTGAATATAGATTTAATTTTAATCACAAACTGAAAGTAAATTTCTATGCAGTAAACGAGTGTTTATTGAGCAGTAAGAAATAAATACAGTTAAAAAAAATTACACTATTCACACAAATTTACTCAAAATGACTCTATCAGATCTATTATTACATTCTTTATTTTAATTTGGGTATTTATTTAGTAATGTACTAAACTGTTAATTTAAATTTAATTCTAAATACTATTATAACAGCAGAGTATTTTTTTAGTAAACTGGAAATTAAATCCTACAGGATTTTAAATTATTAACATACGAGTAATTTAGCAATAACAATATCTATTTAAAAATAATCAGTTGTAAAGATTAACCTGCAGTAAACCAATAAAAAGTTAAGACACTTCACGGTAAAATGAATGATTAACATGCCAAGATATTGTGAACAGAAATATATTCTGTAATTTTATTTGAAATCAGTTATATTATAATATATTCTTTGTTATTTTTTTACTAATTTATTTTTGATTTAGTTATATATTTAATTTATTATATAGCTATTATAGTGGCGTAACTATAATATCTGAGGCCCATGGCAAATTTATTGGATGGAGCTCCAATAAAAATCGTCACGTTGTAATTTGATTTTAATAAATCACTAAAGCTTTTAAATATTTAGTGATGTCTAACTTTAATTGTATTTATAATTTGTACAGCATTTTGTTAACATGTTAGGATTCTTTTGACCTCGCGGATTAGCGCACAAATGCACGTGGTATTTTGCCAGCTCTATTGTTACGCCACTGATAGCGATACCAAGTAAAATGGATACATTTGCTTAGTCATATATAAATTGACCTATTAGCCAAATAAACTCGTCATTACATATTTTCAAACAACTAATCAGAAATAATAGTCAATTGAAACAGCATTAAAGCGATGTTGACTCCGTGGTTACGAGGTCGGATTACGCGTCGATTGACGTAGGTTCGAATCTGTTTATCCTATTCTATAATAACCTTGAACTTTGGTGAAGAGCAACATCGTCATGAACCTATAATGTAATGGTAAGAAATTTGCCTGGCCGCCTAGCTACCTACCACCATCAAGTTTGAAAATCTCTCGCTAAGTACCAAGTGTTTTTACCATCCTGTACCACATCATCGCTTAACATCAAGTGAAATGCGCTGCGCTGAGTCAATACAGTAAACAGAAATGGTAAAAAAATTATAAAACATTTATTGCTAGAGATGATTAGTTTTAAAAACAAACCAGATGCTTTTTTTTGACATGCACGTATTTATTAATTTCAGGAAATATGTATCATTGATAACAAGCTGCATGTACGCAGTACTATTAGTAACGCTGGGACTAATCATTTATCTAGGGGACTCATTTGTAGCACCTTCAGTGTCTGTGGTAAATATTAAGCAATATATTTCAAGTCAAGTAGTATATACTCGTTTGATTTTGCATACATTTTTAATAATTTCACATGTACTTTGTCATAACTAAGATTTTTTTATTCAATCATTAGTTTTATTATTATTTGTTGGTAACTTGAGTGGAAACTTAACAAGGTTGTTACCTAACGAGGTTTTTTTTGATTATTTTCCAATCATAATAATCAAATATATCTTTTTTGAAGTAGGCAAAGATAAAAAAATCCTAAGTTATAACATTTTTTTCTGTTTTTATATTTCTTTAATTTTTCGTTTAGTATCTTTTGGCGAGCTTTAGTGTTTAAGCGATGAAAACGTAGTTGGTCGTGCGGTCAGATTCCGGTTCGAACTTACCTATTCAACTCTATAATAAGCCTTAACTTTCGGTCCAGGGAAACATCGTGAAGAAACATCTAATAATGTTTCCCTACAACCCGTGTTTGATATCTTTCTCAAAACACTATCAGGTGTATTCGGGTAACATCATTTGAGAGTCAGTAAACATTGTCATTTAACATCAGGTGAGATTTTGGCCAAAAGGTATATAGTACCAAAAAAGTGTTATCTGTAGAAAAAAATGGATACACTGCGTTTTTGATATGCGTTATCAATTGCAAACATTAATAATAATAGTTTAGATACAAATTTTAAAATTAAAGCGTTCCACGTTAAATAGAGTATGTTTTGTGGAGGTATATTAACAATCCACCTTACTATTAGTAATGACTAAATGTGATAGGTATTTACAGAAGATTGTTTTTTTTAGATGTAC
The DNA here is from genome assembly GCA_014132275.2 of Samia ricini. Classification (NCBI taxonomy): domain Eukaryota; kingdom Metazoa; phylum Arthropoda; class Insecta; order Lepidoptera; family Saturniidae; genus Samia; species Samia ricini. The sequence goes on along the minus strand of AP028159.1, from coordinate 22,305,403 downwards.
TCAATAATTTTATGTGGTATCGGATTTCTGTATCATATATACCTAATAGTTGATATAAATCGATACAAATCAATCGTATTGAAAAACATGAAAACGAAAGGACTGTATGAAGAAAGAATAGCTGAATATTTCAGAAAGCAAGAGGTAAGTTTTAAAAATCTTGTTACTGAAGCTTACATTATTTATATGTCCACAAACTTATTACAAATATTAAGTTGTTATTTTTATAAAAGGAATATTTTTTATTAAATAATATATATAATGTTTAAAAACCACTATTAAAATAAACTCTAGTAATATAAATTCCGCCGTAAATACAGCTCAACATCGATTGCGTACACATAAAGTGAATTAGATAACCTCAGCGATCAGAAATATTTTAATGATATTCTACTAAGTGCACATATTATTATATCAAAGTGTTTACCTATCACTTACTTTATCAATGATATGATTCACATAAATGATTGGGATTACCTTTTATAAAACTTGATAACTTTAATGAGAAATGTAAGCGCCTATCATGTAGGCATCAATAGTAGATAAAGCCGCAAACTTAACTGCGGCAATTATATCTGGCATAAAATTCGTTGAAAACGTTTGATTATAAATTCATAAATATTTTAGGATGAATTCGGCATGCCAACGACCCCAGGTGACCGCACTCCTGAAGCTTACAGACCACCTGGAGTTCCTCCACCGGTTCTCATTTCAGTTAAACATCAATATTGTTTCAGTCAAGGTAGACATTCGGGAAGCTTCTATCTCAAATTGGGCGCTGCGGGTAAGTTTTCTGAATATTAATGCAAACAACTTCTTTATTAAAATATAAAATTTCACTCAACAATTTTTACATAACCATTCAATTACCTACATTATAATATTTTATAAGATATTTTTTTTTCTTTTTTTTTTCATTTTACATTTACTTGAAATGTAAACTTTTTTTAAAATTTAAATTAGAAAAAAAAAATTAAATTCATTAACAAATATTATAGTATGTAACAAAATCAATTGTCGGATTATAATGGTATATTATAGATCGCCATTTCTTTGAATTAAACTTTTTTTTAAGGATATTTCATTTAGTTAAATATTTAATAATACGACAGTACATTACATAATATGTTTATATAACACGTATTACCTTACTGGTCGAAATTGGAGCATACAATTTAAAAACCTGTATCCACATTTTTTTAAAATTAATAACTCTAAAGGTCATGAATAGCTACCAAACAAAAAAAAATCGAATGATAAAGAGAGAGCAAATATATCTTGAACTGTTCTATATTTGCTTATTTTATATATATATATATATATATATATATATATATATAGATAAGTCTAGTATTTAACCAATAACTAACTATTTTTAAGTATGAAAATACATTATTTCATATAATTAAATAGAAATAAAATGCAATATATATTTAAATATGGGTACTATTTTATTTCACAGGTTTCGCTCTAGGGCATTTAGTTCACTCGGTTCTTCTATTAGCCGTGCAAATTGGTTATTATTTTGACGAAGATGTAGACAATGAGAAGTGTGTAGATATCTTACAAGTCGTATTAGATGTCATGTCTCCATGTTACTGCTTCCTTCAATTGTTTTTCGTATTTAAATATTCAAATGTTATCATTCTCCGTGCACAGGTAATTATTACCCAATAATCTTTTCTATAAATCAAACTGAAGTGTCTGTTGTAATGTCATACTAACATTTTTATATTTACTAAATACATTGTATTTACTAAATACATATGAACGTATATACAATACACAATTTATTTTTGTCTGTCACTGTTTGTTCCCGGTAATCTCCGGAACTGTTGGACCGATGTTGACGGGACTTTTTTTAGTAGATAGCTGAAGTTACTCAGCGTAACTTGTTTACATTCATTTTCGAAAATAATTAAGGTTCTGCGTAATAAAAAATAAAATTCATAAAAAATTCCACAATGTCCGATTCAATGCACAGTTTTACGGGCATGTGTATGAATTTATGGGAAATGTTTATACATTATCTTAGTACAAAAAAAGAAGGAAAATAATTAAGGTTCCATATAAGAAAATTAAAATACTGCTAAGAATTTATGAAACGCGATCGCAGCCGCGGTCACTGAGCTATTATTATATGTAAGGCTTTTAGATTTAAATTTTATGAACAATGATCATGTAATTATTTCATTAAAATTAGTACCCAGTCAATCAGTATATATTATTGAAATAATACTTGATTGTTGTATAAATAAACTATAATTATTTTTTATTTTTTTACGTTATTAAGTAACGTGACGTAAATATATCAAAAGATATTTTATATATATTTACGTCACGCCTTAAATTATTTTAAAATACTTGCATATAAGAATTTCTAACTTTTAGGGTTTGGGCGCGCTTTGCCTTTATGCATATGATCGCGAGCAGTCTTTGTTTTTGGGTTTCGGCGATAGTACGTGAAACTATATTGGCTTTAACACTTTATGCCAATTCTGTGTATGGTAACACTACTCAACCATACAATGCAAGCGACGTTGAACATACCGAAGCAGTACGTATTGGTAGGTATATTTTATTCTGCAAGTAACATTGAAAAATATTTCAAATTATATCAAAAATTCAACAATCAAACACTAACATAGCATTGTTATAACGATTAAATTTTAAACTTGAAAAAATACTTTGGCCAAATTATTAAATAATTAATTTTGATTAAGGTCATTACCCATATAACCGTTAATATATTTATATATATCTTTAAACATAACTAGGCAGCCGTGGGGACTAGCAACAGAAGTTCAAACTCGAAACATTGTAAAAACTGTTTTTTAATTTTTTAAATTTCATAAATAATTCGTTAATTTAAATAATAACAGAACCTAAAATATAACATTTTTTTTGGATTTTTACATCCGTTGGCGCTCCGACCAATAATTATGTACATTTTCATATCTAATAGTTTATTCATAATCAAAACATAGGATAGGCTACGTAAAGTATAAAGTGTTCCCTGTACCGAGAATCGCTCAACGCTGCTAAAGAAGTTGTTACTTCAATAATTCATCATTATAGTAAATGTATTATGTATTGAAAAGCGTATTATTCTGTAATTACATTTTTTCTGTGTCGATTTCAGAGATTTTGACTGTCGGTAGAAGTCGGATAATTGATATTGGAAGTCTTTACAACCCAGAATGCATCGGGTCACCGGCCGTCACCACAATATTTGAGAACTTCTCTCCTTACTTATATCCATTCAGTGTGGAGTTTAACATTTTAATTGGTAAGTGAAGATTTGTTGTTTTAAATTCTAACTAGAATGTATCGCATATATGTGAACAATGCAATATTTCGTCTATAACTAATTACATAATAATGCGTATGTATTTATATCTAATTTTTTTTAATCTATATGACTTGTTATATAAATAATTGATTCAACTCCATTTTTAGAAAAAAATCTTTTAAAATCCCATTAACTCACACACGATCTAAGGACACTTTAAATATTTATTTCTGTCTATCAAATTATCTCATAAACTCGTCCTTTCAACGCTCCTGTTGACTATAACTATGACAAATGTCTGAAAGATGTTGACATATTTGAAATACTTTGTCATGTTATAAAAAGAAATTGGCTAATATTAATTATAATACCATTAAAAAAGTAAAAAAAACTGTAACCCGACTACGGAAAACAATACTTAAAAATTCATTATGTTATCCGATTGTTAATCTATTGACACTTATCAAACTCGGATGCATAGTTTAGGTGCCACGGAGGAACATACGTAAATATAAACATACATAGACTGCTAAAATCATAACCCTTACTTCTGGCTTCATCGTTGTTCGGTAAAAAGAATACGTCTGACAATAAGCAAATAAACTAATCATTTTCATTACAATAAATGTAAAAAGTTATCTTACAGTTCTAAATATTATACAAAGTAATGCTGTGCTATTACGAGTGTTAAAGTAAATAATACTAACTAATAGAGTAATATCAAATCTTTTGTACAGTTTTCCTCGACGTTTGTACATCTTATTTATGATATTTCGCAGTTTTTGTTGTCGACTGGTGTTGTGTTTCGTTTTATTATTGCAATAGTTTCATGTGATAAAATAAAACACTAACAAATGTAAAATAATTGGTTGTTGTAAAAACATAAAATATTATTTAGTCTATTCACTTAGCACAAGATGTAAGTGGCCAGTGTTTGTAATAATTCATTGAAAGCTAAATTGAGGAAGATTGCACTCTGGTTTGTATTCTGGTTTGAAGTTATTGGTTACCGACATACACTGGCATACGAGACGTCTCAACTTTATCGTCAGGGGTAACAAACTATTACTGTCTGGCTTTAGATCTGTGGTCTTATATTCGAAGTTAGTTTGTTGATTAATAATAATAGTTTGTATTGTCCATTTAATTTACTAATTCCTTTTATAGAAATAGACTTGATAATACACACATTTATATGAAATGTAAATGTTATTTTTAAATAACTTATTTATTAATACATCACCGATAAGTTTAATTAATTCAGAACAAAAATAGTTATTTATTAGTCTAAAGATACTGAATTAATGCTTTCAATCTACTAATGATCGTTTGCATATGCCTTTTTTAGTTGCCGTTTACTATATAATCTGGAGTAATATTGGCCACTGTGATAACGAGGACGCAAGTAGTTCTGAACTCAACTCTACTTTGGACGATAACAACACCATTTGCAAGTTAGTATCATAAATACAGGCAAATTATGCGTCAAATAGCACATTTGCCACACAAGGTCTCAAAAAATAGCATATGAATACGATGAAAAATAGAAATACTTTTCAATATGTTATATTTTTCGTTCTCAGCTAAATTTTGAATAATATTTCTGTAGTAAAATTAGCAATATCTTTCTATAATTATTGATAATATTTAAAATAAATATTATAACACTAATCGGTATTGTTTTTTTACAGAATTCCGACAGCAAATGAAGACAATGATTTTACGAGTAACATTGTGATCCATGCAGACTGTCATGCGTCCAATAAAGGTCTTTTCCTCGGATTGATTGTCACAGTCATCATTACGGGAATGTTAATCATTGCTGCAGTTTTGAGTAGCGGGTAAGCATCCATAATAATATTAATGCCTTATTTAAGATAACATACAGAATTGAAAGTTGTTTAATGCTTAACCAGGATACGGGTTACATGAAAAAGGAAAGGTATAACTGACTCACGGCCAACACCTGGATCTCACACTCGCACTGTACCGCTAGATGGTTTTCTGACGGTTTTCTTGAATATTTTGTTTATTTCACGGAGCACTCGCGAGTTTCGGTTTTTGTTGTTAACGGCACACACTACTGTTTTTATTGGTTAGCGAGCGCCCGGGTAGCACGCGTTGCTATTGGTGTATTATGGCCGCGAGATTTAAATGTGTAAAGGAAGGGATGTAAGGAACGGTTAAGCTTGTCCATATCCCCCCACATGAAATCAATAGGATTTCATAAGATAGATAAAGATTCCGGCTAATTAATTATGCGGATTCATGCACCATTGATAAAAATAACGGTTAGATTAATAAAGATATAGAATTAATATATGTATAATGAATAAATATAGAAGAATACTAATAATAGATAAATTAAGATAAATTAAAGATTATGTTAAGTTAGACGAGATAGAGATGTGTGATTAATTATTTTCCTCTGTTGGAAGAGGACAGACTTTTACCACTGGCCTTAAAAGTAGACCCTTGGAAGTTCTAATAGTCACAACGCGAATAATATTGTCCTTGCCAGGATGCAACTTTACCACACGGCCTAATCGCCATTCGTTAGCAGGTAAGTGGGGTTCGAAGATAGTAACAAGATCGTTCAATTTTGGCTGTCGATTTCCAGCTTTATGCCACTTTACTCTTTGTTGTAAAGTGTGTAGATAATCTCTTTGCCAAGTTCTCCAGAAGTTCTGAGTTAATCTCTGGACAAGCTGCCAACGAGTTCTTAGAGAAACGTTTTTTCTTCCTGCATTGGTTCAGGTAAAGAGACCAGCGGTCGACCTATTAAAAAATGACCGGCTGTGAGAGCATCAACTTCACGAGGATCGGACGAGAGCTCCACTAATGGTCTGGAGTTCAACATCGCTTCTACTTTTGTAAGAACAGTGTATAATTCTTCGTAGGTAAGAACTTGAGATCCTACTATTCGCTTGAGATGATATTTAGTAGATTTAATGCCACTTTCGAAAATGCCTCCGAAGTGAGGTCCGGATGCTGGGTTTATTTTCCAAGTTATGTTGCGAGATAAGAGTTGATTGGAAATAGCATCGCTTTCTTTACTGAGCAATTCTGACACTTCCGAAAGATAGCGTTTAGCACCCACAAAGTTAGTACCTCCATCAGTGATGATTACTTCGCAAAGACCTCTTCTGGATACGAAACGGTCTAAAGCCGCGATAAAGGCTTCCGTTGTTAGCTCGGTAACGAGTTCAAGATGCACGGCTTTAATCGCATGGCAAACTAGAAGACACAGATACGCCTTATAAGTTCGTGCGTTTCGGCGCCTACTCTCTTTAACCATGAAAGGACCTCCAAAGTCAATTCCAACCGTTTGAAAATGTTGGCCGGGCTTTAAGCGTGATAGCGGAAGGTCCCCCATGATAGGTTGTAAAGGGACGGGTTTAACTTTGAAACACGTAACGCATTTAGATAATCGTGATCTGATGAGATTTCGTACACCAAGTATCCAAAATCGACGTTGTATTAGCGAATGTAAGAGGCGAGGTCCGCAATGAAGGTAAGTTTTATGAAAGTGATCGATTAAAAGGTGACTTAGGCGAGATATTTTTGGTAAGAGGTACGGATGTTTAAAGGTTTCCGAAAAATTTGTTTGTTTAAGACGTCCCCCCACACGTAGAACTCCGCAAGAGTCCAGAAATGGAGAGAGTTTTGAGATATGTCTAGGTAATAATTTGTTAGATTTGATCATAGAAAACACCTCATTGAAATGTTCACGTTGAACATGTTTTACTAAAACGTTCATTGATTGATCAAGTTCTTTTGATGTTAAAAACGAAGATAAATTTCGATCCGATCGCGGTAATTTAAGATTATTGGAGAAACGATAAATCCAGGCTACTACTCTCTGTAGATGTGAAAAGTTTGAGGTACGTTCCAATATAGCGCTGAGCACGTTCGGTTCTGGTGTCTCAACATTTACGTGGCACAAGTATGATTGTGATTTCAATTCGGGAACGATGTCATGTGTTTCAACTGGTAGTGTCGGCCAATCGGTTTTGTTTACTGGTTAGCCATGCTGGACCTGACCACCACTTATTGCAGGTAACTAGATGAGCACATGAAATACCACGACTACAGAGGTCGGCTGGGTTGTCCTGAGTGGACACGTGACGCCACACAAACGAAAGTGTAGTATCAGTAATTTGAACTACCCGGTGTGCTAGAAAGGTTTTTAATTTATATGGTTCAGTATTTATCCATGCTAACACAGTGGAACTATCCGTGAATAAAATAGTTTGAGATATATTCAGGGTTTTGCTAAGTAGTGTGTGAATACGACGAACTACTTTTGACAGGAGAACCGCACCGCATAGTTCCAAACGATTTACCGTTAAGACCTTTAACGGCGCTACCTTGGACTTAGCTATCAGAAGATGTACTTGAACCTTGTTAGCGATACTAGAACGAAGGTAAACAGAACATCCATAAGCTTTTGTGGAACCATCGCAGAATCCAATCAACTGAATGTCTGAAGCTTTGGAGGTTACAACATGGCGAAGGATTTGAATAAATTCTAAATGATTTAGGTCAAGGATGAAATCTCGCCAGTTGTCAGAGATATCGCTCGGCACAGGTTCGTCCCAAGATAGCTTGTGTCGCCATAAATCTTGAAGGAGCAGCTTCGCTTTTAGTATGACTGGAGTTAGCCATCCTAAGGGGTCAAATATTCGCGCCACGTTGGATAGAATAGAGCGTTTTGTAAACTCTGTATCCACGATCGGTAAATATGAGTATACAAAGTTATCAGCCCTGGGATCGTATTGGACTCCTAAGATTTTAAGAGCAGATATGTTGTGGTTTTCGGAAAATGGTTTTGGTGATTGACAATGGTCTACCGGTAGAGTTTCTAGGAAACATTTGGAATTACTGCTCCATTTCCGTAGTTCTAATTGAGCATAAGCCAAAAGTTTTACAAGTTGGTCTTTTAGCTCGATTGCTTCTTGTATTGAAGGCGCTCCGGTCGTAATGTCATCCATGAAAGTTTCATAGCGAAGTGCCTGAGCAGCACGTGGATATTCAGTGCCGTGATCAGCAACGAGTTGATGAAGTGTACGTATGGCGAGATAAGGTGAACTGCTAACACCATATGTAACTGTCGCGAGTTCATATTCTTGAACTGGATCATTAGAAGATTCCCGCCATAATATGTGCTGATAGGACCGGTCTTCTGGTCTGATTAAGATTTGCCGGTACATTTTTGATATGTCGCACGTAAATACCACAGCGTGTAATCGAAAGCTAGTTATGATGTCTATGATGTCAGCTTGAAGTTTAGGTCCGGTAAACACCATGTCATTTAAAGATTGACCATTAGTAGTTTTGCAACTTGCATCAAAAACCACGCGCAGCTTGGTTGTTGTGCTTCCAGGGTTGATGACGCAATGATGCGGGATAAGATAACGCTTGGTTGGTTGGGAAGTAGTTGGAGATATAAGAGACATGTGATTTAAGTTCTCGTAATCGCGCATGAAGTCTATATAATCAGCTTTGAGATGGCCTTGTTTGCTTAATTTTTTCTCTAGGTTCAGTAACCGAGATAAAGAGCGAGTGTATGAATCACCTAGAGTAGAATTACAGTCTTTTAAGAGAATTGGGACTACGTACCGACCATTACTATCACGATATGTAAGATCCGTGTATAAACGCTCACAAATCTCATCGTCGGGATCGCGAATAGGTACGCGCGGAGGCTCTTCAACTTCCCAGAATTGCTTTACCTGCTCTTCGAGTGTACAGGTAGAGGCTAATAAAGAAGCTGTAGCGGGTGGAGGGCCGAAACTGTCTAATGTTCCAGTAAGTATCCAACCAAATATGCTATGCAAGGCAACAGGTAAACCAGGCCCAAGTTGAATACGTTGCCCATCATAAACCTCGTGAAAGAGTTCCGCTCCGATTAATAAATCTATTTCTCCTGGGCTGTCGAAGTTGTTATCTCCTAAAGTTAAATGTTTACAACGATCACGAACTGTTGAAGGTAGTTTAGTGCAAGGCATCTGGGTTGTGATATGATCTAACACAATAGGTTTTATTGTGAATCGCGGATGATCACTATCGAGGGGTCGCAATACGCATTCTGTTTCACCCCTGACTTGAAACACAGTATTTTGACCTAGTCCGGCTACAGTAAGATTGCATCGACGGAGCTTTAAGCCAAGTATCCGTGCGCAGGCAGTAGTGATAAAACAATCCTGTGCACCGCTATCTATGAGTGCACGAACTGTATGTTCGGTAGCGGTGGCGGCGTTGTACACACGCACTTGACACGTGCCTAGAAGTACGATGCCACGACTGCTTCCCACGTGCACGCTGGTACTCGCTTGAGTGAGAATATCAGAGTTCTGTGCTTTCTCAGTATGCAGTAAGGTATGATGACGCTCTCCGCATTTTAGACAACACACTTTTGATTTGCATTGATTTGTCACGTGATTGCTCCTAAGACAGTTCATGCAAAGATTTTTATTGTCGATTAGGGACAATCTAGCATGATAATTTAATGCTTCGAAGGTGGGACACTTATAAATTAAGTGTGCTTCGCCACAATGTATACAACTGAAAGATGTTTGTAGGCTGGATTTCGAAAGGTAAGTTGAGCGTTTGAATCCGCTGCTGGGGGTCGCCGATTTGATGGCGCAGAAGTTTTCCCATCACAAGGTCGGGTAGTATTAAGATTTGATAAAGGTAATTTGCTGGTTTCTAAGATCTTTACATAATCTTGAAGAAACTTTAATAAATCCGTGACGGTAGGTATTTCGGAAACGTTTTGAGATTCAAAACGGTTACGTGTGCCCTCGTCGAGTGCCCGCGATGCTAAATAAAATAAAATAAATTCACCTAAATTGTCAATATTCATTGCCTTCAGCGCTTGATACGATTCATAAAAAATGTTTGTCAACGTTTGTAAGTTGTTGAAGTTACATACTTTCAATACTGGATAACTTAAGATTTTATCTACATATGTTATTGCCAAAATGCGTTTATTTTGATATCGTTCAATTAAAGTATCGAAAACTATCCCATAATTATCTGAAGTTATCGGAACCCCTTTTACGAGAGTTAAGGCAGGTCCTGACAAACAACTTATAAGATAATGGAATTTTTCTATTTTAGATATAGACTTATTTTCATGAACTAGAGAACTAAACGTATCATAAAAGGTTTGCCAATTTTCGATTTGGGGCTATTAAATTTTGGTAACTCCAATATTGGTAACTGCACTCTTCCTGATCCTGAAAAGCCTGTTTCAGATCGTACAAGATTTTCCGACCCGGCGACGTTGACGCTCTCACAATGGCCCGAGTTCAGTGACAACAGATCGGCGGCGCTAATTACAGAGTAGTATAGATCGTCAAACGCGCTAATCGCTGATTGATCAATATCAACATCAGGATTTATTTGTAATTGCAACAATTGTATTTTTTCGGTAATTTCCATGAACTCATCACGAATTGAATGTAAACGAGTATATCTGGATTTAAACGCAGACACCTTTGATCGATCTTGAATCATTTCTTTAGATAAATCGAAAAGGATTTGCATAGCCCGAAAAACATATTCGCGTTGAGATATGAAAATTTTAAGTTTATTTTCCATAACTGTAGATTACGTAATATAGGTGGGTAAGGTAAAATAAACAAAGCTAAATAATATGTAACGAATTAAAATTTAAAAATATTTTAAGTAGGTAAGATTAGAAAATTATTATAAGTAAAAATATAAAGAAGATATTTGTTTACAAATGTACCTACTTGATAAGTTTGTTATATATATTGTTTATTTGTTATTAATGTTATTAGTTTGATATAGGTGATAGATATTATTAGATTAAGATGTTATATTTGTCAGAAAAAAAGATAAATAGATATGTGTAAATACAAAGTGTGAGATAGCTAAGTTAGATGGCGTATGATACCGTATAGTTAATTACCGTTATAATTTCATATAAGTAACTTATTTGTTTGAGTTAATTTTGATGTTATTTTATGTTTAGCGTTATTATTGATATAACTCTAAATGAAATCAAAATAAAAGAATACTGTAATAGTTTTTCAAAGATAAAACCATAGGAATTCGCGCTCGAAATGGACCACTTTTTTATGTTTAATGCTTAACCAGGATACGGGTTACATGAAAAAGGAAAGGTATAACTGACTCACGGCCAACACCTGGATCTCACACTCGCACTGTACCGCTAGATGGTTTTCTGACGGTTTTCTTGAATATTTTGTTTATTTCACGGAGCACTCGCGAGTTTCGGTTTTTGTTGTTAACGGCACACACTACTGTTTTTATTGGTTAGCGAGCGCCCGGGTAGCACGCGTTGCTATTGGTGTATTATGGCCGCGAGATTTAAATGTGTAAAGGAAGGGATGTAAGGAACGGTTAAGCTTGTCCAAAAGTAATACTATATCTAATTGAAAAACATATAAATTGAATATAGTTACAATTATAATGTTTCTCCATTCTTTTCGAAATAAAAATAATCATGAATGGTTCAACTGTAATTTTAATTACTATACCAAGCTTCATTTCAACTAATTACTTTCCAGAAATTTTGCTGAAATCGGCTACCTTCTAAACGATTGCACAAAATTAGCACTACATACAATTCTACTATTTGGCAGCGTCATAGCATTCAATCAAATGAGGAAACTGGATATCAATGAACATCCCATTTCCCTTCTTGACGACGTTCTTCTATTTATATGTCTACCAGCTTTCTTTATGGAAACGGTATTCTCAATGATCGCTACCATTAGTATTCTGAACATAGTGAAAACAACCGATTATGTTGTAATGGTAAGGACTTTTTATAATACATAGAAATTCTGTAGTCTTAGTCCATTGTCTAAATTATCACTAATTTTTTTTTTTTAATTTACAATAATGTTATTGGTATTTTGAAATGTTATCCGGTAATTATTACTTCAATAATCATCGACCGGCTCATTAATTGTTTGGTGAAATCATAAAGTGTTCCAGTTTGATTTCCGCTTGTAGTTAATCTGGTTAAAACATTTCGATTAAGGTTTTGCAATTTTCAAATTGCAAATAAAGAAGTAATCTCTTCAAAATGTACTAAAATTGACTTTCATTTCTAGGTTATACAAATTTTGATTCAAACTCCACTAATAATGGACGGTCTACGGCGTTGCAGTAATACCAAAAAAACTGCGACGCAAAAAGCCTGGTCGAGAAGTACTAATGTTCTTACTCATCACGAACGTCGTCATGTGGCTTTTCTATACCTTCTCATACAAATCTCCTGAAAGTCTCGACGAAAGATATGCTTACTACGGCAAAGTGGCTTGGTCAATATTAGGTCACGTCAGCTTACCCTTAATAATGTTCTACAGGTTTCATTCTAGTGTTTGTTTCGCTGACATTTGGAATTCTGCATACAAACCCGGCTCGGAACATTAAATTGTGATGAAATCATTTTTATAAATACGGTGTTATCCTGGACAAAGTTAAATCGTGGCATCGCTGTTTTTACTTAAGTAAACAACCGTTACTGAAGTTACTATGTATCCTTAAATCCATCCATCTATTCTACTGAAAGACGTCCAACTGCTGGACATGGATCTCCCCAAAGATCTCCACGACGACCGGCCTTGCGCCACCCGCATCCAGCGGACTCCCGCGACCTTCATCTGGTTGTTGGTCCATTTTGTGGAGGGCCTACACACGCGTCTTCTTCCAGTACGCAGCAGCCATTCGAGAACCCGTTGGTCCCATCTGCATTGGTCACATTGGTATATGAGCAATGTGCCCAGCCCACTGCCACTTAAGTTTAATATCCTTAAATACTTTAAGAAAACTTAGGCATATTCGTAAATCAAACTTTAGCAAGAAGGAACTCAAGTGAACTGTTACCAAAACAAATTTGGGTATATCGTCCTTTTAAAAGAAATCTGGAATTAATTTTTGAAAATATGGTAGTTGGCTTACATTATTTGTTACTAAGCAATACTGTATTCATTATTTACACTATAATAGTGTATATATATAGTAGGTACCTGTAATTAACATAACCATGTGTAAATGTATAGTAAATAATATTAGACTTAAGAACATTTTTAAAAATAAGTAAAATTAAATATAGAACATTATGATTGTAAACTTATTTTTATTTTATTTATGTTGACATATTTTATCATATTAAAAAGTCGATAATACTTGATGCTATAATTTATTTCTTTGGTTTTTAAATCGCACCTTTTCTTCACCTCTTTCTGAAAGATTTTTTTATAGTGATTTACTTATTGACGAGTTTTAGTGTCATCAATAAAAAAATTGAAATAGCTAATTATTATTAAGTAAATAAAACTTAAATAATGTTTCTAGTCTAATTGCTTCGATCAACAGTAGCAATATAGTCATCAGGCACACACTAGTATTTTAATATCAAAGCCAAGTTTTGTTTTAATTTTCAAAAACAATTAAATCCCCTACTGAGTTTTAAACAGAAATTTCAACAATATGCTTAATTATTTTAAACTGTTAAGTATCTTTAACAATCTTTAATAGCAATGTTGAATATTTATAACATTACAATTTACCAACTTTAGATTGGTTAGAAAAAGTCAATAATACTATAATAGAAAAGTAATATAAAACAATAAAAATTACCTACGACCTAATTTACCAAGAATCAATAAATTTGTCGTATAAATTTAGAAACTCCGACGACAAGGTAATAGTTAATTTCCGGAGCTATGATTTGCGGTCACATACGTCACAGGTGACCACAAAGCTCGTATCAACAGAACGCCTTGACGGACCAACTCAGAGAGCCCGTTAATTAATGCTGCGGCCCCATAATACTATTACGGAATATTAGGTTAAGTACTCGGATGGCCGAGAAGCGCAACCAGTGACGCACTTAGCTTGTACGATACCTTCATACAAATTAGTTACCGGATGCTACCCGCCTCCTGAGAACTTATTATGTAATACTAAAATATCATAAAGACAGTGCAGTTTACTTTCCATAACAATATAACGGCTCTATGATCCTGGAAATCTAATTTTTACTGAGGTTGTTTGTTTATATCTGTATAGACTGCGCTCGAAAATACCTGTTTGTTAATTATTATTTCGTTGACTTTGGCGTGTCGCATAAAGACGAAAAGATTTTTTTTAATTATAACATTAAAATATTAAGTTATTAGCTATGCTGATATTCTAAATAAGCCTCATGAGCTGCCAACACTGTTTATTAAGTGAAATAAATATATATAATACTAACATAATATACCATATTAATTTGACATAAATTTCCAAGAAATCAAAATTCCTATACATCCGGTGGTTGCATATTTTATTATAATATTGAAAAATTGGAAAAAAAAAAAAGTCTCGAAAATGTTTTTATTGCTAAAATGTTTTTTTTATACCACTAAAGTGGCAAACAGGAACACAATCCGCGTGATGGTAAGCGGTCACAGTAGCCTATGGACGCATGCAACACCAGAGAAACCACGTGCGTGTTGCCAACTCTTTAAAAAAAACTATCTCACGCCCCTTTTGAAGAACCCCATACTGTATTCCGCCTGTATTCGCTGGGAGCTCATTCCAGATCTGGATAGTTCGCGGGAATAAACTCCTCTGAAACCGCACTATCCGGCACCATTTTGCCTCCAAGATTTAAGAGCGAACTCCCTGCCGATGGCGAACCGTACGATGGTAGAAATTAGGTGTCGGCATTATGTCGAACAATTCATCAGAAGACAACCCGTTATACAATCGGTAGACACACATAAGGAGACAAAGTCTCGCCTTAGACTTAAAGGTCTCGTAAACCGATTGCGAGACTGTGATCGTCAACGATTCTCACAGCACGTCTTTGAACCGAGTCAAGTGGCTCGAGCTGATATCCAGGAGCTCCCGCCCAGAGGTGACTGCAGTACTCCAATGGGGCCGGACTTGGGACTTGTACAGCTGGAGTCTTTACTCCGTTGTGAAGTACTACTTCGCTCTATTCAGAACACCTTTTTTTTTTTTTGACGGGGGGAAATGCATTTACGCACTACCCTTATCTATTGTATTTAAGGGATCAGAGTCCCCCAAATACAATAGATAAGGGGGCACGGAGTGACGAGCTCCGTGCCTTATTCAGAACACCTAGCTTTTTGGATACCAGCTTGACCTTGAAAATTAATCCATGTTAATGATTAATCAATAACTACTAAAAGCAGAGCCTACACGTTTTTAAAACGACACCATTTTACACTTGCACTACACACTTTACACTTACACATTTTACACTTCAGCAATTTCACATGGTTATTTTTGAAGATATACAATTTTAAAATATGTCACAAACTAAAATTCTTCTACAATATATGATTAACTTACAGTTTTGTGGTACTGATACACATATACTGTTATGAAAATGACGTGAAAATCGATGTATTTCACAACAGATTCAATTAACCTATTTACTTCGGAAGTGCAGTAGTGTACCTTTTCTACGCCAATATAAGGGCGTCGATACCTCTAGTATGCCAGTCGACTACACAGTAATTATATTTACCGATAGCTTCAGCATGTTACTTGCTGCTAACATCACATAGACATGACCTTTTTTTTTTTTTTTTTTTTTGACGGGGGGAAATGCATTTACGCACTACCCTTATCTATTGTATTTGAGGGATCGGAGTCCCCCAAATACAATAGATAAGGGGGCACGGAGTGACGAGCTTCGTGCCAGTGTGGGACTCACCCGGGCGAGAGTCGCCCGGAAATACCCACTAAAACCCCCCGGGGCCGTCCGCTGCATTTGGGATGGGGGCGACACGGGGTGGCTTTCGCAAGCACCACGTCGCACATAGACATGACCTTTTTTGACGGGGGGAAATGCATTTACGCACTACCCTTATCTATTGTATTTGGAGGATCGAAGTCCCCCAAATACAATAGATAAGGGGGCACGAAGTGACGAGTTCCGTGCCAGTGTGGGACTCACCCGGGCGAGAGTCGCCCGGAAATACCCACTAAAACCCCCCGGGGCCGTCCGCTGCATTTGGGATGGGGGCGACACGGGGTGGCTTTCGCAAGCACCGCGTCGCCCCCTGCAGCGAACCCACCCGGCCCGTCAGTGCAATGGCCCGGTGGGGATGGAGGAGAAAAGTTCCCCTCCACCTCTTAGCCCGCCTCAGGAGAGGCATGACCTAACGGTCAGACATCCAGGGGGCGGGATAAGTTCCCGCCCCCCATAAGAAGAAAAAAGGGAAGAATTGTAGAGAGCAGTGGCGGGCAAAGAGAAAAATGGGGAAGAAACCCGCCATTGCTTTAAGGGAAGTAGGTCCCTCCCCTTCACTCGTCTTGTCTTAGTCGACAAAACGTAGGAAGGAGAGGGATACCTGAAGAGAAACGAAGGAAGAAAAAGAACCAAGAAAAGAGACAACATAGACATGACCTGCTTAAATTATATTGGTTCCTGATACCTGGTTTAATATGAAAATGTACTGAAGGAAGCGTAAAGTATAGCTCAATATTTGTTTAAATTATCTTTGTAGAAGGGTCCTTTTAGAGTTTAATATTCATATTTATCAACCCTACGTAGGCAAACATACCTATTACTCAATACACGATAGACCTCAACAGACCAAAATATTCAGTCTGAATAATGCTCCTTACATTATGATACAAGATGTAAACATATATGTTATTTTTATTCTTACACAAGATTTTCATATTTAAGAAGGCTTGTTAATTATATTTATATAGAGTTAACAGACCAAAATAAAATTACATTAATATGATTTACAGATGAACCCTAAAAGGGTACAGTATATGTGAACAATATTTACTTTATTATACCCATTAATAAAAGAGAAAGTTAAATATATATCAAAAATATTACAAAAAAAAAAAAAAAAAAAAGGTGGTGATACGAGACTATGCCATCAATGCCTCACCTAGTAAATGCTAAAATAATTTATGCATCCTTGTTTCAGTTTGACAAGGATCGAAATTCTTAAGGTCTCTATGTATCTTATGTATTTACCCACATCTTTGAAATTATTTGTTTGTTTTTGTAATTTAGTTACCTTTGTACGCTCTAAATAATAATCCAAGTTTTAAACATTTGTTTCTCAGTAAGTAAATCATGTAATTCTTTATGAGAAATAAAGTTATTCTTAAACCCAAGTTAAAATACACTTTTTATTGTAACCAGATCATCGTAAGTATTTTTCTTTAATGTGTCGAGTACCCGTAAAAATAAGACAATAGGAAAACAATGGAAAGCTGGCGTAAACGCCCGGTAAGTGCTCAAGGGGTTAATTGTAAATCGTTGTTTACAATTAATGTATGTTAGTGATTTATCTTATAAGAAATATATGTTAATAATACATATAATAAGCTTGAAAGAATTTTCTTTTTTGTCTGTGGAATAATTTTTGATATATTTTATCCGCAAGTGAAGCAGTAGGGCACAGGCAGCATGCGACGCGCGGATATGCGCTCCGCTGACCAATGCTACTGTTGTATAATTGTTTCCGATCTCCCCTGAATAACCACTGCGTTGTATTGACAAAATTTGAACACGTGAATGGTGACTGATAAAGGTATTCAATGCTTCGTTGACCTTTCACTCTGTATAGAAACGTAAATTTTAGTTCATTTTACAACATTTTAAATGTGAAATATTTAATTAATATTTTAAAAATAATCAATATATCCATTCAAAATCGGTTAATTTTAACGGGTTTTTACGCGTTACCTTTGGTTTTTTCTTCCTATCCCGACGTAAACATTCTAATTGTCGAATATTTAAAGTTACTTTCGGCCCGTACCGATTTGTAATGTAATTTTTTAAGTTTTCGCGTTCCATGTTTAAAATCAGTTAATTTTAACGGGTTTTTTTACGCGTTACCTTTGGTTTTTTTCTTCCTATCCCGATGTAAACATTCTAATTGTCGAATATTTAAAGTTACTTTCGGCCCGTACCGATTTGTAATGTAATTTTTTAAGTTTTCGCGTTCCATATTTAAAATCAGTTAATTTTAACGGGTTTTTACGTCGGGATAGTAAGAAAAAACCAAAGGTAACGCGTAAAAACCCGTTAAAATTAACTGATTTTAAATATGGAACGCGAAAACTTAAAAAAAAAAAAATTATATCCATTCATTCATTCAACCGAAAGATGTCCTCTGATGGGCATAGGTCTCCCCCCAAAGATCTCCACGAGGACCGGTTTTGAGCCAACCGAATCCAGCCGATTCTCGCGACCTTCACGTCATCGTCGTCGGTCCACCTTGTGGAGCCCCATCGGGCATCGGTTCTACGAGCAATGTGCCCAGCCCACTGCCAGTTAAGTTTAGCAATTCTTTGGGCAATATCAGTTACTTTCGTTTTCTGGGGATCTCTCCATTCCTGATTCGATCACGCAGTAAAACTCGATTCGACTACTAACCTCTTTCTCGATATTGGATCTACTTAACTGGACGGCTTGTTATATGTATATGTATATTGCTTGACTTGACTGATTCTAACGAGGCCTAAACCATTCGGCCTATAAACTTGAAATTTTGGCAATACAGTACGCATTTGTGTATATGCGTGCACTGGTCCGCACGACAGACTAACTCATCTCTCAAAGACGATGGATCTTGTGCCAGGTTGGCTTCAGCTCAAGGCTTCCAGATACTGACTAAAAAATACCACGAAAACACAACAGTCTTAACGACGTCAAGGTTTTAGGGGGCACATATACATGCAGTCTTCTGTTTGGCTTTTACATTAAGAAATAATAAATAAATCTTATCTAAATAGATAAAAAAAAAAAAAAAAAACCGTTTAAAAAAGAGAATATTAACATTAAAATACACTGGATTCACCATATCATCATCTGATGTTAAGTTAACGTTAAATCTAGAAGCGAGTCAGTGGTAATGTGGTCGAATTCCTGTCGACGGGGCGTTGGTGCGAGTTCAGTATTACATATGGTAATAACTGAAAAGTGAATATTCGGGGATATTTGAATAGCGCTCGATTATGGAGCCACCATTATCCGAACTTTTGTTTCTTATTTCGATTTATTTCTAATCCTTGATATTAAGGATTTTAGTCTATTGATATTTAATTATGAGGAGTACTAAGGTTCTATAACAATATCAACGACGTGTAATGATATTTAAAAAAAAATGTTTATTTAATACTATCAACCCGCCCTGGTTTTGCACGGGTAATTAGAAATGTCTAATTGTAAAAATGTTACTCTTATTATTATAATCCACTATTACTGTGAAACAGTACCTTTCTAAAGTTGAAAGATTACTATAAAGTCGGTTATGTTTTGAGTTTATACATAACAAATAAAAAAACAATTTTAATTTCTTCTTCTTGGTTAATGGTAATTTACCTCACAACATATACACAATTATGTTTTCAATCTTGTGTCAACCTTTCTGAGTTCCAGCAGAATGGGTGGGTTATCTTATTAGAACACGGAGGTTTCGCGGCACCTCAGAACAAATGTTTCGCGTTATTATTTCTAATACTTTTATTTGTGCATAATAACTAAACGAGAGACATTTGTTTTTATAAGCGGAAAATATGTCCAGAGAATAAATAGCAAAAAATGAGAAAGGGTCGATGGAATCCAAAAAATAAATAATCTATAACCATCTTTGAAAAAATCCACGTCGAATGGTAGTAGGTCCTATCCCGAGTATAGATTAACAATAGTTTAAATGTTACTTTTACAAGCGTTATTATAACAGTCATATTAGTCAAGCAAAAATATATCTTAGTATTAGCAAAATTCAAAAGTACATAATATTTTTACATTACCTGTATAATATTATATATTATTATTAATCCATATAGTTTAATTTTAGTGTATAGGTATAGTTATTAGAACACAATAGGATATAACAATGCTCTGTAGCAGACTGCGGTCATGCTTGACGAAGCAGCCGTGAAACAGCGCCCGCGCACACCGGAAGGGAGTGACGCGTGTGCGACATCGCACCGGAAGCGTCCCCAAGACCCGTGACCTGGGATCGAGCAAACGCGCTTTGTTATCGGCATACAACACACGAAACGATTTCATCTCATTACTTTTAAAAATCGAACGTGATATTTAACAATTCAATGTGATTAAACTATTGACGTGAAAACAATATAAAGAACCAAATAAAAAACGACCTTTTGCAATAATATATTGTATTAAAAAATTATAATAATTGTATACTCCAATCCTTAAATAATTAAAACAAAATTGATAATAATACCAAAGTAATAGGAGTTTGCTTGAAATGAGGGAAATATATTAGAAGTGTAATGAAAACTGTGAAGACCACTCGATACTACATTACAAGAACTCAAAGTCAATGGTCGACATCAAGAGGCAATCAAAGTCTTTCCATCTTCTAAATTATCTCGACGGTAAGTGATTACCAGGCACTAATAAGCAATACAGTACTTATTTATTCAGCTATATAAAAAATCATCCTTTCTACTTTTAATTTGCGAATATAACACTATCATACAATATCAAAGCGTGTTCAGTGTTCAAAGCACTTAGGCTATTCCGTGTAAAATGAAAAAGAAGACGATTTAGTTCAGTTTCCAAACAAAAATTTTGAAGAAATTTTTGTTTATATATTTTTATTTTAATGTTCTTTCCATTTTTGTTGCATTAGATCAGTCTAGAAACTTTTGTTACTGTAGATTTTTTTAGACATACGAAAAAAAAATACATATAAACAACATTTTCATATAAAACATTATGACGTTAAATTTAAAGTTAATACTAAATCCTAAAATAAAAATAATAATTACAAATGAAGCTGAATACAACGCCACAAAGTATTGTGACCTCAATATTGAAATGGAGTATTATTATTATTAGGGATAATATATAAAATACTAAGCTAAAAATATTGAACATAAACTCAATATGACATAATAATGTTTGCTCTAAAAGCAGTTTAGTGACCACCACGAAAATCAACTGACATTGTCATATTGAATTACTTATCTCATATAATAAAATTTCTTGTAACATACTTCGGATAATATATTATACGGTATGTTATTATATAAAAAATATAAAAAGAATTATTATTATTCTTTATTAGGCTTTATAAAAATGTTTGTAAATATAATATATTTTAGTTAACGACCTAATCGATTGGGTTAATTTTAAAAAAATGGTTTTAAAAAATGCCCACTTTATCTCACATTCTGAGTCCTGCATTGAGCGAAAATGAATTATAATTCTGTTTCTGTAAGTTTAAATTTCGAATCTTTGTTTCTTGTAAACCACATTACTTATGTGAGTGTACATTATTGTGTCATTGATTCATAATTAGTAAATTTAGGATATAAATTTGAAATTTACAACTTAGTTCATTGAGAACAAGATTTTCGAAATATTGATGACAAAAAAATTGCTGTGTTGCGTTATTTTCATTATGTAATAATAGTTATTATTAAGTATCGTTTAAGTTTTGTTTTGATTTGTAATTGCTTTTAAAAAAGGAGAAAAATGTATCGTTATAAATTTTTGTACAAAGTATTATATTATTGATGAAATTTCGTTTGGTTTCTCTAAAAAAACATGCACAGTAACAGCTTAAATTAACGGCTATACTATTTATTTAATTATTAATAATAATGAATTTACGAATAAAATTATTATTTTTTAAATGAAGCTAAAGGGTTCGTAAATATAAAAAACTGCATTCCACTTTTTACTTACCTCAGTAAGTCTATTCCATGACGATAGATAAATAAAAAACCATAATTATATCACATAACCTTTAAATATATTAGGGACTAGAATAAGCCAAATTATTTTTTATTAAAAAGAGTTTCACTGATATTTTTAGTAATTCATATAACGTAAATACATTCGTAATACAAAATCATCATTCTTCATCATTCATTTAAGTCATAATTCATTATTAAAGAGTTTATAAATTAACTCACTCCTTTTAAAGGTTCCTTTATAAAGACGAACACTTTTATTTCAGGTATATCTTTACCGATTTGTTAAGCTTTGTTGGTTCGTCAATTTGACTATTCTCTGGATAGTCTGCGCGCTCATCAAAGACGCGTCGCCGTTCGTCTGGAAAATTGCCCGAACCCAATGAATATTATTAAACTCTTAGATAGTTCCACGTACTTTGTTCTAGTTTAATAAACTTCACGTTTAAACTTCTATTATTATCTAAATTAATTAAATAAACACTTATTAGGATCGATAACATTTTATAGGTATATGAACATATAAAACAGTGGTGTGGTCCAGTATGGTAAACATACTAAACCTAGTTGAGATTTATTTGGGGCATACTGAGTCATTAAAATTGTTAACGCTCATTTGATCACCTTTAAATAATGCCTGAAGAATCTACAAAGTGTATATTAAAAGATGAAAGACGTTTTTAAATAATAATGATTACCCTTTAAATCTAGTAAAATGGTAAACGAAGTTATTATACGGCAAGTATAATCCGTTAACGGTGTACCGGTGTAGCACATGTCACGCTCCGACGGCCATATTTAGAGATATGTGACGATCCAACGAATGCTCAGTGAACCGGCAGAGGATGTGAGTTATTAAGTGGTACACTTTCAGGTGATCTGTCGAGTGAGAGAATCGCGTCCACCCTCGCTCCCAACAGTTTCAACGATCGTGTCTACCGCGCTCCTTTACTATCACTTACTGATAATAATTTTAAAACACACGTATTCATAAGTCGTTGTTCTTTTTAATTTAACGAAAGGCTAACGAGACGAAATCTGTACATTGAACATATTTAAGAAAAAATACTATCCGGGACTTCAGAATTGACTACGTTCTGTAGTAGTTTTTTCGATAGTTTTAAAAATTGTTGTTTGTCTGTCTGTTTATTTATTTATTCGCCAATTACGCAAAAAAACTACTGAACCGAATACGATAAAAGTCAGTAACGACATCCATGGAGATTGAATATCAAGCGGGTAAAGCCGCGGCAAAGCTAGTTCTTAATAAACAAATATTTAAAAAATCTTTGAGATCCTAACTTTAATATCACAAAGGCGAATATTATAACAAACAAACTAGCTTGTTACGCTTTCACGCCTTAACTATTCGTCAGATCACCATGAAATTTTCTATAGACGTTGTCAGGGATACCAAAAAGGACGTGGGGTACCCATTATTTTATACATATTTTTGTTTTTGTAGCGATGATGGCGCAGCGTAGTACGGCCGGATTCCTCGTCAATCGACGCGGGTTCGATCCCCATCTATCCGACTCTAAAATCGGCCTGAGCTTTCGGTTAAAGAAAACATCGTCAGGAAACCACAGCATGGTGGTAGGACATTTTCTAATGATGCCCGCCTGGGTAGCTACCACCCTCAAGTTTGAAAACCTGTCACCAAATACCAATAGGTATCTTCCGGCAGCATCACTTGAGAACCAGTACCCCTAGGCCTAGTGTGTTTACCATCCTGGACTACATGTCACTTAACATTAGTTGAGATTGTGGTCAGAGCACTAAGCCTATACCGTGTAAAAAAATGTATTGATAAAATCTACCAAAAGTTAGTTGCCAACAATCTAAATCTTTATTTTAAAGCAAAGGTTTATTATAGGGTGTTTCGATATGTGAACGATGGTGATGTCTGGAAGTGAAAGCTTTCTCTGTCCATCTACTAATAAACTTTGTAACTATTCTTTGTAAAGTTTCAACAAAAAAACTCGCTGAAAAAAAACCAGGTCGACTTTCTCGTCAGTTCTCGATGACTAGGTTGTTGTTCCGAACCGGTGGTAGTATTTTGACGTTTATAAACGCCTTACCATGGCCTAAATTGAATTAAGTATTTTTGAATTTGAATTTTGAAATACTGGTGTTGCCAAACTGGTTTAATTGTTGAACATATAATATAATTTAGTGGAATGTTTTTATTAAATATATTAAAACGAAAGATTATGTTTGCTGGTGTGTGACTTTAATAGAGCTAGAAGTGAAGACAGAAAATTGACAACTCATTAACCACAGATAACACAAGTATGCACAGATATTTAATGCATACATATAATAAACTGCAACATATTTATTAGCATTTTTGTTAACTTTTAATCAACTATTTTATTGAACTTAAGTAATAAATTACTACAGACACGACGTGATAGATATAGGAAGATCTGAATGCAATATTTAAGTGGATCACGTCATTTCATTTTCTCACCTTCTTCTTTGTCATCAAAGTTCTTGCTCCGCCCTTGTTTTAACGTAAGCATTTTTAGAGAATCTGCTTAAGCAATTATAAGTTAACATTGTTTACGTAATCACCATTCACAAAAGCATATACACCTCCATCACCATTGGTGCTTACGTAAGCTATGTACTTGAAGTGCCCGTTACTGTATTTCAAATAAATATTACCTCATTAAATTACAGTTTTATTAAAATACCATATCCATTTGTTTTTAGAGTTATCATCTATCTAGTAGGTACAATATGTGAATGTGTTAGTCCCGCGAGCGGCTCATTCGATTGTGAGGGCCCTCTGATGTTATTCATACCATATCAAACGTTTAGAGAGCATTACATTCATTCCATATGTTTGAATTTATCTATACAAATAAATAAAATTGAAGTCTCTGTTTGTAATGTGATTTTTTTTTTTCTAAATAGATATTAATGTAAATCCTACGATACCTATACCAATAATATAATTTTTTAAATTTTTGCCTGTCTCTCGGTCGGTCTGTCTGCCTGTTTGTTCCGGGTAATCTCCGGAACGGCTGTACTGATTTTGACGGGACTTTTTTTGATAGATAGCTGAAGTTACTCCGCGTAACACAGTTTAGATTTTTGAAAATAATTAGGGTTCCGCATAAATTAAAAGTCATAAAAAATTAAATAAAATCCGGTTTAATGCAGTTTTACGGGTAAGTGTTTGAATTATGATAAAAAATTTTACTTCATTTTAATAAAAAAACATTTTTTAGGAAAATAATTAGGGTTCCGTATAAAAATTAAAATGCAGTGAAAATATATGAAACGCAGGCGTAACCGCGTGCACACAGCCAATCTATTAAATATAATACGCTATGTAGTTTACTTCGGAACGTCAGCTATATCTATGCTCTTGAAATTCTATTGAAAATAAGTATGAACTAAATAACAATTTATTATAGTACATAGAAATCACTAAAGTGGCAGAGACATATTCATAAAAAGGAAGCAAATATTCAAATGATGAGATCAAATTTATAATTATAATTGTTTTTTTTTGTGTATGATTATTTATCTTACTTCTTTTATCTGTATATCTTTTAAATCTATACTAATAAATAAAATTTAATTCTCTATTTGTTATATCAAAATAATTATTTTTTACTAAATGGATATGAATGTATATATGATACCTATACCAAAAGTACAATTTTTAAATTTTGTGTCTGTTTATCAGTCTGTTTGTAATGGATAATCTCCGGGACGGCTGGGCCGATTTGACTGGACTTTTTTTGATAAATACTTGAAGTTACTTAGGGCACTTTTAATTTTCGAAAATAATTAGGGTTCCGCGTGAAATAAATAAAACTCACAATAATTTGAATAAGATCCGATTCAATGCACTGTTTTACGGGCAAGTGCTATAATTTATGAGAAATATTTGTACTTTATCTTAGTATTTTTTTTAGGAAATTAATAGGGTTTCATAAAAAAACGCACTGAAGAACATATGAAACACGGGCGCAGCCCTAGGCACACAACCAGTTGTAAAGAAATTTTAAATTGGTCAAGATTTCATACAAAATTCGGTATAAAATTACGCTATTTTTTGGAAAATTTAGAATTTTCTGATTTTTTTTTTTTTTCTTTCCCTGAAAATCTTATTCAAATTAATCGGGTCTGTACTTTGTAGGTTGGTTTCTATTTTGTTGAGTATTATTGTTAATTTTACATGTACTGAATTCAGAAGTATCTATTTACACTTTATATTCAACACATTTAATCTTATCTTTTTTTCAAAATATAAAGAAATTATTTGTTATAAATTTGTCGTATCATTTATAAAAAGTAAAATTATTGCAACATTTATAAACAAAATACCAATTGCAGTTGTTACAATATGATTATTTTGACTAATATATTTTACGTTTTTCCATAACATTATATCTTAGTGTGATTTTTTAAATATTTCACCACGGCTATCGCGTTTTAAAGACCAGCAGACTACCTTATATTAAATCCATGTGCAAAGATATTTCTTGCTTCCATAATGTCGATGTGTTGATCGAATTGGTCCTTGAGATCTCCATCAAAATCAGGAAGGTTTATATAGGAAAAAACCAGTTCTGACAATAGGCAAAATACCAATAAAATCAATAGCCTAGTATTTACAGAAACGTTCAATGTATCAGTTCTGATTATTGTGAACACAAAATGGAATAAGAATACGAGGAACGTAGGCGATACGTCGGACACGATCTGCGTTCGTCGTTGACGTTCATCAAGAAGTGAAGTCTGTGACATTTGCACCGACCATCGACACGACGCTCCGCCATATTGCCATTTTATAAAGTATCGTTCTGACATATTCAAAAGAAGGTTATAATGACGCGCCGTCATCTTTTAATGGTCAGAATTTTAGCTTAAAAATTATGCAAAACATTTGGAACGCATGCTATGCTTCTAATTCTGGAATATTTAATATTACAATATTGAATATTACAATAAACTAATCATTATTATTGAAATAAAGAACAGGGTAAGAACTCCGCATTGCGTATTCAGTACCATGCAAATTGCATTCCAATAGCTTATAAATCTTTTGAATGATATCTAAATATCCTAAATCTATCATCAAACTATTCGAGAAACACATAAAATAAATACCTTATATGATTGAGCGTGACTAATTCGTAAATGCTTCAAAAGCTTACATTGGCGCTTGATGTTGTATACTTGGTTGTAATGACGTCGAACTAAGATCAGAGATTGAAAGTTGAATAAAATCCTCTGAACCGTGTGGAGTTGGACGTATAACTGAGTTCATATTTGGATAGATTAATATGCTTTTATTTTCATATTAGTAGAATGAGTAATAACATTATTTGTTGGCGTCTCCGTTTCATAGGCGTACTAAAACATAATATTTTGTTTATGTTTTATCCACTGCCTTAATTGGTATATCACTAGCGGAGCTGGCAACTTGATGCGTTTAACACTGATCAACATTTAATCTTTATTTATGTAGAGTAAACCATTCTTTCTAACCAGTAATGACATTAATAATGTTTTAACTTTAATATAAATAGTTAAGAATGTTTTTATTAAGAAATATGAGAAATAGTTATATTAGACAACTATTGAATTACATTTTATATGATTATTAATTTATGATAGTGAAGCTGTTGTAGGCGGTAGACCGGATAATTTTACAGTATAATTAAATTTTCTACAACAAACGATAACATCGTAAAATTTCCATCGTGCAAAATTAACTACTAAAGGAACACAAAACTAATGTGGTTATATGTCGGTGGCTGAACCAGGAAGTGAGTTCCGCTGGTCCCTGTAAATCAATACCCGGTGCACACGGTTGTCACTCGCTTTAACGTCAATTTGAATAAAACACCTATAAATATAATGCATTCTAAAGATAAACATAATCAGAAAAACACTCTACGACTGAACTTTGAAACGATTGTATGAGTTTTCAACTAACTTATCCTTTTATCTGGGTAATAATTTTAACCAACGTTCGCAAACAAATGAAGAGAGAAAAAATATTATAACATATTTCTTGGTAGATAAAAAGAAACTTTATTAGCCACTTTACCAAGTAGTGGCTTAACTTAATTATTTAAAATGATTTTAAACTTTGTGGCTTTCTGATCCCCGCAACTTCTTTTAACGTGAACCTACATATATATAAAAATGTAGATACTCTGTGGTCAATATGCTTTTAATATTTTATAGTGTTAAATATGAAGATAGTTACACGGAACCGGTCCGCTGATTGGAGGGGATCCGTAGCTATGTTCGTTCTTATTCATTGATACGATCAACTTGTTTTTATCCATTTTAGATTTTTAGACATTTTTCAAATTATTTATAATTAGTTATTTTTAATTTACACGAATAATTTAACTCAAAATGAACAAAAGGGAACTACATAAAAAGCTGGTTTTAATTTGTCTTTAACTTTTGTAGAGAACCGTAATAATAAAGCCTAGTTCTTTTATCGAGATGACCTTTTAAAAAAAAAAATTTATTGATAATTATTATCAATATTTTAATGTTCATGTATCGTGTATGTGTACATATTACAGATCAACCAACTGTGTTTCATTAAAAGTTTGTTTTTGAACAGAACTTCCCAGTGCTCATAAAGTTTAAAACATGTCGACTGAATTTTCTTGCAATGTTCAGTTCCTAACCACGTAAGTAGCTTGTACAAATTACATTTTAAAATTTCAGTTTAGAATTTTATTTGTTCATACTGAAAATTCCAGTTATTTTCTAGTTCACTTTGTTATCAACCTATTGTATTTCTATTAGATTAAATCCTTAAAATCTCCTACGTTCGGTATTTCTAAAATTCGTACTGTTTCAATTATTTTCTTTATTTCAGCAAATATATTAAATAGATCATGTAAAATTTGCAATACTCTATATAAATAAATATAAGTAAAAGAAATTTAATGAAAATGAATCAAACGCCATAGATTTTATATCAGATTATTATATATAGAACAATAACATTTAGATTTTTTTAAAAGTGTGTGTGTACTTATGTACGCACGTAAGAAGTTACACTTCTTTGACGTAGTAATAGAAACAAAACTAAAACGTTGAGAGCTAACTTCAGTGTGTTGGTTTTTCGTGACGGTGTGCGCGCGCATCGTATAAATTTACTCTCATAATTTTTCCCTAACGTGCCAAAAGAAGTATAACTTCAAAATACTATATAGTATATAGATTAAGTACTTTGAACACAATTTCACGTGATATCGTGTTACGATAATGTGACGATGTGGTCTAGGATGGTAAACGGACTAAGCCTAAGAGTACTGACTTTCAAGTGATGCTGCTATAACACATTCATTGATGCTTAGCGACAGGTTTTCAATCTTGATGGTGGTATCTACCCAGGCGACCATTATTATAAAATCCCCTACCACCACTCGAAACATTTTTACTACATATATTATATTTATGTGTAAATAATATTTAGATAAATAATAGTACACGTATAGTTTTCCGAGTTTTAATAACAATTTATAAAGGTGCGCTTGATATTTCTTTCAGGGGCATGAGAGCATATGTCGGTGTAATGAAGATTTGAAGATAATCGAAAGAGCGCTCTGCAGACGATTTATTGGCAGCGCGACCGTCCGGATAATAATGCCTTTAACAACGCTTCCGGGCGCATTCAGCCGCGCTGCAATCACCCTTTTTACTTGCTCTTTACTTAATGTAAAATGGTTACTTACCTTACAAGTATTATTTGTTCTGAATAACTAAACACTGATACAGCCTCAGCCTGAGTTTTCGGTGAAGTAAAACATCATCACCCTGCCCTTATCCTTTTTTTATATAAGGTCGGCGCAACATGTCTTCCTCCTCGAATCAATGTTGCTGTAAGTTTTGGCTATTTATTTTACGACAGGCCGTCTACCTGACGTCAACTCTCCTTGTGGATGATATTTTTGGTGGTTAACTACCACCTACGGTACAAGCGTAGATGTATGGCCATATTTCCCTTCCGTAGGCACCCCACGAGATAGGAAAGGGGAATGGTGGTATTCTAGAGCCGCTACACACACGGTGAAGGAAAACATCTTGAGGAAACCATATCAGGATTGTAGGGTGTTTTCTACCATCCTCAATTTTGAAAACCTGTCGCCAAATACCAATAGGTGTGTTCCTACACCATCACTTAAGAACCAGTACCTCTAGGCTTAGTGTGATTACCAACCTGGACCACATCGTCACTTAACATCATGTGAGATAATGGTCAAAGCATTGAGTCTATACCGAGTAAAAAAACGTAAATTGGATCTAAAACTTTAATTCTTCCTGAAATATTTTAGTAAGATTAATTTACTTTAACATGTTATGGATATGTTAATTATATGCTCACGGTGTTTTAAATTTCAGAATTTAAAATGATTTAACATAGAATGAGTTAACAACGGTTTCGATTTAAACTTAGAATATGGATAATTACATAAGCATAGACATTGACAATTATTTTTTCGAAGTCATTGAAGAAGACAAATTGATATTTGTTTAGTAACAAAATGGAAGTTAAATCGAATGTAATCTAAATTAACGCAATAGAATATTAATAATAATGTCCTAGAAGCAATGTGCCCAGCTCGCTGCCGACTTAGTTTGGCAATTCTTTAGGCATTGTTGGGTATTTTGGTTCTTCTACTTATCTCATCATTTCTGTTTCGATCACGCAGTAAAATTTTGACCAATTTTGAGTCTCTTATTAGGCGCATTGTGAGTGATTACGTCTCTGTTCCGCGTGTCATCACTGGCACCACATACTAGACGAAGACTTTCGTCTTGAGACACTTAGTCTTGAGACTCGGTATTTCAGACCAAAAGATTCTGCGTAGTTTCCGAAAGCGGCCGTCCCAGTCGAGTTGGACGATAAACAATCGCATCATTTGCTTAATACAATATTACATCTAAAACAAAGTAGTTGTACTCAATTTGAGTTAAAAAAACTAATAATTTGTTTTACGATTAAATTCTTATCGTATTTCATCAGAAACTCTTATATTCAAATTATTGAACTGAAGTCCTTCAAAAACTACTTGTTTCATTTACACAAATTTAAAGTTTGCAAGTCATATTAGCAATGCGATTTCAGTGACACATTATGCTCCTTTCGTAAAGTACCCTGTACAAGTTAGCCAAAGTACGACTGTTCGATATATCTGTGTACGCAAATGAAATACGTAAATTAACATAAAAATAAAATATTTTAAGCGAAGAAGATAAATATTTGATGATATCAAAAGTAATATTAACATTGTCCATTAACTAATCTAACGTCTTGTATTTAAACGAAGCATGGATATCGCACCGTCTTCAAGTCATGCTGTTCGCTTGTTGATAGACTTTCGACCCGACATTAAGAGTGTTCTCTCTGCATGAACATTATACAACAAATATGTGTACTTAGTTTTAAAATACTAATTGCCATTTTTTATTACTTATTACATTTATTACACAGCCTTGGTCATCTACGAAATATTCTTTAGGCAACGTTTTATTCCTACAATCGAATATAGGTCGATTTATCACTAATAATTTTACGGTATTTTTATCAAATAACCTGAACTTACTGTAGTATTCATAAGATTAATCTATATACTTAACCCCTTGAGCACTAACCTGGCATTTACGCAAGCTTTCCATTGTTTTGCTATTTTTTTCCTATTGTATCATTATAATGGGTAATTGACATAGTAATAAACAAAAATTGAAGTGTCTGTTTGTAATGTCAAAATAATATTTTTTTACTAAACACATATTCATTTATACATTATACCTATACCAGAAATACAATTCTTAAAATTGTTGTCTCTCTGTCGTCTGTCTGTTTGTTCCGGGTATTCTCCCGAACGGCTGGACCTATATTGACGAGACTTTTTTTGATGGACAGCTGAAGTTACTTCGGGTAACTTAGGGTACTTTTGATTTACGAAAATAAATAGTGTTCCGCATAAAAAAATGAAATTTCGAATAAAATTTGATTCAACGCACAGTTTCACTGGCAAGTGTTTGAATTTGCGAGAAATAGTTGTTTTACTTTATCCTTAGTACGGAAAAAAATATAGGAAGAAGTTAGGGGTCCATACAAAAAAATTAAAACGCAGTGAAGAACATATGAAAAGCAGGGGCAGCGGCACACAGCTGGTAATAAAAAAAATTGTCTTGAACAAATATTGTGAGCCGTATTTTCTAGAAGCACGTTTCATTAACATATGTTTTGTGGATTTGCTGATAGTACATACATTTGAAATTTTACATCTTAACTAAGAATAAATTATTTTCTAATAATGAAGGGAATAATATTGAAAAATAATTTCTAATATAAAAATAAACTGGTATGATATGTACAATGTGGCTTTTTCAATTTTGAAATCTGCTCAATGCTGTAAAGTAGTAGATCAACATTGTGTTGATAGACATCACAAAATAAACCCATAATAAATATGGAATAGGGTTTCCAATCAAGTCAACTTCGCGTACCCCGGTCGGCGTTCGCCACAGGAAACTCATAGACTTTTAAATCAATAGACACGAAATAGAATTCATTAATGTAATATATTTCCGTTTTACTAATTAAAATTTATTAATTATTATAAATGACACAAATGGCGTCGAATTAATTTTCTGGCAACGAGTAATTTGTCGATGAAAATAGTTTTATCTTTAAAATGATCTATCTACATACATATATAAAAAGTTGGGTTAGTTACAACATTTATAAATCAAGAACAGCTGAAGCGATTTCTTAATCTTTCGTGATCTTTGATTTGTTGGCTTTATCTCCACTCTGAATAACAGAATTACTATTAAGTAAACTTGTGTTTAGTAAAGACAGGTAGTTTCAATTTTAATGTTTTTTCGCCATGAACGCTTAGTTGAGGGTACGTCGGTATATACCGACCGTATATCGTGACGTACTGCTCTTGCAGTCGAGTTGAGTATGTGCGTGAGATCAACATGCGTTGTATAAAGCCGATGCATATATTTGATTGTTTGTTAGTTGTTTGATTGTGGATTTAAGTATAAGAAAATTATAATAGTGTTCTTGATAACTGTTGTTGTATTATTAAACATTGGATATGAACGTTGATACCGAAATGTTCGAGAGTGATCGTCCCGAGCCACAGCCTTTGGATACCAAGTTGTATCACGGTAACACATTTCTCACATCTCTTACATATAACCTACACACCCTACTTCCACCTGTCGCCAGGGCATTCGTGTCGACGTCGGTAAAGGTGAGTAAAATTAATTCAGCACTATGGTAACGCATGCCGGACACACTGTTGCACGGACGCATCGTTCCACCGTCCGATTACGCATATAAATTTATAACGGACCCAGCACGCATTGTCGGATGGTGGTGCGAGTGCGTTATGTTATATAAAATATGAATTATTAAATTTGTACGGAATGACTGTTTAAATAATATTTTTTGAATAGATTGACTAATTTCGATATAGTTTTTAGTTTGTCTCTCAGACTCCAGAAGTTATTTCGCACCAGAGGAAAAACTAAATTTATTTCAGCTAATAACAAAACATTTATTAATTCTAAGGCGGTACGAAGTTCACCGGGACAGTTAGTGCCTAATATTAATTATTTTATTAATCTTTAATAAGCTTACGCCATTTGTTTTTTGCAAATTAATCACAATTATTTTTCACAATAATCATTTAAAAAATCGCAACCAATTTCTGTGACATATTATTACTTAAATAAAATAAAGATTTTCTTAAAAAGATTATACCCGATATGGTAAAGAAAGCATAATAATATTTAGGTAATAATTAACGCCTTTTATTATTTATCTAAAAACTACTTATTATAATATTTCAAAACGAAACCGTAGTAATTTTCGTAGCACCGTAGTTCGTAGCGAAAGCGGACGCGGTACACCGGGCGCCCTGCATATCTCACCACAATATTATAATACAAGCTACTAGGCGTCGCGTCCGCTTCAAGACAAATTTTTAAATTGCCTTCCAACCTTACAAACTGTTATCGAGTCTATTATCATCATCTGAATAATAATGTATTCGTCTCCACGTCGTAGACAAAATTTAGGGAATATGGGTATATTAGGGTTAGGGAAAATTCTTAAAAGATAACTTTATTGAAAGCTTATCTCCACAATCAAGTTATATATTTTAGATTCTTGCTTAGACTCCGTCGTTCAACATTCCATTTTCCCCCCTCGGGATACCTTTTGTCGGGTAACTTCTTCAAAAGGCGTCACCATAACTAACAAAGTAATAACTCCGTGTAACCGTAGATATAAATTATATCTCATTTCCATTTATTTACTAAAACTATAGTAAATTGAGTGCAATAAAAATACTATAAGCTCCTAGAATGAATTGTAAATTTGTACTTGAAATTTCAATGAAATATTAAAAATATCATACAGAAAAGCCTAAGCGCATTACAAGTTTGAATATCCCAGGTAGTGGTTGAGTTTTAGTTCTAATGGGAACAATGCTTGCCGCGCCTAAGATAAGGGAAACTACATCAAGATACGTAAGAGCCCACTCAGAAACTTCGTGTCTAGTGCCGTATAAACATGTTTAGGCATTTACATGCCTTTGGGATACAATATATAGCAGATACACGTATGCACTTTCCGATAGTATTCCAGACAGCAGAATATTACGGAGACTTGGTTTTTTCATAGATATTTCCATATCTTAAAAACTTATGCTCAGCGTGTTTGATATCTTTAAATGCATAAGTATTTAAAAAGTTCACAGTAATCATCTTATATACGAGTATATTATTATAAAAAAACTTGACAGATTAGAAACACCATTTATTTACGTAAATATTCGTACGCGAATACGTATTCGATTCAGTATTTACATAAATCAGACGAGGCTCCGGTATGATTTCGTACTAGTTCTGTAATACACAAAATGAGCGTATCCCAAGATCCCGCTTACAAATTGAACCGTGTTGGAGGTTTATTCTGGATAGGACTGTATTAATCCGTAATAATTAACATTTATAACCATTACCATAAAATTCATTTTAACTAGTCGTATTCATGATCATACAACGAAAATAATTCTTACTTAATTTATAAGTTTCTCTGACGTAAATAATTTTTACGAAATACATATTTCTACACTTTTAAATAAATTTTAAATATGAGAATAAATCCTTCAAAATGTTCCTACTACTTACAAACAGTTAAACGAAATAAATAACTGTTACACACTAAATTGAAATCGTACTATAATTTATTAGTTATTGAATAGGACTTTCAGAATAGAGTATCTGAGGTCCGCTGGGGCTAGTGGTCCGAATGAAGTGCGCATACTAATTCGTGGTCGTCGGGGAAGCATTCAAATGGCAGCGCAGCCTGGCTTACTGGGGATATGTGAAACGGGACCCAAGATTTAGTTTACAACTAAGATTACGTCTAACTACCGTTGCTTTGGTCAAGAATTAAAATATAATTTAAAATAAATTTGTTAAGCTTTTGTTATAAACTTTCTATTATAAGCCGGAATTTGTGTTTATTCCAACGTCAAGATTTTATCACACATTTTACTAAATAGTTACTTAAGGAATGAAATCTAAAGACCCTCGAAAATCGGTAAAAACCGTACAAAAATGACATTATTGGTAGTTTGACTTTATTTTATATAGTTAACGTTAATTTTGAGTAAACATTGAATCATACAAAAAATTGTCCATCTATCTAAAAAAATTCAACGAAAAAACAAGTAAAGTGTTAAAATTTGTTAGAGGGAAATATAAATCGCACCTTCCTCGCACCAATTAATAAAAACCTGGCCCTGGAATAAATTACGATTTAATTCAGTCCCTCTCCCGTCTCTAAACAAATAATTAGAATTGTAAATTAGGTAATACATAATTTGACAATTTTGCCAAAAGTTCCCTTTTTCGTTTTGAACATAGATAAATTAAATTACCAAGTATAAGCTTAATTTTTCTTCTGAAATCATTCATTGTTTTATTTTCATTTTAAACAAAAAGATGAAGCTTTACATTTTCAACAATAGACGATTTTTTTTCCAAAAGATTCGTATGTGAAAAACAATGTAAATTTGTTTTTCCTCTATGCACACCAGGCAGTTATTTCCATTAGCAAATGGATACATTGATTAACTCTAGCTGGCACCGACTCCAAAATTAACGTATTTAAATTAAGTCGTTATTTATTGACTTTTAGTGCATTGTTACAGTTTATTCTTTTGAAGTCGGTTTTGTTTTTAACTTAAAAAGTTTTTCATGTCTCACAAATATGAATTCGATAAAGTATACATATGAAGTGTGACGATGATACATAGTTATTCATTTATAATCTATACTTATTACACTTATTTATAATCTATACTTATAATAAAAGGCTAAAGAAACGAAATCTGTACATTGAAGATATTTAACAAAAAAATACTATGCGGGAATTGACTTTCGATTGTTTTTAAATTTTTTGTCTGTCTATTATTTTGTTCGCCAATTACGCAAAAATTAATTTTATAAAATTTGGTAATGACATATTGCATCCAGAGAGAGAACATAGGTTTATAGGAAATAGGCTGAAATATTATCTGAATTCCAACCGGGCAAAGTTAGTAATATACATTAATTACAGTACTGTAATTAGTATTATAGTACAAAACACTACATTTGTTTAATTTACCTGTTGATAGACCTCGGCGCGAAGTATATCGCGATGGCTGTCATTTCACCCATTTTCTTTGTATATGCATTTACGTTTTAGATTAAAAGATCCAATCACCACCCCAACTTCTCGGACAATCTCGGGTACAACCGGCAGGATTCGCTGCTGTTGCTGCTAAACGATTGGCCAACGTTGGAATGGGGTGAGTGATGACGCGTACGAGGGAAGTTTTCGCGCTGTAAAATCAGTTGCGATCGCGGGACTGAGCGGCGAAGTCGCCAGCTACCACCGTACTTCGAGCACCACTTACCTTACCTCGAGGGTAAGTAAACATTATTCAATTAAAAAGCAATCTCTCTCTAGAGATTTTCTCATATGAATTGACTAAACCAATTTTATCAGACTTACTAGTGACTAACAAAAGTTTATTTACTACTTTTTTAAAATAAAATAAAATAATTATACCGGAAAATTCAATTTAAGCGTTACATGTAATAAATAAAGTTTTTTTTTATTTATCATATTACCCTGTCTTCGTATCATTTGGATAATGTAATTGGTTCGTCCTACATTTGAATAAGACGAACTTAAAGATTTTAATCAAATATATATCTGAGAATGTCGTTAAAATCTTATTTGTAGAAAATAATATCATATTTGGATTTTTTTACTTTTTTAGTAAATATATATTTGATGTTATTATAACAAAAACATATATATTTAAATACTAATATTTTGATTTAAAAAATTAGTTTTATCTAATTTAAAGCATAATGCATTAAATCTTGAAACTTTAAACATAAATCCAATAAATACATATTAGCTACATGTTAATCTGCCGAACTAACTCAATTGTCTGGAATTATTTTATGTCCTAGATAAAATATTTTAAACAAAAGTTATGTAAAAAAATCTGGCAATTTTATAAAGATTTTTCCTCATTTTTAAAAAAAACAATATAAAGTTCATACAATTTTCCAATGTGTACTACACGGGTATTTTAATCTTAACCTCTAAATATAATATAGAATGACTTTGTTTCTTAAATGTCAGCCATAACTTTGACGGCAAAGACTTACAATTATTAATTAAGAAGATCTATGGGAAGCATGATTGGTTTAATTATGAAAGCGGACATATTTCGAATATTATAAGTCGAAATCGGTTTTCTCGATATATAGAATTTCCTCTTAACAATAAGTTCGGTTAATTACGTTTATGTTGCGGGCCAATTTACTTAACCGATTTTATCCAACCTACCTTTACTGTTCATGTTTGTTAACATAGTGTTATAAATAATCCGATCTACGATGTGTTTCAATTATTAAGCGAAAATAGAAAGTCATCTCTAAAATTATTTTATTATTCAATATCAAATAGTAAAGGGGTAATGACTATATTTGAAAGGTCTCTTTAATCTAAGCAGTAAATACAAAACCATATTAAAACAAATAATATCACTCGAAAACTAATTAAAAGAAAGGTTTAGTACACAATTAACGATCAGCCTTTCCTAACGTTCTGAGTGTTAAATACTTACTGCTATGTAGCGACGTCTGTCTTGACTACTTAAAATGGATGTATATATGTTTATTACAAACGATAAATGTACGATAGTCTGCATAAGTGTACATTTTATTATTTACCTCTAAGCGCCAGCACTTAAACGCAATCTTATAGTTGACATACTGTAGCATGTTGACGACTGACGTCATAGCATTCGTAACGCGGATCTATAAATTTTTCCCCTACCGAGAATCGCTCAACGCCGCTAAATACATTTTCGCTTCATAAATAATTCCCGACAACGCGCAGTGGCATTTAGTATTAAATAGTTAAATCAATTTTAATGTGTCGAGTACCCATAAAAATGAAACAATAGAAAGACAACAGGAAAACAATGGAAAGCTGGCGTAAACGCAAGGAAGGTGCTCAAGGGGTTAATATATCGATTGTAAAAAATCGCACAACTTTTCGGGATACCAGTTTCATATATACAAAAATTGCTTATTTAATATTATTTCTTATCAATTACTTGACATAAGGTAACTAAATGCTACGTTCGACAAATCACTAGATTAAGGCTACCCACGCGCATGAATTTAACATTAAACATAACATTTAACACATTGCAATATTTCTACACACATTTACTCTATGCAAAAGTCGAGGACTGCCGTCTTTTTTTTTTGAAGACGTAGAAGACTCTTAAATCTGCCAATAATTTATAGAGACAGATTTATTTACACATTAACATTACTAAAATATTTTATATTTGAATTCATTTTGAAATATATTTGTAATGTAAATAATCAATTCTTCTGAAAGATGATACTGTCAAAGTCGCTGGAACTTGTTACAATTGATAGTAAAAAATGATACATTTTTATACCCTATAGGTTGAGAATTAATTTGCACAACACGAATTTGTAATAATTTTCTCTAATATACGTATATATACATACATATAATTAAAAAAATGGATTTTCATTTCAAATTTGTTTGTATACAATCAAACTTAATGGTTTCAAACACTACTCTTTATGTATCATTAATGACTAAGAGTTATAAGTAATAATATTTCCTATATCCATGTTTTTATTAATACTCTACATAATAAAGAACATTAACCTTCATAAGTTCCTTTCTCATAAAATTAATTAATATATACGACACGTAACATAATATAATAATAATCAGAGGTAATAAATTAAGTGTTTCAAATTATAACGGTAAACCGTATAAAGACAAAAGAATACCATACATGTAATATGTTTATTATGATCATAATAATTTACTATTCTCTTTCATAAGAATATTTACTTTTACGGTAACTAAGTTAACGTTTTAAAAGTTCAACACGTAACTTGAATGAGCTAATGCTTATTGTAATTAATAATGTTAATATGATAGTTTTAATAAAACACTTTGAATATACCTAAACGAGTGCGGTACAAGAAAACAATAGATTCCGTAACAAATGAAATTCGAAATTCGTATGCATCTTTATTAGGATCTAAATTTAAAAATGAATGTAATGAAAATAAAAAGGATGTAACATAGAAATATACACAAATAAATATGATCAGTATAAAATAATAAGGTTACAAATAAGGTGAAATACATTGTATAATATAAAGATTATTGTGGATTTAACAAAAAAAACTTCAGCAATACAATAATATTGTATTGAAATATATATTTTCCTACAGCCATCATCGTCTATATACCTTAAATATTACGGAAATTTGGCAAAAGGTGCTATAGTTTACAGCTAATAACATGCCGAATATAAAACTATTAATTTACACATCAAAATAGTACACACAGATTGTTTCTCTCAAATTATAAGACATGTCAGTTTAAATATCAAATTTAATCGCTGAAACTAATCACCCAATAAAAATTGAAGTTTTTTTTTTATGTAAAGTACATCTAATCTATACTCATAAATAAAATTGAAGTGTCTGTTTGTAATGTCATTTTTTTTACTAAATAGATATGAATGTATATACGATACCTATATCAAAAATACAATTTTTATCTGTCTATTTGTTTGTTCCTGGTAATCTCCGGATCGGCGGGAGGCATGTGTACTTTTTTTTGGTAGATAGATGAAATTCTTCGGGTAACTTTAATTTTCGAAAATAATTAGGGTCCGCGTAAAAAAATTAAAACTCGTACAAATTTGAATAAAATTCGATTCAATGCACAGTTTTACGGGTAAGTGTTTGAATTTATGAGAAATATTTTTACTTTAGCTTACTACTAAAAATACATATTAAGGTTCTATATAAAAAAATTAAAACGCAGTT
Source organism: Samia ricini (assembly GCA_014132275.2). Taxonomy (NCBI): domain Eukaryota; kingdom Metazoa; phylum Arthropoda; class Insecta; order Lepidoptera; family Saturniidae; genus Samia; species Samia ricini. The sequence goes on along the minus strand of AP028159.1, from coordinate 22,264,866 downwards.
AAGCATATATGAAACGCGGCTGCAACCGTGGGCGCACAGATAGTTACATATAAAATGACAAACCCAGTTATTTTGCTAAAACATAGAAAACGGTAGATAGTAATATTCAATTCTAGGATGAAAATAACACAGCTACCATAAATAAACACGATAAACATAACAACATAATATTATAGAAAATAAGTCCTTTACGCATGATATTGAAGCTCGGTATCAACAAACAATCCGGGTTGTCGTAAAATGCTTTATAACAAAGGGAAATTCCAGCTTTTCCATCGGACCAGCCATCTAGTAATGAGACAGTAGGCCATGCAGCCTCTCCACAACCCACAGTACACAAACTACGGCCGCGTTTGTATTTTCACTCGTCGAGTACTTAGGCCTCACTTTATCATAAAGGACTATTCAATTTTAAAATATTAACTAGAAAGCAACAACGTTATTTAGGACAAAACATTTGTATCGTCATTCTTGATATATAATATGCAAAATAATAATAAATCAGTAAAGTTAAAAATAAATTATTAACCCCTCGTCTTTCAGCGCAGTGTATCCAGGTATCAACTTAGCCTTTTCTTTGTAGGCTGGTATGACAGTTGCCACTATCAACATATTCTCATCGTCTAGAGCTAGCGGATTATTTAATTCATATCACTCATATGGATAATTATTTAAGCTCATTAAAAGTATCAGTATCGAAATATTAATATTGGCAAATGATGCCGCTTCCTCAAAACCATTTTTTTTATCAGTAAAATTGGCCGTCGGGTAATAATTTCCGCGTGGAGTCGGCTAAGAATAGTATCACACCGTATATTCCCGTGGGTGTCGTAAAAGGCGACTAAGGGATAAACCAGAGTATGGGCAGCAGTATCCTCTCAGAAGCACAACCACCTAATGCAATCGCCAACCTGCCTGCCAAACATCACGATTATGGTAACTTCCTCCTTTTAGAGGAAACATGTCCAGCAATGTCCAGCATGTCTTTCGATTGAATCAATCGATTAGTAAAACGAACTATCTTCATCGAGACTTACGATAACTTCAATTTATCAATAGATAAGAATATAAGAAATAGAATAATCGACGACTCTAGAATTTGTATAAAATATATAAATAAAGTAATAATACTTAATGCACAGACTAGGATGACCACCTCTGTAATCTCAAATATCTTCGCGCAATTTATTCTATCTCTTGAAAAAGTGATATCTTGACAAAGTAAATATGTCAGATATTTATTTTACTTAGCCAATATTTATATTTGATTGGCTTTGCCACGTTCCGTATTTACTTTTTAATGAGTTTTGACGTCTCACCGTCTTACGTTATATTTGAAACCAATCTAACTTTTTCGAAATATTCTTCATTGGCATTAAATTACAACGAATAGAATCGGATAAAAAATCAAGGTATAAAATGTAGTTTAAAATGTGTATAAATTACAAAAAAAAGACAGTTTTTATATGTACTTGATCACCTCACAGATGTTCTATCCAAATTTTCAATTCATTTATTTATAATTATTTTCCGCATTTGTCAAAAACTTCTTGAAGTATTTGAAAATATATATTTTCGAGTAATCATTGTACTGTCGGAATATTTTCTCTGAAATATTTTTTCTGAAAATGGATGAAAGAAAATTGATGAGATAAAACTATAATCTTGAATTTTAGAGAAAACTGTTCCCAATTTTCCTGCCGTCATAACTCAATTCAAACCAATTTGTACAATTAGGAAAATCAGTTCAGTGATTTTCAAGTGATGCACTTACCAAAGATGCGCTACAGCATTTAATTTTTAATTTGGTTTCGTAAAACTGAATCTTGTTATATCGAACGGACGACTGAAATATGAAAATATAGGTCTGAAATATGAAATATGAAAATTGATAATCAAAACGACTCGTTTGTATAAAATCCGATATTAATCCCCTATTATAAATTCACACAATACAAAACAAATAACAATTTTGACGGATAACGATGCAATTTATGCAATAACCCTTATTTCATTTTTCTTAAAAAAAAATAGGGTTCCTCTTAAAAATATTAAAACACATGAAATTCTTAACAAAATAAGATTCAATGGACAATTTTACTGGTAAGTGTTTAAATTTGTGAGAAATGTCTTTGCTATCTGTTAGAACCAAAAACAATTTGGGACCATCAAAATATTATTTATTATCTATATTAATAAATAAAAAAAAAAAAACCGATCTAATTGAGAACCTCCTCCTCTTTGATGTCGGTTAAAAATTGAAGTGTCTGTTTGTAATGTACTTTTTTTTATTAAATAGATATGAATGTATATACGACGCCTATACCAAAAATACAATTTCTAAAATTTTTATATGTCTGTTTGTTTCGGGTAATAACCGGTAGATATCTGAAGCTACTCCGGGTAACTTTTAATTTTCAAAAATTATTAGGGTTCCGCGTAAATAAATCAAACTTATAAAAATTGAATAAAACCGATTTAATGCACTGTTTTAAAGGCAAGTGCTATAATTTATGAGAAATAGTGTTACTTTATCTTAGTACTACACTTTTTTAGGAAAATAATTAGTGTTCCCTATAAAAAAATTAAAATGCCGTAAAGAATATATGTATAAATCGCGGGCGCAGCCGCGGGCACACAGCCATAAATCAAATAAAATTCAAATAGAACATTTGCTTTATTTCATAAAGGATGTGGTAACAATAGTTAGAAGTGAAATGATCAAATTTGGTCATGTCTTTGGTCGAATTACCATTGTGGACACGTAACGTGACAATAGCCACAAAACGGAACGTGTCGAAATAGAGAGCAACAGACGTCATCTGAGTTCTGGCGCAGAGGCGTCATGTGTGCAGTCAAATGTAGTCACATATCAGAAGTTCATTATGCATCGAATATTTCATTGTTAACCCAATGAAAATGTGCACTGTTTCTAAATTGGTTAGATTTGTATTTTGTGAATATCTTGTTAATTAAATTATATAAAAATATATGAAATTTGCTACGAACCACAGACTATTTATAAAAATGAACGCGAATTTCGATCACGATTATATTATATGAGTACGCTATACGCTTTTACAACTCACCAGTAAAATAGCAAGCTCCATATTTATGCTTCAACAGACTTATTTACGTGATTACAAATGTATTATCTATGCTAAAAAATAAAATTGAAGTTTCTGTTTGTAATGTCAAAATTATTATTTTTTTATTAAAAGGATACCTATATCAGAAATACATTTTTTTAAATTTTTGTCTGTCTGTTTGTTACGGGTAATATCCGGAACGGCTGGAGGGATTTTGACGGGACTTTTTTTGGTACATAGCTGAAGTTACTCCGGGTAACTTAAGTAACAAGTAAAAAAAATTAAAGCTCATAAAATTGAATAAAATTCGTTTCAGTGCACGGTTTTACAGGCAAGTGCTTGAATTTATGAGAAATATTTTTACTTTATCTCAGTTTCAAAAAAAGTATTAGGATTCCGTATATAAAAATTATAACGCAGTGAAAAATATATGAAAAGCGAGTGCAGCCGCGGAGACAAAGCTAGTTTTTAGTAAATTTATAATTTAACTAATCTTGAAGCATAGTCTGATTAATGTGTGCTAGATTTGCAATTATTAAATAGGTTAATAAAAAATATGGAACTTAATGATGGATATTATCAGAATAATAGAAAGCGTGATAAATAAACAGGTTTAAAAGGCTTACAAGGCTATAATTACATAGAAAGAAACGTAGCCTACGGTTCTGGTTACATTTCGTAAAATCCGCAGACGAAATAACGATTATGACGCTTATAGGCGAGTCGGCGGCTTACCTCCGACCGCTTAACTTTGTAAGTCTGCCACAATTACTTCTAGGATCCCTTAATAAGACGACCGGGTAGAAACATTCTGGATTTTTTAAAGATTTTCCATCGCAATGGACCGGCTCGTTTGTAAATGAACCCAGTTACACGTACGCTACCGATTTAATCCTCTTAATAAATGCAATTGCGCGTGCATTCATGGGATTGTTCTATCAAAAATACTACTATTGTTTCGTTTCAGCTTTATAGTTATTGTTTTACATTTACTTCGAACCGTGTTTGTTTTTTTTTTGTCGTTACTGTAGGGGTTTCAAGTTCGTATTTCAGATTTTATAATCTTAAACGAATAGTAACACCTACAATAAGAAAAGGAAAATTAAGTGACTGTTTTTTTTTTATAAAGTAATTATTTATTGTTAAATTGTCTAAATCATATTCCTTTTGCGAACATGAAAATATTAACTAAAACAACGAGTATTATTAGTATAGATATAGATAAACACATTTATTTTTGTTATGATTAGGCATTTTCTATTATAAATAAATATTAGGCCAAAATGTGTTATCAGACGGCTGCAAACGGGGAATATACGTCCATTGTTCTTCTTAAACACGGTGCTAATACCAGTAGAAGCAAATAACCTGATATTATATCAAGAAGCTTACTGTAGCGGCTCACTGCACCAGTAAATGAAATTGATGCCCACAGAATGACGTCAATAGATTATAATACACAACGTTTATAAATGTTGTTCATTTGAAACATATTATTAACTAAAGTTGTTTGAAACGAAATTGCTGTAAAGGTCTTATTTTTACACTAAATAGCGTGTAAAGATGTTTTGTTGACTAAAATTATTGATACATACCGTACGTACAAAATACTTAGAAATTATTTTGTATTATATTTCGTTGTTTAGTGTGGAAAATCTAAAATAATATGCATAGGAATTTTATAGTGGAGCGGATTCTGTTGAACACATAACGTTGTCACTTCAAATCCGAAATGGTTTATGTTTGAAATATCTTCCAGGGCATTGAATCCGTTGTTACAACGTATTTTCACGATGTAAAAGGGAATAAATGTTTAAGATAATATTGTAATTTCTTTACAACAAATTATCTATTTGCATGTAGTATTATTTGTTTTTCTTAACAGATAACAAATATTTAAAAAAAATATTACATACAATAATATTTTTATCGACTAAACCACGCATAGTGAACAATATCAGAATCGCATTTCTTATTATCAGCTTTAGCGATAAATATTAATACTTAACATATGTATTTGATGCATTAATGAGAACAATCATCCTTCCTTTCGTATCTAAAACTTTTTAAAACTAATATTTAGTAAATAAACGTCTTTTACAGAAAACTACGAAATTATCCAATTCGACAATCACTTACAATGAATAAGAATAAATATAATGAGTTTGTTAAATTTTACACTTTATTAATATGTATATTATTTTTTTATAACAATTATTTTAATAACTAAGAGCTAGAAACATTTTCAGTATAACCCAAATGGTCCCAAGCAAATAGTGCACTTTGAACAAAGTAAGTGTAATGATGCATGATTGTTAGAGAAAATAACGTCAAAGCTTTCATTGTTTTCTCCGAACAGAAAACATGGACACTGGGCATTGCCTGTTTTAATATATGAATATTTCTATAAAAACACAGCTGAAATTTATTTACAAGAAGTACATGTTTCCTTTATGTACTTGCGGACTTTGCTTAAGAACAAAGGACATTGTTTTAAAATGTTATAGTATCCTATTTGAAATCAATGATATAAATTTGCCCTTATCTTCGTCTTCTACTTTTGTTATTGCAACTTAAAGTTTTATTTCAATGTTTCTCGTTTGATCGTTTTAAAATTATATTCTTTTTTTAAAATAATAATGCTCAGATCTAATGTGAAGTCTGACGTGATAGAATTATTGTAGTAAGCTTTGTATTCAGTCAATAAATAGAGTCAAGCGAACTTCATTTATTTATTTGGGAAACAAACAGTACATTACGCTTAAAACTAAATACATCATACATTAAAATTTCATATTCCAACAAAGTTTCCACGTATTACTAAAACATACAAGCCAACGTGTAGTATACAAATATTAATTTGACAATAAAAATGGTTAAAACAAAAAAAGAACTTCATAAATGAACGAAATCATTTAATTCAAATTCAATCATTAAATTTAAATCATTCATTTGCACTTTGGTATGTTTTTTTTCCACGAAGATTCAGGAATCTGGCCAGTCCCAGAACAATTTTTTTTGTAGCATTTACAATGCCGGTTACAGCTATTATTGTAAGAGTATTGTTATTAAAGCATATTTAAATGTCAACATATAACTTTTATAACACAAAACTTTTATAAATTTCTTAAGTTTCCCGCTACCAAAAAGACAGAAGTCGTGTATAAATTAAGCATAAAAAAATTCATAGAAGTTCACAGTTAACATACAGGTTGAAGTATGGTAACTATTATTATTAAGCCCGTAATTGTAAAGCGACAACCACCGACTCGCTTACTGAACAAACTAATCTGAAAGTTACACAAACTATCGGCCCTTTCTTATATTACAAGCGATTCAGAATGCGGCTTATATAAAACATTAGTAAATATAAACTTAGAGAATAACGAATAATTAACTATATCATCGAAAGCTATCTATATCTAAAAAAGCCAAAATAAATGTTAATATTTTTTATTAAATCTAATTGTATTTTTTATTCAACTTATCAGCAAACAAGTCTTTTTTCGTAAAATTAATTCATTGAGATAAATAATATTTTTTCCTATCCATAATTTCCATAAAAACATTACGTCTTTACGAAGTTACTTAGTAATGGTGTTGCGAAAATATATTTGTCTATGTCAAAACTTTTACATACTTAGGGGATTCAAATGGGCAGAGAGAAAAGGAGAAATATTCTCTCACGTATGAAATGTATATTGTATTACAAAGCCGAGTATCTGTTTCCTTTTCTAATATAGGTTTTTTTTGTTAATAAAATTATTAAACGTTGCCACAAAGTAGAAAATCCTTTGCCGTGAGGTCGCGACATTAATTTGAAGCAAGCAATAAAGGGGCAGCATGATGTCTTCACCACGCAGACGACGCCGGGCGCTACGGCCCGCTCAGTGACGTGGTCTTAAACGCCGCTCTATAAATTTCTCTATAAAATCTCTACCTTATATCAAATCACGGCAAAATAAACCTTACAAAAATCGTCTAAAATACACAACCGAACGCAAACTCTAAAGAGAGATGTACACTTTTGTAAATGACTCTAAACGAGGAAATAATTTACTTTGATATTATTACCCTCTATCCTTTGGTTACTCGAAAAGATAGCTTAAACCTTAGAGTTTAGGTCTTTATTTGAGTGATGAAAGCTGAGCAAATACAATTTTTGGCAATTGATTTTAGCAAGGAGATTAACGCCGTGACTTGAGCTTGCCGCCTCGCCTCGCGTTGTTAAATGTAAGCTAACCTTATTAAATTAAATTTAGCGGCATTATAACAATCTCGACTTACTCCCAATGCGATGATAGCTTTCGTTTATTTATTCTCCGGTTTAATTATCTTATTTTTCTATCAATAACTTTTTACATTATTATTAAACGATTGCATGTAGCTGAGATACAAATGTTGAAATGGATGTATGGTGTCACAATAATGGATATATTAGAGGGAGTTTGAAAGTTGCGCCAGTGGTAGAAAAGTTGAAATGTTCTCGTTTGTCGTGGTATGGACATGTTATGAGAAGATAGGAAGCGCATGTAGCTAGTATAATAATGAGTATGAATGTGGAAGGATGGAAAAGTAGAGTGAGGCCAAATAAAGTGTGGATGGAGTATATAAGAAATGATATGAAAGAAAAAGGAGTAAACGAAGAAACTACGGCTGGTAGGGACGTATGGAAGAAGAAAACATACTGCAGCGACCCCAAGTGAGTTGAGATTAAAGCATGAGAATAATGATGATGTTTAACCGTTCGAGTAAGAATTGTCATAATATTAACTTAAAAAGTTCCTTGAAAGTTGGATTAAACTTCCACAGGTATAATTTATATAGTCAGCGCCTAAAAATAATAATATGCCTTTAGTGTAAGTCGTACTTAAAGAAAGGGAAGTGTTGACTTAGAAGACCGTAGGACGTTCATACATTAACGGCTTAAAATAAGGTTACTCTTGAAATTTGTTAAGAAAAGGAAACATTACTCACGTTAAAACATTGTCAGAGGATTTCAGTCTAAATATACATTAGTAATGTTATTTTGATTTTAACATAATAACAATATTAATCAACAAACAAAGATACGCATAAATATGACATTTATTTTGAGTTTCGAATAATTATGCGTTACATGAATTGAACGTTTTGATTAAGAAAACAACGACTAGAGATACCTTGAAGGTACAGTAGTCATTCATACTTGATTAGATTCAATCTTATACGTGATTTGTAAACACATGAAGAAAAAGTCATCATAAACATTTAGTTAGAGGCTACTTATTTTAGGATATGGGAATTCATAAACTACAGACAAACCACATTTTAGTTCTAATTGTAAAAGAAACAAGTGACGTAACAAATTTCTTGAGTAAACAAATATATCGTCGATTGTTAAATTGATTCCCATTTCAACTGTTATTATAATTTGTGGAAAAATGAATAATGTTATTTTTTAATCGAATGCACTAGTCTCGTACGTATAGCATGCTGGTTGTTACATAAAAGTTGCTTGCTACTGATATAGTCTGATTGCCTGCGGGATTCTATACGATACGAATTTCTCTCGTAGACCTGTAATAGCCCATCGCTGAGCTTATTACCCGACGCCATCTATTGATATCGGCTTTACAGAGAAATCTGCAATCGGTAATAGTCCACGTTACAGTTAATACTATCTTACATTTTATTTTATTTTTAAGATACTATATTTTCGAATCCGTTATTGTTAAAAGCGAAATAATGATTATCTACACTGATAAATAAAAGTGTCTGTAATGTGAAATTATTTTTTTTTAGTAAATAGATATGAATGTATATATGATACCTATATCAAAAAAACAATTTTTAAAATTATTGTCTTTCTGTCTGTTTGATCCCGGTAATCTCCGGATCGGCTGTAGGGATGTTGACGGGACTTTTTTGGTAGATAGCTGAAATTACTTCGCGTAATTTAGGGTACTTTTAATTTTCGAAAATAATTAGGGTTCCGCGTAAATAAATTAAAACTCATAAAAAATGGAATAAAATCTATATATATCTATATCTTAGTTTAAATATTGTTGAGATGGTTAGTATTGTAACAGTACAAAAATAGCAGAGGTTAGCAATCCGAATTATAATTTAGAGTAGCATCATATTTCGTACAAATAAATATACGATTCATTGTCTTTTCTGATTCGTTTTACTTAGCATCCTTATAGTAAAATCACATCTAGCAGTTATTATTTTAAAATTTTTAAACATTTAGATATAGATATATATAGATTTTATTCCATTTTTTATGAGTTTTAATTTATTTACGCGGAATCCTAATTATTTACGAAAATTAAAAGTACCCTAAGTTACCCGGAGTAACTTCAGCTATCTACCAAAAGAAGTCCCGTCAAAATTCGTCCAGCCCTTTTAGAGATTACCCGAAACAAACAGAAACACAGACAAAAAAAATTGTATTTTTGGTATAGGTATCGTATATACATTCATATCTATTTAGTATAAAAAAGGAATTTTGACATTACAAACAGACACTGCAATTTTATTTATTAGTATAGATTATTAATATTTACTAATCAAGATTGTAGGCCTAAGCATGGATAACCGATAAAATAGATTTCCTTGTGTGGGCTCGCTAAAATAATCACAACTCACCTGACTCTTGAACTAGCGATATAAAAAGGGAAAATACTCAAAATTATATATATAATAATCGATACAAATAATATAAGTTAATAAAATGAATCTTCTTAAAGATAATTCTTGAAAAATATTAATAATTTCTTAATTAAAATGAATACTTGGCATACCTCCGACAAACTTTTTTAAAATTGGAAATTGTACAAAAGTTTTTCTTTAAAATATTTTCCTCTGTATTAACATAATATAGTCGTGATTTAAAATTAGTCAGTTGCTTAACAATCGATAGCATAGGATAGCATCATGGTGTAAACTTTATCCATGTTATTACTCGAACTAAGTTACTAACTGAGGAAGCAACTGAACAGACAGAACTGACAGACACTTCAGTACAAATAACTAGCAGAGCTACAAATTAAAGGAGAGGTTACAATTCAATTTAAGCAGTCTGTTGAAGTCACCAAGCCAACGACAGTCAACCTAGAATCTACATATCTATAAATTCAGAATGCAGACTAACCGGATACAATTACAGGCAGCAATCCACCGGCCATAGGAATACATAGAAATATAAGCTCTTATCCGTAATGGAAAAGCTCTCTCATTATTGCGCGTGGACGGGGACAATGCGGCCAGCCTGCCTCAGGCCAACAACAAGCCACGCTTTGAATATTGACTTGCAATCAAGATAAAACTCTTATCTCGTTTTCAGCATCGTAAATAAAATTTCTACCCATTTTTAATGCCATTATAATTGTTCTGTAACAATTGATATATAATTATATGTGTAACCAATGTCAAAATTATTACTTAATTCATTAACACCTTAGAATTTATCAAAAGTAAAGAAAAAATAATCTAATCTAATAACATCTCCATATCATTTAAAAAGTATCATCACCTTAAACAGAAGTGTACATTTTTAGTTTTATTTTTCATCTCCGAATAAGAAGAAATTATGACAGAATGCGCAGTCTTTGTTGAAGAAGAAAGAGTGGAACACGTGAAAGAGTTTCTATTCTTAGAGTCAAAGGTTGTAAGACATGGAAACTGTGACTGTGATTTTGAGTAAAGAGTTGCTTTAGGGAAATTTGAATGAGACCCAATGTAACTTGATAGTTTGGCAGAAGATCCATAAAAATTTATCAATCTTACTGTAGAGATGAGATTTCTAAGACGCTAGCTGGAGTGAATGTGATGTAAGAAATAGTGCGATATGAACATTAGGTTGACATGAGAGCAAGTCGGGGTTTTTATATATGTATATATTGAAAATTATGTTTGACTAGCTGAACGCCCGCGGCTGCGCCTGCGTTTCATATGTTCTTCACTGCGTTTTAATTTTTTTAAACGGAACCCTAATTATTTTCGAAAACTAAAAGTACCCTAAGTTATGGAGTAACTTCAGCTATCTACCAAAAAAAGTCCCGTCAAAATCCGTCCAGCCGTTGCGGAGATTACCCGGAACAAAGAAACAGACAAAAATTTTAAAAATTCCATATTTGGTATTTTTATCGTATTCAGTATTCAATAAAAAAAAAATGACGTTACAAACAGACACTCCAATTTTATTTATTAGTATAGATTGAAATCTATCTACATACAATTTATATAATCTATCTTTCATAGACATAAAATATGGTACTGCCAGAGATAAATCGTACTTATTCTGTTAAGCTTATTCTGATAAATAATAACAAAGGGTAATGACGTAATTTTATTCCAACACGTTTCGCTATTCCGCTTTTATAGCATGGCTCGTCATGTGAAAACCAATAGACAACTAGAGTGGTTAATGCGTCTGCTGTGTAATATCAATAAAGCGAGACGAGGCCAAGCGAAACGGTTAAGGGGCTTGGGGGGAGGGGGGGGTGATCACCTGTTTTCCTCAGCGAAGTGTCGCTTGTGTGTCGACTTTCCTCCGATACTTAAAATATGGCATGTCATCCGCTCGGATCCTGTTACTCGTTTGTACAACGGGATTTGTGACTTGACGTTCTTAACCGAGTATCATTTCTACAATACGAAACCTTTTTTAGGACCATTTTTAGAATATTTTATAGCTTAATATCCGTTATCAAAAGGTAATATTCATTGACTAATGAAATAATTTTGATGTACATTTATTAATTTTTCATTATTGAAATCGTTTTTTTTTACCACAATTTCACCTGATGTTAAGTGACGATGTAGTCCAGGATGGTAAACACACTAATTCTAGAGCTACTGGTTCTCAAGTCATGCTGCCGGAACACACCTATCGGTATTTGGCGACAAATTTTCAATCTTAAGCGTGGTAGCTACCCAGGCGGGCATTATTAGATTTTTCGCTATGCTATGGTTTCCTCACGATGTTTGCCTTGCTCAAGCTGATTTTAGAGTGGGATAGGTGGGCTAGAACCCGCGTCCATTGACGCGGAATCCGGCCGGACTATCCATTACGCCATGATCACTTCAAATATTAATACTTTTAATATTACAATTAAAAATTTATCATAGGAAACTAAATCGGCTTAGTCCTAAGTGATCACGCGTTCCTTGATTATTGCTTACTTGCAATATCCAAATCAATATAATAAAACCATAAACTATCTTGAGAACCAGTGTATTAAAAATTAGGTCAAACGTTAACTTATCTATACTCTATACTAATAAATAAAATTGAAGTGTCTGTTCATAATTTTTTTTTTACTAAATAGATATGAATGTATATATACGATATCTATACCAAAAATACGATTTAAAAAGAAATTGTCTGTCTGTCTGTTCGTAATGGGTAATCTCCGGAACGGCTAGAACGATTTTGACGGCACTTTGTTTAGTAGATACCTGAAGTTACTCCAGGTAACTTAGGATACTTTTAATTTTAGAAAAAAATTAGGGTACTGCGTTAAAAAAAAAATTAAACTCATAAAAATTTGAGTAAAATCCGATTAAATCCGATAATTTATGAGAAATCCTTTTAATTTATCTTAGTACTCAAATTTTTTAAAGGAAATTATTAGGGTTTCGTTTAAAAAAATGCAGTGAAGAATATATTAAATGCGGGCTGATATCTAGTAACCTATTAAAAAATATATATAAATGGCAAATTTATAAACACCATAAAATGCGCATGTATTTGCTCACTTTTACGTTGAGTACGTGGAACTTGGTGCATTTGTTAAACAGATGACAGTTTACTTGAATATTTGTATATTTTGGATAGATAATTAACATTTCTATATATATACTAGGATTTAAGTGAGTATATAGTTATTTCATATGCTTGTTGAAACGAAGATAGGTAAGGAACTTTATAGACCACAAGATGTATTGTCTAATGGAGCTTGTTTTCACTGCGATAACTTTAAAACTAGTAAAATAATTATACATCTTTATTTTTGTGCCAATTGTGTCTAAAATTTTCAAGATACGTCATTACGAACGTAAAATACTGTATTTTTACCAATAACAAAATAATTAAACCACTACAAATACAAAGTCAATTATTATTAATCGATCTATTAAATTATCTTACCAATAATTTAACATAACTGAAACAATAGATCTTTTACTAAAAAAAACCGTAAGGGAACGTTTTTTGGCATGTCAATATCACGATACTTCCATGTCTGACACTGTATTTGCTTTCAACATAACTTTTCTTTGGCTCTATTTTCGCTTTGTTCGCGCGCTTGTCGTGTTTGCCCATTTAAATATATACTGGAGATTTATCCCCCTATAAAGAGGGTGATAAAAGTCTGCAATATCAACACACTATGTCAAAGAATCTCAGGAGTTTTTACACAGACTAAAACCGTTTACGAGAATAAAATATTGTAAAGTTGAAATTACATTTTAAAGAACAAAAGTCCTTTTAAATTGAATGTTTTTATTTTTGGTATAATTATGACAAATACAGAAATAACCATCACGATAATCAAACAAAAGTGAATCCTGTGCGATGATGGAACACATGATTTCTGTGTTCAATAGACAAATTTACTATGTTTTGACCACGAGGTTTGTTACAATTTTAAGATATTAATTTAAATTAATCAAGCGGTGTTTGGTGAAAACACTTATTTGTTAATTTTTAATTTCGTTATGAGCGAACACTTGAGGGTACGTCGGTATCTTGTGGCGTACCGCTCTTGCATTCGAGTTGAGTACGTACGTAGGTTGACGTGTATTTGTATAAAGATGGTGCAATATAATTTGATTGATTGTTGTTTTTGTTTAATTGTAAATTGAAACCTTAGAAAATTGTGCGTTTATACTAGTGTGGTGCATAATTGTTTGCACCAAGACTGAACTTGAATATAAGCTTTCATAACGGACTGTACGGAGGCTGATTGTACCGAGCTGCGATCTTTAGATTTCAGGTGGTATCACAGTAACACATTTCTTACATCTCCCAAACATAACATACACACCCTACTTCCACATGTCTCCAGTGTATTCATGTACAGGTAAGTAAAATTATTTTAGTACTGTGGAAACGCATGCCGGGTACTGTGTTATATGGATGCACCGTTCTGCCGTCCGATGACAGATATTAATTATAACGGGTCTTGCACACATTCTTTGATGGTGGCGCGTGTGCGTTCGGTAATGTTACAAGCGGGCTATGTGACAATTATATAAAACAAAATTCTTATCCTTATAGCTTGCCTGATATAAAATATACAAACAATATTCTGTTGTCTCCAACGTTCTTAAAATATTTATTAGATAGTATTGAGGCCTATATTTTGTTGCAACCGTTTCCTTTAATTTTATCAATGTCTTTCATCATTAAAGTAAAGTTTACGAAATGTTATTCATCCTCGCCATTTTCGCTGATAATCATCGCCGCGTCTGCATGATTCTCAAACTCATAACGGAAACGCTACGCGTTTGGACTATGTACTGAAAAAGTTGCAAATACTCTGCATCTTATACTTAACGCGCCTAAAATTAAAGTTAGTGTTAATTCACATATATTTGACATTGCCGACCACCACCATAGAATGCAAGAATTGGTGCGTTTCCGTAGATCCTTCGGCACTTAGAATCGCAACTATCCCACTCTCGTATATACAATTTTGCTAATATATCATTGTATCGGTTATTTTTTTAATTTTATTTATGTATAAGAACTTCACAACACATTTACAATAGTTATAATAAACATATAAAATATAATTTTAATGTGCCAATTAAGAAGTAAGACATTTAATAAACAATATACATTACGCGTGTATGGACCATAATTAAATAGACCACAGAAAAGTCGGGATAGAAAAAAGACAACGCGTGCAACCAGGTTTCAATAATTTTTTCTAAATATGGAACGCGACAACTTAAAAACGTACATAGACAATAGTAATCAAAATATTCAATTACAACAGACAATTGAAACATATTCTAAGATATTACCTTCGAAAAAAAAAAAATAAAGAATCGTTTAAACAAATATTTATCATAGTTAAAACATATATGTATAAATCAACCGGAATAATTGTTCTAGATACTGTGATATTGTGAACTGAAATTGTAAAGCAACATTACCTGTCATATATAGTGACAAGAACACACGCGTCAGTGACGGCAAGAGACCTACCACATTGAGGCCGCCTTTGTACTCCATTTCCCTATATAGCACATGCAAATCTGTTCGCTATTAACCAGCTATATAAATAGCTACATAAATGATCTATACCATTTGTGGTTCTTCTATGTCTATTAACATATAATGGTTCATTTATTTACATAAAAATCTCTTCATAGTGTTCTGTTGAAGCTTAGCCAAATAATGATCGTCTGTCGTTGTCCAACTAAAGTAAGCTAGTGTGAAAGCGACTAGGTACTCTTGGTTTTATACACTTTAAAGTCGTATGGTTTTACCACAATCTCAACCGATATTAAGTGAAGATGTGGTCCACGAAGGTAAACACTCTTAGCTTAGAATTATTGGGTTTCAAGTGACGCTGCCGGAGCACACCTATAGGTTCTTGGCGGCAGAATTTTAAACTTAACATAACATAAGCTCACGCCTATTATCCCGGAAGGGTTAGGCACAGGTGAAATAGCGAACTACACCACCCACATTTCGCAGAGCTTACTTCCGTCCCAGATGTGATAGGGGGCGAGCCTGTCGCCATATCGGGCACAAATTCCAAACTCCGGGATGATACTGAGTAAAAAAACCCAATACCACTTGACCCGACCCGGGGATCGAACCCGAGACCTCAGAACGGCAGTCACAACGTAATACAACTGCACAACAGAGGCAGTTGAAGAACTTGAAGATGGTAATTACCCAAGCGGGTATTATTAGAAAGAGATCGTTCAAACGTTACGTAAGCTTCCATGAGGGGTGGAAAGGATTTAACTTTTTTTTTTATCATTGTTTCATATATATATATATATATATATATATATATATAGTTAGCCTGAAACTGAAGGATTTAAATAGAATTATTACACGTAAATTGTAATTGACTGTATCTTAGCCAAAATCTTTGGAACCCTTGCGCATGTCACCCACTTTCCATGTCGTCTTTAAGCACTCGCCACAGGTGAAGTTTTAAAGGTTAAACCAACAGCATGCTTAGTTCAATAAATTAAAAATGAAGTATCCTCCGCGTAACGCTCTTCGTAATTTTTGTGTAATAACCGCGCGCATATGACGTTTGCCTAGATATCTCCAGGTGCTCTTCGACATCTCTAATTGATTTTGATTTTGATTTTAATGAAACGATGCCATGCACATCGAATAACTCAATAGCAATAATATGTTATACATAAACTCATTTCTTTTTAGAACTTTATGGTAAAAATTTCCGATTCTTACCAAATACCTAATACTAATAGGTATATCGAATTCTTTTATTTACGAATTACGTCACATAAATCACTTAAATAAAAATATGGTATACACCTATTCGATTATTTCTAAAATCTAATTAACATTTAGCAAGGATTGGATTATGAAGTTAAGAAGTATCGCTCCCCCTCTTATAAGAATGAGAAACGTGTTCGATTCAAGTATGTGAGTTTTAAGGTTAAAAACTTAATAATTTAAATTTATTTGTTTTCTTGTATTAATGTATAGTTGCCATATTAGTGAAACGTCAATAATATACACTTTTAATATCGATATAATGTTAGTTCGTATTTTAACTCTATTATATGAAACTTACATTTGAACCAATAAATATACGAACACATTAATTATTGTAAACTTTCACGTTCATTACATTTTTTATATAATAAAGATCTACAATTTCAAAGAAAATTACATTAAACTGATTCCTTCATAATTAATACCTAAATGCAAATGCTTAAATAATAAATAACTCGGCAATATCCAATTTAGGTTTAATTTTCAAACCATAAATTCGGTTTAGTTCCCCGGAGCGAAGCGGCGCGGCGTTGGATTGAGTCGCGGGCTCTCCGTAAAATTGCAGTGAACATTTTTATCCCTTTGTATTGTACTTGAACATTTTAAGAGAGAATCTTTTTAGTTTAAGCAATTTTCTGTCTCTATCTGCTTTGTGTACCGACATACCAGCTGATGTGTTAAGTATACAAGTACTATATTCGTATGATTTTAAAATTCAATATTTATTTTTTTTAAGTGAAAACATCTTTGCAATTTGAAAGTTGATGAAACGAAAGTACGTTTCTGATAGAGATCGGATATGTTTAACAACTTTTTGAGAGCGTCGTTAAGCCCGGTGGACTAATCCACGTGTCTCATAGACGGTACGACTGAAAGGATCCCAGGATGGGTAACACGTTTTTTTATAAGGTTTCATTTCTACCACGCGTGAATTGCACACATTTTATTTTTTTAATCTCAATGTTATTTCACAACACTTTTATATTTAATACAACTGTTATATAACTTTATTCAGTCCATAAATATTACAAAAACAAAATTATAATAATATAGGTTTTTTTATTTATACTTCAACTGGGGAGGACCATTTGGCAAATAAAGTAATTTCGTAATACATATCTATATAGAGATATATAATAATTAAGTCGAAGTAGTCTAGGAAAATGTGCTAAAACGTTTGCGCCTCGCGGCAAATTAAGTTTACGAACACAATTTTTCCGCACAAAATGAATTTACTTACATCTCCGCTCTTCTGCGCCTCCTTATAACCTGTATTTTCTATGTTTACTTTTTCAAACTAAATATTCGCGTTCTAGTTTTAGTACCTGATACTGTTAATTTTTTTAATATTTGTGAAAATCTTTATTATTGTTTATTTATCTGTTCAAAGGGTTTGAAAATTAATCGGAGCTACTGCTATATAAAAATTATGCATTGTGTAATTTGACTAAGGTGCGGGAATCTGCTGGTTGCAGGTGGCGCAACATCTTTGGGGGAGACCTATGTTCAGCAGTGTATGCCTTTCGGTTGAATGGATAGATGGATGAAACGATAAAGCAATAACACATTAATATTAACCATATTTAAAGTAACTTTAGTTTTATTTATATAGAAGTATTTAAAAAGTCAAAAGTACAATATTAATTTTAAAAACCAGGAAATACGTATGTATATACCTAAATAAAGTGTTTAATATAAACATTGAATCAATTTATGTTATAAAGAAAATGTCGAACAACATAAATCAATATTTATTATCTTTTAAGACATATTAGGAACACCGATCACATTACATTATCTAAAGTAAAAATCTGCACACAAATTTTACCCTCCAAATATCGAAGCAAATTTAATCTTCAACTTCACTATGCTTACGTGGTACTAATTAAATAAATCTTAAGTTCAAATTATCACCATTCATCAATTGAGTATTCCGAAGTGTTTATATAATATTTATATGAAAAAAATTACACCGGCACACAAAAAGAAAAGTTGTTTATGCATTTGACCAGACCCAACTACGGACATATATTTCGACCAGCTGAATCCGAATTGGAGGTGCGTTTGGCCCAGTCACATCCTTGATTTAAATAAAATGCTGAAAGTTAAAGTAAAAATCGAGCATTTCTCGTATTTATTAACTTAGTATAGTTTAAAAAAAATAAATAAACAGTATTTTTTTATATTACATCTCATATCAGTTAAAATTAACAAATATGAGAATTGGATTGAATTTAAAAACCATAACTAGATTTCACATATTTCATTGTTCATTAGTTACATACATTTTTAATCATTACAGTTAATAAAGACACTAGTCCTTATAATGTTAAAGTTGAGAGTGATTTTAACATCCAACAACATACTGTAACTTTTCTTACTATGGTAAAACAAGATTTGAATATTTATTTCGTTCAAAGGTACACAGTTCTTATATCAAGTCTCTTGTTGTCACGTGTAGGAATATTCCCTTAAAGAAAGCTAAATCAGGTTTGAAAACCGCTGATGAAAAATATAATCCGAACCGCAAAAAGGTTTCTCATATGAAGTCTTCTAAATCTCATTCTATTGCTGCTGTGAAATATGAAATGTAGGATTTGTAAAATATACATTTTTACAGTTATGGTCTTTATTTTTCTTACCTTAACATTTTACAAACCAGATGTAACAATAATATTTAATACTTTAGGCTAACGTGAAATTTCAATAAAAAAATACAAAATTAACTTTGAATTCTCAGGTTTATATTTTTGCTTTTACCTAATAAAACAATGTAATATATAAAATGGTATTTTTTTTAACTTTCAGACTTCAGCTTCATTTAGAATTGTAACTAATATATTGAATAACTAATGACGAATACAAACGAACTATCTGTATGTAAATAGGCATTTTTTTCTTTAATTGATGGGGTTTAGTGTTATAAGTAAAAAAAAAATAGGCAGCCATGGGGACAGCCGACAGAAGTGAAAACTCGAAACTTTGGAAAAGATGTTTTTTAATATATAAATTATAGTGAGAAGAATTAAAATTTTGTTAAATAAAATTATTAACCTAACCTAACATTTAAAATATAACATTTGTTTGGTTTTCACTGTTTCATCTGTTGGCGTTCCGAAAAATAATTATGTACATGTAGTTTGTTCATAATCAAAACATACGACAGACTGCGTATAAATTTTATTATTTACCTCGGAGTGCGAGCACTTAAACGCCATCTTATACTTGACATTGACGAATCTATAAGTTTTTCCCTGCCGGGAATCGCCTAACACCGCTAAAAAAAATTAACTTCAAAAATTTGAAACTAATTTTGTTTCTGTTATAATGTTTATGATCGAATTTAGAAGAACGTCAAGCGAACAATAGATAATTAAAAAAAAGAACATTTTATTATAAATGCTAATGATTTTGTAATAATAATAACAATAATAGATCTTAAAAATGTCCGCAGACTGTTATCGGTGAGTGAACGTGTCGAGGAAATCAAGTCGTTATAACACACATGAGTTAACAAACTAGAGCTGCAGTCACGTCGTGACATTTAAATATGAATATGTCATTCCCGTTGCTTCTCATACGAACCGGTTAATAATCTCCGATTTTTCCGCACATCTGCGCCCGCTGTCGGTGCATAAATCTGCGATGTAGCTCCTACGACTTTTGCCTTCAACAGATAGCAATTAAGAACTAACGGAATGCCAATGTACATGTTTATATCGAGTAGAATAATCACGCTCCATCAACTATTTCAACCGCTTATAACACAATTTTAATTATATCGTGTCAATAAAAGGTAAGTGAATAAATGGTAAAAAATTATTAAGTCATTATATTGGTTAGTGTAGTGTAATTATTGATTTAATTGTATCTTTCTTTAAATTTGAATCTCCAGCAAACTTCGTTTGTACGAAACACAAGGAAATATTAACAGTGGATTGGTAATGTATTCCTAACATTGTCGATCGCTGCCATACATATTGTGAAAGATTCGTTTACACGCTAATTTAAACGCGTACGTTTTGATATAATCCAATGTATAGGACAACATGATGACAACGCCTATCGACAAAAATTAATTACGATAATTTCTCCGAGTTAATATAAAAATACACATTTCTTACGTACTTATTATAGGTATGCCCGAAGCTCCGCTCGCGTTTCATATATTATTCATGTGTAAATAATCATTGGAAATTGAGGTTTTGGTGTTACTATTCATTGAATCGAATACGCTAGGTTACGATAAGTATCTTCATCTATCTATCATAAAAAGTCCCGTCAAAATCGGTCCAGCCGTCCCAGAGATTAGGCGGAACAAACAACAAAACAGGCGGACAGACAAAATAAAAAAAAAGAAGTGTTTATGGTATAGATTCATAGGTATTTAGTAAAAAGTTGTTATTTTACTATAACACAAATAGATACTTAGAATTTATTTATTACTAAAGATATAGAGTGTATTTTTATACATTTTTAATTAAACTAGATCATTATACAAATATTGTAAAATTAATATTATAAGTATTTAAATCTAACAATTAAAATTTAAATAAACACTTTAGTAGGTAGTTAGAACTGGTGACAAAAGTAAAATAAAATAAGACGCTGATAACATGAAATAAGTGATTCTATCCAGAGGAAGCAAGGCGATAACCTACTTACTGATCCGGCGTATTCTATTTGCCTGTAATAATCGCGATGACAATCTCATATTACATAAAAGATTTGCCCTCTTTTCGATCGAAATGCGATTTTCTCCCTTTAGAGTTATTGCTGGGTCGTCTCAAATTTTTGCGCTATTGAAAATGGAGACCTGCTCCATTATATATTTTTGAATGTACATGAGTGAATAAAGAACATTAGCACGACGCAGATTTTATTGGCAAATAATATGAAAATACCGAATTTACAGTCTATTATGGAGACAGTCTAGAAGAATTCAATAATAAAGGTATAAATCAATGTTAAATACGTGTTTATTATTATTTTTTTTTAATGAGATTATAAGTACCTTTTTTACGTCTCACTTCTGTAAAAATTTGTTTAAGGAAACATAACACCGTCTATTACCGTTTTTTGTTACGGGTACCTTTAATTGACGATTTTCCATTTAATATGATCCGAACATTTATAGAGACAATTCGAATGAGTGTTTTCTGATTTATCCCCGATGTTGTTTCTTGTTTTCTATTTGTAAATTCTATATAATTACCCGTTACATTAAATCATTATAGAATATTTAATTCAGGGTGAAATAATTATACTGGTATTTGTTTATTTATGATTAAAAGTTTATTATTGTATAACATTAAGGCAAATACTAGCAAATAAAAATAATTGTTCAATTTTCACGTCACTAAATGTTACATCTTTATATCTTTCTAAAGTATGAGCCTTTTGTTAAACAAACCCTTGTCACATGTGTGCTAACGTATGTGCACTAGTACTTCCCTAACACTATACAAACACAACTGAGCTGATAAATTCAGAGCATTATAAAAGCGATGTCGCATCGTGCGTGCAATGTAACCTACAAGTGTAGTTAACAATTCGGCAAGATAACGTTAAAGTGAGCGAATTCGGCATTTGACGCTTTTGCAGTATTAGTCCCGGGAATAAGTTTGTTCATTACGAAAGGGAACAATGCTTGTAGGCTCGACAGCAACGAAGGAAACGTGCGCCGACGCCGCGACAATAGGCCCGCCCGCCTTATCACGCCGGAACGCGTCGGCCCGCCGCCGAGTCGCGGCGCGCTCCACTGACACCCCCGCCTCCTAACCCCCGTCCCTCCCCTACCCTCCATCACGCGAGAGATGCCTCGCACCCACTACAGCTACTTGACGTATGAGCACTGAATAAATGGGAAAACTTTTAGCTACCTTTATGGGAGAACGAACAATTGGTCATCTGTTGCGCGTGGGAATGCTTAAACGTCCGTTAATCTTGTACGACTGATGAAAAAAAAAAAAACGCTTTATTAAACATTATGTGTTATCTTCCTATTGCAATATTAGGCAAATATTACACAATTGCGTCCAAATGTCGTCTCAAAAAAAACAATCATAGAATGTATTTTTGTAAAACTGGGTTTTTCTGACCCCTTTAAATTTACTGCCGGAAATATTTCATAGTGGAAGTATTGAGTTTGTTATATGACATATATACATTTTTCTAATTTAAAAAAACTTTTATAATTAAAAACAAAACCGACTTCAAAACAATTAATTATAAAAATGTACTACCTAAATGAATCTACTTCATATTTAAAACTACTAAACAAAACTACGATGGTACATGGTACCTTAACTGGCCACGCGTGCTTCGGCAAATACCTCTATAAAAATGCCAGAAGTGAAAGGACACCGAGGGAGGTGTGTGCTAGTCACCTTTTGCGGCTGAGTGCCTACAGAACTCGCCCCCAAGTCACGGTGAAGCTGTAAAGGCCCTTCCGGTCAACAGCGTTAGCTAGATTCGAAAAAAAAAAAAAAAAAAAAAGGACACCGAGGTGCCACGAGTGCGGAGCTATGGAGAATGGATGTAGCAGCGATGGGCCATAAGGGGGGTAGCGGGGAACGACCTTTCGTTAGAAAAAGTGGTGGAGGGGATGCTTGCGGATGAAGCAGGATGGGAGGCAGTGGTTACCTTCTGCGAGGAGGTGATGCAGGCCAAAGAAGATGCGGAACGAAAGCGCGAGCGGAATCCGGAAACGGATCCGCTGAGGAGGCGCCGACAGCGACGAAGGCGACTGCGGAGGTACCCCTTCATCTTGCATTAGTGGGTGACGAAGGAAGGCCTTCGTCGATATAGCCACTGAGACAACGCGGTTGAATACAACAGCCATCCCGTATTGCCCCACACAAGGTGGCAGGAGCATCCGGGGGGTTTAGTGGGTATTACCAGCACTTCTGGTCGGGCGAGTCCCACACTAATGCTGGTGTGCGACAGCTTCTCACACTTGCGCGTGTGAGAGGTTTTTAACACATCGCCCCCTTCCAACCTCCTCGGGATCTCCCTGGTGAGGTCGGTCGGGAAGTACGTAACGCATTCCCCTCGAAAAAAAATGGTACAAGGTACATCTACAATGGTACATCCCACAAATATAATAAAATAAGAATATCAATGTTTACTATAATTATTATATACATTTATTTTTCTAGCCATAAAAGAATTTAATGGTTTATTACAATTAAAATCAACTAAATTTGCAGAAAGCAGCGCCGCACCGTCACTAGTAACGGATACAAGAGGTAGTCGTCAAGTCGTTTGTTTACCAAGCGAGGACACTGCATAATTAATGAATTGCCCATCCATTCCCTAATTTAATTATTAGGGTAAGTGAACATTTTTTGAACTAATTATTATTATTTTACTTACTTCAGTTTTTAAACATGTTAAATTTAAAATTCAACTCAAACATTTAAAATTTGCATTTTGAAGCGTATTGGAAAATAACCTTTAAGTAATAAATTAACAAATTAAACTTTTAGAGATACTTTCAAGAAATTGAAAAAAAAGACAAGACTAGAGAAGATTTTAGGAGCAGCAATGAAGAATCCGCACATAATTCGGGTTTCGAGATGATGGAACCGTAATTAAATAAACTGGTTCGTTGTCGACGAAACCTGCAAAATGTGCGGTGAACTACAACACTGCAGAAGCAATGAAAAAAAACTAGAAACAACTTTCCAGGAAAAATTAAATCGACGTCTGCAATACAACTGTTTTTGTTTTAATTACAAT
Source organism: Samia ricini (assembly GCA_014132275.2). NCBI lineage: Eukaryota > Metazoa > Arthropoda > Insecta > Lepidoptera > Saturniidae > Samia > Samia ricini. Next base: position 22,240,545 of record AP028159.1, on the reverse strand, counting down.
ATAAATATTTTTGTTTTCTTTACTTCTATCGACACTCAATTTACCTTTAAAATGACATGGCTTTTTCGATAAAATCTTCATTGTCTTTTATAAGTTTAATTAATTGAATGAAACCAATAAAAATTGAGTCTATACTCTATATAGTCACTTGTATTGATACAAAATTGAAAATAGGATTGAATGTAATTATTTCATACTCGCAGTGACGAATAAGATACAGTCTTCATTTTATTATTTCATATTATATTTATAAACCAGAACATACCTTATATATGTATTCATATCGACTATTTAAACTTTTACAATTCTTATACTAATTATATAATAATTTTTGTCAGTCTTTATAATAAACATTCTAAGTAGAAAACATTACAAGTAGAAAACAAAAGAAGTAACAAAAAATGTAAAAGAGTGTAATGAAAGGAAATAAATAACGTTGAATGACAAAACTGTGTATTATTTTATGAAATATCGGAATATCCATTAGTTTCATCAATATTCAGTAGTTTACAAAGATATTACTAACATGTTTCGCGATTTACGCATTTCGTTATACTTTTTTCAATGATAATGTTTTATTTTCAGTGTCTCACTTGTTATGACAGTTTATCAGTGTTGATAAAATGAGAAATTCAAATGCCTTTTCATTTTAAAGGCACTTGAATTCATACGTCATAATATAAAACTTCTTGGTCGGTTATTTGTGGGCTATGCACACAATATTATGCCAGTATCTTAGAAATAGTATATTCCTATAATCTGATATCAACGCTCTAGCAAAACAGTAGCCAGGGTTTTTTGTGGCAACTCTAGAATTAATACTCCGTTTTATTATTTACAATAGACTTCACTTGTTCACAGTAACCGACATAATATCACGTAAAATACTGCCGAAGTTAAAATCTAATAACGCAACTTAATTAATAGACAGTAAAAACTGCTACATTACAGATTGAAATTCCGCCAAAAATTCAAATCAAAAATTATTTATTTAATTTAGGCCCTAATACGGCGCTTATGATCGACAAAACACTACCACCGGTTTGAAAAAAGACAATCGAGAAGAGTCGGCAAGAAACTCGATTTGTTTCCCTTTTTTTATAAAGTCAAAATATAAATATGCATATTATCTATACTAATAAATAAAATTGAAGTGTCTGTTTGCAATGTCAGAATTACTTATTTTTACTAAATAGGTATGAATGTATATACCATACTTATACCGTAATAGAATTTTTAAAATATTTGTCTCTCTGTTTCTTCGGGATAATCTCCGGAACGGCTATACGAATTTTTAATTATTAGATTTACTGAGCCTAAAGCGTGGGACCGGCCAACTTATCTTTATTTCTAGTATTATTTTACTATTTGTAAAGTTAAACTGTGTTCATATTTCACCCAAATATTCTATGGACAGTAAAAAAAACGAAATAATAAATTCAACATATAACATGTACGTTCCACGAGTACTATGTTTTAGGTGATTTTGTATATATGCAAGTGCTTTTTAATTTGACAGGTGAATGAACACGCCTTACTCGGACCTATTGTGTTGTAAAAGTATTGAAATTGAACGAGTGATGTCCATTTAGAACCAATATGAGAGCCGACAATGACCGGCCGGTCCATTCGTTTTTCGCACTATGAATATCGAAATTATTTTCTTTTTAAATTTGTTTTTTTAGCATTTCACTTTTGTCGCTTCCATTCGAAGAGTTACATAAAATGTTAAATATACTCTATATTCAATCCCTAATAATGAAAACTGATCACAATTACCTTCTTCGTTAGGCATTTAAAAAATAAATTAAAACATAATTTAGTAAACGCATCACACACCATGGTGGTATGTTCTCATCTCATCCATTCATTATCTTGTTAAGCTATGATACCTGATATGTGATTACATAATAAGTCTGTCTATGGTTGAGCAATTGACTTGCATTGATAAACTGCATATAGTAGAAGCGTGTACTAGGACGCTAATAATAGTCCCATCTTAGTGCAAATTACTATGTATGACCGCTATCACACGTCGGACTGCAATCATCGTTCGCAACCACCATAATATGTCACAGAATATTAGCATAGATGCGAACATCTATGTATAAATGTATGAAGTTTAACGATTGTAGTTACTTTTGGCTAAATATTGATTAGTTTATGTTGGTAATCATACTTAAAATTAACAATAAATATGCTATATGTTTTACACTAAAAATAAAAACGGATTTTTTTGTGGCAGATGTATTTTTTGGGCATAGACCTAGTATAGACAAGACTAACAGCGCTAGTTAAAAGCCGTTACAAAAAAATGTGTTGCAAAAGTGTGTGTGAAATAGTGTTGTCATAGCTAATCAGAAATGTGTTATCGATGATATATTCTGATCAGTGGTGTAACTATACGGTGGCAGAACTGGCAAAATACCACGGGTCCCAGTCCGATATGGACCCCGGCCCACGAAGCCGCGAGCTCAGAAGAATCCTAATATTTTTAAATAATTCAATAAAATTTATAAATACAATTAAAGTTAGACACGACTAAATATTTAAACGCTTTAGTGATGTCTTTAGTGATTTATTAAAATCAAATTACAACGTGAAGATTTACACTGGGGCCCCATCCAAAGGCTTTGGCACCGGCCTCAAATGATTTAGTTACGCCATTGATTCTGCTATAATCATATATTACTGGATAAGTTCAGGCCCACTTTTTATTACGAGAATAGAATGATTTCAAAAGATACAAAACATAATCTCCAAATAAAAGATAATCTAAATAATAGTGTAAAAGAATATTATATTTGTTATAGAAGTTGGTGTAACAAAATACTACAAACTACTGTTTCAAAAATATTTAGGAGAAATTAAAGGAACGTGGAATTTTATGAAAGAAGTATGTAATTTAATATAATAGATAGCTTTGAAGCGTTTTTAATTTTATTCTAGAGAGATAACCCCTATACTAAAATATTATGTATATCTTTACATATTTTGTGCAAGTTGTATACTAACTTTTTTTCACGGGAAAGTGATAGAGCATCTCAATTGCAATTGCAATCAAACTATTTCTATAATTTGTAAAAAAATGTTTTTATCTTTAACTCAAAAACGGATTCACCGATTTCGATAAAATTATGTGCGCTTACATTATAGATATATTAATTACCAATTTATAGGCTATCAATATGATCAGCATTATTTTAGAAAATTATAATTAAAGTTAAATTAGGTGAACAGGAAGCTTATGTCGTTCGGTAACTGAGATAGGCTATAAAAACAAAACAAAATCAGGACATCAGACATTTAATCAATACGTGTCTTACGTACAGAAACGCGAGGGCGCCCACTAGTTTAATTATACATATATTTCTACCAAATAAATGTAAATCGTAAAAAAAAAACTGAAGCTTTCTCAATTATTTTAGGATAATCTCAAAAAAGTCATATTAATATACCCAGTTGTTCTTGAAATCTTAAATTACATATTCAAAATTCATATATTAGTGGACATCCATTCATTCAACCGTAAAGACGTCCATTACTGGACATAGGTCTCTCGCAAAGATAAGGAGGGGAATTACCATAATCGCCACGCCTGGCAGGCGGGTTGGCGATCGCGTTAGATGTTTGCGGTGCTCAGAGAATGCTGCTGCCCTTCCCCTGGTGTATCCCTTAGTCGCCTTTTACGACACCCACGGGAATACAATATGGGGTGGTACTATTCTTAAGCCGGAACCACACGGCACTGCCAGCACCACACGGTACGTAATGGAATATACATATATAATTTACAACAAATCATTATTTATATGAATTTACCGCTTTAAATAGAACGCTTAAATAAAAAGAATCTGAATTAAAAATATATATTTTTAATATAAACCTTAAGATTTGTTTAGGTTATCACGTGGTATTAAAATCATTGAAAGTATCTCAGAATTTCTGTTTACATTTTCGATTTATTACGTATTCAACAGGCGAGTGTTAGCACTTAACTTTTTAAATTTGAATAAAAATATAATTTCGTAGAGATTTGAAAAGCACCACAATTCGTATTCCATAAGTATGGCTCGGCGCATTCGTCGGTACAAATGGTTGCCGTGAATGGGTTACGGTGCATTCGCACGTGTCTCTCACAACATCTGATTCACCAGCGATATGCTGAATTCAGAGCGTACCGCCATCCAATTTCGCGGGCTAAATTGTTCATAACGGAAGTTCATATCCGGACGACGGGCCGCCCAGCGCTTCGGGCGAGATTAGGCGGTAATTACCATTTCCTGTGACACAGGATGCAGACAACGTTCACGAAGAAACGGTTCCTCTTGAGAATGTTTCCGTATTCGACGCCGCAGGAAGGAAAAATTGACGCAACAATCACCTAACATCCATCGTTATTCGATTCTTAATGAAACTATTATTTTCTATGTTCATACACAGTGATCTGAAAAGCGCGATACACTGGCAACTAAGTATCGCGATAAAAAACTCCTCGGAGAACACATTTATGAAAGCATTTGTAAATCGAATATAGGCATAAATTGAGAGTATACTATTATTGAGCCGGAAAAACTGATTATGGGAGAGTTGAGTGAAGTGCCCTGTAAAGTTGTATTCGGCGTACGCGCTTCTCCTGCGCCGCCGATATGATTGAATAAACGAACACGGAGCTACCTAATGAAACATATTGAACATGTATCGAATCACTTAGGCGCGCCGAGCGCTCCTCCGCTTGGTCTTTGTGGCATGTCAACAAGCCGTAGGTGAGCCTTGGAAATAAAATTACGGTGAAATCCCGCTTTAAAAGAGACAATAAATTGAATTAATTGTAACTTTGAACCTCAAGGAGGGAATTTTTTCAACTTCATTTTACGGAATACGATTTCATACGGGCATCATAGCGTCTCTTTTTGTATTACTTTTACAATATTAATGCGCAGTCATGTCTTAAAAGCCGCAAAAGGAAGACGAAATTAATTAATTAATTAATTTCATTACATTTACGAGTTTTCTAGAAATTATCGCATTACATAAATTTCAATTTCCTTGTTTTATTTTGTAAGGGGTAAGATTTCTGTGCCGGTTTTTATTTGTATGAATCTAAAACACTGAAAATTGTTAGTCTGTTATTTAACATATAAAACTTTTCATACAAAGTTCATACAATATCAAAAAGTATCATAAAACATTTAAAAAAAAAATTAATTATTTTAACAGTATTTTAAATGAATTAGATAATTTCAACAAAGTACCTATGCATTGTAATGTTAATTCCCTATCTACTAAAATTCGCGTTTAATTTAACCATGGTAGATTTCTTCGGTGTATTTATTTCCAATCAGGTTTCAGCTTAAAACTGTAGCAATATAAAGTGTTCCGGTGACACAAACAGAGTAATCTGCTCTTGACGGCAAAGTCCTTTGATTTGAACTCATTCACTGTGCACTAGGAAACATAAAACTTTTTTCATTTGTCAACTATTGCACTAATACACAGATGACTTGTAACGTGATCAGAAAGTAATTTACATTTAAAAATCAAGTCACAGTCTATTTTAAATTTTCAATTCGATATACCAGAAATATAATGGTGGAAGACAAATTTGTTAGAAGCAATGAAACCAATGCACAATGCTGGATTTCAAACAATTCAAAATCAAACAATGCTGATGTAATATAAATGTAAATATGATTTTGTTTACTAGATACTCATTTGATAGCGTATCAATGATCCAAAATTGAGAATTTATTTATCAAGACTCGATCCACGAACATGAGTCTATCTGTTGATGCGGTGCAGTAGATGCTAGCAGTGGTTAATTAAAACAACAGGAATGCGATGAATAGAGGAGATTTACTTTGTAAAGATATTTAGGGTAGGTATATTAGATAGGGGACTTAGTTCAGTAGTAATTATTAATACAGGCGCACACTTACTTGGACAATTTATTTTAAGTGATTTATTTAAGTGTTCTCGAAACTTCCATATGCGACGCGGTCATCTTGCGTTTTAATGTCCGAGGTTACAAGTTATTAGTTATTTTTTATTTATTATAGAATATGGACATCACGGTTAGCCGTTTTAGTATACGAAAATTAATTCTAAAAGGATATCAAGTTGAAAAAATGTATTTAGGTATTAGTTTATTCGAGTGAAATAATTTTATAGAGACTGTTTAATTTCTGTGAAAAACTAATAATGACATTCCACAGACATAAAATATTTTCGCTCTGCTCAATTTACCATAAAATGATTTATTGGGTTCGTTTCTTGTATGAATATTTTAACTATACTTAAATCGCTCTAGTATACCTAATAGATGTACTAACTAATATATGCACCAAAAACACAAAAATATCGATTTTATTATATTTGCAGAAACAGGTTTTTATTATAATGGTTACTGTGATAATTCTTTTTTCAAACCATTGTTTATTCGTATTCTTTAATTTACCATAGTGACCATAAGTGAAAAAAAACGTAAGTTTAAAGAAAAATATGTGTTAAATTATACACGTGGTATAATATATACGCAAGTGATAAGTTCGTAGTCAGATATTACATTACATAAAAATCGTGCTTTATCAATTGATTGAAAAATTAGCGTACCAATGACATGCTCAGTAACTTGTAATAGTCAAATTTCAGTGTCCGGATCAGTGCGAACAGTTGCCAGCGTTGGAGTTACCATGTAACAATTATCCTGGCGGATAGTAAATAACAAACTAACAACAGAATATATTTAATAGTGGCTTACGCTAAAGGTGAGTTTTTTTTTTAAATCTAATACACGTTTCGATTGAAAATCATTTCGCAAGAAAAATACGTTAACAGTTACAAATTTAACCTATATATGAAATGAAAATCAGATATCCATCCATCCATACATAAGCCATCGCGAAATGGTATCAAAGCTAATTGAATTTCGGTATATATATTTAACTAGTTGCCTCGACATACGTTATCCTTTCGAAATTTCAACAAATTCGTTTTACCTAAGCCGAATTTTTTTTCCCAAAGTTTTCGTCAGTTTTTCCTGACTTTTTTTCTATTGAAAACATTAATTACAAACATTAATAATAACATTAAAATTACGCAAATCCCTGACTCCATTCGTGCTTTATATTAGTTTGATAATTGACAATAAATTGATAGTAGAATTAGTTGATTCAATTATTACAACTAAAAAACAAAAATTAAAACAACATAGTTTTTGTTATTTATATATAATAATCTAAACTAGATCTAATATAAATGTATCTATGGATGAAGTTGTTTCTTAGTGGTGTATTGAATCTATACTAATAAATAAAAAGTGTCTGTTTGTAATGTGAAAATATTTTTTTACTAAACATGTCTATACGATATCTATATCAAAAATACAATTTTAGTCAGTCTGTCTGTTTGTTCCGGAAAATCACCGGAATGGCTGAATCAATTTTGACGGAACTTTTTTGTTAGATAGCTGAAGTTACTCGGCGTATCTTAGGATACGAAAATTCAAAAATATTTAGGGTTATAATTAAATAATGCACAGTTTTACTGGCAGGTGTTTGAATTTGTGAGAAGTTCCTCATAAAATAAAAGTAAAACACAAGAAATTGTGAAAAAAAAAACGATTCAATGGTCAGTTTTGCCAGCAAGTGCTTGAATTTATAAAGAATATCCTTACTTTCTATTAGATTAAAAAAAAATAAGGAAAACAATTAAGGTTCTGTGTAAGAAAAACGTGGGCGGAGGCGCGGGCACACAGCTAGTAACAATATATAACTTATAGTTTAAACATGATTATTGATTCATAATACGATTTTTGACTTTATTGATTCGACTTCATAGCAAATCGAACGGGTTTTCAAATGACCAGAAATATCTCTGGATCGTATGGTAGCAATAAGATCTTCTTGTAGAATGTCGAATCTGATCGGCGCATCTCTAGTCGTTTCTTCTCCCCCACCAAACGTCGAGATTGTTTGTAAACTCGAATTCGCGTAGCTAAAAGCGGTGTGTGAGCTCTCTACCACTGAGCTTCAAATAATAACGAAAACATCGATTATAATAAATAAAGGATTGCCTTATGCGGGAAAGCAATAATGTTATACTCTAGCAGAATAAATCATGAGGTCTAATAAATTAAAAATAGTTGCCTGTTGTATGTAAGGTTGAAATATTTCTAGTTATATTACTTTCCTTGTTATTACGTGGTATTTTTTTTATAAATTATTATATTTACCAGCTCATATTTCAATAGTCAATTTTAATGGTAGGTATATAAATATAGGAATTATTTTTCATTTATTTATCATTAACTTTTTTTCATTTATTTTCTATTACCACTTAACAGATGAAAATACATTGTAAAAATAGTATGTAACAAACTAAATAAACGTCTAATAAAATATTTACGTCGGTGAAACTAACAAATGCAAATTGAAACAGATCACGACGTAAGGTGCTAATGCGTATACAACGTTCAATAAAGTCATTTTTTTAACTATTTATGTGCTAAATATTATTTTATATGTAAACGTGCATTATATATACTCGTTAGAAATGCTTTATATAAGAAGATCACTTTTACTTGATTATCGAAAATAATGACAACAAAATTAATAATTGTACTCTCGAAGTAAGAATTATTCAACTAGCTTGTCTTATTTATCGTAGTAATAAATATGATAATAAATATATTTCCACTTTTATTTTTAAACGCTAATTTCGACTGGTTTAAATGAATTTGCCTTGCCATAGAAGTATATTACATGATAAATAGACTTGTTACTAAAGTTTAATTTACAGCGAGTAATTATCACAATTACATTAATGCATTTGATAACAAATTACACGGTGTATTACAGTAATTTAAACATGAATCGAAAATGTCCAATAAGCTGTTTTCAAGCTAACGTTCCAAATACCAGTAATTAATATTTCCTCTGGTAAACATTTATAATATAACTAGCTTTATTGGATGGTCGAAAGTCGACTAAATTAATTATTGAAAATTAACTATTTCAAAACATTTCAAAGCTTGTCGCTATCAAATAAAAAAAAAAAAAATCTGCTGATAATAAAAGAAGAAAAAGCAGTAACAGTACGAACTATTTTATTTTTTCCTATTTAAATGTAAACTAATCTATACTAATAAGTAAAATTGAAATGTCTGTTTGTAATGTCATAATATTTTTTTACTGTTACTGTTTTGCTTAATGTTAATAATATTTTTTTTTCGAGTATAATTAGGGTTCCGTATAAAAAAATCTAAAGTATATTATGCAGGTTGCAGGCACAGGCATACAGCTGGTCTATAAGTGAAGTACTATTTAAAATTGCTAGAAAAAAAATTACGGGTTAAATTTAGTAAAATATTTAAAGCTGTTTTTCTTTAGCCTATTTTTTTAAATATAAAGTGAAAATGGAATTAAATAACCATTTTGGTAAAATATCATATGATATTTCAAAATTCAATGAGGTATCCTCGGATATACTTCGGAATAGTAAAAGGGGACTTTCATAATATTGAATATTTTCTAAAGAAGGAGATATTGTTAGATATTGGTGTGCCAGCATTTACTTTAATGTTTCTCGGAGGGTTTTTGTTTACGTAAATCACGGATTGTTTAAAGTGCACCGACATAGCAAAGCATCAGGTGGGATACATTCACGCAAATATTGTATGAAAATACTTAGAATGTTAAGCGCTAGGCCTGTCCCCACTAAATATCGATAAAACAATATTTTGCTATGTTTTGCAACATGACTAAGAATTAATATATTTTTATTAGCATTTTTATAAACACAAATTACAAAACAATTGATATCAAAATTTTTAAATTTGTATCTTATATAACAACCTCCTCATGTACCGTGATTATCTGACGTTGAACTGACTTTCTTGATTCTTTAATAAGTCGTTTTATGTCATTTAACCTTTTGTGTTACGCCGTCCCACTTGTACACTTGAATTTTATTTAAAATGCCTAGTAATCATCATGCAGGTCTGGTCCTAATAAAATTTAATTCAAGTGTCAAATTGGGCCGGCGTAACACAAAGGGTTAAATGACAAAAAACAATTTATTAAAGAATGAAAAAAATATACATATAAAAATAAAAAATAAATTTAGTCAGTACTATTGTAAATAATATTTAACACAAATATTTTTCTTTGCAAATTAGTTTTAGTCATAAAAATGTAATTAAAATATAAATTATCCGATATCGAGTAAGTGTAAGGTGGCGAGGCCCAGTCTAGAGTGGAGTAGCGTCGCGTCGCGGTCGCATCCACAGCCAAACGGTAAACACTTTGCTGTAATCTCAAGATGAGAAAACTTTCAGTTCTCTTAATTCAGAAACTTATTCAACAATCTAACAACCTTAGAGCGGACCGCTCGCACCCGCGCCAGTTCCCCCGCCCAGCGGACACAAGACAAACAAACTCAACATTATATCTTACACTTTTTGTAATAGTACAACATTCTTTTAAGCATAATTTTGCGCGACAGCAGTCAATGATAACGAATAGAAAATTGTATACTCGTATACAATGCAAATTCAATTCAATTAATCATTAGATATTATTTATTTTTGTTTTTTTTCTAACTAGCTAATGCTGTTGACCGGAAGGGCTTTACAGCTTCATCGTGGCTTTGTGGGCGAGTGCTAAAGGCACTCAGCCGCAAAAAGGTAACTAGCACAAGGGTTACTAAAGTAGTACGAACCTCGGCTTGTCCGTTAGGGCTTCCTTTTTGTTTATTGATAACCACTAGAGCACACAGTGTTGCGGGAACTTCATAAATAAATACATTAAATTATTTCATTTAATGATGGATACTGTAAACCCCGACAACCATGTTTAGGACAATAATTTTCTTGTGTGAGACGTTCGCAGGCGCAATGTGCCCACGTGTCGCTTCAAACCACTTCACCAAACCTTACCGTGGTACATATCTACTTGTTATATTATTTTTTATTTGTACTAAGGAGGCTGCGCGGTTTCACTTTCCTATAATAATTTCTATTCTTACTCACTACTGTACCTCTTAAATATTCTGAATAAATGTTTTTAGTCCTGTTTGTGTCGATAACGTAACAAAAGACATAATAAATCTTAACCGGAGAATACCTTCTCTCATTGAAAAAAAATAATGAAAATTAACCCACTAACAGAACAAATAAAGAAACAATCCGTCTTATAACAATGTTAGGGTTATAGCCAGTGGCGAAACTATATAATCGCAGAGCTGGCAAAATGCCATGGGCCCTTTCCGATGGAGCCCCAGCCCGCGAGGCGGCGAGCTCAGAAGTATCCTAATATTTTTAACAACATTTATTAAAAACTACCTGTGTGCCCGCGGCTGTGCCCGCGTTTCATATATTCTTCACTGCGTTTTAATTTTTTATATGGTACCTTAATAATTTTCCTAAAAAAAAATTAGTACTAAAAAAAGTAAAAATATTTGTCATAAATATAAATAATAAAGTAAATATCTAGCACTTGCCTGTAAAACTGTGCTTAAAATTTTTATGAGTTTTTTTTTTAAGCGGAACAGTAATTATTTTCGGCAAAAAAGTACCCTAAATTACCCGCAGTAACTTCAGCTATCTACCATAAAAAGCCTCGTCAAAATCGGTCTAGACGGACAAAAATTTTAAAAATTGAATTTATTGGTATACACATTCATACCTAATTATTTAAAAAAAATTGACATTACATACAGACAGTTCAATTTTATTTATTTAGTATAGATTATTAATACAATTAATGTTAGATACGACTAAATATTTAAACCCTTAAGTGATTTATTAAAATTAAATTTAAATGTGACAATTATTACTGGGGTCCCATATAACGAATTGGCCATGGGCCTCAGATGGTATAGTTACGCCACTGGTTATTACTAAAGCTAAATAAATTTATATGAAACAAATGGACGTAATTATAATGACGCGGTTATATGCAAGGGTGTGGAGTAGATAAACTATAAACTCACTTAAAAATATCAAACATTTGACATTGTGAAGTGTTGTTCTTAAGTGATGTAAATTCATCGACGTAGACAAACAGGCATTAGAGGATTATCTGATAGAGTACGTAACGCGGCTGTCGAGTCACCGCAGCCCGCGCCGACAGAGTAAAACTTATGTATCTCAGCTTATCTTAGCGTTCAGTTTAGTTTACTTTATCCGTGGACCTCGTCTCTTAGTCAAGTCTGAATTCCATACGAAATGGTTGCATGACGATCCGATACAATTATATTCATACGACTATAGTTTGTAAAGTGTTGCAAACGGTGACAATATTACTCTGTTGAAGGAAATGAAAAAACATTCAAGAAAAATATCTCGCAAGCATTTGGATATAGATAGGTAAGTGTGTATGCAAAGCGATATACGAATATAAGATAAACCAAATATACGTTTTCGGAATACCGTGTTGACTTACATAAAATTTATTGTTTTCAAATAATATAGATTTGTCTGCACTTACTCGGTAAATTCAATTGACACAGAAAATATTATAATTTCTTCGATTTATGAAACATTAGTGATTATGAATTTATTGTCCACATTACTTTCCATAAAGTCGGCTGGGCTGAGACAGCCAAACAATTCCGTTGAGTAGTAATAAATTACTAACTGTAACTCTTATCATCAAAATAATACAAGTGTAACAAAAAAATAAAAACATAGATTACTTAAATAACACAAAGGATCCATTTAATGTTTAGTCTTTAACATTTAATTTTGTACAGTTGACGTAAATCAACGAAGTTCAATAGGCAAGGACATGAAAATATGTTTGTGTAATTTTATGTAGATGAGTCCAACAAACAGAAGCCCACTGTGTGAAGCAACAGAAACACATCCGGGCGTCACCATTACAGACATGGACACGGTTCACGAAGAAAACGACAACGACAGGTACGTCATGTGTTTTTTTTTTAAGTAATAATCATTAAAATATTCGATAATTACTAACAACTTTACTTCGTACACGACAGATAAAATTTACTAATGTATTCTACGATCTAATATGACCTTGAATGACTGTGTAAATATATGTCAGGGAAACCATAAACCAAAACTTACAGTCACACCTACGGTAGTCCCGAAGATCTAACTGGGGTTTGGAGAAAAATTATCAAATAATAACATAAACTAACCCAAATAGTTAATGAAAAAAAGGTAATATAAAAATAGTTATTAGGCGCAAGTAGATGTAAGTCGTTTTTTTTTGTTGTATCTCTAGATTTTGAGATAATTGTATAAAACATGTCAAATAAAGAGTGAAGACCAAGAGTCTGAAGTGTGTGAAATATATATTATGAAATCTATGTCTTATATTAGATGTGTCTATTTAATTCTTTAAAATAATAATATCTTCATAATATATAGTGTTACGACTTGTCGGAAGTACCTTCGCATTCTTACTCCGTTTACTTATCTGATTTAACGCTTAAAGTATATTACATTGATGCACATGTTGTAGACAGAAAATATTCATCAACCTAAAATAATCATTGTAATTAATGTAATTTAAATCTTTATCCTAAAAGTTAAATCCTTTACAATTAACGCATTTATATCACAAATCGTCGTGAAGACGCGATTTATTTAAAGTATATTTTTGTCTCATTGTTTAGTTTATATTTAAAATTTGAAGCAAGCGCTATCTATATATACTAAATCATTGATTTAAAAGTCATCCATAAAATAAATAACATTATTACTTATTACAGTGTATTATTTTATATTTATATACAAGATAAAACCAGTTCAAGCCATTTTTATCAATTGACTTTATTTATTTTTGTGATAGACTTACAGATTCGCGTTACCAATGTTATGACGTCAGCCGTCAACATGCTACAGTTGAAACATTACATTTATTAAAATATTAAATAAACAGTTTTTCTAAAGTTTCGAGTTATCACTTCTATCGGCAGACTTCAAGGCTGCCTAGTTTATTAAACGACTTCAAAAAGGAGGAATTTATCAAATCGTCTGTATGTTTTTTGTTGTACGTTTGTTAAGCGATTTCTCCGTAATTTGTGGACTGATTTGCAATTATTTTTTTAATCGAAGGAGTTCACTTCCGCCCTGGTCTAATTTCTACCAGATCAAGATCTGTCTAGTGGAACTCTGAGAAATTGATAAGAACCCTCGAATACTATAAACAATTACACGTGTTTCATATATTCGTTTCCAAAGCTATGAAGTAGGCTTCACATATATAGCTAAAAGTACATACTTAAACGAAAAAGTAGAAAAAAAAACTTTTTTAATTCAAAACAAACCCGACTTCAAAAGAATAAACTATAAAAAATCACTAAAAAGTAAATAAATAACTACTTTATTAATCGGTTTCGTTCATTTTGGAGTTGTTGCCAGCTAGAGTTAACTAATGTATTCATTTACAAATGGAAATATCTTTATCACAATTATACGTAAGCCAAATAAAGGACTAGGTTGACTTTAAAGAATAATTAATCAAAATTGAATATAATTTGCGACCTACATTTACACCACTTTGTTATGTATAAGCTGGCTCCGATTTCAAAATTAACGAACCAGATTAATAAAGTAATTATTTATTGACTTTTATTTTATAGTTTATTCGTTTATTCGTTTTTTAAGTCGTTTTCTTTAATTAAAAAAGTTTTTAGCTATAATTTTTTTTAATTTTCATCATTTTATTGTTCTAATTTCGAACGCCGCACTATCACTAGGTAAAATAGACGCCAATTTTACAGGAGTTTTTTCAATCTTATGTGTACATTATATGAATAACTGTTTATTCTATTTACGAGAGTCAATATTCCGTATATATTACCGATATTCAAAATAGGATCTGAAGCGCAAAGCTTTCAAAGACATTTCCGTCGCAGGAACGTACATTTTGGGGATTTTGCGCTCAGACACTCACTACCGATACAACTGCAGTTCAGATGTTGTAAATGTGGAAAAAAAAAAATAGAAAGACTTTATTTTTGAAAAAAAAAACAGGATAAAATAATATACTCCTTAGATGAATAATTTTTCACATTCTAATTTTTATTTATATGTTCTTACATGTCCTAATATCGAATGTATATTATTAAAATAAATATTTAAGGTTGACACAATAGGTAAAACAACACGTCAAATTGATAATTATCAATAATAGTAATAACGTATTTCGTAAGAATGCTACTGTCCTCCTATAATAATTAAATGTAATTAAATTAAATTCTAAGCAAACATTTTTGTCCTCCAGTTAGACGATTCTATTCATTTCACTTTAATGTGTCGAGTTCCCATAAAAATAAGAAAATAGGAAGACTATAGGAAAACAATGGAAAGCTGGCGTAAACGCCAGGTAAGTGCTCAAGGGGTTAATCAACACTTATCATCAAGATCAACAATGATTCACAATATTTGCAACACTCTGTCTATAGAATAATGGAATGCATGAAATAAAAATACAACGATGCAGTCGCAAAGAGCTTGATACATATAATATACGACGCGTCTTATACGTACGTTAGACGTGTGATTTCTCAGACAATATATCCTTATGTGGCTATAATTATAATACCTATACCTAAGAAAAAATATTAGTGTAGATACTCAAGTCTTTAAGAAATATACTATGCGTTTCAAATAAGGATGTGCACGTCAATGACCTTGATCTGTCAATGCTGATAAAAACGTATGGAAAGCAGCAAAAATACTTGCATGGATTTTGTTTTTTTTAGTGAATTATATTCCTTTTTTTTTTGTCGGGGGGAAATGCATTTACGCACTACCCTTACCCATTGCATTAGTGAGACCAAAGTCTCCCAATGCGATGGATACGGGGGCACGGAGGGACGTCTCCGTGCCAGTGTGGGACTCACCCGGGCGAGAGCCGCCAGGAAATACCCACTAAAACCCCCCGGGGCCGTCCGCCGCATTTGGGATGGGGGCGATACGGATTAAAAAGACTGCTTTAGGTTATTGGAAAAACGAGTCTCAAATATGACGTAATAGTTAAAGGTAATAAAGATGACAAGATCATTAGTAATCTTGGTTAACGCATTAGATTAATATCATATTTTAGCTTAATACTTCCAAATGTATACAAAACATCACCCACATGATGTTAACTTCATTTAAGGTATTTTTCATTTATCTATTCACCCCTTTTATATACTTTATACACATTATAAAACACATTAATTCTTTACTAACTATTTACTTAGCGATTTTTGAATCATTTACTTAAACATTAGAGACTTAGTTTCCTCGGGTCCTTCGTAAGTATTTCAATCTGCTTGAAAATTGATTTTAAAATATTTTCATCTAGTACATTCCTACGTCACAGCATCATCTTATTGTCTGATTTTCATATTCGTTTATGCAATATTTTCAACTCTTTAAGTAACAATTAAAGTTAAGTCCCTAAGAAACCAAGTAAAAATAAAACATTAATGACATTTAAGACTTTAATATTAGTTATTTAAGTTTCTTTACTTCATCAAGTTAGAATGTAAAACTTTACTTAAAATATTATTTTGATTCAGTTTAATTTTTAGATCCACTTTCTCTTTCTTTTGTTTTGCTCTTCCAAACTCAGATTTATTTGATTTGTGCAGCGATGATTCATCCTATTCGGATCTGGGGCGACTTCGCGAACGGACACGGGCTATGTTGGGTACTCCAGCGGAACCTCTGGTACAACACTCGCACTCACAACCAAATAGCCGCAGAATGTCTAGTGACATCGAGTCCAAGCTTGCTGCTAATCTTAACACGAGGTATAATGTTATTATTCTTATGTTAACATGAAATATTTCTATTGTAATAAATTTACGAGACAAGATTGTTTATGCTTGCCATACAATTTATTAAATCACATGTATGTATGTATTTCAATGGTTTTACCTATATCGAATAGATTGAAATTCATTTCACATACGAATATGTCCACAAGTTAACAGAAAAAAAAAATCCAATGGAAGATTTGATACACACAATTCCAATACAATAACTTCAGTACATTATGAATAATCACCATTTGTAATATTATTTTTCGGAAACTTATACAAATATCCAACAGTTGTTTTGAAGACAATATACTATAGAATGTTTCTAATTAATCGTACTAAAAATGCATATGAGATTTTGTATATAATTATATCGTACAGACGTCCATCAGCCATAATAGCAGCATTTCGAAGACCGTCTCAGGCACTTGCTCTTTGTGCGGCAACACAACGCCGATTCCTCTCAGAGTTGTCGCCACAATCGCGAACCTCAGTCGCTTCCACTAACCACGACACGGCACCTTCGGCTGCGGAAATATTGGGACAGTAAGTTAATAAATAATTTAACATTATCAATTAATACATTAAATATTAAGTAAATCAGAAACAATTGTTTTAGATTCCAATTACATTGATTTTTAAACTTATTTTCTTGACGTTTTCTTCTTTTATTTATTTGTTTATATTTTACACTGTATAGTCTCAGTGCTTAACCACAATCTCATCTAATGTTAACTGACGATTGAACATACCAATACTAATTGTACTGGTTCTGAAGTGATTCTGCCGCAACAAACCTACTGGTATTTGGCGACAGGTTTTCAAACTTAAGCGCCAAGCGGACATTATTAGAAAATGCCACCATACTATATTTTCCTTACAATGTTTTCCTTCACCGAAAACTCAGGCTAATTTTAGAGTCCGGTAGGTGGGCTCGAACCCGGAATCCGACAGCACTACCAACTGCGCCATCAAGGATGGATAGTTTCGGTATTTGCAAATTGATATCATTTATGTTTATAAATGAGTTGCTTGAGCATAGCATGCGCTATGTATTTTTACTTTTAATCATAAAGTAATGCTCACCTTACTAATACATGATTTAAAAAGGAATCATATAATTAGTCTCAGCGATACTCGAATTTTCGAAATTAGTGACGAACAGACTGATAAATAGAAGTTGTTTTTTTTTGTAAATCTATAAGAATGATTATTTAAATGGTACACTTTGATAAGTTTTATCAGTCCGTTTGCAATTTAAGATTAAAGTAAAGCGCTACTCTTTTTTTTGCAATCAGACATTATCTAAATTCAATTTCGATTCGTTTTTTGATGGAGTGCAATTATTTTTAACAACGGGTTTTCACGTGTTACCTTTCCTTTTTCCTATCCCGACGTGTCGGCTGGATTTCACCAACCGTGGTCACGGACTGACTAGCGGTGCGCGGTTTCGCCTGCTGCGTTTAGGAGTATTTTGATGAGCTACCTCCGTCTCTGATCAAAAATGATCAAAAAAAAGTGTAATTAAAGCAATTACAGTTAGCAATTTATGACTAATCATAATCCTAAGTACAAACAATTTTTTTTTAATTTGATTAACCTATTTATAGTATTTTTTCTGCTATAAATGAGTCAAATATTGAATATGGTAATTAATACCAGTTTATTAAACAACAAAAAAATTACACTGCCTTCGTGTGGCACTAAATTTGAATCCGTCACTGATAATAACATATCTAGTTGTCACCAATTAGGTGCCTACTTAATTTGTTATCAAATACGTCCGCTCACAAATGTATATAATGCATGCAATTACTCTGAAAACATTATAAATCAGTATGCAAAGATGTCATGTGGTAGACTGTAACATATGTTCCCAACAGAGGTGAAATCTTCTAAGCTAGATTTTGTACTCGTGACATGGGCTACACTGACCACAAAACGTTACAATATTACTATACTAAATTTATACATACATGCATGTCACAAGTTTATCAAAACATTTTATAAAATATTCTTATTAGGTCATTATCGAAAATGATTCTATACTATGAAATAAAAATGAAGTGTCTGTTTTAGATTAAACGAGATTGTTTTTACTAAATACATATGAATGTATTTACGATACCTATACCAAAAATACGATGTTTACAATTTTTTTGTCTGTCTGTCCGTCCCTCTGATCCGGGTAATCTCTGGACCGGCTGGGCCGATTTTGACAGGGACTTTTTTATGGCAAATAGCTGAAGTTACTCCGCGTAACTTCGGTTACTTTTATTTTTCAAAAATAATTAGGACACTGCGTAAGAAAATTAAAACTCATGAATATGTGAATAAAATCCGATTCAATAGTCAGTTTTACGGGCAAGTGCTTGAATTTATGAAAAATATTTTTACTTTTATCTTAGTACAAATTTTTTTTAGGAATATAATTAGGGTTCCTTATAAAAAAATTAAAACGAAGTGAAGAATATATGAAATCCGGGCGCAGCCGCAGGCGTACGCAGCTAGTAAATTACCTAATAAATTTATAAACGCAGACATTTATTTTCTATTATAGTTTGCTACCAGATAAAGAAATATGCAAAAGATTGAATAAGGTTCAGTTTTTACAATGCTCATTCGAATTATAGCTATAGAAAGTATGTTAATATTTACTTGCCTATATTTTCAATCATCAATCAACACAGTAAATATGAATTATACGGAAGACGATAACATTCTTATATATAATTAATTTCTTCTTATTTCTTAACTGTGTTAAGCCTATCACAAGCTTAGAAGAAATAAATCTTTGAATATTATCACTGATTTTATTTTTTGGAAACAAGTTACTTATGTGGCGCTGCGGAGAGGTATCCTAGCCGGTAAAAAACATCCGTAACATAAAAAAAAATCGTAACTATTTTGCAGCTGTTATTAAATTTCAGTAAAATAGATATTGCCTCCGTGGCACAATTGTTTAGCGCGTTCGGCTGATAACCGAATGTGAACCGAACTCACCGGGGGAATAATTTTTTTTAAAGTTTACGATACGTGTAATTTTTCACAACTCAATACAAAAATCTCACTTATGTAATCTTACTAAAGTTTATTTTACAAAAATGTATCTATATATAAATAGTCAATCATAAAACATTTCAGTATATTTATCTTCTCTGTATGTTTTTTGTTTAATATTGACGTACTTTAAAGTTTACAATAACATAATAACATAAACGAAATAGATTATTTTTACAATCCAAAGTTTTTTGAATAAATTTTTTGATCTAATTTCATCCACTACGCAAATACTAGTTATATTTGACTCATATTTTTTCCTTTTTTTTTTCTCTTTTATGTATAGTCTACATGGTGACTATTATTATTATTGTAGTTTGCTATTATTATTATTCATATAAATAGCTGTTTCTTTGTATACTATTATTGTACTTGAATTAAGAGATGGCGCTTTATTTTATAATATTAAATCGGATTCTCATTGAATAATTTGTTAAACTTTCAAAGTTTGAATACTAGATGGCGTCGCACGATGTTTAATTTTAATTAACCATGCAGACTTGATACAAAACTTATAAGGTTGAGAATTGTTTTTAATAACTAGTTTAATAGTGGATTACGATTAATTCAAAAGTTATATATATAACCTCTATTCAAACCCGTATTTTAATTGGCTTTTTATTTTTTATCCACCTTCACATATTTCTAAAAACAATAAGTAATAAAAAATTTATTAAATTACTACAATAGAAAATTTTTGTATTTAATGTTACCGCTTTTAAATATCAACATATTTGGTATTAGTATTAATCCTAATTAAAATCGGTATTGTTAATAAAATGTAAATATTTAAATAATTTTATTTTTATTTATTAATTTTATTTATCATAGATTTGTCTCAAGTTGCGGCTGATAACAAATTAGACAACCACTAGGTACTAGTAAAAACTTAACACAAGACTATTCTCAAAATAACGATTTCAATAATAATAATGACAAAACGACTATATGATCATCATTTTAAAAACATGATGTATCATATTAAAGTCACTAATTCACTAACACAATTTCGAACATCAATCTCAACACAAATAGATACAAAACTTCGAGACCTATTTTCAAAGTGTATTCAACCGCACGGCATTATGTGTTCTTGTATTATACCGCCGACAATGCGAGAAATGTACCTCGCGTCAACACTATTCAAGAGAGCAGCCTTTATTTGCTTAATAGACAGACAGACTTACAAAGCCTATGACAGCATTGAATGAAAACATGACCCAATGAGTAAAATTAAATCTGATATGTTTAAGAATACTATGCTACAATGTATTTATTATATTTTACACTTAGTCTTAACTTAATGTGTATTCATTTTTATAATAAAACACATACCTATTTAATTTACCATCCCTGCCAGAATGTTAAATCTCATATAGTAAATATAGTTAAGTAAACAGTAGTTTCAGAATTATTGTGAATCACTTACCCATGGGTAAAGAGGGGTATTTTCTAATTACTCCTGTTTAAATTACGAACTTGTTAAATGAATGTTAATTCTATTAATTCTTGTCAATAATTATATTAAATTATTATCTTCTTTTTTTTTCATTTTAGCGAAGCATTAAGCAAGGCTTTATCGGCATTGTACGCTAAATTATTAGTGGTTTTGGGATTAGCTTTCCCTGTCACAGAAGTTATAGGAAATGGTGTTCCCGACGGATACTACCAGGTAATATTTTAGGTACCTACTTTTTAAGATAAATTTTATTGTAAAAGTTTCAAGACCTAAAATATCTACTGCATGGGTACAGTTACAGCAAATCAAGAATAAAGGCAAACTTGTATTGAAATAGTGTCGATTTCATTTTATCTATTCAAATTTGTAACACAAAATATATTTTAATTTAATTGATTTTTTTATAAGTATGTTTACCTACAAACATATTTAAATTTAACCATCTATAGAATCGAAATATTAAATCCAAAAATAATATTTTTAACATTATGCACTTAAGTCACAGATTATTTATGATATTTTGTATTCATTATTTCAGGGATTCTATTTGTACCTGTACTTGGTATCTGTTCTCTTCGTGGTATTTCAATATGTTAACATAATGCGTCAAAAAGCTGTCACTATGATTATTCACAATTACGGTAAGAGCGTTATATACGAATATATTAAATAAAACAATAGAAAAACAAACGATATGCACGAAAAATATATTTAAATAATTAACCACATTTGCTTAACAAAATGAAGCATTAAAATCACATCATATTTGCATAATTACAACTGCCAAGAGCATTACCTTCTTTAGTTTGCATTCCACTAGCGTTTTATTCTATTCGTATAAATGTAAGTACCGGAAAAGGTACTCTGTACTAGTTATTAACAACAAAAAAGGTTTTATTTTGTATATTTTACAGAAGGAACTGAAAAAGATGATAAAAATGGAAAAATGTCTCCTGGGAATAAGTTAAAATTAAAAGAAAGCATATCACGATATGGCAGTTTCTATTTAAGACTCGGTGCCATTGGTACGTAGGAATATTTAAATTGAAAATACTCTCGTTTATCTAAATATCTATTAATTCGTTTTATTTTCACAGCTTTTGGTATCGGCTCAATGGTGTACAGTGGGTTAGAATTTGGAGAATATTTCGAAATGACGGATCGATGTCGTTCAATCCTATCAGCCGTGACACCAGCATTACGCATGGCATTAACACTAGCACAGATGCAGTTCATATTCCTTACGAATAAAGATATCGAATCAGGAAGTTACAAAATTATTCAGAGATTCGGATTTATGCACATGGTTGCGACGAATTTATGTGAATGGTTGTACGTCCTCGTTGAGGAGACTAAGCATGAGATACATCACTTGGAACACTCAATTTTGTCGGATGTCAATAATACTCATAACGCTACGGAAGAAGTTTCCTGTCGCAGAGCAAATATTATGGGTGCTCTACTACAAAACGCTTCACCATTTCTCTTCCCATGTACAATAGAATATTCATTAATTTGTGCAGTTATATTTTATGAAATGTGGAAAGAGGTAGGAAATGTTTTCAATAGTAAGCGTTGTAGAAATTATAATAAGAAGATTTTTAAAGAACTAACTTTGAAATATATATTTTACAGGTCAAATGCACACCCGAAGATTTTGAAAAGAAATATCCAGTACCCAAAAACAAATCTCGGAATAATTCCGTTACACCTGAGAAAATTCTGCAACAATTCGGTAATGTCGTAGCTCATATGAGCAACTTTAAAGAATTGATAAACCTCTTTATTACACTGTAGACTGAGCATTAACTTTTTTTATCGACATCGAGTAAACATGTGCTCCGAATAATTTGACTTAATAAAATATAAAATTAAATTCTGTTAACTTTTTAAGGCCATTTTTAACAATTGCTTTTAATTATTTCAGCTGGGATGCTCGGTGTAAGTTCTCCTCACGGCAGCCGTAATGCCTTACATCACTTTTCCGTAGACTGCTCTCACGCACATCGTGGCTTGTTTGCTGGTATTCTAATAATTGTACTGACCATTATATCTCTTATAATGTTTTTCGTGTTGGCCAACAATCCAGCTACGGTTATTGTTAGTACATATATGTTCTTCTTTACATTTACTTATTTACTCTTCGACAGATTTTTCAATGAAAATATTTTTTCAGGATGCCATATTTGAAGTGAATATTTGCGAAGTAATTTTATATACATTAACAATATTAGCAGCGGCTGCAGCTTTCAAGCAAATGCGAGTGTTGCCATATAAAAGAAAATCTCAAGGTACTGTGAGGGTTATAACAGTGTTCTTCTTAAGCTACTACTTAAGTTAACTACTCATTAAAGAAGAATTGGCGTAAGAACAGTCGTTGTGGAAATCTGTGTGGGAGATCAATGTCCAGTAGTAGACGTCTTTCAGTTAATGGATGGATGTTTCGGTGAGAAGAAGAATTGATAAAGTATGATTGATTTTCAATTTCAGCTGTCTTAGGGCTGGATACTTCATTACTAATTTTAGCTCAAACTGGAATGTTCGTGTACTGCATGTTTAGCTTAATCGGATGCCATCACACGATGTATAGCAGTAAGAGCTCTGGTTTCACTGGCTTTTTCTCAGAGTTCTTATCTCTCAATCAGGTGATCTATTTGAAATTTCTACTTTTTTTAAAATTAATTAGATATACATTTTAGCAAAAAAAAAGTATGAGCTAATTTCACAAATTTCCTAGTGATATAATTAATATAAGCCTACTATTATAGGCAAATAAATATTCAAAGTACACGGTGAAATATTTCTTTATAATTCCAGACTGTTCTACAGTCACTATTTATTATTGATGCTTGGTGGCGACGTTGCACTACATCTGAACAGCGAAGAGATAAACCTGGACGACAGCTTGTCACATTCCTCCTAGTTGCTAATATGGCCATGTGGTTCATCAACACTCTTGAGAAGGTAACAATTATTTTGCTTCACCTCTATAACATTGAATCGGTAAACATATTTATGTTATTAGTCTGAGATGAATGTAGCCAGTAATCCTTTATTTAAAATTATTAAATGTGTAACCTTAATATTTGTATTGCAAAATTGCGTCAATAAGATACTATGAGTTAAGAAACTATTAACTGTCAGTATTTATTAAATGTGTTCAGTAATCTCTAATATCTATCTCATTAAAGTTACTAACCTCATTAAAGCAATGAGATTTTATAGATTGTATTGATAAATTGTTAGATATAACATGCGGTTTGTTTGATGGATGGTTTGAATGGAAATCAAGATGTACGCAGATATTTAAGAACCTTGATAATTAGATAATTCGATCATGGAAACAGTTAATATATAGAAAACTTGTTTCGTTAAAAGTCGGTATATCATAATTAAACACACAGAATACTATGAATATATATTTTCTATAAATAAATATATATTTATATAAAACTACAGATACTCGAATATTTTTAAATTCCGGATAAGCAAACCCACTTTTTGTCTTTTGAATTTGAATTTGAATTGCATTGGAACAAAAAAATTGAACTACCCTCATGTAATTAAAAGTATTATTATATATTGTATTGTGTACATACTAAATTTTATACCAACAGGGCGTCAACATTGGCTCTGAAATGATTCCGTGATACGTACTCTGATCCCCACATATTGAGACCAAGGTGTGCTACAAGTCTTTCCCTCTCTGTTTTGTTCCGGACACATTCCATCAACGCGTGATGCATGTCTTCAACTCTATTGCATTTCTCACATTTTAAGTTTTAGAAGTAGTTATAATGCCCTTAAATGTATTATTATTCCTAAGAATAATTTATTATACTTATTTTTTATAGTTAAAGACAATTTTATGTTTATGCGAACTAATTATATTCTATATTAAAAATAATTTAAAACGGTAATTAACAACAATCTAACCGTAATTATTTTGTTGCAGAATCGTGCGGAGTTTAGACCAGCTCATTTAGCATTCTATGGTCCGTGGGCATGGACTATTATCACTCATGTGTCAATGCCTCTCGCCATCTTCTATAGGTTCCATTCTACTATCTGCCTCTTTGAAGTATGGAAGAACTGTTTCAAAAACAAGCCGATATATTTGAATGTATAATAAGTAAAATATTTTATGTAAAAGACAAATATATGATTATAAAAAGGGAAGGATAATGTTGTTTGATTTTAGTGGCGATTACATTAAAATCACGTTTACGCATTTAATTTCTTACAAATATTTTAATTACGGCAAGTAATACTGACATATATTATATATCTATATTATATAAAATCCTACACAGACCCCTTAGAAAAGGATATTGTTCCATTTTACACATATTACATTTGTTATTTTTAGCCAATGTAAAAGTACTAACAATAATTTATTTCATAGCATGGCTATCATTGATGTTCACTTTTTTATTTTATTTTGCAGTTTTATAAAAGGCTCCAGTCGAATGTAGAACATAGGTATAAAAGATAATATGATAGTATTACAATTGCTAATTATAAGCATTCTAATTACTAATAAAGTTTTGATGAGTGTGGTCTTTGGTTTTTTGTTTAATAAATTCCTTACTGTAAGAGATAACTAGTAGTAACTAGTTTTAAAATATGTTATTAGTGAGTAAAGTCCTGATAAGTTATTTAAAAAAAAACAGTGAATCAATAAACGTGATTTTTGTTTGAGACTTATGTTTATTAATATTTTAAAACCCTTGAACGATTATGTCATAAGTATAGGTAAAGGTAAAGCAAGCAACTAACTAGTTTTTTTTATCATAAAAAGTTTAATTTTTTCTTCTTGACTAAGATAGAGATCAGAAACTAAGATATTGTACATTTGATTTTTACTTCTATCTCTTGCTTTGTCATATTTGAATGATCGTTAAGCTGAATTCATAACAAATAATAATAATATATCACAGATATAAATTTATTAAAAATCCTTAAGTTATTTTAATAAATTAAAACAAGTAGCATAGTAAGCTGTAACTTGAAATCTGGAAAAAAATATGCTAAATTCGTCTTTAAACAAATTAATTTGGCATTTCAAGAAAAATATTAAAAACACTTTCAGCAGACGAAGTTGAGAAAACCAAGCACTGATATAAAAAAAGCCAATTTGTTATTCTAACAAGTTTATTCCGTTACATATTCACTGAAGCGATAACACAGAATACTAATAAAAAAGTATTATAATTCAATTCAAGATCTAGCGGGATTAACCGTGTCCACATTTTATCTTATTTTCACATAAACCCATGAAGGTTATTAAAATAAAAATCTTATGAATTCAAATGATGCTCTTACACATTGCATTGTAAGTAACTTGTTATCTTTCAAGTATGATTCTTATTGTACCTGGAAACCTTTTTTGTTATATTACTATCTAAAAGAATCTACATACTCAGAGAAGGTAAGTAATTTTAACAGTTCCACAACTTTAATTTAATTTTTCGCCAAGATCATTAACTAACCAGTTTACGGTCATTCGAATAAAAATTAAAGTTATTGAAACACAATTCAAATATTTACCTACTTGTCTTTTACTATAAAGCCGTCATACAAAATTATACTTGAGCATTAGATTTAGAAGTGAAATTCGTACGATAGTTTTATTGCATTAGGAGGATCCTAAAAAGAAATACGAAGGTTTATTGCCATTAAAATTTAAGGCCATATCGATCAAACAATACTTAAATATATAAGTAACAACAAAAATATGCAAAGTTCCATATTACACACGCTTCCACTAAAACTTTCCATGAGACTAAATCTTTTATAAATGCCTAATGATTCATCTCATGATGCCTATATTTTATTACCTCCACACTATTCGTTTCACCATAGTTATGACGTCATCCAAACCATGTAAGTACATACGTCGAACTTCCGACGCCAAACGGCCTAAGTCATGTCAAGATAAAAATCTGAGATAGTAATAGCCTTAACTGAATTTTAGCCACCTGTCTCAGATACTGTGGATCATTGTGCTAAAACGGCTTTATATTTGTAATGATAAATTATTCTGTGCAGTAATAACACTCGTCTGAGCTAAAGTAATGGAAGACGTAATACAAGAAGATGTTGAATGGTATGTAAAACTGAATTATCGAATTATTTAATACTAATATATTATATTAATACTAGGTACAATAAATATGGTTTAATACATTTTTTAAAAATAAAACGCAAAAATATTGTAATCTATACTAATAAATAGTGTATGTTTAAATTATCAAAATAACAACTTTGTACGGAATACATATGAATACGTATACGATCCAATACCAAAAACATTTTTTTTATTGTGTCTGTGTGTTTATCTTTTTGTTCTGGCTAATTTCTGCAACGGCTATGCTGGTGTTGACGGGAATTTATGTAATAGATAGCTAAAGTTACTCCGCGTAAATAAGGCTACTTTTATTTTTTTTTTAATGATTAGGGCTCCGCGTGGTCAAAATTAAAACTCATGAAATTGTAAGTAAAATCCGATTCAGTGCCCAGGTATTTGTGAGAACTACCTTTGTTATCTGTTAGGACCAAAAAAAAAATATTAGGGTTTCGTGTAAAAAAAATTAAAACACAAATAGTAAAAAAATACGATTCGATTGTAAAAAAAAAGACGACAGCACCACCAAGACATTACTTTCCAATGATTATATGAATAAAAACGGAGTGAGGAATATATGAAAGGCGAGCGGTGCCGCGGGCACACAGCTAGTTGTAAATAATAAACATTTCATACGTATCCAGCGGTAGAATTTCTGAAATAACCAATTGTGATTCTCTTATTAGGACAGGTGACTCTAAAGCTTTATGCTACGAACATGGGTCACACCATTATCACCCGATACGACAAATTAGTACAACGTTGGAACGGAAGATTCGACATTGCAGGTAAGTTTTTGTAAAGACGCATTTATCTTTACATTTATGTTCAAAGTTAAGATCTTTGACCATTTTCTTGAAACTTTCTTACCTTATTAGAGTATTATAACGCCCATTTATAATGTCTCCTAAGTTACTAGATATGTATGTATATGTGATCAGTGGCGTAACTATACCAACCAAGACCCGTGGCAAATTCATTTTATGGGCCCCAGTAAAAAATCATCACGTAGTAATTTGATTTTAATAAATCACTAAATTGATCACTAAAGCCTTTAAATATTTAGTCGGGTCTAACTTTAATTGTATTTATAATTTTATACTGAATTTTGTTAAAAATGTTAGGATTCTTCTGAGCTCGCGGCTTCGCGGGCCGGGGCCCCATCGGCCGAACCCGTGGCATTTTAACAGTTCTATAAGATATACTTACGCCATTGTATGTGATAACAAAGATTTAAATTTCATGAATCGCTCGAGCCTTTAGATATATGTTTTAAATCTATATTAATTATATTATTTATTCAATAGTAATTAAACATTCATGAAAACAACGAAACGGCTTTGCATGATCACTTAATGTTCAATTCTAATACCTGTCATCACCACTTTAGATGGCAGATAGCGTTTTAAACTCTAATAATAATAATAATTTAAAAAATAAGTGTAGAAGGAAAATCTATCAGAAAAGCGTGAGATGTATTAAAAGATATGAGTAATCTTTACTTATAATAGTTACAATCGTCACCTAATGTATATTTAAATTAGTTTAGCAACGAGACATAAATATTTGTTAATCTGTTTAAACTTTGTCTTGATCTAAAAATAGTTCACTGTTTATGATGAATGAGACTCGGACTGTACATACATTTATACACATATATAAAAAAAACAAATGAACTCATTTAACCGTAATAAATCGCAAGTTTCAGGCGTAATTATCTTCTAAGTGGTGTATACATAATATATTTTTTAAGATGGATACTTAGCTATTGTTCACGAATTTGTTTCGGTTGTTTTTACAATAAACTTTTTACTCTGCTAAAAATATACATTACTACATATAAACAATATAAAATAATACATATATAATGTCACGCCTCTCTCCTATAAAGGTAGGCAGACATCGCATCCGTCCACTTGCTACGATCCTGACACACGTCATTCGCTTCTTCTACTTTCATAAGCAACTTCATACATGTTCTTCGGTTACGGGTATTTTTGATCGCCAATCACACACGCCTTTTAAATTTGTTTCGTCAATCTTCTAAGAAAATTAAAAATAATGAATATGAAAAATGAAATTACTTGAATAACGTAAAATAATCATTGTTGTTACCTAAATCTTTCTAGCTGATATAAAATGTATTATAACACCACTATTGGGTAATCTAAAGGTGCCATCATTAACTTCAAAATAAATAACTTTTTTAATAAAAATATATTTATTCTACTAATTAATGATGTTGTGATTAGATAAAGCAAAGCATATCTAGGAAGGGGCCAAGGAGAAACGATGCATATGGCTCGTTAGGAGAGTCGTCTGAAAGTGACACCGACGAACGTTAATTACCAACGGGGAGGTCTCAATCGCCTGACCGATGCATATTTAATATAAAACCATTAAATACTGGTGTTTACAATCTTTTGTTTTGATTCATTTGACGTAAATCTGATTTGACGTTAATTTGATGTATTCATGTATCACTCGAAAGAGTTGCCTGAAAAACAAATTAAGTGGTTTTGGTAACATATTGTCGATTTAATAAGGGTATATTTAATAAGGTCAAATATTTTGAGTCACCATTCCTTGTTAAAAATTGACGTACGTAATAAAATAAAATAAACTCATTGGTGGATTTACTTAATATGTTTAACCCATAAATATATTTTCTGAGTAGATTTTTATTTTGTAATATTATATGTGCTTAAAATTAAGAGCAGTGCGTTCCTTGTTATTATTTCACAGAAAAACATACAATACATTTAAAACCAATAGAAAAAAATCTATCAATCAAATCTGAGTATCATTAGAGTATGCTATGCCTCGGGTACAATATCTTCCATTATTTAAATGTAGACATATATATATATATATATATATATATATATATATATATATATATATATATATATATATATATATATATATATATATACCGTCCAGTTTTATATTTATGTAAATTGTTATTAATTACTCTTAATTTTACCTTATATTATTTGTATATTTTATACAAATATAATTAAAGTCCCTTAATCATTGGGAAACATATTAACGTTTTGTGTATCAGTCTAAAAGGAACATGGAAAAAAATGACCAACAATTATTGAAAGAATAAAATCAGCAAATAATCCGAACGAAGTTTGTGTTAATTCTAATAAAGGAAAAAACATCTATCGACAGGCAGTCCCAAAAAATCTGTACACAGTATTAAGTTGGCAACGCGCACGTGATACCTCCGGTGTTGCAGAAGTCCATAGG
Source organism: Samia ricini (assembly GCA_014132275.2). NCBI lineage: Eukaryota > Metazoa > Arthropoda > Insecta > Lepidoptera > Saturniidae > Samia > Samia ricini. The sequence goes on along the minus strand of AP028159.1, from coordinate 22,209,853 downwards.
CTACGGTGACCGCTTACCATCAGGCGGATCGTATGCCTGTTTGCCATTTTAGTGCTATAAAAAAAAGTAAATATTAGAAAACGCTCATTAATCGTAAATTTCGTAATATGATATCGTGTTCGTATAAAAGTTGAGTGATTAAACTTTATTTTATACTACCAGTGTGCCCGTGGCTCCGCCTGCGTTTCGTATATTCTTCAGTGCATAATATAGTTTCTAAATAATCATCGGAAAAGAAGGTTTTGATGCTACTCATTTAATCGGATTTTATTCACAATTTCATGAGTTACTGAGCTCATGAGAACTCTAATTATTTTTGAAGAATAAATGTACCCCAGTTATCTGCCAATAAAAGTCCCCTCAATATCGGTCCAGCCGTAACAAATAGACAGATAGACAACAAAAAAAAATTAAAATAGTGTTTTTGGTATATGTATCGTAAATATACATTCATATGTATTCAGTAAAAAAATATTGATAATACAAACAGATCCTACAATTTTATTTTTTAGTATAGATTATAGTTAGATAGTTTAGATTTATTCATTAATGCATAACCTATTTATATCATAAAATCGTAAATAAACTTTTAAGTAAGTTAAATTTTAATAAATATCTCAACAAATAGTTAAGTATATACATACATACGATTACAGGTTTCAGTCCTATTGTAGAACCACTAATTATTTACTCACACATGTTTGTTACAATTCAGTGCGTAGCAACCTCTACGGGCAGTGTACAGTTCGCTTTAAGAGTTACAACATCCTGATATAGCATTTTTTTCATTTAAACTTCATAAGTAATCTAAATAAGTACTAAATCGGTTATAAGTTTTTCTTTGATAAATTTTATATTAATTGATGCGGTTTAAAAAAAGTCAATGGGTAAAAATAAAGAGAAACCCAATCAAAACGCGGTAAGAGAGTGGCGTGAGAGATCTGAACCTCTCATCGCCGTGCCTGAGGATGAAAGGTGAGTCGGTGGATGGAGGTTCATTAAAACACACTATTAGTCGATAAACGCCCGTTCGAACAAGAAAACTCATCCGTAATATATTATACCGACACCCGTTTTATTTCATACTTTACCCGCTTTGAATTCAAACAATTAATAATTTGCCTATTTCTCGGCCTGGATACAACATATATTATTGCCGACTTTCATCAAATTCACTTCAATAGTTTTTGCGTGATTGGCGAACAAATTAATAGACAGAGATATTTTTTTTAAACTTTCGAAATGTGTTCTGTAATCGATTCTAAAGCCCCGCATAGTATTTTTTTAAAGATATTCAAGTCGAGATTTCGTCTCATGAGGCTTTTATTATAAATATAAAAATCACTTTTTTTTACCTCTAACCCTAATTTGATTAAGATTCCAATCAATAGCATTTTAACTAATAATTAATTTAAAAAAATCACTTTGATTATAATTAAAATCGAAATTGTTTAAAAATAGTAAAAGCATTTTGTAATTGTTTTTGACTTTTTATAACCGAAGATAAAAATAAAAATATTAAATAAATAAAGATAAAAATAACCGTATTTTATAAATAAGTCAAAATAAATATACCTTACAAATGATCATAATACCCTTTTTATGTATGTACTAGTTTCAATTAATATTTTTCAACTAGTTATTCACCTTCTTAACACATTAATTTTGTATGGAGATGAGATCGCACCAATAGCTCTTTTAATTAAACGGGGCGTCCGAAATATTTTTTTAGTTTTATTTAATTTTTCATGGTTAAATTTAAGTTATAAGTATACTAAAATAACAGAAACATGAAATTCAAAACAATTCTTGTCACATCAATTTAGCTTGTCAATAAAAATTGACACGATTTAAAAATTAACATGACAACACTACAATAATTATTTCTTATGCAAATTGTGAATTTACAGCTACATCGAATAATAATAATAATAACAACAACAATAATAGCAATTACAATAAGTGCCTAACAATAATGTTACACTTATGGTTAATTTTTATTCTATTTACACATAATCGTATTGTTTTTATGCGACCTCAATAACTTAACTTCAATTAGTCTTATGTTAAACCAGCTTTGTGTCTGCGGCTGCGCCCGCGTTTCATAAGTTCTTAACTGCGTTTAAATTTTTTTTATACGGAACCCTAATTATTTTCCAAAAAACTTTTTCGGTAGGTACTAAGAGAAAGTAAAAATATTTGCCATAAATTCAACACTTGCCAGTAAAACTGTGCATTGAATTATATTCAAATTTATATTAGTTTTTTTTTACGCGGAATCCTAATTACTTTCGAAAATTAAAAAGTAACTTTAGCTATCTACCAAAAAAAGTCCCATCAAAATCCGTCTAGCCGTTCCGGAGATTACCCGGAATAAACAGACCGACAGACAAAAAATTATGTATAAGGTATTCATATGTATTTAGTACAAAGTTGTTATTTTGATAATTTGATAATTTATTTTGTCTATTTCTGACAGGACTACTTTCTTAGATAGCTGAAATTACTCCGTGTAATTTAGGGAACTTTTTTTTTCTGAAAATGATCACAAGTGTAGAGTGGTCGCAATCCAGGTGGGCTCAATTATTCTACCACCCCACTCACAGGTATACCACCCAATATTAAGTACATTGAATTATTATTCTTTCAGAGAACACCCTCCGCATTCACTACCCCGGTTGAGTGTCGTATTACCGACAAGTAGCAACTCTAGTACTGAAAACATACCTGTCTCAAGGCCAGAAAGAAAACCGCTGTCTCACGGCGAGTAAGTAATAATTGTTATTAATATTTGTATCATAGAAATAAAATACTCAAAACGGTAGTAGTAGTCACACGCGAAGTAAATCCATTTACAGTTTACCTTAAGAGGATATGCTAGGGGCATATATTCCATACAAACGTAATCCCCTGTTTGCTCCCTGGATAATAGCATTATGGTAAATATTTTTATACCTAATAATATATATCCACCACCGCCATGCCCGTATGTTTGTTTTTTTTTCTATAAATTAGTTATTGTAGAAACTAGGAGCCTTTGAAAACAAAAAAATCCTGTATTTATACCGTCATTTTCAGACGTTACTCAAACTTGATAAATAAAATTTAAAAAAGCAACGTAGAGGCTCAGTCAAAGTATTTCTTATTCTATAACTGAAAGAAAATTAAAAATCGGTTTTGGTTCTGGAGGAGGAAACAAGGTACTAAGAAGTGAAATTTTCGTCTATTTTGTATATGTAAAAGCAGCCCGAGCTTCTGTTGTCCCTTCCGTGTTTATAACTCTTTCCTTAAGCCGTAACGCGATAGCAATACATTTCTGACGTACCTACTTTTCAAACCAATTGCCGACCGAATGTCCTCAAAAAAGAGATCGTACGCCTTTTGTTACGTGTTGGTGATTACATAATTCCTTGTCGCTTACAAACGTAAATCATTATTATTTGGTTTCAATGTTACGCTGTATGGAATTTTCAATCTTAGCATAATTACTCTATGATATGAATATTTTATAAAATATATGATTAAGCGAAATTTTTACTAATTTTTTCTAGTTTCGTTTTATTCATATTCATCTCTTCTAATTCTCTTAAACATTCAATTTAAAACGTGTATGTAATTTATTTTAAAATATCTTGCCATCCAAAAATCAAACACGCACAGGTAAGCGTATTTCATTATCAGTCCATTGAATTAATTGAAAAGCCCACGTATTTCAATATTATCAATAATTGCCTATTTCAAAATTATTCAAAACTAATTAATATAATTTATCAAATTGTTTCAGTGAATCAATGACGGTGGTGTTGTCAGCGTTTTACGCGAAGTTATTAATAGTTTTAGGAATAGCGTTCCCGGTAACCAGTACCATACAAAATGAACTATATACAAACATAACTACAGATGTGAGTATGCTTCCTTAAATTATGCAGGGTTTGTCCTGTTTTTAAAATTTAAAATCGCGATGTACATTAGATACATATCCATTATCAAAAATTGTATAATTAATTACAACAGATATGTTTATTCATGAAATAACTAAATAATACAAAACTAAATAAAAAAATATTATTTGTATTACCTAAAAAAAAACTGTAAATAATGAATGCCATCCAGCTCGCCGACAAACGGGAAGGTTCTTAAAAGGATGGCCAGTTTGCCACACTGGATGGAAATAATTATACGCTGTGCCAAATAGTGGCCAGCCCTCTGGTCGCGAGAAGTGTTGACTAGACGACTATTTTAGATAATAGAATTAATTCTGCGGTCAATGAAGGACATGATAGGTGTCACCAGTTGAAGTATCTGTTTGTAATATTAAACGCTGTTATCAGTTCTTTTTAATAAATATACATGAATGTATGTATATAAAATAGTTGTACCAAAAACACAATTTTAAATTTTTATGTGATTACTTAAAAACTATACAGTACCCGGTGAATAATTTTGCAAAATAGAAAATTTCATACCAGACGGAGTTGCTAGTAATAAAATATGGCTAATGGTTAAGAAATGAAACTAATATTTGATCATTCGTCTTGGCAGAAGTTACCTAAGTGCCCAAGTAAATTATTTCGACAGCCGAATATTAAACCAAATAAAATATACATATAAAATGTAGTTAAACCATAGGTCAATTTTGAAAATAATCTGCCAGAATATGTAAATTGCGCTAGTACGTAAGAAACCGAACAAAACATACAAAATTCCCTACACCTGCTTTACACCCGCATAACAAGATTTAAGTTTAAAACAGTTTTTTTTTTATTCCACAACATAGTATACAACTATGACCACAATTTCACATGATATTAAGTGAAGATATGGTACAAGATGGTATACAATAAGTCTTGAAGGTTCTAGTTCTCAAGTGATACTGCCGGAACACACCTATTGGTATTTAGAGACTGATTTTCAAATTTGAGGGTGGTAGCCACCCAGGCGGGCATTTAATTAGAAAATTCTCTACCACCATGATATTGGTTTCCTCATGATATTTTCCTTCACCGAAAGCTCAAGCTGATTTTAGAGTTGGATAGGTAGCTCGAACCCGCGTCCATCGACACGGAATCCGACCGCACTGGCAACTGCGTCATCATAGCTTCAAATTTTTTTAATAATTTTAAAGTTTCATAAAAATTATATTATTAAAGAAAGTGTGAAAATAATTAACAGACTTTGTCGTATAATCTTGTATTATTTACAGATATTCACAATGTACTTATATGTAGTAAGCATGGCATTTTTAGCTTACACATTCTACCATCTTCGAATGGCTAACGTTGATAAGGATGGTAAGTTTATTTAACATTCTATATAATGTATAATATTATTATATTTACAATTATGTAACTGTTGTATATTTTCCTACATGAGTTAAACTTTGAATATGAGAATCATAATCGATATGAATTATTGAGTGTCTCAAAACTAATTATGTATTTTGTTACAGTTTATTCTATAGTTTTTCCCCGCAACCCTAACGATTTCACAGATAGTATGGCTATTTTTTTTTAATTTTATTTACGTTTATTCATTACTACCTGGTCCCCGCGGCTCCGCCCGCGTTTCATATGTTCTGTGCATAATATTTAGGTTATACCCATACTAGAAAAACAAATGTATGGAGAAAAATGAGAGTCTTTTGTTTTTATTAGCGGGAAAAAATGTACATAAGAGTAAATCGACAAAAATATGAGAAAGGGTCGATAGAATCTATGGAAAAATATAGCCTATAACCATCTATGAAAAAATCAGCGTCGATATGTTCAGTAGTTTTGAGGTGATGGTGCGTCAAAGATACCCCATTGCCATTATTTGCCATTGTCATTATATATATATATATATATATATATATATATATATAACTCAAATAACTCTTACATAAATATTTTTTATTTCATTAAAAAATGTTTTCTATTATTGTGTATTTAATTCAAAGAGCTACTCCTCTCGTTTATTTCTAGATAAAACAAAACGGACTAGATATGGTAGCTTTTACCTACACATGGGAGTGGCTGGGTTCGGTGTGGGATCAATTATTTACTCTTGCCTACAGTTTGGTGGATATTTTGATCTTTCTGGTGATTGTCAGCTGATCATAGTCGCTATGAAGCCGGCACTTCGCATTCTGTATCTAATAGCACAGACTGTATTCATATTTTCCTACACTGACGTAAGTTTTTATCTGCGGTTATCCTAATCATCTGACACATATTTCTTTGAAATATCTAATGAAGAAATCACGTACAGCCTTTAAAACTCTTTTCAAGGGTAATGGTATACTAATAAATAAAATTTGAAGTGTCTGTTAGTAATGTCAAACTTAATTTTTTTTTACTAAATAGATATACCACGACACCAATTCCAAAAATGATTTTTTTTAAGTTTTGTCCGTCTGTCTATTTGTTCCAGGTAATCTCCGGAACAGCTGGACGGATTTTGACAGAACTTTTTAGGTAGATAGCTGAAGTTACTTTAGGGTCCTTTTAATTTTCGAAAATAATGAAGGTTTCGCGTAAAAAAAATAAAACACATTAAAAATTAAATAAAATCAGATTCTTTAATTTATGAGAAATATATTTGTTTTATCTTAGTACTAAAAATTGTTTAGGACAATAATTAGGGGTTCCGTAAAAAAAAATTAAACGCAGTGAAGAAAATATAAAACGCGGGCGCACAGCTAGTATATCATAAACATATGTATGTTAGTTGCTAACCGGTTAGTAAATAATTAGCACTTCATTTCCTGTTTTCGAACTAATATGTAATACTAAATTTCAATTGGAGCAATGCGTTACACCGTTCTGAAACTGTTATAGTTATATTTAATAATCATACTACACTTAACGACAATTTTAATATAAAGGTTTAGTCATTTTTTATTCATTGTTTTTTTTACAATATCTTTTATGAATAAATTCTTCTGTGCAATAGATTTTACTTTTGCTTATTACGCTAAGTCGTCAAGATTTATTTGTAACTAGCTGTGTGCCAGCGGCTGCACCCGCGTTTCATATATTTTTCACTGCGTACTTATTTTTTGATTGTTTTACAAGGAATCCTAGTTATTTTCTAAAAAAAAAACTGCTTAGCATTAAGCAAATATATTTCTGATAAATTCAAATACGTGCCAGTAAAACTGTGCATTGAGTCGGATTTTATTTACAATTTCATTAGTTTTAATTTTATGATGCGTAATCGTAATTATTTTCGAAAAACAAAAGTATCTATCCAAAAGAAGTCCCGTCAAAATCGATACAGTCGTTCCGCAAATCTGTTTTAACTTTTATAATGATTTAACTTTCCATTGCAAAATAGTTGTTGAGACTGTTGAACCTGACGCTGTTAAAGTAGAGAATAAAAGTGAATAATAGTGTAGGAAATCTGTATCGTAAATTGTCATATGTAGAAAAGTGACTGGTAGAACTTTTTAATTTGGCGATGCAGTTGATGGTGACCGGTTTTTATGGTATAAGTTTTATTCACTTCACTGAACAAGACACAATATTATTATTCTATCATGAAAAAATCAACTCTATTGTTATTAAAAAAAAACTGAAATATGAATTGAATATTCATGAGTTTGTTAATTTACAGATATTAGATCCCATGAGAGGAGTGGTAATAGATAGATTCGGATTAATGCATCTGATAGCAACGAACGTCTGTGAGTGGTTGAACGTTGTAGTTCAGGAGACGAGAGATGATATTATCTCTGTAGCTTATGACAGGCCAACGTTACTACGATACGCCAACATAAGCGGTCATTCAAAAATTGACATAAACGACCAACTCGACAACATAACAATCGAAGAAACTCAAAGCATACCCAGTAGGAATATCAGTGATAATCTCCTTACAAATATTACTATAAATTACCTAAATTCAACAATAAAGAATGATGTGTGGACATGTAATGTGTCTGATATGATAACTCCTCTAATTAGAAGTGTTAACCCTTACTTAAGGCCATGCGGAGTTGAGTATAGCCTCTTGTGCTCTGTCATCATTGCCGTGATTTGGAATGATATATGTACTGTACCTGGATCGGTAAGAAAAACTTATTTTACACGATAATTAAATGAACAATATCCATCCATCCATCCATTCAATCGAAAGACGTATGCTAGACAAAGAACGGTTTGGCGGTCGCAGTCAGCTGTTTGTGGTACTCAGAGGATGCTGCTGCCCAACCATTGTTTTATCCCATAGTCGCCTTTTACGATACCCACGGAAAGATATAGAATGGTACTATTCTTAGCTGGCACCTTAATTCTTATTCATTAAACAATAATGACAATATAATATAGATAGTTAATTTTTTTCTCCTTGCTCCACAAATGTGTGTGACATTTTACCAAAACTGAAGAATTAAACTCAAACGACCAATATACATTTATTTGTATACTAGCTGTGTGCCCACGGCTGCGCCCGCGTTTTATACATTTTTCACTGCATTTTATTTTTTTATACGGACACCTAATTTTTGTTTAGGACTAAGATAAAGTAAAAATATTTCTGATAAATTTAAGCACTTGCCCGTAAAACAGTGCATTGAATCGGCTTTTATTTATTTTTTTACAAATTTTAATTTAAATGTACCCTAAGTTACCCGGAGTAACTTCAGCTATCTACCAAAACAGTCCTGTCAAAATCCGTCCAGCCATTCTGGAGATTACCTGGAACAAACAGACAGATAGATAAAAATTTTAATAATTGTTTTTTTGGTTTCATTTTTCATCTAAAAGAAAATGCCCTATTGAGTAAACTGTGATAGTATGTGTTAAAATATTTTTTAGAAACCCGGGAGAAAGCCCTTAAACGAAAAAGAGTCTGTGAAGCAATGCTGTACTCCTGTGAAATCAAATAATCATTTTTCTGTTGACTGTGGAAGCGCTCATAAAGGACTCTTCATGGGTATTGCAGTGCTAGCGGGAACTATAGTCAGTCTTATGCTTTTTAATGGATTATTCCAGAATGAGAAACACGTGGAGTTAGCTCTGCTCCAAGTAAGATTAATATAATGATTTGAAATGATAAAATATCGGTATTATTGTTCATAGCAAATTTAGTTAAATACGAGCGGGCATAATTTTAGAATCTGGACTAAAATACAATAACCATATATTCCATATAATAACCATATCATATGGAAACTATTAACATGTTTAAACTCTTGAACCGAAGTCAGCATTTTTATTTCAAACTGACTAAGCCGCTGTTGACTGGAAGGGCCTTTACAGCTTCACTGAATTATTGGAGTGAGCACTTAAGCGATGAAGCGATGATGGCGCAGGAGGTAGTGCGTCCGCATTCCGCGTCAATCGACGCGGGTTCGATCCTCAACTATCCGACTCTAAAATCGGCCTCAGCTTTCGGTGAAGGAAATATCATGAGGAAACCATAGTATGGTGGTAGGGCATTATCTAATGGTGCTAGCCTGGGTAGCTACAACCCTCAAGTTTGAAATCCTGCCAAGTACTAATAGGTGTGTTCCGGCAGCTTCACTTGAGAACCAGTATCTAAGCTTAGTGTCTTTACCATCCTGGACCACATCGTTACTTAAGGTAAGATTGTAGTCAAAGCACTGAGCCTATACCGTGTAAAAAAATACTTAAGGCACTCAGCCGAAAGAGTAGTACCTTAGAGGGAGGCATGCATGCCCACATTTGATAAAATCCTATATTCAGCAATAAACTCATTAAATGAAGATAAAGAACAAAAATTTCGTATTCTTTACTATGACTGTACCTACTGTAGTAATTGATAAATGATGCATCAACAGTTAATTGGTTTTAATAGTGAGTGTTAAGGGGTACCTATCAATCATTTATATTATAAACTACCTGTGTACCCGCGGTTGCGCCCACGTTTCATATATTCTTCACTGCATTTTTTTTTTAACGGAACCTTAATTATTTTCGAAAATTAAAAGTACCCTAAGTTACCCGGACTAACTTCAGCTATCTACCATAAAAAGTCCCGTCAAAATCCGGACAAACAGACGGACGGACAAAACTTTAAAAAACTGTGTTCTTGGTATGGTATCGTACTTATGTAAGTACATTCATATCTATTTAGTAAAAAAAGAAATATTTGACATTACAAACAGACATTTCAACACTATTTATTAGTATAGATTGATACATTAGGTAAATGGAAAATATAATAACTGTTTTTTTTCTATAAAATTAATTGTAAATGTATTAAGGTATGTTGTATTCAAAGAGAGTAGTTTTCTTCGAGCGGTAATGCCTACTTTTGGTGATTCCTGAGTAAACAAGTACAACAAAACTGTTAACTATTTTCCGATACGCATGAAGTATTTGACAAGCCGTATAAACTTCCTACGTTCTATTCTTGGATTTTCTATGGAGATATACAGAATTCAAAAGAGAAATCTGCTGTGTCTAAAACGGGTAATAATAATTTAATAATATTGTTACAGATTAATATATGGGAAACGATTCTTTTTGTATTGATGACTATCGGTTCAATGGCATGCATTCAACGGATGAGAACTTTACCTCTACGTAGGGCTGTGTCTGCTTTACCTTTGGAGCATTCTCTGTTATTGGTCACCCAGTGCGGTGTATATCTTTACTATCTGTTCCAAATCATTGGAACAGGCTTCCTTTTACAACGATATCCTGAAGGAACGAGAGCGACCAGGTAATGTATAAAATCTAAAAATAAATCCTAAATCGTGACTACCATAGACTTGTACGTGTTATTCTGGGCTTAGAAAATACATGTACAACCCTACCTTAAAGGTTTAGCCATTTTTGCCGGTATGATGTGTATGATGGTGACAGTCGATAGATTCCAATCTGTTCTCGAATTGTACTTTATTAAATACAAGCTGCTCTCCGAGATTTTACCCATGTAGTTCTCGTCACCGTGGGATTTTCGTAATAAAAACTATCGTATGTCATTGCCTGGATTTCAAACTATCTCCATACCAAATCGGTTCAGTAGTTTTTTATGTTTATTCGTTAAATACAAAAATACAAATCTTTTCTCTTTATAATATTAGTGTAGATCAGATAAAGTGGAGCCATTTTGCCGTGCTAGTATAAATAAATCTTATAAAATATTGTTTTATAAAATAATTTACTAGTATTAGTGTCACTCAAGTACTGATTTAGGCTATTGTCATCGACAGGATAATTTCACCATTATGCGCGGTCATACAGAGTTCCTGCCAGACTCTGCTCGTTTTGGACGCTTGGACTCGTAGATGCGCCGGCAGCGGACGACAACGACCAGGTCGACAACTACTCACTTTCCTTCTCGTCGGCAACTTCGCATTGTGGCTTTTAAATAGAGTCAAAAACGCCAGAGCTGAATTTCATCCGCTACAGGTAAAAAAAAACAATCCACCCTAAAAGTTCATCAGCTTTATTTATTGAAGTTAAAACTTCTTTAGCGACGTTGAGCGATTCTCGGTAGAGGAAAAACTTATAGATTCGCGTTAGCAATGTTAGACGTCGTCCGTCAACATATTACAGTAGCTATACCCAAAATGTGTTCCGCGGAACCCTAGGGTTCCGCAAAGCCTCCGTGGGAGCTCCCCGAGAATACTGATGAATAATTATAATGAGAAAAAAAATCAGAAAAACCGAACAACAGAGTTGGTTTGTTTTGTTGCAAAGAGGATTTTCAACCTATGCAGCTACAAAAAACAAAATACCGAAATAAACTGAACGCAGAACCTGATATGAGACTTCAACTCTCTTCTATCAAACCTGATATCAACGAATTGATGAAAAATAAGAAACAGTTTCGTACCTCCCATTAAATATTAATTACTATGCAACTGTTACATTTTAACAAAATTATTAATAAAGAATGTTCATAAAAAACTTTTGTTTATTTTAGGGCTCTGTCAAATATTGCACTTTCCAAAAGGGTTACGATACCAAAAAAGTTTGAGAACCGCTATGCTGCAGTATGACAAGTATAGGATGGCGTTTAAGTGGTGGCACTTTCGTGTTGACACATCTAAAACATTTTCCCATAAAATTTTATTTTAAATTTAGTTTATTAATGTTAAATGTGTATTATTTTATTTTATTTTATTTTAAATGTGTGTTTAATTTAATTTAAGTACATACTAATTTTTTTTTTGATCAATTGAAACGTCTTAAGTTAAACATGAACAGGTTCACGTTCTTAAGCCATCGAGCTAATTTAAACATTAAAAAAAAAGTTTTTCTATCGTTTCGAGTTATCAGTTTTATCGACAGCCCCCGTGGCTGCTTAATTATTGAATAATCTTCCCTTTAGTAAGGTGGTAGAAGCCTTAAACCCGAGTGGATAACGACTGCCGTACACTCATCGTAGTGACCTACTTAGAGCCTTTAGACGTGGTAGATGTACTCCAAAATGACGACGGTGACTGTCATTAAATTCCTATCCATTCACTATCGTCATCTTTTGAAGACTGGACATAATTTAACATCAGATTAAGCGAAGTAATTTTGTCGATCCCGAATTAAAATTAAAAATAACATGTAATAATATATGTATATTTACAGATGGAGTTCTATGGTGTTTGGGCATGGACACTCATAACGCATGTGTCAGCTCCCCTACTGGTCTGCTATAGATTCCAGGCCACAGTTTGTTTCTATGAAATTTGGAAGAATTCTTACAAAAGGAAAAAATATTCTAACAACGCTCCTGAAGGGAATGAATTGGAATTAAAAAATCATGTAGCTTAAATCGCTGTTATTTATTTATATTATTAAACGTTAAGAGTAGTTTTTTGTAGTATCACGACAAAAAGACTCCAGTTTGTTGATCGTAATCATACGATTGTTCTATTGAAAAACTATGGTAACTACCAGACAGGCAATCTATCTTCGATTGCTCGATTCATGGCGATCTGCTTAACATTTTGGCGTGTGCATCAACGCTGGTTCATCGTAAAATGGAACAAGCTAAAACTACGCTATAAAGATATGTCATGCCCATGACTTGCAATCTGTATATTTCAATGTAAATGTAATATTAAACACATATATATAGGAGAAGCGATGATGGCGCTGTAGGTAATACGGCCGGATTCCGCGTCAATGGACGCGGGTTCGAGCTCACCTATCCAATTCTAAAATCAGCCTGAACTATCGATGAAAGACAACATCGTGAGGAAACCATAGCGCATGGTAGAAAGGGATTTTCTAATAATGCCTGCCTGGTAAGCTACCAGTTAGTTTGAAAAACCTGTCGCCTAATAGCAATAGGTATTCCGGCTGCATCATTTCAGATTCAGTAGCTCTAGGCTACCTCGTCCACATCATCACTTAACATCAGATGAGATTGTGGTCAAGCACTGAGTCTATACCTTAAAAAAAAGATGCCTGCAATTTCCTTCTTTTTTGTGGATTTATTGTTAAAGACAGACGTCATTTTATTTAATTACTTAAATTAAATACCTTTCCTTTGTTAGCATATCATGTTTTGATGAGGAACAATCTAAAGGTTTTATTTAATTTTATTTGTAGTAATGATACTACTCTATTGCAACGGTGGCTCTAGCCCTTGGAGCGCCCGTGTGCAACCAATGTCCTAGCGTCTTCTAGCACGCGGGCGGTCAAAATTAAATACTTACAGTTATATTTTCAAACGACAATTCGTTTTACAAATATAATACAAAATGTATTTAAGTGCCAAAGGTATCTTATCAAAAGCTGTGAAAATCTTCTTTCGGAATTAACAAAAAAAAACGAAATGACTTCATTTATGTAATATCCATGTTCTTCGTTGTAATATTTCAAACATTTAAGAGTACAACGCCATCTATGAATAGTCGTTAGAAATAATCACAAAAAAAATTAGTTCGTTTAATTTTATTTTCTGCTTGTTAATTACAATATTATTTTTATTATTAATAATGATAATTCTTTTAATGCATAAATTACGATTGTATATATATCAAATATCAGTAAACGATATTTATATTTATTACTAGTTGTGTGGCCGCGGTTTCGCCCACGTTTCACATATTCCTCACTGCGTAATATAGTTTTAAAATAATCATTAGAAAATAACGTAGTTATGTTCCTGTCCATTAAATCATATTTTGTTCACAATTTCTTGGGTTTTCATGTTTTTGTACCAACAGAAAAGAAATATATTTCTTACTTCTATTATCTTACTTCTTATTTCTATAATATCATAAGTAATAGTAATATCTATAAATAAATTACGCAGGGTAACTACAGCTATCTGCCAGAGAAAGTTACATCCAAATCGGTTCCGTCGTTTCTGAGATTAGCCGGAACAAACCGACAGGCAACAGAAAAAACTTTTAAGAATTGTGTTTTTGTTAAACTTATAACCGTATATGTATACCATATTTAGTAATACGTTATTATTTTGATATTAAAAACAAACACTTCAATTTTATTTATTAGTATAGCAGTATAGATAATAGGTGATTTTTTAAGTATTTGATTACGGTCCTGAATACAAGTTTTTTAAGCCCAGCTTTGTATTATTTTACTAATGCTCAATGCTCTAACAAAGCAGCGGCTATTTGTTAAATCGTTCCATTAGATATGTTGAGAGATATTATATTACATACACATATTATATAAAATGCCAGTAAAATTATTTAATATAAAGTCATATACCGTAAGTTAATAAATTAAATACAAGTACTACTATACTACATAACAATCCAAAATCGTACCAAGAACTTCAAAATTTATATGTAACTCTTAGATTGCCATTAATTAACACTTGCCAAAATATCTATTGACTACTGTCAATAGGCTCAAAAAGACTTGAACCCAGGACCATTAAAGAAGTTAATAAAAAAAACTACTGTCATTTAAAAAAATTGTACACATAACCTTTCGGTAATTATTATTTGATAAAAAAGTAAGTTCATAAACATAAAAACATGGCTTCTGTAATGGATGTCGATGAAGAAGAAGTCGAGATGGCTTCATCTAGCAGTGGTAAGGGAGACAAAAAGAGATTTGAAGTAAAAAAGGTAACAACGTTTATGCCTAATCATTGTATCATACTCAAAGTTTCTTTGTTATAAAAACATTTAAAAATATTTTTATTTCAGTGGAATGCAGTTGCATTGTGGGCCTGGGGTATGTCTTTCCTAGTTTTAAAAGAAACCTCAACATACTTAAACATTTTATTAATTACAAGACCTCAGCATCTTAAAAATATGTAATAATACTCATTAAATATAACTCTGGTCCTAATATCCTTTAAGATTAGTATATTTTTAAACTTTTTGATTATTGTATTTCAATTTTACCTATAATTTTGTTTCACACAAATTAATAATAAGAATAATAATTAATAATAAGAAATATAGATTTAACTATAACTTTGCCTTGTTTATCATTGTTTTATTTTTAATTTATAGATATTGTGGTTGACAATTGTGCTATCTGTCGTAACCATATAATGGATCTATGCATAGAATGCCAAGCTAACCAAGCATCTGCTACAAGTGAAGAGTGCACAGTCGCTTGGGGAGTGTGTAATGTTAGTATTTTAAATACTTAAATAAAAAGTAACTTTATAAAGTATAATGAAGATATTTAATGATTCAACCAAAAGATGTCCACTGCTGAACATTGATATCCCTCAAAAAGGGAGGAATTGCCACAATCACCATCCTTGGAAGGTGGGTTTGATGATTGTAGTAGATGTTTGTTGTACTCAGAGAATGCTGGTGCCCATCCCCTGGTTATCCCTTAGTCTCATTTTCAGACATGGACAGGAATATATAGGGTCTTACTATTCTTTTCACACCATACAATGATGATGATACTTAATGAAATATATTATGTTTTGCAATCAAAACAACTTCTAAAATTAAGATGATTAAGTTTATACAGAAAACAAAATACTAATTAATGTATATGTACTTTACTCTGTATAATAATGTAAAGAAATGTATCGTTTTCTTTCAGCACGCTTTCCACTTTCACTGTATTTCACGCTGGCTGAAAACTCGCCAAGTTTGCCCATTAGATAATAGAGAATGGGAGTTCCAGAAGTAAGATTTTTTATATGTATTTATTGTCTAATTCATAAATATTGTTTACCTTACTAATTAAATATATATATTCTTATAAAATATCTGTAAGACCCCCTTATATTATTGCTATATATAACTATGTTTTGTAGTCTTTCAAAGAGAACAAATAACTCGAAATCACAACTAGATCATGAAAGATATTTTAAATGAAAAGTTTACTGTTTAATGTTCCTCAATACTTACTGCACATATCTTCTACAAACTACAAATATAATTTTCTAGAAGTTCAGGATTATCATCATGGATCATGACAATTTTATCTTATAAAACTACCTAAGGTACTAGAACTACCAGTAAAAATGGTACATGTAGAGTATAGAAAGTGACAAAATCATATTAATATCCCATGAAGGTTGAATGTAAACCATTTAATGATTTTTTGTAATTAATAGTAATTTTATTTTTCAGGTATGGACACTAAACCAGATTAAAAACTGCACTAAGAAGTCTTGTCTCATATTATAAAAATGGGCTTAATATGTTAATATCTAATTAAGTTCTTAATAATAAACAACTCATAAATATCAAATTTTTCATTAATCATTTCAAATAATTATTATTTGTTATTTGTAAATTAATATTGCATGTAACAAGATAAAATTATATAAAAATAGTAAAAAATCTACAGAAAATTTGATATCTTTTTTTTATAGGGTTACATTAAAGTTGATACTGAGTTAATTCATTGGTTTATATTTTTTGTGCAACAAGTAAAATACTTATCTATTTTTGATTCATCATTTACCTATACTTCAAAACTTGAATAAATTAATGAAGATGTGCTCTTATGGTCACAATTACTATAAAATTATGACAATTTAACATAAAAATTTATTTATGTGTAAATAATATATATATATAAAAATAGCTGTGCCTGCGGCTTCGCTTGTGTGGAATTCAGATAAAATGAAGCATACATTCTCCCTCTGAATTAAATTAACAAATTTTATCAATGTGGTTTAGGTGTGAAAAGGTAACAGATAGAGCTATCTAGTGAATGCGACTTCGTCTATGTAGAATTAGTACTTAAATACCCTATTGGCTATTGTTTACTTGAAGCTATCATCAATCTCAAAACCAATTAAATAAATAAAAATAATCTGTTCGTCTTGAACGTTTTGAAGTAAACCTTGTATTCAGATCTAATGGTGATACAACACTCAACAGTTCATCGATTCCTACCATGTGATGGTTGTGCCTAATTTTTAGTTTTAAGGGTAAAATTTTATGGTTCTATCTTAATGTTAGGTTGGATATAGAATAGAGAATTAAACTCGTTGAATACATCACATTAAATTTTTAAAAATACCAAAATTTTAAGTTTGTAGTCCCAGCTGTTTAGGCTGTGCGTTGATGAATCTACCAGGATATCCTATATATATAAAATTACTTGTCCTGATTGACTGATTCTGATATTGGGGTCCACTAAGAAGGGATTTTTGGAAATTTCACTCGTAAGAGGGTGAATTAGGAGTAGCAAATTTGTATGGAAAGTTCGTTATTCTTTAAGCAAGAAGCATGTAATTTCATGTATATGACTATTGTTACAAATAAATGAACACGTATATCGGGGTTTTTCAAAATTGCAACCACGTCTCTCAGTGCCGTATGTCATCTCTGGCAACGCACACTGGTCGACGACTTTCGTCTTGAGACACTGCGATATTTTAGACTAGAAAATTCTGCGTAGCTTCCGAACGCGGCCCAGGCGAGTTGGATTTGACGATTAACCTCTTTCTCGAAGTTAGATCTACCTAACTGGTCGGTTTGTCCCACGTATATATAACTGTCAACAACTTCGAGCGTAGAGTCACCGCTAAGATTTACTTGACACTGGCTAAGACACAAGCCGTGAAAAGCCATTAAAAAACACAAGAAAAAGAGTCACCGCTTTTTATAGGAGTTGGCACAACATGGACATTAGACATGACTTTTACGTCTTGACGTCTTGTCCATGTTCTTTTTAAGACCAGCTCGTTCGGATGCTCTACTGAATATCATCAGCTAAGCGGAGGCGTGTTATGTACTTGCCGTTTATGTTAATACCAAGTCCTGTCCAATCCAGAACCTTGAAGAGATCCTCGAGCGCAGTAATAAACAGTTTCGGGGAAATACCATCTCCCTGTCTAACGCCACGCAACAAAGGTATAGGTTTCGAGGGCTGGTCCTGTAATCGAACTAACATGATGGCGTTTTCGTATAAATCCTTCAATCTCGATGTTTCGACCTGGTTACAAAGGCCGTGATCACGAGACTAGATCCGAAAACATTAATAAAATATGATTACAAAACGCGAAAGTTTAAGAACCATGAAATTACTAATATACATACGTCTGGTTAGAAATAAATGTAAACATTTTTCAAAGTATAACACCTAAGAGGATGAATTAGTGGTTACAAGTATGTATAGAAAGTTTTACATTTTTGAAGTAAGGAGCATGAAATTTCATGTACCTGTTTCTGGATAGTAATAAATGAACACGTAAATCGCCATTTTTTTAAATATTTTCCCTAAGAGCGTGAATTAGGGTATGCAAATTTGTATAAGAAGTTCGACATTTTTGAAGCGAGATCCATGAAATTTCGTATGACCCTTCTGGTTATAAACATATGAACACGTATATTTCTATTTTTCAAAATGTTACCCCTAAGAGCGTGAAGTAGGGGTTGCAAATTTGTATGGAAAATTCCAAATTTTTGAAGTAAGTATAGCATGAAGCTTCATATAACTGCTTCTGATTAAAAATAAATAAACACATGTATCGCCGATTTTCAAAATATTATACCTAAGAGGGAGAATTAGGGATTGTAAATTTGCATGGGAAGTTCAACATTTTTTTAAAAGTAAAATGTATGAAATTTCATATACCTGCTTCTGGTTATAAATATATGAACACGCATATTGCTATTTTTCAAAATGTTACTCCTAAGAGGATGAATTAGAAGTTGTAAGTTTATATGCCAAATTCATTTTATTTATGTTAAAACCATGCAATTTTACCCCTTTATAAATTAGGTACAACCGTTAGATGGTAGGAAACGATCATCTGTTGTGTCACCGTTAGATCTTAGATGTAAGGTTTACTTGAAAACATTTAAGACGAACAGACGATTTATTTAATTGGAGTGGAAATTAATTAAAGCTTTGGGCACATGTACAAAATAAGATGCTTAAGTACTAATTCCCACACAGACGAAGTAGCGTGCATCAGCTAGCTCAGTCTGTATATCTGTTACCATTTAACCACTGAATTGATTTTTATAAAATTTTGTAATCTAGAGGGAGAATATAGACTGCAAATTGTCCTAAAACCACGCGGGGGTAGCCGCGGGCCGAGCTAGTTATTAATATAACTTACTTTATTTTTTAATTGTCAAGTAACACAAGTACTTGTCAAGTTTGATTGACAAGTAATTGTCAATTGTACCTAATGTAATAAAAATTGGCTATTTAATCACAAAGGTAGATATATTAAAATGTTTACCTAGTGATACTTCAAATATATTAGAAAAAATAAATATAGATAAAAACTTTACTCTTTCCGCCTCAACACAGAAAATAATATAACTTTAACTACATACTAGCCGCGCAGCCAGTGTTAATACTATTGCTATAATTATCCATAATTTTGTAGTTAATCTTCCATTACCTGATACTACAAAATTTAAACTATAAAATATACCCGTATTGGAGTGCAATAATTCGAAATAACCAGCGACGGTTGTTTTGGAATCATTCATCGGATATCTATCTATTCAACTGAAAGACGTCCACTGCTGGACATAGGTTTCCCCCAAAGATTTTCATAATGACCGGTTTTACACCACCCGCATCCAGTGGATTCCCGCGACCTTCATCAGCTTGTCAGTCCACCTTGTAACCACGCTTCGTCTTCCGTTACGCGGCAACCATCGAGAATCCGTTGGCCCCATCGGGCAGCGGTTCTACGAACAATGTGCACTGCCCATTGCCACTAATATTCGGCAATTCTTTGGTCAATGTCGGTTCTTTTGTTTCTTAACCCCTCTCATGTATGCTCAGAGTTTCATTGCCTGAAATGAACCCACAGAACAAAAATTCGGAATAAATAGATTTTATTTAGAACTAGCTTTCCCATCCAACTTCGTACCGCCACAGAATCGATAAATGCGTTCCATGCAGTATACGAGAAAATGAATTTTTTCGTTGTTTTGTTAGTTATTCTACTATTCGGGGTAGAGACAAAAGCGAGAAATCAAATATCATAAAAATCGGTTCAGCCGTTCTTGAGTTATAAATGAGGTAATAGCTGTGTGCCTCCGCTCCCCCCGCGTTTCATATGCACTTCACTGCTTTTTATTTTTTTTATACGGAACCCTAATTATTTCGGTACTAAAATAAAGTAAATTTTTTTTTCACTAATTCAAACACTTGCCAGTGAAACTATGTGTTGAATCGAATTTTATTAGAAAATTCATGAGTTTTAATTTTTTCACGCGGTACCCTATTTATTTTCGAAAAATAGCCTACAAGTTATGCGGAGTAACTTCAGCTAACAAAAAGTCCCGTCAAAATCGGTCTAACCGTAACCGAACAGAAAAATTTTAAAAGTTGTATTTCTGGTATAGGTATCCTATATACATCCATATGTATTTAGTAAAAAAATGTTATTTTGACATTACAAATAGACGCTTCTATTTCATTTATTAGTATAGATAATGCGTTTATATTACATGCCAAATCTTTGTTATTGAATACATTTATGATTTTCAAAAGTGATTATTTAATTGCTTTAGTGATTCTCGAATTATAAACCAACTAAAGACAGGGAGTTGCCTATTATATAATATGCAAGGATCAATCTCCAGCAGTAATTTGGGAACAAATCAAACAAAACTTTGAAGGAATCTTGAGGGACTTTATTGTGGTCTCATCGAAATTAAAATATTTTATACGGCTTATTATGTCAACGACACATAAACTGTTTGTCTTAAATTACTCCCATTAGGAATATTACAAAAGCTAGTATCGGCACACTAGCGATACATTCAACAGCTTACAATAATTATAACCAATACAGTACAATACGCATTACTTTCTTAATAAATACCTAATAGAACCCAATTTTATATAGTTTATGTATGTACACATGGATCTTACGTCTTGTGAAAAATAAATAATTACATCTAAACTAAATCACGACTCAATATCGAATGCGTGGAGCATTACTTGTAGGTACTGCACGATAACTATTGTAATTAATAATAATGGCCTATTGTAAATCGCAGTTACTTTCTCGAATACCATATTAAAAATATATACATGTTAAAACGAACATTTAGCGGTCAATACAGATCACTTTGGCAATAATTACTTTAGAATTATGATAATTTAATGTCATTAGTATGTGAGATCACATTTAAGAAGGTATTAAAATAGTGTGTCTATATATTGAGAAAGTAACACTAATGTTATAAAATTATTCTGATTATTTTCCGTACAATAGCCATATAACAGTAGCTTAGAATAATGTTCACGTGCAATAACTGTTTTTGTTGTTGACGTTATGAATGAAACTAGTATATATATTTATATACTAGCTGTGTGCCCGCGCCTGCGCCCGCATATCATATATTCTTCACTTCGTTTTTTTTTTATACGGAACCCTATTTTTGTTTTTATTACTAAGATAAAGTAAAAATATTTATCATAAATTCAACCACTTGCCTGTAAAACCGTGCACTGAAACGGATTTTATTCAATTTTTAATGAGTTTTATATTTTTTTTACACGGACCCCTAATTATATTCGAAAATTAAAAGTACCTTAAGTTACCCGGAGTAACTTCACCTATGTACCAAAAAAAATCCCGTCAAAATCCGTCCAGCCGTTCCGTAGATTACAGACAAAAATATTTAAAAAAAAAGTATTTTGGTATAAGTATCGTATATACATTCATGTCTATTTAGCAAAAAAAAATTTGACATTACAAACAGACACTCTAATTTTATTTATTAGTAGAGATACACAAATATATATATATATATAATAAGCGGATATTCCTCACAGGAGTAAGAGAATGTGATATTGAATGTGAAGTGTTAAAATAAAGATCCAACTGCACTGAATTTAGGCAAAATGGCCTATCAGTCTGTGACTATAATTTACCGTATCTCTAGATCATTGATAATTACCTACACGAGGCGCAAGTATATTATTATTCCTAAGAATCATTAAAAACAATACATGGCAGTTCAAAAGTGCATCTACCCCCATCCATTCATAAATTTAATTTACAGTAATACTATATTATATCGAAAGTATTTTATTTTAACTTAAAACTGCCATATATTTTAGTATTCAGTTTAATGTTTTGGAATATTTATATACTCACCAAATTATTATGTACATACATACACAACTCATTATTACAAAATTATACAAATAATGTGAAATTACATATCAGAACCTGCAGAAGAATTGAATAATTGATTGCAATGAAATTAGGATAAACAGAAAAAATGTGTACAAGCAATTAAGTCGTATAATAAAATATTTTCACTAATTCACTTTCCTCAAATAAGTTGTAATCACAGATAAAATAAAGAAAATAGAACACAATACTTTTTGTACATACATTATCTTAATACTATCAATTTATCCAATACTCAATGTAATAACATATCATAAAAATCAACCTGATGATCAACTTATTTGAAGATCATGAAAAATTGGGATATCAAAAGTTATTTGTGCTAATAAAATAATAAGTAACGACATTTCATTTTAATAAATATTGGAATCATCAAATAACCAACTGGATACCTATCACACAATACTCAAAATTCAGAACATCATATCACAAAATAAATACTAGATAAAATTATTCTAGTCAGTGTCAATTTAACTAATAATTGAATAACGGTGGAAAAATAACCATAAGGTAGTTGCGGCTGTCAGTCTGCTGAAATAGCTGTAGGCAAATCTATAGTACGGCTTTCATTGCCAAAAATTAATCTTAACCGTTTCATTGGGGGGGGCAGTGGATGGACAGGATTATGTTTACGATGACGTTCTTTAGATCGCCGTCGTTTTTTCAAACGCCTGGCTGTTTCAGGATCAACACCTTCTAGCCGAAGCACTTCATATTCAGGTGCTTCAGCTGGACCTCCACAGTCCATTACCTCCTCAACTACAGGACTTCTTTTCACCCGTAATGTTAACTTTAATCCCCTACGTGGTGGTGTACAGGGACACTCACTACTTTTATTTGAACTGTCTATCAACCAAGGTGGTGCTGCTTCAGTTTCTTTTCTAGATTCTTCAGTTCTACTTGATACATCCACTTTTTGAATCTTATTCAATTTACTATCCGTTGATTCACTAGGGTTCACATTTTCTCTAAATTCAATCTCACTTTTCAAACATGCATTATCATCAGTCACACATTTATCTTCTTTTATTTGTTCTTGACTATTGTTTTCCACTGTAATCTCTTCCTTAGCATTAATTGATTCTATTCTTTCTTGTGGAGATCTTTTCTTTTGTATCACAATCTTTACTCTCTAAATGAATATGAGATAAAACTACAGAGTTAGAGTCTAATTTATCTTCATTCTGAATGTCATGTGAGGGTTCAGTTTTAATGTCTATTTGATTTGTTGCTACTGTGTTTGGCAAGTCAGCTTCTTCTTTAGGTGTATTAACATTTCTTTCAAATTTACTTTCAGAGCCTCCTCTAGAACCATTTCTCACTTTAGGAAAACTGGAGTATGTACAAGTATCTAAGAGACGCTTGTGACTTCTCAAGACTATACCTGAGTGTGAGTCCCTACTACTACGAGAACTAGTTGTGCTACAACATCTGGAAAGTGTTTGGCGTTTCGTACTATCTGAAGAAATGATACCATTAACAGCACGGCTGCTTTCAGTACGCCTTCTCAATCGCTCACCCCTTCTAGAAGCAGAGGATTCTCTACTGCCCTGTGCCTCTATACTCCCTGGACCATCTACAACATCTGCTATACATCCCTGAGCTATTAACAATTCTGCATCATATTTAGTTAAACCTTTCTGTTTCATTTCTTTCATACTAAGTGGAGACACAATCGGGTTTTGTCTATTAGTTATTCGAGATTTATCAGGACTTTTATTATTTGCAGTTTTTTGAGTTTGTTTAGCTTTTGTTCTATTAATTCGATTATCTGTTTCTCTAAATCGATATCTTGTAGGTTGTTCATCAATGTGTGCACTATCAACTGAAAATGCACCTTTTCCACGCCTTTCACAAGTCTCACACTCACAATAACAATTACCATTTCCAAAAAAATCTTCACCATAAAAAACAAGTAATTTCTTCTCCAACTTCTATATCTCGCAAAAACACGTACGAAAGCCTTACCACGGTCAGTTGCCTCAAAAGTACAAGTCGGTCTACAGTCATGATTGATGTATGCTGCAGGACCTAGCCACAACTGTGCACAATTCTTTCTGCAACTATACATAACAGAGAAATCATTTTTTCCTGGATGCAATAATTGCTTTTTCTTCTTCCTCTGTCATTTCAGCTATACAACCAACTAAAAAATCAATTCTTTCATGTTTAAAGAATTTTTTTGTTGTAGATATTTTTGCTCCTACTCTACCTTCCAATGAATATCTAAAGCATGGTTCAATAACAAATCCTGCTTTTTTGTCAAAAATTCGTAAATAGCGATATATCTGTAAAAAAAAACGAATATTATGTCAGTCATAAAACATAAACAAACTATTATCATTATAACACAACATGAATTACTAACATGTTCACGCAATTTACTTTGTTGATGTTTATTTTTACTAAAATGTCGTGGCATCCATTCACCACGGGCTAACTTTGAATAAGCTTTGTTGTAATCTTGGGTCTGAATAAATTCTTTGATGATGATCTTTAACTGTTCCTTATTTGTTTTCAAGGGTCTATAACGAATATTCATTTTATGTGTCGTAATTCCAAGATAAGGGTCCACTATGAGCGCCGTAGCCAAGTCATCGTATTCTGACAGCTCGCGGGGAGTCATGCCCATCGGTTGCATTTTGTGGAGCACTTGCCTCCCTGGGTATGACGCGGATCCAACAACCATCCTGGATTCCTGAACAACAAAAGACGCTAGATTTGTATCGTCTATTATAAAAACACTTGCAAACCTTTTGTTATGAAAGGCATTAATATTATTGAAAAACCTATGACTCTATTTACTATAGATGGTAAGAATGCAAATGTTTTACCTAATCAATTTATTTTCTAACTTTTATAAGGACAAACATGGCGGACGAACACGAATCCCAATCACCGACACGTCAAAACTTTAACTGTGTTATTTGACCACTTTAAACTCAATTGATTATAAAAAAATAACTAAATAACCCAGAAAAAATATTCTACTATTATATACACTTACTTAGATCATTGAATATATGTGAATTTCATGTTTAATTTCATTAAACAACTCGACACTATCAAGAAACACTCGAAATGTTACTGATAGGTTATTTACATTTAATAAAACATAACAATTATGTGATTTAAAATATTTTTCTCAACTCCATACTTTATTGTTGATGATAAAAAAATAAACGAACTGGTTTATTTCAAATTAAAGTCCAAGAAAAGCTGAAAAACAACCATGTTTTCAAGTAAACTCATACATACTATAATACATTAAATACGTTTATAAAGATCGCTAAGTTGATTTAAAAATTTTGTTTTTTATCAAATATTATAAACATTTCAAGTAATAAAATGTCTTTCAAAATGTATTCTTTCAGTTAATGTTAATTTTATTAAAACATTACATTTTTAAGAAAATAAAAACTACGTTATATTTTATTACGTTCAATTTTCATTATAACAAGCCTTGTAAATATGACATTTCTTTAAGGTATCTGTACACAATGGCCCATGATGACCCACTACAACCATTGCCATTGTGTACACGAGAGAATGGCATAATGGTATAGTTGTTGGTTTTTCGGAGACACATCAAAGGAATCGTGGCGTGGCGGGGCGTTCGCACAGTGGCCGATTGTTCAATTCGTCATTAAACTTAACATCACTATTAAAAAAAATGCATCTTTTAAAGTCGAACGCTATTTTTGAAAATATAGTTGTGTTTCGGTATAATACTGATATATTATTGTATGCAATATACAACAATAAATTATCGCAGAGCGGCCGTTATTACTTAGACTTCCGATGTAAAGCAGGAACGAGCCATAACCCATTAAAAGTGTCATACACAGAACTCAATGATTGCATGGTTATTTTACGCTACTTTTTCGAAACGATTTGTTTGATTAGTTATGCTTCTTAACTACTTAATATTTGTGAATGTGATTCTAGAAAATTAGGTTTACTTCGAACTAAATTTTTGGAGAGACACTGGTACGACTGTATGACGAAACGATAAAAACTATCAGCTTCAATACGCATGCAACCATGCTGAGGCCGACAAGAATAATCCAGTGTTAAACTTAAATAATTAACTATAACATTTATTTATCTTTATTAGTATCAATTTATTTTAGTCTTGATCTAATCAAATCGTGTGTAAGTGCTATTAAGTAATATTTTTACTGAAAATTGTTTTTAGGGCCGTTGATCAATTCTCGGAAAGAGAAAAACTTTTAGATTCTAGTTATCAATGCTATTACGTCAGCCGTCAACATGCTACAGGAGCGGTGGCCAACCTTTTCAAAGCAAGTGTTCCATTAATTATTTTTACATCGCGTTAGGCGCAAGCTTTTTTTCTTCTGTTTTGCGTGGGTCGATGGATAGAAATAAGTATACCTAACCTTTTGTTGTGGCTTGGTGGATAGAAACAAGCATACATTTTTTAGGTCAACGTATCTGAAGAATTGAGAATTGATCATAAAAGAGTTTTGACCCATTTGGAAAAAGCTACAGATGAATGTTAATACACTTTACAACAGACAGTTAATTAGACCATATGCTAACAGAAATAAAAAGGTACTTTGATTTATTTTTTCAATCATACTGAATGCTTTTTTCAATGAGGTTTAGTGCGAAACATAAATAATTTTAATTTTTATCCAGGGGATTTTTACTTTAGC
Organism: Samia ricini; assembly: GCA_014132275.2. NCBI lineage: Eukaryota > Metazoa > Arthropoda > Insecta > Lepidoptera > Saturniidae > Samia > Samia ricini. The sequence continues at coordinate 22,182,683 of AP028159.1, read as the reverse complement.
TTTAGGGGTAAATACTTTTATAAGTTTGTAGCGCTGCAAACCGTGTCATAGAAATAAGCTTAAAAGTCTTTGAACCCATGATCCAGGTTAATAAATAAATATCATAGGGATGCTCGATAATGCAATTTTCTTCATTAATGAATTCAATTCATTTATGATAAAACATTGGGAAGATAGCATCGATGTTCAATAAACATCGAATCAAAAACATCGTGTTTTTGTTCTATTATGTCATTTATTTAAAATTACTGGAATACTATTAAAATGCCACATAATTTATTACAAATATTTTAAATGGTAATATTCATGACAGCATTTTAACTTTTAAATTTATTTCCCTTAAATTATATAAACAGAGAAAACTCTGTTAGAGACGGTGGATGTCAGGCATAACTAAAACTTTTCATTGCGGTTTCTTGTAGCTTTTGGATAAGTAGTATAATAAAGTTACACAAATTAGTGTGATAAAGTTTTTTATACAGCTAGACTTTTATTGGTCTACTGCAGGAATTGTTAAAATAAAATTAATTAGGTACGTAGTTAAATCTACTGTCACACTTTATTGAGTCTACCCATACAATCAAATAATACAATTAAACCTTACTGTGGATAACAAACATAATTGGTAGTATGTTTCTCTAAATTTACAAATATGTTTTTAAAATGTGTAAAATATGTTCATAAGTTGCAGTTTTCTTTATCGGATTTACAAACGTAATAAAATCTCCATTTTATCTTATTTCGACAATAGCTCTAGCAAATACCGACTCTTCTGCTTGTTTTATTTAATTTAATAGCTGCGATTTCAATTAACATCTAATAACTAAAAAAGTAAGAACACCTCACAGTTTTCAACGGGTAACAACAAAAATCGATCATTAATCGATAGTGCCTATTTTATATATTTGGCAGTGTTGTGATCATTAGATAACTATGATCAACTCGCTTAAAAGCGTTTGAGCTATCCTGGGTATAGGATTTAAAAAAATCTAAATTTAAAATAACCGTATGACCTATAAAACTGCCTCGGTAGCGCAGTTGTATTACATACGACTGCCGTTCTGAGGTCTCGGGTTCGATCCCCAGGTCGGGTCAAGTGATATTGGGTTTTTTCTACTCAGTATCATCCCGGAGTTTGGAATTTGTGCACGATATGGCGACAGGCTCGCCCCCTGTCACATCTGGGACGGAACTAAGCTCGGCGAAATGTGGGTGGTGTAGTTCGCTACTTCACCTCTGCCTAACCCTTCGGGGAAAACAGGCGTGAGCATATGTATGTATGTATGTATAACCAATACGTACGGAGCGCGCGGGGTGAGGTTAGTAGAAACTCACGCATGCAAACTCTTTCAGTGGGTTGTACAACAATGTATTTTGTGCAGTTTGGATGAAGTTATAACATTATAATTTACATACTTTTTACACCTTAAAAGTGCTTTTATTAGTGTGTAGGACAAAACTTGGAACTTGCAAATTTTTTTTCGTAGTTTTTTGGATTTTTTTTTCCAAAATTAACAATTAATTATACTTTGTTGTACTTTCCTGTAAACTTAACATTAGTATCTAACTTTCTGAACTGTTTCAGATTTTTCAGCCCATAAACTTCAGAGATAATGTAGGGGTATAGTCATTCGGATAGGATGCAACGCCCGACGCCTCGAAAGATCGAGGCGCGGCGGGCAGAGCTCAGTATCTCGATCGTCCTAGAGGGGTGGGAAAGGCGCTTGGAGAATCCAGGCGCCGGGGTCGCTACAGTGGAGGCCGTTCGTCCTCACCTTAGGGACTGGTTAGGGAGGACTCACGGAGTTCTGAGTTACCGCCTTACGCAGGTGCTGACGGGGCACGGGTGCTTCGGCAGCTACCTGAATCGTATAGGAAGGGAACTCTCTCCGTGTTGTCATCACTGTGCCGGCGGAGTCGTCGACGACGTCGAGCACACGTTGGTCGTGTGTCCCGCGTGGAGGGAGTCCTTCAGGGACTTGGCGTCCGACGTGGGTAGGGTCCTCTCCTTGCCGTCGCTCGTGAGGGCGATGGTCGGGAGCTCTGGGGCTTGGGCAGTTGTCTCTTCCTGTTGCGAAGCCGTCATGCTCGCAAAGGAGGAGGCAGAGCGGGAGAGAGAGCGGGCAGCGCACCCCAGTCGAGTGAGGCGTGTCACACGCCGGGGCACCGGACGCAGCCGTCCGGGCGCCCGTCGAGGTCGCCAAGCCTCGTAAAATAACTTGACGTCGGACCTCCCGTGAGGTATGGCGCTGTCAGGGCCTCTGCAGAATACATGTATAATGTGCCTCCGGAGACCCTGGCATCTTTGCGCCGGTTAGGGACGTGGAGTGTTTAGTCATTCGGTTACGGCCAACCTGGCACACGGACACCAAAAGAGGGCGCCTCTAGCAGAGGGGAGTGACTCGGTGTCTTAGTCTGTTGCGAGGATCATACGTGTGCAAAAAACTTGGTTTTCGGCACACGTCCGAGCGTTCAACGAGCAGATTTGAACCACGTAAAAAAAAAAAAAAAAAGGGGTACAGTCATTCTTTTCACTTGTTTTTTAAATTACCAAAAAAAAAGTTATTATATAAAAATTGAAAAAAAAAATAGTTTTAAAATTCTTAAATCAAGACCTTTCAAATAATACCCCAGATGACGATATGGTGAAGATATAATTTTTTTGTACCCCCTTACAGACCTCATTTTCAGTCAAAGACATTCTATTTCTCAAAAAACATTTTTCAACACTTTGTAGCCACTAACGTTATCTAAATCTGTGCTAAATTTCAAGTCGCTAGTTTGTATAGTTCCTGAGATAGTCGGGTGTGATATATAGATGGATGAACGGACGGACGGACAGACAGACAGACAGACATTGGAGTCTTACCATAAGGGTTCCTTTTTACCATTATGGTACAGAACCCTAAAAAGGTAAAAAAATAATGTGTGCAATTCATACGTAATAATAATAATAATAGATTATTTCCCAAAAATATTTTTATAAAAACATAAGGTTAGGCTCTGTCACCTGAACTAGGCTTTTTAGCCTGTGTCTTCCCAATATACAGAATTCCTTACTCTAAAATATTATTCTTATAAATACAGAAATGCTTAAATTAGCGCACTTTTCTGATATATGTGATGTTGCGTGTGCATGTGTTGAGTATATGTGTGTTCGTGTGTATGAATGAGTATGTGTATGTATTTAATGGCTCACATAAGATACGAGTAATACTAGTATAACTTGTATCTACTTTATTGCTTTTAGTAGATTTTCTATCCTATGATAATCATATTCAAACAATTTTTTTTGTTATTCATTTTTTAATCTATAGTTATTCAAATTTATAAATGTATTTTTATAATTTTAATAAATTGAATATATGTGGCCCTAGATATCGATAAGTAATACGAGCGCGTGTAGTTTTAATCATGGAAACAGGGAAGCGACCAATTCGTTTTTGACTGGTGATTTTTGATTTAAAAAAACGTTTGAAACCTTATAACGTATAATACATACACGTAGACAAAACACCACGGTTGTTGTGATGCCTTTTTCCAAGTTTTGTACTACGCATGCACGCATAAACTCGTACATTCGCTTTCTTTCAACGTCTTTCAACGACTTTCAAATCACAACGATGCTAAAGAAGTTTTCACTCCAAAAAAAGTTGATGATTATCGATTATTTCAGTGACAATCGATCATGATTGAATCATTAAATAATTTATTTTTGATAATCGATTAAGCACTTCATAAATAATGAACACACTACTATACATTATTCGTTTCAGTTACATACAGATGACACGAACAGTTTAGAATATTTTTTATGTAAATTATAGCTATAATTGTAGTTCCCGCTTGATTTCAAAAATGTAAAGTACAAAACCTGTAATAAATTGCGATACGATACCATAATTTTTTGTTTTTAATAGTTCATGTTATTAATGTTAACCATCAATATTAAAAAAGCCATAACTTTGTTATGAGACTACTTTATCAAATATTGATACCACTTATCTCATTTCATTCTATAACTCTAAATAGAGTTGTAACTACTGCGAGTTGAAATCAGCGCGTACTCATTCAGTTTCAATAATACTAAGTTGACTGTAAGTAGTTTTGTAGTTATTAAATTATCCTGAAGGAAAAGCTGAAATATTATTATTTTCTACAATATTTTCAATTATAATGCTGTTGATGTTCATAATATTCACCTATAATTTTGTTCAACGTAAATATCAGAATATTAATTCATTTAAATTTCTGTTCCACTATTGAATGTTAATACATGTGCTGTAGATAAATTTAATGCTACAACAATTTTGTTTTGCAAATATATAAGTATTTTCTTATTTTATCTACTCGACATTGATGGATTGGTTAAAAACAATTTTTTTAAGTTACATAGTGGTAAACCTTTTTCTGTGTCATCAAAGTACATACCTATAATCTAATTATTGTTTGGGTGCCTTCATGTCTATAACCTTAAATAAAATAAATATTAAACTAAAATAAAAAAAACATGTATAGAAAAAAATTGTAACATACTTTCAGTTACAAAAAATACCCCATTCTGATACTCTTTGATCAAAATAAGCAATTTTATTAAATTATATAGTTTAATTTAAATTTTGTAATACTAATAAAATGAAAAATTGTAATCATATTTACTTATAATATGAAAAATTGAATTTAATTGGTTTATTTGCTTTTGTCTGTTTGTTTGTTATAGAATGAGCTACACTTAATTTGAAATCAAACATCCAACATAGAATATGACTATCCAATAAAATATACTTAAATATTTTGGAAATTTAAAATTTTTACTCATAGCATTTTTAACTGAACTCAAGCTTTAGCATCTTAAGTATGTAAATTGATCATATGTTTTATGACTTCAAATTTTGTTTTTAAAGGTAACAAATTGAAGATGTCTCACTCATCAGGATCTGCAGGAAGCCTTAAAAGTGGTATCATTGATTTTACTGCTGGCTCATTAGGTACATTTTTTATTAAATAAATTATAGCATAATTAGGTACAAATACATTTGTGTATATTTTAGTGAGAGGTCTAATTATGATTTGAAAATCCTAATATTATATTAACATTTGACTTCATCATCCATCCATTCAAACAAAAGACGTCCACTGCTGGACATAGGTCTCCCCCAAAGATTACGAAGGGGACTGGCACAATCATCATGTTTGGAAGGCAGATTGGCGATAGCAGGGCTTTTATGACACTCACGGGAAGATATTGGGTGGTACCATTCCTAGGCAGCACCACATGGCACTTGACTTTTACTACTTGAAATAATATATCATTATTAATTATGGTAACATTTTAATTTTAAATCCAATAAACAACAGTTGAAACTAGAAAGTTATTGTAAATCCAGCTATTTAATTCTATAAAGAAGCTGAGCTTTTATTGAAGCAAAAAATTGTAATTAAGCTACAGTATTAATAGGGATTTGCTAGTCTGGCTCAAGTTTGAAATTCTTTCTCCAAATGTTTTTCGGTAGGATCATTTCAGAGTTATTATCTCTAGGCTTAGCAGGTTTATCATCTTGAGCCACATTTAACAACAGGTGAGATTGTGATTTTTTTTTTAAATTGATATTAGTCAAAGTACTAATTCTAAGCAGCATATTTTTTTTTTTACAAAACAAAACATAAATTGCTTTAGGTGGAATTGCTGTGGTGTATGTTGGTCAACCATTAGATACTGTGAAAGTGAAAATGCAAACATTTCCACACTTGTATAAAGGAATGTATAACTGTTTAAAACAGACTTTAAAGAATGATGGAATAATTCGAGGATTGTATGCTGGAACTACACCTGCAATAATGGCAAATGTTGCAGAAAATTCAGTACTTTTTGCAGCATATGGGTATTGTCAAAAGTTTGTTTGCAGACTTAGCGGTGTAGAGGTAATGTATTTATTTATTTGCATTTATCATTTTCATTTAGTGTTTGATTATTGCCACCTGACAGGTGTGAAAGGAAAAACATATGAATGTATACACAATATACATATATACAAAAATAAAATTTTCGAATATAATAAGGGTTTCACGTATAAAAATTAAAACTCCTAAAAAATTTATTTTAATTAAATTATATCTTAATAATTATAAATATATAATTATAAATTATATATTATTATCTTAATGTTACAAAAAAAAATTGAAAAATTAATTGGAATTTTAAATTAAAAAATTAAAACGCAGTAAAGAATATACGAAAGGCGGACACAGCCGCGGCCGCACATCTAGTAGTAAATATTTTTATACCAAATAATATAAATCCACCACCGCCAGTACGTACGTTTGCATTTTTGCCATAAATTAGTTATTCTAGAAACTAGAAGTCTTTGAAATGAAAAAAATGCTTGATTTTAACCGTCATCTTCAGACGTTCGTCAAACAAATTATTTTTTATTTATTTATTCAATTCATAGACACATAAATTAACAGATAAACCAAAACATATTATATCCTACAATTATCAACAAAATTGCTAGTTTAAACTAGCTACTAATACTTCCGCTAGTTCTTTGAGTTTCGTCAGACTATCACTGTAAATAGCACTTTCCTGAAACAGAAGATTCACTATGCGTATGCCCCTTGGCAATTATAGCATAGGTAAAGTATTTATTATTATTCTAAAACTGAAAGAAAATTAAAAATCAATTCAGTTTTGGAGGAGGAAGCAGGGTACTACGAAGTGATGTTTTCGTGTATTTTGCATAAGTAAAATCTGCCCGCGCTGCAGTTGTCCCTTACGTATTTTATAGTTCTTTCTTTGGGGCGCAACGCAATAGCAATAGCATAGCAATCGTATGCCCTCTTAAAGTTATAATAACGTGTTCATACATAAATTAAAATGATCGTGTTGATTGGTGAGGGTTAGAATTCTACAATGAGCCACTATTTTTGGTAAAAAAATCTCATGAAAACGAAACGTGATTGTCTATCTCCGTTAATGCTCATATGGCTATTTTCTAGAGACTCCTTGAACCTTATCTATTCTGATCAGCAGTTAAAAGTCAACTCCTTTGTTATCTATCTTAAACTATGTCGTCATTTAAAATCAGCTGACGTTGTCGTCAAACAGCATTCCATTTATAATGAAAATGCAGACTGTTCTTCATGGAATGGGTTTTGCAAAAAAACTGAACTTTTTGTTGTCAGGATTTTCATATTATTCTAATTTTTTTTATATTATGTATGTTTCATCACCCCTGATTAGTACCGCCGGAAACTTATTCATTGATAACTTGTACTTTGTTTTGGTTTAAAGTGAATCTTAGGTTATCAATTGACCTACGTCGTATATTATAATTTATTGCAAATTCATACATATCAAGTCTCTCGATCTTGCTGTTAAGGACACGTGTTTTTATATTGTCCATGTTGTAGTGTGGAAATAAAATACTAGTAACAACACATGAATAAATCAAGTCATGCATAAAGTATAGTTGCATAGTTAAGTAACTAAGTAATAATAAACGTATGCATTAGTACTAGGTGTCATCCATTAATCATCACGTTATGTTTTAGCAACTATTTAAACCTGAGGTTACGGTGATACGTAGAACTTTTAGAGAGACAACTCTAGCAAAAACACGTGTATTTTTTGTCTCTGAAAAATTTTCAGATTTTTTTTTATTTTATGTTTAATTAATTCTGGATATTTTTGCACTATGACAACGTTAAACTAAAAACTTATTTACACGTGATGTCACCGCATATTGTATTTTTCTAATTTTTTTTTTCGATTCTCGACCTTTTGGGTTTCACGTGAGCACTAAACTGGCGTTTACGCCAGCTTTCCATTGTTTTCCTATTGTCTCATTTTTATGGCTAATCGACATATTAATATACCATCCATTAGTAGTTAAAAATGAGAATTGAATTTTTTTTAAATTGTTTTTGTTGTGTTTGTCACAAATTTATTTCCACGATATATTGCAGTTTAACTTACAATTGTAATTGGTTGGTTTTATATCTAAAGAATTATTATTACATGAATCTCCTTAAACTTAGATTAGTATTCTGATTTTGACGGAACTACAAGGTACCGGATGCTATGTGTGTCCTGTCACTAGTCCTTTACTAGTTATATATAAAGTGTTTAAAAAATAAACGTACACGTTAGTTATACGACAAGAATGGAACAAAGAGATCGAGATGACTCAAGCTATGAATTACCATTATTTATATACAAGAAACACTATCTAATGTATCTAATTTATTACTTTTTTAAGACTTGTATGTTATTTTCTGCCTTCAATAGATATATAATTTGTAACTTAAATTGTACATATAAACTAAAGAGGAAATTCGTTTCTAATATACATAATATGTTAAGCGTAATAATTCAGCAATTTATCTAGCTGATAACCAGTGCCGGATTAACTACGTAGCAAGAGTAGCAATTGCTATGGGCCCCGCGCGAAAGGGGGTCCTGCATGTTTGAACCCACTCATCTCTGCCTGAGTAAATAAATGTATTGAGTATTGAATTGTATTTTTACCACTTTATACTTAAGAACCCATAGCAGATCAAGGGCTTTTTGAAAGAATTTGCTACGGGCCCCGCGCTTGCTTAATCCGGCACTGCTGATAACTATTAGTAACATTGATTGATTTACGCGGCATGTTTTCCGTAGTCTACTATCATAACCTTAAGTATTATAATTATAACAGTACTAGATGTTTATTAATCGGTATGATATTTTTAGAGGGTGGATCAGTTATCAACTCTGGGAAATGCGTCGGCGGGTTTCCTTGCAGCATTTTTCTCCTCTTTCACACTGTGCCCAACAGAACTTATCAAATGTAAACTCCAAGCCATGCGCGAAATCAGTGTGCAAGGCTCGCAAACAGCTGTACGATGATCCTGTTTGGGTATTTTATTTAATATAGTTATTATTATATAATAATAATTTATATTATTGTTTTTTTTCATCATAGCTTCAATAAATTACCATAATTCATTAACGTTTAGATTTTAATAATTATTAATGTATATAGAAGCATAAAATCCAAAAGCATGTTAAGATGAGAGTGCATCAAATCATTTGTATTCATGGGTGATTACATAAGCAATGTTTCCTTATAAACATTTAATGACTTAAGCAACATTTGTAAATATTACACCAATGCTTACGTTACCTACCGTAATATGCTCACTTTGCTTTGATTTGCGTACTTTTGCTGACAAGGATGAGTTGAAAATGTCGAAAATTCTACTTACATAATAAATGAACGACCCCTAAGTGAATTATGTAGGTAATATCTAGAAAATAATATTTTAATTTACTGCAGAAATAGGTACGTGCGTAAACAGACATTAGGTATTATACATAAGTTGATCGTAACGAGGTTACTGGTTGGTAGATAAGACATATTCAGTGATACATAAATTACAATTGTCATTATTTATTCATAAAATAGTTTAATGTTTATTCTTTATAGCAAAACTGAAGTGCTGTCTCACGGAATTTACTGAATAAAAAACGTATATTGTAAAATGTACACTTCATAAAGAAATTGACTAATTAATCATATAGATTATAGATAAACCAGATAACCTTCACTTGTTCCATAGTATTTTATTTCAATAAGAATGACTTTAATATAGATTTGCTTAAAAAAACATCTTAAGAAACCTTAATTCGTGCAGTGTGTTTCAAATAAGAATGTGCATGGACCTGCGCCATATTGTGACGTCATAGCTAAAGAAAAAATTATTCAATAAAACAACGTATATTAATAGTCTTAATAATTAGGCAAATAGTTCACTAAAGAAAAGAAATCTATGCAAATATTTTTGTTGCTTTCCATACTTTTTTATCGAGCTTTTTTACAGATCAAGGTCATTGACGCGCACATTCTTATTTGAAACGCATAGTATTGTAAAGTACTCGTATAGCATTTATGTCAAGACCAAGTTAGATATATAGTGTATGGATGTTATAAACAAGGTTCTGCCATTGATTATGATAATTATACGCTACCAAAGAAAAACGATTTCTTAACTCAGAACGATATTATCTGTGGACACCTAAATGAATTATTTAACATCATAATTATCTCAATGGTCCAAAGTGAACCTGCGAAATACAATATCAGGTTTCATATCTCATACTGCATAGGTATATCACACTCGGATACGTGTAGTATACAATGGGTATTTAATGGACTTTTTTCTTTTTACGTATCGTAGGGTTAGCAAGTCCGATTTCAGCAAAAAAGTTTTAATTTAGGTCCATAAGAGTTTCACATCATTTTGATACACGTAAGAGTGCTAAATACTATTTCCCATTTTTTTCCATTCAGCGCTCGCCTTAGAGTCCAGTACAGCTGTCAGTGTCCCTCAGGTCAATAGAGTTTAGTCTGTTAAAAAAAATAGGTATCTATTTAAAACATATACCCTCCAATTGATAATTTAATACTCAGACAAATATCTCCACCACATTGTCCATTCGTTCATTTAAATCTAAAGCGAGAATACACTTAAAAGGATATCCGAGCGGCATTTATTCCATACAAACGTAGTCCGCTGTTTCCTCCCTGGATAATAGCCTTATGGTAAATATTTTTATACCAAATAATATATGTCCATCACCGCCACCGTATGTTTTAAATTTAATCCATAAATTAGTTATTGTAGAAACTAGGAGCCTTCGAAAATGAAAAAAATTCTCGATTTTTACCATCATTTTCAGACGTTGGTCAAACAAATTTGATGGATAATTATAAAAATGCTAAACGTACAGCTAGTCTTTATTATTGTATAATTGAAAAAAAAAACAATTCACTTTTGAAGGAGGAAACAGGGTACTACGAAGTGATATTTTCGTCTATTTTGCATAGGTAAAATCAAGCCGAGTTGCAGTTGTCCCTTTCGGGTTTTTTATAATTCTTTCTTTGGAGCGCAATGCAATAAATTTCTGAAATACCTACTTTTCCGTCCTACATGTCCTCTTCATGTCAGAATAGTCGATAAGAACATAATTAACATTTTCAAGACTTGTTTGCATTCATATTGGTGCATAAAGTGTCCGTCGATTTTATAAATAAAAATCTATTTTCCTTACATATTTATAATAAAAAGTATTATCGATATTCATTTATGCCAAAAAAGTATATAGTACGTTCATCATTATGATAAGTAATTAACGCTGTTATTGTTAATAATTGTTTATCTAAAATTTGTTTTATCTATGACATTCTATTATTATCGCGTCGTATATATGTTGTTAGTATGTTAGTATTGTGCGAATATGTATTTATTTATGCACGCTTCGCAGGTTAAAGTGACGCCGATGCAACTAACACAGCAAATATTTAAACAGTATGGCATACAAGGTTTATTTAGAGGCCTTGTCCCCACGATAATGAGGGAGATGCCGGGCTATTTCTTCTTTTTCGGTGGTTATGAAGGTGAATTATTCATTTAATCATCACTAATAAATAAAACTGAAGTGTCTGTTTGTAAGATAAAAATAACAACTTTTTACTAATACTGTACCTACACGGAACGGCTGGACCGATTTTGACGGGACTGAATTTTCTAGACAACGTGAAGTTGCAGTAACTTTATATTTTTGAAAATAAAAAGGGTTCCTCGTAAAATAATTAAAACTCTTGAAATCGTGAATAAAATCTGATTGTAGTTTTACTGCCAGGTGTTTGAATTTATGAGAAAAAGCTTTGTTTTCTGTTATAATAGTCCCACGAATAGTTTTAAGAAAAACTTGAAATCAAAGAAATTGTGAAAAAATCTATTCTGTAGCCAGTTTTACCGGCAAGTGCTTGGTTTTGTGAAAAATACATTTGCTTTCTATTAGTAGGTATACCAAAAACGTTTTGGAAAATAATTAGGGTTGCGTGTAAAAAAAACTCATGAATTTGTGAACAAAATACGATTCAAAGGCAGTTTTTTGCTGGCAAGTGTACTTGCATTTGTGAGAAATATTTTTACGTTCTTTTGGTACCTACTAAAAACATTTTAAAAATGATAAGCGGGCGGAACCGCGGGGTTAATTATACAATTAATCTTTATAAACTTAAGCGACGCGATGACCAAGTTTCCTATGAGAATATCAGTATGACTTGTCTCTTTCCCCCGCACCCCGTTCCCCGTTCCGCGTTCATTAGTGTTGTTACGCACGACTTTTTGTTTGGAAAATAGTCGCAGGCTCTACTGCGTAGTACACAATAACTAAATGATTATATTTACTTATAATTGTTTGGTTACTTCAATAAACATACTTTTGTCTTTACAACTGCAGCTTTTATTGATCTAAAAAAATATTTATGTAAAGAGTAACGCATAAATAGATATTTACATTATTTTTTTTTTAATTCTTTTTAGGAACAAGGGAACTACTCGCTAAACCTGGCCAGTCCAAAGATGATATAGGTTTTGTTAGGACCATGATAGCTGGAGCTGTTGGCGGATTAGTTTTATGGACCGTGATTTTTCCCACTGACGTTATCAAATCCAGAGTACAGATATCCAATAAGAGTCAAAAGTTCCTCACAGTTGGCTACGAGATCGTGAGGCAGGAAGGTTTGTTACGCTATATATTATCGTTTAAAGTTGTTACGTCTATTTAGTAATGTTTAGTTTATATTGTATTTGGTTTAAATCTACATTAATTACTCAAATAAAAGTATCAAGTAACTATAGTCTAGTTGTAAATCGTATTGTGGTTTTTAACAATAATTATCGCTCGCCTCCGGAACATAATTTTAACAACTATGTGCAAACAATAAAGGTAAAAAAGATATATACTTATTAAAATCTATAGAAAAACCAGATATTAATATTATAAAAGGCAACATCTCCCTGTCTCCGTCAGAAAAATGGCTACTATACACTATACATTCCTTGCAATAATTTAATTAAATTATAAAGAGGAAAGATTTGTATTTTTGTATGTAACGTATAAACTCAAAAACTACTTGAACGAATTGGATGAAATTTGGTGTGGGGATAGTTTGAAATCCATAGGATAGTTTTTATTCCGAAAATGCCACGGAAACGGGAACTGCGCGGTTAAAACCACGGAGAGCAGCTAGTATTATGTAATTCGATTGGGATTTACCCAACATAGTTGTATTATTGTGGAGTACAGCACAGTTAGTGGAATGTATTAGAAATAATGCATGATGCGTGAATTCGGAGATCTCACAACAACTCCCTTAGAAAGCTTAAACAAAAGGGCCGCCAATTTATTGGTGCACTGAAGGCTAGTTAAATAATATAAAGTTGGGTCTAATGAACTTATTGTTATGGCTGAAATAAATTATAATAAAAGAACGCAATATTTTGAAAAATGGAAAAGAAAGAATTATCGATTCATCTTCTGTATTTCTTTCTGATGTAGGAATAAATGTGACTGCTCGCAGTGTTTTTTTTTTTTTCATATAAGTACACATTATTCGACATTACTATGTAATTAAAAAAAGATTATTTTAGGTTGCAAATGAAAAAAAATCCTAATCTATACTGATAATAAAATTGTTAATTTCACGTGTCTGTACATTTTCTTTTTTTGTGAAAAGAATTATTGTAAAGGACTAAAAATAGGTAATTAAATACATTTCTATCATTTTTTGACATTTCTGTCTGTCTGTGGAGGTATCAATTAGAAAGAACTAAGTATATTTTAAAAATTCGAAAAGATAATAATAAAGCATATTTTGGAGTAACATCAAAGCTTTATTTCATTAAAATCGGTCCACTTTAACAAAAGTTATCTGAATGACATATATATATGTAGTATAGAAATAATAAATATCTTAGACATAGGGTGGAGTGCACGAAATGTCCAGTTATAGTAAAGTTTAAATTTAAACTTAATCTTTACTACATCTTTAACCATAGCAGTAGCAAAGTTTCGAGTGCACAACCCAACTTTTAGTAAGGTTTAAAGTTTTAAAAGGGTTGTCAGTTGAAAGATACATCAATCTCCTAATAAATATTAAGGAGAATATTTTATGTATGGTAACATCGTTAAAAATGTCAAAAACAATATTGACAAATAGAAAACAATCGTGTTGTTATTGTTGTCAGTTTGGACTAAAACGAAAATTTTGGATATATTTCGTTATGGATCAAATTCTATTAACTGTAAAAACCAAGTAAGTTTATCAAGAATTAAAAAAGATAGTATATGTCTTACATTTATTACTGTAATATATATCCTAATGAAAGACATTTTAATTATTATTGTTGCCGAGTATTATTACTTATTCATTCGTGTTTATGTTTTAGGGATAAAATTAGTAGCTTTACAAAATCTGAAATATAAAGTCTTCAAACACTTATTGATAAACATAAAACATTTTACATTTTATGTAAAAAAAATGATGGTATTAGCTTGAAACAAAAAGAGAAAACATCGCTAGAAGTCAATTCCCACGAAATATCTTACAATAGAGACATATTTTTGTACAATATAAATAATAGGATCTCTTAAATATCGTTGGCAGATGACATGACAATCGAAATAAACTTGGTTTAAATTTTAAACGCCCAAATTTCGTGGTTTATGGTTACAGTTAAATTATGACGTAATTTAAGCTAAACTCGGATGGTGCAACACGTGTTTTTTTTTGCCTAACTGTAGATTTAACTACGGATTTGACTTTTGTCAAATATAAGCTTAGATGATGCACGCCAGCCATAGTAAATGAGAAAACAATGTTTTGATATTCAACTTTCACACAATCATTTAGGCATTTTAGGTGTTCTATTGGGGAATTATTTTATGCTGGACGGGACGAGGGAGAATATAGGTCGTCTTTACAGTATAAATGTCTGAATTTCACGCGAGCGAAGTCGCGGGCATAGTTAGTACATACATATATTTATACAGTAGTAAATTATTATATTTTGAAAGTAGACTCCTTACTAGGCAATGCATGTGTCATGAGGAATGTGCATGTAAAATAAATATAAACCTTTAATTTTTCAGGGGTGCTAGCTCTGTATAATGGACTCAAGCCAACATTAGTCAGAACCATTCCAGCAACTGCGGCGCTCTTTGTTGTCTATGAATATTCGAAGAAATTTATGCACCAGTCATTTGGTGATTAATATTTAAAAAAAAACTTAATTATAGTAATGAATTTAGTTCAATGCATATCGCCTTAAAAATATTTAAGTAATTCTTATTTTCATAATTTGTTGTTGTGCAAAAAGTAATAAAAATGTTGAGTTTTTTAATGATTCTTATTTTTTTTAATTCGATGCACTAACCAATTCTCTAAATATAGTTAAATCTATGCTTATAATAAAAGGCTAAGGAGACGAAATCTGTACGTTGAAGATATTTTATTATAGTATGACTTATACTATGAGAGGCTTCGGAATCGACTACAGAACACATTTTGATAGTTTAATTTTTTTTTGTCTGTTTATTCATTTTTGTTCGTCAATTATGCAAAAATTACTTAACCGAATTCGATGAAATTCAGTAATTACATATACATATTGCATCCAGAGGAGAACATAAGATGCAAATTATCTGAATTCCAAGCAGGTGAAGCTACCGGCACAGCTAGTATGAAAATATAGTTTTTGTAAACTTGTAATATATCACCTCAAAGTCTATAAACACTTATACGATTTGCCTATGAATAATAATTTTTGTATCGTAATAAATAATTAACCGAAAAATCTTAATATGTCTAATATTAAAAAATAGCTCAATACACTAAAACATTCACTCTTGCTTTAACTAGACCATTGAATACTCTAGAAAAAAATAACTAGATAACACAAGAAGATGACAATTACAAAGAATATTCTATGCGACCGGAGACAGGGAATACAACTAGATTTAAAAATTGAAAAGAAATGTACAATAAACCAATAAATTATCTGGTATAACAGCATCAGAATTATAATCTTATGTGACGAACCGACAGACGTCTACTGTTTGTACATAGGTCTCCCCCAATATGGAGGGGAATTACCATAATCGCCACGCTTGGCAGACGGGTTGGCGATCACAGTAGGTATTTGTGGTACTCGGAGGATGCTGCTGCCCATCTCCTGGTTTATCCCTTAGTCGACTTATACGACACCCACGGAAATGAGGTGGTACTATTCTTAGCAGGCACCACCCGCCCCACCGAATAATTCTAGTTAAACAATACAGAAATATTCATATTCAGCATAAGAGAGCCTTCGTTTTGGCTATACCAACTATCAAGGACTTGACAAATTGAAAAATTTCTAACACAAACTACTATTCCTAATTCTACTATTACTAACACCAACAACAGAAAGAAGGACATATCCATAATCTTATACGGTGCAATTTTCGTGTCAAATCTTGGTGTCCACGCTGCCCAGTAAAAGCACGAAATCACTGATATATTAAACCCATTTTTATGTACGTTTATGAGATCTAGATAGTAACAGAAAAATAGCTTTTGGGGGGCAGACAGGAAAGTGCTCTGAAAGATCTGACACCTATCAAAAGAGATAATAACATTTGGGAGACCCGGATGAACGGCAAGATTAAGAACTCAGTGGCTGAATCCAACATCATACGACGAAGCAAAAACCCAAAGACTTCGCTACTTTAACCACGGCGGCCGAATAGTTGTAAAAAGTGAATTGGTAAATTTTACCAAAAAAGAGAAAAAATCGCATATCAGTTTCTTCGTTCTCATCATGAAATTGCTTATTTCTTTTTGTAGATAATCCTACTTTTTTTTTCGGTAGTCAAATAGTCGACTTTTACACTAGATACTAGTACGGTATAATTGTGTACTAGAAACAGTTCCACTAGATAGAAATATGAAAACACATTTTTTTCTTTGATGTATATTTGTCACGGCGTTTATGGATGTTTGAAAATTAGCAAAATTGAAATTCATCTGTTAATGGAATCAGTTATTTACAAGATATAATAAAAAACGATTATATAGCAGCTTAAATATAAAACATATTGTTCGTTTTAATTGTGGTTTACATTGTAAAAAACGATTGCAATAATTTTTTTGCACATACCTATCTAACCGCAAGTAAACATTTCAAATAAAATTTTTAGTAACTTTGGTTTAGTTTTATTTATTTTTTTTACTAAAAATATTGCTTAAAATATACTTATAATAATATACGTTTAAAAATGGGAATCCATTAATTTAGAATATGCTATTACTTGTTTGACTATTTTCTTAAAACCACTATTCAAAAATTAAAAGTCGGATTTCAAATACTTGTGTTCATAGCCTTAATAAATTATAATCAATATTATATCGCAAATGGCGCACCAAACGTGAACTGTCATTTCCATTGGTTATTGTATCGCTCTAGAAAGTACTGACATTTGTGCAATTATAAATAAACGAAGGTTTTAAATTGTAACCAATAAAGACAAGCTTGTTTGATAAGGTTGGTTTATAATATAAGTTTATATTTATAATGTAAGATGGCGTCTTGTCATGTACTAATTACTCTTTGTTTTATTTTATATAGATGCCTAACATAAAATTGCAGTCTTCAGATAATGAAGTTTTTGTGGTTGACGTAGAAATAGCTAAATGCTCTGTTACTATCAAAACTATGTTGGAAGATTTAGGTATGGAAGATGATGAGGAAGAAGTTGTCCCGTTACCGAACGTTAATTCAGCTATCCTTAAAAAAGTAATTCAATGGGCAACTTACCATAAAGATGATCCACCATTGCCTGAAGATGATGAGAACAAAGAAAAGAGAACTGACGACATTTCATCTTGGGATGCTGATTTCCTTAAAGTTGACCAAGGAACTCTCTTTGAATTAATCTTAGCTGCTAATTATCTAGACATTAAGGGTCTGCTGGATGTCACTTGTAAAACGGTCGCTAACATGATCAAGGGAAAGACTCCAGAAGAAATTCGCAAAACATTCAACATTAAAAATGATTTCACAGCAGCTGAGGAAGATCAAGTGCGTAAAGAAAATGAGTGGTGTGAAGAGAAGTAATATGTGGAGCTAGTAATGTATATGTAACTTAGTATTTCATTACAATTTAACTTTTTAAACCGGTCAACTACGAAACCTGGCATTAATGCCAGTTTCAATTGTTTTCCTATTGTCAAGTTTAACTGTGTAATTAAGGTATTAAGTTATTTTTTAAATTTAGTTGGGTTGTACTCTTTAACAATTAGTTTTGGTATTATTAGAATATTTTACAAATTTTCCATTCTTTAGAAGGGTTTTCACCATTCTGCATTAGATACAGCAGTGAATAGTTATGGTATTAATATAATATTTGATTTTACATTAATTTCAAGATTTAAAGATGCTTAACATGTTTTTAAGTTAACATTTCATTCAACAATTACATATGTATAGTAATAGGTAAATATTTTCAACTTTTATTGTTTGGTAGTGTGCATTTGTTTTATACTGAAAATAATTATATACCTACTTTGCAAGTTCTCTGGATATTCTATGTAATTTTCTTAAATCTCATTTGAGTAAATCTTTCATTATTTTGTGAAAAAATATCCATACAGTTCTTTTTAGATATTAAACATCATAAACTATATAATATTGAAGTGTACACTAAATTTAGTAAATTAAAATTATTTCTCAAGCTATGTTTTTTCTATTTGTTTTGGAATAAGGTTTTAAGAGTCCATAATAAAATAGATTTCCATGCTTTGATTAAAGTGAATTCCTGTTAAACCTTAAGACTCATTTTAAATCACCAGTATTATGT
Organism: Samia ricini; assembly: GCA_014132275.2. Classification (NCBI taxonomy): domain Eukaryota; kingdom Metazoa; phylum Arthropoda; class Insecta; order Lepidoptera; family Saturniidae; genus Samia; species Samia ricini. The sequence continues at coordinate 22,163,947 of AP028159.1, read as the reverse complement.
GATGGCTCAATGCCTTACACAATTTATATAAAAAAAACAATTCATTTAAACCTATTTATTATGGTTTCATAATGTAATTGTGCAATAATCAACATTTCATCATAAAATTCGAGTGGTAGACTTCATTCCAAACTGTACTTAGCAAAACTTTTTCTGTATTCCAAATAATATAGTTATATGTAACTAGCTGTCCTACCTAGGTTACACTCATGTAAAATATTAAAAAAAGGATTAAATAGTAATTTGAAAAAATATTCCAGTTTTTTTTTTTAATTATAGAGTTTCTACTATGTTCCACCTATTATGCGTCATTTAATTTTGTTTTAATACAGTTTATAATGTAACAAAATAAAAACAGTAATCATGTCCTTCCCAATATTACAAAAAATATAAGTAAAAATCAGGATAAAGTTTTGCTTGATCAAAAAAATCGCGACAGTCTTTTGATATTGATATAGACATGAATAAAATTAGTTTTGATGTAGGCATATATATCTATATTACTACTCAGCTATGATTGCAACTTTAACAATTTAAATAGATAAAAGTTTGATACATATTCGCAGCTTAGTTGTTAAATTAAAACACATTTAATTATTTTCCGTATATGTTTGCATCCAATATCCATCCAATCTGTTTTACACCCAATTCCAACAATAATATAAGTATATTCCGACATTCTTTCTAAAACTCTACGTGTTTAATGTATAGACCTTATTTCTTTACAGTTAAGTTTAGATACATATATAAATTGTATTATCAAAAATGTGTGTCAAAGAAGAATACTCCAATTGTCAAAAATGAATTTCCTCCGTAGTTTTCAAAATTCTTGATTATACTAGTAACCAGAATATTTTTTTTTGAATCATTTATTTAAACAGGGCTTTTACACATTAGTGTACGCCAGCCCTATCGGAGCATACCCAATATACCTTACATAACAATAAAAAAAATATACAACTAAATTAAATTATCTTTTAACTTACTACTTGTAAAAATAAACTTCCATAGCATACTAACAGAATCGGACATCGGTTCTGCTAGTACACCATGGAACATGCCTATATCTAAATAACATAATCCTAAGGACAAAACCAAAGAACTAGCCCCCGCATGTCGGGTACAGTCCACCAACAGATGCTGAGCGCCTTCGACTTTTCCACAACCTTCACAGTTGGGTGAGTCTACTTTCCTCATTAGATACCCAAATCTGTTAAATGGAACATGCCCAGAACGAAACCTAAAAGCTGTTTTGATTTGGCCTCGAGTCAGCTTGCATCCCACAAACCAAGGTATATGGGGTGGTTCACTTTGTATTGTTCAACCAGAATATACTTTGTTATTTTTTAAATATTGGCTTGGCTAGTTACCCAGCTCTTATTAGTGTCCTTCTCAGTTATTTCTCGAAAAGCAATTTCTAGGTTTCGCAAATAATCTTTTTTGATCACATGACAATATGCCCAATTTTGAAGGAGTTCATGCAGTAAAACACTAGTTATTAGGGCACATCTAAGTATTACGTAAGCAAAATTTTGATGATTTAGACCCCTCCACGTTGTAGTAAGCATTTGCACAATTTTGATAAAAGAAACGTTTTCATCAAAAATAAGCCAAATATATACCCATTGCCGCTTACGAAATATTTCAACGGCCCTTTAACAAAATTAGTTAATAAACAGGAAAGAGCACCGCGATTATGTTCTCCGTAGAGAAATCTGACCCTCCTCGTCCAGTTCCAGTTACTTACCTAGAAGTACAGATCCCATGGGCAACCGAGGTCAAGTATCTCGGTGTCACGCTAGACGCCCACATGACTATCAAAACTCACGTTTTGAAAGTCAGATACCGCGCCAACATGCTTATGGGACGTCTTTTCCCTCTTTATAACGCTCGGAGTAAGATGGCCATACGTCATTAACTTACTCTGTATAAAACGGTAGTTAGGCTCATTCTCACCTATGGCACCCCTGCCTTCGCTTACACAGATCTGGCCTCCTTCCAAGTGGTTCAGAACCGCTTCACCAGGAGAGCCGTAGGTGCTCGGTGGTACAAGAGGAATGTGGACGTACACAGAGACCTCAATCTACCATCCATCCATTCCGTTATCAAGTCTCAGTGTCGCGCCTTTTTCGACCGCGCAGAAACACACCCGAATCCGCTCATAGCGAAAGCCGTCTCGTACTTCACCGACCCGCTAGCTCCAAAACGGTTTCGGAGACCGCGTAACGTTCTTACTGATCCCGATGATGATATCACGTGCGAAAATAGGATCTTTCACTTTCAACCCCTCAGGCGGCAACCCAAGACGTGTCTCGTTTCCCAACTGGGGAGGCTCTTGACGTCGCCGCCAGCGCGATATAGTGACACTGTCCATGCATTGAGCATTACATGCACAACACTGCATACACTCTCCTGCACACAACAAGCAGGTACATAGATCCTGTAAGGAACCTTTTTTTTATGTTAAATAAAAAAATGTAGGGATAGCTAGAATACAATTCGAGAAAGAGTTTGCAGACTCAGCTGACGGCCAAGCCGAGGTTCTTACCATTTTGGTAACCCTTGTGCTAGTCACCTTTTGCGGCTGAGTGCCTTCAGCACTCGCCCCCAAAGTCACAGTGAAGTTGTAAAGGCCCTTCCGGTCAACAGCGTTAGCTAGGATCGAAAAAAAAAAATAAAGCCCGTAAAGTTTCATCTGTTACTATCGGAAATGTAATATTTTATTGCATAATATAATATGTAATATAGTAAACTGACAAATTTAATAGCAATTATTTATTTATAATTCATACTTGTTTATATAGTCAAATTTTTAGTAGGAACGATTGTTGAACAAATTTATTATGTCGATATTTTAGCATAAACATTTGTTTATATTATAAGCTATCGGTTATACAATAACTAGGTAATAATAATCTTAAACTATAAAGAAGCAAATTAAACTATGCCGTATATATTTTCAGTACTATGGTAACTTTCAGGAATAAACAATTTATCAAAACAGTTAAGTATAGGACTGTTGAATTGTCCGAGGTAAGATCCACAGGAGGCAGCACCAAGTATGAGACCAATGAAAAAGGCCACGCTTATTAGTAATGTGACTAGGCAGTAATATTTATTTTGAGTAGCCAGCATTTCTTTACATAACCACAAAAACTCACATATTGAGCTGAAATAAAAATAAAGTAATATCAGTAGGCAAATAAAACATAATTAATGAATTCAGTATGTCTTACCTATTGTAACAAACCCATAATTATAATTTTAAACGTATAAAGAATTATTAAATTTTGTCAGTTTAAGAGATAAATAGAATACCAATTCTGCTGTCTCGCTTCAGCTAAGAAGGTACATTGTCTCGTTGAACATTTCTTACGATTCTATAGCATGGTGAGTGTTCTAAAAAGTTGTACAACCTTATCCCTCCATGGCCTTTCCATAACAAATCAACGTGTATTGATCTACGGAGATACAGCTACACGGTAGATTCTATCGCGGAGCAAACAATGTCGCCCATTTTTGCTATATTGTACAGATGTGGAATAGGCTCCCTGACGCCGTTTCTCTCCTTCGTATTACATTGGGTCTTTCAAAAGAGGCGAAAAAGGTCTTTGTATGCCGTGAAGGGGATCTGTTACCGACGTTCACCGTTATTTTTGGATTGTACCCCACTTACCATCAGGTCATGTTGCTGTAGCTGCTCTATAGCTACATATTAACAATTACGTAAATACCATCATTACGTAATTACCAAGATCGTCTACAAACAAAGAGGTTCTTGTCGTCCCCAAAAACAGCGGAAGCTCTCCACAGAACACGACTGGCAGAGAGGCACCGACGCCCCGTCGTTACTACCTGCAGTCACCAACACAAAGGATCGATGCGCAATATAACAACACCCCTAGCGGATGAAGCTCGCTGCCGGGTGGTGCCAAGGCCAACGCGCCCACCCTTTAAAAAATTTGTTGACCATAAACCATATTGACGCAATGCAAGAGAAGACCAAGCGATCGGATTTTTCACTTGCACAGATCCACATTTTCAGGTATAAAAGCAGTCACACTACTTTTGCGGCGAGTGCTGAAGGCTAAACCCAAAGTTACGGTAAAGCTGTAAAGGCCATTCCGGTCAACAGCATTTACTTCACATTCAACCTTCTGATTGAACGTTTCATTTCTACACAAACGTCGAACCCAAAGTCACCATAGTGGCACTAGATCCTAAAGTTCTCTTAAATTGCTGTACAATCACTTTGATAAGCTAACATAAAAAAACAGATATTAAATCTGTTGGATGCCTATGCGTATAAAGTAACTTATTAGTGGTCAATGTATATTTATTGTTGAGCCCCTTTAACCTTAGCTGACTCATGGTTTTCTTATCATATGTTAAGATAACAATACAAGTATAGATGTAATAAACTTATGAATTCGTGCCATTCTATCGTAGAACGACATTTAAAAAAAATCGTGTAAGAAATTATAATATGTATTAGGTATACAAAAGTTGAACTGTGTCAGTTTATATTATGTTGTCGTTAGATAATTTTTTTACCAGTATCAGCGTTATTTGTGTATTAAAGTTTAGAAATATCTTTTATAAAAATTTAACTTCATATCATTACATAACCTAGCAAAGAAAATTAGCAATAGATGCAAGATTTATCTTAATTATGGGCATAAGTATCCTCAGAACTCTAGGGCACAACTACTATTATCTAATTACGTATATACATATCAGAAATTACGTCTTAATAATGCAAACGATATAAACTTGCACACAAATGGTAGTTTATCTCCCTAATGTCATTAAATGAATAATACGTACCTAATAAAAATAAAAAAATAAAAAAGTATCTACATAAAATAAATACAATATAAATAGGAAAAGCAAAGACTAACTAAATTTATTAGAATCACCTACTTGCAGCATCTTTCGTTATCGTAAAGTAATTTATCAGTGTCATCTAAAAGACGTTGTAATTGCTGTTGAGCTAATGTTATGATGGGGCATTTCTTATGAAGTATATTAGCTATTTCAACTTCGGGATCTAAGTCGCAAGTACATCCAGGAGATTCATTAATTTCATCACGCCCATGACTTATGTTAGCATCATTAGTAACATATTGGTCATCAAATTGTGCATTGTTCACGTCGTTATCATGCATTTCTTTTCTATTTTTGTAGGTTTTCCTAGCATATTTATAAATATTCTGTACTCTATAATCATCGGAAGCCATGTTATTACAAAATATGTGTCTGGTGTTATAATGCGACTTTAGTTGAGCTTTCGATACAATTTCTTATGGATGTAACGCAAAAATGTAGTACTTTCCAATATATTATTTTATTCTACATATAGTGTGTTTGACGTTATAAGTCACATGCTTATATTTTTAATGCATATATTATCATAGATTTAGGATAATCTGTCTAAATCTATGAATTTATTAACGACACAGAGACATCATAGTATTATATCAGCTAATGTTGGACTCTATAAAATGTTTTTGTTCTGACTTCATGATCTCTTCTTCTGTAACTAAAAGTTTAATGATAAGTATATTTAATTAAAACTATTATAATTTTATTTGGTTGCTCATCTTATTTATATAGATCAGTGTTCGTCAAACTGTGGACCTTGGCCGGTTTTTTTTTGCAGCCCGCGACGTAGCAAACAATTTTGGTAGATTACATATTATGAATTTAACTAAATTTATGTACGCGCTATGAGTATCTATATACATAGAATTATTAAGAAGTTCATAGGTTGTTATTGCCATGCAAAATCAATGAGGAATTCCTACGTTTGACAGCTCATAATAATATTTCCATGAATACTCAATAGACATAGTATCAACTAACTAATCCACGTGGCCCGTAGTGGTACCTTACACTGACCTATGTGCCCTTTTGCCAGAAAAGTGTGATGACCACTGATACAGATACATAAATATATATTGTATATCAAATGGCGTAAAAACCGAATAATCCTTATAATTCAACTAGTACGAACAGCTGACGTATTCTCTAAAACACGAATCTCGATATCACGTTCATTTCGATACTCACTTTACCTATGAAATCTACTTTTTTTTTCACTCGAGAGCAATATACAAGGAAAAGATTAACAGATTCAGACGTGAATTTTACAAAGTAGCATTAATGCTTTTAAGTTCTAAATGTTTGAAAAAGCAGATTTAATATGAATTTTGTGTTGATTAAAAGTGACATACAAGTTATGAAATTGCTGATCCAGTTGGATTGACCCTTCCCAAAAATCGTTTACCTATAGACAAAAATTAGAATCAGCACACATCAGGTCAATATAATACTGATTTTAACATTATGGAAACCATGTGGTTTTACCATGAACATCATAAAAGAGTCACAAAATCTTATATTTGTTTAATTAGATAATAAAAGTAATTGTTTCATTCTGCATAAATATATTTCAATAAATGGAATAACATACCGCTAATCACTATATATGTTGGTATAAGTACAGATATAACTACAAATTAATAAAAAAAATTACAAGTATATGAATATTTAGATAATATTGGTTAAAAGTTACATCTACATAGACACATATTCATATTACTATGTATATGCATTGTAATATATTTGGCACATTTAATAAATATATGTAGAAAGACTACATGTAAGAACACTAGACTTCGAAGAATATAGGATACTTAAGCATGTGGTATGATTAAATATTAGCAGGTATACCTACATTTTTTCTTAACTATATTTTATAATATAATGATTATGTATTATGGTGATACATTTATAGAATAGTCACAGATTTCTTGATATTTGTAAATAATATTGTGCTAAAATTTATACTTTCCCAAGTAACTTTATACAAAAATATAATGTGTAATTTTATAAATTATACATACATATTACATATCCATATTTCACTATTTCCCTTATTACAATCTTGAATAAAATATTTTTATTAACAAAATATTATCAAAGGTTCCTATTATTATTGGCTCAAAATTAATTTTCTAATTTAGAGTTAATCAGATATATCTAGTATAATTTGCTCCAGTTTTCATCATTACTGAACATAAAGTTTAATTGTTATCCAATTTGTAAACACAAAATAAAGTTCATTCTTTATACAAATTCATTGTTCACAGTGTATTTCAGTTATATTAGAAATAGTACATAATAGAATCTTGATTATACTTATTTTTAAATTAAAAGTATTTAATATGTCGATTACCCATAAAAATGAGCCAATAGGAAGACAATGGAAAGCTGGCATAAACACCAGGTTAGTGCTCAAGGGGTTAATAATGTTTGTAGAATGAATTATAACATTCTTAGCCCATGAAATATAGTGTATATAAATTCTTATTACATAGTAAAAAAACATAGAAAAAAAAAACAACATAAACCATTTGTACATAAATTCTTAAATAAAATTACAAGTAACATTCAAAATTATCACAATCATTGTAAATCTAAAAATCTGTTGAAATTTAGAAAATTTAAAAATATATCACATAATGTTGAGAATGTACATAACACAGTTTGTAAGATATACACAGCACAAATTATAGCCACAGGAGCACTAGTCATAAAATTAGTTTACATTCTCAAGCCTTTCTTTGAGACGAAAATAAATTTTTAAACTAGGTCTCAGTATAGTAAAGAGCATGACAAGAAGGACCAAAGTAAAACTAGTGTACCTCAATGTATCTCCAAACGACCACCAATGGCTGAAGAATCCAAGCAAAATTGAAATTATTCCAAGTATGAAGGTAATCAATCCTACCGACGCATGTAAAAGTTTTGTATAAATTGGTGCAAGATAATGCTTTAATTTCAAACTGTAGAGAGCACCAACACCTCCAATCATAGTAAGGGACATAAATATCAAAGATGCCAATCCAAATTTAGCATGTAAAGAGGTAAAGTGATCCTTGCCATTTATTATCTTGTTAGACATTATGACTATAAAACCAATTACAATTATAATACCACCTATGACTTGTAAAACCCAATGACGAGCACTTCGAAGACGTATTGGCATCCACTCAGTAGCTAAGTCACCAGGTGAAACTGCATTTACAGCTGTTGTCATGAAAATCATCCACTGTAACAAACCAAAGGATTAATTATAGATAGTTGGCATTAGTTAACATATATTCTACATAGCATAAGTGTTGAACTAATAGCTTATCATGTGAAGATAACAAATTTACAAAACTTATAAAATCTACTAACTTTATAACATATAATAATTATATACTTACACCCAAAGACATTAATGTTGGATGAAAAGAAAATAGAGAAATGCCTCCTTTAAAAGAGCAGTAGGTGATTATCCCAACAAATACGACTGCGCATATATTACTGATGAGATTTAAATAACTAGGCTTTGTAGAAGCACCTGAGGCGACTAAACGTGCCGATTCAGAATTTCTTTCTGACGTCGCCATTTCTTCTATATCGTCTTCGTTTTGTTCATGTAAATTATCCATATATCAGAAAACGACTCAGATCTTTGTTGACATGTATGTAGTCAGTAGAAAATAAAATTTGAAGTAGATAGGTATTAATATATATTCTTTTTGTCTATTATTATTAAAAATAAGAAAGGCCTGAAAGCTCAACTGAAAACACTGGATTCTGGGTTTTCACTTTTCAGTAGGCTTGTTGAAAAAGTATCGATTTATCGATACATTTTTAATCGAAACAATATTATTTTAGCCGTCTTATTTTAATTTGATACATTGATACTAAATATCCAATAATGAAAAACGAAATATATTGTTTTATTTTACTAAGGTCGCTAAAATCCAAACCCATACAAAGTAGGAATGAACTAATAAAAATAACTACATTGTCTATAACTATTAAGTAATAATATGTTTGAGTAATACAAGTAATGTCATTAAGTATTTACGTTGTGTGTATAGACTTCACTTCACTTCTTAGTTTTTGGCCTTTGTAGCTATTGGCCACAATTCTGCCAGTGTCCGTAAGGTTGCGTGTATAGATTGTGCCCAGTTATTTTACCTCTGAAGTCTAATTTTGGTATGTTGGCATTACTAGCTGTCACGTAGTCAAAATATTTTGTCAATCGTTTTGGATTTTGCTTTTCATAAAATTATTCAATTTAAGCCCTAAGAAGGCGCTTATGAACGTCTAAAACACTAGCACCGGTTCGGAAAACAACCCAGTCGAGATGAGCCGGCAAGAAACTCGATCTGATTCTTTTTTTATAAAAATATAATATATATCATTATTATATACATATATATATATATATATATACTAGCTGTGCACGCGACTTCGTCCGCGTGGAATAATGTCTTTGGGTAGCATTTTAAATTATTTAGGCTAATTATTTTAAAAATAAGATACATACGTATAAATAGTTTATTATTTAAGTTTATTAGTACATAAGGTATAAGTATTAATATGAGTTTATTTAAGTACATATTATAAACTACGTTTTTTGTTTTCCCATCTTTCGCCATCAGTATTCACGTGCGTGTGACCAAGTCGTCTTTCTATGTCAAGATTCAATGTCTCAATACTAAGTACTCTAAGAATAATACGTATCCAAAAAAGAGGATTTTAATTGATTTGTGATCAGAAATAAAATACCTGTAAACTATGTTGTTTTTATTGATATCCAGCTATAGGTTTTTAGCAATACATATATCTTACAAGTAATGTATATCCGGCTCATCAACATTCCAAAGTGGCCAGTAGCTACGGAGTTGCTTTTCCTGTGATAACTCATATTTCCGGTGGGTCTATTTTAAATATAACACGTTTATCAAATCTCTTTCAAATTGTTTATTTAATCAAATCATGGCGAATAAAACATACTAACCATGGTAACACAATATTCAGAACGACAACTTAAGGGCTTTGTGTTTTTTCCATGTTTATTATTTTCAGGAACTTTTATTATCACGGTCGCCACGTTGTGGGGCTTTGGGAACGTTTATTTATTTTAAATATTTACGGTCATTTTACATTATTAATAAAAAGCTTCTTACTATTGAATTGTATATTTTATTATTACTTCTTCTTTTATTTTTAGATTGACATAGAATGTACTATTTTTAAAATTAGAAGTTACATATTTTTAACATATCAAGTAAAACCTTGGTCTTTTTGGAACATCCTCCAAACCAGACACGAAACAACAAACATACACATAAATTAAATTAAAATTATTTGCGACAATTTCTCTGCCATATTTCCAAATAAAGCCGTATGAAATAAATTATATATAAACATCGTATTTACTCGGCATTTTTACGTTTCTACTACTGCAAGTAAATTGTTCAGGTCTAACATTCTGCTCTGGTGTTTGCTTTATATAAAAACATGTATAAAATAATTAAAATTTACAGTTTCTACAATAATAAACCAATACAAAACATTCATATTTATAGATTTCAATTCTGTTATTATACATTATTATTAATTTTCCTATTTTCATTTTATAATTCAGTTCAAAAAATCTGTTATATAATTTTATGACTACCATAGTTGATACTAGTAGAGGACAGCTATGGATAGTCTGACAATATTTGTGCTAGGATCATATTCACCATTATTAGTTTCAGACGCGTCTTATGTACCTGTACCTGTCAATCTTTATTTTATAATAGCTCAACACTCCATAGACCAGAGAGATTTATTATTTATTTATTTATTTAGATTCAAATCTCTCAACTTCTTTAATAACTAGTCATTCTTAACTTTTGGTAGGTGCCCAACATCATAAATCAGACTGTTTTACCACAGACTGTTTTACACCTCCAAAATAATATATATAAATATATGACCTTTTTTTTTTTTTTTTTTTCCTGTGCCACTCTGCTGCAACCCCCAACACCGTGGTGAGTGCAGCTTTTACTGCGACCTTTAAAACCCGCTGTCTAAAAAAAAACTTTCATTTACCTACTTAATCTTATATTTGTAGGTGACATTAAGAATCAGCGTCTGTAACAAAGTAGCAGTATATATTCTGACACAGAGGACACATTTCATTTCAGATTATCCCACTATATTCTTATCATGGATATCTGAATTATATAACTATATTTATGTGCCCTTTTCTTAAATATATGTAGCAAAAACCACGTTTTTCTTTATTCGCTCTATTTTCTAGAAGAGACATCTTGTTGGCTTTGCTACACCAAAGTGTTGAGTCTATTTTACAGAATTGACATATGGTCTACCAAGCTACGTCCTGTTTACAGTTAGTATCCCTGTGAATCATATTAATAATACTTTTATTACATATAAGTCAGACTTGCCATACCAATACGGTCCTCTGTTTCTACCTTCCATTTTGATTAACTCTGATAGTCAAATCTACTTCAACGGAAAATATTTCTTCTTTGAACACTTTTTATTTTTTATATTTTCTTTTAATAGGGAATTATATTTCTCAACTAAGAGGAATTATCTACACTCATATTTTTCAATTTCGTCAAATTCTTTTTCAATTAAACTCTCGTCTTCTTCGAGTAATATTTTATTTTTAATTTCCTCATCTAATTTATCAATTATTATTTAATATTGATGAGTCCTTTATATGTTGCTTTCAATTCAAATTCAGTTGGAGAATTCTTTTCTGCGTTTAATAATGTCGCCAATATATTTGCTTTCTTTGTAAATTGACCTCTTACTGACCTGTGTTTTTCCATGTTTATTATTTTCAGGCACTTTTATTTATCACGGTCGCCACGTTGTGTTTTTTCTATGTTTATTATTTTCAGGAACTTTTATTATCACGGTCGCCACGTTGTGGGGCTTTGGGAACGTTTATTTATTTTAAATATTTACGGTCATTTTACATTATTAATAAAAAGCTTCTTACTATTGAATTGTATATTTTATTACTTCTTCTTTTATTTTTAGATTGACATAGAATGTACTATTTTTAAAATTAGAAGTTACATATTTTTAACATATCAAGTAAAACCTTGGTCTTTTTGGAACAGGCTTTATTCGTGAGTTCTTTTAAAGGTACTTTTTGTTACCAATGTAGAAATAATCAATTCTCCAACTGGGGAGGCTCTTGACGCCGCTACCAGCGCGATGCAGTGAAAATGACCATGCATCAAGCATTACTGCACATAACTTTTTGCGGCGAGTGCCTTCAGTACTCACCCTAAAAGTTACGGTAAAGGTCTAAATGCCCTTCCGGTCAACAGCATTAGCTAGGTTAGAAAAAAACTGAAATAATAATTAGAGCTTAGAAATATTAGATAGCTTTTTAATTTTTGATACTTTTGGAATTTTGTCTAATATAAATAAATACTGATAAAAAATACTCGTAGGTCTAGAGGATCTTTCCAGACGGCTTAAATCAGCACCCGTGTGGGGGTGGCAACTACGATAATGACTAAACTAGCCGATTCGAGATCCACAGTTACGGCCACATCGCTGGCAGATAAGCTCTTGGGGAGTCATCGGAAGAGCCGAATGTACCGACAGTACCCCAAACCAAGTATTTTCGTATATTTTGAGGCCATTTGAAATGATTTTATTCCACTTATCATGACCATTGGTGAGGTCTTCTCAGTGGCAGAAATCATTGCCAAATGATATCATATCGCGTTTCACTGTCCTTGAGTCTTAACAAAGGACGACCCACTGGTCGCTTGGTGTAAATTTCTTAAGGTGGCTCCATAACTGATCAAAATACCTTTGTTTTTGTTGAGATTTTTTGTACTTTAAAATAATGTACATTTTGGATAAAAATGACTGGTGATATTATTGAGCTAGGCTGAACTAAATACGTTATTATTTTAATACCACTTTGATTTTAGAAAATTTGTCAGATTTATCGATATTTTTTCATTGAAATTTCGACGTCAATATTGATATTTTTTTACTTGCAACATCCAGAACAAAAGCTAGGGTTGATGATCTGAGTTTGATTAAATTTTTAATCGAGATTTTTAACCATAAATAGATTTTTTATAATCAATATTTAGCACTGAATCTATCCCAGTTTATTTTTTGTCTGATTTTTTAAGAACCATATTATTATTTACAATTAAGTATGTACCCAAACACAAATAAATGTATGAAAGATTTCACTTAATTAATTAAAAACTCAAGAGAAGGCTTTGTGGTCAACATATATATTTCTTTCTTTGTGAGATTAAAAGGTCTTCTTGTATAATATTAAGATGGCAGACAAATATCATGCCTGATGGTAAGTAAACACTTACAGTGTTAGTTGAACGCTCACTACATCAAGAGTATGTCTAGTGTAACTGCCAAACATAAAATCTCTTTACTTTATACCTTTAACTTTGATATGCTGATATAACAACTGTAATTATTTTAAAATTATAAAAGATTGATAGTATCGCTTCTGTTTTGTCTTACATGGATTTACCTATAAACATGCAAAGATAAAAGTTAGTATCCTTTTTTCCTTAATCTGTTTGTCTTTAATTTTTGTTTAATTTCTATTGACGAGCCTTAGTATTGCCAATGATATTATTTTGGGAACCAGTTTTACCTAAAATGTTCAATAAATGATGATTATGGTTTCATTTCTAACAATAAAAGAAAACTAGATACGAAAAAAAAGAAGACGTAAAATATCGGTTTTTTAGAGATCAATCTGTAAGATCTTGATTTTTTTGTGACATGATTTATAAAGCTGCGTTTCGAAACATTTCGAAAATTGATCTTTTTCTAAAATAATCGCATCCCTAATAAAAGTTTTGTGCAATTATTTTTTTGGTTCCATTTCTTCTTTTTTAAGGAAAAGGCAAAGGTATTGTAAAGTTGACCATGCAGCCATATCAAACGTTAGGACCTCTATCAATAAATGGCGATAACAAAATGGCGGCCTTCTGTTAAAACCACAACGGGAATAATTGGGACATTATAATTCATCTCTGATTGGGACATATTTAGGTTTTAAAGAATGCACAGAAAGAAAAAACTCAGTTGTCACCATCTTATTTTATTGTTATTAACGTTACTAGGAAACAGTATTTTCTAAATTTAAAATTGTTATAGACTAATGTAGATTATTAGATATTATTATAAACTAAATACTTCAACATTTTACACAGGTAACGGCCAAGCCGAGGTACGTCCCCTTGTGAGAGCCGCTCGACCCGACCGGTGTCGGCCCCTCAAGAGCAGGGGGCTCAGCCCCTTCAATTGTTCGAGGGGTCTTTGTCGGACCCCCCTTTACCTCCTTATGGAGAGGCGCACGGCACGATACTGCGTAGTGGTAAAGCATTGGGCGACCAACCTACGGTGCTGGCCGCCCGCAGATCCACCTCATGGTGGCCTCAGGTCATTGCCGGCATACAAACGGCGCCGGCGCCCGGTCCGCCTCGCTCGTACAGGGAGCTGAGTGGTTTGTTCTCGCTCCCTCTCCGCCACCTCTTTTGCGAGTATGGCCGTCTCGCAGAAAGAGGTGACGGAGGTCCATTCTGCTAAACCTTTCAGCATCACCGCAACGATTATGGCGTATCTGCCGCAACCTCTAACATGGGTCAGAGACTTTGTTTATTGTTCTTAGTTTCCACAGGTATAAAGTTTTTTGTTTTGTTATTATTTTTGTTTTCGTTCCTTATGTGAATATCAGTCGTTATTGTTTCTCTTCGTTCCGTTTTTCTTTCCATATGTCTTTACTAGTATATTTTATATGTATATGCTCTGTGTATTATTTTGTTTTTACTTCCTATTTAATTGTATGTTGTAGCTTTACTTTAAATTATTTCTACTTTATTTCTATTTGTTATGCTAAACCATCTGTTGGTCTACCTCGTCTTATGTCCATTTCTCTATGAAATTCCTTCCTGTTTGCAATCTGTGTTGATTTATTTAAAAACCCTCATAATTGCAATCTACATTTTGTAGAAGCCTGCATCAGTTTGTGCCTTGATCTAAATGTAGGGACATCGTTACATTTGTACATTTGACTTTCTCGAATTTGATGCAGGCTTCTTCCAGCCTGTTTTCTGTCTTATCCTTTCAATATATATCCTCTCCTTGTCCTTGATGCTATGATATTCCTTGTCGTAAATTGATTCTACCTTCTTCCGTTCCAGACTGACTTTCCTAATCACTTGTTTCAGGGCTGCACAGCTGACACTCCCCGTCGCGACGACGAATTTTTTCCGGTCCTGATGTTTTAATCTTGGTGGTATATACGCTTAACTTCTGTTGTTGTTTTTCTATGTTTACTATCCTTTTCCTTTTGTTGTTTTCTTTTCGTTACTCTTCCCATAACACAAATGGGACATGTTGTTAAGTACATTGTTCCATTTGTGAGCTCCCATTTTCCTACTATCTTCTTACTGGTTTTATGATTCCTAGATCTGCTGCACCAAGATTCGTTATGTTTTGTCTGCTATATAGCGATCTATTTTCGCATCGACAGTGGAGTTCAGCTCCGCAGACCGGTTTTTGGCAATAGCTATTGACTCCATTGTTCCCCGCTGGAGTTTTTTTTTCACTTTTTCCCCGTGCAAGGACCTTAGCAATAGACCACCGTTGCCCTAGCCAATTCGTCCCATTTAGTCCTTTCGGGGCACCCACGGCGGAAGGCGTTATGGTCTACATCCTTTCTCATTACCTGCGCGCAGTTGTAGGACGAAGGTGCTGCCCCTGTAGAGAATGCCTGATATTCCGCCTTCAGGTGGTGTCCCCCGCAGTGACTACATTTTGGCTGGGCCTCGGTGCAGTGTCGTTTACCGTGGCCAAAGGCCAAGCACATCGGACACTGCACGAACGGTGACCTATTTTCTACTTTTAAGGTCTGAAGGTCTATTTTGACCGTCGTTACCTCCGTAATTTTTTTCCACAATTTGGGGGCCACCCTCATTACAATTTTATGTGTGAGGGGATTCCTACCTGGGATCTTGTAAATAATCTGCATTTTTGTGTCCTCCTCACTCATCTCCTCAAAGACCCTTCTGTTTTAGGGCGCTAGTGACCTCTTCATCATTATGGGTTTTTAGTACCCCCGTTATCATGACTAAAGGGTCCTTATTTTATATATCCTGCACCTCTAGGTTTCCTTATACATCCTAATCGCTGTTTTTAACTTTCTCTTTATCCTGTTCTGTCCTGCATCCTATAATTATCTTTGCATACTGGTTTTTCTCACCCTTTCAAATTCTATCCCTCACTCTTTCACATTTAAGACTTCCCTTTCCTTTTCGAGTACCTGATCTCCGGTTTTTTCATCTCATCCGCCGCTGTGATGGCTACGGAGTGCAGTGTCTCCCTCTCCGGTTGCGTGCAACCGGTGTTGTTAGACACTGCACTCGCGTAGCTCATCTTCAGTTGTTCTTCTAGGGCTCTTTTTTGCTTTTCCGATATCCCCTTTTTGTTTTCCATTTCCTTTGTACTATCTTCGATTTTCATGGAATGTTCTTCAATTTTTGTAATAAGATTCTGACTAAATTTCTCTAGTTTTATCTTTTGTCCTTCCTATTCTCCACCTCTTTGCTCACTTGTGTTTCCTTATTTACTTGTAATTTCGGCCTTTCCTTGTTTTCCCTTTCATCTATCTTTTCTTTTTCCGACTCTTTGACGATGTTATCGAGTCTGGTCACTGCTTCTCTTATTTCGAGCTTTAATTCAGTTTTTAAGTTCCGTGAGTTATCAAGGTGGTTCTTTATAATGATCAAATACTTCCTCGCCTCTTTTATTTTATCGCTTTCAATATCATCCAGTATTTGAGGTCGGGTGAGGGTAATATAGTTTTTTTTTTGGGGGGGGGAGGGGGAACTTTCTTTTGCTGAGGGGACATTGGATCGGTGGGGGGGAGTCCTATGCATGGTCGAGGTGGTCGCGTTTTTTACAGTGTCGAGGTTGCGGCCTGCTTACGAATCAAGCACGTGATTGGCTTAAATCTAGTCCAGTGGTCCAAAAGAGCCTACCCGAATATCTGCGTCAATAAACAGAAGAAGAAGTTGTATATATATTTTTTTCTTTCAATATAATAATAATGTAAAATTGTAATATAAAATAAAATGAAACGAATTATTTTTAGTCCTATTTTTAAAACTTATGTCTATTGCTATATTATGCGGTCGAGACTGTGTCAAGAGCAGTACTCGTCGGCGTTGTCAATTTTAAGGGTGGCCCTTTAAGTTGAAAGAGTATTGAGTTTAGTATTTGAGGGCTATAAAGTCCGGTGTTTTCCTTAATTTTTCAGCGCTAGAGTAAGAAGGAAGTGAGTGTTTAGATTAGTTTAGCAGAGATGAGTACACCAGGAGCGGCTCCGCCGTGGTTTCCCGTAGAACTTATGCAGGAGTTCACTTCCTGGCTGCACCCGACTACTCTGGTAAGCGGGGGGTAGATGTGAAAAACCGAAAATTTTTTTTGCAATTGGACAAGCAAATTGGTGTGTGGGCCAAAACTGTATGTGGAAATTTGGGAAATTTATTAAGGAAAAACTGTCATTTTTAATGAAAATGTTGTATTAATTCGTGTGTTTTGTATTCCAGGAAGACCCAGCAGCGACTCCGAAGATCGATATATACGCAGGGGACCTCACCAGACAAAAGGAATCTTCGATGAGCCAGAAACTAAGGTGTGTATTACTTAAATTTTTGTGGTATATAATAATTTCTTAAGAAAACACCGAAATTTTGATAAATTTTCTATGTACAGCACTATGTATTGCTGTAGGTACGTAAATCGATGAAACAAAGCGTCTACGCAGTAAATAACAGTCAGTCGAAAAAAATTTCTGTTCCCCCCCTTGTGCTAGTTACCTAGTTACCTTTTGCGGCGTCTTCAGCACTCGCCCCCAAAGTCATGGTGAAGCTGTAAAGGCCCTTCCTGTAAACAGCATTAGCTAGGTTAGAAAAAAAAGAAGACATTTCAGAATTCACGCTCCGTGTCATTCTTTTCTTCACTATACTTATGCATCATAACTACACTATATCACGTAAAATGCCACCAAAATTACATAATATATAGTCAAACACTGCAAGATAATGAATTAGAAAAAGGGATGGCTACATGATAAACCAAAATTGCGTCAAGCACCCCGCATTAAGTAATACTAATTTATTTTAGGGATGGCCACAGAGTAGAATTTATAGGAATAGATCATGGGGATAGGTAGATTAATCGAAGAATAATTCTTTAATACTAACAAATCACTTTTTTATAATTGATATCTAGTAATGAATCGACCCAGTGAATCGATCTTAGAACCTAGGAAATCGAGGTTAATTTTTTTATGGTTCAATTAAAACCATAATAAAATTATTTACAACTAGCTATGTGACCCGGGCTGCGCCCGCGTTTCATATATTCTTCACTGGATTTTAATTTTTTTATACGGAACCCTTATTATTTTCCTACATTTTTAGTACTAAGATAAAGTAAAAGTAATTCTCATAAAGACAAGCACTTACCCGTAAAACTGACGATTGATTTTTTTATGCGGAAGTCTAATAATTTTCAAAAATCTGTTTTTTTTTTTCGAGTAGTCTCTGGAATGACTGGACCGATTTAGACGGGACTTTTTTTCTTGGATAGCAAAGTTACTCTGCGTAACTTAGGCTACTTTTCGATAATAATTAGGGTTACGTAAAAAAAAAATACAGTGAATAATTTACGAAACACAGGCCTAAAAGTTAAGCGTAGCAATACATGAAATACACGTGTATGATACAGGCATAGAACGCGGTCGATACGTTGCAGTGGGCATGGTAGTGCGTGTCGTGCATTTTGCATGCCTGATACGTCCATAGCATGGTCATGGTATGTTACGGTCTAGTGGGCAGAGACCTTTAGAGCGTCCTTTTTGTTTTGTCTGATATGAATTTACCTATAAATATGCAAAGATAAAAGAGTTTAGTATATTTTTCTCCTCAGTCAGTATCTCTTTTGTTGTTTAATTTCTATTAACGAGCTTTACGTGTTACGTATTTTCAATAAAATTCTTACGGAAATAGGTTTTACCCCACATTTTCAATAAAAATAATGATTATTGTCTAATTTCGATCAATAACAGAGTATTAGTTACTAATAAAAAAACAAATTGGAAATAGAATTATTTTGTAGAGATTTATCTTTTAGAACTCGTTTTTTGTGTATCAATTTTGTGATGTGATCTTTTTCGGAAAGAATTGTCATTCCTACTCTTCCTCACCTTTATTATTCGACTTCAAAAAGGAGGAGGTTCTGAATTCGTCTGTAATAAAAAAAATTATGTTACACGATTTTTCTTTTTTTTTTTAATCGAAGGAGTACACTCCCAAGGTGGTCCCATTTTCACCCAGTGACCCATTTCCATGATCAGTGGAACTCAGGGAAATCGAGAAAAGCCCTCGAATATTATAGGCACACGTATTTCATATATTCGTTTCCAAAGCTATTGTGTAGGCTTCACAGGTATACCTTTTTTTTTTTTTTTTTGACGGGGGAAATGCATTTACGCACTACCCTTATCTATTGTATTTGTGGGATCAGAGTCCCTCAAATACAATAGATAAGGGGGCACGGAGTGACGAGCTCCTAGCCAGTGTGGGACTCACCCGGGCGTGAGGCGCTCCGGAAATACCCACTAAAACCCCCCGGAGCCGTCCGCTGCATTTGGGATGGGGGCGACACGGGGTGGCTTTCGCAAGCACCGCATCGCCCCCTGCAGCGAACCCACCAGGCCCGTCAGTGCAATGGCCCGATGGGGATGGAGGAGAGAAGTTCCCCTCCACCACTTAGCCCGCCTCTTGAGGAGAGGCATGACCAAAGGGCAGACATCCAGGGGGCGGAACAGACCTCCGCCCCTCATAATTCACAGGTATACCTAAAAGGACATAGGTACTTAAACTAAAAAGTAGCAAAAAATTTTTTAAAATTAAAAACAAAGCCGACTTCGAAAGAATAACCTATAAAAATGCACTAAAAAGTAAATAATTACTTTATTTATCTGCTTCAATTTACTTCAATATGTCCTTTGTTTTAATTCATTAATAATTTTGGAGTCGGTGCCAGCTAGAGTTAACCATTATACTCATTTATAAATGGAAATAACTGCCTAAACTTAATCACAATTACATCTAAGCTAAATAAAGGAGGTGATTTTAAAGAACAATTAACCAAAAAAGAATATAATTAGCAATGTACTTTTACACCACTCTGTTATCCGTAAGCTGGCACCAATTTCAAAATTGTTAATGATATTAAAACAAAGGATATATTGAAGTAAATTGAAGCAGAATATTTATTATTATTTATTTACTGTTTAGTGCATTTTTATAGTTTATTCTTTTGAAGTCGGGTATGTTTTAACTTAAAAAGGCTTTTTTTTCCATGATCTATACAAAAGGATATAAGAAATATCTATATTTCCCAACTCGAAATACCGACATTACCCATAAATTCATTTCGTTGTGCATATTTGTCATCTAGATGTCCATTTAAGTTTTTAAATGAACAAAAACAACATACATATTACAACGTTACAACAACAAAATACTATTTATACAAATGTTTCATCGGTTTATTTAACTTTCTTTTTGTTAGTTTAAAGATTTTTATTCTTCGTTCTATGTCTTCGTTTTTCATTAAAAACCATAATACATACATACAAAACATAATACTAGCAACACTGGAGACAGGGTGAAACTTGTCGTGGGGAGAGTTGGACGTGTTTTGTTTGTGTCTTTTGTGCGTGAGAAACGTAGTAGAAAATTGTTTTCGAAATCATTTGTAATGTTTTAAAATGGGATTACTTTTGTGTATAATTTTTTAAATGTTTGTTAATGAATTTGTGCCCTAAATGCGCTATAAGTACCAACTTTTGTTATTTTTTACTCATAAAGTGTGCTTATAGTTTATAATATATTTTTACGCAGTTTATTTCTTTTTAAGTCTGAGTTGAATCAACATGTTGTGGTAAGTATATGCCTTTTTATTAAATTGATTTTAATTAATTTTGATTTTTTATTCTACTCGGTAATTTTCATATTTTTTTCAAGAATGTATTTATAAAGATTTTATCAGTTAAAGTTGCTTTATGTTGTATTTTGAGAATATAATTACTTTCGTCACTGGAGTTTCTAAAAATTATTAATATTTTAATAAAGTCAATGCAATTACTTAAAAATTATGAAGAATAAAATATAAAAATAAGTACTTTGAAAAATAATGTAGGTAAATATGAAAATGGTTCTTATATTCACTATAGTTGAAAAGTTTACAAAATCTCAACATCCATGTTGGCTTATTCTTTCATTTGAATGATTTGGAAAAAGGTCATAATTTATTAGGGTTTCATTGCAATTATACTAAATTACAATAAATCATACCTACCTACTATTTGTAAAAGTATTCAGTTGTTTTATAAAGAATAAGAATAATAAAAAAATAGAGATTTTGTAAATAATACAATAAATTGAAAATGAAAGTTTCATAGTAATTCGAATATACTGATAAATGTGAATTGAAATAAATTTCATTTCTTTTTTTGTATGCAACTATTAATCATTCATGACACTTGATAATTATACATATGGTAAACTAAAGTAGGTACTCTAAACTTTTGTGTTTAAAGTTGTTTCAGATATATAGTTGTAAATTTAAAATAAATAGGCAGTATAGAGACTGGCGACAGAAGTGAAAATTCGAAACTTAGGTTTTTATAATAAATTATAGTAGAAATAATGGAAATTATTAAGCTGCTTTTGACATCTATTGGTGATTCAGGAGATAATTATGTACATATATATTTATTTATTATCAAAACATGATGGGTAAGTCAGGCAGCATAAGTTCAGTACAAGATATAAATAAAACTTAATTTAAATATAAATTAGTAAAACACCCATATTATATTACTGCATTTCCTCAGACCTAAACAATTTTGAAATCTGTTTAGTGGTTTTAGAGTTATAAGCATACTAACAGATATATATTGACAGACAAACAAATGATAAAAATAAGGGTGTTAGTCATGATACTATTATTAGTTTTTTTTTAGAATAAAAACACAAGTACATTGGTTTATATGGTTCTATTATTGCTGTAAATAAATGCCACCACTTAAACTCTGTCATCATCATCTTGTCACTTGACACTAAAGCATGTTGGTAACCCAAACTTATAAATTTTACTCCTATCAAAAAGCACCCAACATGGCTAAAGGAGTTTTCATTTCAATAAATACATTTCAGTACAACCTGTTTTATAGTTACAAAAAGGTTGACCAAAAGCTAGATTTTGAAGTAGAATAATTTGCAAGACAGCAATTCTAAATTCATAAAGTATTTTTGCTGAGCCAGTGAAATAAATTGAGACTTTCTTTTTTCAGTAAGTAAGTTTCTAACATTGTACTGTTTCAATAAGATAAACTAATATCATTAAACCACACACTTAATGGTCAAATGTAACTTTTATTTGATTGATTAATTACATACTTAATTTTTTACAATATATCAGCCATATTTGTAAATTGTAATTGATATGTTAAATAAACACTATCCTGATATCAATTAATAATAGCAAGCACTTCTTTCACATTATTTTAATATAATGCATTAATTAGAACAATCTATAAATGTTCCATTGCTGGGCAGAGACATCTTCTTGAGGTAAGGGGTGAATTAACTCATCAGATTGTCAATTTGAAATATTTATACCTATTTTATGTATAATTTTGTTATTTTCAAACTACATTTTTATTATGAGTTTAACATAATTTATTTGTAATATACCATACTAGCTGTGTGCCCGCGGTTTCTCCCGCCTTTCATAAAATACGTAATATAGTTTTTAAATAAGAATTGTGTAATAATGTTTTGATGATCCTATCCATTGAATCGTAAATTTTGAAATAAGTTTTAATTTTTACACAGAACCCTAATTGTTTTTTGGTAAGTACTTATTATTTAGGATTTTATTCACAATTTCGTGAGTTTAAATTTTCGAATAATGAAGTAAAGTACAAGTAGACTAAGTTACGCGGAGTAAATTAAGCTATTGACCAAAAAAAGTCCAGCCGTTTCGGAGATTAACCAAAAAAAACAGACAAATTTTCAAAAATTGTGTTTTTGGTATAGGTACCATATATATTCATATGTGTTTTAGTCGAAAATTGTTATTTTGACATTACGACGCTTCAATTTTAATTATTAGTATAGAGTTATAAACAATAGATAGAAGCACCGATCTAATTTAGGCTTGCCCACGATGCGCCACTACCACGTTTCATTCACCACGTCTTTTGTGAAAAACTCTAAGATTTGAGTAACTTTTTGTCTATGAAAGTGTGTGTTTGTAATGTCAAAATTATTACTAAATAGATATGAAGGAATATACGATACCTATTCCAAAAATACATTTTTAAAATTTTTGTCAGTCTGTTCCGGGTAATTCCTGTACGGCTTGACGGATTTTGACGGGACTTTTTTTGGTAGTTAGCTAAAGTTACTCCGGGTACTTTTAATTTTCGAAAATAATTAGGGTTCCGCGTAATAAAAATAAAATTTGAATAAAATTCGATTCAATGCACAGTTTTACGGGCAAGTGCCTAAATTTATGAGCAATTTTTTACTTTATTTAGTACTTAAAAAAAATAGTGTTCCGTATAAAAATAATAAAATGCAGTGTAGAATATATGAAATGCGTGCGCAGCCGCGGGCTCACAGCTAGTTATTTACTATGGTTGATATTGAAAAAAATATATACAGTGCCAAGTAATGATCAAGACATAATTTACCGAGTAAAGGACTGAAAGATGTATATTATATTATACTAACATACGTAAATGAGTTTATTTCGAGGACAGTCCTACATTTAGAGCATTGACTGCAGATGTATGAATCGCTAAACAGGGTATAAATATAATACTTGTACCTTTATTTAATTTTTAATGGAAATTTCTGACAAAATTACAAAATTCAAACTAAGAAATACGAGAGAAACAAAGAAGAAATCCATGTTTCAAAATAGAAAACAGGATTTATTTTGAAATCGTGGCGGCGTTACCATACCGTAGCGGTAACTTCCATCCATCCATTCAACTGAAAGACGTCCACTGCTGGACACATAGGTCTCCCACAAAGACCTCCACGACCGACCGGTCTTGTATCACCCGCAGCCAGCGGATTCCCGCAACCTAACTATTACAGTATAACATAACTATTAGAGACATAATATGAGATGAGCTGCAAATTTAATGCAACCGAAGTAATCTAATAATTATTCAGGAGTCGAAACAGAACAATTCTCTCATTAAGGTTTCTTAATGTTTGAATAAATATTTGAGATTATGAGTTCGGAAAGTCATTTAACAACCAATATAGCTTTACTATTCTGCTCAGTAATAAACATGCTGTGTGCCCACGGTTCCGCCCTCGTTTCACGTATTCTTCACTAAGTAATAGTTTTAAAATTATTATTGAAATGTTTTGATCGTGGTGTCGATTAAATCATATTTTGTTCACAATTTCTTGTGTTTTAATTTGTTTACACGGAACCATCACAATTTTCCTGAAAATATTTTTGGTAGCGATAAAAAGCAAAGATATTTCTCACAAATTCAAACACCTTCCAGTAAAACTGTGCATTGGATCGGATTTTACATGTTTACAATTTATACGCGGCACTCGAAAAATAAAATTACCCAAGTTACCGGGAATAATTTCAGCTATCTGCCAAAAAAAGTCCCGGAAAAGTCGATCCAGCCGTTCCGGAGATTAGAACAAACAGACAGTCAGGCCAAATTTAAAAAAATTAACAAATGATCCATATTGTTTATGATGTACTTGCGCAAAGTAACGCCTTCATCAACCGAATATTTAAAAAGTGTGTTTTTAATTTAGGTAACGTGTATACATTCATATGGATTTTAGTAAAAAGTTTTTATTTTGATATTGCAAATGACACTTCAATTTTATTTGTTACTATATATGACAACACTGCTTGATTGCTGGTTCCATGCTAGGAATGACTTATAAAGAGAAAAACCTTCATAGTAACTTTTCTATCGATTAGAAATAAAATCAAATCCTGGCATTTTCTAAGCTCTTGCGCCGTCAAGTATAATATTTGTTCTGTCAATCGTAAAATTAATTATCCTCTTGTAGAGTACATATAATTCATTCTAAAACACTACAGTGCAGAAAGCAACATATATATTGTTTTTTCTTACTTATTTCCTTGTGATAATCAAATGTATACGTAATTTGATAATCATTTGAATTAAGTATGTTACAAGCGATTAGCACGGATGATAATACATAACGTAAGAAAGAAATAGGTTAAGATAAATGGTAAAAGTAGCCGAAGCATTTTTGTGTTTTTTTTTATTCCTAGGTGGCATGTAAATAACAGGCTTGTTTTATAATAGATATCAAACCATGAATAATTGTGATAAATCCGGAAAATTCATTAATATTATATCAAGTTATAATATAAAACTTTAAAGAAAAAATATCTATACATTAGATAAATTTAATGAAGAAACTTCCGAAGTGTTTTAATGACATTGGCGGAACATATTTCTATGATTTTAGAAATTGTTGTCTGTGTACGCATCACACAAAAAATACTGCATAGATTTTATGTGTATCTGTAATTTCTACACCAATTATTCAAATTTAAATATATTATATAGTTTGTAATAAGAATAATTTACAAAAGCGAAATTCCATGCGAATTGAGTTGCTTGCAACACTACTTCAATAATAATGTTAATACTTCATTATTCCTGCTGTTAGATAAACACAATAAACATGTCGGTAATATAATAAACATATAACACAGTCGGGTTAGTTGCACTGTTTATAACTCCGTAAACATTGAAATAATAACAACAACAAAAGTTATGAAAAAAAAACACTTGTTTATATTTTTTATACGGAATATTGTATGGGTGGATTGATTGATTCTGAGGCGTCACAGAGTTTGCCAGGTCAACTAGCATGTAATAAACACTCAGGCACAGAACTAACATTAATTATCAGTAATATTCTTCACAGGAGTCTGTAATCAAACTCGCGACCTATATTACCTCTCCGAGCTAGTACCGCTGCGCCACGATGTTCTTTCTATACTATAATAGTAATAAAGTAATTATGCTGTATTCTATTCTCTTATAGGTCTTAACGTGTAAGTATTTCATACTCCCTAATAGAAATGACCTTAAGAATAATGTATGGGTAAAAAATCAGTGTTAGTAAATGTATGATAATTATTATACAAATATGGTAATTTAATACTACACATATGACTAGAATACAATAGGGTACATATAATATGGAGTGACGGACGTTATATGTCTTGAAAAAATATGATAATTTAGAGGATTTGCCAAAAGACACAATAAACAGTCTGATAATTTCTCATTCCGTCATTGCGCAGGATGTATAATAAATTACTTACTTTATATAGTAATTTAAAAAAAAACTATCGGTATTTTAAATTTAACTAAAACAATGAATTTACAGTCCCCGTTCCTTATTATTGAGGTAGTTTCGAAGTTGTTTCAATATCTATTGTGTACCTTGTTTAGCATTAGTCATTTTACAAGATCATAATATTGTTTTGCGCTCAACAGTTCATTTTAGAATATGTTGTGAAAAACATTTTATTTTGCTATATATACTTAACTAATATTAATTAATCGAACTAAACCACAATAGAAAATAAATTTCTTGATAACTGTAGTTAGATACATGTAATTTATGCCATACATGTTTCGTGTAACATTATAATAAATATGGTTCAATATACAATAAGTACATACTATTATAAACTTTGATGACATGTGAAACTTATTAGTAATATTACGCAATATTGCGTCATTCAAAATCCGTCCCTATCAACCTAATGATAGTCCCTGTATGTGCGCGCGCGTGTGTGTGATGCTATGAGCTGTTTAGCTTTATTTTTTATTATATTCTCGGTCGGCTTGCCTCCCGGCTGTATCACACCGCGCTTGGCACTCAAACCGGTGTGATGACTCATAGATCCTAAAAGCGCAATAGTCTCATATATACACAACTACCTACGATTTGTGTGTTCTCGCTCCGCCTCTCTACCTGTTGTCGCGAGAATTATCTTTAACTTAACATTGTAAAATAATTGACTTACACATATTTTTGTTTTAAATATACACTCTTTATAAATGCATATTTAAATTTTACGTAACATATGTATTAGTTTAATATTACTTGTGAACTTTAATATTTTCGCCTGGTATACTTATATACATTTAAGAAAAAGGTTTTGTTAATAAGTACTAACGTTGTATATAAACGGGACATTTAGTAGTAGATACCTAGGTACATTGTTAATACATTTCAAGTACTAACAAACGATTTCATTTAGTTGTAAGTTCAATAAGTTACAGGTGAAAGTAACAAAGCGAATAATACCAAACAGCGAACTGTAAATACTTAATTACCATGCAGAAATATTTTAAACTTATCCGGAGAATTGTTAGATATGGGTTTATAATAAATAGAACAAAGATGATTTTTTAATAGAAATATAATTTACGTTACATTAGAGTCAGTGTATGAGGGTAAAAGAGGAGGATAAAGACAATGCCACTTTTGCCAATTTTTACTCATATATAAACTGATAATAACATCGTTAGATTTTATTAAAAGCTTCAATATAGTTATCTTGGTTTAGTAGTAGTAATTTTAGAATTATCTCATTAAAAGAAATGTTTGAAAGCTGCTGTTAAGTAGAAACCGTTACTAAAGATACAAAATGTGGTGCTGGATTAGATTTAAAAAATGTAATGAGGCAAAAATATATTATACTTCAAATTATTAATTAGGAAAGACGAAGGTCAACTAAATATCATCAATTTGATGCACCCTTACTCCATAGATATTGGCGTTTCTGCTTTACCTTCTAATAGTAGTAGAAAAATAATGAATTCGATGTTAATTTTTCGCATGAATCACTGTTTCCACCATTAAAACATTGTATATTATTAATACTAACAGCTAATTAACTAATTGTCATATTACTGGATAATCGAATTATATTTTTTGTAGACGAATTAATGACATTGATTTTTTTTTAAAGATTTTAAGACTCACGTCCCTCCCACGTCGGTGTTAGTACCTACTTACATCTCGTAATCAATAAATATAGCTTACGTTCATGAATGCTACTTCAAGGTCATTACGAAGATTAAATCATTGCAGATTTTACCGAAATTAATCACGGCATGTCATTGTTCATGGGCATGATTAGGTACTGAAATTTGATTAGCTTTATGTCTAGCAATTCTATTAAAGAAAATATATCAATTATATACATATATATTACTAATGAACTGCAGTATATAAGTACCATCCATATCGTTAGTATTTCAAGGTTACAAGTTATGAGTTAGACGATCCAACTGCACTGTAATATCCGACATAATAATTGATCTCGTTATTATTAATTAGTATAAATGACGACGTAATATTATTGTTTATAAATTTCAAAAACGTATTGATAAAATTATCAAATTGACATAAAATATCTTGTGCCGTAATCAGAATTTGAATCGTATGTACACAATATACCTAAGTAATCAACAGCAAGGTATTTTGTTAAAATAGTTGGATTTGATTTACAAAGTTGAAAATAATTACACAGTCACTGATAAACTCTTGCGAACTCAGTAGGTAACTACCTACATATTTATTATTATTAGAACGATCACCACTATTTAACTTGTTAAATTAATTATTCCTGTTACTTACTAGATAATTTAATGAATGTATTAGTCAAATATTATTTGATTGTTTATTTAAAAAAAATATGTTATAAAAAAATTATTTAAAAAAAATATGCATAATGTTTTGTATTCTAAACATCACATTATCTATTATATTAATTCCTTTTTTTATA
The DNA here is from genome assembly GCA_014132275.2 of Samia ricini. Taxonomy (NCBI): domain Eukaryota; kingdom Metazoa; phylum Arthropoda; class Insecta; order Lepidoptera; family Saturniidae; genus Samia; species Samia ricini. The sequence goes on along the minus strand of AP028159.1, from coordinate 22,135,075 downwards.
TATTCATTTGGCTTTTGTCGTATGAAGAATTTTCCAGAGAACTGTCATTAATATCGGATGTCGGATTATTTATCTTATCAGTTTACTTTCACTTACTTTCTTTCTGTCAATATTTCTTGATAATCTATATTCCAATAGATACTAAGTAAGTCATCCATGACATAAACTATTTTATAGGTTCCGGTGTTCACATAGACTTGACACCAATAGGTATTTATAACAAATAACAACTTGACATTTTTATGTAGGTAGGTACATATTCGTTAATATGTCATTTAACTTATCGAAATGAACTACCTACTAATTTGTCTAACAAATGACTCAGTAAGTTCTATTAGCAACTAATTTTACAAAGCCTGTGACTTTTAATAAACTTTAAATAAAGTTAGGTCATCGTTAAAGTGCATTCCCCCTCGTTATGCATTCCCCTCGTCAAAAAAAAGGTCATCGTTAAAGGGAAACTTTGAAATAGGTATATCGCCTCAATTATAATAGTTGAGGTAATGTATTTGAAGAAGTTATCCTATTAAAAGGCTTTCAAACCACATTTTTTATATTTGAATTAAATACAGAGTACCTATGTGTTTATAGAATTTTATGATACACATTATTTATATCTGAATTTATTACATTAGGAGTTATACCGAATATAGAGATCAGTGAAAATTAAAATTATGTCCACTTTTTTTGTCGTATTGAAGACGTCACCGTAATGTAAATAATAAAATACAGTGAAACTAAGTAGGTATAAATAGGATTTATCACATAGGTATCAAAAGCGTTTCATTTACCAGGTTTCCTAAATAGGTAGGCAGGTTTGAAAATATGACAGTTGTCTTATTTATAGATAGAAGATCCCGTAAAGCACATAGCCATGAAAGAGATTAAAATGTTTGCAAACAAACGTGTCGTGACCTGTCCAAACCTGATTAATTGTGTAAACAGGCTATTGAACAACATAGTCCCTATTATAAAGGAAAACGAAAAATGTATGAAAAAAAATCTCAATTAAAAAGTGAAAATTTCCAGCAGCAGGGGTAATTCATTGCCAAAGTTTCGGTAAACCTCATTGTAATTATCAGTAGGAATGGTTTCTCAAGGCCCATTTGTATAATATTAATCACATGATCGTTTTGATGCTATTTGTATCGTTTTAAAGCTGCGCATAGCATAGGTAAAGTCATTGAACGTTAGTCACCTTCGTTTTAGTATCAACAATATAACTTAAGTACTTTGCTTATAAGTTGTTGCTAATTTAAGAATTCAGAGATGTATTTGTTTCAAAGCTATTATTATAAATGTTTAAAGTTATAGGCAATTTTAACTTACATTATATAAAACTCTACGTCTCTCTGTCTGTCTGTTCGTTATTCGAGAAACTAATTTATATGTTTTTTTTTTATTTAGTAAGTATATTACCTAGTCAGGTTTTAGCGTCATATTTTGTAACTTCTAATAGTATTTACGAGTATACATAACATAATCTTCATAAACTATCCATTACCATCTTTAGATCCTTATCATAATATAAAAAATATGGGGAAAAAAACGCTGACAGTAATTTTATAATTCACGTAAGCGAAGCCTCTGCCACAACTAGTAAGTATGTAATACCAATTATAATGTATGTCCTCTGTTGTCTAGCGAACAAGTTATCTGGTTAAAATTACGGAGGTCAGGATGTGACTCTTTTCAGAAGGAAAAAAAACTGAAATTACTTTATAGTTACTTCACTATGAGGAGGACGCATGATAATATTGCACTCCCATTTAACAATATAAACTTCATTTCCGTGTATGACTACATTCTTTTGTAATAATAATAATAATAAAGACTATGCAAATGCTTTGTTGTGCACTAGAATAATGTACACGCACAGCGTATTTAATAAGCGTTACCGAATTATTAGCTAACTAATGGATAGACTCACAGAGTGGCGTTTCTTTTTATCATATGATGAAGGTAAGGTTCAGCTCACGAGTTTATCCGCGTTGATTTTAGAATTGGGTCCAGAGAGAAACTGTGTTATTGTGACTAAATCATAGGAGATAGATGATATATAGTATAGTCTAGTGCATAATTTTAATGCATATCGTTAGCCTATGTAAGACATAAAAAATGTTTTTTTGGCGATTTGCTTACAAAATATTGATTTTCCTACTTAATACTTATACAAAAGCATAAAATAAGTGAAGGTAAAAACTGCATCAACATCGACGGATTTTGCAGGGAATTAGTGGATAGACAAACAGTAAGACGTAAAAAGCGACATTGTTTTGTACTACATAGTATATATAAATGCTTTAGAGGAGTTACGTTTGTGGCAATTACAATACACATGTGTATCTTGTTTGTAAAACAAACATTCCTCTACAAACGCACATAATTTTTGTATTGTAATGTAACATTTATTTTTTAAATTACATACATATATTATGTTGTTTTCCAGGTCCTTCGTATTAATTGTCATGGTGGCGAGCTCCATGGTGAGTTCGCAGCCGGTGACTTGCCAGGATGATGAGCAGTGTACAGCAAAACAATATTGTGAGAACTCAGCTAAGATCTGCCGAGAGTGTCTCGACTGCGAGGATTTCAAGCGGGAGTTTCCTGCCCATTATACTCCTTCTTCCTGTATTAAATCAGTTTCTGAATGTGGATCATGTTTAAAAGGGTAAGGGATTTTAACTGATTATTTTTTATTTTCACATCAAAATAAATAAGGTCGAGCACTAAAAATAAAATTAAAATCTAATCTAAAAACAAGGAATTTAAGCATTGCAATTTCATCCTTGAGAGAGATCGCACTACGGTAAAACATACTCTCAACTTAATAAGTGCTTCATACCAGTTCTATACTAACATTCGCCTTGTAAGAGAAGGATAGAGCATCCCTCCCGATTCCCACAAAAAACTTTTAATGTTTATATCTTAGAATTTTGTTAGCCGAATTCAAATATTTTTTTTCGATGTAGCTATTGTTTTTAATATGACGATTACCCATAAAAATGAGACAATAGGAATACAATGGATAACTGGTAAACGCCAGGTTAGTTGCTCAAGGAGTTAATTACTTTATTGTTATTTATAAATTAAACACCTGTGAAATACCCTATTGTTAAATTAACTTTACATGATTTATTTCTTAACGGTGATCGCTTTAAACAGAACAATAAAACACACAAAAAAAAATTAAATACCTTTTAACTATTAAATCTAGCCTTAGCGATAGGTAGTGGCGAAACTACAAAGTGGCAATTTTTACTACGGCCCCATCCGACGAATTTGCCACGGGTCTCAGATTGTATAGTTACGCCACTGGTGAAAGGTTTATTTTCTGACGATTCAATTAGATACAATTTATTTAATTATTTTTTTTTTAATAAAGAACGATCTGACTTCGAAATAATAAACAATAAAAAAAAGCTAAGAACTAAGAAGTCAATAAATAATTACTTTATTACATCTTCGATAACTTAATGCATATTCGTAAAAATTTAGACAAGCTAGATCTAGTGAATGATCGTCATAATTTTAATACTAGAAGTAAAGACAAGTTGGCCGTCCCACGCTTTAGGTTAAGTAAGTGTAATAAAAGCTTTATAGGTAATAGTATTCGGTTTTACAATAAGATCCCAAGTAAAATTACCGATTTACCTGACAATAAGTTCAAGTATTATGTCAAGCAAGTTTTAATCTCAAAAGGTTATTACAGGGTGGATCATTACGTGAACGATAGTGATGTCTGGAAATAACCCACATCTCTGTGCTTCCACTAAAAACTACGATTTGTATAGTTTTTTTATATGACATAAAAAAATTATATATATTATATTTATGAAAAAAAAAAAAGAACCAGATCGAGTTTCTTGCCGGCTCTTCTCGACTGGGTTGTTTTCCGAACCGGTGGTAGTGTTTTAGACGTTCATAAGCGCCTTCTTAGGGCCTAAATTGAATAAATAAATCTTGATTTGATTTGATTTGATTAATCTGGTTGGTTAATTTTTAAATCAGTGCGTGCCAGCTTATGGATAACAAAGTGGTGTAAATGTACGTCGTTTTTCAATTTTGATTAATTGTTCTTTATCACTCTAGTCCTTTATTTAGCTTATGCATAATTGTGATAAAGTTTAGGCAGTTATTTCCATTTGTAAATGAGTACATTGGTTAATTCTAGCACCGACTTTTTAGTGCTATTTTATAGTTTATTCTTTTGAAGTCTTCTTTGTTTATAATTATAACAGTTTTTTTTAATATGCACTTCTAGGAATAACTGTAAAGCCTACTTCATATCTTTGGAAACGACTATATGAAACACGTGAAAATCTCTGTAATACTCGAGGGTTTTCTCGATTTCCCTGATCAGGTGGAAATGGGATGATAACCTCATAAGTGTACTCCTTCGATTAAAAAAAAGAATGCAAAACGGAGAAATCGCATAAAATACAAAAAAAACATAGAGATAAATTAATCCTCCTTTTTGAAGTCGGTTAAAAATATAAAGAGTATGTTTTATGTTTCAGATTAGTTTTGGATCATCGAAACGATGTCAATGTGTGTGTAACACCTGATGATAGAGATGGTTCCGTGTTCCCGGGATACGGTTGGGCCTTGATTGTAATTGGGGTAGTTTTCCTAGTCCTGGTCATTGGGATTGTTGTTTACTTGTTGAAGAATCCGGACTCGTTCAAGATACTCGCTTGTGAGTATCTATTTATAATTCATTTGCAAGATTTCCTTGGTTTTTCCAAATACCTACCACAATATTAGTTGATTCAAATTATATTTACCGATTTATAAATTTTGCCCTTGCGGTAACAACGTATTACAAAGCTTTTTATCTTTATATAACGGTGTATAATATTTCGGTGTACTAAGACAAAGGACTTGTCATAATACTAAACTGTAAATACGGAATTACGGATAGAGCCACTTTTAAATATATTTCTGGTTTACGGATACCGAAGAGGTTCCATTAAAATTAATTGTAGATAAGTCTTTTTCTTGTTGACCGCTCGATGGAATCAAGTTAGATGGAATGTTTTCAGAGTTATATTGTAAGGCTATTTGTCAAAAATTAAACTTACGGATATAATTTTTTTTTAATGAGAACTTTCATTTTTCGTTTCTGAGATATTCTAGTGATACTAAATAGAAAATTTCTAAAGGAATTCCGTGTTTCTAAAACGATTTCAGTAAAATGTAGATAAACATTTCCAGCTTAGATATTAAACTAAATATACAATATGGCCTTACTATTATAGTGGTTAATCTATACTAATAAATAAAATTGAAGTGTCTGTTTGTAAAGTCAAAATTATATTTTTTACCTAATTGATATAAATGTTACCTAATTGATATAAATGTATATACAACACCTATACCAAAAATACATTTTTTTTTAATTTTTGTCTGTCTGTCTGTTTGTAATGGGTAATCTACGGAACGTCTGGACTGATTTAGAAGGGACTTTTTTTGGTAGATAGCTTAAGTTACTTCGGGTAACTTAGCTCACTCTTAATTTTTGAAAAAATAATTAGGGATTCGCGTAAAAAAACCAAAACTCATAAAATATTGAAAAAAATCGATTCAATGCACAGTTTTACGGGCAAGTGCTATAATTTATAAGAAATATTTTTACTTTATTTTAGTATTAAAGTTTTTTAGGAAAATAATTAGGGTTCCGTAAAAAAAAATAGCAGTGAAGAATATATGAGACGCGGGCGCAGCCGTGAGCACACAGCTAGTCTTAAATACATATATAATTTAATGTCGGTATACATTTTGTTTACTTACAGTTTTTTATAGGATATATATGCGCGTAAATGAATGCCGTATCGAAATGCTTTATGTTTTTTTGTTGTTAGCGACGCGCACCTCGTTTCGAAGTCCGGGCTTCCGAGCGGGTGCACCGATGAATATTCCGGACGCTCCGCCCCCATACAACCCCAACTACGAGGCCGTGCGCCCCGAGTCGCCTTCTACGTACCAACTGCCATCAGTTCAGATCACACGAGAGGAAGGTTCGTTTACAACATTATCCTCATTCCCTCCTTAAAGTATATAACAGGCAAGTCTATCAGTACGTTTGTCTGTCCATTAGTTGGCTTATAATTGGCCTCGGTGGCGCAGTTGTATTACGGTGCGACTGCCGTTCTGAGGTCTCGGGTTCGATCCCCGGGTCCGGTCAAGTGGTATTGGGTTTTTCTACTCAGTATCATCCCGGAGTTTGGAATTTGTGCCCGATATGGCGACAGGCTCGCCCCGTCACATCTGGGACGGAACTAAGCTCGGTGAAATGTGGGTGGTGTAGTTCCGCTACATCACCTCTGCCTAACCCTTCGGGGATAACAGGCGTGAGCTTATGTTATGTTTTATAATTCGATAAGGCCAGAACTAGGCGCGGTGTCAGCCATAAACTTTGGGGGGAGCGACGAATTATTGTGATTCACGTATTTTTCAAAATTATTTGAAATACTTACCTATTTTTGTTTATTTAGGTGTTCTAAAAAGGACGTTAGTAAATTAATTAAAGCTTTTGTAAATTGTCTAGTTTAAGTTAGGTGTTAGTATATTATCTGGTCAGGTTTCAGTGTATATTTTATTACGTTAAATAATACGTATGAGAATGTAGACAAAGTAATCGGGATATTAGAAAAAATAGTCCTTATCATATTCTTTCCTAACATCGTTATTCTTATGTTATGTGTTTGTCCGCTAGCGATCGAATCCGTGGGCAGATAGCTAGTTTTCATATAATTTATCCTGGTACTACTGTTACTGTTAGGTCGTTTGTTTTGAGTCCGTCAAAAATACGCCTTTTTATAATACAATCAGTCTAAAATAACAAAATGACCATAGACGGATCAAAGTGCAATGAGCATGTTAAAATTTAAAAAAAATGTATTTACTTTCAAATATTTACCGTTTCTCTCGTATACGTGATAAAGTGAGTTCAAATGAATCGTACACTAAACTTGTGTGTAGAGGTCATATTTTTGATTCTTGCTATATACATACATATTATCAATAATAAAAATGAATCATCGGAATAAAATTCTTTATTAAAATAATTCGTTGATACAACGTCGAAATTGGCAACCGTGTCGCAATATTGTTCAACACGGGATTTAGCAAATTTATAATATTGATTTTTCTGTGATGAGATTATTTTTTTTATGTGAGAATACATAAAGCAGTTAAATACATAACGTGAATTATATACTCATATATACCTACTTTTCGAAATTACTTCAAATATCTCCTCGGTTGTAATGTTTTGAAAATTTAAAACAACAGATTTATACTTAGTAGGATACATATTTGTTTTTTTTTAAATACGTAACAATTTCTCCCGATGTTAAATGACGATATTACCCAAAGAATCCAAACACGCAATAACTAAAAGTACATCATCTACAGGATACTGCTGGAACAAAAAAAAGTAGGCAGCCATGGGGACTGCCTAAAAGTGAAAACTTTGACAAAACTACAGTTCTGAATCAGATTAATCATGACCTATAATATACTAGTAATTGTTTCGACTCGAACATTTTATTCAGGCATTTATATTTGATAGACTGTAGCATGTTGCTGAACGCTGACGTCATAGTTGAAGCGAATCTATAACTTTTTCCCTTACCGAAAATCGTTCAAATTGGCTAAAGAAGTTTTACTTTAAAGAAATTCTTGAATTACATACATTAGAAAATGGCCCACCATTATACTTACTGCATGTTGGTTTCCTTCACCGAAAGCCTCAGGGTAATTGCAGAATAGGAGCAATCATCGATTTATTTATTATCAGAGCTGTCGCAACCGTTCATAAAGCGCGCTCCGCCGTCGCAGCCGAAGCCGCAGGACCAGCGGGAGTCGGGCGACAACCAGTCCGCGATCCCCTACGAGTTGCCCGCTTATGCACGCTACAAACAGCCTAACAGGTATATTTACGACACTATATAAGTGTTTTCAATAAAAAACAAAACCTTTTTATTTATTAAAGAATACGCTTGTTCGTTATGTGTATCTGTTGATTAAGTTGTTTTATTACACGATGGACACTTAACCGATTCTAATGATTTATATGTTATTATTTGCCAAGGTTTTAATGTGGATTTTGTCGACATAAGTGTCTACTATCGGCTTCCTAAATTCAATTAAAATGTGTTTTTGTAATAAATAAAAATTGAGATATCGTTATTATCATCCTGCTTCCTATTTGTAGTTATTTGGTGTACCATGCATCACTATCAGCCAACATATCTTCATTCACCCCTTTTGCCTTCATATCCTCCTTCACACGCTCCATCCATTTTTTTTTTGCTGTGTTCTTCCCTGCATTCCATAAACCCTTCGGACTACCGGCCTGTCCATTCTTGTCAAAATTGCATATATAATTTTTTTTTTTTAAACTAAATAATGAAGCCCGGATTCGGCAACAAGTCACGAGGCGGAGTCCGACGTCCAGGAGAACCAGTTCGCGGTACACGACGAGGACACTATGGAAAGCAACTGGACCAGCAATGGCGATGACGCCAAGTCTTTGTGAGTTTTATCAACTATTATATTAATTACAAGCTGTGTGACCGCGGCTGCGCCCGCGATTCATATGTTCTTCACTGCGTTTTAATTTTTTTATACGGAGCCCTAATTATTTTGCTAACTTTTTTTTAGTAATCAAATAAAGTAAATATATTTGTCATAAATTCAAGCACTTCCCGTAAAACTGTGCATGGAATCGGATTTTAATTAATTTTTAATGAGTTTTCATGTTTACGCGGAACCCTAATTATTTTCGAAAATTAAGAGTACCCTAAGTTACCCGTAGTAACTTCAGCTATCGGCTAAACAAGTCACGTCAAAATCGGTTCAGCCGTTCCGGAGATTACCCGGAACAAACAGACCGACAGACAGATAGACAAACAGACGGACAACAGTTTTAAAAATTGTATTTTTGGTATTGGTATCGTATATACATTCATATTTATTAGGTTAAAAATATATATATTGACATTACAAACAGACACTTCAATTTTATTTATTAGTATAGATTTATAAAATCAATTAACATCTTTTATTTTCTCGGTATTGTTTATTTTGTGATATATTTTAATTATGATAATAGTTAATTGTTTTTTTTTTCGGTCAATAAAATAATTTTTGTGTATTTCTCTCGCATAGATTGTCCGTTTCTGTTTTAGTTAAAAAAGACCATATATACCTATAAATACCCTTTAATGCGTGAATAGTCTCAATAATTTAAAATATGTTTTAAGTCAGTTAATAATAGTTATAGATAGATAATCAATTACATATAATCTATAGTAGATTACATTCGTATACGCTATAACTGCCAAATCATTTTAACTCTGGCCAACGAGACCGTAACAATTGAGGAGTTTTTTTTTTCCTTATAATATTGCGAAGGACATGGCTCATTTTCTTATTATTATTTTGCATTAGAAATTTCACCAATTTTTTCACAAAACACAAAATAGACGCAAATTAATTGTGCCATAATATATTCTGTAATAGTAAAATACATCTCATTTTTTTAAATACAAACGTAATCCAGGCAACGTCAGGTAAGTAGCTGTAGTATGTTTATATATTATAGCTGCTAAGTGTTGCAAGTATGTATTATATAACATTATGACAGTTCTGCGGTCGGTTCGGGACAACACAGCAATAGTAACAGCGGTCACAGCGGAGCCCCTGAAGAGGGCGCTGTCGGTAACTCCGGTTCACTCCCGCCGAGTAATTCAATGGCTCTAGCTCTGCGCGAAACTCTGGCCGGACAGCCGCCTGCTAAAAAACTACGCACTGCTCAGGTATCTTTTCATAAAATAACATTTTTGTTATTCAATATAAACAGTAAAAAAAGTTCTCATACAATTGTGAGATTTTCTTACAGACTCCTCATTGCGGCTTTTCGAAATTTCAGAACTATAGGGGCCGTCCAAATATTACGTAGGCATCAATGCTTATTTTTGATGACATCGGTTTTGGGGTACTCTGAATGGTGATTACGTAAGCAATGTTTACGTTGCAGTCTTCGTTTTTGTTTAAAATTATTCTAATGCAAATCAGGAGATGGGTGTTAAGACCTTGCTAACTATTGCTGACAAGGACAATACTTGAAAGATCCCTTACAGTTTCCTTTTTTTACACGAAACTTTATAAATAATATTCTGATTTTTTTTATGATACTTAGTGTTCTTCTTAGTAGTTAATTTAAAACTTCACTAATGAAGGGGTTATAAAGTTACTAGAAAAACATTAAGTGATTAATAGATGATCCCTTTAGGTAATTCTTGAACGGCCTCCAATTCTTACTGAATACATTTTCAGGATTCGAATAACAACATGAATCGAGAATCGAATGCCGGTAACGAGAGTAGCGACACGGTTTACATCAGCGCCCCCGCCCCCGCAAGCACCTCCGCAAGCGCCCCCACAAGCGCCCACGTCCCCCCGCACACACACACGCAGACCGCAGTCGTAATAAACGTGCAGGTCAACAACAACAACAAATGATGTCACAAATTAAAATTTAATAAAAATCAGTCTTCCACAGATTTAAAAGTACGGTAATACCCCGCTTAGCACGACCCCGTTACGCGCGGTTTCACTATAACGCGAATGTCAAATTTCGCGCTCAAATGCCTCGCATTACGCGAAAGAGTGCGTATAAACATAATGTAAAGACAATAGATGTATTTTACCGTAAAAAATAAGAGTATATATTGCATAACGTGTTCTTAAAATTAAAGTGATTGATTAAAATGATTTGTATTTTTTTGTATTAAATTTTGACTATGTTTAATCATAAACCTCGATATACGCTAATTTCAGTTAACGCGATTTTTTTCGGAACGTATCCCTCGCGTAAAGCGGGGTATTACTGTATCTACATTGTATTGTAATAATTTTTATAACTATCGGCGCGGATCTTGAGCGCTGAGAGTTCAATGGTCGTGATTGGTCGAGACAGCGGTCGCTAGTCGTGATTGGTCGAGTCAGCGGTCGCTAATCGTGATTGGTCCTTTTTGTATTCACCCGCGTCGAACAACGGCTAAGTACACTTCCGTGCAGTTTCATTTGACTCGAATTTTTTAATTTTAATCTCTCCATATTATTTTGTTGCTATCAATAGTAATAACCATATTGAGGATTTGATGGATGATATAGAGAATATTTACAATGTACTTGTGTTGATCATTTTACTTCTACGTACGCGTGATAATTTTTTTTTATGTATCGTTATTGTAATTTATCCTCTATAAGAATTATGATACTTAATACCATTTACAAATATTGTAGCAATTCGCTATCAGTGAAATATTTTTTTAAAAACGATCTACTACAGATATGATTGGACTAGTCGCAGAGATTTTGTTCAATCCTGTTATTACTCACTGTAAAATTAATTATACATTTTTTTATTTACTCATTTTATTTAATATAAACTGTTCATTGGATCATGATTAGTGTAAATAAACAGAACGGAATAAAAATGAACAAAAATAAATTATCCACTTTAAAATCATGTGATAAAATAAGTTATTGAACTATTTATTTGGCCTAAAGTGTACAATGCGCAAACACTCCCATTCTTTCCGCGAAGCTCAAAATCCGTGCCGAATACAAATTTTCATAATTTCAAATTATATTTACATTAATTTTAAAGTTATATTTTTTATAATATGTTAGTTAATGCTTTAGTTAGCTTTAGATTAATTAATAATTGTAATGGATATTATCTTGAAATGCGATTTTTAATGCTCAATTTATAAATAATGAGTTTTGTAATTTCAAACGAATATAAAAAAAAACAATAAAAGTAGTTATTACAAATATTACTTAATACAGCTCATATTGTGTGCTCAAACGGCTTATTAATATATATTTTTAATACATTTAAATATATAGGAATCGTTTCGTATAAGTAGTGTAAGGAGAGGGTCTAAATTTTGTAACTTAACTCCTTTCGCTCTTTGTTAAGACGCGCGTCTCAATTTTAGTATAAAATAATGTAATGTGATGCAAAAGTAAGGAACTTAACGGGTTAAGTCCTTGACGGTGCTAATTAACTTGTGGGTACTGTTTCGGGGATCTGTGTAAGAATATTAAAACATGAATTTGATCTCGAAATATCTCGGGGTATTCAGGCAGATACAATGTCTATTTACCGAGTCGCCATTTGCATTTAAATATGATATTTTATGTTTAGTTTATGAATTTTAATTAAGTGTGGAAGTGATTAATAATACATTCGTAAGTTTTAGTATTATAATATACCTACTGAATACATTTTAATACTCGTATTTTAATTGAATTCCTAGGAATAATTTTAGACAATAAATAAATACCATTTGCATAATAAAGATTTCATGTTAACTAAAATTTGGTTTAAATATTGATATGTATATGAAACGGCCTGTAAAGTTTAAGGCTGTACATTTATGTTATTATTGTGGGTTCATTTAATTTTTTTATATTTTAGTACAGTCTAGAAAGGTTGATCAAAGTTTTAAAGTACAGTTTTATCCCAGTATATTTATGATATATTAGAGAAAAATAATTACTTAACATCACAATAATCTAAAAGGTAAACGAATTATTAGATTTTTAACATATGTAAGTAGGGGAATTATAAAGGAATACGTGCATATCGAATTCAAAGCTGATTTCATAGTAATTTATTCATTTGTATGAAAATTTTTAAATTCGCAATAGTTTGAATGTACACACAGGTAATCGTTTTAGAATGAATAGTATATTAAAAAGTTTTGTAATAATGCATAATAACTATAGTGTAAACAGAAATATTTTTAGTGCAAGATTATTACAGTGAAAAAGTGCATTAGTTACATTTCTCGAAGCTCTTTTAAATGTTTTTTTTTTCTTCTAAATAATCGTTTAATAAAAAATACCTATATTTATTTTGTAGCATTTTTTATGACAATTAAACGTTTATTGCCGTTTCTTAATACGTCGAGTAAATATTTTTTAATCAATCTTAGTGAAATTTATTTTATTCAGTATAGAAGTTCAGTATTCAGTAGAGTTTCATTAATTTCGGCTCACAACCACAGTAAATATATTATGAGAATGTATACATCAGTTTTTTTTACGTTCTTTTCAACTTATCAATGTTTACGTATGTGATCTTATTCAATCTCAAAGTATGTCTTATTTATATATACTTTTTTTAAAAAGAAAAACTAAAATAATTGTATGCATTCGTTAAATAAAACACGTAAGTGTAGCCAGGAAGAACATTTGGTACAGATTTATTTTTCACATGTGATTTCCAAATGAATCAGAACTGCCATAGGACGTAGACAGACATGTTAGTTAGACATTAAATCGGAATATGATTGTTCAATTTAATAAAAATGATCAATCTGAACAAGTTATTATCGAATGTAGACGTATTTATGTGTGGTTAAAGATACCGTTAATCTTCTCTAAATCTCAATTTTTTTATTATTCCATTTATTACGTTGCATTTTAATTTAAATATTAATTTATTTTCATGTAATGCTTCGTTAGATATTTCTTTGTTATTTTTTATCTTTATTACGTTAGAACCAATGGATGTTGTTACATTTTGTTTCGTATCGTTTTGCTAGCTACCATGTTCTGGCTGAAGGCCGTAAGCGGTCATCATCAACTCAAGTGACACTATAGAAAAGTGTGTTATATTGTTCAAGAGTTAAATGTTAAGACATTATGCTGTTCCTCTAAATATCAGTTTAGTTTTTTTTTTATATCTACCAATAGAGGGTCAGATAGTGACTTACAAAAAACACTTCAGTTAAGTTAATGAGCGTCAGTTTTGGTTTTTTTTTTTATCATTTGAGTTGCATTAGCAACGTCTACATTATACTGTTTAATCAATGTCATAATTACCTGAAGACAAAACATTTTGTATCGGTGTTTGGAAACACGTAACAATAGGTCATAGATTTAATGATTCAATCAATCAACAATCACTTGTCTCTATAACAAACGTCCCATACATATACCTCGTGTGACGTCAACGTCATCATGTAACTATGAACTTCATTGTGTGGCTTTATGGTTGTTAGCGTTTGTACCACATCAGAAAAGTCTATTGTCAGATATTGCATTAATGAGAACTGTTCATAATATTATTATTATTTTGGCGAACTATTTGTAAACTGTAATATTACTTAGATCAGATATTAATATTACTAATTGTTCAAGTCATTATTATGAAGAAATGTAAAGATTGATTTGTAAACGTTTAATTAATAAATGTTACTCTATACAAACGCCACTTAAAAATAACTTTAAAAATCGATAATGAAAGTGAAGAACCAAATGATTGTCAGTAATATTTTTGAAAGAAAGCAGATATCCATTATTATGTTATTGACGCGTTAGGTTTTGGCAGGGAGATTTTTATGAATTTCTACTATCGGATGTGTATATGTTGGCAGCCATTTTATAAATATTTTTGTTTCTGTCAAAATTCTGTCATATGAAACAATTAGTTTAAAGTAATCTTTTATTGTATCTTTATTTTTAAATTACAAGTTTTATTACTGCGGTAGACTAATGTATTATCAATCCATTGTGTACGGTACGATACACGCATGCGATAGTTTGCACTAATTTACGTGTTTTAATATTACATTTGAAATCTATTGTTTAATAAGTGTTCCTTATTAATTATTCAAGTGCTAGGATAAGTAATATAATTTTTAAGGTTCCGATTGTGCCTTGTTTGTTTGCTGTGATGACGCACTTATTAATAGTTACACTTTTACGTTACGTATAAATAATTTGATTATTACGTTAATAAAATTATTATCATCGTGTGATATAGAAATATTTTCAAATATTTCTGTCTAGTCATAAGTTTGTAAATAAATTCTTTTTGGCAAAATGGCTTTTTATTTCTTATTTACTTAGATTTATTTTATATTGTAGACTATAGCAACTCGAGTGCAGCAAGACTATACAAATTGGCTTAATAAAACTTTTGTGAAGTATGACTTATGCCGAAACAATAATCTTAAAAACAAGTGACCCATAAAAAGAAAATTCATACTCCCCTAAATTTGATCAGTTATCAAAAAAAAAAAAACATTGCAGTAGATTTAAAACACTTGATGTAAAAGTATGTACCTATTTATGTATGATTCTTAAGGACTAGCTGTGTCCCCACGGCTCCGCCTGCGTTTTTATATATTCTCCACTGCCTACTATGGTTTTGATATAATAATTGAAAAATAATGCTTTGATGCTGCTGTCCATGGAATCGTATTTTATTCATAGCTTCGTGTTTATACTAAGACAAAGCATAGATATTTCTCATAAATTAAAGCACTTGCCATCAAAACTGCATTGAATAGGTTTTTGTTCACAATTTTATTAGTTAATTTTTTGCGAAAAATAAAAGTAACTTCAGTTATCTACCAAAATAAGTTCTCCAAATCGGTCATTCCGGAGATTATCCGAATCAAACACACAGACAGACAAAAAATTAAAAATTGTACTTTTCTTATATGTATCGTATATACATTCATATGAATTTAGTAAAAAATAAGTTATTTTGATATTACAAACAGACAAATAGAACATAAAATAAATGAAATCAATGAGTTCTGATATCAAAAAACGCTGCACTGTATTGATGAAGTTCATTATTTTATTACTTTTTTTTTATTTATAATTACTCCATAGCGAGGGAAGGTAAAATGTCTGGAAGACATCAAATGAGGTCTGTGTACCTAATTAGATAAGTGATGGAACTTTCATAATTAAAAAAAGTAGGCTGAATCCTAAGGCCTCCTTTAACTAAGTAATGCTTGCTTACTATTCCATATTACACTGCATACTACATATTATACTGCAATATAGTTTTGTAGTTGACCTGTATTTTCTTCATTGACTGATAAATTTTGCGTCTATTTTTCAACGTGTATATACATTTTTGTCATCTTTGTTTGTGACACGTATATACTTGACAAGGTTTTACAATAATAATATAAACAAAAAGGCATTTCATGTTTCATTTTGCCGGCGATAGTTGCAGACAGCCGACGTCAGTGTAAAGCGCAGATTCGCGTCGCGTGGGCTTTGCAATAAATACAACTTTCTTATCACTTTAAACTTTTCCCAGTAGTAGTATAGTGAGATGAAACTAGTAATGAATTTTATAAAAAACTGAAGTCTTCAAATAATTCGTGTTTTGATATACACAAAGTGATTTAAAATATCCTGGAAAAATAAGTAAACTTAAAGTTTTAGCATAATTTTATGTAAAAAAAACAAATAGAAGTACATATGAAGATGTTACGGTAAGTAAGAAAACTATATTTACTTTCGCTTTCATACATATTACCAACAATAATTCAAAAGACTTTCGTAAACAATACTCGGATTTCGGAACAAGTTTTACAACTTGTTCGAGTTTTTAAGTTGGTTTCGCGCGTTGGGTATAAGCAATTGAAGCTCTACCTTATTCATCTTTACACCAAGGAATATATTTTTTATCGTACTGGGTCGAGGGTCAAGGGAGTTCGTAAATAATTAAATTACATGTTATTATTGCGAAAATATTTGTTAAGAAAATGTTAATATATAGACACTAACATGTGATTATACATTAACAATTCAAGTGTGAAAAAGTAATACCAGAACTACAATTTATTTTTAATATACAGTTTCTTTGAATAATTATTGTTTTGATGGTTGTGGGTATTCTCTAATAAATTATTTATTTTAAGTCCGTCAATTCAAACAGTAACCCAACGCATTACAAATTTATTTTGAATTAATTGTGTTAGACATTATAAATTCATCATGTACTGAACATACATTTAGCAGTATTTTTAGTCCATGTAGGTAATATAGTAATTTAATGTTACGTTGGGTATAGAAATTGTGATGTGACAATAATACTATTCAAATGTATTACTGTGGTTACTTTGGAATTTTCAGTTTCTTTGCTTACACGATGATTGCCGTTACTGTGGTCTACGGTGTACCTTTTGGATGTGGTGAAGATATTCAGTGTTCAGATGGGTACTTCTGTGATGAAGTAACACATTTTTGTCGAGAATGTTTACGATGCCGCGATCTTGGAAGAAATGAACCTAAAATTTTCGGAACTAACTGTATTAGATCTGGTGCCGATTGTGGTTTTTGCTTTAACAGGTAATCACCAAATAAACCAATTGGTTTTTAGTGTTTTATTAGTATTAAATCATTTTTACTAATAGCTTTTTTTTATTCATAGCAGGTGTTATTGGTCGTGTTTATGTTATCAAGTTGTAGGAAACATTGTCATAATTGACAGGGTTGTACAAAATTTTGATTTTATTGATAGCAAGAAGTTGTATTCGAATTAATTACAAACAAACCTATTAAGTGGATAATAAGTATTAGTAAATGCTTATATTTTTTAATGAATATAACTCAATGGAAATTAGCTTACAATTGAGATTTTTTTGTAACATAACTTTTAAAATTTGTCATATCAATAAAAGATAAATGTCAAAAATCATTTTAGATTTTTAATACATCGAAATTTTCACATTCTCCCTCCAGCAATAAGTTAATGTGTCGAGTACCCATAAAAATGAAACAATAGAAAGACAATAGGAAAGCAATGGAAAGCTGGCGTAAACGCCAGGAAGGTGCTCTAGGGGTTCAGTTCAATCCGGTTCCTTTGTATTTACATCTATTAGTGCTTGTCGACAGATTTGTCAGACAGATTTGTCTCAAAAATGTTCTACTACCATGTCATGGTTTCTTCGGGATATTTTTCTTCACAGAAACTTCTGGCTCATTCTAAATTAGGATAGGTAGATTAGAACCTACGTCCATCGACGCGGAATCCAATCACGTTACCAACTAAGTAATCAACGCTTCGTATTGCATCTTATGGATCGTGATGTCTCGATGCGTTCTGTGGATCGGTTATATATTATCGATACAATTGTCAAAAGATCTAATGGGGAAAAAATTATAGTTCTAATTTTTTGATGTCTCTATGATAAATGAAAATATTAGAAATGCAGTTACAAACATACTAATATCACGCTTCTCCCCCGTGAGGGGTACGCAGAGGCTACATCATTGCACGTGCTACGATTCTGATATAATATCTTTCACTTGTGCTTTCATACACGATCTTTGGGTATTGGTATTTATTATTATATTAATAAACTAGCTGTGTGCCCGTGGTTGCGCCGCGTTTCAAGTTTCATTCTTCACTACATTTTTCTTATACGAATGCCCAATTTTTGTTTAGTAATAAACTAAAAATATTTTTCATAAATTCAAGCACTTGCACGTAAAACAGTGCATCGAATCGCATTGTATTCCATTTTTTATGAGTTTTAATTTTTTTAAGCGGAACCCTAGTTATTTTCGAAAATTAAAAGTGCACTAAGTTACCCCCGGAGTAACTTCAGGTATCTACCAAAAAGTCCCGTCAAAATCCGTCCAGCCGTTCTGGAGATTATCCGAAACAAACAGACAGACATAAAACATTTGAAAATTGCGTTTTTGGTATACGTATTGTGTATACATTCATTAATCAATAGTTGTAGGTGTTAACATTTTATATATATATAAATATATATATATATATATATATATAGTGAAAGTACCATGAGACGTAGTACGTACTTACATAGTATATTTGTTATACCAAATATCAAATATATCATATATATACCAATATATCAAATTGCGGAATCAAATTAGCAAGTGCTGATATAACACTTGTTTATATTATTTGCTATAATAACTTAAACAAAGCTCAAGTTCTGATTATATAACACGATAGTAGTCTTTGCGTCTTTTGTAAGCATACTCATTATTTTGTATATATATTTTTATTCATTCGATCGTTGCATCTGATTTCTGAGTTATTGTATTGATCCGCTAGAATAAAGAATGGCTTTCAAACGATCCAAAAAATCGCTGGATCGTATCCTCCCGATATGATCTAAAATATCAGATCGGATCGTTTACATATCGAACACAGATATTATCTGCATGTTTATTTAGCCACTTGAGCACTAAACCAGGCGTTTACGTCATCTTTCCATTGTTTTCCTATTGTCACATTTTTATGGGTAATCGACATATTAATAGTGACTAGTTTTACATTATAGCTTATTGTTTCCCAGCTTTGTATATTACAACGGCAACATAGATGCAAAATGTGCTCCAGTAGAAACATTCAAACAAATGATCTTCGAAAAATATATATTACCAATAGCAATATTTATTAGTTTGTTAATTATTGTAATTTTTATACAAACTTTACGAAATACAGAAGTCTTTCAGATAACTTACTGTGAGTATATTTTGTACTAAAGGTTATTAATAGTCAAGAGTTTTAAATATTGTGTGTCATATCTAAGAATTCTTTGCATTCCAACAACTTTTGTTTGGTGTTGCAATATTTAAACCATCTACTGTGTGACAAAATGGCTCTATCTTAGTGGAGGATAAATTGAAATTAATGCCAGAACATTAGTTTTAGTAGCGATAGTCAAAATATAAAAGCTGCATCCACCTGTTATGCGCAATTTTGAACCATCATTGAATAAATCGAATTTTACAAAACATATATTTATTTTGTAACCCACATTTCACGTTGAAATAACATTACAAACAAATTTGCAGCTTTTAAATAGTATAAATACAACATTCAAAGATGCCCTTTTATTTTATTCAAATGTGCTGCTCAAATAATAACTTTTTATTTCCAAGTAAATGCATAAGGTAACTGTCACTTTAGTCGATAAGCAAAAAGCCACTCTAGTTAACTCTAAATGAATTTTCAGATCCTTAAGCCTTTATTTCATAAATTTTAGAACGACGAATCGAAAATATAGTTAATTTACGAGTAATAACTTCGTTGCGCGCTGTCAAGTATTTTTACTAAGATTTTGTTTGAATTATCTGTATAATCCCGTTTTTCAAAGCCTTCTTCTCCCTATAATTATTTATTATTATTTACAATATTCAGTTTTTCTTTATCTTAATTTTTTAAAGTCCATTGCGGATTTTGATTTTTCGCTTAAATTGAGCTGTATTGTGTTTGCTCCGTGTAACTGCATTTTTGATGTTATATATACAATGTATACATTTTTGATGAAGACGCTACGAACGTTCGAAACAACTATTGGTTTAGTGCTGATAGCGACACCGAATCTGTATCGATTGCCGTAGGTTCTAGTTCTACTGCAATTGGTAAGGATAGTGCGTAAATGCATTCCCCTAGTCAAAAAAAAGGTCCTAGTCCTACATCAAAAACCTCGAATTCTTTTCAAAGGAAACCTATACTTTGATGAACGATAAGACATATTGATATTATATAGTGCTCATCTGGCAAGCCAATATATTGAACAGGAACATCTGTGGTTTATCTTATCCTCCATCCAACTAATTATAATGTATTATATCTTTTATTTTCAGCTGCATTAACTAGTATATCGTCGAGGAATTATAACAAAAAGGAGCTACAAGTACCTATAGCTACTACTGACTGCAAAATTTGATATGAAATTAGGATAAACAATAGCACTCTTGACAGCTAGTACAAAACTTGTTTTGATAACCTTTATGATTATTACCAAATTTGAAAATGTATGTATGATTAAGATGATTAAATAAAACATTTTTTAAATTTTGAACATCGTTTAATTTATGTGCAAATTTTGTGCAAAATATGAAACAAAAAACTATAATAATAAAATACTACACTGATAAGTTTACAGTGTAGTTGCTAGTACATTTTTTTTTTCGTCGAATACATTTTAGTCGTTCTGTTGGTGAGCTATTCTATAAAGGCAATACAAAGTTGAACTAATCTATTATGTGTAAACAAGTACATAGTGTAACTCAATCGACAGGTGCAATAAACAGTGCGACAGCATTTAACACAGCGGTCTCATAGTCGAATGTTCTAGAAAGCGGCGCGCGCGCGTAGAATATTACTTCTTCTCGATTTTCGTTACTGTAGACGGGCACTTCTATTGTATTCTCGAGTATCAGTTTGGTTCCTGTATGCTGTAAAATATTAAACTATAACGTTAGTAACAGAAACTATGATATTAGCGCTGTGGGTGTGGATTGACTCAATTGTTGTTAAAATGTCAAATAGATATTTTTACTTTTTCAATGTACGTAAATTAAAGCAAGTGCAAAAATGAAAGGTCGTATAATTGTTGACATACATAGCAATAAATTGTATGTCTATGCTTCATAGTACAATTTTTTTTAAAGATTAGATCAGCATAAAATAGATAAAGACAATGAACTTTTTAGGCATATACCGAAAATTAATATATTATTTTCGTTACTGAAAAAACTGTGTTACATGAACATTTGTATGATCGTCGCAATTCATTTGTACACATGATTCGTTAACACCTCATAAATAGATACATAATAATAATATGGTTAATCATAGGATTACTACTAGAACTATGCCGCAAACTCGCGAGAACCGCTATAATGTTCAAATGACAGCTGTCATTGCACAATGTGCACTTTCTCGTTTTACGTTTCGACGCAAACCGAAGTTAGCCGAGTAGTATAGTGAGACGTTATGTGATAATCCGAGGTCCGCGTGATTAATGGAGGATACCTAACGGTATGGTATCGTGCAGGTGGTACGTACGGTAAGCAGCAGTAGCGGCGGTGCGGGTACGTGCGCCGGCGCAGTGCGCGCTGCGGGAGCGAGAGCGCCTGCACCACCCGTCCCTGTCCCGCACTCGCACCCGGTTAACATCAGCCCGCGCACCGCCACCCCTTCACTCACATCAGACTCTGTAAACAATACTTACACTGTTACAGAGACATTCCAATAACTTACGCTACAACACTACTTGATGCTGTTTAAGTATACTAGCAATAACATATATCTATACTAATAAATACAATTAAAGTATCTATTTGTAATCTCAAAAATTTTTTTTTTTACTAAATAGATATGAATGTTTATAAGATAGTTTTACCAAAAAGACAATTTTTAAAATTATTGACTATCTGTCCGTTTACATTAGATAATCTCCGGAACGGCTGCACAGATTTGACGGGACTTTTTTTGGTAGATATCTGAAGTTAACTTAGGGTACATTTAATTTTCGAAAATAATTAGGGTTCCGTAAAAAAAAAACGCAGTGAAGAATATATGAAACGCGGGCGCAGCCGCGGACAGGCAGCTAGTATTAAATAAATTTACAACTTACATTGATATAACTGTCATAACATCTTATGAATTATAATAAGAAAAGAGGTATGTTCGTGTAGCGAGTGTCACGTACACTGGTATTAGAATACCAGCGTAATGAATAAGATAGTTGCAGCTACTAATTATTTACATTACTTCCTTATTGATAACTAAAGGCGATCATCGATGCACCGGAATCGACCTACGATTGGTTTCAACCCTTTACAATGGAACGAATAGCAGGCTCATTGTTCGCTTAATGAACGTCATCTTTTAAGGAGCATTTGAAGGACTAGTCTACTATCCTTATTACTAAGTACAGTAGGTAAGCTAGTTCCGTGAATTAGTTGATCCGCTACACTAGTTATAGTATAATAAATAAGGTTAGAATACTCTATCTATTATGAACTGTAGTTGTAGCGCAACATGATTATAAAATATGTGGGTACAGTAAAATAAAAAGTTACCAGAATGACAGTTCCACTTGACAGTAAGTTCGAGCGCGTCGACCGAACAATTCAGCGCAGCCGCAGAACGAGCTCGCAGCGCCCATATCACGCGTTCCGGGTGTAGGAACGAACGCAAATCTATTTCTAAGCAATTAAATATAACCATATATTTATTAAATAATAAACACTTTACTCAAGCTAAAACAGATATGAAACAAAAATAACAAATCGTTGTTGGTCTTCATCAAAAACATTAAATTAGTCTTTCGTAACATATTTTGTTTAGATATACTAACCGATATATAGAAGGCCATTACCGATTTTCCAGACAATAAGTTGAACATATCAAGCAAATCTTAATTTCAAAAGGTTTATTTATTACAGGGTGGATAAATACGTGAACGATAGTGATGTCTGGAATCTAAATCCCTCTCTGTGCTTTCGTTAACAATGGTTGGAACTATGATTTATATAGTTTTTATTTAAAAATAATTTACGTATTTATTTATATTTGAATTTATAAAAAATGGAACCAGAACGAGTTTTTTTGGGTTCAATTCTACCTATCGAACTCCAAAATCGGGCTGAGCTTTTGGTGAAGGAAAACATCGTGAGGAAACCATAGCATGATGGTAGGGCAGTGTCAAATAATACCCGACTGGGTAGCTACCACCCTCAAGTTTAAAAACTTGTCGACAAATAAGTGTGTTCCGGCAGCATCACTTGAGAACCAGTACCTCTAGGCTTAGTGTGTTTACCACCCTAGACCAGATCGTCACTTAACATTGGGTAAGATTGTGGTCAAAGTACTGAGCCTATACCGTGTAAAAAAATTTCTTCCCTTAACCTGTCTATACCATGCTAAACGATTTCCTTTCAACTTTCAAACTACCTTTAACATATTCATAACTTATTTTATCCATTTTTGTGACAGCACACATCCATCTCATCCACCTTATCATTAGCACAGCATTTTGACCAATACAATATAACAGGTCTTACGATTTACTTTTAATATCTTTACTTTTAATTTAAGGGGTATCCTGAAGTCACAAATCACACCAAATACCTGTCGCCCATTTCATTCAAAAGTTTATGTAATGGGTATTTATAACTCAATCCTTCATAAAAGTAACTCAAAGTAACTCTAAAAGTGTGTTCGCTCAAAGTAACTTCTGTCTATGTTATGTTTGTTTATATTTTGATTTTTATTTTTTTTTACATACCATTTGGTATGAATGTGGCACCTCCAACCCACGCGTCGATGCGAGTGACCGCGGCTCGAGCTCTATGAGCGAACTCTCGTATGTAAGCGTCGAGCGAGTCCGGTCCGGACCACAGCAGCTGCCACTCGACGGGAACCTGACAATAATTATATTGCCTGACTATTGTTTATTGTCTCATTAAAAATACTCCAATAAAAAAAGGTTGACCACATAATTAAAATTAAAAACTGATCAAAAATAAGGAATTTAAATCATTTTAATTTTAAGCTAGAGAGCGTACTATACTAAGACATGACGTCGCGCTTTACTAGTTGTATTTTAACATTACAGGATAGAAATAGAGCATCACCCCTCAATACCCACTAAAAACTTTAAACGCTTGTTAGTATACTTTCAGTATACTTTTTCAGTTTTATTTAAATTGATTACTTTTATTTTCAATACATTCAAAAGTAGTCTATTATATGAGCAAACACTAAATAATTTACCGTTCTACACGTGACGCATAATTACATAAAATTATATATGTGCTGGATGTTCATTAGTTATCTATTTAGATAAGAACCCGTTCCAATATTACGTATATAAGTAAAATCGTGGATATTCCACAATTTGACATCCCTTCCTTTCAGTCAGCAGAAAAGCTTTTAACTTCCTCCTGGTTAAATATTAACATAATTTTGAAAATTGATTAGCAAATCTTGTTTTCTTAATCACCATTCGTGCAATCTGATGCTTACGTAACACTTGTACGACCCCTAAATAAATATTTGTGAGTTAATCTTTATGCGTGTCTTAAACTATTTGTCTAGTTAGGATGAAAACTGGTGAGTTTTTCTTTCTGCGTACTGTTGTAAGGTTTTCGTTTTATCGGATTTTAAAATTTCTCAATTGCAATGAGATTTAATAAACACTATTAAAATTTAGATGTTGAGGCAAGTGTCGCCGCCGGATGATGGAATGGAACTGAACTACTAATTATAAGACAAACATTATGGACGATCAAAAAGTGCTGACTGCACAATATGGTTTAGGGAGAGTAATGGATACTATATACGGACTTTATATGATATATTTAACAGTACGTCTGGAATAGCATTACAACACATGTCGAGCACGTACTTAGTATAAAGTATCGTTATAGGAAATTTAAGTTCAAGGGCAGAACGCGTGCTGTTTAGTAGTTTAGTTTAGTACATCAAAATCTGGAACATCACTTAACTAACCGCTATAGTTCCGCGTTGAGACGTGCGTCGTAAGTTTCTCGTTCCATATAATGAGACAGAAAAGTAAGGAAGTCCTGGGGTTTAATTTTTTTTGACACGTTATAGGCTCAGTGCTTTGACCACAATCTCACCTGATGTTAAGTGACAATGTGGGCCAGGATGGTAAACACACTAAGCCTAGGTACTGTTTTTTAAGTGATGCTGCCGGAATACACCTATTGGTATTTGACAGGCTTTCAACATTGAGAGTGGTAGCTATTCAGACGGGCATTGTTAGAAACTGCCCGACCACCATGCTATGGTTTCCTCACGATGTTTTCCCTCACCGAAAGCTCAGGCCGATTTTAGAGTTGGATAGGTGGGATCGAACCCGCATCGATTGACGCGGAATCCGGCCGCATTACCAACTGCGCCATCATCGCTTGATAAGAGAGTATATTGATTTGGGTACATAGAAGGGATGTCTGAAAGAAGATTGACGAAACAGATTTACAAGGCGACGGTGATTAGATTAGCCGGTAAGAGTGTTTCGAGCAGAAGAAAGGCCGCGGTCAAAAGTCCTGGTCATCGAAGAGCATGCATAGGTGGAAGGACGTAGTTTCTGGCTCGCCTTAATGAGAGAGATGCGTGATGTTTTGTTTGTATATGAAACTGGTCTCATTCGCAGACCTTGTGTAGTAGAGTTGTTGGTTTGACAGCGCGTGCTACAGTCCTCGCGCAGTCCGCGAGCGCAGCGTGCAGGGCGCGCGCGCCGCGTGCCGCCTCGGCGCACTCGCCGGCGCACACGCACCCCCACCACCCTTCCATCTACATCACATTATACCCACATTCATATATAAATACTGTTTTCTTTTGTTCGAGTAAATCCATTGAATCAATTTTAATCGCATATCTATCATTATATTTGTAGCACAGGATATAAGCTAATTCTTTATGAGCATACCTATACAAATATAATAAAATTAAGGTTTATGAAAAGTTCAGTGCATTTTTCTGCTGTTCTGTTTGTCAGCTGGTTTTCTTCTTTTTTCGACGCATTTAAGTGTTAAATATCTACCAAAAATATGCAAATACTTTTTTTTGCCGAAAATTTTCAATATTATTATTTTCGATTTTCATTTTTAACTATAGTATTATTAATCCATAAATATATTATTTATACTACGATAAAACTCAATGAAGTAAAAAATTACATGAAAATATATTTTTTGTGATAAAGGAGATGTTTTTTTTAAATAATCACCTCTTTGACTTGATAATCTCCTTTAAGAAGTGGATTTCCGGACATCGATTTCTTCCATAAACCCAGAAGCGACTTGAGCCGATGTACGTCATCACTTTTTTTATTAATACTAACCGAGTTCAGCTCTGTAAAATAATCAAAACTGTATTATTAATTAGAAACACAACTATTCATATTTGCACTACGGTGGTATATTTTTTCGTTTTCGCTTGAGTACTATTATTATTCGTGAAAGGAGCTATGCAGGCTAACACACTCCTGTGTCACTGCTTTTTTAATTTTTTTATACGGAACCCTAATTAATTTCCTAAAATTTTATAGTAGTAAGATAAATTCCTCATAAACTCAAGCGCTTGCCCGTATTACTGTGCATTGAATCGGATTTTATTCAATTTTTATGGGGCAATTTTTTTACGCAGATTCCTAATTATTTTCGAAAATTAAAAGTACCCTAAGTTATCCGGAGTAACTTCAGCTATCTAAAAAAAAGTCCCGTCAAAATCCGTCCAGCCGTTCCGGAGATTACCCGAAATAAACAGACCGACAGACAAAAATTGTAAAAATTGCATTATTGGTATAAGTATCATATATACATTCATACCTATTTAGTAAAAAAAAATAGTTTTGACATTACAAACAGACACTTTAATTTTATTTATCAGCATAGATAAAAACCTTGTAGCCCTGATACAATTCGGTTGGCAGCATTCAGTTCCCACGCTACACGACAGTTAGCCGGCAGCCCCAGCAGCTCCGGTGCGTCCACACCGGGCATGCTGTCGAACGCTGACGTATAATCCTGTTTTATATAATACCATAATATATTACTGATGTTATTTTATTGAAATATATTTAACGCGATAACGTATTTACCCGTAGTTATTCAACCTTATGGTTGTGTTCCGGAAACTGAACATAATAGAAAAAATCTTCTAGTTATATTTTTTATGAAAGTAAGTTTCCTTATGATATCTTTCTTTGTTAGTCGTGAGTAATATAGGTATTTTTAAGTAATAATAAAATTGAAATTTGTAATTCTATAAACATAAGCATTTTAAAAATCGCACAATAATCTGAAGGAAAAGTAAAAGAATCTTTGGTAAATACTTGTAAGGTTGTGGAATATGGTAAACGCAGCTGCAACGGGTGCACCCTCCACTGCGGCGACAGTGCTGCGTCCGAGAGGCAACGCGCGTGCAGAGCGCGCACCACTCGCACGTCCCCTGCACGTAACATACATACGAGTACATGGCAGCACGCCTCTCTCCCGCGGGCACAGGCAGCGACTACCTTGTTCCACTTACTACGCACGCGTGGGTTCACATGCGACTCTTTCCCTTCTACTTCTATGAAAACTCGTCATTTACGGGTACTTTTAACCTGGCCTTTCAATAGAACGTCTTCGATCTAGTTGAGATACGATTGACCTTTACCATCGTGTGCAGTCACTCTCGCTTTATAAATTGGTTTTCGTCCGTCTTCTGTCATCCATCATCTCCACCTGTCTGAAGAAACTAAGCACCCCTTTCTCTACCTTAGTCACTACATTCTATACATTTGCGAGACCATATAAGAATAGCTGGCCGTTTCCTAGAAGCAAAGTGAGTGAATTTACGTCGTCAGTAGCAAAACTTTATGTGAGTTGAGGTACACTGAATACTGAGCATTACTGCATATTCAACAGACTTTTTCTTGTAAGAATAATAAGAAGATCGAAAATACGTGATATTTTATCCCAATAAGGTTACAAATAATAATTATAGCTCTAGCTGGTACACAACAAGGTCGACCGACGACTTTGTAAAGGCCGCGGGAAGCCGTTGGGTGCCACAAGACCGATCGTTATGGACATTTTTGGGGTAGACCTATGGTGTGGATCTCTTTTAGCTGATATGATGGTTATGAGTCAATACGATAAAATCGTGCTACCTGTGGCGGCTGGTCGCGCAGAGTATAATGCGGCGCAGAGCGCACGTGCCGCGGCGCCGGCGCCGGCAGCGCGCACAAGCCTCGCGCTCGCCCACACGTCCCCCCACTCCCACGCGTACCACCGGCTCCACCCTGTACGAGGACACAACTTACTAATGCAGTTAACCCTGCATTTATACTATATACAAGACTATGCAGCTTTGAAACCGACGTACAACGGTGGCGATGCAGGTACATTGTAAAAACTATCGTAATACGTCGAGCGAACGTGATATGAATATACATCAAACGTAAAGGAATGACTGAGAAGTGAGAAACCATCCACAAGCCATACATAATAGTTTATTGCGCAACCATTTTAGCATACTTCAGACCGGCAAAGATAAAATGCGGATACTATTAATTTTTCACATTTTTTAAAACAATAGTTTATTTTAATTGTAATAATTAGCATTGTTTAATCAAATCGACATGTTATTATTAATTGAATAGGTTTTATTATCAGTATGAATAATGGTAAGTAGATAATGAAATTTTTTATTTTTTTTTTCTAAACTAGCTAATGCTGTTGACCAAAGTGCTCTTAACAGCTTCACCGAACTTTGGGGGCGAGTGCTGTAGGCACACAGCCGCATAAAGGTAACTAGCACAAGGGTTCGAACCTCGGCTTGCCTGCTAGCTAAGAAAAAATTCCCGAGGAATTTATACCTAGCTAAACCCTACATTTTTTAGTTCTTAAATATATTAAAAAAAAAAGGTTCCTTATAGGACCTATGTACCTGCGTGTTATGTGCAGGAGTGTGTATGCAGTGTTGGGCAGTGTCACTGTATCGCGCTGGCGGTGACGTCAAGAGCCTACCCAGTTGGGGAACGAGGCACGTCTTGGGTCGCCCCCTGAGGGGGACCCGGAGAGTGTGTGGGAGCAAAATTAGCCGCCTGTCCCCGACAGCGGGAACGGCGGTTACGCGGGCGTGGGCGCTGACACGCATATGTACGAGGAACATGAGGAAAGATTCTATTTTCGCGCGTGATGTTATCGTCGCGGTCGATTATTATGTTACGCGGACGTCGCCGCTTTTGGTCGGCGAATCGGACTGGCGAGTACGAGACGGCTCGTACTATGAGAGGGTTCGGGTGTGTCTCTGCGCGTTCGAAGAAAAATGATAATGCAAATGTTGTGTACCTTGCGGTATGTAGGCGCGGCGCTCCTGCACGAGCGCGTGGAAGAGCGCGAGGCAAGCGTGCGCGCGCACGGCGCCGCTCTCCGCGCTGTACGTGCCCCACGCGGAGAGCGTGCCCATTATGTTATTCTTCACTCCCTCTGGCGCCTAAAACAAATGTATGCTTTAATACTTACCGTAACTGCAACATATTTTCTTCTACAATAAGGAACTCATATATTTATAAATATTATTAAAAGATTGATTTTTTTTTTTGTTCTTTCCTCATATATCTGTACTCTATATCGCGACGCGAGTCAAATGCAAAAGGGTGTATAAATTAATGCGCCATTCTTTTTTGCGAAATTTGTTTTTATAGCCATACCCTTCGTGAATAATTTCCTAACTAAAAAATCATCATCATTCTCATGCCTTATTCGCAACTTACTCGGGGTCGGCGCATTATGTTTTCTTCTTCCATACGTCCCTATCAGCCGTTATCTCATCATTTCATTCTTCTTCTTTCATATCATTTCTTACACACTCTATCCGCATTTTCTTTGGCTTTCTCCTACTTTTCCATCCTTCCACATACATATTCATTACTTTTCTACCACTGGCGCAACTTTCAAACTCCCTGTAATATATTCATTCCTTATTTTATCCATACTTGTGACAGCACACATCCGTCTCAACATTCGCATCTCAGCTATATGCAATCGCTTCTCACCCATCTACTTACTAGCTTAGCTAAAAAAGCTAAAAAAGTCAAATTCAAAAAAGTCATAACAAAAAAAAATTGTACCATTTTTCTTAAATTGATTTCAGGAAAACTTATAGTATAAATACAATGAATAAAACTGAAGGTTATTAAAAAGATTTCTCGAGTACAATACATAACTATAGTAAGAAAATTGAAGTTGGAAATTAAATTAAAAATTATAGTGTATAACGGATAGATTACAGGAAGAATGACGATTTACGTGGGGGAGCTGTGGACTTCTGAGGCAAGCAGGCGGACTTCGCAGATATTAGCGCAACACAGTTTATTAGCACAAAATCTTATACAACCATATACGCTCTTTTTGGATTTTGTACACGATATATTTGTTTAGAATCAAATTAATATAATGTAATGTTATTATATACTCACCTCCAGAATAACATTTATACATGCGCTTGATATGATTGGTGGTATATCTCTATCCTCGCACACTATCCATAAGCGAAAATCTTCATTAAATTGTTCCAGCTGGAAATAAAAAAAATACTTACTACGCATATTATATGTTTATCTCATAGTAAAGTAAATTGTCACAGCTATAACATATGCATTCTGCTGTGTTCATAATTCTTGAAATCAATTCTTATTAAACTTTTAGATATATTCACAGAATTAAACGTATATATTTGTTGAAGTTTTCATAATTATATCAATTCATGAAGTTAATATAAAATCCTAGCAAAATCAAAAACATTCCTTATATGTAGTAACAATAACGTTTAATATAAATACCGGTTTATTAGTAAAATCACAGAGGAAATTGTGAAAGTCGTTTGTAAACGAGGAAGCCCCGACTATGAGGACAACCCATCCTCCTTCTCGACTCGTTTCTACCGCTCTCTCCCACGCCTCCCGGCCTTCCTCTATCCCGACCTGGTACACATAACATGGATATAGTCTATACATGTTACAATAATAACAATGGAACTAAATCTACAGTTCGATGCAAACTTGATGGCGGCTCGGAAGTTAGCCGCAAGCTCGGGCACACGCAGGTAGGTGCAGTCCAGTCGACAATATACAATTTTTCTTTATTACAATAGTAGGTATTACTCGTAGGTTTAGTTCTACTTCTAGAAAATTCGTTTAAAAGATAGATCTGAAGATAGAAAATATTTTTTCGGGATTGATTATATCTTGTCTTTAAGAGAAATCGAAAAATATGTTGAATACAAGAATTATTATACTATACTGATTATTGATTATTATTTATACATTATTTAATGTCAAAACAAATTTGAACACATATAACCTGTGTGAGTGTGTGTTTGTGTGCGTGCGCTGCGAGCTGGTCGGCTCCGTGCCCTGCGAGTACTAACACAGGGCGGAGTCGCCTAGTGCTCCGGCCCGCCGCCACACACAGCCTCGCAGCGCGCTCTATATTATCCCCGGACATCATCACTCCGCCACCTGTTTATATTCAATTAAATGACTATCCTCGCTATCATTTCGCTTGGCGTGGTGAGATGTAATAGAGAAGGCTATGCTAGAAGTTTCACTGCGTGATCGAATCAAGAACCAGTAGAACCGCAGAAGAACCAAAATAACCGATAATGCCCTGAGAATTACTAAACTTAAACCCCTTGAGCACCTTCCCGGCGTTTACGCCAGCTTTCCATTGTTTTCCTATTGTCGTTCTATTGTTTCATTTTTATAGGTACTCGACACATGGCTACTATATACCGGAAGACGCAACGTATGTATGCCTTCTCACAAGGTTGACCGACGATCTTTGTCTTTCGTTGTGGAGAACTTTGGGGGAGACCTATACCTTTCGGTTGAATGGATGAAGAGCTACTTAAGAATTACTATCCTATGTTAATTTCTAAGATAATTCCTATGTCAATTTCAAAACCGCCTCAGTCTTTTAGGAGTTATCAAATATTTAAATGTATAGTACCACCTTAGGTCAGATTGTCAAGTAAACCTAAAGCAATTAGCCTACACAATATAAAAAAGTACTTTAATATTTAATAATTAAACACTATAAAATGCACTTAAAAGTAAATAATAATTACTTTATTAATCTACTCTGCTTACTTTGATATATCCTTTGTTTTAATACCATTAATGATTTTGAAATCAGTACTAGTTTACGGATAACAAAGTGGTGTAAATGTACGTCACTAATAATATACGATTTTGATTAACTGTTCCTTAAAAACACTTTAGTCCTTAAAATAAGTTTATTTAACCATATATGTAATTGTGATGAAGTTATTTCCATATATAAATGAGTACATCGATTAACTTTAGCTGGTACCGCCGACTCCAATATTATTAATGGCATTAAAAGAAAGGATATATCGAAGTAAGCAGAGTAGATTAACAAAGAAATTATTTATTTGCTTTTTAATGCATTTCAATAGTATATTCTTTTGAAGTCGGGGTTTTTCTACTTTTTAGTTTCAGTATCCACTTTTAGCTATAGTTTTGAAGCCAGTTTTATATTTTCTACTAAAAAATATTATTCAACTCCTTCACGTTAAAATATAGTACTCTGTAAAGATCATGACTACAATACGCATATACTTGAATAGTTGTGGAAACAAATATACAAAAGTATAAGTATGTTTAAAATTCGTGATTTCCCTGAGATTCACTGACCAGATCCTGACTTGGTAACAATGACACCACCTCGGTAGTATACTCCTTCGCAAATTGCAAATTGGTACACAACTGACGGAGAAATTGCGTAACAAACATAAGAAAACAGACGAATTGATAACCTCCTGCTTTTTGAAGTCGGTTAAAAAAATACCATTTATCAGTATAAACATACCTAGAATCTGATCAACGAAAGCGACGATAGCTGTATAAAGTGTTCCCGGACGCATTGTACCGACTGCGACCACTGTCTCAAATGCGGACAGACCCACTCTCCCAATCATGTTCAGATCTCCCGACTCCTGGAACTCTTTCCACATACCACTACTCTGTTCTAATATTTTATTATATAGATCTGCGCATGTCACCTTGGAAAAGTTAAAAAAACATAAGTCGCACATTATTCAAGAAAGTTCCCATTAAAAAGATACATCTTTCAAAGTACAAGGGAGACAAACAAACCTTCAGTTTAGCTAATTTCTTAACGCAATCGTCTCGAATCCAATTGTGAGACTCTTTAATTTCGCTTATAGTATTGGCATCTTCTATGAAGTCGTAATTTCCAATGAAATATTGCCAAAGCTGAAATGTAACGCACTTTACAAATATTGTTAAGTGTAAATCTGTTAAAATGAATACTGTATCAAAGTTTGTTATCGTAACTGGTGTATAGCAAAACAAGTTTAATAATAAATCACCTTATCAGGTATAATGTCATCGTAAATCTCTTTCAATAAGTGCAACACTACAATATATTTATCTTTTTTATGTAGTCCCAACAGAACCCGCTCTATGATTCTTCTGGTAAAATACTTCACCACTTCTTTAGTGTTTCCTGGTGCCTCTCCCTAAAACACAAGTTTTTTGAATATACTAAATTATTATTTTGTTAAAGTGAAAACTTCTTTAACGATGTTCAGCGATTCTGAGTAGAGGAAAAACTTATAGATGATGTTACCAATGCTATGAGGTCATCCGTCAACGTGCTACAGTATGTCAAGCATAAAATGCGTTTCAGTGCTGGCGCTCAGAAATAAATAATAAAATTTATATTTACGTAGCCCATCGTAGGTTTTGATTGTAAATAAAATATAGGAAAATGTACATAATTATAGCTCGAAACACGAGATAGGTTATGTTAATAATTTCAACAAACAAATTATTAAATTTAAAAAAAAACATCTTTTTTCCAATGATTCGTTTTTTCACTTTTTTCGTCAGTCCCTATGTTTACCTAATTTTTTACTATATTCATTTTAACGATGATTGATTTGTTAAAAAATTGATCGTTACTATAGTTTTAAAAAGTCACTCGCCTGCTATAGTGATTTACTCGTCACATTAAATTCTTGTAAGACATTGTTTTTTCTGTGTTTGTTGCTAACGTAGCATTCCAGAAACATTGAACCGATTTACATAAATGTATTTTTAAATCGTAAATGTAGAATGAGATTTTAGTAAAATATTCTGTTACATTTAATAATATGTGGAAAAAGTTATTCGTTCTGATTTCTTGGTATTTTTCATCATACTTCTCAAGTTATATATTTTACTGTTAACATGGAAACGTTGTATGTATATAATTTATTATTATTATAGTTCAACCAGTTACCTAAAAGCGATTATAATATTTATTGAAAATTTGAAGAATAAAAAACTATTTTAGTTATTTATATTTTAGTCAACTCATATTAAACACAAACAAGAAATTTGGTTGATAAACATAATTGAATTATTTTATCTTTGCTTATTTTTAAGTACACAGAAGTAAGAAGTAAGCTTTGACAGCTTCTTCCGTGATTTGTGACGAGCACAAAAGCTCCAAAATGGAATGTAAATTTCGCGGCATTGGCCCAAGCTAAATTGTCAAGTAGAAAGAACGCTGGCCGGGACCCAACTGCTTAGTACATTGTTGCGGTATAAGGTAGGGTATGGAGAGGTGAGAACAAACGGTAAATCTGTCTGCGACACACTATTGGCTCATGCGCTTGTGTTCAAATTTCGCTTGCTTCCAAAATACGCACAAAAGTTTCTTTACACGATTTGTTTAAATTCTTGTGCGATAGCTGAGCATTTTAGTGCGCGACATTATTCATTACCCATGCGCAAACCCATCCCCACCATTATCGCCTAGCGTTCTGTTTACATGACGCGAACTGTACGTATCCCTGTACTTAGTGTGCAGTATGTTGTATGTATTGATAAGGTGTACAAATCAGTACAAAGTGTAACAGTATCCCAAAGACAGCGGGTGTAAGAGTTTACCCAGTTATTTGAGAGGGGAGGATGTAGTGTACTTACCGGCGTATTGCGTATAGAGTCAGCGTATATGTGTAGCGCTACGTCAGTGGGTAGCGCGAGTAAGGGTCGGCGCGCGGCGAGCCGCTTCACAGCGAGCGTCAGGCGCGCTGCGTGCCGAGCGCTCGGTGCGTACGCGTCTGTGGCGGCGCGGTGAGCGAGCTCGAGCGCGCGCGCCGCCTCCAGCGCTTCCGTTATTGTGTTATTCGTTTCGCGGGTTCGCTTCAGAGACGCTAGGATGTTCGCGTCGTGTAATATGTCCGCGTTACCGGACAGATCCCGCAAAAGATTCTCCTGCATTTTATAGTTTTCATTAACATCCTAATCATCCAATTGGATTAAAAAAACTCTTCAAATTCGGTGGTTATTCCTATTTTTAGTTTTCTCTTGTACCTGTAATTCATGTTGTTGTTTTTGCAACGTCGCTTTCTTTAATTTGATTTCTTTAGATTTCTCATTGACTTCGGGATTTTGCTGCTGCAAGGCATAATTAACTAGTTGATCTGTAAAAAAATCATCCCTATTAATTTCAAAATTACTACTATATTGCTTCATTTACGAATAAGCAGTAAAAATGTTTCCTATATTTTGTAAAGTAAATTTAGAAAAAAAACTTAAGACTAAATATAACAATAATTTATGTACTCCACAGTATCTTTTATGTTCGCAATCTATTTATATATAATAGAATAAAGTAATTTCTATATTCTCGTTTAGGCCAACTGCATGCGTAATACCGAAAAATCTCACATTGTATCTTATACATGAAGGACTCGCGTGTAAAATTTGTATGACTTATATTAACCTATAAGTCCATCAAGTCTGCAAGTGAAGTGTAACGGCGCGACTCTAGCTGCGTGGTGAGGCGGCAAGCGCGACAACACGCTCTCCTCGCGACAATGCAACAACAATCTCGCGCTGCTTGTGTTCACGGACACGTTCGCCGCGACCGGCAATCCGTATAAAAAGCTGTGACCATGATTCATGGATGGTGTCCACGTCTGTGATCACTAATACGCGGTTCAGTCTGAAATTATTTCACTATATTTTATGTTTTCTCAAAATTTAACGTTAATTCTATGTTTCACGAAAGCGGACATTTCAGTTAGAGGCGCTAAGAAATCTTTGTTCAAATAGAGTGATTTATATGAACATCAAAAGCATTTCAATGTAGAGAAGATATAAAAATATTATAACGTTTTCTTGTCTCTGTAACTCGTGTTGTTGATTTTACAAACTAGCTTTCATTAATTTGATTTCTTATTTTTTGAATTGATTTACACAATCATCAAACCCATTTACACTGAACAGGCGCGTATATGAAGTCAATCGACTATAATACTGAACTTTATGGCGACAAACCTTAGACACTGGTGATATGCTTCTATGGGGGACCATAATAATTAATATTTCTCTTCAATTGGCGAGGTTAATGGGCAAATTACATGACATCATGACAGCTTCGCATCAAAAAAATCATCAACTAAGATAATCCATTGAACTAGAAATATTTCTAATTATTCGTAACACTAACTTGGGCTGGTCTAATAACGTCGTGTAAATGGTTCATTATATAGTAATTTGTTCAAAGACTTGAAAGTACCGGCCCTGACAAAGATACTGTTTCATCGTGTTATGTATTCTGTATACATTACATATCTTGTTTGATGTGTTTGTATATTTAGGTATAAATTACGTTTTAATATCTTCTTTACCTGCATTTTTCTCTGGACAATATATTGTTTATTTCCTATGTGTATGATTATTATATTTTTTGTTACCACATATTAAAATAACTAACTAAAAAAGTGTGATATGAATATAATTTACAAGATATGTTTATTAAAAAAAGAAAGAAAAGACAACCCATCTCTCAGAGCACACAAATGTGTCTGTTCTATATCTAAATATATATATATATATATATAAGCAAAGTTTGTTTTGTTTGTCCGAGGTAAACTCGAAAACTACTGGACCGATCAGCATGAAACCACAACCATTCGACGCGGAATTAATCGTAGATGGTTATAGGCTAAATATTTTTTAAATTCTATGGGCCCTTTGCCATGAACGCAGTATTTTTCGTAGACAGGTATTTTTTGGATTCCACCGATCCTCTCTCATTTTTTTTTTTTTTTCGATTTACTCTTTTGTAGATTTTCCATTTTTAAAAACAAAATACTCTTACTTTTATTCATTCATTTGTTTTTTAAATTAGCTATAAATGAAACGTCATATGCACAGAACATATGAAACGCGGGCGGAGCCGCGGGCACCAGCTAGTCAATAAATATTAACCATAAGAAATGAAATTCTGTACAGGATCGTCTAAACCTATTTTGTTACCTATCAAAAGTACCCAACTTCATATTGTCAAGGCTGTCAATGTGATGTTACAGTTGAAAATGAATTGACAGTACATACCTAACAGCGTACTGAACTGCTGTCAATAATTTATCACTGTTCTGTGAGACAAAGTCGCATTGTTTATTTGCGAGGTTGTTCCTGAGCCAAGCGATACCCTCATCATCAGGGTCCACGAGTACAGGTATCAATCCACATTTATGCTCTTCAAGATACTTAAAAAAAAGTATGTTTAAAGTTACAAATAACTCCCATGCAGACCCTAGTAAAGTAACGTTTACCAAGTATATTTTGCAAAAATAAATTTATCTTAAGATAAACTCGTTCAACTATACAAATTTTCCAGTTTTAAATTACTTGGTTAAAGTATTCTCTTAGTTTTACAAAATAACGTACTCAATGGCAATACACATCGTTTGCGATTAACTGGAAGTATCGATTTTAATAAAACCATTTATTGCTGTAACATAATTAAGAGAAAACAGTCGAAAAATACACCAACAAAAAAGAGGAAATAATATAAGTCTTTATCAATAGTTCTGGAACCTTTTATACAATATGTAAAGGAATAACGCACATCCTCAGACACCCCAATTAGAACATTCAATAATAATCTATACTAATAAAGAAAATTGAGGTGTCTGTTTTTAATTAAAAAAAATATTTTTATACTAAATAGATATGAATGTATATACGATATCTATACCAAAAATACATTTATTTTATATTTTTTATCTATCTGTCTGTTTGTAATGGGTAACCTTCGGAACGGCTGGATCAATTTTGATGGGAGTTTTTTTTTGGTAGATAGGTGAAGTTACTCCAGGTAACTTGGGTACTTTTAAATTTTCGAAAATAATTAGATTTCCGCGTAAAAAAATAAAAGTAATAAAAATTCAAATAAAATCCGATTCAATGCACAGTTTTACAGGTAAGTGCTATAATTTATGAGAAATATTGATACTTTATCTTAGTACTATATATTTTACTGGAAAATAATTAGGCTTCCTTATAAATAAATTAGAACGCAGTGAAGAATATATGAAACGCAGCCGCGGGCACATAGCTAGTCATACATACAGACGAACAAAACATTTACTTGCATGTGTTTTGATATTGTTTATTTATTAATTTAGTTATACACATTGCGGACGAGTAGTATGGTCACATTACAAATCTACACACAGACTGTGTACAGTCAACAGGCACGTGACGTCACGAGACCGCTCGACCAACGGTTCAATTAGGGATGATTAATTTACTTATTTTTGAATATTTTTAGGAAAAAAAATCTATTTTAAAAATATCCGAAATCTATTCAGTATCCGATTTTTAACAAAATACTTTCACAGTGTGGCGTTTTTTACGTTACATGTTGTACATATGTCATACTAAAAAAGTGGGTCTATCATCCACGACTAACGACTACGATTCGACGACATTTAGTTTTTGGAGTTTTTTTTTCGAAATCTCTGTCGTAGAAGTTATCTTTAATTCTTTAACTTGCGTATTTTACCCTATGTCATGTAACTTCGATTACGTTTTACGTAATATACTTTGCTAACGGTACACAGATGGAGTGTAATATAACTAGTGACGCGAAACATTTATTCTGAGTTGTCGCGAAAACTCCACGAAAAGTTCTAGCGAGATGGGCCACAGTGTGTGTAAATCGTAGATTGCCATTAACTAAAAAGGAGATCTTTATAACATACCTGATCAATGAAGGTAGCATTCTTGATTGCAGACATGTCTGAGGGTAATCCCTCAACGTCCCACTGTAACTGTTTCTCAGTGCTCGATAAAAAACTCGATAGCCGAGAACGTTGCATCATCGAAACCAATAAGTGAACTCCATTTTTTTAAATAAACCCTGGAAATTACAAATTTAATTTACTTGTCAAGATTTTCAAGCAGTGCTGTTATTTTATACACTATATAACACATGTACTAACTATTATACATAGAGATAAAATTGAGTTTTTTTTATGGAAGAACTCAAAAAGTATTATAAAAGTATAAAAAGTATTATAGGCAATTTTTTTATTGGAGATTTCTAAATACCCGTGCGAAGCCCTAGTGTCTATATGAAAATAGGCAAAAATCGATTTTTTTTTTTCACTTCTCTGTTTGTCAACCGAGAATTTTGTTTTTCTTTATTTTCTGACAAGTGTTAATAATGTTAGGGGGGGGGGGGGGGAAATTGAATTTACAAAACTAGACGAACACTAGTTAATATTTATTATTAAAAAGAGTTAATGTTTATTACCTGGCTTGAGGTTCAGTCACTTCAGGTAGGTAGACTAAGTACGCCGCGGATAACAATGATCCTAAATTCAGTTCCGATATTTCCTTTGATATATTCTCCAACTGCACGAATTACAAAAAATACGATCTAATGTAAAAAAATAAAATTATAGAGATGTAGTTAAGATTTTGACGAAGACACTTACCGAAAAGAAGGGTTTGGAAAACACTCGGGAAAGCAAAATTTCGAACCTTTGTCCCCTTTGGCCCTCCCCTCATCTCTCTATTAGCAAATGTAGGCAAAGCTTTTATCACCTTTCATGAGGACGTAAACATTGGCATAATTTTGAAAAAATGAAATTAATCATTGTTTACATAATCACCAACCAGACCCCCGTCCCCCATGTCAACAAAGATAAGCAAATCGTAGACATCCCTGCCTCCTATTAATGCTTACCCAATACTTGAGCAGTATTCTCGACTGTTCGGCGATATAGTTTTAACAGACGGACTCGACGATCTACAAATATGCTATAGTTTCTTTTCGATTCTTCTCGTTCAGCGGAAGTTTAGGCTTATTGTAATAGAAAAGTTTATCTAACAATAAGTTGGTATTTAAAGTGGTTGGTTACATCGTTTCCCCATGCGGTATACTCGTGCGCTAGTTGGTCTAGCAGTTGTCGAGCTGTGTCGATGGTCCGCGTGGCATTGCCGAGGCGCAGCTCCAGCGCGGCCGCGTCGCGCGTGTGCTGGCCCAGCTGCTCCTTCAGCGCTAACACTCGCTCGTCCACTGTCGCCAGTCCGCTCGACAGAGCCGACAGCTGACTCTCCGCCTCTTGCAAATTCCTGTCACCATTCAACATGGTAACTTTATAAATTTTAACCACCATTTATGAATAGTTATCCAGTGGTCCTCGCTTTGCGGGAAAGAGATAGAGCTCTCTCGATTCCTTTAAAAATTGATTTTTCAGTACAGGCATTATATTTAATTTAATTATTCAATCAATTTTGTTGTTTTCAATAAATTAAACACCAGTCAAATAACGTACTGAATGATTAAAGTTGAAAGGATTGTAATTTGATTCGAGTTGAGTCAGTCCCGAATCTAGAGGGGAGAATGGCGGGACGACGACAAACCGAGACACCCGTCCTGGACGGCAGTTTCAGGAAGCGCTAAATAAGAAAACCTGCTCCATAAAGCGTCTGAAGCCTGGTTGAAAATTTAGATGTACATCGATCTACTAAATGTAGATCTATTATTTTTTCCCAAGTATATAATTTCATGTCACATAAATGAAAAAGTTATTAAATATAAAAAGTACAAATTTATTAAACGGTTCTTATTATCCCATTCACGAATAATTACATTCGTTATATGAGTTTTGTTAAGTAATTTATCTCAAACGCTAGAGAGGAGCGCCACTATCAAGTTTCTGACCCGCTTTGAAAACATTGTAGAACTGGGGCTGAGTTGGGTAGGTGATAATTACAGGTAACAGTTAGGTGTAGTGTTTACCTCTGCAGCGCAAGTTGCTTAGCTTGCAGCGGCTTGACGCGCGCGAGCGCTGCGCCGTAGCGCATGTTGGCGCGCACCCACGCGGCGAGCGGCGCGCACGCAGCGCTCGCCCGGCGCGCCGCACTCGCCTCGAACGAGCCGCCGCGCCGCTCCAGCAGCTTCTCTACGCTCTCTAGAGCCGCCGGACTTATCTGACTTGCGTCTAAACACCTGCCAAAATACACTTGTGTCTATCTGTTAGGTTGTTAGCAGTTATGTATTTTCATTCTGACACATACCTACAGGGTAAATAGATATTGATTGCTAACAGGGACAGCCAACAATGTTCGTAGGCTAGGAAAATTCGACATCCAAGAAGAATGATACGAGACCTATTTAATCACCCCTTTTATATTTGTCTAAATATCGATTAATTTTTAATTGTCAAAAGTTAATAGAGAGACTTAAAATAAAAAAAACTACATTAGAATATATTATATTTAAAAATATTCAACAACATCTTAGTTCTCAAGTGGCGTATGTTACTGTAAGACGAGTTATTATTGCATAAAAATATAATCTGGCGCGTCTGTCTATGAAGAAATGC
The DNA here is from genome assembly GCA_014132275.2 of Samia ricini. Taxonomy (NCBI): domain Eukaryota; kingdom Metazoa; phylum Arthropoda; class Insecta; order Lepidoptera; family Saturniidae; genus Samia; species Samia ricini. The sequence continues at coordinate 22,093,206 of AP028159.1, read as the reverse complement.
TAATTTTCCAAAGTTAATTGGTTGAATATTCTTACCGAATATCTTCTTTGACTCCACGTTTAGATAGAAAATTTTTCATAGAGTGCCACGATGTATCAGCGATGCCCATAAGCCGCAAAACCCCTTCGAGGACGTCGCGGACTACATCGGGCGGTGCTCGCAGCGACCGCACCTAGTAACAACTTCACAATGTAACGACGATGACTCATCAGTAACATGGTTAAACAGTACATCAAAAGAAAGATTCGAACTAACTATGAGTATGAGCTTACGATTACAAAACATTGTTTTAAAGTTGTTAACAAAGTGGTAGAGCACTTCCTAATGCCATTTCATTAAAACCAGTCCACAGTCATTTCCTCCATGCTTACTGTGTTACCATCTGCAGCCATATTGACAAACGATCAAACAATACTTTATAAAGACAATCTGAACACTTCTGGTTTGATCTTATTCTAAACGTTTGATTGAACTACTTTGAGATAACTTAAGGTCTTAGATCTTTTATTGCGGGAGTAGTTGGTGCGTTGGAACTATTATAAGGACAATCCTTCGATTTATTATCTATCGATGAAAATATATATATATATATATATATATATATTATATATATATATATATATATAATATATATATATATATATATATATTTATATATATATATATATATATATATATATATATATATATATTTACAAAATAACAACAATAGATGTACTAATTTTATAAAGTTTCATTAAATACCTCACTGAGTGACTCAGGACGAATGTCTCCGACGGCAGCCCGCGCAGCCGCTATCACGGGTTCAACTGATGCTAATTCTGCTTCTATTTCTTTTTTCCTAAAAAATCATCATGACTTGCAATTTACAAAAGTCTGCCGTTTACAAAAAGTCTGAACCTAAGCTGTAATATTTCCTATATTTAACAGTCAATAATACTGCCAAGCCCTACCAATCTTCAACAAATAAATTATGAATATTACCTGAAAAATAAAACAAAAAATAATACAATCGATATGGCCTCACTGAGTTTGCAGTTTTTCGTTTTCGATTTCAATGTTTTTCTTAAGTTCGTGCATTTCTTCCTTCTTATCTGTGGTGGCTCGGACGGTGGCGCTGATCTGATCGAGAGCTTGGTTCGCTTGAGTTTGTTTCTCGTACAGCGCAGCCTCTTGCTGTGCAGCTTCTGCTTGCAGTGTTGCCACTTCGCTTCGAGCACGTCTTAACGCTTCTACACCAGCCTGATATACATTACCAAGGCGTACATTGATATTTTAAGCCACACATACAACGCATACATTATCAAAAACGTATTATATTCTCGTAATAAAAATATTATTAATCTTTCAGAGAATTCGAATATTGTAATAGTTTTAAATTCTAGACAGTATCCAGAATTTTTAGTAAAACAAAACCAAAGTTATTTAAAGTCAATCTTTTGAAGCGAGTATGAAAGGTAAGTAAATTCAAGTTGATAAAACGTATGTAAAGCTAAACGGAAACTACTCATGTATCAGACCTTTAGCCTTACAATAATTATTTTTGTTAAATCACAATATTTTAGTTTTTTTGTATCTAAAAGTATTGTAATTTAGTTAATACAAACCACAGCATAGTTTGCCTTTGAACTAGCATCGATTTCTTCTTAGTGAATATATTATAGAATGTCTTAACGAAGTTAACGTATCTGCACGGCGCTCGCGTCCAGTTTTTATCAAGAGTTTTGTATATTTTCATAAACTCCTCCATTGGAATCACTTTCAATTCGTTATCTAAATCATTTGTTACATTTTCCTTTTGTAGTCTGAGGGAGGAAATGTTTAAATAATTTAAGAATATATAATAAAGATACGTTCAAAGAAAACATGTACACAACTCAATTGTCGAAATATTTATACAATGGCGGGCGGCCGGTCACGTGTTCAGATGCCGCGCCAATCGACTAGTTCCGAACTCTTCTATACTGTTCTGCACGATAGAAAAAATTATTGACAAGCTTATATAGATCTGTTCCAAATACCAATAGGTGTGTTCCGGCAGCATCACTCGAGAACCATCCTGGACCGCATCGTCACATAACATCAGGAAAGATTGTGGTCAAAATCCTGATCCTACTATGTAAAAGAAAAGAAAAATCAATTGAAAATGAGTTACATTTGATTTGAACCACTTCGTCACTAAATTGGTCTAAGGGCTAAACCTAAATGAATAAAAAATTCAACGACTAATCAAATAACTGAATTATTCAAGCTAATGAGGAAAAATCATTTGATGGTGACTACATTTACATACACTTGATTATTATAAAATCATATACCTAAATAACTAGTATAGTGCAAGGTAAAGTACCAAAGCCAAGTGATAAGTGCAAAATAGTGCATCGTCATAAGTAAACACACGTTGGTACCTCTGTACTATATACGAAGGCATATCACGTAATGTGACATCTGACCAGCCGTCCAACCATATCAGATAAGCTTTGTTATATATTAACGGATATTTTTCCATTAAATCGAAGAGGTCTTCTTGGTCTTTATCTAACCAAATTACTATACCCAGGTTTTGATTTACATCTAAAAATACAGTTTCTCGATTTCATTGTCATATGAATAGTTGATAACAATTTCTAAAACTAAATAATTGAAAAATAGGCTATGAATAAGACTCAGTATGGAAGTAAAAAATGGAATTTGGTTAAAAATAAGGAATTTATAATTATTTCATCTAAAAAAGAGGTCTTACTATACGTGTTTTATACATATGTATATTTGTAGAATATAAATATACAAATATCTGTAGTTCCGGATATAAATAGTTCTTGGGATTAACTCCTCTATTTTACACAAATTCGGTTCCGTAGGTCCTACGTGCGCTAACGAATGCCGTATCTTCAAACTAAACCGAACCGAAGGTCCCATATTCTATCTCTAGTAAGTAATATAATATTGAGAACTTTAGACTTATATTAGCCGAATTAAATATTTTTTTCAGTGTACATACGTTTTCTATAATGTTTTTGTAATAGGTCAGAATGTTTAAATCGAATTTCTTTTATTTAATTCAAGCTGCTCATAAATCATAGGATATAATACCTGCATCAGAAGATAATTGGTCGCGATGTAGAACTTCAATCCTAGCGAGAGCTTCACCATTATTACAAGATACGACATCCTCGCATAGTACAAGCAGTGCACGTGATCCTTCCGAGCTCACACCTAACGCCTACATATGTACAAACCATATATGTTATATTGAAAATAAGGGACATGTTCTCATCATCATCTAAATACGTTTACTTCTGGACACAGGTCTCCCCAAGAATCTCCACAACGACTGGACACCCCCATCTAGGAAATTCCAGCGACTTTCACCAGGCACGAGGTAGCCACTCGAGAACTTATTCACCCCATCGGGCATCAGTTTCATGAGCAAAAGAGGCCACCAATACTTTGCGTTTCAAATGATATTAGCATAAATTTCATTTAAGTAACGCCGCATTAAGAAACATGTCTTAAAACTTGTTTGTCGTGTCATCAGTTATCTTATGGTGCAATTCAAGGGTCAAGGCGAGTGAATTCTCATTCTGTACTCTGATGAAGAACTCTCTTACTCTGTCGTATTCTAAAGTTGTGCTCTAAACAATATACTGGTCATCATTTTATTGACTACGTGTATAATTCCATCTCCAAGTAACCTGTCAACTCACAGGTTCGTTTTATTTACCAGATAATTAAAAAATAACTCTTATAATATTAGATAGGACTACACATTTTAAATAGATTTGTTATTACAAATCTATACTACTAAATAACATCGGAGTATCTCTTTGTAATGTCAAAATTAAATTTTTTACTAAATAGATATGAATGTATATACGAAACCTATACCAAAAATGTATTTTTTGAAATTTTTGTCTGTCTGTCTATTTGTCTATTTGTTACGGGTAATCTCTACAACGGCAATTTTTTTGGTAGATAGCTGAAGTTATTCCGGGTAACTTAGAGTACTTTTAATTTTCAAAAATAATTAGGGTTTCGTATAAAAATGTGAAAAGCGCATTGAAGGATATATGGAGGGCGGATGCAGCCGCGGGCACACAGTGTATATATGTAATTGAGAGCTTACGTTTTTAATATGCGAAGTGAGTTGTGAGTAATTGTTAACATAGAATAGTGTGGCGGCTAGCTCCGCCGCGCAGAGCAGCGCGGCCGCGCGCCGGCCCGCACCCGCGCTGCTCACGCACACCATAATCTTACCATTTGTCTGGAACAACACTTACAATATTCTAGTTTTTTGTAGTTATGTCTACTTACAAAAACAGGTTAGATGTCCTTTTTTTTTTTTTTTTTGACGGGGGGAAATGCATTTACGCACTACCCTTATCTATTGTACTTAGGGGATCAAAGTCCCCCAGTACACTAGATAAGGGGCACGGAGTGACGAGCTCCGTGCAGTGTGGGACTCACCCGGGCGAGAGTCGCCCGGAAATACCCACTAAAACCCCCCGGGGCCGTCCGCTGCATTTGGGATGGGGGCGACACGGGGTGGCTTTCGCAAGCACCGCGTCGCAGGTTAGATGTCCTAAGAGTCAATTACCAAATGAATTATAGTTGCTTATTATTATTACTGTTATTGTTATAGCAAATATATGAGATTTATTGCGTCACAAAAAATTAAGAGATTCGTAATAGGCTCAGAAAATAAAATAACGTGTAAATAAGTTGAGATTTCGAACTTACTTGTTTTAAGATTTGAAAAAATAAAACTAAGTATGTTTATCTCACCGTTTGTGCTATTGCTTTGGATAAAACAGCCAATTCCATGCAAGTCTCAGCGCCAGCATCACCGAACACATTATATTCGTGTCCTGACACTAAAATAAGCAAATATTTAATCATTCCACCATATTAATATAAACTTAATTCAGTTGAAGGTTATTTTGCTAACGATTATTCTATCATAATTATTTAATATTCGACTTATTACTAGATATAAAATAAATAAAAGAATACTAATTACATATAATAATAATATTATTTTATCATATGTAGAGCCTGATCAAAGCGTGGGCAATTCGGGAAAATTCAAATTCAATTCGACAAAAATGAAGAAGTAATTGTTCTAAATTTACACAATACAGTCATGGAATATGATATACTCGTTCAGAAGCCCAAGCATACAAAATACATATGGGTCGAACTGATAATTAAAAAAAAAAACGATTAAAAATGGCACTATTCCATCTCTTATAATAATTGACATGCTTATGACTCATGCCATTATTAACCCCTTGAGCACTAACCTGGCGTTTATGCCAGTTTTTCCATTGTTTTCCTATTGTTTCATTTTTATGAGTAATCGATATATTAATAACGGCAAATATTAATTTATCCAGAAGCAACTATAAAGCTAGATCGGCCCCTGGCTATATGGTCTTATTAATTAATAATAATAATGTCGTATGCACCGTTATTAATTTCCAAGTTGTTGAACCAATGACAGTTGATCAAATAATCATTGAGGCGACGAAATATTAGTAAACGTTAATAAAATGTCACAGAGTAAGTATCATATTAACTTAAGACTCTGCGGGTAAGTTACGTTATTATTAAAACTAATGTTTTATTGATATTTCCTATTACATCAACTTTCTTCTGAAAATGTCTACTTTAGGCTAATGTCCTGAGTACAGTATTTAAGAACAAATGATAAATTACGATTTTATATAATTATTATTATACACTAATGTGATTAATACGAGTATTAAATATTCTTACAGCACTGGTTGATGATTTTTTCTGTCCTACAATGCCATTCCTCTTGACTAACGGCTTCCAAATAAGCTCCGTCATTGCGTAATTTTTGTTTGCAAAATATAAAGACTCACTCTCATTGTTAAAATATTTTTTACGAATTGAATTAAATATTTCCTTATCTTCATCGGTTACTAATCGGTCCTTAAACAGAGCAGATGCCTCTGTACTGGCGGCCTAAAAGTAATTATACATGTTGAAGTTTTTTAAAATAGAACTCTCAGTTCTCAGGAAATTTTAATAAAGTAATAAGAAATTGGATGAATCGTAATTCTGGTAAAGTCGCGACAAATTGATAAAATAAATAACGAAAGCTTCCATCGTAATTGGAATTGAACTATTAAACGACAACCCTGTGAAATTAGCTTTCTTAAATAAATTCGAACAATAAAATAATCATTACAAAACGTACCAATAGAAGGTCCTTATCATTTAAAGGAGAGTACCATCTTATATTCTCACACCATATCTTTAAATGTGAAGCGTTCCATTTATAATGCGGCTGTGAATCCAGTGAGTTACTCACCTGTCAAGTAAACGTATTGGCTTGGCTAAATCCTTTTTTCTTTTCAATTGCCAATTGCAAATATTAATCCCAAATAGGCAAATAGAAAAAAAAACATTGAAATATCAAAATACCCTGTTTTAATGTTAGTTATATTTTTATTATTTTGTAAAATCGTAATTGATGGTAAATTAGAAGAAAATAAACAAGAGCTCAATGAAATCGCTATCTATTAGTAGTTTAATATACCGGCTTCCTACAAAGCAAACATAACTCCAGAGAAGCAACCAATAGTGAAGTCGTCTTAAAACATGAACTTTTGATACCTACTCTTTCGTCAACGATCAAAAATAATTTACAATTAGTATTGCAAATGAATGATGCATACGCTTTTTTTAGAGGACTGATAAATATATTATTACCTCTTTATACAAAGATACTATTCTTGAAGCAAGAGATGACACATCTGTTAAAGATATATTTTTATCAACGGCCTGCTTTAAATAGTTCGTTGCTAATTGTAGTAACTCCTCATCATCGGGTTCGCTAAAACATTAATTGAATAGCTATATCTAATATATTTTAAAAGACGATAAAACATTTTTTACAGAAAGCAGAAGATAGAAGACTAATAGAGGCGTAAAAAAATATATGTAGACGAACGTAAAACATGGTCTAAATTCAACAATAATTAGTGTTTTTAATGATCAATAATGTACGTTTATCGAAGAAATGTTCGGATTCAAAAATATCTAGAATTTTTTTTTCAAATACATTGGATATAAAAATAAAATTTGCTATTGACCTTATGAATGAATGAATTATAGTATTATATGTAGGTACGTATATAAAGGTTGCAGATATTTTAGCATTTATCATGATAACATAACAGTTTTGAATTCAAAACCAAAAACTTTAGATTGTGGTCAAAAGCTAAGCGTATAGCTATAGTCAAAGAGAAGGACAGATAAAATAGGAATCCTTAATTTAAAACGGATCCTTAAAAATGCAGCGAACAAAAAAATATTTAAAAATTGTGTCTAACGTGATTGCCGTCCAAGCGAGTGCGGCGGCGAGTCGCGGGCACAGAGCCGCTGCGTGTGTGGTGGTCGCGAGCACGCGCACGTTGTGCAGGGAGCACCACACCGCGCCCGACCTCCCCTCCTCATCGCTCCCTCTACACCAAAAACCACCACTCCTTATCACCTACAAAATTAAAACATATAAAATCGACGACAAAATTCGTTATCAACACAGATACAGTTCCTGTAACCGATAGGGATCTGTCCATGCACAGAAGATTTTTTTTAAATTATACTGTAAGTAGCCATAAATTATTTAGATAAAATTATGATTATAAAAATATACAGGAGCATGATCCGGCCTGTCGCCTATATGGATTGGAATGTTGACCCATAAAAGTGATGGATAAAAAGACTCAATGCAGTCGAGATGAGAATGTTGAGTTGGATGTTGGTAACAATAATGGTCAGGATTAGAAATGAGTACCTACACGAGAGAAAGTTGTGGCATCAGTGACAGAGAAGGTAAGGAGCAGGCGTCTGTCTGTCTTGGTATGCAGGAAGATTATATCGGAAGAGAGGTATTGTGGTTAAATTAAATAAGGGAAAAATAAATTACATCCGTGATAAAATAACAGATAACAACGATGCTCTTTAGTCCAGGTACAAACCTGTAATAAGAATGCGTGTAACGGTATGGAGCCCCACGCGTCTCTACGTGCGCGATGTATGTCCCGCACGAACAGAGTCAGTACTGTGCCGTTACGTCGAGAAACGCCCGCACTCCCACCGATACGGACAGCATTACTCTGACGTAGTAATTAAAATATATCTCATATAATTTCCTTTTTATAAAACTTTAGGGTTAGTTTATGACATCATCAAGGTCACGTAATGACGCCAAATAAGAGCGATGGCATTCTTAAGATTTAACAATATGAATTCTTAATGCATTTGAAATTGCTACTTCTATGGACGACATTAACAACAGCTGCGAAAAATATAATAAAATTAAAGACTAGGATATGATGGTGAATACATTAAAAGCCATGTAAGTTCGCTACTATTATTATTCCGAAGGGAGACTATTGCAAGCATGAAGTCTTGCACCATTGCGATCTAGTAAGATCTATTGTAAGCTCTCCACACTGCTAAAGCCTAGACATATAACCCAAATGTACAGTAATATTTTTGTAAAAAGAGCGTCTGTACCTCACCCGGAAGCAGTTCGTGCTTGCCCAGAATTCGGTTGCGAATGGATGTTAGTGAAATTTTATGAAGCCTACACTGTTTTTTTGTACTGATCCTCAACATTGTCCACGTGTTTATTTAAACAGTGGCTAGTTAGTAGTCTCATACTAATCGTAGCTGATTCCTATAGAGCATTAAAGTCTCTTTAGCTTTGTGTTGAATGAATGTCCCGATGAGTTCTATGGCATGATTTTAATTCATCGCACAATCAGCCTGTTATTCTTTCCCAGACTGTTGAACATTGCCAATGATTGACAATTAGCTTCAACTCAATTATCTCTAGCGCCAAAAGAGTGGCTTGACTGAACGATGTAAGTTCTTTACATTAATTGATCTATCTTTCTCTATCATGATCTACGATTTAGATTTAGCTAAATATCATTATAATAGATATAGATTAGGGCTGATATAGACTGTCTTGAATACCACGGGAGGAATAGCGTGGCAGTATCTATCGCCATACCATAAAGATAATAATACAAGGTTAAAATTAAAGGTATAAAAATACCTTTTTTAATAAGTCTATAATATCAGCCGGTTCGAGAACGGGCGTGCAATTTATTCGAATTATAGTAGAATTGCATTCCTTTAATATGAATTCTGCCATGATACTGAAACAAAAAGAAAATCATTAAATGAAACTTGTTGCAGCTAACTAAACTAATCTAAAGACACGATTATAATCTTACTTCTTAGCACAAGCGACGGGACCCACAATAAGTAAATGGGATTTATCCGATGTAATACAAGATCGTAAAATAGGATCACTTGCGTATAACCTTGTTGACATGTATAGTGATTCAGTGACCCACTCACATGTAGCAAGGGGTGATGGCGGCGGAGGACCCAATAGAGATGATAACTGAAAATATCATTTTATATAATACCTAGTAAATCAAACATGATAATTTTGCTTTAAGTACAATATAAAAAAAAATGTCATAAGAAATAATAATATACCAAATGGACCGTATTGAATAAAATTTCATTATCAGCTCTTAAGAAAAGTAATACTTACGTTTACGTACAAAGGTTAAAACTGCCTAATTTCAAAATATTGAATTTTAAATATTACTAAAATCGATAATTGCTGTATGAAAGAAAAAAAGTTACCTCATCTCGGAAACTGCTAACACTGTTTTCTTTTAGAATAGGAATAACGCTTCTTTCGATAGCTAAATAGACAATATCTTCAGGAGTTACACGAGAAGAGTTTACTCCTGCCATTTGCACTGTATACTCAAACTGAGTTAGTATCTGTTTCACCAAAGTAACGTTGTATAATTTTACTATTGTATCGGCTCTATGTGCCGTGAACCACCGTAGGCACTTCTTAACCGTTTCCAAAAGAATTGGCACCGCTAATTTTATAGCGTCATCGTCAAATTCCACTTTTTGCGCCCAACCTTTCAATATTTCTGTATCACAACTTACGTCATCACTGTAAAAAAGTAAATGTTAAAGCTGAAATCACAGGTGTAAATAAGTGTTAGTTTTGAGCTCGTATATTATGTGGCTGGGTGCGTGCGGCAAAGAATAAGACATTTTAGTAATATTCCGTTTTATATGTAGAAAATGCAAAATAGCTATAAAATGTGTCGAAGTGAACTACAAAAGAAATTTGGTATTACCTTCTTGATGTTTACTTTCAAAAATTAAAATGAACTCATGTATTATTATCAAATTATAATTAGAATGGTGGAAGAGCAATTTATTATGCCCGTCTAGCCAGTTACCACTATAAAGTTTACAAATTTTATCGTTAAGCACCTCTCAGTTGATACTGTCTGCATTATTTGTGAGCTAATCACACTAGCGTGTTACCTTCTTAGGAGACATTGTTTCTCAATATCAAGTGACATTGTTGTCAAGCATCTAAACCCATACATTATTGTTTTTAAAACAATTATTATCATAGAATATTTAACCTCAGCAGTATAATTCCTAAGCGCGAGACGGTAGCGGGTGAAGCGTGCTCCAATGTATGCGTTTCGAATATAAAGTTAACATTAGCGCCAAACTGTAAATCCTCCAGCCTGAAGGTAGTGTCAGCAATCGATTATCATCCAAAACAGAATTGAGCGCCTCTACCCACTCAGGATCAATGTCCCCATCGCATACCACCCATGACCAAACGTCTGCAATTTTTTATACTTTCTTTTAGTACGTTGTCTTAAAATGCTTACTAATGCCACTGCATTAAGACTATATGTAGATTAACTGTATATCTAAAGAATTTAGTGCTTGCGGTCAGTGACATTTACTGAGGTTCTGGCAAAATGAAAAATATAGATCACTAATCAATGTAGACAGATTGTATAAAAAAGTTGTTTGATCTATCGGAAGTTTAATTACGCATATGTATTTATTTTTAACAATAAAACAAAAATTAATCTGTAAATGTATTTTCTTTCTATAATGCCGTGGTTTTCTAGTTTGTTACTAGTTAATTCATAGTTGACATTTTTCAATTTTCTTAAGATGTATCTACGTATTGGTAATTTGGTGTGTTCCGACAGCAAAATATGAAACCTTAAATCGTCATTCTCTATTTAACTAACACGCATCTTCGTTTTTATAATATGTTATCCCTACTGGCTAAATAAATAAATTACCTGGAGGTTGATTGGATATTTTTAATGCTGTAGCAGATATAACGCCATCAGTCCATTGTCTGGTATCATGATCTATGCTACCGAGAAGCCAATCGCGGCTCATCGCTTTTGGACTTATCATGTATTCAACAATATTCTTCCCTTGTTGTGTTAACGTCTGAAACGTATTCTTAAATTCTAAATAATGACCCCCAGACTATTTTTACTTTCTTGCCTCGAAGTGATACAGCTGTTATTTTGAAGAGTTTTAAAACTAAGCAACCTTACATGGACCTAGAGGCTCTCAGCAAATTGGTAAGAAGCACGAAGACCATAATTATACAAACCGAATGGTCCTTGTGTGTAAGTCTCCAGAATAATCTTAATTAAGCAATACTGATCTTCAATCTAACTAGACATACATAAATAAAATATGTGTGTATATATTTATTTTATTTGCGAAAAATTCAAAACTATTATTATTTATTTAGCAAATTGCGATGAAAACATTAATTACAAACTTGATGATAAATTGTATACGCCAAATATTAATAACTTGACATATTAAACTGTAATTTACAGTTTAAAATATTGCATGTAGCTGCAAAATTACTAATCAATTATTGTCTTGGTCAAGGTAACCTAAAAATCCATAACAAAACAAAAATGTAACAAAATCGATTTTATTTTATTTAACTGTTAGTGTCGACGTCTTGTAAAATATAATTTTATAATTTGTGAATCTTTCTTTTCTAATTTTTTACAACTATAATATAAAAGATTATCCGGGAAAGGGTGGCATAATAAAGCACAAAAGTAAGGAAAAATGGAAGGAATTGGAGGAGGCCTATACCCGTAAGTTTAGGATTCATATTTTTTTGTATAGATTATATAGATTTAAGTGTGTAGTTTATAAGAATTGAGTTAGAGAAATAAAGGCTTTTTTTATTTTATTTTTTATATACATTTTTAACTAAGTGCTGTCCACCAGAAGGGTATCGAAAGCTTCATAGAACTTTGTGTTTATAACTATTTTAGAGGTAAATATAGTACGTACCGTTTTAAGTACTTGTCTTATTGTTGTCTTTCCGGATCCGGGCGGGCCAACAATAACTACACCCATCCTCTGTTTTAATTGTTCATACAGTTCTACACATTTTTGAATCTAGAAAAATGATTCTATGTAATATTAAGAGGACATGTGGCGGGAAAGTAGATATTTCATAAATCTTTTGCTATCGCGTTGCGCCCAATGAAAAGAATTATACAACATGAAAGGGACAACTGCAGCTCGGGCTAATTTACCGTATGAGACGAAAAACATCACTTCGTAGTACCCTATTTCCTCCAAAACTGAACCGATTTTTTATTTTCTTTCAGTTTTAGAATAATAAAGACTTTGGCTATGCTATGGTACGTTTTGTTATTTTTTCATTTTATCCATCAAATATGTTTGACGAACGTCTGAAAATGACAGAAAAATAGAGCATTTTTTTTTATTTTGATAGGCTCCTAGTTACTACAATTACTAATTTATGGAAAAAATGAAAACGTACGAGCATAGCGGTGGTGGATATATATTATTTGGTATAAAAATATTTATCATAATGCTATTATCCAGGGGGAGGAAACAGGGGACTATGTTTGTATGTAGTAAAAGCCGCTAGGATATCCTCGTAAATACTATTTATAACAGTGTTAAAATTGACTTTAACACGAATTTTATCGCAGGACCTTAGTTCGTTACGTAGTAATTTTTATTAATTTTAACCTAAATTACATAATTTTACCGGCATTTTACGTCTTATAGTTTGATTCTGCGTATAAGTGAAATGTTTTGAAAATAATATCACGAAACATCAATTCTGAAATACCATATAAATTTGCTGGATAGTTGTACAGACGTGTATTTTGGGTTATTGTAAGAATAAAAAGAACTGACAAATATTGTATTTAAAGAACAAACCTGTAATTGATTTTCGATTAATTTGAGATGCGTGTAAGAGGCTTCCAGCGCATCGGTAATAGGATTAGAAGTAGAAGTTTCTATTTCTACATCAGAGAATACGAGAGATAAAATACTTTTAAATCTGTAATAAAATAATATATATTTTATATAATTTCAAATAATTTCTTTTTCTGTATTACTTGTATTTGTCTAATAATCGATTAATATAGAATGTTGTGCATAAAATCGAGAAAAAAGGTATTGAATAAAAAAATCTTTTTCTAATTGTATAATACAAACAAATATTCCTATAATTTTGACTACCTGTTATATCCAATATTAGTAATATAGAGTATAATATGGATCTGTTAAAAAATGGGTCAATGGAAAGGGGGCGATCCCATATTTTGCTTAGTTTTGTTGACATCAGAGACCGGGATCTGAATGATGATAACATAAGGAATTTTTCCACTCATCCATTCGACTGAAAGACGTTCACTGCTGGACATAGGTTTTCCCCAAAGATGAAGGGGAGGGTGGTTAACAATTTTTCAAATAGTAATAAATACTTGAACGACCTTATCAGATTGATAGGATTAGCCAGGTTCAAATACCGCGAGAATTTTTTGGTATAGGTAGCAGCCAAGCCGAGGTTCGAACCCTAGTTACCTTTTTGCGGCTGAGTGCCTTCAGCACTCGCCCTCAAAGTTCGGGGAAGCTGTTAAGGCCCTTCCGGTCAACAGCATTAACTAGGTTAGAAAAAAAAATCAGATTGATAAGGTGGATAGTATGTCGAGTTACCGTCGAGCGTCCGTTGCAGTCAGCTTGGAGAGGTTATTGAGAGCGAGGTGTTGCGCTGCGACCGCGCGATGCCGCGTGACGTCACCGGGCGACATAGCGCCGCCGCAGCTGTTCACAGCCGCCTTCAGGGCTCGTAGCCCCCAGTCATAGTGCCTCTGCACGCTCAACAACCCGCTGACGAACCAATTATTATAACATTTATATCAACATTCATATAATTACTTACTTAAAAATATTCATATAAATCAAAAAAGTCCGTTCAATAATATTTGTATTGCATAGGTATTTTAAAGGTGTATTTATTAAATAAGGCGATATGTTGTTAAATAAATTTAAAATAATGATTTTAACGCCCTATTACAAAGAAGAAGAAGCAAACCTAAGCAGATAATATTAAAGTAAAGAATTTAATTCAAATTTACACTAGCCGTTTCCGAGAATCTATTTTCATGAGACCATACTTAACAGATTGTGCAATAAGATTAGTACCTAGCCATTTTGAAGACGTTGTTTAAGTGTTTAGCGAGTGCGCCCGCGTCAGGAATCGAACGGGCGGCAAGAAGGTGAGTGGCGAGCTGGTCTCCCGGCGGCTGCACCATAGCGACGGGGCGCAGCACCCGCTCCAGCGCCGGGGGCAGAGCCCTGCGGCCGCCGTACCCACGCCCGACGGGGTTCATTGTCGCAGCTACACCGCACCACTGTGACACCGGCACCTGACAATGCCATCTCATACTATACGAATGCATAACAAGATAAAAATTCATTTTAAAACAATTCACACACTACATAGGGTACTGTTTTATACACATCATTATCATAAACCGAAAGAAGTCCACTGCTGGGCATAGGTCTTCCCAAAGATCTCCGCGACAACCGGTCTTGCGCCACTTGCGTCCAGCGGAGTCCCGCGACATTCACCAGGTCGTCAGTCCACGCCAAGGCCTACGTTTACTAGCTTACTATATAGGGGATTTTTATCCATTTACTAAAGTTATTAAATAAATAAGAAAAAATAGGCAGTCAGTGGGATCTGGTAATGAAAACTTTCAAATAATTAATAGTGTTTTGTTTTTGAATCGTAGTGTCAAAAATTTAAATATCATTATTTGTAAATTAAACTATTAATTTAATATATTTATTTGAATAGGTAAGTAGTTTATTTCATTTTGAATTAAAATGAACATAAAAAAAAATAATAAAAGCTTTTGCCTGCATTTACAAGAGTGAAGACAGTGATTAAAAGTATGCTATTGGAAGAGAGAAAACATAGAAAGGTATTTCCCATTCCCCTTTGGACCTTTACTGAATAGTATAATAGTTGCAGGATAAGTAGCCGTCGTGTTTCCACAGCTGCCGGTAAGCACAAAGCACAAAGCATACTTGTTTCCCGTTAAGTAATACAGTTGGCGCGGAGCCGCCTTGGCGTTGGCGCATGGCTGTGAGCAACGAGGCGAACTGATGCGACACGCCCGCCAGCGTATCTGCTGTGAGACGGTTCAACTCGTCGAAACAGCCCCAAGCGCCGCTCCTTGCTAACCCGGTTAGCAGTCTTCCCATGCATTCCGAGTCCATTGCCTGACAACGTTACGGATATTCTTCCTCAAAATTTTCATCTTATTCGCGCCTTAAGAGGATATGCTAGCGGAATTTATTCCATACAAACGTAGTCCCCTGTTATCTCCCTGATTAATAGCACTATGGTAAATATTTTAATACCAAATAAATATATATCCATCACCGCCATGCCTGTAAGTTTTGATTTTTTCCCCATAAATTCGTTAGTGTTGAAACTAGGAGTCCTTGAAAATTAAAAAAAAATGCTCGATTTTTACCGTCATTTTCAGACGTTCGTCAAACAAAATTTATGGATAAAATGAAAAAATAACAAAACTTACAGACATAATCGAAGTCTTTATTATTCTAAAACTGAAAGAAAATTACAAATCGTTTCAGTTTTGGAGGTGGAAGCAGGGTACTACGCAGTGACTTTTTCGTCCATTTTGCATACAATCAAAACAGCTCGAGCTGCAGTTGTCCTTTTCGTGTTTTATAATTCATTGGGTGCAAAGCGATAGAAATAGATTTCTGAAATATCTACTTTTCCGATCGTATGTCCGCTTAAGGGACCATCGACTCAAATCAAAACATGTCACATATTACGTCATATCGAGAATTTGTAGAAGTTTTTTCTCTGTACTAGTTACAATTTACACATTAATAATATTAACCTAAGGATGAGATAAATATTTATTGTATAAATTTCTAAAAAAATTAATAGATTCGATTAATTAATGAAGCTGAGAGAACTTATTCTGATACTTTACTAAGAGAAAGTTGTGACCTAATAATACTTCAATTATTCCACACGCGAATTCTATTTGTAAATAAATAGTATATTTTTATAGAGCATATGAGATATCAAATATCAGTTTAAGATATATTTACATACATAAACATTTGCATCAATTGATGTAAGACGCATTCATAATAATGCAATAATTACAAACCAAAACGAAAATTATTTATAATAATATTACTGAACCGAAAATATAGTGGCAAGAACATGTAAATGTATTTTCGATACTCACCTCGTCGCAATTGAAAATTAATACCAAGCGGCCAACGAGACTGCCCAGGGCCTTCACTGATTCCGTTTTCCCAGTTCCCGCCGGCCCGAAGGGATTACCCACGAACCCCAAATGTAGAGACTGAAAAATTAATACATCACACTATAGCAATACCTATAAGTAAATTTGATCCTTTGACATTATAAATCATACCACTGGAATGTTAATATTTTACGAAATATAATATGTTTTTAAAATGAAAATTACTTTTGTAATAAAATTAACTTATTCCGTAATTCACATGACAGCTGAAAATCAGTTGAAGCGGATTTAGCATTGTAAAAAATCACACCATATTATTTATGATGGATTTCCGCAAAGTATCGCCTTCATCAAACGCATTCCACCATTAATAACTCTTAGGGTAATCGTAGGTAATTATTTAGTTAATACAACACAATAAAATGTAACTAGACTAATTTTAAGTAAATATTGATAAAATCCGAGAGAGGAACATGATCGGTACTTTTTACTAGTGGAATGAATATTTTACAACAATGTTATTTATTGCACCTTACTCGTTAAATTTACCTGTGTCAGTATGAGGAAGCATTCGTCGGCAGTTTCGGTGCGTACGAATTGCCCGGTGGCTACACCCATATACTCGTATGAATATGATATTTCAGATAAGCCCATTTTCGCTACAACTTCCTTTGTACCAAGCAAATAGAATCTGTAAAATATATTTAAACTTATTCAACCTTATTATCACTGAGAAATTGGTGTGTATACATCCTTTTGTAATGTCTTAACTATAAACACTGTTATAATATTTCCATAATGGTATCTTTTGAGCTTACAGGTTCTTTTTAATACATAGAAAATGCTTAAGTTTTCCGTGACTCGAAATATCTTAGGCAAAACCTAAAAGCAAGTAAATGCTGCAGTCCAGTTCCAGTATTAGGTTATTGTCTGGGCTACCTTTAAATAAAAAAAATGTTTTCAAGCTACCTACGCGTGTTTTATGGCTGTACTCATTTTAGGGTTCAGAGGTTATCGACTTCAGTCTCCTCGTAACTTAGAGATAATAGAGTACTTTATAGAACATGAATAAATTTAGATCGTGTCAGGCATATAAATAAACTTATGTACATATGACTTATGTCATGTGACATATTCATATAAATAATATGGTTAATATTACATTTGTATTGTTTTAACTCATGTAAGTTAAGCTAAAGCTACTTGCAACTACAATCTATGTAAATGTAGTTAGATGCTGGTCCATTCACATTATAAAAGGTGACGTCTCTCTGGTGATATATTCTGTAACCACGTTTTTTAATCAGACAAAAAAAAACAATTAGTCCACATTTCACATTCCTAATTAATATTGGATTTAGCATATTAATTAATATTAATATTGGATTGCAGTAAATAATTAATACGGGCACGGCTGGCCTACTTATAGTCTAGTCAACGAGTACAAAAATGTATTAATTCTTGTTAAAGCTCCTAAAAATACGTGCCATAATTTATTCGATTCAGAATGACGTGTAGAAAAATGTATCTCGAAGATTTATTAGCACATAAAACATTGCAATTGTTACTACCAAAAAAAGATTTTAAAAAAATATCATTTTCGTGTATAACTCAAGAACTATTAACATTTAAGGAATTAAAAAAATTAAAGAGTAGGAAATTTCAAATAAAAAGTCTCAACTTTGGAACTCTATCTATATTAGTTTTATTTTTATTTAACGCCGAAAATAGGTTTCTGCGCGGCCGTTAAATTGTATAACATTGTGAAAAATGGAGACAAAAAAAATTAAACACAGGACTTTATTCTTTCATCTATTCTAATGACACCTAGTGACTTTTTTAAATTAATGTGTAATACCAAAAAAAAATATTTTAGCAGCGGCGCGTTATTGTTGAGTTTAATTTTGCGTGTGCTCATAAATTCTCGAGATCCGAATCAATTGAGGTATCGCACGTATTTTTAGGAGCTTTATCAACAATCAACAAGTTTACGTTAAAAGGAAATTAAAAAGCGGTATATTTCACCTGAGTTGCTTCTGCCAGAGCCAATCATCTGTCGATGTGACATTATTCTCAATTAATGTACGTATGACAGATATATAAAAGGTGCATTGTAATATAAGAGCTTGTTTTTTGTACCGCTCGCAGTCGTCTTCAACTTCTGCTGCGGCGTAATACAAATTCTCTTTTTCGACGATAGCTTTAAGTTTATGCAGATCTTTAGATTTTATAGCCCGTTCCGCTTGTTCGGTGAAACGTAAGTTTTGCGCGAGGCAAAGAATTTGCGTCGGCAGCGAAAAAGGATCTTGTTCTTGCAACGAGTTTGTCACGGCGCATTTTAGCGCCGAGTTTTTTAATGATGAGCGCATTTCAATTTCAAGGTTTTTTAACCATATCTATAAAATGTTATAATAATACACATCGAAAACGTTCTTTTTTTTTTATAATGGACAGCACAGTGACTGCACTGGACCTGATGGTAAGCACAGTGCAATCCAAAACAGCGATGACTGACACTGAACAGAGTTCACTGCCAGTCACCGCTGTCATGCTGGCCTGCTTAAATACCTCTTCACGCCTCTTTTGAAGTTAAATTAAATATGAAGTCTAGTCGCATTTAACAATATATTTTATATTCATTTTACACTTTTTAAACACACGCGTGTTCATCGGCCGGACTTAATGCCTTAGGCATTTTCTACAAACCTGTAAAATATCTGTAACATCAATTATGTACTTAAATAAAATTGTATCATAATATGAACACAATCTAAAATTGCTTTAACAAAATACATCGCTGGATAAGTGATTGGTAAACGTCAAAATATCATTACCAAGATATTTTATTTTAAATACAATACTAGTACATACTTGTAACATCTTTGATTCGATACATGCTGATAGGTAAAAAGTGGCTTGCGTATTATATGATCGACCTTTGTAAATTATAAAGGACAAAAAAAACTCATTCATTATTCTATAGATTAAAAAGTATTTTTTTTAAAACTGTCATTTACTTTTTCATAAAAAAAAATATTTGTTTAAATTTGCAACTAGTACCTGGCTACATGTTTGCCTCGATGCTAGGATATTTCCCAGCCTATGAGTAGGCAGTAAAAATTACTTCAAAATTTAAATATATTTATATGATTGAATATTTGAAATTATCAGATAAAATATTGTACTTGCCTCGACCGCACAGTCTATATCAACAGGATGTTCTAACTGAAATGTTTCTCCGTAATCACTGCACAGTGCTGTGATCGAGATCTCTCCCGGTCCCAGTTTGACGCCAGTAGTACCCGGGAACAACTTTTTAAGGTGCGTTTGCATAACAGCCTCTCTCCCTTGCGCGCCGGCCCGCGCTTGCCCGAGTAGTTCCAATAAATCGTCATCGCTCAAGAAATAAAGACGTGGAAAAATGGAACGTTTTTCCTGGAAAGTCAGGAAGATATTAAAAATCGCAAACAGGAGCGGAGTAAACATGACGCAATACCAAAACTACTATTTACTTATTTATTTTTTATATATACGCAGATTTCAATCAATAAAGTTAATTGTAAAAAATATGTTATTATAACCTACTTAGTTATAGTATAGTTGGATTTGGATATTATGAAAATAGTAATGTAAAAATATTCAACAAAGTCATTTCTAATAACAGCTTCCTTATAATGACAAACCTACAATAACATAACTTTCATGCATATTTTCAACTAACGGTTTTAAAACCACTAAGTATAAAATACATTCAATATATATTTATAATGAAAAGCTCTAATAATTATCTGCAATAGTTCTGCAAAATAAATGCCATTACAAATTCACGAGGTGTATTTTTTCGGTAACAATAATGCATCTTGTCACAGAAACATAACATAAAGAGAATTTAATAAATAGATGGGCAGTTACAAAAGGCTGAAACAAGTTGATTTTTTTACACGTTATAGGTTCAGTGCTTTGATCACAATATCACCTGATGTTAAGTGATGATGTGGTCCAAGATGGTAAAGACACTAAGCATAGAGGTAATGGTTCTTAAGCGATACTGCTGAAACACACCTTGGCGACAGTTTTCTAACTTGAAGGTGGAAGTTAACCAGGCGGGCATTCTTAGAAAATGCCCTACCACCATACGATGTTTTCCTTCTCCGAAAGTTCAGTTTTTAGAGTTGGATAAGTGGGTTTGAATCCTCGTCCATTGACGCGAAATTTGACCGCACTACCAACTAAGCCATCATCGCTTCAAAGATGGTACTATTTTACAGAGACTAGAGTATATAGAGCAACTATTAACAATATAACAATGTACTATTTTGATGTAAATCGAATGTAAAGTGTACCTTCCACAAAACAATTTAAACAGAGATAAGTTCTTACTTTGATAGAACCCACAAACTAAACAAAAATCTTTTTGGTATGTTTGATATTAATAAGGCTCGAATACACGAGTACATCGGATCGATATTTCACTAGCCTAACCATATCACCAACATAATTTATTTTCGAATTATATAGAAAATTTCTTACTCACATCAATATATTGATTAAGAGCCGTTTGACAAGTTAGTAACTGTTCCAGTATAGAGTCGAGCATAGACTGGAGTCTCGGAGATTGCAATAGCGCAGACAGTCTCGAGTCCGCTTCGATAATACGACTCACTTGCTTAAATCCCTGATCTACTTTCCGGAACTTCAAACCCAGTTCACCGTCGTCGTTGGAGAGAATAGGTTCGAGATACAACCATCTATAAAAATTGTAGTGTTTTAATTTTTTTATCTATAACTGAACATGTTTGAATCTTTTTACTACTAAACTACATAAGCATGGTGAACTTGCCAATTATCTGTCGATGTAACATTATTCTCAATCAATGTACGCATGACAGATATATAAAAAACACAGAGCTTGCTTTTTATACCGCACTTAGTTTATATGCTAAGTATCCTTAAATATAAAGATACTTCAGAACAAAAACTGGCAAACAAGTGACTGGAAGATGGGCGCTTTAAGTTAAACCATTATAAAAAGACGTCAAAGACACATACAGGTTCTACATGCAGTATCCATCCTTTTGACGGTCACCGTCAATCTTAAGCGGTTAATTCATCACCAAGTATCAATTACAAAAGATAACGACGTTTGTCTATTAGTCAGACCGACCGTTAGATGTCTTATAATAGTGTTAAAACACGTACAGACCGGATCGCGAATATAGTACGGTGGGCGGCCGAAGTTATCAGTCCCCTAAGTATGGATGGGAATCCTTTCCGAAAAAGATCGATTTTTGAATCGATTCGAATCTAAGTTTGATGAATCGACTCATAAAATATAGAGGCCCAAAAGATCGATCTTTCAAACTAATAAAGTATCGTTTATTAGAGTGTCCTCTTTGTTTTTTATAATATGGTGATCTTCTGTAAATAGGCGAAAATAAAACAGTTCAGTGTCATTTCTTCTTAGTAGCATTTTTCTTTTTTTGTTTAGTTGCTATTGATGACCTTTAGTTACTGTTACTAAAAAAAATGTACAAAAGTTTATGCAATCAATGATGATTATAGTCTAATTTCGACCACTGGAAAAAATACTATTTCCAAATAAAAAGTCAAATAAAACAAATAGGCAAAATATTGATCTCTTGGATCTCGACGTTTTGTGAATTGATTTAAAAAATCGATCTATTTTAAAAATCTATTCCCCTTGCATTGTACTTAAGCGACTGATGACCTCGGCCGCTCGACATACCATGTCCGCGGTCCGGTCCGTAGGTGTATCAACAGCATAACTTGAGAACAAATAAATCAAGTTCATATCATATATATATTGATATATCACGGTTCGACGTGTCACGTTCCAGGATCAACCAGTAGTTAGCGGGTGGTAGGGCAATTGAGTCAGACTTGATTGTGTCCGTACACTTATAGTAAACATTGTAAATAGTGGCAAGTTACAGCGCGTCAGTTTTGGTGTATATCCAAAGTTACTTTTAGCTTTAGATTATCATCTATCGACTTTCGTTATCGTTATAGGACAGCGATTTATTTAGCAGCAGATAAAGCGCAGTAATAATAAGGACTATAAAACTGATATCTGGTTAGGATATATGTAGAGAGAGAAATTAGTTCCTAATTAAAGTAGGAAGCTCAATGTTAAAATTATATTTTTTTAAGTCAAATTTGTCTTTGACCCACAAAATAAATAAAATCATGTGTTGCACTTTTATCTATATAAGAATGCTAATAATTAGGTTAAAAACAAATACTACACTATTTTAAATTTACTAGGATTCCCCTAGGTGACCTCCCTCGATTACAATATTAATTGGAAATCATACCTCGTACATAGATACTCATTGCAACGAGTGTAACAAATGTAATAATGCATTCTTACGAATAATTGGTGCTGACCGTATCGATCAACGGCTCAACGCGCCAGAGATACCGTTGATACTTACTAACAGAATGAACATTTTGGCGCAACAACACATCTTAGTGACTGAATGCATAAAAAAGCACGGTAAGCACTTTATCAACGCCAGTACTCACTTAAGCCTAGTATGTCTAACTGAAACCAGGAAAGTTGCAGGTTCAATTTACGCTAAACAAATGGTTAGGATGTAATTTTTTTTTAAATTGCAGTAGGTCTAATAAAAGTTAAACTTTCTACCAATATGCAGTAAACTCGCATGATAGTTTATAAAACCGCAGTGTTCTGAGAAGAATCACGTCTAATGGTGAAATAAAAAAAATATTTTACCTAAAAGTTACTACGCAATATAACGATTTCAAGTGGTAATATTCCACTCGGATATTATGTTACTATGAAACATTTCGTTTTAATATTACAATATGCTTGAGTTTTGATCAAGGTAAACATGATGATACCATAATTACCAGATACAATTTCTAGCTCTCGCATCACCGTTTTCATAGCAATAATATTTAAATAATCAATCTTTTATCGTGGTATTTATGTTTGAGAATATTTGTAATTTCTATACATGACATTTTATTAACTTTGGGCACATCGCTCTTCTATAATATTATATCTTTAAATATAATTTAGTATGTACTTACTAACTTTTATCAATTTACAAAAAATAAAGTTTGATTCCTTCATTACTAGGTACATGATACGTATGTTACTTGGATATCCTCATTTGTACAAAATAATTAAACTAGCTAAGAGAAAAAAGTTTACTAATTTATTAAATTAAACAATTTGTTATACTAATTTAACTGTACAGTTTAAATACCATTAAACTACTTTTGACCAAATACTACATCTATTGTATTTGTATATGGGTCATTCCACCTCAAATTGACCAATATTTGGAATCGATCTCTTTCGATTTGGACAAATTTTGGTCAGAAGTTTTCTTTTACCATATAACATTTTTTTAGGTAACGCAAAATTGAACATTTCGATTATTTTCAAGTTTTTCAATCTTATCCTTGAAATATCTTGAATATTATTATAGATACAGAAGTGATCCACAGTTCATTTAAAAGAAGATATTTAGGGTTATAAAAAAAATTGATAAAAATTTTTGGAAAACCTCGAGTTTGTAAAATTTTGTATTTTTGAAAATAGTGAAAATACACGATGATTATCACATTTTTTTTTTGTTAAATACATTGAGTTATTCTTAAAAGATCCTGAACATTTTGGAAACTGTGTTTTTATCAAAAAAGTTTATGTAACTAAAATTTGATTTGTGAAATAAGTAACATCAAATTTGAATTTAAAAATAAGCATAATCATAACTTCTTTCAGATTGAAAAGAAGAAATGAGACACCAATAACATAAAAACGGTTAAAAAACCCCTACTCACATAACAAAATATAAATGTTGGCGATACTTTTTTGTCACGTTATTATATCAATAGATGAGTTTTACTAGTCATCATTACAAAATTATATGATTGCTTAACTTCACGTCCCATAAAAATGCAAAGAAATAATTTTGTGTTATAATAAAATTAAAACTTAATACTTTTGAAAAAACAAAAAGCGCAGTTTCAAAAGTTTTCAGAATCTTTTAAGAATAGTCCAAGGTATATAATAAAAAAATTAGCCAAAAATTAGATCATCTATTTTCATGATTTTCAAAAATATAAAATTCGAGACTTCATAAATTTTTATAAAAATTTTTAGTAGCCCTCAAGTTTCTTCTTTAAAATGAACTGTGGTTCATTTCTGTGTATATATTAGTTTTTGAGATATTTAAAAGATAAAATTGAAAAACTTGAAAAATTACGAAAATTTGAATTTTTTTAATAAGTTTACGAAAAAAAAAACTTTTTTGCCTTTGGCAGAATTTCGTTATGTGATTAAAGAAAACGTCTGACTAAAATTTGTCCAAAACGAAAGGGGTCGATTCCAACTACTGATCGATTTCAGCTGGAATGACCCATATCCAAATAACGTGTTAGTTCACGTTTATTACTTGAAATTAAACTTAGGTTCGACTAAAATTTAAAACTTTATAAAACTATATGTACGTCACACCAATAATATGAGTTAATTGTTAATATGCGGAAAACATAAAGAACGCGTAAAAGTAATATAAAAATGTAAATTGTCATAAAAAGATATAGTAAATTGGAATTGATAACTTTGTTGAGAATTATATAGAAATGTTCAATAATATATATCATATTAAGTTTGTGTTGTAAGTTGTGTTAAGTATGTGTTAAGGTGTCACTGAATTTTAAATGAAACAATAATAAGTAAGTTGAAAAATTTATTAACAATTAAGTATTGGTGCCTCAATATATTAATATTTAATACATTATTATAATTATTTTATGTCAAATGCAAAAATACTTATTATCAACTGAAATTGCTTTCGGTGGTGAAGCTCTCTCCATATTTCGACTACACCTTAAGGTTAAATATAAAAATAGGTATTCACAGACATTTTATACAGGCACCTAGGCAAACATACTAAATATAATATTATAGAAATAAAGAGGTACTGATAAACACAAAACTAAGAAGAAAATGCGGTAAAGTGAATATAAACTACGTACAAACGTATTTGATTAACAAAGAGCACATCAAAATACACATTACTTAAAAATTAAAGTAAAACAGGTAAAGTGCAAAACCACAAAAGAAAATCTCAAGCATCAAAATCTCACATATTAAAAATATCTTTGGAATAGTAAACAATCGTGAGAGTCTTAAGGCTAAGTATAAATAACTACTACTTTTATGTAGTAATTTCTTTACATAATAATCAATGACACATTTTAGACTTGTTTATGTACTACTACAATAATAATTATATCCTGTGTTTGAAATTTTGTTGTTGCGTCTATAAAGTAAATTTCAGAATATACCAATGAAGTAAAGTAAAAAAAGTAAAGATATCATTAATATTTTATTTATAGTCATTAATATTTAAAATTTATATTATTTCATATGATCAAAGAAATTGTTTCGAGTTAACGGTTATTTTAATATTTCATTTATCTTTGAACCTGAGCAGGTAAAACAATAATTAATGTGATACGATTGATTGTAATAACAGTATTTCTTAGAAGGGAAACATCAAGAAATAAGCAGAGTTTCATAATACGTAGTTAAACTACACGATATTTAATACATAACATATAGAAATATGGCACTTGTGGAAACAGTTAATGTCTGTACAATATCTGTTTTAGGACGAACTCATTAAACAAATTATCCTTAGATTTTATTTAGGTAGTACAAGATCTGTAATTATCTGATCGTTTGGTGATTTCAGATAAATAATAATTCATTTGAGTATTAAGATCTCCTATTTCTTTTTCTAGTAAATTAAGTTGATCATTGTGGTCATTATATAAATCTTCCATATTAGCCAGTAGCTTAAGTTGCATCTGTGTATCACTAGCGAGTTTGGTAGCTCGATTTAATAGTAATTGAGCTCGCTCTCTAGTATTTGAAGTCTGACTCACGCGCTCTGCGAGAGACGAATTAGTACGCTTAAAGTCTTGCCTTAATTGTCTAGCTTTTTGTTCAGCACCTTCGGCGCGAAGTACTACATCATTTGCTTCTTGTTTTACTTGCTCTGCGTCACTTTCTATTTTAAGTATATTTTTCTGCAAATCTGAGAGACGTAAACGTAAACCTTCAACATCTTCTTTTGTTTCATTGGCTTTTTTCTGCGCCAGTTCTGTTTCCGTGGCTATTGGAATAAGATCACTTTTAGCTGCGTCAATGTCACTGTTAGCTTTTAGAATGGCATTTTCTGCAGCGTCTTGAGCAGCTTGAGCATCGTCCAGTGCACTTAATACTTTATTTGCCATTTCTAATGTTAAATTTGCAGCTTTATTAACAGCAGTAGCATTCTCCTTTAGCGACTTTGCTCTTTCTAAGTCAGGTTTTGTTTCTGTTATAATATTTTCAATATTAGTTAACTGTGATACTGAGGAATTTATTCGTTGAGACAATTCAGTTATTTCTTTAGGTTCTATACGTATAGATAAATTTAGTATATCATTTGCTAAAGTTCTAACATCTGCAGGGGTACTTGATGTGTTAGATAAGAACTCTTTTAATTCAATAGTAAGATCTTGACTTTCATTGGTTATTCTTTCAGCAGATGATTTAAAATCATGAGCTTTATTGAATAGTTCGTTAGCACGGGAGCGAACTGCCACTGTATCTTGTTTCACTTGAGAAATTGATCTAAATAAGTCTTCAGCGGTGAGTTCGTGTTCTTTAATTCTATGTTCTGTTTTATTAGCAAAATCTAGTGCTTGATCTGCTTTTGTAACAGCACCTTGATCGCACGATATACCACCGCATTTTCCACATCCTGCGCCACCACAAATATCACAGGTGTCTATTTCTTGGCCACACATCTTTTCATTCAACTTTGGAATTTGTATTTCTAAATTCGATAACTGTTCTTGAATATCATTTAATTTTTTATCGTTATCATTTTGCGTATTATTGAAATGAGAATATTGCAATTCAATAAGACGGTCTGTATTTTTAATTTGTCTGTCAGTGTTAGCGATTACTGTTTGTACATTTTCAGCTTCATCGGAAGCTTTTATTGCTCTTTGTTTCGCTTCTCGAGTCAAATTAAGAGCTCCTTCTAAGTTGGCCTCTTGTAATTTTGTAGCATTATTAGCTAATTCTTGTGTTTTTAATTTTAAGTTTTCGTTATTTTCTCTTAATCCGTCTAGAGTAACATTTCCCAAATTTATTTTAGATGTAACATCGTTCAGATTTCCGTTGCTCTCCATTACTTTTTTATCTGCTTCAACTAACAAATTTTGTAAATTTGTTACATTGGAAAATAGTTCTTGTACAGTAGATTTTCCGTGTTTAGCACTTTCTAGTGTATTTTCTATATCGGACAATTTTTTTTGTCATTTCATCAAAATCTCTCGTATACGCCCCTGTAGCACCAACTACTTTAATTTTACTAGCATTTCCAATGGCGTATTCAGTTTGTATACGTAAATCATTAATTAGGTGATCCCAGTTATCGAAACATTCTCCGCAGGCGTAACATTGTGGAGCTTCACCTAGGTAACCTCTTGCACATGTATCACATTTATATCCACCAATACCAGGTCTACAGACACAGGAACCATTTTCTCGCATACATTGAGACGATACAGATCCGTATAAATCACATTCACATTCATGACATTCTATATTTGGATCACCCCAATAGTTTTCCTGACATTGATCGCATTGTCTGCCACCATGACCAGGTTTGCAATCGCATTTACCAATATAGGGATTACACTGAGATGATAAAGATCCAATTGGATCGCATTCACATGGATCACAGCCAGTTCCGAGAGCTATTCTCCAATGATTTTCAGTACATTGATCGCAATTGACTCCTTCTACATTTTTATAACAAGGACATTGACCAGTAACGCCATCACAATTTCCTTTAGTGAAATTTGTACCCAATTCGGAGCAATTACATTTATAACAAGCTTTTTCTAATGCATTACCGTAAAATCCTTCAGCACATAGTTCACAATGCTCACCAGCAGTATCGTATAAGCACTGCAAACAATTACCAGTGTAAGGGTCGCAGTTTCCGGGTTTTGTAATATCTATATTTTCACTGCATTCACACTTTCTGCAAGTACCCTTTACTGCATCGCCATAATAATTGTCGGCACATACATCACAAAGAGGCCCGGCATAACCTTCTTTACAGTCACAAACAACATCTTTAGTTTCTGGATCTAATTCACAGCGATCGGCATGACTATTTTTACTTATGTCGCTTTTAATACCAGGGCAAGGACAAGGTCTACATGGTATATCAATTCCGAGTCGGGGATCACCGTAATATCCTTCAACACATCTTTCACAACGATGCCCCTCTGTATAATCCTTACATTCTTTACATGCTCCTGTTTTATCATCACATTCAATGGCATGACCGTTACAGTCACATTGTTGGCAATTAGGAAAATTAAAATATCCAGGTTGACAAAGATCACAAGCTCGACCATATGTATTAGCTCTACACTTACACTGTCCACTTGTAGCATCACAAAAGTTATCTAAAGATCCAATGCTGTTACAATCACAACGCTTGCAACCAAATTTACTGAAGCCATAAGTTCCTGGAGCACAGCGATCACACCTTGCTCCTACTATGTTTTCAACACATTGACAATATCCTGTATACTGATCACATTGATGGCTTTTAGATCCTGTTGGATCACACTGACAAGATTGTGATCCTCTACGTACATAAAATCCTATACTGGCATGGTATTTTTTACATATTTCAGGAATATTATCTTTACTAAGATCATAATAATAAGAATCTCCACAGTTATATCGGTCAAATTCTTCTCTCATGACAGATCCATTCCCTAAAAATGGTATATCATCAAATGATGGTATAAGAACGATGGAATCGATTAAAATCGATGCTCTTGAATTAGGAGTACGCCCGTCTTGTCGTCCTAAGTAGATATGAATTTTAGTTTCTTTATCTTTTTCTAGACACACTGCGGGTCTTATTAGGACGCTTCGTTGATTAGCCGGTAATGTTGTCGAAATAGTGTCATCTTCTGGCCTAACGTTTGCGCATGGCGAGTCACTATCAATAGGTCCAGGCCTTTTTACTAAAATCGTAGCATCTTCCCAAGTTATGGGTGATTGAGGTTCATATCTCAATAATACGTTATAATTCATACTAGTTTTTTAAATCTTTTATAACAAATACTAACGTACTGCTTTCTGGTAGTTTCATAAAACCAGGACCTGTCCACGTTTCTTTTCTACCATCTGGGAAATTCTCTCTTATAACAACATGGCAAATTTGGCTTTGAATCGCATTGTCGTCTACTTGAGAATCACACTGACTCGATTCACCCTCGATAACAATTGAATCAAGAGCCCCGACAAAAAAGTTTTGTATGGGTTGATCACATCGACGTCCAGTTACATTTGGACGGCATTTACATTGTCCCGTAATAACATCACAATCTCGATCTAACGAACCTCCCATATCACAGTCGCACGGTAGACAACCATCATCACTATCAGATAAGCCATAAAATTCTGGTAAACATTGATCGCAATTTCTTCCCGTAACATGGCGTTTACAAAAGCAATTCCCAGTTGTAGGATCACAACCTCTTTCGTTGATTGTGCCTAAGTTATCGCAAGTACATGATTCGCAACCATCAGGATTATTAGGAGTGAAATTCCAAAATCCGTCTTTACACCTGTCACACCTAAGACCATCAACATTAGATTTACAAAGACAACGACCAGCAGTTTTGTTATTAGCAATATCGGTTTCGTCATCACAAAGAACTTCCTTATCTGTTGTTCCCTCTGGATCACAATCGCACGTCTTACAGATTTCTGGACTTTGTATATCTAAATTAGGGTCTTTATAAAATTTAGGTTTACACCGTTCACAATTAACTCCCATTGTATTATGTTGACAATTATCGCAAACACCACCACTGATTTTTCCAGTTTTATTGTAAACAGCAGGGTCAAAATGGCAAGTTGTGGCGTGATTATTACATGTACACCTTTTACAAGCATTCGAAGTTTTACCAACAGCTGGTTGCCAAGGAAGATCGTTGTAGAAATCTTCGCAATATTCACAATTCAAACCCCGTGTGTTATGTGTACACTCGCACCGGCCATGTACCATATTAGTTTTAGATTCGACACCAGGCATAGGTAAACATCTACTTGCGTGTCCATAACAAGAACAGGATCCACGTACTGTCATTTCGTATATCGCATAATAATATTTCTCTTGTATTTCGGCTCTGTTGTCCAATTTATCGTCTCCCAAAGTGTGTAACTTAGTAAAATTTATTCGTAAATTAGTCATTCGCAATAAGTTTTGAACTTCTTCAGAGTATGGATTCGTTACGTTTATGTTTGGAGGCAAAACTCTAAATATGACCTCACCTTCGGTAGAGGGAGAAACTCCAGAATAACGAGACTCACACACAACTTCCGTGAGTGATCTCTGAGTATGATGCGGCACAGGAAAGTCGTCACAATTATGTGCAAAGTATCTATAAACACGCCAAGTTTTTCCAAAATCAAAAGATCTCTCCACTAACATAGCCGCCGGACGAAACGTTTTGAATTGTATTATCAAATGAGTAAGGTGAAATTCAGCTTCCATATTCAACTGTACGGTAACATTTTCTTTACCATTTTCAGACTGCCACCAGGATTTCGTTCTCGTTCCAGGGTAGTATTTGTAAATGATGTTTTGTATTCGATGATTTAGATTGGGGTTGTGCAAAGTGTTGTTTGTTGAATCACACCAAAAGCATTTTTTTGGTTCCAAATGTGATACTATGCAATATCGTTCGCGGCCGTGCAAGCCACAAGTAGACGAAGCGAAAAGTCGGGACTCGCGTCCAATGAGGAGATTGCCTGTTGCAGGATAACAGGAACTAAGTTCACAAGCACGGTCGGTCAAGCGAGGATCAGCACGAAGACGGTCGCGTTCACGGCTGTATACGGCGCTACAGCCGGTGATAAATACCGAGAAAATAAACAAAGCGCGCAGAGCCATAGCGCGATACGGGCTCTGTGCGCGCCGCTCACTGCACTGTTGGGTAAGCTACCTCGGGCCGCGCTCAGCGCTACACTCGATTCTCGCACGTCCCCCGCCCGTCCCGCTGTCTAGCATACCCAGAGAGGTATCCAGGGAAATATTTCTTTTATTTTGTAAAAACAAATATTTTGTATAATGTTATATTTTAGTTTTCGTTTAATCTAAACTTAAAGATCAGATAACAAGTTACTTATCCGTTAATTACAATTATGTAATTTTTAAATCATATTAGAGTACGTCAAAAGAAATGATCAATGTAATATAGTTTTAGTTACATGTATCCGTATAATCTTTATAACGAGTTGGATTCTAATTCAGTTAAAAATTTGGTATAGGATTTTATGTTGAAGTTTTATGTACATATACAAAATCTAATATTTACAATCTAACTTTATATTTGTTGACTGCAGGAGAATCGAATTCGCAACTTTTGTAGTTTTAGTCCGATATTTTACGTACTCATTATGAATGTTTTCTTTGTATTCTAAGTAGCTGTGTGTTCGCGGTTCCACCCGACTTTCATATATTCATGACTGCGTAATATAATTTTTAAATAATAATTACAAAAGAATGTTATGATGGTGCTGCCCATTGAATCGGTCGTATTTTGTTCATAATTTCATGTGTTCCTGAAATTATTTTTGATACTAACAGAAAAGAAAATTCAAACGCCTGCCAGAAAAACTGTGCATTGAATCGGATTTTATTCAAAATTTCAAGAGCTTTTTTTAATCATTATGAAATCAAAATCATAAATTCTTTGATCAAATTGGTTTTGTTTTCATTTTTTTAAATTATTAACATTATACAATTTATAATAACAATAAATGGTTTTAGCGGAAGCACAGAGATTTGTATCACTTCCAGAGATAACTATCGTTCACGTAACCTGTAATAACCTTTAAATAACCCATCAATAACCTTTGGACACTGAAACCTGTTTGATATAGTGCTTAAATTTATTGTCAGGTAAATCGGTAATATGTTTTGGAATCATTTACCATTTACCATGTTGCAGAACCTTTTTTTTTTTTTTTTTGACGGGGGGAAATGCATTTACGCACTACCCTTATCTATTGTATTTAGGGGATCAAAGTCCCCCAATACAACAGATAAGGGGGCACGGAGTGACGAGTTCCGTGCCAGTGTGGGACTCACCCGGGCGAGAGTCGCCCGGAAATGCCCACTAAAACCCCCCGGGGCCGTCCGCTGCATTTGGGATGGGGGCGACACGGGGTACCATGTTGCAGAACCTGACCTAGGTAAAAACCTAATTTTTTTTTATTGGATTTACTAAGCCTAAAGCAGGGGCGGCTAGTTTGTGATTACTTCTGGTATTCAAATTATGCTGGCCACTGGCTGCGGGTACATTAAATTATCAAAGATCTATGTGGAGGGCATAGTTAATATACTATCTTCCTTAAACTTATTCTTCAGTGATTTGCGAATTCCCAAATTGTACATGGCTCGAATTGCAAGTTTTTATTTAAAAAAAAACACGTTATTAAAAATATGGTATCTGTCTCAGCTGTTGTCCTCCATAGAAAAATGCCGTAAGACATCAAGCTATAAAAGAAAGCAAAATAGAGTAATCTAGCAGTAGTAACATCTGTTACTAAAAGTAAACTTATTGTATAAAAGTAACTTATTACTTGGGGTAACTTCGCCCACCTGCCAAAACAAGTCCCATAAAATCGGTCCAGTCGTTGCGGAGATTAGCCGGAACAAGCAGCGAGTTAAACATTTTTTTTTTAATTATGGTTTTTTTATTTTTCTATACTAATAAATAAAATTGAAGTGTCTGTTTGTAATGTCAAAATAACGATTTTTTACTAAATAGATATGAATATATTATACGATCTCCGGAACTGCTAAGCCAATTCAGACGAGATTTTTTTTTTTGGTAGATATCTGAAGTTACTCCGCGTAACTTAGGGTACTTTTGATTTTAAAAAATAATTATGGTTACGCGTAAAAAAAATCTCATATAAAATTGAATAAAATCTGTTTTTTTTTAAACCACAGTTTTACAGGCAAGAGTTTGAATTTATGACAAAACTTTTTAATTTAACTTAGTGCTAAAAAATTTTTTAGAAAAATAATTAAGGTTCCGTATAAAAAAAATTAAAACGCAGTGAATAACATAAACCGAGGGTGCAGCTGGAGCACTCAGCTAGTTGATACATATAATTGTAAGCCGCGAATAAGAATTACATAGCTGTTTATATTGCAAGCTAATCAACATTCACTCAGGTGTGGTTCCGTAACTAAATATTGTTTTGATTCTTTTTGTAATTACTGAGTAAAGACTAAAGAGGAATAAAACTTTAATAAATTATTAAACTACGAAATCTGAATAAGAATTGAACTAGAATATGATTTAATATGTGTCAATTAATTTATTTATATCAAATTCCAAGAGATTACTTTTTTTTCTATACTACTACTACATTATCTGTCTCGTTCTTCCTATGCTATGGGGATACTTAAAAAGGTACAATGCTAAAAGGTGATTCAAATAACCATTAGTATAATACACAATACACGTATGCACCGCACCTATAATACGAATTCATGCAAATTTAGTGTAATTTTAGTTCTGATCCTATATACTATACAATTTAAGTATATTGTCATTTAGTCAACGTGACTAACTCTTTTAGTTAAGACTGTCGAAACAGGTTATGAAAACAAATTATTCCTGAGTACAACCCACTATGAGGCGACGACCGCACCCGCCCGCGCGCTCTTCCGTACCGTTCGCGTTCTCCGAAACAGGCACTAAGCATCAAAAATAACATTTCGGGATGCGCTTTTGTTTTGGTCATTATTAGACAACAAGTTCTATTCTATTATTGCAGACACCCAGACGTTTTTACCAAGTTGACATTTGTTTCTCAATATACCATTTTATTAAGTATGTCATATTAAATTTAACACTTTTGACTGTTAAGTTTATTTTTTTATTTATAAATATATAAATTATGCGGACAGTATCGAAAAGGACAAATTAAAATCATGGTCCAAAATATGTCAAGCACAATAAAGAATAAGCTTATTATTTGCGATTCATTGGGTCATACAACAGATACAGAGCCATCAGTCTTCCGCCCAAACACATCCGCCGCTGTTGATAAAACGTTTGCGATCAAAATGTCCGACAGACAACAAATAAAAGTATCCATAAACTATACGTATTATAAGTTCTTTTATATCTAGCTTTTATTTCATGGTAACTGTTCGTATGCGAAATGTAATTAATGAAAAATTCATTTAGATTTCGTTATGCAACTCAAGCGCAAATATTAGGTACCTTTTTTTTTTTTTTTTTTTTTGACGGGGGGAAATGCATTTACGCACTACCCTTATCTATTGTATTTGGAGGATCAAGGTCCCCCAAATACAATAGATAAGGGGGCACGGAGTGACGAGCTCCGTGCCAGTGTGGGACTCACCCGGGCGAGAGTCGCCCGGAAATACCCACTAAAACCCCCCGGGGCCGTCCGCTGCATTTGGGATGGGGGCGACACGGGGTGGCTTTCGCAAGCACCGCGTCGAAAAAAAAAAAAAAAAAAAAAAAATATTAGGTACCTGACTATCATGTAATTAAGTACTCCTTAGGAATTATTACTTATTACAGATCGAGAATTATCCTCATCGGAGATCAAATATAGCGATAATAAGTAATATGTCAATTAGATAAACAATCGGCATAATTTAACATCAGAAAATATAAATTAAATGTCCCATGTTTAAAAGTTATGGCTAAGACTAATAAAAGCTCTTTAAGAAATAATGTTATGTTCTACAATAAGGCCCCAACGTACATCACCGATTTACCGAACAATAAATTTAAATACCATGTTAAGCAAGTTTTCATTTCAAAAGGTTATTATAGGGTGGATAATTACGTGAATAATAGTGATTTCTGTAAATGATAAATCTACTTAATTGCTGGTTCTCGGTTGTTTCATAAAACTCAGGGTTTAAATTGAACAAAGTGTTTTTTGATAATAAAAATAAAATTTTAAAACAAACTCAACTGCACTTTCCACGAGTGTTCCAGTGATCTGACTGAGTGGAATTCACACCAGTGAAGCACGTATACGTACGAAATTAACGCGTATAGGTAATTCAAGTTTTTATGAAAAAAAATATTACACAGTATAGCATAGTATTAGTAATATTATAATAATATTATATAAGTAATATAATAGTAATATTCTTAGTTATCTATACTAATAAATAAAATTGAAGTGTCTGTACGTAATGTCAAAATTATTTTTTTTTTTACTAAATAGATATAAATGTGTATACGATACATATACCAAAAGCACAATTTAAAAAAATCTGTCTGTCTGTTTGTTCCGGAACGGTTGGACGGATTTTGACGGAACTTTTTTGATAGGTAGCTGAAGTTACTACGGGTAACTTAAGGTACTATTAATTTTTGAAAATAATTAGGATTCCAAGTAAAAGTATTAAAACTCATAGAAAATTAAATGTAATCCGATTCGATGCACGATTTTACAGACAAGTCCTTGAATTTATGAGAAAGATTTTTACTTTATTTTAGTACTAACAAAACTTAGGCTCCCGAATAAAAAAAATAAAATGCAGTAAAGAATATATGAAATGCGGGCGCAGCCGCGGGCACAAAGCTAGAAACATATGGACAGTATAAAGTATTTACAAAAGAATCGATAAACCAATGTACGAGACTACGAGTTATATTGTATGGTATACAATTACATAGTATTGTAATGAAGTACCTACAATAATATAGGCAAGATACGTTAGACATACGTACCAGAAAATATGTACGTCATTCATAAATTTTAGAAAAACAAGTTAATAGAAATAAATTTTTAGTTTCGTTTAGAGAGGAAATCTTGTAAAATGAATTAGACATATTACGCGTTTAAGCGATAAAGTACCTATAAATAAACATCCATTCGTGCATGAATACAATGCAATAAGTTGTTGAAAATATAATTTGATATTAATTGTTTCTGCTGATAATAAGTTAAATACATGTACAAACTTTTGTGTGCTAATTTTTAGTCAATTACTTTCAAAACTGCTGATACATCTAAGACTAGATATATTGTGATTAAAACGTCAGTTAGCAACTATACCTTTATATACTTTAAAAAATATACAAAACAATTATAAGATATATTTAAAAAAATCGTTGAAAAATTTGGATAAAACTCTAAATACAACAATAATCTGTCCAAACTAATGAAGTTTATTTAAACTTCTTTTTTTACTAAATAACGCTTTTCGAAATAAATATAGCATTAAACTCGTTGATATAACTCATTCTACGCAATTTATTTTGTAAATAAATTTCATACAAAAAATATTTCAGTTATATAACAGGTTTTTGATCAGATTTTAGAGAACAATAGAACCTACTTAGGACTGACGTCAAAAGTTATTTCAAATAACGGGTAGCGGCCCCTTTAACTAGTCAGATAACTCGTTACAATTTCAACAGTTTTGTCGATAACCCTGTATCAGTGTCAAGTTGACTAGGAATGGTATTCTAAAAAAGTTTTTTTTTTATAC
Source organism: Samia ricini (assembly GCA_014132275.2). NCBI lineage: Eukaryota > Metazoa > Arthropoda > Insecta > Lepidoptera > Saturniidae > Samia > Samia ricini. The sequence goes on along the minus strand of AP028159.1, from coordinate 22,055,993 downwards.
ATCTATATATAAGTGGGACATACGGATGTATGGTGTAGCATACGCTTTGGAAGCTATGCAAAGCAAAATATGAGGACCGTAAGCTATAGGGAGATGCGCACCTGTGATTCTTGGTTAAATAAAAAAAGTTTGTTCATGGCAGTTGGAATTCTTCAACTCATGTTCGATTGAAGTTCTTCGATCTTTCATTAACAGCTATATGAAAGAATTACGATCTTTTTAATAGCTTACACGGGTTGCTATTTTGCAGTAGGCAGTCGAATTTATGGTCCAAAAAAACAATTATGTTCAAGCAATACACCTCAACTCACGAAGATATTAAGATTGAAACGAAATTCTGCAAGCTATGACATACAAAACCACATCACACAGAAGTACCTTCTGTGAAAATAATAAATGTTCTTTCTATAAAAGTTATTATAGTTTTAAATAAATAGTATTGGGTGTTCAATGTGTCAAATCATTATTCAGCAAAAATGGTATGAAACCAATACATATATAAATGAGATATTTATACATGGAATTTTATTTTCTTGTACCCAACTGTTCCTGTTAATTTTGATAGAGTAAAATTTTCTTACGTATCTATTTATTCCCAACCACGAGTTAATCTTTTAGTAGATTACTTGAACTAGAATAGAATAAGCGTTTTACACTGTGAATGAACGCTTTTAAAGCGATAAGAGTTCATTCTCAAAAGGCGGTTACGATGTCAAAGTTCAAAGAGATAAACGAAGAGCTACGTACGATCTGAGTTACTATTATCACACTGTTGCTGTATGAAGTGGACATTACATTCTCTACACTTAATTTTATCAACACTCTTATTATAACGCTAACAATCCAGTTTATGTAGTAATGGTCTCTAAAAGCAGTTTTTTTTATGAATTTTCTGTTCAAGTGATTTTTCGATATTCTATAATATCTATTTGCAAAATTAAGGCTGAAAAAATTTTCTACAATTTATCTCCTTTTATTTTTTTTCATAAAATCAATAATTGCGGTTTACAACGCCGCCAAATGTTAATTAACACGTGTTTTCGCTTTTTGCGGAAATGGCACTGGAATTCAAAGCATAAAATACTTTTAATTCATATTTAGATACTTTACTTTGTAATTCTATTTAATAAACATTATTATTATTATTATTGGTTGGTTCTAAAGCTATTTCGCTACGTTGCAGTTAAATCAGCTAGCCTAGCGCAAATCATCAGTCTAGATGCAGGAAGGCAAAATTACATATAAAGTTTAATACGGAGAACCAAGGTATCGTGTTGAGCTTGTTCGTATTTTATGCAATCACGATGCGAATGTTAAGGGGCGAGATACATTATTATTTTTTTCTTTCACATATTTGTAAAAAGTACCTACATATTACACTAGCTTTGCTTGCGACTCCGTCCGCGTTGGATTCCCTACTTTTAAAATGTCTATTTTTATATAATTAATTTTATCTGGTTTTTGTTACCATATTGCAAGGAATAAAACGGTGAATAACTTTGTGTCGACTTGATTTGCTTTATGTAACCAAATATATACTAAAACAGGACTAGATTATGAATCTACTTAAAAAAAATATGATTGGTGATAGTCGAGTTATAACGGACAGACAGATACAGACAGACGTTGTGTTTTTTGTATATTATAATATTGCCTTTTGTAATGTAAGTATGAAATGTAATGTAACAATTATATAGTTCAATGTTAAACTGTTAAAGGTATTCCAAATGTCTATTATCTTTCATACTTTAAAGTTGAGAAAAGGAGCGATAGGCATTTAAAAAAATCACGTTATTTTTTAAAATACTTTAAAGAATATACATATATATTTCTACGTCTTATCTTACAAGGAAGAAAGTATAAAATAGCAAACATTTAAAGTAATAAATAAAATTGAAGAGTGTGTTTGTAATATCAAATTTTTTTTTTTTACTAAATAGATATGAATGTATAAACGATACCTACAGCAAATATACCATTTTTAAAATTTTTGTTTGTCTGTTAGTAATGGGTAATAATCTCCGGAACGGCTGGACAGATTTGGACGAGACTTTTTTGGTAGATAGCTGAAGTTATTTTGGGTAACTTAGGGTACTTTTGATTTTCGAAAATTCCGCGTAAAATAATTAAACTCATAAAAAATTGAATAAAACCCGATTCAATCCACAGTTTTACGGACAAGTGCTATAATTTACGAGAAATATGTTTACTTTATCTTAATACTGAACTTACGGTTCCGTATAAAAAGTTAAAACGCAGTGAAGAATATATGAAATGCGGACGCAACCGCGGGCGGACAGCTAGTCTTTAATAAATAAATTGTGTTGTTGTACAAGTTTGTTTTTATTTATATACAAGATAAAATAAACAATATTTAAACAAATAAAAGGTATGACACATGTAATAATGAAATGTAAAATTCGAATGAATCGTTTTCATTTGTAAAACACATTATAATAGAAACGATTTACTTTCACTTTAGTTTTACTAGAAAAACTATTTTTACAAGCACCTAATTAAATCACGTTGTGCCTTTGTTGACTCGCCTAATTTTATATGTGGCAAGCTTTAATCTAAGTACAATGACCTCATGTTACTGAGATAACTTTACTAGATACATTTTATTTTACTTTATTTTTAAACCAATAAACGATATATTTAAAAGTCTACTATAAGAATTACGTATTTCAAATTATTTCAATAGAAATGTAGTTGCGTTCTTTTAAAGAAGGTACCCTAAAAGGTCATCATTATATTTATTACCTACAAATTTCTATAAAACAGTTACTAAATGTATTATTAGCTATCCAAGCATGTACTTTAACTAATTATTCATTTTCTAAACAGTCAAATAAAATGGCTTACACACATCAAACTGAAAACCACTAATAAAAATACCTAATTTCGAAACCAAGTGTTCGATAGCGAAGACGTCTTCTTATTATGTGTAAAGTGAATATTGTAATATGATTGTAGTAGCTGTACCTACGGCTTCGCTCCTGTGAAATTCAGACAATTTGGAGCATATATTCTCCTTCTGGACGTAATCTATCTAACTACCAAATTTTATCGAAATCTTAGTAGTTTAGGTGTGAAAAGGTAACAGATAAATAGAGCTAGCTGATGTATGTGACTTCGTCTGTGTAAATTGGTATGTACTTACTATTGTTTACTCCAAACTTTCATTAATCTCCAGACCAATTAAATAAAAAAAAAAATGATCTGTTCGTCTTGAACGTTTTCAAGTAAATTTTGCATTTAGATCTAACGGTGACACAACAGTTGATCGATTCCTACCATCTGATGGTCGGGCCTAATGTATATCTTTCAGGGGTAAAATGGTTAAAAAAAAAAAACAAAAGCTAATATACATTTTCAAAAATTGCGATATACATGTTTTTTTTATTTCTAACCAGAAGCAGGTACATGAATTTGTATGCTTCTTACTTAAAAATTATCAAACTTTACATACAAACCTGCAACCGCTAATTCACCCTCTTAGAGGTAACATTTTGGAAAAAGACGATATACGTGTTTATTTATTTCTAACTAGAAGCAAGTATATGAAATTTTATGCATCTTGCTTTAAAAATGTCGAACTTACCATACGAACTTTCAACTGCTGCTTTTTATTACTTTGATCTAGTAATTTATAAGTTATTGTTGTTTTAATAAGATAATCGTATCTGTGTAAAGAGAAATTAATATAATTCTGAGGTACAAATATTAGGTAATCAACGAGAAAGAGAGGTCTAAATTAAATAAATATTAATTATCATATAACATAAAGACAAATTATATCTCAACACCAAATTCCAATTAATAACTTAGAAATTAAATCAATTTTGATTATTCTAATGCAAAATCAAAGTGCAGTATACTTTGTAAATAACGACAACGTTGACAAAATATTTTTAAATCAAACACAATATCAAGGAATCATTTCAAAACTCGAATCGATACTAATAAATAAAATTGAAGTGTCCGTTTGTAATGTAAAAAATTTTTTTTTTACTAATCAAATCCAAATTAAAAAAGTCTTTATTAAATTTGGGCCCTGAGAAGGCGCTTATGAACGTTAAAAAACTACCATCCGTTCTTAAAACATCCCAGTCGAGAAGAGCCGGCAAGAAACTCGATCTGGTTTTTATTTTACATTTTTTTTTTTAAGTTATTAAAATTATACAATTTATAATAACAATCAACACTTTTAGCGGAAGCACAAAGAGGGGTGTCACTTTCAGACATCACTATAGTTCACGTAATGATCCATCATGTAATAACCTTTGGATATTAAAATCTGTTTGACATAGTGCTTAAACTTATTGGCAGGTAAATCGGTAATGTGCTTTGGTACCATGTTGTAGAACCTGACACTATTGCCTAAAGCTAAAAAGCTTTTATTGGTCTTACTAATCCTAAAGCAAGGGACGGCTAGTTTGTGATTACTTCTAGTATTACAATTATGCCGGCCATTTGCTATATCAAACTTGTTTAAATTTTTGCGGACGTACATTAAATTATCTAAGATGTATTGGGAGGGCAATGTTAATATATTATATTCCTTAGACATATTCTTCAGTGATTCGCGAGGTCCCAAATTGTAAATGGCTCGAACTGCACGTTTTTGTTTTTGTTTTTTTCCGGAACAGCTGAACAGATTTTGACGGGACTTTTTTTCGTAGGTAGCTGAAGTTACAACGAGTAACTTGTGTGCTTTTAATTTTCGAAAATAATTAGGGTTCCGCGTAAAAACAAAACTCATAAAAATTTGAATAAAATCTGATTCAATGCACAGTTTTAAGGGCAAGTGCTATAATGTGTGAGAAATATTTTTATTTTATCTTAGTACTAAAATTTTCTTAGGAAAATAATTAGGATTACGTAGAAAAAAATTAAAACGCAGTGAAGAATATAAGAATCGCGGGCGCAGCCACGGGTACACAGCTAGTTAAAAATAAAAAAAACATCAACTGGGAACTAGTCATAACACGGTATACACGGTGTCGTTCGAAATAGACTGCACATCTGTAGCGCATATGTCGACTTTGACGAGCAAATCTTTTGGACTAGGTAACTCGTACATTACATTTATTACAAGCATAGGTAACATAAGTTAAGAATTGGTAAATACCAACAACAAAACCTAAGTTACACAAGTATACACGTTTGAACAAACTAGTAAAAATTTTATTGCGTTTTATCGTATAAAATGAGAAAACAGAATAACTATAAATACCATCAAAGTACATAATATTATGGTATAGAAATACAAATAATAATAAAAAAAAAAACATCAAATCTCATTTTTAACCAACTTCAAAAAGGAGGAGGTTATCAATTCGTCTGTATGTTTTTTTTTTGTATGTTTGTTACTCGATTATACGTCATATGTGGACCAATTTGCAATTTTTTTTATAATTAAAAAGATTTTACATTTTATATTGAGAATACACATTCTATTATAAGCATTTAATTTTATGGGATAAACGTACTTTCCCATCTTTTAACCAGAATTTCAAGCTCCTGATATCTCTACCCTAGTAATAAATCTCTAGCCTATGTCTGTACATTTGTTTTCTTTTACATTTCTTTATTTTTTTATAAAAATTTTGTTTTTTTATTTGTGGCAGATATCTACTTTACACTACCTAAGTCGACATTTTTTTTATCTGTCTGTGTGTATGTCCTGATTTAAGACAAAAACGGCTTGACGGATTTTGATGAAACTTTTTACACGGAAAAATTACCAGGTTTAAAAAAATATATTTTTATCGTAAAAATAATTAAGGAAAAATTCTGTTTGGTTTAACTTAAAGACGGGTAGACCGATTTTCATAAAACTTTGTTTGTAGGTAGCATATGTTGTTATTAAGCGATTTATATTTAAAAAATTATCATATAAAAAATAATTATCATTTTTAGAAATTAAAAAAATTAAGTTTTAAACTTTTTCTTTTTTTCAATAAATACTGTGAGTTAAAGTAAGTGTTATAAATTGTACATTAATCTAAAAGTTGACACTCTAAAATAACTTGATCGAATTGAGTGAAATTCGGTTACGTGATTAATTGATAGGCTAAGAAAACAAATAATAATAATTTTATATTTTGGTTTTGTGATAAAATACATCCAACATAGTTCCAAGATATGACACTAGCTAGTAATAAATAATATTATAACCAGACAAAACAAAAAATCTGTAAATAATATCAAAAAGTATATATATTATACAAAATGGTGGTCACCTTCTTTGTGCGTGATGCGCGGCGCGTGACACGGTGCTTGCGGTACGCAACCGCGCCTCCCACGCAGCGCACGCGTCGCTCCCGGACCCGCTGATACTGCCGCCGCTTACTGAGCTAACTACCCACTGTTGCTCCTCAATCTGACAACAAACAATTCACAACCACAACAAATTCACTTACTAATTATTAGTCAAACAGAATCTCGCACAACGTTACTGCAGCTCGCTAGATCTTCAGGAATCTTAGCGATTAAGGCAGAATCAAGAAACCAGAAGAACCTTAGAGAAGGGTTCACACCTTCCGGGGTGTAAAGGTAATGCGAAACAGTAGATTAGAGAAGTACATTGTGTGAAATAGAACAGTGCTAGCTTTATGATAAAGAATTTACTAATATACACGAATAACATTGTTATTGTTGTTGTGTGAATTTGATAATGAAGTATAATTTATTGTAATAATAAATAATGATAAGTTAGAAATAAGATAGAATCATAAAGAATATTAAAGAAATAATGATCAATAAAGAAGGGGGTGGAAATAAACTAGGGTATAATAAAAACGAGGAGGCTATGACAAACAAATAAGCCAAACTCCGCCTTTCATTCATCTTTCCTTCTATTTAATAGAAGATTTACGCCTAATGACTAGAAGTAATATTTCGTCTCCTATGTTTACCGGAAAATGTTTTAAAATAAATGTAATACACGTCAAGTAATTACAATTACTATTGATTTTAGATGTATAAGATAGAGATATGAGAAGCTAGTCACAGACTTACCTTTGTTATTATTTCTTTATAGTCCTTGACGATAGCAGTGGGCCTCTTAGCTTTATCGTCGTAATAAAGTACTGTGAATTTCGCGCCCGCGAACCAAATCTCAAGTTCATTAAGAGCACATCTTATAGCTGCTTCGTTGGAAGCCGTAACACAAATTTTCTACAATAGTTACAGTTTCTTGTAATCATCAATTCCACAAAAGTTATTGTGTACGAGCCTTCAAATTGTTTTAAAATATACAATTACCTGTAAAACCTTTATATGTTTCCTGATATTAAAAGAAACTGCCAGGAAGTCCCTGACTTGAAGTGCATCGTATTTTCTCGAATCGACTTCTAAGAGGCTAAACACTTCCCTCCAATCACGCTCCGTGAAATCATTTCCTCGAAGGTATTTTAAAAGTGGCGTTAAGTCCTGGTAATGTAAAAATAGTAGCGTCTCCTTAATATAACTATAGTGTTCGTATTATGATAAATCAAATGTAGTATCTTAGTTCGTTTTTTATTTGTGACTAATTTACTTTGCCGTAATGTTAATGTTTTTAATTAAGTAATGTTTGTTATTCTTTGTTTAATTAGATACGGAGTAAACCATAGAATTATGAATAAAATATCAAGCAACGACTTTGTTACTCTATGGTGTAAAAAAATATCTTGCACAACAACAATGTATGACATTTACAATGCGTAATGATATCATATTAGACTTTTATAATTATATATTTAGATACTAGCAGAACCGGGTGAATATGACATCATTCAAGTAAATCTATAGATATCTAAGTATAGGTACGAACTATATTCAGTGCGCAAGAAAAATACATATTAAATAGATTTCATGAATTTACTATTACCTTTTAGCAATTACTCATAAAACATAACACGTTTTTTAGATTATTATATCATAACGTAAGTTTGGAGAACAGCTCTCTCCAGATCCCTTCTTTTTGATACAGATTTTAACATCATCTATGTAATATTTTTCTTACAACTAGCATTAGTATCTCATAGTTTATTTAACCTTCATAGATACACAGTTCTTATGACATTAGAAAAAAAAGATAAGTAACAAATGTTGACCTTTTAGTAGCATGCTTGGCAAACAACATAATTATGGATACTTTTTTAGGTTCTAATGCCAAAACTCTTTAGAACAAAAGTTGAAGAAATAATGTAAAAGTATCAACAATTCGTTAGAACAAATGAAACACAATAAACACTTACAGAGTATTTGTCTAACTCTTGTTGTAGGAATAAAGTGATCGCTGTATACGGTTCCAACTGCCCTTTCCACTTCGACACAAACTCGTCGAGCAAGTGGAGCTTCTTTTGAAATATTACCCAGGGTTGTTCCGCGATCGCCTCGTATTCTTATAATCAAATGTGGAAAAATATCTGTAATTCTTACATTTCTTGTTGCCTATACATTTTTTAACTTACGTTTGAAGAACATTTACTTCCTATTACACTACAAATAGGAAAGAGTAAGAGAAACGGAAACTTTATAATGTCAATTATTTTGTAAAATATGTAAGTGTTTTTCGAGTAGATCATATTTTCTTCATTGTTTGTTCGTCCTATTGAAGTGTAAGCAATGGTTTCATGATAGTTTTCTGATATCGCATTAATCGACTTAGGTTCGAATTGTACTATAAATCGAAGCATTTAGAGAATGAAAAATACCATAGTATGGTGAAAGAGTATTTTCTAATTCTGGCCTATCGAGCTGTGACTTTCGAGATCAATCTCTGTTTCTAAGCATCCCGTTATGTTCCCGGCAACATTATCACTTAAAACCAGGTAAGATAGTGGTGAAACACTAAAACCTATAAGGTAATAATAGTATAAGGTACCTATATAAAACAGATTAATTTTGCTATTTGCTTTATTAATTTCAACCACTATCTCAAGTAATTTGGTTTAAAAGAACAAACAGTGTAATAGATAGTAAAATAATTAAAATAAATAGTTGTTAGTTAGATTTTGTTGCCCGGTATATGAGCTAATTTAGCTTACTTTTCAGGCATATCGACCATGGATCTTGAATATGACAGAAGTCATGCTTTAACTTAATCATGGGTCATGGTGCTATTTTTGATAACTACAGTCGCTCTTAAAGTCGATTTAATATAATTAGTTCTAAATAGCTTTAGTCATAAAACTAAAATTTTAATTCTCACCTTCATTATATTTCTTAAAAACAGTCCACAGAGCTACATATTCATCAACAAGATCTTTTCCTTGTTGCCATATCTCGGACAGCTCAACATTCATGTTGAATTTATCACCTTCATTACTGTAATAATATCTATATTAATAAATGTTTGGACAAAAAATACTTCATAATCTTGTTAATTTGTAAAGCACCTAATTAGTTCGGATGCCATTAAATAAAAATAACTTATCTTTTATTATGAGTAGTAAAACATAAAAAAACGGCAAAGACCTATAATTTGGCAAATAAAAAGACACTGATAAATCTTAATTGCATCCACAGACAATTATGTTTTACATACATACATATCATCACGCCTTTCTACCATGAGGGTGTAGGCAGAGACTATGTTGTTTCACTTGCTACGATCTTGACACACCCCTTTCGTTGCTTCTACTTCCATGAGCGCTTACATACAAGCTCATCGGTTGTGGGAACTTTTCACCTGGCTTTTATTTAAGATGCGATCGATTTAGTCTAGATACGTTCGTCTAGGTCGATCCTTACAGACTTGCCCATTCACCCTCTCCTTATAAACTCGTTTCGTTAATCTTCTGTTATTCATCCTCTATGCATGCCCAAACCAACTAAGCATACCTTTCTCTATTTTGGTCAATACATCCTCTACCATAGCACAGCGTTCTCTTAACACACTATTCCTGACTTTGTCAATCATCTTCACTCCGGCTATCTTCTCAGACTTCTTATTTACACAGCGTTAATCTTATTTTCATGCTCTTTCTGCCAAACCCAGCATTCACTACCATATCCAAGTGGTGGGACCAGGACTCCTCGATGCACAGCCAAACGCGCCTTTTCAGTTACTTTCTGGCTGCATGTGAAGTTACGAAGAGCCCCATTCACTCTATTCATATCTTAGCAGCCGTTTAATTACAGAGCGTTCACAAATTCGATTGAAATATCACTATTGTTTATATATATTTATATCATTTCATACTACTTCCCTACTTTACCGCTTTTGATATTATACAGCTCATATCTCTCCTAATAACACTCCGAAAAAAATATAATCCCAGCTTGGAGTAATCACTTTATTAATTTATCTTTTGGTGTATTACTATAACTATACATTAGGGCAAGGGCTGGCGTTACTTAGAAAAGTTCATTTGATAATTTGACATCGATGCTCTATCTTTTGCAAAAACAACAAATAAACAATAAATTTTGAAATTCTAAACTATAGTGTATTCAATATATACGTACAGTAATTCGTCTCTATCGGAGAGGAATTTCTCCCAGTTTAGTATAGCGTCAAACACAGAACAACATCTGTCGACCATTTCCATCCTGTCTATTCCCTGTGTTACATCCAACCGACATTTACTCTGTGTCCATCTCGCAACCCAGGACTCGACGCTTGTGTTTAGATTTTCCCACTCGCCATGCAAACTAGACTTAACTATTTCAGCCTAATATATATAAAAAAAAAACAAAATGACGTATTGGATTTATCAGTTAAATATATTAAAATGCTAGTTGTGTGGCCGCGGCTCCGAAGCGTTTCATATATTCTTAACTGCGTAATACAGTTTTTGAATAATCATTGGAAAGTAATGTCTTGATGGTGCTACTGTCCAATGAATCGTATTTCTTAAACATTTTCATGATTTTTTGCACGAAATCTTAATTATTTTCGAAAAATAAAAGTGTTACTTCAGTCTCATTTCGGAGATTAGTCGAAACAAACGGACAGACAGACAAAAAATTGTGTTTTTGGTATAGATATAGATACATTATATATTATGTATAGATAGTGATCTGTGGTAATTATTTAAATTAATACCTGATTTTCAAAAGCTTGCTGTTGACTGAACAGTGCTTCGCGAACTTTCTGCCATTCCTTAACCGTACTCTCAGTTGTATACTCCCCACCCCAAGTACGTAGCATGTGACCTTTACGTTTCACTGCCTCTATTGTTTTCTCCATCTATTTACAAATTTATATTTAACCGGATTATCGTCAAATTTAATTAATATGACCTCTATATATCTATATCAAACATAATCTCGAAAAGTTTTTGTAGGCTGTTGATTATAATTTCACCTGATATTAAGCTATTATGATCAGAAGTAACTTGATGTAATGTTGCTTAATTTAACACACTGAAAATTTATAACTTGAAAGTTACGAACCGGTAAAATGGAGAATATTCTACCATCTGAATACGGTCTTATAGCGACGTCTCTTTTATTGAAAGTTTACAAACAATTTAGAAGTTGAATTTATGTCCATTGGTATTTGCTATTTGTTTGTCCGGTGATGGAAAATTCATAATAATCATTTTTGTAAATTTGAGTAAAAATGTATTGACTTTTTTATTGATAACACTAAAGCTACTAAATTAAAAAACAAGTAAAATGAAAAAAAAAAGAATTGTTTTATTTTCAGCTATTTGTAAATAGATAGTCGAAATGTCATTGGTATACACATTTTTGGAAATAATTAAAAATATACTCTGCGTACTCTAATATACATAGAACTTTCTTCACATATAGGTACTTGAGTAACAAAATACATATAATAAATAATACCTCGGGCATCTTCTCTCGCAGGGCTTGCTGCTTAGCGCTAATATTTGCCAGTTCTTTGGCATTCTTTGGTATTTCCTTAGAGTCCAACATGACAGTTGTATTCGCTATAAATGTATCTACAAGTGCAACGTCGGCGCGACAACTCGCCTGGAGCGAAGACATCAGACACGCCCACAGAGATCGTGTCTGAGATTCGAACTCCCTTCGCAATGTAGCGGTTCCTATCGATATCCATTCTATCTTTTCATCTTCGCTAAAAATAATATTTAAACGTCTTTCTAAATTTCTTTTTCAAGCACCACCTAAATGTCGATTACAAACATACAATTATTAAATTCTAGGATCCTAGGAATATGCTGCTGGGACATCGCCGAGCATGTTGCTCAATCCCGTGTTGCTTTTTTCAAGCGGCGGATGATATCGTGGGTTTTAGTGGGGGGTATTCCTGGCGCTTCACGCCGGGCGAGTCCCACATACCTTCCTGGCACCTCTAATCCGGGAGGCTCCAGGATAAGGGTTGGCAGGGGCTTACGTATATGCATTTACCACGTAAAAAAAGGATCCTAGAAATATCATGGAACAGTAGGAAATAATAATTGTATCACATAGTATTTTGAGTTTGTAGCATTTTAGTTTAGTAGTTTAGGTTGATCTAAATAAATATCCATTTACGTTCAATTATACTTTAGGAATATTTTCCTTATTTAGCGCGTAGCTAATGAAGACTTATAATATTTTTGTAATTTTCATAAAACACTCAAGCAAAATCGAGGCTGTTTTGCTAGAACCATCTAAGGAGCTTTTTTGGCACTTCAGAACTCATACTCCGTGTTTATATTTTTCTAATACGCTTCGCATATACATATATTATCAATAACCAAACTATATCACCTAAAATTTCATAAAATCACATACCCAAATAACGCAAGTCAATGAATAAACAAATAAACTATACTTAAGTTTTGTGTTCTCAAGGCAAATACGTACAAGGTCATTTTAGCGACTGTCTGTCCATACGCTTTGCAAGCTTTGAAATTATTCTCCCAATCTTGTGGATCCCGCAGTGTCTCGAGACACAGTGCCTCTAGATCGGGCACGCACGCGAGCGCGGCGCGACGCGTCCACTCTATACAACTACGCTCTATTGACGATAAAGCTATCTCCAGCTGATGTACAGCCTTGTTACCTAACCAGCTATGTCTAGAAAAAAAAGAAACAAGGTTCTATATACTACATAAGATTTAATATTTCGATCACAATCTCATATAATGTGATGCTATTATATGATGCACCTAGAGGTGTCTGGCGATAGATTTTCAAACTTAAATGTTTAATTATTGGGCGGGCATTGGAAAATGCTATACGTAGGGGCACAAAAATGCAATTTCATTAACGGTGAGGTCGTACCTCGCGCCTCTCTCTAAGAAACGTTAGCCTTCCATGTAAGTTTATAAACAATTGTTTTATGAGTATTCTGAAACAACACGTAACTATGACTCCCTTAAAACGCTGTGAGTACTCGAATATTTGATATTCGATATTCCCCAAACACAAGCACCGGATATTAAATCACACACTAAATGGAGGTTATAATATGATACTATGCTTATAATGAAAGGTCACGAATGGATAAGACAGATTACGTTGATGCAGTATCCAACCATTGTGTTATCGTTGCTTCAGCATATTATGAATAGTGAAAGTATTATATCTCAGAGTTGATCTTATTAAGCGTTTTAATATAACTACAGTCCGCCAAGTAGTCGAGTGTCGACCATAATCATGAATGGAAAAATATAATTAATTGACGACATATGGACATAAATGTATTGAAGTTTTATTTTTTTCGTTTTCATTCCTCGAAAAAAATGTATCTTTTATTATTACCAAATGGATGTGAAGAGCCAATACAATCAAAACTTCTTTAGGAAGTTTATCATCCTAATTATTTCCTTTCAAATAAATTTTGTGAATTTATAACTTTTATGAAGTCTTAGAAATATAAATTAGATTTAATTCGTAATTTAAAAGTTACCGACTTGTCAACGATTTCTGCAAATATAGACTGATCCCCGGTAACACTGTTTTGTACTCCGACAAACTGTGTCGGTAATGAGACAAGGCGCCTCAGTTGATGGTAATGTTGAGCTCGAATCTCCTCTATTGGTGGTTGTGGACGTACCATATGTCCTCTAAAACACGCACACACATATATACTAATACTCGTGTATGTATATATATATAATAGGACCTCGATAAGATGCTCCGTAAATTGCAAATTACACGTAAAATATTATCTTAATTGTTTTTGGGTAGTAAAGTAGTATTTTACTTCAGCAAATTTATTGAACAATTGAAAATAATTGTATAATGTTCAATTTATTTCGAAAAGTATCACGCAATACGCACCGTAACACTAAATCCACATTGTAATGCGGAAAGTGTTTATGCAAAGATAGTAATGTTTTTATGTATTGAAACTCAAGGGCTTTGTAAAGTTGCCAATCCCAATGTAAACGCCAGGTCTCTGTATTCTTGTATCCATTTCTTTCCACCTAAAAAATAAATAACAATTACAAATACGTTTTTGTGAAAAACATACTTTTATATGTATAAACAGCTCATTTTTGAAATAAAGATAAGTGACATACCGATTCAATAATATTTCGTACATCTTTGACACCTTCTTTCCATTCCGATTGTTTGGACAAAAGTTCTGTGTCCATTAGTTTTTCGACTATATTCCTAATAGCCAAATGTTGACTTGTGAGATATTTGTTCTGTTGCAAAGAGATAAATTTGAAGTGTTAATATAAATTATTTTTTTTTATTTACTTACATTTTTGCACACACTTGAGTACAACAGCGGACTTAATGCTTTAAGTATTTTCTGGCAATCAACCTTAGGGTGGTGAAGAAATTAACAATATTTGGTTTAAACTCTAGACATTATACTAATGGAACGGAGGGAAATTGCTAATGTAGGATGCCATAAGCTGTTAAGTTAGTAAATTTTTATATTATAACTATAATTAATCCGCTATTCTCCACTAAATGTTAGAACACTTGAATTCCATGCTTTATTAAAGTTAGTTATTTGTCTTTAGCAAGATTTTTTTTTTATGTCAAAGGGCAGCAAACAGGGTAATCATTCTGATGGTAAATGGTTTCTGTCGTTTATGGACAAGTACATGTTCCAGGGGCATTGCTACTAGTTTGCGGTCCTTAGAGAGCCTTTTACAGGCGCTTCTTGAAAAATCCCCTATTATAGCCCTCGGGGGAAACCGTGCTGAGTAATCCATTATATATCGGTAACGTATGCGATAAAAAGGCCTAAAAGTGCCTAGAGTGACTTGAAGTGTATAGGTTTAAGAATGTGAGGATGGGCAGCTAGCTAACGGTGACAGTTGCCGAATTGGAACGGCGTCGATGGCATCAAATGAAAAAGTTCCTCAGAGCACTCTCCATTTCATATAAAAGTATGTGGTAAATTAAGTATTGTATTACAATAAATTTTCTCAAAAGACTAACTAGGTCTCGTTTTATTCTTGGGTATAAACTAGTAAATTATTTTAAAACTAATAACAAACAAAATTTTATTAAGGGGTAAGATTACGAGCGACAAAAATTTTTTTTTTTTTTAATTTACTTGTGATTCCAATTTCAATATAATTTTCTTCATCTTTTCAGTGTAATTTGCCAACTGTTCCATGTCGTCCCAATAGACTGCTTTCTGGTTTTTAACTAGCGAGGATAATTCCAATGCTGATTGCAACATCATCGTACGAGTCGATGGAATCATACGCTCCCCTAAAGTATTGTGAAATGATGCGACCTAAAAATCGTAATAATATTTTTAACCCTCCTAAAAACTTACCTGAAAACTTAACACATGTATCCACTGATACAATGTAAGTGTATCGTTTCTACTATAAACTCGTTAAAGTTAATTGAACATTGTTGCATTAGAAATCTAGATGCGCCTTTAAATGTTTAGAGAAACATTTAACAAAGTGTTTGTGTTGACAAATTCATAGAAATTTAACAAGAACACTATATACGTTGTGTATGATGACCTTACAGTACTGTCATAGTAATAAAATATATTATTCCAGATTATTTTTTTAATATAGACCGTACCAATACTAAGACCTACGTAGTTAGCATCTATTTATTTCTAGAATATTTCAAACATTTGCAAAAAAAAAGTTATCCTATGTTTTTCCTTAATGAATATACATAAAAAAATCCGATCAAAGTTACGTCTTCATGTGTACATTTATCTATACATTATTGCCAATGAACGATATTTTAAATGAAAATTTGAATAAAATAGCTAGAAACATGAAAAAAAAAACATTGAATGAATCTAATACAGACCTGTTGTAGTGCTCTAGCGTGGACCAAAGCTTTAGTAAGTGTCTCAAGTGTATCGAGCACTGCGACCGGAGGTGAAGGTAAACTTAACGAGTTCATCGCGCGACACTCCGCTTCCATCCAAACTAGACGCTTGTTGAAATTAACTACTAACATTTTACTAACACCACTAAATTCTACCACCGGCTTATCAGTAGAGAGCTGAAGGGTACCGTTCTTTACTTGTGCCTGTAAGACACAAGAAATGTACTATTATTAAATTGGGCTTCGACTATGTTAACTCTATCATAGTTTTTTTTTTCCTAACCTAGCTAATGCTATTGACTGGAAGGGCCTTTACAGCTTTGCCGTAATTTTGAGGGCGAGTGCTGAAGGCATTCGTCGCAATAAGATAACTAGCACAAGGGCACCAAAGTGGTACAAACCTCGGCTTAGCCGTTACTTGTGTCTAAAAACTCCCGCGGAATTTAGATCCTAGCTAATCCCTACATTTTTTAGTTAATAATAATAAAAATAGGTTTCTTACAGGACCTATGTGCCTGCGTGTTATGTGCAGGAGTGCGAATGCAGCGTTATGCGTGTAATGCTTGATGCATGACCAGTGTCACTGTATCGCGCTAGTAAGGGCGTCAAGAGCCTCCCCATTTAGGGAACGGAGCGTCTTGGGGCGCCACCGGAAGGGGACCCGGAAATAATATTAGTGATAGCGATCAAGTCCTGCTTAGCAAAATTGGGCCATAATCATTATTGAAAAATTGAAGAGAAAGAACGTACCGTTTCCGACTGTTTTTATCAATGACACTAAAATTCATTAAGAGCTACTAAACATATTAATAATAAAGAAAATCTGTTGTTATACAGAAGAGCAAAATATCACAGTATAAGGATCAGATATTCCAATAAATTTTAATATTGTTCGAACTGATTACATTTATGAAATTCTTTCTACAAATTAACCAACGTAAAATATAATAATAATACGTAGGTACCTGTAATTCTCTAGACCATTCATCATGTAACTGGGTGTACAAAGTTTTTAGATCTTTCAATAATCCAGTCGCGATTGTCATCAATTCGGAGTACTTGCTAAATTCCTTGAGATGTTTATCCGCACATACAAGAACTTCCTTAACCTATTACCAGTTAAAAAGAAAGTTAAACGAATACCATATTTAAAAATTGAAAATGGTAAAAATCGAAAAATAAAAGTCAAGAATTTATTTTCACAAATCTCAAGTATGAATAAGATATTGAATAATTTAACGTAAAAGTATTTTTAACTCAAGTGTAACTTTTTGATCTAAATTAAATGTTAACTTTGAGGGGAAGATTTACGAGAACATAATACGACCTGTCGTCTTGTATAGATCAGAATGTTGACACATAAAGGTGACGGACGAAAGAAGATTGCATGCAGATGAAATGCGAATGTTAAGATGGATGTGTGGGGTAACAAGAATGGACAAGATTGGGAATGAGTACATTAGGGGAAATTTGAAATTCGCACCAGTAATAGAGAAGTTAAGGAGCAGTCGTCTGTCCTGATATAGACATGAGCAAGGAGGAAAAGGATGTTGTGAGTAAGGTATTGAATGTGGACGGTTGGTTATATGGGAAAGGGAAGACCAAAGAAAAGATGGATGGATTATGTGAAGGACGATATGTTTAGGAAGGAAATGAATGCGGAAATGACTGCAAATAGAAAGGAATAGAAGAGGTTGACATGTTGTCCGCCCCCAAAACGAAAATGGGATAAGGGTAGGCAGATGATGACGTGTAACTTTAGACATAAAGTATTAACTTTTGCTTCCATTAGTTTTGCCCACTGGATCTGATGAACCATTGGAGACATTTCGAGTGGTTTGTGCATTTTGACGTCCACTTCGTCATTTGCATCCAATTGATGTTGTACAGTTTTCAAAAATGCTATGAGTGAAGAGACGAACATTTCTAATTCATTATTAAGCGCTTGCTTCACCAGAGGCCTCTCTATCAATGTTTGGTATCTCATAAATTCGTACAGTGTCTGGAATAGGATAAGTTATTTTTAATTTTAACTTTTTAATGAAGCCATTTTCGACGTTATATAGTGATTTTTATTTGTTGTTCAAAAGTTTACAGTATTTTATTATATTTTATGTGTACAGTATTCGTAGCATTTTATGTGACAAGTATAGAAGCCGTTTAAATATTTCGTACGCGTTAAAGGGGGTAGGGGTTCTGTGCTTTGTTTTTTTTTTTTTGTATGAAATCAGGGAAGGATTTAAACAATATTTACTTTTGTTTTCAAAATTGTGCAACTCTTAGATAATCGTGGAGGCGGATAAAAGAGATTGTGTTACTATCCCTGAAAGAAACTAAGTTATTCTGCTCAAGTCAACGAATTCTAATTAAAAATAATAGGTTGAAACTCGGATTTTTTAGGTTTTACAAGATATCCTGGAGAATTTTAGTAAAATAGCCATTATTTTGTTAGAGAGAAGACATTTACGCGTTACCTTACCCGCTTGACATAGGCAGAATTGTGTATGAAATTTTCACGTCGGCATTAACAAAAAAAGAGAATATTCCTATCGCATAATAACCGAATTATCTATAGTTATTGTACTAGTAACGAAATTAAAATGAAACACACGTTATAATTAAGTTTTAAAGAATACTAGGACGTGTAAATTATGACCATTTGTTATTACCTGTTTTGTAGGTGCACCGTGAAGTCTGGGTTTCAATTTTTCAGCAATTTTTGTTTCTACAGGACGTAACGCCACAGTAAACTTAGAAACAGCTGTTTCCCAAGCCTGATTTCGTCCGTTACATAACCATATGTTTACATCTACAAAATAAACATTAAATATAAAATACCTACATTTAATAAAATTATTAAAATACAACATTACGCACAGAGGTTTTGTAAATATATAGAGACTGACTACTTATTTATTAAATTCATTTAAAAAAGCCTCTAATAATATTCGACAACGAAGAATTCAAGCCATGATAAAACGTATCATTGAAAATTGCAAATAATGCGTACTTTTAAAAATGAACAATTTACGCAACATTGTCATTTATGTGATTTTTTTTTTTTCCCTTACTTATTATGCTGTTACACTAATACGCCTAAGTATCTAAAACACTGATTCTCAAGTTCTCAAGCTGACCGGTCATTTTGTATAGTAAGTTTTTTTTTTACATTTATATTATATTTTTACATATATTTATATATATATTTATATTATATTTATATATATTTATATTATATTTTTACATTTACATTATTTTTTTTACATTTATATATACATGTTAACATGGGAACGCTTCGGCCTGTTAGGTGTTTACCAAATACCTTACATTTGCAACCGAAGCTATTTTTGCATGGGGTTTAGTTATAACGCCCGTGTAGTGCTGAGGCGGGCGCCCCTTAACAACGCTGCGTCCGTGTGCTACGGACACCCTGCACAATAGGTAAAGACGCCTCGGGGTGCTGCTGTCCATTGAACCGTTTTTTTTTTTTCAGAATTTCTTGTGTTTTAATTTTTTTAATACCGAACCCTAATAATTTTTCTGAAATTATTTTGTACTAACAAAAAGCAAATATACTTCTCACAAATTCAAACACCTGCCAGTAAAACTATGCATTGAAAAGGATTTTATTCACAATTTTTTTACACGGAATGGTTAATTTCGGAAAATAAAATTTACGCGGAGTCACTTCAGCTATCTACCAAAAAAAGTTCCGTCAAAATCGGTCCACCCGTTTCGGAGATTACCCGGAACAAACAGGCAGGCAGACAGAGAGACAAACATTTTAAAATAGTGTATTTTTAGTATAGCTATATACATTCATAATTTCATAAATATTTAGTAAAAAAAATTATATATTTTTATATTACAAACAGGCACTTCAATTTTATTTATTAGTATAGACTATAGATAATAAATAATTAATAGGTACCCAAATAATGTTTACTTATTCAGTATCAGTCGTTAGCATTTACATTTTAGTTTGTTTAAAAGGTTTATAAAAATAATTTTAGTCTCATATTACAGTAATCGATCTTATAACTTTCTTTTTTCTTAGTAATCTAATGTTTTAGGGACAAAGTAAATTTCTATACATCAATATAGGTATAGGCACTTAATATTAAAACAGTGCATAAAATTACTTTGAAACGGTTGTAACAACAAATTGGTCTGCATTTCCGTTTTCTCTTTTTGTGTTAGTAATTTATTTAGTTGACAGTGTACGGATCTGATATCATGAACCTGAAATTGAAAAAAAATGTTTAATTTTAATTCAATTCAAATGAAACTAATTTTAGTTATTTCGAACATAATTAGTTTTTATTCAGTATTTAAACACTTTTACCTCTTCCAATCTATTTTGAACGTTTGTACAAAAGGATGGTACGTAAGGATCTCCATTCCAAGGATGAAGCGCATAGTTCGTCCAGTAGGTCTCAGTTAGTGATTTACAGGCACTTGTCCAAGTGCGTATCACTTTCAAACTATCCGAAACTATAGCCAATATTTCAATGTCTTTAGAGTCATCATGAACATCCCAAAGGTTGAAATCAGAACAATGTTTCCGTATTATCGTACAAATTTGGTGTCCTTAAAATAATCAGTTTAATTGATGACAAATTCAAATACATAAAACGATAGTGATGATTTGGTACATGATGAATTTTTAACTAATGTAGGTAACGAATGTAGGTAAAGCTGAATTTTTATAAAATATTTCAAAACTTAACAGATATAAAGTACTTGTAAGGTAGAGTGCTAAATTAGTTTTATTTTACAACTGATATATGTAAATAATATATTAGGTTCACGAATTGTGTTATTCATTAAAAATACGTTTTGTGGAAAGTATTAGTTTTACTTTCTTACTTACTTATTACCGTAAGTATTATGTTATATTGATTAAATTTTTATCTTAAGTTGATTAAAGGAGTATCTCACGAATTTTTTTTGGGTTGTAGTCAGAAGGTTATTGTGTGTTCGTAGACTTTGGAAAGGCTTACGACAGAGTGATACGGAATTAATTGTGGGCAACGTTGTCTACATATGGGGTAAGCGGCAACTTGATACGAGCAATGAGATCTCTCTACGAGGATTCAGTGCTTGTGTCAGGGCAAACAGGGACTACACAGACTGGTTTAACATTGATAAAGGTGTTAGACAGGGATGTGTTGCGTCTCCAGGGCTGTTTAATCTATGTATAGACAATTGCTTGAAAGACTTGAAAGAGAGTGAGTATGGATTAAAAATGAATGGTCTGACTGTCAAATGTCTCCTATTTGCTGATGACCAGGTTATACTGGCACGGAATTGCAGGCGACGGTCAGTATTGTGCATATATCCCTTAAAAGGAACGGAATAAAAGTTAATGTTAGTAAAAAGAAAGTAATGGATTTTGAAAGAAACGAAAGAATGTCAGATTGCATAATTACTATTGACGGAGAAAGAGTGGAACAAGTGAAAGAGTTTGTGTATTTGGGATCAAAGGTTACAAGAGATGAAAAGTGTGACAGTGATATTGAACGAAGAGTTTTGTGAAGATGGAATAGACTGAATGGGGCCCTGCGTAACTTCACATGCAGCCAGAAAGTAACTGAAAAGGCGCGTTTGGCTGTGCATCGAGAAGTCCTGGTCCCTACACTTAGGTATGGTAGTGAATACTGGGTTTGGCAGAAGGAGCATGAAAGTAAGATTAACGCTGTGGAAGTGAGAAGTCTGAGAAATATAGCTGGATTGAAGATGATTGACAAAGTCAGGAATAGTGTGATAAGAGAACGCTGTGGTGTGGTAGAGGATGTAGTGAGGAAGATAGAGAAAGGTATGGTTAGTTGGTTCGGGCATATAGAAGGTATGGATGACAGAAGATTAACAAAACGAATTTATAAGGCGAAGGTAACTGGGCACGTCGGTAAGGGTCGACCTAGGCGAACATATTTTGACCAAATCGAGCATGTCTGAATGCGCTCATGAAAGTAAAGGAAGCGAGGTGTGTTAAGATCGTCGCAAGTGGAAGGATCTAATCTCTGCCTACCCCCACGGGAAAAGGCGTGATACTATGTATGTATGTATATAAAAATAACATGTATCGGGATTGTAAATATTTAAAAACTTAACTAGGTCCTTAGGTGACTAATGATGCGTTCGTGGGTAAACAACAACTCATTGGTATAATAAAATACCGTATATTGATACTACTTTCATTATAATTATGGAAAATAAAGCACGGTCTAAGAACAATGGCGACCACCGATAGATGAGAAAATAAATCGACGTCTCCATCATAATGCTGGCTTACCACGGCTAAGGTCTCTAGGTAACTCTGGATAGTGAAGCGATGATGGCGCAGCTGGTAGTGTGGGCGGATTCCGCGTCAATCGACGCGGATTCGATCCCATCTATACGACTCTAAAATCAGCCTAAACTTTCAGTGAAATAAAACATCGTGAGAAAACCATATCATGGTGGTAGGGCATTTTCTAAAGAATGCCCGCCTGGGTAGCTACCACCCTCAAGTTTGAAAACCTGTCGCCAAATACCAATAGGTGTGTTCTGGCACCAACACGTACCTCTAGGCTTAGTGTGTTTACTATCCTGGACCACATCGTCACTTAACATCAAGTGAGATTGTGATCAAAGCACTGAGCCTATTCCGTGTAAATAAAAGACTTCTTGCTGATCCTCGAACACGACGCTTACCAACGTGTCACTACGGTTGATTGTTTACAAGATTACAGTGGTCGCCATCCAGTCGGGCTCAGTTACGTACCTACACCCTAATGTAAACGTAAACATGTAGTGAATATTCAAAAGTTGCCGCCATATAACCATAATTGGTACATACCGATAATATCAAATATATGAATCATTCTATCTTGTGGGAACATTACTACCGTTGTACGCCAGACATCGTCCAGCAAACCACCTATATTCTCTGTGGCTTCTCTCATTTCAGCTAAGTCGTTTGACTGCATTCTCCTATTACCATCCAATAAAAAAAATGACCTCAAGGTGAACTGAATTTTTCATTCGATGTTAACATGATGCAGACACTCACGAAGTTTTATATTTGTGTGCTTTATTGTGACTTGGGAAATAAAATTGAGCTAACATTATAGACGTTATTAAATATTTGAAGTTAAAGTATTTTGACCATACGAAAAAAAAAAAACATTTTACTAGCGATTTCTATAATTTACGCCTTCCAAAAAAAAACCAAGTGAGCTATTAAAACCTTTACGAATACTAATATTGCAGGCGCTTTTAAATTACTGCAATATTTGTGAGAAATATCTTTGCTTTCTGTTAGTGCAAAAAGAAAAAAGAAAATAATCAGAGATCCGAGTAAAAAAATGAAAACTCATAAAATTGTGAATAAAATCCGGTTCAGTTTAACTGGTACGTGTTTGTTGGATTCGCAAGAAACGTTTTTGCTTTCTGTTAGTACCATAAATGATTTAGGGTCTATATAAAAATATGATCCATTCTTTTCCAATGATTATTCCAAAATATTATTACGCAGTGCGAAATAGAAAGACTGCTACGCAGGCGGAGCCACAAGAAGAGCTAATTATTACTTAAGAAATTGCCATCCGTGTAGGTATCTGACAAAGTGGTAAACAATGATATTATTCAAAATTAAAAAAAAAAAGGAGGAAAATACCTTATTTCTTCATTTATGTCTCCAAACAATTCGGAAAATATTATAGCTCCCTCTCGCTCTTTATGACTAGATTTTTCCTTTTCCATTATTTTCCAGTATTCCAGTTCATCTTCAGGAGAGATAGTATAACTGAAAACAGTATTTGCAGTTCATTTATTTAAAGTATTCTATAAGGTAATTTAATCATAACAAAACATTAAAGTCAAATAAACATTTAAAGCAGTTTTGTTTCCAAAAAGGCACATTTAATAAAATTCAACCACATTCGTGGAACTTTTTTGTCATTTAAAAAAGAGCAAGAAATTATAGTGTAGGTCAATATACGTTTTAACACTGTCTCTGTTAAATTAAAAATAATACCCAATCATTAAAAAAAATACAATATTTCGTCATACAGGAGTATTACACAAACTCCTTATATTATGCATTACACAGCGGCATAAAAAGTAAGAAGTACATGGACGTACCTAATTATTAAAGCTGAGAACAAAGAAGTATCTTTTCTACAGATCACTGAGGTTCATTGTACAACAATAAACGTAAATTAATCGGTAGTAATAAAAATGCGCAACATGGCCTATATAAATATATGACACAATCGTTATAGAAACGCAATTACCTACAGACCTTTCATTTGTTTGATTGACCAGAAGTATAAGAGAGTTTCAGTTCATTTCAAACGGATTCAAACTGGATGAGAAAAGACACAGAAAAAAAGATCCGCTTTGATAAGTCGCTTTTTGAAATAGTAGGTAATAAGGATCATATTCAGTATTTGTAGCAAATATTAATATCTAATCGATGGACATTGATTACCTAAATAATTATAGGCGAAAGATTAGTTAATAAATTATTGTGTGTTCTACCCAACAACGAGCTGATTTGTTATACTGCATTGAAATTAATATAGAAAAAACAATGTTATCGTAAGTACAGATTTCTATGTTATAGTTTAAAAACTTTAAAACGTTGGTAAAAAATAATCAATATAATATATATACATACCATTCGTACAGTTCTGTTCCTTTCCATAGGTGAAAATCTTTAGAATTGATTCCAAATCCAATAAGTTTTTATATAGCTTATTTGAACAGAGATCGTTTCCCTGAAATATATAATCACATCCTATTATTTATATCTAAAAAATAGTATTCAGCTGAATATTTCTAGCTGGTACTTTTTTACTTGTGATAGTATATTTTTCTACTCATCGAAATAGAGACATGTAGATCTCCACAGAGATCTTGACCTACCCTCGATCAAATCCGTTTCCGAGTTGACAACACGCACGTGATACCTCTGGTGTTGCAGGCATCCATAGGCTACGAACCGCTTACCATCAGGCGGATAGTATGCCTGTTTGCCACTTTAGTGGTATAAAAAAAGTTCCAGTCCTTCTGGTGGTAGCCGCAGCATACTATACTTTAAACCTGAATGCCCAACAACCGCTACGGAGGACGTGTAATATCTGAACGAAAATTTTCTCATCAGTCGTGAGTGATTGCGTGACAACGCCCGCGTAACCGCCGTTCCCTCTGTGGGCAAAGGCGGGGCACTCCCCCATACACTCTAGCATTACACGCGTCACACTTCGTACATATTTCTACAAACACGCAGGTAACATAAACATAAACATGGGTTCTGTAAGAGATCTTTTTTCTTTTTTAGGGCAAAGCTACTTATTTAATTAGGTAACGGCCAAGCCGAGTATCGTACAACTTTGGTGCCCTTATGCTAGTTAGTGCTTTTCGTCTAAGAGCCTTAAGCTTCGGTGAAGCTGTCAAAGCAATTTCAGTTAACAGCATTAATCAGTTCAGAAAAAAAAAACGATACAAAAACAGTAATTCTATTATTTATACATTATATTATGTACTTTGCTAAAATATATAGAGCAAGATCCCAAGGCCGCCCAGACGTCTGAAGTTAAATACTCGTAGATATAAATCGCATAAGAAAATACATTATTTACTTGTACATAGTATCAATATCTTACATTGGATAATAAAGGAAAATAAACTTGTTTCAACACTTGATAAAACGATTTAGCAACACTACTTGATAATGTAATAATATCAATATATTCTATGGCATCTTCTTCTGTTAGCTTACATGCATGATTTTTTATAAAATATAATGGATTTATCACTGTGGTCTTGAACCTGAAAAACAAGATTTCCATTTTTACAACTTATATGTGCATTTATATTAGTATGTATAGTTTTTGAATGATTATTTAACAGTAACATTTAAAACCAGAGAGAGGGGCCAGGTAATGTTGCACAGTATTCTTTCAACTCTGTTAACCTACTTGGAGAACACACTATGTGGCGTGTACAGAATGTCTGGAATTACGATTGGTGACTGCCTAATAAGCAACCTGTTTTGCCAATGACACTACTATTACAGTGTCCAATGAGACTGAACTCTCAAACTACTGAGCAGAGAGCAAGACCAAGTTGTTGTTTGCTGATTGAGTAGACAAAATGTAAAAGACTTATGAACTGTGTGACTTAGATGTGTGACCTGTACAGGCATTCATATACCTGGGATCTGCAACAATCGCGATTGTGACAAGGAAGTTACACAGCGCGGTCTAATGTTCAAATCAGCTGTCAAAGTCTGAAGAAAAGAGGAATAACAGAAATATAAAACGACAGACTAAACTGGTGTTCTCCATATTTCTCTATATATTGGAAACTTGAACTCTGAAAGCTCGTACAAGGACACAAATATACGCATTTGAAATGTGGTGGATTTTCTGGACAGCACAAGGCACAAAGGAGTCTATCCTAGAAGAGGTTAATATAGAAACTGCCTGTCCACTATCTGCCTCAGACAAATTCTAGGCCTCTTTAGTCTCTTAGTATAGATGGTGCCCGATAGCTTATGAAAGCAGATGCTTGTAACCAAAGCAAGACAATGAGAGGACATCCACATGCTGGATGGATGCAGTTGAGGAGGTTGCAGACATACAATTATTATACATTATATACATAATGCAGAAGATCAGTTGGTGTGGAGAGCACTACAATTGAAGACTATTATTTATGGTGGTCACAACCCTCAATAATGAGGATTCAATAAAGAAGAAGAACAAACAACTATTTAAATTTTTCTGCATTACAAAAAATATAATGTGTACTTAACTAATAGACCAAGATATGGATATTTACTCATAATGTAGCATTTTTCTTTCTTTTAGATTAACATCATGATACAAAAAACATCTTTTTTCAAACTATGTATGATTGATTAACAAAATAAATGGTTGTTAACTATAACATTTAGCCATATAGCTTCATAGACTTTTTTGTGATGCATTATCAACAACAGTTTTTTATTTTAATTTATTGTTTTCATAACTTAGGTTACATTATTATAATTTTAATTGATTTCTATTTTTTTTTAAATAAAATAAAGCCCATGTTACTCACTGATAATCTAGCTTTCTATAAGTGAGTCTTTTTAAATCAGTTAAGCAGTTTTTGAGTATATACATTAGATTATAATGAATACATACTAATACATTATTTTTCTTTATAATATTAATGTTGAATAAATAATAAACAATGGGTAAATATAATTACAGAACAGCCACGTTTTGTTTTACAAGTAGACTAATAAAGGTGATTTAAATAATTTGTGTTTATTACTTCTATTATATTCTTTTTTAAGCACTTTGAATCACTTACTTCATTATGTAGATACACTGTATTGTCTTTTATAAAAGATTGTATTAATGGCGTTTGTGAATTTTCAATGAAGTCTGACAAAGTATCCTCAGCATTGTAATTTAAACTTATTTCAGATCTATTGTAATACTGTTCTGAAATTTAATAAAAAATATTGACTATAAACTACTTTTCATATACTAAATATAGATGTAACTTACATCCCAGATGAAATCTAAAGACTACAATTTAACTATGTACAGCATACTCTAAATTAAAAGAATAATATTTGACCTTCGTATAGAATTCAGCAGATAATGTTTGGTAACATATTATTATTTATAGTAGCTTAAGCACCGCTGTAATAAGTGTGTTTAATAAAAATCTAATTAAATGTTTTAATTTTACTAACCAATAGTAGATAAAACTAATTTTCTCACTGACATTATTGTATCTCTGTGATATCATGTTACTTAAAGAGATAAAATATGCTATACTATATTTTGCTTTTACATTAGGTTTTGTTATTATAAGATATCGATTAATCGTTCCTATTACTTTACCAATAAATTCTTATGAGGCATTCAGAAACAAACTATGACGGGCTAGCAAATTTTACAATTACAAGTGTTAGATACTCGTTTTGTTGTGATTGTCAAATCTGTACTGAAAACGTTGCCATGGAAACCAAAGACTTGATTTTTTAGTTCCATAATTCCTTTTTAAGTAAAAGGCAAAGGTACTAGTTTACCGTGCAGCCAAGTCAGACGTTAGGAACACCATCAATAAATGAATGGCGGTAACAAAATGATGGCCTTCTGTTACGACCACAAAGGGAATGATTGGGAGATAGCAGAATTCACGCACCGTGTCATTATTTTCACTCCACTACACTTGTGTATCATAATTACACTATATCACGTAAAATGCCACCTAAATTACATAATTTGTAGTCAAATACTGCAAAATAATGAATTAAAACAAGAACGACAACATGACAGACCAAAATCGCGCCAAGCACCCTAAAACCAAAGACTTTTTTGTTACAGTTTCTTCGTTTCTAAAGAATAAGCAAAGGTACCAAGACCATGTAGCGAAGTCGTCTGTGGAAATGAGAAGTCTGAGAAGTATAGCTGGAGTGAAGATGATTGACAAAGTCAGGAATAATATGATAAGGGAACGCTGTGGTGTGGTAGAGGATGTGGTGACCAAAATAGAGAAAGGTATGCTTAATTGGTTTGGGCATGTAGAGAGAGGAGATTAACGAAACGAGACGATTTATAAGGCGAGGGTGAACGGGCAAGTCGGTAAGGGTCGACCTAGGCGAACGTATCTATAACAAATCTATCACGTGTTAAATAAAGGCCAGGTAAAAAGTACTCATAATTGATGAGCATGTATGAAAGCGCCCATGAAAGTAGAGGAAGCGAAAGAGAATGATATGTGTGTATGTATCTTTTTATAATCTCTTCTATATTTTATTACAATAGGTTTTAACATGGCCAGTAATTTCCAACCATCAATGATGGCCAGTAAGAAAAAGGGAAATATTTTGATTATCTATGACAGGTAGCGATTCATTCACTTGGTGAAACCCAAGACATGCTTTAATCCCAAACGGGGGAGGATCTTGCAGCCGTCACCAGCGTGATACAGTAACACTGCATGCACTCTAGCATTACACGTGTCACACTGCATACACACTCCTGCACATCACACGCAGGCACACAGGTTCTGTAAGGGACCTTCTATTTTCTTTAAAAACCGTACAGTTTAGCTAAGCAAATTCGGCTGAGTTTGTAATTTAGATAGCAGCTCAAACCGAGGTTCGTACCACTTTGGTGCCCTGCCTGAATGAAATATATAATTGCAATGAAAAAATAACATGAAAAGTTCGATAATCATTTGAAGAATTATGTATAGCATAATATATACTTGTCTATTTGATTTCTATATATCAACATTTTTTGAAAAACCTATCTTAAGGAACTCGATACATATTTCAGTTGATTCAAAAATCGTTTTTTTTTAATAAATCGCCTTCCCTAGGTCGTTATAGAATCAGTGACGTCATAAGCTGAAGTAGTCTGATGGTTACCGTTTTTGCTCGGGAATCTATAATTTAAACATCAAATGACTTTTTAGGGCACTTAAAGTTATCAGAAGTAAAAATCTAGTAGCTTATTATTTTCAACGGTTCAAAAAAAAGACACAATAAAAAATGATAAAATACACTATTCTGAGATCTTCCAGCTACTCTCTTGAAAAAGCTGTACCAAAGGCCGACTTTTTTTTACTATGTTTATGAAAAGTGTTCTTTACTTTGTACAACAGACTTGATTAGTCTAGTCAATATTATTCTGTGAGTCTAATACAGGTCTAGTACATTTGTCTTAAAGAAAAATGGAACAAAAAAATGACATAATTCATTTGTCAATTGTCAAAACGAGTCTTTTTTGTTTAGGAATGGGCAAATGTACAAACTAATCGATTTATTCATACAATATCGATATATACATTACATGATAACAACGACATGATAACAAGTAAAAAGTATAGATTTTTTTATCTCAAGACGCGATTACCTGAAAAATAGTCGAAATATTTGAACGTGAAAAAATCAACATACACTAGACCACAAAGAAAAAGGGTCGGTTAGAAAATCTTCAATATCTTCAAAAGTACCTGATCTAGCTTTATGAAATAAAGACTTAATAAAAGAATATTCTATGCTTAAATAAAAAAAAAAAGTATTTTCGTAAATGTAGATTGGTTACAGATGTGCCGGTATCTCGAATTTTAGTACTTTGAGTTGTCTCCGCGAGCTCGCAAAACTGCTGTTATGCTATTTGGCAAACTTTCTACTGGGTTCTTAAGGCAATGCTGCGAAATATTCTCTCATTCCTCGATTAGAGCTTCTTTCATTTCACGTACGTACTGGCGGCAGATTCCGCTGGACGTACACGTTTTCCCAGTTAATCCCATGCATGGTCAATGGGTTCTAAAACGCCGCTGCGTGCTGGCCATTACATGTGTGTAACACTGACTTCTTGAAAATAGGCAAACCTTATCGGAGTTGTATGCGGGCGGCCATTGTTTTGCATAAGAACGACATTCTCACCCATTTCCACTGAAAATGGTAGTCATTAAGAATTCCAGTGACATATCTGCAGTTTAAGTTCCATTTTCTATCACCGCTAGCTCAGTACGGCTTTCGGAAGAAATCCCAGCCCACACGTGAACAGAATATCCGCCATATGGTACGTTTTCTTCTATAAAGGCTTAGTTATAGCACTCTCCCGGTCTTCTGTACACTCCCGTTGTGTTTGTACAAATAGAATCGAGACTCATCTAAAAACATAACTCTTGACCAGTCATTGGCAAGTCCAATTCTCGTGTTCTCTACCATAACTCAACCTTGAGTTTCTGTGGTGTCTTTCTAGTTTTGGGCCATTTGCAGGTTTTAATGGTTTTAAATTTGCTTAAGCCAGACGCCGTCTTACTGTATCCGTACTCAGATTGTTTCCAGCTCGTAAATGCTGATTCTTTAGTTTAATGGCCCTGAAGAAACCGATTTCACAAAATTATTGACATCATATAGCGATCCTCCAGTACTGTCGTGCACCTTGTTTGACCTGTTTCTAGTCTTCGAAGATTGGATCCAGTTTCTTGGAAACGCTGGAGTACTCACTGGACTCTAGAAAGAGTTACACCATCAGTTATAGCTGTATTTCACTGACTGTGCTCATCTTCAAGCATTGTCAGGATCCAGGTATATTCTTCAGGGGTTAACGACATGATGATTTTAGAATAATAAAATTTATAAAGCATAAACAACATACATATTTATTACATTATAAAAGTTATTTCTATATTTTAGAATTACAGACACATTTTAAAAGAATAATGCATCATATCGAAAAGCCCTGATATATCTTAGTAATCTTAATTAGTTCTCAATCCTTATTAAATTTAAAAGGAAATCAACAGGTGTCTACATATTACCAATAATAGCACTCTCTCTTTTCTAGATTAAAAAAAATTGAATTCGAGATTCGGAAATCATTATTGACTATCGATAGTTCGAAATAAAAAATGTCGCTGATATTTATCAATTGTATTAATAAAATATATCGATTTATCGATATATCGGTAGTTGGTGCTCTTCCCTAATTTTGTTGGCAATAGAATTCAGATACTGCCTATAACAAATATTTGAAAATGAGTTATTTACATAATTTTACTCTAAAATTGAGTAAAATTATACCTCTAAGATTTTTAAATAATGTAAGTTCTTTAAGTTAATTGCATTAGGAAAATTTTATTGTGTTTTGCTGCAGTAGTCTGAAATTTTATGTCATGTTTAAAATAAATTCAAATTTATTATTTTATTTCTTATGTTATATTACGAGATTAGAAGTATCTTTTGATTATCCGCTTCATGCCGTTTAAATAAGTACAATAGCTGTTCGAATCACATAATTTAGGTTCTTTAAAGTTTATGATCATATATAAACGAGTTATATATGATGGCACAGTTGGTAGTGCGTGCGGATTACACGTGAATGGACGTGGGTTCGAGCCCACCTATCCGACTCTAAAATCAGCTTGATCTTTCGGTGATGGAAAAGATCATGAAGAAACCATAACATGGTGGTAGGGCATTTTCAAATAATGCCCACCTGGGTAGCTACCACCTTCAAGTTTGAAAACCGGTATACCAATAGGTGTTTTCTGGCAACATCACTTAAGAACCATTAACACTTACCAGCTTAGTTCAATTACAATTCTGGGCCACATTGTCACTGAATATCAGGTGAGATTTTGGTCAAAGCAGTGAGTGAGCACAAACACTGCAAAAAAAATGAAGAAGAAGTGAATCACTAACAAAAAGTAATCTTTTTTTTGTAGTGAATGACAAAGAAGAATTACTTATTTATTATATTGCATAATAAATGATAAAATATGTATTAATGAATTTTACAGAATATTAATGCAATAATGAGATTACAAAGCTATAGTGATTCTTCAAAACATATGGATACAACTTATCATGAAATACCTTTATATGATGTAGAGAAACAGCAACCACTTGATTTACGCAAAGCAAGGTAAGGTTATTTTATACAAATACCTATGCCTGTAAGCTTGGTTAAAATATTATATAAATAAATAAAGCAAATAAAAAATTAAACCCAAGAAGCAAACTTTCACTATCAGTAAAGTTTGCTATGCTTGCCTGTTTTAATTCTTCTTAATACTTTATAAGGAGCTAGTAATATGGAAGGCGGACATGTAATGACTGGGAATTGATTCCCTAGCTTTATAAAATTGCTAAGATAGAAAGGCTTGCAATATTATAACATACTTTACTAATGTCTGATGCCTTGTGTAGCAAGTATTAGTCTACTCTGAAAGTCTAGAGGGGAATTTAAATTTCATAATTGACTCGAGTCAAATAAAATCAAATTGCCAAAGTGAAAGCATACCTATAGTTTGACAAACAAATAAAATAGTTTAAAATTGTACATACACAATCATATTTTATTATAGTTTTAGCAAAATTCAATTGTAGAAACTCACATTTAAATTTTTGTCTTATTTATTTTTATTCAAGTTTGGTATATTTACAATTACCAATAGTTAAAAATCTATTCACAATCACCATCATCATGTTAACCTAGATGTACCATAGTTAAAGGTTCTAGGTAAGATATACACTTGCTTATCATGGAAAATGATACCATACCTCCCACTATGACTGGCTTTTCACACTTGCTTTCATTGGATTGCTTGGACTCATTTGCTTTACCACCCTGTTAATTTCTGGATCTACCTACACTTCATCTCCACATAAATAATACTAGAATAGAAATACATATGTGTAAATTATGTGGCCCTTGAATACAAATCAATAAAATGTTAATTGTCAAACTGATTTTTCGTATGTAGAAACCAAACTTTCTTATTACCATCTTTAATTTAAATTGTACTAATTGCAGCATTATATTGAAATAACCCATTTACATGATTCTATTCTTGAATTTTCAAAATTCACAATTTAGTCTATAACTTGTAAAATGTAATAAATATGTAATTTACCAGATATGACAAGTTTCCCAACATTATATTTGTATGTAAATATGTATATAGTAATTATTTTTTATAGACTTATGTTATGTAAAGACCATGATGAAATTTATTTTGACCAAATAATAAATCTCATTTATTGTGATTATTTTTACAAAACATTAAGGGAACCAGCAGTTGCTGTTTTTCGCTTGGATGGATTATAAATAAACAGCTAGTTGTAATCTTCCTACATTATGAACATAACATAAGTTCACGCCTGTTATCCCCGAAGGGTTAGGCAGAGTTGAAGTAGCGAACTACACCACCTACATTTCGCTGAGCTTATTTTCATTCCAGATGTGACAGGAGGCTAGCCTGTTTCCATATTGGCTACAAATTCAAATTCAATACAGACACATCCCTACATTCACAAATTCCAACATTATACCCATTGATATTACTTCTAACACGCCATCATACTTAATCAACAATTAAATTATTTAGTTTGTCTTGTATGATTTAGGTGCTAGTAAAATAGGCTATAGTAAACTGAGGCTTACAATTTCTTTGTAATTGTCAATAATTTGTAAAAAAAATTTAGTAATGTATTAAGAATAAGAAACAGAAAATATATCTTTATACAACTTCTAAATTTATGTCACAAAACAATTGAAACAATTTGCATACTAGGCATGCCTGTATCTAATTTAGATTTTACTTTTAAATACCTACTTCTTAATATTATTGGTAACCTTGTAATAAAGTAAATGAGTAAGTAATTAATATGAAATGTACCTACATTATATAAAACTCATAATAGTAATAATAAAATAATTTTATCAGTTGTTTGTGTGATGTTGTAACAAGATAAACATTGCCAATGTGTTAGTTGTTTTCAAGTGAAATGTAGTCTATTCCCTAGCTATTATAAATATGAGTTAATTTGCTTTTCAACTATAATTCTACATTTGTTTCCACATTGATTTAATAAAATAAAATAAAGTCTTACTTACTGATAACTTTTAAATACCTTTTGCTGAGGTAACCAATTTTCATTTATAAACGTATCTTCTACAACGAAAAAAAAAATGTTGTATAAACCCACATACGAATTTTATCATTTAAGGTACCAATGAAAATAATACATGCTTGGTTAATACTCTGTAGTTAACTACAAAATTCACGATTTAATTATGAAGCAAAGCAGCCACTAAAGCGCACATATTTCATAATGTTCACCATCGACCAACAATAAAAGAAGTTTAAAAAAAGTCATATATACTTATTACTGTGTCAATTCGAATTAAATGAGTAAGAGATCATACATGCCTAAAGCTTACTTTAACGCTAATAACAAATTCTATCCAATACATTCTATTATCGATTAAGGTATATTAAACGAGAGCTCGTTGGTGCTTAAATGGTCATCAACAATTTAGAAACATTCCAATGATCTAGTAATTTTTTTTTAATACTAGCAATTTTACAGACGAAATGCAAGCTAAAAACGAAGTCGGAACTTTTGACTCTTACAAACTAAGGTTTCTGATAATACTTCATTTAGTATCTAATTATACATTTACAACACATATTACTATAATATAACCACAATATGTAGGTACTCTTTGTACGTAACTTCACAATATGGCATTTGTGAATTCAAGATCCAATAAATCAGTAGTTCTTAATTTCTCCATAGATTGCAATACTTCTAGAAACAGTAGTAAATGTGAATGGAATATATGAAAGAAAAGTTGAAAATTACAACAAACTTCTAAATTTCTGGGATATGTAGAAAATAAGGCCACTCATTTTTGTTTTAAATATCCTAAAAATATTTTTAATTTTTCATATCAGTAAAGCATATTTAAGCATCTTTCATTAAAGAGAAGGAGTTGTTTATAGAATTTTAAAATAAAATTTAAATATAATTGTATTTTAAAATAATGTTTAACAAAAATTAGCCATGTATTAAGATTAATTTATATTCATATATTTTTAAACATGATCGTTGTTAATAGGATCTTGTTTACCTCGTAATAGCAATAATTTATTTTTTGTATTTCAGACTTCATTACCAATCACGAAAACGCGGTATGCTCGAAAATGACCTTCTCCTTAGTACTTTCGCAAAAAAATATTTAGACAGTTTCTCAGAAAAGCAAACTATGATGTATGATAGACTTATTAATTCTCCAAGTAATGATTGGGATATATTTCATTGGATCGTTGGAAAACAAGAAACACCAAAGGAGTTTGACAATGAAGTTATGGATCTGCTCAAGAAACATGCTAAGAATGAAGACAGAACAGCTTTACGCCTACCTGACCTGCATTAAATTTATTTTTGAAATATGAGTATTGCATAAAATGAATATTTATTTTACTTTTGTGTTTATTATTTAACAATATTAAATATGTTTGCTTAATTTAAATAGAATGTTTATTAAAACAATTACGTTAAAAATATTTTGTTTTCTTTCTTGTTTGATTATACTTTAGTAAATTAATGTGTAGCTGGTGGTAATTCTGGTGTCACAACACGAAAAAGTTTTTTGTTAAATCCAAATGTACTTATTATTATGCAGAATAATTCTTGATGTAGGTACATTAGTGTCGCCTGTAAATAAATATTTATTCACGGCGAGTATTAGCATATTCATTTAAATGTGTATGGATGTTCGGTGACCTAATGAGACATTTCACTCGACCTCACTACAGTACAGTAAGGAGCTACGCAGTCAAGTTTTATAATTTAGACCGATGCGCACATCGAACCACCAAATAATTCTTCGTGCGTAATCTTTTATTTTGATTAAGTTTCATGCCGTTATCGACCAATATTTTATAATTTGTGTTGATTATGAATGAGTACGTCAGAGGTCAGCACACAATCTTATCATTCGTTACTGTTTAAATGTTTGTGCTTTAGATCCAATGAAGTCAGTTAACTTCAAGCCGGTTATCAATATAGTATTATACACAGTGGCACAAAATATTAAACGGAATTAAATTAATTAAAATCAATTCTAATAAGTGTACATTGTGTCACAGTTCAGTGTTTCAAAGTGATTTTTTTATCAACATTTGTGTAATGAAAATGGCTATTCGTCGCAATACGGTAAGATTATTCACGCTTTTCTAGTGCTACTTTAAATATTCCAACCTTATATTTTGCGGTATACAACATCTAAACCGGGTTTTTAATACGTTATTTTATTATAATAAATAGTAATTTGAAATAAACGAAATTTATTGAAAAATTTAATTGTTCTTGTTATTTAAAAAAAAAACATATGTTAGTTTCGTACGGTTAACGTGGACTTATTTTTCTTTTATGGAAACTTGGTTCAATAATTACACTATTCAATTTTTAAAACACTAATATTAAATCAAATTATTTAAGCATATTGTCTTTTTATTTCATTTCGGGATGGTGATGCAATGGTGCCTACCGAAGTCGCGACCACCTTGCACTTGGTAAAAAATCACCATAGTGACACTTTTCAGCACGTCGCATTCTACTCTAGATCCAGCAATTAACGAGATGGGTAGGAAATTGAGCTCGACTGGATCCGAACTACCGTACACCAGTGATAGCATCTCGTTTTGGCACAACAATTTTATATATCCACGTTAATGGTATATAGCAAGTATATATTCAGACCTAGAGGCTTTAATCGCTGTAGATTTAAGCCAGCATGATGATGGCGACAATCGCTAGATTCTTATCTTTCGACGGTCGCCATCATTTTTGCACTGTACTTTATTTAACATCAGATGAAATGTAGTATCACTATAAAAACACTGTGAGGTGCAGTTATTAAATAAAAATAGTCATTTACAAATATGTACCTATGTAAATTATATTCATGATCACAAAAGCACACCTTCGCTTATAGCGTAATTGACTGCTATTGTTATTTTAATTGTAACTATTTTCCTTTTCAAAGGACAATAAATGAACCTTTATATTTACATATATATGTATGTGTGTGTGTGTGTGAGTGTAATCAAAATATAATTTCAGGGTTTAGTTAAATGGATATTTGAAAACCAGCATAAGTTACAAACGGTGCGATGGTGCAGCTCGTCATTGCGTTATAAGGAACTGGAAGAAAACGCGGCGCAAACTCAAACAGAACACGTGTTAGCCCCCACGAGCGCGCCCGCAGTCAAGCCACGCCCACACATTACGTCTGAAGTATCGTTCAAGGTAAGCAAACCCGAATGATTGTATTAACACTTGAAAAAACAATAAATGCCAAAGACGGCAATCTGCACCTTATCTTTATTACGACGTAATTTAATTGGCAAATTTATCGTTGTTTAAGTAGATTGATCTCCGTGATTTATAACTAATCTTGATTTGCATCAAAAGCCGCGTGCAACGTGTCGATTAGCTTTACAGAAATAAACATATTGAGAGAGATAATAGTACACGACTGTGATAGTATGTCATCATTTTGGCTCATGTCATATTTTTTATATTTACTGATAATCGTAAATGTTTTCGTATTATGACATAAAACTATCGCTAGTTTTAAATTTAGAATAGATTTTTTTTTACAAATTATTCTAGTCGATCGAAATTTTTTATTAACCCCTTGAGCACTAACCTGGCGTTTACGCCAGCTTTCCTTTATTTTACTATTATCTCATTTTTAAGGGTAATCAACATATTAAAATAATATGTAAATTTAATTTCAATTCTTATGTTAGAAGCTTATATTTATTTGCTTTATTATAAATATAATATGTATTGGACCTTTATCATGTTTACGTCTGTGCACAGTTTCATGCCCGTTTACTTCTAAATTACTGCTATATTAATAATATTATACGTCATAGGCCAATCGCATGATTTATATGTTGATCAACACGCCTGTGTACACGTGACTCTCTCATATTTATTTGAACGTTTATATCTGAGTTAATAACAACTTTTGCAGTACGATGACCTGCAAGTAAGGCTCGCTGCTCCTTACCAACTACAACCGAAGCCTGAGGCGAAAGACCTTGGTTTCGGTAAATACTTTACTGATCATATGCTTAAAATCTATTTTCACAAACAACTTGGTGGCTGGCAAAAGCCCGAAATAATGCCATTTGAAAATTTAAGCATACACCCTGCCGCGAAAGCTCTTCATTATGCTATACAGGTAAGCAAACAGAATGTTGATTGCTATTGGTATGTTGTCCATAATCTTTTTTTTTCTTTTAAATATAGTCAGACGTCAATCTTTCGGCTATCAAAAGACAGGTTATAATAATACGATTATAATATGACAGGGTTCATTTTTTACAATAATAGGTTACATTTTTATCAGAGTCTAGACGATTATTATTCT
Organism: Samia ricini; assembly: GCA_014132275.2. Classification (NCBI taxonomy): domain Eukaryota; kingdom Metazoa; phylum Arthropoda; class Insecta; order Lepidoptera; family Saturniidae; genus Samia; species Samia ricini. The sequence continues at coordinate 22,017,045 of AP028159.1, read as the reverse complement.
CATGTTTTGTAATTATTCAGAGTTGTAGTGGTCAAATACTTAGATCAACGTAATATCCATCTAATGCCCACAAGTCAAAAGTTCTCATCTAACAAGGCATTCTCGGAATTTGCGATATTTATTCATTTGAAAAGAGTTCTTAGTTGGTAGCAAAAATATATAATTTCTAGGCCTCAAAAATCGTCGATAAGAGTTGATAATAAAACCTGTGGTTTTCCTTGGGCCTTTACCCAGCAATGTATTACTGTCGCTTGTGATCATGGTTTACTTAAAATCAGGGACATTTAAATTCAATTTCTAAAGGAAATTATTAGAATTAGTCTAAACATGAAAAATTGAATTTCTTCAAGTGTGACAAAAGTAGACTATTCATCAATAGAAGTTATGCTTAATGAATTATCGTTGATACTAAATTAAAAAGAAATGTAAATATAGGAAATAGACCATGATGGTAGTATTCGTTTACAGCTTTTCGAGGGACTCAAAGCGTACAGAGGTGTAGATGACAAGATTCGATTGTTTAGACCAGACTTGAATATGGAAAGAATGAATGAACTTGGCGGCACAGAGATCAGGGTTGCCAATGTTTGACAGCGAGGAATTGATTAAATGCATACGGAGGCTCGTACAAATCGACCAAGAGTGGGTGCCTCATTCTGAAACATCTACTCTTTACATTCGGCCAACGTTAATAGGTGTTGAGGTGAGTGTTTACACTTGTAACTATACGTATTGTATTGAAAACAATGATGTTTTCTTGTACATCTATTTACACAGTTTTATATTATATGAAATGTAAATTCTTGAATTTAAGAAACAGAATAATGATGTCTGTTGTAAATAATATTTGTCTACTTTTAAAACTGGCGTAACTGGTTAGTATGTTTTAGCTAATTTGAAGTATTGAATTCTTTAACAATGCGTTTTCATGGATGACACCTTCTCTCTTTAGAGACTTAAAAGTTCGATGAAGATTCTAAGGCTCTCCCGACCGGGATTACAATAACAGCATTATTCAGAAAAAAAAAACATCTTTACCGCTAACCCTAGTAGTTCGAAGTACGTAGTCAATTTACGTATGCGCTATAAACTTAAGGAAGAGAATTCTTTTTCTCAGAATAAAATGCTCCGTAGATTCCGTATTAGTAATTAGCACGTGTTGCAGTATGTGCACGCAACAATCCATCATTCTATCGGAATTTTTAAAGTATAGGTTGATTAATCTTTCCATCATAATATTAGTGCAAATCATATTTCCGATAAATTGCCATTCCAAATGTGAGTTTGATTTAAATAAAACGGCTAATAGTTGTAACATCTGATCAAAGTTTGCATGTATGCATATTTTAGAAATAGTAACCTCTTAACAGTCAGGAAATAATTATTTATCTGTTTTATTTAAAGGTACCTACCTACCTTGAAAGATATAAGTAAACATAATGAATTTTATACAACAAGGAAACAAATATAAATAACTTAGTCTGATCATTACTATTATCTAAAGTTCTACTTTTAACCGCTTAAAATTCCTATCAAGAGCGATAAAAGTTAACGATTAATAACAATATATTATTTAATTATATACTTGAATAAATTTATCTATAAATTCCAAGATAAAACTTACCCGATTATAGCTGTGTTTGGCATTGGCAGCTCTCATAGAACTTACCTCCTCAATACCTTATATAAGTTAAATTATATAACAAGGTAAAATAAGGTATCCTCTTCCTACGATAGCTGACTTATGTAAATGACTATAAACGTTCTGTGAAGCTGTCAAGTTTAGACAACAGCATTTAGATTTAAAATGGTTATAATTGGCGCAATTGCCTTTACTTTGAAATAATCTCTATTCGAACAAAATTGAAAAAAACCGTTCAATAATAGACCTGAAACTATTACAGTTTCAAAATTTACAAAATAGCTTATTAATTTCCATACAAACATACATCAAGTGAGCAAGGCCGAGACGATTTTATTTTTTCATTTGATTATATTAATTAATTACAAACTTGGTCGCCGTTTTTTTTTTTGTCATACGCTCATATAACTTAATTACATTACAGTACAGTCCATGTATTATAATTTTCCTAGAATACAAGTAAAGATTAATTTTACATTTTAGCAAACCATTACGATCATACAAAACGGTGAAAAGAATACAATATATATTTTGCTAGAATACTCCCACGGTTGTTTTTTTTTAATATCTATAACATATCTATATTAATATAGTCAGTTTTTTAAAACGAAATAGTTTATTGAAAATGATTAATAACCAACATATTTTTAGTTTTCTCATAGCGCCTAAGGTAATACTTGTATAAGAATAAGAATTTTGAAGTAAATTAATTACTGAACTAAATAAATTATGTAAAACATATGAATTTGGATTATGTAACTCCAGTTTGACGAATACAAAGTCTTCATTGCCGGAGTTTTACTTAAGTTTTTGTTATTTTACGCACCTTCCAGTATGGAAAAGCGCACTCAGAAAAGTTATAAATTTGCATTATAACATCGCGTCACAATTTGCTGCGTAAACGTAACATAAACGCTACGGGAATAGATGTTATATAAAACTAGTTTAAATTTTAATGAATCTCTCGCATAAAACTAATTAGAATAGTAATATTTTGGCCTACGTTTTTCATGTTGCGAATATTATATTTCAATTCCATATGTTAGGTAAGATTATAAGATCTCAGTAGGAATCAAGAAAATGAAAATGTTATTAAGAGATAATGATTAAAAGTATGTTTCTTTAGTTTGACTATATAAGTAAATAAAGAAAGAGTAATAACGAAATACCATTCGATTATGTGGCGTAGTAGAAACGAGCGCTGACAAATACCCAGATAGGCGAATCAAAAAGAAAATTTGTAACTTTTCGGGAAAGTTAAAATCAGTGCAATAATAAAATTAAAAAGAAATAAAGAAAGAATGTAGTGGTACTTTATCTGTTCTGCTTATATCAATAGAATCCTGTCCTGTGCATTCGTAACTAAATATTTATCATAATCTATAAATAGTATGCACTTGCCCTGAAAAAGTAGTATATTTTTCCACCTTTATATATTTTACAAACACGTGTTTATTTCATAAAGCAAGAAAAACAATTTACTCGTAAACTGAACAATTTTACCTCCTATTTACTTGTTATGTTATCGTTATGATAAAACCTTTATCGGACTATTTCTATTCTGATTTCTCTAATCAACCATTATAATGGTTGTAATGGTTAAAGTATTTTAATGTTTTTTGGAGGTTATGTGAATCGAATACGCGTCGGCTTAGCATTGAAGTTCGTATAATTACATAATATTAATCAACGAAAGTATAATTGATACAATCTAAAAGAATAATTTGCTTTGTCATATAAATGTTTTAATTCTACATTTCATATAAAAATACTGTTTTTTGGTTGTATAAAAATTCTGATAAAAGTTTTCTTATGAAAACCTGTAAAAGTGTTTCTTATTAAACCATTAAGCTCAATTAATTTATATCACGGCTCTTAATTTACATTTGACAAAATATGATCTAGTGGAATCAGTATTTTATTCTAATCTAATTATGGTTTTGCCACACAGCGAGCGGGTCGGGACGCCAACGCGACCTCTTCTATAGTAAAAGCGTGTCGGTGTCCCTACCCGCCCGCTGTGGGGTAAAACCATAAACTATTTACTAGCAGGAGAGACGATGACTACTGCGTCCAAAAGGCTGTTAACATCTTAAGCCTTTGGTACAAGAAGTGGCACATAGCGATTAACCCGGGAAAGAGCACCGCGATTATGTTCTCCGTAGAGAAATCTGACCCTCCTCGTCCAGTTAGTTTACCTAGGAGTAGAGATCCCGTGGGCAACCGAGGTCAAGTACTTCGGTGTCACACTAGACGCCCACATGACTTTCAAACCTCACGTTTTGAGAGTCAGAAACCGCGCCAACATGGTTATGGAACGTCTTTTCCCTCTCTATAACGCTTGGAGTAAGATGGCCGTCCGCCATAAACTTACTTTATATAAAACGGTAGTTAGGCCCATTATCACCTATTGCGCCCCTGGCTTCGCTTACACAGATCTAGCTTCCTTCCAAGTGGTTCAGAACCGCTTCACTTGGAGAGCCGTAGGTGCCCGGTGGTACGAGAGGAATGTGGACGTCCACAGAGACCTCAACCTAACATCCATCCATTCCGTTATCAAGTCCCAGTGTCGCGCATTTATCGACCGCGCAGAGACACACCCGAATCCGCTCATAGCGAAATCCGTCGCGTATTCCCCCGACCCGTTAGCTCCGAAACCGTTTCGGAGACAGCGTAACGCTCTGACTGATCCCGATGACGTGATAAAATCACGTGCGAAAATAGGATCTTTACTTTTCAATCGATTCAGTATGCGTGCCAGCGCCCACGCCCGTGTAACCGTCGTTCCCGCCGTCGGCTAACTTTGCTTCCGCACACTCTCCGGGTACCCCTCAGGCGGTGACCCAAGACGTGTCTCGTTCCCCAACTGGGGAGGCTCTTTCCGTCGCCGCCAGAGCGATACAGTGACACTGTCCATGCATTGAGCATTTACACGCACAACACTGCAAACACACACGCAGGTACATAGGTCCTGTGAGAAGCCTTTTTTTATGTTAATAAAAAATGTAGGGAATAGCTAGGTTCAAACTCGCGAGAGAGTTTCTCAGGTGACGGCCAAGCCGAGGTTCGTACCACTTTGGTAGTCCCTTGTGCTAGTTACCTTTTGCGGCTGAGTGCCTTCAGCACTCGGCCCCAAAGTCACGGTGAAGCTGTAAAGGCCCTTCCGGTCAACAGCGTTAGCTAGATTACATCGACTCATAGAAATAATTTTATCTTCCAAAGTGTTTTTATACTAATGTAAAGATGCCATAATTACTATTCAAGATGGCTGACGATGTATTTGGTTATTCGATAATTACATTTTAAGTCAGTTTAGCCTTGTTAGAATTAAGCAAAATAGATATAAATTTACATGGTCTAAAAAAACAGATTATAATTGTATAATTTATTAAACATTACATAAGCACTGAAAAGAAATCCAGACTGTTGTGCGTGACAGAATAGTTGACGTCAGAATCTTAATAAATAATTAATTGTTACGAGTAATTAATTTATGAATATTAAACTAGTAATTTATTATATATTTTATAAATGACGTTCACTTTGTCTTGATATCGGTCTTGTACGAGAACTTTGAAAAACGCATCGTAAAGGTTATGCAAATGTCATAAATAGAACAAAATATTAATTTTAAAATCAGTAATTAATTGTACTCTGATAGTATATAAATAGTCTGAAGTGTGGCAATTGACAGATATTGACTTTTAGAGAAAATAACATAGAAAGTTTTATTAATAGGACTATACAGCGTGGCCCACCCTCAAGCGACCGCCAAAAAAATTATGCAAATCTGTATGAAGTTATCGGGGAAATTACTTTAAAATAGGGACTATATCTGCTATAGTTTCTATTATCGATGTTTACTTTCTTTATAAAAAATGTCTCCCTTTTTATGTTGACAATAACATAACGTATTGGTGATTATAATGTAAAATGCAAATTTTTTTGGTTATTCTTATTTTTTTAGTGATGATGTAAATGATTTTTTAATTGTCTTGATTATGTTAATTATGGAGTGTAGCTACTAAATTAAGTAAAAAAAACAACTAAATTGGTCGTATTTGCTAGAGATATTGTCGGAATAAATTAAAGCGGAGAAATTATCGATAAAAAACTATAGCAGATAGAACTCTTAAAGATTTTTCCTCAATAATTTTACATATATTTCCATAATTTTTCGGGTGTCACTTGAAGTTGGGCCATATTGTACACTATGTGTATTTCAGTTATAACGATAATCAAGGGGGCACTACAATTCCGTTGTTATAAAATAAAACAATATTTATTGACAGACAATACAGCAGCGCAATTATATTATCGCCTAATGTCTACTAAATGAACGTACTAGTGACTTATCTTTGAAACTAGTCCTTATACCTGAAATCAGCGTCACATTCGAATTCATTGTAGCCAAATTATTTTCTTCTATTAAGTATACTATAAATTAAAGGCTTTAAGTTCAATTCAATTGCTATAACCAAAAAGGCATTACAACTGAGGTCCTTGTAGATGAAATTCACTGTAGGTATGTATTTTCAATGTATTTTTAATACGAAAGAAATAATTAAATTACCTCAGATCTGCACGACTTTTTGAAGAAAATCGTAAATTTAAAGATTATTGTAACTTTTTAAGGTCCACTATTTTAATAAAAATGCACCCGTTTCTTGATACATTATAGTAAATTAATCTTGAAAGTGATTTAAGGATTCTGATCGAAAATTGAAAACTTTATTATTTTTACCGTTTTTACATTTCTTATCAATGAATCATGAGTTTTTGTTCAAAATTATGTTATAACTACGTAATATTAATATTTAAAAGCTACAAAATGGATTTATTACCAAAGTTTGTCTCATTTTAATGGAAGATATTAATCAAAGTCATAGTTCCTTTCTCAGAAGTTATCTCAATATATTCTAGTCCGTGTCTATATAACATACATAAAGTCCGCAGATTCCACGTTATTAAGGAGATTGTAGAATTCTTGACGTCAGGTGAAACTAGTTTGAGTAGTAATTAATTTAAATCAGTTCTTATAACTTGAGATAAAGTTTTTCACATACAATGCTAGAGCGATTCAATGTCATCTAGTGTAATTACCTTTTTTCCTTGTCTCATCTTAGAGATATTATGTGTTTAGCAATTAGTATTAAGCAATATTGTTTGGTTCGTCAGATAATTTCGAGTTTCAATTGACGTAAATAAAGTGTTTCTTTTCTTTATTTATGTCTACTTTGTGATTTATTATCAATTTTAACAACAATAATATGAAAAAAAAGACGTTTTAGGTACATAAATCACTTTTGCGAAATAAAGATTTTCCAATAAAAAATTGTAAAAATGATTTTAATTTTTTTTATTGAAAAATGTTTTTTATACATTCATCATAGAAAATGTTATTAATTATCACACTTGAAACAATGTCACATGATTTTTTTTACGTTAGACGTTAGACACATGAATACATAACAGCGTCCAAATTTTACTGTTATTATCTAACCGGTGCCTACAACTTCATCCGAGTGAACATATTTTTCATTTGTATCTAAACAGATCTTTAAAAACTTAAAGATGGTTGCCTCTTACCACTGCTTCACCTTAATATGAAAACAAAATGATAGGTAGCATAAATCCTTCATCAGTTAGTGCTTGCAGTGACACTGAATCGCGCTGACAGCGGCTACAAGAGCTACGCGGGCGTAGCTTTTTTTTAGCCTGGCTAAAGCTGTTGACCGGAAGGGCCTTTACAGTTTCACCGATCTTTGTGGGCGAGTGCAGAAGGCACTCAGCCGCAAAAGGTAACTAGCACAAGGGTTCGGTGATGCTGTCAAGGCTCCTCCGTCGACAGCGTTAGTCATGTCGAAAAAAAAATGTTAGATCCCTTGGTCCTTCTCTGCCAATGGCCTGAGACATACTCTGATCGCCAAGCAGGCAAACCCTTGTAGCCGCAACTAACGTACATACTGCACATCACATACTCCAGCAAGGTGATAGATTCTATAAGGGATCTTTTTTCTAATTATGCTTAACTGATAGGTCTAGAATTAATCCTGTGAAATTTGCATGCCAGTTACAGTCTTACCATTGTGGCGCCCTTGTGTTAGTTACTATTTCCCAGCTGAGTGTTACAAGTTCTCGCCATAAATTCCAGGTAAAGCTGTCAACGGCGTTAATCGATTTTATATCTTTGCATACTTAAAGATTACCTAATATAACGAAGTGTAAAGGCAACTAATGTTTATAATCTATACTATTAGATAAAATTGAAATTTCATAAGAAAATAACGATTTTTTACTAAATACATATGAACCTTTATAAAAATATATTTGTAGAATTTTTGTTAGTCCGTCTGTTTGTTCCTGTTAATCGCCGGAACGGCTAGAACGATTTCGACCGGACTTTTTTGCAGATAGCTGAAGTCACTCCGAGTAACATAGGCTACTTTAATTTTTCGAAAATACTTAGGATCCGTGTTAATATAAAAAAAAAAAAAACAAAAAAAATATGTTTCAATGGACAGTTTTACTGGCAAGTGAGTGAAATTTGTGAGAAATATCTTTGCTTTCTAGTAGTACTAGAAAGGTTTTGGGAAAATTTAGGCTACACGTAGGTACGTGTAAAAAAAACCCATAAATTGTGACAAAATATGAATCTATGGACATCAAAACATTTTTTTATGATTATTTAAATCTATATTACACAGTCAGGAGTATACTAAACATAGACGGAGTCGCGGGCACGCAGCTAGTACATAAAAATACACGTTTAACATTTTATTTACTACACATTTTAAAAAGTGCTTCTAACATTGGTGAAAGTGACATTTAAAAGGACAATTCATTTTTTTAAACAAAGAGAATATAATTTACAATACATTTTAAAAACAAAGTAGAACAATACCGTATTTGAACAGCTTTAGTGCGGGTCTTATTTTTCGATATAATATCCACTATGTGATAGAGATCTAGCAATCATGAAAAAATGGTGTGTTAAAAAATGAAAGTACATAAAAAGTCAGTTAAAACTGCTAAATCATGAAGCTGGTGTTTACGCAAGCTTTCAATTGTTTTCCTATTGTCAAATTTTCCTTGATAATTGCGAAAGAATTGCCTAATTCAAAACTTAACAGCTATATTTTTAGATAAACAGGTAATAAGTTGATATGTAATTCGCGAATATAATACAGCACTATCTCTATTTATTTTCATAAACATGCATGTCATCTTGACGAACGTTTCTCGAAAACCTGCTTAAATTAAATTTGGCATGATATTCATCGAACTGATATAAATAATAAAATAATGTCTATGAAAGTAACTAGATGCGTATCGTTTTTTTTTATTTCTCATCAATGCTATGAATTGAAAATTAATTTTATATATTACACATTTTAGCTTTGTTTCATATACAAACTTTTATAATTCGGGTCCAACCATATTTTGTAAACGTTTAAATGTGAATGTATAAGAATACATTTAATAACAAATCCAAAATAATTTTTAAGACAATTGTTTTAATTAGGTATAATAACTAGCCTTTATGTTACTTTATATAAAGAATATTTTAGTTGTTCATTAAAAACTTTACGTTCCAATGTCCGTCCAGTTTCAAATTTAAAGGAAGAATTCAATTAAAAGTATTCAATTACATTTTTTCTATATCTCAGTATTAAAAAAAAATTCAATATAAAATTATTTTTTTGTTAATCAACAGCCGACATTTGGAATCATAGCTCCAGAATCGGCTTTGCTATTTATCATCCTCAGTCCAGTAAGTGCATACTACAAAGCGAGTAGCGACGGTGCGGTCTCCATATTTGCTGATCCTAACGTGGTACGCGCTTTTCCCGGTGGTGTTGGAAATAGGAAAGTTGGCTCCAATTATGGGCCTACTATAGGTGAGCAAGAATACCTTTTACAATATGGTACATATTTTAAATTGTAATCTTTGTAACAAATCTCGAAAAACCTCATGATTATATTCAGTAAGACATAAAACCCTAAAATGCTAATGGTGTCTTAATTTTATAAAGAGTTTAAGATGTTTAAAAACTGCTTAAAGTAGTTTTAATATGCTTCCTTGACATTCTCAAGTATTTATAAACAAATTATTTTATATTAATTTCATAATTTCAGAGGCAACGTCTCGAGCAGCGAAACTGGGTCATCAGCAAGTCCTGTGGCTGTTTGGACCCAACCACGAACTCACCGAAGTTGGAGCAATGAATATATTCATGGTCTACATCAATGAACAAGGAGGTAAGCGCATCCGAAGCAATACAGTTATATGAATTGTTTTGTTTCTTAGAGATAACAATAAAAATGTTATAGGCCTATGTGCAGTATATATTTTCACTGCTTCAATGGGCATACAGTTTTTTATATGATTGTGATGTTTTTCTTAAGAAATATACATCCAAACCTATCAATGATATACTACAACGCATTATGTATCATGCGTTCATATGTTGTGATAGTAATGTTGTTTTTCATTTAATTAAAGTAATATATAATCATACAGTTAATAACTGGATATCCGTATAAGCAACCGATATTATAACGTTATCTTGTTCGACGTCGACGCTCTGACCCTTTGACCGGTAAATTCTTGTCTCGTATCTGAAGCAACAATTAGGGTCAGTAACATCACATTAACGTTTCATTTTTTTTTATTTAGCTTTGTGTTATATAATCCAACAGATAAACAGTTGAGCACACCACCATTGAACGGGCTCATATTACCCGGTGTAACGCGACGCTCTATCATTGAGTTAGCGAGTCAATGGGAAGATTTACTTGTTAAGGAGGAAGTCATCACCATGGACAGGGTCATGGAGCTCAATAAACAAGGACGGGTTAGTTTTAAAATAGTAATCTTTATTATTTTTTAAAGTGAAAACCCCTTTAGCGGCTTAAGCGATTCTCGGTAGGGTATAAACTTATAGATTGGCGTTACCAATGCTATGACCACAGTATGTCAAGTTTAAGATGGTGTTTTAAATGCTGGCGCTCAGAGGTATATAATAAAACTAGCTGTGTTCCCGCAGCTGCGCCCGCGTTTCATATAATCTTCACTGCATTTTTTTTATACAGAACCCTAATTTTTGTTTAGAACTAAGATAAAGTAAAAATATTTCTCATAAATTTAAGCACTTACCCGTGAAACTGTGCACCGAGTCGGGTTTTATTTGATTTTGTATGAGTTTTAATATCAATTTTAAAGAGTTTTAATCAAAAATCTCCAAAAGTTGCGTTACGTAACACTTGAACGCTCCCTATCGTGTATACATTCATATCTATTAAGAAAAAAAAAATTGACATTACAAACAGACACTTCAATAATTTATTTATTAGTATATATTTATAATTACGCAGCCTAACGTATGTTTTGATTATGAATAAACTATATCAATACGTACATAGTTATTGCTCGGAGCGTCAATAGATGTAAAAACCAGATAACCCAGAAATATACATAAAAAAGTTTTTCTAAAGTATCGAGTTTTCACTTCTGGCGACAGTCACCATGGTTGGCAAGTTGTTTTTTTTTTCTAGAAATCGTTAATCTATAAAACATTTCTTTTCAGTTACTTGAAATGTTTGGCGCCGGTACAGCGGTGATTATAAGTCCGATTAGTAGAGTCGGATTTCTCGAACACAATATACATATACCGACGATGAAACAATCCCAACCGGTGTACCAACGCGTCAAGGACACGTTGCTGGCGATACAGTACGGCCACATAGACCATCCTTACGCTAAAGTTATATCATAGTGATTATTCGCGGGCCTGAACCCGATAAAGTGTGTAATTTAAAATAAAAAACATTAAACTTTAATTTTTACAAAATTTAGTGAAAAATAGTGTTAAATAGAATTACTGTTTGGCGTGGTAACGCAATGCAAATCGCGTATGTGTAGCGACAGTATCAGAAGTCTCCTTGCAGTGGTTAAAAGTGCGAACGATAACTTATGATAACATTAATGATTGATACGTTAAGGTTACATTGGACATACATAGGTAACACCGGGTACACACTAATGTCGTGGCAACTCGTTACAGAATACATTATCGTTAGCGGTTTCAATAATTATTTATTTTTCAACAAACGTACTAGTTAGGTATGTATATAAGTAATTAGTAATTTGTACTTTGAATTTGTTTGTGTTGGGATTATATTCTAATCGTTAGGGATATTGAAATGTTGTCAATGAGTATCATCATTTGCTTAGAAATGTATTTTGTAATCCAAAACACCACATACATTTAGTTACTATACTATTTACTTACAAAAAACCATTTTAAATATGATTTCAATTTTATGGTACGGTTAGGTACTGGACAGAGTATAATAAATTGTGTGATGTGATATTACTATATAATTGATTGTGACTAAATAAATTATTTAAGTTTATTTTTAATTCGGTGTTATAATAAATTCTGTAACTAAATTTTCTAATATTATGAATAATAAATTATTCAAAATGTAAATATGTAGTTCAAAGGTTTTTTGTAATGTGATTTTATATATCACTGTTATAAATTATTTTTACCTACGTTCGGGTCAAGAACTAGCTATAATAATTTTAGTATAGTTTGAAATGTTTGTCTTCTAGTCTAAGAATCTGTTTGAAGCGGAAAATATTTATAAATATAGTGTTGTTAAAATATCGTTGTTTGTTTAATTTTTTCCCACTCATATAAAATTATCCTTAAATTATATAAAAGATAACGTCTGCTGATTTTCTCTCCGTTATAATCTAAACAAATTATTATTTCTGTTTTTCAATTGGAGATATATTATCTGATCTGGTTTTAGTATATATTTTGTTACATATTCAATACTAGTTGTAACCGCGGTTTCGCCCCCGTGGAATCGAGACAATTTGCAATTTATATACCTTTGGATATAATCTATTCGTTGATGAATCAGGTAAACCAATTATATATATATAGATATCAAATAAAATTTGAGCGTAAAGCAAAATAAATCAAACAACCAGCACATTCCTGGACGAAACCACTGAATATGTAAAAACTTTATGCAGATTAGATTTTTTCTACTTTAAAAATACATAATTAAGATTTATAATGAATTTTAATTATTAATTTTTTTTTGCACTATAAGACTGATATAGCTGTTCTCGTCTTTAATTAGGGTACCTACCACAATGTTATGTTTTTTTGTTACTTTCTGTAGTGCTTTCGTTTGTGTGTACATACACTTTTGTCGTTTCGTGTAAATAAAACTCGCGAGCGGGCACAGCTAGTTAGTTACACATGAACTACGATTAGGTAAAGAGGCCTCTTCCTGAATCACGCTACAGGTTTAATGACCTCGCCAATTAACGAAATTAAGTACACCCAAAACGTCAACAGTTGAAGTAATAATTATTTCCGGGTTTATAGATTAAAACAGATTAGATAAAATAAATATTCTCCGGAAGAAATAAAACGATTCTCACTAGCTTATTGCGTTTTAAAATAATATACAGGTGTCATTGATAACTTAGTAATATGCGACTAAGAGACGAGTAATAATTATAACAAAAAAATACTTATAGTTAATTACTTTGACCGTGAATATTAAATATTTAACGCTTTCGCTACATAATTCGTATTTTGGAGACACAGAAATATCTATCTCAGTGTCGTGTGTAGAACAAAATTCACAAAAATATATCCTAGAGATAAAAATACCTATCTGAAATATTCAAAATATTTTAAACAAAGTAGTGTGATAGTATTTAAAAAACATTACATATTCATGTAAAAATAAACAATAATTGTAACATAACTAGATAAATCATAATAATATGTCGGTCTTAATGAGCTATTTATTTTTTAATGAAAACTTTAAAATTTCGAGGTATTTCAATAAAGAAGCATGTGTTTATTAATTTGTCACAAAACGTTACCGATTTGGAGTAAATTTCACCTACAATATATAAATGATCAACTTGAATACATTCATATTAGTAGTATGTATTTTTCTATACTAATGAATAAAACTGTTTGTTTGTAATATTACCACAAAAACTTTTTACTAAACACATGTGAATGTATTAAAACCCATGAAATTGTGAATAAAATCCGATTCAATGCACAGTTTTACTGGCAGGTGTTTGAATTTGTGAGAAGTATCTTTGCTTCCTGTTAGTATCAAAAATAATTTCAGGAAGCTGATAATTTTCCTGGTGGTTACGCGTAAAAAAATAAAACACAAAAGTTTGGAAAAAGATGGTTCATTGGTCAGTTTTCCGGCAAAGTGTGTAAATTTATGACAAAATATTTTTTCTTTACCTTAGTACCAAAAAAAATTAGAAAATAGGGTTTTTTGTAAAAATTAATGCTTATGAAATTATGAACAAAATACGATTCAATGGATAGCACTATCAAAACATTATTTTCCAAAGATTAATTAATAACTATATTACGCAGTGAAGAATGTATGAAACGTGGAGAGCCGTGGGCACAGATGGTTTATTTTAAAGTAACTATATTACATTAACAATGTTAAACAGTTTAAAATATTTTTCTCCTTTGTTTATCAAGTTATTTTATTTTGTTTAATAACTGTGAGGATTAGTGTTATTAATACACTTATTTTGGAAAGCTTTTCTTCTTTAGCAATAACCTGGCGTTTACGCCAGCTTTCCATTGTTATCCTATTGTCTCATTTTTATGAGTAATCGACATATAAAATATTCAACAACCAGAGAAAGTAAAGTACCTACTGGCCCAATGCTTAATGCGGAAATATATAAATACGTAGCCATTTTTAATAACGAGAATGTAGGTAGGTACAAACTGTTAAAGTACCCTGTTTAAGGGTTTACCACGGAAAGATACCTGGCTTCTACTCGTCTATAATATGGGCTATATGACTAATTCCTCTAAAGAACTAAGGCACTCTACTAACATTGTACAGGCCACATCCCATATACTGGGTTTTTTTTACATCCTTGCATAATCTACGTACAGGTAATAAATGATTTTTGGTAAAATAAAGCAATGAATGTAATGTATAGGTTCAATTTATTTTGTTTAAAGTACATAAACTCTTTGGTACATATAATACTGTTTTAAAATATAAACTATTCCGGTGGTAAAGGTAAATCCTCGTCGAAATCCTCGACATATTTCTTTTTAGTTTCATTACGATGTGTAAATCGAGTGGTGGGCTGGAGACCATCTTGAGGCGACATTGACTCAGCTGGGTGCCTGTTAATTAATTACGTTGTTGCTTAAACCAAAGTAATTTTTATTCGTTAGTAGAAAATTTTAATTGAAAATTTCGGAATTATTAATGAATTCAAACTATCACATTGTTTAGATAATTGGTCTATAGTAGCAATTTGATGGTCAATTTGAGTTTATTTTATGTGGTGCGTTTGTAACAGAAGGTAACTTATAGGCATCACTCTCATTTGATTTACTGGTTATAATTTTGGAAATTAAAATAGATTGTGGAATGGTAATAGCCACCTTCAAATGACCACCAAAAACACCATTGCTTATCGCTCATTAGAGGCTGTCCGAAGAGGGGGGGTCACGGTGAGAGGTCACGACTCCCACCAAAACCGTAAATACACGTCGAATTGACAAATTTTTCACAATTATGGAAGTTTAAATAAATTACCTCTTCTTAAATCTTCTAAACAATGTGATCAAAAATACCTACCATATTCAAAATATTTTTTAACGCATGAAACATGACAATTCATCTTCCCCAACCACCAAACTGACACCTCCATAATCTTTGGTTGCGACCGCGCCTGTGCGAATATTATTATCCACAAATACTTATTAATTTACCTGCTATCATTATTGATTGTGGTAGATTTATTTCGTAACTTTTAACAATCAAATAAAAGTGTCTGTATGTAATATCAAAATAATGACTTGTTACTAAATACACATAAAATCAATAATTTGAACTTTTTTGGCAGATAGCTGAGGGTACTCAGCGTAACTTAGAACGCTTTTAATTTTTTAAAATAATTTGCGTTCTGCGTTAAAAAATTAAAACTTATGAAATTGTGAATAGAATCCGATTCAATGTATGGCTTTACTCGCAAGTGTTTTAATTTGTGAAGTGTCTTTGCTTTCTGTTAGTACCAAAAATAATTTTAGGAAACTAAAATTAAAGAAAAACTAATAATCCTAATAAAAAGGAAAACACAAAAAGTTTGGGAAAAACATGAAATTGTGAACAAAATACGATTCAAGGGACAGCATCATGAACACATTATTTTCCAATGATTTATTGTAAAACTTTATACGCATTGAAAAAACGTCCCACTGGCGCAGCACACAACTAGTTATTCTTAATATATAGATATATCTATTTCACTGTCCGAGGTTTAGTATCTTAAAACTTTTCAGTTATTAAAATGAAGTAACCACATTTTGTATGCCTTTATGTAAGCCTTTGTATTAGACGAAGATACTGGTTCAAACTAGTTAGTGTATAATAGCTTTCGATGTTCGCTATTGTTGTACATTTATTAATCATAGGGTGGAAATGTATAAAATATAAGCAAATGTCATGTAATGAACACTATTGTTGTAATGCACATACGTATACATAAAACAAGGTGCAATTGATATAGGATGTATGTAATTATCATTAGTTTACAGCATACAGAATATTGTTGTGTTATTATTATTCATTTCAACAATTGAGTGGAAAATACAGCCTTGTAATATTTTCCAAACTGAAGGCATACATGAATACGAGTATAATTAGTTTTCTTAGACTTATTTGCTTTTTTTCCAAGGCATCCTATAAAAACAAATAAATGTACGTGTTTTTTTTTATGTTTCATATAATATAAGGTAGTTAGCTGTTAAAAGTAGGTATGTACTTAAAATCTGAAGTGATCTTAAAGACGAGTCGACTGCATACCTCTTACTGCTACGTTATGACAGAAGAATTACCCCAAAAATAATTTTAATACTTTGTATCACTTATCGATGCTTTATCCTCCGAGTATCTATTTTCTCCTTGAATATTTGAAAGAGTTACAATATTATTAGTTACTAGCTGTGTGCCCGCGGCTGCGCCCGCATTTTATATGTTCTTCACTTCGTTTTAATTTTTTCATACGGAACGCTAATTATTTCTTTAAAAAAAAATTGTACTTAAATAAAGTAAAAGTATTTCTATTAAATTCAAGCACTGCCCATAAAACTGTGCATTAAGTCAGATTTTATTCAAATGAAAGTTAAGTTAGTTAAGTTTTATTTTTTTACATGGAATCTTAATTATTTTCTAAAATTAAAAGTATCCTAAGTTATGCGGGGTAACTTCAGCTATCTATCAAAAAAAGTCTCGTCAAAATCCGCCCGCCGTTCTGGATATAAGCCAGAACAAACAGACAGAAAGACAAACAAAATATTTAAAAATTGTATTTTTGGTATAGATGATAGGTATCGTCCATACATTCTATATCTATTTAGTACAAAAAAAATATTTTGGCATTACAAACAGACACTTTTATTTATTGGTGTAGATGTGTATAGTATTATTATTATATTTATTTATGATCATCTCCCTGCCCTTAACCCATTCGGCATTCCCATTCCCATTACGGGTCGGCGCAACATGTCTTCCTCTTCCATTCATCTCTATTAGAGATCATCCTTCATTCATTCTTTTTCTAAGCAAATCATCTTTCATACAATCCATCTATCTTGTTTTGGTCTTCCCCTTCTACATTCACATCCAATACTTTTTTAAGAACGTCCTCTTCCTCCCTGCGCATCATATACCCCTAACAAATCAGACGCCTGAGCCTTACCTTCTCTGCCACTGATGTTACATTCAAACTTCCTCTAATATATTCATTGTTGAATGTTATCATATATATTACTTGTAATAAATTTGTTAATATTATTTCGTATGCATCATGAGTAATACTAAGGATTTTCCTTTTATTATCTTTTACCCGCCTCTTTTCAGCAATTATTTGAAAAGATCTTACCTCCTCCCCCCATGATAAGCATTGGCATAATATTGGTTAAATTATCACCATTCAGACCATCATGCCATCAAAAATAAGTAAAATATATAGATCTTCCATTGATCCTTAATTGCTTACGTGTTATTAAATTTGCAGTAAAGGATAAAAACTTACGTGAATGACAATGTAGCGCTGCCTCCCCTCCGACCATCAGCTGAATGTCTGGCAACAGCTGTCGCCGGGACCTTAGCAATGCTTTCCGTTCGGGAACCACCTTTATTATTTAATTATTATTGTTTCTTTAAATATAAATTTCATATAACATAGTTCTATTATGAAATGTGACTAAAAGTTATAACTAAGTTGAGGGATGGAGGATGAGAGGACGGCGAAAGAAAAGATGGATGGAGTGTTTGAGGGAAGATATGAAGGCAATAGTGGTGAATTAAAACGTGGA
Source organism: Samia ricini (assembly GCA_014132275.2). Lineage (NCBI taxonomy): Eukaryota > Metazoa > Arthropoda > Insecta > Lepidoptera > Saturniidae > Samia > Samia ricini. The sequence continues at coordinate 21,998,973 of AP028159.1, read as the reverse complement.
AGCTGATGGATGTATGGAAGAAGATATACTGCGCCGGCACTAAATAACTAAAAATTGGAAGCAGGACAATAATTATGAAATGATAAAACAGCTCTATTTTGAACTATTATGAATGATTTTATAAATGAACGTGTTGCTATTTTGTTAATAAGTTGCGTTCATATCAAATGCTCCTCATTATGTTTGATAGAAGTTTTATTGGTCAACAAATTAATAAGTTATTTTTCATGCATAAAAAAGTAAAATTCCAAATTTAACCATAATTATTATTGATAACTTAATAAAAAAATGAAGAATATCGATTGATAAACAAAGGAAGAAAATGTTTTAAACTGTTTTACTTTTGCCTTTGGAATAATAACATCTGCACAAATACCTCTTGTTTGGTCGATTGGTGATCGACTCGCTCCAGACGAACCGCTGCTTGCTGACGTTATAGAAGATACTAAAGTATGGAAAAAAACACTTAATTTGTTGACGTAAATTATAAATTATTAATGATTTGAAGTTACTGGGAAAATCATCATAAAATTATTTACAAACTTTAAATTAATTAGTTATGTAAGCGTAAGTGAAAACAATAAATGGCAAAAAAATTCAAAGTAGTATTATCTTATGTTATTTGAATATATATCTATTACCGCGTTCTAGTTGTTTAGCTCTGGCTTGAGCTCGCTGTAATTCACGACTCCACATACTTGTCTCTGATAGTCCTTGATCGCCACATAGTTTTGTAATTAATTTTAAACCTGAAGAAATCGCATAATTTAGTACTTTTACAGGATATTTATAAAACAATCTTATAGAAAAATAATGAAAAATTTATGAACATAAATATTGTATCGCCCTTATAGATTATAAATAAAAGAGAACGCACATCGCTTCGGAGTACCTGGAGGGATTGTGTGTCATAAAAGCCATTTTATTGTTTGCTGCAGGAGCAAAACTATTGACAAATAGATTCAGACAGAAAAAATCAGTTTCAAAATGAGTGTTAACAAACAGTTTAATAAAAAATAGGCAACCATGGCGAATACCGACAAGAGTAACAATTCGAAACTTTGCAAAAATGTGTTTTTAATGTTTACATTTAAAAATTTGCTAATTGAATTTATTAACATAATATTACTTGTAGAATATTGGATTATGCGCACATTCATGCTTAGAGCAATAGTTTTATTATATATCTCTGATTTACTGATTTGGCATTTAATATGTCGAGTACCCATAAAAATAAGATAATAGGAAAACAATGGAAAGCTGGCGTAAACGCCAGGTAAGTGCTCGAGGGGTTAAACGCCATCTTATACTTGGCATACTGGAGCATGTTGATATCTGACGTCATAGCATTGGTAATGCGAATTTATAAGTTTTTCCCCTACCAAGAATCACTCAACGTTGCTAAAGAAGTTTTTTTTCACTTCAAAAATTACCATTAGACTTTTTTTACTTATTTTAAAAACCCGTTGATCTGCTATATATATGGTCTGCAGGTCTGATCAATGCAATTTACTTTGATTGTGAGACTTATAAAAAGGTTCATATAAGTCAGTCCAGTGATTCTCGGCCTCTAATCACATTAATAATGATCTCAGAGGCAGACAGACGTTACCTTTTATAATATGCAAGAATAGAATGTCAATATCACCCTTAAGAAGTAAAATACAGATTCAAATTAAAAACATGAAGCCAAGTATCAGAAGTGAAGTAATTGACTAACGTACCATACGTGACGCAGAAATAGTATCTTGAGCATGTACTAGATGGAAACTCACACTAAATAAACTTGAAGAATTAAAATAAATACTCACATTGAATATTGTCAGGGAAGCGAACATTCATTTTCTTGTACAAAGTGAGCGCTTCCTGATACCGGCCGCTCGAGCGCAAACACGAACCCATTAGTAAACCCCATTGCGGCTGTCATTTGTTAAAAAATATTTAATAAAGCAGCGAGTAAAAAGTGCACGGGAGTATATCTTGGGATCCGTAAGAAAATTTTTGGATATTTTTACACCCCGTCAGTAAAAATAAAAAGATCGTTTATGGTTGCACCACACAGCGGACGGACTGGGACGACAGTGCGCTTTTACTATAGAAGAGGACGCGCACGGCGTGCATCCCGGCCCGCCCACTGTGTGGCGAAAGCTTAACCCCTCTCCATGATTGCCTAAGCATTGATATAATTTTAAACGAAAAACGAAGTATAAGTAAATATTGCTTACGTAATCACCATTCAATGATATAGTTTGGTTATTATGCACAAGTGAAGTGTATTGGAAATAATGAAGCCAAATATTTATTCTGTGGTGCCACTAAAACTCTATCGAAAGTTCTAGCAAAAAGGGCTAACATTTTGTTGGAATTTATAAATATTGACACAAGATTGAAAATATAACAACTTATACAAATGACACTGGCAGCATTGTGCAGATGAAACTCAGATTGCCATTATATTTAGAAGAAAACAAAGTGGAAAACAGTAAAGTAAACCCTTTGATAGATTCACATGTAAACATTAAAACACCAGTAATGCTGCAAATACACTTACGTACCGGACCGCGGGCATGTATGTAGTGGGGATGGGAAATAAAAGTTTTCAATAAAATCGATTTATTTTTTATTTAATTCACAAAAGATCGAGATCCAAGAGATCAATCTTTTTTCTATTTGTTCTATTTGACTTTTTATTCGTAAATAGTATTCTTCCGGTGGTCGAAATTAGACTATAATCATCATTTATTGCAAAAAATGTTTCCAATTTTTTTATTAACAGCACTAAAGGTTTATTAATCGCAACTAAACAAAAAAAAGAAGAATGCCTAACCTACTAAGGAAAAATGACACTGAACTGTTTTATTTTTGCCTTTTTTTTTAATCCAGCTAATGCTGTTGACCGGAAGGGGCTTTACAGCTTCACCGAACTTTTATTTTTGCCTATTTACAGATGATCATTATATCATAGAAAACAAAAAGGACAATATAATAATCGATACTTTATTAGTTTAAAAGATCGATCTTTTGTGAATCGAATCATCATAACTTAAATTCGAATCGATTCAAAATTAATAAATAAATAAATATCAAGGATTTTTTAGAAACTCTACGATGTTTTTTAAGATAAATTTGATAACATACTGAGTGATTTTCTACTGACATACCTGTTATTGTATTCGTGTGCAGTTAGAAAATATTTACGGTTCATCAGTGACCTAAAATAATGATGGAGCGTACGTTAGTGGGCTGGAGACGAGCGGCGCGACGATAGTACTGCAACGCTACATCTGGCGGAGATTCACTCGCGAGCCATTCTAAGGCAGATAGCTCACATGGCCATATAGCTTCCACCTACAGTAAAATCATCATTATCGTCTACATCTTTCCCTTTTTCTACCTTAAATAAGGCAGGCAAAAGGATTTATTCTTCCACTATGAGTAAATTTCTTACAGTTTTTACAACCATATCGTTCCTCACACGATCCATTCATACTTTTTTAGGTAGTGTTTTACCTCCATATGCATCTTGATACTTAAAACTCTTCTAATTACTTGAATGTCACCTCTTCTTTTCCCAGCATGTTTAACTTCCTCTTCTTAATTTAACTTCCTTCCATGACTTCTTTCCATCCTTAACTTCTTTGCTTAGCCACTTTCCTCTCATATACTTGTTTCTAATCTTGTTCATTCTAGTTAGGGACCGTTCAAGTTTTTTTTTACAAGGTAAAGCCTCAATGCTTTGATCACAATCACACCTGATGTTAAGTGTCGATGTGGTCCAAGATGGTAAACTCACTAAGCTTAAGATACAGGTACTCAACTGATGCTGCCTGGACACACCTATAATTGGCATTTGACGACAGATTTTCAAACTTGAGGGAGGTAGCTACCCAGGCGGGCATTAATAAAAAATCCCTATCACCATGCTATGGTTTCCTTCACCGAAAACTCAGGCTCATTTTTAGTGTTGGATAGATGTGCTCGAACATTGACGTAAAATCCGACCGCACTACCAACTGCACCATCGTCGCTCCAAATATTATGTAAGCACTAACGAGGGCGAGGGGTCTATGTCTTGCTTATTTAGCTGACATAGGACACGGAGGGTCTGAATGGTGATTACGGAAACAAAGTTTACTCATTCACTTAAACAAGTTATGTAAAAATTATGCTAATGCTTACGTTAACATGGGGGAGGGAGTACGAGTTTTCTTTACTTTTGATAAAAAAGAAAAGAGGGGGAACAAAAAATGATTAAAATCCTTCTTAGATAATATTTGAACGGTCCTTCACGACGAACACAATCGTCTTAACATTTGCATTTCCGTATTGTCCACACTTCTTTCATTCGTCACTTTAAACATACATATATTCATACACCACGGCATGTCAAATTTATACCAATTTCTTAGGTCAATAATAATATTAACATAGAATACAGTTAGACCATAGCAGAAGTTTCCATAAATTTACAGTTTGAGCCAAGAGCGCATTAGTAATTACTACCTTACTTACGTTACTACTCGTTTTTATGGATTTGAATCCAAAGAGTAAAAGTACTCTAAGACATTGTCGTATTCATATTATGATAAGATCCCTTAACCCCTTGAGCATTAACCTTGCGTTCACGCCAGCTTTTCATTGTTTTCCTATTGTCTCATTTTTATGGGTAGTCGACATATTAATAAGAATTATCAAAATATATTTTTAATTGACTATATTTTTATTTGCAAATGAAAGTCGATCTTGTGTTTAGAACATTTGCAAAAATGAATATCCTTACATCTTGATAGTGATGTTTTGCTGTTTGGGTGTCTCCCATTTCACTGTGCAGTTGTGCCAGAGCACACGTCACGCTCGCATCCCAGTTACCAATCAAACTATACCTGGGGGAGTAAAAAAAAATTAATTTATAATAATTATTTATACTATAGTAGTATAATAAAACTGGAGAGTTTGTATGTTTGGATATGTCATCATCGAAAATACCAATCCAATTATGGTATATAGATAACTTGTTTATTGAAAATAGTTCTAAGCTACACACAAAGCAATGTTACGACCTTTACTAAACGAGAGCAGTGACTATAAATGTCAAACCAATCTGCTAAGCTGCGAGTTAAGATACAAAGCGAGAACAAATACACTATGAAACAAGTATGTAAAATTCAAATTTAATGAGAATATACCGCAGGTTAGTAAAATGTTATAAATGAAAGGATATCAATTTCAGAATTGTTAGGCTTTTTCCTTTATGAGAACTGATCATGATTATTGATAATTTTCGATTACTAGTTTCAATACTCTCAAGGGTGTACACCCTTTAATTTGTTTGTTATAAAATAATTGTAGTTTTCATACTTGGAGTAATGAATAGTGTTTGTTACCAGTGGTCAGCAGTAGAGGGGTCCGATGTACGTGCTCTAGCGAGTCTAGCTAGCGCGGCGGTGGCGAGCGCGCGTAGAGTAGCGCCCACACTCGGCGCAGTACGCAGTCGCGTCCAGCGCGCCTCCGCCGCCTCTACGCTGCTCTCGTCACCGCTGCGTTCTAACGACAACGCTGAACCAAATTCTAATGTTAAATTACGTTATTATCCATTCAATAAATTTTGAGCAACTCTAAATGAATTTCAACGTTATTTAACATACTTTGAGAACATGTTTTTTATAGAAATCCAAATTATTTTTTTTTTTGCTTTTTAAAGTATATTTTTAATCTGTCCGCGCTCTCACTACGCTGTCTCAATGCCCTCTAATTTTCTCTGGGTCTTCTATTTTCACAAGGGGGCGTTATCGTCCACGTTGAGAACCTAGGCTCTAGATAAACCACAGGCATAGACTGATCGATTTTTAAGCGAAGGTCAAAAACGCGGGTACTGTTAGATGTCATCTATTATATTTTTGAAGGCCAAACTTCAATTAATACATTAACCACTCGACGAACAACAATTAACATCTAATTTCCTTTAAAAAATCATAACTACCACCATATCAGTCTTGTCAATGATATTAACTCCTCTATGCATGAAGTAAAAATACATCAAATCTTGAATCTTACATTTAGCTTCGCCACAGTATAGTAGAAGAGCTACTTAACGAAGTCTGAGAAGAGGTCCATCTAGGGCAATTACACTATCACTCGTTAACGCTAAATAAATATGTATTCAGACCTAAATTATGCATAGCAACAAGATCTGCGGGATCTAGATGCGTGGCGGCAGCGAGATGCGCGGCTGCGTCCCTCCACGCAGTGTTAGAGGCGGTAGCGGAAGCGGGTGCTAACATGTCGCCGAGCATGTTGCCCTCCGCGACACGCGCTTTCGCCAGCGCAGCACTCACTCGCGCCGCACACGAGTAGGGGTCGTCTCGAGAAGCAGCTTCTGCTAACGCGCTTGCTTCAGAACAGTTGCCCATCTACATTATTAATATTACTTACAACTCATATTATTGAATACAACTGAATATAATGTTACAATAGTAATGAATGCATATTCTAAATGTAGAAATTACAGCATATGCAACGAAAGCAGCATCAGCGTTAGCTTCTGCCCGTAAGACGCGGTCGTCGGGATGTGCTCGTGCTACTGCTTTCAAGCGCTGCAGCGTTCGCTGTCCAGCTGCAGTGGCAGGCGCACGCAGCGCTCGCAGCCCTGCAAGCGCACCGCCCAGCTCGAGCCGCGCTCCGGCTCCACCGCCGCTGTAACCACGCAGCGCTTCTACACACCACGACATTCCACTGTAAATAACATATATACCTACATGTTAACTATTGATGGCAATAGATGTGTACCGACAGCATCTCTTACGAACTAGTTTCTGTAGGCTTAGAGTGTTATCATTTTAGATCACTTACCCAAATTGTAGTGAAATGCTAAACCTATACCAGTATAAAAAACATGATTATTATGTAATTGTGGTTAATGATATCCACATTATAGTTAAAAAAAATTGTTTATAGGGGCTCTATTTTTTATTCAAGTGGAATTTGATGTGCACAATCGTGTTGTGAATAAGAGATAACAATATGAGAATAATGAGAGTGACCCAGAGTCGTCGTCTCTAGCGGTGGGTGTAGTGAGAGCGGCAGCCGCGAGACCGAGACAGCGCTCGGCGACAGCGGCCGCGCTACGCGACCACCGCGACAGTCTGTCGCCGCGCAACACGTCACGGAGCACACACTCGTACGCGTCGTTCTCCTTACAACATAATATTACGAGAACTATTAAAGCAACTATTACTCTAAAGTCTAAGGAATAATAATAAATTAATAACCTCAAAAATGTCCTTACATTAATATAATACCAGTAAGCTTTGTTAAATAAATAACGAAATCTTAAAATTAACGTGGGCCATAATATTTTTCTGTCAGACTAAAACATTCGCAACTTTCATATGTTTGGTTCTAGCATGTCGGAGATAAGCCTCCGCACCAGACCGTATATTTATTTTCACATCCATCCATCCATCCATTCAACCGAAAGACGTCCACTGCTGGACGTAGGTCTCCCCCAAAGATATCCACGACGACCGGTCTTACGCCACCCGCATCCAGCGAAATCCTGCAACCTTGACCAGGTCTTCGGTCCACCTTGTGGGGGGCCTACCCACACTACGTCTTCCGGTGCGTGCTAGCCATTCGAGAACCTGTTGACCCTATCAGATTTTGGTTCTACGAGCAATTTGCTAAGCTCACTGCCACTTAAGTTTAGCAAATCTTCGTGAAATGTCGGTTACTTTGATTCTTCTGCGGATCTCCTCATTCCTGATTCGATCACGCAGTGAAACTCGAAGCATAACCCTCTCTATTGCCCTTTGAGCAAATTTGAGCTTTTTTTATAAGGCCCATTGTGAGCGACCACGTCTCAGTGCCGTATGTTATCACTGGCAACACACACTGGTCGAAGGCTTTCGTCTTGAGACACTGCGGTATTTCAGATGTTAAGATTCTGCGTATCTTCTCGAACGTGGCCCAGCCGAGTTGGATTCGACAATTAACCTCTTTCTCGAAGTTGGATTTACCTAACTGGACGGTTTGTCCCAGTTATACATGTCAACAATTTCGAGCGTAGAATCACCGCTTTTTATAGGAGTTGGCAAAACATGGACATTAGACATTTTCACATGCGTTTAATTTATTTATTTCCTCAAATAGTCTTATTAATTTGTTGTTACAATTTATTTTTTAAACTGACTACATGCTGTTGATCTAAAGAACCTTGACAGCTTACCAGAAATTTGGGGTGAATGCTTAAGGCGAAAAAGGTAACGATCGCAAGGGCACCAAAATGGTACGAATCGCGACTTGAGTACCGTTTTAAAATTGCCATTAAATTTATCCAAGCTAAGCCGATGATAATCCTTAACAGAATCCAATATACCTTGGATGTAGTGTGCAGGAGTTTGGGGGTGCAATAACGCGAGTTTTGCTAGTGCATAGAGTGTCACTATATTATGCTGGGCGTATATAAAACCGTCCCCAGTTGGGGATCAAAGCACGTGTTGGGCGAATGCCGGATGGAGATGTTATTAAAAATATATTAATCCACGTCTATTATTGAAAGTTCTCAATGTAATTCCGTTTAAATATATTGCAAATCCTTACGTCGTCTAAAATTATGTCATGATGAAACGTTGGTGGTTCAACATCGAGCATTGCATGAAAAGCTGCTTTACCGCCATCCGGATCATTCAAAGCGACTGAACATAATACAAGATGAAGACCTAAAATGTAAACGAATACCAGATAAATAAAAATGCTGTTTAGTTTTATTATGAATATATTTGTATTTAGACTAAAAAATGATACCTAATTTCTCTGTGTATAACCTTCTTATGAAAAGAAAGACATGAACGAGGACTTATCACATATTACTAATCACACACTTTAAACTGTATTCTGTGTTTATGAAATGCAAATAATTGTGCAAGTGTAATATAGTTTACAAACCAGTTTGAAAATCTCCTTGTTCATGCATAATGTGTTGAAAATTCGTAACTGCATCTCGAAACTTCCCCATACGGACTAATAATAAACCGATATTGTGCATTCACTTTCATTCTGCAAGGATATAACACAGCGATGTCATAATTTATTTCATAAAAGGAACATTTTAGTAAACGGAATATCTACCCAGTCAACAAATAAGTATGGTATAAGTATATGGTATTGTTGAGTGAGTAGGTACATATTCAATCTTTAATAACAGATAAATAATTAAATTTCAAAAAATCGTGCTCATTTTTTAACGTAGTAGATTAAGCAAGTTATGAGGATTATGTAAACGAACGAATGAAAAGGAGAGGAGAGGAGAGGAGACTTTTTATTTGCACATCATAATTTTAAACTCAGAAAATACATATTTATTACTAGCTGTGCCCGCAACTTCATCCGCGTGTAATAGTGACTTTGGGCAGCATTTTTTGGATGTATCTTTGGGTTTATTTTTGGATTATAATCACCATCGTTACATCGTATAGCCATTGAGGAACATAGCATACAGGCTGCTAGGATTATTAAAATGTGACAAAGCCACATAAAGCAGACCGTGCGAAAAACAGCTAATACTTAGATCCACATCCACAACTTTTAGCGACTGACCATGGGCTTTATTAATTGTCATCGCGAAACTGGTCATAAGCTCACTGGAAACTGGACTCGTTTAAAACTAAACGGAAAATTGTTAGGAATGAGAGGAACCCGAGGAATAAATACACTATCACCTGTTAAAATCTCTGCTTCTATCAGGTTTCGCAGGATCAGAAATTTTTAAATGTATGTTTCACTCATGTATGTATGTATGTATGTTTCACTCGTATATTAATTAATTGCTAATTACTAAATTGTTTTTTAAACATAAAATTTAAATATAAAAATTAAGAACTTGTATAAACTTGTATTTACAGTTTAACTAATAAGACGTGTTTACCCAACTTGAAAACAAATTAACCTATACTATATACATACAATATGTATTTACAAACCCTAAAATATAATAAATAAACGAAATATGCAAACAGTCAGTGTTATCAAATGCAACGAAAAGCGGCTCGGATCTCGGCGTACTTTATATATACATATATCAACAACTCACAAATGCCAGCCTAACCTGAACCCTATTTCATATTAATAATGATATAAATCTGAGGTCAACTTAAATTAGAATTTTAAAATTTCCGAAACTGATCATTTTTTACTTTTATTTGTTAATATTATTATTATTATATAATCATACTTTTATATAGACTTTTTTTATATATACCATTATTATGGAGTTTAGTAAAGTTTCAGTCAATGCATCTGAACAGAGAAAGAATTTAGGAATAAATGTTCGACGTGATTCTTTAAATTGATATAACTTTTTTATTTATGTACCGATTGACATGAAAAAAACACTAAATGTTAAGAGAAGCTTACTACAATATATTAGTGAAAACAACATCTAAATCGGATAAGCCGTTTCTGAGATTAGCGTGCACAAACGCACAGACAAACAGACAAAATTTTTAAGAATCATTGTTTTGGGTGCTTTTTGCGTTTATAAAGGTCCTAATAATATTTTTTCTCATATATCTTCCATGTACAGACAGCGATTCGTTACATTTTTATTATATGTATAGAAGATAACATTAGCTGTGTTCCCGCGGCTGCGCCCGCGTTTTTTATATTTTTCATTGCGTAATGTAGTTTTTTTTTACTGTACCCTAATTATTTTCCACTTTTTTTTTCAAGTAACTTCACGTAAAACTGTGCATTGAATCGTATTTTATTCGTAAATCAAAAGTACCCTTACTTACGCAGACTAAATTCAGCTGTTTACCGAAATAGTCCCATTAAAATCGGTTTAGACGTTCCGGAGATTATCCGGAACAAACAGACAGAAAACAATTATAAAGATTGTATTTTTAGTATTGGTATCGTATTTATATGTTTTTAGTAAAAATTGTTATTTTGCCCTTAGAAACAAACACTTCAATTTTATTTATTATTATAGATAGAAGAAAGATTTTTGCAATAACGTAAAATAAAATGTTGCTTTAAATTTGTTATATTTCTATTCCTTTCTTGTAAGTTTTATTTATTATCACGGTAAATAATTCTATTGCTATTTGCCATGCTAGAATATTGACATACACTTGAGAAATATTATTAAAGTAATAGTATGAAATAATGCGTCGATTAGCGTAGGATCAAATCGACTATTTATTGATAATGTAATTATGCATATACTCCATTCTTACGGTTTTAAAAAATTAATCTAGATAAACGCTATTCATATATTATATAAATACATGTGTGTGTAAATAGATGTTGAGTGTTGTTCATTCATACGAGTTACTTATCTATATTTGTGTAAATTATATACTAAATTTCAGAATAAATTACAAAATTGTACAAGTCTTAAAAAGGTTTTGATTTCGACCGAAACTGAGACCCAAGACGAAGGTTCGATTTCGGTTTTCTGTTTCGGCTGAAAATTAGTTTCGGTCGGACACTAATAATTACTATAATAGAGGTTTGTATAGGACAACTTTGGGACAGGTATACCTCAAATCCTTCTCCGCTGTGGGTGTCTGGTCTAACGCCATTCGATACAATTTCAAAGCTTTCGGGTGTTCACCCATTTTGAAATATATATTTCCCATATTTACCTATAAATAATTAATAATACAAAATAAGAATAGTGCATAATACATCAGAAAGTTATATAAACCGAAGTTACCTTCAATCGATTGGCGTGAGGAAATAACTTATTTCTGGTCAATAACTGATAAGTGTTTAACGCTTCTGTGTACATTTCATTGTGCGCATATTGTCCAGCTAGATTGCAAAGTACCTGATAGAAAGTAACAATCACGTTAAACTTAATTTCAGAAAGTAAAAATAAAATCATATTTCAGACTTATTTAAACTATACACGTTGGAACTAGCGGTGTTTAAATAATTTAATTGCTTTTCCTTACTAATTTCATAGGTAGATTTTTTTTTGAAATCTTTGAACAGAATTAAAAATCCTATTTATCTTTTTTGTGATTATCAATATATTTACACTTAACTTAGATAAGAATATAGGTTTCGGAGTTTCTTTAATGAAAACTTAAACGTACTGTATCTAACTATATATACATATTACACTTAACAATATGGGATAATTTGAATATAACAGAACATAGATGGGGATATTTGTAAAAACTTACGGCGAATGTTAAGTCCAAGTTGTGCGTATCACCTAGATTTGCTTGTTCCTGCATGCGTATTAATTGTCTTTCCAATGATGACGCTTCTTGAGCCTTTACTAATGCCTAAAATGTGTAACGAACGTTTCTCTGATATATCCATTGTATCCTGATTTATTAAAAACAAATACTTATTGTTCTGTTTTGAATTTCTTATTACCTGTCCTAAATCGTTGTCAGTTTTAGGAACAGCATCATCGTCGGGGTCTGTTCGTGCACTCAACATGCAAGACTCTTCGACTAATGCCACAATACGTGATTCCATTTGCTTTATTCTGTCTTCAATACTAGATTTAAAAAAGTTCTTTCCCCCCCCACCCCCCCCCCCAACCCCCCACACCCCCCCCCCCCCCCGTCCCCCCCCCCCACCCCCCCCCCCCCCCCCCCCCCCCCCCCCCCCCCCCCCCCCCACCCCCCCCCCCCCGTCCTTCCCGCCCCCTCTCCGCCTCCCCCTCTTTTTCTCTTTGTAAAACTTACGGCGAATGTTTAGATTCCAAGTTGTGCGTATCCCCTATATTTGCTTGTTCCTGGCATGCGTATTAAATTTTCTTCCAATGATGACGCTTCTTGAGCCTTTACCTAATGCCTAAATGTTGTAAGAACGTTTCTCGGATAATACCATTGTTCCTGAGTTATTAACAACAAATACTTATTGTTCTGTTTGCATTTCTATTACCTGTCCCTAAATCTTTGTCAAGTTTTTGGACCAGCATCAATCGTCGGGGTCTGTTCATACATTTGTTTAATAGTAAACTATTTTAGAACTTTACAACAGATGTGTTTGTATTAAATAGTTGTGCCAATGCATTGTAAAGAATGTAATTTTTCAATATAAATCAGACAACATTTCGAAAATAAGGACATAGTGATGGCCTATAGGACACTCCTAAAGTAACAGTAGAGAGTTGAAGGATAAGTTTATTGTGGTAGTCTTCATTCTGTTACACAAATACCGTGACTAAGGTTACAAAATTAATAACAGGATGGCGAACGACAATAACCAATGCGATAAATCGTACCTCCGAAACAAATTATCATCTCTTGTGCGATAAGCAAGAAAAGTGAAACACAAGTTTCTTATTAATAGTAGCACACGTGTTTTAAGCTTAAACTGTTGCCTGAGAAGTAAGTTATTGTTATTATTTCGAAAGAGTCTATATAGGCTAGAAAAAACCTGTATCACTGCGACCAAAAATATCTATTGTGATCGTCCCACACTAACCAAGTAAATTACTTTCTTCGTTATACAAACAGTCTTATCGAAATCCTACCGCTTTCAATACTATGTATTTCAATTAATTAAATAACATCAAATAAGGGAAATTAAATGACCTAGCATCTTCTCGTGGGGGACGAGAAGCAGGCGCTCGTGGTGCCGAGCTATAACCAGCCGCACGCAACGCAGTTACAGGCCGAGCAGTTGCAGTGCCCGTACCTGTACGTAACATCTGCGCCAATGAACAATACAAAACAATTGTTATTATTAGGTAATTTATGCAAACCAAACCCAGATGTTTGGCGATGCGAATTAAAAATATTATAAGGATTTGTTCATAAGAACATGTTGATACTCGTATATGAAAAATGTAAATATATTGTAACGGTGTCTGGTCTGAGTTTTGGCGGCATTTCAGTCTGTCATGTAGTAGCTGGTATACTAAACTCAATAACTTGTGTTATCAGGTCCTATATTGTGTGATTTTGAACTTAAGTGTATTAAAAAAAAATGGCACTGAACTATTATTATGAGGTGCCACGAAAATTCCATGGAACATTCTAGAGGGACTGCTATCGTCTTGCTAGAATGTTGATACAAGTTTGAACTTAAGAATAGGTGGTATAGACAAACGTCTTTTAGTCTGTCTTATTGGACGAATAATTCTACTACTACTGATGTCTGTTCTAAAATTATGATGATTTCTACTTTTTAATATTAGATTCACGCTATTTCATATTAGTAACCAATTAGTTATTCATAAGATCAGTACTAATAATAGTAAATATAGGTTTTCCTTTTTTACATTAAGTATATGAATATATAGGTGCTTGTGTATATCTGAAAGACGCCTTTGTAATAAATAAGAAAATGTATCATACCGCCGTTCCCATTCTACTTGGAATTTTTTTTCCAATCCCAGCAGTCCTCAAGGTCTCTTGAAACTCTTCATCTTCCCTTAAGTTGCGAGTGTCAAGCGCGGGGTGCTACATCGTTGAATCCTGAATACAGCTCATCGTCTTCGTCAAGAATCATGGCCGTACGAGGCTTCGAATCCGTGCCGAGACGAGATGCACTGTAATATCGTGAACTCAACATATTGGTGCTGGAATTATTTTTGATATTACATAAATTGTGATCGACAAAGATGACTAAAGTTGTAACTTTTGACCACTGAAGGTTTTGATGTGACGCTGTTACCATGGCAATGATGCCAGTAGCAAATATAGATACGTATCTAATCTATAAGAAAACAGGCACAGTTTATAACATTTGTTTCATCTATTTATGTACCCACCTAATGATTTTCTTTATTTTATTAGTATCTATTTTATCAAAATAAAAAATCTTCCTTCAATTTAGGCCCTAAAAAGGTGCTTATGAACGTCAAAAACACTACCACCGGTTCGGAAAACAAGAAGAGCCGGATATATATATATATATATATGTATACTATAAATAAAAAGTATAAAAAATATTATTGAGCTTTAGTATTAGGCATCAATAAACTAGAAATTTGCAAACTTTCTATTTTCTTGAAAGTGTCGATAATAGATATGGTCAATATAAAGTTTGACATCAAGGTATGCCTTCACTACATTTATACCTATTTTTTGTACGCTTAGTTCACTAGGTACTATGCCCGTAGCTTTTTCCGAACATTACATAATGCAATAAAATTTAACCATAACCTGACCAGAAGATGTATTTTTGCTTTAAAAAAGAATCGCGTAAATTAGCTGTGGTTTTCGAATTATACGTCATCAACGTTATGGCTTTGCATTATGATAGAAATATTTTTTTATAGTGTAAATACTCAGCACTTTGACCACAACCACAATAGATGTTAAATGGCGATGTGAACCAGGACGATAGACGTACCAAGTATGGAGGTACTGGGGATCAAATAATGCTGCCGAAACACACCAATTAGTGTTTGGCGATAGGTTTTCAAACTTTAGCGTTCCAGTGTAGCGTATTAGATAATGCCCAACCACCATGCTATGATTTCCTCACGATTTGTTCCTTTTACCGAAAGTTGAATGTGTGGGTTTATATTATTTAAAAATATGGAAAAGTCCGAAGTAATAAATTTTTTTTTATTATAATTATAAACCTGCGTTCATCAATCCTACCGTCCTACCTACCATAAATAACATAAGCCAAATACTGTTTTTCATCCTTTTGGTAAACGGCATTCTTAAATTACATACCCATGTATGCCAGTGTCATTTGAATCAGTTTCAATACTGTAGAAAACTCGGCAGCTATCTTGCTAGGACTCTCCAAGGTCTCCAAGGTCCAAGGACCTCAGAATAAAACTTCTTCATCATTCTTTCCAGCAAACCTCACTTGTGCTTGTGCATAATAATCAAACACGCAGAACTTTGTCAAAATTATAACTACAACATGACAGACTGACATCCCAACAAAACTCTCCAAAATTGTTATTCTTAATATATGTTTATTTTTATAATTAGTATGAAAAGGACGCTTTATTTTAAACTGTAAGTACTTTGATTTGTGGTATCTTTACACCGTGCTGTGAAAACAAACATATTAACCATGGACATTAAATAAATTAAAAAAGACAATAGTTTACGATAAATGACAATAAATTTAAAAATACAATAATACTTCTACAGAAAACATTTTTTCAAATTTAATTTCAGTAAATACTATTTGTATCTAAAATAATATCTAAATTTAGAATGGGGTCATTTAGATTATTAACAAAGGAAATAAGTATTTCGTAACAAGAATAAATATTTATAAATAAAAGAAAAATCGTTTCACATTCTATATTTATTACATGATTACTAAATTCAATACAATCAAGGTCCACCTCATTGTTTTTCACACCAATCAAAGTATTATAATACCGACATGTATGCGGTCGTAATAATACAGACGACTAAATGAATGACATCACATGCGTAAACTAAACGTCAAACCGCTCTGTCAAACGAGAGCAGTGCTGATTGGAAGACACTGTAAACAAACCGTTTAATTACACACAAAAAACAGAATAATTAAAACTATAACGTAAAAATGATCTTAACTTAAACCTAAATGTAATAAAGACACTACTACAAAAATTAATAACGAATTATATATGAAATCGTCACATTATATACCACCAACTCCTGGCTGAATCGTTTGTCTCCCCCATTTAGGCATTCAAAAGGTCGGGTATAAAAAATAAATGTATTTCTCAAAAACATTTGTATCCTCATCGAATGCATGATTATGGTGTTATAAATGTACTAATTTTAAGTGGTTTTTTTTTGTTTGTCGTTAGTAAGTTTTATTATTTCAAAATAAAATGAGTGATAGTAACAAAGAGATTAGAAGACGTGACCCTAATAGACTAGTAAGAAATGCATGTAATTATTAATATTTTTGTACAATTTTCACTTATCATTAAGATAACACCATATAAAAATTAAATTGAAAGTTATATTAACGTGGATATGACTTAGATGTTAACAATCAGTAATTACATAATAAATTCAATGTTTCATATAATTTTTAAATATATACACACGATTAACAAATTCACCGAAAGATACATTTTTACTCGCGCACATTTTAGATATGGTACTTTAAAATATATTATGGCAATATTTCTTCAGTAGCTTAATTATATATAAATCATTTTAGTTAAGGAAACAAACGTGTTATTTGTTACTACCACGTGTTTTAATGATTTACTTGAGCAAAACTTATTGACCAATACTTCGTACACTTTTAACTATAATCAGCTCATAGATTCTCAAACGAAACCAGGTTTACTGAAATATTAAAAAATAATATTACTTAATATTTTAAAAAAAAATTTTTTGCTTATATTTCCCTAGCCCCAATTTAAATCTAATAACTTCACAATAAAGCGATCTTTTATTGTTAGATTTTGTTTCTCAGTGAGAGGAGTAAATAGAGTGAAAAAGAAATAATTTCAATTGTATAGTTGAGATAATATTTCATTTACAACACCAAATTACGTATTTGTATATCACTAAGTGTGTTTTAAATAATTCAATTGTAATCAATTAATAGTTTAATAACTATATGTAAAGTGACCTAAGTGATCGCTAGCGAATGAATAAAATATTTTTTTCCATAATATGAAGAAAAATATTTAAAATTTTAATACAAAAAAAAATTCTTACATTGAAACAAATACCAAAAATATAATCAATTTAAAAATGCACATTTGACATACCTATTTATAAGGTGCAGATACACAATCATTATTAATAAGTGGAAGTAACAAGTACCACCTATTTCATTTCCTTTTATAACATTTGTTTTTATTCTGAGAATCACACACGTAACTGTATTGTTTCTCTAATTGACATAATCAATCATATTTATAAAACTAAAACCGTAATATAATCAATCAAGGTTATATAACCAATAATTACCTTTTAAACTATGAAAATTACTTCATTTACATGCACCAAGATGCACCTTTGAGCAATAAGTAAAAACTCTGATTTATAAATTTCAAAAATTACAAACTTGCATGATTTACTGAATTCAGAAATAAAACCTTAAAAATTCATTATCGTTATTGTTATGAAAAAACAATTATTCTTATTTTTGTATATTCTTAAATCATTCTAATTTATTAAGTTATTTTAAAAGCCTCATCAATTAGTTTCTAAATTAGTATGAACGTAAGTACATCTATATGTTATAAGTCGGCACCGATTTATAAAAACAAATTTTTTTTTTGCCAATGTTGTTTGTCCACGAACCACTGTCACGTTGTAAGTAGGAATGAAACATAAAGAGTTGAAGACGTGATATAATCAATATTGTAAAAGCTATGCTTAGTTTTGGAACGTAATATATCTTATTAAACGATTAATATTGTTTATATACGCAATCGGTCACACTCACGGTAACGCATTTCTTATTCATATGATCTTCTTATTTCCAAGTTAATTTAGATAAATGCTGCACCCTACAAAGAATTCCGATTCAAACAAATATAACTGATTTTAACACCACTCTGGAAACTTCCTAGGTAATCATGAAAAATATCTACTGAAACTCAAAACCTATTTATTGATGAGTCTATTCAGGATACTGCAAGTAACAACTCATGTTTCATCATTTTCCCTTAAAAGAGATAGTGAAAAAAAAATCATTTTTTTTTAATAAAAATAAAAGAAATGTACTTTGTTAAAAAAAAAAATAATAATTCAAGATATAACTTTAATTGTAAAGATGGCGTCATAAAAACCGTAAACTTAGTACCTACTTAAACGTGTGACACTGGCTTATTAGACGTTTATTTTATAACTTTTGGATTTGTCAATATGTGTACCTCTTTCTGTAAATCAATGTGTCAAATATAAACTATAACAATCTGTAGTTAGGGTCACTGATCACATTTCAGAGCACCAATATGTGGTTAACGTTTTTAAATCACTTAAAACTCAAAGCACATATTATGTTAAATTAACAACATGCACAACTCGATGAGATATATATTTATATTTTATTTATATTATAGACTTTTTCTTTATTTTAAAAATTTGTAAAGCAGTCAACCTTATAACTAAATTATACTTATTAATTAATATTTAATTCCGTGTAAGTAATCATATACTATATGAATTGTATTGTTTAACAACGGCAAGAATGTTTTGTTTTTGTTTTTTTTTTTTTTAAACCGATATACTAATTTTATTGTTAACAATTTAAAGCATTCATAATTTTGAGACTCGTATTCTAATTCGACCTCTCTGACTTTATTTTATATCACGGAATTAAAAATGAAGTAGTTCAACGACATTTTGTTTGGAGCGACCGTAAAATATGTTTCCCGGCGGCTAGATTTGGGTGGAAAAGCGCGGACGCGGTAACTCATACACATCGCCGTGAACCGAACGAGCAATCGCCTTAATGCTCGCCGCTATGTCTTCTGGTTCCTCCTATAACAAGGGAATCCCATTACAATTGTATAATTAAGTAAAGTGAAATTCTGAAGTGCTACAAAAGTTCCATGGAGAGTTCTTAAGAAACGGTCACCTTTTTGTTAGTGTTAATATGTACAAGTTTATAAATTTAATGGTTATTCATAGAATTATATATGAAATTATTCAGTAATGTCTAAATCTTGAAGAAGGATAACATGTATTTTTTCAAATATTTTCATCATTTAGGATTATTAGATATTTATATAGTTTAATATATTCGCTTGATTGTAATGAAAGCTGTTAACGACACTTGATATACACGGGGCCAAATGAAGTTTAGTTATTTTAACGTAAATATAGCGTCGTACAATATGACTATTGCGCACAAATGAAGTTCACTGAAAAACTAATGACACATTGTGTAAATTATCAGTGTGTATAAGTAGTTCTACTAATAAATGTTCCCTCGTTTTGTTAAAACACTGTTGATTAGTAACATAATTAGACTAATAATAATAAATTATAAAAAACTAAAAAATAAACTATAAAACCATGTGAAATATGAATTTGGAAAGGAAGAAGAAATTTACCAATAAACTACTAACATAATCATCGTCTAAGTCCCGTAGCGAAGGACGTCCGTTGGGGAACTTGGGCATGTTCATGGGCAAGGAACGAGCAAAGTCGGGGGCAGCGCCGCCGCGCGCCCGGCTTATGTGTATACCTTCATCATTACTGCCTTCTGAAATATACGGATGACTTTTCATGAATTATCTTCACCTACTAGGAGGTCGTCCATTAATCACGTGATGTTTTTAACAACTTTGGTGACCCCTTCCCCATTGGTGATACATGGTGAGGTGTTAGATATCACCTCCCCCCGACCCCCCACCGCACCCAAGATAACATCTATTTTAGAACAAACTATTATGACACAGGCAACGGCAAGTCGGAGTAACGCACTGCTTGTCCGTTTAAACATCGAGCGTTCCACAAAAAAATATACAGATGATTTTTCACTGCACCCTCGACCCCTCTTTCAAACCTCACGTGATTAATAGAGAATCTCTAGGTAAAAATCTTAAATTACCTTTTATTTCCACCTACTATGTAATCAATTTCAATCTACAATACGAAAAAATGAGTGTTCTGGTTTAAAAATGAAGCTATGTTACCTTTTGAAAAATAAGCTTAAACAAAATAACGACATTCTGGTTGACTACTACGGACTCAATGCTAAATTTACCAAATACACTATTAATTAGCACAATGAAGGTTTTCTAGCATAATTCGTTTTTTTTTTTTTTTTTAATTAATTTGTATAAAACTAAGCGGTTATTGTTTCATAATAAGTAATAAGAAAATGTTGTTTTTAGCTATAAAACTTTCAAATTCTATAGAATAAACTTTTTCTTAATATGTGACTATGCTGTTTTTGAAAACAGTAGCCTCAATTATTCGTATCTAGTACATAGTTCAAATCAATGTATTGATATCTATACTAATAAATAAAATTGAAGTGTCTGTAATATCAAAATAACAACTTTTTAGTATGAACATATGATTGTACATCAAGGGTCCCTTTTTTAAACGACTATTTTTTTCGGTCGGTCCCGTCGCGAATATTTCTTGACAATATATAAAAAAATGCCTGAAAATTTGAGCCAATAAAATTTATCATTTCTAAGTACTCTCCCAGAGCGTGAGAAGATTTCCCATATAAAAAAGATGAAAAACTATGACTTTTTTTAAATTTTTACCATCACCATACTACCATGCTACGAATGGATAATTGTTGATTCATCGTAGGCGTACGCGATAATAGCTTTATATATAGTATATTGTATCCGCCGGAATCAATGTTAAAAATCATCGCTTAGAATTTGACATTAAACTGACTTGAATTTTCGTTTTACATGAACATCGTGGAAATACATTTTAAAATAACCACTATCTCATTGAGAAATATGTCATCGAACGAAAAAGGTGTGTTCCGAAAGCATAACTTGAGAGCCACTACCTCTAGATTTAGCATGTTACCATATTTCCCACATCGCCTCTTAAAACCAGGTGATATGGTTTTCAAACACCTGTACATTATTAAAGACTAAACTAGCTGTGCTCGCGACTCCGTCCGCGTGGAACTCAGTGTTCGTAAAATAATGATGTTAACAAAATACAAATTATTTATAATTATTTACAGTATTAAATCTCTTAAATTTATCTCGGTTTCATTAAAATAATGCAAAGCAAACAACGGCGGACAATTTTTTATCGACTTCATCTACTATTAGCCTCATATTTTTCATATACACTAGCTAACGTTATAAATATTCCGTAATAAATACGATTAAAAAAAAACACAAATCGGTATAGTTGTTCTCCAGTTATAAGCCAACTAACGAACAAATAGATAGATTGAGAGATGTTGTCTTTTATATAAATGTTTGATTAAATTAAAATACAGACAAATGTAGCTTTTAACCAAAATATGATTTTAAATGATGATGTGACATGAGATTATAATCACGTTAAGCTTAGTGGTACTGGCACTTAAATAATATAAGCCAACTAACATTTTATGTTATTAACTAGGGTGTGCCCGCGGCTGCTCCCACTTTTCATATATTCTTCAAAGCCTTTTATTTTTTTATACGGAACCCTAATTAGTTTTTAGTAATAAGATAAAGTAAAAATATTTCTCATAAACTCAAGCACATGCCCGTAAAACTGCATTGAATCGGATTTTATTGAAATTTTTATGAGTTTTAATTTTTTTTACGCGGAACTAGTAATTTTCGAAAATTAAAAGTACCTTAGTTACGCAGAGTAACTTCAGTTATCTATCAAAAAAAGTCCCGTCAAAATCGGTCCAGCCTGTCCGGAGATAACCCGGAACAAAAAGACAAAAATTAAAAAAAAATGTAATTTTGGCATAGTTATCGCATATACATTCTTATCTAAAAAAAAAACAAAGATTTTACAAACATACACTTCAGGTTTATTTATTAGTATAGATTACAGTGTCCAACGGCAACTTCATTGGGAACAGTATCTTCTAGTTTTACTTAACTACTTTAATAAATGAGACTTCAATAAGTATCAAAATATACAAAACGAGATAATAAAATAAGTTCTGGTAAAATTATTATTTGCTTAATTCAATGCTGATATAATTAAACCGGTATTCATTTTGCTTGGAGTATGGATTCTATTTTTTTTTAATTTTCTTAAAGTAAAATCATTGATAATAATATATACTCACGATCGGAATCATAACCGTCTTGATCCGAGAGGTAGTTATGATGAGAATCGGCGCCTTCTAAATCGAATATATCTTCGGCCTCAAGTGAATCTTCTTCGGATGGGTAATTTCTTTTATTCTATGAAAAAGGTTAAACAAACTATTATAACATAACATAACATAAGCTCACGCCTGTTATCCGCGAAGGGTTAGGCAGAGGTGATGTAGCGAACTACATATCGCCGAGCTTAGTTCCGTCCCAGACGTGACAGGGGGCGAGCCTGTCGCCATATCGGGCACAAATTCCAAACTCCGGGATTCTATTATTATTACACTGTTTCGATAATAATTTCTTCAGTTAAAACGTGCAAAGTAACACTAGTCTTGTTTATATGTGAAAAAATTTAAAAAACATCATTAACTTCACTAGCCTGTATCCGATTATGCCTAAAATCCTAAACTCTTCCTAATTTCTATATTTTACATCACCCTTCTCTTAATCCTTTATTTAACCATAGACTATTTTTAAGTTTATAGTTTTTTTTTCTCTTTATTTTTTAAGGGACTTTTGTCTTAAAAGACATGCCAGCTATCGTAACTAATCTTAAACTATTCATAAATACTTTTAAATATAACTAGAAAAATAAATTTTAATAAATTATAGAGTTTATAGAGTTATGTTTCTTTTTTTAACTATATAGTTCTAGCGGCATTATTTATAAAATACTAGCTGATCCGGCAAATGTTATTTTGCAATGGAGTGTATGACAATTTTGCTATTAAATATCGGTACTAAAAATGGGGGCTGGTGGTAGAAGGATGAAAATTAAGGAATTTTGTGTATTTTTAATGCCAAATCATATAAAACTAAAAAAAAAAACATCACCAAAAAATTAAAAATAATTTTTTGGACTGGGCCACCATATCACTTACGGTTATAAAAAATAGTTTACGACCTATTCTCAGACCTAGCTAATTATACACAAACAATTCAAAAAAATCGGTCAAGCCGTCTCGATGGAGTTTGGTTACAAACACTGTGATACGAGAATTATATACATATAGATATATAAACAAGGACTTGTATAGATATAATTGTAATTTTTTTTAATAAATCTCTACTTTGTATTTTACCTTAATGATATTCTGTGATTTTTTGGCATCTTTTAATGAGGACAGTCTTCTTCTCTGTAGTGGAGGTAGCTGCGGTGAAGGGGGTTCATTATCCAAGGTTATGTCGACGTTATTTTGCGCCTTGCTTATAATACTGAAAATAATTATGGTAAATATTGATATACATACATACAACAAGTATATTACCATATAACGTGACAATTCAATGGCAGATCAATGAATTAATCCCTCTAATCAATTTTTTAATAGTTGTTAGTAAAATAATTGCATCATTGATCCACAAATAATTTAAAATTACATCTATCTTTGATAAGAAAAAAATCTCAATCACTGATAAGATAGAAGAAGCACAATACAAATAATAACTTGTCCTGTTTATTAGGAGCTATTCATTAATTAAGTACTTAAGAATGATTTTGACGATTTTTGACCCCCCCCCAAAACCCCCCCACCCCCCCCCCCCCCCCCCCCCCCCCCCCCCCCCCCCCCCCCCCCCCCCCCCCCCCTTATGTAAGGATACATGAGATTTCTCGAACACCCGTACCTCTTCTTACGTAACATTCAATCTCGTTTTAATAGAATTATTATTTATGACATTTAAAATGGATGAAAATGAACGTATTTAAGATTTTAATAAACAAAAAAAAAATCGACTTTTGAAATATTAAGTAGGAATGGAGTTTACACCCCTCCCCCCAAGATAAGGGAATGTATAGATTTTCTTAAACCTTGCCCCCCCCCTCTGTAGACCCTTACATAATTAATTAATGACCCTTTACCGGTTACATGATTCCCGTAAAAAAAAAAGGAACCAGACCGAGTTTCTTGCCGGCTCTTCTTGACTATGTTGTTTCCTGTACCGGTGGTAGTGTTTTAGATGTTCATAAGCGCGTTATTAGGGCGTACATTTAATCAAGAATTTTTTGATTTTGATTTTGTAACATAAAAATATAAACGTAAATTTAACACACATTTAATTAATCTAATAATTTACTTACCTGGATAATATTTTATGATCCCTTTGTGCCCTTTCTTTATAGGCCTCATATTCAGCATATTTTTGCTCTCGGAATTGCCTGACGGTCTCCTCCAGGGCTTCAAGTTCTGACTGTAGAGTTTGATTCATTTGCTTACTGAGTGTTCCAATCATCTGATGGCTTGGAGGCCATTTCCTATTATTTACTATAAAATTGTTTGTGTCAACGTTTTCTTTCATCTCAATGTCATTTGTCACTTCCGGCACAAGTAGATTGAAAACTGGTGAGAAATTGGTTGATTTTTTTAAATTGTTCACTCTCTCGGATGTAGTCTGAAATCGAATAATCAATAATGAAGATAATATATACATATAGGCACACGTTAGGAACACAATTTATCTTCATTTGTATCACGTAAGCATCAATGGAAGTGGAGTCATATAAAATGCGCTTATTTTTGATGAAATGGGGACGGAGGGATCTGGATGGAGATTATTGACACAATATTTACTTATTTAATTTCTTTTTTTTTTCTTCAAAACTATATCATTAATTACGTAATCATGGGAGGTGAGAACGTTTCTTACAGTTTGTGACAAGGAGTAGGGAGCCAAGGAGGGAAGTCAAAAATATCTAACATTTTTTTTTACGTTACACATAAATGGCCTCTATCTATTTTATTCCATCTAGACTACAAATTAATTTAAGCATGTCGTATAACAATTCATATAAAAATATTACTGCTAAGTTTAATAGACACATACATAAATAGCTCAATCTATGTCAGCAGAATATACACAAATTTGTTGTTTTAGCATCTCATTTTACAAAACAAAATTTATAAATATTTTTTTAATTGAATTGTTTAGTAGGCACAAAAGCATTAAACTAAAACTCCTATTATATGAAACCATTATTTTGTATAATACATTTATTATTAAAGGAGTGCTCACTTGAACAGCCTTGGGAATAATTAAATTGTAAAGGTCTTTTTTGTCTTGCAAGGTTGCATGCGTGGCTTGCCCGCAGGCCAGGCAAGTATGTATAGTCCAGCGGCCTATTACTCTTGAACCAACTAGAGCTGGCTGAACGACTTGTATTTTCAGAGTGTTACTTGCACACGAAAGTATCTTCTGAAACAGAAAATAATTAAAATTGAGTTTAATAACTAAGAAAATGTTTTTATTTGTTTCATCAGCTAAATAAGCTCAGAAACCAGAAACAAGAGAATAATCACAAATGTATATAAATAAAATTTATCACAAGTAGTTTTAACTACTCAATACTTTGGTAATACATTAGGTAATATGGAGTCAGTTAGGTTTCAAATTGAATATGCTAATTTTTCAACTCCTTTCATTGTCATAAACAGATAATTAATAAAAAGTCTCAACTTTCTTTTATAACAAATAATATTTTAACAATTTTGGTGCTTATTTATAATGGAAGTGGCACATTATATTTTTACTATTATGCATATAAGCTATGAAATAATGCTGGTTGATGATATAGCAATGTAGAATTGAAATCACTAAACTATACAAATATGAAATTTGAGCCATCATTATTGATTTGCCATCTGATTTGAGCCATCTGAAGAAGGGGGAAAATTAATATATCTCCGAGTAGCGATTTTTTATTGGTAAAGCTACTAAACAATGTATTGTTTACATACATGTAAATCAATGAGTTGTAACCAAATCAAATTAGAAAGAAGTAAGCTGCAATTAATACAAGGCCACTACTACCAGGCTAAAACCTTAACTCAAACAGATTAGAAATGAATACACAAAAACAGCCATACAAAATAATGAGTTATCAAGCATAAGCTGTTACACTGTCAATAATGATATTGTGTATTACTATTTATGAACACGCCATATAAAATTATTTCTAAAAGAGGTTCTATAGTTTTTCTTTGTTATTTCATGGTAATATTTTGATTTGATATAAAATACAATTCAGATTTTGACTAAATGCTTTATTCACTTAAGTTCTAAATCATTTGAAAATTCAGAAATAGTATATTTTTCATTGTTAGGGTTACCCCCATGGATGTACCAGTTTTCAGCTGTTTTAAATGATGATTTACAAATAATATTTTTTAATGACAGTAAGATTCCATACACATTGAACTATTCGATAACTTACCTTTCAACCCATTCATAATAGTCCCATTAATGAAACTGATTTAGAGACAATGTTATAGGATTTCAATAGTCAGGTAATCAAGATGAAACCTGAAGGTAAATCTGATTTACATGCAACAAGATAACAAAATGTTATATTCCATTGATGAATATCCCAAACTGCTATTCAACAACCCATAGACCTATGCTATGAAAAACAAAGTTAATTTCAAACAAAAAGTGATTTATACAATCATTGGATGATTTAAAAAATGCTCCATAACATCTTGAGTTACTTGAAAAACAAATAAAGTCAAAGGGGATCAATAATGCACTTGCAGGTATGTGGATGGAAACCACTATATATGTGGTGAAAATCATGAAACAATGATTTACTATTTACTTCAGTCTTTAAGAGGCAATTTTTAAATATACAGTTTTTAGCTAATTGGCTTTTACATTGTGAAAAATCATTGTCTCTGTTCAGTTATTGTTGTAATTATTGGCCTGCACTTAACTATTTATCTATTTCATAATTTTACTAAAATTGAATAAAAAGCTAGACCTGTAAATAAAGCTTGAAATTACATTTAAATAGAGCCCTTCCTGATTTGTCTAATATTCTTATGTGATTTATGAAATTCATGTTTGTACTTTCTATTAAAAAATTAATTGGTGCTATATATAGCATTTCAAGTTATTTTTGCAATAATTAAGAAATATATCTGTTAAATTTTAGGTAGAACCATACGAAAAATAAGTTCACAGCTACAAATGAAGCAACTATATAATTCACTAAATAGCATTCATTAAAACTTAATCATTATGTACAAAAAAACTGGATAGGCTATTTGTAAGCATTTTACAGTTCAATAGCAACATATAAAACAACTTACTAACTTAGCATATAATCTACATGTCTAAGTGCAATGTGTTTACCAGCGTCGGACTAGAACATTCAATAAAATTCAAGGTCCCTCAATATTAGCGTACAGGTAAGGTAACTTATTGTGGCTACTATGTATAACACATAATAACAGCGAAACGAAAATAACATTTGTTTAGTATAAACAAATAACCATAAACATGCGAGTACATAACGCGAGCGTAAATATTTGTCGGTCCAGAGCCGCACGCTCATGGGCTGCAGACAGTACATACTACATATCTTTTACATGATTAGAACATATATTGTTTATGTAATAATTCATAATAAGGGACAAAAGGTCTCGAAATCAAGACCGACACATGTTAACTGAAGGTACCTGGCTGAAAAATATATCCCTTTGTTCCGTCGAAGTGAGTTCCAGATTCTCAATGTCGAGAATATCTTCATATTTATCACTTTCTAATGCTACATTTAAACATTTACAAACACAGAGTGCCATAATTTATCAAATGCAAAGAGCTCTTCTTCAAAACAATATAAAAAACACTCAAAAATTGTAAAACTGTATGAACTATACGGTAGTACTTTCATAAATAAATGCGACAAATGCGTAGGTATTGTAAGTATAGATATCCAGATATTTTTATTTTTTATTCATACAAAATCACGTTTTCAACTTCAGCTGTTGTCTTATCAGTAGTTTCTCTTTCTCACAAGTGGATTTCGTAAGCTTACTTATAACGTGAGTGAAGGAAACAAAGTAATTCAACAATTTCTCCTAGAAAATAGTGAAGCGCATGGTCATTGGAAGAACGTAATTTATAAATGTTAACTCGAATGGTTTAGAGTAGGTAGGTATTCTTTAATTTAAAACTTGATGAATATGTTTTCGAAGAGCATTTAAAATCGAATATTTCATGACAGATTGTGGATACATTTTTATAATTGTTTGTATTCGAACTTAATTAATTTAAATGTATCTTATTTATTAATAGGTAGAAATACCGTAGGTAGTTAGGTACCAAAATTGGGTTGCCATTAGAAAACATAAGAAGAACAGCTGCTCTGAAGACTGCAAGTGTCAATTCTGTAATCAATTGTCAATAATGTCATTCGTCAAGATACAACCTCAAAGACGAGTTTAGTACGTGGCGGTTAAAATTGTGTTTTAAGATTTCCTCAAGACTTTATTGTTATGTATGCATGATACCGTTCTGGCATTCGTTTAATTCATATAGAATAAAATTTATCTTGAATTTGGTGTAAAAAAAGCCTACAATGTCAAAAAGAACACAACCGAATTGGTCTCCTCCTGTTAGGAGAGAAGATCGACCCGTTTTAAAGCTGTATAACAGTTTGACTCGACAAAAAGAAGAGTTTATTCCAACATCTAGTAATCGTGTAAATTGGTATAGCTGTGGGCCTACTGTATACAACGCATCTCACATGGGACATGCCAGGTAAATTTTAGGTACAAAACTTGTATTTTTTTAACATTTATCTGAAGACGACTTTCAAGTATGACTCAAATATTAAGTTATTTATATTTCAAGTAACCTACCTTATTTGATTCTTAATTAAATTTGATTTATGATAATATGGCTGACATATTTACACAAAGTTAAAAGGAGAACCCATGATTTTCATGATAATGCTCAAGGGAATTAAACCCTGAACATCTCATCTTGACACCAATGAATATCTACCACAATACTTTGAAGTCTTTCAATGTAAATAAAGAAAGAATGTTTCTAAAAAATATATGTATATTAAGTAATTATACCATAGTTGTGTCTGCTGCATCAATTATTATTAAGTAAAAATGGGGCATAATAAAAAAAAAACTATTTAATAAAATGCTTCCGGATTTGTACAATTCAATATTATAGTTTATGTTAATAGTCAGTAAAGTAACATTAACAGTCAGTTTGTGAGAATGACTCATTTAGAATTTACATGAATGTAGGCAAGTTCTGATTCAAATATGTTTATATATTTGGAAAATATCTATCTGAACTTAAATTAGAGAATAATATATACTCTGATCTTAAATATGTTGTAAAATTTTAGTGTTTTAAATGAGAAACTTAGCATGTACATTTAGAACTGTCTTGCTTTAGCTTAATTAGATTACATTATATTTGAAGCATAGTATTCCTGAAACAGATTCCATATACCTTAAATGATCAGATTGTGTAATTCTACTAGGGTATTATATTTGAGACATTTTATTAATTACAGGTCATACATATCATTTGACATTCTCAGACGAGTGCTTTCAAATTACTTTGGATATGATGTACTCTATGTCATGAACATAACAGATGTTGATGATAAAATAATCAAGAGTGTCAGACAGAGATACTTGTATCAGAAATATTTAAAACAACCAAGAAATTTGAATGATACAATAGATGATGCAATGTCTGTTATAAATTACTATGAAGAAGCAATAAAGAATACTGGTGACCTAGATAAAAAGTGTTTGATGCAAAAAACATTGGACAAGTAAGATTTGCAAAATTTTTATGTTTATATTAATGTAATTTTTAAAAACTATACAGAATCTTTTGTGCTCGACTGTATTCTTTTTTAAATTCTGGTAACTAAGGAGTAAAGATAGCACTGTAAATGTTTTTGATTATAATTTTATCAAATTGCTATGTAGTATCAGATGTATTATAAAACTAAATCATTTAATTGAAAAAAAAAAAATACAATATTGCATCAACACATAAAATTTATTTGAGGGCATTTAAATGCAATGTCATATTTGCCAAGTTTTTATTTAGATACATGAACAATTCCATTAGCTGTGTTCAATTGGATATTATTAAAATTAAAAAAATATTTACAAATTTCAGTATTGCACCAGCAATTCAAGTTCTGAAATTAGCTGTGGAGTCAAAAAATGATGAGAAGATTAAAAAAGCAAGGTGTGATTTATTAGAAACTGCAAAAAGTCCATTATCAGATTGGTTAGATAGTAAATATGGACACACAGTCACAGAGAATGAAATATTTACTGATTTACCTCAATATTGGGAGAATGAATTTCACAAAGATATGAAAGCACTCAATGTAAGTTATTTTAAAATGCAGTTAATTGGTGTTCATGAAAAATTTAAGTATAAAGTAATTTACATTATATTTACAATACTTTATATTATAATAAAAATTATGAATGCATTTCCTACTTAAATTGTCATACCTCTGTTGTTTCTATAATCTTAATGTACATAAGATTACTACAACAATTTATATATAAAATAATTCTCACCATGAAAGTTTTTAATATAGGGTATCAGTTAAAAAAATGTTAATTTATTCTGGAATACCACACCATAAATTGAATTAATAAAGGTTGATCTTTATTTTGTATATACTAAATTTTCACTGATACTCTTCTGTCCTAATCTGAGATCTTGATTTTTTTTAATTGTTCCTTATTTCATTATTTTTTCTTAGCAGTGGCTAATTCTCTATAAAGCCTAATAAGATAGGGCAATAGTTCTCCTCCCTCCCATTATCTTTGAGAGGCCACTGTGACTTTAGTATTCATTACTATTCACAATAATAATATTTGGGCATTCAGTTGCTGCTAAGTATTATATTACATATAAATTTTATATTCAAAGGTCTTACCACCTGATGTATTAACAAGAGTCAGTGAATATGTGCCTCAAATAATAAAATACATAGAACAAATTATTGATAATAAACTGGCATATGAATCAAATGGATCAGTTTATTTCAACGTCAGTGAATTCGATAGCAGAGAAAAACATCATTATGCCCGATTGGTGCCTGAAGCCTATGGTGATACAAAGTCATTATTAGAAGGAGAAGGTATGAATTAAAATTTTTAATATTTAACTAGTTGTGTGCCCACAGCTGCGCCTGGGTTTCATATATTTTTCACTGCGTAACATAGTTCTTTTTTTATATGGGTCCCTGATTATTTTCCAATTTTTTGCTGCTACTAACATTAAACAAATATATTTCTCACAAATTCAAATACCTGACAGTAAACTGTGCATAGAATAGAATTTTATTCCAATTTTTATGAGTTTTAATTTTTTTACGCTGAACCCCCTAATATTTACGAAACAATAAAGTAGCCTAAGTTATGCAGAGTAACTTCAACTATCTAAAAAAAAAGTCCCGTCCAAATCGACGCAGAAGTTCCGGAGATTAGCTGGAACAAACAGACAGACAATAAATTGCATATTTGGCATTGGTTTCGTATATCGTATATTCATATGTATTTATTAAAAAATTTATTTTTTAGTAAAAAACTATTTAGTGAAAAAACAGATGTTTCAGTTTTATATAAAAATGAGAACAAAAATTTTTTTCTTTGAACATTTTACATAGCGCTATAGTTCTGTTGTCTTCCATTATACATATATGTTTCGAAACAGTCTGCACTTCAATTTTGTATATTAGTATAGATTTATTTAATATGTTCACATTCATGTTGCCAAAGGAATTGCTCAATATAAATGATTAATGCCAGTGTGTACATTGTTACGTAAGTTAATGATAATTACTGTAGTAATAGTTGCTTAGAATAAAATATTAAATGTAAATGTATATTAAACATTTTGAATTTTGAATATAACCAATTTCACTTATATATTTAAGTACATACAGGTGTTTTAATCCTATGGAACTCATTTTTAAAGAATTTTACAAAATCTATACATTTCTCATAGGTGTCCTAACTGAGGATGTGAGTGAGAAACGTTCAGCAAATGATTTTGTGCTTTGGAAACGTAGTAAACCTGGAGAACTTCATGGCCGTCACCGTGGGGGCTCGGCCGGCCCGGTTGGCATATAGAGTGTTCAGCCATGGCCTCGGATGTCTTTGGATCTAAGCTAGACATTCATACAGGTGGAGTCGATCTAAAATTCCCACATCATGATAATGAGTTGGCTCAGAGTGAGGTAAATATAACTATTGTGATTTTAATATAAAATGCTTTTTTTTTATTATTAGAATATTTTTTTAACTGATTTCAAAAAGGAGGAGGTTGTCAATTCGTCTGTATGTTTTTTTGCTCGATTTTTTCGTCATCTGGTCCACAAATTTACAAAAATTTTGGTCCCATTTCCACCATATCAGGGTCTGATCAGTGGAACTCAGGGAAATTGAGAAAAAATATCAATATTATAGACACATGTTTCGTATATTCGTTTCCAAAGCTGTGAAGTAGACTTCACAGCTATACGTAAAAGTACGTAAATAAACTAAAAAGTAGAAAAAAAACTTTTTTAATTACCAACAAAACTGACTTCAAAAGAATAAACTATAAAAATACACTAAAAAGGCAATAAATTAATTCTTTATTAATCTGCTTCGTTAATTTTGGAGTCGATGCCAGCCAGTGTTAACCAGTGTACTCATTAACAAATAGAACTAACTACCTAAACTTTATCACAATTATGCATAAGCTAAATAAAGGACTAGAGTGATTTCAAAGAACAATTAATCAATATTGAATATAATTTGCGACATATGAGCTGGCACCGATTTGAAAATTAATGGCGAAGATTAATAAAGAAATTATTTATTGACTTTTTAGTGCATTTTTATAGTTTATTCTTTTGATTGGTTTTGTTTGTAATAAAAAAAGTTTTTTGTTGTGTATTATGTCTCCCTTATTTATTTGCAGTAAAAAAATATTTTCACTTGATCATATCCACATTAGCTTTTATTTCATTAACATCCACATTACACTGGGCTTTACTCTGTGCTCATTAGTCTGTTAACTAAATTATTTTTGTACAACAATATTTCAATTAAATTTTATGCAAATAAATTTGTAGAATACATTT
Source organism: Samia ricini (assembly GCA_014132275.2). NCBI lineage: Eukaryota > Metazoa > Arthropoda > Insecta > Lepidoptera > Saturniidae > Samia > Samia ricini. Next base: position 21,965,380 of record AP028159.1, on the reverse strand, counting down.
ATTAGTAGAATATATTATAGTAGAAGTGATGATGGCGCAGCGGGTAGTGCGGCCGGATTCCGCGTCAATCGATTTAGTTCGATCCGCACCTATTCATTTACCATCCTGGACCACATCGTCACTTAACATCAGGTTAGATTGTGGTCAAAGCACTGAGCCTAATCCGTGTAAAATAAAAAATAATGTACAAAGAAAACTAGTATTTTTATATTACAGGCACATTATGATGAGCCGGGTTGGGTAAACTATTTCCTGCATGCCGGTCACCTTATGATCGCCGGTTGCAAAATGTCCAAATCCTTGAAGAATTTCATCACCATAGGCGACGCTTTGAAACGGCACACATCGAGGCAACTGCGATTCGGTTTCCTACTCCACGGCTGGGAAAGAAACACTCGACTATTCAGATAATACTATGGATATGGCGATACAGATTGAAAAACTGTTTAATGTAATTAGTTTTTTTTAGTTTGTTACGTATGTGCTTATGTAACGGAAATTTGAACATGATTTTAACAACCTTCAAAACGTCGGATTGATTCGAAATATGGCATACTTATCAAGGATTGATTACGATTCAATATTTTAAACAGTTAGTCCCGTTATCATTACCTTGATTAGCGATTTTTTATTGTTTTGGATACGTAATGCATTTTAGCTACATGTATTTTAACTTATTTATCAATTATTTTCTTTTTTTTTTAGTTGGATTTTCTATAAAATGCGTTTTTTTTTAGTTTTTATTAAAACCATTCTTTCATATTTTTACACCAGAGTTAACTGAAAATGCCGTTAACACAATAAAATTTATTCATCATAGACACATACAAAAGAACATGTCACAAATTTAATTCACACCAAACAAACACTTGTAGATCGCTTTAAGTTCTCTTTTTCAAGTTCCCTATATGTCCAATTTAAATTGAACTGTCTGGGTCGATCCACAGTCTCCCTTATGTAGAAAAATTAAAGTATCCTAGAATACGCCAGAAACTTCGGAAGTCAATGACTTTTTTAGAATGTGTGAGGTACTATAAAGGAACTAACATTTTTTTATATTATATAATAGGTGTACTCTCTAGGTTATATAATTCATAATTTCAAATATTTATTAGTTTAGTACACAGTAAAAGTTATAACAGGTGACATAATAAACACATTTCTAGCTATATTTAACCTATTAAATATTTTATGGATATTATACAATTAATAAGTGTAAGGAATGAAGCGGAGAGTTGCTGGAACATTTTATTTTCTACAAAATATATTTTGTTAAACTGTGGAACATCCATATATATCATTTGAGTCTAAGGCTGCTGAATAACTAGGTTAATCGTTAAAGCACTAACCTGGCGTTTACGCCAGTTTCCAACTGTTTTCTTATTGTCAAATTTTTCTTGGTATTTAAGCGATTAAAATGTTTCAGGAATTCTTTTTGACGGTGAAGGATGCACTACGTAGTGGTTATGATGCAGGCTGTGGTGGTGTTTGGGGTCCGGAAGAGCAGGCGCTGTCAGCTAAACTGACAGCTGTCAAGGAACAAGTTCATGCTGCACTCTGCGGTTAGTTTATAAATCAATAAATAGCTTATGCAGTCAGCCACTCAATTATAATTTATTGAATATCAAATTTGATCAATTTATTTGAAACAAAATAATTGGTGATAAAATTATATTAATTCGTTTATTATCTGATCATTATTATCAAACTTTATAAAGTTAACAAATTTGTATACCAGTATTTAAAAAAAAAAAAATTAATCACAATTTCACCTGATGTTAAGTGATGATGTGGCCCAGGATGATAGACCCACCAAGTCTAGAGGTACTGGTTTCCAAGTGATGCCGTCGGAACACGCCCATTGCTGTTTGGTGACAGGTTTTCAAACTTAAGGGTGGTAGAAGTTCTACCACTTATACTATGATTATCTCACATTGTATTTCTTTCAGCGAAAACTAAAATAGTATATTTTTCAAGGATTATTTTTACCAAAATCGATAAGGATAATTATTTCATTTATAATTTTTCCCACTTACACAGATAGTGAACGGAATTTTGATAAAATTATAGGATTTATAATCATCTATAGTTGTCTACCGTATATATATCTCTATATTTTTTAAATAAGCTATGATAATGATCTGGAGTTTCTTTACGATTTCAACAGCCTTGATGACGAATGTTTACATAAAAATAATGGTTATTGTAAAAGTTAATTATCACCTTGAATTTTGAAATACTTACTTTCCTAATAAATATGGAGCAATTTTAATTCGTTTAGTAAAAGAGTAATATCATAATAATTATATTGAAATAGTAGACAACATAATGTTTTCTTTTAAAGCTGGTAATTGTTTTATTCTGTGAAAAAAAATAAAATTTTGTGCATTTAACTAATAATCCAAAAGAATATTATTAATGAGAAAGTGTCTTAGTTTATTTGCTTGTGACGCTTTTAAGTTTAATTACTCAAATGATCATCGTGAAATTTTGTATACACGTTGTCAGAAGTAAATCATATTTTATCATATAAGGACATAATTTTTTTTTTGCTCATCTATCCCTACATTTTAAAAGGTATGAAATCTTATAGTTTCATGTTTCTAAATCTGATTTAATTCCCATACAAATTCTCCTTTTGTAGGTGTCAGTCAGTACTAAGGTTGTTGTTTATTTGTCACTCCTTAACGGGTGACACTCATCCCCCTAGCTACACCTCTGCTTGCAGAGACAGTCAAATTCCAAAAATGATATAAAGGAGTACAAATAAGTTTCCGCCGTTTTATAGTAGGTGGCGCGGCACGGAGTTTCGGTTAGCTTTCGCAGATGATAACTGGCTTAAAAAATAGTTTGGACATTCAAGAACAACATAACCTATTAATATCATTGATTTTATATTGGTAAAATATAATTTTTATAAGTTGAAAATGTCAAAATTTGAGCCAAGTAAGCGTCATTTGCGGGAAATATTAGTTTACTTCTTTCATTTAAAGAAATCTGCTGCTGAGGCGCATCAATTGCTCGTATAAGCATATGGTGAGGGTGCTATGATTGAGAGAACGTGTCGAGAGTGGTTTCAAAAGTTTAAAAACGGGGATTTCGACGTAGAAGACAAAGATCGCAGTGGAAGGCCAAAAATTTACGAGGATGTAGAATTGTAGGAATTATTGGAGGAAGATTCATCACAAACACAAAACGAACTTGCTCTAACATTAGAAGTCACTCAGCAAGCAGTCTCACATCGTTTTAAAATCATTAGGAATGATTCATAAACAAGGAAATTGGGTTCCGTACGAATTAAAGCCGAGAGATATTGAACGCCGATTATGCTTAAGTGAAATGCTGCTAGCTAGACATAAAAAAAGGGTTTTTTACATAGTATCGTAACTGGTGATGAGAAGTGGATACATTATGACAATCCAAAAAGAAGACAATCATGGGGATTACCTGGCCACGCGTCACACATCAACAGGAAAACCGAATATTCACGGAAAAAAAAACTTATGCTGTGTATTTGGTGGGATCAGCTAGGTGTAGTGTATTATGAGTTGCTTAATCCGAGCGAAACAATTACTGGAGCCCTCTATCGAACACAATTGATGAGATTGAGCCGAGCCCTGAAGGAAAAACGTCCTCAATACTATTCTAGACACGAAAAAATTATTCTTCTGCATGACAATGCTCGTCCACATGTTACGGCTCCCGTGAAAAAGTACTTGGAAACACTTGATTGGCAAGTGTTACCCCACCCGCCGTATTCACCAGACATTGCACCGTCCGATTATCACCTCTTCCGGTCCATGGCACATGCTCTGATGGCGCAGCGGTTCACATCTTATGAGGATACCAAAAATTGGGTTGATTCGTGGATAGCCTCAAAAGACGAGGAGTTCTTCAGACGTGGGATTCGAATGCTGCCTCAGAGATGGGAAAAAGTGGTTGCAAGTGATGGGCAATATTTTAAATAAATTTATATTACCGTTCTTCTATAATAAACAATTAATTTGTGTGTTAAAAAACGGCGGAAACTTATTTGTACTCCTAATAAAAATAATAAACATGTGTTCTGTTATCGCTTTTTAAGTCCCGCTAAGTGTTTTTCTCAAATATCTATACTAATATTATAAAGAGGAAAGATTTGTATGTAACGAATAAACTTAAAAACTACTGGACCGATTTGGTTGAAATTTAGTATGAAGATAGTTTGAAATCCAGGGAGTAACATAGGATAGTTTTTATTACGAAAATCCACGAGAACGGGAACTACGCAGGTAAAACTGCGAAGAGTAGCTAGTATTCTATATTCTAGTATAGATTTTGATGATTTTCAATTTATTAGAAGAGGATGGGGATAACGTTATATGTTGTCATAGATAATGTGGATACGCGAGGTGCTTTGGACGCGTTACGCGACCTGGTGGGAGCGGGGCATGTGTACTTGCGCGCGACGACACCGCGTAGCTCCCCGCTGCTGGGCGCAGCCGCGCGGTACGTCACTGACATACTGCACGTATTCGGCGCTGTCGAGGGACCGAGGGGCGGCATCGGATTCCCTCTCGGCAACTCGGACGGTGCCAATGCTTGTGTGAGTACATACTATACTAATAAATAAAATTGAAGTGTCTGTTTGTAATGTGGAAATTATTTTTTTTTACCAAATTAAAATGAATATACATATATATACATATACGACATATACTTATAACAAAAATACAAATTTTAAAAATTTTCTCTATCTGGCAGTTTGTTCCGGGTAATCTCCGGAACGGCTGGACCGATTTTGATTTTCGAAAATATTTAGGGTTCCGCGTAAAAAAAATAAGTCATAAAAAAATTGAATAAAATTCGGCAAGTTCTTGAATTTATGAGAAATATTTTTATTTTATTTATTTATTTATACTTTTTTTACAATTTTTGTAAACAGGCGGACTTAATGCCAGAGGCATTCTCTACCATTCAACCTTAGGGTTTTTTACTGTATTTTTTAACTTATTTTTTTTTTACTTTACAACAACAAAAATATAGGGTTCCTTATAAAAAAATTCAAATGCAGTGAAGAATATGTTAAACGCGGGCGCAGCCGCGGGATCACAGCTAGTCTATGTATATAAAATTGCTTGGCCTCATTGACTGATTTATCAACGTAGAGACTAAACCGTTGGACCTACAAACTTGAAATTTTACCGTTACATTGCTTTTATGATATAAGCAACCACTAAGAAAATATTTTTGAAAATTCCATTATTTTCAAACTAAGAAGCATGTAATTTAATATACATACTTTTATTTAAAAATAAATGTACACACGCGTATATTAGCGATTTACAAAATTTGACCATTTTGAGATATTAACCTTTTCACGGTATAATCATGAGGTCACGGTATATTGACGCGGAATCCGGCCGCACTACCCACTGCGCCATCATCGATTCAATCTTCACTCTCTGAACCGTTGGAACTCATTTTAATTAGTAAATTTATATTTATTAAGTATGTGAATAACAAATCAAGACGAATTTTCAGTTATGCCGCTAATTTTCTATTTATCATCTGTGCCGAAAGGCAAGCGCATTTATGGCTATACAGCCACGTGAACGCAATATGTACTAACCAAAGAGACTTACTGCAAATGGTGTGAATTCCACACGGGTAAAGCCGTGGGCACAGCTATATGAAGTTTTAGTAATAATTGCTATGCATTGACTCAGTGCTTTTTTATTATACATATTTGTCATTGGTTTAAATTCCTGTATAAGTAATTTTTTTCTATAGATAAAGTTGTAATTACTGTCATTAATGAGACAAAAAAAGGGTTGTATTATAAAATTAATAACATTGAATAAATTAACACTGAAATGATGTTAACATTATAACTACTGATTTAATAAAAATGTTAAATAACCCGAAAATAATTCTTATGTCTAAAGTGAAAATAATCTTTTAATCAACGATGTTTTGAAATATGAAATGCATGAACTATTTCTAACCACGTTTTTATCAATACTTCTTATCAGAAAAACTGTTACATCATAACCATATATTATATAGTAATTTACTTTGTGAAAGCCGCAAAAAATTATATGTTTTGGGATATTTTTACATTTTCTATTACATACAATAAATTATAGTGCATTTTCTCTTTAAAATATGCAATTTATACATTTGAGTATGCAGATATTTTATTTTTATGAATAATTTATTCAGAGATATAAATACCGTAGAACTTTTCTAATTCGACCTCAAAATTTCGAAAACCTCCAAAACTCAAAAATAGTTCTGCTCTTTTACCCAAAAACCTAAATAACTCGAAATTTCAACCTTCGTATAGTTCGAAATTATCAGTGAGCCCTCCCTACTTGCGAATAAATATCACCTTTACAAAGGCAATCGTTTTTTATTAATAAACTAAAATTAGTAAAGTTGAATCTTAACTTGTACAATTCGAATATTTATTTAGGGAATGTAACCAAATTACGTGGCCCGATTAAATGGGGGGAGTGAGGACTTCAAAATACTAAGCTTAGTCACAGGAGCGGAGGGGGGCCTTAGGTTTTTGTTGCTTAGTCGATGTCGCCGAGAGAAACTTCGCACTTTTTCGACCTATCTTTGAATATGGCGCGCAGTCTTTAGTGATTCTTAAGCTCACAGTTGGCCACATAAGGTTATGAGAGAAAGCCTGGAGTGGTTAGATGTCGAGGCCGTCGATGAAGAGGAAATGACTACGTCTAAAACAAAATGCAATAGAACAACAGATAAGAAATAAAATACGGATTGTAAATTAGAAATAAGATTTAAGTAAATATAAAGTTTCGACATAACCACAATGCAATAGGAACACATAGATAAGAAATACAACAAGATTGTAAAATAGAAATAAGATGAAAAAAAATAAAGGCACAAAAAAAATAGGGGAAAACCATAAAAAAAGTAAAGAAAACTCGGATTATGTCTGAGATGTAAGGGGACTAAAGATGTTAATGTAATTAAACAGAAAACCATCGTTGTTTTCGTAAATTAAGTTACGGTAGCATTATATTGAATATGTTTTCACATAAGTTTTTCTTCATAATATTTAATTTACTAGCAATTATAAGCATGCATGCAGTCTTATGCAATAAACGCCGTATTAACAAAGACGGATATTAGTCAAATTATTTTTATTGGTTACATTTTCTGACTACGAAATGAAAAAAAAAAATATACTTGTCAATACTACATAAAATTTTAGGGCGGTTTGCGAGTAGGGGTTATTGACATATGCTATGAGTGGTCACCAAGGGGTCGAAATATCTTAAAAAATAGGTCACGTAGTATGGGAACGTTCCCTTACCTACAAAATCTGCCATACACCGAAAACTTTAAAACTCAATTTTTTTTATTCTACCCTGAAGTTCCCTAATTACATAGGTTCAACTGAATTATAATATCGATTAAATGACGTATGCTTGATAGAATTTAAGGGGAGGAACAAAAAAAAAATCGTTATCGTTCAAAAAATGGATTATTAAGCCGGATCTACATCCATTCAACCGAAAGACGTCCACTACTGGATGGATATAGGTCTCCCCCAAAAATCTCCATGACGACCAGTCTTGCGCCACTTGCATCTAGCGGATTCCCGCGACCGTCAGTAAAGCTCGTCGGTCTACCTTGTGGGGTCTTCCGGTGCGTGGTACCCATTTGAGAGCCCGTTGGCCTTATCGGGCGTCGGTTATGTGAGCAATGTGCCCAGTCCACTACCACAGCCCAAGCCGGACCCGCAGCTTTATATTGTATGTATAAATATAAAGTTGTCGTGTAGGTAGAGGAGACGGTGATGCCGTATTTAGAAGCGCTGAGTACGTTCCGTGGTCGGGTCCGAGAGGCGGCGCGCGCCGGCAACGCTGCCGAGGTGCTCTCCCTCTGCGATCACCTGAGAGACATCGTGCTGCCAGACCTCGGGGTCAGACTCGAAGACAAACCCGGTATGTAATCACCACATACCTTATTCATGTGTTTCAGCCATGTTGCGATGCAGCCGGATTCCGCGTCAATCGACGCGGGTTCGAACCCCACCTATCCGACTCCTAAAATCAGACTGAGCTTTCGGTGAAGGACAACATCGCGAGTAGACCAATAACATGGATTAGGGCATTTTTTTAATAATGCTCGCCTGGGTAGCTACGTTAAATCTATACCGTACAAAAAAGCTGGAAGCCACAGTTTTGTTTGCGAGGAGCGATTTATAAATATTGCTTAGCTCTAATAAACTAGAACCATCCTTAGGTTCACACCTGTATTAATCTAAAAACTATATTTAACTCAGTTTTCAATAGGTTTTTAGTAATTCCCGTTCGATCACTTAACACAAGTTTATAATGTACTAGATGTTCCAAAGACTCTCCGCACACATAATATATATTCTGCATAACTACGTTCATTATGTTAATATACAATGGTTCGATTAAATTATTATAAGAAATACAGAAGTGATTTGTCTGTAACTTATCTTCACTTTATTATGTATAACCATAATAAACGTCCCATTTTGTTTTGTTTACAATCATTTCATGCAGTAATTGTACTTTTCCTAGTGTTGCACGCTAATACTGTAAAGCATAATTACTTAGCATCTCTTAGCATACTTAATTAAATTTAATCAGAGGATAAAAAGCGAACCATATAAATCCATTTAATGATTCACGAGTTATATACAATGAACGAACGGGGAAACAGCTGTCGCTTTGCTTTTTTATAATAATACAGTTTTTATATTAGCAAAAAGTCGTATTAAAATTACATTTCTTTGAATCATGCGATCATCTAAATATTTTGTTTGCGTTAATTTTGTATGTATTATTTTTTTGTTTTACGAGTTTAATAATGTATTATATGATTCTTGATCAGATCGCACTGTAGTGAAACTTGTCAGTAAAGAAGAATTAATGAAAGAAAAGGAAGAGAAGAAACGATTGGAAGCTGAAAAACTAAAGAAGAAGCAGGAGTTACTCGAAGCGCAGCGCGCTAAAGAGGAACAAAAGAAGATACCGCCGAGTGAATTGTTTAAGAAAGAGACGGACAAATATTCCAAGTTTGATGATAAGGTAATTTTATGAAGTGACTTTTTTTTTGGCGGCGTCGAGTATCTCTCGGTAGGGGAATAACTTATAGATGTTATGACGTCAGCCGTTAACATGCTATAGTGTGTCAAGTATATGACGGCGTTTAAGCGCTGGCGTTCAGTATAGTATGTTTTGATTATGAATAAATTATATTAAAATGTATATAATTATTGCTGGGAGCGCTAATAGATGTATAAACAAGATATATGTTAATAATTTCAATTAACAAATTATGAAATTTAGACATTAAAAAAAACAGATTTTCAAGGTTTACTTTTGTCGGTAGTAGTCCCTGTGACTTCGTAGTTTTTATTCTTATTTTTAAATATTTTTTTGGAATAAAGACTCTCTTAAGTCTGCCTAATATTTTTGAAGAACTATGTTTTCAACTAAATTAAAATAGTAGACGTATGTAAAACTATATATTACTAGCTGAACCCGCGACTTTGCACGCGTGGAATTAAGATAATTATATACGACTACTATAGACAGCCTAAATTCTCCATCTAAATGCAATCTCTATGTACCGTCCCGTCCCGTCCATTTTGTTCAATTTCAATTTAATCCATCAATTCTTTGTTCTCGAATAAGACTAAAACACATTTATTTACACACTCTTCTTTCATACTAAAGACTCCGCGTGTCATTCTAATTATAACTTTTGATAGAGTGAACTGATTTTAATGATTTTAATATTTTGTTCTTGACATTTCTATTTGTATTTTGACATTACTAAAAATGATAGCAATGGTTAATTTAAGTCCATTGTAACGATTCTTTCCACAAAAATCGCAAATAATATAATATCTATAATATAATTTACGTGATATATCTAATTTTATTATTAGTATAGTTTGCTGCTGAATTTCCTTTAAACCAGCGATATCTTTAGATGTTTATTAATTCTGTTTATTCTAGGGGCTTCCCACACACGATCACGAGGGCAAGGAGCTAAGTAAAGGTCTAATAAAGAAACTACAGAAGTTACAACAAGCTCAAGAAAAGAAGTACAATGAATACTTAACACAGATTAACACATGCTGACAAATTATTGTTAACTAACTTTTCTAAATTATTGCAGCAAAACAACGATAAAATCTCATACACAAATGTTTCTTTACCAATTATTGTTTTTGTTTACGTAAACAAATTTTAGTAAACATTATTAAGTTTCGACGTATCTTGTATATAAGTGAAAATGAATTTAAATTATTTAATTAAATGTATATGCAGGGCGATCAATCGCCTTCCAAACTTCCCGAACATTTGTCAACTTAAATTAAAATAATCATGACAATGTGCTTTTTATATTTGCAGTATTTTTATCACTCATTAAAGCCAATATTTAATAAATTTTATATCATTAGATATCTACATGTTAAGAAGTTTTAAAGTGTATCTGAGTTTACAGTTGACTGCGATTGTTTGTTTAAAATGTTTTATTAGTCTTTCATTTTCCGAAAATACTTGGCATTTATAAAAAAAAACAAAGATATTTTATTTAAATTATTGATATTTATTATTTAATATACTCGTAAAATACGAATAAAATGTTGTATATTTTATGCATGAAAATTAAATAATATTAGATATTTTCTAATATGTATTCATTGAAAAAATGTATGTAAGTCTCATTAAAATGTTCATGTTGCAGTATTAAGGCTCATTAAATTTAATATTCAAATTAATTCTATTTACTTATACTAGACAATTTAAATAAACCATTTTTTGATGCTTATCGATTTGTTTTTATTTCAATCCCCTCGCCCCTTATATTCTATCAATCATATGTCATTTAATCGACAATACAAATCAATTTCATAATAAGTATTTAAAAAAAACGCAGATTAAACCGATTTAAATAAACATTAAAAATAAGTTACCTCGATGTCGATTATTGACAATGAAAATGTTCCACCGACAACTAATAACGCTTCAGTGAGATATTTGTAAAGGCGGTCGCCGCGTGCTCCGCGACAAAAATACTTATAAAAACCTATACAGTAGTTGAAAAAAGATAAAAAAGGTGAGGTAAACAATCTGGGAACTGCGTGTTTTTTTTCTGTTGTGAATTGTTACCGACAATAGTGTTTTAGTAGGGTGGCACAAGTACCGCACGCGAGCGATGTCCGCCATCTGCGATTGAGGGTTTCTTCTACAAATTTCTATGAACGAATATAGATAGGTAGGTTATTTTAAAATGTCGATTAAGTGGGGAGGAAATTATGTTTCAATTAATACAGTTGGGTCATTCCACCTCAAATCGACCAATAGTAGGAATCGATCCCTTAGATTTGGATAAATTTTGGTCAGAAGTTTCCTTATATATCATATAACGAAATTCTGCCAAAGGAATAAATAATAATTTTCTTTTTCAAAAGTTATGCAAAATTCAAATTTTCATTATTTTTCAATCTTATCTTTTAAATATCTCAAAAACTATTATAGATACAGAAATGATAGACAAAGGATACTTAGGGCTATTAAAAAAAATATTTTGACAATGTTTTTTTTTTGAAAAACTAGAATTTGTAAAACTTTGAACTTTTGAAAATCGTCAAAATTGACGATGAACATCAAATTTTTGGCTATTTTTTTTTGTTAAATACCTTTGATTATTCTTACAACATCCTGAAAATTTTGAAACTGCGTTTTTTTTTTTTTTTCAATAATATTACGTTTTGAATTTCATTAAAAAAAGGTTTTTTTCTTTTTTTACATTTTTATGGCAAGTAAAGTTAAGCAATCATATAATTTTGTAATTTTGACTAGTAACACTTTCATTTATTGGTACAATAACGTGACAAAATAGCATCACCAACATTTGTATTTCTATTTATTTGATAAAAGTTTTCAAACATAATCTTAATTTATATTTTGTTATGTATGTTTGTAAAAGAACAGAAATGCAAGTGCCACTTTAATTACCTACATAAATCCTTTGAAAATGAAAAGAATGCTCGTTTTTTTTTACAATAATATCCATGAAACTTGTTTGCCGAAAGTCTGAAAATTAGTGTAAAAACGAGCATTTTTTCCATTTTCAAAGGCTTCTAGTTTCCACAATACCTGATTTATGGAAACAATCAAAACGTGCCCGTACGTTTTGGCGGTGATGGATATATATTATTTGGTATAACAATATTTACCATAATAATATATATTGCTTTCCTTACTTTTACGACTCATTTGTTTATATAAAATGCTTATATAAAAGTCTTAAAGGTGAAGGATTTATGTAGGATAATTAAAGTGGCACTGGCATTATCTGTTCACTCCATCATAGAGGTAACCTTAGATCTCTCGTTCAAAAAACTATTAATACCCTAGGCTCTTGGTATAATAAATGGAAAATAGAGATCAATCCGGGAAAAACGACCCCGCTATACAAAAATTGCAAAGTAAAAAGTAAGTAAATTAAAAAGTACAAAAATTACTAACGCTATGTTAGTAATGCTAATAATATTATTTCTTGAATTAAGTATAAGGTATTTAAGCTACTTAAAAGTATTATGTTAACAATAGATCAAGTAAAAAGTTCATATTTTAGTTACATTTGATATAAACATAAAAGTGTAAGCGACACTCAAAACTCATATTATATAGATGTATTTATAAAAGTAAATTCGTATTTTTTTGTATTTAAATCAGTATTTCAATGAATAATTTAACGTATAACGGATTTTCCCAAGGATTTGCGAAGTACTACTTCTTTTTCTATGATAATTTGTAGTTTTGATCACAATCGATTTATCGTGGTCAAATATCACAATAGCTGGTGCGGGTTTCGCAAAGGGAGCTGAAACGCCGCAGTAGCAGTAGCCCGTACGACCGCCTGGCGACATGTCAATCACACACATTTGAATAAGAACATTGTTCCTTTTCCATATTCCGTTGAGATCTTGTGATAACACAATTTCATTATAATGAAGTCAACGAACTGAAAGTTACATTTTTACTAGAAAAGTATAGAATCCAGAAACTCATTATTCGCTTCGTAGTTGGTCATGTGGAATTGAAATGTAACGGTCGCATCATTGAAACAGATTTCCGTCCCAAACATAACTTGTAGTAACAAACAATAGATTATGTAAATATTTCTTTTTATATGTCAACGTGTCACTTCCAGTTGAAACTAGCAAAGTAGGATCAAAAAACCATTTAAGAGTAATTTTCGTAAAGTAAAATATAACGCTTTCTTTACTTCAATCAAAAATCATTTAAATCAACTAGGCATTTAAGTAATGTATCTCGGTGTGGAATTAGAGCACAAGCTACCTTATACGGATTAGATTAGTAGTAATTTTAATTCTTTTATTTATTATAAATTAATTAGATAATAAAATTAATTCGAAAATCACGATTTCGTATGGAAATATCCAACGATAAAAAAAAATAACTGTTATGAATCTACGTTCTATTTGACATAACAATGTATTAAATATAGATATGTACGTATGTAAGTATATTGAATAATTCAAGTTATATCTTCTTGGAAGTTTAATTGCTACCCTAATAAGATTTATGGCGCGACCAATTAAAAGTTTTTACTTTCCAAACTTTGATCTTTGGGGTCTCCCTGTCGGCAATATATTGTGAAAGAATGGTGAGGAGCAGTTAGCGAGAGTGTCGCTCAGATAGGGTAGCAATTATGCCATGTTTTTCTTCACGACCCCAGAAGCTTTCGGTTGCTGTAAAAGAAACCAATTTTGCACGCTCATTAATTATTTAAATCTCATTAAACAACCGCAATTTTTCCTCTTTCTGTTTTGTAATTTTACGACAATATTTTATGTATTTAACTACTAAATTTAAACCTTTAGATAATTTGGATAAGATAGACAAAATTGACAAGTTGCAACAAATTCATGAAATTTAAAAATAATCCACTCACGTCCATTTTTAATAAATATATAATTTATATTCAAATACATATCAGTAATAATACGTTGCTAGTGCAAGTTAGATGCATTTCAAAAAATATTTCAAGCCATCCGTAAACAAAAAATCTCGAAAGCCATAACAAACCTCAAATCATTTAGTAGAACAGGAAATTATACGGTCTTGTTGTACCTACAGTTAAATGTTTGCGGTGACGGTAGCTTCCTATTGGATAATAAAGTCTGCCAAGACCGCTTGTCTCTGGGAAATATTTGAAAATTAGGAAATTAAACTGTGCTCTGTCACATGAAAGGTGCGGAAACTCGCGCTTACGAACTTGTTCATAAACTCTGAGACTGCTTTTGACGGCTGTTTTTATAATTCACTATACAAATATAGATACGTTTTTAGTACGAACTACACAACACAACAATAAATATAGTATCTATAGTAAATGCATTTTCTTTTTGTATGTAATTGCATAAACCGAATTAAAACGTAGAAATATTATAATATTAATAATTTTCCCACACATATCTTATCAATTTTACAAATCTTGTTGGTTATCCAGTACTCGATAAATGCACGAAATATTCTGTTTATTATTATAATATATTTCTTGTTGATCGACAGAGTCTCGAAATAGCAGGCGGTGGGGTCCCCCCGGGACAGGGTGGAAGGTGGAGATCAGTCGTCCGTGTTTTAATTGCTTTTCACTTAGCAACCGCTCATGAACAGAGATGGCTCGCGAAAATGAAGAAAAAAAAATCATTACATCAACATCTTTTGAAGATTGCCCAGATTTAGGACGTTCAGAGAGACAGCGAGCTTCTTATATAACAGTTTCCTCTTGTTTTTTCAGCGCGTCTCATTTCCGGAAGGGGGGGGTCGCGAGGCGGTGCGGGCGCGGGTGGCTAGGGGCCTAAGTAATTTTGCTTAAGAACTCTAAACGTAATTAGTGTAGGGCGTGCAAAGGGAAGGGCTTGAAACTTGGAGAGGGTTGCGTCCCGCGCCTTGCCGCCTCCGCGCGCCGCCTGAATATTTGATCGCGCTCGTCTCGCGATAATATTTGCCGGGGCAGCTTTACGTAAACATACCCACATTTCCCCATCTAAGTACTCATTCTTTTTTACATACCCTGTTCAAAGTTGTCGCACGCTTTTAATTGGAAACGAGCGTCGGTATTTATACTCGTAAGTAGACTTTTGATAGAATTAAAATCGCATGCCGCGTCGCTCTCAAATACACCCCCGCCCATATACAGAAAAATACTTATTATTTGAAGTTTTTGATGAGTTATTTTTTCTTTCGAGAAAATCCTCTTTAAAGACTTACACAGAATTTTCTCACATAAAATGTAGGTATCGCGTGGGCTTATGTTATTAAATGATTGTATTTTTATCATGTTCAATGGAGTACATAATTTTTGTTTAATGTTTTATTTGTATAAAACATTTTTTTTTATTTATTATTATTTCTTTAGTTGTATACCTAAGGGCTTAGGTATATTTAAAATTAATGGAATAATATCACACAAATAATTTGTCGAGAAGAGGTAACTAATCATTTATTAATTCAAAGTGGATGTGAAACAAGAGAGGAAATTAGAATTTGTAATTAGAATGGAACAACATAGCCGCGTCGTCGTTACTCCTACAACATTTGATTAGCAATTATGGTAATTTTACTCGCGAGTACGATAAGATTCACCTAATTTGTTAGTTAAATTATAATTATGATATAAAATATTGCTGTTTATATACACAATGTTAATAGATAATAGTAGACACTTCTGTTTAGTAAATTTCTACAAATAGCAAAGGTAAACGTATTTAATTAAGTAGATCATATCTTCTTTTGTAGGGGCTTTGTTCAGATTTAATAAATAAACATTCTCGGTACCAAATATTCACACGTAAATGATAAACGTCACTGTTCTAATAAAATACAAAGAAATAGTTAGGTAATATTTTTTTATATTTTAATAGAATTTATGTAGTTTAATTTATTAATTAAGTGAAATCTTTTTTTAGTTCTACATAAGTTCAAGTTTAACCACAATTTCATTACATGTGCAGTAATCATGGATTTGGAGATGGTTACATGATAGGCTTAGAAATGAGATTAGCTCTCTATCTGCAAGAACATCGAAGAGTGTTTGACTAGTGATTTAAAACTGGAAAAATGTTGCCAACCAAACAAGTAAACAAAAATTCTACCTATACAATAATTTCGATACGATATATTTATTCACTAAAGAGTTAGGGCTAGTAAATAATTCATTGTAATATGTGAACCGACATTCTTCGTCGTGGATTTGAGTATAAGCCATAATGCTGCAAACTGTTTTGAGTTAATAATGCTCTATTTACCTAGTAATTTAAATTTCATGAAACATTCTAGTTAACTTGTTATATTGATAATTAAGCGCAAATGACACCAGAATTTGACTGTTCGAATCTTAAGTTAAATTAAAAACTTATTTGGTAAATTGTTAATTTAGTTAGATACAACTTTTTTATCCGAATCAATATTCCGATAAAAAGTAATGTGTTCATATACAATAGACTTAACAATATACTTTATGGTTTAATATCACCTACATGTTCTTAAATATGCAAAGATTCATCCCTAACAATGCAATACAAGTCTAATAAAAAGCGTAGACGTTTGTGAAATCCAAATTAATAAAAAACGTCGCAGTATACAAAAAAGAAATGATATAACCCCATAACGGTCCGTACAAATCGAATAGTGAGACAGATTTACTTCTAGCACGCTGCATTCACTAAGCAGTGTGCAATTTAATTAGCGGATCGGCTCGCGCTTTACCCTTTTGTATCTTAACCCTCGGATGAAAAAAAAATACTCACCCATAAAATAGAGGACGGGTACGAAAAAAAGGAGCGTATGCAAATTCAGGATAAAATATAGCCCGTAAATGCCACCGTTTCTAAAAGAATATTAGAGACGTTTTTCAGTGGGTGGCTGGGGTACCACTTTATACTTTGTGTCTCCTCGCGCTAAGTACTGTTGCTTCGGGTGTCCGCACCGTCGCGGAATCTGCCTTAATTTGCAACTGCTGTATCGTAATAAATCAATCTGTATTCCGCTTCCTATCTCATTTTCCCTATGAATAATTTCCTAATAGGTACATGTGAATAGTGCGAATCATATTCATTTCTTTTCTATCATTTTCTATAAACTAAAGTGAACGTTTGTGAATGTAACATATATTGTAATGTGGATTGCAAAGTTATTTTAAAGCATTTTTTTTTCTTAATAAATTATTTAATCGAATATGTATATTTTCTTGAAAAACTGCTTATATTAGAATTAGTTATGTGCATTATAATGCCACTACCTAATTATTTTGTTTATTAATATTTCATTGTGATTTTTGTTATAACTAAAGAAACCTTGGAAGTTAATGAGAGGTTACCTGAAGAGGAATGACTTAATAGGCGTTTTAATTATTGACGACAGAGTGGACGCGATCGTGTAAGAGCCAACGAAAGTACACGAAAGAGACAACATCAAATATTTAGCCAATAATGTCGGTCGCTCTCTCGCTTGTAATTAAAGCGTTCTTTCCTTTTTTTCAGCGGCCTGATACAATATTCAGCATGAGAAAGAAGCGCTCCGGTGGCGGGGTGGCGCCTCCATTGTATTCACTAAGGAAGATAAATTAAAAAATATAATTACAAGGCGGCCGCCATAATTCTCGGCAGGCGAGTTGTGGGTGGCAGGCGGCGCGTGGTTGGGGAATAGTGGTGGTACGGGCGCTCCCGGAGGAGGCTTCTTAAATATTTGGGGATAGCGCGTACCTACGCATTACGTAAATTAATGACACGGATTCGAGGAAGGATGGCGTCTGCCCGCGCCTCTCCACTCGCCGCTGTTTGTTTTGTTTTAATGTACGTTGTTAACGACGTTATTAAAAGCGAATTATAAGTACGAGGAGCGCTCTCGGTTTTGGGTAGCTGCCACCGACAAGATTGATTCGACAAATGACTTCTGCTTTCTCGTAATTATAAGTATCTGAATTTTTGTAACTTGTAGTTCTTCCTTGTTATTCAATAGCTGTAATCGGTGTGTCGGTTATTCTCTCCGTTGCCCTTTGAGCAACTTTGAGCTTTCTTATTGCCCCATAGTGAGCGACCAGGTCTCAATACCGTATCTCATCACTGCCAACACACACTGATCGAAGACTTTCGTCTTGAGACACTGCGGTATTTCGGACGAGAAGATTTTGCGTAGCTTCCCAAGCTGCTTAATAAGGTGTCATATGAGTAGATTTTTTTTTGTGTATTTTTTTTTTTTTTTGTTTTTCTTTTTTTGTGTATGCCTCCAAACGCACATATGAAATTGATTTTTACCAAATTTGATAAATTTATGAATCATTCGCTAATTCATTATTCAATAATGTAGATTTCATTAATGATTATGATCAAACTTCAATCACTACGGACACTAATTTTATATTAACTGCAATTACTTATAACCTAATAATTAGGTAAATTTTAAAAGATGTTTTTAAATCCTACTTGGACAAATAACAAATAAGGAAAAAGATACTTGTGAAATTATCAACTTTGCGAAGTGGCTTGTTTTAATTATGGTATACGAAAAAAAATGCATATTTAGACATGGGGATAATAACTAAAATAAATGGTAATTAAAACATTTTCACAAATAATTTCAGTGCATATTCATATAGATTAAAAAAGTATTAAAACGTAGGTTATAGACTGCAAGTTGTTTAGTAAATAGTGCAGTAATCGGTCATATGAGTATGTGAGCGCGCATGCCTCCACAGCTCAACAAGTGTGCCCATGTGCTCGCTTGCTAAAATTCCCAAGGCCACGGCCGACGCTGTCGATACGCCTGATATCCTACTATTAGCTGCCAAACGTGTTGCTTCCGATCAATAAATAGTCAAGATTTGCAAAATTTCTTTTTTCGAAGTAATCAGTTTATTCTTTATTTAATAAGTGTTTGTTAAGAAATATAGTCATTTTTAAATGCCCATTTAATAATTGCTTATTTTTTATTAAATACTTTATAATTACTGCATAGGTATCTTTTATGTTTGAAAAAAATCACGATTAAAGATGATTAGGGCTACCATTAGTAATAAATCGTGATAAATCGTCACTGTCACTTATAACAGGTATCTATACAAAATGACTTAATTTTGCTGTTTCAGTATTATACACATACGACACACAAACATTGCTATGGGTAGATATAGACATTTAATAAAAGTTATGAAAAAATGATCCTTTCACTAAAATCGTACTTTAATAATTCAAAACTTTCCACTATTTATTCAGAAAACAATAATAGTCTAAAAAACGTTTATTTTGTATTAATGTGATATTCAATTAATTATCTACATTAAAGATTAGGAATTATTACAAACACTGGCTAGATATTAATTAAAAAGTAGTCTGTAATAATCGTTCAAAAATTGTGGTGCTCATTCCATTGTTCCGCGAAAAAATTCTTGTGGTAATATTTGAATTAAATACAACTATTAGAGGCATATTTATCTTGTGTAAAAGCATCTAAATTTCTTGTACATAAAACTATTTCACTGTATAATCATAACCAAGTAGGTAGTTACCTACTTTAAAAAAAAGCAAAGTAGTATTATAGAACATTGTAGATGTCTATTAAATATCTATACGATTGATGTGACCTAATGAAATCGTGATGTTTACATTGTAAGTTAAATATTTAATTTGGAAACATTCATTTGGAAATAGTAAATCAGGCACAAATTTGCGAATTTTGTTAATTGCTAGTAGGTAATTTAAAGTTAAAGTAGAAGTAATTATTTATTTAACATATTTAGTTATTATTTATATAACTGAACTAAAAATGAAATAAGAAAGATAAAAATTTATTTATCCTATATATACGAGTATATTGTCCTAACTGATTCATAAACGTAGAGCTTATACTGCTGGGGCTACAAAAATCAAATTTTGGAAATAGGTACCTTTTATGATGAAAGCAAGAAAAGATTTTTGTAAATTTTAGCCTTAAAGGTGTAAAATAGAGAATAAACTGTTGTATGAACTGTCCTTTACTTTTAAAGTAGGAAACACGAAATTTAATATAGGTACATACATGCTTATGGACAGAAATAAAAAAAAAATCTAAACCACTGAGTTGTCGGAAACCTACACGATTTTGGAACCTAATTTTGGAAATCTACTCTTAGAACGATGACAATTTGGATAAAATTATTAAGTCTCAGTTGGAATATAATGTAAGGGAAGCCTTTGATCACAGTCAAGATAATATTGAAAAAAAAATTATTATCGATATCAATAAATTCCAGTAACACGCTGTATCTTCACAAGACTAGTAAGTTAAGTACAAAATCTCTGTTAGTAATTTGAAGGGGATAATAGCAATAGTACAAACTGCCGCTAAGGGACCTGAACATATGTTGGTATTATAGGTACTAGCATAGCAAGTATCGCAATACTTGTATTCGTAATAATTACTAGTCTTCTAAATATTCGTCTTCATTTGACGCTTCGCATAAACTAAAGGATTTTCTTTACTATGCACTATACAAACTTTGATTGCAATTGCATCAATCGTTAGTAACCTAGGAAAACATTCATGCTGTATAAGCAAACCTATTCTTTAGGATTCCATGCCCAAAGGAATTATTAAGTCAATGGTGACGTTTCATATATATATATATATATATATATATATAGTAAAAATAACACAATTATATGTGAAATTGAATTTTGAAAACAGTCAACATGCGCGTCGATTTAAACTCGATTATTTATTTAGTTGGATAAATTAATATGGCATATTTGTATAATGTAGTAACGAATATGTATGTACTGGATTAAGTGTTGACACTGTTTTAACAATATTTAGGAAGTATATAGTTGCGTCCGTGACTGCACATTTTGCACGTAAAGAGGACAATCGATCGGAAAAGTAGGTATTTCAAAAATCTATTGCTATCGCGTTGCGCTCTATAGAAAGAATTATAAGATATAAAAGGGACAACTGCAGCTCAGGCTTATTTTACCTATGCAAAATAGACGAAAACATCACTTCGTAGTACCCTGTTTCCTCCTCCAAAAACTGAACCGATTTTAAATTTACTTATAGTTTTAGAATAATACAGACGTTGGCTATGCCTCTAAGTTTTGCTTTTTAAAATGTTATACATCAAATTTATTGACGAACGTCTGAAAATGACAGTAAAAATCGACCATTTTTTTATTTTCAAAGTTTCTACAATAAATAATTTATGGAAAAAAATCAAAGCGTACAAAAATCAAATGGCGGTGGTTAATATTTATTATTTGGTATAAAATATTTACTATAATGCTATTATTCAGGGAGGAAACAGAAGACGACGTTTGTATGGAATAAATACCTCTTAAGGTGTTAAGTTATTCCGTCTGTCCCTTATTCAGTCTTATTTAGTACTTATGGTTTAGTACAAAAATTTATGTAATAATTCAGAAAAATAATTATTATTATAATTGCTCCTTTTTCACTTATTGTGAGTCACTTTCAATTATTATGAAAGGCATGAACAAATATTAAATATTCTTATAACATTTTTGAAAATATTTTAAAAGTTAATACGGGTATTAATAATCTAAAATTTTTAACTAAATATAAATAATATATTTTAAAATATAAATCTTTTTCGCCAATATTAAAATTCATTGATACGTTAAAGTAAAGAAAATACACCCTTAAGTATTCGTCGAACAGCGTAGTTCGAAGGGCCCTCAAAAGAAAACTTATTAATTTTCGTCATTATGAATTCCGCGAACGAAACTCGAACGTCTAATTTCAACCCTAACTTATCAAGACGCGAATAAAAAAGTTCACCCCCGGCGCACCCCACGCTCACCCCCTTGTTTAAAACGCCGGCGAAAAAAGAAGCACATAAAAATGCATGAGGCCTTCCTCGTTATAAGGAAAGGGTAGCGCACCCCCTTAACCCCCACAACGGGAGGTAGCCGTAAAAATCGTCTCTAATTTAAATTTGGGAAGTTTCGCGTTGCACGAGGCGACACTGATGTCTTGATAAATGTAAACCTATTCCACTAATTTCGAGTCTGCGACCCTAGGTACTTTTAATTAGGCGGACATTCGTCTCGCGAGATGGTAATTCACCAGTCATTAATTTCATCCGAGAGAATGTCAGACTCTGAGTAGGTGCGTTTAGATAAGCATCGCTCATTGTTTCCGGAAGGTCCCGGCCACGCTGATAGCTGGGAACAAAGCTTGAATGCGATGAATTAGATTGTCTTCGTTGACAAACCTTCATTTTACTTGGTTTAATTGTCTTTTAGTATTCTGTGCGTCTTCTTTTTCTTTATAATAAATTCATTGTAAATGAAAGTACACAAGATATGGCTTAACAGACTAATTTCTATATTGTAAAACTTTACATAATCTTTTATGTATATTCATATCCTCTTATACGCATACAATATAAGACCTGTGTGCCAAACACATGCACGATGCATTGAACCTTCAGATAGATCTTACCAAAATTGGATGGCACTTTAAGAAAAATAGAGCAAATGTTTTCAAGTGTTTTAATATCATTTTTGCAAGATGTGTAGACAATCACTTTTAATTACGCTTTTTATAACATTATTACAAGAGAAAGCCAAAAACCTTTGCGTCTTACACGATCATAAGGGTTGATTTCATAAATAAGTCAATAATATAATCATTCGATCATTCAAAGCTCTGGATTTAGTTATGAAAACGACTGTTAATTTTTCTTCTTGAAAATTTCTATTATTGTTCCTTCTCCACCAAAATTATACGTTACAATAATCCCGAATGTAAATTTTACATATTTAGATGGATAAATTCGTAGTCGCATGATCTTAAGGATCGTTATAGCAAGTCTCATTTGTTATCAGAAGAAAATAAGAACAAATAAGTAACTAGGCAGGATTACATTGATTATTCTAAACTATGTAAAGAGATGCTTCGCACTGATAATTTAAATCTTTATATGTCGGTTGTTGTTACAAATTTTGAAAGCGCTGCGTCAACTATAGGAAAAATGATTTTATGGTACGCAGTTACAGGATCTCATTGTCAGGAAGTCCGAGTGCTTGATTGTTTAAATAATCAGACATCAAATTCGTAATCATACTATATATTATAAATTTATATATGATATAGGTGACTATTACTGCATATACGCAGGTCTTAGTTTGACAATACGATCTAAAAACTAACTTTACAAGAATATAGATGGGATTAGTGAGTGTAGTTTTAATACTAAAACACAACCTCCTCTTCTTTAAATAATGAATTATGATTAATCATTAATGAGTTTAACTTTCTTAATATTTCTGATTATACTGATACATTATAATAATCCATTCTTACAAATTACAAGGAAGTATTATTATTCAAAATAAAAACAAAATATTTATATATGACAAATATATACTTACTTAATACTATAAATCTACATAAAATAATGATTTTTTTTTCTTTAATAAGCGTCGTACTATTTGTAATTTTAAATAAATAGATATAATTTTTCAACTACTTTCCTATTATAAAAAACTAACGATATTATAATTTGTTAATGATACATATTTAACTTGGTGTCGTCGTAAAGGCCCACTAGGTACCAATAGGTGAACTTCGCCCAATTATTAAGAACCATATTAATTAGCCATTTCGATTATCTTAGTATATATCATATTTATTTTAATAGTATTCCGACTGTATTAATTTGTTTTTAACTTTACAACAATGAACTCTCATTTTACATTACCTCTATTCCATGCACAAAAAACAATTATTGGCCGATAATTTACTACGAAAAATCATCGATAGAGAAAACGAGGTCTTCTATATTTTCATTCTCAAATATTTTTGAAACTTCAATGATTGATTAATGGCAACAAGATATAGATATTCGAATAATTTAAATAAAAAATGTCGGTGGCAAAAAACTTTTCACTTAAGTAATTAAAACAGAAGCTAAGTTTGTTTTTCAATGAGCAATTAAAGCGTACTCGCGTGGTGAGAGTATCGCGTTTTATTCTTCCTCATTAAATCGGGACAAAGCAACCGCTCGCAAACTTCGACGGGTGTAATGTTATTCATTTGGGAAAGTCAAAGGTTGTATTTACAAAAAAAAAAAAATAAGTCGCCGGAGAGCGGACGGTGGCATTTTTTCCATTCGGCGCGTTCCATTAGCGTGCCTTTGTTTGGCGGGAGCGCGCAAATTAATTTAGCTCTCCCGCCATTTCCTCGCACCCCTCCCCGCGGGCCTGCCTTTCCCCCTACCGCGCCTGTTTTTGTCTACGCCTTGCTCTACGTATCGTTTTCTTCTTTATGGCTCATTAGGCAGCGTTGTCGCCATTGTTTTTTTCGTCTAACCCACAAGATCTAATTATTATGATCAGCAAAATCTTTGGGTACTTCTACTTATATTACTGGATAACTTATTCGGGGTAAAAGCTTTACCTGACGTATGTTGCAACCTAAATGATTTTTCCCTAATTTACATTAGGTACTAGTTATTATATAAATGCACAAATCGTTCCATATTTCCATTATTCAATTTGTAATTGTTGTTTTGATTAATTTTAAGTAAATTTACTATTATAACCTACTTCTTTTATTTTTGTTACTGCCCAATTCCCCAAAAGAAAATGTCTTTTCTTACATAATCGCATTCAATAAACTGAACCCATATTTACAGTTTTCGCAATAATCGGTTAAAATAATAAAAAAAATTGTAACTTAGTAAATAATATAAAGTACAATATGATGTAACTTAAAATATATTTGATTCAGCTGAATGCTGAAATTTCATTCAATGATATATCATATACTGGATACTTCATCTAAAATGGTCCTTTATAATATTTGTCAAATTTAGTGACTATACTTTGAGCACAAAAATTTATAAAAAAATACTTTGATTGATCGGACTTATTTTCAACAATAATTTTAATGATAAATCTTTAGTAGAATTTCTCCACGGAAATAGAAGTCACGGTCCGTAAGATATGTAGGCAGTAAAAAAGAAAATTGACCAATAAACCTCGAAGGCTGTTTTGAAATAATTTTAATACGAAATTTTCTCACCATCTCCACAGTTTGATTTAGTTGCGCCGGCGCTGCCTAAAGACTCGATATACGCGCGTTCTGTACCACAAAATGCAGCCTACTAACACGGCGCGTCGCACCGGTCGCGGCTGAGACCCACAGTTTTTTAACCCGTGATGCGTGCCCTCACCTCGTTCGCTCGTTCTGAGTTAAACAACCCTTGCGTATTCATAAACTGATACGTCATATGCGCTACGGAGTGCGGGGTTGTACTGTGCTGTGTGCTACTTATGGCACTACTGTATCAACTTTACTTATTTTAGTTAAAATAATGGTAAAATTAATACGTATAATGTCAATGGAATAACATTTTATTAAATGATAAACTGACCAAAATAAGGAAGTTTATGGTCCTAAATCCGAATGGATTTTGGGAATAACATTAGACATATTTTTAGTATTGAAAATAAATATACTTCAAAATTTTGTTACGATTAAAATATCGTGTTAAGCAATTTTAAATTTGTCTTTACCATTCATAATCTAATTTAATAGTTTTAATTTGATTTTATGTGACGATGTGTCTGAAAATGTTAATATGCTAACACTAAAACCATTGGCCGTGAAGTCTAGGTATTCTAACACGCAAATAGGTACATAACTAAGGTTTCTACTTGAGGATAGTACGTAGATAACAGAGATACGTGCTTTGGAAAATGCCGTACCATCATGATATGTTTTCAATGTAATGTTACCTCACCCCTGTCGATTAATTTGACATTGTATGCTCTTACATTGAACCATCATTACTTTTAAATTCATAATTAGATGGGTTATGAGAAAATTCATAAGTAACAGAATCATAAAAAGTATCTAGTATTTTTATGAAATCCAAGGAGTTCACAATTTAATGTTTTTTTATTTTCTTTGCTCCAGGATTTAATTAAACTCCCAGTACCTGTTTCTAGAGTAAAGTGCTCGTCATTAGAGAGAATAAAAGAAATAATCTTATTCGAAGAAGCGCAAAGCTGGCGGACTGAAAATTTATAATTAATTACTTAACAGACACATTTTAAATTCTTAATTAAGCAATCCGTACTTTCTCCCGCCTATAAATTAGATCGAGTCGTTTCCATAGAGACTACTCATCCTTTAAAGCGGGCCGGGGGCAGGGGGGGAGGACTTTACAAAAAATATAACTTAGGGTGAGTAAAAACCGTGGGGTGACTCAGCCGGCCGCTGCACCCCACGACGAGAAATCTACGATCAATATTAACTCTTTTTTTCAACGGGGAAACTCTGAATTTTTAAGTCGGAACGAGCTTATATTAAAGAAATTATGCGTATGCCGAACTAACTCATCCGACACGCTCGTCGTGAGTAACATGCGGCACAACTAATATTTGTAAAACTCTGAACTACGAATATATCACGTTGCGTGCAACATGTTTGCGATTTCTGATGGTAAATTAGACAAGTATTTTTAAATTCTCAAGCCGTACATTATAATTGATAGAATATTTTTTTATATAATCAATAACTTTTCAATAACTATTATTATATGTTTCAATCAAGTTTTTTTTTATCCAAGCCTTATAGTTTCATATGTTTGTATGAAATTTTCTCAAAAAGTGCGTATGCTTCTACGAGAAATAAAACTTTGTTATGTAATCGTAAAATTTAAAAACTGTCATTAGGTATTTTAATTTTTATTTGAATTTCAGTAGTTGTTCGATGAATGAAAATATATTTTCGTATTATTTTACGTCTATAAAACAATGAGAAGAACTTGATTTATTTTCCGCTTTTTTTTTTAAATACAAGCTTCTGGAACTACTTTCAAACATAGTCGAAACATAATACAGAATAAAGATAGTATACCTCAATCGTTAACTTTTTCAAAATCAGATACAGGTAAGCCTATTTAAATGTGGACACCAAGTTCTCCTACATCTAAGGCCATGGTGATCTATCATGAATGAAGCAGTGATGAAGTTTCTTCTTAAAATTAATCTTTCTGCTATCTCGGTATAGACATGAAAATTAAAAACAATTTTCTGGATTGTTTTTATTCATTAAAAATATTCCCACCGTAAGTTATACACCCTTCTTATTATGCTAAAAGCTGATTTGAATTTATTTATACTACTTTTTTAATGAACTATAAAAAACAACGTGCATACATAATTCGAAAGAGTGTATTAATAAAAAGCTGCATAGAGCCCGGTGTGTGCCTACATGTTCACAAGTAAAAAAAGAACATTCATTAAAAAAGCTATTTATGACAGCGACCATTATCGTCCAATAAATCAGCTGCCCGCTCTTCTGTTTTTCGATAATGATTCTATTATTATGGAAAAGCGTTATGTAACTGTAACATTTTTTTACAAGCTCAGTAATTATGGAATCAGATTCACGAATATATATTTATTATAGAAAACGAACTACTTTTCTAATCTGACCTTACGTCGTATACTTTTATTTTTATTTTAAACAAGTAAAAAACAGGTAAACCTACTTGGTAAAGGATCTCATATTTGCATATAAATCTTTAAAAACAACAAAATGCTATGTCTATAAAATTATAACAATGAATTAAAATACCATAAATTAACTAAACAATTAGCTGTAGGTATTATATGCAACTTCTTCTATTCCCTACGTAAAACAGTTGTTTGTTTGGACCGTAAAAACACTATATAAATAACGCTACTTGGCATTTTAGAAAATTATAAATTGTTCAAATTATGATTACAATTGAAGATGAATGTAAGAAACACGTATTTTTATTTTATTTGTATTAAAACATTTATAAATATAAAGATAAGATAGTCAAATAAAATTAGAAAAAATAATCAATTAATATTAAATTCTCGTAATAAACTACACTTTTAAATAAATTGGATCTAGGTTAAAATAAAAAAACGTACTCCATTCTCGTTAGCCGTACGTAGGTTTTTATGCGTGTCAAGGCGACTCGGTGCCCACTGTACGGGTTACAAATTGTGGGGTGAAAGGGGTAGTTTTTTTCTAATCGACTTTCCTAACAGTAATAAACGATATTTATCTTTCTTAATTATAGCTCCACAGGGCTCACTTTGTTGTTTAGTAGCTTGCCGCATATTTTGCTATAGGCTTCGTATTATTATTGAATTAAGAAACAATATTTGATAAGTGTTTTTTTTACAATATTATTTTATGTTTGGTAGATTTAAGATAAATCATTAAAACAAACAAAATCAGCGCCACATTAACCAAAGTAGATTAGGCTATACTCTTTATTTTGTTATTCCAAATGCTTAGCAGTGTCTAACAGAAAGAAAACCTAATATATATATTATTAAATTTTTCATTACTCTATTAGATATATGTACATATTATATTATGTATGTTTCATTTTACATTAATGTTCCTTTGAAGAATTTGGCACCCGAATTTTTAAAAACAATTTACAAATTAACACACTATATAGAAGAAAAAAAAAATACATCATCAGCTGGCTTCCTGCTAAATTTAGACGTCTCCCAAAGCCATCATATGTAATTCTAGGTTTTACGCATCCAGTTGCTCAAGCAATTCGAATTTCGGTTAATGTAATTAGTGGAGGGTCCAACACTACGCTCACCCAAGACGTTGTTACCTCTACTCAAGAATTCGTATTTTCAAATGACCTTTAGTTTTTCGATACATATGATCGATTCTCTTTCATTTTAGGTTGCTCATTTTTTATGGTGTTCGTATGCTGGCATATGACAATATTACGTCAATTTATGTAAGTGGATAGTCCTTGAATATGAAGGCTTGTAACTTTAGAACTCATAATTAGATTAGACATTAAATTCTGCGAAATCGAAAAAATAAATTATACAGGCATAATATACGATGTAAATTTTAAAATGAGTTACGAGGGCACTGATCCCGTCATGCGCATGCGTAATAACAACCCTTTTTTTTACCCTTTTGCTTCCCTGAGTGTTTTTTGTAAGCGTTTTTGTAAAGGGTTGTATGTGGGGTACCTGTCACGCGACTGTGCGGTAGGGTTGAATTTTTTCTGTATGGAACAGCTTTTTTTTTCTATACAGTTTTTTCTCCCGGACCGTGCGTCGAGAACAATGGAGAGTACATTGACCTTTAACAACAGATCAGCTGATGATACAATAGTGCACTTGTATCAGCCCTATTGATTTTTATACCGCTCAAGGTCGATGCGAAATCATAGTGTAATTGTAAAAACTTTCATTGTCCTTTGTATTGGATATGGGAAATATGTAATTTTTCTTAATAAATTGCATTTTACTTGTTATTCTATTTGACATTAGTTTAAGTATATTTTTCAAAATTAACCCATTAGGTTGTAAATGCAGAGAAATTGATAATCTTGTGTCTTCTCAGTAAATAGTAATACATACTTTGAGAACATTTCTTAAACGTTTGTTATCGTCACAAAGCCTTGTATATTATATAAAATTGGTAATTGTACGAATTCCAAACATTATACCTACATAAATAATACATTCCGTTTTAATATATTATAGCAAGAAAGCAATGGCTATCAAGCCGATTTTACACGAGTAGGTATTAATAATTCGCAAAGAACAACTTTATTGCATATGTTCTATATATATACACCACCCAGCTTTGGACGGGTATACAGAAATCTCAAATTTAAAAATATAATATTTATACAGTACAAATATACGATTTTTTACTATAACACCTTTTAAAGTGATTTTACCGATCATCCATAACTTTGTAAAACAAACTTTCAAACTATTTTATTAGGTTTTAAACTCAATTATAATATAAAAAGCTAATAGAATGAAGTAATAAGTAGTATAAATTACTTAATATATTATAATATGTAATTGTATTTTTTTTTCGTATTTACAAACTTCGCACACTCTATATAAGTAAAATTATAACTGTGAAAATTCCTATATACCTCTCAATATATTCTACACAGTTCATATCCAGCCGGATGGTGTCATATTCCTTAAAGTTCGCACCCGCTCATTTTTTTAACAAACCGGGTAAAGAATGAATCCGCACCGGTACGTGGGTTGAGTGCCAGTAACCCACATTGATCAAGGTGTTAAGGGTTATCAGGTTCCATTCCGTTATATTACGAACACTCGCAATTATCAGGGCATTATTGAACTCTTTTGGATCTACAAAAAAGACTTGTCCTTTCAAAATAAGAGTTAGTTTTACCTGGTGCGCCTTTTTTACGTAAAATACTGCAAATATATTTTTTTTATTTGCATCATCCCTCAGCGTGTCCTTTTGTATTATTCCTGCTCATATTTTTTAGATTTTAGTAAATGTGTACAGCTACATATGAAATATAGCTATATATGAAAAATTTAAGCGTTTGAGTAACTATATATTAAATTGTTATGCCCCTCATTGTTATACTGTAAATTGTACTTTCATATATTATTACTCGTCCTGACAATCAGTCGTTTGATTCATCAACGCAGAACCCAAACACATGAGGCTACAAACTTGAAATTTTGTCAATTTATGCTTTTATACTGTAAGCGTCTGCTAAGGAAGAACTTATGGAAATGTCAACTTTAAGGCGTTAAAATAAAGGACAAACGGTTTTATGGAAGACCGTGATAAGTTATATAGAAAATTGGTGGTTCAATAATGCACAAAACTAATTAGTTTGTTCACTAGGTGAATAACTCTTTGCAGCGTTTCGTTGCGCTAGCGATCCTATGTATGTCTTTTATTTTACAATTCTAATATTAGTGGCAGCTGTCAAGATAAGCCAAATTCAACTTATACTACAGATTAAAATAATCTAAAGCGTTTTTTTATTAGTCTAAATGAAAAAGTCGAGCTCTTGTTTCGCAAAGATAAAACCATCTTGTGAAGTCAAAGTAGATTTTCAGACAGATTTTAATTATACTCACTTTCCTTAAACAGGAGAGGATTCGTATAACCACTCTTAAATATAAACTTTATAGAAATCTATTTTATATTGTTAAACTAAGAAACAAATTTAGTACCTAACAAAAAAAATTGTATGATTTGAAAATTTGCATAGAGTAAATTATTCGTGTTCGAATGCTAATGCTATGAGTATCATATACTGCTATAATAATGTTAGCGTTAATATACGGTATGACCCAGGTTATATACAAATGCGCTTTCTCATGAGGATTAAGAAACAATTAAAAAATTCTTACTTTTAATACTGATATGACGTAATAATGATACTTAGTTCCTATGTAACATCACAAGCATTTAACGTAAACAAAATCACGGGCGCCATCTAGTACTAAATATAATTTAACCATATTAAATACATTCGTTATAGTTCTAAAAATATAATTGAACTAAACAAACAAATAAAATAATATGAATAAATTTTAATCCCTTTCATCTTTAGGTTGAAACAAACAGCCTTTTTTAAATTTATACAAGACACATATAACCAACTGCGTTTAACACAGATATTGAGGTGCCGCGGTGGAAGCTTTGTTCACGTTATGAAAACATGGGAGAAAGGACATTACAAACGGATTAAATGCAAACAGACCGACGGCTACTGCGGTTACACACAAACAACTAATGAATAGCAGACACAAACATTATCTATTGTAAAATTTCTTTGGGACGAAGCTATTAAATATTGCGAACAGTAATACCGCTCTATTGAAACATACTGATACTTGGGGATTAAAGGATAAGACTTGCGATAAATAACTTAGTGTGAATTTTTTCTTTAGTAATCTATGCATTTGTAACTCTTTGATTATGAATGAAACTCTTTGTTTTACAAAGTTATGGATGATCGGTAAAATCACTTTATACCGCTACAAAGAATGTTCTAAATTTAAAAATATTATTACTATGAGTCAATAAAAAGGTATAGACATCGATGCATTGATTAAAATTTTGTTTTAATGATAGTTTATCATTACATATCCAGTTATTTAATATACTAGCTGTGTGCCCGCGGCTGCGCCTGCGTTTCATATATTCTTCACTGCATTTTGCATTTTTTTTTACCAAAACCCTAATTATTTTACAACACAAAAATTTGGTACTAAGATAATATAAAAATAATTGTCATAAATTCAAACACTGCGGATTCGGATTGAATCGGATTTTATTCAAATTTTTAGGAGTTTTGTTTTTTTTACGTGGACCTTTAATAATTTTCTAAAGTTAAAAACAACGTGGAGTAACTTCAGTTATCTAGCAACAAAAGTCCCGTCAAAATCGATCCAGCCGTTCTGAAGATTACCCGGAACAAAAAGCCAGACAGACGAAAATTAAAAAAAATGTATTTTTGGTATACCCGTCGTAGGTATATACATTCATACCTATTTAATAATTAAAAAAAATTAAATTACAAAGAGACACTTCAAATTTCTTTATTACTATAGATAATACATTTAACTATAGCCTAGTTCTAAGCAATTTAATGAAATAGGATCGCTTTTACTTTTGAAAAACAAATGTTACATAAATAATTAAGCAACAAATTTAAGTTCTCGAAAAATGACATCTCGTATTATTCAACAATGTTTTAAAAGTAGTTTTACTTGAATTGTACAAGTTATCTGATACACGAAATGGTTATAGCAGTAGGCACCTAACCTTAAATCTATTGGAAAAGCTCTAGAATGCAACTTGATTTATTTCTACAAAATCCTGTGTCTGTAATTATGATTATAAGTATGTTTGATTACATTGTTTATATATTTGGTTAACTTTCATTAATAGACTTAATTAATTTGAATACATATTTTAGATATCTACTTAATGTTTTTGTTGATGCATATTATCCCTTCAAAAGTATTATTTTACTAATTGTGGAACATTTTCGGGCTGGTATTATTATTATATACTTACTTATATAAATTTACTTAAGATATTATTATTTTATACAAGTTACCTAAAATAGCCTCTAGCACAATATATTTTTTGTAATAAAATATTTATATAGACAAGTGACTTGCGAAATAACCACCAACGTAACCTATTCAATCATTTGAATTGATATAAGAGTTTCATGTGAATTATTCTACATCGAACAAGTTCCATACATTTGATTATTAATGATATTGTACAGATCTACGTCCTATTGTTGGTACATCAAAAACCATGATGGAAAACGTAATTGTGATGAATAGAAATATTGAAAAAGAGAC
Source organism: Samia ricini (assembly GCA_014132275.2). Classification (NCBI taxonomy): domain Eukaryota; kingdom Metazoa; phylum Arthropoda; class Insecta; order Lepidoptera; family Saturniidae; genus Samia; species Samia ricini. Next base: position 21,932,121 of record AP028159.1, on the reverse strand, counting down.
ATTTAGCGTAAAAATCAATAATCAAAGGGATCACGACAATAGTTGGCGGTTACCCGTATTCACTATCAAAATAGATTCTGCGTAACCTCGCGCGGGTGGATTTTTTATAGCGTTACTTCAGACTCGAGTGGTGGATTCGACCCGTGACATTGGTGACACTCGAAATATTAAAATTACTTCCATATTGTAATATATTGCACTATATCAATTTCAGGTTATTTGAATGAATAGTTTTACTTAATATATTTATGACATAGGTTATGGCTAGTTTATTTTATCGTGACTTTTCTGTGTGGATGCACTAATTAATTATCTAAAATAAAAATTGAAGTGCCTGTTTGTAATGTGGGCACTCGTTGGTGTAAGACGTGCGTTCGCACTGCTCCGAGAAGTACTGTGTTCTCAACCTTTTCATATTTTAACACAAATAAGTATTAATAATCATAATGAAGACGTGTGCAATGTGTAACGGACATTTCTCCGATGGAACTCAGTGTGGTACTTGTAAGAAATTATTGGACTTTGGATGTGCAAATATTTCCGAATCAGGATGGAGAAAACTTGGTTCCGACAGGAGGATGCAGTGGAAATGTCCAGCGTGTCGACTGTCATCGCCGGCTCCGTCTCCTACTGAATCAGCGTCTCTAGAATCGATATTAAGAGAAATTCGTGACATGAAAAGTCAGTTACTTACTTTACCAACACTGGCCGATGACATTCGAGGAATAAAGGAGGAATTATATGAAGTCAAGTTGGCATGTGAATGTTCAAATGAAAAACTCGATTCATTTGGGGCAAGGTTATCTGATGTCGAAGAAAAAGTACTGGAAATTGAGAAACTTCGTGAGACCGTAAATTGTCTGCAGACAGAATTATCGAAAGCTAAGTTCGATCTCTCGACTTTTGAACAGCGGTCTCGGCTAAATAATATAGAAATCAAGGGAGTTCCTATTAAAAGGAATGAAAACCTATACTCAATTGTCGATGCCATTGGTCGAAAGGTAAAATATATTTGTCCTAAGATGCAGATCAATTATATTGCAAGAGTTCCAATCTTCAACTCAAATGAAAAGCTCATAGTAGTAAGTTTTCTAAATAGATACGTGAAAGAAGATTTTCTTGCTGCTGCACGCGCTGATAAGGATTTATCCACCTGTGATATAGGATTTCAAGGTACTTCTCATCGAGTTTATGTGAATGATCACCTGAGCGTAGAGTACAAGAAGCTTCTAAGCAAAGCCAAATCCATAGCAAAGGAGAAAGGATATGAGTTTGTATGGATTAAGCATGGTAAGATTCACGTACTGAAAAACTCAAACGCTAAGGTTTTTATTATAAAAAAAGAACATGATTTAAACAAGTTTGTTTAAATTGTTGCTCATTCCGTATTTATTCACTGTCACCAATTAGTTGTAGCATTTATATATTTCTATTAACACAAATGTTAATTATTTTTAGTACCATATATATATTTAAATTACATTTTTGTAAAAGATTGAGCACCTCTGTCGAACTAATAGCCTTGTCACGACTTTCTTACTTCTCAGAAAATATCCTTTGTATGTCTTATCACATTGCCTATTTTAAAGAGATAGCACTTAATTATACGTTTATTCCGTTTACACTTATTCATATTACGCTTTGTTGTCTTTGTCGCAAACTTGTTTATTATTTACCGTCGCTTAATATTTATTCTCAAGCAATAAAAATTTGCTACTACTCACTTTCTAAGATTTATTATTTATATTACGCTAACTTCAGTTGCAAATGTTGCAATTTATCAGTAATTTATATTTTAAGTTATAATTTTGTTTTATATTCTATTATTGAATCAATTTACAATGGATGAATGCGTAAAATCCCATAATCTAAAAATATATTACCAAAACGTCCGTGGCCTGAGAACCAAATGTGATATTTTCTATCGTGAAATGTCAATTAATTCGTATGATATTATTGTTCTCACTGAAACATGGTTGTTGGATGGTATTTCTAATTCGGAACTTTTTAATGAACGCTATGCTGTATGGAGGCGTGATCGAAATTACGACGCGACAGGACAAAAACGCGGAGGGGGAGTACTAATAGCAGTCCGTAAAGAATTACAGGTTTTATTTCATCCTAACTTTCAATCTAGTGCTGAAGATCTCTGGCTCAGTTTACGTTTAATAAACCCTAATACTAAGAGCTATGTTAACCTATACTTATGTGTTATATATCTGTGTCATCAAAATTTAGGTAATTCTTTCTCTTCACAACTCTCCAGTTTTCTCTCTAAATTAAATGAAAATGTACTTAATTATACTTCTGAAATATTTCTCATTGTTGGTGACTTTAATTTGAGCGGAATAAAATGGGTTTTGTCTAATAATGACTCGCTTGTTCCAGTTAAAATAAGTACAAATGACGAGTACCTACTTTGTGACGAACTATGCACTCTTGATCTTGTTCAATATAACGCTGTTAGTAATAAGGATGGTAATATCCTAGATCTTGTTTTGTGTAATAATAGGGTGAATGTAACCGAATGTTTATATCCTCTGGTTCCCATTGATGCTTACCACCCCGCTTTGTTAATAAATTTTGATTATGTTGGAACACCAGTTCTGCAAAGTGCAGCGCGTTTAAAATTTTTGTATGATAAAGGTGACTTTGAAGCCATTAATAGTGCGATTTATTCGACAGACTGGAAAAGCGAGTTCTCCTCACGAACAGTGGATGAATCGGTTGAATTTTTTAATCAAACAGTGTTTAACTTACATAATAAATTTATACCACAGAAACTTATTAGTCACGTTACCTATCCAATTTGGTATAATAAACCCCTTATAAAAACAATAAAAGAAAAGCATAAATATTTAAGAAAATACAAAACTTATGGAAATAAATCCGATGAATTAACATTTAAGCTTCTTCGTGAACGCGTTAAGAAGATGGAATCTGAATGCTACTCGACATATTTAGAGCTTACAGAAAAATCTATAAAAAATAACCCTAATTATTTTTGGACATTTGTAAAAAAACGTTATAACGTAAATTCAGTACCTAATTCTTTGAATTATAATAATGAAATTCTGAATACCGGTGAGACGATATGTGAAGCGTTTTCAGTATACTTTCACTCTAATTTCTTTAGTACCATCGCAGACAGTAATGATCATAGCTCTATTATTTCTATTCCTAACCTCAACAATTCAACAAACACTTTATCTAATATTTGTAACATTGTAATAAATGTTGATGAAGTAGCTACCCTAATTAAAAGATTAGATACTTCAAAAGCTGCAGGTCCAGACCGTATATCGTCTAAATTTCTTATACCATGTGCATCATCTATTGCCATACCTGTTTCAATGTTATTTGATAAGTCATTATCTACATGTACAGTCCCTAGGGTATGGAAATCAGCCTACATAACTCCTGTTTATAAAAAAGGGTCTAAAGCGAATTTAACAAACTACAGACCGATATCAAAACTATGTGTTATAGCTAAAATATTTGAAAAAATTGTATATAATCAAGTTTACTCTTCACTCAATAATTATTTTAGTTCGTACCAACACGGTTTTTTAAAAGGACGGTCTACTGTCACAAACCTGATCTTATTTAATGATTATATCACTGAGGCCATGGATAAAGGGATGCAGGTTGATGTTGTTTATACAGACTATAGTAAGGCTTTTGACAGAGTGGACCATGATATCCTGCTATGTAAGCTGAATAGTCTGGGTATACATGGAGACCTGTACAGATGGTTTACTTCTTACTTGAGGAATAGGTCACAAGCAGTAGTTTTGAATAACTATATCTCAAGTTGGTTAGTAGTTCCAAGCGGGGTTCCCCAGGGTTCTTTATTGGGTCCATTATTATTTACAATTTATGTCAATGATATTCAAAAACTCTCTTACTTCTTCTAAACTATTATGTTTCGCTGATGACATGAAGATCTTTAAGACTATATCAAAACTAGATGATATCATAGCTTTACAGGCCGATCTCAATAATCTTGAGCACTATTGTCACGTTAATAAACTAGAATTAAATCCTAATAAATGTTCGGTAATTACATATACTCGTAAACGCTCGGTCATTAACTCAACATACAATCTATGTGGCCAGCCTCTTGTTAAATATAGTGAAGTACGTGACTTGGGTGTGTACCATGATTCGAAATTAATTTTTGATATTCATGTAGACACAATTGTGAAAAAGGCATTAAAATCATTGGGTTTTATTATGCGGTTATCTAAATGCTTCTCTCAAGCTAAAACGTTAAAAATTCTGTATTGTACATTTGTAAGAAGTCATTTAGAATACGCATCTCAAATATGGAATCCGTCTTATCATAAGTATATTGAGCGAATTGAGAGCATCCAGAAAAGATTTATCAAATATCTATGTTTTCATCAAAAAGTACCTTACCAATCCAATAACTACCTTGAACTTTGTAAAAGATACCATCTATTACCATTGTCAACTCGGCGTGATATTTATGACTACGTATTGTTATTTAAAATTTTGAGTAATGATATTAATAGCGCGGATCTCCTTTCCAAAATTTATTTTAATGTTCCGTGTAAGCTAACTCGACATAGTTATCTATTGAAAGTTCCATTTGCTTCATCTAATTATAGAAAAAACTCTTATCTAATTCGGGCTAGTAAAAGTTTCAATGATTTGTGTGAGCGGTATAACCTTGATCCTTTCCGAATAAGTGTTACTTCGGCTAGAAGGTGCTTAAGTCTTACCTTTTTTAATACTAAATTCTTCTCTTTTCTTATTCTATAGTGAATTTTTGAGTCCGCATTGATTTTTGTAGTAGTGTTAGCAACGTCACACATACCCACATTTTCTTTATAATGTAACTGATTTATATATGCGACGACTTGTTATTGGTAAATATGTTATTATATTATCAACTGTTACTGTTAAATTTCTTTACTGTTAGTCGTCCATAGTAATAAATAAATAAATAAATAAAAATAAAATAACAATTTTATTGAATATATATAAATGGTTATATATAACAAAAATACATTTTTTTTTTTAATTTTGTCGGTCTGTCGGTCTCTTCGTCTGTCTGTCTGTAAGTTCTGGGTTATCAAATTTTCGAAAATAATTAGGGTTCCGCATAAAAAATTAAAACTCATAAAAAATTGAATAAAATCCGATTCAATGCACATTTTTTTTAATGCAGGCATTTGAATTTGTGAGAAACATCTTTGATGAATGTTAGTAGAAAAAAAAATTTAGGAAAATAATTAGGGTTCCGTATAAAACTGTATTACTTAGTGCAAAATAAATGAAACTCGTTCTGAATCTCTTTTTTTTTAGAAAAATATGTTAAAAGCACCTATGTCGAAAAATTACAATTAATGTAATAAGAAGAATCACAATTTATTTTAAAAAATTCAAAAAGGGTAAACAGAGCGCAAAATTTGATATCTTTCTGGTCATAAATTTATGTATAATTTTTTGTATAGTGTACACGTGTACATTGTCAGTCAATAATCACAATGCATCGAAAATGCATTCATATGATTTTGCTTACCTAAGCTCGTGACACATTTCTCAATAGAAATACATCAGTAGCTAAGAAAATAGTGACATAATAAAAGTTTTAAAGCAATAACAAATGTGTACGTACCTATTGTAAAAATTACAATTTGATATTACATATATATTTTATGATACAAACAGTATTTTGTATGATTTTTTCAAGTAGCTTTTTTCTAGTTTCTAGTAGCTGATAAAAAAAAATCTGGTAAAAATTACATATGTAATTTTATTTACATGGGAGTTGCTTTATTGTTATAACGATATTTTTCGATACTGTCTACTAAGCTGTTATTTAATTGTAATTTAGTTGCAGGTAAATCCGGTTAAACCGGTATACCAAATTTAGTTGGGACATTACAGTGCGAGAAAAAAATTGTTATAATCATTATTTCCTGAATTATAAAACTTATAATTATACCTTATCATTTTGTGTCTTTACTTAGTAAATTATATACATAATATTAAATTATAACACACCTTTGATTTTGGCTAATTTGTTAACTGTCTTTTGTTGGTTGTTCTAGACCTAAGTAAACAGTATCCATTTATTTTGAAATTAATTCTGGGTATATTTCTCCTTTTTTATTTTGTAGGTATATTACGGAAACTGTTCTAAAAATTTAAAACACATACGCAATGATTCCTCAAATTCACAAAAGGTAAAGTAAACTAAGGTAAGCTAAGGTAAAGTGTTACTAATAACTAAAGGTTATGATACAAAATCAAGATGAAATAAAGTGATAGTTTTTCAAAAAGTATAACACATTGCTAAAGAAGAAACGAAAAATCATAAAAAAACAGTGTTTGAAAAAATTAAATGAAATTCAGTTTGAAGCGATGATGGCGCATTGGATAGTGCTGCCGGATTCCGCTTCAATCAACGCACGTTCTATTCCTCCTATCAAACTCTAAAATCAGCCTGAGCCTTCGGTGAAGGAAAACATCGTGAGGAAAACATAGCATGGTGGTAAGATATTTTTTAATAAGCCCGCCTGGGTAGCTACCACCCTCAAGTTTGAAAACCTCTCGCCAAATACCAATGGGTGTGTTAAGTTTACCATCCTAGACCACATCGTTACTTAACATGGTGAGAATGTGAACATGTACTAAGCCTATAACGTGTAAAAAAAGTTCGAAGTGTCGAACTGTAGTGTGCAGTTATTAATCGTATTAAAGACAATTGAATATTGAAACCCATTGAACTGTATACTGTTTATAATTTCTTCTTATGAATGTAGAAACAAAAGCCGCAACACCTGCCACTTACTTGGAAGGCGTAATTAAAAGAGCTTCGTTTCCGCTGGCAAGGAAACAAATTAATGCCTTTATATTTAAAAAAAAAAAAACATAATAAAGCCGAAAGTGTTCCTCGCAGCAGATTACGAGCACGTTATTAATTTATACGAAAGATAAAAAAATGCAACCCTCAAACGGAAGAAAAAAACTAAGCGCGCGACGCGCAAAAGGGAAAGGGTGTCTCTCCACGGATCGCGTGCTGCTTTTTGTTTTTTAACCGTATTCTGCGGTTTGTTATTTCTCTTGATGTGTTGCTGTTTTTTAACAACACAATACCGTTATTAAGAGCGTCACACTGACGCGAGCGCGAGCGCAACCCGCTGTCTATGTCGTTTTTTTTTTTTTGGTTAAATCTTATTTTTAAATCCCATCGCTTCGGGTAAATTGAAGATGCAGAAACATTTTAATGTTTAGTCATGTTTAAGGGGAAGTTGTTTTTATATAACACTTTGTATATATGTATATATCTCAAGGGTAGAGTGGTAATCTGGAAAGCACGAGCGTAGACATATGGTTCGTTAGACAACGACGGTTTTTTTTCTCGAAGACAGGTGCTCTTTTCGTTTGACTATATTCGTTTCTTACATATTTTTCTTATATATACGATTTCTTTATATTTTCTGTACATTAATAAGATATACACACACTTGAGAGTATGGCTTATAAGCCATACTCTATTTAATTTAATACACAAGAAGTAGTCAATTTTATTAAATAAAATATAATGCAATTGATTCTTTTACTTTTTTTTAAATTATTACATGAATATCTTTGAATGGGTTTATGGATGTTTTTAGAACAATTAGTAAATATCAGGGGGTAACTTACACAAACGCTTCTAGTGCAGTTTTCAACTTTGAATATCAATCTTTGTGTTTTGAACAGAGTATTATTTTAGGAATATGTATGAATAAGCACATTATTTTAATGTTATTCAAATTATGTTTCTATAATTTATTACAATGTCCATTACATTTGGTTTATGTTGTTTAGAGATATTGATGACAATATTATATGATAATTAATGGTATCATTAACAAAAATATTCAGGAAGTAAGAGTACCGATAAAAACAACATCAATAATGTTTGGAATGGTAAGTGCGCTATAAAAAAATGAGCCATGAAAATGCCATTAAATATTAAAAGTGGAGAAACAGAGAGCTTAACAAGAAATAAAACATCGTTATAAGAGGCTAGGAGACGACGAAGTCGCCCCGGCCCCGGCCGGGCTAGCTATCGGCGCGCCTCAGTTAATGCCTACTTATACCTTATTATATAGCGGAGTTTGCGTTGAGGAACAAAATTAATTGGTTAAAACTCCTCTCAGTATCCAGGGCGGGCCGCCCCCCGACTCCCTCTTAATTCCGTCCTTTCCCCGCAAGCCACCTCGTGCCGCACCCCGCCAGCTCCTTTGAACGCAACCTACCTAGAGAAAAAAACAGAAAAGTATAAAGTTCACTACCCAAGCGTTGTAACTTAATTAAATATATGATATTTTTAATTTCTTAAAAAATTAGCTTACCTTTTTCATATGGCTTCATAAATGATATATATGTACGTGAAACAATAACAACTAAAACACTACATTTTTATGAAATTTAGCGAAATTACATTTATTATTAATTTTTATAGAGCGTTATCCTGTAGGGTATTTACTATAATTTTAATTTTCTAAAAATAAAACTATTCTCAAAATTATTAGTGCACCTATATTAATAGGTGCACAGTGACATTTAAAACTGCAAGTCCGCTGCATGTTTAGAAACGTATGAATACTAATGTAGAAATAGTTTGTGGCAGTTCCAGAGCAGCTTTATTAGTAACTAGCTGTGCGCCCGCGGCTGCGCCCGCCTTTCATATATTTTTCACTGCGCTTTAATTTTTTGTACGAAACCCTAATTATTTTTCTAAAAAAAAATTAGTACTAAGATAATGTAAGAATATTTCTCATAAATTATAGCACTTGCCTGTATAATTGTGCATTGAATCGGGTTTTATTCAAATTTTTATGAGTTTTTTTTAGGCGGATACCCTAATTATTTTCGATAATTAAAAATTACCCGAAGTAACTTTGGCTATCTACCAAAAAAAGTCCAGACAAAATCGGTCCAGCCGTTCCGGAGATTACACGTTACAAACATACAGACAAAATTTAATAGTATTTTTGGTATAGGTAGTATATACATTCATATCACTTCACTTCACTTCTTATGAGAATGGCAACATGTCGAGCAGATAATTAGATTTTGGAACAAATGAAATTAGCCGGTGAGAAGCTCTGTTTTGTTTCTGATAAAAATAGTGGCATGTGTGAGATACACGATTCCGCCAGTGTCAAGTGGTTAAAATTTAAACGAAGTAGTTTGCAGGTTACAAATTCTGGTCTGTTCTATTGAATACATTCATATCTATTTAGTTAAAAAAAAATACATTTTGACATTACAAAGAGACACTTCAATTTTATTTATCAGTATAGATTAGTTAGTCATGTCCGAGGATGCACTCGCATATGAAAATCTCTGTTCTAACTTCCTTTTTTATACTATATAGTTTCAGAGCTTTGACCACAATCTTACCTGATGTTAAGTGACAATAATATCCAGCATGGTAAACTAATTATTCCTACAGGAACTACCTGTATCGTACTGGTTCTCAAGTGATCCTGCCGAAACACCTATTAGTGCTTGGGGACAAGTTGCTATATTTTTGAAATATTTTATATTTTAATCAATTAATAGCAAGAGAATGCGCATGTTGTTACTTTGTTGATGACATAATTTGACATCCTCATACTCTCAAAACTAAAGTAAATCCTGGTCACTAAATACGTCTATAACTTAGAAAATGAATCCTGTCAATTGATTTAATGGTTCACGATTTATAAGTCCATTAACAGACGAACAGACGTACATAGACCATGGCCTTTCATACGAGTAACATGTAGCTAAACAGATAGACTTTTTCTCATTGCAATTAACAATTTAACTCCAGATACTCGTGTCCTTTAGAGAACTTATAGTAAATGTTCTAGTAGCAACAATAATTATAAATTTGGAACTGATTACTATGATTTTATTTTATTTATTATTTACATCAAACAAATTTATAGTAAATGATTACAAAAAAATATTATTTTTCCACTTTTTATGCTGTGAATTTCCAGCAACTTTATAATAATAGTTACATATAACAAATCGGTTCCAATATACAATATATAATTAGTTAACATACTAAATACCTATAAATAATTTTTGGGAGCTAATGGTTTCAGTAAAAATAATGTTTATAATAATTTCCGAGTTGCAATGCTTGTTGTGTCTGCCGGTAACGAAGGGCGAAAGCAAAGGGTAGGTCTAGCGGCAAGCGTAGCGCGGCGAGGGGCACGGGGCGCGGAGGGGTTCGTTGCCACTTCTCCAAATAAATTATAATTCGCCCGCTCTCGTCCTCGCCGACCCGAACGTTTCGCGACTACTGTTTCAAAGATGCCTCTAACTTGGCTATTAATCCTGATTTACTCTATAGACAAATAATTACATTAAGCAAGTTTTGTTTATTTAAATTATGTTTTGTAAGATATATATAGGAAATATTTATTATGTGAAAGTACTTTAGTTTTAGTGGTATACATTATTATCGCAACTCGATACTTTAGATTCACATAAACCACCTAAAATTGAATAATCATTTGAAACAATGGTTTTAAAATAAAAACTTAGTTTAAAATTTTAGATCATCATATCGAGATTCTTTGAAAAGTATACTAATATATTTTATAATTTTGTGGGCCTAAGATATTTCATAAAACATACATAGTAAATCTATTCGATACTGTACATTTTGACTAATAAAACATATGGCATGATATGAATTACATATAATGAGGAAAGTATTAAGTCCATGTAAACTTTATTGAACTCGATACTAATCAATAAAGTAAAATCTAGGAAAGTACACAACAAATCTTTCAATAATTTACTAACGGATTGAATAAAAACTTTAGGGTTACATTCAAAGATCTCTTAAGATCTACTGCAGTGTGGAAAACTGGATACCGTATCTCATCTCCAAGATGAAAAGACGGTTCTTCCATAGATCTTGATGACGTTGATCTTATAGTATAACAATATAGTTTATTCTTAATTTCTATAATGTATACTAAAATTTGTAAGCTTGTACCTATGTCACTGCGTCCTAGTATCTAACTGTAGCAGTGAATTGTATATCCTATATCATCTATGTTTCAGCATTTATCAAAATGTTTATTAATTTAAAATACTAGTGGTATATACAGTTTTTTTTTTTACATTGTATAGGCTTGGTGATTTGACCACTATTTACCCTGATGTAAGGTGACGATGTGGCTCAGGATGGTAAACACACTTAGCCTAGAGTTACTGGTTCTTAAGGGATGCTGCCGGACACACCTATTGGTATTTGAGATGTTTTTAAACTTGAGGATGGTAGCTATCCATGAGGGCATTTTTAGAAAATGTCCTACCACCATTCAATGGTTTCCTTGCGACGTTATTACTTAGTCTCATTTTAGATTTGGATAGGTGGATCGAACCTACATCCATTGACGCACAATCCGATCGTACTATCAACTGCGCCATCATCGCTTATCATCACTTAAACCAAGGTTCCCATTAGGACATAACAGGCGCGAAAAATGACTTCCAAACTAAAATTACATTTAATTACATGGGACATTTAGATTATAAAACAGGTAAGTCTAATTGGAAGAATACACGGTAGATGTTATAAGGGTGAGGAGGTGAAACGGCCGGGGTGAACGATTAATTTCATAAATACCAACCGGATTCCGGTGCGTTTGTCTTCAGAGATATGCGATAGCGTGCGTCGCTTCTTGAATTACGACTATATCTTTATATGCCTATTGCTTCACAGACTACTTTGTATTTGATTACTTAGACTTACAACTTCGATGTAAAATAAGAAATGTATGATAAGCTCATAAAAAATAGACACATTCGATCATCAGTCAGTTTTGTGCGAATTGATTGACTAATTAAATAAACATCACTAAATATATTGATGCTAAAACTAAATAATAAGAATATAAGGTTAAATAATTTGTTTCTTTAAAAAAAATCTATTTAGAAGCATCTAAAGCATATCTGGTTGTTTTATAACAATAATATGTTTATTACTTAGATTTTTATCCATTATGTTACCGATACAAATAAATAACTTATGTTCTAGTAATATTTTTACAAAAATCATACGACACAATAAATGTTAAATTATATTACTTGTATTAAATGTTATAAGAATATAGTTAATAAAATAATTATTTATTCGATTTTTAATATAATTATGAGCATTAGGTACAGTAGATATAGAATAGCTTTATGTAATGTATATCAACCCGCACCGTCTTCGCACGTGTATATATGAAATTCTAATTAAGAAAAAGATTTTAAAGCGATGATTGGCTTCGTTGGCAGTGCGGTTGGATTTCGCGTCAATGGATACGGGTTTAAACCCACCAACTCTACAATCAGCCTGAGATTTCGGTAAAGGAAAACATCATGTGAAAACTGTAGCATGGCGGTAGGGCATTTTATAATAATGTCCGACTGGGTAGCTACCACCCTCAAGTTGGAAATCCTGTCGCCAAATACCAATAGGTGTGTTCCGGCAGCATCGCTTGAGAACCAGGTACCTCTAGGCTTAGGGTGTTTACTTACTTGGACCACATCGTCACTTAAGATCAGGTCAAAGCTCTAAGCCTAATATACCGTGTAAAAAAAATTAAATACTCAGTGATAGTTGTAGCTATCTATAGTTGAAAGAATTTTTAAAATAAGCTAATTAGTTTCTTAGTTTATCCAAAAAATACAAAAATTCAATTTTACGTTCTTACATTGTCTTGTATAAATGAATTGATCTCAAAACTTACTATTGTTAATCGTAATATTGAAGGCTATATAAATTATCTTCTTAATTTCAGAATTCCTTGTTTGTACCAGTGACGTATCTACTTCAATGGTTTTTGCAGTGGATTGTTCCGCCCGCTCTCCTTGCTGTGTTGTGTTTGTTGCTTTGTGTGAGTTAGCTGTACGTACACATTACGAGGGTCGGTCGCGTCATTATAAATATTAGTGCGACAACTCATTACTTACGACCGATCTTAGATAAATTACACACATTTCTCTATCTAGCTGGATATATTTACACGACAAACACATTACACAAATACAGAACCTACTAAATAGAACAGATTTATCAATCTTACAAAACGACACATTAACATAATAAGTCAGTTTTGTAATACCTATTGTTTTTTTTATTACATTGTTCTATTCTCTTGGCGTAATTGATTTATTTTTAAAGTATAAAGTTTTATGGGTACTTTATTTTAAACTGGTTTAAACCAAACTGAAAGGCTCTTATTTTAGGTGTATCTTAATTTTTCAGATTTGTTTGGATTATACAGTAACCAGTATATTATACTATATTGTAGGTAAAATTTGTCTATAACCCTCTGTTGATATGTAGGTAGATGTAACTTAATAATGTTACAAGTAAAAATAATAAAAGTCTAGCTCTATCCAATTTCTTGGTTTAATTGATATACTTAACGCTTTCTAAGATCAAAGGCTAATTACATTTAAATTATGGTTATAGAATTAAATTACTAATAAGAAGGAAAAATAAATTATTTACTTCTTAAATATTTTAGATGAATTGTAAGTACGGGTTTGTTGAACTGGACAGTCAAGATACGGAACCAGTGATTACAATTTTATTAGACTTGCAATGCTGCTGATAACGCAGTGTTACTCACAGGATAAAGAATACTACGATTATTTGAAATTATTTCGCTTAAATTCGACCAAAAAACTCTCAGTTATAATTGATAGGCGATATACGATTGGCATTAGTTATCTAACTTGAGAGACAGAAGATAACCAAAGGTTATTTTTAAATATCTGTACTACCCCAAAATGTTTTATTCTACAATAATAAATACTAGTCTTGTTTGAAAACGCTCTTCCTCGTCTGGAATTCTAATGTTTTTTTTACTTTTTGAGGAACAAAGAACGATTTTACGTCTTTAACTTAGTATGTTCATAAACAAAGAATGTAGCATGCTACTCATTCGCCCCTCGGGTTGTCGCATGAAACGACGTCCGTATAGACGCGAGTCGCCCCTCAATCGCTTTGGTATAAATAATATTTCAAACGCACTTTATTTTCAGATAACGTATGTAGAGATAAACTGTTGTTAATTAATCGTTTTGTATTTTGTAGCTAAAATATAGCGTTACACCAGGTAGGCAGGTAGAAATCTAGCCATCAGATAACTCATGGTTACTGTATCAAATATACTCACGATACATATGCAAAGAATTTTTATTTGCTTAGAAAAAAATCTAGGCAGTGATCACTGTTGACAGAAGTGAAAACACGAGACTTTGGAAAAACGGTTTTTTTTAATGATTTAATTTCGTAATTATTTAAGTGAAATTTTTGACTTAAAATTTAACTTTATCTGGTTTTTACATCTATTGGCGCTCCGAAAAATAATTGTATATATTTCTATATAGTTTATTCATAATCAAAGCGTACGATATGCTGCGTATAAATTTTATTATTTATATCTGAGCGCTAGCACTTGAACGCCATCTTATACTTGACATACTGGAGCATGTTGACAACTGCTATCATAGCATTGGTAGTGCGAATAAAATCGCTTACCGAAAATCGAGACTTTTCACTTCAAACATTTAATACAAATTTATGACGACAACAATTAAAAAGCCTATGGTAATGGTCAACAAAGATCCGCCTCTCCGCAAAAGAGTATTATGTTAACGTTCAATTTTTATTTCTTCAGTTTGTATCTTTCCCATAACTTACTATCATTTGATTACATACCACTTTCCACAATTTACTTATTGTTGATATATAGGATAACTTTTTGTAGTGTTTGCCTAGTTAACTACCATGAATAGTTTTTTTTATCAACCTTTTAGACTTTAATTCATCATACTACACGATAACTTTAGATTGACAAAATCAAACATTCCAAAACAAAAATGGCTCTTGTAAATCAATTATGTCCTATATTCGTTTATTTATACACTAGCTGTGTGCCCGCGGCTACGATCCCGTTTTGTATATTCTTCACTGCGTTTTAATTTTTTTTACACTCAACCCTAATTATTTACGTACATTTTTTTTGGTACTAAAATAAAGTAAAAACATTTCTCATAAATTCAAGCACTAGCCCGTAAAACTGTGCATTGAATCGGATTTTATTCAAATTTGTATGAGTATTAATTTTTTTACGCGGATCTCTAATTATTTTCGAAAGTTAAAAGTACCTTACGCGGAGTAACTTAAGCTATCTACCAAAAAAAAAGTCCCATCAAAATCTGTCCAGCCGGTCCGGAGATCAGCCGGAACAAGCAGACAGACAAAATTTTTAAAAATTGTATGTTTGGTACTAACTGTGTTCCCGCGGCTACGCTTGCATTTCGTATGTTCTTCACAGCGTTTTATTTTTTTTACGGAACCCTAATTATTTTCCTACATTTTTTTAGTGCTAAGATAAAATAAATATATTTCTCATAAATTCAAACACTTGCCCTCCTTAAACTGTGCATTCAATCGGATTTTATGAAATTTTTATGGGATTTAATTTTTTTTCATGGCACCCCAATTATTTTCGAAAAGTAAAAGTACCATAAATTATCCGGAGTAACTTCGGCTATCTACCAAAAAAGTCACGTCAAAATCCGTCCAGCCGTTCCGGAGATTACTCGGAACAAACAGACAGACAACAAAAATTTTAGAAATTGTATTTTTGGTATAGGTTTCGTATATACATTCATATCTATTTAGTAAAAAAAATATTTTGACATTGCAAAGCGCCACTTCAATTTTATTTATTAGTATAGATTATATACTAGCCTTTTGTTAACATTTCACGTGATATTAAGTGAATTTGTAGACGAATACAGAAACTCCGTGTTAGGTATTCAGTATTATTCCCTAATCACGATATATTTCCGATTTGACGGTGGTAGATAGCGAGCTAAGTGACCACTAGATAATGTCCTACCATCGCAATACGGTTTTATCACAATGTTTTCCTTCACTATAACCTATGATTTTACTGTTTTATGGTATTTTCGTGCTTTGTAGTGTTTGTTTTAATAACATCGAGTTTAGAACGCGCCAGTTGTGGCTTAATTTCTCGAAGTTTCGTCGTCTTCTGACCACGGCTTATGCAACGGATATTATTAAAATAAATTGTATGCTGTCAGTAACGCGTAATCAGAGCTCACATCACATGGGCCTCACATAGTCTAATAATATCACCAGGATATTATTTATCAACGATGTGAAATTAGTTTTTTTTTTTTTTTTATTTGATGAACTATGTTTGGTATGGTATAAATAAATATTTTAAATACTACCTTCATGAGGCCATAAATTTTACTTTGTTATTGTTTAGTTTAGTTGCTTTTGTATCTTCTTCATTTGTATCATTTTCTTAAATTTGCGATTGTTAAGCGAAGGATAAAAAAAATAGCAGTAATAACAAACATCTCTTTATTTTAATATTTAATTATTTATGTACTTATTGGACATTGATAAAGAAATACATATATTATTATTTCATCATACAATATTCATGTTACATTTATTTTATATCTTAATTTATATTTGTACAGTTTACAATTAAGTGATATTATGTCGAATTAAGACCTGTATTTAATATTCCATTAATGAGGTAGATTAGTTGAGTTCATTTTAATATTATATCTCACTTAAATTTATTCAAAACTGTAATTTTGATATTAGGCTTATTACCTGCACATGTCACATTACTAACTAATGACTATAAACAATATTAAGTAACACAACATAGACTAAACAGTTAATTAAATAGGAACTCAAATAAATTGCGAAAATGGTTACTCTCCACTGGTAACCGTACACCATAAAAATTGGAAATCATAGAGATTGTAAATAAATCTTACTTTTAAATGTTAATTTTCATAACATATTTAAAAAGGCTATGTCTTTCTACTTAGTATTTATTCATATGGCTGGGTGTCAGTCAATACGAAAGCGTACAAAAAATAAAATATCAGTCTCAAAAAGTGTTTGTCACATGACATTAACTTGTTCACCATCCGTAACACTCAATCCTGTCATTTGTACGTTATCTCGAAGCAGATAAACAATAGAAAATATTCCAAGAACTTTGGCTCTTTACCCTGACTTTAAACCGTAGTCAAATGAGGTAGATAATGGCACTGTTGCCTAATATTACACTAACTACCGTATTTTATAACATTTTAACTCGTAAATTACAACTTCTATTCATATTTCCTATTAAATTTGTACACTTTTATATTTGTACCAAGAATTTCTTTGGAAAAAACAATTTCGTACTCTTACTCGTCATCAAAGTACGGAGAAAATACACCGAGATATTAAACCTACGTAAAAAGAAAATAAAATAAAAATAATCAACAATCATTATGGTTTAAAGACATTCATTATTCACAGATAATGTACGCTAAAAAAACCATAGAAACAACACCTTAAGTTTGCTAAATTAACACGAAGAAACTAAACGTTTATACCTAGTAGGAAACTAATACCCGTAGAATAAATTGCAATAATGCACATTATTAACACCGTTCACTATTTAAACGGCACCACAATCTTGTTTTTATATTATCTAAATAACACACAGACAGTGTACTCAGAGAATTAACCAATCCAATAGCTCTAATATATACAGATTTGTTATAAATATTTTAAAATAATGACCACCTTAAACGCTATTGAAATATTTCGGTATGTTTAATTCTAAGAGTACACATGGTCTTTGAAAAATTTCATATTTCTACTAACATTTAGACCATATTATTAATCAAAATACCGCTCAGAAGAGCTTTTATTTCATATAATAACTTCAATAGACACGTGTCTACAATATGCCTACAATACTAATTCTAAACATATATACAGTTATAGAAAAATGTTCATATTTCTTCGTCGCGGAATAAATACCGTAAATACATCGGAACATCTACTACTAATAGATAAATAATAAATATATTTTCAATGAAAAGACAGCAATATTTACAAAAGCACGCTGCGCCTTGCCGACGGCTTTGCCCTCACCGTTATTACTACATAATTCACATACAGACTTTAAAATACAATTTAAATACGCATGAAAGTTTTGTAAAAATTATTGTACGTACTAGCCTAAAATGTTCATTTAAATATTATTACTAGTAAATATATTTAATTAGGGAATTTTTATGCTTTGATAATTTCAATTCGACACCCCGATATTACAGTTACAGTTTAAACTATTATAGTTTTGTAAACATAAAAAGGTACTAATGAATTCTTAACAAATCATGTATTCATAATTTTTGCAAAAAATAAACTATTTGAATATATCCATAGTGTAAGACAATAAACCATTGTCAATAAATAAAAAAACATCTATTGTATAAATATTTAGGTGTCTTGCAAGTTTTAAAATAAAGGAACAAAACATTTGCGTTTTTATTGAATCTACCTCGCCTTGCGATTATGTAAATAGTACGACAATAAAATTTAAATTGTAACACGAATGAAAAAAGTGTTTTTTATGACAAATATTGCGAATACAAAATCGCAAAAAAGAATAGACTAAACTACCTAAAGAGACCGTCAGTAGTCTTACCAAGAAAACAAAAAATGTCTCGAACAAAAGACATTGCCATTGCGACAATGTTTACTAGAGCAGTAATTATTGTTATTTTGCAAGGAAAAGACCTTGAGAAATATCTCGTAGGTACTAAAGCGCGTTGAACGTAGTTAACTGAAGCGAACACCGGCAAGGGTAAGCGGAAGGCGACGCGGGATCTACATGGGAGGAACTCGTATACCGGCTCAGCGGCGCGCAGCATGGGCCGCGCGGCGACTACGCGGAGTGTACTCGCAGGTCGGTTGGGGAGTCCGGGGTGGCCGGTCTCCGCGGCAGAGACAAGTCCTCCGGCTCCGTCTGCTCGGGCCATTCATCCCAACGCCAGTCAGGACCGGCAGCCACAGGAGGACTCGGTGCGTCCGGCTCGCATCCAGTGCCCGCACACCTATGCAGCGCAGCCGCCTGCCGCCGCCTAAATCGCGCACCACATCTGCATGCGAAGGGAGCATCACCTTCATGTACGAGTGCATGCGCTTTTAATTGATTAGAATCGGAAAAGCGCGCTGGACAACGTGCACACGCATAAGGTCGCTCGCCTGTGTGAACACGCAGGTGCCGCCGCAGGTTTGCGACCTGTACGAAATGTCTGGGACAATGTGGACAGCTGTACGGTTTTTCTCCAGTATGAAGACGCAAGTGAGTCTTTAGGTGATGGTCACGTGTGAACCGCTTGTGACACTCGCTGCACTCGAACGGCTTTTCGCCAGTGTGTGTGCGCTCGTGGTTCTGTAGTACGTGTTTATAGCCAAAAGAGCGAGAACAGACTTTGCACGTAAACAGTTTGTCACGAGGTGGATCGGTGGCACCCGGCGAAGAGCCCGACGAAGGTGGCGACGGTGGAGCTGAAGTAGAGCACTCATCGAGCTTAGGTGTTCGTCGACGCTTGCGAGCACGTTCATGTTCTGGTGGCGGAAGCAATGGAGCAGGTGGTGACGGAGGCCATGCTGCCAGTAAAGCGCCAGAGTAGAGTTCGGCGGGCAGGCCAGCTACCAGAGCTGCAGCTCGGGTCGCCAGCAGCCTCTCCGCCAACATCGGCAATGATTCTTGACGCATAGCTGACAGTGGTCGCACAGACACACCTGGACAAATATAATTCTAAAATAAGTTAATTTTAAAACACTACATACATACTTGGCATTTAATATTAGGACAGACTACTGAGACATCGATTGCCAATCACGATGTAGAATTATAAAAGTCTTGTAAGAATCGCTTCCGTCACAAATTACATCGTTTCGACCTAAATAAACAACGCGGTTGACTGTCGAACCTATCGATAGCATACTTATAAGAGAGAGCAAACAAAAAATAGAGCAAAAACTGAACCAAACGTTGCGGAGGAAACATTTGGTCGCAATCACGCCGCTGCAGGTCGCTTCCGCCCCGACTTGTTGCGCAAATTACCAACGTTAACCGATTCTCTTCTATTCAACAAGAAGACTCGAGTAAATAAATTAGTAACTATGAGAATTACATTGAGAAACGAGTTCGAAAGTGTGATGTGATTCTTATCATGGGGACAGTTGTTGTCAGTGAGTGGGCGGCGGGGCCGGGAGCGACCGGACCACTTACCTATATAATGGAATTAATTATTCCTCAAGCGGCAAACTCCGCCCGCCTGCTCCGCCCAAATTATATTCAAATATTAATTTCGTTGAAGAAAAGCCTTTTTGAGAGCACTTAATTAAAATTAGACAAAATCATAATTGAAAGTTCTCCTCGAGGCGTGAAGAGGCAGCGCGGGGAGGGACCACCTTACATTATCTACTTAGCCGTGGAATTAATTCCCGGGCTCGAGCCCTGGTCTCGGCTATCGCGTTTAATTGAAAAAGGCAAAATATTTTGTCGTCTGAGAGTGCTGCCTCGAGGTTCCTTCATGAATTTTATAACAAAACCTCTGAGCAATACTTACGAGTAAGAAATAAAGTTTTTTAACGTGCATAAATGTCAACGGTCTATATTATGTACGAGTAGAATATAAAGGTCCTAAGATAATTTCGAAGTTTATGATTAGTCGTCTCTTTGACGCGACACGTACTAGCGGCTTATCCCAGAACTTTTTAATAACATTCCTCAATGTTTTAAGGACGAAACCGCGCAGGACGAGCCGCGGTCGTGATGTGATCAGAATTATAACACCGAGCTTAATGTTTAACTTAGTTTAAAAAGTAAAATACTGTTATTGAGGTCGTCGTGAGAACTAATTATTTTTGAGTATTATGTTAATTCTAAAAAGAGCCTATATCTAAAAAAAGGCTAACCAATCTGATTGGTAAAATTACTTCTTTAAAAACTTTAAAATAATGTATTTATTTCAGCAGAACCTAAAGTATAGGTATATAAATACAACGTACATTTGCCGTGTTTGTCTGACTGTGTAATAAACCGTAATAAATAGCAGTAATGCCGAAATAACAATAAAAAAAAAACATACTCCACTTTAAATCTAAAAAGATATGGATACGTACTAAAATAATATACTCCTATGGAATACCTAATGCATTTTCACCTGAATAAACTTGCAAACTAATTGTGTAAATCTAATTATCCAAAAAGACACAAACATAATAAATCGAAATTTACGCTAATATATGCTAGCTAATGGCTGCCCGATTTGTTTGGTGTAAATGATATTTAAAGAAATCAGTGGAGATGAAAAGTATTCTGTGTACTTCCTTTATAAAATACATTTACCCATATATGCCATATTTTAACTATGTATTCCAATAATTTGAGAACTATTAACCCCTTGAGCACTAACATGGCGTTTACGCCAGTTTTCCATTGTTTTCCTATTGTCTTCCTATTGTCTCATTTTAATGGGTAATCGACATACTAAGAAACAATGCAATAATCCTCCATAATAACATACGGGTACAATATTCTTGCTAACAACCATTCCGATATTGCCATAAATGTACAAAAAAACAATTCAGACAAATATTGGATTTATGTACATACCTAAGGATATTCAAATTGGAATGGTCAATAATCAATTATTACATTTTAATCGTATGTTTAGGTTTATTACACAAATATTATTAACATGGGAATGTGGCCTGTGTATTCTTCTTTTATGCTATAAATTCATTATTAATTAACCCAATAGTTAGCGTATAAACCCGCAAATAATCTGATTGAATGGAAACATCACAATGTATCATTTTTATTGTTGTTATTCGGGCCCGGTCGTGTGACAATGTCGGTAATAAATTTTTACAACGCGGCGCACCCTTCCGCGCGTAGCTTTTTATGTGCTAAAGAGTTGTAATTATCCCCTTTTTATACGCCATAAATATTTGTCAATAACCCATACTCAATACTTTTATGGAGTTGCCTGCGGCTTGCTGCTTCATAACTCATTATTACGCAAGGGTTCAACCGATAACGGACGTGTCAATGACATCCTTATTATTGAGAGAACAGCTTCTGGGCTTTGCAAATTTACCTACACTACAAATTTGTTTACTTGATTACCTAAATATTTCATAGAAAATGGATAATAAAACTTTCTATCGGTACATTTCTTACGGACAATATAGAACATAGATTAAATTATTCAATAAGTAATGTACATTTCAAAACAAGCAAATGACCAATTTCTATCTAAGTTTTATCAAAGAATGCTGAAGTTATATTGTGGTCATATATTTTAATACGTAATCTACTTAATAAATAGAACCCTCTCTATAAATATTCTGATAGTGGAGAATTAATATGTTTTATTGATAAAATTATTGACTACTAACAGTCGTTACATAAGTTTTTTTTAACTAAATCGGAAGACGAGGATAAACAAAAGAGTTGAAGGTTTATACGTTAGTTGATCCATAATGACCTAATTTTATCGAGGGACGTATAATAGGATTAGGTTGTCGCTATCGGAAAGTACGGTAAATAAGCACTCGCTCAGATTAAAGAGTTCCTAAGGTTTCGATACTTTTTTGGTTTGCCAGGTAACACAGTCGGTACAAATTAATGTAGGTGCCAACGTGATTAGTTTTAACTTACAGAAATCATAATACTTTTTTTTTGTTGACAACTGTCCGTAAAATATCAACTAAATAAATAAATAGGTATTATAATTAATTTACTTTAAAATAGCTCGTACTACTAATTGATTTAATAATATTGCCTAAACATGAAGCAGCAATTTAGATTAATTTACCTGAACCTGAAGTGCGACCGTAAGGTTAAACGTGCTTAGTATTAGAATTATTTATAAATAAAAAAACTTAACATTAAACATTATAATACTTCTGTCATGTCATATTTGCGCAAAAAAAAAATTACCTAGATATATATTTACGGCCTGTTTCATTATGCGATCTCAATCTGATTTCGAAAATTTGAATCCTTTTTTCTCTAAAGTGGTGATCACAGTGATCAGTAGTGGTATAGTGGCAATGGCAGTTCAGAAAAACAGACATATTTTTGGGTTTATCTCGATCTTAACTTTTATGATTCGATATTGAAACCCGTCGTAAATAATATAGGCCCGTTCAGCAGTGCTCTTGTTTTTGCACTTCCGTGCAGCGGGTTGTGTGGCCTGATACCGCGTCAATTGACGCGGGTTCGATACCACCTATCCAACTGTAAAATCGGCCTGATCTTTCGGTGAAGAAAAACATCGTGAGGAAACCATAGCATGTAGGTAGGGCATCTTCTAATGATGCCCACCTGGTTACCTTCCATCCTCAAGTTTGAAAACCTGTCACCAAATACAGATAGGTGTGTTCCGGCAGCATCACTTGAGAACCAGTACCTAGGTTTAGTGTGTTTACCATTCTGGACCACATCGTCACTTAACTACAGGTGAGATTGTGATCAAAGCACTGAGCCTATATAGTGTCAAAGAAAAATTAACTTGTAAACCTTCTTTTATTCATTATACATAATTAGTCTACTAAGGATATTATTGATTACGCAGGTTGATAAAATATATTTATTGTGAATATACCGGAGAGTGCAATGCGAGGATTTTCTTTATTTATTTCGTTTAGAGTTTATGAAACTGATATCGCGTTAATTATTGCATTAGTTTAATTCGATAACATTTTAAACTACATATATGGTACTAAAAATACTGTGTTTATTATAAAAGCCAAAGTACAAAATTAAACTGAACAATAACGTTAAACATAGAATTCAAGAAATTTCCAGAAATAACATAAAAACACGTGTGTGTATTAAAAACATATAAGTAGGTATATTAAAAAACATAGTATTATTATTAAAAAAAAATTGATCATTTAAAGATTTTTTACCAAATAGTTACAAAATGAAAAGGAATGTCATAATCAACCGGAATATAAAATCAATAATATCGTTACCGCTAATCATCCTATTAAACCCTAAATGGCCTGGTTAACTAATCACCATTTAGTTGATCAAATACATGAAATGGAAACAATCAAGAATTAGTAAAACCAGAATTGCCTGTATTAAAATTTAATAAACTAGTTTAACGTAATAATTGATATTGTACTAAATTATTGTTGATTAAATTTTTTACATACTTACTTTCAATGTCATAAACCACAAAACTAACACAAAATGGTAATGCTTCATTAAAGGTATTCAATTTATTTTTCATGAAACTTCTACGAACTACGATTTTTGTAGTAGGTTCGTAGCAGATCCGACGTAGCAAGCCGCTACACACTTTACTACCGCCTACGGTTCACTGAATCTGCAAAAGCTCGAATGCAAATAGACATGTGTGAAGTCTACAGCGCTATGACGGCCAATCACGGCGCTCGGTCCACGCATGGCGCGCACCACTTACGTTCAAAACTTTTACACATATGCACTTTCACAAAATCAGCAAACCGCAAAGCAACAATTAGCTATACATAAAAATAACACAAACCTCTTGAATTCTGCGTTGACTGCAACGACAGGGCCATCTCACAACAGTTTCACGGTTGATGCATTTATATTAAATACTTAAATCTATCAGAATAAGTTTAATGATCGCTTTCATCAATTAAATTAATAAAATGTAGATGACGTATTGAAATAGTCCGATCACATGTTATTACGGTGCGGAGTTGCGATTGAGAATGATCCGTTTTGCTCGATGCGAGCGCACTCAATGTGACCTACCACAACACTGGCGATAGCGGCGAGCGGCGAGCTTTCGTCCGGCCGCCCCACCGCGCGGTAAACACACCCCCCACGCCCCTCCCCTCCGCGGCCGCACTACACCCCGCCATTCTCCATTGCACTCCACGTGCACGCAATGCATTCACTTTTTATGGCCGCTACTACATTATGTTCCTTCTTGACGTCGTTTTTTAGCCCTCAGAAACGAGCGCCACATAAGCACTTTTTATGTTTTACGAGCTGCTCCCGAACGGGGCGGGCGGTGTTTTCTTTGACTACTACTAATTTGAGATATTACTTGAGCTTATTTATTTGAATTCAGTTCACAAATATTTAATTTTCTTTAATATCTTATATATTTTGATGTTACAGATATTTAGAAAATTAGTTTTCACTTCAAAAAGCACAATATCGAAACTTTTATTTCAAGGCTCTTAGGACGTCTAAAGTATTATTTAAAAAATATTGTTCCTAAGACTAGAATACTTAAAATCTTAGCTAAGAAGGGTTTTTTTTAAACAAAAATAATGCTTGCTAATATACTTATTACTTAACAATTCGATCAAGCACCATATTCAGCCATTTACACTACGCATTTTCACTGGAATTTTCGTCAATAAATCACTTAGAATACAGAACAAATGAACTGAATTAATTGGATTATATGAAACTAGCTTTTGCCCGCGGCTTCGCTCACATCGAGATTTTGTCAATCAATTCAAGGATGGAATATTTATTATATCTTTTCTGTATTAGGTACTGACAACGTAACAAACAAACAAACTCAGATTTGCATTAATTATAGCTTTAAATATTTACCATTCATACCAGGTTATTACTAATAACCTCATGCCTGAAAAAACGTAGTCATGACAGTTGCAAATTTTAAAAAAAGTATATAGGGTAGTGGTAATTGGTGTAAACTACGAATGTGGGTTTAATTACATTCTAAACGTATATTTTATTTTAATTAAATATGGGCATGAATTATCTACATTAATGGCGATTTTATTACACGTATGATATACCTATTAGCGCATACGTTGACTTAATATTTGTTCATGTACAACTGAATCCAGGTACTTTCAAAATTGTTAAAACATACATGTAACGTATATACAATTCATAAAGACTATATTATAAATTTTCAGTCTTAAATGTAAACACTTTAAAGATAAGACATTGAATAATCAAATAGATGCTCAAGTATATATACAGTTAAATATAACAATATATGTAGAGTAGAGTAAGTAATTTTTCCCACAAATTTACCGCCTTTAGGTTTGGCTCTCTCTCTAATAATCGTCTCGAGGCAATTATTGGCTCAAAGACAACACGTATAAAGAGCATAAGTGTCGCATCGTGTCGTGTTGTGGCTGTGGACCGCGTAAATTAAACATTTTTATTGCAGCCGCCACACTATTTTTACCACTTCACTCACTATTTTTACCATTTTTGTGGGCACGCGTCACTCCTGCCCACGACTCAGTTTTTATCCCATCGCGCATGACGACATCAACGAGTAACTGAACATACATACGACTAATAATAGACTTTTATGGTTAGACAGTTGTATATTAGTAGCTTTTGTATTTAAAAAAATCTAATACGTGCATACGTTATTTCAGTTGATGGAAATAAGATAACTGGTGAGTATTAGTGGTTAAAGTGGGTACATTATATTTTCCTTACGGTAATAAGTAATATTTTATGATTGACGAGATATGTTTTTTGTTTACAAATAAAAAATATGTTATTATCTTCAAATAGTGTAAGGACTGTTCAGAGGCGGTCGTTTGTCCTGGTATGGACATGTGATGCGCACGGAGAAAGAGGATGTTGTAAGAAAGGTATTGGATATGAATGTGGACGGTTACATGGGAAGGGGAAAACCAAAGAAAAGATGCATGTACTGTGTGAAAGATGATATGCTTAGGAAAGGAATTAATGCGGAGATGACAACAAATAGAGAGGAATGGAAGAGGAAGACATGTTGCGCCGACCCCAAATAGAAATGGGAAAAGGGGAGGGAGATGATGATTAGTGTAAGGACTGTTCATGCTCATTAACGTACAAAGCCTTAGGATTCAAGTTAGATATTATATTGTTACATAGTATAGAGACTGTATAAAAAGAACAAATCAACAAGTAAAAGAGCAAAGGATATTTCCTAATAATAAACAGATGCAGTTTTTAATAGATGTATTTTCTTTTCACTATTTTTTTTAATACAAATTTTGTATTATAATTAAGTTTCATTTTACTCTTTAATGCATAATTTCCATTAGTATTTCAAAATGTAGATGGCATTTCTGTAGATAACCTTAGTTCACCTTTTTTTACACAATTATAGGCTCAGTGCTTTGGCCACAATCTCACCTGATGTTAAATGACGATGTGGTCCAGGATGGTAAACGAACTAAGCCTAGAGGTACTGGTTCTCAAGTGATGCTGCCGGAACACATCTATTGGTATTTGATGACAGGTTTTGAAACTTGAGGATGGTAGCTACCTAGGTGGGCATTATCATAAAATGGCCCATGCTTTGGTTTCCTCACGATGTTGCCTTCATGAAAGCTCAGGCTGATTTTATAATTGCATAGGTAGGCTCAAACCCGCGTCCATTGACGCGAAATCCAGCCGCACTATCCACTGCGCCATCATCGCTTTAAATATAAACCTATTTCTTGAATTTAAAATCACCACAAACCGAAAGAGTATTTAATCTTTCACTGTAGAAGTCTTACTTCGTATTTTTTTTTATATACACATCTAAATATATTGATTTTAATATAATTAATATTATATTAATATGTACAAATACATTTACTGAAAGTAATTATTGATTAGTTGTAGCTTCTTTTATCTATTTCTGTAAATCAAACAAAAGCTAACACAACACGCTGTTCTATTCACAACGCTTAGCTAAAAAGAGTCTTATTTTTTAAGAGCATTGCTCCCACCTGCTGTTGTCGCGTGCCTTAAAATACAATTCAAATATCAACTTTATACAAACTGATTAGAGATTACTTTTGTACGTGAGTGTAAAGTTTTTTTTTTTATTTAAAAAAAGTCTGTTTCCGTCTCCTTTTACTGTGTTGCACCCTTATGCAGCAGGATGTTTAGGTCTGTTATCTCGCACACGCCAAGACACCTTGCCTCAGTATAGATAGTATCCCATAACTTGTCTAAGCACAAATTTATAATTGGGCAACAAAGGGAACGGTTGTTTCTTGAATATTTGCAGATAAATAGTTTGCCAACGAGGCAGGTGTTTACAAGATATTATCTAACGCGGTATCGTTAATTAAGGCAAATATTGTCCAAAAAGCCAAATTTAGTTTTAAATTGTAGATTGCATCGCCGCTTGACTATTTATTACTTTACAGATGACATTTTACTGTCCCTAGAAATTCATAATCATTTCCGAGTTTTAAGGTTTTAATAAAATCTAATAATTTAATATTTCAATGGTTAATAAAAAATATGTACGTGTTATATGAGAAAATGCAAAACATGCTGCATAAATAATTCAGAAAGAACTTACTAACAGCACTTGTTATTGGTAGTAATATTCCTCAAGTCAATAACAAATGCCACTCGAAATAATTTGATTAAATTTTGTTGCAATTTACACGGCTTCACACGCTTGGAATTCAGACAATTTGCCAGACAGACAGCCTATGTTCTTCCTCTGGATGCAATATACGTCATTACCAAATTTCATCGAATTCGGTACATTAACTTTCGAGTGATTGTCGAACAAATTAAGAAACAGACAGACAAACTAAAAAATTTAAAACTATCGAAATGTGTTTTGTAGTCGATTCTGAAGTCCCGCATGGTATTTTTTTCTTAATTATCTTCAATGTACAGATTTCGTCTCGTTAACCTTTTATTTAAGCTATAGATTATTAATCTACAACTCGAGAAAGGCCCCGAGTATTTACTTGTTTTTAGTGAGACTGAAATCTGGCGGTATTACTTTTTGTTAAGTAGGGTGAGAGCGCTCCGTCTCTCTGTGCCATACTTACTCATCAAAGGAGGCAACTCTTTGAAGCCGTCAAACCACAATTAAACCTTGCCGCAGAGAATTCAAGGACGCATCACTTTACTCTTAAATACAAAGAATTCGGCAAACACTTTTATTTTTCTTTTATTACAAGAGCGTTATTCGCAAAAGCGCGCTATGTTTGAAAGGAGATGCGATAAACAAAGAAACCCTTTCATTGTTCTGTTTACGTAAGCTATTGTTCTACAATATACCCTTTCTCTAATCTTTTCACTTTCATGGCCAGATAGTATTTGCACTGATTATATATACTCATGAATTTTACAAACGCTCTATGAACGTAATGTTATTGGCTGCACAATAGTTGATTTTTAAATTGCGTCGCTTATACTTAAATGTACATTATTGGAATAAAAAGTTGAAAAAATTAACCTTTTGAACTTGAATAATGTTTCATTACAGGAAAAATAGTCATAGGTGTATCTAAGCGAAATTGATAAGTAGCGGTAAATTTTGAAAACTTATTAGTTTATACAGATCAATGTTAAAAGCGTTTATATAATATCCATCCATTCATCCATCTATTAAACCGATAGACGTCCACTGCTGGACATAGGTATCTCCCAAAGATCTCCACAACTACCGGTCTTGCGCCATCAGGATGCAGCGGATTTCTGCGACCTTCACCAGATCGTCGGTTCACCTTGTGGGGAGCCTACCCACGCTGCATCTTCCGGTACTCGGCAGTCATTCGAGAACCCGTTGGCCCCATCGAGCATTGGTTCTTCGAGCAATGCAATAATATAATATAAAGGAATTTAATATAAATTCAAAAGTAAAATGAAATTGATTCTAAAACTAGCAAACCTGTGTTGTAAAATTATTAGCCCCTAATATGGGTCTCTCGAATTCTAGTTAAAAGCGAAAGTAAACAAAACCGGCTGGAATAAAGAAGCTCGGCGTGGGCATGCAATTTATGTTATTGCGCTTGTATTTATTTGAAACAAAAGATATTTTATATCCAGTTTCGCAAACTGGAGCACAAGTAAATTTTACGACTCGAAACTAGAAGCTATTGTCTGATTTAAGATAAAACCTTGCAAACTTTTTGCAGGAGTAGTTGCAACAATAAAAATAACAATGGGCATTAAATATCCAGAAAAATAACTAAGGTTGCCATAAAAAAAAGGAAGGTCATATTATAAACAACGCAAAAACTAAATATTAGAAGCTGCTTATAGTAGGAAAGAATAAACTGTCTATTGTTTCGTAAACCTTACTCTTTAATTTCGATTGATAATTATGAGTAAACGTGATCGCCTTACATGTACTTATTAATTGTATATGTACAATAGGGACTGACTCCCTTCCGTGTGCGCGACAGATGTACGCTAGCGCCGGATCGCAGTACGAAATTACAAAAATTGTGAATATTTCATTCACATTATTGCGCGCTCGGCCGTTACGAATCAATCGAACACAATAGACTTGAATTTTAGCCAGTTTTTTTTTTATTTATATATTTGTGTGTGATTTTAATGGAATTTTTCTGGTAAACCTTGCATCATATCTGGTTTACCTTTATTATTTAGAAGGGCGGTTGATCAAGAATCAATAACGAACACAACAATCTTGTGATTGATTACAAACTTGTTTGCTTAGATTGACACTACAATAAGGCGATTATTTAAAAAAAAATATCGACAGTTGTACTAATTATTGTATTTTATTAAAGTGTCAAAATCGTTTTAATGAACGATGTCTTGGGACATTTAAAAAAAATGTTTATAGGATACGGTGTAAAGCGCAATTAAGATTTATTAAGATATTATTTTACAAGTACTTCTTTTTTTATCTGAGCCCTACAAAATGACTGATGTTAAGTAAAGCACATTTCAATAAATAGTTCGGCAGATCCGAAACATCATGCTACAACCCTCTTAGTGCTAAATTTACTATCAGGGTTTTACTCGCCAGCTTACACGAAAATACCACGTATCGGAGCGTCTCAATATCGTCAGTTTTAACTTCAAGTAAGATGTTTGTTAACTAGTTGTGCACGAGCTTACTGCTACCTCGTATCACCATTTCCTATGTATCAGATAGTGTTAAATGCTAGTGAAACATACTTAAATGTCTCAAAATTATAGTTAAACGACCTGTCAAAATAAAATTTCTGAAATCTTATAAATTATGTAATTATCCTTAAGTACTAATTACTCATAAAATTATATAAAATATTTTGTGTAATGTATGTCCGTTAAATTTACCCTACCCTTAACCGTTCTTATATCATGCAGGTGATATCTGAACAAAGTTGAAGAAAAAATAAGATAAAATATCACCTCCAAAGGATTCGCATTGAATATTTATCCGACGCGGCGCGGGGCCGCGTAGCCCTGTCCAAAAGCCCTTTGTTCTCAACGGCCGTTTAAACTTTTGATTCTGCAACTGGCAACAGTCAACTGGACCCTCGTTATCGATCAAACGGTGCGATATTCGATTTGTGATTTGTTAAATTATATTCACTGCGGTTACAATACAGTATTATTTCCGATGCTTAGAAACGGTCAGTTCGGACATTTGAGTTCGAACAGGTGGCTATTCTATGCTTGCGTCATGGACTCTCCCCTTCCGGGTGTGATGAATAATTCCCTTTTTCTTTGAGAGAGAATAAAATTGTCCTTGCGAACTATCCCGATACGCACCATCGACCGCTCCGCATAAATGTGAATTATACCCTACACTATCTCCACTTACGAAAGTCCTCTTTTTATTTCGACGCTTAGACCAGTCTTATTTTTTATCTAAACTAAACATTACGATGGATATTCTAACATACATAGGGATGTTACTACCTACCTAGTTGTCTAATAATGAGGTGAGAGTTAAAACACTTCACAAGTTATGATTTTTCTGCATATTCTAAACAAGAAAGAAAGCTTAGGAATTATAAAACTAAAGTGGTAAAAAGAAACAAGCACTTTTTACTATAATTTACGCAATTGAATAAGTTTTACATCTTACATTATTAATTGATCTAAGTTCAATGCACACAGTAGAGCCCGCTCATTAATTTCAAGTTTTACATACGTGTTAAAAGTTAATGGCAATTCAATGGACACATATCTACGTAAATCTTAACATGGAGAAAACGGATACGTTGTACATTATATAGTACGTCACTGGAGAAAATCATTGAATTCATTATAATGACGTCAACACTTAGGTTTACCATATCATAAATTCAGGAAGGCACGACGCGACGTCTTTACAAAATATCGTGTGTGTTTATTATGTAAAATGTTCATTTGTTAGCGTTGGCGTTTTCCCTCAACAAAGGATTAATGTTATCTCGTAGGTATTGTGAGGTAGTGCGGTGGGCCAGCCGGGGGACGGGGGGACGTTAGTAACCGAAGGGCTAGGAAGCGGACACAGCTCGATCACTCCTTCTTTCCATCCCCATTCATAACGTCTTTCAAATGTCTCGCGAGCTTTGTATACACATAGCGCACTCCTTCCACGGCCGCCGAAGCTGTCACCTTTTGTGACGATTCTTCTCGTCCGCTGTCAAATGCCTTGCACAAATTCAAAAACAACATCTCTTCGACATACATTTTTTTGTAATGTCCCTGTGCAAACGTTAGATAAGTTTAACCTTGGAGTCGTTGTTTGTCGCAAACAAGGGACGTGTCCTGTTGCTTATCTATCCTTATTGATCAGTAAAGGATATGTGGAAGTTTATAAAGGATGAAAAAAGATTAAATTCAAATAACCTTACCTTGAGTTATCTTGGATTATGAATTTTAAATATCATATTCATTACATTTAAAATAGTTTTAAGTATAAACATATTTCTCCTCTATAAAATACAATTAAATATTGTTATACTTTGGGTTTTCTATATTTTTACAACTCTATTATATAAAAGAAAAGAAATCTAATAGAAAAAATTATAAAATGAAAAAAAAATGTATAGTAAAGTATACTTTTGTATAGTAATATTAATTATTTGTTCTTTACCGTTGAGGTATGTCAAATTTCACAATCGATAGTGTCAATGAATAAAACATTACCAACCTAGAGACAATTACGTGGCGAGATGTCAGACTACACAATAGGTTCTTAACTTGACATTATTGTACAATTTAAAAAAAGCCATAAGTAACGAGTACCCGTGCGGCAGCGGACCACTCGCGTGCTATTGTGATGCAACGAAATGCATAATTTGTCGAACACATGCCGTTTTTTACTTAAAAAATGACCTTCAAGCGATCATGTAACGGTGATCTATCGAGAGATGTCTATTGAATATTTTTTGACCCGTGGACATTGAATACCAAATACAACGACCGTCCAGGTGCTACTTCGCATAATAGATATTATTTTATCCGACAGTAACACACGAAAAGACTGCTTTTTTTATATTTTATACACGGAACATAATCTTTTTAAACATCGCACATTATTAGATTGAATTGCTTGTGTTTCTTACAAATTTAGTTCTATATCAATTTACGATTAAATCCTACCATCAATTATTAATTGCTTTTCTGATAAAATGAAAGTTATCCAAAATATATGTTCATAATAAATGTACTATACTATAATATAGTTCCAGCGCAAATTCTTTTGCTCTATATGTATTAGACCTAAGTCCGTGATATATCCTGATTTATTGGGTTTTTTTGTTATAATTTATTTTGTAAATACTTTAAAGAAAATAAAGGTATTAATTATAAAATGTAGTACGCTTTATTAATATTTAAAATTTATTCAAAATTATTTCTGCCATATATGAATACGTTTTTATTTATATATAAATTCAGATAACATATTTAACGCATCAGTATATTGTAATACAAACATTTGTCAGCAGGGATATATGCCTAATATGTTAAAAACAGTGAAAAATAATAAAGTAGACAGTTAACAGAAGAACATAAATTTTTGGCAACTCTTTGGGAATAAAAATATGACATTAAAAATCACCGTATAGTTTATAAATATCTAATTGGAAAAATTAGCACTACCTATATCACATCCCAGAACTACTGGACCAAATTTCTTCCTGGCAACCTTTTAGATCATCTGAAATTGCTAACAATATGTACCCACTTATTCACCGTTTGATTTTAGTGTCTAGTAGTATCTTAATTATTGTATAAATGTTATATTATTTGAGTATATAAATTACTATTTGTTGTGAACGGAAAAGTAGTTTTCTATGGGGTCGGCATAGCAATTTGCGCCCTGCCGTGATAAAGGCACGATCATATTCGACGTGTGGAAACTATATTATAACATTTTAAAAGCTTACACCAATATTTGTATTATTTATAAATCTCTTTTTAACTAAAGTCTACCTTCAATGAAGTATGTAATGACGTTTTGTTTAGTCGTAGAATAGAAATTGTTAAATGCCGTGGCAGGTTTTATATATTTATGGAAATTTTTATGAAATTAATTGTACATCGGATCAGTATGGTATGTAATTATTCTGATTATTTTCTCTACGATATCAGTAGAATTTAGTGTTTACTGCCTTCATCGAGTTATGGCCACAGTCACATATGCACTTGTATTCGCCTCGTGGCGATTCATTATATTGTATCATTATATTGTATTGAAAATTTGAGGAGCAAATAAATGAATTAAGATTCTTAGTTAATCTTTATACATATATAAATCTTCTGTGCGTGTGTATGTGACTAAAA
Source organism: Samia ricini (assembly GCA_014132275.2). NCBI lineage: Eukaryota > Metazoa > Arthropoda > Insecta > Lepidoptera > Saturniidae > Samia > Samia ricini. The sequence continues at coordinate 21,897,670 of AP028159.1, read as the reverse complement.
TCCTCTTACACGGCTGATCCGATTTTAATGAAATTTTTTTGTATCTATTTTATATGTGAAACGCGAACGAAGTCGCGGTCATAGCTAGTACTCTTATATATTCATTCATTGTATAGTCGAAAATACATACATTTATATGTACTTACATTTGTAAAGACTCCGGTAATATTTTTCTTGTAAACATAGAAAAATGTTTCCAAAATTTTGTATCGGTAAAAATCACTCGTCATTAATAAAAAAAGAACATCGATTGACAAATGGACGAGAAAAAGCTGCTATACTGTTTCATCTTTATCTATTTATTTAAAGATAATATTTTCTGTTGGCTACTTCGCGTGTACTTTAGAATTGGATCCTGGAAGAAACTGTCAATCGTATAGAAGATAGAAATAGGTATGCGCCATCCCGATATTTTCTTTAGGAGTTTTAAGAACTATATTTCTCTAGTAAATCATTTTGATCTCATCAAATTTAACTTATATAAGATATAAAAAATTATTCTTGTCGTCTTGGTTACAAAATATTGATATTAACTAACATTACTAACATTTTGTTAAAATATATTGTAGACATAAAATCTTGGTAAATATAGCCAGCAGATGAACAGACAGGCAGACGTAGAAAGCGACTATTTTAAATATTATAAGTGTATATGTATGTGTAGTATGTATTCAGCTGTATCTTATGGAAATGTGGAGCGTGATACTTTCACATGATTGCGAATGTAATAATTATATTGAGATCTATTAACTAACTAACCCTGTACGATCACATTGCGCATATTATTACCCCTGACTCGTGCTTACACAAATCATCATCATCTCCCTACCCTTTTCCCATTTTTATTTGGGTCGGTGCAACATGTCTTCCTCTTCCATTCCTCTCTATTTGTTGTCATCTCCGCATTCACTCGTTTTCTAAGCATATCATCTTTCACACAGTCCATCCATCTTTTCTTTGGTCTTCCCCTTCCCATGTAACCGTCCACATTCATAACCAATACCTTTCTTACAACATCCTCTTTCTCCCTGCGCATCTCATGTCCATACCAGGACAAACGACCGCCTCTTAACTTGTCTGTTATTGGCGACACTTTCAAACTTCCACTAATAAATTAGAAATTTGACAAATAAGAAATTAATTTTAAGTTTTTCATTTACCACAGTATCGCCTGATGTTAAGTAATAATATTACGCTGAAAACTACTGTACGAAATCTGATTTCAAATATGGTAAATTACTTGAGTGAATATGATTATAACTGTTATTTTTTACCAATATATACACAGAAAGAGAAAATATGTTTTTTATGTGTTAATAGAAATGTGATGTATGAATTTCGTAAGGGCTTCATTGGGCAACGTGAACGAGGACTTAGCTCTCGGACACAGCAAATCCTTTCCGATATGTTGACGTGGCGTGAGTGGCCGACAGTCGATATTCAACCTTTGTAACCCTCGGCTCCTGCTTCTGACAACACCTTTGACGCAATCTACAAAACAGCCCTTGCGTAACCTCTTATTACAAAACAAACCCTCTTCGGTTACGCCGTCGAATTTCATAAACAACTACTGCTGATTTAGTCGCTGTTTCTATTTGTTTATACCTAAATAATTCAAGATTCTAGGTGAAATTATAGCTTTTACAAATCTATCGTTCATGGATTGTATAATTTTAAATTTGTTCTTTTAACAGTTTCTCGAAGTCATGTCAGAACTCTTCTTTAGTTACTCGTAATTATAATGAATATGATTTTATTATAAATACAATTGCTATTTATGAATTACAGTGAAAATATTATATATTAAAACAAAATGTTATGTTGCTCATGACCATGTAAAATTAAAATATAGTTTTTCAGGGCGTATGCTCTAGTGCGGAGTTGTCAATAAACTATATTTCGAATAAATTAACTGTATAATTACATTTCGAATCTTATTGTAATTTTTGTAATTTTATATTTCAAATAAACGATTATTATTACCTGCTAGGTAAATATAACTCATAAACGAAAGCCTCGCCTAAACAATTGCGTATATTTAACTTAAAAAATATTAATACGATTGCCGGATCAAATAAAACCCCGTCAAAAAAAGATTGTGCAAAAAGATCAAAAAAATTATCAGATTATTCAAAAACGAAGGCCAGCTGCGGGACAGTTTGCGGACGCCGCAGTTTTTTTTTCATACACGTAATTCTACAACAATCCATCACATATTGCACCATTCACATACACTTCCTATTTGTAAAGTCCAATTTCATTTCGTTTCGGACGTATCTAATTCAAAATTCATTAATCTTATAGCCGACCGTAACATGAGAGATACACCAAATCGATCCACTTGTGTATGGTCAGTTGGAGTCAGGAAATTGTTTTTTTCGTTTTTTGTATTAAACATATACCTGCTTAGTTAAAGATATTACTGTTGATATCATAAAAAATTAATAGCATAGATCATAGACTCACTGCACCACAGTGGTAGATAGCCCCACTGTTGAGATGAGAGGTTATGGAATCGATTCTCACAGAGGACTGGTATTTATGCCTGGCGCATATTTGTCTTGTATCAGAGTGCGTAAACATTTGCGTAAATATATCAGCTATTTCATTGCCATAATACAGTATAAATTTCGTTAAGAATCTAATTAACTTATGTGAAGATGTCACCTTTTTTATATTAGTTAATAAAATTAATAATATATTTGTATAAATACTGACATTTTATCAAGTTCAAAATTACCTGTAAACCTTAATTTAAAACTTGTTTCTAAGTGGAAATGAAAGTACCTAACAACATGATATAGTACCTACAAATTAAATTTGTTACAAATTAACAATATTTTATTGAAGGTGGCACCATTCGTAAAAATATGACAAATATAAATTTCCTTAAGTTTATAGTTATCACTGTTATTTTTGCTTATGTGATGAATAAAATAATCCGAAGTTTTGACATTTCAATCGTTCCTGAATTTTAACAAAACGTTGTGTTCCAACTAAAGTGACACTAATTCGATAGTAATAGAAAATTTTATTCGAAAAAGAACAAGTCTCACATAAACAGATTTACCATTGTGTGGGTGGATGTCACTCAAAATAAAATATCAATGGACGTCATAATGGCTTTTGATCATAAAAGACTATTTCAATGCTGGAACTTTAAATATACATATATTATTGAGCATTTATTCTATTATATAATTGTGTTATTGGTAATTGTGTTGTTTGTTAATATTTTTTGAAATTAAAATCAAAACGCGTTTATTTTTATGAAAACAAAAGGAAATTATCGTAACTTTTTCCATGTTTGTAATATATATATTTACTTTTTATCTGTTATTCGCATCTTGTACTAGGCATAAATGAAAGGTCGTAAGTTCAAATTAAGGTTAATGTAAGTTGTTTAAAATTATAAATAGCATATATATCCGTGATAAAATCCTACCATTATAGCAGAAATCAATCGAGTTCAACCTTTGAGAGCTATTTACTACATTAGCATTACTAACTGTCCGACAGCTTAAGTCGTATGTATAATTTTCTATTATTTATTTCATTTTTGTTGTTTTCTCATGAGTCTCAATTTTTTGTATATTTTCCAACAAAACGTAAACTAAAACGTGATTAAAAAGTAAATGGGTACATGGCACAACAAAATAATCATGTAAAGTGGTTTTCGAGTTATAAACCCACAAACGGAGGTAACACGTAAGAATTCAGAAGAAAAAAGTCCAATTATTAATTCTGTATTTTAACTAGTATTCACTTAGATACATAAGTAGCTATACGTCATGCCACTTATGTACAATATATACATATGTAGATGGAAATGAAAGCATACCTACATCATGGAGCATCCTTTAAAAGCACAGAGATCGCTAGAGTGCTACCTCTTTCTATCATGAGATTAATGATCTTTCATGTAAAATTCAGATCTCACGAACGGAATAGCAATATATTATTACATAAATCTTATGAAAGTGCTCTAGATCTCATATCTAAAAATGATCAATTTCATCAGTCTAACTCTGTTTCTTTATAGATCAATAGGTATAGCATATCTTCGACATATGAAAATTGCTATATTCACTAATTTCTGAATGGATACATAACATTCGTAGATAGTTAATTTTTTTTCTTACAATTTACATGGAGTAAACAATCTGCTTGATCAGCTAATTCGGCTTTAATAAGCGAATGAGAAGTCGATAGAATATAAAATAGAATGTCAGAATCTCTTATCTGTACAAAATATTACTTATAATATGAATTTGTTTTGTTCCTTTATTCGAGAGTTTATTTATTTAACTTACACCAAATATTATAAAAATTCTTGTACCACTTAAAAAATTAAATAAGTAATGGGTAGTTAAGAGACCATAGAAGTATCATAAGTTGTATAATTATTTCTCAGTGGAAACTTTTTGCTTTTGCGTCAAAATAAAGCACAATAATATTATATTTCTTCTCGAAAGAAAATATCCCATTTCCGCATCTTCGCGGGACAATGAATGTGCCTAAGAACTATTCAAATAAAGTACAGGCGTTGGTAAACCCAAATAATTTTTTGCACAACGAATTAATGGATAAATAAAACCGATGCAAAATAAAAAAAAACGGGCTTATTAAATGTTGGTTTCGCGTAATAACACGTTGGTGGTTTTTTCTTTGTTTCCAAGAGGTGCGCCGAGATATCCGGTTACGGCCGTTAAATATTTTGCCTCCCGATGAAAGGGAAACTTGCTAGTTTTTACTTACAGATTTAGTTTTTTGCTCCTCAAACGCGGAAGTTGTGTACACTTATGCAAAAATTGAATTTTGGAATCGATTTCGCCTTTAGTATAATACCCCAACAGAAATAATTGTAACATTCAATTACGAACATTTCTATTCATGTAACGAGCGTTGCGATAATTGCAGCCATTGTTACCGTTTGATAACTTTTTTTAAAGATTTCCCCAGTAATTTAACATAATATTCATCAAATATCTAAATTTTGCTGAATTCAAAGTAATTTGCAAAGGAACATTTATCAAGTCCACAAAGAGAGTAAAACCTCTCTCAAAAGAGGCCTGCTCCGGACAGATTTAATTTCTTGCGAAGGCTTTTATAATTGGAACATAAAGATTGCGAGTAATTAATTTTCGCAGCGAGTCAGAAGCAAGAAGCACGGGTATTGAGTTTGAGCGGCAGCACCACCGTACCTAATTAATATTAATGACCTCTGGAGGCGCTCGACGGCGACCGCGCACACTGGATCTTCCTTTATCTGACACCTACACGGGGTAGCGTTAATTTCTGCGAAATACTTTTATCTATTTGATATGGCCTAACATATACTTCAATTTTTATATGTACAAAAAAAACGGGAGGTACACTTGATATGTTTAGATATGTGCGAAAATGGATGTGTGTCGGTAGATGGGCGGGCGGAACGCAGTGACCGATGAGACGACGCTAAAAGCCGGACGGAAGCCGTGGACACCCGGCTCCAGTTACGAACCGTGGGATCCACACCGAAAATTTATAGGGCTGGTTTACAAACAATTAATTACAAATGCAAATTTTGTAAAAATAAGATTTTATTTGTCTGTGGACATAATATGAAACCATTTCTTTTTTATTTGAATAAAGCTGTTGACCGAAAGGGCCTTAATAACTTCACCGAACATTGAGGCAAGCGCTTAAGGCGCTAAGCCTAGGAATGGTAGCTAGCATAAAAAAACACCAAAATGGCACGAACCTTAGTTTGCGCTACTACCCGTGATAAAAAATCCGCTGAATTTGCCCTGGGTAAGACCTTACTTCATAGGATCATTTCTAATTTGAAACCATCAACAACTTATTGAAAATATAAATATTTTTTTTATCATATCAAACTTCGTTTCTAAGAATGGTAAGAAAAAAATATTATTTTGAAAGCTTCTTGATATTCATTGTCGTCATTTAAGCTCTAGAGTTGACGCTACAAGATAAATATCTGAAAAATAAAATAAACTTCAAATTACACTACAAGGTTAGAGAGTTAATTTAATAAATCATTTAGAAAAACATTAATTTGAGTTCATGTATTTTTTTACAGTTTTTCATTGATTTTGTCTTATTTAATTTAATATCATAGTTTGTTACAATAACAATGTTTCAGGCATCAAGTAGAAATGATACCATTTTACAAAATGCAATTTTGTAATTTTGCAACACCTCTTCTTTGCTCCAATTTTTTTTTCACAATTCATTAAATGAATAATTAGTGTGATATTAGTCTTTCATTTAATTATTTTTATCTCGAATTCATTAACTTTGAGTATTTGATCCTATCGAGGGTTGTGGTCTGCAACGAGCAAATAGAATAAGAAATATCAACATTAGGAAAATGAGCAAGATACAGGGCGTAACCCTAAAAATAAAAAAGCTAAAATGGAAGTGATCTGGACACATGGTCAGAGTAAAGGACAAATGGAGCAAAATCATTACTCATACGCAAGGGAATGTAAAAGGAAAAGAGGCAGACAACAAAAAGGACTGAACGATGATATCAGGCAGGTTACAGACATAACATGGAGTAGAATAGAGGAGGCCTTTGCCAACCGGCAAACTGACTTACAGAAAGTTAAGAAGCACCAAATACACGTATAATTTTAATTGGGTAAAATGCATGTACGCAGTAGTATAAGAAACATGATTGTATATCTGTTTTACGAATAAAAGGCTTTATTATTATTATCATTTATTATTTGATCCTATATTATGTAAAATTGGTGGACCCACGACTTTAGAAGGGCGTTGTATAAGACTAGAAAATTATTCTAAATATGATTCTATCTACGTGACATCGGGTGAATTGTATATACTCATAGTCGCCATCAATTAAGAAGAAGAAGAATTCAATAAATGCAAAATGAAAAGTATTCATAAAACCGCTTCGAAATAAATGACAACCCTGAAAATATTGTAAGGTATGAGTGCGGTGTTTCACGATGTGTCTCTCCTTCGAATTCATATAAGAACCGTCTCGCGTCTCACCCGTCGCCTTGCGTCAATGTATACACCACCTCTCCTGATCATAAACATAAACCACTTCGGTTATTCTTTTTTGCGTAACCTCTAGTTTCCGCTCTGTTCTTCATATGAATACCTCCATAATAGAAACTAAATTTCAATGAAACGACCGAAAAGCGCACATTTTAAATACTATTTTAAGCTTTGTGTAATAAAATATAATATGAATATCATTTTAATAATACAAATTATAAAAAACACTTCTAATTAAGACTCATTTAATGTATAAAACATTTTTCCCACACATTTTCATCAATAATTATTTACGGCTGAATTTCGAAAAGTAATAAATTTTAAGGGGAAAACATTCAACCATGCTAACGTGTTTCCCTACAATATATTATATAAAAAGTTATAATTATAAACTCCTTAGATCGGTTAAGTTTTTAAAATTCTTGGACATTTAAAAAGCTAAACTTTCACAAAGTAACATAGGTGTATATTTTTTCATTACAGATTTCTATTTAAATACGCAAAGCCGAGTCGGGTCGCTAGTTGTATTTATATAAAAGTATAGGTATGTCAATAGAAGACTAAGTAAGTGCATGTAACCATTTCGCGTCGGTTCATACGTATAAAAATGGAGCAAATGTAGGTAAGAAGGTTATAATCGCGCTTAAAGTGGGTTAAGCAAAAGTGGCATGTGTTTTATTGAAAAAAAAATCCTTTGAAAGGCTAAATCTGCACGTGTGCAAGTCACTTGAGTGCAGCCGGTATACATCGCGTGCGTTACACCAGATTCGTTTGCTTGACAGTACATAAACACCTCAAACCTTGTACTCTTGATGGAATTATATTATTATATATATATATATTATTTTTATAATTAAAATTACATTTATTTTATTGCTCTTACATCTTACTCAGTCTTCATAAATCCTTACATATTGACACAAGATAATCAAACACTGTCTGATTTTAGTTTAAAATTTTACCTACTATGCAGCTAAATACTTAAATGTATTTTGTAAATACGTTTTTAATTACTTATTATTATTTTTTGTTTATCAGTAGTTTCGATTCGATAATGCTTTTGTTGACCGCATATTAAAGTCCTATCGAAATCGGATGTATAAAAATTGTCTGTTTATCATCTAGTATATTTTATTACACATATCAAATCCACTCATCAAGTTTTTTTTAAGAGTTGATATAACTTTTTTTTGCTTTCAAGACCACTAGTAATAAAGTCCAGAGACTATATAATTAAGTGGTATATTTACATACGTATTTGATATTTATTAAAATTTGACTGAGAAGCCTAATTATTATAATGTATTTTCAACTATTAAATGTCATTAACACCTTGAGCACTTACCTGGCGTTTACGCCAGCTTTCCATTGTTTTCCTATTGTCTTATTTTTAGCGGTACTCGACACATTAATGTTGATTTTTTAACATTTTAACGCGTAATATTGTTAGAAATAATTTAGATCTTGACCTATTGTAATTGGAATATTAGTTATGTATTAATGTTTACTTTTTTATTTAACACTTAAATAACCATTATGCTATGCGCGTGAATACACCCGCTGCTACAAGCTAGTTTAGCAGTGATAGTTTTAGATCCACCATTGTATGTTAGTTAGTGCTTAATGTATTCTGATGTACATTTATACTTGACTGGGGAATGCAGCATTAAATCGACTTAGGACGTTCTTCAGAAATTGTCAATTTTGATAAATGTGGCGTACCTACACTCCTTATGATGATTCTCTGCGGTCTTGTTGTGCAGCGAAGCGATGGTTTGCTTGCGTTAGTTGGAGCCACTAGAGTGTGAAATCACCCGTTTTCGAACCATTGTACGGCCATCTTCACATGTGCCGACAAACGAATATGTTTTAAGCATAACTTGTTCTGTGTACAATTATTATAAACTTGAGACTTGGCATGTAAATAAACTAATTGAACATTTATCTACTTGAAATCAAAATTTACCCACAGTGGTAGCAAGTTCGGTTTGCAGATTAAAGAATAATATGACAAGTTGCTCCTATTGTGATACATCTATAATACAATTTCATATATATATTTATAGGTTGAATACATCTAGATTAACCGTATTTTTTTCTTCAGTCCTAATATCGAATATTTAAATGACGCAAAGTATGAAAGGTACGTTTATTCGTTGGGTTGGTAACCACCATCATTCTTTAAGCTAAAGTCGATATATTTTTTACGAAATCTTGAATTATATAATATTAGATTTTATTTTTCGTAAAACCACTCACTTTTTGAAGAAAAAAAAACAAATATTTCAGATTAGAATAAAGAAAAGATGGTTGACCGCGCTATTCTATTTTTATAACCTAAAAAGAAACAAATTTAATGAAAATGTTACTTTAAGTTAAATAAGTACGTTATTATTATTATTATTCATCCATGATCACCGTTTTAATTAAAATTAAAACTTCAGTAAATTTGATAGTTTTACTAGCTGTGCTCAGCAAGCATTGCAATGCGATGAAAAGTTTTTTTTGTCATGAACCTTCCTATGTAATATGTATTGGATTTAATACAATTCGTTTTTGTAATATTTATTACATTATTATTATTTATTAATTTAATTCATTATTGCGGAACCAAGTACATATACTAAGATTGGAACGATACAGAGAAGATTAGCATGGCTCCTCAATGAACCATTAATAAAACTCATGTTAGATTCGCAGAGTGCACGCGTAAGATGTTCTATAAAACTGACAGTTGACATAATTAAACTAATAGAAAACCTTCGGGTTTTCTTTATAAATTAAATAAATGAATATATAAATAAATAGTATTTTAATAAATATTACAAAAACAAATTATATTAAATCCAATCAATACAGTGTTTCAAGGAATACATAAAAAATGCCTTTTATTAGCAACTGTAAACACTTATTGGAAATCAGTTTAGTTTAACAAATAAACATTTATATAACAATTTCATTTATTTTAACGTAAATTAAACTGGGTCGTTGCGTACATTAAAGAAACACACACATATGTTACAAATATTGGAAACCAGAAACCTTCTGCATCAAATACGACAAAGAACACAATAGAAAGTGCAAGTGTTACAATAATACTTTATTTCCACTCTTCCCGGATCGGATTCCATCACTTTTTCATTCGTCTTTTCGATTTGTTTGCTCGTCAAATTCAAGTTATAAATGATCGAAGCTGCGATATAGATTTTTATGTTGACGTTTATTTGTCATATATTCATTGGCGTGATATGCAAATTTAAACTTTATCTCGTCAAGTTTGAGGTTAAAATTTGTTATTTAGCTACATTTATCTGCATATAAACATTAGTTATTTAATGTTGTTATCGTTTTTTTTAATAATTAGATATGTATTATAAAAAAATATTAGGCTTAATAATTATAAAACTGTGTACCAACATATGTGACCAATTTTTATTAAATAAATTGAAAACTAATATAAAATTTATTAAAATTATAATTTTACTCTTCATCGTTGTATTTTTTACATGTTTTTTTTATAATGAAATTAAAGTAATTTATCTAAATATGACCATTAGTTTTTGCTAACTGAAAAATGATATCTATCCCTTTATGGATTCATTCGAAAAAGAAGTAATTAACCCGACTTTTTGTGACTATCCCATATACATTTGATTTATGTTAAGGGCCGTTCGTAAAAGAATTTGCGAATTTTAACCATCGCTGCAACGGTCAGTGATGCTCAACTTTGATGAATTCAGATACCTGTTACTTTTTTTTTACTATGACGAAAGAAATATAATTTGACTAATATCATATTACAAAAAGTTGAAATGTAAAATAAACTTTTAATTGTTTTACTTAAAACAATGAAGCGTAAATTCAAATATCGCTGTAGTGAAATGGATTTATAGAAGAATTAGTGGTTAGCAATATAAAATTCACTTTGTTTTTTATTTTATTTTTTAATTTCCAATTTAAAGAAATTCTTTCACAAAAAAAAATTATTCAACATAGGCCGAATCAATGTCAATAATTACTATTAATTATAAAAAATAATTACTATTCTAATAAAAAGAAGTAATAAACACTTTTTTTATAACGTAAAGGGAAATTGTCGCAAATTTGAGAAACACAGTCCGATATCGTCGGTTTCCTCGAACTCTATTCGGGAATACAGTAAAAAGCGCAGGTATACAACGAGAGTGAAAGGGTCGATGCAATTCGAGAACTAGCCCAGTTTCACTTCGGATCCTCTACTGACTGACCTTCACTGAATGTTTTTGTCCCAATTCGGATTAGATGCGGCGCAACGATTGTTGCCAATTTTAAGTAGAAACACGTGGGAATTTGGATTTCGATTAGATCTTCCAGTGCATTATTTGCATTCAGTGCCGTGCTCTTTGAATTTTAAATGATTAATAATTTTATTTATTTTTTATTATCTTGTTTGAAGCGAATTCAAATCAACAAATATCGAATCTATTTATTATTATTATTATAAATATTGTTTGCTACTTCAGTTTTTGATGATTCATTGAACCCTTTTATAAGTACTAATATAGAAAGAGAAGAATAGTTATGTGTGATATTTGAATCATTTTTGAGAATAAAAATCCAGTAGAACATAAAGCAATAAAAATTTCAATTTGTACATTTTATCTTTTAATTACTTATAATTATAATAAAATTATAATATTCTCACATATTATAAAAGCCAATGTCTTTATATAGAAATATTTTAGGTATTGATCTTATAACTGATGAACTGCTGAACCGACTTTTACATGATTATTTTTTATTTATTTATGGAATAATTTATGAATTAAACAACTTAAGTCTACAAAAACATACCATCGTCTCGTTTCCCTGCAATATATTTCCTATAAAACTATGGATGATTTAAAATTATGCGCATGTGAATAACATTGAAGAGCAATAGATGTAAAATCTTTGTTATATAAGTAGGCAATATGGAATGCAAAGACAAAATAAAAAACTAGCAACATGTCGCAATGGCGCATAACACCAACTGAATTTATCCCAATGGTAACCGTGGGTTATTTCAAAAGTTTGTGCGATTAATTTCTTTTTCTTAAAAGTGAATATAATTTCCTTTCTTTCTTTTGTATAAAATAATTTGATGGTTGCGTCTAGTTTCAAAATATACTAGTACATAGTTATGTACATACAAAGGTGATACTCGAGGACTTAGATGAGACTTGGTACGCCTTTTTTAGCTGCATTTACAATGACTTGCTATCAAATGTTGTGCAGTGAATTTGCAATTGAATAAAAGAAATAAATTTGCACAGTTGATTTGCGTGCATATAATAATATAATATAAAATGAAAATTAAAATGTAGTATTATTTGCAAAAAAATATATCTATGCATTTTATTAAATATTTTAGGAACCTGTATTTATAACTTGTCTTATTAAATCAAATCTAAATGATCGTTGTCTTGTATTCATTGATCGATATCTTGTCTATCCTTCACAGAATGGGATCGTTTTGTGCAAACACGGTCTCTAAGCGGTAATCTTACCAATAGATCTATTTGTAATAATTTTTATTCAAAGAATGAAATAAATACCTTAGACGTACATCTTTCTTTTCAGTATATAGGACAATAACCATTTGCTCTATGCAACATACATACATAATAGGTATAGATATAGGTACTAGCGGGTACCTGCGACTTCGTCTAGATGTCTTACCTTGATTTAATGTAGAAGTTCTTATTTTGTTTTTCGACACATACTTTCCGTACACCAAATTTAAGTCAGTGTTTTTTTTTTCCATGTTTGTCGAATTTATAATAATATTTTTATAGCTTATCAATCGAAATCGCTAAATAACATATAATTGAAGCACACATTTTATCAAAATTAGTCATCCCGTTTTTGAATTAAACCCGAAAATATTTTTTTCTTTTTTTTTCACAAATTCTAAAAATAATTTCGAAATCTACATCGCCTATGAACAGTTCCTTGTCTAAGAATTTGTGCGAACAAAGTTTCATCAAAATCAGTCGGGTCGTTTTTAAGTTAAATCCAGAAATACATACAAATATAAACATAAAAATAAATTTTAATGTCAAATTCAAAATTAGTAACGGCTAAAATAGATATCTGATTCAAAATTTCTAAAAAATAATAATAAATGTACAGAGAAAACATTTATTTTATCTATCTATTAGTATAGATAAGAACCTAAGTATATGGTACACATGGGTAACATTGCAGTAAAATGCGTATCAACTGAGCGTACCAATTGTTATATCTATATATGTATATATATTGCATTGTGTTTATAACTTCGATTTTTGCTAAATATAATATGAATGGGAATACCAAATAGGTCTCATACATGTCCAATAGAGAAAAAAAAGTAAATGATATAGGTACCACGCTCTTCTTTATGACTGAAAAGAGCGTACTACGACAACAAATATCTTAGTAGCTAATAAGTAAAATTAACCTACCGATTACATACCATAGAGTTATAAATATGTGATATATATACACACATATATATTTACAAATACGAACGATTATCTATATATTTGATTAGGCATCAAAATATTGTACTGCGACACGCCATTATTGAACTGATTACTTATAACAAAAACAGACCAATGTTTTTGTAGTAAATACCTACATTATGAAATCATATACCCAACTATTTACAATACCTTTGATCTAATGTATGCATGTTAATTAACTGCTGTTTTCCTTTCTTAACCCAATGGCTACAACAGATTATTTTCAAATTTTCAGCACAGTTACCTTTTGGAGTTTCAATACATACTTTTCATAGCTTTTGTTTGTAATTTCAATTTAAAATATCCGTAGCATCAAACACTATAAAACAAGGTTGTGCTTTGATTCGTTCTATTCCTCATTTTAGAATAAACAAGTAGACATTTGATTTTTAACGCTTTAGTATAATACAGTAAAAACATTTATGGATGTAGTAACCACAACGAAATTATATATCTAAGTGTTAGTAATGTAGTAATAAATTACATCGGCTTCTCTATAATTTCTCACAGCAGTCACATTCCCACGCGACCTTACCTTACATATGTTTTTATTCGAATACCCACTCGTCAAATCGGAGTTCTGACGTAGGTAAAATTCAAATGTTCCATGTAGACTTTTATTTGCGCAATTTTTTTTCCTACAATATTTATTAAATCAGTTACACTTTCTAGCGCATCGTGGGAATGCACGTGGGGAAGGTTTCTACCTACGCTTCTTGCATTAGTTCATAGTTTTTGCGTTCTCTCCGCTTCGGTTGCACAAAAGTTAACTTAGCCCTTTGTGGATATGTCAGGTGGAATCGCTTCAACTAATAGATAATTTATGGGAGCCAGACCGATTATACATCCAGAGACAACTTTTAAAATATTAGGGTTGCTTGGGTCCGCTGATGTTTCATATATCTCCGTGTTCACATTTAAAGATTTGCCGAGATTGCGGCATTTTTCTTACAAATATGTTACACAATGCTACACTTTTTATCTTAAAAAAAACTAGATTTACATTAGGCAAAAGTAAAAAATCTATATTGATTTCTAGTGAATTATATTACCTATTTTGGTCATAATACCATGTAGTTTAATAATATACAATAAGTTAACAAAGTTGAAGGCAAAGCCACCTGAGAAACGTGAATGAGTGTTGACAATAAATTTAAAAAACGATATAACTTAATATTCGCAACATTTTTGATACGGTACTAGCACATGTATAATCCGTTTAAATAAAGATGTATGATGTAAAAGTATTAAAACTGCGCTGACATGCGTTTCAACAGTTAAACTAAGCAAAGTGTCCCGCGCCCCCTCGCTAGTAATCCCAGTGTACATGCAAAAGTCACGTCAGATCACCCACACGACTCACTGTCGCCCATATACTGACACAACAATTACTTAAAGCAACAAAGGTAAATTTTAATTGTCAACAGATTATCGTTAACACTTCGTATGCAATTATACAATGTAGCATTAAAATTGTTAATTAATTTTTATATCGGTTTATGTGCAGCTTTTACATTAACACAATATAAGAATTACTAGCTAAACTAACACACTAAGTTCCTACACTGGTAGTGGTTCAAAATAATCTGTAATTCCTAATTCTATGCACAATACAGGTACTGTACACTCCATACTCCAAGATAGGAACACAGGTTTTGAAAGAGGCCTTTTATTTTTATTTTCGTAGATTAGCAGATATATTAACCCCTTGAGCACCTTCCTGGCGTTTACGCCAGCTTTCCATTGTTTTCCTATTGTCTTTCAATTGATTCATTTGTATGGGTACTCGACACATTAAGTTTATGATATCATATCCGTGTGTACATTTAGGTATATACATAGGTATATCTATACTATAGTTACTTAAAAACGAATAGCCAATACCATTCTACAGGATCACATACAGATAATATCCCAAGCCGAAGAACGTTCCGTTTTTGTGCCCTTACGCTAGTTGTATTACCCTAAAAGTTTGTCACAAAGTCCATTTATGCCGGTACTTCCAAATTACCAGTAATTTACACGTTATCATGTCTAAAAGGTTCAAATTTTACTTCAAGCCATACTTTTAAAAGAGACTCATTTATCATCTCCCTAAAAGCTGAAAATAAACGCAAATTGCGAACAGATAGATAATTTATAAATTGTACCTATTGTAGTGGTCAGTGACGTCATGAAAAATCTGGACAAGTTGTTTTATCAATATTAATGACTTGTACAATAGTTGCAGTAATGTATTCATCAGAAATTATAATTATCATTTAGCAATTGCTTTTTAGTAATTTATGTTGTCCTCACCAAACAAATCGTTTAAGATGTTTTTTTTATATTTCAAGATTCTGAAATCGCCAACTTCTTATAAGATCTTTATAACCTTTCACATAAATGAATTGATTGTTTCAGTACATTTTTTATTTTCGACAAAAACAATTTTTCTTCAGAACTAGCCGTGTGCCAGCGACTGCGCCCGCGTTGTAAATAATAATTACTGCGTTTTAGTTTTTTTATACGGAACCATAGTTATTTTCTATAGTATATTTAGTAATTAGATAAATTAAAAATATTAATCAAAAATTCAAACATTTTCCCGTAAAACTGTCCATTTAATTGGATTTTATTACATTTTTCATAAGTTTTAATTTTTTTACGCGGCACCCTAATTATTTTCGAAATTCAAAAGTACCCTAAATTACGCCGAGTAACTTTTGCTACGTATTAAAAAAAGTCCCGTCAAAATCGATTCAGCAGTTCCGGAGATTAGCCTGAACAAACAGACAGACTGATAAACTTTTAAAGATTATATTTTTGGTATAGGTGTCCGCATACACATTCATATCTATTTAGTAAAAATATATATATTTTGACATTACAAACAGACACTTCAATTTTATTTATTAGTATAGATAATCACACTTTAGAAAAGTTTTAAATATTTATTATTTCAGTTTTAAATCAGTATTTCCGAATTCGTAGAAATCTTTAGAACATAAATAATAAATCTGGCTTCAATCTTCTTTAGTGTAAAATAAACTTTGGGAAATTATTGGTAAAACAAAGTTTTAGATTTTCTAAGGTGTCCGGTAATTTGATTACTTGTCTAATATTAAATAGAAATATTTTTCTGGAAAATTGTTTTACATGAATATAGTAAATTAGAATTATCATTTCTATTATAAAAGAAAATAATATTTAAATTATAATTTTAAGCTTGATACACAATCGTTAAAAATAGTGAAAATACTTTCAATTCACCTTTATTCATATAATAAATTCGTCAGTGTGTTATATATTATAATGCTGTGTATAATATATTTGACCCCATCCATAACCCCTCGCGGAACATCAATTAACCCAACCCTTTCACTCTCGTGGTACCGCCCGTCCTATGTAAAGTGACTTAGCAAAGCCACGGATTTATTTATACCCTAACCCTTTCATCCAATCAAAACGCACCCGTCGAATAAAAAAAATATAGCTATACCAGAATAAAAAAGGTAAAAGACGGCGCGGCCCGCTGCGCCGAGAAACGAACGGCGCGCGCGCCTCTCCACGATCTAATAATAACCCTTTAGAGTTGGAAGGGTTATCAACCAATCCAATGCAAGGCGGGGCTGTATCATAATGGCATTCTAATATCTCTGGTTATGTAGACATAATTCACAATGGTGTATTTGATATATATAATGTATAAAATAACACTAATTATTAAAATAAAAATTACGTATTATTAAAATTGATACTCCATGCCCATCTGTCATATTACAAAAACACTGATTACATCGAACTTTGATGAATAGTCGTAAAGAGTAGTAAAAGGGATCTTAAAAACATATTTTCAAAGCGCAACGGTCAGATAAAATGTTCCCGCATACATCTCAACGACTACAAATGAATTAAACGCAGTCGCCCTCTTCTGTCAATTGAAGATGACCGCTTAAATTTCATATGTACAGTCACGAACAGAATTGTAACGAAGGCGAAGTTAAGAGGGACTCTAAAATGTCTTTTATTCTTAAAACCATGTTAGGTATATATTGTACACAATATAACCTAAAAAAGTTTAAGTATTCAGATAATAAGTGAAATTAGCATTGAATTTACAGTTACGATATAATACTTTCATACTAATTACTAATTAAACACACATGAAAATGTACCTAACCCTCTGCAATGGTATTTAACCCCTTCAGCACTTACCTGGCGTTTACGCCAGCTTTCCATTGTTTTCCTATTGTCTTATTTTTATGGGTACTCGACACATTAACATGGTAAATAACCCCTTGAGCACTTACCTGGCGGTTACGCCAGTTTTCCATTGTTTTCCTATTGTTTCATTTTTATGGGTAATCGACATATTAATAATAATCAAACTTTAACCTTTGAAAAGTAAATTGAGTGAAGTTAAGATACATTGTATCGTTTATCTACGTTTTGATGACTTTAATACATTAAGCTATTATTAAAGAGTATAAAGAAGTACAAAGTATAAAGAAACATGATGAAAACTGTGTTAGGCTGAAATATTTAATACCATAACTACAGTATTTAAAGGTTAGATCTTTTAAATATTTTTTACATCATAATCCTTTAGGGCCACATCATTTTTTAAATACCTACTTAATATAGTATAAATTAATAAGTAGGAATATAAGTAGAAATTAATTTGTTCTTTTCACCTAAACAACAAAATATAGTACCGCTTCTGGAAGCTTTAGTCGTGTAGAAACAATTGATTTGTTTACTCCACTTTATTTTAAATTTCATTTTATCATCCTTTTAAATCACATTTCCTCTTAAAAGGGATATATGTTATTGTCTTCAAACAGTTACGTGCAAGAATGTACATGCAATTTATAGGCACATATTTACAAATTATCACTTATTCAGCTCAGGGTAATTCACATTTTATTGTAGCTCTACCCTTGTTAATGAAACCTGAACATAAATTACAATCACGTTATGATATCTACGTAAACCATAAAATCATAAGCTTTTGAGTTTTATATTTAAAGGTTGGTAAAGAAACGTATACTAGTCGCTAGAAAACATCTATTTATAAAACGGTGTTAATAATTTTGTATAGGTACTTTAAAATTTACGATAAATACTAGGCACTACAAAATTAGACAAAGGTCTTAAACAAAAAATAGTAGGTAATAGGCAGTACACACTTAATAGGACATTTTAGCGGCATGTACATATGCATATTAGATCGTAGTCAAAAAGTTATTTTACATATACCTTTTCAGATGTAAAATGTGTATGGTTCTTTGCAGTAAATATCAATATTTATATTAATAAAAAGTAATAAAAGCATTCACTTTTATTTTTTATTTTATCAATATATTCATTAAACTAAGCTATAACTACTCGGTATATAATGACAATGATAGATATTTTCTTATGTTTAAAATTTCAATTTATATCTCTGAAAATATTTAATTTATTATATGCAAAAAGCAAGCATAATATTTATAACGCAACACCAAAATCACCACACTTTTAACAAAAGCCAGACAATAATAAGTTACTACTCCTGGAGATTGATTTGGACTCCCACGTTTTTCAGTACGAGTTGATTTTTTGAGTTATATTTACCTTATTACAAAATATTGTTCAACGCAACATATTTCTTTCTCTTAGAACGCATATCCTTCAAAGTTATGTCCCCAAATTCTTTGAAACGGACGACACCGTTCGTGCATCCAATTTAATTATTAATAAAAGTCTAAATACCTCAATTATAATATTATTGACCTGGTAAAGTAAAAAATTATTCGTAAAAAAAACTTTAATCACTTTTAAACTGTAACACACAAATTATTCAAAATTGTTACCGTAACTGGCAAAGAACTTTGAATAAGCCATAGAAATGTAATGTAACCCCGGAAAGCACGATGCACAGTCACCAAAATTGCAATTGTATGGATAAATAAAATCACCCCTATATTTATAATAAAATAACTGATGTGAATTTTCTATTTTTTTTTTTTTTTTTTGAAATAATCGTTATAATAAGGAACCTTTTAAAATGTCATAAAAGCGCTAGTTTTGTTGTGGATAGGGGCGTATTGACACCAAAGTGCGACATCATGAGGGCGATTGTTTCATTTCTAATTGGTTAAGTACTACGACCTAATTGCTTATGAACACGAAACTTACAAATATGTTTTCCGCAGGTATATGAAACAACAACGTTGATAACGTATCTAACTAAGAGTATTGTTAAACATTGCCTCAAGGTCTTCGAGTTCAGTTCGCCCTTTCTCATTAAATAAAATATATTTTCAAAGATTAAACCAAAAATAAAATAATCTTGTAATAATGCGTTTTGGTCTACAATATTCGAGTACGTATAATATTATTATATAAATATTCATATATTTATTCAAATAATTCAAAATTATTTTTCCTGTATTCGTAACGAAGAATACCCGTGAAAAATATCAACTGCTTTAATCTACTTTTCTGTTGATTTAATTTAATGAACAAACATCATAAAGGTATGTCGTTTACGAAAACAAATTAACCGTAAATTAATGGAAGATACAACGGGAGGTTTATGCTTATGTCGGACACGACAAACCAGTTTATCAGGGTGTAATCTGAGGCGCATTAGTCAAATTAACACAGCATAAAGTTTGGCGTGCCCACTGGCGGCCGCTGATTAGTCGGCGGATGGTGGTAGCGGGTGCGACTCTGTCTAATTGACCTAAAAGTGCTGAACACGAATCGGTCGGAATTATGTTTTACAAGCGTCGCGAGGGTTGTCCGAAACGTTTACTGTTCTATAACATCATTACCTACTCACAATATCATTTACAGTCTATGTAGTTTCTATAGCACACCCTCGCCTATACATTTTGTGTTTTTACCGCTGTAAGTACTGCGTGGTTATGGTGAATATATGTACAACACACTAAGGATGCTCATCTACAAAAAATATAGATATTTTTTCGATATGATATATCGTAACGTTGTATCGATTTTATCGTTATATCGTATATAACTTAACTCAAGTCCACCCACCCCCCTAAATTGCGTTACTAAAATAGTTTTGTTAGTAACTACGTATAAAAAGGTATAGGCGGTAATTAATAAAAAATAAAAGAGTATCAACTTATTCAAACGATAATAATACTTTAGGTCGAATTTATTTCATATATTGTGCGCATTAAACCTTATGACAATAGATTATTTTTTACTATACTATTTTCGAGGGCTTGATACAAATAACATTGATGGAAGTTTTATAATACAAGTTTCATAAGTTTAAACATAATATTAACTAGAAATTAAATATTACCACTAAGAAGATATCATTTACAATTGTAGCATTAAAATACGTAAGCATTGTATAAGTAAATACAGTAAATCAATAAATACAAATTGTTGTAAACTAGAGATATAACCCTGGCCGGCGTCTACAAAGTCGACATGGTAATGCGGCGGATTGATAGTCCCGCGCCCACTAACCCTAATCAAATTAATGGCGAATGAACACTGATTAACGCCGGTAGCATAGCAATACATTTCCATGCCACGCCGCACCGCGTCGTGTCCTCGTCGCGAAGGAGTGCCCGATTTATCGCACCTTCCAGTCCAATCAACTAACTATGATCATTCGGCCAATACCACTTTGTTAGGAGCAAACAAGCGTACCTAAACTTCACAGAAAAATAATAGTCACTACCTACTAATTTCAAATTTATTTAGCCTTATTAATTCTTAACTCTATACATTGTTCCCATGCTTTGAAGGTTAGTAGGTAATAAAGAGTTTTGTAATCCATCCAAAGTTATGGATGATGTATATTGTGTTCAAAATAAAAAAGTGCTCTTTACCAAGTCAGACCAACGCAATACAAATTTAATTGACTCTAGACAGAATCTAATTCAGAAACTCACTGGTTTAATTGCATATATGTACGTTAGAGTACCCGGCACTACGTTCACTGCTACTCCTAAATCGAAGTAGATTCTTAATTTTACATTAATAATCATTATTTATTCCACTAACAAGTCTTTAAGACTTAAAACATAAATAGCGGTAAAATTGTAACAGGAAATCGTCATTGTGTCAAGTTTGTTTAACATGATTAAAATCCATTCCCGTTGAATAGCACGCGGACACGTCCGATGTGTAATTTTCTTTTGAAAGAGAACTTCCGTTTTAGCTCCTCCCCGGCCTAATGAAAGATTACTTTTCTCCGTCTAAAAAGGCTTTTAAGCAACGCCAGCGAAATGACCGAAGTTTTATACTTTAATGACTTAGTGCAAAATTTGCCGATTCCCGAAGAAATTTTAAACTTAGATTAAGATTTCGATGTTTGAAACTGCGAGATGTTCTCAGAAGAATTTACCAAAGCTTACTTTCAGTGAGAAATATGAATTTTAAGTAATCTAGCCTAATTGCTTTTTAATTACTTGTTATGAATAAGAAAATAATGACGAACATTAAAAGTTACTAGACGATTTCCAACTCAGATTACGGTTTTGATATAGAAATTTATTAACGTGTTATTTTTTCTTACCTACTGATTTTATCAATATTCTTATTATATAATTAATAGAAAGTAGGTAACTGATACGATATTATTTAATAGCAACATTGTATAGGATATTAGTTAGGGCATTAGGGCAAAGCTAGACGTTGCCAGGACTTCGCAAATAATAATTTATTTTTATATTGCAATAATTCACTGTTCCTTAAATATTCATTTGGTTGGGTAAAGTATTACAAGAGAAGATAATTTTGTTGATGATTCAACTAACCTATTATTAAGTTACTAACATAACTTGTTTCAGATACATATTTCCTAATATACCTAACAAAATTGGTATTAAAACCGGACCAGAAAATACATCTATGATTTATCGAACTATAAACGCAATGACGGACGAACTGAAACTTTTATTTATACTATATTAGATAACGTAGATATGTACACTTAAATCTAAATGTCTAAATTATTAAAATATAAATCATAAGCAAAACATTAGATAACTTACAAGTTAGTATAATGGATGTTGTTTCATAGACAACGCTAAGAATTGCTTCGATTTAAACGAAGATAAACCGTAATAAAATCTATCAAGTAAACAGGAAAAAGGAGTGTCCGAAAATGCTGCGGCAAGTGTGTAGGTACCCAACGGGTCAAACTAGTCGCGGTACTGATCACACATCTTACTTATTAATTGGTAGGTCCCTTCTCGTGCGGACTGCACACGAGGGGCGCAAAAAACTCGTCCTCCCGAGCCCTGTCAGCGAGGGAAAAAATCAGTGAGCGATCGTCCCCTCGCGACCGAGTCCATCATATTGATTGAGGGTGGGACTGCCATTGGTCAGCGTCTCCCCGCGCCCGTTCATCTATTATAGAGAATATGATGCTGCGGAACACTACTTACTACATCTTAAAATACGAAATCATAATATTATCACTTTAATATACTAACCGATACTTAACATTACAATAAACTGAAAACTGATTAAAATTCTAATAGTATCAAACAGTACGTATCTATGAATTAACATGATGAATTTATAAACGATATAAACGATAATTAATAAATTAATAAATTCCATTCAAAATACCTATATAACTTCATATTGTGACTAGTAGTTACAAATTATTTTTGTGCATAAACGTCCCAAAGATTCTAAGCGTAGGTATTATTATGTTCATTTCGGAATATGCTTGAACCGATTTACCACTAGAAGTATATTATTAAATCTACTGTTTTTGCGCATTATATATTCAGCTTTTATTGGCATGTAACAAGAATCTTATCTGATGTTGAGTGACAATATGACTTGATATAGTAAGCTCGCTATGTGTAAACTAGCTTTCAAGTGACGCCGTCCGAACACAGCCATAGGTACTTAATGATATAGGTACTTGGTGCATACACAGTTTTAATTTAGACATAAATGAATTATACTTCAATTGACCGATTTTTATACATAGGTAAAAAGCCTGATAACTGAAAACTAACCAATAAGTAAGTAGGTTCTATAAAAATAATACCAAACGGACGAACATGTTCTAGAAAAATATAATACTAAAAAGTTTTTACATGTTTTAACGCGAAATGTTTAAAATACACCGAAACTTTAGTACGAACTATTAAAAACTCGTTTTCAAAGGGATCGAAAAATTCGTGAGATAATATTTTTACATTAAAGTCGAACGGACGCGGTGACATCTTGGACGAGAGATAACTAGACAGTTAAATTCTTATTCTCGAATCATCCATCGATATAGGTTGCTACTCTATTACAAATCAGCTCCTCGTTGCCGCGATATAACGAAATCCAAAGGCAGATATTTTTTTATAATATCGAGTAACAATGAATGTAGATAGAAAAATGATCGTGTATTGATTATAAAGATCAAGTGTCTAATTTCAAATTCAGTTATTTATAAAGATAAATTAGCATAACTCATTGCATTTATGCTAAAAGCACATCTTATTTAATATTATAACAAATTGCCTATCTATTACATATCTAAGTACCTATAATGATTTTATAAATGCATTTAGAAACACATTTCCATTATATTAAATGTTCAAATATGTTTTGTAGTTATAACGCGATTTCTTTATATCGAGGTTCGATTTAGAGATTAAGAGCAGTGAGTACGAAGGAAAAGTTTTATTCTGCTTAAAATATGTAGAGAAAGTGAAAAGTAAGAGGGGGTGGTGGAGGCATCGGCGGTCAGTGGAGGGATGATGGATCACCGAGCGATCCGTGCCAGGACCTCTCTTTTCTTCTGTTCTCGATTACACCTACATATACTGGCTTTATTTTCGATCACTTTATATGAAAGTAATCTACATATAACATGTTTAAATAGCAAAAACTTTTTACAATGTGTGATTTTTAGTGAATAGGTAATGTAATGACAAATATCTAGATACCAAAAATGAAATTGAAGTATCTGTTTGTTATGTCAAACTATTATAACATTTTTTTACTAAATATATATGAATGTATAATATATACGATACCTATACTGAAAATACAGTTTTTAAATATTTTTTTTTCATTTTATTCTGGAACGGCTGGAGCGATTTGGACGGGACTTTTTTTTGGTAAATAGCTGAACTTACTCCGCGTAACTTAGGGATTTTTTGCTTTACGTAAATAATTATGGTTCCGCTTAAAAAATTTTAAACACATGAAATTTTGATAAAAATCCGATTCAAGGGACAGCGTCGTCAAAACATTATTTACCAATGATTAATTAAAAACTATATTACGCAGTGAAGAATATATAAAACGCGGGCAGATCCGCGGGCACACAGCTAGTATTGAATAACATTTTCAAGAGAAGCAGCAAAATTATTGTTATTGTCAGTTAACGGTAGTATAAAAATTGAATAAATCTCCTAAATTATAAACAATTTAATGAACACATTAGGTACATGTCTGATGAACAGACTAAAAAATATTAACGGAATAAATAATTAATTTTAATTCCTTCGAGTAATTGGATTAACACAAAAAATGGTGAAATAAGACAAAAATATATAAATAAAACAGTTGTTATTACTTGTTGTTGTTATATATAAAGAAGTCTGCAATGTAGCATGATTTGTGCATCGTCAAACACCTCAGTTATGTTGTGTGTCATATGTGGGGTTTAGGGATGCGGTAGTCGTGTGGGCGCCCCGGCCCTCGCTACCCGTTGCCTAGTAACCGTTTGTTTTCACGCCGCCAGCCGACACTGGGCGGGAATCGGGATAGAAGGGGTATGCTCCATGATTGATCAGCCTATCCCGCCACTGAATGCCTACAGCTACACATTTACTTTACCGTAGCGGCCAAGGATTGATCCCATTTTGAATTTAATTTTTCTACACGTCTTAATCTAAGCAAAGTCGTATCACCTATTCAGCCATTAAGTTGGCTTCATAAATAATTACTACATAACAACAACTTCAATCTCATGGACCATGAAACAGACATAACTTTAAAATTAATTACAGATGTGTAGAGATTCATTAAACAAATACAGTTTTTAATAAATATAAATAAGATTACTAGTTTTCGCCCAAAGATTGTAATTCGACTATACCTAGTCATTATTATTAATTAGAAAAAGAATTTCTGATAACACTAAAGTTTGCCCATAATAATTAAACAAAGAGGAAAATCAGTTGACAAATAGAGAAGAAAAAGATACCGCAATGTTTTGTTTTTAAATTTAATCTATACTAATAATTAAAATTAAAGTATCTATTTGTAATGTCAAAATTCAATTTTTTTGGTAAATAAATTATATTACATTACATACGATAACTACAGCAAAAATACAATTTTTTTAATTTTTATCTGTCTGTTGGTTCCGGGTAATCTCCGGAACGCCTGGACCAATTTTCACGGGATTTTTTTGGTAGATAGCTAAAGTTACTAGGCGTAATTTAGGGCACTTTTGATTTTCGAAAATAATTAAAGTTCCGCGTAAAAAACAATCCGATTCAATGCATAGTTTTACGGGTAAGTGTTTGAATTTATAAGAAATATTTTTACTTTATCTTAGTACTAAAAAAAATTTTGGGAAAATAATTACAGTTTCGTAAAAAAAATAAAACGCAGTGAAGAATATATGAAACGCGGGCGCAGCCGCGGATACATAGCTAGTTTTAAAATAAATTCCACCAAGATGATATTTGGTTCAAAATTTACATGTTTATGCAAGTATGATTTTGTTATATCCCGTAAAAGAAATCTGCATGAAATTAACCGGAATATATTTTTTTATACACTCATAAATATTTACAATTAGCTATAGAGACATTTTTACAAGTTTTCCGAACTAATAATGCTGCTACGTCATAATGACTCTTTCAGGAAGACAATGGCCTTAAAAAAAAATTGGGTTCTCATTTTTTATTAGCCATATTTTGTGCAAAATTTACAAAAGCGTGTCATTTTTATGTCCACTGTTCCATTTTGAAATGCTTTGTAACTATTATGAAAATCGCAAAAAGAGTTCGTCTGTATTCAAATTCGCAGAAGCTTGCGGTGTCTACTTTGCATAACGGTTACGGTATTCTTTGTCAAAAGGCATTGTCAAAATCGCAAAATTATAACATAAATACAAAAACCCATTTCAGACATCATTGTTTAAAAAAACATTCATACCTCATTTTAGTCACAAAACTTTAACTAGAAACGAAATAAAAGCTTTCAACTCGATATAATGGTACAAAATAATTTAGTGCAATATATTAATTGCATAATTCATCTATACTAATAAATAAAATCGAAGTGTCTGTTTGTAATATCAAAATAGAATTGTTTTACTAAACACAATGAATGTATACACGATACCTATACCAAAAATACAATTTTGAATATTATTATTATTGTCTGTCTGTCTGTCCATTTGTTTCGGATAATCTCCAGAACGGCTGAACAGATTTTGACGGGATTTTTCGTGGTAGACAGGTAAAGTTGCTGCAGGTAACTTAAGGCATTTTTAATTTTAATTTTCGAAAATTAGGGGTCCGCGTGTAAAAAAAAATAAAACTCATAAAAATTTGAATAAAATCCTATTCAATGAACAGTTTTACGGATAAGCGTTATAATTTATGAGAAATATTTTACTTTATCTTAAAACTTTTTTTAAGAGAGTAATTGGGTTCCATTTAAAAAAATCAAAATGCAGTGAAAAACATAAAACGCGGACGCAACCGTGGGCACACAGCTAGTAAATAATAAACATATAAAAGCTCTAATTAGGTGTCTTTCCGTTACTACTCTATTGTTATATGCCTTTTAGTTTATCTTCTTATGGAACACATTTATGTAATGGTTGTATGTTACCTAAATAAATAAATAAATAAATAATAATGTATAAATATTATATTTTCATTCTTACTACAGTCAAATGTTTCTAGTTAAACTCGTAGTTCGGGAGGACAATTAAAAACTTGTACCTATCTCATAGTATAAACTAAATAATTTCGACCCGTTATACTTGTAAAGAAAGACAAATTTTAACAAGCTGTAATTAGAAAGCCCTTAATTGTGGTAGCTGACATCCTTTTGTTGGAAAAAAGAAATGAATTTAATTATAGACGTGATTCCTAAGCCGTAATTGCGGTCCACGGTGTGGTGGTGGTTACTTGTGGTATTTTTGAGTTATAAAGATAATTTATTCATGTAGATAAATATTAATACAATCTTAATATACACAACGCTTGAATTTACATTTTTACATTTTTAATAATATTATGACTACAAAAAATTACATGTCAACCAAATATTTAAATTTAAAATAATAATTACAGAAATCTTGTCCCAAACGTGTGCAGCGAAGCATTCGTATACATGCTTTATTAATTAAACCGTAACATGCAATTACAAAATATTCTACTCTCATCAGTTTTTTTTTTTTGTTAACATAGGGTCAATTATTGTCTTAAGTTATTGCTTTGATAGAATATTGTGGTTATATTAAGACGTATGTAAGTACATAAATAACGGTGTCAAAGGAGGTCAAGGGTCAAATACTAGAAATTATAATCTAAGTTAGTCACTTAAAAAATGTAATAAAGCAGACATATTTCCATGCATATCTTATGAAGACATTCCATCAAGAGACGGTGGGCTGAGGCGAGCGCGGGCGCGGGTTCGTACGACCGGACGACAAGCGCGTGCCGCTCCAAATTACTGCTATTATTATATAATCCCTCCTAGTTACGTTTTGAATATTAATAACATTCCACAGCTTTTTGTTTCATACGGTCCGTGCTATTAAACGATAATTCTTCAGACTGTTAAAGCTGTTTATTACAGAATATGTAAAGTATTTATAACACACATAATATAAATTGTATATCGCATAATGTGTATTTTTATTTTGTTAATCTGAATATTTATATATTTAAAAGATAAATAAATAGGCATATTATTAGGTATATTTTTCTACCTTCACACAGTGGATACGTAATTATTCATTTATGCTAATTAAATTATAAATGTACACCTATGATAACAAAGCTCTCGGTCTGGTAACTTAAAACTAATTAAAACATTCAATTACCGCAGTTCGACGGAAATGTATAAAAAACGTGACCCCTAACGGCTGCAATAAGGTAGGTTTAAGTTTTTATTGAAATCTATAAAAAAAAACCGAACACGCGCCTACGAAATCCGATTAAAAAGGGGTAGTCGTGCGTCTTTACAAAAAACGCATAATATCGTATATCTCTAATTCAACGGGATACTGATAGAGCTATTTGGGCGCTGTTATAGGTTTAAAATGGTCGATTGTTTCGATATCGATTAATTGGATCATACGGTAATCGATAACCTGCCTGTGGCAATGTGTATTTCCATCTGCCTTTTCAAATTATGTCGAATACTACTTTTTATCTCAAAAGATAAAATCAGATGTATCTGAATATTTCGTTTAATGTACATAGGAAAAGGTAAGCAATAATAAACATTGCATATAGTTGGTTCTCTGTAACAACATTATTATTTTAAATGTCAATTTTCAGTAAAACTTGGTCTAATGTTAAATATACTGCATTAATAAGAACACTATAGTCGATTTTTAAACTTTTGTAAAATTATGCATGCCGTGTTACCTACATATAATGTGGGTCGCGGCCTCTACCATCTGTCATAGTCAAATAATTTGCCACGAAATATTGGTTACATATAATATAACCATTGTTCCTTCCTGTTTCATATTCCTTACAGAATATGGATAATAATAATATGCATTTGTGTTTAAAGATTTGGGACTAGTTAAAAATAAACAAATTTACAAAATAAACTAGGTACCCAATAATTAAGTTGTGTATGTTAACAGTCTGTCAATGACAGAACTTAACTCGAGCTGAATATAAAGTTTAAAAAAATCAATGTCTTAGAAGCCTAGTATTTATTAACTTTGAAATATGGTAATTATTAGGGCCGTTATATAATTTCTTATATATTTTTTTGTGTAAATTAACACAATGTGTTGTTTTTATCAAATTCAATAATCCCTAACAACCAACAGGTGCTAAGCAAAAAAAAAAAAACTGTGTCCACAGAAAGTTGCGTCAACCGTTACAGTCCTCAGTTTTTTCGATCAACAAAAACTAAACCCATACAATATTCATTATACATATTAATATTATTTTTTATAACAACCCTTTGATAGTAGTACACCAACTTCGAAAACGTATAAAAAGGGTTAAAGAAATAGTTTTGGTAAAAGTGAAATTATTAACCTTGCTCAGCTTTGGTATTCGAAGTTTGTAGGCCTTTATTTTAATTTTTTTTTTTGTTTTGTCTGTGTTTGTGTGTAGACATATGTTTAAATTCATGGTGCATGTCGTTCGCGGCTCAATTACGTAAGCGTCCGGCAGACAAGTGCAGTGTGCGCATAAAAAACTCACAATAGAAGGGTTGGGGAAGAGTTGTATGGCATAACATCCGTGTAAACATCGTGTAATTGCACCTTTCAGGTAAAAGGGTTCGCTTTAACAAGCCTTTTCAACTTTGTTTGCTAATGTAAGATCGTTAGACATCGAGTCAGCTTAGCAATTAAATTTTTTTTCTTCAAAAACTTGTTGTTTTTTGCATTCATGTTCAACATAATCTTCTTCTTCTTCTTCTTAGTTAATGGCAATCTGTGTGTAAACACAATTTGTGCCAATGTCATGTGGGTAAGATTTTCAATCTTGTATCAGCGTTACCAAGCTCCAACAGAACGGTGGCCTATCCTGCTCGAACTTTCCATGGAGCTTTGTCGGCACCTTAGAATGTATGCTACGCGTTGTCTTCTATAATAAACTTAACTTGAACACAATAACTAAACTATTTCACACAAAACGCCACCAAGATTATATGATATAGAGTCAAGTACACAAGTTTAATGAATTAAAGAAAACAATTGCTACATGTCAGACTGAGATCCCGCCAAAAACTCCAACATAATCTTTATTATTTAATGTATATTTTATGTTCGGATATAAATCATTCTAGTGGAGTTTGATATCACAATTCTAAAAAGCTTTTTAATTAGAAACAAACCGACTTCAATATATCCTTTGTTTTAATATCATTAATAATTTTGAAATCGTTTTTTTTTTCGATTTCCCTGAGTTCCACTCATCAGATCCTCATTTGGTGGAAATGGGACCACCTAAGGAGTGTACTCATTCCATCAAAAAAAAATTGTAAATCATTTCACAATTGACGGAGAAATCGCGTAACAAATATACAAAAAAAAAAAATAGAGACGAATTGATAACCTCCTCTTTTTTGAAGCGGTTTTAAAAAACTAGACAGCCATGGATCCTACAGACAGAAGTAAATCTTCGAAACTTTGAAAAAAACTGTTTTTAATGTTTAAATTTCATAATTTTGTTAATTGTAATAATTAGTAACATAACCTAAAATTTCACATATAGCATGTGTCTGGTTATTACATGTATTAATGATCCGAGCAATTTTTCATACAGTTTATTCATAATCAAGACATACGATAGGCTGCGATAAACGCCATCTTATACTTGACATACTGTAGCCTGTTAACCAGCAGACGTAATACCATTGGTAACGCGAATCTGTAAGATTTTTCCCTACCGATCGCTAACCTAATAACGCTCAACGCCGCTAAAGAAATTTTCACTGCAATAAAATCGAATTATTTTTATGATAATAATTTATTAACTAAAACTTTGTTAGATTTAAAATTTCTAAGAATTTATTGAATTTGCATACCATAACACTATACACATCACAACTTGTAAAACCACAAAACTATTTTGATATGTCCATAGTTGCCATCACAAAAGTGGAACATAAATCGTTCAGTGACAATAAATAAAAAACATAAAAAGCTACCTACTAACAATCAATCCCTATCCTTTATTGCGGCCGATTGTAAACTGATAAAGGGATGAACATCATGGCTGTCCGCGTAACTAATTTATAAATGATTGAGATTTCATTTTTTCAGTTTTAGGGGAATTGTTTTTATCAATAATTAGTTCACCAAAAGCACAGCAAAATTTAAGCACAGCACACAACCACGTCAAAACAAAACACTTATTAGATTATTAACAACGGAAAAAATGTAAGAACTGATGAACCTTGTAATAGAATTAATACTTTACATAGTTAATTACAATTTATCACTTGCATACTACCAAGATTAATGACAAATAATGTTGTCATATTAAGTTCTTGTCATTAGCTCTATAGCTAGTGATATTCAGTAGCGATACTGTCAGTCAAATTTGCTAACTTAATTACAAAAGAAACCTTACAATCACTTATATCTACTAAGTTTTTAATAATTATTATTATTCTTTTATTCATTTTGTTCTAGTATTTTCTACTTTCATCCAAGCATGCACTTTCATTGTTAGTTAAATAGGTAAAATCATTTGTTAATTATTTTATCCGTTAAATAAAAGGGTTCAAATTTACAACTGTCGTTCGTTCAAAAAAGGATTTTTTCTATAATAACGGCAATCGATAAACGCGAACCAGTGATTACTAGTTTCAAAGGCACCCTTTTCTGACCCACTTTTTACCAGTTTTTAACAATTTTTCTATTCCCTCTTCAAAAAGTTCCCTTTTGAATAGCCGGGCGTGAACGAGTTGATGATATTACATTTTTTATGAGAAAAAAAGGAGAGAAATTTACGAACAATCTAATGTATTAACAACAAAAACAGCGTTGTTGTGTGCTTTGTGTGAGTTTTTTGCAGTTCGCGTGCGCTTGCGCGTCGGCGGCCGTCCGTGCGAACCCTTCCCGGCTCGCGGATTGAACTTGGAACCCTTCCCGCTACGATAGGATATGTGCGCGAGGGTTGCCTTATATGAACCTCGGGGCTTCCTGTAGTACGACAAAGGCACAAGGTCCGTATATTCCCTGTAACTTATGCTGTTTCGCTTTCAACTGTGTTCAGTAGGATTCGCATGTGTGTGCCGCACGACAGCTGCATCAGTTTTTATGTACACTCTCATATTTTTTCACAATACTCTAACACACCCTTGAAACAGTTTGCGCAATCGATGACAAAACTAAATATTCCGCCCGATGATTTCCGTATTTTTGGAGAAACCGAACTCTCTCACTGAATGCATGATGGTTATTATTACAAAAGAATGATAAATTTATACAATCTGTTCAGAATAATTATATAAAAATTGAAAATATATAACAAAAGCGTTATATAGATATTATAATTTTTGTTTGGAAATTTATTGTCTTTTTTAGGTTATATTATCATAAGGAAGTTTATTAAAAGTCATAATCCGTTACGAGAATCTACTAAGAGTAAATTAAAATTTTATTAAACTACCAGCTATAAACAATATATGATAATGTGTGTTGACAATATACAAAAAAAGCTTGTGTTAATAAGGTATTGTTAAAAATCAGGACAAGGCTGTCACCGATTAATATCAACATAGCAAATAGTAGTCATTTGTAAAATAAATCCATACATAAGTGATCCATAGAATTAATGTGATAAAATCTGCAACATTATCTAAACATTCGATCACATGCTTAATTCTACTAATTTATAAACTTTTAGCAGGTAACGAAATAAAATTCGGATGTATTATTGTTAAAAGTGTGTTCGACATTTTTTATAACGATCTCTACATCGTGACTTTTTAATATATTAACAACCTTAAACGCTTTTTAATGCTTAACGTTTATGTATTAAAAATTTAATCTTTCATTCTTCAATATAACCATTTTTTGTATAAAAGAATCACTTAGAATGTAGTTGCATTCGTGACCAGTAATTTTTTCTCTGCAGATAACATTACCAATGATAACTACGATGTTAGATTTACAGGTTAAGCTTATGGATAATTTTGGAAAAAAAACAAAATACAATACTATTAGGACTACTATTAGGACAGAGTTTGTAAACTATTTCATACATTAAGAGATTTACCTAAATTATAAAATATATAAATTTGCTCTGTAAGGTTACTACACGACTAAAATCAAGAATATAATGTATCTTCAATTCTTTCAAGGTCCGAATAATTTTGTAAGTACATTATCTAATAAACATATGACAAAATGTTATCCATCAAAATCTACCAGTGTCACCAAATACCAATAGGTACCGGGAGCATCACTTGAGAAGCAGTGCATCTACGCTTAGTGTGCTTACCATCCTGGACTTAACATCAGGTGAGATTCTGGTCAAAGCACTGAGCCTATACTGTGTAAAAAAAGTGATAATATATCAGTAAGAGTGCTCTCGCATACCAAATCAGAATACATCTAAACTAATAAATAAAATTGAAATGTCTGTTTTAATGTCAATTTTTTTACTAAATACGTATGAATGTACCTATATACGGGACCCATACAAAACAAGATTTTAAAAAATTTTGTCATTCCGTTTCTTCCGGCTAATCTCCGGAATGACATGACCGATTTTGACATGTCATTTTTTAGAGATAGACGAAGTTACTCCGCGTAGCTTAAGGAACTGAAAATTTTCTAAAATAATTAGGGTTCCGCATATAACAATTAGAACACATTAAATTATGAATAAAATTCGATTCAATACACAGTTTTACTGGCAGGTGTTTGAATTTGATAGAAGTGTCTTTGCTTTCTGTTAGTACCAAAAATAATTTAAAAAAATAATTAAGGTTTCGCATTAAAAAAAAGAAAAACAAAAAATTTCAAAAATAAAAGACGACACAATAATCTACTAGTTTTACGGGCAAGTGATTTATGAAGTGAGTAATTTATGAGAAATATTTTTATTTTATCTTAGTACCAAAAAAATTTAGGAAAATTATTACGGTTCCGTGAAAGAAAATTGAAAATACATGACATTATAAACAAAATACGATTCAATGGACAGCATCATAAAAACACCAAGATTATTTAAAAACTATATTACGCAGTGAAGAATATGTAAAACGCGGACGGAGCCGCGGGCACGCAGCTAGTAGGTAATATGAATTTTCGCATTGAACGTAAGCTTACAATAGATGAAAATACTAAGATGAAATCATAACATTGTAAAAAAATTTTTTGACACTATTTCACTGATTATCCATAGCTAATAAATTGAAATCAGTAGCCAATACCTTTCTATCTTCAATAAACTATCATCGACCATATCGTAACTAAGATCTTAACCTATTAATAGGTACATAAATAAAAAGAAACAATTGTAACGATGAGAGAGCTAACCATTTACTCATGTACAATGTAACATATTTACTTCGCCCCAAGTATAAGTTCACAATGGCGACTGGTAATATTGATTATGCAAAGCAAAGAACCAGGATGCAACTGGCCGCGTTTTGCGAAGGGACGCTAAAGGGCCACAGCATCGCGCATAGGAAACCCTTCATATACTTAACCGATTGTGATGGTTAAATATCAATAGTGATTTCTAAGAATTTCAATTTATTTCTTAAGTTTGTTAATTTTTATATATTTTCGAATCACATTTGTTTAATATATTTATTGTGTTTCAATTATGTTCCTCAATGGTATCAATGCATATAGCTGACTGATTAATATTATAGAATCTATACCTTTTATTTCAATCAACACAGTGAAACGAATAGATGGTTTTTCAACGTCGTTGGTACAAATTGTAATAATGCCCCCTGGGTTGTTACCTAGGTAGTTTGAAAACTCGTAGTCAAATACCAATAGTTCCGGAAGTATAACTTGAGAACCGGTACCAGTAGTGTGTTCACCATCCTGGATCACATCGTCACTTAACATCAGATGAGATTGTGGTCAAATCAATGAACATTCAAGGTATTAGTATTGTACAGATTTTAATAGGTATATTAAGTAACAAATAAATAAATATTTATTCAAATTCAAATAATTTATTGCGTACATATATACTAAATACATTAAATAAAGGAATTACTTGAGTTCGTCTGATATATTAGTAATTGAAAAGACTAAATTAACAGACTAGAATAGAGACGGAATAGGTAGTATCTACGTTAAGCTATAATCCGAATGTTTCTATCAAATAATAAAAGAATTCATTATTAGTCCCGTTCCACACAAACGAGAAGGCTACATCACAAGACAATGAACAGTCGAGCCCACCTCGGGCTGACGTTAAATCGAAGATATGTAGGGTTCCAAAGGAAAGTATCGATTGAAAAGACACAATTAAAGTTAGAGTTAGGCGAGCACGGCGTTTGTTGTCTCTCACACGTGTGTATGTGTTAGTTCCGTGTTAACACCACAAAACTTTCATCTCTGGAGACCCTTCGCGCGAATGTGTGCGAACTGCGATGGGAGGGCCGGCCCTCCCCATGAAGGGAGTAAAAAGTAGTTGTGACTTGTTCACCTCTTTCACTGTCGCCCTTTGCGGCTGAATTTACTTGTGTGCTTTTTTATTATGTATCTAACGATAGATATGTTGGATGATAGAAATATTTAGGTATAAACTTCTAGAAACGAATTCCATTACACCAATAATCAATGAAACTCAAATAAAATTATTCACTTTTAAAGACTTTGTTTGATATCTATAGAAATAGGTATAGAATGAAATCTAACGAATTACTCTTGATTATTATAAACAATTCCTTTTTTATACATCGAGCGTAGGTAAAAATCGAATTTCAATTATTCTTATTCGATTTCCCTCAAACGATATATTCATACATACCTACAATTCCACTAAATTATAGGACCATATAAATCACTGTAATTATATAATAATCAGTGGATAATTATTTTTATAATAATAAATAAAGAATCTGTAGTGTCTAACATTTTCTAAAGATCACTTACGTAATAGTAGACAAACCCACGAAAATTAACATACATATCGTACGCGCATTTTTTAATATTGTATTAACAAAGAATAACAATACAGATGACATTAAAAAGTAAGTAATACAATAACATATTGACCGTCAAACGACCACTAGATAAATGAAAGACTAACAATTACCTCCAACTAATTAATATTTAGGTACGACTTCCCAAGCAGAATCACTTCCAAAAATCTTCCTATAAATACATTGTTGTTACGATTTCACACTAAATACCTTTCAAATTAAATTAAGAAAGCTAAAATTATAAACAGATATTATTATCAATTGGTTGTTGTTACCCATCAATATAAATACTAAATGCATACAGTCATTAAATGTAAATAATCATAACTTAAAAACACGATTCTACAAACAACATATTCGCTAAAAGAAGTCAACAGTTAACAAATAAAATGGTTCGTGCTTGTTACCTCTATTGAAAAACTAACTCACACGTTGAATTGTTCGTCGTTTAGCTTATAAGTAAACAAATACTCTTTAAAAGCATGTTTTTTCCTTGCCGTAGAATAAGCCCGAGGCGTTTAAGACAAACTCTAAAGCACCTATTGGTTGACAAAATCAAAAGGGTTTATTGATACAAGAAGCGTGTCATCAAGAGCATACGTGTATATTGTAAAAACTTCACCTGCGACGAGTCACCGCATGGCGCACACCGCGCAATAAAAAATCCCTTCCAGACATGAAATTGTGCTCGTGCCCGTTCGACACGCAACAATTGGACTAGACTGCGGGGACACATTTTTAACTTAAAAAGTGAATTTTATTTTTAAAAAAAACTCTCTTCCCCCTATATTACAGATAATTTAAAAAAGCCATAATGCGTCTCTGAACGACTCGCGCGCGCCGGCTGAAGATTTGACGCGCTCGCGCATGTGTTTATAATCGTCCCCTAGTAATTTCACTTTTTTTTTTAATACAATTGCTACATTAACACATAAAAACGTATTGCGAATTTAAAATTGTATCTGCTGGACACTAAATAAAAAAAGTACTGCATTTTTTCGTTGTCATTATTGAGCGTTTGGAAATTATTGGTAAGGGTCTAACGGTTTTTTGTGACCCTTAGGGTCCTTTCATTGTTAAACAAGAAGGGATATATCTCCCTACATACGTTAATGTCTTGGCCAGCGTAGAATCTAATGTAAATTCGGTACAAAAACACGAATTTAAATAAGTGTAGTGCCCAGGGAACGAAGTGCCCTCGGCATAAAAGCGTTATTAATACCAGCCCCCAGACGACGACAAAAAACACGCACCGATAGGGATCACTTACCTGCCTACTGTTTCACTGATAATTTGTTCAAGTTATTAAAACAGATAACTAGTAGTACCCAGTAGTGTAATCGTGATATACAAGCTATATTCTTTATCAACACATTTTGGAATAATAAGAATAGATGTTTCCCTAATACTTTAGATCACTTTTAAATCTACTCTTGGAATAAATAAACGAGTTCAACTATTATCTACAAATCTTATGTATGAATATTTAATCTTTATATAAATATGCAAAGATGAAATAGTTCTAGATATTTTACAATCTATTTTCCTTTTGAAAACAGTTTTTTGTCTTGATACGTTTGAATAATAGTTTTTGTCCAATTTGGACCACCGGGCAAACACTAGGATAATTGACTATATCAAAGGAAATAAACAATGTGTTTTAAGTTAACTTGGTACATATTTTATAGATATTGTGCGTTGGACTAAATGTGTGATACAGAGTAGGATGCGAGGGGCAACCAACGATCGGTGCGAGGCGGCTCAGTGATTGGCACGGCGACTGGCGAGACCGATGGTCGCCGCGCGGGGTGGCCACAGCCACAGGGGTGTTCAACTAGCCACTGCGTGAATTGCACGACTGCTTCGAGGGTGCATTTACATCAAACACTCGTTACGAACAACCTCCGCAAACCATCATCTACGTTTCTCAGTCTCGGGTCGCGAGCAACTTGTGAATGTATCTCATGGGATTCGTTCTTTGTGTGTAATGCTTTATCGATCGATTTCAACACGTCTCTGCACACCATAATGCACTGGATAGCACATTTCAAATAAAAAATAGTGATATACCCTTACT
Organism: Samia ricini; assembly: GCA_014132275.2. Lineage (NCBI taxonomy): Eukaryota > Metazoa > Arthropoda > Insecta > Lepidoptera > Saturniidae > Samia > Samia ricini. Next base: position 21,859,192 of record AP028159.1, on the reverse strand, counting down.
AATTTAGTGTAATTACTAAGTAAGTGGGTTACACTAATGGATTCTAAATTTAGTGCCTATTAATTGATACGTAATCTTTCAATTGCCTAACGGTCTAGTTTTTCATGCCACTCCTCTAAAAAAGAATACTTAAGTTACAAGAAGAAAATAAATATTCAATAGAATATCATTTGATATTAACGGAGATGGAGAAGATAAAATAGACAGGACGTTGAACCTTTTGTCGAACGTCAAAAACAAATTGCATGTTACCTATGAAGCCTAACACAATGATAGAAATAAAATACAACTAAAATTAAACTCTATTACCAACCATATTTCCAGAAACACTAATAATCTACTGCAATTACGCAAAAGAAAACAATGTTAGCCGAGTGCTACATATGACTACCAACCAAAAAAATATTAGGACTAATTTGGCTTTAGTAAAGAAATTTTTAAATGAAATTACAACTTGTGATAAAGCATCAAATGACTACTGATATTTCAAAATAAACACGATATTACTTGCACTAATGCATATAGTTTTTGTATTATTAATTAGGTATCTTGTGTTAATTAACCTAATTTTCGCCATTTTATTGTGTTTTATAAGATTTAATAAAAAACGAAATTTAAAACTTTATTAGTACGTAACTTCAATAGCAGCAGCACTAATGATGGTTTTAATAAAAAAACGATATGTATATAATACATTTAGTAAAGTAATATATTTTATGTTCTCTACTTTTATTTACATGTAAATATCCGTATATAGTGCGGGATGAGGGTTAGTCGCCCTAACCCTTTAGTGCGGTGGGTACTAGGGGCGGTTGGAGGGCGGGCAGCGGAAGGGTTGCCGCCCGTGTCTCGTCGGCCAGGCGACTGGGCGGCGCGGGAAGAATCGACGGCGGCTCCCCTCCCCTTCCCTCCGATCGCACTTTTACGACGAGCTTTTTTTTATCGTGCGTGCTGTCGTTTTTCCTTTTCTATTTTTTATGTTTATTTCCCCGAAACCATAAATTATGTTTGAAAGGAGGGAACACTCGGACGTAAGAATCGACAGGAACCCCGGTTCCTGATGTCGAGTAAGTTTTCTGTTCTCGTTTTTTTTATTTTTTTATAGTGACTCGTATGCCTCGTGCGTGGGGTGACGCGAATGCAACGTCGTCATAGCAACTGCATCAAATTATGGTAGTCCGTTCAGAAGGTCTATAATTTACCTACTCTTAACTAGTAACACGATGTTTATAGGCATAAGTGAATGTTTGTTATGGTAACCTGATCTACATCAGTAAACAACGCTTGTCTATATTCATTTGATCCTTGTTTGCGGACAAACTAGAGAGATGGACGCTAAGCAACTGTTTGCACATAAGAGCTCCACTATGTATACAAATTTAATAACGCATGGTACCATTTAGTACTGATATATTATTTGTTGTTTTTTTTGCGTCACAATTAATTAAATACGAAACGTAGACGTTTTTATTTAACCACGATGTTAATTTTATGTTTACCAAATGATTATTGACAATCGTAAATACCAAGAAATTATTATAAATGTAGGCACTGATTACTGTTATTTATTACCTCCGAACCGTTGTCCAATATCAGAAGTTTCATAACGTTGATTTGATACCTCATCTAAATATTGTTAATATAATACTAAAAACATTAACATTTATAACTTCAAAGCGAAATGATGATCGTTTGATCATCTTTGATTTTAATACGTCCTTTATTAAGTTATATTTCTCAGAAAGGAGGGCGAAAGAAGATAGCGTTCACTTTTTTGTATAGTTTTGTTTAAGGGATATTCATTTTGACTATTTTTATAGGTATTACCTATAAGTCAAAATTAATATAGGTACTACTCATAAGTCGTAAATGCGTGAAATCATAGACATTAAAAATAACATAGTTTATTTCATCTGTATCTACCTATATTAAATTATGAGATACCTGGCAAGTAAATTTATAGATCTTAAAGTTAAAGACCAATATTTTCTTACTTATAAAAATACGGAAAAATACTTATAAATACCTATTCAAAACTTTAGACTACATCTATAATTATGAAGCATTAAAAGTCATTACTAAAATTAAACTTAGAAATTTAATTGTCGACCAACCGCAAAACTCAACAACGCCAAGTTGTATCCACTTAATTACTCACCCTTTGACTGTAAAAAAAAACACGCCATATTGCGTCCAGCGAGCTAACCACCGCGAAAAAGAAATTTACGAATAAAAGCTGTAATAGTTACACGGTGCATTTAAAATTAGAACCCTTTAGGGCGCCACACCGCCAGACAAAGGACCGAATAGCAAATTGCTGGCAGGTAGCGATGGCGAATATGCCCCATTGAAGTTCCAATAATTACTAAGGGCTCTAGTTTAATAAATGGCTCTTTTTCTAAATTATGAAGGGATCGATCTGATCGCGCCATACGGACGGACATACCTGCAGCGAACCCTTCGCCCATCACGGAATGAGTTAGACTCTCCATTACTTTTGTTTGCAGTTTTTTTTTAGATGAACGCTAACCGACACGAGCATTCGTAACAATTTCTGTTTATATTGCTTAGTAGATGAGTGCCCGCGGCTGTGCCCGGGTTTCATATATTCTTCACTGCATGTAATTTTTTTTTTTTACGGAACCCTAGTTATTTTCCATTTTCTTTTTGTACTAAGATAAAGTTAAAATATTTCACATAAATTCAAACATTTCGCCGTAAACTGTGCATTGAATCGGATTTTATTTAAAAAAATACGCGGAAACCTAATTCTTTTCGAAAATCAAAAATTACGCGAAGTAACTTGAGCTATCTACCAAAAAAGTCCCGTCAAAATCGGTCCAGCCGTTCCGAAGTTTACCTTGTACAAACAGACAGACAACAATTTTAAAAATTGTATTTTTGGTATAGGTATCATTCATATCAATTAAGTAACAAAACATATTTTGACCTTACAATCAGACACTACAATTTTATTAATTAGTATAGATCAGGGGTCGGCAACCTTTTGAGTCGAAAGAGTAAAAAATTACAATTTACAAAATTTCAAAGTTTTTAAACAGCCACAAATTTTTTTCTTGCCAATAATAAATAAATAGTACTTGCATATTCTTTATAGATATAAAAAAATTCATCAATTTATTCATAAGTATAATATCTTTTTATTCATATATAAGTAGTGCCTAATCCTCATTAATCGATTCGGAGCGATTTGTAAATGTTATTTTTATACAATAAATAATATTTGCATATGAAACTAAAGAGCCGCAGCTTCACATCCAAAGAGCCGCATGTGGCTCGCGAGCCGTAGGTTGCCGACCCCTGGTATAGATAATACAAGCTATTGGCTTATAACAAATCACTTGAATTTTATAACTAATATTACAGGTATATGTCGGGGCATGAAAAATATTTGTGTGCTAAATAAACATTCGTTTTAGTAATAATGGTATTTATTTTCTGATAAAAGAATTACTTTAGGTATTAGAATACGATTCTAATTAAATTCAATTATGAAATTGCGATAAATAAAAATAACCATGGACTTCCTTCTAAGTATCAAATAGACATCTATACATTAGTATTTGTATACACAAATACTGGATTTATAGGTAGATAGATTCACAATGATATAATATCTATACAACCAACCTATACAATACAATACTTATAAAAAACACAGTAAACACCAAACGAAATTTCCAAAAAATTATCTTCTGTTTACTTGTTTAAATAAAACAGTCTCAAATATATCTGCAAGGGTATGTCAATAAAACCCTTTTGCTCGAAGGCAATGGAGTGAATCATGATGACTTGTAATTGTCATGTTTTCACTGTTAAAATCGCATTTCCTGAATTCGTTATTTATCAAAATCATCGAAGCGAGTACAAGAGTTTTTCTAATGTCACCCGTACAAAGATCATGTCCCAAACACAAAACCTTCAGGCACTATTTAGAATAAATCCCCTGGCGACACCTACCTACAGAGCGCATACGATCTCGTATGGTGCAAAATACAAGAGATAAGCTGAATTTTTTTTTTTATTTAAAAAATCATTCTTGTAAACAAGAAAAATTATTGTAAGTTTTACACGATGAAGTCCAATATCATCGAAATAGAATTTACAATGATGAATACCTATGAATGTATATGATTACAAGGGTAATGATCCTCTACAATCTCAAAATGAAGCGTTGATGGTTGAGTTCAGATGATAGTGTGGTTGATTCCCCAGCGATGGACGTAGATTCGAGGCCTCGATCCCACTTTATAATGAACCTGAGCTTTCAGTGAAAAATATTGGGAGAAAATAGCGTCGGGGTTGGCTACGTGGTAGGCATTTTCTACTAATCTGAGTAGGTACAACCCTCAGGTTTAAAACCTGTGGCCAAGCACCAATAGACGTGTTCTGGGAGCAGCACTTGAATGACAGTACCTTTATTCTTAGTGTGTTTATTATCCTGGGTCGCCCATATCGTTACTTAACATCAGATGAGATTGTGTTCAAAGCGCTGAGCCTCTACAATATTAAAAATTAAATGAAAATATTTAACAACCTCACTCTTCAAATGTCAAGAAAATTTTATTTCATAGGTACTTAGTTCTCGCTACAAAGCCGTCCAACATTTATGCAATTTTATGAATAATTCTATTTTTATTCTTATTCGCTCGTCACTTGTGCCCAACATTGCGGAAGCTCGCAAAACGCTCCAGCGACTATTTACAACGGTCCTATTAGGGACAATCCTTTACCGTCTCAAGCCTTTCATGAGCGTCAGACCAAAAATATTTATTAATAATACTGTTCAATATTTTGGCGGCTTGCACAAAGTATTTGTCACATATCTGACACTAAACTAGACAATTTTTTCATCCTAAATGAAGGATTAATGCTATATTTTATCTTTGTTCAAATGAATAAAATATAAACAAACTAAGAAACAATAAATGGGTATTTATGATCACTAACTGAATGTGAGAGTATTACTTACCAGTATTTTCTACTCGATTCTTATTAATAAAATCGATTTTAACTAATTATCTTTTGAAATTGGTAAAGAAACGACACTGTGCCTGGATGATAACCACAATACCAAAAACACCGCTCTGTTATACTGGCTTAAAGTCTTTGGTGTCTGAATATAAGAATACACTGGGCTAATCTCCAAATACAACAAGCCGAATCCATTTACTATAACGAGCTTGGACTACAACTATGGATGGCGGTCATAATTTAGTTGGACAATAGATATTCACAGATGCATAATTCTAATATAACTTAGTCTGTTTGTTCCGACTAATCTCTGGAACGTCTGAACCTATTTTGATTGGGACTTTTTTGTCAAATAGCTGAAGTTACTTCGCGTAAATTAAAATACTCTTTTTTTTTAATAATAATTAGGTTTCCGGGTAAACAACATGCAATTCTGAATAAAATCCGATCAAAGAACTGGATTAAGCAAGATTGCTTTAAAGGTTGGTAATTTCATTAGGGGACCGTTAAAATTTGAGCTATATAGTTTAGAAGTTCAGGTTGATTTTTGTGGTAATCACTGGTCACTGTTTGGCCACTCTTAAAAAACTGAAGAAGAAAATACCTACTAATAATTTATATAATAAAAAGTACCTACCGTATATTGTAGGACACCATATTTACATATAGGAATACCTAAGTACTTATTATACAAGTATTCACATTTTGAACATTTACCTTGAGAAGGTGACCAAAGCAACAGAACTGGACACAAAACTGTTCATTAATAAACGTCGAGCAGGGACTGCCAGAGACGTTTGAACTAACATCACATCATTAATATTGAGCAGTACTCGTAGGCGGTGCTCGTCGAAAAGGATAAATTTCATGGAGAGATGCTTTCACCCTTTACGACAGACATCTATTTGTCAATGAGAAAAGGTCCGCATTGAACTCGCGAAGAGAATTGGCTTATGTGTACTCGATATAACTATGTTACTCGACAGTTATTTCTTGAACCTAGTTAAAGAAACGTAATAAAGTCACTACAAGTAATTTCACGCTTGTCTTTTAGTACAATAATACAGCATTCTCAGTTAATCTGCATGTTCCTACAAAGCGATTAATAATGTTTGGTGACCCCCAAATCGTGTATTGAAGATTTAAATTTAGTAACTTCGTTCTATTTGCTAACACTAAATTAAACGTTACCATATTACCTATGTAAATATAAAGACTTAACAAATGTTTTCATCACTATTAACTACCTACTTTCACTTAACAACTCCATAATAGTAAATTAGAATACAATTCATAGGCCATGGATAAGAAACGTCTGATACAGTTTGTTTTTAACAGATGTGGTTTAGCGAAATATGTTCCTATCAAGAAGTTCCATCATCTCTGCTCTATACAGTAGGTATGATGCTGTATGTCTGCTGCTAATATTATGACATTTATATAATTATCTATTGTCACTTTTAATAAATAATAGACATCATAACAGTGGGTAATTTTGCAATTTGTACGGAGTAACATTTATTGCCGAGTATTTATTGGAATTCCTTAAGTATTGATAACGATATCTTACCTACTCAAGGAGACAGGAGTAAAACAAAAGAAATACGATAGTACACTTTTAGCCTAAGAAACAAAATATTTTCAGATTCATTTATGGTGAAGGACTTGTAAATATATAGGTACCTATATATACTTTTATTACAAAAATACTGGCAAATATAATATGTCGCTATATTTGAGAAGATTTTGGTTGTTAGAAGAATAAAAAAACGAGATGTTTAATAATTTTCATAGATTTTTAAATAATAAAATAGATAAATTATCGTTTCATAATGTCTCCAAGATGAAGTACGGTTTACATGAATATAAAAGAACGAGTTATCTCGGCTTGACGGTACGGTCAACCCATTAGAGCGAACCGGGCAGGGCCTCATGATCACTCTGCTCATGTTAATTTATGTGCTTTGTCGCTTTGTCCATTCAACAATACCCTATTTATAGCATTCGACTGCTGGACACCCCGATTAACATCTATACGCATAGTTTTGGCTTTCTCTCGTTTTGTGCAAAATCACAATAGACTAACCGGACGGGCACCTGGCATTAATGGTTTTACGTAAATCTTATTTAACAAAAAAATAATACTATTCATAATATTTTTAAGTAGTTTTATTGAATTTAAAACATTAGCCTATTATAAGTACATATTTTGTTACCATTACAAGTTACAAGACAAAAACTACATTAAACTTCTTTACGTTTTCGAACATTAAAAGGTGCCTAGAACAGCTGTTACTACGTTATTATTTAGGTTGTCTTAAGAGTACAAAATCAGGTCTGCGAACCAATTTACAATAGACAAATAGTACCTACAGGTAATGACTACAATATTTAAAAGAGCTAAATTTTTCAATAAGTAGTGGATAATATTCTTATTCGAGATATTTATGTCTATTGTGAGTACTGACTGAAGGACCATTTTATGAACGTAGGCGCTGATTTGATCGATAAAGACCATAAACCGGGGTGACCCCAAAATGCACAAATTGAAACACGTTATGACATTAATTTCATTTAGATACCTAATTGTAACAATAAATAGAAAATAAAGAAATACTTCCAAATGAAATAATATACACAACATATTATATATTATTTTTTCTAAAATAAATAAAACTATTTTGACATCAATTCTACGGTATGAGATCATAACGTGCTAAATATTGAAAGGTATATGTACCAAGTTTATAAATAATACATTTAAAATATATAATAATACTTATAAATAGGTATGCTATGGAAGTTTACAATTAAAAAATATTATATATACCATTAAATGAATTATATCTAAATTTTATTCATTCTCAATCAACTCAGCATCGTCTGCGACAACATTATGTTTCTGACCTGATACCAGCTCTCCGTGTACTCTTATCCTGTACACGCACGTGTATACAGGGTGACCCCAATTAGATAGGACTCGCATTCTTATCAAATTGTATCCCTTTGTAGAATAATGTAACACTTCATAATACTGAATAGGTTTGCCTTCCTTATCATATTCGAAAGTCCCAAAGTCATGAGGATATGGGTCCGCGCGGAATTCTAACCCTTCAATTTGAAATAGCCGCGGCGCTGATGATATTTCTCTGGAATAATATTAAATTTCAGGTGCCTCATTTTTCTTCTTCTTGATTAATTTGAAACATCGATTTACATACACAATTTTGCCAGCGTCATTTGATAAGTTTCTAAGCTTGAGTAAAAGGGATGGATCGTCTTCCACTTTATTCTTTTTACTCAAAATTTTAAATCTTAATGTAAATTAAATTAAATCTTAATTTCAAACCTATATCATATTAAATAAGAAATAAGTTTATATAGATAGTTACTAACTTTGTTGGAGATATGCGACTCGATATATGTTCTATGCTAAACCCAGTTATTCGTACGGTGCCAAGCAGCCGAATAGTGGCTTCACCTCTTGAGCCTTTAAACGCCCAGCATTCACCTGGTAATGTTCCCGGTCGAATCATAACCCGTGCACCTTGGCATTCCCGGCACAGCCAATACGTGAGCCCGTGAAGTATCCAGCTGACCGGTGATTCGTTTATTGTATGCTCTACTGTATCGCCAGTGTCAACCACTCTTCCACCTGCGTATTCAAGCGCGTAGTCAACCATCTACATTAAAGATGTAATATTATCCCTTATACCATTATGGAAAAACAATTTGTTGAGGCAACGAAACTATCACAAACCTGTCTATCATAATCAAGCACGTCAATAGCTTGGCGACTGTTACTATGTAATGAAGGTTCCAGTACGTCTTTGACCCTACCAGCTCCAGCGACTATGGCCGGCATCACCGCTGACATGCGCTCCATCTCACCTCTCAACTTTTCATGCTTATGATTTACCTAAAAATATATACAATAAGACAAAAGCGAATCAGTTACCATAATAAAAATTCCAGTTCAATCCAAAATTTTATCATTTTTGTTTTCAATTTACCTACCTATCTATGTGTATATAAAGTTATAATAAACAAAGCAAATGAATTGAGAAAAGAAAATAAAAAAAAATCCTCCTTATATAAACACAATAGGTTAATTAGTCTTTACATAACGCCTGTTATCACCGAAGGGTTAGGCAGAGGTGAAATAGTGAACTACACTACCCACATTGCGCCGAGCTTAGTTCCGTCCCAGATGTGACAGGGGGCGAGCCTGTCGCCATTTCGGGCACAAATTCCGGGATAATACTGCACCACCGAGGCAGTCTTTTAGTAATTAACATTTTTGTACATACTCCGGAACAGCTCAACCGATTTTGACGGGACATTTTTGTAGATAGCTGAAATTACTCCGAGTAACTTAAGGTACTTTCAATTTTCGAAAATAATTAGGCTTTCTCGTAAAAAAAATAAAACTCCTAAAAATTAGTATAAAATCCGATTCAATGAACAGTTTTACGGGCAAGTGCTATAATTGATGAGAAATATTTTGTACTTAATCTTAGTACTAAATTTTATTTAGGAAAATAATTAGGGTTCCGTATAAAAAAATTAAAACGCAATGAATATATGAAACGCGGGAGCAGCCGCGAAAACAGCTAGTAAGTATAGTTGGTAACGCTGCATCACCAAAGCACTGAACTTTCATTATCTTGTAAGCTTTTTACCTTATTTAGGTACCCGTATTACATCATATAAGTACATATATTAGAAACTATAGAACATGAATTCCCAATCTTTTTCAGTCTCCGGCACACATACATGTTTTCTATTTTGTCTCGCCGACCTAGACTATCTACCTGGTTGAAATAGACTAGTACTCTGATACTAGTTAGGTAGACAGGCACAAAAATTAAAACATCTAAGAACATAAAATTACTATTAACAAGAATGTTTGTTTTGTGCCCGCGAACACTTAAGTTGAGGTTTCGGAGAATGATAAACAGAATCGCTTCACGGCGCCCTTGTTTATTTTCTACGGCGCACCGGGGCGCACACTTTGGGAACTGGTATAGAAGATAGATTCCTATAGTACATACAAACGCCCACCCTTATAATTACTAATAACAAAATATAAACCTCGGTTAAACCACGAGAGAGTTGCATTATCACATATTTGATATCAGAGAAGTCGCCCTCTGTATCAGGAGGCGGTCCCCAAACATACAAATAAAACTGCAAAAGAACCAATAACGATAATGTCACACAAACGAAAGAACGGAATATGTTGCGAATACAACCCCCATTCTCATAATCATAATCCATTACGGAAGTAATAGTAACAGTTTATAAAAAAAATTAAAATATTTAAATCTGTAAGCTCTGCTTTACAATAACTTGTTTTACTGTTCAGACAATTATGACAACGTCAACTATTATAGAGGAATCCAGAAACAATCACAACTCATAAGGTTACCATATTACCTACAGAAAAACGGTTTTAAATTGAATAGCGAATTAAGCTATGATGGCCCAGTCGATCCATTCCATTCAACCAAAAGTCGTCCATTGCTGGACACAGGTCTGCCCCAAAGATCTCCACGACGACCGATCTTGCGCCACCCACCCGCATCCAGCGGATACAACCCGATCGGCACTTAACATCTTCAGGTGAGATTGTGGCCAAAGCATTTACCCTATACTAGGTAAAAAAAACATATTTACTTAACAAGAAAACCGGCAACGGCCATCGCAGAATAACAATTATTCTTCGTTTAAAACGCTATATGAACATTGTAATAAATTAATTGTAGTTAATACTTAAATGATCAGTAAAAGAAGGGACGTGGCTATCTTTCTTTTTAGATGATAGTACTTAACATTTAAAACAATATTTTGTATCTAACTACTAGAATATGCTTGCAAATGAAACTGGGTAAGGAAAGGAGTTTAGATGAGTAAAGTATTTAACAGATTTCTCTATAAGACAAACACTACCTATCATTGTAATATTTACATAATAACAAAGGTAACATCCATTAGTTGTCCTATAAACCAAGAACTAAGTTACTACTATTGAACTGAACCCATTTTAGTGTAATTGTAATCTATACCAATAAATAAAATTGAAATGCCTGTTTGTTATGCCATATTTTTTTTTACTAACTAAAAATATAAATATACGAAACCTATACCAAAAATACAATCTTTAAATTTTTGTGTTTGTTTGTTTCGGGTAATCTCCCGAACGGCTGGACGGATTTTGACGGGACTTTTTTTGATAGATAGCTGAAGTTACTCCGGGTAACTCAGGGTACTTTTAATTTACTCACAGTTAAAACAGAGGACAAGGGAGACGGGCGGTCTTGTATGGGGACTGGCCAAGCTTGCCTTAGGGGTGTCGCATCTGGCGCGGGAGGTTCTATGGAAGAATCGGGACCTGGAGTCTGAGAGGCAGGCTCTGCAGGTAGATGTCGCAGGACTTGAGGAGCAGTTGGTGGAATTGGATTCCCGACTGAAGGAGAAGGAGAAGAGGGTGGAAGAGGTGGAAATCCTTCTGAAGATGAAGGGGGAGAAACAGGTGGTGGATGCTGCAGTGGGTCCTGCAGATGGGTCTGAGTGTGGGATTGATGGGCAGTTGGGGGAACGGCCCAGGGCTGATTTGGCTGCGGACGTGGTGGCGGCAGTGATGGGAAAATTGGAGGGTGCTCTGAGTGGGATGAATCGTAAGCTGGAGATGTTGGAGGGTCAGATTATGGGGGGGTGGCTGGTGGGTTGCCTGCTAGGGCGGTGGCTGGAGCGGAGAGTATTGTGGTTGTGGATAGGGGGCCTAAGAAGAGGGTTATGGAGAAGGGGGGTTCGGCTCCAGCACCCCCTCTGGGGATGGACTGGGCCCCTCTTCCTGGCGGTAGGATTGCTGAGGAGGAGGTAGGGAGAGCTAGTGGGGAGAAAGGTGAGGGCGAATGGAGCGTGGTGGAGGAGAGGGGGAAAAGGAGGAGGGTAGCAAGGAAGGGGGAGGAGGTGGTCCCTTCTGAACCTCGGGTGAAGGTGGCAAGACCGAGGCTCCCGACGCTGCCGCGTTCGGCGGCGGTGGTAGTCACCCTGCGGCCGGAGGCGGTGGCGAGGGGGTTGACTTATGCGGGGGTGTTGGGGGAGGCCAGGAAGGAGGTTGACCTTGAGGGAATGGGGGTGACGGACATATCGTGTCGCTCCACTGCTGCTGGGTCCCGGATCATTGAGATCCCGGGCCCGGCAGGGGGGGAGCGGGCGGATGCCCTGGCGGCACGGCTACGGGAGTTGGTTTCGGAGGTGGCGGAGGTCTCCAGGCCGACTAAGCGGGCAGATGTCCGCCTGGTGGGTCTGGAGGACTCGGTAACCAGAGAGGTGGCGATAGCGAGGGTGGCGGAGGAGGCTGGTTGTGGCGTGGGGGACGTTAAGGCGGGGCTGGTGCGTGAGGTGTGGGGGCGCAGGACGCTGGTGGTGTCTATGCCGGTTGAGGCGGCGGTGAGGTTGGTGGGCAGAGGGGATATAGTAATGGGATGGAGTGTGGTACAGATCCGTGCGCTTGAGGCACTTCCGCTGAGGTGCTTCAAGTGCATGGGTCTGGGTCACACTAGGGCTGCATGCACTTCTGAGGTGGAACGGCGGGCGCAGTGCTACCGCTGTGGGGTCGATGGTCACAAGGCCATGGACTGCACAGCGGAGCAGCCGAGGTGCGCTCTCTGTGCGGAAGAGGGGCGGGAGGCGGGACACCACATGGGGGGGCCTTACTGTCAGCCACCGGTAAAGAGAGGGGTGTTTAGGGATGGTGCTGGGGTGGCAGGGGTCAAGGGTTGAGGAGGGGGGGTAGTAGTTGCAGGAGGGGTAGCTGCAGGAGGGGGTCAGTGCTGAGGGTTCTCTCTCTCTTTTCTTCTGGGTATCCCTTCTCTGGCTATGCCTTGTTTTGTAACAAGGTGAGTTCAGAGGAGGGACCCATTTTTCTTTCTCTTCTACAGCGGAGGCGGGTTCTTTCATCTGTTGCTTTGCTCGCCTCCGTTCTGTCCGTCTTCTTTCCTTTTTATAGGGGGGCAGGAAGTACATCCTCCCCCCGGGTTGATGACCAACTGGTCATGCCTCCCCCCTTCGGGGGGGGGGGGCTAAGAGGTGGGGGGGCAGGAGTTCATTCTCCCCCCCCATCCCCGCTGGGCCATTGCACTGACGGGCCTGGTGGGTCTTCCGCAGGGGGCGACGCGGCGACATGCCTAGCAACCCCGTATCGCCCCCACCCCAAATGCGGCGGACGGCCCCGGGGGGTTTTAGTGGGTATTCCCGGGCGCTTCTCGCCCGGGTTTGAGTCCCACACTGGTGCGGAGCTCGTCACTCCGTGCCCCTCTGCCTGTTGTATTGGAGGGGCACTCGGTCCCACCAATACAACAGGCAGGGTGAGTGCGTAAATGCATTTCCCCCCGTCAAAAAAAAAAAAAAAAAGGGTACTTTTAATTTTCGAATATAATTAGGGTTTCGCGTAAAAAAATTAAACCCCATAAAAAATTAAATAAAATCCGATTCAATGAACAGTTTTACGGGAAAGTCCATGAATTTATGAGAAATATTTTTAGGTATCTTATTAGTAAAAAAATATGGTTCCGTATAAAAAAAATAAAATGGAGTGATGAATTTATGAAACACGAGCGCAGCCACGGGCACACAACTAGTTATGAGAATAAAAACGTTTATGCCAACATTTATATTTATTAACTGTACATACGGTTCCGTCAAAATGGAATTCCGTGTTTGTAAAACGATTTCAAAAACATATAAACTAAACTATGTGCATATGACTTATTTTCATATAAACTATACATTACATTTTTCATCCACTTTGAGATTTTTTTATGTCAATTCGGGATATAGACTGCTTCCATACTCAATTTCATTAAAATCCGTTCAATAGTTTTTGCGTGATGCTGGCTTTCATCAAATTTATTCAATGTATAGATTCTGCTTCTTTACTGTTTACAGTTACTGTTGACAGGTGCATTCTTTTATAGCAAATAATAAAAGGCCCTTGAAATATTACGTAAGAAAAAGTTCGATCCGTTTTGACCATCCGACCCCCTTGTCCGCCATAGTAACCAAAGAATTAGACCTCGCCGACCTATGTTTATGTGTTAATAAGTTAACAATATGCGTTGTAAAAATAGTACCACCCCATATCTTCCCCGTGGGTGTCGTAAAAGGCGGATAAGGAATAAACCAGGGGACGGGCAGCAGCATCCTTAGAGCAGAACAAAACACTTACCGCGACCGCCAACTCGCCTGCCAAGGGTGCTGATTATGGCAATTCCACCATTTTTGGGGGAGACCTAAGTATTTCCAGCACCCAAAGGAATCAAAGTAAATATTACTTGGGTGGGCATCTCTTAATAAGCCAAATCGAAACGATACATTATTGTAAAAACAATTATGAAATTGATCTTATAAGTTTCGTGTGCTAAATTATTACTGCGAGTTGAACCATTGAATGAATGAATAAATAATTAATGCCATGTGACTGGCACGGTGTGGACGTGTATAAACTACTATTATAACTATAATAATTGATTTTTTTACTTCAACTTTTATACACGTAAAAATAGAACAATTAAGAAGATACCCATATTATCTCATATACGAATATTATACCATACCGACTGAATAACAGTTTTAATAAACATTGGTATGTTATAGGTATGAGTAAGACACACGAATTAAATTAGGTTAATTTTAAAACATTAAAAAATAAATAAAACAGTATTTCAGTTATACGCATTAGATAAGTGGGTAATTTTTTAATTAAACCAAGTGTCTTTTTATAGAAAAATTTATTTGTACACACATACACAATAAAGTCATAACAGACGCGCGGAACGGACAGTGTTCATGGTAAAGCGGACGACCGAACTAGTTTAAGTTATTAGTCGACCAGTGGTCACAGTCAGGTACGGACGTCATTATCGAAGCAAGAAAATATAGAAATCGCTATGTATGCAATTTACGGACATACTGACAGATGTGTTCCACCTCTAATAATGTTATATTGTTAATAATAATGGGTAGGACTTGAGTTAAGCAGAGGATATATCGAAAATTTCGATATATTTGTTTGATATACGACATAGTATCGATGCGTTACGATATATCATATCGAAAAAAAAAACGATATTTTTTGTAAATGGACAACCCCACCGTACCCACAGGGCGACCGTACCATGAACGCGGTCCGGTCCGGGCGTCTGTTAGACCGTTAAAATTGTATCTATGATTTCTGTTGTTGAGCCGCATATTCGATCTGCGCTGTGGCGACGGACTTCATCGACTCGTGCGCCTGGTGCACGTTAGCGCGCCAAGCGATCAGTACGTCGCGCAACTGCTGCCACTGCGCTCGTCCGAACGTGCGGTGCATCGTGCTCGACACTCGTACTAAACGCTGGGCCTGGTCCATCCGAGCACAAACTAGCCGAGTTTTCAACACTGTAATTAAGAGGATATCCTAGCAACCTTTATTCCATACAAACGTAGTCTCCTGTTTCCTCCTTGGATAATAACATTATAGTAAATAATTTATACCAAATGATATATATCCACCCCCGCCATGCCCGTACGTTTTGATTTTTTTCATGAATAAGTTATTAAAGAAACTAGAAGCTTTTGAAAATGAAAAAAAAAATGCTCGATTTTTACCGTCTATTTTAGACGTTCGTGAAACAAATTTGATGGATAAAATTTAATTTAAAAAAAAGCAAAATGTATAGGCATAGCCAAAGTCTTCTTATTCTAAGACTGAAAGAAAATAAAAATCGGTTCAGTTTTGGAGGAGGAAACTGTGTCCTACGAAGTGATGTTTTCGCCTATTTTGCATAATTAAATCAGCTCGCGCTGCAGTTGTCCCTTTCGCTTTCTTCAGGGCGTAACGCGATAGCAATAGTTTTCTGAAATACCTACTTTTCTGACTGCATGTCCTTTTAAGTGTAGAATTTAGAATCGACTGTAACTCTATTTTATAGAAATATCCAAACATAAGAATGTAAAAAACTTTGCTTACGTAATATTGGATAGGCTCCCGACACAATAGTAAGTAATTTTAGACAACTCGATAAATTAAAATTGAACAATATATCTGAGCACAAACTATATAGTATAGTTTTCAATACTGCAATTAATTAGACAATTTCTAAATCTCACTCAAATTCTATAAATATATTTTTTACTAACACAAAACACTAATAAGTAATTAAAGACAACGTAATAAGTTAACATGGTTAATTTACATAAATGAATAAAAATAATAACCTTCTATAATGAAAGCTTCAACATCATTTTCCTCAATCTGAAGTTCCGATGTGATGTCATCAAAAGAAATTTCCACATTTGACTCAGCCATCAGCATGAATGTAAGTATTCTCATTTTCTTAATGTTCTGCTCGTGATTCAAACCTGAGACAAACAAGAAACAGATAAAAATCAAAATAGATAAGGCACTCACTTTGTTTCCATCAAAACTTTGAGAGCAAAAATTTTACCTTGGGATTGAACAAATTCCTTGTGGTTATTATAGAAAGTTTGGTAGCTGGAAAGCTTCTCAGATACAAAAATAGTGAGCAGGTCATGGATAAGTTCTCCTTCGAGAAATCTTACAGGTTTTAACGCCAGCAATGGGTCCAAGAGGAATGTAGTTGGATCAGCAAGAGCCGTAGCAATACATTTAATAGCATCTTCTCTAGCATATGAAGCATTTTCATCAGTGTATGTGCCCAGAAGCTCAATCATAACTTTCGATGCCAATTCACTGGAAACAATTTTTATTAAATTATTAATTACTAATCGAATAACTCACATAATGTAACATAAAATGCCTGAAGATACTCTGATCCCAGGAATTTAAAAGTTGCACAACAACATAGGTCGCATACTGGACAATCTACTATTTACTGTTCTAGAAAGGATACAGATTGTAAATAGCAATGAAAAAAAATAATAAATGACAATGCTAAATAAATAACGTTCACATTACAATCTCAATAAAAGTTTACATTGTGTTATAATGTTTGGATTAGATAAAATCGAAAGTTATAACCTAGTAATTTAATAGATTCCAGTTCATAATAAAGGAGGTAAAGCAACACATAATAATGTATAAATGGAAAGCATATGGGATTAGATCGGGCATACAATCACAACCAAGTATTTACTGCATGTAAGTTTTGCTAAAACAGCATTAAAATACACATCAAAAATACGATATAATAGAAAGAAGGAAGTAAACAGAAGAAGAAAACAAATAAAAAAGTAAATGAAAGAAGAAAAAATATTCAAACCTATTATGGTCTTTCAAGACTTGATGGAGCAGTCGATATAGTTTCTGCATTTGTTCATTAGATGGTTGGCAGTTTGCAAATTGTTTTCTTAGTTGTTCAACAGATGAGAACACCTCCCGAACACAGCCAACACGAGCAGCCAGTTCAATCACATGATAATACACATGATATCGTAATGGAGAGTTAGTCTCCAAGTTGTTATATAAGCGCCATAAACTGTAGAATAAACAGATATCTCAATGCTAATTTTTATTTTAGTTTCTGTATTAACATAAACAAACATTCAAATTCAGTATTTAACACAAAAACAAGTCAAAATAACTAGTATCAGTGCAGTAGAAACAGGTGCTAATTAATTGCTATTAGTTCCAGTGTTAAGTAAGTTTTATTTGTCTTACCAATGAATTTCAAAATTATTATGATTTAAAATTATAAATATATAAAGTAATCCAAGAACAACACAAAATTTAGTGATATACAGGCAATAAATAATATCACGCCTATGTTCATACCTACCAGGTTTATACACTATGTGTTTTGGTAAAACTGTACCTATTTATTAACTTGCATTATTTGGCTCTATATTATGTAGATTAGCTGGTACTTTAATTTTTTTTAAAACCAGGCAACCATGCTCACAAAATTGCGAACCACCCACTACTTCAAGGCAATCTTATTTTTAAAACTTTATGTTTAAGGAGAATTTGTTTATAAAGAACATGCCTCATTCATTAAATATTTTAAATAAGGGCTATATTCATATTTATCCCCTGAAATAATAACTTCCTTTAAAAAATAACTTCTTCACACTAATGATGTCCACCAATACATAGAATTCCAGTGCTATTACATTACCAATTTTACAAATAATTTTAAATATTTGAGATCTTTAAGTTTCTTTCTGTGCACATTCCATAATTATTATATGATATACTAGCTGTGCCCACGACTTCGCTCACATGGAATTCAGATAATAATATCGTAATGTGACAACCTATCTTCTCCCATCCTGACCCGCCGAGGTCACCTCAGCCAGACCAGGCCAACTCCCAGATAGCCTTCACAGTGCAATAGAATTTCTAGGCCCCTGCCCTTTCCCTATATGGTTTGGCAATACGGCAGAGTCCAGACCCAGCCGAAATTATGCACCCAGCCATTCTTGCCCTAATAGCTCTAAATGGCGGCCTGCACATCATACTATCCATTTGGTGATGAGTGTCAACTCCCGCCTCACCCCTACAATCAACGTCCTTATAGCCCTGCTCCCCACATCTAAAACATTGGCCTCCCCGTTCTAACCCCCGCAAGCCAGACTGGGCGAGTGTAACCCAGGCCCAAACACCGGAAGTAAGACAGGGACAGATCAAACAGCTCAGGCAGCGCACGCCATGTTATAGAATTTTTTGCTAACTTCAATTACATTTATTGTGATTAATATTTGAAAAAATATATTTACCAAAATAAAAAGTAGCCTATATATAAAACACCTTTCTAAAAAATATTTGTATATCGGATCAGTAGTATCCCGGAGTACAGTAGTATCGGAGATTACCCGGGACAACCAAACTCACAAACTTTACATCTTTAAAATATTAATATAGATATACTATGCATACACTTTATTATTATAAATCTAGATAAACGTTATTCATATATTGTACAAATACATCAATGTTACTATAGAGTATAAACTACTACCATACCAAATTACATCAAAATTGAAATCCTTTTTTTTTTAAATTTAAATGTCAATAAATTATTTTGATTAATTTAGTTTAATGTCTGCTCATTTCACTATTCATTTATAATACTATTAAGCAAACACATATTCATTATGATGTTTAAATATGAATATAGATAAACGCTATTTACGCATTATATAAATGTATCTATGTATAAAAATGTTACATTCCAAATGTTAGTACAGAGTATATACTACAATCAAACTAAATTTCATTCAATTCAATCCAGTAGTTTTTGTGTGATTGACAAACAAATGTATAAACAAACAGAACAACAGACAGACAAAATTTTTAAAAACCATTGAAATGTATGTATGTTCTGTTGTTGATTCTGAACCCCTCATGATATTTTTTCTGAAATATCTTCAATGTACAGATTTCGTCCCTCTAGCCTTTTATTACAAGTAGCAGAGAGTTTCCGTTATTCGTGATGATGCAGAGAGTTTCCGTTATTCGTGATTTAGGAGTAATGATGGATTCTAAACTGCTTTACACATATCACTATGATTACATACATCAAAAAGCATTAAAAATGTTTGGATTTATTTGCCGAATTGCGAAACCGTTTTTAAACCTTATGCCATTAAAAATGCTGTATTTTGCATATATTAGGAGTTACCTAGATTATGGTTCTCCGATCTGGTCACCAAACTACGTTACACATAAGACCAAGCTAGAAAATATTCAAAAGAAATTTTTAAAACATCTAAATTTTAAATTAAATAATGATCACAACTCATACTCAAGTAACTTAGACTTTTATAATTTAACTTCATTAGCAGAACGACGATCTCTTTACGATATGCGATTTTTTTGTATGATATATTGAACTACAACATTGACTGTCCCGAACTACTGTATAGGATTCCCTTAAAAATACATACGAAAATAACTCGAAATCCTCACTTATTTGCACCCCAAATAGTAAAACATAATTATACAAAAAAACTCGATTTTGCATAGATGTTTTGACACGTATCATACGAAATTCTATTATGCTGATCTTTTTCAGCCAAACAGGAACATCTTTATACAGAACTTAAAACCTAAAATCCCAATATGTTAGTACGTACATACGGTGAGAGAGAAAGAACTTAGTAAATATGATCACTATTTATAACACACACACACACACATACATACATATACACACTCACACATACACACAATCAAATTTGAATTTCAAGACATTATACTGCATAACAAAATTTAATTATAATTACTTTGTAATTGGTACTACTTAAATGTTAAAATAATAAACTGTATTATAGTAAATGTACTGTTAAGTAATATACAATAAAGAAAAAAAAAAAAATAGATATCTTGCTACACATAACAAATTCTACAATTCGGAAATTCTATTTTATTCATTAATCTTATACTGGACATACTGTAACACATTAACAGCTGACGTCATAGCATTGGCAACTTGAATCTACAAGTTTTTCTTACAAGGAAACAATGAAGTATTACAATTTTTTTGTCTATTGTGATCAAATTCATTCAGCTAAGTGTCCTATCAACCTAGAAATATGTCATCAGTACTTATGCATATAACACTTGGGCGTTGGTATGTTCTGACTTTAAAAGGTTAATTTTTACTCCTTACTGTATTATAGTATTTTACAAGTAAGTCTACAGACACATATCAACACAAACAATATTAATTTGCCTTGTTAAATAACCTAAAAAGAAACAGTATTGCTAATTAAATTGATATGATTTCACATCATTTCATTCATTCACATGTGTTTTATATAAATCTTATATATTATAATATTAGTTTTTGTAACTTACGACTGAAGTGCCACTACACCAAGTTTTGGCCCTGGAGCTTTAGTTAGTCTCTCACTGAATGCCAGAATAAGGTTTTCCCCTCTTTCTAAAGGAATCTGAAAAGTTAAAAAAAAAACAAACGGATAAGCATATAATATGGATACTATGTTATGTATAAATAAGGTTTAGTAAAATAATAATATTATATTTTATTATTTACCTTAGCAGTAGAAGTTAGAAGTTTTCAACAAGTTTGATTTTAACTGTAAATCACCTCACTAGCATACAAAAACACTTACTATCATGTATATTATACATACATGCTTTTATCAGCATATAAAAATGAGAATCTCGAGAAACTAGATGCTAACTTTAGAACAAAGACAGACAGTAGCATATTCAACATTTTTGTATACTATAATCTATACTTATAAATAAAATGTCTGTATCATCTCAAAATAACTTTTTACTAAATAGATATGAACATAGGTACAAATATGAATATGTGGTACATATACCAAAAACAGAATTTTTAAATTTATTGCTGTCTGTTCCAAGTATCTTTGCTATCTGTTATTATGAAAAATAATTTCAGAAAAATTATTAGTTATGTATAAAAAATCCAAACACAAGAAATTGTGAAAAAAAGTCAGTACCTACCAAACATAAAAAGAACTATATTTGTAATAATAATACATGAGTGAAAAACAAATTACCCAATACTTACATGCCACCTTTTCAACAACAAATTAGTAGACCAATGATTAAATTTTCTAAAATATTTGCTTTTAAATCTATACAATTACTGTTAAATCTGTGTTATTTGAGTATTTAAAGTCAGATGTAGTTCATGGTATTAAAAAATATGTACTTACTGACACCATTATAGAAACAATGCTGTTTAGAATAGCTTCAATATCCGATTCGTTTGCTTCTTTAAAGCAGGCATCGCATACTCCTACAATTTTATGGAGATCATCCTCTATACCTTTTGGAGATTTTTCTTCAGATATCTCTGCACCAAGGCCTTTAAAATATTTTCGTAGTTCTAATGCCTAAAAATTATAAAGACAATTAAAATACTAACCAAATTTAAGTACTGCATGGAAGAAAATCTAGTGGTTGATGATAACTAACCTGATCTTCAAGAGATATATCCATAAAAAAACAGCTGGGCCCTGCATCGTGAAATTTTTTAATTATATTTTACTGTAATTATTTTACATTTACATACACAACTTCACTGTTTTATTTCCAACACATATACGTAAATAACCAAAATACATGTGAACAATAATTCTTGCTAACACGACACTAGAAAATCTAGAAATTAAGCTTGTGGAAATAGTATCGATAAATCGATATTTGAAGCCGATATATTTAAATCTGATACATCGATACAAATATTGAAAATGATAATTTTTTTTAATTTATGTAATACTACTACGAAAAGACAAAAGTAACTATAATGTCTATAACTATTGAGTACTATGTCTTGTTTGCGTTGTGTACAACTACGCATGCCTCAATCGTTTGTCATTTCATTTGTGAGTTCTTTTAAAGGTACTTTGTGTTAACAAACGCTGGTTTGCCTGAATAAATAAATAGGTCTTAGAAATATTAGATAGCTTTTTAGTTTTTGCTACTTTTGTAATTTAGTCCAATATAAAAAAAATACTGTTAAAAATACTCATAGGACTAGAGGGTCTTTCCAGACGACTTTAAGCCGTACCCGTGGGTGGTAACTACGATTATGACTAAACAGGCCGATTCAGAATCCACAGTTATGGCCACAACGCTGGTCGATAAGCCCTTGGGGAATCATCAAAAGAAACTAATGAAGCGATGTTGGCGCAGCGGATAGTGCAGGCGGGTTCAGCCTCAATCGACGCAGATTCGATCCCCACCAATTCGACTCTAAAATCAGCCTGAGCATGGTGGTAGTGCATTTTCTAATGATGCTCGCCTGGGCAGTTACTACTCTCAAGTTTGAAAACCTGTCGCCAAATACCAATAGGTGTGTTTCAGCAGCATCACTTGAGAATCGGTACCACTAAGCTTAGTGTGTTTACCATCTTGGACCACATCGTCACTTAATATCAGATGAGATTGTGGTCAATGCACTGAGCCTAATCCGTGTAAAAAAAAAATTATGCATTCTTTTATTAGCATGGCTGCTGCATTTTTCGGACAGTACCTCAAAACAAGTATTTTCGTGTATGTTGAGGCCATCTGAATTGATTTTATTCTACTTATCACGATCAATTGTGAGGTCTTCTTAGTGGCAAAAATCAATATCAAAAGATACCATATTGAGCTTTGACCTGTCCCTGAATCTTTACAAAGGACGACTCACCGGTCGCTTATCATAAGCTATCTCTCCAAGGAAAATTTGTGTAAACAAGAGGCTGCATAAATGATAAAAATACGTTCATTTCTGTTAAAATTTTTCTACATTAAAATAATATACATTTTGGATGCAATTTACTATTGCAATTATTGAACTAGGCTGAACTAAACACAGTATAATTTAAATCACACATTTTTTTTTAAATTTAATTGAAATATCGATTTCTTCTTCACTTCTAACATCCCTATTGCTAGTCTGTAAAATGTACCACAGATATTTTTTTGCTCCACTTCATCTTCTTCTTAGTTAATGGCAATATGTGTTCAAGCAAATAGTGCCAATGTCGTGTAGGTAAGATGTATTTTCAATCTTGTATCAGAGTTATCAAGCCCAGCAAAACTGTGGCTAATCCTTCTAGAATTTTCCATGGAGCTTTCTCGGCACCTCAGAATAAATGTTACGCGTTATCTTCTATAATAAACTTAACTTGTACACAATAACCAAACTATATCACATAAAATACCACAAAAATTACATGATATAGAGTCAAATACACAAATTTAATGTATTAAAGAAAAAACACTGCTACATGACAGACTGAGATCCCGCCAAAAACTCTTTTTTCCATTTATTCTAAGATTATAAAGTTAAATATATTATAAATATATTCCAAGTTCAAGATTAGAAATACATCTTATCTACATGACATTGGCACTAATTGTTTGAACATAAATTGCCATTATCTAAGAAGAAATGGAACAGAATAAATTAGAACGTAGTTTTTGTTTACACAAAACATATGGACAAATTAAAACATGAATAGTTTTCATAAAATAACTGAAACACGTGGCATTATAAGTGGTACAAAATTAAAAAATCATTTACCTTATATATCATCCGGCATTCCGTCATTAGACTACATTATTGGTAACCAAATATAACCTATTACAATTAAAGCAATGTTCGTGTTAATTGAATTTATGACTAGTTTTTACTATTTACATTATTTTCAGGTGGAGGTTTACCTTCTGGTAGTATTTGTGTAGTTGGTAAGTTAAGAAATGATACTTTACAACAGTTAAAAATAAAAGCAAATTAACAATTTATTTAATAATTAATTTTATTTATTGTAAAATACCCTAAAATTTCTTGTAAACTGTGTTATTTGAAATGTAATATGAAATCTTTTCAAACTCTATATTCATATGATATTTACAAACTTTTCAGAGGAGGATGTTCTGGCAAACTATAGCAGGGTTCTAATTAAGTATTTCTTAGCTGAAGGAGTTGCATGTAAACATGCACTGTTTATTGCAATCTGCTGATGAAGATCCAACTGAAATTGTAAGTACTTGCTTTATTTCTTCTTTGTTGTTTTAAGTAAATTAATCTGTGTAATGATTTGATTGATATTATATTTTTCTCTTGACCCATTACTGTGTTTATAAATATATAAAATCTACTTTAGATTTTTATACTACATTATCTGGCAAATGGTAATAAACTAAAGAATATGTACTTTTTAATTTTTAGTGATGTTTATACTATTATAAAATGTTTAAATTTAGACATAGCTAATCTAATAAAACATGCTCTTTCAGACAAATGAACTACCACTACCATGCACTGCACCACAAGATGATGAAGTGGCAAGTGTCTCTGCTAATGTTGATAAAATGAAAATTGCATGGAGATATGAAGGTCTCAGGCAGGTGGAGTCATCATTTGGCAACAATAATAACTTTGGACATCATTTTGACTTGAGCAAGCATATAGATAATGAAACAATCAAAAGCAGTAATATTACATATTGTAATTTAAATACACTGGATGGAGAGATAATAGGTTTGTATTTTATACCATTATTAACATTAATAATCTAAAAAAATATTTTTTACAAAAGGTAGCATTGAAAACTTAACGGAATAACATTAATAGAAATCAAGAAACTATTTAAAAATCATCTTTTTAATGAAAGTATGCATGTAAACGGTTTACATGAATAAAAAATAAACATATGACAAAACATGAATAAACAAAAAAGCCTTATAACCTTTGAAAGTATGTTAGTAGATATACTTTTATTCTTTTAAAATTCATAAAAACTAACATTAAATAAAAATAGCCTTGTGATATGGATTGTATATTTCCAATGTGGATGATTCATCTCTCTGTTGTTGCTTTTTGTGGTAATATTTATATCTTGAATATCAATGATTTCTGTACATCAGGAAATATGATAGACAACAAATATTATAAATTCATTTTTATTTTTTTTAATATTTCCAGGATTCAAAAACAGTTTATATTATACCCTATTAAATGAAATAAAATCAGTTATTTCTAAAGATAATTTTAAAACACGAAATCAAAGCAGTAGTAATATTCTAAGGATAAGCATTCAGAGTATAGGGTCACCATCATGGATGTCTATGGATTGTGGTGATGATGTTAATATTGTTGATTATGGACAAGACTTGATGAAGTTTATGTATTGTTTGAGGGTTATGGTCAGAGACACAAATGCTGTTGCATTTGTAACAATTCCGTCACATTTATTTGAGGTAAGTGCAATATTAAAGATATTTTTTTTTACATGGAATAGGCTCAGTGCTTTGACCACATTCTCATCTGATGTTATGGCGATGTGGGTCAGGGTGGTAAACACACTAATTCTAGAGGTACTGATTCTCAAGTGATGCTGCCAGAACACACCTATTGGTATTTGACGACAGGTTTTCAAACTTGAAGGTGTTAGCTAACCAGGCGGGCATCATTAGAAAATGCCCTACCACTATGCTATTGGCTTCCTCACGATGTTGTCCTTTACCGAAAGCGCAGGCCGATTTTAGAATTGGATAGGTGAGAATTGAACCTGCGTCTATTGACGCAGAATCCGGTTGCACTACCTGCTGCGCCATGATCGCTTCAATTCAATCAAGATACCTTATATCAACAGTCTGTCTATACATAAGCTCTAAAGTTAATTTTCCAAGTATACAAAAAATTGTTTTTTTTTCTGTAATTACTTGAAAAGACAATCAATTGTAAAACAGACTTTTATACCTTCCAGGATGACCATATTATGAAGAGAATTCTGTACTCTGTCGACAATGGTGTACGAATAGAATCATTTGCTGGATCTAGCCGTGAAACAAATCCTGTATTTAAAGATTATCATGGTTTGTTTCACATAACGAAATTATCTTCCCTATATTCTTTAGTGCCATTTGTGCCACCCAGTCTTGATCTTGCATTTAAACTGAAGAGGAAGAAGTTTTTAATAGAAAAACTTCACATACCACCTGGTAGGTATTTAATAGTCTTTTTAATTATTCAACGTTTTAAGATTTCATAGGATGATAATTTTCATCATTAAAATATAATAATATTTCAGAATTAGAAGAAACAAGTGAGAGGGAGCAAGATGACATCACAGCGATACCTCGTATGAGCTGTGGCGGATACAAGAAGAAAGATATAGATTTTTAAATATGTGTATATATTTTAATAAAAGATTTTATTATAATCTTTTATTTTATTGATATCCATATTGGTATAAAAGTTAGAAAAAGAAAATAAGGAGTTAGTTTAAAATATGTAGTCGTGATTTATATTGCTCAATAGCTCGAGCCGTTTGAAACAACGTACCAAATAGAGATGGGATGGGGTTGATAAAACTACATGTTATGTTATAAACAAAAAATATCAAGAATTATGACAGAAATGTGGAAAATTATGTTCTTTTTTTAATTTTTGTTACTAATCGGTTATAACGTGTGGTGGTGGTATAACAGCGTTACACTCAATTTTACGAATTTAGTTTTTAATTATTCTTAATACCGGATTACAAAAAGTAAAAGTATCGTACACCAATTGAAATGCTTTTTTTACACGGTATAGGCTTAATGCAATGACCACAATCGCACCTGATGTTAAGTGAGGATGTGATCCAGGATAGTAAACACACTGAGCCTAGATAATTCTCAAGCGATACTGCCGGAAAACACCTATTGGTATTTGGCGACAGGTTTTATAACTTTAGGGTGGTAGCTACTCCCCGGTGTCCCCCCGTGTCGCCCCCATCCCAAATGCGGCGGACGGCCCCGGGGGGGTTTTAGTGGGTATTACCGGGCGCTTCACGCCCGGGCGAGTCCCACACTGGCACGGAGTTCGTCCCTCCGTGCCCCCTTACTCATTGCATTGGGGGACTTCGGTCTCACTAATGCAATGGGTAAGGGTAGTGCGTAAATGCATTTCCCCCGTCAAAAAAAAAAAAAAAAGGTGGTAGCTACTCAGGTGGGCATTCTTTTAATATGCCATATTATGGTTTTCCTACACCGAAAGCTCAAGCTGATTTTAGAGGTGAATAGGTGGGTTATAACCCGCGTCTGTGACGCGAAACCGACCGCACTACTAAATAAACCATCATCGCTTGAACAGCTTATTCAGCCAACGATGAATGCTAGTGTTACAAATTATGCGTAAGTATCAACTTATAACAAAAGAAGCAATAGATTTGCAAGATTTATTGAGCTACTAAAGAAATAAATAAATTAATAAGCTACTAGAAGTTCCCAAGAATTCACGTAGACTTTTGATTATCCGAAACCGTCATTTTGAATAGAATGATAAGTATAAAACTTTAGGTTGATCACTAACTATGATGTACGAATGAATAACTTATGCATTCATTTTAAACAAAACTGCCTTAATTATTAGTCACCCCACCTGTTCAACAGAGCGTATCTCCCTAAAACCGGCAAATCTATTCATTCTATCAATGTTTATTCACATACGAACTATAAGTGCCATAACAGCGTGGTGATCTATTTCTCTTCTGTAAAATATTTTCTAAATACTTCGATTGGAATAAAAATGAAGTGCAGAACCAGTTCTGGAGCAAGAGTAGTGTTTGGATGTTTCAATACAGTGTTCTTCGTAAGTGATTTTCAATGTACATTATTTTTACCTTTAGGAACTTTGCTAGTTATGTCGTTAGTTTTAAATACCAAATAATATCATTAGGTACTTTTACAGTATATCTATGTATGTACTATCAAATATCTAATGAATTTTTTGGTCACTAAAATAACAACACAACATTATGGATTAGAAGTTGTAGGTATAATTGATTGAACACTTATGAAATTTGGTTACACAATATGATTTCTCTATTTAATTTATATCTATACTTATAAATAAAATTGAAATGTCTGTTGGTAATGTCAAAATTATTATTTTTTTACTAAGTAGATATGAATGTTATACGATACCGGCCGTGTGGTGCCGGCTTGGAATAGCACCACCCCATATCTTTACGTGGGTGTCGTAAAAATTGACTAAGAGATATAAACAAGGGGTTGGGCAGCAGCATCCTCTGAGAACCAAAAACATCTAGTGCGAACGCCAATCCGCCTGCCAAGCGTGGCGATTATGGAAATTCCCCCCTCTATTGGGGAAGACCTCTGTCCAACAGTGGACGTCTTATGCAGATAGATAGATACCAAAAATACAATTTTAATTTTTGTCTATTTGTAATTGTTAATCTCCGGAACAGCTGGACCGATATTGAGGGGACTTTGTTTATAGATAGCTGAAGGTACTCCGGATAACTTAGGGTACTTTTAATTTTCGAAAGTAAGTAGGGATTTACGTAAAACAAAAACAAAAACCCATAAAAATTGGAATAAAACCGATTCAATGCACAATTTTACGGGCAAGTGCTATAATTTATGAGAAATATTTTTACTTAATCTTAGTACTCATTATTTTTTAGGAAAATAATTATGGTTCCGTATAAAAAAATTAAAACACCGTGAAGAATATATGAAACGCGGGCACACAGTTAGTTATTAAATAAAATCTAATTACTATTTTTGTTAAATTTAAGATCAGTGGATTTCTAGAAGTGGTTTGCGGATTTCTACTTCTATGTGACTCCAAAAGAATTCTGATGTCTCGGCTACTAGCAAGTCCAGAAGGCGGCCTGTTCCATCCACCTTTTTATTATTTAGCTTTGGCTTTACTAGCCTTCGGACTTGCTATGTGCGCATCAGCTGCACTCGGCTGTTGGGCGACGTACATACCAGGATATTTGATACTTACGTTTGTATGTTTTTCTCATTAAATTAAATTACTAAAGCCAGATCTGATTAATCCATTCAATTTAATAGTTGTACATAATTACTCGGTACATAGTAACTTTATAATCTAAGTTTTTTTTTTTGCTAAGTCCTAAAAATAAATTTTACACTTCCTTAATGAACTTAAAAAATTGAAGTAAGAAAAAATTATAATTCCAAATATTACA
Source organism: Samia ricini (assembly GCA_014132275.2). Lineage (NCBI taxonomy): Eukaryota > Metazoa > Arthropoda > Insecta > Lepidoptera > Saturniidae > Samia > Samia ricini. The sequence continues at coordinate 21,829,726 of AP028159.1, read as the reverse complement.
AGATATATTTTCAAGATTTATATATTGCATAAATCTTTAGCAGAAATGCATTATAATTCAATTGCGTTCAAAATTTTAAATTCTGTTTAATATTTTGTTGATAATAACACGCGGAAGTTGGGATAAAAAGCCAACGACATATATTGTTCTAACTTGTATATTATCAACATTTATATCGTAGTTCCTTCAGTTTTGTGCTTTCTTAATGTACCTACCATAGTCCATAATTCGATTAAACACAAGGTATTGCTTTATAATTTGTTCACAGTATTTTTTAGTTGTGCTGTGTTTGTTGCTTTGCGAATGCGCGGGCGGTGTGCTCACAGCGGTGTGGCCTCGATGTCTCGGGCTACAGAGTGCGCACGGAGGCGCGGTAGCCGCACTCCAGACTTACTACGCAGTTCCAGAGTACGAACAATTCACTACTTCTATGGATTTAGCACAAACTGAGGTAACTTTATACATATATAAATAGATAAAATAAAACAGTTCATCACATTTTTTTCAACCTATTTTTTTGTTTGTTTTTCTCACTTTTTTCTAGAGCCCCATCTTAATTTTTTTGCGTTATCTCAATGCCCACTAATTTTCTCTAGGTATTCTACTGCCTCTCCCTAGAAAGTCTCAAACGCCCACAAAAGAGAGTTATCGCTCACGTTGAGAACCTAGGCTTTTAAAGTCCACCTGCGAAGTACATTGCCATATAATAGTGTTTAGTATAGCACCAAATACACATGTTAATGTGCGCAAAAGACTACCGACTAGTTTTTTTTTTTTATATTTATTATATTTTTTATATTTTATAATTATTATATACCTAATGTTTACAAGCGTCAAAATTGAGCAACCGGCTGGTAAAGTAAAATTTATTGATACAAATGTTTAGTTATTATACCATTATTCGGTGCCGGATTCATACGACGGCTTCAGCTCAATACGAGAGGAACTTCCACAATAGTTTTTTTACGTTGTAAAGGCTGTGTTTTAGCTATAATGTCACCTGATCTGGTCCAAGATGATAAGCAAACTAAGCCTAGGTACTTGGTACTCAAGTAATGCTGCCAGAACGTACCTATTGGTATTTTGCGACACGTTTTTAAATTTGAGGGTGGTAGCTACCCAGGTGAGCATTATTTGAAAATGCCCTACCACCAAGGTATGGTTTCCTAACGATGTTTTCCTGCTCCAAAAAGTTCCTGATTTTCCAGTTGTATAGGTGGACTTGAACCAGCACACACTGACGCGGATTTCGACCGAATTACTAACTGCGCCGTCATCGCATGAAATAAATAGACCACCTATGCTGCATAGAACGATTAAATGATTAGGAAAATCTAGTCAAAATAATGGTCTACTAACTTTCATTACAGTTAAAATGTTGCGGTATAACGGATGCAAGAAATTATGATATGTCAGTATGGCAACTGAGAAGACTGGGTCCACGTGGGATGTCTGTACCACTCAGCTGTTGTGTGCAGCATGAGGCCAGTACGTCTTATCTCAACCCGATGCCTATTAACGCATCCAGATGTCAAGAAGTTCAATCTAATCCTACATTTCGACATCGACCGGTAGGTATACGATTTGTTTGCTACTTACCACGACCATAAAAAATTACTGGTATACCAGTAATAAGTTTTAAAACATAAGTTTTTTAAAGTTTAGACTAAAACTTCTACATAAAAACTCGAAACTAATTTAAAAAAAAAAATAAAGGTTTTTTTGTCGCACTTGAGTACAAAAGCAGAAACACCATTGTATATGGAGTAAGACTGCACCAATTGAATGATATTTTAATTGCCATTTGTATTTCTTATTAATGTAATAACTAATAAGTTTTGTTTCGTTTTATTCGATGTTTTTGAAGTTAAAACTTCTTTAACCGCGATTCTCGGTAGGGAAAAACTTATAGATTCACGTCACCAATACTATGACGTCTCTAGTCAATATGCTACAGTATGTGAAGTTTAAGTGGTGGCACTTTTGTGTTGCCATATATAAATTATTTTTCCACACATACTTATTGTAAATATGTTTTATTTTATTTTATATTCATATTCAATTTATTTTATTTTTCTTAAATTAAAGCGTGTTAAAACATGAACACGTTCTTAGGATTCCGAGCTAATTTAAACATTAAAAAAAACAGTATACCCAACTTTTCAAAGTTGTTTCTTAATACCTAACCCTGCATTGTAATTTATAACCGGGTACTGCAAAACTCTGAGATTTATGAGAACATTAAAAGGGTGGACATTAGTGGTTTTACTTTTATGGTCCTCATGTAGTTACCTAATTAGTATACCTATGTAACCAAAAAATAATTTCATAAATTTCAGGGTTGCTTGGAAAAATTAGAAGAGTGGTACGAGAAACAATATTTAATATTAATGATGGGTCTATTTATTTTTGCACTCGTCAAATTGGCAATCCTTCTGAGTACCGTATTCCTGTGTGTACGTTACAAGAAAAATCGGAGAGTAATACATTCGATCACGGTTCAGTCTTTAGATGATAAAACAAGGGAGAACTATTACGCTAGGGATGATATGAATCGCGATGAACCGATAACAGCGAAATACGTTCAACCGAACAACTTTTACAGTCCGAGGGTTCGCAATCCGAGAATATTCTCGAACAAGCCGAACGACATGCTATGAGAATTAACCGCGGAGATAAATACTTTAGAAGGAAAACTTGAAACGTTCTCAGATTATTTGTACAAACAGCAAGCCGATTCTATTATATGGTAATACTATGAGACCATTTACATTCATAAAATGTGTTTCTACAGCAAAATTTCTCAACCTTTGTTTGCTCACCGACCACTTTGAGAATATGTTTTTTTCTAGAATTTCCCATCTGATTTTTTTGTGCCTTTTTTAAGGTTATATTTTTAATCTGTCCACGCTTCCTATGCGCTATCTCAATCGCACCTAATTTTCTCTGTATTTTTCACTACCACAAAGGCGTGTTATCGCCCACGTTGAAACCCTAAGTATTATAGTCATGTAATTATTACTTTTGTAAAATAAAAAGAGGTGATGATGACCCATTGGTCTTATGGTGGAATACGTCGATGAGCATCGAATCCACCTATTCTATTCCATAATGAGCTCTTGGGTGAATAAAAAATTGTAAAAAAAACCCTGTAAATTCATTGATGGTAGAGCTTTTTCTAATACTTGACTGGTTAGCTACCACCCTCAATTTAGAAAATCTGCTTCTAAAGTACTTACATATCTTCCGGCAGCATCACTTAACATCTGGTGAAATTGTGGTTAAAGCGCTGGGCCTATCTATACAATGTGAAAAAAGCAATGGAGTTCTAAAGTATTTATACTCCGTAAATGTCACAACGATGTTTATTAATAATAACAAGTTATTATAAGATTTTTTAGGACTGATTATAGTGTATTTTTTTTAAGTTGGTAATAAAAATAAATAAAAACATAATAAATAAAACTTCATCATTTTAATTAATACGCAATATTATTTTCAAAAGAACATTCAAAAATTGGTCCTAAATTTAAAACATTGTTAACAATGGCTCTGGAATGTCGCTATCATTCACAATAATTGGTTTACTGTTGTTTAGTTTATTTTTATTTATTTTCCATGTGTATATATACAACTATATAAGAGAGAGCTGAAACATTATCCACAAATGACATGGCTGAGTCGTTTCCATTTGATTCCACAGAGTTGTAATCATCTTGTACGCTACCAAAAGTTGTTTAACAACCAGCCTACATTATTTACACATAATATGTATATGAAATGGATTTACTAAAGATATAGATAATTACATATTAATAAAAAAAATCCGATATAACTTTAAAAAAAAAAAACTAAGATAACCAACAGCCTACACGATTCCAGAATCCCTCAAACCCCCATAGATAAAATGAGATCCTTAACAATAATAATCTATTTATATAATAATAATATTTGACGCTATATTTAACTATTGACCATTGAGACCAACATCACAGTATACTCTACTATTTTTTCTTAGGTACAGGAATGATCTTATTAAATAACAATTTACATTTTGCATTATTCCTAATAATAATAATAAAAATCGGATCGTTCTCAGGCGGATATCATACGTCACTGATAACTATCAATATTTTATAGTTGTCACGAAATAGAGGCCCGATTTGACATCTGTCATAGCGACGCCACTAGAGGTGGAACTAAGCAAATCGATTTATAATAGAAATCGATTTAAAGAGTTTATCTCATTCTGACTATAATGTTATAGATTAAAAAAATATTTCATTAATATGAAGTGATATATTATTGTCCATCATACAAATTTAACGTGCACCACTATCTTTTTTGTTTTTCATTTCTTTTAAATAAACACATTTGACATTACTATTTAACATTTTTAAAAGAAATATTCTACTTGTATTTTCAAACAACAAGTAATGATTATATTTGTATCAAAATAACAACGCTCTGCTGATTTTTTTTTTAAGAATCTTAACTGATAAGATATATTAATTTTAATTTAAAATTATACTTTATTGATCTTATTGAAAAATGTTCGACTGTCCGATTTTAGTCCGATTACATACAATGTTAGTTAGACAATACGATCCGAGATTTTAGAAAAAAACGGATCGTTTGAAAGTCATATGATTTTCTAGAGGATTGATTGAATGAAGTCAGATATCGAATCTAAAAGATCGTATTAATCACCATGAAATATAAACAACGTAAATATCATGTCTAAGCAAAACTCTGAAATTGATATTGGGCAACGACAGAAAATATATGGCAAACTAAAAGGTTTAAAGGTTTGAGGTTATATATAATATTCATTGTTTCTAGAATTATTATTTAATTAAAACTCTCTGTGAAAATAAAATATATCACAAGTGGAAGATTAACTTTCAATACCAACAAACACTAAATACTTATTGTTTTTTATTCGATCTTTAGAAAATCGTATAGACGATATGCCAACTGGTCCGTAGAATTAATCGATAGATTATGATTCTGAATATCAGAACAAATCAGCCGGATCGAACATCCCTAGTGAGTGATCTTGAATGATAAATATCAAACCGTGTCTTTTATTTAGTGACGTCTATAATTAGAAATCTTATCATACATTTCCCAGTTGACCCTAATAAGTTTAAAATTATACTGGAAATGTAATTTCACGTTCGATAAGTAACAAGCCTAGATAAAAAACAGAACGATTTTGACAGCTTTACATAAATAAAATTGAATAAATCCATAAAGTACACACTATAATTACTATGTATTCTTACATAATAAGCGATCATTTTTCTCCTAAAACTATGTGTTTATATATTACATTACTAATTAGTCAGGCGTAATTGAAAAATGTATGATAAGTTTAATTAATAACACAACAAAACCATTAACTAACTAATTGTGAATATACCACACGTTATGATATATCTATTGAGATATTAGAAAGATAACAAATAAATTAATACAGATTTTATCTTATGTAAAGACGTAAATCTATTGCCCCCAATTTAATTTAGTGTTTCCATAAATAAATTCATTAATAAAAAGTAAATAATAATAATATGGATTGTCTTTTGTGCTTTACTTATTATCTATAATATATAATCTGGAATAAATATACATTATACTATTCTGCGCAACTATATTAAAAATTAAGATATCATAGAGGAAAATGTTTAAGAGGAATATTCACGAAACCTAATAATTTTATATACTAATATTATATTAAAGAATATTACTAACATTATTATTTACAAAAATGGGTCAATAAACAATTATAATAAGGATTATAAATACTATGTGTAGTGGATATTTTGTTCACATTAACCAGTGTACGTACACACATAATGTGGGTCCGAATTATATATATATTATGAACTAAGGTCATATTTGCCAAACATTGGCCACAATCAATTCTGCTTAATAACTTTGGTCATTGTTTAAAAGAAATATTTTTTTTGTTAAAATATAATAAATATATGCTACAGAAGACATATTTACTCGGAAAAAACGATTAAGAGGACGTCCATTAATCACGTGAGGTTTTTAGCAACTTTTTAATACCCCTTCCCCCAGGTTTACGAGGTTTATACCCGCATGCCAAAAATAAGGTGTATTTTTTTTGGTATAAAATGTCTTTAATTTTTTTTTTAATATTAACATTAAGTGAACGATAGTGATGTCTAGAAATGACACCATGTAATGATTGGTTTTAAAAGTAAGGTAAATATTTATTTAATTCATTATGAAAACCCGAAGGTTTTCTATTAGTTTATTTATTAGTCTATTAGTTTCATGTCAACTGTCTGTATATCTTACGCGTGCGCTCTGCTAGTGTAACACGAGTTTTAATGAATTCATTGTAGAGGCCGTTTAAGAAATAACATTTAAAGTTTGTAAATTTTGAACTTCGATAAACAATAGAATTTAATAGTATTAAGAAAATTAAAGGATATTTGTCAGCATCAAAATTTCAAGTGAAATATTATAAAATATAATAAATAGATATAACACGATGCAGTGGGACAGGACGTGAGATAATGAATAACGGAGCGAACCTCTAGATAAATTTTTACATTATTATATAAATTAATGTAATGACAGACACTATGGGTGATGAAGAATAAGCGACACTCAATGGGATATTAATTGAATATAGTAAATTGATGGACAATAGAAGATCCGGCAACATTATTACATTACACCGTACAGACTTTTGTATGAGCCAAGCGAAGATCATAATCGATCAGGAAATTACTATGACCCGATACAGGCGTACTGATCAACAAATTCTGGTATAAGTATTGCTGTGCTATATGGGAGGAGTTTCTTTGCTGGCCAGGTTTATTATTTTTTTATAAATTTGACATTTATTGAATGTAAAGGTGAACTTTCGGTTTTTTTAAATATATTATACTATTTTCATGTAATTGTTCTCGCGACAATCTGGCGTCCTGTTTTCCCTTACCCCCTCCGCCTAGATCCGTCGTCAGCCCCCTTTCAAACCCCCCGTGATTAACGAACGATCCGTAATGTAATTGACTATAAAACGTGTCAATTAACAAACAATTATATGTACATATATGAGTCGTATAGAATCACAAGTGGCTATAGATAGCTCTGTACTTAGATAGTGTAGACACTTCAACTCATTTTTGATAAACTGGAAAAAATGATTTTTTTTTTTCTAAAGTATATCAGCTATGATTTATGTATAAATTGCATTTTAATCTATAGTTATTCACTTGTTGTTGTTGTTGTTGTTGTTGGTAACATGAAGTTAGTAGCACAAAGTTTAACATTGTTTTTTTATTTTATTATTCTATACGACGTCATTATAAAAGTGCGATGTTCATTTGAGTATGAGGATGTCGTTTAAAAATGAATTATCTAGGGAATTGAGTAGTTCCTGTGCGGTGAGGTTGCTCGCGTCCGTGGAAGGCATGTTGTCGAGGAAGTCCAAGTTGAAGTCCGCGGTTTGTCCCGCGAAGGAAGACGTGTTGTTGTGCAGAGTTGAAGGGAAGGAATGTTGCGTTGCGTTGTTACCGTTTTGGGGCATCATTGCGTTCTGCATGGAGTTGTTCTGCGCCTGCGGGTGCATCGGCCCGCCGCTCTGGGGCTGCATGGGGCTGCCCTGGTGCGAGTTCATGCCGCCCATGCCGCCTTGCTGCATCGACATGCTCTGAGACTGGCTCATGTGAATGTTCGGCATCTGTAAATTAAAAATATAAAGGACCGTGTTCAAGTATATAATACGTAAGGGATTTTTTTTGTTCCGTTGCCAACAATCGTAAAGAAACCCATGAGGGGTAGAATTACATAAGCATTAGTACAATTAAAAGCAAAATGAAAATTACTAATAAATATTGCTTACGTAATCACCATGTACTCCATGTGATCAAAAATAAACAAAGCATAAACGGGGCCTCATTGATGCTTACGTAACATTGGCGATTCTCAGAGATAAAACCGCAGCAGGGTGATCATTCCACAGATCCAGACCGTTTGAAAGAGGAAATTCCTCTGGAACCGCACTGTTCGGGACTCTTTAGATTCCAAAATACGAAGATGAAACACCAGCCGATGGCGATCCGTATCTTCATAGAAAGTGGAAGTTTGCATTTTGTCGAACAATTCTTCAGAATACAACCCATTATACAAATACACAACCCATTATACAAACAAACAAACCATTATACAACCAAACAACAAACCATTATACAAACATACAACTCACTATACAAACACTCAACCCAGTATACAAGCACACAACTCATTATACAAACACTCAACCATAACTCATAATACAAGTAAACAAAATTCACCTGTCCTTGAACGCTCATCATTTGATTCTGTTGCATTATGAGATGCGACATCGGTGACTGCTGACCGGAAGATCTGTAAGAAATATTATTTAGTTATTATCAAATTCAGATCGAATTTTATTCAGATAACTAGAAATCAGTTAACGTGTCGACTTACGGATTGAGACGCTAGTCGCAATAGGACTGGTGTGTTTAATTTAAAAACAACCGATTACATTAATTAACTACTAAACAAAAATTTCATCCATCTAAGGGGACGTCCATTAATTACGTGAATTGTTCTATATGTGTGTGTATGTGTGTGCGTGGGTGGGTGCGTGCGTGCGCGTGTGTGTGTGTGTGTGTGTGCGTGTGTGAGGGGGGGGGGGGGGGAGTTGAGGAAAATCTTACGAAATCTCACCAAGAGGGGAGGGGTGTCGAAAAATTCTCAAAAATGCCTCACTTAATGGACGCCCCGTAATCCAATCAAAATCCTTGTGGACCGACGACTTGGTGAAGGTCGCGGGGAGTTCGCTGGATACAAGTGGCACAAGACCGCTCGTTGTTCAGATCTTTGGGTTAAACCTATGTCCAGCAGTGGACGCCTTTCAGTTGAATGTATGGACTAATAGAATTAAATTTTGTGATATAAGCGTTTTCAAGTTTCTGGTAGGGATCGAGAGGGGATGCTCCCTATATCACTCCCGCAAAACTTATGTTCTTATAAAATTTGGACGAAATAAGTTTCTTACTTTTGATCCAATTTTAATTTTGTTTTCAGTGGAATAAAATTTTACCACAATCTGTATTGCGATGGGATAATAGAAACTAATCAATCAACATCCTTATGTCCAAACAACAAAAAAAAAACTGGGCATCCATGGTGACTGCCGACAGAAGTGAAAATACTATACTTAAAAAAAAAATAATAATTTTTAAATTTAATAATTTGTTAATTAAAATTATTAACATAACCTAACATCGAACATATAATATTTGTCTGGTTTTTACATTTATTAGCGCTGCGAGCAATAATTTCATATTCATATAATTTATTCATAATCAAAACATACGATAGGCACGAAGCATAAATTTAAAAGCACTTAAATACCTACCATCTTATATTGGTACAAATACATACTGTAACACGTTGAAGGCTGACGTCATAGCATTGGTAACGCGATTCTATAAGTAGGTCCTCCTACCGAGAATCGAATCGCTCAACGCCGCGAAATAAGTTTTCAATTCATATCTCGATTACCCATAAAAATGATACAATAGGAAAACATTGGAAAGCTGGCGTAAACGCCAGGTTAGTGCTCAAGGGGTTAAATATATAGTGACGGAGAATAAGGCAAAGGGTTACATAATGTTGTTGTTGTTACTTACCGTTGTTGTTGGTGCTGCATCAGTTGTTGCTGTTGAAGACGAGCCTGCATTTGCATCTGTTGCTGTTGCTGCTGGCTCATGCTGCTGCCCATTCCACCGATACCGAATCCTTTAATAATATTATAATTATATCGATAGTTCCAATTATATATGTCTAGTCACGATGATGCTTTATTTGGACAAGTGATATAATACATAGCAATATTAAATATTGAAATAAATTATTATCGTCTTACGTAAGTAGACAATTTTCGAATTTAAAATAAAGCAAAAATACACTAATATTACGGGTTTGAAACACATTTACTAGATAGCATTAATAATAACTCGCGGTGTTGCTACCGTAGGAATTTGCTTCGATAAAGAATAGGTATTAGAAAAAATTAATACCTATTGTGTAAATTGAACCGTTTATTGAAAATAGAAAACTTTTAAATAAATAATATGTCTTTGCATCTGACAATTAAGAAGCCGTAAAAAAAAGGTAAAAATATCTAAAATTCTGCTTATGTTATACTTGAACGGCCCTTAGAGTGAAAACTAAAATATTGTTGTCGTGAAGAAAAATTGAGATTGATATTCATTTTTTCATGTTTTTTTTAAATATTCAAATAATAGTTAAAAAGTTTATTAGTAGATGCACAGAGAAGGCTGTCACTTCCAGACATCATCATCGTTTACGTAATTATGCACCCTATAATAACTTTTGCAAAATAAAACTTACTGGGCATGATCCCTAAACTTATTATCCGATAAATCGGTAATGTGCTTTGAGACTTTATTACCTAGAAACAATATTACCTAGAAAACTCTCTTTTACTAAGTCTGAAACACGGAACTGTTAATTTATGTTTATTCGTTGTATAAAAACTATGCTGGTCGTTTATAATTACTAGTCTATCTAAATTTTTGCGGACATACAGTAAGTTATCAAGAACATATTGGGAGGACAAGGCAATACCATACTTGTTTTTAAGTGTTTAGGGAGGTTTCATATTATAAGGTGCTCTAAGAACTTGTTTTTGTAAAGTATCTAGATACTTTGGCTGTTGTTCCCTATAGCAAAATACCATCAAGCTATGAAAGTAACAGAATCAGACTGACTTAGCTGTGGCAATTATGTCTGACATACCTTGATGATGGTGAGGAAACTGTTGTCTTGAGGCGGCCTGTTGTTGCATAAGTACGTGTCGCCACTCTGGTGAGTACTGTCGCGGGTGTTGTGGGAAAGGCCTCGGGCCGTTAGTAGGTGCTCGCCTCGGCACACCGGGGCCCATGCCCCCCACGTTACCCCCCACGCCGCCGACAGGCGCGGTGCCGACGAACCGCGCCTTGTACTCCGGTGGCGGCGGTCGTATCTGTTGTTGCGCACGTAACATCTGTTGTTGTTGCTGTTGTAGCATTTTCGCTTGTTGTTCACGCGATATTCCCGCCGCTGCAACGCCTGCCAGGGTAATTTAAACTTACAAGTTTTTTCTCTTTAGATACAACATTATTTGCTTTATCTAGTCTCACTAGTGAAAAAATTAACACCTAATATTTTCATATAATTTGTTTATTACAATCAATTTCATAAACAACCGATAAATTATTTAAGTAGTTTTTCACAAAGAGCATTCAAACATACTTAAAAAATTAGGATAACAGAGTTGGGTTTAGAACGTGTGTTAATCAAATCTCATAATCAATATTATCCTTAACGTTATCTATATTAATTTGTTAAACCTCTACGTCACAGAAGCCGCTATGCGACGAAAAGAAAAAAAAAAAAAAACGCTCTTACACAAATTTCTTCCAACTTTATAATATAAAACTAGAATATATGGATAGAATAGTGGCCCGCGACTCCGATTCAACTGATGAATAAATATTCATTGATGTTACTCGGAAATACGTATCTTATGTACATTAAAAGTGGGATAGTCTATGTATTAAAAAAAAACGTTACTTGCATTATTTCTCGAGTTAAGTCTTGTATTGATATGAAAACGACATTCAAAGTAGTTTACCACTGAATAAAACTTGATATGTACCCAGATATAGATGATACTCGAGTTATCAACGGAAAGACATAAGGTATTGAAAAAGTCATTAATTTTTTTTAGAATCGACACTATAAAAATAATATGCGGCTAATTTATTTTAAGTATAAGGAGAATATTTCATTGTACTTAAAAAATGGATTTATAAGTTCATTTTTGTTAATTACGTAAATAATAAATATTTTTTTCGCCTTCTTAACATTAACTGTAAAATAGTTATATGCACATATTATATTCAATTGAAAAAAAATATTTAGACAAAGACTAGTCTTTATAGAGTAGATTTAAAAACAATTGAATATTTTCTTCTGTACCTTATGTCTCTCTATTTTGACAATCGTTTAAAAATTTATATTATAATAAAAGGAATTTTTAAACCAAAGGTCAACTAACATTGATTAACATTTACATGTGAACCATTGTCATCATTATCAGTATTACCATCGACCGGACTTTTATATTTAACATATCTTGGTATTTATTTATTTATTTAGTGTTTAATGCTTGTTAATACAAGCAGTTCGTATACGGAACCCGTGACCTAAGCCGGCGGTCGTAAGCTTATTAATCATTCTACAAAAAAAAAAAACAAGACAAACAAGTTTTTTTATTCCATACACCGAAATCAATGTAGGCAATATAAATGTTAACAAATCAGAACAAAAACCATGCATCACAGACAGGTAGTGTGACTCGTGCTGTTTTTTCTAATACATTCATTTGGGCATTTGACAGAACCATAGATAGGTCTTGTTTACGTATTGAGAAAAAAAAATCCAATATAAATTAATATAAGTAAGTAACGTAAGTTTAGCAATGTCTATTGTTAGTATAAAAAACAGAATTTTATAAGTGAAAAGATTCTTTCCGATTGCGTAAATCAATAGTTTACATAAAGGTTAGTTAGATTAGCGCTTCCGTAATTTCACCGGATGGAACACAGTGAATGTTCTATATTGCCATTGTATATTAATGTCGTTCATTCTATACTATTTTCTATTTTAGTTACTTTAATCTCACACCCCCCCCCTCCCCCCCAACCTTAAATCCTTGCCAGCAACAGTAAGCAAAGCTCCGTGATTACGTAATCATTGGAATAAAATTAAAAAGTAAATATTGCTTAAGTAATCATCATTAAGACCCCGTCCCACGTGTCATCAAAAATAAGCAAAACATAAACTCCTCCTCCCATTTAACATGTATTATAATAATAACAAACAGTTGACGAAATTAATAAGTACATAAATAAATGTCATTTAACACGGGCACGCAAAAGATTTATATTTTGAAAAAAATTTTTAGACCACCCATCAAAGACGTACACTATTGAATTTAGGTCTCCTCCAATAAGAGGGGATTGCCATAATTTCCACACTTGGCAGGGTTGACGATCGCAGTAGATGTTTGTGGTACTCAGATAATTCTACTGCCCATCCCCTGAATTATTTCTTAGTCGCCTTTTACTTCATCCACGGGTAGATATGGTGTGGTACTATTCTTACCCGGCACCACACGACTTTTTTAAAATATTAAATCTAAATCTTAATTTACATTGTGCATCAATCATGAATTAATAGATCTATATGTTTGTCCAATATCTTTACCGGTTATATTAATGAGGTTTTACATTCTTACTACATGTGAATTGTTATTCAAATTATTAGGACAGGCAATGTAAAAAAACGCATGTAAGAACCATCTTACATACTAAATACTAAGCCACATAACCATTCTTTTATATATTCTGTATGCTTCTTTATTATGTAACTGTTCACCATAGATCATTATACGTGCTAATTTTATTACAACTTTACGTACACATATTTGTTTAAAGTCGAGTTTTAGGAAGATTTTTACTGGTAAGATCAAATTAATAGGAACAAAATATTTTCGTTTTAAAAATTAAGTATATAAGATACTCCGTATTTTTAGTAATGAGGTTAGATCTAGTCTAATTAAATATAGCGTGATTCGTCATCACAACTGTATATATATCACTGCCTCGACGGCGCACTTGTATTACGGTACGACCGTCGTTCTGATGTCTCGGTTTCGATCCCCGGGTCGGGTCAAGCGTTATTTGGTTTTTAATCAGTATCATCCCGGAGTTTGGAATTTGTGCCTGATATGGCGACAGGCTCGCCCCGTCACATCTGGGACGGAACTAAGCTCGACGAAATGTGGGTGGTGTAGTTCGCTATTTCACCTCTGCCTAACCATTCGGGGATAACAGGCGTGAGCTTATGTTATGTTATATATATATATATATATATATATATATATATATATATATATATATATCACATAGTTTCTAAATAAATGGCGCTAAAACTACTCAGAATACTTTGGAATGAAATGTCGCCATAGACATAATTTTATACTATTCTATATTATCACATACGTATATAAAATATAATGTCCACGTCTGTTATTATTAATTATTAATTCAAATGTAAGATACTGGAAGAAAAGTTAAATATTGCAGATTATGAGAGAGCGATATATAGTAATGAATTGAAAATTGTTTGCGAGATGGTATGTACTAACTGATGAGATAAAAAAAAAAAATATATTTTAATCTTACCAAGTGGTGTTGGGACAACGCCAGGCACTGAAGACTGTTGAGTTGCATTTGTCGGGCGCGCTCGCATGGCTTGCGTGAAGTTTATGCTTTGTGATTGAGACACTGAGTAACTATCACATCCGCTGCCTGTAATGAAACGCCAATACATTTTTATGTATGGATTTATCATCCTTTTTTTTACACGGTATAAGCTCAGTGTTTTGAACACAATCTCACCTGAAGTGACTATGCGGTCCAGGAAGATAAACACACTAAGGCTAGGTACTGGTTCTCAAGTGATGCTGCCGGAACACACCTATTGGTATTTGGCGACAGGTTTTCAAACTTGAGGGTAGCTCAGGCGGGCATTATTAGAAAATGACCTAACACCATGCTATGGTTTCCTCATGATGTTTTCCTTTATCGAAAGCTCAGGCTGATTTTAGAGTTGGATAGGTGGGATCGAACCCGCGTCGATTGACGAGGAATCCGGCCGCACTACCAATTAAGAAATAGTATGAGTAATGATCATAATATAAATAATAGTATTAAATACATAATGACTTATGTTATATATTTCATCAATAAAATGTTACTGCTTATGTTTATAACTGATTGCAAGGGCGCTCGGGTCGGCGAGTACGAGACGGCTTGTACTATGAGGGGTTCGTGTGTGTCTCTGCGCGTTCGAAGAAGGCGCGACACTGAGTTTTGAAAACGGACTTGATAGTGGGCAGGTTCAAATCCCTGTTTTCCCCCCGTCAAAAAAAAAAAAAAAAAAGGTTCAAATCCCTGTGTGTATCCACATTTCTCTGACACCATTGGGCGCCGTAATTTTTTATGTTTTCGCGTTCCATATTTAAAATGAGTTAATTTTAACGGGTTTTTTTAAAAACGATTCTGAATCTTTTGCAAGGACTTCATCTGGGAACTCTTAATATGAGCGAACGCGGGGGCGCAGTACGTAATGATGGTTCTAATCACTATTTTGTACAGAGTGGCTTTATGCCGGAGGGCCATTTCGCTATCAGAGTTATAGAGGGGGTAGAGACGGCCTAGCACCATGACTGTCTGGCACTCGACTTTCTCAAGTGTTTTGCAATGCCACGAATGTCTTTGGACCAAGAACGTACTCGTGTACTCGTGTTTGCGCAGAACTCTCCAAAATTTCATCACAATCAGATGAATGGTTTAACGTATGAGGACAAAAATTTAAACATTCACTTTTATTTATATAACTGATTAATATAGGTCTCACTAGATTACATAAAACAGAAGGTACTTTTATGCATTGTTATTATGCGTTTCTAGATAAATAATCTGTAGATTCAATATAGAAAAGTAACGAAATTCCATAAAGTAATTAACCAGATTTGATTATGTTGAATAAATGGTTTCTATATAACAATAATTTAGTTTTTTTTAAGGCAAGATTGTTTCAGGTGTGTTTAAAGTATGTGCAAAAATTTATAGTACAATAGATCAAACTTCTTGATGCAGTACAACAAAACCTTGACTGACAACGTTGTAACTCGGTAACATCGATATAAGATTGAGCACAGATGGTTCTACAACACCGTAACATTAACAATGTCATTTGAACGAAATTGCCAGAAAGTGAAAGTATACTTTAGCTTAGTCGCATCGTTAGTTCAAGAATTGAGCTCACAGTTTTAGGATTCGATTTCGAAGCTATTATTTGGCTATTTTTGATTCCTAAAATACATCGTGTATATTCAACATGTTATCAAATTAAAGCCGTTTAACGCTGATTACTTACAAATATTTCTTGTGTTATTTAACAGTTGTTTGAAATAATCTAAATATGGTAAAGTAGATATATTGCTAAGTTATATAAACGCGTTGCTTAAATATAAGCAGTGTATGTAAATGTAACATAATATCTTATTAGCAATTGCAAGCCGTAATCTTCTGATTTGCAAAAGCATTGGCAATGTTGAAACGAACGTGTTGATTTTGCGAAATTCGGCCGAGGTATAAGATGCATTTGTAACAAGACACAATAAACTCGTCAACTTAACGTCATCGGAGGTGCGCGACTTGGCGCATTCTCGCAGATCGTCAACCTCGGACGCGAGATCGCAACACCACAGTACTACCCACCCACCTCTTAGTACACACTGACTTTCGAAGTGTGCGACAAACAAATTTTATTTAAACCGCGCATATCACTTAACTCGACAATAGAAATTTGATGTTACCATAATCTTATTAATTCAAATATTGAAATTATTCAATATCAAAATTTATAATAGAACTGGTAAACTATTTTTTATATTATGTGTTTAATTTAAATCAAATAGAGATGATACATATTTACATAATAAATGTGCTCGATATAATGCACACAATACATGAGTTGTAAAGGCGAATTGTCACGGCGTCAGATATAAATTATTATTTACATATGTATACTACATAACTGGTTGAAATTTAGTATTTCAGTACGTATTTTCAGTGTGAATTATTAGTATGTATATTCAATATTGTATATATTTGAAAGTGGTACTCTTATATAATTAAACAGCGGACATCGCTGCTGTGTATACAGTTTTATATTTATTAGTACCTATGACATATTTATGTTTTTATCAATGTTTGTCCTTGGATCGTGCTTAAGTGTACTCTGGATGGAATTTTATGTAATTTTGAATTAGTTAATTAATAGTACACTTATTATTTTTTTTACGCTCATCAAAATGGGCGGCGGCTACATTAGAAAGGCGGAAATAATATATTTGTTAACCTTGAATCAAGCCACAAACGAGTGAATGCATTTTAATTTATCGATTACCCATAAAAATGAAACAATAGGAAAACAATGGAAAGCTGGCGTAAATGCCAGTTTAGTGCTCAAGGGGTTAAACTAATTTCGAATATACTGTAGAATAAGGCACTTATGTTCAGTAATTACTAAAGTTTAATTTATGTCCAGTGAAGCGGCCCGATAAATATTTCTAATATGTCTTTTTGTTACTCCCTCCACTATAACTCTAAAATATTTAGTGTTATTTTTTAAATACTTTATTACGTATGTAAATACAAGTTCACGGTTCCAAGTTTGTATTATTTTTTCTAAGTTTCAGTGTTCCAGCAACAAGGGGAAATTTGTTATAAATTTCGACAGAGTTTTTGTGATATTTCAGAATTCACACTCATCTCTTCGTTTAGTAAACAATAAATATATCATGCAAATGACCACCATAATGACATATGTTAAATATCAAATATTAAAGTTTAATGAATTACAAAGAAAGACTACTCTAAAATGACAAACCAAAAATGTACACAATATTGAATGATTTATAAAAAAAAATGTAAGCCATGATAACCATTTCTCATAACGTTTTCCATATACTATCTAATGTAACATACTATATATTACAATAAAATATATAAATATGATTGATTAAAAAAAAAGTATATTATAAGCAAAACATAACTCAACTCGCCCCCCCCCCCCATCCCCCCACCCCCGTTGAATGATGTATTCTATAATAAAAGTGTAAAGATCAAATATTTTTTGGTAAATTTAAATCCTAGTAACCATATTGTTTTTATCTATAATATTCGTTCAGTTTTTCCGTTATTTTTTGTTGTAATAAACACGTTTATTAATTTTATATTCTTTATATTAAACGCGAAAAGAATTGGTTTGTTCTAAATTACGCCTTTATGCTATATGCCACCTCTAAGGCCTACGTTTAATTCCCTTAATTTTCAAGATTTATGATTAAATCACCACCGATAAATTTAAAACATTTTTTTATAATATAATAATACAAATATAAAACAATACTCTCCATTTCCCGTATTATTGCGCTTATAAATTTATTAAAATTCAATACTTTTTTTATTCACTATTTGAACACATTGTCGTCATCCGTCATCTCCCTGCCCTTATCGCATTTTTATTTGGGGGCGGCGCAACATGTCTTCCTCTTCCATTAATCTCTATTTCAAATCATACCTACATTCACTCTTTTTCTAAGCATGTTATCTTTCACAAAGTACATCCATACACCTACTGACTAAAATAATATAACGTTAAAATCAAAGTTTTGAGTGTTCGAATATTCTGGAAATTTTGTTCCCAGTGAGAGAGTGACAAACATTCAATTTGTCAAAGTATAGTGTTATTGTTATTAGGTAATGAAAATTGTATTGTATAAATCTCTTACTTTGATGATGTTGTGGCGATGGGGTTCCTTGGTGCTGAAAGTTGGCGTACATGCCCTGTTGAGCTGCCACTGATACGTGTCCACCGCCCCCCGCGCCACCTCCCGCGCCGCTCACCTGTAAATGCTGAGCCGCTGACACCTGTCAACCAACAACTCCAGTCAATATAAACAGCTAGTTTCATAATATGACAATTGAGATTCTTTGCAACCTATAAACATATATAAAAATGTAATGTTGATTTGTTCGAAATCACAAAATCTCCTAAAGTTTGGTACCGATCATTCTGAAAGTTTTACACTATAACGATATATGTAATATAACATTTTTATGTTAGAAATATCGCAATCTAGTGAATTACTTTACCGATATTTTTCTCTATACAAAATTGTAAACTTAACGCGAAAGGATTCGCGGGCAGAATTCTATACATACATATTTTACAACTATTCCAATAATCTGAAAATATTTCAATATTTTGACGTGAATGGACGATAGAGATGAAAAGATGGATGGACTGTGTGAGAGAAGATATAAAAGCAAAAATGGATGAATGAAGAAGACATGAAGACTGATAGAGAAGTATGGAAGACCAAGACATACTGCGTCGATCCTAAAAATTAAAAATTTGGAGCAGGACGATGATGAACAATGAAAGATCATCATTATTTCACTCCTTTAAAATGTAATTCATTAAGTATTAATAAGTGATTATCGATAATTAATCATTAAGGGAAGTTTTTTAAAATGAACAATGAATTCTTTTGTAACATACTTTAAGATTCCTAAGCTATTCTAAATACAGGATATTGTTCAAAGCGTTTAGCCAGGTAAATGTAATAATAAGTATGTGTGTGTGTGTGACTCATATTCTTTTCGTTTTAATGGAGTTTAAAGTGTTCTTTTAAGGTCTAATTTGAATAACGGATATTAGACATTGATTTTACGCAACAAAAATCGTACAGTCTAATATATTTATATCATAGAGTGAATGTTATATTGTATATAACTAGAGAGGAAACTAAATTTAACTCTGAATTTATGCACGTTATATAATTTTCGGACTGGCTTAATGTTTTATTAAAAACGGTTGCCATTTTACACGAGTAGATAATTATATAAAACAAGAAACCTTATCAATGTTACATAAACAGTAAGTACATACATAATATACGTATCATTGATATCGCCATATTATATAGTTGTTTATGTATATGTAGATATTCTACGCACAAATGTATGTTAACTGGTTTATCGAAATCTTTTTAAAGCTAATATTATCTATATTAATAAATAATATGGAACTGTCTGTTTGTAATATAAAAAAAATACTAAATACTTACACCAATAACACAATTTTAAAATGATTGTCTGTTTGTTCCACCTAATCTAAGGAACGGTATGACCGATTTCGACTTGACTTTTTCTGGCAAATAAGTGAAGTTACTCCGTGTAACTGGGCTACATTCATTTTTCGAAAATAATTAGAGTTAACCGTAAAAAAAATCATGAAATTGTGAATAAAATCCGATTCAATGCAGTTTTACTGGCAGGCATTTGAATTTTGAGAAATATCTTTGCACTGTGAAGAAACTAAGAGTACCTCAATTTTTATAGAAAAATAATTAAGATTACATGTAAAAAAATTAAAATTCATGAAATTTGTTATTAGTTTCCAATAATTATTTAAAAAGTATATAATGCAGTAAATAATAAAATATGAAATGCATTTTTTTATATCTGCCTAACGCTCTTGACCGGAAGATCCTTAAGAGGACATGTGGTCAGAAAAGAAGGTATTTTTGAAAACTATTGCTATCGCGTTGTCCCCCAAAGAAAGCGAAAGGGACGACTGCAGCGCGGGCTGATTTAATTATGCAAAATAGAGGAAAACAACACTTCGTAGTATCCTGTTTCCTCCTCCAGAACTGAACCAATTTTTAATTTTCTTTCAGATTTCGATTAATAAATACTTTGGCTGTGCCTGTACGGTATGCTCTTTTTAACTTTATCCATTAAATTTGTTGGACGAACGTCTAAAAGTGACGGTAAAAATCGAGCATTTTTTATTTAGTTAATACAATAACTAATTTATGGAAAATATAAAAACGGGCATAGCGGTGGTAGATATATATTATTTAGTATAAAAATATTTACCATAATGCTATTATCCAGGGAGGAAACAGGGGACTACATTTGTATGGAATAACGGCCGCTAGGATATCCTCTTAACAGCTTCACTGAACTTTGAGGCAAGCGCTTAAGGCGCTGAGCCTAAGAATGGTAACCAGCACAAGGACACCAAAATGGGACGAACCTCGGTTTGAGCTGCTACACCTGATTAAAATCTGCGGTATTTGCCCTAGCTAACAGGCCGGATAGTAAACCTGTAAAGTAATAAAGGTCCCTTACAGAACCTATGTACCTTGCGTATAGTCTGCAAGTATCTGTGTGCTGTATGATACGTGTGATTACTAGTGCATGCAGTGTCACCGTATCGCGCTGGCAGCGGCTACAAGAGCTTCTCCAACTGGGGGCCGAAGCACGTCTTGTACACCTTTTTTATTTACATAGGGAAATGCATTTAGGCACCTTCCTTCCATTCGGGGGCAGGAAGGGTGTGTGAAACTTACACTATGGAAGGGAAATATCTTGTACACCTGCCGGAAGGGGACCCGGAGTGTGTGCGGGAGCAAAGATAGCCGCCCGTCCCCGGCGGCAGGAACGGTGGTTACGCGGCCGTGGGCGCAAGTACGCTCGAAGTCTTGGTTGGGGGGGAATTAATTCTGTTTGCGAGCGGTTTCTTGTCTTCTGGATCGGTTAATATATTACGTGGACGTCGTTTCTTTCGCGGGGCGTTCAGGTCTGGGCTATAGGTCACGGCGGCTACCACCAGAGGGTTTAGATGTGTTTCCGCTCGATCGAAATAACTCCTAGTTAGTGACTTGAGATCGGATTCGATCGAGGGTAGGTCCAGATCTCTGTAGGGATCCACGTTCCTCTGAAACCATTGGGTGAGGTGTTCAGCGATTTCGCCATATCGCCCATATGGGCGAAAACTGGGCACAGTACGTCATTACGGATCTGATACAAGTTTTATATAGTGTGATTTTGTGGCGAAGGGTCATTCTACATTGTGAATTTAAAAGAGGGTATAAATGGCCTAATACCATGGCGGCCTGGTTTCTAACATTCGTGATGTGATGTTTGAAAGACATTGGGTTATCTAGAGTAACTCCTAAGTACTTGAGTCGCTAATCCTAGGGAATATCATTGCCTAGGTACTTCAGGAGCCGAAGTTTATTTTTGGAGTTATTCAGATCGAATAGTATGGCGTTGCTCTTTCCCGGATTAATCTCTATTCACCATTTATTTATTTAATCATGAGCGGAGACGCGGTCACACAGCTAGTTTAAAATAAAACAGGTGTATCTATTCGAATTTAATAGCTAAACAAATATTATAAAACAAATCAATTGAGGTCCCAAAAACTGTATTTAAGCATCGAATAAACTATTTTATAATTCCATCAGTAAACCGAATTATCAAAAAACTTGTTTATAAGCTGTTTACGTAATGTGGTATTTTTATATATATTGTTTAAGAAATAAAGGCCATTTTCTTACCATTATTTTTTTTTTCAGTTGTTAATTTATTAAAACTAGTAGTCGTAATCATTACTGACAATTAAAACAAGAAATCTTTGCAGTTTGTTTTAGTAAAGTAAACACTAAAGTTAATCAATAATTACTAAACGAAAAACAAATAAAGGAAACCGGTACCGATAAATAGAGGAGAAAAATGTCTTCAATTGTTTTATCTTTGCGTATTGATATGACTAAAGAGACTAAAAACTTTTATGCAAAGCAATCTCGACAATCGTGCGCTGTTACCATCAAGTGATTATAAATGACGACATAAGACAATGACAGATGCTATTCGGTCTTTGAGATGAACACATCAGCACTCTCGTCTCGATGCGGTGCAAGGCAAACCTGTTATGAACGTAAGTGACACGCACGCTCTATATAATAATATATTCCCTGAGTAAGACAAGCGTTGAACTGTGAAGTGTGGTCATTCTCATGTTAATAAAAAGATTCGAAACTCAACGAGATAGTTGTTTATTTCTTATCAGACTGTTAGAATTCCGACTTATACATCCTTAGACAAACTATAGAATATTATCAATTAACCAACGAACACAAACTGTATCTTCAATAGTTTCTCAAATATTTTTTCAAAAAATCTTCTAAATTCCGATTTTTATCTGTGTGAGACATTAATGCAACTACTTGATGATTTTTTTAACAAGTTTAGTTTTACAAGTAACAAGTTTTTAACAAGTAAAAGTACTTTTGTTTAAATTTTTATTGGATTACGTAAAATTATATAGTTTTAGAATATACGTCTAGTAATACGAATGTAAAAAACCACATTTTATTAATATTTTTCCGATTAGCTCAAATACTGGACTCATTTTAAATTTGGACCATGCACTTATAATATATATATACGTATATAAGAATCAACTGCGAGAGCAACTAGCAAAACAACGAATAGACACTTGGTCTACTGCCAAGTGCAATTGCATCCACTATTGCCAAGCACTAATAGGTGTGATCCGGCAGCAACACTTGAGAGTTAGTCTACCTGGCTTAGTGTGCTTTCGACGCTTGACAACACCGTCACTTCACAAAGAGTGAACAAGCAACTACTAAAAATATTTATCACCTGTAGATATGTAACTATAAATTCTTACACTAGACGGTCAAGGGCACAATTCTGCATCAAAAAAACCACGTTGAGGTAAATTTGAACAATACAATTACGCAAAATTTTCGATGAAGTATAAAATATGGTGACAAAATAGGATACTTGTGATTAATAGGGATTTTTTGATGCCTGGCTAATTACATACCTACTCTCAAGAGGAAAATCTGTCACTGTGTATACACACGTGTATATTTTAACTGCTGCATCGGAAAATAAAGAAAACTATAAGTTATTAATGTAAATAAATGTCTTTCTATTTGTTTATATCAAGTGACAATCTAGTCAAACATTAAACATATAAACTATAGGATTCTGAGCTAGCATTGTTTTAATATTGACACAGGTACATCCATCCACCCGAAAGACGTCCACTGCTGGACATAGGTCTCTCCCAAAGACCTCCACAACGACCTTTCCTGCACCACTCGCATCCAGCGGATCTAAGACCAGAAATAGTGGGGCCGCCGCGGACTAGTGGCCGGTCTGTTAGTGTGTCGTTTATAAGGAAGGTGATTGCCATAATCGCTACGCTTGGCAATCGCAGTAAGGTATTTGTAATACAGAAACGATGCTGCTCCCCATTCCCTGGTTTAACCCTTAATCGGTTTTTACGAGACCCATGGGAAGACATGGAGTGGTATTATAATTAGCCAGCACCACATGGGTACATACAATATGATATTTATAAAATTAAAGATATGTCAATAACATTCATTTTATTTACTCTTTTAATACGACATTATAGTAATACTCTATCTATATAGAAAAATGTTATAAAGTTCATAATAAACTCAGTAACTACTGAGACAAATCCGCCGGTTTTAAAGAATACAAAATATTCATCGTAGTTGATGAAACCGTGTCCTACATAACACTGAACCCGCTAACTCGTATACCTAGTATTGTTAAACCAGACGCGGACAATCTAACGGCACTTTTGTTACCCAACTTTATATCGTTTTTTTTTTTAATATCTTAAGGATTGTCAACAGGTTCAGGTAGAAGGGTATTAAAATATAGAAATGTATTCTTTAAATAAGTGATTTTTTTATCGATTATGCTTTACTTTGAGTTTTATTCATGATTTATGTACTATTGAATATCAATTGTACGATAATACCTTTTATTTCGAGTAATATGTGTCATCTTCCTTAATAATAAAGATGTAAACAATATTGACGTTGTAATTTACAATATTAAAAACGTAAAAACCGAACCCATTTTACCGTTTTGATAATGAATACTATGTGCATTTACAAAATATACATATGTTCTAATTACTCATACGTTCATTAAAATAAGTTAAGTTACAGCTTATAGCACTTGTATTTAAATGTAATTGGTACGGCAAGGGGTGTTCTAGGGAGGCATCGACCGCGCCGCACGCCACCCATATTCGAACACGAACCCACCCACAATGCTATAAATCTTTATCTTTCTTATATACCAATAAAGTGATGAATTTATCTTTACCTATATAAATTAATTAGCTCGCCCGCGGCTACACCCGCGTTTCATATGCTCTTTAGGTGTGAGTGAAAAAGTAACCTAATAAAACAAATGTATGAAGTAAAATAAGAGCCTTTTGTTTTTATTAGCGGAAAAATGTACATAAGAATAAATCGAAACCCCCCTTTTTTGTAATAAGATAAAGTAAAAATATTTCTCAAAAATTCAACCACTTGTCTGTAAAAAAACTGTGCATACAATCATTATTTTACATATGGACAAGAACAATTTCAAAAAATAAGAATTCAATGGTAAAACTGAATGTAGTTTTTATTCTCAGATGTTAAATTAATATAAATTGGAATTACAATTTATTCTTAGTGCTAAAGCTATAAAATAGATTTTTGTAATGAAAATATTTGAGGATAGATTATCAACTAATTTATAGACAGCAAAATATCTCGGCCTAGGGGAGGGGCGGGGGCTTTTTATCAAACTATTAAAGAGCGCGAGATTAATTTATTTGGAAAAAAAGTCCTTTGCGTGCTGCAGGGTGCAGCATTGCATTGATTTCTTTTTTCACTTTGTATCGTAAAGTTAAGTTGGTGTTCTTCTTAGTTAATGTTAACGTAAGTATGGAAAAATTCTTTCAATATTACCTCGATAGACCTTGTATATATAAACATGAATGTTGGTAAATATGTGATCGCTAAACTTTAACACCAGTGGACTGATCACAATGAATATTGGCATGTGTATTGATTTGAAATTAATTGGAAACTATTTGATGCGCCTTGGCTGTTAAACCAATATTTGGTGTTTCTCTTCTGCAGGGCGTCCCGTGACGGCAAACTTTTTTTTCCTACGGAGAACATTTTTGCGTTGGCTATTTTTATTGCAACTCCCATCTCAGGATACGTTTTATAGGTTCTACATAGCTCCAACAAGTCACATAACCCATTCATTTACGTCAAACGATTAAAAGTATCGATTAGTATGTTTCTAATCTTGAAACAATATTCAGCAAAATTGCTGGTTTTCGTCGTACCAGAATTTAACAAGGAGTTTTTGTGTTAACTCAAAACAAATGTTATCTGTGTTATATCAGACTAACATCCAGCGGCAAAACCTTAAACTTATGTACATATGAACAATGCTGTATGTAGTGTGTACGAAATCTCTTTCAGGAAAATTCCCGTCGCATCTCAAATTCTGTATGGTAAGGCGCTGCCTACGTTCAATTTCTGTCCTACTTCGGAATCCAAAGCGATAAAGGCACAATTGGTAGTGTGGTCCGATTCTGGCTCGATGGACGTAGGTTACCTACCGTGCGTAGGACCTACCTATCCATTTATATAATGAGCCTGATCATTAGGAAGACATTGTAAGAAAACCAGTATGTAAGAAAACCAGTATGTAAGAAAACAGCATGGTGGTAGAGCATTTTCTGGCAATGCCCGTCTAGCTAGCTACCACCCTCAAGTTTGAAAATCTGTCGCCAAGCACCTATTATAGGTGTGTCCCGGTAGCATCACTTGAGAACCAGTACCTTTAAGTAGTCTAAGTGTGTTTAGCATCCTGAACCATATCGTCCATTAACATTAGGTGAGATTGTGATGAAAACGCTGACCCTATAAAGTATTTTAAAGAATCAAAATTGAAATTTTGCACAATTAATTATGTTTCGTCAAACCTGTACTTCGAGAAGTTTTTAAAATACAATAATCTAAATATCTACCCTACTATAGTAAGATTATGCCATAAAATAAAACATTATGTATCTCAAAAGTGTAACTGTAAAATGATATCAAAGGCTACTTCAAAAATGATATTGCAAAGATAACCGGAGGACGGTTCTCGAATGATACCGAACACCCACGAGACTACAACCCTGCTTGCGAAGAAAATCACCTTTAACCTTCTTACAGACATCAATATCATATTATTTTTAATATAATATATCGTATCTTATTTTAAAATCGAAGTAGGTACTTACAAATATCAAAAATTATAAATCATATTTGAGAAAAGAATGTTACGTAAAAACTTAAACAAAAAATTTCAAAACATCTAAACCGTAAATTACATGTTGTTAAAAAATAAAACTTTCTTTCTATGCTAGAGAAACCTCAAAACGCTTACTTTGGAATACTTTTCAAAGCCAAAGTCCAAGAAATTAAATGAGTAATACAAAGGTCTATGAGCAATAAGCATTAGTAATAAGTAATGTTTTAAACGGAATTATAAACGGAATAGGGACGCATACTTGCTATTTATATAGGAGTTACAAATATACATTACAAATTTATTTAAAAAAAAAAATACATTCGTCGAACACGTGGTGTGCTTGTGTTCAGTACAGGAAGCTATTGGTTGTTATTTTTTTTTTATTTATTTCATTCATATTCTTATCTAGTCTAGTGGAATCAGACGTTTTGTTTTCACTTTTACATCCAACAGGGAAAGCGAAACGTGAATGTAACACAAGAAGATAGAAAAGACAAAGACCTCTTTGTTAATCCATCAGTCGACAGATTATATCATGTTTGCGTACTAATTAAAATAAATTAAAACAAACATCTTTACTCTGGTTATTTATCAAATAGTAACAGCATTTTGTTATAAGTGTATATGGTAAAAGATTACATTAAAATATTAAATAACAAATATAACACTTATATACCGTTAGTATCTAAATAACAAATGATTATTTAATAAAAAAATAACCAAGTGTAAATATCACTTGATTTAGTTATATATTAATTACTCATCCATTGCTACATTATAAGCTATAATGTAAAAGTTTCTATAAAAAACTAAATAAAATTATGAAATGATGTCGTTTTTCTCTTATCTCTATTAAATTAAAACTCTCAGTAACGTATTAAATTACTCAGACCTATAATGTATCACAACGGGTCCTCCTCCGGCAGTTGCACAAGATATGCTCCGATCCCCACCTGGGGAAGCTCTTGTAGCCGCCGACACATTAACATCGCATGCACTATTATCACACGCATCATACTGCACACACGTACTAACACTATACGTTAGGAAGATAGATTCTGTAAGGAACCTTTTTTTCTTTATAGGCTTACTAATCGTTAGGTTAGCTAGAACAAATTCAGCGAAACTTTTAACATGAGTAGCAGCTCAAACCGAGGTTCGTACCATTTTGGTGCCCTTGAGCTTGCTACGATTTTTAGGATGAGTGTCTTAAGCGCTCGCCTCAAAGTCCGGTGAAGCTATCAGGGACCTTCTGGACAACAGCGTTTAGTCAGTAAAAAAAAACCTTTATGTTTCACTATAGTTTCATTATTAAAAAATAGATATAACCACATACTGAACATATTTTAAATACTTTACTCCTTTATCTCCTAAAATCACAATCTTGTGAGATAACTTTTAGAAACGCTAAAATGTAGAAATTCTAAATTACATTACCTACCTTGATTTGTAAACGAGAACACACAGAATGATTAACTAAAAGGCGTTAAATTATGAGAATATAATCCAATACGTACGGGATATAGAATTGGACGGGGCGAGAATATGTCAAGATTATTTTGTAGAAAACGGTATAATATAATGTGAGGACATGGTAACAGCGGATGCTAAATATGAAAAAAGAAAGTTATTTAAGAATATTTAGGTCTAATGGGATTGTAGATTTCGCAATCAATTTTTATAGATCAAACACGTCATTGTGAAAGAATAAAAATGTTCTTGTCAATATTTAACCATAGTGACCTAAATCAAATTTTCGTCTTATTGAGATTATAAGAAAAAAGCGTTTGGACTTATTGATAGAAAATTATATACTTTACTGCCGACAGACGATCCACTGCTGGATATTAGTAAATAGGAGACTTATATAATAAAACCATCTAGCTCCCAGGGCATAAGAGTTTCCATAATGGGTTTACCATCATTAAAAAGTCTACTACAACCAACAAATGAATAGTCAAAGGTGAACACTTGACCTGATAAAAATGTTATCATAGACATGAAAAAAGATCATTATAACACTGACACAATCTGATCACTGACTTTTAAAACAATATCCAGCATACTGTTTAATTCATGTGTATAATTTATAGGACGTAGTAACGCAGGTGCGTCATTGAGTCCTCTGGTTAAGAGGAATATTTTAAAACATAACATATGGTCTTCGATACATCTGCTTATTCACTACATAGTTACGTGTTAATAACAACATTGAGAGTTGGGACTAACTTGAATCATCATAATTATTACTGTATTTTCATGTACGTAAAGTCCCAATATTCATCAAAACCTTAACTATATAGTATTGAAGTTAATTTATTTTTATCTTTTAATAGTTTCAGACTTCATAATGCTATAAAAATGTCTTTTTAACAATCTACCTACATGTTTAAGTAAGTAGACAATAAGAAAATTAGCTGACAAGCCACAACTTTTAAAAAAACTTTCAAAAGTCAGTGTCAATAGTGCAAATTGTAATATTAGTTAACTGTTTTTCCACAGAATATGTGATGTGACATATGTATCTATTGCAACGATATTGATGCAGAAATTCTTATACAAGCCAAAATTAATCTACACTTCAATTCGACCCTAGGTATTTTAAATGTAATTTTTTACCATTTTTAACATTAACTACTTAAAATTCCTAGCAACGAAAAATCGACGGAAATTATTTTTATTTTGTGCATATGTAATGATAAATACATAATAATAAATAATGTTAGTGTGAATCTCTGTTGCTGGAGTCGGGCAATACCATATAGGTACATATGGCGACATGACTACAGAAGACGTCACTGTCGCCTCGCAACTAAACATGGAAAGTCGGGTGGCAGCGCGCGCACGTCCTCCCCGGTCGATACTACGCCAGACTCCATATTTTTTTTTTTATATTCTCTCACATCACCCATTGCTTAGCAAAAAAAAAACATAAGTAATAATTACAAAACGCAATAGAGTTCATGTACGTGATTTTCACACAAATTGATCTATAAAATATGTAAATTATTAAACGGCATTATTCTAAATATTAAAATATCTTGTTGTCTAAATGTTAAAATATCTTGAATAATCTGTACTAATAAATAAAATTGAAGTGTCTGTTTGTAATGTTAAAATTATAGTTTTTTACTAAATAAATATGAATGTATATACGATGCATATACCAAAAATACAATTTTAAAAATTTTTGACTGACTGTTTGTTCCGGGTAATCTCCAGAACGGCTGGACGGATTTTGGCGGGGCGTTTTTTTGGTAGATATCTGAAGTTACTCCGGGTAACTTAGGGTAGTTTTAATTTTGGAAAATAATAGGGTCCACGTATAAAAAGTAAATCTCATAAAAATTTGAATCAAATCCGATTCAATGCACAGTTTTACGGGCAAGTGCTTAAATTTGAGAAATATTTTTTCTTTATCTTAGTACTAAAAAAAAAAAACAAAAATTACACCTTGAGCACTAACCTGGCGTTTACGCCAGGTTTCCCTTGTTTTCCTATTGTCTCATTTTTATGGGTACTCGACACATTAAATGCAGTGAAAAATGTATGAAACGCTTGCGAAGCCGCGGGGACACAGCTAGTACACACTACATATATACATACACATGTATATACGATTAAAAGAAAAATTATATCATAGATTTACATATATACTTAAATAATTTTATATGAGAATTTAACACTAAAAAACAACACCTAAAAGTGTTGAATTGTCTAGACATAAAAAGGCTATTGCTTCAAAAAAAACGTTAAAAAGATTTTATTTAGATCAAAATTTTTAGACATATCTACATTTCTAAGGCAGATACATATATATTTATGCAAGGGGATTGACGTTCTCCGAGGTAATCAAATGCTTAGTTAGACTAATACGACCGTGACGTGTAGCTTCTTGAATTTCGTCACAAACGATATATATCATACATTACAGTACCTTTACTTATTCATCTAGTAACACTATCGGCTGACATTGAATGAAATATTATGAATCCTTCACGCTCAAGACATGTTATTAAACCGCCATCAAGTGACAAGATACAGAACTAACTACAAACAATCGAGGATTTGAAAATGTCAGTCTGTCTTAGGTTGGTGGTTAGATTAATACTGCACCTTTCCTCCAGATAAAAAGTATACCCAGTCGTAAGGCGTTGACTTACAGGTTAGCATTATTATTCAATTTTACAAATTTATCTGTTTCGGTTCCAAAAAAAACCGGTTTCTTAACTATCCACGGACCTAAATCAAGTGGATGACTTCTTGAGTTTAGTTTTGAGATACGGTACGTGCTTAATATGTCTTTACTATAATTGCAACGGAATAACATAAGTATGACAGTAATAACGTACCTGTAAGTTGTGATGCGGTTGTGATAGGTGTAACTGCTGCTGTTGGGTCATGTGGAGGTGTTCGATGGGAGGCGGCGCAGGTCGCGGCCTGTAACCATATCCACGGTATCGCGGCCAGTCACCGCCCGCCGCCTGTTGGTGCTGCTCCGCCATATGTTTCAACGTTTGCGCAGCCGGTGACATCTCACTACTTCCGTAAGGTCTCGGAGTAGATTCACCCTCCGGAGATTCAAATCCGATTCCTACACCGTTATATTTCCCACCATCCAAATCGAAATCCTTCATAAACTCAGGGTATCCTGATATCTCAGTGATAAGGTCCTCGAATGTGTCATCGCCGTCGTCCTCTCCTATGAGATCCGCCAGCCCTGGGAACGCTGAAGCGGCGTCACGCTCTAAAGCAGCTGCACATTCGTCAAGCCCGACAAATTCATCGTCTGCGATTTCGGATTTACATTCGGCCTTGCATTCTCGTTCGCAGTCTAACGGAGTGGATACTCTCGGCGGTGGCTGCTGAGGTGGTGGGGAACTAGATGTTTTCACAGCGTTAGCGAGCGCTTTTACAGTTACGTTGGTTGATATTTGTTGCGGTTGAGAATCAGCTGCGGAAGTAGTGAACTCCAACTGTTGGACTATCTCAACGGAGAACTTAGTGAGTGCTTCACCCGGTACACCTGTACCTCCAACGCCGCATTGCAGTTTCGCTGGAGGTTCGTAATCACCGCAGCCGAACTTTTGTTGCTAGAACAAAAAAATATATGTATATCATCACAAATGCGTAGGTATAACACATTTTAAAACTATATATTTTGCATTACCCAACTATTCTTGTCAATGTTGCTATTGTGCCCGTCAACAGAAACATTGTATTACAATAATTTAAAATATTTTCTTTATTTGACGACCTATCTTACAAAGACAGTATATATAAATATAACAGTAATAACTTTAATATGTAGCCCTAATACGCGTATTCATTATTCTTTAAAAAGTATACTGTAATATAACTAACTCTAAAATCAATTGAATCCACTTTCATTTAATTATCTCATATTCACTCAGTCTTCAGAAGTAATTATCTCATTCCATAATTGAAAACGGCACATAGCACATGTTTGACTTTATAATTCTTTGTAAACCCTTAAATACATTATTAGTAAAATATACATCTATCAGTTACATTTTCTCAATGAATTAAATTATTATACAAAGATAAGACGGCAAGTACAAATTATTCTACATTATCGTTGTATAGAAGCCAACAGTTTGGCCATAAGATTAATAATATTCATTGTGAGAAGTCAAATACATAGATAGACATACAAGCGAAGGAAGTAAGACTAGCGCGTGTTATTTGTAAACACACCACAAGATAAACTGTAATCACATAAAAGCATTCGTTCAAAACAAACGATGCAAGACGCATTTATAGTTTCTACCATCCTACCTTGTGAGGTACCTTGCACACGATGTCATGGAAAGTAGACGAGTAAACAACGTTATTACGAAGTAGATAATATGAACGTTGCTAGTAACTAAACAATTTAATCACGTATGTCCATGTCACGTGTCCGCTTACAATGAAAGAATACAACTATATTATTTATTTCCCAACGTTTATTTTTAATATTACTACCTATAAGTAATTACTTGTACTTGCTAGTTTTACAATATTACTGGCCTAGTGGAAAACTTGAAACCAATAATTTAGCACTATAGATACTATTCAATTATTCCCAGTTATCTAATTGTGTCATCTCTCTTATCCTTCTCTACTATTTTTCTTTTCATATCACTGTGTTTAAGATATAGTTTTTAAGATGTTATGCAATCATATAAAGGTACACTATACATACAAGATTTTCTGCTTCATTCGGTGCGATTTCGTGGTATATTTATTATATGAGATATTATATATACTTATAACGCTATCCTTCCCTATGACCTTACAACTATCCTATCTCTTAAGAATAAAATCAACATAACATAACATAAGCTCACGCCTGTTATCCCCGACAGGTTAGGCAAAGGTGAAATAGCGAACTACACCACCCACATTTCGCCGAGCTTAGTTCCGTCCCAGATGTGACAGCGGGCGAGTCTGTCGCCATATCGGACACAAATTCCAGACTCCGAGACGATACTAAGTAGAAAACCCCAATATCACTTGACCCGACCCAGGAATCGAACCAGAGGCCTCCGAACGACAGTCGTACCGTAATACAACTGCGCCACCGAGGCAGACCTAAGAATAAAATCTCTAAAGCCTATTATCATGAAGAAGTAACTTATAAAACCTAAGTAGATAACAGCACACTTAAAAATGACAGCATTAGTCTTTATCGAATAGAGGACTTGATTGCAAAATAAAGAAACTTTACACTGGCAATTTCTTGTGCGAGACCAACAAAAGAAAATTTCTTGGAGTTTTAAGCGGGATCTCTCATGTATGAGTTCTGGTCTTTATTTCATTAACTTACGTTTTTGATCACATATTATGTTTTTTTAATAATATTAACCTTTATTTTGGGGTTTTCTGTAATATTGGTTGGTTATTATGGCCAAGTGTAGTTTATTTTAAATAATAACGCTTATTATGAAGTGGTACAAACTCTACCTGGAAAGTTTTAGCCGGGAAGCCGACGTTTTGCTTGAGCGTTGAAGCATTGAACTAACACAAGATTCGAAACATATCTAATTTACATGACCCTGGCTGAGTTGTGTATGTAATTCACAGATTGCCATTAACTAAAAAGAAGATGAATTTTACAAAAATGATTAACTGACGCCAATCTAAAAGTGAATATAAAACTAAATGGCTCCTTAGATAGGTAACACATATTACTTTATTTATTTATTGCATTTATAAGATATTAAAAATCCCGCATTTCTCACGCTATCTACATTATCTATCTAATTTTTGGTAAAACAAAACACTTTATATAGAAACTATCACAAACGTTAATTAAAACGTAGATTTTGCAACTTTAACATTATATATGAATTTGATAATGTTTAACAAACCTTTAAAAACCTGATTGTGATTTATTTATTTATGTACGTGAATATAATTTAATTTTGTTTAATTACTGGTTTGATAAATTATCTTCGTTAATAAAAAAAATTGAGAATTTCATTGTTTCTTTATTACATGTTGTGTTCATTCGCGTGTATTTTTTATAATAAAAGATATATAAAAATGGTCATAAACAATGAATTTAAAAAACTATATAAAAATTCATAAACATAAATAAAACTTAAATCAAGAAATATGAGATCCTTACTACAGTCACTAGTCTTACTAGGAAGCTATAACTGTAACATTATCATGAGAATGATAAGAGTATTATTTTATTAAAATAAGCCGTTTTGATTGGATTATACCAAAAGAATCGGTAAACTACATTTTGTTTCTGTAAAATCTGTAAACTAACTGCAACTATAAAAATAACAACACACCTAAACCGGGATAGTGTCGAGATTAAAAAAAAAATGCATAATAAGAATGAAAATTAAATTTTGTAACCATTGTTCTCAAAATGTATCATCATTGAATTAAGTCAATCTCGACGCAAATAAGCTATATATTATAAATTTTATACAAAAAAAATTAACTATTAGAGCCCGTGTGGTGCCGACCAAGAATAGTACCACCCCATATCTTCCCGCGGGTGTCGTAAAAGGCGACTAAGAGATAAAAACCCAGAGAATGGGCAGCACCATCCTCTGAGTATCACAAACACCTACTGTGATCGCCAACCCGCTTACCAAGCGTGGCGATTATGGCAATGCCCCCCTCCTTGAAGGAGACCTATGTCCAACACTGGACGTCTTATGGTTGAATGGATGGATGGACACGGTATTGGCTTAGTGCTTTGACCATAATCTCACCTGATGTTAAATGACGATCTGGTCCAGAATGGTAAACACACTAAGCCTAGAGGTACTGGTTCTCAAGTCATGCTGCCGAGGGAACACACTTATTGGTATTTGGCGACAGGTTTTCAAACTTGAGAATGGTAGCTTACCAGGCGGGTATCATTAGAAAATGCCATACCACCATGCTACGGTTTCCTCGTGATGTTTTCCTTCACTGAAAGCTCAGTCCGATTTTAGAGTTGGATAGATGGGGATGGAACCCGCGTCGATTGACACGGAATGCGGCCGCACTACCCGCTGCGTCATCATCGCACGACTAAACTAAATAGATACCTATACCAAAAATACAATCATTCAAATTTTTGTTGGTTTGTTTGTTCCAGGTAATCCTGGAAACGGCTGGACCGATTTTGAAAGGGACCTTTTTGGTACATAGCTGAAGTTACTCCGCGTAACTTTTTATTTCGAAAATAATTAGGGTTTACGCGTAAAAAAAAAATTAAAACTCATAAAAATTTGAATAATATCCGATTAGCATTGCACAGATAATATGAAAACCCCTTACTTCAGTACAACATACGGTGTTACCGATTGCTTGCACATTCGACAGATAACACTTGACCATGGATAAAATAATTAGCCGATGCAAAACAAAGATCATACAGCTCCGTGTTATAATGGCATGGCTGCGATAACGTGTCATAAAAGCCAATGTGTATAAATACTCTTTGGTCATATATACATGTTGTAACGAATATGTTGTGTACCTACCTACTCTGCATGTGTGCCAGTTTATTATCATTATGTATAAAGTAATTAAGAGAACCCATAAAATCACAAGTTTCCCCGGGGACGATTTTATTAAGTAGGACAAGGATGTTACAGGCGTTAACATCACGACGGTGGACACTGCAAGCTCGAATACATTATTTATCTACAAGGATTCATATTCAACGATAATAATGTTTTTATATACTAGCTTCTGTCCATGACTGTCCCCTTTGACTTTAGAATTTGATCTAGAAAAAAATCTGTTTTCTTTACACGGTATAGGCTCAGTGATTTCACCACAATCCTGATGTTAAGTGACGATGTGATCCAGAGTGGTAAACACACTAAGCCTAGAGGTAGTGGTTTCGAGAGTGATGTTGCCGGAACACACCTATTGGTATTTGGCGACAGGTTTCTAACTTGAGGGAGCTAGCTACCCAAGCGGGCATTATTTTTAAACTCCTCTTACTACCATGCTATGGTTTCCTCACGATGTTTTCATTCACTGAAAGCTAGGGCTGATTTTTGAGTTGAATAGTTTGGATATTGGATAGGTAACATCCCATTCTGTACAAGACGATCTGGATATATTAGATAATAACTAAAAACAACACCGCTTGCTCTATAACAGAGATAGTCCAAACCTAGTTAATAATATGAGAATGTATTTCTTAGTTAATAAAGAATAAAAAACCGATAAATAAATAAATTACGATGTAAAATTTCATTGTAATACAAAACATTGAATAATTTACATCGTACTTTGTAAAACAAAACTACTACATTACATTCTTGAAACTGCAAGTACAAAGTGTGTCAGAAAACAGCACAAGTGCGCCGCGCGGAGGTCGTCGCGTCGCGGTGAGCGGCGCGAGACAATGCGAGGCGTTTTTGTTGTGAAACTCGCGTAGTTTGCACAACCACAGGCCGCCCTATCCTACCTACACCTACCTACTACTACACATTTACTACAAGTAAAACAACACATATATTATTAAGTTATAGCTGTTTCATAATAAACATACCGTTTATTACATTTTTCTTAGGATTCAGAATCTACTGATACCTTTTCTAATACCTACCTATACCTTTACAGAAAGCGCTGATTAGCTATTCACAAAAAATTCGAGTACAAGTTGAGATATGTCGCATGTTGAGTGAGCATGCAGTGTTAGGAACGGGATGTGGTGCCAGAGGGTCAAGTCAATTGACGTCGAGCAACATCCGGCGAGTCGGCGCTACAGCAGCACGTGCTACTCTACTAATTACCTCTACCATCTTTTACGTGTTTTTGAAATTACATTCAAAACCATCGACTTATCAAAATATAATGAGAAACAGATTCTTCACTTTTAAACCATTATTTGTCATTTCACAAATCATACAGGAATTGTAGCCGTAACGCAAACAAGGAAATTATCTTAAGTTTTCAAGGCTATAACAAATGACTGTACACAATGCTTATGATCCAGAATGATAGATAGTAAACGTCTCGTAACTATGAACTATGTGTACATATTGACGATTGAGACAGGAAGATAGTATTTATTTTTGACACATCTATTGAATATACAGTGATTTAAAGTTAATGACAAATGTTGCTATTCTGCACTGAGTTATGTAAATACTTAATGATTATTATTAAATTAGATATTAGATATATTGTTATTAGATTCCAATTAGAATAAAAATAATTTATTTTTCTATGAGCTGACGATACCAATTGAGAAACTTTTCAAACCCTTAAAAGAAGTTCTGAAGACAAGGTGAAGATATTTTTCATTGTCACATTTTTGTACATTACACTTAGATGACAGGTCATATGTCCTTTACGTGCCTAGGTCGAATAATATTATGCTTACAGCCATGTTATGACACTATATTTGATGACAAAGTTTAGATTAGATATGCCCTATAAAAACAATAAATTTCTTAACAATGAAATAAATGTTAAAATACTTCCAATCAACACCATTGCGTCATAAAATCATTCCGTCAAATACCAATTATAGTAATTATAACTTATATCAAACGTTTTGGCATTTAACAAACCCGCAAATAAACCTAGTATGCCGTCATTGTCTCAGATTTGTATGTGGTAATATAATGTGAAAATATAAAAACTTCTTACCACATGCACAACGCTACTGTGCAAATTACTGGAGATAGCTGGTAGATCTGGCTTGCGGTCATTCTTTTTCGCTTGTCGCTTGGCCTTGCCTTCGATAAATCGTTTTTGTAAGGCGCTTGTCTCCAAGTTTTGCTGTTCGCAAGCGCCGCTGAAGGACTGGTCGAATCTTGGGACACACTCCGACTGCCGACGCCGATATGTCTCTATCCTTCGCCTACAACAAAGAATAATTTTTATTTAGATATTTATTACAAAGCTTTGATATAGCAAACAATAAATATAATAAAAGTGAATACTTTTTATAAGTTATAATGCTAACTTTGATTTGACTTTAAGTTAATTTAACAGGATATTCAA
This sequence comes from Samia ricini, assembly GCA_014132275.2. Taxonomy (NCBI): domain Eukaryota; kingdom Metazoa; phylum Arthropoda; class Insecta; order Lepidoptera; family Saturniidae; genus Samia; species Samia ricini. The sequence goes on along the minus strand of AP028159.1, from coordinate 21,791,492 downwards.
CAGTTATCATTTCTATTGTTGAATAATAAAATGTTGCCTTTAGTCAGCTTGCTCAGTGTCTTGTTAAGTACATAAGTTTATATTAGTACATAAAGTCATTTGAGATATATAGCAGGTATGCAACTAGCAATATTTCAACCGATGCTCAGTCAGCCGTACCTCCATGCGCGGTCACCTTGAGCAAATGTTAATGCGGACAGTCTGACGGCTTTATAAAAAAAATCATTCCAAACTTTTCATTTATTCATCAGTATCATTCGCTCACGATGAAACACTCAAGGTTATTGTTAGTCGCGCTCAGACGCAATCCATACTTCGATATTGAATACTATTATTTACTGGATTTACGACACATCGAGTACGACGATATTAGAATATCATTTTAATACGGAGGGCATAAATGTGTTAAATCTTTACATCGAAAGATTTTACGAATACTAAACATTTAAAATTTAATTCAATATAATATGTAGATACCATAAATATCTTAAGAGGATAGCCTGAGAGGATAGCTGAGCACCTTAAGCACTTGCCTCAAAGTTCGGTGAAGCTGTTAAGAGGATATCCTAGCGGCCTTTATTCCATACAAACGTAGTCCCCTGTTCCCTCCCTGAATAATTGCAATATGGTAAATATTTTTATACTAAATAATATATATAACAAAGTCTTTATTATTCTAAAACTGAAAAAAAGTGATGTTTTCGTCTAATTTGCATAGGTAAATCAGCCCCGCGCTGCAGATGTCCCTTTCGTGTTTTATAATTCTTTTTCTGGGGCGCATCGCGATAGTAATAGATTTTTGAAATATCTACTTTTCCGGCCGCATGTCCTCTTAAGCAACAAACAATTAATGATACGTTACGAACTAGCTTATTATATTATTTCTAGCTGATATACCTGCATATACGTACATGCAATTTAATTTCCTTAAGAATCTTAATATTGCTTTTCTGTTTTTTTTTTCTACTTGGTGGATTTTAAGTTATCTCTTACAAATTTAAATAAACATATGTACTTCAGTAGTTTTTCATTATAATTATTCATTCCTCTACACAAAAGTTACGCATCTAGATTTCGGATGACAAACTGAGGAATTGGGGCAATGAGGACTCAGCATTAACATATTGAATCAACTTGCTCAAGGAGCTTGATTCTTCAATACCGGAAAAATCATGATGGAATCTATAATACAGTGATAGAACATTTTGTAATGAACGCTTATATAAGTAACATGCCGTCTAGTGCCGGTTAAGAATAGTACCATCCTATATCTTCTCGTGGGAGTCGTAATAGGCGACTGAAGGATAAATAACCCAGAGGATGTGCAGCAGCATTCTCTGAGCACCACAAACACCTACTGCGATCGCCAACCCGTCTGCCAAGCGTGGCCATTATGGCAATTCCTCCCTTTTTAGGGAAGACCTATGTCCAGCAGTGAACGTCTTTCGGTTGAAACAATCAATCAATAGGTATCACCCTCAAATTAAACAAATATTTCGGTAACCTATCGGTGTGTACGACTTCTGAGAGCTAAAAGTTACAGCTATAATGACGGATTCTGAAACATAGATAACGCATACGCTAATATATTTTTTCTACTGTACTGGCTTAGCGCTTTGGCCACAATATCGCCTACATTGACGATGTGGAAACATACCTTACACCATGTTATTATGCAATAATTTCCTTCACTGAAAGCTATCCAGGGAGGAAAGAGGGGACTACGTTTGTATGGCATAAATGCCGCTAGGATATCCTCTTAAATCCTATGTTGCAAATTATTCGCAATTCAAACTAAAAAAAATATACTTAATTCTTTATCAGTTACCTTCCTTCAATTTGACCTAGAAAATAATTAATTTCACACATAATCAAATCGGGAAAACCTTTATACAAACAACTTTAAATAAGTATATCACAAAAGTATTCCTTTTTCCATCTATTCTAATAAATAAACGTGAAGTGTCTATTTGTAATGTCAAGATATTTTTTTAAACTAAGTAAATAGATATGAACGTTTCTACGATACATATGCCACAAAATAATTTTTCAAAATGTTGTCTGTCTGTTTGTTCCGGGTATTCTCCGGAACGACTGGACGAATTTTGACGGGACTTTTTTGGTAGATAGCTGAAATTACTCCGTGTAACTTAGGGTACTTTTAATTTTCAAAAAGTATCAGGGTTCCGCATAAAAAAATTAAAACTCATAAAAATTTGAATAAAATGCGATTCAATGCACAGTTTTACGGGTAAGTGCTTGAATTTATAAGAAATATTTTTATTAAATATCTTATTAGTAAAAAACTCCCGGTTTCAATATACGATCTCAATCTGTTTTTGAAATCAACTAAAACCCGAAATTTCAAAATTTTTCTCTAAAGTGTGAAATCAGTGCCAGTGAAAACTCAGAAAACCCAATTTGTTTTTGGTTCCAGCTCAATCTAAAAGTTCAGATTCGATATCGAAACCGGCCGTTAATTTGCTATGAAACACATTACACGATCAATACTGAGACACTCACACAGTGTATGTGTACTGGATTACGTCACATAACTTATGCAGTGCGGTTTAATCTTTAGCGTGACAATTAGTAATCTGGGTACATGTAAATCAGTGCCTAGTATAAATAAATTACACTCGAGAAAAAACAAACCAATATCTAAGAAGACACGATATAAACGACGATTTACGAAAAACTGTTTCAATTTCAATGTAACTTAAAAAACAGATTTTATATAATATCAGACAAGAATAACATGAAACCGCCATGAAATTAATATTCTGAGAAAATTGAATAAAAACTGAAACATTGCCGCAGATTTTACCGTTAACAATTTTATCTCCTAAGGAACAATTTCAAACGCACATTTGTTCCCATGTGTTATTATCCTTAAATCTCTTCAAATAATGTAATTAGGTACAACTCTGTACTTATTAAAGACTAGCTGTGTGCGCGCGGTTGTGCCCGCGTTTCATATATTATTTACTGCGTTGTAATTTTTTATACGGAATCCTAATTGTTTTGCTAAAGTATTTCTAGTACTAAGATAAATTAAAAATATTTATCATAAATTCAAACATTTTCCCGTAAAACTGTCTATAGAATCGGATTTTATTCAATTTTTATGAGTTTTTTTTTTTCACGCGGAACCCTAATTATTTTCGAAAATCAAAAGTACGCTAAGTTAGGCGGAGTAACCTGAGCTATCTACCAAAAAAATTCCCGTCAAAATCGGTCCAGCCGTTTGGAGATTACCCGGAACAAACAGACAGACAGACAAATATTTTATAATTTTTATTTTTGTTATATGTATCGTATTCATATTCACATCTATTGAGTAAAAAAAATCTGTTTTGACATTACAAACAGACGCTTCAATTTTATTTATTAGTATAGAATATAGATTAAATTAATAGAGCAATTAGATGTACTTAAATAAAACAATGTCATAAAACCAATAGTTCTCTGTAAGTATAGCTAAGTTCGTGAAAGTACAAAGATGTTTTCGTTATGATCGCGATGTGATTACGTAATAGTCTTATGTATACAATACACCAGCTCAAGCGTAACAATATTTATTTATTTAGGAAATTTACAAACCAATCAGCACGTTGCTGTAAATATACGTCACAGATAAAGCAGTAGGTAGGTGATTTATATCTTATCATTGTGTAAATTCCGTTCATGAGCGTGAGGTGTGTGATATGTTTCAAAATGATCGTGGAATGTATTTACACGTCATTAATACTTAATGTTGATACGTTAAAATCACTTCTATCTACATATACAATTGTTTTACTCTAATTAATAAATTTTTAAATATAATCCACATCAATAACTATACTGAAATAACCATACATGTAATGAATATTCATCTAGTAGTTTATGTATGAATTCACAAAATACTATAAAACTAGATAAGCTTTTATGATTGAAGCATTATCTTAAACGGATAATAGTGATGTAATATGTCGTTTATTCAATTCGAATTTTATATCGTACCGGAAAAGTATACTATATAATTTTACATGTAATTTTTTACGGCTTTAAGTCGAAGTTGAGTATTAGCCTTTTCTATGAATAGTTTGTAAGTCTTAAAAGCTGCAAAACATTAGCCCCTTTAGGTACAAAAAATGGAGTAAAAAAGGACAAAGAAGACGGTAAGGTGGCACACGCCCCAAAGCGCGCTGCATCACTATATACACTATATCCTCTCATCCTACACTCGTAGATGTTTTTGTTTAGTTCATTGACCAGCCACCACGGTTGACGCGCTATGCAAACAACGACTTTGATAAGTCCCTGATTGTCTGTTACGGTATGTCACTGACATCGCGTTATATACTCGACCTCTACTAAATTTCTAAACTAGGTACGTAAAGGTTATAAATTATATATCATACTTACCTTTTACAGGTGCATAGAATTTCATTAAAATTTTCGCTCATTTATTAATCCTACAAACTAAGGATGTCGTCTAATATATATTGTTCATAAAACCAAACTCATGAAGTTATTTAATTAAGTATTCATATTCAGATTAAAATATTTTCAAATAAATTATCCTTATTGATTATAATACCTTTTAATTTTACCATTTTGATGATCAAACAGCGATCAAATGTTTCTGTAATTGCAATTGTTTAAAATAACATGACTTTTATAACCACAATATACACAATATATAACATAATACCAAAATAGGAGGTAATATTTATTATCAATAGACGCGCCACTACAACGAAACGGTTAGCGCCAGTAATTTAAACGATAACTTGTTCATATGAATAGTTATTTTTCTCAAATTACAATTATTATATAATATGTCAACTTTACAATCTAGTTAGGATTTAACTTTCGACTACAACCAAAAAGTTCGCGCCTCCCAATTTGTAGCTCATTTGCGTTAAATTTAACTTTCTAAGATCTCAAAATCAGTAGACGGTTGCAAACTATAAACCTGTACTAATAAATAAAATTGAAGTCTCTGTTTGGAATGTGAATTTTTTTGTTTACTAAATAGATATGAACCGACACCTATATTAAAAATATAATTTTTAACATTGTTGTCTGTCTGTCTGTCTATTTATACCGGGTAATCTCTGGGACGGGTAGACAGATTGTGATTGAACTTTTTTTGGTAGATAGCTGATGTTAATCCGCGTAACTTAGGGCACTTTTAATTTTCGAAAATAATTTGGGTTCCATATAAAAAAAATAAAACGCAGTGAAGAATATATGAAACGCGGACGCAGCCGCGTGCACTCAGCTAGTAAAGAATAAATTCGTAAGATAAAAGTAAACATTTCTCTATAAATATACTAACTCTATAGCAATAGGTGTCACAACGTCAATATATGTTGTTCATGAAGGGTTTGGAAGGCCGACTATACGAACAGGGTGTATATACCCTATAAATGATCCCATTAACACGGGGGATCGTCCCTCGCTCGTCACGGCTCCGCCAATATTGATCGCTAAGACCTACTATGTACCACCGAAGTGTATTAGAAAAATATCTTCATAATACAATAGTGTTATCATCGCAAACTAAATAAGTAATTACGCAAGTGTATTCCTAAACAAAATATACACTTAATAAGTATTTTACAATATAGTTTAGTTTATGAAGAGATCGTCGGCATCAATTCGATACAAAATATTTCGTTAACGACTACTTACTTATATCATATATGTATTTCTAAGAATCCTGCAAATTATAAAATAATGTTTCTTTTTCAGAATTTAGAGATAAGTAAGTAAATAAGCAAAGATAAAACTGCTTTAATAAAATTGCTATTAATAAAAAATGATTTTTCAATAATGACCGATTTTTTACCACTACACTACACTAGTTAGTAATATGTCCTCCATCCATCCATCTATCTTCCGCGACCTTAATAATGTCCTACAATAACATATTTTTTTTATCCAGAAAATATATTTTTCATGCATTATATGAAATTATGCTGTTTTATATACGGGTATATAAAAGATCATGTATTTGTAAAGTTGTTTTTACTATTCTACATTTAAAAGTAACTCTCAATAACTCACAAAAATACAGCACGTCTTCTAAGTTTCGATATATATATGAGCAATATTTTTTTCCTTATCGAGAGTTATTTTTAATGCAGAGTAGAAAATAATATTTTTTTTTCAAATACACGATATTTTTCTTGTACTTTTACTGGTAGAGAGAGACATTAGATGAACTTAATTCGCAGTGTGATAATTTCCATTTTCTTCTGTTTCTAAGTGCCTGGGTCTGGAGTGAAGGTTATTCGGCAACACAATACTTTCATTTATTTGCCATGTTTACAGTTTACAAGTTTATAGGCAACAGAAGATATAACAATGTAAAGACTACGCATAATTATAACTAGATGACGGTTGAGATAATCATGTTCTCGCCAACCTACAACAAACAAAAGAATGCATTTCTTAGAAACTTCTGTACCAGATAGTTATAATTGAATGTTTGTCGTCGTCACAACAATGAAATATTGTTTCGCTATTGAGATTGGCTATTACACTATAAAATAATATCAATATATGAATAGTAAGGTACGCTAACGAAAGTAATGTTTACGGCTGTTTTACATTTTTATCTCAAGTAGGATTTTGCTATATAGTTATCACAATGTATATTTGAAAATTATTCTCCATATTAAAATATATTAAACACTACACTTTAAAATAATAACCTTGAGCAAGACTTCAAATACAGGTTTTTAATTCTTAAAAATAATTACAGTCGTGCATTATACCTACTTGAAATCTAAGTAAAAACTAATTTAAAATAAATACTCGAGCGATGTCATTTTTAGACGAGTACTTATCAAAATATACAAGGCTATTATGAAAAATAACACGTTAGATTTGTAAATAAAACGTAGGTCGACCGTTTATGCAGCAGCAACAAGCTATTTAGTACCGTTAGCCATACATCGAGAATCCCGACATAATTTCACTCAGTGCAAACCACGATGCACTAACCTTCTCACGCACACTTACAAGCTAGCTGTGTGCCCGCGACTGCGCCCGCGCTTCATATATTTTCTATTTTTTATTTTTTTTGTTATGCGGAACCCTAATTATTTTCCAAAACTTTTTTTACTACCAACATTAAGCAAAGATATTTTTCACAATTTCAAATACCTGCCAGTAAAATTGTGCATTGAATCGGATTTTATTCACAATTTTATGATTTTCTATATTTTTACACAGAACCCTTATTATTATTGAAAAATTAAAATAGCCTAAGTTACGCCGAGTAACTTCAGCTATCTGCCAAAAAAGTCCCGTCAAAATCGGTCCAACCGTTACAGAGATTACCCGGAACAAACAGTAAAAAAATTTAATTTTTATGGCATTATTAATTTTTTATTATTAATTTTTGTGGCATATGTGTCGTATACACTAATTTTTATATCGTATTATATATATATATATATATATATATATATATTTAATACAAAATTATTATTTTGATATTAAAAACAGAAATTTCAATTTTTTACTATAGGCTAACTATACATCGACAATCATACTAATTAAATTAATAAAAATTCTGATTATAAACTAGAACAACGCACAAAACAGAAAAAAATTAAACTTATTATGAACAAATCAGAATAGATAGAATATTCTTAAGCGTTGATGGTTCATAGTTACGACTCGGATGTCGTTTTTGAGGCCATTGAATGGTTACGTAAGCTTCGATGGTTTGCTTATTTTTGATGATTGGGGAACGGAGATCTGAATGGTGATTACATAAGTGATGTTGCCCGCGACACAGGGCGAACGGCGCTTATCAATAAACAAAAAGAAACAGAAATTAATTTAATGGAATTTAATTTATAAATTGTATATTTAGAATCTCCTTGTAATATTGTAAAATTTAAAATAACTTTTGGTTTTTTTTCTAAATCTATGCTAATGCTTACGTTATCGGGTTTTGGTGAGAGAGAGCGGGGTAAAAGCTTTGCAATAATCCCATGCCTAAACATCTTGATAAAAAAACAAATTTTTTTTATTCAATTTATGCGCTTATTACTGTCTAGACACCTTTTCGAAAAACAACCCAGACGAGAAGAGGTTGCAAGTAACACCAAGAGATATTTCAAACTATGAAAGTAAGCAGACTAACCTAGCAGTGACAATATCTGTTAATTGGCAAAGTAAAAAAAATTATATAACTTACATAAATAAATATTATTTGATAAATGTAATTAATGATATTTGTTATTGTGCTTTATTTTAAATCTCCACAGTGAAAAGTACTACCATATTATATATAATAAAGGGTAGTTCAAGAATTATGTAATCAACAGAAAATGTTTTGGGGAGAAAGTCTAGGCTTTATTTATTTTTGATAATATGAAGGATAAAGTGTCTGCATGGTGATTATGCCAGAAATGTTTATTTATTTATCCTATTTATTTTTTGTTTCAAATTTGATAAGGACCCTTTAAGAAGCATCATTGGAGGGCAGAAGTTTAAGTTTCATTTTTTTTTTTTTTATTTAGGAGAGGTGATGAGGTGAGCTAATGTGAGCAATGTTTATTTACTTTTAAAAATTATAGCAAAGTTATCATGGGGGGTAAGACTTTCGTTTACTATTGCTGACAAGGGGGAAAAGGGAGTCAAAATATATCTTTTAAATTTTACTATTTTTTTATTATTGCTTACTTATACAGTGTGCCAATATGTCAATGTTTATGTCAGGAGGGGAGTAAAGAGATTACAAGAGGGAAGTGATAGTAAAAAATGATGATTAAACAACAAAATTGTAATCTACATCCAATTGTCAATACTTAATAGTTGTGTATACAACATATTGATTACATCAAGGAGAAAGTTTGTTTTTTAATGACTACTACAAATGTCAATCAAGTAAATGATAGAATTACAAAAATAGATAAAAACAGTAAACAACATAACATATTTGATATTTTATTGTTAAATGTTTTAGTCTCTTGGGACTAAAGAGTTTAAATTATGGGCGAGGGTAGCAAGGAATATATATAGAGATAAAATAAAATTGTTTTTTATTATTACTGTTTGTATAAAAACTATCAACCACTGAGATGATGATGTTGATGTGCGAAACATATTGAAGTACCTATGCATGGTGCTAGGGCATTTTCGAATGATGCCCTTCTGGGTATTTACCGCCCTCAAATTTGAAAACCTGTCGCCAAATACCAACAGGTGTGTTCCGCCAGCATCACTTGACAACCAGTACCTAGGCCTAGTGTGTTTTCAATCCTGGACCACATCGCCACTTAACATCAGGTCAGATTTCAGCTTAAGAAATTTTTTTTTCTTGGCTAGTATGTACATGATGATACATCTTCCTGCAAGTAAGCCTGCCAGTTCCCATCACTTAATTTAATTAGTTTCTATACAACTTCTATAAAATTTTGGATTTCATGGTGATAACTACCAAAGTGAGCTAGAGTCACAGAATTTTATGTCTGTTAATATAGTCTTTATTTCAACCTCTACCCCCATTTTACTTTATTACAGTTTTTAATGACACTCAAAGTTTTTTATTTTACTTGGATTAAATAAACATAGTAATAATAAGTAATAAATTTCCATGTGCAGGACCAAAGATAAGATATTTTCAAAGATATCAGGGAATTCAAAAAGCCTTTACTTTATCTTAGATTATTAAGAAATAATTATTATCACTAATTGTTGAGCATTCAAGCCAATTTAACTCTTGTCACACTCAGGAGAGATTCATGTGTTTCTAAAATATGATCAAGTAAGTATATTAACGAATAATTACACTCACCTTAAACGATCAACAACAGCTTGTCTTTTAGGTGGCAGGATCATTTCCTCCATGGGTTGCAACATGTTGGGCGGGTGTTGGGCGGGCGAGGCGCTGGGCAGCAAGCCACCCGCGCCACCGCCTCCCACCAGGTGCTCCACGGTGGCGACTAACACTTTACCTCTGTCCCCTCATCACCACAAAGTCTAATCTATCGTATTACACACTCAAGTACTACAACGCAAGTGCGATAACACTATGAGGAAATAATTACAATTCGTCCTGAACAATCTTAACGTAATAATCATGTTGACACCACAGTTTGCAATTCCAATACAAAATATACTTGGCTATTACAATTTAACTTGAATATTACACTTTCATGACAACAAATGACACGTCAATAATTTATAAAAATATTCAAATTATAACATGAAGCACATCAGTTGATAACAATATTTTGGATCAAATTTTGAAGACAACACTTAACGAGACATCAAATACGTATGAATATTATAAGTAAAAGTGTTTACCCACAATAATTGGGTACTAGAAAATGTACATTACAATAAAAAAAGTTATTTATAAAATTTAGAGTTGTTAATATTCTACGAAAATAGAAAATCAACGAAAGTCACAAAAATTATTACAAGACTGAGTATATGAATAAACCACAGACCAAACCAAACGCCAAACTACTCTGCGACAAACAACAACTCAATGCTGTCAAGCACTATTGCCACTTAACCTAATGAATAAACGGGAAAAATGTTGTAAAAAGATGCTAGATTCAGCAATTTCGGAATTTTTCAAATGTGTCAGATAAGAATAGAACAATAATTCATGAAAATGATAGAATCCTTTTCATTAATTATAACTCTCATAAAATTATATGATAGTTAAAAATAATAAATCATCACTTTTGGTTTTTAGTTCATTCATTTTTTATTTCACAGTTAAGAGCACAATATTTTTTAGAACAATATTTTTGTCATTGGTTCTTTCATTGTTGTAATAATTTTATTTTAAATCATGTATTCATGTATATCATTTTTGACATTAACTTTGAAACTATTTCTATAATAGAATTATTACGACAAGAAAGTTACTTAAGACAGAAGGAAACTTCATGATACTATAATCTTTGTGACCATAGTTTTATGTCAATTGTAACCGTGATCCATGGCCAATTTTGATGGTTTGTGAAGTCAAATTCTCCAAGCAACTTATGCATTTTTAGTAAATACAAGTGTCTTACAGTAATTAAATTGTCACTTGTCCGTAGGCGCGGACAAAGGAGAGGCCACCGTCTAAGGGAATAGCCCTGTTGCGGTTTCCCGTGTCCCCCATTAGTACGTAAGCTTAGCGTAGGTAGTTTGTAGTTTCCATTATACTTATTTTAAGAAAAATTGAAATGATTGTTTGTACCCGATTGTAACAATTATTATTTAAATAAATGTCTTTGGGGCTGCTGATACTTGTGCGATATGTTCGGACTGTATGTGGGCTGTACGAGAAGATTTGCTAAAAAAAATTGTGTAAGTGTCATGTAAGTAAGATGTGTTTTTAATCTTGTATTAGCGTTACTAAGCTCCAGCAAAACTGTGGCTAATCCTGCTAGAACTTTTCATGCAGCTTTGTCAGCACCTCAACATAAATGCTACGCATTATTTTCCATGTTAAACTTAACTTGAACCCAATAACCAAACTATATCCCACAAAATGCCACCTAGATTACATAATATAAAGTCAAGTACACAAATTTAATATATTAAAGAAAACAAGTGCAACATGATATTCTAAGATCCCGCCAAAAACTCCAACGCTAACGTTGTACCAAAAATCCATGGACTTATTATTCATCTCTGATTGTCCCCATACTATAGAAATCTAAATAACGCTACGAAATGACATAATCCACTAGAAAACGCCATCTTAGACATGAGAAAGCATGTCCAGTGTTACCAAGCCTACAGTTTTAACAGTTGTTTTGCTGTTTTTACATTGATGTCCCTGTTTTCAATTTTATTCCTATTTTTTTTACTGTTTTTCAATTAGCGTTCAGCGCCACATAGTATGCAAATATTTTTTGATAACCACTATGCAATAAACCGCTATGAAACTAAATGTTTTGATAACAACTACTTTACACACTAAATCCGTCATAACCATTGCTACTCATTTGAAGCCACAGGGAAGCACATGAATAAATTTAATAAAAAAAATGTACGATTTAATAAAGTAAAATGAGTCTGAAAATACCGAACATGAGGTAATTGAGCATCAAAGTGGAAAATAATTTTACTTCGATTATTGATTTGTATTATATTGTGATCAATATTATAATATAACAATGTATGTGAGTCCTGGTAACTAATAAAAGTTTTAATTACATGAGAAAAGTAAAAATTGTACCTTTTTTACTTTGTCCACGGTTTTCTCCTGTTTTTTATAGGTGAGTTATTGTTTTTTAGTTTCTTTTAGCGACACTAAGAGTCTGTGAATAACATAATGTAAGCTCACGCCTGTTATCCCCGAAGGGTTAGGCAGAGGTGAAATATAGCGAACTACAACAGCCACATTTCGCCAGGTTTAGTTCCATCTTAGATGTGACAGGGGGCGAGCCTGTCGCCATATCGAGCACAAAAAGAAAGAAGTAGTCTGTGAATAGAGACAAAAATGTCTATGGTTTAAAACCAGACACTGGCATTTGCGTCATTAACGCCTTGCCAAACACAGAAGAAGAAAAAAGTCTATGGTTTGAAATTCGAATATTTCGGAATATATCATTGAAGTTAATTATATCAGGGATAAATAATAAAGTTTATATTTTGAACGCTATTCTGTGCTATTGATTTTATAATTTAGGTATCTAAAAATAATGTCGGCGCTACGTGCAAAACTGGGTTTTTTTCAATATTGTTTTCTAGGAGAATATTATTAAATTCTCCAAAATATACGAAATATATAACATCTTGCAAATATAATGGTAAATTCTACATAGACATAATTATCATTTCAATAATGTATTCAATAAGTATAAAACAAATTTATTGCAATCTAAAACATTTATTTCAATTATACTTGTAGCAAACAATGAAAAACACTACACTAATGCAGCTCAACAACCGTCGAATTCAGTCATTGGGAATTCCGAGAAAAGAGAATTTCAAGCTGAAACAAGAATGTTATTGGATATTGTAGCTAGATCATTGTATTCAGATAAAGAAGTAAGTAATTTTATTAAGTACACATTTCATAAATGTTATAAGTGCCTTTATAAAACTAATTTTTTGGAGATCTGTTTGTGCTTCATGATTAAATCTTTTCTCGGGCTGTTTGTCAAGACACTAGAAAATCGCTAGAGGAATAAAATTCAAATTAATAAATACTTCGATTATTGTACAAATCACATTACTGTAAAAGAATCAAATTTATAGGTTAATTCAATAAAACATGTTTTGTCATATTATAACCTATAGGATTGTTTTAGGACCTGTATTTTGGAACCAGTTTTTGAAGACTTAGTATCTTTGACCACATTTCCATTTTTTATAAATATTCAATTTACTGAACCATTTTCTTTTTGTTTTTTCTCCCTTAAGTAAGTCCTTACTTATACTGTCTGATTTAAGCTCTCACACATACACTTACCGATTCCAACTTAGTAAACTCCTAGGCCAGCTTATGGAAACCACTATGAAATCAAGCTTCAACTCCTGAGAAAAAATTGTTGTAATTCCACCATAAAGTATAAAAATAAAGAACTTTAGATAACTCAATATTTAGAATTATCAATAGAAAGAAGCTATTTACATTCCATAAAGTGTGATATTAACAGGCTGATATATAGTTATTGATTGAATTATTTATCCATAATATTGAAATATAATTACCCAATAATTTGAATCATATTTTGTTGTTGGTAAAAATATAATTATTGATTGTCTTTTAGGTTTTTATAAGAGAATTAATTTCTAATGCAAGTGATGCTTTGGAAAAGTTTAGGTATCTAAGTGTGAGTGGCACTGAGACACAACAATTAGAGGAGATTGACAGACCACTTGAAATCAAACTAACTACAGATAAACAGAACAGAACTATAACAATTCAGGTACAGTTTTTATGCTAATATTATCATAAACCATGTAAAGCTAAAAAGTAAACATTTGTGATGGTCTTAAGTAATTACTCAATGAATACATGAAATTTGTATAAAATTGATATGAAAATGAGTCCAAAGGGTTAATTTTATTATTAATACAATAACATTTTTAAAATTTTATAAAATAAATTAATACATAACAAATGTATAAAAAGTTTTTCTTAAAAAATGTTACTTAGTAAGTATTGAAGATATTGTATGCTAGTTGCTACCATTCAATGGCATTTACAATGAAATATTTTTACTGGAAAATATATTTACCAGGACACAGGTCTTGGAATGACGAAGGAAGAGCTTACTGAAAACTTAGGTACAATTGCTCGTTCTGGGTCAAAATCCTTCATTGAAGAAATCAAGAAACAAGGTGCAGAACAAGCGAGTTCTATTATAGGACAGTTTGGAGTTGGGTTTTACTCTGCTTTCATGGTTGCTGACAAAATTGAAGTGTTTACACGTAGCAGTAAAGCGGGGTCACAGGGATATAGATGGTTCTCAGATGGGTCAGTTATTAATTTGTGTACTAGTCACTAATTATAGTACTAGCACCGCTAGTTGTAGTTATCAATTATATTCTAGAAATTAGTATTTACACATAAATGTTGAGATTTTATAAACAAATTTTATCTATATCTGCAATTTTACAGATCTGGTACATATGAAATACAAGAAGCACAAGATGTTCCAATAGGCACAAAAATTGTGGTGCATCTAAAAACAGATTGCAGAGAATTTTCTGATGATGAAAAAGTACAAAGTATGATAACAACAAATGACTGAATCTTTTCTTTGATTATGGGATTATTACCTTGAAATGATTTTTCTTTACTTTTAGGTATAATAAAAAAATATAGCAATTTTATTGGCAGTCCTATATTTTTGAATAATGAACAAGTTAACTCCATTAAGGTTTGTTGACTGAAGCTTATTATGAATGCTATTCTAATTAACAGCACATATAGTTTATTATGTTTTTTATTATTTCTCATTATTTTTTGGATGTATATATGTGTATTTTTACATGTGTATATAATTATAAATTTGATTTCATTTATAAGAACAAAAAATATAAAATAATAAAAAACACATAATACTGTCAGTGTGCAGTATATACACAATAAAATATTTGTTGATAATTAGCACAATATTTTTTATATAATTGTTATGATATTATCTATCACACTTTGTCTATGTTCAAAATGGAATGGAAACTGTTATTAGTAAAAAATTCTGACCTATAATTTACTTATTTAATCCTTACTAATATTATAAATGCGAAAGTAACTCTGTCTGTATCTCGCACTTTCACGGCAAAACTACTGAACCGATTTAAATGAAATTTGGTACATAGATAGTCTATAGTAGTGGTCATCAAACTTTTGTGTTCAAGGGACACATAGGTCAATGTGAGGTACCACTGCAAGCCGCACATTTATAGATTGGGTAATTGATAACATCTATTAATTGACATATTTTTATGAGTTGTCAAACTCCATTTCCCTTTAGATCTTATATACAACCTTATATACCAGTTTATGACAACCTAATTCACTAACTATTCGATTCCAAATTCCAAAGCAACTGAAAAACTAATTTGCAGTTAATTGAAAATGATAGGTTTTTCAAAGCTAAACTGAAGTGTTTTTAGAGAAGTTCTTTTCTGGAACTATTGATTATGAAAATTATTTGACACTTCGTGGGTACAAGCACCGAGCGAGGGCCGCAGTTTGACGACCACTGGTCTAGAGCTCGAGAAAGCACATACTCTACTCTACTTTTTATTGTGAAAAAAGGGTTGACAGGGGGGGATAGAAAGTTGTATGGAAGTATCGACATTTTTAGAGTTAGAAGCTTGAAACCTATTTTTAAGCTGTTGGTTCGATATAAATAAATATAACATTCAAAGTTTGTAAAAGTTTTACCCTTTCTAAAATAATTAGGATTCTGCGTAAAAAAAACTCATAAAAATTTTCATAATGCACAGTTTTACGGGCAAGTGCTATAACTTATGAGAAATGTTTTTGCTTTATCTTAGTACTAAAATTTTTTTAGGAAAATAATTAGTGTTCCCTATAAAAAAAAATTTAAAACGCAATGAAGAATATATGAAACACGGGCGCGCAGATAGCTATATATATGTACAACATTATTTATAATCATCAAATTTTTTAACTTCCAGCCTCTATGGTTAATGGAGCCAAAAGAAGTAACACATGAAGATCATATTGAGTTCTATAAATTCATAAGCAACTCATATGATAAGCCGCGTTTCACATTACATTACAAAACGGATGCACCTTTAAGCATAAGATCTATTTTGTATGTACCTGAAGGCAAGCCTGGACTATTTGAAATGTCGAGAGATTCAGACGTTGGAGTGGCTTTGTATTGTAGAAAAATATTGATAAAAAGCAAGGCGGAAAACATTTTACCCAAATGGTTGAGATTCCTTAAAGGTAATTGAAAATTAATTTGACAGTGCTGGTTTTTAATATGAATTCATTGTATTTTTAGTCTCTGATTATTATAATTATTATGCTTTAGGTGTAGTAGATTCTGAAGATATTCCACTTAATCTTAGCAGGGGGAGTTGTTGCAAAACAGTGCACTGATTACGTAAGTAGTTTTAATACACAATATTTATTTCTATATAATTTACTATTATGAAACATTAATTTTCATTTATGTCTTTTTTTTTGCTAAAATTATTTTACTTTTAACTATTTTCTAATGTTTAAACATACTTTAAATTTTTGTAATATGTACATATATGTAATATTTTGTTACAGTAAACTACGAACAGTATTGACAAACCGTTACCTTAAATTTATGGTTGATATGTCACAGAAGGATCCACTATCATATGACGCTTTTTATAAGGACTATTCTATATTCCTCAAAGAAGGTATTGTTACTAACCAAAGTCCTTTGGAAAAGGTGTGTTCTATCTTGATATAACTAAATATAAAACATTTATTAACAAGCCTGTACTAAGTTTTTAGTATCCACACATTAAAGATTTATAGCTCAATTTAATTAAATGACATTGTGTCAAGGGGTGTCAAATCAAATATATTAAATTATTTATGTAATTTATTGTTTATGTTTTGATTATTGTTTTCAAATGTTTGGATTGATGTTTTTTTTTAATAGAAACCAAACTAATTCCGGATATGCTGTAATCTTTTCTTGTTGTAAAATTGCAAAATATATGACGTCATACTAGAGAGGAGTCTCATGAATGTTACAATCTGTGACAAGGACGCCCCCTCGTCAAACAATCATGAAATCCGTTTGACGTTATTTATGGATGGGCCCTATTCAGCTCAATATTTATGCAATCAATAATTAATTATTATATAAAATAATATCTATAAAATTCAAATAATAACATAACATAAGCTCACGCCTGTTATCTCCGAAGGGTTAGGCAGAGGTGAAATAGCGAATTACACCACCCACATTCCGCCGAGCTTAGTTCCGTCCCGGATGTGACGGGGGGCGAGCCTGTCGCCATATCGGGCACAAATTCCAGACTCCGGGATGATACTGAGTAGAAAAACCCAATATCCCGACCCGGGGATTGAACTCGAGACCTCAGAATGACCATCGTACCGTAATACAACTGCGCCACCGAAGCAGTAATAATAATATAGTTTTATTTTACAGGAAGATATCGCTAAATTGCTTAGATTTGAGTCATCAAAATTAGAATCCGGACACAGGACTTCCCTTGCGGATTACAGTGCTCGGCAAAAGGATGATCAGAAATCAATTTATTATTTAGCTGCACCAAGGTGATTGCAGCTAGTAAATAAGTTCTTTAAGTGTGTCATTATAATCAAACAATATAAATGTGATATTTAATTTATTGTGATCTACGTTAAATCACCAGCTTATGCCCTGCGGTTCCACTCGCAGGACTGTTTTCGCAAAGCGTCACAACAAACATTATCTTAACCAAGCTTTTTTTTTCTTTTGTCTCTCTTTCCATAACTGATTTTATTGTCATAGTAAAGTTCTCACTGCTACCCATAAGTGTATCATAAGTATGAGAAATATCTTTGCTTTCTGTTAGTACAAAAAATTATTTAGGACTTGTTCAAAAAACAAATGGTTTATTCTTTTTCAGTAGTGATTGATACAATGGAATAGAAAAAAATGATACGTGAACGAAGCCGCGGGAGCTGCTAGTATTATATAAATGTACAGGTTATCCGTTGTGAGATAAAACTTCTTAGAGACTGTACTAAATCATATAATAACCAGATATAGCTTCTGAATGGTATATTTTCGTTAAAATAAAACGAGAGTTAATATATAATCGCTATTCAAACCCTCCACTATGTCACCAAGCATAGACCAACCCCATTTATACGTAATACTTGAATGGCCCCTTTTTTTTTTTTTTTTGACGGTGGGAAATGCATTTACGCACTACCCTTACCTATTGTATTAGTGAGACCGAAGTCGCCCAATACAATAGTTAAGGGGGCGCGGAGGGACGAGCTCCGTGCCAGTGTGGGACTCGCCCGGGCGCGAAGCGCCCGGAAATACCCACTAAAACCCCCCGGGGCTGTCCACTGCATTTGGGATGGGGGCGACACGGGGTGGCTTTCGCAAGCACCGCGTCGCAAAAATGTGTTACCCACCCTGGGTTCGAACCTCCGACCTTTCAGTCGTACCGTCTAATAGACACGCGGATTAGTCCAACGGGCTAACCACGCTCTAATGACTTGAATGGCCCCTAACATGAATGATTGTTGATAGATCCTCAGCTCTCGTCACTGATTTTAGACTGTACCTGATATAGTAATTTTACTGTGTTTGATTATAATAGATGATTTCGTTTCAGTCGGGAATTGGCGCAAACGTCTCCATACTACGAATCGTTGAAGAAACGTGACCTCGAAGTACTATTTTGCTATGAAATGTATGACGAGTTAGTGTTATTAGAATTGAAAGAGTTTGGAGGAAGAACTTTGGTTTCCGTAGAGAATGATATGCAAAAAGAACCGGCAGATAAATCTGACACAATAATTGGTTAGTTTTTTGATCGTTTTGAAATATAGCAGAATAATCGCAAATGTATATTGTACACTAGATACTTGAAGTAACACTGGTATTCATAGTAAAGATTTTCTTTTAATTATTGCAGGTAGTGATGGCCTTCAAAAGACTCAGATTGATGACTTAATATCATTTTTGAAATCTAATTTACAAGGGAAAGTGTTCGATGTTCGGACAACACAGAAGTTAGATTCACACCCGTGCGTGATCGTTGTACCAGAAATGGCAGCGGCAAGGCATTTCATAAGAACGCAAGCACAAAACCTTAGTGAGGAGAACAAGTTTGCTCTTCTGAGGCCACAATTGGAAATTAACCCAAAGTAAGCTGGTACTATATTTGTAAACAAATAGACTTTATCCATACATTGGTAATATTTTTATAATCTGCCTTCAGCTATTGCACAACAATATATTGTCATTATATTTAAAATTTGTTACAATGAAAATTCATTATTTATGGTTAGTTAAATTAAGAGGTTAAGGGGAAATAGGTTAGCATATGATGAAAAGGGATGAATAACGTAAGCAGTAAATGTTAACTATGAAAGTGTATAAGAAAAACGAAGAAGGCATGAGTGGATTGTGTGAAAAGTTATAGAGATACGTCTAATAGAAAAGAGTATTTTTTAATTTATTACCTTGCAGTATATGATTTGGTATGGCTATTCTGCACAAATGAAGTGGATTGAAAGTAATGACACAGCGTGAATTTTGAGATCTCACAAAAACTCCCATCGAATGCTTTTTAACTAATACCCGCCACTTTTTTAGAACACTGGAAATCAGTAAAATAATACGCTATTGGACCTAAAGAACTTGTATTCAGGGTCGTAATAAGTTATAAACAACAACAGTAAAATCGTAAAATAAAACTTACTGTGCCTAACCTAGTTCCTGTAGGGACTAACCTAGATAAGATTCCTTAAGCCTATTGCTGGCGATATGCAGTTAGTGGTGCAAATACTTATAATAATCAGAGATAACATAACTCGAATCGTAGTAAACCAATACACATATGTATTATAATAATTAATAATAATTATTAATTAATAATTATTCTTCCTTTCATATGAAATATTTTTACAGACATCCCATAGTAAAGAAGCTGCACAAACTCGTTTCAACTGACAAAGAACTAGCTGAAATTGTGGCACAGCAATTATTTTCCAACGCGATGGTGACAGCCGGACTTATAATGGATCCCAGAAATTTAATAACACATATCAATACCCTTTTGGTGAAAGCATTGGAAAAACATTGATTGTTAATATTATTTAATAAATGAAAATTCAATGCAATCTGTTAAGTTTTATTATCAACTAGCTGTGTCCCTGCGGCTGCGACCGAGTTTCGAATATGTATTGCGCAATATAAATCTAAATAATCATTGGAAATTAATTTTTCAATGGTGCTATGCATTGATTAGTATTTTGTTCACAATTTCATGAGTTTTAATTTATTTTACACGGAACGCTAATTGTTTTCTTCAAAAAATGTTGGTATTATGAAAAAGTAAAGATATTTCTCATAAAAGTAAAGTACTTTCCAATAAAACTGACCATTGAATCGTTTGTTTTTCACATTCTTTTGTTTTGATTTTTTTACATGGAACGCTAATAATTTTCCTGAAATTGTTTTTTAATACCAACAGAAGCAATTTCTTACAAATTCAAATGCTTGCAAGTAAAACTGTATAGAATCGGAATTAAAATTCTGTAAAGGCCCTTCCGGTCAACAGCACTGTTCATTGTTGTTCAAAATTTCATGAGTTTTAATTAGGGTACCGCCTAATTATTTTCCAGAAATAAAAGTCTCGTTAAAATCGTTTCAGCCGATCCCGGAGATTAGTCGAAAAACGGACAAACAAAAATTATTATAATGGGTTTTTTGGTAAAAGTACCGTATACATGCATATGTATTAAGTAAAAAAATGTTATTTTCATATTATAAGCAGACATTTCAATTTTATATATTTGTATAGACAACGATATGAAAATATTCTATTGAGAGACAATTAATATTACTAGTACGTGTTTTTAAAAAATCTATCTAATCTGAAAGTACTTAGGCGACTGAGCTCAGCCTTAAGGACATGTATCTATTTATGTTTTTAACACTTCAATTTATGTGTCTAGAAATGACGTACAAAGTAATGTAATATCTTTTTTCTAATAATTTTACGTTTGCCCTTAATAAAAGCTTTATTTCTCGAACGTATGCTGAGCAGTACCAGAGCAATTGCATTGTATATCAGGTGATAGTAAATCTAATTTGGACTCCGATATTAATCTGAATCAGTCTTAAATCAATATTTTTTAACATCTCATAGCAGTTTACAAGAAATTTCATTCGAGTTTCTAAGGTTATCAGGTCAATATATTTGATGTTGTTGTAACAAAAAGAGCTTAAATACGAGATGTATATCAATTATACTCTCCAAGAGTTCCAAAGGAATTTTGTAGTTAATTATAAGTTCAATGTTACCAGTGCTGTGGGAAGCTCTCAGTGGGGTATCTACTCCTCTTGGTATGCAGTGGGAGCCGCTACCTGGTGTAGCTTCAGCACCAACTACAGTGGAGGGGGAGATGGTAAGTGGGGTGGATTCTTCTGAGTGGTTGGTGGTGGCTCGAAAAAAAAGAGATGGGGAAAGAAGCGTCAAGGGGTGGTGGCGGCTGCAATCTCAGCCCCGGTGCGCGTGAGTGCACTGGTGCAGGGTACAATGCTGATGCCGAAGTTCCCGGCGCTTCCAGTCGGCCGCAGTGGTTATTACGCTGCGGCCGGAGGTGGTAGCTAGGTGAGTAAGCTATAAGGAACTATTGGGGAAAACAAGGGGTGAAGTTAGCATCGTGAACCTGTGCAATGAGGATATCTCGATGCGCCACACAGTCACGGAGTCCCAGATCGTCGAGATCCCGTGTCCTTGTGGCTCGGAGCTCGCAATTTGTCTCGCGGCCCTACTCCAGGTGACCATCTCGGATGTTGTGGTGGTCTCCAGGCCGACGAAGCAGGCTGACATCCGGATCGTCGGACTGGACGACTCCTTAACGGAAGAAGAGGTTGTGTGGATGGTCGCGCAAAGGACGGGCGTTAAGGTAGAAGAAATTATTATGTCGATTACCCATAAAAATGAGACAATAGGAAAACAATGGAAAGCTGGCGTAAACGCCAGGTTAGTGCTCAAGGGGTTAAGGGTAGGCACATTCGGGAAATCAAGGTGGGGTATGCACTTGACTACTCCGGTTGCACCCGCGAGGCAGTTAGTAGGAGTGGGCCATATCTTGATCGGGTGGTGTGCGGCCCGGGTTTATGCGCTTGAACAAAAGCCCTTGCTATGTTTCACGTGCGTGGCCCTGGGTCATACACGCCCGCTCTGTACGATGTCTACTGATAGGAGTAGCCTTTGTTTTCGGTGCGGTCTGCCCGCTCACAAAGAGGTAGAGTGTGCGACAGAGAAGCCGCGTTGCGCCTTGTGCGCGGAGTTGAGGTGAGAGGGGCGGAGCACCAGATGGGTGGTGTTTTTACAGACCGCCATTATTGGCAAGAGGGTTGGCATTCAAGCTACGACTTTGATAGGTCCACTCAGGCGTCCGGGTGGTAGGATCTGGTTGGCACGGTACCAGCCTGTCCTGATGACATCACTCTGCTGAACGAAGGGAGGAAGGAGCGGAGGCCATGACTTTCTATTGCACTGAGGGCAGTCAGGGGAGTCACGCATGCAGGGGCTAAGATGCCTCCTTTCGGGGCGAAGCGGAGCTTGTTTCTATCCCGAATCGTTCTCTTCAAGGCGGTAAGACAGTAAATCGTGGAGTGTTTAGTGGGTAGCGTGCAGCGATCGAAATTACTGCGCCTTTTGGCGTGACAGTTACGACCACCGTGTGAGCCCCACACACTCCTCCGTGCCCCCGCACCAGAGGCAGTGCATAAAAGTATTCTCTCCACGTTAAAAAAAGCTCTCGGTACTACTAACAAAAGGATTACAAAAATTACAAAATATCTTAACTGTAAATGGACATCTCAACCCGTCAAGGAGTTCCATGGGAGCTTTGGCATTCATCACAAGGTCGCTCTATTCAGTGCTATGGTAAACTCCTTTTACTATGAACAAAAGGTTTTACGTATATTTCTACCCAACAAAATGAGAAAAACTACTACAATATTTAAAACAATGGCTCATTGGCTGTGTGGTCAGAATCTGCCAAGATCGCTTTGATTCTGTAATGATCAGTCTGAGAATTCAGTGAAGGAAAACATTCATTTATTATCGCCCGCTTGGCTAGCTATCACTCTCAAATGGTAAATCTATTGCCAAATATTTATAGGTATATTCTGGCAATAACCAGTACCACTAGGCTTACCATCATGGACTACACCATAACTTAACATCAGGTAAGACTGGTCCAAGCACTGAGCCTACACCGGGTTATAAATGTAGTCCTCATAATTTTTACTTTATTAACTTGCAGTATTTGACTATTTATTATGTAATTTTAATAATATTTAGCGTGATATAGTTCACTTTTAGTGAAGTGAATTGAAAAAAATAATAGTTCTACCAAAAGCTAGGTTTTAAAAATTTAGTTACTGCGTTGAATTAAGTCTTCCTAACGTCAGACTTCGCTGCATGGTCTAGTAACTTTGCATTTTCCTAAAAAATAGAACCAAAAAAACTATAACTAGGAATGAACCAGAGAAATAATGAACAATATGACTGAGTATCGGTCATAATTTATATAATATAATAATTTCTTTAATAAATAAATAAATTATCGATACTTACTCGATATCAATGAAAAAATTTTCATAACTTCCATCTTGAAAGTTGAGATCTTTTAAACGTGGGTCCAAAATTGTTCCGAACCCTGTTAGTATGTTACATTAAATGAAACCAAATCTTTCATATTTTCGGAGAATAGTTATTTTGGCAATTGTTGCATTCTTTTAATGAAAATGTCGTTAGCTACGATGTGTAACCATAGATATAATTGAAAATTGAAAATCTGCATAAACAATTATCGATGTATTTAGAAACCCCCATATAATATAGCGAATTCCAGCGTAACATTTCGTAGAAATAAATATTTAGTACAGTTTTCACTAAATCAATCAATAACTAAATATATTTAATTAATAATGAACAATAAGGATTTTTCTAATTTTATCTAATTGTGTAACGGGTCTATCAATATGATAAAGTGAAATCGTGAAAAATGGCATATTAATATCGATTATTGGATCATAACCTTGTTTACTAAATACTTGGTTTAAAAAATCGATACAAAAAGTACTTGGTATTGGATTGGAAGGAAAGTATCAAGTACTCGCATTGTCCATCCCTATCTGTAGTGTCGCATCGGTTTGTTGTGAGGTTTTTGTGGAGCCGTTAAGCGTAAACAATTTGTAAAGGTAAATGTACATTTTTATCAAGTTATTTCAATAGGATAAAAGTGAAATTACACATAACAAGTGTACATAACACTCATACCTGTAATCCTTATGGGTAGCTATTTCTTGAGATTTTCATCCTCTTCTACATAATTTTAATTCTTGGCAGGGAACTATAGCTATCTTTTTCTTATACATAGTGAGTTGTATATACTTATTTCAATCCATTTATTGCCGGGCGGGACTGCAAATAAGTGTCGTGTTTTGAAGAAAAGTAAACGTTATTATTTTTGTTTTAGATAAGTGCAATGGATACAAATAGAGTTGAGTATGAAGGTGAGGATAAAACGCTCGATAAGAAGCAAATCGAAGCGGAGGAAAAAGAAAGTATGTTAAAAACTGAGAATGAGAGTTTAACAATAGAGGCAGCTGCTGAACAGAAAATTGAAAATGAAGGACCCGTGAAGGCTGCGCTTTCAGGCGACGTGACTGACCAGGGTCGCGAAGTGAAGCCTAAATATATTCCTATTGGAGCTATAAAAATGCCCGGATTTTTCACCAGAAATGCGGAGAAGGTAAAGTCTAAGGTAAGATAGTTTTATACAATTTTGTCCTTTTATATTGAATGTATACTTTTTATCACTAAATAAACTTAAAACCTAGGACCTCATGATTACGAATTTTTTTGTGCTTTTTGCAGAACATATTACAGTTAATAATTACAATATGTTTTGGATTAAACTTTGTATGGGGTGACCTAATTTTCGCATATAACATTACTTATAGATAATTTAATCATGACAGTGAATAATAATTATATACTGGTTTGTAGTTTACTGTGTAGCTTCTTTTACTTGAGAAAATAGTTTTATTATCTACTTAGACTATGGTTTAGAATGAAAATTGACAAAACTAATTAATTTAATGGTGACATTGAGTAAGTAGTCACTTTTTTATTTAAAATTCTTATTCTTATGTGCTATTATGGAGTATGTTTCATTGCTTGCATGAATATTTTTCTCTATCACTGTTACTATGTGCCAATAATATTAGCATTGTCACATTATGTTAGGTATGATTATAATCAAAGGCAATTGTATCTAAATGATATGTAATTAAATAATAAACATAATCTATTCTTATGGTTTTGAAAAAATATTGATCTTATTTTTTATCTGTATATGCATTAATACATGTTTTTATTTAAACATTTGAATTTATTATTGAGACTCTAAACTTGAGAACTATATAATTTTTTATTAAAAACTTGATAAGTTTTATAAAATGAAAGTAATTTTATTATTTTATATGTATAATTAATAATAGTACAATTTTATATAAATAATTAGTTTATTTTATAAAAAAAATGACATAACTATTGACATAAGTGTTGTATTATATGCATATTGCATAGTGAGAACAGATGTTATTTAGTAACATGCACATGTTATGGATGCATAATCTTAATTTCCTGTTAGTCATTCTTTGTTGATTTGTTTATAAATTATATGTCTAGCATACATGTGTAATTTTTAGTGTTAATATTCACTGGAGTTAAATTTAGGTCATACCCTTTCTTCAGTGAAATAGATTGAGAAAAAAAAGTGATCAATTTATTTATTTGATTGTGTTGTTTCAATTTTTGTTCTAATATTGTCATTTGTTGTAATAAATAACTGTTATTTTAGGAAGATGAGGTGATAGAAAATGCAGCTGAAATTCAAAAGACTGAAGACACCCCAAAACCGAAGACACCTCGTTTACAGTTTTTGAACTCATGTCCACTAACAAAATTTTTTCATCAGTCAAGGACTGAAAATGGTATGTGGCTACTTCAAATTTTTAATGTTAATAATGAGGGAGTACAAATCTGTGAATAACTTTTAAGTTAGTTGAGTAAAGAAAAAATACTGTTGCTGGATGTTATATGTAAGCATTATTACTTATTTTTCTTTCCTAACAGAGGAAACGAAAGATTATAGAAAAGGGATATTTAATATCAAATATCCAAAAGTTTTTCAAAAATGCTCTGCAAGTAGTGCTGAAGCTACACTTGCTTCTACGGAGACATTAGATGACAAACTTGATACACCAAATGATGGCATGGAAAATATTAAATTGGAACCTATGGTATGTTATAATTAAATTCATTACTTTTATACCAGAATACCCGTACACTTGAATAAGAGCTACGGGATCAATTTTATAGTATTCTTTTGTTTAATTATAGGTAGTTTTGGTACATATTTTATGTTGGTTTAAAAAAAAAAGTAACTGTTTCAGAATTTGTAATTTATAACACTAAGGCTCATCAATATCCACTCCTTAAATAAATAACATCTTTTGATCACAAAGGGAGAAGATGTCTCGAACTGATTCATCTTTGCATATTATATAGACTAGCTGTGTACCCCTATTTCATGTATTTTTCACTGCGTAATATAGTTTTTAATTTTTGTATACTGAACCCTAATTATTTTCCAAAAATTTTTTGCTATTAACATTAAGCAAAGATATTTCTCACAAATTCTAATACCTGCTAGTAAAGTGGTACATTGAACCGAATTTTATTCGCATTTTTATGAGTTCTTTTTTTTACGTGGAACTATTAATTCTTTTCGAAAAATTAATGTAGTCTAACTTACGCGGAGTAACTTCAGATATCTGCCAAAAAATCTCGTCAACATCGGTCCAGCCGTTCCGGAGATTACCCAGAACAAACAGAAAGATAAAACAAAGACTAAAAATTTAAACAATTATATTTTTAGTGTATGTCTCCTATATATTATACATTCATATATATTTAGTAAAAACAATAATTTACATTACAAAAAGTCAGTCAAATTTATTTATTAATATAGATTATTGATAATATATAACAAGTTTTGAAGATCATAAGAAATTACGTTGACCAAAAATGACCAATAGCATGATTTTTCCTAGAATATTTAATACAGTGAATACTGTGTGTAGAATCGAAACTTATATACAAAAGATTTTAAATCAATAATTGCACAATGTGGTTGGATATCACGTCAATGGACATAGGTTCGGATCCATTTATTATAGTCTATAATAGGCCTGAGTCAGTGGGGGAATACATCATGATGCAACTATATTATGTTAGATAATTTTCTAATGGCCACCTGGCTAGCTACCACCCTCAAATTTTGCCGCCTAGTACCCTTAGGTATGTATCACTTGAGAGCCAGTACCTGTAAGCTTAACGTGTTTACCATCTTGTACATGTAGACCAAAAGACAATTACTTTGTACATACAAAATGAAAAATATTTAATAATGCATAGGACTTTATTTAAAAATAAATTATAAATAGTTCAGAAGTAAATAAATATCTATTTAACAGGAACTTGAAGAAGGAAAAGTTGCTACTAAATTACCATTGAAAGAGAGAATCCGTCAAAAGAAATTTATCATTGGTAAGTTTCGTTGAGTTAAATAAATTGTTTTATTTCATTGGTAGATATCTAAAGGTCAAAACAGTTTATTATTAGTAGCAACTTACAACCAGTCATTGTGGTAATTTAATTTAGGGAAAGTATCTAAAGTCTCAATGTATTTTTTTTACTTTTATTGATATTTGCTGGACTTCAATGTACACTATTGTTAAATATGCTTTTTAATGTAAAACTTTATAAAAGTTAAAAATAGCTACTGAAGCAATAATGATTTAATGTTATCTTTTCTGAGATTGTCTGTTGATATAGGTTCTAATATAACATTTTCAACCATAGTGACACACGTTTTTCTGGTGGGGTGGTAGGGCTTTCGTAGACGACAATATCGTGACAAAATCTAATTCTATTCAATTTAAGCCCCGAGAAGTAGCTCAAGAATGTTAAAATACTACCACCGGTTCGGAAAAAACTCACTCATTGAGTAGAGCCGGCAAGCAAATCGATCGGGTTTCTCCTTTTTTATGTGAATACATCATTCATATGTTTTTATAAAACAGTACAACTTATCATCATGATCCTGCGACCAATTATTTTGGTATTGACTCACAGCGGGCGGGTTGGGAGAACGCCAACGCGAATTTTACTATAGTAGAAGTCGCGTTCAGTTTGCGCCGACGCAATGTGCTCTATAGAAACATCGCGCTGTATCTGTTGTATGCCCTGTTGACTTATTTCACATCCATCTTACTAGCCAAATACTCCGATCCATACAGTATGACAACAGCGCCCGCTCTAGGGAGGGGGGGGGCAATCCCGGCATTTGCCTGGAGCGCCTAAAATTGGGGCGCCGCGGTGTCCGTTTGAGTGTAAAAATTGATATGGTATTATAAATTGGTAAATAATGAAGAGAAAAATTCGCATATCAATCTCTTCGTTCGTCAAACATTTCCAGAAATTGTTTCTTAGTGATGATTCTTACATCATAAAAGGTATCTATTATCAAAGTTTCAAGTTTGTAGGTGTAGCGATTTGGGTTCTGCGTTGATGATTTCTTTTAATTGGTTCACAAAACTGGGTACAATTTTAAATTTCATCACTCAATCAGGAAAAGGAAAATTAATTTTATATATCAACTTTATAAAACATGTTTTATATATTAAACAACCTTTAAAACAACTTTTAACATTTTTTTAAATATTTATATCTACCGTTACTTTTAGAAAATATATTTAAGGGGCGGCAATTTGTCTTATTTTTCTGGGCGAAGTAACTGTTAGAGCGGACGCTAATGACAGCTACTCTACAACTTTAGTTACAAATCATTTTTAGTGGATGTACTGAGAGGGCTGTCAATACCAGACATTAGTATATTTTACATAGTTTACCTATTATAACTTTTTAAAAATAAAACTGCTGTCACTTTTGGCTCTTCGAGTGCAGGATCGTCCAGTGTAGGCCCAGTTATAATTAGTGGTGTATTAGTGGTTAATTGGACTGAATCGCAGCCATTTGATTATAGAGCATTTATGAATTCAGTTCACATTTGAATTTTCTGTATTTTATATTATCTCATTTTTTTTACCTTCTTTCCAATTTTGCTGCCTTTGAATTTAAACAAATCAATTATTATTCTATATATTTCGTTATTTAATTTTTTGTAGATGATATAATCGTGTGCATCGTGGTTCTATTAGTTCTTCTGGTAGTGGTACTGGGCATCATTATTGGTGCTCAGGCAGGACCGCCCAATGAACGACCTTTGCGTCTAGGCCGTTATATAACTGCGTCTACAAGCTGTGGACCTGTTGAAGGGTGAGTGTGTTCATATATTTTGTTCGTGTTCGATTTGATATTTCTTTATAGTTATGGATAACCAGTTTAAAAGAGAAAAAAATATACATTTTATTTCAAAAACAAAATTATAACTGAAATTGTATATTAGTGTGTAACTATATTATAAAAATATATTTTCCAGTATTTTGAATGATGGCGTCTACAATTTCTATAGCATTCCATATGCTGTCCCTCCTGTAAAACAGAGAAGATTTACATACGCCCAACCTTTGAATAATATATCTCTCTGTTGGAATGGTACACTTAAGGCTCACGGACCGGGCCCACTTTGTATACAATTTCTCGAAAACGGACAAATAGTTGGAAACGAAGACTGTTTAACATTGGATATTGTTACCCCCCTCACGTTAGATATGATTCACCAATACCAGTTGTGGTTTTGATAGGAGCTAATACATTTGCCGGAGGCGTAAGTCCTGCACAACCTTCTGCGTTATACGCTCGTACCAAGGAAGTTATCTTTGTTCGTCCTAACTTCAGATTAGGACCTTTAGGGTTCTTGGCTCTCGATATCCTATCAAACTCCAAATATCCACCAACCTCCGGGAATTATGCGCTGAGTGATTTGTTAGTAGCATTGCGGTGGATAAATTTGAATATTAAAAACTTTGGCGGAGATCCTAATTCTGTCACATTGTTGGGACACAGAGCTGGTGCAACTTTGGCAGCTGCTCTGACGACCGCTAATCGTGCTCAGAAGTTTTACTCTCGCGTTTGGCTCTCTTCACCATCTGTAATATTTCCTGGTGAGCCGTTAGCAAAATCTCAAATAAATAATGAACAGTTTAAACAGTTGAGTAAATGCAGTGATGTTGATTGCTTGAGGAAAATGTCTACAACAGAATTACTTTCCTATACTCCTGATATATGGTTAGGTAGCAATATTGGGTCTGTACCGTCATCTGATGAATTTCAACGGTCGTGGTTGGTGTTGGACGGAGATTTATTGAGAAGTCATGCCTACGAGAGTTGGGACGCACAAAAAGAAGAAAAGGTGTCGGGAACAGAAAAAGTTTTCAAGCCAATGGTATTCGGAACAACGCAGCACTCTAGTCATTCAGATTTATTAAAAAATAAACATTTGAACTGGACCTCGGGGATTGTTGAAAAAATTGTGAACGAGAGCGTTATCGGGGAAAAGAATTTAACGTCAACAGTGTTTTCGCATTTCAATAAAACTTATGAGGGTTTAGTTGAACTTATTTCTGGTATACGTACGTTGTGTCCTTTGGTGAGTCTCGCACGGCTTCGTTTAGCTGTTCCCATGTATGTTGTGCTCGGTGCCGGCGCAGGCGGTGGTCCTGGAGGCTCTAACATGGCCGGCGTCAATTCTGACATTGAGGCTATTCTAGGAACTTTCGACTCGGAAATGCCTGAACAGAGGCGATTCATGGCAGCCATGCAACAGCTGTTTTATTACTATGTGTCACACGGTATTCTTACTGGGCCAGAATCCGGCCTAATAGCTGTAGGACAAGACCTACTTCCACTACACGGATTGCCTGCCTGTGACTTACTCATACGTGAAGATATAGTACCGAGATACGCACATATGGATTAGTATTTTGTAAGACAGCCTGTGACATTTTTAAGCTTTTATTATTGTAAAGATGTATGTCTCATTACAAATTAGGCTTGTAATTGTAAATGTTTTGTATCAATTTTGCATGTCGTAACAAGTTTAGATAGGTCAGGTAAATGCTGGCAATGGAGATAAAATGTACTTGGAACGTAATTCTACTTTGGATGATGAGATAGGTGAAAATTTGTTTCGTTTTAATCCCACCTTCAATAATGACACGTGATAATTGAGAGCGCACAGAAGCAAATTTATATTATTAATTTTTCAGAAATAGATTTTCATTTCATTCATCTGTTAATGACACTTGATCCTAATATATGTCTGTTCGTATACTTCGATTTTGATTGTTTTTAAATTACTTTATAAATCTGTGTTAGCTACCAGTTGAAGTAATTAAACCTACAATTCAATATATTATACAAATTGTAATAAAAATACTTATAAATAAGTAATTAAAAAAATAAGGTAAGTTACTTTAAATTTTCGAATATGAAAAATGTCCTCCTTCGTATAAGTACACATTGCGTAAACTGCCTCTCGTTTTCTATTTAAGACTGAACTTTATAAATTTTACGTGTGATCTCATGATCTAGCTTTTTTTTTATATAAAAAAGTTCAGTGACATTAATTTATACACAATACTCAGTATTCTACTCGTATGATAATTGTATGACTTGCCCTATAATTATTAATTGTATCTGTAATAGTAATATAAGGTGTTTTTGTAATACAAGTTTACACTGTTTTATGTCGTGTGAAAATACGTGTTTTTGTCAATCAATTTTAAAAATATTTTACGTTACTCACATTACTAATGTTATTTTTTTACTAATGTAATGTTCATCGATGTAATATAAATGGACGTGTAAAATTTCATTTATTGTATTAAAAAAAGTTACAAAAAATAAGAACTATATAAGGAACGGTCATGTTTAGAAAATAAATGTGATATATTTTATTTATTATGGTGTTGTATCGATTTATTTTCTTATTTAATAATAAATGGTAAAGTTTAACCTATACTTAATTCAATATTTAAGTACAACACAGATTTATTTAAAAAATAAAATGACTTTTGAAAGCTGTTGATCATTTGACTATAGTTTAGTTGATTTTTCTTGTCATTTCGATTTGAAACCAGCTGTTACTTTTTTCGTATGCTTTACCAAATTCTGGTCTATTATTGAGGTTACTGTAAAAGATTACTAAAGAAGTAAATGCTGGGCATCTGTTTCAAATAGTATCTGATATTTTTTACCTAATTAGTTGATTTACAGATTCATATATAGTGAGGTAACACAAACGATTCTCGCAAAAGTATCCCAATATTACGATAGATAATAAATTATAATGAATAAGATGGCAGAAACTTGTAACTTTATTGTAAAAAAAAAGTTATTTGTAATACGAGTTGAAAGGATTTCGAATAACTTAAGGAAAATGGTTTTGGGAAAGGTTAACACTTGAATTTATATGTTTTCTATGTTTATTCCAGGTGAAATACTAAAACAATTTTTAGTTTGTGAAATGTCTGAATAAAGTAATTCCCTTACAGTCTACTTATATTACGTCGCTGATATTATTTATCGATTGCACTATGTAATTTGTAGCTTTAGTCTCACAGTGAAATTATTTGTGATTTTTATTAATTATTTTAACTTAAGTACTTATTTTACCACAAGTTTGTGACGGTCTCAAAATAATTGTGATTTTTAAAGTCTGATTAATCCAAAGAAATGAATTTCATGTCATATAACGTATTTGTTAATTATACAACGTTAGTAGTAACGCTAGCACATACAATACTCATGTTTTGCCAAAACGCTTTATGTGATTTAAGTTATTGCACTAGTAGGTAGATATTAGTTTAGGTAAACATTTTGTGTAATTTTGTAAATGGTTTTGAAATAAATTTATATAAGACTGATAAAAACTTGTTTTAATTTAAATTATCTCAATCATTCAATGATCAATATGATAGTGAAATGAAGTTTCTAAATTTGGTTTTGTTGATTATATGCTTAACCTAGGCTAAGTTCTCTATGGCTTAAAATAATTAAATGACACTTGGAAGTTTTGTAAATTACGACTTAAAATCGTGTAACATTCAAATGAACAAAAAACGGATTGATAAACAGGTGAGATCAAGTTACTGAACTGTTTTAACATTACAAATCTATATAATATATATTTATAGATATCGCAAAATAATGCACTGGATATTTTATGAAAATTCCAGTATGATGTACGATGCACATGGGCGGAAAGGTTTGGAGGTAATGCACCTGGACGCTTATGGAACTAGAAACGTTGCTAGAGGTTAGAGTGGTATGATAACGTTAACATGGGCATAATTTTGAAAAAGAAAAGTAAATATTAATTATGTATTTAATCACTATCTATGATCTTGAGAAAATTCTAACCTACCCTAATGTTATATAACTGATGTACAACATAAACAAATGTCCTTCGCAAAAAAAAAAAAAATAATAAAACTGTATGTGAAGCGATGATGGCACAGTGGGTAGTGCGGCCGGATTCCGCGTCAATCGTCGCGGGTTCGATCCCACTTATCCAACCCTAAAATCGGCCTGAGCATTCGGTGAAAGAAAACATCGTGAGGAAACCATAGCATGGTGGTAAGGCATTTTCTAATGATGCCCGCCTGGGTAGCTACCACTCTCAAGTTTGAAAACCTGTCGCCATGTACCAATACTGCCTGCCGTACTTGGGATAAAGGCAGTAAAATTTATTTACTGCCTTTTTTAAAATTTCTATGCTAATTAATTTTTAGATTTTTATTACACAATTTATCAGAGAAAATATTATTTGTGTAAATTGTTTAAATAATATTTTTACAGTATGTCAAAATTTGAAATTGGTTACATTTTAAAACCAGTAAATTAATTTATCAAAGTAAAAAAAGCACTAATATTCAAACAATACTGCTTTTATCCTTTGTATGATATAAGTATTGCCTTCTTACCCTTTTATGACTTATTATGATTTTATTAACGACTAAGAAAAAAAGCTTTGACCAGTTAGATCGTTGATATTTCAGAGTAAAAGTGAAAAAATATCAGATCTTCATGTTTTGCAATTAATATTTTTTTTATGATTCCTAAAAAATATATTTAAAAATCTTTATAGGCTGTCAATTACTCCTTAATATATTCATCCCGCCCACAAAGTTTTATCAAAATCGGTTCAGCCGTTATCGAGTTCAATCCGGATTAAATTAAATATCTGTCACAAAATATGTAAAAAAATTAAGTGTACCTACAGACAAAGCTTAATAAATTAAAAATATATATTTTAAAGATATATATTAATAATAATAGTTCTGACATAATTAATAAGTTTTCAAATTTGAAATGTTAAACTTGATGTGTTTACTTATTTACATTTTACATTAATGCGTTTTTTTTTTTACAAAATAATATAATAAAATTACAGAAACTGCGAAAAAAGGCAGTAAATCACATGTTTACTGCTTTTTTATTACAACAGCAAGACAATAATTCACTTATTTTCGGCTTCAAAAATAGTTATGACCCAAAATAATATTAAAATGACGCTCTATAAAGTTACAATATTCAATCATTTTGTTGTCTTTGTAATATAATTTATTTAGTTTTAAAAATTACAAGACTTTGAACGCAGTTTTCTCTAATTTCGATTTTTACGCTTTACTGCCTTTTACCTAAACACGGCATAATAGGTGTGTTCCGAGAGCATCACTTGAGGACCCAGTATCTCTAGGCTTAGTGTTTAAAAAAAAATGATATACATTATATTTACAAAAAAAAGAACCAGATCGAATTTCTTGCCGGCTCTTCTCGACTGGGTTGTTTTCCGAACCGGTGGTAGTGTTTAAGACGTTCGTAAGCCTTCTTAGGGCCTAAATTGAATAAAAATATTATGATTTTGATTTTGACCTTCCTGGACCACATCGTCACTTAACATCAGGTGAGATTGCAGTCAAAGCACTGAGCCTATATCGTGTAAAAAATGTAATAATATAAATATGATACTTAAGTAAATGAAACTAAACTAGTTTATCTTTGGCTAAACAAAAAAAAAAAAGAATAATTTTCGCAATAATTTATTTGCACACAGTAATAAATAATCATACTTACTATAATGTACCGAACATAATCGTAAACGAATATTTTAATTATAAATAAACAACACACGAAAATGACAACTGAAAAAAAAAAACATTCCAAAAATTTATGGTAAAATACCTTAACATTTTATTATAAAATTTATGGCAAGAATAAATCATAAAACCAAACGAACAAACATGATGTTAATAAGTTTCATATTAATGGAAGTAAAAACATAGGGAATACATAATATGAATTATATGTTTCATTGTAAAACTGAATATGTACTAAAATCAGTTTAAAATGAAAAATCTGTTGACTGTATGTATGCATGTTTATCTCACAAATAAACGTATATTTTTGAAAATTCTGGGGTCTGATCAACATATAATCATTTAAAATCTATAACAAACTTTTTATATCCCTGTGTGA
Source organism: Samia ricini (assembly GCA_014132275.2). Taxonomy (NCBI): domain Eukaryota; kingdom Metazoa; phylum Arthropoda; class Insecta; order Lepidoptera; family Saturniidae; genus Samia; species Samia ricini. Next base: position 21,755,693 of record AP028159.1, on the reverse strand, counting down.
TACGACTCACGCTGACAATATTCTAACCATAATTTCAAATACATTTTTAGTCCAATAAAATACAAATAAATGGCTATTTATTATGAATGTACTAGAGAATTATTGAGAAAATTATTGTTTTTACCGATTTACTGGACAATAATAAATTCAGGCACCATGTAAAGCAAGTTTTAATTTGCATAGATTATTATAATAGGGTGAGAATCATTATGTGAACGATGGTGATATAAAGTGTCAGCCTACCCTGTGCATCTACGAACTTTGTATCTATTAGTTGTAAAGTTTAAAAAAAAACATGCAGTATAAAACTATATCGAGCATCTTGCCGGTTCTTCTCGATGACTGGATTGTTTTCCGATCCGGTGGTAATGTTTTGACGTTTATAAGCACCTTATCAGAGGGCCTTAAATTGAATAAAGAATTTTTGAATTTGATTAGCCAAACATCGGATTGACCTTAATTTATCCCGTTTCTATCAGGATATATAAAAGATCCCGCAGATGAACCAAATAACGCCGTATATTTCGTTGGGTCAGTACAAAACAACAAAATACATTTTGGTACAGATAAACAATACACTAGTGTACAAACACAATACATTGATTATAAAAACACAATAATACGAGTATAAAACAATTTGGTATATGAATACAATTGGGTATAGAACACAATACAATTGGGTATAGAACAAAATACAATTGGATATAGATCACAATACAATTGGGTATAGAACACAACATTATGAGTATACTACATTTTATCATAGGAATAAAATTGGATATAGCAACACAATATAACAACTTAATGTACAGATAATTTTAATCTTTAGAATGACATACTTGCTTAACGTATATTAAATGCAATATGAGATCTATATTATCCACTTTCTGTCAGAAAATATCAAGTCAAGTCCATCTAAGACAATCAAATCAATTTTAATATTACAAAAGAGTGAGATAAACAAAACTTAATAGTTACGTTCTCTTAATGGAGACAAAGCCGTGGCTAAATTTTCTTTTCCAGATTTATGTGTTTTACGCAACACAGATGGTGATTTCGGTTTATACTGTTGTTGAAGTTGTTCCGTTTCCCCTTTTCATCTTGTCGATTACAGATGACTGATTTGCAACTGTCATGGTCAGTTCTTCGTTTTCTTGACGGAGCAAAGATAATTCCACCACTAGCGACTGTTGATCTTGAATCTAAACAAAGAAATATATTTTTTTTAGATAAAATTGTCTCATAAAGTAATTCGATAGAATTGGAAACTAGTCTCTGTATTATCTGTCTATATATAGTCTCTGTAGTACTACTTTATTTTCATAAAATTTTTAAATCATAGTTAATTTAAGTAAACAAACCTTGACAAAAGAAGTAACTAAAATAAAACTGGTATTTTCTTATGTTCTTGTTGAATGAATGGATGTTTTCTGAGTGATAATTGTAAAGATATATATGCTTAGGAAAGGATTGAATGTGGAGATGACATCAAATAGAGAGGAATGGAAGGGGAAGACATGTTGCGCCGACCCCAAATTCATTCATTCAACAGTAAAGGCGTCCACTACTGGACATAGATCCACTAAAGATAAGAGGGAAATTGCCATAATCGCCACGCTTGGCAGGCGGGTTGGCGATCGCAGTAGACGTTTGTTGTGCTCAGAAAATACTGCTGCCCATCCCCTTTTTTAACTTTTATGACACCCGCAGAAAGATATGTGGTGGTACTATTCTTAAGCCGGCACCACACGGCTGCCAAATGAAAATGGGAAAAGGGTAGGAAGATGATGAATTGTAAATGTCAATTCACGAAAACGAAAAGTCGGAAGATTGAACATAAATTTTCAACCTTTCTTATTTTATTCCAGATCTAAAGTACCGTTTCCAGTATATTTTGCAATAAAATTTACATGTAAACTAAAATAATGGAAACTTTTAAAAATGTGTATGCTCAAAATAAGGAGTCATTAAAGTATGACGTAAGCACTAAGAGCCTAATTGGTTATATCCTATGCTTAGTTTATTTTTTTATGGCATGAGGTCGTATGAAAGCTGATTACGTGTTTCTCATCCACTTTTAGAAACTGTACCAATGCTAATGCTATCTCTTCAATGTTGATTAAATAATTTAAAACATCCAATAACAATTAATAATTGCATATTATTTGCTCATTATAATCTATCGGCTTCTTCCGAGTAGTAGAGTATAATGGTGTTAATACACGTACGGACCGGACGGCGGACATGGTATGTCGAGCGGTCGAGATCATCAGTCGCCTAAGTAGGGATGGGGAATAAGAATTTTCAAAAAGATCGATTTTTGAATCGATTCACCAAACATCGAGGTTCAAGTGATCAATCTTTTTTTCTATTTGTTTTATTTGACTTTTTATTCTTAAACAAAATTCTTCCAGTGGTCCAAATTACATTTAATGCAAAAAACTGTTTTTTTTTTATTAACAGTACTATAGGTCATCAGTAGCAACTTAAAAAAAAAAGAAAAACGCCTTAACTACTAAGGAAAAATAACACTGAACTGTTTTATTTTTGCCCATTTACAGATGACCATCATATCATAGAGAATAAAAATGACACTCTAATAATCGATACTTTAATAATCGAAATTTTGGTCATCGATTCATAATAGTTATATTCAAATCGATTCAAAACCAATCTTTTTCGGAAAGGCTTCATATTTCATATTCCTACTTAGGGGACTAATAACATAGGCTGCCCGCCGTACTATGTCAGTGGTCCGGTCCGTACATGTGTTAATGTATTTTAATTAGGAACGAATGAAAATATTTATTACCTGTTGTTGAAAACATTGATTCTCGCTCTCTAAGCGATTAATTTCTGAAGCTGCCTGAGCTAGAAGTACTCGCGACTGCTCTGCAGCAGCTGCTGCTTGTCCAGCATGCTCTCTCGCTAATTCACATAATATGCGTTTTTTCTCCACCTGCAACAACATTTTGTACATATTATAATATTTTACAGATCTTTTAAACAGTTAAAACTGATAGTTTGAACTCTATGAGTTGTCTCAAATCTGTCACCAAACACCTGATACCAGGTGTGTGGCCGCGGCTCCGTCATGCTGGCAATTGAAATCTTTTTATTTTTATGAGAAACCCTTATTGTTTTCTAAAACTAAATGGAGCATAAGTTACATGGAGTAGCTTCAGATATCTGCCAAAATAAATCCCGTCCAGATTACCTTTTTTTTACACAATATAGGCTTAGTGCTTATAATCTCACCTGATGTTAAGTGATGATGTGGTCCAGGATGTTAAACACTCTAAGCCTAGTTACTGCTTCTTAAGTGATGCTGCCAGTAAACAGCTATTGATATTTGGACATATATTCGTTTCCGAATTTGAGGGTAGTAGCTACCCAGGCAGTCATCATTAGAAAATCCCCTACCACCATACTATGGTTTCCTCATGATGTTTTCCTTCACCGAAAGCTGAGGCTGATTTTAGAGTTGCCAGCTTCAGCCGTTTCAGAGATTATCCGGAACAAACAGACAGATAGACAGACAAAAATTTTAAAAATTGTATTTTTGGTACACATATGTATCATATTATACATTCATATTTATTTATTAAAACAAACCAAAAACAAATGATATTACAAACAGACACTTCTATTTTATTTATTAGTATAGATTATAGTCATGTATTACATGTGCTTTTTTCTAAATTACCATCGTCAGTCATTATTAGATGAATAAGGAGTATCATTTTACAGAGTAGGTACATAAAGAAAAAAAATCGTATCACTAACCTCTTCACGCAATTGTTTGATCTGTGAATCGGACTCCTGCTTCAACAGTTCTACATCTTCAATAAGTTCATTTTTTATAGAACCCAATTCACGATATGCCTCCTTTTCAACATGTTGCAAACTTTCTACAAGACTTACATTATGTTCCATAATACGTGTGTGTTCTTTAGCAAGTGCTGCTTTTGATTGCAGTATATTTATAAGAGCCTCTTTATATTCATTACATTCCATAACAGTGTTATTAAAAGAACTCTTGTATGTACTTAATTCATTCTCCAAAAGCTTATTTGAATTGATTAAAGTTTCAACTTTTTCCTCCAAATATTCGAACTCATTGTCTGATTCTCTTAAACGAGCAGTTAAAACTTGTACTGTATCTCTCGTTATGGCTAAAGACATTTCAAACTTTTTCTTTTCCTTTGAAATGTTATCAACTTCCAACATCAACTTATTTAACTGCTCTTCAAAATCTATAACCTTTTTCTTTGAATCTTCTTTCAGTTCATCTATCTCTTTGATCAGGCCTAACTTTTCATTTGTTAATAACTCATTGTAATTTTTCAACTCAATAATTTCCTTTAGTAGCGCCTTTTTTTGTTCTTCAGTTAAAGAGAGACTGTGCATTAATTCCTTTTTTTCTTTCTCTAAATATTCCAATTTTTCTTCTTGTTTCAAATAATGCTCTTGAATGCTCTGACAACGCTCTTCAAATTGAATCTCACAAAGCCTTAATTTCTCAGAAGTTGCTTCATCTATTTGCTCGAGTTTAGCTTTTATTTCCTGATCCTTAGTTGCTAATTGAAGTTGCAGTTTTTGTATTTCATCACATTTTTCCTTTATTATTTGAGTTTTCATTGATTCTATTAATTCATTATAGTTTGATTTTATTTTCTCTTTATCTGCTTTACATTTGCTAGTAATTATTTGCTTTTCTTCCTCAAACTTTGACTTTAATATTTCCAGGTCTGCTTTATATTCTCTCCTGATACTTTCATTTGCTTCTAATGCTAATTCATGATGACCTTTGACCATTTCTAAACGATGTACAGTTTCATTCAGTTTGGCTTCTACAGTAGTCAATTTTTCTTGTAAATCTTTACATAAAGTATCCCTTATAGTGATAACTTCTTCAAGTGATGTAATATCTAATTGTTTCATACGAACTTCATTCTCTAATTTTTCACACTGTATTTTATGTTCCGATATTTTCGATTCCAGTTCAGAAACTAATTTTGTATGAATAAGGTTATTTTGCCCTATTTTATTGTGTTTTTGTAGATTGTTATTTTCTTGTGTTTTATCTGACAAGGATATTTTTGAAAACTTGTTTTGTAAACATTGTACTTTATTTTTATTGTTTGGTATTTCTTTTAATTGAATTTGAAGCTTTAGTATTTTATTTTTTAAATCTTCAATTTGTTTATTGTACTCTGATATTGTGTAGTCCTTGTTCCTAAAATTTGCTATTTATTTTAAAATTTTGAATTATTACTAGACACAAAACTATATTAAATTTGGGACATCTTAAAATTTTTCGTACAAAAAGTATAAAGTATAAAAATAAAGTACACCAAATTCCCTAAAATATTCTTTATGTTGTAATTCAACACACCATAAAAAATTATACATATATTAAATGAATGGGAGTTTTAGCTTTATAGCTGAACATGCTTAGAGGTCGCCGTAAACAAAATTAATACATGTAAAACTAACAATAAATGTATAAGTTCTTGGTAATATAAGCCACTAAGCTCTAAAATTTAAGCTCCAAGACAAATATAGAAATCTTGGATGAGATCTACCTGTACGATATAATAATAATTATAATTGGATTTTAAATCTATGAAGACAATTTAATCAGTGCCATGAAGGTTTTTTTTTTTACTCTTACATTACACAAGACTTACCTACAAAATTGCAATTAAACTTTCTAAAAAGTTTATTTAACATGTTTGAAAGTGTTGTTCCATTAACTACAGAATAAATATTTACAAATATACAGCCAAAGCCAAATACTCACTTTATTTCAACCTCCTGGGCTTTTATAAGTTCATTTTGGTTGTCAGCATCCTTTTTAATATTGGAGCATAATGGATGTTTTTTTATAGTACTGTGATGTTTGGTGGTTATAAGTTTAACAGATTTTGGCTGTAATCATATTAGATTGGATCTATAGTTTTCAGAATATGACATTTGATAACAAAAGTGAAAATTATATAAATAATACTAAAATAATGGAAATATTGTGTACATTTAAAAATTATATTTACAATAGGTATAAGCTTTCATCAAATAATTAAGTATATTTTTATTAATACAAAATTCGCCAATTATTTGCAATATTGACCTAATGTTTAATAAAAACATATTTAAGTAATGTATTGTTTTTAGATTGAACTCACGTATTCAGCATGAATTATCATCTGTAGCCAATTTAAACAATTATTTTTATTACAATGAATACATTCACCCTATAAACTGGTATAAGGGCTAGGTATTAACAATTTCTAAACACATAGGTAAAAACGTGATGCAATTTTTAACATACAAAAATACTTACTGTGGCGAAAGAATTAGTAGTTTTGGTAGAGCTACATTGTGATTGTGCATCAATATTAGACTTGATATACGTTGATGAAATAGATTTTGCAACTCCAGTAGTCAGTGGTATCCTTTTAGGATTTTCGGTAGCAAGTTTTGGTTGATGCACACTGTTTTGATTCTTCTGAAGGGCTAAAAATAATTTTAGTTTTGTAACTAACTTACATTTCCTCAGATCATTTATTACACAAAACGATTTATTCGGTAATACAATTTTCTTTTATAAAAGTTTAAACTGTAACTGATAACTTACCGACTGTTTCAAAACGTTTTGCCTTGGAGAACATAATTTATAATGATAATAGAACTATATTAAAATTAATTAATAAATGTTCTTGTATTCGTGATAAAACGTTAGAACTTTGGAAGCACATAAACGTTACAAAAGTTCAGCTGTAGGGTTAAATGGCGCGAAACGAATATTTTTCTTCTTGTGTTTTTTTAATGGCTCTGCACGGCTTGTGTCTTAGCCAATGTCAAGTAAATCTTTCCTTGTGTCAATTTATGGCTTCACAAGGTTTGAGAATCAAATCGGTTTCAAACATTATGTATCAATTTACAACAAAACGCGGGAAACAAAACCGTGTAAAAAAAAGGATTAACAAACAAATCAGAATAATTTAAATAAGTAACTAAAACATATTTAAGTAACTAGTCCTACAGTTTAATGCTATATACAATAAATTTATTTATCACATTAATTACAGAAGATTCACAAGTTCTAAGTAGTAAAGAAATATTAGTAGGGAAAGGAATATATAGAGAGACTAGAGAGAATAATGGTCATACAAAGGACAAGAAAGGAAAAAATGATTCATGTCACAATAGTTCTCACCACACTCACAGGCAGCACTATCTACTATTCCAAGTTTATGTAAATGTACGGGAAGACAAACATGGCCGAGACGCATACGGATTAACACGAAGGTGACAGTTTTACCGGACGACATTCTGGCAAACCATGGCTTCCTGAAAAGTAACGATTGCACAGCATACAGAAAACGTGCCTTGTTCTGACCTCTCTCTCTCCGGTACATATTCCATGAATCATGGAGATATGCGCTAGGTAAGGCAGTAAGACCATAGCCGAAAAACCTGGTCGCAGGTCACAGTAGCAGCATTCGCCAGAGTGTCAGCTTTCGCATTTCCAGTAATGCCGCAATGGCCTTGTCCCTTGGTCTTCAACACCCATAGTGTGTCTGATAACATTACTTTATATATAGTAATGTAAAATTTGGTCTAAAGATAGCTCCATTATCCAATATCTCACGTCCTCTCTCACTGTATTGTGCTATATATGTTTATTTATTTTGTAATATTTTCACTTTGTAATTTTGATGATGACGCCATCCTTTCTTTTTTTGAATCCATTAAAACTCATATTACAATAGCAGAGCGCACGCGTAAGATATACTGACAGTTGACTTGAATAAACTAATAGAAAACCTTCGAGTTTTCATAACAGACATTCAGACACAAATTATACTCGTATTATAATCTATATATGTTGACCAAAAAGGTTTACTTTATTTAAAATTACCAATTTCTAACACACCTTGATTTTATAAAAAGTAAAACTAAAAAACTTAACCTGAACTTACTGACTTAATTATCCATAAAATCTAATTTAACCTCACCAAATACCATAACTCTATACCTAATTTATCTATACAGAAATAAAATCATAATACAATATTTTGTACGAGTAGCCATTACTTCTGTTTCACATTGCAAGTTGTTCGATTATTTATTGCATTCTACAAGTTTCCAAATTCTATTTCTTCTTCCACTTCCATCGTCCATATCTTTGAGTCAGGTGAATTTACTTCATCCACATAAGTATTACCACGTGGTACCAAAGCATTATAAACATTTACATAAACAACGTGATCATTGAATCTTTCTGGCAATTTTATTAGTCTTCTGGGTCTAACCCTGACTCTCACCTCCTCACTTTCAGCTCTCATTCTGTTATCTTCATCAAAACATTCTATTGTATCGTAAAAAATTTCTCCCTCATTTACCTCATCATTTCTTTTATTATCATCTAAGTTATCGAATTTAATAAACTTAACGTTACGTGATATTATGATTTTTCTGTTAATTATAACTCTATAACCAGTATTGGTGTATCCAAATAGTACACCTTTTGCACTCTTTTGATCTAATTTCTTCGGGAATTCGAACAAAACATGAACTACCGTACATTTTTAAATTATTTATACTAGGTTTTCTACCGAACATTATTTTGTATGGTGACTTCTTCTCAAATGTATTATTGAGTAATCAGTCATTACAAACTCTGATAATAACACTTACTTAGATTAGCTTCCGACATTAAACATCTTGCACGATCCATCACATCACAGTTCTGTTAAACCTTTCAGCCACTCCATTTAGCTGATGTGTGTATGCAGGACAAGGCATCAAATAAAAACTAAAGTTGCCAAATCTTGTCACATCTTAACTTTTAATTTTTTTCCTGTCTGTGTCTGCATAAAATTCATGTAAGTCCTAAAACAGTCAAAAACTTTGTTTTTATTTTTTATAACACAAACCTTAGCTAACGTGCTGTAAGCATCAATAGATGATACAAAATATCTTTGACTGCAATACCCTATTGGTGTTATAGGTCCATTCACATCGGTATGAACAATTTCAAGTATTTCTGTTGCTTTTGGTGTGCCACTGTCTATGTGCGTGTCCTCTGGGGTGTAGTTTGTTCGTTCGTTCGCTTTTGAATATATCGCTGTACAAAGTAATCAATACTTTTAAATAAAACCAGTGCTTATTGGTTTTTTTCTTTAAAACCGGTTGTTTCTAGAACCGCTTCACATCCCTAGCCCCGCCCCCTCCGCATTCCTTGTTGTATTCCTACAGAGCTTGGTTGCGACGTGATGGGTCTATCTGACATGTTTCATACGAGCTAGAAGATTACAACTGTTCATATCGCGCTGGCGTCATGGTGTGCCCGGATGCTATCTGATTTAAGGTTAACACCGCCTTAGCGGGATAGCAGCGCTTCGCTTCATGCGAACGAAGGCAGCTCCGGTATAAGGCTAAGAAAAATTGTTTCCAATTTTTTTAGAACGAAGTTCTTTATGAGTCGTTGCGGAGGGGTAGCCTAGCCGGCAAAAAAACGTCCGTAACGTTAAAAAAAGCGTAACCTTTTTGTAGCTGTAATTAAATTTCAGTAGAATCTCCGTAATATTATTCTGTGAGTAGAATAGATATCACCTTCGTGGTGCAATTGTTCAGTGCGTTCAGCTGTTAACCGAAAGGTTTGTGGTTCGAGTCCACCCGGGGGCGTAATTTTTATTTTATGATACATAACATTTTTCATAACTCAATACAAAAACCTCACATTTAATGTTTTTTTATAAAACATTTACATTTATATAAATAGTAAATCACAAAACATTTCAGTACATCTTCTCTGTATGTTTTTTTAACATTGACGTACTTTGAAGTTATTTAAATAACATATTTAGAAATAGATTATTTTTACAAACCAAAGTTTTTTTGTATAAATATTTTAATCGAATTTCAGCTACTACGCAAATACTAGTTATACTTGACACATATTTTTTCCCTTTTATGTATAGTCTATGTATGATGGCTATACAGTGTCTAATGTATAGTTCTCGTGATGACTTATTATTATTGCACTTTGCTATTATATCATTTTATTATTATTCATGTAAATAGTCATTTCTTTGTATATTATTATTGTACTCTACTAGCAATCATCTCGCGTTCTCCCTTGCAGCTCAAGCAGTCTAGCAGCAGTGTGCCGTGTGTTTCCCTGACTTTATTTTTTTTTTTTTTGGTTCTTTATTCATAAAAAAATTATTACACATGCAGTTTACACAACATAAAATACATATTATAATAAAATTAAAAAAAAATAAAATACAAAATAAAAAATAGAAAAATAGAACAAAGCTAGAGAAACTATACAGACTACACTTACTAACTAAACTACGAACTAATAGGGGACACGGGGAAACCGCATCAGGGCTATTCCCTTCGACGGTGGCCTCTCCTTTGTCCGCGCCTACGGACAAGTCAACTGGGTGAGGCACACAGGTGCGTCCCTCGTGGAATAATAATATTTATAACCTTAAACAATATAACATGAATACGTTTTATAAAATCATCTATATTAAAAAAATAATAATGAATATAAGTAGTTAGAATTAGTGTTTGAAGTAGTATCCAACATTTTGGAGAAAGCTGAACAATTTCAAGTTCAATATTCAATTCAATATTAAGTTTATTAAATTGGTAATTTTAACATATTATGTTTCTATTTGTTCTCTATTTAACATTAGGAATATAAAATAAACATCAAGGAAAAGTCAGAAATGTTGTTCTATAAAATATATATTTAAATATTACATAGATGGTGGAGGTGGTGGCACAGGCAATAGAGGTGGTGGTGGTGGTACACCCATTAGTGGTGCTCCAGGTGGTGGTGGAAGCCTCATACCATGATTCTCCCACATCTTAGGTGGAGGAGGTAATCGTAATGGCTCAATCTTAAATGCAAATTGTAAGAAAAACTGTTTAGTATCTTTATTCCAATGAGTCCAAAATTTAGTGTCATGTTTTTCCACTTCTCTACTGGGAACTTTAAATGCAATGGTTTCATAGGGTTCAGCAGCAAACAGTAGATATTGCCATCTGCGATCTGGTGGTTCTATTTTTTGTTCATAAGCTGACATAAAGCGATGCCTTGGTTGCACACCCTCTGCAATTTCTGTAAAAAAACAATTTATTAAGTCCACCTTTAAATATTACTCACTTAAACATGTTGAAAGCTGTTGATAATTAGCATAATACAAAATATAAAAGATAACATTTATTTTATTAGCCAACAAAAATAATTAAATAAATAATAATTAATTAATTAGTGATATTATGTAGTTTAAAACAAGGATGTGTTACAGATGATACTATTTAGACATAATAAAATGACCTGTTTTTAATTGTACAATGTAAGAATAAATTTCTTTATAAAAGTAAAATTTGTAATTTTACGTCATATTACCTTTTATAAGTTATATTTGTAAAATAATATTATTTAAAATTTTAGTTATATTAAAAAAAGTATAATCAACAAAATACTCATTTCCACAATTATATTAATATCATTATGTTGAATTATATACACTAACCTGGGTAATCAACTTGGAAAAGTAAACTTTGTTGACCATTCTCGGGATCTTTTTGCTTAGTTACTCTATATCCAGGTCGTCCAATTTTAACAAACTTCTTAGGTTCAATCCTTGGTTTTTCTGGTGCAAGTTGCTGAGGTGCTTCCTTAGCTTCTTTAGCAGCTCGACGGGCTAAATTAGCCTGATGTTTCTTTCCTTGAGTATGTGCTAAGTAGCTTCCCTCATTGTTGTGCAATGTAAGACATAGTTTACACTCATATGAGCCTAAAAATATAATAGAATAATCAGTGCACGATATAGCCTCTGTATGGAGAAACCTAGAACTTAGATTTTGCTAAGTCAAAAAAGTTTGAAATATTTTGTATTCTACTTACAATGAGTAATAAATAGAAATTTTAGAAGAATTAAAATTTATGAGTACCTCATATAACCTCTTTTATCGAATGTTTGAAACTTCTTACCTAAATGATTTTTCATAAAATATGGGTCTTTATTCAAGTCAATCGTTTCGAGTGCAAGTTGTCTCAACCTTTCGCGCCGGTCAGGTCTCTGTTGCTTTCGGACCATGACGCTACACCTCCTCCTCCAGTTTTACCGCCTGGACGGTTTTGGAAATCCATCTTATTGTATGGTTATTTCAGATACCAATGAATTGTATTTATACGAATATACTTGAATTCATCACCGACAAACTTACTAGAGAAAACTTAGAACAAAAACACAAGAACCAAAAACCCAGCAACCTCATCTGATATCTCCGCATAGGGATGGGGGATAGCGATCTAAGATCGATTAATGGAAGATCGATGTTTTTATCAAAATGTTAATCTTTTTGAATCGATATCTGCCTTTGGATCGATCTTTTATCCTAGAAAATCAAGAATAATTTTTCTGCTTCGATAAAAATCATAAATTTGCATACATTTCTATGTACCAAAACAAATACAAAAATACGAAAATATTGACTTAATTAATCAAAACTTTTAAGAAGTCTATTAGAGATGGTGATCTGAGATAGATGAATCAAAAAATCAATGTTTAAGACCAAAAAATCAATATTATGGAATAGATATTTAGCACTAAATTGATTCAGAGAGTCGATCTTAGAAACTAGAATTTCGAGGTTTATTTTTTTCTGGTTCTATGAGAACTATAAAATTATTTACAACTAAGAATGTACCCAAACACAAGTAAATTTTCACATAATTAATTAAAAACTCAAGAGTTGGCTTTGTGGTCAGTTTCTTTCGCTTCTTTGTGAGATTCAAAGTGTCTTTTTGATTATAGTATTAAGATATCAGACAAATAACTTCCCTAATGGTTAGTAACCTATTTCTGCTACAAAGCAGTAAACAGTCAACAGCATTAGCTAGGTTAGAAAAAAAGTTGATCTCAGATCGGTATCCCTATTAGTGATTTAACCGTTTATATAATCGAGGACCGGTTTTTACCTATTTATTTGAAGAAAAAATCGGTTTCTAGGTTTTTATTAACTTCAAAAATAAGCTTTTTTGCCTCACAATTAATCAGCTAAATATATGTTTCAATCTATATATACTAAATAAAACATTTTTTCTGACAAAACCATGAAGACGTACAGTGATAAAAACAATACAAATGTAATTTTTTCGAATACACGAAAAAAAAGTGAGTCGTCGTGAGACGCCTGATATATTTAACATACATAAAATATCGAAATTATTTTGTTAAATAATATATACACAGATAGTCTGTGATAATAATATGAAAATAAATATGATCATTGTAAAACAAAATATTCAGATTTTTAAAAGAAAAATTTTAAATTAAAAATACAAATAATTAAGTATGGGCCACACGACGACCATCAGTGTATGAAATGTTTCATACTACCTTACAGTGTTGCGATGCATGACGTGCGACGCGTCGCCACCCAACAGTCGGTCTGACGCGCCGCATTCAAATCAAAAATCAAGTGCATTCGGGTTTTTTTTTACTTAATTTCGACTTGGACTTTGTAATTTGTGTTTATTATACTAAAATGTGAAAGCGAAAAGAGAAGATTTGAACACAGATACGTGTCCATTTGATGTAGGACCTTAATCGGAGTATTGTTTTCAGAATCTAATATATATACTCAATATATCAGATATGACGCAAGTGTGTTATCAATCAGACTATGCGCCAAATGGATTACATCTTTTATGACTCTGCTATTACAATTTGGTGCCCTGCTCATTCTTCTGTGTGAAGTTTGTTTGTTTATTATAGTGCTTGATTATATCCCTGCACAAAGTAATCGGTTTCTTTGAATAAAAACCGCTGTTAAAGGTTTTAAGTAAAACCGGTTTTTTAGAACTGGTGACATCACTAATCCCTATATTTCTTTTCTGTTGACAACTTAGTGGAAAGGTACTAATTTTTCTAAATCTTTATAAAGTTGAGAAATCTTCTCGTAAAATTATTTTCTTATGACATATACCTGACATAAATTAATTTTACTATTGTATACATTTATTATTTTTTAAGTGTTTTTTTTACGAGTTCAAAATATAACCTCAGTTTGAATAAGTATCCTTGTTTTTAGTTGGTTGTCCAAGATGTTGATGCCAAAACAAAACCGTGTTTCTATCTATGAGTACCTCTTCAAGGAGGGAGTCATGGTAGCTAAGAAAGACTACCATGCACCCAAACATCCAGATCTCGAGAAGATCCCTAACCTCCAAGTGATCAAAGCTATGCAATCACTTAAATCTAGAGGATATGTTAAGGAACAGTTCGCATGGAGGCATTTTTACTGGTAAGTAGAGTGGTATGGTTTATATAAATGGTTTTATGAAATAAGCAAGGACTGGTCAGCAATGAAGTTATGATGCTCTTAACGTCAATATCCAGTCACAAGTTTACTTATTATTGGACCTATAAGTTATTTCTTTTATTAAAAAACAGAATAGTATAAAAATCTTTGATATTAGTTAGTAGAACAAACTTTAATTTCTTATTAAAAAGTTCCTTTCTGGATGTCCAAATTATTTTGTAATAATTATTTTATAATGTTTGATAATTAAATTTCTTTTAATTGTAATATAAAAAAATAATTTCAGCCTTTGTGATGATGTAAATGTTCCTTATACCATTTACCAGGAAGCAGTGTTAATTTGTGTTTGGAACATTTATACATTGGTTAATTTAATGGACATGTTAATGTATTTTTTGATATCATCAAGTTAGTGGTTATTGAATATAGTAGAATTTTATTCCAGCAATAGGTACTCATCATGATGTTAAAAATAAAATATGTAATACTAATATTTTATAATTATATTATATATTCATTTATTTCTTTTGTTTCTGAAGTTACACTCTATAAATTTGTAAACTTACAACTAAACTATAGAATATATTAGATGGGACTTTATGGTGTGACTTTGGTTTGTTATAAAGTAGTGTTTGTTTAGCAGCATATAGTCTAATATGTAATTTTGGAGATGTTTTACATTACATAGTTTGACTATTGTTCACAAGTGATGTTTTTTAAAAATAATGACTGATAGGATGAATTCTAAGATTTTGAAGGGATTGCCCCCTTGTAATGCTTTTACACAGAACCATCACTTTGGTAGATAATTGAATATTGAAAAATAATAAAAAGTTTCCTTCAAAAACTTTTATTTATTTTTGACAAAATTAATTGTTAAAAAAATAGATTTAACAATCTATTTCTTTTTTATGAGAGGGATGGTAAATGTGATTTTTAAAATTCCACTATAACAAGCATTCATAAGTAAACCAAACATATTGCTTTTTCAGGTATTTAACAAATGAGGGTATTGAATACCTTAGAATTTTCCTGCACTTACCTCCTGAAATTGTACCAGCAACCCTGAAGAGGTCAGTGCGTACAGAGACAGTACGTCGTGGTGCAGTTGGCAGGCCTGATGCTCCAGCACGAACAGCTGAAGATAGATCAGCTTATCGGCGCGCACCACCAGCTGGAGCTCCTCATGATAAGAAGGCTGATGTCGGCCCTGGTTCAGCTGATGTTGAATTTGTAAGTTTTTATCAATTTTAACATGTATTAAAGAATCACATATTTTTGCGTAGGATGTATAGCACTGTTACCATTTCTTTCAGTCTACAGTTTTTTTAACTAATTGTGTCTATATACATAGGATAAAGGTATAATTTATTACCTCATGTGAGATTAGGTTTATCACTACAACAGTAAATTTGTTTTTAACTATTTATAATTTTAATTTATATTACAGTGATTTCAATATTTAACTTTTTGTCAAGTTGGATTGATACAAAATAATAAATTAAACATAATACCTATTAATCGCTAAAAACCCCATTAAAAATTTGACAATAGGAAAACAATTGGAAGCTGGTGTAAACACCAGGTTGGTGCTTCACTGGTTAAAGTTCTTAGTCTGAACTGCATAGTACAATTTAGTAATTCTAAATGTTACATTGAATAAGAGCCTTCATATATAAAGTTCAGATTGCACTTCTAGCTATAACTTTCAACCTGCAATCAAATAGTTACCATTGCGTACAAAATTTAAGCTCATTTATTGAGAAAAGTAGTAGAGAAAAGGTGTTGCCCACAGTTTGGGCTAATGCATGGAATGTGAGCCATATTACCAAAGAAAACAATGCAAGTAGGAAGAATAATATAATAAAATACCTTGAAACCTAGAAATTTTACCAATAGATAAAATTTAGCAATAAATTCTGTTTACACAACCAAGGAAAAGGACAAAACATATTTGTTTTGAAAGGAGTTGTGATGAATAACATTTCCTATGATCGGATCATCCATCCATTCAAGACGTCCACTGCTGGACATAGGTCTCCCCCCAAAGATCTCCACGGCAACCGGTTTGCGCCACCCGCATCCAGCGGATTTCTGCGACCTTCACCAGGTTGTCGGTTCACCTTGTGCGGGTCCTACCCACGCTACGTCTTGTGGTGGGTGCGTGGTAGTCATTCGAGAACCCGTTGGCCCCATCGGGCATCGGTTCTACGAGTAATGTGCCCAACCCACTACCACTTAGTTTAGTAATTATTTGGGCAATGTCAGTTACTTCGGTTTTTTTGTGCGGATCTCCTCATTCCTGATTCGATCACGCAATGAAACTCCAAGCATAGCCCTCTCCATTGCCCTCGGATATTTAACCGTTAAAGCACGAACCTGGCGTGTACGCCAGCTTCCAATTTTTCTTGGTATCTGAGCGATTAAATGACTTATTTTTAGTAAAGTAGAATAAACTTTTTTGTTTTACTATAACGAGTTTTATATTCTTATTTACAGAGAGGAGGTTTCGGAAGAGGTCGATCTGCACCCTAAGTTTTAATAAAAAAATATATGTATACACCGTTTTATTGTCAACATCCTAATATTACTAATCTAATACTAATCATAAGAAATAGTATGAAAGCATTTTGCGTCGTTTGGTGCCTATTAAACCTGATATTTCAATGAAGTGAAAGTCCTATCACACGATAATATGTTACGATTTTGAATATTAAAGGACTTTTACCTAATAAGAAACAAAAATCATAAGCAAGTTATACTTTTTGAATGTAGAATTATTATATTATCTCCTTTGTGATTACTACTTTCTTGAGAAACGTGACGTATTTTTAAAAGTGGTTATAACATACGCGTTCTCTCTTTGTGGGTATCTTAATACCCATCCCTTACTAATAATGTCTTTCAGATTCAAACTAGATATTGCCAAAGAAGTGATTTAGTGGCGAATATCGTTTCTCTTCTGAGAATATAAAAGAGATTTAGAACTATGTTGTGTGGGATCCTAAGTTTCATGACGAAATGTTTGAATGACAATTGCTTGTCAAGTATAGCAACTAGGTATTTATTTAAATGGCTAACCCAAATGATATTGTCAGAGGTATCGTAGTATAGTGGTAGCAAAGGTATATTTTGGTCAAGAGGAGGCTGGTAGGTATTTTACTTTGTGGGGAACGGTGGATGTTCTCTCCCATACCCACATATAATATAGTCTTCTGGCAACGTGAAAGATAAATATATTTTTAGTAAGAAACATTTAGTGAAGAAAACTTTCTTAATGAAAAACAAAACCGACTTCAAAAGAAACTATAAAAATGCACTTAAAAGTCGATAAATAATTATTTTATTAATGTGTGAGTACCCATATAAATAAGACAATAGGAAAACAATGGAAAGCTGGCGTAAACGCCAGGTAAGTGCTCAAGGGATTAATCTACTTCGTTAATTTTGAAATCGGGGCGAGCTTATGGATAACAAAGAGGTGTAAATCTACGTCGCAAATTATATTTAATCCTGATTAATTGTTCTTTAAAATAACACTAGTCCTTTATTTAGCTGAGATAAAGTTTAGGCAATTATTTCTTTTTGTAAATGAGTGCATTGGTTAACTCTAGCTAGTGCCGACTTCAAAATTAACGAACCAGATTAAAAAGTAATTATTTATTGACTTAGTATATTTTTATAGTTTATTCTTTTGAAGTTTGTTTTGTTTATAATTATAAAAGTTTCTTTTTCTACTTTTTAGTTTAAGTATGTACGTTTAGGTATAACTGTGAAGCCTACTTCATAGCTTTGGAAACTAATATATGAAACGCGTGCAAGTGTCCTATAATGTTCGAGGGTTATCCTTAATTTCTCTGAGTTCCACTGATCTGGTGGAAATGGGACCGTCGGAAGTGTACTCCTTCGATAAAAAAATTGCAAATCGGTCCACAAATAACGGAGAAATAGCGTAGGTAACAAAAATACAAAAAAAAGAACAGACAAATTGAACTCCTCCTTTTTGAAGTCTGTTAAAAATAGATAAAATGCTTTAAATCGACAGTAACAACAACAAAAATATAATAAATGAGTTATCCAAGCCGCGATCTGTCCGTGGAGACTGCGCAGGCGCCCTGTTTAAGTAAAGGACGGTCGCGCGGGAGACGAAACGACCTTTTTTTTTTGACGGGGGAAATGCATTTACGCACTACCCTTACCTATTGCATTAGAGACGAAACAACCTGCAGTTTAGTCTCACAGGTTTAATAAAATTGTAAGGTGTTGGTTCATGTTATGCCACAACTCTATGCACCAAAGCATTGATGAACAGATATACTTACACTTCTAAGTTAGTCTTTACTATCTTCATCTAAATTGACAATTAAAATCGAAGTAAATTTCGCCCGAAAAAGTATTCATTGAATAAAAAAATACAAAATTTAAATAATTTAATCAATCAAAACATTTTACAACTTGTGAGTTTGTATACTAAGTTCTTGGTAACATATTTTTCTATTTTATTACTGAGCTGCCGCCTGTACTGGAGGTGGATCTGGTTTAGCGAACTCGCCAAGTTGATCGAAGTAGTACTGATACGCGCGGAATGGTTTCAGCTCCCACGGGACTTGGTCTTCCATGTGTGTCAAAGTTACTCCCAAGTCTTCTAAAGTAGGTACTCCGGGTAATGGCACGTCAGTAGTAGATTCCTTGAATTATAATGAAAAAGGTATTCTTTAAAATTCTTAAATTAACATCTAAAAAGTAGTTTTTGTTATTACATATAGGTATATAAGTATTTATTATATATACACAGTATAGTCTCAGTGCTTTGACCACAATCTCGCTTGATGTTAAGTGACGATGTGGACCAGGATGGTAAACACACTAAGCCTAGAGGTACTGGCTCTCAAGTGATGATGCCGGAACACACCTATTGGTATTTGGCGACAGGTTTTCAAACTTGAGGGTGGTAGCTAACCAGGCGGGCATCATTAGAAAATGCCCTACCACAGTTGCCGCACGATGTTTTCCTTCATCGAAAGCTGAGGCCGATTTTAGAGTCGGATAGGCGTGGATCGAACCCGCGTCGATTGACGCAGAATCTGGCCACACTACCCGATGCGCCATCATCGCTCAGTTATTCATTTATTTTTCTGTATATAAAATACTTTTTTTTTGGTACCTAACCAAAAGCAATTCTTCTAAATACAGAATTTAAAGCTAAATACTCTATGTGGTGCGCGTCCTGTGTGTACAAAAAACTACAGTCCTTTAAAATAAAGCATGATTAGAATAATAGCTGTGAAACGAGTGTGATTTATGTTGATGATGTATGAAAGTGCTGATCAAATGCAAATCAATATAAATAATATATATATATATATATATATATATATATATATATATATATATATTATTACATGCAGTTTTTATTACAGAGTGTAATATGAAATCGGGAATATAGGATAATACTTGACTGAATTATAATACGGACTATATACGAATAAAGTATGAAGTTGCCTTGCTTGTTGTATTTTTATGATGAACGAATATGATTTTTATGGCAGTTGCCATTCTAATCATCACCCAGGGGTATTACCGATGTGTTTCCGACATTGGAAAGCGTTTTAAGTACCTTTTTGAAGAGTCGAATATCGTAACCTTGGGGGAAGACAGTGCTGGGTAACCCATTCCATAGCGCTAGCGTATGTGGCCAAAAGGTTCTGGAGTATCTTTACGTGTAGTATCGTTACGACTAGATTTAAGGGTGTGGGGATGAGCGTCCAGTGAACGCTGGAGTGTACGGATTTGGAATGGCGACGAGGTTACCAATTCGAAAAGTTGCTGTGAACACTCCCCATTGCACATGCGGTACAAGTCTCTGCGAAACTCCAAAGAATCTAGACCACATGTTAATTAGGTATCATCAACAAATCTAATAGCTCGCCTTTGCACGGAATCAAGAGAAGAAAGCTGGTAAGCACGAAAACCGGCCTAAATATGTGAGCAGTACTCCATGTGAGGACGGACTTGTGCTTTGAACAGTACAAGTCGTTGTTTCGACGGGAAATACTGATTAGACCGGTTGAGAATACTACTAGCTTACTAGCCTTTTAACTGCCAATTTGGCTGTGCTTTCCAAGTGACTCCGAATGTGTGTGTCGTGTTTTTGAATGTTTGAAATTGTTTCAGATCTTAAAGGGTATTCATTATCATTACTTCGCAAATATTGCTGGTAATTTTTAAATTAGTATATGTCAAATACACATAACTGTTTGAACATGTTTTTTATAATATGTAGTTATAAATTAAAAATGCAGTCTCTAATTTTAACTGACATCAACTGAAAGTAGTTTGAATGTCTCATGCGTCTCTCTCTGTGAACCAGAAAACCGATTAGAGCCGATTTTTTGGTCCGTAGTCAAAGTTACTATATCTATTTGTCAATTTTACTATTACTATTACACAAACCAAGTTATAATGGAATACTGAATTCTTATGAAAAACAAAATTCATAAACAAAAATATTACGAAAAACATAATAAATAGCAATACATTGCAATTATTTACCAAATTATTTTGTATAAATTAATGTTATTTAACGAAACTTCAAATTATCTACTTCAAATGTTACACAAAAGCAATGAAACAGCTGTTCGCACTAGAGTTAACCATCCGCCATCTTGCTAACCCGACTGGGATAAATGGTTAATTTTTTTAACAAATAGTCACATTTTTGACAAATGGTTAGCTTAACTACGCATCAGGGCATTATTATAGCCATTTGTTACAAATCTGACCATTTCTCGAGTTGACTATGGATCAAAAATTGGCCCTTATTGGTAAAAATATATCTGTATATGTTGCTAGAAATAATATTAGTCCATACCTTTTCGATTCCCTCCCAATGGAGATTACCTAATGGATAGGCTGGTGAAATAAGGTTGATTAAAGCCACCTTGATTGGAAAGACAGGATCATATTTCATGTCATAACGGTAATAGCCCCATTTTTCATCCTTGCGCATTAGTTTGTAAAACCAATCAACCAAATCAGCCAACAGGTAGCGTTTTGGACTGAAAATTTTTTCATATCTTAAACTCAGTATAAATACATTTAATATATAAAGTTATACCTATTTGTTGGCTTTTTATTTTCTAGACGGGATGTTTAGGAAATATTTTACCACATGAAGCAACTATGAGAATACAAGTGAACAAAGTTGACAGACAAGTTATCACAAGCATATGCTTATGATGCAGATGTTCTCAACAATATTAAATCATTAATTAGAAATTGTTATATGTGAGTATAGAAGTGTATACATTTTGTATTAAAAATACGTACCCAAGAGCTTGATATAATTGGCATTTTGTATCTGGGTCACGTGCAGCGTTTACAATAGCTTGAGCCACATCTGATACGAAAACTGGCTGCTTTACAGTAGCCATGCCGTTTTTGTATAAAGGCATCAAGTTATTATGAATACGCCAGTTGGTTGCAAATGATCTGTAATAAGAAAAACATTTAAAAAAGGAACTGACAGTTGTGAAGTCTACTGGCAGAAGTGTGAAACCATGAAACGATGAAATAAATTTTCACATTTGTAAATGAAAACCATTAATATTACTTTGTTTTTTTTGTAT
The DNA here is from genome assembly GCA_014132275.2 of Samia ricini. Classification (NCBI taxonomy): domain Eukaryota; kingdom Metazoa; phylum Arthropoda; class Insecta; order Lepidoptera; family Saturniidae; genus Samia; species Samia ricini. Next base: position 21,733,701 of record AP028159.1, on the reverse strand, counting down.
TTATACACACAAAAAGTAACAATTACGTATACTCATACACATTTTAAATCAACTCAAGCCCAGCCCAATAAACTAGATCTATGTAGATAACCCAGAATTAAGTGGAGCTGATTTTGTAGAGATAAGTGGTTCACTTCACTTCTTGTGATTGGAGACATGCATGATGTATACAATTCTGCCAGTGACAAGTATTTAAATGTTGGAATGAATAAGATTAGCTAGTGCTATGGTTAGGAGCTAGGAGGTAGGAGCTATGATTTGTTTCTTATAAGAATGGTGAAATTTGTGAGGTACACAATTCTGCCAGTGTCAAGTGGTTAATTAATAATAACAAAATAAGTGTCTACAAAATAATTTAACATATAGATATAGAAAATTTAGATGTAAAATAGAAGTAGATTTAAGCTCACATAAATTAATTGTGAAAGAAGATTACAAACTGCATAGCTGCTTGAAATATTATAGGCAATTTTTTCTGATGCAAGTCGAATTAAACCTCTAATATAAAAAAAAGCTGTAGACCCAGAGTCCGCAGAATGTTTAATTTAAAAAAAAAAAGAGAAAAGTGGTTAACAAATGTAGTTATGCCCTGTGTTAAATAAAAACATTAAACAAATACATAGCAATACATATAAAACTAACCTTAAGAATCTATCTTCAGAACCATATATGTCTGAAGCCTTAATGATGGTGGCTGTTGGAAATTCCTCTTTTACAGCACATTCACCAAGATACTTGCTGATTTTAAACATAGATGGTTTTTTAAGAACCAAAGGCTTGGGATGTTCTTCTGCATTCAGGTAAGAAAGATGAATGAACCTTTCCACACCCATCTCTCTACAAATTCTGTAAATAAAAATGTATTTATTTAGGTTAGGCTTTAGTTACATATATTTTTAGAAGTGAATTCAAGTGGGCATGTTTTGTATATGTGTGAAATACAGCCATATAGTCATGTCATACACATGTCAAGTTATTTTAAGATTTAGTTTTGAAAATAAAATAGAAAACTCAATTTACAATTTTTCTTGGTATTAAATTAATATATAGACAAAATATTTCATTAATTATAATCATAAATTCTTATGATAATTACCTAGCAATGCGTCTTGGACCTTCTACATGGACATCTGTATACTTGAAATTTTTTGTTTCATAGTCACGACCAATCAGATTAATCACAACATTGGAGTATCGGACTGCTTTTGCTATTGACTCCTCATCACGGATATCAAATGGGGTAAATAAAACCTGACCTAAGTCACCACAAACTTTTAATCTTTGAGCATCATAAAAATCGCCTCTATAGGGCAAAATCATCTGAAATGAAGTAATTATAACTTATTAATTTTTATCCATAACTTTATTAAGCTTATCCTAACATCAAAATTTATCACAATTTAAATATACAGATTTGGATTTATAGCACTTTTATTTTTAAATGTACATTATATTTAATTAAAATCATAACTGATACACTATTTCCCACCTTAAAAACTTATTTAATGTATTATTTTTTTAAAAGACCATTTATTTATGTTGCATTATTGTATGGTAAATATTAATGTTTCATAAAGCATGTCAATTGTAATGAAAATATAATGCTCCAGAGATTTAAAAAATTGTTTTAAAAATTTCGATTTTCGAATATTTACATTTTAATGATATACCTTGTTGGTAATTTTTATTTTATAATTCTTACCTGTGTACCAATCTTGCCCAGCTTATTGCACACATACCTCCCCACGAAACCTGTACACCCAAATACAGTGGCAACGATTCCATTGAAGCTGCTTCGTCCGCCAGTACCCCGTTTGTATGCAGCTAAGTTAGGTTTGCCATCAGAACTATACTGGGCAGACTTAATATAAACCACGCTCATTGACCCATTTAAAGCTAAAATTCATAATTTTTAAAGTGCGATGGTCTCATGCAATTTATAACAGTTTTGTTTACCACAATTTTGATTCGATATTATAAATAATGTATATGATTGTGTCAATTATGTAAGAGACGAGATGATCATTAAATCCAAATGAGCGTTAAATACTTACTAGGAATTTTAGTTCCGAGGTAGCCTGATAACGCTACCTTCGCCATTTTAGGCTAAATTCGGATAACTTTATATTTAAGACTAGGTAATGCTCAAAAAATACAAATAATTACAAGATCAGTTTTGGCCAAAAAGCATTTTGACAATTAGGATGACAAATTCAATACTAACAGTTTAGGTATGACTATCTGATATCGATTTATCGATTTTAGAACGTAGAAAATCGGGTTTAATTTTTTCAGATTCTATTAGAACCATACATTTATTTACAATTAAGAATGTACCCAAACACCAGTAAATGTATGAAAGATTTTAACTTAATTAATTAAAAACTCAAGAGATGACTTTGTGGTTAATTTCTTCATTTCTTTGTGAGGTTAAAGATGCATTTTTTGTGTACTATTAGAATGCTAGACAAATATCTTACCTAATGGTAAGTAAACACTTACAGTGTTAGTTGGACGATTACTACATCAAGAGTACGTCGAGTGTACTGCCAACCATAAAATATTTTTACTTTATACTTTTACCTTTGATATACTTGTAAAAACAACACTAAATATTTAAAAATATTGATTATTATAGTGTCCCTTTTGGATTGTTTTATATGGATTTACCTATAAATATGCAAAGATAAAAGTTATTATTTTTCTCCTCTATCTTCTTACTCTTAGATAATGACAATTTGAGTTCAAACAATTAGTTCCAATGTCATGTAAGTAAGATGTATTGTGAATCTTGTTGCAGCGTTACCTAGTTCCAGTAAAACTGTGACGCATCCTACTAGAACTTTCCATGGAGCTTTGTGCGATACCTTAGAATAAATGCTACGCGTTACTTTCCATAATAAACTTGACTTGTACACAATAATCAAACTATGTCACACAAAACGCGACGAAAATTACACGACATAGAGTCGAATACACAATTTTAATGAAACAACCGCTACATGACAGACTGAGATCCCGCAAAAAACTCCTCAATCTGTTTGTCGTTTGTTGTTTAATTTAGATTGACGAGTTTTAGTGTTATCAATAAAATAATTTCGGAAAAAGTTTTACCTTAGATGTTCAATGAATGAAGATTTTGGTATAATTTCGAATTAAGAAAAAAAAAAACAAATCGAAAAAAGATCGATTTTGTAGAAATCGATCTTTTTTATACATTGATTTTCTTGAAAATCTATTCATGAAGCTTTCATTTAAAACTGTTCAAAAAATTTCCTTTTTTTCGTAAAGAATCACATCCCTATAACATTTCTTCTTCTCCTTGAATATTGGCAATCTGGGTACACACAATTTGTGCCAGTGTCGTGTAGTTAAGATGTATTTTTAATCTTGTATCAGCGTTACCAAGCTCCAGCACAACGGTGGTCCATCCTGCTCGAACTTTCCATGAAGCTTTGTCGGCATCTCAGAATATAAGTTACGCGTAAACTTAACTTGAACACAATAACCAAACTATATCATACAAAACGCCACCAAGATTACATGATATAGAGTCAAATACAGAAGTTTGTGAATTTAAGAAATAACTTCTACACGACAGACTGAGATCCCACTAAAAACCACTCAATAACAGTTGTCAACAATTTTCGGATAAATTATAGAAATAGCCACAAATTTATCAGAAAGGGCTTTAGCATAGCCACATAGAAGACAGAAAATATTTTAAATTGTGTTGCTTAGTTAGAAAAATTACCCACATTGAGTAAACATAGAACAATGAACGAACTTTAATCATCTATACAAATAATAAAATTGTAAATTTCGTGAGACTGAATGTTTCCGATTTTTGCGAAAAAAAAATATTGCATGTCTTAAATAGGTAATTAAATATATTTCAATCATTTTTAGAAATGTCTGTATGTTTGACCATCTGCTTGTTTTTTTAAAATTTGAAATTGGTGTTTTTTCTAGCTGGCCACTTTGATCTCAAATATCTGGTGTTTGGTCAGGGATTTCCAATTTACATTTATTTCATATTTAGGCTTTTATATTTGTTTCGAATTGAATTTCGTGGTTAACTTGTCTTGGCATCGTAATACGTTATACAGAATATATCGCGTAACCTATATTTTGAGGTGCCGACAAAGCTCCATGGAAAGTTCAAGCAGAGTGGGCCACCGTTCTGCTCGAGCTTGGTTTTTTATATAAGATATAGGCTTAGGGCTTTGACCACAATCTCACCTGATGTTCAGTACGATGTGGTCCAGTATGGTAAACACACTAAGCCTAGAGGTATTGGTTCTCAAGTGTTGCTACCGGAACACACCTATTGGTATTTGGCGACAGATTTTCAAACTTGAGGGTGGTAGCTACCCAGGTGGGCATCAATAGAAAATGCCCTACCACCATGCTATGATTTCCTCACGATGTTTTCCTTCACCGAAAGCTCAGGCCGATGTTAGAGTTGGATAGGTGGGGATTGAACCTGCGTCGATTGATGAGAAATCCGGCCGCAATACCCAATGCGCCATCATCGCTTCAACGTGGTAACGCTGATACAAAGTTGAAGATACATCTCACCCACAAGACATTGGCACAAATTGTGTGTACACAGATTGCCGTAAAGAAAAGGTTTTGACGTTACTAACATTTGTCAATCATATCATAATTTTGAATTTTTGTTTTCTTTTATGGATTTTGGCATTTGCGGCACAGGTTTTTAGATTTTGGAATGGATATGAATTGTGCAGTGAACATTTTCTAAAATCGAACATTTTGATTGTGAAAGTGAACATTTTTATGATATATTGTAGTATTGTAAAAAGATATTATGGAGGAAAACGAAATAGAAATACTTAGTAAAAGCACTAACACAATTGAAGTGTCTGAAATTTTGCAGCGATTTCTGGCGAATGTAAGATTTGTTTTATAAACACTAATACCATCTATCCACTATTTTTTAACAATTTCGCCTGTGAAATGAAGCCATCTCATTAGTTTAGAATTTAGGTGAATCATTTATTAAAAGATTTTGACTTGATTAGTTTATTTATATTATATAGGTTCAGTGTTTTGACCACAAGCTCACCTGATGTTAAGTGACGATGTGGTCTAGGATGGTAAACACACTAAGCCTTTGAGGTACTGGTTCTCAAATGATGATGCCGTAACACTGATTAAAATGATATTAGAGTTTAAGTTAATGTTATTAATGCTTCCTAATTTTTATGTTTATGCAGAATGAAAATGAATTTATTTTTCCAAGTCTATCACATGACAACAGAAGAGTTATATTATGGACTTCTTTATTTCAACTTCTCCAGAATAAACATCTTATTTCAGTTCATCCTGTCTGTTTGGCTACAATAAGAATTCTCAGGTTTGCATATAAAATTATGTTTATTAATACCCCATTTTTTTAACAAATATTAGTCGATTTAATAAAAAGATTATATATTAGTTATTACTTGAGGATAATTACAAATTGGAGGTCTTGATAAGTTGCTACAGTTAACAAGTATATTTTCTGTAATTGTGAAAGATACAATAATCACAATTCTTTAATGCCTTTAATGTCATAATAAAAAGTTTATTTTATTTCAAATAGTGTTTTGTTCCTCAGTTGTATTATATTTGTGAGGTACATTTTTTAATTTATAAAATTGGTACAATGATTCACCATTTTATAATATTCTTTATTTTGACAGCATAGTTACTATATTTTATTTTAATTTAACTTTTCAGTCGCGACAAAACATCACTAGAGGAATTACTTTGTGAAAAATGGATTACAACATTAATAGAAAGAGGAGGATTGTACAATTATGTCAGTTCTGAAACAGAAACTGTACAAGTTACAGAATTACCTGAAAAGGAGATTGCAGTTGAAGCATTAAAGTGTCTCTGTAACTTGACATTCAATAGTCCAGTTGCCAGGGAACATTGTGCAAACACTTCAATAGCACATGGCATGGTTGCTAGATTCCAGATTTATAAGGACATTCCCTACAAGTATGACATCATGCTTTATGATATGAAACTATTGTTTATACTGACAGCATTAAGACAAGATATCAAGTTGAAGATTACAATTGAGCTTGATGGAATCAATCATTTGACAAGATGTTTGAAAGATGTTCTGGTTGAATCTATAAATCCCAATGATGAAAGTGGAGGAGTTGAAAATGCTTCTCTGGAAGGAAAACAATGCGTTTTATGTGTGAGTTGGGTGTTAACTTTTCTGAACTTTATTAAGCTAGTTTGAATAATGCTTTTTTTAAAATAACAATGAAATTATGAATACTTTAAATTTTAAAATCAAAGTAATTCTATTTTTTTCCTATTATATTATCTATATATATATAAAAATGAACCCCTATTTCTCCTGGTCACACTTTAACTTGAGAATAGCTTTACATTTCATTAGTCTTTTTAAAAAATGTTTTCTAATACTTCATAGAAGGTTAAGAAAATTGGGCATAAACTTAGAAAACTTAACAACCATATTATCTTTTCTAATGTAATTACTGCATTCAACATAACTGTTAGTTGTTTGATAGTTGGCGTTATTGACAGAATGGGTGTTGCAAATATCCTTTCATAAAACAGATGCATCAGTTGAAATTATATAAATAATGAATTTATAATTTCTTGGTGCACATATTTTCGAATAATATTTTTTTATGAATTATACTGTTGGAATTCAATTTTCATAGTTATAGTCGGATTAGCTAGTAATTTAATAAAAATGTTTAATTTCATATAAAATATACAAAATATTTGCATATAAGACATATGCAAATTCAAAGCTCCCAATAGTCAATGGTTTCTACCACTAATTTAAAAAAATAGTTTTCTAAGAGTTAATAATAATAATGTAATTTTAATTCTATATATTTTTAGGATGAAAAACTAGCAATAACATGTGAGATATTAAAATGTCAGTTTAACTTGATTACCCACTTTGGAAATGAAGATTCGATTGATCCAAATTTAACTGCAGTCCATTTAAAAATGATGCCTGTACTTGTCACTTTACTGCGAGCTCATACAACCAATGACACAAAACTTATGGAGTTGCATAATAATGTTGCAAATTTTTTGACGAGGTAAATATATTATATTTAAAGACTAGCTGTGCATCCGCGTTCCTTTCTTCTTCACTGCATTCTAATATTTTTTTACAGAACCCCTTTTATTTTCCTAAAAATTCTTTTGTATTAAGATAAAGTAAATATATTTCTCGTTAAATCAAATACTTGCCCGTAAAAACTGTGCATTGAATCGGATTTTATTCAATGTTTTATGAGTTTTATTTTTTTTAGGTGGAATCCTAATTATTTTCAAAAATTAATAGTATACCCTAAGTTACCTGGAGTAACTTCAGCTATCTACAACCCTTCAAAATCCGTCCAGCCGTTTCGAAGATTAGGAACAGACAGACAAATAACTAAAAACTTTAATTGTATTTTTGGTATTAGTATCATATATACATTATCATTTTAACATTACAAACAGACACTTCCAATTTTATTTACTAGTACATAGATAACTTGAATATGCATTGATTTAATGAATTAAAATGATATTCAACTCGGAAATGGAAATTTTCATGTTGAAATAAAATTCATATTAAATTAAATAGGCGCTTATCTTGTCAGTTCTATGAGAATTCTTATTTCTGTTGTATTTTTCTTTCAGTGTCCCAACCTCGGTGTATAAATATCTTACACCGGAACTAACCAAAGAAGAATCTTCTCCATATACCTATTGTGGAAAAGATATGCATGCATTACATGCTCTCCTCAACCTGTTGCAGCACCAGCTCTCAATACCAATAGTAAGTTATCGATTTTCAAAAGCAGGATTCTAATGTAAATGATCTTTACCTAACTAACTAAATCGAACCTTTTTTTTTTGACATTATTGCATTAGTGAGACCGAAGTCCCCCAATGCAATGGGTAAGGGGGTGCGGAGGGACGTCTCCGCACCAGGGTGGGACTCGCCCGGACGTGAAGCGTCCGGAAATACCCACTAAACCCCCCGGAGCCGCCCGCCGCATTTTAGGGGGCGATACGGGATCGTGGTCGCATGCACCGCGTCGCCCCCTGCGGCAGGCCCAACAGGCCTCGTCCATACATTAGCCCGTTGGGGATGAGGGGGTATTCCTCCCCACCTCTTAGCCCAACTCTCAAAGATAGTTATACCGTCCGGGAGAGGGGTATTAAGTCACCCCTCTCCCCAAAGAAGAATATCTCCCACCAAAAAATGGTAAAAACCACAAAATGGCACAATTTCGCCCGGGGGAGGGGTGGCAATAATCACCACCCCTACCCTCATAGAAAAAGATAAAAAGGAAGAAAAGACAGTATACACAAGAAGAAAAATAAAATAACCAGCCAGCTGCAGATAACCCATACCTGCAATGACCTCCACCGGCTTACCATCAATCGAGTACTGTTTAGGTTCACTACCATTAAAGTAATTAGTAATGTAATTCTTGACGTCATCGACACACTCGCCGGCATACTCTCGATACGTCATATTCTCCTGGTACGCTATAGCTATGAGGTCGTCGAACCAAGGCGCGTTGATTGTCAACCAATCGCGTGTTTCTGGGTTAGATTTGGCGTATACTCTAACCTAACCTAACCTTCTATGGTTATGTTAATTTTATACAAGTTATAGTATTATTTTTGTGGCTACAACTATGCCTATTATATCCCGTGGATCTTCTTGCGTAAAGATTGTTATCTTTATTCTTCACATAAAATGCACTGAAGCATTTTAAATATTCTGTCTTTTATATAAAGTATTGAAACGAAATGATTGTCCATTTCATTCGCTGTTATCTTCATAACTTTTTCTATATGAAATTCCTTTTAATTATACTTAAACCTGAGCAGAGAATATATCTGTGATTTAAAAAAAAAATGTATTGTCAATCTAAGCTATCTAGAGATTCACTAAAATACATACAAAAATTTTCTTCAAAATTGGTCCAGTCTGTTCGGCGAAGTTCATTGACAAACACAAACAGAAGAATTAGTTTATAAAGATAATAAGATAGTTTTTTTTAAAGATATATCTAGCTTTTTATAATATATTATAACAATGAATGTAAATTAGGATCTACTTTGTTTTATTGCCCACAAACAGTGAGTGTCCCAACAAAATGGTGTCTTTAGTTAGAACTTTCCAAGCATTTGCTGTCGCACGTTAGAATTAATGCTCAATAATATTTTTTAATAAACTTCACTTGTGCACACAATAATCAAACTGTATCACGTAAAATGTCAACAAAATTAACATGAAGTTGGTTCAGATGCGTGATTCGTTACCACATGACGAGTTAATATTCCCTCAAAATACAAAAGTTGTATAGTAAATACATTTAATTAGGAGTCGTTCAAGTGTTACGTAAGGATATATGTTGGACATTTTTGATCTCATCCTCTCGATTGTTAGCAATAAAAGACAAAGCCCTGCCTCTCCCCCATGATTACGTAAGCATAGGCGTATCTTACATGTAAATATTGCTTATGTTATCACCGTTCAGACGCCTTGCTCCGCATGTCGACAAAAATTAGCAGAGCTTGTTTTTTTTTTACGGAATAGGCTCAGTGCTTTGACCACAATCTCACCTGATAGTGATTCAGGCTAGTAAGCACACTAAACCTAGTGGGTTAAATAGTAATGAATGGGTACCGTTTGCATAGTGGGTTTTGTTCTGATGCATTGTTCGACATAATGTCGACATCTAATTTCTACCATCGTACGGCTCGTCATAGACAGTGCGGTTCCAGAGGATTTACCTCCCGCGAACTATTCGGATGTGGAGTGAGCTCCCAGCGGCCGTGTGTCCGCGGGAATACAGTATGGGTTTCTTCAAAATAAGCGTGAGAAAGTTTTTGAATTTACACTTCGTTTGGCGCGTTAGGGAAAAATGATGAGAGTAAAATTTTACGATGCGTGCGCAACCGTCACGGAAAACCGACACCATGAAATTACCTGTCAACGTTTTAGTTTTTATGAGTTTGTTTTAAGGATTTAAAAGTTTTCGAATTACCTTACAATTTATGATATTTAAATAAACTTAATTTAACTAGATAATGCGTTATAATAAAACTTTGAATGTATTAACACTAGATATACCAGCTGTTTACGTATACCTATTTGTACCAAACCAGTCAAAATGACAGGTGCTTTAGAAATAAGGCTTATTGTGGTTTCTAGTCTATATTTACTCATAAAAAGGATAAAAATAAAGTTGAACAATATTAAGTATAATAGATAAATGGATTTATAGACATTGTCAAATAACAAAACATTTAATTGTTACTTTATTGCTCACAATTTCTACATGTGTAGATTTTGCTGCGTGTACACTTTCCGCATAGACTTTTTTTGAATTTATTGCAAATATTTGTAGTTTTCTACCTTTCAGTTCTACCTTTCATGGTATATGGTTCAAGAAGTTTCATCACGACAAATTCACTTAGGGGAGTTGATGCATTTCGTGTCTCGTCTTTTCCTAAATACGGAAAACCATTTACCACATATTTCGTCTCTACATCGGACGCTAACCAAAATTTTATACCAAATTTTTGAGGTTTTTTTGGCATATATTGAGTAAACCTGCATCTGGCCTTTGATGGAAATAGTTGCTCATCCACGGTAAAATAAGCTCCCGGTTTGAAGCAATTTTTACTGTTTTCAATAAATTTATCCCAAACTGCTGAGACTAAAGCGAACTTGTCTGTCTGCAAACGTTGACTCCTCTGATTTTTTTTGTCGAAACGAATGTATCGCAGAATCTCTGTAAAATCACATCTACTCATAGTGTTAGAGAAAAATGATGGTCCCCACTTGTTATTCCACAAATATTGAAGCCTCATATTATTTCCTTCGTACGCTCCACGTGCATATAATATTGCTAGAAATGCCTTCAATTTTTCTTGCGTAATTGTCCAGTTTTCCCAAAACTCGAGAGGCTTCTAACTCAGTACAAATTCGAATATTTTCCAAAATGTGGTTGTCAATCAGTAATAGGAACGCACTACTTAGATTCCCGTTCATAATGTTTCTTTTAGCATGTGCTGTTGGCCCGTGTACATCTTTGAAAGCACTATGAAGTGGTAATCTACCAGCAATACCTCCTTCTTCAATTCTCGTCCAAATAGTTCCATCGGAAGCAATTTCAGTTTGCTGATTTAGTATGTTACTTCCATATTCATCTTCAGAACTAGAAGGGAATCGCATACATCGTCGTGTGCGTTTGTTTAGAATATTTTCGAAATTGACTGATCTATATTGTCTTCATCAGGAATTTCCTCATTGTCACTTTCGATAATAGCACTACTATTATCACCATCACTATCACATAATTCACTCTCTACATCTGAACATTCCTGAGGTATGTTAGTTGCATTTTCTAAATATACTTATCAAAATGACGTCATCAACACAATGACGCTAGTGAAAGAAAACAAAAGACGATAAAGAAAGATACAAAAGACGCTTCTGTGCTATATGTACTGCAACGGTCTCATGATTCTCCCAAAATCATACATTTTTTCATAAAAACACAACCTGTCATTTTGACTGGTACTGGTATAAATGTCAATAACAAAAAATATATTTGTTACTAATGTATAAAAAATAACATTTACTTTATAAAACGTGTTCTCTAATTATAGCAACAAAAGTCATAAATTCATTTGTTAAAAAAAAAGTTTTATTTTGTAGGAATTTTGAATTGAAATTGCACGACCAGTCTAAATGACTGGTCTGGTAAATCTAGTGTTAAATACCTTTTTTCTATTATTACGTCAAAGAAGTATAACTACTTCCGTGCGTATATAAGTACGCACACACATTATTTTAAAGAGTTGGTAGCGCGCACGTCATACCTCTGATGTTGCACGCGTTCATAGGTTACGGTGACCGCTTACCGTCAGGTGGTTCGAATGCCTGTTTGCTACTTTAGTGGTATAAAAAAAAAATGAATATGAATGTGGAAGGAAGGGAAAGTAGAGGAAGGCCAAAGAAAGTGTCGCTGGAATGTGTAAGAAATGATATGAAAGGAAAATGAGTTAATGAAAAGATGACGGCTGATAGGAGCATATGCATAATGCGCGGGCGATCCCAAGTTAGTTGGAAACAGACCACGATGATGTGACCTAACGGCCCGATACAATTTGTACGGCAGGGTACGAAGAGTTTGTACGAGAATTTGTCACCGATACTAACGGTGCTGAATAAGAGTGCTCGAGGTTGCCGATACCAGCGTAAGTATCTCCGGCAAGTGGTGCTCCCCCCGCTCCGTGACGTCACGAACCCACCCGAACAGGGAAACACGCTGCGGAACCACCTGTGCCGGTTACTGACCACGCACGTCACATCGGTCAGGGACCTGGTAGCCGAGTTCCTCTTTGTACTGTGTAAAGAAAACGGTGAGTGGACTCTCATTTGACATACTGGTTTAAAATAATTTCATTGGGAAACTTAAAAAAAAAACAAACACATTTAAACACACGTTATTTTTATCGTTAAAAAAATGTCAAATGACTTATAACTTTTATCTTATTTTAAAAATTATATTGATTTTTTTTTTATAGCCTATCAATCGCTTAATTACATAATTATACTTCATCCACACAAAGTTTTATAAAAATTGATCAACTCGTTTTTGAGTTAAAACTGATACATACATACTGATACATTTTTTTAAATTGTATTTTTATATAGGTATCGTATATACATTCATATCTATTTAGTATTTTGATGTTACAAACAGATACTTCAATTGTATTTATTTAGATAATAATAATTTATTAAACACTATAGACTATCAATTGCTCTTTTACATGTACTTCCGTGTACAGCACAGTTTCGTCAAAATCGATCAAGTTGTCGAGTTAAATCCAGACCATACCACAAATGGGCATATACTTAGACTTTGTTTAATATCATATCTGAGATTAGTAATGTACAAAATAGATATCTGTCACAAAATTGTAAAAAAATATTATAGTACAGACTTATTTCTTCTATAGATATACAGTCTACAATTTAGCTATCTACAATCCAACGAAAAACGTTAATATTGGTTTATTTTTAAACTTTGTGCTACTAATTTCATGTTGTCTATAAGTGAACTACATATACATTAAAATACAGTTTATACATAAATAACTAGCGCTATACTTTAGAAGAAAAAAAAAATTTTTTTTCCACTTTGTCAAAAATGAGTTGTAAGTGTAGTTAGCTCTTTTGACTCTATACGACTCAAATAGTAGATGACATGTTATTTTATCTTTACCAAGGACTTTCATATCAGTCGTGTGTTAGTAATTTCAATATATTAAGAGGATATCCTAGTGGCCTTTATTCCATATAAACGTAGTCCCCTGTTACCTCCCTGGATTTCGGCATTACGGTAAATATTTATACACCAAATAATATATATCCACCACCGCCATGCCCCGTAAGTTTTGATTTTTTTAAATAATTAATTACTGTAGAAACTAGAAGCCTTTGAAAATATGCTCGATTTTTACCGTCATTTTCAGACGTTTGTCAAACAAATTTGATGGGAAAAATTTAAAACAGCAAAACATACAGGTATAGCCAATATCTTTATTATTCTAAAGAAAATTAAAAATCGGTTCAGTTTTGGAGGAGGAAAGTGGGTACTATGAAGTAATGTTTTCTTCTATTTTGCATAGTTAAATCAGCTCGCGCTACAGTTGTCTCTTTCGCTTTAATTGGGGCGCATAGCAACAGTTTTGTGAAATACCTACTTTTCTGACCGCGTATCCTCTTAAAATATGTAACAGTGGGAAGAATGGTGAAGTACACTGGATTCGGGAATGCTGCCGGTCATTTGGCCCAGAAGGGGCTGTTGAACGCAACCCGGGGCGAGCCGTACTCGTCGAGCAGCGACTCCGACACCGAGGAGTACCTAGAGGCGGAGTCCCGCATCGACCCGGTCGTGGGATGCACGCGACCGCCGCGCCCCAACCCCTTCGAGGGCATGTCTGACGAACAGGTCAGCGACTTCGAACATTTACGAACAGACTGATAATCTATTCGAGATACTATATTACTAACTATTAGCTGTGTTCCCGCGGCTGCGCCCCGCGTGTTATGTTATTCTTAAACATAACATAAGCTCACGCCTGTTATCCCCGAAGGGTTAGGCAGAGGTGAAATAGTGAACTACACCACCCACATTGCGCCGAGCTTAGTTCCGGCCCAGATGTGACAGGGGGCGAGCCTGTCGCCATATCGGGCATATTATGTTATTCTTCACTGCATTTTTTCTTTTACGGAACCCTAATATTTGTTTAGTACTAAGATCAAGTAAAAATATTTCTCATAAAATCAAGCACTTGCACATAAAACTGTGCATCGAATCGATTTTATTTAATTTTTTATGAGTTTTAATTTTTTTTTACGCAGAACTCTTAATTATTTTCGAAAATTTAAAGTACCCTAAGTTACCTCGGAGTAACGTCAGCTATCTATAAAAAAGTCTTATCAAACTCCGTCCAGTCGTTCCGGAGATTACCCGGAACAAACAGACAGATAGACAGCCAAAAATTTCCAAAATTGCATTTTTGGTATAGGTATCGTGTATACATTTATATCTATTTAGTAAAAAATAAATAATTTTGATATTACAAACAAACACTTCAATATTATTTATTAGTATAGATTACCCGTACACTTAAAAAGTGGGATTGAAAATGGCGTCGCTTCTGTTCACCTCTCACTCACACTAGCCGGTACGGACAGCAAAACCGTTATGATGACCGTTTTTATTATTTATCTCTGATGACCGTCTTTTGTATTCGTAACAGTTCAGATTTTTTTTAATTTTAAGTTTCTTCGTAATTGTTAATGTTATGTGCTGATTTTGGTTGTTAAATAATTGTTATACTTGTCAAAAAGTTGCTATTGTTATTACATTGTTAAGTGTTGTTAGATATTTCGTTATTTTGGTGTCTTTTTCATTGTTATGTTTGTTGTACAATTTGACCTATTGTAGCATGTTGACGGCTAACGTCATTGGTAACGCGAATCTATAAATTTTTCCCCTACCGAGAATCGCTCAACGCCGCTAAAGTTTTCAATTATAAAAAAAATCTATATCTATACTAATAAATAAAATTGAAGTGTTTGTTAATAATATTAAAATAACAACTTTTAAAATAACAGATATATATATACTAGTTACACCAAGAACACAACTTTTAAAAATTTTGTCTGTATGTGTTCCGGCTAATCTCCGGAACAGCTGGACGGATTTTGACGGGTCTTTTTTTGATAGATAGCTCAAATTACTCCGCCAAACTTAGGGCATTTTTAATTTTCGAAAATAATTAGGGTTCCGTGCAAAAATATTAAAACTCATACAAATTTGAATGAATTCCGATCCAATGCACAGTTTTCCGGGCAAGTGCATGAATACATGAGAAATATTTTCACTTTATCTTAGGACCAAGAAAAATTACGTAAATAATTAGGCGTCTGTATTAAAATAATTTAAACGCAGTGATAAATATATGAAACGCGGGCGCATCCGTGGGCACACAGCTAGTTATTAATATAAACTAGATGAAAACCCGGCTTGGCTCGGTTGAAATGTGACTCATAATACACAATCTTTTACAAAATGTACGTAGATAGGAACCTTAACTTCAATGAAACGTGTGAATCGGCACTGATACGAGTGAATCGGCACTGATGCGTATGAATCGGCCTTAACGAACTCAAGATGGCATCCGAGTGGTCAAAATGGCAACTGCCATTTGCACCTTTAGACTTTAACAAAATACTCGACAGTCCGAATTTTGCGGATATGTGTTGTCTACTCGTTATCATAATTTTTTTTCTTTTATTATTCAATCGAGGTTTCAATCGAGTCTACCGTAGTACCCCTTGACCGAATTATTAATATAGATAGTGTTATTATTTATTAGTAAATTATCTACGTATATTGTTGTTATTTTACAGAAAGAATACGAAGCAATGAGACTTGTGAATCTATTCGATAAGATGGTATCAGAAGGCGTCGTGAAGCCGGCTCGGGTCGGTCCCGATGGACGTCCTCAAGCCGTCGAGCATGTGCTACAACTCAGAGAAGATAACACAAACCACGATAATTCATAAATTATATTTTAACAAGAATAAAAATATTGACTATTATTTAACTATTATTATAGTATATTATTATTTATTTCTTTTGGCGCGTTAGGAAAAAAAAGAGAGTAAATTTTTAAAATGCGCGCGCAACCGTCAAGAAATACCAACTCCCTGAAGTTAGCCGTTAACCGTTTTAGTTTTTTCTATTATTACGTCAAAGAGGTATAACTTCTTACGTGCGTACATAAGTACACACACACACACACTTTTATTTAACTATTCTCCTTAGTATGTTATTATTTATAGGCAATAACTTACTACAATGTTCTAGTTATAGATATATATATATATATATATATAAACCAAAGAGCGTTTTTTTTAATTATAGACTATGCTTCTCGTGTAGTAGGTACCTAATTATATTTCCATTATTATTTACAGCTGTATAAAGGATGCGAATAATAGAAATATGGTTAAAGGTTAACAAAATTAAGGTTTGAAGTCGATTTAATAGTGTAATTTTTCTTGATTCCTAAAGAAACAGAAAGATTACATCTTTAATCTATTCTAGATATTAAGTAATTAATTATTAATGATTATTTTTAAACAAATAATTATGTAGTCCGTGCAAGTTAATAGGATACATCTATATAAAAAATAATATGCAATTTTTTTTTTGTTGACTAACTATAATCCCTTTGATAAGTATGCGAATTGTGACATCGAATAACTTTGACTGTTTCCAATAAAAATATCTTTGACGCTGTTTAGATGTAAAGTTAGTGTATAGTGATTTTTATTATAACTTATCTATCCCTTTAAAAGTTATTGCTGTTAAATCTATCTAAGAAGTTATAATAAACAAATCATGAATTCTTGCAATTAACAAGTATTATTAATTAAATCAGACTACAGTAGTACTTGGTCTAGATTACAATTTCTATTGAATAATGCATTTCTGATTATTAATAGTATAAATTATAACTTAATTTTATTAATAGTTGATAAACATATCATGTGATTCGTAACTTTGCTAATGTAACCTTCGTAACCTATATCAAAAAATCAAACATCAATATAATGTGTAATTATTATGTACCAATAAAAAATCAATATTCATATTTCTCATGAAATAAAGGTCAATAAAATTTTAATGTGTCGAATAAAATTATTTTTAATGAGTTTTATTTATAATTCGTACATACAGACGTATGATGTAAAACATAATAATAATATAAATAAAACAATATCAATTTTACATTTGATTACGGATTTTGTCTATCGGCATGATAACTTATTTTATATCAGCTGTGCCCGCGACTTCGGTCGCGTGAAATTCAGAAATCCCGTCTCGTCCCTTTCCGTCCTGTCCCGTTCCAAAATCAGATCAATGGTGCCGAAGATTACCCCAAACATCCAAACTCAATAACTTTACCTCTTTATAATGATAGTATGAATGATTTTATAATGAGTATGAATCTAAATAAACGCTAATATATACATATATAATATACAATATGTCTTGTGTAAATATGTAAAAAGACATTACTATAAAGTATAAACTACTGACATACCAAATTTTATAGAAATCGGTTCAGTCGATTTTGCGTCATTGGCGCATTGTACCAAAAATTTTTGTCTGTCTGTATGTTCCGAGTAATCTCCGGAACGGCTTTTTTTGGTTAGATAGCTGAAGTTACTCCGCGTAACTTAGTGTACTTTTGTTTTTCGAAAGTAATTAGGGCTCCGTATAAAAACATTAAAACGCAGTGAAGAACGTATGAAACGCGGGCACATAGCTAGTCCTCCATAAGGTCTGAGGTCTCGGCGTTCAATAGCATCAAGAGCGTCCAACTGATACTTGGCTCCTCACTTTGGGCTTGCTATCTGAGATGTGAATTCCGCGGAATTTTTCACGTGCCCTACCTACGGTGGTTATAGGATTCATACTAAATTCTTGTAGTGCGTGAGTGCCGCTGTATCCCAATTGCGGCGGGTACAGATGCCTCCCAAGTTGGGGTCGGAACATGTCCTGGAGCGCTGCTGGTGGGGGTCTCGGAGTGTGGTATTACTTTTTACACTTATTATATGTAATTGGAATTCACATAGTACGTAATATTTATGTAAAATCGAATAATATTCTAGTTTGTATAATATATAATTACAATCAAATACGAATCCAAATGTAATAATTTAACAATATTAATCTCTATTTCTAAACATAAAACATCTATTGGTGCGCATTAGCAGTTTAACAAACTCGTATTCCATGAGGATAAATGAACATGATTATTGGTGTTTCACGTCTTCCGAGCGTCCCATGACAACCAACTTAAAAAGATATTCAAATAATTTAAGCTTATTTACAGCACTAGCTGTTCCCGCGGCTCTGTTCGCGTATTATATTTTCTATTTCGCACAATTATTCACCGCGTAATATAGTTTTTGAATAACCATTGAAAAAATGGACCCTATTTTATTGTACCGCCCCTAAATGATTTATGGTACTAACAGAAAGCAAAAATATTTACCACAAATACAAACACTTAAACACCTACACGTAAACCTGTAAATTGAATTGTATTTTGTTCAGAATACGAGTTTTATTTTTTTCCGCGGAACCCTAATTATTTTCATAAAATTATTTTTGGTACTAACAAAAAGCGAAGATATTTCTCACAAATTCAAACACTCGCCAGTAAAACTGTGCTTTGAATCGGATTTAGTTGATAGTTTCATGAGTTTAATAATTATTTTACCAGAAACTAATTACTTTACCAAAAATAAAAGTAGACTATTTTTGTTTTTCTATCGATATTACGATACCCAAAAAATTAAAATCTGAATAATTAAATGTTTTTGTTTATTGTTGTTGTTGAAACCCACAACTATATCATTAACAGTAAAACTTCATAAAAATGGTGAGGATATCTATGGACATATAAAAATGTTTTTTGTACGAATTCCAGACATAGGTATAGATAAAATTATTATGTAAATAATTTGCAGGGCCAGAAATGTCCATAGTCATAACGTTTTTAAAATTTACATATTGATTTGTATTGTCATAAATAATAAAATGAAATAACAACTAAATCTAATTCTGTCTCTTTGATTGGAATGTGTTTTTATAATGGGCGCGACATTCATTTCACTGTGTTTTCACCGTAGGTTCCATATTTCCAGTGCTGGGAAAACTACCTATACAGTTTATAATATGTTTATAGTAGCAAAAGCTTTAACATTGGAAACAATAGCTCTCCCGGCAGTCTGGTCCCGTCGCTGCGCCGTCCGGGCGGATATGGAGGGCGTCTCGTCAAATATCAGTCGGAAATGTCTATTAAAGTGTTAATAAATGTTTGGTATATTGCTGTAAATCATTTACAGGAAGTATTATTCTTTATATAATTTGGCACGGTATTGAAAGTAAGTTAGTATGAAAAAGTATACTTTGTATATTATTGCGATTGCACAGATATTGAATATGTACCTACGTGGAGATTTAGTACTACAGGTGTTATCCGGTCGCAGGACTAAAACATTTGCGTACACATGTTTATACAAATGAAAGTTACATTTAGGTACTACTTCGTTTGTAATTAGTTCGTTTGTTATTTATCAAGCTAGACTATATTTTCATGGTTGATTACAGTCTCACAGTTTTTAGAAAACGTAATTTATATTCTTGAATCTTTTCTACTGCCTAAAGTTGATCAAAGAATATATATAGTAGGCTCTTTATAGAAGTTTTCATTCTATAGGTAATATATAAAATTATAGGTAATGTTGGAAGATCATCTCTATAAAATATAGTTAAATTTAATCGTTACATTTACAGAGAATAGAGGATCTATTAAAAATGCGACTTAATACAAGCACTATCCTGTTATTCTTTTTGGCGTGGGGATCAGTAGTGTTGACCAAACCTCTGCCGCAATGTGAGCGAGCTCCAGCCCATGCCCAACCTGCCGATGCATATTACCGTTTAGGAGTTGCGGGAGAGCCTGACCTCTTTCTACCTGGAGAACTATATACTGGTATATGCATTTTGTTTGCTAGGAAATATTGTTGTATGTTTAAAGAATCGAAGAGTTGTATGTTGTTAGCGGTATTTTTTAGCTTTTTTTGCGACCTTTTTCTGTGTCACCTAACGTAACTAAAAATTGGCCACAGAACATAACTATAAATTAAAAACATTCATGTAGATTGAATTAGTATTTTTCTAGTATAGTAGATAAAAAGTACATACAAAGAAATAGTTGTGTTTTATTATAGATATGTCAGAATAAACATATTTATAGATTTATTGAGAAGAATGGTGGGTAAAAAACAAATAAATTAACCGAAAATTAACAAAGTAATATTAAGCAAGCATATTTTGCATTACACGTTTAAACTGATTTAAATTATATGTTGTATATTGAGTGTTGACATAAAAGTACTTAAATAATTTGTAGTAGACATATAAATAAAGTATTCGATGTTATGCAAAGGTAAAGTTCCCAGAATTAAAATGTTTTTTAATTTTCAGTATCACTACAAGGTGTCAACAGCGGCCTGGGACCTACGCCTTTTACAGGCTTTATTATATGGGCTGAGGTGAATAATGATTTCACGAACGAGGGTAAAGTTGATGATCCTGATACGAAGTTTACAAACCAATCGATTGGCTCATTTCAAGCTTACGATGCTCAAACCAAGCTACACGAGTCCTGTGCTCCAGCCGTCTACAATGCCACTGCTCACCCCAAGACGGAAGTCCAGGTTATAATAGTAACTAAGTAATATATTGTAACACTAGCTGTGCCCGCGACTTCGTTAGCGTGGTATAGTGACTTTGGGCAGCATTTTTTGGATATATCTTTTGGTTAATTTTGGATTATAATCATCGTCGTTATATCGTATAGCCATCGGGGATCAAAGCATACAGGCTGCTAAGATTGCTAACACATGACAGAGCCACATAAAGCTCACCGTGTGAAAAACAGCTAATATTTACGATTCACATCCACAACTTTTAGCGTCTGACCTTAGGCTTTATTAATTGTCATCGTAAAACATAAGCTCACCGGAAACTGGACTCGTTTAAACTAAACGGAAAATTAATAAAATAAAATAAAAACACTATCACCTATTCCGCACCCTTTAAAATCTCTGCTTCTATCAGGTTTCATCGTTAATTGGTCACTTTTAATCTGGTACCGTTCGAAAGTTTTGGCGGTCTTAAATTTCTAAGGAGCATTATGGGTACCCCGACTGTTTAATTTATTTTATGAGCTGGTAGTCCAGGAGTACTGAGGGTTTCTAAAAATTCTACTGGGTGGCTGGTAGATTCTTTATCTTCCGTAATTCTGTTAATAGAGATATACTTTACATTATCCCCCGAAATAAAGTTCAAAATTTCAGCATTCATTGCTGCTGCTGCTTGCTCGTTTCGTGGACTTAAAATAGCTCCTTTGCAAAGCCAGAAATTTTCGCAGACCCAGGAATTGTCGCAAGTTGGTATTTGCGTTGCGTTTCTATACACGGATGATTTGAGGTCTCGCATTAATGAAACTTCGCAGCATAGGTTTTCGTTTAGAACAAATTTCCATTGTTCCTACGGATACACACTGTTACCGATCTCAAGTAGCAATAGAGAAAATATAGTAGCATTAGATAAAACAATTTCGTCTAATTTGTATCTGGTATGAATAAAACTGTAGATCTGAATTTTTTTATTATAATTTGTTATCCTAGTGCTCGGATTAACTTGATAGAGTCTGAAATTGTTCCCATCCTCACCATGGAAATATATCAAAGGATACTGCAGGTCATTATATGCTCAGTGTGTTTCACAAATACGTTGTAAGCGATCATCAAGAGTGCGCAGCACGATATCACGTCTATCACATTCCTGATTGACTAATATTACTGCTTCGTCTGCAACGGGGACATTGTATTTTCCATAATGCTCTTCCGCAGGACGTCTATCAGCTTTAATTGTAACTTTATAATTGTTATTTTGGCCTTTTGGTGATGGAATCTATTGCGGCTTTGAAACTTCTGACATACGGATTTACTTCATGTAACATATTCTCAAATTGAGATATAAAGTTGATGTCAGTTGAGGAAAGTTATGATGTCGTATATGGTTCTGCGCATTGTATTTGATACTAAATAAATTTGAAGAAATTATGGATCATTTAGGGGAAGCAATGATCCAATAAGGTGATAAACTTGGCCCTGCACCTTAAAAGTTGTCATGAAAGGTCCCTCTGTGATTTGTTTAGCCCCAAAAGATTTTATTTCGAATGCACTATTATATAAACGGATATTGTCTAAAAAATGTTTAGACTGACGATGCTCACTATTTATTAAAGCTTTTATAAAGTCTGGGGGCTCATGGAAAGTTTCAATGAGCACTTTGCCATCTGAATAGCATATTCCGTTTGGTTCTTTTCTCCATTTTAGAGAATTACAAAACTGATAACATACCACCATACCTACTATAGATGCAAATTAATAGTAATCAATTCTGGGCGAATACAAATAACATTATTAAAAATTATAAATCTAACTTGTATTTACAGTTTAACTAATAAGACGTGTTAACCTAACTTGAAAACAAACTTACCTATACTAAATACATACAATAGGTATTTACAAACCCTAAAATAAAAATAAATGAAGTAGGCAAACAATCTGCAATGCAACTGTTACGACATGCGCCTCCGAAAGCAGCGCGGCTTTTGGCGCGCTTTATATACCCGCGCAGGCGTGTACATAAACAACCTATTGTCCAGCCTAACCTAAACCCTACTTCATATTATGTATGATATATATCCGAGGTCAACTTAAATTGGAAATTTATATTTAAGAAAGTGATCATTTTTAACTTTGATTTATTATTATTATATAATCATAATTTTATGTAGACCATTATTATGAAATTTAGTAAAGCTTCAGTCATTGCTACTGAACAGAGAAAGAATATAGATAGAATAAATGTTCAACGTGATTCTTTAAATTGATATAACTTTTTTATTTATGAACCGAATGACATGAGTCAAACACTAAATGTTAAGTGAAGCTTACTAAAATATATTAGTGAAAACTACATTTAAATCGGATAAACCGGTTCTGAGATTAGCGTGCACAAACGCACATTCTAACAATCATTGTTTTGGGTGCTATTTACGCTGATAAAGGTCCTAATAAAAAAATTCTCATATATGTTCCATGTACAGACAGCGATACGTTACATTTTTATTATATGTATAGATTATTGTATCATATACTCGACAAATGTCCTATGTCAACAGATACAAAATATTTTGTACCCTAGTCTCTATATGTGCAATCCTTGGAAACTTTAGGATAGATATTTATGTTCATATAGGAACATAGTTGCGGGCCGTAGTTAATAAATAGTTGTGAGAAAAAAACAGATTTTTTACACATTTATCATGGGCAACAATAAACTTACAGGAGTCGAAATAATGGAAAACTGCGTTTAACTTGAGAAACAAGAAAATCTCACTCTTCTTGTTCCAACGTGTACATACCGAGAATTTTCGAGCGTATTTATTTAAATATATTGCGCACCGTATTTAATACACTTAAAACTGAAACGGGCTAGACGTTGTCCATATTTTTCATTATATTCTTCTACAGTAGTCTATTAAATTTGTTTTAAAGATCGGATACATTGACAATTACTATATGCAAAAACGTGTTATAGGTGGTTTGGAGTGCTCCGTCGGTCGCATTAGATGCTTGTATACGATTATGTGCTCGAGTTGGTCCCACGGTGGGCGCCAGTACACAGTCTATACTTTCAAGAAAAATGTGTCCAACATCCGCAGCATCCGCGAGTTATGTACGACAACCTCCAATTGTTGAGCCATGCTGTGCTTGTAATGAAGCTAAATATGAGGTAATCAGTTAATTCAGGTACAGATTTACTCAGACAATTTACATGAATTGCATAACTGAATATTTCGTTTTATTTTATACACATTTTGAGGTTGTTACAGAAAATCAAATATTATTTTCATTTAAGTTTATAACTAATCTACATACAAAATAAGAACCCCTATTTCTCCTATGTCCACGCTATGGCTTGAGAAGGGCTTTACTGATGTCATTCATCTTTTTTTTAAATTTTTTCTAATACTATGTAGAACGTTCTTAAATTAAAAAAGAAGAAAATTGCGCATAAACTTAGATAATTTAAGAAAACTTAACGACCATATTAACGTAAACCTTATGGCGTTCGACATAACTGTTAATTGTTTGACAGTTGGCGTAATTGACAGAATGCACGCGGCAAATATTTAACAGATGCATTGATTGAATTATATAAATCATTAATTTATTATTTCTTGGTCATACTTTGGAATAATATTTTTTTAATAAATTATACAATTCGAATTCAATGTTCATAGTAAAAACAAGACAAAATCTCACAGGTCAGCTACTAGCTAAGTATTTCCAAAACGTGATGCGACGAAGCTAATGAATATGTCTAGTTTCTTGGTTCTGGTTCGATATCTAGTCTTTTACACTTTATTACACTTAGTTATCCTGCGCTTTTTTACTTTGGATTTTCCTTATTAGTTGTTAGCAATGTATATACTGCATGCTCGAGTGTCTGATATTTAAATAAAATGTTTAATATAATAAGCCCTACTGGACTAAGCAGTTGGTTATGATAGTGGATGAATCATAGAGTTCTAAACCAAATTGGTTATTGTATTTTCAGGTTACTTTTGAAGGTTTGTGGTCACGGAATACACACCCACGAGAGTTTCCACCAGAAAACGCTCGCGCGCATTTTGGTGATTTAATAGGCGCATCACACACAGCCCAGTACAGAGTCTGGCAGGAAGGTAGAGTGGCTAGCACTGGTGTACGGCGATTGGCAGACGATGGTTCCACCACTGCACTTGAAAAAGAACTTAAGGCTGAGGTTATAGAATTTTAAATATCTTGCAGTTTCGGAAAAAATACTTTTTGTCTTGAGAATACATTTATGATGATAAATTAGTAAAACATTTTGGAAGTTACTTGTCACTTGCATTTTTTAAAACTTCATTTTTAATTTTTAGAGTGATCACATCCGAACAATAATTAAAACGCGTGGCATATCTTGGCAGCAAGTGGCTGGTTCAACCAATCCAAGCACTTTTGCAGTATTTCGTGTCGATGCAAAGCATCATTTAGTCTCTTTGGCGGCAAAACTAGCTCCATCACCAGATTGGATTGTCGGTGTTTCTGCCTTAGAGTTATGTAATATAAACTGCACTTGGAGAAGATCTGCTATGCTTCCTTTGTATCCTTATGATGTTGGTACTGATAATGGCATTAGTTACACCGTAAGTTACTTCTTTTGTCTTAAGAATTTTTACTTATATTCTTGTTTATATTCAAGAAATTTCTAGATTGTTTTTTCATGATGGCCTGATGAAAACATTGGAAAGCGCTTTAAGATGAATGTCATGCGTATGGGTATTAAGTACACATAGTAATATGTTTTAGTCACGTCGCATGCCAACGATTCCTGCAGTTCCAGTGCGTGCTTTAAGACCAGACTGGCCGCGCGATGTGCGTTCACCTTTTTTCAGTTCCACCGGCGAAATGCGTCCTTTTGCTCAACTTCGTTTGACGCGTTTACGACTTTACGAAAAGAGCTGCGATGCATTGGGTTTGTACAATTATATTTTGTATTTTTTTAATTTAATCTCTTATTTATAGTTTTACTTCAATTAAAAATATTTTAAACGGTTTTGTTTCTCTTACAATTCTAGTTTATATTTCAATTGAACTTTAATGGTCGGTTTCGGTCTAGACTTTGAAGTATATTTAAGCTTAATATAATTATTTCTGGTTCGTCGAATAAAACGACGGTTAAATCGGTATGTTTTATGATAAATGATAGAGAAATGTTTTATGATAAATGAATGATAAAAGAATGAATGTTGAACCATCAATGTGCATTGGTTTATATCTAGAAGATTATGGTGATCGTGTAAGAAATGAGGCATTTAATTGGATTATTTTCACAGAATCCACTGGAGAACTTGTTAAAGAACCAAGTGGTGTAGGCAGTGCGTGTGCAACACACGCTTGGGGTCCATGGGGTCCCTGCAGTGTTACTTGTGGTCCTGGAAACGCAGTACGCCAGCGTCAATATGTTTGGCCTACTAGGGCTTACTCGGAAGCTTGTCGCACTGCTCTAACTGACTACAAGCGATGTTATGGCTTTGCTAGACATTGCAGGTAAATTTCCACGTAACTTGTTGGAATATAAAATTTATTAAAAAAAAAATTGAATTCAAATTTGGTTTGGACGGTAAATACTTTTTATTGCACAAAAGTATGGTGAGAGAAAGAGAGAAAAAGAAAGTGTCTGTTTGATACGAAACACTTCCCTTTATATAAAAAAAACAGTTATTGGTGAAGAAAAAAACTTTAAAGCTAAGGCAGCTAATACAGGGCATACTGAATAAATAATTTACAAAAATTTGTTTATTTAAATTTAGAGCCATATATAGCTCTCAAGACTACTTTAGGTATATAGTTTTGTTGGATGGACCGAAAAAAGATGCGGATGGCGCAAGGCCGGTTGTTGTGGAGATCTTTGGGGGAGACATATGAGATATACACTGGTTGATCCCGGAAAGTGTCGCATATGCATGATGATCGCAACTTATGTACGAATAGCCTACCACACCGCAAGTTTATTTACTTACATCTGTGGTAAATTCTCCGTTTCAAAAAATAACTTAGTAAAATAATTATTGTAATTACGTACCTAACTATTTTAACCATCAAACCATAACTCGATTGAAAATGGTTGTATTAGAGCCCACTCCTTTTTTTTTTTTGACTAGGGGAATGCATTTACGCACTACCCTTACCCATTGCATTAGTGAAACCGAAGTCCCTCAATGCAATGGGTAAGGGGGAGCGGAGGGACGTCTCCGCTCCAGTGTGGGACTCACCCGGACGTGAAGAGAGTCCACCCCCTGATATTTGCTTACGAGCTTTGTTACTAGAATCCTTGTTTTGAGAGCGAGACGAAGTTGCAAACGATGGACAGTTGTGTTCTGGATCGTTTAACGTGGATAACATGTTTATTATAATATTATTTTATTATTTTCAATAGGGTTACATCAGAGTACGAACCGGATCCTGCAGAGACTAGCGGACCCTGCGCGGTATCACAATGGTCAGCATGGTCGCCGTGCGAAGGATGTGGTGTCAGAGCGCGTACGCGGCATTACTTGGTGCCACGCGCACAAAAGCGTTGCCACGTCGGCTACAGAGCTAATACAATAATGAGCCAAGCAATGCCATGTGACGCCGGACCCTGTGAAAAGTAAGTCTCATCACCATTGTCATCCTATTCTCAAGTTATTTAGGATCCGTGCCGTACGTTCTTCTTCCATATATTACTATCAGTCACCGCTTTTTCATTTATTTATTTTCCTTTCATACCATATTTCACACTCCATCTTCTTTGGCAGTCCTCTCCCTTTCTATCCCTCAACATACATGTTAACCGATTTATTCTTCGCCACGTGCGTTTCTTCTCTTCTGTAAGTGAAAAGTAAGTAATAGAGTCTACTTTATATTTATAAAATACCTTCGATTATTTCTACGTTATAAAAGTATAAATACGAATACATTTGTGCTGTGTTTTTTTTCGCTGGAAATTAATATCATATGGGCTTGTCAATTTTTTTTATTTACTTCTTTATTATACACAAATTGAATACATATTATATATTACATACCTATTGCATGTAGAGTACAAAAGACGCCCTTATTGCTGCCAGAAAAGAATTACCATCCGTTAATATGCACAATCATGCAAAGTGGGGTTAGATGACAAATATTAAGTTAACAGTCGAAATAATAAATCGAGTATAATAAGTAACATAGTTGTATGATTACCAGAATTACAGTACAAAACATAGGACAATTAGAATAGTGTGCAAATCCAAAATTTGCCTTTGTTTTAAATTACAAATTATTTTTACCAGTTTGAGACATCCATCAACATAAATTACTTGTGTAGATAATAATTATTTCCTATGATAGTATAAGTGTACCACACATTAAAGAGAAAACTGAATAATCTAAAAACAGAGTCCTATATATCGAAAGTTATTTAATATTATTTCAGACCGACCGGTCCACATGCTAATTCAACTAACTTCGATTGGTTTTACGTGGTACGTATACTTATAACGTTTTTAATTTATAACCTATTCCTTCATATTTCATAAGATATGTAACTTTATTTAGAGCAATCACAAGTTGGATTAGTTAACATAGTATCCTTTTACCACAGGAACTATTACTGCTTTCGTTGGTACTACGAGTATGTTAAGGTCATCTCAGTCGTTTTAACTTTCCGCTTGCGTTATTGATAGGGATGGCGAAATATCGTGTTAACAGGTAGGCTAGCTAAGCTATAATAGCTTTAATAATAACATTATTTCGGTACCACTGAAACTGAAAACGGAGTAACGGTATCACCAAATTTTCTTTTTAATTAATTTGTAAAAAATACTAAAAATGTTTCTACTCCATCTGCGGTGATGCTATGGTTACGGCGGTTGAGTGCGGTGGTGGATTAGGCGGACGCCTGTATATTGGAATAAAGTTACATTTTAGATTCTAAAAACGTTTGCGTAGTGTTTATGTTTCCTATTTTATTCCCGGTTTTTAATTTTGTAAGAAATATAGGATAGGCGACATATTTGTAAATCCGCCTCTGCAAATATCACATAATTTGTCACATTTTGTTACTGACTAAAAGTAAATCATCTCAGGATAATCCTCGTGGAGAATGTCCGGTGACTGCATGGGGAGGATGGTCACCGTGCTCGGCGCGTTGCGGCCGCGGTCGTCGCTTGCGGACACGTCTGTACGTGGCTAACGATAGACGTATTCAACAACACTTAACTCGTCATCTACTTGCTAGGTGGAATCGACGTTACGCCGCGCTTCAGATGCTGGTATACCTACAATATCTATACTAATAAATAAAATTAAAGTAACTGTTTTTAATGTCAAAATGATTTTTTTTACTAAATAGATATGAATATATATACGCCAACTGTAGCAAAAATACAATTTTTGAAATTTTTGTCTGTCTATTTGTAATGAGTAATCTTCGGAAAGGCGGGACCGATTTTAACGGGACTTTTAATTTTAATTTTAAGGTTCCGCGTAATAAAATCCGATTCAATGCAAAGTTTTAATTTTCTTATACGGGACCCATATTATTTTCCTAAAAAAATGTAATACTAATAGAAAGTAAATACATTTCTAATAAATTCACTTGCCCGTAAAACTGTGCATTAAATCGGATTTCATTCAATTTTTATGAGTTTTAATTTTTTTATGCGTAACTCTGATTATTTTAGAAAATTAAAAGTACCCTAAGTTACCCGGAGTAACTTCAGCTATCTACCAAAAAAAGTCCCATCAAAATTTGTAAAGCTGTTTTTGGAGATTACTCGGTACAAACAGTCAGACAAAAATTTTAAAAATTACATTTTTGGTTTTGTGCAGTGAAGAAGCTTTCTAATAACCCGATATAGCCTTACTAAACAATTCGCACAACACTCACTTCACAAACAGCAAATATACTATTATTACATCGTGTTATAACATCTAAACTCTATAGGTATATTTATTACGTGCGAAAAACTATGGTGAAGGTTATTAACGCTAACTGCATCTAGATAGCTTAACTCAGCACCCCAAACATCCATCATTCATTACTTTACTAATTTTCAAGGCGAAGAACTATGATGAGTCCATCACTGGTAGATTTTTTTTTGTACTCCAGCTTTACCAACGAGTTTTTTCACGCCACGCCACTGGTATCGTACAAACAGACACTTCAATTTTATTTATTACTACATGTTTTTAATTTAATACAAGGATTTATTTAATTCTTATAAATACTTGGTACAGATTAGTTGTCGCGCCTGCATTTGTTTAAACTTTGCAGGATTTACCGTCTGAAAACTTAACCGGAGATAACCCCGAAGTGGAGAGCTTAGTCCAAGAACATCTTGACCGTTGTCAGTTCACGTTAACCCAACAAGAAGCACTATGTGACGGGGAAGAAAGTAATTGCTTTAATGCTACATTTTTTATAGGTAAAGTACATACAGTACTATATACCCAATCTAAAGAACGTAGGTAATGTAACGTTGACGGTTCAGTGGTAGTGTTATTGGATATCTTGCCAGTGGGTTGGATTCGAATTAATCTGTCCTATAAAGAGCCTGATTTTTCGGTGAAGAAATTTTTTTAATAAAACCATAGCATAATAACAGAGAATTTTCTGGTCTGGTATGGTCTGGTTAGCGTCATACTGAAATTTGAAAATCTATCACCAAACCCCCATACGTGTATTCCTGGAACGTCACTTGAGAACAAAACAAAGTGTGTTTACAATCTTGCATCACGTCATCAGTTAATATCAGATGAGATACGCAAAGCACTGAGCTACATACTATAAAAAATACATGCCAGTTACGTTTAATAAATAATAATTTAGTATAATTATTATATATACCTTTCTAATGTAAAAAAAGTATATAAATCGATTAATAGTTTTTTCGTAGTAGGTAGAGAAGTTTAGAAATTTAAAATAAACGGTATATTTTTTGGAATACAAGGGAATTAATGTTTAATTTGTAGTTTGGAAGGGTTCTTGGACTTTATGGGTTCGTTAACTTGCGTTTGTTGATCCTATATTTTATAAATTTAATGACTTTTACACGATATAGTTATGGTGCACAAGTTTATTAGATGAACATGAAACGTTAATTTTAACATGGGGTCTAGAAACTAGTTTAAACAAATAAAACAAAAGTTGTATTATGCCTGTAATAAATTGTAAGTAATCAACTAGTTTTTGTCAAGCTCTCTTTCTCTCTTTATAATATGTGAACCAGAGATAAATCATAAAATTAATATGAACTACCGTCGCCCTTTCCGTGTTGACTGGCACTGATAATATAAAAAAATATCTGTTAGTAGGTAATTTCGTTTCATTCGTTACCTCACTGGCCTACTATTAATAGTTTTATGATTTTTGTATACGTTCGCGGTACGGTGCTGGTTTGTCGGCGCCAAATCACGCGTTCTGTGTCCGAGCTGTGCACACATTAGTTTGACAAGATAAATAGAGTGATGTAAAATTGAAGGTCAAACATATATTTTTTTATATGTACATATCTGCAATCGTTACCTAAGTATGTATTCAAAATATTGTTTTGAAAGAAAGCAAACTTCATTTTTTTTAAGCTAATGTGGGTGCCCATTTTTGTTACTTAAGATAATTCTAGACATTGACACCCCTCCACCCCTTGTCAGCAATAGTAAGCAAAGCTCTTACTGATCCCATGATTACGTAATGAAAAAAAAAAAAAAAATCATTCGTAAATATTGGTTATGTAATCACGATTTAGACTCCCCGACCGCTATGAAATAAAAAACAAAAGAACCATAAATCCCACTGATCCCATGTAACGCTTAAATATTATTTACGTATATAATAAAATAAAAAATTCAGCAAGTCCGTTACATTAGTAATTTGCATTCAGTATATCGTAAATGTTATGCAGTGTGGCTCTGTAGCGTTTCTCTATAACTAAAATTAAAGGTATCAAAATGTACGGAGTAGCATTATTTAATTTGCATATATGTTGTCTGTAAATAATTGTGATAAAATTCTAAGTTTTCATTGCTCAAGAATGCATCGCTAGAAAACTTATGTGTATTGGATAAAATTTATTGTACTTTTAACTTGATAGAACGGAAACCTAGTAGCATCTAGGTTACAGATTATTACCTAAAATACTGTCGCGACATCCTTTAAATAACATACATTCGTAGGATATGTAGATCGCTTGGGGTCTATTTTTGCTTGTTTCTCGCTCCGATGCTCAATTAATAGAACTGACTGAGCCGATCCATGGTACCCTTATATGCTGAAACAAAAGTGTTCCAGAACGTCGCAGCATGGTTAAAGGTCAATGACCCGTATATCGATTTCACAAATTTTTGATGAATGCCAGGCTCGTAAACGTTTTACTTTACCACTTTCTTTCCTTTAAGAGGACATGCGGTGGAAAAGTAGGTATTTTAGTTATCTATTTCTATCATGTTGCGTCCCAAAGAAAGAATTATAAAACACGAAAGGGACAACTGCAGCTCGGGCTGATTTTACCTACGCAAAATAGACGAAAAACATCACTTCGTAGTACCCTGTTTCCTCCACCAAAACTGAACCGAATTTTCTTTGAGTTTTAAAGTAATAAAGACTTTGGTTTTTTAAAGTAATAACTGTGTGTTTTTTAAATTTTATCCATCAAATTTGTTTGAGGAACTTCTGAAAATGACGGTTAAAATTGAGCTTGAAAAAATTTCCATGGCTCCTAATTTCTACAATAACTATTTTATGAAAAAAATCAACACGTACTGGCATGCGCGGTGGTGGGTATATATTATATGGTATACAAATATTTACCATAATGCAATTATTCACAGAGGAAACAGGGGACTACGTTTGTATGGAATAAATGCTGCTAGGATGACCTTTTAATGGGCGAGATAATATCATTCGTTCTCCAACTAAATAGATCTTGTAAGGATCCTTTTTTATTATTAAATATAAAATGTAGGGCTTAGCTAGGTTCAAATTTCCGCAGATTTTCTTACACTCAGGTAAAGGCTAACCTGAGGTTTGTACCACTTTTGGTAACCTTTGTGCTAGATACCTTTTTGCAGTTGAGTGTTTCCAGCACTCGCCCCCAAAGTCACAGTGAAGCGGTGAACCTTCCGGTCAACAACGTTAACTTAACGTTAAAAAAAGACAATATCATGCATTTTCATAGCAAGAGTCATAAGAGATAAGTAGCAACGATAAAAATATTTCCTAGTGAACGAAGCGGCAATCGCCAGTTAATGTGTAATAAACTTCTTGCAGAGGCGTGCGTGTAAACTGCCGATGTCAGTTGGTCATTGCCGCGGTTATATGGAACGTTGGTTCTTCGATATTGCTCGGAATTCCTGTGAACCGTTTGGTTATTCTGGATGTGGCGGGAACGATAATAATTTTCGGTCTAGAGAACATTGTATAAGAGCTTGCTTTACTAATTATACCCTTGGAAAAGGTGAGTTGTACCGGTGAAAAATTTAATCAAAACATTGCTTAAGTGGCTTAAAGTTGTAGATACATTTCTTTTAGGAAATGTTGTATTCAGTTTTGACATAATTGTGACACAATTGTAACGAAATTGTACCATACACTGGACGAATTAATGAAATTTTAAGATTTTTTATTTTATTTCTAACATTAAAACTCATCTAGTAAATAAAGAACAGAAAGTCAATTTGCAAACAAAGGAGAAAATGATGCTGAACTGTTCTATGTTATAATTTAATATTAATCGGTTTTTAAAAGTGTAACTTATATAAAATGTAATTCGAAGTAACTCAGATAGCCCGATTTATTTTAGTATTTTAGCAAGGATTCAACAGTTATACAGTTTATCTCATAAATAAATTTCATACAAATTTGTTCGTAAAAATATTCCAAAAAACTTTAAGTATATACATATATATATGTAAGCTCACAAGCACAACTACTTTAAATTTATTGTATTGAATTTGGCCATTGTATGAAATATGTTTCTTATATTTTTTGCAGTGATAACGGTGTCAAATGAAACGATTGTTAAAAAGATGAAGGCAACACCATCGTCTGATATAAACGAAGTTATGCAAAACGATATGACATCGTCAATAGGTTAATTTTAATTGTTTTTTATTCATTTTTCCCCCAATCAGATGTTCTGAGGAAAGTTAAAATTGTTGTCAGAAGTTTTATTATTTATTAGATGTAGAATCCATTAAGTGCGGCAATTAAACTCGTAATTTCCATAGTAATTGAACAAAAATTGAAGCGTCTGTTTGTAATATTAAAACTGCAACTTTTTCCTAATTAGATATGAATGTAAATAAATACAAACAACAATTTTTCAAATTTTTGTTTGTCTGTTTGTTCCGGTTAATACCCGGGAGGGCTGGACCGATTTTTACATGACTTTTTTGGTAGATAGCTGAAGATTCCCCATAATTTGGCCACTTTTGTAATTCGAATTATTCTGGTTTCGCGTAAAAAAAATTAAAACTCATGAAATTGTGAGTAAAATTAGATTCATTGCACGGTTGCACTGGCGGTGTTTGAATTTGTGAGAAATATCTTTGCTTCTCATTAGTAGGTATCAAAAATAATTTCTGAAAACTGACTAGGTTTCTGTGTAAAAAAAAAATTAACATTATTTTCCAATGTATATTTAAAAAGTATATTACTCATTGAAGAATTATATATGAAACGCAGTCGGAGCCGCAGGCATACAGCTAGCCTAGACTAAAAATTATGATAAATTATAATAAGTTTCAAAGTTGTTTTAAGTTATCTTTTCGCGGATTAAATGTACACAGGTATTGTGTAATCTTGTCGATAGAGTCAGTGGACTGTGAGATGGGTTCTTGGCTGGGATGGAGCAATTGTTTCGGGGTTTGCGGTCACGCCCTCAAACTCAACTATCGTTTGGTAATGGTTAGTCATAGTAACTACATAATTATAATACATTTTTATCTTCACTTTCAAGTAATTCTAAAATATATTGTCTAACTTTTATTTAATTAGTCTGCCAAAAAGAATTTATTGTATCTTATACGAGATAAAATAAATTTAAGTAAATGTTTAGCTTATCTAATGACTTGTACTTAGTGTTAATACTTGTGTATGTGTGTTATATAGCATAATAGAAATTAAATTATATTAAATATATTTGTTTGGTTTATTTTGACAACTTTTTTTTGGACTATTTAGTAAAATAATTTAATGTAATCAAATGTAAATGGAGTTTATATTTTACAATACAGTTTGTGTTTTTGTATAGCTGTCTAATGTTGCATATGTTTAAACAGAAATAATAATGAATCGTAGGTTTAAAACATAAATGTTGTTTTTTTTAGCGTTCATCGATAAGTTCCGGGAAAGCTTGCGGGAGGCTATTGAAGAGTCGAAACTGCAATCCGTCAGAATGTCACAGGACGTTAACGTTTGGAACAACAAATTTAACTTTAACTGATTATAATAATACCACTGAAATTATTCATGTTACTTAGGTGTTTTTTTAATTAATAAATTCTAAAGTAATACGGGAATATATTGTATAAATCATGTAGTATTTAATTTAATTAATTATCTATTACCAATGAAAATATAACCTAAAACTTAAAATATAATACCTACTTAACCCCTTGAGCACTAACCTGGTGTTTACTCCAGCTTTCCATTGTTTTTCTATTGTTTTCCTGTTGTCTCATTTTATGGGTAATCGACATAATAAAATTACAGTATTTAGGATTTTGTTATTTTTGAAATATGAAATGACATTTCGCTAATTAAAAGTATTTTGCATTCGATAGTTTATTCTGAATACTATATTCATCGATAATAGCTTTTACCTATATATTTAAATACTTACTATCAAATACATTCCGAGTAATTGTCGTAATAGAATAGTTTAGATAAGTACTTTTAAAATATTTATAGCATTTTAAACCATTACCGTTGACGAGGATGATATATTGCTCGTGTTATTTAAGTAAATTCAAATAAATTATATTACAAATGTATTTTTGTTTATTTAATTTGGTATCAAAACTACACGTGGATGTGTCAAGGGCTTATCAGTGGATTATAGGCATAATGGTTTCCGTTATCACATCATATTGATGATCATTTAGATCACTATGAAATATTATAGCAGGTGCTTCAATGAATATTTAATATCCATAAATGATTAGACGGTGCCTCCTAACCAAGGGCTCGTCAATAAAAGAGATTTATTTACGTGGAAGTATTCTTAATAATGATTGTCAAGTTACTTTAAATATGTTAAGGAATGTATAATATTGACATTAAAATAACGATAACACTGATACTTAATTATACTGTTATTTAATTAAACAATAAATCATTACAAATATTTTGTACATAATGTTATTTGTTAATAATTATTACAAAAATTAATATAGAATAAAAATTACTTAACTAGCATTTCCTATTATAATACTGTAAAGGAACATCACAGTCGTTTCTGAACGCCACGCCACCCTTCCTTTCAAAATATTAAAGTTAATAAAGATAATTAAAATTAAAGTTTAACATAAAATAAAATTATGATATTTAATATTACAATGTTAAAACTAATTAGTGCTTATAAATACTTATAATATTGAACCCTGTTATAAACGTATAGAAATTATCAATAATATAATGTACGTGATTTGAGATAATTATACAATAATAATAACAATGTTTCATTTAAATATAAGTATATATATATATACTTATATATATAAATATAAATATTAGTTATATTATTTATTCGGCAGTGTGTAAGTATATCTTGACAAATGTAAACAGGACGAACTATAATCAACGAAAATATTACAAAATATATATTACATAATTACCTACATCTTCTTAGTCAATGGCAAACTGTGAGTTTAGTTAGATCCACAATTCTGTCAGTGTCATATGGATAAGATACTTATTTAATTTTATAGCAATGCTACTACATGACAGACGGAGATCCCGCCATAAACTCCAAGTACTTATAAATTATTTATGAGCAAAATTTTAATAAAACTATACAATCCATGGAACAGGATTTTCTTATTTTCTAATACTAAATACCATACTGTTGACGTTTACTGATGTACTTCCAACGTATAGTAGCGTTGAAGCACAATATTCACGTTTGTATTATTTATTAAACTTTCACTCTCGTAGGTGGTTTTTGCCCGCAACCATCATCTATTAGAAATTTGGCCACTTTAAACGCCATTGACATAAAACTTCTTTGGTTGGAGCTCTTTTTTATAAATGATTTTTTTTAAGATATTATGGTATCTGTAGAGCTATTTTTTCTGTGTCGATTTATTATTATTTTTATGACACAGACACAAGATTAATTTCTGCGCGTCAGTTTCTACATAAAAATAGTCATGATACATGTGCTGATATTTGGTACCTTATACCCGTATAATAGGAGGGATTTTTGGTGTTTGACAACACCGAGGTGCAGTACACTCCTTGGCACACGGGCAGGAACAAGCCAAATTGTTGAAATCTATTAACGCTTTCTTCTCTTCTTCTGTGCCTGTATTAAAAAATAAATTAGTATCTATCTTTGCTGGTAATGTTTTTAAAAAATAAAAATTGTTGGCATTTTCGAATTGCAAAAAGGTTCGTTTATAAATTTCGTACTTAAAAAAAATTACCACAGGTAACGCAATAAAACCGTTTAAATAAAATAAATAATCATTTATTGGTTAGTTTAGGACAAGTAATGGTTTTATTTTCCTAGTCTTAGCCGTGTGCTATGTGGAATAACTATAGTAGAACTTACCTAGCATAGAATTGAGCACGAACTCAGGCTGCAATGTGACCAATCCAATACCGTGACGTTTGAAGACATCACAGACTAAAGATGAGCTCTTCAAGAAGTCCTTTTAAATGTAAAACATTGGTAAAGGTAATAACTGTTTCTTAAGTTATCAAAAAATTAAATATAAAATATTTATAAACTGAATTTCTTTAAAATATTTTATTTCTGTACAATAAACTCTGCTGCACTAGGTATCAGTAGTTATGTTATAAATAAATCCTTAAATATAAAATCTATGAATTTCCTATGCAGTTTATTATCTATAAACATATTTCTTATAAAATCAATAATTAGAAAATATTTTTTTTACAGTAGCCTATAAATTATAATGAATAAGGTTAAACCAAGACCTAAAGCGTTTGTTAAGTTTAGAGAAAATAATCGAAGTCCAGTGAGAAACTTTTTTTTCTATTTCTTCTTCTTCTTCTAAGATAATGGCAATTTGTGCACAAACAATTTGTGTCAGTGTTATGTAAGTAAAATGTATTTTCAATCTTGTATCAGCGTTACCAAGCTCCAGTAAAACTGTGGCTCATCCCGCTAGAACTTTTCACGGAGCTTTGTCGGCACCTCAGAATAAACGCAATGCTACGCGTTATTTTCCATAATAAACTTCACTTGTACACAATAACCAAACTATATCACACAAAACGCCACCAAGATTACAGGATATAGAGTCACAATACACAAATTTAATGAATTATAGAAAGCAACCGCTACATGACAGACTGAGATCCCGCCAAAAACTCTTCTTCTTCTTCTTCTTGTGTTTTTTAATGGCTCTGCACGGCTTGTGTCTTAGCCAGTGTCAAGTAAATCTTTCCTTGTGTCAATTTATGGCTTGACAAGATTTGAGAATAAAATCGGTTTCAAACATTATGTACCGATTTACAACAAAACACGGGAAACAAAACGCGGAAAACAAAACCGCGAATAAAATAAGAATTAAAAAAAAAATGAGAATAATAATAACTAAAACATATTTAAGTAACTAGTCCTACAGTTTAATGCTATTATTTACAATAAATTTATTTATTACATTATATACAGAAGGTTCACAAGTACTAAGTAGTAAAGAAATGTTAGTAGGGAAAGGAATACAAAGAGAGACTAAAGATTCATAGAGAGAAGAATGGTCATACAAGGGACAAGAAAGGAAAACATGATTCATGTCACAATAGTTCTCACCACACTCACAGGCAGCACTATCTACTATGCCAAGTTTATGTAAATTTACGGGAAGACAAACATGGCCGAGACGCATACGGATTAACACAGAGGTGATCGTTTTACCAAAGGACATTCTGGCAAACCATGGCTTCCTGGGAACTAACGATTGCATAGCATACAGAAATCGTCCCTTGATCTGACCACCAAATACTCCTTGTTCTATTTATACCTCTTGAAGTAAAAGGCAAAGGTACTAGACAATGCAGCCAAGTCTGACATTAGGTACACTATTCGTAAAAGTTGGAACAAAATGACAGCATTCGGTTATCTTGACCAGATCGAAGACTTTCTAAATAAAGGCCAGATCAAATGCACCCGTAAACCGAAGAGCGTGTATGAAAGGGCTCCAGAAAGTAGAAGAAGCGAAAGACCTGTATCAGAATAGTAGTGGAAGGATGTAGTCTCTGCCTGTTCTATGTCTCTTAAGAGAGGCTCGACGTTATGTTTTTATGTACCTAATTTTGTGCAGTGAAATATTATCAATAAAAGTTATTCTATCCAAAATACATCGGATTTGTAATCTATATTATAATAAATTATATTATCATCTTATTTTATTAAATTATTGAAGTCGGTAAAATTATAATCTAGACCTTTTATTGTTTGTCGATTACAGCGCCTAGCTCCTCTTATCGATAAGTTTATTGCTTTTTATCGGCTTGTTACACCTGTGTGTTACTCAATAAACACTACAGAATACATTGTATACTGTGGGGATCGCAAGGGCTGGGACGAAAATAAACAATGACATATTATATAACTTTAGCATGTACATTGGCCTACGAACCGTAGGTTACAAAATAAAGCCATTTCCAATAGTACGAGCATATTGAATAAAAAGAACTAAAAGCTCTTTGAACTAGTTTAATCAAAGCATATTAGAATTAATGAACAAAAACACAATAAATTTACTTACCTACTTTCACTTAATATAAATTAATTTAAGTAAATGGAATGAACCTAATTATAGGTATGAATATAGCTAAAATTGTATGCTCGAATTATGGGTTGTGCGTGACCCTGTCTAAATGTACTGAACTGTTTTAAGGACTGTTGAATGGAATAATGGCGACTGTCGATAGACGCTCATCTTTTAGTGGTCGACATTGTTCTTGGACTGTATTCAATTTAACATTAGATGATGTCCAGTCATTTTGTCAAGCTCGGATAAAAATAAGACCGTGGTAATATTTTTTTTAATATATGTACCTCATGTCCATTGTAAACAATGTGTGCAGTCGCTACTACACGATCCCTGTGCAGTTGCCATACGTGCAGCTCGTGTATAGCAAGGACCCCAGGTACGCGCAGCGCAGCCGACTTCAACTCACACGCTCCGAGTCCCTCCGGTACTGTTTGTAAGAGCACCATACCAGCGGAACGCACTACGAAAACGAACGAACTCAATAGGAATGTGAACTAATTAACTCTTTTTATTCTTTTTTTAATAACGTTGACCGCTGAAAACAACATTAAAATTTGATCTAAAATAAGGAACTTATAAGCATTTTGATTTTGTCACCGAGAGAGAGCTTATTAACGTTACGTTATGTGTTTCGCAAAAGTTCTATACTAACATTCGTTTTGCAGGAAAGAGAAAGAGCATCCCCTCTGAATCCCCAGCAAAAACTTTAAACGTTTGTAACACATAATTTTATCAGTCGAATGAATTACTTTTTTCAGAATACTAAATTTAATTACATTTTTTATTTTCTCTGTCGTTTTTAATAGATAAACACCAGTCTACACTACCTTATAGCTATTACTTATTTGTAATCTGTCGGTTAGCAAAAGCTTCTCACAATGCTTGTTTCGATTTTTGAAAGTATTTGCTTTATTTAGCTCGAAGACGTCCTATGCTACACTGCTTACCAATACCTTACATTTAAAAATAAGTGAAATAGATTAAATAAAGGAATTTACAATAGGTACATAGGTAAATAAAGAAAAAGGAAAAACATTAACATATGCCACTTTATTTCGGCATTGATCTGGAAACGAATTGGTTTCGAAGAAATGTAATGAAGGGTTATTGTTCGTTTGAAATTATTCCCGAACCATACAATTTTATTATAGGATTAGTTTTCTGTTTGCATAACAGTGTGATTGCGTCGTTATGGTGAGTTGCTTTTTGCACTTAGTTCCGGTTCAGCAGATTGTATTATTAACAGTAAATCTGTAACTGTCGACCATTTGTAATTGCATTGTCCGTTTCTACATATATTTATTGGTTCAATATTAAATAATAGGTGAATTGTATAAAAAGGATGCGAATTAACTATCTCTTGGATTGAATATACATCAATTATAGTTACTTTCTGAGAAACATTTGTCGTAAAATTTCCCTAGTTCTGAATTTTATAAATATTTATGCAGATTATTTGTAAATACTTACAATATAAAAGTAATGTACAATAAAAGATACAAAATATATGGAATCAAAAACAAACACAAATCATATAAATTGTGTGATCGGGTAAAATATATCTAAATTGGATAATATGTAAATACAAATCGGATGAGTATTTTTACTTCAAAATATAAAAAGTGATAACACAAATGGCCGAAAGATTACTATAAATATACTGGTTGGATAATGGACCCTTGGATAATTTCTTTTGTTTAAATATTTTTTTTACATATATTCCTTAAATACAAACAATAAAGAGTTCCTTTCAATAGAAACGTTTCATTGCTTACCTATATTTATGCATGTCCTTTAGTTGGCATATGCTTTGAGAACAATTGAATCGGCTCAATAAATATATAATGTTAAGAAGCACAATTTACATAAAATGAAGTATAGTTAATCTTACTCACAAAATGGATAATTAAATAGGACAAGAATTATGGCAGCGCTGGCGGACAGAGCTGGGTCTGCTATACGCGCGGCCTCTGGCTCCCATTCACAAGTCAATCCGGCGCACACCACGAACAGGCTACCTAAATAAATACCGAATAATAAGGTTCTATTTTGTTCAGATTTATAATTAAAAAAATATTTCAAAATTTTTTTTTTGTCTAATATTGACGTAGAGTAGAAACCCGATTATCCGAACATCCGATTATCCGAACTCATTCGTACGACGAGAAACCCAACGAAATATGTGTTTTTTTTTTCTGCCTCCGATCATGTGCCATGTACTAATTTAAACGATCGTTGTTGTATGCAGTTAGAAGCGTAGAACTCTCTGGAATCGCTAAACATTAAAAAGGGTATGGAGTAAACTATTAAAATTAACTCCATTTAATTCTTGAATTAAACTGCACGACGATTTAAAGTGATAACAGAAGCAATAAAAATTCTTAGCATTGGTGAAGGGTGCGATGAAGAGAATAGCAAGAAGTGGCTGAACTGCGATATTGAAGACCCTGGATTGCAAATATTCATTGATGAGGAAATTACTGACGATTAGAATAATAACGAGAGATAAGATGAAAGAGAAATTGAAACGGGAAATGTATGACAAGTACCATCTCAAGCAGAATCTTGTGAAGCTTTAGACATTGTAACTTTCAAGTGGTTTGAAAGCATAAACCAAATCGAATCCTATGCAGTTATTAGAACTGAAGCGCATTAGGTACTTGGCCGCAATGAAAACATGCGATTCATTACGTCAAAGATTAATAACAAATTAATTTCAATCACAATTGAAGAGCGTTTTCGCAAAGCGTTACAACAGTTTTTCAAAAAAGTTTTAATGTTGTTTCTGTTTCTCTTTCCATAGCTGGTTGTATTGAACATAATTCGTTCAAAATCTACTATCAAGTATTAATAACTTATTGACAACTCTAGAAAAATAAATAAATAAACCAGTTTCTTGAAAAAAAAAAACACTTTTTTATTATGCATCGTTTTGAGAAAACGCTCCTGAATTTTAAATTATATAGGTATTGTGTAATTCATTATTGTTATGGCTCGTAATTTTTTATACTATGTTGTCTAAAAGTTGATTAAAATTGAAATATGTTTAAATTTAAATAATTACATTGAAATCGATTATGTGGACATTCGCTTATACGGAATACCCCTGGTTTTATTTGTTCCCCACAATTAGGATACTAATTTATTGAAAATAACTTATTTTAGTTACGAATAACCAATGGAATGTGAAACAAATCCTTCCAAATAGTTAAACGAACTATGAATTAATTATGAAATTCAGACAAATAGTAACAGCTGCGATCGATAATAAACTGCTAATTACATTATTTTATTAAATATTTTCTAAAATTATATTGCTCCCATCAATAAGCATGCCTTTAAGTTTTCATTATGAAATAAAAACGAATTTTTATTAAATAAAACTTAATGACGTTATGAGAAACTCAGATCTTTTTCGGTCGCAGATAAAGTTTTTTAACGGAAATGACGTTCAAT
Source organism: Samia ricini (assembly GCA_014132275.2). Lineage (NCBI taxonomy): Eukaryota > Metazoa > Arthropoda > Insecta > Lepidoptera > Saturniidae > Samia > Samia ricini. The sequence continues at coordinate 21,690,383 of AP028159.1, read as the reverse complement.
AGTGTCAATTAGCTGCGCCTAACGGTTGCATTGTTTTTTTTAAAACCTATAATAACTATAACTTACTTGCAATATCTGTTGGAGCATGTACTAGAACTGGTTCTCCTGATCCACTCTTCAGTACGACTCCGCCATTTTCAGTTACACTCAGACGGCGACTATAGCTTAATTCACGACCTAAACCATTGCAAAAAATTGAACTACTAATACTTTTCTTATTTAAGCTGTAAGTTACAAAAACTATTCTGCTAGTGTCATTTGGATAGAATATTTTTAAGCACACATTAAAGCTTCGACGCCCTAGTAAAATGTTGGCCATCTTGCTAATAAATATTCTAAGGAGTTTTTGTGGGCCCCACCAGATTTCATGTCGCGTTTTATTATTTACAATACACTTCACATATGCAGAATAATCAAACTATATCACGCAATATTCCAATTGATTGTTCAAGTGAACGACATTCACTGTTAGACATAGGTTTTCTCCAAAAAGGGAGGACTTGCCATAATCTCTACGCTTGGCAAGCGTGTCTACGATCGCAGTAGGTGTTTGTGGTGCTCAGAGGATGCTGCTGCCCATCCCCTGGTTTTTATTTCTCCCTTAGTCGCCTTTTACGACACCCACGGGAAGGTATAGGGTGATACTATTCTTAGCGGCACCATACGGCACCTTAGCCGGCACCACACGGCATTTTACGACACAAATAATTCTAGTTAAACTATAAAAAAAGAACTATTTAGTAAGAACATAAAAAACGTGGGTGAAATAACACCAAAACCCTTTAATAGAATTCAATAGAGCCTACGTCATTGTAATGAATAAAGTATATATAATTAAGGACAATTTAACCAATTTAATATATATATTGTAATATTTTTTTTGTTGCGTAAGTAATAAAACACGATTTCTTTTACAGACTAATAATGCTCTATTTTTAAGTCGGTTTTGTGTGGGAGCTGTTCCACTTATAAGATTCTAGATTATTGTGTACGTCGTAGGTACGTAAATAGAAAAGAGTGAACTAAATTCATGAAAGTTGGATTAGCACAGTTGTGTTCACTAAGTACATTTACTAACCAATGTTATGCTGTTAAAAAATATATGGAAAACATTACATTTGACAACCATAATAAAATAATAATGTGATATTTATGTTGTATAAACATTATAACTAGAATTCTATTTTTCATTTTTATTTAATGATTTTATGACAGGTTTATTTTGTATATTAGAGTTCGAATATATGTTAATTATTTATAATGATTATGGTAATAGTGTTTATATTATAAATTTCAAGTATGTTTGGAAAATTCGAGCTAAATATTGAGTACAGAGTAATTTTATATCATGCCATCTTAGCCTGTCGAAAATAACTAAAAAATATCACCGAATTGTAACGAAAGGATCGATAATTTCGACATAAATCGACATTTATATGTTTATCCGACAATGTAAACACTGTTCGTTTAAATAACATATACATAAGGTTATTACGTGTTCGATATTTGATGTTTTCATAACAAACTCCTTACAGCGCTCACCACTTATTATTACAATCTATGGAAGTGACCGATAAATAGGATCCACTTATTATCAGCTTTGTACATTTGTTTAAATATCAAATGTATTAAAAGACAATGGCTCTTAGCTAACATTATCGAAAAAGATAACTAATGTATAAACTACAAAGTCGTTATTGCCTAAGTACACTACCTATTGCAATTGTAGAATTACCGTTTGTTTTTATTTTCCAAGAATATTAAATGTTCTTTAAGTGCATATATACTTGATAGTTTATATTATTTACATTACACGTGTTAGCCCGGCAGTCGAAAATCAACCTTAATTTATGCAAATTGAATGAAATTAAAATATATATATATATTATTTTAAAATGATTTTAATGTTATACCTATTTGACCTAGCGGTCGATACTTACCTCCAAGTAGCATATAGTTAATGGCGTTAAGCAGTAACCCTATAACTGCACTGGCAATGATAACTTTTGGATATATAGGCGGCTGGCCGTGTGACGAATGGACGCCGAGTTGAAGTGCGTTCACGACCAGTGCTAACGCGAAAGACGCGAACAACACATGGACTGAAAGACGACCCACTACTTCTATACGGGCCCATCCGAATGTATTGCGAAGTCGACCTTCACGGCCCGCTCCTTCATCAGCTCTCTCATACTGTTTAATAATAATTGTTTAAATAGGATATTTTGAATGTTATCCGCTTTCATGACAGTTATTTAGTTTCACCATTTTGTTAACTTCATTTCGTCTATTACAATAAACTATTTTGTTGCTCTACTTCACCCATGAATTTCACGAGACCTGTATGAGAGTAGCCTTTTAAGATAAGAAAAAGAACAAAAATTGTTTACGAAAGTAGGCTTCTTAAAGTAGGCTTAATGTGTTGTTATGAGTATCTTTAACGGTTCCAGTTTATTTTTACCACTTCCGGAATTAGTTGAGGAATAATTTAACATGAAATAAAACCATTTTTGCCATTATCATCTATTATTAAGCTTGTTAATGGGTTCCAATGTGTGATTTGATAGCTTTTCTATATGATTAAAGGTTTCGTTTACTTTATTGTTAATTTTAGTTCCTGAGTGTTTTTGATAAGGACGTACGTATAAATGTATTGCGCAAAATAATAACTATAAAACCTTTAATGTTACTATTATGTAATCCAAAAATAGAAGTCACGATATAATCCTTACCTTATATGAAAGTAGTGTAGTTATGAGACCGACTAGCCTGCATAATGAATGGCAAGTGTCGACCAAAAGTGTTGGTGAGTGCGTGAAGTGAGATGCGAATAAGCGGCCACTGAATCCAGCCACGGCTAAAAACAGTGCCAGCAAGGATCTCGGTGGCGGTAGCCATTGTAACCATTCTTTCATGGCCATTGCTGCTACCTCTATAAAGGGCTAAAACAAATAAACAAAAGTTAGATTATAATAACAACAAAAGATAATGACGAAAATAAAATTATTACCAACAAGGTACAAAAAACCATTACAGTGTTTTTCTTCGCGGTACCACAATTTACATAGTAATATTCGACGCACAGCGCCCAATGTTTCCACATGTCTAAAAACTTCAACGTTTTTCTATACTTTTACTGATCATTAAAAGTATATTTTCCGAGTGAAAAAATGTTTTGTATATTAGTTGAAACGATCTTACGCCCTATCAGTCGAAGCGGTGAGAACTGTGGTGAGCGGTCTGATAATGGTTTCACACATTTTATATCGTATCTATCAACTAAGCGTTTATTTTATGAAAAATATTATTGTTGAAACAAATAATTTTAAATATTACAAATTCTACAAAATCAAACAAAATAATAGGTCGGGGAAAAGTCTTTTCACATGTAGTATGCATAAACTTGTAATAAAATCTCTTTGGCTGTACAATTTGTATCTGGCTGGTTATGAGGACATTAAAGAGGTTACATTAAAAAAAAAATAGTAAAATGTTGTTTCCAGTTATTTTTCATATGTTCTTCTTTCTGTCAAAACAATTAAATTTAATGAAATAATTCGATATATTTTAAAATTTTATTACTAAAAAGGATAAAATGCAACGGACGGCGTGAATTTTTTTTTTCAATGTTTATGGTCCTAAAGGAGTGTCAGTAACAGTAGTAGCACAAAGTTGGTTTAAGCATATTCATTCTGGGGATTTTGATGTCAAAAATACTCGTTCACCTCTGGTCGCTCTATTATGGATAAAATGCACGCCATTTTGGAAAAAGTGGAGTAAGATCGGCATATCAGTAGTTACGACATAGCTGAAGAACTTGGGAGTTGACCTTCAAGTAACTGACCATTGAATCGTTTTTTTTTTACAATATCTTGGGTTTTTTACGCGTAGCCCTATTTCATTTCGAAAAATAAAAGTAGCTTAAGTACCGCGGAGTAACAAAGTAGCCTAAATAAAGTCCCGTCAAAATGGGTTCAGCCGTTCCAGAGATTAGCCAGAATAGACAGAAAGATATAAATTTTAAAATTGTAATTTTTGGTATAGGTATCGTATATAGATTCATATGTATTTAGTAAAAAGATTTTTTTTTTTTTATATTACAAACAGACACTTCAATTTTATTTATTTGTATATAGATTAATATAAAAAATACGCATAAATACAGTATTGCATAAATAAATGCAGATAATCTAGAGTAAAAATCGTTACCGTAAAACCGGCACACGATTAGTCATTTGACTGCTTTTGTGGTTTAATTCGTAATAGTAGAACTTTAATGAAAGTTATTATGGTATGTTAGTCGTCTAACGGTTTTTCATTTAATGCAGATGAGTAGTGACACGGGCGGGAAGTATATGATAGAGATGCCACGAATAGTGATTTTACCGAATACCGAATAAACGGCAAGGCTCTTGAACCGAAGAGCCGAATATTCGGCAGGCGAATATATGGCAACACTTAGTACTTATCGCGGGTGACAGCTATAACAAACCTGCACACTGGCTAAGACACAAGCCGTGCAGAGCCATAAAAAAACACAAGAAGAAGAAGAACAAACCTGCATCACTAAAATACGTGTGATGACGATGCACCGTGGACGCTTTTGTTTCATTCGTGATTGTTCATCTACATATGAAAGCAAACCCTTACATGCGGTTGCCAGCAAACGCAAAACAATATAACATAACTTAGCAGAATTTGCTGAGATTTATTTATCATTTCCCGGTAAAAGTGTATACAGTGAGCGGCTAGTTTTAAAAGCCGGTATAATTTATGAGGAAAAGCGTAATCGCTTGATATCAACAAAAAAGCTGAAAAAAATATTTTTATTCATCATAACTTACCACTGCTAGATTTTAAGTACATATTAATGCTAAGTTATTGGTAAAATAAAAATCTTTGTGCGTATTATTATGGATTTTTTTCGTGATTTACTATTCGATTTTCGGCCGAATAGTTCACGATATTCGGCCGAATATTCGTGGCATCTCAAGCATACAATACATTGACACCGTCATAAAGTGGTATCATTTTAAATTATCTTTAAATTATGCATTTTTTAACATATGTATATTTATATGACTTACCAAATATAGTTTTCACTGTAAGGTAAGTAACTTATCGCGGTGAAGTTTTAATTTAACTGTGAACTTATGATTTTTTTTTATTATGACTATTTAACGCGCTCCGCAGTGTTCGTTTATAATTTATAATTACAACTTCAGCTTTTTTATATTTGTTGAACTGTATGGGAAATATTTGTATGGAAATTAATATTAATTGAAAGTATAAAAAATATTTTTAACTTCAATAATTTACTTGTATATCTACAGCGTATGTTCGATTACTGATCATCTGTTTTGATTTTCCGCGCTATTTATAAATAACGCATTAACTAGGTAATAAACAAAATCCATGTCAATGAAACCTTTATGGTAATTAGATATAATAATCCCTGAGATTCATTAGTTACCTTTAGTTTATAAAATTAGAAGATGCGAAGGTCCTACCTACGGACCGTATGAAAATTAATGTTTCTCTCTGAGTTCCTGGCAATGTCATGAACTGTATGTCATTTTGAACAACGAGGATCGTGTTCAATTTTATAATGGACAGTCTCCGGCAATTGAAGTTAGTGACACGACAATGACTTTCGGGTTATACCATCGTAAATTTCAAACAGTTCGTTTAGAAAAAAATAATTATTTCAAAGTGACCGCCAGGACTACATAATAATTGTCATCTCGTAAACAAATTGATGAGATTTAAAATTAAGTTGGTAACAATTATTTTAATCATAAGTAATTCTAGGTAATCGACTTCTGGTAAAATACATAATGCGCCTATGTCAATGCAGAGTATTATATATATATAAAAAAAGTAAAAGCTGTATGGATCATAATTGTGTGAATTTTAGTGGTTTTGTGTAAATGTTTCTATTTATAAGCAGTACAATCGACACGGTAATATTACAAATAATTGATAACAAATAATTAGCTGGGTAATCTATATTATTTTTTTTCAAGCGATGATGGCGCAGTGGATAATGCGGCCGGATTCCGCGTCAATGGACGCGCGTTCGAGCCCACCTATCAAACTCTAAAATATCGTGAGGAAACCATAGCACGGTGATAGGGTATTTTCTAATAATGTACGCCTGGGCAGCTACCACCCTCAAGTTTGAAAACCTGTCTCCAAATACAAATAGGTGTGTTCCGGCAGCGTCACTTGAGAACCAGTACCTCTACGCTTAGTGTGATTACCATCCTGGACCACGTCGTCACTTAACATCAGGTTTTAAGCACTGAGGCTATAACGAGTAAAAAAAGAAGTAAATTTTTCTATCAGTTTCTTGGCGGTTGATCTCGATCTACCTACACAAAGGTGCGTTAATGTGGTCTGATGGTTATTATCAAATTTATTAATATCGTTACAGTGCCATAATTAAAAATAAATATATCTCATTCATATGTAACTGTGCCGTTATTACAAACGTAGTAAAGAGTAGAAATTTCTTTAGGGTATTATTATTACTTTGAAATTTTCAATCAAAAATAAAAACTGACTGATCTGAACCTATTAGTAAAGACTCGATGTTTTTTAAACGTCACGCTCTATTTACTTTGATTTCTGCCGTCACAGCGGTTTAGTTGTAAATGAAAAATTTTGTCTTATTTTTTGAATATTTGCATTTATATTTAATGCTTTTTGTGAAACGTTAAATGTAAAATGTTTGTTTATGTAACTACTAACATTATTCTAGTAGCATTTATTTATCGGACTAAGCTTAATAATGATAATTCTGCTTATGAGTAATTTCGACAAATGAATCGCATTGAAGCTCTTAAAATAGTTTTAATTGAATTATTGCATTTATTGTTCGTCTTTTAAGGTACCGAATACAAATTATAAAAATCCTAGGTGGTATGATTTGATATTATATACATACATTCTACTTTTTATCTCGCTTGTAAAAATATTTATGAAAAAACACAATTTTTATAGAGTGACCTATTTTACAATGAGCATTACCGAAAATAATCCACGGCAAAACATGTTTACGCGGACTGTGCAAGTATCTAGGTAATTATGTTGTTTAGATCTTCGATGTTCTAGGCCAGTATTACAGTAGTACTTCGTTGTTACACACTGTTTGATCTGTTTCAACCGATAATATAATAAAAACTGTCTACTAACACCGATTTGTTATTAAAAGTATTAACTTGCATAGGTGCTAATCTATTTCAAGATCGATTTAAAATTTATTATATAGTCCGTGAATTTCTGGTAAAGCTGTTATATACACGTTCGTACTGGACCGCGGACTTTGTATGGCGGGTGGCCGAGGTTAGCAGTCGCCTTAATAGGAATGGGAAAAACATATTACCAAAAAACTCGAATTTTTCGATCCATTCACGAAAAATATAGGTCTAAGAGATCACTCTTTTTTTCGGAACGAATCCCATCCCTACTTAGGCGACTGATGACCTCGGCCGCCCTTCATATCAAGTCCACGGTCCACTCCGTACGTGGGTTAACAGAATAACACTTACTTGATAAATTATCTTTTACTGGATTCATTTTTCTTTTCTAAGTCTGCGTTTTATGTTGAAGTATTCGAGTTATTTTTAGTGCTTTGTAAAACAACATATTATTTTTCTCATAAGAATAATTTAAAACTTGTTATGATTATGCCTTATATCTGTTGATTAATAAGTCAGGGTCGGAACTACCTATTCTCCCCCATCCCTACTGGGCCATTGCACGACGAGGCCCGGTGGGTTCGCTGCAGGGGGCGACGCGGTGCCTGCGAAAGCCACCCCGTGTCGCCCCCATCTCAAATGCAGCGGACGACCCCGGGGGGTTTTAGTGGGTATTTCCGGGCGCTTCACGCCCGGGCGAGTCCCACACTGGCACGGAGCTCGTCACTCCGTGCCCCCTTACCCATTGCATTGGGGGACTTCGGTCTCACTAATGCAATGGGTAAGGGTATTGCGTAAAGGCATTTCCCCCCGTCAAAAAAAAAAAAAAAAAAAAGGGTCGGAACTACCAAAAGTAAAATAAAAAATTTACTAAAAGAAAAAATAAAAACTTGACCTTGATATCACTACAAAAAGTTTCACAGGATCGTTGGATGTCACCAACTAATAGAATATATTAAACTAACTATCCGACCCGGCTTCTCACAAGTATATAGAAATCTCTAATTAAAAAAGAAATATATAAAAAATATAGCCTATGCTACTCATGTATGAAGTACCTTTCTAAATATGAAAGATATTTTTTTAAATAGGTTAAATAGTTTTTGAGTTTATCCATAACAAATAAAAAATCAATTATACCAATTTAAATAGGTAATAGTATAGATAAATTTATTGAGATAGAAATATGTAATGTATAAAGAGTGATTGATCCGTAATACTATGGTAATAATACATAGAAAAAAGCGGTAACTCAAAAAACATCATTTCTTCATCGACTGTTACCTATCTGGGTTATGTTTGTGGAACTGCCTTATTCATTAAGGAGGAATCTTCAAGCTAAAAGATTGTCAACTCCCTTCTGGTTGCTCCAAACATGTTCAGATTGTGCAGACATAAACATTGCCCCCGATAGACTGGTCGTTTTCCGTATACTTTTTGCACCGGGATCATGGGACTCTTTCGCAGTCTTCCATACTTCATGAAATAGTCAGTTCGTTATTATATAACATAGGGTACACGTGAACTCTAATATTTCAACTAACAACTATTACACGATTAGTATAAAATGGCGATCAATTATCGGCGGATTGTATCAATAGATATTGAATAAATTATTAATAAACCGTGTTATTATTACATTTATATTATCAAAAGTCTTAAAGCGTTATCAATTATGATTATTAGAATATTAGGGCAAATACTGGAGGGACAATATTTAAAAAAAACCATATAATCAATCTTATGAATAATTTATTAATTACAAAGCAAAATATCTTGATATTACTTTTCATTGTAAATTAACCCCTTGAGCACCTTCCCGGCGTTTACGCCAGCTTTCGATTGTTTTCCTATTGTCTTTCTATTGTTTCAATTTATGGGTACTCGACACATTAATTAATAAATTTACGCATAAATAAATGAAAATAAGAATTTTGCCAATGTTCAAACAGTTATTGGAGTGTTATTTATGGTACTATATTATTATTATTGGTGATTTGTTAATTGTCATGGCATTTAAGAAGAGGGAGGTCCGAATTTAAAGAAACAGAAGCATAAAGCTTGGCATTACGGCACTAAAATTGATACGATAACAGCATAATATTTTATCAATTTTATAAATTTAAACAATATTCAGATTAATATAAAATATTTATTTGGTTATAAGAATTAATTAAATAAATAACTATTTAACACTTACTTTTCTACAAAAATATAGTCTGTATTTATTTTGTGTTTTTATCTGTAAATAAAGATGATTTTGTCTGTGGTCTGTGCTCTGTAGTTTTTTTATAATATATACGTTCTTTCACATTCGCAATAAATGTTTTATTTCATTAAAAATATATTAAAACCTAAAAAGTTATTAAACATATTAGAAAGCCAGCGCAACAGGGATTGTTCCCGACAATTACATTAAATAATCGAAAAACATACCAATTCTGTATAATAAGAAATTGATATATCACATTCATAATTGTAGTATAAATAATACAAGACAATTCTACTTAATTCTCTATCAAACATGATATTAAACTGAAAAATTAAACACCTACCTACCTACGTGAACAATCAATCAATGCTATTGAGTATTAATTATCACGTTAATAGGTTATTATTATTAAAGAAGGAATTGTTACTTAAACTTGTTGTAGATATAGGTAACTCTTATTTGATAAATTTACGTCGATGGCTTAGTGTATTATGACTTAAAAATGTTTATTTTCCATGATGACCAAATGCAGCGTGTTTATATTCATGATTAACAAATATCTATTAAGGTAATTTTTCTTACAATCATTGTAAAATAGTTTTATTTTTCAATTTGGTACCACTGTACGAATGGTAGCATTCTAGATGACTTTAGTTAAAATTTTATATGATATAATGAAACTTATTTAGGGTTGAATATACACTTGTTTTGAGAGTCTCTGTTTATATTGTCTGAAGTGATATTTATCACAGTTCTACTTCAGTTATTTTAATTGTAATTCAGACGAGTGAAATTAGAAAGGTCAGAGAGAAAATGTTAATATGAGACTGTCGCTTCGGCCGCTTGCCCCTCGGACAACATTTGCATGTGACGTCACTTGTAAATAATAAGTTATTCTTAAATTGCACTAACTTAAAATGCTATTTAAATTAACTAATATTAATTATGTGAACTTCATCTTTATCTCGTTGTCGTTCTAATTCACAATATTTTTGATCTTAATAGGACCGAATTGCCCGATTTATCTATTGTTAGACATATGAATTGATTGTAAATATTTTTCTAACAATATCACACCTAATTATACGGTTTACAGCATAGTTCACAAATTAAAGTTTAAATTTAAAACTTACCGATTATAGGCTCAATACGTTTTGTGTGAGTTTAACAGCACAGACTAAATTAACTACAGTATCTGTCACAACACTCCTGTTTTGTAAACACACCGACCACAGCCGTGGTTATGGCACATATCAATTGTACAATAATTTTGGTAACACACGCTTGTAATTTGATTTTCGGATAGATATGTTTGTTTGTAATGGTCGAGCGATATTTATGCCGGTGCGCTAGCTTGGTTCGCACTACTGGCTGCTACTGACTGGCTGCGCGCGCGTCTTATTGATAAACCTTTCGCGCCCGATAAGCGCAAAGCCCAAACTATAGTCCCGTTGTCGATGATTATCAATTTAGCCTCTCTGCTTCCCGACAAGAGATTAGAGAAGCGCACGCTGCGTGTTTCCATCGAAGATAAATTGAATATATTGTTAATATTCAGATGACTAAAACATATATTTATCTAGCTAGGCCCGGTGGATTATCAACGGTGTGATATCACTAGTCCGAACTTAATATTTGTATAATTTTAGAATTTACAAAATACCTCCATTAGCTAGCATTCAGTTATAACGTAGATAGTAATGACAGAAAATATCGCGAGCAAATCTGGAAGGGCAAGAAATGTTCATGGGAACTCTTTTTGTTACTTAATGGGTAATTACAAAACTCATACTTTGACTTTAGAAATTAGACGTTTGAAACATTTATGTGCAATCATATTTGTAGCGATCAGAATACATTATATAGAAATAGTATGTTGTTACTGATTTTTGAATTACAAATAAAATAATTAATTTTTGTATAAAACATGGACATTTTGAAATTTATTAACTGCGATATTGTTTTAATTATGGCTGAGACGAGTTATAATTTTAAGAAAAGAATTGTTTCTTAAATACCGTTCAACGAATAAACAGAAATGTTCTCTGTATACTATTAGTATAGATTAGGAGGTCACGGCCGGGCGTTCTGCGTCGCCGTCGATATTTCTGATGCTACCGGCTGCTCAAAATATCTCTATTCTCTCTTACACATATTGCTAGGAGTAGTATATTCTTACCAACCGTGATAAATTTATTATGTTTCGCAAATATACTAATACTTAGGGTTTATACATACTTTTATATGCATACTTAATAGTAATAATAGTACCAGTTTACCTAGTTAGTGTAGGTACCCAGTTTTTTTGTCTCTTATGGAGCGTGTAATGTTCGTTAAGAAAATCGACAGCAATAAAGTAAACTCTTCGCATATGAGTCGACTGATTTTTATTAGGTATAAATAAATCCGAATATTTAAATGATTGACATCGATCAAATAATGGCTGAAAACATGATTATTTTTAAAATAATAAAAGGCATAGCTACTCGTACATTGTTATAATTCCTAAATATATCTCTGTATATTTTAAATGAAAAATACTTTTTTATTTAGAGCTAAACATGTAATCCAAAATTGGTGGAATAAAATCCATGAATTTTTTTACCTGAATTAATTAAAAGACTAGCCTATTTTTAGTTACCTACATTTGACCATTTCAGTTACAGACCATTTGAACCGCCGCCATCTTAATTTTGTTTATCATTTAATTATGAACGTACCGTTAATCTGTTGTCAGAGTGTTACTTTGGTATTATAAAATTGATATTCACTTTATCGAAACGATTATTTGTAGATTATTAAACAATAAATTAATGCTCGCGGCAACGAATTAACAAATAAATCAAATATAATCTGTATTTAAAGATCCGCGTCCAATTCTTCCGCTTTATAGCATTCGATTAAAGTATTCGTTTTTTTTACTGTTATTGTTATAGTGCATTCATTAATTTATTACATACTTTGTATAATTAGTGTAATTACAGTAAGTACCTACGTATAATTCTACAAATCAATAAAGTACCAACTTATGAACGTTCTTTGTAAGGAATGCCTTCATAAGATTATTAATGATATCTTATAATTATATGTGGAACTTTTCATCCGTCACCATGTGTTAATATCATACATTCGGCAAAAAATACTGAATCTTAAGATTAAAAAAAAAATCACAGGAAACATAATTATTAATTTTGTGTACTTTTTTCTTTATATTCTTTTTCATATAACTATAGTTTTTGTTATGAATTATTTGTAAGATATTTATCAATAAATATTTGCACCATATATATCTAGAACTATTTCATAAACCTTTTTTCATTTAGAACAACGGATGTTTTGAAACAATCATTTATTTTCTAACCAGATAAAAATAAACAAAAAAAATTTCAAATACAAATAGGAGCCAAAAATCGTTTGATATTGAATGGAAGCGGTACTTATATTATTGATGTCGTAAAAAGTTGATCAATGCATGATTTCCTTTGCGATTTTGTCCCTTTACTGGATATAAGGAACTGGACTTAATTAATTAAATTTTTTCAATGGTAGGAGCAGCAATTTCAATGATATGTAAAGATTGTAAATTATTGTTTAACCAGTACTACGACTTTTTTTTACTATAACGGCCGTCCACGGGGGCTCTTCGATAAAAATAGCTATGCGTACACTAACATATTGTCAGGGCCTTCGTGTTCTCGTCGCCAAGTCGCAGATTCGAATCCGGATTCTTGGCATGGTAGTCTGCAAATTGTTTTGTATTTTTTGATGCTGTTCTCAGCCCTTGATTGCAATTTAATCAAAGTTAGGGATATAATTATTTACTCGTCTCTCTATTTCGTGTCAGGACCAACTTTATTAACTATTTATAAGTTATAAGCGATGCTGTAATAAAATTATGTCTACTAATAACTTTTCTACAAACCATTTTGTAAAGTATGATCTTCTTACATCTTTATATATCAATCTGTATAATTATTTACTTATTAAATAATTATATAGCACAACAGTAGTTAACTTATTGCTACGTAAACCATACATTCTCATGATAATAATTTTACAAAACGTTTTAGTCTAATTTATATTTAACTTGTGGCGTTCGATTTTATACAGAACGCATTGGTTTAGAACTCGGTGGTATTAATAGTCAGCTGCAGTTTTGCCTGATAGATAGACACATTGTCAAAGAACCAATTTGGGAAAAGAATACAGGTGTGTTGTATTCTGTTAAAATAAATGTATTTCCTTTATGAACAATTACTTGTAATTATTATACCTCAATAAAAACTAACGTGGTCGATTGGTACAAGTTGTTGTTAATATTATTACACTTCAAACTTATACAAACTGTTCATATGTAAACCACATACATTATATCACTATGCTATCCTCTCGATGATATATATATTTATGGATCTGTTAATAATTGTGAAATTTCTGAACGTTATATTTGAGGTTATACACAAGACAAGTTTTGTAAAAAAAGTTAACAAATAGATGGCGCTGTAGTCGTGGTAATAATAAACAGTTACGCTTCCACGAACTTATCACGCCATCTTTTGTAATGGAAAGGACTACGTGATTCGGGTAAGGTGATATTAATTATTATGTTATATAGTCTTTGACGATATTAACTAGGTTTCTCAAAAGATCGAGACGAGTAATCTTTGAAATTTTTAATTAAGATACCTAGCGATATATTTTCATTTTTTTTTAATAACTTGTAGATAAAATTATGTATTTTTCATTACCTTCATTTATATAAAAATTATAAACTAATAAAATTATAAAATATCTCTCGCACAGACATACATTCCAATTTTATCACAATATTACATTTATCTAAGTATAGATAAGTATAAAAATACACGAATTGGCTGCCTACTTTATTGTTTTATATTATTTTATTTTTCTGGCCTTGTGTTTTGATCTAGTTTTATATATATAATTAATTTTTATAAAAAAAATTTGTTTACATTGAATTTTTTATTAACTTCTTTAAAGAAAAATCTAGTCCAAACCTATTTGAATTTTGGCGCGAATTCAAAATGAATATCCGGTTTTTGACATTAACCTGAAATTAAAAAAATAACTTTTACTTTTCAGTCATAATAATAACATTTGAATAGATAGTATTAATATACGATAGAGTTTAGATAATATCATGTTAGAAAAAATTATAATATTTGCTATATTTTGTATTCATTTAATTACTTTACCCGGTCAAAGTCTGTATCAAATCTTTGGATATTATTTCAATCGTATCTAAATATTTGAAATAAAGAACGGTTAATATAATATTAGGCAGGCGTTACATAAGGATGCGGTCGTTCACTAAATTCAATTTATCCTTTCTTTAAAATAATCTTAAAGAATTTGACTTGTAAAGAAAAAACCTGTAAAACATACAATAAAAACATCTGTACAAATAGGAATATAATAAAACCAATAAGTCGCTACTAATGACATCCCTGCTTATCGTAAATGGGATTAAACTTAAAGGTACAATATATCTATTTGTATGATGGAATAATCATACAGTTTGATACCAAAAAGGGATTTTGTTTTTTTTTTATATGATTGCACATGTACTCAAATAAAAAAAGTATTCCACGTCTTACAGCAAATATAAATTGGATTACTATTGAACCATTAAATCGATGAATAAAGATCAATCTCGATAGATACGATAAGATACTTCGTATTCGTATTCTTCCAATCCTCACATCTGATTAAAATATGGAAGGCACGAGATTCAATTGTTGTTAATATGCAATTGCTCTTTCCTGATATTTCCGTTGGTTTTCTACTTACCTAATGAAAAAGAAAAGCGTTCTTCAGTTAATAATACTGATTATCAGCTGCGAGGGCTTATAAAAAGAGGAGTCTCATAGGCGTTAGCTTTAAAAAAATATGTGGAGAACGCAATCTACAATTTTTTTTTACAGTTCAGTGGTTCAGTGCTTTGACTACAATCTCACCTGATGTTAAGTGACAATGTGGCCCAGGATGGTAAACACATTAAGACTAGATACTTGTTCTCAAGTAATGCTGACGCGGAATCCGGCCGCGCTATCTACCGCGCCATCGTCGCTTCAAAATATTTAAGAATGTTTTACGCAACATAATTCTTCTGTTTGTTTACCAGCTTTATAAGTCAAGTACGTTTTTCGTAATTGGGACATAGATATCGATTTAATCCTTTGTTATTTCGTTACTCGAAAATATATTTACCAAGTCAGAGTGATGGATTATTTACGTTACACAAATATAGTTTTTCAGGTATGTATTGTAGGAAACTACAATTCGAGCTCTACTCGTAAATAAACATTACAAAAGGTAACGTCTCTCTGCTTTTTTCTCTATTAGCTGGTATGACAAATGTATTTATTTTTATAACATAATTTAACCTATATATTATGTTATAAATATGGGAAAAAGTTAGAAGGATAACTATGAATAAAGTTTACACAAAGATTATCACGATTATGTTCCTTTTAATACTTTAACTACAACATTCAGTGATTTTAGAGATATAATGCAGTGGACAAAAGTAAAAACTATGGGAGCGTAGGCGCTAGCACATCAAGTATGCAATAAAATCGTAAACTGTCCATGATAGGAATTACAATAAGTAAAACAATTGGAAATTATTGATAAGACAGATATATATTATTACGTTTATTATTAATACAAACAAATACGTCGTAGTGTAGGAGTTGGCTGCGTTTCCATGTCCGGCTGGGTAGCGGTCACTATGCCTATTGTGGCACATCTCTTAATTTCGGCTTGTCGCGTTTCGAGATTGAAATACCAAAATGCGTCGCAGGTTGGCTTAATAGAGGCGACTGACGTTGGATTGGAAACCTCTTAGTTGTCGGTACTGTTTTTGAAATGTACCTACTGTACTTACTATGATGTGTTTATTGAAAAAATTAAATAATACAAAATGAATTCAAAGTAACGGATTATTAATATTACATATAAACTATAAATAATGCCGTCCAGCTCGTCGTCAGACGGAATAGTTTCCAGAAGGTTTGCCGCATTGCTACGTTGTATAGCAATGCTTATACGCTGTGCCAAATATTGGCCAGCCATCTGGTCGCAAGACGTGTTGACTAGACGACTCGCGAGCTCCTCGAAAAGGCTGTGAGCACTCGGACCCCGCGGTCCTAGAGTCTCGACCACAAAACGCACAAATATGTAACCTCCATCAAGGCCAGGATATTTACGCCGCTTGGGATCCTCCCCTGATGTCCTTGCTGTGCCGGCTTTCACAGAGGTAACTGGAGGATGTGACGGTGCCAAAGTATTACATTATTAAGTACTAACATTGTTTTTTATTTATATTAGGAATAAGAACTTTATCGCTTATTTCCATTAGGTAGGTTCTTAATATTTACATTGTCTGCCTTCTGTGTCTTAGGGCAAAATTAGAATGACTGAGGTAGTTATATATTTATTCATTTTCTATAGTGTTCATAAAGAAATTTGTAATTATTTAATTTTTTAAATGTAATAAATTAAATATACTTAATTAAATAATATATTTCACAAAGATACGTATTAAGACTTAAGGTTAGCAATGTATGTTTACGATACCTTATCGTCGCATTTTCTGTTGGCATACCTAGCAACTACTTTACTACAAGGCTGTATGATACGATTATCTTATTTTCAAATACATAATATAATAAAATAAAGCAAGTGAACGTTTGCAAAAATATAAAACGTAAAGCGATAATGGCTTAGTTGGTAGTGCGGTTGGATTTCGCCTCAATGGACGCGGGTTCTTAACCGCCTATCCAACTCTAAAATCGGTCTGAGCTTTCGGTGAAGGAAAACAATATGAAGAAACCATAGTTTGGTGGTAGTGCATTTTCTAATAATGCCCGATTGGTTAGCTACCAACATCAAGTTAAAAAGCCTGTCGCCAGATACTAACAGGTGTGTTCCAACAGGTTTTAAACAGTGTATATTTAATAATAATCGTTATTATATATCATTCTGAATAAGATACAATATCTAAATAGATCGTCGTGATCAATACGCATTTGAATTATCTGATGGATGAATGGATACACAAATAGTTACTGCTGGCTTAATAAAATTTGTTCTCGTCTATATTATTAATATTGTAACTTTTTAAATACCCGTACTCCTTAGTTATACGTCTGATAAAAAAATAATAATAATGTGTAAATGCGTCAACTTTTGACAAACTGACAAAATCAACAAGCATCACAAATTTTTTATAATAAAATTTTCAAAAAAATTAAATAATAAAATACAACAAAATGTTGAAAACTATGACGACCTCAGTTTCACAAGGTACGTTATATTAATTAGGTATTTTATAGCATACATTATATTATATAGAGACTATTTCTGGGAGATCGCTGGGTGCTTTTACACAAAGAATTTTTAAACAAATCTTACATAAACAAATCACAAAGCCTACATAAAATCATGCGTCATAAATACTTTCTTTACGGTTAACAAAGCCCATACGCATAATTATTTTCTTTCATCAATATATGGCAGGTGAGCTTTACTTGAATCGACGTTATCAATTTACCATTTAAGGGATTATTATAGATCATATATAAAAGGATGTCGTAAATTGTTACCTGAATACAATAAGTTTTATCGTGTCCTTAGAAATAATCGAATGCGTTTGAGATTCTTGAAAATAAAATCAATTTAGTTGGTATCAGAAAACTCTACCGTAGGAATGAAGTAAGTAAACAAATGTTAAGAAATTATGTTGTTATTTTACGTGTTTGAACTTTGTGCGACATTATTAGGTAATTTTGTAATAATCTAATTCAAAATCATTGCATTTCAAACGAAATATAGCTTTTATTATTAATTTGAAATGATTTTTTTTTTGACCTAGCCAATGCTGTTGACCGGAAGGGCCTTTACAGCTTCACCGAACTTTGGGGGCGAGTGCTGAAGGCACTCAGCCGCAATAAGGTGACTGGCACAAGAGCTACCAAAGTGGTACGAACCTCGGCTTGGCCGTCAACTGAGTTTAAAACTTTCTCGCGTGTTTGAACCTAGCTATCCCTACATTTTTTATTAATATAAAAAAAGGTTCCTTACAGGACCTATGTACCTGCGTGTTATGTGCAGGAGTGTGTATGAAGTGTTGTGCATGTAATGCTCAATGCATGGGCAGTGTCACTGTATCGCGCTGGTGGCGACGTCAAAAGCCTCCCCAGTTGGGGAACGAGACACGCCTTTTGTCGCCGCCTGAGACAAAAATTTAACTCGTGTATTTTAGTTTTTAAGTAATTCATGATAATGACATGTTATTGCCAATTAAGTATACCTATTTATTGTTAATTTATGAATTAAAGATTAAAAAAAATACTTTAGAACTTCTATTTAGCTTGTTAGTTTTTATCTTTTTGCATAGATATCGTACAAATCAGAAATGCTTATATAATGGCGCGCAATATATATAATGTAAAACTCAAATATATCACAAATATCATTTCACAAAGAGTTCCCAATATGATTATTTATTCAAGATAACGAGAATGTGAAGAAACGCCCGCAACGACCTCTCGTCGGTAAAAGATCACATTCGGTCACTCCTGAACAAAGAGCTGGGGTGAGTTAAGTTTGTGCAGTAATTTTACTGATATCATTAACTTCTACTAATCGTTTGGCCGCATATTCCAAACGCGTAATACTGTCCATTGAATCGTATGTTGTTAATGATTTCAAGAGTTCTAATTTTTTTACGCGGAACCCTAATTTTTTTCGAAAATACGCGGAGTAGTTTCAGCTATCTGCTGAAAAACGTTCCGTCAAAACGGGTCCAGCCGTTTCGAAGTTTAGTAGGAACAGACAGGTAGACCAAAAACTTAAAAATTGTGTTTTTGGTATAGGTGTCTTATATACATTCATATGTATTTAGTAAAAACTTGTATTTTGATATTACAAACAGATGCTTCAATTTTATTTATATTTATGTATAGATTTGAAATAAGCTGACGCGGGGGGCGCAAGTCCGTTCGTTGTGTAGATTTTTGGGGGAAACCTATGTCCAGCAGTGAAGTTCTTTCGGTTAAATGGATGAATAGATATAGATTAGCCATATAAATTGTTTGCAGTGCTTCTGGTGTTAAGAGCAGTAACAATTACTGCTAAAAATACGTCTTGTCGTTCTGACTTGCATATGCCATAGTAAAACAAAGGGAAAAAAGTATAAGATAGTATTATTCAAAAGGTTTATATGCAACCTTTACACCTGTAGCCTGAGTGGCATCTTTTTAGCAAAGAGTGTCTGTACTGCCTCCCGTAACTGTACGTGCTTGGTCAGAATGCGATTGTGGACACTACTCGTAGGTGTGCTTTGCCGTTTCGTCTGAATTTACAAATAAGTAATAAATAAAATATAGCTTTAGTTGCATCTTTATTAACCAATAAATTACCAACGATTTTTACCTCAAGACCATAATATGGTGTTACGATAAAAGAAATATACTGAAGAGGCTGATTTCTTACGGTTGATTCCTGAACGGCATTGTATCTTTTACTAAATTAACCATTTACACGTATATTTGTGTTTATTAAAAAAAATGTATAGGCTCAGTGCTTTGACCATAATCTCACCTGATGAGGGGATTAAGTGATGGTGTAAGTACACTAGTCAGAATGGTAAATACATTAAGCCTAGATGTAGTGATTCTTAAGCGATGCTACCGGAACACACCTATTGGTATTTGGCGACAGGTTTTCAAACTTGAGGGTGGTAGCTACCCAGGCGGGCATTATTAGAAAATGCCCTACCGCCATGCTATGGTTACCTGACGATGTTTTCTTCACCGAAAACTCAGGCTGATTTTAGAGTTGGATAGGTGGGCTCGAATTCGGGTCCTTTGACCCAGTATCCGCCAACTACGCTATTATCGCTTCTTCGTTTACAATTCCCCTATATGTTATAAATAGCAAAGTATCATAAGCTGTCTTTTTGTCCTATCATTAACTAAAAGATTTAACTAGAAATCCCATTGAATACATAAACGTATTTTTTTAAAAATCTTAAATATATTTTTTTCTTAACAGGTTTTGATATATATTTTGTCTATGTGAGTGGTTAAAGTAATGGTTAGAGTAGCTGTGAATTAAATATATAACAAAAAACCATGACATTTGTTCTACGGTTTAGTTGTTTTGGGTTAATTTCCTAACAGGCGGTAGCATTTCGACCTTTATGCCTTGGGTTTAAATTGAATAAAATGTTTTTGATTAGAATTTGCCCCCCTTGCTGTACGTAAATAATCGTTTATTTAAGAGACAAAATGCATGTAAAATAAAGATTTTGGATTGGAACAGTGGGACATAACTAGTTTTGACATAAAATAAAAATAATCTGTATTACCAATCGTGGTCCATTGTTCTTCTCTTAAACCTAAATCAAAATTTTGTTTTGTTTTTGACATTTCGGTATGCAAAACACATGTTAACCCCCCATCGGGTTACATGTAGTTATCGAGTTCAGAGAATTTGTGTTTGTATTATCTGCTTGCATTCTACGTAATAGACGATTAACATCTACGTGATTTTTTACCTTTGTTCCGCATTTTATTTACATTTTTAAATGAAATAAATAAAATTTTAGTGTCTGTTTGTGATACCAGAATATCATAACACCTTTTTACTAAATTCATATGAATGTATATAATAATAATAATAATTTATTAAGCAAAAAAAATACAATCTTATACATTATCAAAATAAACACAGAAGTATTGGGAGCATAACTTAGTAATACAAATCTTCCTGTCAAAATAGGATTCCCTGTACCTTGGCAGTAGGGTTTGCTCTGTTGACAAGTGCCCATCTGCCGTTTCAATATTTAACATGAGGAATTAATAAGACGTGTAAATGTGTGTAAGTGTAAATAAATTTAGGGTGAACCCAACTACCTTACCCAAGTACCCAATACAGTAGGTATGTTATGTGTGTCAGAGTGTACGAACATGTATGTATATATGTGTTTAGGATTAATGTACTTAATTAAGATAATATAACAATAATTTTAGCTTTTATAGTAACCTCTTTTATGTATGATTAGGTTTCTTTAATACTTATTCGACAATTTTTGAGAATTCTTCGGTTTCGTTGAAGGTTTTACTCATAAGTCATTTTGTTAATATTTTTTTTTACACTGATAGATTGTTTTATTATATATAAACACATCACGATTTATTTTATTGTATAAATAGCCCCCTAGAAAAAAGGAAAATCCATGGAAGAAGGCTGTATTGAACTGACTGGTTTTACATATAATATCTTTAAGTTTTAATCTCAGGGTGGATTATTACGTGAACGATAGTGATGGCTGGAATTAACCCACATCTCTGTGCTTCCGCTAATATTAGTTAAGACTATGTTTTGTATAGTTTTTTAAATGAAAATATATATATATATATATATATATATATATATATATATATATATATATATATATATATATATATATATATATATATATATAATGTTTATAAAAAGAAAGAACCAGATCGAGTTTCTTGCCGTCTCTTGTCGACTGGGTTGTTTTCTGAACCGATGGTAGTGTTTTAGACGTTCATAAGCGCCTTCTTAGGGTATAAAATGAATATAGATTTTTTTGATTTTGATTTTCGACGTCTGGATATGTTTGCATTGGGCTCATAAATTATTGTTGAGTGTTTTTTTAAAATGAATTGCAAAAGAAACAATTGACGAATTGATAGAACTTCAGCAGTTTTATATACCTGGGTAGTTGGGAATTGATAACGAAGAAAGTGCATAACTTTTTAAAACTGCTCTTTGAGCTCTTTCATGTATTATTAATTTTGATTTAGCTGCCTCTCCTCAAGTAGTAATACAGTAAGTAATTAGTGATTGTTAAAGAGCTTAATATATGATTTTAAGAGCATTTCATCCGCCACAAATCTAAGGTTTTTAAATATATAAATAAGTTTACGTACACGAGTTGTTAATGTTTCAATATGAGTGAAAGAATGAAATGAAAGATTTTTGTCTATTATTATACCAAGGTACTTAACAGTATCGGTGGGTGAAAGGAGGGGGCAATCATTGCAGGTATTAAGGAGGTTACAAGTGTGGGTGAATATGAAAAGCGAATGTCATATAATTGGTTTTCTTAGCGTTAAGCGTTAAAGAGTTAGTACTAAGCCATCGCGTTACTTTATTGAACCCTTCTTGCGCAATTTTGAAAGTTTCTTCCCATCTAGCCCCAGAAAATAGAAGTACAGTGGGATCCGCGTTTGAGACTAGTTTACCATTTACAAGTTCCAAACGCACAAATCATTAATAAATATTAAAAATAGAGTCGGCCCCAAAATACGACCCTGAGGTACTCCGTACTCTATTGCGGTTTCTTCGCTTCCAATTTTATCTAGATTGTTTTCTAGGGGAAAGATAGTCTTGCAATAATTGCAACTGTATTCCGCGGATACCCAGACCTTCAAGTTTATTTACTAGTATAGGAATAGAAACTGTGTCAAATGCTTTAACCAGGTCCAGAAATATTGCCAGACATTTTTTGTCTTATCTAAATTTGTTATTATATAGTCTGTTACCTCATGCACCGCATCATTTGTGGATTTGTGTGAGCGAAATCCATTGTAGTTATTGCTAAGTAATTTATTATCTTGTAAATATCTAATAAGCCTGTTATTATTTATAAGACACTCTAAAATTTTTGATAGTGATGATACAACAGACATTGGCCTAAAGTTTGTGACACAGTCTCTGTTACCACTTTTGTGAATTGGATGTATTACAGCCTTCTTAAATGTATTAGGAAAAATCCCATTTTTAAACAACATATTACAGAGATAAGTCAAAAAAGGTATAATAATTTGTCTATATTTTTTAATTAACCACATAGGAATCCTATCCAACCCTACAGCACAATCAGACCTAGATGCCATAATAATACGCTCAACCTCTGCTTCGTCGGTTTCAATAAGTACGAAAGACTTTACGGTAGAAAACGCATTACGAGTATTAAGATCAAAGATATTATTATTAATTTTCCCTGCTAAAATAATCTGTATAATAATGTAGGAAACATTAGCAAAGTATTTATTAATTCCATTGACTGAACTTTCGGGTGTTTTTTCTAACGATAATAATTCTTTAGCACATTCTTTGGTTTGTCAGTGTACATTATTCGCTTAATTACTTTCCATAGCATTTTTCTAGCATTTATCAATTCTTGTGTTTTATGTTTTCTTTCTGTATCTCTTAAAATATTATTACAAAATATTTTATATCTATTGTACGTTTTTTTGACTATTAAGTTGTTAGGATCCGTTTTAGAATCTAAATGTAATTTAGGTCCAGGTATGTTGAGTTGTTCTGTGTTGAGCTTTTCGCGAACAGATCGATTTTTATTAAAATTTCTTGCTGATTGAATAATTTTGTTTTTAAGAGTAACTGCATTAAATTCTGCCATTATAGTTGTTTTCGAATCTTGCTTCTTTTGTTTCCTATATACATCCCGAATTTCTGATTTATGAACTTTCATATTCAAAACTTCACATGTTTTAATAACTTGAGAAATTAGCTCATCTGCCGTTTTATTATCTTTACTAGGTATATTTCGAATTTCAATACTTGACGTACGAGAGCAGAGCTGAATATCAGAAATCCTTGTTTCTAAGTCTATGTTTCTAAGTCTATCTAATTTTGTTGTTCCAAACGTTCATTTTCTAGTTTTTTTAATTTGAGTTTTCATGTCTTCGTAACTAATGTTAGTAAATTCAATGGCTCTCTCTATTTCTTAACTAGATTTTTGAATTTGCTGATTTTGTGATTTTACTACATTTATGTCACCTGTAATTTTAGATAATAAAAATCCAATTCCAACCTCCTCTTTTATATTTTTATCGAGTATTTAAGTGGTATATTTAAACTCAAGTTAATATATAATGATAAATGATCTTTTTAAATGTAACTTACACATTATGTGCGAAAGGATATTTAAAATAAGCGGCAGCTTCGTAGTTACCAGACGGCGAACATCAATACTGATAACGCAAATGAATTGCGGTATACAAAGTTCATCACTATTCGTTGCATTTACTGTCGAGGTTTGCTTGCGTGTTATAAACGATTACTTGTGAAGCGTACACGATTTTGTTTTGTTACATTTTTTAAGGCACATATTCCATATTTTAATGATATAACTTCATTCACTAACCTAAAACACTTAACCCTGACTTTACATGGTATTTTATAAAGATACGACTGTAAAGCACATATTTAATTTCTTTTTTCCGGAGAGCGCAATACGTAAACGTGACGGCCTCCACAACTTAAATCAAAAACACAATTTTTTTTTATACATTTTTCCTGTCTGTTTGTTGCCGCTAATCTCCAGAACGGCTGGACGGATTTTAACGGGACTTTTTTGTCAGATAGCTGAAGTTATAAAGAGCGTAACTTTTAGTTTTGGAAAATATGTTTTTTATTACACACCAAATATTTATGTCGCGTACCCGACGACGCAGCGTGGGTAGGCCCCCCACAAGGTGGACCGACTACCTGGTGAAGGTCGCGGGTATCTGTTGGATGCGGGTGGCACAAGACCGGTCGTTATGGAGATCTGTTAGGGAGATCCATGTCCAGTAGTGAACGTCTTTCGGTGGAATGGGTGGATGGAAATATTTTTATAATTTTTCAGAGTCCCGTTCGACCGGCAAAATGTAATGAGAGAAGATGCAAAAGCTTATCGCCATTGATCGTAAGTTTATAAATTTTTATGTACCTATGTAGTATTGTTTTTTATTCATATTTATGAATTAATTGTATTTACTACCGGCGTACGGACTTCACGGCAGCTTATGCAACTGGATCTCTAGCTTTTTACATGAACGCAGAATTCCTGTCCTCGTCGATGGCTGCGATTCGCTGTTCCTGGCTGTAGGCTGGAGTTCCATAAGGCTCTGTACTCTCAACCACACTGTTCTTGCTACATATCAATGATATGTTACCTTTAGGTCATATTCATTGTTATGCAAATGACAGCAGTATCTATGGGTCTTATCATAGCAAGCCTACTTGCGGTCGGGAAGAGACAGTTAGGAGACAGGAGAAACTTGTCACCGAGCTTAACCAAACCTTGCACTGCATATCTTCGTGGGGAGCAAGTAACTTGGTTGAGTTCAATGCCAAGAAAACTCAGGTATGCGCGTTCACAAGAAAAAAGTCCCCCCGCTTTCTTCCCTTACTACTTTTCAGAGTGTCTCGCTTGCAATGCAAGACAGCTTCAATATTTACATATGAATATTCGTATCGACCTGAATTCCAGTAATTACATCGGCAGTGTCATCTTCACAACATCCAGGAGAATAGGAATCCTGAACAGGGAGCGACGGTTTTTCACACCCGGCCAGCTTTACCTTCTATATAAGGCACAAGTACGGCCGTGTATGGAATACTGTTCGCATCTCTGGGATGGATCTTCTAAATACCTCATTAATGCCCTGGATAGGTTACAGAGAAGGGTTGTCCGCATTGTAAATGATACAGACGTTACCAAATTCATCGAGCCGCTTCAGCTGCGCAGGGACATTGCCTCGCTGAGCGTGTTCTACCGTCTATATCATGGAGAGTACCCTGAGAACTATATAACCTGATCCCTTCCTCTCCCTTACATATTAGAACCACTCGCGCTGGGCTTTGGAGTCCCAGCTTTACAGTAACTTCCATCCAGGCACGAACTAAACGTTTCGAATCGTCATACCTTTGCCGTACTGTAAAGCTGTGGAACAGTCTTCAAACCGATATATTCCCTCCTTTATATAACATCACTTCCTACCAGCGTAGCGTGATGAGATAGATATCTGTGCAGGCCAGTATGACAGGGACAACTGACGATGGATAACCGGTCTTTCGTCAGTCGCCACTGTTTATGGATTACATTGCGCTTACCATGAGGCATAAAGCCGTCACTTTGCCGAACTAAAATAAAAAAAAATATGGAGCGTAAATAACAAAATATAAGCGCTACTTTTATATTTTGTGCTATACATTTGAATATGCAGTATGCATTCATTCAGTCAAAGAATCAATCTAGACTGTAATAAATTTAATAAAATATTGTATGTAGGTAATAATATGTAACATAATTAAACGTAAATGAATATTATCTCATTAAATTGATAATATCATGTTAGGGAAATCCTAATAGATAAATATTTAATTTTAAGCATGACAATCGAAATCGCGTCGCTAAGTTTAATTGTTTATTTGAAATAGCAAGGTGGAAAGAAATCTCATGATCGTCTTGAGCCAACGTTTACACATCCTAGTGCTTCGGCGCCAGATGCCTTGCAATCACAGTGTCTTAATTATTCAGAAGAACAAGAACAAGGTACTTTAATAAATAGGTACATTTCCTTCAGCAATACTGTAGTTTTATAAAAGTGAAGGTCACAGTCAATGTCACACTATAAGAAAAAGGTTATTGCGTGACAGGTTAGCTATGTGTAGTTTGTCTACAAGACTACAACCTTATAAGTATGAAGGTATGAGACAAGTAGAAGCCATGAAGAAGATTAATAACATTCGTTAAAACGTATCAAAAACTTTTTGGTGGTAATTATTATTGGCGTTGGTTTTTATTCAGACGGACATGTCGCGGTGAGTTTAGAGTTTTCTAAAAGACTATCAATGTATCATCGAAGATTTATTAATGATTTATATCATGTTCGATGTGGAAGAGTGAGAAAATGGGAAAATCAAAATAAGAACTTTCACAGTGTTTAGAAGGTGAACAAATGCGGGTACTATGCGGTTGGCAGCTGCACCAGTGTATTATGGTTTCAACGTACAAAAGGCGGATAGAGATACCAGCGCGATATTCCTATAGAAGACGTCTCGTCGACGCGAGCTGTACGCGATGTCTGCTATAGTAAAATCGCGCTGGTGTCCGCTGTGTGACGAAACCATTAGAGCTGGTTCAGGATATGCAAAGTTTTCTCATTGTAAATGTGTTATCCTCAAGTGATTGTATGCTAAGGCGTTGATCGGTGAGAGAACAGTCTCATGGGCGTAGTTTGATATTAATGTACACAAATAATATTTTACCTTGTACCGTTACTGCTATTGTCATGATATGGAGCTCAGCTGCAGCGTAACTACCGCCGTATCAGTCTTATCAATGTAATGGAACCCCCTGGCTCAGTTGGACCTCAATTATAAATTGACCGAAACTAGACAAGTGACAACTATAAGCGTTTTAAACTTGGCTCTAGGACTAAAAAACTTGAATATTGTAAATTGGCCTCATGAATACTACAAAATAATCCATCCATTCAACCGAAAAGACGTCCACTGCTGGACATAGGTCTCACCCAAAGATCTCCACAACGATCGTTCTTGCACCATTCGCATCCAGCGGACACCCGGGTCCTTCACCGGGTTGTCAGTCCGCTTTGTTTTCCGGTACGCAGCAGCCATCCGAGAACCCGTTGGTCCCATCGGGCATCGATTCTACGAACAATGTCCTCAAAATAATGCTTTAGCAAAATTACTAAAATGCAGACTGCAGATGACTATGGGTGTGAAATGCGAATCCCGAGTAGATTAAACATCATTCTTTCTGATATTAACCAAAACATGTTTTTTTATTAATAATGTAAGCTATACGACTATTTGTTAGTAATTAATATTTTCTTTACAATACGATCTAAATATGCTATTGCTTACAGAAAAAGATATCGTTATGCCGCAATGTGTGATGGCAAAAGTGATGCGTGCTTTAGCTACAAAGAAAAGAGAATTCATTAAAATGCGCAAAAATTTGATCGTTCAGCAGGTAAAATTATTGATCTTCATTGTCAGACATTTATATTTATTATAGACGTTTTTTGTAAAATTTTGTTTGTAGTTTCCTTACAAAATCACTTAAACTATATACAGTGATACAGTGATACTGACCATGCACTGAGCATCACACGCACAACACTGCACATACATCCTTGCACACAACATGCAGGTACATACGTCCTGTAAGGAGCCTTTTTTTAATAAAAATGAAGGGATTAGCTAGGTTTCTAAATTCCGCAGGAATTTTCACACTTAGGTAATCGCCAAGCCGAGGTTCGTACCATTTTGGTAACCTTTGTGCTAGTTACCTTTTGCGGCTAAGTGGCTCCAGCTCTCACCCCACAAAGTTCTGTGAAGCTGTAAATAACCCTCCGGTCAACAGCATTAGTTAGGTTAGAAAAAAAAAAAAACGAGCGTGGGTCAGTGTTGTATCGGGCGTCGCCGCGTGGGATCGGAGTTCTCAAGTCGCTCATGACTGAGCGTTATTTTTGACTGTCAAGCTAGGGCGTTGTGGCTGAGCATCTTCGCGTAAGGGTTGTAGACACTCCATGCGGTTTGCTATCTAAAGTATGATCCAATTTATTTAAATTTTCGTACCTAACATCAGAAGTGATATTTATATTTTTTAAATTTAAACTTCACGACGTATCTAAAAATGTGAAAAAAAATGAAGCACACGCCCGCGGTTGTTTGCGGATCTCGCTGCAACGGCGGGGAACTAGTAAAATCACGCGGGCCGCGGTCATCCGCATTATCCGTGGTCCGCGCGCTCTACGTTCGGATGTCGGTTTGCACCCTAACTGATCGTTTAACCACCCGTCTTGCGATCATCGCCCACCACGTTTGCGCTCGACGGCTGTGTAACCGCGGAAAATAACCGGTTTCGAGAGTTTAGAAATAAAACCGCAGTTCCACCACCGCGGCGGGCACGGAACAAAATCGCTCCGTCAGTTCTTAGCCTTAGATTTAGCATAACATAGTAACATGTTATCACATTAATAAAAGATATCTGATAAGAAATATTGTAGATATAAACATAAATAAGTTTAAAAATATTAAAATACTACATTGTTGAAAATTAGGTATAGGTATGCCAAAATGCATTAGGTGGTACTTTATCAGCGATCAGTGTATATGCGATTATGGCAGTATAATACTATAGCACTCATATCGCACCGGGTACACGATTGGTATCACTATCATAACACGCACTTTTCGATATGGATGCTGTACTTTACCTATTTATAGGCTCACAATAAAATTCATGATAAAATAGCGGACGCCCGCGACTTTGGGTACGTATTTATTGTATCTTGATTAAATGTGTTAAATTAATTTTGTATTGTTTTTTATAGACGACTTTTATAGGATATTTTCTTCCCGACGACACATGTATACTCTTTCTTACTGTTACAACAATTCACATATTTTTTTAATATTAATGATATTGTTAATTTTTATAGATTATCAATCGTTAATGTACGTATACTTTATGCACGCAAAATTTTATCATAATCGGGCAACCCATTTTTTAATTAAAGATGAACAATTATTTTTCTTGATTATCTTTTCCCACGAATTTTAAAATAAAATATTTATTGGTCCTTGATATATACTTTCAGTGTACAAAGTTTCATCAAAATCGATCAAGCGGTTTTTGAGTGAATTCCGGACATATACAATGGCAAAAAAAAAAAACGAAAAAAGTTTTACAAAATTTCGAGACAAATAAAAATTAAAAGTACAGACAAACCTTCAGTTTTATTATTAGTATAGATGAGTAAAATAAAATTTCTAGATCTTATTTTCGAAACGTTGTAATTTGTTTAACTAAAGTTCATTTGTTTTAGAATTCATTTTTAGAACATTTAGCTGCAATTAAAGAGCTTGAGGCTCGTATCGGTGTAAATGCTGAAGAGATCCTAAGCGATGTTAGAGTGGTGTCCGTGAGCAATTGGCCGGCGTATGACCTTCTGCTACTAGTGCGCGATGATATCGAAGTGCCATTGAACTCTGAGATAAGAAGCTTTTTTGGTAAACTCATAATATCTATAATACACTTGAAAAACGTTATCGAAGGCCTAAACTTTATTATTTTGACTTTTAAAAATACTAATGTATTGTAAAAGTTTTATAATTGTTTATTTCATATTATATTGTACCTAGTATAGTTAACTCTTAGATTACGTAAGAGGAAAGAAATACAATGCAATTATTTTTTTGATGTTTAATTATTTATGAAATCACTGTCTGCATTATTAGTATAAAATTCATCGGTGAAGAATATCGATCTTATCACAAAAACAAAAATAAACTAGCGTTAAACAAGCTCTTTACTAAACAATGTCTAAAGTTTAAAATTGTATGAAATATAATCTCTAAACAACCCTAAAACACTATTTTATAATTTAATATTTTTAAACATGTGTTCAACGGGAATTTAACTTGTTTGTAATAACACCGTATATTTTTTTATGAAATATTGTTTTTATGTAATTTGAAAGTTGCATAGCTTTTTACACACGTCTTGAACGGTGGTTAATACCCAGTTGATGGTTAGTGAATCTGATTTTCAGTTATTAATACGTTTCGCTAACTGATGTAAATATGCAGGACTAGCGCTGGCTCTGTCCGTGTTTCATGTATTCTGCACGGCGTGATTAATAAACATCGGAAAATAATATTGAATCGTATTTTGTTCCCAATTTCATGAGTTTTAATTTTGTTTTTAGCATTAGTACTCTTAGAAGAAAGTAAAGATATCTTTTATAATTTCTACTACTTGCCAGAAAAACTGACTGAATTGTATTTTTTTTCACAATTTATTGTAGTTTTATTTTTATACGCGGAACCTACCTGGAAATTACGCAGAGTAACTTTAGCTATCTGTCACAAAAACTCCCGTCAAAATCGGTCCAGCCGTTCCGGATATTAGCCGGAACAAACAGACAGACAGACACAAAATTTATAAATTAGTGTAGATGTACAAATTAACTACTTCATCAAATAGATAACTAATAATGAATGGTAACTGTACATTTTTCTACACAATAAAGAAATATATATATTTTAATTTATTAGGTTCCCAGGTAGTGCAACAGTTAGAAGCTCAGCTGAACCAAATACCAGAGGAGGTGTTGGGAATGGGTGCTGAAATCATGGCGCGTCGCATTGAACTTTTGAACCTATTGCGTGGCAAACATAGGACAGATCGTTCTACTTACCTTACCGTTAGTTACTTTGACATTCCTTATAATAGATTTCTCTGTCAGTCTTTTAGTTGTCTTAGAACCTAAGAATTACTGTACCGATTTATATGTTTCTTTTTTTAAAATCATAAATGTATTCTCTGGTCAGTTATTTTAGTCAATTTATTTCAGTAAATAATTTATGGAGAAAGCTTTTAAAGTCGATAAGAAAATGTGAGCAAGTAATTTTGCAATAATAGAAATTAAATATATGATATATTTTTATTGTTTTAACTGGCTAATGTTGTTTACCTGGAGGGTTTAGACAACCTCATCAGGCTTTGTGGCTGGTGTTTAGTAGACTTAGCGGGAAAAGGCAACTAACACAACAATGATACGAGTCACGGCTTAACCTATTACCGGCATGTAAATCCGAGGACTTCATCCTAACTGTAGTTATTCGTTAAGTAATCATAAAATAGGAGGAAAAAATCAATGAAATTCTCGTAGAATGAATGATATTGTATGTGAATTATTATTAAGAAAACGTATATACGTAGATACGTAGAAATATGTTGATTTTAAGATTTCTGGAATATAACTTGCAGAACCTTCTTTAGTAATGTGAGCTAAAGTGAATTCTTTACGCAGTTATACCTCGAATAAAACATTATATTAGCAACTAGCTGTGCGCCCCCGTTTTGTATGTTCTTCACCGCGTTTTAATTTTTTTGTACGGAACCATAATTATTTTCCTAAAAAAATGTAGTACTAAGATAAAGTAAATATATTTCTCATAAATTCAAGCACTTGGTCGTAAAACTGTGCACTGAATCGGATTTTATTCAATTTTTTATGAGTTTTATTGTTTTTTTTACGCGGAACCCTAATTATTTTCGTAAATTAAAAGAACCCAAAGTTACCCGGAGTAACTTTAGCTAACAATAAAAAAATATTCCGTCAAAATCCGTTCAGCTCTTCCGGAGATCACCCGGAACAAAAAAACAGACAGAAGGACAACATTAAAAAAAATCCTTTTTCGTATCGTATCGTGTATAACATTCATATCTATTTAGTAAAAAAATATTTTGACATTACAAACAGACACTTCTATTTATTATATATGACTGTAGATTAGTATAGGATATAGATAAATAAAAATTTTACTTTGCTTTAGAAAGACTGGTATTTGTCTTTCGTTAAAGAGAATCATGTATTTAAATAATATATTTTAAAAAAAACTACAAATTGTATTTTGCTCATAAAATTATTTGTTTTCAAATAAGTATATTGAGGAGGTTTTTATAGAAATGCTATTACAAACATAATTTTTTTTTGTTTCAGAATATGGAATGGAAAGCGAAAAATACAGAATTCGATCAAGAAACAGAAGGATTGCATAGGCTGGTGGCCGGCACCGCTGAAAATTTAAAAGCCAAAATAAATTTCTCATTAGAGCTCGCCAAGTGAATAATAGTAGTCGTTATTAAAAGTTTCATTACAAAGTATTTGTTAAACAATTTTATGGTGACAATTTGTATTTGTTAAAAGAAAAAGTATTTTGTTTCTTTTATAGAACTCCTTGGTTGGACCGTGAAGTAATTATCAAAAGAATAGAGCGTTTACAAAAAGAGAATATAGTATTACAACATAAATTGGAGGAGTTTTCAAAGAAGGAAACAGAAGAGTGTAAGGAACCAGTAAAGTCGTCAAACGGCATTACCAATAATCAGGTTATTGACTTAATTTTGTATTTGATAAATTGTATATTAATATTGTATGTAATTCTAACGGAAAGTTACTGTAAGCCACGATATATCTTTACATGTTGTAATCGATGTACTTACGCTCAGAGATATTACATTTTAACAATGAATTAGGTCACGATATGAAATTCATATTATGTACGTATCTACTTGTGGTTAATCAATATCTAGTTGCAGTGATAAATATAAGTGTTTATAATGTTGTTTTACTATTATAACATTATATTTTCATTGATTTTAATTAGCTTGAAGTCTGAATTATAGTTCGATTTTAAATCTAGAAACATACTGTTGCGTTATTAACATGATCATGTATTATGTAAATTAAATATTTCGTCTATTTTGTTTAATTTACTTAAAGTCAATCTGTGAGTTACATGCACAGTTCTACCAGTGTTATGTAGATATTTTTCTAATCATGTAGTATTTAATGCTTCAACACGTTAGTAAGACGGCAGCTATGTTGCTTGAATTTTCTAGGAAGTTTTTCTGGCACTTCAGGAAAAACATTCTGTGTTATCATTTGTGCACACTAACCAAATTTTATTACACAAATCACCACCGATATTACATATTATAAGGTCAAATACTCAAGTAAATGAATTAAAAACATAAAATGCTATATGATCCCATCAAAAACTCAAATGTATATTTATAACTGTTTGTTCTCAGGCACACAGCTGTGATGAGTTAGTTAAGGAACGGGCCGCTCATGAAGCGCTCAAAGAGGTGGTTTCCAGTGCGGAGAGCATGTTACGCGTCGCACGAGCTCGCATCGCAACACTTGAGAGGCAGCTAAAAGAGACCAAGTCAGAGCTCGACGCAGCACGGAGAAAGCAGAAAGACCTCGAGCAACTCGTAAACAGACTCGCAATCGAACATTCGCAAACGACAGTGAAGTTGTGCTGTGCTATACATTACGATCCGATTAGGACCGGATCGATTTAAATATTTTATCCTTTTTGCGTTTTTTTTTTGTTTTGTTTGAAAAGCAATCAGTTAGGGCGTGCGGTTAATAGTAAAAAAGTCTTTTGAGTCTTTGTCAAATTCTAAGATAATTTTGGTCATTTTTTTTTTCGCAGAACATAACTAAATTATGTTTCAAGAATACAATTAATAAAGAAAAACAATTAGTGCATATCGTGAAGATATTGAAATATGCTTGAAGAAAAAATTTCTTTTGCAGTACCGTCATCGGGAAACCAGTTACGATGCAAGATCGAAGAAGTTAATCGAAGTATCGAAAACTGGGGAGATCACGATAGAGACGTTATCGCGTCAACGAGACGCTTTGGAGCTTAGGTTTTTTACTTTATTTTTTATTTATAAGTCAATCGAGTATCGAAATATGAAATACTAGGTAGGGATCTGAATGGGATTATTAAACTAAATTAAAAGCAATTACTAACACTAATCTTGCGTAACTTTTGTGGCTAATTCAAAAATATTACTAGCTAGGAGTCAAAACTGATCATTGATTCTCACGAATTGATTTTGATTAGAGTTAAGGAGCTTCATGAGCAAGCTGAGGAAGCGGAGCACGCAGCTAAACTGCGTGAGGAGGAACAGAAGGCGCGCGCCGAGTTCCTCCAGGCGAATGTAGCAGAACAGGTGCCATGTCGCTTTCTAAACTATTACTTAATACGTGGTAACAGAATATGAAAATATATGTATGACTATATGAAATTGTATGTTTGTTAAACTTAAATCCAGGAGAAGAATAAAATTTGTGCCGAGGCTCGTGTCCTTGAGTTAGAAACTAAAGTGAAGGAATTGGAAGAACAATTACAGTCGTTACGCGAACGCTCTGTCAAGCTCGTAGATATGGAACGCAGACGTTGTCTCGAATATGTGCCTTCGAAAGGTATAAATATATAGAATAATGTATAGAAGAGTAAACTTTTAGTGATTATCATTTAAATAATAGATTTCATTTTAAAGAAACGGAACCTTCAGATAGAGAGACGGAAATTTGGAAGGAACTTCAGGTTACTAGAATGGCGTTGTCGCGAGCAGAAGACGAACTTCGTCAGAGTCGTACTGATAAAGATAATTTTTTGAATTCCTTATCTCGGATTGCGGTAAATAATTATCGATACATCTATAAATGTAAATTTTTGTAAATATGTTTTAAAAAAGAATTTTTTTAGCAAGGTGAAGGTGCAGACAGTATACAAGATAAAATGGCAACGGAGTTGGTAGAAAGAGAACAAAAAATTATTAATTTACAGCGTATTATTGAAGAACTGCATGAGAATGAAAAATTAATGTATGTATTATCGGTACTGTATTTACCATATATCGTATTTCAATCTTTTATTTCAATTTTCCTTTTGTGAAAATCAAAAATATGTAATGAGCAAAACGTACAATGCTTGATGTTTTTTTGTCATTTTGCGAGGGTGTTTTATGACATTTTAAAGGTACTTATAGCACTTGTAATAGAACGTAAATAACAAAAATGTTAAAAGGGTTTTTCTATCGCGTAACAATGATCATGATTCTGCATTTATTTTTTTTTTCAGGGAACAAGGAATGACACAATATGAGAATCAACTTGCCGCATTACGCCTCGAAGTAAAACGACTGCGAAATTATGACTGCTACACGAGAGAAGAATCGAATCAAGAACTTCAAACTGAAGTAATTGATGAGTTTA
Organism: Samia ricini; assembly: GCA_014132275.2. NCBI lineage: Eukaryota > Metazoa > Arthropoda > Insecta > Lepidoptera > Saturniidae > Samia > Samia ricini. Next base: position 21,654,489 of record AP028159.1, on the reverse strand, counting down.
TAATAAACATCAACATCTTACTTATTAGAAATCGATAATCAATTATAACTGTTATCTAACATGGGCATTGTATAGCATCGAAATGCATTGTCGTTTTTAGGACATTAGGACGTTATTTCTCACATAGTTATCTTTAACTCAACGTTGTGTCAAACGAAAGATTATTTACAGTTTAAAACCAAAGATGCAACAGCTTGATGCGATGAGTAAACTCGTATTTCTTATTATTGGATAATTCCTCGGGCAACAGTGAAACCTTATTTACCAATTGTTTATTTTCCTTATAAATAACTGATGATCCGAACTTTCCGATAATTATACATCGTTAAATTATAACTAATTGTAGAGGTGTTAGAGTAAATAAATCGACCTATCCAGTTAATGGAGCTGCATATGCAAGTGGAAACGTTATCGCGTGAGCGAACGGCATTGGTAACTGCGGCTGCATCTCGGGCGCTGATGTTGGAGAGGCACGAACGCGCTGCTGATCTATTCGCACGTATGATACGAGCACGAAAAGATCTGGTCTCTTCACTTGATCGACGAACAGAACCAATATCTATTGACGAAACAGCTCATGCAGAGGTGATATAATTTTCACGTTTGATAGAAATGGTTCTGTAGCTGCTTCTCTTAAAGTTCCCTTATTTCTTTTACTAATTTCCGTGTTAAATTAAAAAAAAAACGTAAGCAACAGTTAATTTGGAATTAATTATGCCTGTTTGAACAGACGTAGAAACTTTTTTAAAACGTTAAATGTTGAAGATTTTTTACAATAATGTATGGTCTCACTGGTACAGATGTCAAGGTCTTTATCTTCGGTATGTGCGAGTGCAGCCGACACCTGGTCAGCTTTGCGTGCAGAAAGAGCTCGTGTTCTGCGATTAGAGAGCGCCGTGTTGTCTCAGAGTATTCAGTTAGAACGGGAAGGACGAGTACGCACACAACTTGAACGACGCAAATCTATTTTAGAGAGAGAAATCTTACGTTCTCATCACTATCCTTCTTCTGAACCTACTATGATCACAAAGAATCCAAGTTCGGTATTTTCGTTAATATTTATTTTATTAACTGATTATTTTTAATTCCTTTGATAATTGTATGTTACTATTATTTCAGATTCAAGACATTTTACGTATAAATAGAAGATGCATTTGACATTTATTAAATATAAATTATCCGTTATTACAACAGCGTAGTTTTATTGTTTAATAAACACTGATAAAACAAGGATTTTGCAGATAAATACTCTACTTCTATGAAAAGTGACAAAAATACGAAACATTACACATAATAATACACGTATTTCTTTAGAGCTTATGGCAGGCGAATTTAAACATTTTGGATTTTTTATCAGTCCGTACTTTTCGCGAACTCAAAAATTGTAAATTTTCTTTTACTATGTCGCTATGTAAACTCATTGGTTCATGTTCTTTTAGTTCTGTAAAACTATCTATAGTTATCGTAGGAGTACCGTAAAGATTTACGTCGGGCTCGGGTACCGATCTCCATGTTTTTTTTGTTTCAATTTTTGTTAAAGCCTTTTTTCTACCAAGGTTTGCGTCCTTGATTTGTTCACCGTTCTTTGGTATGTAGGTTTTCTTTACATAATTACCCATAACGATTTTTGTTGGTATAGATTCGTTCTCTGATTGGAGCAACAATCCATCATTTGGGTAGTGACGTTCTTTACTTAGTTTTGATCTCTTTTGATCTTCATCGTATTTCTTTTTAGAAATGATATACTGATTATTCTTAGAATTGGGCGGTGATTCGAAAGAAGTTTCCAATTCGTTTTCAAGGATCTTGATTAGGTTATCTAAATTCTCAGTTGGTTCTTCCATCATGTGGCTATTTTTTTGTTGGGCTTCATATTCTGCAAGTTTTTCTTCTCTAACGAAATAATATCATGATCCTTCATTTTTTGTGTACCGTATATTTGTAATTGATTTTCTAAAGTCAAAATTATTTTTTCTAATTGAGATATTTGTTGCTTTCGTGCTTCAACATTAGCAAGCAGGGAATTTATCTCTTCATTCCTTTCTACAAGTTGCTGGTTAATCTAAAATCAAAATATAATTACAAATAATATCAATTATATCACTATAGTATTCAAATTACAAAGATGTAGTCATAAACCTCGGCTTCTGCTGCAGACCGCATTTCTAAATTATTTCTCAACAATTTAATTATGTTTGAATGTTCCTCTTGTTTTTCAGAGAGCATTTTTAACATATCTTCTCTTTGTTCTAAAATTTGTTCCTGTTCCGATAAATTTTGCAAGTATCGCTCGATTTCTATTTCTTTCTTTCGCAAAGCACCAGACAATTCCTCGTTTTGACGTGTTACTTCATTCAATTTACTTTGGTGCTGATTCACCTTATAATAATGTAAATGGTTAAACAGCGACCAATTATTAAACATAATTACTACTATACTATTAAACATATTAATACATTAGAGAAACGCGACTTAGGAGCGATTTAGTACCACTTTGCTAATTATGATATGATCTGTAAACAACGTTTATACTTACCATTTCATGTAAATTTTCAAGATTTTCAAATTCTCCGAAATCTTCTTGGAGTTGTTGTATGTGATTTTTGAGAGACAATAATTGTTTCTCGTATGATTGCATTTTAGATTCACTGCAATATTTTAGTATTTTAGTAAAATAAGAAAATTATGTAACGATGTAATCTTGTACTATATATGTATATTAACCTTTCTTGTAATTGTTGTTCGAATAATGATTGTTGTTTTTCCAATTCTGCAATATATTCCTCTTTGTTGGATAGGTCAGATTTCAGTCTAGCTTCTAAATTAATGACTTCTTCGAATTTCTTCTAAAGTTCGGTAAAAAAAACTGGTTAGATATACATAAATACAATGAATAAAAGAAAAGGTTAACACTTTTTGTTCCAGTTGATGTATCATGGATTAATATGTAAAATATTTATTGTAGATTATTACCTCTAATTCTTTTATTCTCTTATTTTGATCAATCATCTGATTTCTATATTCTTCATTTTCTGTACGTATTGATTCTAATTCCTTTTTAGTGATCTCCAGTTCATTTTGACAATCAATAGCTCTACCTAAAATATGGTAATAAAGAATTATTTTAATGTAATAATACTTGTTGGATTATATTGATTAGTTACCCTTAACTTTCAAGATAAATAAAACTAAGAACGAAAACAAAAAATACATTAACCGTATAATAATTAAATATGAATATAGTTCTCGAACTATAGAACTCGACACAAAAAGGAACGAGCTCAAGACCTGACCACCTGTGGCCATTCATTATAAATATGTTGGAAGGTTGCTGGCTTGCAGCGAATTCGGTCGCAGATTCACCACAAAATTACGCTAGATCAGTCACCTGAGAGTTTAGTAACGAATTTCTCAAAAATCGGATCCTAGTTGCTGTAGCCGATTACTGTCGGAATATGATTATTAATTTAATTAAATATGATACAAACTAAATTGAGACTCCTTTTCTTGAAGTTGTTTTGAAAAGTCTTTACAGCGTAATTCGGATTCGAGAAGTTTTGCACATAAACTCTCTGTTTTCGATTCGAGTTTCTTGGTAACCTCCAAATTTTCCATATATTTATTTTCAGTTTCAATAAATTTGGATACATTGACATTCATTTCCTGTTTAATATTCTTAATAGATTCATTATAATGTTCCGATAATTCAGCAAGACGTTTTTTCGAGATCTTCTTTTCTGATTATGATAAAATATATAGGTACTCAATTAACCCCATCCATTCAAACATAAGACGTCCACCGCTGAACATAGGTCACCCTCAATAAGGGGAAGATTGCCATAATTGCCACGCTTGGCGAGCGGGTTAGCGATCGCAGTAAGGTGTTTTTGGTACTCAAAGGACTCTGCTGCCCATCTCCTGGTTTATATCCCTTTGTCGCCTTTTACCTACCCACGGGAAGATATAGGGTGGTACTATTCTTAGCCGGCACCACTCAGCAACTCAATTAATTAGATTTTTATTTAAAGGTTATTTACACACAATAAAAGTATTAACTCACTCAGCTTGGAGTTTTTCACGTGCATCTGCAATTTCTTCTAAATGAGAAGTATTTCCTCTGATAGATTCGGTTAATTTGTTCAATTCTTTATCAAAATCTAATTGCAATTTTTTATTCTGAAATGTTATCAAATTCATATTTGTACTTTTGAACTATAAGAGTGTGAATTAAATCTAAATTGTTTGGACATCCTTTTAGTTTTTTTTTCCTTATGGTAATGGTAATGGTAATGGTAAGCTAAAATTTCAATAAGTAACCTGTTCATGAAGTTGTTGAACGGTACGCTCCAAAGACCAAGTCTGAGACCGAGCTTGCCCCAGAGCGGCTTCTAGTTGCGCGGCGCGTTCAACGCCTATTTTTATTTGACCCTCCGCTCTGGTTAAGCGATCTCTAATAACAACTTTTTTGCACTTTTCTTCCTTTAGTTCTTTTTCTAATTCCTGTTTATAAACATTGTCATAAATATGTCAGTTTTTATGATAAAGTTAAAGCAAATAAAAAAAAAAAACATTCAAACATTGTATTCGTGCAGGTCTCCTGTGAACTACAAAATACACTCTTACAACCTAAGTTAGAATCTTGGAAATAGATATATTCTACATCGAATAAAAAATAGATTAAATTGGGATGTGTGGTTTGTAACTCAACCTCAATTCTGCCTTTATTTGTTTGCGATTTCAGTTGAGAAGTATTATGAATTTGTTTCTTAAGGTCAGCGTTCTGTGAATTTAATTCGGATAATTTATATGTTAATTCTTCTGCGTGGATCTGGAGGGCTACTGTATCGTTCACGCTTCTCCTGATGACAATATATAACATAAATTTTTATCTTTTGGGATAAGCGATTACAATAAGCTAATGTAACAATAACCCACCTTAAATAATCGACAATGTCCTCGAGTTCTTTTAGAAATTCTGCTTGGACTTGATCTAAAGAACACTGAAGTAAGTCGTTTTCAGTATTAAATTCATGAATTTTCTTAGAAAGCGCTTTCGTACTAATACCCTTAAATTTAAAAACAATATTTAAACTGCAATATATATTTTAAACTATTAATTAAATAAATGACCTTTTACCTTTTCTACAGATTTTAATGATTCAAACCAATCTATGATTTCTTTTCTTTTTATAAGCGTATGCTGACATGTTGTAACTAATTTAGTGGGCATATTATATAGTTTGTTTATATCTATAGATAGAGGCACTTTAAACTGAAAATCTGTAATATAAAAAATGTACCATTTATTAGTTTTACTATAATAAAAATAGTGTAAAAAATACGGTAAAAGAAAACACGGCGAACGGTCAAATATTCAGGATTAACTATTCTAATATTATGTATAGAGTCCAACCGTTTCGTCTCTTTTCGTTCTGACTTCTGGGGTCACCTCCTGCGCAAAGTTGAAGTAATTGCTCTGGGGTCATTTTGGCTACGTTCATAATATGCAAGTCTTCTGCTGAAGGCAAAGTTACTTTTTGTCCCATTGCAATCATTTTCTGATGAATATTGCGCATATTCGCATAAAGTTCCATTATAGCTTTCTGAAAAATAGGCTTACTGATGTCATGTTTTTATGTTACCTTCTGCTGATTTTATACCAACAGGCAGTCACCATCACACAATTTTTTTTAACGTTTGAAATCATTTGTTACAGTCGCATTTAGGTATTATTTAATTTGTAACTAAAATCTTTATTCTTGATCAATTATATTTTATACATACATAACATAAGCTCACACCTGTTATCCCCGAAGGGTTAGGTAGAGGTGAAATAGCGAACGGAACTACAGCACCCACATATGCCCGAGCTTAGTTCAGTCCTAAATGTGACAAGGGGCGAGCCTGTCGCCATATCGGGCACAAATTACAAACTTCCGGATGATACTGAATAGAAAAACCCAACACCACTTGACCCCACCCGGGGATCGAACCCGAGACCTCAGAACGGTAGTCGCACTGTAATACAACTGCGCCACCTAGGCAGTTATATTTTTTTATAAATGACATAATTAATAGTAATGAAATTATTGTTATAAATTATGAAGCTACAAGATATCTCTTCCGTAGATAATTGAAGTTTTATAAGAGCAGACAGATAATTGTAGATCCAAATATTTATAAGTAAAATAAATAATTGATGTATCTATAAATAAAATAGAAGCGTAGATTTTTTTAAACCTAGCTAATGCTGTTGATCGGAAGGGCTTTAACAGGTTCACCGCAATTTGGTGGGCGAGTGCTAAAGATACTAGCTGCAAGAGGTAACCAGCACAAGGCTGTTTTGAAACATACGTACAATGGAAGACAACAGAACCATAGTGTGATGAAGAATCGATCAAAGAAAATAATTTTTTGTAATCGCTACTAGATCTAATATTAACTTTAGCTAATCTTTAGAACGGCTGGACCGATTTACATACAACTATTTTTGTCAGACAGCTGAAGTTACTCCGCGTAACTTAGGTTACTTTTAATTTTCAATACTAACTAGGGTTCCACGTAAAAAAATTAAAACTGATTCGAAATTGGAATAAAATCCGATTCAATGCACAGTTTTACTGGCATGTATTTGAAATTGTGAGAAATATCTTTGCCTAATGTTTGTAGTAAAAAAAATTGGAAAATAATTAGGGTTCCGTATAAAAAAATCTATATTACGCAGTGAAAAATACATGAAATGCAGGCGCAGCCTCGGGCACACAGTTAGTAGAATATAAATGTATAAAGGCGTTATTATTAATAATGGATTAAAAAGTACTACTAGTACTAAAAAGATTAAAAGGTAGCTTATTCAACCTGTCGATCTTTAAGATCAATGTTCATTTTTTCAAATTGAATTAACGCTTCTTGCCACCCGATTTTAAGTTGCATCACTTTATCACTCCGAGACGTTATTGATTCTACAACAAGATACTTAAATTATATACACATTTTACATTTGTATTTCATGATATATAATAAAGATAATTGTTTGTTTTCGTATTCATTAGTGAATTTGAATTGATTTTTTTAGGTTACTATTGAAAGTCGATGTAATTTGGTTTAAAGGACATATTTTCGATGCATTCTACTTTTTCTTTTCATAAAGTACAAAAGGCAACTGAGGTTCAAAGAGAGATATTCGTAGCTTAAACTTATAATTTGAAATACACAATTTACTTAGGCTTGTTTTATATGACAAATAGTGAATGTTAAAATTTATAATGCATTAGTATATTTAACAAAAAACGATCTACTTATTAGAAAGAAAAGCATATAAAGCCTTATAAATATTCCTTCATAAAACGACAAACTAGAGAACTAAACATTTAACAGCGTACTGTGGTATGATCCTATTAGCAAACAGAATGCGGGCTGTTGCCTTACATGATTAACAGCGATCTAAGTCACTGTCTGGGAGCCGGAGCGCCCAACCAACAGTCTTACTGAACTTTTAAGGCGAGTGCTAAGTGCGTTCTTTTGTTGTTAGTATAGAAACCATCCCATTTGGGGATCTAAACAGGAGGACACCTCGAGATTGCTTAACGACGCAAAGTTAGCCATGCGTTCTCAGCGGCAGGAACATTTTTCGCAAACGCGGGTGTGAACACACTTGGGTTCACGGGTGCGGCAAGAAGATTCTGTTTGCAAGCGGTTTGTCATTGCTGCGAGGATGCTACGGAGCTGTCGTTTCACTTGCGGGCCTTTCGGATCTATTCTGAGGATATTGAGGATGTTATGGACGCGAGATCAGAGATGAGCTCTATGTCGGAGGGTCGACGGGGCGCGATCGATGGGTCTCTTATGGTTGCTTGCAAAGCAACTCCACTACCTTTCAAACAGAACGTAAATACAGTCGAAGTTGACGCATTGTCAGGAGAGGCCGTTTTAGCAACTTCCCTCTCTAACAACATCCCTATAAAACCCGCTGCAAAGGCGATCGTGGGGATCTGGGCTCTCTAACCACTCATCACCGAGCGTCATGGTTGCAGATTATGGCTGAAGGTTATGGTTGAGAGTCATGTCCGAGGGTCATGGCTGAGCGTCATTGCAAACTAGTGTAAGATACTCCGTTCAGTTTTGTATCACTCACTTGGTTTTCTGGTTCCTGCTAATCTCAAATGATCAAAAAAAAAAATTAAATATAATTTTCTTATCTAACTGTATATTATTTATGTACCTTTATTGTATATATCATTCACGTTATGATTGCCACCGGATAATTCGCATTGATCCCGTTCTAACTCTTCATTCTTCATTATTATATCCTAAGGTTATATAAGTCGTTAGAATACTAACAGTATTACGAGTACTAAATTTCAACATAAAAATATCGAACGTATAATAGCTTAGTTACGAAGAAGTGAAAATAATAAAAAGATCCCTAATTTAATAATATTAATTCTATAATATGAAAACATATTGTTGTAGGAAAAAAATATATTTTTAATGTTGTACGAGTTTATAAAAGGCAACTCAAAGGCATGGTTAACGAGCATAAATTAGATTGTTGAGAATTGTAACTCAATTTATATTCCATAATAGTCTTTAATGAATAACTAATTGCTGCCATAAACCTTGTTCACGTCAAATAATTTTATTTATAATAACACTGTACGTACGAAAAAGCTACTTTTATATTAATCTAGAATCTACTTTGAAATTGGTTTAGTAGCTTCTAAGTAATTCGTGTTCGAGAACAGATAGTGTACGATGTTATAAATTTTACATGATTACATTAGGACGTCCCAAAGTATTATTTTACATCATGTAAAGAAAATTAACTAAAATATAGAAATACATCTACTAACCTGAGTTGGAAGACCTGACTCTCTTATTGGAGGTATCTTTACTGTCTGTCTCTGTTAAGAAAAGAAATTTACTGAATACTGAATCTATACTAGGAAATCCTCATTTTTTTATTTCATACAAAAAGAAATCAATAGTGATCCTATTGATAATTAAGAAATAATCGACATTAGCATTTATCCGAGTAATATATAGTTATCGATAGTATATTTAATATATAGTTATCTTTAATATTATATTTAATATATTAGTTTATATTAATATTAATATTATATTTATATTAATATTAATATTATATTTAATATATAGTTTAATATATAGTTATAACTATATTTAATATATAGTTATCGATAGTAGTCGTGACTTTTAAAATAATGCAATAATCAGTTCGGTCATCATCATCATCATCCTATTTTTATTTGGGGTCGGGGCAACATTCCCCTTCCATTCATCTCTATTTGAGGTCATATCTACATTCACTCTTTTTCTAAACATATCATCTTTCACACAATTCATCCATCTTTTCTTTGGTCTTCCTCTTCCCCTATACCCGTCCACATTCATATCAAATACCTCTCTTACAACATTCTCTTCTTCACTGCGGATAACGTGGCCGTATCAAGACAGACGCCTATTTTGTCACTGGTAACACTTTTAAACTTCGTCTAATGTATTCATTTCTGTCCTGTCCGTTCTTGTTCCATCCATCACCTTTATGGGCCAAGATTCTGATCCATACAAGACAACAGGCCGGATCATGCTCTTGTATGTCTTACCCTTTAATTTATGGGGTATTTGCGAATCACAAGTTAATCAGTTCGATCATACATCATCATCATCATCAAACTTTCATTAATGACAACTTTTTGTATGGTATTAAATTTAAATTCAGATCTATAATATATTAGTCGTTGTAATGTATTAAAACGCTGAATTTAAAATAATGAATATTTAATTTCCTATGTTGCTTTTATTATTTTGAATTTCCATTGATTTACCTTTGTTATTGGCACGGTTATAACAGATCTACCAGTTTTGTTAGCTGGTGATATCCCTTCATTCATCATTCGCTTTGGTATCGTCGATGGTCTCTGCGTAAATACTTATAACACTAATTAATTTTAAAGAGAAATAATACAAAGTATAATTAATAACTAAGTTGCATCTCTTGAATAAATTTAACAATTGAAGCAATAATGACGTCACATGATGGCAATTCGAATCGCATGAGAAGATTTCCATTAAAAATGAGTAAATAAACTTTGATTTTTTTAATATCTCGTCGGCACTTACTACTATTATAGTGTTTGAACTTAGGAATTACTCAGAATTGAGCGTTCTACGATAGTGCGATAAAGTATTCGTTAAAAAAAAGCACCCAGAAGTGCAGAATGCTAATATTATTTTTAAATTATACATAGACAGAAGACAGTAGACAGAATATTGACTTTTGAGAAGCAATTGACAATGAAAAGCATATAAAATTGTTAGCGTTTTTATGAATTATGGCCGAATTTTCGATCACAGGCGAGCACTAGTATGAATAATTTTACCTCACCTTTGGCGCTAGTTGTAATCTATCACGTTCCTGAAAGTTTGACCGAGTAACTGGCGTATTCATTAATTTCCCTGATATCGGGAATTCATCTTTTCCTCGATTTGCTGATCTTGGACGTGACTGTTAAAGATAAATAATTAATTAAATGAGGTGTGTCTATTTTTGCATTTAATATTAATATTTTACAAACACCGAATTTCACGCGGACGGATTTGTGAGCACAGTTAATTACACCTAAATATAAATTTAAGCTGGTGCACCAGGGCACTTTGTATGTAATTTAAACTTTTACCACTGATTCAGGATTACTGCCTTGTTTTGGTTTGGTAACAGGTTGCTTCTGCGGTACCGGAGGCAATCTCTGTGGAATTCTACACTTCGGGATTGGCCCTCGGACAGTATCAATAACTTCTGTAATAAATCAATTAATTTGCTAATTTATTAAAATTAAAATGTGATTTCTTTGGTAATGTTTATAGACAATTTACCCTGTATTCTCGGTTCACCGTGCACAAACATTGCCATAATTGTAAATTTATTTTTAATTTACTTTAAAATTTATCAATTTAAAAACGAATGCTAGAAGATATTTGATTAATTAAATTTACTAAAATTTTTGTGAGACATAAAATACGTTCATTCTAAAAGCAAACTCAGAAAACTTAAAACTGCTATGACATGTGTGTCAATGTAGAAATTGAAAAGAAGTTTAAAGAGAAAACAATACTTTTCAGACAGTAATAATATGTAAGTGATGTGATAAGTTTTACATCTTTTTGACATAGTTGATTTAAAATAGTTTGAGTACAAATGTCAGTTAATATTTTTTATGTTTGGAAATTCAGTTCGTCATGACACGAATCGTTTGTAACAAATTACATATTATACAGTAAAATATCAAAATTGCAGACGTTTTCTTTTTCGAAATATAACATCATATAGTTTTTCCTGTACTATGACGACCATTACAAAGGCTACAAAGGATAAAATTCGTAAGTTCCATCTGTTTAATTATTTACTTTTTGCACTTAGGACTTTGTAAAACAACTACTGATTACTTTTACACAATAAAAGGCGCAATCTATAACGTATAAGGTAATCTATTAGTTACATCCTTATCTGGTTATCATACTCCAATCTTACATCAGATTATTGTAAGTAATTATTTTGGATATAAATGTTTGACAACAGATGGTGCTAATCCACGGCTGATGCCGCGACAGACAGCGGCATCAGCTGCACGCGCTGCACGAAACGCTACCAACCGAAACCTAACCTTACCAATTCAAACCCAAAGAACTTCACCGACTCGTGCTAATTCATCTTCAGCTTCAACTGCTTCAACTAAGGTATAGTGTAAAATATAGTCCCTAAAAATTGAGTCAATTAAGTAATGTTAAGTGTAAAGAAAGATTTCATTGGCACAAATAATATCGCCGGCACTCCGGTTCAAATAACAACATACGATATTGATGTTGATGTTAACATTGAGACCAGAAAAAGATTTGCTGCTATGTTATGAATTGATATTTTATCATTAGTAATATATTTTACTTTGTGCTTATGCTTTAATAATATCGCTATTTTTATGGTCTTAGGCGCTTTACCGCGTCCATCCAGCTTACAGGTTTGGTAAGGATATCGTTTCATTTAAGTCTATTTGTCGTGTACTCGTATATTCCCTGCCTCGGTGGCGCAGTTGTGTTACGGTACGAATGTCGTTCTGAGGTCTCGGGTTCTATCTCAAGGTCGGGTCAAATGATATTGGGGTTTTCTACTTAGTATCACCCCGGAGTCTGGAATTTGTGGCCGATATGGCGACAGGCTCGTCCCCTGTTACATCTGGGACAGTACTAAGCTCGGCGAAATGTGGGTGGTAAAGTTCGCTATTTCACCTCTGCCTAACCCTTCGGGGATAACAGACGTGTTCCTTACACGCTTCCGTGACGCTTATGTTACCTTATATTTGTAATGTCAATTATAATATTACATACGTACCTGCTTTCACTTAAATTTAATTTTGTACTATTAAGGTAACCAAAAGTCCACTACCACAAAGAAGCAATCTCAAAACAGATTCAAAAACAGATGTTAAGGTATAACAATGTATATATGTATTTTAAAATACAGTATTTAATAGTGATTAATTGTAATTAACACACGTCGTGAACTATTCTTTCTAGATAACTTCAAATGTCGAATATGAACAGCTCTCACCAGAGAACATACTTGTAAGTTGTAGATGGTCAAAATTCTTTATCGTTTATTAAAGGACAGCGAGATAAATATCATATGAACTGTATATTTACTTATTCAGATGACCATATCAAATCCTACAACGGAAGAAATTGATTCATTTACAAACGAGGAAGCGGCGACGGTATTATTACCAAATACTGAAGTACTTATCGACAACACTATAGAAATGAATTTGCAAGGCATCAACGAGTCTGATAAGCTGGGTGAGAACTTAAATTACATTTAAAATCAAACAAGTACAATTGTAAGTAATTTATTTTTGCTACGACGTTAGTTGAAAATGACTTTTTTTTCTAGAAGAATTAAGAAGCAGTCGACCACAAACACCAACGATCAACAGCCGTCCGCTAACACCTAAAAAGCTTGCAGTCCAGTCGACCTCAGACTCCACGTATTCTTAGCCGCCCAATAACGCCTACTCCACCAGTAGCGCCGGCATTACGCTACAGCGTTCCAACAAGTCGTCCTAACACGCCAAATCACCTCTCAACACCAACCCGACCCAAAACTCCTAGTAACTTACCAATGACCTATAATAAGAGTCGCCAGGATATTACAAAATCTCCTTACACTCAGCGCTATACTATAAATGAGAATGAAGACCTTCAATCTCTATTTCAAACAAAAAAGAGTCAATTTCAGCACATGAAGAAAGAATTAGATTTCAAACAGGTAATAGTTTTTCATGCAATTATTTTATACGTATTCCAAACTGAAAATGAAGACTTATCCTTAAATGGTTCGATTTTCAGTAATTCACGTTGTATTGTTGTAGCAAGAAATTTTAGAAATTTTCGACTGCCTACAAAATTTGCAAGAACGCATGTCTAGAGAAGGTGTATCGGGCTGTGGTGAAGGTGTTCAACATCAGGAACTAGTCGTTTTTAACGTTGCGGATTGGGCTGCAGATGAGATTGCGCAACTTTGCCGTGATGCAGTTGCTTCTTCTGACACAGATAATGCTATGGAACTCATTGCTACCACCGTAGTCATTGGTTAGTACGTTCATATTACATAGCAATATAATTATTATGTGCATACTTTATTTCATTCGAGTACAATGTTTTAAATGTTGACTTATACATGCTGTACGCGATATATTGTAATATCGTAAAAGCAATAATTAAAAAAAAGCACGATAACGTTTTCAACTATGTACAATAAACAAGATACTGATACTAAAAAAACATTATAATTATATCGCAAAAACTCTGAAATAAAAGTGTAGACTATCTAATTTTAGTATAAAAGCGATATAAAAATTACAAATTATTTTTACACCATAACTACATCGACGGACCATTTGATAATATCATAAATTGATAAATTCATAATGATTAGCTCACCAAGAAGTAAAACAAAAAAGGTACCTGAACTTTGTTAAAATAAAATAATACATTATTAAATAAGAAAAACCAATAGTAAGAATTTTTTAAACTAAGAAATGTTTGATTCGCCTTCTAACTATGTAAACTATAATAAATTAACACATAAACACATCACAATCGATATATTACTTTTTAATAGAAAAATTTTCTTCGCTTTTGTTATAGAAGTTTTGCCCTTGAACTCAATTTGAATATTTTATTTACAGATGAAAAAGCCTTAAATGAATTAGACGCAAAAGTTTTAAACATTCCGGCCTGTTTTGCGGATCTGTGTCTTCAGGCGTTTACTTCTCGCCAAGAAATTATTGATTGGATAAAGGAACAACTCAATAGTCATGTAAGTTTTTTATAGATTTATTTTTATGCAATAGTTTTTGCCAGTGGCTACTCAGGTTTTTCAAAAATTCGGATCGCTCATTAAACATATTCAGTTACAGCGGAAGTATGGAGTTGTTAATTTCAAATTACAATATTGTTTTGATCTCCATCTTGTGTAGTATTCTTTTAGCTAGCATAAATTGGAGAATTTAATGGATTCTAATTCGTAAACACAACGCAAAGATGCCAGATAGTGGAGAGATTCTGTTAATGTAGTATTTGTACAAAATGAAATTCAAATTTGAAAACATTCAAACAAACAGGAAAACATGCAGCAAGTCTTAGGTTTTAGTAAAGAATAGGAAAGTAAAAGTTACTGAAATAACTGAAATATGGCCTATATCAAATAGGTAATCAAATAGTTTTCAACAGGAGGGAAGTGAAGTCTTACAATCTATTTCTCGTTTTAATTCTGAGGGTCTTCAATTTTGTGAAAGTCTACAAGATCTTAAGGCTAGAGCCGATGTTGCCGTAGAAGCGATAACACAGTTATGCAAGTAATATTTTGCAAATATTTCATTGAAAGTACATTAAATACACACAATATAATTATAACTTCAATTATTTTATAATTTAGACGAGTCCATCAAGAGCGCGAGTTGCTTTATTATCAGTAGGCGAGTCGTTAGTTCGCGAAATAGCTCAACTTCGACAAGAACTTGAAGCTCATAATAAAATTATAAATGAGATGCGTGAACTTCGTGTAGATTGCGAAACCACAAAAGCGTTAGAGGTAAAATTAATCTGATTCAGGAAATATTACTTGACAAAAGTTAATAAATAAATATAAATAATAAGAACTAACTACATGAAAAATAGGATACCCGACGCGAGTTGGATGAAGAGCGACATGCGAGAACTGGAACCAAAGAGAAATTGGCTACTACGGAAATACAACTAAGACAAACGCGAGCTCGAGTTTCTAAAATGGACAAACAACTACGTGAAGCTGAGGCAAGCATTGCTAGTCTTACGGGAACAGTGAAAATGCTTGAAGATCAGGTAAATTAAATTCATATAATATGATTATGAAATTGGAAGAAATTAATTGAAACTTGAATTGAAGATTATGAAGATGATGAAGATGATGCGTCAAAGGACCCCATTTTTATATATATACCCCATATATATACCCTTCTTTGACGCACCATCAACTCAAGGCTACTAAACATATCGGGATGGAACTACTATTCGACGCGAAATTTTTGGATTCGCATTCATTTTTTTTATTTACATTTTTGTTACTAATAAAAACAAAAGATTCATTTTTCTTCATTCATTTGTTTTTTTTAGGTTATATGCACTTTTTCACTCATACCTAAAGAACATATGAAAGGCGGGCGGAGCTGCAGGTGCCAGCTAATTTACAGTATAGTATACAAGCTATAGGTATATTAACTAATTTTCATCATTTATAGAGTCGTCAGAAAGAAGTACAACTTGAAGCTCGTGCAAGAAAGTTAAAAGAATCTTTAAAAACTGGTGAAGTAGCTAGTGGTCATTTAGTACAACAGCGTGATGCTCTTCAAGCAGAGTAAGCAAATAATTTTATAAAAGACATTAAACATACAAGTAAAAGTTTATATGTATCATTGTATTTTAATACTCATAATTGTACAGAGTTCGTGAATTAAAAGAACAAATAAATTCGTTAACCGCACAAAATAAGTCTACGGTACAAGATTTAAGTTGTCAGTTAAGAGACGTAAAAAGCGCTTTAGAAGAACAGTGCCAACTTACCAAACAAGAAACTCAATCCAAAGAAGCTGCCAAAAAGTCATTATCTGAAAGTCAAAATACCATTGAGGAGTTGAAAACTAAAGTTGCTGAACTTGAAAATAGTAGACCGAATCCTGGTACGTGTTTTCTGGTATTATATTACACATATTATGTTACACATAATTTATATTTAATGCTTTATAATAATGCAAGAATGTAATTTTATTTAAAAAAAACATATATATCAGACTTACCGACTGAAAGGGAAATGGATCTGTGGGCCGAGTTACAAGCTACTAAGGACACTTTGCGTATAACTGAAGAAGAAATAAATGCGTGCAAAAGAGAAAAAGTTCGATTTATAGAGACTCTCACCAAGATAACCGTAATTATTCATTTATTTTGTGTACCTATTTATTACAATTTCAAACAAAATGATACTGTTTCTTGTTATCATAGATGTTTTATTTTCTGTAGTATATGTTTGATACTTTTGCACTGATGCTATAAATTTATTTATCATAGAATGCAGTGTCAAAATAATAAAAAAAATAAAATTATACTTCTTTTGGCGCGTTGGGGGAAAATGATGAGAGTAAATTCTTACGCGCGCAACCGTCACGTAAAAACAACTGCCTGAAGTTAGCTGTCAACGTTTTAGTTTCTTCTATTATTAAGTCAAAGAAGTATAACTTCTTACATGCATACATAAGTACACATATATTTTTTTTAGGAATCTGAAAATAAAGTAGGATTACAGCAAAAATTAGCAGCTGAATTACTTAGTAAAGAGGAAATAATTGGGAAAATGCAAATACAAGTAAGAGAACTAACAAAAAACATAAAATTAAAGTAAGTTATGCTTATTAATCCATTATCTTTCACATAAACTTAAGTCAAGATCGAGAACAATATTTAGCCAGTAAAGATAACAACTTTCTAGCCGAACTCAGATACGCAATAAGTTAATTAAAATAGGTAAGAGGCGATTACAGCTGATATGTTAATCTCAATTGTAATTTCAGTGAACAAAAAGTTATTCAATATGAGCAATATGTTGGGGGTCTACAGGCGCATAATCGGGCCGTTGCCAATTGTCAAGAATCCCCAAATGGTATCAGTTACCAAGATTTACAACAGGAGGTAAAATATCCTAATAACACAATATTGTTAGGAAACGCTAGACTAATTATTATAATATGAAAATTCTTACAGATCATGAGTTTGAAAATGAACTTACTCGATGCTGTTCATCGCAATGAGGAGCTCTCAGAATTGGTGATGCAAAAGGAGCAACAGCTCGAGCATCAAGATAAGACATCACGTGCTCAGGCAAGAGTCATCAAGGTCATCTTCCTCATCAATATCATTACAATTATTTAAATTATGGCCATTAAATCATAACAAGTAACAGCAAGGCTAAATAATATTTAGAAGCAAATTTCTGGAACCCTATCAAAATCAAATAATTCTTTATTTAATTTAGGCCCTAAGAAGGTGCTTATGAACGTCAAAACACTACCACCGGTTCGGAAAACATCCCAGTCGAGAAGAGTCGGCAAGAAACTCGATGTGCTCCCTTTTTTATAAAATAGAATATATTTATCATTTAATTATATAAAAACTATAGTAATTATAATCATAACCAATGTTAGCGGAAGCACAGGGAGGTGTGTAAATTCCAGACACATAATTATGACGTATTTGGAGAGTGATATGTTAAGCTGCATATATAAAAATAGAAGTTAAAAAAACTTAAAAAACAGGCTTTTATAGAAAATTCAACTAAAAATTAGAAAATAATTAATAAATAAATTAAGAATAGTGAAAATAAGATAAAAAAAATATTTTTTGGTAAAAATAGTGTGCGGTGCATGTCATGTCAATAGTTATAAATATTTTATTGACAGATATGAGTAGAAGGATTATAATTTTCATAATATTCTAAAAAGCACCCCATGCTTTTTTTTTACAATAAAATCCATTTCGTTTTGTTTTAATTATACTATTCTTAATTTATTTATTAATTATTTTCTATTTTTTTTTTGTTGAATGTTCTATAAAAGCGTGTTTTTTAAGTTTGTTTTATACTATTATTTGTTTTTTTTTTTTCATTTTATAGTTAGATAAACCGTGTTTTTTTTTTTTTTTACTATTATTCTTCATTTTTTAGTTGGATTTTCTATAAAGGTTTAGTTTTCGGATATCAGATACTATAAAATCGCTAATCCTGACAATCCTGGTGAGGATAATGGGACTAACTGTTTAAAAGATTAAATTGTCATCGGTTCTTGATAAGTATGCCAAATTTTGAGTCAATCCGACGTTTTGAAGGGGGTCAAAGTCATGTTCAAAGTTTCCGTTACATAGACACATACGTATGAAGCTAATAAAAGCGTGTTAAAAATGAAAATAGTAAACTTTCTGTGTACAGTGTGTATGATACGCATGACTAAAACCACTGAATAGACTTTATTATAATTTTCACTTGTAATACAATAGTAAATCCAACGAAGTATTTAGGATATCGTACTAGTCACAATCTAGATAGAAATACCTAGTGCATTATTACTTATTTTCTCATAAGGTTTATAGAGTGATGATGATTATATATGATACTCATATTAAATAGGTACGAGAAGAATTGATAAACATGTTGAAGAATAAAGAGACGGAACAAAGTCGCGAGCTAGCCGCTTTACAGCAAGATCTTGAAAATAGAATGAAAGTTGTAGATGAAGTGAGAATTTTTGTTTATTTTTTTAAATTTTATTTCGCCATCCTGATTTGAGAAGGATACTCATATTGAGAATAGAGCTAGTAAAAATTAGCCAAGGTGCGATTTTGAGAGCATACCGCTATACTATGAGTTGTCTGATCTTATTGTGAGGAATAATTATTTGTAACTTTTTGCCTAAAAATTTGACTAATTGAAGATAAGTGACATTAGTAAAAGGTATGAAAATGCTAATTATTAAGGCTTTACGAACTATACGTTTTTAATTACAAAAGGTAAACAAGCAAATAGCAGCAAAAGCTGATGAGATACAGGAGTTGTTCACGACGTTGGAAAACAAGCAGCAGCAAATTCATCGGCTTGAGAAAATTGTATTGGCACTGGAGGAACAACAACGGCGTTCACAGGCGCAACGGACGAGGCATGAGGAGAAGATTGCCGCTCTTGAACATGAGCTTGCTGCCGGCGGGAATAAGCGAGAACGGTAAATAATCAGTTTGTCTTATCTATTTCCATTCTTTATTTTATTCATACTTTCAGTCACTATGAGGCATATTCATTATGAACATTTATTGGAGTCTTTTTTCTTAGTTAATGACAACGTGTGAATTACGTAAATAATTCTGTCAGTGTCAAGTGTGGGTGGACTACTTTCCAATCTTATAGTAGTAGCACGTTAACGCTCCAGCAACAATGTAACCATCTTGCTATAATTTGTAGGGAGTTTTTGTGGCACCTTAACATTTATATTCCACAATGCACTTATCCACAATAAAGGGAAATACAACCAGTATTACATAATATACAGAAAAATACTGTGAATAATTTCATATAAAATTCACTATATACAGACCAAGATGGCGCCAAAAACGTTAATGCGTTTTAGGTATGAAACTCATATGTACTTAACCGTGTAAATCTTTGGTCGACTTCTCTGGTTTTATTCCCGGTACAGGATCCTAGAAACAGTCATACGTTAGTCAGTATAATAAAGAGAGGATATCGGAACGTGAGATAGTGTATCTATTGAACCCTGATGACTTCTACCAAATTGCTGACCCCGACTTGATTTTAATTTTATAATTATGAAATGCGTTATGTTTGTCATTTTCAGGAAATTTATTTTCTTCTGAACAATAGTCCCAACAGAGGGCCAGTACACACAGATACTCCAAAAATTGTTAAAGTTATAAATTTTTGTCTTCATTAAAGTGTTGTGATGTGTAATATCAATAAATTTTTATGATGTACCTAATTTTTTGTTTATTTTCGTTTATTTAGGTTTTTGAGTATTTTCGTGATATTTATTTTTACGGCTTCACCCAACTAAGTAGGTGAGTGCTAAAGGTACTCGGCTCCAAAGAGATTAAAAGATCTCTTTTTTTCCTGTGTAGCTAATGCTGTTGACCGGAAGGGTCTTTACAGCTTCACCGAACTTTGTGGGCAAGTACTGAAGGCACTCAGCCGCAAAAGGTAACTAGTACAAAGGTTACCAAAGTAGTACCAACCACGACTACACACGGTCGTTACCTACGTGTAAAAAATCCCGCGGAATTTTGATCCTAGATAAATCCTACTTTTTTTTAAACTTTATATAATAAAAAGGAGAAAAAAAAAAAAACAGGTTCCTTACAGGACCTATGTACCTGGGTGTTGTGTGTAGGGGTGTGTGTACAGTGTTGTGCGTGTGATGCTCAATGCATGGGCAGTGTCGCTGTATCGCTCTGGCGGCGACGTCAAGAGCCTCCCTAGTTGGGGAACGAGACACATCTTGGGTTGCCGGATTCAGTGGATGAATTTATACCATAAATTGAATTTGACAAATCGGTCTTAATATCTTTGAAATCGATTTAGTTGTTTATTGATATAAAATCGACATCCCTACACATTTCAAAAAGAATTTATTGTTGAACGGGGATGTTTGGCACGATTTTGGTCTGTCATGTTGTCGTCCTTATTTTTAATTTATTATTTTGCAGTATTTGACTATATATTATGTCATTTTGGTACCATTTTACGTAGCGTAGTTATGATACACAAGTGTAGTGAAGTGAAAATAATGACACGGAGCGTGAATTCTGAAATGCCTCAATCATTTCCGTTGTGGTCGTATCAGAAGGTCACCATTTTGTTACCGCCATTCATACATTTACTCATCGCTAATCGATAGTTCCTAATGTCTGACTTGGCTGTATGGTCTACTAGTACCTTTACATTTTCCTTAAAAAGGAAGAGAAATAGAAAAAAATTGTTTTAACGTCTAAATGACACTATTATTCTGTGAAATAAAGTTATAATAAAAATTATATATCTAATACGATACTATTTTTCATATTTTTAAACATTTGGTTGTATAGTGTAACTCAAAATGTCTGAACGAAAAGTTTTAAATGTAAGTAAAATGAGTTAAATGGAATCACTTAATTTTTTATTTGCTAGAGTAACCTCTATTTCCTGAATTGTTTTTCAGAAATACTATCCTCCGGATTTTGATCCATCCAAAATCCCGCGTATGAAATTGGCGAAAAATCGTCAGTATACTGTCCGTCTCATGGCTCCTTTCAATATGCGTTGTGCTACTTGTGGTGAATACATATATAAGGGTAAAAAGTTTAATGCTCGAAAAGAGGATGTTGAGAATGAAGATTATTTAGGCATACGAATCTATAGATTTTATATAAAGGTAAGTAAACAAAATTAATCACACCTTCAGTACTACACTTCTGGTAATTTATACTAAGAATAAAACTGGAGTTTCTTCTGTATATTTCATTTTTTTAGAAATCCTGTAACTGATGTATATTTCAGCTGTTACTCGTCTCGAATATGACATGAAAAATTTTTTTCTCTCTGTGCGTGTTAAATCCAGTAACTTGAAAATAGTTTAACTATTTTGATCATGTCTTTGTTTGCATAAAGCATATGTTAATTAGCTTTTGAGAGTCTATAACAATTATCAATATCATTTTTATAAATAATAATAAAATAAAAATATAAATAATAATAAAAAAATAATAATAATTTAAAACTCTCATCTCATAAAAAGTCTCATCAAAATTCGACCAGGCGTTCCAGAGATTATCCGGAACTAACAGGCAGACAAAAATTTTAAAAATTGTATTTTTGGTATAGGTATTGTATATACATTCTTATCTGCTTAAAATTTTTGACAATACAAACAGACGTTTCCATTTTATTTATTAATATAAAAATATATATATGTATTTTTATGTAATCTAAATGCCTAGCACTTCAATATCCAACATAAAATGTTTATTCTCCAAATTCTGTGTCAATATATTGGGCTAATTAAGAATTATTACATTTTTATAAATAGACTGTATGATGAATAACAAAGAAGTAATTATTTTCATGACAAGTGTCCTCAATGAGATATGTGCTTTTATTAATTCTTAATTTAAAATTTCATGTTTACAGTGCACTCGGTGTCTTCAAGAAATTTCATTTAAAACTGATCCAAAGAACACAGATTATGAAATTGAAGCTGGAGCAACAAGAAATTTTATGGCGCTAAAATTAGCTGAGCAGCAAGCTAAAAGAGAAGAGGAGGAACAAAAAGAAGAAGAAGCTAACAATCCAATGAAATTGTTAGGTAACTATTAGATTACTTATCATTTCCTGTTTTATATAGTTTTGTTTTTTTTTTTCATCATATTGTATATTCAATTTTTAATTAAATTAAACATAGTTCAAATGTATTGATTTCTTTGTATGCAAAATGATTACATAAAACTAATCTAAGATCTAGTATTTTTCATATTATTGACATCATTCAAAATATAATGTAGGAACTTTATAATAATATAGATGAATTATATGCAATGTTTTTACTTTGGATATAAGGGAAGTTGTATTAATGTAATTTAAGTCATACATGAAGTGAAAAGGGACAGAGGAGTGCAATATTTGGCTTAGTTCAGTTCCATATAGAAAGAGATGCAAGAAGCTAATTTCACATCAAATAAAATATTTCAAATTAAATACTCATTATCACATTCCAGTGTCATACTGAACATTCCATTACCACTTATTAAACAATATGTATACTTTCAAGATTGTCAAGAAATTTATGCAATAGCAAGATAAACTAAATTTACAAAAAAAAACCTTTTTTTATAAAATAAAACAATTAATTCAATGAATTACAACGAAATTTTCGATCACTAGTATAATTATTGTGCTTGTAATTTCTGGGAATTATAACTCAAAATATCTCAAATAGGAAACAAATATCACATCATTCTTTATTAAAAACATCAGCATTACTTTTTAAATGTAACCACATTTATAATTTATTAAATTATTTTCACACAGAATACAGAACAGAACAATCTAAACAGGAAATAGAGTTGCTGGAAAGCCTTGAAGAACTAAAAGAATTAAATCGGCGACAACAGGCCGTAGATTATGAGGGTATGCTAAAACAGTATATGCCGGAGACAACAGAAGAACGGAAAGCTAGAGAAGAAAGAGAGGATAATGAATTTATTAGGTAAATAAATTATACAGTTATACGACCCTTTTCTTGTTTTCCCCTCTAACTTCATACTTCTCGTCTTCCTACTTTCTTCAAATTATCTCTCTCCTCACTACGTCTTGTCAGCTGACAGGACGAGCTCTCTGGAGAGTCGGGCGAAGAGGTGTGAGGGAGAGAGCCTGTGGGTCAGGCAGCGACTTCCTCCACATCCCCAACTGGCTAATTAATAGACGTAGCTCTGTTGGGCCTGCCGCAGGGGAGGACGCGGTGCATGTGACACCGATCCCGTATCGTCCCCTAAATGTGGCGGGTGGCTTCGGGGGTTCTAGTGGGTATTTCCGGCGCGTCTCGCTGGGTGAGTCACACACTGGTGTGGATACGTCCCTCCACACCCCCCTACCAACTTCATTGGGGGGACTTGATCCTCCTAATGAACTTGGTAGGGATGGTGCGTAAATGCATTCCCCTCGACAAAAAAAAAGAAAAAAAAAAGGTAAATAAATTGTAGATTCATTTACTTATATTAATTTAAAAAATGTAACACAGAATCTGTATATACACATCTGTATATATAATATATATTATATGCGTTTTATCATTGTGTTGTTTTAAAAAATTATATGGTTATATAAGATTCCTTATATATTAGTAATAAAAAACCCATCTATATTAATAAATAAAATAGAAGTGTCTATTTGTAATGTCAAATATATTTTTTACTAAATAGATATGAATGTATACATGATAGCTATACCAAAAACGCAATTTTAAATTTTTTTTTGTCTGTCTGTCTGTTTGTTCCGGGTAATCTCCGGAACAGCTGTACGGATTATGACGAGACTATTTTTTGGAGATAGCAGAAGTTACTCCGGGTAACTTAGGGTACTTTTAATATTGGAAAATAATTAGGGTTCCGCGTAAAAAAAAACTTTCAATAAAATTAGATTCAATGCACAGTTTTATGGGCAAGTGTTTGAATTTATCAGAAATATATTTAGTTTATCGTAGTACTAACTTTTTTTTTAATGAAAATAATTAGGGTTTCATACAAAAAAATTAAAACGAAGTGAAGAACATATAAAACGCGGGTGCACAGCTACTAAATATATATACAATAAATATAATTAAGTTCCTCACAAATTATTTAAATCTCTCAACTTTATTGTATTGTATCTGTATTGAATACCTGTTTTATGTAATAAACTGAAATTACACGTATATTAGGATTGTCCGACATTATTTTTTAATCTTTACTCAGCCTAAATAAATGAATTTTGAGGTTCATTTATTAAATTATTTAATGATTCTGCAAACATTGTATATAATTACAGTGAAATTATATGCATCAGAGTTAAAATTGTCAAATAGTGCACCACACTCGTATGAGTCTAAGTTGAATGTGTTCTCCTATTCAAGTGATGATGGTGCAGCGGGTAGTGCGGCCGGATTCCACGTGAATTGACGCGGGTTCGATCCCCTATTTATCCGACTCTAAAATCGGCCTGAGCTTTCGGTGAAGGAAAACATCGTGAGGAAACCATAGCATGGTGGTAAGGCATTTTCCAATTATGCCCGCCTGGGTAGCTACCACCCTCAAGTTTGAAAACCTGAGAACAAGTATTTAGGCTTAGTATGTTTATCATTTTGGACTACATCTTCACTTAACATCATGTGATTGTGGTCAAAGCAACGAGACTATACGGTGTAAAAAAAATATACATATGTTTTGATCGGTAACTCTGTTGCATCATAGAGACTTTTGTATGGTTGAAGAATTTTTTTATATATAGCATATAATAGCCATATTTTGTCTGCAACGGTCTGCTTTTACGCATTATTCGTTACAAAATAGTAATAAAACATTTTTTATAGCATTTAAAATCAGAGCTTTTTTTATCATTACTTGTAATTTCATTATTATTAAGGGAAGATTAAGTTTACCTCATATTTGATACTTTAAAGTCTTATTATATCTGTCTTTCTCGATAATTAATTTATACACGTATTAGTTTTAGACAATAAATTACATAAATCACATAGGGTAGTGTCATTATGGAAAACAGTATGTAACTTATATTTATTTAATTTGTCTAAAAAATCAAGAACATTGATTACTTATTTTTTAGTGCTTGTAAACCATACCTGGTTGCCTAAGAAAAGCTCAGTTTTTAGGTACTCGTTAACGGCAGGGGACGACGCGGTGCTTGCGAAAGCTATCCCGTGTCGTCTCCATCCCAAATGCGGCGGGCGGCCTCGGGGGGTTTAGTGGGTATTTCCGGACGCTTCACGTCCGGGTGAGTCCCACACTGGTACGGAGACGTCCCTCCGCACCCCCTTACCCATTGCATTGGGAGACTTCGGTCTCACTAATGCAATCGGTAAGGGTAGTGCGTAAAGGCATTCCCCTCGTCAAAAAAAAAGGTACTCGTTAACGTTTGTGTAATAACACAATATTGTTACTTTTTGCAGGTCAATAAAATTCAACAATTCATCAACGAATAAAGTTGTAGTCGAAGAAGTTATTGAAGAAGTTGCAGATGACGGTGAGCCGCCATCGAAAACTTCAAGAATACAAATACTACCACAGAGAAATGCAGAGACTAAAAAAGTATCGTGGAACAGAAGCATAGGGGTGATGACGTCAAAGAAATCAACTTTAACCAACCTGGTTAAACAAGAAATCGGATCCGATAAAAACTGATGATGTTAAAGATATATTGAAAATAAAGGCAGAAAGTTCTACGTGTACAGAACGAAGTACGGATAAGAGTAAAGAAATTAACAGTTGTAGTGCAATTGAAAAATCAAAGCCAATCGTCGCCTCCGGATTATCATTGTTGGCCAACTACTCTGGAAGTGACAGTGATTCATGATAACAATATACTTACTAATTTACTTTGTAATTATATTCTAAACTATTGATTTTTTTTTAAAAAAATGGGGACCCCCAACAGAAGTGAAAACACGAATGTTGGAAAAAATGTTTTTTTTTTTAATGTTTATAAACTTAATCGGTGTACCTTAGAACGTGTACCTATTCATGTTCTAACACGCTTCAATCTATCAAAAATAAAATGAACTGAAAATTAAATTAAAATACATTTAACAGAAAATAAAATCTAAAAGGTAAAATAGCATTAAGAGGATATCCTACTGGCCTTTATTCCATACAAACGTAGTCCCCGGATAATAGGATTACGGTAAATATTGTTATACCAATTGCTATATATCCACCACCGCCATGCCCGTACGTACGTACGTTTTGATTTTTTCGATAAATTAGTTATTGTAGAAACTAGGAGATTTTTAAAAAGTGAAAAAAATGCTCTATTTGTACCGTCATTTTCAGACGTTCGTCAAACAAATTTAATGGATAAAATTAAAAAAGGCAAAACGTTATTATTCTAAAACTTAAAGAAAATTAAAAATCGGTTCAGTTTTAGAGGAGGAAACGGTACTACGAAATTATGTTTTCGTCTATTTTGCTTAGTTAAATCAGCTCGCGCTGCAGTTGTCCCTTTCGCTTTCATTGCGGCGCAACGCGATAGCAATAGTTTTCTGAAATACCTTTTTTTTTTTTTTTTTTTGACGGGGGGAAATGCATTTACGCACTACCCATTTACGCACTACCCTATATTTACGCACTACCCATTTACGCACTACCCATTTACGCACTACCCATTTACGCACTACCCAATTTACGCACTACCCATTTACGCACTACCCTTTCTGAAATACCTACTTTTCTGAATGCGAATCCGCTTGATAAAGCATTATAATATATATACTAAAAAAAAAATCATTAGTGTAATAAAATTCTGAGATATTTTAGTTTAAAGCATTTGAAGTTTTTGTGGACATTGAAAAGGACTGGTTCTGTCTCTTTCCTGCTAAACTAATGTTAATATAGAACTTGTAACAGGCACGTAAAGTTTAACTTCATATCATATGTTTAGGTAACGGATATTTGATTATATCTTTTTAGACTTTTAATAATCAATGTAATCAAAAACATATGTGTATTAAAACTATACCTACTAATAATAAATCGGAAGATTTGTTTGTACATTTTATTTTTAATTTTCGTGACAATATGGCATTTTTTTTGTCCGTCTGTCTGGATTTAAATGAAAAAACGCCTTGACCGAAGTTTCAATTTATTTTTATAATTCGTGAAATAAATCTGTTCGCCTTTGAACTCCAAAACTGTTGTGTGAATACAGTATATGTTGATTAGCCATTCATAGGCTATATAATCAATATAATTTTTAGAAATTAGAACCTAAGATGTTAAAAAACAATACTCTTAATGCAAAAAAAATCTTAAAGTGATTTACCAAAATTGAAAAGAATACTTCGCATCTTCAGAATGAAGCTAAATGAATTCAATAATTGAGATATTTAGTCGCGAGACGTAAAGTGAATCTTAATTGAAACATTGAAACTAAGTTATTTAAACTTTATAATGTTCTTTATAAGTCTATAAGAAATTTTTGACGAATAAACTCGCCTTCGTGCAAACTTTTAACAACTTTCATTGTGAAGGTAGTCAAGTCGCCTTGATTATCCAGACCTATTTAGAGCCTTTAGCGTAGTAGATATAAGCTGACATGATCCAGACGGCTGTTGATGAAAGTATATTGTACCGATTGTAAAATTACTATGACATTAGTCTGTTGAAATATATTCTCAAATTTCCCTTGAAGGAGCTTATAAAATATATAGGACATGAGTATAAACTAGTTGTGACGTAACTTAATTCTCTTAGGATATGAAAATACTAGGTTTTAAAATGAGTTTTATGAAGTTATCATGTATTACAGTAGTAAATTAATATATTCTTAGGTTCTTTTTGACCACTATCTCGTTTGATGTTTTTCACGTATAAATCTATTAGTTAAATTGACTGTAATGGTTGAGTATATTGTGACT
Organism: Samia ricini; assembly: GCA_014132275.2. Lineage (NCBI taxonomy): Eukaryota > Metazoa > Arthropoda > Insecta > Lepidoptera > Saturniidae > Samia > Samia ricini. The sequence goes on along the minus strand of AP028159.1, from coordinate 21,626,170 downwards.
GCAAAGTTCAAACGTTCGACATTTCTAATTTGCCGGGCGTCCCGAAATGGTAATTTATTTAAAAAAAAAACTAGACACTGTGCCTGATAGTAATCACAGAACAATTTACGTGGCGACAACCTGTTATGCCGGCCTGCATAAATGTCACTTCACTTTATATTTGAAAGACGTGATCACGATGACAAAAAGACAAACATGCTGATGTTAAGTATATGGGGGATTGGCTCTTCTTATGTACTTTACAAAATATGATGATATGATGCCTTAGTTGGTAGTGTGTTTGGATTCCGCGTCAACGGATGTAGATTCGAAACCATCTATTCAACTCTAAAATCAGCCTGGGCTTTCGGTGAAAGAAAACACCGTGAAGAAACCATAGCATAGTGGTAGGACATATCCTAATGCGACGCGGTGCTTGCGAAAGCCACCCCGTGTCGCCCCCATCCCAAATGCGGCGGACGGCCCCGGGGGGTTTTAGTGGGTATTTCCGGGCGCTTCACGCCCGGGCGAGTCCCACACTGGCACGGAGTTCGTCCCTCCGTGCCTCCCTTACCTATTGCATTGGGGGACTTCGGTCTCACTAATGCAATAGGTAAGGGTAGTGCGTAAATGCATTTCCCCTCGACAAAAAAAAAGGACATATCCTAATAATGCCCAACTGCGTAGCTACCTTGTGGTGTACTTGTTACTAGTAGTAGTTTGAAAACCTGTCGCCAAACATACACAGTTGTGTTCCGGCCAAATATTAAGAACCAGTACCTCTAGGCTTAGTGTGTTTATCCTCCTGGTCACTTAATTCATGTGAGATTATGGTCAATATAGTGTTTAAAAAACCTTAAATATACAAGCTACCTTCATTTGCGCTTAGAATATATTGGTTATTTGTTGTGACGAATTGATATTTCAAAGGATTTCTATAATTACCAAGTGTAGACAGAAGCTACATATGTATGTAAAATACCCATGAGGTTGCAGCGTAAAATAACCTATATAAGATGTATAATATATAAGAATTCAAAAACATCTTACAACCGATTTCCCTCGTTATTTTTATTAGTAGATATTGATGAGCTTTAGTGTTAATAATAAAAATAATTCGGAAACAGTTTATTTTTCTTTAAATTTCCCAATATTACTATGCCTGAGTTTCGATCACTGGGCGGATCATAACAAAACAACTCTATACGTACTTATAAAGAACTCATTTTTAATTATTTGTATTAGGAATTTCTCGTGGCATTTGCTGGCTTCTATGTTTAACTTTACATTATCTTAAGGTACCTAAGTTAAATAAAGATTATAAAAATGTAATTTAGGGAATCAACGTATTTGATTAACTCCTAATGCATATGCAGAGCCGGCTTTACCTATAGTGCAGGGTGTGCACCGCACGCGGGCGCAGGACTTTTAAGAGCGCCGAGCGACACATACAAAGATGCATCAGTCGGGGCACCAACGCTCTCAAAGGGCGCCAGGTTATTGGTGAGACACGGGCGCTACAAGGGCTTGAGTCGCTGCTGGGTATATGTAAAGAGTACAAATAAAATTGAATAAAAGACTATTATAGTTCACAATAATAGGAAACCGTGAACATATATAAAGCATTAAATATAGAATCACCAATAAATTTCCTTTTTAAAATACGTTGTTTAGATGCGCGTGTGTGTTGTGTGTATTTAATAGGTATACATTTATGTTTAATTCAATTGTTTTAAAGAAGTAAAAATATTGATAAATTTTAAAAGCGATTAATGGTGTTAACATATGTGCGGACCGGATCGCGGACATAGTACGGCGGGCGGCCGATGTTATCAGTAGTTCAGTACCCTATGTAGGGATGGTCATCCTTTCCGAAAAAGATCGATTTTTAAAACTAATAAAGTATCGATTATTAGATTGTCCTATTTGTTTCATGTAATATGATGATCATCTGTAAATAGGCAAAAATAAAACAGTTCAGTGGCATTTTCCTTAGTAGTTTAGGCATTATTTTTTGTTTAGTTGCTACTAATGACCTTTAGTATAGTTAATAAAAAAAATTGAAACAAATTTTGCAATAAACGATGATTGTAGTCTAATTTCGACCACTGGAAGAATACAAAGAATACAAACGAATAAAAAGTCAAATAAAACAAATAGAAAAAAGATCGATTCCTTGGACCTCGATGTTTTGTGAATCGATTTAAAAAATCGATCTTTTTGAAAAAATCTTGTTCCTAATATCTACTTAGGCGACTGGTGACCTCGGCCGCTCGATATACATTGTCTGCGGTCCGGTCCGTACGTGTATTAACAGCATTATACTGTCTTTAGGTTATCTATGTGAAAGGGCTGCATTTATAGTATTTGTCTATCAACTACAGACTTTATTGGTTTAAAGCACAAGTAATTGTACTGTACTAATGTAATTCTTGTCGAAATGAAAAACTAAAGTTTTGTAATTCCGTGATTCCGTCACTAAGTGTAGAATCAACACCGATTCAATGACCGTTTTTATGTACTACTTATTCGCTGTTATTTTTTTGGGTACATAAATTATCCAACATACGTAGGTACGCATAGTTTTTATTCGCTTATGAAAAAGATTTGCTTTAGCGCTGAGTTAATTAAAGATCAGACGCGGTAACGTCCGACAAGCAGAATCATCAATAAGAAATGTAACGGTTGAGAGAGAACGGATTTTCCCTAACAACAGTTGTGCAAAAAGAAGGCATTAAGCATTTTAAAATCAGCTAATGATATTCTTACATTTTTATTTCGTTACATACAAAAAAGTGTAAATTGTCATACCGTTTATAAAAACTAGCGTACAACAATGACTAATCTATAATCGCTAAACCATCATTATTCCAAATTCTTTTTCATCTACACTAATAAATAAAATTAAAGCTTCTGTTTGTAATATCATAATAACAACTTTTTACTAAATACTTATGAATGTGTGTACGATACCTACACAATTTTTAAAACTTTTGTCTGTCTGTTTGTTCCAGCTAATCTCCGGAACGTCTGGACCAATTTTGACGGGACTTGTTTTGACAGATAGCTGAAGTTACTCCGCGTAACTTAGGTGACGTAGGTAAACATTAAAATTTAAAATCATGAAGTTTCGAATAAAATACGATTCAGTGCACAGTTTTACTGGCATGTGTTTGTGATAAGTTTTGCTTTGCTTTCTGTTAGTACCAAAAATAATTTCAGGAAAATTATTAGGGTTAATCATAAAAAAAATACAATTCAATAGACAACACCATCAAAACATATTTTTTTAATTATTATTTAATAACTATATTACACAGCGAAACGTATTTAAAACGCGGACAGAGCCGCGGGCAGGCGCCTAGTATTCAATAAATTACAACTAAATATTATTTAGCAAATTAAATTATTTCCTTCGAATCTACTTTATGTTTCGGAATTGGATTTATTTTTTAAAGACTATCACAAAGGAACTCTTAAATTAAACCACATACATACAATTACAACAATCCGCTACTATGACGCCCATCATAACAAAAACAGATTACAGCGCGATTCGACTGACAATCGGCTTACAGTCGCTGTCAAAGCGTCGAAATGCCTTGATTCCGCGCCTTTGTTAGCCGCTGCCTTCCATTTATTACGGTGTCAAGTGCATTCACACGGCGGGTTTACGTGGCGCTTTCTTATTTTGTTCCAGTGTTCTAGTTTTATACATGGTGTTCCCTTTTTTTTGGAATAGTTTTAACAACTATTTTTGCGTAGTTTGTTACTAAAAATATATAGTTCATGTAACTTGTATGTAAGATGTAAGTTGTCAATAACTATTTATTTTTTATTTAGTGCCAACTTTTTCAATACGATATGCTCCTCTAGCATGAAATGTAAGTAATGGGTGGGCTATTTCGATTATAAGATGTTATTAATTTATGTATATAGAAATAAAGGTCAATTGTGTTTGTATAGGAAACATTTAAAATTGTATTTGAATGGAAATGATTACGGCGTGATATTAATACTAATCTGTACAATTATGTAATTAAATAACGGGCGCCTGCAACTTCATCTACGTGTATTATCTTGATTGAATGTGGGATGTCCTGGTTTGGTTTTTTATAGCTTATCAGTTACCGAAAGACACAGGCTTTATTGTACGTACAACTTTACTCAGACTGCACAATTTTTATTAAACTCGATAAAGCCCTTATTCAATTTTTAATTGTTATTTTTTTACGGATTATAAAAAAAAAAACAATTTAAAAATCTATCTATGTAAACTATCAACAACTCCTTGAAAGTATCATCAAAATCGGTTAAGCCGATTTCGACTTAAATTCGGACATACACATAGACAGTATGCAAACAGTTTTTCAATGTCAGATTCGAGATTAAAATATACAACATCTGTCACAAAAAAAGTAATGTACAGACAAAACTTAAGTTTTATGATTAATATCCATCCATTCAACCGAAAGTTGTCCTCTACTGGACATAGGTCTCGCAACGAATGATCTTGCAACCGGATTCCTGCGACCGTCACCAAGTCGTCGGTCCACCTTGTGGGGGAGCCTACCTACGCTACGTCTTCCGGTGCGTGGTAGCCATTCGAGATCCCGTTGCCCCATCGAGCATCGGCTCTGCCAACAATTTGACCAGCCCACTGCCACTTAAGTTTAGCTATTATTCGGGTAATGTCGGTTAATTTGGTTCTTCTGCGGATCTCCGGATTCGGTCACGCATAGATATAGATAGATAATAGATTTTGTGTTACATATTGGCTTTTGATATTATTAACGTTGTTTAATAGATATTCAAAACAATATTTGGAGATACAGCCTGTATATAATATTTTTTACTTTTGTACCTGAGTTCAGATTTAATTAATCGGAAAAAAGCCGTTTAATGCATTTGATGAAGGTAGATTACAAGCGGCGTAAAGGTGCCGTAGAATTTATATGTATAATAGAATTTAATAATGTTGTACGCTGTATGTATCCCATTAATTTATTGCCTTAAACCTAGATCGAAATACAAAATTCCATTTAGAAATGGATTATCAAATAGAAAGGAGGTTCGTTATCACTTAATATGAATATTTTAAATCGATGAAAATATTTCAATGATATTGGAACAGCATTAGTTATTTGCCGTGTGGTACAGGATAACAATAGTATCACTCATATCTTTCCGTGGGGGTCGGGGTCGTAAAAGGCGACCCGGGGATGGGTAGCAGTATCCTCTGAGTACCAATAACACCTGACTGCGATCGCCAGCCCGCCTTCCAAGCGTGGCGATTATGGCAATCCCTCTCTTGGGGAGACCTATCTCTAACAGTGCATGTCTATCCAGTTGCCTGATGATTAGTTATTTATGTAGGTGACTGCTATTTCTAGTGTTGAATTTTATTTTACTTTTATCCAATTTATAATTTTAAAAGATATATTTAATATTTTTATTACGTGATAACCTATAATGTGAAATTATAATTATTGTTTTTATAACTTCCTGGGAGTAATAAATCAAAACGTTTACAAAAATCATTCTTAAAAACGTAATATCATTGATTAATTGTATAGAAAAATAAGGGTATATATGTTGCGGTAAAACAGAAAGTTATTTTTGGACTGTGCTAACAGGGCTTGACCACGCCTTCTGACCGTCAAATTAACAAATTAATACTTGTTCACGTGAGGCGGTACCTGCGGATTCTTGCAAATAGGGTTCCAAACAAAAAGCTCGTAGTTCACGGTGCTCACACACACAAATATAACGTGTCCCGACTTTTTCATCGGCATAAATATTGTTTTTTTTTTCATAGACGTGTAACGGCTTCGAGCCGACACGTCGATATTCAATTCTGGGAAGTGGAGTTGTCGCGGCGCCGGTCTCTTGCTCCGCTAATAAATATAAGCCTGCCCGGGAATATTATGTTACGTCTCGGGGTGTTTTTTGGACGAATGCGTGCGGCGGCTGTGGCGGCGGCATGCAGTGCGGTGGTGGTCGGCTGCCTCTGCCTTGCCCACTCAAGCCCGAGTGTGATGGGGCGGATTTCACTATCTACGTGAAAGGAGATAATCGGAAATGTTTACAAGACACAGTTAGTTGTGAAAAAATTACAAATTATATTGATATTATCTTTCACTTTTGCGGGAACGTTTTCGTGCTTTTATTATACAACTAGCTATGCCCGCGGCTCCGCTAGCGTATTTTTAGCGTTTATTTTCATAACATATTCACTGCATTATACATTTTTTTAATTTTCAATGGTTTAGTTAAAATATTGCCATTATAATGTGCTGATGGTATTTTTTTAAAGCTTCATTTTTATGTTCATAATTTGCCCAGATAATACTTTCAATTTTTAAAAATAGAATTTTATAAATCGGTTTATCGGTTATCAAGCTATAAGCCAATTACCGGACATAGGAACAGATAGACAGACGTTGTGTTTTGGATAAGTATTTAAGATTAATTTCTATAACATTTCATTACAATATGGAAACAAAGCGAATTTATTTTTACAAAAAAGAGTTTATATATATATGTCGATTACCCATAATAATGAGATAATAGAAAAACAATGGAAAGCTGGCATAAACGCCAGGTTAGTGCTCAAGGGGTTAAACAATAGATATAATACAATAAAACTAAATAACCGCCAAATACCAATAGGTGTGTTCAGGCAGCATCACCTGAGAATCAGTATCTCTAGGCTTAATGTGTTTAGCATTTTAGACCACATCCTCACTTAACATCAGGTGAGATTGTGGTTAAAGCACTAAGCTTAAATACGGTATTATTCATGGGGGAATACATTTGTATGGAATAAACGTCACCCGTATTTCCTCTTAACTAGGGAAGCGATGCGGCAACGCAAGTTAAGAACTTACCTTCATCTCGGCGATCTCAGCCTTCTCTGTACTAATACAATCAGTGCTCATCAATAAGAATAAAAAAAAAGTATAAATCTAGTCAAAATTAGTAACTCTGTAAATAGATAATATGTTTGTAATTTCAGACCGAGATGTGGAGTTTTGAGGAGGGCATGGCGTAGGTGTAGAGAACCACCGCCCACAGTATCGTGCCTGAGGATACACATAGATACACAGAGGAAGAATCATGGCGCTGTGATTTATACCAAACAACATATTTACCACCCTAATAATAGCTGAGGATGAATAACATTTTATTAAAAGTCGAATTAACTTTATATTTAGATATTAATTTTTTCTTTGACAAATAAACGAGACGTATAAATGAAAAAACAATTGTTTTCTTATCTAAAACATAATATTAAAGATTTGGTTTTTTTACCGCAGGTGTTCAATTTCTAAACGAATCAAGTCATTAAAAGACATCTAGGAACTCTAGGAAATTAATTGTATTTGAAATGTTAACTAAATTGTATAAAATATATTATAACCGCTGCTTATTTAATATGGAAACTATTAAAAAAAAAGATAGTTTAAATCGAATAGTACCGTCGTGTAAAGGCATGAATATTAAAATTCAATAAAGTGACCCGACGTTTCTAAATGATTGCGTCTTCATACTCAAAGCTATGTCATTGTCTTCTTTTTTTAAGGTTGGTACCTACCTCTAAACAGCATTCCATTTCTTCGGTCAAGTGTCTGATACATTGAATGATTTTGTTTATACGTCAAACATCATCGTCTACTAGCGATTATAAATTTGATTTCATGTGATAACAAGTTGTTATCGTTATAATTGTTTAGGTTTTTTTTTAAGTACGAAATTTAAAAAAACTGCTACAATATTAAAAGTATTCCATACTTTGTATTAGAGTAAATGTTGTTACATTTTTCTTAATAAAATACAATAGCTGGATGCTTAATACAGTGCGACCAATCAAGGCTAATTGTTTAACAAAAGTTCCTCGAATTTATATTATCCTTATTAGCCTTCAATCATTTGTAATACCTATTAAGCGAATGAAAAAATATTTAGACTTTTACACATACACTGTCGAATACGAGCATGCCACAGTAAATTACTAAAATCAGTATTTTTGCAAAACCTATAACAATGTTAAGAGTTTGATTTTCCAAAAAATAAATAGCGTCAGGTTAAAAAAGGTAGATTATAGTTCCAATGGCATCTGAAAATTCTTTTTTTATTCGGTATCCTAATCTTTTACAATGTTATATAATATCTCTACACCTGAGAAGCAAAATTTATAGCTACATTCTAAAAACATGTTTTCTATTAATTGGTCTAAAATTTGTAGTCATTTACAGTTTTTAAACTACAAACATTCACGGTAACATTAAATCCATGTGTGCGTTTGATTAGTGTATACATACAACGCTCCCGCTACACACACATAATAAAACTCCTGGAAAGATATTCCATTCATACTTTTAACAACCACTCATTATACTGAGCGCGGGGCGAACGATATGAGAAGTATATGTAATATGTATAGCCGGCAGAGATTTAGAAAAAAAAAACGTTATCATCTCAATGCGGCGGGTTTGTCTACTTTGTGGAACGAAAATATACTGTTTATGTTCGTCGTAAGCGAGTGACGTAGCTTATCTCAATGTATTCTGATCAAGAAACACAATCTCAAACTTGAAATCACTGAGGTGGTTCTTAACTGCTAGATTTCAAGAATTTGCGACGAGCAAAAACCATTTTATATTATAACCACCTACTGGAATCTACCGTGTTATAACTTTTTGGTTGTTTGTAAAGAAATTGAAGTATTTAAATGTAAGCTGAGTAATGGAAAATTATAGGTAAGAATAATTGTAAGAAATTTAAGTTTGGATCATATTCAGTACAGTTTCTGGAATGTGATAAGTTATTGCATTGCGTAATGATATTCATTGCAGAAGAATGTTATTCCTTCCAATAATTATACGTTATTTTTTATTGTAAACTGTACCATGTACGGTTATTTCCATTTTTTCTTGTATATATTATATATATCACAACATAAGCTCACGCCTGTTATCCCCGCAGGGTTAGGCAGAGATGAAATAGCGAACTACACCACCAACATTTCGCCGAGCTTAGTTCCCGTCCCAGATGTGACGGGGCGAGCCTGTCGCCATATCGGGCACAAATTCCACACTCCGGGATGATACTGAGTAGAAAAACCCAATATCACTTGACCCGATCCGGGGATCGAACCCGAGACCTTAGAACGACAGTCGTACCGTAATACAACTGCGCCACCGAGGCAGTGTTCTTCTTATAGTGTTACATAATGTATCTTTATTTGTAAATACTATTCCAAAGGTTAAATAATACATTTAAAGTTCGATGTCTTAAAAAGTAATCTGTGTAATCATGATATATATAACATTAAGATGGTGATAGGATATTTACAGTGTAACATGTTGCAAACTTTCCTACTAACATTTTTGAATCTGGTATACAGAGTGTTCTAAAATCTAAATAATTACATTATTTTTAACTTTTGTTACCAAATCCACTGTTATGATTGTTATTCTGTATATGGTTACGAAAGTCTGTGTATGTGTAAGAAATGTATACTTCAATATCTTATTGAGTCACTATTATAACGTTACAAAGCTCCGTGTGGGGTACAGCACCGAAAAAATGCATTAATTCATTATTGCGGTTATATAAAAGTAAATACAAAACCCATATCCCCTAATACAAAGCGTTTGATGAAAAAATATGAATGAAGGTGAAGTTATTATAGTGTACCCGTATTATTTTGAAATACCATTTTATGTTATTAATTTTATTATTGTATTTAAAAAAACGTGCACTATACCTATTCGCACTAAATAGGTACAAATAACAGTGTGGTGAAACAATATAATTATACTTTATATTATGGACATCGTTGCGTTTCTTATAAATTATTTTGCGCAGCATAAATTTCTGATGAATATTCAGGACATGTCCATCGTCAGGCTCATAGAGCGCCTAAGAAATCGCCCATTAAAGTTATGACAGGCCATCTACATTCCTGTACAACAAAGCCGACCTGCTATTAATACAACACCTCCTTCGTAGAACGTATGTCCATTTTACTTCTTAAGGGTCCGTAACGTTTCCGTTGGGGTCCTACGATACCTTTTTTCCAAACGCTGTTGAAAAAACTTGGCGTCCCATTAACAATAAGATCAAAACTTGCCGCGCGCCACAATGGCCGGCGAGCGCCAGCCTCCGACCGCTCGGGAGAAGCTTCCAGGAATCGCGCCCTTTTAAAAAGATACAAACTCATGTTGGTTAGGTTGTATGTTAGTTGGCAATATCACATTCCTGCAGGGTAAGGATTTGCTGATGCTCTGCAGTAATTATAATAAAATACTCTTAATCATCTCTAACACTGTTTCCCTTAAGTCTTGAATAAACTATTACCTATACCGATTACTTAAGCAAAATTACCTAAAATTCACAGCATCCTTCTATCCGTCCCGGCTTCACAAGGGTTAAATAAGTAGTTCTTGAGCTTATCTATAAGAAAAAATAAATTATCAAAATCAACTTCTTTATAATAATAATACAATACAAGAGTTTAAAAATAGTTTCACCTTATAATAGTTTCCATAGCTTTTAGGCACTACAGGCTTCACAACTTGAGCTAGTACAAAATGTCATTATTCTTACAATCATACGGGCGTTCATCTGGGCGTTAATCCCAAAAAATGCGTTCTTTAGGTACTTTCTACCGAATATTTGAAACCATTTTATAACAAAAAGACGGAACGTGATAAACCCACAAACAAGAACCAACCAAAAAGTGCAATTATCAACAAAGTTCCATTTTCTCTACCCAGGTACCTACATCATGTGGCGATGTTGTTCTCCTCTACTGTGCAAAAAATGTAAACAATTATACAATGGTAATGGACTGCTGGGAGTATCTATTACTAACAATAACCAGGAATGTTCCCACGGTTTATTGTCGTCCAGAGTTATTTATTTCTTCGGTGTATGAGATACCAAAGATCATTATTTAGTTAATATTTATTAGTCTGTAATCTACTCCAATATATATTCCAATTAAAGGTTTAATTGGTTTTTTTATGAAATTAACATAACTTCGGAGCAATGTCTCTTTATCGGCGATTAACTCAAGTCAATGACGATTTCCGTTTTTTATAGAAAAATCAATAATTATATTTTTTTCCACTGAGCGGTGACAACTGACACTACGAGAATATTATAAAAAACGTTCATGTTTTTTTAGTTTTTGTTTTACAATCAGTCGATATTGTTGCTAATTATATCCAAATTAATAAATACGGACACTTATGCGAATTATAAAAAAAATCACCACAACCTACAACAACAAGCTACAACCATAGCGAAGACCACTCATTATGTAATGTGTTCAAATATATTATGTTCGTTATATTATATATGTCGATATTAAAAACTGCGGTCAGTACAAATACCATTAATTCTCAACTCAACTAGCTTATTGAATGTTATATAATTTATATTACGAAGCTTTTTTAAATATAATTATATTACCGCTATAATTACGAAGATTATTTTAAGACACAAGAATGTTCTGGCATAAACATATAAAATGTACGTTTAACTTTATGGCGCAAGTACCTGCTGCATTTCTCGCGGGAGGCCGAAATTTATGAAATCCTCTTATCCTCCGCACCAATTTAATAATGATTTATTTACATTGTTCCTTACCATATGAAGCACTAGCGCATTTGTTATAAATAAATATTATCTCTGCAGGGGGCCTGCACTCTAATAGTTGAGCAACAGTCGTACCTAACATGACAAATTAAAAATCAAATGTGTATGTAATTCAATATACACAAAAAAAATTAAGCATACATTTGAAAGAAATTTTAGCCTCGGTAACGAAGGGAATCTTTGGTGATCACTAATTTCAATTAGACCGTCTTTATATTAGTCTAATTCAAGATTCAATTAGTGCGCTTTATTTGTAATTAGGGGTCGAAATTGGATCATTATTAATAATTAGAAGTTTCCAAAATGTTTCTATTTATTGAGCTGCTAAACAAAAAAAAACAAATTGGTTGACAAACATAGAAGAAATTTTTTTCTAAACTGCTTTATTTTACCTATTTATATACAGATAGCGTTATTTCGCCAAAAATTAAGTGAATAGTGAGAGTTTAAATAATTTAACATAGTTATCAATCATATCGGCTAGGTAAGATTTTGGAATATAAGAAAAATTAAAATAGCTTCCAATATCAATTCTTTTTCTCTACGTGAAAAGCATTTAAGTCGAATTTATGAAGTCGTTCCTAGTCTTTTCTTAATCAGGGACCACTTCGATTTCTTTGTTGATAGCAGGAAAATAAACTGATACAATAAGTAAACATGTTATTAAAAACTTAATAGTAAATAGGAAATATGTATATTAGAATTATTTTGTAATTTTTTTAAATTAACATAATTTTTGGGCACAAGTTCTGTGAATATAGAACTAAAATTATACTCTGTCCCCCTAGTCCTCTTACCAACCGGGTGTAACATTCCGGCCCGTAGCGATATATATAGCAATCATCTCGCGTCCTCTTTCAGCTCAAGCAGTTTAGCAGCGGTGTGCCGTGTATTTTCCTAACCATTTTTTTTTATCATCTTTATTTAAAAAAGTATTACAAGGATGTAGTTTACAAATATAAAATACACGTTATAATAAAATTTAAAAGTAAAAATAAAAACAAAAACACAGTTAGAAAAACTACACAGACTACACTTACATACTAACTACGAACTAATAGGGGACACGGGGAAACCGCATCAGGGCTATTCCCTTCGACGGTGGCCTCTCCTTTGTCCGCGCCTACGGACAAGTCAACTGGGTGAGGCACACAGGTGCGTCCCTCGTGGAGTAATCTTCTGAGTTCTGGGAGCTAATCCTGCTGTCGATCGGACTCTGAGGGGTCAGGGAGATGCACCCGATCTATACGGGTCATAGACACGGTCCTCCTTCAACTACCTACTCAGCTAGGCGAGGACCGGCGTATGAGATCGCGCGCCTGAGGCCTATATATTAATGACAAGCGATCACCTCTTCCTCTCCGACTGTCGGGAGGTCTGGCGTGCAACGGCGCGATGTTCTGGAGGTGAACGTGCGCCGACGTGTCCGCTCTTCGGAACATGTTGGTTGCAAGGCTGCTTATGAACGCATCCAGGCTCTCTACACGTAAGTCACGCGCAAGTACGTGGTTGCTAACGTATCGCGGTGCCCCCGCGATCATGCGAAGCGTGATGCTCTGTTGGGCTCTAAGCCGTCTCTTGTTCGTTTCCGATAAGCGACTGAACTGCAGGGGCGGCATAGGTAAATCGTGACCTCAAATAGGTTTTATATAAACCAAGCCTCGTTCTCAAGGGTAGCCTTGAGGTGAGCACTGGACGCAGCATTCTCCTCGCCGCTCTTGTCCGCGCGATCACATCTCCTACATGACTTGAAAAAGTCAGGTTTCGATCTATAGTGACTCCCAGGTATTGCACTTTATCCTTCCACGGTATAGTCTTTCCCTGGAGCGTCAAGCAAGGTGGTAATCTACTCATCATCACTCTAGTCATGAGTGCCTGTGTCTTCCCTACGTTGGCCCGCAGCCTCCATCTCCGTAGCCATTCAGGAAGGGTATCTAGTAGTCGCTGGGTTTCGATTTGCGCATCTAATGGCGTGTTATCCACGTGGAAATAAGCGGCGTCGTCAGCGAATAGTGCGAGTTCTGTCCACCCGCGCACGGGCATATCATTTGTGTAGACGGCGTAAAGGCTAGGAGAGAGGCAGCTACCCTGCGGGACTCCGGCTCTCATAGGGAACTCCCGAGACACTTGGCCTTCGACCACTACTTGGGCGCGGCGGTCTTCCAGGAAAGACTTCAGGACATGGAGAATCTTCCTAGGGATCGTGGTGGTCGTTAACAGTTTGTATAGCATCCCCTGGTGCCATACTTTGTCAAACGCCTTCTCCATGTCCAGCAGTACAACTGCGACGTATTGTCTGTTTCTTCTTGCGGTATCTATTATGTCAATGACCCTCGTGAGTTGGAGAACAGTAGAGTGATGCTCTCTAAACCCGAACTGTTCGGCTCTCAGGTTCATGTGCGGCAGCATCTTGGCCAGCACGAGCCTCTCGAACACCTTAGACAGCGTGCTGAGCAAAGTGATTGGCCTGTAGTTTTCTGGTCTTTGCAGGTTCTTCCTGGGCTTCGGTAACATGCGGACCAGTCCGAGCTTCCAGTCATTCGGGAAGTGCCCCGAGCGGATAATACCGTTGAATAACCGCGTCACCGCCGCGAGTGATCTCAGCGGCAGGTGACGCAGCATTGCAACGGTAATGTTATCCGCACCGGGGGCCTTCCTGGGCTTCAGTTTCCCGATCACGCGATTTACTTCGGCCGGGGTGAAGAACAGGGCGTCTGCCGGGCTGCCACCGACTACAGGCTCAGCCCAGTATCTGTCTAGGTGTCGGTTTACATTGAAGACGTGCTGAAGATCCGCTTCGTCGTTCGGGGAGAACTGTTCTTCCAAACACGTAGCAAAGATCTCCGCCCGATCAGTTGCTGTGAAGCGTGGGAAGCCATCTTCGCCCAGTAAGGGGCGGACCGGCTCCGGTGTGCTCGATAGCTGCTTACATAGACGGTGTACTGAGGGGACCGAGCTGTCCGTGATAATCTCGTCTATATGGTTCTCCCACGCTTCGGCTGCATGGTCATCTAGGGCAATTTTAACTCGTGTCACCATCGAGTTAAGTCTAGTCTTCGTGAAGGGGCAACGGGTATTCTGCCACTCCCTCCGCAGCGCTCGTTTCTCTTTTATGAGATCCTGAATCCGCCGGGGAAGAGGTTTGAGCCTCGACTCCGTCGGAATGGTGCGAGTAGATTTTTCTCGGGCGCTGCGGATGCAATGGGTGAGTTCACCCGTCATCCGTTCCACATCTTCCGGCGTGGACATCTTTCGCGTCGGTGTGGTGCTCTCTAGTTCCTTCACGAATATTGCCCAATCAATCCGCGTACGTGATGCTGGGAATAATACTCGCGTAGGTGACTCGGAGACTTCGAGAAGGACAGGTCTATGGTCCGAGGGTAGATCCGGCAGTACTGTCTGCCTCGGTGGATTCAAGCGCCCTTTCGTTAACGTTATGTCCAAAACGTCTTGCGACCTCGGGCTATGATGTGTTGGCTCGTCTGGGCCGTGGATATCAAAGCTATAGTCTTCAGCAAGCTTCAAGAGTTGTCGACCAGGTTGCGTATTACATGAGGAGTTCCAGGAGGTGTGCTTCGCGTTAAAATCTCCTGCCATGATCGTTGGCGTACCTCCCGCCATTAATTCCTCAAGTTCTCTTTCCAGCATCTGTGTGGGCTGGTTATTTGGTCGGTATATGGCGTAAGCCTTCAAGTCCCGACCATCGACGTGCAACAATACCCCCAGAGCGTAGAGTGACTGGTACTCTTTAAAGGGTATTGGCTGATGTACGACATTCCTCTTGACGAGGACTAAAAGTCCTCGGTACGGGCGGCCACTCGTCGGACTCCTCTCGTCTTTCCTGTATGCGAAGTAGTTAGGGACCCGAAACTCTTCGCCTTGACGCAGGAAAGTCTCCGATATCAGCATCACGTCAATCTTTTGCTCACGGAGGAAGGCTATGAGTAGCCTTCTCTTCCCCGTGAGCGCCTGGGCATTCCAATGGCACACCCTTAGTTCAAGCATTGGGATTAAGGAGCCTCAGTAATCCCAATAGGGTGGCCTTCTGACCTTTCTCACCCTCCTTTACGGCCGACAAGATCTCCTGCAGGACACCGAGGGTCGCAGTCAAAGTGTCCAGCTGCTGAGCCGGGGGGGGGGATGGAGGTACCAGAGGGGCAGGTTTATCTCTCGACGCACCCGCGGTACGATCCTGAACCGCGGGTTTCTTATTCTGGCGTCGGCGTCTTCTCCCAGGACCAGTCGTCGCACCGCGACTAGTAGGTTCATTGGCCGGCGCCATCAGCGACGCTGACGCCGTCTCCCCTACTGTTGTTCGCGGAGGTAGTGCTGACCCTTTCGTCGCGCGTCCTGAGATGTGGTCGCCAGTGCGCGTAATAACGCCAGCCGTCCGGTACCTGGCTTCCCTACGGAAGACCGGACACTGCCTATAATTGGCAGGGTGGGGTCCTCCGCAGTTGGCGCAGGTCGGTGGCTCTTCAACTGAGCGACCACAGTCACGTGCAGCGTGTGGTTCTCCACACCGGACACAAGCGAGTGTTCTATGACACTGCATCGAGCTGTGCCGGAATTGTTGGCATCTATGGCACTGGGCGGGACCAGTCTACCGCGCCAGGCTTCTATTTTGATCCCCCTCATGCACAGTAATTCGTTTACTGCGTAGATGTCCGGGGATGTCGGTGTCCGCTTCAGGACGACGTGAAAGACGGAACCCGGGCGACCTCCACGCGCCATTATGTTCTTGACGAACTCGGGTTCGAAGCCTCGCTCCTGTAAGGCGGCAACGATATCAGTGGGGTCCGTGTCTGAGGGTAGTCCCCTCAGAGCCACCTTGAGGCTTCGCTCGGCAGGCAACGAGTACGAGAACCAGGCTACCCCTTCCTCGCACTCCGCCTTGGTGAGGTAGCGTTGTACCGTACGGTACTCTTCTACACTCTCCGGCACGAACTTCACCCCTGTCCCAAAGGGGCGCGCGTTCGGTGCTCTGCCGAGCTGTTGGGTCAGCAGCTTGAAGTGTCTTTGCCGATTTGGCAGACGTTCCACTATCAGTGGAGGATATTTGGGTGCCGGTGCCTGCTTAACGTTGGGGGCTGAAGGCCCCTTCGGTGCGTCCGGCTGTGGCTGCTGTTGCTGCTGTTGCTGCTGCTGGCGTTGGGCGGTCGGAGGTGCCGACGTCCCTGGCGTCGGTTGACGCTGTCCTCCGACCGCCGCCGCGAATGTTCGTGGTGGTGCCGGTGTCAGTGTCAGCGTCGTGCGCGCGGGTGCTGCCACCCGTACTTTCACGACGCTGGGTCCGGGTCGCGCGGGCGGCGTCGCGCGCGCCATCCCAGCTAATGCTGGCGTCTGCTGCGTATGAGCCGCAGGTGGCTGATGTCGGTGGCGCGGGCGCTGCGGGAGCGGGTCAGCCGGTAGGGCTGGAGGTGCTGGCTCTCCTGGCCCTACGGGCACAGTCGAGCTAGCGCTCCTGTCGGCGGTTCGCTCCGCAGCTGCCCACGCATTCGGCCTCTTCTTCGGGCGGGGGGATGAGGTGGGGGACGGTAGCGACCGCGTCCTCCTCCTCACGCGTCGCTCGTCCTCGTCCTCGTCGTCATCCTCCCGCTTCCCTTCTTCCGCGGCCGACCGGGCTGCGGTCGAGCACTGCCGCGGGGATGGGGGGGGGGGGGTGCTGTTACCCCGACTGCTGCAATCTGCAGCGCAGCGACGTCGTCGGCGCCAGGAGAGCAGCCCTCCGCCTCAGCCTCCGCAATGCGGAGGTACAGCGCCATCCACCGCAGCATCCCCAGGGAGAGCAGCCCAGTTTCTACTAACTGGGCGAGCACGATGGTGTCTCTCTCCTGTGTGGTCTTTGGTGAGGGTGCTGCGGGTGACGGCGAGGGCACCTCGACAGTCGGGGGGGGGCGGGATGTCCCTCCTGACGTCGGTTGTTGGACCGCTGCTAGTCGCGGGGGTTAGCGGGAGGAGGGAACGAGGGATCGGCCCTACTTCCGCAGGTGGTCGCCTGCGTGGATCACGCGGGGCGGCGGTAGGTGGTGCGGGGGGAGGCAAAAATGATGATGGATCATTTTCAAGTCCAGGCTGAAAACCAGCGCTTTTGCAACCTTCGTTGCAAGAGCAATTAGCTGAGTCTGGGGTCTTTTTTCCAGCGTAGTACAGCACTTACAGTAAAATTATGGTTGTAATGTATATATACTAATAAAATATGTGCTGTGTATATGGTGGAAATAAACAAATTCTTTCTTTTTCTTTCTTTCTTTCAAAAACGTTGTTGCCTCAACCCCCGCAGATGGCAGCACTTTGCGGCGACTGCCGCTCGGCGGTGCGGGGGGAGGCAAGATGGTTCCTGCCTCAACCCCCGCAGATGGCAGCACTTGGCGGCGATTGCCGCTCGGCGGTGCGGGGGGAGGCAAGATAGTTCCTGCCTCAACCCCCGCAGATGACGGAATTTCGCGGCTGCCGCTCGGCGAAATGCTTGGTGGTGCGGGGGGAGGCGAGATAATTCTCGCCTCGACCCCCGCCGCAGGCAGCTCCATGCGGCTGTCGCTTAGGGGTGCGGGGGGAGGCAAGATACTTCTTGCCTCAACCCCCGCAGGTGGCAGCACTGTGCGGCTGCTAGGTGCGGTGCTAGGTGCGGCGGTAATTGGAGCGCGGGGGGGTGTAACCTCACCCCGCATGTAGCGCTCGTGACGCGTTACATTTTCCTTCGTCAGGCTGAGTGTCATCGTGTTTCTTGCGGCTTCTTCGGAGTCAGTGGTATAGCTGGAGGTCGGGTTGGAGTCCACGCTTGAGGTGTCGCGGCGCGATCTTGGTCGCGCCGGCGTGGCAGGCTTCTTGTTCTTAGGTCTTCTTCTTCTTCTTTGGCCCTGATAAGGGCCTTTTTGTTCCTCACTAGAGGACACCGGCTTCATCTTTATTTCCGCAGACGCGCAGGAATGTTGAGGGCAGCCGTCTCGGAAAAGCTGCCCCCGGCTTCTACCCTTAGCTTGTGCTAGATTGCGCTAGCACGCATGCCTTGCTGAACCAGCCAGGTGCTTGCACTAGCAAACACCTGTTGGTTCCCCACACTAGTACACTGCGATTCCTCGAGCGCTATTGTCGCGAGGCCGATCCGTAGCGATATAAAAAGCCACCACTGTGTTGAGCTAAGCCATCTCGTGTACATTCTATTTGCATAGCTCAGTGCAAGATCAGTTAAACTATAATATCTTGCATTTACTTTCAAAAACAGGGCCGTTACAATAAATTAAACCATAAAAATAATTAAAAGTGCTTCTAATACTAACTTATCCTAATGGAAGACACGGGCAAAACCGCATCAGGGCTATTCCCTTCGACGGTTACCTAACCTTTGTCCGCACCTACGGACTAGTCTGCTGAGTGTGGCGCACAGGTGCGTCTCTCCTTGAGTAATCTCGGGGTTATCCTAGAAGCTAATAACTAACATTATACAGAGGAAAGACTTGTATTTTTGTATGTAACGATTACACTTAAAAACTACTGGACCGATTTGGGTGAAATTTGGTTTGGAGATAGTTTGAAATCCAGGGAGTGACATGGGATAGTTTTATTCTGAAAATCCCACGGGAACGGGAACTGCGCTAGTAAAATCGCGGAGAGCAGCTAGTAACTAAATATACATCATAATAATAATAAAGCATTGAAATAACTTTAATCGACAGTTACTCAGTTCGATCGTGGTTTACATATTTATTATTGTAATAAAATAACATATTTAGATAAATGGTTAAACCAACGAATATACCATGTATATATTACCGCTTAGAGATATCTAGTCTGAATGGAAGTTGAGAAAGTGGCGGCGCGTGTTGTGATGTGCGTTACATAGAATGTAACTAACATACTACTAACAAAATTCCATGCGACTATGCAAACACTTGTGCGTGGCCCGTAAAATTTATAACACAAATATTACCTACCTATAGTATTATATGTCGCGGCATCCACGGGAATGCTGTCTACAACGTTTTATTTCTTTGCGTGTTTGTTACACGCACGAACATACTTTCATACTTGACTAGCCAGCTTTTATTGTTTTGCTTTATTTTCATATAATTTATCAAGATACTCATGTAATCCTAGTTTGTTTTTTTCTTGTTAGACGCTTACTTGCAATCTTTTTTTTAATATATTTCTATCCTAAATATAATTAATCAAGATTACCTTAATACTTAAGTCTATGAACTCGTAACTCCTTTTCCAATAGTTCTGTTTAAGATTTTTATGTGAGACTAGCTGTGTGCCCGCGGCTATGCGCGCGTTTTATGTATTCCTCACTGTATTTTTTTTATACGGAACCCTAATTTTTTTTCCTACAGTTTTTTTTATACTAAGATTATTTCTTATATATTCAAGCACTTCCCCGTAAAACTGACCATTGAACCGGATTTTATTCACAATTCCATGAGTTTTTTTTTACACGGAATCTAATTATTTTCGAAAATCAAAAGTACCCGGAGTACCAAAAGTTACCCGGAGTAACTTCAGCTATCTGCCAAAAAAAAGTTCCGGAACAGACAGACAGACAAACATTTAAAAAATTGTATTTTTGATATAAGTAGGTATCGTGTATACATTCATATGTATTTAGTAAAAAAAATGTTATTTTGACATTATAAACAGACACTTCAGTTTTATTTATTATTATAGATGTTGAACTGATTTATGATCGTGACGTATTTTATCTCTAATTAAATATTCAATATAATATTGATGATCGCAATCCAAACGCTATAATTTTCCTAGAATTTGTAGGTTAGGAATGTCTATGTTATCCAGAGTGGACTGGAAATTATTGTATCACAAGAAACGATTTTCCCAAAGTCATTGCTGTTTTTATAGCTCAAAATAGATAAGTAATACTGCAATCATATAAGTTTGTCTACTTACCCAACAACGAACATACGAGTAATTTACGCACAAATGTCACATTAATAAAGATGTTTTATGCGCAGCTGTTTAATTTACTTTATTAATAAATTTGATATTATAGCTTGGTGCACGCACATGCATATGCACTGATCACGTTTATCGATAATCACTGACCTATAGAATGACGGCACCGTGATAACTACATGGGAAAACCGACTGCACATCCATGGGAATAGGTAACGTGAAACATTCATTCGTTGACATTATTTTGTGGATAATGTGTGTCCACTACAATCAAGATTATTCCTTGTATATAAGCACTGAGCGTCGGGTGCTCTCTTGAAGGCTTCGACCCGCCATATAAATGTCAGTTTCATTTATCATTGTCAATACGCTTCGACTGTTCCCACGATACGGCAATCTGAATTGCGCATAGCCGTTTTTAGTTTATGCGGTCCTTCATGGAAGGGGAGCCATTTGGCTTTTAACGTATTCGACTGTCTGTGCTTATCTATTTTATAACCAGTGAAATTTCGAAATCCTTTTTTTGTAAATTATCGATGAGTTGATGAAACATTAATGATAAATAGGAATTCAGTTATAAAACAAAAGTGTTCATTTCATTTTTTTTCACCGCGTTAGTTCCTCCTTCTTAGATAATTACAATTTGTGTACAAAAAAATTGTGCCAGTGTCATGTAGGCTAGATGTATTTTCAATCTTGTATCAGCGTTACCAACCTCCAGCAAAACTGTCGCTTATCCTGCTAGAACTTTCCATGGAGCTTTGTCGGCACCGCAGAATAAATATCACGCGTTATTTTCCATATTAAATTTAGCTTTTTCACTATAACCAAACTATGTCACACAAAACGCCACCAAGATGACATGATATAGAGTCAAATACACAAATTTAATGAATGAAAGAAAACCGCTACATGACAGACTAAGATCCTGCCAAAAACTACCGCGTTAGTTTCAGTATTAGTTGTAGAATAGTTCTACTGATAGGATATGCTAAAAGACATTATCCATACTGCCTATTCTAAAGTTCAAGCTTGTATAAACACCTTTAGTAAGACGATGGCAAGAATAGAGATTTGAGAATCTCTAGAATATTCTATGGGATTCTCGTGGCACCTCAGAATAAACTCTTCGTGGCATTATATTCAATTCACTTGACTTACAATATCCAAACTGCAAACGTAAAATGCCAAAATCACATAATATAGACTTCAGTAACAAAAGTTGTTGAATTAAAGATAACAGCTACTACATGACAGACTGAGGTGCCGCGGTAAAGCCATAGTTTCAACATTGACTAGTAACGGTAGTCATAGGACAGGCGAAGGAAATTTCCGTAACGCCAATTTTCAAGTTATTTAGCATTGATTTCAAGTGTCTTCTGATTTATAAAAGAGGTCTTAATGCGTTATCAGGTAACCTTAGAATAGTGGCACATTTTTTATTTTTAAGACACGATATGATATGATACTTAACCTAAACTATATTGTTCCCGTTGAAAATTGTTCTGTGCATTATATCTTTCCTATTATCTACCGGTACCTATTATCTGATATGCTTAATTTTAAGTGGAAATATTTCAATATGTATTGCTATATACCCAGATATGTTTTTCGTCAGTTGAACTTGTCTTCTCTTTCTTCAGTTTACCTTTAATTTCTATGATACCATTGACTACAACGTTATATATTCACTTACAATACCATACAAGTAAATTAAGCATAAAGTAACAAAAATCTAACCTAAAATAATTTATTAAAGATTTTCGACAATTTACTGAGGAAGCATCACGTTTGTACAAGTACCTAGCTACTTTATATACACTACAATATTTTCAACTTCACTACGTGATCTTCCACTAAGCACTTCTATTGACAATTGTAGCAACTAATTATTGTCAACGTGAAAGTGATATTTGACTTTTTTATCCAGGTGCGGTAATATGTTCATAATATTTTTCGGAAGGTAAAGTTATTATGTAACTGAATTTAGAAATGATGACAATGACATGACGAAGCGAGACGCTGTGACAAATTTGAAACGAACGAATATTACTTTATAGTTGTTTACCATGTTGTCGAAGTGGATGGCCTGATAAGGCGAGGATGGTGCAGTGGGTAATGCTCCCAGATTCTGCGTCAATGAACGCGGATTTGACACCACCTCAACACTTTAAAATTAGCCTGCGCTTTTGGCGAAAGAAAACATCGTGAGCAAGCCATAGCATGGTGGTGGGGCATTTTATAATAATGCCCACTTGGGTAACTATTACACTCAGGTTTGAAAACCTGTCGCGAAATACCATTAGGTGTGTTTCGGCGGCATCATTTGTGAACCAGTAAGTACCTTTAGGATTAGTGTGTTTATCATCATCCACATCGTCACTTAACATCAGGTAAAATTGTGGTCAAAGCACTGAACCTATGACGTGCAAAAAAACTTTAATGTATTCGGTTACCAATATCCATCCAACCATTCTACCAAAAGACGTCCACTGCTGGACATAGGTCTCCCCCAAAGATCTCCACGACGACCGGTCTTGCGCCACCTGCATCCAGCGGTTTCCCGCGATCTTCAACAGGTCTTCGGTCCGCCTTGTGGGGGGCCTACCCACACTACGTCTTCCGGTGCGTGGTAGCTATTCGAGATCCCGTTGTATTCGTATCAGGCATCAGTTCTGCGAGCAATATGCCCAGCCCACTGCAATAAATAAATACCAATAAATAAGTTGGTATTTAATTAAAATAAATAATTGTTTGCCATTAACCGGTATCTAATTCTATTTTACTATGATTTCTGTTTTCATGAATAACTTGGTCCTTCTGTCAATAAATAGATACATTATTAACCTATGAATAATTCAGATTCATATGAATATAAAAATTAACTCCCAAGACATTTGACTCAATTTCGTCAAGCGTTCATTAGGAAGCTAGTGTAGAGACCTCATCAACATCTAACGGCACACTAGCGCGAGCCGCGGGCGCACGGGTTACATATATTTAATACCTCGTATGAGAGAAGTCCGTGTGTCCCGTCTCGCTCGCACTCTGCATGTTTCTGATAGACCACCGTAGTTACTGTAAGCCCTACGACTAACGAGGGATCTTTTAGAATTTAAGTTTCACTATATGTCCTCAGAATTAATCAGAAAGCATCAAATAATCAGAATAAGAATCAAATAAGAATCAGTTAATAAATAACTTTCAACGTGTACCACGACTTTCCCTCCAGTCATCTTTCAACTAGCAAGAAGCAACTAAATTGGTGACCCCGAAAAACAAGAAGATGGCACTGAACGAGGGAACTACTGAAGAAGCACGTGCACTGGATCTGAACGCTATCTCCGTTCAATCCAGATTGCTACCTTTCTGGCGCGATTTACCAAGAGCGTGGTTTATCCAATTTGAAGCAGTCGTGGACCCACTGAAGACCTCAGATGATCAGAAATGGCGATTCGTCCTACAACAACTACAAGCTCAAGACCTACAGCATCTCACCGACATCTTGTACAAGCCACCTGAAAGCGACAAATATGCGACGTTGAAAACCCGCCTACTCGCCGTGTACGACAAATCAGACGTCAGGAATTTTCAGCAGTTGATCAGCGGCCTAGAACTAGGTGACCAAAAACCATCGCAGCTGTTAAGGAAAATGCGTGAGCTCGGCAGTGGCATGATAACCGAAGAGGGCTTGAGAATAGAATGGCTGAATCACCTGCCAGCACAAGTACGCGTCGTTCTATCCGTCAACACAGAATCGTCACTCGATACTTTAGCCGCTATGGCTGATAAAATGTTAGAATACACCGGACTCACCACGATCGCTGCAATATCTACGGACACTAAGAACCCTACAACCCAGCAGTCAAGTTCAAGTTCGAGTACAATACAACTCGAAGTATTAAGTAAGCAACTTGAAAAATTAACACTCGAAGTAGCGGAGCTGCGGGGACGTGCGACAAGGAGGCATCACTATCACCGTCCTGCTCGCTCACGGTCTAGTTCGCGCAACAGGAGCGCCGCCAAAGTAAAGCCTGGCGATGACAAGTGGGAATGCAGATACCACTATCGTTTTGGAGATAAGGCAAGACGATGTGAATCACCGTGCAACAGAAAAAACAAACCCAATACGTCTTTAAACTAGAAAAGACACCGACTGTGGCGAGCGTCGGTGTCCCCAGCAAAAGCAATCGCCTATGTGTTCACGATCGCAACACTCACGAACGTTTCCTCGTGGACACAGGAGCAGACATATCAGTTCTCGCTGTACCGAAGCACACAAGACGTACAAGCCTTAATACTTTTAAGCTATTCGCCGCAAATAACTCTCCAATTGACACCTATGGAGAAAAAACAATAACACTCGACTTGGGACTGCGACGCAATTTCACATGGAAATTTATTATCGCCGACGTGAAAACTTCGATTTTGGGTGCCGATTTTCTACGCCACTACAGACTATTGGTTGATCTTCACAAGAAAAAATTGTTCGACGAAGTAACCAAATTATCGATCGACACAATTAAAATATCTTCGGTTACCGAGTCTGTCTACTTGATTAGCTCCGAACAAGATTATTACGATATTTTGAAAAATTACCCAGACGTATTACGCCCAATGTCGTTGAAGCAACCACCCAAACATGAAACAGTTCATCACATTGAAACCACGGGCCCGCCATTGTACGCGCGTGCGCGCCCTCTGCCGCCGGAAAAGTACAAACTTGCCAAAGAAGAGTTCGACCGCATGACAGAGATGGGTATATGCACACCCTCTAACAGTCCTTGGGCAAGCCCCTTACATGTGGTTAAGAAAAAGGACGGCGGAATGCGTGTATGCGGTGACTACAGACGGTTAAACTCTGTAACACAGCCGGATCGTTACCCCATACCACGCATACAAGACTTCACCTATCAGCTGCAGAACAAAACAATATTTTCGAAGCTCGATCTTAAAATGGCATATTATTGGATACCTATCAATGAGGAAGATAAAAAGAAGACAGCTATCATAACTCCGTTCGGATTATATGAGTTCAACTGCATGACCTTTGGCTTACGCAACGCTAGTCAAAGTTTTCAAAGATTCATGCACGAAGTCTTGCATGGAATAGAAGGATGTTTTTGTTATATCGATGACATACTTTTATTTTCTACGGACGAAGACTCGCACAGAAAAACTCTTACATACAGTTCTAAAGCGACTCGAGAAGTATGGTGTCACACTCAACGTAAACAAATGCGAATTCGGACGCTCAAACATCGACTTTCTCGGCTACGAAATATCTGCGAACGGCATTAAACCTACTGAAGAACGCACAACAGCCATATCCACGTATCCCAAACCAACAACAATAATTGAATTACGACGTTTCCTGGGCATGATAAACTTTTATCGTGACTGCCTGCCTCATCAAGCTAACTTGCAACATGAACTCAATAAATACCTGCACAATGGAAAGAAAAATGACAAAACTGTAATCGACTGGACGCCCGAAGCAGACGAAGCTTTTGTCAAATGCAGACAAAGCATAACAGAAGCAACGACGCTAACGCACCCAATCCGCGGTTGCGCCCTAGCGATTATGACCGACGCATCCGATCACAGTCTAGGAGCCGTACTACAACAAAAAATCGACAATGTTTGGAAACCGATTGCATTCTTTTCTAAAGCGATGAGCGAGACGCAAAGACGCTACAGTGTGTACGATCGCGAACTTTTAGCGATGTACATGGCTGTAAAACATTTTCGACGTTGGATAGAAGGATCGGAGTGTACTATTTACACTGATCATAGACCACTCTCTCATGCACTTTCAAGATCCGCAAGCAGCAGCGACACACCGCGACGTGAACGTCAATTGCAATTTATAAGCCAATTCTGCACAAACATTGACTACCTGAAGGGAACAGAAAATACAGTCGCAGACGCATTATCTCGCATTGAAGAAATTAATTGTCCATCCATCATCGACTTCGACCAACTAGCGGTCGATCAAGAAAATGATGTCGAATTAAAAAATCTGAAACAACAAACAAACTTGAAGTTCAGCGAATTATCGTTACCGGGACTTAGACACGCAATCACGTGCGAAGTATCTACAGCGACGCCTCGTCCTTATCTACCCGTTACATATCGCCGAGTAGTTTTCAAGACTCAACATGAAATATGTCACAGCGGCATAAGAACGACTCGAAAGCAAATAGCATCGAAATTCTTTTGGCCCGCTATGAACCAAGACATATCAACCTGGGCAAGAGCCTGCCTTGGTTGCCAGCGTGCAAAAATTCAGCGTCACGTTATCACGCCTCTATCAGAGTTTCCACCGTCACAGCGCTTTGAACACATACACATCGACATAGTCGGACCAATGCGACTATCGAATGGCTGCCAATATTGTGTTACCATCATAGACCGATGTACCAAATGGCCAGAGGCAATACCAGTGCAAGTGATCACAGCGGAAGTTGTCGCTAAAGCACTATACGAACACTGGATTGCCAGATTTGGATCTCCACTGCGCATCTCGACTGATCAAGGACGCCAATTCGAATCATCTTTATTCAACGCTTTGATGAAAAAGTTCGGCATAACGAGAATACGAACTACGGCGTATCACCCGCAAGCTAATGGTCAAGTGGAAAGATGGCACCGTTCATTGAAGGCTGCGCTCATGGCGCGCGGTACTACCACAAATTGGGTTGAAGATTTACCCACTGTTTTACTTGGGCTAAGGAACGCACTAAGAAGTGATAATAATCTCAGCCCTGCCTTAATGACGTACGGAACAACACTACGTATGCCATCAGATTTTTTCGTACCGACTCAGACGAAAATCGACGATGCAGACTACGTGCGTCAGCTCTCGGAGACCTTAGTGTCACTCACACCAACGCAACGACCATCAGCCAGTCATCACACATTCATCCACAAAGATTTGGCAACATGTACCCATGTCTTTGTTCGGAATGACGCCGTAAAGAAGCCTCTCACACCACCTTACGATGGACCTTTTGAAGTACTTGAACGACATACGAAGTATTTCAAAATACAACTACCATTACGCACAGCTGTTATCTCGCTAGACAGATTAAAACCGGCTTACACACTCAGTGAAGACTACATGGGAACGAGCGCAACGGAAACTTCGACGGCCTCCACAAACTCTCGTCAAAATCAAGCCACAGTGGACTCGAAAACAAACCAGCCTTACGTCACTCGAAGCGGTCGCGCCGTAAAGAAGATCGTACGCTTCGCTTGAGGGGGAGTGATGTAGAGACCTCATCAACATCTAACGGCACACTAGCGCGAGCCGCGGGCGCACGGGTTACATATATTTAATACCTCGTATGAGAGAAGTCCGTGTGTCCCGTCTCGCTCGCACTCTGCATGTTTCTGATTGACCACCGTAGTTACTGTAAGCCCTACGACTAACGAGGGATCTTTTAGAATTTAAGTTTCACTATATGTCCTCAGAATTAATCAGAAAGCATCAAATAATCAGAATAAGAATCAAATAAGAATCAGTTAATAAATAACTTTCAACGTGTACCACGACTTTCCCTCCAGTCATCTTTCAACTAGCAAGAAGCAACTAAACTAGTATTAGCCGCGGCAAGTATATTCACGCCTAATTCGACTTCCTACCAATTTACTTCCAAATTTAACTTCCACGTAATTGAGATAAGCGGTTTCATGTTACAACTATGAACACAATAATCACGTCATTCCACAGCCCATACTGTTGTTGATAAGGGCGGCGCATGTCGGCCAATTGCCAATTCACGCGACACGTGACCGCTGTTTGCCGCCGTAAATATATCACCACAGAAACAATTATAAAATTCAGCTTATTTATGTTCCAATTAAGTGATCGTTCCGACCCCAGCATGCGGGTCCCGTTTGTTCTCAGTTCAAACAATATTTGCAAATTGTAGGGAACCAACCACACCCAAATTAACGATATTTTAGAGATTGTGTAATACTAGTGTTAATATAGTTTATTGAGTCTATGTCGATAAGAGTCGGGAAGGCGGCGAGACGGTTCGTATCCGGTCCCCGATACGATGATAAACCCAATATCAAATATGCAAACAAAGTATGAATGGGCTTTATCAGTAAATCAACTTTGGGAAAACGTTAATAAGCTTTTTAACTCGTTTCCTGAGATCGTTACGAAACACTATATTGTATACTTTAATTTTTATTACAATAATCTTGTACAGTATTTACAAAGTTCATTGATAATATTAATTTAATTTTAAAATTATTAATTATGTCTGTACATTTGGATATTTCTAATTTGTTTTGAGCTTAGGAAAACATATTATCATTTTATTACCTGATTGGTTAATTGATTTTTTCGTTTTTGTTACTTGTTTTTATTTTACCATAGTACAAAAAAAAACCTATATTTTAATAAGTGCTCATTTAAAAAAAGTTCAATTCAAGAATTTAATGATTTCTTTTTGTAATTTTTTTCTGTAAAGAAACATACAATCTTCTTAATAGACACTGAGACATAGAGTGTGTGTGAGAAGTAGACATATAGTGACGTTGAAAAATAATAACACTATAAAAATTAAAATACAATTAATGTATAACTTTGTACATAAATAGGTATTTTGTTTGTTATCGAATGAGTATTTTCTCATTCTCACACATGTTAACTTAAAGTAATATCATGAGATCTGTGAGCCCAATTACGTTGTAAACTTTTTATGAAATATAAAAAAAAACCATGGGTATTCCCAGCACCTTTTATAAAATGCCTCCCAGGAAGTATATATTGATAATTACTGAAGATCAACCGTAGAAGAATAGATAATGGACCGTGTACAATGCTGGCGCCAGTGTGTCGCACCTACCCGCAATAACAACATAACAGTGAAGGTACAATCACCTGACGAATTGTCAAAACGTCCTCCTTTGTAAACCGTACTCAGGTATCTGCAATTGGGTCCATACTTCATTGTACTATGGAGCAAACTACAAGTTTCAAGGACAGGAAGCGATATCGTCCGACAGTTAAAGTTAATCCAAAAAAAACAACAATACATTTCACGGTAGTTGTATTCATGTAAGGGTATTTGTTGTACGCATTTATTTATGATTTTTAAGACGTTACTGGAAGTCAAGAGTATCTTTTGTACATTTTAAAAAGAGAGTCAGCTCAGGAGTAAAGGATTAAATGTTAATAAGATGGATATTTTCAAATTAATGACAGACAAATAATTTTTTTACCTCCTCTATTTATTAAAGAATTGAAATGAATAAAATTAATTTATTTGCATTCGTTCGGATTAATTTATTCCTTTCATATTATATATACTCAGTACATTTCTTTTGTCACGATATTGTTAGTATCGGATAGAATTGTTATTGACAAATTCTATATTTATGATTTATGGAACAAAATTGTTTTTATACGTTGTTTATTAAAAAAAAGGATCAATACATACACACTGTTGTCATCTACTGGTAAGGTCAAAATAAAATATACTGGATCAGCTCGTGTTCTAATGGAAATATTTGGTCTATAAGTTTAAATATTACTAGGTTCACATAAACTCGGTCAGAACGATTACTTTTTACTTGTTGATAAGTAAAAATTCATAAGGACAACAAGTACATACCTACAGAAAAAATCAAGTTATAGTAATTCGCTTCAGTCCGCTACAACCAGAGATCATACAGCGCAGTTCAAAGGTTTTTTGAAGTGCGTATCAACATTGACTGTTATTTTCAAACTGATATATTTACTCTTACATTTAATAAATATGTTGTTTTATGAGTGATTAAATAAATATATTAGATCAATGTCGTTATTAAAATTAAATTATGTGGATGTATTTATTCATTGTTTAATGTGATGAGTTAGGTTTCTGAGTGTTCAAAACGTGGCGACCGCATTAATTTCCTAACTTTCTTTAAATATAGATATTCGATAGTTTAACATAAAATACCAAACCGGTTTAGTCCAAAAAAAAAAAAAGAAAGAATATACCTTTTGAAAAATGTAAATAGGTCCATTTACATCGATCTTTTTCATTTATGGTTAACGAATCAGTCAAATAATAGCTCCCTATACACAAAATTACAATGGTAATTTCGTCATGAATATATTTTAAACCATGTTTTTTTTTCATTATATCGCAAAGAACTGACTGATATGAGGATTTCGTAGAACTGATCGGGTAAAAAAACACGGTGTTTTTCTGTGAATTAGTGTTTGTATTAATGAATTGACGCGGTCCGTCGGTTTGCATAAGACAATGCACCATCTGGATCGAGCCGTGGGGGCACCGGCACATGTGTCTTTACGCATTCATTCATTTGTGCTATTAATGGGTCCATTCAGCGGTATTGTCCTGCACATGCACCGGAAACGGTATCGTCACGGATCCGACACGATCCGTTATACACACAAACACACATATACAAAATACGACAAATTAGCAGAAACGATTATAACAAGTATTACACGTGATAAGATATATTTTTATTTTTTTGCTACTTTTGTACAACTCACTCTATAATATTAGTTTTATTAAAATAATCTAACTAATAAATAAAATTGAAGTGTCTGTTTGTAATGTCACAATATTTTTTTTTACTATATACATATGAATCAAAGACTTATATTAATTTATCTATCATATACATGGATATACGATACCTATACCAAAAATAACATTTTTGTCTGTCTGTTGTATTTCGGGTAATCTTTTATTTCCGATTTTGACGGGACTTTTTTTTGGTATATAGCTGAAGTTACTCCGCGTAACTTAAGATACTTTTGATTTTCATAAAATAATTATTAGGTTTCTGCGTAAAAATTAAAACTCATAAAAAAAATGAATAAAATCCGATTTAATGCACAGTTATACGGTCAGTGTTTGAATTTATGAGAGATATTTTTACTTTATCTTAATACTAAATTTTTTTTAGGAAAATAATTAGAGTTCCGTATGAAAAATTAAAACGCAGTGAAAAACTTATAAAACACGGGCGCATCCGCGGGCACACAGATAGTTTAAAATAAAACCGGTAAATAAGGTTTCACTATAAAGATAACATTGTGTTAATTAAATATTCAAAAATAGAATATGTTTTAAACGTTTTTGAGTTATTTAAATTTTGTTTAGCGTTGAGAGCGATTGTATTGGTAGTCTGCAGGTAAATTTTATTGTTCTTTAAATATTTATACCGTTAATATTCACATAGGATTAAAATCTTATGTCATTCTGAACCTTTAAAGTATATTATTATCGTCCTTCAAATTATTGAGTATTAGTAATTCACTGCATTCTTTATTTTATTTCCTTATTATCATTATCATGAAATGTAGGTCATCTTAAGCATAAATACTTCGCAAAACTCCGTTCTTTCTAAATGTTTTTTCGAAGAAAGTTTAACAGACGGCGCACGTTGTTAAACTTCGGAATCTGATTTCGATCATTGACTGGCTGTATGACCTTCAAGCGTTCAAAAAAAGAAAGTTAAACTTACAGGATGTTTATAAGTACCTACTTGTCTGCTACATCCCTCGTCTTGCTACGACATTCGTAGCTTACTTCGCGTAGCGCGCTACGAATCCACTGTGAATGAGCAGTCTCGTTTCAGATTTCTGCAACAAGCGTGATTTCATTCGCCGTAATTTTAAAAAAAAGACGATAATCTACGGATGGTTATGATTTTTAATCCATAGTCAGTGTTGTAAATTCCGATATGGAAAACTTTTTATATATGTATTTTATATACGTTTATTGTTGTTCGTGAGTATTAAAAAAAGAGATTGATACTATGTGAAATTCCTCCCTTCGTATATCAATGCCATAAATTCTAACCTTAACACCGGTTAACCTCAGCATAGCCACCCATCGCGCGAGGCTTTCAGGCGGCCGACACTGGTGCGAGTAACTGATAATTGACTCGTTCGACTAGTCCGCGTCCGGCCACCCTTTCCATAAATATTTCCCGATCAAATTATTATGCGTTCTAAAAAATGCCACGAGCTCGATTCTCAGAACGCTCGACCGAGGGCGGTTCCACACAAAGCCGCCGATAGAGACAGACGGACTCCTTTATACGTGTGAACGAAAGAGACAGATGCTGAATGGAATGAGGTTCAGCACAGTGGACGCAAAGCAAAGGGCCAAACTGTGAGAATTACAAGGAATGGATTTATTTATTGATCTTGCTTGTTCCGTTATTGTGAGCGACTGGTTTAATAAATAAATAAACTTTACTTTTATCAACTAAGGATGCTGTGTTTAATTTGAGAAAGTGGCAACTGAGAGCACAAAGTTGCGGTGTTAAATAGATACATCCGCATAGGAATGATGCTTTTACCTTACCCTTTATCGAAAAACTAACATTACGGCACTTATTCGTTTGACAAACACTCTACTGATGGACATCTGTTACGTAAGATATTTTTCTTTCGGTATGTACGTATTGCGTTCGACCGGAAAACCATTGCACACCTGCATTCCATTTATCTTGATTAACTATACATTTCAAATACATTGACGATTGCTTGCTTGTCTTCCTATACATCAACTTAAATAATAAAAAAAATATATTTTCAAACGAATTCTATTATAGTGAACACTATTATTTAAATTGCATCAAAAGCTTTCACGGTATACTAAAAACAATATATCATATATTAATATATACTATTCTCCGCCCACTGTTTGAATCAGACCACAAAGCATTTGTAGAAATAAAGCTGTTTCCGAAAATAATTTATTCATAACACTAAAGCTAATTAATGGCTATTAAATAAAAAAAAAAAAAAATCAGTTGACAAACAGAGTAGAAAATTATACACACCTGTCTTATCTTTCAAAAAAAAAAAAAAATGTATATATATTAACATTTTAAATAATAATAGAGTAAATGAAATAAATTATACTTATTCTGTTTTTATTTTAAATAGTGTCTGTGTTGTCTGTAACATACTTTATGGTCAATAGATTGGAACTGAAAACCAAAAATTGCATAATTGGAGATATTAAAATTATAATATCAACCAAGCAAATAAAAACTTAAATAAAATTTATTATATTATAATAAGAGTTTTATAAATCTACTACAAACAGTACATGACTTAATAAAAAGTCTTTGGTAAAAAGTACACTTCACTTAATAGATGGATCGTCTGTTTTTTTTATTGTATTATTCCGTCGTAGTCAGTATAATAAGAAAATTTAAATTATGTAGTACCTACTTCTCGTTCTATTGTGGAATAGGCTATTTCCATTTATGTCATAATCCTTGTTATGCTTCGTCCGCCATCAATTATGATTAAGAAAAATGGCCTTTGACATCACTGAGGTCGGTGTCTATTTTTCATCCAGGACAATGGCCTTTGGTGCCCGTTGTGAGGAACATAAAGAGAGCAAT
The DNA here is from genome assembly GCA_014132275.2 of Samia ricini. Lineage (NCBI taxonomy): Eukaryota > Metazoa > Arthropoda > Insecta > Lepidoptera > Saturniidae > Samia > Samia ricini. Next base: position 21,592,198 of record AP028159.1, on the reverse strand, counting down.
TCTATTTGCGCTGTGTCTTGCGGGGCCTAGTGCTAATTATAAGGAGGCGACATTTTTGCGGCATTACGCACAACACGCTAAGCGAAACTCAAGATAGTCCACTCCCAGGATCGTGCCGGTAACGTTTACCTTTAATTAATATTATTACAACACAGGCAATAATTCCCCTAACTCATATCCGATGTTAATTTTCATTTATTTAAAAATCAAAAGTAATGATTTTATAAAAGCATGAAATATAACAAAACGTCAAGAAATACTATGCAATCTTTTATTGAACAACTAATAAAACTATAATATCTTATATTGATATAGACAAGCCATAGATAAAGTTGACATTAATTAATTAGAAGTCACATTTACAAGTTATGCTCCTTCCTATAATAGTACCTACTCTTTCAGTTGTTTATTAGTTAGCACCTGTGACCTTATACCATATTTTGTTCAGGGAGACTATGATATTGCGTTCTAGTTAATAAGTAACAAATAAGATAGTATATTTCATTACACGTGTTACTTCTTAAAAAAACATATTTTAATTTTTTTTTTGCCCCTCTAAACGTCTTTACTTATTTTAACCAATTTCTGCGCTATAGAACGTTCAACCAATTACCACTAAGGCTCTTTACCAATTTATTAATGTAAAGGATTCGCTTACATCGATGATAAAATTGAAAAATAGTAGTACAAAATTAATAATAAACTTTAAACAAAGATAGGGATCAAGCGTACAAATCGCAGTTAACTTTTTAAAAAAACTTAAAATTCGGTCTAAACTTTAAACTTTCTTTCACAATACTGACGCTACATTGAAACTTAAAAAACAAAACATTTTTTCGGCCTATGAAACGAACAAGTATAATAAATACGTTGTAACAATAGAAAGATCTAAAAATTATCTCATCACACAAATTCATAGTTTCGACCACCGCTTAAGACGGGTTCTTCTATCTTTACACATAACGTTCGATAATCGTTGATGTAAGGGCTTATAGAGCAGTCCTCTAATTATAGAATTCCGATCCTGATCTTATGGTATTCGAGACTATCGTTTTTAATGGTCTCAAATATTGAATGAAAACAATTACGTCCCTTATAAATGTACGTAATTCTTTTAGGTTATTTTAAATTATCTAATCTTTAATGTTTTTTTTTTTGAGTTAATGAGATTTCGACAAGTAGATGAAATTTTTAAATTTACTATTTGATTTGCAGACAATGACAATGACTTCTCTTCTGTTAATACCAACTTGTGATCTTATTATCGTTAAAGAGATACCTATGTTTGAAGGAAGTCATGGGTTTACAATTAACACGTATTGGCTATTTCGAAGGACGAGAAATCAATAATTCAATATTTTCTCAACGCAGGGTAGTGTTATGAAAAAATTTGTCAAACTTTCACAGCTCTATATTCTGCAATCAATTATTTTATATAGTACCCTGAATTGATTTTAAGGCTGATTTTATTCTTTTAATTTTTGCGTTAACCTACAAAAAAATAAATAGATCAATAAGCAACTATCCATTTTTTTTTTAATTACTTATTAGCACACATAACTGTAATGAAATATTAGTCCTTTTGTTTCCTTCGAGAACTTTAAGAGATTTATTTACGTTTTTTTTTTAAATTTAGTTTGCTTTTAATTTTATATTAAGTCAAATAAAACTTAAATTCAAAAAATATCAGTAGGAAGTATCCGACTACAATAAACTAGACATAATAATCATAGTCTCCATCTACAATACTCCGATGACGTTACAAAAGCATATAGTTTTGTTAAACGAATAACGCGATAGTAATCTTCTGTTCGTAGCCTTTATCTATTAAAGTATGAATTATATTTATATTAGTAGATTGGAAACTGTTACTAACTGTAACTTCAATCACGGCCGCATACGTTTCACCACTAAACAATTAAGGACACGTGCTAAACAACTTTTTATTTACTTAGCGACACAATCGTGTTACTGAAGTGTGATCGTGAACACATGAACCGAGAACAGTTGCGTGCCTCGACAATTTGTTGATATGAAATTAAGAATAGGCTACGTCATAATAACGGGTTATTATGTCAACCATTGACTCACCCATTCACTACACTCAGACTTCCAACGAATTGACATCTATTAGGTCAGTTAAGAAAAATGCCATACTTCAATTAACCATTTAAAAAGTTTTGTTTTGAGAGTGTAACGTTCCCATCAATGGGGGTTACAACTAATTAATAAGTTACATAACAATTTGGTCGTATGGCTGTTAAAAGGCGACCAAAAGGAGAATAAGCAATCAATTTTCGAAGGAGGCGTAAAGTACAATCCCGCCGACGAATGAACATTCCTGAGGTAATGGTGGCTTCATTAATATGGAATTGCCTTATTTGAATTTAATTAGTCTTAATCGTAACGTAAAATAATTTTATACACTATATAATAGCAAGAGATATCGAATCATTTCAAGCGTTGAGCGCAATAATTACTAGTTAACTATAATGTATGTTTTAATTTGTAAAATAAAATACGTACATTAAAAAAAACAAGTTTATAATTATTACGAACATAACTCTATTGAAGTCTTTCTTCAAGTCACAAAATAAAATACGTATAGTTATACTAAAAATAACATGAGTAAAACAAAACGTGCTCCATACAATCGCAGCTGTTACTTTTTTGGTGAAATTTAACCGTTGTTTATGTAGAGACAATGTATCTATTGCGTTAAAATTTAGGGAATTTCTTTCTTTTCCATGTTGGGTCGTGAGAATGGATTGCGTGCAGCCAACACATCTCATTAGGTAAACAGTATTGCTGTGTTTGTGGACAGCCAAAGACAGAACACACATCTTTTGATAAGCACAGACTGGAGCATAACATTTTCCCTTTTTTTTACACATTTCTACAAATGGAATAATCTATACATATTAAATTAAAGTGTCTCTGTGTAATATCAAAATAACAGCTTTTTACTAAATAAATATGAATGTAAATAGGGTATTTATATCAAAAACAGAATTTTTAAAATTGATGTTTTTCTGTTTCGGCTAATCTCCGGAACGGCTGAACCGATTTTGACGTGACTTTTTCTGGCAGATAGTAGATGCTTTTATTTTTGGAAAATAGTTAGAGTTCTGAAATTGAGAACAAAAATCCGATGCAATACGTAGTTTTAGTGGCAATATGTTTGAGAAATATCTTTGTTTTGTATTAGTTAGGAACTAATACAAACATGTTTATTATTCAAAAATTTTGGGAAAATAATTACAATTCTGAAAAAAAAAAAAACCGATTCGATGTTCACTTTCACGGGCAAGTGTTTGAATTTGTGAGAAATATCTTTGCTTTCTATTAGTAGGTACCTAAAATAGTTTATAGGGTCCATTCTTTCCATTGATTATTTCAAAATTATATTACGCAATGAATAATTGTGCAGAATAAAAAATATAATACGCGAGCGGAGCCGCGGGAACAGCTAGTATACTCTAATACATGACTTGAATTTTGTGATTAATTTTAAATTTATAATTATATGAAGATTTAATCGTTCATATTGTCTATATCTTGTATTCGTCTTCATTCTAATATAAACAAAAGTTGCATAAAGGGACCGTTCCCCTTCATGATAACGTAAGCAATGCTTAAATTTTTTAAAGAAATAATTTAACATTGCTTACTTTTGTCATTTGTACTACTAAAGTGGCAAACAGACACACGATCCGCCTGATGGTAAGCGATCATATTTTGGTAATAGTGTAATTCTTATGCAGAACCTCTCCTACCCCATGTCATCAAAAAGCTGTAACGTAGATTCCCGGCTCCACACTGGTAAGAGAGTTTTTATGTAAAATATTATAAAGAGAAAAGTTACTTTACTCACAAGACTTACAATAAATGTGTGACATATGTACTCTACAAACAACTGCGTTTCTGATGGGGCTAAATAGAAAATAAAAGATATAACTGTAAAAAAGAGTATTTAATCTAAAAGGGTGATGCTATGAGAACTTATGCATGATTATTTGTATGTTTAAAAATAATAGATTGGATCTTACAAAAGTTTAACGCATCGTGTGTTTTGATAATTATTCTTAAGATAAAATTACACGTAAGAATTTGATATAAACCATATATCAATATTGTCGAATAATACATAGAAACTCCAGAAAATACTGTAGAAAGTTTTACTAATTTTTTTTTTTTTGTCATTTTAAAAATTACATTCCTGAATTTTATACTAGTTCTTAAATTTGTCAAAATATATTACGTTTAAAATTCAGGATCAAAGTAATATTCATCAGAGGATTTGGACTATGTGTCGTTTTAACTAAAACATTATAGTAAGATGCTGCAACTTTACCAATTATGCTCAAATATTCTTATTCGGCTCCAATATCTAACGTTTGCGTAGTTATTGCTTGTTTTCTATCATTTGAAAATAATTTCACATTATTACAGCATCTTGAATTAACTTTTTTTCAAATTCCGTTATAACTGAGCCAGTTGTGAGACAAAGCTTCTGCTACAAGATAAATGTCTTTTTTAAGCAAAGGCAAAATCACAGGTTAGGAAAAAAAAGTTCTAAGCAAATTAGCATATTTTGTCTAAAACTTTGCCTCCGACTTTGAGTGATTATAATTCAAAGAAACTACAAGATTTTAAACAATTTGGTGTGTATCCATCGTCCCATAAGGTTAGTTTTATGCCTAAAATGCATTAAAATCATAACATCAAATATATTCAGAAATATTAACAAAAAATGTTAAACGTCAAGAGTCGACTGTATTATAAATACCTACTTATCTAGATTAATAGAATGAAATAGTGGTGTCAGCGCTCTGTGTTTCACAATCTTCATACTGTTATAACAGATGCTTAATGCTGAGCTCATACCCGTTGATGTTACCAGCACAACTAGAAATAATTGACATAACGACTGGAAATTAGCATGATGTATACTATAGTGGAACTCATGAATTTTTACTTCGGTACGTAATACGTATATATGTATTTGCATATTTTTTAAATTAAAAAAGGCAAATCAAATCGAGTCTCACGATTTAATGTTCCTGCATAAAATTATTAGTGTACGAAAGTGTAACGTTCATATAAATATAAAAATATACGAATCTAATCATAGACGAAACTATTCTAGATATTAATTCCTTTTTAATTTTATGTTTTGTATTAATGTAAAAATAATTATTACTTTTTATTATTAATTCAGCTTATATTTACTTTTAAATTATTCCTAATATACATCAGTTTTTATATGTTTTTACCTTTATATTAAAATATGTGTTTTAAAACACTTTTTAGCTTGTAAATATGTACTCTATGTTCATATGAATATACCTATTTTAAAGTTGCGTTAAACAAGCATTTCTTATAAGAATTTAGTTCTAACATATTTTTATACCTTGTTGGTGATTGGGTAAATAAAAAGCATAAACATTATTTTCACTAAACAGGTTTTTCTCAGAAATACATATGCGTTATATATATTACAATTTCTTACGGTTATTATAACTTTTGAAATTAGAAATTTGTCATTCAATGTCATTGACATTCCTTGTAATATCAGCGAACGATGACACCAGCTAAATGATTTGGTCAGAAAATGTACTCTCAATATGCAAAATGCACTGCACCGCACTGCATGTGTTATTAGTTAAGCTAATTATAACTACGCTAATCAAGAGATATTTATGGGCATTCATAAACAGTTGTAATCGTAATGCCGGCCAGTAATTGCGCAAAAATTAACAAAGTGATTCTTTATATTGTGTTATAGTATAGGCTTAGCGCTTTGACGTATGGATAGTAATCACACTCGATCCCGCGGCGGCGTCGATAATGAGTCACAGGCGACGTAATAGAAGAGCGCGATTCGCCCGTGCTCCCCTCACCTCCATAAGTCAGCGAAAACCTTCCCTATTGTAGTATAATCGTACGAAAATAGGAGCTACGTGAGGGAGGAAATGAGCTAGCGCTGACAGGCGGGGGGGACAGCCATTGCGAGCCTGCCCCCCTGTTTTTCGTCTGAGATAAGAGATGGGGCCTGGTCTTTCGGCCGGGGCGGCTGCAGGGGCGACGCGGAGCGTCATTCAATCCCATATCGCCCCGTGAAGAGCAGTAAACGGTACCCTAGGCTTTTAGTGGGTATTCCCGGCGCTTTATCCTGGGCGAGTCCTACATACCCTACCTACAGTTACTTCCGGATTAGAGCTGGTAGGAGGGTGCGTAAATACATTTCTTCGCGTAAAAAATGGATGGTAATCACTTTAAGCCTAGAGGTACTGTTTCTCAAGTGATACTGCAGGATCTTACCTATTGCGACGCGGTGCTTGCGAAAGCCACCCCGTGTCGCCCCCATTTCAAATGCAGCGGACGGCCCCGGGGGGTTTTAGTGGGTATTTCCGGGCGCTTCACGCCCGGGTGAGTCCCACACTGGCACGGAACTCGTCACTCCGTGCCCCCTTACCTATTGTATTGGGGGACTTCGGTCTCACTAATACAATAGGTAAGGGTAGTGCGTAAATGCATTTCCCTCCGTCAAAAAAGAAAAAAAAAAAAGAAAAAGGATCTTACCTATTGGCGCTTGACGACAGGTTTTGAAAATTGACAGCGGTATCTATCCAAGTCGGCTTTATTCGAAAATGACATACCACCACCATCCAAAATGCAATTTTATTGCACTTCAAGTTATCAGCAAAATTTAAAACTATTGAAAGTACCAACAATATTTATATAGAAAATTTAAAAAAATCCATTAAAAAGAGTCAAATTGTCAGATGAATTACATATATCAACATTTCTTAAACAAACTACAGTAAGATGACATGAGTTTTGGAAAAAAATATACACCAACCATATTATTTTTACTTTAACGAGGTAGCTTGTTAGACATAATTTTACTAATTTTGTATAATTTTAATTATTTTCTAATATGAAACACTTTTAAAATTGTTAAATATATCCACCAACAGTATGATAGTAAATTTATGATATTATATATACAGACAGACATATCACAAATATGGAGCACTGGAAAATGCGGTTGACTATTTAATTTTGTTGTCAGTTCCCAGGGATGATATCTAATCAGTGGGATTTACCATTACGATTGCGGCGGCATATATCCTAGCGCGCGTCTCACGGCGTCTCTCACGCCACGCGCCTTCAGACAAAATTAAATATTTAGAAAAATGGATGAGCTTTCTCTAGATAACGTTCTCACGAGACACGTTACGTTAAAATATGTTATTGTTTAAAATAATGTTTACACCTTTATCTTAACTCCAAGGACTTTTCATATACATCGATATGGAGTTATTTACAATGGAAAAATATGATTCAATTTCCATAAGTAATTATTTATATATTTTATTAAACATTTTTGTTTAAATACCATATAATTATTTCGTTTTTAATGTATCTCCTTATCTCTCAGTCTCTCGGCGAAGCGTTGAAGCAATTGGACCCACTTGTTAATATCTAATTTACAAAATGTTGGTATTAAATAAGCTTCTTTAAAAACTATTACCTACTCAATTTATAATTAATTATTTATCATTTTATTTTTAAATAGCTAGAGTTTTATACAAGAATTTGTAATTCGTGAATATTAGATATGTTTTGCAAAAAGTTACATTTTGATCTAATCTTACCACATCCTTGTTGTTTTTTCCATATATGTGAAAACAAAGGTTTTATTAAAGCTAGCGAATATGGCTCAGTTGTAGATCCCTTTTAGTATTTGCCTGCATTTTTTCTCAAATAAAAGCTTTTCACCAAACAGATCTTATTTTTTTTCAGCAAATGCACATAACATTTCAGGCTGTATCGACGTTAAACACATAGGTACAAAATAGTAATTTCTTTCTAAAAAGACATAACTAAGCAGAGATTTATTACACATTTTAGAGTAGAATACGATATTGGTAGGTACATTTTACGTAATTTGGTCACACAGATCTCAGAACCAATATTCTAATATGAAAGTTTATAGTAATAGTTATAAATATTTCTAGTATAATTAAAGTTATTTTATTAAAAATAATTGTTGTTAATTGTAACCTTAACATACCAACCGTTCTATTTAACTTTTAACAAATCTCCTTATTGTTTATATAATTTACATTTTGTTTCGATTTGCATTCCAATATAGATTTACTATCACGAAAAACCTACATATTAACCTATATTTATATTTATTTATATTGTGTTTATAACTCTGGCCTAGGAATTTGTCGTCACCCATTTCATTCGGATATCGCTGTGCTAGATATAATGTGGTCAAGGAAATTGTTCAACTTATTACAATAATAATAGAAATGTCAGACAGAATATCTTTCGTACATTGCGAGCGTTCGTGTGCATCGGTGTTTACACCATTCTGGTGGTGGTATATCTATATAGATATGTTCCAGAATATTTTCATACTCTTCTGACTCAGAAAATTGAAGTTTAAACGGCGGATTAGCGTTAATTATAATAATTACTGCATTATTTATAGCTCAGCATCCTTAAACCTTGGACAAGCAAATATAGCCAAGCAAGACTTCATAAGACGGGGTCGAAGTTAAATTGTTTTTTACGAACAGCTTATGTTCCTTTGAAAGAAAATTCCTAAACAAAAAAAGACGAAAACCTTCCATTGCAAGTTATGTACATAAAATATGACTGCGGTTTATTCAGTGATTGTTAGATCCAAGCGGTTATGTGTTGGTTGATGACGATAGTCAAAGTTATTTAAATGATAAGGAACAACGATCCAGGAGGGTGGTCGCCGCCGCACCGCTTTGTCGCAGCTATGCGCACTGTCAACATGGAGCCTCCGCACACTACACACATCACACACTGGTTTTTTTTTATGCGCACATGTGCGCCCGACTTCGAGAGACCGCCCAGACCACAACCCCTGACAAATATTTGCCTTCAATTCTAAAACGCTTAGAACCTCACGGCTTTACAAATCAATAAAACTGAACGAGTCAATCCAGTCTTAGCGTACCTATTCTGTACATATAACGTAAATGTGTTTATCCACTTCCTTGGTACATTTAAAACTTATTTTTGCATTATCTCTAATTATTGTAAATAAAACATGAAGGTGTTTTGAATACTTAATTTATTTTGTAATTATAAATAGTTATAGGTTACAATTATATTATATACATTATGAACTTTCATATAAAACCTTATTAGTTAAATTAGTAATTGACAACTTATTGGTAATAATAATAACAATAAATAAAAATCAAAGCATGTAACGGCGTAATTCATTAATTGACTGGACCTGCGGCGGAGCGTAAAAAAAAACTCTATCAGATAAAATGGGTAAGTGTTTACTGTTTCTCACGAGCCTGGACTAACCCTCAATGGCGCCTTGCTGATTGATAGTGCCTTAGTCAACCTTTGCACCTACGTTGTTACAAAGTAAACATGCATCTTATTCCAATGACATAAGGTGTATTTTTTAAAACATGTTAGCTTTTCAATGAGTTTTCAGTGAACTCAGTTAACTTTGAGGCTTCTTCCGTTTACATAAGATTCAGTATTGAAAGAAGTCGATATGAATAGAATACTCATTCAAAGAATTCTGCGCCCTCAGCGTATATACCTGTCCGCGGCCACCTCTAAAGACGACAACAAAAAATATTATGTTAATTTCTAATATCAGAACATTATTCACAGGATCCACAATACCTGTGTTATGATTATTCGGTAATATTGTTTTTGAATGTTTGCGGCGGTGAAGCCTTTTTTGATTTGTGTAGGTACCTACTATTATGCCTGTCGTACAATATTTCTTGATAAATACGATCTATCTGACCCTCTTTCAGGCGTTAATACAACTAATTTTTGTCTAAAAAGTTAGATATTTTAAATACTTACTGTGTACAATTTTACGTGAAACGTCATGGGCGTAACGAGGCGTGATAATGCACGGCGAGCGAAGGTGCGACCGGCGCGGCGGTGTGGTGCGGGACGGACGCGGTAACCGAGTGCCGACGGCTGCGGCCGGTGCTCTGCGTGGCGCGGCAAGCGTTCTGTAATCCCATACTCGGTGTCGGCTTACGGCGCCTCTTTTCACGTCGCAATTATCATATTCCACCTAAACACATAATATTGTGCACGCAATTTTAAAAATAACTTGCGTCCATCCCGAGTTCCGACCTCAATCGGTCCTGATTTATAGCAAGAGGGCGCCGCCGCAACTGCGGTCGCGGCAGATCGTCCGCGAAAGATTGCATTCTACACACAAATAACCATAGTAGTTACCCGTCCGAGTATCACAACATTAGCCTCCGTGGTTTTTTAAATTTTTATTTTACACTAATGACCTTTTTTATTCGAGTACTAATTGGATTTTTTGTGTACATCATAAAGATAAAAAGCGAAAAAACCGCAGGTTTTAATTAATATTGTACCTATTTTTATGTTCTCTCAGCCAGTTCAGTGATTAAACGTTGAAATGTTTATGTTATTAAAATACTAACTGTTCGTCACATGTCTCTACATCTGTCATTCTCACTATGCGTGAGCTCAATACGAGAGCTATTTACGTGCCCTTAAAACGAGCATAAAATTTATGAATCAAATATATGAATGAAGTTGCGCCTGTCGAAGCGGCCACGTGTCGCCGTTCTCACGCCGGAGACACCGACTGCTTTTTATCGTAGCACCATTTTTCGATTCGGTGTGTCGCGTGGGCTACATGTGCGTATCCCTCGAGGCTCGACCCCCGCAACGTAGCACATGGCGCCATCATCGCTAATTACTTCATCGTTATACAAACGTCTAACAATCCTACAGCGATCAACCAATGTAAAGTCGTTGACACTACAACGATTCCGGCGAATAGTTTATATTGTCTGACGTTTAAATAACTTCGTTATAGGACGAATTAATGGTCGACATTGAAATAACAAAGTGACGCTATAGTTACCCGTTCACACGGAAACAAAAACGTTTACCAATTTAGTTGTTATTGTAACAAGTCAATATTCGTTTATACGAAATTCATGGCTGGAGGATTTTTTTGTCGGCCATAACGAGTTGAGGCCATGTAGCTTGTGAAGTAGCGAAATATTCAGCAAGGGGCCGTTCAAGCATTTCCAGTAAAATTATGCCAACGTTGGGGAGGGGTATGGGTCCCAGGCTATGCAGGAGTTCCCGGCAATGAAGCTGCGGATGCGCTTGCAAGAGCAGGAGCTATGGAAACACAAATTGGGCCTGAATCATTTTGTGGCATTCCAAAAAGCCTAGTTCAACTGACCATAAGGGACCAATATACCTATAAGGCTAGAATTCTGGAATAAATTGCCAGGACAAATTCATTCCAAAGAGCTCATCAGAGCATTCACTCAGTGCAAAGCTGAAGAAGCCCTGATGCTCAGTAGGAATCAGCTACGAGTATTAGTGAGAGCACTAACTGGGCACTGTTGTTTGTGCAAGCATATGCACAACATCGGTGTCCAGAAAACAAGACAGAGCTTCTGTAAAATAGCTGACGAAACACCAAAGCACATCTTGTGTCAATGTGATCCATTAATACCCATACGTAACCGAATTCTGGGTAAGCATGTGTTGTTCCCGGAGGAGGTACAGACGCTCTCTGCCAAAAAGATCCTACAGTATATTCAGGTTGTAGGTCTAGGCAGTGAGCTTTAGCAATATAGGGGCGATCAGAATAGATCTGACTAAGTCATAGTGATACAGGACTGTTTAAGCCTGCATAGCCCCTTTCCGAATAATAATAAATAATAATGGGGAGGGGAAGAGTCAAAAATGTCTAAAATTTCACTTACGTAATAATTGGATGGTCCTTAACTACATTCTTCGTGGTATAGTTTACATGCATATTTAGGAACACTCTTATTACAAAATAGACCAAACTATACTACTATTCTCTCAAAAAAGTACAAGGGAAAAAAAAAAAAAAAACAATAATACTCAAAATGTTTGCTATTCATCGAAGTTTATTTTATTGCCTTCAAAGTATGCTCCTTCAGAAACGATACACTTACGCCAACGAATAATCAGCGGCTATCTCTCTCAAATTTGAATGAGAATGTTCAGTCACTATTTCTTTCAATTTACGACGTTAACTTCAGTTGAAGACGTTGATGGCCTACCAGTACGAGGCAAATCTTCCAGCATATCTCGACCGCTTTTGAACGCTTTGTACCACTCATAAGAAGCAGGTTTTTTTAATTCACCGTAAGCCTTCTGTAACATTTTCAGTTTCTCCGAACACGAAACTCCATAGGCGATGCAAAATTTAAGACAAACTTTTTGTTCGATGTTACTTATTACTTGTTGGTGGGCTCCTGTTTCCGCACTTAGACACATTGGTGGTCCGTTGTGCGTGCAGGATCAGCCAGCTACTCGAGCTAGCCCAGCTCCTTCCAGAAGCGCAGAAGCCTCCTGGGGCGATTACAGGCTTCCTGGAGCGACCTCATTTGCTTGAGGATTTTTGTCCGTTGGTTGACTACTCCCGTGCATTCCAGGATCACGTGGGTAGTCGTCTCTTCTTTTTCCAGACATCTCCTACACATGGGGCTATCTGTCATATCTATTGTAAATAAATGTTTATTAAGTGAGCAATGTCCCGTCACCACACCTACCGCTAGACGAAGATCAGTGCGAGATAAGCTGAGCATTCTCCGGGCCAAGCTCCGTGACATTTCCGGAACAGCTTGTTTAGACTGTCTACAGCCAGGAGTGTTAGCCCATTTCTCACTGTGAGTGCAGTGGGTGTATTGACGCAACCATGATCTAAAAGTACTGTAAGCAAGAGGAAGATATGGCACAGGGCCTGCCACTGTTGTCGTCGATCCTCTTCTTGCCAGTTCATCAGCTGCGTCGTTACCCATTGATTCGCTGTGACCCTTTATCCATTGTAGGATAACCCTGTTGACTGCCGCTATGCGTTGCAGTGCAAGGTGATATTCGTATATGAGGCATGAGGTGATGGAAATATTCTTAAGCGCTTGAAGTACGGCCTTACTATCAGAGAGAATTCGGATACCAAAGTCCCTTATCTCCCTTTTGAAGACTGCGTTTGCTGCTTGGATGATAGCGACACATTCACATTGGAATATGGTACTGTGCTCACCCAACCCTGTAGATGGCTTGATATTGATATCATGCGAGAATACTCCCGCACCTGTTCCAGATTTCATCTTGGATCCATCAGTGTAGATGTGATGCTCAAGGGTAATCTGTTCATCTTTTATATCTTCTCTAAGCTGTATTTTATACATTCTGTCGAATATTAAGATCTTAGGGATCTTGTCGCAGGGGGCTTCGAGAAGAGGTTGTATACCAACCATTCTGTCCCATATTTTGGTATGAGACCCACCTGTTCTTTGCCATAAGCCTAGTTGGGTGAGGCGTAGGGCTACCATGCTCGGCTCTTGCTGTATGAACAGATCAAGAGGCGGTAAGTTGATAAAGGCCTCTATGGCTGCTGTTGGAGCTGTTCGCACACAGCCTGTTAGGGCCACACAGGCTAGTCTTTGAAACCTCTGTAAACGAGCTTTCGTGGTACTTTGCTCTGTCCTGGGCCACCAGACCACTGCACCATAAATGATTAATGGTCTAATAATGGCTGTGTAAAGCCATAGTGTGGTTTTTGGCGAGATCCCCCAGGTTTTTCCTAGAAGTCTTTTACACTGCCAAAAGATTATGCAAGCTTTTGGTCTAGGTGCTTGTTCCATAGAAGCTTACTGTCAAGAGTAATGCCCAGGTACTTGACTTCACTTGATAGTGACAAGCGGGTATTGAAGAGTTTCGGTCTTATCATATTCCCTTGAATTCTGTTTTTAGTGAACAGTACTAGTTCCGTCTTAGCCGGGTTAACTGTCAGTTCGTTGTTTAGAGCACCATTCTTCTACAATCTTAAAGGCAAGCCTCATCCGGTCGCAGAGTATGTTCTGGAAAGGTCCACTAATAAGTATGGCGAGGTCGTCGGCGTAGCCAACTGTGTACAACCCGACATTGTTAAGTCGTCGTATTAGTTCGTCGACTACAATGTTCCATAGTAAGGGCGACAGGACTCCACCCTGGGGACAACTACTGCATACCACCGCCCTCGTAGTTGTATTCACAGTGTATTAAACGACCCTATAACGAAGCATGTTGTATATCCACTCGGCAATTGTGGACGCTACCCCATGTCTTATCAGGGCCTGATTTATGCTAATAAAGCTTGTTTTGTCAAAGGCGCCTTCGACATCAATGAAGGCTCCAAGTGTTGATTGTCCGGGTCTTAGTCCGCTCTCTATACGCGTAACCACGTTATGGAGTTCAGATTCCGTTGATTTGCCTTTGCAATAAGCATGCTGATTGGCATGAATTGGTGCATTAGGCAGCGCATATGTAGCGGATCTTGAGTAGGAACGATGTAAGGCTGATAGGTCTAAAAGATTTTGGCAGTGTATAATCACCTTTGCCAGGTTTGGGTATAAACACTACCTTGACTTCTCTCCATCGTAGAGGTGTGTATTTGTGTGCCAAACACCCTATGTAGACTGCTACTAGATGTTTTGCAGTCTCTGTCGTACTCCATTGAAGCAGGCCCGGGAAAATTCCATCCGGGCCAGCGCTCTTGTACGAAAGGAATTGCCCACTTGACTTTTTCCAAGCTGACAACTCGGTAAGCATTTGTCCAGTCTAGCGGGACCGGTGTCATGCTTGAAATTTGCTCCCACTCCCAGGTGTTCGTGATCGCACACACAGGAAAGTGCGCTCCTAATAGGAGTTCACAAGCTTCAGCATCGGATTTGGTGAAGGTTCCGTCAGGTTTTTTCAAACTGCCTAGATTTGACACAGGAGCCTGATAGCTGTCAGGTCTCTGGAACAGAACTCAGTCATTAAAATAGTATTGGCATGTTTTGGAGCAAAAATACATGTTCTTGGTTTACTTACCGTGGTGTTTAGGAGTACCTTACCTTCGATGTTAGATAGACCACAGATGCGTTCACCTCTAATCCACGGCTCCTGGATTAGTGCCTATGCTGGAGGTTGGTTTGGATGATGTTATGTAGATCGAGGTGAGCTGGGCGGTCCATTACTTCCCAGTATTACCTCGTCCTCCGACCCACAGTCCCTGTCGCTCCACCTTACCGTCATCGCACGACATTCCCCTGAAGGAGCATCAGCGGCCGGTCACTGCTTGTTCGCTTCCCTGTGTAGGGTTGGGATTTACAGTTGGCGCACTGGGAACGGCGTCTTTTGCAATGCTTTGATCCAGCAGTGCATGCGTCGACGTCGTTTTTTCTTCAGTCTGGTCCCTCAAGCTGACGTACACCGAACCAAGTTTGTACGCCAAACCTGCGATCCCTTGCCTGAAGTTTCGGGATGTCGCTTTCGGGAATACCGATAACGATGAAGAAGGCCTCCTTTTCAGGCTGCTTTTCTGCATGGTACACCACCCATTGGTTAATACCGTACCACGGGTTCTAGGATTGGAACCTCTTCCTTAGTTGGTCGAGTTCCTCCCCCTTGTACCGTGGCAACAGTACCGTCCCCTTCACCCTTTTGGGGATTTCTGACTGACGTTTTAGCGTCAGCTTTGTCCCCGGACAGGGTGAAGCGATCGTATGGATGGCCTCCGTCAACCATTCCCTGGCAAAGTGGTCCTCGCACCAAAGCTTGAGAACCCCTTCGCTGTGGAATGCCTTGCCTCTAAAAGCAAGCGCCTTGGGAGGGGGGACCTGTGCAGATCCACCGATACCATAGACAAAATTGTCTAAAGCATCCTCTATGGCTTTCTCAATTGCTGAGGCCTGCTCCTGAGTCATTATTTTGAAGGGCTCTGCCATAACCGCCATGCAGAGAGATCATTGATCTTCAATGCATCCGCGTATTTGACAGGACCTACATTTGTTCTAGGAGTCGAGGTGGAGGGTTTGTGGCGTTTCTCCACTCGAGGCGACATGGTGTCGTCAGGCCGAAACCTTTTTGAGGGCTTGACTTGACCTATCGCCTCGTCCGGGACAGTAGCCTTCTTTCCTCCACGCTTTCCTCGTGGGCGCGGTGCTCGACGCCGCGGTTGACTGACGCTCACAGCGGCGTTGGATGGGGGGGCCTGTTCGGCTGACGCTGTCCCTGCTGCTGTATTAGCGCGTTGGGGCGGCGTTTCGCCTAGTAACGCATCGTGCACCATGATGGCAGCTTCGGCAGCCTCTGGCTGCCTACTTCCCTTTTCCTTCGCGTTCTGCGCTTTTTGCTTGGCGAAATCTTTTTTTGTTTAGCTTGCTTAATTTCAGTAGGCTTTTTGTAGTACCTCTCTTGCGCATTGAGATGACCTGCCAAACTAGTTCCTCCAAGGAGGAGACAGCTGGCATGGCATGGAAAGTCTCCGTCCTAGCCTGACAGCCCTCTGACGGGGTGTCGTAGCCGATTGACCATAGGTGGCTAGCCTATGGCCTCCCGTTTTGGTACAAATCCAGGTCAAAGCCATGTGTTGAAGACGTACCGCCTTCTCAACGACCAGAATCCCTTCATCATCCCTTACGGGTCTCCACGCACGGCACAAACACACTATCTTATCTATCTTCTCCTTGTTTGCCATCAACTTTATATGTGATGATAAACCCCCCTCCACGGAGTCACACGGGATGGGGTTCGGGAGGTGCTCGGGGCCGGATTTAAGGTGCCGGTGGTTCGCCTTCGTGACATACATAGCTTCGGCCGTTTGCCGCCACGAGTTGTGCGGGGGCTCGTATGGGCTGCAAACGTTACCGGTGTGCACGACGAGGACGTACTATGCTGCACATGATGGTGGGTGCCCTTAGCCTGATCCCCGCTATCAGGCGTACGCATTACGGCATTTCCTGGTGCTTATTAGGAGGCACCCTACCAACTTGGGTACCCTCTCCAGGGCCCTGTTCACCACCACCCAAACACACATCTTGTTCGATGTTCTTGTCCATTATAAAATTCGCAATACACAATAGACATGAAATAACTAAAAAACAGCACTGTATTTAATCTAAATGATAAGTACAACCCAACCTCCGCGCATATAGAATAAAAGGTAAAAGAAAAAGCCTACCAAAAGATTAAAAGGGAAGAAAAGGGGGGGAAGTTTCTTTATTATTTACCCGAGTTATTACCAAAGTTCCTGATTATGTCAGAGGGGCTTTGTAAAAAAAAAAGAACCTCCGCGCAAACAATAAAAAAATGAATTTGGAGCCTTAAACAAATCATCCATTCCCGATATTTTTTGATTGAATGTAAGTTCAAAGTGCAAACATATTTGCAATAATACGTGTGTCTAGTTATATTAGAGGATATTATTTGTGTATACTATGTATGTATGTATTAAATAATAATAATTTTCTTGTAAAATAGTTTCAATATTGTATTAATTAGTTAATATAGATAAATATTATTGTTAAGTACCTAAATAAAGTCACAAATTTAATATTTTACTAAAGTTATTGAAACAATGTGATATGATTTGGTTATTAGGTACTTAAAAAAATATGTTATTGCAGATTTCTGTTATACTATTTTCAATTTCTAATTATCTTGTTGTTTAAAGTTATTTTATAAATAGAAGTGTTGCAAATGCCAAATTATTTGTATATTTATTTAGTAAATCTTATTCTAAATCCATAATGTAGGAAGATAATTATAATTACAAAATGAGGTAATCTATATACTTTCTAATTTTATAATTAAACATTCTGTAGATGATTAAACCAAAATTTAAAAAATCTTTATTCAATTTAGACCCTAAGAAGGCACTTAGGTTCGTTAAAATCCTATCACCGGTTCGGAAAACAACCCAGTTGAGTAGAACCGGCAAGAAACTCGATCTACTTCCTTTTGTTTATAAAAAATAATATTAGATTATATATAATAGAATATATATATATATATATATTCCTTTTTTATATAAAATTCCCTTTTTTACCCTGTATAGCCGCAGTGATATGACCACAATTTGACCTGATGTTAAGTGACGATGTGGATGATAATAAAGACACTAATTCTAGAGGTACTGGTTCTCAAATAATGCCGCCGAAACACACCTATTGGTATTTCGCGACAGGTTTTCAAACTTGAGTGTAGTAGCTAACTAAGCGGGAATTATTAGAAAATGCTCTACCACAATGGTAAGGCTTCCTCACGATGTTTTCCTTCATTAAAAGATTAGGCTAATTTATGAGTTCGATAGGTGGGTTCGAACCTGCGTCCATTGACTCAGAATTCAACCGGACTACCAACTGTACCATCATCCCTTCAATGTGAATTCAACCCTTCAAAACTACAGAATATATTATAAAATAACCCAAGCTTATTAATTCGAAATTAACAAAAATGGTTATTTGGTAAGTAACCTACTTTGCTGAGTTTGCTAATGAAATAATTTAGATAAGAGTGATAGAATTTGTGAAAGAATCGACAGTGGGATTTCCACTGCTATTTCTGTTTCTGCTCCAAGACAGCATTGCTGGCATTGTTATGTTTCATCCTGAGTTGTGATATCGACAACATTCTTTAGCAGACGAACTGTTCTACAGATTCAAACTTCAGGAATAGCAAATTTTCAGTTATTAACCTCATCTATATAAATAAAAAAATTGTAAATTTCACGTGTCTGTACATTTTCGATTTTAATGAAAATAATTATTGCAAGGAACTAAAAATAGGTAGTTAAATAGATTTCTATCATTTTTAGAAATGTCTATCTGTCTGTTTGATTGTGCAGGCCGAGGCGTCTTTCCCTATATGTACTATAGTGCAGGGTGTGCAGCGTACACGGGCGCAGGGCTTTAGGGGGCGCCGAACTACGCTCGTGACACCTACAAAGATGCATCACTCGGGGCGACAACGCTCTCAAAGGGCGCCAGGATATTAGTGGCACACAGGCGCTACAAGGGCTAGAGACGCTGAAAAGTACTGAGTATAAAATTCAAAAAGATAATTATAAAGCATATTTCGGGGTAACATCAAAACTTTCATTAATGTGTCGAGTACCCATAAAAATAAGACAAT
This sequence comes from Samia ricini, assembly GCA_014132275.2. Taxonomy (NCBI): domain Eukaryota; kingdom Metazoa; phylum Arthropoda; class Insecta; order Lepidoptera; family Saturniidae; genus Samia; species Samia ricini. Next base: position 21,573,181 of record AP028159.1, on the reverse strand, counting down.
AGGTAGACAATAGGAAAACAATGGAAAGCTGGCGTAAACGCCAGGTAAGGGCTCAAGGGGTTAAAATCGATCCACTCTATAAAAGTTACAGTAATTTGAATAGCACGTGGCGACTTCAGTATAAAAGCAGAGTTTGTAAAATAAATGCGTTTTATTCGAGAACAAAAAATTGATGGATTAATTGAAATGAAACAAAATGACATGCCATAAAATATATGTATAGTATTAAATAATATATATCTAAGACATTGTAAATGGGAAAACAATACTTTGATATTTAATTTTCACACAAGTATCTAGACATTTTATTAAGGAGTCATTTTATGGAAGTAGTGAACTGAATTTCAATTATAATATCAATAGGTATAAATATGGCGCGGAACAAAAAGAACGCCTTTATATGATATTGAATACCGTTTATTTAGAAATATTCAAAAAACCGTAATAATTAAGTGTATGCATAAGAACATCAATACTTTTATTATACAGAGGTAAAGTTTGTATGTTTGGATGTTCGGGGTAATCTCCGGTACCACTAATCCGATTTTGGAAATTCTTTCACTGTTCGAAAGCTATTTTATTTATAGCATACTTTTTACGGGACAGGATAATATAGGCTATATCTATTAGAATTCCAGAATTTCACGCGAGCGAAGTCACTAGCACAGCTAGTATTGAATATGTGTGCAAATGTTTACGGCTAGAAAACCTCATGATGTAATATTTATTATACTAGGTTCGTACTTTTAATATAATTATATCTTAAATATTATAAAAGTATGGTTAAACTCTGCTCACCATCTGTCATCTCCTACATCAGTTCATTGTACTTTACAAGTGTCGACTTGTTGCTAAAATATAATGTTATTTATTAAGTACATACAATATAATATTATTAAAGCTATCTAATCGCTTGTAATGCAAAAATGTTTCTGTTATCTGGTTATTTTATCAGTTAAAATTTTAAACTTTAAATAGTATGAATCAATATTTAATTTTAATCATAATGTAGTTATTTCAAATGTTCCGATTTTAAATTGGCATTTATATTTATGTCAATTAGTTATAGAGATATTAGTAAATAATAATTTCAAATATTTCCTTTACTGTTTGTACTAGTTGTGCCCGTGGCGTGACTTGCATATAACCGTTTTTTTTAACTAACTAAAATATCGAAATCTCAAATTTTCTTTGTTTTTCGAACTCGCCAACGCTGTTGACCTGAATGATTAATGGCGAGCCCTTGGGGCACAATGGTACAAACCTCGGCTGTTACCGGAATTGAAATTCCGGGGTATCAGCGGACTAAACACTACGAAGAAAAAAAGAAAGAATAGATCCCTTTACAGAACCTATGCAAATGTGTGATGAACATACTGTTGCTAATGCATGAGGTATCACTGTATGGCCCAAACAGCATGGAAGTCCTAGATGGTAGTGTGGTAAGATTTCGCCTTGATAGATTCGGTTCGTATCCACCTAACCAATTATATAACGAATCTGAGCTTTCGGTGAAGGTAAACATCGTGAGAAAACCATAGCATTGTGGCAGGATATTTTCTAACAATGTCTGCCTGCAAGTCTGAAAACCTGTCGCCAAGCACTAACAGGTGTATTCTGGGAGCATCATCTGAAAGCCAGTTTCTCTAAGCTTAGTGTGTTTATCAATTTGGATCATATCGTCACTTGAAATTAGTTGAGATTGTGGTCATAGCAATGTGGCTATACAATGTAAAAAAAATATGGTAAGTGCAGGTGCTTTTTCAGTTGGGGATTAGACAAATTCTTGTGCCAGCAGGACTGCACGCTTCTAAATATTACTTAAAAATGTGTCTTGGTGTTACTGGGTAGGCCGAAATAATAGAGCATAGGTTTTCTCGATGTCACGTTGCAAACCTATTTATTTTCTATTGCATTAATCTCTCATTCATTCAACGTTTCTTACTGTCCAAATAGACGGTATATTTCTATTCGACTCAGGCAACACGTTCACAGAAAAAAACCGCGTAAAACTCGATACATTTTTCACAAATTCTAGTGATTTATTAAATTATTACGATTCTTATAAATAATAAAAAATAAATTTACTAAAGATTACAACCATACTTTTTGAGAAAGTTTCAATAATTGTTTTTTAAACTAGAATAAAAAAAGGTGCACTTTTTCAATACAATAAAATGTTTATTACAATAATTTATTCAACCATTTCTTTCAACAGAAACAAGGATAAGAGTAAACGTAACAATAAAATTTTCAAAGCTCTTTTTAGGATTATGAGCATTATGTTTGTAGGATGGAACAAAGACAAAGAGTCTTTAAATTTCCAGTCCTACATTTTATAATTGTACATTCGTTCTTTCTTCTAGTGTTTGCCTTTTGTATGTAAAAAAAAAACAAATACCTTTTTTGTTTCTTATGTATTCAAGGAAAACAATATGTTTAACTTATAGGTTCTTATTATATATTATATACAAGGCATAATTATACGTTTATCTTTCTGTTTGAATTATCCTTCTTTAGGTTCCTTATTTAAAAGGCATAACCTGTCTGTCTAAAATATCTAAAATAACTAAAGCGATTTATATCATTCTATTTTTAAACCTAGATGCCCAATTATAAAGAATGAAAGATAATTGAGTAAAAAAAAATTGCACCAGCATATCATTTGGCTATATTATAACTAAACCATCGATCATTTAAATAATGTTTATTGCAGTGAATTTCGAAAAACAGAAATATTGTATGTGAACGAAGCTGCGGGAAAGTGAATTACTTATTAAAATTCCATAGTTTCATATTTTAGTTATTATTCTATTGAATTTGTGGTTTTGATCAAACATTCCTAATTTTTCTTCAAATGCCATTTACTTTGAACAGAGTTAATATGTAAAATATGTACACCGTTAGGTCTATCATTTTACATGTGCGTCACTAAAGCTTGTAGTAAGATTATAATGTACGGAACTAACGTATTTAATGCATTACCTATACAAAATTAAATCTCTATACAACTGTCATTTGTATAACTCAAGTTGAATTACTGAGAACGTTAAATGTTAATTTTTTATACACAATTTTATTTTTAGTCTTTTGATTGATTGATTGTTTCAAGCGAAAGAGTCCACTACTAGATATAGGTCTCCCCCAGAAAGGGGGGAATTGCCATAATCGCCACGCTTGGCAAGTGAGCTGACGATTGCAGTGGGTGTTAATGGTACTCAAAGGATGCTACTCCCCATTCCCTGGTTTATCCCTTAGTCGCCTAATACGACACCCACGGGAACGATATGGGGTGGTACTATTCTTAACCGATACCACACGGCTAACTTGTAGACTTTTAGGCTTTTAGACTTTACGTAAATGTTATTAGCTTGTAATTTGTTTAAAATTATTTTTACTATGATATACTTAATGAGAAATCTTTTATAAATTTATTTAATTAAGAACATAAAAAAATTAAGGAGCCATGAGGACTGCCGACAGAAGCGAACTCGAAACATTGGAAAAAACTGTTTTTATAATAAATTTTATAATTGGTTAATTGAAATTCTTAACATTTAACATATGACATTTGTCTGGTTTTTGCCGGTTTTTGTCTGGTTTGCCGTTCTGAGCAATAATTATATACATTTTAATATAGCAGCTTATACATAATCATAACATGCGATAGCATGCATAAGTATAAACTTTATTATTTATCGCTGAGCGCCAGCACTTAAATGCCATCGTATACTTGGCACACTGTAGCATGTTGACGGTTGACGTCATAGCATAGGTATCGGGAATCTATTTTCCCCTACCGAGAATCGCTCAACCCCGCTAAATAAATTTTTGACTTAAAAAACAGCTAAATTCGTTATTCATTATCGGTAGCCGAGAGACCACATGAGAAGAGTAATATAAAATAGTTTTGTAAAAAGAAACTGATCGAAACCTTGTAATTACATATCGTGTTACGAGAGACCTACCTTTAAGTTTATTAATTCATTAAGAATGTAAAAAAACAACTGCCGATACTAAGTAGAAAATCGAAAAAATATACGAGAATACCATCTCTTCCAGTATGCATAAGGCACATTTCAATAAGTACCCATAAACAAAGCAATTTGTTGTCGGTGACATGTATAGTGCCGCGCCGTGGCAGCGAGCAACCGGCACTCATCATTCGGTCACGTCTGATCGCGCCGGTCACCACACTATAGACAACACTAGGACGATGACTTGCTCTCTTGACATTCACTTTTTGTAAAGAAATCAGATAAACTAAACCCGATTTCATTTATAACTTTGATAATCTCAAATGGATTCTTACAATACGTATTATGCTTGAATATTATCGATATTGCATTAAATCGTTGTTAAACTAATAAAGGGTATGTGTACTTTTTTTGACTAGTTTAATATTGTTATTTTTGTGTAAAAAGACCACTATGAACGGTGAACTGTGGTCTTTAGTAAAATATCATCAGCCGAAATATATCTATGTAATCACATAGCAATTGTTATGTATGTAAATCTCCACAAAGTGCACATATCAGATATTGAATTAACAAATATGATGACGTAAGTCACTAATAATTAAACTCGTTGCGTATGATTTGAAGTAAAAAATTTGTCACTAAATTATTTTTATATGTGTTTCTACGGTCGAATTTTACAAATACACGGACAAACCCTACAACCGACTCATGTCTACTTTCGTGCCAATGTTAAATTAATAAAGAACTAACTGTCTAAAGACATTCGAAAAAATACCAGTCTCTGGATCAGCGCGTATTAATATTCCATAATATCTTTATCGACGAGACTTATTTTAATTATAAATAACTATTAGTTTTATATTCTTGGTTTTTGTGCGAATATGTCATAAGATATCGCTTGAAAATACAAAGAAATACATTTTTAATCAAAAAAGGCTAACGATAAAACAAGTTTGAACATGATCTTGAAATAATCAACGTAAAAATTATTTGTGTACCTATGGTAAATATATAAAACTACACATACGAATTATTATATAAAAATAATAATTAAATTAATTATAACAGATTAGATATAATTTGTAATATTAAATAAAATATTAGGTATTCATTTCATGAGCAAAAGAGTCTATAAAAACCCTTTCTCTCTCAAATAAATATGATTTAAAGCTTCCACAGACAAATGTTCTTGAGTCTCATTCGTTATCTTGAAAGTTGATTATAAACTTTCAATTCCGCATTATTATTGATTTCCACAGATTATAATAAATACATTGATATTATATGCATAAAATATCATATCTAAGACGATTACTAGGTAATTACACGATATCTTACTTACGATGGCAATGTTGGTATAGCGGAGTTTAAATAATCTAAGAGTAGACAGAGTGAGTCACCCTATACGACGCCCATAACCAGTGTTTCCTGCGGTCAAACTCAATTAAAACTCATTGCAGGGGCGTGCGAACTGACCGTCGTCTCGGCGCGTGGTGACAATGTACGGTGCGGTCCTGTACATCAATCAAACACTATATAATTTTTTATCTGTATCATGCTTTTTATAATCATCGAGTGAATGTTTAAAGTGTTATCTGCAGTAGTGCATGTATTATTAAATAAAAAATGTAGGGCTTAGTTAGGTTCAAAATTCCGCGAGAATGTGGTTGACCCGGTGGACTAATTCGCGTCTCTCATAAACAGTACGACTGAAAGGTCGGAGGTTCGAACCCAGGGTGGGTAACACATTTTTTTTTTTGACAGTTCCCCAAGGCGAGGCCGAAGCTCCCGGAGCTGGCGCAGTTGGCGGCGGTGGTGGTTACGCTGAGGCCGGAGGCGGTAGCTCGGGGGGTTAGCTACAAGGAGGTGATGGGAAGGACAAGGGGGGAAATTGGGATAGAGGTGCTGTCGATGCGCCCGACGGTGACGGGATCTAGGATAGTGGAGATCCCGGGTCCCAGGGGTACGGAATTGGCGGATAGCCTGGCGGCCAAATTGCAGGAGGCTATAGCGGATGTGGCGGTGGTCTCCAGGCCGACGAAACGGATCGTCGGACTGGAGGACTCCGTCACAGAGGAGGAGGCCAAATGGATTGTGGCACAGAAGACGGGGATAAAGGAGGAAGAAATTAGGGGTGGACCAGTACGAGGTGATAGGGGGGGGATGGGTGCTATTCATCTGTCGATGCCGGTCGCAGCTGCGAGGCAGTTGTTGGAGGAGGGCCGGGTAATGATTGGGTGGAGTGTGGCCAGGGTGTATGCACTTGGGACAAAGCCGTTGCGGTGTTTCAAGTGCATGACCCTGGGTCACACTCGCCCGCTTTGCCCGGTGGAGGCGGATAGAAGTGGCCTATGTTATAGGTGTGGGGTGTCGGGACACAAGATGGCGGAATGCTTGGCGCTATGGACTATGGACGAGTACTAATAATTATTAATGTACTTGTAATGCTGTAGCATGATGCAATCCATAAGTCAACTTTATGTTTGTCTTAGTCATTTCTGTTATAGTATAAACTAATAATGTATCAGATAATTTAAAATAATAGTGTCTCACAACTTCATTTAATACGAAATATACCTTTGAATATGAATAAATATCACTGCACACTAATATAAGATACGAAATAACTGAAATGATAACAAAGAGAACTTACTAAGTATCTAATCGCATAGGTTAAAATTCTCATATACGATAAGTAACTATAACATAAGAGGTGAGAGACGAAACATAAAGAAAATCACCTAAATAGTTGGCTATTAAAATATTAATAAAAAAAACAAAAAGAAATAAATGCTGTCTAGTGCATTGAAACATCGTAGGTAGGTACATGTAGGTGCATGTAAATGTTACATGAAGAATTATTTATAGCATTGCTAAAATACATTTGTGTGTAACAGCTGCAATAGGTATGAATTAATGTTTCAGATAAGACCCCCATGTTCACTCGCTGAGTGTTTGACCGACATTACAAACGTTGATAATTATTATTTTCAATATTTTTTGAACGTTTAATATTCACCACGAGTTTCTAAAAGTATATTTTTATCGACGGAGCTTTATATTTTGTGAAAACATAAATATATCTTGATAATGAAATGTTTAGTGTATAGGGTTTATTTGCATACGACTTTCTTTGTTTTACTTATATTTTTCGTTTAGTAACTAGCTATTAATGAACTTCAGTGTTATGAAACAGTTTTTTTTTCTACAAATAATCAATAATAACTATTGTCGAATTTCGACCACCAATAGAGTACATTTAAAAATTAACATTGGTATTATTAAACGAATCGAATTAATAAACATTCTATAATAAAAACGTGGCAACTCTAGTATCGAGCAATCTTTTTTTTGTTGCGTTTTTTCGTTTGACGTAAAACGTTCTCTTCACGTTCCGCCATATCTTACGTTTAGTACCTAAGAAGTAGATATAGCCGAAGCCAGACGATGGGGCCCGCGATTTCTGCTGTCTACTACTAACTCAAGGCCCATGTGTCAATGGCACGCCCGTGGAGTTGCCGCGCAAAAACTTACTATTCGTAATACATTTTTACACACTACACGTATGTTACGATCGTCACAGGAAATAATAAAAAACCTTCCTTCTATATCGAACCAATTATTTAACACACTTATCATTCATTTATCTATACTAATAAATAAAATTGAACTGTCTGTTTGTAATATAAGAATAACATCTACTTTTTACTAAATAAGTTTATATGAATGTATGGTATATACCTAAAACTCAATTTTTTAAATGTTTGTTTTTTTTCCTGCTAATAACCTCAAGAACCTCTGGACCGATTTTAAGGGTAAGTTACCCGCGTGACTTAAGCTACTTTTATTTTTCGAAAATATTTAAGGTTATGTTTGCGTAAAAATTAAAACTTACGAAATTGTTAATAAAATACGATTCAATGGATAACACCATCAAAACATTATTTTCCGATGATTATTTAAAAACTATATTAAGCACTGAAGAAATACAAGAAACGCGGGCGGAACCGCGGGTACACAACTAGTATTTTTGTATAAATCTTATACTTGTTTGAAAATTATGATGAAGATATAATATGAACGTAAACAAATATAGAAGTATAAACCATAGAGTCGAATTTAACCTTTTATTTATTCTAATGTTCATGTCAATATTGTTGACAAATAAAATTAATCAAAAGTGACAGGAGAATTTAGAATTTCTCCGGAATTTTCTGGCAATACGTCGGTCTCGATTAGCCAACCCGTCCGCTGACCGCCAAACGACACGCTACGCTCTTACAGGCCCTGATAATCGTACAATGTTCACCTAATTTTCATATAATTTATTGGTACTTTTACATACTCGTGGAAACACAAACAAAAAAAAAACATGGAGGTCGTTACACGATTAACATCGCTAGAATATCGATCGGATATACCTTTGTTCAAACTTGGACACGTCATGTTATGAATTAAAAAAAAAATTATTATGTAACACTAGCTTTTCAAACAAAAACTCTTACTACATTAGTGTAATGAAAATATTAAAAATTATGAATTTATTGACGTTAAAAATTGCCAACAATTAATCTAGGAAAGAGAACTGTAGAAACTGTAGATATGAACGCAAACATTTACAGCATGCAAAAGACACTTAGTTCGAAAATTGACCTAATTATTAATGGGTCGAAAACAGTACCTACATAAAAGTAATTAATTTAATATAGAAAGATTTCCTGGTAGTCTAGAATTATAATTGATTGTGGTACATAACGATTCTTGAAAATACAACCTTAATGGATTATTGAAATAATGCACCGAATAAAAAGAAGTTTATTTTTAAATGGTAGTTAATTCCATTTCAGACCATCATCGGTTATCATCATTATCATCGGACCTACCATAGGTAGATACGTACATTTTATGACTTTAGCTTTTGTGAATGACTACACATGATGATACCCTAGAACATGCCTTCACTTTTAGACGTTTTGTCAAAATACATTGATGAGTGGTTCACTACAGATTTTCAAATTGCCTATGGTAACTAGTCGTGTAACTATTGATTACAAAGTGCCCTCTCATTGAGCCTACATACTTGTATATCTGTTCTTAATGCTTGAATAAAAACAAAATATAACCTTGAAGTGAACTTTCAACCAAATTCAACTGTTCAACTTCAGGAGATTACGATTTAAGTGGCTTCATGTAATAATGTACATAAACAAAAAAAGGCCAAAAATAATAAACGTAGTATTGAACAAATAAACGAATATTACAAAAGTTAGTACTTTTAACTGACGATTTATATGAAAATACTTATTACCACACATGAGACTACGTAAAGGAAGTTATAAATTTGGCGTGGGAACTGTTAGAAATTAGAAAATAATTCATTAATTAATTGACATTATAGATCCGAAATGTAAATTCTCGTGTTTACCGTAAAACACTACATACGTCACTTTTAAAGTCAAAAATAAGTCAACTTTAGATTAAACTTGAGTTCTTTATTAAATATATACGAAAACTCTTTTAATCACTTTAAAATGTGCAAATATTATGTACCTAATTGTTTTGCTATATATAAATGATAGCATTTCCATTTAATTTATTTAATATTATTTAAGCCATGATTAATCCACGAAGTAATATCAAAAACAAAATCATGGTTTTCACATAAGTATTGAAAAATCTGTACACTTTATACAGTTTAGGTTTTGTGTACAATAAATGTTTAATGCATAGGATTTGTTTTACATAGCGATCTCCTAGTAGGTTTGATAAGGACGCCTGTTCCCGAAATAGAGGTAACATTTATTATTCAAAGAACCGATTCGAACTGGTTTTATGGATGCGAGGGCGCCTAATCCGATATACGGCGCGCGTTAGAATATCTCCCGAAATAACTTTACACTGAAATTAGCTAACGTATACGGTTATTCTACTTTTATATTAAAGTCGTTTTTTTTTGTGTAATTTAATATTTAAACTGTCTGAATTCTAGTATTCAACAGATTTATTTGTTCTTTTGTATCTTTTTGGTTTGTACAAGCTTGTTCTCAATATATAATTCAACGTAATCACTTATAATTAAGGATGCATTTATCACGTGTCCTCAAATTGTTCATAGTATCTAAATCAAAATGTAAATCTTGTTAGTATTCAAATAAATAAATAAATAAAATAAAATAACAACTTATATTTGATATAAATACTGGTTAAATTCATTAAACGTAACTTACCTCTTTCAATCGAGCAAATGTTGTGTTATTAATTCTGTATTAAAATGATTTAAAGTCAGTTTATTGAGCACGCATTTGATTTTTATACAAATAATCTAATAGATTAACTAAGTTACAAAAAACAAGAGGTAAGTAACAATAAAAGTGATTCGCTCGAATTTTTTTATGCTTAACTTTACAAAATTACTAGCTGTGAGACCGCGGATCTCCCCGCGTTTTATATGTTCTTCACTGCGTTTTTTTATACGGAGCCCCTATTTATTATCCTAAAATAAATTTAGTACTAAGATAAAGTAAATATCTCATAAATTGAAGCACTTGCCCGTAAAACTGTGCATTGAATCGGATCTTATTCAATTATTTTATGAGTTTTTTTTTACGCGGAACCCTAATTATTTTCGAAAATTAAAATTACCCTAAGTTACCCGGAGTAACTTCAGCTAACTACCAAAAAAATTCCCGTCAAAATTGGCCCAGCTGTTCCGAAGATTACCCGGAACAAACAGGCAGACAAACAGACAATAATTTGAACAATTGCATTTTTGGTATAGGTATCGTGTATACAATCATATCCATTAAAATAATTTTGACATTACAAACAGACACTTCAATTTTATTTATTAGTATAGACGTAGAACCATGATCAATATTATCCAAGCAGTGTCAGCAAGCATCTGCCGAAGCCTTGTGTATTGATAAGTATGGACAGATAAACTTAATCGTACAGGGTCACGGTCAAACTGCGGGGGCAAGTTGTAAACCTATCATCCTCTGTAAACGTTAACAGCCTCAACACATGGTGTTTGTAATAGAATTTTGGCAAAAAAATCGCACGTTTTATTACGTGAACTCATAGAATACATTCAACTTTAACGCCCGTACATGTTGATTCTGCAATTGAAATAATATGAATCCTACATCCTTGTATATCATTGTGAAAGTTACACTCAAATACATTTAGTAGATTACTAGTTCTTTTTCTTTTTTAAGAGTAATATGTGAGTCAGTTTTACTAGTTTCGTGTGGATAGAATATTTTTCCAGTCTTCAGTATAACTAACACAATTGCAGCCATTTCGCAAGAACTGCCCTGAATATTTTTTGTGCCACCTCAAAATTTATGTTCCGTGTATAAAAACACCCATACACCCATACACACTTGTGAATGATAACCAAACTATATCAAGAAAAACACTACAAAAATCACGTAATATAGGGTCAAATAACAAATAGAGTGACGTAGCAAGAGACACTCACGTAGTGACAGACTGAGACCACTTTTGAGACCCGATTGTATAGAGAAATTGTATCATTTTACATAAAATACACTATACAGGTCATCCAAATAATTATTAACTGTAGATTAACGTGCATATGTGTAATAAAACAAGGCTTATTTCGAGGTATAGAATTTAGAATAATATAAATGTACTTCTATACTCCGGACTGTCCAAGTCCATTGAAATTATCGCAATATTCATAACCGCTCAGTTCGATTGTTCTTAAGTCAAAATATTCTTAAGTTATTTACCGTAAATCTTTAAATTTAAATATTATAATTACAATGTCTTCTAGTTTTATAAATTTATAAATTCAAAGCGCGTTTTTTCTAACGGCTTATTAACCGATGCTTTGACCGCCATGGATACGTTCAATACAATCCATCTGATTGTCTAGTAGTAAATATTCGAATTGACTCATTAATTAGGGTTTAATCTAAAAGCGCATTTTGAAACCCCCCGCTATTATTAAACCTAAGGTTTGATTTTTAACCGACTTCAAAAGGGAGGAAATTCTCAATTCGTATGTATGTGGTTTTTATGTCGTTACGCGATTTCTTCGTCATTTGAGGACCGATTTGTAAAATTTAATTTGATGAAGTACACTCCCGAGATGTTCCCATTATCATCAAGTGATCAGTGGATCTCAGGGAAATCTAGAGAAGCCCTGGAATGTTATAGACACTTCCAAAGCTACTCAAGGATTTGCATATTGCAGTCCACGTCTTATTTTACTAATCTGATAATGGAAGGTACAAGATTTTAACGGGTAGGAGATGATTTTGTAATTATTGTGCTTTTTTATGTGCACTAGGTGAGAGTAAAAAAAAAGAGGAAGAAGAAGAATTTAATAAGGAAATAAAATAATTTTTTTAGCATAAAAAAAAAATCAAAAAACTGGCTTCAAAAAAAAAACTATAACTAAAATTACATACTTAAACCAAAAAGAAGACAACAAAACCATTTTGCTTAAAAAAAACCGACTTAAAAAAAAAGCATATATTAGGTATTTAATTACTTTTTAGTCGTTTTTTTTATATTGTAGTAGCTGTACCCTCGACTTCGTTCGCATAAATTAATGAAATTTGACTATGAGCATTCACATTTATTTGACAACCAAAATTTAAATTTTCAAAAAGTATTTACTTAAAAAATAAAATATACATTGCTTCAAAGTGGTCTTGTAGTCCTCGTTATTGTTATCATAAACAATTAGTAATTTTTTTAAACTTAGTTTTATTTTTATATCACTCAAAACCATTTATTTTATTACGTGAACGAAGTACCTAGTACTAATTTATCTTCACAAGATTCGGGATCTTTCGAAGTAATCATAGATACATCCGTTGAAATAATTGTACCAACTTCCCGCATGCATTCGAATGCATCTCCACATTCGGGGCACTAAATTACACGTCTAATAATAATAAAATAAAATAATGTCATTCGATTAAAGTTCTAACTTTTAATATTAAGTAAACGAATCTTCCCACGGGAAGATATTGACATATTTATCTCGCCAGCTTTACCTATTAGCAATTTCAAAAATAGGTTTATAATAATAACATTGTTTTTTATTCACTAAACGATATTTTCCTGTTTCTTGATTGATTGCAAAAAAATCGTTAAATCATGCCATGGCTTTAACTGTGAACGATTCAATTTTCCATTGATCTTTATCACTTATCATTAAAAATATGCATGTTTTATTTTAAATTTTATCACGATTTTTTGCTTCATCGCCGAGTATGTGGTTAGTAGCATTCGGATTAGAAATTAAGAACGTAGATTTAACGGTATAAATTTGAATCTTCGGAATTCACATGAAACAAATCAGTACTAAACAGTTAGTTAGGTTCATATAACGTCTTTGATATAACTTTGCTAATTCCGTTTCAACTATTCACAATTTCTTTAGAGCGCACTCTACAATTAACAGTCAAATAAAAAAAAAACATGACTAGTTAGAATACATTCAAAATTTAACTGGTACAAACAACACTTTTACTAATAAAAAACAATTAAATAGGCGAGACGTTTGTTCCCACGATGACGAAGCGTTAAAACATTAATAATGGCTCAACTCCATCATCGACCATTGTGTCTAATTTTTGTATCAGAAACGAAAAGCCCACGCCTTCTATGTACGTAACTATCGATAAACCGGTCTTTACTTATTTTAAAATATACTAATATATTAGTGTAAAATATTTTTTTAAAGCTAACCTAGATTAACAGAGTGATAGGTACACAACGGAACTGAATTCCAAAATTATATACCACCATAGGTTATTTGATTTACGCCTCTGTCCATCTGGCAAAATAAGTCTTAAATAGATTTATTTTTGAACTAAAAACACATTTTAGTTAACGATATTTTGCGAAAAATAACACGCGAATTATCTCCTTAATCAGACACACTGTTCAATTAAAGTTCTTTATTCACTTCACTATCGCTTTCTTTTTTATTTACGATAACAAAAAATTCAATATATTCACGCTTATCTTCTATATATATAAGGAAAATGGTGTCTTTTCACGCACTATCACCTTAAAACCACTATACATATCGGGATGGACCTGCTGCCATTTAACGCGGATTTTTTCATAGATGGTTTTAGGCTATTCCATCGACCCTTTCCAATTTTTTTTATTCACTGTTATGTACATTTTTTTTCCGCTAATAAAAACAAAAGTCTCTCATTTTTCTCCATTCATTTCTTTTTTTTAGGTTAGCTATAAATGAAATGTTATATGCACTTTTTCACTCACACCTAAAGAACATGAAACAGGGGCAGAGCCGCGGTAACCAGCTGGTGCAGTTTTGTATTAACTTAACCTGAGTAACAAAGTAGCTATAATTTTGAGATTCATAGACACAGAACAAAGGTTAATGATGTCCCAAATACTAAAATAGTAAATTCGATGCTGGTACTTCATCAATGAAAGCTTTAGCCAAGTTTAGGGTGAGTCATTTACGACCGTTTTCATTATGATGTCATCGTCTACGACGTACTCTAATAAAGATTGGTTAAATACTTATCCATTATTGAAGCACAAATATATTTTATCCGATCTGTTGCATGTAATCCAAGTTGGCTAGAAATGAGCGTAAGAGGAGGTCGTTTCTGTTCTAATTAAGATCAAAGCAAGCCGAATTCAACGTACGTATAAGGTGCGGTGTACATTATCAATAGATAAATAATAAATCCAGGCGAGTATATCGCTTATCTGCATCGGTAATGCAGTTTTGGGTCGCATTATTATTTGCAGTTATTTTAAATTTAAAACATTGAAGAACTTTGTTCCTTAGTTTTTTAAGATTGTTTTTAATTGTGTAGTTGTGTGATAAAATATGATATCCGATGAAATGCAATAAACTTGTATAATAATAGCATAGTGTAAAATAGAGGTGCAAAAATATGTGTAGACGAACCTTATAAATCTTATGGTCTGAGTCAATTATAAATTTTCAGTTTGATGCAGAGTCAATCAATTTCATTGATTAATATGAAGAGAACAGTATTTAAATAACAATTATTTCTTATAAATTGCTTATTCTTTCTTTTTACATTAACGAATTCTAAAAGTTGCTAGAAAATTTTGAGACTGGGTTGAAATTAGAACATGTCAAGGAGTACGGAAGAGATGTACATAAAATTTAGAAATTGATGTATTTTTTTGTTATATCTTTTATTAACTTTAAAATCCAAAACGAGAAAAAAAACTTTAAAATCCAATCAACATTTCTTTTATCAGTACTTACACTTTTACTACAATAGAGACAATTTATCTGTTTCAAAAGTTAATATTTTTATATGAAGTACAGTTGACTTCAAGTATTGTTTTCAAGAAATTTTGACCAAATTCTGCAATTTTTTTATTTATATATACGGTAACAAGTTTTATCTAATAAACCTGGAAGATTACACACTTAAAACCCTCACAATAAAAAACAATACAATTAAAATTTACTTACTTACTATTAATAAGCAAAACATTTAAAAACTTAAGAAAAATGTTGTTCTGATTGGCATAAGAGAAAGCAAACAAGTGCACTTAATTCTCTTATGCATACTAGAATTTGTAAAATTTATAGTGTCTCATTATTCTTATTTATTAGATGTGTTGTAAGTTCAAAGGAAATATTATTCTAATGTAATATATCATATCGTATAAATAAAGGTATAAGAATTGAAATGTATCCGGCCAGTCTTAATATTTTAAGCCGTATTTACTTTGTCATGTCGTGCTAAAGATTTAATCACTCATATGGTGTAATCATTGACAATGTTAGAATTCTAGGCAGCGCTTTGCCATTGATGATTTCCAGTACTAGGATGCGTTGTCAAGGTTCCAAGTTCCAACATTTTTTTTATACGCCACACGGCAACGGAATACCTCAATGGTGCCCGTGACATAATCACCATAACTGTCAAGGCGATAACAACGGGCGATAGAATTTATAATCGGTCGCTTCCGGTGACAC
This sequence comes from Samia ricini, assembly GCA_014132275.2. Lineage (NCBI taxonomy): Eukaryota > Metazoa > Arthropoda > Insecta > Lepidoptera > Saturniidae > Samia > Samia ricini. Next base: position 21,557,206 of record AP028159.1, on the reverse strand, counting down.
CTTATATTATACATATGAATAACTGTAGTGAGCGTATAACTTATTTAAAACTTATCACAATTCTACTGCTTGTTAGCATAGCTATGCCATCCCCTATATATACTTAAGGACTTATGGCAGTGGCGGATGTATACATTTTGTAAGTATTTACTATTAATTTTTTACAGTATATCCTCTAAATGATTTGTTTTAAGGTTTTTTTTTTTAAACCGTCCATTTAATTGAAAGACGTTTACTGCTGGATATAAGTATCCTCCAATGATCTCCACAACGACCATTCTTGCACCACCCGCATCCAGTGGATTCCCGCTACCTTAATTATTGTGTTGTTCACAAGGAAGTATTGCCATAATTGCCAAGCTTGGCAGGCGGGTTGGCGATCACAGTAGGTGTTTGTGGTGCTCAGAGGATGCTGCTGCCCATTTTCTGGTTTATCCCTTAGGTGCCTTTTATTATACCCATAGGAAGATATGAAGTGGTACTATTCTTAGCCACATGGATTTTACACGACTTGTTTGAAATTTCACAAGAAATAATTTTGTTATAATATTTAGTAAATATAATTAAATAATCTTTATAGCGCTTAGAAATAGTTAAAAATGATCAAGTTTTTTTATTTAATTATTTTAATCTGTTTATTAACAGTACCAAAACGATAACCTTTTGATATCAAAACGAAATTTGAAATGTGGATTTTCCAATTAGGTGTTGGTTCGCTGATTTACAGTATTATTAAAGCCACATAATAATTAATTAACTATATTACATTCAGTTTATTACAATTTAAAAAATGTGTAAAATCTGCAACGTCAACTACATATTTCGGTCGAGCACAGCTCGACGTACAATGTTACCGGCTAACCACATTAGAAACTTACTATATATGTCTGATACATTAGTTTTTAGTTAAAGTCTGTATCATAATGAACGAGAACTGATTGACCAAAGTTCTAAAATTGAGGTTGAGAACGATTGAGCATTTTAGTGCGAATAGAGCCGTTTCCATATTTTCCACAGGCTCATGCTTACTCAGATTCTTTCAATACCACACACAGGTAAATTATTTCTACATACATACGTAGCAACTATAATTTAACTTATCTAGAGAATTGGTTCCGCACGGAATATTTTTCCTAAAAGGTTTAATTCATGATAAATCATTAGTAACTATTAATATTGTAACTGATGTTTATTTGTGGTATAAAACCTTGAGGGTGAGATAATAAGAAGCTTTAAATATCTTTGTATAATAATGGAGTATCTAATCCAATATCTGACATACGCCAAGATATTTGCGAATAGTATAACTCCTATTGACGTATTGATAAAATAATTGTCCACCTTTCTTAATGTGTCGAGTACCCATAAAAATGAAACAATAGAAAGACAATAGGACAACAATGGAAATCTGGCGTAAACGCCGGGAAGGTGCTCAAGGGATTAAAGTAAAATAAATAAGTGCGAATTAATTCTGACTATAATTTAGGTGGGTCCTGACCTGAGATGAAAATTGTCGTTTGTTGGCAACTTTCAGGAAGACCATCAGATTATTTTACGAACTGTGGACAATTATGACCTCAACTAAATTTATTCTTGACCTTTCAACTTCGAAGTGGAGCTTATAGCGAAAGCTTAAAATAACGTTATTTATTACTTTACTATTATTACTTACAGTCTCGACTTTCCACTTTGAAATTGAACCTACAGTTTAAGTTCTAAAAAAGGAAACTATAATTAGTTATTATAAGAATATAGAAATATTTTAGAGTCAAAAAAGTTTAAATTCTACTTTTATAACTTTAATAAATGATATTAAACTTTACAATAATTTTCTTTGAATACCAAGTTTCCATCGGTAGAACCGGGAATAAAACTTAGTTGTAAATAGATAGTGATTACGTAATTTGTTACGCTTAATCTATCCACATATTTTTACGGTTAGGAATGTCAAGAAGATATGAATAATGTTTAAAAACTTATTGCGAGCTATAAAGTGTCATCGGTAAACGTTTTAGGACTTTTAATTACACGAATCATTCTTTTTTGTCTTATGTTAGTTTCAAAATCAGTACCCCCTTCATTTGGTACTAGGCTGTGGCTGCACTCGCGTTTCATATATTCTTCACTGTGTTTTGAATTCATTTTACACGAAACTCTAATTTATTTTAAAATTTATTTGATATTAATAAAAAGTAAAATTATTTCTCATAAATTCAAGTACTTGTCCCGTAAAACTGACCATTGAATTGGTTTTTTCCAGACTTTTTGTGTTTTAATTTTTTTATGCGGAACCCTAATAATTTTTCTCTAATTATTTTTGGGTACTAACAAAAAGCAAAGAAACCTTTCACAAATTCAATTGAAACTGTGAAATTTCATGAGTTTTAATTTTTTTACGCGCGAAACCCTAATTATTTTTGAAAATCAAAAGCAGAGTAACTTCAGCTATCTACCAAAATAAGTCCCGTCAAAATCGGTAAGTCGGTGATCGGTAAGTACAGCCATTACGGAGATTACCCCGAACAAACAGACAGACAGACAAAAATTTTAAACTTTGTATTTTTGGTATAGGTATCGTATATACACCCAAATCTATTTATTAAAAAAATATATAATTTTGACATTACAAACATATACTTCAATTATATTTAAAAAAATAGTTGTGTGATTCTACAATAGGAATCGTATAAAATAAAATATAATTTCGTAATAGAAATAAATGTCATCCCAACATTCAGTAAACTTGTACCTAATAGGATAATCCGTTAAGATATAAAGTAGTAATATAAGAATAATAATACATAAGAGAAATAAATATCATTCAATAACTAATATTTTTTGAAAATCAATACCTATATTGTTATGAGCAACATCATAAGGATATTTACGTAGTTTCTCACTCCTGATAAATATACGTAATTATCATGTTCCGAGGTATAAATAAAACTGTAATCGGAAAGGAAAATCCTGTCGCAATATTTCTGCCATATAAATAAAACTTGGCATATCAATTTTATATATAACTTACTTCAACTCCAACAAGTGAAGAAACATAATTTTAAAATGTAACGAACAATTAAATTAAAACAATTGTGTTTAAAAAAATATATAACCCCGAAAGTATAACTGATTCCATTGATTGCAATAAGTATCTATAATAGTTTATTTAGTGGCGATTTTATAAGAAATCTACACGATCATCACACCGTTAGCATTTGTAGTTCGTTTAATATCGTTCCATATTCGAATGTAAAACGTAACAGAGAAATTCCTCTTTAAGCGCTCTAAGAGATTCTAAATATAAATGGTACAATAAAACGAGTATAGACTTATTAATCAGACGATGATCTGAGACAAATGATTCGGGCAGTTCGCGTTTCCCACGGGGCGGGTGCCGGAGATGATTCCGGTTTTTGCCAACTTAAATGTTTGTTGTCAAATTAATCTGTAGTCACTTAGTATGCGCTACTCGACCAGTTGAGCGACTATTCATTCATAGCGGTTGGAATGCTAGATAGCTCGTGGCTCGCCTCGGCCGACCTTCGTCGTCGGCCGCGACCGACCAACAAAAACTGTGTGAGACATCGTCAGCCGCGACCAAGTATGTGGATGTACCGGTGTCCAGTATCTTACCTGTTCCATTCCATCGTGAATATCCCGCGGTACGTTCACTCACGTATAGGACGGCCCGATATCAAATACTATTTGATCTCTACCCACTCATACTTACCGGGGTAAATTAATACCTTCATCAGTTACATATTATGTACACTATAAAAGTAAAAAAATCTTTTAATTAAAAAACAAAACCGCCTTTAAAGAATAAACTATAAAAATTGCACTAAAAAGTAAATAAATTATTAGTTTATCAATCTGGTTATGTTTACTTCAATATATTCTTTGTTTTAATATCATTAATAATTTTAAAATTGACGAAGAAATCGCGTAACAGACATACAAAAAAAAACAAAACGAATCCTCCTCCTTTTTGAAGACGGTTAAAAATACTGTTTAAAGTTAATTAACCCCTTGAGCACTAGTGTCTCATTTTTATGGCCAATCGACATATTAATCCTAGTATTCCCGTTCGTTATTTTATATATTATTTTCTTGGTAAGTAAATCACATTTCGTATTAAACTTTTAACTTAGTTTTAGTATACGTCAGTTACTATGGTATCGTATGGTTAACAATGTAAACTTAATTATTGATAGTATACAATTTTTGAATGTTATAAAGTAGAGTTATTATATTAAATTAATGAAAATGATATATTCTAAGAAATGAGCAGAGATGTACAATCAGATTAAATTGCTCAGAGCTTTAGAGGATAAAGACGGCTCACAAGAATGAATGCTTGCCATTTACTAAATGACAGAACCGTGACATCACGGAGCAGTTTTACCGCCTATTCTCAGGGTTCCGACTTCCATCCACGGACGCTTATTCAAATTATAATTCATTTCATTTTGTTTTATTTCTAAAACATTCTATTCAACTGTTTTAAACATCAAATTTATATAAATGTAATAACGACTTATTACAGTTAAAAAGATATCAATGATATTTAAATTCGAATTTAACTCTGCAAAAATATTAAAAAGTATAAGGAGACCTGCTAACACAACTACATAAAACGATTATAAAATTGAATACAGAAGATACGAAAAATACCTAAATATATTAATTATATTAATAATATTACATATTACTAACAAGTATGTGTAGCCAAAGTAATCTGTCAACAAAAATCGTGTTGTATGTACAAATTGGAATAAAATATAAATAATTGTATTTTACCTTTTAATAGTATAACATTTTGCAATACAATACAGCGCTGGATATTTTGATACGATTTCAATCGGTTATGCTAATGAAGCAGAATATTTTAAAAATTTCATACAAAAGCATTCATTATACTCAGTGGTTGTTGTACTATGCGACTTTGCATCGAACTACATAGATTCCAACTCTAATCTAATAGATATTTGATTTATTTATCGATGAAGTTAAATAAATTATATACACTTAATAAGGCACTTCTAGTAATTTCTTAGTAGTTAAGTTATGAATCTAAAAGAAAAATCATTATCATGTAAGCCAAAAGACGTTCACAGCTGGACGGACATAGGGAGGCCTCAACAAAGACCGGTCTTGAGCCACCCGCATCCAGCAGATTCCCGTGACCTTCACCAGGTCGTCGACGCACGTTATCGCTATTCGAGAACCCGTTGACTCCATCGGGCATCGGTTCTACGAGCAATGTGCCCCGTCCACTGCCACTTAAATTTGACAATACTTTGGGCAATACTACTTTGATTCTATGGATCTCTTCATGTAAGATTTGCTCACGCAGTGAAACTCCGGGCATAGGTAATAATAAAATACCATCATTGGTTATTTTACTTCGTTCATTTACACACATTTGTTTTAGTATTAACATAATATACATATATCTTTAAGTCAATAACCCGTATTTAAGAATCTATTGATATAAATTATAATGATGGTAACATTACATCACATACTAGTTCGACTGTTATCGAATCAGTAGATATAATTAAATGTTATCGAATCTTCTTCGTTCAATGAACGAATGTGGGTTTTAAAATCGGGTTCATATTTAACACAACATTGACAAAATACGTCATCCATTTCATTTCCATTATATTTTATTGCCTAAAGAACTAAATGGTACCTACAGCCTATTATATTAAAAAAAAACTTTCTCAACGCATGTCTTAAGTGTAATTAATTAAATTAAAGTAATGTATTAAAATATCTGGCAACGTTCAACTTAAAATTAATTTCATTTCATAATAAATAAAAACATATATGTATGTACCTACTTATCATTAAGTATTATAAAAACGTGTGTGTACATTAGTTGGTTTATAACTCGAGAAGCATTGAACCAAATTACATACATGAGAATTACCATGTAATAGAATATAGGTGTGGATTTAGATTTTAAATCGTCACATGAATATCTTTGATTTACTTAGCTATAAGTTAAATAGGATTAACTGAATAAATAAATGATTCTCTGATATTTTAATATAGTCAGACCACAGATAATTTATAATAATAAATAATAATAATAATCCAGCATTAAAAAAATGTAATCTAAACTTTTATAAAATTATTTAAGTATTTTAGATTTTTTTATAAACTGCTTGTATTATAAATATTATATAAAATAAATATGTAGGTACGTATTAGCAATATCTAATATGTATATATGTATATCTGATATATGAACTTTGATAAAGTATAATGCGATTGTGAATGAAGATGCTTCAAGTGTGCCGGGGCCTCGCCGCTGAAACCCATTGGCACCTCCGCGATGACGTCACTCGTGCCCGCCGCCGTCCGCCTCGACCAAGGACAGTAAACATTACCAGGTCAATGCACGCTGCTGTCTCTAGTCAGTTTTTTTCTCTCCAATTTGGCCACGACTGCCCTACCGACACCCGTGAAACGTTCTTTCCGGAAATACCTTCTAATGATCGTTGATTATAATAGTATCGCTTTATACAAAACTTCATTCATTTTCAATGTCTATAAAATATTTCAAAAGTATCCTTGAAAATAATTTTGTGCTATTTAGTCCAAATTGAATAGAAGAATAATTTTTTTTTGGGAAAAAAAAACCATTTTAAAACAACTCACTACTAAAATCTTTTCTATTATCTTTCATTAACATTTAAAACATTAACATAAAACATTCAAAATGCTTTTTTTTGTTCACCGTGATTCCTGAAATAAACATAGAAATCAAAGTAGTCTATTGTCAAGAGTAGGTTGGAAAAACTGCATTAGTTAATTAGATTCAAAATCAAAAAATATTTATTCAATTTAGGCTCTAAGAAGGCGCTTATGAACGTTAAAACACTAACACCGGTTCGGAAAATAAACGTGATCTAAATACTCGTGAATCATTTGCAATGTGTTTTAGGTAAATTAAAACCTTTTTCATATTATGCGCTTAAAAAGCCATAATATACCATACAAAAATAATACAGCTATGCTAATTTTAAAAAAGAACACAGTTATAAGTGGAATGATTCATCAATTGGATGGTATGGATTTCGTGACTGGGTGGGTCCCATGGTGAAATACGTGCTGTAGAAACACGTAGATCCAGTAGTTAGGGGAAGTAGTAAAAGGCAATTAAGATTGGCTGGATCGCAACCACTGTCCTTGTACACCTGTGATAAACTCACCATAACGGCAGTTAGCCGAGAGTACTTGCGTGCCAGTGCCCACGCTCACGTAACTACAGTTCCTGGTGTGGAGAACGGGCTGCTAACTTATCTATCGTACACACTACGGGTACCTCACCGATGGTGTTCCAAGACGTGCTTCGATCCCCAACTGGGGAGGCTCTCGCGGCCACATATAATGCTTGCACTCTAGCGTTACACCCATCACACACTCCTGCACATCACACGCAGATACATATGCACTGTAAGAGAATATTTCTATTTTAGAAACTGTAAAATTTAGCTAGGGCAGATTTCCGTCAAGCCGAGGTTCGTACGACTTTGGTCCCTTGTGCTAGTTACCATTTTCGGTTGCACGCCCTAAACGGTTACCCCAAACTTCGGTGAAGCTGTCAAACTCTTTTCGGTCAACAGCGTTAGTCAGATAATAACATTGAGGGAAAAATAAACGTGGAGGTGTAAGGTGATAACGAATTCAAATCTTCTAAAGGTTTAGTTACTTAATAGAAATGATAGGTTATAGTACATTATTGCAAAGGCCGTGAAACGAGTATGAGTTTCAAGGCCGAGCCGTAGGCGAGGACTTCACCAATATGAGACAGGCAATTGTCATTTCCGCCGAGGAATATATAGTGTTTTATTCAAAAGAATGCAGGGAAATAAAACACGCTTTTCAGATTTAATTTAATTAATATTAAAAGTTACATTAGTCATATTAGGGCAATTACTAGAAGAAAATGTTATTGATTTCCCCAGTACGTTATGTTTGTCTGTTGAACTTCTAATGAGGTTTTTTATTTTTCTAACCTAGCTAACGCTGTTGACCGCAAGGGCCTTTACATCTCACCGTGACTTTGGGGGCGAGTGCTGAAGGCACTCAGCCGCAAAAAGGTAACTAACACAAGGGTTACCAAAATGGTACGAACCTCCTCTTGGCCGTTACCTGAGTGTACAAATTCTCTCGCGAATTGAATCCTATCTAAACCCTACATTTTTTATTTAGTATTAAATAAAAAAAAAATGTTCCTTACAGGGCCTATGTGCCTGTGTGTTGTGTGCAGGAGTGTGTATGCAGTGTGTTGTGCGTGTAATGCTCAATGCATGGGCAGTGTCATTGTATCGCGCAGGCGGCGACGTCAAGAGCCTCCCCAGTTGGGGAACGAGGCACGTCTTGGGTCGCCGCCTGAGGGGGACCCGGAGAGTGTGCGGAAGCGAAGTTAGCCGGCTGTCCCCGACGGCGGGAACGGCGGTAACGCGGCCTTGGGCGCTGTCATGCATACTGCATCGTTTGAAAGGGAAAGATCCTATTTTCGCGCGTGATATTGTCGTCGGAATCAGTAAGAACATTACGCGGTCTCCGAAACGGTTTCGGAACTTGCGGGTCGGAGCAGTACGCGACGGCTTTCGCTATGAGCGGATTCGGGTATGTCTCTACGCTGTCTAAAAAGGCGAAACACTGGGACTTGATAACGGAATGGCTGGATGGTAGGTTGAGGTCTCTGTCGTTGCCTCCTTCTGTGAGAATGTCATGATGCAGAAGGAGGCTGACGAGAGGGTCAGGGAGGATGACCCGGGGGCGCATCCTCGTCGAAGGAGGAGGCCGAGGGGGCGGTGGGCCCGTTATGTCAGGGGGTTCCTGCGTTTGTAGGGGCCCCTTGGCGGTTGGTGGACGTGTGTCCGTATTTGTGTGTTTGTTTGTTTGTTGTGTGTGTTAGTGTTGTCTTCTTCTTGTCTGTCCCTTTCTTCTTCTTCCTGGGCATTCCTCTCCTCTCTATGTCTTGTCGTATTTGGTATTTGAAGGATCGGAGTCCCCCAAATACAATAGATAAGGGGGCACGGAGTGACGAGTTCCGTGCCAGTGTGGGACTCACCCAGGCGAGAGTCGCCCGGAAATACCCACTAAAACCCCCCGGGGCTGTCCGCTGCATTTGGGATGGGGGCGACACGGGGTGGCTTACGCAAGCACCGCGTCGCCCCCTGCAGCGAACCCACCCGGCCCGTCAGTGCAATGGCCCGGTGGGGATGGAGGAGAAAAGTTCCCCTCCACCTCATAGCCCGCCTCAGGAGAGGCATGACCTATGGTCAGACAACCAGGGGGTGGAATAGTTTCCACCCCCCATAAAGAGAAAGGGGAAGAGTTGTAAAGAGCAGTGGCGGGCAAAGGGAACAGGCGGAAGAAACCCGCCACTGCTTTTAGGAGAAATAGGTCCCTCCCCTTCACTCGTCTTGTCTCAGTCGACAAGACGTAGGAAGGAGAGGGATACCTGAAGAGACCTGAAAAAAAAAGAAAAAAAAAAAAAAAAAAAAAAGTACCACCGGGCACCTACGGCTCTCCTGGTGAAAGGGTTCTGAACCACTTGGAAGGAGGCCAGATCTATGTAAGCGAAGGCAGGGGTGCAATAGGCGGGGAGTTTTAGTGATCGGGGGGTTTTAGTGGGTATCGGGGGGTTTTAGTGGGTATTTCCGGGCGACTCTCGCCCGGGTGAGTCCCACACTGGCACGGAACTCGTCACTCCGTGCCCCCTTATCTATTGTATTTGGGGGACTCCGATCCTTCAAATACCATAGATAAGGGTAGTGCGTAAATGCATTTCCCCTCGTCAAAAAAAAAAAAAAAGGGGTGCAATAGGTGAGAATAGGCCTAACTACCGTTTTATACAGAATAAGCTTATGGCGGAGGGCCATCTTACTCCGAGCGTTGTAGAGAGGGAAAAGACGTCCCATAACCATGTTGGCGCGGTTTCTGACTTTCAAAACTATCCATCTGACTATCCATCCTCATGTGGATATGTCATGTGGGCGTCTAGTGTGACACCAAGGTACTTGACCTCGTTTGCCCATGGGATCTCTACTCCTAGGTAACTAACTGGAAGAGGAGGGTCCAACTTTCTCTACGGAGAAAATGATCGCGGTGCTCTTTCCCGGGTTAATGCTATGCGCCACTTTTTATACCAAAGGCTTAAGATGTTAACAGCCTTTTGGACGCGGGATCTGAGAATGTCTCTACGTCTATACGAAAAATAAAGGACCATGTCATCGGCATAGAGACCTAAATGAACCATACTAGCCGCCACTCCTTCGAGCGGGTTGTCTTTCGGGTTCGGATTTAGGTCTGGTAAGTCCGGTATATAAAGGTTGAAGAGGACAGGCGCTAGAATGGAGCCATGGGGGACTCCTGCGTGGATTGGACGGGCTGAAGAGAGACCAAACTCTATTTTAAAGTGGAAACTACGATTCGAAATGTAATCGCGTATGATGCAAACAAATACAGGGCCGGCATGCCAGACCTTGTCGAATGCCTTAGTGACGTCGAAAAATACAGCGAGCGTACGCCAGGGTGAGTCAGGACTGCGATGAAAATGTGACAAGATGTGCTCCGTGAGGCGTTGCACTTGATGCGCGCAAGAGTGTCTGGCTCTGAAACCAAACTATTCGGAGAACAAAAGATTTTTGTCCTCTACCACTACTAAGAGTCGGTTCAGAAGGATCCGCTCGTAGAGTTTACCTATAGAGCTTAACAAGCTGATTGGACGGTAACTATCGGGTGACTTGGCGTCTTTGCCAGGCTTGTGTATGCCTATCATTATCGCTTTTTTCCAGGCGGCTGGACAGTGCTGGTTTTTGATGGCCGCATTGAAGATGCAGACCAGTAACGCGATGAGACGGGGGGGAAGAAGCTTGAGCACTTCGTTCCTGATCCCGTCCGGACCGGGAGATTTTTTGGGCCCTTAATGATTGTAATGACCTCATCACAGGTGATAGGTGTGAGTTGAATAACCGGGGAAAGAGCGTCTAAGTCCTGTACCGTTCCGTACCTGTCCCGTCATCGTCTAATGCGGGTGGAAGACCCTGAGTGCTTCTGTCCAGGGGAGGCATACTAACGACGGAGTGGTTCATCTTCATCGATCGTGCAAACTTCCAGTACGCGAGGTGGGAAGGTACCAACTCCTCGAGGAGACGTGCACGATTTTCCTCTGTCGGCTACGCGTCGTGGGCACGGGTGGCGGCGTTCTTCTGCGTGAGCAGGGCTCTCACGTCATAAGGGAGCATAAAGCGGCAATCGTTCGCCGCTTGTACCTCTTTCGAGGTCTCCCTGATTCCGGTGTTGAGATGCTCGACCAGAGAAGCGATCGCAAGATCCGTGTCCGCTGGCGTATCCAGTACGCCGTGGATCATGTCGAGTGGGAGGAGGACTGATGGTCCTTGAGATAACGGCCGAGCTTATAATAGTCCGTGACCTTTACAGCTGGCAGGCTAGAGTCATCCGAGTGACCTAACTGGAGAACTACTGGGCGGTGGTCGGAGTCGAGTTCGTGTACGACTTATATGAGACGCACAGGAAGCCGGACTCCTTTCAAAATAGCTACGTTTAGCTTTGTCGGGCGGCAGTGCGGCGTGAAGTGGGTAATCTCTAAAGGAGCGATGACCTCAAAGTCGAGCCTATCCATCAGCGCAATAAGAGCGATCCCATTACTGGTATCACTCGAACTATTCCAAAGGGTATGCCCGTAGTTGAGATCTCCTGCGATAATGGCGAAGTCTCCGAGAGCAAAAAGCTTCCCTAGGTCGGATAATAAAATGCGCTTATTGGGCAAGAGATATACAGACACCAGATCGAGCGACTGATGGCCGGTCATACTGATTCTGCATACAGAAACTTCTAGGTTTTCTAGTTCAAGAGGATCTAGCGGCGTGCAATACAGAGACCACTTGTAATAGATTAAGGTATCACCGCCCCTGGTTGGGGGTAATCTATCATTCCGAATGATATTATAATTCGCAATCCTGGGATCGCGATCTTTAGGTTTCAGGAGGGTTTCCTGGACAAGAAACACATCTATTTTACGGTCGCGGAAGAAGTTCGCGACGAGTTCACGCTGCGGAGCTAGTTTCCGCGCGTTGAAGAACGAAAGGGACAATCCGCGTGGCTTTATCTTAGCCATTTATTACGTGTTATGAAGGGTCATGGCAATGGCAGGGAAATGAGCGATGGCGTCCAGCTCGGCGTTTCCGGAGCCGCTATTCAACAACGCGTTGAATGCGACTACGTCGTGGACGCACAGGAGAAAGAGAACCCGGTCTAATCCGGTGGGGTTGACCTGAGGGACCTCAGGGGAGAAAGCCTTAAGTGACATTTCTGGCACTTGAGGCTGGGTGAGAAGAGGAGCAGGGTTCCTCAGCGGAGCCTGCCTACCGCCATTTTTAGGGTGGTTCCTCTTGATCCTGGGTGCACACGGGCACCCACGGTAGTAAGCCGGATAACCCTCTTGCCGGCATAAGGCACAGCTGGGAGGGTCAGAGGAGTCTTTGGGGCGCGGACAGTCCGGGTTGAGGTGCTTACCCAGGCACTTTACGCACCTCGGAGACATAAAACAGATCCGAGAGCTATGCCCGTATCCTTGGCAGCGGTGACACTGCGTCAGATAGGTCTTTTTTTTGCGCGGGGGCTCTACCGAGATCCCTGAGAGACCGCAGAGGGTTTTCATTCCGAAGACTTTCTTTCCCTCATCGGTAACTGGAAGCGCGACCAGAACCATATTAAATAGCTTCCGGTCGCTTTGGGAGTGCACCCTGTACTTCTAATGAGGTTTGCAGGTGGGCATTGGATGAAGTGGTAGATGGCTGAATATGCTGTTTTGAGGTGGATGGATGTGGTCTTAAATGTCGGTTGACCAGCTGGTGAAATTCTGTTTTTCAAGCTATTGTTGTTTTTAACATGAACTGTGGATTTCAGCATGAAATAAATTGCCCATAATGTACATGGTTTTTTAGTTTTAGCAATGTTATTAATATACACCAAAACACTTTTTCACTTGTTTCTCGTTGTTTTTTTTTTTTTCCATCTCATAAAATTTTCATATACTTTAATGTATTTTCCTTTTGACTTTGCTGGAAGCCAGATTTCCATTGTAAATTTGCATTTCACTCTCTGAACTGTTAGAACTCATATTAATTATTACATTTATATTTATTAAATGTGTAAATAACAAATTAAGACGAATTTTCAGCTTTGCCGCCAAATTTATATTTATCACCTGTGCCGAAAGCCAAGCGCATTTATGGCCACGTGAAAGCAATTTGTACTAACCCCTACTTTGGTATGCCAAGAATAATAAAAGAGATCCAATCAAAGAGTATTTAATAACCCCAGCACGCCATTTCACACAACATTGCTGGAGCTTTGTAATGTTTGTTCAAATTCAAAAAACGCTCCTGTAATGGGTTTTATTTTCTTTGTCTATAAATTCGATACTTCGCGTGTTTTTTTTTTCGAAAATAATGACAATATTTCCATGCATGTTTGAGATTTTTTTTTTTAACATTTATCATATCAGGGAACTGCATTTACTGATTAGGGGCAATTATTAGTATTACGTAAGCGTAAGTTGGGAGGGGGCTTATGTTTTGCTTATATTTGTTCACACGGGGAGATTAGTCTAAATGATAATACGTAGTAATATGTAATAATTAATTTTGATTCTTTTTGCAAAATTATAGCAATACTTATGTAACCATGGGAGGGGGGGGGGATGAGTAAGAGAATTGCTTACTATTGCTGATAAGGATAGTGTCAAAAATGTCCAAAATTTAATTACGAGGAACTACAATAATTATTTGTATAAATAAAAGTAGCCTAAGTGAGTAAATTCAGCTATTTCACAATAAAGCCCCGTCAAAATAGTTTTTTAGCCGTTTCAGAGATTACCCGGAACAAAGAGACACAAAGTTTTTAAAAAATTGTATTTTTGGTATAGGTATCGTATATACATTCATATTGTATTTAGTAAGAAATTGTTATTTTGACATTGCAAATGGACACTTCAATTTTATTTATTAGTTTACATTTATCCGGACCTATTTGTCTTTTGTATAGGAGTAACATATCAAGATTGTTTTTAATAATTTTGTGGTCATAACCTTTAATACAATCGTTCAATTTCGACCATAAACATAAAAATAACTTAGTCACTTAACTAACTATAGGTAGGTAGGTATACATATATCGCAATTTAATATTAATTTACAAATAAGTGCTCACTGTGTATGACGTGACGTTTCTTAATTAACACAATGAACTATTCCAGTTTAGTTGTTAAATAAATTAATCTTTTGGTATGTTATGCTTTGTGTGATGTAATTAATAACTATGGGGGAATTTAATTTACCCTTGAAAATTGAAGCCATAAATGTATACCAAACAAAAACTATATGAATTTTCATAACATTTCAATAACACGGCTTGTCTAATTAACAAATTAAAATATCACTTGAAGAAGAAGATTTTTTGTTATAGTTTTATCACGTAATGTTATTTGTTTTATTTTATGAAGGGTTGTTTATTTATCTGAATTAAAAAAAGAAATGGAATTTATAAACCAGTCAGGCTGTAACTGTGTAGCTGTGTTCTTTTCTGATCAATGCTTATGTAAGTTGTGAGTACAGTGGTGTTTATTTTCGGCATAGGTAAGTATGGAAATTCTTTAGCTACTTATTACTTTTAGTGGAGAGCCGGCGCGGCGGTTCGACCGACGAACGGTGCCGGTTGCATTCCATTTTGCCGCGTTCCATTACGCAGTGTCGTAATTCCAAGAAGGAGTGATGTCCTGCTCACACTTACCACTCTACGTTATTACTGTGTTTTGGAATTCTGTTCATTGTTTGCGTTCAAGCTTATTTCAATACAAGCAAGGAAATGCTCAGCACGTATCCGGTCAAAGGTCTTAACGACTAATGTTCATATTTACACCATTGCGGAATTTTAAAGTTAAAAATAAACAAAGTGTACCTTAAATATTATAAATAGCAATTTAGCTTAAAGATTTATTATGTCCAAATGCAACAAGCAACGCTTTAGTTACTCGAGTGCTTTTCTAACGTGTATTATATAATTACATTATAGTAGACTATGTGGTTAGTTGTGTAGGTATTTGTCCAGAAGTACGAACTAAAGAGTTTTTAATGCGCTTTTTATAGTAGCCTGTGCTGAATGATTGAAGTATTAATGCTAACATCAATTCCTTTTCAATATTTTGAAAATTAGTTAAATCGGAGAAAGCTTGGGAGTAGTACGAATGAAAGAGTATTTTTTTTATTTTTAATAACCTACCTAATGCTGTTGACCGCTTCACTGAACTTTGGGGGCGAGTGCTGAAGGCACTCAGCCGCAAAAGGTGACTAGCACAAGGGTTACCGAAATGGTACGAACCTCGGCTTGGCCGTCACCTGAGTATGCAAACTCTCTCGCGGGTTGTATCCTAGCTATCCTAACTAGTGACTGAGTTTTTTTTAACCTAGCTAATACTATTGACCGGAAGGGCCTTAACAGCTTCACCGAACTTTGAATGAAAGAGTAGTTTAAACGTCAGCTACTCATAAAAATTAACCACGTTAATCACGTAACTAGAACAGATTTAAGCATGAAAGTGAAAGATATAAAGGTAAAAGAGGACTGAAGAAGGTATGGGTGGATTGTATAAAGAACAATATGTATTTATTTAAAGTTTCAGTGAAGAGATCACGACTGAAAGAAAAATTGGAAGACAAAAGCATATTGCGGCATACCATACTAAGTAAGATGACGATTTCAAATTATTTAATAAGGTAATCTAAAAACAAAGTTTCTGTAAACTACATGCACAACAGCTTATGATTGTTTGAAAATTATCAAACTATTTTAAGTTATCAATAGAACAATCCCAATAAATGTAAAGTAATCTCACGCGTTCGTGTAAGTCTTCGCCGATTAACTTTCCGAAAGCCGCAGAATGCGCACAATTAGGAACAAAAACTAAACGCATGAGAACAATAAAAGTGTCGTTCTCAGTGTTGCCGTTTTAGTGACTTTGTCACGAGAAATGACAACTTTTGTTTCTGTTTTAGCGACAAAAAATAGATTTAAAAATGAGTTAGAGACTTATCTGACGAATTTTAGCGGAAAGATCAAAACAGTTTTAGAGCCAGTAATAAATACATGTTTTATTAACTCGACAAAGAATTATATAGAGGCAAGAGATATATTATATGACAACCCAAAAGTGCTTGCGATATTTGTGTCATATTTAAGGTACAGAAACAGAATACACCTCCCTCCCAACCGCAATTTTCTAGCGACTTTTTATATTGAGTCTAGTGACGTAAGTTTTAAAAGGTGGCAACACTGGTCGTTCTTATTATTTGCAAATCACGCGGTGTACAAACAGTGAAAAAAGCCGGATGATCGTTGTTCAATGACACAGGCTTATAGCGTACTTCCTGTGAGTTAAGTTCAGAAATCAAATGCAAAACTTAGATTTGAATTAGTGAAAACAGAACTACAAAGTTGATCGACCAGTGCCACTTTTATCATTTGAAGTCAGAACCCAAGCTCTTTCATATAGCTGTTAATATTTATGACGTTTATTAACGAAATACCAATAGATGTTTTATGGTACCCATACAATACGTATATGTAAATGCGTCATTAATTGGTATGGGATACCACTGACAAATGAATACTTCTACATCATAAACGAAATGTTAAAGTCTACTCGCTCTATCACAAATTTTCTACAGCGATGTGACATGTTATCTATACTAATAAATAAAATTCAAGTTTATGTTCGTAATATAAAAATAACAACTTTTTACTGAATACATATGAATGTATTAGGCCGGGAAAAAAGTTTTTTCACGTTTTATATGAAAACTCAAAACATTTTTTCCAAAAAAGTTAGTTTACATTTCATTATATATATGTGCCATTTTGTTCCATGACTTTCTGCAATATTGTAGGTAGTGCCATGATCCCGTTGCTGTAGAAATTTTGAGGCTTTTGATTAAAAAAAAGCGACAAATAGTTTTGGCAGTCCTTTCTTGATGTTGACATGACACTGATTAAAGAATTTTGAAGAGACCGAAACAGCTAGAAATCTGAAGGTAGAAGGTCAGGGCTATATGGTGGATGCATTAACACCTCCCAGCCAAACTCTTAATTTTTGCTGAGTGTGCTCTAGCGTTATTGTGATGAAAGACTATATACCCTTTCTGAGTCTCTATTCCGTGCGCTTCCTCTTAACTTCTTGCTTTAATCTCATTAATTGTTGACAGTAGAGATCAGAATCAATGGTTCTCCTCGGCGGTAAAAGCTCATAATGAACTATAATGCCCTTCTAATCTAATCCTACCATACACACAGCCTCACCTTATTACGATCTAACCCAGGTTTTGCCTCAGTCTGCGACCTTTGACCACGACCTTTTTCATACGTTCTTGCGTTACGTATCAATTTCATTACATTTTTTATGAGATTTTTTTTACGTGGATCCCTATTTATTTTCATATGAAATGAAAGTATCATAAGTTACGCGGAGTTATTTCAGATATCTACCAAAAAAGTTTTATCAAAATCGGTAAATCCGTTCCAAAGATTACCCGGAACAAACGTACAGACAGGTAAAAATTTTAAACATTGTATTTTTGGTATAGGTATCGTGTAGACATTCATATCTATTTAGTAAAACAAATATATTTTGATGAGTGATTCAAATTAAATATAAGCCTACCTATATATAATAACGTAAGAATCTTAACAATAAACAAAAAGCTTGGCATAGGATTGGACTGTGAAATTCCTTATACATACACTTGCAACGCTTATACGTGTCACCATACTTGGAGCTACTTTGCTTCCTGGGGATAAGCAACTTATCTCAGATGAATCATTACGAAAGCTTGCAAACATATCTACAACTTATCTAAGGCATATGCAAGAAACATTTTGACTACAACTTTTTTGGCCGCGGGAGGTAAACAAAGTGTTAACTGCACTACCTACATCTGCAGTCACTTCTTCTACAAGTACGTACAATAACGTGTCCGTATCTCCATTCCATGGACTCGAGTAAAAGGTATGTACCAATTTTCATAACGGGTGCTTCACAGAATTCTTTGTGTAATCAAAGTATTAGGACCGTGATGCTATTTCCCGGCACATGCGACACAAGTCCTGAAGCATCTATGTATTGAGAGAACGTATCTCAGATTAGTATGTGCTGCTTACATAAAACTAATAACTGCTCTTAAGGCATAAATATTTGCTATAGATAGAATTTAGCACTACGTAAAATCCTACGCTTCCGCCGCTAGAGTCCAGCGAAGTTTATAATATGATTGATAACCTTAACAGTACAATACTAATAACTGCAAATTTTACAAAAGAAATTATTTGACATTAAAAATTAATGTAACAAATATAAATTAAAAACATAATTCGAAGTTTTTAAACACTTAATGGTTTTTTTAAATTTATCAGTATAGCACTATATCAGTAATTATGTATACTAATAAATAAAATTGAAGTGTCTGTTTACGTCAAATTTTTTTTTACTAAATATAAAATGTATACACGACACCTATACCAAAATCACAATTTGTAGAATTTTGTCTGTCTGTTTGTTCCGGGTAATCTCCGGAACGGCTGGCCTGACTTTGACGGGACATGTTTTGGTAGATAGCTTAAGTTACTCCGGGTAACATAGTGTACCTTTTAGTTTTGAAAAATAATTAGGGTTCCGCGTAAAAAAATACAAAACCCATACAAAATTGAATAAAATCCGATTCAATACATAGTTTTACGGGTAAGTACTTGAATTTGTTAGAAATATTTTTACTTTATCCTATTACAAATAAAATATTCGGGTTACGTATAAACAAATTAAAACACAGTGAAGAACACATGAAACGCGGGCGCAGCCGCGGGCACTGTTAGTATATTATAAATTTCTATGTTAAGAATTTGCACAACATACAATAATAGAGTAGCTAGGCTACATTGTAATTTATATCATTTCATTACGTATGCAAGTTATACTTTTAATTCTCGGAATAATTGTAACAGTGTTTCAATAATACTAATAAATAAATAGCCTATAAATTATCTTCTTGCTGGGCCAATCACTTCATATGTCTTTCATTCTAAAAAAAGAATAACAATAAACTAAGAAACAGCCAGCAACATGGACACAATAGTATTATAATACTAAGAATTTGTATATTGAAATTTTATTAAAACGAGCCAATCATGAAAAACTATCAATGACAGTGAATTCAAGCGAATATTTTCCTTCAATTTTTTCGTGTTCACAAATAGTTACGATCTATGAATACCAGACGTGTAAAAAGCGATTACATTTTTTGTAGCCGATTCTAGCAGTGCGATAACTGATTTTTCGGGTCGAAAACCTGGATACATTTTAAAGAATCACGAAAGCTAACATTAGTGTCGTCATCTTTAAACTATTTCATTTATACGAGAGATCTATATGAATCAACATAAAATGCAATAGTAATAACCTTCTGTTTTGTGTTTTTTGCTTCCATTGTTAATTACAGAAATAGATAGTTTTATATTTTGTTGAATCCCTGTGTGTCATTGCAATATTCTATCGACTATCAAAGACCTCATACCAGAATGAAATATTTTATTTTAAGATTTTTTTATTCAATTATTGTCTTCTACTTTAAAAGTACCACTTAATAGTATCTCTGAAAACTATGCGTAAAATGTTGCGAAATAATTATTAGAGATCACAGAAAACTAACGGAATTCTAATAGCATTCCTTGCTAACAATGTAAGCACAAGTCAGGTAAAATAATAAAACGGAATAGCATTAATCTGTACCACAGTTTTGTTGTCTGTTATGTTCTTTCGTTAAACTTTGAAGACTGAAACATGTTTTGGTTCAGTTGCCATTAATTCCCTTCCCTATCTATAGGGAATAATAATCTATTATTATCGACATTTAAAGAATTCCTCTTGTTTAATAAATAATAGAATAGTGAGAAAGTCTTGCTTGAGCGGTTATTACAGCTATTAGAGCGTATTAGTTATTTACTTCATGTGAAACCTATTAAAGATAACTAAGTAAAAAGAAGTAAATACTAGTTGTAAAACTTTCAAGTACAGTCATGATTGTCACAGGTAAAAATTTACAAAATAAATAGTGCTCTATAATATACAAAGCATAATATCCTGGTTTAATATTGACCTTCGATGAGACTGACGACACCGATTACTTGATTTAAGATATTTATTTATTTATTTATAGAAAAAGAGATACGAACGTAATTGATTATTAAACATACAATTAAATATAAAGTGACAATGAAATCCAGTAACAAATTTAATAAAAGAACAAAATTTGAAAAAGGCCACATTATTATATCAGTTTTTTTCCATGTACCACAGATTTTTTTAACCTTTATGTATACTATATGGTATTGTTATTCAATTACGTGGACTATAACGCTAATGATACATATTTAACAAATGATATGTAACGTCAAATGATAACGTAATGAACAAAGATATCATGCAAAAACTCGCAAATTGGAACAAACAAGGTCCTTAGTGTAGAGAGAATAAACAATCTCAAGTCATAGTTGCTATTATGGGGCATTTACCGTTCAAAGTACTAAATAATGATAATATATTGCCGATTATTTCTTACATTTTTAACATCATTATTTGAAAGTTTAGTAATTTTTCGATGTTATATGGAATGTTGTTAGGTGTATTCTGCAGTTACCGGGCCATTGCACGGACGAGGCCTGGTGGGTTCGCTGCAGGGGGCGACGCGGTGCTTGCGAAAGCCACCCCGTGTCGCCCCCATCCCAAATGCAGTGGACGGCCCCGGGGGATTTTTAGTGGGTATTTCCGGGCGCTTCACGCCCGGGCGAGTCCCACACTGGCACGGAGTTCGTCCCTCCGTGCCCCCTTACCTATTGTATTGGGGGACTTCGGTCTCACTAATACAATAGATAAGGGTAGTGCGTAAATGCATTTCCCCCCGTCAAAAAAAAAGGTGTATTGCAGTACAAATTTGTTGCTGTTTTATTGAAAATGGATATATATATTATCATATGTTATCAAGTTTTAAGCTAACGTATTCTTAACATAAAGTGAAGATGATGGGATCGTGACAAGTTTCATCTAGAAAGTGATGAGACTTAGAAGACCAGCTGCCGAAAAATCCAATTGGTTGATGCCAGATTAATGGCTTCGCCACACAGCGAGCGGGACTTTGCCAGCACGATGTTCCTATAGAAGATGTCGCGTCGATGCAAGGCGAGCTGGACCGTGCGCAAACTCTTATACAGAAAAAGCGCGTTGGTCCCTACCCGCTCGCTGTCTGGCGAAACCATTACATGCTGATAATTGTAGATATTTTATATAGGCTATGCACTTGCTACCGGTAGAAATACCATATAGTAACCAAACCAAAAAAACACTGCATTCTTTAAAAACAACATTGTGAAACTCAATTTTACCACTCATTTTCAACATGGCGTCAAGATATTCTATAGTTAAACCATCACTGAGAGTGCAAAAGACGCATTATTACAGTTTTTACATACATTAGAATATTTATTTTAGTAAATCACTTTTTTTCATGATTTATTTTTTCGAAAATTTTTAATTGTGTAGTAATTAATGCAAGGATCGCGATGGTTGTCATTTTTGTGCCAATTTTATGTAATATATCTATGTATATTATTATACTTATAAAGTCCCTTGAAGCGTTTGTTTGAAGGCGATAAATTCAAAAACTCCTGAACAGATTTTCGTACGGTTTTCACCAAAAGATAGACCTATTCGCGAGAAAGATAGAGGTGTATTATTTAGTAAGATTTTTTGTTGTTAATTTAGCGTATATTCTGCTCTACGTACGAAGTCGAGACAGGTCGCTAGTATAAGTATGAATAGCAAAAGAAAAAACAGTTTTTGCTCCTCTGTTTGTATACCGATTTTCTTTTTTGCTTCGTAGTTCAGTAAGTAGGTAGGTACCCTATAAGCTAACTAACAGTCAGACAAAAAGTACCTTACCTTACCTTATAAAATATGCAAGAGATGATTTTAATTAGGTTTCTATAATAGTCGTTATATGGATAGGACGTGGTTTAGTTGAAAATATTACCTATATACTTTTTTAAATTGTAAATAAATACATATAGATACTTCTACAACTTAATTTAAAATTTAAGTTTCTTAAATTAATAATATAAACAATAAAGATGACTAATTTTGATATGCCGTTTGACTTTTTTCATTAGGTACTCTTAATTTAAACAAGCTCCAGCTAGCTATACACGTACGATACATTGAATTGATAAACAAGATATGATAAATATTGATACCTACGTGATCTGATACTATCAAATGAACTCTTTTTAACTCTACAGGTACATAAAGTATTAAATGGTGTTTTACATGTTATTTTCAACTGGTATGTGTAGAATAATTTATAAAGTTTATTCGAAAGGGGTAATAAAAGAGAAAAACCTGTAAATGACATCCGTTCCCAAGTAAGGATACGAGATTCTTTAATACATAGAATTCGACTTGCAAATACATAATAATATTATGTACAATATACAGAATGAGAAGCAATAGACTTGGAAGGACAAGTGAGAAGTCACAGTAATCAGTATAGCGTGAGCGAGCAAGAGAATATGTTATGTATTATTTTTTGAACGTCGTCGAATGGGAGAAACCTGCGTGCGGGCCTCACGGGTACCGCCCGGCCCCCGCGTCCCTCCGATCATATGTTCGTCGAGCAAGGCGCACACCGGCCGCTCACTGCGACTCGCGCACTCGTCGTTGTCGCAACGCTACGTGCATACATAGTGACACTCGCTCCCGTGTGATCAGCTGTTTAGCAGTCCGCGCTTCAAGTCGCCCACACTGTGACCCGATACTCTAATAAACCGCTGTGCGGTGTAACATGGAGCTGCTGTGCGCAGAGCGCGTCAGCCCTAGCAGTGGCGAGGGTGGAACGCGATCGGTGGCTACCCCACGAGCTGCCGCCCCCGACCCAGTGCTGATGCGCCGCCGCGTGCTCGACAACTTGCTGCGAACTGAAGAGCGGTATGCTGTCACCAGCAACTACTTCGGCACCGTGCAGACCGAGGTCACTCCTCACATGCGCCGAGTCGTCGCCGAGTGGATGCTAGAGGTGAGCGCACCCGCGCCGAATGCCGCACACCCACACCGCCCGCCGCCGTACCACCCGCGCGATCCGAACGTTCGCCATTTTGTCTCGTTTTCCGGCCACGTGTGGCCCAAGTCCTGTTCAGGTCGATGGCAACAGTGCTCACGTATGCTCTAGTCACTGGGTGCCTGAAACCACCCACCGCGACAGCCGTTACTTTACTCCCTTCTGCAGTGCTCTTACCTCGTCCGTGACGGCAATAAATTACAAAACAGTGCTCCGATATACCCACTGCAGCCACCGATGTAGGTACTTTTATTTATACGATTATGAAACGAGTTCAACTCTATATGAATTTACATCGGTACACTACGATATTGTTTATATGATCAGCTGACTACAGTCTCATTTAACTTTTTAGATTCTTAAAAGAAAGTAAACTGTACTCGTGATAATAAAAATTAAAGCTAGCTTCTTTCACCGTAAGGAATTACTCATTGCGAAATAATATGCGTGAACCATTAGATAACTTAATAAGTAGTAACGTACATAAGTACATACTGAACGTACAGTCGGTCGGTTAGAGAGCGAGGGGCCCGGACGAGCCGAGAGCCGCGCCGACCGGCCGGGCGCGGCGCAGCGCGGTCGCCGACCGATGCGGCTCCGCTCGTTCTATTTGAATAATCAGCTGATTTTGACACACACATACAGCTGACACTCTGTTGCGCACTTATCTTTACTTTGTACCTATATATATATATAAATAATTGCTAGTGCGCACACAAACGTCATTGTTCAAGCTCGGTGGCCTAAATGACGTGTAATTTATGGATTTTAGTCAAACGGATACATTTTCAATATTATACCGATTGAATGATAATAAGCGTATAATCATATTATATTGTATTACTCATTATTTATGAGTTATATTTGCAGTTTTGAAATTAGAAAAAAAATTGTTAAACATCATCGCAGTGATTAGATGCGATTAGACAGACAACTGTGAAATGTAGGGGCCACGTGGAGCCAACCGGCACAAAATGCACCGGGCGCGACGCGGCGCTCTCTGTACGCACTGACGTCATGCTTAGTGCTGCTATGGTATTCCATACACTTCGAACCAAGTTTGCTAACCGCTTACCTCGTGGCTACAACTAAACCAGTCGCATATCAACATTTCAGCAAAAGCGGACCGAAACGGTCCTAAGTGGATGTAAGGTCATTGACATCTTTAATTTTTAATTGTCAAATGCACTTGACTCGTATATCGTGACCTCCCATTATCCCATAAATATTAGTAGGTATTGTAGAAATGTTTAGATAAGGGTAGTGCGTAAATGCATTTCCCCTCGTCAAAAAAAAAAAAAAAAAAAAAAAGGTATTGTAGAAATCTTATTAGAATATTCGTTTAAAAGTATACATGAGAATGAATATGTTTCTAATTAGTCTTTTTAATTTATTAATGTTATAAGTTTCAAACGACATTATCGTTTACTAAGTGCTTAAAGCCGGATGAATATTTTCACATTTATTATTCATTTGTATACGTGTATCTAGGTAGGTAGGTATGTACTTATGTATCATTTTGCGGGTCTAGTTACACCGTGCGAAACGGCCACAATCCAAGTCTCTCACTGCACTACCTAGTTTTAAAACTAGTTTAGAAACATCTGCTTTCGCTTTTCCCGGGCTTTCTTACTCACTGGTAATCAGGTAATAAAATAATTTTTCCGTATCATCTTATATACCTATAATGAGAACAATGTTTAATAGAAACAAAACGGATATTGAACTGAAACGAACTGCATTTAAAAACGTACATATATTCTGATAAGAGTTGTTATAACTGCAGAGGTAAAAGCAAAATGCTTTCGCTGTATTTATCGCAATATGTGTGTTTCCAATTTTCTTTATATATATATATAGGTTATCAAGAATCTCGGATGATAAACTAAACTCGGCCTGGTTGTGTTCTTAGAAATATTAATGATTACGTTTCAAATTTATAACGGCCGGTTTATTTTCAGGTATGTGAAGATCAGGGATGCCAGGAAGAGGTGTTTTCCGTTGGCGATATCTTATTTGGACCGGTTCTTGAGCACATGTATGGTGGGAAAGAGTCAAGTACAGCTGCTGGGAACCGCTTGCCTGTTACTAGCTTCCAAGCTTCGAGAACCTGGCTCCCGGGCGCTACCCGCTGACCTTCTCGTCTTTTACACTGCAAACAGCATCACTCTAACGGATCTCTGTGTGAGTATCTGATATGTACTTAGCATACTCATTATGTTATGTTGGGTGATCATGTTCTATTATCAATGTCACATTAAAGTCAAGCCGCTAGCAAAGTTCTCTCTTCAGATATATAAGGAAGATAATCTATTCAGCAGTGTGAAAACTGCCACAACAGGGGTATTAATTCTCTCTTCATGTTAGGAACAGCTGATCTCATTAAGTATTACGGATTTTTTTTCTATAATATATTCGCATGCATCGGTTATGCAGCGAGCTCTAGGCGTTCTCGTGTCGTTCACTCCGCTGATTTCTAAATCATTCGCAGTCTGAACATCCGTGAGAGATTGGAATTCCACATTTACGACGGTACATTAATTATTCCGATGGAAAGATGGTTTCCGTATGGTAAAATCAATAAGTTCGCCGCTTGCTCTCCAATATTATTGTAAAAAACTTTATTATTGTATTCTCTTCACTTAGCATATGCTAGAGAATGTGTGTGATAACACGAACTACTAAATAAAATATGGAGTCATTTAACCTAATCTATATTTAATAAAACAGGTACTATTTTAATGTTATAACATATCTTAAACGCAATATAAAGTTAAATAATTAATTCCTTTAAAACGATGTAAAATTTCCTGTTTTTAAATGTATTATATACATAGGTACCTACACTAAGTAATATAATAACATTGTAATATTTATACATAAGTTAAAGAATAATAATAATTCGGATCCGTGACCTGTGACTGGTTGCATTTAATAGGTACGTATTCTGTTCATTTATGTTGCATTGCGGACGCGATGCGGCCTGTGCGGCCACCCGGCCTGGGCCTCGTCGCCGTTTTTCTCCCGTAGATAATTTTAAGTGCACGGCACATTTTCGCGCGTCAAAACATAACCAACTTGTTATTTTTTTTCGCTCGTAAGTGCATTCCACGGTATGCACTTGTGCGCAGCAGCTCATTAGTAATGATTTCGAAACTTTAATAAATGAGCACCTTCGAACATACACGACGACGTGGTTTCTTTATACCTAACGAAAACGTCTGCTTGTAACAAATCTGAGTCTTAATTAATTTCACGATACGCAGTTATACTTGCATAATTATATTGAGACTGTTTTGGCAATCGGCAATCGTTGATCGTGGAATTCGACTGAACGCGGTCTGGTAAAGAGAGGGCTGCCCTGCGGACAGTGTCCCCTAACGAGCCGACGGGTTTCTTGGAACGACCGCCGAACGAGGCTCGCGTTTCAATCAGACCAATTACAGTAGAAGCACACCGCTTATTTTTTTCTCACGCTACAAACCGCGCGACGAGCTCCGAACCGAGTCCGTAACCGGCCCGAAGCAACTCACCTCTCATCCCACAGCACGATGCGCGAACTCTTTAATTCACCGAGCGTTAACAAATTAACTTTTTCATAATCGACTTTCTTCTATGAGATCACGACTTAACGAACGTCGATATATTTTCTTTCAAATTCGACATGTCTTAAGTTTATTTAATTATTACTAATATTTATTTGTTTATTATTTTGTATAACCACAATTGTTTGAAAAATATCTAACTTAAAACGATTTTTTTTTATTAAAATGAAACCCTTCTAACAGTAAAGAAATTGTTTTATGACTCTATAAAAAATTTGATAAATTATGTTGTTATATGTTATTTATAGAAATATTATTTGGCAAAGCCTTTTTTCTTTATTTTACATAATAATTAATTACAAAATTATTAAATCGTCGTTAAATAAATTAATTATCAATAAATTACTTAATATTACATATAAATAAAGTTCTGAGAGCATACGTAGCACATTCGTAGCACGCCTACGAGAATCCGTAGATATTGTTATATACATCGAACCATCATTTAAGAAACTGTATGAAAAGGTTTCTACATTTAAGAATCATTATTAATTATTTTCTATATAAACCACAGTAAAATATACATAACAGTAAATATCGACTCATAATAATTACATTCGATGCTAAAATTATACCCATCCCATTATAACAACCAATTCAAGTGTAACGAATAGAAAAAGTATAGGCCACAATATGTATCGACTGAAATAAAACTTCATATAAACATCGTCTAGCCCGAAGCAGGATTATATTACAAAAAAAAAATCAAAGACGTAATCATACATGGAATCTTAATAGATAAATTGGGGAATGTGTGCGCGTGGGCGTGGAGGGAAGAGATCAGGTTGATTGGTGAGTCGCCTCGGCCGTACCGAATGCTGGGCAAAAAGAGCAAGCTTAAGCATCCGAAGTGGGTTTAATGCGGTGCAGTCGCGTTAACCTTACCCGACCGACTATAAAACCTCCCGCCGACTCTCGCGTTCTCACATCCATACCACACCACCGTAAACGTTTATTATAATTGAAGTACATAAGTTTATTACGGCTGCGGTGCCAATTTGTTCAAACGGAAATTACAATATTGCATCTAAGTTTACATTTATATTGATAACGTTATTATTATTTACTAGCGTGTGCCCGCGGCCGCGCCGGGCTTCATACATTCTCCACTGCGTTTTAATTTTTATACGGAACCCTAATTATTTTTACTCAATTTTTGAAGTTGATATTTTATTTGGCGCGTTTGGGTAAAATGATGACAGTAAATTTTTACGATGCGCGCGCAACCTTTACGAAAAATCAACACCCTGAAGTTAGCTTTCAACATTTTAGTTTTTTTTTCTGTTATTACGTCAAAGAAATGTAACTTTTTAGTACTAATTTAAAGTAAAATGTTTCTCCTAAATTCAAACACTTGGCCATAAAACTGTGAATTGAATCGGATTTTATGAAATTTTTTTATGAGTTCCACGGCCAAGTGGTTCAATTTATGAGAAATATGTTTACTTTATCTTAGTACTAAATTTGTTTTAGGAAATTAATTAGGGTTCCGTTTACAAATAAATAAAACGGTAGAGCTTTTATAAAACACGAGGGCAGCCGCGGGCACACAGCTATATATATATATATATTACTGTATAACATTGGATATAAAACAATGTTTTCTTTGGTTTTATTTTTTTTGTTCTATGATACTCTTACTATAATTGTCTACATGATAGCATTAATATACTACGGCTTCATTTTAGCATCAAAAAAGCTCAATTTCATGTTAGACTCGGTAGAATCGAACCCAGGCTTCTCAACAAACTACCACTAGGCTATAATTACTTTAGTACATAAGTATAATACATATACAGTTAAATAAAAAATAAAAAAACTTAAACTTCCTGAAATTAATTCATTCAATTACATTAATTAATAGTTAACATTACATAATGTTTAAACATTTATATTCACCCAGTTTTAATATGCATCGCATTATAAATTCCGTTAGTTTTTGTACTTAGCCACACTACAAGCTACACAAGCCATTCACATTTATCTTTGTCGGTCGATTCTGATAAACTTTAGTTTCGCCATTTGCAGGGCCACAGTTTTATTACTTGCTTACTGAACTATTACGAAGTAATGTAAGAAACAAAATCTATACAATATGTATTATATTATCTGTTACTTACTTAATCTTAATTTGGTTATTAATAATATAGTACATAACTATATATTTCAAGCGATGATGGCTTAATCGGTAATGCAGTCGGATTTCGCATTAATGGAGACGGGTTCAAACCCACCTATCCAACTCGAAAATGAGCCTGGGCTTTCGGCGAAGCAAAGCTTCGGGGTAGGGCATTTTCTAATAATACCCGCCTGGGTAACTACCTCCCTCAAGTTTGAAAACCTGTCGCTAAATACCATTAGGTATGTTCCGGCAGTAACTTGAGAACCAGTACCTCTAAGCTTAGTGTGTTTACCATATCGTCACTTAATATCAGGTGAGATTATGGTCAAAGCACTAAGCCTATACCGTGTACACAAAATACTTTAAATCTACAAATAGACCCCATGTTGTGAGTCAATTAATAACCTACCTATGTTATGGTACATCATTTTTTCGTTTAAACATTTTTCCGTTCTTATACAATCACTTCGCCACAGCACAACGGCTAACAATTTTAAATCTAATCAGCGGTTTACTTTCACGGTTTAGTTATTATTTGTTATGCAACATAATTATGAAGATCCTACTTCGTATGAATGTCAGAATATTTATAACTAATTTTTATGTTAAAATATTATATGTTGAGAGTATAAAAGTATAAATTGAACAGAAATAGATGTAAATGTTAGTCTGTTGAAATAATATTTCTCCATTGAACTTACTAATGTTAGTTGTTGTTACGTTGTATTTAATCAAATATAAGATACGTATGGTGCATCTGGTACAATTTGCACCTTTTACATACCTATGACACTCAGACAATGTAAAGGTCATATCCAATTGTATTTAGCATCACTAATTATGTTGTATATTTAATTTGTGAGTACATATTGTGTGCAGTTGTCGTTACGTCCATACGACAAACAGAAAAGAAGAAATGCGTGAATTTTTGCAAGTTATTGACACCTTAATAAAATATAGAGAATATATTATTTGCATTACTTTAATCAATATAATTCCTCACACTATTACGAGCTCGAGTAATATTCGAAAAAAAAAAACAGGATAAAAAAATTAGTCTGATAATGTTACGAATTAAAATATCATATATATATTTTTCTTATTCGTCAGGTTCTTCTTATTTATACCTAGTTTATTTTTACATTGTTTATAGTGAGAAAAACACATCAAAGCACATCTTTTATGAATGTGATCCATTAATACCCCATATGTAAGTTCTTGGGTTAAAACGCGTTACCAGAATAGGTACATACGTTCTTTGCCAAAAAGATTCTACAGTTAATCCATGCCCAGGCACACTGAGCTTTAGCAATGTAAGAGCGATCACAATAGATCTAACTAGGTCACAGTGAAACAGGACTGTAGTCTCAATAACCTTCTTATTTTTACTCAGTTCATTTGTAGATTATTCATTACATAGGATATATATATATATATATATATATATATATATATATATATATATATATACGAGTATGTATAATAAATAAAATTGGATTGTATAATTGTAATGTAAGTTTGTTTTACTGAATAGATAGGAATGTATGTATACACGAAAACTATACCAAAAATACAATTTTTTAAAATTTTTGTCTGTCTGTCTGTTTGTTCCGGGTAATCTCCGGAACGGCTGGACGGATTTTGTCGGTACTTTTTTTTTTGGTAGATACCTGATGTTACTCCGGGTAACTTAGGGTAATTTTCGAAAATAATTAGGGTTCCGGATAAAAACATTAAAACTCATAAAAAATGTAATAAAATCGTATAAAATGCACAGTTTTACGTGAATTTATGAAAAAAATATTTTCACTTTATCTGAGTACTAAAAACAAATTAGAGTTCCGTATAAACAAATTGAAATGCAATGAAGAATATATGAAACGCAGGCGCAGCCGCGGTCACACAGCTGGTGTTAAAAAAATACTCCGCCTGTATTATTTCCCGTAACATTAATATTATTACGCCTTAATATAGAGGAACATTCCCTCATTCTTCGTCTACACGAAGTCTTTATTAGTTAGTCTACATTCAGGGCGACTCGTTCGTGACCAAAATTTAGACATGACCATGAAACGAACGTTGACTATTATATACTAGGCTTTTTTCTTCTGTATCACAAATGTTAAACTAGATTATATACATACTTTTATAACAAGAAGTCGTAACATGAATCACTCAATTCGATCCGTAGGTGCCGTAAGCTCGTTAGTAATTTCTAGATACCAAGTTACAAAACCATATGTCACTTTATCCACATAATGTCAGTTACATATAGAGAATGTGTTCACATTTATAACATAAATATTCTTAGTATAAATATTTATTCATTACAATACTCGGTCATTCATGACAAATGAAAAAGTGTTCATGGCGCAGCTGTGGGTAAGAATTTTTACAAAATTATTGATAACTCAAGAAAAACTGTAGACTTATGACATTAATAAGGATTAGAGATGATTAATTTTATCATAAGACCGGTTTGCTTTATTCATTTTATGTATTTGCTAATAAAATTATCTTAAAACCACTGTAAAATAACCACCACCTGGTACCTACCTGTCGAACAACTATGCGGGCCGTGACTTGGGAGAGAAAAAATTAAAGTTTTGTGGTTAGAAAAATAAGACGTGGAACACAGCCGTGAAGCCACGTAACTGTTGTAGTTATTTTACCAAGCGAAGTTTTTTTTTTTCTAAAACCATAATTATTGTTAATAATATTATTCACATTTTCATAAAATCCAAATAACATGCGAACCTGGTAATCGATGTCATCATTTTAAAGGAATGTGACGATATATAAGAAGTAACAAAAACTTGCATGCACGACACGTTTTGCATGTGCGCGATAACTTTAGGATCTACTCGTGCATTTAACGTTATCTTTATGCTTACTAATTCAAAGTGGTACTCTGTAAAATGAAATAATCTTAATTTTAGAGAATATATTTTTATTATTTTATGTAAACATATAAGTGTACTCTGCACAAATTCTTAAATAGTTATTATAGAAAGAACTTGATTTTATTTATCGTTTAATGAAACTGCTAATGGCGATTTGATACTTCTATCCGTATCTAGAAAGTTCCTAAGTTATTTTTTCTGAGAGTTTAAAGGTCATGCGACACCGAGCGCATTGTTTGATTATAGTAGTGCGCGGTTCGGATGAAATTGGATAAAGCATGGGAACATACTATGGAATTCAGCGAGTGTGTCGCAAGCAACGAGGGCTGTTTGCATAGCTCGCTTTATTGGCTGTAACGTGGCTCGATAACTGCCGCGGCTGAGTACCCGCGTTGCACTCCAGCCTCCTTCACTCTAATGAACACCCGCCTGCGAATTTACGAGCTGCATTCCTCTCGTCTCATGTTAAAATAGCAATGATATGTATCCGTATATATACTACGACTGTAAATATACATCGATATAGTCGGGCTTAATTTACGAGATCAGCTGATACGGGTATCTCATAAACCAGTACTACTATATAATAACCTTTTAACCGGTGGTTGGTTTATCGTAGCAATGTGGATATCTGACATCGTTTACAACACGTCTATTTGTGGTGAATGCTTTATGAACGCATTGTCTTCGAAGAGCTGTTGAACATCTACAAGGATAGAGTGATCTTTTCATTTCGCGGTCGACCCGCATACCTCGACTTCTTTAAACACTTTTTTTTACTTGCCTAAACATTTTAATTACCTACGCTCTTTTATTGTTCGTTAAAAATAATTTCAGTAAATTTTTATTAGCTTCACCGACTAAACACAGGTCATTATTAATAATAATGGCACTATAATTTTAAACTGCAGAGTGTGGTGGTCGCCGCACGTCGCCCTGACTTATTTCAACTTGCAGTGATGATACTTCATTCATTCATAAACACATTATATCGAGAATATATAGGTACTAAGAACTAACGCAGGCCGATCGAATGCGGACTCTAAATATACAGCTATGCGAAACACAGTTCAATGAGAGAGTTATATCATGTGTGTGGACTCCGACGCGGTCGACCCCGTCGATTGAGTTAAGTAAACATCGAGTATTATCTGACAACGGACATACATCGCCTACATACGCATATGTATGTGTGTACGTTATTCACGTTATTATCAAGTAATTCATAAAATTAACCGAAGAATATGTAATTTATCAAGGGTATGCTTAGTCCCAATTACGTATGAATTTTAGAGGTTAATCTAGGTCAGCTAAAGTGGCACATAATGAAATCATCAAAATAAAAAAATAACGTAATAGTAATATATTTTCTATAATTGTAATATTTTATATCGCAAGTAAGAATAAAATAATTACTGTGAGACTTAAACATGGTTTAAAACAATAACACTTTATATTGCGCAACAATGTGACTACCTACACGTCGTTCCGGGAAGTCGAGCGAAACTTGCCACGTTTACGATTATTAAGCGGATGCGGCGACAAGTACGCTTGATATAATACAGGCTAATCGAAGCTTTCTCTTTAAAAATAGTTCGTTTTGAACAGTAACAAAGAAATTATTGAAAAACCTATATATTCATATACATAATATTATCCTTACGTATTATAAAAGAAACCAACGACCCTATTTTTAAATAATTACTTTTTTGATCATGAATATATTTCTGGCCAGGATACAGTATA
Organism: Samia ricini; assembly: GCA_014132275.2. Lineage (NCBI taxonomy): Eukaryota > Metazoa > Arthropoda > Insecta > Lepidoptera > Saturniidae > Samia > Samia ricini. Next base: position 21,523,569 of record AP028159.1, on the reverse strand, counting down.
CATTCTCTTGTATAAAATATCGAATAAAATTATAATGAATAAAAAAATTACGTACCTATCACCATTGTGTTCTTTGGAATAATTTAAATAATTCACTTTATATCTTACTTAAATATTATGCAGTACCTAAGAATAAAAATATCTATTAATGTGTCATGTCTTATATTGTCAAAGTGATGTAACTCAGTAATTATAAATTGGTGTTTACTGAATGGAGTCGCAAATAGACATATCCTACTTTAACTGTATGGCTTATGTTTACGAAGGAAACTAATTGTTAAATAATATTCGAAATAAAAATAAAATCTGTAAAAATAAAAACATATCTGTTATAAATTTTTTCAATATTCCTTCTTACAGTGCTACTATTAAACACAACCTATGAATTATATGAATATGGAGAAAAAATCTTATTCGAATAATTATTGAACATGCTCGAACTATTTACTAATGATTTTGAATACTATAAATATTAAATGAGGTCATTAACATCGATATATTTTGAAATAACGGACGTATTATTCAGGAAATATGTTGGAATGTACGATAATAATATTTGTATATATAATTAAATGTATCATCAAGTATTATTATTATTGTTAACAGAGTTGGGAGTTGTTAGTATTATCAAAACTGAAATGGGATGTAGCCGGTGTGACCGCACACGATTTCCTGCCATTGCTGTTGTCCCGGCTGCCGCTCAGAGGTCTTGTTAACACGGAGATGGTTCAGAGGCACGCGCAAACTTTTATCGCATTAGCCGCTAGAGGTAAGTCTATCTATCAAATCACTTAATAACATATTATTGCTATTCGTTTTTCATAGGTGTCACTTATCCTAGTTTCGGATATCTATCGCATGTAACGCGTTTCGAAACATCACTAATTTATACTAGCCGTGTGCCCACAGCTGCGCTCGAGTTTCACATATTCTTCAATACGTTTTATTTTTTTTCCTGTACTAAGATAAAGTAAAACTATTTCTCACAAATTCAAGCACTTGCCAATGAAACTGTCCGTTGAATCGAATTGTATTCGAAATTTCATGCATTTGAATTTTTTTTTTACGCGAAACCTAATTATTTTCGAAAAATAAAACTACCCTAAGTTACGCAGAGTAGCTTAGCAGAAAACAAAAATTTTAAAATTTGTGGTTTTTGGTATAGGTATCGTATATACGTTATTGTGTATTTAGTTAAAAATTGTTATTTTGACATTACAAACATACACTTCAATTTTATTTATTAGTATGGATTTGTAACTAAACGAATAAAAAACAAAATAGCATATAAAGTAACTTGTGTTGATATCACACTACTACTTTGTATCTTCATGCTACATTGTGTCTATTGACTTAGTTTTTTTAATAATTGACTGGAAGCAAGCAGAAATACTGAATGTCCTTTTCTTAATCGTGTGACATTAAAGTTTAAGTAATTAGTGTAAAATTATATGAGATTATTATTTGATATAATTCGCAATATTGGAAACATCCATTTTGCCTATGATGAATCCCATGACAATAATGCTAGCGTTGTTTTATTATATTATAAAAATTATAAAAACCCACGAGAACCGATGTTACTGATGTACAATGAGATGTGAATGTGTCCATTATGAATGTTTAGGAGCTGAATACTTAGTTTGCAAAGGCAGACAGTAATTAGCATCTAGATACCGCGTCACGTCACGACAATATTCTGAACTGACCGCAATCGGTATTGGTATTCTGTCATATGTCACTGAACCTTTTACGACATTTTTATGTTGAAAATAGACTTATGTAAAAAATCAATCACTTATGAATAAAACATTTATGTTACTCGTTAATTTTTGCCATAAAACTATAAATCTTTTTAAAAACATAAACTATTAAAATTGATAAAATCAATTGAAATCGACACCGTCTGTTTGTTTCATCTTTTTAAAATGAATTTTCTTATTTATCTGAAATATAAATGTTACAAGGAAACACCGCGTTGTTTATAGTGGATTTATATAACTCTTTATACATAACAATAATTTATATACATACATACAGTATATGAATTCATATTGAAATAAACGATCTATTTATCTTATATTCGTTTCGTTATTGATTGTGGTTAGACTCAAAATTAAAACTGTTAACTAAACTTTACTGAAACGTTATGCGGATTTATGTCAAGATTAGATGGACTGTTAATAGATTAATACCTAGACACATATCAATGGTAACAAGGTTAACCTGTGAAATAAAGATAATAAATCAGTGTACTAAATCGATAGCGCCCTGTCCTTACATACCAAGTCCCTTTCTCAAGTTAAAAAAGACTTGTCGATTTGGAGACAGCTGATTTTCTTTATCTTGAGCTCTGTTTATCGTGGACTGCGGACTACTTTCTAACTTCTTTTTACCTGCCTACAGGTCGATTATTTCTAACGTGTTCAGAAGACGGTATTTATTGAAAGTTATCAGAGAAAGCACGGAGATGTGAATAGGTTTGTTTACAGTGAGGGTAGAGTGTGCACGGCTCAGGGCGGCGTGTGTGTCCCGAGCCGGCGGCTTAGGCGCCTCCCACGCCGCTCGACCGAGCGCATTCCAGCACGCCTCGGGACTCCCCCCCCCCTTTAAACCCGCGCACGCCCCGCACCCCGCGACAGCCTCCTTAACCCTCAGGGATCATATGTTTTTGTGCAACGGTTTTTGTTGTTCGCCGCCGCTTACGTTTTGTTTTTATTAAAGAAGTTCACGCTCCAACTCTTTCATTATAGTCGGTCCTCGGATATCATCTCTTATCAAATAGCTAATATATTTGCTTGAATAACATGTACATATTCTAATACCTCCACGCATAGAAAAATAAGACCTTGATGTATTTGTGTCAACTTTTTACCTTAACGATTTGAAATATTTAAACTAATACATACATAACTGACTTCTTATATTAATTATAAACTCGTTCTATATCTCAGTTATAATTATAATTGTTCGTGTTTTAATAAACATAGGAATGGGATAATGTGTGCAAACGATGTTACTGAAATCAACATAACACAGATAATAAGACAAAAAGTTCAACCAGGACTCGTACCCTGAGGAACCCGGTAATTATAAGTAATATTAATTATTATTATCTTGGGGTTTTAATAAGGAAGTTAATTTGTGACACATGGAAATTAAAATTACGAATCGGTATGAAAATGATTTTTTCAAAAAAGGTTTTATTTCTGTATTATATTTCAGTTAATTCAAATTCCTAGAGAATTTATTCCAAAGTTACAAAAAACTCACACGATCGTACTAATATAACAAGGTTATAAGTTCTTGAAAGCCATTTTCACTTGACAAATAAAAAAGTTTCAAACGAAGGAGCCGTTTTCTATTTTCAAATATAAAGGACTAATATAATGTAACTGTAAGTAAATTAGGTAATGTTAAGGAACGCTAAAAATTAATTATTTTTATTTATTTCAATTTTTGAATTTAAAATGTATATGTGTACTAGCATATATGTATTTCGTTTGTACATACAAATGAAGTTACATAATAATGTAACTGTGCAGTTGTTGAAAGTTAAATATTTCTATAATATTTCAATAGTTCGTAATATTATACCGGGTTTTAGGACCAAATACTTTACCCAAAAGGGCTCATGAATCTTTTAAACTCGAACATTCGGGATATTGATCGAGCCCGTATTATGCATCATTATATGAATGGAACAACTCACAGTCGAATCATGCAGCGATGGGATATTAAATCAGTAATGGGTTATTTTACATCTCGCATAAGTTTTTGCTGATGGACACGATTTGTAGTAAAATCGATATTAAAATAGCAGATTAATCTTTTCGTTCAAATTTTAAGACAGTTGAAAACATAAACTGTAAGATTGTGTTCGATTTACAAAATACATACACTGATTTCTAGAAAATAATGAACCTCATTTAGAATTCTTTGTTTCTAGTTTTTAATGATGCAATTGTAAAAAATATAAATAGAAATAAATTAATGAGAGAGTGTGATATATAGTCTATTATTAATAATAGTAATAATAATGTAGTGTTATTGTATATGAATTGTTATAGGTTGTTTATTTAGAATCTTGTAGACTAGTAATAAGTGTATTCGTTGAGAATACAGCCTTATAATACGTTCACATGTGAATAGATGGCGAGTACTAGTGTCCGATAGCCGTTACGCCAGCGGTCTAGTCGCCGCCGACAAATGGTATTTGTTCCGGTTAGTTCCCCGAGACTATACGTAAATTTAACGCAAGCAATTGCCGCGACCGACACTTTTTTTCTCTTGAAGATAACGTAATAAAATAAAACCTAATCGATATACTTACTTACTTTTCGAATAGTTCCAAATACTGTTCAAATAATATAACAATAATGTTATATCGACAAGTATTTAATTTTGAAGAAATAAAATCATACATAAGTTACTAAATTATCGGGTAATTGAATATTTGCACTCCATTAAAGCATGTTTCTCTGATAGGTAACTTGATATAAGCAATATACATACCTACTAATATTATTTTTCCTTCCTTTAATTCTATACAAGACGGGTTTCATTAATAGTACTTACATGCACACAAGTCACTGGTTAAAGTTTTATGTTGATACAGAGGTCTGAACAATAATGTCGGAATTTAGTTAGACTTCTTTTCATGTAACCTTTATAAAGATAATCTCAATAGAACCCAAAAATCTAACAAATATGTACTCAAGAATAAAAGTTACAGGGTATTAATGGATGATACGCGTCAATCTCTAATCACATCTGGTGTTAATGCGTAGTATGGCCTCGCGGGACCATTCACCTCGCGAATACATGGGTAGCGCCGCGGTCGCCCGCACCGGCTCAGCCGATACAGTTTTATTACCACATCTACTCCATATTCAAGGACACGATAACGATTATGTCACCGCTGAAGACCCCGAAAGCCTAAATTGCGGGGTTATTTGCAGACACGCCTTAACGCATTCTGTCCATGAAGTGCTAATCGTAATAAATAGGGATTAAATTATTCTCAACCCATTTTAATTACGATCTAATTATCAAAATATCTAGGAAATACGTAATTCGGAATCTTTTTTAAAGTATGAAAGTGGACATTTTTCAACGGAGTTCACAGTTCAAATAATTAAAACAGATAACTTATATTTACAATATTTGTTAGCTGAAAAAAGTAATGTTTTAGTGGTTACAAATTTTACAATGACGTCTCATAATAAATTAATATAAATTATATAATATAGCATAAGAATATAATATTATAACATAAGGAAGTCTTATGTTAATTAAGGCTTATTACGATTTACATATAAAAGAACACGGGAGCAACGCTTTCCACGCACTTCCTTCTAGATATCTATATTAGCTCGTAATGTTGGATTTGTTATTTGTAAGGACGTCTGTTGCATCCGCTACGTGTGTGTTCCCTTCTGATTTAAATTGCTAAATAGAATTAATACCTAGGTATAGTTTTTCTACAATAGACTAAATAATTGGAATTATTGTTCTCCAATCGACTCGCACTGCGTCGTTTGATTTACATCAGATTATGCAAATTCTACAGTAGAGCGGTTGCTTTCGTTGTTTCATGTCTTTTTGTTTCAGTCTTTTTAGTCGTTTCCTCCGTCCGTTCTCTTTATCTCCTGTATGCCGACACGCAAATTAAAAATAAAATCTTTTAAATGAGCTGAGTGTTCGATATCTGTATGTTGGCCGATATAATGGAATCTACTTAATGATGAATGGACGGCTCTTGGAAGCTTCACTCTTATTGTGTGCGCCCTCCTCGTATTTCTGAGCATTTATGATTTCAGACGGGATTTCTTTACTCAATCTCGTACCGTGAATTAATCTTAAATTTTCTAAGAAATTATGAGTTATTTATAATCATATTTACAATAAAACATTACATTGGCAATACACTACTATTTATTTGATATGAAATACATAATGTATTTCATTGTACTTGTTGAAGCATTTTATTAAAAATTCATCGTGTACAATGATTTACATTACCTATTTAACAAGAATTCAATATCAATATAACTATAACGTTAAGCTTTTGTATTATAATATCAATAATATGCAATTAAAAACATCGACACTAACTAATTTTCCTGTCAATTATGGATCACGAACAGCCGTATTATTTGAAATATGAATATAACAAGAAACTTTTGGTTTTTTCCTATACGATTATGGTGTACGTACGAGAACGTAATGGTTTTGCCAAAGCTCGCCCGTGAGAAATATTCAAGTAAGCCGAGCGCGCAAGCGCAGGTTGTGGAATGCGGCCGCGAGGGCGGGTGCCGGCTCCTTTGAGACTAAACTCTCCAAAGAAGACTGACAACCTGCGTGAGAGAGAGAGGAACATTTCTTTTACCGGATGTATTCCCGCTTTAGGACCCTACACAGTGCCCTTCGCTCAGTCATTCAGTATTGACATTAATACTGCTTGTCTATGTCAAGACGAAACACAGACATCATTTAGCGACCACTCGTTTTATACTATACACAATCATTTCCTTGTTAGTGTTTTATACAGTAAAAATGTATAATTTTAATAAAATGTTGCGGTATGAGTATGCTACAAATGGTACGGCCTGGCAAAGCATTAACAGTATTTTCAAATTTTACATGAATTTGTACATAATTACTGTATAAGTAACACTTCCATTCCTGTAGAATTTGATTACTCACATTTAAATTCAATTTTGTTTGTTACAGATTACGAGTTCACATTGTATTCGGCCAGCACGCTCGCATCTTGTAGTATTGCTACAGCTCTGAGAGGACTCGGTTTAGATGGCCATTTAACACGGCTACATGAACTTACTCGGATTGACTTGGTAATTTTTTAATTCACAAAACAATAGTCTGTTAGAATATTACTGTTTTCATCTGGGGACTTTATAAACAATGTATTTTACTTTGTCTTAGGACTGTTTACAAACATGCCTTGAACAAATCGAGGAGATGGTACAGACCGTGATAAATGAAAACGCTACGAATGTCCCAAACGGGCAGGCGAGAGAGTCAGCGGGGTGGACCCCCCCGCCGAGTCAGGACAAAGCGCACAGTAACGCTGCGACCCCCACCGACGTCAGAGACGTACACTTCTGATGCCTTCAGCGTCGTGCGGAATGTTCCGACACCAACACAGTTACGGTGCATTAGTGTTAGTACGTAAATACTAAACACTTCGGCAGATGCGACCGTTATCAAGGACTGATACTAAGACTGACAATCGCATGTCTCTCGCAGTTAACTGTACATTTATTCTAATTGAAAATATAATAAATAAGCGTTAAGCCCTGCGTGCTACTTGTAATTTGCCTCTAGTCTGTACGTTGGTTTATAAACTAAGTATATTAAATACTGAACGAGTTGACTTTGCATGAATCTTTCAGTTCTAGTTAATCCAGTTCTTGTAATTACAATCTACCTCTTAATAATTTAAGGTTTGACTTTCACAGTGTTCATGTTCTGATATCAATACAAAATAGCTGGTAACAAATACATAAGTCGATAATACCTGATTACATGGATATTCTTATGGGACCAAAGTTTACTTCTCATAATTTTAATATTTTTTTTCTCACACATATATATATTATATATGTAACCATTAATTGATTTGCAGATTTGATCGCTGTGATTCCGACAAAAATATTGCAAAATAATTATTAATAATTATAGCCGTTGTTTGTAATTTGTCCTACTTTGATCATCTCGACCAAACCAATATGTTGTAAAGAGATCAAATAAAAACAGCGCTTCATGATTATAATGATTAGTGAAATCGAGGAAATATATATATATGTATATATATATATATATATATATATATGTATATATACGATATTGTATTCTGGGGGAAGGCAATAATTTACGCTTTTATTTTGTAAACACAATATTAATTATGTACGCCATGGATAATATTTATATCAGAACTTGTTAAAGTATTTGGAAAAAAGTGCATATATATTTTCCATATACAAAAAAAAACACTTTATTATATACATTAAAATACATAATTCAATTTGTGAGCAGAGAAAGGATTATATATATTATATATTTGTTTTAAATTTTCTCTTTAATTTTGTTTAGAATATATATGATATACTACTACACACATATATATATATTTATTTTTTGTTCCTTTTGGTGAAAATACCATAATAGATTGTTTCGTATTATAATGTGATAAGCTTTATTAAAATAGTTCAATGAACTTAGTATTATAGACACTTCCAGTCATATGTTAATATCGAAGTGCCTATATCCGACGTCTTCGATTAATACTGTTTATATAATATAAAAAGTTAATTGTGATCCACAACTGCTTGATTAGTATAATATCTAGGTATTAAAAAATACACCAACGTTCCTATATTTGCAACATAAAAAAAATACAATGCAATAGTAAAGTTCACTAATTTGTACTTAATACTTCTACGATTAGTTAAAAGATCATAATGTTCATTATTATAATTAAAATTGTGATATAATCTTCGCAGTATAATATATATAGATTATTTTTAAATTAAGTACGGGTGGCGTTAGCAGAGTGTAAGGAGAATGTTTTTTTTTATAAGATTGTTATAAATTCGTAGGTACGATTTATTTTAGTTTTAACAAATGTTAATATTCATACATTTATATCCTGAAGTTAAAATATATTATGCTCAGTAGAATGTAAAAAGGAACAAGAAGTCACTCCAATGTCTTCCACGAAATATATAAGAAAATCAGGAAAATATATATATGTATACACACTTACAAAGGGATGTACCATTAAATGGGGTTATGGTACATGATATATAGTGGGGAATTACTTTAAAATTAAAAATATACCAAATCACATCACCCTCTTAATCTGTTGGTTTTAAAAGTCGTTTAATTACATAAGATAGGATAAAAAATATATTTAGAATTCTTTGATCCAGGTAAATCATCCAAATAATGCTAAAGTTGAAAGTTTTTTTAAAGTCCTTAAATAATGTTACATAATCTTTGTTTCATACTCTTTACGTAGAATACCTGATTTTCTTTTAAATGTATAAAAGAAACTAGATATAAGTAAATGTAGTAGGTTATAAAAAATTTGGACTATTTAGTGATCTGCTTTTTGTATAGAAATAACTAGGATATAAAATAATTAATAACTTATGTATGCTCTAAGCATGTGGTGCCATAAGTAACACTACTCTTTAAGTATGTTATAAAATAAAACGCAAAAAAATATTATAATAAAGTTTTCACGAAATGTAATTAAATCTCCCAGCAGACTTATTGTGATTAAAATTTACTGCAGAAAATAATTGAATTGAAATCAAAATAATAGTAATTTGAAAATTTAAATCTAAGTGAAAATAATTTGTGTAGTTTTGTTTTGAAATTTTTGCACATACAGCAATATTAGAATCATTTCGGAAATGAACAATAGTTAAAATGTTTAAATGATTATAATTTTAGTTTGTATATAAATCATGTGGGAAAATATGCGCATTAAAGAGTTAAGTCTTATATAATGCTTATATAGTAGCTTTTGACTGGCTTATTGTGAAATAGTTTTAAATTTAGCGATTTATAATTAATAACAATTAGTTTAGTAATGGGGTAATATTGATTTTCCCATAATGTACGTAACATGATGGATTTTACGTGAATTATTTAGCTTGTACTAAGTGCTATTACTTATAAGATATGACATATATATTTAAAACAAATTTCTAATTGTAAACCACGATCGTGATTTACTTCTTCTTTGTATGTGATGATTGTTATAAATAAACTTATCATTAAGTTGTAAAATTCTTTAAGACGTTGAGATGTAAATATTAAAAAGTATATAATAAAAATGTCAGAATTATAATTATTTTTTAATTTTGCAAAAAAAAAATGGTTTTGATCATTTTAATGGTAAACTACTTCATGCTAAATTTGCTTAATTTTATTACATTTATTGAATGAACTTGCTTGTAATAATATTAGTAAAAATAGTTATAGAAATAGCTATTTAGTTATTATCCTATTCTTTGTTTTATTATTAAATACTATATTATTTTTTCTACACCCTACATAAAACAAAAAATGGTACCATTCGGGATTTATTCTGTTCAAGAAAGAGTTTTTGGTTGGTTTTGGATTAGTTCTTTCTTGATGAATGGTAAATAAAAGTGTACACAATTCTGCAAGTCACGTCGATAAGTGAAGTTTTCATACCGTCTAACAAAATGGCGGCTATTTTTCTAGAACTGTCAAGGAAATTTAATGTTACCTCAAAATTCATATTCCGTATATTTCCAGTACACGACACGTGTACACATTAGCAATTTTTGAAGTGAAAACTTCTTTAAGAGTTTGAGCGACTATGGAGAAAAACTTCGCGTTGGTGGAAAGATTCGCATTACCCAATAGGCTATCATATGTTTCTATTATGAAAATGTGCATAATTATTGCTCGGAGCGCCAATAGATGTAAATGTTAGGTTATGTTAATTATTTCGATTAACAAATTATGAAATTTAAACATTAAAAAACAGTTTTTCCATACTTTCGAGTTTTCACTTCTGTCAGCAGTCACCATGGCTGCCTAGTTCTTTTACATAGGGGACTGCATTTACGCACCCTCACCCATTAGCCTTAACAAATCACATAAAATGAGGCATGTTAATAAATACAAAAATCCTTCAGGTGTTATAATAATAAGTATATCACTAGTAAGTTAAAGAGATGCCCCTAACTAAATAAAATGACGTAATATGGGCCTTATATAACAAATAACAAAAAGCCACCTGTTAGCTGTGTATTGTTGTTGATTAGCCTACATTAACTAGATAACTATAAATTCCTACATTTTTTATTCCTGAATTTATATTTTTATACCATCGCGTTTCAAGTGTATGTTATACTTTTATGTTGGAGAATTCGAGAGCCAAGACTTCCAACAGCACCCCTACATCTTAATAACTCCCTTCTCCATGAATGAATTGAATAAAGTCTATTGGACTTTGATTTGAATGACAAAATACACTACATAAATTAATTCATTTCTCATATCTGTAAAAGAAACGGACATTCATGAAATAAGAAAATACCAGTCTTAATAGATTCAGATTTAATGAATAATAAATTTACAAATCTTATTGCTGCAAATGATTTGATATATACAATTATTTAATTACACAAACATTCAATTCATAAGAATAAAATTACGAATACAATAAATAACATGTAAAATAAAGTGAATGAAAAGGCACTTTCAATCACATAACCAAAATATAAGGTTCTTTTAATAGTTTTTAATTTACAATATTTATCTATATTAACATAAATTTAAAAGTTATGTCACACAATGAATTATATTGTCTTAAAGCCTGTAAAATCCATTTAAGTGCAAACCTTTTCTTAAAAGGATTTTTTTGGAAGTACTTATAAAGACTCACTGAAAATACACTAAAATGGCTTTTAGTATCTTATTAAATAATAATTTTAATTTATACGTATTTTGTTTTAAGATTTGCAAATATCGGATTATACAGACGTAATTCATTGACAAATCTAATGTGTATTATTATTTTTTTTTTTATTAATTTGAATTATATGAAAGGAATGCCATTCGCCTACATAGACTTAATATTTTTACTTATAAATACATATTATTTCTCGTTCGTTCGTATTCGTCATTATATAAGTTCATTTGCAAACGAAAATTGTTAAAAAGTGTCTTCAGGAAATTTAATAAAAGTAAGGAATTTCCGAACGACATTTCTTATTTAATAAGAATAGTTTTTTGATAAGAAAAGTGAAATTTAAAACTATAATTATATTCATTGATAAATTATATATATTAATCTGAATTAAAACCTGCAGTTTATTTACAATGGTTTCCCTATGAACCCCGTAATATTATAATCTATTATTTATTTGAATAAATACATACTGGTAAATTTTTAGGTTAGGTCGGTTCTTGTGGCTGTCACTAAATTTATTATCCAAGTAAATTCTGTTATCAAGATTAGCTGAATGCATGTGTTTATTGTGAACTAGCTGTCCCCGTGGCTGCGCCCGCGTTTCATATATTCTTCAACTGCATTTGTTTTTATAAGGATTTACCTAATTTTTGTTTTGTACTAAGATAAAGTAAAAATATTTCTCATAAATTTATGTCGATTACCCATAAAAATGAGACAATAGGAAAACAATGGAAAGTTGGCGTAAACGCCAGGTTAGTGCTGAAAGGGTTACGCACGGATCGGGTTGTATCATTTTTTTAGGAGTTTTAATTTTTTTTTACGCGAAATCCTAATTATTTTCGTTACCCGGAACAGACAGAGAAACATTTATACTTTATCATAAGGTATCGTATTTATACATTCATCCATTTAGTAAAAAGAAAATAATTTTGACATTACAAATCTGTTTGTAATTTCTACTTCAATTTTATTTATTAGTATCCATTAAGTCAAACTCCTTGATTATGGAAGTCCTAGCGTAAGTGATGACGCTGCAAAAGATATGGTGCTCGAGTAGAGACTTCCTGAGGATATAATTCTTCTGCATATTTATTGTTTGTCTGGGTTTTTTTATAAAACATTGCATGTTCGTGTCTTACGCGTTTTTACCTAAACAAGATTTCACTCGTCACCCGCATTAAGTTCAAAGGAGCACTAATCAATTATTTCATTAACAATTATTTTCTATTAACATCTACATACATAAAGATACATCAAGCATACTATTTACAAGAGAAAAATAAAAAAATAAAGACACTTATATAGTCATTATCGTTTCAATGGCAAACTGGTATGGAACACGATTTTTACAAATAGATGTTTAGACTAAAACATTATAAAATCATGACTTTTATGGTGATGCAATCTATTATAATATTATAAATATTTTAAAAAATTTAGCGAGAATCATAAAAAAATAACTTTTAACATTGGAATCGTTTAACTAATTATGTGATAATTCACACAAATTAAATTCAAATTTTATCACGTAATGTTCACGATGTCACATTTATGTACTTCAGTTAAAGAAGGTTGTCGTTTAAGTACTGAATTGGGTGTGTTTTAAAATAAATCAATGATTGTGTCTCCCACTTAAATAAAGCCATTGTAATGTTTTCACACTTTTTCGACTTAGCTTAGGGAACTAAGAGACCACAATGCGGACAGGAATAAATACTGTATTTATTCGTGTCATGGCTTTGCCATATTGGCCACTTTATAGTTACAACTAGATAGACATTTAACCTTTTTCCGTTTACATAATTAATAAAAATAGCAGCTACTTTAATGTGCCGAGTACCCATAAAAATGAAACAATAGAAAGACAATAGGAAAACAATGGAAAGCTGGCGTAAATGCCGGGAAGATGCTCAAGGGGTTAAGAATGATTTCCGAATTTTTTTTTAAAGAATCATAAGCCAATCTTGTAATTGAATTTAAGTAAAACCCTCGACCTGATTTGACAGTCGGTTCTAAATAATTGAATTAGTTAACAACCGAGAAACAATATAGACCGATGGTTCCCAACCAGTGGTCCCCAAGAGCCAATTTATGGTTCGCGAAAGATTTCAGAATTCGTACGTAGGAGTAATTTTGTGCTATAATAATAGCCCTAGGATTATCGAACTTATGAGAAGATGCAAGCACAAAAAACACATTAATTTATTTTGACATTCGAGTCAGTTAAGTTTTCTAGTTTATCGTAGTTCCTGCTATCAATTAACAAAGAAATCAATGTGGTGGTCCCTCGTAAAGAAAAGGTTGAAAACCACTGATTTAGATAATCGTGATGATTTTAATTCTCCATCAATTATCGGTAAACTTTTTATTTTTCAATAATAGAAGTACCTTTTAGCGAAAAAATAACATTATGGAAATACATATTTAATAGATATCGTGGACGGTAGATATCATAATGGGAAGAAATGACAACCTCACATGTGTACCACTTTCGGTGTGCTTTTACCACGAAGCCAATTTAATAGCACCGTCGGAGTGCTCTGCGAGTCCCGTGCTGTAATAATAAAGAATTCATAAACGTTTAATTTGCAACAACACTTATGGGTTGTAAATACAATAAATATGACTAGAAATATTATTGTCATAGTCAAGTTCGATTGAAAACTTGTATAACACTAGCTCGCGGCTCCACTCACATATATAATGTAAACATAAGCATGTAACAGAGAGAATGATCATTTTCATAAAATTATTTTCTCAATTATTCTGATTACTTTTCCTATATACTCATATATCTAACGTAAACAAACATATCTACTAAAACTCGACTAGGTAATCTATCTACGATTTAAAAACAGAATTATGTATATCCGTTCAGTAGTTCTGAGTTATAAACCAACTAACAGGTAGACCAGACAAATGATAGATGTTGGGTTTAATACAATGTAAGGATTGTAATTTATATATTATAGGGATATGTTTATTGTTGAGTTACTCTTTCTCGATTGATCTCAATATATGTAATAAAGCTTAACGGATGTCTATAACTCAAACATTATGGATAAAATAACGTATTACGTTACTATTAAAATGCTATGTCACGAGGTTTGTCCGCGATAAACCGCGAATATACTCAACCGATCTTAATAATATTTTGCATTTGGTGTGAGATTTGGACCAACTTAAATAATAGTTCCAATTAAGGAACATAGGAATAGGACAGCTACTCTATAATATAAACACATGCGTGTTGTGTGTGCGTGCGTGTTGTGTGCGTGCGCTTGCGTGTGTGTTTGTGTACGTGCGTGCGTGTTTGTGTGTGTGTGTGTACAATATAGGGTTCAAGACAACCTTTTGTTTTTTTTTAATGGTGTTGAAAAGTTGAAAGTACACATAACAAAAGTGTTGGCATAAATGCTCTAATAGATTAGAGCCCTTAATATTAATATTTGCCTCTATTCATTTAACTTTCGTAACTTTCCACTTAAATAACACGGCAAAATTTTATATTTATATAATTTTTCAAAAAAAATATATAGAACATGATATTTTTTGGAGTTTTATTGGAAAATATTTGAAATTTTTGATAAGCGTGAAATTTCCTATAAATCCTCTCTCTGGGATGTTGCGCAAACAAGCCATTCCGAAGTAATTAAAATTAACAAAAAAACCCCTTACTTAAATGGAAAAATTACAAACGAATATAGGCAAACCTTAATATTAATATAAAGGGCTCTAATAGGCGCCAATATTTTTGTTTGATATGTACTTACAACTTTTCAACACCATTAAAAAAAAAAAAAAGGAATTTTTTTTTAAACACACTAGTGTAGAATGTGATACTCACAAAGCGTGTGATGCGCCTGTTTGAGTTGGTCGACGGCTTCGGGAGGGAGGTTGGCGACGTCGCGCTGCAGCAGGCGCAGGTCCAGCTGCCGCTGTTCGCTTTCGTGACGTAATCGCACGTCGCGACTGTGTTTCACGCTACGAAGTTCTGATAACCTGAATTCATTCATTATTAACATATACTGCATGCTGCAGCGAGGATGGCGCAGCGACCAGTGCGGCCGGGTTCCGCATCAATCGACGCGGGTTCGATCCCTGCCTATCCGACTCTAATAATCGGCCTGAGCCGGAAAACATCATGAGGCAACCATAGCACGGTATTAGGGCATTTTCTAATGATGCCCGCCTGAGTAGCTATCACCCTCAAGTTTGAAAACCTGTCGCAGCATCACTTAAGAACCAGTACCTCTAGGGTTAGGTTAGGTCTTTACCATCCTGGACCACTGGACCACATCGTCACTTAACATCAGGTAAGATTGTGGTCAAAGGACTGAGCCTATTCCGAGTAAAAGAAAAAGATATTTTTTTTATTTCTTACATTGTACGTTATCAGTCAAAGAGTAGAGAAATAACAAAAACATAATATATGAGTCATCAAAAATCAAACCTCGCATAGACATTTCTAGAAAAGAAATGTGGGTTTAGACGTCTACGACTTAGTTTTTAAAACCATGAAACCCATTAAACTCTCCGTTTACTAACAACTTAAAAACGGATAATTCGTTTCAAAATCCGCAACATTTTAAACTAATCAATATCATCATCTTCCGTCACAGCTGCAATAAATGTGGAGCCGTTTGAGTTTAAACGTATCACATCACGTCATCGAAAACATTAAAGTAGAATCATATACGTTAGGCCCTTTAATATACGTACTTCGCTTGTAACTTTGGTTTATCTCCATCTGGATCACATATACTACTGCTACGGGAAGTTTGTCCACGGTGGATACTGACAAATTGTTGCTCTCTCTCCATACTGAAGTTTGCTATGTCTGTTACTGTTTCCCGGCTCGAACTGACTGAATCGTCCAGACCTGCACTCTGGCATTTCGATTTAAGGTCTTCATGTGACCTCAAACTGTCCGAAAGTCGTAGTTGTAACGTGTCCCTTTCTTCTAACAACTGTGTTAGTTCCATAGTTAATTCTTCACAGCGCACATCTCTTTGATGCAGCATGTATAGAGCTAAGTCTAGTTCAGCTCTCGGAACTGCGTCTAATAATTCCTTGCTTAAAGTCACAGTATCGTCATCATCATCAGAACGTTTCGTATCTGATGAGAATGAAACATGTTTTTGTATTTTGCTGTTGGACACTTTTAACATATTCTGCAAACTAAATATCTCGTCTTTAAGTGAAACTATTTCTATTTCCTGATTTTCAAGTGCTAATTGCGTTTCTGTAGCTTTTGTCATATGTTCTTCTAAAGCTATATTCAGATCAGCTATTTGCTTGTTGAGATTTGTACATTCTTTAATTTTCGCATCTAAAGCAAGAGCCAAATTTGCCTTTTCTATATCAGAATCGTTCTGCAACTTTTCATGATGACTCATATTTTCATGCATCTTTAATCTCAATACTGCCAATTCAGACTCCTTTTCATAAGTTAAATCTTCAAGTTTCTTTTCGTAATCAATTAAGTGTTTTCTAACATTTTCAAATTCTTCATTCCTTTGTGTTATTATAACATTATAGTCGTGTGTTTTTTGATATATTTCACTATCTTTTTGACGAAGTTCATTTGTCAGATCGATTATCTTAGTATTGGTCTCTGCAATTTTATTCTGTAAATCTTCATTTTGCCGAACTAGCTCCTCGTTATTTACTTTAGACTCTGTTAATTCGGATTGTAGGGTTTTGAAATTACTTTCATATGCCTCTGAGTCTTGAACATCTTTTTGTCGGAGTTCTTGAAGCAATTTTTCATATTCCTCTTGTTGTTCTAGTACCTTATTTTCGTGTGTTACCTTTTCATCTTCCATTTCCGAACGTAAAATATCCAACTGATTCATTAATTCAGTACATTTCTCTTGAAGATTAAATATATGTTCTTCTTTATCCTGTAACTTACTTTGAAGAGAAGTCACTTGCTCCATCATGATCAACTTGGTAGTTTCCTCTTGACTTGATGATTGAACATTATCTAGTAACTGTTCATATTTGCCTTCTAAAGCGCTTATCTGTGATCTGAGTTCATGTTCTAATTTTTGGAAATCAGCCTCTCTCTGAGCTAAATGCTGTTTCCATAATTCAGCTATTTCAAATCCACGTTGATCAATCGCACTTGATACGGAAGATCGTAACTCAGCTACAGTTGAAAGTAAATTATCATTTTCATTGTTCAAATCTTGAACTTTTATATTAAATTCATGTATTTCCTCAATGTATTTTTTTGATATATTTTCAAGCTCAGTATTTTTAAGTTCCAACTCTAAAATTTTAGCATTTGCATTTTCAAATTCTTGTTTAAGATTTTTACATTGTTCCTCCAACTCGCTGTACTGCTTTGTTTTTTGAAGATATTCATCTTCAATGTTATTTATATTTAATTGCTGTTCATATTGTAATATGACTAATTTATCATGTTCTAACTGGGAATTTAACTGAGCTATTTTTTCAGATGCTTCCATTTCAGTGTGTTTTAATTTCTCCGTTTCTTCTTTAAAGACTGAACACTTATGCTTAAACTCTTCCAGTTCGACGTTTAAATCATTTAAGGATTTCTCATAAGCAACTATCTGTGTTTCATGATTTTGTACCATTTTGTTTAAAATTTGTTCAGAATCAATTGCTTTTTTATTTAGAATATCGTTGTTCTTACGTATCTCATCATTTATATGCTGTAACTCTGCAAACTGATTCTGAAAAATATCAGATTTTTCCAATACTTCCTGTTTTAGTTTTTTATTTAAGTCATTTATTTCAGTTTTAAATTGTACTTGTTGCGACACCAGTTCTTCATTCTGCATAGTCAATTGATCTACTATAGATTGTAATTCATCATTTTCTTTTTCAATTTTCATTATCTCTTCTTTTAATTTTTCTTCATTTACATTATTTACCGAATTACCTTCATGTTGGGAAGACTCATTAGAATTTTCACCCCATTGCATAGTAGAAAGTTTATCATTAGCTTCTTTAAATTTGTATTTCCATAACTCAATTTCATTATCTAATTTTTCTTTTATCTCTGTCAATCTATCATTAGCATTGTTAAATACCTCATTTTGTTTTTTAAGCATTTCTTTATCTCGCTTTTCTTTATTTAAATCTGAACCAAGTTCTTCGATTTTCTTCTCTAAACCTTGAATATTTAAACGTAGTTCATCTTCAATAGCAGTATCTAAGAAAGAAGAAGATAATTGCTTAGAAATTTTTATTTCATTTGATAACATTTCATTAGTGTTCTTTAGCTCTTTCAATTTTTTCAAAGCCTTAATTAATTTACTATTACATGAATCCAAATCCGTTTTTAATACATCATTATCTTTTTTAAGCTTTTGTATTTGTTCATTAAGATGTGTGAATCCTGGGGTGACATCTACATCTTCACTTTCTCCAAGGCCCCAACCCTCATCAGAATTGAAGGGATCTGTTTCTTGATGCGAACTATTATCATCAACATTATAACACAAGTAAGCTTTTTTAGGTACTATGAGTTCTTCGCTCTTTATTTTTGAATCGACATTAGCAAATGCTTTCGTTTGAAATTGTTCTGATACTTTTTCTATACCATCATTTTTCACAACTGGAACTTCAGAGATGTTAGAAATAATTTGCGATTCCAGAGATGATATATCAAATAATTTTTGTTCTTCACTTAGTGGCTCAATTGTTGAAGATATAAGCAATCCTTCAGTTTTAGGTATATTCATTTCAAATGTTAATTTTTTCGTTTCCACCAGATCTCGAATTTGTTCTTCCTTTTGATTTAATAATAATTGAAGTTGCTCATTGTTTTGTTTGAAGTTTTGTTCTCTTTCAACCAACTTTACATTTTCCAAAGTAGATTCATTCAATTTAAAAGTCAGTTGTGATATTTTATTTTCTAAATCGGCAATTAATGCTACGTTGTTTATTTGAACACTTTGAACTCTATTCATTAATTCTGAAATTTCTTGATTTTTTTGCTGTTTATTACCGAATTAAGCTTGTTAATTTCACTCACATATTGCTCAGTGTAATCCGGTGAAACATGTTGTTGGTATGATGATTTTTCAATTAACTCTTGATTCAAATGATTAACTTCTTCAAGGTTTTTGTTAAGTGTTTCAATATTACTACCATATTCCTGAAGTTTTCGTTCCAATTGTGATACACGTTCAATAGTTTTTTCATATTTTTCGCTTAAAATTTTCTTTTCTTTGATTGAAGCTTCAATTTGAGAGTTAAATTCTATTTCCAATTCTTCTATTTCTTTTTTCTTCTGCAAAAGTAATGATTGATTTTCAGATGCAATTCGTTTAAAATGAACTTCTACATCATGAAGTTCTGATTGATATTTCGTTAATTCAGATTCTGTAGCATCAAATCTATTAGCTTTATCAACTAAGTTATTACAATATTCCTGTATGTCAGATAAAGATTTTTTCAACCTTTGATTATCTTCAGTCAAAATATGAATTTTATTATGAAGATCTTTATTTTCTTTCTCTATTTCATGTAGTTGTTTCTCAACAACTCTATCATGGTCCATAAGAACTGCAAGCCTGCCAACAAGTTCATCTTCTTGGTCTGTATATTCATTATAAGCTTTTTGTTTTTCTTCCAACTGACTTCCCAACTGATCAGCTTTACGTTCGAGAGAATACCTCCTATCTTCCATAATAGATACAGTTTCTTCAAGACGACAAATACGGTTCTTATATTTGGTTATTTCACTTTCTAAACTGTCTATATATAAATCACGTTCTTGAATTTTAGCATCATACCCAAATAATGTTTGTGTTTTCATTTGTTCATGAAGTTCTAATTTGTTATATAGTTCTGTTATTTGAATTTCTTTTTGATTAAGTTCAGCTTCTAAAGAATAAATTTTGGTTTCAAAATTTGTATTATTCTTTTGATCTATTTCATATTCCGCCAGTTTTTTATTTAGACAGTCAGTCAGCGTTTTGAAACTGATATTTTCTTCACGCGTAAAATGTAATTCTTTTTGCATTACATTAATTGTATCATTTAAGGACACTAATTCATCAGAAGATTTTTTTACATGACCTTCTAGAATTAGAATTTCAGAATGTAGCTGATTAATCTCTTGAGATTTATTCTGGTCTATAATAAGTTTTTGTGACTGTAAGCGATTTATTTCTTCTTCAGCGTATTTCAGTTTATCTTGTAAGACTGGAAGAGTTTCAATTTGAATCAATAGTTGTTCTGATTGTTCGTTCTTCGCTTGTAACTGTTTTTGTGTGTCCAAAAGTGTGTTTTCCAGCTCAGTGTACAATGATGTCTTTTTCTTTATATTAATCGCGAACTTTTTTAATTTTTCTATGATTTCTTTATTTTTTATTTCTAAAGTTTTTATTTCTTGATTTAATACATCTTTTTCATGAGCTGCCTCATCTAGTTTTTGTTTGATGTCATCAAAAGCTTTTGTAAGATCGTTATAACTATTTTCCTTTGCAGTCAAGCTTGTACGTAATTTTTCGTTCTCAATAGATTCCTTTCTTAGTTGTAATTTAATTTCGTGAATTTCTTCATCACGCTCCTTGGTTTGAAGCACTAATGTTGACTTCTCTTCTGAATGTTTTAAAGTTTGTGCTTGCAATTCTTTAAGGAGCACTTGCTTCTCTGTATATGCTTCTTGCATTTTTTTTAGCTCTGTATCTAAATTGACTGTTTTGTTTTCTAAAGCACCTTGTAGTGAAAGCAATTGTGATTTTTCATCTTCTAAGATTCTTATTTTATCTTCATATTCAATCAACTTCTTCTGAAGGATTGTAGTTTGCTTGTTCAGAGATTTAACTAGTTCTGTATTTTGGTCTTTTGCCTTCTCTTCCTCCAGCAATTCAACAGTTAATTTAAGCTTCTGTGAAATATCATTTAGTTGAGTTATTTGATTTATAAATTCATTTATTTCTTTATCTTTTTGTTGTAAAGTATTCCCGTAATTGTATAACTGTTTCTCATATTCTACAAGAACATTTTCAAGCTCGTTAATTCTGGCATCACGAGTGCTAACAGTAACAGAATATTCTTGATGAATTTTTTTGAATTTCTTGCTGTAGCATTGCATTTGCATGTTTATATTGTTGCTCAGACTCTTTTTCTGACTTCAATGCTTCAATTTCTTCTTTCATATGTCCATTTTCTTCTGTCAGAGTCTTGATCTTATTTTCTAGAGATACACTATTTTGTAAAATGTCGTTTTGTTTCTGTTGATGCTCTTCCAAAGATAGTATTTTCATTTGACAATCTGCAATTTCATCTTCCCTTTCTTTTATTATATTTTTTAGCTTAAGTATTTCTTTGGTTAACTGTTTTACGGATTTTGTTCTATTAATATTTTTATCGCCAGTAACTTTTTCATCCTGGTGTGATTCCGGTGGAGCACCTTCTGATGCATCTTCAATATTTGTTGTTTTAACTATTTCTGCAGTTTCTTTTATAATTTCATTTCGCTCCCGCTTTACTTCTTCTAACTGAAGATTCAAGTCGTGGTTTAAGATTTGTAAATCTGATTTATCATTATTAAGTACTTCTATATTTTTATGTAAAATATCACATTGCATTTTTAATTCTATAATTTTTTGGTGCAATATTTCATTTTCCTCATTAATTTTACTCATTTTATCCATAACTTCTTCCCTTTCTTGGGTAAACAATTCGATTTTTTTATTTAAATCTGAACTATTTTCTATTAAAGTCTCCATTTTGACATCTGGAGCTTTTAAAATACTTCCATCGTTATCTTTGTGTTCTAAAATACTCTTATTATATTCCTCTAGTTCTAGTTTTTCTTGTGTTGTCAAAGATTCTACAATTTCAATTGATTCTGCTGAACTAACTTTCTCTGCACTCAGTTTTTCAAGTTTGTCAGTGAGTTCCATATTTTCTTGCATATAATTTTCAAGCTTGTGTATAAGTTGCTCATTCTTCTCTTCTAAAAGTTTAATTGTTCCATTTAACTGTTCTTTATCTAATTTCAAGTTTTCAATTACTAATTCTAATTCCTTTTTGGAAGCAATAAGGTGATCTACTTGTTCCTCCAATTGGACTGATTTCATTTCTGAACAAACTTGTTCAGTTTGAAGTTGCGAAATATCAGCTAGTTTATCCTCCATTTCATTATTTTTCTGTTGCAAGACGTGTAGTTCTGAAATAAATCATAGAGGTGTTTAAATATGAAAAATCAATACAATAATAATTAATATTATTATTTAACTTCATTACCTTGAACTAAATCAAACTTTTGAGTCTCCAAAACACTTATGGCTCGTAATCTTGTTTCAGCGAGATTTTCCCTTTCAACCATTTTTTTGTAAATATCAGACTCGGTCACTAAAACAAAAACATTGAACATAGTGAAAAATACAATTATTTATACACACATAAAACATTTTCATATTATCAAGGTTATCTCAAATTATATGTCTTACTGTCATTATAGCAAATTTGTAACTAATGAAAATAATAATAATTACTTACATCTACTGCTGTCATAATCAACAAGATGTAGTTGTAAATTTCCCTTTTCTTCTTCTAGTTCTGCAACTTTCTGTGTAAGCTGATGCAATTCTTCATTAAGCTTTACAATTTCAGCATTACTATCAGATACTTTACTGAAATTATCAATAGTCTTTTGCATTTGTTTTATTTTTAATTTATGACTCGATTTTACTTTAATCATATTTTTGTTAGCTGCATCAATTTCATTATTCAAAAATTCTATTTGTTTCTGTGCCGCTTTTAGATTTTCATTGAGTTCACTAATATCCAATACTTGTTCACTTTCAGATTGTAATTCAGTTGCTTGCTCATTATTAACCTCTGATTTAAAGTCCATTTCATCAGCACTATGGGTTGAAACACCAACATCAACCATATCGAATTGCCTTGTTTGTTTTTCTTTATGAGCAGATTGAAGTTCCAATATGATTTCATTTTTCTGTGATATAATATATTCCTTTTCTAAAACTTCTTTATTTAGAGATTGTACTATACTTTCTAATTTCACTATTTCATTCTTATTAGATTTCTTGTCAGTTTCCTGTGGTAAAGTTTCAGAGGATAATTTACTCCAAGGAGATTTCATTTTAGATGCAGTAATTCTACCCCCTTTCCGAGTTGGCAGAGGGCTGCCTCTTTTGCTTGGTGAACCACTCGATGTTGTCTTAGGCTCGAAACTGATTGATGCAAGCTTATTTTCGAGTTCTTTATTAGTTTGCCTAATTTGACAATTTATTTGTTCTAATAATTCTATCTTTTTAGTTAACTCTACCATGCCTGCTACCTCCAGTGAACCTTTTTCTTCTTCTTTTATCTTTCTTTTCTTTAGCAGTTTCCATACTAACATGAGATAAATTTTGAATTGCCTCTTCTAACTTTGTAATTTCTTTGTGTTTTTAAATCTATTTCCTCTATTAATCTTGCATTTTCTATGCTTATTTCGAATCTAGAAGCTTCTAGAATAGAATTAGCTTCAGTTAGGCTATTAATTTTTTCATCTTTGGTTTCTATCTCCTTAAGTAATAAAATTTTCTCTTGTTTCCATTCAGCTTCCATAGCTACAAAATTTTCTTGCATTTTTTATCATTTGCTGCCTTGTATCCTCAAGTAACTCTAAAGAATCTTTTTCTAGAATAAAACCAAACATATAAGAAAATACATACAAAGAATTTTTATTAGCATATTCTAACTACTCTTACTACTAACTCTTACTTCTAACTACTAATAAACATTACTAACATTCTCACTTACCTTTTTTACTAAGAGTGTCAGACATAAGTGTCGTAGCCATATTCTTAGCTTCTATAATTTGGTCTTTTTCATTAATTTTTTCCTGTAAGTCTAAAATAGTAGTCTCCATTGCTTTCATTTTTACAACCATCACACTCAATGCATTTTCTTTTTCCTTTATGGTGGTAATTAATTGAGACATGTCACTGTTATCTGTAGGCTAAAAATTAGAAATACTACTGACATAAAACTATTATTTGCATAAACTGAAGGGCAGTAACAATAACATTTTTTTTTTCTTTGTATGTGATATAAATGAAAATTAATTAATGTTTTAGTTTAAACTACATAACATAAGCTCACGCCTGTTATCCCCGAAGGGTTAGGCAGAGGTGAAATAACGATCTACACTACCCACTTTAAACTAATGTATAAATAAATTTGGAAATACAGTGGCAAATATAAAATTGACAGCTTCAGGTTCACATTAAAGACAAGTGTGTATTCTTATTTTGTTTGGTGCAAGGAAACATATAGTAACTTACAGGCTAATAAATATACAGTAAACTGTTATGGATTAAGTTTTAATCGCATACTTAGGACTTCTAATACAGAATGCAATTGTACATTATGTAATAGAACAGAGATTAACATAACTAGTATCAGTTTCTGTGAATATAAAGAAGAAAGAAAAATGTCTTATTTTTATACTGTTTTAGCTACTCAGTACTATGACCACAATTTCACCTGATGTTTAGAGACAATGTCATCCAAGATGGTAAACACACTAACACCCTTAGAGGTGTTGGTTTTCAAGTGGTCCTGCCAGAACAGACCTATAGGAGCTTGGAGAAAGATCTATTCAAACTTGAAGGTGATAGCAAGTTATAGATAAGGTAATTTTAAGCCAATATCAACTCCAACAATATAACTACTGAGCCTTTTTAACAAAATAATGATTATTGAGCATTAGCTTTTCTTTCACATTGAGATTATTACAAGGCCACAACATATTGGTAACCTATATATTTGTATGATATACAGTGCTTAGTTTATATCAAGCGAAAACTAAATATTTCATTAGTACTAATAATTAGATATGAATAAAACCTTTAATGAATAAATGATACTATACATATGCTACAAACAGACACACCATACCCTTTTAAGATCTTTTTTGGAATCAACTGTGGCTTCCCTTTTAACATATGTTGATGATTTTGCTGGTCTCTTACTAATTTCCTTATATTGTTTAATTCTTTCCAACAACAATTCTTTCTGTTTCAGTGTGTTAGCTAAACTCTCACTAATGCCAGGAACTGTAAAACATAAAAGTTATTCAAAGCACAATTGGAATTATTCATTATGACAATTAGGAGTCTATTGACTTTAACTATATATTTTAGATTGTCTTAATATTTTCACACACATGAGAAGACTAAAAATGTATTGAAGTACTATAATTAATTAAAGCTATTAGAATTTATTACAATACCGAATACAATTTATTACACACAAACACAGTAAACACATAAAACAAAACTACATTGTACTAGTCCAAAACTTATAGATTACAAGGCACACTTATAGATTATAGATATTTTAAGATAATTAATAATATAATATAATAATTATAGATTATTTTAAGTTCTCATTTCAATGTTCAATCTCAAACTGCATGTCCTAGTTTTCTTTTAATTTAACTTAACTTCTTTAATGTTTTGTTTGTCAGGATATATTTTATCACTTAATTACCCTGTTTAACTGATTTAAACTCAGGAATACTTTCAAATAAGTAAAAAATAAAAAAAATAACTTGGTATTTTCAAATAAAACACTGTGTCTAGTTGCGGAAACAGGAGCCCACCAACAAGTAACAAATAAAACACTGCCATACTTTAAATCAAAAGATTTTTTTTTAAGTCTCCAAATTCAATGAACATAATCTGAGACATTGTTGGTCTAATCTATACTGATTTTTTTCCAACTAAAATATCCTATGTTCCTTATTTATTACTTATAATTATTCTTGTTCCTAATTTTGAGTAAATATTCATCAAAATATACATAAAAGATATTATAAATTATTTGTGTAGAGATATCACTCACTATTTAAGGCATCTTGAACGGACATTGTAGTAGAGAAACATCAGTAGCTACAGAGTAACCTGTTTTTTCACTCATGGTGGATGCCATTTCTGATGCAGTGTCAACATCATCATCTTCTGTAATATTTACAGGAAAAAACATTTTGTAGAATAATTAATACATTACAATACATGAGTAGAATTTACAATGTTAATATAGGTTCAACAATTTTACAAGTTTCTTGAATTAAAGAACAAAATAAGTAGTGATCATGATTTGTAGGTTGATTATTAATTCACAATACGGGGCGGCATCATTACTTTAGTTCAAATTTTAAATTACAGTTAACTTTCAAATAATTCTACATAAAATGTAGTCACATTGAAGACACTTCTGGAATGCTTCATTCTTATATTACTTTATGCTACAAACACTATAAAATTGCAAACTGATATCTGAAATAAGTTACCAAAAGGTCTTCCCAGTAATTCTGCTGTAGCTTTTCTCTGCTCTTTAATCCTTTTTGAAACAAGTGCTACATTTTCAAGACACTTCTGTGCCCTTTCTAATTTTATCTGCCTTTCAGAAGAAATTTGTTGTGATATCTGGAAATGTAAAAAAATATATTATATAATAATTTTTAACATATAAATAAAATTAATGATGATTCCTTAGGACTACACTAAAAATGGGAAATGTAGTTCAGCTTTGGATAATACTAAATAAATAAATACCATCCTTACATATTACCAGAAGACAATATCTGTATGTATTTTAGTTGGCTCATAAGTCACACACGCATATGATATTTATATGATTCTTTTTTAACATTTTGGATGTATTCTCAAGTTTTAATGACTTTTGTTAGTGTAGGTAGTTACAAAGTGTAAAAGTTAAGTGGATAGTAAACGAAATTAACACAAAATTTGCACTATTATTCTTATTTTAGGAATGCGTAATTCCTTGCAATATTATAACTATAATAATTAAAAATAATAGAAAATCTTATGTACATGCAGTAACTGATACAACTTAGTTAAAATGTATAGGATGAAACAAAAGTAATAGCAGTAATATCAACCTTTGTTTACTATATTATATCGTTTTATGTAAGAAAGCAGAATATATGATATAGACATTTTATAATAAAATAATCATAGCTATGTAAAAATGTAAATAAAAACATCGTTTTTCTGACCGTGGAAAAGTAAAAACATATGGGAAAAAATATACTATACTCTTGTAAAAACATAAGAACATTTCAGATAAATTGAGTACCTTGGTAGTTTTTACACTCCCCAAAACATTGGAAACTTCGCTAGATGGTAATATATTTTCTTCAACTTTATGCTGCTTCGTATCTGACGGAGTATCAATGTTTTTTTTGTCCGACATGATTCACACTCATTTAGCATTTAAAAGAGCAAATATAAAAAATATCACTTTATAAATACCCACGTCTGTAGGTAAAACCAGAGAACTATAACCAGGCAGAGGAAAATGTGTCATTTATAGCGAATATGATAATAAAATAATAAACCACCATTTAAATAACTACACAGTATTTGCCAATAATACATTTACATCATGAACTGCCATAAATTCATATCACAGATTCAATTAGTACACGTCAGCAGTAGTAATAACGTTTTTTGTTTACGCCATTTATATTTCGCTGAATAATTTGTTTGTAATTTAAATTTATTGTTTTCTATTATATTATATATTAAAAACGAATAACTGACTAATGCTTGAGCACTAAAATACAATAAATAATTTACAAAAAAATAATATGACTGTATTGGTTGCACTTTTTATCTGTGGTCAGTGTAGCCAATTCTGAACTAAGACTTTTACAGTGAATTGATCAAATTACAATAAATACATCCAAAAATACAGTTTAGTTTTATTTCGTCGTTTAGCATTCAATTTCGTACATTTATATATCTTTCTAATATCAGTAAACGCAGTGAAATCACAGTAAATCTACTGTAATTACAGTGCAACTGGGATCGCTGTGTGTGATTGACTCTTCTTTTTCTTTAGGGGTAAATATTAGTAGATTTACACATTTCAGCTAATGTCACGTTGATTCAATTTTATAATACCAATTTATATAATTTTCCAGCCAGGTTGCTAAAACTCTTAAGGGAATTTTTGTACAACTCAGTTGAAAACTATCGTGTAATTATTACCAATAATCTTATAGTAGATAGAACTAGAATTTGTAAGTTATTCTGATGTTAGTAACAAAATAAATGAGGAAAGAAACTAAAAAGACAAAACCGTTTAAATAGTTTTTTTCGTAGAATAAACTATAATAATTAGGACAAACACCTATACCAAAATGAATTAATCAGTTTACTCATATTTGGTGAAGAAAAAATAAGAATTTAATATGTTTGCATCGGTGTAAGTTATGTCTAACACTTTAGACATGATTGATTTGTGTAAAATATTCCAAGTACAGTGCTTATGTTTAAATTGAAATTTATTAATAAAAAAAAAATTGAAATAGTTTTTTTTTGTATGAACAGACGAACAACTTCCTATTTGTTCTAATGTTTCTAAAAGTGTGCATATGTCGGTTACCCATAAAAATAAGACAATAGGAAAGCAATGGAAAGCTGGCGTAAACGCCAGGTTAGTGCTCAAGGGGTTAAATATTGTTAAAAGTAATAAATTTTTAAATGTGCAATATAAAAGTAAACATTGTATTTAAAAAGTGCCTTCTCTTGAAGAAATACATTATTGTACTAGGTAGTTTTTTTTAATGCTCGTTATAGTGTTGGTAGTGTCTTATAATTAAAATGTTTCTATTATAAAGACTTGGTAATTCTGTGAACACCTTTATGCCAGATTATATTTGGCGAGGCTTCGGTTAATTATGTAGTATGTATTTGTAATTTATGAACTTCCAATATTTTACCCCAAAAATTACGTAATTTTGGTGGCATTTTATGTGATTTTTATCTCCGTGCCCTTATCCCATTTTATTTGAGATCGGCGCAACATGTGTGACTTCCTGTTGCTTTTAAGTTTCAGCTATTTATTTTACAACCAGCCCCCTGCTTGACGTCAACCGTGCTTGGGGATGCTAGTTTTGGTGATTAAACCGCCACCTATAGTCCGAGCGTAGATTTATGCCCATGTTTTCTCTTCTGTCGTTTCTTAAGACACCCAACGGGATTTGAAAGGGAGGTGGTAGTATTCTAGAACCGCAACATATACAGTGATATAGCCTGGATATTGTGCACAAGGGATTTGTAGTTGCTCTATAGCTACATATTAATAATTACGTAAATACCATCATCATTACGTAATTACCAAGATCGTCTACAAACAGAGAGGTACGTGTCGTCCCAAAAAAGAATGGAAGCTCTCCATAAAACGCGACCGGCTGACAGACGCCGGCACCCCGTCATTGCTACCTGCAGTCAATAAATAACACAAAGGATCGTCGCGCAGGACAACAATACCCCTAGCTGATGAAGCTTGCCACCGGGTGGTGCGAAGACGAGCACGCCGACCGTACATAATATCTGTTGACCATAAACCACATTAGAGCAATGCAAGAGAAGATCAAGCGATTGAATTTCTTACTCGCACAAATCCACATTTTCGGGTATAAAGGTAGGCACATTTATTAATAAGAGATACATATTTTACGTGGGGGTTTTCACACTTAGGTAGGGGGCAAGCCAAGGTTCCAACCCTTGTGCTAGTGATCTTTTGCGGCTGAGTGCCTATAGCACTCGCCCACAAAGGGCAGTGAAGCTGTACAGGGCCTTTTGGTCAACAGGATTAGATAGGTTAGAATAAAAAAGAAGAAATATGTACTTATTCAACTTTCTGATTGAACGTTTCATTTTTACACAAACGGAAAACCCAACCTCACCAGAATGGCATTAGCTCTTAAAGTTCTCTTAAGACTACTAAGAGGATACTACGTATTATATTGAAAATCACACGGAGCGTAAATTCTGAGAACTCTCCAACAGCTTTCTTGAAAGGAAAACTTTAACAAAGGGCTGCCATTTTATTAAAGCGATAATTGTATGATATTTTTCAAATGTCAGATTACATTGTATATTTTGCCTTATACCTATAAAGGAACAAAGAGAGTGGGGTGCTTGGCATGACTTTGGTCTGTCATGTCGTCGTCCTTATTTTTATTCATAATTTTGCAGTATTTGACTATATATTTTGTAATTTTGGTGGCATTATACGTGATATAGTGTAGTTATGATACATAAGTGTAGTGAAGTGAAAATAATGTCACGGAGCGTGAATTCTTAAATCTCTCAATCATTCCCGTTATGGTCTTAATAGTAGGCCGCTATTCATTTGTTGACAGTGTTTCTAACGTCTGACTAGGCTGCATGGTCTACTAATACTTTTGCCTTTTCCTAAAAAGGAATAAATGGAACAAAAAAAAACAAATAGAGCCAAAAGAAAACTGTCAATGTCAACAAATGTCAATCGAACAATTTTTACTTCAGAAATTTATGAGTAGGCAAGTAATTTATAGAAAAACAATACTAAGAACGTATGTACATTTATATATAATTAGTTTTATGCTGTTACTTTGAAACTGTCAATGGCATCTTCCCGATTACAGGTATATAAAAATAAATAAAATATAAACGTGTTTCATCATGCACCATTTCGACCTTTATAATTTTTTCAGTCGACTGCCCGTCAGTTGTCAAAAACATTTAAAAAGAAGAATAGATTTGATATAGGCATAGCTTCAGAACTACCAGCAGCCTATAAGAAGTTTTGGCGTGAATGGAAACTTTTAAAGCCAGCGGCAGTTCATTTTGTTCCTCAAGAAGGAAAATGGAAACGTGATGAGCTCACGGGCGAAACATTACCTATACAAAACATACCTATCCCTCTAAAATATCCAGCTGAGATTCATGAGGGAATATGGGGTGGTGAAGCAGTAGTAAAAGGTAGTAATAATTGACAGTAAACATTTTTCTTGCAGTATTTTCGTTTTACTTTTCACAAATGGTCTGCTTGTTGGCCATATTGTATAAAATAATCTGCCTCATACTTAAAAAAACAGATCAGAAAAACTTCAACTTTAACGGATTCTAATATGGTTGAATTTTAATCTCTACATTATCTGTAAACTATAGACATTAGAAAAGGGACACACGGAATATGTATTCCTAAATGTAATTGTAATATTGCCAATAATCTTTTTTCACAAATTTAGTTCTGTAGTGCATAATATTAAAACCATAAATATTAACACATTAAGTGCCATAGCGGGCACCGGTGACCGCCATCAGTATTAACTATATGCCGTAATGGTCACCGGTGGGTGCCTAGGAAGACCTGTTTTCGGCAGCTTGAGACAGGCCAGCGGTCACATTTTCGTTGATGTTATACCTTGTAGACGACCCATGCGGCCCTGCTAAAAAATGTTTAGTGCGTAACACCTCAGGAAATGTTAATAGTTTGGTAGTTATTTGTGTTCAAAGAAGGGTAATAAATTAAATCAGTTATTATTTTTTATAAAATGTTATAATAAAAGTATGTTGTTGTCCATGATGAAACCAATCACAAAAAAACCACTTTAGGACAAGAAGAATATCAAGCGGCATTTTCTTCTGTGTACAGGAACTAGTAGCTCATCACTTTGGTCACTAGTATTACTGGATACACTTGATTTTCCATCACTCACAACATCATCAATATTGTTCAAAATTAAACCAATGTTACTTTCACTAAAAGTCACATTCAAAATGTTGATCTCATATATTGAAATTCAATGTTCTCCAAATACGTCAAAATCCATGTTTTTTTTGTCGAATTTCTCTAACAGGGCACTATATTAATTTAAAAACAAATGAAATAATAAAGGAATCACTAATTACGTAGTACAATTATAGTGAGAAGTGCACGAATTGAAAAAATAACGGCCGCACGGCTGACAGTTCCCACGCTTACAAATGTGTGAAAAGAACAGGTTACTGTAGTCATGATCCGCACGGCGCTCAGCAATAAAATATTTCATTGACACCTAGCAGATCCAGTAAACGCAAAATTAAAAATGTACATATTTTCAAAATTTGATCACAAAATAAAAAATAAGTTATATATCTTTATATATTTGTTAGATACTACCTCATTACATTTTGGCCTAGTTGAAAATTGTAAGTTTATAAGCATGGCATTCAATGTTTTAATGTAGTGGTGGGCTATTTGTAAAAATAATAAACTTATCCCATGTGACATTATAAAATGAAGATAGCATTAGCATTTCAGCATTAGTATTAGATACTTTTATTTCGTATATATGTTTTTGTTTTATGTAACGTTTAATATGTTATCTATCTATTGTGTATAATCTGCATAAGGCTTATTATAATTATGTATATGTGATATACATTATAACAAGGAGTGTTTTGAACATAATATAAAACATTATTGCAGGTTTCCAAAAACGTGATCCGAGACGCCGTAGAGTACCACATTATTGGGTACCCATACTAAAAAGAACTGTAGTAAGGTCTGAAGTATTAAACACCCACCTTTCAGTTACTGTAACAGACCGAACTATTAGACTTATCAATGACCATTATGGATTCGACCATTATTTGCTCAAAACACCAGCATGCGATTTAGTATCCATGCTAGCTTTAAAATTAAAGAAGCAAATATTAACAGAACTTATGAATGGATGCCCAAGATATGCGCATGCACCTCAGAAACAGAAAGAAGTGTATGAAGAATACAAGACATACCTTTCATCAGTGAGTTAAATTTATTTCTGTTTTATCCATTATAATTGACATAGGCTATTTGATCTTATACAATTAAATAGAATTTTCAGTTAAATCCATTGCATGTACATTTTATAGGTAAAATATACTATTAACAATATTATTTTCTAAATTTGGTATAGTTATAGTTATCTTATAGTTTACTAATTAGAAAAACTTGATAATTTAAAATTTACATACACACAGTTTGTTTTTATTATATGCATTCTTTGTTAAGAGAACAATTTGTTAAATATTTTTAGTACACCCCTGAAGAAATAGAATGGTATGGATTGACATGGTATGAGGCTCTTTCCAAGATTGCTAAACAGAAAGAAGCGGCTAATAAACCAGTACCTTTGAAAAATATTTATAGAAAAAATCTTGTAGAAAAATTGAAAGCTGCAGGAATTGAGGCAAATAGTTCAGCTGAAGAAATATCGTAAGTTATATGATCGTTTTCTATAATAGTTATACATTTTTATTATTGGCAGACTTATCATATATGATTATTATTTTCCAAGTTGTAATAATGTATGTTGGTCAAATTCCAGTATATGTTTTTTATGTTTACTAAAATGTGGTTTATGTTGCAGATCTACTACAACATGGCTTTCCAAGATGAATCCATTTGGTAAAAAAGATGAAGCTTAAATAGAGTTATCAGGAGACATTAGAAATTATTTAATTAAAGAAAGTATAGAGAATTGTTGTTTTAGATAAAATGTAATAATGATTATAGTAGATGAGTTAATCAACTGCATATGTGTTTCATTATAAATGTGACCCAAGATGTTTAATTTTGATGAATTATTCTATAATTAGTGTTAAAACATTCGAAAAAATAAACATTGCAAACAATAAACATATAAATAATGGTTTTCAAGCTTCTGAACTTTGATGATAGGCGAGTCACTTTCATGAGATACAGGAAAAAACAATACATTTGAATGTTCTTTGAAATAGCAACTTTTTACTGATTGACCTTTGTTAGGGCTGCAGCACCACTTGAGGTTGGTCTACGCTTACACTAGGCGCTATAGTGCATTGACCACTTATTATTTTCGTAGACTTCATGCTATTTTTTATTTAATATCTTAAAATCAGAATAATAAGATTAAATATACTAATAATTAGCAGTGCAGTGGTCTTAATGTGTAACATTTAAGTTAAAATTTCTTTTTAACCAGGAAATATAAATTAAATACGATGCTTTTTGTAATGTCATTTTTATTTTATAATTTTATTACAACAATTGATGTAGCAATGTGTTTTGAATGAAACATTAAATTAAGACTATAACAAACTAGCATATGTAAAAATTATGATATTCAAACTTAATCAAGTAATGTTATGAGAAAATAATGATTGTAGGCTAGATTATTACAAATCATTAATACAATGTTTATATTTACCAATTACAGAAAAATTCCTTATTCAAACTATGAAATAGTTTAAGTTATAAATTGAAAAAAAAAATAGTAGTAGACAGATTTTTACTTGAATAGAAAATCTTCAATTTGAAGTCAGAGAGAAGTCCAAACTGCAAATCATTTACAATATAACATGATTTATTATAAAAATGATATTGAATCTAAGACCAATAAATATGATTTCTGTTTATCATGTATAATAAGTGATGCGAAGATCACGTCAATAAAATTAAAAGTATTTCTAGTCGTAGTTTGGTCATCTAAAGCTGGAACACTTACTATGAAGCACACTAGTGCACATTTAGTTAACAGAATGTTGAAAAAATTATTTAGCTTTTAATGGGAAGCAATGTATACACCGTGAATCAAATTGAAGTGTCTGTTTGAAATATCAACATAACAGCTTTTTATTAATCACATATGAATGTAAGATACGGGACTTTATCAAAAACCACAATTTTTAAATTTGGTTTTGTTGCGGTTAATCTCCGAACGGCTGAACCGATTTTGACGGGACTTTTTCTGGGAGAGAGCTGAAGTTGTAAAGTGTAACTTAGGCTACTTTAATTCTTAGATGTTGTTTATTTAAAGATAGTATTCTGGAAATTTTTATGGTAAACTTTATCTAGAGTTGCCACGAATAGTGTTTTGACCGAATATTCGGCGGGGCTCTTGGCCGAAACGCTGAATATTTGGCAACACTTAGTACTTTTCGCGGGTGATAGTTATAATACACCTTTTTGGTAATTGGTAAAATAAAAGTCTTTGTGAGTACTATTATGCTTTCTTTTTTTTCGTTATTTACTATTTTTCTGAATAGTGGAAAATAATCGCCGAATACCGAATAGCTGTCATCCGTGGCATCTCTACTTTGTACCAAAAAAATTGAATACACGTGATCTTTATCGTGTAGCAGGAGAGCGAGGGCTGAAAATGGTAAAAACATATCAGGTGATTAATGTAGGACGTCTAAGTAATAGTGCATTCTATAGGTGAGTCGTGCGGCAGACGGTCAGCGAGCATAGCGGCGACGGCTCTCGCTAAGTACGTCATAGTGCCGTAGTTACCGCTCGGGGCGCTGTCGTACAAGTGTTGGCAGACGCCGGCCGCGCCGCCGCACACTAGCGCGCCGCCCGTGTTCTCCTGCTTCGCGCAACACAGAGTCGCATCGCCGTTACACAGCATCTATTTATTTCACATTAAAACTCACAGTTATAATCTTCTATATACTATGAGTCGTATAGGATCAAAAGTGGCGCTATCTACACTTCAACTCATTTTTGGTAAAGTGGAAAAAAATGGTTTTTTTCTTCTAAAGTATAGTTAGCAGTGATGATTGATGTATCAACTGTATTTTAATTTATAGGTAGTTCACTTATATAGTAACGTGAAGTTAGTAGCACAAAGTTTAAAAATAAACCAATATTAACGTTTCTTTTTTTGTTGGCAATTGTAGATAGCCGCCTATGATTCTATACGACTTGTATATAAAAAGAAAATGGGGTTTCTTTGACGCACCATCACCTCAAAACTACTGAAAATATTGGAATGGGACTACTGTTACTATCATTCGACGAGGATTTTTTCGCAGATGGTCATAGGCAATTTTTTTTTTATTTCAATTTACTCTTATGTCATTTTTTCCGCTAATAAAAACAAAAGACTCTTTTCTCTTCATTAATTTCTTTTTTTTTTTAAGGTTAGTTATCACTTTTTCACTCACAGCTAAAGTACATATGAAACTCGGCCGGAGCCGAGGGCTCCAGCTAGTATTAATAAAAATTTGTGGTCAATATTTAATTACGTATACCAACGAGTATACAACAACATAGGGCGGCGTATTCCAATAAAAATAGTTTAGGATAAATGGCAAAACAATATATTCTAGAAAAAATATTCAGATACTTACTGTATCGTTCAAATATTACGTATGCATCGAATTGCGGTATGTTGCTTATTTTTGATGATATGTCTGTACGGGAGGGTCGGAATTATGATAACTTATGCAATATTTACTTATTAATCTTTGTTTTTTATTTGTTATAGTAATAAATTATAACAATGCTTCCGTAATCATTTGGGGGGAGGAGGTGAGGTAAGAGCTTTACTAATTATTGTTATTGCTAACAGAGGGGGAGATAACAAAAATTTTGCTTACCTAATATGTGAAAATGAAATCTTAATGATATCAGCCTATATCTTTTTACATCATTTTTTTTTTAATATAATAATGTTTTTCCATTAATTATAATCAGTTAGTTTCTATTACAAAGGAAATTGTTGCCTTTGTTATTTAGACCTCCGATATGACAGTTAATTATCTACCCAAAAATATCCATATATATTCTATGTACTAGCTGTGTGCCCGCGGCTTCGCCCGTTTTTCATATATTCTTCACTGCGTTTTAATTGTTTTATACGGAACCGTAATATTTTTTTAGACGTTAATAAAGTACAATTTCTTCTCATAAATGCAAGCCCGTAAAACTGCGGATTTAATTACATTTTTTAGGAGTTTTAATTATTTGTTAAAACATTTAAAAAACGTTCGTTTATAAAATTGCTAAACAAAATATGTCCATGTTGTTCTTTCACCGAAATATTAATATTTTGGATAAATTAGATCTTAAGGCACATTATAGACCTGTTTCTCAAAAATCATCAACTACCAAGAGTTCTGGGTATTTTTTTTTTAAATATAATCTGATTCAATGCACAGTTTTGCGGGCAAGCGAGAAATATTTTTACTATATCTTAGGACTAAAAAAATTACAAAAATAATTAGGGTTCAGTATGAAGAAAAAACAAAACGCAGCGAAGGACATATGAAAAGTGGGCGTAGCCTTGGGCACACAGCTAGCAATAAAATAGTTTAGAAATATGTAATACACACATACCTGATCTTCTAAAAATATTAGATTCGCTCGGTGCACAAGGTGTTCAACACCGATCGCCTCGCCTAGACGCGCCACTGACTTGTACTCAACGACGAGCGTCAACACCATCAGCGCCTCCACCACCAACTGCCTGTACTCCGGCTGCGGTATCGAATTCAATACCGTTTCAACCGCGAGGGCGAACTTGAGTTCACCCGATGTCATCTCTTGCGTCAGATTCGGTTGTAATATCTTCCCTTGGATCACTAAACCTTCGCACTGGAACGGACAAGTCACGTATTTAAACGCATCTAGTCTATTCAACCCAAAAGACCAAAGATCTCCACGACGACCGGGTCTTGCGCCACCCGCATCCAGCGGATTCCGCAATCTTTTTTTTTTACACGATATAGGCTTTGTGCTTTGACCACAATCTCACCTGATGCTAAGGGACGATGTGATCCAGAATGGTAAACACACTAAACCTAGGTACTGGTTCTCAAGTGATGGGTTCCTCGCGATGTTTTCCTTCACCAAAAGCTTAGGCCGATTTTAGAGTTGGATAGGTGGGATCGAACCCGTATCAAATGACGCGGAATTCGACCGCACTATCCACTGCGCCATTATCGCTTCGTACCTCTACCACCTCCACCAGGTCGTCGGTCCACCTTGTGTGGGGTTTACCCACGCTTCGTCTTCCGGTATGTGCTAGCCATTTGAGAACCCGATGGCCCCATCGGGCATCGGTTCTACGAGCAATGTGTCCAGCCCATTGCCATATATGTTTGGCAGTACTTCGAACAATGTCGGACACTTTGATTCTTTTGCGGATCTCCTCATTTCAAATTCGATCACGCAGTGAAACTATAATGCTCTTCATTGCCCTTTGGGCAACATTAAGCTTTCCAATTAGGCCAATTGTAAGTGACCACGTCTCCGCAAACGTATCTGAGGTAAAGTCCTAACATAACATAATTAGGGGCCGTACCAATAATACGTATGCAAAATTTCAAGCCGTTTTTTAAACCTTCCCCTCCCTCTCTTCCGCCTTGTCAGCAATAATAAGCAAAGCTCTTACCCCCCTCCGAGATTACATAAGCATTGCTAAAATGTTGTCAAAAAAGACGAGGATTAATAAGTAAATATAGCTTACTTAGTCAGGACTCAGAACCCCCTCTACGTCACCCATGTCATCAAAAATAATGAATTAAAAACAGAAGATTAAGTGTATAATATAATTTAATAAACAAAGATAAAACACTTCATTCTATTATTAAAACTCTGATATAAAAACGTTGAAAGTTTTTGCTGGAGATCGAGGGAGGACGCTTTATCCCTTTTTCGCAAAACGAATTTTAATATAGATTTGTATGAATCATTATTTTCTTTCTTTCTATGTATATTTTACCTTTTCTAAAACTCCCCACACTCGAGGGTAGAAGTCACTCGGTACGCGATTTAGAGCACCGTCTAATCTGCGCCGGCGCGTAACCATTGGCCCTGACGGTCTGGTTCCGCTATTGGCGCTGTTATAAAAGAGGAAAATACATTTGTACCGCATCATATTTTATGGGTAGGGTTGCCATCCGTCCGGGTTTCCCCGGATTTATCCTCGTTTAGAGGACATCAGGGGAGCGTCCGGACGGGACTTCATTGTAGTCTGCGTTTAAAATTTTTTAAGTCTTGGGTCGCCCACGACACATGTAATGTGCCCGGACTGTTTTTTATTACACTGTATTCAAAAAAAACCTGTTGACATATCCGGGTTCTGGGCTCTAAAATCCGGGGTTTCAAGCGTCTTCCCTGGTTGCCAAATTTCAGAGATAGCAACCCTATGTACGGGTAATATAATTAATCACTAAAAATACGTTTCACTGAATACGTATAATCGACGAAAATTTTAACCGAACCGAACATTCGTCATTCTTGATTCTCATATTCAAACTGTACGTTATTTTTATGGAAAGCGTGTAAATTGACGTCGAACCTTCCCGCGTCCGCTACGCAAATATACCAAATTTTCATTGCATTAAATAGTACACAGCAAATCTCAGCCACGTACGAGCTTTTATTCTTTTTCTTTTAATTTATAAAGTCGTGTTACATTGACATTTTTGTAAAACTTTAAAAGTGTATTACTTTTCACTCATTCACTTTAGAGTCTAAAGTTTAGATTTTCGAAAACATTGAATTTTTCAATCATACTCAATTAGATATAGGTTAGTGAAGTGAAAACTTTGATTACTACTTCGACGAATATCCGATCCATCTCTATTAACTACTTATATTTGTTACGATGTATTAAAATATTACATGTAAAAAGTAGCTGCGATTGATGATTTCATATCGTATGTATGTGATATTTGAACAAAATAAACTGGCCGGAATATACAGGTAACTTTACAAAAAAACCAGGAATTTATCTTTTATAATACATAAGGATAGTTATACTTTATTCTTTCAAACTCAATAGGTAATATAAGGTTAATTGACGCAAAGAATAAACAAATGTCTGTGTAGAGGTTGTGTGCATTATATTTGTGATTTATATTTGAAAATGTAAAGTTTATTGTTTTATTTTGCTAGCTAGTTTATTGTTTTATAATGCTAGCTGTGCCCCCGGTTTCACCAGCTTGGTTTTCAGATAATTTGCCTATGTTAACCCTCTGGATGGCAATATATGTCATTACCAAATTTCATCAAAATCGGTTCAATAGTTTTTTTTCGTGATTGGCGAACAAATTAATAAACAGACAGACAGACCGACAGATATATATTTTTTAACTATCGAAATGTGTTTTTAGTCGATTCTGAAGTCCCGCATAGTAGTTTTATTCTAATCTATTTTATTCTAATCCTAATTATTTTCGAAATTAAAAGTATCCTAAGTTGCCCGGAGTAACTTCAGCTATCTTCCAAAAAATGTCGCGTCAAAATACGTCCAGCCGTTCGGGAGATTACGCAGATCAAACAGACAGACAAAAATTTTAGAAATTACATTTTTAGTATAGGTATCTTGTATACATTAAAATCTATTTATTAAAAAATATTTTGACATTATAAACAGATCCTTCAATGTTATTTATTAGTATAGATGTATCAAAATTAGTGAGTAACGTGAATAACACGTTGTAATAAGATTTTAACAAAGAATCGAAATTGTGTTGAAAAAATACTTACTTTCCTCAATACCGCTTTGAAGAGATTGTCCCTCGAAAACAATTTGAGATTTCTTTCCAAATCGATTCGATTTGTTAGTCACAATCGAAAAGTTTCCGCGTCCAACTGCAAATTACGTTTTTACTTCTAGTTAAATAGGTAATTTTATTTTTTCTTTATGTGAAAAAAAATCATAGAAACAAGTCATACACATGCATCATCGAATGAGTGATAGATAAATGGTTAGCTTGGAAATATATCATTATCACTACCTCTTTAAAAATTCGACTTATAAGGTTTGGACCTTATGGCAGGATACTAATATGACGTGTTTTATTGTTTATTTATGAACTTTTATAACGTTTATTGTATTTTATATAATACAGTTTTAGGTGTCACATGAACATTTTGGAAAGTTCTAGAAAAATAGCTTAAGTTTAATAGAAAGTTGTATAAAAATTACAATAATTTATTTCACAATTAAATTAAGTTATTAAGTTTTCGTGGGCTGA
This sequence comes from Samia ricini, assembly GCA_014132275.2. Lineage (NCBI taxonomy): Eukaryota > Metazoa > Arthropoda > Insecta > Lepidoptera > Saturniidae > Samia > Samia ricini. Next base: position 21,482,487 of record AP028159.1, on the reverse strand, counting down.
AAAATAATCGATATCTTAATAATCCAGAATATTATATTTTAATTCACATTATAGGATTCCTTTTGAATTTCCATTATATGATTTTCTGAATGGAATGCATATACGGGGGGTTGTATTACGGTACGACTGTCGTTCTGAGGTCTCGGGTTCGATCCCCGGGACGGGTCAAGTGATATTGGGTTTTCTACTCAGTAAAATCCCGGAGTCTGGAATTTGTGCCCGATATGGCGACAGGCTAGCCCCCTGTCACATTCGGGACGGAACTAAGCTCGGCGAAATGTGGGTGGTGTAGTTCGCGCTATTTCACCTCTGCCTAACCCGTCGGGGATAACAGGCGTGAGCTTATGTTATGTTATGAGCTAAATACACGTATTGTTTTATTCTATGTAAATGTTAAAACAAACAAAACAAAACGTCGTGTAAAACTATTATTACATCAAATAATAAAATATATATAATGCAGTTAATCACAGGGGACGATATAAACACAAATAAATATCTTATTTCATAATCGTTCACTCGCCTTTATTCTTATCGATTTTCCCCTTTACTAAAAATAGAGAGTTCGCTGTAAAAGTAATGTATACATAATATATATAAGATTATATTATATTATAGAATAAATAGCAATAATCAATAATATTCAATTAAATTGCATTCATCTGTGCTTAAAACAACCGGAAATAGTTCAGAATAATCTATCATCCTCATTTATACGGATAGTTTGATGAAGGCTCATAAATGGATACACTGGTGGCCAAATTATTATGGACATTAAATACTTACTTGTAATAAAAACCTACAAGCAAGACAAGCGGAATTAAATACTCTTTACGTGAAAGTAATGTAGGTATTGTTATTGATAAAACTTTTTCTCAGAGAATGTTATCACAACAATGAACTCTAATGAAATGTCAATGGACTCTATCCAAAGTATGTTCGAAGTAATAATTGCAGTAAAGAGTGACAATATTAGATACTAAGCTGTTATAATTGATTATAATAATTAAACATGATAACATTACTGTCACTTTATAAATATATTATGAATAAAAAATATCTTCCAGACTTGAACCCAATCGTTAAAATAATTCAGCGGAATAAAAACGTATCAAGAAATTTAGTACTGTCCCTAACAATTTGGCCGGCACTATGTTTCATAAAGTCCTTTGTTTTTTTAAATTTATTAATCGACCTAAACTAAACTCTACGGAGTCAAAGTAATAAAACAGTACACGTAATTTATAAGAGACTTACCGCTATTTATAGCGAATTCTTTTCCGCTAAGGATATGATAAAGGAGGTTTTTCATTTCAAAAGGCGATAGGTTGAGCAAGTGTTCGGACGCTTCCTCACCATCACAGGACAATGTTCTCGATAATTCTGTCGCCATTACCTAATTAATTAAGCCATAGAATTTTTATGGTATTCGACGATGGTGCACATACATACATAACGTCACGGCTCTCTCCCATTAGGGTAGGCGGAGAGTACATCCTTCTACCTATTACGATGCTGATACACATCTTTCGCTTCTTCTACTTTCATGCATGCTCTTCGGTTACGGGTACTTTTGACCGCAGCCTTTCTGCAGAACGTTCTAGATCTGGTTCGCCTGTAACGACCCTATCAGCTTCCCCTGTCGCACTCGCCTTGTAAATTTGTTTCGTCAATCATCTTTCATCCATATTAAGCATCCCTTTCTCTATCTTTGTCACTATATCCTCTACCATACCACACTAGCTCCCTTATCACATTTTTTTTTACACGGAACTGGCTCAGTGCTTTAACTACAATCTCACCTGATAAGTGATCATGTGGTTCAGGATGGTAAACACACTAAGCCTAGGTAGTGGTTCTCAAGTAATGCTGCCGGAACACACCTATTGGTATTTGGCGACAGGTTTTCTAATTTGAGGGTCGTAGTCTGGGTGGCGGGAATCGTTAAAAAATACCCTACCACCATGCTATGGTTTTCTGACGATGTTTTCCTTCACCGAAAGCTCAGGCCGATTTTAGAGTCGGATAAATAGGGGATCGAACCCGCGTCGTTTGACGCGGAATCCGACTGCACTGACCGCTGCGCCATCATCGCTTCAAAATCCTTACTACAATGGTGTAATGGAGTCGAATAATATCATAAGATACTCAAATTAGGTCTTGTATGTGGAGAAGGAAATAATATAAACGGATATGAAGAAATAAAGATGTGAATAATTCCCGTTTCATGTCGGCCGCAGAAATACTAAATTTAATGAACAGATATAAAATAATATCAACATTGTATTTTTCCACCCTTTGTTTACCTTTATAGTGACTAACATATCCAATTGTATCTGGACTAGATCTTGTCCACCACATGCATTGTTAAAATACTGACTTTGAATCCCCTAATTAGTCTTATCCTATTCAGGGCAGATAAATACCATTTCATTATAAAACGATTCATGAAAAAAAAAATTATAACAAGACAATATAATTATATTATAAAATATAAAATTATAATCGATTAAAAACATCGAATTTATATTCATTTATAATTAAGAAAATAAATAAATAGATTCGCGTACAAACCTGAATAATAAGGCCGACTCTTAGTCGGAGCATTTCTAAGAATAGTTGTGGCTCAGTGCGTATAAACATAGCCAAGTACACTAGGAGTTCTTGTGTTAACATCGCCGTACTTTCATCGTCGCCGTACGCCTTTCGTGAAATAAAAAAAAAAACCATAAAAAAGTTACTCAAAACAGTTTATTATGGACATATAGCGTATTATGTTTTTGTTGTAACTTTTAATTTTTTTTTAATTCTAAATAAAACTTTTGCCATGCATTTTATGTTACAGTAAAATGAAAGTGCAGTGCACGAAGGTTTTGGAACAACTACAAAATATCGATAATGAAAAAAAAAAAAAAAACAATTTATGTTTTCTAGTATTCATTTGGATTTATCTGTTTATGTCCTTATCCAGTGATAGTCTAATGCTGGACATAGGCCTCTCCCAAATCGTGCTACTGATCACTAAATCATCGCCCGTATCAATCCGACCCCAGTTAACCTGTTGAGCACTTACCTGGCGTTTACGCCAGATTTCTATTGTTTTCCTATTGTCTTTCTATTGTCCTATTTTTACGGGTACTCGACACATTAATTTAAAACTTTAAAACAAGTTTTAGAAAATGACATGGTAAAGTACTGATATAGCAATTTTAAAATAGATTAAAATCAGCAACAGTAAAGTACAGCGACACAAAAAGTAACGCAGGCAGAACTATTGATGACTCAATCGAATACCGCGTCGATATATGTATGTTAACATCCACCTGTGCTATTTTATAGTGAACTTAAGCTTTTAATGAAAAAAAAAACATCGTAAAGAGGGCATAGTATATTTATTTAAACATCACATTGTATGTAGTGCATCTGATATAATTTGTTATTGTTACCTTTTTATGATCATTTTCACATTTTTCATGTCGAAATGACTGCATGTAACAAGATAGATTATTATGTTAAAAATGACATTACAAAATGAATAATTATAAATGCATAGCATTTAATTATTTCAAGGCCTTAATTAATGCTTATATTACCTATATACATATATAGGCAAAAATAATACAGTTCAGTACTTTATTCTCCTCTGTTTGCCAGCCGATTTTCTTATTGACAAGCCTTAAAATTTTTTATAGGTGTATAAACATCTTTTAACTGCATATTGACGTTTATAGAACGTAAGATCGTAACAACAGAAATCTGTTATTTCGATCTGTTATATTTGCAAGAACATCATTATTCATGTATTGAATGAAGTTATTTTGGTTTATTATTTTATCACATAAAGAAAACCACAAAACTTAAAACATGGTACAAGGCCTGTAGCGATATTGTTAATTGACGTTTTTGATAAATTTAAATGGGTTTAATAACCGAACAAGCCGTAACAATATAGTGAAAACATACAAAGTAACCAGGAGGTTCCTTAGTGACACATAAGTATATGAGTTTTGTAAGGGACTATGTGATCCGTAGCTTCCTATAACTACCATAGATTTTGTGCGAACAAATTGCGCGAAATTTACCTCTCAGTTTCAGTTCGATACAAACTTTATGGCGGCTAGGAAGTTAGCCGCGAGCGCAGATACGCGCAGGTACAGTCAAGTCGAAAATAATTTGGCACTAGTAAAGCAAAGTATTTGTTAAATAATGAAATTATATAGGTGGGAATTAACTTATAGGTTTATTTCTAGAAAACTCGTTTAAAGTCTACATCGAAAGTATAGAATTTTGAAGGGAGGATTGAATGAAAATGTAATGTATTAAAAAGGTAAATTTTTCACCGAGTATTCAAATAACAAAGCACAAGCAACATAATCGAAAAAAAAAAAACGTAAATAACATATAAAATAAAAATAATAATTTTAAAAACTTTAAAACAAAAAACGAAGCAATTAATAAGCAATAATAAAATATTAAAAGCTCGACTGTACGTAGAAAGGACAACTGTGGGTGTGACTTCCTCCAACGGATACGCAAGGTCTCGCACGATGTTCCGAGCCGCCATTAAGTTTGCATCGTACTGTAGCAGTCCATATTGAGATCCGTAGCACTTTGGTCGCCTTGTGCTAGCTGTAACTATCCCGGCTCAGCGTTTTAAACACTCATACAAAAAATTCGGTGATAATAACTCACCAAATGTATCAACTGTCTGAGTTCGTTCTCCGGTAGCGGTGCTGTAATCGTATGTTCGTTCTTTGGTGGCATGCCAACGGTGATTTGTTTCTGCCGGACCAACAAGTCGGTGACCGCTTTAGCCAAGTCCTCGACTCGCTTGCCGAGCATACCGGCCGTGTGTCGCACGAGACCCCATAGCTTTTGCGTGCACGCCTTCTCGTACAACGATTTTAGTAGATCCTTGACAGTCACTATTTTCCCATTCTCCAGCATGTCTGATAATTAAATTAATATTTATCAGAGGTGGTCTGTACGTTGGCTATAAAACGTGGTCGTCACACTTTTCTGGTTAAGGGCCACATAGGTCAACGTGACGTACCACTGCGGACCGCACTTTTATGGATACCATGGCAGTTCATACCATCTATTAACATATTGTTATGAGATATCAAATACTAATTCTTCACAGATTTAGTTTGGCCTATGAAGTCATTTTTGACAACCTAGTTCACTAACTATATGTCACTCATTTTTGAGTCATTGTCTACTGAAATTGTTTGCGACATCGTGGGCCGCACAAATACAGTCCAAGGGCCGCAGTTTGATGCCGACTGTTATAAAACCTGTCATATTGTTTGGATCAGAATACAGGACTAGTAAAAAGATGGATGAAAAACTATTACATGTAGGTGAGATGCGAATGTTGAGGTGGATGTGTAACAATAATAGATAAAGACAGGAATTAATATACTAGATGGAGTTTATAAATGGCCCCCAGTAGTAGGAAAGTTGAAAAAGAATCGTTTGTAGTGAAATAGCAATAAATATGAATTAATTGAAAACTAGAGGAAGGCCAAAGAAAGTGTGAGTGGCGTGTGTGAGGGATAATTTGAAAGAAAAAGGAGTAAATGATTAGATGATAATAGGGGACGTATGGAAGAAGAAAACATTTTGTACTGATACCAAGTGAGTTGGGAAGAGAACATGAGAATCTTCGCATGCGATCGACAAAGTTTAAAGTGGATACAGTGAGACCATAATAAACAGACGAGGGTAGTTTCAAATAATTACCCCCGCTAAGGAAGACACGGCAATGAGGCGTGCAGGCGATGGGAGGTACCTGGCGGACGTGCGGTACGGTCGCTATACCGTACATGCGCTCCGTCCGGTCCTCAAGGATTGGAGGACAAGGGAGTTGGGCTCCCAGATGTTCAGGCTTGTGCAGATACTAACCGGGCATGGATGCTTCGGACGGTATCTCCACAAGATCACCAGTAGGGAGCCTTCCCCCGCCTGCCACCACTGCGGTGCGGCGGAGGACACATTTCGTTACCGAGTGTGGTCAGAGCCATGCTCGGGAGCGAGGTCTGTGACGTGGCCACCTTCTGCGACCAGGTCATGCTACAGAAGGCGACCGCGGAGAGAGATCGGGAGGAGGATCCCCTAGCGGATCCTCTTCGCCGTAGGAGGGCGAGGTAAGACCGCGTTCCCCAGCCTCCTTAGGCTTCTTCCTCTTTCTTTTCCCCCTCGCTCCCTCTCCTCCTAGTTTCTTGTCGATATAAATTATTTATGGTTATTTGGCGAAGGTTGCATTCCAAATACAACGTAGAAATAACTATTATTATTTAAATGATCCAAAATGTCTACATATGATATTGTGTGTACAGAGTGCACTGTGTGTGCATCGAGTGTGCACTACGTGTAACAGCCGGGGCAAGACTGTCTAACTTATACATTACAATATGTAGCGCTGACGCTACAGTTATATTACTATAATACTTGGCTACACTATAGTATTCAATTTAAAACATTTATAAAGATAGGGTTATTTATGAACAAATAATAAATTTCATAACTTATATGTTACCTGTGTTAAAATCAAGACCGTGAGTGTCAACCAAATATTGTAGGATATCTCCCTGTTCGTCTAGACTTTCAGTTTCACGCAGCATGGTAAGTAACTCATCGGTCTCCTGTTCGGCGTATACCAGGTTTTGTGATTCCGACGTCGTCCGGTTGCGGATTACCGATGTTGTTGTTGTTTTGTTGACAACTGAAATTTTACCATTTTTTATCTATACTAATAAATAAAATTAAGGTGTTTGTTTGTAATTTAAAAAAAAAAATTACCATAAAGATATAAATGTATCCGATACCTATACCAAAACAAGATTTTTTTAAATTTTTGTCTGGCTGTTTGTAATAGGTAATCACCAGAACGGCTGGGCCGATTTTACTGCACTTTTTTTGGTAGATAGTTGAAGTTACTCCTGGTAACTTAGGGCACTTTTAATTTTCGACTAAAATTAGGGTTCCAGTTAAAAAAAAACTCAAAAAATTTGATTAAAATCTGATTCAATGCACAGTTTTACGGGCAAGTGCTTGAATTTATGAGAAATATTTTTACTTTATCTTAGTACTAAATTCAGTATAAAAAAGTTAAAACGCAGTGGATGAAAAGCGTTCCTATTATGATCTTAATTTACCTTCTTCTTTAGCAGGAGATGGACTTTTCTCTTTGGTTACTTCTATTGTAGGTGTTACTACACCTAAGTTCGTTGTAGAAATGCCTCTGTAATGTAAAAATAATGTTAAAATTGAAATACAATTTTTTTTTAATGATAAATCTTTATAAAATTTCACTGAGATACATACTACTGTCAATATACAGTAGTCTTACTAATTGAAACAACAGGTGGACACGTATATTCATTTGCTAAGTAGCAACAAATTTACTGGCCTATAAAATGTGTTAAAAAACTCCCACTTCTGATATTTGTATTTATATCGAATCAAAGAGCCTAAGAGTTGGGGATTGTTGCATTGGTATCTTTGCAGTTAGACTCGCAAGTTTTGCCAATTCTATAACCAACCAAATTAGTCTAATAGCGTATCAAATTAGTTGTTCAATATGCCAAGTCAGTCCTTTATCCCTTGTTGAGCCAAATCAATCTATTAAAATGCCAATTTGATTACACTACGGTTACTACAGAATAAATAATAATGATACTGGAATAACGAGAAAAAATTCGGCTAAACGTAATACTCTTCGTTACAACACTGTGTTTAAATAATTGCCATTAACATTAACCTACCAAAAATGTATATAACAAAATACCATTTTTTTTACCATTCATCACTGAAAACCAATTAGAAAAAAAACAGGTTATAACAGTGCAGAATATTTATTGACTTACTTAGTTGTAATCTTCTTGGCATCTTCAGGCGATGGACTACGACCAAATATGGGTTCAACTTCGAGCCAAGATGATTTCCTTTCCAGTAACGGTCCAACATATTCGCCTTCCATTCCTAATGTTTCCGCTGAAAAGGCCCGTTTAAATAGCACGTAAGCATTTAAACAGGTTATGTTTTATGCTTTTTTTGGAAGAAAAGAGTTGCGGGGGAGGGGAATATGGGGTCTGAATAGTGATTACGTAAACAATATTTACTAGTTAATATTTGTTTTTTTTTTGGACAAAATTATGTCAATGCTTTTATAATCATGGAGGGGGGGGGGGGGAGGAGTTTACTTTTGGTGACAGAGGGTTTGGGGGAAATTTTGCTTAAATAATACTTGAACGGTCCAAAGTTAACTAACAAAAGTCTATTCATATGAAACAATAACTAGTTTAGACTATATACTTAATTTAAACAGCTATGTTTCCTTTGATTAATAATGTAACTTTTTTTAAAGTAAAATAATATCTTAATGAATACTCTTTCTAGTGTTAATCTTGTACATATTAATTTAGTATTAGATATTACTTGTATTTAATCGGCGATTACTTTATATATTCGGACATTTTGGTGGGATGTCAGTTTTATATTTTATACATGCCTATATTATAAGATTTTGGTGGCATTTTATTTTGCACAAGTGAAATAATTTTTAAATAATAATACAGAACAGGAATTCTAAGGTATCAAAAAAAAAAAACTCTCTGAAAAGTAATATCAAAACTGTCGACATTTTTAGTAGCAGAATTGTTTATAAATATGTTAAGTAGAAGAACTGTACATTGCTATAATGTGAATCTTTAATTACCTAACAAAATATTTAATGTTATATTTCAAAAAATTATATATTGTCCTTTATTTAAAAGTTCATAAACATGTCTGAATGATACATACAATCCACATTGATAGATCGAGTTTTCTTAATAGCTCCCCGAACAGACATACGTCTGCGAAGGGCCTTAGCGTTCCGAGTAACACCGGAGGAACGCTGAAGCACACTCAGCTTATTACTGAACGATTTGAGTAAATGTTCCTCCAGGTAGCTTTGCACTTGTGGGTTCAACTCTATAAAGAATATACATTTTCATAAGAACACGCCAAGAGATTTTTTAACATCTATCTAGATAAATAAATAAAATTGGAGTGTCTGTTAGTAATGTCAAAATTAATTACTTTTTTTTCTTACTAAATAGATATGTATATACGACACTTATGCTAACTAATACAATTTTTTAAACGTTTTGTCTGCCTATTCGTAATGGGTAATCTCCGGAAGGGCTGGACGGATATTGACGGGAGTTTTTTTTGGTAGATAACTGAAGATAATCCACGTAACTCGGGTACTTTTAATTATCGAGAATAATTAGGGTTCGGTATAAAAAAAATAAAACACAGTGAAAAAATATATAAAACACACAGCTAGTATTTTATATGTTTAGTTATGTTTACCACAATCTCATCTGATGTTAAGTTATGATGTGGTCCACAATGGTAATGGATCTCAAGTGATTCCATATGGACATTTACAGGTGACAGATTTTTACCATAAAATCAGTAGTTACACAGTTGGGGGGGGATGATCTACCATTATACCATGGTTTATCCAGATCATTATAGAACAGATTAGGTGGATCCTAAGCTTATCATCACCATGTTTTTAGACCACATTAACCAATTAACCATCATTGTTTCTATGCGAAGACCTGAAATGCCATTTCACAGAGAATTTCCAGCTTTTTGATTCCAAAGGGTATATTTACATACTTTAGAATCATATTCGAGGAAGAAATTATTATGATCGAATTTAAAAAAAAACACGCACACACACACAATCTCTACTTTGACAAATACGATTATTTTATAAAATGTAAATGTTATTTTAAAATATAAATTTTAAAAAAATTTGTAGTTACCAATAAAAATAATTTATTCATATTAACTTACTATCAGGATATCCATCCTCTTGACTACCCAAGAAACTTAGATTCGTGATAGCCGATGTGCTTAAAAATTCCCCTAAATTTCCGAGTGTCACTCTTGTTCCATTTATGTAACCGGATTTAAGTTTTTTCATCGTTGTTACCATCGCCATTGGTATCTTACCTTGATCTAAAAAAAAAAAAATATTACACAGATGAAAAACCAAATTAAGCCATTATAATACATGAAAAAAAAATAAGCAAAATTATGATGAAATGATGAAACTAATCTCTTTTAGTGACTTGTAGAGAATTAGTACAATTCAAGTAATATTTAATTGTTATTGTAATTATTTCGTTACATAAAATTCGAGGAATATGTATGTTGTCGATTATTGAATTAAATTAATTACATGATTAACTCAAGAGTACTTATTGTGTTGTTTTAATTAATTTAACACCCAAATGTGCGCAAGCACCTTTTAATAAAAATACTTCTTTTTGTTCGATTTTACAATCATAGAGTAGTAACGTTTTTGGAATAATTTTGTCCCAAAGCATTTTGTGGCCTCGCGAAATGTATATCGCCCACATCAAATTAGTATTGCCCCGCCACTGCCTCCATGGCATGCTTTGATAATATCTAAGTAATTATCACTATTCAGACCGTCCCTTCGTCATGACATTATAAATAAGTAAAACATAGACCCCCTCGCCTTCAATTGATGTCTACGTAATACTTGAATGGAGTCTTATAAAAATGAATTTAAACTTTCATTCGATTTTAAAACGATTTTTTGCGCAAGATATAATTATTATATTATATAATGTATTCAAAGTGATAAAAGCGAAAGAAATTACATAAATTGACATTTAATATAACGATTAGAGCGATAAAAAGTATTGTTGACTGAACAAATGTAGTTATTTTATAGGTTACCTAACAGAAATTGTGTTGCTAGTAAGGTGATCGTGGGTCGGCCTAGCATTTGTTTCCAGCTCATACCCAGGAACGCGACGTTGGCAGTGAACGTACTAGCGAGCAGTGCCGGGTCGCGCGACATGTAGTATTCCTCGTAGTCGAAGTTCTAAGGAACACCACACCCATGCAGGACGACATTATTACAAAACGGGGATTATTAATAAAATCACATACAAACCAATTACAACCCTTCCACACCTTATTATTATCTACTAGCTGGGTGCCCGCTGCTGCGCCCGCGTTTCATATGTTCTTGACTGCGTTTTGATTTTTTGTATACGGAACCCTAATTATTTTCGAAAATGAAAAGTACTCTAAGTTGCCCGGAGTAAGTTCAGCTATCTAACACAAAAAGTCCCGTCAAAATCAGTCCAGGCATTCCGGAGATTACCCGCAACAAACAGACAGACAGACAAAAATTTTAAAAATTGCATTTTTAATATAAGTGTTGTGTATACATTCATATCTATTTAGTTAAAAAAAATATTTTGACATTACAAACAGACACTTCAATTTTATTTATTAGTATAGATAGATGTACACAATAGAAACCAGAGGGAGCATTGGACCCGGAAATACATATTTCCAGTGCCTTCCTTTATAATATTACATATTTACTTGTATTATGTGTTTATTTGAGGTATGAGTCAGCATTTATTATACAAACAACTACATATTAGAACATAATAATTATTAATTACATAAACAAAAATCAACATTACCTTCCATAATAATCTATATTTATATAACTTAAATATCTAAGAACTAAATGACTATTGGGTGTTACAAAAAAAAACCCTACATATAATACATAATATAATACAATGGATGGATGCACAATGACCAAGCATAACAAACGAAATAATAAAAACGAATAATACCTAAATGCATTTTGTTCAAAGTCAATACAACAAGCGGTCTTCCGAGAAGATTTTGCCAAGAAGACTTCAAGAAATTAATTTCAGCTTTGAGCGTGTCAACCATCAATTCATAGTCGGAAGCAATGTAGAAACGCTTCATATCAGAGAACTAAATCAAAGAAAGTTTTAGTAAATAATATGAAAATGAAAATATATATGTATACCAATAAGTCTAAAATATAATGTTAGTTACACCCAGCGTCATTTTAATGTAAAATAAATATATACATATGTATATTTATTACCTGTGGTGTAAAAGCAAATATGCGATCATTCAATGAATACAGCTTACTAGTACTTAGGATACCGACATCACGTGATTTCCTACCAGATAAACCAAGTTTTTTATTTCTACCTGCAAAGTAACAATGGAAATAAAATAAATTACAATATAAAATTAATTCACAGGTAATATGTAAATTTTATCATCAATTAAGAGATTGTTTCAAACATAAGGTGTTAAATAACAATTATAAATTAAAATAGTAATATTACAAACAAATATGACATTGACACAACATTATGTTTCTTTTTCAAAGTTGTTAACACACGTACGGACCAGACCATGCCCATGGTAAGGCAGACGGGCAAGGTCTATAGTCGCTTAAATTGCGATGGGGATCCTTCCCGAAAAAGGTTAATTTTGAATTGATCCGAATCTAAGCTTGATAAATCGATTCACAAAACATGGAGGTACCAAAGATTGGTCTTTCAAACGATAGTCTCTATTATTAGAGTATCTTTTTTGTTTTCTATGATATTATGATTATGTGTAAATAGGCAAAGATAAAACAGTTTGGTGTCATTTTTTCCTTACTAGGTTCTGACTTCATTATTCTTTTTTTTATAGTCTAATATCAACCACTGGAAGAATACTATTTACGAATAAAAAGTCAAATAAATCAAATCGAAAAAAAGATTGATCTCTAGGACCTTGTGGTTTTGTCATTAAAAAATTCATTATTTTGAAAAATTCTTTATTTCATCCTAACTATGGCAACTGATGACCTCGGCCGTCTGCCATACCATGTCCTCGGTCCTGTCAATATGTGCGTTAACAGCTTAACACAGCAAAATACTGACCTAAATATGTGTAAAGGTGACTCAGCACTCTAGCTGGTTGTACTTCAATAGGAGCTACTTCATTGATAGTCTGAACATGTAAATCATACTCCAATAACTTGTCTCTTATTTCATTGTCTTCTGCAAGTATTACAATTTGTACAACCACATCAGGCTTTTTTTCTGAACATAATCTTCTATTCAAAGGATCTAATTCACCAACTGCTAAAAACCCCTAAAAGTATTTTTTAGACAATTATATATATATACAACAAATCTGCATTGTGTGTTATAATTATGTTGTAATGTCAATGAAGTCAGTTTCTTCCTTTCTCTAAAATCTTATTACAATAGCATACCATTTCTAATTCTATAGTAATTTCAACAATAACATGTAATTATATCATTAGGATTTTTTTTTATACTCTCCCCTCAAAACATCACAGAATATGTCCAAATAAATATCCTATCACAAATGGAGGTCATAATATTAATTTTAAGAGGTCCATCATCAAATCCAGTTTTCCATTATAAATACCACAGAAAAAACATTTTTGATGTTATTCTTTACTGCAAAGTATGAATTTTTTATTTTGTTATATAATGAATAAGAAAATATTTTTTATTTGGCAAAAAAAATCCAAAGATTCAAATTTCCGTCACAGGTTTTTGGTTCCTTACAGAGCCTTGAAATTCAATTTCATAACAGGATGTTTGGACATGTTAAGTCATTTTCTGTGATATAATTTTTTTTCATTTTTGGCACACCCTTTTATATCATACATACCTCTTGCAGCAATTTTCCAAGAATATATAATGACTGTCCCCAAATAAAAGGACATCTACCAAGAGGTACACGTTCTTGCGTCCCTGGTTCATTTTGCTCTAAATCAGCCTTGTGTGGTGGTACAGAATATAACTCAGGAACTAATTTCATTCCACCGTCTTTTCTTATCATTACATTCTCTAATTTTTGCATGTACTCAGCAATATGTACTTTGTCCCCTTGGAAACAATAATCAAGTATAAGGTAACAAAAGAATAAAGGCCATTCACATTCTATGTTTTCGAACATTCTTAATTCCCACGGCTCATAGTATAAACGGTTTGGGTCTTCTCTTGGTGTTTTATGGCCATCTCTAAGAAATCTTTTACATCCATATTTCCCTTGTAATTTTGTGACAATTGCATCTCTTGTTTTTGCTATCAGTTGAGGATCATCAACAGCAAAAGCTGGATAGCTTATAATTGATAGTAAGCCAGAATCTAATTCTTTACTATTAGACTCTCTTGGTAACATAGATTGCAATACAGCCTGGCATTTTTGAGCTTCATCAGCTAAAACATGTATCACACTAGATGGACCTCCTCTAGCTCCAAATAGATCTAACTCATTCATAGCTTCAAGGGCTGCTTTTGCCATACCAATAGAACTAGCATTGAGTTCTGGAAGACCATGATTTGTTTTTATCACCTCTCTCCCAAATACCATAATCAGGAGTACAATAAGCTGATTCTATATAAAATACCAAATTTTGAATGAATGCCACTTCATCCAAGGAAAATACTATCTGTAATCCTGATGCTGTCATCTGAGCAAGAATTAGGAGGTACAATGAAATGGCATCAATCTGGAGGTGTCCCCACTCATTATCTTTCACTACTGTGCGTCCTGTTGCTGATGAGTATTTAGCATGGAGGGAATCTAATGAATGTTGTGTAGTTTTAAACTTTTCCACCTTTTCTTTCTGCTGCATCATAGCCATTAAAAGACCTGTAAGACAAGTGGTAAATTAGGAAAAAAATATTTATCAACTTAGGACTTCTTTACATAACTTTTCCAAATATACTTCAAAAGCACTGTTACAGTTACAACAAAATGTGGTTTAGACAACTAATTTCCTTGAAGCTGTTTATATTATACAATATTTTGACAGCCCCTAAACTTCTACAAAAACTGCACAGATTATATTTTATATTGATTATTTTACAGAGATCCTTCTATGTATGCTTATATATAAGCTTATCAAAGACATCTGGTTCCAGTGTTACAAGATAGATAGACTAAAAGCCTTGAGCCCAGAGAATTGAAGAGTTCAATAAATAATATTTAGCTCACAAATAAATACCTCTCATAAGCTTAACACAACTTTGTTCCAATTCATATGTTTTCGCACGATCTTCGTCTTGATCTGCAATTTTTTTAAATGCCATTGAAAGGCCCCATACTGCCAATATGCAGTAAAGATTGTCTCTAATCCAAGCATGATCATTTTGTTGACTAGCAGGAAACAAGCCGGTCACAGGTTGCTGGTGATCTAAAATTAGCTTATGCACAATCCTCTGATAATAGTCTAGGCGTACGCCAGAATTACTACGAGTTCTCATTTTGATGTTTTAGATATTTCCACTATAAATTAAAATGACTCATAATGCCAAATAACCTAACGACTTAAGTTTCAAAATATAATTTCTACGCGTTTATATGTCGATATACTTTTACGTCCTTTTACAGGATTTGTTTTTTTTCGAACAAATTTGACCTCCGTCACCCTGTTTTTGACACTTGTTGTGTTGCCAGTTTATAGTGATATGTGATGAATTCAGGAAAAATTGGAGGTACTTGGCGCAATTTTGGTTTGTCATGTTGTCGTCCTTGTTTTTAATTCATTATTTTCCAGTACTTGACTATAAATTATGTTATTTTAGTGGCATTACGTGATTTAGTATAGTTATGATACACAAGTGTAATGAAGTGAAAATAATGAAACTGAGCGTAAATTCTGAAATGTCCCAATCATTCCCGTTTTGGTCATAACAGAAAGCCACCATTTTGTTACCGCCATTCATTTATTGGTAGTGTTCCTAACTTCTGACTTGGCTGCATGATCTACTAGTACCTTTGCCTTTTCCTTACAAAGGAGAAAATGAAGCCAAAAAAATTTACAATAAGTGAATGAGACTGCATGACATGAAAAAAGACAAAATATTTTTTTTTTGTCCTCATCGCTGTGGCCGGTTTTTATTCCATGGTGAACTTGAAGGTTATCTAAACTTGTAGCTTTTAATGTTTTCATCTTTATTAATTCAAAAGTTCGTTTAGAGGCTGTGACTTGTGGCGTTCCGCCTTTCTTATATTAATATAATTACGTTTCATATTTGAACTATTTAACTTTAACGTGTATTAGATACTCTTTGCTGCAGGACGCTATGATAGACGCCGAAAAAACATTAAGCTTAAAACAATACGTCTTGTCATTACATTGTCTGACATTAAACTATTCACTCGTTCTGTATATTTGATATTAATTAAAAGCAGTGAGTCAATCTACGGTGTTCTATTTTAACTCCTCCGTCGACCAACTACACGGTACCTCCGGGTAATAAATCGCCAAAGTGGTGACCCTCGACTTACGACACCTTTTTTTTTTTTTTTTTTTTTTTTTTAACGTGGTTTAAATCTGCTCGTTGAACGCTCGGACGTGCGCCGAAAAACCCAGTTTTTCGCACACGTGTGATCCTCGCGACAGACCATAGACACCGAGTCAATTGACTTAGGTGTCCGTGTGTCAGGTTGGCCGCAGCCGACTGACTAAACACTCCACGTCCCTAACCGGCGCAAAGATGCCAGGGCCTCCGGAGCACATTATACATGTATTCTGCAGAGGCCCTGGCAACGCCATACCTCACGGGAGGTCCGACGTCAAATTATTTTACGAGGCTTGGCGACCTCGACGGGCGCCCGGACGGCTGCGTCCGGTGCCCCGGCGTGAGACACGCCTCGCTCGGTTCGGGTGCGCTGCCCGCTCCCTCTCCCGCTCTGCCTCCTCCTTTGCGAGCATGACGGCTTCGCAACAGGAAGAGACAACCGCCCAAGCCCTAGAGCTCCCGACCATCGCCCTCACGAGCGACGGCAAGGAGAGGACCCTACCCACGTCGGACGCCAAGTCTCTGAAAGACTCCCTCCACGCGGGGACACACGACCAACGTGTGCTCGACGTCGTCGACGACTCCGCCGGCACAGTGATGACAACACGGAGAGAGTTCCCTTCCTATACGATTCAGGTAACTGCCGAAGCACCCGTGCCCCGTCAGCACCTGCGTAAGGCGGTAACTCAGAACTCCGTGAGTCCTCCCTAACCAGTCCCTAAGGTGGGGCCGAACGGCCTCCACTGTAGCGACCCCGGCGCTTGGATTCTCCAACCGCCTTTCCCACCCTTCTAGGACGATCGAGATACTGAGCTCCGCCCGCCGCGCCTCGATCTCTCGAGGCGTCGGGCGTTGCATCCTATCCGAACGATCCCTGCACCACCTATACAAGGCGGCGAGAGCCCTAGCCTCCAGGTCCCACGGAGGGGAGCCGGCAAGCAGGGTCGCGGCCTCGAACGACACCGTACAGTACCCCCGTATCGACCTAATCGACATCACCCTCTGCGGAGCCCGCAGAGCGGCGATGTTCCGTCTGGACAGATTGTCCGCCCAGACCGGAGCCCCGTAAAGAGCCATAGATCGAACGACCCCTAGGTACAGCTTCCGACAGGCCGTGTTCGGCCCCCTGACGTTAGGCAAGAGTCGCGCGAGTGCGCCGACCGTGCCCATCAGTCGAGGGGATAACTGTCGGAAGTGTTCGCCAAAGTCCCAACGACCGTCGAGAACGAGTCCGAGATATCTCATCGTCTTCCCGACGGGAATCCGGACTCCGGCGACTACGATGCCTAAATCTCTCGGTAGCGAAGTCCTAGGCCCGCGAAAACACAGAGCTTCGGACTTGTGCAATGCCACCTCGAGACCCAGACGCCTAATCCTTCCTACCACATGAGCGACGCCCGCAGTCATTCGAATTGCTGCGTCTCTGCATGACTCACCCCTCGCTAGAACCAGCGTATCGTCCGCGTAGCAGACGACGCTGACGCCAGAGATGGGCGTGCCCCGCAAGACCCAGTCGTATCCGATGTTCCATAGGAGAGGGCCGAGAACCGACCCCTGGGGAACACCGCATACCATTTCGCGCCTATGCCATTCCCGCTGAGCGGGATACACGACCGACCTGTGCGACAGGTAGGCGTCGACGACACGCCTGAGGTCCGAGGGTACCCGGTGATACCGGAGACCCTCTCGGATACAGTCCCACGGTAAGGTGTTGAACGCGTTGACGATGTCTAAAGACACCGCCAAGACGACCTTACCGTCGGCGACCGCCGCCTCCGCGTGACGCCTAACCCACATGATCGCATCTACAGTGGAGCGACCTCTGCGGAAACCGAACTGGTTCTCCGCCAGGTCCGGACCTACGCGCGTGAGATGGTCGACGAGGCGGTTTGCAACTACTCTTTCGAATAGCTTGCCCACCTCGTCGAGCAGCACGATGGGACGGAACGCAGACGGAGAGTCCGCCGGACGATCGGGCTTCTGGAGAAGCACGAGTTTCCCGGTTTTCCACGAGAGTGGAAACCGGCCCTGCCCTACGCAAAGTCTAAAGAGTCCTAGCACCCTATCCTCTACGAACTCCGAAGACAGCGACAACACCCACGCACGGCCCGGAATGCCGTCAGGACCCGGAGCGGTGGTTTTAGACCGGAGCCTGTCCACCGCCGACCTAAACTCGTCCCGAGTGATCTCGGGGGAGACGACCTCGTCGACCAGCGAGCCGCTTTCGACGGCCGGAGCCATCGTCGGCGGCGTAAACGGTTCCCTAGACGGAAACAGAGTGCTGACGACCTCCGCCAGGAAACCGGGCTCGAGGCTCTCGGTCACCGGGGGTGCCCTTTGGCGTAACTTGCCCCGCACGAGGCGGTAAGGACGACCCCACGGGTCCCGGTCGAGCGACTCGAGAAACTCCGCGTTAGCCTGGGCCTTAGCGAGCTCGATGGCTCTCCGGAGGACTCGTCTAGCGGCTCGGTAACCCTCGTAGAGTTCCGCCTCCCTAGCATCCGCAACGCCCTGCGTGCGGCGACGCCTTCGCCTGATCCTGGTGTACTGACGGCGCGCCGAGATACACTCACGCCGAAGCTGAGCGATCTCCGCACTCCACCAGTACACCTGGTTCTTGGCTGGTCTGGAACTGACTCTAGGCATCGCCGCGTCGCAGGCCTGCGACACTGCCTCTCGTAGCCGATCCGCCTCCCGGTCGACATCGGCATCGCTGGCAGGGGCTGGAACACCCCTGACCCAGTTCTGCACGATAGTCGCCTCGAGAAAAGCTTCACGGTCAAGACGCCCTAAGACCCAACGAGGACCACCACCGACAACCGAAGCGTTGCGGGCGGGAGAGCCCGAGTCGGCGGCGGAGACGTCGAACCGGATGTACCGGTGATCCGACAACGTCTCCACCTCCTCGAGAACTCTCCAGCCTCGGACACGGCGAGCGAGAGCCGGGCTAGCGAACGACACGTCCACTATGGATCCGCCCTGCTGACGCACGCACGTGTTGATGGAACCTCGATTGAGACACGAAAGACCCAACGATGCCGCCCACTCATCCAACAGATCGCCGCGCATGTCAGTGAACGGACAACCCCAACGCGCCGATTTGGCGTTGAAGTCACCGAGCACTAACACGGGGCGAGGGTGGCTACTCGCGACGACCCTCTGCAGATCTTGCAGGAGATCTTCGAAAGTGGCCACGTTCCAACGCGGGGGTGCGTAGACCCCGACCACGACAATCCCGCCTATACGCGCCGCCACGCGACCCACGCCTCTCGACACGTCGGCGAGAGGAGAGGACCCTGCGGCGGGGCGCGTAACTATGGCCACGGAGTCATCCACGTCGCCCACCCAGTCTTGATTGGGTGGAACGAAATAGGGCTCCGCCACCACGGCCACGCTGATCGACCACTCCGCCAGGCTCTGGGAAAACAAGTCCTGAGCTCTGGCGCAGTGGTTTAAATTCCCGTAGAGGATCTGGAGCGCCATTAAAAGGCGACGTCCATTCCCTCGTACGTTGGCTTTGTCGGTGCCTCATCGGCCGCCGACTCAGCCAGGGGTTTCGGGGAACGTTTTCCCCTCTTCCCCTTTCCTGATTTCCCCCCCTTCTTCCCCGAGGACGACGACGAAGACGACGAGGATTTCACCGAGCAGGCCTTACTGCCTACTCGGTGACCCGCTGCCTTGCCTGCGGCCGCGCAGATCGCGCAGTGCAGAGCAGCGGAACACTGTCCGGAGGTGTGGCCCTCCTGACTGCAGCGGAAACACATCCGACTGCAGTCTATTCCCGCCGGGCACTTTGCACCGACGTGGCCACCGCGGAGACACCGGAAACATCTCTGGGGACGGGGCGGGAGGACTTTCACCCTCGCCGACACCCACCCGACCAGAAGACGCCCGGCGTCCGCCAACCTCTTTGCAGTCGCCACGGGACAAGTGACGACCGCTGATCCCGTCCCGTCGTAGGCGGGACGCGGGCCAGCAGTCTTCACCTGGTCTGGGGAACAGTCCCCAGCCCTAACCACTGCGGCGATGAGCTTTTCCGCCGTGACTGTTTCATCGAGCCCTGAGATGCGCAGATCTGCGCACCTCGTGGGCCTGGTGACACGCACGACGTCAGCCGGTATCGCCTCCTTCACCTTGGCGGCTAGGACGTCCGCCTTGGGTCCGGTCTCCGCACCCGGCAACTCCAAGAGGATCGCTCCAGTCCTCGCCTTGCGGTACCTCAGCTCCTCGACGCCGAGGGAGCGGAGGTCGATTGCCGCCCACGCCTTGGACAGCACGTCCGTATAGGAGACCCCCTTACCCGCAGCCTCCGGCTGCAGTGTCAATACGACTGCAGTCGATTTGGCCTCGCGGAATTTGGGGGCCGCCCCTACAGGACGCGCCGCCTTGGCTGCTGCCCTCCTCGGCTTCCCCGCCGATCGGGGCTTCGCGGGCTTACCCCCTTTCCCCACCAACGTCCACTCGCCCGAGGAGGGCTTGGCGGACGCCAGTGTCTCACTGTACGTGAGAGGGG
The DNA here is from genome assembly GCA_014132275.2 of Samia ricini. Taxonomy (NCBI): domain Eukaryota; kingdom Metazoa; phylum Arthropoda; class Insecta; order Lepidoptera; family Saturniidae; genus Samia; species Samia ricini. The sequence goes on along the minus strand of AP028159.1, from coordinate 21,461,748 downwards.
TAGGCTTGTTCGCCTTTGCAGGCGCCTTCTTAGCCTTCCGGCCACCCTTCTTCCCAGTCTTCCCGGCAGATTGCTGGGACGTTGGGAGTTTGGACGGCCCCGCCTCGGGAACAGAGGCTGCAGGCTTGGCCTTCCCGCTCCCCTTCTTCCCGGCGGGTTGCCGGGACGCAGGGAGCTTAGGTGGGCTCGCTTCAGGGGCCGACGCGTTGCCGGTCCCTGACGCAGCCCTCCCGTCGGCCGCGAGCGGAGGACGCAGACGCTTCTCCGGGAGAAGCCTGTCCTGCAGTCCCTCGAATCGCGCAGACCACATCGTGCTAAGGCGCGAAATGGACTCCTCGATCCGAGAGAGTCTGTCGTCCACTGTAGGGGGAGTTGCCGCCTGCCGCCTAGGCAGCGGTGGAAACTCCTCGCGGGCCGCCTTCTTCTGAGGCGGGGAGCGCGACGAGCCGCCTCCAACGCCGGAGGATGGGCACGTCACGGGGACGGGCCGGCGAGCCTCAGATTGGCCCGCCTTAAACTCCTCGAACTCCTTTCGGAGCCGAGCGAGCTCGCCCGCCTGCTTGGCATACTCCTCCTTCAGCTTAGAGTGGGCATCGTTCGCCCTCTCCAGCTCTTCGGAGGTGGTCCTCCTACCGTATTCGACGGTGGCTTCCGCAATGGACGCCGCCGCCTCCTTAAGGGCACGTTGGAACGTGCCCTTGATATGCCCCGACCTTTTGACAACGTCAAGAATGACGTTGACCTTATCTTGCACGATCCGGCTCAGCTCGTGACCGAGCTGCTCCGGATGCACGGACTCCAGTTTCCTAAAAGTCCGCTCGTGCCTGATGCGGGACGCCACTTTGATTAGCTCCTCCTCAGCGGAGAGATGGAGCTCTTCCTCCTTTTTGGTGTACTCGGCCGCACCTGCCGTCCGGCCGACGTACTTGCCTGTCGTCGGACGACGGCCCTTGCCCCTTTTAGGGGCGAGCGGGGACCGGCTCCGAGCGACCGACGGGCCGGACTCGGCGCCCGAGGACGACGAGTCCGACGAGAGGCCAGGGCCAGATGATCCCTGCACCGCACCTGGATTCTTCTCTTCCTGCAGCGTGCATTGAGTGCATATCACTCATCTCCGATTGCGGTTTCGGCATCTGGCGGCCGATAAACACCTCGAGGTCAACGTGTTCATTCGACCGGCATTACAACACCACGTTAAAAACAGCGTTATGTTAAGAGTGATATCGTGTCATATGTGCGTGCTTTTTTTTCTAAGTGCGGTCATAATAATTTCGAACATAATTCTGTTTCATGATTTTCTCATCGAACTTTTAGATTAGGTTTTTGTTTTTTGTTCAAAAACCAGCGTACGTCATCAATCGACAACTCGCCTAAATGTCGATTAGATACACTATGAGCAGAAACGTTTTATCCAATTCGAACTCCTGTATATTAATTTTGTATATTACAAAGCATCATTTCGACAGGAATTTCTGAACACAAGTAAAAACTTTTTTTTTTTTTGGATTGGAGTTTGGAACATTAAGTTACTAACTAAACATAATTTGTTAAATGTAATCTTTTTAGGTAGCTGAACAAAATCTTATATTGTATTTTATTTTTTGTGTTTCTCAAAACATTTGTTGACCATTAGTTAATTTTAAGTGTGCATAGAACTTGCAAACTATTTAATAACCACCTCTATTTTATTTTGAGTAACATTAATTATTATTTACATTAATTGTTTGGTTTTGTGCATTTAACAGTTTCTATTGCTGTTATTTTTTGTTTGTCTTCTTTTATTCTCCTGTGTACGATTGTAAATTGTATTATTTGTGTATTTATATTATTATAATTAAGTATTGCTTTATATAATTATTCACAACTCACGGAAAAGGGTAAGCCTACCAATATATTATGAGCACATCTAAGGTTGTCATAATGAACGAAGACCTGCGTGCAGAGCTCGAACACCTGCGGACACAAAATGCCGCACTCGAGGCACGCCTTCAGACACAGCCAGTACAACTCCAGGTTAATTCTGTATCCGTCAAGCTTCCTTCCTTCTGGGCAGATAGACCTGCAGTCTGGTTTGCTCAGGCGGAGGCTCAATTTCACCTGGCAGGAATTAAAAATGATACCACAATGTTCAGCCACGTTATCAGCACAATAGACCAAAGGTTAATCGGGGAAATTGAGGATATTGTCTTGGATCCGCCACCTGAAAACAAATATCATATATTAAAACAGGAACTCATTCGCAGACTATCGGCATCAGAACAACAGCGGGTGGAACGCTTGGTTAGTGACGAAGAACTAGGAGACCGGAAGCCTACAGCTTTTCTTCGGCATCTGCAGTCACTTGCCGGCAAATCTAAAGACGACAGTATCATTAGACGGCTTTGGATGCGTCGATTGCCCACCCAGGTCCAAGCAATTCTGGCTGCACAGGAGGATCTCAGCTTATAAAAGCTAGCTGAGCTTGCAGATAAAATTATTGAAGTGACCGTACCTAGTTCTTCAAAGGTATACGCTGTAAACAGCAAACCTAACGAAGATCCATCAATCAAAGACCTCCTGATTCAATTAAATAAATATTTCACGGATTATACCGCTTTGCAGCCACGTGGCAGATTTAGGAATCGACCTGCCTCACGGAACAACAGCCGAAGTGGCACTCCGGTAACCAAACGGTGTTGGTATCATAAAAAGTATGGTACCAATGCTACCAAGTGCACAAAGCCCTGCGATTGGAAGCCGGAAAACCCGACCAGCAATCAGTAAGGGCGGAAACTGATTGCTGCTTAGTGGACCACGGCCGCCGTCTATTTGTTACAGACAAGGAGACCAAACACCAGTTCCTAGTTGATACCGGGTCTGACTTATGCTGCTACCCTTATCGCTGGGTTCGAGATCAGAGGAAACCTTCTGACTGGGAACTCAGTGCTGCCAACGGTAGCACTATCAAGACCTTTGGAACTGTGAACCTTAAACTTAATCTTGGACTGCGCCGTACCTTTGTTTGGCAGTTTGTGGTTGCTGACGTCAGCACGGCTATTATAGGATCAGATTTCCTAGCATACTACCACCTCCTGCCAGACTGCCGTACCAAGAGATTAGTTGATGGCACTACTGGTTTATCCATCATTGTTTCTGATGCCACCAGCGAACAGTCCAGCATCAAGACTATTAATATTCAGAGCTCTGTTTTTGCACAAGTGCTGGCCGAGTTCCCTGACGTCACTAAACCACCAGGACTACCACGGGAAATAAAGCATAACGCTGTGCATCATATTCGGACCACAGATGGACCTCCAACTTCCTCCCGTCCTCGACGTTTGGCGCCACATAAATTGACTGCTGCTAGAAAGGAATTCGAGGATATGCTGCGGAATGGCACAGCGCGACCTTCGCAAAGTGCTTGGTCCTCTCCGTTGCACATGACCCTTAAAAAAGACCAGTCATGGCGTCCATGCGGCGACTTTCGTGTCCAGAACGCCAGGACTATACCAGACCGTTACCCGGTACGACACATCAATGATTTTACCCATAATCTTTCTGGGGCTAAAATATTTAGTACTGTTGACCTTGTGAAGGCCTATCATCAGATACCTGTTGCTGAGGAGGATATACCTAAGACCGCCATCATTACCCCGTTTGGCCTTTTCGAATTCCCTTACATGACTTTTGGGTTGCGAAATGCAGGGCAAACTTTTCAACGGTTCATCGATGAGGTCACTCGGGGTCTTGATTTTGTTTTTCCTTACATAGATGACATCCTCATATATTCAGCAGATGAGGCTCTTCACAAGGAACATTTAAGAATCCTTTTTAAGCGCTTGAATGATTATGGGGTTGTAATTAATCCGTCAAAGTGTGTATTCGGAGCCACAGAGGTTATGTTCCTGGGCTTTAATATTAGCGGGGAAGGCACGCGTCCTCCTCAAGATCGCATTCAAGCCCTTCTGGATTTTCCCCCTCCGAAGACTGTTCAAGGTGTGCGTCGTTTTCTCGGTATGTTAAATTACTACCGCCTTTTTGTGCCCCACGCTGCTCAGTTTCAGGCTCCCCTAATCGAAGCTGTTGTTGCTACCAATGGCAAAGGTGCTAAGCCATTTGTATGGTCACCTGAGCTTCTGATACAGTTTGAAAATTGCAAATCGAGCTTATCTAACGCGACTCTGTTGCAGCACCCAGTCAACGGCGTACCCCTTGGACTATATACGGACGCATCAAGTGTCCATATTGGATCCTGTCTTCAGCAGCAAGTGAACGGCCAATGGTGCCCGCTGGCTTTCTTCAGCAAAAAGCTGACTCCTCCACAGACACAGTGGCCAGCTTATTATCGGGAATTATTGGCAGTGTATGAGAGCGTTCAACATTTCCGCCACATACTCGAAGTCCAGCACGTTACGATTTACACAGATCACAAACCGTTGCTGTACGCTTTCGTACAGCGCCGAGAAAAACTTCCGCCTGCGCAGTTGAACCAGTTATCGTTCATAGGCCAGTTTACGACGGATATCCGCTACATCAAAGGTGAGGACAACATCGTCGCTGATGCAATGTCCCGGATAGAGGCCATTTCTTTAGAAGAAGATTACGAGGCCCTCTCAAAATCACAGGAGGAGGATCAAGAACTCGCAAGCCTACGTCAAGGAAATTGTAGCCTTAAATTTGATCAGGTTATCATTCCAGGGACTAAGGTTTCTGTCCTATGTGACTTGTCCACAGGTAAGCCTCGTCCTTACTTGACCCCTTCATTTCGCCGTGCGGTGTTCGACAAGATTCATAACTTGAGCCACCCTGGCGTGCGAGCAACCACTCGCCTTCTGGTCGAACGCTACGTTTGGCCCTCGATCAGAAAGGACTCTCGACAATGGGCTCAGGCTTGTATGGCTTGTCAACGCGCTAAAGTATCCAGACACATCTCTGCTCCTCTCGGTACCATTGATCAACCATCTGGTCGTTTCATGCATATCCATATCGACATCGTGGGACCTCTGCCCGTCTGCAACGACTATCGTTATTGCCTAACCGCGGTTGACAGAGTTTCACGATGGCCTGAGGCGTGGCCCATGAGATCCATCACAGCTGAAGAAGTGGCTGACACTCTCATTCGAGAATGGATATCACGTTTTGGCGTACCCACAGTAATTACAACAGACCAAGGCACTCAATTTGAGTCTGATCTGTTTCATCGACTCATGGCAACGTTCGCCATAAAACGCACTAGGACGACCGCCTATCACCCCTGCGCAAACGGGATGATCGAGCGAGTACATCGCCAAATGAAGGCAGCTCTTATCTGCCACACAGAATCATGGGTTCGGGCTCTTCCGCTCGTACTTCTCGGAATGCGAACGGCATACAAAGAAGACCTTAAGTCTACAGCAGCAGAGATGCTGTATGGTGAAACGCTGCGTTTGCCAGGAGAAATGTTGGCTCATCCACCTGGCGCAGACCGTCCATACGACCCTGTTGATTTTGTAGGTCAACTACGACGTAAGATGGCAGCTTTACGGCCAATACCTGCCTCACGTCACGCAAATCCAGCTGCTTTTGTATTTCAATCATTATCTTCGGCCTCCCACGTTTTCCTACGAGACGACACAGTACGACACCCACTACAACCTCCTTACACCGGTCCGTTCGCTATATTAGAGCGTTCTACTGATGGAAAGACCCTGACCTTGGATATCAAGGGCAGACAGATTGTGGTGAGCGTAAACCGCGTCAAACCAGCTTTTTCTGAGTATGACAACTGGGAACGTCCTACGACTAAAGACACAACTGCAGGTAACTTAACTCCTTCAGACATACCTCAGAATCCTGAACCCTCAACCGCAGATTCCGTCACCCCTAACTCACAACCTAGTGCAACAAGATCCGGTCGTCGTGTAAAATTTCGGAAAGCTGAGGATTATTTCTATTTTTAGGCATTTATCCTTCTCCGTGGGGGGGGGTGGTGTGGCGTTCCGCCTTTCTTATATTAATATAATTACGTTTCATATTTGAACTATTTAACTTTAACGTGTATTAGATACTCTTTGCTGCAGGACGCTATGATAGACGCCGAAAAAAAAACATTAAGCTTAAAACAATACGTCTTGTCATTACATTGTCTGACATTAAACTATTCACTCGTTCTGTATATTTGATATTAATTAAAAGCAGTGAGTCAATCTACGGTGTTCTATTTTAACTCCTCCGTCGACCAACTACACGGTACCTCCGGGTAATAAATCGCCAAAGACTCATTGATCTTGATTAATTAAATAACCTGTAAATACCGCAAGTACGATGGTGAGTTGCAATGTTTTAGGTTGCAAAAGCCATACTATTAAACATTATTTCTATCTCTTGTGCGGCCACACTATAGTGTGATCTGTATAATCTAAGATGGGTACAAAAATATGATGATCAATGTTATGTTTGACACCGCTCAACGAGACAACTAATTTTATTATTTATCTCTGGGCGGCATTTTGATTTATCTTGTGGCAATTTATTATTTAATCATATTTGGTTTATGTGCACAAGTAAAGTGCATTGAAAATAATAATACGGAGAGTGAATTCGGAGATATCCCCAAAAAAATCCCGAAAAACTAAAAAAAAAACAAAAATTTTTAGAAGTGCGCAAAGATGGGAGTGCGTACGAAAACGTTTACTAATGTCAGTATAGTCTAGTACTTTTGCCTTTTTCTTAGAAAAGAAACCATTTTTCTTTTAAATTATACTACTAATTTACTATAGTAGTTATTCAGAGATGAATAATAATGTAGTATTTATCTGTATTTTGTAATATATATTGTATTGTATTTTCTATTCTATAATTAGATCTTAATAACAATGGTTCTAATTATTCAACAAAACCTTCATTTGAAACAATAATTATGTTACAGTAGTTTACATACACTGTTGTAGTCTAATAATATAATTTAGGTTTATCATGTACTTGTCTTTATGTTTAATTTATTAACTTGTAGTATTTGAGTATATATAATGTAATATTGGTGGCATTTTACGTGAAACAGTTCAGAGATAGATATCAGACACTGAGAAATTGATTAGAAACATGTACCGCTCTTTAAAATATAGTCATGCACACGGTGGCGCAGCCAACATGGGTGTAGATATTCTGATGTCATCTCATGAATTAAAATTAAAGTCCAACTCCTATTTGTACCATCTACCAAACTATTGCACATTTTTGTAGCTGTTAGTGTGTTAGTGATCTATGGTTAAGGTTTCCGGTATTTTTTGGGATTCATGATCTGATGACAACCGTGGTGGACCGGCCCCCTCTTCTTAGGTATGTTTCAGCATGCGCATTCTTCTTTAAGAACGAATATCCCACAAAGAAAGAAGATATAATTCTCGAATGAAAAAGTAAGACGTGTTCATTATTTTTGCCTCTTTCTCTATTATAACTGTTAAATTTGAGAACATTACATTAATTATGATTTATTTTAATAAAACATTTTTATATGTTCGTAATGTTTTATTTCTATGTAACTAAGCAACCACATTCTTTTATATATCTATGAATATAAAGGAGTTTGTATCAAACATATATCGATACTTCACATCCTCGGAAGTTTGAATAATTTATGTCTATAAATTCTTTAGTCCTATTCTAGAACTTAATTCAAGCAACCTCGGGCCAAATAATGGTTTAGTCAGCATGTCAGCTAACTGCAATTCCGAGCTGAGTTGCCTGACATTAAACTCGCTATTATTGACACATTCTCTCACAAAGAAGTGTTTTATTTTGATATGCTTAGTACGCTTATGGTATTCGTATTTTGGATTGTGTGCAAGTTTTATAGCGGACTCATTGTCTAAGTTCAGTACTGGTTTCTCAGTTTTAGTCAGGTTACCAATTAGCCGATTCAACCATAAAATCTCTTGCGCACATTCACTAGCGGCTTTAATCTCGGCTTCAGTTGAAGAAATAGACACCGTCGTTTGCTTCTGGCTCCTCCAGCTAATGGCAGCTCCAGATAATAGACAAACCATTCCAGATGTTGATCTTCCTGTAGTCTGATCTCCTCCATGATCTGCATCACTGTAGCAGTCTAGACGTGGTGGAGTCGATGTCTTCTTAAAGACTAACCCTTTCTGTTGGGTTCCTTTTAAATATCGGAAGATTCGTTTTACCATCATTACATCTTTCTTAGTAAATGTATCAAGATTTCTGGATGCAAAACTGATAGCATAAGAAATATCAGGTCTCGTGCCAACTGATAAGTATGCCAAAGCACCAACAGCTTGTCTGTATGGAAAGTTTGCATAGATATTCTCTTTCTCTTCCATCTCATTTTCTTTTATTACGGGTGTTGGTGCTGGTTTGCATTTTATCATACCGTATTTTTCTAAAACTTTCTTTGTATAGGCCTTTTGACTTAAAGTAATTGTCTTGTCCTTAGTGACGTTAATTTCCATTCCAAGGAAATATGAAGCCGGTTTAGTTGTTATCTTGAATCTTGTTTTCAATTCCTGAATAAACTCGTTTCCTGCAGCAGTTGTGTTATAAGCTACAAGTCCATCATCCACATAAAGACCAATAAAGACTTTGGAATATCCTCGGATTCGGACATACAAACATGGGTCTGCTTCGCTGTGTCTAAAAGCAGACTTTTCTAGAAACTCGGCTATACATGTGTTCCAACAACGCGGCGCTTGCTTTAAACCATAAAGACTACGTTTAAGTCTGCAGACTCTTTTTGTGCCATCCCGATAGCCTTCAGGTTGTTCCATAAAGATTTCTTCCTTTACTTCTCCGTTTAAAAAACACCGTTGAAACATCAAACTGTTGCAGTTTTAAATTTTCTTGAGCAGCTATTGCAAGTAATGCACGAACTGTGGTCATACGAACTACTGAACTAAATGTTTTATCATAATATACTCCATGTTGTTGAGAGTAACCTTTTATAACCATTCTGGCTTTGTATCTGTCTACGGAACCATCATGGTTCATTTTTACTTTAAACACCCACTTACAAGGTAGGGTTTTTTCGTCCTTTAGGCAGATCAACCAGATCCCAGATCTCATTGACGTTCAGAGAAGTCATTTCACTTTGCATGGCTTCTAACCATTTTTCTTTGTCAGGAGAATCCATCGCTTCTTTGAACGTAGCAGGTTCTTTGGGCTTATTGAGATTTTCAATTTCTTCAGCAGCTGCTAAAATAAAATCATCAAAGCGTTTAGGTGCTATGATTGTTGATCTATCTCTCAAAGACCTCGTTTGCACAGTGGTGCCTTCTTCATTATCACCAGAGAGTGATTCACTCTCACTTTCTATGTCTGTTGGTTCATTTGAGTTTTCAACTAAATCATGTTGTAAGCATGTACCTTGATTTGTATCAGTATCACCGTCAACTTCAAGTTGATCTTCTATTTGGTCAAACATCACACATACCTGCTTGCGTGGTACGTGTTGAGACTTTGTTTCTTTAGGTTGTTCAATATGTGTAACTGTATTGAACAATGTAGAAAGATCGTTTGTGTTTTGAGCATCATAATACATAGGCTTCATTACTCTAATATCTTTAGAGATAATAGTTTTATTTCTCGAAGGTATCAAGATTCTGAATGCTTTGGATGCTTCAGACTATCCCACAAACACGCCTGGAATAGCTTTCGGTGCAAATTTATGATCATTAGTACCTTTTTTAAGAACATAAGTCTTACTACCGAACACGTACAAATGATTAATACATGGTTTTCTACCAACCCATCTTTCAAATGGGGTTTGATTCTGAATGACACTATTTATACTTCTATTAGACAAATAGTTTGCAGTATAGACTGCTTCGCCCCAGAATTTCAATGGTGCCTTTGCTTCAATCATCATTGCTCTCGCTTTCTCTACGAGGGTACGGTTTTTTCCGTTCAGCAACTCCGTTTTGACTTGGAGTGTAAGGTGTCGTAAGTCTTCTTTGTATTCCATTGTGTTTTAAATAAGTATCAAACTCTTTGTTCACATATTCAGTGCCATTGTCTGATTGTAAGAACTTTATTTCATTCCCAGTTTGCTTTTCGGATAACTCTTTGAACTCTTTAAATTTGTTCAATACTTCGTCTTTATTTTTTATTAGGTATACACGGCTGTAACGGCTGTAGTCGTCTATAAAAGTAACGAAGTATCTATTTCCACTTATTGTTGGCGTTTGTATAGGTCCACAAACATCACTGTATACGATTTCTAAGCAGTGTGTTGTTCTTTGAGTTGTTTTCTCAGTAGAACCTGGTACTTGATGCATTTTTGCTTGAATGCATGTTTCACATTCAATCAAAGTTTCAGAAGCATCAAAGTCTAAGCCAATTAAGTTCTTGTTCTTCAGTGCTATACGCATGTCTTTGGCATTCATGTGACCGAGTTTTCTATGCCAGTCGTTGATGTTTGATGAGTTTGTTTTCTTTGTTTTTATTTTAACTGTAACATCATTATCATTGGCAAGGTTATTGGAATGATGAGATTTATATCTTTTTGTTTTTATGTAATAAAGGCCATCCGATTGTTTAAATGCAGTGAGAGTTGTACCATTCTTAGGATTAGTGATCGTCGCTTTTGTTTTACTAAAATGTACAGAGCATTTAGCATCTGTCATCTTGCTAACGGATAAAAGATTGGTGCATAGACTAGGCACATACAGCGTATTTTTCAAATGAGTGAGAGTTGTATCATCACCTACCGTTGTTAGAATAGAGACTGTCCCAATTCCTTTTATTTCGGCTGTATGGTCCTCTGTTGCAAAATTTAATTTTTTAGATGTATTCTCAATGGCCGGAAATAAATCTCTTTGATATGTCATGTGAGACGTACAACCGCTATCTAAAATCCAAATACTGTTTTCAGGCTTCTCATTTCGTGTGAGCAAGCACTGAGTAGCAAAATGGTTTTTATTAAAACTCTTGTGTTTATTAAATTTCTCAGTTTTTTTCTTCCAGCAGTTGGTACAAATTGTGTGGTTTTTTGCGTTTAAAGATGTTACCTCTTTGTTTGCAAATTTTATAAGAAGCATAGTATGTTTCTTCTTGTAATATGGATTCAGGTTCGTCGCTTATAGACATCCTTTGACTATGACGTGCGTCGCTTTCTTCAATTATTTTGATCTTAAGCTCGTCTGGCTTTGGAAGAGTGTCTCTGGATTCTATAGCTACTCTGAAGTTCTCAAATTCAAGTGAAAGACTGTATAACATCATAATAGTTAACAGATCTTCGTTTATGTTTACATCCATGTCAGCTAATTTTTCAACTTTGTCCATGAAGTTATCCAAATGGGATCGAACATCATTTCCGTTTAATTTCAATAAAATCAGTTGTTTTAATAGAGATGCCTTTCTAGCCGGTCCTTTACTTGCATACGTTGACTTCAATTTGTCCCATACATCTTTCGCAGTATAGCAATTTTTAATTAATTTCAACTCAGAAGGAGCAATTATCAAAATTAATTCGGCTTTAGCCAGTTTATTACCTTCTTTGTCAGCTAAACTTGAATCTGCGGTCAACGAAGTCTCGACGTATTTCCATAACTTTTGTTTTACAAGGACTGCTTCGGTATGAATCGACAAAGTATCGTAGTTGTCTCGGGTCAAGGATTCAATTTTAGTTAGTGACATTTTGAAAAAACACACACTATATTAATATTTCACGCTCTGCTAACATGTTAAATTTGAGAACATTATATTAATTATGATTTATTTTAATAAAACATTTTTATATATTCGTAATGTTTTTTTCTATGTAACTAAGCAACCACATTCTTTTATATATCTATGAATATAAAGGAGTTTGTATCAAACATATATCGATACTTCACAATAACGTATTGCAAATTGTGACGCGACTTTAACATTTTAGTCTTCTTCTTCTTCTTAGTTAATGGCAATCTGTGTGTACACACAATTTGTGCCAATGTCATGTAGGTAAGATTTTCAATCTTGTATCAGCGTTACCAAGCTCCAACAGAACGGTGGCCTATCCTGCTCAAACTTTCCATGGAGCTTTGTCGGCACCTCAGAATGTATGCTACGCGTTGTCTTCTATAATAAACTTAACTTGAACACAATAACTAAACTATTTCACACAAAACGCCACCAAGATTACATGATATAGAGTCAAGTACACAAGTTTAATGAATTAAAGAAAACAATTGCTACATGTCAGACTGAGATCCCGCCAAACACTCCCATTGTAGTCTCACCGGGCGTTTCACTTCAAAAAGTAAAAAAAAAAAAAAATCAATACAGATTGTGACCATTAACGATTTAGGTATGTTAATTTATAATGGAATTTAGAATATTGTAATTTTATAATAAATAAACTATTTTGCGCACGTAGTGTGAATTTTATGTTACTTTTATGAAATACCGTTTGCCTGATAAGTCAAAATTTATTGAATTTGTGAAGTGCGTTAGTAGACTTTAGTAGTTTTTGGCGATCGTTTTAGTAGATTTACTGAAAAAACTGGTCACTCTGATGTTAATCAGACAAATTATGAATGGTGATGCTTTCCGAGTAAGATCGATTTTTGAATCGATTTGAATAGATGTTTTGTGAACCGATACACAAAAAAACCGACCTTTTTTCGTCTTGTTTTTTTATTCGTAGCTTGTATTCTTTTATTGGTCGAAAATACACCATTCATAATTTAATGAAAATTGGAGGTAAAAACTATGTTCCACATCTACACTAATATTATAAATAGGAAAGATTTGTATTTTAGTAACGAATAAACTTTGATTTGGAACGATTTGGATGAGATTTGATGGAAATAGTTTGAAATCCCAGAAGTGACATAGAATAGTTTTTATTCCGAAAATCCCACGGAAACGGGAACTACGTAGATAAAATCGCGGATCTGAAATAATTTTATTGATAATACTAAAGCTCGGCAATATAAACTAAGCAACAAAAGACAAGCAGTGTGAGGAGAAAACTATACTAAACTCTTTGCATATTTTTGGGTAAATCCATATCAGACAAAACAAAAGGGACACTATAATAATCAATCTTTTAGCTTTTTAAAATAATTAAAGTTGTTTTTATAAGCATATCAATGTTAAAGACATTGTAGCAGCTCTATAGCTACATATTAATAAGTACGTTAATACCATCACCATTACGTAATTACCAAGATCGTCTACTAACAAAGAGGTACTTGTCGTCCCGAGAAAGAGCGGAAGCTCACCACAACGCGACCAACTGAGACGTACCGGGCCACGATTTTGCTACCTGCACTCAACAACACAAAGGATCGTCGCACAGAACAACAAATTTCTCTAAAAGTAAAAAGTTATTTTATGGTTGACAGTACACTCGATATACTCTTGACGTGATAAGGGTCCAACTAACACTATATGTCTTTACTTACCATCAGGCAATATATTTGTTGTCCATCTTTTATAGTTTACATAAAGATATTTTGAATCTTACAAAGATGCAGAAGAAATTGATCACAAAGTAATCTCTTGAGTTTTTAATTAATTTAGTGATAATATTTCATACATTTTATTGGTGAAAAAATAAACCTCGACATCCTAGGTTCTAAGATCAATTCCAGGAATCGATTCAGTGCTAGATATCGATTATAGAAAATGTTAGTTTGGTCTTTAAGAATGATTCTTCAATTAATCTATTTCAAATCGCCATCCCTAGGACCAGAATTCTACAGTTCTATTGTCTATTATAGTTGGTCGATTATGACATGTTTTTATGTTTTTTAAGTTTTGTTACACGTATACATATTTTAAAATTATATTATTAGTTTTTTTTATCCTGTAGCTCATCAAGTTACCAGAGCTCATGTAAAATGAATCGGTGTTATTTGATTTATTATATATTGTTTCTACCTGTAATCTCTACCAATAATACCACAACACAAATAGACAATGATCATAATAAAAACAACAAATGGTACTATTACTAAGGAATTATCAGTTGCAAAAAACAATGCCAATAATGGTAAGTGAGGGAGGCTCTCTATTAGCTAACAATCAGACCGTGGTACTACCGAAAGACAGCCCCTCCATCGACCTTAATACCGTAGACAAAGAATTAAGGACGACTAAACTGAAGCCAATAAAACCACGCAAAGGAGCTGGAAATCCTTTAGATGAGCCACATGTCAATTTAACAGTTTCTAGTGAAATAAATAAGACTTTATCTGGACCGTTACATTATGAACCTAATTATTTTGAAAGAAAGATAAATACAACACATACACATTCTAAAGACATTGTGAACAATCTTTCAGTTACAACACCAAGTGAGCATGCAAGTCAAAATAAAGTGAATAAGAAACCATTAGTACTATCATTTGAAACATTAAATAAAAATTATAAAATCACAGAAAAAGAAGGAATAATTCCATTAGTAAAGTCTTCATCCAATACATTGGTCAGTGACCAAATACCATCACCAAACAGAGATGTTAAAAGTTATAAAATGGCAACAAAACACCCAGGTTTGGTGACACCAGTTGTTATAACAATATTAGTAGTGCCCGTTTTTGCACTACTAGGATATATGGGCTTCAAAAGAGGTCAAGAAGCTTGGAAGAATAGACATTATAAGAGAATGGACTTTTTGTTAGATGGAATGTACAATGAGTAAAATATTTATCTACAATATAAAAAAAAAAATAGACAGATGTTTTGCTTATAGAAATTTTTTAATTCCATCTGCAATATTAGCAGGATAAAATATTATATTTAAAGAATTGTTTAAAATACATGCCAATTTGATTCGAGGGAATAAATTATAGGAATTTGCTATAAAGTATATAAACAGTATACTATGAAAATAATAGTAAAAAAAGAATGATATACAAGTAATTTATGGATTTTTGCACAAAATATTTGTGAATATGAACCTGACAAAATCTTCTATATTTCATTTTGGTTGTTTATCTAAATTATTAATTTGCTTATATTGATTTTATGAGGATTTCAAATTATTATACTTGAACATCTCTAATTTTTGATTGGCTCATATACCTTAAGCTTTATAATAAAATTATAATTTGTGTGAAATTTGTAAGTACAAATAGACTACATATAATAAATATGAACAAAGATACAAAAAACTTAAGATTGTGTGGCCAATAATGAATGGATCATTCATATTTTTAAGAGATTATCTTAGCAATAATATAATGCTCAATTGTGCTTTTTTGGCAAGAATTAATTATTTTAATAACTTGTGATTCAAGTGTCTTACTAAATTGTCTTCCTTTAGGCTAAGAAATTCTTTTATTCAATTGTTGTTATATATTCAAATGTTTAAGGAAAGTTATTTGATACTAAAGTATATTTTGATATGATAAAAGATTTATAATAGTAGGCTCTCGATAATAGTATAGCTGATGAGATATATTTTTTACTAATTTTTTAATATTCATTTATTTTTCATTTGAACATCACTGTAATTGTAAATTTGCATATGGACACTCATAAGCAATACAGAGTTCACCTATGTGATTACCAATTTGAGAAAGCAATAGTTAAATATTTACACCATTTTAAAAAAGAATATAGAAAGATTAAGATATTTCAAACATAGGCATTTAACTGGATTTGATTTTATTAAAACAGTGATGTCGTATCATTTTATTTAGAAAATTATAGACAAAATGAAATAAAAATATTAATGTATGTAACATGCTATTAGAAATGTGTTTCATTGGAAATTGCTTTCATGGTTTATTTTTAGTAGCAATATTACATTCTGTCATACAACACTATTTTGTAAAATGTATGTACTATATGATCTTAATCTGACACCAGAATCTCCATTTTTTAGGGTTTATGCTATATTGCTTATCAGCATCCATATTATATATTCTTAAAAAGGGTAAATTTGTTTTTTGAATATGTAGTAGGTAGGTATTTATTGTAAATATTATTAAATGTGATAATAAATTTTATTAAAATTATAAGTGCAATTTTGTAATAAATCTTTACTTATGCTCATAAAGTCATGTGATATTGTGGAGTAAATAACTCATAATTTGAACATTGTAAGGAAGGAGAAAACACACTTTTAAAGTCACAATACATTTTGAGTCTAATAAAATGTAAGTACCAGAAACACACCATCCTATGTGACACCTTAATTTACATTAATTTTGTTACGTATGCAGGAGTGGAATTTATAAGTTTACTACCTACCTACTAATAAATCAGAATCAAACACATGGTTTTAGTATAAAATTTGATTTAAGTCTATATACAGGTTACAATAAACAAATTTTCCGATTGATAAGGTTCAAATAAACCAAATGAGTTTTTAAATAATAGTTTTATATATTTTGTCACAAATGATGACAAATGTCAATTTTGAAAATATAATATTAGGTGTAGTTTAAAAGATTCCATTATTATTATAAAAAAAATATTTAGCAATGTGTATCTTGCGATTTGATGACGCTAGGATAGCATTAGAAAGATAAGGATTTCGTACTTGATTCGATATTTGAGAGCGCGTCAAAGATGGGCACCAACATAGATAAAATGTACCATATTTTACAGTTTTTTTATTGGTAAAGACGGGAACGCAAGCAGTTAAAATAAAGTATTTTTTTACTAATGTGCTTTTTTGTATTGCATTACTTTATTACGACATAAAGAGTATATAAACAAGAGACGGGACTTCAATACTAAAAGATGAACAAAATCAAAACATGTATTCGAACCGTATACCAACAATCACACGCTGTATCAATATGTGCGATAGAGTCGAATAGATACTAATATAGCAAGATAGCGATAACCGCCATTAGGTATATCCAGTACACGTTTCATACATGTTCTAGCTTTACTTTTTTACAAGGCAGTTGCTTCAGACTTCTACGGCAGTTCACCTAATTTGTTCGAATGAAATTTACTTTATTTACCCTATTTAAATTAAATAGTCAAGGTAAAATTTTATAGGGACGACGATCTGAGATCGAAGAATCAATCTTTTTGAATCGATGAGAGATCCATTGAATCGATTCAGTAAATCAATTTTTTATACTAGAATATCGAAGTTTATTTTACTGCTTCGACTAAAATCACAAATTGGTATAAAATAGAAATGTACCAAAATAAATACAAAGGTGCGAAAATTTATACTCATAATCAAAAACTTGTGAGATGGCTCTATTAGGGATGAAATTCTGAGATCGAATAATCAAAGAATCTGTCTTTGATAGCAAAAAAAACGATTTTATAAAATCGATATGTAGCACTAGATTGATCCAGTAAATCAATCTCAGAACCTAAGAAATCGAAGTTTATTTTTTTTGTTCTATGAGAACAAATAAAATTATTTACAACTAAGAATGTACCGACACAAATAAATGTATAAAAGATTTTCACAAAATTAATTAGAAACTCAAGAGATGCCTTGTGTTCAGTTTCTTTCGCTTCTTTGTGAGATTCAAAATGTCTTTTTAACCGACTTCAAAAAGGAAGAGGTTAGCAATTCGTCTGTATGTTTTTTTTGTTACTCAATTTCCCGTCATTTGAGAATCGATTTGAATTTTTTTTTATTCAAAAGAGTACACTTCCGAGATAGTTCCATTTCCACAAGATTGAGATCTGATCAGTGGAACTCAGGGAAATTGAGAAAAAACCCTCGTATATTATAGACACATACACGTGTTTCATATATTCGTTTCCATAGCTATGATTTAGGCTTCACAGCTATATCTAAAGGTACATAATTAAATTAAAAAGGAGGAAAAACTTTATTAATCAAAAATAAAACCGACTTCAAAAGAATACACTATAAAAATGCACTAAAAAGTCAATAAATAATTAGCCTAATTAGTCTATCCCATGTTGAGAGGAGCAAGCACGAACATTTCCGTTAACGTTTGCCATACAAAATAACATTTTCTTTGACGAACACTAACGTAAGATTATCAAAAATGTTCGTGTTCGCTCTTCAGTGGTTGTTTAAAATTAAAGTTACGTAAGTAATTGCTACACATTTGAAACTATCTTATGAATATTTATGTGATTTGCAGATATTTAATGTCGTTTCATATGTAAAATTAGCCTTAAGAGCTTTCTTTAGTTTGGCGCTGTGTGAAATGTCCCTCAATAGTATTGCTATTTATGTTTCGCTTCAATACTCGAATATCAAACTATAATTCACTTAAATACCTAATTTTATTCACTCATAATTAGTCTTTTATCATAATTTATACAACCTTCTCCGTGTACCCTAATTTTTGGGACACAAAATGGGAAAACATGCAGCCCGACTAAACAGAGCTACCAACTCCTGAACGAAGGGACTTTTGTTAGTGAACGGACTGGACTATACTTGTACATTACTAGCTCTTTGATTACTAGTCTGTGTTCAAATGAACAAACAGTCTTGTCTTGTGTGTTTTGTGGATCTAAGCAGTGTTTAAACATATTTTTTGTTACATTGTGATTTGATTTCAGTAATGCAAAATTATTATTGGGTGTATGAATTTGTACATCAAAATTTATTTTAACCTTGATATATGTCAAGTATCATTTGGTAAGAGGTTTTGCAAAAAATTAAAATAATAAATAACATATTCATTACAATTCAATGAAGGTGTAAATAAATTATGCCTATGATTTTTATGTATATCATATTTTTTATTTATTATTTTATATGTCATACATTTCATATATGTTATTGATTTAATTTTTCAAATTCAGTCAATTAGTACTTTCTTATATTAAATGCTTTGTAGATGTTTGAATCAATTATATAAAAACAATTTGTTCATTATGTCAAGTTTCTTTTGGATTTTTAGTTATTATTAAAGTTACAATCCCAGAATTTACCTATGTGGTAAATATTTAATTTATATTAATTTGTTATTTTAATAAAGTTAAATTAGAGCATAAAGAGATTACAGACATTCATTTTTAGTTTAAGTAAATACAGGGTTTTACATGTTTTTTTATACTCCAGTAAAAAACCCTCATGAAACATTGACCAAATTTACTTCCTTGTCAAAATTCCATTAAAGAGTAAAATGTCCTATTGTAACTTATTAGTAGATTTTTCTCAAAAATATAAATAATAATCAATTATTTTAATAGTGTTGTTAACCCCTTGAGCACTAACCTGGCCTTTACGCCAGCTCTCCATTGTTTTTCTATTGTCTTATTTTTATGGGTAGTCGACATATTAAAAGAATATTTATTGCTCTATATTTCTTTACTTAAGTATTCATTTGTAATTGACTAATGAAGTATTAATTATCATATTTTAAATTAAAGTATGATTAAATTTCAACTCCTTGATGGTAAGATATTGTACAAAAAGTATGATATTTCTGTAAATTTCATAGACTGATGTTCTTTATCACTTTTGTCAAATGAAGATTAATTTAAAACATAAGATATAATATTTATTGAAGTAATCTACCAAGTATACAATGTATTTCTTGTAAAGCAATATTTTTATCAATTTAAGTTTTACTTCCATTTCAATGTCCGAAGAGTTTTAATGTCTGTAAATGAGATAGTGCAAAGTTTTACAACAATAGTGAGATAGGAGTCCACTATTGCAAACATTTTATAAGACTAATAAGATGGTTTGACTAGTACCTACATAACAATGGATATGAAAATTATATCACTTTCATCAGTCAAACTCGAATCTTTGAAACAATCATTTTAAAAATACAAAACAAATGCAAATCAGATAAGAAGTTTTGTCTGATGCACAATTTACTATACTGTAAGCAAGATAACCAATAGACTTTGTTTTTAAAGATACCTCTTATTTCAGATGATTATTTTCATAGGTACTTGGAATTTTTTAATTCCTATTTTTTTTATTTAAGGTTCTATAAATTTACAATTAAAACTAATTAGGCTAAGTATAGTAGTAAGGTTTAGGTAGGTATAAAGGTCTGCTTCAAATGAAACATGAAATCCACATTGATTAAATTGTATGCCATTATTTGTATCTATGATTCTGCTCTGTATAATATAACATCATATTACGTAATACATAATATCAAATTTGGCTTGAGAATACATGCATAATTTTAAAATAGAATCACGTTAATCCCTTAACTGGTTCTGAGTTAAATAGTGCAGATAGACATTGCCTTTTATAATATGCTAGGATAGGACATCATTATTTTTAACTTTTAGTTTTCATTTCATGGTATACATTTTATTTGTATCATCATGCAGAATCAATGTAAGGATAGCCTGAAATATTGATCTCATTGTAATGGATTGTAATATGAAACATATGATGAGGACACAATGAGTGCACCAAGTGGATGTGTTAGTTGCAGCGATGGGTCACAACAATTTGATACGAAGCATGACCCTGACTGCTCCGAAGGCGAAGATGCTCAGATCCGACTGGCACCACATGTCCAGGCATATCTGGCTCATAATAATTCAACAACAAACTGTTGTGGACTCACAATACCTATCGCATTTGAGAGAGCAGCTACTGGGACATGGTGGAATCCTAGATTTGATTCAGAAATACTTGAAGGCCAATATAGAAGTAGTTCCTTTAGACAGATAAGATTAAGATTTAGGTAAGTTTGCTGTATATATTATTTATTTTTAACTATACCTATGTTATAATGTTTCTTCATGCATGTTGTGTATGATTGTAACCAAATGCAGTTCAGGAATAAAATTGCTTGATGACCATATTACTTACATGTTTATATATATTTCAATTTATGTTTTTTATTTCAGATTTGCACTTTTATACATTTTGATATTTTCTATATCATGGTTTGTCTACTTTGTGGTCCTTGGTTTGAATGGCGTGACAGTAAAGTGGCCGTTTTTAAGTTCCCTGTTTGGTGGAGTTCTTTTGATAACTTGTGTCATGCTCTTTGTGACATTTACAAATATTTATAAAATATATACCTTCAAGCTATCCCTGATCATGGCCCTTGCTCTGTGTACCCTCAGCCTATCACTGGTGACATTGACAACGAATCTAAATAATGATCTTTCTCAGGCTGCAGACATCAGTCAATCTGGACATTATACTATGTGCATCGAAATACTACTAATTGTGTACACTTTAACACCATTGCCACTATTCGCCTGTGTTATTATTGGAATTTTATACTCTATAGTATTTGAGATTTTAAATATTGTTTTGCATCTATCCGAGCAACAATGGCAGTGCCCAGGAATGTTTGTGCGAATATTGCTTCAGCTTTGTGTGCACATAATAGGTATACATATATACTTAATGACATTTGTAAGAATGCGTGGTACATTTATGAAAGTAGGTCAGAGTTTACTCGTAAGACAACAGCTGGAAATGGAGAAACAGTTGAAAGAGAAAATGATTCATTCTGTTATGCCACCAAAACTTGCCAGTTGGTTAATGGAAGAGCAAGTGCTTGAACCTGAAACAACTCTTAAAGCTCAATACCCGATCTCCGCAAGAACTTCTAATCCAGGTGCCTCAGATATTAAGTCTTTGTTCAGACCTTTCAATATGAGCTGTATGGATAACGTCAGTATTCTATTTGCTGATATAGTTGGTTTTACAAGAATGTCTAGTAACAAAGGTGCTGAAGAATTAGTTAATATATTAAATGACCTTTTTGAAAAATTTGACGAGTTATGTCAAAATCACGGATGCGAGAAGATATCAACGTTAGGTGATTGTTATTATTGTGTATCCGGGTGCCCGGAACCGAGGCCGGACCACGCCACTTGTTGTGTCGAAATGGGATTAGGTAAGTTATTTAACTTATACTCGTTCGTCTATCACTTTACGTAATATCTTAACTTAGTCGATTCATGCGTTGGTAATTACAGGTATGATTGATGCAATACAAGATTTTGATAGAGAGCGTGGTGAAGGGATTAACATGAGAGTGGGGGTTCACACCGGAACCGTTTTGTGCGGTATAGTTGGCACTCGTAGATTCAAATTTGACGTTTGGAGTAATGATGTTACCTTTGCTAATAAAATGGAATCTACCGGTAAACCTGGTCGAGTCCACATATCAGAAGAGACTAGTCGCTTTCTTGGTGGTTCATACGTGTTAGAAGAAGCCGAAGAAGTATTTGGTAAGCTTTTTGTAAGAAGCTATAATATTTCAGTTTCAATTTACTAGGTAATTTTATTTTTTTTTTTTCTACAGGTCATAAAACTTTTTTTATTGAAGGCCGTCAACTTTATTCTCCCTATTACCGTGAACAATGTTTAACTCCTTCTAATCCTGTCAATTTACGCCTTATTATATCTCCCGCAGCGTCTCCCCAGTCTATCCTATCCTTCAATCATTCACCGAAATTGCAAATCCAAAGAGAAAGCAAGCGCAACTCGCCTAAGCCAGATTCCAATAATTTCCTATCTCCAAACTCATTCCCTTATCGGAATAAAGCCAGCTCGCTTCCGAGCATACTGGATTCCGATGTAGAATTAGACGAAAAGAGAGAAAAAGGATTAACAGAAACTGACAGCTCTTCAAAAAGCCCTACTTCTGTTGGTGAGTCTTTTATTTGTTTTTTTTTTTTAATTGCTAAGTGTTAATCTCTTACGAATTATAATTTTTAATTTATTCTTCTATTTGTTCTTATTATGAGAATGTTAATATCGTTACGTATGACAAAACATAGTAAATACAAGTTATCGGAAAAGTTAACTTAGCAAAATTTTATCCATCGACTATGACTTACGTTTTCTTGCTATCATCTGACTCTTCACCTACAAAAGAGACGTAAACGTGAGTTTATAATGTTACGTGTTATTTAATAAAAAAAGGAAATTTGTGTAGCGATTAGTGGCTGTAAGCTATATAATTTCTTACGCAAATATGTCGAATTTGGTGTTGATATCTATTCTATAGCTATGGAGTTCGTTTAAACTCGTGGGGACGTGATCCGTATTAATAAATTGAGTTGTATAGTATCTTGACTGGTTAAAATAATTAGCATTGAAATTATAAAATTAAAAAAAAATGGCTATCGTATATC
Source organism: Samia ricini (assembly GCA_014132275.2). Taxonomy (NCBI): domain Eukaryota; kingdom Metazoa; phylum Arthropoda; class Insecta; order Lepidoptera; family Saturniidae; genus Samia; species Samia ricini. The sequence goes on along the minus strand of AP028159.1, from coordinate 21,438,792 downwards.
GACTTTTACAGATTTGTTTGCACTTTGTTTCATTTAAAAATGTTATATTTTTCGTATGAAAAAGTGGTAAATCACTTTTTGAAGTATGATGATGTACAGACGTTATTAAAATTACTTGTATTAAAATATCTGCATCTTTTCTTGCAGTAGGTACTCTACATGACCGAATATAGATGCAGGCAACGAAAAGACGGGAACTTAATAAAAAAGAAGCTAACGTTTTTATAATTATTTGCGAGTTTAGCTTACTAAGGTGGCGCCTGTGACTTTGCTCACTTGAATATGATTCACGTGCATTTTCCACGGGAACTACGTTTGCTAAAAACTTCCAGGATAATAACATAAAAAACAAATTCATCATCAAAAAAAAACGTAGATTCATAGTAATGGTAAAGAATTCATACAAAAATTCAATAAAAAATCACGTACAGTTTTCTTCAATATCGAACATTACAAAAAAGTTAGTGAAATCTAACAGGCTGTACTGAAAGATGCACGGAATAGCATTTTTTAATTTTTTTTTTATATGGATACCAAATTTACAAAAATTAAAGACAATATTTTTTTTTTTAAGTATACAGATTTCGTTAAATGTATTTTTATGAATAAGATAGAGAGCTATTGTAACGAATATGTGACGAAATGTCGCAAGTTCGGGCCTATAGAGTACTGCTGTCACCTCTGGGCGGGAGCATCCGGATACCAGCTCGAGCCACTTGACTCGGTTTAAAAACCTGCTACGAGAATCGTTGACGATCCCAATCTCAACCGGTTTAGAACCTTTAAATCTAAGGAGGAGCTTTGTTTCCTTATGTGTTTTCTACCGGTTATGTTGTGATGAATTGTTTGACATAATACCGACACCTAATTGCTACCATCATACGGCTCGTCATCGGCAGGGAGTTCACCCTCACATCTTCGAGCCAAAATGGTCCCGGGCAGTGCGGTTCCAGAGGAGTTTCCTCCCGCGAAGTATCCCGATGTGGAATTAGCTCCCAGCTGCTGTTTTTTTCCTGGGAATACAGTATAAGGTTCTTCAAAAGGGGCGTGGGAAAGTTTTTTAAAGAGTTGGCAATTCGTACGTGTTACCACTGGTGTTGCAGGCGACGGTGGATCGTATGCCTGTTTGCCACTTTAGTGGTATAAAAAAAAGTTCTATTGGCTATGCGCACGACAGTAGTGCCAACTAGTACGTGAATTTAGTTGGGATTATGTCAAATAATGAAATACACAGTCTGTAATAAATAATATAATTAAAAGGCAAATCCGTTTTTTTAACTGTTTTATAGAAAAAAAAAACATTATTTTTAAAACCTGTATTGAAAACATAAAGTATAATATAATTTCCCGACCTTAAACTTTGATTAGAATAAATAACTTGTAAAAAGTCAACATGTAAATATGTTTAAAAGCTACGAAATACGAATTGTTTCGCTGTACGCTCGACAGACGGACGGGGACGGAAAAACGAATCCGTCACCACAAACCCTCGTTATCGTCATCGTCAAGCTAGAGATGAGTACAGATAATTCAATAAGAAACACCAAAAATTATAATGAGTGACCTAAGGACCGATACCTGGCCAGGCGTCGCAAAGACACTACGGAAAAGGTAGCACACCGTGGTATAGTATCCCCACCTTATACGAGCAGGTTGAGTGGAAAATGACGACTCGTTCAAAACATCGGTGCTATTAATTTCCTATGAAACTAGTTTACACGTTACGTTATTAATATTAGTTTTAATTTAACTCAATTTTTTTTTTCATAATTGTATAAGTGATTATAACTACGTGCTTTTAAAAAATTCCATTTGATAACATCTAATCTAATTACCTCTTAAAACAGTAGGAACGATATCATCCTTACATTATTAAAATAATTTAAGGTTATATTGCTCACTTTTCCTTATTACAGCAGCTATTTATTTATTTTATTTCTTTGGACTAATTTTCAAGCTGCTGTATTTTATATATACAATTTACACGAGACTATTTTTGTCCTTATCTACACAAAACCACAGCAGAACATAATATACTATGACACAATACAAAATATAAAAAAAAATATAGCAAGTCTTAAAGTAATTTTATTTGATAGAAAATCCTAACTACATTGGTTCCAATTTCTGACACGACATTCGCTGCGATCGATTTGCTATACCCCCACAATGCACGTCGGCGTAGCGAATATTTATGTAGGAGAGTTTAGAAACTTCCAGGTGGTAGTTCGCGCGGATGTGTTGTGTTAATAATCTTATGTGACATTTATTTACGTTTTTGTATAATAGCGTTATTTTCTATCAGTAACTTTTTATATAAGTAAAATTTTGGGCATTGATTGATAGATTCAACCAAAAGGCGTCCACTGCTGGACATATGTCTCCCTCAAAAAGCCATAATCGGCACGCTTGGCAGGCGGCTTGGGGATCGCAGTAGGTGTTTGTGGTTCTCAGAAGGTGCTGCTGCCCATCCCCTGGTTTATCCTTTAGTCGCCTTTTACAATACCCACGGGAACGATATGGGGTGGTACTATTCTTAGGCATATTATAAATATTACGTAATCACCATTCAAACACCCCGTCCCCAGTGTCCAGTGACGAAACTGGTGGTAGAGGTGGCAATATGCCACGGGCTCCGGTCAGATCGGGTCCCATGCTGCGAAGCCGCGAACTCAGAAGTATCCTAACACTTTTAACATAATTGAGTAAAATTTAATAATACAATTAAAGTTAGCATAACATACATACATAAACTGATGCCTGTTATACCCGAAGGGTTAGGCACAGGTGAAATAGCGAACTACACCACCCACATTTCGCCGAGCTTAGTTCCGTCCCAGATGTGACAGGGGGCGAGCCTATCGCCCTATCGGCCACAAATTCCAGACTCCAGGATAATACTGAGTAGCAAAACCCAATATAACTTGACCCAACCCGAGGCCTCAGAACGACAGAAGCACTTTTTTTTTTTTTTTTTTTTACGTGGTGAAATGCATTTACGCACTACCCTTACCCATTGCATTAGTGAGACCGAAGTCCCCCAATGCAATGGGTAAGGGGGTGCGGAGGGACGTCTCCGCACCAGTGTGGGGCTCGCCCGGGCGTGAAGCGCCCGGAAATACCTTCTAAAACCCCCTGGGGCCGTCCGCCGCATTTGGGATGCGGGCGACACGGGGTGGCTTTCGCAGTCACCGCGTCGCCCCCTGCGGCGAACCCACCGGGCCTCGTCCGTGCAATGGCCCAATGGGGATGGGGGAGGAGAATGCCCCCCCATCTCTTCGCCCGTCGAAGGGAGGTATGACCCACTGGTCAAACATCCGGGGGCAGGATGTACTTCCTGCCCCCAAGAGACAGAAGGAATAAGGGACAGAGCAGTGGCGGGCAAAGAACAAAGAGGAAAGAACCCGCCACTGCTACAGAAGAGAAAGAAAGAAGAAAAGCCTCCTGAGGTCCATTCCAAAACCCCCTCCAAAGAGTAAGAAGAGAGGTGATCACTTCTTAAAAGCTGTAACCACCTCTCTCCCCCCCTAGCCTCGGCTCCTCCCAGCATCTGTGGCACGGACCCTCGACAGAAGCACCTAATACAACTGCGCCACCGAGGTAGACTAAATATTAAAGGCGTTGAAGTCAGACTACGACTAAATATTTAAACGCTTTAGGATTTAACTTACAACGTCACAATTTTTACTGGGCCCCATCCAACGAATTTGCAACGGGCCTCAGATGGTATAGTTAAACCACTGCCAGTGTCATAAAAAATCCCCCCATTCCATGGATGCTTACGTAGTACGTAGACGGCCCCTAAGACGCTATTTGTACCACCTATTTGTCAGTAAAGTTGTAAAGCAGAAGAAAAACTAAATGATGACAAGAAAAATAAAAAAAAAAAACCGTTGCCATTAGTTGGCTTATAACTGGCGATTATCGATCGATTTCAACTAACAACTTTAGAAATACAATGGTAGACCTGTTTTCCGTAAAAAAAAAATTAGATTACATAATGGTGGTATTAATTTTTTATATGAAAATTGACATAAAAATAACAGCGCGTTCATTTGACCAAACCACTGAATATATTAGAGATCTAATGTAGGTCATAATTGTATAAGGATTATAAATGTTATTTGCGAGCAAAGTTACTAGCATATCTGAAGGTAGTATTTACTTGAGGAGATATAATTGCTTCTAAAAACAGATTTGAAAAAAGAAAGTATTTTCAAATATTTATTACATTATATATGACGGCGAGTCATTATAATCTTCTCTTGAATTACGTCGGACCGAAAGCTGGCAGTCTGGCGGAGCGTTGTGTCGATGGTCGTTGCTGCCGTAACAGACTTCACATTTTGAGGAATGTCAACGGCGAGTACAGTTGGTGTCTGTCGAATCGCCTACAACCTTTGTAATATTATTCCATTTCGTGTTTACAATATTTAGAACTGATACATTGAATGATTCTGTAATAACTTGGCTATTGATTTAATTGATATTTTACCCAGAATATTATTCAACCAATTACTTCACTGGCATATGTATATATTGTTAACAATATTTTCGCTACATATCCGGCGGCGCCTTAAAATATTCCTTACATTCGGTGGGACCATCTCTTACCTGCCACATGTCAGATCGCATGGAATGACTATATAAGGCTCTGTATATATAAGAGACACTTGAGTTCTATCTGCTAAAGTGAACGTTCTTGATATTACTATATAATAAAGTGGTGACGTGAGAATAATACATAGTGAGAGTGTTTAATAATATTGCGAGAGTGTTTTAATAATATACTCATATAAGACGCTATGGCTGATCCTGATAAAAGGTTAGGAAGCACCTTTATATTTATAACAAGTCATCATTCTCATGCCTTTTTCCAACTCACTTGGGTTCGGCGCAGTATGTTTTCTTCTTCCATACGTACCTTCAGCCATCATCTCTTCATTCACTCCTTTTTCTTTCATATAATTTCTTACACACGCTATCCACACTTTTTTTGGCCTTTCTCTACTTTTCCATCCTTCCACATTCATATTCATTACTATTTTACCGACATGCGCTTCTAGCCAAATCCGACCGCACTATAAAATGCGCAATGATTGCCTCAACTTCAACCATGTATCAGATAACACAATACGAAGAAAATTAAAACACAGTTAAAATATTTTGTTTTACTCACACCACAAAAGTTTTATTGAGTAGTCATGCAAAGTTTCAAAATCCACTTAAAAATCAGAATACAAATAGAAGACCTTATAACATAAAACAACAACTATTATTACTGAAGTATTTGAGACCTTTTCATTGCTTCCGAGAATTCGTTCTTATAAACTCTTTCATCCAATATTCGTGGTTTATCTCGCTTCCAGACTCTTCATTCTGCAGAGCGTCAAGGAATTCCTAATGTGCTGCGAGTCTGAACATATCTGGTATTCCTATAAAAAGTGATTACACAAATATAACAAACATATATTCAAGATTTTATTACAATTATATATTCAATATGATGATCAGAATGATGACGATATATTTAACATATCGATTATTATATCGATAATTTTTATGAAAAGAACGTCTACACAAATTACATGGACCCATTTAGCATTCTACACAAATTAAATGGATCCATTTAGCATATCAAATTACATACAAAATTTTGGTTGGATAATGTTTGTTTATGTTACTTGTCGACACAAATGCTTCCGTTTTATTCTGAGCCACAGGTTGTCTACTTTTCACAACAATAAAAGTACATTATTTAATTTTATTTTCACTTTTTCGTAAAAATATATTCATGGAAAATTACAAAGAAATTACGTTTGGATTTCAATGAACTTTACATATTTACCAAAGAAATTATATAAAGAGAATATAGTGTAAAGAAAAACTTACCACTACTATTTATTTTAGATGAAAATGTGTAAAACACGAAATAGAATTGTAATCCGCCTACATGAAAAACGCCAAAACAAACTGCCATTCACTATAGACAGTAATTATACTTTTTGTTGAAATTTTATAAAAATATTTTAAAAAGTTTTTCTTTTGCTTTATCTGTGCCAATCAAAAGTTTTCATGTTATAAAGAGGGATTTCCCACGTCAACTCTTCGTAAATTTTCCGATGAGGTCACAAAGATAAAACCTCTTTCGGCTTATATGCCGAAATTGGACCTATAAACTTAAAGTACCAAAAAAGTCACTGGAAAACGGCCACGATATAAGTAGATATAATACTTGTATACCTATGAGCTATAAATAATGTGGAAATACATTTAGGAAAGTATGAGACATTTGTGGGTAAATAAGATAATAAATCGTTATTAGTTCTGCACTCTGCTTGTAATAATCGTCAGAAGTGATTGATACTTGTTCGAGACTTATTTAATACTAACTGTGCCTTCGGCTTTACCCGCTTGGAATTCAAACAATTCTCCCCCTGGATGCAATAAATGTCTTTACCAAGTTTCATCGAAATAGGTTCAGTAGTTTTGTGTGATTGGCAAACAGCAATAAACAGACAGACAAAAAAAAATATAACTATCGAAATGTGTTCTGTAGTTGAATCTGAAGCCCCGCATCCTTTTTTTTAATATCTTTTTAGGTATGATCGTAATAAATAAGTACGTCGGCGACCAGAGCGAGCGGTAAGTCTTTCTCCGTGGCTAGTTGAATACGGTGTGGGAGACGATGCGGTATGCGGGATGGCGCGGCATGCGGGGCCGGCGCGTCGCGAGGTGCGCATGCGCAGTCACCGATACCGTTAGCATTCGAAGACGCGCCACTATATTCCCCCTCGAGAGACCATCTTAGGTTGGGCGATAGTATTTTGGAAATCTAACTATCCTGCCAGAGCGCGTAGTTGTAGGTTCTGTCTCTTCATTTTACCGCAAACAGGAATCTTGGTGCGTATCTTTAGCAGTATAATCTGGGTTTTATATATATGCTGGTTTTAATCTGTCTATTGATGCTGTTTATTTCTTTCCTTTTATTAAAAGCTTATAGAATTTGCTGTTTCGCTGTACTACCTTATATAAATTCTCCAGGCAATCTGAGGGTTTCGCCATACAGAAGTTTGGCTGGTGAAGCTTGTAAATCCTCTTCGAAAGTGCTTCTAATTCCCAGTAGTAGCAAAGGTAAGATTTCAGTATAGTTTAGTCCTCTGTGGCACATTATGGCTGTTTTCAGCTGTCTGTGCATTCGTTCGACCATGCCATTGCTTGTCGGATGATAAGCAGTTGTCCTATTGCGTTGAAATCCAGCTAATTCTGATAGTTTTTTTTTTCATCAGCGCGGATTCGAACTGGTTTTCGCGATCGGTAACCATTTCAGATGAACAATCGTAGCGTGTTATCCACTTGGATATAAAGGCTTTGCCGACAGTTTCGGTCAATTTAAAGGTTGTGCTCACTCCCGGATGACTCAAGGAACTTTCAATCACTTGATGTCGAAATGGCGTTGTGTCGAAGGGACTGAGTGTTTGATTGCTGTTATCACAATAGAGTTCTGCCTGCGTTCCCGGAATAATTATTTTACGTAGGGTAAGCGAAGTTTCTCCATCGATCAATTTTTTCAGCTCTATGTTGCTCTCTTGTGATTTAGCTAGGAGTACTAGGTCATCAGGTTTTGTTATTTCTTCAATTCTTGATAAGGTGTCGGCCACGATATTATCTTTTCCCGATATATGGCGTATGTCTGTGCTGAATTGGGAAATGTAGTCCAGGTGACGGGATTGTCGTGGTGAGCATTTGTCTCGACGTGTAGCGAAAGCATAACAAATAGGTATAGTGTAAATAAAAAAATGGCGAGCTTCTAGCATGTATCTAAAATATCGTATTCCTTCGTAGATCGTAAGTAGTTCTTTGTCGTATGGAGAATATTTTAATTGCGATGGGCTGAGCTTACGAGAGAAAAAGGCAAGGGGATTCCAAAAGCAGTCCTTGAATTGATGAAGGGCGGCTCCTATTGCAGTATCTGATGCGTATGTGAGCATTGCTGCCTTTGCATCTAAGTCTGGATGCGCAAGTTGTGTGGCTTGGCGCAAGTTGTTTTTGCATTCATAAAATGCGATCAATGCCTCGCCGGTAATGTTCTCTGGATGAGAGCCTTTTTTTGTCGATAAGCAATGGGTGGAGTGGTGCTTGAATTTTTTTGCTGCTCCATGGAGAAACTTGCGGTAGAAGTTTATCATGCCTAGGAAGCGTCGTAGTTCCTTCACTATTTCTGGTAAAGAAAATTCTTTAATTGCTTCAACTTTGGATTCCAGAGGTTTGATTCCGGTAGCAGAAACGGTATAATCTAGGAAGGTCACTTCTGGAAATCCGAATACACACTTTGATGTGTTTATCACTATAACGTAGTCGCGAACTTTTTCAAAAATTGGACGTAGGTGATCTTTGTGGGAGAATGACATAAAAATATCTTAGTAGTTTTTATTCTAGCTATACAGTTTACTTTAATATATACATACGTATAAATGTATAAAGGGGCAGTCCAAGTATTACGTAGGCAACGTTTTGGTCATTTATGATAACCGATTCCTCCTTGTCAATAACAGTAAGCAATACATGTTTTAAATTTTCGTGTTCCATAATTAAATGTCTGACTACGCACATAGGTCTCCCCCAAAAAATCCACGACGACCGGTCTTGCGCCACCCGCATTCAGCGGATTCCTGTGATCTTCACCAGGTCGTCGATTCACCTTGTGGCCTACCCACGCTTCGTCTTCCGATGCGTGGTAGCCATTCCAGAACCCGATGCACCCATTGAGCATCGGTTCTGCGAGCAATGTGCTCAGCCAACTGCTACTTAAGTTTAGCAATTCTTCGGGCAATGTCGGTTACTTTGGTTCTTCTACGGAACCTCTGCTGGATAGAATATCCAATGCATCAAAAATAATCGTAGTATCCTCCTCTTTGATGCTTATGTTGTATTTAAATTGTAATTTAAGAGTCTAGTTGGTTTTTCTTTATTTCATTTATTATTAACAATCACAATTTTATTATTTTGTAATAAACTTTATTCTTGGCTATTTTTCTGTCTTGTCTTGCTGTTCGTTCGTTTCAGTCAAATATGATCCTTGAACTGTATTGTGATTGCAATTTTTCTGATAAGATTATTATTTGGCACCCAAGTTGGTACATCCTGTTTGATTTTCGTTTCACTGAATGATTTGGTTCTCAGTCACTGTTAACGTGTACTATTAGTGAGATTTGGTGCTAATTATGTGCTAACAAAAATGCAGAGATATATACATACATAGATACACCATAAAACAGTAATGTTATTCATTCAATAATGTACTAATATCGCAAATTTGACAAGAAATGTTTTGATAAAAATGCTTCGATATCACATGCTTACATAGATGTCTAATCTACGATTTCTACTAAATTGTTTTGATAGTTGGACAAACATTGACGTTAATGATATATACAGGACACCCGATATGATTGTCGTTAGGGAAACATGCGTATAAAGGAAAACATCGTCAATATCAAGTAACAAAATAAATTATTTTTTTAGGGTATAGGAGTATACAAAAATACGCTGGAGTTTGACACATACATGTTTCAGATGATTTCATGAATTGAATCACATTTGAGAAACGAATATAACAAATCATAATTGGATTTTAATGACAATGACAGATTGTTTTTGTATATAAGTATTTAACAATGTTATTTTTCGATGACGAGGAATTTGGAAATAAATGTTTCAAGTTTCTAATCAATAGTTCGGTTATAATACGTGTAGTTCAATCAATTAAATTTCGGTTGTTCTTTTGTTTTACCCTGCTTACGATTATTTCTATGGGTTGTTTACAGACTTGTTTGAGCTTATGCTAGGAATCTGCGATGTAACACTTCCTATTCTTACTTTTATATAAGTTAGACGAAAATTTGTTATACGTTATTGTTAATTTACCGTTAGAATATCACTTAAGTAAAAATAAAGTAGGTAATATATAATTCAACAAAAATTACACGTAATTTAATTGACCAAGATTGTAGTAATTACGTGGTGTAAACCACAAACAAATGTCACGTATGCTCTCTGCGATTTATGCGCTCTGTTTCATACCTCATAAATTTCAATAATATGTGGATTATCTGGTGGTAATTCTGTTCTAACTGTTCCTTTTTCATTAAACCAAAATGCTTTCGTGGATACTATTATACAATTTAATAGTCAAAATGAAAGTTTAAGAGGTTTTTGCTAGAAATATAAAATATCGTCGTCTGTGAGAATCATGCCACGGTATGACTCGCTCATCCACGATACTGGGGTCGCTCAAGGATTACGTAGGCAAGAGTTTGATTTTTCCTCTCCCTTGTCAGCAATAGCCAAGCTCCCCTCATGATTGCGTAAGCGTTGAAAGAAAAAAAAATCGATTATGAAAACAACAATTAAACTCCCTCGCTCCTCGTGCCATCAAAAATAAGGCAAGCAAAGTAGATTGATGCTTGAACTGCTCCACTGACATAAGATAAAAATCTTTTGGGTTTAATAATATACATTAGGCAGGTCGGAATTATCATGTACGTTTTTAAATTTTCGCGTTCCATATTAAGACGTTTTAAATGGTCAGCCCTCGACCACGGTTAATGAAACCCAGCCGAAACGTCGGGATAGGAAATAGAAAAAAAAGGTAACGCGTGAAGACCCGTTATTCAATATTTGTATCTAGGATTTATCAGTTAATGAGTTTGAATTGTTCAGTGCGTCAAAACAAACAAATTAAACCTAAATCCAAGAAGTGGACATCACATTTAGTAAGGTATTAAAGAATTTCTTTCGGCTCCAAACTACATTATACAAAAAAAGTGGCTATGAAATTTATTCCATTAATAGCTTGATAATGTATGACCAGTTAGAGCAAACAGTACAGGCCATAAAAAGTAACAGTCATAATGGGGAGCATTCATTTCTCTTTCAGGCAGTTACGGCAAGTACACTAATAAGCTTAAAAATTGGAAGGTGCCGAGGTTTCTGAGGAAGCATTCAGAGACACCGATGACAGAAATTAAAAAGGAGGAATTAAATGAGAAAACACTACATTTCCTCGAACGAGGCGATGTATCAGCAACGAATGTTCCATCGAACAACGGTTACCATCAAGTGCCAATTGTGATAGAATCTCAAGACAATAAGAGAATTATGCAGAGTGCAAGCAAGTTGCTCATACCGCAGAGTAATGTTTCGTCGTCGGCTGAGAAAGAAATTATAGATATCAGGTCGTATTTGAGTCAATCAAGAAGTAACATGTCACCGTTTGCGAGAAGCAGCAGTTACAGGTCGCAGTACGGCCGTCAGAATACAATAGAGGTAATTCGTTTATGCCTGATTTTAATAGTGATATTTTTAATGATATGTTTTTTTGTCTTTGACTTAGTGTTAGTATAAATAGGAATATATTGTCAGACAATATATCCTGTCGGTGTTAATTCCCCTACAGGGTACCATCTCGCTAACTTCTGGAGGAACTACGCTACCTGATTCCGGAATTCGATCCGTTAATATCTATACACGATTTATTGTATTTTTTTTCTTCAAGAATTGAATAGATATTTGTCTAATGTACCATAAACAATGGATATTATATAGGTTATGTTAATATTTTCCTAATATAATATGCTATAACTTGTGATTTCAATTATTTTGATACGTTAAATTATATAATTACGGCGTCTGTTCGTTGAGTTTATAATTAGCTTATTGCTGGCGTGATATGGATCGGATATAATGTGTTTAGTTAACAAAAATACAATTTTATGATCTGATCTTGCCCTTGACTCCGGGGTTATTGTAATAAATATTATCGATTGCGTAAGTTGTCTTAACGAAAATTATATCTAACGCACTGGTTTTATATAAATAAACGTGTTCAATTGTAGATAAAAAGTAAATTGTATTTATTTAAAAGATTTTTGCAAAGATAAGGTTTTTCTTGACACGTAGAATCGTTTTTAGTAAAAGGAATGTATGTATAATTACTATAATTATTTATAGTTAAAATTAGGCGCGCGCCGAACGATCCGATGTTTCAAAAGATTGGGAACGCGATCATACGATCCAGAGATATTTTGGATAGTTTGAAAGCCATTCGATTTTTTGTACCATATTATAATTATCATGATTAAGCACGAGGCCATGATCAGAACATGGGTTTTGTTTTGTTAACTTAAAAAAAAAAATATGATAACAAAGAGATTTTAAGGAATAGTCGGTTATTTCAACGTCAATACGAAAATCAAAGGTTGACGTTAATATTATATTCATTATTTCTCGAATTACTCTATATAAAATTATCGTTTATTTGTAGAAATAATATATAAATGAAAGATCAACTTTAATTACCGACAAACGTTAAAAACTTGTTATTATTTTTATTCGATTTTTTAAATAATATTTTGATAATCGTATTGATGGTATGCGATCCGATTCGTAGACAGAGTTCGGATATTACGACTTAGAACAGGGATTCCCAAACTATTTTGGGAAAGAGACCCTTATTCCAAAATGAACTCATTCCCATAGCAAATTACTTTAAAAATCATATTGATACAAAATATTGAAATATTTGTCATTTTTATAACACAAGTATCTACACGTTACAAGACTTATATCCAATATCTTGAAAGTTTCAAATAAGAACTTGTGTTAATTAATAGTGTTCGATTTTTGGACCTCGTAGAACCCCCAAAACCAGTTTTCGTTTATATCGACCACTTTGGGAATCCCTGATCTAGAATATCGATACAAAGCGACCGGATCGAGGATCCCTAGTTAGAACACGTATTGTGAAGGTGCCGGTGAGCCGGGCGCGCAGCTCTACTCTTGCGACGCAAGGCGAACTGATACGCCCGAAGGACCGACGGCTGAACTTGCCGCTGCCATCGCCGAACCCGATTCGAGCGCAGGATGACGTCATCAGCCTCTGCCCCTCAGTGAACAGTAGGAAAGATTCCGGCATCAGAAGCACAAGCCGCCGCTCGAGCATACAGCACCAGGTATATTATAAACATACGCTACTTTGATGTATTTTTACTGACGTAAACACCCACCACGTAAATAACTGGGTGCATATAAACATTTACTAAATTTAAAAAAAAAAAATTTTTTATAAATAAACTGGCGAAACTAAGCGAGAACGCGGGGATTTTTAAAGAAATCGAAACGAGCAGTAAACCCCGGTTCAAAAATGTAAACACAGCTCGTGTAAAGTTATGTGCACTGGTAATAAATAATTGGAGCCGTTGCTGTCCTCCGCGGCCTTTGTTAAATATTCAGCTTTAAACATTTTTGTTTAAGGCATAAAGTTGTTTGCGTTTTATAATACAACAAACAATTTTGATGTATCAGCACAGAGATTCATGTCTACACTGTTTGTTAATAATTTAAATAACCTAAACTAATTTTAAAGAGGAATGACGTTCATCCATGATGCTAATCATCTTTTATAATGTTATTACTATATACATTTGCGAATTTTAAAAAATCCGGGGTTTCGGGAAAAGGGGGGATGTCTCTCAGTTATGAGATGAATCACGTATATATGAAGAATTTAATTTGAACAAAATTCTCATTACGTCAGCTCCCTAGTATGACATACACATAATTACGGTTTTCCTAATAAGGATAATATATTTGTATGGATTGGCGTCAAATATTGCTGTGATGACGGATTACCTGATCCAATATGACTTAATTGATTGTTAAAATCTATAAAAACTTTGGGTCCAGCGCAGGAACCAGAGTCGTGTCGTAATTTGTTTATTCGAAATAGTAAAAATGCTCCAAAAATAATTCCACACTAAAAAGTTTGTGAATAAATTTACGACTAGTTTCTTTGCCCGTGGGTTTGCTAGCGTTTTGTAGATTTTTTACTTCACAATTCAGGAATGTATTCACCCTATTTTATTTACCCTTTACTGTAACCCTGGATAACGCGTATACAACCTTTCATAATGATCAGTTCAGTAGTTAAGGCATGAAAAGGTGACAAACAAACTCACATTCACATTTATAATATTATTAATGTGTCGAGTACCCATAAAAATAAGACAATAGGAAAACAATGAAAAACTGGCGTAAACGCCAGGTAAGTGTTAAAGGGGTTAAGTTAGGATTATAATTAAAAAAAAAATGATTACTTTTAGTCAAAAGTAGGGAATACAGATATATCGCGAAGTTTTTTCTCTAGGGATTTCAAAGAATCACAATTCTCTAGTATATCATTCGGACGTATACTATAAGATTTATTCTATGTAAGTCAAGAAAATTATTATTTTTGCCTACTTGAGTTTTATACCCTTTATGTAAACGATTGTTGCAGAAAACCGTATGAAAATCAGCTAACGTATAGAAAGACACAGAAAACGAGTTCATTTTATACTGTATAGTTGACTCTTCAAACTTCATACTGCCTCTGAATCTATAAAATCGTCCGTACAAAATGAAATTTTTTCTATGTTTTAATAATTATCCGGGATGGCAACCGATCTTACAAATCAAACATAAAAATTGGTTTTTGAGTCATGAATGATGTAACCAATTCGACTATGTTTCATATATATAGGCCATGTAGAGAGAGAGATTCTTTTACATGTATTTACAATCCATAGTACTAAATATAACACAAGATGTCTTCCGCAGAATATAGATATTGTTGAGAATTAATTATTGAAATAACCGACACACAAGAGAACAAGCTGTTGTTATTTTCTTTACATATAATTAGTTACATTAAGTGACATGAACAGAACATACGTGATACGTATTAACCTCTTGAGCACTAACCTGGCGTTTACGCCAGCTTTCCAATGTCTTCCTTTTGTTTCATTTTTATGGGTAATCGACATATTAAGCGATTATGGTGCATCGGGTAGTACCGCCGGATTGATCGTCAATCGACGCGGGTTCGATCCCCACTTATCCGACTCAAAAATCGGCCTGAGATTTCGGTTTAGGAAAACATCATGAGGAAACCATACCATGGTGGTAGGGCATTTTCTAATGATACCCGCCTGGGTAGCTACCACCCTCAAGTTTGAAAACCTGTCATCAAATACTAACAGGTGTGTTCCGGCATCATCACTTGAGAATCAGTACCTCTAGGCTTAGTGTGTTTACCATCCTGGATCACATCGTGACTTAACATCAGGTGAGATTGTGGTCAAACACTTAGCTTATTCCGTGTAAAAAAAAATACTTTTATGATTTTAAAAATAATTATGTAAACTGTTTCTCGAATTATAAGCCCACTAACGGACAGACAGACAGTGGTGTTGCCTTTTAAAACATATATTGTGCATATGTGGTTCGCAAACGTGTCTAACAAGCAGCCGTGTCCAGTCAACGAGATAATGATACATTATATAATGGTATTCTAAGAAATGCTGTTTTTTTATTATATGAATTGGATGAATAAAAAAACCAAGTGATCATTATTGAATAATCATTAGTTTCCCACCATCATATGAATTATGCATTATATAGAAGGACAACACATTTATTGTACAATACCCGTAATATAACTTCTGACAGCAATATAAATTTGAATAATTAATTAGTTCATAGTCGAATGAGGAAAATTTTGTCCTATTTTTCAGATATACGCATTGAATCACCTCGCTAATTCTCAAAATGATATAATGCAACATCGAGTGTCAGGGTATTATACCTCTAGCCAATCGTCACTAAACGAAGCGCATTTCAGAAGTCGTTTACCGCCGCCCCTCAACGAACAACAAGTTCAGTGTCTACAGAAACTGAGGAAGCAATCCGATCTCCAGCTCATACGCTGCGTTCAGGATAACGCCCGCTCGGGGATCAACTACTTCGTCCAGCCGCCGCTCAATACGTTCACTCTGTTCTTTAAACCTGAAGAAATGGAGAAGCACTATAGGGACCAAGCGCACAGGAGCGACGACTGCGAAGACCTGCCGCCGACGCTAACCACGTCTCGGTTCAACACGGCTTTAGATATACTCGTGTCGGCGATCGTTTTCTTAGCGGTCAGCGTTTCGATCTTTATACTTTACAAAGACTGGCGTCTCACTATAGGCTGGTTTGTCTTCTTTATATTCATAGAGGCCATGGCGATAACGTTTTGCGTTTATCGCCATTACCTTAAATGGAAGACCGGCCACAATCCGCTACTCGCCATTGGCAGCGATTCGCGGTGCGTTAAGTTGTTTAGGAATCTAACGGACTGGTACCCGTGGCACTTGTCGGGTAGCGTACTGATTAGTCTGCCCGTTCTCATTGTGTTGATCAATTTTTCCTGTGAGGAAACTACTATGATGATATTACATGGAGAACAGTCGTTTTACGTATACCTCCTGTGTACGAGCATCGTGCACTTTTGTAATTTTACTCAAATGAACTGGCTCGTGAAGAATATCCTGGTGACACTATACTCCTGCTTGTTTTTATTCTTGGCGGTACTGGGCTGTCACAAGGCGAATACTCAATTGATACGCGACGATATTAATGTCATATCAAGGTTACAATATATTGCTCAGAATTTCACAAATTATATATTTGACGCGAACGATACCTCCGGCGAATTATATACAAATAGCACTGTTAATACGGAGGGTATGCAGCATAAAGTGCACCTGTTTGAGCTTTATTTAGATGTAGTGTTGTTGTTGATGTTAGTGTGGTTTTTAAACCGCGAATTCGAGATCAGTTATCGGTTGAGTTTCTATAGTAATGTAGTAGCGAATCGAGATAAGCAGAGGGTTCAAAACATGCGGAACCAGGCGGACTGGCTCCTGCACAACATTATACCGCGGCACGTTGCCGACCAGCTCAAGAACACGGCGAAATATTCTGAAAACCATAAGGACGTTGGTATCATATTCGCAAGTATTGTTAACTTCAATGAGATGTACGATGAGTCTTATTTGAAAGGCAAAGAATATCTGAGGGTGCTCAATGAGCTGATAGCTGATTTCGATGAATTGTTAGAGAAACCCCAGTTCCAGCACGTTGAAAAGATCAAAACCATTGGCAGCACTTTCATGGCTGCCAGCGGTCTCAATCCGGGCTTGAGACACGCTTCCGGCGGCACTCACGATCACCTGTACCAATTGATGGATTTCGCTTTGGAAATGCAAAAAGTCGTTGAGAATTTCAATCAAGACCTACTCGAATTCGATTTTATACTTAGGATCGGTTATAACTTCGGCGATGTTACCGCCGGTGTGATAGGCACGTCCAAACTTTATTACGATATATGGGGTGATGCAGTTAATATAGCGTCTAGGATGGATTCGACCGGCGTCGCTAAGCGAATCCAAGTCGGTGAAGCTTGTATACCCGTATTGTCCCATAGATACGAGTTCGAACACCGCGGCAGCGTATATGTTAAGGGCAAAGATAACATGAACGTTTATCTCGTTATAAGAAAAATTGATAATTAGATAAATAAAACTATTTATTTATAGAGGAAAGTAGAATCTGTGATTTATAAGTTATATTGATAATATTATGCGAAAGAAAGAATATATATATATATATTTGAATATTTATTAAAATATATTTATTGTGTGCATCGTTTTTAAGGTAACTTAGGAGCTTCAATAAATACTCCCCGAGTGTTGAGAAACTATTTATTTATTTATTATTATTTATCTAGCTTTCGTAATTACGCGCGTAAAATATTTATAAAAAAAAATCTCCTTGCCTGTTATACTAAAATAAATCTGTGACCAGTGTTCTAGTCTCGAAATTTTTGTTTTGGTCCAAGTTATAATTCTTACAATATAAATTATATATTCCATATATTACATTGTTGACGACGGTTAAGCTGTATTTTAATACGTTAAGTGCCACGTTGGTTACCGGTAACAACAGGGGTAATTTTTCATTCTCGGTATTACCATACCATTGGTAACCTAAAATTGTATAGAAATAAATAAATACATTTTAAAACATCTAATAAAATAAACCCATTGACAAATGAGATAAATTGATTAGAATCATGCTATTTTAATAATTATTTTTATAATATATTCATGAAAATAATAATAAAAACTAAACTGTCTAATTATGATACGTTTTTATATAATTTTTTTTGTAGTATAAAACTGCTTTAAAATATTGCATTTTTTAAACTTTTAAAAATAGACAAATAAACATTTTAGAAAAAAAATATTGTGGGTCTTCACATTTCTAATTCTATCTATCTATCTACAATTACATCGAATATGAGCGAATTTCGTATATTCCCTTTTTTGTTTCGCTGTCCACTTCACATGGAATACCCCAAATGAAACATGATCACACTCCGTAATTTATTTGTTGTAGGTAAGATTTCACGATCAGTATAATATGTGTATCGTATCAAAGAATATTAATGGCAGTATCACATGCAAACCTTGTTTTATTAACATGGCATTTAACGTGTTATATAGATTTTTTTTAATGTTTTTAAATGGCAGCTGAATTATAATTTGGATCAATACCAATATTATTTAAAATTATTCGTTTACAAAACTACGTAAAAAAGAACTTTTATATATATATATTTTTGTGTATAATGATAAACATTTATCAACGACGTACTTTTAAACATACGATTAGTAGTTATTCTGTATATTTATTGAATGTTAGCGGTTAATATAAACGGTACTAATATTTGGTAATCGTTAGATTTGTTGGAATTAATGTATGTAGACGTGTCGCTATATTATTGCGGTTTATCTTGTCAATTTTAGGGTTCTGTATGACGTAAGGGTTACAACACTTTGACAGACGTATATATTACCTTAATTATTCACTGTAGTAAAAAAATACATCTGATAAAATAAATAAATTAAATAGGTTTTTAGCAATAACTGACTAATGAAAGCTTTTTGTGTATTTTAAGTGACTGCACCTATAAAAAACATAAGTAAGTTTACTAAAAGCAGCCGCTGAGAGATAAATATTTTCGACATTAATTATTGTAATACCGATCACAGTAAACAAACCTCAAGTAACTGCAAAATTGAGTCGGCGGTATATTTCAAAGTATAAGTAAGTATATTTCAAACTCGTCTGTTTATTTTCTTAATCTGTGGTATGTGAATAAAATGCAACAAAAAATACGTTTCTCTTTTTGACTATTTAAAAAAAAAAAAAAAAACTAGCAAAATTTGTGATAATAAAGTATATTAATAAACTAATTCATTCTTATGTGAGGATAGTTTTGTGTCAAATATATTTTACGTACGGGACCCTTTTGCTCATTTCTGTACAATATATGTTTGTTAGCGCAAATCGTAATGGAGTTTACGTCAAGTAGTGTACTTATAATATAGATATGGATTTAACGTGTACTTTTATTTATGTATTTGCAATAATTAGTTTAGTAGATTGCAATGCATGTATATAAAATATATATCAATAAAATATTATACTATTATATATATTTATACATTTTTTATAATAGTCGACACATTTTGCCATTGAAATTTGAATATAGTAGGTTTATCTTCAAACTTATGACGAACGCCTTAAAATACTATACATTCCACTTGTATTTATACTATTTTACCTTCGAAATGTCTATTTATATTTAAAAATAAAAATGGCGAATTTAATGGTGGACAGACGGTGATGACTACCGATGCGTATGAAATTGGAATTTTTACAGAATGTTGGACCAAAATTGGAGTAATATTGTGTGCGTAAAATAGCTCTCTCTCTCTTTAAAGTTTATCACTTTCCTGAGTAAATTGTATTTACTTTTATACATGCTGTTGTTGTAAATATGTACTTGCTCGTGATATTAACTTGTTCAATAAATCGAATCTATTTACTAGGGTTGCCAACGTTTGAAGTAATATCTTTGGATTATAATGTGATGGGATGTGGCCGCGTTGGATGTATAAAAGCGTGTCCCTGCAAAGTTTTATTTTAAATAAATGATGTTATGAAATTTATTACAATGTATTAGCAGTACGAAGTACATTTGTTTTTTTGTAGTTGTAACGACATTACAGAATTGTTTCGTACTCGCCCTTCATTTTATATAGTTTGAGAGTAAAACGAGACTAAATACGCCCACACGCACTCGACGCGGCCATACAACAAAAAATACGGGCTAGTACAGGATAGTTGGCAACCATAATCGTAATCCAGAATGTTTAAATGTTATTTAAGGAATCGGAGGAAGTAATTCTAAAGGCGTAACCGTATATGTTAGGATTAAATTATTTAGAATTAACATGATGGTTCGCAGTGTTCACCCAAAATTTGGGATTTTACTAAGATGTACTTTAGAATTGGCTTCGGAATTGAAAATTAAAATGTATTGTATCGATTTTCGATATTTTTGTCAACGATTTATATGATATAATAAAATGTTTGCATTGGTAAAGACGAATTGTGAAATGTATATATGGACTGAAATAATAAATATTTAGCCGAAATTTTTCCTGTCAGTATTTTATATTACTGATATAGAAATTAGAATATATATTACAATATCTTTGCATAATAACTTTATCATTCATAGATAGACAATCGTGTTCTGAGATGTAGATTATGAAAACTAAAAAAAATATAAAAAAAAATGAGTATATAATATTTTTCTGGTTTCTCTTTCGGACATTCCGTCCACAAAATGAATATAGTGTTTTCTTTAAATAAATTCGGCATTAGACGTAAAAATACGTTTACAAAACATATTGTATTATTTTTTTTTATTTTTTTTTATTCCTTTGTCGCTTAGCACAACACATACATTCAAAGACAGATTATAAAATTTACAATTCACACTAACTTTTTGCCTAAGCTAATTTAGCTACTTTGAACAATAACTTAGCTCTCTCGGACATAGGGCTCGCTAGTATCTAATTACAAATTGCCTATTTCCATGGATAGAGTCAAATGAACTAAATATTTGAAAATGTATAACGTCATTTTAATAATGATTTGTCTCAGCTCTATTTATTAATAAATAAATGTGTTTTCTATATACTTATGAAGATTTATTTCTACGACGTATATTTTATTTAATTAGACAAGGTTTTTTTACTCCTACTCGAGTATTTTTATTTATATGGTATAATATTTTGAATACCTATTTTGTTATAGCAAAGAAGATTACAATAATGTCATGAATCACTATAATTAAATCTTAAAATAAATTCTCGTTTGTTAAGTTCGACTTGAGGATTTGTTTTATTTATGGATAAAATTGAAATTATATTCAATTGTGAGTTGTTTAAAATAGTTTTCTTTATTTACTTTATTGTATATTACTTTGCAGTACATTTACTACAATACAGTTTTTTTAACATTTAGGTTTGTTTAGTTGATGTATAGAAAAAAAAAGTAATTTGTGTAGATGCACGTAATATACAGTTTGAGTGTTGCCAGCTGATTTCTATCAGTTTTGTATATACAATACAATACGTATTTGCTTGTATTGTATACTTACACATTTGTAATTATTATACCGCGGGTTTATTGCGAAAACTTGTTTAATGTATTTTTTTTCTTAATTAGGTGTTTACTAGAGGCAGGTGTTAATTTTCGAGATACATTGAGTCTCGAGTGGTAAAAACAGAGACTTAAATTATACTGTTTAAAATTTATTACGGTATAGAAGTGGCCAATACAGAATCACTAAATTAATGTAAACTTCTTAATTGAATATTTTCTAACGAATGTAACATGATTAAAATTATAAAAATTCTTAAATATCTTTTCTGTTTTATGATTAAATTATTATTATTATTTTATTTAGGAAAACTGCATTTTAGGAATTTACATGTAAAATCAACAAGTGCGCGAACTTCCTCTCGGGAATTCTTATACTACTTAAAAATATAACCTTAAATATGTGTGTTATAATTTATGATTAGGTATATGGAATTTAATGAAATTTTAGAGATCTGATAACTAATTTTCTAGACTCATCTCGACCTACATACTTAATACGGTTTTTGTAGTAAACCCTCGATGTATTAAAAACCTTAATATTTGTAAAAAAAAATATTCACTGAATATTTTTACGCTTGTGGTGTATGAAAAAAAAAACTATTGTTTAAATATTATTTTTCAGGATAATTATTTATTTGTATCTTTCATTTCATAAATATAATAAATTGTTCAATGATTCGATTATTATATAATATTATAACCTTATAATACAAATCAAAGATCCGTTATTGAATTATTTTATTTTATACACATTATTTCCCTGAAATAAATGATATACATTTGAACAATCTCCTAAATCTAACATAAAGATTCTAATATAATTTCTTTATCTACTGTCTACATTGTTTGGGTTTAATAAATTTGTAATAGACTGCTGATCATTAGCGAATACTAGGGATTTAAGGGGACACTAATCAATTCTCTTCAAGCTTAATGCGATAGGCTGTTCATAGGGTTGTCGCTCCAAGCAAAATCGTCACTAGAGAATGCATAAATCATCCAGTAGAAAAGATTCAATAACGCGAACGAAGCAGGGAACAATATACGAGCGGCTCTGTCTATGTGGGACACGCTGTTGATGTGACCTCTACTGCCTGTAAACCAAAAGAAATATAGGAGTCAAATCATTTTATCTATAGCAGGGTTCCCAACCTTTACTTAACGAGGGACCACTTTGATTTCTTTACTCATAACAGGGACGACGACGATGAATAAGAAAAATAAACTGAGTCACAAATATGTATTTATATTTTAAAATTTCAATTTGATTAAACTAGAATGTTACCTTTTGAATCATTAATGTGACTTTTGAGTTTGCTTTTTTTTTCCACATGGTCAGTAATTGTGGATAATATGGGTGATGTTACTACGCTAATACGCTTCAAATGATTTTCAGCTGCCACGTCTTTTGGAATGTGATTTGTTTATACTAAATAAATATAGATTATAGTTATAGTATATAGGTACGTACCTTTTTTTTTTTTGACGGGGGGAAATGCATTTACGCACTACCCTTACCCATTGCATTAGTGAGACCGGAGTCCCCCAATGCAATAGGTAAGGGGGCACGGAGGGACGGCTCCGTGCCAGTGTGGGACTCACCCGGACGTGAAGCGTCCGGAAATACCCACTAAAAACCTCCGGGGCCGTCCGCATATAGGTACGTACCTACCTATTACATTACAACTGAAGAATAAGCGAGATTTTTTGCATTAATTAAATGTATATTTTTGTTGTTGCAAGAAATCTCTTAGCCAGCATGTTTTATCTAACATTCTTGAACATAACGTAACGTAGGGTAGGTAGGTACATAAGTTTTGTAAGACTTTTTCATTTGTGATTGTTTAACGTATTAAGTTTAGTTGGAATAAATTTCAAGGAATTCGCATGCCACTAACAGCACAAGCCGTGGTTCGTAACATTGTGGCGGCGTTTTTATCGTTTTCTGGGTGAGTAGCTTAAGCGTCACAAAGTCCGGATGAAGCTGTTATTTCAGTAAGCAATTATCAGTAAGTTACCTGCTTCGCGTTGACGTTGCCGCCTGTATCGATCATCTCCAGCTAAACAATATAATAACTGTCTCCACCGCGGCACGCGGATCTCGGTTTGCGTGGTTCTCTCCATTGTCAATCGGACTACGACCGGTTGCTCATGGGCCGGGTCTGAACCAATAGAGTCGCCGATGTTGCTGTTTGTACCTTGGGCCGTTGGTGAAAAGTTCTGAAATATCACATTGCTTAGAATCTAGGTTCTCAACGTGGACGATAACGCCCCTTGTTGAAGTAGAATACCCAGAGAAAATTAGGGACCGTAGAGGGGGCGTGGGCAGATTAAAAATTATAGTCTAAAAAGGCAATAAATTAAGATGAGGAGTCTAGAAAAAAAATAATCTCAAAGTGGGCGGTCAGCAAAATATGATTGAGAAACTGCCTTAGAATATTTCGTTTCACTTCGCTATTTTTATATAGCAGGTACATAATATGAACATAATAATAAAAAGTATATTTTCCATCTAGATTTCATGTAATTTTCAATATACAACTATTTATTTTTTACAAACGTTTAATATTTCTGATAAGTTTTTGAGTAGAAAATTAATAGGTTTATCAGCTAAGTTTACAGCTGATACAAGTTTATAACGATATCAAGCTAAAGTTGATGTAAAAAATAATTCTTCGGTGCGTCGTGAAGATGGTGATGACCATGGCTTTAGGGACACCGAAACCAAAAATCTTTTATTCAATGAAGGCCCTTCGAAGGTGATTATGACTGTCTAAACACTACCATCATAATCGGATAATAACACAATCATTGAGAAGATGTAAAAAATTATATATGATTTATCTTATCTTTTTTTGTAAAATACATATGTATAACAGTTACAAACTTTTTTTATCAGATGTACAGAGAGGGATGTCATTTCCAGACACCTTCATCGTTTATATAATCTACCTTAAAATGATGTTTTAAATTAAAACTTAGGTATAACCAATAATGGCGACGCGGTGCTTGCGAAAGCCACCCCGTGTCGCCCCCATCCCAAATGCAGCGGACGGCCCCGGGGGGTTTTAGTGGGTATTTCCGGGCGACTCTCGCCCGGGTGAGTCCCACACTGCACGGAGCTCGTCACTCCGTGCCCCTTATCTAGTGTACTGGGGGACTTTGATCCCCTAAATACAATAGATAAGGATAGTGCGTAAATGCATTTCCCCCCGTCAAAAAAAAAAAAAAAGGTATAACCAATAATACTTACAAAGTTACCGGATCGCGAAGAACTTCGTCGTCGTACTGCTAACTCACGAGCAGCAATCGCATCACCACCGACTTCTTCAATCAGCTCCTCCCATTCGGAGTCGTCTATTACTATTTCACCTGAACCCACCTGAAATTTTACTAGTAGTAGCAGAAATATTCGTCAGATGGGACAGGCTAAGAGACGTTTGTCCATACCTCCTATTCTGAAGTTCAAATTTGTATCAACACCCTAAAGACGATGGCAATTCCTGTAGAATGTTTCATGGATTTTCGTGGTACCTCAGAATAAATGCTTCGTGCCATTATTTTCAATTCACCTCACAATAATCAAACTATATTACGTACAACGGCACCAAAATTACACAATATAGGGTCCAGTAACAAGTTGTTCAATTAAAGATACCAGCTATTACATGACAGACTGAGGTGCTGCCAAAAAGCCCGGAAATTAAAGTTCAAGTAAAAAGTTAAAGTGTTTAATTTGCCAATATTATTAATACTGATAATATATTGCAAAATTACAAAAATTTTCCGTGTTTCGTTCTCTGCAAAAGCACTAAACGGATTTGATTGTATTTTTCAAATTAATAAAGAAGTAAGGATCTAAGCTGCATTTATTTTTTGTGAGTACCTAATCAGTACTTACCTACTCATAAAATTATTTCACGCTCTGTTTAATAAAGCTATGGTACTACAGGTACACTACGTAAATCTTTACAGGCAGAAGTGACAAAACTTAGACAAGAAGGAAAAGAGGCAGTACTTAAATATGATAAGATTGTAATTTTAGATGAAAATTCAAAACAAAGACAAACTAAAAAAAGAATATTTTCACCGTCACCAATTACAGCAAATAGTTTGAAATTTAAGAAAATTGTCCAAAAAAGTAAGAAAAATAAAGCTGAAATAACAAGTTTCTTCACTCCAAGTAATGATAAACCCTCCCAAGGAAACAATTCATTAACACAACTAGAAAATAAATCCATATAGCAACGAATCCTACCCCTCTCAACTTCAACTCTCCCAATCCGGCCGGTCTCCGTGGGAGTAGTAGACCAAAACCCTCCAAAAAATTATGTTAAAAACAATTTACTATATATAGGAACATACAACGTGAGAACTTTATCAACTGATCAGCGTCTGATAGAGTTAATAAACTCTCTGAAGTATATAAAATATGACATAATCGGTTTATCAGAAATTAGACGTCTTGGTTCGTCAATTCAAGAATACGATAACTTCATCTTCTGTTATACGGGTGAAACTAAAGGACTCTATGGCGTAGGTTTCATTATTAAAAAATACCTCAAGCAATACATAGTAAGCTACACTGGCTTATCAGAAAGAGTGGCTTTATTAAAGTTAAATATAAACAAATTCAAAATAGATATTGTACAAGTATACTCTCATACAGAAACAGCAAGTGATGAGGAGGTGGAGCTATTCTACAACACTATTAACGAGGCTTTAAAAATGTCAGGCAAAAACGTAATAGTCATGGGCGATTTTAATGCCAAGGTCGGTCAGCCTAAGCCTGAAGAATATTTAATAATGAAGAGTCATGGTTATGGCATAAGAAACAGTAGAGGTGAACGGCTGGTTGACTTCGCGAACGAAAATAAGTTCAGTATTATCAATACATTCTTCGAAAAACCAAGTAATCAAAGATGGACTTGGAGATCTCCCGATGGCATGACGAAAAATGAGCTTGATTATATCTTAACAAACCTACATAAGAATATTGTAAATATTCAAGTTTTAAACATATGTTACCCCACAGATCACAGATTTCTAAGATTATCTATAAAACTAAAAAATACAAAAAAAAAAATCGATCTCAATATACAAATAATTTGAAAAGTTCTTTGATAAATGAAGATGAAATAACTAGGTATAAGGAGTCATTTAATAGCTTCAAGGTAAAACTCATGCAATGCCAAGATAACGATACTGTTCAGGATTATTATGATAAAATAGTTAATGCGATAGAAACTAGTCTAAGAGTCGCACATATATCGAATCACCGCGGTTCAAAGAACTGTATTATATCAGACCACACAAAAAATCTAATACATCGTAGACAAGAGTTGCATAAAATAAAGCCCAAAACACGTACAACGAAGAATGAAATAAAAGCTTTATACAAATTAATAAGTAAATGTATAAAAATGGATTATGTAAACCATAGAGCGCGTATCATCGAAAAACATTTGAACAGTACAGGTAGTCTTAAAAGGGCATACAAACAAATTAATTGTCACAAAACTTGGATTACAGGGCTCCAGAAAGCAGGTAGAGTTTCCCAGAATAGAGTCGACATTATTGATACTGCAACAAATTTCTATAAAGATTTATATAACAACTCAGATATGGAAACTCACAATACCATCGACTTGGAACTAATAAACGAAGATAAACAAATAAATACTGTTGATGAAGCCGAAATCGTTGCAGAAATAGATAAATTAAAAATAGAAAAATGTCCTGGCTCAGACAAAATAACAAATGAAGCAATAAAGATAGCGAAACACCACCTTGCGAGTCCTTTAGTACGCTTGTTTAACATGGTGTTGGACACCTGCTCTATTCCAAAGCAGTGGTCTCTGTCAGACATTATATTGCTCTACAAAAAAGGAGACCCAAAGGATATAAGTAATTATCGGCCTATCAGTCTGCTTCCTTCTCTTTATAAATTATTTTCGTCACTTATCGAAAAGAGGATTAGAGTTACTCTTGAGAAACATCAACCGATAGAACAAGCAGGTTTTAGAACAGGGTACTCTACAGTTGATCACATACATTCATTAGAACAAATAATTGAGAAGTATACTGAATACCAGAGACCACTCTACATAGTCCTCGTAGACTACCAAAAAGCCTTCGAAACCATCTTACACTCTTCAATATGGTCAGCTATATAAAACAAGTATATAAAGTATATAAAACTTTTAAAAAATATTTATAGTAATTGCAAGAGTAGAGTAAAATTAGAAACATCTGGACAGTTTTATACCCATAAAAAGAGGAGTAAGACAAGGTGATCCGATTTCACCTAGGATTTTTATAGCTGTCTTAGAATCAGTATTTAGGAGACTCAACTGGACTAAAAAAGGATTAAACATAAATGGAAAATACATCAGCCACTTACGTTTTGCTGATGACATAGCTTTGTTTTCGGAAAATGCTAAAGAAATGGAATCGATGTTATCTTCACTGCAAATAGCAAGTAGAAATGTTGGCTTGGAAATAAACATTAATAAAACTAAAATTATGACAAACTTCGTAAAACATCCCATAAACCTTAATGGTGAACCATTACAATATGTCGAAAACTACATTTATCTTGGCAAACAGATCTCTTTCGAAAATCATAGCAATGAATCGGAAGTGGCGCGAAGAATTGCATGCGGATGGAAAAAATTTTGGAATTTAAAAGAAATTTTGAAAAGTCAAATGTCTATGAAAATTAAAAAGAAGGTGATGAATTCCTGTTTACTTCCATCAATTACTTATGCATGTCAGACTTGGAAATATACAAACCGTGTTAAAAACAAAATAAGATCCTGCCAGTGGAGTATGGAGAGAAGTATGATAAATGTCAGAAGAATCGAAAAAATACGGCACTCCATTATTAGAAGTGAAACAAAAGTGACCGACTCCCTTGCATATTCACTAAAACTAAAGTGGCGTTGGGCCGGACATGTCGCAAGAATAAACGATGATCGCTGGTCGAACCGGCTTACTAAATGGTCTGGTCCAGTGGGCACAAGAAGGAGAGGAAGACCCAAAGCACGATGGGAAGACGATATTAAAAAATTAATAGGAAAAACATGGATGATGATAGCCAAAAACAGAGATCGTTGGACAAGTTTGGAGGAGGCCTTCACCCTCATATGAGGGGTTCTTGGATTTCAAATGTATTTAAATTATTTATTTGTTAGTATTACTCACACTAAATTATCTTTTTGTTTTTTAGAACTGTATCATTTATATAACAAGAAATAAAAGGCTTTTTTATTTTTTTTTTTTTTTTATTTTATTTTATTTACTACAGGTACAGTCTACAAGTCTAGAATACAGGTAAACCATTATGTACCTTAAAATATCAAAGAAAACTATTTTGATTCTGTAAGTAGATACGAAGTAAGAATTCAAAATACAGTAATTGTATTTATCAACATAACATAAAATTGTAATGCCTAGAAATAGTAGGGTACGTTCGTAGTTGAAAATGTTTAATAGAAAAAATGTCACAACCCGTGGTTCGTTAATCTCATCTGACTTTGTAATTCTTTTGACCGACTTCACTATAAATTGATGAATAATAAAATGTATGAAATATTTAAATTTGGTATTATTTTCTCTAGCTGTACGGGGCTGTATTGTGTATTGAAATGGTTAGATAAAATTTATGCAAATAAGTAGTCTGGTTCGTATAATCCTCAATTTATAAGTATGTGAGTTTCTATTACACACTAGTTGGTTTTGTTACACTGGCAATACAAATATAATTAATCAATTAAAAACAAGATTTGAATACCTATTTATAATATTCTTTTACAGTTGTTACCTTGGTAAAGTAATGAACACCGGCGAATTCAAGCAGGGTGGCAATGCAATAGAAGAAACTCATTAGTAAGAACCAGTCGAGCGCTGTCGCATACCGCACTTTTGGAAGATCCGTTCGTGAGTCGAGACTTATCGTGGACAATGTTAAAACAGTCGTGATACCTAGCCCAACGCGGTCTGAAGTAGCCTGAAAAATAATACACAGCTACTAGTTTATATACGATTTCATATTTTAGCAAATAAGTAGATACTTTTTTATATATTATATTTTCTAATATAGCTTATTAAAAGACTTGACTGTGATTGATGCTAAAATGCAATGTTATACACGATCTTATGTAATCGATGAGCCTAGAAGTACTAGTTCGCTACCGGAACACCTATTAGTGTTTGGGGTCAAGTTTTCTAACTAGAGGGTTGTAGCTACCCAGGCCGGAATTGTTTTTCAAATATAAAATATTGTAAAGGAAAACTACATTATGAAATTGAAATCTAAATATTTTTACAGTTAACTTTGCATAATGCATATGACACATTTAAAAAAAGTATCTACCTCTCGGTGAATCCAAAAAGAAACCCATGACAGAACAACGATTAGTATGCAGGGCACGTATACTTGTATTAGAAAATAACCTGTATGCCTTTGGAGGTTGAACGACACTTGAAGCACAGAAAAATCACCTACACAAAGAAAGAAAACAATATGTTATTTTTATCGATGTATATAAATTAAAGCTTACATAAGTATATGATGATACTATAAATAAGTAGATTTTCCATCTATGTACATTTCTGGCTTACTATAACATCTCTGTTTTGAAAATAAAAATACGTACTTTATTCTATATAGGCCCTGATAAGGCGCTAATGAACGTCGAAATACTACCACCGGTTCGGAGAACAGCCCAGTCATCGAGAAGACTAGCAAGAAACTCGATCTGGTTTATTAGTAGATGTTTACTGTAGAGTGTAGAGCAGTGGTCGTCACCTTTTTCTGATCAAGGGCCACATAGGTCAATGTAAGGCCGTTGTACTGCGGGCCGCACTTAGGACGTTAGGTAGTTGATATCATCTATTAATTTACATATTTTATGATCTACCAAATGCGAACTCTCCATTTTGTATGGCAATCAATACCTATGAAGTCATTTTTAACAACCTAATTCTCTAACTATATATGTAAACTCAGTTTTGAGTCATTCTATACCAAAACTGTTTGTGACATCACGGGCCACACAAATATCGTCCGAGGGCCGTATGCGGTCTGCGGGCCGCAGTTTGACGACCACTGAACTGTAGAGCATTATAAAATGTGAAACACAGTTATTAATTGCAGATAAGTGAAATTAAAATTGTTTAAGTACCTATTTATTTTATGTTTATTTGACAATAAATTGTATTGCGTTTGTAAATGTATCTGGCATGAGTATTGACGAGACAGGGAATAAAGCGCGAAGAAGTAATACCCATTTATAACGTGACACATCCTGAGCCATTTAAGGAACGAATGTAGGTACATTCTTTCGAGCGTAAAAGCCGATTCGTGTCATCGCGTCTGTTCGGAGCCAACATTCACTTGACATTATTTTGTATTTGCCTTTAAGAGGGAAAAAAAGCAAATCATATTTGTACAGGAACACACTTGAGGTGTAATATTGAAGAGAAATTCGAGATAAAGGGTAATAATGTATTTTACGGAAATATAACATTATAAATAGAAAGCGATGAAGTGAACACTGAAGTGAAGTAGGTAAATAAAAAAGCAAAACTTCGTATAATATTGTAAAATAACTTGTAAATTATTGCATTTCAATTTGTATTAATGATATACATCTCGGAGAAGTCAAATGTAGTGACGATCTCTAAAAGTTGATTTGAGAGTGATTGGATGTGTAAAGCTTTAGGTCGCTAGTAGACGTCCGCTTTTTCTGCCCGTAGACGAACCGAACCGTAACTAAACGGAAATTCTTGTATACATAAGTAAACAAACTTGGATATATATGACATTCTGTTGAATATAGGATTGAGTTCGGTTTACAAGCTTAGTTTTTAACTGGAAGCGTACGTAAAAATCATATAGGCTTACTATTTAAATATGCAAGAAAACCCAAAAAGAAACACAGAAAATGTAAAAGGTCACTATGGGTGCATTCTTTATTATTGGAAAGGGAAGAATATGGTGCATTTTAGATTCTCTTTGAGAAATTAGGATGGGATGATATAAAAATGTATACAAGTTTTTATAACATTTTCGGTTTTTGTCCCACAGTTCCGGTCTATTTTCGACCAATGTTATTCATAATTCCATGTCAATATTCATCACAGAAAAAATTCGTTGAACACGTGACATACATAATGACCTAAAAAGGAACGACATATCCGCAACGTCTATACTCACCCATATACAGAACTGACATTTAAGAATATTTTTAGCTTGGCAAAATTATCTTCTTCTGATGTTAAATTAACTTCAGTGTAAAAACGATACCGCCGAATTAATAATGACAGTCGAAGTAAATGCTCCAAACTGTTTGATAAATTTCATAATACTTTATCTATCAATAGCGCTAATATTAAATCTTGATCCGTCATATGAAAGATTGTATAGATCGTCTATGGTCAAAGCACCTCGAAAGTAGAAATCATCTTAAGGCGTCTGTATGGTAGGTTTTAAAAGTTAAAATCAATACAATGTTTCGATATATGTATTTTGTGGACCTTTTCGCATAGCGATCCAATATGTACCAGATTACGTAAAGCGGTAAACGGATAAATCCGTCTATATCGGAGCTTTCATGATTAACGGAGAAAATCATATTGATCACGTTCGCTTTAGTCAACTGCCTTATACATATTTACATGGATGTACATTAAAATTTTAATGAAAAGATATGAATAATTCAATAATTTTCTGATGGAAATGCGACCAAAGTCAAAGGACGATATGTGTACAGAACATAAAGGTTCTATGTGCTTCTATACATGACGTAATAAGGAAGGTTATTTTTGTTTGTTCCAGGCAAATAGCCTCCTTAATTAATATTACTTTGATTTACTTAATGAATGCTTACACATAATGAATGTTTTAGATAAAATTCAACGCAGGGCGTTATTCTATGTTCCTAATTCCTATTATGGTGATTTAAAAAAAATCTTTTCTGAGCCATGCTCAAAAACTTTGTTTACATGCCAAAATAGAAAAACGAGCAGTTAATATTAATATTGCCCATAAGAATAATACAGGAAAAAAAATTTTTTTTCCTTCTGATTTTTATTACTAACGAACGATACGTTGTAATGTAAAGTTTTTGGAATATTTTTGTAGAGAATTGAACGCTCTACAAAAACAATCTGAACTAATTTTGCGATAAATCAACTCGGTCAAAAGTTATTCAAAGTCAAAATCGAATTCACCATCAATTTAGCTAAATGGCTTTAGATTTCCGAATGACTTAGCGGAAATAAAATGTTTTAATCACCGTAGTTCCTAGCTCTATAGTGTTTTTTTTTCTATAACACATTATGTTTTGTATGATTGCTTCGAAAACAGGAACTATTCTGTTCTTGAAAATCAGAAATAAATTCTTGAAAAATGTTGGAATTATAGTATTATATTGTATAATTAAAATAGTAAAAAGCAGAAATGTGTTGTGTAATTTTATTAATGAAGTTTACCTTCTCGCCTCGTGAATGTGAAATTCCGATATGGAAAACTGATGAGGTCAAACTGTGAGAGGGTCATCCCGGGAACAAAATTAACACTCTCCGAGTTTTGCCATTGATAAACTAGTTGTTGGTTTGAATATGCATCTGTAAATTTAATTTAAACTTATTCTATACACGTCTATTGGATATCATATACAATTAGATTTATTTATAACTTAGAATGAATACATTTATGATATAATTAATATATATAAAATGTTATTTTAATTGTTAATATATTAATCGTTCCTCGGTAAGAGATGATATTCTGGAATTATTATGAAATAAAAAAAATCTTAAAATGCAAATTGGAAAAATCTTCATATAGAAGTAGGGAAATATATAAGTAGAGTAACACATAATGATATTTGATTTACTTATTTTTGTATTATACTAGCTGTGCCGGTGACTTCGTTCGCGTTACATATATAAAAAAATAAATTGGACCCAATTGTGAATCTAAACCATTCTCAAATCCTCAGGAATATACACAAAAACTAAATTAAAATCGGTTCAGACATTTAGTCACATACACACGCATAGAAAATTTATATATATAAAGATATAAACAGTTTCTCATAAACTTGAATTTCAAGCCAGAATTCCCCCCGCTTAATCATATTCTCATTCTTTGCCTCCATTTTTACTATACAAGTGTAATTTCTCACTTTTCTAACAGTATTTTTAAATCACAGTACTAACAACTTCCTAGTATCAGTGGGCACGATTGTCGATCCATCGAAAATTGCGTAATTCCATCGGACATTTGGCTTTAATCGTTAATCTGAAACAAAAGATTTTTTTTTACATAAAATAGGCACAGTGCTTTCACCACAATCTTACGTGATGTTAAGTGTCAATGTGGTCCAGGATGGTAAACACACTAAGCCTAGAGGTACTGGTTCTTAAGATAGTGCCGGAACATACCTATTGGTATTTAGCGAGAGGTTTTCAAACTTGAGGGTGGTAGCTACCCAAATAGGCATCATTAGAAAGTGCCCTACAACCATGCCATGGTTTCCTCACGATGTTTTCCTTCACCGAAAGTTCAGGCCGATTTTGGAGTCGGACAGTTGGGGATCGAATCGGCGTCGATTGATGCGGAATCAGGCACCACTAAGCGCTGCGCCATTATCACTTAAAATAGAAATTTCTATTTATTTCGCTAAATAGAATATTCTTATATACTTTTATTTTACACCTGTCTACATTACAATTCGAAAAACATTGAAATATAATGTATAATAATACCTTACAATGATAATTGAAAGAACAACAGTTTCAGTTGCAGATTTTTACATTTATTTTTTCTATGTTATGGATGGATTTCGAAGAAAGGAAGCAACGTGATAGAGATTCATGCGATAGTTACCTTATTTTTACCATATTATTTTTAGCTACGATATACGAGTATACCAATTTTTAAATAACTTTGTATTCTATCTCAACATTATTTCGTTTTATATTGCATACGTTATCTAGAAATGTGATATAGTACAAGAATTATGTCATTAAATAATAGTTTTAGCCTATATAACCTATATTTTTTGTAGATTGTATTATTTTTACTTATTAACCCCTTAAGCACTAACCTGGCGCTATTGTCTCATTTTATGGGTAATCGACATATTAATTTATGCTTACTATATATATATATTTTACTTTTTAGTTTAAGTATGTACTATTAGGTGTAGCTGTGAAGTATACTTCATAGCTTTGGAAAAAAATATATGAAAGACGTGTAAGTGTCTATAATTTTCGTGGGTCTTTCTCAATATTCCAGAGTTCCGCTGAACAGATCCTGCTCCTTTGATTAAAAAAATTATTTGCACACATAACGCAGATATTTTTAGATAACTGAGAAATCACGTGACAAAGATACAAAAAAAAAACAGAACATACAGACGAATTGATAACCTCCTCCTTTTTGAAGTCGGTTAATAAGTATTAATTCGCTTTATGGCAAGGACAAGTTATAATTAGCTATATTATTACAAAGAAAATAATTTCGAGCAATTTTTCTACAAACAAGCGAGTTGAATTATTAATATCCATGGCAATTTATGTTAAATTAAATAACTCTAAGGGTAACCGGAGCGGGGGTATTTTTCACCGTGCCAATTAAAATGTTGGACGCTTTTGGTGTTCAGCGACTATGAAATTAATAAACCTTTCATGGATTACAAGACAGTAGCTCTTATTAAATTATTCTGTTGGAATGGATTTAAAATTAATTTTCTAAAACGTTACATAATAAAAGTAGTTTAGTTTAGTTACACGAAAGTAGTTTTAATTTGTCAATTATCGATCAACGTATGGTTGATTGTAGGCATTGTCTCTATTTATACCTATATTAAGATTTGTAATCAGTAAACTCTGAAACTAATGAACCTATTTTAATCACTCTTTCACTATTAGAAAGCTACTTTAT
Source organism: Samia ricini (assembly GCA_014132275.2). Lineage (NCBI taxonomy): Eukaryota > Metazoa > Arthropoda > Insecta > Lepidoptera > Saturniidae > Samia > Samia ricini. The sequence continues at coordinate 21,403,385 of AP028159.1, read as the reverse complement.
CCCGAAGTAACATAGTATATCCGTGCGAAGCCGAAGAACGTCGCTAGTATATTTATAAAAATAGTATCTCGTGAATATTCTGGAAAAATGGATAGATAGATTTAATAGGTTTAATTACAATGCCAAATCTAGATGCTACGATCTATACATCTATCCATCCGTCCATTCAACCGAAAGACGTCCAATGCTGGACATAGGTCTCTCCCAAAGATATCTACAACGACCGGTCTTGCGCCACCCGCATCCAGCGGAATCCTGCGACCGTCACCAGGTCGTCCACCCATATTATGGGGGCCTTATCCACGCTGCGTCTTCTGGTACGCAGCAGCCATTCGAGAATCCGTTGGCCCTCATTGCTACGTAGCCCCATTCTTTAATATTTATCTTTTATAAATGATACTTAAACTAATCGAACAGAAAATTATTCATATTTACCTCATTGAGTATAAAATGTCCCCGTGTTGACTAATCCTCAATAATTTATTGGGAACGGTGATCGTGTGCACGTATGAATGTTTACCGTTATAGAAATAAGTGTCTGGTCTCCAAATCCTTTCCAACATCTTGATAGACAGGGATAAGGAGCGTATAGGACCGAGGAACGACAGGCGCGTGTCACGCCAATATTGCCGGAAGTAGCAGTCCATCGAATAATCCTGATAAAGGAAGAAAATGAAAAAATTAACATCATGAAATCCGCAGTGCCTGTTACAATATCGATTTCATTGAAATCAAAGAGCACAAGTATTGTAGACCATGTAGCGCGTAAATTATAGGACACGGAACTTTGTTGTACTATATGAGCTCAGCGCTTGACCATAATGCCACCTGCTATTAAGCGATGATGTTGTAATTTATAATAAACTAAATTAAACTGGGATATAGTTAGCTTATGAATGTTAAATTATATAACCTACCTAAAGCACATAATATCTATCTAAATTTGTACAAAAAAATACTTTTAGCATTACGATCTCCTTTTATATGAATTATTTGTCCAAAATTAAATTAATAAGATTAATTTGTGTATTTACAACAATAACTTTAGAAATGAAATATTTTATTTTAAACACGTTAAACTAGCAAATTGAAGGTTTGATTGATTTGAAGGATACATAATAAATTAGTGTAATGGTTATAGCATGCAACTTAACGCTTTTAACTAAAAAAGCATTACTTAAAATTTCAAAACTCTCACCATATCTAGTTCTGAAACGGGTCCCATACTTCTTATTAATATATTTGTCTGTACCACAGTTGGGTAACCTGTATATACGTCAATTCACAATCAGTACAAAATACAGCAGCAGTTAAATTACCTATACAAATAAATTGAAATGAAGTTTCTGTTTGTAATATCAAAATATTTAACAACTTTTTACTAAATACATATATGAATGTAGTATATATTAGGCAAAACACAATTTGTAACATTTTTTCTGCCTATTTTGGCTTATCTTCGGAACGGCTAGATAGATTTTAACGAAACTGTTTTGTGTAAATAGCTGAAGCTAATTAATGGTGGGCGAAACTTAGGCTACTATTTCTAGAAAATAATTGGTATTCCGCATTAAAATTAAAACTCTGAAATTTTGAAAAAAATTAGGTTCAATGCACGGCTTTACTTGAGTTTGAATTTTTGAAAAATAACATTGTTTTCTGTTAGTTTCAAAGTAATTTTGGGCCTTTACAAAAAATAAGGTCCATTGTTTTCCAATGGTTATTTAAAAACTATTACGCAGTGAATAATTGTTGCGGAATAGAAGAAATGATACGCGGGTAGAGTCGCGTGAACAGTACTAACTACGCATAATAAATAAAACCAACCTTTCCCATGTGACGGAAGCTGGGAGTTTTCATAATTCTTCAACAGATTCTCTAAGACAGAAGTGATATTTTTCGAAACGGCATCATTGATACTTCTCTTCTGTTTCCATACGTATGTCGTGTCGATGTCATCATAGCTTCCGTTAATATAATTGGAAAACATTATCTCAGCAGTGCTGTCATCCCAGTAGTCGGTGTGCCTGTCTGGGCCATTTTGTGACACATTTTTAGCGTTAGTAGACAAAATCTTAGGAATGTGTTGCGATGTAGTGCCGTCTTGGGACTTCAATGATGTAAATGTCAATGGAAATGTACCATTTTTCGTCGTCAAGTAAATAGCTCCTTTTGCGTTGACTTGGAAAATGCTGTCACAATAACGTATTTGAATGTAATAACAATAAAATTACAGAGAGAACAGAATAATAAATTTATTTTACAAGAAATATTTTTTTCCGTAATTGATTTTAATGCGAATTTGGTTTTCATTATCACATATAAATAAGTAGAGATAAAATATTTCAGTACGATTTTGCGCCAATCAACGCGGGTTCGATCCCCACATATCCGACTCTAAAATCGGCCTGAGTTTTCGGTGAAGGAAAACATCGTGAGGGAACCATAGCATGGTGGTTCTTTTATTATCATTATTTTCTAGTAATTCCCGTCTGGGTAGCTACTACCCTCAAGTTTGAAAACCTGTCACCAAATACCAAAAGATGTGTTCCGGCAGCATCGCTTGAAATCCAGTACCTCTAGGCTTAGGGTGTTTACCATCCTCAACCACATCGTCACTTAACATCAGGTGAGATTGTGGTCAAAGCACTGATCCTATTACGTGTAAAAATAAATGTTTATTGGTATTTGAGCGATTAATATTATTTCATTTCCACAAATTAACTTATATCACATAAGCATCAAATCTTGTCAAAATAAATTATAAACACTGCTGCTTGAAACTCCGGAACACAATCGAAGCACGACACACTAATCTGACACAGCTCGACACGCCCAAGCAAAGGAAGGTAACTAATTTCCTATGCCATTCGGCTATCCAGTTTTCCACAGCGTCATCAGGATCTAAATAAATCCAACGCTTCGAAGTTCAAACCTTCAGTATAAGCAAAAGGCTAAAAATAAACTATATTTAAAATTCTAAACGAATTAATTTAATTAATTTATATAATATTACAATTTAATTTATCTAATATAATATAATTTATATTCTAATTCGAAGTTACATGTTTTTTATTTCACTAACTCAATAATGTTCGACGGGTCGTTGGTGAAATAAACATTTCGGAATATTAATTTTAGAATTTGAATTCTAAAGTCTAAAAATAATTTCAAATTAAAAATAACTTTAGCACAAATATTGTTTTTAATATCAGTATCAAATTTACTACAAATAACCACGGACAAATGATATAACTTGCACACATAAATAAATTTACGGAAATACTGCGTTGCATGTTCTTCTGGTGAAAATGACACCCTTCTCTGTGCCTCTTTTAATAAGCCATGTAACTGTTAGTTGTAAAGTTCCAATAAAACATGCAGAAAAAAACCAGATCTAGTTTCTTGCCGGTTATTCTCGATGACTGGATTGTTTTCCGAACCGGTGGTAGTATTTTGACGTTCATAAGCGCTTTATCAGGGCCTAAATTGAGTAAAGATTTTTTGAATTTCTAATTACAGTTTGACATACGTATGTATTTTGGATCTTCAGAGTATGAGATGGTTTGATTTTTGTTCTGCATTGTATTTATACTTAATCCTAGAAATTTACAATCTGAGTGTATGTTATTAAGGTTTTTAGATCATAGTGTATTATGATAAATTGGATTTTAATACGAAATTTTGGATTTATTGACTTTCGTAAAACTGCATTTAGATGGAAACAAGCTTGGTTATTCATTTCAAACAAATTATTGGATTATAAGCGTATGTATATGTTATATTCGCGTGCATTAATTAGATGGAAATTAAAGAATAATATTGATCAATCGATAAAACGTTGTGAAAGGCCTGCAAAATGTTCTTGTTGTATCTAGTAGAAAAATCAGAATCATCGATTTCTTTGTATCCGAAATTGCCAATGAAATAGGAATGGTGTAGTAATTAAGTCTGTGCTGTCCCACGGGAGATGGCCTGTGGTGGAGTAAGTAGTGGAGCTACCTATTTTAAGTAAATTGTGTCGTTTAACCATGAGCAAAAACCTTTATTAAATACCAAATACATCATTTTTTGTTTTCACGTATAACACATAATTATTATAAAACAATAGGTAATAAATGCCGTTCAGTTCGCCGCCATACGGGAAGGTTCCCAGAACGCTGGTTGGTATTGGCACGTTTGATCTCAATGATGATTAGTGATTGTTTATTAGTATAACTAGTTTATTAGTTTCAACGAATGAAGGCTCAACTGTAGTGTGGTTGGATTTCATGCCGAGATACATAAGTTAGAATCTACCTCTTCTATTCCATAATGAGCCTTAATTTAGTAGCCTTAGTATGATGATTGGAAATTTTCTAATGTCCGCTCATCGGTTCAAAATTTCTTATCTTTAGTATTTTCATACTATTTTTTTTTATTAAATAGATAGTATTAGAATAATAACCATTGTAGGAGTTCAATGTTTATGCATTACCTACAGTTATTGTGATGCAAGTATCACATAGGCACAGATTGTTTTTTTTTGTATGAACTATTGTATCTTATTATCACATCAGCTTATAATATTGTGTAGTATTTACGAATAACACATGTGTTCGTAAAATATATATTGTCTGGAATATCGGCACGATAACTAAGAAACAAATAAAAATATATGTAAATTTGCGAATATACCGCACCGAAGCACTCGTGTATCGTATTTAGTAAATAATATTATCCGAGATAAATCAAGAAAACGATAATCACGAAACATAAGAAATCTTGTCAGAGACCAAATGTGCTTTGATTGATGGCTGGAGTAAAAATGAGGATCGAATTATCAAGCATCTTCAAGGAAAGGTATTAACGGAAGTGTGAAAATATTCACGAAGTAAAAAATCGACACCATTTTTTATTTTACTTAAAATATATCTACCTTATTAAATTTGTGATTTTAAATAAAAGTGTATTTATTACATATAGCTTTTGGTTTAGTTTTAATAATTAATTTTTTGTCGTTTGTTCCAGTGATTACAGGCGGGTTTCAATATCGAATCCTAAAAGTTATGATTCAGATTAAACCAAAAATATATCGTTTTTTCATAATAAATAGATCGCACATTGAAACTGGTCTCATATCTATTGGTGGATTATTATAAGCAGAAAAAAAACTAGACAATAGTATACTCTCGTTATTCTTTAATTAATCTGCCAAAAATATATGACGAGCTTTGAACATAACTTCCGGATACTACCAACGAGCGGTTCTCGGCTGCTTGTGAACGTTGATGGAAATTAGTTTTCAGCTAGCTAGTTAATTTGTCCACACAAAGCCACCTAGACTGTGTCACTTTGTGATATTGTGTTGTGATAAATCTTTCACATATTTCATTCAATAATAAATATTTATTGTTACACTTCCTAGTAATAAAATCAATAACTTATTCCGAAAATAGTTACTAAAATGATAATATATCTTAGATTCCCGTGTAGGTCATTCTTTCTACCATCAGCCATCCTTCCACTTCATCTCCTCCCCCTTCCCGGCCTCAAGCCACCTACTTATTACCCCAATAGGGCGTCCGCACTCGGGATGAGGGGAAGCAGTATGCTCCCCCCATCTGGTGATCATCCTGCTTCCCCTCCTCCGCACATCGCACGCACTTCGGCTTTTAAGCCGGGCACTCTACCGCCTTGTGGCCAAGTGCACCACATCGGAAACACTGGCCCGCCCTGTCCACCTCCGCTGTGCACATCGCCCGGGTGTGCCCCAGGCCCATGCACTTAAAGCACCGCAGTGGCTGTACTCCAAGTGCCTGCACCTGGGTCACACTCACCCTATCTTCAACCCCTCTTTCTCCCCCAACCTTCGGGCCGCTTCCACAGGAAGCGACATGAACAGGGTCCTCATTCCCCTCTCCGTCTCCCGAATCTGCCCAGCTTTCACCTCACCCACTCCACACTCTCCCTCCTGTGAGACCCCAGCTATGGCCTCCTCCCGCGTCACCGAGTCCTCCAGACCAACAAGGCGGATATCCGCCCGCCTTGTCGGCCTGGAGACCACCGCCATCTCCGCCACCGCCGCCTGCAGGCTAGCAGCGAGAGCATTCGCCCGCTCTCCCCTCCAGGACCCGAAACCTCCATAATCCGAGAACCCGCCATAGTAGGGCGGCACGAGATGCTCTCAATGCCCATCCCCTCCAATCCTACCTTGGCTCTTGCCTCCGCCAACACTTGCCCGTACGTGAGCCATGACCTAAGTAACCTACAATTACCAATCTTATGTTTGATTTAAAGATGGATACATAAAAAAATGCAAACATAATCTTTTAGAATATTTCTTGGCAACATAAAAATACATATTTACATATTTTAATTCACAGATCATATATTGATTATTTTTTTAGATATGACGAAGGCATTAAGTTTTAAAGAAATTTCATACATCACAGAAATATTACGTACTGTTGTAAAATAACTTTTTCACCATAATATACCATACCTATGATATGTTATATAAACTTCATAGTCAATATGTTTTTGTGTGTTCAAACATTACATTAAACAGTCTCAATACACAAGCCGTATCTACTTCTTAGATTAACAAAGAGTTACAACGACACTAATGGCTGGCGCTGAAAAAAATATAAACTCACAAAAAGAACTAGCATTAACTCGCATGAACACAGTTCGGTTTAACTTTTGCCTAACTTTCCTACTAAATACCTTTTCTTTAGTTATTTTGTTTTTAGCAGCTGAATAATACCTGGTGATTAAGATATACGAAATAAATTATTTCATTACTATTTATATAGTAAACTCATTTTTAATTTTAAGAAAAATGTAATTTACACCAACCCTATTTAATAATGTTTCAAGATTTATTGGGTAAAAGAATCCAGACCAAAATTTTGATTTGTAAAAAAAATGAAATTATGGTTACATGATCAGATTTCTCTCATTCATCAGCTTTCCTAGGAGAACTGACTGTACGCGATTTATATTCAAATTACATTTTATTTCTGCTGTTATATCAAAACTACGTAATATGTTATGTTTTTTAATTATATTAGATTAAGGTTCTATCACTTTGACAATAAAATAATATCAGAACATTATATCATTCATATATATACGAGTATATAGATATATATTTAAATACTGATTTCTTGTAATTATTTCAGTATGTAATTTATTTTTGTAATAAAAGTTAGTAACGTGTGCACATCGCGAGCAGTGTTTGGTCGCCGATTTATTTACGATAAACCATTAATTTGGATGAAGTGTCGGTAATGTGATGAAAACCCTCCTGTAATTCGTTACTGAACCCTACCGTACAAGTAATTACTGAAAAATGATTGATTTCATACAAATTTAAACAAAAGAAATTGGAAAAATAAATGATAATACGCGCACGTAAGATAACCAAGTTGTTTGTTGCCGGTAAGTTTCAATTTTTTTCCTATGACGAAGGACAAAAACCTTGATTGCGAAGCTTCATTGGCGGCACTGAGGGCTCTCGACGTTGGAAGTGCTCTTCGCTTGTCACAAAATGTGCCAAATTGTCAACTCGGGCCTCGATCACTCTTCTAATAACGCAATATACAATCCCGTCTCAAAGAATTTGAACTTTAGATAACAATGTTATTCGCAGATTGTTATGACACTTTTTTTTGTTTACTTTATTTTATTTATCCTCATATGCCTACGCATCAGTTTTCTTCAAATTACGGTTACTTATATTAAAAATGTAATTATTCATGTAACACCGAAATATTTTATATTTACATTAGATTTTTTTATCTATATTATGATTTGCCCTATAATACTCCTCAAATAGAAAAAGAATTTGATTAATTGATAAAAAATGCAGTATTTTTAAACTATTTTAAGTATCGAAAGTTTATATTAAGTGTATATAAATTAGTTAATATAAATGACTAAAACACGACATAACCGATGAAAATGTTTAATACATGTTGTAGATTACACTTGATAAACATTAATTATAATAAAATTGAAGTAAATTGCATTTATAAGACAATAAAGTTAAATAATATCTCCGTTGTTGAAATAATTTAGGTTAGTCAGTCTTCAGAATGTTTGAATTTTCTTGATCCAATATTACCACGTACCCAATTAAAATTGTTCGCATGTCTAAAACCCTCCTTTATTAATTACCTGCTGTGAAAGGTATATTTATTTCTTTATAATTTGTCCTCTGGCCGGATATGTCTCTAGGGGGCTTTCGATATGTTTTGACAATTTTATTCTATTGAATTAATATTTCATTTATTCGTATTTCATCCCATGTATCGGTCCATTTCCTGTATCTCTGGTATATTGTAGTGTAACGACACTATAAAATCATATAGAAAAACTAGGATATTGCTGATTAAAAATACAAGATTTACAACCTGGACGTTTGGTCTATCAGGTGAGAGGGTTCTTGGATCTGAGAGAACAAACAGATGACCTATCAAAACTATAGCGCTAGGTAACGGTGGTTCGACGCTTTCGAATTGTTCGAGAATATATCCCAAGGCCATTATGAAGTGGCCGAAGTACGGCAACAGTACCTCAAGGACAGTTTTCATGTCCAACATTTGCAGTAATCTAATTTCACGTCCATTATGAATCAACACTCTGATGCAATTTCACTTCTTTATATTCTCCAATAATAGAAAGTATACTCGCTAAAACAAAGTAGTAATTGATGGTTAATTCCGGGTTGTATCGTTTGAGGTGTAAAATATTTTTGAGGAAGTTACATACATCAGACAATATTATAAGAAAATGACCAAATAAAACAAGAAAGTTTCCAATGAAAGAGGAATAATATTGTTCATATTCAGAACAAAGTTTTACCGATATATATCCCAGAACAGCTAAACAATTGCCGATTATTGATAAGTAGAAACCTATACTTGATAATATACTTGTCATAACTGATAAGTTGCTTAAATATTTCCTTTGAAGGGCTTTGTTGAAATAACTTCGTTAGGTAAATCTTTCATTATGCCCGTTTTCTGTTTCTTATTTTTCAGTTATATATTTCATTGTTACTGTAATATGTGCATTTTGCGTTTAAACAATTTCTATATCTCTCTAATTATAGGGTTTAATATTTATTACGCTTAATAGGAATTTTGTCGCTCTGAAAATAAATTCAACAACATCATTGTTTGAAATAAATTAAAAAATATTCGTACCAATTAATAGGTTATATTTAGTTATTGACGATGACTGACAGACATTTGAAAAATATTGCCATTTCCAAACTCACCGTTTATGACTATGGTATTATTTATTATAAAATGATTTAACGTTTCAAAAAAATGAGTGTTGTTAAAAATATTCACATAAATTGTTATGTAAAATAATCCGAAATGCTATTTAATATGCTACACTCCTGCTGCTGAAGATACAATCTTGAAATAGAAATAAATACGTTAAGTTATTTCCTATTTGAATATTGTACAGTTGTATTATGTAGGTACGGGGTTGGACACGGGCATTTGTTTTTAGTGAAGAAAAGGGTAAATTCCTCTGGGAGAGGCGCACCCGGTTGCGGTTACCTACAGCTATAAAATTAAACGCACAGATGCGGTGGGTCCGTCACACAAAAAAGTATATAAGAGGCATTCAAAAATATCTCTGGTTATATTATGTCTTTGAAGACCTAACAATATTCATTATACTATAAAATGTTTAGGATAGATTGGACAAGCAAATGAATAATAGGTACATACAGTCCGTTCATAGTCCTCTCTTACCCCTGAAGTCTCATTTTAGTATGTTGGCATTTTGGATTAGATAGCTGTTTTGAATTTGCTTTTTATAGTACATTTCAATCGTAAAACATGCCAAAACGAATTGATAGTAGTGCTACAAATATTTTTCTAAATATACGTACATTCTCTGAAAGAGAAAGATCAAATAAAACCCCGGTAATTCCATTCGTCAACGATTTGCCGCAATAACTCGTACGTAAAATAGTGTTGTCTATGTATTAAATTTTTATTAAATTTATAGGAATTAATATTGAAAAAGTAATTTCGGCTTATGTAATACCGACTGCGCCATCATCGCATCGCTTTATGTTGTGATAGATAACTCATGCTTCCAGCTATATCCGGCCGGTCTATTTCGAATCTGACACGTTTATCAAACCTTTGCAAATTGTATATTCAATTAAATTCGGGCGAATAAGACATATCGAACATAGTAACATAATATTCAGAACTACAACTTAAGGGCTAGAGGTAAAATAACTGTGAACGGACTATACATACAATGTAAATATTTACTAGGTACATAAGTGTATAGTCCAATTACTGTAACTTATCCCATGACTTCCATTCCTTTATGTTGGCACTACAGACTGTCATTAAACAGTCAATCGATTCTGTCAAATCCAAGCGCTGTGATTTTAGAATAGAAATTAGGGATTTTGAATGCTTTAATCATGCTACAGACGTTTAAAACGAATGCAAGAGAAATTATATTGAAGGTTTGTGCTTTTTGTAAAAGAGAAAAAGCAAACAAATCTCCAAATATTCCATTAAATCGCGGATGGTCTTTCGTGTTGACATGACAGGCTAGTAAAATCGAGTTGCCACACTTTATATTTAAACTCCGTATAATTTGACAAATATGTTTTATTTTTTTAGTATATATTTTGTATTAGGGATATAAGTACGATAATTACTATCTATCCAGACAGTAGTAAGAAAAAGCAGTAGGGGCGGGAGGGGAAAATAAACTTTAGAGATGATTGTATTTCACCGCACAATACTTACCATATTTCAGATTCATATGCTACTTTCGCTATCAGTGCAATCATTACATTATGTAATTATTGTCACCTGTTAATGTTTATTTTATTTATTTTTTTGTGTGGTAGATATTTCCGATAAAACCGTTATTACAATCATGAAGGTAGCGGTCGTTGCTGCAGCTACTTCCTAATAAAATTATAATCCTGGGAAAAATACGCACCAAGAGAAACTTAACTTAAAGAAATAAGATCTCGAGAAAGATTCATCGAATTCAAACAGAACAAATCTAGTTCAAAATGAAAATTATTAATGTAGAGCCATGATATTGTACTTAGGAGACACAAGTACATAAAAATGAAAGTAACATGCGTGAACTTGACTAGTGACAGTGACGGTCCATTAAACCATTCAGATTGTAAGATTTTTTATCATAAAAATAAAGTATATTTTGAATTTCAGTAGCTATGATGATTTGTAGATATTTATTTAATGTTGTTTCCTATGTAAAATAAGCCTTGAGAGCTATCCTTAGTTTAGCGGTGTGTCTTATCCGTCAATACTATTGCTATTTATGTTTCATTTTAATACTCGCACATCATAATTCCCTTAAATTAAATGAGGAATTTTAGTCATTCATAATTAATCTTCTGTCACAATTTATCCAACTTTCTTCGTCCACCCTAATTTTTGGGAAACACTAAATGGGAAAATGTGCAGCCCGACTGACTAGTAACAGCTACCAACTCCTGAATAGGGGGACTTTTAATAGTGAACGGACTGTACCAACTCCTGAACGGGGGACTTTTAATAGTGAACGGAGTGAAGTAAACACTTTTGAAATAAAATAAAAAAAAAGAGGATAAATTTGATCAAGGTTAAAACTGTAGATTATTTCTGAAGTCTGAAATTCCTTTTGGATGCATTGATTATTACTTCAATTACTTAAGCGTTGTCTGTTCTGTAGAGACTATCCTCATCATCTCCCTGCCCTTATCCCATTTTTATTAGGGGTCGGCGCAAAATGTCTTCCTCTTCCATTCATCTGTATTTGGGATTATATCTACATTCTCTCTTTTTCTAAACATATCATTTTTCACACAACCCATCCATGTTTTCTTTGGTCTTCACCTTCCCCTATAACCTTCCACATTCAAATCCAATAAATTTCTCACAGCATCTTCTTGCTCCCTGCGCACCATCAGGACCACATACCAGGACAGACGGTTTCTTCTTAACTTTTCGATTACTGGTTCCACTTTCCAACTTCCTCTAATGTGCCAATTCCTAATTCTGTCCAAACTTATTATCCCGCACATCCATCTCAACATTCTCATTTAGGCTGCATGTAGTCTCCTTACATCTATCAACTTTATAGGCTAACATTTAGATCCATACACGACGACATGCCGGATCATGCTCTATTATATTTACATTACTTTTAAATGCGTATATATTATTCAAAATGAAATCACGCCTGTCATATATTTCAACACTCTCAAATACTCCAAAAGCTGCGTAAATAGAAAAAATCAAACAATTCCAGTAATCAAATATTTAAATAACTAATCTTAACAATATGATTTCAGGTAATCAGTAGTCTTTATTAAAGTGTTTTTCAGTATACTCACATTTGAATCTTGACGGAGGTAATAGGCGTTAAAATAAATTCGAATTTTCTACGAATAAATCTAAAAACAAGCAAAACTCTTAAATTACGCTCGAGTCAAATTCATATCGAGAAGTCGTTTAAAAAAACGGTTCACTAGACGTCTGAAGTGCATTCCGTCCCCTCTTGCATTCACACCGATCAAGAAATCTGCACACTTTAGTAATGGTATGTACGTTTAATGCAAGAAATATAATTTACTAAAATATGAACCTGTTATGTATTTATACTAAAATCTTATCTATACTAATAATAAATAAGTTTTGTATGACCAATTTTTTTTTGAAATTTTGTGACATTTTAGGTAGTAATCATTTCGAAGACATTTAAAAAAAATTTGTCTGTCATTTGTGTATGTCCAGATTTAACTTAAAACCGGCTTGACCGATTTTGATGAAACTTTCTAAGGAGAAAGGTTATGTCAAGGAGCTATTGATAGGTTATAAAGATGTTCGAAATTATTTTAATTTGGTGTACGGAAAGCGTTCGGTATCAGAAAAAATCAGTAAAATCAAAATCAGGACATCCTACATTCAATCAAGATAAGACACGTAGACGAAGTCGCGGTTACCCATTAGTCAGTAAATATCATGAATATTTATCCGCGATAAACTCCGAAACTGCTAAAGCAAGCTTTATGAGATTAGCACACGGTATGTGATTTGGTTCAACCTGAGAGATAGTTTGCATGATTACTTATTTGTGGTAGATTTACGTTATAATCGATATTTCACGGCTTATCATATAAGGGATTATAACGTGCAGTAAAAAAATATACGTTATATATTTCTTTTTAAAGAATAACACTATTAATATAGTACATGATTCTGAAATTATTTTTTTATATAAATAGAATCAATATAAAATCTTTGTAAAACAATTTTTTTTTTTAATTAATTTCTATTATTCTTTTACAATCGTGTGACCCCATTGAGTTATAGTATAGTAGTAACATTTATTGAACCTATTACGTTATTATTATTATTTTTAGATGATTTTTATTATGTTTTTAATTTACTATTTATACGACTTTCTGTCTTTTAATGACAATATATTTCTTTGTGCAAGTAAACTTTTATACTTTCGTAAAGCTATGCATATTAATATACCTAAGTAATTTAAATATATTTGAAAAAAATAGTGATATTAAAAATGAAAAATGAATGCTTAGAGAAATAATATAAATCAAGAACTTTTAAAGGATTTATAATTTATTTGATTTATAGTACATTTATTCGAGTGAGTTTTTGCGAACAAAAATGTTACAAAATAAATAATTTTATTACAATTTTGAATTATATAGACAAACAATATTCAATGTTTTATTTATAATATGAAATAGATCCGCACCACAATGTGTCTTACATAAAGTGAAATGCATTTTTCATATCTTCTCATCCTTTGACCGGCTGCCTATCTTTGAAAATATAGTTAGCTTCAACAAGCGTTAATACTTTATTCCTTTAAAAATATTGTGTAGTTCTAAATGGTAATAATACAACATTTATATTTAATATATTAATATACTTCCTATTTGTAATATATAAAAAGGAAAATTTAGAAATCAATGGTTGTAGAGTGTTACACATAAAATCAGTTATTACATCTAAATATTTCGTAAGGAATTAAGTTTTATTTAAACGTATCACAACTCGTCTCGTGAAATTGCATAAAAATTAAATAATGTCCGGAAACCTTACGAGAGTTTACAAATTGTATTTATTAATTCAGTACTTTAAGTTTATCTATACTACTATATGAAGAGGGAAAAATTTTGTTTGTTGCGGATAAACTAAATAATAACCGTTTCAAAATAATATTTTACCTGAAGAAAGCTACATTATTAATAGATATAATATAGAATAAATTGTAGATTTGTATTTAATCAAGTGAAGACGGAACGGGAAGCTAGTTGGTTATTTATACTTATTAAAACAATAACTATAGAATATTTTCTTTAAACGGCAATCATTCAATATAGTCAAGTCAAAGCTTTGACAGCGGCCAACTTGCAAATTGTCTGCTGTGAACGATGGCTTTTATATTTTACCACTGGACATCAAAATGTGGAAAATGTTCTTCATCAATCTTATTAGCTGGTAAACTTATACGGATGAATTTTTTTTTTCTTTTGTCTCCAAAGACCTTAAGAGAAAAGACATACCTTGTAAACTTACGTTTCAATGATATAAATAGTAGTTAATTGAAAACAATTAAAAATGAAATATACTATTAAATAGTTGTAACGTAAGAAAAAATTTTAATAGAATTTTTTTTAAAACACTTTTTGAATGTGTAGTATTTCCAAGTTTCCAATTTCGAGTTATTTCAATTAATTGAAAACTATTTTCAAACACAAATAACCTATCTCAGAACTAGAAGTATCTACCTACAACTTAGTTTAATTCAATCTTTGAATAATAAAATAATAAAAAACACCCCGGAAAGAAATACTTTAGCCAACTTTAAAAAAAATCACCTTTATTATGAAAACTTTCGAGATGAAACGTCCACGTAATTCATCCAATTAGCAATTCAATTCTTTTATCTTAACCCCTTTAACTTCAATAGGATTGGGGATAACTTAATCAATTTATCGTAAATTTTATATAAAGTAATTCATTATTAAACGCAACGATCTCAATAATTTTTCGTGTTATGATTTCTTTAATTTATTCGTGATAATTATCTAAATACGTATTTTATTTGTTGATTTCTGGCAATAATATGTTGATATTATAGATTTTATTATATTTTTCTATTTTTCATACAACAGCAAAATTGCGTCTATTTTGCTAGAAAAATCCGAGTACTTTTTGTTTTGGACCCTAGAATTCTAGATCCGTTTTACTTCCAATTCTCTTCACTTGTTCATAATAATAAGCTATGTTACGCAAAATGCTAACAATATTACATAATCTAGGCTCAAATATCAAATAAAAAGTTAATGAATGACAAATACGAACTAATGCATATCAGGCATGCTAATGTGCTGGTAAATACTGATTTAAAAAAATCATTTCACTTATTTGCGTATTAAAAAAAGCACACTTTTACCCTTGGTATCGAGTGTGGAACTGAAGGTTGATGTTTAATATACTATTAAAAATTTCAAGTTATAATGACGAGCTAGAAGTGGTTATTGACATTGACTGGCGTCATCTCATCGGTCGATAGCTGGCAGTCTGTCAAGAGTGAGTTGTGCCCTTTCGCGAACTACTTACGGGACCCTGATGACTGTTTCCCAGGGTTATTAGGTATATGGTAATGAAAAAGAAAAGATTATTTTTAATTTTTTTTTTTATGATACAGTTCTTTTCTTTAAAGTTATTGATAGTGTTTAGTTTGGATTTAGTTATCTTTTAATCGATTAGGAAAATAAAAAAAATATGTTCCTAATTTTACTTTCATAAGAAAGAAATGTCTATTTTTTGTTCATCGAATTGTTTGTTGAACATATTAAGTTAGTAGCTAATGTTTCTATTATTTGTTTTTTAAAGATGTACTTAAACATGTTTTTATAATTTCAATTGTGTTTATGAATTTTTGTGTTGTTTGTAATTTTGCGTCAACGTTTATTCGAATTTAAATGATTAAAGTCAAAATTCCTTTTAAAATTAAAGAGTCCCGTCTTTCACTTCGACACTATTTCTAAATACCTACATAGTGCGAAATAAAAACGCAAGGTGACTGGACGTCGGACTGACTGACGGGTATTAGGGGAAACCCAAGTTTTGCAGACGACAACAAATAAGAGAAGGAAATGGGTCTCTGATGTTTTAAAAATGTAATATTTAATTTGAAATCTTTTTAAAGTTGTTAAAGTCGAATTGTCAAAAACACTAAAAAAATTTAAACACTAGAAATAAACTTAAACACTAGAAACAATTTAAATCTCTCCTCATGAAGCGCGATTTTGGTTTCTATTATTTGATGAAGAAAAAAACTCAAAAATCACATAAGCTAAGGGCCAAATGGAAAGATAAGTCGTTAAATTATTATATCGCAACAAATTGTAACCCATTAAGTAAAGCGTAATGATAAAGTGCAAATTGTCCTAAATTTGCTATACCCATTGAGGAGTACTCCAAGGCCGTTCGTAAATTCCAATACTCTTAAAATGTATACAAGTGAAACTCTTGAAAAGACCTTTCTACACGCTCCGACGGATAAGATAAGCACGTAGGGATACGATATTTTGTGTTAACATCCCATGTATATTCAAAGATACGAGCGTCGAGAATATTTTATTGGGTATTATACAAAAGTGTTGGTGTTGATTGTATTTTAATATAATTTAATATTTAAAATAAAAAATATATTATTACTATATATATTTATATATTATTATATAAAGACGAGCCTTCGACCAGTGTGTGGTGCCAGTGATAACATACGGCACTGAGACGTGGTCGCTCACAGTGGGTCTATAAAAAAGCTCAAAGTTGCTCAAAGGGCAATGGAGAGGGCTATGCTTGGAGTTTCACTGCGTGATCGAATCAGAAATGAGGATATCCGCAGAAGAACCAAAGTAACCAACATTGCCCGAAGAATTGCTAAACTTAAGTGGGCTGATGCCCGACGGGGTCAACGGGTTCTCGAATGGCTACCTCGGACCGGAAGATGTAGCGTGGGTAGGCCCTCCCCAAGGTGGACCGACGACCTGGTGAAGGTCGCGGGAATCTGCTGGATGCGGGTGGCGCAAGACCGGTCGTCATGGAGATCTTTTGGGGAAATCTATGCCCGTCAATGGACGTCTTTCGGTTGAATGGATGGATGGATGGATATTATTAAAAAGTCCATGCAAAAGTGTACAATAAAAAAATAATAGTGTTAATTCATGTGTTTACATAAAAAAAAACGTATATCGTATATTGAAGTGTATTATATTGTTTTACATTTTTTGTAACAAAACTTAGACTATTTTTAAATATTTTAAGAGTTATTATAATACACCGGACCGTTGTAGGTTCGCAAACGACTATTTACATACTTTCTAAGAAAAAAATATTATATCTATTTTATTTTATAGACGACGTCATACTTCATAACGAAGCATACTTGTTAATTCCTAATGATATAACAAACTAACAATGCGGTAGGTATGCAATATTTAAAAAAGGTGAAGGTATAATATAATATACTTCTATGAACATTATTTTATCTTCTATCTATATAATAATTATGTTGCATCTGTATATCAGTATCGATTTCTACAACCAAGAAAACAATTATAATAAATATTAAAAGATAACGGATGAATATTTCGTGATGATAAATTACGACAGTTTCCGCTATAATATTTGAACCGAAAACATCATGGAACACAATACGTTGTGGTTCCGTGTTTGCGTGGATTTGTATATTGTAAAACTATTACGACGACGACGAAACAATGAATTTATGTAATCGAAAAATACATTTGTATTAAAATTAACGGAGAATTAATATAGAAGAATAATAAAATACAAAGATCGAGGAATGTAACAACTGTTTGTTCATAAAAACTATATTTCTATATGTATTATATTTAAAAAAGTCATAATTTGGATTGCACAATAAATATTTTATCTATATTTTGACTGACGGTTGATTATGTGTATCGTAATTAGTATTGGATTATGAAAAAGTGTCTACCATATTCTACTCAGACCTGAATTTACTGACAATTTAACAGAACACAAGCGCGTCGCAGCAAAAGACCTTGCGGGAGTTATATTTGTTTAATTATCTTGTTTCACTCATTTAAAAAACATATTTTTAATACCTATCTACCAATTTTTTTTATTTCGGTTAGTAATTTAATTAAAGCTTTGGTAAATTGTCTTTTTTTTCAAATATTTAGGCCATGACCCCTACGACACCCTCGGACCGCCACTAATAGAACATTGCATTACAGATCAATGTAATGAACCTTGATGCAATGAGTACGTGATAAAAATTATATACGTAATACATACGTACAGGATACAATTTTATACAATAGTATACAATTTTATACACACTCGTATAATATAGAAGTAGTCTGTTACAGCTTTTACAGTAAAACAATTATTTACTACTACGATTCTCACTGTAATTACGGAGGGATTACAGAGCCATTGCCTTATTTCAATTAAATATTCTTAGTAATAAACTCGGTAATAAAATTAACTGTCGGATTTAAGAGGATGTTTTATCTTATTTAAGATTCTAATCTAATGCCAGTCTGAGTAACTAACACTTTCAAATTTTAAATCTGTTACCAGAAACGTGCAGGTGAGTTATTATAAGATCATTTGACAGTCCATTCTTTTAGGATTAGCGTGTTATAATCTTAAGTTTTTCTTTTTATTCGAGCATTACAAAATGACTATGACGACTTTCTATAGATAAGAATCTGTTAGGTTATATGTATCACGGTTAACATGCCACTAGGATGGGTTTTTCACAAGTGTATGTTGATTCCGATCCATCCGGGTTCAATTGACCTAGCACCCTGAAGAAGTTTGTGTAACGTGATCAATTACTAACCGTAAAAAATAACACATTTCTGCGTGTGTATGATCGTGTCAAATAGAATAACACGAGTAACCATTAAAGAGTCGTCCATTGATTATGTTATGTTTTTTTAACAACTTTAGGACTCCCAATCCCTCTTGAGATTTTAAACCAACTCCTTCCCCATACCAAAGATCACGTTTATCTTTATTTTGTTACAAAGAATCATAAATATTTTTTTCAGAATATTATATTTAAATACAGGTATCACCTAATTTAATTTCAGATTCGTTTCCTGGCAAAGGCTAGTCGCTTCTCGGTTTAAAAATTACGTGTTCCACGAAAAAATAGACGTGATATCTCACTACATCCCCACGCACCCTTTGTGGTGTTTTCCGAAACCTCTCGAACCTCGCGTGATTAATGGATAATCTCTGAAGTGCATTTTTAAAATAAAAATTAATTTTAGTTTTCTATAATTAACCTATTTGACCTAAATTGATATAATTTTGGATATAATTTTTTTTAGTAAGTCAGGCATGTCTTTTTTTAATTTTAAACTTTTTAAAATTTAAATATAATTAAAATATTCAGAAACAATCTTCTATATTGTAGAATTTTACTTTCATAGAATCGTATCGCTTTACCTGATGTTACAAAATTGTGTCTTGAGCTTTTGACCTTAGTTCACCGTCTCGAGAGTTATCCAATAGCGAAGGATCAAATATAAGTTTACAGACAACCTTTTTACGAATAAATAACGTCATTATTAAACCCATGTTACCTAGATATCGAATTTGTGATAGAAACTTGAAGTAATAAAATTCTTTAACCTTAATACAATTAAAGTTAAATGTGAAATACTTCTAAAAGTTAAGTAACCTTTAAGTATTTTATTAAATTATCTTAAATAAAATCAAAATAACCGTGTAACTGATCGTGTATTAATGACTATAAACGGAAGTTGTAGATTTTTTTAAAACAAGTGTTGGTTTTCAAAAAATACTAGGATTGTAAAACATGTTGGCGTATTTGTCAAAATGATTATATCCAGTACTTCTAGGCTTAGCATGTTCACCATCTTAGGCAACTTAACAACTTTAAATGAGATTTTAGTTAAAGTGCTGAGTTTTTACTACAGTGTAAAAAGATTTTTAATTTCATTTAATTCGTACGTAGAAATTATACGCATGCAATATTGGTTTGTTTATTTCACGCTCGGAAGTAATTATCAAAAACTGATGCTAGAAATCCGAAATTAATCTCGATATAGATCTAGTTCGGGCACGATATATACCATATGAATTATGGAGTCTTACTGAGTGACGTGTGTATATTCTGTTGACATTTTTCCTAATCTATCAAATGTATTGTCCGGGACCGATCAACGACATTCCGGCCTTGCCATAACCTCTCTGGCGATGGATGAAATAGGCAAGTTTCTTTGACGCCCCGTGTCATGCCATCATACATATATACGACTAGTTGCACCCGTTGCTTCGCTTGCCTACTACAATTTATATTCATTATCATCATCATCTCCCTACCCTTTTCCCATTTTTATTTGGGGTCGGCGCAACATGTCTTCCTCTTCCATTCCTCTATATTGTACTTCATTAATTAATTAATTAATTATTTAATTAAAAATATTATTTAACGCAGCTGTAATTTTTTCTTAATTTCATAATTTATTATGAAATGAAAAAAAATCACGTAAATCGATTAAGTGGTTCACGACTTATAAGTCAACAATTGGATACATGGATGGATATACTTTGCTTTTTATAATATTTAAGGAAAGGATATGATCAGGAAAATAAACGAATCTACTAGTACATCACTTTATTTTTGCGTTTCAAAAACCATGTTTTCTCATTTTCTCTGGTTTCAGTTGTCAAAACATTAGTTTAAATTAAGGTATGTTTGTGGTTTGGTTTATAAAATAATGTTACAACATTTTCACTATAATATGTTACTCTGATACAAATTTTTTCTCTAAAATTAACTGTTAATAAAATAATACTTAGAATATTTTGCGAACAATATACTGCTAATGTAAAAATGTAAAGCTAAGTATATCAGTTTTAATTTTTTTCGGCTCGTTATATGATATATCTTACATGCGCTTTGAAAATTTTTTTAATTCGTTTGTTGAGTATTCGTAGAGACTCTTACGATAATGATAATGTACTACGAACAGCTATGTGTGTAGCCAGCCATACATACTATTTGCTACGAGTTGTAAATTTGAATATTTGAACTATTTATTTATTTATTGCTTTTGTTTCTTACACTGCATTTTCTTTTCTGTAAAGATAGTAAGTAATACATTGCTACAACTACTTTTTCCAAGAACACAATAATTTTACTATACCTGTAAGTATTGTTCATAAAAGTGGTAATCCTGGGATCAAACGATTTTTAAGGTATATGAACTTTTTTATGAAATTTCACTGAACCGTTGTAATAAAATAACTAATATTTTTATGTTTTAAACATTACACACAATAAATGTTGTATAATTTTAAATATACAGCCTTCCTCATTTATACAGTATTTATATTTCTATTACAGAATTATTCAAATATTATGACACATGTTATAACATGGTTAAAACAAATGGGAAAGATGAGTAGTTTTTTGATTTTTTTTTTTTTTATAATGCACGGCACAGTGACTGTACTGGATCTGATGGTAAGTACAGTACAATCCAAAACAGCGGCGACTGACACTGAACAGAATTATATTATAGAATCATGTTATAAAGAAATTTAGCACGCATGACATAGTCAAATTTTTATAAATTTGAATTTATTAGCCTTTCTTAATTCGGAATTTACTAATTACAATTTGCATTGATACAAAATATTTAAATTCAAAATATTATTAATTGAAGTGTATTACATTTTAATAATTTACAATTATAAAATTTTAATTTAAAAGGACATGCGGTCGGCAACAGATTTGAACAGTAGGGATGTCAGAAATCTATCGCGTTGCGCCCCAAAGGAAGAGTTATAAAACCCGAAGGGACAACTGCAGGTCGGGCTGATTTTACCAAAATAAACGAAAACACCACTTTGTAGTACCCCCCTTTTCTTCTCGAAAACTGAACAGATTTTTATTTTTCTTACATTTATATAATGACAAAGACTTTGGTTATGCGTTTGTTAAAATGTTGTTCATCAAATTTTTTTGACGAACATCTGAAAATGGCGGTAAAAATCAAGCTTTTATTTCATTTTCTAAGCCTCCTAGTCTCTACAATAACTAATTTATGGAAAAAAAAATCAAAACGTACGGGCTTGGCGGTGGTGGATATATATTATTTGGTATACATTTTTTTACCATAATGCTATTTTCCAGGGGGAGGAAACAGGGGACTACGTTTGTATGGAATAAATGCCGCTAGCATATCCTCTTACTAGAAATATACAACGAATACTTTAAATATAATGCAGCCTGTATAGTACTGTATCAAACGATTCGAATGTAATGTTCGTAACAATGGGATGTGATCATCTCAGCGAACCGTCCCGATGTTAATCCATTTGTTTGGTTTGTAATTATTTTACCCGAGATAGATTCGGGACAGTCTCTAAGGGATTAAATCTAGATAAAGCTAAGCTTTATTCTGTTTGTTATAACCTATTTCTTAACTTATTACCTAGTCTAAATTACGTTTTGTGAAAAATATTTATTACAATAATTCGTCAATTTGCGCATTAATAAACAACACCTATTTTAATATTAAATAAAATACGAAGCAGCAGATTCTGAATAACTGCTGATATTATTGTGTAAATAGGTAATATTTATCACAACGGTTTGAGTTAAATAAACTGGAGTTTTTGTTGACGCGACAGTATTCAATTGAAATAAATAAATCAATTTAGTTATGAGTACAAGTCACTTTTAGGAAAATATTGTTATACTTGTTATGTACATGTGTGTTGATTTTTAAAATATTGTATAGGTTCAGTGGTTTGACTACCATCTCACCTGATGTTAAGTGACGATATATTCCAGCATGATAAACCCACTAAGTCCAGATGTACTGGCTTTCAATTTACGCTACGAAGGGACAGCTTCTGGTATTTATTGCCAGGTTTTCGAACTTAAAGATGGTAGCTATCCAGGCGTGCAATATTAAAAAATACCATACCAGCATACTATGGTTTCTTCACGATAACCATCCCTTACCGAAAACTCGATCTCATTATTGGCCTGGATAGGTAGGTTCGAATATGTGGGCAGAGTCGCCTGCGTATTACTGCACTATCATAGTTTCCTAATATTTTATTTTTTTTTCTGTTTTTTAAATCAATAATACAATGAACAGTTCAATCAAGGAAAGGTTCGTCGAAAGTCAACAAAGATATATCTAATCCTAAAAAATGCTACTGTTGTTTTTACACGCCATAATCCCCTATTAATTATCAAACTAGAAACCGTCATCTTTTTAAATTGAAATTTTACCATTGATCAGTTTAATATTTACAAACGGTTTAAAATACTCAATTATATATAAAAATGCCGTGTCACGATGTTTGTCCGCTATAAACTCCGAAATGATTCAACCAATCTTAATGCAATTTTGCTCATTATTTGTCATTTGCTCCAAATTAAAAGAAAGAATTTTGAAGTTTTCATATTTTCGATAATCACAATATTCGAAAGAATGAATCAATTATACAAATATATATTATTTATGAATAAATAGAATGATTTTGAGTTTATTTTCTTTTATTTTCATTGAAACGAATTTATACCGAATTTAAACAAATTTTCTCGTTTTCATTAACTTGTTAACAGTTTAAAAAAGCATGAAATAAGTAATTTACCTCATAAATATATTTAAATTAAAAAAATCAAATATTATCGAAAGTTTCCAAAATAGGTTTTATTGCAAAATGTATTTTATGTACAAAAGACTAGGACTATTTTAAACATGAATAATTTAGATTCTACTGAGTAAGGGACCAAAGCGAATAGTTTAAAAGGCATCTACGTACACGAGGACTGGTCACAGATGTTATGTCTTTGTGTCCATAACTTAACATTTTAGCTTAGAACATAAGGATTACTTAAAATAAATACAAATTTACAACCAGTAGATGTATTAAATTGTCTATCTTTTGAACAAGTTAAATCTTTATTATTAATTAGTCTATTATAAATTACAGATTTTACTTTTCAAAATGGAGTCTTCAGAAATTTATTTCATTATGAATATATACGTGTATGTAATAAGTACAAGCTCAGTACAAAATTAAAAAATTGTGTTGAACTCTTGGACTAAATCGTCACTTAAAACAATGAACAGTGTTAGAATGTGCAGAATTATGAGGAGTTGTGTTAACATTAATATTAGTTAATTAGGTGCCAAACATATTTTAGTGTCAGACCATGTTGTGCATGTATGGCGAAAAAGAAACTAAAATATTTTTAATAATAATTATCTACTTCATTAATACCCATCAAATGGGTAATAATGAGGTAATAGGAAGACAATAGGAAAACAATGGAAAGCTGGCGTAAACGCCAGGTTAGTACTTAAGGGGATATATTGAAATATTTTTATTGTTACGTTATTAACTATTATATTGATATATAATTTTATATGTATTATTATATAATATGTATATGAATATAAAATTACCTGCAGTACAAAAATCATATGAGAATTTGAATTATTATCAATAAATCATTTATAGGTGACTTACTAATTCGTTTCAAAGAGATGTGTTATTATAGGCTAGACCTTCATAAATTTACTTTAAATGTTTTTACCATTATTTTAAATGAATAAAGATGACAACTAATAACAGTACAATTAATAAATATTATTAACACCAAAATAAAGAGTTTGACGATACAGAAATAATAAAGTTGTTTAAAATTTATGGTAAAAAAGAATGTAATCACAAGACATACATATGGTATACGACATATGGTAAAAATAAAACTTTTAAGTTTAAATAAATGTTCTAACCTTTAACATATATAAAAAACTACTCACCCGATAATTAATATGATGAAACTTTCGATTATCATTTTGATACCCTAAATTATTTTATTGTTAAGAGTCCTGCGAGTGTTGTATTTCGTACATTTAGTATATCGCGGATGTGGCGCCGCTGTCGGTATGCGGTGGACTCAACAAACGTTTTGTACCGAATTGGCGCGCTTCAGGCAGCCAGTTGAGGCGACTTCGAGTGTTGTTCGCTAAGGTCCTACTACGCAGGCGCATTATTTCATCAAAATCCCTAAAAAGAAGAACGATCAGGAACTTTTTCATTACAATTGTTTGAATCTTTGCGGTTCTATGGAGCGAGACCTACATATGATGGGTTATGTTTAATTTGCTGAATGTTTATTATTTGGGTTTCGTAAATGTTTATTTGAGTATAATATAACTAGGATTCTTCATTTTTTTTTTTCATCTCTTATACTCCTTAATGCTTAAGGTGGGTAAAAAATAGTCCTTGCGATAACCGGACACTTTTTTCGGAATTTATGTTTTGTATTTAAACTGAAATTACATCTGTTCATATCAATTTTTATTAAGTACTTAACCATTGTACATTTAGAAATCTGACATTTAAAATTTTTCAAAACCATAATATAATTAAGTGCAATTACCTTAATTAAAAGATTAATTGCAATCATTTAAAATCTAGAGATTTTATTGCTACAGATAAATAAATGACATATCAATTTCTTGAATCGTTTAGTAATAAAAATGCCAAAAACAAACGTGAATTAAGCGTTTTAGACTTCAAATTAATGATATTATTAAATAGAAATGGCGAATTATTTGATTTCACGTTCATGTATTTACTTTGTTACTTTTTAGCTTTCGATCAGATTTAAACCTGATATTAATTGATAATGCTGAT
This sequence comes from Samia ricini, assembly GCA_014132275.2. Classification (NCBI taxonomy): domain Eukaryota; kingdom Metazoa; phylum Arthropoda; class Insecta; order Lepidoptera; family Saturniidae; genus Samia; species Samia ricini. The sequence goes on along the minus strand of AP028159.1, from coordinate 21,377,574 downwards.
GATAAAGATGGGATAAGTTAGACTTAGAAAAGACACCACAAGACACACGCCTTTCGAGGGGCGTCTGAGTTAGCTACCAGGGAATGCTCTACATTTTAATACTACTGTATTTTTTTAAATTAAAACTCGTAGAAAACAATATACACGTAAAAGTTTACATCCTTAAATACGATGTGTTAACGATGTTTCAGTTGCAGAACAATGGTCTGCAAATGGCGTGATCCCTAAGGCGGGATTTGCTTCATCCGCTACAAATGTCCGGTCTAATGGGATTTCTCGGTCCTCTGCCTGATGTTAGGCTTTTAAGAAAACCAATTCCAATTACCAGACAATGTCCTTGATTTTCTTGTAGATTAATACTAAATGAAATTACACTTGGGCTACTAAGGATACACTATATAATTTATTTTAATAATAAATAAAAAATAGATAAGAGCGCTGATAAATAACCATATATTTATAATAATAATTTAATTTTTAATTTAGATATGGTAACCTTACATATTGAGTCCTTGTATAAACCCTAGAAAATACGGAGTAACAAAGATTGTCATTTAAGTTTATCTAATAAAATTGTTATTATGTCTGAATTATAAAATTAAATTAAATTTTAATAGTAAAATCACAAACGATAGGCAGTTATTCGTGTGATTTCAGACAATATAATGCAAGACATCATTTACCAATGGTAATACCGAATAGAATCCTACACATTTCAAAGTGTAATGTGCGTTGGGAGACTAGCACAGAGTTTTCAACGTACTACGAATTCTCGATATTTTCTCACTTTTCCGCCATAAGTCAGAAGTTTTGAAAAATATCTAAATAAATACTTTGCAAATAATGGTTAGGTTAGGTCTATGTTATGTCTAGGGTTTCTGTTACATCATAATAGAAATATAGCGTATATTTATGTATTATTATATACATTATACTATTATATAAAAAGAGATAAAATCGATTTTGTTATGGATAAAGTCAAAACTACTTAACTGATTTATAAAATTCTGTCACATGTAGAAAGCTACACTATCACCGAGCGGGTGTTCTGATTTGAAACTCGATGTAACGAAAAAGCGACATTATAAATAGAAAAACTCATAAATCTATAAGACCTTAACGTACGAGAGAACGAGATATAGTAACTATGCAATGTTCATTTTTGTGCGGTGCTTCGTAGACTTCCCATTTTTGTCTACCTAAAGAAAAAGCAACTTCTAATTAGTATAGTATCTAGACGTTTAGTTTTTTGAAAGTTTTACTTCTATCTATTAAAATAAGACTGGCGCCGAAGCGCAGATGGTAGTGGATAAAGGCTGTGAGTATATGCGGCACGTCTCTTTTAAATCACCTTCATTACCTACTCCGATCTTGCGGCTCAACAAACCACTACTCTATTTATACACCAAACATTTTTCAATCCCCCACAAATGGAACATGCTTACGATATCTTTGGAGGTCACACGTCGCTTTTGTACTTTTATTTGTTACATATAGTGAGAGTTACGATAGTTAACGTTCAGGCCTTTTACCTCTCATGAAGATATACTGTATCATGTTATTACGTTTTGAACTTTTACGTTATTTAATAATTAAAATTTATAGGAAATTTCATTGTAAGAAAAAAATCTATTTGAAATTTTATTCTTTCAAAAGTTTTCCATATTTTAAAACGAATTTTTGATTGAATTAGAGTAAATTGATTGTGAAGTAAATTCGTAAATTATTACATTTAACATGTAATACCGCTAGTTTTACTATAGGTATTATGTTAAAGCTAGTCATTATTTCAGGCAACCCTAAAGTTATTCTGCTATAAGTAAGATTTGTTATGACAAAAAAGCAATATAATGAAGCTCTTTCATTTAGAATTATGTTGTAGTGTCCAATAACATACATTAGTTTTAACACATATTGCTACCTACTTCATCATGGTATTCGTCTCTACCACTTGCCCACTACTTATCAACAAAATAATCTTTTTTTTAAATTGGTAATACCGATATTTTTTTAATACTGAGATAAGTGTTTCACATTGTTCACTACATTATGGTGTAGGAGTGAAATTTATAATTCTGAATCGTTAAAGCTAATTTCAGCAACGAATCAAATCCTTGATTGATTTGGTTGATTTTATAAAGAGATCACGATAAAAGTAATAATTTTAAATCAAGTTGATAAAAAATTTAAGTAAATATTTTTGTATTTGTTTCACAATCATATATTTGACAATCATGAATTTGATGTATTGAAATATAATCCATAATCCATTGTTTATCCTTTCGTATGTATGAATATTTATTAAATTGGAAAAAGATTTTATACGAATAAATTAATAAAAGTAGTTCGTCATCATCGAATCATACACATTGAATTGACATTATAAAATTAATGTGAAACTTTTGTACATCCATAATGAATTCTTGCAAATGTATTCAAATTATGCAAATGTATTATGTCGTCCTCCGTAAGGTTAATAATTCTGGTTTCCGCAATTTTTCCTGATGTTCCAGCTTTCTTTTGTAAACTTCTTGATCTTTTTCTGACCATAATGTTTAAAAACAATAAAACAATTTCACGAATTGATAGTTCGATTCGTAAGTTATGGAATTTTTAAACAATTATTCAATTTTTTTTTTTTTCCGAAGAAACCTTTTTCGGGACTAGTAGGAACTTTAAAAAAAAACTAAATCGGTCCAACTGTTCTTAAGTAATGCTAGCAAGAAAAAAGCCAAATAATGTAAAAAGTATTTAATTACACGGACATCATATTACATATGCCAAACAAGAACCTTAATTTGGAAATGAATTTCGTGACGACAACTCCATAATACATCTATGCAGTTACTTTGACAGTATTTGTATTTAGTTCGATTTTCGCATGTTCTAAACTAAACATGTTTTTTTGTATATATTTTAAAATGTTTGTTTTTGGTTTAATTTATGTATATATTATTCATACATATAATATATAAATTAATTTATGCTTAACGTGGACATAGTTTGAGAATACATAATTTAAAACATACGAGGTATTAATTATGTTTGTGATTGAACTTAGTTTACAGTAGATTCGATCTCGCTATTCGAGCTTAGAGCACAGTAAACGTATTAGACGAAACTAACTTTAATTAAAGCCGTCTAAGGTTCAGTTGATCGATATAGTTGTTGGTCTAACAGAGTTCAATAAATCTATAATAATTCTTAAGTTGATAATTGACTGACACATCTATTATTGTCAGAGGTAACATTAGAACTAAGAAGCGTGCTCAGTTTAAACAATAGTAATAAATAGAGTTACATTTGTTACAAATCATATCACTGTAAAGCTTTCATGGCCATTTTCATTTTTAAAGCGAAACATGATGGCGTCAGAATATAAACGTGACGATTTTGAATAGTAAAATACAAATACGAAAGAAAATTAATAAGCACACTATGCTTGTTGATTATAGCATTGTTCTTCTATACCTTACAGTAATCGTGTACTATATGTTATACACACATGTTTCTTTTTTTTTTTAAAGCTAATAATATTAAGTAACTAATGATTGCAATGTTTTGTTTCTAAAACTAAACAACTAAATACTAGATTCGTTATGCAAGTTTTAATAGTTATCATTTGTAGAGCACAGTTGCGCCTGGAGATTGGAACGGGCGGATGACTCGCCCCCGCCTCGGCAAATAACTTCCGGAGTCGCACCGACGCGTTTGCTGACACCGTGTGCCACTTTCTGATTCTGTGACCCGTTTGACACACCGTGTACCGATGCATTGCAATATTTTAGAGTACTTATAGTTGTTCAGCAAGATAAATAAGTCTATTATGGTGGCCGTACGAGAATTACATAAGCAGAATTTAAGATATTTTTGACTCCTCCCTCCTTCTTGTCAGCAAAATATACAAATAATAGATCACCATGCCGCTTTCGTGCTTAAGTAGTACTTAAATGGCGTCTAGTTTCAAAAACAGCCACAAGTACGCTTTTGAAAAATAAGCATAAGAAATTACGACAGTGTCTGTTTGGTGGAGTAATGTGATTTGTATGAGAATAAGTAATTTTCGATAATCTAATATTAATTTTGTCTATATGGACTTTAGATCATATATATTTTATTTTTCTCTATTAATTTATTAATTTTTAATTATTTCGGCTTTATTATTTTGGAAATATTAGATTGAAATATATAATAACAATACCAACATATGAATAAAAAACAATACTTCTTCTGGGCTTAATAATCACGATATTCCATGGCGTAGAAATATCTATGATTTGCTATTTTCCTGTTAAGTGGTAGAATAAATATACCAATACTTTTCTAACAGTTTTTGTACATTTCTAACTATGTTTTCGTTAATTTTTAAGACAAATTTGAAATAGTAAAAAAGTAATTATGAATACTACGGTCACTCAAGGTCCGCTTCTGCTGCTGGTAATTCTGTTTATCTTTTACGATTAGGGTTTGAAACTTAGATATGTCCTTGAGATTTTTAACAATCCTTATTTCCTTAAAACATAATCCTTATCTCTTTATTATATAAACATCTCTTATTGCAATCTTATTAATTTAATTTACCGCATATACGACTATACATATTCTTAATGTTTATTAAAACGGAGATCTAGTGTCTTATGAATAGTTCAGGTGCCTACCAACATTTATCTATTCACTAAATAGATTTATAAAAAAAAAATTACAACTTAGAATAAATTCAAAATGTTTGCTACTGACTATGTAAGTGAATCGTTTATTCCATGAGAATTACTACAATATTTTGCACGTATATTGTACAGTGCAACTTTGACAAATACACACAAGTGTTCGCCAGTAGATATTCTTTTACGATAAACTGAAAAGGTATCCAGGCTTGCAGTGCAAAGTATCTTACCTTTATCAAAAACCCAGGCTGTTTATCCGTAGAAACTCACTTCATAAATTGATGAGATGAAGCTAACTAGTTTTAAGCTCACGCTACGAACTTAAGATCACGGTAAGACGAGCGTGCGAGATTCGCGGCGGTGAGCGCACGCGCGACGCCACTCGTCACGCCGCTCTCGACACGGCCGCCCGCTACGAAACATCACAGATCGAGATCGCGATAACTTTCGCTGTACTTCTGATTGTTCACTAGTATTTTGTGTATAATATATTATGCGTTAAAAGTTAAAAACAATTTAATCTGGACTATGATGTTGATCGATGAGCATCGGTGGGTAGCGGCCCGAGTAGAACAGTGCAGGTGATCGCGCGATGCGCGGTGTAAAGCGCGCTCGCGCCACGGCCGCGCGATGAGCGCGCGTCGCACGTTTTGTCGTTGCCTGCACGCGCAAACATTCGCGCGAATTCTTGTATTGCCACTCGTCCTTACTTTCGTCCAAGCGCAGTAAGTTTTAGTCGTTATTATTTTAATATAAAAATGTTATTTCATAAACAATTAATAAATTACGTTCTCAATATTCAATATGATTAATACATTGAATTAACAATAACTTGCTATGGGAAGTTAAGATCCAATACTTTATTAAAATATTATTATTATTATAACATAATTGTATTGTATAATTGTAACTATTTAAAATACATTTTAAATAGTGAAATGACGTACATAGCATAATTCTTTCCTCTTAGTTTTATAATATACGATAATTATAATGAAGTATTTTGTTAATGTGTCGAGTACTGTTACTGTTAAGGTACTCAAGGGGTTAAACATTTATTATACAGAATTTTTTATGGAAATGTAATCAAAATTATTTTTATAAACGAAATTTATAAAACATCATGTTTCTTTTATTGTATATATGTATATATTTTGTCAATTTGCTGATGATTATCGTAGTTTTTATTTAAAAGAGTTTATAAACAATCTGAAAAAAGGAATTATTTAGGAAATGTCTTAATATCGTATATGAACATTTAGTACGTGTATTTAGAAATAGTTGGAATGCTCCCAAAAGCATTCCGACGGCACAAACCCGTTAAGACTTTGTGGTGTAAGTAAGTTACTACTATTTACTTGTCTAATATTTTGCATGTAATATTCATAATAAATAAAAATTCATTTAATTATTATACAAAATGTATATTCAAATTATTTAAATCATTTCATTACGTAATTTTTGTAGTTATTAAATAGTATAAGTTAATAATAACAGTTATTAAATAATTAAATAAACTAATTAAATAAAATCTCGTGAATAAAGTAAAATATATCTGCAAGAAAATATATATGTACAAGTAATGGCGCTCACTTTTTCTGCTTAATGAGTTCCCAAATTTTAGAACCATTATGTTCAATTTAAATCCTCCTAATCGGCAGGTAAATTCTACAGTAAATTACAAAATTAGAATGTAATAATTTTTTTTTTGAATATTGAAATTGATATTTCCTCTGATCCACTCATCCAAAGCTTTCCGATTCGAATTCCAAACCTTCAATTCATTTTCTATTCACTTCGAAGCGTTTCAATTTGTTATCTTTTTCTCATCCACACTCTTTAAATTGGATTTGTATAATATCGGATCATATTTCACCCCAACGTAAATACAATACAAATTGAATGACGAAATATTGCTTGAGGGTTTTACTAACGATCTTTTGATATAATCTTCCTTGATGACTTTTCAAATGTCAAAGATTTACAAGGTTTATATTATTCATGATTATCTAAAAGGGAAAACTTTTTGTAGTAACCGAATGAAATTTAAAATGGTAACACCATTTTTGAAGTTTATGAAAAGTTCTTTTAAAATATTTGATTGTCCATCTAAAATCAGCAGCAGCAGTCATGGAATAAATTCATGTTAACAACCTCTCTTCTTTTGTTGTGCTGTTAAGTTGGAGAAATATCTTAACCCCTTGAGCACTAACTAACCTGACGTTTACGCCAGGTTTCCATTGTTTTCCTGTTGTCTAATTTTTATGGGTAATCGACATATTAATGTATACAAATGCCTATATATAGGTTTGCCCTACAGCGATCAGTGTAGATATTTTAATAATAGCAATACTACCTATATATCTACAGCAAAAAAAGAAGATTCATAGGGGCTTTCAACTTTTAAAATAAACGTAAAATACACAAAAAAGGCTTTAAAAATCTGCGCTGGAGCTATCTTATACGATAAACTGGCTGTATCATTTGCTCTAGGTCTAATAAATGACTTTTATGATTGTTAATTTATAGCATATTCGACAAAATTGAATCATCCAATATTATCGAGTATGGGATACAAAGCATTTTCTAGTATCGCGTATAATGATGCATATCGAGTTTGTATATATTCATATATATTCTATTCTATGCAACTGTTACCTCAGTACCGGATGCGTAGCATATTCTCTATAATTCACTTCGTATTACAATTTTGAAATAATCACGAGGCAACAAAAATCAAATATGTTTCTCAAAAATTCAAACACGTCCAAGTAATACTAACAAATACTAACAATGGAACCAGTTTCTACACGATTTTATGAATTTTAATTTTTTTTACGCTTAACCCTAATTTTTTTCCTATATTTAGTACTAGGTAATAGAAAGATAAAATATTTCCTACAAATTTATGCACTTGCCAGTACAATTGTATTAGATTTGATTTTGTTTACAATTTCATGAGTTTAATTTTTTTACGCGGAACATTAATTATTTTCCTAAAATAAAATTAAAAGTAAAAGTAGCGCCTTATAACTTTAGCAGCTATCTGCCAGAAAAGGTCCCGCAAATCCCATACAGATATTCCGATTCAGACTTTCAGTTGAAAATCTGTTGCTAAGCACCTTACACTGTCTCAAGCCAATTCCGTTTTTATGTTTAACATTTATTAACCACGACCACTATCACGACTTTCAGCAATAATTGTGTTTTTTTTTAAAGCCTGTCAATAACAACGTCTACCTATACAAAAAGCGAAAAAGTTATCCATACGCCTGAAACAAAGAACACATTTGACAGTTCTGGGTAGCACAAGTCAATTTGAAGGCGGATTTAGGAGAGATACCCTTTATAAATGGTTATCTAGTTGAAGCTTTGCATACAAATCTCATTCAAATTTCTATTACCTCGACTGAATTTAATTCATTTTCTATAGACATAGGCTTACTTAATACGTAGTGTAATATGGTAACATAAAAGTATATTGAGATACTTGTGGCGCTCGAAATTACAAACATTCACAAGGTGGAGGTGAGGGTACAGTGCGAAATCACGTTTGTGTACTTTTTCGTTGAAAGGGCAATGTCTAAAACGAATAAGGCTTGTAATCAAACAGTATTATCAAAAATACACGTAATGTTTTGTTTGCATGCAGGTTCACTAGAAGGCTTCAAACATCACGATATTAATTGATGACCCCATTCACAAAGAATCAGGATTGTACTTTAAATAGTAATATCAATATGGATGCACAAGAAAAATCTTTCTTTGTGTAGGTTTTACAGACTCGCGTACCTACAAATTAGTAATAATACAAGAGTATTCAAAATAATTTACTACAGACAATGTCGTGTTTTATACCATAAAATACCTGTTAAAAAATGTATGTATCTGGTTGTTTTATCAGAAGATTTTTAATAAAGGAAAATAGATGACCGTATGATTTATTATTTCTTTAACTTACTTATTGTTAAAAGTTAATAATTAAAACTTATTAGTATTAGAAATATGTAAAATAGATTTATATTTAACTAGCTGTTCTCGCGACTCGGCTCACGTATCATATTTTCTATTCTGCGCAATTGTTCAGTGCGCAATATAGTTTTTTAAATAATAATTGAATAGTAAGTTCCCTATTTTTTGCACAGGTCCTAAATCATTTATGGTAAAGCTAAGCTATGTATTTCTACAAATTCAGACATTTGTCCGTAAAACTGTTTATTGAATCAGATTTTGTTCATAATTCCATGAGTTTAAGTTTTTTACGCGTAAACCTAATTATTTTCCAAAGATAATTTAAAAAAAAATATTAACAATTCTGTTTTTGGTATAGGTACCATATATACATTTATATTTATTTAGTAAAAAGGTGTTATTTTGATATAACAACAAACAGACAATTTTATTTATTTATACAGATTTATAGATTACATTGTATTTATGACTATGAGATACTTTTGAATAGGGTTGGTAAATTATTTCTTAATTCGATACAGAAGCGAACGGGTCGCAGCTGGTGATCGTTTGGAGAACGTTACGCATACTGTTTCCCGTATACTTGATGGTTACGATATAAGACTTAGACCGAATTTCGGAGGTGAGTTATTTTTTTCTAAAATACAATATCGATGAGTTTCTAGTTGTCCCTTTACTTGTACTAGTATTTTTAGATTTAGAGCTCTGCCTAATTGCTATGCGTATGGTTTAATTATATGGCCTTGATCATCTACGAAAGATGCTTTACGTAGCGTCGCGGAAGCACTTTTTCTGTGACATCGAAGACCACACTGAACACAACGAAACTGACCGTCTGCACCTATAGGGTTTTCAGAATAGAGCGTTCATGCAATAATACGCGTTTCACATAGACACATTTAAGCCAGACGGAATTAGCTGTCAGCAACTGCTTGTTTCCACACATCACAATTGTCTGTCAGTTTCTGCCGGCAGCGATGCAGTTAGCTATACCATTTTTAGCTTCAGAGCTTTGGACGCTTAACCTAATTGCCTCGCGTATGGCTTAGGCAGATATATTTAAATTGTCGCTTCTGCTAGTGGATATTTGAATTGTAGTACAGTCTCGCCGGCCATTTATACGATGTAAGGAAATAGTTATAGTGTAAAATTATAGAGTGAATATTTGTAATAATTAATACGATATTCATGTTTGCTTAAATGCTGTTTAATTTCATGTAGGTATTTGAACATAATTGACAACACCATTTGTATAGGGTAAATAACACAGCAAACGACTTACCGTCTGTACATCGAATGGAAATGAAATATAATTTGAATTCACAGAGACATGAATGTACACATAGATATGGTTACATAACTTAGTATGCTGGTAGTTATAAAAGCATCTACGATGTATGCACTCGAGAAAACCACGCTTGAGTCGCCGCGGCTCCGAAATATGACGTTATTGCGATGTTTCGACCGTACATATTTCATATTGAGTTTACTTGGTAAATACGTTCTAATTCGTCAGCAGTTCTTTGCGTTGCACATATCGTGGGACCTCGATGCAATCGTTGCATAAAATGTTATCATTCCACAGGGGACCCGCTGTTCGTTGGGATGGATTTAACTATAGCCAGTTTTGATGCAATATCGGAAGTAAATATGGTAAATTGAATTTCATTATAATTAGCTTCTTTACTATTTTTCTTTGCAGGTCCATTGACAGAATTTATAAACTATAGTAATGTGCAAGTACTTTAAATATTGTTAACTATTGTATACAAATAAAATATAAAAAGTTCACTTTTGTTATGTCCACTGATTGATTTACTTTATTTTTTTTTTTTTCATTTATTTAATTTTTTTTTTAAGAATATAGCGTACTAATGGGATTCTAATTTAATAAGTTAAGGTTTACTCGGACTACTATAAATATTTTGCGAAATAAATATGAATGAAACGTCATTAATAGCCAAAAATCATTATACGTTTTCATGAAAATAAGTCTCACAATTTGAATTTAATTCAGACACGACTAAAGGTTTTCGGCTTATCGTAACAAGGACTTGTCAACCTCGGGCAAGTCTTCGGTAATTCATTAAGCTTTTAATAGACGCGGAATGGGAGCAAGGCTGCGGTCTCTTGACACAAATCAAGGGTCGGCGAAGATCTCGGAGCGGCTTGCAGCGTCAGCCAATCGATGCCCATCTTTACTCTTCGCCGCCACTAACCGACTGGCAGTGCAGAGGTCACCGCCCACTTAGAAATGTCTTTTATGCTTTCCAAACTTAAACTTATATTTGTGCAAAACTTCTAAATATACATTGATGTTTATAGAAATCCAGTATTATATCGGCTTCCAGTAATTATTACATTAGAAATGGAATTAATAAATTGTCAGTCTAGTATACATTTTTCTCAAAACATAAATAATTTTATTATTTAATCCGCAAAATAAAACTTTGGTATTAATGCGTATTCCTCAGAATTTTTATCTTAACGATTTCCATTATGTCTATTAATCAAAATTAGAGAAGCTAGATTATATTACCTATAATTACGATAACATATCGTAGTTAGTATTTCAAAATACAACACATCAATTTATGTGAGTTTATTTTAAAATATCCTTTAGATATTTACTTAGTATATTTAACCAATTTATATAATAGCGAAATAAAGGATTTTAATAATTATGTAACACAATTTACGGTTTGAATAGTGTATTCAAATACGCATTAATTAAAATTATGTTCTCATTATAAGGTACAAAAATGAAGGGTCAGACCGGACAAACTTCGGTACCTACTCCATTATATCAAAATTGACAAGGGTAATCTTAATTGTACACATTTCAGGATTACACGATAACCCTTTACTTGAATCAGTATTGGAAAGATGAAAGGTTGGCCTTCGGATTGCTTGAAGAGGTCTTAACCCTGTCTGGAGACTTCGCTGATAAAATTTGGGTCCCTGACACGTTCTTTGCCAATGATAAAAATAGGTTAGCAATTTATGTTATTACTTCAGTTAATACTTTCACAATAATGTCTTGTTATTTAATAGACTACGCGTTTTAGCTTACAAATGATTTTAGCTTAAACTTCAGACGATACAAAAAAAATTAACCTCGTTTTACTTTAACTTTTAAATAAACTACAACTAATTGCATATCCTATTGATTAATTAGTATTACGAAGTTAACTGTTTTGAATTTATAATGCAAAGATGCAGTATGGATGATAAATTCTTATTTGTGCGTTCTTAATTTAATTATAAAATCCTATTATTTGACAAGATTATTATCGTTATTTTCATCATCCTCAAGTCATGTTGTGATCATTTCTTGTCGAATGGTTTTCTGTCATTAGGTCATGCATCTTGGAGAAGTTATAAGTGCGACGGGTGTTTTTCAATTCTTAGTATATCTGTTCTATTGTATTCAAACACGAAGTACTACGAGTATCCTTGAATGATTTACGATTTTTTTATACTGGTACAGGAAAATGATTGTTCTTCATAGGTTATTAAATAATTCAAGAACAATGACGAGTGCTGACAGATGATAATCTATTGATTGTCGCAATCATTATGCAGAACTACATATCACCACGTCGAAAGCTTCTGCGGTATACGGTATAAGGTAACACAATTGCTGATCACAGAACACGACGTCCAGTAATGTGTTACTATGACGGAATTTTCACATGAGTATGGCTATTGCGAACCAGTCAGGCTCAATTGCCCTACCATACCGTTAATTGCTAGATCTATACTGACGCAACACGGTGAAACCTACAGCTATGGCATGTTTATCAATCATCACGTGTCTGGTTGTCGCAACAATATTATAAACTAAATATTTTTGCAGCTTTCTCCACGACGTAACGGAGCGCAACAAGCTGGTACGTCTTGGCGGCGATGGTGCTATCACATACGGGATGCGGTTCACTGCCACTCTCGCCTGCATGATGGACTTACACTACTATCCGCTAGACAGCCAAAACTGCACCGTCGAAATTGAAAGCTGTGTGACTCTAATACTTACAACCTATCGGAAGGCCCAGCTTCTTATTGATGACTGCCATTACACTAACGTTCCCATCACATTTTTTTAATGAACATCTTATTTAAATCATCGTATAGATTTTATTCAGTATCTAATCTTTTTAACAGTCACATATTTTGAGCCATTTTACTAACTATTCTCATTTATTAAATAAAAAACTATTATTGTCTATTATAGAAAATAAAATCAGGTGAAAGGTAAAGGATATTAAGTAACAATCGGTAAAATGTGTAGTATCGCTCAATAGCGATACTACACATCATTAATTAATGGTGACCATAGCTTATTCTAATTTTAAAGTTGGCTTTATAAAAACAAGTATTTAGATCAATGTTCGTCACACTGTTCTAGTCAAAGGCAATGTGAGGTTCGACTGCGAACCGCACTTTTATTGAATGAATAATTGATACCATCTATTAATTGAGATATTTTTATGAGCTGTCAAACGCGGATTCCCCGTAGATTTTGTATGGTAATAACAACATATTTAATTCATTTTTGACAACCTAATTCTACCAACTAACTATATATAAACTCGGCTTGTAGTCATTGTCTACCAAAATTGTTCGACATCGCGGGCCGCACAAATACCATCCTAGGGCCACATGAAGCCCGCGGGCCGCAGTTTGACGACAACTAATCTAGATGTTGTCCAGTAAAAAGATTATTATAAGTAGTGCTTCTCTTATAAGTTAATATAATTTAAATAGATGTAACCTCTGCAGGCGTTATTACTAGTCTTAAATTTCTTTACCGTTAGGTCACTTTGTCAACATTTTAATAATATTATAGATATTATATACCAGTTAACCTCTTACCATTTTATTAATTTGAGTCTTCTGTGTGTGGATCTATAAAAATGACAAAATATGGACATAAGGTTATTTTACCTTTCATTTAAAAATAATTATTATTCAATTCTTACTTTTCACCAGGCAAATTTATTCGATTTATTTATTTATTTAAACCGATTTTTTTTTACATAGTATAGGCTCAGTGCTTTGACCACAATCATCACACACTTGATGTTAAGTGACGATGTGGTCCAGGGCGGTAAACACACTAAGCCTAGAGGTACTGGTTCTCGAGTGATGCTGCCGGAATTCAATTGGTATTGAAACGTCAGTATGCTAACGTTGTATATTTATCGTTGCAGATGGATACACAGTATCCGATGTGGTTATGTACTGGAAGGATACACCGGTCCGAGGTGTGGAAAACGCGGAGCTACCGCAATTTACTATACTTGGACACGAGACAAATGATAGAAAGGTATGTTATTAGTACGGTACGGCGCTGGAATTATGTTGACAATAATTAATTAACGTTTTTTTAGTTTTGAGCAAAAATAAGACAAATTGAAGTCGTGTATTAATTTTTTTAGTTGTTACAAATATTAATAAATGATATTAAATATTTAAAGCAATACTTATTGCTTATTGCTAGTCCTTATTTGTGTTTTAGTGTATTTTCAAAACTTTAACAATTTAATCTGTATGGATACTTAAAAACTAACAAGATTAATTTAGAAAATTAAATATTTAGAACAATATCTTGGGAAAAACTCTTTATGGGATAAAATGCGATTACATCTGCAGTTAAAGTAGTCCCTAAAAATATTCACACTAAATTAATCATTCCAGGAGAAGTTGGCCACGGGAGTATATCAACGGTTGTCCCTTAGTTTCAAGTTGCGGAGAAATATTGGATACTTCGTGTTCCAGACATACTTACCGAGTATTTTGATTGTAATGCTATCGTGGGTGTCGTTTTGGATTAACCACGAAGCGACGTCAGCGAGAGTAGCGTTGGGTTCGTGCAACTATTAATTTAATTATTTGTGTTCCTTTTTCCACGCATGGCTTAATTTTCGTACGAAATAATATGTACCAAAAATATAAGGAAGAAAAAATAAAACAAGATATTTAATAATTTAAGAGAGTTTATGGTTTTTTTTAATGTTACAATTAATGTTAAAAAAAAGCAATTTTTTTTTTCAAATCTAGTTTCGTACGTTTATTTTTTTTTTCAAAAATTGAGTTTGCTGTTGCAAAATATGTCATGTTTCTTGAGTAACTAATGTTTAAATAAAATAATAAGAGCAACAGCTACTTAACCATGAATCATATTTTTTTGAAAAAGTTTCAAATTCATTTTTAATGTAAATGTAATTTTTGTTACATTTTTTTATTACGTAAACATAAAAAAAAGTTGAACTATGAAAAAGTTGGCAATATATCTAATTATAGTATATCTATGCTGTTTCAATAACTAAAATCTGTGTTTACAATTTAATACTTACATTCCATCCTTCATAAAGTTTATTTTAATGACATATCAAAAAGGTAAGGTACAGTTTAAAGTACCTAATTTTGTTAACTACTATTTATCGTAAAAATGATGGTTTACTGTTCCGTGATTTTCATAAATAACAATTGGACAGATTCGCTGTTGTTGCATTGTTATTACATCATTCAGTATTTTGAATTAATGGATATCTGTCCTTTGATGCTGTATTAAAATATGCAATTTATTGATTTGAAGATTTCAAGAATATATTCTTCCAATTACTATTTTGTGATGATGCCGCAATTGATAGTGCGGTCCGATTCCGCGTCATTGAAAGTGGGTTCCAGCCCACCTACCCCACTCTAAAAATGAGCCAGAGCTTTCGGTGCAAGAAAATATCACGAGGAATCCGTAATATGTTGGTAGGCCATTTTCTAACAATGCCCGCCTGGGTAGTACCAGCTTCAAGTTTGAAAACCTATCGCCAAATATCTATAGGTGTGGTCCGGCAGCATCACTTGAGAACCAGTACCTCTAAACTCAGTGGGTTTACCGTCACTTAACATCAGATGAGATTGTGGTCAAATCATTGCTAAAAAAATAAAAATAAAAAGAACAGTAGGACCGAGACAGTTACTATTCGATAATTTAACATTAAGAAACTAAAATTTAAAAATCTATCACAGTATGTTATTCGAATCTTGTTCAAATCACGGCAAGAGGCGGCAAGAAGTCATATAAGTAAAATTGTTAAGCAACCAGCAATCATCTCGATCTCATCTTATATAGAACGAAGTAGTGTACTTATAGAGTTAATATATTGTCTGGAATAAAATCCAAACGTGGTGGGACACAATGGGCCTAATAAAAACTCAAAGTTGCTTAAAGGACAATGGAGAGGGCTATGCTTGGAGTTTTACTGCGTGATGGAATCAGGATTGAGGAGATCCGCAGAAGAACCAAAGTAACCGACATTGCCCGAAGAATTGCTAAAGTTAAGCGGCAGTAGGCTAAGCACATCGCTCGCAGAACCGATGCCCGATTGAGCCAACGGGTTCTCGAATGGCTACCATGCACTGGAAGATGTAGCGTGGGTAGGCCTCCCACAAGTTGGACCGCCGACCTGGTTAAGGTCGCGGGAATCCGCTGGCTGCGGGTGGCGCAAAACCGGTCGTCGTGGAGATCTTTGTGGGAGACCTATGTCCAGCAGTGGACGTCTTTCGGTTGAATGGAGGGATGGAAATAAAATGTAATAAAATAATATCAATTAGCTAAAGTTAAGGATAATATTTTAGGTATAACAACGGTTCTCACCATGACGACAATAAGTACTGGAGTGCGTAGTAGTTTGCCTCGCATCTCTTATGTGAAAGCCATTGATATCTACTTGGTGATGTGTTTCGTATTTGTATTCGCCGCTCTATTGGAGTATGCAGCTGTTAACTACACATACTGGGGCGCCAGAGCTCGAAAGAGGGCCAAGTTAAAGAACCGTGATCAGATGTCAACAAGTGCGAGCGTAGAGAAGGATTTGAAATTCGGTACTCCTTGCTATCTATTTTATTACTACATTGAAATGCAATAACTCTTATAATCGGAAACAAAGCATTACTTTACATAATAATCAAGCAACTTCATGTTCTTGAATTACTTTTTTTTTACACGGTTTTACTCAGTGCTTTGACCACCATCTCACCTGATGTTAAGTGACTATGTGGTCCAGGATGGTAAACACACTAAGCCTAGAGATACGGTTCTGAAGTGATGCTGCCAGAAGACACTTATTGGTGTTTGGCGACAGGTTTTCAAACTTGAGGGTGGTAGCCACACAGGCCGTCATCATTGGAAAAAGCCCTACCACCATGCTATGGTTTCCTTACGATGTATTCCTTTAACGAAAGCTCAGGCCGATTTTAGAGACGGATAGTTGGGAATCGAACCCGCGTGGATTGCTGTATTTGTGTGAATGAAATCATAATTACATATATCCTACATATAATTATTAAAAGTAAATTAAATTATGTTTACAAATGTATTTTTTAATTTATTAAATTTTTGTTTTATTGATTAATCGTTTTTATTTTTGATTTAAATAAACTGTTTTAGTTATTACCTTGTAAATACCTATTGTGAATTTTGTAATAAATAATGAAATTCATTTCAAGATTTATTTGGATATATGGTAAACAAATATTAATTCTTAATCAACATTTTTCAGGTTCCCGTTCTCCAGAAGAAATAATAGCGCTTCGGGAATGTACAGCTAGTGCAGGAAGAGTTTCACCGCTATTCGGTTTACGGTCAAAACCATTGCCCACATCAGCAGGAGCACCTCCTTCATTAAGAATCCAACGAGATCACACACAGCTAAGATACAGAACGAGGCCAAACTCAAGGAATTCTAAAAGTATTAATATTATTTGTCTAATATGAAAATTATTATAATTTAAAATGAAATTATAAATTAGTGGTATTACATGGTGGTAGGGCATTTTCTAATAATGCCCGCCTGTGTAGCTACTACTCTCAAGTTTGAAAACCTGCCACCAAATACCAATAGGTGTGTTCATCACTTGAAAACCAGTTCCTCTAAACTTTGTGTATTTACCATCCTGGACCACATCGTCATTTAACATCAGGCGAAATTGTGGTCAAAGCACTGAGTCTGTACCGGTTAAAAAAAAATGTTTTGGTTAAATTACGAACGAATCTTTTCATAAATGCCTTTCTGTATAATGCTAAGAAATAAAACCGTAATTAATGGTCAATAGTACAGCTTTTTATTTGATGAGAAGACGTAAACACGTCCGGGATGACGTCACCGTGGTGTCTTGACAGAGTCTTAAATAAAGGAGCGCGGCGCATAGACTGAGGATCGAGAGACTACTGCTACTAGTTGTAAATGTGCTTTTAATCACAGCCACACCATAATAAGCTTAATAGTAAAGTTCAAAGTTACTCAAAGGGCAATGGATAGAGCTATGTTTGAGAGATTCACTGTGTGATCGAGTTTGGAATAAGGATATTAAGATTAAGAACCTAAGTAACCGATATTGCTAAATTAAAATGGCAGTGGGCTGGGCACATTGCTCGTAGAACCGATGTCCGATGAAACAAACGGTTTTTCGAATGGCTACCCGAAAACGCAAAATGGGTAGGCAAACAAGGTCGCGGGAATATGTTGAATGCGGGTGGCGCAAGATTGATTGTAGTGGAAATCTTTGAGAGGGCACTATGCCCTGCAGTGAATGTCTCTGGTGGAGATGATCCTTTATACATGATATAAGCTCATTCCTTTGACCACATTCTCACGTGATGTTGAGTGACAATGTGGTCACAACGTGGTGTTGAGTGTGTGAGTGACAAGGATGGTAAACACACTAAGCCTGGAGTTACTGGTTCTCAAGTGATGGTGCCGGAACACACCTATTGGTATTAGGCTAAAGGTTTTCTAACTTGAGGGTGGTAGCTACCCAGAGGGACATTATTTAAAATGCGCTACCACCATCTATTCTTACGATGTTTTCCTTCACCGAAAGCTCAGGCTGATTTTATGGTTGGATAGGTGGGCTCGTACCCGCGTCCATTGACGCGGAATCCGCGCGCATTATCTACTGTGCCATCATCGCGATCCTGGTTGGTCGACGTCCTGAGCAGATAAATAACAATAAATAAAATATTCTAGGAATTTATCTTTACAGATGGATCCACCGGTAAGCTGAAAATGATTCACGCGCTGCGACGTGGTGCTACGGTCATCAAGGCGTCGGTGCCGAAGATCAGAGACGTCAATGTCATAGATACATATTCGAGAGTAGTTTTCCCCGTGATGTTTCTCGTATTCAACGCGGTTTATTGGGGTTTCTATATTATTGATTGAATTTTAGTGCCGAGCAAATTTTATGAAAGAAATTATTTTTGTTATTTTTTGGTTTTGTCAAGTCAGAAACATCGTCTTAATCTTTTTTAAAATAATGATGTAATAACCAGTATGGCTGGACAGTATCATCATTGACGTTAGTTCGAATCCCATACCATAAAGGCAACGAAGGAAAACCTTATAATGAAACCGGTACGGTACGGTAGTGGTAGAACATTTTTTTAATGTCCGGCTGGATAGTTATCAAACTCAACTTAAAATCTATGGCCATGCACCTATAATAGGTATTGTCCAGTAGGATCACTTATGAGCCATTTCCTCTAGGAAACTCATCTTACGGCAGATTGTGATCAGACTCGAAATCTACAATATTTATTGTGTATTAATTTTTGTGTAATCTCTGTAATTATATTTTGACTATTATAAATAATAATAAAAGTAGTGCTAAATAAAAATTAGACACTATAAATGTGTATTGACCTACGTATGAATTCAGAGATATTATTATGAATATAAAATGACAAAAATTATTGAGATGAATTGTTGAGAAAAAGTCTCATGATTATAAACACCTGAGCTTCCTATCAGGAAAGAGTAGATAATCGCAAAAAATAAAATAAATTAATGTAATGATTATTTTAAATTAAATTAATTATTTAATATAGTGTACGGATAGTGCGGGTATCCTGTGAAATAGTTAAATATTAATTATTCATATAAATATTCATGATATGATAAAAATTCAGTCGAACTAAAAATATCAGAATCCTGATCTTGGCGTCTCATTGTAATTTCAAATCCGTAATCGCGTTCTACTCATTAATGTAATATAATTTTATTTAGTATTTAAAAAAAATTATATTATCTTACGAATCTAACACACCGAACGATTGAAACCACTCATTCATCCGAAGTTTTAATATCATTCAACATTCATACAAATATCTACTTTGGTTTTTTTATTGTTGATTTATAGGAATAACTGTATTTCGTATCTCATTAGGTTTTTAGAAGCCTGTTGTTTATAAAAGAATAATGCTACTAATATTAAATGTGGGTGAATATAGACAAACATTAGCTATTTATTCTGATCACTCATAAAATAGTGTTTTCAATTACGCGTAGATTTTTTTGATGTAAGTAGTTGATTTATTATACATATAATATAAAAACTGCCAATATTTAAGTCAATAAACTGGTATAAAACGCGACAATTGTAATATTTCATGAATGCTTATTCAATATTAAGAGGATGTGTGGCGGTGACAAATTTGAAAAAATGGGTATTTCAGAAATCTATCCCCATCGCATTGTGCCCCAAAGAAAGAGTTGTAAAACACAAAAGGGACAACTGCAGCTGGGAATTATTTTACCTATGCTAAATAGACGAACACATCACCTGGGGTCCTTTTCCAAAACTGGTCCGATTTTAATTTTTGTTTAAATTTGTTTATGCCTTTATGTTTTCCTTTTTTTTTTTTAAACAGATTTATTTGACGAACGCCTAAAAGCGACGGTAAAAATGATCATTTCTCATTTTCAAAGGCTCTTATTTTCTAAAATAATTATTAATTTATGGAAAAAAATCAAAAATCAAGACGTACGGTCATGTAGTGGTGAATATATAATATATGGTACAAAAATATTTACCATAATGCTATTATCAAGGGAGGAAACAGGGGAATAAAGCGATGATGGCGCAGCGGGAAGTGCGGTCGGATTCCGCGTCAATCGACAAGGGTTCGATCCTCCACCTATCTGACTCTAAAATCGGCCTGAGCTTTCTTTGAAGGAAAACATCGTGATGCAACCATAGCATGGTAGTAGGGTATATTCTAATGATACCGCCTGCTACCATCCTCAAATTTAATAGGTGCGTTCCGGCAGCATCACTTGAGAACCTGTACCTCTAGGCTTAGTGTGTTTACCATCCATTGATGTTAAAGCACTGGGACTATTTCATGCAAAAAAAACCGTTTGTTTGAAATAAATGCCGCTCGCATATCCTCTTAAGAAATTACTATTATAGATTTTTAGAAGTGTTATAATAAAACAATGTTTTTTGTTTGTTATTATGTACCTAAGTATAAAGTAATTAATAATATTACGCTTCGAATTAAATTCCACTAAAAATTAATTCTGTAATATACCAGTTATTTTAATTTCTGTAAATAATAGAATGAATGTTGTGACAGACCTAATAGAAAATAGATGTTAAGCCAATGTTCTGCAATTACATTTATTATTAAGGTGGTATGATTTTTATTTTAAAATCTCATTTGATACTAGAAAAAGAAGCATGAATCCATGGTTATATATATAATTATATAGTTTCTAATTTTAATATCAAAATAATAAACCTTCGGAAGGCTGCACAGATTTTGACTGGACATTTTCTGTTTTTTTTTTCAAATTAAAAATACCTTATACCTTTATTACAGATTACCTTTATTTATTACAGAAACCCAACAAAAAAAACGATACAAATTAAAAGTGACAGATTGGCCCAAATATTAAAAAAAAAACATTTACGTCCATATTAATACATAACGTAGATAATCAAACATATAAACAGATTAAAGCCCACTAACGATGCGAGTATACGAATTTTTATTTTTATCCATTAGACGGTAGGAAATTCATAGCTGTGACTGTTGTAAAACGCTCAGAAAAACCACTCGCACGTCGTCCAATTAACTGTTAAAATATGACGTAAGCATAAATGGGATGTTATGTTTAGCTTATTATTAATGGCACGCGGGACGTGGGCGGGCGGGGCTTCTGAACGGTAAGCAAAATTAATTTATTAATCTTCGTTTTTTGTTCAAATTTATACCAATGCTTACGTAATCATGGGGTGTTTCTGCTTACTATTGCTAACAAGAGGGGAGGGGAGTTAAATTGACCAAAATATTGTTTACGTAATATCCCTTAAGTTGGAAAACCTGTCGCCAAATACCAATAGATTAGTTCCGGCAGCATCCCTTGAGAACCAGTATCTAGGCTTAGTGCGTTTACCACATCCAGTGGACCACATCGTCACTTAACATCAGGGGAGATTGTGGTTAAAGTACCTACACCAACACCTTATCAAAAAAAAATTTGGTTGCCCCTATAAAGTAATATAAGGGGCTATTCATTAATTACGTTAGGGTCCCCATGGGGAAGGGGGTTAAGAAAATCTATACATGCCCTTATCTTTGGGTCGGGGGGATTAAACCAATTCTTACATTACAATTTTTTACAAGTCGAAATTTATGATTAAAAATCTATTTCTATTTGGGATGCTGTTTGATTTTCTTCATTCTATAATGTGCACCTATTTTACAATTTTTTATTGTTAATTAAAATGTTAAAATAATATATGTTCATTGCATCCATTTTAAATCTCATTAATAATAATTATATTAAAACGAGATTTAATCTTACGTAAGAAAAAGAAGAGGGGTTTCGAGAAATCTTATGTATGCTTACATTGGGTTAGAGGGGGCGGGGAGTCAAAAATCGTCAAAATCATCCTTACGTAATTAATGAATGACCTCTAATAAAATGCTGTTTGAATAAATATCAATAACAGTTCAAATATCACTTACAAATACAATACAATTATTGGGTAAACATAACATATATATATGTATGTATAGAAAGAACAAAAATAAAACTACTATCCACTGCGCCATCATCGCTTCAATAAGTAGGTCCATATAAAATGTGTTACCCGCTCTGGGTTCGAACCTCCGACCTTTCAGTCGTACCGTCTATGAGATACGCGGATTAGTCCGCCGGGCTAACCACGCTCTATATCCTGGCACCCTTAAGTAGGCGCGCGGTGAAAATGGAATACAGTTCTATTTTTAAACGATAATTCGGATGCAGTTTTTGATGTCGGGAAGCAATTTTAACTATTAAAGTGTCGGCCATAACACGGGCCCAGGGTATTTGAGAGCGTTGGCGTCCCGAGTGACGCATCTATGTATGTGCCGCGAGCGTTAATCGGCGTCCTCTAAAACCCTGCGCCCATGTATACTGCACACCCTGCACTACAGGTAAAAAACACCGCTGATCAGTAACAAAGCTTTAAGTCAATTTTGGACTTTACTACTTATGAAGCGATTTTCATATAAGGCTCCTGGTATGGAAATTTTATGAGGATGGGAATTAACACAAGCGGTATTTATTTCTAATATTTTATTCGATTTCGAATATTGATCTCAGATAAAATAAACAGTTGAAGAAACTTTCGAATCCCTGACGAATATTAAGAAAACATCTAACAGAAAACAAGCTAATTAATTCGATAATGTATTCATAGATGTCACTTTTAACAATTTGTCAATTACAAAATATTTTGCCACACTGAAATTTTAAACTCCAGTCGCACGTCGATGCTGATACACGGACACTTTTTTCCTTAACTATGAATTTCCAACAATAGACAAACGTAAGTTGTAATAAAATTACTGCAATGTATAGATCGACAAATAATGACTGGCATCGTTGTAATCGCCAACGGATCTCACGTTACGTTACGATTTTGTTTGTATCTGATGAAAATAACGAAAACGTGCATGTCTATGAACTATTCAGATCTAGCCAAGGTATAAAAACATTAGGAGCTAATAATAATAATCCACCTAGCCATTCAACCAAAAAGAAGTTAACTGCTAGAAATAGGTCACCCCCAAAGTCCTACACAACGGCCG
Source organism: Samia ricini (assembly GCA_014132275.2). Taxonomy (NCBI): domain Eukaryota; kingdom Metazoa; phylum Arthropoda; class Insecta; order Lepidoptera; family Saturniidae; genus Samia; species Samia ricini. The sequence goes on along the minus strand of AP028159.1, from coordinate 21,354,009 downwards.
GACTTGCGCCACTCGCAACCGCCAGATTCCCGCGATTTCACCAGCTCATCGGTCCACGCAGACTGCATCTTCCGGTACGCCACTTAAGTCTTCTGTGGATCTGGAATCCTGATTCCATTACGGAGTGAAACTTCAAGCATAGTTCTCTCCATTGCTCTTTGAGCAACACTGAGCTTTCTTATGAGGCTCATTGTGATGGACCACGTCTCAGTGCTGTTTGTAACCAATAAATACATATAGTTAATAAATATAATACATAGTATATCAATGTTATTATAATAATAAGATGCGCTAAAATGTAATAGGCATAGTTTGTATACAGAAATATTTTCAACTTAAGCGTCATCTAACAAGAATTACTGGCACAACTGTACGTTGATAATTTTAAAGCTCCTTGTCTCCAAATTTGAATAAAATATTAATAGCGTAATGCCATCTAACGTCAGACTAAAGCACTCTTTTTGAATTTCATCATCTTTGTCCAAAAAGATTGGTTGTTGTTGGTGCGCCGGTAAAGGATTTTTGCTTCAAAGTGATTTTGAGATGTCGTTAGCTACTAGGGTTACAAGTTTTATGTTTGTCGTATACAGTTGTATTTAATTGCTATCATTAAAAATAACATTTAAATTATTATTGTTAAATAAGCTATGTTAAAATATGTTTTTGAAAAAAAAAAATAACATAACGAACAATAACATACAATAAGTTATGTGTTACTAAGCACTATTTAACTGTTTTTGGTAAATCTAGATATAATCAATTAAAGTTAGTTATTAGGTTGAATATGGATGGTTGTTGATAGTTTATATGATAGTGATATTTGATAAATGAAAATTGATAATTAATTTAAAACTCGATGATAGACAGGCAAATGAAACAACCGAACCCGCCAAATGCTTGGTAGGTATATACTAATTTATTTGATCAGAAATGCATTGTTAAAACAATTATAAAATAGGTTATAAGTCGTGCAACTGATGTTGATCCAAACTCTGGTATTTTGATATCAACGTTTAGCTAATTTGACTAGTGTATTGTATCGCTTAAAATATAAGTTCATCCACGAATAAGTTAGTAAACCCTATGTCCCAAAGGGCGTTACAAACTATACATTGTGTAAAAACATAGGTTTAATCTTTAAATGTAGACAAATGTATGTCATATATTTGTAATAACAACTCCTAAATTACGATCCATTCAATAAGGCTCAGTCATAAATAAATGTAAAATGTAAAGAAGCTAAGCGATAATATAATTTTATTCTAAATAAATCAATCAATTTTCATGATTGTAAGAGCTTATCAGGATGAATTAATAGAGTAATAAAACATATCATATTTTATCTAAGTTTTGTCTATTTCTATCAAGCGTTGTACACAATAGCTGGTACAATACAGATCTGAGATAATATTTTCAAGGATTTTATGTGCGCATGGTGCCAAGGGGTGGTGGCCCTCCATTCATCGATGTACGATGTAGCGCGCAGACTGCGCGGGACGCATCTCTATAGAGTGGGGAGGGGGGGGGTGACTCCAGGTTCCAGATCTTTTAGTCCCTTTCCAGGCTTCACGGCGATAGTACTTACGTTTCGGTGCTCTGATTCGTGTTTGTTCTGGTGCCCTGTAATATCTAACGTTTATAATTAGGTTTGTGGGAACGAAAAATCTGAATTTAAAAAAGACTTTAATGTGAAATTTGGACGGTTATCGTTGTTTGCTGTTGATCGAGGATTTTTAAGGGAGGCAGTATCGCAGAGTTAAACGTAAAGTATACTTTTCTTATAATATATTAAATAATTCATATTACATATATATTTACAATATTTTTGTAGTATATATATTAAAAATAATTTCATTTATAAATTGTGTTTAGATTGTTTCTGTTTTGGACTTCAATAAGAAAGAAAAAAAATACGGATGAAATCCAGGATTACACATAATAGAGCTAGAAGAGGGCTAAAAATAGAGCCTAGCACATCCCGTGGGTGGCTGTAGGTATCGAATTTCCTCTACAGCCCGCAAGGGACGAAGTGCGGACAGAGGGCGGGCGTGGGTACAACCTCCGCGCAATCCACCCCTGTATTGATCGCTCAGCTTCCATACGTACATGCTAAATATTGTCACTAGATAGATTCACTGGGTCCTTGATTTAAATTTAGTTTGATGAAACGCAAAAGCCTTTGATGGAATTAAAGAAGATTGTGGAATATACTATTGAACTTTTAAGAGTTTAATAATCGATTTACTTCGACGTTATTAAGTGCAGGTAGGTCGTCTAGAAACGTAAAAGTGAGGCTAATAATTAACATTCGTTAAAAACTATTCATAAGTTTTTTCGGGGAAAATATATAGTGTGTTTCATATTAAGGATTAGTTATAAATCTTGATCGATAATAAAATTATAGGAAACAGGAATGATATCAAGTTCTGTTTTTTTAATTTTTTAACGTTTAAGAAAATAGATTAGAGATAAGATATTAATCATTAACGTGATATTAATTTATTTATAAAATATTAACAAATATAAAATACAATGGAGTAAAGTTATATTAAATTTGTGGTAATAGGAAGCACCTTATTCAACGATATACGGCTTTAATTTATTGATATAGTGTAAAATAAAATAGGTTGTAATCATATTAAAAATAAAGCCATCAAATTTAACATTTTCGTGTATCGTATAGAATTAAATTGTTCATTTAAAACCATATTCCCACACTGAATGATTTTATGTTCCTATAATATGTCTACTTGAAAAATACTCCATTATTATAATATTCAAATATTTTTTTGCCGAGTAATTATTAGTATAGATATAGTAGTTACAAGTATATAGTTATATGTAGCCGATGGCTATTTCTAGAAATTTATGGGCGCCACCAAGTCTAACTGCGCAAAAAGCGCGGTTTTCTACGTCGTGAATGGGAGAGGCTGTTCAACAAGTAGGTCGTTACGGATTCGAACTACAGCGCATGCTCGTCCTAAATTTTCGAAGCTTTCAAACATGGCCGTTTTGTGCATCCACCATTTTATTGACGTCGTGTGTGCACTTCAGTGGTCGTACTGTAAATTATTTAGAAGAAGAAAATCAATTTGTTGATCAGAAGATCAGTTGTTTAAATTATTGGAAATCTATTAAAACGGTACATGAATCACTTAATCGTATAATATATAGGTTTCGTGGGGTAGCTAAATATAAATTGGGGTGGAGTAAATTGATTATAATGAGAGTGTAATGAATTGTGATTAATGTGCGTTCTTTTTATTTATAACTCTTTCTACATATTCTAATATAATATGTAACATTTTGAATTGGTTCATATATGTCTCGCATTCTTTCGACATGATTAAACATTACTCTGTGTTCTTGAAAGAAGGGCTAAATATATATAGATTTTGATTCACTCCGTTTATGATTTTCATTTTAATGTTATATTTTTAGTCAAAAGGGTTGCAAGCAATGTTAATACGACTAAATGAAAGGAATAGAAAGGTTTCACAGGTATACATTATATGTTTAAAAGAACAAATTTTAAAAGTAGTAGACATACGATATATTTTATATGAGAATAATTAGCATTGCAAAAGGAAATAAGGTTATCTAAAGAGTTGAATATGGGCAAGCTTGCTTAAAAAATGAAGATAAAAGGATAATGAAGTAAATTTCTGTTAGAAAGAAAGTCAAAAGAGATTGAAAATTCGGAAAGCGAGAGCAGAGCGGAAACTATTTAGGTTGGTGGTAGAAGGTTTTCAATAAACCTGTACTTACGATGTACCTGTAAACGATGTACCTACCGTAATCTTTGATCTGAACAAGACAGAGAACAAATGAATGCTCAATATACAAACAGAACAGATAATAAAAATAAATGAAAACTTCCAGTTCAGTTAAACTGCAATACAACTCAGATCTGATACCTCCGTCATAACAGAACAGAGTGCATGCACATACCACACAACTATGTTAAGAGTTCTCACTTACGTGTCTAAAGTCTGTACCTTGGACGCACTAAATTGGCCATTACAACTATGAGTGGGACAAAGAGCAATTGAAAAAAGAAATGGTATGATTAACATTGCGTAACTGCAAAGCAAATACTTTGTAATCATCTCAGCCGAAAGAAGTCGATTGCTGGATATAGGCTTACCTCAAGAAATTTCACAACGACCACCAGTGTCCAGTAGATTCTCACCTTGACGACTGTAGAGAAAACTCCACAATTGCCTATGTTATGAAGTAAACATGAAAAATCGAGTAACATTGTGAACACATAGTTAGTAAAGTGTTTTTAAGTAGATATCATATGGAGAGAAACACATTACCGAAACACCATAAATGCGTTGGCGCGACGAAATATAATTGGATATACGAGAATAACGTATATTAAAGGAGCTCAAAACTGAAATCTTAGTGAAAAGATATAAAAGCGGATTGTAGTCAAATGCAGTGAGAGAAATTTTACGACGTTTCTAATGGTTTTAAATATAGGACCTATAATTATTTAATTATTAGGAGTAACATTCCAGATATTAGTATAAGATTTGCCAACTCACATGCAAACCATATTTTATAAAGTTCAAATTCTATATTACTTTACAATTTTTATTACATTTAATGTTGCATGCATAGTTTTTTTATCATCTTGTGTAAATTTTATTTATTAACAAAATTTCATATTATTTAATGATATTATTTTTTGTTGAAACAGAAATAAAATATCGATTTTTTGGTCGCAATTTAATATAATGTTTTAAATATTTGAAAGGGTTTACTGCCATTGATATTGTATATAATCGATGAATCGAGCAGTTTTATTGCCACGTTTTTGATTGCTTAATTGATCCAACCGAAAGACGTCCACTGCCCCACAAAAAGGGGGGAATTGCCATATTCGCCACGTTTGGCAGATGGGTTGGCGATCGCAGTTGGTGTTTGTGGTTCTCAGAGGATGCTGCTGCCCATCCCCTGGTTTACCCCTTAGTCGCATTTTACGACATCCACGGAAAGTTATTTGGTTGTACTATTTTAGCCGATACCACACGTTTGCCACGTATTCACTTGCAAATTCATAATGGTACCTGAAGCTAGTCAACTTTGATTAATAACTCATAATTACTAATAAATATTGAATTAAATGCTCTTGATTCTACGCTTAAAACCAGTGCTTTCTTGATAAACGATGTACACTCAACAAAAGTATGCTTGGTCGCTTCATCGCTTTGATAAAAAAAGAAAACAACAAAAGTAATGCCATTTACGGTAAAATTAATTGCAATTGTCAAAACAAATTCGAATTGTTGTTGTTCTATTTTAAATCTCAGTGGAGTTGTCTTCATTTTGTCATAATAATAAAATTGTTTCGCAGATAAAATCTGAAGGATAAATTCAAAAGGAAATCATGGTGCGCCGATCAAAGGCACAACGTGATGTGGCACCTACTGCGCAAGTCACTTAGACAACATTTACGTAGCAGCGTGCATTTGAAAATAATCGCCAACATGCCGGCACCTGTTTTTGTATACATCACGTCCCTAGCAGTTTTGTGGATATGCGGTGAGAATCGATAATAACATTTATAATTCCTAAATATTTTCATGTAAAGATAGACTATGCTTTCAGTTCCGTAAAATTAGTGTCTTTTTCTAATATTTTCTGATTTCTCATATATTGATCACAGTAAATGCGGACGATGCACAAGTGCCACCAGCTGGCCCGCGTACGCCAAACATCACAGTAGATCATCCAGATCCGAGATCCCCGCTTGGTCGAGTTCCTCCGTACCAGCCGCCAGCGGTTGGTATAGGTGGAGGACTACCAATGCAACCGCCAGGTTTTTGGTCGCATAACGTCTACTCTCGTGTAGATAATTGGCATCGTGAGTACGGACATTGATACATTTAATGCACTTATATAATTACAAAAATACAAGATTTAAATTTAAACACTTAAACTACTATTCAGATGAAATGAAATATATGAGAATACTATTTAGATGAAAAATGTGTATACAATACTTGGGAATATATAAAATAAATAATGGTCCTTATTACATCAACGAATATTTTAAACACAATTGTTTAAATTAAATTTCAAGAATCTTATACATCTTATTACGTATGAGATATTTTGATATCCTTTCTTATGTATAAATAAATGTCGCAGATCGACCGGTTTTTCAAAAAAACAGTGAAGTTATACATCACGGTTCCGACAACGGCGATTTTGATGACGGGCATGATGACAATGGAGGCTGCCAACAGCCTTGTTCTAATCAACATTTCTCATGCCAGGTCAGTGATAAGATATAAAACTTTAAGAAGCATAGCTTGTAATTACGTGAATATTATGTGCCTTTGTAATAAATTAATAATAACATTTGAAAGTTATGACATGACTTCATTAGGTATCATGCACTTGTATACCGATGAAAAAGCGATGCGATGGTGTAACGGATTGCGCGGAGGCGGAAGACGAAAGCGGCTGTGCGAGCTCTTGTGACGAGCATGATAACCGGACCATGTGCCACAACAGTAACATCTGTATCGCTCTGGACTGGATCTGCGATGGCGACAACGATTGCGAGGATTTCTCCGACGAAACACATTGTGGTGATTATATTAATAAGTAGAAATTGTGCTATAGTAGCAAAAGAAATCAACGCAAATTTTACAATGACACATTAATATCTAAAAGAATTTTGTATTACTGTTTATCATTTGTTTACTTATTTCTTTTAGAAAGATATTTCACATTTATATTAAACAGTGTTAACTATTATATTGATATAAAAAATTTACAAATTCAAGTCAAATTCTATTTTTACACCCTGATTCAGCGTAATTTGGTCTTTCGATAGTCGTAATTAATTTAACAGGTGGAGCAGTGCAATGCACCGCTGAACAGTTCGAATGTGCAAATGGTCTCTGCATTCACAAAGAATGGGTCTGCGATGGAGATAACGACTGCCGTGATAATTCTGACGAATCGAACTGCACCAAGGACAAGTAAGTGTAACATTGTTTTCGAAATACTAACATAAATTTTACGTTACGTGGCAATATCTTTATTCAGATAAAAATAATATATTTTTATTATCTTAAGAAGCACTCGAGTACTAAAAATAAAAGGGAACTCTGATTACGGGAGTCCTTTATTCAATTTTGTGAGCCAAATTACCAACGTCTCGTATTCTAATAAATTTGTTTAACAAATAATGTCGTCGAGACTGTGCAAATGTTTCTTTTTCCTGATGTGATTATAACTATAATATTATATATCAATAAACAAGAATGTTTGTATGCTTGTCCTTTATACGATCCTAATACATTCATCCGATTATGGTGGATATTTGGTGAATTGTTATGCTTACATTCACGGAGGTTTCTTACAAATAAATATTTTAGTGTCATTGCAGCGCATGTCTGGTAGAGTTAGTATGCAGTATATAATATGCACCTCATGATTAACGATCGTTCCGTGACCTAGTTTGGAAAGCTACGGTTGAAAATAGCGGCGAAGTGTGCGGTGCATTATAGACATGCGCATCGGCTGATATGTCTTGAAACGCCCTTATTGGGTTTGGTTTCATAATCCATTCCGATTTAGGAACTAGATTCTGAGGCAATAAAACCACTGTAGCAACATTGTGGTTACTAAAAGTCCCATCTGGCTCTAATAACGGACATCCCTTTAATTGTAGTACTGAGAGTCAAAATTATAAATGACTACTATGTGCATGAAATTTTATTATGTCCCAAAATACCTTAAGTGAATTTTACCGTCATATTACAATGGTTACCTTTCTGAATCATTTGTAATATAAATACATTCGTCTCATGGAGTTGAAATCATTAATATAAAAAAAAATATCTTTAAGAAGGTACATATTAATTCTAACTTCTATACTTGTATTTTATCATTATTATTATTTCATCATAAAATAGGAAATAAAATTGCGCCGTGGGTTTTGCGTTTCAAATTTCTGCCGCTGCGATGCTGGGTAAAGGCGGTTAGGTGAATCGATACGAGCGGCCGGGGGTTGAAGTCACGGGGGTGAGGCTGCTCTGTTGCCATGGTAACTCGCCCACGCACAGTCTTCGTCTCGGAGATTCTACCAATATATCCATTTTCCGTGGGCGAGCTCATTATAGAACGAGCGTATCGATTTGTTTTGTATGAGTCTATTACAGTTATTTCGACTTTTTAATCAAAAAACCATACATACTACATAGTCTATCAATTTACATTCTATGTAATAAAATAGACATTTGATGCCATTTTACGTCAGCACTGTTTTAATGTCCTTAGGGATTGATTTTCAAAAACCTATTTTGGGGGCTCACCTATTTATATTAGGAACAAAATTTCATGCTTTTCTTTTAAGTTATTCGAAAGATTTGTGATAAATATAATATTTATATACCGAGTGTTAAAATAGTTTAATTTATTTTTAAATGACTTTGATTTTATTTATATTATACAATATTTTGAACACTGTTACAATTAATCAAATGTTAGTCGAGACAAATCTTTAAGTGAGACTGAACTTTTAGTAACCGATACATGTCATCCATATGCTAATGCATTATTAATTTGACATAATATTATATAAAAATCAACGGTTATTTAAATTAATATGGGTTCTTCACTTCTTATCTCGATGCACACCTAATAATATATTTTAATGGTTTAATTAATTACTTTCGTCATTAAGTTTTCAAGAAGCTTAAAACCAAGATAACCAACTTCATGTATGGTATATGGTCTGAAAATATTTCAATTATTTTTGAATTCAAGACAAAAACAGTTTTAAACATGGTAAATTGTTAATATTTACCTATTCCGAGATTCCAACGGTCATTATGACTGGTTATTATCGCTTATATAATGGTTTTAATTCAGTCGATCAAGTTACCTACTACCACGCTCCCTACCTGTGGATCTAACATATTAAATTGCAGCTTTTTTGCTATGGAAGTGCACTTACAGAATTAGGTGTGGATAAATATTGCTTGAAATCTAAAAAAGTAACGAAATGTATATTGTTACTTAGTAACAATTTATTTTATGTCTGAAACAGATGTAAAGACAACCAGTTCTTATGTTCGAACGGGAAATGCATCTCGAAGCACTGGCATTGCGACAAAGAACCTGACTGTATGGACAACTCCGATGAATTAGATTGTCGTAAGTGGCTTTTAACTACAGTTTTAGTTACCGTTCTCTATATATTCTATAAATTTTCTGTATAGGTAGAACAAAAAAATCTAAAAAGATAAAAGAAAACTGAATTTTACTGTATCTTTTTTAACCCCTAATAATAAGTTCGTAGTCGGTTTGTGACTGGTAGTTGCATTTACAACTAATTATAACCAATACAACAATTCTCAATAAAATTTTTATTAATATTTTAAAATGTAGTTAAACGTCTATACGTTTTAAAAAACATTTCGAGTTGCTTCTTTAATTAAAGAACACACAATATAATTAAAATTCCAAATTTACAAATGACATGAGATACATGCATTTTTGTTTAACAGCCAAGGAACCGTTGTACTGTTCTGAAACCGAGTTTCAATGCGGTAATAAGAAGTGCTTGCAAAAAGATTTACTATGCGATGGTGATAATGATTGTGGTGATTGGACTGATGAAGATTCTTGTCCTATGTCGCCCGGGAGCTGTAATGCTGGAGAGTTCAAGTTAGTCATTATTCTGCGTTCATTTTAAGTGAGTTGAGGCATTTGCGATATATCAGTTACTCTACAACAAAAAACCAGCGAATATTAAACTATGAAGCTTTTTTAAACTGAGCTTTGCTTAACTGATGATAAATAAATTAATACCCAAGAGCAATGTCCGATAGATGAGAATCCATTCCATCCATTCAACCATAAGACGTTCACTGCTGGACATAGATCTCCCCCAATAAGGAGGGGATTGTCATAATCGCCACACCAAGCAGTCGGGTTGGCAACCGCAGTAATGTGTTTTCAGATCATCAGAGAATGCTACTGTCCATCCCCTGATATATAACCCTTAGCCGCTTTTTACGATACCCACTGGAAGATATGGAGTGGTACTATTCTTAGACGGGACAATACGGCAATAATCTATTCTAAATGTAAAGCCTCTAGTAGGTTTGTATATAAATATGCGCTGACTCTTAAAATGACGCCCCATAACGTGTCACTATATTGAGATTGTCAGAAGCGTACAGTAAACACTATCCAGTCTGACGCAATTACCGTACCAACTTAAACTTTAACTAATTTATTTTTATACATAGATGTAGCGATGGTAAATGTATTCCGGAGCGTTGGCGATGTGACGCTGAGAGAGACTGCACGGATGGCGGAGATGAGTTCAACTGTGAGCCACACAACATGCACAACTGCACTGTTGATGAATATACTTGCACAGACCGACGTTGCATTTTGGTATGCTAGTTAGTTAGTTAGTTATTAAGATAAAGGCTTATTGCTTACCTAGATGCTTGTGATCAACAAATAACTATTGCTTCACTAAATTGGCTTTTTGTTTATTCTACTTAGTATTTTATAATTCAATATAAGTTTCATTTTTAAATTAATACTTTATTGCTTTGTATTTCTCTTTGAAAATTTACATACATTTCATGTCACGCCTCTCATCCATTAGGGTAGACATAGGCTACATCCTTCCACCTGCTACGATGCTAACAATATCTTTCGCTTCTTCTACTTTCATAAGTGCTTTATTTATTTAAAAAAAAATGATTGTTCTCATAGAAAACTTGGGTATGCGACGGCTTACAAGATTGTTCGAATGGTGAAGACGAAATGAGCTGCGTCGTGAATTGTGAGGAAGATCAGTACACTTGCAAGCCCCAGGAAGTTCTCATTAGCAGCGCGTTCACAAGCTGTGTGAATAGAAAGCACGTCTGTGATGGCATGAAGGACTGCCCTAAGGGAGATGATGAAGAGAAATGTCCGACTAGAAGGAAATGTAGTTTAGAGGATAAATGTGAAAAGAATTGCATCACCAGTTACGATGGGCATCCTGGTTGTGCGTGTCCTTTGGGGTTCTTGTTGGCTGATGATCGTTACAGGTAATAATACGCTTCTAGGTATTAATAAGAAAAACATTGTAATAACGACAAACTGTGAAATGTAAGGAGAATCATTTTCTATTAACCAAGTCAATCTATGCTATACAATATTAATCGATAAATTGTAATTTAGAATTATTTATATTTAAGAGTTTTGAGTTTTAAAGTAATAGTTTGAAGAAAAAAAGTAGTAACTGTAATGTATTCTTTATGTATTTTATAGCTGTCGTGATATCGATGAGTGTATGTACGAACAGGATCCAGTATGTTCTCAAACTTGCTCAAATACAGTTGGGAGTTACCAGTGTGGCTGTATGACTGGTTACGTATTAAGACCAGACGGTAGATCCTGCAAACCTACAGGCAATCCACCGGTCTTGCTGTTCTCTAATAGAGTGGGAATACGACAAGTGAGTTAATAGTTATAAGTAACTATTTATTTATTTAACAGGACTTCCAGGAATAAATACGCAATAGCTACTAAATGACATACAAAAGCATATTGTTACGCTCCTTCTATTACAGTCAACTAAAAAAATTAACGAAGTTAAAGTTATATGTAAAAGGTTTGTTTTAAAACAGTAATCTGTTTCTACCTTTAATGTGGAAAAAAGCAAGTCCATAGCCCTTGGCGTATTGGCCACTTTGAGAGCTTTGCAGTATATAAAATAAAAACCTATTTACACGAGACAAACTACTAATTGATTCAATTCTAACGCGAATCGAGCCCCTCTGTATGTTTAGTTACACAGCTTCATAGTAGCACTGAATTGGTGATATTTTCTAGTACATTAATATCTTTAAACACGGCGCGAAATATATCTTTTTAATGCAGGTGTGGTTTACTGGTGATAACTATATGTCTGTGGTAAAAGGACTACATAATGCAGTTGCTTTAGACTACCACTACGAAAAGCAGCTCGTTTTCTGGTCGGAAAATAATTTGAGAGTTATAAGAGTGGCGCAAATGAACACAAAGAACATGTCAGGTATAAATAAAAATTATAAACGAAAATATTTATTTGTTTAATATTTGGCATAAATGAATGCATATGAAATCAATGAATTAATATATAAACCGATCAGTGCTTGTAGCGTTGCAATTTGTATAGTTATCCTGTTGACATAACTTAGTTTTCCTATTTTGTACGCTTTTTTAGTATTCTTATTGTGCTTTATAATACAAAATACAGATAGAGTATCAAAATACTATGTCCCTAAATTAAATATTTTAGCTCAAAATAGCTTGTAAATATAATTATGAGATGTAATTTTATTTTATACGTGCAAATATTTTATAATTCAACTATGATGATGAATAAAACCATGTTTTCTTACACGGTATAGGCTCACGGCTCAGGCTTTGACCACAATCTCAACTGATGTTAAGTGACGATGTGGTCCAGGATGGTAAACACACTAACCCTAGGGGTACAGGTTCTCAAGTGATGCTGCCGGAACACACCTATTAGTATTTGGCGATAGGTTTTTAAAACTTGAAGGTGGTAGCTACCCAGGCGGGCATCATTAGGAAATGCCGTACCACCATGCTATGGTTTCCTCACGATGTTTTTCTTCACCGAAAGCTCAGACTGATATTAGAGTCTGATAAGGTGGGGATCGAACCCGCGTCGATAGATGCGGAATCCGGCCACACTAACCGTTGCGCCATCATCGCTTCATGTAGTATACGTGCTACGAGCTACGTGTTACGTACTACATGCTATTTGAGTTTTATACTTATTTTATCATTACCTTTTTACTAAACACATGATATCTGATGAATAAGTATAAATAAATAAATGGCGTATAGAATCAAAAACACTTCAATGACAGATGATAAATAACTTTATTAAACATATCCATATTTATTGTTAATGTGTTAAGTACCCATAAAAATAAGACAATAGGAAAACAATGGAAAGCTGGCGTAAACGCCGGGTAAGTGCTCAAGGGGTTAAGTAATATTTTAACATCATAAATACAATAGGTTTCTTTAAAACGAGTTCTATCAGTCACATCTCTTAATATTAAGTCTCTAGACAATTCTTGTTCTAATCATGACATATTTCTTAATGGCCAGTTTGATATAAAAACAAAAAGATTGAAGCTGAGGCACCAAAAGCGTTTCATATTTTTATAAGGTGTTATAACTCACGTAATAAGTTCTAAAGTTAAGTGTGAATATTTTAAACAATTTCTTTTTTTTTTTTCCCGTTAGATGTTATAAGATGGGGTTTAGAAACTCCAGCGGGTGTCGCTGTAGACTGGATACATGACCTATTGTTCTGGACGGATTCGGGAACGAGACGAGTAGAAGTGGCCACACTTGATGGCTCACAAAGGGCAGTACTCGTGGCTAACGATCTTGATAAGCCACGTGCGATAGCTGTACATCCTGGAGACGCTTTAGTGTTTTGGACTGATTGGGGTAATTTATTTGTTTTTTTTTTGTTACATATAACAAAAATTATAAATACTTATGTTTATGTTCACGTTTTTGATATAAGAAATAACTCTATTCATACATTAAAAGCAATTACAATTTAGTTTTTTTTTTTAATTAAAAGAAATAAAATATCAAAACTACTTTTATTTCCTACACAACTTTCGTCAATTGTCCTTTTTTCTCAACAAGGGAATATTCCGAATTGATCTTAATACTGTTCATCATTGACCTGAGTGAAATAGGAATTGAATAGTTTACAATTCAAAGCTATATTTATTTACTCTTGTAGGTCCACATCCTAAAATCGAGCGCGCAGATATGGACGGCCGTAGACGTAGAACAGTTATACACGATCAAATCGTTTGGCCAAATGGTCTCACTATCGATTATACAGATTCTAAAATATATTGGGCTGATGCTAAGCATCACGTCATTGAGAAAGCAACGTTTGACGGACAGAATCGACATAGAGTATGTATAAATAATTTAAATGAATATTTTGTTACTCAAAAAGTACATAAATTTATACACAAAAATGTATAATTAAAATAAAATAAAATACTATAAATAATGAATGCCGTCCAGCTCGCCGCCAGACGGGAAGGTTCCCAGGAGGCTGGCCATATCGCCACGTTGAATGGCAATGCTAATTCGCTGTGCTAATTACTTAGCTAAAGTTGTAATTTTAGTAATCAACATTGTTTTAATAATTAATCTATTACTATATTATATCACTTTATTTATGCTAATATTAATTAAAACAGATGTAATTTCCAGCAATAATAAACTTACTAAAGCTCATCATCTAGGATATAAATAGTGCTAAAGTACACACTTATTATTAATCCTGAAATATTGTCTTAGGTGACAACGAAAGGTCTGCCGCATCCCTTCGCTTTAACATTATTTGAAGATGCAATTTACTGGACAGATTGGCATACGAAGAGTATATCGACAGTGAACAAGAACACGGGAATGGGAATTCAGACCGTACACTCGGGATTAAATGTTCCCATGGATATACACGCGTAATTTTCACAATAATTTATTAAATTTAAGTGTTACCTAACCTTTGAGATTAATGAATTATAGAAATGCCATAATTCTCACTAAACGAACAATGAATTTGGACGCAAATGAAATTGCTAACGTTATATACAAGTAGTCAATGTGTTCTTTATTCAGTGATACCTATTCAATGAATGTGCAATTTCCAAACACAACCTTTAAAATGAAAAGTATGTTTCTAATTTTATTGTGAAATGTATGCAACTATGCAAACTTAGTTTGCTGACTCTTACTGTTGTCGCACTGTGAAGTTATCTTCATATGATATTGGGTTCTTCAAAAGAAACGTGAAGAGGTAAGCAGGCCAGCAGGGCAGCGGTGACTGGCACTAAATTCTGCTCAGTTACAGTTGCCGCTGTTTTAGATTGTACTGTACGTAACATCAGGTCCAGAGCAGCCACTTTGCTGCGCATTATAAAAAAAAAATCTGGTAATAGTTTTAATGTAGTTTATGTGTTAACATGACATTGCATTAGGATAAATTGCAGCTTCACAAACAGTATCTTTTACAATGAAAATGAGGTACCAATCTAAGAGCTATAAATTTACGTGGAATCGAAGTGATGTTTCTACGTTTTAGCCATTTTCCTGGTTGAGTGCCCTAAAAACTTCCTCTAAATTCTAAAAGATTTATGAAATTGTCAAGACCTTTCCGGTTAACAGTATTTAGTCAGTTCGAAAAAAAAAAAACTACTTTTAGTAAAGAAATAATAATTTATACTTTCAGTTACCACCCCCTGAGGCAATTAAGGACGTACAGAAATCGTTGTGGTACAAACAATGGAGGATGCTCCCACTTTTGTCTTCCCAATAGTAATGGTTACTCATGCCGTTGTCCAATTGGTTTCAATATCAATTCTGATGGGTAATTTGGAATCAAATTTATTTATAATCACACTAATTTAATTATTGTGTTTTTTTGTTGCGAAGTACAATATGATATTCATTTCTAAATTTTCAGGTTAACATGTGAGGAGACACCCGACAAATTACTCCTTTACGCACGAACAAAGGACATACGTTTTAAGCAATTGAATCCAAATAAGCCACTAAATGCTTTGGATATGGTAAGAGAAACATATTAAAGTCAGTTTAATAAGTGCTGATTCTGTTTTTAGAATATTGCAGTTTTATTTGTTATATACATACCTATACGCTAAATCGAATATGAATAATAACACTATAACGGAATTCTTTCTACAGGTGATTCCAGTCGAAAGCATAAAGTCGGTCGCGGCAATTGATTGGGATATCAACACTAAAACCATATTTTGGACTGACGTAGAGAAGGATACGATAAATCGCGTTTATTTGAACGGTTCCAATCAAACAACTATTATAAACACTAATCTGAGTAAGTGTTATTAAATATTTTTGTTTAGAATGTAATCATTTTCCTTTGTATAAACCTTCATCAATTTTAAATGTACCTTAAAATATACGATGAGTTTCTGTTACTTTTATCTTCGGATTGTTGTAGATTTAAAAATGATGTAAATTTAAAAATATTACAACTTGAATAGCTATAATTGTAAGAAAGGTTTCATATTGTGATAAAATAAAATAAAAAAATTTGTAACAATCGTTATATTTACAATCAAATAGTTGATAGTTTTAAGTGGTCTATTCTTTTCAATATATTCACATAATAATTGACGGTAAAAAGTTTACATTGTTTGTTATTTTTTCTTTTTGAGATTTCTGTTTTTTTCTACAGAGAAACTTTATCAATCATAATATCCTGGTCTAACGTTATAATTGCTATTTCATTTTAAATATAAGGTTTAAGTTTGATTTTTGGATAATCATGAGTTTTGTTAAACAGAATCGCCAGCTGGCATAGCTTACGATTGGATCACCGACAAATTGTACTGGACGGATGATGGTACTAGTAGAATTGAAGTAGCTAGTAGTGACGGCAAGAAGCGAACTGTTTTAGTTTGGGCAAACGTTGACAAGCCTAGAGATATTGTCTTGGATCCAAAAGGTATGGAAATTCTTCTAAGTTTACCACTAGTTTACTTCATTTATTACATTCATTTAAATCACATTTGAATAAATAAAAGAAAATCCAGTTTATAAATAATAGCTAATTATCGATACGGCCTAAATCTCGATCATTTTCTTAGAATCCTCGATAATTAGGTGTGACGTACTTACAAAATATTCATTAATGCAGCTGGTGTCATGTACTGGTCTGACTGGGGCCCGGCTCCTCGCATTGAACGTGCTGACATGGACGGAGGGAACCGTAGGCGGCTTATCTTCGGCGACATGACGTTGCCCAGCGGTCTGGCTATTGACTTTACCAAAAACCGCATATACTGGGTAGACGGCGGAAATAAAACAATTGAATTCGCCAACTTGGACGGAACTGGACGAAATATTTTAATTGATGAAAATCTTGGTATTAAAAAATTTTATTCTAAATAAATATTACTTTTTGTTAGTAAGTATTTAAAAATATATTTTATTTTAAATGCAAACATATTTGTATTGAATTATTGATAAGACACAATTGTATAATAAAAAAAAACATTTATTTTATTTCTCTTAATCTAAATTGAATTAAGGCGCCATTAAAATCCGCTCTCCAGAATTGCGTCAAGCATGCATATTAAGTTATTTTTTTGGATTCATTAGTATACATTTAAAGATGATTATTGATACCTATTGTGCAATATTTTACTGAATTATATTTATTTTCAAGGCCAACAATTGCCGCATCCTTACGGGTTAGATTTACATGGTGACGAGATAATTTGGAGTGATTGGGTAACGCAGTCCATTCAAGCGGCTAACAAATTTACTGGGAGAAATCGAAGAACCTTAGGCTCTGGTGTTGCCGGTATCATGGATGTCAAAGTGTTTCATAAAGAAAGAATACGGAAGCCTAATAGGTGGGTGAAATAAATGAAATTTTAAACCAAATTGGCGAAGTGAATCAGAGGTTCTCTATTTGCTAGTTGGTTTTTGTTATAACTTAGTTTAGTTTGTATAATATTCAAGGAATTATTATATACCATTATATTTCAATCATATTGTATTTAAAATAAATTTATTTGTTAAAATAAAAATTAGATTCATTTATTTAAAATATATTATTTTATTACGATTAATTTTAATTTTCTTTGTGGTTATAAATTCGCTATTCAAATTAACATTTTATTCGCCTAGTTTTCTACGTATTGTTTACCCGATAACAATATTATTTGAATTAGGTGTGGCATAAACAACGGTGGTTGTTCTCATCTCTGCTTACTAAGGCCTGGTGGATATACGTGCGCTTGTACGACAGGGATTAAGTTGCAGGTAAAATTTATGAACTGGATAGTTTTTCATATTTTTAAAATTACATTTTTATTCTTTCATAACGAACTCTCTTTATTACTATAACACTGAAGTTATGTTTTTTAATTTAAAATATATACATATAGCTTTTTGTATGTTATGTTTTATATTAAAAATAAATCCCAGATCGTCTTGGGTGCGTAACACAGCACTAAGCAGTTTGAATAGAGCGATTACAAGATGTTTTGGTTGATTGATTGATTGCATACATTAACATACATTTCCTCTTTCAACACAAGGCTTTATCAAATTTAAAATTGTTTATTTCTATTATATCTGATGTTGCCGAACCATGACATATCGTATGCGTGAATTACATAAATAGAAAAAGTTATTTTTTTTAATAAGAATCTTAAAAAGAAACTAATAAAAAATACTCAACATACGACGCATTTCTCTAGGTAGACAAAAATGGGAGTGATCCTACAAAACATCCCATAAAGATAATCCCATAAGACACATTGTAAATTAGATTCTATTTGATTCTATCCTACGTTAAGTCCTATAGATATTTATATATCTGTCTTTTTATAATGTCGCTTTTTCGTTTCATTAAGTTTAAAATTACACCTGAATTAAATAAGTTTTTACTTCAAAAACGAATACATTTTGAAATAAACTTTAATAAAAACTAAGACAAGTTAGCTCTATGAAACCAAAATAAATTTGTGGATATATTATATTATATATTTTGCAGAAAGACGGTAAAATTTGCGACGACACTCCAGTAAACTACTTAATATTTGCTCATCGTGTAGATATAAGAATAATATCACTGGATGTTCCGTATCTTGTTGATACTGTACTTCCAATTCCACCACTGAAGAATGCTCTAAGTGTTGACGTCGACCATAAAACAGGTGATTGTAATGTCCTAATCTATTCCTTATGTAATCGTTAAGAAGATTAAACAATTACGTTTTATGAACAAGATGATGGCGCAGTTGGTCGTGAGGTCAGATTCCGCGTCAGTGGACGCGGGTTTAAGCTGATCTAACTCTAAAACAGCCTGAGCTTTCGGTAAAGGAAAATATTGTGACGAAACCATAGCATGGTGGTAGGGGATTTTTGTAATAACGCCCACCTGGGTAGCTACCACCCTCAAGTTTGAAAACCTATGTGTTTCTATAGCATCAATTGAGAACTAGTACCTCTAGGATAGAGACAAAATACAATTATCAAAGTGTATAAAATATTATTATCCAAGAAGAAATACAGATAAATTAACGTTAAATACGATTTTAGGACTTATTTACTGGACCGATACAGTTGAAAAGAAAATCCGGCGTGCCACTATACTAGGGACGAATATAACAACGATCGTTGATAAGAAATTGAACACAGTCGATGGTATTGCGATTGATTCAATTGGGCGTAAGGTAATTTTTCAATTTAATCCAGAAGATTATAATTTCCATAAAAAAAATACAATTTCTAAAGACTAACGCGAGAAAACGACTTTACTACACATTATGGTAATAATAACAAAAAAAAAATGAGAGCGACCGTTGGAAATGGATATTCGATTACTGTAATCAATTAAGCACTTGCCCATAAAACTATACATTTAATCTGATTTTATTTAATTTTTTATGAGCTTTATTTTTTTTACGAATAAGCCGAATTATTTTCGAAAATTAAAAGTACCCTAAGTACCCTAAGATACAACTTCAGCTATCTACCAAAAAAAAACTCGTCAAAATCCGTCCAGCTGTTCCGGAGATTACCCGGAAGAAACAGACACAGTCAAACATTTTAAAAATTGTATCTTTAATATAGGTATAACATATACATTCATGCCTATTTAGTAAAAAAAAAATTGACATTACAAACAGACACTACAATTTTATTTATCAGTATAGACAAGGGATGCCGAAATGAATAACTCACTCTTGGAAAGGCACTTGGTTGCACCTGATGTAAGTGGTAATGTATTCGACCGAAACAGGACTCTTTTATCAATGATTATTTGTAATATTATATAATACATTATAGAAGAAGAGGTAATATGACTACTAAAAAATAAAATAAAAATTCTGAACATTAAACATCAGTCAGAATATGAATATTATTTTTATATAATTCTGTTTCAAATCTCATTCATTTTCATTTTAACATTTCAGATTTATTGGACTGACGGTGGAATGAACAGCATTGAAGTAGCCGAACTTGATGGCAGTAACAGAAAAGTTCTCATATGGACTGGTCTAGGTAATAAATACTAAATCAGTAAAGCTAATTAATAAATATTTATGTCTAGTGTAATCAATGAAACTTTTTCATTAAAAAAAAAACCGATTTCAAAGAATATTCAATAAAAATGCATTAGAAAACAAATAAATAATTACTTCATTCATCTACTTCTTTTTTTTTAATATTTCCTCTGTTTTAAACCATTCATAATTTTATACCAGCTTACGGATAACAAAGTAGTAATTATAATCGATTTTGAGTAATCGATACTTAAAATCACCTTTGTCTTTAGAATAATTTTATTTAAGCATATCTGTAAGTGTGATGAAGTTAGGCATTAAACTCCATATGTAAATGAGTAGGTACATTGGTTAACTCTAGTTGGTACTGACTCCAAAACCATCTCGGGACTATACTCCTTCGAATAAAAAGAATTTGCAAATCGGATCACAATGGACGGAGAAATAGCGTAACAAACAAATATACAGACGAATTTAGAACTAGAATTTTTGAAGTCGGTTAAAAATAAGTATAATTATATAAATTAATTAAATAAATGTTTGTTCAGATTCACCACGAGCCATAGCATTGCATTATGAACAAGGATACATGTTTTGGTCAGATTGGGGCGTATCAGCTAAAATTGAAAGAGCTGATATGGACGGAAATAACAGGTGATTAGATTTTTTTTTAATAATGGATAATCAGTAATATTTCATGTTAATAAGAAGTGACTATTTCATGAAATATTAGTAGTGCGATCATGAAAAATAACACAGACATAAAAAAAAATTGAAACTGTCCAGACACTTTGCACATAATTTCCTATGGTTCTCAACCAGCTGATTCCGAATCTGGGGTCAAAACTTACATCGAGTCATTTTAAATCGCGAAAAAAGGTGATAAAACAAAAAATACAAGAGGTCAAGGTCTGGACAGTTCCTCTTTGTTTTTTTGTGTCTGGGTAATTGTCAGATAGTGAACATTTTTACTCAAATGTTTGTAGGCATGTCTCTAATGTGGCTATTCTTTAAATTTTGGGTGCTATTGCGACACTCTTCAAATAAATTAAGATATGTCTAATGTTGTTATTTATTTTCCCTTAAATATAGTGCACATTCACTCAATTGCTACTCATATACGCTCCATTTACACATAAAGCAGTTGATAAAACATCTCTTTTGTTCTTCATCTCTTCATTTTTATATTGTTTTCGGATATCTTCATAATGTATGGAAAATAAACACAAATATTTCTGTCAGGCTTGTTATTGTACAAAAGAACATCAAGTGGCCGAACGGACTTGCTATTGACAAAAAACAAGGACGTCTATATTGGAGTGATGCAAAGATGTTAACAATCGAAAGTTGCTATTTCAATGGCAGTGACCGGAAGACATTGTTAAGCAACGTTCCCTATCCGTATGGTATAGTGATTGTTGGTCAGCACATATATTGGACGGACTGGAAAACGAAAGCCTTGCACAGGGTAGATAAATCGAAGGCCAAAGATTCGATCGTCGTTCGAGGTAATTTAGAAGGTTTAATGGACATCCGGGCTATTCAGGTTAGTAACTTTTCAGTATTAATTTTGCACGATTTCCACCATATAATATAACATATAGATTTATAGATTACCACTTGATTTTCAAGTAGTTTCATTATCAAATTCAAGTAGAATTTAAAAACAATTTTATATAAATTACATAGTATGTTTTATTAATAAAAATTAGTGATACCACAAAATAAAATGTTCTAACAGGGTTGAGCAGAAAATTAATGAAACATATATTTTTATTGTTTAATGTTTGTTTATAACCAAACAAGGTTAGTTTGAATCCGCGTATGATTATGATATGATTTCTATTGATATTTATTATAAAATATGTTCACAGGATGAGCATGTTTTGGAGAACGCATGCGGTTCTGGTAATGGCGGATGTTCTAACCTTTGTCTGCGTTCACCTAAAGGATTCTCTTGCGCTTGTCCAACTGGCATTAAGTTTGAGAATATATCGGAGTCTGATCCAAAAACATGTAAGAAATATCCCGAAGAATTCCTAGTTATTGCTTCTAAAGGGAGCATTACTTACATATCGTTCGATACACCAGAATATCGAGATGTTACATTCCCTGTAAAGGAGGCTAAAAACACCTTGTCGCTTGACTTTCATTGGGAACGCAAGGAGATTTACTACACGGACGTCGATCTTGATGTTATAAGGTATGTATTGTAGTTAGGTATTTTTACTGAAGTGAAAATATTTTTAACCGCGTTGAGCAATTCTCGGTAGGAAAAAACGTATAGATTAGCATTACCAATGCTTCAACGTCAGCCGTAAACATGCTACAGTATGTCAAATATAAGATGGCGTTTAAGGGCTGGCGCTTTATAAGCTTTTTAATTTCAGTTAGCAAATTATGAAATTTTAATTATTCATATTACAATTGAAACATAAATAACGGTTTTTCCAAAGTTTCGAGTTTCACTTATCTCGGCAGACCCTATTGCTGTCTAGTTTTTAAAACATATCATTGGACAAGAGTTTCTGTTTTAAAGAATTATTCCTATCATTCACACAATCTTATAGATAATAGTTTTAACGCTGGTATAAATAAATGCATGAGAGTGTGTTAAATTATTTCGAAACCAGACTAATGTTGGAAATTCCAGAGCAATGAAACTATCGAATATGAATGAAACCAGAATAGTGGTACAAGGTAAATTGGATACACCGAACGGTTTGGCAGTAGACTGGATAGCTGACAACATATATTGGAGTGACAACGGCTTTAAGGTACGGCTTTGAAAACAGTTTAAAGAACTTTATGGCCTATTTAAATTATAATTATATATTGTTTTATTGATAAAACTAAAGCTCTGGCTATAATAACTACACAACATATAAAATAAAAAATAAAATCTATTTACAAACAGAGGAAAAAATTTACTTGCATATCCTATCTTTGGCTATTTATTATATGTAAATTTTATTTAATAACAATAATTTATTTATATGATTTAAAATAATAATATTTTTACTATTTTATTTATATATTCCCAATGTCCTGGAAGTCCGTTAGAAGAGAGATTTAAGAATATTAATATTTTCAGGTGATAGAAGTAGCTCGCCTAGACGGAACTTCAAGAAAAACATTAGTCACAAATCTCAGTGAACCAAGAGCACTTGCTTTGTTTCCTGCAAAGGGGTATGTAGACAGATATAAAACATTTTACTTGTTGAATATAAACATTACAGTTAATAGACTACATGAAATATATTTTCTTTTAAAATAATTTAATACAAAACATTGTTTTAGGTTCCTTTTTTGGAGTGATTGGGGGTGAAAGCCCTAAGATCGAAAGGTCTCTCTTGGACGGTAGTAAACGGAAGACAATTCTCCAACAAGATCTCGGATTTCCTAATGGCCTGTCAATAGATTTTAAAGAAAGGAGATTGTACTGGGTCGATGCTATTAAAGATAGAATTGAAACTTCAGACCTCAATGGACAGCAACGGGTTCAGCTCGTAATATTAGCTCATAATCCCTTCGGAATGACTCAAGTACGAAAATCTTATTGTTAAAAATAAATGGTGTTATCTATACTAATAAATAAAATTGGAGTGTCTGTTTGTAATCTCAAAATTATTTTTTTTTACTAAAAAAAGGTATGGATGTATATACCATAACTATATCAAAAATACAATTTAAATTTTTTGTTGTCTTTCTGTCTCTCTCTTTCTTCTGGGTAATCTCCGGAACGGCTGGACAGATTTTGATATATAACTTGACTTTTTATATTGACTTTTTTTGGTATATAGCTGAATACTTCGAGTAACTTAGGGTACTTTTAATTTTCGAAAATAATTAGGGATCTGCGTAAAAATGAAAACTCATAAAAAATTGTATAAAATCCAATCCGATGCACAATTTTTACGGGCAAGGGCATAAATTCAAGAATTAGTGAGAAATATTTTTATTTTATCTTAGTACTAAAAAAAATTAGGGTTCCTTATAAAAAAAATAACACGCAGTGAAGAATATATGAAACGTGGACGCAACCGCGAGCACACAGCTAGTTTTAGATATTACTGATGATATTATTAATTACTTTTGTGTGGATATCTATATAATATATCGTACTATTCAATTTATTTCTATCACTAAACACTTCATATCTTATATCTGATTGGGTAATATTTACTAAAAAATTCGCAAACTGCTAATTCGAGGAAAACTTGTCTCATCAAAACATTAATATTCACGTGACATCATCCGTAACTAAAAACAACAGCGTACAAAAAAAATCTAAAAAGTTCAGTTATGTATTAAATTAATATTGTCATGGTGGCAGGAAATAAAAAGATTAAAAATATTTTATAAAAAACAATAATAAAGCGGGAGTGCAAAGGAGCGATGACTCTACCATTACATAGCTTGAATATAAAATGTCCTAAATAATCAAAATCACTTATCAATCTGCATCCCAGCACCCACAACCTGGAAAGCTATCGCCGCAGTATTTGATAGCATCTGAATAGTTTCTTCAAAGCGTTTTTTCTTTATAATATATAAATGCGTTGGTGGTTATTGAAAGCGTGAACGTCAAGTAAAGCTTATAGATTTTTCTGTTCTCTCTTTTTTAATAATTGATTTTTAAAAGAGGCGTAGCAAATAGGTTACATGACGGCACTTTTAGACCTCACAGTACAACATCCAAGTGACAGGCGTTTAGGATACAGACTACGAAATATATTTAATGATATTGCGTACTTAGTAATTGAAACGACTTTTCTTGTATATTCTTCTTTTATTATATAACATGTATATTTCATTTTACAGTTCAAAGATTACGTTTATTGGACAGACTGGTACAATAAGACTGTTATGAGGGCAGATAAGGGAACAGGTAAAAATATAACACGAATTGGGACTGATCTAGAAACGGCCATGGAAATCAAAGCGGTCGCAGAAGATAAGCAACACGGTTGGAATCCATGCAAAGAAGATAACGGAGGCTGTTCGCATCTTTGCTTTTATACGGTACAAAATTATGTTTGTGCTTGTCCTGACGATCCTGATCCGACACCGTGTTCGACAGGTAAACCCTTAATTAGAAGCTTAATGATAATTTAAGATACAAGGTTTAGATTTGATGGAATGCATTTTACTATTACTCTTTACATTCTGATAGATCACCGAAGTGGACTTACAGTATGACTCTGATATGTATATATAGCTTATATAGATTATAGAGTTTACATACTCTAGTGATTAATTCGTCATTAACTTGAATAGAAAAAAGAAAACCTGTAGTTTTTTGAATTATTTACTTCTGAATATTTATGTACTCATGGGAATATATGGTGTGCTACTAATCTTAAGCATTATTTGTGAGTTGTAAATTAATTATTTCAATATTCATTTTAGTACCGAAAAAACTGGTCGAAAACAAAATGCCTTCTCACTATCCCTCTTACTATGATTACTCGGACTTGGTTGTAAATAACAACCTGAAAAACAAGTCCACGCTATTCGTCGACACGCCTCTCGGAAATGCTGTCATTCTAGTCAGTATAATGTTTTGCTCGCTCTTGATGACTGCCATTATTATCTTTATCTGTGGTAAGTTTGTGTTTCTTTCTTATTTTTCAAGTGAAAACTTCTTTAGCGACGTTGAGCGAATAGAGGAAAAATTTATAGATTCACGTTGCCAATGCTAGACGTCACCCGTCAACATGGTACACCATAAGTATAAGACAGCGTTTAAGTACAGACGCTCAGAGATAAATAATAAAATGTATACTTACCCAGCCTATCATTTTGATCATAAATATACTATTTGAAAATGTACACAATTATTGCTTGGAATTATTACAAATGTTACCTATATGTTAAAAGTTAGGTTAGGTTAGTAACTTGAACTAACAAATTATGAAATGTAAACATTAAAAAACAGTTTTTCCAAAGTGTCGACTTTTCGCTTCTCTCGCCAGTCCCCATGGCTGCCTAGTTTTTTTTTAATGTATGTAAACCACTATAGGTTTTATAATTATCTTTACTTTGTTACTATATAAAATTATAACGAGAATACTAAACTATTGTCCATTTAATTTGATTTAATTGGTAAAAAGATTGATATAAAAATATCTGCTGATATTTATAGGAAGCTGAGGAATATATAGATTCCTTATCAAAATTCAATTATTGATAAATTGGAAAGTTATTTTCCCTGGATTCATTACAAAAAATAGAATAATGGTAATTAATTCAAAGCGAAACTTGGCCTTGTAATAGACGACCTTGCTTCAGAAATAATCAGAATCATGCCTTAACTGGTACACAATAGAACATAAGGCCTTATTCGTATGTTGTTGCTTTTAATGAGAATTTATTCTTTCATTTTTTTTAAGTTATTTCCCGACAAATTTATTGTGACGATTATTACATTTTTCTCTAATAACGTTCGTAATAATGTATTTTAGTAAAACTACAGCGACTATATGGAAATGAACCGAAAGATGAATACTCACTCTCCAGCTCCCACATATCATTCCATAATCCCAATTATAATGGCGCAGTGGGAGTCTCCGGAGCTGATGCGCCAGAATCGCAAGACCGTCGTCCTATACGCTTCCATGGAATCTTTAAATATGACAAAAGACAGGTGGGTTGGGTTTATCTGTTTTAATTAAAAATTGTTCAGCATTTATACATTACTTTATACATGAATATTTACGAAATAATGTACATTGTGAAAATGTACTATGTCAATCCATAAAAATATTAGGTATGAAGTTCATGCTCATTATTAAAAAAAATACAAATTCCGTATAAAAATAAAATACAATAAAAGAAAAAACATTTATAAAACTATGTATTTATTTATATAAATACTATACGATTTTCAATAATAAGTCAATAATTAAATAAATAAAAAGTGTTACATTGTTTTGTTAGCTGTACTTATTACATTGAGTGACATCACATTGATGTTAATGTGATATAGTGATAAGTGGTGTGATAAGTGTCCAGTTTATTAGAAATTTGTTAGGATTATAACTGTAATTAGACCTATAGTACGGTTGAAATACATTTATTTATCGTCTTTTTTTAATTAGATTTCAAAATCAACGACTTGATATAAAATATAACACTATACAAGCATTAATGGTCATTTAATGAAAAATGTTTCAAAATATCAGTACTTTTCCATTAGCCGGGCGCAAGTAAAAAATCGGCAAACAATTACAAATCTAACCTAACCATCTTAGGTTATGTTGGAATGCAAGCCCAATTGTTAATCCTCGTTCTATTTATCTATAAAAATCGCAATAGATAAGCGAAATTCGCGCCCGGCTAACGGAAAAATTTTAAGTACCAAAAAAATCAAAGTATCAACCATCAATAACCGGCTGAACATAATAACATTGTGAAATGTATGTTTTTAAGGCACGGGTTACTAATGTTTACATGCCGGAGGGGACAAGCCTCCTGCCCCCCTCCGCCCCCCGCCCCCGCAGCAGCAGCCCCCCGCGCGACCCTCTACGCATGACGACTTCGAACCGGTCACTTTACAGTCTTACGCGTAGACACTCGACAATGGAAACGATCACGAGAAATCATTATTATTAATCAATTAATTTAGCCAGAACTAATTAGCCACTATCTGTCTGTCGTATACAAAATTACATTAGTCGTGCTCCCCTTAAATATTTAGTGTTTTAGCTTAAGACAGTTTCAGCGTGAATATATAGACGCATTCATTACTTATACCTGAGTTTGATCAACTTTCAATGGAAACATGAAGTTGCAAATTGAATTCATAATAATATCAGCATTGAAGTGACAGGCAAATCACAGAGTACCGTGGCCTACACATTGAGGGTATATACGTGAACTAATTAATAGACATTAGAGAAACGAATCTGGGTGAAGTATGCATACCTTTGCGAGGTTTCTAGAATAAGATATGGTCCTTGTTATAGAAGAAAAATTTCGATTCGAATATGATGTTAAATTTACAAATGACATTCGTAATAAATACATATTTAGTAGGATCTTTTACTGCATTCCTATAGATAGGTGAATGAATGTTAAGAACTAATTATTGTATGTTCATAAATTATCATATTAAATATATTCCAATCAGTGGTAATGTTGAAACTCATCTAGTTTTTTTCAGAAAATAAAATCTCAGGTCACACGTATATAATAAACGTATATGCTCGTATAATCTATTAACCATTTTACGGATGAATGAATTACCTACATGAAAAATGTAGGACATTTAAGATTCAACGTATATTAAATTATTATAATTAGCGTTTGTGGTATGAAACATTTAAAAATTGCTCGTCAATTTCACATATTTATTTAAAAACACATTCGTAATTAATATTAAGGACAGTAAGTAAGTAATATAGGTTTAATAAAAATGATTTTAAATCAAAGTCTGTTTTGTTCCCTCAATTAAATATAGGTGCTCGTTATAAAGAAAAAAAAAGTTTATTTTAATAAGTTAATTTCACTTATAAAAATAATGTTGAATTATTCCGTCAAACGTTTTTAATATACCTAACAGATGAATAGAATATTATATATATATTGTTATAATAAATTATATCTACGTGAATTGTTAGATATTTTATTTGTCAGAACCGTAAACAACCGTAAGCGGGGATTAATTTATATTTAAAAAAGTTTTTTTAAAAATACGTTTAGTTTACTTTCATTTGTTTCATTTAGAATATCGTATGTCAAATAAAGTGAATGATATGGTATAAATGAAGATGCAAGAATACATAGATAAGAATAAGAATACATAGATCAATGGATTAATCAAATCACATAATAAATAGACAATAGATCTAGTTACTACATTGCTTAGTTGTTCTTCTATGTATTAACACAGAATGTAGGGTATAATAACTAACTGGTACTGAAATATGGTTTTGTTATCCATGATATCGTGAAATTTATTATAGTCCTTAAGGAACTATTTTAAACTGCCAGCAAATGAAATTATTAAAAAAAAACAACCTACAGTTGAATGATTTCTTATAACGTACGAGTATGTGTTTTATTACCGGTTAAGTGGTTTGTGATGACTGTGGTACATAAATAATGATAATAAACTTAAATAAGAAACTCATTGTTTCTGTAAATGTCGGCTAGTGTGCTATCTTCCGCGGCTCACGGGGGATGTTCCTAGACGACTGTTTAAAAATAAAATTCTTATTATAATTTATAGTTATACAAAGACTTATCTAAGTTCGGATTGCTCATGCGCTTTCGTAAAACAATATTGACATAAAATTAGTAGCACGCCTATATGAATCGAGTTAGTTTTATTTATTGATATATTTACGTATAGAAAACGAAGACCAGTTTCCTATATTTTTTAAAATTTTCGCGTTAAATGCAATTATTGAACAACGGGTTTTCACGCGTTATCTTTCCTTTTTCCTATCCCGACGTTTCGGCTGGGTTTCACCAACCCTCAAGTCAACCAGTGACCACGGTTGGTGATAATATAATATAGGTGTATAAAAGTACAGAAATCCCACTTAGATAAATCTGGATAATGTTTTGTAGCATTTAAAAAATATTATAGGTCCTATCTTATTGTTACAAATATCTATCTGTTTTTCAAACCATAAGTTATCAACACGTATGTTGAAAATAAAGATCGTGGAATCGCAATAAAACCTTATTAATTATTTTATTTTTATTGATAAATTAATATTTTAAGGCATAGAAAGGACAACTCGATGTATGTATATAATTCTAAATGATCATTATTTTATATTATTATTGTATTGTATATAAAAAAATATAATATATTATGTCATATGATGACTCATATTTTTTAACAGTGGCATAAATTAATATTTCATATCAGTGCCATTGTATGTAGTCTTTAGTAAATTAGGTCTATATTATTACCTACGCTTACAATATATATGTGAAACTCTGTCCTTTTGTTATATAATAGTATTTATTATTCAGTGATATTCATAAAATAATAAATGATTAATGATATATTGGAATCATTTTAATTGAGAGGTTATTTTCTTGTATTGTGTAAAGTCAAATATACACGTGTATTAAGTATGACAGGGTGATTTCTAATGTAAGATAGTATAGAAAGAACATCAACCGATATTTTAAACAATTATATGGCTGTATACGTGTACTTATTTATATATGATTTAACAAATAAAATCATTGCAATGTATTATGCATACCGCTGGCAGATTTCAATTTTTTATTTCTGATGCAAATCATCGTTTATACTTTGTTTTTAATGTACTATATAGATGTCGATGGAATAATAATCTATGTTGATATTTTTTCCGATATTACCTAGTAATTCAGTGGTTTTAAATGGCTGCATGTCTGACAATGAATATTCAGTATTATTTAGTAGATAATTAGCTTATGAAACCGACTTTGTAAACGTGCCAAATTTACATGCAAGTTTCGGCTACAATTTGATATGTTCGAATGTGGGAAATGTAATTTTTACGTTTTTTTTGTACTAATCTATAAGTTAGATTGAAAGGGATATTGATACCTTAAGCTATTTTTATGAATATTGCTGTTAAAATTAATTGCTAATATGATCACTTGGTTATATGTATTTTCTTGATATGTATTTTTTTCCAAATAATATAGATAACATTTAGAGATTTGTTAAACTTTTAAAACGTTATTTTTTATAACTTAGCTATTTAAGATGAGACACGTGTGTTAGTCTGAGTGAGGTCTTTGTAAAACAAATGTGAGAAGGATTAATATATTAAAGATGTAAAAAATATGAAAGATACGAGGGAAAGTGCAAGCGTACATAGACAAGCGAGCTATAGTTTTATTTGAGTTGGTCAATATACAAATATAAATGTAAATTTAAATACAAAAAATGAAATGGTTATAAATCTCTTCTGTGCGATGAGACTTAATTACAACTTACCTACAAACAATTTAATTGAAATTATATAGGGACGTAACTTTCCTATGAAATAACGCACACAATTTTATTTTGAATATTTTACGTATGCCCCCAGTTATATTATGCTGCATATAAAATAATAATAGCGCTGCATATCCATTTTCATAACGATTAAAAATATCAGTAAATAATACTCATCAACTTTTAGATTACTAGTAAAGTTATACTAAAATTATGAGTCTCATAATAAGTAATTAAATTTTACTTTTAAATCATGAACAGATTGATAACAGAAAACTTTGATTACGTAGGGAAGAATCTCATTGTCATTAATATTACACTTAGGTATTATGCTTCATTCTAACAGTGGTTATAATCTGTTGCCTGGTAGCACACCAAGCCGAAGTCCGTACCACTTTGATGCCCTACCACTCAACCATCTAAGACCCTATACGCTCGCTTTAAAATTTCAGTAAAGCTGTCAAGGTCCTTCCGGTCAACAACATTCAGTCAATTAAAAAAAAAGAAAATATTCGGTTGATTGATTCCTTGTGAATCATGAAGTTGATTCCCGCAGGGCAGCTTGTGGCGAGCTGTTGGTGAGTAGCGACACCACGGACCCGAGTACTCCTTGGAGCCTGTATAGGCTCCTTACTCTGGCTAACCGTCATCTAAGAGCCAGAGTGGAGTCGCGAGAGCTTTACGCTCGAAGAGTGAAAGTGTAAAATGCAGCGGGATTCGCTTTCAGTGAACCCGCTGCACACCTCTCGGCACTCTTTAGCTATCTACAATAAAATCCCTCCTTTTCAAAATACCGGAAAGGTGGGACTTTATTGAACGACCAACAACATTTATGATAGCGAGTCACCATCTGCCAATTTAAAATCTTAATCGAGACGGATTCGGCAGATGTCCGTAGTCTCGAAAACAATAAACCAGATTACAAATCCATACAACACAACTGGTTATATTCTATTCGATTATTTTTAGTTATTTATATAAATCATTTTTTTTGTAAGCATACCTAATTTGATTTTACTTTTATTGTTCAGTATTTGTTAAACATTTTACTATCTCGGTGACAAGAAATGATATTCATTTCTGGTCATTGAGAACAGGCGCTCAGTTCTCTGCAGGGCGTTGTACTGGAATGTGTTATTTGGAACGTACGGCTCAGCGATGGTGAGGAAAGTAGCTTACCTCACCATCGGGTACGTTCTCTCCTCGTCAAATCTTCGCATTATACAGAACCGGTAGTAATATTGTTTTTTTTTAATATAAATCGCACGCTCCTCCGTCGACCTCATTTCTCTAATTTTCAGCTATTGTGATTGAGGTCAAGCGTGAGCCTGTACATTGAAAAACGTTTAGTTTCTAAGATTGGTGGGGCTCACAATCTTGGTACAACTATGCCCTATTTTTTTATTTCTCTACACTGGATAAAGTCATTACAGAATTCATCATTTTCGTTTGAAAGTTTCTTTTTTTCATACAAAATTCACAAATTTAACATCTAATATAATGTACTCTACTGCTACTAATAGTAATAATACTGAACTACGATTGTACTTTAAGGTGATCAATGGATATGCAGCGATGGTGTAAATAATTACGTATTGTAGGCTCCTTACAACAATAGTATTTATTCACAATACGACGTTTGACTTCATCAGTGTCGTTTTGCGTTTAAATAATCAAGTAAGTAGCTTGCGATACTTATATATAATTATATTTATAGGTTAAGTTTAGATATAACTTTAGATGTAAGGAAACTTAAATAGCAAAGTAATACAGGCATCACTAAGTTTGTATCGCTTTGTTTTTAAGTCTTAGTACACTATTCTCCTGGGTTAAGGGCTGTGTCAAATATTGGCAAAAAAAAAATTGAATTTAATATAATTCAATTAACTGATTAAACAGCTTTTACACCTTTGTAAATGCCTCCTTTGGAACGAGGTGTTAAAACTGTTGTCTGATTTATTATTGTACTGAAAAATAAAGAATAGAAATTATTCAAAAATTATTACATTTGGTGTTTTATTTCGTGTACGATATTCTTGTACTTTTTTATTTGCTAAATTGTTATCACATCCTTCGATATTGTGAAAGTCTGCATGTCTTTGTTTTTCCTGTTCTAACTATTGACTTACAACTTATTTGTTGTTTGAACCCAGCTGCGTAACCAGGTAACAAAATGACCTGGTACAATAAAAAAAATATTGAAGAATTGATCTCTTGAATCTGGTGGATATCTTATATTGATTTTTAAAAATTTTGTTTCAACAAAAAGTTGATAGGATTTTTACGACACTTGTTCTTTTTTATGCAACAGTTTATAGAAAAGATGAAAATGATGTAACACTGGTCAATAAGTAAATTTTGCAGCAGTATACGAAAAAAAAAAATAATTTCCCTCGAATTATTTTCAAATAAATTGCCACAATTATATGGATCTGTTGCAAATTATTATATCTATTTATATTTTATAATTGGGGAGAAATGACTCAAGATCGACTAGCTTTATTAGCTATAGCACTGAGCCTATACAGTATATAAAAAAAAATTAATTATAATCAAATTGATGCATATTTAGGTGTAGACATATCTATAGAAAAATGGTACGTAAACAAAATAAAAGATTTTTAAATACTAAGATATACTCAGTACTTCGACTATAATGTATGGTAAATAAACTAAGCCTTGAGGAATTCCATGACTCTCAAGTGGTACTGCCGTAATACAACTATAGGCGCTTTGCGGCAGATGTTTCAACCTCGAGGATTCGAAGACCCATTTGAGTATTAGTATTTAGCACCAATTAGCCCTTTAGAAGCTACATAACTGACGAAAACATATGGATTTATTTTTTTTATTTATTTTTTTTATTATTTAAATTAAACTATCTGCAGACTCTGGGTCCGCACCTTTTTTTAGATTGGAGATTTAAATCGACTTGCGTCGGAAAAAATTGCCTATAATAGCAATTCAAGCAGCTATGCAGTTAGTAATCTTCTTTTGCATATGTGAGCTTAAATCTACTTCTATTAAATTTTTTATATCTATATATTCAATTATTTTGTAAACACTTATTTTGTTATTATTAATTACATAATTTTTAATTACTTTTTTTTTTTTATTAATGGTCGTAACAAGCCAAGCAGAACTAGGTCCGTGTCCGCATAATTACCTCATAGTTAATGGATTTATTAACTATGGATTTATTTATTATTATTAATATGGATTTATTTGAGATTTTCAACTTGATGGATATAACCCTGTTATTCGTGGACTATTAAATAAACCACAGTGCTTTGGATCCAGCCTTCCTGACGAAGGAGACCTGCGATTGATTTCACTTCAGAGCCCCCTTCTAGCAGCGATCCAATACTTGCTCTAAACCCTAACAGGAAAAGCTCGCTACAGTAATACTCCATATTAGACTAGCAATATACTTACAAAACTGCAGATTACGGAGTTCTTGGCGAGTTTTTGATGTTATGTTAGTAGTCCTTGTTTTTACTTTAAATTGCAATATATTACTTTATATTATTATATAATATTGATGGCGTTTTACGTGCTATAGATTGGTTGTTATTTACAAGCGTATTAAAAATAATATCACGGAGTTTGTAGTCTGAAATCTCACAACAGCCACCTTTTAGCGCTTTAACAAATAGCCGTCACTTTGTTGGAGCATTGACAAATAGTACAATAATATGAAGATAGGCTTAAAGAACTTGTATTCAGGGCCGTAACAAATTATAAATGAAAAAAAACTGCACATTCCACGCAACGTTACTAAGGATTAAGGAACCTTTTTTCGTTCAAACCAGCCCATTTAACTAGAGGTGATTATGCTGAATTTGCATTTTGTTATTATAACATGCCCAAGTTCTGAACATTATGGCGCTCTAATATATAATAACTCTGTAGTCATAATCATTGATCTTATGCACCTTCAGCTTTAAGCGGTCGCCGTAAAGCTTGGGTAAAACAATCAAGGACCTTCAGGACAACAGTTTTAGTAGAGGAAAAACAAACTATAAAGCTATATATGATGTTTAAATGAAACACTTTTCTTATAAAACTCAAGTAATATATATTTATATTATATTAATATAACAAGTGTCAGTTTTATATTATAACTTTGAACAGGCAGATACATACAGTTTTTTGAAAACAGCAATGATAATACCTACGTAAAACACCATCACTTACACAAATAGATGGGTGTATAAAATTAAAAAAAAATATATTATATATATTAAGTAGCCACCGATATAGATTAAAAAATAAAATAATACTCGTAAAATATTAAAACCGTTGGTGCTTTTGCGAAGATTACTGTGAACACAGTGATAGCCAAGTAATTAATACGCTTTTATAGGCAATTAATACACTTATAGGTAATTGTCACTTAATAGATAATAAACATTCATATCTACCTAGTTTGCGTCTTCACATACTTATATATATAGGTTATATTTTTTATAACATAAATTACATTAATGTTTAACGATTTTTAACGAATTATAGTTAATATTACAATTACGTCGTTTATATTTTTAAAAATAAATATAATACAATTCGCATAATATAAATAGTAGAAAAAACGTATAATTTATTATATAATAATATAGTCCATCATATAAGATTTATATAAGTTTGTAACAAGTCTAATTTTCGATTAGTAGAGTTTTTAGTACTTTAGTTTATTATAATCCGTAGGATTCGTCTGGAAAAATTAAATATAAAACAAATTTTCAAACACTTTCTATCTTGTAATTGCTATCTAACATTACTGTTCGTATATCAATTGGGTTTTTATTTTAAGAACACCAACAGCATTCAAATGTATTTTAATTACTCTATTATAGTATTAATGTCTCGACTACCCATAAAAATAAGACAATAGGAAAACAATGGAAAGCTGGCGTAAACGCCAGGTAAGTGCTCAAGGGGTTAAGTGGATCAATATGGATTTGATTTATTATTAATTTTGTGGAAAATTGATAGCTGTCGTTAAAATACTGCACCTACTTTGATAAAAAAAAAACAAACGATTGGTACGTACTAAATAAGTTAGGTTGTATGCAGGCTAAAATATTTTATATAAACTATAGATAATAACCCAACGATCAAAGGTAAGTTTTTTATAAGATTTTATAAGATACTTCTTGGTAGGTATGGGTTGTCAGTTAGTAGAATTGCTTAACATTTAATTTATTCAACTTTTGATCCAGTTACAAAATTTAATTCTTTTCTTGAATAATACCGAAATAATATAGCTAAAAAAATGCATTTAAACATTTTATATATAATATTCGAAAATATAAAAAGAAATACATATACACATAATAGTTTATTATTAAAAGTGTTATATATTATAGCTTCTAGCTATCCGCCAGCGTTTCATATGTTCTTCACTGCATTTTAATTTTTTTTTATACGGAACCCTAATAATTTTCTTAACTTTTTTGAGTATTAATACAAAGTAAAAAAAAAACATTTCTCATTAATTTAACATTATCCCGTAAAACTGTGCATTGAATCGGATTTTATGAGTTTCAATTATTTTTACCCTATGTTACGTGGAGTAACTTTAGCTATCTACTAAAAAAGTCCCGACGAAATCAGTCTAGCCGTTCCGGAGATTACCCGGAACAAACAGACAGTTACCAAAAAAAATTTTAAAAATTGTATTTTTGGTATAGATATCTAATTATACATTCATATGTGTTTAGTGAATCATTGTTATTTTGACATTAGAAACAGACACTTCAATTTTATTTATTAGTATAGATTAGCCAACATTCATATAACACTTAAACGACATATATCTACACGATATAACATGAAAAGACTAGAACATGGATAATTATTATATATGATTGGAAATGTAATTTAGGAATGTCGAGATTCAGAAGCAGAAGATACGACTCAGGTACTCGTTTCGTTAATACGTTAAAAAAGTTCGGTGGTAGTAGAAATTACAACTTTATCAATATCTACGTTGAGATATAATTTAGTTAAATAAACGAAACCCGCATACTTGCATAATACTAGTACATTTAAATAAACGTTTTTTTTTTTCAACATATTTTTTATTTTTTCAGAGTATTCATATTTCACTTCGAATAAAACAATAATAATAATTTGAAAATAAATTACATTTCATATACTATGAGTTTTGTAATTATAATTTAAAAAAAATGGCAAGAACATAATTAGTTTAATAAACTGTAAAAGAATTCGAGTGGCCAACAATGCCAAATGTTACATTGACATTTAAATTAAGCATATTGGCACGTATATCAAATCAACAAATATACCCCTTACCCGGATTGTGCTAATTCTCCTTAAAAATAAAATGGCCTAAAGTAAATAATAAAAAGTAAAATTATGAGATCAACACCACCCAATCTCGATTTAACTCTCTAAAAACAATTATGCAAACAGATACAGAACAGATACAAGCGATCGCTCCACGTCACACTTAAAATATAATAGATTCTGTATAAGATGCGAAACAAGCAAAATGGAATACTTCTTATAGAGTAGTATGCTTATATTTTGAGTCCTTTGGAAAATTCCCTGTAAGGTCAATTTATAAGTTATTATTAATAATTCTATTGTCATATTTCCCTTACGATATCCTCGTAGTTTTAATGGTAACGCTTGAGCTCTGGAAACACTTCCAGTAGAACCAATTCAAATAGTTCCTGTAAATAGAAATAGCTTTATTTAAATACAATTGATTGTCTTCTTGCCCTCTTAACAATGTATATAATATAACGTGTTTAAATTATGTAAATTTTGTGTATCTATTTGACAAATAATAATCAGTGTTTTATAGTCATAATCCATTAGAACAAGATTATGAATCGATTATGGCTTAGTGGTAGGGTGATAGATACCGCATTGATAGTTGTAGGTTTGAGTTCACCAATTATATGAGCTTGAGCTTTCGGTGAAAGAAAATACCACTATTAAACCAAATCTTAGTGGAAGGTCTTTTTCTAATGTCTGTCTCGTAACCTACCACTTTCAAGTTTTGAAGTCGCTAAGCATCTATACGTATGTATGGATAATATCACTTCAAAGCCTAGAGTAAGCCTAATCCTTTAGGTTTAGTGTGTTTCCCAACATGTACCATCGTATCGTTACGTAATTTCAGGCCATAGTGTTAATCCTATAAAGTATACAAACGTAACAGCAAATTATCGCATCAGTTGCATCATGACATAGTATTGTAATTACATTGCATGTTACACAGGTACATTTTTATATAATAGGAACATTCTCTGTGAGGGGTGACTTTTTGCATGCTCATTCGTCAGTCAGTCAGTCAGTCAGGTCGTAGAATAATTCTGTGATATACTAAATACATATTTTACTAATATATTATTAGTTACAGCGAATGGACAGATAGGATTATAACCTATACTATAACTATAATAATAAGAAAATAAGGATTAAATAGAAACTGCACTCATGCAATGGTTCAAGCCTAGGTTCATACTAATATGGTGCCTTGGGCAGGTTGCTATTTCTGCCTGTAAATGCCTGTCAGACCAACGTAGCGTTGTGTGTTCAAATACGAAAAAGTATAAAATTAGTATAATCAACACCCTTTGTAATATTTGACAAAATGAATATATAAAAAGAAATTGCTTATCTAAATATTAGAAATGTCGGTAACTACTACAATTTGAGGTACGAATGGTTATACTTAAATTGCAAAACGGTTACTTGTATCATTCAGTCACGGGAAGGCACTGTTCATTTTGTCAATATAAAATATACAGGTAAGTAAAATATAATTACGCTTGAATAAACATACAGTAATAATATGGGTGCCAAGGAAAATATATCTCCCGGGTAAATCGTTTCACGGTTATCTTCCGAACTCTGTCGTGGGACATTGTCGCATCGCATATAGCATTGATTAATTTATATGCGCTGACACTTTTAGCGAGGAGAAACGCTTTTAGCATCGGTCCGACAAGCGAATTTATTTTGGATGTAACGCGCGCTTTTCCTACTCGTTCATTAGGGTTGTCATTCACGTTAACGTTCGTTTAGTGAGAATATTATATCGTGTTATGAGAACAATATATTTTAATGACTAAATGCTGTTGACCACAGAGTCTAGACAGCGTCAGCCGGGAGAATGGTAGTCAGCACAAGGGGACCAAAGTAGTACGGACCTAAGTAAGTCAGTAAGCCTGGCAGTGGAAGGGGAGACACAGAAAAGAGACGGAAGGAACTTGTAATTGAACTTAACCAAGTCTTGACCCGCATATCCACTTGGGGAGCAAGTAACTTGGTTGAGTTCAATGCCAAGAAAACGCAGGTATGTGCCTTTACCCGAAAAAAAATCCCCCTTTTCACCCAACCCTACTCTTCAGAACACTCAGCTTGCAATGCGTGACAGACTAAATATCCTGGGAATGGATATTCGGAGCGACCTAAACCTCAAGGACCACATCGAACATGTCATCTCCACAACATCTCGGAGACTCGGAATCCTAAACAGAGTGCGACGGTTTTTCCAGCCCGAGCAGCTGTACCTTCTTTATAAGGCCCAGGTTCGCCCGTGCATGGAATACTGCTCGCACCTCTGGGATGGATCCGCTAAATATCTTATCGATGCCTTAGACAGGTTGCAGAGGCGTGCTGTCCGCATAGTAAATGATGCAGGTATCACCAATTCTATAGAACCGCTTCAATTACGCAGGGACATAGCCTCTCTAAGCATTTTTTTTCTACCGTTTGTATCATGGCGAGTGTTCTGAAGAGCTCTTTGATCTGATCCCCTCCTCTCCTTTCCATAACAGAACCACGCGGGCAGGACTTCGGTGTCACGGTTTCACGGTGACACCCATAACTTCAAGAACCAAAAAGTTTGCTCACTCATACTTTTGTCGCACTGTGAGGTTATGGAGCCGTCTTCCTGTCAGCGTGTTCCCTCCTTCATATGATATTGGGTCCTTCAAAAGAGGCGTGAAGAGGTATTTAAGCAGGCCAGCATGACAGCGGTGACTGGCAGTGAACTCTGTTCAGTGTCAGTCATCGCTGTTTTGGATTGCACTGTGCTTACCATCAGGTCCAGTGCAGTCACTGTGCTGTCCATTATAAAAAAAAAAAAAAAAAAAAAACCTTGGTTACCTTAGACTTACAACTCCGGAGACTTTGTCCTAAGTACAATAATATTATATATATTAATAGTTACAAAAATTGCGATAGACAATCCTTCTGTTTCGATGTTATGGTAATCAAAGATGTAACTATGTCCAAAATCTATCAAACTATAATTTTAGCTGGCTAAAGTACGTAACCTAGATTTTATTGACATTCACGAGATATAAAAATAACATATTTTGCAGCAAACATTTTTGTATTCCAATCTCAAATGTTGACGAAAATCGATGTCGAACAATTTATAAACTTTAGTTTTACCATATATCAGAGATAACAAAAACTTCGCTAGTTTGTATTAACCAGAGCTGCAAAAAAGAGTTCGAACATAACATTTCGCGATTCAAGTATCATGTCGAAAGTTGATTTGATAGATAGTAAAATTTAAAAAATCATCGATTAAAAATCAATATTCACCAATAGTGACAACCCTATAAAACCAATAGCGAAGACGAGAAAAACTCTGCAAATCCGTGGGCGGTCGTTGAAGACGCAAATTTGTGTTAGCTGCGGTTCGTAGTGTATATTGAAAAAAAGCGAGAGTTAACAAAGTTTTATTATTAATTAAAAATTCATTATTAAATTACTTGCATAAATACATACATTTTTTTTATAAAGTGATTAAAAACAAATTGTTATTTGTAAGCTATAAAATTCAGTGAAAAAACAGTGTAAAATATAGAAAATAAGGCATAATAATTTTATAATGCCAATTTTATTTTGTGCTGTGGCGTGTGATAAAAAGGTTTCGTCAGATTTCGCATCTTGCGATGGAAATTTCATGGAAATCGCCGAAGAAGTGTTATCGAAGATTCCACCACGCGATCACAAGATGACATACTCCCACGGTCCTTATTTATTTCATTACATCGCTCAAGATATATATTTTTATTTCTGCATAACAGATAAAGTAAGTGGATGCTAACAGATAAATACGATTTCTACAAATAAGCTAAGTGTCGTGATTTTTTTTACACTTATAAGATTATCCCTAATCATAAAATCAAATATATACAAATAAAAATCCATTAAGCAGCCTTAATAAAAAAAAACTATTTTATATAGTTTTTAGGTTACAAATATTTATGGACATTTTATTGGTACACGGGTTATTTGTTTTTAATTTAAACATCATAAAAGATAACAAATGTAAAAGGTTTATTTAAAAAAAATTCTTACATAAACAATATTTATCTTGGAATTTTAAGTGTCAGAATAATTTTAAAGGCTCAACTTTATTTTACACTTCAATAATAAGGTATAGCCTACTAACTCGATCAATATAAAAAAAAAACAGCCAGTTGTTTGTTAATTGTATTTTTACTATGAACATTCGTAATATTAACATTAGTTTTAAAAATCAGACCAAATATATTGAGTTCGATTCAAATTTACTGCTTTTTTCTTAATCACAGACATGCCAACGTTCCAGAGCATTCTTATTCCTTAACGAAATTCAAAGGAGGTTCGATAGAAAAAGCAAACAAAACTTTGTGCACGTCCTAGCTGAGGAAATGTACCGGTATAGTGAAGATTACAGCACAATAATAATAAGACAGGGAGAGTTGGATGAACTGAACACTATTGGAGTGGGAAGTAGCGGTGAGTTATTCAAATTGGTAAAATTAATTTCGAATTATGAAATTGGAAAAAAAAAAAATATTTTTGAATCGATCACTTCTTTAGTGGCGTTAAGCGAATCTCGGTAGGGAAAAACTTCAGATTCGCGTCTCCAATGCTATGACGTCAGCTGTCAACAACATGCTACAGTAGGTATATCAAGTAAAAGATAGTATTTAAATGCTGGCGCTCAGAGATAAATAATATGTATAAAGCATGTTGTTGACAGCTGACGTCATAGCATTGGTGACGCGAATCTAAAGTTTTTTCCCTACCGAGATTCGCTAAACACCACTAAAGTAAGTAAGTACGCAGCGTACCGTATGTTTTGATAATTAATAAACTATATGAAAAGGTACATAATTATTGCTCGGATCGCCAATACATGTAAAACTTAGACAAATGTTTGGTAGACAAATAATTTCAATTAACAAATCATGAAGTTTAAACATTAAAAAAACGGGTTTTACAAAGTTTCGAGTTTTCACTTCCGTCGGCAGTCCCCGTGACTGCATTTTTTTTTGTTATGATACATTCAACAAGAATATAAAATTGCAAAGTATTCACTGGTATCTTGTTTAAATTTAACCTATGTAAATAACCTAGTTTCAAATATACTTTTGTTTACAGAGAGTATACTAGGAGAGAAAATTTTATACGTCACAAATATAGACACTTTATCATACAGCGTAAGTATAGTTCAACAGTTTTAGATTATTATAATAATTAACTGGCAGCATTTGTCGTTATATTTAATGGTAGGAATGCAGACCGAAAATCGATTTTCGACTTATCGGATTACACAGTAAAATTATTTTGTTTAATAAATATAAAAAAGTATTCAAAATTATATAGTTTTCCGATTTGGACTATAGATACCGGATCCATCTACGAGTCTGAGGTGTTTGAATTGTAGATGACTTGCATATTGGGTATTAACATGCAATGATTACAAGGCCAAATGAGTGGAATTAATTTTTTCCATACAATTTTGGTTCATTCCTCTCCAATAAATAAAAAAGAAATACAATAAATTATTGCCTCTATGGCAATTGTCGGAAAATTATGAATATATAGTTAATTTGTTCAAATTTTTTGTCAGTTTTATAAGCAGCAGTTAAACTGCGGGAATTAGAATATTTATTAGAGAAATTAACACCATTTTTGTTCTATTTCAGACCATTTCTAATGTGGGCAAAACTCCAGAACGAGTATCAATATCCGTCCAGTATCCGAGAATTAATGTCGTATTTTTAGGTATATTTATTTTCGTCGCAGGTTCATCTATCTATATTTTCGGTCCGATATCATGTGTAATATTTAGTTTGATAATAGCATTATCTTTTATACGATTTATGATATTTTGTAAAAATAACACAGATTCAAATTGTAGGAATTCGTAATTACGATGTAGATACCTTTTTTTTAAATATCATGATTGTAATACCTACATTAAACAATGTTGAATACTATAATTGGAAAGTAACAAACACGCTTTATATAATTTTTGATTCATTCATAATAATTAGTAATCAATTGAAATTCTCTATGAAAGTACACAGCTCATACATATATATTTACAACCAAACCTAGTGATGATGGATAGTGAGGCCGGATTTTGCGTCAATAGACGCGGGATCGAGCCCACCTATCCAACTGTAAAATCAGCCTGAGCTTTCGATGACGGAAAACATCGTGAAGAAACCAAAGCATGGTGGTAGGGCATTTACTAATAATGCCCACCTGGGTGGCTACCACCCTCAACCTTGAAAACCTGTCACCAAATACTAATAGGCGTGTTCCGGCAGCATCACTTGAGAACTAGTATCTAAGCTTAGTCTGTTTACCATCCTGGACCACATCGTCACTTGTTTTTTAAACGGTATAAACTCTTGCCCTACCACCATGCTATGGTTTCCTCGCGATGTTTTCCTTCACCGAAAGCTCAGATATACACACAGGCACATACACATGTACACACACATATAGATATAGTATACTCACGTAGAAGAGTTGTTTGTTGTGCGTCGTGTTTTGCAACGTATGGAAGAGTTTGTGTGCCCCGCGCGCCGCGGCCTGCGCGCCCACAAGCGACGACAACGTTTCTATAATACTCTCACTCAGCTGCTGTTGCGCTAACGTGCGCGTGTGTTCTGTTCATTATTTTATATATTTAGCATATTCCATGACATATGGATTAATCACCTAAGCAATCGAATCTTTATAAAAAGTTTAGATTGCGTCCTATAGTCTGACAAGTTTACGCGGACCGTTCTGGGATGCGACAGACACTTACGGAGCGAGGTAGCACGACTCGACTACACACGTAGAAATATGTACATAAGATATTATGAGATAAGTCGTGACTATTTCTAACCCGAATGTGACAGTAAATAAAACTAAAAATAAACAGTTCATTTGTATATTTAAATGAACTCTATACTATCATCATCATCCATTATACATTTACGTTGTTTTCTCATCGCCAAACCTTTATCATTCACATCTTCGTAAGTAGGAAGGTAATTTTTAACAAATTTGAAATGTTGGTTTTGCCCTTGGGGTTAAGTTGAATAGATATAATCATGTTCCATGGTGTACTAGCAGAAAGGACGTCCGTTTTTTGTTCGTATGCTATGCTAAAGAGTTAATTTTATTTAGCTGTTTTTATTATTAATATAACGGTATATGCTCCGATAGGGCTGTCATACATTAATATGTAAAACCACTGTGTAAATAAATGGTGAATAAAAAAAAACCACTTCAAAATACATATTTATTACACTTCGAACACAACATCCTTACCCTGACGTCAGATGGGTTAGTTCATCTTTAGACCATATAATTATGTAAGTTATGATGCTAGACATGTTGCACGTGTTAACCCTCCCCACTACATGACCCACCCCCGTTTTCGTACAGAGAATCTCGTCCTATCCAACGTTAAGCGTCCCGGGGGGGGGGGGGGGGGGGGGGGGG
This sequence comes from Samia ricini, assembly GCA_014132275.2. NCBI lineage: Eukaryota > Metazoa > Arthropoda > Insecta > Lepidoptera > Saturniidae > Samia > Samia ricini. The sequence goes on along the minus strand of AP028159.1, from coordinate 21,309,105 downwards.
GGGGGGGGGGTTTGTTGTCGCGTACGAACTTGTCTGACTATAGTATTATGAGTGCACTGATGGGGGTCGCAGGGGTCTAAATTATTTACTAAATATAAATAAACTAGTACAATTTGCTTAATTTTTTTTTTAATTTACGCCAATATATATGTTATCGTAAGGTGTGACGGAAGAGGTCTCCTTACTAGTACTAATAAGAATGAGGAAAGTCAAAATTTTCCAATATATCGCTTATGAAATATTTGAGGGTGCAGTCGGTAGTGCGGTGGAATCCCCATTAATGGGCGCGGGTTCGAACCCGCCTATACAAGTCTAAAATCAGCCTGAGCTTTAGATGAACGAAAACATCGTGACGAAGCCTATACCATCTTCAAGTTTGAAAATCTGTCACCAAATACCAATAGGTGTGCTGCGGCAACATCTCGTGAGAATCATTACCTATAGGCTTAGTACGTTTACCATCCTGGACCATAGCGTCACTTAACATCAGGTGAGATTGAGGTCAAAGCACTGAGCGTATACCGTGTAAAAAAAGAACGTCTATGTCTGTTAGTTTAAAACTAGTGAGGCGCTAAACAAAATCAGATAGGTTTTTTTTTAAACCTTAAATATATTCTTCTGATCAGGTTTTCGTATATCATATATTGTAAATTTAGCATAATTTTATGAATCAATTATTAATATTATTAATAAAGAGCAAGTTACCTTTATCTTGGAAATTTCTGTTCGATGAGGCTTCAGACAGTACTCCGCCGGGCCACCACGACTTAAGTACTACGCCTATGTAATAATGTAACATTTGCTCAGAGAATAACCACGATATGGTCTCTTTAATTTGTCTGAAAAACATATTTTTTTTTAAACCTAACACTAGATCAAGTTACAATTAAGCACAAAAAAGAGACTGAATAATAATTTAAAAAAAACTAGGCAGCTATAGAGACTGGCGATAGAAGTGAAAACGTTACAAAAACTGTTTGTTTAAAGTGAGTCAGAATGACCTTATTTAGACAATCAACGGAATAATTTAGTTGTAATCGTTTCCATTTGAACATTTTTTACGGGCATTTATGGAAAAGATATTTTAGTTGTGACAACACAAAAGCGTCCACTTAAACGCCATATTATATTTCACAGACTGTAGCATGTCGCTGAAGGCTGACATCATTGGTGACGTGAAAATCTATAAGATTTTCCCCTGCCGAAAAACGCGGCTAAACAAGTTTTTTCACTTCAATAATATACTCGTATATATATTCCAGAATTTTTAAAATTTATAGGCACCGGCTCCACAATATGACCCACGTTGTAATGCCAATATTTTTTTTTTTTATTAAAATTTTAACGTGGAATAGACAAAAAAGTATTTAAAATAGTGGATTTAAATCGGTCCACTTGAATTAAAAATTAACCAGATCGATGCATATTGTTATTATTGAATAAATAAAACATTTTTTTTAATGCATTACAAAAATAAATCTATTCAAGCGCTTTAAGAGGGCATGCGGTCGGAAAAGTAGGTATTTCAGAAATCTATTGATATCGCGTTGCGCCCCAAAGAAAGAAAGCATGAAAGGGACAACTGCAGCTCGGGCTGATTTTATCTATGCAAATTACACGAAAACATCACTTCCCAGTACCCAGTTTTTCCTCCTTCAAAACTGAACCGATTTTTAATTTTCTTTCAGTTTTAGAATAATAAAGACTTTGGCTGTGCATTTTTCAATTTTACCCATCAAATTTGTTTGGCGAACGTATGAACATGACGGTAAAAATCGAGCATTTTTTTCAAAGGCTCTCCTAGTTTCTATAAAAACTAATTTATGGAAAAATCAAAACGTACGGGCGTGGTTGTGGTGGATATATGTATATTATTTGGTATAAAATATTCACTATAATGGCATTATCCAAAGAGGAAACAGGGGACTACGTTTGTATGGAATACATGTCGATAGGATATCCTCTTAAAAATAAAACTGTAGCGCTACACACCTATTGATGGTTCTCCCATACGTTATTTGTACAAAAGTGACCAAGGTTTTCCTCAGCCATCTGAATAGACCTCGCATATCGAACACTTCACTCAGCAAAGCGTACAACGGCTCCGCTATGCTATCTCTCTCTTCTGGGATGGCGCCGGCGCCTGATATATAAAAATGGATACTTAATCATTTATACGCTATCATCACTTTTTTAATACTGTATCCATTCTACTGAAAGACGTCCACTGCTGGACATACGTCTCCCCGAAGATCTCCACGACGACCGGTCTTGCGCAGTAGTTGTTTAATTTTTATCAGATCTGATAATTAATTTATTGGAGACGTTAACATTATTTAAGACTAGCTCCGTGCCCGCTGCTGTGCCCGCTTTTCAAATAGTCTTCACTGGGTTTTAATTTTTTTATCCGGAACCCTAATTACTTTCGTTTTTTTTTGGTACTAAGATAAAGTAAATATATTTCTCATAAATTATGTATACTTCACCGTAAAAGCCGTGCGTTGAATCGCATTTTATTCGATTTTTTTATTACTTACAATTATTTCCGCGATACCCTTATTAATTTCGAAAATGAAAAGTACTCTAAGTCAACCAGAGTAAAATTAATTTTGACATTACCAACAGACACTTCAATTTTATTTATTACTAGCTGTGTGCCCGCGACTACGCCTGCGTTTTATATGTTCTTAAATGCGGTTTAATTTTTATTAATACGGAGCTCTAATTATTTTCCTTCAATTTTTTAAGTACGAAAATAAAGTAAATATATTTCTCATAAATTCAAGCACTTGCCCGTAAAACTGTGCATTGAATCGGATTTTATGAAATTTTTATGAGTTTTATTTTTTTTACGTGGAACCCGTATTAATTTCGAAAATTAAAAGTACCCTGAGTCACCCGGAGTAACTTCAGCTATCTACCAAAAAAAGTCATGTCAAAATCCGTCCAGCAGTTCCGGAGATTAACTGGAACAGACAAACAGACAGACAGACAGACAACAATTTTTAAAACTGTATTTTTGCTATAGGTATCGTATATAAATTCATGATTGTTTAGTAAAACAAAAAAATTAACATTTCAAACACACTTTTATTTATTTCATTTTATATATTAGTAAAGATAATTATATAAATTAGGTGTAAAATAGTAAGTACCTCGTAATGAATTCGTAATTGCTTTATTGTTTGTCTCTGTGCCGTTACCGTCTAGGTACAGTGAGATCTCGTCCTCATCAGCCGACGTGTGCGGGAACGATTCCCGATCCTGCGATGATCTGTTAGTCGCTTCACTACTCGTGCTAAATAAAAAAACATTTATAAATAGTTTTGTTAATCCCAAATATGGTGGCGTTTCAGAGGAAATACGGGTGACGTTTATTCCACATAAACGCATTCCCCTGTTTCCTCTCTATCATATCACATTATCTGTGTGACCGCGGCTGCGCCCGCGTTTCATATACTCTTCTCTGCGTTTTAGTTTATTATACGGAACCCTAATTATTTTCCAAATTGAAGATTAAGATAAAGCAATACTATGTCTCATAAATTATAACACTTGTAGGATTTTATTCATATTAATATAATTTTTTTTACGCAGATTCCTAATTATTTTCGGAAATTAAAAGTACTCTAAATTAGCCGGAGTAACTACAGCTATCTACCGAAAAAAAGTCCCGTCAAAATCGGTCCAGCCGTTCTGGGGATTACCCATTACAAGCAGACAGACAGACAGGCAGATAAAAATTTTAAAAATTGGTGTTTTGGTATAGGTATTCGTAAATACATTCATATCTATTTAGGGGGAAAAAAATTGACATTACAAACAAACACTTCAAATTTATTTATGTTATTTTATTTTTGTTTTCTTAGAAAGTAATTTAACGTGTCGAGTACCCGTAAAAATAAGACAATAGGAAAACAATGGAACGTTGGCGTAAACGCCAGGTAAGTGTGCTCAAGGGGTTAACTTACCTTTTAAACAATGTCGAAAAGGAAAACTTGTTTTTCTTTGGTAAATCGCCTTGTTTCAAATACTCTGAACTGGGATTAAGGAATGTATATAACGCTTCGCTTTGGTTGAGCCTCTCGTCTTCTAATACGAACTGTAATTAACATGTACAATTTAAAGTATGTTTGATTAAAAAAAAAAGTGTATCACGAATTATATAAATCAAAACGACTCACTTCTAAATACTTTTGAATCAAAATCTTGGCTTTATCTAATGAATTTCTATCGTTTTTCAAAAATAAAAACTTAAACGAATTAGACGGTAACTCTAAATTCTTTACTCCGAAAACATAGGCCTTAGTTTTAACTCCGAACACATAGGCCTTAGTTTTCGATGTAAATCCTGGAAGAGAAAAATAATTAAATACAATTTTTTTTTTTAAATAAATATACAATACTTTTTGAACTAATTATTATTAATTCAACACATTAATATATACTAATAATAAATACAATTGAAGTGTCTGTTTGTAATGGCAAAATAAGAATTTTTAACTAAATACGTATATAAATGAATATGTATACGATACCTATACCAAAAGATACAATGTTTTAAATATTTGTCTGTCTGACGTCTGTTTGTTTGTCTGTCTGTTCCGGATAATCTTTGGAACGACTGGACGGATTTTGACGGGACTTTTTTTGGTAGATAGCTGAAGTTACTGCGCGTAACTTAGGGTACTTTTAATTTATAAAAATAATTGGGGGTTCCGTGTAAAAAAAAAGAAACTCATAATTTTGTTTTATAAAATCCCATTCAATGGACAGTTTTAAGGGCAAAGGCTTGAATTTATGTGAAATATATTTACTTTATCTTAGCAATAAAAACATTTAACGAAAATAATTAGGGTTCCGTATAAAAAATAAAATAATATGCAGTGCAGAACATTTGAAAAGCGGGCGCAGCCGCGGGCACACGACTAGCTAGAAATAAATGTCAATTTTCACCTGGAATTCGTTCAACGTTCTCAATAGAACCCAGCCTGTGCTGATTTGTTCCGGTTTCTCCTCGTTATGTCCGTGCTCTTGTTCGGCCATATGCACCACTATTACAAACTGAGGCGGTTTCGATTCGTCAATCACCTACATACAATAAGAATGATTTTATACCATTTTTTTTCATACCGAGATATCGCAGTGGCTCAAGTTAAGAGTCTTCGACCAGTGTGTGTTGCCAGTGATGACATACGGCACTGAGACGTGGTCGCTCACAATGGACCTAATAAAGAAACTCAAAGAGCAATAGAGAGGGCTATGTTCGTGATCGAATCAGGAATAAGGAGATCCGCAGAAGAACCAAAGTAACCGACATTGCCCGAAGAATTGCTAAACGAAGTGGCAGTGGACTGACCACATTGCTCGTAGAACCGATGCCCGATGGGGCCAGCGGGTTCTCGAATGACTACCACGCACCGGAAGACGTGGCGTGGGTAGGCCTCCCACAAAGTGGACCGATGACCTGGTGAAGGTCGCGGGTGGCGCAAGACCGGTCGTCGTGGACATCTTCGGGGGAGACCTATGTCCAGCAGTCAACGTCTTTCGGTTGAATGGATTTTTTTTCAATTTCTAGAAGCGATTGTATCGGAAATTTCGAAATAATATGAAATAAAACTTACGTTAGAAATAGCGATTAAATTATTATTCTTTAGTATGATAGTCGGAAAGTTATTTATAACAGTAAATTAAGTATGAAATTTATAAAAAGTCGAACGTCACGGGACGCCAGGTAGATATGAAACGTCATTTATCGTCACGGCATACTAGTCGTTTTATAACTATCAAGGCGCGTCACATAATTTTTGAAGTAAAAACTTCTTTAGCCCCGTTGATTTGAAAGTCGATGAAACGAAAATGCGACATTAAAAAGAAACAAATATATATAGGAGTTAACGTGCAAATGAATAAGATAGAGTCCATTAAAAAGTGTTTCTTATAAGTCGCAGTCTTTTCTCCTCTTGTGTGGTATTTTGTAGACTTCGTCTCTTCTTGTGTATGTAGAGTATAGAAGTTACAGATTTACGTTTTTTTAAGGTTTTATTTCTACTGCGTGTGAACTGTACACATGTATTTTTTTTAATTTTAAGTATTCTCTGGTCATCAGTCGATGCCGATATCGATAAAACTAGGTTGAATTATAAAAAAAGGTTTTAGTTTGTAGTTTAAAGTTGTAGATTTAATTATCACCTGGTGTTACGAACCTCAGCACTGTGGACGGTGGCTCGCCACCTGCCCAAATGTTCAGCCCAAGTGTCAGTTCTAGCCAGATGCGCCTCCAGACGCATCTGTTCCCCGGCCAGCTTCTCGACTTCGTTCGCCAACATCGACAGAGCGGGCGACTCCGGCTTCAGAGACGCTCTGAGAGCCGCTAACGCCTGGAAACGCGGTATACCTCTTCTTACATAAGGGAGCGTTCAAGCAATACGTAACGAATTTGAAAGGGGAGGAGTTATTGCGGATTCTGAAACGTTACAATGCGTTGCAGGGTCGAGAGGAGGGTTTTGAACTACACTTTGCGTAACATTGTTTTACCCTCAAGAACACAAAACATTATTTATTTTCTCAAAATTTGAAATGGAATGACTGCTTGAATATTTAAATACCTTACAAAATTTCTTGCTTGCCTTACAGGATAGTGAATAATTTTTCATATTTTATTTTAAAACTATAAATGTAAAGCAAAAAAATAATTATCAACAGATGTGATAGTTTTTTCTCATCACTTTGGATGGGTTCGTTATACTTCGGTCTCATGCATGTGAAGAATAATGGTGGATAAACAAAAATGTGTTAAGGTGAGGACCAAGTCAGGAAAACGACGTTATAAAATGTATAATGATTTATTTGGACAAAAAAAAATAGAAATCTCTTGCTTTTAAAAACAAGACATTACAAATGTTATTATAATAAATATTATTAACGCGATTAAAACAATAACATACGTATATAAGCGACTTTCCGGTACTTTATGTCACGTAATTGTGACTTTCAGGTAATAATAGTCACTTGGTGGTGGTTACGAACGTTTTACTGGGGGGCAGGGAGGGAAAGAAAAACGTTACGGCGCGTTACATTGTGAACATTATCCAAGAAATTAATTCATTTGGTGGTTCCCAGTTTTGTAAAAAAAAAAACTTTCGAACAACCCTTAATAAACCATTTTTTTTCATTTGGCGCTCTATTATTTATATAAAAACCAGAACCTACCCTCGCGTTAAATTGTATTTGTAACAGTTATTAGGTGTACAGAAATAAATTATTAATTTTAAAAAACTTTATGAATTGTATGTGGGAAGTGGGATGATGTGGTGTGTTTATTCTGCATGTAATGCGTACGTGCGTATACTCGTGCATGCGTGCGTGTGCATGCGTGCGTATGTATACCTGTACTTCAATGCAAGTTGATACAAATGTTATGAGCTCATTGTCTGTATACATTATCTAAGTTCGAAAAAAAAAACACGAATAATTCGAAATTTTCTCCGGATAATTGGTTTTATTTAAAAAGTATATTATTCGTAAGTAGAGTATTTGGATACGCGATATAATGGAATTATTTGTCGAATTTCGTATAATTCGATTCGAATTTCGAGTCGGATATTAATATTCGATTCGATTCGAGCGACATTATTACACCCCTATATCTAAGTATTGAGAGTAAAGATTATAATTTTCGTTTAATGTGTCGATTACCCATAATAATAAGACAATAGGAAAAAATGGAAAGCTGGCGCAAACGCCAGGTAAGTGCTCTAGGGGTTAAGCACCTGTATCTTGTTATTGTGCCTTTCCTGCAACTGATCGAGTTTTCTCCTCGCATACGTGGAATGTTCGTTGAGGTGCAAGGCGCCGGCAACGCTCTCCGCCGACGACACAGACTCGTTTGACAGTTGACGATCTTCCAACGGGGATCTATCAGTGTTTATCTCTAATGAAATAAAAATAAATTCATACATCGACCAAGTATCGAAAGTCCTAAAAAATACAATATTCATAATACGTATAAAATTTGCAAAGTAAGTACGCTTTAGGAAAAAAAAGGAAAATAATATTATGGTTTTAACAGACTTTTGATTGTATACCAATAAAAGAATTTAGTTCACGTTAATATTTTCTATATAAGTTTATATTAATTTACTTCCCACTTTCCTATTTTAAAAGTAGACGTATGTTCACGAAGTAAATTTTAAATATGTTATGTTACATATAGGGCAGTTGCAAGTGTTGAAATAAATAAATAACAAAATAAAATTTGCTTGTATTTGATAATGTACGAGTCATTTTGGTTACTTTATACTGAACCAAACGTTACCTTAAACAAATTAAGACATTGAAGAGAACTTGTGTTAACTTTGTGGTCGAAATGTAATCGTATTGAAAGTTACAGTGAAAAGGACTTTTAACTACCAAAAATACTATTTTTAAATTGATAATACACAAATAACATATATTTCCATGATACAGTTAAGATATATATACCTTTGTTAGCCTCTTCAGTGGCGAGTTCAGCAATTAATGCTTTATAGTAATCGCTCATTAGAAACGAATGATAATATTTATCTTGAATAGTTTCTACAACTGTGTCCTGTACTTCATAGAACACTTCTGGACCTTTGTCGCCCAATAAAAAAGCCTCCATTCGCTTCCTAGTATCCTTAAAATTGAATATCATCTTTTTAAAAATGCAGAGCGTATCTTCTATCCTTTCCTATGTACTACGAAACAGTACTACAATTGTGACGTAATAGAATAGCAATGAAATACGTCACGTGACAGTTTAAGCTGTATACAGACTGAGCTATACTTCTCAGAGATTGGCGAAAAAAAATTATTAAAAACTTCTGGCATAACATATTTTTTTCTAATTAAATGCTGAAGACTGTGAGAATAACCACTACGTCGAATATTCATTACTTCATTCAATTTATTTTTATGCTTATTACTTTTCTTACCTTATTTAATCCTAAATTTACAACAACTTAAGTTACAACTTATATGTTAAAAATTACCACGTAATACCATAAAAACTCCTTAAGTAGTTCTAGAAGAATAATTGCAATTAATGAATGTTTGTAGATTAACGTGTCGAGTACCCGTAAAAATAAAACAATAGAAAGACAACAGGAAAACAATGGAAAACTGGCGTAAACGCCAGGTAAGTGCTCAATTTTCTATAATATATTTCTATTTGGTTTCCGTTTCATAATAAGTAGTAAGATAACATTATTCAAGTGAAAATCTCTTTAGCGGCTTTGCGTGTTTCTCGGTAGTGGAAAAACATATAGTTTCGCGTTACCAGTGTTATGACGTCAGGTCAATATGCTACAGTATGTCAAGTATAATATGGCGTATAAGTGCTGGCGCTCAAAGATAAATATAATAAAATTTATACTTACGCGCCTATCATATGTTTTGATAATAAATAACCTATATGAAAAATGTAATATTATTGCTCGGCAATAATTATGCAATATTATTGTAAGATAATTATTGCTCGGAGCGCCAATAGATGTATGTTTGACGATATTTTTTTTTGTCTTTAGAATTGTAGTCTATAGACATATCATCATTATCCACGAAATGTGGACATATCTGTTTTTGAAATAAGTAGATTTAATCAGTTGAAATGAAACACAGAGTGACTGAAATAACATATAAGATTCAATAATTCCACTATATTTTTATTCTATTTAACCTTGTCAACTTTTATCTCGGGCGCTCGGTGAACGGATGTAAGTGTAGAATATTTCGGCACCGAGCTGGTGCCAGCTGCTCCTCGGGCTATGTCTCAACTCTTCAACGGACGTCCAGAAACCAACGAGACCCTGCGAGCACATTTTCTCCAAAAACATCGATAGATATCGCCTCCCGGTTACACTCTCCATCACTTTGTGTAATGGTAGAGTCTGAAAACAACATACAACTATTACATTACATAGGGATTAGGCTTAGTGTGTTACCATCCTGGACCACATCGCCACTTAACATCAGGTGAGATTGTGGTCAAAGCAACTAAGCACTACACCGTGCAAAAAGTATTACCAATTTCCAATTTTTAAAGGATTTTTTACTTCAATAACTTTTTATTACATACATTTGCATACTACGCTCGGTGTCCTCAGCAAAACCTCCGAACGAGTTGGCCTTAAAATGAACATGGACAAGACGAAAATCATGTGTAATGTCCATGTTGTGCCAACTCCTATAAACATCGATGACTCTACATTCGAAGTTGTTGACAGTTACGTATACCTGGGACAAACCGTCCAGGTAGATCCAAGTTCGAGGAAGAGGTTAATCGTCGAATCCAGCTCAGCTGGGTTGTCTTCGGGAAACTACGCAAGACCTTCTCGTCCGAGATACCGCAGTGTCTCAAGACGAAAATCTTCGACCAGTGTGTGTTGCCAGTGATGACATACGGCACTGAGACGTGGTCGCTCACAATGGACCTAATAAGGAAACTCAAAGTTGCTCAAAGGTCAATAGAGAGGGCTATGTTCGTGATCGAATCAGGAATAAGGAGATCCGCAGAAGAACCAAAGTAACCGAAACTGCCCGAAGAATTGCTAAACTTAAATGGCAGTGGACTGGGCACACTGCTCGCAAAACCGATGCCCGATGGGACCAACGGGTTCTCAAATGGGTACCACGCACCGGAAGACGTAGCATGGGTAGCCCTCCCCAAGGTGGACCGACGACCTGGTGAAGGTCGCAGGTGGCGCAAGACCGGACGTCGTAAACATTTGGGGGAGACCTATAACCAGCAGTGGACGTCTTTCGGTTGAATGGATGAATGGATTGATGGAAATACCCTACCTATACGAAAAACATAATTTATGAACATTTTATCTGTCTGTTTGTTCCGGCTAATCTCCGAAACGGCTGGAGCAATTTTGATTGGACTTTTTTTGGTAGATAAATAAAGTTACTCCACGTAACTTAAATTCTTAAATGTATTCCGAGGAAAATAATTAAGATTCCGCGTAAAACATTCAAACTCATGAATAAAACTGTGAATAAAATCCGTTTCAATGTACGTTTTGACTGGCAGATGTTTGAATTTGTAAGAAATATTTTTCTTGTTTTTCTGTTAGCAGCAAAATAATTTCAGGAAAATTATTAGGATTCCCGGTAAAAAAACTTATAATAAAATTCATTAAATTGTCAACAAAATACGCTTCAATGCGACGCAACAAAAATTTTATTACGCAGTGAAGAATATATGAAACACGGGCGAAGCCGAGAACACAGATAGGTATTATAATAAATTATTGGTTTTAAGTCTTGTAGATTGGTGTGTATAAGGTGTTGGTACACAATATTTAAAATATCAAAAAATGTACAGAAATTACCTTACTATCAGATTCAACTGTTGGAAAAGCACCATCCCAGCCTAATCGTTTCAAAGCAGTTTCACACTCGGCCTTAGCTATAGTCAATTGACTGATGTATCTTTGAAGTTTCTTAGCGTCGGAAACCTGCTGTCGGCTAATGTTGTGTTGAGCACCGCTTTTTTTTTCGATCGCATCTAAATCAACTCCTTTAGCTCGTTTTACGTTTTGTAATGTTGTAGCTTGCATTATTTGTGTCACTATATCGTATCTAAAAAAGAAATACGTAAATACTATTTGTAGGAACAATGTACTGAACATTTATACCGATAAATAAAATTGGAGTGTCTGTTTGTAAGATCAAAATTATTTTTTTTTTCCTAAATAATGCAATCTTTAAAAATTTTGTCTGTCTGTCAGTTTGTTCCGGGTAATCTCCGGAACGGCTGGACGAATTTTCACGGGACATTTTTGGTAGATAGTTGAAGTTACTCCGGGTAACTTAGGGTACTTTTAATTTTCGAAAATAATTAGAGTTCCGCATAAAAAAATTAAAACTCATGATACATTGAATAAAATCCGATTCGATGCACAGTTGTACGGGCAAGTGCTTAAATTTATGAGAAATATTTTTACTTCATTTTTAGTGAAGAATCTATGAAACGCGGGCGCAACCGCGGGGACACCGCTAGTTATTAAAAATAATTTAAGTTATAAAAGTAATATTAAACTCTTACTGAAATATTTAAATACGCGGCCGGCGTGTAACTAATATTCCGTATACGACGTAAGATTTTTTTTACACGATATAAGCTTGGACCACATTCTCAATTGATCTTAAATGACGATGTGGTTCAGGATGGTAAAAACACTAAACCTAGAGTTACTAGTTCTCAAGTGATGCTGCCGAGACACAACTATTGGTATTAGGTGACAGGTTTTCAAACTTGAGGGTGGTAGCTACCCAGGCGGACATTATATAAAATGCCCTACCACCATGCTATGATTTCGTCACGATGTTTTCCATTACCGAAACCTCAGGCTGATTTTAGAGTTGAATACGTGGACTCGAACCCGCGCCCATGGACGCGGAATCCGGTTGCACTATCTACTGCGCCATCATCACTTCAATTTCATATCGAATCGAATCTTATTCAGTCGAATTTATTGCACATTAGCTGTGCGCCCGCGTTTTCTAAATTCTTCACTGCGTAATGAAGTTTTAAAATAATCATTGGAAAATAATGTTTTGATGGTGCTATCCGTTGAATTGTATTTGGTTCACTATTTCATGGGTTTTAAATTTTTATACACGGAACACTAATAATTATCATCCAAAAAATAGTGGTACTAAAAAACCCAAGAATATTTTTCGTACAAGCATTTTCCAGTTATACAACTGACCATTTTTATTGTTTTTTTTTTGTTGCGGAACCCTAATAATTTTCCTTAAATTATTTTTTGTACTAACAAAAAGCAAAGACACAAATTCAAACATCTGCCAAAAAAAATTGTGAATAAAATCCGATTGAATGAATGCAGAGTTTTACTGGCAGGTGTTAGAATTTGTGAGAGGTATCTTTGCTTTCTAAAAATGCTAGAGTATCAGAAATAAAAATAAATTGGCCGGCCCACGTTTTAGATTGTTACATTGATGAATAATGTAATAAACACAGTAATGTTAAGCTTGGCGATAATATATGATTCGATCCATGAAGTATGAAAATGAAAGTGTCATGATATGAATGCCAACTCACCGTAACCGTTTCAGTGTGTCAACATTATTGCAGTTATTGATCAAACGTATGTAGTCCTCGAACGTTTTCGCATACTCGTGAGTCCTTACATGCATCGCATTCACTTCCTTCTGTGCCTCTAGGTATTGTACTATTTTTTGATTTATGTAATCCGGTTCCGTGACTAGATTTATCGCTGGTTGTAATACTGGTATAAATGAAATTGAATTTCACGATATTAAGCATTGTTTTTATTATTTTTTTAGTATGTCAGTTTTAAGGTCACAGATGATGTGACATTTTATGATGCTTGGTTTTATTTTTTTGGCTCAAACAGGTATTTCATTATTATTAATTCGCCAACACTTGATTAAAGGAACTTTGTGCTGCTAATACACGTACGGACCGGACCGCGGATATGGTATGTTGAGCGCCCGAGATCATCCGTCGTCTAAGTAGAGATGGGGATAAGATTTTTCAAAAACATCGATTTTTTCAATCAATTTACAAAACATCGAAGTCCAAGAGATCAATCTTTTTTCTATTTGTTTTATTTTAGTTTTTATTCTTAAATAGTATTCTTCCAGTAGTCGAAATTCGACTAAAATCATCATTTATTGCAAAAACTGTTTCTATTTTTTATTTATTAACAGTTCTAAAAGTCATCAGTAGCAACTAAACTATTATGATGAAAACAAAAAGGACAATCTAATAATCGATACTTTATTCGTTTGAAAGATCGATCTTTTGCAACTCAATGTTTTGTGAATCGATTCATCAAACTTAGATTCGATCAATTAAAACATCGATCTTTTTCGGAAAGTATTCCTATCCCTACTTAGGGTACTGATAATATCGGTCATGCGCTGTATTATGTCCGCGGTCCGGTCCGTAGGTGTGTTAACACCATTAGAGTAGATTTATATTTTTTATCATTTAATTAGATTAGGGACCTTTTGTTAACATAACTAAATAAAATATTAAAACTTTACTTAAATAAATTTATTCGATTTTAATTTAAATAGTTAATTATGTTAGTCAAATACATTTTTATTTTGTTTTATTCAATAATTACACAAAAATAAAACTTAAGATTAGTAATATAATATAAATCTACAATAAAGTTATTGTAGCAGTTAAGAAGAGAATAGTGAATAGTACAAGAGAATAAATAAATAAAAGAAAAATAGTGGTTAAGTATATGATTTTTTGTCATTTTTATTCTTTGCGTACACATATCTCACATACCTTTGCAAGCCAAGATCTCTCTCATAAGATGTGAAGCTGGAGTTAGTGAGTAACACCTTGGCATCAGAAACATAATAATTAATTCACTTATTTGTCGAAGATAATGCAGTTCTGCATCAGATGATATCAAATGTGGTGCCAATGCAAATACAGGCGCTTGATTCAATTCTAATCTGTAAACATTAACAATTACAACAATTGATGCACGTATTTTTTTTTCTTTCTTCGCTTCAATTATCACTTTTAACTTCAAATTTATCAACATTGTTGTACTATCAAAGTTTTTAACTAAAACATTGCCAATGCTTACCCACATGTCCTAGCAATTCTTATTCTTTCGAAATGCTGTGTTATTTTCATAACCATATCACTGGCAAGTAATTTCTCTGCATCTACTCTTAACATACGTTCATATAAATTTTGCATAGCACCCCAGACATGTTCTTTAAATTTATCAATAACAGGATCAGGTTTATAGCATAAATCCTTCAACCATCGACTGACAAAATCTCTTAGGATGTAATCAATTAATAGCAGCAACTGGCTGTCAACTGTTCTTCCGAATATAACAGACAAATGAGATTTCTTTGGTATATATGGCCAATTTGTTTGGTCCTCCTGGCATATAGAAATATATTAATATACAGGTTTAATATTAAATATAGACAATATCTTTTTACAAGCTCTTGAAATACTTAATACTATTATTATAATGTACAATATGTTTCTAGTAAATAAATAAAAAGAGAACTATATACAAAAAGGAATATTATTTGATAAAACAAAACAAAGGTTAGTTTGAAACAGAGGACACTCATAAAATAATAATAATATGAGGAACATATATTAAATATATATGCCCTATTTTGTACTACCTCTTTAACTACTGGAGATTGGGTAGCTCCATATTTATCATAATATGTTAAAACTAGTAATAATAGAGGATTAATTTCAAGGTTTATATAGCACCTAACAATGAAATATAATTTTTCTTTCAAATTTTTACAAGCATCAATATCATAAAATAGCATTTCTGGATTGAATGCTTGACAGGTTGATATTTGTATAGATTGGTTATTAAACTTGAATGCTTGTTGAGATTTTAAGTAATGAAAATATGTGCACTCTTAACCCCTTGAGCACTAACCTGGCGTTTATGCCAGCTTTCCATTGATTTCCTATTGTCTTATGTATAATTAAATACTTAATATCAAAATATAGCTTTTACAAAATTAAACTAATGTGAAGTGGACTAATAAAAAAGTTTACAAGAAATTCAAGACATTAAGAAAATTCTATTATTTGCTATATTTTTAATTAACTACAAACATTTTTGTGTTTCATAACTACTTAAAATTATTTGACTGGTTACAGCCAGTGACCACTGCCTAGGAGACCCATTCCAGACATTGTAATAAAAATGTAAATATATTGGTTTTGCTATTTGTTGAAAACAGTGCTTGAGAAACTATTTTATTAAAAACAAAAAAAAATGTTATCCTTTATTTTGTTTTTTTATATAACTAACTGAGGACTTATACATTTTTTTTTACATTTTTGGATTAGAACTTTTCTATTTAAAAAATCTAGACACTAACCACTAGCTTACACTGTATAAAAATTGTTTAACCGAAAACCTAAAAAATAAATCAGAAAAATATTTTTTTGTTATTTTTTTTTTTCTTGTAGATTATTTTAAATAAATGTAACCCGGGAAACACAATGTATAACAGCTTATTAAAATATTATATAAAAGTTTCTTATATTATTAAAGAATGTGATTACGAACTTTTAAAACCTCTTCAAGTTGTCGCACTTCCTTTTCCACTTTGTCGAGTAAATGCAGGGATGTCTGATGAGGAGAGGATAATGCGATGTGCCCCCATAGAGTCAACACGAAAACAGCTATTACAATAAATATTCCAAGTAATAACACGTATAGAAAACTAAACAACATCGGGACAGACCATATTATCAAAATAACAAAAGGTGCAAGACAAACTGATATCCACTTATACATTATTTCTAATTATTGATACATTTTCTATAAAGCCTCGATTCTATAATATGTATAACGCGCCACATCTCATTTATTTTTCAACAATTTAATTTCGGTACAACATAAAATATATACTCATTTATGAAAAAACTACAAATTACAAAATGTTTATAATTCTTCTTCTTCTTTTTTTAACTTGGCAACTCAGTCCTCTTTAGAGTCTATTACTGCCATTTTCAAGTAGTGAGTGTATGTAATTTTGGGCAGATGGCGGGAATAAGTGGGTAAATGTTGAAGTGGCAATATATAAATATACATAAAATGTCAAATTTACAATGATAATTTATGATAATTAAGGAATTTAACTAATGATTTAACATAAATTTTGTTATTAAGAGATAGTATAGATGACAAGTCACAAGGAAGAATAGCCTTATAATTACATAAAATATCATACAGTGGTAAAGAGTTATATAGAGAACAGTTAAAAAGAATATGCATGATGTTACCCTCTTCCAGACCACACTCACAGATAGATCTATCTCTAATTCTTAATTTGTTCAGGTGGACTGGCGAAGAGCAGTGGCCAAGCCGTAACCTCGAAATAATAGTTGTAATTTTCTTGCTTAATCTCCATTTGGAGAACCACGGTTTTAGAGAAATTTTAGGTTGATGTCTTTTATAAAATTGACTTTTATTAGACTGATTCCAGTCTAAATTCCATTTTTCCACCAAGTCTTGACGAGGTAGAAAAGAAACTAAATCCTGACTATATAAAGAATTATCAGTAGCACCTTGAAAAGCAGCCAGTTTTGCCAATTCATCAGCATTTACATTACCCTGGATACCTGCATGCCCAGGTATCCATATCAAGGAAACTTGTAAACCTAGTTGAGAACAAAATAATAGTTTATTTTTAATTTCAAGAGAGATCGGAGACCAATTCGATTTTTTAAAAGGATTATGCAGAAGAGATTGTAGACAACTTAAGGAATCCGTGAATATTACAGCTCTTGCTATTTTTTCCTCTACAATATAGCTGATACATTTCAAAATAGCCAAACATTCCCCCGAAAAGTTAGATATTCGAGAAGAATATTTAAAAAGTTTAAAATATCCAGAAGAAATTCGATAAAAAGCTGCCCCCACTCCTCGACACTTATTATTTTTAAAACCAGAAACATTACCATAAAAATCTGAATAGCTTTCCATAATAGATTCAACTGATTTAGAGGCATCAGTAAAAAAGACTTCCGCATTAGGAGCGTTTTTTTCCATAAAATTCCAAAGTTTAGAATCCGGATTTGAAACACCTTTTGTTATACTTATTGATAAACGTGCATCAGGTTGGAAAATAAGAACATTATAATCAAAAAAGAAAAGAGGATTACATGGAAAATGTTTAATGACGCAATCATGCTCATTAATATTCCTGAGACTATGGATTAAATAAGGGAGAGGCCTTCGATGCCAGTAATTATTACTCTTTATAATCAGGCTGTCAAGATAATTTAACTTTTGATGAAGAGGATGGTGCAGAAAGTGTAAAGATTTATAAAAATATCGATCTGATAAAAAAACTGTCTTCTAATGTGAAGGGGTGCATCCGCGCATTCTATTTGTAGTGCATTAATAGGAGTACTTTTCATAGCTCCAATGATAATACGAAGGCTCTTAGATTGAATAAGGTTGAATTTATGCATTACAGATTTATTAACAGGGCAAAGTGTGAAAGAGCCATAATCTAAAAGACTTCTTATCATTGCATTATAAATTAATTTTAATGTAAAAGGATGAGCACCCCACCAAACCCCAGAAAGTGCTCTCATAATGTTAACGTTTCTTTCACACTTACCAACTATATAATTAACATGCGGAACACCAGTACATTTGCTATCAAATATTCTACCTAGGAAAGTAATTTCGTTGCATAAAGGTAACGGCGACTGATTCAAAGACACAATAATATTAGGATTTGATTTTTTACGAGAAAAAACAACTATTTTACTTTTAGAAACAGAAAATGAAAGATAATGATCAGACATCCATTGCGATAATCTATCCAATGACTGTTCCACAATTATTGCAGCCTGTCCTATTGATCTGTTAGAGGAATATATTAATAAATCATCAGCATACTGAAGAACCGAACACTGAGGTAAAACTACAGAATCTAAATCACTTGTGTACACATCGTACAAAATAGGACTGAGTACAGATCCCTGCGGGACACCATTCCATAGTACTCTACTGTGATTATTCACTCCTAGAGCCCTTAAGACTATGGTTCTACCTGTAAAAAGATTAAAAATGAAATCTATAAACTTTAAAGGAACCTTAAGGATCTGCAGTTTGTATTTTAATAATCTCAAGTCAACCTTGTCATAAGCAGCTTCAACATCAAGAAATGCAGCTACCAGAGTTTCATCTCTAGTCAACGCAATTTGAATATCTGTCGATAAAATTGAATGACTATCAGAAACACTGCGTCCTTTCCTAAATCCAAACTGAGACACACTTAAAAGATTATGATGCTAAAAAACCATTCTAACCTATTTTTAATTAGATGTTCTGCCAATTTAGAAAGAACGGATGATAACGCCACAGGCCTAAAGGAATTAGGGTCTAAAGGGTCTTTATTAGGTTTTAAAATAGGAATTACAATTTGTTGTTTCCAAGATTCTGGAATGCGACCAGTTTCAACAATAATATTTATTAAATTTAAAACAAATGATAATGTATCAGGTTTTGCATTAACAACAAATGCATACGGAATGCCATCAATCCCAGGTGAAGAATCAGAAACACGGTTCAAGGCTAGTTTTAATTCCTTTATTGAAAAAGGAGCCTCTAAGGACTCAAAATCGCTATTAATATCAGAAATGTAATTGTAAGGCATTTGATCAAAATTAGGAACATAACTTGGAGCCAGTTTATTCAAAAAGGGTTCAACCCACTCAAGCGAGAAGGAAGTAAAATTATTACTTTTTGTGGACGACCTAAAACGACGAATGTTTCTCCATACTACAGATGAAGAAGTTTCAGGGGACAGTGACAAACAAAAACGAAGCCAACCATCGCGTTTTTTTTTCTTTTTTAGAAGTCTTTTAGTTGCTGCTAAAGTATTTTTTGTATTGAAGAAAAGAATTTAAATCTAACACCAAGTTACAATTTTTTTCAGATATATTACGTCTATGAATCGCCTGAGTACATTCCTTGTCCCACCAAGGTGGAGACATAATATTACTCCTAGCAACAGTTTTACAAGAAAAAATTTCATCAGCTTTTAACGTCAAGCTAACAATTAGGTTATTGTATGATTGTTCTATATTGTATAAAGAAACTTCAGGTTGTGATGTAATTTTATCATCCAGAACAGAACCATATAACTCCCAGTTACAATTTGTTAGTTTATACTTCAGTAACGGAGGTA
The DNA here is from genome assembly GCA_014132275.2 of Samia ricini. NCBI lineage: Eukaryota > Metazoa > Arthropoda > Insecta > Lepidoptera > Saturniidae > Samia > Samia ricini. The sequence goes on along the minus strand of AP028159.1, from coordinate 21,289,353 downwards.
GTGGTGTTAAGCAAGAATCTGAGATAGACTTCGAAATAATTATTGGAAAGTGATCACTACCGTATGATAATTCAAGGCACTTCCACATTAAACAAGAAGAGATGGATGATGAACAAAGAGAAACATCTAAAAAAACTTTTAGATTGCCCCGGAATACCTCGACGAGTCACCGAGCCATCATTTAAGACACATAAATTCAAATCATCTAATAAACTAGCTAGTTCAATTCCTAAGCTATCATCATTTGGAGCACCCCACAGGGAGTGATGCGCATTAAAGTCACCTAAAATAATAACCGGAGGAGGAATAGAATCAATAATAAACTTAAGTACAGGAACAACTGAAACATCTTTATGTGGAATATAAATAGAAAGAAATGAAACATTTTCAATCCTAGCTGCCACTGCATTTAATTTTCCTTTATTAAAATAGGGCAGTGATAAAGATTTGAATAAAATATTATTTCTAATAAGAAGAGCAGATCCTCCGAAACCATCATCTCTGTCATCTCTCAGAATTAAATAACCTGGTACTTTAAATAAAGTACCTGGTTTCAACCAAGTCTCACATAGAGCTAAAATGGGTGTTTTATATCTATTAATCAAATAATATAAATCACTTCGTTTTGATAATATGCTCCTACAATTCCACTGAAGAATGTAGTCCATGTTTAAATGAATTAAATAGTGTAACTGATATGTTTTGAATCAAGGTGATAGCCACGTGGTCCGGTAAACAAGAATTGGAAATAATATTCATCAAGGAAAGAATCAAGGCATTTATATCTACATTTTCATCATTGAAATCCTTATTATTATTTAAGGCACAACCATTACTTGAAAGAGGAATATCATAATTTTTAATTAAATCTTTGTGTTCTTTAATATCATACCCCTTGGATAAAGGAGCATGTGTTTTTGGTTTCAATAAAATAGTTTTTTTATATGAAAGAGTATTTCTTTTTGAATTATCTAATGGAGTGTTCATTAAGGGTTTTTCCTTATTAGGAGTGGATGTTAAAACCTCAACAAATGATTTTTTGGTAGATAAGAATTTTTTCTCAGCCTCTTGGTAGGAAACTGAATGATTGGACATATAGTGTTTTATGTTTTTTTGTCGCACAAACTCTGAACAACATTTATCTGTAGCCTTGTGATGTCCAGAACAATTAATACAGTTATATTCCCCATCGAAATCACATGATGAACCATCATGATTATCACCACATTTATAATACCGAGATAAACTTCTGCATTGTACACGTGTGTGACCAAAGCGACAACAATTGAAACATTGAACTACAGGATAGATATATTGTTCAACAGGAAGAGAAGAGTAACAACAAAATACACGAGAAGGCATAGCTTGACCATCAAAGGTTAGCACCACTGTCTGTGTAGGGATCCAAGTAGAACCCTCAGGGCTACTGACCTTCCTACTGAGCCTACGCGAACGTATTATTGACCCAAAGCCAACCGGAATTCTCAAATTACTTACAATGTCATTATGAGACCACTCTATAGGAATCTCCCGAACGATTCCTAACTTGCATATATTATATGTTGGAATAAAAGTTTTATAATTATTGCTAACTAATATAGAGTTGTTCAAAAACAAATTGGCAGCCAAAGCCGACTTAAATGTTACCATCACACGATTTCTACCAATTTTTTTGATACCATCTTCTAGTATATTCTTCATATTTGTTTTTTTTGTAGAAAATAGCCAAATTTAAGAGGATGCAGAGTTGTCCCAGCTTTTGGATCCTCTGATACCAATTCCACTGACACAACATATGGACCAGGATCTGTGTCTTTATATAGTTGTCTAGTTGAAAAATAGCCATCTGAACCTGTATTAAGGATTTTATCAGAATTAAAATCATTTTCCACCTCAGAAGCCTTAGTGGATAAAGGAAGACTGGTTCGAGAAATCTTATTATTAGCTAACGCCCACTTATCAACGCGAATAGGTTTTTCTTTCATTGGTTTAAATGACTGTGTTAGTTTACGTCTTATTTTTTTCATACCATCGCTACTGGAATCTAAGTCCAGCGTGTTAGAATCAGTAGAAATATATTTATCTGCATCTAAAAGCGTTAGTAAAGGATGCTTCTCAGGAGGGGGGTCAGGCTCAGGTTCTATATCCATGTTTTAAAAAACGGAACAACAAAAAAAAAAAACAAAACTTACCACTGTATATTATAAAAAATACACAAATTAAATAAACTATGTACAATTATGAATAAAAAGTTTTGATAGTAAGAAGAAAGGAGAGAATAAACTAAAACATTGAATATATTACGCCACAAATTATTAACACCAAAAAAAATCGTCCGCCCAATACGAAGTTTCCCGCCGAAAAAAAAAAAAAAAAAAAAAGAAAAAAAAAAGAAAGAAAAAAAAAAAAAAAAAAAGAACTGTTTATAATTGATTTGATTTTGGATAAACTACGGTCCAGTATCTGAATGTCAAGGACTTTTCGTGAACCGCATTCACAACGAAACAAAACTATCCAATAAAAATATGTATGACGGAAATAATATATTTATGCCAAAAATAGTGATTAATTGTTTCTATACTTGGAACAAAAATAAACCTTTGGTGTTGCCACATGAACTTATCAAATTATACAGAAAAATGAATTAAAAATTATTTTAATTAAAGTTAGCAATAGATAGTTTATTAAAAGATGTATATTAAACACATTACAATATAACCGTTTATTTTACAATAGTCTATTTATATAATACTAATAAAACAGATTTCTAATGTAAAAATGAAATAATGAATAAGATTTTGAATGTATCTACAACAAATTGTATTAGTAGAAGGCGTGTTCCGGGATTGATTGGTACAATATTACACGTTCGGATCCTATAATTATTATCTCTTTATTCTTGGCTATTTTTTAACAGTACTTATGACTAACTGATGGTTCGTTTTGAATCTGTTCCCTTGTGACTAACTACGATTAACTCTAAAACTGATTTATGTGTAATTTATCCCTAGTCTTCCATATCTATAAATTCCACAAGTGGTATTGTTTACAGTTTATTTCATTCATGTTTGAATCCGATTTTCGGTGAAACCTGCTAGGTGGCGTGAGTCGCAGGTACATACGTCGCTACCTACGCTTTCGAGAGTAATCTTGGGTCGGCTCTCGTGTTCTTTTCTTCAAGCATCTCCATCGAGGCATGCCTACAAAATTTGAGAAATAAATTTAAAAAATGATTTTTACTATGTAATGTTATCAGCATTACCAATACTTATCATTAAATAATTGGACAAAATGAGGGATACACTAACCACTAGAGCACGTTGAAGCGCCAGATATGAGGGGTGGTGGTCCCTCATATTCAAGAAAGAGACTATAATTCAGGGCTAAAGTGTATTATACGAAAATACACACAAGTGGTGACAAGTATTATGCATATATTATAACTAATACAAAGCGTTGTATTGAAACACGGGCGCATGCGTGTGTGTTGTTGATGCGTGTGTCGGTAATAATCATACGTCTAGATATCGCGAGCTCTTTGGGCAAGTATGAGTAATATTATTCTGTGGGCAGACTGACGGTTGAGACAAAGGCACGGAGACGCTGACGCTCAATCGTCGCACAAGCATATGCATTATACAAACTTTTTTCAACATCGCGCAGGCGCGTGGGCTAACATCCACGAGAAGCACGGTTTGGCAACATTGACACGGGATGGTTTGCTATAACAATAATTATTACCAATAAATAATCAATACTTAAAAACGGTAGCAATAAGTATTGAAGTCATTTATATAATATTTATTCTTACTTATGTATGATCATTTTTACGCTAAAATTTAAATTCGAAAATAATTATTTGGCAACACTGGTAGTTTTTTAATTGGGATACCGATTCTTTCCAATGATGATCAATTTTAGGCAGGTGCTTTGCGCGATTTTGGTATGTCATGTAGTCGTCCTTGTTTTAATTTATTATATTGCAGTATTTGACTATGCATTATGTAATTTTGGTGGCATTTTATGTGATATAGTGTAGTTGTGTTCTAAAATGTCCCAATCATTCCCGTTGTGGTCGTAATGTAAAGCCAACATTTTGTTACCGCCATTCATTTATTGATAGTGTTCCTAACGTCTGACTTGGCTGCATGGTCTACAAGTACGCAAAGTATAAGGAATAAATGGAGCCAAAAAAAAAAATCAATTTTTAAATCGGTTCACAAATAATAAGAACTAAAAATCAATTTCCACAAACCGAAGGTTTAAGAGTTGTTTGTGTTTATTCATATCGAGTGTTCTTCCATTGGTCTAGACCAAAATCATGATTTATTGAAAATTTGAGGATAAAAGTTTTGGATTTTTTTATATAAAAATAGGATGTTTACACGTAAATATGTGTCAAGTGATTAACTTAATTTTAATTTAGTAGACGACCGTCCAAACGTAGTTTAAAATTCACTGTTCTAAATCTTTATTTCATAGGTTTTGCCTACAGAGGAGAACGGGCGCGGTGTGGGAAGAGAGTTCACCTAACGAAAAACGAAAATTGAAGCAATGATGGCGCAGTTAGTAGTCGGTCGGATTTCACGTCGAACGGACATGGGTTGAAAACCATCTATCCAAATGTAAAAATAAGCCTAAACTTTCGGTAAAAGAAAACATCGTAGGGAAACCATAACATGGTGGTAGGGCATTTTCTAATAATGCCCGCCTGGGTAGCTACCACCCTTAAGATTGAAAACCTGCCGTCAAATACCAATAGGTGTGTTACGAGAGCATTATATGTGAACCTGTATGCTTAGTGTGTTTTACCATGAAAGCGATGGATGGTACCGTGGGAGTTTAGTGGGTATTCCCGGCGCTTCATGCCGGGCAAGTCCTATATACTCTCCTGCCAACTGTAGAGACGAGACTCCCGGATCAGAGCTGTTAGATCTTTGAGCTCAATCTAGTGAATGATCGTCATAATTTTAATATTAAAAATAAAGACAAGTTGGCCGTCCCATGCTTTAGGCTAAGTCTAATAAATGCTTTATAGGTAATATATAGGCTTTATAGGTATGCGGTTTTACAATAAGATCCTAAGTAACAGTACTAATTCACCTGACAGTAAGTTCAAGTATTACTTCAAGCAAGTTTTAATTTCAAAAGGTTATCACAGGGTGGATCATTACGTGAACGATAGTGATGTCTGGAATTAACCCACATCTCTGTGCTTCTGCTAACATTAGCTAAGACTATGATTTGTAGTTTTTTATATGAAAAAAAATGATATGTATTATATTTATTTAAAAAAAGAACCAGATCAAGTTTATTGTCGGGTCTTCTCGACTGGATTGTTTGCCAAACCGGTGGTAGTGTTTTAAACGTTCATAAGCGCCTTCTTAGGACCTAAATTGAATAAAGATTTTTTTATTTTGAGGTTAATTTACCATGAATGCTTTTCCCGACGTGAAAAAAAAGTGTGTTTACCATCCTACACTATAATATCGTCATTTAAGATTGTAGTCAAAGCATTGAGCCCATATAGTGTAAAAAAATTAGACTCCATTTTATTATTCTTGTTTACTAAATCACAATTTCGTCTAATTGCTACTTATGAGTATGACTAAAGAACTTTTAGGTGGTTGGTTATACATTTAAAGTAATTTTATGGTTGGCAGTACATTCAAAATACTCTTGATGTAGGAAGCGTCCAATTAACACTAAGTATATACTAATCATCAGGCAACATATTTGTCTGACATTTTAATAGTATTTAAAGATAAGATTTGAATCTCACAAAGAAGCGAAAGAAACTGACGATAAAGCTATCTCTTGAGTTTTTAATTAATTTAGTGAAAGTGTAAGTAATTAATTTACTTGTGCTTGGGTACATTCTTAACCATCCAAGCACTAACTTGGCGTTCTCAATTGTTTCCAGTTGTTCATCCATTTTCATTTCAACCAGTTTCCAATTGTTATCCCATTGTCAAATTTAACTGTGTATTTGAGGTATTCATTGTAAATATTTTATGGTTCTCATAGAACCAGAAAAATATAAATCTCGATTTCCTAGATTCTGTGATCAATTTGATCATAGATTTTGTAAAATCGATTTTTTGTCTTTAGATTGAATCTGCGATAAATCGATCTCATTACGCTATCCCTAATAGACCCATATCACAAGGTTTTGATTAATTAAGTGAAAATGGAGTTTTTGGCGGGATCTCTTTCTGACATGTAGTAATTTTTTTTGAAATCATTAAACTTGAGTATTTGATTTTATCTCATGTAATCTTGATGGCATTTTGTGTGATATAGTTTGCGTATTGCGTTCTAGTTAAGTTTATTATAGAAAATAACGCATAACATTTATTCTGAAGTGCCGACAAAACTCCATAGAAAGTTCAAGCAGGATGAGCCACCGTTTTACTGGAACTTGGTGACGCTGATACAAGATTGAAAATATCTCTTATACACATGTCACTAGCACATATGTGTGTACACAGATCGATAGATATCGGTTCAAAAATATCGATCTGTTAGTTAAAAACATCGATTCTTCGATGAATCCATCTCATACCTCTATCCCTATCTGTGATTTCATTGTAGATACTGTAGGTAGTTTGATAATACTATCTTTTCATTTTCACTAAATAATAAGCAAGAAATCAAGTTAACCTGTTAACAGTTTTGAAATAATAATTTCACTCTTATTTTATAACTTTTATAATGTTGCATTGCTTTTCATCAATTTATTAGGTACATTCTGTGTTACTATATCGCAAGATTAAAATGTGTAATTTAAAAACAACATATTTGGTGGTAGGTGGAGGCATAGCTGGGGTTACTTGTGTTGAAACGCTTGCCATTTTGCATCCTGAAGAATCTCTTGTGATTATCACTGCATCTTCACTTGTGAAAAATGTAAGCAATGTTAGCTTCTATGCTAAAACGATAGTAAAATTCGACGTTACCGAAACAGAAGCGAGTTCCCTGCAAAAAATTCATCCAAAACTGAAAAATAATTTATGATTCATTGAAACATATTGACACTGCAAGACAATTAGCAACTACAGATCAAGGTGTTGTTATACAGTATGATGTAATTTGCATTTGCACTGGTGGAATACCTAAACTTATAGCAGATTCTAAAAAAAATAAGAGAATTTTAGGAATAAGAGATACTGAATCAGTTAAAATGTTTCAAGAAAAACTTAAAAATGGCCGTAGAATGGTAATTGTTGGTAATGGCGGTATTGCATCTGAAATTGTACATGCTACATCTGATATTGAAAAAGTGTGGGTTATCAGAGATGATTACATTTCAGCTACATTTATAGACCCAGGTGCTGCAGAATTCTTCCAAAATGCATTTAATGATAGTAATAAAAAAGAACAGAAAAATAGTACAGTTTTTAGAAGACACATTTTTACTGAGGAAGACACTGTAGTCTCTTTGAATAAGGCTTTGAAATCAGCAGCATTGGGACCTGACTGGTATAGAAAATTGGAGGCGAGTAAAAGTGACAAGGGTATACAAAAACTAGAGATTGTTTACAAAGTTGAAGTTAAATCAGTTGTTGAAACTGAAAATGATGAATTTCCTTTACATGTGGAATTAACAAATGGGGAGAATCATTCATTGTGATTTTTTGATATCTGCAACTGGTGTAGAGCCAGCTGTTAATTTCACATGGGATATAAGTCCAAAGTTAGGTATTGATGGAGGATTGGCAGTAAACGAAAATCAGGAAACAAGTATAAAAAATGTTTTTGCAGCTGGAGATGTGGCATGTGCTTCTTGGCATCATGCACCCCACTGGTTTCAATTGAGACTGTGGACTCAAGCTAGACAGATGGCTGCAATGGCTTCAAAAGCTATGCATGCCAGTATTACCAGTGAAGAGATACTTCAAGATTTTTGTTTCGAACTTTTCACCCACTGTACTACACTCTTTGGATATAGAGTTGTTTTACTAGGTAAATACAATGGGCAAGGTTTAGGTACTGATTATGAAATCCTTTTACGAACCACACCTCAAATGGAGTATATAAAGTTTGTACTGCTAAATGGAAAGTTACAAGGTGCCATATTAATAGGAGAAACAGATTTGGAAGAAATGTGTGAGAATTTAATCCTTAATCAGCTAGACTTGACACCATTTGGTGATGATATTTTAAACCCTGATATAGATATTGATGATTACTTTGACTAATAGCATTGTTTATCATAATTTGAAATTAGCAATTTATTATGTAAAATAATTATGTTTTTTTTTTAATTTAAATTATTATATTTGTTATCTAAAATATATTCTATTTATTTATTTTCAATTTAATGATATAACCAAAAATAAAATAAAGCCCTAATCAATAGTCACAAATAAACCCTGATTTTGTACAAAGATTAGAAAAAGATTTTGTTTTTCTTTATACTGTATAGCTCAGTACTTTGATGTCTACCTGATGTTAAGTGATGATGTGATCTAGGATGATAAACACACTAAGCCTAGAGGTACTTGTTCTCATGTGATGCTGCCAGAATACACCAGACCACACACTCAGTGTTTGGAGACAGGTTTTAAAACTTGAGCTTGGTATCTACCCAGCCGGGCATTATTAGAAAACCCCATGAAAACATTAAAAGTTCTAGTAGGAAGCCACAATTTTGCTAGAAGCTTGTAGCCTTGAATTTTAAATTTCGAAAAATATCCACATGATATTAGTAGAATTGGATATATACAAATTGTCATTAACTAAGAAGAATATTAACAGGGGTGGTCCGAGGAGAGGATTGTTGTGGTTATGACCAGAATAAAGTTATGACCCTCCATAAAAGTGTCTAAATAAAATTCATAAATGTCTTAAAAATAGGCATTTTCAATTAATTATTAATTTCCTAAGCATGATTAATCTAAAGAATGAAATAAAAAATAGGTATTCAAAATAATCTTGACAAATGCGTGAAACACGATAATTCACCTAAACTCCGGAACGGCTGGACCGATTTTGACGAGACTGTTGAAATCTGAAATTTTAAAGCGTGACTTAGGCTACTTTTATTTTCGGATATTGAAAAAAAAAAGTAAAAAAATATTGAAAAAAAAAAAACAAAAAGCTTTCTGTTAGTAACAAAAATAATTTAGGGCCTGTTTAATAAATTAGGGTCAATTTTTTTTCCTCTTGGTTTAATGTAAATTATGGTTAATACATAAATCTGTCAGTGTCATGCGATAAATTATATATTTAGTTTGTGGCAACGTTTCTAAGCTCCAATAAAACAGGTGGCTAATCTTGCTAGAACTTACATGGTGTTCTCGTGGCACCTCAGAAAATACGTTTTGCCCTATTATTTCCAATACACTTCACCCGTGGACAATGGCTAAACTACATAATATAAAACGGCATAATAATTACATATTGGTGACTTTATACGTGATATAGTTTGGTTGCGCTCAAGTGAACTTCATTAGATATAAAATAAAAATCATAAAGTTCTAAAGAGCTAAAATCCTGAAGCGGTGAAGAAAAAAAACATTCTACGCTCTCAATACATAGTGGCTGACTTATGAAGAAACACATTAAATAATTGTTCTACGAGTTTTTACCGGCATTTTGTTAGTATTGTATGGACAGTGTCTCTAATTTAGTTGCACTATTGTTTACTGTAATATGTACTAAATGAAACAAAAAATATTGTTTTATTTGAAAGAGCCATTAATTAAAGGTCTAGTTTTTTTTTAACAAAGAAAAGGGTTTGAAGTAAATTATTGTTTATCTGTTACATAGGTATGACGCGCGGTTTTTTGCCATTAGATCACTACTGCCAAATGTTATTGTCAAATCAAATGTCTGTTCAAAACAAAACACTGGCAAATAATTTATTTTCGCTTTGCCAGCCACAAAAAAAAGTTTTAGATGTTACTTGTTAGTAGTGTCCGATTGCAGTTGTCACACGAGCGGTTAGTGGTGGCATTTGGTGGTTGGTGTTGGATTTTTTTTCTACATTTTTAACGCGTTATAGATTTCTTTTTTCCTTGTAAGTCTTTAAACATTTTAACAAAACAAAAATAAGCTGCAGTGAATAAACGTATATCTAAAGAAAATATATAATTTAGTGAAATCGTAACTTTATAATTGTGTTCTTTGTTTCCGTGAATCATCGACGTAGTTTTCCAAAATGCCTATTCTGTTCAGTCTGGTGGCTAGAGGCACAGTCGTATTAGCTAAATATGCAACTTGCACCGGGAACTTTGCTGAGGTTACAGAACAAATCTTATCCAAGATACCACCCCATGATGACAAACTGACATACTCTCATGGAAATTATCTGTTTCATTACATTGCGGAAAATAAATTGGTTTATTTCTGCATCACCGACGATGTAAGTATAAAAAATACACATTTAGAAGGTTACTTTTTAGTAAATAAATATTGATGTATTGTAAATTATAACAGGAATTAAATGTAATTTGTTTTTGTTCTAGAAATTTCAACGTTCGAGAGCATTCCTATTCCTTAACGAAATCAAAAGAAGATTTATAACTGGCTTTGGTGATACAGCACAGACAGCTATACCTTATGCAATGAATGGTGAGTTTGCCCGTGTTTTGGCAACTGAAATGAAGCATTACAGTGACTCAAGAGACTTGGATACAGTATCTAGAGTACACGGAGAGCTGGATGAACTAAAAAATATTATGGTAAAGAATATTGGTAAGTGTTTTCATGATATTACACTTATATATCATTCTAAGGTTTTGTTTTGTAAATATAATTTTGCTTTTATATTGTATGTTATCAAAACATCTACTGACTACAAATATTTATTAATAAATTATCAAATAAGGTAGATTCATAAATCTATAATAGTATAAAGATAATTATAGAGCAATAAAGTACAATAGTGTGTGGTTAAAATGTCACTAGAAGTATTTGATAATCATTAATTTATTTACCTTAAATTTATGATTTTCCATTTTACTTAATATTCATACTTAAACTTTGTTTACCTAATGTTATCAAATCAAATCAAAAAAATGTTACAAATAATATATACAAAAATAGGCTATAATGTTAATTTAGATTAATTAAAAAAAAAATTGATACTTATCATTAAAAAAAGCTAATCAATTTGCTCTGAAAGAATAATTATTATTGTAACTACCTCCTGTTATCGATTTACAAAGGCTAATGTAAACACATTGTTCATATTTTTCTGGTTTTGATAACAAATTAATGTATATAAACATAACATATCAACCTTATCACTATTGTGATTGAGTTGTATTGAGTTGGAATTACCTTAGCATGTGTCATTGACTTGTATGCATATTATTATGTTGTCTGTTTATTAATACTTTGAAAATTTAATGGCTACTAAAATAGGCTATGTATTTTAATGCATAAAAAATAGTTGCCTTTTATGTATTCACAACTGATACATATTAATTCAGTTTAAAAATTATCATAATTTACAAAAAATATGATAATTATTAAACTGAATGAATATGTAAAAATGTGTTATAGTGTTACATTTTTTGTGTGTTAATATAAAAATAATACCAAGCTTTCTATGACAGGTAGATGTAATTTATTATTCCATATCTAATGGAATCATAAAAATTCCATGATACAACATGGATCATTTGAAATCTCCATAAACAATTTCATTATACTTTCGTAATTATTATAGGACAGAACTTGTTTGAAAGAAAATGAATTTTAATTCAGATAATACATGCAGTTCCCATGGGACATTGTCAAAAAGTAATAACATCTGTGATCTGTAAATTAGATAAATTTGAGTTTAGGATACAGTATAAAGAGTATAAGTGTATAAGTCACTGTGTAATAAAGTAAAAATAAGAATACTAATAAATTTTATTATTATTGCATCAAACTCTTTGTGTCTCTTTTTTACATAAAAATTATGAAATGTTTTGCTTGCCTATTACATAAAGTGCCTACTTCAGCCTTGATTAATTTCAACTGTAATTTGATGTGGAGACCTTGGGAACTTTATATCTTATTAGAGTTGATTGTTGTTGTTCATACTCATACATTTATACACTAGCAAATAAACATTATCTGAACTGTAGAGTTGAAAACTGTTGATTTAAAAAAACTTTATTCAATTTAGGCCATGATAAGGTGCTTATGAACGTGAAAATACTACCACTGTTTCGGAAAACAATCCAGTCATCGAGAAGAACTGGCAAGAAACTTGATCTGGTATTTTGCTGCATGTTTTTTGGATGCATGTTTGCATTGCGGATTCAATATCAGTTAACTTTTAACAAGGCAAATTTGACACATTTTGTTTTATTAGTATTTAATAGTAAATAATTGACAGTAAACCATTTAGAGATATTAACTAAGATACGGTTTACTTGATTAATCTCTGATTGAAACTAAGGGAAGTGTAGTCTTCAAAAAGCACTATGTAAGCACGATTATCAACTATTAGGGGTATATTATGTATACGAGGAATAAAAACGGTCCGAAAATTGATAAGGTATGTAGGTAATAGTGTATTAACCGATTATAATGATAATCTTATTATAGGTAGATAGTTATTAATATTTAAATGTCATTGAATTCAATTTTGAATATTTCATTTTAGTATGTTTTTTTTTGTTTTGTTTCAACATTTCATATCTTTAGCACATTTGTTATGACAATAGTTACTATATGCCTAAGTTGTATTCAGTGTTCATTCATAGTTTGGTAAGGTTGTTGTCGACCTTAAATATGAAGCATCTATTGTAAGGTTGTTGTACCATTTACTTGGCACCAACTTCAAAGTTATAAAATAATTTCTGATTAACTAAATGAAAATACCTATTACTTTGTGCCAAAAATATATTTATTTTTTACTTTTTAGTTTCCTGTTTGAAGTCAGTATTTTTGTTAAAAATTATTGTATCTCTGATTGGGAAATATTTTATAGTTTTCACTGTTTCCACAGAGCTGGTTTATTTATGTCTTGTAAATTAAGACTGATCTAGTATAGACTCTTGGTGCGACTGGATTTTTGGATATTGGCTCCTTTTAACAACCTACAGTGTATGGTACTAGATGTAAATACTGTAAGAGTATATATTTTACTACTATCATACTAAAGTCATATTCCCACATATTGAGTGGCAAGTATTTAACTATATTTTCAGTACAGAGTAAGAAATTTAGATTTCAATGAATTCTTTCTTTTATTACAGACAATATGGCTATGAGAGGTGAAAAATTGGAATTACTTGTGGACAAAGCTCACACTTTAGAGACAAATGTAAGTATTTTACTAATCAATTCTGCTTTTATGTCAGAATTCAAAGTATACAAACAAATAACATGCAATGAAAAGGTTTAAAAATTCAAGTTGCAAAAAAAAAAAATTATACTTATTATTGGCTAACTTTGAGCTTTCTAATTAGGTTCATTGTAAGCGACCATGTCTCAGTGCCGCAAGTCATCACTGGCAACACACACTGGTCAAAGACTTTTGTTTCGAAACACTGCGGTTTTTTTAGACGAGAAGGTCGCGGCAATCCATTTGCGGTGGCGCAAGACCGGTCGTAATGGAGGTCTGTGGAGGAGACCTATGTCCAGCAGTGGACGTCTTTCGGTTGATTGGATGGATGGACTGGATATTGGAAGCAATCTAGTTTTAGGGTTGTCTGTACAGATAATATAAAATGTCTTAGTGTTTGTTAATCTGTTTTAGTTATTTCAATTATTGTTATATGCTGGTAATTTAGGTTTATGTTTCTTTTTTCAGTCCGTATCATATCGTACGACATCAAGAACATTACAACGTTCCCTGTTTTGGAAAAACATCAAAATGTATGTGATTTTGTTCATAATAGCTGCGTTGGCAGTTTATCTAATAGGCGCGATGGCGTGTGGCGGTTTAGCGTGGAAAACTTGTATTCGCTAAACTTTTAAACGACATAACGTATATTAATAATAATATCTAAATAATTTTAATTAACTGATAGAATTCTGTCTTTAATTTCTAACAGACGCACGGACCAGACCGACAGAAATTTTTCGGTGGATGACCGAACTCACCAAAGTTAGGATATCGTATCATATCACAGTTGTACATCATTGTTAAAGTGCGAAAAATAAATAGAAGTTGTTTATATATGCTCGTAACGAACATACAGGCAGATAAATGTTGCTTATATGTTATACTTTTTTTCCCTGTCTTGATTATGGCGTCCGTACGGGAACGTGTACACTGACTAGGTGTCTGACAACTTCGGTCGTCTGCCGTATGTATGCGGTCCGGTCCACGCGTCCGTTACGAATTTCATACATAATTATGCGACCTTTTTTTAAGTTATATTATGAGAAAGTTTAAATGTTATTCTGGTTTACGTTGATTATAGTACACTTTTCACTGATTGAATACTTTATTTCATAACTATAACGTTTTGAAGTATAATCCCGATTGAGAGAAAATGTTAACGGTATTTTATTAATACCAAGAAAAAATATTTATCATGGTAATGCTTACTATGTATTAATTGTTTTCTTTAAATTAATTATTATATTAAAATAACAGGAAAAAATTAGACGTAGTTAAATATCTTAAATTATAGTTGTTGAAAAGAAAACAAGAATTAGAATCCAGTTTTAGAATAAGAAATATGGGAATACGATATTTAATTAATCTGAGCTGTTCTTGTCTCTCTTGTGTCCTCTTCGTGGGAGCTTGAGAGAGAGAGAAAGAGAGAGAAAAATTAATACGTACCTATACACTAAACAGTTAGATAAGTGGCATTTATGTTGATAAGTTTATCATATCGATTCTCTAGGAAGGTTTGTCGATGACCTGTGCTCAAGTTATAAAAAGATTATCTATGAATTCATCACATTAGTGTTTTAAAAAATCTGCCACTTCATAATAAAATACACAACGTACTTCTATTATAGAAACAATATTTTTTAATGTCTTGCCAACAGCTTTACCTCTAAATGTCCTAAAAATGTATATGTTACTATTCACCTTGTAAACTTGATATTTTTTTATATATAACCGGTTAGTCGTTACATATAAACGACAACTTTACGATAATATACTAGTATATTTAAAAATCTTTACTGACAAATAAGTATAAATTATTGTCAGTGGAAGTAAATATTAATAATTTTATGTTAATTCATAATTTTTTATATTAATAGCTATTGTCCGAATAAAGAATGAGATCAGAAACACCTGTGAAAATACCAATAATTATCTACATAATAACACCAGTGAAAGTTTTACGGATTAATTTTAATTACAAGGTTACAATTATTCCGTTTTTGTGTAACAAATGTTCTCGAAACAATTATTAGTAAGCGATATAATTGAAATGTCCTAATAATATGTTATTGTAACGTTATAGGGAATACATATAGTGTTCCCGACTATTCACAGATGTTATTTCTGTTCTGAAGTGTAATTTTACAAGTAAAAGATAACTTATTTGTCACTGGCATAATATACAAGCACAGTCGGCTCTAGGCGAGTTATACAATCGCTTTAGACGACATGTTACAAGGGGCGCCTAAATGGCAAATGCGAAATACAATTCCGAGCGAAAATTTAAACAAGTGATTTGAATTAATTGGAAATAATTGAACTCGAACTACATACTACAACTACATACATACATACTCGAAATACAACTGAGGGTGTAAGAGCGACGAATTAAATGCGACGAAAGAAAATTAAGGGCTAGGGCCAGCGCTGTATATAAGTAATATTTTAATATATTAGCTCCTCGTATGTTGCATGCGTTGGCGACAGATATGTGTCTGTTTTTTGCATATTGACCTAACTTTTAATTATCAATTAGCAGATGCAACTTTGTCGAAAAGGGTATATTTGTGTGAATTTAACAGAATCAATAAAGTAAACTTTTAATCGCCAATTCATGTTCAAGAAAATTATGATTTTTTTTTTTATCTTAGAATATGTAAATATTAATGGTTTATAATTTATGATGTTTAAATGAATAATCATTTAATACGTAACGTCTATTTTATATCTCTAACGTAAAATTTAAATAATCCAACGTAAGTAGACTCGAAATATAGAGTTTATAAAAAAGTAAATATAAATATTGGTGATATCATTACAGTTCATTCCTAGTAGACGGAGAGTATGAAGTACTTATTACTGAATCCATGAATTAATTATTGTAATTGATGAAATACTTCTTGTTTTTTACTTAAATTAGATGGTTTAATTATATTCGTTATTTTGAAAATAATTTAGTAATTTATTGAAATATATAGGCGTTTGATTGTTATAATATTTAAGTAATATTATAACTAACTAATATAAAACTAGATGTCCTGAGTGTAAATTGAATATCAGAATTGTAATTTTTTTGAACACTAAACCAATATGATACACGATGTGAATATAAGGTATATTGATCCATAAATTACTACACTAAAGCTCCACCTATTAGATTCTAGCGTAACTAAGAACCATCGCCTCGACACCTGACTTCAAAATGTCAAGTTATTTAAAACTTTCACGAACATAAACATAGGTAACAATGAAATTTCATTCAAAACAAAAATATGGCGTATTTCTATATTTGGACACACTAATACTAGTCCTGAATTCAACTTACATTTACACGTATAATATCTAAATAAATTATGTAATATTATGTTAAATCGGAGTATGCCAGTAAGATTATTGTTTTTTTTATTATTAAATATGTTTATTATTTTTGTAAAACCGGTTTTAATCACTATTTTATAATTTGTTTGTGGTATAAATACGTAAATGATTTGTCTAAGCACGGATTATGCATATTTTTTACGCACTTGTTTAGATATCACGGCGAAGTCTTCAATTTTCTATCCAATAATTAATGATATAGAATATTGTTATTATGTATGGGTAATAGGGATGTTTACTGGTGATTTTTATAGCCTCATTTAAAAATTGAGAATAAATTAGGCTGACCATCGACATCTGATCAAAAACAAGGGACTTAAAAGGATTGAATTTTTTATCTTAGAGAAAAAAATCGCTATATTCAAATATGACGTTACGCTTCACACAAGTCGTATAATAAAATGAGTTTTGGGGGAAAGGGATAGAGCACCCCCTTAGATTCCCCCAAAAAACTTAAACACTTAAATTGAACACCAGACAAACAACCCTATTATGTATTTTATTTAAATGGAAAATATTTGCGTTTTAATAAAGACTAAAATTAATGTGATATAGAATGTGTTAAATAATAATAATACCCATGTAAAAATAATATTGTTTAATATATAAATAATATGTTATAAATATCATAATAATTGTTTGATTTTTAATTATACTTATTTGATTGTTTTTATTTTTGTCTGTTTTCGTTAATTGGACTGCCGGAGCTGTAGCGCTTTCGTGCCTGACTGGATCTCGACCATCATGCACATGACAAATCTGTCATAATAGCAAAGTTTCAGGGTCAGCAAGTCTATATCCAAACCTACCTAGAGGCCTTAGCCGTGGTAGATGTAACCCACTATGAACATGGCGACTGTTCACGGATTTTCATTATCGACGGTCGTCATTGTTCTTGAACTACCCACTAAGTCTAGAGGTACTGGTTCACAAGTGATGATCCCGGGACACATCTATTGGTGTTTGGCGACAGGTTTTCAAACTTGAGGGTGGTAGCTACCTAAGCGGGTATTGTTTGAAAATGTTTTAGCACCAGGCTATGGTTCCTTCATGATGTTTTCCTTCACCGAAAGCTTAGGCTCATTTTGGAGTTGGATAGGTGGGCTTGAACATGCGTCCTTTGACGCGAAATCCGAGCATACTACCTACTGCGCCGTCGTCGCTTCATACTTTATTTATTCAAATTTATTTAAAAAATGTTATTAGCATTTTAGTTGATATCAGGTAAAGTGCAGTCGTTTATTCCGTGCCAGTATATAAAGAAAACATCGACTAATATTATGATCTCTGGACATTGTGACCATAGCACGGTGGTAAGTTATTTTCCCATTGCTCGATTCAAGCAATATCCTGGCGCTCACTAATAGGCGCGCGGTCTAAATGGAATACTCACAGTTATATTTACAAACGACAATTCGGATGCAAATTGTGATGTCGGGAAGCAATGTAAACATTACCGCGCTCAGTGTCGGCCATAACACGGGCGCAGGGTGTTTGAGAGCGTTGGCGCCCCGAGCGATGCATCTTGTAGGTGTCGCGAGCGCCTCCTGCACCCGTGTGAGCTCTACACCCTGTACTATAGACAAAGATGGCTCTGGCTCAATCGGCTGTCATACACTAAATTTGTTTACTAAATATGACACTACAGTTAAAGAAAAGTACGACCTATTTTATGAGGTAAAATGTATGGATGTCTTATTTGTATATCTTATAGTCATTTCAATAATAGAAGCCCTTTGAAATCTCTTACACCAAGGCTGCTCTACTCTATGCCTGCGGGCCATAATGTGGCCCGCTTACTATTTTTGAATGGCCTGCGTAAGTATATATAAGTAAAGTATATTCCCAACAAGGTGAGAGTCGTGCGTACACGGTCACTAACAGAAAAAAACCTAGACTAAAAAATAAATAACGCACATTAGTAACTGAACAAAATATTTGTCACCTATTATTACCATAAACACCTCATGTAACGCCTGGCATAAACAAAATAAGTATTACAACAAAAGCACTTTGATTAGTACAGATATTGGTTACATATCATAGTTTTCATTTAGATTATTTTTTGGGACAAGATGACTTCAAAATCGATCTTTTTAACATCTCCTGGGATGTTGATTGTTGATTCATGAACTAAAGCAACATGGAAGCTAGCGTTATCGCACGGGAATTTATAGTTTAAATTACTTTTTACTTAGGGTACATATCATTATCTAAAAAAACTAAAATGTTATTATCATTGTTTAGAAGAAATTTCAAAATTTTCTCACTCGATTTGCACCGGTGCCGAGATATGCAATGTTTCCTAGTCCCATAACATGCAATATTTTTTCTTGGAAGAGTGGATTTTCCTAGGGATAAGTCGAAATTTGAACACAACAAGACTACGGCCGGTGTAACAATCACGTCAGTAAAACGTTCGCGTATGGAATATTTCCAAGAGATCTCTCTTTCTGGTGAGAACAAGGTATAGCTGGTGCCAGTGTTTCGACTTGGGATGCATTCAGGAGGTTTTCTGCATCATTTTGCCTTTGAAGAAAGTGTTAGTTATACAGAGCTATTTAGAGCAAAACTCCAATACTCTTTGTCCATTTTCATTCAGATTACCTATACTATATCCACCGGATCACTCGGGCCAGGCCGGTTAATCCTGACCGACGCGAGTGTTGAAGGCACCCAAAATATGCAGTTTATCGGCTGAACGCACTCTGCGCAGCGTTTAGCAAGCTGTTCGTAGAATTAGTCTTTGGTCTCATGTTTTGCATTAAGTTTTGCTACATACGCGGAAATCAGGGTAACAAAGCCTCTTTCTGTGTTAAGGCGCAAAACCATAATCCGCTTCGACACACTTATAGGTGATTCTATTGCGCTGGTTAACTGATAAATGATCGCAAAACCCACGCCATGTTCCCGTGCTTCCAAAGAACTCTTCCCTTTCCAGGAAAAAGTGTAATTACTTTCTCGCATACACCCATCGTCTTTGAATCTGGTGTACTGTAAAGTTGCTCAATCAATGTTGATCAATGTTGAACCTTTTGAGCTCGACATCAATAATACAGGTTTTGCACAGTTCTTGAGCGCAGTCAAGGCTTCCTCTGGTGTCCGAGAAGGCTGTCGTCGTGGTTCGAACGTTTCATGACGCCAACCGTTTGTGAGCTGCATGGATGTTATTTGTGGAATTTTTATTTTTGTTGTTTCGAGCAGGTAGTTAAGATCGCAGCGCCAGCGTCTAGCTGTAAATCTTGTGTTCCGTGACCCAAGCGGACCAAGCTAACGCTGAGGCGGATCAGTACCTTATTGATCGGGGGCTGCCCGATTTAAAGTAGACGGTAACTGATCAGTGGATCTACAATATCCCCCTATTGTCGAGAGTGGCAGCTGACGCTCACACTGTGGTCGATTTGGTATGGAGTGCCCCAATTTACATTCAGTAGATTTATGTATATCTAAATTTTCAATCAGGCTCTAGTTTACTAGGCGCTGTGAGGAAAGTGAAAGTGGCGCCCGGGGCGGGTACCCCGGCTTGTCCTCCCCTAGATCCGGGCCTGAGAATAAGTATATCAAAATCGTAAGAAAAAACTTGATCTTTTGTTAAGGTATACCGAACAGGTATACTGCCCACCTAATGCTAAGTAGTCACTGTCACTTACAGTAACGAAGTCTAAAACCTGTTTTTTGCCAAAGATTCAACTGTATTTCTGTTGACTAGACAATCGTGTCTAGTAATGACAATGAAGTCCGAACGCATGGTGTTCCAGTGGATTTTGCTTGCTAGATAGATTAGAATAAAATTGTTTTGTAGCAGATGTAAGTGTTGCCATTATGTTTTACTAGTCTAAATTTACTGGATTCTACAATTTTGATGAAATTTACTAATGCTCTGTGTTTCCCGAATTGATTTTGCTGTTAGTCTAAGGGGCATTTCTAGTATTACTGGGCTCTTATGGCAATTTATTTAGCGCTTAAGAAATTTACACGCACACTTACACGCAATATTTATAAAGAACGTGAAGTTCTTTCAAAACATAAAATACATTAACAAAGTAGATATTTAATTTTATTGCAAGCTACTTATGAAAATTCAATATGACTTAAACGCACTAAAAAGTATGGGGAAAATTCTATATATGTTTAATTCAATCACATGTTTAATTCTGGCTTTTCATTTATAGATGCTTAGAACGGACGCAACGTCACTGAAGTTAAATTAATCAGAAATTATGACATTGTAGTACATTCTTAACGGATTGTCAGATAATGGATAGGTAGTGGAATTCAGATACCTACGACTCTTCCTGCTGCAAATCAAAATCTATACCACGCAATATTCGGAACTGGAGGAAGTGATTGATTAAATATATTTCTGCCCTAGTGACTTTGTGAAAAGTGCTCTGTAAGTATTGACGGGTGAAAAGCGATCAAAACTGTCTTCATTAAAAGAAAGACTAAGATTTGTTTGAGGATCACCTACTTTTGGCCATCATTGTTCATCCTTTGACTCCTACAACTTATCATTACCTATTTCGTTTTTATGATTATCCACCATTGGGAGAAGGTTCTGGTGTGGTTGCACGAATGAACCTTTCGTTATTACTTTTTAGGAGAAATAAATTTATTGTTTACTATAGATATAATTGCAGATTGGTTACAGATGACCACACTTGTAGATGAATTTACAGTATGACTGGTTCCTACCAAGTCTAGAGTAACTATATATTGTCCGAGGAATCCGTTATAAAAGGTGACTTTAAATTTAAATATGAATAGATTCGAGAGATTGTAGGTGCTCCGAATATTTCCAGGAATCCGGGAATGTGTGAGATTGATTCCGGGATTGAGGGTGCATACCCCGCCCTTCCCGCGTTTTACCGCGCTGCGTTTTGGTTCAAGCGGCAATTGCGCGTCAACCTCTGTCGCGAGAGGGGCGCCGCCGCACTGTCGCTCGCCGTGTCCGTGTGACACGCACGTGCTTACTCCACTACGAACGAATACACCGGTGTGTGTGAGTGACAGTCCACAGCTCGTACTCGTTCCTCGTACCCGTTCAATTATACCGTGTCAATACGTCTTACCCGATGTGATGCGTGCTAGGACTACGAATCGTCAGATTGTCATCATGTGCTAATGAATATTTTCATGGACATTTTATTGTTGACAAAAAATTCAGTAGGGATAGATGTTTTTCATTAAAGCGGTTTTAATTTTGTAACTATAATAGTATCAGAATTAGTTGATATGTTAGTTACATACACTCAACGTACATACTACGCTGTAATAAAGTACAACGTACAACTTCTTTTATTTGGTTTTAATAAGTTTCATTAATTGTCACTTGATATTTGTTATTAATATTAATGATCAGGCTCGAAGGACCAATTTTGCGATGGTCCATCTAATAGGCGTCTAAAACCAAAATAAGAGTTAGGATCTTGTGTTACATTATTCATAATACGCGGACCATATTTAGTGGATATGTGATGTGACCGATTGTGTACTACCATTGAGACTGTATAGGTAGATATGAAATAAGTTTGGGGCTTATCGACGTCCTTATACGTTTTGTATGTACAGGCTTGTGTGCGTGTCTGCGGCCGGTTATTAGTAGCCGCAGGAAGCGGTGTCGATTTTAGGAAAGGTTACGCTAGAAACGGTTCACAGGTCATTGTTCTTTTTTACGTCGAGCTGGCCTTTTATTCAGCGACAAGATACACTGTTATTGTTTATCTTTGTGTGCGCTTTTTTGTAATCTGTTGTTATATGGCACCAGCTGCAATTTGCCTTTACAAAAGGTTTCATATTTGAGGGCATGTCCATATAAAGTTTAATATTTATAGGATCATGTGATAATTATATTGAAGATTAGTTTTTAACGTAAATTACAGCTTACTGTATATTTTGAGATAAAATTTAAAGACGGTTCTTAAGTCTAAATTATTAAAATATACAAAAATCAAAATATAAGAAGAGTATCGTCTAATTTTATGTTCAAAATTTTTTAGCATTATTTATTATATTCGTTGTTTTCTTAGTGTCATTAGTTTAAAAATATTGAATTCGCGTTCGTAGTTTCTTAAATGATGGGATAGCCGATATAAAAATGTTTGTTAATTTTAATGTCAGTTTAGGTACGATGGGTTAATTTTTTAATAAAGTATAAAAATGAATAACAAAGAAGTGAAGGCGCGACTACAAATTTAAAGGATTGAGCTGACTACAAATAATGAGGAAATAGTGCTTGTTAAAAATGGATGACAGTTCACCGGATCTGTCGCTCAAGCTGCGCCGCGGCTCGAGCGATTCGCGAGAGTCGTTTTACATGGATTTCGCGCAAGGGATTGACTCTGATATCGAGGAAGTGACAACGATTGAGCGAGTGATCCCTGAACATCCGGCTGGAAGAGCGGAGGGAGACACGGACACACTGGCAACACCGTCATGTCTCGACGAAAACAAAGAGTTAGTGCCATGGTAAGATATCTTTTTACATTTATACGTGTATCAATTAACAATGTGTACTTTATTCCCTTTATAATTTAGATTTGTTATATGTTTTGAAATGATTTTCTATACATACATATATGCCTTTAAATGTCCATTTCGTAATAAAAGAGAGTTATGCGTCTTAATTTACACACTGAATCCATTGAAGTAAATAAATAATCAACTATTAGTTGGCCATTTAGGCTAATGATTTTCTCTATATATGCTATTTGCATTGCACCAGAAAGTCATTTATCATCAGTTTTAGTTACAAATTCTAATGAGCTATGTACGTTATTTTGTTACTTATTACCACTAAACGATTTAGAATAATAGGATAAATATTTGATATTATATAATACAACATAAGTATTTAAGTACCTACTAATATATATGACATCTGTAAAAATATTTCTTTCCGTTCTAGCCGAAGAATACAGTTTGTAACTAATATTGTTAAATTGAATGAAATTAGGTCAAATTTAACGTAGGTAATTAATTATTTTGATACCGTTTAAAACTTTAATTTCTTACTTAACTGCCAAAAAAATTGATACATATCTACTCGCACGTAATCAACAAACGATAATGATTTATGACCACTATAATTCAATTATGTAATAATAACTAAAGTGTTAACTGCTGTTAAAAAGCTGTTAATTGAATTCGGAGAGTTTCGGCTAAATAGGCATCGTGCGAATTCGAAATCAATGAACAATCAATTTAAAAAAAAATTAGTCACAAATCATGTTTTATAAGATATTCGATATTATTTTTTAAGGTTTAATATGAAAATTGTGTTGTGTTTTCGGCGAGATCTCAGTCTATAATGTCTGCTACATAGCGTATTTAATTAATTAACTTACGTGTTTGATCGTATATTATGTAATTTTGCGTAATATACTTTGGTTATTGTGCACAAGTAAGTGTATTGGAATTTGGAATTAATTATGCGAAACATTTATTCTTAGGTGCCACGAAAACCCCATTGAAAATTCTAGCAAGATGAGCCAACGTTTTGCTGAAGCTTAGATTGTTTAATGAAAATTTTACAAAGTAGAATTTGTTATCTGTGTGCGTATGTCACGACTCACGACCGATAGAGCACAAAGAGATGAAGCGGGACACGCGACAAATGTATGTCAGCGGTACTCGTTGGACGGGTTGTCGGGTCCAGCGGGCTTTCACTCCATTGCGAGCACCCCGGGTCAGTAACAAATACTTACCACGTGTCGTGCGGTTACGCGTTAGAACCGGCTGACGAGATCTATGTCATAAAATCATGGCTCTCGCTATGTGATCTATAACTATAATGATGAATTTTTGATACATCACTAGAAATCATAGCACTATATAACCCAATTGAAAATTATATAATATTAAAAGCAGGGAATACTCTTTCACACGTAAAAGATATTAATCTAAAATTGTTACGTTGTTTTTCCGTAGAATTATTTTTAATTAACGACCCATCTCAGCTTCGGACAGCCATATAGAATTTGTAATTTAAAAAAAATTGCCTGTTACTCGGTGATAGCTTTACATTTTTTTAATACATCGTTTTAAAAGTACATACATACAAAAATTCCATTTCACCTGTGTAAATGTAATTTCATATATGAGGAAAATGGGGTTACTTTGATGCATCATCAAACTACTGAACACATCGGGATGGGACTATTAACGTTCGACGCGAATTTTTTTGTAGATGGTCATAGGGGTTATAGGCTATTTTTTTAATTTGACCTTCATCGCCCCTTTCTCATTTTTTTTCCGCTAGTAAAAACAAAAGATTCATTTTTCTTCATTCATTTGTTTTTTTAGGTTAGGTATAAATTAAATGTTATATGCACTTTTTCACTTACATCTATAGAACATGTGGAACGCGGCGGAGCCGCGTGCTGTCGTCTAGTAATAGTATAAATATATATTAAATAAGAACATTTATCCAGTATTAATTTTCTAACGAGGTCGGACTTAACTTCAATCTTTTTATTAGGGACTCGATATCGTGTCTGATGTAATTATGTAAATCATAAAAGTTCAGAAAAGTACAGAGATAAAATTGTTACTTTGTATTCAAATTAAAATGTATAATCGTCAATAAAAGAGTTCATATACTAAAATAGACCACCCGTCCATGCCACCGCCTCCGCTGAAATTAAAAGTGTGAATATGAGGGGCTTTTAATGACTTTTTTACGTCAGTTCCATGAAATAATTTTACCGTTTCGTTCCGATCGTTTGAGAAGGGTTTTATTGAGTAAATGTTTTTTTATTTCATTATTTGATCTGTTCATTTTAAAATATTTTGTTTCCTTTTTTGTTGATTAAATTTTCACTTATTCGGTGACATGAAAACATAAATTCTTACTCAGAGAGGAAACTGTATTTATTTATTATATACTGGTGCAATAACCTACTAATAAAAAAACTAGGGAGCCATGGAGACTGTCGACTGAAGTGAAAATTCGAAAGTTTGGAAAACTGTTTTTTCATGTTTAAATTTTGTTATTTGTTAGTTAACAACATTAACATAACCTAACATTTATTTGTGATTATTTTATACATTTGGATCATATTTAAACGTTTTATATATACGTATATACTGGAAGTGCCTTTGCAGCATCATCACGGCTTTGAGAACGAGTGCTGAAGGCATTCAGCCGAAAAAGGTAACTAGCACAAGGGAACTAAAATAGTACGAATCTTGGCTTGGCCGTTACCTGAGTGTGAAAATTCCGCGAAATTTTAAACATAGTTAATCCCTATATTTTTATTTAATAATAATAATAAAAAAGATTCCTCACAGGACCTATTTACCTGGGAGTTAAACCGGCTTTGACTGAACTTGTTTGGCTTTATATGGACGCTTCCGGCCAAAATTTTAAATGTCTGGCACGTTCAGATAGCTTTTTGTCAGTGCAACTCGAAGAATATAGAGATCCATTGCTGTGGGTGGTCCTGCGACAACCTACCTGCCTGTTATCCCTATGTACCATTAATGTATTATTAACGAACCTGGAAAAAAAAACAAAAGAAATTATTATTTAAGCCCAGTAAATATTTCGAGGTTATGCAATCTGTCAGTTCTGTGAAAAACTGAGGGCTTTTTAAATAATATGAATTAACAAATTGGTATACCATCTATTTGATATGAGATAGTTATCGAGGGGTATATATTAATATATTACATAAATAAAAAAAGTATCACAGTTCTGAAAGCTTATCGTTTGTAAGAGGCCATGTCTGAAGGTTAAGCTAATCTGATAAACCAAGATGATAACCACACCACACACATTGGTCCGGTTATTGCTGTTTTATGGGAGGAATACGTGCTACTATTGTTTTTCCGCATATTCGACCCTTGCGCAAATACTACCATTGATGTAACATCACATTTGCGGATATATAAAGTGTTAGCGGTTCCGTTCGCAAATATCACTTTCTATTTATTAAAATTATTCACCGCATTATATCTCTAAAACATTAAAATGTTTAACTAAAATGTAACTAGCTCCACGACAGTGGTTAATTTTCTTTAAATTTTATTTCCATAATTTGTTCAACATAATGTGCTTAATCTAATAAAATATCTATTAAAACTTAGCTTGAAAATATAAATATGATTTACAAAGCGAGCGATGTACAAACGTTCAGTTATTCCACAGTAATAAGCCAACATAAACGATACACATATGATATTTTATCTTTTTTTCTATAGTTTAGTAAACTTGTATTTTAAAATTTATTTGAATAAAAGTTATCTCTATTCAAAACCACCGAGCAGGTATATTTATTAACTTCAACTTGAACTGCTGGCGTGAGAATTATCGATAAAGTATGGAATGTTGAGGTGTTCTTGAGGATGTGGTGTCTAAAATAGACGAAAGGAATGCTTAATTGGTTTAGACACATGTAGACGATGAAAGGAGATTGAGAAAACAATGTTACTAGGCGAGAGTGATTGGACAAGCCCGTAAGAAAGGCCAGGTCAAAACTAACCGTAACCGAAGAGCACGTATGGAAGTGCTTATGAAAGTAGAAGAAGCGAAAGACATGTGTTAAGATCATAGCAAGTGGAAGTATGTAGTTTTTACCAACCCTTATGAAAGAGAGGCTCGACTATGTCTATGTATGTATGTAAATTGAACTATAAACACTATTGATGTTTATTTAACGCAAGTATTTGAAATTTAATATATCTACGTAAATTTTACGCTCGATTATGCCACTGAAGTGTTCTTACTCTATGCGCGGTTACATCACACAACACGCTAACGCGTGTGATACTCGTGTGATTCTTGACGTAGCGAGTGAGTGAATGTTTAATTAGTACGGATAGTGAGTGCACTTTGACTAATTGCTTGTTTATAACTATGTTTTTGAATGTGTTAATATAAATTTGACGAATCTATAATGTTGTATCTATATTTAGTTATATATCTATAATATTTGTATATGATCCATCGTGGAAACTTTGTAAGTTAGTTAAAAATGTTACATTATATAAGTATTTTCATACCGTATGATTTGTATGTTGTATAGGCTCTACGCGATTTGACTATAATATCACCTGATGTTAAGGGACGATGTGGTTGAAGATGAATGCGCTAAGCCTAGAAATATTGGATCTCAAGTGTTACTTCTGGAATATATAGTGCTTGGTCTTAACTACAGGTGGTAACTAACTAGACAAGCATTATAAAATGATCGAACATACGTCCATGGACACAGTGATAAATCGCACTATCATTAAATAATAATTGATTCGCTCCACATCATTATTTTTCATGCTATTAAATTTATATTAATTTTCATATTTAAGAATATGGTTGTCTTTGAAATGTTTATTTTTTTTTAATACTAGCACGGCACAGAACAATCTAAAAACAGCGACGACGACCGAAAGCTTATTATCAGTCGATCACCGCTGCTATGCTACTGCACAAGTGTCTCTTCACATTGCATTTGAAGGACCCAATGTTGTAGGATGGAGGGAACACAGCGGCCGGGAGATTGGTCCACAGTTTTGTGGTACGACAGAGGTAAGCTGAAGCGAACTTTTAGGTTCGTGCCGGAATGAGAGATTCCGTATGACTGTGGTTCCGAAGCCCGGCGCTTGTGGTCCTGTTGTGGAAAGGAGAGGAGGAAATTAAACAGAGCTTCTCAGAAAAGTTACAGTGAGAGGCGGGTAGAACACGCTCAGCGAAGCATTGTCCCTGAGTACCTGAAGCGGCTTGATATGTTTAGTAGTATCCGTACCATTTACAATTTTTTGTAAAATATATTTTCTGTCTAAATAATAAAATATTTTCACATTCTTATTAAGCGACCATACTTATTTTTATTAAACGGTTATTTCATAAACTAATATTTACAATATGTAAGTCTACATAAGGTAGAGTTAGTTAGTTAGGTAGTTATTAATTTCAATATTATTAGCACTTGTGAAAATACTCCAAAACCTAAAGTAAAATATTCTCTAGGCCGTAGTTATCATCATTATCATCATCTCCCTACCCTTTTCCCATTTTTATTTGGGGTCGGCGCAACATGTCTTCCTCTTCCATTCCTCTCTATTTGTTGTCATCTCCGCATTCACTCCTTTCCTAAGCATCATCTTTCACACAGTCCATCCATCTTTTCTTTGGTCTTCCCCTTCCCTTTATATACACAAAAAATAAAAGCCTAAACATATAAATTTTTGTGCTCAATAATTCGCACCGGGCCTGGAACCGCATTCGAGCCTTTCGACAGCGAAGATAGAAATTCCACCGAATGTGCCATTATTATTGCGAGTAACTTTCGGATATTTCAGTAACAAAATTTGTGTGTAGGTGTTGATATTTGCTTGCTAACTTGTCTATAGACTTGTATAATTCCAGAAATTGTAACTCCGACAGAACTGTTCAAAGGTTCGGCTGTTATTGGTCCTGATATAAGTTTAGGAATCTTGTTAGTTACTTGTACATCGATCGCTTTGATACGTAGGTACTTTTACTATACTCTGATATATTTTTATTTCTATACATATTTTGGAATCTCATTAGATGTTCATAACAGGAATAAATATAACTGTTGTTATTTGAAATTATTCGAAAATACTTGTGAGAAATGTTTCGCGAATCTCATCTTTCCCACGGAGCCATAATTGTAAACACAAAAAATGAAACGTGCTTAATATTTTTCCTTATAAAAATTCTTGATCAAAACGTAATCTGATTTTTTTTACAAAATAACACATAAATTAGAATTTATGCAATAGTAAACTGAACCTTGAAAGTACTTTCTAGTGATATGTACCTTATTCCTTTTTAGTTAAGGAACAGTTACTCCACGAACTTTTGTTTTTCCGCTGGTTGCTTGTAAACGCTGCAAATTGTCGTTGTATTTTCTTTGTTCCAATTTCCCTTGTTTACGTAACGTGGTGTTAGGATTGAAGAACTGGGGGAGAAACATTAAAAAGAAAGAAAAACATAATGCAGGTGTTTTATATTGCGGCCTCAAGCTTATTATGCGAATTTTTGTATTACATTTTTTTTGTTTGCTTTTAAAGTATGTCTCACAAGTTTCTTATAATCTGCAATATAATTCTGAATAAGTCTATTTGTAAGAAATACTTAGGTGCTTTAAATAAAATATCTCTAATTGGGAAAATTTACATTATTCGCAAAGTGTAATATTTTTAGGTAGAAGATTATTTAAATTAGATTTAACGATCGTTTGTTAATAATTATATTGTGCATATAAGTTATTACACAGAGGTACATCAATATTTTTAAAATCGATATTGAATAGTTAAGTGTTTTTATAAATAAGCTTTATTATTTAAACATTGTATGGGCAAGTACGTTTGTACAATTACGTTATTTATACAAGGTATTCTTTTAATGTAATTTTTAAGAAATATTGATATCGAATTATAAACCAAATAATAACCGATTGATATTAAAAACGCAATTTTGGATTTTTGTAAATATTTAGTAATTAAGAGTAAATATTTAGGGAACAATTATTAATAGAGTAGTTGAACGTATGTTATAATAAACATTTAACTTTAATATACGTGACCCGTAGCATCGATTACCTTCCCGCACCCGTCCCCCTATAGGGAGGTGAGCAGACCGCTCAAATTGCACAAATAGCTCGAGCTGCCACAATATTAGCATAAAATGAACATTTACCGCGATACCTAGTTAAGCCAAGTGCACATTGGTATACGCTTTAATAAAATGTCATCATAAGTTTATTTTTGGAAATACCGATTGACTGTTCCTGATTTCCTAATATTAAAGGACGGTATGAAATTTGTGAATACAAAAACTTTCTTAGTATTTGTGAGTGAAGGTTATAAATGTTTTCATGTTTCTTATTGTTTTTATGCTGATGTATTGTTCAACTTTTAGAGATATACATAGATTCTATATTCGTAGAATATCAACTGGTTTATTTACTGAAATATATCGCTAATGTTAATGTTTCAATAAATTAAAATTCTGATCTATGCCGGATACTAATCTGTAGTAGTTGCAGAATATGACACAATAGAAAGTTCTACACTGAGAAAAAAAAAATATTAGAAATGTATATGTCATACAAAGATAAAGCAGTATTTAAAAAAATCTATTTTAATTTCAAAACATTGAAAACATATTTGAAGACAATATTAGATTTAGTAGGATTTAGATATTGATGAAAATGTTGAAAGCCTTTATACAATATATTATTGATACAAGTAGTAGTCAGTTTTTAAAAATCAAAATCAAAATAAAAAAATATATATTCAGTTTAGGCCCTAAGAAGGCGCTTACGAATGTCAAAAACACTACCACCGGTTCGGAAAACAACCCAGCCGAGAAGAGCCGGCAAGAAACTCGAGTTATTCCGGTCATCTCGGTAAAGTCATGCAATAATGGTAGATATTAGTAAAATAAGCCATATTTTGTCTGATGGAGTATAATTTATCACATCTATTGCGAGAAGTTCCCTTAATGTGTTACCACTATTTGTCACACATTGAATATTACAAAACGTTATGATTCCTCTATGAGTTTATCTTTCGGTAATCTTTACTCGGCAGTAATCCATGATGAGTTTATGCTGGCCTGGTAGTATTTGCGTTAAGTTATCAAATCGAAATTGTTGTATTTTTTTTACACGGTATAGACTCAGTGCTTTGAACACAATCTCACCTGATGTTAAGTGATATAAGATAAGCGACTGGACCACAAGGTCTAGGATGTTAAACACACTAAAGGCATTGGTTCTTAAGTAATAGAGCTGGAACACACCTATTGGCATTTGGCTGATTTTTTTAATCGGCAATATTACCATATTGGATATATGTATATATGCACTAGACTAACAGCAAAATTCGAAAGTATACAACGTAAAAATAAAATTTAAATTACATTATAGGTTATTTAACTGCATCGTGGCATAGCTACATCCAGAGGTCTCCCCTCCGATACTCTCTATAATATTTTACTCAACGGGCTATCACGCGTCATAAATCAAACATTGTAATGCCAGACTCTGCATTAAAGTAGGGAAGCCATCTATTTATAATCGATGACAAGGCAAAACTGTAAAATAAATATGCTATTAATTTCATAGTCACAAGAGCACCATTGTTTTAATTATATCCGTCCGTAAATTTTAATAGGTTTCCTAAACCAATTATTATTGTTTTATAATCTATAATACCTGTAAGTTTTATTTTAATATAAAAGTTCACCAGAATAAAATCACGTTAAATACTACGATGAATTCGCTTGAAGAGGAAAAAAAATCAATGGCCTTCTCAAATAATTTTTGTGTTGTATTTTATTTGTTATAGGTATTATGAAATCGATGTGTATCGTCTTTAGTGAAAGTCTATAGAGATATTGGCTAATGATTACGGCAGAAAGGGAGCGGAACGGGATGTCAGCGCGATTTTACCACAAAAAAGGTCGGGCTCGGCTCGCAATTTATTCTATAGAGGGCTAGAAGTATATAAAATAGAGCATGAAAGAGCTAATTATTCAGAAAAAAAATCTAAAAAAAGTATACGTAATTAGCATTTTAATAATTGCCATATACTGACATAGGCTGTCTTATACGATAATATCTTATAATCTTAAAAAATTAGAGCAGATAAAGAAGAATTTTTAGACTGTTAAAAAAATAGAAAGTATCAGACAATATATGATACATTATTGTAGTCAAAACAATGATTCATTAATGCTATTCCATTTATGCTTGATTCTTCTTCATTCGCCCTTAAGTTTTCGTAAGTTGTCGTAAGTTGTCATTGTATATATTTTTTTAAAGACATCTTTCGGCAATTTATAATTCAGACAGCATTTTTAAACTCGTCGTAATCTTAACCTAATAGTCAGAATCGTAATGTGGTGTCATTTTTAAGCCTGTTTTTAGAATTAGGCAATATTACGCAGATTAAAGACCCATTCAAATTCAACGAAAGACCAGAACAAGGAAATCATTGAAAGAGTGAAAGAACAGAATACTTTACAAGGATTGATGTCAGCCGCGTAGTAAAAAATGTTATTGTGGTATTCACCTTTCCCACAGCAAAAGGGTGATGTTATTCTATTGCGTTTCTACTTTATTGATGAATTCTTCATCATGACCGATTTTTTTGCACTACTTTTGTAATGTACTTTTTAATTTTTTGATGGTATGAAATAAAGCCAAATACGTTTTTTGAAGCTAACTCATGGTAAATAGAGTTAAATTTAGCTCTAAAAGAGCTAAATCGGCATCACTGCCTATAATGAACTTAGGATTAAGGCAAAGAATAGTAAGTATTATAATAAAATCATAGTATGTTGGTGCTAGGCTTAAAATGTAGCGTGGGATAAAATAGGTTAATTACTCTATTTATGTCACTGTATATAAGAAAATAAACAATTCAAACAGATAATGCGAAAAATGTGCAAATTTTATTTTACTCCATACTCATTTTTACCCCAGTAAGATATCCTAAATGGTAAAAGTTTTTTCAGTTATTAGTACTGTTTGCAAAAACCTAAACAGTGTTTCATTCCGTCTCCCTGGATACTCGGCTTTGTAGCAATGACGGGGTGTTTGAATCAGTGTTGTTTTGCTTTATGCTAATAACAACACTCTTTGTTCTCTCTCTGGATTTGAACAACACAACTTCGTTGACATTTATAGGGCAAATTTTAATTTAGTAATATACAAAAAAGGCATGACAAATATCTTAGAGGTTAGTAATTGTAGGTGTATAGGTAATAATTTAGTTGATTTCTTTTAACGCTTATAATTTAGAATAATAAGTAACGTGTACATTTGTTAAAAACTACTATTGACTGTTATTATTTACAGTTGGGAGTGCGGTCGGATTACGCGTCAATGGATCTCAATCGCGTCAATCTATCCAAATCTAAAGCCAGCCTGAGCTTTTGGTAACCTTAGCATACTGGTAGGGCTTTTTCTAATATTTTTTTCCGAACCTAGCTAACGCTGTTCACCGGAAGGGCCTTTACAGCTTCACCGTAACTTTGGGGGCGAGTGCTGAAGACACTCAGCCGCAAAAGGTGACTAGCACAAGGGCTACCAAAATGGTACGAGTTTGATCCTAGCTATTCTCTACATTTTTTATTAACATAAAAAAAAGTTTCCTTACAGGACCTGTGTACCTGCGTGTAGTGTGCAGGAGTGTGTTTGCAGTGTTGTGCGTGTAATGCTCAATGCATGGGCAGTGTCACTGTTTCGCGCTGGCGGCGACGTCAAAAGCCTCCCCAGTTGGGGAACAAGACACGTCTTGGGTCGCCGCCTGAGGGGGACCCGGAGAGTGTGCGGGAGCAAAATTAGCCGCCTGTCCCCGGCGGCGGGAACGGCGGTTACTCAGGCGTGGGCGCTGGCACGCATACTGAATCGGTTGAAAAGGAAAGATCCTATTTTCGCACGTGATATCATCATCGGGATCGGTGAGAACGTTACGCGGTCTCCGAAACGGTTTCGAAGCTAGCGGGTCGGAGGAGGCCTTTTCTAATAATTCCCTCCTGGGTAGTTACACCAATAGGTGTGTTCCGGCAGTATCACTTCAAAACTAGTAATTCTAGGCTTAGGTGAGATTGTGGTCAAAACACTGAGCCTATAAACATTTTTAGTTAGTATTTATTACTTTGATTATCATACAAATACAAAGGATAATTTTGTGACGTGATAAGTTATACGATATTGAATAATAAAAAACAAAACATAACAAAACTGGTAATTATTGAAAAACCATTGCAGTGTCATTATGCAGTATTTATAATTAGTATATTACTACTGTTATCGCAATGTTTTAGTAACTTCCAGTCGATTCCATCTACGTCTATAATAAAATAGAGTCCGCAGGGACCGATCGATATATAAGCCCTCTCTCGTGGAGTTTATGTACCGGAAACCGAGTCACCCCTAGTTCAATGTTACATTGTTTTCCAACCAAAATACCTACGCCACTACCCTTATCCTATTGTTAAGAGGCAAGAAGTTTGTCTATATAGATTTACTTTACGAACTGAGTTAAAGGAATCTACCGGCTTTATAATAACAGGATTTCCCGTTAAACGTTTGATTATTATTTTAAAACAAAGATGTAGGTATATAAATTGAATACTAGATTTAACTATCTTAATTGGTTATCTATCTTCTATATATATATGTATGTGTGTATATATATATATATAACGAAAATGCGGTTGCTTTGACGCAACATCACCTCAAAACTACTAAACGTGTTGGGATGGGACTACTACCATTCGAAGTGGAATTTTTCGTAAATGGTTATAGGCTAATTATTTTTTTAGATTCCATTGAACCTGTCTATTTTTTTCTATTATACGTCTATGTATATTTTTTTCTTTTTTTACTCTTATGTACATTTTTTCCGCTAATAAAAACAAAATCCTTATTTTTATTCATTCGTTTGTTTTTTTTAAGTACGCAATGAAAAGCGGGCGGAGTCGCGGTCATCAGTAACTGTATTAATAAAATGGCTTTAGATCAATTATAGTATTTTTATTTTAAAGTCGTGAAGTTTCTCACGTTCATTCATTATATAATAATACCATACAGTGTAAATATGTGTGGAACGTAATAATGACGAAGGAGACCGAATGTACTAGATAGACATGGAATAAGATGGCGACACGATTGTATGGATGGTTGTCAAAATGCTTCTCTGATAATAAATAGTTATTTCATTAAATAAATTTTTTTTGCTCTGAGTAAATCCTACATAAATTATATTTATTAACGAAAACTTAAAAACTGCCCAATTTTTTTGGACATACAATCATCTATCCTTAATATTCAAATACAACTGGTCTTCGTAGAATAAAGATATATATAAAAATAGAGATTGTTGTAAAGACTTACTTTGTATATGGTACTTGTATTTTTACGACGAAATAAAATTACTAACTGAATATAATAAAAATAAATTGACTAAGAAGAATAAGGAACGACAACACAAAGAGTAATCTAGAGTAAGTAAGAATATATAGGTAATGTAATAAATCTCTTTTTATTTTTAACTTCACAATTTTCATTGTTTGTAAAGCGTTTAATTTTCTACAATATTAATGAGTCTAAATTCTCGTCACGATGAATCTTTTGCTCGATTGTTTGTTTTCTTTTTATGTAGCGGGTATTTTGTGGGATAGCTTTTAACTCGAGTGGATTTAAACTAAACAAACAATTTAGTCGACGACAAAAAACTGTGTGTCGTCCGTCGATACTATTTTGTAGGGAATCCCGAGTGTGATGTGTAAACGAGGGTGTCAAGCTGTAAATAGTGTATAAGAGCAGTGGTTTTACAGTTTATATTTATATTTTATACACGTTTTTATTTATGAGATTAACCGATGTTCTATCAGTTTTGTCAATATTATTTCCAATTAGCTATGTGCCCGCGGTGCGCCCGCGTTTTATGTATTCTTCACTGCGTTTTAATTTTTATACGGAATCCTATTTTATTTTTGTAATAAGATAAATTAAAAATATTTGTTATAAATTCAAGCACTTACCCTTGTAAAACGGTGCAATGAATCGAATTTTATTCAATAGTTTATGAGTTTTAAATTTTTTTAAGCGGTACCCTAACTATTTTTGAAAATTAAAAGTACCCTAAGTACCCGAAGTAACTTCAACTATCTACCAAAAAAAGTCCCATCAAAATCCGTGTAGCCATTCCGTAGATTACCTAGAACAGACAGACAAATATTTCAAAAATTGTATTTATGGTATAGGTATCGTATATATATTCACATGTATTTAGTAAAAAAACATAATTTTGACATTACAAATAAACACTTCAATTTTATTTATTGGTATAGATATAAAAAGTGGCTCTAGTGAGTAGTTTGTCTAGAAAGTTAACAATAAGTGTTGGTTTATTACAAAATATTTTTGATGGAATTATAATCGCATTAACACTTTACCTATCCCTATTGGAACCCGTTACATAGTTATATAAAACTCGTTATTACCCAACTGGGGAGGCTCCTGACGTCGCCACCAGCGCGATAAAGTGACACTGACCATTTACTGAGCTAGGATGATAGCTAAGATCAAAATTCCTCGGAATTTTAACACACAAGTAACGGACAAGCTGAGGTTAGTATCTCTTTGGTGCCCTTTTGCTAGTTACCTTTTTGCGGCTGAGTGCCTTCATTCGGCCACAAAGTTCGGTGAAGCTGTAAAGGCCTTTCGGTCAACACCATTAGCTTGGTTAAAAAAACAGAGAAAAGTTATTTAAACTTATCTCAATTATGTAGAAGTAGTTTATGTTGGATGTGTTCAGAAGGTTTTTATTTTTATACGGACACGCTAAAATTATATATTTTTTTATAATTATTATTCTTGTAATATAAGATTATTAGAAGTGGCATTTGTGGCAATCCACCAAATTTTTGACACCTGGGAGAAAATAGAAAATATTCAGAGTAGTCATCATCAAAATAAAGTAAAATAGTCTATTTTTAATTTGGTTCGATATAGTATATATCACATGAATTACATCGTTAATATCTATCGATATCAGATGATTAGATGTTATCGGGTTGAAAAGTTATATCGAGAATAGGTATCGATATTTTATTGAGTATCGATATATATCGACCACTTTTAATCTGAATGGTGATGACGTTTACTTTTCGTTATTTTTCTTTTCAAAATTATCCCGATATTTACTTTATCATGCTAAGAGAGCTGCTTATTATTCCTGGTGGAGGGAGGGGGACTAAAAGTTTGTCTAAAAAATTATCCACACGTAACTTCCTTACTTCAACGGTTCCTTGCTCTCTTATTATTTCTAATTATTATTATTATTTCCATGACGTTTATGAACTATGAAATCATGTATTTATTTATATTTGATTGTTGTGTAGTTATTTACAATATTCACATTGCTTGTTGTAGGTATTTTAGTCGCGTCATAACGTATATCTCGTAAATTGACATTTAGAGGTGGGGCCTTAACACATGGTCTACCCTTCGTTCTTCGACGTGATATATCGTCCACATATGTTGGAATCTTGACTTGTCGCGTGTTCATGGGAGCAAACGGCACCCTTCCGTGAGAACGAGATAACGGTAATGGAGTGGAAAAACAAATTGATTGTGTATCGCTCATGCGAAGTTACAGACACAATTCGAAGTCAGGATTGAGTTCTCTGCGCTCGATACAAGCATGTGTTCTGAAAGATTCATTCGGCTTATGTTACACTGTCTTCGACTAATGACTTCACTTGTTATTTGAACTAGGAAAAAAAAATCTTTTTCATACCATACCATATTCATTTCCTTAATAAAATGCACTGCTATTCAAAAACAATATATATCTAATTTAAAATATTGTAGCTAGTGACCACCTATTTAAATACTTAAATTTTCAGATTTTTTTTAACATTGATTATCCGTATTAAATTAATTTTTAATTCGTAGAGAGTTTATATTTTTATTAAAATAAAGTAGAAAACAAAGTCGATCGTTCACGTTTGTCTGTGTGTTTATTCCCAACTCTACCTAAATCACGGAACGGATGATGCAGTTTAACTTTCAGTTAGAAATACGGTTGTCTCACAATAATTCAATTTCTCCCTGGATCCAATTATAAGTCGCACGACGAAGCTAATAGTTTATACAAAGATTTGAACATGTGTACACTCATTACACTAGTAAGTAAATATAAATCAAATCTATCGTGTACATAAATTTTATTTAAAATAATTACTGACTTTAATGATGTAACGCTACATTAAAAGATTATTACGATACAAAGGCTCAGTCGTTATAATGATTTGATTTAAGCGTTTATTTTTTAAATTCCGACTTACGTTAGATTATTCATGTGAACGTAATTGACTATTTTCTTGTCTTTTATGTGTTTTATAGTATCTGTGTAGTAGTTTAGTTTAGTCTAAGAGTTACAAGTATGGGTGCTATGAAGCTAAATTATATGATTTTTTTAAACCCATAAATATGTGGCCATTTTTAATGACCAAGTTTTAGAGTATATCTTAATATTTTAGGTAGTATTATTATTAGTAATTGTCAATTAAGTGAAGTAAGTTGAAACCTATGAACTACTACAAGCAATATCTACTACTCTAATCTAATCTCTATCTAATATCTACTATATATATCATAGGATATATAATATAAGTAATAATATAAAAATATTTAATGTAAATCAACAGTGCACTAAATTAAAGTAACTTTCTACTTTCTATGTTTAATGATATTTAGTTAGAAAATATCGCAGTCACACCTTTAGACTGAAACTGATTGAAGTCAACAATTGAGATGTTAAATTAGAGTAGTAAAATGAATGAACTATGTTTTAATAACTTAATTATGTATGAAACATAATTTCAAGTATTTTATTTTAAAGAAAATATTGAAGAATAATTTGGTGAAAATAATTCAAAAAGGAAGGATTTCAAAAACTTCAATTACGATTTGCTCAAAAGTTCATTTTTCGAGTTAGGTCACTTTCATTGTGAAGGTGCGATTGATAGTTGAGGAAGATACTAACACCTAAGAAAAAGGCTTAGGAACATACTTTAGGTAGCAGGTTTCAACATTATGTTTAGTACCTAAAAATATTTTGGAAAATGAATTAGGTGTTATTATAAACCAAATATGACGGAGTTATAGAAATAGTGTGTTATAAAAGATTTCGTCACTGTTTTCAAGTAAAAAATACACATGCATACGCGTCTCGTTTGACGTTCCGTGAGTCATCCATTCTGTCACGCAGTCTGGCTATTGTGCTGCGTGGAGGCATGTGGAGGGCACTGGAGACGTCTCTGCCTCCACTCGACCAATACGCCTACACTTATTCAGCCTAGACTGCACTTAGTACGTGCGATGATCAAGTTGTCTGTCATGAGTTCATTGTATTTAAGTGTTTCATATCACAATATAATGAGGTTTCTATCATCTATAACTTTATTTATTAAATTAGTAACTTATTACTCGAATAACGGAGTTTTTGTCGGGATATCTCTCTTTGTCTCTTTCTTGTAGCAGTGCCTTTAATTCATTAACTTGCATATTTTTAACCTGAATTTTGGTGTTGTTTTGCGTAATATATAGCACAAATTAAGTATATCTGAAATAGTGACGTGAAATGCTGACGTCTTGAGGTGCTACCACCATTCCATAGAAGCACAATGCGCTATTGTTTTCGGTTTTGTTATAAAAATGTTATCGAGAAAAATTCACTTGGTTTATAACTATTTTTTTAAGCTTTCTTGTGAATAATTTCGTAAACTACTAATATGTGTTATTGGTTTGTTTTGTATATTTACTGGCGTAGAAAAAAAAACCATCTAGAAATAAAAACCATCTCTTTGCATACCTCTGAAAGTTCTTGCTTTTTAACCTCTTTACCTTTTTAGTGTCGATGGAGGTTGAACGATATCCAATAAATTTATAAAAATGCACTATGTGATATTATGTTTTACGGGCATAAAATCATATTTGGTCACAACTGATACCTGCTTAAATAAAAGCTCTTAACGTAAATTAGGATAATACATGTAATAACTGACAACCGTAATATAATTGAAATTTAGTGGTCCGGGAAGAGTATTAGGCAACTTAGCAAATTCACGCATGCGTAACGATGACGTCGTACTAAATTGATACGTGAAGTTTCATATACATAGATTTCGTAGATACTTCAAGACAATGACCACTAATCTAATAATATATAGTTAATGTCTTTGTTGTACACAGAATATTTGAATACGCAGCAGTATAAAAAAAAGAAAAATATGTCAGTTTCTTTATTCATTCTTCATGTTTATTTCTTTTAGTATTATTGAAAAACTTTTAAGTTTTATGATAAAGTTGTTAACGTTGAAAATACTTTCAGAATGCTATTTCTGTTTGGTATTTCATATAAATGTACAACAATATCATAATATCAAAACATAACGTACTATTAACGAAGCTACTAGATGTTTAGAATCACTTCAGTGATTATATCTTATATTAATTGTATCACAATAAATTAGTTAAGATAAGACTAGCGCAATAATGATCTGAAAATTATATAGATTAACTGGGTTATATATATATATATATATATATATATATATATATATATGTATATATATATATAAAACGAAAGTTATACTGCATTTTAACTCTTCTTATATCATAAAGAATATTCCGTGAACGCTTTCGCACGTCTTTATTTTAACGCGGAACAATGGCGCTGGCAAGAAACTTCAATACCTACTCCAATTAGTATTGATTTTGAATTTTATTAAATAGTTATAAAGGAGTTCGAACGAGACTGCTTGTCGCCTATCGATCGCCTCAAATAGATAAAACGACTTTGCAGGCAAAGTCAGTTAAAGTCGAATATAGATGTTTTGATATTTCTCATATCTAAAAAAAGCGATCATTAATTTATACAATCAATTTTGCATAAAAGGTATTATGCGTATTAATATTTTAAAAAATGAAGACTCTTTTCTCCTTTCTTCTTTCCCTGCCCTTGGTAACAATAACAAAATGTTTAATTTATACATTATTATATTTATTTAAATATTTTATTCGTTACCATTTGTGATGGTGGATGTGACGTGCGTCCCGACTCACTGATGCAGACTTGTAAAATTAACTCGTGCTTTTTTTGGTGAAAAATAGGAGGAGGTGGTATTTGCATAATTAACGCGCGAAGTTTTGAATTTGTCCCCAAGCATTTATGGGTATGGTTTCGCATCTAAATCAGTTTCGTTATTGGTCCTGCCAACATGTATTCGTCCATTATTTTATTTTTAACAAATATGTTTCTTTTTATGTAATGACATTGCGAATGCGTCAATAAAATACAATTAATAAGATACTTTTTAAAATACATATTATGTATGATAAAAATAAATTTAAATAATATGACTGATTAGTAAACTAAGGAAATGACGACAAGACTTATCGATGCAACTAAATAATAGGTGTTTTTGTTCAATATTAAATAACATAATTATCCTTCACTTTCAGTATAAAAATATTCGACCTTGTTTTTCCAACAAAACAACCTAATAATTTTAATTATGTTCAAACACGAAATTAAGTTAAAGTCAATTGATATTCATACTATCAAACTATATTTATAAATATACTGGCTGAGTGCCCGCGGCTGCGCCCGCGTTTCTTTTATTCTTCACTGCGTTTAATTTTTTTTTTATACGGAAGTTTAATTTTTTTTTAGTACTAAGATAAAGTAAAAATATTTCTTATAAATTTAAGCACTTGCCCGTAAAACTGTGCATTGATTTTATTCAATATTTTATGAGATTTTTTTACGCGGAACTCTAATTATTTTCAAAAATTAATAGTTACCCTGAGTAACTTCAGCTATGTACTAAAAAAAATGTCCCCTCAAAATCGGTCCAGCCGTTCTGGGGATTACCCGGAACAAACAGAGAGACAGACAGACAATAATTTTATTTATTAGTATATATATATACATACATACATACATATGCTCACGCCTGTTATCCCCGAAGGGTTAGGCAGAGGTGAAGTAGCGAACTACAACCCACCCACATTTCGCCGAGCTTAGTTCCGTCCCAGATGTGACAGGGGGCGAGCCTGTCGCCATATCGGGCACAAATTCCAAACTCCGGGATGATACTGAGTAGAAAAAACCCAATATCACTTGACCCGACCCGGGGATCGAACCCGAGACCTCAGAACGGCAGTCGTATGTAATACAACTATATATATATATATATATATATATATATTATGTGGGTGTCAATTAAGTGACTAGATACAAGGTTAAGCTGTTTAGAATATTTTCTAGTAAAGCAATTCACATGGTTTATCACGCGCAGGGCATGTACTTGTGTGCACTAGGAGGATAGAGGAAGGGAAGCACTCGGAGGATGTGGACAATTTCACTCCGCCGAGAATAGTGCGCAATCTGTGCCCCCGGTTCTAATTGACAGTATAATGGCTATAACAAAGGGTAACTTTTATCTCTATCTATAACATCAGTGTCAAAGCAGTATTCTGCAAATTTACTGCATGCAGTACGATATTTGGATGAGATTGTTTTTTGCAATGTATACGCTCAATTCTCATTCTCACCTGGTGTTAAGTAACGATGTGGTCCAGATACAGATACACTAAACCTAGAGGTACTGGTTCTCAAATTATGCGGCCGGAACACACCTATTGGTATCTGGAGACGGGTTTTCAAACTTAAGTGTGGTAGCTGCTCAGGCGGGCATTGTTAGAAAATACTCTACTACTATGCTATGGTTTTCTCACGATGTTTTGTTTTATCGAAAGCTCAGGTTTATTTTAGACTTGGATAGATGGCTTGAACCTGCGTCCATAGACACGAAACCCGATCGCACTACACATCACACAGTGCTATTATAGCTTCATTTGGTTTTGAATGCAATTAATGCATTTTCGCAACATCATTTGCAAGTTTGTACCGAACGGCGTTTGTTCATAAATTCTTATTTTGTAGATTGTCGCTTGCTAATTTAATTTGACTGTATTGTATATGGAGATAACTTGCGGAAATTATGTAAGAATCGTTAACAAAATAACATATTATATGAATTTAGTTATGCACAAAATATATACAGCGAAGCACAATTTTTTGCTTCGTTGTCAACATAAGTGTAGGCTCATGGTATTCACAATTGAACAGCGAATCTCCATTTAGTTCCATCAAGTGTCTATTTACCAATTTCGCTTGAGAGCCGGTCTCCTGCGTCTCGCTGTTGAGCTGCATTAATATACGGTTGGTCCGAAATTGCAGCAATCCAGCCGAGTATCATCGAGTTAGATTAGTTAATCTCCTGGCTCCACTGGGGCGACTAATTCAGTATCCATAGTGCGCTTGTGACATGATTTCGTGCGATTTTATCAGCAAATCTTTGTTTATCCTTATTTCACTTTTAACGATACGAAATGTTTTAAATGTTCTAAAAACGAACAACAATATGACCGATGTCAACGGTTTTATCAATGTTTTTAACTCTGAATGAATGAATGAATTCGATTATTTAAATAAGGAATATATTGAAACATTAAAACAAAAATTACACGTTTTCATCGGAGGAGCAAGTGTTTTAACATCAAAATTAATTCAATCGTGCGTGGTTAATCAGAATGAAAATCACAGAATCGTTGGTAAATGGAAATGAGACGGTTAGTCCGGAAAGGTGAGATTTATTATTCAATACACAGCACAAGGACATGGCACGACTTTTCTGATTATGTATATAGATATCCATATTAAAAAATTACAGTATCTTGATACTTGTTAACAATTATTTGGAAGTAATGAAAATTAGTATGTTGCTCAGAGTTTAACATCCTCTAGTATTAGGTTACTGGTTACAATGTCAAAAGTTACGGCGATTTTATTTTAAACTCTAATATTACTATGACAAGATCAGTCTTTGTGATGTTTACCAATTTTCGAAAACTTTCTTTGATGGCTTTCCTACAAATTTCCCATTTGTAAATTATAGTTTTAATCGGAATAAAATCAAATTCTATCACTTTATAACGTCTGCTTTTTAACGGATAGTTTTTTTTTTATTAAATTATAGCAAACTTTTTACTCTATAACTTCAAATAATTAACAGCCTGGAAAGTATATTATAGCACGACATGTACGCTACATGTGTGTGAAAAATGTGTATTAGTGTTGCCATTTTATCTATGTTACATTCAGTTGCCTAATTTATGTTTGATGTATCACTTCAGGATTTATCGAAACCACACCTAAATCA
Source organism: Samia ricini (assembly GCA_014132275.2). Classification (NCBI taxonomy): domain Eukaryota; kingdom Metazoa; phylum Arthropoda; class Insecta; order Lepidoptera; family Saturniidae; genus Samia; species Samia ricini. Next base: position 21,244,894 of record AP028159.1, on the reverse strand, counting down.
TTTTAAATATAATACTTCTACTTATGTCACGTGAGTATGTATTAGGGAATAAGCACTTGTTGCATCAGCCCCCTTTTACTTTGACGTTCACACTTAAACCAAATAACACGCTGTAATCAGTCAAAAAATGCGAAGGACAGGAGAGAATTGAGCGCCCCCCGCGCCGGTCCGCTTCCTGTTGTATTTTCCCTTTAATGTTATAAACATTGAATCGTCCTAAATACCCCGGGGTCGGCGACCGGCTGCCTAACTCTGGTATGCCGCTGACAGGGGTTGGTAGACGATTAATTTTAAAATGTAATGGAATGTAGATACGACACGCAACGCAATAACTTGTAGGCGTGATAATTAAATCGAAATTACAAACTTCCTTGTGTATTATAATTAATATTTAAAAAAAATGCTTCACGTCGTAATTTTTTTTTTTAGGCTATGTTTTATTAAATTAAATATTTCTTGACCTATATGATTGAAATGGAGCAATATGACGGGAAACCGAATTACGGTCGTGTTTAAAAATTAAGATTGCATACTCTGTAATAGTTTTTACGACTTTAAATATTTACGCTATATTTCACATCAACCAACAAACTATACGAGTATACCCGTCTAGTTACAGTAAAGGGTAATTAAATAAATAAAAAGATACAAGAATAAAACTAAATCTAATGGGAATTTGACTAATGACTATTTTCTTTATTAACTTTTCCATATACCTGGGTACTATAAAAAATAACAAAATATTAAAAATGTTCTATCCCGAAAACGTAGTCTTCTCAATGGTCCCCGTTTTATGAAATTATATTTGTATCGAGGATGGATATCGGAATTTTGCATTGTATCTTACGGTTTTAAATTTATAAATCATAGATAAATCAAACTAATTAAAACTATCATTTCAATCAACGTACTGAAATCTCATAGTGTAAGTATGGTATTTTTATATTCAACTTACGTTTTCCTACTGATAATTGGCCGTCTTCTCATAATGTGAAAAGAAAAATTATAAAACCGTCAACGCAAGAACGCAAGCTGTCGTCGCCTTCACAAAGGATATCTTGCAGGTTTCTTTTGAATATCACTCAAGAATACTCCGTCTTACAAAAATGTTTCAAATGCCAAGAAAATGCCACAGCCTTGTACATCACGACAATGAAACAACGGATGCCCTCAAAAGAACTCTTACAAACATTTCTCTTTACCCGCCTAAGGTTACCATCACACTTTTTGTGTAATGGATTCTCCTCCCACTTTGAAAAGTTTTGAAAAAAGAATACAAAGTTGGATAAATGTAGATTTCCATAATTTATAATGAATATCAAAAATCTAATATCTCGTAAAAGGATAAGATATAAATATTAAAATTGTTTCAAAACGCTTTTCTTAAGAGATCGTAAAAAGCATCTTTTTAACGTCTCGCTCAACGATATTTAAAACTCCATCGGCGAAATTAGCTAAAAAAGATGTATAAAAGAAAAATATAATTAACTTTATATAAGAAGGAAACTTCTATGTTGTATTTAAAAACACTGAATATATTTTATGTCTTTTTTTACTTTGAACTCGAGGCCTACTGAACCCACTTACATGATTATTTTTAAAATCACAATATCAAAAAGTATTCATAATAACTTTTAATAGCTTTGTGAATAAATAATTCAAAGTTAAATTTCCCTCTTATATTTGGTTGATAAAATAATGTCATGACTAAAAAATGCATGTCAGAAAGTTAATAAGCCAAAAATTTATTTGTGTGAATTTTGTAACTCGTGAATAAATATCTTTAGATTTATATATCTTCTTATATAAATATCTTCTAGACTAAATACTTTCTCATATATGCACATTTATACAAATATTTTCATTAATAATGTATGGTAAAAACAAAAAGATACATAATGTATGAAAAAGAATAAACCTCGGTAATGTTTCTCGACTTAGTCTCGAATAAGCATTATAGATACTCACAACAAAGGTTATAACAGTTTACGTAGTACATTTACCGTTTTAAAAGCGGAAAATCCATTCGTAAATTACGTTCAGCGTGAGAGTAGTCTGGTTACACAGACGCTCATTGATCACAAGGCGGGCGGCGCGGCGGCGCGGTAGGCAGGGTGCCAACGAAAGCGAACGCTACACGCGATATTAGTAACTTTAGAGACAGAATACCTCCAACTCATCAAACGAAATTAACCTTTAAGAGCATCACAAATAGAGTGTAAATTTGGATAACAAGGAATATAGAGTTAAAACATTTTAAGACGCGAAATAGGTAGTACTCAACCAGTACAAACATCTAGTAATACACTTTTGATAGTATTTGTATACGATCGCAAAGATTACGGAGATTTTATACGCTTATACGCTTTTGTGGATATTGGCGGCAAACGACTTATGTTTTAAATGTTTTTGTCCTAGATTGTTTGTTTTTGTAATATCAATGGTGATAATATTATTAATGTAATTTAGTTTTTTAAATTTATCATAATAAATTTACCTTAAATGATAATTCTTGTTTCTCAAAAATAATAGAACATTTTTTTAAACAACCCTATATGCCACCAGACGTTGTACTTATTTCATGTGTTAATTTTTGTAGGAATTATTTCCAAATAACACCTACTAATAACGTCACAAATATAGAAGTTTTATTTATGAAATCAGAATAATAGCATATTTCTATGACGGTGAATGTTAAAACCCGTTGTCGCTTTAACTTGATAAAATATTATATCAAATTATGAAATAATATCGTTACCATTTTATAGTATTATATTGTAGTGGGATCCATGTTGAATTCGTTTACATGTTGTAGGCTGAAGTAGTGATTTACAATGTGCCTTTCCATTAGATAAAGCTTTTGCCCTGTATTGGGACAATAGTGATATGTTCATAATTCATTTGAACATAATCTCTTCTAATTACGAAATCAGCTTAGGGCCGGTTATTACTTGAACTAAAAAAAAAACAGTTTCAAATTTAAACTTAACTCATTACTTACTATAAACGTAAATTAATAGGAAATATAACTATGATAATAAAATTACAAATAAGGATATTTCTATAGTAAAAATTTCCATACAAAAACAGTTTTAAAAAAGCTAAACAGTCGTCATCGTTCATTACTTGCACCAAATCGAGGAACTTAGCTAAAATGCATGTTATAAAAAGTAGTCGGTAACTCCCCGAGATATAACTATATAAAGTTGTATGAAATTTGAATGACAGTGTGTAAGTTGAGGGTGTTGGTGCATCTTTCATTGTGTCGACCGTGGCTGGTGTTTTAAAATTCACACTCCTGTATAAAGTTTGTGTTTTTCTGTTACTAACTCACGAATATTAGCTTTATACAAAATAATATGTATAATTTTAAAGGAATATTTCGCATTGTTCAGATATTTTCAACAGTGATCAGTCCATGACTGTAAACCTGTCGCTTACAACGAAAATTTGTCTGTTTGTGTTATTGTTGATAGTATTATAAAATGGCGTTTAGAACTCCCGAGTCGTGACTGATCTAATGTGCAAGCTGGCTTGCCATATAACAAAAAAATTGTAGTGTTTTATTACACGAAGGTCTATAAACTTCGGTAAGTTACTCGCAGTTAATAACAATAATGGTATTATTTGAAATTTTTCTTAAAGTTGTAAGAACAGTAATTACATTTCTGAGATTGATTTCAAATTTACATTTTATACTTATATTAAAATACCTAACAATAGTTTTCGTATTCGATGTATTAATTAATATTGTTCCTAACCTTTTTCCTCTTAACTGATGGACTAAATGTATGTCTATTTCATCTACTTAACCCCTTGAGTACTTACCTGGCGTTTACGCCAGCTTTCCATTGTTTTCCTATTGTCTTATTTTTATGGGTACTCGCTCGACACATTAATTTAATATTTTTTCTTACACTTTTGTAAAATTTGCAAACAAAACAGTTAATGTAAAGTATGTACATACTTCTATTTAGGTATATTTTAAATAACACAATTAAAAACTTATTTATTGGCACAAAGAAATAACATTTACGGTTTATTTGCATATGGAACGGAAGTTTAATTATTCCATGTATATTTAGGTTGAATATTAAAGTAAACCTATCTATGTTAGAATATTTATATGAATATTCAATCATATGACTCGATTCCCTATTCCTTTTGTATGTTAATTCTGCCTTTAGAAAGTACATCTACATAGCATTTATATTTAGTTTTTGGCGTGTATATATGATCATTTATATAATCAATATATGTTTATAAAGCTGTAAACATTTAATCTATTAAAAAAAGTATTTCAAAGTGCATAATTATATATATTTATAGCTTTAATATAGGTAACTGTATAGCTACAAAAATGTATTTTAAATATATTTGAGAAAAAAAACTACTGGGAGGACTTTAAGATAAATGATAGAACACATTTTTAAGATTTTTTGGATGTTTGTCTGTCTTTCTGTTTATGCACGCAGCGCGCAAAACCTACTATAAGAATTTTGGTGAAATTTGGTATTAATGTAATCTATATCTCGAAGTAGCATATACGATATAAAAAAAATTGAAAACTTACTCCAAATTTGATGAAAAATATGTTGAAAATTCTATAGGAGTCGAGTCACTTATAGAGTTATGAAACTTTGTTCAAGGTCTCCCAAGTTCTTAGTTAAATAGTAAAGTAAATTGAGACTGTAATAGTGAAGATAACCTGTTGTAGAAATAAGGAAGAAACTGAAAGGAAGTATGGTCTATATTGCGGATCACAAATAGGGTTTAAAAAAAAATAAAAATTTCTCTCCAAAGAGGGTGAAAAAGGGGATGCAAGTTTGTATTGAAATAAGTCATAATTATCTATGTTTAGTTTGATATCAAAGTTTAGTTTATATATGGAATATATATTTTAATCGAGCCGTTTTACAAACACGGAAAGCCAAAGGAGTGGCGGGGAGTAGTTAATTAGGTATCTATTTTCAAATACTTTGTGTTACAGAGTCAACAGAGTTTTGAAATATTAAATGTAAAATATTTTTGTCGTTTGGTAGTGGTATAAACAAAATACTTTATGCATACAATATAGTATCCGATTCGGTCTAGTCATTTTTGAGTTAAATTCGACATGCAGAAAGACGTTTACTGTCCGGATACATGAAGTAGATATTTATTAACAGTGAGATTACGGGATGTTCTGTGTATCATATAAATAGATGCTTTAGATATCCCAAAGCAATTAAATTACACGGGAGAAGTGAACGGAAATCGAACGCGGCCATATTGAATGCGGAAATGAAGTTTTCGCTGCTCGTAGTCGCTGCGTCGACGGCCGAGCGCAGCGAACATTCGATGTGGCTATTCGATTTGGCATATTCGTCGTCTTCTGCGTTGTAAACAATTTTGTAGAATTTGACGACAAATAGCATTTGAGTGTTACCCTTTTTTATGCTGCATAGGTTTACGGTTTGATCACAATATCATCAGATCGAAGTGACGATGTGACTAAAGATGGTAACATGCTAATGCCTAGTGCAACTAGATCTCATACACGTTTTAAATGCTTGCCGATTAAATTTCAAATTGTGCATGGTAGCTAGCCAGATGACTATTTAAAAAAATGCCCTACCACTATGTTATGAAATAAGGAAGAAACTGAAAGGAAGTATGGTTTATATTGCGGAATCACAAACAGGGTTATAAAAAAAATTAAAATGTATCTCCAAAGTGAGTGAAAGAGGGGATGCAAATTTGTATTGAAATAAGTCATAATTATCTATGTTTAGTTTGATGTCAAAGTTTAGTTTTTGTTTGGAATCTAGGTGACTATTTAAAAAAATGCCCTACAACTATGTTATGCTATCACGATGCTTGCATTACCAAAAACAGCCTGAGTTTTTGTAGGATTAGACTCAAACCCATATTTATGAAAACATAGAGTATTTAATTTAATGCTATGGACAAATAGAAAGTATTATGTTTGTTGGACAATCGTACCCGCATTGACAGTCACTCCTATTCCCGGTTACTATTAACATCAGTTGGCATGATGGTTAGTTATTCCGCGAACACTAAGTTTATTATTATGTAATTCCCAAACCTGATCTTCAGACCTGAACGATTAGCTATGTACAGCAAATAAAAGAAAATTCATTTTAAAATTGATTACAAAAGACCATTAGAGAACTCTAAAAATGTCCAAATAAGTTTTTTTTTTTAGGTGAAATATCTATTGGGCTAAAAAAACCAATTCGTATGCCCGATATGCTGTGACGATAAATAACGTTTATGCTTCACGTTAGATGGGCGCCTGAGACAGCCAACTTTTTTTATTTAGTGTTTGGCCGCAATTTAGTAGTCAACGTGATTTGTTTAACAGTACGTTTATTATTTTTTTTTTTGTTCGATAAATCTGATCTGAATACTTAGATATAATTTTATTATTTATTGTACAGTGTGAAAGTTATCTTAATTTGGAATTGTATGTCTCAAATACTGAGATATGAGTTAAGACCTTATTTTGAACAATTAATAAAGTACGTTTGTTAACATTTTTCAACGGGAAATAAACTGTAGAACTGTTATTATGTTTAAATTTATCAAAAATATTACGCTATGTTTACATTGTAAACAGAGTATTGCGATGTGTATACGAATACATTTAATATTTATTTTCCTGTTGAAAAACAAACCGTCATTATATTTATCTTTTCATAAACACATATTAAATAATAAACTGTGAGAAGGAATGAAAAGAAAACATTTGAAAATGTATAGGAGTCATAAATTAAAATGAAGATACATTTGAAAACATCAATAACTAAGCTTCTTTTCATTTTTGAATTACCGGTCCAAAATAGATTTTAATGAATGCGAGGAAAGATTAAATCTCTAGCCGTGATCGTGCTCGGTTGATTTTTCCCATCTCGTGAACTCTCACGATATTTGGAGAGTTTGTTGAAATTTGTCGAACCGTTCGTAATGTTGATGAATTAGGGGATCGTATTCCGATATTTCTCGGTCATCTTTTTTTTAAATATTTTTAAAAATATTTCTTTTTTTTAGAATGTTCCTTATGATGGACTTCTTTATTGTGAAGGAAAGGAATAAGAAATACAATAATAGACTTTTAGACGGTATTTATTATATCTGTTCTTTTATGTATGAAACTTCTAAGGAGTAAGAAGTACTAATTAATGAATAAGTACAGCGAGCAACCTTATAATTTGATCCACATATGTAACTTTTAAATATTTTTCAGTATATTTTCATGTTTCCTGTAAAAACTTTAAGCATTTATAAGATAAATTCTTATCCTATAACATCTATGCTCTTTTTTATATGTCTTATAAATCAACTGTTTATTGCCCTGCACAGATAATGTGTAATACATTTTTACATTTTAATAATATCAAGTAAGATTTAGGAGGTATGATTTGGTTTATATGTTACTTTGGTCTATACTAGTGCACTATTTCGATCTATAATTACGTCAGAGTAACAGAGTAGGGCCGCTTTGACCCAGGTGTAGATGTAATCTACATTAAATATGGGATGTCCAGATTTTGTTTAACCTCATAGCTCATCAGTTACCGATTGACATCTGCCTATTTCATTCAAACACTAAACTTCAAATCGATCAAGTCCTTTTTGAGTTGATTGATATTCATCCATACATACAAATAATATTTGTGAATATTACACAGATGGACAGACACACAAAAATGACAAATTTAAGATTACTCTTATTTATAAAACTTTTGATTCCACATGCGGTTCTTGTTACGATTTATAATTTCTAAAAATGATATAAATATTTTTATATCATACTTTATGCTTTCAAAATTTTATCAAAATATATCAACTCGTTTTTGAGTTAAAGCCAAACAGTTTTTTTTTATTTTCACGTATTCTAAAATAGTTATAACCTATTAATTGTACATTAACATATACTTCAAGTGTGCAAAGCTACAATCAAGCTGTTTTTGAGTTAAATTCGGACATACACAGTCATACAACATTTCTTAAAGTCATATTCGATTTTACTAACCGCAAAAAATAGAAATCTGTCACAAATTTTGTAAAAGAAAAATTATATTATATGTACATACAAAACTTCAGATTCATAATTACAACCTATAGGTACAATTATTTAACTCAGGAAATAAGGATTTATATTGATCGTTTAATAATTAAATTCAGTTACAATTCAGTAAAGAATGTTACGACATTCTACAATAACTTGTGGTATATATTTAAATAATGTTACGATATATTTTGTACATTTCATTGCGAACGGTTCTATAAATATTGTAATCTTAAGAATCAATTATTTAAATCCAGAGTTAAAATTTCTGAATAGTGTATATTGGTCTTCTAATAATCCGTTTAGCCATGGTATTTGGTTAATACATGTCTACTTTGATTACCACTTTTACTGTAGTTCTTAACTTTGCATACTTTAAAAGACAACGTTTCTCTCACCGTATGTTCGCCTTTTGGCTTGTAACTCAAGAATTATTGGACTAATTTATAAGATTCCAATTTTGATTCATAGATGTCTTCTTCTGTCAGGGTTAATATATATTTTGTTATATTAGGTAATATATTAGTATATTTATTTGAATAAAGATTACTTAAATTGACCAAAAAAAGCACCATCTAGTATTTTTATGTACTGTATATTTTTTTGTTCCAGCTGTTACTCGATACCAGCGAACAACATGTCTGGTGGTTCCCACGTGTCTCGGGCGACGTTTGGTGGGACAGAATCTGAAGTATCAGGAGGCAGTGCCGCTCCCCTGCCTAGCCCGGCGTCCGCTGGTGCTGCCTTAGTGTCACCAGAGACACTCAGTCGGCATAGCAGCCCTCCACCATTACCACCGCACCCCTCCCATCAACAGCCAGTCCCATCATGCTCTTCACATAGAGTGCACCTAGAGTCTCCTTTAAGGTAAGTTTGATTTAAAAAAAAAATAATGCAGGAATTAATTTCATACATTTTGTTTTTAGTTTCTTATATTTTTTAAGAAAATGTTATAACATCTTATTGTTACGTCCGTAAGTAAATGAATTCTTGTCGAAATACGACGAAAGAATTTATTTATCACATACTCAAATATACAAACACATATAGATAATCAATCCATTCAACGGTAAAGGCGCCTACTGCTGGACATAAGTCTCCCCCAAAGATAATTGGAGGGAATTGCCATAATCGCCACGCTTGGCAGGCGGGTTGGCAATCTCAGTAGTTGTTTGTGGTCCTCAGAAGATGCTGCTGCCCATCTCCTAGTGTATCCCTTAGTCGCCTTTTACGACACCCACGGGTAGATATGGAGTGGTACTATTCTTAAGCCGTCTCCACACAGAATTATATAGCAATTATATAACATCAAGAAAATACTAGACTTTAAACACAGGAATGTGTACTATTTACCTGTAGCACTTATAGATCGCTTGCGGCTTTCTTTTTATTCTTTGCTCCGATGTTCAACTCTAACTGAACTGACTGTGTTGATCCGCGGTTGAAACGAAGGAGTTCCAGAATAGTCTACAAAAGCGCAAAAACTTTATCAGTAAGGTTATTTATTTATTGAATCTAATTGTTAATAAAGACGAACATTTTGCGAATTGTTAAAAAGTCATTTGAAATTGGTTGCAAATGTTAGCAATTAAAAAGTCTTTAGTTGTTAGTTGCTGAGACTCTAAAAAACGAAAAAGTATTATATATGTATGTAGTTGAATACGAAATTCTAACTAACTGTTTGAATTTAGATTGTGGACAACTTTTATAAAATACATACATAAATCAAAGAACAAACAAACTCTGTAGCTTCGAATAGATAAAAGCCAACTAAGACAAAGGTGAAATTTCCTTTGTGATGGCAACAGAAACACCGTCAACTATCTTTATACTGTCAAATGAATCCTTCCCTTGATTTAATGTGAGATAATGATGTACTGAATGAGAAATTACCAGTGTAATGAATTATGAACAGGATTCAGGGAACTCTTATTGTTGCCAAGTTGTTTCCAAGGTGTCATGTATGATAACTAATTCCGAACTCCATTAATGAAGAAGACGTTTTTTTTAATTAGGTGTGAGGCAAATGTCTGATTAGATCTTTATCTTGATTTTTATTTTGATGATTTCAATAAAATATAAGAAAAATTATCCATCTATACAAATAATTAAAAGTCTCTTCAAAATAACAGTTTTGACTAAATACGTATGAATGTAGTATATACGGTAAATTTTGTTTGTTTGTCTTATTGTTTGTTCCGGCTATCTCCGGAAGGGCTGGATCGGTTTTGACAGCATTTTTCTGACAAATAATTAAAAATATAAGACGTAACTTGGCTACTTTTATTTTTGCAAAATAAGTAATTAAAACAAATATATATAATAAAAATTAATTCATGAAATTTGTGACAAACATCTTTGTCTTCTGTTAGTATCAAAAATAATTTTGGGCCTTTACAAAAAATAGGGTAAATTCTTTAGCAATGATTATTTTAAAAACAACATTACGCTGCTTATAATTGTGTGAACTAGAAAAAAATGACACGCAGACGGAGCCGCGGTTGAAGCTAGTATATATAATGGGTTTTGGGTACTATGATTGTATAATTTTATATATGTACTAACACAAATTTATAAATAAACTGTAACAATCATATTCGTTTTTCTAACGTAAATGAAATTCAAGGAACGTCTAAAAAGAGGAAATGTAAAAAATAATTAAGAAACGTATTTTAGTGTCACTTGTTATTTAAAATAAAACCTTTTACATTTTTTTTAACACGAGAACGTCTGAGATGAGATTAACCTTCTAAGAATAAGATGTGAACTTAGCTCGTTTATTTTAATTTTGTCCGGTTTACTTTGAATTTATGTGATAGGTTTACTTTGAATTTATGTGATAGTCTGAGTTTAGGTAAAACTTTTTACTTAGAATTATTTCAAAGGAACCTAAGTTAAAAAGTAAACACAAGCAAAGTAAATGTTGAAAAAATTAATAGAATTAAATAGTTATAAACTATATAAAAGAACTCATAAATTGTTATAATTTTATTGTATAAGTGAATAGATGACTGTTTTCAATAATAACCATAATGATAATAATAATTGAAAGGATGTGTTTAGTTTATTTGTTGTAATTTAATCAACATTTTATAATTTTATTTAGGTTCTATTGTAATAAATATTAAATACATGAAACGTATCCATTAAACAAATTACTGATTTAATCATTTTGTTTCCATAAAATAATGTAATTTATTTAGATTCTGGGTAGGTTTATAAATTATTACTGTAAACAAGAAACGTTTTACAGTACTCGCTCAAATTTTCGAAGATTTAAGAAAACTGTCGGTGTAGGAGACTTTTAGTAGTTCTGAAGTTAAATGTCTTTGGATAATATTATTATTGTATTATATTTGTGGATTTACATGACAATTTTGGGTAAATTATTTTGCTCTATTATTTTATATAAGATTATATTGTAAACTTCAAATTATCAAGTTTCAACAGTTTTAGGATGAGAGAGGGTGTAATTTCATAGATCCATTTAACAGATATACCTATAGATTAATAAAATAGCGTGACCCAAGTCATAAACCCTAAACTAGTTAAACCCATAGCTGTACAGTAGTAGGCTGCAAATTGGCTTACCGAAAACAATTTGCAAGTAATATTCTGTAGATTTTTTTTATATATAAGGCTGTTCGTGTGCAAATGCACTTTATTTATAATACATTTTTGAGCTTAACACAGATACAAGAGTTACAGTAATTATGACCAATGACAATATTTTTTTCATTTCAAGCCATAGACAGACAAAAGCACAAATAAAATGTGATTGTGATAGGTTCGAATGAAAGTGATAGAGTGAAATTAATTACATACATGTAGAGATAAGGTATAAACTAATTACTATTAAATTTAAATCTTTATTAAATAGTTTTTCGTCATAACACAACTCATCACTTCTCTTTGACAACTCATGATTTCATAATTTACTACAGTCATGAATACAAGTACATTAAGCTTAACTTTTACTTTTCTAATCTTTAATTTTTTTAATAAAAACCCTAATCACTTCCCATGTATATCCCCATCTCAACTATTTTACTATTAAAGTTACTCCTCACTAATGTACATAGTAGGTTATCTTACTGTGGATATAGGCCTTACGGCCTTTACGTAAATTCAATTAATAACCGTATAAATCCATATTTTGAATCGTTATTCAATCTTTACACATGTCCGTTTCATCGGTTATTAACGAGAAAGAAATTATACTTTATTATATGTATGTATTCGTAATCCAGGTTGTCAAGTCCACCGTCAATGAATTTGGGCGGGTCACTCTCCCTGCAGCCGGTATTATTCGGCCCTCCTAGCGGAGGTCAGACCCATGCACCCCTGCCACCCAGTCGACGCCCTTCACGGCCTTCAGCTACGATTCAACACATACACGTCATAAGCCCGTAAGTATCGTTGCCTTATCAAATCTGTTTAAGTATTACTCGAACAAAGTTTTAAACCCCCCTCTACTTTGATAGCATTAGTATGGCATAATTTTTGTTGTATCGTCTATGTATATTCACTATGTCATTTAGTAGTATGTAGTGAGACACTACCACACTCAGTTCAATGTAAGCGCACAACTGTTCCCCGACAGTTTTTTTTTCTAAACTAGCTAAATGCTTTTGACTGGAAGGGCCTTAACAGCTTCACCGTAAGTTTGGGGGCGAGTGCTGAAGGCACTCACTGCAAATGGTAACTAGCTTGTACTAATTCGAACCTCGGCTTGGCCGCTACCTATGTTATAAAATTCCCGCGGAATTTGAACTTAGCTAAACCGTACATTTTTTATTTCATAATAATAAAAAAAGGTTGCTTATAGGACCTATGTACCTGCATGTTATGTGCAGGAGTGTGTATTCAGTGTTGTGCTTGTAATGCTTGATGCATGGGCAGTGTCACTGTATCGCGCTGGTAGCGGCGTCAAGAGCCTGCCCAGTTGGGGAACGGAACACTTCTAGGGCCACCACCGGAGGGGAACCCGGAGAGTGTGTGGGTGTTCTCCGACAAGCTTGGTCTCGGACCTATATACACATTATAAACCTCCTACTATACAGAGCGACAACGCTTTGGTCGACGGGTATGCGTGAATCAATCTTAGTCAATATCTATGTCGTAGTAACGTCGTAACAAACTTTAGTAAGTAAAGCTTTTGAAGCAATGATGGCGCAGTGGATAGTGCGCCCGTATTCCGCGTTAATAGAGGCGGGTTCGAGCCCATTTATCCAATTCTAAAATCAGGCTGAGCTTTCTGTGAAGGAAAACAACGTGAGAAAACTATTACATGTTGGTAGGGCATTACATGTTGTGAGCAAAGCACTAAGTCTATACCGTTAAATTAAAAATTGTTTATGTAATTATCATACGGAGTCCTCGTCAACAAAAAGAAGCAAATCATAATTTCTTCATTGATGTTTACCTAATATTCGTACGATCCCTAATATTTATTTTAATAACCAACGTGACGTTACACAGAATACAATAAGAAATAATTGCAAAAGGTCATAAAAAACGATATCGTTAAAATAAAATAAAACATTTTTTTATTTTAAATTTTTTGATATTAGTAACCTGAGTTTATTATCTGCGGACTACTGACCTACTTTTGCCTGTACCACCTTTTTTCAATTAGCGAATCGCATCCAAGCGAGATCCCTAATATTACCGGGATACGAATAGCGCGTTTGGCATAGTATAAATAAATTCAAGTTTATTTTATTATGTACCAGGTATCGTTGAAGTTTAGGTTAAATCTGATATGTTTTTTTAAATTAAGAATCAAATTAGCGCCATAGAAGTAAACCTATTTTGTTGAGTTCTCTTTTCATTGTTGACAAAAATTAATTTATGGATATTCTGTATAATTTAAAATATTATTTTTTACACAGTTCAGAACAAAAGAGAATTGTTTTACATAAATATTGTTGGATTTTTTTTCTTCTATATTTTATTTAAAAATATTAAATAGTTGAATTAAAATAACATTATTACTTATTTACTCTCTTTTAATATTATTCTACATAGTTCTACTTCTACTAAATTTCTTGTTTCAGTGTTAAATCACGTCTATAAAATTTTCGTGTACAATATTCTTCACTGTTCGGAAATCTCACAGAAAGTAAACGATCTATTTTTGATAGTCGAGGTTTACACCGTTGAGTTTAAAAATAACATATATTTCTTTAGATTTACTCTATTCATCAAATTTAAAAATACATAAACCGAAATTAGAGAACATAAGTGATATCTCGAGGCTATAATACAATATAGCACTTAATCTCAAAGATATTCAGACTGCTTTTAATTTTAATGAAATGGTTTCGATTTCATTGAATACGTTCGATGTAGGAGTGTAAACAGGAATCGGAAATCCTTAATAGATTACTTGTAGAAATAGCAATGGAGATTTTTATTTATACAAGGGAGAGGGCTTATTTATCAGGATTTAGTAGAACTGGTCGTTTGCGATGCAGACGGCGCGGCGTACGTTTAAAACTCGCTTTGAATAATTATGTGTTGTGTATATTGTTACTGTTTCTTTTAGTTACATATAAAATAGTTAAAATACGATAAAAACATATCGTTACTAAGTTATTACAATTACTATCAATGAAAGAATTTATGTTTACTCGTAAAGGTTAGAAATTGTAAGTAATTTGCTGGTTTATTTGCAATACCAAGAATATTTAATTAAATGAAACGGTGCTTGCCTATGCACAGCGGACGGGTCGGGTCGCCAGCGCAATGTTAAGGGGATATTAGACGATTGGTTTTGCTGTGCGTTTTACCTCAGTATGACACTATGACTTGTCTTCTTTTTCGGAAATATATCAACAATTACTTTATGTGTGAATTTTTTTTTAATATTAATTTGTTCTAATAATACTTATGATACAGTATTTTCTATTTAGTTAGAAAACCAGGGAACCTTTAATATATTATTGTTTATTAAGTGGTTCTTATATATTAGTTTATTAAAGATATCAAGAAGTATTTAAGCAGTAGAGTGGAGAGTAAGATTTATAACAATTTATGGGGACGCAAACGAAGCAAAATCACATCATACTTGGTTAATATAAACGAAATTATAAATCACAATAAGCCATAATTCTGTCAAGTAATCCTATATAAATTATCAATGGTATAATTTGTAGTCTGTATATTTATAGTATGACTCTTATGCTTTACTCAATGGCAGTAGTTTTTGACGGAATCTGATAGTAGTAGCTCTTATTTGTTTTTCATTAATTTTCGTTATTTTAATGTCATGTAAATTTTGGTGATATAGTTATATATTGCGTGATATAGTTTGGATATTATGTAGAAGTATATTGGAAACAAAAACACGAAAGGTGAGTTCTAAGATGCCGCAAAAAGTTCCTGGAAAGTTTTAGAAAGATGGCCATCATTTTGCTCGAGCATTAAAACGTTGAGGATATTACTAGAACATTTTACTTGGCTGCATGTTTTCATGTAGGCAAAATACTGGAACAAAAAATCACTTGATCTATTTGCCTAATAATACATTTTAAGAAGATATCCTAGCGGTACTTATTCCATACGAAAGTAGTCCCCTGTTTCCTCCCTGGATAATAGCATTATGGTAAATATTTTTATACCAAATAATATATATCCACTATCGCCATGCTAGTACGTTTTGTTTTTTTTCCATAAATTAGTTATTGTGGAAACTAGGAGCCTTTAAAAATGAAAAATAAATGCTCGATTACCGTTATTATCAGACGTTCGTCAAACAAATTTTATAGATAAAATAAAAAAAAAAAACAAAACGTACAGGCATAGCAAAAGTTTTTATTATTTTAAAACTGAAATTTAACAATTAAATATGTGTTCAGTTTTGGAGGAGCAAACAGGGTACTACGAAGTGATGTTTTCGTCTATTATGCATAGCTAAATCAGCCCGAGTTGCAGTTGTCACTTTCGTGTTTTATAATTCTTTCTTTGGAGCGCAACGTGATAGCAATAGATTTCTGAAATACCTACTTTTCCAACCGTATGTCCTCTTAATGAACTTTATAAATTAAAGGGATAAATTGAGCTCCGTATTCTAGAAATGAAACGTTTGAGATGTTTTTTCAGTTCATTTCGCGCGAGAAAAATTCCTAGCATTCACGCGACAAGGCTAAGTATGCGGAATTGAATCTGAAGATATGTGGGCACAATAACGCGCCTCCACAATCGAGCTTTCACCCGTTTCGCTGGAGTTTTGTATTAGATTTTATTATTTGATATCGTGATACATTGTAGAAATAAATACGCAGAAGAGACTTTAGTATTTCATAAAGATTCTCTACATATGTGAAAAACAATGACAGATTTTTTCGCATTGGATCTAATTACTTCAATTGTTTTATTCAAACTTAGGGGTTATTCAAGTAAGCATTAATGGTGGGCCAGGGAGTTTATGATTTGCTTATTTTTGTGATGGTTTGGGTGGTAATTACGTACGCAAAATTTTTACTTATTTACTTTAGCAGATATTGTAAAAATTGCACTATTATGCGGGACGGGAGTAAGAAATAGTTATATAGAAAAAGATGTTATTATGCATACACCAGTGGCGAAGCGCTCATATAACCCGATTCCTTATAGTCTTACTAAAAAATCCCAAAACACTACGCACGCACGAAAGATATCATCATAATAACCTACGTAATAAATTTACAAAAGTCCTAATAGAGTTTCATAGTTGTCACATTTTTAACAATATGGCTATAAAAATTTTCGCTGCGCTGAAATTTTGATTACTTTAAATTACAGTATTTTGTAAATAGAAACATATGAGGTATTGTGATTGGTCGGTTATAATCATGTGTCAATTTCGTAAACGAAAACATTTAAATATTTAATTGGGTAAAATAATTAGGTAATTGGTGGTTATTTATTTTTATAACCCAATTTTTTCTATATATACGCATTTAAAAATGATTATAAAGTTTTCATAAAATTCAATAAAATAATAACTATATACACTTTTAACTTTGTATTAAAGTATAAAAACCTAAGTCAGTATTTTTTTTTTGTCATCACACATTAAATCGTTTCGCATAAGTCGCCTATTGTTATCTTGCAACGTTCTGTTGAATTTAATTAATTAAAATCTACGATCACGAAAATAAACCCATCTCACGATTTATTACATTATGCTAATTATCTATAGGTATATTTATTGCGTGCAAAATTAATTAGGCATTTCGTACTTAGCGAGCCAAGTAAATATAGCAATAATTATCAACTTTAAACGAAATCCAAACGGCTGTTTTCAAAGTCACTTTTCAAGTACTAAAGTCAAGTATGGTGAAGGTGGTTAACGCTAATTGCATCTAGATAGCTTCACTCAGTAGCAAAAACATCCATCATTTATTACTGTACTAATTTTCAAGACAAAGAATCAGGTAGATATTTTTTTGTGCTTCGGCTTTACCAACGATTTTGTTCACGCCACGCCACTGGGATACACTTCAGTATTATGGCTTTGTATTATGAATTTAGTGTCCTATATATCCAAATTTAATCGAATTTGGTTTAGTAGTTTTTGCGTGATTGGCAAACAAATTTCTTTCCTTCAGTCTTTTATTATAAGTATACATTTTAATTGAAGAACGTGCAATTTCGAATGCGCTAGAATACGCTAGATGAAATACTTTTCTTCTATAGTAACTAATATGTAAGAAATACAAGAAAAAGGACAAGAGTTCACATTACTAACGTTAATAGATGGACATCGAATGGGTGTGCTGGCACAAAAAAAAAAGTCGAGCCAATGATTAGCCAGGCGGCAAAATTGCCAGAGTGAAAAATTCCGGAATTCTGTACGAGGCGCCGTAATAAATTACAAGAATACATAAAAGCTTACAACGTGGAGTGGAGTGGTCTCTGCTCGCTCTCCCCTCCGAAGTGAGAGTGCCTAGAAAAACTCTTCACATAGATAATACGATCGGTAGGGTTTTTATATTGCAGTATTCGGGATGGACGCCAATAAATTCAAGTTCAATTTACTTGAAACGGAAAGTTCATTTATTTTATTCATTTTTGTGTTGTTTTTACTATTACTTAAAATATTATATAATTGTATGAAATTAGGTGTTTGTTGTAAGTTTAAGTTGACATAATTTTGTTAGCTTTCGTATACACATATATTTATAATCATATTTTAGATCTGAATTTCATAATTTTTGAACACATTTTGAACTGTATTGACTCTAATATAATATTTTTCTATATGAAGGGAGAGCTATCCACCAGTTATTGCAATTTTAATCTGATGTCTTAATCGTTATTATTGTGTCAGGCATACGTATATATATATACTGTTTGTGACAATTATCGTGTATAACAATGAAACAATAATTTTATTAAATTTAAAACTTATTTTGTGTCATTAACTTATGTACGTAAATTAGTACAAAAGAATAACATAGAGAAATTTGTAACATTTCCAGAATAATTAAATAAGTTTAAAATGTAGAAATATATTTAATATACAAAGGAGAATAGGATCATCACATCCCTATTTTCAATCTACAGTTCATAGGAAATTGTATTTTCCACGTTGAATGTGCACTCTGATGAAAAGCTCTCGACGCTGTGACACAATGTAGTCTTTACTGCTTGGAAATTTAAATCGGCACATCTTTGTATGAATGTAATAATGTTGACCTGAAACATCTACAGAAAACATGAAGAGAAATTTTTTACAGTACTTTCAATCTCAGATTTTTAGTAGACGGTTAAATCCTAGTTTATGTCCGGATTTAATTCGAAAGTGGCTTGACCGATTGTAATGAAGCTTTGTGCATGGAAAGAATATATCACGGAGAAATTGATAGGCTATAAAACATTTATACAATTTTTTTTCTTTTAAAAATAATTAAGAAAAAAAATGTTCGGCTTTAGTTAAAAATGGGCTACCGATTTTGTGTTCATAAAGTATATGCATATTAGTTATATTGATAGACTAAAACTAATCAATATTATTTTTAAAAAACAATATTTTGCGCGTGGGTTAATTGGTAAGTAATAATAAAATGGACATTTTGTCTATATATTCAGGTGTATGTTTTTTATGTCTGGATTTAACTCAAAAAAAGCGACATTATAAAAATGTCTGAAAATCGATGTACAGGAAGCATGTCATAAGCAATGGTTGTAAATTTAAAAAAAAATGTAAGAAGACATCTAACATTCTTTCAAGACAATGTACGTAGACTAAGTCGCAGGCACTCGGTAATATGTAATATTATTATAAAAATAGTGGAAGGTAATGTATAAACACATGAAAATGTAATAAAAAGTTCCCACTTGACGCTAATAATGATAACATTTACCCAGTAATTTTCTAGGATTTGTAGTTTTTCTCCTTTGAGGTTAAAAAGTTGTAAAATTATAAATATACGATAATACTAATAGTTATAAATTAAAGTGTTGTTTTCTATTTATATAAATACTACTATATATACATGTAAAATTGATGTTTTGTCCATGGATATACTCAAAATCGACCGATCTTAAAAACAAATCTTTTATCTGTAGAGAGGTGTATTAGGGAGTAACATAGGCTATGTATTTTTTTTAAATTAGAGATTAGTATGTAATCGTGAGAAGACGGGGCGGGTTGCTAGTATTCTATAATTAACAATATTAAACAACACCCAGTTAAGTAAGGTATTCACAAATTACGACAGTTATTTGAATTTCTAAGACAAGGGAAATTATGATAGGCTTTTGCTATGTAGATGGTGGTCGCAGAATCTTCGGGTTGTCACTAGAAGTTTTGTAATTACGGTTGCCTGTTCGTGACTTCCAGGAACAACTTCGCCGCGGAAGTCACAGAACTCGTTGACAACTCTAACTCTCTTTTTGTTCCTAACATTACATTATTCATGAAATGTTATAAGTTAGTAAGTTAATTCGGAGAGAAATACTAAAAATACGTTATTAGTCTGATTTGATGTTTATGTACGTAACTATATATAATCATTGTACATGATATCAGGACGGCTGTCGACAGTCGACCAAAATAATTATTGGCTACTGTTAGCTGTCCCGACGATCTTCGTACCGGTTCAAAATTGATGAGGTTGTGGGAAGCTCTATCCACATCGTCGTGATATAAAATAATATATTACTGTGATAATATTTGAAACTTTTATTACACTACAATGCCCAATATTACACTGTTACATTAATATTACAATATTACACTACTTTGCCCTCCCAATACATCTTCGATAACTTAATGTATATTCGTAAAAATTTAGACAAGCTCGGTCTAGTGAAAGATCGTCATAATTTTAATATTAGAAATAAAGACAAGTTGGCCGTCCCACGCTTTAGGCCAAGTAAGTGTAATAAAAGCCTTATAAGTAGTAATATTCGGTTTTACAATAAGATCCCAAGTAACATTACCGATTTACCTGACAATAAGTTCAAGTATTATGTCAAGCAAGTCTTAATCTCAAAAGGTTATTGCAGGGTGGATAATTACGTGAACGATAGTGATGTCTGGAATTAACCCACATCTCTGTGCTTCCGCTAAAATTAGCTAAGACTATGATTTGTATTGTTTTTTTATATGAAAAAAAATGATATATTATATTTATAAAAAAAAAGAACCAGATCGAGTTTCTTGCCGGCTCTTATCGACTGGGCTGTTTTCCGAACCGGTGGTAGTGTTTTAGACGTTCATAAGCGCCTTCTTAGGGCCTATATTGAATAAAGATTTCTTATTTTGATTTTGATTGATAGATATGTTGGAAGCTCCATCGCCTACATAACACACAAGTTACTACACCAGTGTTGCCACTTCACAAAGTACAATATATCCAAAAAAAGATGTGTTATTAGCTGAATTAAATTTGGTGTATCATCCAATTCTGAAAGAAACTTGTCGACTCCGAGACAAGAACTAAAATAATCATCAAAATCTGTTTTAGAAATGTTATTAAAAATGCCCTTTAAAAAAAGTGAAATAAAGCCTCACGAATTCTATCCAGCCTTTCTTGAGATATAAATGGTGTAACTAACCCGACTTTATATATATATATATATCTAATTGGAGTGTCTATTCTTTTGTTTCTAAATATATAGTAATTAAGTACTATTTTTAAATTTTTATCTGTCTGTCAGTTTGTGCGGCTAATCTCCGGAACGGCTGGACCGATTTGGACGGGCCTTTTTTGGTAGACAGTTGAAATTACTCCGGGTAACTTAGGTACTTTTGATTTTCGAAAATAATTAGGGTTTCGCGTAAAAAACTTAAAATTCATTAAAATTGAACAAAATCCAATTCAATGCACAGTTTTTCTGGCAGGCATTTGATTTTGTAAGAAATATTTATATGCTTAAGGGCAGTAGCGAAAAGGTTTAGGAAAATATTTAGGGTTCCGTAAAAAAAAAACTATATTACGCAGTGAAAATTTATATGAAACGAGGTCGCAGCCGCGGGATCTCAGCTAGTTTAAAGTATAAATTGTAAGGAATTTGAAAACTTGTTTACCTATTTCTTTATAATACTGTTTTTGTTTCTACAAGAGTTTGTTAAAGTAAATAAAGTTGGTAAATATAGGTTACTTGTTAAATATGTTACTTAGATCATTGTTTCAGATGTCTAATTTCACCTTGACTTGCAAAATATCACTTTTAACAAACCCAGTCAGTTCTTGACGTCACAATTTAAGACAGTTTGTAAAGAGGTATTCGTTAACTTCGCAGCTACTGTGTACAGTTTCTGACAGTGGGGAGCCAATAACACGTTGTTGCCATGGTAACGGAACGTGTACAAGAGGGGATCCTTCCCTGCGAGGGAACGTCGCGCTCTCACGGAAACCGAGAATATATGACGTCTTTGATTTTCAAGTACTCCTTTTGTCATGATCGTTGTATGGAATTTAAAGAATATTTGAGACTATACATACTCTAAGACTTGTATTTTTTTTAGGTTAGAGATTTAGGTTATTTTATGTTATTAATAATACATAATATTCGCAAATCATGAAAACGGAGATAATAATAAATGTTAAGGAGAAGACAAAACCATTATGTTATGTCACACAAAGTCAGTTTTGTGCAGGGATAGAACCTACGACCACTGCGCTCAGCGGTAAATATTCTAGGACGACACCTTCAATTATGCTTCTACTATCAATTATATCTGTAATTAAAATGAATAATAACAATTACGGATAGATACAATTTAAATTATAACGTCTGTACCTTGATCACTAGATCATTTACTGGCAGTTGTCTGTAGTGCTAAGTTAAATGTTAGTATAATGTTAATTAATGTTTTTACTTTAAAATTTAGATCGTTCACCCTTTTCATTTGTTAATGTAGCGCTTCATAATGCAGAATATGACTCGATCTAGTTTTGGTATTAGGAAAATCAGTAGGATTTACTAGTGGTATGAAAAAAGATCCCGAAGAAAACTTAATAAAATTTAAATTTGTGGATGAAATTTGAGTAAGGAACGTGTAATTTTATTTTTAGCATAGATAATCCGATGAACGCCGGTTTGGAAATTCAATTTGTATTCTTGTTGAAATTGGAATTATGGTGGCCATTGTTGGGATTTATAAAAACGGGCGGATTCTGAGCTATGAAATTATATTGGTATATTTGTCATGAAAGTGACAAGAGCTGTCCATTTTGTCATGAGAAAATAACTTCGTTTATATTTACATTGTCACATTGTGAATATAAAACTCTTTACGTATCAATAAATAAACTGCCAATACTTCTTTCAAATTAATCCTGTATTCGTAATATTACACTTTTTTGAAGGTAGAACAATTTTGCAACGAAGAAAAAACAACATTAGCTCGTTTACGCATTACGCTTTCAATTGATTGACATGACAGAATCAGGGAATTGTATCGAGAGAAAACCTTTTAGCGAGTGTATTGTAGGATTGAAGGCGGTATTATTTTGAATTATTAATTCGATTTCTACATCGTGACGTTCTTAATTTCCGTTAATATGTCGAGTACCCATATAAAAATGGGACAATAAGAAAACAATGGAAAGCTGGCGTAAACGCTAGGTTAGTGCTCAAAGGGTTAATATCTCCTTTGGTTTTTTTACATTTTAGTGTTATTGAAATCTGTGATCTGTATTTTCGATTTGGTATTCGTTGAAAAGTATTTTAGTGTACCTAACGATTTGAATCCTCATAGAAGAATAAATAAAACAATATTATTAAAAGCTGATCAGACAAATTTCAGAAATTTGTTTTGATAAATAATGTAAAAGTTGCTATTATGTCTAAAATTGAAAACATTATTTTACTATTGAATAACTTGAATCCAAAAAACACATGATATTTTAAAAAAAATTGATCAAAAATATACCGCATATTGTATTTAAAACAATTTAGTTTATAAAGTTTGCATGTTATATGCTTAACAATCGAATGAACAGTTTACAAATAAGTTATTGATTTATGAAGTTTTTGTAATTAAAATTGTATTTGTTTAATGAGCTGTACACGTAATACACGGAAATTAACATCATGTAACGACTCTCCTTTGAAAGAATTCACAGTAACATAGAATCTTTGATTATTTTGTCACAAAATTGCATAAATCTCTATCTATATAACAGCGTTTGGAACAAAAACATACAATACCTATACAAAGTTGACAGTTTATGCCATAAAGTCAAGAGAGAAAGCAATGATGATAATGTATATAAGTAAGCATGTAGTTGTAAAATGGTTAATATGGTTCAAGTTACGACGGCATAAATGCAAAAATTGCCGAGTAAATATTGGGTAATATGCATCGTTGTAAAGAGAATACTTTTGCGCTGTAGTAATAAAAACAAACGGATCTACAATATCAGAACAGATGGTATAGTAATTCAAAATTGATAAACGCAATACTAGAGATGAAGTTAATAGTATTAATTGAAGTTAACAATATTGATAAAAATAAAATAAGTAATATTAAACCGATGTCCGATTCTGCTAGTATGCTATGGAACTTTATTTTTACAAGTAGTAAGTTAAGAGATAATTTAATTTAGTTGTATATGTTTTTTATTGTTTTGTAAGATATATTGGGTATGCTCCGATAGGGCTGGCATACACTAATGTGTAAAAGCCCTGATTAAATAAATGATTTAAAAAAAAAAAAATAATATATCTAATGAAAAATGTCATTGGACCGCCTAAGGTTACAGTACCTTGTTACTTTTTATATAATTTACTTCGTACTTTTTAATTTATATTAATTGCTAGCTGCGTGTCCGCGGTTGCACCCGCGTTTCATATATTTTTCACTGCGTAATATAGTTTTTAATTTTTTTATACGCAACGCTAATTATTCTCCAAAAAAATTTTTGCTACTAACTTTAAACAAAGATATTTCTCACAAATTCAAATGTCTTTCCGTAAACTGGGCAATGAATCGGATATTATTCAATTTTTTATAACTTTTAATATTTTTCGCGGAACCCTAATTATTTATCGAAAATAAAAAATACCCAAAGTTACCCGGAGTAACTTTGCTAGCTACAAAAAAAGTCCCCTCTAAATCTGACTAGCCGTTCCGAAGATTATCCGGAACAAACCGACAGACCAAAATTTTTCAAAATTGTGTTTTTGGTAAGGTATCGTATATATACTCATATGTATTTAGTTAAAACTTGTTATTTTGACATTACAAACAGACAATTCAATTTTATTTATTAGTATAGATAAAGTTTGAGTGTTATAGATTGTATTATGTAAGTTAATTTTTTGATACAAGATTGACAAATGAAAGTTTATTTAAAAACGGGGTTTATGTTATTTACGAAGTTTTATTAATGTTGCGTTTAATGAGATTTATTCATGTCCTAAATATAATAATGTTGGTTAAAAAAAAGTTGCGATACAACACTATAGGTATAAAAAAAATTACAGCTGAAATTCAGAATTATTTCCCCGAATTTAACGAGATCCCACTGACACTGTCATCCGCAGTTCCGTCATACATATTTATATTGAGATGGTGTACTGAATTTAATCGGCTTTCCTCGGATTCGTCGACGTTCAACTAGTGAGGTTCATGACCTTTTAACTGGATTTACTGAAGTGTTGTGTTGAGTTAATAAACTGGATTATATATAATACAAACTAGTACGATGTTTGAGTTTGATATCAAGAATATGGAAATAATATTATAGCATAAATAATGGTTTAATATTTTTTTATAATTAAGGCAAAATATGTATAAAAACTTATCTATTCAAAAAAATAAACCAATTTTTTGCTTCTATCTCCTATTATTAATCGTTTAGTTATTATTTATTTTTACTAATCATGGTTAAGCTATGTAGAGATTTTATAAAGTAGATGTATGATTAGTAAATACTCAAATTTGTTATCATAATTTTATGAGTTTAAAAAAATGTAGTAATGTAGGATAGAATTAAAGAAAACATGGTAAACATTTAAATGTGTAATAATTTCCATATATATACATATTTATATAAACACTAGTGAATTTTGAAAATTCGGCCAAATGTTCGGTTCGGTTAAAGTTTTACTGAATTATTCAGTGAAATTTATGTTTGGCCCATCTCTAATAGATACGTAAAGTGTAATACAAAGAGGATCACAAGAACAATTGTTGTTAATTCCTTGAAAACTTTTTGTGAAGCTTCGTTCAGTTAACGTTCTCTTCGGTAGTATATTATGAGAATCCTTGCGAATATCTGTTAAGCTGCAGTCTTTATTTCCCTAGGCTAGTGGTCGGACGACCGAGGAGGCCGGGTCGTAAAACAAACTGTAAATATCCACCCTTGCATTGTCCTAGACTGTATATTCGGATGCCAACAAATAATCTTTATTATAGATATTTATTTACAACGACACATCAACAGAAAAGTTTATGGCTAACTAAATAGGTTTTAGTATATACTATTTATGTTATCTGTTTTTTATACAGGCTTGGAAAAATCACTGCTTTGCACAGCATTCATCTTATGATAAATATAAAGTTCAGTCCAAGAACAACTACTGAAGTATAAGAATCTATGGACAGTCAGCGTCATCATGCCGGCCTACATTTACCACGGCAAAACTCACGACACTCCATATTTATTTATACTATCTATACTAATAAATAAAATTTAACTAATATTAAATTAAAATTGACTGAATAAAATTGTAATACTTAAATAACAACTTTTTAATTAATACATATGAAAGTATATACGATACCTATACCAAAAGCACCATGTTTTAAATTTTTACTATCTGTCTGTTTGTTTGTTGCGACTAATCTCCGGAACAGCTGGACCGATTTGGACGTGACTTTTTTTGTAGAGAGCTGAAATTACTCTGCGTTTTATTTTTCGCGAATTATTTCAAACTAGGTGTGTGCCCGCGGCTGCGCCCCCTTTTCATATATTATTCACTGCATTTTTTTTATACGGAACCTTATTTTTTCTTTAGTACTAAGATAAAATAAAAACATTTCTCTTAAATTCAAGCCCTTGCCCGTGAAATCGGTTTTTATTAATTTTTTTTACGCGAAACAAATAGACAAAAAGTTAAAACATTGCATTTTTGGTGTAGGTATCCGGTATACATTCATATCTAATTAGTAAAAAAAATGTTGACATTACAAATAGACACAATTTTATTAATTATTAGTATAGAAAATTAGGGATCGCGTATAAAAATTAAAACTCATAAAAAATTGAATAAAATCCTATTCAATGCACAGTTTTTACAGGCAAGTGTTTGATTTTATGAGACATATTTTTACTTTACCTTAGTACTATTTTTTTTAAGGAAAATAATTAGGAGTCCGTATAAGTAAGAATATATGAAAAGCGATCGTAGCCGCGGGCACACAGCTAGTTGAGTAAAGTTATATTTATACCAAAATACATTAAACGCGGTACACACAACCTTCTTGTACTGGGCAAATAAGATCGTCAAAGGTTTGATTAAATTGTCGGGAGTGCTCATGTAAGAGGTAAATTGCCCCATATCTCAGTACGATACGCCAACCAGCCGCATTGGTATACTCAGTACCTAACTCGTGTTAATATCTTTCTATATTAATATTATAAAGAGGAAATATTTGTACGTTTGTATGTAACGAATAAACTTAAAAACTACTGGACCGACTTGGATGAAATTTGGTGACATAGGATAGTTTTTATACCGAAAACCCCACGGGAACGCGAACTACACGTATGAAACCACGGAGAGCAGCTAGTTAGATATAAAGAGTTGACATTCTTTAGAAACAAATTCTGGGCAATCTGAGTTGCCTCTTAAATTGAATTTTAGGAAGTAAAACGTAAAATTACTACGATAATATATTTTTTTATCATTAGGTTTGTAACTTTAATTGCTTTTGTATAAAAATGATTACACGTTAAAACAAAATCTTAATTATTCTTTTATAATTTATTCTAAAGTTTTTATCTAATACCTAAATAATAAAAAATCGAATTCCAGAACCGGCTGATAAAAGAAATTCTATCACATTTTTAGTTCAAACATAACAAAAATGAACAGAGAACGTATTCCATTAATAGATTATATGAAAATTATATTAAATTGAGCTTTTTTGTACGAAACGTCTAATATGTAGGATGGTGACGTGACTTCTTAATTACTGACAAAAAACTAAGAAAACCAGAGAAATTTTAAGAATCTGCAGAGAGTTCGAACGCGGGAGTACAGGTATGCGGCCGTATACTTCGGCCGCACCTTTGTTTTAGATTAATATTATGTATTTTGACAAACAGAATGTGTTTGAAGTTCATTCATTAGCTACTTCAATGAGGATTGCGAGTTTAATTGCGTATTTTTCGACTTTATTTATAAATAGTTATTGGCCACTTTGACTGAATATCTGACGACAGTAGGACCTTATAGGAAAAGAAACAAAACTTGTTGGTTACTATGTTCATACAATTTTTATGAACAAATTTTGATTCCTAATATATTGTTTGAACGTTCTGTATATTGTTTGAACAGGAGCGACGCATGCGACGACATTGTCCGCACTCTATGGGAAGTTACTCGTCGTGATGGGTATAGCTTTCCCTATGGCTGAGGTCATCTCCACATACATTCCACCCTCCTTTTACGAGGTAAGCGCGACATCCATTTGATATATTGTTTCCCGTTACATTTAGGGGACTGGTTCGTTTTTACCTCATCCATAGAGCACTGTAGGGTATTTCCATCGACGTGATTGAAAGTAATTACCTTTCTGTTCATTCTAACAGATTAATTATATCAAACCTACCTATCAAAAAGTGAAGTAGTATTCAGGATTTTTTGTAATAACTTACAAAACTTTACTTAAAAAGTTTTCACAGAGTATATATAATTTTAAACGATGATAGTTCAGTTGAATTTTGCGGCGATGGATGTAGGTTCGTACCTACCTATCTATAATAAGTGTGAGATATAGCTAAACATAAAAAGAAAAGATCGCGAGGAAACCATAGCATGGGCATAGGGCATTTTCCAATAATGCCCGCATAGATAGCTATCACTTTCAATTTTAAAAACCTGTCGCCAAGCACCAATAGGTGTGTTCCTTCAGTATCACTTGAGAAACAATACCTATAGGCCTTAGTGTGTAATTAAAAAAAAAACAATCTTGATAATTAGTATGTAATTCTTTCACAGGGCTTTTATTTATATTTGTACATTGGCAGTATGGTTTTTCTGCTATACATGTATGCAGCCATAGCAAGAGACAAGTCCCGTTCTTCTAATGATAATGCAGTCATCACCAGTAAGTATTAAACTATGCATGCTAATTTAAAGAAAACATTTTAGGTGTACTAAAATATCCCAATTCTGAAGTTTTCTGAAGTCTGATTTAGAAAAAAATAATTTGCCGTTTACTTGATTTCAGGATTTTGTCTGAAATCTGTAATATGTATTTAGTAGCTACACAAGAAAATTAGTGATCATTTATACAATATACTTTTCTGAGATTGAAGGACAGTATTCATTAGCTTCATCAGGTATTCTTCTATCCCAAGCTTTTAAAATTGGATGTCTTAATTTAGAAGTATTTAACACATTTCATTTATCATTTCAAAGGAAGGTACAAATTGTGTCATTACCTTCTCAAGGAATCCACGACAAGGGTCGAAATAAGAAAGACCGAGTTGGCATAAATTGCCGCGAGCAATTTCCAAGTTCAAAGCGCACGATTCATTTTTATTTTCCTTTTCTTGTATTTTATAAAGTAAAAGTTCATCTATCAGGTGTTTCGGTACAACTTTTTTTAATTGGATTTCATCTCGACACATTTGAATTCAAACTTTTAGAACTTGGAAAACGAAATGTTACTTTGGTAAAAGAAGCTTGAATTCAGTTTGTTTCATTTCTCAGTAGTAATGAAACATTGCCGATTCTTATTTATTCCTAATCGAATCTATACTAATAAATAAAATTGAAATGTCTGTTTGTAATGTCAGAATTATTTTTTTTTTACTAAATAGGTACTATATACGATATACCTATAATAAAAAAACAATTTTTAAAATTTTTGTCTGTCTGTCTGTCTATTTGTTCCGGGTAATCTCCGGAACGGCTCTACAGATTATGACGGGACTTTTTTTTAATAGATAGCTGAAGTTACTCCGGGTAACATAGGATACTTTTTATATTCGTAAATAGTTAGGGTTCCGCCTAAAAAAATTAAAACTGCTAAAAATTGAATTAAATTCCGATTCTATGCACAGTTTTACGGGATAGTGCTTGAAGTTATTAACCCCTTGAGCACTAACCTGGCGTTTACGCCAGCTTTCTATTGTTTTCCTATTGTCTTCTTATTGTCTCATTTTTATGAGTAATCGACATATTAAAGATATTTTGACTTTTTTTTATTACAAAAAAAAATTATTAGGGTCCCGCGTAAAAAAATAACTCGCAGTGAAGAACATATGAAACGCGGGCGCAGCTGCGGGCGCAAGGCTAATCTAAATTTTGAATTTGTGTATATAATGTGTGTTACAATATTACATACATCACACCGATAAATTATATATACATAAATAAGCAAGTATTTTGTATTTGTTAATATGGCTAAACATTAGCTAATAAATAATAACATTTATGACTTTTTGCACTAGTTTATTTAAGTATCAGTTTTTATTACTTTATATTACATTTAATTAGGGTACGTTGAATTCCTAAGATACTTTTGGGAAAATGTTAATTTCGATTGATTTAAGTTTCATTATTGGAAACTATATTTAAAATGTAATCGAACTTCTTGTACTAAATGACATTCATCTTATAAATTAATTTTCTGTTTCCATGTTTTTATTAATACATAATAAAATATTATACTTATTTCATATATATATAACTTCTGTTAAGAAACAGGGAATATCCCCAATAATTACGTTTGAGGTAAGGTTAGTATGTATTCCTAAAGTTATGGCTTCGATACAAGGAGTAATAAAAGCTTTAGGGACTTTTTTATTTTACCATTTACAAATTTCTTTCTCGTACATTGACTTGCGGGGGCATAATCTGTGACAGTTTTTCTGTTGCCTAAAAGAGAATAATAGCCGCGTATATTATTTTAATGGCGCGTAAAATAAACAAACTCTTTAGGTGTATGTTGTACGTATTAATTTTATTAGACCATAACATAGGAGAGCAATATTTTGACGTATTTTATATCATTATAATGTGACTAACTAATGCTTTATGTAATAGTAGGTAGACCCTTTTCTCTTTAAATAAGCTCATTGATTTACATTAAAGTATATCTACTGTTGTCATTTGTCTTTGTCAAAATAAAATTAGATTACATCGGTTACTCTATGTTGTTTAGTCATGCAATGTCGGTAAGTCAAGCAATTTTTGTGTAACTACATCATATAACAACGCTATTTCAAATTATATTTAAGATTTATTTATTATCACTCAATGTTCTTCTTACAATAGATAGTAAACTGGAGTACCGCAATTCTTTATAAAAAAATTGTTACACTAGGTATGTTTTCGCTAACAATAACTATAACTTTGCGTAACTAAAATGCAGTTTATAGATGAACTATTTACTATTTTAAATATATTAATATGTTACCATGGACTTAACTTTAAGCGTAGTTTGCGCTTCAGCAGATCGTCATACAATGAATAGCGATTGGTGATACGAGCATTTGATTACTGTAAGTTATAGAATAACTCTGTAAAAATGACCAAAAAGGCTGTTCCATTTTGCATCATGACATTGCTAGATCTCCCATGTCCAGACAGACAAAGCGAGATTTTTGAAATGCAAAAACGTAGATATCATTTAAAGCTCCGCCTGCATACAGTCCCGTCAGGGGATAATGCGACTTCATCCTATTTTCAAAAATCCAATATTGTCTACACAGTCAACAATTTTCAATACCAGAAGAGGTTGAAAAAGTGTATTTAAGCTAAGGGAGAATATGTTGGGTTGGGTTGTACATACATATATACATTTATTTTTGCTCAGTCATAGCTTTTTTCTAACGAATTCCGGAAACTTAGTACGCCCTACGTATTTGGTCACTAAAGAAATATATAGGGTCAGATAAACGACTGCGAATAAGAAGAAGAGTGGGACAGACGTATTATCAAACCTACGTGCATATTACAGTACATTAAGTACATGAAATGTGTGATCAAGATTTAATTAACATTAGTATTCTACGAAAAACTTAACGGAAAATTAAAGACATGCAATTGTTAGTGGTAGTGACTAAAAAATGGATATATTTGGATTCCAACAAAGAAAAATATAAACTAAACCGATTTCAAACGACTATAATATAAAATGTACTAAAAAGTAAATAGATAATTACTTTATTAATCTATTTCTGTTTATTTAATAAACCCTTTGTTCTAATGCTATTAATAATTTTGAAATCGGTGTCAGCTTAAGGATAACAAAGTGGTGTAAATGTATACTTTTTAGTTTAAGTACGTACTTTATGTATAGTTTTGAATCCACAATAACAAAGTACATCTTTTACAAAAATGATTCCCATGAGATCCACTGATAACATTGATATTTGGTGAAATGGGACCACGTCGGGAGTGTACTCTTTCGAATAAAAATTATTACAAATTGGTCCACAATCCATCACTAATGGAGAGAATGGAAGAGAGAGCAGGACATGACAAGACTTTATTACGCTGGAGTGCAAATTTATGTAAAAATTAAAATTAAGTTAAATTAACACAAACGATAAAATAATAAAATGATGCAAGACTCATCTCACTCGGCTAAGAAATAGAATAGTATGATTAATATCTCAGATAGTGAGATATCAAGGCTTAATGAAACGAAAGGAATAGAAAAAGTTCGTACATGTTGAATGACCAACAACTAAATTAAAATATAGGTAAACAATGATAGTCCTTAGCTTTTGGGGTCGAAGACTAGACATGAAGCTCTGCAGTGTTCAATGCTGTGACCCAGCGGTCCTCAGATGTACAGATGTAGGTCCTGAGCTGCTGAAGGAAGGGAGCGGGCGATTAGGCGCACGAGCTTCTCGGTGCTCCAGGCTGTCATCCGGCAACGCTAACCAGTCACTTAGGGGGCATTAGCTTAAGCATGTTAAGCCAGTCGTTTAATAATTGGAATTAAAAAAACCACGAACATCGGGGTTCGCGAACGATTCGGCATTGTAGCCGATTTCAGCTCTGCAAAGAACTAGCAGCAGACTTTTGGTGGTGATCACCAGCACCACTACGTGGCTCGCACAGTCAAGTCGGAAGACGAAAAAGAAATGACCGAGTCCGTGTTATATTTTTAATCATAATTTTTAAAACGCGGACCATGAATACGAGCCCATTAGGACTCGATTGTCATCGCAAGACAGCTCGAATGATTTGAAAATATTATATAATTTGGTTACTACGTTAAAAATTAAATTTACATAAGGAGTATTATTTATAAATATTAAGTCACTGATAAATAATAGTAATGTAATAATAATAATAATCAATTTAGAGATGTAGGTTTCATTATACTATGCGTAAAGGAGTGTGGCAAAGGCGGGATTTTTGAATAAATGCCAAGTTTGAAGAGGTACGAATTCTACAACGTGACAACTTGTCAAGACAAGACAAGACTTGTCAAGATGAGACGAGACAAGACCATATAAAATTTCATCGAAATCGGTTCAGTAGCCCCGCATAGTATATTTCTTAAATATTTTCAATGTACAGATTTCGTCTCCTTAACCTTTTATTATGGTTTAAGTATAGATTTCGCAGTGAAGAATATACGAAACGTTGGCGGAACCGCGGGCACACAGCTAGTATGTAAATAAATACTCTTGTTACGTAATTCAACATAACTGTTGAGTATTGTTCATTCATACAAGTTACTTATCTATATTTGTGTGAATGATTAATAATGATATACTACATTTCAGAATAAATTACAAAATTGTACCTGTCTTGAATAGGTTCGGTATCGGTTTCGGCCGAAACTGAGACCCAGGCCGAAGGTTCGATTTAGGTTTCGGTTTCGGCTGAAAATCCAGTTACGGTCAGACACTAGTTTTATATAAAAATGTATATGTATATCCACATTTATTTTAAAAAAAAAAGTAAGAAATCAGATCAAGTTTCTCGTCGGCTCTTTTCGACTGTGTTATCTTCCGAACCGGTGGTAATCTTTTGACATTCATAAGTGCTTTTTCAGAGTCTAAATTGAATAAATAATTTTTTTGTTTTGGAAACGAAATCAGTCGTGGATATAAACTGAGTCTATGTACATACCTGTTGCGTTTACTTTAGTGATTCATAGAATAATTTTAAAAAGTCTTATTTAATGAATAGCGTTTATATAACATTCCGTTGCCGAAACACCTTTTATTACAGCAAATTGTGATTATTGCAACATTGTGTTTAGAATCAGAAACAAGCTCGTCTCCTTCAGAATCGGATTCTTGTTCGTCACGCACCGAACGGAGTACTACAACAACTGCCGCACACGCTGTACCTCAACTGTCTGCCAAGCGTCGTCTTTGGGTTTTGCATTAACATCACGTACACATCACTACGGGAGTTTTTATCTCCGAATGGGAGCAGTTGGTAAGGTTTTGTTGATTATATATCTATTTCAACGATACGCCATTTATAACTCAAGAAAGGCGGAACCGATTTTTATGATGTTACATTTATTGCATTGGTGTCCGCCCCGAATAGCAGAAATAACAAATATGTCGGAAAATTAATGAAAAAAAAGAATTATGAAGAATATTCAGTTCCTTGTATAATTTGTATAGAACGTTTTTATTGTTTCAAAGGCGAACTTTACCAGGTCAGCAAGATTTTAATAATAAAAAGAAACTCAAATATGTATTAATATGAGTGTATAAAAATTTTGCTATACTATTTCTCGTAAGTGTAAAAAAGCCCATAGCGATCTTATAAGTGTTATGCACTATGAAAACTATTTAGTACTAAATAATTGTAGTTTAAAAACATAAAAAAATAGTGTTTTATCAGTCATTAGCTTGCTTATGTGAATATTAAAAATGACTAGATATTAATATAACCTATAATCATTGTAAAATAGTTGATTGTTATGAATTAGGTTAAATAATAATTTTACAGGGTAAATTATGATAGCTATTAAATAATTTGGTTAATTTGATTAACTAAATGTTAGATGTAGTTTTCGGAATTATTTTGGGTTCAGTGAGGTATATGGTTACTAAATGACATCAATAAAGCATAACCTCTACTAAATGACATCAATAAAGCATAAAGCATAACCTTAAAAATATGTAACTTTTAAAACAGCTACTTGTAGCTTTCTTGACGATAATAATTTAACTGTTGACATTATGAACGTAATTAGTCGTTGTTTCATAAATTAATAATTGTTACAGCTTTCGGTATAGGTTCGATGATTTACTCTGGTCTAGAATTTGGACAGTACTGGGAGTTGGAACGGAATACAAATTGCCACAACGTGTTACTCGCTCTGACGCCCGCGACCCGAATGGCATTCATCTTCATACAAATGTACTTCATCTTTCTTAACAATGAGGTCTGTTGGCGCATTACCTATTGATATTAATAGTACAATTTACTAGGCATACCTAATATACCATATATGAGAAAATATTATATTTGTATTAATATAGTTATTTGTAATAAAACATTATAGTTCATTTGTAATAAAACAAGCTTTTACTTTCCTTATAATCTTGTTATGAATAAACACCCATTACTATTTAGAGTTTCGTTGAAATTGTAAAGGGCATTTTCAAAGTATAAGGAGAACGTGTGGGAATAGCGTAATCCGCACCGATGGACGTAGATTGAAGACTGAGTTTTCGGTGAAGGAAACTTGGTGCTGCAATCATAGCGGTATTTTCTATTTCCTATTTGCCTTGCTACTTATTACCCCTACATTTGAAAACCTCTCGCTCACCTCACCAATAGGTGTCACTTGTCTATCAGTATCACTTGTGTACTGTTCTGGATTATAGCGTTACTTAACGTTAGGTGAGGTTGAGGTCAAAGCGCTGAATATTAAAGAAATAAGATTGCACTCTTCCAAGGACCTATAATAGGTATTTTGATGCTGTGAAGGACCATAGTGAATGATATATTATCGATGATACACTTCAAGGTAATATATAGAAGCGCACTCTTACCTGTTTTGAAATAGAAATTGATGTGAGGATGATCCTTACATTCATCCATACATAACTTCACCCTTCTCTCCCATAAGAGTAGGCAAAGATTACATCCTTCTACCCGCTACGATCCTGATACGCATCTTTCATCTTCTTCCACTTTAATATATGCTCGTCCGTTACGGGTACTTTTGACCTGGTCTTTTTTTAGAACGTCTTTGATCAACCATTACCGGCTTGCTCAGTCACCATCGCCTTGTAACTTTGTCTCGTCAAACTTCTTTCTTCCATCCTCTCCACGTACCCAAACTAATTAAGCATACCTGTTCCCTACCTTTCGATTCACAATATTTCTTACTTTATCTATCACGCCAGCTATACTACTTAGACTTCTCCAGTTGAAATGAGACACTTTTACTGCATTTCCCTAATAACTTTTTTCATTTTCTAGAATGATTTTTTTCTTCACAACAGTATTTTTCACAACGTTATGTTTCCCTTTTAAATATTACGCTTTAACTTTCAGATGAAAGTATACAAACACAAGATAGTTGCTCGATTCGGTCTGATGCACATGGTGGGAACTAATCTCAGCGTGTGGCTAAACGTTCTCGTTCAGGAGACTAAACACGAGATCCTCACTTTCTACGATCCAGAGAATAAAACCATTGGGTTGCAACATCGACTTGGTAAATATCAATTATTGTCAATTCTTATATTTATATATGGTTTGGGAAATAATCTAAACTGCGCTCATTCTTGCTTTTATTATAACCAAATTATATTTATTTTTGTTTTACAATTTTTGTGATCGTGATTTTGGCTTCTCTTCCTTACATTTCTTTTTTTGCTTCTTTCTTTTCCTAAATCTTAATATACTATGTTGTGTATCTGTATAGTACTTAATATGCTCTTGAGTTTGTGAATAGTATCAGGCATAAAATCAGTGCCGCATTGTTACCTTACACTTTTATTGCAGTAATAGTACTATTTATTTCTGTTCAAAACTAATTTATTTTTTACATTTGTTTTAGATTTGTGTAAATTATAACTACTCACATAGTTCTAAATATTGGTATTCGATGTAAATATTTTAACATAAAACAAAAAATTATATTCTTACAAAGTTGTCGTCTCTTGTGATTTAATTTCGGATATTTTTATACTTTCGTATGTCTAAAGGTTTTAATTTTAATTTATTTAATGAAAATATCAATACACCATATAAATGATGCAATTTATATTCGCAAAGGATAGTCCGATCCCTATTTTTTGTACTATCCTTAACCCAACCCGTCCGCATAATTTGTTTTCTAATAAAGCTCCGTTTGTCGAAATTTGTTCCCGTTTGAACCCTTTATGTGATGGCCCTCTGTATGCTAAAGAAATATTATAGAAAGATAATATTATAATGGTGTAAATAAATAAAAAATATACTGATTTTGAGATTGATTCTTTATAATCTACTGACATATTCATACTTGAGGTCATTAAGCATATTTAATTTAGAAATCGGACGTACAATTTTACTAAATAAGGTTGAATATAATTGAGTCTTATTGTGTTAATAAATTAATGACATTTTTAACGATAATCAATTTAAAATTATTCATTAGAAATCTGAAATTCAACTAGTATTATATATAAAAGGCATTCAATAATATACCATTGACAGTCGTCGATTAATTTTACAAGAATATCCCAACGTTGTAATGAGAAGCCATTTTGACCCAAATGCTTTATGTTCGAGCTATAAAATACCCAAATGATTATTACTTTAAAAGCTCAAAGATTTTATTATTGAGTAATTTATTACTTAATATTAAACTTCAGTTTAATTTCATAGCTGTTTTTAATTTGTATCTCTTTTTTGAACTTACTACATTAATATTCGATTTTAGTATGAAAAATATTATAAGCTTCAGTATGAACGATACTTTCTTTATATTTAAATATTTTTATATGCTTTTCAGCATTCCAAAAGGCGTTCGCTTATTTGTCGACTGAAGTGCCACCATCGCATCCAGCAGCAGCACATTTACGCGTACCAAGAGGATTGAAAGGGCCACATCATATATTCGAATGTCGACGTACGAACATCATGGGTTCTCTGGTACAGGACGCCTCACCGTTCTTGTTTCCCTGCACTATCGAGTACTCCCTTATTTGTGCTGCAATACTTTACGTCATGTGGAAGAATATCTCGAAGTACCCATCTAAAGACGTCGCAGCCGCTATTGCCAAAGCTAGAATTCTTGAAGGACTCGCATATAAAAAATCACCGCATTTGTACAGTGTCGACTGTGCAAGAGCTCACAAAGGCCTGTTCTTCGGCATACTCGTCTTGGTTTTAACAATTATATCGCTAATTCTTTTCTTTGTGCTCGTAGCAAGGAAAGAGTACGCGTCGCTGGCCGTTGTTGAAGTGAATATGTGTGAATTAGCGCTATACGCTATGACGACATTTGCGAGTTTGGCCGGTATGGTATGTGTCAGGAAGTTGAAATATGACGGAAATCGAAATCTCGAGTTGGACAACATTCTTCTTGTGGGAGCTCAGACCGGAATGTTCATTTATGGCACTTTTACAATCATCGGCGGTCATTTTACTATAGAGAAAAATACTATTCTAATTTTGATAACAGCTTTATCTTCATTAATACAGACGACTTGTCAGACGATGTTCATACTCGATGCTAGTCGAAGATCCGCCAAAACACCAGAGCAATTACGAAAGAAACCTGGAAGGGAGATAGTGACCTTTCTTCTTGTCACGAATCTAGCTATGTGGGCTATCAATACTCTCGAGAAATCCCGGGCCGAGTCCCATCCGGTGCAGTTGCATTTTTATGGATTATGGGCCTGGACGATTATAACGCACGTTTCGATGCCTCTGGCGATCTTCTACAGGTTTCATTCAACGGTCTGTCTGTGTGAGATTTGGAAACGTGCTTATAAGATGAAACCGGCTTACATGTAGCGTTCGGTTCGTAGATACTGAAGCGAAACGGGTGGCAATAATTTGGACTGTAATTTCGAAGTAGTAAGATGTGGTACATAGTTGAGTGTTAGTGCCATAGTTTTGTCTAAGCTGATTGTAAAAGTATTTTATGGTAAATGAACACCATCATACTTTTCATTATGTCATCACCCCTGCATTTCATGATTTGCATTAATTTCGAAGTTGACTGCTGTAATGTTAGTTATTGTATTATATATATTTAATGTGTTATTTATTTGTAGCTTTATCGAATGCTTTAACTAGATGAACTGATATTGTTTCAACCAGTATTTTATGATATGAAACGGGTTGTATTTTAATAGTGTACCTTGTTTTTTGGAATTGCTACTATGTAATGTTTTAATGTTAATAAGTTTTGTTTCATCGCGGTACTCGTATTTATTTTATTATTTGTCAATATAAATTACATATATTAGATTTTCGACGGATTTTTATATTTCTTTATTGAACATTGTTTGATTTATTTGCCTACTATTTTTTTTTAAACTAATTTATTTTAATTAATAAAAACCCTACCACAAATACGGTTCAGAACTTTAATTTTTCGAGCATAATTATGTGGAAACGTCATGACACTTTATTATTTTATTGCGATGTTATTCCATTTGTTCAATATTTAGTTTTATAAATAATGTTATTTATTCATGTAGAGTTTTGAATTGTTAAAGATATTTGCGTCATGTGTTCATACATACATCCTGTTCGTTTAGATAAAAACTAACATTAGTATAGATATTGTAGACGATAGGAACCGATTATCACTTTAAAAATATTTTTCATCTGCAGTGTAAAATAATAAGGCACTTTTGATTCAAACCAATGTCTTCCATTAGGTTACTGTTTTTGTTACTACACCTTTTTTTCAATGGCTAGATAGTGTGTATTTTTATAGCACAGTGGGAACAATAAATTGTCGATCAACCATTATTATTTTGTGAAAATTTTCTTTTATTGTAGTATTTTATTATTATTACCAATACACCAATAAAGCTATAGAGTTCTGGAAAAAATTGCCCACACAAATTCATTCCAAAGAGCTTATCAGGGCATTTATTCAACGCAAAACTGAAAAACCCCTGACGCTCAGTGGGAAACTACTATGAGTATTTGTGAGAGCATTAATTGGACATTGTTGTTTGAGCAAACACATACACAACATTGGTGTCTAGAACACAACAGAGTGCAGGTTCTGTGAAATTGCAGAGGAAACTCCAAAGCACATCTTGTGTGAATGTGTTCGACTAATACCCACACTCAACCGAGTTCTCGGTACACATGTGTTGCTTCTGAAGGAGGTACAGACGCTCTCTGCAAAAACGATTGTACAGTATATCCATACTGTAGGTCTAAGTAGTGAGCTTTAATAATGTGGGGCGATCACAATAGATCTTTTTAGGTCGCAGTGAAACTGGTATGTTCCAGCCTAAATAGAAGCCCCTTCCAGAATAATAATAATAATATATTGTAGTATCAAAAAAAATAGATTCATAGTAATATTAGTGTGTCGTAAGTGGAGTAGAACTTGTTTAAAAAAACTTGTAATTAATTTATGCGACATAATAAATTGACTTGCAACAGAAACTTATGTTTTATGCTCATTAATAAAATAATTCGAAAACTATAATTATACAACGTAATTTTCTACTTACGATTTAATCATAATTATTTATTATGATACGCGTAATTTTATAGTCTGAAGAAGAGATATTAGAATTTTGGTAGCGATATTTTTGGGACAAAAAAAATGTAGTGTCTGTATTTTGGATGTATTTTTATTATATGGAGATATTTGAGTGCCGAGGACCCAGTAGATAGATGTCAAAGGAACACCAAAGTTTTATAATATGTAGATTAAAATTTTGTGGAGCTTATTATTATATATACATAATAATAGATTTGAATGAATTCGTATATAAACTCTATTGTTAATTAAACACCAAATGCATGGATCCTAACTTCTTATGATTCGATAGACTTAGCTATTTCGTCCAGTACTTTATATTTTCTTATAAATAGAGCGTGCTTATTTACAGTCATGATATAATACCTACTATTAACATTCTATTTTGTGTAATGTTTAATTTTTTAAGCGGAATTAACATACTCATTGGGTTTATTATATAGCCATAGAAATTACAATAAAAAGTTGATAGGTAAGATGATTTTCTTTTTCAATATGTAATTTCAAATAAACGTATTTTTATTATTTGATTCACATAACCGTGTACATAAATCGATACGGTATATTATGTAGCTTAAAATCTGTTTGTATGAGATAATATATTTCGTTGTTTGGAATAAAATCTGACAGAATTATGCTGTAAACTATTTGCTTAATTCCTTTCTTGTATTATGTATTTAATAATAAATATTAATTCTAATAACATTATAGACAGGTTATTAATTAATAATTTAATTGGTTAATTGTCAAATGTATAACACTGAAGTGAAAGCGTTAGCAATCAGTGCTAACCAGTTGTGTCGTTATGTTGATAGTTGAAGGCGTTTTATTTGCGGAAATCCACTGTAAATTTTTTTATTGATATATATCAACTTATAATTGTAAAAATATAGGTTGAGAAATACATTTTACCTTAAATTTAACATATAGCTTTCGTTAACAACGATACATAGTTTTTTTTTAACCATTTATGAGAATTGAAGGAACAAATAGATTTTAATTGAAATATAATATTACTGGTAGATTATTTACACTTATATTAGTCTATAACTTACATGAGTAAAGAAGATAAAACCTAAAAATACGAAATTTTAATTTCAAATATAACAATTTATTCTTAAGATTTAAACTATGTGAAATGTAATGAAATTTTTCTATATCTGCTATCGCTATTTACCTATATATGACGTAGGGTGAATGACCTTTCAGCTGATCGATACCTATAGAGGACCAAAATAGAAAAAAAGATTCTATTTTCATAATACCTACTGTGTAATTTATTGCCAAAATATTAATTATTCAATTTATATATAAATAAATAAACATATTCAAATTTTCGAACTTTAAAATATCAACTATGAGGTCATTCACTTTAGTATGGTTTTTATTTATCATGTAAATGATATAACAATTTTTTTAAGGCTTTGGCAAATCTTTTAATAAACATTGATATATATATATTTAGGAACTGATCTAGTATTTAAGTGTAACTCTTGCATACTAGCAACTATTGCATAATTTTTTTTTAAATCAAAATCTATTAAAATAAGATTACATAACATTTATTCGCGTATTTTATAATCCTAGACACAAACATTGGGCCCTGTGCCTAATGGAAAGGAGAGCTCAATAAATCTTTGTAAAATATTTCAAACGTCAAAGTGTTGGTGTTAGTGCTTTGTTGGCGATACATATTAAGTTATAGAAATATTATTATGCCTCCCTTTTAAGGTTAATGTAATATAATCTCTTATATAGTATTAGAAATTAAGATAGTGATTTGTTTTAATTTATTACACAGTTTCATAGATATACCTTTATACCAAATACTCGTTAAATCCTCTGTAATTATTAGGATTCTTTTTTTAAATAATATTTGAGAAATGCATTTTGTTAAATCATAGTGATATTAGGTTTAAAAAGTTTTAATTTATATATTTGTAAACTATTTATTTATTTAGGTGAGACTATAGATAGATCAGGATAACTCTATACAAATATGTCTCAGTGATGTTTAATAATTATAGGCAAATAAAATCTTCATTGAATTATCATCGTCTGTAATTGACTTTCATTTCTTAATGTGTCGAGTACCCATAAAAATGAAGCAATAGAAAGACAATAGGAAAACAATGGAAAGCTGGCGTAAACGCCGGGAAGGTGCTCAAGGAGTTAAACAGAAACATTGTATTTCTTCTTGGCCGTTACAAGATCACAACTATTTTTTTTTTCAAACCGGTTTGTGTTCGAAGTTTTCCATAATTTATTTGTTGACTAGTAGTGTGGCTGCGGTTACGCCCGCTTTTGTATATGTAAAATTGAGATAAAGTAAAAATTTATCTCATAAATTCAAACACTTGCTCGTAAAACTGTGCATTAAATCGGTTTTTTTTTTTATGAGTTTTAATTTTTTTTAAGCGGAACCCTTTTTAATTCTTTTGGAAAGTCAAAAGTACCCTAAGTCACGCGGAGTAACTTCAGCTATCTACCAAAAAAGTCCCGTCGAAATCGGTCACGCAGTTTCAGAGATTATTTGGAACAAACAGACAGACAAAAATTAAACAAAAAAAATGTATTTTTAGTACAGGTACCGTATATACATTCATATCTATTTAGTAAAAAAAAAAATTTTTGACATTAAAAACCGACACTTCAATTTTATTTATTAGTATAAACACCGAAACTTTGTGTAGTATGAAGATACTCAAAAAACTAGGCAGAATTGGGGACTGTCGACAAAAGTGAAAAATCGATACTGTTTTTTTAAATTTCATATTTTGTTTATTGAATATAATATAACCTAACATTTAACATTTGTCTGGTTGTTACATCTATCTATTGGCGCCCCGAGAAATAATTATTTACTTATTCATATAGATTATTCATCATAATCAAAACATACGATAGGCCGCATAAATATAAATATTATCATTAATATATATAGCACTTAAACGCCATCTTATACTTGTCATACTGTAGCATGTTGACGGTTGACATCATTGCTCTGGTAACGCCTATATATAAGTTTATGACGACCCTGCGACCGACACACTACGGGACAACTATAGCAACCAACCAATGACCGGTACATAGTCATGTACCGCGGCACTTTCACTGAAGAGGGCAATCGCCCTGAACAGTTTCCACACCTCCCTCTACAGAGGAGGTTGCGAAGACCGAGGAGTGCCAATCTATAAGTTTTCCCTTGCCAAGAATCGCTCAACACCGGTAAAGAAAGTATGCACTTCAAAAAAGAAAGAAAATTGGACGGCAAGAAGCCAATAATAAGATAGTGGATTGTTTTATATTTGCCTATTTATACTCGTATATAGATTAACAGACATGGAGATATTCTTTGTCTTATGATTTCACTTGGAGTGGTACTGGTAGATATATAATATAAAAAAACTTTTATCCATATGAAAATTATCAAAATTCATTTATGATTTGTCAAAGAATATTTTAACTATACTAACCGAATACTCTATAATGCATGCAGTGACCTATAATTAGATTATTGTTAAGAGATGTACTAAAGGAAAGGTTAATGGGAACCTACGCGGTCTTAACAAAACTATTGTGTAAATCTATTAGCATTCAAATTCGATTCTCTATGCAATTACCCTGATATTACTGTAACAGCAGCTCACAAGTAACACCAAGATGTTCGATAATCTTATACGCAAAGTCAGCCACTTACTCTGAGAATTTATATATAATTCGGGTTTCTGTGTGTCGTCAATTGAATTCTTTAAACCCGAACTCGCTCCAGTGATTATAAATTATCTTCGATGCGGTAGCGTTATTTCTATAACAACAACATGTTTAGCCTCTATCACGAACTTGTAAAATTCAATACTTTTTATAATATAGCTATTATAATTGCGGTCATAATGATTACATGTGTTATCAATCAGCAAAGTTGATTAACATATCCACTGTGTTAGAATTTTAACAGGCGTATTTATATTAATCTGCGTATGTAATGACAAGAACAACTTAATTGTGCCTTCTTTAATTAAGCTTATGTAAAACTAGCTGTCTGCCTGCGGCCGCACACGCTTTTCATATATTCATCACTGCTTTTTAACTTTTTTATACAGAACGGTAATTATTTTCCTAAAAAAATTATAACATTTGTACGTAAAACTGTGCATTGAATCGGATTTTATTTAATTTTTTATGATTTTTCTTTTTACGCGGAATCCTAGTTATTTTAGACAATTAAAAGTTACTCGGAATAACCTCAGCTATCGACCAAAAAAAGTACTGTCAAAATCGGTCCAGCTGTTACGGAGATAACACCACACAAATAAACAGACAAAAATTTTTGAAATTGTATTTTTGGTTTAGGTATCGTATATACATTCATATTAGTCCATTGAAAAGTTACATGTTAAATTTTAAAACATTTTATAAAAGTTTTTATAGGGTTGCTAGTTTACGAGATACAGCCCGAAAACCTTTTGCAACCCTTTTTCCAAGATGACGGCCGGGGACAAGGGT
Organism: Samia ricini; assembly: GCA_014132275.2. Taxonomy (NCBI): domain Eukaryota; kingdom Metazoa; phylum Arthropoda; class Insecta; order Lepidoptera; family Saturniidae; genus Samia; species Samia ricini. The sequence goes on along the minus strand of AP028159.1, from coordinate 21,199,955 downwards.
GGCGACCCCATAAACTTGTACTTAAGCTTTATACTAACCCCCTACACTTAAAAAAAATAAAATTGCGTCCTCTGAAAAACGCACGCTAAGGCCTAAGAAATGTAACAATTCAATGGTCTATATCAATATAGTAAAAAGAAAACATTTTGACATTACAAACAGACACTTCACTTTTATTTATTAGTATAGATATCTCCGTAAAAAATTACCGCGCTCTATTTAAATTAGGAATGATAAACTTGATCTTGGACGCTGTCGATATAAAAAGTTGCCGTTGCCGTTCTCATTCTGGTTTTCTTATAATTCTTCATTAGATAAATATTAATTTGACTAATCTGGTCTGAATGGAATCGATAGATCGGGATGATACAATCTTGTTATGTTTTGCATCTTGTTTTGCCATAAGATAACAATATTGTATATATTTATTTTATTGTCCTGTTTGAGAAGGGTGTGAATTTTGCTTAGTTATAAAAAAAACTCAAATTCAATAAATTTAAAGCGAAATAATTATAGCTATGATGGCGCAGTGGATAGTGTGACCGGATTCCGCCTCAATGAACGCGGGTTCCAATCCACATATCCAACTCTAAAATCAGCCTGAGCTTTAGGTAAAAGAAAACACCGTGAGGAAACTATAGCATGGTGGTAATTTTCTAATAATGTCTGCCTAGGTAGCTACCACCCTCAAGATTGAAAACCTGTCGCCAAATACCAATGTCGTGTGTTCCGTCAGCATCACTTGAGAACCAGTTCCTCTAGACTTAGTGTGTTTACATCCTGGACCACATCGTCACTTAACATCAGGTGAGATTGTGGTCAAAACACTAAGCCTATATCGTGTAAAAAAAAGTAAAGATTTTCTCCCTGAAGAATGAATATACTACTACAAAATAAAAAAATGATGCGACACAGTAAGTGGGTAAGTATAGCCTCGAATCGATCAAGTGGGAACCGTTTGAGGCACTTTAATTTGTTGGATCGCCTTATATGCACCAGATAAGTTCCACTTTTCCATATAAAGACTTAAGAAACTCTCACCATTGGTTACGGTTACCGGATGGTATGGACGTAAATACTGAAGTTTTTGTAACAGATTCATGACAATCTAGTAGTCTGCTGACATAAATATCTACTTTACTTATTGCAATGTTAAAGGGAACTCCAATTAAGGAGGTTCTGCAAAAGGCGTATTAAACTATAGGATTCATAGGATTACCGCTCTCCGACTTAAAAATTATCCTGTTTACTAGATTCGGATAACCTTATATGTATATACCGTTTTTTTTTAATTCTATTATCTTCATTAAAAGCCTAATACTTAATTGATTACTATAATTAATGACGACATTACAATTTAAAAATAAACTATAAATAATGGATGCCATCCAGCTCGCCGTCAGACTTGAAAGTTCCAAGAAGATTGGCCGCAATGCCATGTTGAATGACAATATTTATGCGTTGTGCAAGACATTGGCCAGCTTTCTGGTCGCGAAACGTGTCGACTAGAGGGCTTGCGAGTTCCTTGAAAAGGGTATGAGCTCTGGGATCCCACGGTTCCAGTTTCGATACCAAACGGCACAAATATGTAACCCCCATATTTACGCCGTTTGAGATCCTCCTCTGTTTGTTTCGGATATTCTCCTGGAGCGATTTAAATAGATTTTTTTTCTGGTATATAACTGAACTTAAAGGGCGTAACTTAGGCTGCTTTTATTTTGGAGAAAGACTCAGAGTTCCGTGTAAAAAATTAAAATTGAGAACAAAATCCGATTCAATGGTCAGTTTGATTTAAGTGTTTGATTTCGTAAGAGATTTTTTGCTTTCTGTTAGTGCCAAAATAATTTTAAGCCTGTACGAAAAATAGAGCCCATTCTTTTCTAATGATTGTTTAAAAATTATATTACGCCGTGAATAATATAAAAAATAATACGCGGACGGAGCCGCGGGAACAGCTTGTTGATAGTAAAAATTAACATCTGAGTAATGTATAATATAATAGCTATATTAATAAGAAGGTTAACGCGAATGGATAAAATTGCCCGTAATAATCTTCTTCTAGCGACGTTCGATATTGGTACAATTGGACCTTGACGAAGTGAAATAAATTAAATGTAGTTGTTCGCATAAACAACCGACTTAACGTCGCACGAATATCTGTTACTATTTTGGTATGAAGTTCATCGAAGCGATCATTATTTTGCATATTGTATTCGAAATAAAATTAATTCTACTATTGTCATCTATACTAATAAATACCATTGAAGTGTCTGTTTGTAATATGAAAATAACAAGTTTTTATTAAATAGTTATGGATGTATGTAATGGGAAGAATACATGAAACGGGAGCGGAGACGCGGCCACACTGCTAGTTAAAATATAAAAATATTGAAGTCTATGTTGAGAATTTCGGTAATTTCTTGTCGGTCTACTTCAGGGATCGAAATATTTTTTCTCATCAGTGATGACTTATATATATTTTTGTTATAATTACTTTTTTAAGAACCTTTGATGTCTTCTGATAAAATTTGATTTGAATTGATTGTTTTTGTTTATTAAAAAATTTAAAGGAAAAATCCGCTGAATACGATATACCTACGTTTTTTATGTTATTATATATTCAATATATGTTTAAACATAGTCTTGATAGATGTCAAGAAACGATGTCTTCGCAGAAACTGGCTTTCAATTGCATCTGTCGGAAAATACCGGTAGATTCTTGGCGATAGATATACAGGTTCAACTAGCCAGACGTGTTTAAGAAGTTGCCATATTTGAATTTTGATGTTTTCTTTCTCTTGAAGATTGGAATCACTGATATTATTCATTCGAAATCATTCGGTGCGACACTGGGACATGTTACTACTGAACACCTGAATAATAATAATAATAAAGATAAAGTAATTTATGATACTTATTTGAGAGCTGATTAAACATTGTTTACCAGTGGGGCCTTGACAGCTTCACCGGGCTTTTGAGGCGTGCAATTAAGGCACTCAGCCGAAAGAATAGTTGCTAACATAAGGTCGTCTGTGAATTTGCCAAAGCTAAGTGTTATGGTCGTTCATCCTTCTACTTAGCAATCTGTTTGTCCCAAATAATAATCTAATATGGTGTCAGATTTTTATCAGAGAGTGTATTTTCAGCAGAGACGTGCACCCAGTGGCACAATCCTCATCTTTTGCCTGCGAATCTTCTTACTAGTTATAGTGGTTAATGGAAAAAAAAAAAAAAAACAAGATACCGTACAGAAGCCTTGTAATGCGTGTGTTGCTTTAACACGTGGTGTTACTGTATCACGCTGGCGGCAGGTTACAGGAGACTCTCGAATTAGGTGTCGAAGCACGTCCTGGACTACGGTCGGTGTAGGCGATGATGGCTCAATAGTATTCAGTACTGATACGTCGTTCAACGTAGGTTCGGATCCTATCCAACAATAAACCTAAGCTTTCGTTGGATTAAAAAAATATCGTGATGAAGCTATAGGATGGTTTGTGTGGTGAGATTTTTATGTACCAATTTTAAGTTGAAATTCCATTTCCCTTGACATATTTAGGTATGCACCTACCTATAGCTGTGTTCCGGCTGGGTCACTTAAAACGCAGTCATTTTATGCTTAGCATGTTTAATTCTATATCAACTCAGTTTGAAACCGGATATTACTGGCACTCAGTTTTAGTGAGTCTCACGTAATCCTTCTGGCCCCTCGTGCTTTTGAATATATTTTGAACATATTCTTAACTAGGTAAGTGAGATTATAGTCAAATAGTAAACCTATTTGGAAAAAAAATTATCTTGGAATCTTAAAATTAAAAAAAAAACTTCAAAAATCTATAAAGATATCTGAGAGAAACTAATTACGAAAGTCTAAATAAACTATACTTTGGTACCTATAGAGAACATTAAGTTGAAGCAACTGAAGGGAATGCTTGTTATAAATGCCCCTTATTTGAGTTACCCTCCGAATACAAACGATCGATATCGGGCACGGCATAAGAATGTGCACCAAAGGAAGTTTGAGGCTAAGCAAACAATATTTTTACTATGTCGTATGAAATGTTATACGCAGTTTTCAAATTAACATTTACGTTATGGCATTTCATACAATGATTTCATTTAGTTATGATAAATTAGGCCGTTAATGTTTATCTAATTTTTAATGATAATTCTTCAAAAAGGTCTAAGAAACAAAAAAATATGGCCGATACAATTCACTTAATTTGTTATGAATTTATTCTATGAGAAACAATTTTTGCGAGAGACTTAATTGTTTGTATATCACGGGGATATTATAAAACTAATAACACTTGAGAAGACGCAAAACTACGCTAAAATAAAATTATCCAGATAAAAATTAACAGCAATGAGCAACTTCTTCTTAATGATTCTTATAATATTATTTTGTATGTGTTCTTATGTTCCGTAGTTATGTTAAAATACTTAATGTTGGTGTATATCAATGCCACCACGTTTTAGTCTCAGACGCCCCTCGACGCGTTACGTGTGGGTGGCGTACTGCATCAAATGGCTGCTTGAAGCTGACACTGCTTCTCAAACTTCTTTAGTACCTATATTTAAATTATTTGATGTACATAATTTCTTTCGAAAACAATGAATTAAATTTGAAAATGATTTGACAGACAGCTAAATAAACACATCCAATGCGTTCTTAAATGGACAAAAAATGAGTGCGTGTAACCTTTTTTGCCAGTTGTATGTATTACGGGATTTAGTATAAAATGAATATGTCATATTACAGCTTAATAAAATAGCATTGATAATATAATTTATAGTACGAATAATAAATAAAAGCCTTATTTACTGAACGTAATTTCCGTTTTGAAAACGTTACTTCTCTCAGAAAAATATTTGAATTATTCGTTATAATAGCGCAGAGAAAAAAGACCTAACATCACTAATATGTATAAATACGTTCTAGCAAAGACTAGTTTATTCTAGTAACTAATTCTTAAATGTTCACACGTTTAAAGATTTCATATCAAAGGAATCCATAATGATGCCTTATTTTAATAAAAAAAAAAAAACACTTTTTAACTGTTATCTATAAAACAATGAAAATTGTCCGGATGTTTTCTTCAAGTATTTTAAACTTTGCTATCTTGAAAACAGTAATTGTTGAAAGGCACGGACGTCTCCACCTGGAATGAATGGATGGAATCAATAATGCATTTCAACTGTGAAGCCATTCGTATGCTAATTGATGACTTTGTTTAAGTCTTTGTGCATGCTAATACTCGTGTGGCTGAGTAGGTCACGATCTCTAAGTACCATTTTAGTCGGAATCCACGTTCTTGTATTACTGTTTTCTTTTATTCAATAAATATCTTTTATAACATTCATTTATACTTTATTCATTCATTAAGACTTCACTAATCTAGAATCTGTCATTAAAAGAAATGTTGTCTGCCTGGCTGTGTATATATATCCGGATATACCTTGAAAATGGTTTGTACACGGAAAATGAAAAAATTAAAATTATTAAAAAAAAAATACATAAAAAAATTATTATGAAAATATCCAACTCATATGTAACTTGCTTTAACTCAAAAACTGGTAAATTGATTTTGATAGAATTTTGTGTACATAAAGTATAATTATGTACATAAATAAGTTAATTAGGGATTGATAGAGGCTATAATAATTATAAAATCTAATATTTAGAAATTATAAATAAAATATTGTATGAAATCTAGTGTATGGGAGGCATATGTCGTTCGGTAGCAAATACGCTATGGTAAGGAAAACAAAATCAGCAAACGAAGTCGCGGGCACCCATTAGTTACAAACAAAAGATAGTCTATGCCTATTATTATTAAGGTTAAATTCATCTAACACTTATTCATCTGCATAAAAACATTCATCACGTGTTCAATCCAAAACAGACTAGTCGTAAACAGGCAACTAAACCAGTTTAGTTGGAATGTTTATAATTACATTTTAATATTATTATTATTACACATACTTGTACATAACAGAATAACGTTTAATGAGCAATTTTTAGCAAATAACGCTTCCATAAAATACTTATTCTTATATTAATCTTAATTCAATTGTTTTTGTTTATCCAAAACGTGTACTATACAAGTGGTCAATATTGTTAGGTATATACGTATTTTAAAAGTAATGTCGGTCATAGAATAACGGCACTCTTCGTTCGGATTGACAGAAGCGACTTGTGTTAAATTGTAAGAGCACGCCAAAAGTTAAGTGTACGATGAGGTTAAATTATAGATGCCAGATAAAACGCTAATGGCTGTAAATTATTGTGTTTATCAGTCACATTTTTGGTAACCGTAAACATATTTTGGAACTTGAAAGTAAAATTTTATAGCATAGACAAGAATATACATTTGTAATTCGATTTATGGATAACAATAACAGAGTATAATTGGCTAATAAAGATTGAAATGTAGACATATATTTATTGCTTTTCGAGAAATATGATTCTTCTTAAATATGCAGTGATTATTAATAAACCCTTCGATCTTTAACACTTATGCGTTACTTAAACTATATCTATTGTAAGAGTTTATGTGTCTAATTTATGTAGTACACCTACGAACAGCAACAACTTTCATACAAAAACCCATCCCACATAGCTCCCACCCGCTGTCTTTATAACTAATACAATATTAGTTATTAAGAAATTAGGCCAATATATTTTTTTATATACTAAGAAAAACCAGAAACACCGTAAACGGCTAGTAGATTTGAAAAACGATTTCTTTTCGTGCATGTTAGTTATTCGGTAGACGAACGGTGTAGATGAGGGTGGCTGGTGTAGTTATGGCTTTGTAGATGAAGGGAGGGTTCGCGTGTCTACCAAAGTACTAATGCACAATAGAAGCCGTGGGTAACTATGGCTGCGTTTCGATGTACGCGCGCCTCGCGAGTTGCCAACGAGCATCGGGCTTGATCGCGCGTTTGTTTGCATCAATTAAAAAGAATTTGGAGCGCGCTTCGTTTGTTTTTTATTCTGTAAACAAATAAAAAGCAGAACCGAACGAAACATTATTTAAATTATGAACTGTATCCGAATACCGAGCATGCAGTTTCAATAACGAAACTGTTATATTTATTTATGAAGCAGGTTTTATTTCAATTTTTACTTTTTTTGGTGTACAATCTGTGAGTGTACTTTTTTAATATACACGAATGGACACAATGGAACTTGTCTGCAAGTAATCCGTCACGAGAAAATGAAAGCGTAAGAGAACTGTGTTTTGTTATTTTCATATTATTACGTAGTGTAAACCGGAAACCGGCATGCGGTATTTATATACTACGTGGCTGGGATAATAATATTAAATTAAGCTCCGTTAACTGTATAACGATAGCATTTCATAATTAAAATTTATAAGAATAAACATTGATCCGGGATGAGTAAATTATCGAACATCTATACTAATAAATAAAATTGAAGTGTCTGTTTGTAATGAGATTTTTTTTTTACTAAATAGATGTGAATTTATAAGTCGTATATACCAAATAAATAAAATAGCCGTAAATAAAAAAAGATAGCCGTAGTTACTCCGGGTAACTTAAGGTACTTTGCAGTTACAGTTAAAGTACAATGCAGTTTCAAGGGCAAGTGCTATAATTTATGAGAAATATTTTCTTACTAACATTTTTTTAGGATAATAATTCTTATAAATCCGTATAAAAAAAAAGTAAACGCCTTGAAGTACAAAGTTATCTAATATAATACAACCATTACAAGCTTTTATTGTTATTAAGTATTGTATATAAGTTTTCCTTAGTTTAAACACATAAACTGTGTTACTTGTTTAAGTGATGTATTAGTTGAAAAATAAATGCAAAATGTTCCTAGAATGATGCATATAATTTATGAGAGAGCTCAATTGTAGTAAAATCGCTTTTTTACGCGATATAGTATAATATTAAATATACAAATTTCTAATAACGTATGGTATATTTTACACTGTATTAGTAATATATCTTTCTGCTTAATCCAACGGGTTAAAACAGTACCTGCATACATAGAAAATACATAAACAGGGGTATGTTATACTGCTTGACAATAAGTAATTACAATCTTGAACGTGAGATATTATCAGGACAGATAATTCTTTGTGTTTTTGTCAAAAATGTTCAAACTCTTTTTTGTTTAGAAATAGATATTACGATGTGATAGTGTTGAGACATTCCTTGATAGTCTAATTCTACTTAAATAAATACAGGTTTTCGGAGCTGAGGGAGCTTTATAAGTTCACTTGGGATGTAATTTATAGTGGGATTTTGTTTTTGGTAGTGGCATTATAAACGGTAAAATTGCAATTATCAAAAATTTATTGCTGTGTTGAGTCTGCATTATAATTGTTTCATATTTTTTATTAACAAGTTTAGAGTAATCTGGTTAAATTACAGCTACCACGCATTTAATTAAAATCCTGAAATGGTGGTTTTTCGTCATGGCCGATTGTTGATTTGTCGCAAGGAATAAATGGGTCATATTTCCTAAGTTGAATCTCGCACAAGTTCTACCAGTCTTTTCGTTTTTTTAGATTCAAAATAAACTTTTTAAATACTATACGGTTTTAAAAATATACAACAAAACTTAGGTACTTGATACGTAGAAGAGTGAGGTTGAGAACGAATAACTGATAAAGGTTACCAGTAAACTAATGAACGGTTCCTACACTTAGAAAAATAAACTACCCAGAGGCAGTTTCTTCGACAAGCATTCATTCCTTCAAAATACTGATTTTAATATTGAGAGAATTTAGATAATAGGCATTTTTTACTCCTACCGCGTCGTGACTAAACAAGTGTGCGTTAGCAAATCATTTTTACTTACAAAAAATCGTACTATTAAAAACCTTTATGGCCTAGAAGTTAATTCTTGATATTATTTAATAAAACAATTAAAATAAGAACTAAAACTTTAGAAGTAATCATTTATGGATGTGACTGTACATTGTATATTTACGTAAAATATGGTTGTTCGCCTGTTCGATTATTGAAAGAAGTCGTTCAAGGCTCGTGTTGCGAGGTCTTTGTGCCTCGTGCGTGAACTCTGAACTACTTTCAGTTACTACTTGTAGAGCTTGCTAAATCTTATTAAGTTAAACCCTGGCGTTCGTATATTATTTCGTGAAAAAAAAAACTTTTTTTTATGTTGCGCAGTGAAGTGACTGCATTGGAGCTGATGTTAAGTTCAGTACAATCCAAATGAGCGGCGACTGACACTAAACAGAATACACTGCCAGTCACCGCTGTCATACTGGCCAAAAGTAGTATTTATTAAGGTTTGATAATTTCGTCGTTTTTACAATTAAAGCTGTTACTGGCTTATGAGGAGTATGTTTGATTCTATTGACAATCGCTGTACTAGTTTATAAAATTCATTATGCAATGCACATTGACGAATATTGAAATATAAATATCTACATGATGGTTGTCCATGGCAGTGATATAAATTATATTTGAAGGAAACTTAAAGATGAAAGAACACGTACATTATATTTGCAACGAAAGAACTAAAAGGTTAAAAGTTAATTATAAAAAATAAAGAAGCTTCGATTTTTAACATGTTAACACAGTTACTGATATTACCGTACAGTTTTGTATCGAATGGTATACATTTTTAAATTTAAGGTTTGTAAATTATATTAAACAGAGTTTTTCTGCGACATAGGTAATTTTAGGCATTTTATTTATTTATTTGGCATAGGATATAGGAAACAAAATTGAATTTTAATATTAAATCAATTAGGTAATGCCGTTTCTCCAAGTATTAATTACTGACGTGACCATGTTTTTATCTCATTATTTTGTGATCACCTTGAGGTGGTAAATTACAATAATATCATGCATAAGCAGTTTTACTCCCCGTGCATTATTTAAGTTTACGTAATAATTCGAGTTCGCACGTTTTAATGGTACAAAATTACAACACAAGGCCTGTCGTCTGACACTTATTGGCTTCTTTATAGGAACAAGTTTGATTGTTTCCGCAAGGTCGCCATCCATACGTTCGTGAGACATTGAATGATTTATCGAACACTTTGCCTGATTGAAAAAATGAACATCATTGTTTGATTTTACCATAGCTAAAAACCTTCACCAGACATAAGACAGTTTACACGTATCAACGGTTGAGATTGATGTCTCAACAATGGAAATAGAGCCTACCTTCAAGATTCACATACAGTACAATGTTAAATAGTAGATACTGGATTTTATTATGTAAAAAAATGTTAGTAAAGTGAAATGTTTTAAAAAAAACACATTTAATTAAATATTCAATAGTAAAAGGTAGCTTAATCAGTTAATCTGTTTTTCCATAAGTTGGCTTATAACTAAAGAATGACTAAGCTTATTTACAGTTATTTTTAAATTATAGATGTATTTTTAGCTAGGTTTAGTAGGTAATTTAGGCATAATATATGAATAAAGTTATGAGAATGTCAGTGAATTAAATCGATAAAATAATAATCACTTTTTCTTGTAATTTTTTTACCCAAAATACAATATATATATATATATATATATATATATATATATATATATATTCAATTAAATAATGTAATAAACTCTGAGCGAAGTATAGAGAAGTACGATTTTTCGTTTTTGTCTTGAAAATACTATTATTTCAATTAAAACGAAATAACTTATTAGGATTATTAATAGGTATTTAAAGTTATTTTTAGTTACTCGTGTGAAATAATACGATGTAAAATGGGTATGTATTGTGATGATGAATGTGTCGTAGGACTGTCAGTCATTCCAACAAGAGGCCAAAACGTGTAAGGCCTTACAATTCAGGTGTTATTGTCAACAGAGTTCCCACAGTTAAGTAAGTATATACCTACGTATGTTTACAGTTAATTATGCCGACTACGGGATTTCTTGTGAATCCGAGATACAACGTTGTGTGGCAATTTGTGAATTCTTATACTGGTTTTGAACTTTCGTCTTCGATACTTTTTAAGAAACTTAATTACACTTTATCGCTTGTTTTAAAGAAGGATTGCTTAACGGTTTACTTATAAGTAAACTATATTATTTTTACATACATTGTTATATAGCTCAACATATTATGTTTAGACCAGTTCATATATAGTTGGCGACAGGTTATCATCTTGAGGGTGGTAGCTACTTCGGCGGTGATTCGAAAATATATTATCAATAGTATTAATCGTATCGATATTAACAATAAAGGATAATTAAAGGTTAAGATTAAATCTCACATCGAGCGACGTATTTTCTGAGACATTCTTGCTCAGAACGTTTACAGCCAGTAGGTATTTCAATTTCAAACCGCATCAAGTATGGGCATTCTATTGGGGTTTTAACTGAATTAATCGTGAACTGTTTTAATATTTTCAGTTCTATTTTCAAAGTCCAATTAAAAAAAATAGCAACAACTGTTCCGACCTAATAATATATCTAAAAAACACATCGTCCCTTTTTAACATGATTGTACTTTAGGTAACAACCAGTTATATTACAGAGTTTATATTTCACACACAGTCTTCGTTTTCTTAGAAAATGACTAATGTTTTCGTCACATAGCGGGCGGGCAGGGATGCCAGCGCGTTTTTACTATAGAAAAAGTTTCACACAGCTCACGCTCGACTCACGTCGCGTCATCGCGATGACTTCTATAGGAACATCGCGCTGGCATCCCAACCCGCCCGCTGTGTAGCGAAACCATAAAACCATTCAGCGTTATGATATACCGATTCAATCAAACTATCATAGGTCTAAGTAAAACCCGTCGTGATATTCAAAAACCAATTTACACCAACTCACTGGAAGTTATAGTTCTAACCTCACTGGGTTATTTAATGACAGTGATATGTTGCTTACGATAGTATCGCGTTTCGGTCTACTTGATACGAACGCTCTTGATATATGCAGTTTCATAATTTAATTTACTTCTGTAGTCGGGTACCAACTTACTTGAGTTACTAACCAATTGTTGAGATAATTTGTAAAAATGTTAATGTTAATAAATTTTTAATAAATCCTATCTCATCTTATTGTATATTATTTATCGTAAAATTTCTGAACAATTCACGTTTTAATAAAACATTTATTTCGTCAACAAAATGGTTCTATTTATAATTAAATCCGATATGTCGCACTGTAATTCGTTATTAATAATTATCAACCTACCAGTAATGGTAGAATTATGTTTATCGACTCAGTTCGTAAACAAATATTACTATTTTATTCATTTATTTGTATATGCATGATGGTAGGACATTTTCTGATAGTGCCCGTATGGATAGCTACCACTCTCAAGTTTGAAAACCTGTTGCCAAGCAACAATAGGTGTGTTCTGGTAGCATTACTTGAAAACAAGTACCTTTAGCCTAAGTTTGTTGACTATCCTGAACCACATCGTCACTTAACATAAGGCGAGATTGTGGTCAAAACGCTAACTTGTACAGTGTAAAAAAATATTATGATCCAAGTTCAAGTTAACGTCATATTGTTTAGTGCTTTATAATAATGCCTTCATATCCTTATAAATCATCATGATGAGTGTTCTGAAGAGTTCCTTGAACTGATTCCCGCCTCTCCATTCCACAACAGAATCACAAGGACGGGACTTCGGTGTCACAGTTTTACGGTGATGCCCATAATAACATAAATTCAAGAACTAAAAAGTTTGCCAATTCTTACTATTGTCGCACCGTGAATTATGAATTATGAAACCGTCTTCCTGTTAGCGTGTTCCCTCCTTCTTATAATATTGGGTCCTTCAAAAGAGGCTTGAAGAGGTACCTATTCAGGCCAGCACGACAGCGGTGACTGGCAGTGAATTCTGTTCAGTGTCAGTCGCCGCTGATTTGGATTGTACTGAACTAAACATCAGGTCCAGTGCAATTATTTTGCTACGTAACATAAGAAAAAAATCAAATAATGTTATTTTGTCTTTTGTTAAGTAGTACTTAATATAAAATATACAATAAAAAAATATGATATGTATCAAAAATCACATCTATAAATCACAAAACTGAAATCCAACAAAAGCTTTTTCTAGTTAGAAAATTATGTACCATCTACAATATCGACATAATTATACGTAATAAAATAGTAAACACCCATACATGGTGTCTGGTCCAAAATGAGGCAATTTCCCTTTTTTAATGCAATTGTAGCCTGCACCGTGACTATCGGAAGCCATATAATTAATCCGCCTGCAAATGGTATACGTATGTCAAAAGAATTCGAGTCACTTCTATTTTAGATGTTTATGAATGTAACTGTGGTATTTTTATATGAACAATTGCATTCTGCACATTTATAATTGCTCTAATGGCGACAAAATGTTATTAGTTTTGTCCTTGTTTTATAATTGAAAATAACCTAACACTTCATAAAAATGGCTAGGAATTACATAACATGACTGTTTGGAATACACATTGGAATGTATATTTGTTCTATAGTTTTCATATGTGCTATCTTTATTGCGTTTTAGATGCCTTGCAATTTCGTTATCGCACCTCTTTGTAATGAAATAATGTTTGTTGGCTAGGTCACGCACATTGAACGGAATCCTCTTTTTACTATTATAAACTTCTCACAATTGTAGTTTTCAAAGCTATGGGGCTCATGGTGGAAAAGGGCGTGTTTAATTTTAAAGCTATCTTGAAGAGCTACACGCTAGCATACAACGTTAAAAGTTGGGAAAAAGGCCGACAATTATGACGTTTGGACGAAAATTATTGATATAAATATCAATTATTGTAAGCTCCGATAACGTGTGGTTCAATATACATTTAGTCAAAAAATTATCGAGAATTGATGATTTAAGGTTCCAAATCCAATTTTTTGTTTTGTTTGTTGTTAGATTGGCACAGCAGTTTTTCAGTATGGCGCGGAGTTTGAGTTGCATCTGTCATTTAGATTAAATACTGTGCTATTTTTAGTTAGATCATATATAGTTTGGATTGCGAATTTAATAATGGAAAAAGCCATCGAACAAAGTGTTGTCTAAAATTTTGCATCGTACAAGCAAGTACCATTGAGCAACCTCATTCACCAGATATGGCTCGAATGACTTCTTTCTATTTCTTAAACACAAATTACCACTTCGTGGCACCCGTTTTCATTCGGTAGGAGACATAAAATAGAATTCGCGACGAGAACTAAACTCAATTCTGGAAAAGCGTTCAAAAAATGTTTTAATGATTGGATTATTATTCGTTGACTTACGTGTGTCGTTTCTGAAGGAGCATATTTTGAAGATGATAAAATAAATTTGGATGAATAACTAACATTTTGTGTATTATCGATCTTTTTTCGCTACTTTTTTGACAGAATAGTACTTTACTATTGGCGTGAGTTACGGCTAAAGCTTTACACCTAGTTCCGAGCTCCAGGAATTCATTCAGTTTATTTGTCCATTATATATTAAAGCAAATGTCGCTTCTGTTACTTTCTTTAACTGCTCACGTGTGTTAAAAAATCTATAAAGATAAAAATTTACACTTAATAAACTATTATTATGTTATTTTTATATAATTCCCGTCTCATGATGTCCATCCGATATACACTTCGAAACTAATCAACCGATTATAATGAAATTTCATACACTATGTGTGATTTGGTCTAAGTTACAAGATACAGTGGTCTTAATCTCGATATAATAACTTCAATTTTTAAAATATTAAGTTAAATGTGTTTATGAATAAAGAACTCCAGGAAAAGCCAGAGCAGCTAGTATAATATAAAATACATTATTCTATTCCACGATACATTACAATTTAGATTAATTAAACGTTTTAGTCATTGAAAATGTATACGTAAAAAGTTATGAGTGAGAGTTAGTAACCAGTGGATATAATGAATTACAAATTCTCACTGCTTAAATACTGCGATATGGCTGCATTGAAAGATTCACACAGAACGTTTAATTGTTTCCCGCAGTTCGGTTTCACGGACTTCGAAATGAACGGGTTTTGAACATGATTCAAGGGTAAACGAATCGATGAATGCTTGTCAGTCGCTTGCGTCTCGTCAAGGTTCAATCGCTTTGAGTCAGCGTACTGCGCACAGTCGAAAGCTGCGGAGCTAACGTATCTTTAAATTTACCTCATTATACTTCATCTTAGATTAAAATATTATCTTTTATTATGTTATATTATTTTTATATCAATAAGGTACCAACTGGTACCAGTACTAAAAGTACTTGCATATTTCCTATTACCCTTGTTATAGTGTAACTCAGATTTAGTAGAAGGTTAGAGAAATATTTATTATATAAAACAGGAACAAAGATAATATTTAGAGTATTTTTAATTAGTTTCGAAGACCTGACAGTTAGTTATATTCGTAAATGAAATATATTAAAATGAGTAACAGTAGGTAATTACAAATCAAACATAAGAAAGAAGGTTTCAATCTCTACAATCCTAATAAAGCGACACTTTAAAGTTTGCTTTTTAAAATTTCGTTTTACTTACATCATGAAGATAAATTTGATGAGTTCAATCACAAACACAACACAAGCAAGTCATCTTGTGCACTACCCTTGTTGCAGAGCACGGTGCATGGAAAAGAGCGATCGGTCTTGCGTTTATTTTTAAAATAATTGTTAACAAGGTTAATTGTTATATTTATTCTTATAAATAAATACAAAATGTAACTAGATTACCCATAAAAATGAGACAATAGGAAAACAATGGAAAGCTGGCGTAAACACCAGGTTAGTGCTCAAGGGGTTAATACCAAGCTTACAACTAATAAGGGGCACGTTGAAACCGCAACAAGGCTATTCCCCTCGACGGTGGCCTCTACTTTGTCCGCGCCTACGATCGAGTCAGCTGGGTGAGGCACACAAGGTGCGTCCCTCGTGGAATAATCTTCTGAGTTTCCTGGAAACTAACTTTTCTGTCGATCGGACTCTGAGGGGTCAGAGAAATACGCCTAGATCAGCTCAGTCACCCATCAATTTACCTTTTGTATGCAGATTTTAGATATTTATTTCTATAAAATACGTTCCACATAAGTATCAACAGTTTTACAATAATATGAGCTGTGCCCGCGGCTTCGTTCGCGTTAATTAAATAAACATTATCCATTGGACCAAATTGTGAATCTAAACCATTATCGAATCCTCAGGAATAGACACAAAACATTCATTAAAATCGATTCAGCCGTTTGGGAGGAGTTTAGTCACGTACACACGCTCAGAAGCTTTATATATATAAAGATGTATAATACTAATCTTATAATGATTTGCTTCTAAACACTTTAGTTTAGTTCCTATGTAATATTCATATCGAACCATAAACAATTTTATAGACGTGTAATGCTCCTATCCCATTAGAATATGTATATTTATCATAAAACGTGATATGAATAAAAATCTCAATCAATCAGTTTGTTACCTGCGCTTTTTCCATCTCATAAAGGTTAAAAAAACTTTAGTGTGAGATTTTTGTTTTGGTGCGTTCGTTGACCCTAATCACCCCTAAGGAAGGGCGGCAGGCCGTCTGACGCACCCCTATTATGTGCAGACAAGCATGCGCTTAGATAACATTAAAATTTCAAAGTACGACCTCAGCAGAGGTTCTAAAATTGTTTCACAATTGGTTTTTTAAACAGAATTAAATTTATTATTCATTGTCTTTACTCGAAAAAGCTAAAACCTTTTCATAGCTCGCAAATAAAAGTCTCGAGAATTTAATAAACTTCTTCAGTTGTTTTAAATAATATAGGTACCTGTAGGAAAATATAAGCTAATATTTAAATTATAAGTGTATTTTTTCCATATCGGAATCTTAAGTCTGAAGTCCGGTGTCTTTTAATGTTTTCACGAAACTACATTTTAGTTTTACTGCGCTTTTAAATTATTTCCACAATAATGGTTCATAATTATGTTCTTTTGTCTTTTTTATATGTAGGTGTCATAGACTTTCGCAAACTGTAATTAGCGAACTCTTTGAACTACATTTTATCTTGTTTTCATAGTTATGAATTAGTGTGTGAATTCATTTCAATAGTAATGTTGTAAGCGGATTTAGCTTAACGAACTTCTCTTGATTATAATTAATCGTTTTTGTTAATTACTGTTTCTGCCCGCGGTTCCACCCGCGTATCTATTATTGTATTCCGCACAATTATTCACTGCGTAATAATTATTAAATAATAGTTGGAAATGAATTAACACTATTTTTATACAAGCCAAATATTATTTTGATATTAACAGAAAACAAAAATATTATTCACAGATTTGAACATATGCTAGTAAAACTGAGCGTTCTATCGGACTTTGTTCAACATTTCTCGTGTTTTATTTTGTACGTGGAATCCTAATTAATTTCTAAAATAAAAGTCTAAGTTATACCCCTTAATTCAGCTATCTTCCAGAAAAAGTTCTTTTGAAATCGGTCCAGCCACTCCCGAGATTAGCCGGAACAATCAGATAGACAGACAAAAACTTTTAAAACTGTGTTTTTGGTATAAGTACCTTATATACATTTAGTAAGAATCTGTTCTTCTGATGTTACAAACGGACGCTTCAATTTGACTTATCTGCATAGATTTCCTTTCTACTTACAAATTTAAAATGATTTCAAAAATAATTACACACTAATCAAAATTTAATACAAAATGTAACAAAAAATGTACACCTAGTCGATTCTAGTGTTCATAAACAATACATTTAAATTCTCACGGTTCATTATGCTAACCGTGGAAACATTACCTTATACCCATGAACTTTTCAATTTTGCATACAGCAGTGATAACGGATTCTGTCCCCTATTGAGTATACAATTTGTGGTAAACCTCAGATTTATATGTTACTGCAGCAATTAAATAATACAGTAAATAATACAAATTAACTGTTACTTTATGTAATTTCTATTTAAATAACAATTCCGCTACATAATATTACAACATAATAACTTCATAATTTATCCGTCTCATTTAAATAAAACCTTTGAAATGTATGTTTTTTAATCCACTGGCTTAGACGTAGTTTATACACATACATACACACATGTTTCCACAATATGTGCCTCAAAGTCATAGTGTATAGAATTTAATTAAAACGATAATTAAGTATTATTTTGAACCATAAGTTATCTCTCTAATGATTGAGATCATTCGGAACATTGGATTATGCTGTATAATGGGATCGTTGAACCAGCTGGTTTCCGGTTTCTTATTCACAACTGTCAATATGATAGGAGTTTTAGGGTTTTAGATAACATCGTATTCTTTACGCCTACTTTACTTACTACAGGTGTAGGCGGTTAGGAATTATTACGAGGTTGTTATACTGTATTTATATGTACGTATATATTTTACACGATGTAATATTTTCGAACGAGTTGAAGTTACATTACGAAATAGACAGATTTTTTTATTTGAACAACATTACGGCCGTGACAAAAATTATCTACTTACACTCAATTAAGTAATTTAACTAAATTTCAGCGTTACAGTTTATTATAACTAGCGTCAGCCTAGTGGTAAAAACTCGACTATGACTGATAATTTGAGAAAAAAAAAATTAATTTAATTTTAAAACTTAAGATACGTTCTAAAGCTACAGCTTACGATAAACCTAAAGCTTATCGATAAGTACGAAAAAAAAATCTTGAGAAGATGAATGTCTTAAATTATTTAACCATTTTATCTTTGCCTATTGATAAATAAATAAGATTGATTTTAATTGTAAAAGTATATGTGTTAGTTCGCTGAAATGCCTAACGGTAAGTGTCGGATAAAACAACGGCGACAACTAAAAAACAAACTTACTAAGGATATCATGTTATGATAACTGTTGTGATCACGTAAACAGAAGACGTGCGCACGCGCTTCCGATACAAGATAATGGTTTACTTAGATGATCTGACATTTTTAAGAGGTATACACACATAATACACACACACACACACACAATTATACTAACGTTTTCACTTCTCACTGATAAGGTATTATACTTTAGTATAATGCAGTGATCAGCGGTGTAGGATCGTCGTACGATATAGATGCGTAACATATTAAACAATGATCGAGTTTGTATACGAAATATATTATTGAATTTCATAAAACTTATTAGGCTATTTCTAGAAGAAAAGCTAAATTAAATAAATATAATAAAATGTCGTATATTTTAAATTTACGTATAAATCTGACTCGGTATTATTGATAAATTGGAAAATACCAAATGTTTTGTATTTATTTAACTAATTGTTTTGTGTAAACATAATATTGCATTTTGGCCGTTCCAACTTGCAGTTTGATTTAACAACTGCACTGAAATGAACTGCACTGATCTACAAAAGATTTATTAACCATTGTTAACATTATTTGTTTTAGACATTTATTATATAAAAAAAATTTAACCCCTTGAGCACCTTCCTGGCGTTTACGCCAGCTTTCCATTGTTTTCCTATTGTCTTTCTATTGTTTCATTTTTATGGGTACACGACAAATTAAAATATCCTCATTAAGCTGTATAGACATTTCGTGTCACATTAAATAAAACTGTCGTTTTTCAGAATAGGGATTAAAGATGACGTAGAATAAAGTGTTATAGCATAAAATAGTTTTCCAAATCAGAAAACGATAGGAAATCTTTTTTATTTTTAAAGTACATCGTTCGATGTGATAGCAGTGTCTGTATTGGGAATCAAACCATAACATTAGGGATGTGAAAAATGTTACAGAGTTCGTTGCGAAATTAGGTCAATTTTCATGTTAAAACTTTCCGGGTTAGTTGCAGTGGTCATAAAATTGTTCTTTTAATGTTCGACACTTTAAAGGCGACCGGGATCGAGCGTGTGGTAAGCCAGGCGTTGAAACGACATGGTTAAACAATTACGACTCGTCGGTATTTATAGAGAGACGATGGTGGGAATTATTCTGATTGTATGGGACAATTTGAACCCCACATGATGCCCACCCTCATATATGTACATGTTACGCGGGACCATTCATATTTAGGCGTTAGAATTGTATGGATTTAGATAGAAATTATTATTTTGATTAGAATCAAAATTAGAATTTACCTTTGACGATAATAACTTATCTTTAGTGACGATTTAAGCGAAGAATGATTTTAAATACTAGCTGTCGGATTACATCTATGAATGCTTGGCGATATATTTTTAAACTAAGTAGTTATAGTTACTAAGGTAGGCATTTAAAAAATATCCTATCAAAATCACTAGAAAACTTCTTTAACCCCAGTTGCGATTTTAAACTCGATGAAACGAAAAAGCGACATTAAAAAGAGATAAACATATAGTGCCGGCTAAGAATAGCACCAGCCCATATATTTTGCTGTAGGTGTCGAAAAAGGCGACTAAGGGATAAACCAGGGGATGGGCAGCAACATACTCTGAGCACCACAAACACCTATTGAGATCGCCAACCCGCTTGCCAAGCGTGGCGATTATGGCAATTCCTCCCTTTTTGACCTATGTCCAGAAATGGACGTCTTTCGGTTGATTAATCAATCAAGCAAAGCATATATGTATCTATAGGGCTTAACGTGCGAGAGAATAAGATAGAATACATTATACTTTGGTCTCATGCGGCATGCCCCGTGTCATTATGTTTAATGCAATTATGCATAATTACTTAAACTATATCCACGTAAAATGTCGCCAAAATTTATATAACATAGTTTCAAATAACACAAGATTACTTTTGGCAAATAAGAACATTACATAATAACAAAATTCTGTTAACTAAAATATTTCGGTATCTAGAGGAAATTAACACAGGTGGAGAACATAATTCTGATTATTGTTCATTCCCTATTTATTAGTTATACTTCTAATTCTTCATTACATATTAAATTTAAATTCTACATGTATTCTTCCAATATTTGAGTAAAGTTCATCTATAACGAATTAAAAGTACTGTAAGTTATAATACGGGTTTATTAACTTTACCGTAAACAATTTTTTATGCAATTTAGTTGGTTTTACGCAAGTTTGTCTAGTTACGGCAGATGCCGTAGCTAAATAGCGAAAACTTAAAATTTTAATACGGTAAATCATACACTAGGAAGTTACAAGCGATTTTGTATGTTAAATTAAGTTGTTTCTGTTAACTTCAAATAAATATATTATGCGGAAAAAATAATTAATTTAAAAAAAGTTGCCATTCTTTATATCCATATAATTATTTTCTAAAAATGTGCTGACAGTACTTCCTTATTTAATGTTGTTTACAGTAACGAGAATAATGATATAGGTATGTCATCTATAGTAGTTTTTTTTAAAGAAAATAAACATGCGTATCCATATAAAACTTTAAGTGCATCGTGCGACTCGCCTATAATACGAAACGGACCGAAGTCAGCCGAATGTTTATGGTGTTTTTTTTTTTATTCTGTCTCACTCTTTCTCCGGGACAAAAACAACCATGGCTGATGGTTACAAGTTACAAGCTCAAAGCTCGAGGCGAGTTTAAACATAGTGCGGTTAAATGAGCTTATAGACGTGCTGTTATATTAGATTCATCGCTATTGTGGATTGTTTTACGACAATGTTGCGATTTATTTGTGTATTGAAAATTGTTTTCGTGTAAATGTGTAACGTGCCCGGTTACGCTGAGTTTGGCAACAACAGTTCATGTTTATAAAGTAAATAACTTAGTGTTACTGGAGGCCGGAAACAATACAATAATAATTATGTAAGTAGTCTTTGTAAATAGTTATCGAAGTGAAGAAACAAATGTTTTGAAAGGTAAATTAAAAGGCAATTAAAAACAATTTGATTGAAATATTATACCTTAAATTATTTAATTATTATGAGAATGAGTAAAAATATAATATCATCTATAGGTAAAGATAAAATACTTCAGTATTAGTTCCCGTGTGTTTGAATAGTTGACAATTGTCAAAATCAAAAACAAAAGAGAAAATGTAATACATAAAAAATCTTAAAGTGTTAGTAAAGTCCTTTCAATTAAATTTTGTTTCATTTCAATAAATTAGAGTTTTCATAATGTGGTTTACTGTGCTATTTATTATATTAATTACTATGTATATGTATAGTTAATGGTTTGAATTTTTTTAATGTTAATTCATGTGCATTCTATTTCAACAATGATTATACCGAACGTTGCTTTAAACAAGTAAGTAATGTTAACTGACTTGACAGTAAATTGTAAAAGTAAGAAATCTTAAATAAATTCATCCAAAAATGAATATTGGACTCAAAAATAAGATTTTTCTCATATCTTTATGTCCTCCATTTTTTAAATTGTACGTAAAAACTAAATATTAGTACATAATAGTTTTATCAAAACCACACAAAATTTGTCTATCTGTCTGTTTTTTGCGGCTAATTTCCGGAACAGCGGGGCTGATTTTGACGGATCTTTTTTCTGCTAGATAGTTGAAGTTTTAAGGCCTAATTTAGGCTACATTTATTTACAAAAAAAAAACGTAAAAAAAAATAAAATTCTTGATATTATGAACAAATTCGATTGAATGCAACTATTTGAATTTTTATGACGTTTTGGTATTCTATCAGTCTCAAAAATAATTAGGATTTCGTATTAATAAATAAAACTCATGAAATTGTAAAAAAACAACCAATTATTTGGAAATATCTTTGCTTTCTGTTAATATCAATATAATTTAAAGAAAATGATGAAAGTTCTGAGTAAACAAATTGAAATTCTTGCAATTGTGAAAAAACTCCGATTTAAAGGACAATTTTATTGGGAAATGTTTGAAATTGTGAGAAATATCTTTGCTTTCTGTTGATTCCAAAATAATTTAGGGTCTGTATAAAAATACGGACCGTATTTTTGTAATGATTATTTTAAAAAAGATATTACGAAGTGAATAATAACGAAATAGATAAAATGATACACGGGCGGAGCCACGGGAACAGTTATCATAAAATAAAATTAATGTGATAAAAACCAGTGCTGTTTTAATTGCAATTTCTAAAGAATTTGTGTGCGTTTCAAACGAATTTGATAATTATAAACGTTAAAATAATTTTATAGTTTATTTTAGATAATTCCTGTGTAAAACTTTTCTGAAATCATACCGAGGATGTTGATTTTATCGCAAGTACTATAATCTGGAACGAGTTACGAGATCGAGTTGTCTGTTGTATTACTCAGAAGAAACAGATTGTTTGTTCTCGATGGACATCAGCTACAACGCCGAGTCGTCAACTTGTTGATTATTTACTCTGCAGTGATGGAAACCAAAATCCTTTGTTTGTTCTTTCCGATGAGTTTATTGGAACGGAACTATTTTATTACTATTCGATTACAAATAGGTATATTTTTAAACAAGATATGTGATAGATATAAAAAATTTGGAAAACAAATTTGTGATGTGCTCATTTGTTTCCACGGAAATAAAATAATATATACTCAAAAGAAACGCTACTGTTCAATATTCACTGTAAGAAATTTGAGTTGGCGTCTAATGTTTGAGTTTACGTGAACAAGGATCTTTTTTGAGAGCAGTTGAGACGATATTAAACGCACTCACGTGGAGTACGGAGTGGCTGTCATACAACAGCAAGAGTCCGGTGTGTGACCGCTGAAAGGCGCGCGCTCATCGCAGTTGAATAGCGGCAACAATGCAGGCTTGATATGCGCACGCCGTTACCGCTACCGGGAAAGCGCGGAGGGAAAACGCGCGAACAACTCGGCAGTCTCGGGCCGCGAGCGCGAGCAGCCGCGCGCCGAAGCAAGCCTAGTGACGCCTGCGCCCTGGCGCACGCCGACACGCGTCGCGCTCGTCGCGGCGTTACATTCTCTGAATCGACCGACGATAGCAGCAGCACTGCCACCGTGACTGAAATTCAGTGTCAAAAGGTTGGTGACCCTGCTCTATAGTGCAGTAAAAAAAACCACCAAAAGTTCCAATCGACACGGCAGGAATTATTTTCATCCGAGGTGCTGACATTCACCGTTCAGTTCTTTCTCAAGAGTTCGAAAATTTGAAACGCAACAGATTGCGGTATAGTTTTGACGATTTATTTCCTTATTATCGTTTCAAAGTAAACTTTTATTACAATAATTTAATGGAATCGTAATTGAATTCACAGAATATTATGAGGTATAATTAAACTAAAAATGTACTCCATTAAATTAGTAAACTTGTAAATAATATCTAATTATTCATTACAAATGATTTGTAGGTGATTGGTAAACTTAAATTAAATTCTATGTTCTATAGCATAGAAACAAAAGAAAATGAAAACAGTATACGACCGAGATAAATCTAGGTCACGCTTTATAACCAGCCAGGCACTCGGCCGTACTAGATTTATTAGCACTTTTATATAATTACAAGAAAAACTGAAAATAAGTTATAAAAAATCTCCTACACATTGAATAATTAATAATACTCATAACAAGAAATTCTGTGACCCAAATATCGCGCTTTAAACTGAAATTAGAATGCAGTAATGTCGAAATATAAACACCGTGAGTCGACCAAACTACGCCAAGGGATATGTCATGCCCCAGAAATAATAGTATAGCTTCAGCGATCTAGCCAGTCGATGATATCACAATATAAATGACACAAGATGTTATAAATTCAAGTTTATCCGCCGAAAAACTAAAACACATGTGTATTGGAATAATATTTCCTGGTGTATTCAAATTATTTTGAATATTGCACTGTTCAATATCATCTATACTATTAATAAAATCGAAGTGTCTCTTTGTAATGTCAATTTTTTTTTTTTACTAATTAGATGAGTATACACGACACCTATACCAAAAATACAATTTTTAAATTTTTTAGGTCTGTCTAGATGTTTTGTTCCAGGTAATCTTAGGAACGGATGAACCGATTCCGACGAGGCTTTTTTGATAGATAGCTCAAGTTCTGATTTACGAAAATAATTATGGATCCTCGTAAAAAAATTTAAAACTTATAAAAAATTTGAATGAAATTCTTTTCAATGCACAGATTTACGGGAAAATGTTTAAGTACTAACAAAAGTTTTAAGGAAAATAATTAGGGTTCCTTATAAAAAATAAATAAAACGCATTGTAGAACATATGAAACGCGGACGCAGCCGCGGGCACACAGCTAGTTTTGTATAATTTTGTCACTGACTTAAATTAGTTTGCAAATGGGCATGGAGTATGTCTATTTTATTGTTTAGAGCAATCGATAATTTGATTTTATTTTCGAATGTGTCTAGTATTTATAGTTTAACTAATGTTTTTATTTTTATTTTATTCACTGTGTCTAATTTGACAGGCGAATAAATAATTTACAATAGTCAGTGTAGTTTTTAGAACCTGTGATTTAACCTTATAGGAGACACATTGAAAGTAACAAAAAAAAATTCTATTATTTTATCATATTTGTATCATCTACAGTGTAGTGTAGATTCTACACTAATAAGTAACTTTGTTTTGTCTGTTTTGTTTTGTTTGTCTGTTTGTAATATCAAAATAACAACTTTTGACTAAATACATGTGAATGTATTTTCGGTACCTATACCAAGAACAAAATTTAAAAAAAAATTGCCTGTTTTTTCCGGCTAATCTCCGTAATTTTGTTAGATAACTGAAATTACTCCGCGTTACTTAAGAATTTTGAACAACACCATCAAAACATTACTTTCCAGTGATTATTTTAAAACTTTATTACGCACTGAAGAGTATATGAAACACGGGCGCAGCCGCGGGTACACAGCTGTTTTGAATTATATTGCGTTGGTACTAAAAAATATCTAATTACCACAGTGTTCCAACTCGATGAATGCTTTAGTTGAAGCGCGGAGTTGACGACAGTAAGCCAGCGGGAAATTACTGGCGTTCGCTAAACCGTTTATAAAGTTAAAATAAGCAGATTGAGTTTAACTCAGATGCTCTGTAGTAGGTAGCGCTTATTTAGCGCAGTAAGTTTATAAATACATTTATTTTCAAACTAACTGTGTGCCCGCAGCTGCGTCCGCGTTTCATATATTCTTCACTGCGTTTAATTTTTTTTTACATAACCCTAATTATTTACCTAAAATGTTTTTAGCACTAAGATAAAGTAAAAATATTTCTCATAAATTCGTGCAATTGGCCCGTATAACTATGTATTGAATCGGGCTTTTGATGAGTCAGGGTCAGCGGTATTTCCGGCCCGATACGACTTGGGAACTTTTAAGAAGAAAGCCTACTCATACCTTAAAGGCCGGGAACGTACCTGTGATTCCTCTGTTGTTGTCGGTGTCCATGGACGGCGGTGAGCACTTACCATCAGATGACCCGCTTGCTCGATTGCCCCCTATTCCATAAAAAAAGAGTTTTAATTTTCTTACGCATATTCATAATTATTTTAAAATCAAAGTAATTTCAGCTAGCTACCAAAAAAGTCCCGTCAAAATCGGAGCAGCCGTTCCGGAGATTACCCGGAACAAAGAGATAGACAGACAAAAATGTTAAAAATTGTATTTTTGATATAGGTATCGTATATACATTCGTATGTATTTAGTAAAAAATTGTTATTTTGACATTACAAACAGACACTTCAATTTTTTTATTTCAATTTATATTAGTATAAGATATTATAACTATTAGGTATTCAGAATAAAGTGCTTTAATATTATTATCTTGGAAAGCAGGACATAGTTTGACTTCTGAATATGTAAACCTTTATTTAAATGTGAATATTTAGAAGAATTACTCTATATATTTTGTTTGAGTTCGCAATTTGTTTATGTTCACATTTATGTGTCTTCATTACGAATAAAAAAAATATTTTTAAAGAAATTTTCAAATTGTACGAGTTTTCCTATTTATAAAAGGTTTCCTCGTTCTTTATTATTAGAACCATATTCACGCTCGACGAACCGTTTTCTCGTCCAGGCTTTGTATAAGAAAAATAAATTACGTTGATAACTTTTAAAAGCCGTGCGCAACAGGCAGGTACAATGAACCGATCCCATGATTTCAGGGAATGAATAGTTAAAATGAATGAAATTAAGATATCTGCAGAGATCTGTGATTGTGATCTGATTTCAACCGGGTTTTTATTAAAAGAAAATAATTTCTTACTTTAATATAAAGTCAAGTGATAGACGAATGATGGGATTTGATTACATTACGTAATTGTTTAAATGCATTGAATTTTGTATTTATTGTAAGATTTATATCCAGATATACTATTTTACCTCTAATAAGATTATTTCGATACTCATTAGGAATCAAATATCTTTCAGTTGATCGTGTTGATCATAGACGTTGAATTATAAATATTGATTTATTCGAACTTTAAATTTTTGGATATTATAACATTAAACAAAACCTATTTTAACACGATTAAATCATAAAGTTTATATTTTAGTCTTAAAATGTTTACACTTGAATTATGTTCAATTTAATTTTATTTATAAATATTAATGTTTTTAGGTGAATTTAATAAAATCTCTAATGTATTAAAACATGGTTTTTCTTTACTTTCATATATGTTTTAAAGATATTTTATGAAGATTAACTAGAATAACCATAAGTTTTGAAAGTATAATTTTTATAGAGGTGAAGTTTTAATATGGTAAGATCAAATAAGATGAACATATTACGAGTATATAAATCCACATAAAGATACTTCTAATTTATCTATTACATAATTAACTAATTCAAATTACTTTCTATTGATAAAAAAAAAGTTATTATAATGTTAATTAGCGATGTACATACGGGACTTTTTAGATATTAAGATAAAAAGGGTGTGAAAAACCCTCTTTTTTTAATTCACCAATGAGCCGTTTAAAAGTAACGCACCGTGTATAATAAGGGCCTATTTATAAGCAAGTGCTATCTACACATTTCACGTACGTAGATACCTTGTGCCAACGTGTTGACGTAACCGGCCCTTTGATCTGTATCGTCTATTGCCCCTATGCATACGCTGACTGACATCTCTGTAGTTATGTCATTTTCAGTGTCTTTTTTAAATGGTACACTTTTATTGTATATCCGTAAACTTAGAAAGATAATCATAAAATATTAACTTATCGACTTTGTTAGTCTATGATTGAAAATAAAACTATCCCTTTTATATCAACTGACACGGCAAAATGACTTCACTTCATCAGATATTTCCACTTTAAAGTGGGTCCAAGAAAATGACGGCCACAAACAGATAAGAATTTATCAACTATCCAATAAAAGACGTCCACTTCTGGACATAGTTCTGGACAACGACCGGTCTTGCGCTACCCGCATTCAGCGTATTCCCGTGAACTCACCAGTTTGTCGGTCCACCTTATGCTGCCACCACGTTGCGTCTTCCGGTGCGTCATAGCCATACGAGAATCCATCGCGCATTGTTTCTGCGAGCAACGTGCCCAGCTTACTGTCACTAAAGTTTAGTAATTCTTCGGGCCATGTCGGTTTCTTCTGCGGATTTCCTCACCCCTGATTCAAACACGCATTGAAACTTCAAGCATAGTCCTATCCATTGCCCTTTAAGCAGCTTCAACTGTAGGTCAGGGTATACGAGTATACTCGATGAACCTGTAATACAGCTTGCATTACCGTTTCAGTACAATGGACTTTTTACAAATGTACGGTGCAAGCGATACAGCCGGGTTCTCTACCACACCGCTAATTGCTGGATCTAGACTTGATGATCTCAAATGGCGATCTGTTTTTTTTTTTACACTGCATCAGTCATATTATCACCTGTTATTATGTGACGATGTGATTAACGGTAGTAAATATTAGGCTTAGACCTTGAAGTACTGGTTCTCGAATGATGTTGCCGGAACGCAGCTATTAGTATTCGGCGATAGATATTCAAACATGAGGGTGGCAGCTTTCCTGGCGGGCATTATTAGAAAACGCCTAAGTTACTTAGGTAAGTTGCCTAAACTTACGTAAGTTAAAATATCAAGTAGCTACGGAAAGTGCACATCTTTGACAGTTCTTTATATTATGATTTTAATTTATATACTCAATCTATATATAGTACAAAATATTCAAACAGAAACAAATAACTTGGAAAATTATTTTCGGTATTTGAACTCTTGTGCTTATTGAGATTTTAAAGGAGTATTTATAGGTATAATTACAGGAGAATATTGTTCAAATATTTTGTAGCATTACCTATGGAAGTGGTTTTTGTTATGCTTAGTTTTAGTCGCACGGGAGACGGTGGTCTGAAGTGCGATTACCTAAGCAATATTTCCTACCAAATTATGTCACTGCTATATAACCATGAAGAGCTTTGCTGACAAGTGGGGGAAGAAGGGGGGTTCAAAGAAATCCTGAATTTACCTTATGTAATACGAAAAACCGCAAAGTCTAATAATCTAGATTTATTAATAATGGACTACATATTTGTATGTTGTTGAACAAAATTGATAAATGAGTGAAAATAATAATTAACTGTAATTAATGAACGCTACCGTACACGATCATGTACAGTCATGGTGTACAATTTATCTTGTGCAAAGTATATAATCTAATCGTGTAACTTAGGAGAAAGTGTGCAAGCCGTGATAGTTAGAAACGAGTGCTTATAAAGACATTTAGAAAAATGAACAGTATTAAATCCCGTAAACACGCTGACCTTCTAAATTAAATTCGTCTTAAGAGGAAATACGGGTGACGTTTATTCTATACAAATGTATTCCCTGGATAATGACATTATAGTAAATATTTTACACCATATAACCACCTCGCCCATTCTACATTGTGATTATTCCCATTTCTTCATTATTATAGAAACTAGGAGCCTTCAGAACTTAGGAAAAATGCCTACTGTCTAGTTTCACCGTCTCTCAAACAAATTTGACAAAAAAAAACAAAAAAATGAAAAACGTAGAGGCATAGCCAAAGTCTTAATTTCCATGTGCGTCCTGACATAGGCCTCGTCTAATATTTTCCACTGAGATCTATCTCGCGCTACTCTCCTTCAGTGGTGTCCAACTATGAGTCTCACATCGTCCACCCATCTCTTTTTGTTGACGTCCCCTCTATTTCGTTTTCCGTCTCTGGGGTAGCAATCAGAGATGGTCGTGCTCCATTTACCTCGTTTGTCACGAATAAGCTAACTTAATTTTTCCTCTACATGTACGCTATATACATCTCAAAGAACCAGCGTGTATTAGAAATTAATATTTACAACTAAAACAACTTTATACAATAAATACAAACCGCTATGGGTACCTTTTGGCATCGTTTCAACAGATAATACTCGAGCGGCAATAAACAGAACAGCTGCGGAAAGATAATTATCAACAAGGCAGATGGCAGATTGCAGAAGCCTCTTATTGCCCATGATGAAGCCTGAACGTAATATATTTAAATATACATAACATTCACAACATTATAAACACATTTCACTACGTTAATAATGCAAATTCTTCGTTTGAAATTATTGATGATTATGTTTCCCTGGTGTAAAGAGTTTCAACTTAGAGATCGACATGAATGAATTAGGTACTGCCAAGCCTAAACAAAGGTCTAAACCTTCCCAAGGGAAAGTGAGGACGTACCAAGGTATTATTTCGCCAAAGGTACAAAGATATTATAGAGAAGTTATGGGAAGTTTAAAAGTGTTTTTACTTTGGCAACGAAGCAAATCGACGTTTAGTGTTCTTGCCTCGTACCGATAACATAATTTACGTTTTATTATACCGATGAATCAGAACTTAGGCTGATTTATACACGAACTTTTTATAAAATACATTGATATAAAAATAAATAAGTCTCATTTGTTCAGATTTTTTTTTTATTATATTAAAATTTAATTGGTATTCATAATACTTGTCCTTGCTGAAAAGTGACACAATACATGAATATGTTTTAATCAATTATTCTTTATCTATTTACGGTATTTATATTTCATTTGTAGGAAATTTGTTTGTTTGTTTATTCAGGAAATTTTGCTCTATTAGTAAATGTACTCGTATTAACATATATTTTTCAAATTGACATGTATATACCTATATACATCTGTTTGTTAAACAACATAACATATCATAATACACGAAAAATTACGACATTAATTATTTATAAATTTGTGATGTAGTCAAATTTTATGATGATCGTGAGATAATTAACAGCGCTGAAGTAACGCAATTATTAAGTACAAGTTCATAGTTATTTGATATTAATTAATGCAATAATACTAATACTTCTAGTAACAATGAATTCAAAACGAAAATATATTTGACTAACTCTAAATAGCTTTTAAGTATATATAACCTTGTATAAATTTAATAACAGCTAACAGTGAAACACAGAACAAATAATTTAACGACAATCTATTTTAGTAGAAACTAGATGATCTGACTCAATGTCACATTGGAACATATAATATAACCTCTAATATGATATGATGCAACAATTTTTGAGAAATATTATTGTACTGATTAATAACTTCTACTTAGACGATTTCATAATTATATTTTATTAATCATTATTGGTTTAACGATGATTATGATATAGTTTTTTAGCAATTTAGATTTCAGGCGTTTCTTTAATTTAGTCTAAAAGTTGCTATTTTTTTTATTTACTTACGCAGCCTATCGTTTGTTTTGATTATTAATAAACTATACGAAAATGTACAAAATTATTACTCGAAGCCCCAATTGATGTAATAACCATATAAATGTTAGTACGCCTATGTTAAATGTTTGGTTATGTCAATAATTTAAAGTTTCTTTTTATGAGAAGTAGGTACAATTATTTTTTCTAAATAATATATGGGATTAAAAATTTCTTTAAAAAAAATTAGGAAGTCTGAATATATCCGTCCTATATTTCCCAACATGTGTTAATGCAAGCCCTGTGTTTTACATCCATCAGATAATGTTTGTTTATAATCAGAACTATTCCCGACTTCCACACTATTAATAGTTTTAACACCTAATGGATAACACCCGTTACGTCTCTATAAATAATTGTATAAGAAATGTTTACGTCGATACTAATTATTTTCAAATCCTCATTCTTATGACTGATAAAAGTATCATAGATTTATGGGTTATGAGTGGATACAGCGATCTGTGAGTTACTATGAAATCGTACAATTAAAATCAAACCTGTTCTAAATTGTGACTACATACAATATTTAAAAATTCTTCATAGTATTGTTCTTTCATAAATACACGTTTCTTTAATTTATAAGCACGTTATTTTTCAAAACAAGTATAAAATAAATTAACATCACACAGATATTAATTCTAGTCCATACTCGAATTTCTGGTACAAAATACTTATATGTAAAAGTCCTTTTCATTTATGTTACTTCGGGGATTTCATGATGATTATTTATCGTCGCGACCAACTTACACTTGGTGAAAAATGTCAGTAGTGATATATTTAGGAGTATCGCCATTTGAGATCATAATTTATATTTAATGTGTCGAGTACCCATAAAAATGAAACAATAGAAAGACAATTTAAAATTAAATTAAATTTTAAATTTATGCCAGGAAGGTGCTCAAGGGTTTAATAATGGTCCCATTATAATTATTTACAAGAATCGTACTATGCACAACTTGTAATTTACTTACAAAGAATTACTAGTAGCACAAAGAGTTCACGCCCTATTTAGGAAGAAAGGAAAACAAAGTAGAGAATTGTAAAAATAATTATATTTCCTAATCATAACTATTACACTTCCAATGTCATCATCTTTATTTAAACTTAACTTAGTTAG
The DNA here is from genome assembly GCA_014132275.2 of Samia ricini. Lineage (NCBI taxonomy): Eukaryota > Metazoa > Arthropoda > Insecta > Lepidoptera > Saturniidae > Samia > Samia ricini. The sequence continues at coordinate 21,167,320 of AP028159.1, read as the reverse complement.
ATACTATAAATGCAAAGGTTATTATAGCATGGATCATTATGTGAACGATGGTTATGTCTGGAAGTGACAGTCATCTCAGTGCATCTACTAATAAACTGTGTAAGTATTATTTGTAAAGTTAAAAAAATAAATACAGATTTAGTTTCATGCAAGTCCTCCTCTGTGACTGGGTTATTTTCCGAACCGGTGGTAGTATTTTGACTTTCATAAAAACGCTTTGTAAGGGTCTAAGTTGAATAAGATATTTTTGACTTTTGAATTTTGAAACACATAAAGTAATGAATAAAACGTTTTAAATGCAATCAACAATATTTGCATTAGTAGGTAGGTAGTCAATAGAATAGGTACTTTGCGCTCGGTTTGATCAGAATGCTAATTTCCCTCCGTCTAAAAGGAATACGGAAGTGGCTCTTACACCATAGTTTTGTGGATCAACCTAGTTTGGGTTTCCGTTTCAGTTGGTCGTGCTATTTGTGCACGATCTATGATTAAAGACGTAAATCGACACACGTTATGTGTCATTTTGTTCATACTCTTGACGTTTATGACAACTGATTTGTGTACCAAAGATAAAACTATATAGAATGTTTAAAATGTAATGACACTCAAAAAAATAAGTTTCGGGAAGATTTCTAGAAAGATAATTTATGATATAACTTTTTTTACGTCCTATTATAAAGGTTAATCAAAGAAACCGTGTGTCTAATTGCAACACCGGCCGAATATAAATTCAAAAGTAGGAATTTTTTTAGGCCTACAATTACCTAATCAGACTAAGCATTCAAATTGAAGTATTTCATTGAAGATTTAAGTATTGAAAATGTAATTGAAGAACATTATTATACAATTACAAAGTATTGTTAAAAGTAATATTCTCGAAGCAGGTAATTTAAAAGCGAAGCAGAATGAAAATACTTTACAACATTATAAAATCATACCTTATATTGTTTACAAATCTAACGATTATATATGGAGTGTACGTACGTACTCTGCACACTTATACTAAAGTTTAAACAAAAATAACCTAAATTCAGTTAATTTTAACGGGTTTTCACGCGTTACCTTTGCTTTTTTCTATCCGACGTTTCGGCTGGGTTTCACCAACCGTGGTCACGGGCTGACTGGCGGTGCGCGGCTTCGCCTGCAGCGTTGAGGGGTATTTTGATGAAACTACCCCCGTTTGGTCTTTATATTTATTATAGTCACAACACACAACACTAACAGTGTCCATCGACGATGCCTGTGATGATAAATCACGAACCTTAAGATTTTCTAGCACCGGATTCCACGCTGAGGAAAGTCTATACCCATCCTCGCGATTGAAATTTGGATGTTTTTTAATTTCAATCGGTTCGCGAGCCATTCTACGATAGTATTGGCGATCAGTGGATAAAACTTTCGGCCGGTGGAATTCGATCCAATGGTTGGTATTGGAGTTGAGCAGATGTTCTGCTATCGCTGACTTCGTTGTTTGGCGATTCTTTACAGCTGCGATATGTTCTTTGACTCTTTGCGCGATAGTGCGCTTAGTCTGCCCGATATAGGAACTACCGCAACTGCAGTCGATTTTGTAGACACCTGGTGTCTGGTACGGGATTACATCCTTCGGCGTGCGAATCAAATTTTCAATTTTGGAGAACGGAACGTATACAGTCTTGATGGAGAATTTTTTGAAAACTGTTCCAACTTTGTCCGTTACTCCTTTGATATATGGCATGAACGCAGACGCAAAAAATTGTCTGTAATATCAAAAATAAAGTTATTTTACCAAATAGATATGAATGAATATACGATAGCTATACCAAAAATACAATTTTTAAAATGTTTGTATGTCTGTCTGTTTGTTCCTGGTAATCTCCGGAACGGATGGACCGATTTTGACGGGACTTTTTTGGTAGATAGCTTAAGTTATACTTAAGTTAAGTTAACTTAGGGTATGTTGTTTTTAGAAAATAATACAATTAGGGTTCCGTGTAAAAAAAATCATGAAATTTCGTAAAAAAAAATCCGATTCGACGTACACTTTCACTGGTAGGTGTTTGAATTTCTGGGAAGTATCTTTCCTTTTTGTCTGTACCAAAAAACCATCTCAGGAAAGACTCATTAAAATTAAGACTCATAAAATTGTAAAAAAAAAAAATACACGACGAAATGAATACGGACAGTATCGTGAAAACATTATTTTCGAATGATTATTAAAAACTATATTTTACGCAATAAAGAACATATAAAACGCGGGCAAAGCCGTGGGCACATAGCTAGTAATAAATAAAAGAAATATAAGGCTTGAGATAATTTTAGAAGACAAGTTTCAACGTCATTGTTAATTACATTAGACAAATACTAATGATAATACCAATGATATTTCAAACATTTTAGCCACTAAATGAGAAATGTTGAATTAGAATTATTATTTATTGTTATGATCAAGCTATATAATATTTAGTAAGTCGAAGTATTCTTAATATAACGCTCTCAGAATGGGGTTCGATGTTTTATTTGTATTATTTTTGACAATTAATGACCCCGTCGCTGATTTTATATTTACTACAATGTTGATAGCCATCAGCCAGCCGGCTTCGTAATTCACCTAATCTGTTTACATTATGGTTACTTTTACGACTTCATAATATATTGTTTCGTCCATTTGCTCTAGATTTTTTACTGCTATAAGTTTATGATCAAGTATTTTACAATACTTTTTTGTAAACACCATATTGTTTTAAGTGATATAAAAATCTTACTAATTATAGTTCAGTAACTAATTTTATACGCTTTTTATATCTGGAAATTTACATTTTCTTCTGTATTTTATTAAAGTATAATAATAAATAAATATATATGAAAATAATAATAATTTTCATTAAAATGTTTAACAGATTTTCAATGAGAAAATCTTAAAATGTTATATCTGGAAACTATATAGGTAAAAATTCTATTTAGTATGTAGTAGTTTGTTGTATGTTTTAGTTTAGTAGTATGATGATAAAATCATTTTATAATAAATCCGTCGATGTTTATCTGTTGTTGAAATTAAGTTTATTTGAACCCAATTTGAATTTTAGTGAGTCAGTACTAAGATGACCTATATTAATAAAGAATAATTACAGGAATCTGTTACGTGTCTATGAGAATTTTTCTATTTTGAGCCAAGGTTTTAGTTATGAATCACCATCATGGAATAAGCTTATGCCTAACTGGATAATGAAAAACGATTAAAAAGTCGGTTGTCAATTTAATGGATTCATTATTATTTTATATGCATATTTACTTTGTTATGTGGACTATGACGTAAAGTTTTATATATGTTGGTGCAAGTACTTAATGTCAGAAAAATGGGTTTTTACTTTTTTATATATATAATTTAACATAGAAGGAATTAATCACAATAAATACAAACTCACTTATAAGTTTGATAAAAGCTAACAACTATAAAAAAGAAAAAAAAACTTTTTTCAATTCCGAAAATGTTAGGGTTTAAGCGAGCATTTAACAAAGAGCTTCCTTGAAAGCTCTCAAAGTAGGTGCTCTTGGCAAGTGTTTCAACTTATCGCAGACTTAGGTGTTAAAGCTGGGAAACAAGTCTAAACTATCTAACAGGAGAATATCTTGAATAGAGTTGTTAGTCTGAATGAACAATACAGGTTATATTGAATAAGATAATATTCTTGAAACATTACTAAGCAAACGAGAGAACTGAGAGAGAGTTGTTGGTGGACAATCTAAATTTAAAAAACTAAAACATAGGTCTATGTCATAGTATATTAGCAGAACCTTGTTCAAATGATGCTAAGAGATTATATGATTTAGTAATAATAACCCATCAACAACGATGGGGCCAACGGGTCGCCGAATAGCTACTACGTAGTACAGCGTGGGTAGTCTCTCCACAAGGTAGATCGACGACCTGGTGAAGGTTGTGGGAATCCGCTGGATGCGGGTGGCGCAAGACCGGTCCTCGTGGAGATCTTTGGGGGAGACATATGTCCAGCAGTGGAGGTCTTGAACACTGCGAAAAATAAATCCCAGTTAAGTCTTACAAACTAGATAATAACTAGAATTAGAAACTCTAATAAAAAAATGTATATCATCATATCGTTCGAAATAACCTTGAAGAATGATCGTTTTATTTAGATCATAAACTGTCAGTGCAAATACGAACGTATTAAATTTCATGCACAAGTCGAGTGTCCTAATGGCCCAGTTTTATATAAATCGATTGAACGCACGGGTCTCACTGAATATATTTACACTTTAAACAAAGGACTTTATTACATTCTAAACTAACTCTGTGCCCGCGGCTCCGCCCGTGTTTCATATATCAATGCGAAATATTTTTTTTAAATAATCATTGGAAAGTAATATTTTGAAGGCGCTGTCACAAATTCAAACATCTACCAGTAAATCTGTGCATTAAATCGTATTTTCTTTATAATTTCATGAGTTTTAATTATTTTTTTTACGGAAAAAACAGAAAATAAAAAGTTCTCGGAGTAAGTTCAGCTTTCTGCCAGAAAAAGTTCCGTCAAAATCGGTCTTGCCTTTCCGGAAATTGGCCGGAACAAACAGATAGACAGACAGACAGGCAAACATTTTCGAAATTATGTTTTGGTATAAGTGTGTATTTGGTGTAGGTATCAAACATAATTATCTATTTAGTAAAACGTTGTTATTATGAAATTACAAACAATTAGGTACACATACTTCAATGTTAAAAGTATATACTTCAATTTTATTTTTTAGTGTTGATAATAAAATGATTTACTAAAAAAAACTATTTCAAACAGGATAATAAAAAGTAAAAAATAAATTTATTTATCACAAAGTAATAGGTATTTTGATTTAGTTAATGAGAAATTATTAAATAATTATTTTTGTAATTTTGAAGTCGATGCCAAATAACTGGTAAACAACCTTACGATAGACGGTTCATATTTAAGGTTGACAACAATCTTACCAAATTATGAAAGAACACTGAATACAACTTAGGCACATAGTAATTATTAAAATAACAAATGCACTCAAGATATGTTCCGAAAATCCCACCGGAACAGGAACTACGCGGGTAAAATCGCGGAGAGTAGCTAGTATTATTATACGATTTCCGAATTAGCTACAATTTTTTTGTTTTCAATTTTCTAGGATCCTATCATTACGTCCTGGTTTCCTTATCATGAGACTACCCTTGGGATATCTTCTTTCCAACAAAAAAAGAATCATCAAAGTACTCCTTTGAAGTCGGTTAAAAAGTGCAAAGAAATGATTCAATTTCTGTTTCTTTTCGCAATTAGTAGTAGTAGTTTTAATTTTTATCTCAAAATATTGAATTATAATAAAACGCATAATTCAGCTCTGAAACCCTTTGTAATACTCTAACGCAGTTTTATTTTAAATATTGTCGTATTTATTATCGATGTTTCTATTACACAAGATCGATGCTAATTTTAAAACTTTTTTTCTTCGCTCACTCGTTAAATGTAATCGAGAGCCTTTATCTATTTTATTTTTTATTAACTATATAGAGAAGGGCAAAATGCTGGAATTTTTATTCTCTTGACTTAGTAGAACTCTTCCTAGATTCGTTTAGATGCAAAAAAGTTGTAATTTATAGTGGTTATATCTTTAACGGTCGTAGCTCGTTCACTTTTTATATAAACAATTTCAAGTGCATAATATGACAAGTTCTTTATTACTATAAATGCTTGTGATGCAGACTAGTTGTTGTGGGGCCGGTTTATCGCCCACATTACGATGGATGTCCCAGTATTTTCCCCACACATCTTAAAGAGAGACGTTTCACTTAACAAAAACACGCATCCCGTGCACTGAGATTTGCGGATTCTTGATTGATTTTGCGTGCGATGCCTTAAAACGAAACATACAAGTAATCAAATACCAATTTATTTTAAATTGTCTGTGGTCGCAACTCGTGTGCTAATATTTATATTCTTCAAAAACTATTCACAACAGTGCCTATACACTTATTAAATATTAGCTGTGTGCCCGCGGCTACGCCCGCGTTAAATATATTCTTCACTGCGTTTTTTTTTAATACGGAACCCTAATAGTTGTTTTAGTACTAAGATAAAGTGAAAGGATTTTTCATAAATTCAAGCACTTGCCTGTAAAACTGTGCATTAAAGAGAATTTTATTCAATTTTTCAGGAGCATAAATTTTATTACGCGAAACTCTAATTATTAAAAAAATTAAAAGTACCTTACGATACCCAAAATAACTTCAGCTATCTACCAAAAAAAGTCCCGTCAAAATCCGTCCAGCCGTTCCGGAGATTACCCTGAACAAACAGACAGAAAGACACACATAAATTTTAAAAATTGTGTTTTTGGTATAGGTATCGTATATTATACTCATGTAAAAAAAAAAATTAACATTAGAAACAGACACATCAATTTTATTTATTAGTATAGATTAAATGGTTGAGTAAAAATATTGTTAGATACTGATGAGCTGGTTTATTGTTTTTATTTATTTCAGAAGTGATTTTCATAATTTGATCAGGTTAAATAAAAAAGTTTAAAAATATAATTCTATGAATCGGTAATGTGATGAACCAACTAACGGACAACAAACGGACAGATAGATGTTGGCTTTTGTATAATGTTCTTAACATTTCTGTTTGTTTCTGTGTTATTTAATCTGCAAATTGTATCTTTGTCTACTTCTAATAAATAGTCTCTCTGAGAAACTTTAACACCTATAACTGACAATTGTAATATATTCTCATATCGATTATATGTGCTTATATTATAACGTTTCTTGAATTTCGTCATTACCATAGAACCCCAACATGAAGACGTCATTCGTTCGACGTTCATATGCCATTCAAAGTGCCACGCGATATCGGGACAAGCATCGTTTCAGAATGAAATAGTTCATTTACATAACGTTGAATTTGAACTCAACATACATTTAAATTGGAAATCTCATCGTAAAATTAGTCATAGGTTGCATACAAATGAACCATTGTTTCTTGAAGATGTTATTTTAAAACTATAGTTTTATAGTTGTTTATTTGATAAAAATACGTCTTTAATCACAACCTAATCATGTGTATAGTTTAGGAATATAGATAAAACTCGTTGTGATGAATATAAAATTTTGTACTAATAGCAAATAAAACCGAAAAAAACAAACAGACGTAAATGTTCACTAAGGATTTATATATATATATTTTTGTACCTATTGCTTATCGAAATATTAAGGAGCATTATAATTTAAACTATGCTTTAAATAGCAATCATGAACCTTTTATATGAAGTTAGGGGAGTTTTAGTTAATGCTTCAGAAAATGTTAGTTCAGCTCATAATGTTAATATTGCACAGGCTCTTAATAGCTACAGCCAGTGAGAAATATTTTTCATCTTAGCTTTAATTAGTTACCTATTGACTTTATTATATAAAATGTCATTATGTAAAATAAGTTTTGAACTACGCAAATAAAAAAAAACAACCAACGTGTGTAGAACTGCCATAAAATGTACATATGCAACTTATAGTAGGTACAAGTGTACAAATTTGACACTAAATCATTGCGTCAGAATTCCTAACAAAGAGCTAGACTAATCGTTCGTTATATTTATATTCACCATGTGTTGTCACAACCATTTGCAGCGGTAATTCATGAGGCGCAACAATATTATCATTTAAATATGGCGCATCCAGCCTGGAAGATGTCACCGACATTAAAGTCTTATGACCTCGGCTCCCTTGAGGCCAAAAATCTTTAATATCGATTTCAGACAGCTGTAGCAGTTACTAATGATACATATCAAAATATTGTTGATCTTTGGAGCTTACAAGAAATATTTTGTGAGGCGATGAACATATACAGAAAAGTATCATTCTCTCAGTATCACAAGCATCTACTGCAATCGCCAACCTGCCTGCCAAACGTGGCGATTATGGCAATTCATCCCTTATTGGGGGAGAACCTATGTCCAACAGTGGACGTCTTATGGTTGAATGGATGGATGGCTTATTTAATATAAAAAATGACAACTAATTAAAAGTTACATCTAAAATATTTTTAGTTAATTACAATATAAGATAGTTGATGCTAATAAAAGTCCTTTTGGAAGGCTTAGGACGTAACAACAAACGTAACAAAAAGACACAATTACTCGTATATTCTTTTATACATTTTTTTTTAAATAGGTTTATTTACCAATAATGTTTATTAATTTTCTCAATTTACCATAACAGACTGTCCCTTACTACCCTAAAGATTATAATATGACATACCTTCTGAGTTTACATCTTGTATAATATATTTTGGGGATCACGTTGAAAGTCACGTTGTGCTGATTATCGGCTTGTGAAGTATCGGGTATTCTAAATCTGCTATGTTGCGCGGTCGGTCATTAGAGCCTTGTCCGCTAATTGTGGATATGTACGGAAACAAGGGTGTGGTTTTTAACGAATTGAGGTCTTGTTACTTTCCCTTGATAATAATTAACGTTAGCCAATGGCCTTCATGGGGATCGAGTCTTTAGTTTTTCTTAGAAGACTATCAAGGTTTCTGCTTTAGTGTTTTCAACTTGGATGTTGAGATATGTAATATTATGGCTTTAGTCTAGTTATATCTAAGTATATGATGAAAAGCCTATAATTTATTGTAGTACTAGATAATCTGTATGTATAAAATTCCGGTGTTTGGGTGTTTGTGTTGACCGCTTGACTGATTTTGATGACAATATTTTTGCTCATCTACATGGTTCCTAAGTATAATTGAACTTTTTCAAGAATATTTGAAAATAATTACTTGAAAATACGGAAGTGCGGAAAATACTTTTTATAGCACTGAATAGTTTCGAAAAGTAACATTCATCTTTCGTTTACGTCAAATCGGTAGGCGGGCACTAGCTAGTATTCTTTTAAAATTTGTTTGATACCTGCATAATATACATCACCATGCATGTTTACAAATACTAACATAATCGATACTAATATTATAAAGAGGAAAGACTTGTATTTTTGTATGTAATAAATAAATATAAAACTAACTAAACTACCGGACTGATTTAGATGAAATTTGGTATGGACATAGTTTGAAATCCAGGGAATAACATAGGATAGTTTTTATTCCGAAAATCTCACAGGAACGGGAATTACGCGGGTAAAACCGCAAAGAGCAGCTAGTGCATTATAAAACAAAATAACAAGATCCTATAACTACGCAACCATAAATCTGAAATTGTTTTAATTCAGCTGGCGGCCACGATTTCATTTCAAACTGTAAGTTTACTATTAACTTTGATATAACTTAGGACCCACAGAAAATGTAATGGTACCCAAACAATCTAGATAACTTACTTGTTATATAAATCTAAAAATTATATCTGAGATCATTCAAAAGCTAATTTAAAGTTATATGAGATTTATAGATTAAGTGCGTAAATCGGTTCAGTGCTTTTCAAGTTATAATAACAACGACGAACCAGAGAGATATTTTACCTTTGTAAGAAGAAGTTGGATAATATTATACTAAATTAGCTTTTTGTGTAATACTAGTGCAAGTTTTTAACAAATAATGTTATTTCTAGGTGCGCGTTCGCGAATTCTACATCGCGATGCAGCGTTGCCCCTACATCCACGAGATGAAGGAGCGACTGCTGGGCGCGCCATCAGAAGGAATCGAACAAAAAGACTCCATTGAACTGACACGCGAACGGGATATAAACCCAGTCGTGGAACCACAGGTCGGCACCATCGTAAAAGTGAGCTCATATCTCATTATATCACCGCTGACTGCGTTGAACAAATCTTCGATAATCATTTTGTTTTAAATTCGGTTTTTTACTTATTAAATTCCACAAAATCACTAATAAAAACGTTCAATGCAGTCTTCACCGCATTATTAGTTATCACTATTATAGTTTTTTTTGTGTAACTTTGTTCTAGTAACGTGATAAATAAACGAATAATTTTATGAACATAATTATTATCAAATGTTGATTACATTATGCGTGTATCAATATAGTTTCGCGTTGCCATTTCTATGGGCGTCAGCCGTCAACATATTACAGTATGTCAAGTGTAATATGGCGTTTAAGGGCTGGCGTTCAGAGATAAATAAAAAAATGTATATTTACGTAGTATATCATTTATGTGAAAATGTACATAATTATTATTCGGAACGCTAATAGATAGATGTAAAAAACAGATAAATGTGATATCTTAAATATTAGGTTATGTTAATAATTACAATTAATGAATTATGACATTTAAAAATGAAAAAAAAAAAACAGTTTTTCTAAAGATTCTAATTTTCACTTCTGTCGGTAGTCTCCATGGCTGCTTAGTTTTTTTTCTCAAACTTTTAACAATGATTGTGTTCAAATTTCGATCATCAGGCGAACTTTAGAATGTTTGAGTGGTGATTATATTTTCTAAAAATTCTCGTTTTATGATATTTCAGCTGAATTCCGACGGATACGGTTCACACACTTCACCCACACGAGCCCCATTAGTTATGGACGATTGCGAAGCCCCGGCGGAGGAGACAGAAGCGCTCACCCCTACAGAAACGGTGCTGAGATACCGTGCCTGCTGTCAACCGGACACTGTTCCAAAAAATGCCAAGTAAGTCTCTTTAAATAGGTAATTTTTATAATATACAGGCCCGAGTTAAGCAACCATTTACAGCGAAATAAAATTCGGATTATTATCTTCTACCATATCGATGTTTAATTTACAAGATGATAAATAAAAACTCGCATGTGGTTTTAGCTAAACAGAAATTTACCGTTTAATACATGTATATAACTATATCTATAATAATAAATAAAATTGAAGTGTCTGTTTGTAATGTCAATTTTTTTTCACTAAATAGATATGTACACGATACCTACACCAAACATGTAATTTTTAAAATTTTTGTCTGTCTGCCTGCTTGTTCCGGGTAATCTCCAGAATGGCTGGATGGTTTTGACGGGACTTTTTTGGTAGATAGCTGAAGTTACTTACTTAAAATCAAACAACAAAAAATCAAATTTAAAAAAGATAATGATGTCCGTCAGTACTTAATTTAGCTTAGGTATTTAAACATCTTTTGTTTTTTCGTTTACGCACAAAGATGTTTGCACTGAACCTACCGTGTTAGAATCCGGTTTGTTTTCTTATATTTCTATGCTTGTTTGATCTGTCAACACGTTTAAGTATAGCGCTTGTTTATTTTTTACACACATGATGACCGAAAGTAGGTATTTTCATATGTATGAGATCTTTATGCTGTGTTTGTACTCGGTTAGTTTAGGTCAAAGCGAATACTTAGAAACTAAATAAATAAATGTAGTAGATATGTAGGTATTTATATGTATTTCGAGATCCGTCAATGAATTATTAATGGTTTGCTTCTGTAATAAATCAGTGGGTATGGTTAAATCGAATAATTTACTATTTCTTATGTTATTGTAAAATTCGATACCAATAGGTATCGAATACCTAAGATAGCTTTTTTTTTTTTTTGACGATGGGAGCATTTACGCACTACCCTTACCCATTGCATTAGTGAGACCGAAGTCCCCCAATGGGTAAGGAGGTGCGGAGGGACGTCTCCGCAACAGTGTGGGACTCACCCGGACGTGAAGCGTCCGGAAATACCCACTAAACCCCCCGTGGCCGTCCGCCGTATTTGGGATGGGGACGATACGGGATAGCTTTCGCAAGCACCGCGTCGTCCCCTGCGGCAGACCCAACAGGGCTACGTCCATACTTAGCAAGTTGGGGATGGGTGGGAGAATCCCCCACCCGCCTCTTCGCCCACTTCTCAAAGAGAAGTAAGACCTAAGTGGTCAACCGTCCGAGGCTCTATCATAACCTGAGTTTTCAGTGAAGGAAAACATCGTGAGGAAACCACAGTTTTGTGGTAGGACATTTTTTATTAATGACCACCTGGGTAGCTATTAATCTCAAGCTTTCAAACCTGTCGCCAAACAGCAATCGGTGTGTTCTGGCTGGATTACTTCAGATCCAGAACCTATCTCTAGGCTTACTTTGTTTATCATTCTAGACCAAATCGTCACTTACATCAGGTGAGATTGTGGTCAACAGTAAAAAAAAAAAGATATATAAAAATTTAATTATATATATATTATACTAGCTGTGTGCCCGAGGCTAAGCTCGCATTTAATATATTTTTCAATGCGTAATATAGATTAAATTTTTTTGCTAGTAACCTTAAGCAAAGATATTTCCCACTAATTCAAATACCTATCAGTATAATTGTGCATTGAACCGGATTGTATACACAATTTTATGAGTTTTTATTTTTTTACACGGAACACTAATTATTTTCGTAAAGCAAAAGTACCCTAAGTTATGAGGAGTAATTTCAGCTATCTACCAAAAAAGTTATGTCAAAATCGGTTCAACCGCTCCGGAGGTTAGCTGGAGCAAACAGACTGATAACATTTAAAAAAATTGTATTTTTGGTATCTATAGGTGTCGTGTATACATTCATATCTATTTAGTAAAAAAAATATTTTTACATTACAAACAGACAGTTAAATTTTATTTATTATTTATTAAAATCATACATTATAGTAATAGGTGTAATAATATACCCTCATGGATTGAGAAAATAATTTTGAAATAAATTGGGGAGGAAGCTGTAATCAAAGCACTTCCACGTTGAAAGGATGGACAATCGATTAAATGGTCCCCGCATGCTTATATACACAGTTTTAAATACTCTCATCATTAACTGAAGATACGAATTAGACCTTTAATATGTGTTGTTAAAGTTGAAAATGTATTAAACGGAAATAAATAAAAGCATCAAATGCGGTCAGCATTTCTAGTCCGTCCTTTGTGAGGTTATAGGATGCGGACATGACTTTTATACCATGAGTGCGGGCCATTACGTGTAAAATAAATAATAGTAGGTACATTAGTTATAATACATTATTTGTTTACTTCAACTTCAACAGAAAAATAAATAAAAGTAACAAAAGAAAACAAAAGCTCCGGATGTTTGTAGAAATTTGAACCTCGGTACTTCGATGCACTATTTGAATGGGTTAAAACACTAACACATACTTTCTTTGAGTTTTAAGTTTTTTTTACATATCACATAACATTTTCATTCAATAATTAATAAGCAAAATTCGCAAAAATTTTCTGCGGCGAGTTAATCTTACAAGAACATGTAAATAAATAATTGGAACGAAGTTCCTTACGGAAGGCTTGGAGGAGATAGGGATTTTGCTGCTCAACCGAACTGAAAAAAATGTGAGACTAAAACCGTAAGAAAGTAAATAAAGGAAGTCGTTCTTTCTCCCTCTTTCTTACCGTTCTCTCATAACTTCTCTTTCTGAACCCACTACGCCTCGCCAATGCATAGTATATACTCATGACTTAAACGTCATTTTTGCGGATGATTTTTTTTAATTTAATTATTTGTGTAATTGTATTGTCGAAAAAAAAAAATAAAGCGACATGTTTTTTTATTTTACTTAATAATTTGAATTACTATTTTTTTTGGTTGATTTAGTTCATTTTACGTTATTTTCTAAAATACGAAATTTTTCTTAAATACTTTTATGTAATTAAATAAAAAAAAAATCAGCAAAATTGAAGTATATATATAAAATTAAGCATTTTTTTTGCAAATTATGTTGCTGCTGTATTGTCCGAAAGAACTTCGTTCCTACCTGGTGTCCATTACACGTTTTTTTGTCATACGAACTGATAAAAACAAATTACATTCCGTACCACTGTAAGCAAGATGTCATTAATACTTACTATTGTTATGCGCATTGTATGCAAAACTCAAGGTCTTCTGTGAAGTAGCAATTAAGTCATTGATAAGTTTAAATTACAATTATAATTGCTAACTCGCATTCTGCGCCATTCTCTCATCCATTGATTGAGTGTTAATTATGGGAGTTAACTAAAAGATCCGCTTACAAGTGTATCAATAACATCTAGGCAATATAATTGTCATCATTGTCTTGTTCGATTATTATTATTATGATTATTATATATTGATTCCATTGTAAAAATAAAATATTATCATTGAATGATTACACATCTCTACTCTCTACACATAAAAGTGTTTCAGATATAGCCAAATAACATATTTGTGAAATATAGACAATTTATAACTTGATTTGTTGATCAAATGTATGTATTTTAAAACAATAGGAAGTGAAGTTGCTATCAATTTTTATATTTTATAGCAGCTATTGCGCTTGTCATATTTGTTTAACTTGTCATATTTGTTTAACTAGCAGTGTATCCGTGGCTACACCGTCATTTCATATGTTCTTCACTGCGTTTGTATTTTTATAATACGGAACCCTAATTTCTTTTGGTACTAAGATAAAGTAAAACTATTTCTTACAAATATTAACACTTGCCCGTAAATCTATGCCTCAAAATCAGATTTTGTTCACAATTTCTAGCTTTTCTTTACGCGGAACCCTAATAATTTTTCAAAAACAAAAGTACCTCAAGTTACTCGGAGTAATTTCAGCTATCAGCTAAAAAAAGTTCCACCAAAATTGATCAGCCATTCCGAAGATTACCCGGATCAAACAAGCAAAAATAAAAATAAATGTATATATTCTTGGTATATAAAAAATTTTTTTCGGACTTTACAAACAGACACTTCAATTTTATTTGTTAGTATAGGTTCTTCATTTATTTTTATTTGCAGTAAAATCGAAAAGTACGCTTCTAAAAACACAAGTGAAACCTATTTATCAAATTACATTTAACATCTGCCACAACTTTTACGAAACTCTTACTGACTGGCTAAAATTTCTCTTAAGCCAGATTTAGGTTAAGTGTTATGTTTTAAGTAACGCTAAAATTATCTATTTAACATGAATCATTAAGACGGTGTCTATTCATTGCATAATTATTCAGTGTAATTAGAATACGCGTGACTATTTTAACGTGTTTCTTTACATGTTGACACTAATTACTGTAACGTCCTAACTTAATAACACATCTAGTTAGGACATGTGTAAAGAAAGGATCTACTGACCTAGTTTATTAATTGTATAGAGGTAGTTATTTCAAATATGTTGATATTATTTTAAATTATTAACTAATGTGAGTTGCAAATTATTTATTTATTGTTTTAAAAAACAAAGATTTTATTCGCTCTTTTCGTACATTTCATAGTCAGATAAAGAGATTTTTCAACATTTCTATGTACATTTTACAATCTACTTATTATATAGCGCCCGCATATTCTTATCGGGCGATAACTTATAACTACTAGAATTCATATCTACGAGCTGTTTCAGGCTCTATTGGTATTAAATTGAGAGACGTTGGTTCGAACCCACTTATCCAATTAGCCTGAGTTTTCGGTAAAGGATAACGTCTTGAGAATAACATTACAGGGGGTGTAGGGTACTTTCCAATAATATATGCCATGGCTACCAACCTCAAGTTTTAAAACTTGTCGCCAATCACCAATAAGTGTGGTGCGATAACTTCATTTGAGATCCATAATTTTTTTTGGTAAATTACATAAACATGAAAATTATATAGTGTTTAAGTCAAACCATTTACGTAGTATGACACATGTGTGTTTAAAGTGATGATGTCGTAGTCGGTAGTGCGGCCGGATTCCGCATCAATGGACTCGGGTTCGAGCCCAACCATCCAACTCTAAAATCAGCATGGTGGTAGGACATTTTCTAATAATGCCCGCCTGGGTAGCTACCACCCTCCAAGTTGAAAACGTGTCGCCAAATACCTGTAGGTGTGTTCCTGCAGTATTACTTGAGAACCAGTATAACCACTAATACTAGAGATTAGTGTGTTTACCGTCATGAACCACATCATCACTTAACATCAGGTGAGATAGTGGTCAAAGCACTGAGCCTATATAGTAATAAAAAAAAGCATAAGCTTAATCGTTTTCTTTTAAAAGTGTCTATTTGCCGAAAGCTTAGATAAATAAAAGCCAACATTACATCAGTATTCTAGCATGCTAAATTTGACCCATGAAGAATTCGTAATAAAGATTTTTATTACATTTGTTGTAAAGGAGTAGGTGATTCGTTTTACGGCTTAAGTAAGTGCGTAGTAGAAGTAAGGGTGTGTTTTGTTGGGTGAGGTCGGTGGGCCGGGTCAGTGGGTCGTTTGCGCAGCTTCCCTCTGTTTGCCGGGAGAAACGCGTCTGTATCGACCGCTTGTCGCCAGTACCGTTAGGGTTGCTTCAGCTCTTGAAAATCGACATCTTACGGCTGATCTCAATATCGAATATTAACTTTTAGATTGGGATTCAAACCAAAAATAAATCGGATGTTCTGACTGACATTGATCTAATACTTTAGGGAAAATACACGGATTGAAATTTCGAATTACGTTGGTAAAAGCAAATCCCACAATTTAACCGGGTTATTTATATTTATTTGTATTGTTAATGTACAACTTGACAATTCTCTGAGAATATCACAGTAGAAATATTTGGAATATTGTTAAATAATTGAAACTGAAACGTAAATTGTAATTTTCGCAAGATTAGAACAATAAGAATCACATTCAAATCGAATATAACTTAATTGATCAGAATTTTTATTAAAATACTAGCTGTGCCCGCGGCTGCGACCGCGTTTTATGTATTCTTCACTTCGTGTTTTTTAATACTGAACCTAATTTGTTTTTAGTACTAAGATAAAGTAAAAATATTTCTCATAAATTCAAGCACTTGCCCATAAAACCGTGCATTTAATCGGATTTTATTCAATAACTCATAAAACGAGTTATAATTTTTTGACGCGAACACCTATTTTTTTTCGAATATTAAAAGTACTCTAAGTTATCTGCATTAACTTCAGCTATCTACCAAAAAAAGTCACGTCAAAATCCATCGAACCGATTCCGAAACAAACAGACAGACAGACAAAAATTAAAAAAAATGTATTTTTGGTATAGGTTTCGCATGTACAATCATATCTATTTTGTAAAATAACTAATGTTGACATTATAAACAGACACTCCAATGTTATTTATTACTATAAAAGTGTAGATTAATGCCATTTAAACTCTATAAAAGGTATTTGATCTCAAATGTTTACAAGATTTTAGAATTTACCTTTTAGAATCACATAAAATGACGACTATAAATTGTGTAATTTATGTAAAGGGAGCTTATAACAGGGTGCCACCCCTGAATCTAGAAACTGCGCAGCATCCGTTACCGCGCAACTCAGAGCACACTCGAATTGGAGGCACAGTAGGTACGGTCGCCGCACCTTCGCGCACTTCCGGAGCTTTACCTTGAAAGAGTTCCTTATCCTATTTCCATTTATTCCTGACCCTACAATGGGCTACTCTTAACCGTTCCGGGAGTGTCGATTATATTGAGTGATGGGGAAAGATAAACATCAACATGCCGAGGCCGAGGTGAAGGTGGCCACAGTGGAACTGAATGATGTGGACAACATGGCAACCTTGCCGGTAGGACAGCACCGACAACAGGGCAGCGATATCGCCATAGCTGAGAAAAATAACACAGCGAACAAAGAGATGGAGCTTAAATGTGTTCAACCCAAGCCGTCAAAGAAGTATGTCTTCAACGTGGTTTATTATTCAAAGTTCCTTGAAAAGTAGAATATCCATTGGTAATGTGAGGTGTTCTTTGAATAGGTCACATATATTTTAGAAAAACTTACCGATAACAAAGAGTTACTTAGTCATTGTCTTGTATCCTTGAAGATGAATATGTAGTGATTTGATTGCTTACAAAATTTACTGTTTAATTACATTTGTTTATTATGTTTAATACTAGATATTAAAAAAAAATTAGAGTATTAATAATTATAGGATTCTTCATAAAGAATATGAATATTTATTACATCACTTATTCATTAACCGGATTTTATTTCTGCTTTATAGAAATATAAAAGCGCTGTAATAAATTTTTAAAATGCCAGTATGATTTCGGACATAATTTTGGAATGATTTCATCTCATTTCAGAACATCACTATTCATCATCTCCAGTTTCATCTACGCGAAGCTCTTAGTTGTTGTTTGTATCGCTTATGTCATCAGCGATGTCATCACTCACAACTTACCACTATACTATTATGAGGGATTCTTCACTTATCTATACGGCATGAGCATACTATTTTTGCTCTACGTCTTCTGCTTTTTACTACAAGGTTTGTACAATTTATAGTTTTCTTGTTTTTATGTAACGATTAGAACTAAATAATTGAAATCATATTTAGAGAGTGCGTGCTGCAGCGGTAGCGTGCCTAAACCGAAACCTCTGCCAAAAGAAAAGAAACAAAAGAAGGAAAAAGAAAAGAAAACCAAAGATAAGGATAACAAAGAGGGCAAAGACGGAAAAGAAGGTAAAGACGGCAAAAAAGATGGAAAGAAAGATAAGCGAGACAAAGAAAAGGATGGTAAAGACAAGGCAACTAAAGAATCAAAGAAACAAAGCCAATTTCAGGTTAGTGTTTTTATTTATTAATTTATTTATAAGCAGCACATCCATTTTTGTATTAACAATGTCACATAATTTATTTTATTTTGCTTTCGCGTGTCGTCGCGTGTCAGTTAACAACACATTTTGTTTTAATATTGATTTTATTTTATTTAACTATGTGAAATGCACACATCCGCAAAATTATCGTTAGTATCATAAATCATGGTTATAGTTATAAAGCTTCATCCAGAACGCAATAGGCCGCATGAACCTTTTTGTTTACGCTGCCTACTTTTTGTTTTTTTCCATATCATTTGGACAGGAGGTGTATCCTCGTAAGATGCGGGATAAAGTACGTCAACAGCAATTGCAATTACAGATGGCGCAGTTGTATGCGCCCGATCAGGTGAGGTGTATACATCTTGACGAATCCTGCTTGGTCATTTGTGTTTACAATATCGAAAGCTTTGGATGTGCTGTTGTAGTTAATTCCAATAGTGCTTGTTGTTGTTCGCTGGTTTATCATCTGCTTTTTCCAGTATAGGATACGTTTGGACACCTTATACAAAGGCTTTAAAATTGGATTTGTAAAACCGCATCGAAATTTCCCTACCAGATAATCTTAACTTACCCATTTCATTGAAAATATAACTACACTAATTTTGCATCAGTGCTGGCTATAATGGTTATATAATTGTAATTTTTATAGAATCAATGAATTAAGGAGAGAGTGAAAGAATGAACTATAGACATAAACATTCCCACTCGAGTGCAAAAGAAAACAGAAAATAAATAAATTGAAAACAAGGTGTTAAAGATATAATCTATTGCTTATGTCATTATTTTTCTATCTACAGCAGCAAGATATTGTTGAAATTGAATCAGGACCTGTGGCTAGACCGGTGCGTAGGCGTAAGACATCTCAAAACGACCACAGTCATGGTAGTTTCTTTCTGAGGATTGGGGCGATTGGTAAGAACACACACACACATCAACAATAAGAATAAACATTTAATATTAAATCATATTGTTCTGATGTTAATATCTATTCATTACAGCATTTGGATTGGGAACCATGATTTACAACGGTTTAGAGTTTGGAACCTTCTTCGAGCTTCCTTTAGAGTCGCCTTGCTATTTGATCCTTAAAGGGGTTAATCCTGTTTTACAAATGGTTTTCACTTTCATGCAAATGTATTTTATATTTATGAATTCAAGAGTAAGAGGTTTTTTATAAATATGATTAAAGATTCTGTGTACTAAGTTAGTGAAGCTATTAATATAATTTATTTTATACTCTTTCAGCTTAATATTCATCGTTTCAAAGTGATCGCCCGATTTGGCCTAATGCACGTAGTAGCCACAAATATATGCGTTTGGATTCGAACACTAGTTCTGGAGTCGCTTAAGGAAATAACTGATTATCACGTTAAAAATCCTCAGGGTGTTCCAGGTGAAGGCGTTCTTGGAAGTAAGACCATTATAAAGTTTAAAATGTTTTTTTACTTGCTCAGTGAGTTTTATACAATATTTCTTAATCCTTTAGAAGTCATCCGTAAACATACCCTAAGGCATTCCGGTAAGGTGTTTGGTGCTGTCTCAACAACAGCTAGTACGATTGCATCAACAGTTATAACTACAGCTAAAACTTTTAGTGATGAAGTAGTGAATGTAATATCTACGACCATTTCAACTCCTACAACAATTGTAACAACAAGTAAGTATATGTTATATGTTATATTTAAATATAATATAACAATATAACAATATAACAATAGTGGTTACGTGTGTTGTTACTAATATGCATGTTATGTTTATTAAAATACATTTTCAACTAATTTTCAGCAACCACTCCTTCACCTTATCATAATATGGGTAGTGGGTTTCTTCCTAAGTCCAAACTAATCGAAGCTTTAAAGAGTACTGTAGGCTATGGTAATGGTATGAGTCGCAATTTTAAAGAGTGGCCTAATGATAACCCTTTTACCACCTCTTCTTTCGTACCTTTAACAACAGAGATTGATAAAGTGACGCAAACACAAACTGCTATGTTGGAAGTATTTCAATTCCCCTTTACTTCAACTTTAAAATCAATGGTAAACGCTTTATCTACAATAACACCAAGCACACCTTCAAGATCGTTTGTTACTGATACTAACGAATGGGCCAATAGTGTTGAAACATATCGCGTAGACGAACCGCCACATCTACCAGGTTTGTCGTTGGAGTGTCGTTTTGACTCAAATATCTAGTCGTTGCACGTTTTATTTGCAGATTAGCTATTATATATATTATAGTAGAATTTAAGAATTGCACATTTTGTTGTTATTAAGTAATCAATAGCGATTTTATTTGCATGGTTTTAAGTTTAAATAATTTTCAAAATTTCGAAGAGAAATTTAAAGTCAGGGACTTATAAAAATATTTATATTTTTCAGGTAATAAAACTACAGAGGTTTTTGAATCATTCGATGGGTTGAATCCTGCAGCTCTGATTGCCAATATCGATAACTCTACTGTGTGCGGGAGAAATCCGATTATGGGAACTATTGTTTCTGATTCAGCGCCGTATCTGTATCCATTCATTATTGAGTATTCTTTAATAGGAGCTGCTGTGATTTATATCATGTGGAAACATATCGGTCGCTATCCCAGGTAAATGAATATATTAAATATAGTTTTTACTAATTCGTGCTTTTAATACCTATGTAAATATAAATAATATGCATAGTAAAGAAGTACTAAAAAGTAAAATTCATCCATTTAGACTCGTTTTAAACCAATATTAAGGTAAATTTAGTGCACAGTGAGAGTACTGGGAATAGTAATGCATGACTGACGCGTCTGCACGCGTTCATTTGGTTACAGCGTGGCCAACGATGAAGATCTAGAAAGACGTCTGGAGGCTGTTCTCTCCCGCAGGGCTGCTGCATTAGCTGCAGCACAACGGGGCAATCGTGTCGACTGTGCAGGCGCTTCTAAGGGACTCTTCTGTGGTCTGCTGCTGTTGGTCACATCCCTTATCTGCTTGATCCTCTTTTTCGTCCTGATCAGACACCAAGACTTGAAGCGCCTATCAATATACTTAGCAGATGTGTCCCACTGTGCTCTTATGCTGTTGTCTATAATAGCGATTCTGATTGGATTTATACGGTAAGAAGTATTTATATGTACAATATGCTTCTGCTAACATGTTGGTTTTTATATTTTTATGATTAAAGTGTTGCTTAATGGCTAACTCCTTGTATATTATTAATTGTTTATTTTATTTTTTGTTTTTATTTTCCTTTACCCCCTTGAAATAATTATCCTTATTCCCTTTTATCCCATCATTTTCATTTATTGGCTCCAATACTTGAGCGATATCGTATGATTCTTATTAAATTATATTTTTTTACAAAATTTTCACAACAAATTAAAACACTTCGAGTAATTTTTTTTTCTCCATTTTATGATTTGTTTGCTACCCTTATTTGTTTTACCATTTTTGGTTTCGCTTACCCAGTGGTCGTGTAATGCAATGGAGCTATAGCCCTTCCTCCTGTACCGAGCCTATTCGCAGGGTACAATCATTGAAGTTCCGCTCCGAAGAACAATCAGATCTCAACGACATCTTGCTTCGTGTTTCTGCATTTGGACTTTTCGTGTACGCTGTTTTCTGCATTATTGCCGGCGGAATGGGAGCCTTCACTCACGAACCTAGCTTACTGGTCATGATAACTGGATGTCTTAGCGTACTTCAGGTAAATAATTATTATTTGTATTTTCCACAAGTACGTTTTATTTTAATATAAATTATCTATGGTATTATGTAAATTTTGTATAATATACAGTATAACAAATGTGAACTTCACTTTAAAAAACAACAAGCAACGCAGCAACATCTGTAAAATTGCACACATTAGAAACTTTCTATGTCTCACACTAGATGGTAAAAGGAACTCAGAGATTGCTAATCAATGCTATTATAATAATAGGTGGTCCTGCAGTTACTCTTTATTGCTGATGTGTCTCGACGTCGAGTTCATCTCCCAGAACAGGAACGAAGCAAGCCGGCGCGTCAAGCTGTTACTTTCTTGCTTATCTGCAATGTCACCATGTGGTTGATTTACACTTTCGAAGCACAGAAAGTTCTTGCTAACCCTGTAAGAGTTTCTTTTGTTATCTTAATCTTGAAAGATTTCCTTTTTGACTTTAATTCATAGTTAACTGTCTTTTTTAGGTTCAACTGGATTTCTATGGGTTCGTCGCTTGGTCTCTGGTGCAACGATTTACTCTGCCGCTTTGTATTTTTCATCGGTTTCACTCAGCCGTCACTCTTGCTGAAATATGGAAGACCAGTTACAAAGCTCGTATAGAGTGAACAATTAAAATAAACAAAAACAATTGAAATTGTCCATTTGACATCAGACACCATATCTTAGCCTGAGCTGGGATACTTATTCTGATTTCGTCCTAATCCGGGGCAGCAATATTTCTTAGTTAGAGGGGATTTATTCGCTAAAAGTAACAAAATTATTTCATTAAGTATTAGAGTAGAAGTGTTTGACAGATTTAGAAAGTAAAATTCATGATTATTAGATATAATTATTGACGTATATGCGCCCCCCTCCCGGTAATTATCATAAGTAGTTCAGCTTTTGCCCTTGTTAGTATATTATGATTGTTTCAAATTATCTGTCACATTCCATACTCTTACAGATTTAATACAAATTAGTTTTCTTAAAAGACTGACTTGCGAGACTTTGAAGTAACCAAACATACATATTTTCAGCTCATTTACTTTGTTAGATACGTAAACTGTTGCTCAGATTTCGGAATTATATATTAAATAATTGTACTTTCTTTAACGATAACGGTGTGAATTTTGTAATAAAATCAATTCAAACAAAAAAAGCGGATGGGTATCGATTTCCCGTTGTGAGAAATTCCCTCCTTTTTAGGATTAATTTGTGTGCCATGGTGTTTTAGGATTAAGGCTTCATTAAAATTTGACAATATTTTACATTTATTTGCCATATTTTAAAATTTTGACACTTTACACAACTTCAAATACTTACGCTCGTGACTAAGATAGAATTGTATGAAATTCAGAACACATGGGTGAGCAGTGCTAATAATATATCAAAAACATACTATTTATTAGAGGGTATTAGTGGTCAAAATATGATTAATTAATATTTATATAAATG
Organism: Samia ricini; assembly: GCA_014132275.2. Taxonomy (NCBI): domain Eukaryota; kingdom Metazoa; phylum Arthropoda; class Insecta; order Lepidoptera; family Saturniidae; genus Samia; species Samia ricini. The sequence goes on along the minus strand of AP028159.1, from coordinate 21,143,705 downwards.
TAACTGTTTCAGAATTTTTATTACCCCAATTCGGGATAAGAAAGTAGAGTTAAAATGAAAGTTAAAATTTATCGTAGAAAGATAATATATAATGAAAATGGATTTATTGTACTTAAAGTTTCAGAGGGGATATGTTGGTAACTTGCAGAGAATGGTTGATATAACTCATTGAAATAGAATTTCAGATTATTTTAAATACAAAGGGGCCATGAAAATTGTTTAAATCAGTACCTACAACCGCACAATTTACAGCGTTGAAGTAAGAAAATTCAGAATATTATAAAATATTATGGTACTATATAAAATTAGGAGTAGAGTTTTATCTCAATGTAATTGAATGTTGTGGATTGAAATCTTAATATAATAATAATGAACTGTTTTTGCAATGATGATAAAGTTTAAATAAAATGATTTACATTATTTGCGGTAGCTAATCACAGCCGTAGATTTTGGTAAATTTGGAATAATATTATATTTTACTCGATTAATAGGTTATAAGATGATGTTAATTAAAAATCGGTTCGGAACTTAATTTATCTATCTTATAAGTTCGTAAATAATTGTGACAACTGTATACACTTTACTAACAATCGAATATATACTTGATTATTATAAATGGCTGAACTTATCACAATAAAATATTTTCTATAAATGTTTTCTGTGCAATCTATTTTTATAAGTCGAATTGTTTTACACAATGAAACTAACAATGTCACAATGATGCGTGATATCATTTTCTATGTTTTATGGATTTTGTATAAAGTAACTTATATTAAATTACTTATTTATAATAAAAATAATAATTATATTTATTAATTTATAATTAATTTGTAAGGTTTGAAGGAGAAATTATTTCTTAAGAGTATGTGCGTGCTTTTATTGAGATTTTGAAGTAATGTATTTGATGTTTCATCATTAAATATTTTCTGACTACAGTGGATACGCTTAGAAATTAGTTATGGACAAAAAAGTATAAAATTCTGCCAAATGTTTGAAGATCCATACGGTATTATATAACTTGTAGTGGCTGTTTGAAGTGTTTGGCTTATTTTATCACTGCCGCCATTTCTAAACAATAGAAATCTCTTAGTAAGAGTCCTTTGATAAAAATTATACTATATTTTTAAATTGTTCAATTTTTAGGTGATATTCACTGTGTACCTTAGTATTTGGAACAATATGTACCGTAATTTATTTTAGTAATATCATACATACTTAAGTATTACATAGTTGTTCAGTGTTGTATGTATAGGGAAACAAAAAAAAATTTAGAATTCTACTCTATATAACATATTAATTAATAATTTTGATCCTTATGTAAATGTCTATTTGAATAAATTTAATTATACTTAACTGTAATGGTTTTTTTTACCTGTGAACCAGATCGTAAAATCACCAAAATACAAACTAGCTGTATATTTTCTCATCACACACATATTTATCTAAAAGATACCATTCACAGAGTAATTGAGTTTCTGGTATACTCAAAGAAATGTGACATACATTCCATCCCCTATATTTATAGTTTAATAAAATAGTTTAAAGCACACAACATTAGCGTGTTAAAAGTATTAGTATTAGCCTTTACCTATATTTATTACCTAGGTAATTAACATAAAACAACGTTTTAGACCAAGGCTGCTCAACCTTATGCCCGCAGGCCATAATGTGGCCCGCTTACGATTTTTAAATGGTCCGCGCCAGCAAAGTATATTCCCATAAAGCTGAGAGCCTTGCGTATGCGGTCACTATTAGATGTCTATGAAACACTCTACTTAGATATTAGTTGTGTATATACCGCATATCAGTAACTGAAAAACATACTTGGGACCTATTGTTACTATCAGCACCTTTTTTCTTTTTTTTATGTGGTCGAAATCTGCTTATTGAACGTACGGACGTCTGCAAAAACCTGATTAGTGCATCCGCACGGCAGACGAAAATATATCCCTTATAGGTTGAAATCTCGCGTGCCAGGTTGGCGGTTAGCCCTTGCCGACTAAATAAACACTCAAGTTCACCGCTGGCGTAACAACGCCTGGGCTTCTGGAGACACAGACATGCATTCTTCTGAAGCCCTGACAATGCACTACATCTCGAGAGGTCCGACATCAAGTTATGTTACGTGGCTTGATGAACTCGGGTGCGCTGCTCGCTCCCTCTCCCTTTCTGATTCCTCCTTTAAGAGCATGATGTACTCGCAACAGGAAGATTCAGCCGCCCAGATCCTAGAACTCCCGATCATAGCCCTTACGAGCGATGGCAAGGAGAGGTCCCTAACCACGTCGGAGGCCAAGTCCCTGAAGGACTTCGTTCAAGCAGAACACACGACCAACGAGTGCTCGACGTTGTCCTCGACTTCGCTAGCACAGTGATTACTATCAGCACCTAACTTAACTCCAGGCATTAACAATATATTACCAAAAAAGGTAGGTATGTCTGAAATCACATTGATTATAGGTATCTGTTACACACCATAGTTTTCATTTCGATTTTTATTTAAGATAGGTATAAAATTTTGATTTTTAATTTGGCCTAAGGTGACTTCAACAATCAATGTTTTTGGGAAAGAATTGACGTCCCTAAAGGCGCGATTTCACTTTGATTAGTGGGACTGCGAGTGTTAAGTGTTAAGTAAGATTTGCAAGTGTTAAGTGTATCTGTGTAGTGCGAGTTCTGTCCAATTCTGCTTAGTTGTCGCGTTTAGTAAAATCAGTCGATTGTCGAACGTTACATGAATAAATTAAAAGAATTCCGCATTTCGAACTGATGAAGACTGTATTCTCTGCCTACTCTCATGGGAGAGAGGCGTGATGTTACGTTTACATATAATTTGTAGAAATTTAAAAAACATTTATCTTATTTTCGACAATATGAATTGGTAAACAATAATGAGGGGAAATAATTACATTTTTAATTTTAAAATTGTCGACAAAATATTATAGAACAACAAATCTGTTTTATCACGCCAGTAAGAAAATAAAGCTTCAAAATTTCAGGCAGTTGTTCAAATCTACTGTACCCATGCCAATGAAATTTGGTATGGTATTAGTTTATACTCTATAATATGATCTTTGTATTTTTATTATACACCAGCTGTCTGCCTTCGGCAGCGTCCGCGTTTCATATATTCTTCACTGCGTTTTATTTTTTTTTTAATACGGAACTCTATTTTTTTTTTTAGTACTGAGATAAAGTAAAAATATTTGTAATAAATTCAAGTACTTGCCCGTAAAAATGTGTATTAAGTTGGATTTTATTTAATTTTTTTCTGAGTTTTAATTTTTTACGTGGAATCCTAATTATTTTCAAAAATAAAAAATACTTTTAGTTACCCGGAGTAACTTCGAGCTATCTACCAAAAGAAATCCGTCAAAATCTGTCCAGCAGATCCGGAGACTACTTGGAATAAACAGACAGACAGACATCAATTTAAAAAAATGTATTTTTGGTCTATATCTACCAATACGATACCTATGTATCGTATATACATTCATACCTATTTAGTAAAAACATTTAATTTTGACATTACAAACAGTAATTCCAATTTTATTTATTAGTATAGATGAATAGCGTTTGTTTAGATTCATTAAAAATCATAATAATGATCTATACTAATATTATAAAGACGTAAAAATTTGTAAGATTGGATCTTCGGTGTATCTTCAGTACTACTGATCTGATTTTGAAAATTTTTTCACTGTTTGAAAAGTACATTGTATATTGGCTACTTTTTATTTTGGTAAATATATAATACGGCGTGCGTTGGCTGAACGGTTTGATTTATGCCCTTCCGCTGTTTGGGCTTGGGTCACACTCCTCCAGTCTGTCATTCGGCGGTAGAACAGGGAAGCCAATGTTTTAGGTGTGGGAAGCAGGGATATAAGGCCGTTGATTGTAGGACTGAGGCGGGAGGCGACACTCCTCACCAAATGGATTATATGCTGTGCAGGCCGCCGTTTAGGCCTATTAGGGCAATTATAGCTGGGCCTGTCAGGGTCAGGACTCTGCTGTATTGCCAAATCAAGGGGGGAAGGGGCAGAGGCCTAGACCTTGTATTGCACTGGCAAGGCTGTCTAGGAGGTGGCCTGGTCTGTCCGGGGTAACCTTCTCCGCGGGCAGGGGTTTGGACGGGACGGGACGAATCGGATAGAGTATATATTTGAATATATTGGTAATGAGATATATTGCATCTAGAAGGAGAATATAGGCTGTCTATTAGAATATAATTATCTGAATTTCACTCGAGCGAAGTCGCTGGTACACAGCTAGTGTATGCATATTTTTTGTAATGCCTATGTTTACTTTATAAATAAAAAACAATAAAAAATCTGTTTAAAAAACTTACAAAATACGTATTTTATTTCTGACAATGTAAAAAATATACAGTACTGATGAGAGGTTATTAAAAATATGATTTCATTTAAATAGATTTTTACTTTTAAAATCAACGTCAAAATATTATAGAACAACTAGAAATCTTTTTTACCACGGCAGTACGAAAAAAAAGTTCGTTAGACTCATACCAACCCCGATTTTCTAAACATATCAATCCAAAGGTTGCCTGGAAGAAATTCCAGGTAGTAGTAAGTGCGCCTTTTGTATTTTATATACAACTAGCTAAGCACCTGCGCCTGCGCCCCGCGTTTTATATATTTTTCACTGCGTAATATAGTTTTTATTTTTTTTTATACGGAACCCTAATTACTTTCAAAAGTTTTGCTACTAATTTTAAGCAAAGATATTTTATACAAATTCAAATACCTGACAGTGAAACTGTGCATTGAATAGGATTTAATTTACAACTAGCTGTATGCCCGCAGCTGCGCCCGCGTTTTATGTGTTCTTCACTGCGTTTTAATTTTTTTATGCGGAACCCTAATTATTTTCCTAAAAATGTATATTACTAAGATAAAGTATATATTTATTAAAATATATATGTCTTATAAATTCAAGCACTTGCCCGTAAAAATGTGCATTGAATTTTTTTTTATTTAATTTTTCTTTTTTTCGGAATTTTAATGTTTTTCGCGGAGTCCTAATTATTTTCAAAAATAAAAAGTACCTTAAGTTACCCGAAGGAACTTAAGAGCTATCTATCAAAAAAATCCCGTCAAAATCCGTCCAGCCGATCCGGAGATTACTCGGAACAAACAGACAGACAGACAAAAATTGTATTTGTATAGGTATCGTATATCATACCTATTTAGTAAGAAAAATAATTTTGACATTACAGTCATTCCAATTTTATTTATTAGTATAAATTTCATAATTTTTTTTACGAACCATAATAATTTTCAAAAAATTAAAGTAGCCTAGGTTACACGGACTAACTTCAGCTATCAGCCAAAATCCCCGTCAAAATCGATCTAGCCGTTCCGGAGATTCCGGGTAATCTCGACAGACAGACAAACATTTAAAAAATTGTATTTTTGGTATAGGTATTGTGTATGTGTATTTAGTAAAATTAAATTATTTAGACATTACAAACAGACACTTCTATTTTATTTATTTGTATAGATGTACAACATTTGTATGAAAATAGATACACAAAAACGATAAAATATACAAATAAATGAATATACATAATTAATAAAAAAAAATAGTTAATGTACACGCGTCCTACAAACTGACAACCATTGAACACAAAAACGTATTTATAAATAAAATGTTTTTAAAATTTTACAAAAAAACGTGTTTTATTTCAGACATTGTGAATTAATAATTTATTAAAATTAGAAATTATTAAATTTGTTTACGTTTTTTATCAACGTTTGATGTAACAAAATCAAACAATCACGAAGGTAGGTACATAACATTTTTATGTAGGTAATCGAACAATTGGCGTGCCGACATAACATACGTGTAAATCGGTCTCGTGGTGACGCACGTCTGACGAGAGTAGGTATTCGTAGGAGCCGTGTAAGGAGGCGCATGCGCAAGGCAGGGATGTACTTGGTGCACAGGGCCGGACTCGACGCGTTACAATTATGACTTAATTTTTCATTTTTAAAATCGACGACAAAAATATAAATTGAAATTGAATGTATTAGGTGAAAAAATATAAATTGAATGTATTAGGTGTCATAATACCTGCAGAGGAATATAAAAAAGGAAGATTTCGCGGAAAAAGATAGATAGTAAGGCGAGAAATATAATTGTACAATGTGTGAATGTCGGTACTTGAAATTACTAAAAAAATGTAAAATGGCTAAAGAAATAATAATATAATAAGAATAAACTAGAAGAAGTTTTTGAAAGAAAAAGCATATTTAATAAATGACATATGAAAAGGAAATTAATTATTGTTTATATTTTGATTGTCTATCTAGTTTGGTTTCAGTGGATTCTGCAGAGAGGTGCCCTTAGTAATAGGCCAGCCTAGTCCGTGCTATAGAGTCCCACTTTATATACTCCAGACATTTCTTACTGAATGCGGAGTGGAAGGACTCCATATGGGGTCGTTTCGCCTATGGCAATTCACGCAGGGGGATTTGGTACCAGCCGTTTTTGCCGGGTAGTCAACGGTCCTTGGGTGCTGTTCCGCGTATCTTGCGCAGGTGTCCTGGGCCACGGTAAAAGATCCTTGTGGTATGTTCGAAGCCCAGGCACCTTGCAAATTGTACCACTGGGGACTGATACCATACCGCCAGTGCTGAATACCAATGTTAATTTTAGCGCTAGTTAGCTGCATTGCATTTGTTTCTTCGTGGCAGTGAAAGACTACTTTCTGATTCATTGTCTTCCTCACTACGTCCACCCTCACACCGGTGACCCTCGTGTTTGCCGCCCGCTAGATCGTTTCAAGGACCTTCTCACTAGTGTGCCTAGTGTCCTTGGATGAGACAATGAAAGTGGCAGCAGGCGGCGCGGTTTTAGGTATCGCCAAGACTTCGGAATTTGTTTTCCTTTTTCGATTCCGAGTGCGGTCTCTATGAGCAGGCATAATCCCGAGTGCACTACAGGTCACGGGCGCATCCAAGGGTAGTAGGCTGTTAGTTGCACTGGCAGTGTGACCCCTAGTTCTCGGCCTCGTGAAGCGCCGTATCCACTTTTGAGAACACGTACTTCAAGAGGTTTCTTAGAGTGTCTTCCTCTATGCTATTGCCATGTCTTTTCGGTTCCTTTTCTGTTACAGAACTTCTCACTTCTCACCTAAGCTTCTGTAAGCCGTTCTCCAGCTCACCCAATCGAGGATTGTAGTCCCAACACTTCTCCGTCAGGGCTATCACTGGGAGCACTATGCCGCCTCTAACGCACCCTGGTAGCTCCTCGACGGTACTTTCAAGCCGTGCCAGAGATCCTTGTAGCATATTAGAGCCACCCAAGATCTTAATTACGACAAGGCGGCAAGATGTGGGGTGTCAGAAATCTTGCGCTTTCGCGGATCCTCCACTCCTTCCGTCAACTTCCTAACTAACCGACTTTATAGGATCGGTAACCTCGTAGTCCAACCACTTTCGAAGCGTCTTCACCTCACACACGAGTCTCTGTTTTGTGAGGATGCTGACGCTTCGTTCGTAGTTTCGTGGCCAACTATGATCAAAGCAGTTATCTGCTGAGCGTGTGCGCGCTCGGATCTGCCCGGTTCTCTGGCTCCCTACCACACGCACCCGCTCCACATCAACTTTGTATCTACCTCGAGAGTCGACAAGCTATAGAGAAAGCTCATTTAGGTTCTGGAGGGCCTCCGCAATCTGGATCTTGAGTTTTTTTCAACTTTCCTGAACTTTCCAGTGCCGTCTTGCCGGCTTGAAAGATATCGGTGGCTCTTTTTTTTGTTGCTACGTCCATAGGCAACCCCACCTTCCTTTATAAGGAGAGAGAATATTCTGCCGTTTTACGTATCCGGTATCGCTATCGTGCCCCGATGAGACGTCGATGGTTGCGCGGGAGTCGCTGATGGAGGCCACACCCCCATTCCAGGAGAAGTGGATCTGTATCACTGCATCCGTACTTCATGGGACGGTTGGCACATTTAATATATTTTTTGCTGTAATTGCAGCAGCGGTGTTTTTATAAAACACTTATTGGATCAAGTTGTCTTCACTTTTTAAAGGCGGCTAAAAAATCAATCATTGTATCAGACACTTATCGAATTTCAAATTCATAAATATTCAAATAATAAGCGGTGACGCGATAAATTATGAACACAATTCTCTATTATATTACTTACAAGAGTAAGCCAATAATTTGAAGATATTTTTGTTCATATAAAATTGAAAATAATATAACTACTTGAAAATAATATACTAATAAATAAATTTTAAGTGTCTGTTTGTAATATTAAAAAAAAAAGCTCTTTACTAAATATATATGAAAAGATAAGGTAAACACAATCTTTAAGATTTTTGTCTGTCTGTTTTTTTTTTTTCCGCCTATTCTTCGGAATGGCTGGACCGATTTTGACGGGACTTTTTTGATAGGTAGCTGAAGTTACTTCGCGTAATTTAGGGTACTTTTATTTTTTGAGAAAAAAAATAGGGATCTGCGTAAAAAATTAAAAGTCATGAAATTGTGAATAAAATTCGATTCAATTCACGGTTTTCATTTGTGAGAAATATCTTTGTTATCTGTTAGTACTAAAAATAATTTCAGGATAATTATTAGGATTCCACATAATGAGATAAAACACAAAAAATGTATGAGTAATAGTTTCTTTTATTACCAAAATCTTAGGAAAATAATAAGAATTTCGTGTAGAAAATGAAATGAAATTGTGGACAAAATACCATTCAATGGATACTGGAAAGCACCACCAAAACTTTTTTTTAAATGATTAATTTAAAACTATAGGTACTAAGCAGTAAAAAATACATAAACCGCGGGCGGAGCTGCGGGCGCACAGCTATTTGATAAACTAATTTTAAAAACACTCTTCTTACGTAATTCAATATAACAGTAAATGTTGAGTGTTGTTCATTCATATGAGTTACTTATCTATATTTATGTGAATAAATACTAAATTTCAGTATAAATTGCAAAATTGTACAAGTCTTTATAAGTTTCGGTTTCAGTTTCGACCGAAACTGAGACCCAGGCCGAAGGTTCGAATTCGGTTTCGGCTGAAAATCCAGTTTCGATCGGACACTAATATCAATCCAAAGGTTGCCTGAAGAAATTGTAGGCAACAAACATAGGGCGATGTTTTTATATACAACATTTTGTAATGAAATATAATAGATGTATAAAATGTAGGATAAAAGTAAATACATATGTATGTTATTATAAAATAATGTGTTAACATATAATACAAAAACGTATTCAAAACTGTTTCGTAGAAGGTACGGTGTGATTGAAAGTGAAAGCAGAGAGCGATAGGCTTGTTGAAAAAATATCGATATTATATTTTCAATATATCGATTTTTTTGAGCGATATACAAAATGCGATATATCAATCTATCGATATAAAATTCTAAGGATCGAAAACGTATAAAAATCGATATTTTTTCAGACTGATAAACATTTATAAGTTTTAAGGTTCAAAAATACTAAAAAGGAATACTTTTTTATTTACTAACATCTTTTTAACTAATTATATTTTAGGTTATATATTTTTTGTTTTTGGTCAACTCGATTTGCTGTTTTATAATTTGGTTTTAAGTAGAGAACTCTGTTTGTCAATTTCAACTTCTCTGTCAATTTCAACTGCTCGTCCGTATTATATTAGTCTTGGGTTTTTAACAGGTCAAAAAAGATATCTGTTAATACTGTTACTATTACCCAATAATAACAGATGCCATTATTTGTTATTAAATAACAGCCTGTTATTTTTCTAAGCACGGTCTGTGAGTAATAGAATTTACTATTTTATGTATGGAAGTATGAAATTTCTTAAATCAATTTATAATTTACTTTTATTAAAAACCAAATACGTATTGAATAATAATATTTAATAATGTAATATTATAATTTATAATGTTATTTATTGACATCTGTTGTTGCCTAGCAACTTTTTTATTATTCATCTCTGCTAGCAACTGTCGACCATTTGCAAATTTATAACGGTGTGGGCCACAACATTCTGTTGTTTGGTAATTAAATCAAAACAAATTTTTTAAATATAAATGTGTTGCTACAATTTAACAAAAAGTATGAATCCACAGATAATCTTAGAAAATAAAGCTTTAATTATATGCAAAGTTTCATTCCGATCCAATTACATATATAAAATAACATAAGTTCACACCTGTTATTTAGGCATAGATGAAATAGCAAAATACACCACCCACATTTCGCCGAGCTTAGTACCATCCTAGATGAGACAGGGGGCGAGCCTGTCGCCATATCGGGCACAAATTTCAAAGACCGGGAAGATACTAAGTAGAAAAACTGAAGTACGTTAGGACAAATAAATTAATTTTTCAAACAAAAATATTCTTTGTCATATCATACCGATATATCGATATTTATTTCTTGACATATCGACGTCGATATCGATATTTTTTTCACTTCCAACATCCCTAGAGAGCGAGTGCGTCCGGGTCGCGCGGGACGAAGCTACTTAACACTCGCACTCGCAAAAAATAGAACGGGCTTCTAAACAGTCTACTTCACAGCCACACTTAACACTCGCACTAATCAGCTCTGTCCAAACGTGTTTTGTACTTAACACTTCACACGCGCACGTAACACTCGCACTCGCACATTCAAAGTGAAAACCCTGTATCTGTGTAGTGTGAATGCTGTCCAATTCTGCTTAGCTGCCGCGTTTAGTATAATCAGTTGATTGTCGGATGCTCGATGAACAACAGCGATGGACGAAAAATTAAGAGTGCAACTTCATAATATTACAAAAGAATACGGTAGTTGACAGTATGAACAATATTGGCAGATTTTAATTTATGTGGTACTTTATGTTCTAAAGATATAAAAAAATAAATAGTTTTCATTAAAGTAATAAAGATTCATTTATATTATTGTGAAATAAAATTACAATATTGCAGCCATTAGTCACGTGACAATGAACGCCAATCAGAGCGCGTGACAACACATGGTGTATCCCGCCTGGAAATTTCATACTTTGATAGCGATACCTTCTAAAGTAAATTATGACTTGGTACATATAATTTTAATAAGTAAGACTTAAAATCTTTAGAAATTACTACCATTCTGAATGGATAATTGTTTATTCACCGCAGGCGTACGCGATAACGGATTTATCACCGGATTCAGTGTTAAAAAGCATCGTTTCGAATTTGACAATAAACTGACTTGAATTTTCGTTTTAGACGAACATCGTGGAAAACATTTTAAAATAACCACTATCGCATTGAAAATATATATCATCTAGCACAAATAGGTGTGTTCCGAAAGCATAACCTGAGAGCCACAACCTCTAGACTTAGCATGTTACAATATTGCCCACATCGCCCCTTAAAATCAGGTGATATCGATCTCAAACACCTGTATATTTTCTACACCTAATCCTAAAACTTTTTTAGTACTAAGGTAAAGTAAAAATATTTCTAAAAAATTCGTACACACTTGCTCGTAAAACTGTGCATTTAATCTGATTTGGTTTAATTTTTACGAGTTTATTATATAATATGATTATATAAAGGTAAATAACTAGTTGAACCTGTAGCTCCCCTCGCTTATAATGCTTATCTTTTGCACAATAATTAGCTGCATAGTATAAGTTTTTAGCAATACTTTTAATCATTATCAATTCAACAACTTTATATTATTATCCTGACCAGAATCTTCAAGATTACATATTGATATTCCATTAAAGCTATGTGCCCATGTTTCATATGTTTTTCATGGCGTAATATAGTTCTTAAATATATATGGTTTTTTACGAGTATATACGGAACGCTAATTACTTTTAATTTTTTTTCTTACTTACATTAAACAACACTAATTGAACAGTAGCTGTGTGCCTGCGGCTGCACCCGCGTTTCATGTATTCTTCACCGCGTTTTATTTTTTTAAACGGAATCTTAATTTTTTTAGTAGTAAGATAAAGTAAAAAATATTTCTGATAAATTCAAGTACTTGCCCGTAAAACTGTGCATTGAATCGAATTTTATTCCCAATTTCATGAGTTTTATTTTTTTACACGAAATCCTAATTATTTTCGAAAAATAAAAGTTATATAAGTTATGTGAAGTTAGTTCAGTAATCTACCAAAAAGTTCCGTCCAAATAGGCCCATCCGTTCCGGAAATTATCCGGAACAAATAGACAGACATACAGAGAAAATTTTAAAAATAGTTATAAATACATTCCTATTCATTTAGTAAAAGAAAATGTTTTGACATTACAAGCAGACCCTTGAATTTTATTTATTAGTGTAGATATTAATATTTCGGTAAAAAACATGAACATATTTTATTTGGCAATTTTATAAACATTTTGACATTTCATAACTAAAACGCGTCAATTTGTCATGGCGTCGAATGACGTCACGGCGCGCAACACAAACATCTGTTCGGTTGAAGTGTTATTAAAAGTTTAAGAAATAAATAATATAAAATGTTCGTTGGCTTGATTTAAAAAAAAAACGCAAATCGGGTATAGTGGTTCGCCAGTTATAAATCAATTAATGAAGATACAGTTAGGTTATAGAGACGTTATCTTTAATATTAATGACTAGCTGTGTGCCTGCGGCTGCACCTGCCTTTCATATATTCTTCACTGCGTTTAATATTTTTATACAGAAGACTAAAATTTTTTTTGTGTACTAAGATAAAGTAAAAATAATTCTCATAAATTCAAGCACTTGCTCCTAAAACTGTACATTGAACAGGATTTTATTTAAAAAAATTAAGTTTTAATTTTTTAGGCGGAAGCCTAAATATTTTCGAAAATTAAAAGTACCCGGAATAACTTCAGCTATCTACCAAATAAAGTTCCGTCAAAATACGTCCAGCCGTTCCGGAGATTACCTGGAACAAACAGACAGACAGAGGGACAGACAGACCGACATACAGACAAAATTTTTTAAAATTGTGTTTTTGTTATAGGTATCGTATATACATTAATATCTATTTAGTAAAACAATAATGTTAAAATACAAACAGAACCTCTAATTTTATTTATTAGTATAGATTGATTAAATTAAAATACAGACAAATATAGCGTTTGACCATAATATGATTTTAAATGGTGATATGACGTGAGATTGTAAGCACATTAACCTTAGTGGTACTGGCACTCAAATTTTTTTTTTTCGAACTTAGCTAACGCTGTCTACCGGTAGGCCCACACAAATTTATGTATATTAGACTAGCTGTGTGCACGCGGCTGCGCCCGCGTTTCGTATATTCTTCACTGCGTTTTTTTTTTTTTTTAACGGAAGCCTAATTATTTTCCTAAAAAAAATGCAGTACTGTGATAAAGTAAAAATATTTGTCATAAATTATACCCCTTGCTCGTAAAACTGCCTTGAATCGGATTTTTATGATTTTTTTTTTACGCGGAACCCTATTTATTTTCGAAAATTAAAAGGACCCTATGTTACCCGGAGTAACTTCAACCATTTACGAAAAAAAGCCCCGTCATAATCCGTCCTGCCGTTTCGGAGATTACCCGGAACAAACAGACGGACAAACAAAAATTATAAAATTTGTATTTTTGGTATAGGTATCGTATATACATTCATATCTATTTAGTAAAAACAATAATGTTAAAATTACAAACAGAACCTCCAATTTTATTTATTAGTATAGATTGATTAAATTAAAATACAGACAAATATAGCGTTTGACCATAATATGATTTTAAATGGTGATATGACGTGAGATTGTAAGCACATTAACCTTAGTGGTACTGGCACTCAAATTTTTTTTTTTCGAACTTAGCTAACGCTGTCTACCGGGAGGCCCACACAAATTTATGTATATTAGACTAGCTGTGTGCCCGCGGCTGCGCCCGCGTTTCGTATATTCTTCACTGCGTTTTTTTTAACGGAAGCCTAATTATTTTCCTAAAAAATACAGTACTGTGATAAAGTAAAAATATTTGTCATAAATTATAGCCCTTGCTCGTAAAACTGCCTTGAATCGGATTTTTATGATTTTTTTTTTTACGCGAAACCCTATTTATTTTCGAAAATTTAAAGGACCCTATGTTACCCGGAGTAACTTCAACCATTTACGAAAAAAGCCCCGTCATCATCCGTCCTGCCGTTTCGGAGATTACCCGGAACAAACAGACGGACAAACAAAAATTATAAAATTTGTATTTTTGGTATAGGTATCGTATATATGTACATTCATATCTATTTAGTAAAAACAATTAATTTTGACATTATAAAGAGACACTTCAATTTTATTTATTATTATAGATCACGTACGCCTACTATTAATAAACAATTATCCATTCATATAACGTAAGCTCGCGCCTGTTTCCCCAAAGGGTTAGGCAGAGGTGAAATAGCGAACTATATCACCCACATTTCGCCAAACTTAGTTCAGTCCCAGATGTGTCGGAGAGCGAGCCTGTCGCCATATCGGTACAAATTCCAGACTCCGGGATAATACTCAGTAGAAAAACCCAATATCACTTGATCCGATTCGGGGTTCGAAACACGCGACCTCAGAACGACAGTGGTATTGTAATACAACTGCACCACCGAGGCAGTGGCGCAAAGAGTTACTACCATACTATCCATTCATACTATGGTAGTAATTGCTAAGACTTTAATTGTTATGTTTATATCATAAACTACCATATAAATTAAAATCTGCTAATAATTTCCATACTGTCAACTACCCTATTACATAAGTTAGATTTATAAGTTTCCTCATTGTTAGTTAGTCATTATTCAAAATGCCTGTAAGCGCTAATTAAAGTAGAAAAAGCGAAAGAGGTGTGAAAATCGTAGCAAGTGGAAGAATGTATTCCCTGCTTACCTTCATGAGAGAGAGGCGTAACGGATATTATGTTTAATTTGTACGGAACCCTAATTAATGTCCTAAAACCTAATTAATTTCATAATCATCAATAAATTCAAACACTTGCCCGTAAAACTGCGCATTGAATCGGATTTTAGTAAAGTTTCATGAGTTTGAATTTTTTTACGTGGAAGCGTAATTATTTTCGAAAATTTAAAGTACCGTAAGTTATCCGGAGTAACTTCAAGCTATCTACCAAAAAAAGTTCGTCTAAATCCGCCCAGCAGTTCCGGAGATTTTTTAAACTTTTGATTACACTTCAACCAAACAGATGTTTGTTTTGAACCCCGTGACGTCATTCGAGTTGCCATGACAGATTGACGCGTTTTAGTTACGAAATGTCAAAATGTTTTTAAAATTGCTAAATAAAATATGTTACTGTTGTTTTTTACCGAAATATTAATATTTTAGATAAAGTAGACCATAAGGCAAGTCATAAACCTCTTTCTGAAAAATCGTCAACTACCCTATTGATAACCTCCTCCTTTTATTAAGTCGGTTAAAAAAACGTATTTTACTTCTGACAATGTGATCTAGTATACAATAATGATGAGAGATTATTAAATTTATGATTTAATTTTATAGAATTTTTAAATTTAAAATGACGTAAAAATATTATAAAACTAGCTGTGTGCCTGCGTTTTCTCACGCGTTTCATATATATCCTTCACTGCGTAATATAGTTTAAAATAATCATCGGAAAATAATGGTTTCATGGTGCTGTTCATTTAATCGTATTTTTTCATAATTTATTGTATTTTATTTTTTCTATCCAGAACCCTAATAATTATGCAACATTGTTTTTGGTACTAACTGAAAGCAAAGATCTTCTCACAAATTCCTCATAAAGACGTCCAGTAAAACTGAGCATTGAATCTGATTTTATTCACAATTTCATTCGTTAAAAAAATACGCGCATACTAAATTATTTTTGAAAAATAAAAGTTAGGTGGGATAACTTCAGCTATCTACCAAAAAAAGTCCCGTCGAAATCGGTCTCGCCGTTCCGGAGATTAGCTGTAACAAACAGACCGATAAACAGACAAAATTTTAAACATTTAGTTTTTGGTATAGGCACCGTATATACATACAAATGTATTAATTAAAAGCTGTTATATTGATTTTATAAAACAAACTCTTCAATTTTATTTTTTATGCCAGATAGTTAAAAAGTTCGTTACACTCATACCATCCTCGATTATCTAAACATATCAAATCCAATTGATATGTTGTTATTGGTCTGGACAAAATTGCAGGCAGCGCTAAGTGCGGCCTTTGTTTTTATATAAAATTTTCAATATTCCCAAGATAATAGATGTGCAATAACGATAAAAATGAGTAAATAAATGTATCTGTATCATTTTTAAAAATGAGTGTTAACTCATTAATAATTAATATACGCGTCGTAAAACATTGATCACAAAAACGTATTTATAAATAAAAACTTTGTAAAAAAAAAAACAAAACACATATTATATTTCCGAAAACGTGAATTAGTATTTTATTAAAGTTAGAAATTATTAAAACTATTATTTTAATTTAACATAATTTTTAACAGCTAGAAATCTGTTTTACCACGCCAGTAAGAAAAAAAGTTCTTTACACTCATATCACCCCGATTTTCCAAACATACCGATCCAAAGGTTGCCTGGAAGAAATTTCAGGCAGGAGTAAGTACGCACTTTGTTTTTTATATACAATGTACAATATTTATAATATAATAGATTTATAGAATGTATAATAAAAGTAAATGAATAGGTATACATTAAAAATATATATATATTTATATAGTATTTTTTATATAGTAAAAAAACGTATTCAAAACTGTGTCGTAGACGCCACGCTGTGATCGAATGTGAACGCAGGGCGCATGGGGCGTGCGGGTCGCGCGGGACGAAGCTACTTAACACTCGCACTCCCAAAAAATAGAACGGGCTTCTAAACAGTCTACTTCACAGCCATACTTAACACTCGCACTAATCAGCTCTGTCCAAACGTGTTTTGTACTTAACACTTCACACTCGCACTTAACACTCGCACTCGCACTAATCAAAGTGAAAACGCCCCTTAAGATGTTGTTAAGATGGCTAACGTTGGAAAATATTATTTAGATTATTTTTAGGGCATTTAACGTTATCTGTAAAAATATATAAAATATCTAAAACCCTATTATCATCAAAGGATCAAATTATGAATCAATGATGGTGCAGTGGATAGTGCGGCCGGATTCCGCGTTAATGGACACGGGTTTGGGCCCACTGATCCAACTTTAGAATATCAGCCTGAGCTTTTGGTGAAGGGAAACATCGCGAGGAAACCATAGCATGGTGGCAGGGCATTTTCTAATAATGCCCGACTGAGTAGCTACCACCTTCAAGTTTGAAAACCTGTCATCAATTACCAATAGGCGTGTTCCGGCAGGATCACTTGAGAACCAGTACCTCTAGGGTTAGTGTGCTTACCATCCTGGACCACATTGTCTCTTAAAATCAGGTGAGATTGTGGTCAAAGCACTAAGCCTAAAGAATATCCTACTTGAAAATGAGAAAATGAAAAAAATATAAAAAAAAATAATGAAATGAAAAGCACTGAGCCGTGTAAAAAAATATCCTATTATAGTCATTAACAAGCGTAACAGTTAGTGCTCCGCCAAAATTTTGTAAATAGTCCGTTTGGCCCGACTGATAAAAAAGTTGAGTAACCATGTTTTAGACAATGATGAATTTATAAATAATTCAAAACGGAATACTACATTTATTTTGGCAAATTCTTAGACGACGTTATTAGATCTACAAGAATGTTATTTATATATACCTCAGCTATCTGAGGGTGTGATTTCAAAGCATGATTAAATAACTACTGTCTGAAAAACGTTAATTCAATTTAGAACGTAAAGAAATAGGTTGTGTCGTTATCAAGAACTTGGAATTAATGTATTTAGTAATAAAAAATTATATGATTTAAAGTTTAAACATTTTTTTGAAGCGAATTATCAATTATTTCTTGCTAAATACGTACCTAGGTAGGTATCTTAGTAAAAAAAAATGCTCTGTTCTGCCATTTTTTTACACAGTTTAAGTAGTTTTTATATATTCTACTTTATAATAGTAATAGTTCTATATTATTAATGGGTTTGTTCAATACAACAATAAATATAAATTCCCATTAATAAATTTAAAATATAATCATAATATAAAAAATAGAAGTTGCAAAAACTAAAGTGGTATTGTAGTAAAAAAGTATGCCTAGAAGTAAACAGCTATTCACAAAATGGCAGTTTTACAATAGTAACATTGAGTATGATGATGAGATCTATGCATTAAGCGTAAAACGAAGTGCCAAACAAAGATTGCCAAACCGACAAATGACAGATGACAAATTCTTATTTGTACGTAATAATTCTAATTTCTTTAAAAAAATCTACATACTCAATTGATGAAATTATTGAGAAACATCTCCATTATCAAGTTTATGCTATAAGCTGATATATCTAGTCTGTAATTACAAGAACACAATATGTCTCCGTCAATATCATTAAATATGCTATTACAGTGCGGTTTGTTATTGTTGTGTGCAAATTGTGTGAAATTGGAAAATTATAAAGATGGTTACATAGAAGGTCGTATTATAAATTTATCAAGAAGTTACTCTTCGTGGCCATCGGTCCATAACGCAGTTGTGATGCGAAGTAGAAGACAAGCGGTGCCTGTTGGAATTGTAGGGGAAACTGAGGGGGCGGCGAAGTGAATACTAAAGTACAAACGACTATTACACCTTCTCTACCACCTAAAGAACAGAATAAGACTGACAATAAAGAGGCACAAGCTGACCCACCCAAAAGTTCAGTTGCAAAAGGTATATTTTAGAGGCTATCAAATAGGTTTAGCAAAAGTTTTGAAAGTATGATTAAAATTATACTTGTGAAGTTTCAAATTTCAATGTAAATTTCATTTATTATATTTCTGTAAAAATTAAATTATTTGATTAATATTAATTCTATTATTTACAGTTAAAAATAATGTAATAATTTAACTACTTAAACTAAAGGACCAGTTTTTGAGATAAGTTAATTGTTAAAGCTTCAGAGTTTATTGTTACATAGGCATATGAGGAAAATTGTGTGTACATTCCTCATATGTTAGTCTCTAATCATTATTATAAAATGATTGTTTTCTGATGGTTTATTCAGGTTTCATATTTTTATAATAAAGTAAGATACGATTATGCTTTTTATAGTTTTAGGGTTACTGTTAACTGTATATGAATGAAAACATTAAAACCAAAAATAAGTTTATAATTCATTATTCTCTTTCTGACGAACTGTTTTCCGAGAATTAAGACATAATAAAAGTGCTTTCATTTTATGTGTTTAAAGAAGTAAACAGTTTAGTTACTAGTTGTTTTACATAAATTTTCAGGTAATGTGACAGATTTAGACACAACTGTAGCTTCCAAAGTGATAAAAAATGAAGAGAAAAAGGATAATGAAACAATTACAGATAAATCAACTGCAAAAGATATTGATTTTAATAACCCGGGCGTATTGAAAAGGGGTTTTATTGTTTTTGGAGGATTCACCCTTCTGGCTGTGGCCTATTTTATATTCTACAGGTAAATTATTTATTTGTATATTTTTAAATAAAATGCAACCATAAAAAATACATGTTTTAATAGCTTATTATTAGAACATTAATAATTAAGGTGCAGTATTAATATGTTGATTATCCATAAAAATGAGACAATAGAAAAATAATAGAAAGCTGGTGTAAACGCCAGGTTAGTGCTCAAGGGGTTAAGTATAGTATTTTGAGAAAACATTTAACTATTGTATAAAGTTTATTATTGAAAAAAGAATGGTTCTGGTCTAAAACACAGTTTGATGGCTCTTTAATAGAAATGCTATATAATGGTTTGTTAGGTTGTCTAATTTCTCTCATAATTCTTCAAGGTGATGAATGATATGATTGGTATGTGATTTGTGACTCTATCACATACCCACAAAAGAATAATTTTTAAATTAAAACTAATTTTTGTTAGCTTTATTAGATCTCTAGTGAAAAACTTATCAATAACACTTGCCAAAAGGACAGAATTTTTATTGTTATTTTTATAATATCAGCAGACATATAGCTACATGTGTTGTGTAATATGCTAAATATGTTATTTTGCAATGGTATGTTACATGATTAACTACCATGTCAGTGCACAATGTGTTGTCCATTTCCTAACAAATTTCTGAATTTAATATTAAATGTTTCTATTATGATTTATAAAGACTTCAGATTTACCATAATGTTTTCTTAATAACCAGTTATTACAAATGAAAAGGGGTCTGTATGCCTATATCCTATTTCATGCCTGTAGTCAACTTTTATGGCAAATTTAAATATATAGAATCTGAGTAGATATTTGTAAGTAATTAGTCCAAATACTATCCAATAAATGTACTCTCATAATTATAAAACTAGGAAATATTTTTTACACACACTTGAGATCATAAAATGCAATTATTAGATAGATATTCCATTAATTTTAATGATTTACACAAGCATTCAGAGTTTGTTTTATTAATCTGAATTTAATATTTGTATTACAGAAGTAAAAACAAAAAGAATGAATCAAGCAATACACAAATTGATGCTAACCAATTCCGCTATGGTGTCCTTCAATCGGACGATCAGAGAGATAACCTCGAATTATCGAGAGTTCCATTAACAATGGAGTCAGATGATGATGAAGACGAAGATTTAGAAATATTTGACTTGGAGCAAAAGAGAAAATCTTTGTCTTATGTCAATTTACAGATGAATGATGAGGATGTTGTTTTAAGTCCATCAGAGTCCAGAGGAAATGAAATAGACAATCTCCTGTTGGATATTGAAGACGGCAACTCTGAAACATTGATTAATTGGAGTAGTAGTGGTAATAAGTCAATTTTGTAAACTTCTAGTTCTGTCGCTATTATGTTGTTGGAATCTTATAGATTCACAGTTCATGATAATTACGGCCTTCCAACAATAAATGGATAACATATTTCATATATTGTCTAGTTAAGAAAGTGCGATAAATGTTGTAGGACATACAAATCTTTATTTTTATATTCAAAGGATAAAAATATAACAAGTAAAATTATAATTTCAGAAAGTATTTATGTATGTAGAATCTTTATAACCTTTACATATTTATTTTGTGAACATTTAGTAATAACACATAATGTGTGTGAAATTAGAATTCTAATGGTAAAAATTGAATCTGATAATTCCCAAAATAGTTTAAACCATATCTTCTTTAAATGCCTAATAAAAATATAAAGTAACATTCAAATGCGCGATGTAAACAAAACAATGCATTTATTGTTTGTTGATAATTATGTGGATATGAATTGTGTTTGTGCAGACTGGTTCAGTTTTCAATTGAGTTCTTCTATGACGTCATTCATTTTAACAGCAAAATATCACTTTGATTTTCTTGCTATTAAAGTAATAATAACGGCTGTGTTAACAATATCTTTAGGTCATTGGTATAGTGTTACCGATTTTAGTCCTTTGTTAAATCAATTTAGCAGTTTAATAGCAGTATCAAATAGTGTTGGAACAGGCTTAAAATAGGTGCCAATGATAATAAATCTAAAAAAAATGGGAATGGTGTAATGTGGTATGGGTTTCTCAGTTTTGGGAACATTGAGTCATGTAAAACCAAAGTAGGTCTGACCTAGAATTTGGCAAACAAAAACTTGATAAACGTTAATTATATCCAAAGTTGTTGACTAATTCAGTTCACATTTGAATTCTCTATATATTAATCTCATTTTTACCACTTTCCCACCTATGATTTTATAAGATTCATATTGTACATGTATATTTTTATATATCTGACTTGGTTTGGCTTATATGAATCTGGCTTGCCAAACAAAATGGTAAGAATATAAATTATACATTTATGAATTTTGAAAAGTATTTTTATGTTATAACTTATGAATACCTTATTAAAATATTACCCAAGATTAACAGTAAATGTTTCAAAATTCAATTACTTTCCATGGGTTTTAAGCGTAGGTGTATTCAATTCCCGCACACACCCCGGGTCCTCCTTCGGTGGCGGCTCTAGGGAGGCTCTTGACGCCGCCACCAGCGCGATACAGTGACACTGAACATGCATTAAGCATTACACGCACAACTCTGCACACATACTCCTGGACATAACACGCTAGTACATAGGTCCTGTTAAGAACCTTTTTTTATTTTTAAATAAAAAATGTAAGGCTTAGTTAGGTTCAAAATTCCGCTGAATTATTTTTATACTCAGGTAACGGCCAAGCCGAGGTCCTTACAACTTTGGTAACCCTTGTGCTAGTTACCATTTTGCGGCTGAGTGCCTTCAGCACTCGCCCCTAAAGTCACGGTGAAGCTGTAAAGGTCCTTAAGGTCAACAGCATTAGCTGGTTACAAATAAACAAGTATTAAATTTCAAACAATACTATGTCTTATCTTTAAATATATATGGCCTGTGGTGTTGTTGTGCGAGCTAATGAATCTTTATACACAAAATTTCGGTTTGTCTTCGTAATTTTTCTTCTACTAGGCTTTATTGATTCTTTAGTGTTCTTGTTGGATACTTTAAGTGACGCTACTGTGTTACATAACAATGTATTTACGACAAACGAAGTGAATTACAAGTTTTACTATCTGACAGTGATGAAAACGTTATTAGGTTGGTGTTTGATTATAACTAATGCTAAATAATCATATTAAATCCTGACTACTTGCTAATTTGTGATCAAACTAAAC
The DNA here is from genome assembly GCA_014132275.2 of Samia ricini. Taxonomy (NCBI): domain Eukaryota; kingdom Metazoa; phylum Arthropoda; class Insecta; order Lepidoptera; family Saturniidae; genus Samia; species Samia ricini. Next base: position 21,121,016 of record AP028159.1, on the reverse strand, counting down.
ATATTTGTGGTTAATGTATTCACAATTGAAGACTTGAATGGCGTTAAAGGGACATTTAAACAAATTTTATTTTTAAGGTTATTATTATGAAAAAACAATACTGAATGAAAGTGTTTATTTCTTGAGAATAAAAATGTAGGTAGTTCCTTCATTCATTGCTTGATTATTATGAACTTGCAAATGCATATAAAGTATATTTGACTTTTTCAGATAACTCCTTCATTACTATTTTTGAAATTTTGCTTTGAGTATGTTTGAAGTCTAATTTCACGTTTATGCGTGTGACATTCAAACCATTCAAATTAATTTTTTTATTAAAAATATGACTTTATCAACTAGTGTCCCTGTAATTAGTTAAGTTTTACCGACGAAGTTTAATAATGCTCGATGCCCTCATGTTACCGAAGAAAATACTAAAGCATTTTCTGTTTTTTTTTTTTTTTTTTTTTTGTAAAACTAATAATAGATTTTTTATTTATTTTCGAAATAAATTTGAAATTTTTTTTTTACATTCGTGATAGAAATGTTAATATTTTTGTATACAGAATTATAAACTTATATCCTAGTGTTATTACGTTTGAATGTTATTATAATAAGAAACTTACTTAGATACGTAGGAATAGGAACAACGCATATTTAAGATTTCGAAAAATCTTGTTCCTTACCTCTGAATTGATACTATAAATTATTTTAATATAATAATTTATTGAGTTTCTTTTTAAATTATTTTAAAGTTACCCATCTTCTTACGCTTCTGAAAGGTAAAGAATTTGCCCGAAAAATTTGTATTATTAAAATTTCGAATTTTGGTATACATTCACATGTGCATTTATCAAAGATTTTTTACTTTTGTTTGAAATATAGGACTATTTTTTTCTCCTTATGTTTAGTTTTATTTTATTTTTAACTTAATTATCCTTATATTATCGGTATATATATCAAACTATTTTAATTATTAATGCACTAGATACTATAATATATTGAGGTAATGTTTGTCAACGAAATTGTGAGTCCGTGCAGAATGAGTTTTGGTTGATATTATATATATATATATATTTTACACCGAAATATATTTTGTACTAAAATTTGTTACATGAAACTAGTTTTAATTATACATGTATTTATCTCGTTTGACTAAAGAGTTTTCTTAATATGAGTTGGAGACTCATTCTTAGAATTGTAGAATTGAGAAAAAAGGTTATATTTTTATGTATAAATATGAGGATGTGCCATTTTGGGATCTTTGAATACTTTAGATATCTCATTGCGTTTTATTATTAATATAAATATTTTACATTTTATATTAACACAGAAATATAATGAGATTATTATGTAAGTAAATGCTACATGAATGAAACTTGAAAAATGATAAGAACTATATATATCATTGAATCCACTAGATATATATGTTTGTTTGTGCATTTGACTGAATTATTAGAACCAGAAGACTTGTGGCCAGTGGCGTGACTATAGGGTGGCAGAGCTGGCAATATGCCAAGGGGCCCCGGTCCGACGGGGACCCTACATGGGAGGCCGCGAGATAAAAAGTATCATAATAAAATTTAATAAAAATTATAAACCTTATATAAATACTTAAATAACTAATTAGAATTAGACACGACTAAAGAAAATATATACAAATTCAAATAAATTATTAAGATTTAAACGCATTCATAAAAAAAGGTTCAATTTTAGAACGCATCCTTGTACATGTGTCAGGTAACAACTTCAGTGCTTTATTAAAATTAAATTACAAAGTAACAAATTTTACTGTGCCCATTTAATGGTTTGCCCCGGACCTCAGATAGTTACGCCACTGCGTGTGCCGTTACGTATCTCTTTCACACATACTTAAAATTTATATTGATGTTTCGTTTTTTAACCTAAAACTTACAATGAAATTGTTGACGTATTTTTATAGGATAAGGTTTTTTTTATATTTCCTCCTATTGCTTTTGCTTCAATAATATATACCTAAAATAATATGTTACCCAGTGTCAAGATAAGCTTATTAAAAGACTGTTGTTACCTTTCTAAAAGTTGTTTACTCGCGTGACTATTAACAGATTACGTAATTCACATTGACAAAAAGTAAAACCTATGTGATCAGTCGAGATAATCCAATTAATCCAGATTTCCGTTTTCTGTGTAAAGGCGATTTTTTTTTAAATTATTGTACCAGTTTTAAAATGTTATTGTAGCGGGCACTACTTCGCTGTTTATCACAATGTTAAAGCTTTCGACTGTGATAATAGACGAGAGATAAAGTATAAATTAGATTTTCAAGTGAATTCGTGATTATATGGAGAGTTGTGATTGTGTAAATTGGCTCTCTGTCCCATTCTGGTTGTTATCGGCGTGCATTTTATTAAAAAACTGATGTAAAAAGTTAGATAGAAATTGTTAACTATGAAAAAAAAAACAGTAAATCAATATAACATAGGAAAAAAATTGTCACTCTTTAAATTTATTGAATACTAGCTGTGTACTTGCGGCTGTGCCCTCTTTTCATGTATTCACTGTATAATATAGTTTCTAATTTTTTTTAGGAACCCTAATTATTTTCCAAAAATTTTTTTCTACTAACATTAAGCAAAGATGTCTCTCACAAATTCAAATGCCTAGCAATAAAACTGCATTGGATCGGATTTTATTCACAATTTGACGAGTTTTTGCAGCGGCCTAAAATTTGAGCTATTTAAAAAAAAATCTATATAAAGGTAATACTAAACTAATAACTAGTGCTTTTAAGTTTTCATAGAGCGGCCGGATCCGCGTCAAAAGACGCGGGTTCGAGCCCACCTATCGAACTCTAAAATGAGCTTGATTTTTTCATATTAATAAACAGACACATCATCAATTTTATTTATTAGTATAGATTTCAAAGCGCCCTAGTCTGTTTAATTCCTCGTTTTCCTCACGTAAACGCATATTTTGTAATCAATGTATTTAATTGTAATTAAAGTACCTTTATGCACGGTTAATTCAATATATATTAATTCAATAGGTACTATTTATTAATTAATTATTATTTTAATAATAAAAGTTCCTATTCGCTTGTTAAATAATATGTTTTGCAATTTATCTGTACTATTTTTATTACTTTTTAAACAATTTTTTATTTTATTTATATACAAAAGCCGATAAATACAGCCAGTATGTGACATTTAGTTAAGGCTAGTTCATATATTAATTAGATTTGCTTAATAGTCTATTAGTTGGATATCTATTTTAATACTAACCTTAATATAAGGTCGTTTTTAATTTAATAAAGATGTATCATATTTTAATTGTTTCTTATTTATCAATAAATAACATCTTAGTAAATTAATATTTTCATAATATATTTATCTTATCGTTTAATTGTTCTATATTAATTTTTAATTCGTATAATTAAAACATTAATTCTAATATTCTGATAATACTGATAGGTAATTTCTTATCACCATATTAATAATATCAAGTCCCTAAGGTAGATTTATCTAGGTTATTGAAAGTGATACATTTTAAAATTAGTGATCGGTGTAATGATTAGATAATTAAATTAATAAACAGGCATTAATACTATAGATATTTTGCCGACAGTCTTATGGCGGTGTTCAATATCGAATCCTAAAAGTTAAGATTAAGATTGACCTAAAATATATCGGGTTTTTACTGATCACTGCGACTTTAGAGAAAAAAAAGTATTAAAATTTCCGAAAAAGCAGGTTGAGTTCGCATACTGAAACCGATTGTCGATACGAAGTTTTTTTTTTAGTAAAAGTTTCTCGTTCTCTTTTGATTTTTTATGTTTAATAGATCATCATATTTGTAAAATCTGAGCAAGTGTTTTACTCTTCGGTAAATTTGGGTTGTCAATTTCTGATTAATTTAGGACAAGTACATGTACGTGCGTACTAAGTACCGATCAGTAAACGTTCGTTAATCTATTTCGACCTCTAAGGTCCCTTTTAAAAGAAATGTTTGTTTTCCTAGTTTGCTTGTCTGAGTGATTTTTTTTAGAAACAACACGAGTGATATAGATTTGATTAATTTATGTACACTCGTGGGAAGGTTTTGAGTACTATGTAGTAATTACGTTTAGGTACGAAAAAAAGTTGGACATCGCGTTATGCTCGGTAGATGTGAAGTATCATAGTTGATGACAAAATTTATAATAAATGAAAACTTATTAAGAAGCATAGAAAAATAAAATAAAACATGCAAAATAAGTATTAAAAAATATATACAAATTGTGAAAGTCTCAAGTACCTATTCAAAATACAGTACTAACAGCTTCATATTGTGTAAAGGATTGGCAATTGGCGTAGTACGAATGTGTTTTATTTCAGTCTCGTAGCAAGGAGAGACGCACGTACGCGCTCGTCCGTCTACGATATTGAAATAAACGAACCAGAATATATTGCGGATGGGGCAATCTGGTTTCTTTTCTGGATTCACTGGTAACAATAAAAAGCTTAACTTGGTGGCGCACCGAGATAGTGTAATTTTGTATGGATAAATCAGTAATTTAGCTTATAAGCTAGCACTCCATATTGCAAAGCAATGAACTTAGAATTGTAATTATAGAGCTAGGCTTTTGTTTTTTATTTTACCTCTGGTAAACATATTGCAATCAGAGCCAGCTTTAGCTATAGTGCAAGCTGTGCAGCGAACAGGGCGCAGGATTGTAAGGGAGTCAAGCGACGCTCGCGACACATTCAAAAATGCGTCGCTCGGGAAGCCAACGCTCTCAAAGGCCCTGCGCCCGTGTTGTGGGCGAAACCGAGCGCGGTAATGGTTAAAATTGCTTCCCGAGATTAAAAATTGCATCCGAATTGTCGTTTGTAAATATAACTATAAGTATTCGATTTTGACCGCGCGCCTACTAGAGGGCGCCAGGATATTGGTTTCAAACGGGCGCAACAAGGGCTAGAGCCGTCGCTCAATGCATTTATGTTAATTACACATGTACAGGTATACGCTTGTGTGAACCCTTTTTTATATAGAAAGTCCAGAAAGCGTTTTTTTTTTATCTAAATACGCTTGAATGTTAGTTACAGTTTACACAACACATACAAGAACGACTACAGACTTTTCTAGAAACACGCCAACTCCCTTTATAGGTCAATTATTGTGACTGGCATTACTTATTAATAGGATTTTGCACATTGCTGGAAATCGAGATTGAGCTATTAGATTTAAATAAAAAAAATGAAGTACGAAAAATCTAAACGTATTATAAAAATATAATTTAAAATTAATATGTTTTATTATGAGTTGTGAAATATTTATTATTTATATGATACGAATTGCCGTTATAATCAACAAGTTATATTGTATTTATTATCATAGAGAAAATATACCATAGTCGTGGGTGTTACTGACAAATAAATTAGATATAATCAGTATTGCCAATATCTGGGCAACGTTTTAATGCAGCTAAAACTTGGGAGCATCACGATAAGTCGGATGTTTTTTTAGTGTTAATAAATATCATGATCGAATATCATAACTACTTGTTCAACTTCGATTCATTTTGGCCATAAATAGCTACAATATTTTTAGTAATCTATCGATTTGAAATGGGTTGACATCGGGAGTATAAGCTGCGGGCACGACACTCGATATTCCGGTGATTAGATACTTATTCGAAATATTTTTTCGATAAAGATGTTATTTAAGGTCCGATCGTAAGTAGTTTAATGTGTCTGTTGATGTTTACTTTGCACAATTTGACTAAAGGTTGGTCTAAGAAACGGATTAGATAATTATTCGAAATTTTTTTTTTTTTAAAGCGACGATAACGCAGTTGACAGCGCTATTGGATTCCGCGCCAGTGGATGCGGGTTCGGATACATCTATTCAACTCTAGAATAAACTTGTGCGTCCATAAAGGAAAACATCTTGAAGAAACTAAAGCATGGTGGCAAGGCATTTTCTAATAATGCCCGCCTGGGTTGCTATCAACCTCAAACTTGACAACCTGTCGCCAAATACCAATAGGCCTTGTAGGTTTAATGTGTTTACCATCCTGGAGTACATCGTAACTTAACAGTATAGAACAGGCTCAGAGCTGTGATCACAATCTCACCTGATGTTAAGTGACGATGTGGTCCAGGATAAATACACTAAGCCTATGTACTGGTTCCCAAGTGATGCTGCCGGAACACGCTTATGCGTATTTGGCGACAGGTCTTCAAACTTTTTTCAATTATTAGATAATGCCCTACCACAATGCTATGGTTTCCTCATGATGATTGCCTTCACCGAAAGCTCTGGCTGATTTTAGAATTGGATAGGTGGGTTTGAACCCGCGTCCATTAACGCGAAATCCGACCGCACTACCAACTAAGCCATCGTCGCTTCAAATTACGAAAATAATTGTGGAGCGTTTTCACAAAACGATACTTGTGTTTTTTTTTAGGAAACGAGTGTATTTATTTATTTTTCTAGAGGTAAGAAGTTTTAATATGTTATGAATATTTTGTATTAGATTCTGAACGGTTTGTGTATTGCTTAGAGAAATTAAATTGACCCCAATAACATCAGCTATGACAAGATACAAAATTATTTTAAAAAACCTTATTGAGATGATGTTTGTTGTAACGCTACTCAATTAGGGTTCCGTATACAAAAATTAAAATGCAGTGAAGAACATATGAAACGCGGGCGCAGCTTCAGGCCTACAGCTAGTTAATAATAAAATTAACTAAATTATAAGAATAGCCGGTATAACGGTTAACAAAACATTCACAAACGATCTTAGACCTTACTAAAATATTGTTTTAGCTATACCGCACCTATATAACTATTACTAGCTTTATTCTGAAATTGGTGTTTGGCCTAAGTAATACGAATAAAGCAAGTCTATGCTACTATAGAACATAATAAAACAGATTCGAATGAAACGAGGAGAAAAAAGCAGAAAATATATGGATAATTTGATGAATAAAAATAAGAATTAAAGCGTAACATTTATTATACTTTATTTACATTTATTATTATTATTATAAATCACTTAACATTACAAAACTTACACTGATGTCATACTTTGTATTTTTGAATCAGTCTTACCCGAAAGTACCTACTTCATGTCGGCAAAATTGTGTACCTATGTGTACATACATCATTAACTAAAAGGATAGACGAACTGATTTGAAATGTTAATGTTAAATTTATTTTATTTTACAAAGTAGAAAGTCCCGTAGCTCCGCTCGCGTATTTCATTTTTTCTATACAGCGTTCACAGCACAATATAGTTTTTAAATAATCATTAAAATGGACAAGCTCTAAATCATTTTTGGTACTAACAGAAAGCAAAGATAATTTTCACAAATTTGAACATTTTGCCGTAAAATAATCCACTGGAACGGATTATGTTCACAAATTCACAAGTTTTAATTTTTTTTACATGAACTCCTAATTATTTTCGAAAAATAAAAGTAGCCTAAGTTACGCCCCTTACCTTCAGTTATTTGTCAGAGAAAGTCCCGTTAAAATCGGTTCAGCCGTTCCGCAGGTTAAGGCAGACAGACAAAACTTTTAAAAATTGTGTTTTTGGCACCGTATGTAAATTGCGTACATATTGCACATTCACATGAGTTTGGTAAGAAGTTGATATTACAAACAAACGTTTCAATATTATTTATTTGTATAGATTACGTGAAATTTCATGAAGTGATTGATTTCGCTTATGTTGTACGTCGTGACTTTTACGCCGGAGGGTCGAGCGGGCCCACGGCCAGAGGGTTGGGCCAGTCCGGGCGGAAATGAAAAATAAACACGTCCGGACGTCGCACGTCGCGGCGCCGCACGCGGAAAATGGAAGGGCTGTCGCAATTCAGACTACATGTAATAGTTACACATTCGTGAAAAAGTAAACTTCGCTTGTTCAGTCGTGAAATTGATGAATTATTATTATGTTGTCCATACAAGGCTCTGTATTTTTAATGGCTTTTTTAAAGCCGCGTATAAGATACCTTATATTTCTTAGCTTGCTAACTAGCTAAGTCACTGTTCCATTTAGTAGTCGAATTAGTTGATTTTTATTTTAGTCGCAATCTCTTCACGTAGTTAAGCACAAATTAATATATGAAACAAATTTTAGAGTGATAGATGTATTGCTTAATTTTTTTCTTGTGAGCTTTGATCAGAATTTCACATGTTGTTCGGAGATGATGTGATGTACTGGAACTCCAGTGATGCTGCCAGAAACACACCTATTGGTGCTTGGCTACAGGTTATCAAGCTTAAGGCTGGTTTGAAACTAGCCGGGCTGGCATTATTAGAAAAGGGCTTACCGCGCCATACTGATTTACTTATTAGATATCTACGTATTATAGAAAATTAAGCAATTGATTATAAAATGTCCGTTCTCAGAACTTTTACATTATATATACCTAGATATAGAACTATAGCTTTAAGGAGATGTTTAAAATATGCCACCACTCATTGCTAGAATAATATTCCGTTGCCATTACGAGCTAAAAAATGTGAATCTTCTAGTTTTAAATATCAATTTAAGCTGTATAAAAATAAATATAAACTCGTGTAGTTTCGTGCTACAGACTATATACTGATTTGGTATTAATCTTTATAGGCACTTGAATAACCCAATCACTCGTTGACGGTTCACATTTCCGAATTTATGAAACAATGATGTATCCTCCACTACAGTCGGTTCATCTGATTGCAAAAATTACACAAATTTGTTCACGTTGACCACTTAAACAATTCTTGCACATTGACCGTACATTTCACAAGTATAAATAAATTTATTTTTTATTATAATTTTTTTCTTCCTTATTTTAATATTTTTCGACTGAACATGCACAGGCGCATGTCAATCCCCTTATTGAAAACCAGCGTTGCATTGCCTTCCGCAAGGTGATGCTTAGCTTAGGTAAGCTGAATGAGAGGCTGTTGTTGGATAAGCTCTAAAATATTATTAATCTTTGTTTTTGTATTTGTAATTTATTAATTTTATTACACCTTTTTATTGTATTTTTGTAGATAGGTACAACTTGAAATAAAAGTTATAAATTTAAACGTAATTTTTCATAGACAAAACTGAAGGTTGTTTATATTGTAATTGTTCTTAGCAAAAACGGTTAAATCTTTAATTCTTATGTGAAATCTTAGATAATATATTCCTTGCATCATCATAAGTTTGATCACGGCTGTTAATACCACGGCTGCGCGACGAGCTACGTGGAAATTGTGTTCTGGACCCACAGTTGAATATGTCAGAATATTGAATAATTAATTATAAAAATTATATAATTTGTGACCGAATAAGCAATCTTCACATTAGCCAAACATTTTACGCCATTTTCACCCATACTTACCTTTCCCAATAAAACAGTATTATTATAAACTCACTTTATTTTTACAACTTTGCTTTACATCAGCAAGCTGAATTAATGAGCTTGTCAACTAGTGAATAGCTGAATCGATGGATCGTCTAGGTGAATAGGGCGCGTATTCGTGTCGAAACCAATTAATTACTGTAATTACTCGATTGATTAGCGACATGGTCTGATATTGATATTGAATTAATTACTTCCTATTCAGCTAGAATTGCGAAATATAGGAGTAGATACAGTTTTACTTATTAGTTTTTTTTTTAGTATTGAAATTGTTCCTCGAATTTACAATAATGTAAGAATCTTCACTTGTTTGGTAGATGACGAAAAAATATACAAGCAAAAAGCTTCATGAATGTAATTTATTGATATTGTGACCTATTTATATATCGTTAGTAACTTAGATAAAAGCGTGTTACTTCAAGAAACATAAAAAGAGCTAATCGTTTACTCGGAATTTTTTGTTCAATATAATTGTCAAATGGTTTTCAAAAGTCTAGCTCGTAAAATATAAAATAATACACATAATAAATTTAATATAATTTCGATAACATCATCGTAAGGTCTTCCTAATGATTTAAGGGAACACATTTTGTTTCGGAGAGATATCTTTAAAAACATGTAACAGATTTTTCTAAATCGGAATTTTTTGTCCACATTTAAAGATTATTAGAAAAAATATAGTACACATAACATTTTTGGTTTGAAAACAAAAAGAAAAGTAAAATTAAATAGTTTTTATCCTTGGCTGCATGGTCTAGTACCTTTGCTTTTTCCTTTGAAAAAAATAATTGAAACAAAAAATATGTTTTTCATCTATTTGTAATTCGAATAGAATTTAAAAATAAGAAACGTAACTGCTCGTATACGATTCTCACACATCTTATCGGATTGTTAAAATGGCGGTGTTTGCGTAATGTGTTCCTCGCTCCACGTTCGCAAACTCTTTTGGTTTGTATTTCAACCAACTTTGATTTAAAACTCTCTTTATTCTGGAAAATTGGTAAAACTTTCTTTATTGCTTTTCTTTTTACATTACCTGGGACTTTAATTTAAATTACATGTGTATATTTTGTGTATGTGTTTACGTACGTAATATATACGTAAATATTTACTTTTCTAAAATTTGTATTTGGTACTGTTTGCGTTATTATATCTAACTATGTTGCTCTATGAATTTTATTTAGCTAGGTACTCTTTTTTGCATGATCATATGATCAAAGTACCATAAATCAATTTTTATCAGGTTATAGCTGTGGTATTAAAATTAAAGGCGGAAAAGTAGGTAGGAAAGCGATTTTTCTATACCTCTATTTCTATACTCGGAGATCGCTGTAAATGTAATAATACAGAAATATAATCAGCTTTATGTAGAAACAATTAGATTTATTTTTTGACAGTCCTAAATTTATAATATATTATTAACCTTGGGGTTTTTAGTGGAATTTCAGTCTGTCATGTAGAAGTTATTGTCTTTAATCCATTAACTTGCATATTCTACCCTAATGATATAGTTTGGTTATTGTGCACAGGTGAATTGTAATGGAAATAGTGACGTGAAATGTTTATTCTAAAGTTGCATACAAACTTTATGTTTTAGCAAGATGAACCATCCGTTTTGCTTAGAATTATGGAAACAAGATTGTACACATGTATTTCACATGACGCTGGCAGAAATGTGTATGTAAATCACAGATTGCCATTAATCAACGAAAAGATAATCAACCTTATTTTACATGTCTCAATATTTTTTTTGTTTTATTTAAGAGTTAATAGTTTATAATACAATATGGATTGAAAGGACTAAAAGCAACACGACAAATATTTTTTTGCATTTCAATTATTAGAAAAAACTTGGTTGTGCGGATTAATACGTTTGATTACACAGACAGTATGGTGAGGGAAGTGCCTGTGATTCGGTACTAATTTTATATTAAAACATTATATTTTATTTTACTTTATATGTAATAAACACTAAGTCTAGCATACGGAACAAAAAAGAATACCTTCATGAAATTTAGATGAATAAATATAATAATATTATATCTTTAACAGCAAAACTCCACAACGACGGAACAACAGTTTATATAATAAAAACTCAACATAAAAATAGAATAATATCATAAAAATACAACAGATTAACTAGAAGAGAAACTATTTAACAAAACTGTGAATATCCGTCTAGGTATCTGTAGTTTACACAAAGTCATTTCATCGTCCTACACCAATACCATAACCAATTTGTATACGATCCTGAAACCATTACAAGCAGCTCTTCACATAAACCCTAGATAGAACTGGCGCTCGATTGGAAATTAGTTTCCTACTACCACATAATAAATCCGGTCCATCGGGGCAACGTTAAACCTTATTCACAATTCCTGATTCGCTCCTGAATATAAGAAGCTTAAGAGGTCTGCAAAATGGAAAAGTTAATTTTAATGCTCCGCTTGCAGTTATCTCGTTATCCTACTTTAGTTGACTGTATGCGCAGTCTGTATTTGAAAGGATTGCACATACTTCGCCCTATTGAGGTGGAAATAACTTTCTCTGTGTTTGTAATACTGGATGAAGTTATTCTTAATAGCTTGTTTATTTATTGTAGGAGTATTTTCAGATGTGTTTGATTAGTTTTTTTTTTTCATTTAATAATTAGCTCCACAGGGAATGAGAAAGTTCACTATGATTGTAAATATTTTCATTGCATTCATATAAACGTACGCCTCTAATAAGTGGAGGGAATCCACTGGATGCGAGTGGTGCATACCCGGTCGTTGTGCAGATCTTTGGTGTAGTGTACGTCTTTCGGATGAGATGATGATGATGAAATAAATATATTATATCAAATAGATTGCTTACATAATGTTATGATTGTTGGAATTACGATTGGTTTACGTTCTGAAAAAACGATTAAAACGGGGAAACCAGAAAAACTTTAGCTAAATTACGATGGTTTAAATTTTTAAGAATAAGATAAAAATAAATGTGGGGAATTATCAGCATTTAGGTATTTATATAGTAGTATAATATAATATAATGATTTAACCTTAGCTAGCTTTGATTGACTTCGACGTACACTTTCGTACATATTCGAAAATTATGTTTTTACCTCATTCTCTTTTCCAACAGATTTAGAGCTAGTACGGAATTTAAGAAGTGATAAGCTGTTATATTATCTATACATATAATAAAAATGTAACGGATCGCTGTCTGTACATGGAAGATATATGAGAAAAAATATTATTAGGACCTTTATAAACGCAAATAGGACCCAAAACTATAATTTTTAAAATTTTTGTCTGTTTGTCTGTGCGTTTGTGCACGCTAATCTCAGAAAGGGCTTATCCGATTTAGATGTAGTTTTCACTAATATATTGTAGTAAGCTTCACTTAGCATTTAGTGTTTGTTTCATGTCAATCGGTACATAAATAAAAAAGTTATGTCAATTTAAAGAATCACGTTGAACATTTATTCTATCTAAATTCTTTCTCTGTTCAGATGCATTGTATGAAACTTTACTAAACTCCATAATAGTCTATATAAAAGTATTATTTATAATAATAATAATAATAATATTATAATAAATAGAAGTTAAAAATGATCAGTTTCGGAAATGTTATTATTCCAATTTAAGTTGATCTCAAACATATATCATCATTAATATGAAATAGGGTTCAGGTTAGGCTGGCAATTAGGTTGTTTATATATGTATAGATAAAGCACGTCGAGAGCCGGGCCGCTTTCGAAGGCGCATGGCGTAACAGTTGCATTCGATAACACTGACTGTTTGCTTATTTTATTTATTTATATTTTAGGGTTTGTAAATACATATTGTATGTATATAGTATATGTTAATTAGTTTTCAAATTAGATAAACACGTCTTATTAGTTAAACTGTAAATACAAGTTTATACAAATTCTTAATTTTTATGTTTAAAAAACAATTTAGTAATTTGCGATTAATTAATACATAAATTTAAATATTAGACATTTCTTTTATTTTCGATAATTAATAGGTTAGGTTAATACATCTTAATAGTTATTAAACTGTAATAAAGTTAAACTGTGTAATAATCTGTAAGTATTTAATTTTTTTGTTTATGATGAGTATGTGTTCACTAAATAACGCTGAGTTAGTACTAATTACTACTTCTTAAAAGAATGCCTCGAAAAAGATCCAACCTCCCTCGGAGCGGCAAAAATGCAATAAGGATGACATTAGTTCTCATTAGTTCACTGCATTTCAGTAACGTCAGGTCAGGTTTCATATTACAGAAACTTCAGCTCAGCGAAAATCTCGATTGAGTTCACATCGTTCTCGAATGATGGCTACTTTGCTTATGATGAACAGGGAACAGCGTGAAGCACGTTTGTCCACCGATCGCAAGGCTCATGCAATATCGCGTGAGTCTGAGACCTTTACTGATAGGGAAACCCTGAGCTCTCAAAAACCACGAACTTTGCAGTCTAGAAAGCTGGAAAGTAGCTTAGATTGTGAATCTCGATTAACAGCTGATCGAGAAGAAGAAAGAAACTGCAGAACAACGTCAGTCACGACTAAATGCCTATCGACTTCGGCATATACTCAATAAAATGTTATCAAGTTTGATAGAAGGCCCAGAAACTGGAGCGGAAATTGTTATCCTTCCATGGATTACCAAAGAGAAAACAGGTTATTTGTATTCGCCCAGAATTGATAACTCTGAATTCGAATCTATAGTAGGTATGGTAGTATGTTGTCAGTTTTGTAATGCTCAAAAATGGAGAAAAGAACCAAATGGAATATGCTATTCAGGTGGCAAAGTGCTCATTTCAACTTATCATGAGCCCCTTTATAAAAGTTTTACTAAATAGTGAGCATCCTCAGTGTAAACATTTTTAGATTATGTCCGTTTATATAATAGTGTATTCCGAATGACATCTTTTGGGGTCAAACATATCACATCCAACTTTTAAGGTGCAGGGCCAATTTATCACTTGATTGGATCTTTGCTTCTCCAAAATGAGCCAAAATTTCTTTAAATTTATTTTGTATCAAATTACATTGAACAGGCCCATATACGACATCATAACTTTCCTCAGCTGAACATCAACTTTATATTTCAACTTGAGAATATGTTACATCAAGTAAATCCGTATGTCAGAAGTTTCAAAGCTGCAATAGGTTCCATCCCACAAGGCCAAAATAACAATTATAAAGTTATAAATAAGGCTGATAGACGTCCTGCGGAAGAACATCGTGAAAAGTACACTGTCCCCGTTGCAGACGAAGTTGCAGTAATATTAGTCAATTAGGAATGTGATAGACGTGACATCGTGCAGCGCACTCATGATGATCGCTTACAACGTATTTATGAAAAACACACCGAGCATATGATGCCCTGCAGTATCCTTTGATATATTTCCATGGTCAGGATGAGTACAATTTCAGACTCTACCAAGTAAATCCAAGCACTAGCATAACAAATTATAATAAAAAATATCAGCCTTACAGTTTTATTCATACCGGATACAAATTAGATGAAATTGTTGTATCTATTGCTACTATATTTTCTCTATAGTAACTTGAGATCAGTAACGGTGTGTATCCGCAGGAACAAGCAAAATTTGTTCTAAACGAAAACCTATGCTGCGAAGTTTCATGAATGCGAGACCTCATATCATCCGTGTATGGAAACGCAACGCAAATACCATCTTGCGAAAATTCATGGCTTTGTGAAAGAGCTATTTTAAGTCCACGAAACGACCAAGCAGCAGCAATAAATGCTGAAGTTTTGAGCTTTGTTTCGGAGGATAATGTAGAGTATATCTCCATTAACAGACTTATGAAAGATGAAGAATCTACCAATTACCCAGTAGAATTTTTAGAATCCCTCAGTACTCCTGGACTACCATCTCATAAAATAAATTTAAAGTCGGCGTACCCATAATGCTGCTAAGAAATTTAAGACCGCCAAAACTTTGCAACAATACTAGATTAAAAGTGAATTTTTCTCTTTTAAATTTCTGATTCTGCGAAACCTGATAGAAGCAGAGATTTTAACAGGTGGTAGTGTTTTTTATGCCTCGGGTTCCGGGTTCCTGGTTTAAAACGAGTTCAGTTTCCAGTGAGCTTATGACCAGTTTTGCGATGACAATTAATAAAGCTTATGGTCAGACGCTAAAAGTTGTGGATGTGGATCTAAGTATTAGCTGTTTTTCGCACGGTCAGCTTTATGTGGCTTTATCACGTGTTAATAATTCTAGCAGCCGGTATGCTTTGTTCCCCGATGGCTATACGATGTAACGACGGTGATTATAATCCAGAATAAACCAAAATCCGAAAAATGCTGCCTAAAGTCACTATTCCACGCAGACGAAGTTGCGGGCACAGCTAGTATTTAAATATGTATTCTCAATGTCAAAGCATGGATAGTTTTTATTTTAAGAAAACAAAAATTGGGTTGAACTAAAGTATTTGAATGTTTTTTTGTGCAAAAATTATTTTATTTAACCAATGAATGATGCTTATATTGTAGGTGTAATAGAGTTGTACAAAAATATTTTGGAAGCAACAAAAATAAAAACATCAGAACTTTGAATGTAATTATAAGTGATTGCTATTTAGGCACAAATCCATAAGCTCAGGCTCATTATAGAATTGGATAGGTTGGTTCGAGCAAATATTTATATACGCAGAAACTGACCATACTACGACCTGAGCCATCATTACTTCATACGTATTGAAAAGTTTCTCTAAGATAACTCGGATGAATACAATAAATAAGCTCGATATTCCTGCGATCAGTTTGTCCGTTCAAGTTTTCTTTTATTCGCAAAGTTGTGTCCCATATCCATTTCGCTTTATTCAGGTTGGTTAAGTGATAGGGATCCACTGAAGTAATATTATGGAAATCAATATACCGTCTAGAAACTTAAACAATCAGAGGCGATCAAGACGAATTTAGACATAAATTTGGGTTGTAAATAAACGTTGCATTGTTCAATGAAGTAACTGAATAAACAACAGCCGCATTTGAGAGTCGAGCCGAGTAAGCCTGGTGTCTCAAATCGCATTGACCGCCGGCTTGAAGTAGCTTGATGTCTAAACTGTAGGTAATAAAAAAAGAATTACTGAGTTCCAAGTAATCCCAGCAATACATGGTTTAAATACGACCCAGATTAAGCTTTCATTAAACTGTACAATTTGAAAATAATTTGTGCTTTTATTAGCTTCCTTTATTAACATCATTTGCTTCCTTCAGATTAATTATTTCCTTAACCCATTCGAGTAGGCACTACCTTCCTTACTTTTAATATTTTCCAAGGAAATGTTGTATTAATACGAAATACAACATAAATATTATAATAGTATTATGAAATATAGCAGATAAAATAAAATATAAGAGGAATATCTTAACGATGTATTTACAGTTTTCTGGCTCGTGTAGTCGAGGTAATGGGGGGAAATGATTACTCATTTGCCGACGAGATTACTAGCGTGGGTAATGGGAAAAAGATTTTCAGGATATATTCCCTTTTTCAGGCTATTTACGTATTCCGTTTATCCATCGGAACGGGAAAAGAAATTCTATTCGTTCGTTTACATGTAATTTATAATATGACAGCCAGGATGCGCGCAAAAGATTTAATAAGCTTATTTCCCTTTTCTCAAATATTTTCCTTTCATATTAAATATATTAAGTTTTGTTGTTTCATTAGGGTATGTTCGAATTTTTCTTCATGGTAGTCCTGTATATGTTCCAAATGAATAAAAAAAAAATCGTGCCAAATTGCAGCTCTTAATTTTAAAATTAACCTGGCCCCCACTTCAAAGTCAAAGTCAGGTCAAAGTTTTTTGATAAACGGACTTAACATGGGCAAGTTATGTTATTACTTTTCAATTTTTTAAGTCATATGTACTAACTAAACGTAAGTAACAGTGTTGCCATTAAGAAAGAAAGACATTTATTATCATATTTTGGAATAGATTACAAAATTTACAAAAAAAAAAAACTACAATTAAGCATATAAACAAAATAAAAACATATGGTAATAAGGACTGGCGTCAGCATTTGCCGCTTTATAACTGTTGCCATAAAAACGGCGCTGTTTTTCAGCCAGCCCTTTTTCCGGCCGTAACTTCGCGCCTTACTTTTAAAATTACAAGAATAGATTTTTTTTTAATAAGTAAAAATTAAAATTACATATATAAGCAGTATTTTGAAGCAAATTTAAAAACTCAAGAGTGAAGTAATTATAATTTAACTTAAAAAACTAAAAAAAAAAATAAATAAATAAAAAGTAAACGCAGACAGCAAGCAGATTAACGAATTGATAAAAAAAAAAGGAAATTTTACTTGTAAGTTAATTATGTTTTTCTAATTTACATATTTTTAAAATTTTCTTGAAAGTAAATTTTAACAGGAAGTATGATTTAACTCTCTTGCCTGGAATCCCTCACTAAGAACAAACGTGTTAATTTGTACCAATATTGAGAAATAAGTGTAACATCATTAAACTAAAATACAACAAATATTAAAAAATAATCTGAAGAAAATAGTTTAATTAAAATATAAACAATACTAATAATTAGAACTACGAATGAACGGATTATATCAACATATGCATATTCTTAGTAGCAAATTTAATGCACTACAAAAAAGGTATGTTGTGATTTTTTGGTAACTTGACTCGTTCAAAAGTTATTGCGAGGTCACAGTCAATTTCTAAGTTTTTTCCGTTTTGATTCAAAAAGTATAAAGGGTTAATAATTTACTTTTTAGTTGGTTCAAGCTTTAAGGAACGATGTTGGCGCAGCGGGTAGTGCGGCCGGATTCCGGGTCAATCGATGCGGGTTCGATACCCACCTCTAAAATCCCCCGACTCTAAAATCGGCCTAAGCTTTCGGTGAAGGAAATCATAGCATGTTGGTGATGATTTTCTAATGATGCCCGCCTGGGTAGCAGCTACCCAACCTCAAGTTTGAAAACCTGTCGCCAAATACCAATAGGTGTATTTCGGTAGCATCACTTGAGAACCAGTACCTCTAGGCTAAGTGTGAATACCAATCTGGATCACTTCGTCACTTGAGATCAGGTGAGATTTTGGTCAAAGCACTGAGCCTATACCGTGTAAAAAAAAGGAACGCAAACCAACAGTGTCTTACTAAGTTAATTTACCGTATATTTCCTATAATTATTGCATGTAGGTGATCCGGCCAATCACCTAAAACATTTACATCTCAGTGGATTATTAACTCATATTCCAGTCTATAAATTTTGATAAAAATACTTCGAAATTTTTTGGGGTCTTAAAAATGCTTAGTCTAAATCTGAATATGAAATTTACGTAGATTGTTTTAAGTATCATCAAATAGGATTAGTACGAGGAATTAGGACATTAGGAATAGACAGACCTTACTGTTGTAACACAGCTTACACATAACGTATTCATGTCACAAACATAGTAGACTCTTCGTTCGCCGCTTGTCACGCAACTACGATTACTTATCCAGCAAATCGAGTGATACGGGTCCCAAAAGGATGCAATATAAATCAACTCTTTCCACTTGTTCCCATAGAAGGCAATGTATCTGGATTTAGGTGTCGTTATTGAGGTGCTCAGATGTAATACATCTTGTAATTTTACTACTAAAGTAAAATGCTTGAGTCATAGCTGTTGTTTTTTTTTTGCGTGTTGTTCTTATTACTCTAATCTTATTCTAACGTGTGTTTTATCGTTTCAATTTTAAATGAATTAAAGGTCAGTAAGGCGTTAAGAGCTGGTCTCTAACAGTCGTCCACCTGGAGGTCCATACACTTGCTGTAAATGCTAAGGGATACTATTCCGGATCGGTCTACTCAGCCATGAAATATAATATCGTCACGATGTTGGTTAAATACCAAAGATGCAAAGGCCATTTATTATTTACATGACGTAGATGAACAGCTGTAAGTAACTTTAAAAACTACTTGTGCATTAAAAGAAAAATTATAAAAAAAGACAAATAATGGATCGCATTTCTTACCGCACTTTTTGTTGACTGGGGTGTTTCTCGAATTAGTGGTAGTATTTACTCGTTAATAAGTGTCTACTAAAAGGTTAAATGGATTAAATATTTTAGATTTGGATTTCATTTGTGATATTGTTTGTACTAACAATAAAAATATATTATTATATATTTTGTTCATAATCTTGGCAATAAAAACTTTATGTTGGTTCTCGATAAAACAATTTAAAAACAATACACTTGAAAGCCATCTTAGTGCATTGAATAAACCAGTATCGGTTTATTACTCGTAGTAGGTATACAAATCCAGGGTTGTCTTATTGACGAAAAAGTAGATATATATGTCTTTAAAGAAAGGTCACAATAATTTAATTAACACCATAAAAACTGTTGTTGTCACATGAATGGAAACTATTTCGAATAAATTCTTTTACCCATTGGACAATGTTCTAAATTCAAGTAGGTTACACAGATTCAAAATTAGGGATATATTCCATTATTCTTGTTAATAAACGTACATTTCTCTCCCCTTCTCTAAATAAAATATTGCTATTTTTTTGGAAATCTTGTTAACTTTATGTTATTAAGATTTACCTATCCGTAGGTTATTATGTAACGGACGAGAAAGTTATATGATGATAAAATGTTCTCATATATACTAAGTTCCTAATATTGACAAAATAACACAAGCAAAAGCATATTCTGTAATTTTTTTACGATGCTTAAAAATCTGCAAACTGTTTATAACTCTATCACCGTTTTTTAGGTTCAATGAAATTATTTAATATTAGCAGTGCTCGTGAATTCGTCCGCGTAGAATAGTGTCTTTTGGTCGCATTTTTAATTATTTAGGCTAATTATTTTACAAATAAGACATATCGCATGCGTGTGTCGTACTCGTCTGCCCTCACGTGTCTGCCCGTTCGGGTAAGCACACTTAGGCATATTTCTCTACCTACACCGCGCGGCTGCACAGCGCTCATTGTGTACGACGCGGCGCGGTGCTTGGCAAGTTTCTTACTCGCGTTACCTTCAGTTTTACATTTTGTAATGACTCTGTATATGTTACATCAGAATAGCTCTAATATTTTGTCTCTTGTCGCAAACTTATAAAACAATCACATAAACCTTACATATTTCAATAAAAACCTTTCATCCCCTATTCCCTATTGTTATTTTACACCCTTGAGGGTAAAAATTTTACAAAATTTGAATGTCATACAAACATACAGCATACAAAATAAGTTTCAAGCTTCTAGTTCTAAAAAGGACGATACTTCCATACAACTTTTCATGCCCCCTTGCAACCTCTTATAATCCTTTTTTCGCATTAAAGTCCCATGTCCTTTCTCAGGCTCTAGACTATCTGTGTACCAAATTTCATTTAAATCGGTTCAGTAGTTTTGGCGTTAAAGCGTGACAGACAAACATACATATTTACTTTCGCATTTATCATATTAGTAAGGATAAGGTTTATTCAGTACGATCAAAGCTTTTATTGCAAATACTTATTTCATTGTTGTCATTACTGTATTTTAATTCAGTTTTAATCAATTTTTAATTTTTTGATAACTACATAAATTATACGTAAGTTAGACAACCCTGGTGATTTTTATATGATGCTTTTCCGTGTCCTCTTTATGACGATCACAAAGCTCAGTTTTTGCGAGAAACCAATATGTTGGAGTTCAATTGTACGGAAACAAGTGCTCAGACATCTTACCATCCACCATTTACTCGAGATCAAATATTGTTTTGTTGTATTAAGGGGTATTTATTTTATTGGTCTAAATAGGTAGGAAATATTTTATGTAATCTATACTATAATAAATAAAATTGAAGTGTCTGTTTGTAATGTCAAAATATGTTTTTTACTAAATAGATATGAATGTATAACCGATATAAATGCAAAAAATAAAATTTTATAACTTTTTGTCTGTTCCGGCTAATCTTCGGAACGGCTAGACGGAGTTTGACAGGGCTTTTTTTTTGGTAGATAACTGAAGTTACTCCACGTAACATAGGCTACTTTAATTTTGGAAATATTAAGGTCTCCGCGTAAAATAATTAGCATATAAAATTTGTAATAAAATCCCATTCAATGCACAGTTTTACGGGCAAGTACTTGAATTTGTGAGAAATATTTTTACTTTATCTTGTAGTACTAAAATTTTTAGGAAAATAATAATAAGGGGAAAAAAATTAAAACGCCGTGAAGAATATATAAAACGCGGGCAAAACCACGGGCACACAGATGCGATATTATTAGACTAGAATGACAGTAAACAGTAAACTATAATGACATATATAAATAATGAATTTTCTTTTTTCAGTTCTGCAAAATGATTACACTTTATCTGATGTTAAATAAAATATAGTCTCAGAATGATGATGACTGTCAGCCTGCGTATACCACGGCGAAAGTTTCCAGGGACACCTGGTTGTTGGGCATGAAAGCACGAGGTGTTAACCCAAAGTATGAAATAATGTTCGCCAAAAAATACGGAGGCATTACAGTGTAAAATACTTTCAGAAAAGATAGGCATGTAGTAATAATTGTAATAATTTTATATGATTGTTAGATAAAGGCGATGATGGCTTAGTTGGTAGTGGGGTCGGATTTCACGCCAATGCACGCAGGTTCAAACCCTCTTATCTAACTCTAACATCAGCCTGAGTTGATGAAACAGCGGTGAACGAAAACATCGTTAAAAAAAACATAGCTTAGTGGTAGGGCATTTTAAATAATGCCCGCCTGGGTAGCTGCCACCCTCAAGTTACAAAACCTGTCGCCGAATACCTATAAGTGTGTACGGGCAGCATAAGTTGAGAACCAGTACCTCTAGGCTCAAAGTGTTGCCATCCTGGACCACATCGTCACTAAACATCAGGTGAGATTGTAGTCAAAGTATAGGCTCAGTAGCCTATACCGTGTAAAAAGCTATTTATTTTATTTGTAACCTGTTTATTTTCTAATTGTGCATTTTTTTTAATTTAGATCTCAATCTGTCTATAGTTTTATTTTACTAACTTCATTTTTCAGTTCAAAGAGACCACAACCATATTAATTTAAAAGACATTTGTTGCCGATTTATAACCGCAGTTGTTAAAGAAAATTGCTTAAGTTGTATTTTTCCTTACAATACATAGTATAAATACAGTGTCACCAATGAAAATGGCGAACAGATTGGCCGCCGTCGCCGCCACAAACTTGGGCTATTATAACAGACAAAAATAGTTGGAACTTTGTCCCAACTTGGCAACTAACGACGCTTGTTATTGCCTTACTTGGGTAATATTTTTGTTGCGTACAATGTCGAGAGGATCATTTTTATGATAAACTATTGTATTAGCGACGTTTTTGTTTGCCCTACATCGATTCATAACGCTCAATTAATTTATTGATTGAAATTACATTACAATTCATTCTTCATTCTACATCGAATCTATTCTTCTATGGATTGCACTTCCATTACATATTAGGATGGCCACGAGTCCGTATGGCGAATAAGATCTTCCCGCATCAACCGCGTATACCTGTGTGTCAGCGCCCACGCTCGCGTAACTGCCGTTCCTGCCGCCGGGGACGCGCGTCTAACTTTGCTCCTGCACACACTCCGAGTCCCCCTCCAGTGGTGGCCCAAGACGTGTTTCGTTCTCCAACTAGGGAAGCTCTTGACGTCACTGCCAGCGCGATACAGTGACACTAAACTTGCATTAATCATTACACGCACAACACTGCACACACAATCCTGCACATAACACGCAGATACATACTCGTATATCCTGTAAGAAACCTATTTTTATTATTAAATAAAACATGTAGGGCTTAGATAGGTTCAAAATTCCGCCGATTTTTTACACTTAGGTGGTCTACCCGAGGCCTGTACCACTTTGGTAACCTTTGTGCTAGTTACCTTTTTGCGACTGATGCCTTCAGTACTGGTCCCTAAAGTCACGATGAAGCCTTAGCCTTAGCCACGAAAGGCCCTTCCGGATAACAGCATTAGCAAGTTAGAAAATAAACAAGACGTATGGCTTTCAAAGCCACGGTACGGTAGCTCTTTACTTATTCTTGTTACTAATTTCTTAGCAGAATCAACGCACTAATATTTTATCTAATAATTTATTATTATTATATGTATTGTATATATTGACTACCTCGGTGTCGCAGTTTTATTACGGTACGACTGTCGTTCTGAAGTCTCGGGTTCGATCCCCGGGTCGGGTGAAGTGGTGTTGGGTTTTTCTACTCAATATCATACCGGAGTTTGGAATTTGTACCTGATATGGCGACAGACTCACCCCCTGTCACATCTGGGACGGAACTAAGCTCAGCGAAATATGAGTGGTGTAGTTATCTCTTTCACCTTCTTTCTAACCCTTCGGTGATAATAGGCGTGACGTTATGTTATGCATATGTTATATCTGATGTACATATTGTATGTGTATCGCGATAAACCCGAGTAAGAGCACCGCGATCATGTTCGATACAGCCCGCTCGAACAAGCCCCACGTTCCATCACGTACGCAGGTACGGAAATCCCCTGCAGCACCAAAGTTAGGTACTTAGGTGTTCAATTAGACGCCAAAAAGTCTTTCAACGCTCACCTCAAGGAAGTCAAGCGCCAGACCGCCATGGTGATAGGCCGTCTCTATCCTCTGTATAACTCCGACAGCAAAATGGCCCTCCGCCATACAGTCACACTGTACAAAATGGCGGTTAGACCCATCATTACGTACTGTGCACCCGCGTTCGTTCAAATTAGGAGTTCCCAGATGTACACCTTACAAAAGACCCAGAATCGTTTTGTAAGAAAAGCCGTAGGCGCCCGATGGTACCAGAGAAATGTGGATTTACACAGGGATACCTGTGAAACTACCCACCGTCAAGTCCGTGTTCAAAGCCCAGTGTCGCGGCTTCTTTGAACGCGCAGAGACACACCCAAACCCCCTCTTAGTGTGAGCCGTCTCGTACACGCCCGAGCCGAATGCCCTCCCCAAGATGCGACGACCGCGTATCATCTTGACCGACCGCGACGATAACATCACTGTAAGAAACCTTTTTTTTATGTTAAATAAAAAATGTAGGGATTAGATAGGATTCAATTCGCGAGAGAGTTTGTACACTCAAGTAACGGCCAAGCCGAGGTTCGTACCATTTTGGTAACCCTTGTGCTAGTTACATTTTTGCGGCTGAGTGCCTTCAGCACTCGCCTCCATAGTCACGGTAAAGCTGTAAAGGCCCATCCGGTCAACAGCATTAGCTAGGTTACAAAAAAAATGTATGTGTATTTGCTATGTATATATATCTGAGTATATAATATTTTATTGTTTTATATTTCCAAAAAGTTACAAATATGAATATTTAGTTTTACACCTACCTTTACAAGCCTGAGGTTGATTGAAAGAAAATGTCTCAGGCATTAAGTCTGCCTTTGAACATAATTGTGTGCAAAGAGTGTTAAATTAATAAACCGTGTATTCACTTAAGTGCAATATAATCATAACCGATATTAATTAATAATTTGAGATTCATAATGTTTTGTTTAATAAATAAATATTTATAAGATATGCGTAAGACGTCGAATCTTGGATTACTTCTTGCTGAGCTAACATTCCCTGGTAATATTATTTAGCAATGAAGTTCATGTACATCAGTGATGGCACAAAGGCTGTCAGAACCAGGAGCCGTGGCGCTCGAACAGGTAGACAAATTAATCCGATGCAATTTTATCTAGTCGCCCTTGCGCGTATGTTCTACAATAGCCGCTGGATTATGATCCTTAGAAAATTTATTTAAGGTATTTTGATTTAATATTTTTGGATTTTACTCTTTAAGAAACGAATTTCATATTTAGTTCGCGGTATGAAAATTTTGTGAGGAGTAAAATCATGCGTAACTAAAAGTGAGGCGTTAACTTGTAATCGAAAAAAAGACAATTAATAATCGGTTCAGTTTTGGAGGAGGAAACAACGCAGTGATGTTTTCGTCTATTTTGCATAGATAATATGAACCCAAGCTGTAGTTGTCCTTTTCGTGTTTTATAACTCTTTCTTTGGGGCGCAACGCGATAACAAATTATTTATGACATATTTGCTTTTCAAATCTGTTGTCAACCGCATGCCCTCTTCAGGTGTATGTCGTGCGTTGTGACATACACAAACTTTCTTATATAACTTCGATAATTTCCAATAGAAATAAGACCATTTATTGCATATTTGGTTACTTAAATACCTTTTTTTATAACTTTTTATCACTAATCACCGTAAACCATTATACTAGTTGTTACTAGCAAATAATTATTATTTTGCATATATTCTTTTAAGGAATGAAGGAATGAGTGAAGTTATCAAATCTTTGGGAAAAAAAAAATCACCTTAAATAGAAATTATATTAAAAACATAAGTAAGGGATTACCAATAAAGAGATAA
The DNA here is from genome assembly GCA_014132275.2 of Samia ricini. Taxonomy (NCBI): domain Eukaryota; kingdom Metazoa; phylum Arthropoda; class Insecta; order Lepidoptera; family Saturniidae; genus Samia; species Samia ricini. The sequence continues at coordinate 21,095,239 of AP028159.1, read as the reverse complement.
CTTGCTTTTTAAGAGAGACAATTTAAATTTGAATCGATTAATTTAACTGGACCTGAAAATAACGACTGGTAGAGAAAACTACAATTGACATATTTAAAAACCACATTTGTCACTCAAGTGAAAATTGATAAACATGTAAAGAAGTGAACGGTATAAATAAAACAATAATTTTATTCAAAATTGGGATTTTTAAAGTTATTATAAACTAGCTGTGTGCCCGCGGCTGCGTTCGCTTTTCATACATTTTCACTGCGTAATATAGTTTTTATTTTTGTTATAAGGGAACCTCATTATTTTTCAATTTTTTTTTTCTACTAACATTAAGCAAAGATATTTCTCACAAATTCAAATACCTGCGAGTAAAAGTGTGTATAGAATCGGATTTTATTCCACGTCTTATGCATTTGAATATTTTTACGCGGAACTCTAATTATTTTTGAAAATCAAAATTACAATAAGTTACCCGGAATAATTTCAGCTATCTACCAATAAAAGTTCCATCAAAATCGTTCGAGCCGTCCCGGAGATTACCCGGAACAAACAGATGTATAAACAGACAGACAAAAATTTTATAAATTGTATTTTTGGTAAAGGTTCATACATTCATATCTATATAGTAAAAAAATCTATGTTGACATTACAAACAGACACTTTAATCTTATTTATTAGTATAGATGTGAATATGTGTCGTTTCATTTTTCTTTCACGCAGCCAAAGGTTGTTTATGTAAACCTTGTTTAAGGGTTGTAGAGTTTACTTTTCATGTTGGAAAAATTGAGGCCTCCTATTGCATATATCTGGAGTTCTGTATAATTGTTTTTTAAAATCGCGCGAATTTAATTTCTTGTAAAAGGTAGTTTTAACAAATTAAATTATCCTATAAACGTTGTTGTTTTAGGAAACACTGTGGAACACTGGCCCCATGTTTAATTGGCCGGCTCCGGGGTAACGGGTATTTGTGTTGTCCTTTTGTAATATGATGTGACCCCGGTAAGGCTGTACGCATACTAATTGAATTCAACTTGTTTTTAGCTCCATTTGGCGGGGTTGTGATATGAAACGGCGCGGAACTAGTGCAGGTTTAAAATTTGTGAATTAGTTTTAGCAAAATACCTAGTTCCTTTTAAAAATCATATTTGATCTCAAGCTTAAACATGGTTGTAATGTTGTTTTGTTGTTTTCTAAGGTATATACGACACGATATAATAATGAACAATTGTACAGAATTAACTTTACAGAAGCGATTATATGCAGCTACGAATAAGTAGATTAATATGTTAATTTATTTAAATTATATATGAAATATCGGAAATAGATCCCCGGTGTTTCATATTTATATGCGCGTCTTAATTTTCATAAAAAAAATTATAAAATATAAGTAGGAAAAGAAAAAAAATGAAGAGGTTCAAAAATATGTATACTCCATTTGATCGGAAAGTTAATGCTTTTAATTATCCTCCAAATTTAATTGCTATATAAACCTATATTATGTATACGCAATTATATAGCTAACAATTAAATTTTATATGTAACATTATATTTTCTATATTTCACACGTTTTAGTTAACATTTTAAAGTTACAAAACAGCTGCATTTGAGTTTTGCACGTCTGTGAGGCATAAAGTCAAGATTCCCTCGCGTATCAGTTCCGCAGGCCAGTTTTGTGCAACCGAGTTGTTTTAAAGGAAAACAAGGGTTGGCCGGGATCGCCTCATTTGTGCCCATCTCACGAACTCACTTTGTTAAGAAAACAACCCGCCCTTTGACGTACAGACATCAGATATTTTTAATGCATATCTCTAAAGGAATTATTGATAACTACATCCGATCAGGGAGCATAGATTTATTTCATCCTTTTGACTTTTTGCGCTTTGCGGGAAACGCAATGCGGTTTTATTGAACAGAAATCAATGAATACATAATATCACAGTATAATTTAATAAACATTTTGATAATTTATCTATTTAAATGAATGAATACATGCTTTACTGTACCAATAAAATTGTAACTTAAACTGGCGAACTTAACGCCATAAAGCATAATTAGAATGGGGAAATAATATATTGAAGAAAGTAGTGCTTTTCACAAATTTCCTAATAAACAAGAAATAACTGTATATATTTAAATGTAGATACATACCCATATATAAATATACAAATTGATTCATAAATATACTATAGATATATAAACTTTAATATACAGGTATCTCTATTTAGTAATTTTTTCACAGTTTATATTATGCCCAATATAAAATAAGTTTCGAGCAATAATGGATATAAATGATATTAAAAGTACCGTACTCCCTGACACACACACACACTCACATGTAAAAGAATACATTTAAAAAAGCATATGTATTAATTTAGTGTATATATTTTAGTTGGGCATTTTATTGGAAATAATACAAATAATTTAAAAATGGTGCAAATCAACACAGAATTTATGGAATAACTAGTATTCATCTGTTGGTCTAAATGAAACCATAAGCATATTTGAAGAAAAAATAAGACACCATCAATGGCTGCTGAATGAAAAAAAGGGTGGTTAATCAGAGGAGAAAAGTGTCTCGAGCATATCTTTGCATATTTATGTATAGATATTATACAAAGTCAATTTATAAGACGAGTTAAGGTTTAAGTGAAAAGTTAACTCATTTTTCAGGAAAAGTAAAAGAGAAAAATCCCCCTTCTCTTACCGTGCAACCTGAAGGTTTCGATTTCCGAATTTCTTATCCTTCATTCATTAGCAAGTTCAATCAGGGGTCTGCAAGCTGCGGTTATTTATTACCTTGCATCGGGCCCTCACAATTACGCCTGAAGGAAAAACTTTCTCCATTACCAGCCCTCCGGCAGGCTTTCATATATACAAAAAATGTACAAGACGACGACTGCGTGTGTAGTGCGTAATGGATTCGGGATCTCAGTTTCGATTTCGTCAGTGGCGATTGTACTGGCTATACACACGGCGATTATTGAGACTTGATAAATCGAGTTCACTTTATTGAATAAATGATTTTCTAATATGTTATTTAACATTTATATGTAACTGGTAACATGTGTGCTAATATATATATATATATATATATATATATATATAATTTTTTTCTATCATTAAACCATTATGCTCACAAGTATACGATTAAAATGTGCATTAAAGAATTATGTGTATTCGCCTTTTGAAAATGGAATATTTATTAAAATTAGTATAACTTTATTAATTTATTTCGAAATATTATAGAATTCAACCGGAAGATGTCCACTGCTGGACATAGGTCTCCCCCAATGATCTTTACAACGAGCGGTCTTGCACCACCCGCATCCAGAGGAATCCCGCGACCTTCAGCAGGACCTTCAATTTATAAAACATTAATTTCTATTTTTTCTTTTTATATTTATAGCTTGCCGAGAGAATTTACAATTACAGAATTAAAGACAATTAAAGAAAATAAAAGTACTTAAGGCTAAATCATAATACAATATAAGAAGTATTCTATTTAAATTATTGTATGAGTGGTGTTTTGCTGGCATTATGAATAAACGAAATAAACAAAATAAGTAGTAACAAGTTCACATGTGTGAAACACAGTGTATTTGATTATTATAACATGCAGCGGATTTCAATATCGTTTCTTAAAAGTTCGGTTTTTTTTGCCTGATCATTGACACTGATCTGACATTGTATAGAAATAAAGGATTGAATTTCAGAAACACAGATTGAGATCGCATATTGAAACCGGCCGATAGTTTTCGCGTTAAGGCGTGTTGCGTTTCGGGATCAGTGAGAGCGTATATCCAGTCTTATCTGGTGGCTTTAGGCGTGGTAAATGTAATCTGGCATAATGGCGTCAACTGTCAATAGATTCTCCTGTCTAGTATCTTCTGTCGTTGGTCTGTACTTTATTTAACAAGAGATTAAATGCAATCCTTTTGTTGAGCTCGAATAAAAGCAAATATTAGATAATGCTTGTATGAAGACATTAATCAATGAAATTATTTATAATATTTGATCTATAATTAAATAATATTGCTATATATGTCCATCTATCTATTAAACCAAAAGATGTTCACTGCTGGGCATAGGTCTCCCCCAACGATCTCTACAACGATCGGTCTTGTGCCACCTGCATCCATCGGATTCCCGCGACCTTCTACAGGTTGTCGGTCCGCTATGTGCAAGTAAAGTTGTAGAATACGCACCCCCGAAATAGCTTTCTGCTATTTGGAGAGACCAACGTCGGGTAAAGCTTTAATTCAAATCCAGCTAACCTCAGTGAAGATGCACGTACCTTGATCAGACTGGCCGCTTAACTTCCACTCGGTGATAATAATTATGATTAACTGATGAACAGACGATAATACCTTTTGATAATCATTATGTTCGATGGACGTACATACGTCTTGGGAGATAGTTCTAACGATTCCTCAGTTTTCAAACTAATACTGACGTACATGACAGCTAAAAAGTTAGCGTCTCAATATTGCTAATTAGCCGAAATCTGAACGTCAATGTTTATAAATATGCATTTTGTTTTTGATTACGATACAATGGTTATTATGTAACGTATTCAATATTATCTATTCGTAACAACGCATAATAAATGTTAAGTTCTACTATAAGCAAACTGCGTTTTTACGTGACAAGTCGTAAATTGTCCCGGACGTGTTCGTACCACGTTAAAGGGAAGTTTTATTAAATTTCAACGTGTGGATTTGTCTTCAGATTGTCGGCACACCTGCCTACTGTGACTTACGGTTTACTTCCTCGGCATGTGCTATTCTTGTTAAATCTAAATGTTATTCATTTATAAGTGGTATTTATCTCAGATATAGAGGGCTAAATTGACATTAATGGCAATAATTAAACGGGAGCTTGTAATTACATTCAGAAACATTTTTAAAATAAGTTTAGTGGAAAAACACATGAAATAAAACTATTGCATTATAAATTCAGTTCTAGTATCAAAATCGTGTAGCCGTTATGCAGCGGTCTATAACTCGGTAACAATGTAGGTATAATTATCAGCTGATGTGCGCGAGCGCGTGTGAGGTCATCGCCCACCGAATGCTTGTCGCACGGTTTTCATAATTCAATTATATACATATTTTTTTAATTAAATAACTATCTTACCATTTTTTTTTTTTGCTTTGTACTTATTCAGGATCATAATTATAAGCTCCCATTTGATTATTGCTATTGATTTCAAAGTCACCCTGTATATTCAAGAATATGCATACATAAATATTAGATGTATATAACATTATACTACATTAGTATACACAACTGACCCTCTCAGCAATAGTCAGCAAAGATCTTACCTCTTCTCCATAATTAAATAGCATGGAAATTACGAAAAAAAAACGAAAATTGTCTTATTTAATCAATATAAGAAAGCTCCGTCCCCCATGTCATCAAAAATAAGCAAAACATAGATTGATGCCTATTGCCTACTTGAACGGCACCTATATGATTCGGCTTAATCGGTAGTTTTACATTATGTTAAGACGAAATATTTACGTCAACTATTCAAGTGATGTATATTTACTTACATTTTTGCTGAAAATAATCCAATAACTTATAATTTATTAAATACCTGTAATAAATATATGCAAGTAATAGCTATGCAGCTTTTATTCTCCCTTATGATTAAAACTATATGAAATTTATGCTTCTTACTTCAAAAATGACAAACTTCATATATCAAATTACAAAACCTACCTAATTCAGTCCGTTAGGGGTATATTTTTGAAAAAAAACCGCCGATACACGCGTACATAAATTTCTAACCATAAGTATGTAGATTAAATTTCGTGCTTTTTTGTTTGCAAATGTCGGACTTTCATACAACGTCTCTTATTTTACACCCTTAGGGGAGAAATTTCCAAAAGTTCTTTCTTAGAGGATAAGAGATACCTATCGCCAAAATTTCAAGTTTATAGGCCCAGGGGTTTAGGGACTGCGTTGATGAATCAGCCAATCAGGATAAGTAATTTTACATATGGTATATAGATAAATGGAAACAAATTATCCTTTTTTTTTTGTAAAACACTACTGTCCGTGGATCATATCTGAAGCGTTTATATTTCGCATCTCAATATGACATATCGGCAATGAAAGATAGCACAATTTCATTGAGTCGACTCAATACGCTTTACGTTGCATCGGATGGCGTGTCTTGTTAAAAGTGTGTTTTCATCTTTATATTTTCTAAGCCGTACTTACTACATATATAGCTTGATATAGATTTATTAAAGAACCTGAAAAGCCGAATATCGTCGAGCACGAACTGAATCCACCTGCAGAGGAAATGTTATTATCTCATTAGAGGTGCCCTTTCCGTTCCCTCAATTTGTAGCAAACAAACGGAATTTTAATATTATTTCTGTAAAGTCTTGTGTTCGGTAATCCTAAGGCGCTTTGTGTTTAAGGAATCGAGAAAACAGCCCTGTTGTTTCTGAAATTTATATTTTTGTTTATCTTGTTTAACTAACTGATTTTACATAATTGTGTTTTAATGTACTCATGAATGGCTTATTGTTTTTATATTTATTTTTCGTAATTACGTTTATATTATTATTAGGTAGGCAACAAAATGGACCAACGACCCAGTGAAGGTGGCGCAAAGGGCGGCTGGGGGAGGCTTATGTCCAACAGTGGACGTCTTTTCGGTCTACGTGATGTTAATGATGATGATTTTGTTTTAGTTTAACAAAACCTAGTGTGATGAAAATACGGTGTTGAAATACGTGATGTAGTGCATATTTATTAAATATATCTAGTAGGTTTGCTTGTTTATTTGATTTTTGCCCATTAACTTTAACCTTTAAAATAACAAGTAACATTTAAAATATGAAACAAAACTATTTCTGAAATTGCTTTATTGATAAGACCGTGCCTTTTAGATGCTAACCTAAAAAGGAAACAAGATTTTGTCTTTGTCACTTGATATATAGATATAATAATAACACAACACACAAAAAAAAGTGGAACTGTCCCGACAATTGCACATCATTTCCTATGGTTCTCGACCTGCTGATTCCGAATCCGGGGTCAAAAAAAACTTTCATCTAGTCAATTTTTTTAATCGCGTTAAAAGGTGAAAAAATACCAGAAAATTCAATAAATCATGGGATCAAAGTTGAGAATCGGATCACACCCAGCGCAAATATATAAATCTGAGATATAAGACGGATCAATTTCGTTAGGTATAACCACTGTCGACAATCAAAAATATTTAAAAATTAACGGATTTGTTTGATATCTAAAATTGTATGTGCTGACGTTGCTTCAGTTAAAAACCAACCTAGATAAAGACATTATATTAAAAAAGAATGGGTAAAAAGGACAGACTTCCACTTCCGATCAGGTATTAAAAACATACTACGCAAATTATAAAATAACGTTTCATATTTTTCATTGATTATCTCAGCACAATGAAATAAAAAAGCACATAATTCCTACATATTTAATATACACGTACACACACATATATATACATACATCATACACATTTTAAACTAGATGAGTCTATATTATACCGGTATAAAAATTGTAGTAATCATTTTTTGGATATAGGGTTGTTCTATATTTATGATAGAGACCACATACACCTTTTTTTAACGTGGGGAGTTGTAGCGGAAGGATCTTCCGGATTAGAGCTGGTAGGGGGATCTGTGGGACTCACCAGACGGGAAGAGCCGGGAATACCCACTAAAACCCCATGCGTACTATCCGCCACCTTCCTGGGGTAACACGGGATTAATCCAGCATACTGCCGCCGTCCCGGTGGTAGGCCTGATAAGGTCAGGCCACTCCCAGTGTCATCCATCCGGGGAGGGTGGCAACCTGGCAACCAGCTACCCCCCCCCCCCCTCTCCAAAAGCTAACCAAAAGAAGTCCAGCACCTCTCTTGCTCCCATTCTTATCTACCGATAAGAATATCGAGGGAGAGGGTAGAGACTATATGCAGCTACTTTCTTGTACACATTTTTAGTCGTACAAGCATAGTATTTTTTCTAACGTTTTTCATTATATATTGTTGTTATAACTCTCTTTTAATTTTTAAGCTCTTGAACATTAACTAACTAACCTGGCGTTTACGCCAGCTTTCTATTGTTTTCTTATTTTCTCATTATTATGGGTAATCGATATATTAAATTAATAATAACATTATATCCAAAAATTGCACCTAAATATACTTTAGTATTCAACATGAATTTGTTATGTAACTTAAAATATAGAGTTAACCAATGAAAATCACACTTTTTCAGGACATAAATCGAAAGTAATTTCGAGGGTAATGTTTCACGTGGCCCTAACCTATCGAGATCTACTCTCATCTAGATAAAGCAGTCTCCTAGTGACCGTTGGATCTTGGATAACAATGCAATTTTCAGAATGTTTTAAGCGGACATGCGGTTGGATAAGTAGCTATTTGAGAAATCTATTGCTATCGCGTTGCACCCCAATCCTCCAAAACTGAACCGAGTTTTAATTTTCTTTCAGTTTTAGAATAATAAAGACTTTGGTTATGCCTGTACTTTTTGCTTTTTTTAATTTTATCCATCTGTTTTGTTTGACTAATGTCTGACACTGATGGTAAAAATTAAGCATTTATTTCATTTTCAAAAGCTCCTAGTTTCTACAATAACTAATTTATGGAAAAAAACATGACGTACGGGCATGGCGGTGGTGGATATATATTATTTGGTATAAAAATATTTACCATAATGCTATTATCCAGGGAGAAAACAGTGGACTACGTTAGTATGGAATAAATGCGGGTAGTATATCCTCTTAAGCTTGTGAAAGAACCTTGATTTTTCCTAAAGCCTTAAAAGTTAACAAACCTAAATATTATTAATTTTCTTTACAGTTACTTAGTCATCGTGTTTTTCTTGGTTATTTTATCTTTAAGTATTGCTGGTACCCACGTATAGAAGATTATTCAAAAACGAGACAAATAAAATATACTACATTTTCACTTCAGGGACACCATAATATTTCCCCCAAATTCTGATCCAATTTCAGGCTGCATTGTCAGTTAACTTGATTCTAGCGTAACTCGGTAGTGACATTTCCCGCTTAGGTACGTGGAAACGTAAATGTTTCTGGCATCATGTTCCGCATGCCAAGCAAATGCCAGTCAGACAAATTGAGTGTCGCGATAGTGGAACGACAGACTTACTTGAGATTGAACGTGGTACACATGTGACTATTTTGTACTCGAGAGTGTTATTTCTTATTTTAATTCCTATTATACTTTAAGTGTTATTCTGAAAAGGAATATTTTTTTCTGTTGTTTTTTTAAAACGTCTTACTTATATATAGGTATTCCTCTCGTCTTTTGTAAATTTTAGTAATTATGATATTTGTTGTATGTTTGATTATGTTTATTGGCCTGTGTTTTTGTGGTAATTCGTTAAATAAATTTTATAGGCTCATATAAATCGCATAAGTTCGATCTCCGGACTAAGTGTAATAAAAATAAAACGAATGATTTCGAAATTTTCGAAATATCAAAAATTGTTTTTATAAGGACAAAACAAAGAGAACGTTCACAAAATATTAATGTAAAAAAGGAAGTAATATTGTGTAAGTCCGTCATTTATTTATTTAGTTTGCCTGAATATATGAGGATGTAGGAAACTTTTCAATGAAGTTGGTTATTGACTTTTGCAACATTGTTGTACTTTGTAACATTTTACCTTGAGCTCTAGTTAAATATTTATAAATGCATAATGTTATAGTAGTTGGACTCTAGCAAGAATATTGAAGAGAAATGATTGTCAAGAATGAATAAAGTCAAAAATGAGCATATTAAAAGTAGCTTGAAAGTGGCGTCAGTGAAAGAAAAGACGAAAGGGAATCGCTTGTCGTGGCATGGACATTATGTCAGGAGAGTGGCAGCGCATGTGGATAAAATCGTAATATGAATGTCGAAAGATGTAAAACTAGACGAAGGCCTAAGAAAGTGTTGGTAGAGTGTATGAGGAATAATTTAAAGGATTTAGGAATAAATTAATACATGACAACTGATGTGGATTTATGGGAGAAGAAAACATGCTGCACTGACTCTAAGTGAGTTGGGAAGAGGGCATGAGATAAGTAGTAAATATAACCTAACACGAATCATTTTAATAGATTTACGAATGAGAAAATATTATTAGAGAATTCTATAAAAATATTTAAGAGGTCACGTATATTTATTTCTCACAACGCGATGTTACAAAAATGAAATATTAGGTGTAAAATAGAAAATGAATTGAGCCTGTTGTTTGAACATATCGAATTTGTTATATAAATGTTAGTGTACCCTCATAAATGTCAAACGAGCCGGACACCTACCGGCGTTGAATTTCAGTGACGTCATTACACATTAAAACGGAAGCACATACAATAACGTCTTACACAAAAACGGCAAACCTCATAATCTTTGTTGTTGTGTTGTATTGATTATAATAGGTGAGGCATTGTATTGCTAAGTATGTTTATCTTAATAAAAATTGGTTACACAAAATGTTACTAAAGTAATATGTGTAAACATCCTAGGCAAATTATTATAATTTTTAAATAACTGTATTAACAATAGCTAACAATTAAAATATCTTTTATCAAGAAAATTGTAACGAAAAAAATTAAACAAATACAAATAATTTTATTGCTTTGCGTAATCTAGTGAACCATGAAGATATTGAAACAAAATTCTGATTACTATCACAAGAAAATTTCAAGAGCTTTTGGAAGCAAGACCTTTTACGTTTGGTTTTAAAAAGAATTTTCTCGAAGTAATTGTTTGTATGACATCAAAACATATCTATAGTATTATTCTTTTTTTTCGAGGTAAAAATTATTTACAACGTCCGCGAAAGCCTTTCACGAGATCTCGCTCTCAAAGTGTCTATTGTATTTTAACACAAAGAGTCGACGGGGCGTATCTTTCGGCAATCCACTATGGCAATTTACGAGCATTTTGTAAATACGCAAGCAGTTATGGTTTAATAAAACCATTGTTCTGTGTCACGGATATTAGCAATTGTGCAACTGCTTATTCGCTGATTAATTATTGCATAGCAACATTTATTTGTAATGATGTTTAGTAGCTTTATTATTCATTAAGAGTATTCTATTGTCGTTATTGTTTACTTATGTTAGTCATTTGGCTATAATTGTCTCAACTATACCCCCTCCTTTTAATGAATCTGCACACAACAATGCTGGCGAATTTCCTATGTTGATTGGATGCGGATAGAATCATTTTGGACTGACATAAAAACACTTCGACTGACTTCATTTTTTCGGTCTGTTCGAAGACTCTTTGTACCAAGGTCTGGAGACGCTTTCGAATTATTCCAGACAACTTCAGCACACAAGCCATGTGAGTGTCCCACGTGCAGAGTTCTAAATTCCATGGGACAGTATTCCCCTACCTCTCGTCCATTTTTATATGAGTTTGTATCCTTTCAACTCGCAACACACCTTGCATTCATTATGATTTCCAGCAAACGGCAAATCTACTTCAACTGTCTTGTAAACATAGTGAGATACGAGACGAATTTTTACTATTGTTTTACAAAAATTAAATAAATAGTTTCTTTAAACTTTAAACGATTAAGTGGTTAATTATTGTATTTATCTGCCAAAACCCCTATTCGGGTGAAGGCCTCCTCCAAAGAGTGCCAGCGCTCTCTATCTTGGGCTACTCGTATCCACAATATGCCAATCGTCTTAATAATATCGTCTTTTCATTTTACTAGCGATCTTCGTCTACAGAGCTTGCCCACTGGGCCGGCCCATGACGTGACCTTTTTGGTCCATCTTTCACTCGCGCTACATGCCCCGGCCATTTTCATTTTAGCTTTAGAGAGTGTTTCAGAGCCTCCGTAGCTTTTGTTGTGTCTGATTTTTGTATGCCAGCCTATCCCATTATATATGAAAAAGTGTGATTGGTATTGTGTAATCAATTATAAGATACAGGCTCCGGAGTTTGATGGATAAACTATTTTAAAAATTATCCTGACTTTAACTAGTTTCGAAGCGATGATGGCTTAGTTGGTAGTGCGATCGGATTTCGTGTCAATGGACGCCGGTTCAAATCCACCTATCCACCTATCAGCCTCATTTTTCGGTGAAAGTAAACATCGTAAAGAAACCATAGCTTGGCATTTTAAAAAAATAATGCCCGCCTGGGTAGTCACCTTCCTCAACTTGGAAAACCTTCACGAAATACAAATAGGTGTGTTCCGGCAGCATCACTTAAATACCAGTACTTCTAGGCTTAGTGTGTTTACCATCGTGGGCCACATCGTCACTTAAGATCAGGTCAGATTGTGGACAAAGCACAGAGCTTATACGGGTTACAAAAAAAGCTAGTAAAAAGATTATTTAATTAAAATGGTCCCGCAGGTTTTTAAAACGATAATTAAAAGAGTTGACCGACATCACTGTTCTATGATGGTACGTACTTGAAATATACCAACATTTATTTTTACCAGAATAAATAATATTTCTCATACCATAAAGGACCAAACGATGATCGTCAAATAACACGTTCCCTTTTATCTCAAAAGTAAATGCGAGAGTAAATCGTTAAAAATATGATAATGCGTTCTGATTTCCATTTCTCTTATTATTATTATAAGTTCGTGTCATCTGAGTGAGATTCCAGTCCGAGTAATCATAAAGTCAAAGCGTATGTCAGTCGAGTGAATCTCTATAAGTAAATTATTCCGAGTCACGTACAGACTCGAGTGAGGCTTCAGGCTTACACTGAAATTTTAATTACACATAGGTCGGAATCATGTGGAACGGAAAGATGTTGAGATATCTCATACAGGGAATTAGACGCTCTGTGGATCTTTATTTATGTTGCACATTTTATTTAAGGTCTTTAAAAATTATGAAAAGTGGATAATGGTTTTTAAAGGATGCCTTTAGCTTTAAAATATGTGTATTTCCGGAGGAACTTTCCGCTTGCTTTAATGCATAAAATGTACGTAAACTTATATCCTTTACATAGGTACTATATTAATTCCACAATGGAATGTGCTATAAGTTAGCGTATAGATAGGTATGTACGATGAATGTTAGAGGTAGAGGAGAGAAAAAGGGGAACGAAAAGTAATAATTTGATTTTACTGGCTTGCCTTGAAATTTGTCGCAAGCTCTTATGTTGCTGGACAAGAAAAAATACAGAATTCATAAAATAAGTAAATAGTATTAAATAAATATAAAAATATAGAGACACTACATATAAAGAAATTTCAGTAAGTATTAAAATAAATAAAAGTTATTATAACAAAAACTGTTTCAAAAATTTTCAACCAGTTCACTTAAAAAAGGTTGCATATAAGAATTTATCAGAATCATAGCTTATTAATTAGTTCGTAAATATAACATAAATCACGTTAACGTTAGTAAATTAACGTGAACGCCAGTTATTAATTACTAGCAGATGTCCGTGACTTCGTCTGGGAGATTAGTAATTCGTCACAAAATAAAAAATAAATAAATAATTATACAGACAAACCTCCATATTTATTATTAGTATATAGATGGAATAAAAGTAATCTATAATTGCATAGCCAACTTGAATAGTGCAGTACTTTATACGATTGTCTTGTCTTTGAAAGCGAACTTTATAACGAATAAACATATATTGAGAACATCAAATTATTAACAGGTACGAATGTTATTCGAAATTGTTAAACTACTACATTCTGTTACCTATTTGTTTTAACGTAATTTATTATAATCAAAGTTATTAGCTCCTCTAATGAATTATTTAAAAAAACCTAATAAATTCCAGTAAGAACTTTATCCATGACTTGGTTTTATTCTTATCTAACTAGTGAACGATGAATGAATGAATGAATGAACGGTCGTTTCAATCCAACAAGTTTCGAAGTCAAGTGTCGTCTTTCATAAGTTCCAGAGTAAAAACTTTAAAGAGAACTTTTGTCTATTTTTTTATACAAAGTTATGAAAACTTACACAACGGTTTATATAATTTATGTGTATTTATGCGGTCGAAGCTCATGAAGTTTTGAACAAAATACAATTCAATGATCAGGTTTACTGGTAAATGTGTAGTATTTGTGAGAAATATCTTTGTTCTATGTTATCACCAAGAAAAGAAAAACATTTAGAAAAATAATTAGGCTTCCGCGTAATAAATGAAAAATTTTGAACAAATTACAATAAGATGGTCAGTTTTACAGGCAAGTGTTTGAATTTGTGAGAAATATCTATGCTTTCTAATAGATAAGAAAATCTTTGACACCAACAGTAATTTAGGGGCTATACAAAAATTAGACCCATTACTTTTTTTATTATTGTTTAAAAGCTATATTACGAAATTAATAATTGTGCGGTATAGATAAAGTAATACACGAGCGGAGCCGCGTGAACAATTAGTATAGAAATAAAATGAGAAGAAATGTAAGGATAATTCTGAAAAAAAAAAATGATCCGTGCATGAGCAAAATATTTTTATTTTTATAACAACTTACTTTGATTCTATATAGATAGTAAAGAGCTCCAGCTTATTAGTTTTTGTAAGTTAACCTCAATTTCTTTTCACTGCCATTTGCATTTATTTTTGTTATTGTAACAATGGGATTTGTATTTAATAGTAACATAAATAAATATGCATAAACAAATTTGTCGGTACATATGATATTGAAAATATCGTCTATTCTTATCAGACGTAGTAATATTAGATTTCTTATTTACGAAATTCGAAAGAAATGGACCGGTAATTTTTTTTTAAGGAAATATACGCGCATTTCTTTTACAATGTTGTCAATCAGTCAACGCCAGTGTACGTATTTCCTTTTCCACTTTTCTCCTTACTTTACTGATTTGATTGAAAACTTCCTTACCCACACCTGAGACACTGAGAAAAGTGAATTCTTATTCGAATTGCTATTTGTCTTAAAAATAGTTCCAAGTTGAATAAGTTTATATACGTTATCATTTTTTAAATTTAGAATAGTTGTTTTTTAATGACATGTAGTTATACAATTTTAGATGTGTGCATTATTATATTTATTTTATTATCCGAAATTTGTCCTAAATTATTATTGATACTAACAGAAACAATTCATAAATTCAAACTCATGCCAGTAAAAGTTTACATTATATCAGATTTTATTCACTATTGCATGATTTTTTTTTTTACGCGAAAGCCTAATTGTTTTCTAAACTTTATCCATACGTAAACTTTATCGTCATTATACGTAACTTTATCCATCTGCCAAAAAAGTTCCTTCAAAATTGGTTCACTCGTTCTAGAGATTAGCCGAAGCAAACAGAGATTTAGACAAACAATTTTATTTGGTATAGATACCGTATATACATTCATATGTATTTAGTAAAAAGTTCTTATTTTGATATACAAACAGACATCTCAATTATATAATAGTTATTTTGAAGTTTTTGAATATACCTAATTACATAAAATCAACTGAATTCGTTACTACAGTAGGGTGACACTTTAAAAGTAAATTCTCGAATAAAAGGCGACAAATAAGATAATTACAATTGAAACAAAACAACTTACCTCATTAAAACGAACGTATAACAGCCAAAAATTTTATTCACCTCCGGGTCCCATCGCACCCGTGAAAGTTAAGCATGGGTTAAAATTGTTGGCTCAAATTCGTTTATTCGTCCCTATTCGGGCAGACTCGACGTAGGGTAACGAACATTACAATTGGTCCCAGGACGATCTGAGTTTCAGGTTAACTGCCTACTGTTTCCCCTTCTAACAATTGCTGACTGAATTAGGCCGTGTATAATGTGAAGATTTATAACAGTAAATATGGATGTTAAATTTTACACAGGTTATATTATAAGGACTTCATTGAAATACAACAACAAATCCAGATATTTACACGGATAAAAAATAAAACGAATAAATAGTTTAGATATAGAGTTGTGCGTCAATAAGTAATTTTTTGAAGCAATGATGGTTTTGTTGGTTGTGCTGTCAGATTTCGCGTCCACGGACGTGGGTTCAAAGCCACCTACCTAACTCTTAAATCACTCTGAGTTTTCGGTGAAGGAAAACATCGTGAGGAAACAATAGCTTGGTGGTATAGGGCATTTTAAAATCATGCCCGCCTGGGTAGCTACCACCCTCAACTCAGAAAACCCTGTCGCCAAATACCAACAGGTGTGTTCCGGCAGCATCACTTGAGAACTGGTATCTCTGGTGACTACCATCCTGGACCACATCATCACTTAACAACAGGTGAGATTATAGTCAAAGTACGGAGCCTATACCGTGTAATAAAAATTAAATAATTCTATCCAATATAAGATTAAATTGATCTATTTCGTATTCTGTAGACGTCGTTTCAGACTCGATCTGTGTCAACTTTTATAGTTAGCTACCCGTCGAAACTTTTATGAATTTAATCAACGCAGGACATTTCGCTATCATTTTTATTAAGAAAGTTTTGGTAAGTATGAATAATAATTAATCGCGAATTACGTTAATTCTTTAAATAAAGATGTTCACGCTGAGTTTTTAATAAAAGTGTACAAATTTTAGATTAATTTTTTCGTCAATTACTTATTTTAATTGATTTTTTATTTTACTTTTGATTATTTGCTAGCCCTAGATGTAGTTCGGCTTAAATATGGTAATTGTTTCAATTATGGGTAATTATCAGTTGCATTATATCTTTTAAATATGGTTTTAACTGAATTAACTCACTATGACTCTCATCATTTTTTTATAATGTATTTTTTTTTTCCAAATGATTATGATTTATTACATGGGTCGGGACCACCATGCATACGAGTATAAGCCGACCATGGCAGTGTCGCGTTCCAGGGATCATTCAATGTAGAACCAGGACTTAGCGGGGTAGTAAGGCAATTGAGTCCGAGTGGATCGTAACTAGTCTTGCGCAAATCATGTCTGCGCGCGGATCGAACATGGAAATATTTCTTAGAGGAACTAGATGCAGGAAACAGGTTCGCGGACTATCTTCCGTGAGTTTACATTAGTTATTGTTTCACGTTCGAGTTATTAGAGAAAATAGGACATAATTTACGTGTGTTCATAGTCGCTCGGTTATTTCGGGCCTTGTAGCAAGAGAGACAGTTTTAACATTTTTAGTTTCACCAAAATCATAAATTCATTCAAGTGTATACTTTCTTGCTTAGAATTGTCAACCAGGAATTAAAATAAGGCATTAATTTAAAATAATAAATCTATTTTTAAAATAAATGTATGTACTTCTTTTTTCAAAGTTTTTATAGCTATCTATTTTAAGAGTAAAAAAAATAGATTTATTTAATTAAATATCGACTTTAAACCTGTTTAAGTTGACATTTTGAATTGGTTGAGTAAAGGATGTAGTTCCTGGAACTATTACTATCTGGAACTACCCAATTCTAATTGTAACCATTCTGTATTTGTTAAAAACCCGTCAGGACACGTTAATGTGCACCGTGTTCCAGGATCAACAGGTGTACGAGTATATCCAACCTGGGGAGGGGAAGAGGGGCTGTTGTCATATACTTTTGCCACATTTCGAGCCTCAAGCGATTTATGGATAATCTCTAAGCATTAATAGCAGTTTATTGTCTAATAATATTTTTGCAATTCGTGGACGTACTAATACTGACTTTTATAAACAATTACATTAGAAATCACTAAAATATTTAAATTATTCTAGTGAATACCACAGATGCTATGAAAAGATTCATAAGCAAAAAAAATAATAAGAACAACAAAAAATAAACCAATTTCATTAAAAGAAAATGTAGGTACTCTGGAAACAAATTCAGTTACAAAGTAAATTGTAACTGTATAGGTAAGTATCCACAATAGCGGTTCGTAAATACTCGTTACCTAAATTATGTTTACCTTGTTTTGCTCGAGGCCATTTCAAGGGAATTCAACTTGCAAGTAATTTCGCCTTTCATTATATTAAAGGTAATTATGTCAAAATTATAAGTAGATATGTAATATTAATATGAAATTACATATCTACTTATTATTTTAGTTACTATAGATAATTAGGAACACCTCCAACATTATTCGAACGAATACTGTAGATTTATTTTTCTCATTTCAAAGGTTTTTTTTTTTTGGTTTAAGAATAACTTTATTTCTCATAAAGAATTACATGATTCACTTACTGAGAAACAAATGTTTAAAACTAGGATTATTATTTAGAGCGCACAAAGGTACGTAACAAGATTACAAAAACAAAAAAATAATTACAAAGATATGGGTAAACACATAAGATACATAGAGACCGTAAGAATTTCGATCCTTGTCAAACAGAAACATGGATGCATGAATTATTTTAGCATTTACTAGATGAGGCATTGATGGCATAGTCTCGTATCAATAACTTTTTATTTTTTTGTAAAGTTTTGGTTTTTCATTATACGTCAATTCTATTAATTTTTAGTCTGGCTATTCTATTTATATATTTTAGATATATTTGTGATTTAGTAGCCATTTTAATTTAGTTTAGTTAGTTTATAGTCCTTATTGGTTTACGTTTAAATTGGAAAATTACTAATGTATATTTTTTATTTATTGTGGTGTTTAGTGGATTTATTTTTTATTATATGAAATATTATGTAATGTAATGTTTTTATTTAATTATTATTTATTTATTTGTGTGTATTAATTGTATGAATTTTGAGTAGCTTTTTGAATCGGGCAACTTCTTTCTTGTTTTATTTTTGATGGTAATTTGTTTTAAATGTTCAAGTACAAGTTTCTTTTACCGTAGTTAGTTCTAGGCGGGCGGGTCACTAAGTAACTAGCACGTCTTAACCTCTATACCGTTCAACTTATCGATATGAAAAATGATACAAACAGATATTAAAACACGGATAGTATATTTAGCTCTGTGTTTTCCCCTTAAATCTTATTTTCTAATATAATTTTTTGCATTTTGTAGCTAACACCCTCAAGTTTGAAAACCTATCGCTAAGCAAACAACGGTACCAAAACCTGGCAGTATCACTTGAGAGCCAATTTTTTCACCTTTCAGTGCGATTAACATCCTCGACCGCATTGTCACTTAACATCAGGTGAGATTGTGGTCATAGCGCTGAGCCTATATAAAAACAATACAATGTAAAACAACTCAAGAACTACTTAATTGATTTGCATAATATTTTGTTTATCTTATAAAAGTATTTCTAATTTTTAGAATATAATTCTTTATATTACACAATATAAAGTAATAATAATATATATGAAATGATTATTTAAATACGAGTGAAGCCACTGACAAAACTAGTTAATTATAATAAATCGTTTACAAAATACCTGTAGATTAATTTAGTCCTTAAGTAATAATGACCCGAATGCTTTTAACTTTACAAGTAAGAGAAAAAAAACTCTCTAGAAACTCCCATTAAACTCCGTGGAACTCCAGTCACCGTAAACTTCTTAATAAATTCGTCCATCGGAAACCTAAAGACATTACGCACAGGCTCTCAGATCAACAAAGAGACGCCATTTGAAAGCCGGCTCCTTCATCTATCAGAGTGACACGCAATCAAACAATACAATAAAAGTTCTCTTCCGAAAAATACTTGAAAATAATTTCTCCATTTAAATTCAAGGAGGGTGGGGCGGCGTGTTGAGGCTGTGTCGAGTTTGGGTGCTAACAAAGATTTAGGTTCGTCGTGAAGGTAATAATTGTTGTGGCAAGGTTACTCAATATTCAGTACACCTAATGCACTTTAAATAATTAATTTTCTATGAAAAATACCGGCTGGATGGTTTCTGTTAATTTTTGGAAACTTTATAAACGTTATAACTAAAAACTGAGATTACATTTTTAAGTGAAATAATTTGACTTGAAATTATAAATATTCTACGTATTTATTATAAAAAAAAAATTATAAGGGACAAGTTTGTAGCAATAAACATATGATTAATAATATCAGTCATAGGTTTTTGTATTCAAAATACGTTTAACATTAGGAATTGCAAATTAGATGATGTAATAGAGATAAAACTTTGAGATTACTTTAAAGAAAAATGTAGGAATAGCTTTAGAAGCTTTTGACTAGTTTGAGGCGATGATGACGCAGCGGGTAGTGCAGCCGGATTCCGCGTCAATCGACGCGAGTTCGATCCCCACCTATTCGACTCTAAAATCGGCCTGAGCTTTCGGTGAACGAAAACATCGTGAGGATAGCACGGTGGTAGGGAATTTTGTAATGATACTGGCCTGGGTAGCTACCACCCTCAAGTTTGAAAACCTGTCGCCAAATAACAATAGGTGTGTTCCGACAGCATCACTTGAGAAACAGTACCTCTAGGCTTAGTATGTTTACCATCCTGGACCACATCGTATCACTTAAGATCAGGTGAGATTGTGGTCAAAGCACTGATGCTGTTCCATGTAACAAAAAAAGATAAACTACCGTAAAATAATATGCTTGTAATCATATTTTTGTTCTTCGGCAGCGGCTTAAGATTTGCTTCGACCTCAAACTGGGATAGAACTTGCAGTCGCCGCTAATGTGGTATAGTGACAGTGCATGCATCACACACAGGTAAATGAGCTTTTATTATTCTTTTTTTTTACAAATCATAGAACTTGTGTAAATATTTTACGGAAGTTTTACTCAAGTAACAGCCAAGCTAAAGTTCGTACCGCTTTGGTACCATTGCGCTAGTTACCATTTACGGCCTTAAGCTCTCGCTCCATGTTTGCTGATGCTGCCAAAGTATTTCCAATTAACAGCGTTAGTCAGGTCGAAAAATAACCATTTCTTTTCTTTTTTAAATAATTTTTTACAATTAAAGTTATCATATATGATAATAATGATTCGCCTTCTGAAACCACTATCGTGATTTAATTGGGCGCAGGAGTTCAGTTTGTGAATGTTCGGTAAGGAAAGACACCATGTAAAAAATATTCTCTTAATACTAGTTGAGTCCTCTTTTTGTCATCATATTGTATGAATTCTTCTACTAGGATATTTGGTTCGTTATTTAAAATTGAAGGCAGCATATACTTCCAAGTATGCATGCCTTAGTAATTATTATATTCTGGGAGTGAACTTTGGAATATATGTCAATTTCTTCATCGATTTTTGTAGACTTTATAACATTATTATTATCTACAATATTATTTAAATCAAATACTGAAATGTTTGCTAAAAGATCATACACACGTAGCTACTGTCTTTTTTTTTACAGTGAGTCGAGGTAGGACTTTGTGACAAATAAAAAAAGTTGGAATAACGAAATGATAGAAACACATAGAGGCAAGTTTAAAAGAAGCAGTATTTGTTACTCTGAGCCCAGCGGCCAGCTGTTCTCTTTTACGTAACTTTTTATGAAGTCTACCAACCTTGATTACTTTTTTGCTTTTTCGTACCAGGTTTTGTCCTTCTAAAAGTTTTATTTATTTTGTTAATACAGCATTTTAAAGGACGGGATAAAAATCACATAGATATTTCATAGTTATAAGTATTCGTATTAGTTATTAACTCCTTTCGCTGGGTATAAATTAAGTTGTGGTAGCTCTTTAGTATTGTAAGCCCTTGATACCTTTAACCTCTATATTAAATATAATTTAAGTCGATACAATTATTAGAGAGATCAATGAACATGAATCCTGCCGTATTTGTTATTGTCATTTATACATGAAGTTTTAATTGCTTTATCACTATTTTTCCGAAATGAAAAAAACCGATCATAATGGTATTTAAAAACATATAAATCATAAGGTCATCACTGAATCCATATATATTTTTAACTAAAATTTAGGTAAATGTTTATTTAAAAAAAAATGGTCATACATAAGAAAAACGAGCAACTTTCAATATACATTAATAAAGGTACCCATAATCGTATTTGTATCATAATTAAAGAATCGCAGGAAAACACACTAGTTTAATTTAAAATTATATACAATTTTCATATCAATACGAATGGTAGAATATATATGTTTCAATAAAAATAACTATGATTTATTATATAGTTATGTAGTTCTCGTACTAAAGTTAGTATTGTGATCATGTCGAAATAACTCCCAAGCGAGATGATATGATATGTCAATCTTATTAATTGTGCCCCAAACGACAACATCATTGTTTGTGTATGCAAATCAGAGATGCCTTTAGGTACTTCATATATCTGTAGATGTAACAAAGTTCAGATTAAATCTCAGAACATATTACAATTTGCAGAACTGCCACTTTAATAAGTAGTAATGAAATCCGCTATCAATTATTTATATGTGCGATGCTTTTATCGTAACATGGAGTTTAGGAGTTTTCCGTTAATTGCATGATATTTCTAGCAACTTTTGAACCCTCATGGATATGCCTGGTGAGGTTTTATATTTAAAAAAATCATGTAGGTATATTATTTTCGTACAAAAAGTATCTTCTGAATGGTCTTTTTAAATAATTGTATAAGTATACTTTTAATTTATTTTTGGAATATATTCAAAATTATTGCTTGTCAACAGCTAGTCAACGTCATTCACCACTTTTCGGTTTAAACTTGAGGGGGGGGGGATATTAGAAAATACCCTACCACCATGAGGTTTCCTCACGCTGTTTTCCTTCAGCCAATTTCCAGGTTTATAATAGAGTTGAATAGCTTCGAATCTATGTCTATCGACGGTGAATCCGACCATTTTATCAACTAGGCCAATTATTTACAGACTGTTGTTATTATACGAGATAATTAGTTCTTGAATTATAAATGTATTGTTTATGACAATATCTAATATACAAGAAGTATTATGTATAAACTTTGTGCTAAATCTAGAATAAGTAAATTAAAAATAAAAACAGCTAGTATCTAACAAACTACTGCTTCAGTTTATTACTTTATTAAAGAAACTTCGCCATTACTGTTTGCGGCGTGCTTCCCACACTATGAAGTCTCTACTTACTACACTTTGTCAGCAAGTTTTGGTTTTTATAAATAACTTTCTGGCTTGTTTATATCAGCTATGTTTAAATAAATATATTTTATATTTTAAAGAGAACAAAAAATACTGCAGTTTTACGAACACTTATAATATGAAACATGAAGGACAGTTACAAAAAAGGCCCCGTATTTATTATACAAGCGACGCTGTTATTTGGTTTACAGATATTTCTAAAAATAATTACATAAATAAAATATCAGACGTAAAAAGTATTCCAGTAGTTGTCACTGGTTACTTGAGCTTTGAGCATTTGAGCTGTCATAATGTTAGATGACATAAACATCATCTAAGCTGTAGATATAGTTTCTCAATAATAAACATACAGGTAAGCACAATGTTTAAAAAGTAAGCTTTTTAAGTTATGTTTGTAAATAAATAACAGAACTACGAGTACGAAAATAGAGTGAGTGAAATTTTATAGACAATTTTTTATTATTTTAATAAGTTAGATTGTATTAATAATTAATCTGATTAATAGTAATTTCTGATTAAAACATTATGTTATATATTCGTAAATAAAATTCATACAATAAATAAATTTAATCAAAATTTTAAAATTTTTACGTATGCGTATATACGACGGATTCTTAATTGGTTTGGATATGTAGAGAGAATGAATGAAATAAGATTGACGAAACAAATTTACAAGGCAATTGTGACTGGGCAAGCTGATAGGGTCGTTCTAGGCGAACGTATCTTGACCAGATCGAGGACGTTCTGGAGAAGGCCGCGGCCAAAAGTACTCGTAACCGAAGAGCACATATGAAGGTGCTTATGACAGTAGAAGAAGCCAAGACGTGTGTCAGGTTCATAATAAGTGGAAGGATGTGGTACCTGCCTACTCTTATGGGAAAGAGACGAGTATGTAATGTATGTATGTATATTTGCATATATATATGTATGCGGTTGTCTGAATGATAGTAAATATACTTGTACGAGAGATGAATAATTTTATGTACAGAAGAACTTGTGGCTTTGAATATATAGTAGATTAAACCTTCAGAACTTAATTAAAATATTTTAATATATTAAGTACGCGAGTGATGTATGCAATGTTTGTATTCAATTTACGGGCGACGTAGGTTTATACGACGCCGTCTCAAAATTTGCTTTCCATTAGAAATTTACGAATTAAGTAAATTAGATGCTTCCAATGTGTTATGTTATATTATGTATAATATCACGAGTTGATGAAGTATGTATTTAATCTCAGATGAGATTGTGCTCAAAACGTTTAGGGCTAAATAAAAAAAAAAAGAGGAAATCGGTTGACTAACAGAGGAGAAAAGGCACTGGAAGGAACTGTATCTTTAAGTATTTATATATAAACTAGCTATATGCCCGCGGCTACTCCCGCGTTTCTTATATTCGTCACTGCGTATTACAGTTTTTAAATAATCATTGGAAAATAATGATTTGATGATGTTGTCCATTGAATCTTATTTTGTTTACAATTATATGAATTATAATCTTTTTACACGGATCCCTAATTATTTTTCAAACATTTTTTTGATACTAAGAGAAAGCAAATATATTTCTCATAAATTCAAGCACTTTCAGGTAAAACTGTGTATTGAATCGGATATTATTCAGAATTTCATCAGTTTTAATTTTTTACACGGAACCCTAATCATTTTCGTAAAATTAAAGCGGCCTAAGTTACGCGGAGTTACTTCAGCTATCTAGCTATCTACCAAAAAGTTCCGTCAAATTAGTCCAGGCATTCCGGAGATTAGGCGGAACAAACAGACATAGGAAGAAATAAAATTTTATTATTTGTACCGTATATACATTCATATGCATTTAGTAAAAGGTTATTATATTGATATTACAAACAGAGACTACAATTTTATTTATTAGGATAGATAACAAAATTATTAGTAAATAATATTTAATTAAATCCAAGAGACGTGACAGCTGAAAATCATTTGAAACGGAGTTAGCAAAGTAACAAATCAACCATATTATTTATGATGGATTTCCGCAAAGTATCGCCTTCATCAATCGAAAAGCTATAAGTATTGTAAGACTAATTTTAGATATCAAATTTTATTTCAAAACACATTAATACGATAAAATCACATCCCAAAGGAATCGATGCAATTAAACTAAGCTCCTCCAATAGAATGAAATAGAAAAGCCGCTTATATTATTCGAAATTGATCTGCAGTTCTATCATTGTTGTCAAATCCCTGCGTATTATATGACTACAATTCATTATTAAATTCAATGTATTAGTAATAATACCAACTTATTATTCACTAATAATACAAGGTGATTTTAATAAATATTTTGTTACTAGATATGAATTATTTTGCTACTGTCGCGTTTTTTTTTGTATTATCAATCATTCATCTTATCTTTCAGTTAACATTTAAATGCGTGTGTTAATTTCAGAGCGCTACAATTTTAGATATTGTTTCGTAATTACTACAATGTATGCTGTGACATGAGATAAAACAAAACTTTTATTGGTGATGTTATTAGAGGCATATGAAATCAAAATCAAAAATTAAAAAAAATCTTATTCAATTTGAGCCCTAAGAAGGCGCTTATGAACGTCTAAAACACTACCACCGGTTCGTAAAACAACACAGTCGAGAAAACCCGGCAAGAAACTCGATCTGGTTTTTTTAAAATTATATATATATATATTTTCATATAAAAAACTATACAAAGTATGGTCTTAACTAATGTTAGCGGAAACTCAGAGATGTGGGTTAATTCCAGACATCACTATCGTTCACGTAATGATCCACCCTGTAATAACCTTTTCATATCAAGACTTGCTTGACATAACACTTGAACTTATTGTCAGGTAAATCGGTAATGTTACTTGGGATCTTATTGTAAAACTGAATACTATTACCTATAAAGCTTTTATTAGACTTACTTAGCCAAAGCGTGGGACGGCCAACTTGTCTTTATTTCTAATATTAAAATTATGACGATCAATCACTAGATCTAGCTTGTCTAAATTTTTACGAATATGCATTAAGTTATCGAAGATGTATTGGGAGGACAAAGTTAAGATATCATTTTCTTGAAACTTGTACTTTAGAGATTCACGAGGTCCCATATTGTATATTGCTCGAACCATTTCTCTTTTGTATGGTAGCTGTTATGTTATATTAACAAGAATACGTAATCCTGAGTATTGAAGTCAGTTTCGCGTATAAGAAACATTGAAACATCTATCTTTATTTATGTAAATCTTCTGTGCGTGTGTATGTGACTAAACTCCTCCTAAACGGATGAGCCGATTTTAATGATTTTTTTTGTGTCTATTCCTGAGGATTCGAGAATGGTTTAGATTCACAATGCGGTCCAATGGATAATGTTTATTTGATTAATTTTTGCGAGCGAAGTCGCGGGCACAGGTGGTATAAGTAAAAAACATAACATTTTCATACATCACGGAATGGCTTTCAGATCGGCATCGGTAACTTATAATCAATAACCAATATTAACGAACATATTTCAGTTAATGTAAGCATTGTCGTAAAGTTATAATCAGAGAAGTACTAAATTACATTCATACAAGATATACTGTTAAAACAGAAAAATCTTACTATAGTTTTGAAACAACAGCCTGTACCACAAAATATATTCTTTTTTAATTTAGTCGTTCGCTTAACTTAAACTATCAAAGGTATTATATCTGTGAAATACACATGAAATGAATCTATAATAATAATAAATAAAATTGAAGTTACTGTTTGTAATGTCAAAAGTATTTTTTTTTACTAAATAGAAGATGTATACACGATACCTTTACCAAAAATGGAATTTTTTAAAGTTTTGTCTGTCTGTCGGTCTGTCTGTTTGTCTGTCTGCTTGTTCCGGGTAATTTCCGGAACGGCTGGACGGATTTTGACGTGACCGTTTTTGATAGATAGCTGAAGCTCCGGCTAACTTAGAGTAAGTGCTTGCGTTGCGTTGATAGGGTTCGCTAGGATAGGGGACGGGGTTTACAGATTTTTCATAATGTACCAGCTTTTTTTTTTCGCTTTAACAAAAGTTCTCATTATTTTAACTAATTTTATAAATAATAATAATAAAAACCATTTCTTTCCAAAACATATTACATAAGCTTAAAAAAACATAGTGTTACATAATAATTTTGGCAATGGGACAAGCTCAGCTGTTGCTATGCGGCATTACCACATAACGCTGAATTTCAGCTTGACAATATATTCAGATATGAAAGAATGAATATATAAATGAAGATATTAAAGAAAAAGGAGTAAATGAAGAGATGACGGCTGATAGGGACGTATGAAAGATGAAAACATACTGCGCCGACCCCAAGTGAGTTGGGAAAAGGCATTAGAATGATGATGGCCTGAAATATTCAAAGTTATTGCTAATGATGTAACAATTGAATAACTTTACACTTACATATATAACTTAATCAAGTTATACGTACTTTGCCTACAAACCGAAAATTCAGATGTGTTCACTGAACACATTAGTCGATTAGTCCGTTTTAGATATAGAGAGAGTGAGCGTTGTGAAATCATGCAGTATTTATAACATACGGGCGAGTTATAACTTTGCTGGGACGTTAAATTCCAAATGAATAGGCGGCTACAAGAGAGCATTAACTCAACTCCGCGTAAAGTAGGGAAACGCGCTCCAACGCTCAACAAATTATTGTCAAAGATTAATGGAAAATTAATAGTGTAATTTAATTTTGCTACCATTATTTATATTTATTCTGCTAAACCATGAATTTAGTGTTTTTCATTAATTTGACAGGTACGTTGATTGTGAAACCAATATCGTTAATGAATTAATAATATGATAAGATATTAAAACATGTAATCAGTCTGCGTATAAAACATTGGAATTTATTATTAATCTAAGATCTGAAAGTATGTAAAAATAATGTATTTGAATGTAAATAATTTGTAAACGCGGATGACTTTAAATTCAAAATGCATAAATAGTAACTTTTTCTATAGTAACTCTTTTTATAGTATTGAAAGTTTACACTCACATTAATTACCATTTTTTATATTATGTATAACAGAAATAGCTTTTTTTACACTTTATAGGCTCAGTGCTTTGACTACAATCTCACCAGTGACGACGTGGTCCAGGATAGTAAACACAGTAAGCCTAGAAGTTGCTATTGGTTCTCAAGCTATGCTGCCGGAACACACCCATTGGTATTTGGCGACAGATTTTCTAACTTGAGAGTGGTAGCTACTTGGGTGGGCATTATTTTAAAATGTCCTAACCACCAAGCTATATTTTCCTCACAATTCCCTTCACCGCTTCACTTCTATCACCGCTTCACTATCTGTTCTACATGATTAATTGCTCTATGTTTGAAAATCATCTCTGAATCCCCACTCGGTGCCGTGCGCTGTACATTTGTCACTGAAATTACAAAAAGCTTGCGGCTCCGCGTCGCTCCAGCGGGGACTGCGACGACATAATGAGTTTAATTTCGTCAACGGCTCTTTAGCGTTGCACATTATTTAAGTGTTCAATTAGGATGGAAAGTTTTCCCGCAAACAAGTTTCGTATCTGTTAAGCTCGCTCGTCTCTGTTCTTCGTGTAAAATGTTGAGATTTAGAATAGATATGTGGCTACTGTTATTTTATTGTACATTGTTCTCCTTATAAAAAGTATTTAATATTTATAGTAAAAAAATTATAATGTTTTACATCCTGATAGAAAAGGTTTGCCCTTTATTTTTAGTTGAATAAATTGACTGAATGATTGGATTAAATAAATAAGCACTCAGTCGATGAAATATTTCCATATTTAATGAATTACGTAATGAAAGTAAAAAACATGTATTTTCAAATTTAATGCACGCTTGCAATGCAAAAACCTTCTCCAAGGTTGGCAACGCATCGGCAATACCCCTGGTGTTGCAGTTGGCCATAGGTGACGGTAACTATTTACCATGGTCCGTCTGCCTGTTCTCCGTCCATTGATATATATGTAAATAAGCTCAAATAATGATAATAAAATGTATTAATATTTATTCAAATACATTTAAATTTAAAATAGAGTGGATAATGTTGTTCAGTGATAATATGTTTTGTAATGGAAATATTAACTTCTGATATTTTAATGTGTCGAGTACCCATAAAAATAAGACAATAGGAAGACAATAAGAAAATAATAGAAAGCTGGCGTAAACGCCAGGTAAGTGCTCAAGGGGTTAAATAGCCATAAACGGAATTTGAATGTCACGAATCTTAGTAACGAATCTTGACAATATTGCTAAACATTTACGAATTCAAATCGATCAAATTATGAATCCACTTTAATTAATAACCGTGATTAGGTTTTTGTTGATAATCACAGATAAATGGGGACGGAAATCGGTAATGCCTCGGAGATTTCTCACGCCCCTCCGGGTTATCTGTTTCCGATTAGACTAAGAAATAAATTTTATTGTAGGCCCTAAGAAACAAAAGGGCAAGATAGGGAAAGTTTGAAGATTAATTCTGCCGATAAAATTTCACGCTTCAAATCTTGTTACTACCTACTGGAAAGGCATTGCTTCAGCTGATATAGAAAACACCCGTAGACTTAAGCGATTTTAGAATAAAAACATCATTGTTACCTAAGCAAAGAGTTTTATTGCCAAAATAAATCATGAAATACTTGCTGGATTTTAATAATAGGATTTTGATTTGATGAACTACAGAGATTGAGATTATTGGTTCGATTTTATTTTTTAATGTCAAATTATTCGATCTGTGTAATGTTTTATTGAGTAGTGTGTGTACAGCCTCCATATATAATAATATACTCGTATATATTTTTTTATCTTGATTGGATATCTTTTGGATATATGTAAATAAGGTAATAAGATTTATTTAATTAAAGTTTGGCAAAATGATTGCACTTCATATGCTCTAATGTTAAATAAAGTGCACTACAAGAAAAATGATGAACGCTCACTGATGGTCTGAATTTTCAAATGCATTTATAATTTCGTAACTTGTTTTTAATTATTGCGATAGAATGATTGCGTATCACTTAATGGTGATTATTACCTAGATATAGTAAACATCTAAGAAATGAGGATCTGTCCAAAGCTGGTATCGTTATTCGAACCATTGAATGTACAACAGAAAAAGTCTGCGAGTGTTTTAGTATTAAAAAAGGAAGATTTCCCACCAAATAAATTAGGTATACTAGTTTATTTGGGCCTGAGACGGAGATTCGCCTGTGACTGTCACCCACATAGTCTTAAAAAGAATTTGTTATTTTATAAATCTTTTTTTTACAACAGACCTGTTTTTATCAGTACTTGCGTAAAGGATAATTTATACATCTGTACAGTACGTTTTAATTTTACAGTAAATATGTGTTAAAAATTAAATATATAATTACCTACTTATATTTGTAATTCTATTTCTTATCTGATTGCAAAGTCTACATCTTT
This sequence comes from Samia ricini, assembly GCA_014132275.2. Taxonomy (NCBI): domain Eukaryota; kingdom Metazoa; phylum Arthropoda; class Insecta; order Lepidoptera; family Saturniidae; genus Samia; species Samia ricini. The sequence goes on along the minus strand of AP028159.1, from coordinate 21,064,870 downwards.
AATTTGGTTCAGCGAGTAGGAAAGAAGAGGCCGGTGGTCCCCAAAGTCCCACGGGACGCCGCCTTTTTATGGCTTCTTTCAAGCCGACAGCGCTTTAATGTACGCTAAGGAGCATTTTTATCTTTTTTAGTTTCTTCTTCCAAAGGAAAAGGGTTCATTTAGTCTGTGACACACTTCTGATAGCGAGAGAAAGATAAACCCATCTCGGATTTATCTAGTTCTTTTTGTTTATCCGGACTGTAAGGACACTGCAATACATAAAGTGATGATAATATAAGAATGTATGTGACGTTTAGAGGGAAAATAGAAACCGTATAGAAGGGACAATAGTTTTATTTTTATCAAGAGAGATGAATAACCGACTGAAATTGGTGGGGGGTTGGCGACGTATTGTCGCTTGAACAAATATATAGCCTATTAAACGAAGGACCTCATTTCATATAATATTACTGGAAAAAATCACTTTTATTAGAGGTAGAAAACCATGTAATCATTCCACGCTGGGAAATTGTTGTTTTCGGTATAATAATCTCAATCGTTTCAATAGAAGATTACCCGATTATTTTTTTTATGTGAATAAAAATATTTTTGTCTCAATGTACGTAAACTCCGTCTTGAATACTTGTTCTGATATCCGAATGAAAAACAAAGTAATAAATTTTTACTAAATAAATAAAATAAAAAATATATTACAATATTGTATAACAGATATTGTTTTCATTTTTTATATCTAATGTTACAAATATAGGTTTATGTACGAGTAAATATAGTAAACTAGCGGGTGCCCGTGACTTAGTCTACCTGTCTTATCTTGATGAAATGTGAGATGTTCTTAATTTTGCTTTGTTTTACATACCCATTTACCAAATTTAATTCAATTGGATATTTTTGAGTTTTATCTAACAATTTTTAAAAGTGATATTAATAATTTTCATAAGGCGGTTTTGAGTTAGAGTCGAATATAATTTTTTCTATAATTATTTTTTAAACGATTTCTGAAAATAAATTTAAAAATCTTTATAACTTGCTTCTTGACGTATACTTTACTTATACGTATAAATTGTAAATTGAAAATAAAGTTTCATAAGAATATCACACATAGTCACATACAGAAATACAGACAAAAAAATATTATTTAAATGTCAGATTCGACTAAAATAGACATGTCGCAATATTTCTAAAAGACATTAAATGATTTATTATTACTATAGACATAGATTGTGCATAGCTAGACCGAACAGTAATAAATAAATAAAGAACACAGAATAATTTAATTAAGAGGTTAATAATTACCATTGTGTAAACAATTATTCAATTATATTATTAAAAAAATAAATGACACAACAATCCGCTCGATAAGTTATGTTTGTTTTAATATATTTTTACCGGTAACAAAGAACAGACAGCAAAAGGAAACCGTAATGAGAAAATGAGAATTGGATTTCCTTTGCAAGCTTTCAACTGGAAAGTATGCGCGTTGAGTAAAAGAAAACATTACTTAATTTTCATTATAATTTCCGATTCTTAATATTATTTCACTTTTTAAACTTTAATTTAATTTACTTTATTTTATTTATGCAGTCGTTATTTAAATTGTATACAATTTTTTTACACGGTATAGGTTGACCACAATCTCATTTGATGTTAAGTGATGATGTGGTCCAGACACATAAATATATATATATATATATATTTTATAACACACCAAGCCTAAATGTACTTGTTATCAAGCGATGCTGCCCGGAACCCACCTTATTGGTATTTGGCGATAGGTTTTTCTAACTTGGTAGCTACCCAGATGGGCACTGTAAGAAAATGCTCTACCACAAAGCTATGGTTTCCTCACGATGATTTTCTTGACTGAAAGCTCAGACTGATTTTATGGTTGGTTTGAACCCGCGTCTATTGACCCGAAATCTGACCGCACTACTAAATATACCATCATCGCTTCAAATCAGTCAGTAGAGTTAATATGTACACGCTCTGTCGAAGTTGTGATTTCATGTAAAATCACTAGTGGACAAAAACTAATCTATGTCACGTTAAATTCAAACAAAATTAGATAATACTAGCTGTGTCTCGGCGGCTGTGCCCGCGTTACATAAATTCATCACTGCAATTATTTTTTTATATACGGAACCCTAATTATTTTGAAAAATTAAAAGTACCCTAAGTTACCCGGAGTAACTTCAGATATGTATCAAAAAAATTCCCGTCAAAATCTGTCTAGCCGTTCCGGAGATTACTCGGAACAAACAGACAGACAAAAATTTAAACAATTGTATCTTTGTTAAAGGTATCGTATATAAATTCATATTTATTTTAAAAAATAAGTTAATTTTGACATTACAAACGGACACTACGATTTTATTTATTTAGTATAGATAAGATATAAAACTACTACGCGACAGAAAAGTTTCAGCCAAAAACTCAATTATCAATTTCGTAATTATTATTTACTACAACCAATGTTTTTATATTAGTGTTATTAAACAAATAGTACACGAAACCAGTAAAATACGACCCCTCATTATACATGTAAATTATCGATGTCGTTAAATAATTGAAATTCATACGATGGCTTTTGTTTGCATATTGCATTCAAACTGCCCGTTCAATAAATAAAACAAAGTTCTATTACTCAGATTTATAATGATTTGTAATAATATACAGAGTATATATAGTTCATTACCCTATAGAAGAAATGAAAAACTAAAATTCTGTTAAAAGTTACTTACCTACACAAATGCACTACAGAAAATTGACATGTGGATTTGATTTATTTATTATTATAATTTCTTTATGTTATATAAAGAATATAAATCAATTTTGAATTAATTTACATTAAAATACCGTAAAACCAATCGAATTTTTATATCGATTATTGACGTTTCATTATAAAACACTATTTCATTTATTATTATTATTATATTACACATTTGACCCGTTTTGTGAGAATTTTAATTACACCAAAATGATTGCAATTTTTTTTTTGTTGATTACACGATTGCTTTATAAAGACTAACCGTATTTTGAATAATCATATATCAAGTATTAAGATGAATATTGTACATGACCTTAAACATAATACACATGTCACTCTACAAAAATTAATCCTAATAAAAGCCTAAAATACTACGACACGACGGCTCCATTGTCATCAGGTCGCCATTTTGCAGGATAGCCGATAATGGAAGCAATTAAAATGTATGGAGGCTTAACTGCAGTGCCCTGTGCCGAAATTAATTTATAGTCATGCTAAAATAGCCCCCATTTTCCGGCTGTATCACCCTCACTCTTGCGTTCCTCGCTTATAAACTCTCTGTTTAGCCCAGGTCCTTAATAAAAGCCCTTCAATTATATTTTTTAAATGTTTTACTTATAATAATAGTTTTATTGAGAGATAGAAAAAATAAGTAAAGATTACTTGTATGTTTGATATTAAAAATCAAAGAGAACATTAAATACAAATTGTATATATGGATACTAATTTATTTGCTACTGGTTATAATTATAAAATATGAAAAAAGAAATATTTGATAATGTAAGCATTCTATCTCTAAATATACTTCGCGTATAGATATTGCAAACGAGTACATTTATTGTTGAACTAAACTATCCAATTTGTTCTTCACTATTTGTCTGTCCTTAGCAATTAGCGTAACTAATAGATTCTCGAACGTCTCAATATCTGTATGGTCCTTCAACGATTTCACACGAGTAATTAAATAGAAGAAAAGAATTTCAGCTTTTATTTTATGACAACGAAGATTAAACCCAATTATCTTTAATATGCATATACGTCATTCTTTTAAACATAAAAAGCGTTTGTAATTGTATCTTTAATATACAATATATGTAATATTTTACAAGAATACAAAACGATTTTTCAAAATTAGGTTAACATATAAAATTATACTATAGCATAATTCTATATATGATAATATTTAAAGTATGAAAACATACTATTGTAGTTTTATAGGTATTATATAATATGTAACTACAATAAAATAAGTAAAAACATATGCTTATTTAATACTCAATAAAAGATAAATGAAAAAAAAAAAACATTTTCAGTTCAACACTTCTTAAAGGTAAAGTGCAACGGCATCAAAGAAAAGTCAATGGTTGTATTTAAAACGAGCCAATTAGGGGGAAGCAATGCAGAGCAACAGATAGGGAGAGAGATCTGTTCGAAAGAACCGTAATTCTATTAAATGATTAAATAATTCAATCGAGTTCAAAGGAGATGCGCTTTCACAAGCAAAACGAAGCAAATAACTTCACGAATAGATAGGAGGGTGAAAAAATGTGGACGCGCGTACGTTTAGCTTGGTGGCTAGACGAAGCGAATCATATCGATAATAAATTTGAATGAACATGTTATGTAAAAAAGTAGGAACAGAGCATGCATTGCACATCACTACAGTCCTTTACTAACTACAATCGGTTTTTATTAAAACTACAATTCTAGCTGCATCTGTTATCTGATCATGTATTTTGCAAGAACAACACTTTATATGGAGTACTGACTGGTTGCTAACCTTTAATATATACGCTCGAACACATCACTTCCAACAACACTTTTTATACCAACAGACAGCATTGCATGTTACGATAGAAATTTATAGAGTCATGGCGATTTCTTGATTGAACCCGGGCAAGTTTTATCACCGTATATTAATGAATACCTAAATACTCAGTGTAAATATTAAATTATCTAATTAATTTTGTTTCCTCGTATTAAATATTTATTGGTAACTTGCCAAGATGGTAATAAATTGGGAAGTATAATCAATTTTACGTAAAAATTATATAGGGAATTATTCATTAATTGAAAATATTTTTTAAATACAATATAATGAAAAAATAATAATGATACTTCCAAAAATGTTAATAATTTATCGAAATCGCAAAGGGACAGCCTATTGAAGTAAATTGCTCTGTACTTCATTTCAAATGAAGTAACTGATGTAATAATATGCAGAGCACAAATTAGATTGATTTGACTCATAAAGCAATACAGTCTGATTTCAGGAACTTATTGAATTTATAACTCAACGATATAAATATTTTATAAATTATAGAGAGAATTATTATAAATAAATATTTTATAATCATGTATTATAAGTGTTTTGGTTGGTCAATTATGACACATCTACGCCTAAACGGATTCTAATGGGATTTCCATCATTTTTTACTAAATTGGATGGCAATAGTTATTTATGTTTAGTTGTCACAATGTTCAAATATTAAATGATTACAGTTCATAAAGTATTAATCAGAAATAGACCTGAATTGTATATTTAAAGCCTTATTTTTAATACATTTTAACTTCCTCATAATCTTACTCTGTAAATATATATTACAGTATTATATTTAAAAAAAAATCATAGGTACCATTCACTTACCTTTATAATTACGTAGCTTGTAATTTTTTAAATCAAAAGTTCGTTGTAATCAGGTTTTTTTTTTATTATAAAATTACAACACAAACTCCTCGTTCAAAACCAGATAAAAGGTTTTTATCTCCCGCTACCCGATCGTTGATGTAAATAACGAACTCATTTCTTGTGGTTTTACGAGGGTAAAGGGAAAATTATTTTATAATTTCTTTTAACAGTTTCAATAGAAAACGAGGCGGGATAATGTTTCTTTTTTTACGTTTTTATTAAAATCTTTCTTATATATATTTTTTATAAGGTTCTTAATTACGAGGTTGTAAATTTGTATTCCGTTCGATTAGATAATTCATCTTCATTTGAGGTTTAAAAGATGACTAGAATAATATTCTATGGTAATAACACGTTACCAGTATATGTAAAGAAAACTTCGATTTACTTGCCTTTGACAACAACATAGGCAGCATTTTTCTATTATTTTTGTCAGGTTGGATTTCTCTTTAGAAAATATTTACACTGCATTATTGCTGCATGGGATAATTATTATTTCATTTATTTAAGAAATAAATGAATCTCAAGTTTTCCATTTTTTTCGTATATGATGCTGATTAATGTGTTCGAGTACCTATAAAAATAAGACAATAGGAAAACAATAGAAAGCTGGCGTAAATGCCAGGTAAATGCTCAAGGGGTTAATAATGTGGCTTAACAAGATCATAAGCAACATTTTACATATAAGATACTAAAATATGTAGGTAATACTTTCTTATCTTTTGAACATTAATGTAATAACTATTCCATTGTTTATTCATTTATGTTATACGTCGCTAACATATCTTAAGTTCTTTCGTCATTTTTCAGTCATGTTATATTTTCACTGTGACAAATATTTTGATGTGTCTCGTTCGATCGTAAAATGTGAATGTTTCGTAGAAACGTACCTAATATTCATGTTAGATAGGAATAAAAACTCTTATTGTTAAAATATATTTTTGCTAAGAAACTCGTAAAAATGTATTCTTCCTAGATCTCGCCAATGAGTATGTTAAAGTGAATTTTAAATAATTTATTTTGGGACAATAAGAACATTAATTTGGGAATTTGTTGTTGTTGTTTTAGGCAATGCAATTCTTGCTATTGTCCGTATTATATCTGAAAGGAAGTCAAATATATATGCCACTTTCAACAGATGACTTATGATATAATTTGGATAGGGCGGTTTACGTAATTATGGTAATTATCATTTCAGCTGATTTTGATGTATAGTTTTAGGGTATTGATCGATACACTTTAACACTTGTAAAACATATTTCTCACACGATTTTTTTATGTATTTATTTTAATTAATACCAGATATTATACTAAAGAAGACCCCATATACAAATATGTTAATTTTTATTCAGGTGCGACTCGTATAAATGTTGAATGAAATGATACTTCAGCTGTAAAATCAGAAAAAGTATGTAGGACTACGCCGAAGACTCGGCAACGGGTTAAAACTTTATAGATAAACAGACAGACAGGTTGTCGCATGTACAGGCACATCAGACCCCTGCAGGCTATAAATCCACGCGTATTTAATGAGTTTCCTCCGTCGTTAAGCGCCGGTCCCCCGGCAATAATGCAGCGCTATCATCGCACGACATTATCTGAAATGTTTCTGAAACATATGTGACGAGACATTCTACGAAATGGGCTTTTTTTGGTAAATTTTGAAATTAATTGAAAATTAACGTTGTGAAGATAGAAAAATTCAAATTAAGAACCATAATTTGTCTGTCCTAAGGTTGAGCTTAGTTTTAATGTAATGGAAACATATTACACAAAGTTATTTTTTTATTGTCAAATCAAATCAAATAAAAAAATTCTTAAGCCCTTATTCTTGGACCCTGAAAAGGTGCTTATGAACGTCAACAAAATACCACCGATTCAGAAAACAAACCAGTCGAGAAGAGCATGCAAGAAACTCGTTTTGGTTGTTTTTTGACATATTTTTTTTAAGTTATTAAAATTATACAATTTATAATAACAATAAACGTTTTTAGTGGAAGCACAAAGAGGGGTGTCACTTTCAGATAGTGATATCGTTCACGTAATGATTCACCCTATAATAACCTTTGGATATTAAAACCTGTTCGACATAGTGCTTCAACTTATCGTCAGGTAAATCGGTAATGTGCTTTGCTAGCATGTTGTAGAACCTGACACTAGTGCTTAAAAAGCTTTTATTGATCTTACTAAGCCTAAAGCAAGGTATTACTTTAGGTAATTATACTAGGTACTAATAATAATAGTTATTACTTTGTATAGGTGTTGTTATAATAGAATTTATAGGTTTGTTTCTAGAAATTTCCTTTAAAAGCTAAACTGGAATTATAATAATTTGATTGGAGAATTGAAGGACATTGCAATGCATTTTACGAAATCTTACCAAGTACAACCAACTAAACTCGCAAGCTTAAAGTAAGTAATGAAGAGATGAAACAAAATATAATAAAAACTCAACAAAACAATAAAAACACAATACATTATTAAGAGGTCGGGTATGAGTAAACATGGCAAATGCGAATGCGAGAGTGCGTGGGGGTGTACACTCACCTGCTGCGTTCTACTTCGTCCCACAGATACCTAATATTGGGTTCTACGTATCGCCTCGTACGATGTTCCGGGCCGTCATAAATTTTGAATTTAACTCTCTAGAATTGGATTAATTACACTCAATTTCTCTGTGATATCACCACATCCTTCAAATGAACAGACAATGGGGAAGGCCAGTATAATATGGGCTGGCCGATCTGTCGATGGTCGACATAGTTATTGGATATCATTGTGCTTATTATCGTTGTACAGTTCAGTCATTTTGTCACAACAATAAAAAGAGCGATGTATTGTTTTATTGCAAAATAATTTGTCACCACTGTATTCATGACAGCCTGTGAGAAAGTTACTTCGGCAGCATCTGTTTGTCACAATAAGCTCACTAGAAATGAGTATATTGTATTGTGTAACGTCGACAGTTTTTAAGATTCAATTGCCTTTCATAACAAATGACAAACGATTTAAATACCTAGTTTATTAAATAGTGAATTTATAGATTTATAGTAATAAGGATTACAAATGTACTTATGTTTATAGGTATGTACCTTTCATACGAATTGTTGTATTGTTCCCTACTTGTACATATTAAGTACCTACATCTTTACAGTGATCAATCACTTGACGTGTTGCTCGACAACTCTATTATTACATGTCATTAGTTGTCAGTGTTCCAGTCAAAGTTATCAGTACGTCTGATGTATTTAGAAATTTATAAACAAGGGAGTAATGATTATAGGAAATTTTTATTTTGATAGACTAGTAGGTGAATATAAAATTTTGTAAAATAAAATTTTTATATTTTATAATTTATTGTTAAAATATAACAATATAACATTATGTTAACTGTAATAATAAATAGTTTATTATTTAATTTAAATTAGGTAGTTTGAAGCCTGTTTGATGAATCAAAATCAAAAATCAAAATCAAAAACATCTTTATTCAATTTAGGCCCTAAGAAGGCGCTTATGAACGTCTAAAACACTACCACCGGTTCGGAAAACAACCCAGCCGAAAAGAGCCGGCAAAAAACTTGATCTGGTTCTTTTTTTTTAATAAATATAATACATGTAATTATTTTTTTTCATATAAAAAACTATACAAATCATAGTCTTAATAATGTTAGCGGAAGCACAGAGATGTGGGTTAACTCCAGACATCACTATCGTTCACGTAATGATCCACCCTGTAATAACCTTTTGAGATTAAAACTTGCTTGACATAATACTTGAACTTATTGTCAGGTAAATCGGTAATGTTACTTGGGATCTTATTGTAAAACCGAATACCTATAAAGCTTTTATTAGACTTACTTAACCTAAAGCGTGGGACGGCCAACTTGTCTTTACTTCTAATATTAAAATTATGACGATCATTCAGCTTGTCTAAATTTTTACGAATATGCATTAAGTTATCGAAGATGTATTATTACAAGTAATTTCGAAATATAAAAAATCTTTTTCCTATGGGACTACATTATATAAACTATTTTTAGTTGAACTAAAATAAACCACTCTTCATTTGACTTTTAACAAAATAAAGAAGTAATCAAAAGTTCAGTATTTCTTACTTACTAAAACTCCATTTTGTTAGGCAAATATGAGATAATATATGGAATCATCAATAAATGTTGCTAAATTAAATTCAGTTTCTTTTCCAATGCTCAAGGAAACTACTTGAATATTCGACTGATGAACTACTTGAACCTGCGACGACCAAACAAAATCATCAAAATCAGTTAATATGTTCTTGAGCTGTATATATATATATATATATGCTTATAATAAAAAGCTAACGAGACGAAACCTGTACATTGAAGATATTAAGGCAAAAATTCTATGCGGGGCTTTAGAATAGAGTATAGAACACATTTCAACATTTAAAAAAAATGTTTATTATTTGTTCGGCAATCACACAAACACTACTGAACCGAATTCGATGCAAGTTGGTAATGACATATATTGCATCCAGGGGAGAATATAGGCTGCATATTGGCTGAATTCTTAGCGGGTAAAGATTCGGGTATTGTTGAATATACATAAAGTATTAAATATACAATCGAAAAAATATTATAGACAAAAAAAAGTCCAAAGTTGCCGGCATAAACATGTTAAAAGGTTCCCTCCCTACTATCCGTCTGTCGTTAGCTTTTGATCTATTTAGCGGCAAGTTTATGAGCTGTTTAGATATAAATGAATGTTTGTAAACGAATGGCGCCTGAAGGGAGACAGGTTGTATTAATGAAATCAAAGGCAGAACACTTCGCTTTATAGTCACTGATTGATGACGGTAAGGGGTTGTTTATTAATACCAGCATTTTCATAATAACCATCGTAAGCTCCGTATTTGATTTTAAGAGGATATCCCAGCGGCATTTATTTCATACAAATATAGTCCCCTGTTTCCTCACTGGAGAATAGCGTTATGGTAAACATTGTTATACCAAATAATATATGTCTACCAACGCCTTTCCCGTGTGTTTCGATTTTTTCCATAAATTAGTTTTTGTAGAAACTAGAAGCCTTTGAAAATGAAACAAATGCTCGATTTTTACCGACATTTTCAAACGTTCGTCAAACAAATTTGATGGATAAAATTTTATAAAAGCATACAGGCATAGGCAAAGTCTTTATTATTCTTAAATTGAAATAAAATTAAAAATCGCTTCTGTTTTGGAGGAGGAAACAGGGTACTACGAAGTAATGTTTTCGTCTATTTTACATACGGTAAAATCAGCCCGAGCCGAACTCTTTCTTTGGGGTGCAACGCGATAGCAATAGATTTCTGAAATACCTACTTTTCCGACAGCATGTCTTCTTAATAGACACTTTAAATAACGGCATACAATTTTTCGAAAATTGCTTTAAATATTCGTGGTAAATTAATTCAAATAAATAAAAAAATGGTATTTTAGTTCAAATTCATGAGTTCACTATAAGAATTAGAAAATATGATTTACCTACTTTTTTACTTAGTTTCCATTTATTTACTTAAAGTTAATAATAAAATTATAATTAATCAAAATCTATTCAACTTAAATAGACATTTATTTGTGTTTTATTAGTAGTCGCTCATACGTGAGATTTTCAGAGATATACTACCTACGATAATGTTATCCCATTAACAAAGAATAAAAAATATATATTGAGTATTGTTATATAACCACCGTTACCAGGCAGGCAAATCTTTTACTAGTATCAACAAGCCTAGGAATTTTAATACTAAAAGTCTAATTACTTTTGTTTTGGTAAGTCTCCAGACACACTTCAATGAAACAAGATAGTAACTAAGCTATAAAAGAATATTTAATTCAAGACGTCTTTATATTTTTCAAATCATCTTGAAGCACGGATTTGGGGGAGTGACAGAACCTTTCAAAGGAGGTCTGGAGCCCGCCCTCCGTCTTTATTAATTCGAGGGCTGCTCTTAAGCTAGATTAAAAGTTCCCGTACTAATTCATCGAAGAATGCGTGAGCTTATTATATGAAATTAATAATCTACTCTCTATTAAGAGGACATGAAGAATGTCTTTGTTCCTTAAATAAATTTCTAAAAGAAATGTTTAGTCTTATTAGGGATCGTCCATTAATCAATTGAACTATGAAAGGGGAAAGAGGATTTCGGAAAAAATCACAAAATATCATAGGGAGGGGTGCAGTGTGATATTATTTCATTTTTTTGGTGAACGCGCGATGTTGAAACTAAAATAAGTTCTTACAAAAAATACACGTGAATTTGACTAAGAGCCTGTGAGGAGGGGATGGGGCGGGTTAGTCTTAACCCCTTAGTCTTTATTACCAAGTTTGTTAAAAAGTGGCTTCAAATATCACATGATTGTGGATGACCGATTCCTGAATGCGATGCGCCTTGTACTGTTATTATTACGAGATTTGTCACATGTTTTGCATTGTTTACGGTTGTTACGACCCAATCGGGCACGAAAGCCCTAATACCTTGTAGTCCATAAAACAAACACAAACAAAAGTACCGAATTACTCTTAAATATTTGAAAGATAATCTGAAAATAAAATAAAATAAGAGCGATGCCGTTTTAAATTTTTCAAAACCTAACATTTAAAATCCTTTTAAAAGATAGACTCTGGGAATTGATTTATGGTGATTTTTAAAATTCCATTATAAATATCAAGGATTTCAATATTGTGGCAGGGGATTTAGTAGGTAGTAGTTTTAGTATTTTCAATTATGGCTAAGTGCTTTGTTTTGCTAACTTAAAATATATATATATATGACATAATGTAAATTATTAACACTTGTACTAATTACTGGAATATTTATTGTATAATAATGTAAAGTTTCGTATCAGATTAAATCAATCAGATTAATCAGATTAATTGATAAATGAATTCGCAAACAAATTATTTTTCATTGCCGTATGAAATTAAAATTGACATTTTGTTGGCGCGGTCCAGCGGGGGCGATACGGTGCGATTTATTTTATTACTCGATTAAAGGCTCACAACAGATTGTATACGTGGATACATTAATAAATATTTTAATCCTTTTAAGCAGCAAAAAAACAACTTTTCCAAAATAACAATATGCAAAGCGCTTTACAATAATCATCAAAATAAATTATAATTTATACTATAGTCATAGAATTTTATGTATAGAGTTCAAATAATTTAGAAGTTTTCACATAATTACAGAAAGAAGAACATGACTGTGAGATTTTTTCAAATTCTTTCAATAATGATTTTTTGTGTTACTACTAATGATGAAATATGATACAAAATCTTTAAAAATTTACAAATCGGTCCATTTGAGGGAGAAATAGGGAAAAAACATTAAGACGAATTAATAATCTCCTCTTTTTTGAAATCGGTTAATTGTATAGGGTAATTGAGTCCGACTGGACACATCAATTACGAATTATTTATGGTCTAATCTAATACTAATTTGTTATTGCTATTAATAATTTGTGGTTACGGGAAATTATTTATCATTGTACCAAATTTAATTATGCTATTCCTACGATCCGTGTGATTGCCAAGTCACGGTTATATACACAACTCGCTCACAACCCAATATGCCATCGGAATTAAATGATAATTTGGCAAACTAAATATTTATTTGTTAGATAATTGTTTTACTATTATTAGGTATCTCAAGTGATAAAAATAATAATATGAATAATAAGTAGATACTCAATGTTTCTGAAAGAGCTACCCCAAGTGCATTTGATGAAACTATTAATAGTTTGAAACTTTCTATGTAAATTGTACATTTGCCGTTTTATACACCAGAAACGCTATTATGCATTGAAAAAAGGCTTGAAGTAGCAGACGACTACCAAAATTACAAATAATCACTATTTGAAAACCAGGCTTCACTCGAGTGAAATGTGACTCATAATACACAATCTTTTACAAAATGTAGGTAGATTGGAACTGTAATTTCACTGATACGTGTGAATCGGCACTGATACGTGTGAATCGGCCTTAGCGAACTCAAGATGGCATCCTAGTGGGCAATATGGAGATTGCTATTTGCGCCATTAGAATTTAACAAAATACTCGACAATCCGAATTTTGCGGATATATGTTGTCGACTCGAAATCATTATTTTTTTATGTTTTAATATTCAGTTAAGGTTTCAATCGAGTCTACCATACCCCTTGACCGAATTATGAATACAGATTGGTATGTACGAGATGACAAGAGATTTCTAAGTTATGCAAGAATCACAAGTTTATCGTAGTTAATTAAGCAATTAGTTGTTTTGTGTTATTTTTACTAAAATTCTGTTTAGTGTGCATAATATGGCACCTGTTCTTTTTAACTACACACCCGCCCAGTCATTTAAAATCTTAACAGAGTCTAATTTCCTAGTCTAGTAAACTACAGTATTTGATTGTTAAAAAATTTTATGAGTACAATTTTATCAATTTAGTGAATTTGTAGCGGATCCACTAAGTCGCGTTACTGGTGGATCTACTATCCTCAGTAACAAGGATAGCTTAAACGCTCCTTGAAAGATAAGGCTCATTAAACGAACAAAGAACTAATGTACGCCCCTTTTAACATGGCTGCATGCGACGACCAATCATATGTCAACTCCGGCGCATCGGTGATCGTCCATGATTTATAAATATTATTATTTACTAATAATTATAGAACTTTGTAGCTGCGACTACACATTCATTACGCATTTGTCATTCTTTATAGTCGCTCATTATACCGTCAAACAAATATAGTGTTTCCTTTCATCTTGCCCTCGTAATACATAACACACCACCACACTGGTGACCACCGACGTTCGAGAAGGATGGAAGGAAATACCGCAACATCTCAGGAAGCCTGCCGTGTTGGTGTGAAGGCACCGTCATTCAACGCCGACGATCCAGAACTGTGGTTTGCCCAAATCGAAGGTCAGTTTGTGTTGTCTAACATAATAGCGGACAGCACCAAGTTCTACTATGTGCTTCAGCAGCTGGAACCACATATAACAGCCGAGGTAAGAGATATTATTATTTCTCCACCTACCCTCGGAAAGTATGATAAACTTAAGACCGAGTTGATTAGACGGCTCTCAGCATCCCAAGAGAGGAAGATTCAGCAACTGGTGATGCACGAAGAGATAGGTGATAGGAAACCGTCACAGTTTCTTCGCCACCTCCAACACCTTGCTGGAGCGAATATACCGACTGACTTCATCCGCACGATTTGGTCGAGTAGATTACCAGCTAACCTTCAGACGATTGTGGCTTCGCAGAACAAGATGAGTCTTGAAGATTTAGCCAAACTTGCAGATCGCATCCACGATTTAGTGCCAGTAATGATGCAAGTAACAGTGCCAGTGCATGGGCAAGTAGCTAGTGCATCATTAGCTACTACTACTGGATCAACTAGTACTGCGATTGATGTGCTGACGCAGAAGGTTACGGACCTTACCCAGAAGCTGGAAGCCATGAGTATGGAACTTCATCGACGTTCATATTCATACTCCGGAAGATCAGAAAGACAGTCACCCAGGCATCGATCCCGTTCGCGTTCCAGGCCTAGAGATCATCCTTACTGCTGGTACCATTACCGATTTGGGAAGCAGGCACAGAAATGCACCAAACCCTGTAGCTACAACAAGCCGTCGTTAAACTGTCAGGGCAGCCACTAGTGGCGGTAAACGACTGCCTAGCAATTTCTAGCCGCCTGTTCATCACGGACCGCAAAACGAAGGTGCAATATCTTGTAGATACGGGTTCAGACCTGTGCGTCTTTCCGCGATCCGCTGTTCGGGAGCCCAGAATCAAGACAAAGTACGAGTTGTTCGCTGCAAATGGTACTATCATCTCGACGTATGGCTACCTTCCACTATCACTGGACCTTGGACTGCGACGAGCATTTACTTGGCGTTTCATCATCGCCGACGTCTCAAAGCCCATTATCGGAGTCGACTTCTTAAGTTACTATAACTTAGCTGTCGACTGCCGCAATCAACGTCTGATAGATGGAGTCACCGCAATGACCGTTTCTGCACCATCTCACGATTTGGCAGATGCTATTTCATCTGTACGCACCGCTACGGATGACACCATTTACCACCGTCTTCTGCGAGAGTACCCTGATGTCACTCGCCCTGCTGGTACAACAAATACAGCCAAACACAATACAGTACATCACATCCGCACCACACCAGGTCCACCGGTATCCAGCCGACCTCGTCGTTTAGACCCAGAGCGCCTCAAAATAGCGAAGCAAGAGTTTGAGGATATGCTGCTGAGTGGCACAGCACGCAGATCTGAAAGCGCATGTTCTTCACCGCTGCATCTGGTGCGTAAGAAGAACGACGGTTGGCGTCCCTGTGGGGATTATAGATCCTTGAACGCACTCACAATCCCGGATAGGTACCCTGTTAAGCACATCCAAGACATTGCTCACCAACTGTCTGGTACCACCATCTACTCCACCGTGGATTTAGTCAAGGCCTATAACCAAATACCGATCTTTGCAGAAGACATACCCAAGACCGCGATCACAACACCGTTTGGCTTGTTTGAATTCCCATTCATGACCTTTGGACTTCGCAACGCCGCTCAAACTTTCCAGCGTTTCATGGATGAGGTTCTCCGGGGTATGGACTTCTGCTACAATTATTTGGATGATATCCTGGTGTCCAGCCTTGACAGCAGTCAGCATCAGCAGCACCTCAAGCAGTTGTTCGAGAGACTCGCACAATACGGTGTCCTCATAAAAACCAGCAAGTGTACCTTTGGTCAGTCTGAGGTAGATTTTTTGGGTTACACCGTATCAGCTAAAGGAATTCAGCCGCTTCACACTAAGGTGCAAGCCATTAGCGACTTCCCAGTACCGAAGACCATTAAGGAGCTCAGACGCTTCTTGGGAATGATAAATTTTTATCGTCGCTTTATCCCCAATGCAGCTGCCTTACAAGCTCCTTTGAACAAACTCCTTGCCGGACCAAAAACCAAAGGTTCTCAACCAGTCCAGATGACACCAGAACTTTTGGAGGCTTTCGAAGCATGTAAGCGAAGTTTGTCTGATGCCACACTTTTAATGCATCCAGACTCGCAAGCAGAATTGTCTATTCAGACGGATGCCTCAAATTCGGCGATAGGAGCTGTGTTGCAACAACGCAGGGAAAACGAGTGGCAGCCTTTGGCGTTCTTCTCAAGGAAGCTGAGCCCATCACAGCAAAAATACAGCCCCTATGATCGTGAATTGTTGGCCATAAACGAAGCTATTCGACACTTCAGATACATGGTGGAAGCACGACCTTTCACGATCATAACGGACCACAAGCCACTAACATTCGCTTTCGCTTCACGCCGAGAGAATTGTTCCCCTCGCCAGTTTCGGTACCTCGACTTCATTAGTCAGTTTACCACTGACATAAGGTACATAGACATTCAGGGAAAACAACAGCGTATTTCGATCGATCGCCTGAAACCAGCCTTTGTTTCCCGAGACGTTTCTGAGAATGTCCAGCAAACCAAGATGGTCCAAGATCACCCGAGTGAAATGACACTGAGAAGTGGCCGTCGCGTAAGATTTCGCCCGTAGTAACGGTCTCGGCGGGGGGAGTGGTGTAGCGGATCCACTAAGTCGCGTTACTGGTGGATCTACTATCCTCAGTAACAAGGATAGCTTAAACGCTCCTTGAAAGATAAGGCTCATTAAACGAACAAAGAACTAATGTACGCCCTTTTTAACATGGCTGCATGCGACGACCAATCATATGTCAACTCCGGCGCATCGGTGGTCGTCCATGATTTATAAATATTATTATTTACTAATAATTATAGAACTTTGTAGCTGCGACTACACATTCATTACGCATTTGTCATTCTTTATAGTCGCTCATTATACCGTCAAACAAATATATGCGTTTCCTTTCATCTTGCCCTCGTAATACATAATACGCACTCCACAAATTCGTGATATATTTTTGTAAGATAATTTTGGTAATCCCGCGGACGAGTAGTACTTTTATTTTAATACATTTTGATGTTTCGTTTTAAATATATACAAAGCAATTTTTTATAGAAATGCCACTTTTAATCTTCATGCCTTTTCATCCACGATATATTTTAAATAATGGATTTTCTTATCAGTATCTCAGTAAGCCAGTAATTTTATTGAAATGATCTAAAGAAACTAATTTAAATAGTAATCGTTAGGAATTTTTTAGATGTGGATAATAGTACCTATTACATGCATATTTAATAGGAACAAGGTATGTAATTATGAAACCCTTTCCCAGTCTCAACTATGCAATAAATTGTTTCATGCAATTACGCTTGCTCCATGCGGTCTGTGAAAGATTGCTGACGCGTCCATTGCACGGATACCTTTAATACGTTATACCGTCTAAATTTCACTGCATTAGAGATATTAAGCTGCTCACGTAGCGAGGACGTAGTAAGCCTAGAGCATACTGTCCTCGTACCTAGGTACCGTTATAAATTTTGCAAGCTTTAATACCTTAGTAATTATTTTGTGTCAAAATATTTTAGTTTTAGATTACAAAGTAAAGATTTTAAAGCCCGACTTTAAGCTATAATTAGAATGCGTCTCTAAAGCGAAGTACTAATAACAATATGAACCAATTAGGAACAAGGGTTGTATCATTTATAAAAATAATTATTGTCACGTTTGAAGCTAATGACGTTGGATTGTAATCTGTAGCTATTATTATTTGATACTTTTTGGTTGCTACTAATATCGGATAATAGAGATTACAAAAACTGATTTTAATTTCAATGTGTTTTGTAACAAAATATTCTCTTAAAACTATCAAACTGGTGGTGAAAACCGAATCAAAATACTTTGAGGAGTTAGCGAATTAAATGACAGAGAAAAGCTGAAAGCGTCTTCATTTTATACTCTGTATAGATAGTGATTTTTAATTAACTATGTTTGTTTGTTAGTTCCCCGTAGAAAAAACCAGTTTAAAGGTTTTTTTTGGAATATCAAATAATTCAATTTCCTAGATTCCTCCTTATTTTTTGTTGAACAAATATTTATTTGTTTTCGTAAACATAAATTCCTTTCCTGACTTCTTACACTAGTTGAAGAGTTGAAGCACGTAATATTTGTATGTGCCGCGAGTAAGTTGGCACATTGTGCGGTTTTATCTCGTACAAAAGTTGTATGGTTAATTAACCCGAAAACCTTCAAGTTTTCTCGGCACGTTACCCGCCGCCAGGCAAGAACTTGTTACGACGTGTTATTACGTTTGACTAACAAAAAGTCCTCTGTCATGCAACACTAATTACTCGTTTAGCTGGACCTTTATTTTTTCAGGATTACATAGTTAAATTTAAAAAGATATCTTACCTATTTTTACACGGTATAAGTGATTTTTAACATGGTGCTTTAGGCACAATCTTACATGATGCTAACTGACGATGTGGTTCAGGATGGCAAACACACTAAGCTTACACTGGTTTTCAAGTGACGCTGCCGGAACACACCTATTGGTATTTGTCGACAGTTTTTTCAATCTTAGCTTCTTAGGCGGGCATTATTAGTAAATGCCCTACCACCATGCTATGGTTTCCTCACAATGCTTTCCTTCACCGAAAGCTCAGGCTGATTTTAGAGTTTGACAGGTGGGCTCGATACCGTGTTCATTGACGTGGAATCCGGCCGCATTATCAACTGCGCCACCATCAGTTTTAAACTGCAAAACTATCACTAACACAATTTCAGGGTGTTTCAATAATTACATTTTACAGTTGTTTTGTGTTTTAATATTGCCTGAAAACGGATCTCCATTGTATAGTATGCCAATTCTAATATAGGTATTTTCACGAAGTATATTTATATCTGCATCAACTACAACAGTTAGGGGCCATTCAAGTTCTACGTGACCAGAATTTTAGATAGTTTTGATTCCCGTCTCTACGTTGTCAGCAATAGTAAGAAAAACTCTTTCCTCGCTCCGCAGATTAAAGTAAGCATTTGCATAACTTTTACAAAAAATGTTAAGTTATTAAAATTTAAGTTATTAATTAATTTAAGTAAACATTGCTTACGTTATTGCCTTTTGGATCCCTTCGTTCCTTGTATCATCAAAAATAAGTGCTTACGCCAGTTTAATTTAGTATTGAGGAATAGAATTTTACTGTGTGTCGAGTTTGGTCGGGTTTCGACTAGCTCGGCACGGCAACCCTACCCCTCCACTCGTTTATTCTCGCACAGTTAGACATTCAAGCTTCAAATGCCTAATGCATCGAGTTCGCAACCGTATATAAATAAACCATACCGGCTGGCAGAAATATCATCTCATATCATATCATCGGATCGCTTGGAACCTAAACCATAGAGCCACGTCGATACCGGGTGAGAGGTGCCAAATTCTAAGCACTGTGTTCTATTAACTTCAACGATTATATAGGGTCAAATCAACCAAGATTAGACTTCACTAGGTACTTGGGCACACCAATAAGCAAAGCATGGACCCCGTGCACGCACCCCTTTGGTACTTGCGTAATACTCGAATAGCCCCTTCTTGAAGGGCGATTGTTACTTTACAAAGTTCCGTGGCATTCTCTCGGAGTTTACCCAAAGAGAAAAAAGTATGTTTAAAATGCCGCGGCATCAGCATTTTGCGGTAAAACATTTGACCTTGTTTCAAAAAAACTTTTCCCTCCAAGTAAGATTGATGGTTTAAGAAAAAAATATTTAAAAGAAGAACTTTGAGCTAAACAGATTCTTGGAAGGGTACTTGCTATTCGTTTTGTTTTAAACGTAATTTAAAAGCATTTAAATAAAAACATTCTTTTCGTTTCACCCTTTTTGCATTTTTTAAATTTAAGTTAAATTATATATCAGTAACCAGAGTAACTTGTCATTTTGGTTTTGACATTCATCACGTAGCTCACCACTATCGTTCTATTCGTCCGTCCATTCAACCGAAAAGACGTCCACTACTGGACATAGGTCTCCCCCAAAGATATCTTATAGTGATAACCATAATCGCCACGCTTGGCAGGTTGGCGATCGCAGTCAGGTGTTTGTGGCACTCAGAGGATGCTGTGCCCATCCCCTCGTTTATTCCTTAGTCGCCTTTTACGACAATCACGGGAACGACATGGGCTGGTACTATTCTTGACCGGCACCACACGGAACACCGGCACCATCATTATAGCGCAATAAAGTAAAGATAACAATGGCTGTTAAAGGTTATTTGTAAAAATGTTATGAATATTATAACAATATAGTTGTCATTATTTATTATCGTATCAGAGCATCAAGTATTAAAATGAAACGGTGTCAGCAAGAAATTTGGAAAATATTCAGAAATCTATTACTATCGCGTTGTGCTCCAAAGAAAGAGCTTCAAAGCGCGAAATGGAAAACTGCAACTCTGGCTGATTATACCTTTGTAAAATGGACGAAATCATATCATCTGTTTACTCCTCCATCACTGAGCCAATTTTTTTTAATATGTTTCTATTCTTCTAACTTTTTAGTGGACGTATAGAAACGGAAAATTGGGCATTTTTTCTAATTTTCCATGGCTCCTAATTTTTATAATAATTAATTTATTATAAAAATTCAAACGTACGGAATTATCCAGGAATAATATAGGGGAGTAAGTTTTTATGGAATAAACACTATCCAAATTTCCTGGTAAAGTATAGTGGAGTAAAACTTCTCGTTTAAGTGTCTATAGAACAAAAAAAAAAAGCATACTTGTATTAACAATACTAGAAGTTAAATCGTTGTCAGCTTTGAAACAATAAAACAATGATGGCTCAGTGGTAATGTGGCTAACAACCACGTCGATTCGCATAAGTTTGAATCCAACGAGATTCGCTCTATATCTGGGTACTACAGCATATGCTGAACAGGACACCCTTTCATCTAATGAGATGCACAGGTGGGTGACATATTGTTATCCTCATATGTGCACTTGTATATTTTAGCGTACAATTATTATATCTTATTTTTTAACTTTTATAATAAATGTTTTATTTCTTTTAATTTATAATGGACCTGAGTTTTCGGCGAAGGAAAACAACGTGACAAAAAACGTTGTATTTTCTAATGCAAGCACCCATAGGCTAAGAATGTTTATCGTCTTGGATTACATCGTTTTATAACCTTTTATCAGGTAAGTCCGCGGTCAAAGCATTGAACCTATACAGTATTAAAAAAATGTATAAATGTGAACAGTAAACATTTCCCAAGGATTTATTCAATAAAATTTACACGAAATTTAAATTTATTAGTTAAATTACATCGATGTGTAAAAACGTGGGGAAAATATAAGCAAGAATTTATCATCTATTACGGTGCGACTGCCGTTCTGAGGTCTCGGGTTCGATCCCCGGGTCGGGTCAAGTGGTATTGGGTTTTTCTACTCAGTATCATCCCGCAGTTTGGAATTTGTGCCCAATATGGCGACAGGTTCGCCCCCTGTCACATCTGGGACGGAACTAAGCTCGGCGAAATGTGGGTGGTGTAGTTCGCTATTTCACCTCTGCCTAGCCCTTCGGGGATAACAGGCGTGAGCTTATGTTATGTCATATTAAATTCAAGTCATAGACTCGTGGATGTAAGAACTAGTTTTAATTTTCTAAAACAATTAGGGTTCCGCGTAAAAAAATTAAACTCATGAAATAGTGAATAAAATCCGATTCAATGATCACTTTTAGAAACAAGTGCTGGAATTTATGAGAAATATTTTTGCTTTATCTTATTACCAAAAAAAATGTAGTAAAATAATTTGGGTTCCTTATAAAAAAATTCAAACGCAGTTAAGAATATATGAAACACGGGCGCAGCCGCGGCCACACAGCTAGTTCTTAGAAAAATACTCAATATTATCCACATTAGTAGTACAAAACGGTAAATGTGTATTTCTGGTGCGTACAATTTTCCTTAGATCACGTATCACGATCGCAGCACATTGCACGGATCATGATGTTATTAGCGGCACCAGATGTTCCTGCATGTTCGTTTCCGATCTCACCCCTAAACTGAAAGCAATTTACACCCTTATTGATTTATGTTCAGAAAAAAAAAAAAACAACATCGTTACACAATTTCCGTATTTCAGTGACGTTCGCGTGTGTATCATATATCGTACACATCCAGGATGGTTTATGTGACAGAAACAGTCAAACCATTTGTATATGAAATTAAAACTTCTTTAGAGGCGTTAAGTGGATTATGATTGCGTATGGAGATTAAACGCGGATACGAAAATACGTATTCGCCATAAATCCGAAATTTTTAGTAACATCACTAATGCTCCGAATCTAAGCAATCGATTACACCGTAAATACTAATAAAAAGTTAAGTGTTAATTTTAAGTGATGTAGAATAAGCATTACAATTGGAAATGAAGAAAAAAAACAGTACTTGAAAAATATATACAAAATAATGTAATACGATTTTAGTATCCACTGATACAATCACAAAGGTTCCCGGGCACCCTTTGTGTGCGGATTGATAGCCAAAGATGTGCCGATCACAAAGCGATACAAGAATCGATGCGATCTCTCACAGGAACGAATTTAGTGGGAGGTTGACTGGGACATGAGTCCTCGAATGCTGTTAACAAATTGTTAATTGAATTGTGGCAAAAGTCATGCATAGATTTCCAATGGAAAACCAAATTATGTTTTCGAAGTGAAAATAAACATTTGTAGATTAATTAAACAATAAGGATTACAAATTTATCGATTTTATAATATAATAAATAGATAAATTTCAGTACTATCCTCATTGTGCAATCATAGTCTATGTTATGACTTTAATTATATCTAATAGGTAAATTCTTAAGAGGATTTGCTAGCGGTATTTACTCCATACAAACGTAGTCCCCTGTTTCCTCAATGGATAAAAGCATTAGTGTAAATATATTTATACAAAATAATGTATATATCTACCACCGCCATGCCCGTAAGTTTTTATTTTTTCGATAAATTAGTTGTTGTAGAAAGTAGGAGCCTTTGAAAATGAATGAAACGCTCTACTTTACCGTCATTTTCAGACGTTCATCAAACAAATTTGATGGATAAAAAAAAATGCCTTAGCCGAAGACTTTTTTTATTCTATAACTGAAAGAAAATTAAAAATCGGTTTTTTACTACGAATTAATGTTTTCGTTTGTTTTGCGTAGGTAAAATCAGCCCGAGCTGTATTTATCGCGATAGCAATAGATTTCTAAAATACCTACTTTTTAAATCAGTTTCCGACCGCATGTCCTCTTAAGAGGTGATTGTAAATACGGTTGTATAATTTTTAGGAACGCTACAATTTTAACATAAATAAGTTGTATATTTTTGTTAAGATTAGTGAGTGCATTTTGGCTTTTATTATTAATTTATAACATATTTATTTAAAGTCATTAAATTAAAAGGAAGTATAACTATTCATTAATGTACGAGTACTAAAAAGATCGTTTAAATATTTTAAAAAAATCGCCCAAATAACGTTTTAATATTAAGTAATAGTATTATATTTCAATATATTATAATATTTGGAAAAATTTTAGGACCTTTAAAATATACAGCGTACATTCCCTATTGAAAACAACCTCAGCATTGGAAGTACGATCTATCAATTTGTTTAATTGGATTCTTTTCTTTGTGATTTTTTCTCGTGTTCGCAAACAACGAGCAGACAGACCTATTGAGATTTAATGTTATTTCCTTTTGTACATTGTTTGTGTTGTATTATTTCCGATTACAATTTGATATAATAAAAATTCTTTGTAAAATTAAATAATTAAGTTTATAAGTAATGAATTTTTTTTAATGTAATATTGTTAAAGTAAAATTATAATAAAAGGAATTTTCTAATATTATTATTTAGTATAAATAAAAACCGTTAGCAGTTTACTGGTTTATTGGATGTAAACGGTCTGATAAAATTCGTTTTTCCTCTTAAATTGATACCTTTTAATATTTGTGTCAGGTAATGCATTTAAATGTGTTTATTTTTTACACTATTTTACCCTCCTATAGTATTTTTAATTTAAAATAAAGGTATTGAAAAGGTAAATTGAAGATAAAAGGTTAAGAAGTTTTATAAAATGTAATAATCGAATAAAATGGCGAGGCGTACATACTGGAAAGGAGAGGAAGGTGTGAAAAATTATTATTGTTAGGCATAATTAACTGTCTGATCACATTGATGTATTACTTTTACGGAAAAAGTAGATAAATTTTCCGCTTTATTTTAGATTAGACATAAAATATAATCAATTTCAAAGTTTTATATATATGTATGTATAAATATAATACCATTTATATATAATAAATAAAAACCATTTATATATAAATGGTCAATCACAATGGACTAAATAAGAGAGCTTAAAGTTACTCAAAGAGATCTATTGAATAGGGCTACACTCAGAGTTTCACTGCGTGATCGAATCAGAACCTAAAAAACAAAAAAACTGACATTGGTCGAAGAATTACCAAATTGAAGAGACAGCGGGTGGGACATATTGCTCATAGAACCGATTCACGATGGGTTCTCGAACAGCGACTACGTACTGGAAGACGCAGCGAGGTCAGCCCTAAAAATGTGGAATGGCGCAATACATCCGTCATTGTGGAGATTTTTGGGAGAGGCTTATGTCCAGGAGTGAACATCTTACGGCTGACATGATGATGATAATGACGACACTTGATTATATTGTAAGTGTTTGACAATCTCTGTGATCTTAGAATTTTAGTGTCTGCCTCATTTTTAGTTTGGTCCAGTTAGGGCGCAATTTCTAAACCTTATTTTGCTCACCGCCCACTTGAGAATAAGTTTTTTTCTGGAATCCTCATCTATTTTTTTTTTGCTTTTTAAGACTATATTTTTAACCAGACCACACCCTCTCTGTGATATTTCAATGCCCCTAATTTTATGTGGGCCTACTACTTATAATTTGTTCGAAAAAAATACAACCTGTCGTTTCAGTCGTGGTTTTTCGTACGGTCTGAAAGGTGTCGCCCTGTCCTACTTACTAATGACGGAACTTATGTCTCTAATGTATTTTTAAACGATTACCGCACGGAATATTACCAATAAAGGTATATTCGTAAACCGCATGTTGTCTCCCACGTTTATGAGATAACAAGAATGGGAACAAATTAAGAAACTTAAATAGAGAGTTCTGTCTAGCCATAATGAGTTTTCGTCTGCTCGAATTAAAGACTCATTATTTCAGTTTGTGTTTGGATTTAGTTCGATTTATCTTGTAAATGAAAACTTGTATTCACAAATTTCTACGAAGAAGATAAACGATAAAAATAACGTTTTGTAGATACCATCAAAAGATTGTAAGGGTAATATTGTAATTATATTTGATAAAAAATACAAATATATATATATATTGTTATTTTTGAATTTTGATTAATAACACATTTTCGAGTTAATCAGTTATTAATAACAAGATTTTACGAAAAGGGGGCCTTTTCTAGTTTCGACGTAAAAAGTGTGAAACTTATTCTCAGGGCCTATAATTGTATTCTGGATCCTATTCTTCTTACATAGAATCACATACGTTTTACTAAAAATCGTCTTTCTCTAATCGAAATGTAACTTTTCTCATATTTCTGTTTTAAACATACGATTTAGCATATAAAAGTGAATTTATTTTTCTTTTATATATACAGGAGATATAAAAGTTAATTGTTAAACATAAAAGTTTAATAATTAAATAAATGGTAGAACAAACAGCTGTATGTAAAATTTATCTTTTGATGTTCCCTACCGAGTAAAATATGAATTTATTGGACACACTGTTGGTATTGGAGCAAAGTGCTCTAGGCGGTTTTAACCCGTCACTGGGGGTCACCGGTTTGATGGCATATTTCGAGGTTAATTTTATCATGGACGTGAAAGGTATTATTATTATATAAATTATTATTGAAGTGCATGTGATAATACAATGTGGCATATTTTAATCGAGCAATTCCATTAGCGGCAGAAGTGTTTTTTGAATGTTTATCAAATAGCTCTGACTTTAATAGTGATTGTACAGTTTATTACATTGCATTAACTATTGAAATATTGACTATATATTATTGAAGATATAAAGATTGATGAAAAACAACTAAATTATATAAGTTATGTCTCTTCTCAGCTGGATTATTTTCCGAACCGTTGATAGTGTTTTGACATTCATAAGCGCCTTCTTAGGTTCTAAATGGAATAAAGATTTTTTTTGATGTTGATTTGATTTTATATGTAGTTACGTCTACATAAACTGTCTTCAAACATCTATGGGCGTATTCTAGTAACTAGGTACACTTGAAAGCCACCTCCCTTTCTAGACATGCTATGTCAATATTATATTAAAATTTGCCTTTTATGAAATTATAGTGAAATACTAGGCTGTAAATCCAAATCACAATATAAGCAGAAATCAATTATCTTCGTGGAATGATATGTTACTACTGTTATTAATTATCTTCTGTTTATATTAAAACCCGTGTCATGATGATTATATAACGGCTATAACTTCCTAAATACTAAAAAAAAAAAATTTTTTTTTGCACTCTGTGTACATTTAAACCAATTTAAAAGATAATATTGAGTTTTTACTTTGACTAATGAGATCCTAATTATTTGTATTGCAAGTTAAATGTTTTTTAAATGATGGTGCAGTGGGTATTGCGGCCGTATTCCGTAACTATGGAAGTGGGTTCGATCCCACCTATTCAACTC
Source organism: Samia ricini (assembly GCA_014132275.2). Lineage (NCBI taxonomy): Eukaryota > Metazoa > Arthropoda > Insecta > Lepidoptera > Saturniidae > Samia > Samia ricini. Next base: position 21,037,709 of record AP028159.1, on the reverse strand, counting down.
TAAAATCAGCCTGAGCTATCGGTGAAGGAAAACATCGTGAGGAAACCATAGCATGGAGGAAGGGCATTTAATAATAATGCCCGCCTGGGAAGCTACTATCCTCAAGTTTGAAAATCTCTCGCCAAATACCAATAGGTATGTTCCAGCCGCATCACTTGACAACCAGTACCTAGGCTTAGTGTGCTTTTCTGGACCACACATCGACACTTAAAATCAGATGAGATTGTGATAAAGCACTGAGCCTATACCGTGTAAAATGTTGTACTCAATGCCTGTATGTTTTTAATTTTACTGTCACCCTTTCCTTTTTTGTCTATCAGAAATCTTCATTTTTTTATCTAAAAATAATAAGGACGTAAACTTAGAATTAGTTCTAGTTCATAAATCTTAAAATTCTATAGAGTACTTGAATTAAGTGTCTAAAAAAAATCTACATACGTACATAGACAACGTGACGCCTTTCTCCCATAAGGGTTGGCAGAGACTACATCCTTCCACCTGCTACGATCGACACTTTAACTTCTTCTACTTTCAAAAGCGCGTTCATACATGCTCTTCAGTTACGGGTACTGAACGACTTCGATATTGTCAAGATACGTTGGCCTGAAACGGACCTTTCCAGCTTGCGCTATCACACTCGCCTTGTAATTTTGGTAAAAAATATTAAGAAATCATAAGATGTTCAAATTTGGAGCTTTCACCGCCAATCAATTTCTCCGGTAAGGCTATATTGTTGGCAAGACATACTGGGGCATGAGATGTTCCATTTCATTTCTCAGAAGTAGTACATTATTTTTGGACGGATCTATTATTGTTTTTAAGGTTCACAAGAATTTATATTTGTAATAAAAGACCACGTTTAGTGATACCATAGAAGGAAGCAAGCATAACGTCACAAAATAAACACTGTCCAACTCCGTAACATTAACATTTATCCATTTTGTTCAAATTCGCACAAAGCGAAACATTAGAGAGCGTCCGGGACCAAATTTCGCCGCGGGTAAATGGACTCCGTGTTCAAAACCACAAACCGGGGACTTGTTTAGTCTAAAACTACAAATAGATATTTTCATGTTGAATGAATTTGTTTAATGCATGTCGAAATGAAACACGCTCCGTTAGATACGAGCATAAATTTAAATTAATTTTGCGGTGTACGCTAGTGGGTATACAGATTTTATTAATGATCATCATGAACTTTGAACTATGAAATATAATGTTTTTTTCCTATCATGTTTAACCTATAGGTACCTACATCATGTTTTATTATATATGTATATTTAATGAATGTTGAATTATTTATACACATAAAAAATGTAATATTGTTTTAATCTATGTCTTATTTTTTTATTTTAACTTGTGGATTACCTATTATAGCACGTCGTCAATTTCACTATAAGTTATAATATTTAAAACTAGAGCCCCATAGAGAGTAATGACTTACCGTCATGTGAGTTGTCATCTAGTTTGTTACATAGAAAGAAATATAATTCATTCGCAGAGGGCATCACAGTGCTTCCGTCGCAGTGCCTCTCTCAGCTGGTTAGGCAGCCCTACTTTATAGGGGGGCAGGAAGTACATCCTCCCCCGGTTATTGACCAACAGGTCATGCCTCCCCCTTGGAGAGGGGGGGGGGGGGGGGTTAAGAGGTGGGGGGGTAGAAATTATTCTCCCCCCTACCCCCGCCGGGCCATTGCACAGACGGGCCTGGTGGGTTTGCCGCAGGGGGCGATGCGGCGACATTCCTGGCAACCCCGTATCGCCCCTACTTCAAATGCGGCGGACGGCCCCGGGGGGTTTTAGTGGGTATTCCCGGGCGCTTCTCGCCCGGGTTTGAGTCCCACACTGGCGCGGAGCTCGTCACTCCGTGCCCCCCTGCCCATTGTATTGGAGGGGCACTCGGTCCCACTAATACAATAGGTAGGGTGAGTGCGTAAATGGAGGGGGCCCTACTTCCCTCCCCTCTGGACCAGGCTGTTTCCCCCCAGACCCCCAGTGGGTAGACAAAGGTAGTGGCCCTGTCTTTGGGCCTACCGCTGAGACGACGTGGAGCGTGATAGAGTAATCCCGTTTCGTCCCCAGAAAGTCAGCGGATGGTACCGTGGGTTCCCACATCTGGAATCTCTAATCCGGGAGTGATAGCAGGAGAGACGCATAAATACATTTCCCACGTTAAAAAAGGAGTATTGCGTAATGAGATCTTCTTAATGAAGCGTCAGTAATAGTATAATATAATATTATAGTATAATACGATAGATGTGATAGTAAATTTAAAAAAATACAGTGAGTATTCTTACGATTCTAAATCTCTAAATAATTAAGCCAATTAATTATTAATTGTTCTAAATGGAAATTGTAATACGCAAACTGACTCAGGAGTGAAACCAGTTAAATTATATAACTATAAAAGTAATACTGCAGCGTCCTTTGAATGTTTCAGACATTTCAATACAACTTTTTAGAGAGGATTTGCTTGAAGATTGTGTGTTTATAACAATGATATAAAAACCGTTTAATTGTATACTAATTAATTTGTAACTGTTATTTCATTTTATTACATTGGATTAAGCTGAAAGAATAATTTAATGAATTCATTTAAAACTTTTCTTCACTTTCATTTAGTGGTTGCATTGTGCTAGAAAATCAGAACCATTATGGAACTAGAGCTTCCAAGTACATGTCATGGACTCAAAGGACCAACTGCCTTAAATATTTGACCAGAACTGCTGAGTCATCATCGCTTCAAGCAATAATTTATTACAAATAGATCATTAATGTCTAGAAATAAGATGAAGAAACATCATTACAAAAAACTTTTTTGGGGAATGTGACACAGAAAGTACTTGTTGGTTAAATTGTATTGTATTAATTTCCGTTGGCTTTAAGTGTGTTACTTATAAACTAATCTTATAAAATTAATATTGAATCCTTTACAATTGGCATGGAATTTCGCCAGAAGTAGGGAAATGTATTGTTGTGTATACCTACCATGATTGATTCATTGATTGATTCAACCGAAAGAAGTCCACTGTTGGACATAGGTGTCCCCCCAAAAGGGAGGAATTGCCTTAATCGCCATGATTGGCAGGTGGTTTGGCGATCGCAGTAGGTGTTTGTGATTCTCTGAAGATGCTGCTGCCCATCCTCTGGTTTCTCCCTTAGTAGCCTTTTACGACACCCACAGGAAGATATGGGGGGGTGGTACTATTAGCCGGCACTACACGGGCGGTACCTACCATGAATTAACACTTATTCTGTCCTATTATGATTATCCTATCAATATTATAGCTCCTTCCAGGTTTTGATTATCGTTGTAGTTGAAGGAAGGGTCAAGTCTGCATGTGATATATGAATAGACGCGCCCTTTCTTTGTCCCGTTAGATAACCGCGAGGATTCGCATTGTCGTTTAAATACATTAATCATTAAAATTATTCTGGGGTCAGTTGGTCCGGGAAGGGACCTGAAGGGCTAACTGGTGTATGAGACGTGAAATTTTCAATATAATTTACGTATGTATAGAAACAATTGCGATGTTTATCTTTAAATTTAATAAGAAATCTACTACACTAAAATTTTACCTGGGACTGAACTATGTCGTCTCTTTTGTAACAATAATTTTTAATTTTTTCATAATTATCACTACCGAAACACTATTGCTAGGGAGGAGCCCTAAGAATATCCACAATAACCGATCTTACGGATGTCGCATCTAGCGTATTCCTGCGACCTTCATCAGGTCATCGGTTTACTTTCTTAGGGGCCTGCCTACTCTGCATATTCCAGTACGTGGTCGCCATTCGAGAACTCGTTGGCTTCATCGGGCATCGGTCCTACGGATAATGTGCTTCACTGTCAATTAAGTTTGGTAATTTTTAACTTATTTGATTCTAAATCAATTTTTTTTATAAATAAATAAAATTATGAAGTAACTCATATTTATATAACATGTTTTCATATCTTATTAATTATGTCGATTACCCATAAAACTGAGACAATAGGAAGACATTAGGAAAACAATGGAAAGCTGGCGTAAACGCTAGGTTAGTGCTCAAGAATGATTAGATAGATTACTTGTTTCAGAAAGTCAATCATTTCTTCCGTTCGAATGAAGATTTTTCTCGTAGGGGGATCACGAGTTTACGGTTAATAAAGCAATTGAGAGGTATGTTTCTTCAGCGATAAACTTAAAGACCATAAAATAACTGATACACACAATTAATTACAGTTAGTGCATTTTGTTTCAGTGTGATAATAATATGAAAGCGATATTTTTTGTTTCAGAAATTGTTTGAAGGTATTAATTTGTGGTAAATGGACACAGCGTTTGTTGCTAATTAGTGCATCTTGAAATGAGCTTCTGTGTAGTAAATTGAGATGTTATCACTAGAATCAAAATTTTATCATTACGATAAAAATATTGCATATCGGTTAGGATTTTTTTTATCCTCATTTGTCTAGATGAAGCAGAACACCTCGAGTAGAAAAATAGTTCGAATTGACATCAGTCAAGAATCTTAGAAACATTTGAGAGTTTATTTCTCCCTTCGATACTTAATGCCATGTAAGGTTTTAGTTAAATTTTGTAATGAAATATCAGCTTAATAGCAAAAAATATTTTCAATTCAAACGACAAATGAATGTTGTTACATTACAGGAGCTATCATATAATTATTTCCATTTTATTATAGGCTATTATAGAATTTATTTCAAGCCATTACATTAAATGATATTAGCTCGCTAGCCGAGCTTCATTCGGGGCCTTAAAGACTTACTGTTATGTATATCATCTGTTGTTACGTAGTTAGAAGACATTAAAAGTCAATAATATGTTGTAGAGGCTTTTTGTCTTCTTCTTCTTCTTGTGTTTTTTAATGGCTCTGCACGGCTTGTGTCTTAGCCAGTGTCAAGTAAATTTTTCCATGTGTCAATTTATGGCTTGACAAGGTTTGAGAATAAAATCGGTTTCAAACATTATGTACCTATTTACAACAAAACGCGGGAAACATAAAGCGGAAAAGGCTTTTTGTCGGTGCGTCATTCTATCATGTAGTAGCTGTTACTTTTCATTCAATAACTTGTGTTACTGGACCTTATATTGTATGATTTTGGTGGCGTTTTACGTATATAGTTTAGTTATTGTGTACAAGTGAAGTGAATTGAAAATAATGGCACGAAGCGTTTATTCTGAGGTGCCACGAGAACCCATGGAACATTCTAGAGGAATGACCATCGTCCTGCTAGGGTGTTGATACAAACTTGAACTTTAGAATAGACGGTATAGACAAACATATCTTAGCCTGTCCCATCGGACGAATTTTTCTACTATATACTACAATATTGTTGACAAAATATCTATTGCCAAATTAATGATTAAAAAAAAAGTATAATGACATCTGTTATTGAGCAGATAGATGAGATTAAAAATGCCGATTATGAATAATCGATCGAAAAATTTCCAGGTAAATTTGGTATCTGATTGAAACTTTATCTAAATAGAAAATTTTATTCAACTTGAAATAGTCATTTTCGATAAATTTAAAATATTTCCAAGTTATAGATTAAATATCATCTAAAAGTTCAAATGTGAAATAAGAAAACCTAAAGTGGCTTGCAAGTAGTTAGGGATAGAAATATACAGGGATTCTTCAGAAAATGAACAAACAGTTTAGGAAATAGGGACATCATTCAAAAAATTACCTCTTCTTATACTCAGAGCGCAACACTGATGCCTTCGTTTTAAGTTATAAGAAACTCATGTATTTTTTTTTTTAATTCAGCGCATAAAATTCAAAAATAACTTAATCAATTTAGACCATGATAAGGCGCTTATGAACTTCAAAATACTATCACCGGTTCGGAAAACAATCCATTCATCGAAATGAACCGGCAAACAACTCGATCTGGGATTTTTCTTTATATTTTTTTTAAACTATACAACTCACAGTTACAATGTTTATTGGTAGATGTTGTCACTTCCTGACATCTTCATCGTTCACATAGGTAATAGCCAACCCTATAATAAACAACCTTTGCAAATTAAAACTTTTTGGCATGGTGCTTGAACTTATTGTCTGGTAAATCGGTAATATGCTTTATTGAAAACTTAATACTGTTTTACCTAACACTCTTATTAATTTCACTGTCTGTTAATTAAAGTTAATATAAAATAAGAAATATGTAAAAAGGGGAAATGATATTTGTCAAATAGTTACATAATACATACTAACATAGATAAATTATTATATACTATTATAATAATATCTATGCAAGTGATTTCTTGTTCAGTTTGTACCACACACTAAAACCTTTTTGGTGATCCGCGATTCGGGTCACGGACTCTAAGCTATGGGCCGTGTCCGATAGATGGCTGCTCATCCCGGATCAATCGCCGTACGGAGGTGTCCTTAATGGAGATTTTACACGTGATTTCCGGGACCCGTCGACATTTCAACCAATAGGTATACCTGTTTATGATACCCATTAACCAGAGTAAACAGATGAGGCCTTTTTGTTATAAAACACACGTTTAATTGGGTTTGAACTGATTATTTTTTTATTATTTGATATCAATCGATTTCCAGGCGTTAACATGCGTCAATAAATTAGTCATCTAATTGGTTTGTAATCTTTATTATTAATAGTAATCAAAATCGATAGTGGTCAAATTTTGTTTCCATGTAGAAGGTTTGAATCCACCTATCCTGTAATGTAATGAGTATGAGCTTTCGATGAAGGAAACCATAGTGATGAAAACTATACTATTCTTGTAAATATTAATGCGCTGGAACCTTGTCACATTAACGTCCATGTGACCTCATCTGTCACTAAAAGTGCACCATACAGAAGTTCAAATAATTAATTTATCTTTTTTATCATTATTAGTATTGTATATCATTTTGTAAATGTTTTTCTTTTAAAAATATGTAATATTAACGATACTGAATGTTCAATGTCACGAGATTAATAAAATGGCGGCCAGGCGCATTAGCAATTTACGGGCCCTTACAGGTTATTTTTTAATTCTTGCGTAGCTAGTTAAAAGTTTGAAGCAAGACCTCAAAATTTGAAAATATGTTGCCAAGCACCTATAGGTTTTGGCAGCATCACTTGAGAGCCAGTTCTTTTCGGCTTAATGTCTTTATTATACTGGGCCACATAATCACTTAATATCAGGTGAGAATGTGGTTAAAGTCCTGAGTCTAAACAGTATAAAATTATTTCCTACAATGATACCATCATCTCTATGAAAAGAATGTACCGTTAAAATTTATAAAGGGAAATACGCACCGTCATACCTTAGCGTTGAGCGGCGGTTTGTGAGCCGAGCGGTCCGACGCAGATTTCTGAGCTTTATTTTTTCAGGACCAGGTGATGGATGGCTCGGTGTTTTCTTGTGTAATTTCCGGACGCTAATTGCCGGAGGCATCCGTCACGGGTACGCGGGAAATACGAAAAAAAAAACACAAACGTTAATACTCTCTGGTCGAAGGTAAAAAATAATTCGTCGTACTGTTTGTTGTCTGTAATTTATTATAAATAATTTATACACCAAATACGATTAAAAACAAAAATCATTTCCGGTCATTGGAGTTGAAATAATACGACTATGATTTTACAAAATTTGCCTAGTAGTTGTAAGATGGGTATTTTTTTCCAACGTGCTCAAAGTAATTTATTTGTTGTTATTTATTTAATATTTTACAAACTTATGCAGATTTACTAAAAGAAAAAGGGCTGCTTTACAATCATGTAGACTACTTAGGTAGATATTGTGAAAAAAAAGCTCTCATGATAATGAAAACATAAATTAAACGTCATCACACAAATATATTTAATTAGTTGCAATGCTGATACACAATATATTGCTTCAATGCTTACAGTATATTTAGTATTTTTAAATAAATTTGTACATTTGTCTACGTTTATGAATAACCGTTAATAAATATGAAACAAGGGTGGATCATTATGTGAACGATAGTGGTGGTGTCTGGAATTGAGGGCTATCTCTATACATCTACCAATAAACTTTGTAACTGTTAGTTGTAAAGTTGCAAAAAAAAACATACAGAAAAAACCCAGATCGAGTTTCTTGCCGCTTCTTTTCGATGACACGTTTGTTTTCCGAACCGATGATAGTATTCTGACGTTTATAAGCGCCTTATTAGGCCCTAAATTGGTTGCAGTATTTTTGAATTTTGTTTTGAATCGTGTATTTTTTGTGTATATTTCTAATAATTAAACGCCAGACAGCAAAACGTCAGATTTTATAATTTGAGTTTTTGTTAATGTTTTGACTAATTTAATTAATGAATTTTTTGAAGTATTTACGTAACTAAAAAAACGTTTACTGCTCAATCTAATTTAATTCAATGTTTAACTAAAACGCATTCTTTTTCATTTTCTGTTTAATGTATATGGCTTAAATAAGAATTGTATGTTTAACATTAAGGATAAATACAATTTAAACAATACACAATTGCCAACTCGTCTTGTCGCGTTGTAGGTAATTGAAAAGAAGTACATTAAATCTCCTTCGCAACAAAAGTACAAGACGTCGAAGCGCTTAGCGGAAAATCTGCGCATAAAAGAAAAAGAAAACATTAAGAATTCAGATTGGTAGTAAACTTTGAATTGAGTTTTGTTGAAGTAAGTAAGTAATCATGTTCTTGAATAATTCATGCTAAGACCGTTTGCTTTTTGTCTAAAGAAGTTATAGACAAATCATAATTACAATTCTATTTAATAATTTAACCATTAATTTACTATAACTAATCTATATTTATTCTTCAAATAAATACAAATTTAAACGGCTACATTCTCAAAAGAATTGGTGAATTATATTCTCTTGTAATTTACATTTATCCTCGACATCAAAAGAATCGGAATAAATAAGGATAAGAATAAAATAATTTATTATCGTCTCTATATCAAAGGTTGGAGATGATTTTTGAATAATTTATATGAAGTGAAATCGGCGTGAATATTTAAAGAATAAGTTACAGTATTATGGTAATTATTTCATAATAATAATAATATGTAAGAGGAATTCAATAGTATTTCAGTCAGATATTTAAATCAGTCTCACAGTATCAGATTTGCAAAGCATAAGAATACTTGAGAAGCGGATGATAGCGGTAAATGGAAGAATAAATCTAAGTTATTGTAGTAAATTGTTTTAGTACATAACGGTTTCATAGCAGGCGGCGTATTAAATAAAGAATCATACTAAGTATTTGCAAATCAATATACCACGAAACGCCAATGCCAATAATTGACTTTAATTTAATTTTTTTGTCATACTATTTTTCTTTTGTATTAGTAATCCTCATATTCTAACGATGGTCTAAAAGTTACAACAGACTATCATTATCAAATGATTGCCAAAAAGGTATAAATAGTAGTGTCGTCACGCGCCATGCTTTTTAGTACCAACTTAAGCAAAGTAGTAGATTAAAAAGAATTTGAAAATTTACATTTAAATTTACTTTTTATTATGAAAACTTATATAAATATATATATGTGTTATTGTAATGAAATCATAGAGAAGAGGCGACTTTACCCCTTGTAGCGCCCGTGTGTAACCAATATCCTGGCGCCCTCTAGTAGGCGCCCGGTCAAAATTGAAAACATACAGTAACATTTTAAAACGACAATTCGCATGCAATTTATGATGTCGGGCAGCAATTTTAACTATTACCGTGCTCAGTGTCGGCCATAACACGGGCGCAGGGTCTTTGAGAGCGTTGGCGCCCTCAGTGACGCATCTATGTATGTGTCGTGAGCGTCGCTCGGCGCACCCTAAAACCCTGTGCTTGTGTACGCTGCTCACCCTGCAATATAGGTAAAGACGCCATATAATACACAAAGCCAGTTACGAAATTTACTTACAATAGTATTCAATAGAGTGTTTAATAATTTGTTTATAGATACAGCTCTCGGCGTTTGGTTATTGATGTAGTGAATATGTAATACATTTTATCATACTTAAAACGCATCAAAGTAATTTTAATATCGTCACTAAAATAAGATGTAAATGTGCTCTGAGTTCGAGCGGTCAGGTTTAAAATATGAATATAAATCGAGAAACTTCGGTGTTGTTCAAATCCACAAGGAACTTTAAAATTATTAAGCACAAAGATGTTACAGATTCCGGCTCCATAAATATGTTTTATTATGATCACGGTGTGGTGGATGTTGTTTTGAATATTTTACATAGTAAGTTTGATGTCGAAATTTATCCCATTGCATCGTTATCGGTTTTTATTAAGTGGCGAGAGAGAAAGAAGATTTTAACAATTTCTTATGTCGTTGTAATCTATACCAATCATTCAAAATGTAGTGTCTGTTTTTAATGTTTTTTTTTTTTGTACTTTATAGATATGAATGTGTATACGACATGTATACCAAAAATCGACATAAGACATAATCTCACGCCTGTTATCCCCGAAGGGTTAGGCAGAGGTGAAATAGCAAACTACACCACCCACATTTCGCGGAGCTTAGTTCCGTCCCAGATGTAACAGGAGGCGAGCCTGTCGCCATATCGGGCACAAATTCCAAACTCCGGTATGATATTGAGTAGGAAAACCCAACACCACTTGACCCGACCAGGGGATCGAACCCGAGATCTCAGAACGGCGGTCGCACCGTAATACAACTGCGCCACCGAGGCAGTACCAAAAATACCAACTTTTAAAATTCTTATCTGTCTCTCTGTTTGTTCCGAGTCTTTTGCGGAACGGCTGGACCGATTTTGACGAGGCTTTTTTTGTGAGATAACTGAAGTTACTAAGGGCAACTTAGGGTTTTTTTCTCTTGCGAAAATAATTAGGGATCCGCGTAAAAAAATTAAAACTCATGAAATTTCGATTAAAATCCGAAAATTGCACAGTTTCACTGGAAAGTATTTCAATTTGTGCTAAATTGTATTATTTCATTTCAGTGAAAATAAAACGCAGTGAAGAACATATGAAACGGGGGTACACAGCTAGCATAATGTAAGAAAAAAATGATATGTTCCAAATCTGGCAGCATCAGTTGAGAACCAGTGCCTCTAAGCTTAGTGTATTTACCATCAAGGACCACATCATCACTTAACATCAAATGAGATGGTGGTGAAAGCAATGAGCCTATACAGTATAAAAAAATATAGCAAATATAAGAAAAATTATGTTTTTTTATGGTCTTTTATTCGTAGAGTATATTTTAATAAATAACTTAACTCTAAAAAAAATTGTATTTTTTTAAAGTTCTATAGGTTTCGCATAGTGACTGCAAGTGAGACTTAAATGCAATAAAACTAAAATCTTTTCATTCACATCACGTGGCATATGTGTACACTAGCAAGCGACGACTCGACGAAGACACGAACGAATTTATTTGAGTCTCCAATCAAACCCCGAGAAGCGTTCGCAGACAAAGCGCCTTCTAGATATTCTACCGAATTATGTCATACGTTTACGTTAACGTTTACCTATTCGTGTTCTTTATGTTTGCCGTACGTTTTGGAAAAACGTGTGTTGGTTGCAACAGTTTTATTCATGTTAAGCTACTTATTATGCGTTTTATTTTTTTTTTTACTTAACAGCGTTGTATTCATTGCATATTTCATTGTAGGCTGGCCAAACTGGTTCATAGATGTAATAAAATCCACAAACATTAATAATATTCAGCTTTTAAATTCTGCAATCATGGTATCTAATTAAATCAACGAAAAAATCAGTTCGATTATCGTTACAGATTTAAAAAAAAATGCGTCCTAGTAAATTGTATAAGTAGTAGATTAAATAGTAGAAGGGTTTGTCTATGTCCTGAACCTTTTTAAAGACTCTCCTCTAAATATTTAATAACAAACAAAAGTATGATCAAAGGTTATAGCTATTTGAAATTAAGTTACGAATATTCATAGTTTAACCTCTTGAGCACTAACCTGGCGTTTACGCCAGATCTCCATTGTTTTCCTATTGTCTAATTTTTATAGTTTATCGACATATTAACTGAAGAACTTATTCGTCACTTTTGATCATTTAGAACTGCAGAATGAGTTCTTTACCAGTAAAAAAATAGTTCCTTTACAAAACTGAGTTACAAGTCAGTCACGGTCATAGGAAATATTTTCTTTAATACATCATTCTTCTTGGCGGGTAATTTCTTTTATATATTTCCGTTCGCTTTGATTTCATTCACGATATAATATTACGGGTCGTGATTTACAAAATGATGTAAACCGATTGCGTTATTACAAAATTAATCTAATGGAAATATTTATGTAATGCATGTAAAATATGCTTATGCAATTATTTCTTTACATCAGCAAACTATAGTTAATGAAGTTGAATCCTTTAAAGCTTATCATATTCAATGTTTGTTTTTAAATGTAATAATATTTTATTTATGACCAAATTATTAAAAATAATTCACATGATAATATGATATGATGACAGATAATTTAAATGGCGTTATATTGTAAAGTTTAAAATGATATATATAAATATGTTTATTATTTTATTAAACCTTCAAAAATATTGTTTTTGATTTGTGAACTGGAAACACGTTTTTACTTCCCATATTTGGTCAAAGGATTTGTAGGTATTTGTAGTCTGAAAGAAGGCAACAATCTTGTACATGGACCGCATGATTATTTTCCGTCTGATTATTAGTACTGATATAATATAAGACGATGAAGTGAACAAGTGACATTGTTATTAAATTCTCTCTCAGTTTTAAATATTTTTCTGTAAGTTTTATTAAGTTATTCGTTCTAAAAGTGATATATAACTTATGTAAACAAATAAACTATACGGTTTTGGACTTAAATACTCAAAAACAGCAGTGTTTTTTTAATTAAAGAAGAATCTTCAACGTACATTACAAAATTATTGGCCGCTTAATTGTAAGAATAAATCTTCTAACGAAAACGCGTAAGCGACAGCTCATGCACGGCGCTTAAGACGTTTTTCTGATTAAGTTTTTATAACAAATATTTATTTCGCCGAGTGTTATACTATTGTTGCGTATTTTTACAATTACCTACATTAAATATGTCAGATAATAAATGTGGCGCTTGCCCTAATATATTAAAAAACGTTAAATTTTTGCATTGCTCTCGCTGTAAAGATAAATATCATTATACATGTATTAATTACACAGCCGACGACTATCGTAGTTTCACTGCCGAATTTAAGTCTTCGTGAGTTTGCGAACTTTGTCGCTGCCAAGAACCTAAGACGGGAAATAATAATACGCCCATACGAGCATCAGCAATATCAACTCAAGAATATGATTATGTTACTACACGTCCTAAGCAACAAAGCAAAAATTGTTCGTGCATCTCTGCAGATAGTATACGCGATATCGTCAGAGAGGAATTAAAAGACATATTTAAAACACAGATTAACAATGAATTACGAGAGATGAAAAATATGTTATTGTCTTTTGAATCGAGTATCTCTTTGTTTAACGAAGAATTTGAGAGAATAAAAAAGATGTCTTCAGGTCAAATGTCCACAATAGAATCGCTTAAAAAAGAAAACGAATCTCTTCGCGAAACAACACAGGACTTAACTACTAAATTAAGGCAGTTGGATCAACTGTCCCGTGCAAATAACGTCGAGATTCAGGGCGTTCCAGAATACAAACAGGAAAATCTGATTAATATGGTTAAGCAAGTGGGCAAAATCATTAATTGTCCCATTAACGAAAACGAAGTTCATTACTGCTCCAGAATAGCAAAGCAAAATACGAATAACGCTCGTCCTAGATCTATCTTAGTAAAATTTTCTAGTCCTCGATTAAGAGATACTTTTATAGCGGCAACATCTACGTTTAATAAGAAGAACCGTGACGATAAATTAAATTCCAGCCACTGGGGAATTGGCGGTGATAAAAAGGTAGCAGTATACGTATCTGAACACTTAAGTCCTGAGAACAAAGCTCTTCACGCAGCCGTGCGTCGCAAGTGTAAAGAGTTGAATTATAAATTTGTTTGGATACGCAACGGAAAAATATTTATTCGCAAAAACGAAGAATCAAATTATATTTATATACGTAACTCTGACACTCTCAATAAGCTTAAGTAATTGTATAATCTTCTTTCGGTACAATGTTGGAACTTACCTGGAACTTAAATTGTTAAAATTCTCTAGTTTAAAGATATATTATCAAAATGTTAGAGGGTTAAGATCTAAAACAACTGATTTTTTTAATAATGTCGTATGCAATAACTTTGATATAATCATACTAACAGAAACCTGGTTGAATAGTGGTGTGTTCGATTCTGAGTTGTTTGATTCGCGGTATACTGTTTACAGAAGAGACCGTGAGTCTTCAGGCTTTCATTCTAAAAAAGATGGTGGAGGTGTTTTAATTGCAGTCTTAAACTGTTATAAATCAGTCAGAGTAAGCCATTTCGAGTCAAATTGCGAGGATCTTTGTATCTCACTTGAAACAAAAACTATAGGGTCAGAAGTTATATATATATGTGCTGTTTATCTACCACCTCCTATTAAAAAACATATGTTGGAACATTTTATAGAGCATAGTAGCCATGTACTAGAATGTCACCAAAGCAAATTCCTTGTTGTTGGTGATTTTAATTTAAGCAGTATTTCTTGGGTGCATGATGGTGATTCAAAAAAGCTACAAGGTACATCTGCTGGAGGCCAGTTTAGTGACATATTATTAGAATTTGTGGCTTTGAACGGATTCCATCAATATAATCATGTGCTCAATAATAAGGGTAAAATATTGGACTTAGTTCTTAGCTCTACAGGTATTAACAATCTAGACGTTAGTTTAAGCCCACTTTCGATAGTTGATAATTTTCATCCTCCACTCCAATTTGAGATTCCTATTGTAAGTGAAACCTGTTTAACTCCAAATGACAATGAAAGATTTTGCTTCTTTAAAGCAGACTATGTGAACGTGATCAGTGAATTAGACGTAGTTTCCTGGGAGAATGTATTTTATAATTGTCAATCTGCAGAAGCTATGACTGATGCTTTTTATAAGATTCTTCGCGGATTGATTTTGAAATATGTACCTAAAGTAAAATCACGTAATAATAGAAATCCTCCATGGTACTCCTCCACCCTTATTAAAATAAACAAAGAAAAATACAAAATAAAAACCAGAATACGAAATTTTGACAATCCACGTGATAAATTGACATTTAATATACTAAAACAACGTTTCCATAAACTAAAAACTTTGGTTTACAACAGATACATACATAAATTAGAGTCAATGATGAAATCTAACCCCAAATTAATATGGTCCTTTGTAAAACAAAAAAAGAAAAATATCTCTGCATATCCAGAAGAAATGATTCTTGGAAACAAAAAAACTACTGACGGCACTGTAATTTGTAATTTTTTTGCATCTCATTTTTCATCAATTTATACGAATAACACATCGGTTTCAATTCATAATAAAACAAGTTATTCCTATATTAGCCATTTAACTAATATATCATTCACAGAGATTCAAGTCTATAATGTTTTAAAAAGACTTGACTTATATAAAGGATGTGGTTCGGATGGAATTCCATCAATTTTTGCAGTAAAGTGTGCTAAGGTACTTGCTTATCCTTTATCACTTATCTTTAATAAATCCTTAAGCACAGGAGTATTTCCACCATGTTGGAAAAAAGCATTAGTTGTACCTTTGCACAAAAGTGGTCATAAGAATATGATCAGTAATTACAGACCTATCTCAATTATACCGATATTTTCTAAGGTGTTTGAACTATTATTATGTCCTTTGTTTTCATGGCACTTCAAACACACCGTATCCACTGAGCAACATGGTTTCGTTAAAGCAAGATCTACCACAACAAACCTTGTAACACTTATTGACGATTTGACAACTCTTCTAGACAAAAATGAATGTGCTGATGTGATTTACACTGACTTCAGAAAGGCTTTCGACAAAGTCAATCATAATATTTTATTTCAAAAATTGTCTGCGATAGGTATAGCTAGTAATTTGTTAAAGTGGTGCGAATCTTATCTCTATGATCGCAAGTCTGTAGTAGTTGTTAATGGCTATTCCTCCGAATCCTTCGAGATACAATCTGGAGTTCCTCAAGGCTCCAACCTGGGTCCCATACTTTTTAATATATTTATTAATGATATTCCTTCAAATTTCAAGAACTCGAAGTCTTATCTATTCGCAGATGATCTGAAATTCTTACGACAGACAAAATGCTTTAACGATGTATTGCTTTTACAAAATGACTTAAATGCCTTAACAGAATGGTGTGATGTGAATGGTATGGTCCTTAACAATGAGAAGTGCTATGTTACTCATTATTGCCGAAAAAAAACTTGTTTCAATCGCCATTATTTCATAAACTCTAATATATTAACAAAATCGAACAGTATTCGCGATTTGGGTGTTATTCTGGATACTAAGCTACGATTTAATATTCACATTGATAATATTGTTCATAACGGGTTCAGAATTCTAGGTTTCATTTTACGCAATAGTAAAGATTTTAAAAATGCAGACACAACAATTATATTATTTAATGCACTAGTACGCAGTTGTCTAGAATATTGTAGTATCGTATGGAACCCTCACTATGATATTTTTAAGAACAAATTAGAGAGAGTGCAAAAGCGCTTTCTGTTGCATCTGACATATAGATTTCACCTAGGGAAAACACTTCGTACATACCATGATAGACTTGATCACTTTAATATGCACTCTTTGGAAGACCGTAGAGAATTACTGGATCTTACATTCTTATATAAGTTAGTAAACGGCATTTCGAACACACCTGAACTGTTAACCAGGGTTAAATTTAAGGTTCCAAGAAAACTACCTCGAGCAACACGATTTAATCTATTTAGCACAAATTATTATCGGACAAATTTAGGTCTTTATTCTCCTCTAAATAGAATAATCTCACTATATAACAAAAAATCTAAAACTAAAAATATAGACATTTTTCAAAACAGCCTTAAAATGTATAAATCTAACTACTTACGAAAGTGATACTAATGTTATATATTATTATATATATATTATTTAAAGCCTAAAATTAATGTAAGTTTATTCCACTTTTAATTTGGAGTCGTTTTTTTTTTGAGTAATTTAAACTTTATCAATTCTAATATTCAACAGATTTATTTGTTCTTTTGTATCTTTTTGGTTTGCACAAGCTTGTTTTCAATATATAATTCAACGTAATCACTTATAATTAAGGTTGCATTTATCACGTGTCCTCAAATTGTTCATTGTACATATCTAAATCAAAATGTAAATCTTGTTAGTGTTCCAATAAATAAAGAAAGAAATAAATAAATAAATAATTGTTACGATTGGTCGAAGCAACATTTACAAAAATATGAAAACATTAATAATTTAGTTATAAAAAAGAGACATAAAATTATTCCTAGTTTATTTTTCCAATGACCGATATAAGGTCATCGCGAGCAAAAACCATTTCACGTCAGTAATAGGATTACTGGGTTTATTACATGCAGCAGAAATATCGTTAGGAAGGCAATTTTGGCGTCAGATATTGGCTATTAGCGAACGTGGTAATACCTCCTCGATATTCATGTAGGTATAACGAGCACAACTTGAGCATGTTTGTGGCTCAGTTGTGCGTTAATGACGACATTATAACGTTTTGCTCGTGTTGTTCTACGGTTTCTGTTATATCGAATGGGCAATTTACAAGTGCGGGCACTTAAGAAAATGGCTGTTTCACTTGTTAGAGATCCTAAGTGGTGTTCTACGTGAAGACTATTTGCTAAGGACCAAAAATTGGAGTTTTGTTTAACGTAGGTAGTTTATATGTTTTATTTCAAATAGGTAGTTAGATTGATGTTAACATGATTTATATAAAAATAAATTCAAAAAATAATTTACTATAAAATATTGTTTTTTATAATAAACTAGATGAGCCAGCGGCTCCGCTAGCGTGAATGATAGATTATGGCCACTGTTTTTTTTTTAATAACTCTGAACGTACACGCTTTTCCTATCGACATATTATTTGCAAGGCCTCTTCACATAAACCATTTATTCCTTCAAATATGAGACCAATTAGGATACCGTAAAGGGCTGACAATAAACGTAATTGTGATAATTTTTATTTTGATTTAACTTAAAATTTTACTTTTTATTATACTAAATCTATAAATAAAAAATAAATAGCACTATCCGTACAATTAAAGATCTCAATTAGCGTGAGAAATCTCGGAGGCAGATCATCATCATTGATTTAAATATTTCGGTTCAATCAATCGGCTTCAGATTTTTACTTTATTTATTAAAATCATTTATTAAAATCATCAGTTCTTTTTTAATGAAACACGCCATTGATTAAGTCATAACGTCCATGTGGAGTATCATTAGCTAACGAATGCAGGATTGCAAATAAACATTCAAAAAAAGCTTCTTGTACCGTCACTACAAACATAAATAATTGCGCCTTGATTTTTTTTGGGATTTACCGTGACCTAGCGGTTAATGATGAAGGTAACAAAGCTGTCACATGTACAGTTTAAGGTAGTTTATGTACGATTGTTCAAAATTTCATCTCTTTAATATTCGTATTACACATAGCGTTTATAAAACGTACATTAAAAAAATCTATGTTTTATTCTGATTCTAAGTATAATAATACCTCATCATAACTATGCACACGTCGCAATATCTTTTTACCACCACAAAATTAGCATCGGATCATTTCAAGCTCAAATGCATCGTTTAGATCTCCACCTATCCGACTCTAAAATCGGCCTGAGCTTTCTGTGAAGGAAAACATCGTGAGGAAACCATATCATGGTGGTAGGGCATTTTCTAATGAGCCCGCCTGGGTAGCTACCACCACTCTCAAGTTTGAAAACCATATACTAATAGATGTGTTTCGACCGCAACACTTGAGAACCAGTATAACATAACATACATAACATAAGCTCACGACTGTTATCCCCGAAGTGTTAGGAAGAGGTGAAATAGCGTACTATTACTACTACTAGCGTACCCCCCACATTTCGCCGAGCTTAATTCCGTCCCAGATGTGACAGGGGGCGAGCCTGTCGCCATATCGGGCACAAATTCCACTCTCCGGGATGATACAGAGTAGAAAAACCCAATACCACTTGACCCGACCTGGGGATCGAAACCGAGACCTCAGAACGGCAGTCGCACCGTAATACAACTGCGCCACCGAAGCAGTACTAGAGAACCAGTATCTCTATGCTTAGTGTCCTTACTATTCTGGAACACATCATCACTTAACATCAGGTGAGATTGTGGTCAAAGCACTGAGCCTATTCCGTGTAAAATGAAAAAAAGCATATATGATCACAAAATTAAAATTGAAAAATTCTGTGATAGATGAATTTAAGACATTATAATACAATGAAAATAAAATAAAATACATTAATAAATATATAATAAATAATAATGATATTTATAATAGATTTTAAATTAATAAAGGAGAACAACTCAGTCAATTGAAAATATTGTTATACAATTACTGTATCGTCCAGTAAATTTTTTTTGTAAAAATAAATCAATGGAATCCGTAACCTAACGAAATACTAAATTTTAGTAAAAAGGTTTCCGATACATTGTTATTCTATATTCTTCTGAATTTAATGTCACTGTATCGATCAGGAACAAAGAGGTCAACTTCCCAATCTCATTAACTTCTTAATTAAGAGCCATAAACGTGATCAAACTTCGAAATTTTTAGAGTGCTTCGTATATTTTGTTTGTGAAAAAGGAAACGCTAAATTTGATTCGAGCGATGAAGTGGTTTGCGTAAAGCCGACCAATTAGCAGAGTGTGTCGAGATCTGCTACACAGTGTAGGTATTTCAATTTGTGCGTTTCAGAGTTTAGCTATGTTTTTATAGTAAACTTTTCGTCCCAGTGCAGCGCGGCGATAATTGTACGGAACTGGACGCTTTATGTACGACTGTGCCCCTCACGTAATTGCTACGTAAATTTTCCGGACGAAACTTCTGTCCAATCAGTTATGGTAATGAAGCGGTCGTCGATACTCAATGTTCTGATTTTCAAGGGATTATTTGTTTCAGATATTTGTTGATAGATACAAATAAGCGTGCATTCGACGTGTGGTGTGTATTTACTCAAGAACTTTTTTTACTAAATTGTCTATGATTAAAATGTGAAAATAATTAAAATTTCAATGTTATATTATAACGCTCGAAATTTCTTGACAGTTATACATATATGTCTGAGACAAACTCTCGAGTTAGGTAGGTCTAACTTCGAAAAAGAGGTTAATCGTCGAATCCAGCTCGGCTGGGCCGCGTTCGGGACCGACGACCTGGTGAAGATCCCGGAAGTACGCTCGATGCGGGTTACGCAAAACCGGTCGTCGTGGAGATCTTTGGGCAAGGCCTATGTCCAGCAGTAGACGTCCTTCGGTTGAATGGTATATTTTTATTTCGTTATGTATGAAAAACAACGTTCATTAAAACTGATCTGATTACATAAACTATAATAAACTTACTATTGATTTTTGATTGATTATGGATTTATTCGATTTTTATTTAACATATTATTCACTGTTAGTATGCTTACCCCGTATGTGATGATAAAATAATAAATCAATAATGATAAGTAATAATCATATGCAACCATGCTATAAAATAAAATATTGAACATTAAAAAACATAGACTTTATATAAATATAAAAAATCAATTTTCGGTTTTCCAACGACTAACTGACGAAGAAGCTTCAAAAACTATATCAGCGATATAAACAGAATATAGTAATATTTCTTAACATTAAAGTTATAAACCACACATTAGAACTATCCACTGAAAATCTTTGTTGGTAAATTCAACAAACCTCCATAAACAAACAAGTCAATGTCAGAAAGTTCCCATTCATGGTCGTATAAACATTCACGATCCCACGGGTGCCTTTCCGCATAACAGCACTAAAGTTATCACACGATTCGTTGAGCTCGCGCTAATGAAATTAACCCCCATTTACCCCGGGAACGAAACGTTGGTAATGAGATGGTTTCCACTGTAACAACGTATGTGTTAGACGGGAATGACTGACCTCCAAGTCATTATCCGGATAGAAAATCATAAATGATGTTAACTTTTAGTTGGAACAAGTACACTTCATTTACTTATGATAAGTTCTGATTATGTATATTAATTGTACTGTTATTATTATATAAACGAGTAAAATTGATTTTTTGTCTGTTTGTCCTTAAAAACTATATGATCAGTTTGAAAAATTCTTTCATCTGTAGAAAAAACTGTAGTCAGTGTAACTAGCATCGAGTTTAATATGAATAGATTTCTTAAATAATAGATTTTAAATACCCGTGCGAAGTTGGGGCGGATCGCTAGTACTTTTATACAGTCAACATTTATTAGTACTGTAGTAAAATATGGTAGGGTAGGCTCAAAAAAATAGGCGATCTCAAATCTATCGATGAAATTTAATATACTTTTGTGAATCGCAATTGAATAGAACTAGTGTTCGGCTAAAACAGAATTCTGAGCCGAAACCGAAACCGAAATTGAACCTTTGTTCGGCTTGAGCCTCAATTTTGGTCGAAACCATTCTATAATAAAATTCCAATTTCTCTTAATTTCCGATAAATGTAATAAAATTAGCTTGGTTATCGATTTCAATTGAATTATACATTCCATTCTAAATAGTCAAAATTGAGGACTTTTCGTATAGCAATTATTTTTATGTAATGTGTAAAGAAATAAATAGTATTTGTTAATTTTTTTAATCTTTTTGAAGTATGTATGAATTATTTGAAATTGCAAAAAAAAAACAATAATAAATGCTTAATATTTAATTCAATTTCTTGAAATTAATGATAAAAAAAATTATATTTCATTATTGTACACATAGATTTGCCGAGCTATTATGAAATAGGTATTGTTATTAATGTAGTTTTCGACAAGTTATACACAAAATTCTGTGTGGTCAGTTTTGGACAATACCTTGGTAAGTTCCCTAAGTCTTTTTACAAACTTTTAAAGTTACACTACAAAGTATATAGAAGAAAACTTAGTAACAACTTGCTTTACGAAAGCTTTCTAAGAGTAATTTTTACTCTGTTTCATTAGTCTTTGCCATTATCATTTGTAAAGTCTTTATGTGCGTTACGTAAATGTATGAGCAATAGTTATGTGAATTTCCGTTCGGCTGATGGAAACAAATTACTAAAAATCAGAAGACATGATGTCTATCCAGTACATACATACATAGCGTCAAATCTCTCTTCCATTATGGTAGGCAGAGATTACATTCTTCTACTTGCTACGATCTTACACACGTCTTTGACTTCTTCTACTATCATAAGTGCTTTCATGTCTTTGGATACGGATACTTTTGACTTTTTTTTGTGCGTGGCAAATGCATTTATGCATCCCCCATGTCATCATAGCATTCTCCTTATCCCGCTTCTTCCGCTTTCCGATACCGGCGTATTTCATTGGAAGAAACCATGAAAAATTCCCGGTTCTTTCGAACGTTCTGTCACACTGCCTTGAACCCACCCTCTCACCAATATCCTCCTACCCAATCCGGATATCGACAAACAGGTTGTCCACCTCGTCATCCCATCTCACTATCATCATCTTGCGGAAGTCCTCTAGGATCTCCCCATCGTCTTCCCAAGTCGCCGTCTTCGCCCCGGCACTACAGTTGCCCAGTGGTGTGGCTTGGCACGAGTGAATTTTAAATAATACTAGTTATAGTTGAAGAATTGCTAAACTTAAGTGGTAGTAGGCTGGGCACATTGCTCACAGAACCGATGCCCGATGGGACCAACGGGTTCTCGAATCGGTACCACGCACCGGACGACGTAGCGTGAGTAGGTCCCTCACAAGGTGGATCGACGACCTGGTGAAGGTCGCGGGAATCCGCTGGATGCGGGTGGCGCAAGATCGGTCATCGTGGAGATCTTTGGGAGAGACCTGTTTGAGAGATAGTTGGTATGAACTGAAGTAAGCAAAAGTGTACTTACATACGTGTAAATCTTTGTCGGACTCGTATATTTTTTTTATTAAAAAAAAAACAATGTGTATCTCAAAGAAAACAGGGAAGTTTATGAATTATGACGACTAAAGGATAGTTAAAAAGAAATGTTTAGTATGATCACCGATACGGAAATGAAGCCCTTTGAGAGTGGATAATAATGTTTCAGGCACAGACGTTGCCGTGGACGGGACAGGATTTCGTTGATAGGGTACTATTCTAACATTACTAGATAAACACTGCGACATTTTGTCTATAAAAAGGGGCATCTTTTATTGTACTTCTTTACCTCTGCATCAAACGAAAGATTTATTCACAAACATAAATAGAATATTATTCTCCCAAATGCTCTACGAATTATACGACATCGTAATAAGGATCGTTTTAATTTTAATGGTCTTCATAATGGGCAACCTCCGTGACTTTCTGGCTTATACAGTGATATCATATATTCCACTTATTTAATGTGTTAATTTAAAAATATTTTTGTAAGCTGTTGCAACAAAGGCTTAGATAAAATCCTATACAGTGCAAGTATATAATATTTTCTTTTATATGCTCATATCACTATGAATTAATATGCAATGTACGAATTAATAAAAAGTAAAACACTTATAGTCGAAAAGTAGAACATTACGTGCGCAATCGTTATGATAGGTGTGAATACTAAAAAATAAAGCAGTAATGAATTAAGAATAATAAATCTGTTCTAATAAAAGGAAATGTCGATTCTACCAATTTATCCGAAGACTGTGAATAGATGCAGGACTTATACAGTATCCTTTAGGCTAAGGACCGTTGCCGGTGGACCGATGGATTTAATATTTCTTTTTTTTTTGGAAATTTATTGGACAAAGCATTTTTTTGTATGTTGGTATTGTTTACAATAGTTAACAGTCTTCTTCTTCTCAGTCATTTCACTCTTGACAGAGTGGTCGTGGTCATGAAATGTAATCTGGGGCTGTTGATTTTTACCTCATGATATTTTATCCGGATGTCATCCGGCAAGTTCCAAATTCCTAGAATTCGCAACTATTACGATGGCAGAACTTTAAAAAAACAGCTGCCGTATTTATTAAATAGTATGCCGAATGACAAAAATAAATTAATAAAATATTTCATTAATTGTAATCAATAAATATAAGGATTATGTTGTATTTTACTTATGCACGGAGACTAGATCCCACAGTTAAACCGATAATACGGTTTTGTGGGACTAGGAAGAACACATTAGATATGTAATATATTGTATAAATAAATGAATTTTAGTCAAATAAAAATTTCGCCAAAAATCTCGGTCATCCGTTAATCTAGTGCACTCATACAATGAACCACTAAGAACAGATTTAATCTGGTCGGTCCATCGCATAGGTGCTCTATCTGATTTCAAGTGGTCGCCGGAAACTATAGTTATTTATAAACTAGCTCAACTGGAATCAGAGTTCTAATTGAGAAAAATCAATTCGTTTCCAATTTATCACAATAAAGTTTGCAATGGAAACGTTTCTTTCTAGTAGTAATTAAATTAATATTTAAAATTGTTTAATCGTCAGAATAATTTTCAAAAGTCGAGATGTTAGTAGGACATAGATCGTGGCTAAAATTAAAACTTTATTCATTTATATTTGAACGTATCTAAATAGTTTTATACCTTGTCTAACTAATCATCTTCATAAGTATCTCTTTTTTTCTCCAACTAATTAACGTTTGTGTATTTTTAATTAATATTCCTAATGCGTATAGTTCGGTTTTTCATTGTTTTTATTATTTGCCATTAGCGGTAAATGGAAAAAAAAATTGAACCTTCATGGCTCCAATCAGGAGCATTCACATAAATAGTATAGTAATTTATAAATGGAGCGCCATACAATGAAATGATATTATTTCAACAGGCTTGTTAAGCAGTCTCAAACAATTAGAATTAATCGTGGACAATTTCATCTGAATAAATGTTACCAAAGTTTGTTGTATCATAAAGATTCCGCAGTCTTAAGCAGTTATGCAAATAATACCCTAAGTTCTTACGACTCCTGTTACGACGATTATGTCCCTTTTCATTGTGTTGTGCAAACCCAAAATTCGCCGAAGTGTATGCTCATATGCGTAGCCCTAGCTAAATTAACGTAACGTAAATGTATGTAGGTATGTAAAGCGTTGGTTGAACTCTGCCATTGTATTAAGATTGCCAGTACAATATAAATTATAGTGTTAATAAAAATTTAGTAAATAAATATTTCGATGTTCAAATGTTCGATGCGTGTGCAGGCCGAACCGAACATGTGTGATGAGATTTACAGTTTTATGTATCAAAGTGAAAAATATTTGTAAATTCTTGTTTAAACACCAACGATACGAAAGTTTAATTTGAAATCAAACGAACGTCTGTGATATTTTTTCTTCATTTTTACAATATGTATTACAAACGTTGTAAGCTTGTAGTAATATCAACAAATTAAATACGTGAAATAATTGTTCAACATTACTTTTTTTAACTCCTTTACTTTATACTTCTTCAGCTATATGCAAAAAATACAAACACAAAAAAATTGTTCAGTAAATTTGTTCTCTCTATTTGTCGACCGAGTTTATTTGTATGTATTTATTGACGAGCTTTAACGTTATCAATAATAATTAAATGTTTTATCTTTGCCAATTTATATTTCAGTTTTCAACAATGACCAGATCATGTTTGTAACGTGTTTACTTACAAAAAGTATTAAAAAAAAATGTGCATGCATAATATTCAGTTATTATATTCATAGTTGAATATACAATTGATCTCTGATATTTTCTGTAGAATTGTATTAAGGAACAGTTTTATACGAAGAAAAATAACAGAAGAAAAAAGTCATTTTAACCCATAATTGTTTTTTCTTTTGCCATATATTTGAATATTTTTCTTAATGAAATTTGATTTGTCATAAAGCATAATAATTATAACAATACATTCAAGAATATTAAAATTTAAGTTACATTTAAAAATAATTTTTAATAAAAATTAATATTATTGTTCAATGGCAGACATGTCTTATTATTGTGACATTTGCAGTTCAGAAAATAAGCACTCTATATTTCATAACGTCTAGACATCGTGAGCTGACTTGGCGATTATATCCGCAGCTTGATCCAGCAATGGTAGGTATGTTTACAGTCTGATTTAATATTTCATGAAATTACATGAAATAAAGAATAATGCTATTATTAAAATGACCCTGTTATAATAATGTTCTCCACTGTCCTTAACTTTATAAGGGCTTAGCAACGTATTCACATGCGGCTAATAAATCATGCCAGTGTGGTTTGCCTACCAGTTTCAATTTAACTTTCATCCCGACGTGCACAGTCTGGAGGCGCTGCGTAGTGACGTCATAAAACTGTACCAAGTTTAACACTTAATTCGTTATACGTCACGTTGTTGTTTCCCTTGAAACTAGTGCCTAGTTTTAATAAATAAGTTCTATTGAAACTTGCCGAAGACATATTTCCTTACCCTTACCGACTATAGAACAATTCGATTTATTTCTTTCCTTATCACATAATTTCAACTAAATACAAATAACTTATCTGATACTTATAATTAAATTAGTATAACCAAATATAACACAGGCTGTGTTTCGCCTGTCTGTTAGCATATAATAAATTGTATTTATCTCGTTTTAATTAATTTTTATAAGTTTTTCTATATATTACGTTGCAAAATAATATCAAAACCTGGTCTGAGAATATAGTTATGGTTTTAAAAATGTTATGAGTCAGAGACAGAGAGACGTTATAACTTTATAACCACTATAATTATTTATGATACTGCTTTGAAACAATATATTTATTTTACTTTAGAAAATGTAATAAGCTAGTTATTCACATTAAAATTAAAATTAGGCTTTTATGAACTATTAAAAATTAATATCGGAGGCGATTTCTATGTTTTTTTTTTTTTTTTTTAATAGGCCCCCCTGTCATAATCAGGGACTTTGGCATTACTTAAACTAATAATGAAACTCTTCCCCCATTCTCCCTTTTATTATCTTTTAACATTGGGCTCGTTCTTTTGCCAATTCTTCCTTCTTTTAATTTTGATCTTTTATTCATTCATTTTCTTTTCTTTTTATATTACACTTTACATTTCTATGTTTTAAAACTACGTAGAATGTTTTCGAAACCGTCTCAACGCCGAGTTAATATCTATAGTAGAACTATAGTGATGTGCGGTGTGGCAGGTAAACAATGGCTAAAAGCCGAAAGCCACATCAGAATTAAGCCCATTAAGGTGAGACCGCAACAATCGGACAGTATGTCCGGTGTAATGCACCGGCCGCCGCAGCCGCACGGCCGCATCGTTTTCCGGTACATCGAACTTGGGATTTTGCTACAACCCTATCATGTAATTAGCTGCAAAAGTACGATTTGCTAAATATAACAATAATATGCTTACACTATAACAAAATTCAAAGAAACGGATTTTTATACTGCTATTTAATAAATGTGCTCGTTTAATTAGCTAATTCAGTAGAGCTAATCGACTTTATACTTTAAAATTGACTTTATTGTTAGAAGAGTTATTTATAGTATGAATACTAAGCATTACACAAAGGAATATTTGAAATTATAAATCTATGTAAACTATCTTTCAGGCGTACATAAACGATGTTAGTCTTTACTTTAAATAACGAATATGTTTTTTTACTTAAAATCAAGAAAAATAATAAGGTATCTATGGTAATATTAGATCATAAAGATTGTAACTATGTATTAATTTGTTTTGTGTTAACTGCTACAACTTTAATTCAAATTTACTTTTTACTCTTCATGTCTTTTGCATTATTGCAATATGTAATATTGTGCCTTATAAGTACGTGCGTATTTCGTACGTCTACACAATAGAAGTGAAGCGAGTAGTGTAGTAAAACTTCGGGAAACTTCGAGTTTTTTTATTCGGGCGCAAAAACCGACAGCGATTGGAAGTCACCCGAGACGAGAAAAGGTTGCATGAGGCGTACCTAAGTGCCTTTCTGCAATATCTCATTCGTTTAACTTTGATTAACTTCGTGAGTAGTGTAGAGCAGATAGAACATCACTTCATAGTAGCAATCTCGCGTCTAGTGTAGTGAAGGTTTTTAGAAAAACAATATAAACGACATTGCAAAAATAACAATCAAATAAATGGCATTAACGCTTCGCCGCTGCAAAACTGATCCTACGGTTCTGCTACGAATACTACAATGCTACGATAGGGCATGACAAATAGCTCGCAACCGCGACCCATGCATGCATTCTCATTAAATATTCAATATAATTAATATCAATGCCATTTATTGCGTTTATCAATTATAGTTGCGATTGCTTCGTTTAATTGTATTTAAAAAAAAAACATAACATTAAGTTAAAATAGGCAGTTTGCTTGAATTATTATTTTAGTTTAGAAATAAATATCACTTGATTTATATAATATGTCTTTATAAATGTTTGTCTTTTACTTCTACAACTTTTATTTATGAATAAAAATAATAATATTTCTGAATAAAATATGGTAATAGTTTAAAAATATCTTCCACTAGCTGTGCCCGCAACTTCGTCTGCGTGGAATAGTGATATTGCACAGCATTTTTCGGATTTTGGTTTATTCTGGTTTCTAATCACCGTCGTTACATCGTATAGCCATCGAGAAACAAAGCATACAGGCTGCTAGAATTATTAACATGTGATAAAGCCACACATAAAGCTGACCGTGCGAAAAACAGCTAATACTTAGATCCACATCCACAACTTTTAGCGTCTGACCATAGGCTTTATTAATTGTCATCGCGAAACTGGTCATAAGCTCACTGGAAACTGGACTCGTTTAAAACTAAACAGAAAATTGTTTGGAATGAGGGGAACCCGAGGCATAAAAACACTACCACCTGTTAAAATCTCTGCTGCTATCAGGTTTCGTAGAATCAGAAATTTAAAAGAGAAAAATTCACTTTTATTCTAGTATCGTTGCAAAGTTTTGGCGGTCTTAAATTTCTTAGCAGCATTAGGGGTACGCCGACTTTAAATTTATTTTATGAGCTGGTAGTCCAGGAGCACTGAGGGATTCTAAAAATTCTACTGGGTAATTGGTAGATTCTTCATCTTTCATAACTCTGTTAATGGAGATATACTCTATATATATATCTACTCTACATTATCCCCCGAAGCAAAGCTCAAAACTTCATCATTTATTGCTGCTGCTTGGTCGTTTCGTGGACTTAAAATAGCTCTTTCGCAAAGCCATGAATTTTCGCAAGTTGGTATTTGCGTTGCGATTCCATGCACGGATGATATGAGGTCTCGCATTCATGAAACTTCACAGCATAGGTTTGCGTTTAGAACACATTTTGCTTGTTCCTACGGATACACACCGATACCGACTTCAAGTTACTATAGAGAAAATATAGTAGCAATAGATACAACAATTTCATCTAATTTGTATCTGGTATGAATAAAAACTGTAAGGCTGATTTTTTATTATAATTTGTTATGCTAGTGATTGGATTAACTTGGTAGAGTCTGAAATTGTACCCATCCTGACCATGGAAATATATCAAAGGATACTGCAGGGCATCATATGCTTGGTGTGTTTCACAAATACGTTGTAAGCGATCATCATGAGTGCGCTGCACGATGTCACGTCTATCACATTCCTGATTGACTAATATTACTGCAACTTCGTCTGCAACTTTGTCTGCAACGGGGACTTCGTATACTTTTCACGATGTTCTTCCGCAGGACGTCTATCAGCCTTATTTATAACTTTATAATTGATATTTTGGCCTTGTGGGATGGAATCTATTGCGGCTTTGAAACTTCTGATATACGGATTTACTTGATGTAACATATTCTCAAGTTGAAATATAAAGTTGGTGTTCAGCTGAGGAAAGTTATGATTGCGTATATGGGCCTGTTCATTGTAATTTGATACAAAATAAATTTAAAGAAATGTTGGCTCATTTTGGAGAAGCAAAGATCCAATCAAGTGATAAATTGGCCCCGCACCTTAAAAGTTGGCTGTGATATGTTTGACCCCAAAAGATGTCATTTAGAATACACTATTATATAAACGGATATAGTCTAAAAATGTTTACACTGAGGATGCTTACTATTTAGTAAAACTTTTATAAAGGGGCTCATGATAAGTTTAAATGAGCACTTTGCCACCTGAATAGCATATTCCATTTGGTTCCTTTCTCCATTTTTTGAGCATTACAAAACTGACAACATACCACCATACCTACTATAGATGCGAATTCAGAGTAATCAATTCTGGGCAAATACAAATAACCTGTTTTCTCTTTGGTAATCCATGGAAGGATATCAATTTCCGCTCCAGTTTCTGGGTTTTCTATCAAACTTGATAACATTTTATTTAGTATATGCCGAAGTCGATCGGCATTTAGTCGTGACTGACGTTGTTCTGCAGTTTCTTTCTTCTTCTCGATCAGCTGTTAATCGAGATTCACGATCTAAACTACTTTCCAGCTTTCTAGACTGTAAAGTTCGTGCTTTTTGAGAGCACAGGCGGGTTTCCCTATCAGTAAAGGTCTCAGACTCACGCGATATTGCATGAGCCTTGCGATCGGTGGACAAACGCTGTTTCCTGTTCATCCTAACTCAAGTGACCATCATTCGAGAACGATGTGAACTCAATCGAGATTTTCGATGAGCTGAAGTTTCTGTAACATGAAACCTGGCCTGACGTTACTGAAATGCAGTGAAATAATAAGAACTAATCTCATCCTTATAGCATTTCTGCTGCACCGGGAGAATAACTCAGCGTTATTTAGTAAACACATACTCATCATAAACAAAAAAATTAAACACTTACAGATTATTACACAGTTTAACTTTATTACAGTTTAATAACTATTAAGACGTATTAACCTAACCTATTAATTATCGAAAATAAAAGAAATGTCTAATAGATACATTTATGTATTAATTAATCGCAAATTACTAAATTGTTTTTTAAACATAAAAATTAAGAACTTGTATTTACAGTTTAACTAATAAGACGTGTTTACCTAATTTGAAAACTAATTAACCTATACTATATACATACAATATGTATTTATAAACCCTAAAATATAAATAAATAAAATAAGCAAACAGTCAGTGTTATCGAATGCAACTGTTACGCCATGCGCCTCCGAAGACGGCCCGGCTCTCGATGTGCTTTATACATATATAAACAACCATATTGCCAGCCTAACCTGAACCCTATTTCATATGAATGATGATATATGTCTGAGGTCAACTTAAATTGGAATATTAACACTTCCGAAACTGATCATTTTTAACTTATATTTATTATCATATTATTATTATTATATAATTATACTTTTATATAGACCATTATTATGAAGTTTAGTAAAGTCTCACACAACGCATCTGAACAGAGAAAGAATTTAGGTAGAATAAATGTTCAACGTGATACTTTAAATTGACATAACTTTTTTATTTATGTATCGATTGACATGAAACAAACACTAAATGTTAAGTTAAGCTTACTACAATATATTAGTGAAAACTGCATCTAAATCGGATAAGCCGTTTCTGAGATTAGCGTGCACAAACGCACAGACAAACAGACAAAAATTTTAAGAATCATTGTTTTGGGTTCTATTTGCGTTTATGAAGGTCCTAATAATATTTTTTCTCATATATCTTCCATGTACAGACAGCGATCCGTTACATTTTATTATATGTATAGATTTAGTTTTAAAAATTAAGTGCAAAAAAATTGTATTTTTATAGGATATAAATGATTCCTTTAAAATTAAATAACAAATAAAACATTTTTTATTGCACGGAATTGGCTCAGTGCTTTGACCACAATCTTACCTGATGTTAAATGATGATATGGTCCAGGATGGTAAACACACTAAGCCTAGGGTACTGTTTCTCAAGTGATTCTGCCGGAACACACCTATTGGTATTTGGCGACAGGTCTTCAAACTTGAGGGTGGCAGCTACCCAGGCGGGTATCATTAGAAAATGCCCTACTACAATGCATAAATAAATATAGTGACAAATGTTATGTTAAGAAAGCAAGCTGCAAATTGTAACTTGTATAGTTTCTCTCTAAACAGATAATCGTAAATTCGTAGCGAAACAATACGTACTGGTGCATCACGTTTACGTCCAATTTTATTGATCCACGGGGTGTGGACTAAATATAAAGTTCAATAAAAGTCCCCCTACGTGATAGGAAGTCCCGGATTTATCGGGCTAACCCCATGTAAATAAATAAAATGGAGAAGCATGCATTCCTTATGAAGGTAGCCGACGCTTGAGCGGGTTAGAAAAACTATTGATTCCACTTTTAAAACTTTATTGATATAAGATTTGATTTGTTTTTTATTTTATTTCATATTTTAAAGCTGACATTAAAAAAAATAGAAATAATAAAATATAGCAAAATAAGTATTTGTTTATAACTTGTTTTGTGATTTGTTTTATTATATAAACTATTCACACACGTAGGTCATCTAATTTTAAATAGGTTCTGCAGCAAAGAGGAACTTGGGCTAATTGGGATTATTATTTAAGGAATCATTTGAAATACTTCATGTGTTCATAGTAGGTACTAGCAAAAAGATTTACTTTGTGCATTAAGCAAATGGTCTCAAACAACAAATAGGTAGTTGAAGGTCGAGAAAATTTTCCCGTGAAATAATTTTTGGTTTGAAATATGCATCGACAATTGCAAGAATACTTTGTCACGTCGACAAGCCAGTATGTAAAAAAGGTGGATTAACGAATTAAAATCCCAGACTTCTTTACTAAACGAAAGTATGGCACTTTTATTCTGTACCAATACGTCTAACTTGAAATCAGATTAAAGTAAATTTAACTGTAGGTAAACTACGATCCGTGCGACCGGAAAAAGAAATATGGCGTCAGGTAACAGGGATTCAATTCAATCAGCTCCCTTGCTACCAACCTTCGCTCCGTGTGATTTGATGAGATTGTTGAAAATCAGAATGGGTTGAGAAAAACTTGCTTCGTTACTTGACTAATGGAAATTCCGTGTTGGTGGTTCCTTTTTAAAGAAACGTGTGAGCCTATGCTCAGAAAAGGTAACCTCGTTTATAGATATTTATTCAAAAAACTGTTCAGTTACATTTCATTGTTACGTATTTATGTATACTTTCGTTTACGTACGTGTACGCTTTTTTAACAGTTATGTATCGTTTTTTTTTGTAAAAAATTATTATTTTATGTGATATTTTTCACATTTTTCATATTGAAATAAATATGGTAATTAATTGGAAATGAAAAAACAAATCAAATATGCCGTGATTTAGTGGTATAAGGCAAAAGTTTAAATATCAGACGATGATGACTGTGGAAAATAATAAAGACACAGCAATGAAACATACTTACGTATAAAACTATAGCGTCTTTCGAATTACTGAACCGTTCATTTTAGAATAATGTCACGTCATCAGGAACATTAAACGGGACGCTACAATTTTCTATTTATTTGCTTATAATTTATTTAAAATCCGTTCCCTGTTTCAGTATCGAGTGAGTTATCGTATCATTCGATTACAGTCGTGAAGGATCGAACATCAAAAAGGCGGACCGGACCCGCTGGTCGATTTGTCAACATCATTGCGGTTGTCCTACTGTCGTCCAAATAAATTGGATGGGGTTTAAAGGTGCTTAAATGTACTCGGTAACGAATGAGCTTCGGTTTTTGTTCGTCAATTTGTTTATTATGCATTTAGCGGGATTTGTCTAAAAACATATTCGTGAAATTTTGACACACTTTTTTTAGGACCAGTAATATGGTTAATTTGTAGAAATCAGCACATAATGAGCTGGTGCCCTTTTCGTTTTTAAATGCGGATATACCGCATTAGCAATATAATATTATGGTACCTATATATTTTGTTATTGTATATTGTGTTATATATATCTTATATTCCGTAATTTAGTGTCGAGTAAATATTTATTTCTTTCTCTTTGTTTAAGCTATTTTTAAATAGCTTTTAAATACTTATAAAATAAATATTTTTTTTTATTGAAACGGAAGAGACAGAACACAGACGACAAACATACAACGAAACATTTATTGTTATTTAAGATAATTTATATGTGTATAGTTTATGCTTTATTTACCATAGATAGTTGATGTAAGATATACTTTAAAAAGTTTAAACGTATATTATTAGACTTTCATAAGTAAGTACCAAATGAAAACAAAGATAGACGAAATTAGACGACGAATTCGAAATATAGACTTGACCTATAGACGCCAGTAGACTAGTCAAAATATATTTGTTTTAAAACTTTAAAGGTTTGGGACAAATAAAATACATTCATACAGTTTATAAAATAAGTTTTAAATAATTGAAGATTCCTTCAGTTTTGTCAATTTCATAGTAGTTCTAATTGGGTAAATAATTGCACTGTATAGTGTTTCTGTATGGTTTTTCACTCTTTGACTTAAATCAAATTTCGATTTCTTATCTCCGTATTCAAAGAACTGATAATGCTTCTAGCTCACGTATTCAAAGTCCGGAGAAACAGCTGCACCGACGGACAGATAAATATTCACCGTGTTACTCGTATCGCATTACTCGCGTGCGGATATAAATTCAGTGTTGAAACATTTAGACCACGTTTTGGGTCTCCACCCTCCGGCTAAGGGAACTCGTACCGGGTTGGTATTTTTGTGCTGTGGTATATATGGCATTCGACAACTACATAGATACCTACAAGTTCTATTTAATTTTATGTATTGATGCACACTCTGGTGACGACATAACGAGGTACTACCTTTTTTATAAAGTGGGAAATGCCTTTGTGCATACACCCTGGCAGTTGAACTTCCGGATTAGAGATGCCAGGGTGGTATGTGAGATTCGCCCGGCGTGAAGCCCCGATAATACCCACTAATGTCGACTGTACCTTCCGCCGCCTTCCTGAGGCGACATGGGATTGGTCGAGCACACTCCGCGTCGCCACTGCATTCCAGAAACTTGTTTTTAAGTTATTCGCGAGATCCCATATTATAAATTGCTCGAGCAGCTCATTTTTGTAAAAAAATAAAGTATCTACTTCAGTTGCTGTTCCCCACAGCAAAATGCCATAAGCCATTAAGCTATAAAAATAACTAAAGAAGACTAATCTAGCAGTCTCAATATCAGTCAACTGACGAATATTACGCACTGCAAAAACAGCGAAACCTAACCTTCCTGATAAAGTTTTTATGTGTGGACCCTACTGTAATTTATCTTCATCACTTATACACATAGAAGAAACATTACAAAGGTAAATTTAAATAATTTTCTTTCATACTACCTGTTATCATTTCATCCGTCTATATCTAAACTAATAAATAAAACTGAAGAGTCTGTTTGTAATGTCAAAATTATATTTTTTTTACTAAATATATATGAATGTACATATATAAATATCCTATACCAAGAATACAATTTTAAAATTTTTTTCCGTCTGTCTGTTTGTTCCGGGTAATCTCACAAGCTCATGAACATATGAATAAAATCCGATTTAATGCACAGTTTTACGGGCAAGAGCTTCAATTTATTTGAAATATTTTCAATTTATCTTGGTACTAAGAAAAATGCACTTAAGAATATATGACACGCGGACGCAGCCGCGGGATCACGGCTAGTTCATTTATATATTTACACTTATACGAGCGGGGAGCAGCGAATATTTCTACGTGTCTTATTTTGATTAAATGTAGTCTTCATTTTGTTTTGTTTTTCATAACCTATCTGTTACCGAACGACATATGTTCCTGTACACAAAATGTTTCTTTTTATTTTATTTTATTATTTTATAATTTGTAAAAATATAATCTCATAAATTGGTCAAGCCGTTTTTAGGTTAAAGCCGAACATTTTTTTTCTGAGTTGTTTTTTTTCACGAATTCTAAATATAATTTAAAAAATATTTAGAACTTATCAATTGCTCCTTGACACATATACTTCCAATGTTCATATAATTCTTTATGTTTGTTGTATGATTTGTAAAATTTTGCACCGATTTTAAAATTGATAATGGTATTAAAACAAAGGATATAGGTATTAGAGGTAAACAGAACTAAATAAATAGAGTAATTATTTATTTACTTTTTAGTCCATTTTTTATAGTATATTCTTTTGAAGTAGGTGTTATTTTTAATGAAAAAAGTTTTGTTTACTTTTTGAGGAGTTGTGTATGTGACTGTATATTTTAGAACGCATATTCTCTATCTCTTTCTCGGTTTTGATATCCCTATCCCTTAATAATTAATTTTTCTTAAAGATTTAAATTAAAGAATCCCAAAGAAGTTTCAATTTTGACACGTGTACACACGTTCTTTTTTTAATTCAATTTAGTCTTTGTGGTTGCAATTAGAATATATCAGTATTGTTTTCAAATTTATTATTTCTTAGTATTTCTAATTACTCAATAATTTTCAGATTTAAGTACCTGTATAAACATTGCGTTTTTTTTATTATTATAATAAGTTTCATCCGCATTTCATTGATTTTAGTTATGGTGTGAGGAAAGGGGGAGAAAAATAGCACACTATATGACAGTATTTTTTATTATTATTTTTTCTTATTTGAGCTTTATGCCGTATTGAGGAAACGTGCAAATGACTTTATTTTTACAAATGACTATCCATATTTTATATCTGTTTCTCTACTATAGTCTCTGTGGATGCGACTAGAATTTATAAGTTATTTTTTTATTATCACTTAATATTTTAAATTACTCAATTATTTATCAAGTATCTATATAAAACTTTCCTTTTTCTATTATTATTATCAGTTTTATCTATATTTAATTGGCATTAAATGTGATATGAGGAAGTACGGCGTAGGTTAAAACAAAGAATCCATGATTATGATAATGAAGTTAATTGTTTGTTCAATTGAAGCTTAGATTAAAATTTATTTATAAGTGACTCGTTAGTTCAGCGGTCAGAACGCCCAACTAAATTCATTATGTGGTGGTCGAGGGTTCGAATCCCTCACGAGTCGATCCCTTTCTTTTGATATTATTTCTTATCAAGTATCAAATTTATGCCTCGGTAGCGCAGTTGTATTACATACGACTGCCGTTCTGAGGTCTCGGGTTCGATCCCCGGGTCGGGTCAAGTGATATTGGGTTTTTTCTACTCAGTATCATCCCGGAGTTTGGAATTTGTGCCCGATATGGCGACAGGCTCGCCCCCTGTCACACTGGGACGGAACTAAGCTCGGCGAAATGTGGGTGGTGTAGTTCGCTACTTCACCTCTGCCTAACCCTTAGGGGATAACAGGCGTGAGCATATGTATGTATCAATTTAATGACTAGTTTTTTAAAAAACCAATTCACCTTGATAAAATCTAGTAATTTTTTAAATAATTAGCAATTTCCGCGGCTGCGCCCGCGTTTCATATGTCCTTCATTTCGTTTTAATTTTTGTATACGGAATCCTAAATATTTTCCGAAAAAATGTTTAGTACTAATATAAAGGAAAAGTATTTCTCATAAATTCAAGCCCTTGCCCGTAAAACTGTGCATTAAAACGGATTTTATTCAAATGTTTATTTTAATTTTTTACGCGGAACCCTAATTATTTTCGAAAATCAAAAGTACCCTAAGTTACCCGGAGTAACTTTAGCTATCTACCAAAAAAAAGTCCTGTCAAAATCCGTCAACCCGGTTCCGAAGATTAGCCGGGACAAACAAACAGGCAGACAATAATTTAAAAAATTGTATTTTTGGTATAGGTATAGTATACACATTCGTATGTGTTGAGTAAAAAATGTTATTTTGAAGTTACAAACAGACAATTCAATTTACATATTAGAATAGATATAGATTAGTAATGTACGCAGTGAATTTGAAATCATATTATGTATGTATTAGATGCCCTTAATGTATAATAGAGACAATTTATTTTAATTGACATTTTGCAAGTTGATAAATAGAAATATTTTAGCCCTTTGATCACAATCTTGGCTGATGTTAAGTGATGTGGTCCAGGATGGTAAACACGCTAACCGTAGTGGTACTGGGACTCAAGTTTTGCTGCCAGAAGAGTTCTTAAAAAATAATGCTCAAATTTAATAATACCGTACCCATGGCTATCTCCCCATCTCATGTTTGGAAATCTGTCACCAACCCCCTGTAAGTGTTTTTCAATAGCTCACTTGAGAGCCAGGCTCTAGGCTTAATGTATTTACCATACTGGACCATATATCATCACTTAACCTCAGGCGACATTGTGATTAAAGCTCCGAAGCTAAAAAAAAAAATTCGGTTTTTGCAAAATGTCTATTTAAATAAGTTTTCTATATTTTACGATAAACGCATCTAAATAGATACATACTACATTTTCGAAATCATTGCGTATATTACTAATTGTTTATAAAATATTATCGCGATGATGATATCCTAAAAAAAAATTAAAAAGGGTATTAGTCGTTAATTAGTATGTGAATGTGAAAAAAAGTAATCGACTCGTGAGGGATTCGAACCCTCGACCACCACATGATGAATTCAGTTGGGCGTTCTGACCGCTGAACTAACGAGTCACTTATGAGTATATTTTAATAAAATCTCTAACTTAAAAATCAATTGAATCTGATATAAGAATCACGAATTCTTTTGTTTTAATATTCAACTTTATCCTCTATCGTACTTCCTCATATTACATCTAATAACACTGCAATATAGATAAAACTGATCAGAGTACAATAAAACGAAAAGTTTTATATAGATACTTCAAAATATAAACGGAATTAAAAAAAAAGTGATAATGTCTAATTCCATCCACACATGTAAGACGAAACTAAAAAAGAATGTGTGTACAGAGTACACGTACCAGAAGTGAAACTTCTTTGGTAATCTTTAGTTTAAATATGTATTCTAAAACAAAGAACGAATGTACTACAAAAAAAAAAATTCTAAACAAGTATGCTTAATATTGGTGTTGTTACCTTTCTCTATCACTTTGTTCTACTATCCGTTTTTTAATATTGGAAATCGTGACGCAAATTCTAGCGTTTGGTGTCAGAATATCTGACCATACTATTCTGATGTGACCTTGAAATGTTACTCCTTGAAGTTTGATTTCGAAAGAAATAATGTTGTGAGTCACGGGAATTCCGGTAGACGTCCAATGTCAACGATAACACTGATACGCGCATGTATGTACACATAAATCAGTCGATGCGTCATTCATTCCGTTTACTGGCACGTCATTTGAGTCGATTTCACTGCCGAAGCGCACCGGTTGTTTATCAAAAATTTAATATTACAGCTCATAGCTATCATATTTATATTTATCATAAATACCATGTTTTTGATATAGTGAATCATGTAATGTAATCTATATATGTACCTAGTTATAATTACTAATAATAAATATGAAGTTTTGTTTGAACATTTAATTTGTTTTACTAATCTATACTTTTCCGTGTGGTGCCAGCTATGAATAGTACCACCCCCACCCCATATCTTCACGTGGGTTTCGTAAAAGGAGAATAAAAAATAAACCAGGGGATGGGCAGCAGCATCCTCTGAACACCACAAACACCTACTGCGATCGCCAACCCGCCTGCCAAGTGTGGCGATTATGGCAATTCCCCCAATTTTTGGGGTAGAGCTATGTATGTCCAACAGCGGACGTCTTTCGATTGAATCAATCAATATATACTAATAGTAAAACAGAAGTTTCTGTAAATGTAATTTATTGAGGGAATTTTCAGATGTATATTTTAGCCGTTATTCATCTCGAATATGACACTGAATTTTTTTTTTTTGTCTGTCTGTGTGTAAATCAATTTAACTCGAAATCTTTATTACAAGTTCAGATAATCCTAGAACTAATATTGCTCAAAACTACTGTAACATTCCTCATGCACTTCTACCAAGCGCGTGGCTATGCACGTTCCTTGAATTTTGAAACCATTCACGGACCATATTTTGAATACTGCGGACCACAGGTTGGGAACCACTGGTTTCGATAATTAAAACTTATTAATATAGCCTATTTAATATATTTTAATAAATTGTTGAGAATGAGCCGACATCGGTCAAAAAAAAAAGAGAACATCGATTTACAATCATAAAAGTAAAGAAGTTTGAAAATAGTAACGTTTTTAGATATTCTATGACTGGTTTATCATTTCCTCTATAAGCCATTCGCATTATTGGATTACAAGTAAAAGCTTTCTGTGTGACTTAGTCGACCTGTAATCGGCTTGTTGACCCTTTCTATGAATTGCGGGTGTGATGTATCAGCGCATCGTTGAAATTCTAAAATATAATGATATGTGCATTGTAAATACGTTATATAATAAATTCGTTTTTTTTTCGACATATTCTGAGTGATTTAAAAAAAATATATTTTAAGCATATTATTATTGACATCTAACTTAGGATACTCTTACTTTCCGAAAATAATTACAGATCCGCGCAATAATAATTAAATACTATGAAATTGTAAAAAAAATCCGAATCAATGCGTAGTTTTATTGAGTTATATAATAAATTACATTACTCACTTATTTTTTTTTGTTAATTTCATACTTTTTTTTTGTACCTATTCCGCTCAAACGCAATCGTGGAAAATGGGTCGTGAATAATGGAAGGATTTCGAGCAACGCATTGAAACCTTTTCCTGTATTTATGTTTTCCCTTTCATCGCTTCCTGTGTGCTCAGTTTGAGGTGACTGTTCACACGCAGTCACACACGTGCTTCCCAAAACAATGTTTTTGTATATGTTTAATATTATATATCGATAAATAACGTTTTTCAGGTATCGCATCAGTTTTGTGACATTGATTATGTTTAAAATTCCATATAAAGAGAAATTTTATAGTAACACTATCTGTGCCCGCAGCTCTGTCCGCGTTGGTACCCGGTTTATAAAATGAAGATTACTATAACCACTTACGATACCTATTAAATCTCATACATGTTCTTCTTTTCTTTATTTTTACACGGAATAGGCTCAGTGCTTTGACCACAATCTCACCTGATGTTAAGTGACGATGTGGCCCAGGATGGTAAACACACTAAGCCTAGAGGTACTGGTTCTCAAGTGATGCTGCCGGAACACACCCATTGGTATTTGGCGACCGGTTTCGAAACTTGAGAGTGGTAGATACCCAATCTGGCATCATTAGAAAATGCCCTACCACCATGCTATGGTTTCCCGACGACGTTTTCTTTCATCGAAAGCTCAGGCCGATTTCAGAGTTGGATACGTGGTTATTGAACCCGCGACGATTGACGCGGAATCCGGCCGCAACTACCAACTAAAGCATCATCGCTTCAGATATATACTTGCTATTCTCAGAACATGAGGCGCATTAACATTTTACTATAACGGGGTTTTCATAAGTGCAACAAAAGCATCATCGCTTCATTGGTTTAATTAGATATAAAACACATCGGTGGATAATTTTACATCGATTTCCTTTATCCTCATAAGTTTTCTTATATGTTATACTACTTAATGTAACCATATACATACATACCAAAACCAGAAAATATATTTGCGTTTTAAAAAAGTTTCATGTAAATTAGTTCCGTGATTCTTCCAGTTACAAGAGAACTAAAGGACAGAAAATTAGACGTTGTGTAGAGAAACGTTGCTTTTTATATAATGTAAGGTCGGTTAAGTCACCATACCTGATGTCAAGCGAAAATATTATAAAAAATTACAGTAATAATTGAGATATCGAAATTCTATAGTAACCTTTGTAAACTCTATCATACAACTAATCTATACTAATAAATAATAGTGAAGTGACTGTTTGTAATCACAAAATTATTTTTTTTACTTAATATATATGAATGTATATACGATATAGGATCAAAAAATAATTTTGAAAATTTTTGTTGGTCTGTCTGTCTGTTTGTTCCAGGTAATCTCCGGAACGGCTGGACGGATTTTGACGGGACTTTTTTTTTGGTAGATAGCTGAAGTTACTCTGGGTAACTTAGGGTACTTTTAATTTTCGAAAAAATTAGGTTTTTCGTATAAAACAATTAAAACACACTGAAGAATATACCTATGAAACGCGGGTGCAGCCGCGGGCACACAGCTAGTTTTAAATAAGATCTTATTAAATGAAATACAAAATTTTCATGATATTATTTATATTTTAAAATAGAAACTTATAGCTTCATAGCATCCCCTTGATTAGGTTAAGTCTTCCATTTTAAAGTTGATTTTCAAAAATAAACAAAAACTGAGATATAGTGGAAACTTTGAAGATTTTAAAAACAAAGTTGTGCAACGGCGTGAAACTGCTAGAAAACTTAAGAGCTGGTTAAACCCAGATACATACGGTCGTGTACTTCGTCAAGCAAAACTATCAGAAAACAATTATCCTTGTTATCATAGACAATAAAATCTAGACTTACAATAAAAGGTTGATGAGACTAAATCTCTAGATTGAAGAAATTTAAGAAATAATACTATGTGGGACTTCACAATCGACAACAAAACACATTTCGATGGTATTTATTTATTTTTTGTCTGGCTCTATGTTTGTTAATTTGTTTCCTAATCAAGTTAAAAATACTGAACCGAATTCGATGAAATTTGCTATGGTAGAAATTTATACTCCGTAAGGTACTCGAAGTACTCATTCTAAGCATGCCAAGTCGCCAGCTAGGTCTGTCTGTTTGTGTATATATTACTGTTCCAGACCTAAATCACTTAGTAGATTTTGATAAAATTGGTCCTAATGAAATAGATTTGTGTTCAGATAGAGAATATAGGCTACAAATTGTCTGAATTCCACCCAAGAGAAACCGCGGGCCATAGCCTGTATTTATAATTTGATAAAGTTTAATCACAATCCGTTTCTTTTTAGATCAAAAACTAAAATTTACACATACACACTTACACATCATACTGCATCGGTGGTGCAGTTGTTTTACGGTACGACTGTCGTTCTGAGGTCTCGGGTTTTATCCCCGGGTCGAGTCAAGTGATATTGGATTTTTCTACTCAGTATCATCCCGGAGTCAGGAATTTATGCCCGATATGGCGATAGGCTCACCCCCTGTCACATATGGGACGGAACTAAGGTCGGCGAAATGTGGGTGGTATAGTTCGCTATATCACCTCTGCCTAACCCTCGGGGATAACAGACTTGAGCTTATGTTACTGTAAAAAACGACTTAATTTGTACCTAGGAGTCTTGTCGTGAATTAGTTTGGTAATGTGTGGTATTTTTGTTCACGATAGTGTTAGCTAAAACGATAGTCAGTGTATTTGAGACAGTAAGCCGCCAACAGACAACACCTTGGCAGGCACTCCGGCGAAATTGGAAGAGAAAATAAACACAAAAGTTCACGTTGAAGATTACATCTGAGAAGTCGTATGCAAACACGATTTCGGCAGGTGCTCGGCTCTCTTACTATCATGAGAAAAATGAGAAACTTTCAAGATGAAAATTACGCTCAAACGAAATGACGAGACATCTGAATTGTTTGTCCCTTGCACATGTGTCTCTTTTATATGTAAATATAAACTAGTTTCTTACAGGGACACACCTGCCTTGTGGCTATATTTCTTAATAATAAATAGCGATGATGGTTCAGTGAAAGTGTAAGATAATGCGTTGAAGGATGTAGATTTTAATTTCCATATCTTATTTTATAATGAGTTTGAGCTTTCGGCGAAGGAAATTTCGTGATGATGACATACATGTATCAATCTGTTATGGAGCACATACAGATGTATTCTGAAAGCATAACTTAGTGCTTATAGGTAAAGCGTATTTACAATCTTGGATTAAACCATCACGTGAGATTGTTGCCAATAATACATCTTAGCTTATTCTGTAAATAAATAGAAATTTCTAAAGTATAATAAACGTGGCTATAGAAGGAACTCTCGTTTAAAAAAAATCTACTGTTTACTTAGACTATCTATTAAAGCGTGTTTTTTTAACTATAATTATAGTTCAGTTTCAAAACAGTATCAAAAGTAGTTATATGAATTTCTCGGCGTGTATAACAACGCTCAGTGCAAATAAAAATTAATAAAAATCGATAATTCTCAAGATCCTGGTCAGGATAAAGGGACTAACTTGTTAATCATCGGACCTTGATAAGTGTACAAAGATCCAATTTTATCCAACACTTTGGAGTCAATGAAAATTGAGTTCGAAGATTCCTTAACACAGTTATATAGATAAGAATATGAACATAGAGGTTCAATGTGAAACATGCGTGAGACAATTTTCAATTTAATTATGTTTTTAGTAATAGACATATATTTCAAAAAAATTTAACTAAAAAGGTTTATAGATTGTCGTGACCAGGATGTCACAACAGATATTATTAATTTAAAGATAAATAAATTGGAAGTATAAATAAATGGTAGTCTTACGTAACGGAAGGCACGACAGTTTCAGGTCAGCATCCCGCGGGATGATGAAGGCGTGTAATTTACTGTATCCCCGGTGACAGATGGGCAGTCTTGTTGCGGCCATCCTATAATCCTAGATATTCTAACTACGGACACGGTAATCTTTACAAAATAATATTAAAAAAGAAAAGTTCAAAAGCTTAAGCACAGAAGCAAAAATAAGCGATGATGCCTCAGTTGTTAATGTGGTCGGCTTCCACGTCGTTCGAAGGTTCGAACCCACCTATCCAACG
The DNA here is from genome assembly GCA_014132275.2 of Samia ricini. Taxonomy (NCBI): domain Eukaryota; kingdom Metazoa; phylum Arthropoda; class Insecta; order Lepidoptera; family Saturniidae; genus Samia; species Samia ricini. The sequence continues at coordinate 20,993,025 of AP028159.1, read as the reverse complement.
CTATAATAATCCTGAGCTATTCGAAACTAAAGCATGATGGTAAGATATTTTCTAATAATGCCCACCTGGATAGCTACGACTCTTAAGCTTGAAAACCTGTCGCCAAACACCAATTTTTACCACCCTGGACCAAATCGTCACTTCACATCGAGTGAGTTTATAATCAAAATGGCTAGGGCCTATATAGTATTACCGGGCCATTGCACGGACGAGGCCTGGTGGGTTCGCCGCAGGGGGCGACGCGGTGCTTGCGAAAGCCACCCGGTGGCGCCCCCATCCCAAATGCGGCGGACGGCCCCGGGGGGTTTTAGTGGGTATTTCCGGGCGCTTCACACCCGGGTGAGTCCCACACTGGCACGGAGTTCGTCCCTCCGTGCCCCCTTACCTATTGCATTGGGGGACTTCGGTCTCACTAATGCAATAGGTAAGGGTAGTGCGTAAATGCATTTCCCCCCGTCAAAAAAAAAAGAAAAAAAAGGGCCTATATAGTATTGAAAAATTGAAACACGAAATGGATATTTTGAGTGGATGTATATTGTAGAGGAATATATTTTCATGCTTTATTTAATTTCTATGCATTTAATAGGTTTCCTTATTTTTTATAATATGTTAATTTTGTTTTCAATTTATGGTCTGTTTCTTGTTCAGACAATAAAAAGCTATCAGTCAACTTCCCAACTATTTATAATTATTCGCTATAACATTTTTATCTATTTCTAAACTTTGCAATTTTTAAATCTAATTGCCAGATCCGAATATATATATATTACAATAAATAAACAAATTTCGGAACTCCACAAATCTAAATGTAAAGCCTCATTTACTAAAATATCCGGGCCATCTGCGTCCTCAAGACTGTTTAAGAAGATTTATTATTTGTATTACTACCGATTTTACATATCAATTAATTCGAATGATAATCGATATATACGGTTTTATTGTAACGTAATGAAGTTAAAAACATACGTCTTTGTTTATTGCATATTATTATGTGATTTACTCACGCTACATTTGTGCTTATAAAAATAAATTTATTGTATTTTTGTAGCCGTGTATGTAATATGATTAGAATAAAATAATTTATTTTTTCTTAGTTGTTTTTACGAATTAATTTATCGTATGATTATTAGCACAAATCAAGATCCAATAATAATTAACAATGCGAGGACAAAACTTATCGGCTTAACTTAATAGTATGAACTGTATTATTTACCTGAAATTTTATTTTTTGTTACAAGCTCTCTTAAGTGTTTATATTAGTTCTTTGAACTATTTGTTATAAATTGACCTAATATGTAAATATTGTGTATAAAATTTAATCACTGTACAATTTAAATTAAAAAACGACGATTTTTTTCTATACCGGCGCCTAAATAAATACAGAAATGACAGTAGCCTGCGTCTTCTATATTAAATTAAATTAAATTTACATAACCTAGAAAAAACATACGTTCAAGTATTTTGGATGTGTGAGTAGAGTGCACGGAATCATTAGTGTATTGAGTGCGGGTTTTTGTGTAAATTAAATGATTGCTTGTTAGCGCTTAAACCATTTCGTCTATTCTGGCATAATATTTTTTTCAAATCAAACAGAGCCTATGCTTTTAAATTTTATTAATCCCTTGAGCACTTACCTGGCGTTTACCCAGCTCTCCATTGTATTCCTATTGTCTTCCTATTGTCTTATTTTTATGGGTACTCGACACGAAGAAAAAGTGCATGTTACTTTATTTTATAAGCAGCGTTATATAGTTGAATTGTTATTAATGTGTCGAGTACCCATAAAAATGAAACAATAGAAAAGACAATAGGAAAACAATGGAAAGCTGGTGTAAACGCCAAGAAGGTGCTCAAAGGGTTAATATAATATAATATTGGGAGGCATGGTCACTGTATGATGCTGTATTATGTTATGTAATGCCAAATGTTAATTTTATTACGCTTTGAATTATTACGATTTAAACTCAACATATACCAGACAGGATGAAAATCCTTAGAATAGTAAGTGAAAACATAACTTGGAAATAATCAAATTACTTGTTAACGTTCATAAATAGTTGTATTATGACATTATAAATAAATAAAGTGTGTTGTTGTGCTGTAATTAATAAAATAATATTTTTTGCGTACACAATCACCATTCAGACCCCATATCATCAGATATAAGTAAACGTCTCCACCTTCAACGGACCCAAAAAGAAAATAAAACCCTTATTCGTCAATATTAAAAGTTTATAAAGACATCAGACTCCCGGGATAAAAATTTTTTTTATACTTATTCAACTGGAATACAATACGTATTGTCATATTTTGTTTTTATTGCAAGACTTGATACACAAACTGGAATAATTTCCGGTTTTGCAGAACAATCAAGTGTGAAACACTCCGTTATTAAATTCTGTATTGGGAAAACTGACGCGTAAATTTTCTCATCCCTTTCAAGTTGTTCTCCGTTGTACCATTAATTATTTTTTGTTGAAATAGTTTATTTACTCATTGAATATCATAATATCTGTTATTAAAATTGTTTCTTACATGCATTACTTTCTTAAAAAAGAATTCTTAAAATAAAAAAAAAGAACCACTTATGGATATTCATGTACGCTAGCGCTGTGGAATGGGTTACCCAGCACAGTCTTCCCCAAGGCTACGAGATGCGACTCTTCAAAAGGTACTTAAAAACAGTCTCCACAGTCGCCAACGCATCGGTAATACTCCTGGTGTTGCAGTTGTCTATAGGCGACGGTAACAATTTACCATCAGATGGGCCGTCTGCCTGTCCGCCAAACATTGATATAAAATGATTGATATAATTAATGGATAAGGCTAAACTACACAGAAAACTTTCCTTTAGTTACACATTATAATTCTATGATAATTTATACGACTACATGCAGAAACTATGAAATGGCAGTAGAAAATAAATTAAAAAAAAAATGTTTTAAAAATTACTTACGGAAAGGTTTTTTTTTTATCTAAACGTAAATATTATTCAATTTTTTTTTCATAAATAACTAAAAATTTCAACTACGAAAATTATTGCAGTAGTAGTATTTTTAGGTAAGTATTTTGTGTATAAAAAGATCTCAAGATCCATTATGATGTTTCATCCAATGTTGAAAACAAATGAAGATGAGACAGACAACGTACATTTAATTTGTTTAAACGAAGCCTCGCACTTTTCTTTGTTTGTGACCGGTCCAGAAGGACTATAATAGGTGCCTTCGCTGAATGCTCAGTGTTGCATTGACAATCCCCTCTATCTCTCCAACTCACGCCGCCTCCTGAAGCGAATTATCCAATAAACATAATGAAAATTTAAGCCTACAGACGCTGACAATAACGAAGAGACGTCGCCCACAGATAATCCTTCCTGGTTTCGTCTGAGGCGGAATAATACGTAAATTAGTCTGAACTGAAACGGATTCAGATAATGGCTGTCACGCTTCACAAATTATATGTTTGTTTTAGTGATACTGAATAATATGTCGGTAGTAGATATATTTTAAAATACATTCGTTAAAAAAAAAAACATTTTGTAGTAGGCACTAGGAAGTGCGTGTAAGTGCGTGCGAGTAAGAACTAGCGTGCTGCACATTTGCTTTATGAATTAGTAACTTTTGAAGTTAAATTGCATTTGATTATGTATATATGAAGAGAAGAAACGCGGTTTCAGGAAAGTAATTCAAAAAACAGCCCTAAAAATGTTTTAATTCATTTATTTTAATTCTTACAAATTAAATGAATTACCTTGTTTCCAATCTTTATATCGCTAAAATACTAATAATTTATAAATTATTTTAACATCTTCATGAACGTGTTTTATAATAAAATGACATAAATAATTTCAGGAAAGTAGTATAATTTACCCGAACAATTTTAAACAAATTAAAGTTCAAATTAGCATTAACTTCATTAAACATCATCAAAAAGAAGGTCTGCAGGGATTTATCATCAAATGTCTCCGTCACATAACTCCATAAATCTTAGTAAACAGGTAAAAAAAAAAAACAAACTTACTTTATTTTCGGGATCGCCTTATAACTAGGAGATTTGAAAGAGGTTTAACAACAAGAGAAACTCTCAGGTCTTTGATAGTAATTGTTATTAAATGTTTTACACGCGCGCCATATAGGAGACTGTTTGCCTAAATTTGTATGAACAAAGTAAGTAGCGAAAGGTACATGGGTGATTTATGTGTGATATATTGATGGGAATAATTTGTAAAAATTCCGAGCTATCGCCTATCGGTCAACTGCTCAATACCATTACCTCTAATAAGATCCTTATTTCTTAAAGCCTCTCCTTTCTTGTCATGCTTAAAAGGAGTGAAAATTTATCGTTTTCAAGTGTTCCTCATCATCATTTGCAGCTTTTTTCAGCCTATTGCTCAGTATAAGCCTCCTCTCACTTATGCCATTCATCCCTGTTTCGCATCAATCTTGTAGAGATCTTACCAATAAGATTTTTAATGTCGTCGACCCATCTCGCCTCAGGATTTTCTACTTGACGTTTACTCTCTCTCGGACACAATTTCATCGGGGATCTACTCCACCTGTCATCATCACATTTGACCAAGTGACCTGCCCATCGTTATTAGAGTTGAGTATTGTGTACACCAATATCCTTTACATTCGTTTCTCTCCGGATTTCGGTGTTACGAACTCACAACGTGATGCGTAATATGGCGCGCACCATGGCTCGTTGTGCAACTCGCACTTTGTAAGCAGTTTGCTTAAGGAACGCCCATGCTACGGCACCATATGACATTACAGGCAGGACGCACTGGTTAAAAAGAAGGCTCTTTAGACATTGCAGCATTTTTCAATCCCGTAAAACGTCATCAAGGTTTATTTTACACCAATTATTTTACTTCACATAAATTTGAACATTTTATTCGGGCATTTTGGTAAAGATATTTTCGTTGTGACAATACAAAAGCGTCCACTTAAACTCCATCTTATATTTGACAGACTGTAGCATGTCACTGAGGGCTGACGTCATAGGTGACGCGAATCTGTATATTATAGAAGAAGCGTTTTTATAAGTAAATAACTATAGGCTATGCATTTATGGTTAACATGAATTGATTACTACGAATTAATTTCGCTCGCTCCATGTTATATACGACGTGACATGATTACCCTAATCCGGGAGACTCGTTAACGAATAAAACATTTACACGGGCCCGGGCCAGCCGCCCCATGAATATTAATACCTTACTTTCTCCACTCTACCTGAAAGTTTATTTCATTAGTGAAAACCTGACGAACGATGTACAACAACCAGGCCCAGTTATGAATATGAGTTATGTTGTTTACACATTCATAAGTACCATCTGCGATGTTTCAAGTGTTTACGGGATTATTACAATTTACATTGTTATTAAATTTCATGTGAACGTATGTAAAAACTAGACTACAATAATTGTTCGAGTTAGTCACGACTGTAATCAAACGAATCGCGCTGGGCCCTAGTATAAACGATTCGGGGTCGTGATTAACCCTGGCCGACCTGCGATTCGCAGTAGACCAAAATAATGTAAGATCGACACTTAGCTCTCGAGTAACGCCGGTGTCCTGCTTCACTTCCGTAGCCCGTGTGTAGTAAACAGTGTATAGTGTGAATGTGTGAATTGAGTAATAGCTAGGAAGGCTTAACAATCAACAAACAATCAATTTAACATTTAACGCTAATCACAAATAACTTTCATCTATAACAACGTGTATTCTCGCGTCAAGTTATTTCCAAACTGAATCCCGCGACAACTCTGGCGGGTACTACGTTAGAATTCAAGTGCCCCGTTTTTTCAGTTATGATCAATACTTAACAATAATCATGCAAAGCACCCACATGATTATTTATGAATCAACGTGAAAATATTTTAATTTTATTTCGCAACAATATATTATTCTATAACTATATACGAATAAATATAAATGGGAATACGAATAATTAACGAAATCACGAGTTGTATACTTCCTGTTATTAAAGAGGCAATGCTTTAATAAGGGCAATAATACATTTTTGTTTCCTTTCAGTTATATTAGTTTTTGACAGGAGCTTAATTTGCTATGTAATAGTTTTCATCGATTAACTTGCAATATTTGGCACTATATTATGTGGTTTTAGTAGGATTTCACGTAAAATAGTTTGGTACACAAGTAATAATAATGACGCGAAATGCGAATCCTGAGCTGTTACAAAATTATCTGCGATGTTTACCATTTTGTTGGAACACTATTTAAGGATATAAAAATATAACAAACTTGGACTATAATCGTAATTATAAACAATGATTATTATATACCTACTCATGTAAATACTTTACATGTGTCACTTATGCTCTATAGGATAGCTATTAAAAATGTTGTAACAAAAGATTATGTAGCGAAATTATGACACCGAAAAAATCTGCATCGAGCCGTATAGTGTTTTTTATTTATAATAGCATATTAAAAAAGATATTTTATAATAAAATTAAATTAATCCAGTTTTTGAAGTTGGTTAATTAGAAATGTGATTAGAGAATGTAGAAGATATTTTAAGTTAACCAGCATAATTATAATAAATAGCGAGTAGAAGCTTTTCGGCATACACATCGCCTATTCTCGAAACTCTACACTATGCCGAATTTTCCATCTGATCTATGACGGTGACGATCAAATCGATATAATTATCCGGTTTACCACCAGATAATAACCGGAAATCTTAACAAACTCAAAATAACCTCAAACATTAAATTCAAAGTTTCTAGTCATAGCACTGCTAAATCGGTGCTGAATCTCTACCATAAGCTATTATTATAATAAACTGTAATTAAATACGTTGCTGAGGCGTGTTTGGTGTTAACAATATACCGGCTTGGTATCGCGGTGCGCACGCTTTCGCAATTTCAACTACGTTTCACGACTTTGAACATGCTGTACTTGTAGGTACGGGCCATAAAATGTGTTATATTTGAGGGACTTACTAATTTAGTTAAGAAAAAATAAATTGCTATACTAATTATAACAAGTCTATCTTGTTATATAAGTTACGTAATGTTTTCAATGATGTTTAGGTCCCACCCGGTTTCAATATCGGATCTTTATTTATTTTTATATACAGAATTTTATTTCTGTGAAGATCACGAAAACCGATTAATTTTCTGCTCGATCTTAATCTAAAAGTAGAGATTTGATACTGAGATCGGCGGTAAATCATTTAAATTTTAGATCAAACAAGCAATATAATGTTAGATTTTTTTATCTTACATTCGTAATACACTACTTTTGTAGAAATCTATACAAATAAATAAAATTAAATACTCTATTTGTAATGTCGAAACATTATTTTTTACTACATAGATATGAATGTATATATAGCAACAATTTTTAAAATTGTTGGTTCCGGCTAACCTCTAGAACGGCTGGACATATTTTGATGAAACTCATTTTAGCAGGTAGGTGAAACCACTCCGCGTAACTTAGTCTACTTTTATATTTCCGTAAAATAATAAAGATTAAAACTCAAGAAATTGTAAATAAAATTCTATTCAATGGACAGCACCAATTTCTAATAATTATTTGCAAACTGTATTACGCAGTAAAGAAGAATACATAAAACGCAGGCGGAGCCGCGGGCACGCAGCTAGTTCTTAACTACTTTTTAATATGAATCTATGTTATAAATAAACTTGTAAAATCACATGACTTTTGGGAATTCCACATCTTCTTCTGGGAAAAATGAATGTCTTTCATTGATAGATAGATACTAATAATAACAGGACTTAGAAAGTTGAACTTTTAATGTTGTTGAAATTAGAAATTTCATTTTATAAGAATCTTTATAACATTTGGAAAAACTAAAAGTACATCTTAAGGAGTATCGAATATCTCATAAATTCATACGTACTTATATCATTAATAACAACTTTAAAAGTTCTGGGCATAAAAATATAAAAACTCAGTTTCAATTTAATTGTATATAAGATTAAATCGCTTGCTTCAAGGACGCATGTTTACTTGAACATAAATATGTTTTACCTACACAACAATTTACGGAAAATTTCTCACGTTCAGGTACAAATAGCACTCTCAGTTACACACTATAAGCAGAAATCTAGACAAATACGTGCACGGAAGATATTAGCACGCTTAATTTTAGTAGTAAGTGATATTATAGTATAGAAAAGTACAAGCTAGTATTTTGAATGTAACATAGTTCAAATCAGATTAAAGTTCTATATAAAGTTAACTGCCTCGGTGGCGCAGTTGTATTACGGTACGACTGTCGTTCTGAGGTCTTGGGTTCGATCCCCGGGTAGGGTCAAGTGAAATTGGGTTTTTCTACTCAGTATCATCCCGGAGTCTGGAATTTGTGCTCGATATGGCGACAAGCTCGCCTCCTGTCACATCTGGGACGGAACTAAGCTCAGCGAAATGTGGGTGGTGTAGTTCACTATTTCACCTCTGCCTAACCCTTCGGGGATAACAGGCGTAAGCTTATGTTATGTTATAAAGTAAATAAAATAAAACTTAATAAAATCAGGCATTTATAAATAAGATTATTGAAATACAATATAGAAACATTTAATTTTTATTTTAAATAAAAAAATTATCAAATGTATATAGTTCATTTAAACATTGTGATGGGTGCAGTTCAACTACCTATGAAGTCTAGCTCAAAAATATTTATGAAATTATTCAAAACACTGGATCGCTCGCTTTACTGTAAATATCTTGATTTTTTTATTGGTAACAAAAAAACGTATGTTTTGTAATTCCTTACGCACATGGGGCAAACATGAAATTTAATATAAAACTATACATTTATAAACAACATTGTAATTATTGCATTGTTACAATAGTTAGTTATTCTGACATGTTTACGGTAGTCTGTAAGTATGTATTATATATCTCAGGGGTAAGGGCCATGCAGACAATATTTAACAATCAATCAAACCAATCTAGATTAATTTACGATTATATCTTTTCTACCCTATATAATTACACAAATAACATTTTATAAGTATTAAAGAATTTACTAGAATATTTTTTTGCCTAGGTGTAATTAATGTAAGGATTTCACAGCTTTGAAAAAAATATTTAATGCACATGCATATTGACGAGTAACATTTTTTTTTTCGAGCTTGCTTATGTGTAAGTCACCTGAGATCTACAGTATTGTTTTCTTCATTATTTGTTATAAAATATTAGAAAACGTAACATATATCAGTTAAACTGATAGTTTTTATTCTTTTCCACACTAGACTAATAAATGTAATAACATGATATTATTATTTATATATATGTAATAATTTTTCTTAATGGCCAATACAAAAATATAAAGCAAAATAAATAGCGGGGGTACTTAATAGGTATCGCCACAAAGTAATTAAATTATTTCTTTACTGATTTTCTCAACTAACTATGGTAAATTACGTCATCCAATCTTCATACAAAACTAAACATTTAAATACTTTAGCCCGATATTAACATAATATGATTTATAAAAAAGCGTCCATATATTATTCTGCACTCTCATAAATGTAACACAAAAGTATAAGAAATTATTAAAATGTTGACGTAAATAGCTTGTATATGAAAATCATTGTGATAGCGAAGACGGTCTGCATGTGCGGTACCTAACAATAAAGCTATAAAAACTTGAAATTACGCCGGCCTATTGTTGGGTTCCGGAGTGGAGTGCTCTTACGAGTCCTCATGGCAGACAATATGCATATTCACCGTACACGCTCATTACATACACATATGCACGCTGTACCTATGTCATATTCCTAGTGGGGAAAATCACGTCTTAGGGTAAATATTAAAAGACAGTTATAGTATAACCAAAGACTATTATATATAATCAATGCCTTAAATTTGAATAGTTTTTGAAAAAAAATAAAATAAAATGAAAACAATATAAGCTAAACCACATAGTTAAAGAAAAAAATGTAAAATAGTAATAGACGAACAGTTTTTTGTGTCTCTATATTTTCAGAGAATTGTAAAAACATGTCATATAAACGGTCTGCAGTGTGTGAAAAAAAAAAAAAAAAAACATCCCAAAATTAGTTAAAATGATAATGTAATTACTGTAGACAGAGTTGGCTTTCAATTATTATTCTTCATTAAATTTAATTCATGTTTTAAGTTTCTTTCCTCAGTATTTCAAAATATATCGTATACCATTTATAATCCAAAGACGCGGTTTAATCTATTTTTAAGATCTTTGATTTCTTGGCATTCTCTTCACCCCCAATATGAGATTAAATAATAAAACAACAGAACATACAGACAGTTTTTTTTTTTTTCAATTGTTAGTTCATACAGTTTGTATGGAACGACTTTTCGATACCAATATCTCGAGAACGGATTAATAGATTTCGATGAATTTTTTTTGTTCGTCTCTCAGATTCAAGAAGTTTTCTCGAGAATTAAAAGAAAAACTAAATTTAATTCAGTTAATAACACACAATCTAGTACTTCTGAGGTGGCATGAATTTCGCCAGGAATTTATCTTCCTAATTTATATAATTTATTGTATTGTGTATGTAGAATGATTTCTTTCTCTTTATTTTAGGCTTAGTCGCAAGAACAACTATGTCACCATTGTAATTATATCCATATATATATATTATAAAGTACATGTAGTAGAAAACTGTAACTGGCTATAGTATTGTGTAAACTGTTTTTTTATCCATGTATAATCTCAAAAATGCTGTTTTCTCTCTTTGAATAAATAAATAAATGTATATATATACAAAAAATTTACATTTACTGAAATTATTCACTTATCTTAATTTTGTAAGATTTACAAAAAAAGAGGTAGGGCCAGCTAACATGGAATTAAATAAACCGATCTGATACTGTCCAGATGCATTAAGCTTAACTCTAATTTCATTACTTCGAACACATTCCACCAAAATGTGGTGCACTCCGTCGATCTGCCCGCACAACAGGCAATGTATAAATAATGAAAAATCTCAACTCCCTTGTCCATTTCTAGTACGTGGGCTTACTATAAGCGTAGCAGTAAAAATAGCGGCGGTGTGTACTGCGCAGTCCATGTAAACTCACGTACGTATGCCTGCTTATACCGCATTTATATTCATATCACCCTGTATTTACATACCATACGGCCGAGGTTTCATTTCGGTTTCGTTTCGGTTTCCGAATGTGAAACCCTTGGGGATTCAAAAACCCTTAATACGTGAGCCGATACGTAAAGGATACTTAATCAGTAAGATTTGAGTATTCCGAGTAATATGTGTTTTATTATAAACGATTTTGCGGTGTGGTTGAGCTTTCGGGTATGCCTGTGTAGCACTTATGAAAACCCCGTTATAGTAAAACGTTAATGCGCGTCGTTTTCTGAGATTAGCAAGAATATATCTGAAGCGATTATGACTTAGTTGGTAGTGTCGGCCGGGTTACGCAACAATAGACGCGGGTTCAAACCCACCTATCCAACTCTAAAAATCATCCTGAGCTTTCGATGAAGAAAAACATCGTGAGAAAACCATAGATTGATCGTAAAGTATTTTCTAACATTGCCCGACTGGGAAGTTGAGTCTGGTCCTCAAATTAGAAAACCTGTCGCCAAATACCAAGAGGTGTCTTTTGGCAGCAACGTTTGAGAACTAGTTCTTCAGCCCCAAGTATCCTCTTTAAAACGAACTGTGGCTCATTTCTATATCTATAATAGTTTTTGAGATATTTAAAAGATAAGATTGAAAAACTTCAAAAATACCGATTTTTTTTTATTACGCTTAACTTTTGAAAAAAAAAAATTTTTTCTTTCGCAGAACTTTATATGATAAAATAAAACTTCTGACCAATATTTGTCCAAATCGGAAGGGGTCGATTCCAACTATTGGTCGATTTGAGGTGGAATGATCCTTATTCTTTGCTTTTGACGACAAAAAAAAAGAAATCATTAAAATACATTCCTGTTAAAAGTCAAACATCACATCCTAAAGTGTTAAAAATTGTGTAAGGAATATCACGCGATACATAAATTCAGCCCCATTAGTCTTGTAATAGTGATGTTTACAGGCTTGTGACATATTACAGGCATTTCTGTGCGAAGTATTTCATTTCGTTCACTTCATAGCGTACTACGAACTCGTACGTGATATTTTGTAAAATCTACTAGGAACGTATATATCTATTTAAGTTGTAAACGTCCCAGCCTATATTCAAGTGATAGATTCGCGTTACCAATACTATGATGTCAGCCGTAAACATGCTACAGTATGTCAAGTATTACATGGCGTTTAAATGCTAGCACTCAGATATAAGTAACAATTTTTTACGCACTTACGCAGCCTAACGTATGTTTTGATTATGAATAAACTAAATGAAAATGTGCATAATTATTGCGCTATAAAAGCTAGACATACATATGTTGTATGTTAAATTTTAGGTTATGTTAATAATTTCAATTAACATACTATGAAATTTAAACATTAAAAAAAACATTTTTTCCAAAATTTCGAGTTTTCACTTCTGTCGGCAATCCCCATTAGTGCCTGTTCTTTTGAAATACGCTAAATGTTTCAGTATATAACCAATATATATTTAAGCGTAGAGAGATTGGCTCTACAATGTTGCTGCCGAAATACACCTAATAGTTTATAAATGATATGAGATAATGAAAGCCTTCTCTGTGCATCTACTAATAAACTTTGTAAATATTAGTAAAAAAAATACATGACAAAAAAAAGCTAGTTCGAGTTTCTTGCTGGTTCTTCTTGATCACTGTGTTGTTTTCCGAACCGGTGGTAGTATTTTGACGTTCATAAGCTCCTTACCAGGGCCTAAATTGTATACAGTATTTTTGAATTTTGATGTGGTCAATATAAAGTCTTATTACAATGTATTTTCAGCGAATTCCAGCTTATTGAAGGTTATAGTTTGAAGTTATTTCTATAGACGCACTGTTTAATCATATCATTAACGGAGCCATCATCATTTTATACGTGGTAAAACTATATTAAATAGATATATATTATTAAAATTTATTAATACTTTTCATAGATATAAATAACTATAAAGATGTTCTTAAAATTAAATAGTCAAAATTACGATCATAACTCTTGTAAATAGTATTTAGTAAGAAACACAACTTTTAAACTTAACTACATAATAGATGTTCAAGTCACATTAGCTTAAAACCAAGCGGATAGTTATACAAGTTTACTTAAACGTTAGTTCCGGAACTGCAGTGTCTTTTCTTAAAATTAGAACATTACTATGCAAAGGAGCGCAATCTGCTGAATAGAATTATAGTTCTAAAGAAGGAATTGAATAGTGCAAAAAATACGTCTCTAGTACGTTGTAGTCAGGCCATTAGCGAAGCGAAAGTCAGATAGATATATAGAAGGGATTTCTTTATAGAAAAATGTTGTAACTTGTAAGTGAACTATTAGAAAATAATATCAGATATTAAATGTTGCTAGGTTACAAAGTAAATGCATTTCCCCCCCCATCAAAAAAAAATGTTACAATCTATACTAATAATGAAATTGTAAATTTTACGTGTCTGTACATTTCCGATTTTTGTGAAAAGAATTATTGCAAGGGACTAAAAATAGGTGATTAAACACGTTGTTTCTATCATTTTTAGAAATGTCTGTCTGTGTGTCTGTTTATCTGTGTAGGCATCAATTGAAAAGTACTAAGTATATTTCAAAAACTTAAAAAGATAATTATAAAATATATTCCGGGGTAGCATTAAAATGTTATTTCATTAAAATCGGTCCAATTCATCAAAAGTTATAATAACTTCAATGACACGCGGCGACCAAAGATATACAATATAACACTGCGGCGACTTTAGCATGAAAAAGAGTTTGTAAGTAAATGCGTTTTACACTTTTTCGAGCACAAAAAGTTATGGATTAATTGAAATTGAACAAAATGTATAGTATATGAAATAATGTACAGTATATTATGAAATAATGTATAGTATATTAACAATTAATTTCTAAGACATAATAAATGAGAAAACAATATTTTGATATTTTTAAATAATATCTAGGAATTCTAGATGTTGTATTAAGGGGTCATTGTATGATTTTCAATTATGATATCAATAGGTATAAATAAGGTGCGGAACATAATATTATTTCATTCTAACTACAGATAATTGGACGGTTCAAGTTTTTGTTTATTTTTGATGGCATTAGGGGCGAAGTGTTATGTATGATGGTTACGTAAGCAAATTATATATGTAGTTTTGACGATTATTCATAGATGGCGCTATACTATTTTTTAATAATATGGACTGTTCTGGAAGATTACAAGACATAGATAGCCTATACATATAACAAAAGACTAGAGGGACAAAATCTACAGATTGGTTAATGAAGATTTTTTATTTACATTGATGATGTTTGAGTAAAAACCTATGTACGGATTCAGAATCTATTACAAGAAATATTTTGTATGAAAGACGGGACGAGACGCTTGAATCCCACACGAGTGAAGTCGCGGGCACAGTTAGTACTTAATAAAATAAGTACACCTAGTTTTGTAAAAAGTAATAATGGTTATCAATTGTGTAAAAAACATTTTTTAACGTAACATGTAAGTATTTTGTTTTTATAATTTTTAAAATAAATTATCATTTCTAGTGAAATTTGCTGACTCAACCTATTTCTTTCAGAAAATGCAATTAAAATGAAATTTTAATATAATAATTATAATGCACGTGTTAAAAAGCGTACTTAAGCTATCTGTCTGTATATTTGTATTTTACTATTAGTTTACCACGTAATGAAAAAAATGAGTTTATTAAAAGCCTGTCGTTTCAATATTTTTTTTATAATTTATTTAAACTATCAAAATATATTTGGTTAAATTTTTATGTACATATTCCTGAAGGCTATATTTGTGGGTTATGTTTGAGTATATATATAAGGAGGAGGTGCAAAGTCTGGAAAATTAAAACTTTAGATTTACAAAAAATGTGAAGTGCACCTTCGCAAGAAGTATTTTTCGAAATTTCTTGAGTGTTGCCATCAACTTTGATTAGGTTTCTGATGTAGTTAACAATATTGGACATTTTCTAGAAATTAATATACAATAAAAAAATACTCAAATTGCCCGGAAACTTCCAACATTGCGCCAGCGCAACATTATGTGGGGTCCAATCGGGGATCGTATTGCTAGTTTTTAAGGTTTATTGTGTTGTTTGATCTACTTTCAATTAAAATCATTGACAAAATACCATATTTTTTCCATGATTTTTATGTCTGAGAAGAAATGGGTTAATAGTGTGTTCAGATATATACTTCGACGGAAGTAGGTTCAAATCCATTCTTTAAAACGTATAAGTATATTCGGGTAGTACCTATACTTGATTGCCAGTACCTCTTAGCTTTGCACATTTAACATTATGGTAACACCGTCACTTAAAATCACGTAAGATTATTATCAAAATGGTGAGCTTACATTATATAAAAAATGTGGGTATTAGAATATAATCCGAAAACTCTTCGGTTTGAAAGAAGAACCATAACCAAATTAACATGTAAAAATATTTATAATAATCTTGATATTTAAAAAAATAGGAATGTACATAACTAATAGATTTAAAATACATTTGTACTTTGATAATTTAATTTAGAACAATATCTTTTAAGACTATGATAGGTACATGTTTATTACACTTACATTTTGCATAATATTACGAAAAAATAAAATAATTTCTATGCTCTGTAAACAATCAACGAAACGTGTTACAACGAAACAAAACATTTTTAATTAAAAGATCTCTAATAAATGCAAGTAATACATGTCTCTGCGAATAATCATTACATTCTTAATGAAAATACAAGCTTCTAGTTCTAGTTAAAGGAAAATAAGGAAGCACTATCGATATCCCATTCACAGCAATAGGACGCCGTGATAATGGGATTAATCCCATATTAGTTACGAGAGAAAACATCGTTAGGAAAGCAATTTTGGCTTCACATATTGCCTATTAACAAGTTTCAGAGTGATTTTATTTTTGTTATTCTTTAATATAGCTATTATAACAACTATAATACATAGGTTAATACGTTGATAATTTATGTATACGTCTTTCTTTAGGGTCCATTGAAGTATTACGTGAGCAGAATTTTAGAGATTTTCTAATCCACCCTACATCTTAGCAATAGTATCAAAGCTCTAACATAGTAACATAAATATTGGTAAAGTTAAAAAAAAGAGATAGTAATTAAAAGTAAACATTACTTAAGTTATTACCATACATAACCCCCGTACCTCATGTTATCTAAAATGTGCAAAGTATAGACTGTCTTCCATTGGTATTGGTATACATAATGGTCCGATATCAAAATAAATACTTAGGTAAAGTTTACCATCCATCTGTACTATCGAAAGAAGTCCACAGGTGGACATAGGCTTCCCCAATAATCTCCACGTCGACCGCTCTTGCGCCACTCGCATCCAGCGGGCCTTCCCACATTATTGTGTCGCTCATAAGATTGGGGGGGGGGGTACAAATTGCCATAAACACCACGCTTGGCAAGCGGGTAGATTTTCGTGGTGCTCAGAGGATGCTACTGCCCATCACCTAGTTATCCCATAATCGTCTTTTACGACACCCACGTGAAAATTGTGGTGTGTTGGTAATATTCTTAGTCGGCACCACACGGTAAAACTTACATTTATATAAAAATAATAGAATTGAGATAGTATAATATTACTGCTTTCAATGGAACATTTCACGTTATTGTTTCATTTCGAAATCTCTGAAAATCTTCCAAACTCAATTCCGTAACAAAAATATTATAGCAAGTTAGCAAATCGTCAGCACACCTGCGCTCGAGTGAAGCGCCCACATTTGCATCTAATATCTTTAATAAATCTCACAAAACTTCCTAACATATTCATACATTCTTTACCGGTCCAAAATGGATCTTACCTTTATGAAATATGAAAGAGGATTTTTATCTTATTTTAGAGGGCAATTGCTTTAAGTCGTAGCGTTATTTAAAAAAGAGTTTATCGTTTTATATTACTGTAATAATAAATATTAAACAGTAATGTCTTTCTTCTTACATGTAATAAATGATCAGGTCTCCCTTTCAGCCTGTTTATCAGTTACCTTGTGTGTTTATAAGTGAAGAACAAATAAACCGACATACAAAATTCTTATTTTAAATTTCAGGTGTATTTCAGACTATATTTTATATAAATGTATTCAAAATATGTAAATTTTTTTTTACTCTTTATTTTAATCTTAGTCGCAAGAAAAACTATGTAGTCATTATAATTAATAATTACATATAAATCAGAATACAACTTACAAATTACGTTCTTTTTTAGCTTAACTTAATTTTTGTACAGATCTTTGCAAAAAGAAGACATAGTACAATCTGTTTCTCAAAATAATTTTTTTATTGAAAATGTTAAAATTTTTCAATGGGTTCTCAAAGTAGTAATAAAGAAAACATGTAGTTAAACTGAGGTAAAAAATACCTTGACTTATTTTATCTTTCCCACTTAATTAATAAATAATTTAGGAATGGTTTAGGGAAATTAAAAATTACAGGCAGAGTCACACGGGAAAGCGTACTTACATAATTATATTTTTATATAGTATTAACATTACTATTTTATATATTTATTTATATAAGCGTACTTTTAAATTTGAAAGTAAAAGTTTTAAAACTCCTGAGTAGGTAAATGACAAAATATCACAGGCGGTGTTGTGTTTACGAAACAGGTAAAAAATTGTTAGGAAAAAAAGTTCAAACATTATAGAAACCTTAATCCACGGATTGTTATAAATACGATCCTGCATTGTGTGTATAATTAAAATAGTTATTTTAAATGAATGTATGGAATGTTGACCGCATGTTTTCAACGCATTCAGCTTGATTAAAAACCACGGGCGAAATTAATAATTAAATACACGAATTTTATTAGTGAACATTCAGTACGTACTGAGTAGATATTTACCTCATATAAATATTTGCGTTTCAATGTGAAAATAACGTACCTAGTTATATACCTGTGGTTCCCAACCTTTAGTTCGCAGGAACCAAAATATGGTTTGATATTTGATACCAACGATTTGAGATTTCACGAAAGGTGCATAGCCGTGTGGTTAGTAGAAAAACGGGGGGGGGGTGGCGGGGTGATGAAATACCTTTGAGCAATAATATCAGTTTCAGAATTACCGAACTTTTGAAAAAGGTGCAAACTCTACACTCACACTACATAATTCAAAAGATAACGCGTTCTAATAAAAAAAACCTATTAAAGTAATAATGTTAATCAAAATGAGTTTTCAAAATATATAGTTATTAGTAAGTTTATTTTTCTTATTTATCGTGGGCTCTCGTCAAGAAAAGGTTGGGATCCACTGCCCTATCAGTTACGACCTTATACGACTTTATAGAAAGTTTAAATGTATTCTCGGATTTTACACTCATAGATACATTTATATACTTAATAAGTATTAGAAGGTGATATTATATAACTTAAAAACTACAGGAGGAAATCTATAGTTGATTAGATTCTTCATCCAGAAGAATATCATAAAACAATCTACCACAAAATTTGGTTCCATCATAAATACAATAACTTAATAAATAATGCATTTTAAATTATAGAACTTAATACTTTTTCGGCAAAAAAACCGCATCACACTGTAGATCGTGGTAATGTGTACATGTACATTATATATTGAAGGTCAATCTTGAATGAATAATTGATAAATAGGAGAACTGACATTAAGAATTATTATAGAATTGCGAAGTATACAACGTTTGAGCTTAAATAGAGCATCCTCCTACGCATTAGAAAGGGCACGACTACGCGTTTCATCCCACGCGAATACAGATAAATCAATAAAGTAAAAACTACGTTCATACAACATAGTTACCTTCGTGTACATACATGCGGTTGATGCAAAGTACACACAAAAACCCGTGTTACACAATAAACACCGCAGTTAAAACCAGGAGAACATATTAATCAAAAGATATCCAAGCTCGTTTTTTGTACACTAAAGGGTGCTTTTCAATAGTTACCCTTTCAAATATTGGTTTTTTGTCGACGCTCACCAAGGCCCAGTAAGAGCAAAGCCATGTTTTTCCATTTACAGTTGTACGCACGTCCGCGATATCTTACCGCCTGGATAAAGGTTCCTATATGATGGTTCTATAGTGCCACGTCATTAACCGTTGAATAGAAAGTGAGGGAATGACAAAACATGAATTAATTTCAGATATGTCGCACGGTACGATGCACACCCCCTAATGCATGCTACACATGGACGCGTAATAAAGTTCTTCCAACAATATAATTGAGCATAAAATTACATATAATGATAGCTTAGTAGTAATGTGCTCGCATTCCGCGTCCACAGACGTAGGTTTTTAAATAAACACATCCAATTCCATAATGAGCCTGAGCTTTCGATCAATTAAAATCATTTGATGAAACCATACGCCTGGTGGTAGGTTTAACTATTATCTATCTTCGCTAGTATCTTTGCATGGTTAGCCACCATCTTCAGGTCTATGAATCTGTCGCCAAGAACCTACACAAGTTTTCTGACAGTATCATTTGGGAGCCAGTACCTCTAGGGTTAGCGTGTTTACTATCATAGTGTAGTGACACTGTTAAGTCTAACATTAGGTGAAATTATAATCAAATCAATGTGCCTGTACATTAAAAATGAAATGAACGTCGAAGAATTTCCAGCTGTTATAATATAATAATTGTCAAGAAACTAAAACTACTATTTTTTTATTTCATATTGATCAACAAAAAACGCATTAATTGTGCAGTACGAGAACTTACTTCGAATTTAAAAAAATAGCATAACGCTTGAACTAACACTGATAAAAAAACGAACAAAAAGAAACTTGTTCGTCCACAAAAATCGATTAAAGAAATAATTGCATACAACTTAAAAACATTTAAAAATTCGTCGAACCAAAGTATCAACGTATAATAAATTTTTGTTTTGTGAACATTAGAGCCGTGAGTCGCAATCGTTTGCATGCACGATAACAACAACACCTCTGTGGTGAACGTGAGGAAATGCGCTCAATTATATCACCCCCAGTGCAGGCTTTTTGGCTTATTTATCAATCAATCTCTGATCCGGGCTTGATAACCGACACCTCAATGTCAATATCATTCCGGTACTGTTCCGTCAATTCATTCAAATTAATGGGTTTCTTTTAGTAATAATTGATTAATTTGTTAAGTAACTTTCCAATGTCTTCCTTTCTGACGTACTTTTAGCGAATTAAATATTCGTTTGTTTAATAAAAATATTGCAAGACAGTTTTTTTATAACGAAAACTGTTTGTCGTAGGATTTATTGAGTGTATGAGGATACTCTTTAATAACTACTAATGAAACTACCGAGTTTTAGGACAGCTGATTTATTACTGGTTTAATTTGGGTGCGCACGGCGAGTCGCCGCACGTACGTACCTCGTACATATTAACAAACACTGCAATTTATCTTATTTTTTATTTAGTGGCTGTTGATAAACTTCATAGTCAATTTTTCACGAATAATTAGTGTTACTATTATGGTCGCATTATGTCTTGTCCACATGTCTAATACTACTAAAAAACATACCGAAAAATAATAATAACCTATTTATATTTGGTCTGTAAAATATTTATCCAATATATGGATAATTGATATTCGTAACAAAAAAATATTTAAAAATATGTCAAAATAAAAATGTGATTGCAAGATGCACTTAAGAGGATAACCTAGCGGGATTTATTCCATACAAACGTAGTCCCCTATTTCCTCCCTCGATAACAGCAGTTTAGTAAATATTTTTCATACCAAAAAATATATATCCACTACCGCCATGCCCGTACATTTTTACTTTTCCCATAAATTAGTTTGAAAATGAAAAAAATGTTCGATTTTTACCGTCATTCTCAGACGTTCGTCAAACAAATTTGATAGACAAAATTAAAAAAAGCAATAAAGCAGGTATAGCCAAAGTCTTTATTATTCTCAAACTGAAAGAGAATTAAAAATTGGTTCAAGGAATAGGGTACTACGAAGTAATATTTTGCATAGGTAAAATCAGCCCGAGCTGCAGTTGTCCCTTTCGTGTTTTAATTTTTATTCTTTCTTTGGGGCACAACGCGATAGTAATAAATTTCTAAAATACCTACTTTTCCGACCGCATGTCCTCTTAACTGTTAATATTTCCAAGTCGTTACTAATTTGGCAATAGATGGCACTCACAATCTCAGACGATGTGTGCGTATATAATACACATTAGAGGTTGTGTAGGCACGTGGCCGGCACGTGCCTAGGAGAGGACACGTCATTAGCCTCACAACTCGTCTCGAGGGAGAGGCTATAAGTTTTTTGTTTAAATCATAAGTTTAAGACATAAACGTTAGCTATTCTTAGAATGAGTTTAATAGAAGATAATTTTAATCTCTTCAATGTCTCATATTTTTACATAAAATCTTACTCGAATAATCTAAGATATTAATTAGTTTTCATGTTCGAAATTCGATTATAATCGTGATTGAAAATTGAAGGAAAAAAAAATAATTGTTGTCAAATTCTTTTACAATACTGCTAGTCTATAACTACCAAAAAAATAGGAAAATCGGCTGACAAACACAAGAAAACAATACTAAACTTTCTTATTTTTGTCACATATTATACAGATATGAGAAATTCATCTATAGAATAAAGGACTAAAAAAGCTTGCGGTATTAGCTACAGTGTAAAGTTCTCTTTATTCGAAATTATTAATACGTAATGGATACGTATTGCTATTTTAAAGGCCGTCCATTCCCTCTAATTGGCCACTATCTGGTATATAATCTATTAGTTATTGTTAGGCTGATGTTTTATAATAACCACGGGTCTCTTTACGGTAGTGGCTCAGGATGCGCTCCGATCCCCAACTGGGAAGGATCCTGTACTTGATGCCAGCGCGATACCGTGAGACCGAATGCACTGACTGGTATTACACTTTCCATCACTGCACTCCCCACTAAACGCTCGATACAGATACCAGCCTAAGTTAAAGATCGTATCACTCTGGTGCCCTTCCGATAACTACCACACTCCCGGCTGAGCGTATTAAGCGCACGTTACCGCGCCCTAGGAAGACTAAAGAGGGCATCGTGTGATTCAATGGGGGTAATCCCGGTGCTTCACGCCGGGCGAGTCTCACATAGCCCATACCAACTTAACCGGTGAGAGTTAAAAATAGGTCTTAGAACTATATAAATAGATTTGAATTCATATACTTTTATTAAATTTAGTCGTTTAATATAATAATATAATACTACATTATCTAATAATATCCAAAATCAAATTGTTTTAAAGTTGAAATTATAAAAAAAAAATAAGTTAAAATATATCAAAAACGTCATTGAAAATGACAAAAGCGCTGTATGCTTATTACTCGATCTCACAAGAAAGGAAAAAGGGGTTAAGAGTGGGTAGTTCTGACTTTTTTATAGTTTTTAGCGCAGTAGAAGAGTGTACTCATTAGGTTGCAATTTAGTAATTAACACCGACGGGTGTTAAGCCAACCATGTATATTTCATGTAAAATATGAATTTTAAATAAAGATGTTCTAAGGGCTAAATAACACTTGCTGCTTAGATATTAGATTTTAAAAAGTCTATTATAATTTACTGTAGTATTTACTGTTGAATTATTTATTTTTATAGTTTCTAGCGTCCATAATATTTCAAACACTGTATGTGATAATGTTCGTTCGGAGATTGCGAGAGTTGGAACAGAAAAAGACTGATGCCCTAAAGATGTATTTTGATTAAGATGCAGTGAGCATCTACAATCTCGTATTTTCATGTTTTTTGGGCGAAGCCATGATTCGTCGGATGGCATGGTTGTGCATGGGAAGCTGATATGCAGGAGAATGCGCGTAAATGTACCAAGCGATAGATGGATCAGATTAAGTCTCGCTCATTAGATTAACAGCCGAAAACAGGCGTTTGGCGTAATATCGTGATGCAAACACAAACAGCTCCTGATTACGTTACATGACCACATCTATTCTATCAAAAATGATACGATTGAGTGAATATGTGATCTATGAATCTTTATCTCCTTGCCCTTATCCCATTATTATTTGGGGTTGGCGCAACATGTCTTCCTTTTCCATTCATCTCTATTTATGATCGTATCTACATTCACTCTCTTTCTAAGTATATGTGATGAAGAATATGTGCTATGTGAATATTAACATTATATCATAGGTGAAGTGCTACTGTGCAAACAAGTGCAAGTATTAAGTTCTGGCATGTTTGCATCGTAAAGTAACCATTATTTTTGAGATTAAGATATGGAGTCCACAGGAGAACCAAAGCAAACAATATTGCCCGAAGATTTATAAAAAGCTTAAGTGGCAGCGGGTGAGGCAAATCACGTTTCGCGAATGGGAATCACATACTGGAAGATGCATCGTGGGCTGAACTCTAACAAAGTGGACTGATGAATGATGAAGGTGGGTGGATCAGTGGTTATGGAATTTCTTAAGGGAGGCCCAGGAAGCAATGGACGTCTTTAGGCTGATATAATGATGAATGTAGAGAACAATATTATTTTAATGAAAATATGCTTTTTACTAGCTGTGTGCCCGCGTTTCATATATTCTTTACTGCGTTTTAATTATTTTAATGTTATTTTTTGTAATAAGATAAAGTAAAAATATTTCTAATAAATTCAAGCACTTGCCCGTAAAACTACATTGAATCGGATTTTATAAAAAAAAATGTTTTTTTTTTACGTGGATCCCTTATTATTTTCGAAAATTAAAAGTACCAGCAAGCTCTCTACCAAAAAAAGTTCTGTCAAAATCCGTCCAGCCGTCCCAGAGATTATCCGGAATATGCAGACATATTTTTTTGATAGATAGATGAAATTACTCAGGGTAACTTAGAGTACTTTTGATTAGCGAAAATAATTAGGGGGGGTGCGCGAAAAAAAAATACAATTCATAAAAAATTAAATAAAATCTAATTCAACGCACAGATTTACAGGCACATGTTTGAATTTATGAGAAATATTTACAAAAAAATGTAGTAAATTAATTAAGGTTCCGTATAAAAAAAATTAAAACGCAGTGTAGAATATATGAAAAGCGAGCGCAGCCGCGGGCACACAACTGGTTATAAATTTATGAGAGAGTTTCGAAAGATGTTTGCTATTTGATTTAAAATAATCTTAGAAAGAAAAATATTAATGAAAGAATTTAATACAACGAAATAAATTTTCATAATTCGTATGGCGTTGAAAAATTATCTACGAGTTTTTCTCGGGAGAGCCCTTCCTTATAATTACGTCTTTGTTCACTCGCGCAGTTCTTTTGTTTGAAGGTAAGCCGGGAATGATAACAAAAGGCTACGAGACGAGGGAAGCAAACAATGACGTCTGCTGTAAAAGCGTGCCTTGGATGGATATATTTCTCATTCATGTCATCAAGAATCAATACGGTGTCATGAAATGGTCTCATGAATACGTAATTAGGGAGTATTTTCTGCATATTACTTATGTATTTTAATAATATTTGCTCGTTGGTATTGTTAACGATATCGTCATCATTGTCATGCCTTATTCCCAAATCACTTATCGTTGGCGCAGTTTGTTTTCTTCTTCCATAAGTCCCTATCAGACATCATCATCATTTACTCTTTTTTCTTTCATATCATTACTTACACACTCCATCCACATTTTTTTTGGGCCTTACTTTGCTTTTCCATTTTTCCACATTCATATTCATTACTGGTTTACCCACATACGCTTCCTCTCTTCTCATAACATGCCCATACGATGACTAACGGGAACCTTTTAACTTTTATACCACTGGCGCAACTTTCAAACTTCCTCTATCTTCCTTATTTGATGCATTTGTGTGACACCACATATCCATCTCAACATTCGCATCTCAGCTACATGCAATCGTTTCATATCCAACTTCTTACTAGCCTAGCATTCTGATCCATAATATTATGGACTTATATATCCTGCCCTACAGATTAAGTTAATAATATCGTGTTAGACAATATTGGATTGCTTATTTTCACTGTCTATTTAATGATAGATTAGACAACATTAAAGTGACTTTAAAAACTGTATCCAAGCGCAAAGTCTTTTACGTAATCGTATCAAATAATTATATTGTATATAATATAACAGGGTTGTGATTATTGTGTAGGTACTACCGGTGGGATATCGAGCCGATGTTTAGAGTTACATGCGATATAGAATGTTCCGATTTCTTCATTTCGGAATTCGTATGTCTTTAGTGAATCGATGATGTTGTTTGGTAATGCGGTCAAATTCCACGTCGATGGACACAGGTTCGAACCCATGTATCCAACTCTATAATAAGCCTGAGCTTTCGGTGAAGGAAAATGTCGTACTAATAATGCTCGCCTGGGTAGCTATCACCTTCAAGATTAAAATTCCGGCAGCATCACATGAGAGCCAATACCTCTAGGTTTAATGTGTTTACCATCTTACGAGACATCGTCTTTTAAATTCAGGTGAATTGTGTTTATCATCCTGGACCAGATCGATACTTAAATTGTGGTCAAAGAGCCTATAGTTATTTAAACATTCCACCATTCTATAATTCTATAATGTTCCTGAGTTTTCGGTGAAGGAAAACAAATAACTATCGATAATTCAGTGTTTATGAATACCTATAACTTGTTGGTATCTTGTTGATTAATCCTCTTAAGATCTTTGACCAGCAGTGGAGTCTAAAATAATGAATAAATATTGTACCGACTACTATAAATATATAATATATAATAAATGAAATAAATCATCATGACCTTTATATGGAAATTATCCACACGAGAAATTCCTCTAGAGATAGTTTTTCATCTCGCAGACATAATGCTCGATTAACACTCCATAACGGTCAACCGGAAGTGTGGACGCCATGTTGGCGGCAAGATAGCGGAAATATATCGCCGGAAGTCGGTAGCCATTATTCAGGAAAGGATCCTTCCGTTGTCACTTCATATGAGCTCTTATTTCGCCGATGCCTTTAGATGTGAAAAAGTTAATCATTGAGATAGTTTTGTTAATTAAGTGAAAATATTATCTGTAGCGTTATAATAGATAATAACGTCTAATTTGTATTATTGACAAACACAAAAAGGAGCCAATATTTTTGTGCGAACTACGATAAATTATTTTAATGTTTTTTTGAATTAATTTTAAAGCAAGACATCGTTTCTGTAGTGAACAAATTGATTGATATATTCTCGGATATTTTTATTAGAACATGCAACGGTATAAAATCAATCGCAGGGGTAACCAACCTTTGGCTCCCACGGTCCCATTGCGGGTATGATTTCGCTAGTGACCGATTATGCATTTTTTTCCAATTACGCGGACAGTTAACGATTTGCGGTCTATAATTTTGTATTTTCTATTCTTGAATATTTTTTTTGATCGGTTATTACCTACTCATTCTTTAACATGATGGAAACTATGAAAAATTATTGCAATAGTACATTATTGCGATTCTTAACTCTGCGATTATAAAAGTTATTAAAATAACATTTTGATTTTGATGACTTCACGAGAATCTATTTTGGGTTTATTCTATAAAATGTCGATGACTGAATTCTATCGCGTTTAGATATCATCGATTGACATCCGTTTGATATCACGATGAACCGCTAAGTACTCTCTCTCTCTATGAAGAGAAATATTTTTAACGGATTAATAGGTAGCATGAAATATAATGAAATCTGAAATAATAATACGCATTTGTATTTGGTTATGTAATTATACGTATCATATACATTCATCCATCTATTCAACCGAAAGACGTTTACTGCTGGGCATAGGTCTCTCCTAAAGATGTCCACATCGACCGGTCCTGCGCCACCCGCATCTAATAGATTCCCGCAATTTTGAGGTCTACTCACGCTGTCTTCCGGTATGTGGCAGCCATTCGAGAACCTGTTGGCCCAATCAGGCATCGGTTCTACAAGGAATTTGCCTACCCCATTGCCACTTAAGTACACATAATATAAATATATATACTGTACCGAAATATTTATGTACCAATTGATATACATTGTATATACTTAAATGTTCATTATAATATATATGTGTGTGTGTATTTCATGCTACATATTTAAAATTATAAATTATAATTCAGTACAGGAACATCAAATATGAAAAGTTTACGTATCAATAAGTCCCAACGCCAAGTTTCATCAAGCAAGCTTACGTACAAAGTAAATGTGCGAATTCTTGTGTATTACGCGTGTAAAAGCTTAATTAAAATGCCTTCTTCTTAATTAGGTAACAGGCGGCACAGTATGCTCCGAAGTTGGAAGACAATAAGAAGGAAGTGATTAAAATATTACCGTACAAAGTCAGATGTTTTCGGCCGGTTATTACGGCGCTCAACAAGTTCCATTACTTATTCGCCCGTATATAAAGTTTCCTTGTTTTAAATAATATTTATGTTGGAAAATTTCCGTTTAATGATGTTAAATCATAACTACTTGAAGGCTTATTATTAATAAATAATTTATAAAATACTTTTCAAAATAAAAACAAAATCGACTTCAAAAGAATAAACTATAACAATGCAATAAAAAGTCAATAAATAATTACTGTATTAATCTGCTTCGTTAATTTTGAAATCGGTGCCAGTTTATGGATAACAAAGTGGTATAAATGTACGTCACTAACTATATTCAATTTTGTTTAAATGTTCTTTAAAATCACCCTAGTTCTTTATTTAGCCTGTATGTAATTATAATAAAGTTTAAGTAGTTATTTCCATTTGTAAATGAGTACACTGATTAACTCTAGCTGTCAGCGACTCCAAAATTAACGAAGCAGATTAATAAAGTATTTATATAAAACGAGTTTTTAGTGCATTGTTATAGTTTATTCTTTTGAAGTCGGTGTTGTTTTCAATTTATAAAGTTTTATTTTACTACTTTTTAGTTTAAGTTTGTACTTGTACTTTTTAGTTTAACTTATAGGTATAGCTGTGAAGCCTACTTCATAGCTTTGGAAACGAATATATGTAACACGTGTAAGTTTCTATAATATTCGAGGGTTTTCTCAAATTCCCTGAGTTCTACTGATCAGATCGTGGTCTGGTGGAAATGGGACCAACTTGGAAGTGTACTTCTACGAGTTAAAAAAAAATGAAGGAGAAATCGAGTAACAAACATACAAAAAAAAAGAACAAAATATGGACTAATTGATAACCTCCTTCTTTTTCAAGTCGGTTAAAAAAAAACTATATAACTGCTTCCATTCAATCGAATGGTTCAGGATTCAATGTTTCAGGAGAAGATCTCCGAAAAACGATTTACAACTAGGTACAGATTAGTTGATTTGGTTAAATTTTCAGTTCAGCAGTTCATGCGATATTTAAGTAGTAGTAGTTTCGTCAATGTTATGATATGACTCTCGATAAAGAAATGAATCACAGACACCAATTCTATGTATTATGTATATTCCTGTAGAATCTTGATTGCACAAGTAACCTAGAACAACAGAAGGTTGCGTTTTTAAAATTTCATATTTTTGTTGGGTCGCAATGTTTTCCGGTGAGCTGTCATCGACAAGGGTACGTTTGCCTCGATGTTTGACCCACGTGTGCTCTCCCACGAAACACTGTTATTCAGCATTATGTTAATACGACCCACACGTCGTATTATTTTATGTACTCCTGTGCCTGTTGTTGCTTTTTGGATGTACGATTACGCCGATGTATATTTTAATTTTGTTTCATGTCGCTATTTTATGATGTACGGGTGGGTCTTTTGTTAATTGTGTGACGCGTTGGCGGCTGCTTTTTGCATTTTGTTAGGATTATTTAAAATGTATTATTGTCATTTTGTGACGTCACATGAAAAGGTACTGAATTGACTTTAATTAATTCTGATCTGAGGGCCCTTAATATTTTAACTGAACTTTATACCGAATAAATTGCTTCAGTTGTCCTTTATTTTGAAATTACAAACAATAATTATAAGATATAGAAACAAGATTACCACGAAGAATAATTGTAATTGCACTGGTACTTTTCGCGTTTTATAACTCTTTCATTGTGGCGCAACGCAATAGCAATAGATATCAGAAATATCTATTGTTCAAATATGTTGCCAAGCGCGTTTTCTCTTAAAAAGAACGCAAAGTCGCTTAATTATTTTAAAGTATTTTAGAAATTATACTTTACCTTTCACATCAGTGTTTAAACTTGTACCACTAAACGGAAATACACGTAAGTAAACCAAAACTTCTAATTAGTCACCCTTTTATCGATTTAAATCCGTTCCAATTCAATTGGTTAAGTATTTAAGAGTAACATTATCCTCGCTAACTTCATTCGATCTCCGGCCATTACGACTCATCGCTACGAAGTTGGACCAGTTCCAAATTAGAGGTGAAATTCTACGAATAAAAAGCCAATATTATTGAGCACATAAATGAACTGCTCTACAATTCCAATGAACATCTTTGTTACAAATGAAAATGAGCTCAAACCCGAAAAAATTAGGTTGATATTCTATTGAAAAATGGTAAATTTCATACAAAATAATATTATTCCTTTATCGACTGTTAGACTGTTAGAATTCGTAAACGGAATAGCGTAACTAAGTTTAAAGTACCTAACAATAATTCACTATAGTTAATTTCAGTATGATATTTAAATTAAATACACTAAATTACCATATATTGTCACTACATTTGAATGTGTCGGCGTGAAGAAAGGTCTATGACGGATTGTAGAAGTCAATTACTTCAGATTATATTTAATAATAATTTTGTATAATAAATAGAATTCCTTTATTCAAATCTCAGGAAGTCGTTTTCGTTACAAAATTATTTTTATTTTTTATTGTATTATATTATTTATTCTCCATTATATATTATTTATTTGTATATATATATACAAATATATATGCCTTGGTGGCGCAGTTGTATTACGGTGCGACTGCCGTTCTGAGGTCTCGTGTTCGATCCCCGAGTCGGTCAAGCGGTATTGGGTTTTTCCACTTAGTATCATTCCAGACTTTGGAATTTGTGCCCGATATGGCGACAGGCTCGCCCCCTGTCATATCTGGGACGGAACTAAGCTCGGCGAAATGTGAATGTGAGTGGCTTAGTTCGCTATTTCACCTCTACCTAACCCTTTGGGGGTAACAGGCATGAGCTTATGTTATGTTATTGTGTGTATTACCTACACGGTTGACGGTTTTTATTTTAAATTTATAGTGGCTGGCTTGATAAAAGAACTTTCAAAGAAAAAAAAGGGTTACGCAAATCGTCCTTTAAATCAAGATTCCACGTTAATGGCTAATAATTTTATTATTTTATCATAACAAGGTAATGAAACTGATGAAAATTGAGGGTAAGAAACACTCCGTCTCATTTTCTGAACACAGCAAACAGACGGAATCCGCTTCCTATACAACTCCAGTTGACTTTGACTTTTATCCTTTTCATATTCATTGTAAAAGCCCTAATTATTCAGACCTATGTATATACACTTTTTTATTTTAATATAGGCTAGCTATGCCCGCGACTCCGTCCGCGTTTAATTCGATTTTTTTTAAAACGTCGATCATAATAAGACACATATTCACAACTTCGATATATCTAAATCTACATACATATACATACATATTACTTATTTTCATACAAATATGCATCCTCTTTTTCATTATTTTGGATGATTTTTCAAACCCTTTTCAATCCTATATATACGAGATATGGACTACTTTCATACGAAATTTCATTAAAATTCATCCAGTACGTTTTGAATTACGTGTGTACAAACAGTTAAAAATACTAAATATCATAGATATGTTTTCTCTGCCATTTATTTTAAAGGCGCGAGTGATTTTTTTATAAATATATTAAATGTGCAGTTTTCCTTCCTTTACAGTTTTGTTATAAGTATAAACGTCTATTCATGAATACATTCATTAATTTAATTTTGTAATAAAAAATATTGAGGTAGGTAATCTGTAACATTGTGTATGTATATTATTGATCTATTGACACATATCGTCCATACCACAGTTGTATATTTATAACCATTCGAATACTAGACACCCTACAATAATTTTTCATATATCTTATGATTCGATATTCTCATTCTATAAAATATCACCGTTGGTGACTGGGCAAGTAAGTAAGGGTCGTCCTAGACGAACATATCGCGACCAGATCGAAGACTTTCTGGAGAAAGGCCACCGAAAAGCATGTATGAAGGTGTTTATGAAAGTAGAAGAAGCGAAAGACGTGTGTCCAGATCGTAGCAGGTAGAAGCATGTAGTATCTGCCAACTATAATGGTATGTTATTATGTATAAAATATCTCCATTATTTTTAAAACCTACCTTTCTGCATACTATCTGCCAATATAAAAGATCACCAGTATATACGATAATAAATTTCAATCCTCACGTATGTACGCATGGGGCGCGATTAAGGCTCCATAGTTTGCCGTAGCAGTGAACAGGCGGCTAGCGGCTGCTACACTGTTGCGACAATTTCTTCACTTATTCATGATAATTGACAATACATTACAGTCAAGTGATAATCGTTTGTGCGTTCCCGTCTTACTGGTTTTCACGAAAATAACCGTTTTGTGTGTCGTCGTAAAACAGATATATTATATTGTTACTTACATTAAATTAACTTTAGTCGTTTCATCATTTTCATTGTTTTTTTATGGAGTACTAAATAAAATGTATTTAACCCCTTGAGCACTTACCTGGCTTTTATGCTAGCTTTGCGTTGTTTTCCTATTGTCTTATTTTTATGGGTACTCGATACATTAATCTGTCATTGTTCAATTATTGTTAAATTAGCCACGACTGTCATTGAATGCCATAAAATTAGTATATTTTGTTAACTTATAGTAGGTATAATTTTAAATATATTATTATAATTTCTCATATTTATTATTTCACAAAACATTATTTTGACAAAATAAGAGATAAATATATAATATATTGATACAAAGAAGATTAGATAACATGACACATATTAATAAGTACATTTTAAATCTTAAAGTACAGTTATTTCAATAGCTTACTTTAAAACAATAACCGGAAAGATTTACATAACTATAAAAAAAAACAACAGATACTCAATTTATCAAGCTAACTCGATTTGCATCCCAACGCTGCCAACGTTGTGAAACTCCATTATGATGTAAAAATTCATTTCTTTATCTACATGTACGGAATATTTAAACGTTCATTAATATTTGACTTTCTTTCCCCGATCTGGGTTGGAACAAAACTCATAAATATGTAATAATGGTACGTCGTCGGTGCGCGCGGGCTATGCAAAACTCACGGTCCGTCGGTTCGTAAACAGTTCCGTTCTAATATTACGTACCGTTTATTTAAATCACAATAAGATTTGTTTAATGAGAATTATCGTCATACATCCGAGGTTCGATATACGTCACGTTTATATTATGAAGATTTTGGTGAATAAGTTTACCACTAAGAAATATTTGATAGTATAGTGGCATCGTCTGATATAAAATCCGTAAGGACAAGTTGTAATGGTTTTGATTACCGCTAAGATAAATTATAATCATAAGAAGAAGGTAACACTATTCCCATTTGATACGATTTAAGATACATCTTTTCGTTTCTCGGAAACTAGGAAAGTATGATATAACTTTATCCACGTTACAATGGTAGAATTAAGTATACTTACACTTACCGTTATTCAATTAATAAGAAAGATGGAAGTGTTTGTGATAATATCAAGGTGTAAGAATGTTGCGTACTAGTTAGTTTGGTTGGTGTTAAAACTGTTGTGGTGAAAAGACAACCATGACAATCCGATGTCTTGTGATGGGACCTGTATTAAAGATTTTTTTTTGATTGGGATTGTATTTAAATATTATCTTTTTAACCCAACGGACAGAAATACACAAAACAAAAAATAGGTTAACAATAATGATACTTTATTACGAGAACTTTCTACAGTTAATAACATATCTAGAGACAAAATACAAGTTAGTTTTAAAGTGAAAGGTAAACGAAAATATTTTTTTAATTTTGATGTTGATCGTAAATACCAAAGGACACTTCCAAATATTCGTATCGTAGACTTTATAAAAGGTCAAGAATTCCATTTGTCTCAACGAAACGTCGATTTGATCCTATTTATTAAATTCCTTGTGCCCTAACGTTTTCGAGATACAGAAGCGAATTTTATATTTAAAAATTTCTGTCGTTGTTATGAGAAAAAAATACTATGGCGAGACTCGGTGGAATTTAATTTAACATAGATGTATGGGAACTGACGGCTCGAACTCCCAGCTATAGTTACTGTTTGATTTGAAAGGCAATAATCTTATCGTTAATATGTTGGATATGTAGAATTGTTTTTTTAAAAAAACGTGGGCAAGCTTAATTACGATAAACTATAATCATTATTAATGTTATGTATAGGTGATCGTAGCTACACATATGTTTGACTAAAGATCTTTTTATATCAAATATTCAATTTTTATAGTAATAATAAATGATAACAACCAACAATATCAACAAGTGGGTCACTTACTGGAAATGACATCTATACTAATAAATAAAATTGAAGTGTCTGTTTGTAATGTCAAATTTTTTTTTTACTAAATAGATATGAATGTACATACGATACCTATACCAAAAATAATTTTTTTTTAATTTTTGTGTCTGTCTGTCTCTTTGCCTTCTGTAATGGGCAATCTCCGAAACGGCTTGACCGATATTGTCAGGACTTTTTTGGTAGATAGCTGAAGTTACTCCGGGTAACTTAGAGTACTATTAATTTTCGTAAAAAAAATTAGGGTTCCGCGTTAAAAAAATAATCCTCATAATTTTTTTAAATAAAATCCGATTCAATGCACCGTTTTATGAGCAAGTACTATAATTTATAAAAAAAAAATTCTTACTTTTTTTTTTTTCTTTTCTTTTCGTATTTTTCGTACTAAAATTTTTTTCGAAAAATAATTGGGGTTCCGAATAACAAAAATAAAACACATTGAAGAATTCATGAAACGCGAGCGCAGCCGCGAGCACAAATATTATGTATTTGTAAGAATAGTACAAAAATGTATGATAGGAGTGATAAGGACTATAATATTATGATGCAAGGGACTTTACTAATCTAAAGTATACTAAGTGTGTCAAGTATTGAAGTGAGAGTGTTTGAATCGGTCCATTAAATAATGTAGGTAAGTAAATTTACAGTGGCGAAGCGCTCTTATAACTCGATTCCTTATGTCCTTACCTACTACAAAACAAAGAACAAAACACTCACTGTGCACACATCAAATCATGCATCAAATCAAAAAAGGCCACACAGTCGTAAACGCGAAACACGCACACTAAAAACTTACTCATACAAACCGGTAGCAAAATGTCGGAACTGAATTTACGCATCCGCAGAGATGTTCATTGTAATTATCACCCACACAATGAAAGTATTAGTGTATCTATTATGTAAACGTAGCTCATATTTAGGCTGAAAACGAGCCGGTTGTTCCGGGTTATTCATTTAATTTTTAACATTATTCTGATACAGTTATGGATTATGAATATAAATATTTGAAGAAAGCACCATCTACTGATATACTAGAAAAATGTCTTCTAAGCTACTTCATCTAAAGAGAATAATATGCTAATTAATCTCAATAGATGTCACTATTTCGCTACTGCAAAATGATGGATTTACTTCCCATTTTAGTTTGGTCGATTATAATCATGTGTCAATTTCGTAGCCGAAGAAGTTAGCACTTTTTATTAATTGTATCTAGCATGAAAGAAAAAAAATCAATCAGTATTATTTCATGTATCACGTAACTAATCGTTATTTTTCGTTTCGCGTACGTCGCCAATTCGTGGCGTCCTGTTAAAATTAAATAGTTAAAATCCACGATCACGAAAGTTAACCAATTTTACAATTTATTAGGTAGTCAATTGTAATAATCGTAGGAGCATTTATCAAAAACACAATGAATATATTTCATATTTCAGGTGCTAAATAATTTTCATCTTTAATCTCAAAACAACTTACCATACTCGATCGACCTGCACTGTTTATGTAGCTCCAGTGACGTCAAGTATGGTGAAGGTGGTTAAGACTAACTGCAACTGGATATTTTCGCTCAGCAGCACAAGCATCCATCATTCATTACTGTACTTCTTTTCAAGAGGAAGATTTTTTATCATTCGGCTTTACCGCCGATTTTTTTCACGTCACGCAACGTACATTTTTATCCATATTTCTTATAAAGAGGTTGTTGCAGGTTATACGGTCTTAATCCCGACAAGATGTTACTAGACTTCTTCGCTTCGACTTTATCATGTCCGACATAATTGTCATTTTTAAAAGTAGATGAATAACGTTACTGTTAGGTATCTATACTTTAAAATGTACGCCAACTAGTTAACTTTATGATAATATTTTTTATTTCAATTTAGCAAGAGCCAAGGTAATGAAATAATTAATGTAATTTATTTAATTTACTTTTAATAGAATACGATTGTTTATTCCGTGATTCTCCTTTATCCTGTTTAAATATGGTACACTTTAACGTTATGAATGCGAATAAAAAGTCACCCCTTCCGCTTGACCTCGACCAACGGGCGCCAGGTTCAATAATATCGTCATATTTTTTGTTTCTAACATCGAAATTGGAATAAAAGAAAGGAAGGGAGAGAAGGTACTCGTTCGAAATTGCCCGGGTTATGTACTAACTATAAATAATGGACACAATCTGTACGTCAGGCCACCCTGTGTCGATGTTAAACGTGCGTGTCGTGCCCAACTCTATGAGTATAAAATAATACTGCCAGTAAGTATTATAATGACGTCGGATAGTTTATGAATAGACTAACTTTTGACGACCGTTTTAGTTACTTATACTATTATATAAAGAGGTAAAATGATTATTGTGTGTTATGGATAAATTGAAGGGCAGGATATATAATTCCATCATAAAACCGGACATATTATATGGATCAGAATGCTGGTATAGTAAGAAGACGGATGAGAAGCGATTGCATGTAGCTGAGATTCGAATGTTGAGATGGATGCCTGGTATCACAAGAATGGATAAAATAAGGAATTAATATATTAGCGGGAGTATGAAAGTTGCGCCAGTGGTAGAAAAGTTAAAATGTTCACATTTGTCATGGGATAGACATGTCATTAGAAGAGAGAAAGCGCATGTGGGTAAAAGAGTTATGAATATGAATGTGGAAGAATGGAAAAGTAGAGGAAGGCCAAAGAAAATGTGGATGGAATGTGTAAGAAATGAAATGATTCGTTTTCTTAAAAGCAGTAAATGAAGAGAAGACAGCTGATAAGGACGTATGGAAGAAGAAAACATACTGCGCCGAACCCAAGTAAGTTAGTAATAAGGTATAAGAATGATGATGGATGAACTCAAAAAAACTATGTATACGATTTTAAAAATTCTTTTAAATGTAGAACGCTTCACTATACACACGCTATATTTGTCTTTGAAGTTATCCTTCTTTTGGCACGTTAGGCAAAAATCATGGGAGTAAATTTTTACAATGCGCGCGCAAGCGTCTCCAAAAAACGACACCCTGAAGTTTTAATTTCTTCAATTATTAGGCCAAAGAATTATTTTTTTAAATATTTAGTAACGAAGTTACTAAAAAATCAATTTACATGCCTTACACGTACATATACCTAGAGGAAATTTTAAAAGGAACATCAAAATTATGAACTCTCTACAGACTTAGTATTTGGGCTTGAATTATTAGATATAATTCTAATGTCAATAGGGACTAAATTGCAGCCGGAAGCTAGTTTTACAAAAAAAACACATTATTAAATCTACAAAATATTATGTTCAATAGAAAATATTTATCCATCCCCTAAAAAAACAATAATTCAAAAGTATTGCATACAAACGTACACTGATTAGGAATGATTCATTGAACAATTAGCCTAGGCTCGATCAGTGACCACAACAGACTCACATAGACCGGAAATATATTCACAGGAAGTGGTCGGCCATAACTCAAAGAGAGAGCGTCCGGCGCTCATCATGATAACGTATTCGAATTCAGCCTTTGAAGTGAAATTCCTTGTAATGAATACGTGTAGAGTTTTCAGTACTTTGTAATCATTTAATACTAACTTAGATTGATGAATACAAATATTCGTTGACATTGCTAATATTTTTATTTTTGATTTTTATTTACGAAGGCGTGCATTGCGGAAATCTATCATAAATAATAACATGGTTGATTTTTTACTTTGCTATCTCCGCTTTAAATGATTTTCGGCTGTCACATATTTTGGAACCTGATTTGTTTATACAAAATAAATAGATGTATAGATAGAAATAAATAGTAATTAATATCTATACTAATAATAAAATTCTAAATTCCACGTGTCTGTATATTTTCGATTTTTGTGAAAAGAATTATTGCTAGGGGCTATAAATAGGTAATTAAACACATTTCTATCATTTTTAGAAATGTCTGTCTGTCTGCCTGTTTGTCTGTGGAGGTATCAATTGGACAAACATAGGCATATTTTAAAAGTTCAATTATGAAGCATATTCCGGGGTAAAATCAAAACTTTATTTCATTAAAATCGGTTCACTCAATCAAAACTTATAGTAATTTGAATGACACGCGCCAACTTTAGTATGAAGGATGAGTTGTTAGGTAAATGCGTTTTAGTCTTTTTCTCGAACAAAAAATTGTTAGATTGACTGAAATTGAACAAAATTACATAATATAAAAAAAAAAAAAAAACTTTATAAATAATAAATATCTAAGACATAGTAAAGGAGAAGACAATATTTTGATACAATATCTGGGAATTCTAGGCGTTGTATTAAGAGGTCATTTTATAGAAGAAGTAAACAGACTTTCTATTATAATATCGATAGGTAGATAGATAAATATGGCCAGAAAACATAATATTATTTCGTTCTAACTATAATTGAACGGTTCATGTTCTTATGTGCCTGAACATTCGTTAAAAAAAACATTGTAATAAAACTATATTAGGAAATCAATGCTATATTATTTATCCGATTTTTTTTATTAATGACATATAAACTTGTCCGAAAAATAATATCAAAATGAAATAGAATCGGTTCACAACTAGAGGATAACTATATTATTTGTTTGATCTTTGTTTTTTATGTATAGATAATTTTTCTCAATGGAAATATAATAAATTTTATTCCAGAATGTGTTTACTTGACTTTTTAATATCTTTGGATTTTTGGAGTGAGTACCGAACGAAACTTAATCAAATTATTCTAAAGCCACGAATAATAATAATTAATTAATAAATTAAATTTCAAAAACAAGTAAATAAAAATCCAATTATATTATTAAGAGAACTCTTACACTTTGTAACGTTCGAGCTAATTTAATATAACTCGCCTAATCATTGGGGAAAATTCATTTCTTCCAACGCTTTACAACAAAAAATTCTCACAAAATGTTTTTATACAACGGCCTGTCTTAAATAATTACGTACGTGCAGTATGA
The DNA here is from genome assembly GCA_014132275.2 of Samia ricini. Lineage (NCBI taxonomy): Eukaryota > Metazoa > Arthropoda > Insecta > Lepidoptera > Saturniidae > Samia > Samia ricini. Next base: position 20,954,460 of record AP028159.1, on the reverse strand, counting down.
CCCCTCATTTCAATCTAAGGAGGAGAGAGTGAAAAAAAAGGCGAGCGTGCGTAACAGCTTGCTGTTGTAACCGTTATTTATGAAAGGTCTTCGAGATTTCGGGGCAGTTAAAAAAGTTTTTCCATTACGAAACTTAACCGAAATACGGTGAGAGGTAGCGAAACATGAATAATAATTAACAGGCAGATTTAACGTTGCCTTCAAAATATTACGTGTTACGTGAAATTTTGAGAAATTAATATTTTAGTGCGATTATCGCTTAGATTATAAAAACCGTCAACGACAGACTTATATTAGGGTTGGTGTATTTATTTAATTAAAGAAATAAACAATAATAAACCATTTAAAGCAATGATGGCGCAGTGTATATTGCGGCCGGATTCCGCGTCAATGGACACGGGTTCGACCCCACCTATCCAACCCTAAAATCATCTTGAGCTTTTGGTGAAGGAAACCATAGTGAGAAACCATACCACTGTGTTAGGGCATTTTTTCTAATAATGCCCGTCTGGGGTAACTACCACCCTCAAGTTTGTAAACCTGTTCGCCAAATATGAATAGGTGTGTTCCGGCAGCATCACCTGAAAACCAGTATCTCTAGGCTTAGTGTGTTTACAATTCTTGACCACATCATCACTTAACATGAGCTGAGATTGTGGTCAAAGCACTGCGCCTATACCGCGTAAAAATAATCTCATAAGGATAGAAGGATAAGTCCATAAGGATTTTTTTAGTATGATTATATTACAATACTAGTTGTGCCTGCGGATACATTCATATACAATAATTTTGACATACAGTTTTATTTAAAAAAAATACACACACAAGCACATATTACATATTATAAGCAACAACAAAAAAATTAAAACAGATCGAGTTTCTGGAGGGTTTATTTTCCGAACTAATTGTAGCGTTTTGCGTTTTATGCCACTCAGGGCTTTAATTGAATAAAATAGTTTTTTTTATTCTATCTCTTGAAATATTTAATGGCTTAAGTATTATTTCGTAGAGACTACTATGGTGGGCATTTTAAAGGTTCATATTCATCATATAATAAAATATATACTAAACTTTATGTAGAAAGTACAGCTACCATTACCTAATTAGTCACGTGGATCGACTCAAAAATTCTCTGTTTAAAATAGAATTGAGTAATAGGAAAATACAGTACGACAAAGTTTTATTTTATGTATGAAATTTCTAAATGATAATTAAATATATACTTACAATAGAAATAGGTAAATTTGCGTAAATAAAAAAAGAAAACATTTTTCGCCTGATTATTCATTTCGGCCGCTGCGAAGAACGCTTTTGCTATGAAATTTACGACAGGCATTGAACGTTCGATTACTTTTATTGGACACTATCATTAGAATTGGCGCACAATTGTGTAATGTAGACGAAGTTTCAGATGTCTTCAGTGAAGGAAACCAGATGTGCCTGCGGTCTGCAGACCTCGGCACCCCGCCACATAAATTACGGAATGTCGGGCCCTCGTTACAATGTAAAGAGAACACAGCCCGGGAACATCATTCTGTCCATTAGCAGCTTGTTCAGACAAGTAGTCGGGTAGAATTAAAATAAATTGGGTATTTAAAAGATTATCACAATCTAATCTACTTCAGATGTTTATAAATAAATGTTTTAATTTTATCATACATTACGAGTTTTGGATCTAAAAGACGTTGTAATTTTAAGAAATAATATGTTCTTTTTTACTGGATAACTGCTTTGGCTTCGGCAGATAATATCAGTCTCATCTGGTGTTATGTGACGATGTTGTTCGAGATATTAAATACACTAAGCATAAAGATACTGACTCTCAAGCTACCCAGACGAGGATTAGAAAATTACCTATAATTACGTTATGGTGCCCTCGTGAGTTTTATTTAGCTCAGGTTTATTATAAAATTAGGACAGGAACGGATTCCAAACGAAGTACTACCGAGCACAATATTATTGAACTATCATCACTTGTAAATTACCTTTTCTTTTACTATAGGAAATTATATTCCCAAAAATAAAATATTGTGGTGTGGCAGAGGATGTAGTGACTAAGACAGAATAAGGAATGCTTAGTTGGTTAGGGTATGTAAAAAGTATGAACAATAGAAGTTTGAAGAAACGAATTTACAAGGCGAATGTGACTGGATGTGACCCTTACCAACGTGTAAGGGTCGACCTAGGCAAACGTATTTGGACCAAATCGAACACGTCCTTAATAAAGGCCAGGTGGAAAGAACCCATAACCGTTGAGCATTTATGAAAGTGCTCATGAAGTCGAAGAACCAAGAGAGATGTGTTAGGATTGTAGCAAGTGGAAGGACGTAATCTCTGCCTGCCCGCACGGGAGAAAAGCGTGTTACTATAGGTATGTAAAAAATTAAATCGTGTCTTTTAGATTGAGATCAGAAAAAAATAAACCAGTTTATCTGACTGACATTTTATAGAAAAGAAGGGGCTGAATCTTTGGATTTAAGTAGATAAAAACAGATTGAGATCGCGTATCAAAACCGGCTGTTAAAGAAACAATGCTTATGATCTGTTATATGGAAATATTGATAGCAAAAGTGGAAAAATCCAAATCATTAAAAAAAATACAATATAAAAAACTGACTGCACAAACTATTTTTAGTAGTTAATCTGGTTTAACTTTGTGTTACGTAATATTTGAGATGTGGAAGCCAAACATTTATACAAAGTTTTCGTAGTCTCGTAGAGCAAGCGGGAATGTTGTCTGGCTAATTGTGTAGAATAACACAGAAGATTGGGTTGGCACATAGCCTGAGGTCGGGCGAACGCGATGCCGCCTTCGAGTGGCAAGTTTCTTGAGACCGACTTGGTTAACTATGATAACATACGCGGATGTTATAAATACAGAAAAGACACAAGTTATATGTTGATTTTTAATAAATCAATTATATGGATCAGTAATTGTAGTAATATTAAATCTATACTAATAAATAAAATTGAAGCGCAGACTGTTTCGTAACATTTATGTACTCGTATAATGAAAGACAACAAAATTATTGTTGTTGTTAATATATAAAACTGAAGTGTTTGTTAGTAATATCAAAAAAACAATTTTTTGCTAAATACATATGAATATATAAGGTACCTATAAAAAAAGCAATTAAAAAAAATTATATATCCGTCTGTTTGCTCCGTCTAATCTCCGAAACTGCTAGACCGATTTTGATGTGACTTTTTTTGGTAGATAGCCGAAGTTACTTTAGTTTTTCTAAAATAATTAGTGTTCCGCGAAAAAAATTAACACTTATAAAAATTGGAGTAAAATCCGTTTCAATGCACAGTTTTATTGTCAGGTATTTGAATTTGTGAGAAATAACTTTGCTTAACGTTTATAGCAAAATTTTGGAAAATAATTAGGATCCTGTATACAAAATTAAATAACTATATTGGTGACAAATACATGAAACGCGGACGCAGCCGCGGGCACACAGCTAGTAAAATAATAAATTTTAACGTGTATATATTAGAGGCTTTTTAAAACTACTTTTTTTTCAGGCCCGACGCAAATCACTAAGCACAAATTATTAGTGAGTTATAAAATAAAAAACAATCAAAATTACGTGTATTTTAAATGGAAAATTTTCTCACTCTGGTTAATATTAAGGGCTCAAATTTTCAGGTTTTTTTTTACAAGTTTCCAACGAAATTTTGCTTTAGAACTGAATAGAACAAATAGTCATTTAAAAAACCAATAGTAAGTACCCAAAAGTAAGTAACCAAAAAGCCGATAGTAAATTATAGATTTAATGGTAAAAAATATCGTTTTTACTTTTTGTAAGTGTAAAAATTGATAAATAGAATGTAGTGATATAATGAGTACTTTTAGACAAATAAAGTAGTCATTAAGTATTTGATTTTGAAATGTTGAATTTATAAAAATATATTAATTTCAAAAACATATATTGACACATCTAGAAAGAAGCCAGCTCTATGCCATTGTAATACGAATAATAACATCTTGAAATTGTTGCTTGTAGTTTGCGGCTTAATTTGATACTTAATTACATAGTTTATCTCTAATTGCTACCTTTATATTATGTTGGTAGTTGATTTAATGGAATATTAGTCATTAGTGATGATGGATTTTTTTTTTATTCAATACTTTTTGTTTAACCTTTTATTTGTTGACCTTAATTTGGTATTTGTTTGTTAATCTTTTCAAAGTATTAATGGATGTTTTCAATTAAACATAATTTTCAAACAGTTTTTTATACCTCTAAATACATGAAACATTCAGTTGTGTACTCACAGTTTAGTTTTGTGTTTTAATTTTTTTTTCTCGTGTATGTGTATACTATTGTATTTTCTTAAAATGCCTAATCCCGATTGTTGATTACGAGATACACAAAAGTGAGATAAATATAACAACTAACGGCCGGTTTCAATATCGAATCCTAACTTCTAGATTGAGTTCAAACAAAAAAATAAATCGGTTTTATGAGTAATCTCTGGTACTAATTTGACACTATAAATTCGAAAGATTAAAATTTCATATTTCAGTATGTAAAACAGATTGAGATCGCATATTGAAACATACCGTTAGTCTGATTAGATTTGTGATTTAACTGTACTATTTGTTGTGATTCTAGCACCGCAAAATGATGGTACTTTGGCTGATGGTAATGTGGGTGTAATATGAAAAAGTGGGTGACCACCATGAGAGTATCAATTTATGTTTAGCTGCCTTTTTAATGTATTTTGGGAATCATATATACTGGCTGTTATCTTCAAACTGTGACAATGTGAAGCGAGTTAACGTGATGAGATTTATACCACACGCATGGAGACCGCGAACTTGTCGTCAAAAGTAAGCCTATCATACGAATTGGTAATTGCACCAGCTAATTTTGTGATACGTGTAGTCTAAGCGTTACTTTTGCATCAACTTGGTGTATCATGGTTGATGTCCATTTGAAAAATATATTCGTATATCTATACATATAATAAAAATGTAACGGATCGCTGTCTGTACATGGAAGATATATGAGAAAAAATATTATTAGGACCTTTATAAACGCAAATAGGACCCAAAACTATAATTTTTAAAATTTTTGTCTGTTTGTCTGTTTGTCTGTGCGTTTGTGCACGCTAATCTCAGAAATCTCAGAAGTTGCAGTAATATTAGTCAATTAGGAATGTGATAGACGTGACATCGTGCAGCGCACTCATGATGATCGCTTACAACGTATTTATGAAACACACCTAGCATATGATGCCCTGCAGTATCCTTTGATATATTTCCATGGTCAGGATGGGTACAATTTCAGAGTCTACCAAGTTAATCCAAGCACTAGCATAACAAATTATAATAAAAAATATCAGCCTTACAGTTTTATTCATACCAGATACAAATTAGATGAAATTGTTGTATCTATTGCTACTATATTTTCTCTATAGTAACTTGAGATCGGTAACGATATGTATCCGCAGGAACAAGCAAAATTTGTTCTAAACGTAAACCTATGCTGCGAAGTTTCATGAATGCGAGACCTCATATCATCCGTGTATGGAAACGCAACGCAAATACCATCTTGCGAAAATTCATGGCTTTGCGAAAGTTTTAGCTATTTTGGTTTGCTATTTTAAGTCCACGAAACGACCAAGCAGCAGCAATAAATGCTGAAGTTTTGAGCTTTGTTTCGGAGGATAATGTAGAGTATATCTCCATTACCATATACCAATTACCCAGTAGAATTTTTAGAATCCCTCAGTACACCTGGACTACCATCTCATAAAATAAATTTAAAGTCGGCGTACCCATAATGCTGCTAAGAAATTTAACACCGCCAAAACTTTGCAACAATACTAGATTAAAAGTGAATTTTTCTCTTTTAAATTTCTGATTCTGCGAAACCTGATAGAAGCAGATATTTTAACAGGTGGTAGTGTTTTTATGCCTCGGGTTCCGGGTTCCGGGTTTAAACGAGTTCAGTTTCCAGTGAGCTTATGACCAGTTTTGCGATGACAATTAATAAAGCCTATGGTCAGACGCTAAAAGTTGTGGATGTGGATCTAAGTATTAGCTGTTTTTCGCACGGTCAGATTTATGTGGCTTTATCACGTGTTAATAATTCTAGCAGCCTGTATGCTTTGTTCCCCGATGGCTATCGATGTAACGACGGTGATTATAATCCAGAATAAACCAAAATCCGAAAAATGCCGCCTAAAGTCACTATTCCACGCAGACGAAGTTGCGGGCACAGCTAGTCACTCATAATATTACTTAGACGAAAGTATTGAAATAAATATAAATTGACCATAAACATTGTTAATTGATTAAAACGGTTTATCTAATTTGAACATCAACTAAAACTCTTTATTTAGTTTGTTTATAATATTCAGTCAAAAATGGCAACTCCAATGGTCAAAAGAGTACTATAGTGATTAAGCTGTTACTGTGTTTGATGTGATGTGAAAAATTAAATAAGCACGTGAAAAGTAACTGGGAATAAAAAAGACGGTTCCGTAAACAGGTTGTAAAAGTAATATAAAAAATAATAAAAATGCATCTTAGCTCTAAGCGACGGCGAACATTGTAAGGTTGCGAAGTATTCTCTTGAGAGTCGTAGACTGGCAGCTACGGCCCGTAGCACGGACGTAGCGGCTACGGTAACGAACGTAGACCTACGATTTTACAGAATAACTTTTATTTTTCGTGTGAATATGTGAGTCACTTTAAAAATTGTACAACGTAATTTTTTTTAACTCAATGAAATGACTACATTTTTTCTCATGTTAATAGTACAGGTAAAGAAAGGTGACTACTGCCGATCTACACTGGCTGATTCCAGAACGCTATGTGCAGCAACATAGCGTCACTATAGCGTGATTTTCACCATGTGCATGATGGTCGCCCAGTTGGCCATTCTTTCAATCTTATATCAACGCTGTAGTAAAACGGTAGCCATCTTGCTAAGGTGTTCTAAGAATTTTTTATTGCACCTCACAGTTCACTTTGCCTGTTATTAGTTTTTTTTACACAGTATATGCTCAGTGTTTTGACAACTATCTCATCTGAAATGAAGCTTAGTGGTACTGGTTCTTATGTGATGCAGCCGGAACATACCTATTGCTATTTCGGGACAGGTTTCCAAAATTTAGGATGGTAGTTATCCAGGCGGGCATTATTAGAAAATGCCCTACCTCTGTGCTATGGTTTTCTCACGATGTTATCCTTTACCGAAAGCTCAGGTTATTTTTTTAGAGTTGGATAGGTGGGCTCAAATCATCATCGCTTCAGTTCCAATACACCTATCTCGTAAACAATTATTTACTTAAGTTAGTTATCTATCTGTAGACTGACTTCAAAATAACTTTAGACTCAGCTTCATTTAAAATAAGCTCAAATAAATATAAACGTGCTTATATTTACTTATGTTTTAGTTTTATAAAGTTTATTTCGAAATATTGACATACCGGTAGCATTTTAGTTTTAAACTGTTAATTCTACATAATCATAAGGCATTGTCGAAACGAATGTAATCAGTATCGTTCATCGCCCTCACACAACCGGTAGTTGGATTTCTTGAATCGTGAAATTTTATCAAGAGAATTAATCTCGTGAAAGTTTCTCGTGGACACAGTGCTGTGTTTTTTTTTGTTAAATTCAAACCAAATTGATTTCCTTCGGACCTTTGACTTGTTTGTGTAAAGGTCAGCTTTGAAGTATTTGAGATTAAAGACTTTAGATGAGTTTTTAAAGACTACTTAAAAGAGTATATTTTTACATTATATTTTTTACATTTTGAAGATTGATTAAGGAATACAGTAGTTAAATAAATATTTTGAAAGTATTTCATCATTTAAAATGTTTGTGGTCCGTTTATTTTTATATCATTAATTTATAAATAACAACTACCCTCTCTAACGAAATTCCTATAAAAAAGCACTGCAATATGGATACGCTCTGGCGAATCATTTGGTTGCTAGGCTGTCAATCCCAGGAATCACTATCATTCTTGCTGAGTAATTTTCTCTCGTCTGGCTACCCTTGCCTCTTGACATAGTACATTTCGACGTTTCTTTAAAGAGCGTATAGGAGGGTAATGCAAAATCACTCCGGAACGAAGACACAAAATTTCTAGCAATATACACTATTGCCGCTTTCACGCAAATTAGAATATGAGAAATTACTCGATGAATGGACAAATTGTTATATTTTTACCCTGAGCGATTTAGTGTCATCACCAGCCCTTTGGAAGAAATAAGAAATCTGGTTGCCGGCCAGCCTGCCGCTTGTATTTTCTACCATCTTTTAATGGTCCATCGAGCCTGGGTTTATTTTTGAAAGGAGTGTGTTAAGCGGCTCGGGTTGCCAGGTGAGTGAAAATTACTTAGCAAGAATGGATGTAATTTATGACCTTTTCACCCAAGCAACCAAATGATTCACTCCATTCTACGTCCACTGTCGACGCGTGAGCAGGTCACTCTATTGCTTGTCATAAATATCCATGGATATAAGGCGTTTTGTGTGATCTGGTATCACATGTTACATAATTTTTATTACTTACTAATTTATTCGTGTAGATTACACATAATTTTGAGTATTCACGAGTCATGTAATAATATCATACATTCTATTCATATTTGTACGTAAAATTTTAAGCTAATATTAATTGGTTAATTATCACACTACATCGTATTTACGTTTATAGTTCTAACCATATCAATTAAGACCATATCCTTCTATAATGCGCATTGTTGACAACGATAATTTATAAGATCCATATATTTCCAGGAGCATTTAATTAATTAAATAATTTTTTATAGTTTTCAAATGTTATTCTAGTCATTACCAATCAATCTGTGTATATTTATTTATGAATTAATCGATAATTTAAATACATATCGTCCTGTGTTGTTTTTTTTTTACTTTTAAAATAGAACAGTTGCGTATTACGTTTAAAGAAAATTAGACTTTGACTATGATTAAATAAACCAAAAGTGGTGAAATAAATTAGTACAAACGTTTCAAAGAAACGAATTGAGTTTGGTAGAAAATTCTTCGCGCCCGACTGAAGGGAAGTATGCAATTACTATTTGCAACATGCAAAAGGCGGTGCCCTATTTCCCTTCCATATATTACACCTTTCAAGACCCCTTGTTCGTTTATTTAGAAACAATATAAATACGTTCACGTGAGCCTATTTGCGAGACCTATGTTATCACTTAGTGTTGTGTTTTTCTTTTATATAAAATAAAACATGTTCAATCAGCAAATAGTAATTGCGTTGTTCTCCTTTTCAAATAAACAATATTTATTAGTTACAAAATATTACAAGCATATATCTTTAAAAGCAGCACTTCCATCATCATCATCTCCCTACCCTCATACCATTTTCATTTGGGGTCTGTCGAACATGTCTCCCTCTTCCATTCCTACGTCTGTGTTATAAATATCAAATAATAAAAATAATATTCACGTAAGTAATATTTTTTGCGCTATAAATATATATAGAGATAATAGGCAAAATACAAGAAATAATTAATATTTATGATTATATAAAACTAACGGGATACTAGTTGTTAAAATTATGCAGTATAAAATTACTACTATTTAAAACCCAAATAGCTCTAAGTTGAAAGAAACATTTGTGTAATATCTCGTTATCGTTTGTATTTTGTTTAAAAACTAACTCGAATACACATAAAGCTATCAATTCAACGTTATAGCTCGGGAGTTCAACTGTTTGAAATATGAGTTTGATAGACTTCTTAAATTAATAATCCGAATAGTACGAACAAACATAGAGAAATATATTATTAGCTGTCAAACATTTCACGAAGGAACGACGTGCATTCGACGTGCTGTCTCGTTAAAATTGTTTCGTTTTAAAATATCAATAAACTGATCGGATACTAACTAGTAATTATAAGTCTTTATAATTCTAGAATAATCCACATTATTTTTATGAAATATAGAGATATACCAAAGTGGAATTAATATTAATTAATAGTATTTTTACATTATATGCTTTGTAGACCGACAGATAATAAACTTAATAAAGATTTTAAAATTTTAATGGTGCGGTGCTGCGACATTCATAATTGAATCCAACAGGTTGTGTTAATTGTACGCTAAGAGTAAATCTTTGATGACATTAAATATTTGAAATAGTTTTTATTATATAGAGATATATGATGTTTTTTAATATTTTTTTCATTAGCTTTCATCATTCGATTTATCAATCTTCAAGTATTTTTTTTCGTTTACACTTAGGTAACTATAAATCTACACTAAGATTTTTTATTCCAATTGATCACCTTTTTTTTATATAAGGCCTTTATAGCTTCATTAGAATAATGTAGCGAGTGATGAAAGCCTTCATACAAAAATGACAGCTTTCTTGGGTAGCTTCCATTTATGCAATTCCGAAAAATACTCTTGCCTAAACATATCAGTTCGATATAGATTTACATCTATATTAATAAATAAAATTGAAGTGTCTGTTTGTAATATTAAATTTATTTTTACAAAATAATTATGAATGCATATACGATACCTATACCAAAAATATAACTTTTAACGTTTTTGTCTGTCTGTCTGATTGTTCCCGCTAATCTCCGGAACTGCTGGACGGATTTTGAGTGGACTTTTCTTGAAATATAGCTGAAGTTACTCCGCTTACCATGGGGTACTTTTAATTTTCTAAAACACTTGGAGTTCCGCGTAAAAAAATTAAAACTCATACAAAATGGAATACAATCTGATTCAATGTACAGTTGTACGGGAATTAGTTTAAATTTATGATATTTATTTTTAATTTATTTTAATATGTCGATTACCCATAGAAATGAGACAATAGGAAACTCATGGAAAGCTGGCGTAAACGCCAGGTTAGTGCTCAAGGTGTTAAGTAATACTTTTTTATTTTTAGCAACACAATAAAGATTCCTTATATAAATATTAAAAGCAGTGAAGAGCATATGAACCGCGGAGGGAGCCGTGGGCACACGGCTAGTATGTATTTACTATGTGAAATACGAGTGTATATGTACTTAGTTTATCAGACAATGCTCTACGAATTTTTATGTATGAAAAAAAATCACTCAATAAACCTTGGTTATAAGCTGATTTATAAAGCAATTAACAATAAATAATCCGAGTACTTTTTACTCTAACTTTACAAACAAGCAACTTGGCATGTTCTTTTTGTACTAATCGATATTAAAGTACGGCAAATATAAGAGTTCATTTTTTTTTATTCCTGTTGAGATGGAGGTTACATTATAATCACGGCTGAGTAACAGCGACTTGCGTAGTTCTATTACGGGAATTAAATAATAAGGTCATTCAGCCTTTTTGAACCTTTATCGTGATAGAAGCTACATTACCTACATTCGAGAAAAATATTTTATAGTATAATAAACAGATAAGTCCACCATTTCTCAGTAATTGATTGCAAATATTTTCTTATATATTTTTTCGTATAATGCAAATGGTAAATTGATTCTATTTGCAGTTAGAACATGTGACGGATTTTACGCTCTCTCTTTAAAAATGAATGCTACGTATTCTTGGTTGTCGTATTGAAAAGGAACTGAAAAAGAAGGACAAATAGAATTATGACATTGATAGTGGAGGTATATCGTTTCTTGTCGCTTTGATATCGGTGTGATTGACCTCCAGTGTCACGGCAAGTGACTTATAAAACATTCATGAACCCTGCCGCTACTCATTCATGACGTCCAACGCTCGACGCCGATCACAAAGCTCTCAGAATATCGCAACGGTTTTCCTCTTGTCTGTATACTGGCATTTTTAAATGGAGAATTTATTTTGAAAATATAATAAATAAGGAATACTAGGTGTACAAAATTCGCCTATAAATATTGTAGAATATGTCCCTATATTTATCGAAATCAGTCAACTAAACCGTTCTAGAGGTACCATCAAAACAGCTGTTCCTAAAGAAACCGTGTAGAAAAATGAATTCTCTGCATACCTTTGTTACCAAATTCTTTTTTTTTTGTGTTAACAGCTACTAGGAGCGGAGACAAATCCAACAAATTAAAGATCTTCGAACTTTGTTCCAGCCGTTCTTATGTTGTAAATGGTGTAACTTACGCGACTTTGTTTTATATGTATAGATATAAATTTTTAATTGGGTATGTTACTCTTTAACTATTACACCAGTTAACATTAAAATTGATATGAGGTATACTTTAAACAGGATGTAAACAAACTGTGTACCCTTTATAACCGAAAGTGAAGTCAGCTATCTTCTTTGTAATGTACAATTTTTTTTCGGACGCTGACACTAATCAGGACTTAGTTATATTCCTCTTTATAAGTTGATGACGGCTGAAACATGACACGGCAGCACTTCTCTCAGTACCTATTTGCTCATCAGATGGAATACAGGAATTGGTAAGGGCGTAGTCGGCGTGAACTTACCCTGCCACCGGGTAGGTGAGATGCAACTTGTTTCTAATATGTTTGTAATATCGGAGAGGGACTGATTTGTTAATCGTCTTGAGGATTATCCCTCTTGTTTGTTAAAAAGTGGATAGTAATAAAACCTTATAAAAAATACTGGGCGGGGTTTCGGAAAGGTTGAGGTCCAGAGACCGAAGGAAGACAAGCTTTTCAAAAATTCACGACCACGTTGTTATGAAGAAGTTACGGACAAATGCGAGTCACGTCAGTTGTCAACAGCTCACTGCAGCGCTGAAGATGCAAACTGAGCTTTTAAGTGGGTGTAGTCATAGATAATTCATCTGCTATCTTCTGTGGCGGGAGGTTACCAATAATAGATTTTCCCCAACAGTAAAACCACTTTATATACAGAACAAAGATATAAAAAAAACTTTAACTCCGATAAAAAATTCGAATTACTTTCTTATTTCAAAGCAATAAGATATCCGAATAACAAGAAATACGCGTCAAGACGTCTCGAATTTTCATTATGAATAGATTCAACGACAATACGAGCCGGAATCGCAACAATGCGAACATTATAAATGCAGGCGAAGGCTCGCAAATTTATCGAGAAAATATTTTAAGCCCTAACAGAATGTTCAATTACTTCGGAATCTGAAAGCTGAGTCTGTTAATATGCGCCTTGATGCGCGCATAGCGTCGACTCGTAGACGGAAATGTACACTTCAATCTGAACAATGTATGGAGAATATTTTATACTGTTTATTTGATAAACTTCGAGTTCCTAGTTATTTCGCTATTCTTGAATTTATATTATGTAAGTTCTGTGTAAATTATAGTAATATAGGTACATTTTATTGTCTTTTTATTTTCATACCGGTATCGGAAAAGAATCGTGTTTATAGGAAAAAAACGTTTTGTTTTTAATGTCAAAATCAGCACTTTGACCACAATCACTTTCATTTAATGTTAAGTGACTGTGTAGTCCAGGATGATAAACAAACTAAGTCTAGAGATAATGGCTTTGAAATTATGTTACCGGTATAAAACTATTGGATCTTGGCGATAGGTTTTCAAATTTAGGTGGTATAATTAGACAATATTGCCACTATGAAATTTTTAACTCACTAAGTTTTTCTTCGCTGAAAGCTCAAGATCGATATTAATTTGGACATTACACTTATAATATCACAAGTAGTATCACATAAACCCTTTAAAGAATCATAAGCTTCGACCATAATTCATAAAGAAAAAACGCTAAAAAAACGAATTTTAATCCATTGAGCAAGAACCTGGTGTTTACGCCAGCTTTCCATTGTTTTCCTATTATCTCATTTTTAAGGGTAATCGACATATAAATAATAAAAATGAATATAATGTTTCTACATTACATTAAATTCTTTTGCGAAGATTATTTTCAGGGAAAATACCTACATATTATATATAACAATTATTATCAATTTTTCACAAAATTTATACAGAGTTCATTTTTTTATGAGTTTAATTTCATCAAATAAATGAATTAACGCTATGTAACTGTTGCTGTGGTAATCGACGCTGTAGTAATACCCATAACAAAAACGACTTTACGGCATCAAGTATTTAATATAAACATTTTTATTAAAAACATAACAACAAATTAAGAAAAACAAACGAATTAAATTTTTATAACAGTACAGAATAAAAGCATAGAAAAATTATTAACGTGAAAGAAGCAAAAAATTAATTAATTAGCCCCAGCACTTTACATCGAGTAGTCTTTGATGGGAGCAGTGATTATTTATTTGCACCTTAAAAAGGCAACTCCATTAGCGGAATGAGCGACGGGAATGAATAGAGGTCATTCAGGAGATGTCGCCCGTCGCGGACGAGAGCAGAAGGAAGCTGGGTGGCGGTGGCGTACGGGCCCTTTCTGGCATAATATACATTTATACATATTTAGGTATATGACTCTAGTTTTAGGCAAATTACATAAATTAAATGGCGCAAATAATAGCAACCTAAATAGTTTCGAGTTGAGACGCGCGTCTTTATTTGACAGCTCGGTTTTCTAAGCTAAAACTAAAATTTTCTTTATTGTCAAATAAGAGTTATACTATATTATTGTTTATGTATAAGCGCTGACTGAGAACGTGTAATAAATATAAATAAATATGTCGTTGTCTGTCAATTGTATGTCTGTCTGTCTGTTTGTTCCGACTAATCTCCGGATTGGCTGGACGGATTTTGACGGAACTTTTTTAGTAGATAGCTGAAGTCGCTCCGGGTAACTTACAGTACTTTTAATTTTCGAAAATAATTAGGATTCCGCGTAAAAAAAATAAAATTCGTAAAAAATTTAATAAAATCCGATTCATTTCACAGTTTTACGGGCAATTGCTTGAATTTATGAGATTTTTTTTTACTTTATCTTAAAAACGAATTTATATGGTGAGGGTCACGTCGGTAAGAATCGACCTAAGTGAACGTATTTCGACCAAATCAAACACGTCTTAAAAAAAGGCCAGATGAAAAGTACCTATAACCGGCGAGTAGGTATGAAAGCGGTCATGAAAGTAGAGGCGACGGAAGAGGTGTGTCATGATCGTAGCAAGGACGTAATCTCTGCCTACCTCACGGGAAAAAAGGTGTGATATGATACATAATATATGATAAGGCACATAATATGATAATGAAACAAAAAAAAATCTATCTAAACACGTCGTACATGTGATGTTATAAAATAAAATTTATTTTATAGAATATGGATACATTATTTAATAGTGCATCCCCTTTTAGTGCTATACACAAAATGCTGGGAGAACGTACGAGTTTACAGATATGCGATAACGAATGCAATTTACAAAGTCCGTGAACAGAGTTTAGGCGGACCCCCTCTTACTGCAGGTTATCTTTTACGTAACTATCACCTGGATTGCAAACGTTTGTTATTTCGTATGTAACATATTACTGTATGGTGTAAGAATTGTTTTATGTGTTTTTATTCACTATTGTCAACTACAGAAGTTTTGAAATGAATAAAATGAAAATTATTAAAAAAATGTCAGAAATGCATTTACAAAAATTATAATTTTCAGACATTAGATATATTTCATTGGTGAATGCGTAACGGATTTTATTAATATTTATTAGTTGAAACAGTTTATCGTTTAAATAATATATAAAAGTGTTTTTAATAACGTACTTTTAATTTCCTTTTTTTTTTTGTTTCAGGACAATTTAAATAATCATGTCAGTTGAAAATTATTTATTGACTAGCTGTTTACCCACAGCTGCGGCCGCGTTTCATATACTCTTCCCTACGTTTTTAATTTCTTTATACGCAACCCATAGATTTTCCTACATTTTTTTAGTATTAAGATAAAGTCACAATATTTCTCATAAACTCAAGCTTTTGCCCGTAAAACATTGAATCGGATTTTATTCCAATTTTTATATGTTTTTTTTTTTAACGTGGAAACCTAATTATTTTCGAAAATTAAAAGTACTGTAAGTTACGTGGACTACCAAAAAAAGTTTTATTCAAAATCCGTCTAGCAGTTCAGGAGATTACCCGGAACAGACAGACTTGGTAAGAAAATATTAATTAGATTTTAAAAACAGACACTTCAATTTTATTTGTCAGTATAGATTAGTCTTCAGTTAGAAGTATATTATATAATATTATCTATTTATTTAATAATATATATTAATTTATTAAAAAACTAAGACAAACTTTATTTAAATATTTTGTTATAAATTAAATTATATTATTAATCAGTATTAACTAATACAATTATAGTTCGTAAAATTTATCAAAAAAAACTGTCCGCATTGCTACGTTGTATGTTAATGCTTATGCGTTGTACTTGATACTGGTCAGCCCTGTAGTTACAAGCCATGTCAACTAGATACCTTGCGAGTTCCGTAAAAAGACTATGAGCACTAGGTCCAAACGGCGAGGCTCTAATCGGCATAGACATCTAATCTTTATCAGGAGGCATCATATTTGCGCTGCTTGAAATCCTCCAGTAATGCAACTGCTGCGTCAACCTTCGAAGAGGTAACTAGAAGATGGGAGAGTAGCAGAGTAACGGCGCAGCAACCCATACTTGGGAGCAACCCATTTGCTAGAGCATACCCCCATTTATCCATACTTATGTACATTTAATGGCTCCCAAAAAATGTCACAACTGAAAATAATTTTAAGCGAAATTAGCAAAAGAAATGAATTATATGAATACAGTCATTGTCTTCTTCTTAGTTAATGGCCATCTGTGTACACTCAATGTGTGCTAATGTCCTGTGGGTAAGATGTATTTTCAATCTTGTATCAGCGTAATCAAGCTCCAGCAAAACGGTGGTCCATCTCGAACTTTCCATGGAGCTTTGTCGGCACCTCATAATATATGATACGCGTTATCTTCTATAATAAACTTAACTTGAAGACAATAACTGAAATATATCACACAAAACGCCACCAAGATTACATGATGTAGAGTCAAATACACAAGTTTAATGAATTAAAGAAAACAACTTGTCAGACTGAGATCCCGCCAATAACTAAAAGTAATTGTCATTTTGTTTAACAGTAAAATTTTCAAACAAATTTAATTAAATATATTTAACAGTGAATAAATAATATCTTTAATCCTGTTATTACAAAACTTTAAACAATATTAATTTTATTTAGTGTAAATATTGGATTTTAAATAGGTATAGGGATGCCCACAATGTGAGTTCTTTATATTGCACATGAATTTCGATAAATCGATAAGCGATACCTCCCTATTGAATCGGCTAATGCGGACGGTTGGTTATACCATAATAGAGTTAATGCCCAGGGGATCACTATTTAGTCTGTATAATCCCCTTTTACAGAAAAATGAATAGCCAGAACTTTTATGTAAATTAAATGTAGGGATCGCATGTGTCTAGCATTATCCTAGGCGAGGGTGATCGATTGTTCTATATGGAAATAGTTGGTAATTCCCTAACAACTGTGACATTTTATAGTTTCAGGTTTCTTATTTAGTATTAGTTTGCAAGGAGACTGAATCATGTTGTTGGGATAAAGTAAACTTTTTACTGCATGTTTTAGTTCAGGGTCACCTGTGAGTTTTATTACTTAATGTGTCGAGTACCCATAAAAATAAGACAATAGGAAAACAATGGAAAGCTGGCGTAAACGCCAGGTAAGTGCTCAAGGGGTTAATCTTTTTTATTCCTAATTCTTTAGAAACGTCAAAAATCTTGTGCTCAAAATAGCTTAATTACGATATTAACCAATACGATCTTGACCAATGGTTTCTTATTTTCTTTATCATTTCTTTATTTTCATTTCTTTAATATGTAGTAAATTTCAAAATAATGATAGGGTTTTTACGCATGTTTTCTTACGTCATTTGGTCTTAGAAACTAATCTAGTCCAAGAAATAATTATGTCGTTTGGTTTGAAAAAGAAAAGATTCAGATTCAAAAAAATGTACTTTTTATGGCTTAATCAAATTTAGTCTATTATTTTTATAGTTTATATTTGTTTTAGGGAAAAAATAATCTTAAATAATATGTTATATAATATGATTTCGTCCCGAAAATCGTGTATTTTGTAACCTAAATTATTTAAATATAAATCGATTACATTCTGAAAACTAAATCATATGAGCAATTCTTTACTACTAAAACTAAAAATTGATATAATCTACTTTTGATAACATAATGATAACTTTTGATAACTAATGATAATGAAAGTGCCTTCATAAAATGTAGTCACGATTTTTCACTACACGTAAACATTTCAGTATATCCAGGCGTTAAGCTCGAAAATCGATGGGGACATCGTGTCTCCCCAGTACGAAACTTTCTAACGACATAACCGCGTGCAATTGATATGCCCCAAGAGTAGGCTCATTGTAAAGAAAGGAAAATCCGTATCCGAAAATCTTCGGAGAGTTACGAGACTCGTCTGCATCAGTATTCAGACGGTGTGCCCTCCCGGTGTCGGTCGCCCTTCCCTTTCTACCCCCCTCCTATCCACCACAGCGCCTGAAACCGGTAAACTCCTTCGGTAATTTGACTTTGTTGTTATAACTTAGTTTTAGTTGTTTGTCGACGTTGGCGGATTTATTACTTTAGTGAGATCCGTTAAGCAGTGACAACTGCTGCATTTCGGTTCATAATAAAATTTAAAGTAACACGATAACCGTTTCAAAGTTCTATTCTACAAATTTTTAACGAACGTACCTACACGTAGATCTTATCTTAAAGTATGTATACATTTGTCGAGAATTCATGTTGTCAGCGATTCTAAAGTAGCCTTTTCATAACGCTAGTTAATTATTTTATTTCTTTCGCGTTCTAGCAGTAATCAGTATACCTATCAGTAAATTACTTAACACGTGTCTATCACTTAAAATAAATGCTCACTGAATTAAAAGAATCGAATTATAAGCTGTTTTTTGTTGATTTACTTTTTGTTTGAGGTTCAAGTAAAACATTTAGTACAAAGTAGTTTAAATGTTCAGTAAACAATCATTGTTTCAGTAATATTCATAGAGTTGTTTAAAGTAAATTACATCATTAATCTAACAGATCCCTGGATGATTCAGTATAAAACAATTGATCGATCCTCTTAGATCGATGATTTACCATGCGTATTGAACAGGAAATACAATTTTAATAACAATACATTACATAGAACATGTAACTAAATTGCAGTACACGTTCCAGAATTTTGGTTATATCGGCTTAATACTGTCAAATGACCGCATTGTTGTGTCTGGTTTCATACAGCCTGAATAGAGCACATACGTACATAGTTGGCTCCATCAAATTGCATAGAATGGAAGCTAGAGTACTCATCGAACGTGCCGTGTTGAGGGTAAAAATTTGAATGGAATATACGTACAGAGCGGATGAAAAGGGAACACCGCCGCTTACCACGCTCATCCGTACTGCCGACCACTCGGACGTCGCTTACAATGGATCAGCGCAGACTCGATCTGATATTGAAATTGGACTGAGCTTTAATTCGTAGAAACTTTTATCTGGAATTGAATAAAACATATATTTGTTTATTGTTGTATGATTACGATTTTAAATATGTGTAGTGAATTAATATTAATATAATACTAGCTGTGCCCGCAACTTCGTCTGCGTGGAATAGTGACTTTGGGCACCAGTTTTCGAATTTCGGTTTATTCTGGATTATAATCACCGTCGTTACATCGTATAGCCATCGGGGATCAAAGCATACAGGCTGCTAGAATTATTAACATGTGATAAAGCCACATATAAAGCTGACCGTGCGAAAAACAGCTAATACTTAGATCCACATCCACAACTTTTAGCGTCTGACCATAGGCTTTATTTACTGTCATCGCGAAACTGAACTCGTTAAAAACTAAACGGAAAATTGTTTGGAATGAGAGGAACCCGAGGCATAAAAACACTACCACTTGTTAAAATCTCTGCTTCTATCAGGTTTCGCAGAATCAGAAATTCACTTTTAATCTAGTATTATTGCAAAGTTTTGGCCGTCTTAAATTTCTTAGCAGCATTATGGGTACGCCGACTTTAAATTTATTTTTTGAGCTGGTAGTCCAGGAGTACTGAGGGATTCTAAAAATTCTACTGGGTAATTGGTAGATTCTTCATTTTTCATAACTCTGTTAATGGAGATATGCTCTACACTATCCCCCGACACAAAGCTTAAAACTTCAGCATTTATTGCTGCTGCTTGGTCGTTTCGAGGACTCAAAATAGCTCTTTCACAAAGCCATGAATTTTCGCAAGTTGGTATTTGCGTTGCGTTTCCATACACGAATGATATCAGGTCTCGCATTCATGAAACTTCGTAGCATAGGTTTACGTTTAGAAATTTTTTTGCTTGTTCCCTATCAGTAAAGGTCTCAGACTCACGCGATATTGCATGAGCCTTGCGATCGGTGGACAAACGTGCCTCACGCTGTTCCCTGTTCATCCTAACTCAAGTGGCCATCATTCGAGAACGATGTGAACTCAATCGAGATTTTCGCTGAGCTGAAGTTTCTGTAACATGAAACCTGGCCTGACGTTACTGAAATGCAGTGAACTAATGAGAACTAATCTCAACCTTATAGCATTTCTGCTGCACCGGGAGAGGTTGGATCTTTTTCGAGGCATTCTTATAATAAGTAGTAATTAGTAATAACTCAGCGTTATTTAGTAAACACATACTCATCATTAACAAAAAAATTAAATATTCACAGATTATTAAACAGTTTAACTTTATTACAGTTTAATAACTATTAAGACGTATTAACCTAACCTATTAATTATCGAAAATAAAAGAAATGTCTAACAGATACATTTATGTATTAATTAATCTCAAATTACTAAATTGTTTTTTAAACATAAAAATTAAGAACTTGTATAAATTTGTATTTACAGTTTAACTAATAAGACGTGTTTACCTAATTTGACAACTAATTAACCTATACTATATACATACAATATGTATTTACATATCCTAAAATAAAATAAATAAAATAAGCAAAAAGTCATTGTTATCTAATGCAACTGTTACGCCATGCGCCTCCGAAAGCGGCCCGGCTCTCTACGTGCTTTATCTATACATATATAAACAACCAACACCTCTAGCCTAACCTGAACCCTATTTCATATGAATGATGATATATATCTGAGGTCAATTTAAATTGGACATTAAAATTTCCGAAACTGATCATTTTTAACTCCTATTTATAATCATATTAATATTATTATTATATAATCATACTTTTATATAGACCATTATGGAGTTTAGTAAAGTTTCATACAATGTATCTGAACAGAGAAAGAATTTAGATGGAATAAATGTTCAACGTGATTTTTTAAATTGACATAACTTTTTTATTTATGTACCGATTGACATGAAACAAACGCTAAATGTTAAGTGAAGCTTACTACAATATATTAGTGAAAACTGCATCTAAATCGGATAAGCCGTTTCTGAGATTAGCGTGCACAAACGCACAGACAAACAGACAAATATTTTAAGAATCATTGTTTTGGGTCCTATTTGCGTTTATAAAGGTCCTAATAATATTTTTTCACATGTATCTTCCATGTACAGACAGCGATCCGTTACATTTTTATTATATGTATAGATAATCGATTACTATAACTTTTTAAATTCAGCAACGTACAGTGTAAACGAGTATTATACTTTTTGCATAAAATTTGGATGATTTAGAAATAAACATACAAATTATACATGTATGGTATTTATTTACTTCTTAATTGTAAAATCCTATAAATTGGTCGTTTCTGGTAAAAATGTAGTACTTTCTTCAGAAATATGACTGTTTTTATAATATAGGTATGCGTAATTTTCATTTTCAAAATCACTTGTGCAGTTTACATTTTCACATACAGAATGTATTGATGTCGATGTCAATGCATTCATAGTCACGGAGGGTCCTGTCACCCCAATCATGACCCTTCTGTGATCATTAATGATGCCATCCCTCACGATATTGTAATATAGGTCACTGTGCAAACAGATCGCAGGGGTGGTTGTCCTATGGGGATGCTTTAAGACGTGTGGTTTGTCGGATAAAATTTTATGTAATTTTTAATTAGCTGGACTTTACAAGTTTCGAAGTACTAACTTCCATTATAGTTCATTCAATAATTTCGTGTTGAGTCGAAATAACGAAATAATTACTTAAATACTGAAGGCCTTAAAACTGTTCGTATATATTTTTCTCAAGAGTACGAACCAAGTACAGACCAACGATTACTTACGTAGTAGTTATCTTAAATATCTAGAGTCTGTATAATTCCGATGACTGTTACTATGAAATTTATTAAGAATTAGCTGCGTTTCCGTGCCTGCTCCCGCGTTAGATATATTCTTTGTTGCGTTTTGATTTTTTTTTTTTTTACGGAACCCTAATTATTTTCGTAATTTTGTTTTCTATGATAAAGTAAGAATATTTCTTATAAATTCAAACACTTTCCGTAAAACTGTGCATTGAATCGGATTTAATTAAAAATTTTAGGAGTTTTAATTTTT
Source organism: Samia ricini (assembly GCA_014132275.2). Taxonomy (NCBI): domain Eukaryota; kingdom Metazoa; phylum Arthropoda; class Insecta; order Lepidoptera; family Saturniidae; genus Samia; species Samia ricini. Next base: position 20,932,009 of record AP028159.1, on the reverse strand, counting down.
TTACGCGAAACCCTAATTATTTTAGAAAATTGAAAGTTACACGGACTAACTTCCGATACCTACCAAAAAAGTCCCTTCAAAATCCGTCCAGCCGTTCCGGAGATTAGCCGGAACAAACCGACAGATAGACAGACCGACAAAAATTTTAGAAATTGTATTTTTGGTATATGTATCTTATATAGATTAATATCTATTTAGTAAAAGAAATAGTTTTGACATTAGAAACAGACACTTTAAGTTTATTTTTTCGTATAGATTATTATTACACTGTAAATATGGTACAAATTACAACTCCATATTAAACTATCACAAAATTTATGTGTTTAAAATTAAATTTGATTTTATATTTCAGTTAAAGTTGATCCCAGAACACCCTTTCTTATGGCCATAAATTAAATGAAATCGTGTACTTAGCAGACGCATGTCGTGGCCATTAGAATATCCCTTCCAGCAGAAGTACCAAATATACCATACAGAGATCCATTTTTTGTTATTTATCCATTCTTGAAGTATGCAATACAGAATGGTATTTATTGCGTTACAAGGTTGAATGTCTAACGTGTGATGATATTGTGTGATAAACTGGAAAATATGGAAACTAAGCTTTATTTGTAGTTGGTTTGAGTATATAATATAAAATTCTCAAAATGCATAGACAACTTGGTGACCTACATCTCTAGAGAGGAACTAAACTGCATTATATACGAGTAAATCTGCAGGGAATAATATTTATAGGGTGCATTATGCACATGACATTTTTATGTTTCTGGCGTTGCGTTAATGTTTGCCTTTGTGTCTGATGTCAAAGTTACGAAATTATTCTAAAAGAAACTTTGTGCTTGTATTACATAAAATGGTACTAACTTCTCACATAGATATGAACTACTCTCGCTACTGTGAAATATTGTTTAAAACGAACATATGAAAAACGAATTAAATTTTAAATATATTTTCAAATGACTATATAATTAACTAATATTTTATGTACTACAAATTTCATTACATTCTTATATTCTAAATCAAACGTGATGGTTTGTTTACCTAATGCTATATACATTTGATAATTATTTACAATTACTAAGGCATTTTGATTTTCCTTTTAAAAACAAATTTTGTGTATTATTAAAATATATTTCGTTGGTTCCAATTTTGTAATTTGATTTGTCGTGGTTTTATTGGGACATAATTTATTGTCAGAGTAATGTGATGATTAGCTACAGTATTAATAATTGTTAGTGTATGTTGAGTTTGTTTCAAGGACACTAGTTGCTGATATGTAATGAATTACGACTGTTCGTTTCGAGATTTTTATTGTGATTTACATCAATCGGTAACTAAGGTAAATAACATTTTTTTTAAAACATTGATGTTTTAAACAACATCAACAATCATCATTATTTAAATATGAAGAGAAAAAAACAGATCGAATTTCTTGTCGGTTCTTTTCAATGACTAGGTTGTGTTACGGACCAGTGGTAGTATTTTGACGTTCATAAGCATCTTATCAGTGCCTAAATTGAATATAGTATTTTTGAATTGAAATGAGTTGAGTTTTGTTATTATAATATATGATTAATTTATAGATGCATATATTAATATTAGTTGGATGCTCTCATAAAATATTTGTAATTTAGTTCTTCAAGTGTGCAATATTTTACAAGGTCTATAATACAATAGTAGAATAGTAAAGTATATTAGATTGAAAGTATTCGAGGCTATTCTTTTCTCTATATTTACCTAATAGAAGTATAAAAACATTTTCCATATAAATATATCATATTTAACGGAATGTAGTCCATTATTGAAAGCATCGTGGCTCTCAAAAAGAAAAATAAAACTCCACCAATTCTACTAATCTACTAATCTTGTCGTCTCCAATTAAATTCTGTACAATGTTTTATTTTTTTGCTACCTTTATTTCTAAAACGGATCTCTTGACAGTACTAATAATATAACAGAGCGACGGAAACGACGAGAAATTATTACTGTTTAATTCTTCGTCCAATCATGAGAGGGGACAACGCAGCTGACTCTCAATTGTCTGCTAAATTACTGTTTGTATTTCACTACAATGTTATTTGCACATGTAAATCAGCATTTTGTTTTCACCCCGTCCTTAGATGAAGCGGGAAAGAGACGACGTAGTTATATCGAGATCTGTTTGACACAAATTTGCATAAACTATTAAGAATTAGCAGCTGAGTCTAATATATTCTGGAGTGTTTTAGTTAACATTCGGATCGTGTTTAATTTTAAATGAATACGACATGTATTTTATTTACGACAAGATATTTTCTTTTTCACGTTTGCATTATTTCACAGAGCTAATTATGTTATATTAATATAGTTAAAAGCGTTGGGTTTTGTTACAATTGCTAAGAGGGTTATGAAATTGTATTGCATTTAATTATTGAAACTAGTGGTATTCCAGTAATCGAAATTCGACCATAGTAATTACAGAATATTTTAGAATAAAAAACTTATAGTTTACAATATTATTAATGAGACTTTTTTTTCGAACCTAGCTAACGCTGTTGACCGGAAGGGCCTTTACAGCTTTACCGTGACTTTCGAGGCGAGTGCTGAAGGCACTCAGCCGCAAAAGGTGACTAGCACAAGGGTTACCAAAATGGTACAAACCTCGGCTTAGCCGTCACCTGAGTATTCAAACTCTCACGCGAATTGAATCCTATCTAAACCCTACATTTTTTATTTAGCCTAAAAAATAAGGTTCCTTGCAGGACCTATGCACCTGCAAATGATGAGACTAGTACTCGTTAATAGCTATTAAAAATATATATATATTTATAATTATTTTTTTTCATTTAACCTTACCTTCTCGTGATAACTCCTAGATGCACTATTGTGTGCACCGGTCAGTCTCACGAGAGGATCATGGGTTTATATAATAATCAAATAATAATAAATAGGTACAATAGTATATACATTATTAACTTATAAATAATTACACGTGCCTCACATACTGGCGGGGACCTACAAAGAAGCCGATTTAGGACACAAAAATAAGACAAAGAAATTTTGTATTATCTTTCCCTATTTATACATAGATTAATGCAGTATTGTTTTCTATGGGTACAGCCAATTATAATAGAAAGTACTAGCGGACGAACTTCGATCATCGAAAAAAAGCTGTTTTCATATTTTTTTATAGTTAACTATAAATTCGTCATTAGCTACTAAATAATAAGAAAGCACAAAGAAAATCGGTTTATAAACAAAAGAAAAAAATACATTGGTTTTTCTTTACCTTGAAAATATTTCATTTTAACTCTACTACTTTTGGTAAAAAACATTGTAAAATCAATACGTCGTTGTGTCCCCTATAATGCTATGATGGATCGAGTCGCACTTATCTGTCGGCGACATCACTGACCAGTGTAAACAGCTATTTTCAGTGGCTCTTTTGTTGTCGTAACACGTACCCTAAGTACTGTATTGAGACCAGTAAACAGTAATGAGTGTGGAAATCGGACGCTATAAGTTAATGGTTTAGATATTAATATTTGAACTGGATTCGGATGAAGCTTATTTTGTAATTTACTGGATGAAAATACGTTCTTTAATCTCCGAAGTTTATTAAATTTTTGCGGTAAGCTTTTAAGATAAAAACATCACTTTGAATATGGTAGTTGCTTAAAATTTTTACAACTAAAGGATAAGTTAATAATACAACAAAATACGTACACTAAAAATATATTATTTGGATGCAAAACTTTGAAGGTGCAAGCGTTTAAAATGTTTGGTGGAAATCCAGAGCAGATATTTTATCCCTTTCCCGTACAACGGCTGTTACTATAGAAGTTGTACGAAACACGTAACCCGTGATGTATATTACTATCTTTCACTAGGATAAAAACAACCTTTAAAAAAATCCTTTTATTTTTAATACAATTTGAATTTGTTTTTAGCAGTCAGGCTTATTTATGGTCTGGTTTCAAAAATTGAATTGATGAAAAATTATAAGTAAATAAATAATTATAATTATTCATAATAATAATTATGAATCATTTTTTTTATCATTTTAAATATTTAATATAACCTAACAAAAACATATAATAATCTACTTTTGTACCATATATCTAGTAAGTAAAATCATTTTTATTTTAATTTCCTACGAAATAAAAATCATAACATCCATCAATAATGTTTCGATACGGCTTTAGAAATAAAAACTAGCTTGAGTGTTTTAATAAAAGTTATGTTATTTAATTGCTTCTCAAACAACCAGAACACACCTCTTTATCAGGCTATAACCCCAGGACAGACGTGTTCTAATTTAATTCACTCAATTTTCAAATCCAGGGTCATCGTCAAAACAGTAACGTCCTAATAAAGTGACGATGACGATTGCCCAAATTTAATTACGTCGATGCATCCTCTAACCCTTTGGAAAGGGGGCAAAATGGTTTCTAAAGTTCGAACGACACATGGGGCCGGACTTTTGTAATTTTATTAATGATGTAATAACAGTTCTGTCAGTCGCATGTGCGTAGCCGTGAACGATAGTGGAGTCGTTATGTCAGACGGGTTGATATTAGGGGCTCCGATTGGGGATCATCTATAAATTCCATGGTATAAATGGCCATTAAAAGTTGCAAAAATTAATTATTTCGTCTCTCGACTTTAACCGTTGTTTATCCGTATAAATTCGAAGTTTAAGTTATAAGATTGTTTTTCGTGGTGAACCGTTTTATTTAATATTCTATAGGCTCAGCGTTTTGACTATAATCTCACCTGATATAAGAGGGCATGAGATCGGAAAAGTAGGTAGTATTAGGTAGTAGGTAGGTATTTCAGAAATATATTGCTATTGCGTTGCGCACAAGAGAAATAATTATAAAACACAAAAGGGACAACTGCAGCTCCGACTGATTTTACCAATGCAAATAGACGAAAATATAACTTCGTAGTACCCTGTTTCCTCCTCGAAAACTTTCAGTTTTAGAATAACAACGATAACGGCTATGCCTGTCCGTTTCGCTTTTTAAAATTTTATCAATCAAATTTGTTTGACAAACGTTTGAAAATGACGGTATAAATCGAGCATTTTTTTCATTTTCAAAGACTCCTAGTTTCTACAATAACTAATTTATAGAATAAATCAAAACTTACGGGTACGGCAGTGGTAGATATATATTATTTGGTATAAAAATATTTACCATAATGCTATTATTATCTAGGGAGGAAACAGGGGACTACATTTGTATGGAACAAATCCCGACAGGATATTCTCTTAAGTGACGCGTGATAAGCTTGGAGGTACTGGTTTGAATTCTGCTGGAACACACCTATTAGTACTTGCTACTGGATTTCAATCTTAAAAGTAGTAGGTACTCAGTTGGACATTATTAGAAAATGCCTTAACATCATGATATGATTTCCTCACGATGTTTCTCTTCTCCAAAAATCCAGGCTCATTTTTTATAATTGGATAGGTGGGTTCGAATCTTATTTTATTATACAGTTATTGACACGAAATTTGCCCGCACTACCAACTTACTGAAATACTCATCATTGAATATGAAGTAAAAATCGTTTTGATAACGAACGTACTTATTAACAAAGATCTTAATTCATACAAAATTCATGAAAACAGCGAGAACGAATCTATAAAAGTAAACATACAATAATAATAATAATAACCATTTATGCAAATCCATAAAAATATGAACGAGAACCAGATTTAACTGTGAATGCCATTTAAAAAGGTAACATTACAGCACGATAAGAGTACACGTATACAGAGGGTACGATATTAAAAGGCTTAGAAGTGTTGGATCTGAAAAGCCTCTGAACATTTCTGTACCTCGCTCACTTAAGCACAGTATTAAGGGCACTTTGGGTTTAAGGGTGGCCGTATATTATAGCCGTGGTTTCCTATAGCTATAAAATATCTTATCCTTACATACGATTAATTAACATGCTACATTCTTTAAAAATATTTTTAATCTAAATAGATTAAATAAATCATTTATTTTATATTTATAATTTTGAAAATAAAATAATAAGATGACTTTTGTAATCAAGTCAATAGTATTATTATTTATTTATTTATTACCCAAAAGTTAAAGTCACACCCACGGTAGTGTCGGGGATGTGACTAGGGTTTGGAGAGAAAAAATAGGAAATAAAGAGGGGAAAGAAAAACGATAATAAAAAAAACTAACAATATAGACTAACCTATATAGTTAAGGAAAAAAAGAATAACATAGTAATATAAAAATAGTTATAAAGCTCACATAGATGTAAGTCGTTTTGTTTTTTATATCATTATATTTTAAAATATTTTTTTTTTTTTTTTTTTTTTTTTTCTTTATTGTATATTACTTAACAGTACATTTACTATAATACAGTTTATTATTTTAACATTTAAGTAGTACCAATTACAAAGTAATTATAATTAAATTTTGTTATGCAGTATAATGTCTTGAAATTCAAATTTGATTGTGTGCATGTGTGAGTGTGTATGTGTGTGTGTGTGTGTTATAAATAGTGACCATATTTACTAAGTTCTTTCTCTCTCATCGTATGTACGTACTAACGTACATTTATAATTACATTTAGTAATTTATTGTATAAAATTTTATTGAAAAACATATCTAATAAAGATTTCGGACCAAGAGCAGGCTTTTGGTGTGTAAATAAACAAATATAAAAAAAAAAAAAGAAAATATTATTTTTATTAGTAAACTGTGCTTTCAGTGCAGTTGTTTATAAAAGTTTTTCTAATTTATCTTACATTTTGCACTGCATTATGTATCTATTTTGTAATTTAGTTCCGTATATTTATCATTTAGTACATCCAAATAAATCAGTCAAACTTAATCATTACTGTTAAACATATGTGTTTCGAGGTCAATAATCTAACATGAAATAACAAGGATCACATCACTGTTTTATCCAAATACAGATATCATTATAAGAATAATATTCAACAAGAAAATATTTTTAAAATGTTTAAATTTACATATTTACATTTAATACAGTGTTTTATAATTAATACGTAGCCTTAGCAATGAAAAACATTTTGAACATAATGATAATTGGGGCACAGTTATCCATTAAAATCGAAATTGACGTACAAAATAATATATATTAGTTAATATATTCTAATAAAACAGCGATGTTATAAGATACATACCAATATTTTATATAAATCGGTATCGACAAATTGGCTTATGCATAAACGTTTTCCATTACCGAAATTGACACTCAAAACACCGCACCTTTCCTGTCGAAATCATATTTCAGGCAATAGAACAGGGTCCCCGATGGTCGGCGCTTAATCAAGCAATTAATTTCTAATTGAATTACATCCGTCATCGGGCCGTGAGTGGACGCCGACCCTCATTTAGAGATAGGCTCTACCTGAAAATGATTTCCGACTTTCTATGAGTGTGATAGGATATCATCAACTCAATTTTTTTTTCTTGAACTCATTAGATACAACTCTACTCAATCTTATTGCTTTCTTTTATAGTCTACAAAGTTTATAAATCACAAACGTGTGTATCTAATAAATAAGATATAACATAGAGAGAATTGTTGTTATATTTACGTTTGATTAATGATTAATAATATTGTGTAAACTTCAATGGTTTATGTCATTTTGTTATTCTATCCGTAATAACATAAAAATACGTTTCTAGAATAAATAAATACATATATGATTTTCAAATCTGTACTAACTTCGAATTAAGGTTGCTACTATTAACACGACGCTAAATGTAAGCATAAATAATTTTATTTAACGATTTTAGCCATTAACAACAGTGTAATTATTTTTCTGTGAGTTCACAAAATATCTCCTTTCAAACTCCTACATTTTTATTCGCGCATACGTTTTCTCGTAGACATAATACGGTTACGTCGACGATCACTTAACTTTTAGAGCTCATTAAAATAGACGGTTCATTCGGTTGGTGTAAAATTCCAGGGCTAGCGGAAAATTAAAACGTTACCACCGGCGGCCTCGCGGCCTCCGCGTCTCTCGCATGGCGGCCATTGTGCAAATACGCAAAATGTGGAGCGCAAAATAGAAAAACTTTGCGTTTTTATACGTTTACTTCACTAAAAAAGTTTATCGTGTTCAGTAATATATACCAGTTCCACGGTTTTTCTACATATTCATCGACATTTCTGTCGAATATTATTCTATTATTTTAAAGTTTTCTAGTTTTATATGGACCATATATTCATATCAGGGTATCCAAATATCATTCGTACATGTGTTTAATATTATTTGTTATTGCATTATTTTGTGTTAAGTTTTTAATTGTTCATTGCGTCTAGTTTGAAGCGTGCGGTGTGGTTGACTTTAATTAGTGATTCAGGGATTCAGTAACTTGAAAATTGTCATAGATATTTTATATTGTGCTAACGTTGTCAATCATTAATCTATACTTACTAATAAATAAAATTGAAGTGTCTATTTGTAATGTCAAAATTATTTTCTTTTCAAATAGATATGAATGTATAAACGATACCTATACCAAAAATGCAATTTTAATTTTTTTTGTATGTCTGTCTGTTTGTTCCGGGTAATCTCCGAAACGGCTGGCTACAAATGTTTTGTAATTTTATAAATTGTTCATTATAGTATGTATTTTCTTTGAATAATTTAGATTATTATCAGCATCCTCACCCCTGTTCCCAGTCCTTGTGGTCTTCTTTCGGTTTTATTTTTCCATACATCCCTATCAGTTATCAATTACTCCATTATTCTTCGTATCGTATCTTGCATACTCGATCTAAACTTTTTTTTTTAAGAGTAGACTCTTCCATCCATCCAAATTCATATTCATTACTATTTTATCCACATGCGCTTCATTTCTTCTCACAACTCTTCTCATGTATTATTTACTTCCTAATGCAAAAACAGAAAATAACGATACAATGAATAGATTGATATGAATACTGTTATTTAAAATCTCATCTGTTATCCCCCAACGTTTGACGAGACAAAGCGAAATGACGGCATACACGATCGGTATGTAACTTAATGTGGGTTGAATATTCGCTTATCAGGGAGTTACAGACCCGGGCCGGCCGGACCGCAAGCCGCTAAATACCATTCAATAATACACCAGTGCTTATGACGAGTGCAGAGTTGAGATTTGCTATATGAATCGCTTGTAAATTGAATACTCTATGCCATGAGTGGTTCCCAAACTTGTCTTGCCGACGGATAAATTCGACTACTTTGTTGTTAGCTGGAACTACGAAAAACAAGAACAATAAACTGAGTCCAAATAAAAAATTAAATATTCTTTAATACTCAATAACAATACTTTTTTTACATGGTATAGGTTCAGGGCTTTGACCATAATCTCACCTGATGTTAAGTTATAATGTAGTCCAGGATGGTAAACACACTAAGCCTAGAGGTAGAACTGGTTCTCAAGTGATGCTGTTGGAACACACCTTTTGGTATTTAGCGACAGGTTTTCAAACTAGAGTATGGTAGCTACCCAGGCGGGCATTATTAGTAAATTCCCTATTACCATACGATCGATTCCTCACGAGGTTTTTTTTTCACCGAAATCCCAGGTTGATTTTACATATTACTATTATTATTTAAAATAAGAATTCATGTTAATGTGTCGAGTACCCATAAAAATGAAACAACAGAAAGACAATAGAAAAGCAATGGAAAGCTGGCGTAAACGCCGGGAAGGTGCTCAAAGGGGTTAATCGAAAACATTTTTACTAGAAAGTTATCATTTGATTTAATGTGAGTTTTAAGATTGCATTCACAAGTTTGGTAATCCAACGACTAATATTATTGTTCAAAGCTACATATTCCTCTGGTTCATGCGTTCTTTTAACAACCAAACTTTTTATTCGGCGTACTGAGATGCACATTCCGCAAAATTGTAATCCGATCGCGGACCACATTTTGACTCCTTCGGACCACCGATGGTTTGCAGATCACTGATTGGGAACCACTGTTCTATGTCAACAATACTATCGTGTTCTTTTGTTACATTTGATTTAAATTCTTTAATTATTAAGCGTTCATTATTATTATATTTATGTCTACATTCAAATATTTATATTGTAACTTTTATGTGATTAATTTATAACTTTTTATGAATATAGAAAAATTTAAAATAATTATTAAAGGTTTAATTATACATAGATGTTTAATTATTTAATAAAGTTATATGTAAAGCGTTTGGGAGTGGGGATTAATTATCGTAATTGACGTATTTTTGAAATATGAATGCCTACTTTTTTTATTTCAGTCTTTAGACATTTCAAGCAGGAAGTTAAGTAATTTATTTAAAGCTTTCGTTAATGGTCTATTTTTAAGAGCTTTGTCTTGGTTGTACGACTTTGGGTGGAAGAGGATCATGACCCTTACCTCTCTTTTCGGAACGTCGCTATAACTAGGCGAATAACAATATTTACTAATAAATAAAATTAAAGTGTATATTTTAATGTCAAAATAATTTTTGGGAAATATCTTTGCTTAATGTTAGTACCAAAAAAATGTGAGGAAAATAATTAGGGTTCCTTATGAGGGCCATTGCACGGACGAGGCCCGGTGGGTTCGCCGCAGGGGGCGACGCGGTGCTTGCGAAAGCCATCCCGTATCGCCCCCATCCCAAATGCGGTGGACGGCCCCGGGGGGTTTTAGTGGGTATTTCCGGGCGACTCTCGCCCGGGTGAGTCCCACACTGGCACGGAAACGTCCCTCCGTGCCCCCTTATCCATTGCATTGGGGGACTTCGGTCTCACTAATGCAATGGGTAAGAGTAGGGCGTAAATGCATTTCCCCCCGTCAAAAAAAAGGGTTCCTTATGAAAAAATTAAAAGACAGAAGAATATATGAAACTTGGGCACAAAGCCAGTAAATAATACGTATAAGTACAGAAAAAAACTTGATACAGCCAACAACATTCTCAAAATACAAGCTTTGCTTTTGGTAATGGTTGAGGGTGGATGGCCTATCCCTTTCCCAAAAAATGAATGACAATATACAATTGTATGAAACATGCATATTGTGATTTATTACTATACTAGCTGTGTGTGTCCGCTGCTGCGCCCGCGTTTCATATATTCTTCACTGAATTTTCATTTATACGAAACCCTCATTTTTGTTTAGTACTAAGATGAAGTAAAAATATTTCTCATAAATTTAAGCACTTGCCCGTAAAACCGTAAAAACTATGCATTGAACCGGATTTTATTATTTTTATGAGTTTTAATTTTGTTGCGCGGAATCCTAATTATTTTTGAAAAGTTATAGGACCCTAAGTTACCCGGACTAACTTTAGCTATCTACCAATACAATCCCGTCAAAATCCGTCCAGCCGTTTCTTAAACCCGGAACAAACAGACAGACAGACAACAATTTTAAATGTTGTATTTTCGGTATAGGTATCGTATATATATTCAAATCTATTTAGTAAAAAAAAAAATATTTTCGACATTAAAACAGACCAATTTTATTTATTAGTCTAAATTACGCTCTCTCACTCTCTCTAGGAACGAAGTTAACATGCTTATAGAGTGCTTATAGGTTACTTATTCTTCACCATACTTAAGTTTGTTGTTAGTGGTCAGCCATAACGTCAGTCAATTATGGTCTATTTTTGATGAGATAATAAAAATAATCCATAATCATACTTATTGTTCTGCGAAAATTAACGCGGAAAACCATTCTGAACATTGTGAAAAGAACTGCTGAAAATCATTGACTTATAATTATCGGTGATGTTTTTGTGTGAAACAAATAAAACAATGTTAATATGGTGATTTAAATTATTTTTATTAAAAAATAGTTATTAATAGATTAATAATACAAAAATTAAAATCCAATTCATTGAGACATATTCAGTATTGTTATAATGATTCTTATTCATCTAACTTTTTATTACAGAGATTATACTTGCCCGATTTTAATTTTTAAAAAATGTTTTGAAATTATTGAAGTTATCGAAAATAATCAAAACAAGTAAGGTTTTAGATTTTTTTGTAGACTATTTTTGAAGTGAAAATTTCTTTAGCGGCGTTGAGCGATTCTCAGAATAATTTATAGATCGGTGTCACAAATGCCATGACATCAGCCGTCAACCTGCTCCAGTATATTAAGTACAAGATGGCGTTTAAGTCCTGGCGCTCAGAGTAAATAATATAATATACACTTACGCAGTCTTAATACGATGATTCGTATATTGTGATTATGAATACATTTATATGAAAACGTACATAATAATTGCTCGGAGCGCTAATAGACGTAAAAACCAGACAAATGTTATGTTTTGTTAATAATTTCCATTAACAAACTGTGAAATTTAAACATGAAATAAACAGTTTTTACAAGGTTTCGCGTTTTCACTTTTGTCGCCATTCCCAATTGCTGTGTAGTTTTTTTTTAATCTAAACATAATAATTACATTACCTGATAGAAGTATGAATTATATTAAATCACTCATACTGATTGTTTAACATAATATTGTGATTACCAAAACTGCTATATTAATTTGACATACTCGCATTTATAGCAGTATCAGAATTAATAAAAAGATATGTCAAATGATCTTCTTTTTTAATTTAGAAAAAAAAACCTTTTTTTATTTCAAACTTTATATAATTATTTTGTTCGAATAAATTTTAAATAATTCTAATATAAATTTAAACATGCTGACAGTTTTGAATAGTTATTTGAAAACAAATTTTTAATTTAAATGAATACTGACACTCTTTTAATTATCACGTAAAGTTTTAGATAATAGGAACTAGTGGGTTTGAAGCTGAAAGTACTCTTATATATAATTGTGGATTGTTAAATTCACCTCATACATTGTATGTGGATGCTGGTACATTTTAAATGAATACATGTCATTTTGAGTTAAATTAACAATACATTAATTTAATTTAAGATATAACGTTCAAATTTATAATTATTTACAAAATAAAGGACGATTTGATTAACAGTCAAGTGCCGGCCAAATTTGGAAGCGTCCTAATATAGTAATAATATATATCTTTCCTAACACATACCTAATACAGTTGATATGCAATAATATAACTTGTGCTATTCAGTTATTATAACAAGTGGGTTATATTAATAACTCATATCACATTATTACGTAGATTACAAATTTAGTTCTGAAAAAGCTTTTTAATTTTCATTTCACAACTCGATAGTTACGTTATTTAAAATTTTAGCTACAAAAGTTACAATATGGCACATGAAATTGAAACTAAATTATATTAATCTAAAGTTATAATTAACTTAAGGTATATAGTTAAATAAATTAATATTTATTAGGAAACGAAGATATCTAACTTCTAACTTGGACAGTAGTAGGCTACATTTTGTATTTACACATATTTAGATATTACATACTTTAGGTACAAATTATTGCCAAGCGTTAATTTGTTTAAGTTTTCTATGAAATATTCATACTTATTCTAATGATATCATGCTTAAAAATTCGTTTATTGATATTCAGACGGACATATCAATTGAATTGTTTCAATTCCGATTATAAAATACAGAAATCAGAATTGTTTCTTCACAATTATAATTATTTAGATCATTACAATTTATCCATAAAAAGTTATTTACAATACAAATATTTACAAAATGAAAAAATCTATATAAAAAGACTAGTCATCGAACCAAGAAAATTAAACGCTACAATATTATTATTTATTCGTGAGCTTTCAAAAATTAGGCCACTAAGTCGATATTAATATTTTGGTGACTTTTAAATAAAGTTCACAAAAGGGGAAAACGTATCACTTCTCGTCTTTCAAGTGCTAAACACTAATATAAAGTACATATTTATTATGTATATTTATTTTGTTCTGTACAACACCGATAACTTTACAACGTGAGGAAGAACTGTGATCTTTTTTAGTAACATCACTACACTACATAGAAGAATCTCAACCTATACGTCCGTTTGGCACAGTTCGCCGAATACCGGCAGGGCAAGATACTACCGGGTCACTGAGTCCACCCGTGGGTGAGGTGCTGGTGGAGGATGAGACGGTCCAAGGGACGGCTTCGAAGCCGTAGTCACCACCCCTTGCCCGTGTCGGAACGACGTGAACCGAGCAAGGGTTCTAGTACCATCGTTGTCAAAATTAGGCCTTTCATACTGATGTTGTGGTCTTGGTCTCTGTCCATGCATTGTATGTAATTCATCATAACCGCCGTCTTCAGTGTAATCTCTCATCGTCTGATTCATCTTCACCGAACGCACGATATGTAGGTTCGGTCTCAGAGTTTTTCCTAGAATTTATACCGTAAGTTCTGCCAATAAGTGACTGAGTCACATCTGCTTTGCAATTTTTATCAGCTTTCCGCTCTTCCAGACTTTGATTGTACCTAAGCTGAGCTTTCTGTGTCTTCTCCAGGGAAGGTAAATCGTAAAATTTTAACATATTAGGTGGTGGAGCTTGAAAATATTTTTCGCTGTAGACGTTTCTATTATAATAACCACCGTTACTAGCTGGATACAGTTCCTCGTCAGGAGCGTAACGGTTGTCGAATGAGTCAATATTTTTTCCTGTTGGTGGAAACCATCCCTGTCAAAAGTAAAACATGTTTTTAAATCATCGTATATCTACATTAAGCAACTATTTAAAAATAATTTTCCTATAAAATCGTTCCTCTTATCTAAGCCTTTAGGTATATTAATGTTTAGGTAAAATTGTTAATGTAATATTTGTAGAGATCAACTATCTGTACAAATAATTAATTTGTTATTTTTAACATCAATATGTGAAATGCGTATGAAATGCGTATACTTCTTATAAAACTTCACCTACAGTTTAATGTTCTTATTATAACACAAAAGACAATGACATTTTTATAAGTAAAAAAACTTACCAAGGAACTTACACACTGCCTTGTGTTTGCCACTAAAGTAACCGAAGCGTACGCCGCCGGGGAATTAGCAGTTTTGCTTGTATTCCATTCACCAGCATTCATTCTCGATGATGTTGTTACTTCTGCATATTCCGGTAACACCTGAGCAACTTTATCATATTCCGAATTAGCCTTTTCTTTGCTCTGATTCGTTTGACTACCGGACATGCACACACCCGGCTGATTTTCCATCCACAATAATGATTCGGTTTTAGTCACTGTGTTCTTATTATAACAACTAGTAAGTGGATGTGATAATGACACAGCGGCTTTTATATATTCATTTGAGTAACCAAACTTGTTCCATTAGAATCTACAATTTACAAAAAAAAAAAAAAAAAACTTTATTAAATTTAGGCCCTCATAAGGCGCTTATGAACGTCAAAATACTACTATGGGTTCGGAAAACAACTCAGTCATCGAGAAGAATTAGTAAGAAACTCGATTTGGTGTACTGGGGTTTTTTCTGCATTTTTTTTTTTTTTACTTTACAACTTATCGTTATAAAGTTATTAGTAAACGCATAGAAAAAGCTGTCACTTCCAGACATCATCATCGCTCAAATAATGATGATATTGAAAAGACTAAATTAATTTTTATATAAAGATATCTTCACCACGATGAATGCAAATATTTATCGATTTCATAAAATAATTAATGCAAATGTTCTCAAAAAATGTAAAAGAAGAATAAACAAAGCGATGGAAATTGGCTTAAGGTAACTAGGTGAGTCAACAAACGGATAGCCCAGAGAAAATAAAACAGAAAACATTTACATTTACTGGGTCTTTATTTCTCGGATTTGTATCATTCCTTTGTGCCCGAATGCGAATGCAAAGTGAAAGAGATCCACTGCGCTCGCGAGAGGGCTCGTGCTACCTTTCAACTCGAAAGTAATCTAGCGCCCTCCCCGACGCATGGCAAAACCTCCATCAAACAAACGTTCGATGCTTTGCGCCACCCCACAACGCTCGTGGAATGTTTTTAATTTTGAAATACTGATGCTGATTCCAGGGAAAAAAGGTGTTTCGTAATAACGAATAATACAATTTATTTTTAAGTTACGTTATCTAAATTATATATTATAAACGTTCTTAGCATGATCGCGGTAGACTAACAGGAGCCATAATAAATATTAACATCGTTTATTTATAGCTCCAAGACTACAATCATTAAAACACAAGATAAATATTTACTATGTGCTAATTTAGTAACGTTTTAAAATTTATTTTGTTATCATACCATAAATATTTGGTAGAGCTGACTTTTTTGCGAAAATATTGTACTTCCGTACGTAAATAATGCCGCCAATGACAATTATTTTAAACAAAACAATCGCTCCAATCAAAATGTAAAACCAAGTCTCCATGACAAAGTCTCCAGCTACGATAGACACTTCACCGTTTGGTGGGTACCTGAAATAACGTTAATATCCGTTAGTAAAATTATATGAAAGGTACAGTTTAAATAATAGATATTTCATTGCAATAAATTTTACCTTGATAATGGGTCTAATCCAATGGAACGTGAGTCAATGTTCAAATAAACTTTTTGACTAAAAGGACCCAGACCGACTATATTTTCCGCGGCAATTTGGACTGAGTAACTGACTCCGGTGGTCAGATTGGTCATTATAAGACTCATGGCCTGGTGTACAGTCGTGTTTATAGCTACCATAGATTTGTTTGCAGGTATATCCAACCAATTTACCACAACATTATAACCGGTAATAATTCCATTTTGCAGATATAACTCCGGAGGAGACCATTTCAAATGTACCGTTGTAGTGTTCAAAATGAACATTTCTATATTTATCGGTGGACCATCTGGTACTGTAATAAAATAAAATATTATAATCTAATATTAACACTTGCATTAGGAAAATATAGAAAATTATTCCACTAAACATGCATCTATATGAATTACAGAGATCAATTATCATGAGATAACTCAAAAAATGAATCATGATGCCTATTTCAAATGAACAAAAATGTATAAATTGTTCCTACGAAATTGTATTCATTTTTATGATATAATCGCTACATCATAACAAGATTTGCTAATAAAAAATGAATATAAGGAATCTTTGTTTACTTTGCAAGGCCTATTAAAAAGTGATTGTTATTATTTTTATAAAATAACGAATAAAAACGCCATGCAGAGATAATTTCTCTGCGCGTTTTGATATCACGGATACAAACTACATTAGAATACAAGAAACTATAAGCAACAGCGAATTGTTGAGCGAAAATTAAGTTACTTTCAAACTGAAAATTATAGTTTGAAATATACTGAACCAGGGTGGCGAATTTATTAAAATGTATTATTTTTAATTATTATCATCCAATGTAATGATTAAATTGATATTCTTTAAAAAAAACTCACCATCATCCAGTGTTTGAGCAACTCTAGAATTCGAGGGTTTCCCTTCGAATTTCTTATAAAATGGTATAAGGAAAAATTCGTATTTTGTATATTTCCTCAAAGACGTAATTTCATATCCGGAGACGTCGTTGGAATGTAAAATAGTTTTCATTTCATATTCTGTTGTCGTATTATCAAGCGGTCTGAAGTATATGAATAATCCCTCTAAGTAGTAAAAATTTAAAACCTCCCACATAAGTTTTATCGTTTTCGAGTCAATCGGTGTTGCTTCGATCAGCTCTACGATACTGTCGGTCAGTATGTTATTTCTGAACTCCGTATTATTGGAATACACTCCAGACTCCCATAAAGAGTTAGAATCATCGCCAACTGTTACGGAATCTGATACTGAACTAGGACCAGACAGTCCATGTGAATTTTCCGTACGAACGATAAACATGTAAGTGATGCCGGGAGTGAGAGATTTCGCTACATAAATAGTTTGATGAATTCGTTTCGTCATAACCACCCATCCTCGCGAATTTCTAGGAGTGCTATTCCCTGACAATGTTTCTCTTGAAAACACTTCAATTTGATAACCAAGTATGGAAGATGATCCAATTTTATTGTTTTGATTCCATGTTATTGTAACGCTGTTTTCTGTGGTATTGTGTATTATTGGTTTGGTCGGTGGTCCAGGCAAAGATGATATATCTGCCGCTCGAAAGAAATGTATATTCGGATTTATGGGACTATCAACTAATAAGACACCACTCCATACATATTTACCATGGCGTGACGAAGCAACGCAAGTATAAGTCCCGGTGTCGCTTTTATCTAAATCCTTCAATATGAGAGTTCCGTCATTACTAATATTCCGCCTGTGATTTTGTATTAATGCTTCCCCTTCAAAATACCAAGCTATGATTGGCTCAGGTGTACCGATAGCTGTGCAGGGGAACACGGCCATCGATTTTATAGGTAACGTTTGGTTAGAGGGCCCGTTTGTTATGATTGGCGGTGGGCGATCATCGTCTGACGTCACGGCTAGTTTTCCTCTAACAAATGAACTACCAGCATAGTTTACAGCTGAACAAACTACAGTATTTGCACTATCGTTTTTATTTGTGGCATTAATCGTCAGTACAGTGTGTCCATCGAGGACCGTTGAAGCATGGTATTTGCCTCTTGATGTTCCAGGGAAGATTATAGTTCGGTTGCCTTCTATGCTCCAAAACATTGTCGGTTCCGGTCTGCCGGATGCAATGCATGTGAACTGAGCCATATTCCCGCTTTCAACGTTTATAGAGCTAGGTCTTAGTGTTGTTGTGGGAGGATCTAAAAATAAAGATATTATGCGTTTATACATTTTATCTTCCAATGTACTGTAATTAAATATAAAATAATCGCGGGGCACGATTCCACGAACAATATCACGATCTTGTTAATTTTGACATTAATAAAAACTATTTCATAATAACTGAAAAGTTTAAACTCTACGAAATATAAACTATCCACAAGTATATTTTAGTTTTAGTGATAGATATAATATATTATCGTATAATTTTATAATATACTTACCATAAACCGTCAAATATCCACTAGCGCTCACAGCACCAACAGAATTTTCAGCCTCGCATGAATATTCTCCTTCGTCGCCTAAAATGACCTTATCTAACCTAAGGCTTCTATCGTCTAAAACTTTGACACGGCCGAGTGGCATGTTTCCACCGCCAGCGGTTCTTCGCCATAACACGTCTGGAAGGGGGTCCCCACCCACCCGGCATTGGAAGGTAACACTCCCGTCGGTCTGAGCCACAACGTCCTCGGGCCCCGTGATTAAGTACGGCTTAACTGCGCAATGAGAAATATCCGTCTAAATTATATGACAAAAGAGGCGTTCACGGGAAATGTCGAGTTACAACAAGTAATTAGTGAAACTCGCAGCTTAGCGATATGAATGGAATGTTACAAATCTTTGTCAAAGCATAAATTTCAATATAAAATTAGACTATGTAAACTTACTGTGTATTTTTAGTGTAGCTATAGATGATTCTCGAGTCCCTGCAGCATTTCTTGCTATACATTGATATCTGCCGGCGTCAGTTTGTCTCGCGTCTTGTATTACGAGATTGCCACCGTCTACTAAATGCATTCTGTAGAAATTCAATAGTTTTCTTATATTTGTATTAAAGTTTCTTAAAAACAATTCCATAATAAACCTTTTTGTTGAATACATTTCAATGTAACGATTCATTTAAAACTATTGTAATCTAGGGCGGAATAATTCAATAGGAAATTAACATCTAATAAGGGGTCCTGTGAGTCAGAACTATTGAGATTTTTACTTGATTGCTTGTCGACCTCTTCAAAAAATCCCCTTCTTTTATAACTTTGATGTACCCTCCCTTAGGCTGTTAATTATTTTTTATGCTTCGCCATACGTAATAGCAAGCGCCCTCAAGATGTGAATACAAACTCATAAAAATTCATTGAGTAAACAAAGTGAAACTAAATTGGTAATAAAGTAGTAAGAGTATTTAGAATTTTTATTAATTTAAAGTCTTCAAATATTAATTTGAAAGAGATAAGAGATTTGAAAAACATTAGATTGTACATTTATAAATATATACATTAACTAATGCGTCAGTGCTCCAGTGATTTAGAAGGTAACGGATTATCAATTCATTACATTACATGGGAAATAGAAAAGCTGATTCCCCGTATAGACATAAAAACCGGTAATAGTTAACGGCGGTCTGAAAATTTGTGTAAATATTTACACCATTTAATGACGACCACGACAAAGTCACGGTACTATAAAAGACGACTTGGAAGAACACGGCATGTTGTTAAGCTATGCATAAATTAGTATAGTAGTTATTTGTGAAATCACACCGCGATTAAATTTAAGTACCATACGATGTATCCTATATCAAACAACTCTATTCGGGTAACTACTCACAAGGCTATCGAGTTTCTATCATCCCATTTAACTGCATGAGAACACTTACATTATAACCCTCGAATTTGTTCCGAACTACGTATTGTCAAACTAAATACTGGGTTAACTTGTATCTTTTATTCGATACCTGAAACTTCTTATTTGAATATTGAGTTTGGTAAATTTCCAAATTTTGCACGATCGTACAACTTTTGTTTATATAGTTAACGAGCTTAATTTATATAGAAATTCGATCGTAGGTAAAGTTTCATTTAATTATTAGAAATTACGGGAGTATTTTAGAATTATACGAACCGAGAGTCGCTGTCGAAATGCAGAATTTGACCATTCTTCTTCCAGTAAACATTGGGATCTGGAGATCCTCTAGGCGGAGAGCACTCTAGTATCACGGTGTCCCCTTGAGCTGATTGGCTTGATACTGGTTCCAATCTGAATTCTTCGCGAAGTACTAAAAATAACCAACATGAGTATAAAGCATTCTTCATTTTTCGTATCGAAGCTAATGTCTACACAAAAACTTATTGCCACATGAATTTATTGTAAACAATTGTATTGAATTGGTGTAACCGAAAGTGTCCACCGCACAGACATAAGCCTCCCCAAAAAGGGGGAAATTGGCATAATCGCCACACTTGACAGGTGAGTTGGAGATTGGAGTAGGTGTTTATGGTGCTCAAAGGATGCTGCTGGCTATTCCCTAGTTTATCCCTTTGTCGCCTTTTACGAGACCTATGGGAAGATATGGGGTGGTACTATTCTTAGCCAGCACCACATGGAATAAGCTAACAATATTACGTTTTAATTACCCAATAACTCACCAGCAACATGTAAAGTAGCGTTACGACTTCTGGCGGTTCCATAGGGATTTGTTGCTTCACACCAATATACACCTGCATCTGAGTGAGCCCTTCCATGAGTTGCTCTCAGAAAGAAGAGGCCACCGGCTGGTAAGATACTCCTATGAGTGTCGGACACGACTAAAGTGCCTCCTTTATACCATTTTATTGTCGGATTTGGCATTCCACCAGCTCGGCAATTAAGTGTCGCCGGTTGATGGCGAGCTACGGTGACGTCTATTGGTTGTTCCATGATGTAAGGAGCCTCTCCACTGCCGACGTAATCATCGCTCATTCCGGCTTCGATTGGCCCTGTATACAAAATATTTAATCTTTAAATAGTGAAGTTTATACAATTTTCGGGGTTTAATGGGCGGGAAAACCCTGTGTAAAAAAAAAAAATCTCAAAATAGCGAATTTTATCAAAATCGGTCTACACGTTTATAAGTTAACGCTGGAAATACTTTTTGTTTATTTTTTTTTCGAATTCTAAAAATAATATCGAAAATCTATATACTCCATCAACAACTCCTTGATATAGACTCTCTACGTTTCATCTTAATCGGTCAAGCCGTTTTTGAGTTAAACCCAGACATGCATACAGACAAACAAAAAAAAAAATTTCGTGTATGATTCAAGATGATTAACGGCTAAAATATAAATTTATGACAAAAATTCTAATTAAAATTAAATGTTCAGTTTTATAATAAGGATAGATTACCAAGTAATAAAAATGGTTGTTGAACTTAAGTGATTACAATTAATGTACTATAAGTATCGATACTACCGAATGAAATAGACCGTACATCATATCCTGCAATGGATCGATTACCATGTAAATACTTAAAGTCAAGTACTATTGCAGTTAGCGTGCTGGCCCAACGGACTATTGAAAGGCGACGTTAGGTCTCGTTCGAACACACCCACGGTAATTTTCTATTAACACACGAGCTTTATTTTAAACATACCCAACAAAAGCCCTTTTACTACAGTTTATTATAATAATAGATGGAGTATGTCATTTGCAGCTACTCAAAAGCGTCGCATAATAATAATGAACCGTAAACATAGGCTTGCTTGGGTTCCCCTAAGGATGCTGGTCGTACCCCCTCCACTATAGTTGCAGTGAAACGCGCAGATGTTAGTTTTTGACACTCGAATTGATGTATATCTATTGTTATGCCATGCTATTGTATCAAAGTAAAAATCGATTGGCGAAAAAAAAATTCGATTTGGCCTCCGACGTGTGATGTGAACCGCGAGTTTGAATCGATTTTAGAAGGTTATTTCGAAGTGAAATCAATAGAGATTATATTCTTTATGTAATTGTGTTTATTTATTCACGTGTCCCAGATTTCTATATGTGGTATGGTACAATTACTAATCTATAATTGAATCTGCATTTGATATACTAGGACTCAATTATTTTTCCCTGTAACTCACTACTCATTCTTTTCGATTTATAGGTAATTTCCATTTCTATAAATTTTTCATACCATAAAATTCACTTCCAAAATTTCTATTACGTTGATTTATACGTATAAAAAAACGTCTAGAGCGCTCTAAATTACTCATAATTTTACCTTCATTATTATTTGATATTTTTATTAATTACATTAAAATAGCTAATGAACGTGAATTTTAAAATATTGCTTGATCTTACAAACAAATAACAATACCAGATAGATAATTCAACATTTTTAAAGATTCGGCTATCAAGATTGGACCGGCTTAACTGTACACTAAATACGGTAATCAATTTTTATAATTATTAAATAACAAAAAAAAAACATATTCACTACATAAAACATGTTATTCAGTGGTTTTTGATTATATATAACTGTATATAATATGCATACAAGTAATAAGTTATGTCTGTAATGATTGCTTATAAAAACATTATAGGAATTATTATTATTATAGTAGGAAAATAACCTTAGTAAAACATCAATCTTAGGAATAAGGACGTATCATTTGGATTGATATTTATTTTTTACTATATCAAGTAATAAATTGTCGTAATCAATTGGGGCATTGTGTACTACCTTCAGACTAATCAGTAATTCAGTTAATAACAAACGACGTACAGGTAGATTATACGAAAAATAATATTAGCATAATTACTAAAGTAATATGTAACTATTACGGTGTAATTTATATTACACAATAAATAGAATAGATTAATAACATAAAATAATGAGTACTGATGACACATTTTAATTATAATTTAATATATATTTTTAAACGTCACCTGAATATGTCAAAACGAATAATAATGTTTAATACCTCACAATAATATAAAAGCATTCAGTTATAGTAGATGGATACAGATAATATCCAGCTAAATGAATTATTGTCCAGGAAGAGCAAAAAATATTAAACATTAACCAGCTTGCGCGACAGCAATGTATTAATTGTCAAACATAAAACGGCTAAGTGCAGTAGTGTTTTTTAATATCATATATATCGATGATTTTATTATATTAGCAGTTTATTTCGATTTTAATGAAAAGGCGTGTTTAAATATTGTTCATGACAATATTCTATCACATTTTGACTATTAGGCCCACAGTCCATGAAGTAAGAATATACCAATCGACTGATATTTAATTTATCTTCGCGTTCCTTTTTTATACTATGAAAGGCATTTCAGGCATATGATCCGCTTGATGGTAAGCGGTCGCCGTAGTCTATGGACGCTTGCAACACCAGAGGTACCATATGTGCGTAGTAAACTGTTTAATAATTCTTTCATATATTGAAGTAATAATTATATAGATATGTTATAGGTAAGTATTACTATCGATACAAATACAACTCTAAAAGTAAAGCGATTCATAAGGCACAAGACGTATAGCGTATAAAAATAAGATTTAGCAGATTGCGAAGGACATAAAAATATTGTTTATATTCGATACGTTAGTTTATTGCGCGTAAAACCCTAACTTTATTACATAGTTGTCCGTTAGAAGTCTATCGATTATTAGATATTTGATGTGATATCTTTTTACGGAATTTTATATACCACGATAAAAACATAAAATATTGTGTCACTAAAATCTAAATTAATCAAAATCTAATTATTTACATCATTAGAACATATAAAATATGTATTTTTGTATGAAAATATTATTGATAATAATAATTAACATCATATACCTTGGATAAATTCATTACGTGGGTAAGGTAAGGTAAGGTAAAGAAGCCCAAGTTAGATGATACCAACATTTAATACCTTGTCAATGAGACTTATCCGATTGTATTCGCTGACGTTTATAGTTACCGTTGGTACATACATTTCAATGGCTGTTTATTTATTTTTTATACTGTTCGTGTAGTGCCCGCTAAGAATAATACCACTCCATATCTTCCCGTGGTGTAGTAGAAGGCGACTAAGGTATAAACTAGGAGATGAGTACCACAAAAACCTGACTGCGATCGTCATCCCGCCTGCCTAGGGTGGCGATTACGATAACTCAATTATCTTTGGAAGAGATCTATCTCCAGCAAGGGACGTCTTTTGGAAACTATACAGGCTTAGTACCGTAAATACACAACTTAGCTAAATGAAAATGTAGTTCAAGATGGTAAACACGCTAAGCATAACTGTAGAGAGGGTGCTTGGTGGCAGAATTTCAAACTTGTGGGTGATAACTAAA
Organism: Samia ricini; assembly: GCA_014132275.2. Classification (NCBI taxonomy): domain Eukaryota; kingdom Metazoa; phylum Arthropoda; class Insecta; order Lepidoptera; family Saturniidae; genus Samia; species Samia ricini. The sequence goes on along the minus strand of AP028159.1, from coordinate 20,907,271 downwards.
TTGTAACTGACCAGGCGAGCGTTATCAAATGCCATACTACAATATTATGGTTTCATCACGATATTTTTACTTCACAAAATAATCTCATTATATAATACAATAAGTTTATTTATTTTAATAATAAACATTATTGGATGTACAAAATTAATAATAATTTACAAAAGTAACAATATAAAGGTACACTTAGATACCATTAAACATAAAATTATAATTTTAAAATGAAATGATTGAGTGAGTGTTTGTTGTGTGATGTGATAGTAAAACTGATGTGTTAGTGCATAACAGTGATTGTGATTGTGTAAAGATTGTGTTCAAATAAAATTCTAAACTTGACTTTCAGTAGTTTCAAAGCATTTAATAATTTTGTTTTAATTTTTGTCATAATTAAAAATATTTTTGCTTCAATTGAGGGAAAAGATACTTCGCATTTTATATGAAAACACAAGACTTTTTTTCCAAAATAATTTATCTCTAATTCCAGTCAGTATAGAATATGTGCCATTTTGTTCGATGACTTTCTGCCATCTCGTAGGTAGTGGTCATGATCTCGTTGCTGTAGAAATTTTGAGACTTCTTATAAAAGAAAACACGACAAATAGTTTTGACAGACCTGTCTTGATGTTAACCTGACACTGCCTGAAGAATTTTGAAGAGACCGAAACAGGTGTAAATCTAAAGTATGAATCTACAGGTTTCGATGCATTATCCGAACATGTATATAATAAGTATAAGCTGTTTTAATTATTAAATACATATATACGACTTTGAAATGAATATTCAGGACACTTTTCTGGATATGTAAGTCGCTACATGTAATCGTAACTAAGTAGGAACCAAGTTGCTAACAAAAGCGCTCACACACGCCGAAGGGAGTTATTTATCAACTCGCACGTGAGTAGTTACGATCTATTGTTCAAAATATCTTTGTTAAAAAAATATATATCGCGAGGGTGATGTTGTCCCCTTGCTAATTTATACCACTGGCACATGTTGACACGAGGAATAAGAAAAAAATAAATATACTAAAAAAAATATAAAACATTACGCAGACACGACTTTCGCTTTTAAGCTGTCGGCCACGCGGCCGAACGACGCCGAATGTATCAAGTCCGTTTCTCGAATATAAATCGTTAATGTTTTTTGTTGGTTTGAAATTGATAGCACTCGACTGTGAACTGTAAACTTTCGGGTAGAATGTTATTACCTTCCTGTATAGTTTTATAGCTGTTTAGAACTCGATCGCTTTGATTCGGTAATTTATTGCAATTAGAAATTGTCCAATCACGTACATCAAACGGCTGAACTGTAAATACATATACGTCTGCTAGTAAATTAACTTAATGTCTATTAACGTCTAAGTAAAGCTGAGAAAAGACTTTGCTAAACTTATTAATGAAATCAATCTTTTGTGTAAGTTTTTGTGATAATAATTAACAAATTATTTATACATGCGGCTAAAGTACCGCAAAAATACGTGTTGTTCTGAAGAACGAAATGAATGAATATTTATCCACTAAATTTACAATTATGTAATTAATTACATTTTTTTATTTTCTTATCCTTGTAACTTTTTCCTTATTTTATCGAATATAATAAATCTATACCAGATAATATATCTATAATGAATTAACAATAAATCTATTAGTAATTCGGTGTCCTATAAGACATAGAGAGACGTTGATAATTCATGTTGCGAAAAATAACATATATCCTATAAAGTTTTGTTAAATTGTTATATCTTACGATGACATATAATTATTGACGTTATATTAGAATAATTTGATTTATTAATAATAATATATTTGTAGTTATTAATAATAATTAATAATAACGACACAAAATGTTTTTTTTGGTCGTAAAAGAATGATCTCGACAAATATTTCAAGAGTTCTTAACAGTATCACCCTAAGTAACACGATAGTCATTTGATTTTCGAATATCTAATTCTAATAGTCGTGATTGGCTCCCTCAGGAGGTAATCATGATTTTTTTTTAAATTTCGAACACGTGTTCAATTTTGGAACCCTCTTTGCAATATGAAGCCGGCGACATTATTAAACCCGAATTCTATATAAGTGCAACTTTTAATTGGCTATGATCAAGAAATTACATTGCAAAGGCTTTTAAAATAATAAGAATTAATGATTGACCTACGTTATAATATCCTTATCAGCCAATATGACTTTTTTTAAATTCTTTTTTTATATTTAATTTTTTGCCCTATCAAAAGTCATAACAGTCATGTATATTTTATATATATTAGAGTTAGATATAGGTATAGTAGAACTTTTAACATGTTCTTATCATTTTGTCTATAACCTAATTAATTCCATCTCGTATGTGGCGTTTATTTGGCCAGTGTGTTCAAATAGATAGCGCTTTTATTTAAAAAAAAGAAGTGACAACTAAGTGTAATTAAATATTTAAAATACTAATTATTGAAAGGAAAAACTCCTTTTGGTGCTTTGAGCGACTCTTGGTAGGGAAGAAACTTATAGATTCGCGTTAGCAATGATAAGACGTTAGCCATAAACATGCTACGGTATGTCAAATATAGGATGGCGTTAGTGCTGGCAAGTGCTGGCACTCAGAGATTTGTTGAATGTTTTGATATGAATAAGCTATATTGAATATGTACATAATTATTATTATTGCTCGGAGATATACTGTAGACGTAAAAACCAGATAAATTTATCCATTAAAGTAAAAGACATCCACTGCTGGACATATGTAGGTCTCCAAAGATCTCCACGACGACTGGTCTTGCGTCACCCGCATCCAGTGGATTCCCGAGACCTTCACCAGGCCGTCGGTCCACCTTGTGGGGGGTCTACCCACGCTACGTCTTCCGCCGGCCCCATTGAGCCATCGGGTTCTCAAATGGCTACCACGCACCAGATAAATGTTAGATGTTAAACCTTACGTCATGTTAATAATTTAAATTAATAAATTATAAAGTTTTAATTAATCTTAGTATAATTTAAATATTAAAAAAACAGTTCCAAGTTTTCACTTCTATCGGTCCCATGGCTACCTAGTATTTTTTATCAAAGAATATGAATGGTAGAATTCACGTCGTCACAATGATATAGTCTATATAATATCATTACGTCGTCATGATAAACCAAATGAAGGAAGATTTTCTATAAACTAGGAATCGAATCATTCCTGGTGTTAGTACCTAATTCGTACTATTTACCCAATAGGTCGTGGGCGCAATATCTATACTTTATTACGGACTTTTGTGTAAGGAAATTTTGAACACACATATAAACCTATCTCGATTTACACGATATCCAACCACACTCCTATTCATAGCCACCATCGCTTCAAAGTACGTTTAACTAGTATAGTTTATTTTATTTATAAACTAGCTGTGTGCCTGCGGCTTCGCCCGCGATTCATATAAATTTTCACCGCGTAATAAAAAAAATTATTACGTGGAACCCTAATTAACTTCGAAGATCAAAGGTTACCCGGAGTAACTAAACATATCTATTAAAAAAGTCCGGTTAAAATCAGTTCAGCGGTTACGGAGATTACCCGGAACAACAGACAGACAGACAAAATTTGCATTTTTCGTATAAGTATCGTACATACCATTCATATGTCCATCCATCCATCCATCCAGATTCATATGTATTTAGTAAAAAAAAATTAGTTTGATATTACAAACATACACTCCAATTTTATTTATTAGTATAGATATAAGTATGTATATGAAGATGTAGACCCATTAATTTTACGTCTACACATGGAAGTGATATTTTAAAATAAATGCTCGTTTAACACAAGTAACAACCGAACGAGAAACAAACACACTGGAATGTCACGGCTAATGAAATAGCACTTAACGGTGCAAAAAACTTTACAAGCTCCACGCAGCACATGTGTTCAGAATTAGCCGTTTAAATTCAACGGATATGGATGGATTACTTTAATATGAGTTTCGTGAGTTACAACAATGTTTATCTTGTATGGGGTCCTCGAAGGGACAAATTGTTGATACAGTGTCATCTTTCATAGGGTCCGACTTACCTTGTTCCAGAGTAGATCGGTGTTTTTTTTCAATGCTCGCAAAAACCACATTGAATTTGGGACTTTAATAAGTGAGTAATAGGGTTACTTTTCCCTCTACGACTGTAGTGTTATGTATATTGCAACCGTTTTGTGACAAATTCTAAGGAAATGTTTCTGTAACAGTTGAAACATTTCTCCACTATAAAGACTACTGTTTTGACTTACGGCGCGTGGGCACATGGAATAACATATCGTGATGCAACCCAACAAAGCAGGATATATTGACTTAGTTCATTACTATTATTTATTTGTCTTTTGATAAGTCAAGAATGGCTGGGCCGATTTATATGATCTTTGATTTGTTGCATTTTTATCCACCCTGAATAACTGAATAACGGTTTGAGCGACTTCGATGAACTTTTTTTGTTCGTCTTGAATTCGAGAACTTTCTTCGCGCTTTAGAAGAAAAAATAAGTTTCACTCAGTTAATAACATAACATTTGTTTTTTAAGTTATCCGGAACCGCTAGTATTGAATAAAAAGTAGTTTGTTATTTATCCTAAGAAATACCTAAATTATATACGAGTAGGTAATGAAGAAATTGTACAAATATGTACTAAGAGATGACGTTACTTCTATACAACAATACACTTCTTAGTTCATTGAATGTAGTTTCTGCAGATATTATTGGATACAAACTATACCCGCATTTTACCAGTAAACTCTAATTCTATTTTCAAACCTACTGAAATGCCGTTCACAAGATCACAGCAATAAATAAATCAAAAAATTACACTTTATCATTGGTGTACTTTAAATATTTCATAAATCCTCAATATTCAGTAGTAAAAAATTAACAAGGTAGGTGTTGAACTAATTGAATCTGAAGAATAATATTAAAACAATTTAACTATCTTCTAATAATAAACAAGTCATTTCATACCTAAATATTAATTAGCTAAAATTCTTGCTAAACTACCGGAAGTAAGTACTTAAATCACTTTCGAAAGAATTATACATGGTGGTAGGGCATTACTTAATGATGCCCGCCTGGGTAGCTATCACCCTCAAGTTTGAAAACCTGTCGCCAAATACTAATAGGTGTGTTCCGGCAGAATAACTTAAGAACCAGTACCTAGCGCCTCATTGTATTTACCATCCCGGAACAAATTGTAACTTAACATCAGATGAGATTGTGTTCAAAGTACTGAGCCTATATCTTGTAAAAAAAATCCCTTTTTCTGTTCGCTTTAAAGTAAACTATTCGTTTGTTTCGCACATTTCAAAGCATTAAACTAACAGCTCCCAGTAATTCTTGGGTCTTCCTTAATAAGTTTTATCTTGTACAAAGATAAATAAAAGTAAAAAATGTAGTTTGCAAAATGTATGCTATCTGATCGAGAGCTTTAGAGACCGACGACACAAAAGGTTTTTTGGCGATCGTCCCTTGCGATAACGAATCCTGATTAGTTCCCTGACATCTATATTATAGGATCAGCAAACACGATAAACATCTGCAGACGATACAAAGCGGTGACCTATAGTTTATTACAGACTTACCGAGTTATACACCGACAAATTCGAAAAGAACTATCTGCACATTCACTAAGATGATATTCGTAGATCTTTTAATATCGGACGTATTTTACCTTCAATCTTCTCTTTTTATACAGATTTCCGCCTGCTCCGTACAACAACAAAACTTTAAATTACACGTTTTATATTTTAGACGTATAAAAGTACGTTTTATGGGGGTCACATGAGCGTCAATATTCATAAAAGTCAGTTTTGTTTAGCGTTAGATTCTTAGATAAGAATCATTTTTCAATTCTCCGTCTGGAATACAATGACGGGCACTATACGAGTGTAAGCCACGTCTATTGTACGGCCCGAGTTTACTGTGTTTATTTTTATTATTTCTCTTTACTACATTTTACGCGGCATACATCACGAATTATATACAAAAGATGTGCGTCATTTAACATTAGCCTAACTTCTTTACGCTTTGATTGTAGCCTGGGGTGCTCGATTTTTATATCGACACAGCTTAAATAATTGAATTACTGTGACACCATTACACTGAGGAATTGATGAGGTCCAACTTAATAGTTTGAATAGTCTGTTGATTGTAAAAAAATACATATATATGCAATAAGCAGATGTGGATTGGAAACGCATGTGTATTTTGTTAAGCTAATTAGATTAGTCAAAGTTACGCTTTCCTCTGTTTGTAAAATATTATTCTCGGGGGTATCATTATGTTCTGTTTATTTGTAAGGTTTTTTTTTTTTTTACGGCAAAAACTTCTGTCTTAAACTATCTTCAATCGTTAAAAGGTACTTTTAAAATAATTATTATACTGTATTGACGATTACCAGATAAAGAAGAGTTTTTTTTTCACCTCGCATAAATGTCTATATTCTAAGATTTGTATTGAATTAAATATCTATAAAGTAAATTCTGATAATGAATCTGCTTTTTCGTAGTACAAACTAATAATTCGTTTAAAAAAGAGTATTAAAGAGTGGCAAAATAATTATACAACTTTTTAAGTTTCATATTAATAAGCAACTCGAATATTCGACATAGCCCTATTCTATCTATGTCAACGATAAATAAAGCAATTTGTCTAGAATAACACGGTTATTTTTGTCTCTAAGTGTTGCCACAAATCTGAGATGGTACGGCAAGGCACTAAATATCAAATAGTGCGGGGGGACTCACCCCATAAGAGGGCGAATACCGGACTATTAGCGCCTTGTGAACTTTGACTCCACGCCACTTCTTATAGTGATTTTATTTCATGTAAATTGATAAATGAGCATCCTACTTCTACCATATTTATATCTATAAATAGTATTGAACACAGTATAATACTTTTGATTTAGGTATATCTCGTGCACAAATAGGTCTAGAGATCAAGTTTACCATAAATTATTTTATATAGATTTAATTTAATACCTATCAAAGAAATCTTTATTTTGCCAAAATTCACATCACATACTTGCAAATTACACTTAAGTTAAATAGGTTATTTAAGGGAACTTTTTACATATATGTAATTGCTAAACGGATAGCTTAGTTTGAATTCTGTGGAATTTGCAAGCCGGTAACAGCCCAATACAAAATTCAGGCAATTGTCGTACTCTTATTCCAGTTACCATTTCCCAACTAAATGCTCTAAGCACTCACTACAAAACCCTGGTAAAGTTGTCAAGGCCTTTCAAATCAACAGTGGTAGTCAATTTTAACAAAAAAGTTAAGCAAAATGAAGTAAATCCTCAACTAACCTGAACATAGGCAAATGAGTCCCAATAAAGACGTCACCACAACTAAGGCTTCCATTATGTTATTCACTGCCACATCTTTATTTCTTACTTTTCATCTGAAAGGAAAGAGAAAGCTATTGAATGCGCTATTACAAAAGATAATCAACATAGAAATAAGATCATTAGGTATTCGATTATTCTTCTTTAGATGGTCTGTATTAATTTTCATTATCTTGATATAATCGTAAGCAATAACGATATTTTAGTGCATCAATGAAGCATATTAAAGGAATAACAGTTAAATTATGAGAGTATGGTCAAAGTGCTGAGCATAGAAACTCTAAAAAACTAATTTTACAGAAGAGTATGTAACTAAAAGGTATCTTGTTTAAGGAAAAGCAATGTACCTACTCGCTAAATTGACTAATAGAGGGGTGTTAAATTTATTATGTGTGTATATTAAGGGACCGTCCTTAATACAGTTGACGTACACTTTACGTGGAATTTCATAAAACCCTTCCCTTTATTCAATATACGTAACGAGTTAACCGTACCCGCAAACCTTGCATTACAGTAAATTTGGGACAGAGAACTCTCTCATCTGCAATTCCTCTATAAACTTACTACGAGTAATACTCGAAAGTAATTCGATGGGTTTAATGGAATCTCGTATTTGAATTGACTCAAACTTACACGTAGTAAGTACTACTATTATTAGATTTGTTTTATAATCTACTTTTACATTATTTTTACTTGCATTTCGTTAAAACTTTGTAAACGTTATTCAGGTTTTTTGTTATTTGTATCGTCTATTTATACTGTAATTATTATTTAAAAAATCCATGATCTTTTTGATTGAAAATTGGTCTGTTCAAATACTGACAAAGTTACAAGATTTGAAATAAATTGTAATCTTTTGCATTTATTAAATCTTTGATCGAAAGTTAAGGATCGAAATTTTCCATATTTAGGACTAACTAATTTACATTTCAGTTAATATTAGTCCTTTTTAATGCTCGGGACTTTTTATATCTTCTGTCATTGTTTAATTTAAATTACGCTTTTATTGTATGCAAGTCCGCGACGCTGGTAATATCACTAAACTAAAAAAGGGATTGGACATGATGTATTGCTAGAGAGAGGGATGGCAGGTGATTACAGCTTTGACCGAATGGTGGCCACGTGACGATAAACGGGGAATCGGGCGGCCACCAGGCCGTGGTGGTGGCATTATGGTCAAATCTGGATGACGTTAACTCAGGACCGAAATGAATGGCGTACAATGCTTATGCTCAGCAGTGGGCAATGATCATCTGATCATTATGATGATACATCAATCTTATTTAGAAAGCCATAAATTTAAAAAATACCATCGTTGGGGATAAAGGTAAATCCAACATTTGTTCATTAGATAAGCAGTCCGCTGTAATTTAATTACAGAAACAAATGACAAGCTTTTGTTCACTTATAACATTTCCTGAACTGTCACTTTTAAATAAATACCAACATAATAATAATCTGAATTATATTACAGATTCTAAGCAATTGTATAATAAAATGAAGGTTTATAATTATTAGTTAGTGCAACTTTTGAATAAATTAGTCAGTGGTCTGGAAATTTATATTCCATACAAGTATAAATATTTATTTCGAAGAAAGAGCAGTCTATATTTATAACTAGATAGGAGCGTTCCTGAAAATACAAAATTTTCATCTATTACAGTCTGGTCTAAAATCGCTTGTCTAAGAATTCTATAGGTATATAAAGTCATAGTCTGTCTCGCTATGTATCTATAATAAACGTATCTATTTCGTAGCATTTAATATCTAACAAAATTGTTTTATTTTAGTTTTATAAATGTAATGTCACCTAAAGTTATTTACATATAATTGATTGACAGCACTCTTTTCCAATTAAAATTGACAGTTCCTCCAATGATCCAATAAATGACATTATGGGGGATTGAAAACAAATATATTTAAGTGAAAGGCAATAGACATGATAATTTCAACCCCATCTGTGATAAAGCACTTGTTATGCTGCGGGTAATATATTTTATCTCACATACAATAAGATTTAGTTTACATTACGAAACCACAAACATGACCCTGATTTTACATATGAGCTTTTCGAATTAGTTTAAATGGGTCACTTGAACGTTCTTGACAGCTTCCGCCATTATCAAAGGGGTTATGGTTTATTGATTTCGTTATTGTCTTTTGTATCATCTTCATGATACGAGAGTTACTTAAAGCGATATTATCTAATTAAAAGAATATTAGCCTCTTAAGAGGATATGCGGTCGGCGACAAATTCGAAATTTATATAATTCTATTGGTATTGCGTTGCGCCCCATAGAATAAGTTATAAAACACGAAAGGGACAGCTGCAGCTCGGGTTGATTTTACCTATGCAGAATAGACGAAAACATCACTATGTATTCCCCTCTTTCCTCCTCCAAAACAGGCCTGATTTTAATTTTATTTTCAATTATAGAATAAGAAAAACTTTGGCTATACCTCGATGTTTTATTATTTTTGTTTTTACTCCTCAAAATTATTTGAAGGACGTTTGAAAGCGATGGTAAAAATTGAGCATTTTTTTCCCCCTTTTAAAAGCCTCCTATTTTCTGTAATAATTAATTTATGGAAAAATGGCAGTAATTAATATATATTACATAGAAAAAAATATTGATCATAATGCTATTATCCAGAGAGGAAACAGGGGAATGTGTTTGTATATAATAAACGCCGCTCTCATAACCTTTTAAAAGTCTTAACTAGTAATTATTTGAAAAACACACTACCAAGCTTTACTACCAGAATATTCAAATTATGGATATAGAACTATCCATGAAAGTCTTAAATAAAATAAAAAATAATAAATGATGTAATTACATTTACAAATACAAACCTAATGCTATGAAAATAAGCAGACATAAAAGCTTCTAGCATTTTTTAAATGTTTAATCGGTGCTATTCAGTCATAATTGCATTCAATTATCGAGAGCGGATCTAAAATCCAATCTAAAATCCGTTGGACAGTAGACATCATTGTAATGCATCGCTAACGCTTGCATTAATAGAAATTATCGCAATAATGTTTATTAAATGGACATTAATTTTAATACTAAAACATAAGTTGCTAGTTTCTTTAAATCGAATGATCTAAATAATAATAAAAGTGAGGAGATTGTAACATTGTTGGTGATAAAAATAACATTGGAATTAAAGTTGGGTTGTTGACAAAGAAGTCTTGTTTTAAAAGAATGGTTAAAGGCGCTTGTTTGTATATTCAAGACGACTACAAAATAAGCATCGATTTATTTATTTTACTACGTACAAGTTTATAAATACATATAATAAAAATAATTTAAAGCCCCGCCACTCCCACACGAAGGAAATGTACTATCAAAACACATGTCTCGTCTTTCTATCTTAGACAAACTTCGGAAACTAAAATTATGTTTGTAAGAAGTAATCAAAAATATTTATTTGAAAACTAGACGCGTACCCGCGGCTCCGCTCGCATTTCATATATTCTTCATTGCATTTAAATTTTTTTAATACGGAACCCTAATCATATGCTATTTTTTTTGCTCCTAACATTAAGCAAAGCTATTTTTCACATATTCAAATACCTGTCAGTAATACTGCACTGAATGATTTTTTTACGCGCGGTCATTAATTATTTTCGAAAAATTAAAAAGTAGCGCATAAGTTACGCGGAATAACTCCAGCTATCTAGAAAAAAACCCTATCAAAATCGCTCGAGCCGATTCGGAGTTTACCCAGAACAAACAGACAGGCAGACAATAATTTTAAAAATTGTATTTTTGGTATAGGTTATCATATACATTTATATCTATCCAGTTTAAAAAAAAATTGAATTTCTAACAGATATATATAACAGACATACTAACAGACAGACATATATTACTTAATAGTATATATATTACACATATAAAGAACGAAATATTGAGTATAAAACAGTACAAACTCGCAACATTTTCTTGCTTTATGTACTTATAACGTGATTAAGCATCATAAACACTTATTGTTGAAAGGCATAGTAAAAACGTCAACTTTATTTTTATTATACTGTTATTTTTTACAAACCATTTCATTGTAACTTGATACAACATCATTATTTTTAATTACAAAAGTTAAATTATAATATATTATAAGTAACAATTTGCGAAGAATTGTGTTTATTTATATTGTGTACGAGTTAAATCAAAACTAACCTCTGTGGATTATTGAGGGTTTCTCACGATGCACATATGCGCCTAACATAATCGAGTTAACCAAAACAAATGCGGCCAAGGTTAACTTATAATTTATTACCACTTCAACGATGACAGGACGCCACTTACACGAAATACGTATGGCGACATATAAACAATAGACTCTTGCGGTAAACATTGTTGACGTGTATAAGTGCTAACGGATAAGAGCATTATAAACTTGTAAAAGTAATTAGATAGGACGCCTAAACCGGAGCGTTTCCACTGCTATTAATACAACCCTTTAAAAGGAGACATTAAAATGCTATAACTAAATAACTCAGTATAAATTTCTATAAAAGAGGGCACATAACAAAATACATCATTTGTATGTACGACACTCGAAGACATAATGTTGACTGTTGACTTTTATACTTTAAAGGCGCGGGTTTGAGATAACTTTAGCAAACGCACTAAGGCTTCATAATGTTTATTCTTCACATACTGCTCCGTCAACATACTCTATTAAGGTTTCAAGTTAGTATAAGCATACAGAACTAGTTAACATTATTGTTAGACTAATGGCAGACGCCTAGTTAATATGTGGACCTACTTACGATTTCTTAATATGTCGATTATCCATAAACATGAAACAATAGGAAGACAATAGAAAAACAATGGAAAGCTGGCGTAAACGCCAGGTTAGTGCTCAAGGGGTTAAATTTTGCTGATTACTTTTCTAATGTAATATTTAAGGTATATATTTACCAGTTTGGGCGTAACAACCTTATAAGTAATGTGTCATGTTGTACCAATAAATTCGAACGTATGAAAATATTTTGAACGTAGCCTTAAAAGTTTATAGTAGAGTCTCACGAAACCTCCGTTCCCGGTGCGATCACACGCCATAAGCTTTTTCAAATGTGGGTGTATTATAAAAATAAATGAAAACATACTTTTGAATAATGTTTGTTTTGACGAGGGCTACCATATTTACGGTGCCATGAGAGGCGGGTGACGACGTGTGTTAGACCCACACAAAGAGGGATTGATCGCTTAGATCTCGTAAAATATTATCGCGCTCCAATTTTGGAATTGATTAATTGTTAGTTGTGTGACTTCTGAGATACAAGTCTCCGCGATCCAATTCAAGAGTCGACCGGGACGATTATTTGTTGGCAATACAGTTCGTTTCTAATTGCTTATATTATTAATAGTTCACTGCTGACGATGATTTAGACATTACCTACCGATCTTCCAATTTAATGGGAATCGATGTTCTGCGGTTTAAAAGAGACATAAAGTATGAGAATATGTTTGACAGGTAGAGGATTAGAGCCCTTTTAGATTACTTTTTTTGGCGTAGTTTACGCCGATGCGTGTATTGCCGAAATTGCACAAGTTTCTACAAAAGTTTCGGACAAAGCGACGCCCACCGCCGACAATGGGTATATTTTTGTTCGTGCGGTCTATACTGACAGTTCGCGTGATGTATTGAGCTCGGGTAAGGATTATTTTTACCCATTTCACAATGTTTGCAATGCACCCATTGTATGAGACGGAAGCGGCTTTACAAAGCGGCGAAGCGATTATTTATTTTACGAAAGGTCGGCAACATTCATAATTGGACATTTTAAATACGGCATTTTAAGTACGCGAATAGTTGATTTTTATTTTCTGTCTTTATTCAGATTAGATTTTTTGCTTATCTTAATACCATCAATCATAGTGAATTAATCTTATCATTAAAAAAATCTTTTATTTTTCTGTTATTTGTATTTAATAATACGATCAATTATGACAATGACATTGGTAATAGAATATGTCTTGTACAAATAAATAAAATGGTATTGAACAATAGTCAATAACAAAAAGTAATTGAAAATACGCTGTAGTTAGTATTTTAAAATATATAATTACAAATGTTACATGTATGATATTACATTAAATGCAAATGTAATGTTTTGTAATGTAATGCTTTGAAAACCAGTACCTCTAGGCTTAGTGTGCTTACCATCCTGGACCACATCATCACTTAACATCAAGTGAGATTATAGTCAAAGTACTGAACTTATTCCGTGTAAAAAATTTATTAAATAATAATTGTGTTTATTAATAATAAATTATTAATTAATTATTTCTTATTAATAAAACTTATATAATAATTCTACTTTTTTAGCATTTAGCATGGGGTTCGATACAGGCACATAATATATGGCAATATACAATAATTGATAACGTAATCTGTTTTATTTTTTATTAAAGTATAATTGTCTACTAATTTTTTTTACTAATCAAATTTATTTATATATGTTTAACCCCTTGATCACTAACTTGGCGTTTACGCCAGCTTTCCATTGTTTTCCTATTATCTTCCTATTGTCTCATTTTTATGGGTACTCGACACATTAATGTTGTTTTGATTTTTTTTTGTATTATTTAAAACGAATGCTAAGCAAAAGTATTTCTTAGCGTTTAAGGTATCTAAATATAAAACAAAGATCGGTTGAGTAAATTTCGAAAAAACTTGTTTTGTATTCAGGCATGACTCGCCTCCGAACTCGTAGACAAAACAAAGTTTTGTTTTATAAATATCTCAGTTTGCGTAAGACCAAGTAACAACTTCGATGTTGGGTCGTGGAACGTCAAATGGACAGGTGAATCGCAAAAGTTTAGTTTACGTTACGGCAACCGGAAAGAATTGTTCGATCGCAGTTAACTGTTCCTTGGCAGTATCTAGTCAACCCAATATGACAACAAATTCATAAAAATTCTTTCAAATAAAAACCACAGCATAGAATGGTCAGCAATAAATTAAAATTACAGAAATAATGAAAAGGACAACTGTTATGTTAAGCGTAAGTTTATGCATTTAACCGAAAGATGTCCACGGCTGGACATATATAGGTCTCCACAGCGCCCGGTCTTGCGCCACCCGGATCTAGCGGATTTCTGCGACCTTCACTAGATCGTCGGTCCATCTTGTGGGCAGCCTACCCACCCTGCGTCTTTTGATACCTAGCAGCCATTTACCCATTAGCCCCATCAGGTATGGGTTCTACGAGCAATGTGCCTAGCCCATTGCTACTTAAGTTTGGCAATGTCGGGTTACTTTGGTTCTTCTGCGAATCTCCTCATTCCTGATTTGATAACGCAGTGACACTCCTAACATAGCTCTCTCCATTACCCTTTGGATATCTTTGAGCAATTGTAATTAGGCCCATTATAAGCGATCACGTCTCAGTGCCGTAAGTATAAAACATAGGTTTTCTACAGTTTTCTCTCACGAAGACCTATGTATCTAACAAGTCTATCTAACAAGTTCATCGTTAGATGCCTATTTATTTCTTATAATTACCAATGCACTTTCATTCATACATCAGACACACGTCAGTTTTGACATTAATTTGCCGTATAGACAGAATGTTTGCAATCTCTCTCTCTTAAAGGTCAAGCAATTGAAACGCAAGAAAAACTTTATAAATTAATTATTACTCTTTTACAAATTATAAAAAATAATTAAATTAATTACAGTTAAAATTATTTCACCACTCGGCGGTTTTAATAATTATATAATTCACTAAATATATAATTTATATGAATTCAATTAAAGTATCATAAAACGATTTTTTTCTTCGTTCTCGTTTGTAGTTCATGCAAAATGAAATGTTCATATGTATTTGAAAATTATAATAAAAGCGCAATAATAACATTAGTATAAATTTATAACTTCTAATTATTATAATACTTATCGTAATACAATTTTTAATTTTATTATCTAGTAACAGTTACTTGGTATGTGAGAGGCGCTTGATAATATGTTAAACCAACAACGAAAAAAAAAAACATCCTTATATTCCAAGTTTGTGATACAAAGGAATAATGTAAAGAAATGATAACCCTTGACACACGTTATCCTTTTATCACTAGACAAGAATTCGAGATCCTGCCACATGATCATAATGAAAGAAAATGTTACATTTGTGTGTGAAGACAGACTGGAGAACTTAAGCCTAAAAATATGTCAAAATAACATAGTATATATTTTCTGCTACTTGAACGGTATCTCCAGTGCTGTGTACCAAAAGTAGCTTTGGCGTGAAAGCGCGACTGACAGACAGAGTTACTATTTATAACATTATTAAGGATTTATGCGGTGGTATTTTAATGGTCGAAATTCAACCAAGATTAATATTGAAAATGTATGAAAAAAAAAAATCATTGCCAATTTTCAACAATTCCAATAACACTAATCCTCATCAATATCTACTAAGTAATATAATTGGTAAACTTATACGTTAACTTAAATACATACATATACATTCCTCAGGCAGTAGAGATGACCCATTTGAGAATCGAATTTCTTCGAGTAATTTACCTTCACAGCCCAGAATGTGACAAATATTGCATTGCTTTCATAGCAACTAAATAACTATGTACTAAATAACCATACCTCGTATTTACTTATTATAGCATATTTTCGAAGTATAATTATGTTTGCTGAGTCATTACGCTACAAGAATAGTCAATATTTATCAAAAGAATGCGTACTATTTTTACGATGTTATTTAAACTAAACATTTGCGAGCGCAACGACTCGTCGAAGTTTGACTGACACCATGAAACATTAATTGTCATATACATAGCTCTGTTATAAACAGACGGTTATAAATTTTGCCGGTCGTCAATAAAACCTCAACTCAAAGCTGAGGCCGCATCGCCAAGCCACCACTGCGCCGCGCCGCAGGCGAAGTGTCAAATTTTCCACATTACTAACCTTCCTTTAACTTTCAAATTACGCCTATAAATATTTACAATGTTATAGGTTCGTGCCTGGTCGCGTGACGAGTAACAAGGCTGAACTTAATTCTAGATATACATATAGATAACGAGAATTTCTTTATAAAAGAAACCAATTGTTAAAAAACATATTTTTTGAAGTATGTGTAATATAATTTTCAAAAAAGTATATTATGTCTTTTTATTTCGAAACTTGCCACTTAAATCTTAGATCCAAATAATAAACTAATTTTTATTTTCTCTGAATAATACTCAATTAAAATTTTATTATATTGCAAGCGATTACTATAAATATCATCTCTATATAAATGAAGCGGCTCATGGAACTACTCGTTTTAACATGTTTAAATTGCAGCCAATTATTTTGAACGAACAAAAAAAAAATGTTTTGCAAGCTCGCCTTTGATGTGCAGGAATTTTTCGAGTTAACAGCGACCGATTCATACCGGACGATTATTTTAGGCGTTCGCTCCTGGCGACTCGGACGAGCGTGCCGAAAACTTGGTAACATTTGTTTTGTCCGAGTTGTTAACCGCGGAGATTAAACAACCACATCGACATTGCACAATGTTTGACCACATGTTTCTACCAGGTGCGAGACCGCGCACCACGCGCACTATCAAAATATTGACCCTCTTATCCGCATCGGTGCTGCACTGTAGCACTTTAAACACAAGTGAGCATTTTTATTTACACATACCATTAGCCAGCACTTAATGTAGCATTAAAAATATTTGGTCAAGTCGAAGCCGCATATAATTAGAGAAAAATTTCGCTTTATCACACTTCTCGACCAGTCGTGGCTACCTAATATTTTTTATGCAGAGACGAAATTCTAAATCGCCTTGTTAGGGTCGTTTATTTAGGCCCAATTTTTTGTTACGCTCCCGTACTTAACCGTGTAGGGTGGCCGGCAACAATTAAGAAGCCCGTTACAGTTAAAAAATGTCACCCTTTCAAAGGTTCTTCACTAAGCGTTCTCCAAAAAAGAGGACACTTTTTATCACCTGGTTTGGAAGTCACAAAATTGTTTATCGCCACTCTACGGCATGTTGATTTATGTTTCCACCCCACCGAGGACTGGGACTCGACTAAAATGAATTAGATTGTTTAATTGGTCATTTATTTTTGAAGATAACGGCCAGTTAGGCCGTTGTTTTAGGTTACTGAAGTGGCACATCGACGGAAAATCAAATATTCCATTCCCAACCTTTCACAGATATGTATTTTATTTAAGGGTCACTTAATTATTCACCCAAAAAGGATACAATATTCACAAAATGTGACAGTAAATATCAAAATCGGTAAAATCTAATTTGGGTGAAAATGTATATTTTAATGCAAAATTAATGTAGTTTTGCTAAGGAAAATGGCACCATTTCAACAATGGTAAAATCAATTGTTTTAACATAGTAATGTTAGTTTAAAGTCTGATTGTATATTAAATTTTTCAGTCAAATAAATCGGTTACATCCTACTTCTGTACATCAAACTCTGCTATATCCAAACTTTAATTCCTTTTTTCACTAAATTTATATGTATTTAACTATGTTACACTGCATAAAATTACCTTATTGTCTTGATGGAACAAAAAGTAAGTAAAAGTTGTTCTTGAAAGTATCTGTTTTGAAAATACTTTTGACATTAACCGACGCGTCGTATATAGTATGTACGGGAGAGGAGAAACAAAAAATGTAAAATAACAATTTTTTTAACAGAATTAATTTAGGCATCAGCTGTTGATCTAACTTAAGATTTATTACACGTAATTGCTATGGTTGCACGGCACCTCATGCATTATGGATTACGTTCGAAAAATATGATATGCTTCAAGACAAAAGGCACAAAAGCTGGTCCAAAAAAAGTGCCTAATGACCAGCTTAAATTTTCCTTAAGCCCACCGGAGACGTTAAAATTAAAGGCTTATCTTAAATTATGCTTAATTGGAGGGTCTAAAAATACAGATTGAATTTCAAAGAATTGATTTATAGCTTTACGCTAAAGTAGTGTTTCTGATAATAGTCCTACAAATATCAGTATTTATTAACCTAATTACCATAAGCTACGATTACTGGGAAGGGTTTAATAAAAACGTTGATAACGTTTTCGAGAAGCTTAAACTTTTTAGTGGACACTTATGATAAAATGAATCACTAATTTAATTTTATACATATGTAAATGTAATTTTAGTGCAGTTTAAAATATTATACAACGACGTTCAAAGATTAAGGAAAATATACTAATTCATACATGTTATTAAAAGTAAAATCTCATTATACGTGTGCCCGTTAATCTCTTATGTATTTATATAATTCTTTTTACTATAAATGTATTCTTTGACCCAGATTTCATATTAAAGTAACTTATTCAAAAAGTTAAAGGATAAGTATAAGTTCATAATGCAAATCGTTTTAAAGTAGAAATTCAAGAGGAACTAGTATTTAATGTAATGAAATGCATTTTAAGTGACAATTAAATGTATTAAATGTGCTAATACGATACGGATACGTTATAAAAAAAATGTGAATTCAATTTTTAAATTATTGAAGCAATGATAGCGCAGCGTGTGGTGCGGCCGGATTCCATGTCAATCGACGCGGGTTCGATCCCAACCTATACGACTCTAAAATTAGCATGAGCCTTCGATGTAGGAAACCATAGTAAGGAGACCATAGAATGGTGGTAGGAAATTTTCTACTAACGCCCGACTGATGCACTGAGACTATTCCGTGTAAATTTTTTTTTTTAATTGGATAGGCTCAGTGCTTTGTCCACAATCTTACCTGACGTTAAGTGACAATGTGGTCCAGGGTGGTAAACACACTAAAGCTAGAGATACTGATTCTCAAGTGATGCCGCCGGAACATACCCATTGGTATTTGGGGGCTGGTTTATAAACTTGAGGGTGAAAATGCCCTACCACCATTCTACGGTCTCCTCATGATGGTTTTCTATATCGAAAGCTCAGGTTAATTTTAGAATTCTATAGGTGGACTGGAACCCGGGTCCATTGACCTGGAATCTGGCCGCTCTACCAACTGCGCCATTATCGCTTCAAAATATTAATTGCTTCGTATTTTTTATGGAAACAGGAATATTTGGATTTCCATAACTGGTGGCAAATTGTAAAAGACAAGTATTTTCCCATTCTCATTAATTGAATCTCATGTATAGAAATATTCTTGTTAATTCTGATTTGTACATATTATATATATATATATATATATATATATATATATATATATATATATATATATATATATATATATATATATATATATATATATATATATATATATATATATATATATATTACGCAAGCTAATGATTTCTTAGTAGCCTTAAAAAAATGGTAAATTCAAAAATTAAAAAAGTTAATTTCTTGATTTCCCTGTGTGACATGTGATTCGGTACGTGATAAATTATGTTAATAACAAAAGCTCCGATTTCACAACGATTACTTTACGATTTCGGTTTAGATTCCATTTTGTTATTTATGGATGCCCGAATCGTAGCTGTAGTATTTATGGCTTACAACTAATTACAGTCATTTGCATTTTATTGTTTATTTTCCCACAGTAACGTTATACATTCGTATTATCTATAACTGAGTCTATAAATCATTGAATTCAGCTCAATGTAATGCTTTATAACGTTCAAAGAAAAAAAGAAAACACGTAAAAGTAATACTTTACTGTTACAATTTTTAAGTTTAATAAAAATCAAGCAAAATCAAAAAAGAAAATTTTAAGAAAGAAAAGTAATATTTTTCATTAAAAACTCTAAAGGTCAGCGATTTAATAAACCGAGTAGAAAAATGTCTTGAACTTTTGTATCTTTGACCAAATATATCCATAAAATAAAGTCGGATTAATTACCTACACCGTTTATAACACAGGACCGGCTGCACCAATTTTTATGATGATTGATTTATTGAATTGGTATCTGCCCTGAATGGCAGTATAACTAATAAGACAGTAGAAATGATTTCGAGAAACAGCATAAACAAATCATATTTTCATACAGTCCGTATGAAGCTAGTTTTTTTTTGTTTGATGATATCTCGAGAACGGATTGATTAAATTATATAGATTAACTTTTTTGGTCGTTTTAGTCTTGAGAAATTTCCTTGCGTATTGCAAGAAAGTCTAATAAAATGTAATTCAGCTAATATAAAAAAAAAATTCCCTCTGAGGCGATCGATACACGGATCACCGCGATGCCAATAGTGGATATTTACAAAAAAGCACTTTCTACACAGAAATGATAAATTTACTAAAATAACAATATGGAATGGAATAAAATAACAAAATACTTTTACATAACAATTACGAAAACATCGAAATATTAACGAAATACATTCTGTATGGAACGGATTTGATTTAATTCTGAGGTGGTATGAACTATGAAGTCCGCCGAGTCAGCTAGCATAGATATAAAAACAGAATACATATTGACAAAACATTTTCCCATGACGCTATAAAAATCAGCGTGTTTGTTCTAATAATAAACACTTCATTTATGAGCGGAATCACCTCACAGCGTTTTCCTTCACGATTGTTACTAAAACAATAACATAATGTTATTGTGCGTTGTTTGTTTACTACTTATGAATCATATTCACGTAGAGAAAGCATCTAAGAGCCTAGGTTCCCGGACACAATAGTTCATTGTTCCCCAAAACTGTATACAATGGGTTATACTGTTCCTGATATTTCTCTCTTAATTCCGACCAGAATCCTCGAAATGAAGGGTTGTTCGAGTGTATAGTGTTGGTTAGATTGTTTTATTGTGGAATTCCTGATTCAAGTAACACACAATAACAAAAATATTTTATTTCTCCCTGAGATGCGTACCGAAGCCAAATAACAGTTAATTTACGATTGTTCATTACACATAAAACAACAAACGAATAAGTCAATATTCGCCATTAAATTATGTGATGCAAAAATCCCTAGTGTAAGTGGCACCAGTCTCTACTATAAAATTAATTGTAATTTAAAAAAGCTTGTAAGAATTACAGAAAAAAGAAATTTTATAAAATTATACGGTTTGCCAATTGCTTTTTTTAAAAAAAAAAAACATAATCAATATCAGAAAGTTATTAACTTGAACAACAAATCCTATAAGCTCATAACTCATGTACCATACACTCGATTCAGTTAAATAAACATTAGTCAGAACTTGTTTAAAAAGTTCCCCTAATTTGAAATTATAACTAACGGCACTATTTAAATATCAATCGGTAAAATTTAAATAACAAACGTTTTAAGCGTAACCATATTGCTTTAATAGACTTGCTTCACAAATGCTCAATAGTTTTCCAGACATCGAACAAAGTTATTCAGAAATAACAACATATGGTTCTGAACACATCTTAGGCACTTTATGGCATTTTTTACTTTATCCTCTAATTCTGAGGCGGTCTGTTCTCGAGTTTGATATAAGTGTTTTCTTGTTTACATGATTCGAAATTTTAATGCCTTCATTAATAGATTACTCTTTAATTTTTCGTTACTGAAAAAACATAAACAATGTAATAATCTAATGTATGTATATTGGTAAGCGCATCGCGTGAGAATGGGTACATTTTCTCCTTATTTTTAGTTCATGGATATTTATGTAATTATGTGCAAGTATTCAGCGCTCTAAAACAGCGGCCATCATGGTAAAACTTTCATTCCACTTGTATGTACAAGTTAAACTTTATCGTACAAAACGTCACCAAAATTACACAATACCAGGTCAAATACCGTACGTATTACTGAATTAATGACAAGTATTGTTGACAAAACTCCCAATAGCTAAATCCATTTGTGAAATTTTGTAATACACCAGGTAAGGTTTCTATGGAAAATTATTTAAAGTGGTTATATTTTTATATACTGAAATTTGAATAGAACGTTCCGTGTTAGATAGTTGATTATGTAGGTATATCTAAATACTGTCGTGTGGTGCCGGCCATGAATAGTATCACCCCATATCATCCCGTGGGTGTCGTAAAAGGCGACTAAGGGAAAAAACCAGAGGATAGGCAGCAGCATCCTCTGAGTACCACAATAACCTTCTGCCATCGCCAACCCGCCTGCCAAGCGTGGTGATTATGACAATCCCCCTTATTGGGGGAGACCTATGTCCAACAGTGAATGCCTTATGGTTGAATAGAGGGATCTAAATTCTTATAATTTACGTAAACATCTGGGTAAACAGAATATAAAATCCCATCTATGAAAATATACTTTTATTTCTATGAAACTAAGTAAACATTTCCCAGCAAAAATATACGTATCTTTGTAATTTGAATGGATAGGAATGGACGAAATACAGAGATGACCATCAGATGTGGGCGGGAATGAGACAGTTAATTCTAATTATGGCCGTATTGTGTGGCGAAATTTTATTGCTATCTCATTGGCGCGCTCATTACGTTCGCCGAACGTAATTGTGAGCTATTGTACTCTCTCCCACGGACGTCAATTTTTCTCCCGAACCGTGTGAATCTGGAACGAGGGGACACCGCCTAATTCGCGCGAAGTTTCCGCTGACTTTTCGAAATTAATTGCTGATGCAAACTTTGCCGGAATTGAATCGTACTGTGATAATTCAGATTTAAAAGTTAAGACCCTCGATATTGTCGGTTCGTCTAAAAATTAAAAAAAATGCATCGACAGTGATTTTTATGCTGATATTTTTGTACTATTAATTTGACGAAATGTCCACTTAGAAGTTATTATAAATAAATAAATAACAATTAACTTTTTCTACCATTAAAATAACAATAACACTTGTTATAAATAAACAGTGTCTCTACTTACATATTCAAATATTTAAAAATAGACCGTCTTCATATTACGATAGAATTGAAACCGGTAATACCCCCAATCGATCTGGATTAGTAGACTAATCGATGGACTGTAGGAAATCTTAAGTAAACATTGTATGCAATGTTCATTAAAAGTAACGAGCATGCTCGCAGGGGCTTTCGCTAAAAGGATAACAAAATAAATAAGTAACGTTATTGTGTATCTATTTCGGTATGAACACACGTTGGCCTTTTAGACTACCGCTGATGGCCTCTAAAGTTTCATCGCGGCCTGTCTGAACGATTAGCGGTCTGACAGCTAATTTATATACTCAACTTACTATTCTATTCCCGGAGGGACGCGCGCAGACATGCCTAAGTATAGACAAGACTTTTAAAAAATCATGTTTTGTGCGTTGAAATATTGGTCGATTAACGGTACCTTCATTCATGAGTTACGCAGTTTGTTTCGAGCTTTTTCTTAATTTACAAGCATATCATTTTGAGTTAAAGATATATATGAATCCATTACATTATTAACCTATTTCCGTACTGTAAAACGCTTATAAAAACTATACGCGTATGGATTTATTGGCGCGCCTTTTCCGTAATACTGACTGTCAGTACAGCGTGATAGCTAACGATATGACGTTTAATGTATCATTCAATCTACCGGGCGACCTGTCACAGCCAATTTTTTTGAAGTAGGTACTGTCGTACTTTTCAACATAAAAAAAAAAAAAATCGCTTAAGTTACGTCTGGTTCCATAGCAATAAAACTATTCAATTTCATGTTATGCAATTTTCCATTTTATTTTATTTATTCTATCAGTGACAACTATACAAAGTATACAATTACTACGGGACCTGTTTTACTCACCGCTAAATAAGTGAAACGATAACATGAAGAATATATTCCCTTTAACCCCTTGAGCACTAATCTGGCGTTTACGCTAGCTTTCCATTGTTTTCCTATTGTCTTATTTTTATGGGTACTCGACGCATTTTAATTATCAAACTGTTCATATATTTCAAAGAGAAATAAGTACACTGAACACTGCAACAAACAGCGTCGTTATCGGTTATAACGCTGGCAGATGCGTGGCTCTTACACCTCATTACTTTTTCCATGACATTGCACGATGCCATAAAAGATATTGAATACCTTGATACCGTAAGTATTTACTGTGATTTATTCAGATTTTAACGTAACAATTCTAACACAGTTTTGTTATTGTGTACTTCTGTTAATTTAATTAAATCTTAATATTTAAAAAATTAGCATACCATGATGATCTATTTCACTTTCAAAAAGACATTAAAGTTGAGTAATTGAAGATATATCAAAAAAGAAAGAGAGAGTTGAAATGATTCTTCTCAGCGAAAGCGTGTGGTTAATCAATTCATCGGATCGCCATTTACGATTATTTAAAAATTCGTAAAATTATTGTAAATATCTGTAATGGTACATGTTAATGTTTAATTATTATTATTTTTTTATATCAACGGTATTGAAGAATCTAAAAATTAAATTATGTTTTATTTAAAATTTAATATACCTTAGTCATAATAATATAATTTATAGAATAACTTAATTATGAACCTCTACAAGATTACTATGTCTATATTATAGTTCGACACTTTCTCAGATCGAACCGATGTTACTACTAGCGTCACAACATACCCTTTCAAATCTAAATCTGGAAACAATCTAAAGAATGAACAGACTTGTCAAATAATTTCTGTACAAATTGGTCTCCCAGCTCAAACGTTAAATGCCCTTGTTGAATGTAACACATTCTTTGCACTGAATATTTCTTTTATTGCTTCTTAGAACTGTGAACATAATAACATTAGACTGTCTGTACAATTTACTTTTGTAAACTCAAATAAATACATAAACCTTATTTATACCTGAAATCAGTTTTTATTAAATAAAAGTGTACTATTTGGTTTTAACATAATAAATTAACTATTAGCGTATAGAGGCAAAATTTAAATGCTTGTGATATAATTTAATGCTTATATCTAGTCAGGTATTGAGACTATATTTTTTGAATATCAAAAACTTTTTTTTCAATTTATAAACACGCCCATGTAAAACATTCCACATTTTCAAACACGATCTATAATTGTTTGTGGAACAACAGTGCGTTGCGGAACATTGTTTATTGGGCCCTGACCTAATTTACATTACCTAATAACTAGATACAACTGAACTATATTTATTTAAACGCGCTAAATTTTTAAAATTAATCTACGTAACTGTCGTATTTATTGATTTACTGTAAGTTTTATTTTCAGTCTCATTACGACACTAATTACAGCTATAAGTTATGCTGTAAATATAAATTGATGCATTGTATAAAATGTTTTTACTAGATAATAATATTTAATTAATCTTAAGATCTACTCAGATAACATTGATGGAAATTCATCTAATGATTTATTATGCAACGTATCTATATTTTCCGCCTCAAGCGAATTACGAATCAGATCGCTAAAGACTGTAATTTGAATTAATTTTCCGTATTAATAATTTATGGAATACAAACCGTTACCTGCAACATTCTGTAACATCAAAATATCCATGTTTATAATTTTTTATAATTTCCATCTAGACATTATTAGTCAAAAACTAATTACTTGTTAGTGTTAGTTAAATTGCTTTAGTGTTAGTAATAATATGTCTATTGTAACAGATCAATGAGACAAATTAGTTTTACTGTTTTTATTAACAATTAATTTTTTTTTTACTTTTTAGTTCCAAAGTAAAAAAAAAAAAAAATGTAAAAAAAAACCAGATCGAGTTTCTTGCCGGTTCTTCTCAATGACAGGGTTGTTTTCCGAACCGGTGGTAGTATTTTGACCTTCATCAGCGCCTTATCAGGGTCTTTTTGATTTTGATTTTTGAATGTCTATGACCGTGACTTCCACATTTTTGTAAAGTCTCTTAGAAATACATATATCAGACAAGCAAGCCTCAAAATGCGAAAGAAAGGAATTAATTATATTTCCAAAAAAAACCTAAATACACTATCCCATATAGGAAATGTCAACTAGGTAATAAGTACAGAACGATATATCATCTTAACAACATACATAAATCGACTAAAAAAAACATTATGCTGAACGATCACCCTAAAAGCAGGGTTTGTGTGTATTGCAAGCTCGTAAATTACCCGTCGACGACGCACGAAAATAGCGTAACACCCCAAACAGTCATGGGAACGCAAGACCATTCCTACCCCAAGGGCTAAACACTTACAAATCTACACTTTTAGGCTCCAATCAAAAAGACATCAAGATAGACGTTCCCGCTTCGATTAGACTTGCCCATTCAATAAACAGTTTTATAGGGGCCAACGAAATATCTCAAACACGGCAAACCCATCAGTCACGCGATGAAAGTAATTCAGTAAATAGGAATGAGGCGAAAGGATGAACAATGAAATTAAAGTCCCCAGCCGGAGGCATTGCGAATTTTTTTCCCTGTTATCCCAACAACAATACGAGGCTCGCTTAGACTCCACCAGCTTTTGTCTAATTAATTATCCAGGGATCGAATAATTAAGCTCGATTTCATAACTGAGATTGTATCGAGCCATACAAAAACGGAATAATTTCAAGAGCACATTGTTTGGCTATTAAAAGGAGGTTTTATTTGCAGGATTAATTTGAAATTATTTCGTCGTGGAGTTTTGCATCAAATCGTTATACAGATTTAAGTATTGTACAGTAAATTTTGAATCTTCATACATTAGGACTATTATTTCATGTAACTCTATATTACAAAATACCTCTAATGCTAAACCTTAACTAAAATGCTTAATACTTAAAAACCTTAAACATACATACGTACCTTTCAATAATAATTACATATTAACATATTCTAATTTGTAAAACATGAAATATTAGTGGCCGATCTTTAGAAATGTATGTCATAACTAATATAAAAGAAGTATGTGGTCTCTCAAGGTATATATTAAAGCTCTAACAGACGCGCGGACTAGACCGCGTAGATGGTATGGCAAACGACCGAAATTGTCATGTGTCTTGTGGGCACAGTCAAGTGCGGGCGTCATTATTGAAGCGCGAAATTGTTACTGTAGCGGCAATGTTAACGCCAGCATAATAAAAATCTATTTACAAAGAAAATATCTGTGTTAACGTTACATGGATAAATAGCATTTTTTTCGCGCTTCAATAAAGACGTCCGTACCTGATTGTGCGAATAATGTGAATGATAACTTCGGTTAATTCGGCCGTCCGACGTACCGTGTACGCGGTCCACGCGTCTTTTACGACTTTCCCTTAAAACTTCTAAAATTATGATAAATTAGCTGTGTCCCCGTGGCTACGCCCGCGTTTCTTATATTCTTCACTGGATTTTTTAAGCAGCTCTAATTTTTTTTAATACTAAGATAAAATAATTTTTTTTTCTCATACATTCAATCACTTGCCTGTAAAACTGCATTGAATCTGATTTTACTCATTTGTTTATGAGTTTTATTTTTTTAACGCGGAACCCTAATTATTTTCGAAAATTAAAAGTACCCTAAGTTACCCGGAGTAACTTCAGCAATCTACCAAAAAAAAAACCCGTCAAAATCCGTCATGCTCTTCCGGAGATTAGCTAATTTTATTTATTAGTATACATTTAACCACTAACTATATATCTTCACATAAGTATTTCTAAAAAGAGAAGATAGAAATAAAGTACCATGCACATCTTACAGTTATTAATCAATATTTTTCTTTTATATCAAGAAGGAAGGTAATATCATTATTAATTAACTACTACATGTAATGGTGTAACGTTTTTTGTTAATAGTAAAAAAATTATTATTGTATCTCGTTATAATATGATTCATAAACCTCAACCTCATGCGCTATATCGTATAAAAGTTAACCACTAAACCGCAAACGACATTAATATAAACATGATATTCCGTAGAATATTATTAATACCGGCGTGTTTAATCGAATGGATATATCGACGTAATAAAATGAATATAATTTCAAATTGGGTGATCAGTCACTTACTAACACCGGTCTTCGTATAGCGACAATCAATAGGAATCCATAACTCCATCGTGACCATCAATCAGAAGCTTTCGCAGTACCAACATCTGATAATGCATCGGCAACAGCCCAGCATTTAATTGTTGATGGATGACAGGCCGAGACAGGCGAATTTCACGAATGAATATAATATTTTTGGTAAGGAATTTTTTTCATTCGTTCCAACCGCGCATATTCGATACGGATTTATGATTTTCATCTCATCTTACCCTCTTTAGAGCTCGGAAGCGATACGTAAAATGACGGAAGATATGAAGGGCGGTAATGGGGGGAAATTGTACTTTATTCGATTTTTGATAGACTTGATCGTGGATTTAAGAGCCGCTGTCACTCACGGGTAATAAGCTAAAATTTTTACCTTTCCATATTCTGTTTGCACGTATGTCGTATATTATTCAATGATTTCAAACCTTTATCTCGTCAACCGATTCGGTTATGGTATTTGAATATTGAAAAAAAATTTAGCTAGGTACTTTAATCTATTCACAATTTTTGTGTATTTTAATATTATTAAATTTATTGTGTAGCAAATTTGTGAGATAGCACTATATGTTGATTATTTATTACAACTCTATTCCTTGTGTTAAAATGATTACGTTCAATAGTGCGCCTGAATAAAGTGAACAATTTAACTTTCAATTACTTGCACTGATTACACTTTTTTTTCTTAATTATATTAAGATCTATTATTACTCTATTTTTCTACTTGTTGAATTAATAATATCATGAAGAATCAAGTAATATATACTGCAATTGGAAAATAATGTTTGATGGATGTAGTATTTTGTTCACAATTTGATGATATAAAAAATTTTTACTAATGGAAAGCATTGGTTGTCAAAAAAATAAGTTAAATACGCAAAGTAACTACGGCTATCTACCAAAAAAAAAAATTCCGTCAAAATCGATTCAGCCGTTCTAAATATTAGCCGGAACAAACAGACAGATATATAACAATTAAAAAAAATGATTTAGGTATTGATACCGAAAGTTGTTAATTTGATATTACAAACAGACACTTCAATTTTATCTATTAGTAGTATAGAATATAGATAATTAATAAAACGTAAATTAAGTGTATGCGTGATTTAACACAAGTTTTTTTACTAGTAACAAAACTAGATGGGTGGTAGCATAGTCATAAAAACTTTATAATATCTTATCTAAGTTGCGTTATAAAAACTTCTGAAGTAGCATTTTAATATATTTGCCCTCTTGATAAGCTACTTATTATAACACTTCCACAGCGAATACTGAAACATGTCATAAAATAAATTTACAAAAAAGCATTAGGTATATACCGTTTTTTGGATTTCATTTCTTAGATATTCTTATTTCTTATGTATTTACCATATCAATATATATTTACTATATTTATGTATATACTATACGAAACTTCTCAAATCTATTTCATCAACAAATGCCTGAGTCTATTTTATATTACAGATTATTAAATGTTAGACAAATAAGATTCCAGTACCTTCATGATTATTATTAATATTATTGGGTATAATCGTGAAGTATACAGTTTTATATACAATTGTGATCATGATATGAATTCTATCAACTTTAAGCGTGATCAGTCCTAGTCACTAGATAATTACTTAGCGGGAAAAAATAATATTTACCGACCTTTACTATTTTATTTATACTTTATAAGCTTTGACCACAATCTCACGTGATGTTAAAAGACGATGTAACCCAAGCTTTTCAATACGCCACGTCTAAAGTTACTGGTTCTCAAATGCAGACAGTAATCATCTATAGCCGTGCTCGCCTAACAACTTGCCACTCTATGATTTCTTCATAATGTTTTCCTCCATCAAAAGCTCAGGCACATTGTAAAATAGGATTATGATATAAACGTGGTATCTAACCATCTCACCACTAACCTATAATCACTTTAAATTGGGTGGTTTTTTTACTAAAAACTCTCAAATGATTATTCAAATTTAAAGAAGATTTTATCATACAGTACATTCTGTCAAAGGATAGACAGTCTAGAATTTTACATACCTCAGTTAAATAACTTTTTATTTAGGTCTAACGAAGCGTACAGCCACCAACTAATAAATAATAAAACTGAGATAACCTTTTCTCAACGGACAAATTTAATTTAAATCACAATAACACTATCTCCTTGCAAGCGTGTTCTCGAAAACGGTAATGTAGACAACCAATTACCTATTCGATAAGGGATTTATTTATGATCCCCGGCGGTCGGCGGGACCGAATTAAAATTCATTGTTTTCTCTTATCCTGAAAACGAAAGATATACCGAGGTCACGAGATATCTTCTCTTTATCTGTGTAACAAGAATCGGCTTTTAGTGTGAAGCCGATTCTGATAGCGAAGTGGGAGAGGTATAATTGACCTCTCCATAGTCCGTATAGTCCTACCTACACTAGAGATCCTGATGTATTTTTTAAGTTTATTTTTAAAACTCCATAGGTGAATGTAAATTTGAAGATAGTTTCAATTATCGTGGTTTATATGACAATGGCTGTATAATGGAGTTCTTTTATTAATTTAGAGTGTTCCATAATCCGAAGATAGACTTTTTAGTAACTACTAAAACACTAACAGGGTAATTAAGCACTAATAAAGGTAAATTCACTACGATTCGTAATTCATATTAAGAAGGAACTAAAAGATGCATGCGCTACTGTAAAGTTTTTGAATCAGAGGGAATTAATCAGTCTGGATTGGCAATACAACACCTCTTTTTTAAAGGATTTGTTGGCTCTACTACAAAAGGGTCATATTTTGTAGACGCTGCAATTCCACGGTACTTTTTACTCAGTAGATATGAATCTATACATATAATAAAAATGTAACGGATCGCTGTCTGTACATGGAAGATATATGAGAAAAAATATTATTAGGACCTTTATAAACGCAAATAGGACCCAAAACTATGATTTTTAAAATTTTTGTCTGTTTGTCTGTGCGTTTGTGCACGCTAATCTCAGAAACGGCTTATCCGATTTAGATGCAGTTTTCACAAATATATTGTAGTAAGCTTCACTTAACATTTAGTGTTTGTTTCATGTAAATCGGTACATAAATAAAAAAGTTATGCCAATTTAAAGAATCACGGTGAACATGTATTCTATCTAAATTCTTTCTCTGTTCAGGTGCATTGTATGAAACTATACTAAACTCCATAATGGTCTATATAAAAGTATGATTATATATTATATTAATAATAATATGTTAATAAATAGAAGTTAAAAATGATCAGTTTCGGAAATGTTAAAATTCCAATTTAAGTTGACCTCAGACATATATCATCATTCATATGAAATAGGGTTCAGGTTAGGCTGGCAATTCAGGTTGTTTATATATGTATAGATAAAGCACGTCGAGAGCCGGGCCGCTTTCGGAGGCGCATGGCGTAACAGTTGCATTCGATAACACTGACTGTTTGCTTATTTTATATATTTATATTTTAAGGTTTGTAAATACATATTGTATGTATATAGTATAGGTTAATTAGTTTTCAAATTAGGTAAGCACGTCTTATTAGTTAAACTGTAAATACAAGTTTATACAAGTTCTTAATTTTTATGTTTAAAAAACAATTTAGTAATTTGCGATTAATTAATACATAAATGTATCTATTAGACATTTCTTTTATTTTCGATAATTAATAGGTTAGTTTATTACGTCTTAATAGTTATTAAACTGTAATAAAGTTAAGCTGTGTCTTTAATCTGTAAGTATTTAATTTTTTTGTTTATGATGAGAATGTGTTCACTAAATAACGCCGAGTTAGTACTAATTACTACTTCTTATAAGAATGCCTCGAAAAAGATCCAACCTCCCCGGTGCAGCAGAAATGCTATAAGGATGAGATTAGTTCTCATTACTTCACTGCATTTCAGTAACGTCAGGCCAGGTTTCATATTACAGAAACTTCAGCTCAGCGAAAATCTCGATTGAGTTCACATCGTTCTCGAATGATGGCCACTTGAGTTAGGATGAACAGGGAACAGCGTGAAGCACGTTTGTCCACCGATCGCAAGGCTCATGCAATATCGCGTGAGTATGAGACCTTTACTACTATACTTACCTTTACTACTATAGGGAAACCCGCCTGAGCTCTCAAAAAGCACGAACTTTGCAGTCTAGAAAACTGGAAAGTAGCTTAGATCGTGAATCTCGATTAACAGCTGATCGAGAAGAAGAAAGAAACTGCAGAACAACGTCAGTCACGACTAAATGCCGATCGACTTCGGCATATACTCAATAAAATGTTATCAAGTTTGATAGAAGACCCAGAAACTGGAGCGGAAATTGATATCCTTCCATGGATTACCAAAGAGAAAACAGGTTATTTGTATTCGCCCAGAGTTGATTACTCTGAATTCGCATCTATAGTAGGTATGGTGGTATGTTGTCAGTTTTGTAATGCTCAAAAATGGAGAAAAGAACCATATGAAATATGCTATTCAGGTGGCAAAGTGCTCATTTAAACTTATGACGAACCCCTTTATAAAAGTTTTACTAAATAGCGAGCATCCTCAGTGTAAACATTTTTAGACTATATCCGTTTATATAATAGCGTATTCCAAATGACATCTTTTGGGGTCAAACATATCACATCCAACTTTTAAGGTGCAGGGCCAATTTATCACTTGATTGGATCTTTGCTTCTCCAAAATGAGCCAAAATTTCTTTAAATTTATTTTGTATCAAATTACAATGAACAGGCCCATATACGACATCATAACTTTCCTCAGCTGAACATCAACTTTATATTTGAACTTGAGGATATGTTACATCAAGTAAATCCGTATGTCAGAAATTTCAAAGCCGCAATAGATTCCATCCCACAAGGCCAAAATAACAATTATAAAGTTATAAATAAGGCTGATAGACGTCCTACGGAAGAACATCGTGAAAAGTACAATGTCCCCGTTGCAGACGAAGTTGCAGTAATATTAGTCAATCAGGAATGTAATAGACGTGACATCGCGCAGCGCACTCATGATGATCGCTTACAACGTATTTATGAAAACACACCGAGCATATGATGCCCTGCAGTATCCTTTGATATATTTCCATGGTCAGGATGGGTACAATTTCAGACTCTACCAAGTTAATTCAAGCACTAGCATAACAAATTATAATAAAAAATATCAGCCTAACAGTTTTATTCATACCAGATACAAATTAGATGAAATTGTTGTATCTATTGCTACTTTATTTTCTCGATAGTAACTTGAGATCGGTAACGGTGTGTATCTGCAGGAACAAGCAAAAGTTGTTCTAAACGCAAACCTATGCATGAATGCGAGACCTCATATCATCCGTGTATGGAAACGCAACGCAAATACCAACTTGCGAAAATTCATGGCTTTGCGAAAGAGCTATTTTAAGTCCACGAAACGACCAAGCAACAGCAATAAATGCTGAAGTTTTGAGCTTTGTTTCGGAGGATAATGTAGAGTATATCTCCATTAACAGAGTTATAAAAGATGAAGAATCTACCAATTACCCAGTAGAATTTTTAGGATCCCTCAGTGCTCCTGGACTACCAGCTCATAAAATAAATTTAAAGTCGGCGTACCCATAATGCTGCTAAGAAATTTAAGACCGCTTAAACTTTGCAACAATACTTGATTAAAAGTGAATTTTTCTCTTTTAAATTTCTGATTGTGCGAAACCTGATAGAAGCAGAGATTTTAACAGGTGATTAAAAGTGAATTTTTCTCTTTTAAATTTCTGATTGTGCGAAACCTGATAGAAGCAGAGATTTTAACAGGTGGTAGTGTTTTTATGCCTCGGGCTCCTCTCATTCCAAACAATTTTCCGTTTAGTTTTAAACGAGTTCAGTTTCCAGTGAGCTTATGACCAGTTTAGCGATGACAATTAATAAAGCCTATGGTCAGACGCTAAAAGTTGTGGATGTGGATCTAAGTATTAGCTGTTTTTCGCACGGTCAGCTTTATGTGGCTTTATCACGTGTTAATAATTCTAGCAGCCTGTATGCTTTGTTCCCCGATGGCTATACGATGTAACGACGGTGATTATAATCCAGAATAAACCAAAATCCGAAAAATGCTGCCCAAAGTCACTATTCCACGCAGACGAAGTTGCGGGCACAGCTAGTTAATAATAAATTTGGAGTAACGGCTTTATGTTCCATCTATTTCAAATATCCACTATGAAAAAACTATTCTTTATCAAAAGCTTTACATGGTTTTCTGTGTTTCAATCTTAAAACTTACAGAGATTTTTTTAAAATATTTATATTAAGTAGATGATGCTACTTTTACTTAGTAAGACACCGGTTATACCTTATTTTAGGCATATTAAAACACAATTTTTATTTTTTTATTTTATTAATATATATACGACAGACATAAAATCCAGTAGAGGAAACTCACTTTATTTCTTAAAATTGTCTCCAATACGAGTAACTTATAAATATTTATATAAAAAAGTACAGTTGTATTATAAGTTTATTTTATATTTTGCAAAATAAATGGTATTATAGTACCTTTGATAAATATGCGCATATTTGTATATTGTATGGTAAACGTGTACCCACAAATAGTTTTGTATGAAATGCATCCGTCTGTAACCGATGGTGACCTTTGACTCTGACACGAGAACATTAAAGAGACAGGATTTAAAGTATTATCCCATTCTCATGGGAGTGTTTTGAATACATGTATACCAAATGATAAGATAAGATTAGGTTGTGTTCCTCATATGATTTTCATTTCTTTGTCTATTCTTTATAAAAGTTAGTTTAAAAGTATCCTTCCTTTCAAAACTTTTGTTAAAAAGCTTTTTTAAATCTGAGTATGTAAGTCCATTTATTGTATTGTTTCTAGAGCACGTACTTATTACAGAGAATATTCTAGTTTTAAACTTTATTTCTTCGAACTAGTTTATATTGTTCTTAAGAATATATTTCTGGCTACTAAACTTGTTAATCGCAATGATTACAAATATTTTTAACTATGAAGGAAAATAGTATTAAACATAATTTATAAAGTTCATTATCTATATTCATACTAATAAATAAAATTAACAGACACTTCAATTTATGTCAAAAATATTTTTTTTACTAAATAGATATGAATACGATACCTATACCAAAAATACAATATTTAAAAGTTTTGTCTGTCTGTTTGTTTATTCTGGTTAATCTCCGGAGCGGCTGGAAAGATTTTGACAAGATTTTTTATGGTAGATTAAGTTACTCCCGTAATAATTTGCGCTTAGGGTACTTTAATTTACGAATATAATTTGAGACCCGCGTAAAACAATTGAAACTCATAAAATTTTTAATAAAATCCAATTTAATGCACGGGAAAGAGGTTGTATTTATGAGAAATATTTTTACTTTATCTTAGTACAAAAAAAATATAGTTTAACATAAAAAATATAAATAAATAGAGTTCTGTATAAAAACATTGAAAATACAGTGAAAGGTATATGAAACATAGGAGCAACCGCGGGCATAATGTAAATGACAAAATTAAATGTGAACTACATTACTAATGTGAACTACTAATTACAGAAATTACAAAAATACAGTCTTGGTATAATCCGACATTATCAAAGACAAGATGATTTATAAATCAAATAAGTATGAAGTAAAATTAAATTGATGAAGGCCCATACGGATCCCGCACTTATCCAGTTACCGTGAGCAAAAAAATCATATAAAGAATGACCTTCCTGTCAATATTTTTATTCAATCGAATACCCTTCGCCGCTATTAGGTTGATTAGGCAAGTCTTAGATGTTGTCTAAACATTTTATAGTTTATACAAAAAACCTCTTTGCAATATAATATAATATAAGCGTAGTATTAATTCTACATTATTATGATTTTAATGTATCAATTATCAAATTTCCGATGAATAACTAAATACAGCGAATACGTTTAGTATTGTACGATAAAATTACAAGAATTAATGTATCTATTTGTAGCCCGGGATGGCTTCCGGCCTTTCACTTACTTATAGTTGAGCAATTAGGGTTTCTGATTTACGTCTACAGTTTTTAAGTTCGTGTAGCTGATTGTTACAGCAAAATAATCGATAGAAAGTGTTTCGTTATTATCCGAATTTATAATGGAAATGGCTGTTAGTTTTAAATTTTTTTAGCTTATAAACTTTGTTTATTACTTTTTCGATTGAATTTTGAATATGTTTTTTTTAAACAACAGCTTAAAAATATAATGTTTTATTTTAAAATCTTATATATACAATACGAATTTACATTACTCTAAATCCAAATATTTTCAAAACATTTTCCGCAGTCAAACAAATTTAACCTAAGCTTTTTATAACAAATGATTGGTAGATTAGCTCTGATTATCTCTGCTTGATTATATACTAATATGCTATCATTAAGTTATATGTAAATTGCTTGAAAAAGTTAAATCAGTTTATAGAGAGATTGATCTTTAAAATTGAGATCCTGATACCAGAACTCTATACTACATTCATTTATAATCTTAATCTTGATACATAATATGTATTAACTATGTTATTTAATTCAAATTAATACGACAAGTACTTTTCATTTTTAACCAAATGCTTGTAAAAAATATTTCAATTTTAGGAAAACGAATTTATACAAATTTATTTTATGGTTTTCTTATCAATATACTATATATAAGTATACAAAATATACGTAAGAAAATACGTACCAATAAACCTTAAAAAAATCGAGACAAGATTTACAAAATACATATATAAAAATTAATATGTCCTCGATTAATTTTTTAACGATCAGTTATGCACATTTTATGAGGATATTCATTTTTTTTTTTGGTTTTTTTTTGCTAAATACATTTTCGCTAATTCATCCCGTCGCACTCTGGCGTCTGTAAGTGGAGTACGGTTCGTCCGGAAGTCGCTTTTTTCATCCCGCATACTCTTGAGTGCTCCGCAAAATGTCTCCGAAATGACTTTTTCTCCTTTTTAAGTACATTTGGACATTTTTAGCTCCTATTTTTTTTAATATTGGTGTAGCACTTAAGCAGGTTATGGTTTTGCGAGCGACAATACTGTTTGCTCCATTCATGGAAAGCGAAATAAATTTAAATCTCATTTCGTATTGCATGTATGGTAGTTTTAAAAACATTTATTTTGACGTAAAAGTGTATACTTTCATATCATTTTGTAACTTTTCATAGCTTATTTACTTAAGTTATAGAAATCCATAATCAATATTATTTAACAGTTTAAAAAACACCATATATTGTTGAGGATATATTTTCTATACAACATAAACAAATACGTTTTTTTTTTTTTTGCTTAACCCTAACTTAATAAAAACTTTTTAATGTCATGATTTTAATTTAGAAATGTATACCCGAACCCCATTAAAAAACCTAAAAATTAAATTTCACTTGAATTTCTTTTACAGCGTAGATATATAATAAATAAATACACATTTGTTCGAAAACCATATTTGAAAAAAAATACATATATAGAACATTTGAAAATGAAAATTACTGTTTACCTACCTACTCAAAAATATTTCAAAATACTTTTAACGTTTTCATAGTAAAATATTATTACTTGCGCTAAATATCTCTTCTATTTATAATGAAAATAAAATAATATAAAACCAAATTTTATTTTTTAATTTTGCGGAACACAAACATTTGTTTAACAAAAACTCATTTTTAATTTTAAAATTATACTCACACTATAATCTATTATCCTTTTACTGTATTTCACTCAAGTCTTAACAGTCACTGTTGCACTTAAATTATTTTTATGTTAAAAGTCACACTTTGAAATCGCCAACGTAATATAACATTTAAATTTCGCGCCAAACACAGAGAGCGGCTTACGCCCTATCCGCACGAATGCTGCCAAGCAACTAACTTGGTCTGACGACTAGTCTAGACGGGGGCGGTTGGGCGGGAAAGAAGTGCGGGGGAAAATCACGAGGGCGAATCAACCCCAGCCAACATTTGCCCAGTAACCGGCCAAGCTCAAACATCAATAAGGAAGTATCCGATTAGTTTTAAACTGCGTCTTTGTACTCCAATTAACCGATATGATATCCAAAACAGACGTATTCCGTCCCTTAAGTGATTTAGCGCCATTTCGCCGACGGCACATAATTAAGATTGGAAATTCAAAGTTGCGAGGTTCGCCTGTGGGAAACAAAGTTTCTTTCGCGGATTTATTAATACTCGAGCTCTTTCAATTTCTCCATTATCTTTTAATCTCAACGTATATAATATTTATATTATTAATAATGTGAATACTTATTATTTCATACATAATTAGTATAAATACATTATCTACCGATATATTAAAAATGTTATTAAAAACACCCGTAACTTTTAATCAAATGATATAAGTAAAAACAGCGATATAGATTTCAGACCATTCAAGTCCATAAATGACAAATTAAGTAGTTATGTGCCCGCGGCTGCGTCCACGTTTCATATATTTTTCACTACGTAATATAGTTTTTATTTTTTTGTATACAGGACCCTAATTATTTGCCAAATTATTTTTGCTACTAAATGTACTTAATGTACTAACATTAAGCAAAGGTATTTCTCACAAATTCAATTACTTGCCAGTAAAACTGTGCATTGAATCTGATTTTATTCCGATATTTTTGAGTTTTAATTTTTTTGCGCGGAACCTTAATTAGTTAATAAATAAAAATATAAATTAACCTAAGTTATACGGAGTAACTTCAGCTGTCTAACAAAAAAATTCCGTATAAATAGCTCCAGCCATTCCGGAGATTAGCCGGAACAAACAGACAAACAGACAAAAAAAACTAAAATTACATTTTTAGTATAGATATCTATATGCATTCATATGAATTTAGTAAAAAATTGTTATCTTGACATTGAAGTGTTTGTCACTTCAATTTTATATATTAACGAAGACAAAATATTTATTTTCTTTTAACGATTCTACATCGCGCTATGCTTCTGTTGTCTTCCATTATATATATGTTTCGAAACAGTCTAAGCTTCAATTTTATCTGTAAGGAACCTTTTTTTTATGTTAAATAAAAACATGTAGTGATAGCTAGGATACAATTCGCAAGAGAGTTTGCAGACTCAGTTGACGGCCAAGCCGAGGTTCGTACCATTTTGGTAACCCTTGTGCTAGTCACCTTTTGCGGCTGAGTGCCTTCCTTCAGCACTTGCCCCCAAAGTCACGGTGAAGCTGTAAAGGCCCTTGCGGTCAACAGCGTTAGCTATGTTCGAAAGAAAAAAAAAGCTTCAATTTTATACATATATATATTTTAATTTTATTAATATGATGAAAAAAGTAAAATGAAATTTTATCTTACAAATTTGACACTGTCGTACCTGTCTGCCATCTCTGTCTACTTTTACTCAAAATTTGTTAAATTCAAACACTGTTTCGTTATTATTCATTCAAACAATAATAACTATTATAAAATATTATAACAATCAATTAAACGAAATAAATTGAAACTAATTAAGCGCTAAAAAGTAGCAATATATACAAGATAGGCTACATATCGGTTTAACGTATGTATAAGCATGTAGTAGCCGAAATAGGTATACTGTCTATTAATAAAATGTCTGCGTCGTCTGTGCAGTGAATAATCCGTATTGATCTAGTTTAAATTTAGTGCAGTTCCGCCAGTAGATCTCGGATTGCAGACTCACTGTATGGAGCGTGGAAGCTATTTCATCTCGCGTAATACAACCAATAGAGGCTTGCATTTTGAAAATCCGATATCCTTATATGACTATAAATTACATAGGATGGTAGGTTATTTGCACCAGCTCATCTATATTAAGGTTTTACAGATTTTTGTATTATAAATCATGTAGGTTCCTTTTACGAATATGATGAGTGATTTCGAAATAAAAATGCGTTCAATATGTTAAGATTTACAACCTAGTTTACAAATGATTCGTTCTCACGCTTTATTATTGAAATGTTTTTGAGTTGTTTTCATTCCAATAAATCAATTGACTCGGCGCGTAGCGTCAATGGAATACGATATGTGAACTGTAAAGTGGTTTAGAATTATAGAATTCCTAGTTGAAGTTCAGTGAGTGAAAACTTTTTTTATGCACTAATTAATGATTAATCTGTGGGACCTGAATCTTGTCAGCCTCATAAAGCTTTATAGCTAGCGCTTGGGGCCATGGTAGGCACTTCGGTTTGGGTTGTCACATGCCCACAAATTCCTAGGTGTTTATCTTAGGCGACCCTATTCACTCAATATGTAACGAAATATAAAGATGTTTTCTTATAGAACCTATGTACTACATATAGTTTGTAAGTATGTGATGTACAGTGAGTTCCGTGTGTTGTTAATGTTTCAATGTCACTGTATTTTCTATTTGTAGTTTTCACATAGTAACCTACACTCTTTACATCGAAAGTCTCTTGTCAAGCACCTCACCAGGTGATCCGGCAGCTGTGCTTAAAAGTCAGCCCATTTTGAAGCTGAACGTACTGCAAAGCAACACTAGAATTGTGTGGACGTCAATTCGCACGTCATTGAACTCCAGCAGACTGATCACTTCAGTTGGATGTACTCCTTCCGTTTAGTTCATAGCTAATGATTACTAAAGTAACTTATGATTACTAAAGTAAATTATGTACATTTTCAAATAGTTTATTCATAATCAAACTACAGGCTGTGTAAATATAAATTTTATTATTTATCTCTGAGCGCTAGCACATAAACTCTATCTTATGGTTTCGCCACATAGTCAGCCGGGACACCAGCGCGCTTTTACGATAGAAGAGCGTCAACGCGATGTTTTCTATAGAACATTGCGCTAGCGTCCAGATCCTCCCGCTGTGTGGCGAAACCATTGTACTTGTTATACTGTAGCATGCTGACGGCTGATGTCACAGCATTGATAACGCGAATGTATAAGTTTTTCCTCTACCGAGAATCACTCAACGTCGCTAAAGTTTTCATTTCAAAAACAATTATCGAAATATTTTAATGCTGTGTGTGATATAATATTAACGATGATAATAAATATAGTACTATAAAATATTATATATGAAATCTTTAAAACTTAATTAATGGTATAATTACTTTTGTCTAGTTTTCTGCTGTCCCTTACCCGTGATATCACAATGAAAGATGCGGGTGAAATGACAAATTGATGCGTATATGACGCGTCATTTTAATACGTGTGCTCCTGTTTAAACCGACACTGAATAATAGAGCTGTAATGATATAGCAACTTCATCATTACCGAGTTCAGTGTACCTTGACTAAATTATAACACTTATCTGGAATAAAATTGATATGACAGTTTTATTGAATACATGTTTCTTTTTTCATTTAAGCTATTTATTTTGAATCTAATAAAAAATAAAATTTGTATTTACGATTATTGACTATTGTCTATAATAATTATATGCATTTTGAAATAATATTGTCATTGAGTAAGATCGTATTTTTTATTTTATTTCGCAACTTATTACTGTAAACAATTTTTAGTAGTTATAGTTTATGTGTTGAATAATGTCATTGAGAAGTGGATGAAAATCACTTATGCTCCAAAACAATGAAGTGACAAGTCAGGTGGTGATGGTTGTACAATATTACTAGGAAATTCATGATACTTAATAATTATATTATTACTGCAATTAATGATTCAAGTATAATTTACCTGGTGATTTTAATTTGAAAACAGAAAAGCAAAAGATTTCATTTAGTTTTAGCGACGTGTAATTAATTAATCACCGGCACATAACGAAAGACTAACATGGCCTTTTAAGGCCAACTTGAAATGGCTTCACGTTACGTACGGCAACTGTTGTTCTGAGTGTTTTAGTATTATTTATTTAAACGATTATATAATTTATTGATTCGAAACAAATTGCCCTAAAGTATATTTTTATTAAACGAAATCATACCCCAAAGTTGCAATATGGCGAAATGACTTAAAAATCAATGAACTATAAGCCTCCGCTAAATTAAAACTTTCGGCTGCTTACCGGCCGCTTGGCGCCATTATACGTACAAGGAACGACTTTATTATCTCAATGCACACACCAGTTCCTCGGTGGCGCAGTTGTATTACGGTGCGACTGCCGTTCTGAGGTCTCGGGTTCGATCCCCGGGTCGGGTCAAATGGTATTGGGTTTTTCTACTCAATATCATCCCACAGTTTGTAATTTGTGCCCGATATGGCGACAGGCTCGCCCTCTGTCACATCTGGGACGGAACTAAGCTCGGCGAAGTGTGGATGGTGTAGTTCGGTACTTCACCTCTGCCTAACCCTTCGGGGATAACAGGCGTAGGCTTAAGTTAGTTAGATATACATACAAATGTAAATTAGCAGACTGTTGAAAAGGTAACGCGGAATATTTTTTTATTCATTTATCGAGCTTCGTAACAAAATTACCGTTGTAAACGAATTTACTATTGTTAATTTTTATGTAATAATAATTCTAGAAAAATCTGCGAAAAAATAGGTATATTCTTATTGTGGTGTTAGTTTCGTTCTGCTTATTAATTTATAAAATAGTATTGTGTATTATGAATCACCGTAAAGTTATTCATTACACCAACTATAATAATAACTTTAACAGTACTATGGTTTAGTTGTTTCGGAAGGAAGTGTTTCCGAAACAAGTAACGAGCGACGAGACGATGTATTGTTTTATTGTGTCTGGAAACCAACTGTATCAACTGTATGAGGATACTGTACTGGTTTTTATTTATATAAATTTAGTTCTACGTTTCTAAGCATAAACTTATAAAATAATAAAATTTCCCCTTAATTTTCATTTCACAAAAAAAACTTAATGCTATATACAACTTAATAATATCTACACATATATAATAATTCTTGATTTTGGTTTTATCAGCATTAGAATTATATATTTTCACAAATAATGGTGATTAAGAATAATTGAGCACAGCTCATATTTCCAGGCACAATGTTAATGCATCGTCGACACTTAAGATCAAATGTAATTATTATCACATATTGATCTGAAATATATTATTTTAAACTACATATGTTCGAATAAGTTTAAAATATAAAAAGAAAACTAGGCAACCATGGGGACTGCCGACAGAAATAAAAACTTAAAACTTTGGAAAAAGTGTTTTTTGGATGATTAAATTATGGTTTGAATAATAAAGCTAATAGCGCCAGCATTTAAATGCCATCTTATACTTGACATACTGTAGCATGTTGACGAGTGACATCATAGCATTATAGGTGACGCGAATCTATAATTTTTTTTTTCTTACCGAGAATTCCTCGACCTGGCTAAAAAAGTTTTCACTTCAAAAATATGTATTTTGTATATTACGTATGACAACGGGGTCTTTATGTATTACGTTAGCTGAATTTTAAACATTTTTAACCACCTCCTTGTCAATAAACAAAGCTTTAAATCTCCCCCTCTCTATAGTATGGAAATTATCAACATAATTTTTATAAAATTCGCATAACCCTTGGCGTTTACGCCAGCTTTCCATTGTTTTCCTATTGTCTCATTTTTACGGGTAATCAACACATTAAGTAAAAACAGATTACGTTATCAAACCAGTTTCATAAAAAAAGCAAAGGTTAGAATTAGAATAGAAACCACATTAATGTTTATAAAATAAACAAAAGGCCCCAATATATCAAGGTTATGATTTAACATCTAGCCAATGAAAACGTTTTTCAACCCTGTAGGTAGTAGACCACCATCCGTCTCCCCTGGATGTTTACCAGGCAGTCCTGGAACCGTTCCAAAGTTTCACTACCGACTCATTAACGCACTGGTGTTAATGCTGGATGCCCGTGAAATCTTTTAAGGCCACTTCACTAACGTTTGAA
Organism: Samia ricini; assembly: GCA_014132275.2. NCBI lineage: Eukaryota > Metazoa > Arthropoda > Insecta > Lepidoptera > Saturniidae > Samia > Samia ricini. Next base: position 20,863,255 of record AP028159.1, on the reverse strand, counting down.
TTCTGTCTCTCTGCATTCGTTGCTTCGTTTAATTTGAGTGGTTATTTGGCCGATGTTTCACCTGTGGAAAGTTTCTTTCTGTGATTTAATAATTATTATGAAAATATATTAACATTACACGCACGATATCTACATATATACTAATAAATAAAATTGAAAAGCAGACTGTTTCGAAACATATCATGTATAATGGAAGACAACACAACCATGGCGCGATGTAGAATCGTTTAAAGAAAATAAGTGTTTGTTGTCGCTAATTTATAAAATTAAAGTGTCTGTTTCTTTTTACTAAATACATGTGAATGTATACGCGATATCTACACCAAAAAATTGCAATTTAAAAATAAACTTGTTTGTCTGTTGTTCCGGCTAATCTCCGGAATGGCTAGACTGATTTGGACAGGACTTTTTTTGTTAAATAGCTATAGTTACTCAGTGTAACTTAGGCTACTTTATTTTTTATAAAATAATTAGGGTTCCGGGTACAAAAAAATGAAACTCATATAAATTGGATTAAAATCCGATTCAATGTAGTTTTACTGGCAGTGCTTAATGTTAGTAGCAAAAAAAATTGAAAAATTATTAGGATTCCTCATGAAAAAAATTTAAAACTATATTATGCAGTAATAATTTATATGAAACGCAGGCTCAGCCGCGCGCACAGTGCTTGTGTATTAATAGAATGTAATCTTTAGCCATGAGTTTTGTTTTGTAGGAGTAATTTAGTTTCAGAAACATTTTCAGCCTATATTCAATTTACCATTTTGAAGCTTAGTCTTTTCATCATATTAATAAAGAAACAAATTTAAAGAAACGATATGTAGTGATTAATCATCTTTATACGTAAAACCAAATATTTTATCTATGGTTAAACCTGACAGTACTTTGTGATGTCAAAATGATTAAAAACGAAATAAAAATAACTATAATAACAAACGATTGCCACTTTATTTAATGTATATACGCGTTATGCGGTTATTCGACCTTTTTGCTATTAATATTAAGTCCACAGTCGTGAGATGTAAAAAGCAATAAAAAGAAATTGACGCTAAAAAAAAAAAAAATGCATTTAACAATGTAATTCAGTTAAAATGATAGCCTAAACTTTAAATTTAACAAAAAGCCTTCTCGTAATCTTAAAATTAATGATCGAAATTCGATTTTATTGCGTACCTCTCGTATAGAGATCGTCTTTATTAAAACCCATACCTCATCCCGGTCCGATAGACATCCTCTATAAAAATATACAGCTGCTTCAACAAAGCAAGTATCTACGCAGAGTTCTGATGGTCATTCATTGTTCAACGCCGAACATTTACAAAGGGCGACATCAAAGATCACCCAAACTCCGGACAACAATACTGTTTCGGTTTTGTAAAATAGTCTATAGAAACGATCACAACTATATATGTATATAAATTTGAACAAAATATTTTTTTCCAAACTAAAGAGACAGGCTACAATTATTTTCAAGGGACAATTGATCGCATCGGGGACATATACCTGCGATTATATTTTAGATATGTGAACCTCAGTATAGTAATAAACTGTGTTACGCGTAGGTCGATACAGTTTTATTTTGACAAACGGTCGTGAATTCCCTTTGTTATCTTTAGGGGGATATATCAACGGCTGACATGTGATTTTTTGACTTAAAATGTAAAAAAAATAATAATTTGTGAATGAGCGTTTTTTAGATTTAAAAAGCATATAACAATAGTGCATATATTCGAGTCAGAAATAAGCATTCCAATGACATAGGCCTATGTTGTAATACTCAGTAAAAAGTATTTAATTTACATAAGAAGTGCCCCTTGTAATCGGAACAATTATTTCAATGGTTTCTTGTAATATTGAAATAGTGATTTATGACGTCACCAATAGAATTTCAATGCGCAAGACCACCCGCCGCCAACTTACTAACGATGTCATTTTGTAGACAATACTGGTGGCACAATGCAAGAATAACGACCTTCCGAGCCGTGTGCCATTGATACTTGCGCTGGGCTAAACAGCCAAAAACAAAAGACGAATATAAATCACTACCCCATACCCCACGCGTTCGAAATCAAATCGGACAAGTAAACTGTCAATTCTCACAAGAAAATAAATCAAGAACGTACAGTAATAGAAATAAAGTTCTTTTTTAAAAATAATGTTATATATTGGACGTATTATAAACGTGGTTGCTAACAGTAACCACTTCCACGTAAACAATAGTCGCTTTAGTACGATGTTAGCATTACTTAAACGACCGCTGTAACATAATCATTGGACCATTGTTGCGTGGGCGATTCTAAAAGAAAAAAAAATAGTGTTAAACACCCTTAGAATTTATTGCCCGAGGGCATTATTTGACTTTGACGTAAGTACAAAATATTTCTACCGCAGAGTGTAACGAATTGATTTTTAAACATGACAATTTTATTGAAACTAGTCTTCTTGCAAGTAACTATTAGAGACAATTTCATGTTCTTTTAGAAGAAATAATAGTGAACGTATTTCTTTTGTACTAATTTCGGTATAATTTATAACAAAAGAATTTACGTATTTTTCGAAGATTTTGGCTTGGCGTTAACTGGAAACTTTTTTTTAAATGACTCTCAAAGAAGACGTTCTTAGCCGGTGTATTTCTAAGCCTTGTTTATCGTATATTAATGTTAACGAAACAAGTCCGGTCTGGTCGGATTGACTTGTTGAAACTTCAAGAACAAATTGACTAAATGCTGTTTACATAAGGACCTTGATAGTTTCACCGTACTTTTGAGATGATCACTTAGGACGCTAAACAGGGAGAGTGATTGCTAATAGAGACAGTGGAGGGCACCAATATGGTACAGACGCCAGTTTAGGCTGCTAACCGAGACTTAAATTCTGCAGAATTTACCCTAACTATAATTACGTTAAAGGACGCTATGGATCTCAAGATCCCGAACCCATCTATCTACCTGCGTGTAGTATGCAGGAATGTGGGATGCAGTGTATTCTAGTGCATGAAAGTGTTATGATTAGAAATAATGGCACAGTTGTTAGTACAGCTGGATTCCGCGTCGATGGACACAGGTTCGAAAACACCTACCCAACTCTATAATCAACCTGAGCTTTCGATGAAGGAAAACATCGTGAGGAAACATATTATATGCATGGTAGTCACTACCTTCAAGTTTGGAATCCTGTCGACAAATATCAATAGATGTGTTCCGACAGCATCACTTGAGATCCAGTACCTCTATAATAGTGTGTTTACCATCTAGGACCACATCGTCAATTAACACCAGGTGAGATTGTGGTCAAAGGACTATGTCTATTCAGTATTAAAAAAGATCGGACCACGTCCTGGGCCGCTGACGGAGAAACTTCAAGACCAACGACGACAGATGAGAATCTACTGACAGTAATTACCTTCTTGTCGGGATACATATAACACGGCTAAAGTCCCTATATATAAAACTGGATAATACATGTGCTTATACCAGAATGCCATGCCTTTTAACGTGTCACTATAGCTGATTTTTCATAAGTGTACGGTAGTTGCAATTCAGTCATGCCCAATTGCCCTACCAACCCACTAACTGTAGGATCCACACTGCCTAATCCTGGAATAGTTGCCCGATAATTTCTATAAATAATAAACGTTAACGAGTGATCGATTAACCTTGTTAATTATGTTTAACCAGCGGTCACTCAATCAAAATGAACGCTTAAAGTAAAGTAATTAAAAGCAATTACGAATAATGAATTTACTTATGTAGGCATCAATTTCTATGAATAGGACATAAAGTAAACTCGTAAACCTGACCACAGCCGTAGCCTAATTACCCTGTATCGTGCATCCCTCTCGCTCGTTAGGCAGACGACATGGGGAAAGTTAGATAGACACCCCCCATCTGGACAATTAACGGCGAGGAACGTTCCTGTTAATCTAATTGGCGCTTTCACGTTCGCTCCGGTGTCGCCTTGACCTTTGTAATGCATTTTGTATGTTGGTTTTTGACGTGACGGGAATTTAGAACAAGGAAACTTCGTGCCGTTTTGAATAAAACTATCAACTTTTGTTTTGTCTAAAGCAATTTATGTATCGTTTTAACATATTTATTTATTTGACTAAACAGTTTTAAATTATTGAAGTTATACTTAGTGAAAAATGATGAGGATAATTTTATACGATGCGCGTGCACACCGTCACGAAAACCAAAATCCTGAAGTTAGCTGTCAACGTTTTAGTTTTTTTTGTTTATAATTTTTATTAAGGCCATGAATACAAGTTATTTTCTATTATTGCGTCAAAGAAGTATATCTTCTGACGTGCGTACATAAGTACACACAAACAGTTTTTTATTAATAACACTAAAGTTCATTCAAAGCCACTAAACAACAAAAAAAAAAACAAAAGAATGGCTTGAAAAACAGAGGATAACAATCTTAGCTTAGCTAAATATCTTAGCTTATTCGTATGTGGGTACTTATCTGTGCCAAACATAACTCACAATAACGTGAAAATATTTTTGAAACAGCAACCTTCGCAAATGAAAGTATAACAACTTATAAAAATTTCATTACAAGCGAATTAATATTTTAAATACGCATGGAAGACAAACTAACTAACACTACTTATTTTATATTTATACTAATAAACAAAATTGAAGTGTCTGCTTGTGATGTCAAAATAATATTTTTTACTGAATACAGCATATGAAGGCATATACGATACCTATACCAAAAACACAATTTTCAAAATTGTTATTTGTCTGTCTATTTGTTCCGGGTAATCTCCGGAACGGCTGGACGGATTTTGACGGGGTTTCTTTGGTAGATAGCTGAAGCTATTCCGCGTAACATAGGGTAATTTTTTTTTTTTTTAAATAATTAAGGATTCGCATAAAAAAAATTTAACTCATTAAATTTCGAATAAAATCCGATTAAAACGCATATTTTCACTGGCAGGGGAATTTGAATTTGTGAAAAGTAACTTTGCTTTTTGTTAGTACCACAAATAATTTCAGGAAAAAACTATTACGGTTCCGCATAAAAAAATAAAAAAACAAAATACTGTGAAAAAAGTTCATTTCAATGGTCGGTTTTAATGGCAAGTGGTTGAATTTATGAGGAATATTTTTGCATTATTTTAGTACACCAAATTTTTTAGGAATAAAATTAGGGTCCTGTGTAGTAAAAAAATTAAAATTCATGAAATTGTTAACGAAATACGATTCTAGGGACAACACCATCAAAATATTATTTTCCAATGATTACTTAAAAACTGTACAAAAGTGACAAATATATGAAACGCAAGCGGAACCGCTCCCACGCAGTTACTACGTACCACATAACAAAGTCGCACATTTTCGTGTTTAAAGAGTTACGTAGCGACCATTTCTAATAAAAATCCTGTATACTGATCTCTGCATATTTTATTATAAAGTCAAACCTGTTAATTGTGTATTTTTTGGTTTATAGGCTGGTATATAGTCTGCGCTTCACGATATTTTTAGTAAGCTAACTTTATTAAAAATAATAAATAAATAAATAATCAATTATTAATTCTAATTTTAACTCTGCTATAGGGATTGTAATTAAGCATTATGTTAACAGCTTTTATGAAAGACTATGTAGAAATGTAACAAAACGTATCGATTAAAAGATTTATTTAGCAGTACCTGAGAAAGCATTTAATTAGCATATCATTTTAATTCTTCATAGAAGTTAAACAGGAATGTCAATTAATGCTTTGTTTCGTCATTTAACAATACGAAAATTCTAAAGTAATTTATTCCAATTAATGTATTGTACATAAATAAGGAATTGCATCTAATTTAAAGAAGAAATAAGTTTACCTATAAAATCTCATCGGCAAAACTTTACCGTCATAACAATCGCGTGTTCCGGAAAATGTTCTTTTGTGACGACCCCTCAACAATCGGAATACTGCTCATCGCATGACATCGCAAATTAACACATCTCCCAATCCTTGTTCCCTAGCGCTACACACGTAAGTAATTACTCAGGTAAGTTTTCCAGCCATTAGGTAAGCACACAATGAAACGGTTAAGTAGACTGGTACAAAGTACCGTTATAAATTAGAAAGCTTTATTGAATGGTTGGAACTAATTTTTTTTTGTGTTTATGTAGATTTTATAGTTTTTAGTAGAACTCTTAGATTTTATTGATTATGAAAGACTAGTCGTTCGTAAACCGTTGTTTTGATTAAGTTTAACATCATCTTTTTTTAAATTTGAAATTTACTAACGCTTTACTCGATGACAATTTATTTACAAAAGAAGCAGATTATGGCAAATTTTGTTTTTTTTTGTCTTAATTTATTCTTACTCTTAAATTTTTTTACATATTAGATTTAAAATAACAGGATATAGTATATTACATCCCGATAAGATAGTAAATCTTTAATTTGAGAATATAATCGTGTGAATTTATTCAATTGTTATTGAGTTATAAACCAACTAACGGATATACAGACCGAATTGGTACCTAAATTCTTTTGAAAATAATATATACCTATGCAATGATTATCAAAAAAATGTATATCGGCTGTTTAAAATGTTGATATTAAAATAGATTAAAAACACGTCAGAATACAAAATGTAATTGCATATTTAATACTCTAAAATTTATTGTACAATATCTTAATCAATTAAAGTTAATACCACACGAATTGTGCAATATCATTATTCATGAAATTATTATCAAATAGATCTAATATAGATAAACATCAGAATTTGATCTGTGATCGAAGTAATTTAGAGGAAATCAAAAATTGTATACGCATCGATACATTAATTATATTTTTAATTTAATTGTACGCTAACTAAACGTGCATTTAGCGAACGGTTACCGTGACAATGAATTAAAGAGACCAGAAGGAATCAGACAATTTTCGTATTGCGTGCAATGGGGTTCCAATAGACACGATGTTGAAACACACGCGATCATATTTCCTTAGCGGGGTGAAATAAAATCTTTATAATTTACCGTCACGCTCAGAAAGAAATTATGCTCTGTCATAGTGTCGAAACGAACACGAAAGTTTCTATATCTTGTTGACACTACAGTATATGTTTAAATATATTTATAATTCGTTTCAAACCGTAAAATTCAAATTTCAATTTTTTTTATCGAACGCCTTTGTCTATTTTTTTCAGATATCATCAATAACCACATATTTATTTTTAATAATAATACATATTAATAAATGTGTATGTTAACATTTTTGTAATCGTCAGTTGAAAACGAACAATCAATTCACCCTCATTCAGTGATTAAAAATATTATAATTTTATATTAATATTATATTTGTATACAGGTATAGAATATTAATACTTAACTTTGCACCTACCTTTGTTACTTTCTTCACCACCCTAAGGTTGACTGGGAGAAAAGTAAGTCCGCCTTTGTACAAGAATGTATGCAAAAATTGTTAAATAAATAAATAAAAATAATAACGCGGTATCGGATTCACAATGTTATTATTTTTTAAAATACTTGAGTTATATTGCAGAGATTCAATGGCGATTCGCTTAATTGTAATGTCAGCAATTCTTGAAACTGTAACGTAACAGTCGATCGATTGAGGCGCCACGAAATACAATAACTAAAGTATAGAGATGTTAAAAGCCATTCGAAAGATAAGACAATTTGAATTAAACGCTAGTACTTTTGAAATATATTAAAACTTTTTAGATTATAAGAGAAAATCAAGTTAGACATAATAGCTACAACTTCGGTTGTTAGATTAACATCCATTTCACAAGTAAATCTAGCGAAATCTAGGTTTGTAGTTTGAGAAACTGCTTTGAATACATAGCCTTTTTTTACTATGTTATTTTCGAGCAAAGGTTAATAGATGGATAAAATTGACTGGTGTGGATATAAACCAAAAAAGCATAATACATACTTGATGAAACTGTACATAATTTTTAAATGAAATTTTTTTTTCATAAATATAGACACCAAATAATCCATAATCAATCAATGTTGCACATTTCAAATTCGTTCTTTAAACATTGTAAGTACCGCTTAAGCATCTAGTTAACTATTTATACATTTAAAGTTGGCCCCTAACGTGGCATGTGAATGATGAAAATCAAGAATTTATATCGGTTAAAAAGTAAGTACTAATAAATCAAACTAAATAAATACTGTTTTATTAAGTCGTATAAGAATTGAAGTCTTATAAAAAATACATTTCTAGTTTTTTTTAATAACGCCGTTTATTTCTATATATCTAGGTTTTGTTTAGTTTGATTGCATTCACACGATTTATTTCATAAGATTTGTATATTGTCGTAATAACATTGTCTATTTAAGCCTGTAAGTGGAAATAAATCTCCTAAAATTCTGCAAACTGTATAATCTAGATAAATAGCCTGCCATATCACCGTCTTTGTTTCTTTGTGCAGTTTTACATTTGATATTGTTTATTTCAACTTAATGTGATAATTATCAATGGGTTTATTGATGAAAGCATTAGCACCATTCGGGCCTTTGTACAATTTCCTGAAAGATTCACTTTCATCAAAATAGGCATCCGTGGCATTACGCTTTCCTATTACGTTCATAATATTTATTTTACGCATTCGCACAAGTTTTATTGAATATAAACTTTACGACTCGGAACATAAAGCTCGTTCTTGTGTGAATTTATGGGGGAATTCAATGTCGTTTCAAGTTGAGCGAGTCCATTTCTTTCGCCGCCCATAATAATGTTTGGCGATTTATCAAATCGCAATTTCGTAATAGATACCCGCTTGATGTCGTTCATGATAACAATTTATAAATTGTTCAATATCTTTTGCCAAAACTATTACGAGCATTGCCTAAGTAGATATTTTATTTTACTTTATATAAAAAACAACATTTATCTGTCTCTTTTTCCGTTAATTGGCTTATAAGCCAGTTATAACCAATCCATTAGCCAAGTTATAACTCGAGAAACAGTTAACCAATCTACATGATTCTTTTTTAAAATCATAGATGCATCACCTGACCAGGCTCACTAACTAAGTAGATACATACGTTTTTAAGTTAAAGAGTATGTAAATATAACAAAAGTAATCTGAATAGTAGAAACAAGCTTAATAAAATAACCAGTATAGTGATATTTTTTTAAATCCTTACATAATTTAGAAGGCAACGTCTGTCAGTCAGTCTGTCCGTCGATTGCCTTATAACTCAAGAATTGCTAAATCGATTTAAATTATTCTATTATGTCCTAGCCAAATTATGAAGATAAAAGTTAAGTGAGGAAAAAACATATTTTAACTAAACAATTGAACATTTAAAAAATGTATATTCCAGTGATTTTTTTTTCTCTGGATTTATGGAGTTTGGTCAAACATTCACCATGCCACCCCAGTGAAGAGCGTATTTTAACACAAATGTTACCGTTTTCTTATTGCTACCATAACCATTTTTTAAAGCATCCTTGCTTCCTCCGATTTTGGAAAAGCAAGGAAGCTGTACATATTCCTACACAATACAGTGAATTATTATTTTTACTCTGTACTAATATCCTATTCTGTTGATTTAGTTTGCATTCGATCATTACATGATAAACATCTTCTACAATTTTGCAAACATCACAATATGGTGATACTTTAAGTTTAATTAAATGTAAGAAACTATTCAGTGGTACATGTCCTGATCTAAGTCTAAAGGCAGTAAACTCAGGTCGACCAATTTGGAATCCTTCAAACCATGCAAAACGCAATAGGGTGGGTTGTATAGTTTTGTACCAGATTCCTTTACTAACTGAACGTTTATCAAAGTTCTCTTTTCACATTGTGCGACACTGTTTTTTTTATCAAGTAAAGTAGATCAACATAGTAGCGTGTATATGCCAATGGTATGCCATTAATAAAATAATCTTTTGCTAATCGGTCTACTTGCTCGTTTTCCACTAAGCCTATGTGAGATGGTATTCACTGTAGAGTTACATTTTTATTTATAGCCTTTAAATGTTGTAGTAGTTGTAAAATTTCATAAGCTAGTGATTTTTTTAAAGGTATGCTTTAGCGCAGCCGCGGGATCAGCTAGTTGAATATATCTCAATATGTATTACTCTGTTACATGGAAATGTTATATTATTATTGGAAAAGGGGCAGGCTTAGACATTCCTATATCACTGCGACCTAGTCAGATCTGTTGTGATCGCCTCTATTTTGGTAAAGCTCACTGCCTAGACCTACAACCTGAATATACTGTAGGATCTTTTTGGCAGAGAGTGTCTATACTTCCTCCGGGAGCAACGCGGGCTTAGCCAGAATTCGGTTACGTATGGGTATTATTGGGTCATATTCACACAAGATGTGCTTTGGTGTTTCGTCTGCGATTTCGTAGAACCTGCACTCTCTTGTGATCTGGACACCGATGTTGTGCATATGCTTGCCCAAACTACAGGGCCCAGTTAGTGCTCGCACTAATACTCGTAGCTGATATCTACTGAGCATTAGGGCTTCTTCAGCTTTGCGCTGAGTGAATGCCCTGATGAGCTCTTTGGAATGAATTTGTCCTGGCAATTTATTCCAGAATTCTATAGCCTTATAGCTGTATTGATCCCTTATGGTCAGTCGAACTAGTCTTTTTGGAATGCCACAAAATGGTTCATGTCCAATTTGTGTTTCCATAGCTCCTGCTCTTGCAAGCGCATCCGCATCTTCATTGCATTCATTTGCCACGTCTATAACTATTAGAATGATTCTTAACGGAAAAGATCAAAGATTTTAAGATTTCAAATTTCAATTCTAGACTATTTCAATTCTATTTCAACTCTAGACTATTGTTTCACTCAAACTTTGAGCCAATGATATAGGTACATACATAGAATATTTATTATTGATTTTACGTCCAATATGAAATTACAAAAAGCATGGGAATAACTGTCAAAACGATTAGTCAGTCTTTGCTAGTTAGTCTTTTTATGAATTGAACAATATGTACACGATACACGTTTAAATTTCTCATCATTAACAATAATAATTGTTTCATATTCACTACGTTTTATTTTATTTATATGGACCCCTAATTATATTCCTTGGTTTTTTTTTGGTACTAAAAGAAAGCAAATATATTTCTCATAAATTCAAGCACTCGCAGGTAAAACTGTGTATTGAATAGGATTTTTATTCATAATTTCATCAGTTTTAATTTTTACTCAAAACCCTAATTATTTTTGTAAACCAAAAGTACCCTAAGCGAAGCGAAGTAACTTCAGCTATACATAAAAAAAAGTCAAAATCGGTTCAGGCGTTCCATAATTTACCCGAAACAAACAGACAGACAGACAGACGAAAATTGTATTTTTGGTATAGGCATATCATATATACATCGAAATCTATATAGTTAAAAAAAATATTTTACATTACAGACACTTCAATTTTATTTATTAGTATACATTATAATAACTAAATTGTAAACGCTATGAAACATAAATAGGTATAAAGGAAACTTAGGTATAAAGCTAAACTCTAAAAATCCTTACATGTACCAAATAATTATTGATTAATTGTTTGTTACAAAGTAAATAATGAGATTCATTTACAAACGTAATATTTCTCAAAGAACGCTTCTTGATTATTTAAATATTATTCTTGCCCAGTCGCTATCTCGGCCAGTTGAATCAACACTCCTTAACACGGAATTTAAAAAGGCAAACATAAATTATTGCTCTGACGCTTTTTGGGCACACGACAATGTTTAACCGATACACATACGGGATAAAGTCATTTAAATCCATTGTCATGTTTAGGATACATCTTGTACTGTACTGAAAGAGACAATAGGTAACTGCGGCTACGGAAATCTTGTTTCACGAAAACGAACCTTCGCAGTAAGAGAATTCGGTTATAATAATAATTTAAATAAAGCGAGAAATAAGTTTGGTTTATATAAAAACGTAGTGATAAAAAAGATAGCCGAGTTACAAAAGCCTATAACAAAAGACATAAATGTATGCGACCCACGCCGGTTTTGTTCTAAAATAATCCTGATCATATATCTTATGCGGTCGATATAAACAAGCTTTTTCAAGTATCAAGTACAATACATTATTTGTTTATTATTTACACTTTATAGTATTGTCATTCTTCGTTTCATTAGTATGGAAATAAACAAATTACCATGTGAATGAGAAGAAACTAAATTATCAATTATTTTTTTACTTCCTACTAAAATTTTATTGTGTTTAATTTTTCGCATATTATGGTTTTATGAATGAATAGAACTTGATACTTTAAAAAAACCGTGTTATTCACCGTGAAGTTACCAGTGAAATACCATAAGATCTGTTCTTCCAGTTAACTAGTGGTATTAGGGTAAATAAATATTATTTAAGATATAAATGTTATCATATATTACTAATCTATACTAATATTATAAAGAGGAAGGATTTGTATTTTTGTATGTAACGAATAAACTTAAAAAGTACTGGACCGATTGGGATGAAATTTGGTATGGAGATAGTTTGAAATTCATAGAGTGACATAGGATAGATTATTTTGAACTAAGCTGGTAAAATCCCGGAAAGCAGCTAGTATTATTATAAATATATTGCACAAGTAATGACAATTGTCCAACTTTGAGTTGACGATCAAAAATGTAGAGACAAAATTTCGAAATTTGTATACATTAACCAAGATAGATATGATTAACCACATCATCAGTCATTGAAGATTTAAAAAAATCCTAAGAAACACTATTAGCAATAAATAACAGATTTATTATTATAGCATTTAGATCGTCGATATTTCATTGGTTGATCTAACGTGGTATTTTTTATTGAATCTTTCCATCTCTCGGGAAGAGTATTTTGCAGATTTTTATGACTATTATAATGTAAAATTTCATTCAAAGAAATAAGTAATTCAAATAAAATAATTACAAGAATTTTAATATCAAAAAATTGTGTGAACGTAATTGCAACATACAAGATTATATTATTAGACAAACTTAACAATATTTGAAAATAAACTTCAACTTTTCAGTATAAAACTCACCTCATTAATCCACAAATATGTTCCAAAGTATAAAAAAACAAGTTCAATCACATTATGCCATTTGATAACGCACTTTACAACACTAAAAATTAAATAAAGGGCATCACTTATAGTTCTTACGATGTCGTGTGTGGAATGTTCAATCGCTGTATGAAACGCGTGCACCCTTCCTGGCTTAGAAAACGATACTAAGGGAGGGCCAAAGCCTCCCGGAGGCTTCCCAATAACAGACGCGCGCATCTTGTACCTTAAGCACACTATATAATATGCTTAAGTAGGGTCGTACCTTCATATGTTAGTACTGCAATATCAGGAGCTTGTAAGACATGGTCCACATGATCATGAGAATATTATACGACGAAATAATACAATATTCCAACCAGAATCATATCCTTCTTTATTATTTTTATGAAGTATGTCTCGCTAAAATAAATATACGCTCTATATACGCATGTCCTTCTGAAGCTAATATTGAATATACACTTTCAAATAATCCTTGTGGTACTCAATACATCATACTGGGAGGCATTGCTTTATAAACAATTAAGAAAGTATACTTATATTTTATTGTTTTTAAATACTATATTCTAGTTCAATAAGACTACAAAATGAACTTGAAATTCTTAGTGGTTTATGGGCGCCCATTTTGGGATTTTTTAAAGTAATTAAAAGGTGACTTTTGTTAAGAGCTTAAGAAATACCTACATATTCTGGATAGATAGTTAATGCAAATGAAGGTCAAAGTAAGTGCACGGTAAGTTTTGCGTTCTGCTTCTTGCACTTTTAAAGGCAAGGTAAAGTTTCCGTCAACATAAGGTTTAGTTAATAAAAACTACTAAACACCTTCAAGTTAAATTAATTACTACGGACCAAAACTAACAAAGCGTCGTTTTATTGCCGAGCACAAGACAAATGCATTCGTTGTGTCACATGTCGACTAGACCAAAGTAATATATCTCCGGTGCTAAAGGAAAAATTACACACAATAAAAACTTCGAGTTCCCGAGAAATTAACGATGTATGAGTTGACAGGACCCGTCGAGCTTATCTGCGGTTTTAATGGGGGAGGGAAAGTTATTGTACCGTTTTTTTTGCGTGCGCTCTAGAGCATTAACTGTGTTTTCTTTTATCATAATGAAATGTTTTTCAGCGTTTAATTCCGTTCCTCTTAATGTTCTTTAAGCCATTAGCTTACAACGTTTTCAGGATAATACGGCGACCGGATTTTGAACAATGCAGGCTTTTACTGAAAACAGACAATGGAAATAGTAATCATCATCGTGAACAAATTACTGTAAGAGATTTTAGTATCTCGTTTTATACTTTACTTTCAATTTCACAATAACAAATAAAATAAAGAAAAAAAACTAAACATTTTACTGAGCATAGATATATTTTAATACAGTAATGTGTAAATTAGGTGATGATTTGGTCCAGGGCGATAAACACAGTAAGTCAAGATGTATCGCCTGTCAAAATACGCCTATTGGTGTTTCAAATTTGAGGGGTTGGCTGTCCCCAAGGCGTTAATTATTAGAAAATACCCTACCACCATCTTATAGTTTCCTCAAGATGTTTTCTTTTATCGAAATCTTAGGCTCATTATATCAACTTTATGTTATATTATTATTTTTGTTATAAGTAGTAATTTCTAATACATACTAGTGTAAGTAAGTTTAAATCGTAATCCTTTGTGCTTTCTATGTGCTTTCGTGGTTATTTACAACAATCCAACACTAAACACACTGGGCAAAACTCTACATCGCTCGAGCGAGCCTATCCTTATTACGTCGTCTGGAGTAACCCCTCGTGACGGCTAGACCGTGCATTATTGTAACAAAAATGTACCCACTGTCACCTTTATTCTCCATAAGTCCTTTTCTATTGTAGCTGCATAAGTCAAACCACTTTTTCTTCTTATTAACAACAACATGAAAATATTTTACAGTTTCTGTGATGCGAATTTACCTAATTAGTGCAATATATAGTCGATTTACAATGGATTGGATTTACAATGGATTTACAAATGGAATATTTACATGTTAACAATTTAATAGGCGGAGTCTTACTGTCATTGGTCTTTTGGTTTAGCACAACTTCTTTAAACACACGAGTGTGGCTGTGACCAGACGGCATACATGGTATGGCGGATGACCGAACTGACGCGAGTTATCAGTGGCCTTGGGGAACAGTTACGTGCGGATGTCATTAACGAATCACGAAAAAAAATTAGGAATTTCTGTTTTTTTTTTCACTCGGTGTAGACTCAGTGCTTTGACCACAATCTCACCTAATATTAAGTGATGATGTGGTCCAACAGTATGGTAAACACACTAAGCCTAGAGGTACTGGTTCTCAAGTGATACTGCCGGAACACACCTATTGGTATTTGGCGACAGGTTTTTCAAATTTGAGGGTGGTAGCTACCCAGGCGGGCATCATTAAAAAATGCCCTATCACCATGCTATGGTGTCCTCACGATGTTTTTTCTTCACCGAAAGCTCAGGCCGATTTTAGAGTCGGATAGGTGGGGACGGAACCCGCGTCGATTGACGCGGAATTCGGCCGCACTACCTGCTGCGCCATCATCACTTCTTTTATGCAAGTAACGGACACAAAGACAGATAGATGTCACCTTTTATAATATATATATACGCTGGAACAGTAGCAATTTTATTCGCGCTCCGAAAAAGAGGTCCGTACCTGATGGTGCCCACAAGGGGACCTATAACTTCGGTCGTCATAACATCTGCGGTCCGGTCCGCTCGTCTGTAACGAGTTTTGTTTGTCTGACTATGTATAATGATAATCGATCTGACAAAAAAAGCTAACTACTATTTTTAAATAGACCGCTGCGTACAACACTAGAGATCCTGAACTTCATAGGAACCCTCCCCGTCTATTATTTTGCTGATTTATTTACAATAATTGTACGATTTCTTGAAAAATTAATTATTTATTATTATTATTTCTCCTTCGATAATTAACTAAATAATACTCGTTATGGAATAATAAAACAAGAGCCCTTTAAATTTACAAACTAAGCTCTTAAAACTTCGATTGTAAGCTTAAGGATTAATTAATTAAATAATAAAGTGTGCACTTAAAAAGAGAATCTCGAAAAAGGCTTAAGTGGGAAGTTTCTCGTTTCGGAACAACCACGAGCCCGTAATCCTATCATTGCCTGTCGAAGCCTGAAAAACTGTAGGTACCTTTGGAAATACGGATTACATCTGTAATCTGGGAGTAATTGTGAATATACGCTGCACTCCCAATATACCGTTGTCTGGTTTCTTTTTTAATTTAACTGATGTGATAAATTCTGGTCAACGAATGACATTACTCTGGTAACTTTATCAACAATGATTTATTTGTATATTCGTGCAACAGGCAAAACGATAACACAGTCTAAAACATTTTTCTCCTCTGTTTATAGACAGATTTTTTTGTACATGCATTTAGTGAGTATTCATGATCTTCTTTGCATTTTCTTACAATAAGCAGGGGTCAGGATAATATTTTTTTATGTTATGTAAATGTGATTTAAGTATTTTCTGACCTTCTGCTTGCCTGACGTTATATTAATATAATAGTGAACAATAGTAGTGTTATGAATACAAAAAAATAAACAGTGTTGTTTTATCAAAATGTTCAGCAACGACTATTTATTTACGACCTCATTTTATTTTAAATTTTTTTAATGTCTTCACATGACATAATATAACGTATACCATATTATATATAAAACAGCCAATAATGAAGTTCAATTTATACACTTTTATTTATTCATAATAGTAATTTAATATTAACTAATTTTCGATTATAAATATTTTATACTTATCAATGACCACACAGTAAAAAGAAAATCCATAAACAATGTTTGGTTAATGTGTAAATTTTCAACAATAGGTAGTAAGAAAAACTGTTTAAAAATGGTGTACCGAAAAAAAAACAGAACATCTCATTACATTACTTTTAATTAATTTAATAATAACACGAACCATAAAAATGCCACAAAGTTGAATCACGCGATGTATGTAACACATTACTTACAGAGCAATATCGTAAGTAGTACAACGAAATAAATTGAAACATTATGAGCGTTGAAAATCTCATTTTACTCATCCTCACGTCTGCAATTAAAATTTTCAAATTCCACCCCAGTTTGCAAGTTTGAAGCACCACCTATATACAAAATGAAGGAAGGTGCAAAACTCGAAACAAATTGCGTTAAAACGTAATAGAAACTCGTTTCCCGTAAAAGTTTCCATCAGATTACGACGCAAATTCAATATTTAAGATTGATTCGGGCAGATGCTTGAAGGGCAACATCGCCGTATCACAAAAAGGGCAACTCAGATATATTATACATGTGTAATTATTTGCATATACTACATACCAACGTAGTTTTAAATTACACGTCGTATTAGAGGGGAATTAAATAAAAACCGAATAATTAGAATTGACTTATCATCTATATCTATATAAAGAACGTGTCTGTTTGTAATGTCAAAATATTTTTTTTTTACTAAATATATATTGTACACAATTTTGTCTGTCTGTTTGTTCCGGGTAATCTCCGGAACGGCTTGACGAATTTTGACGGGATTTTTTGCGGTAGATAGCTGAAGTTACTCCGGGTAACTTAGGGTACTTTTAATTTTTGAAAATAATTAGGGTTCCGCGTAAAAAAAATTAAATCTTTTAAAAATGTAATACGCACAGTATTACGGTCAAGTATAAGAAAATTGAAATGCAGTGAAGAATATATGAAAAGTGGGCACAACCGCGGGCACACAGGTAGTTTAGTAAATAAAAGAAATGAATTAACTTTAACTGTATCTACAGACAGTACTGTAGTGTGCACACATTTAAATTTTTTGTGTAGCTAAATATTTATCTCATTTTTACCACGTCCCAAGTTTCCCTCTCTTGATATTATACAACTTTTGCACATTTAGATTTACAATATATTCCTATAAATAACAGTTTTTTTTAATATTTAATTGTAATAATTATCTGTTTCGTAATCGATTTGTATAATTTAGTGAAATTAATGATAAAAGTAAAATTTTGCAAATGACATTCATATGTTACGTAGTTGATTATATCTTACATATTTAAAAAAATAACATTTCCCTAAATTGATCGTGTTTTGTGTCAATGTGAGGCGAAAATAAAACTATGCTAATATACAAATAATTTTCAGTCAGTTAAGTATTATTCGTGGAAAACAGTCGCCTCTGTTAACATTGTAAGCGAGACGAATGTAAAAGCTTTTTTACGACGTGACCCAAAACGCGAAGAAAATAAAAGAGAAAATAAATTATATGCATTCTTAAACCGATGGAAATAACGATGACGATGTGGTCCAGGATGGTAACCACTAAGCCTAAAGGTACTGGTTCTCAAGTGATTCTGCCGGAACACACCTATTGATATTTGGCTACAGGTTTTCAAACTTGGGGGTGGCAGGTATATATATATAGGTTATATAGGTTAATACCCAGCGGGGATTATTAGAAAATGCCCTACCACCATACTATGGATTCAACACAACGTTTTCCTTCACCGAAAGCTCAGGCTGATTTTAGAGTTGGATAGGTGGCCTCGAACCCGCGTCCATTGACGCGGAATCCGGCCGCACTATCCTCTGCGCTATTATCGCTTCGACATTATTTCTTTTAAACTTTTGTGAGTTTATAGTAAAATTATGGTAATGATGCACCCTTACAAATGAAGCATAAAATGACTACGACACATATCTTGAAAACTACGCTTCCTTGTTCATCTGTTAAACGCCTCGAGGCGTCCAATTTACAAAAAAGAATCCCACAAACACACTGCTTCTCGCTCGAGATCACACCGCGCACTATTTGAATTTTCTCCCGGAGGAGGGTGGAATCAATTTAAATTTTAACTCACACTTAATACACCCTTGTTTGGTGTCTAAGTGGTGTGTTTGAGTCACCCCTTATTTCAAACGAATAATAATGTTGAAAAGACAAGTCCAACCATCCGGTGCAAATGGAAAGCATTTTCATTCAAGTACGTTATTTTATAATTTCCGTCCATTCAACCGAAAGACGTGCATTGCTGGACATAGCTCAGCCCATTGCCGCTTAAGTTTAACAATACTTGGGGCAATGTCGGTTACTTTGGTTCTTCTGTGGATCTCCTCGTTTCTGATTCGATCGCGCTGGAAAACCCCGAGCATAGCCCTCTCCATTGTCTTTAAGTAATTTTCAGCTTTCTTATTAGGCCCATTGTAAGCGACCACGTACGTCTCAGTAGCATAAGTCATCACTGGCAACACACACTATTTATAACTTAACTATATAACTGGTTTATAATTTAACTAATTATTTTGTAATTGTGTGGTAGCATTCCACGTCGATAGACGTACATTCAGTTCCGTCTATCCTATTATATAATAAACCTGAGTTTTTGATGAAGGCCAATATCGCGATGAAACCTTTTTTTGAGCGGTAGCTCGGCTAACGATAATCTTCAAACTTGAAACTCAATCTCCGAGAACATATTAGTGCGTTCCAACGGCATCATTTTAGAGTCAATTACCTCTAACCATTAAACATATATACACAAGCATCCTAGACCATATTGTGACATAGCATCAGATGAGATAGTGTTCAATGTCCTGAGCCAATACAGTATAAAATGATATAAAAAAATATCAAATAACATAAATTTATATTAAACTAATGTTCGTCCAATGATCGACACTGGATCATAACTAGATCTAATTATTATTACTGATTTTTTTTACGAAAAAAAAAAAAGCTGTTATGAATGCTATTATGACAAATCTCCAAAGCTTGTCCCTATTCCTATAATATCCCCCGTGTTATCACGTAAATTTCCCATGTTTCGAGACTGATGTACATGTAACACTGATGTAATACTTATGTACAGGAAGACTACCAAAGAAATTAAAGAAATGTAATTTTCAGAGAGAATCCGAGAAAACATCTAGATTATTTATTATTTCAGTTTTTTTCTAAAAGAACTAAGCAAAGCTTCCAAAGAAACCAAGTGAACATAACATTACAATTAATAAAATTAAAGACAGCAAACACTACACTTTCAATAAAATCCTGGAGCACCATTATGATTTCACGAAAACGCGCGTGTCAGGTAGCGCATTATAATATTATTCGAAATACATTCAACGGTATATAGATAATAATTAATATTTTCATGAGTTGTATGCCCGTTTGTTTTGATTTCAACGATGCTATTTTAAATTCAAATAAATGTTAACTGTAGGTAATGTTTAAAGAGCTCTTGAATACCAAGCTGGCATTGGGATGAATTTGCTAAATTGTTATGCACATCTGAACTCACAAACCGTATGAGATCTTGCCGCCGTCGTCCAAACAGAAATTGTAAAGTTTACAAATGTGTTGGCTTGGCTCCCGCCCATTCTCATTTTCTTGGATGACCCTGTGAAAATAAATCTAGTTTCAGTGTAATGGAAATGCCAGTGTAAACAGTGTTAAAGTCCATTTAACTTTATTATATATACTAATGTTCGCTAGTTTGTTGAAATTTGTACATAATTCTTATAGAATTTTTTAATAAAAATAAACGGTTTTCAATTTTTTTTATTGATGACACTAATATTTATAAATGGCTTTTTACGTGGTATAGGTTCACCGCTTTGACCACAATCTCATCTGATGTTAAGTGACGATGTGGTACAGGATGGTAAACACAGTAACCCTAGATGTGCTGGTTCTCAAGCGTTGCTGCCGGAACACACCTGTTGGTATTTTGAGCATAGGTTTTTTAACTTAAGGGGGGTTGCTACCCAGGCAGGCTTTATTAGAAAGTACCCTACCATCAAGGTACTAAAGAAAAAAGACAAGAAAATTGAATAAGAGAGTAGGAAAATGTTAATATGGGTAAGGTGTGTGGTCTATTCTAAACAGGTGGTAAAAAACTGGAAGAAAAACCTTATATTAAAATACACAAATCTATTTAAAAACTATAAATATATTAATATATATATGCACATTAATATGTCGATTACCGATAAAAACGAGACAATAGGAAGATAATAGGAAAACACTGCAAAGTTGACGTAAACGCCAGGTTAGTGCTCAAGGGGTTAAATAGATCGCTTTTACTACCTAAAGTTTTTTTTAATAAACATAAAAATTTTATAACTGTATTATCACGCTATATTATTACGACGTGTAAACTCGCACTACACTGTTCTTACACAGTCTTTAATTTATCTTATCAGTATTCATTGAGGCACCTACGCGTTGTGCCTTAATTTATTGGTTCACAAATTAAATTGATATAACATTTAATTTATACTACCGTTATAGTGGTCTGTAAATTGAAGTTTATTTTTATAGGATACTTTGTTTAATGTACCTTAGTCAACTATCACCATCACTTTTGAATAAGTGAAGATGTGATCTAACATTTTAAATCTATAATTATGAGTGATTCTTTTTTTTTATATGGTTTAGGCTTTGTGCTTTGATCACAATCTCATCTGATGTTAAGTGACGATGTGGTCCGGGATGGAAAACACACTAAAGAACTGCCGGAACACACCTATTAGCATTTGGCGAGAGGTTTTCAAACTTCACGGTGGTGGATACCCAGAGGGGCATTATTAGAAAATGCCCTACCACTACGCTATGGTTTCCTCACGATGTTTTCCTTCACCGAAAGCCCAGGGTTATTTTAGAGTTGAATAAGTGGGCTCGAATCCGCGTCAATTGGCGTGAAATCCGGCCGCACTATCCACTGCGCCATACCACTTCTCTAATAAAGCTGTCGCAATGGTTCGTTATCACTACTACATTGCAAAAGTTTCTAATTGAATTCTGTAAAAAACCAGCGAGCATTATAAAATACTTAATAACCATGCTTTCAGATCTTTTCTTACATCCTAAGCTCAGACTTATTTATAACATATTTATAATACTAAGCTAAAGCCGCACTAATTTTCATAATCAAATACACATGAATAAAATCTAACCATAACTCAAAAGATCACGTATAAAGTTCTATGAAAGTTACGATTTCATTTAAATTAAAATAGCATCTACTAATTCACTCGTAACATACCAATTTTCATGAACGACGTCGCAAAACTGTATAAAGATAACTCGCGTAATATTCAATTTAACGTCTGTAATTTACCGTTGAAGTGAATATAGTCTCTGAATGCAAGCGTTGGAAGCAGTGCTGCAATTGCCTCGACTTGTTTAGCATAATACGGAGATACCATTAAAGCACAAAAGAGTCTGCCTTCCCAGTTATGTGAAACAGATTGTATAAGGATTCTGAAAGCATTTTTAATTCGATCAAGTTAAGAAACGTATTTTTTATAGTAAATATTTCCCTTTATAAACATAAGAAATGTATTTATCAAAAACAAATACATAATAAATTGGCTGATCTGACCTAATAAATATGTGTGTGCAAGATTTAATTTTTATTTTATAAATACTCAAATCAATAAAGTCATTGTTTTAAGAATAATTATGCTAATTCTGTATATTTGATATTGAGTAATATAACCTACATACATCCAGACCACTTGGCAAATATATTGTAAACTCCGATAATTTTTATTATTCGCAATAAATTAATAAAAGCCAAATCACTGTCGGTAATTATATTAACAACTCTAACAACGCACTCGGAACTTTAAAAAACACAATACTAACTCTTATAAAGTATTTCTTGGAAGCTAATGGGCACTTACTGCCTTGCGCAGGTGCTTCACTATTTATTCAGATTTTAACCCGTCTCATAAGTGTGTGCACAGTTGCAAGTAATGTTGAAAGTCGTTGTTATCATTACTGTTAAAATGCTTCATCTTGTTTTCATTTGTGACATTATTAAAATGAAAGTACGCTCTTCAGTTGACACAAATATTGAAGAAGTATTGAATTATTATTTTTCGATTAATACATTTATAGACGTTTGTTATAATTATTATAATTTATTTATATTTATCCACTCAAAGTCACTAATTTGGATAGTTATTATCATAATTAATAGATATTATTATTTCCGGAACTGGCATAGTCTCTTGTCACTTGATCAACATACAACACACATTAAAAAAAATCTTATAGAAACGTGCACTATGACGGATTCTTTCCACGCAACCATAAGACGTCCACTGCTGGACATAGCTCTCCCCCAAATAAGGAGGAGGGTTGGCCATATATGCCACGTTTGGCAGGCGGGTTGGGGATCGTAGTAGGTGTTTGTGGTACTCAAAGGATGTTGCTGTCCATCCTCTAATTTATATCTCTTATTCGTTCTTTACAACACCCACGGGAAGATATGGGATGGTACTATACTGAACCGGCACCACACGGCAAACGGATTCTCTACCCGCAGAGAAATTTTCTTAACATCTCTAATGTACAGATTTTGTTTGTTTACTGTTTTATTTTAAACCTAGACTTTGATTTAGAAATAGAATAGAATTTATCACATAAATTAAGTAAAAGAACTAACATTTAAAGTAATATAAAAATTAATTAATATAGAATAAAAGGTACATTTTCAAGTGATACATGACACAAATACATTCACATAGTTCGCCTGAAGCTATACCAGTGTAGTATAATAATGATGTACGTGCTTGTTTTTGCTTTATCATCCCATTTATCGGTACGTCTTAGATCACGGAACACTGTACACAGGTAAGTGTATAAAGTGCCTAAGGATCCTCTCCGATGTGAACGTGATTTACGTTGTATTTGAGGAATAATATTCACATTTGAATTTCTTAATTTATAGATTTCATTACTATGAAACTATTATAAACATGCATACGATATGAAAAGTTTAAATAAAATTTTGTATACGGAATATAGTCCATTTTATTTGATTCGTCAATTATCTATGCTAATAAATATAACTGAAGTGTCGGTTTGTAATGTCAAAATATTTTTTTTTTACTAAATATATATGAATGTATATACGATACCTATACCAGAAATATAATTTTTACAATTTTTGTCTCTCTGTTTGTAATGGGTGATCTCCGGAACGATTGAACCGGTTTAGACGGGATTTTTTTTTGGTAGGTAGCTGAAGTTACTCCAGGTAACTTTTAAGTAACAGGTACTTTCCAGGTAATAGGTACTTTTAATTTTCTAAAAAAAAATATGGTTCCTCCACTTGACTCGGTTCAAAGACGTGCTACGAGAATCGTTGACAATCCTAATCTTACAAGTGGTGTAGAACCTTTAAGTCTAAGGAGAGACTTTGCCTCCTTATGTGTATTCAACCGGTTGTATAATGGGTTGTGTTCTGATGAACTGTTCGACATAATGCCGACATCTATTTTCTACCATCGTGCGGCTCGCCATCGGTAGGGAGTTCACCCTCACATTTTGGAGCCAAAATGGTCCCTGACAGTACGGTTCTGGAGGAGTTTCCTCTTGCGAACTATCCGGATTTGAAATGAGCTCCCAGCGGCCGTGTTTCCCACGGAATACAGTAGGGGTTTTTTCAAAAGAGGCGTAAAAATGTTTTTTAAAGAGTTTGGCAACGCGCACGTGATACCTCTGGTGTTGTAGACGTCCATAGGCTACGGTGACCGCCTACCATCAGGTGGATCGTATGTCTGTTTGTCACTGTAGTGGTATAAAAAATAGTTTTACAAACAAGTGCTTGAATTTTGAGAAATATTTTTACTTTATCTTAGTACTAAAAGTATTAGGGTTCCGTATAAAAAAAATTAAAATGCAGTGAAGAATTTATAAACGTAGAAGACACATAGCTAGCTTTTATATATAAATAGATAAGGATAAAAAACAGTATGTTTTGGGAAGCATTAGATTTACTAATAAAAAAATAATTTTTCTACTTTGTTTTTTTTTTTACATGACTATACGGTATTTATCCACGGCATAATGTAGGTTTTTATGAAAAAATAAACTTCTATAAACCCAATGAGGGATAAAGTTATAGTTCGCCTTCTTTAGTTTTGTCATTTGGGTCTTCGCAAAAGAATCCATTAGATATCTTCGTTCAATACAGCCTACCTTATATTTTAATCAAGAAATATCATAAAATATTTTAAAGAGAAAATGTTAAATATCTTAATTAAATATAAAGCTTGTAAAAATATAATACAGCAAAACTTTAAATTGGTAATTCAACGAAATTACTATTAAATAATCTATCTTAATTCTGGAACGTGCAAATCGTTTCATAAGTAAGTCATGCTTTTACCCCCGGATCACAAACCGATTCATTATACTTACAAAGATTTATGATCTTCGAAAACTCTTTTATTAGAAATTTCACAAAACGGTAATGCCCAATATCTTTGTTACCGTCTTGAATATAAAAATGAGTAACGTTTATACCCATTGCTTAATACCAATTTTTTTTGTTTTTGAAAAATTAGAACGAAGATCCTGTTTTTTTTTCGCCTTAATAATCAAAATTTAGGTAAAATGTTAGCTACTAATTAAAATATAGGCGTCAACAACTACGGTTATAAACAAACAAATTTTCTATAAGTAAAAAAATCATTGATTTCAAATAATACTTATAACATATTTGTGTAGATTCAAAAATCACAAGATGCTATTTAAAAACGTACCATCACTAAAATGTTAAACTGAACTGCTTGGAATGTAACTTTCAGGATTGACCTCGAAAAAGAATGTAAGCTACATATCATTATAGTTTTTAATAGGGATATTGCTACATCTCATTAGGATTTAGATATTTTTTATTTATTCGAAATAATAGATACCGTAAACCTATAAAATTTACGACGCGTAGCAGGTGCGGGATGGAGGCTTTGAACTACGCGTTGCGTAACATTGTTTTGACCCTTCAGAATGGTCGCGTAGAGATTTCTTTTCACATCAATTAAAAAAAAAAATCTTAAAATTTTGCTTTCTTTACGGGATAATGAATAATTTTTAATATATATATTTTTTTAATCCAAATGTATGGAAAAAAATTATTTATCAACAGATGTGATAGTATTTTTATATCACTCCAGTAAAGTGAGTAACGAAAAATACTACACTTCGGATGGCTCCGTTATACTTCGGTCTCATGCACGTGAAGAATAATGGCGGATAAAGCAAAAATGTGTTAAGTACAGGGCAAAATCAGAAAAATGACGTTATTAAATTTATGATTATCATTCAAAATTTATTAGGACATAAAAAGAAATCTCTTGCTTTTAAAAACAAGACATTTCTAATGTTAATAAATACTATTAACGCGATTAAAACAATAACATAGATATTAACTACTTTCCGGTACTTTACGCCACATTTTCTGGTAAAAATGGTCACTTGTGGTGGTTACGTAACTTTTACTTGGGAGAAGGGGGGGGGGATTAAAGATGAACGTTACGGAGCGGTACGTGGGGGGGGGGGTCACAAATCTCCAAAAATTGCGTTACGTAATACTTGAACGCTCCCTAAGTTCTTCATAGTTTCTGCGAGTATTGTAGTGAGGTAATACATAATTATGTAA
The DNA here is from genome assembly GCA_014132275.2 of Samia ricini. Taxonomy (NCBI): domain Eukaryota; kingdom Metazoa; phylum Arthropoda; class Insecta; order Lepidoptera; family Saturniidae; genus Samia; species Samia ricini. Next base: position 20,836,727 of record AP028159.1, on the reverse strand, counting down.
ATATCCAAGGACTTTACTATTTTCCTGACATATTTTCTACTCTTCAAACAAGAATTACTTTACATTAATAATGTTAGAGGTCACGAATCTCCTAGGAATTGCAAACACATTTCTCAAGTAACGACTTTGGCCTTCTTAACATTTTTATGCTAAAGGGGAGCATCTCAGATATTTTCACGAGTCCCTTGGTAACTAGACACGTAGTTTATGTACTAAGTGTATTAACAGCATGAATTTTTTAAATTAAAAACTGGATGTATCCAAAATGCAAAGACATTGTTAGTGGGATCGGATTACGTGGTGGGTACACTATTCAGGTTCCATAAAAAGTACTTTTTTTTACCATGTCTAAGCCGGTCTTGACAATCTAGATCTTTAATAATATCTATAAGTAGGCTTAAGTGAGATAAATATGCTTATATAGATTTCATCAGGTAAAAACTATAATACATCCTCAATATCAAACAGTACGATAATAAAGGTAAACGAAAGCTTTCATAATTTAACTTAATATTTTGTTTTAAATAAAGTTACAGTTCAAGATTTGTATGTATACTCTAAACTCACCTAAACTCTTATTTTATGTGGTTTGTTTGAATTGGAGTTTCCGATTTCACTGACATAAACACTCTGTAATTACTAAAATAATAAAGTAAAAAAAATGTTTACTTCCACCATATACACAGTGTATGCGCTGTATTACGCTAGAAAAAATATAAAAAAATAATAACTGTATGACACTTCTTTAATCTACGTCCATTCAATACAAGAATAAATAAAACTCGAGGTATAAATTAGAGTAAAAGCTTTCGGATAAGCAAAAGATGAATTTTTTACGCAAAAATTCTAAAGTTTTTACAAATCTCCAAGTTGGGTCTATAAATCATTGGAATTTACAGAAACGAGAAAGCCTCAGAACTCAAACGTAAATGAGTCGGTCACATTTACGCTTGATTAATGCTTCTTTTGAAGGGTGAATTAGAGTCAGTGCCACTGTACATTGTTGGATGTTTTTGAGTTTTTTGTTAAATATTATTATTAGCTGGCCAAAGTGACTAGGCAGAACTTGATGGTTAGTCCGACGAAGGTCAAAAACAATGGTCACCGTCGATATCCACCGGCAATTCTCGCCTTTTTACGTTTACTTTTTTTTTACTTAGGTACATTTTATAAAAATACATCTATCCTAAAAATTTGTACATTTTTGGTACAGTTATGAAATGGGTTTATTGAAATATAATGTAAATATATTTAAAAATACAAAGTTAATAAAATTAAATGAATGAACAAACAAACAATATCAACAAAGTAGATTTATTCACAATTTCATGACTTTTAAAATTTTTACACGGTCCCTTATTATTTTCGTAAAATGTAAGTAGTCTAAGTTACGCGAACTAATTTCAGCTAACTGCTAAAAGCATCAAAATCGATCCAGCCGATCCGGAGATTAAAATTTTGAAAATTGCGTTTTTGGAATACGTGTCGTGTAATAAGTTGTTATTTTGATATCACAAACAGACACCCCAATTTTTATTATTAGTGTCGATATATACAAATTTAGGTTATAATATAAAATATTACGCTGCAAGAGATGTAACTTTGCTAAAATATAAGTGCATTATGTTTTGGTGTACAGTGAGTGCTTGAATCGGCCAATCTTGGATAATATAAAAAAAAACTATAATATGTGTCCTGTATGTGCTCATGTCAGATGTTCACATTAAATTAAATTAATCAACCATTATAACCGTGTGTCACTATTTACACAATATCTGAAAAGTTACGTAGTCATTGTAATGAATTTGAAAACCATCTGCGTAATTCGCCTTTACATTTAAGAGACACTACTGTATTTATTAATCTAGTAAAAACTTCATGAGTTACTCTCAATGGTTTTATCGAACCCTAAGAGAACCGTTCGCGCAAGTCAAATAAATTACAAGAAGCACTTAAAGGCAGTTTTTACTCTTTTTCCCTTTAGATGACAAAGTTTAATTGTTTTCCGAGCGTTGTTACATTTTGACCTATTTGGAAATTTTCGAAAGTTTTTTTGTATGGATTCTCCGTTGAAGTTGTTTCCGCCGCGGTAACAAAATAATTTGACATCAATCGTTTGCTACATAAATTACCTTTTCTTAGATACCTACTGATATTAATATTGGTAAAAATTTAATTTTTAAAGATACTTAGGTACCTAATACAAATTGTAGGTTTGTCGAAATTAAATTGTTAACCATTATTTATGAATTATTATCTAAAATGTATTTGGATGTAATTAAATTTATTACTATAACTATAATTCAAATAAATATACATATAGTGAAGTGAAATAAATAATTAATGTACAAAAATTGTTATATTTTGCTCTCCCAAGAAAAATAAAAAAACAAATCCGTAACAATTCATACAACGCGACTCATGCAACCTGCTGACAGACTTTTCCTTATAGTGCTTATAATTGTAATCAATATTTTTTTAAATAAAATGATTCTAAATAAATTCACTTTATTTTCGTTATCTGTAATATGTTATGTATTTATCATTTTTTTTGGGTTGAAAGCCTTATAAGGTATGGTATATTTTAGACATGACAGACGTTTTCAATTTTTTTTTCTACAAAAAAATTCATCTGTTTTCCTCCTAACAATTCATTAAATAATCTTACAAGACAAGGAAATTTTATACATTTTCACTAGAAATTTATAACCTGTAAGATCAGTGGTCAGTCACGCTTTTGTGGTCAAGGGCCACACATAGTTCAATGTGAAGTACTACTACGGGCCACACTTTTATGGATATATTTATGAGGTATCAAATACGAATATTCCATATATTTTGTGTAAAGTCATTTATGACAACCTAATAAACTAACACTATATAAACGAATTTTTGAATAATTGAAATTGTTTGCGATATCGCGGGGCGCAAAAATACCGTCCAAGGACCGCATACAGCCCGCGGCCGCCATTTGACGACCACTGTATTAGATTTAAACTTGTATTTAAAATAGATTAAGGGTTTTTTTAATATGCTCCAACGAGTAGTAAAAATTGCCATCGTTTGTAAAATATCACAAGTTTATATTTTAATTGCTATCTCTTCTATATGGGGGTTCGTTAAACACAGACTTGAGATTATTAGTATCGTTAGAAACTATCCAAGTGTGCAACGACGACTTCTACGTTCGTAGCTAATGGGAAACTCGGCGCGAATTCATTTTATAGGTTCTTGTAAAGTTTTAATATTAGTTTTAAATAAACTATTGTATTTATTTTATAATTTGGATGAACGAATGAATACATGAAATAATGAATGAATGAAATTTGATTGAACGGTTGAATGACGAACGACTGAATGAAGGAATGAATTTGCCCTGACAATCCATAACTAAAACATTGTAGCATTTTTTAAAGTAAAATACGAGTCGTGCCCGCGGTTTCGCCCGCGTGAAATTCATTCCATTTGCAGCCTATAAGGTCCTTCATAATTATTATTAAATGAAATTAAATGCTTCTTATTTAAAACATAATTCGCCCACTTAGAGGTAATAAATCCCTAAATGTTTCTTAAATTAGATTGTCTTGGTAACAGTCTTTCGAACCTGTTCTTGGCACAGTCCGTCAGTAAGTGATCATCATCATCATCTTACCCACATCTCTTATCATTAATTATTTTATTCTCTTTTCTTCATGAGTCATTCAAACCTTCTCGATTGATAGTACGCTGTTCAAAGTCTTAAACTTATCTTAATATAGTAATAATTAAATCACTGTCGAAAAACTAATGTTTCTGATCAGCCTGACATTGTGTTATTTTATACCAAATATCTATTTCTACATCCTTTTCATAAAATAATTATTTCTAGTAATCGAAACCATTTTTTCCTAAATTTTTATAAAAGTATTAGACCGTATTGTAAAAAACTAATAACCTAAATATACCAAGATGACTTCGAATTGATATACTATTCTCATTTGGTTTTTTAGATATTCCGAAATAAAAAGATAGACATACAATCCATATGAAATGGGTCGCCTTATAAATTCGAGACATCCGAAGCTATATCATAAATGTAACTAAATATTATAAGCAAGAATTCTAGTTGTCCCTATAATTAATATAAGATTTTTTTTCTGTTTTATTTGACATATTTTAATGTGAAACAGCGTTGAGTATTATTGAGAGATTTTATCATCACGGAAGATGCATACGTTATCTAACGTTCATTTACTTAAAAGTCAATCGTAAAATGTTTACCATAATATAAAAGTGTATGTTTTATTTGAAGAAAATATTTTCTTAAAATAAACAAATGTATAATGTTGATATTATTTATAGTGTTATTTTTTATAGACAGCTGCATGTAAAATTAAGCACATTTTTTAAAAAAAATTATTACATCATAATGCTACTTAATAATTAATTAATTTGATATGAAATTACTACAGTTCAACTATTTCGGAAGACGCACACCAAAACACATAGTTGATACGACAGCATAGAACATGTTCACTAATGAAGTTAATTAATTCACGTTGTACAATATTTATTCAGTAAAATACACTAATGTGCTCAGTTACTGGGGCTTGTGTGTAAACTGCGCACATGAAACTTTATAGCGGCTAGAATGAATAATAAGTTACAACATTTTCCTCTAATATACTTGTTCTTATGTAAGATAGTAGTTTATGTTTCTTTTAGGTTAATTACATATGCCATTCTAGTACCACATATATGAATATGTTACTAATATATAGTTAAACAGTTGCTTTATGAGAAACATCTTTTTGTTTCATTTTTAGTTATTCATGTTTTCATATTGTAAAATATAATAAATTTAAGATTGGAGAACGAAATTAATCGATGAATTTCTTTTGAACGAATGAACGATATAAAGAAGCTAAAGGGTTTTTTTTGCTTACTCAACTCTAAGGTAATATTTGTTTCATGTAATAGTTAAATAAAACGTTTAAAATGCGTATAAACATAACTCGCATTTTATACCTACATATATATAAAAATCAATATGCAAGCATTTACCAAATTGTTCGCTCGAAAATAAAAAGATTAATTGTATTATCTCGATAAGAGAAGTCCATCCATCCATCCATCCATCCATCCATTTAACCATAAAGCATCCAGTGTTGGACATATGTCTTCCCCAATAAGGGGGGGATTGCAATAATCGCCACGCTTGGCAGGCGGGTTTATGATCGCAGTAGTGTAATGATTAGTATTAATATAATTCGTTTTTTTGTAATATTTATTATATTATTATTATTTATATATCATCATAATAATATTTATTTATTAAATTCATTAACCCCTTGAGTACTAACCTGGCATTTACGCCAGCTTTCCATCGTTTTCCTATTGTCTCATTTTTATGGGTAATCGACATATTTAGAAAACCCGAAGGTTTTCTATTGGTTTCTATTTATGTCAACTGTCAAATTTATATTATATCTTATGCGTGCGCTCTTATTAATCTAAATTTAATTCAATTGTCCTCGAGACAGTAGGTGTTTGTACTTGTACTCAGAGGATGGGCAGCAGCATCCACTGATTTTTTCCCTTAGTCGTGTTTTACGACACCCACGGGAAGATATGGGGTGATACTATTCTTGGCCGGCACATAAGAGAAGTAGTGAAGGGAATCTTTCAACACGTTCAGAGCAACGCCCTGATCTAATGTGTACCAAACATAACCTAAATTGATGACTAAACTATCTTGCTTACTAATAAAATAAGTCATAAATTGTGTATCCTTATTTTTATAGTATTATTTAAAATTTAGTAGCTTAGTTACATTTAAATTATTCTTCGTATTCATTATCATTGTTGATGAAAAATATCAAAAGGTTGTAGATATGAATATATAACTAACAAATAATGATAATATCTAACTAAATGTCGTTGTCTGGAAGGTCCTAGACAGTTTCTCCAAACTTTTGTAAAAAGGGCTTAATGCATTGAAGCCGAGAGAGTGACATCTAGCGTAAGGGCAACAAAATAGTACGAACCTTGGCTTGGAATACTACAGGAAACATAAATTCGGAGGATTTTGCCCCGCGGTAAGCCTGCAGAAGTTAAAGTACACCACGGATATTAAGGTCCCTTGCAGAACTCATGTACATGCGTGTAGTAAGCCGGGATTTAGTGTCCAATGTAGTGCGTCCTATCCTAATGCATGATGTCACTGATTCAGGAGTCTCCCCATTTGGGGACCAGACTCCGTCCTGGGCCACTGCGCGAGAAGTGCAAACAAATAATGCCAATGACCGTAAAGAAGCGTGAACAGACATAATAGTAGGCCTTCATAACCGTTAATTTTGGACTGTACTGCAAATACGATCAGGTGTTGTACCTAGCTTTGCTAAAATAAAGCAGTAACAAATTTACTTCTTCCAATAACATTAAACAATTGATATTACACTAACAACTGACATTAACGATCGTGACATATAATAGCATACATTATAGATGGAAAATTTCCTTAGGTACAATTAAGAAAAAAAAGTCTAAGGTCAAAGTTGTTGCACTTTAACTATGTGTAAATGGTACACACACACACGTTTAAACAAATGTCTTACCTATAAATTGTAAAATTATGAAAATATTATTTACATTGATTAATAACTATAGGGTAAATTTCGAGTAAGGTGGTAGCTTTGCATCTCGCATACACAAACAACTCGGTCGGGTGACTTAAGTCGACGCAAACCTCTCCCCTTAATATAATGAAGACGCAGTCAGTTTACACGCCGTTTTCGGTGTAGAAGACAGCCACATACACAAGCGGTTAAGTCTGTTATTTAACTAATTGTTATGCAACATCTGAATTATTCCATTATGCTTTTGGTAAAACTGCCTGAACTACATACAAAACATCATGCTTCTTATCATGTACATATTAAGTTCAGGCAGTTTAAAAAAAAAATTGAATAATTCAGATGTACAAACTAAACTCACTTATACCTTTCTAGTTAGTTAGTACCTTTCTAGTTAGTCCTTTTAATAGGATAGGATATAATCTAAGAATGATTAACATAAAAAGTTGTTTGAGCTTTTGAAATGTCAAATAGTTCGTCAATCCTGTGCGAATTGTCAATATAGTTGATTTTTAGAATTAAAGTTTTATAATCTGTACTGATACTAAATTAGTTAATTAACTTAAAGTAATTTGTTTTAATGAAACATTAATTTATTTATTCTAGTACCCAGTACATAGTGTTTAGAAGTTATTAGTAGTACCAAAATATTTTATCAAAAAATTGGCTTCAATACTAAAAAAATTGACTTCTCATTAACTAAGTATTTATTCCGCGGAGACAATTTACACGCAACAAATATAATATCCCATTTATAATTCCCTTTGATTAATTCCCGATCGCGCCTTAGCGTCCGTCTGCTAGAATATTCGTTCGATATGCGCTTACATAATGTGATTATTCGGGAAATTGTCCCCGAGTATTAGGAAATAATGTCATTAAAACTGTGCCTACGGAGATGTGATTGATGAGCGTTCGTTTGTTGTTCATTACCGGTTACAATCAGCGCTGACGTGATTTGAATGTGATTCTTAGCGGACTTTCAAGGTATTTATTTATGATGAATCGGCTCACGATTATACATCATAAAAGTATTCCATACTATTATAATGAAAATAAAGAATGCGATAATGTTATGTGATGTCTACAATATACGATTAATCAATATTATTCTTACAAATCGGGAAATAGTTCAAGCGAATAAATAGCTTTATTTTTATCTCAGGTATTAGGCAAAACCACGACACTTTATAGTTAAACTATTGAATATTCAAGAGAGATAAGAGATATAAATTAAGAACAACTTGACCGATTTAAGTCAAATCATAGTGTACCTATTTGTTTCATCGATGCGAGAGTTCTTAGCCATTTTAAAAGACAATTGATGACAACGTAAACATTATTTACAAATATTTTATTTATGGGCATAAACAAGTAATATTTCGCATTCACAGTATTTGTTAATTTAATGCCAAAATTTTTTTTATGGAAATATGATATTGTTATATAATTATTAATACATGTTATATTTAAAGAAATTGATTGTATCGTCTGCAGAAGATGGTATGAATGTCTCGCCAGTTAGTATTAGATAAAATTTTTTCATTCAATTTGACAAAAAATTCTAATAATTTAATTTATCCTCAGAATCCAATAAACATATCAAAATTATCCTCGGGAAATATAACGGATATTTCAAAATAGTTAACACTTTCGTGTTTCAGGCGTTTCAAAAGGAGTTTAAACAACTTACATTATCGTAGCAGATATTTGTATCATGACAGTGCTCTCCAAATGGAGTGGCAATGGGAATTGTGTATTATTAAATATTATTTTAAGGTTGAAAGTTAAAAAAATAAACGGTTTGAAATATACAAACATATGATAAAGTTACTTTCAAAATGAATACAGATATATACAGATATAGAATATTTTTTATTTAGAGTCAACATTCTATAGAAATATCACTATATATTATATTATACTATAATATTTTTTATTAAAAAAATAATTTATCAAGATTTTTTGTAACATATTTGGGAAAACAACTTTTCCGAGCAGCTATTACATTATGCAAGAAAAAAAACACATCAGTCACTACGACCGATATACTTCCTTACCCTTTCAACGATATTAAATAAAAGAAAACGAAAGTTGTTCCCCAAATGTACTTAGTTCCGTTTATGAAAAAAAGTTGCTTACTTATTTTTTGCTTAACTCGTATGAAGATGATATTGCTCGAGAAAGAATGGGTGTATCTATTTTTGTGTTATTCTTCTGAATACAATATGAAGTCAAAAAAAAATTGAAGCAATGTTGGATCAGTTCGAATTCACCCATTATATTCTATAACTAGCTGTGTACCCGTTGCTCCGACCGCGTTTCATACATTTTTCATCACTGCGTAATATAATTTTTAAACAATAATTGGATAATAAAAATAAAAATTTATGGCTATCTATTGAATCGTATTTTGTTATCAATTTCTTTTTTTACAAGGAATCCTATTTTCCTAAAAAAAAATTGTAATAAGGGAAAGCAAAATTATTTCTCATTAATTTAACAAATTCCAGTAAAATTGACCATTGAATCGTTTTTTCCACATTTTCTGGTATGTTATTATTTTTATGCAAACCCCAATAATTTTCCTGACAATATTTTTGGTCCTAACAGAAAGCAGAGATAGTTCTCACGAATTCAAACTCTTGCCTTTAAAACTGTGCATTGAATCGGATTTTATTGAAAATTTCATGAGTTTTAATTTTTTACGCGGTATCCTAATTATTTTCGTCACGTTATGTAAGTTGCACGGAGTAACTTCAGTTATCTACTCAAAAAACCCCAAAATCGGTCCAACCGTTACGGATATTAATCAGAACAAACAGACAGACAAAAATTTTAAACTTTATGTTTTTGGTTATTAGTGCCGTATATACATTCATATATATTTATTAAAAAGTTGTTACTGGATATTACAAACAGACAATTCAATTGTATCTATTAGTATAGATGAAGATGAACTTTCAGTGAAGGAAAACATGTTAATAAAACCATGACATCCGGATGAATCTCTACCCTCAAATTTAAAAATCTGTCGCCAAGCACGTATAGGTTAACCTGCAGAAGAATGAACATCTTAGGGATAGGAGAGCTTGCTAACTATATTAATACCCGATAGGCATTTTAAATTTCTGTCACAGAAGCAGCAGTTATAATTACAGTAACTATTTATCCGAAGCAGGAACTAGCAGTTAAATATTTATAATTTATTGAAAATTACCGTTAGTATGTTTATCCTGGTACACATAATTAATATCAAGTGAGGTCGTGGTCAAAGCGCCGACCCTATACAGTGGTAAATACTAAAGCTATTAATAATTCTTATAAAAATCTCTTTTACTTTTATAAGTCAAAAGGTACAGATAAATTCCAGTTAACAATCTTATGATTTTTTTTCGATCATCGTAAACGTTGACAACCATTAACTTATTCGGGCCAATCTTTAATTTCTCTGACTTTAATTTGCATATTTTATTACGCCCTATAGAGATTTCAGTTATGCATAAATTACTAAAGCGGATGCACGCGAAGACACTAATTTCCCGTTTAAATATTTACAAAGTAACTTAGAGGTTTTACTGGGCTAATTAGAAAACTTTTTTAACATAATTACAGGTCATGGCACCCTTAAATTTTGTTAATTTCGTAACAGAGTTGATGTAGACTTTTTAAATTGCTTGCGTTTGGGATTTGCTACCGTTGTGTTCTAAGTTATTTTTTAATTTTTTAGCATCAACTGCTATAAATGTCTATTTTTCTGTTATACATCTGTCCACCTTGTTTTATATACTTATAGTTATTATCTACAGATAAATAGCTAATTATAAAACAATTTAAGTATCTTTTCCCTCTGTATGGCAGCCGATTTTCCTTTTTTTCTATGTAAAACTTCTTTAGGCGCGATTTGACAGACAGAGGTAACATTTGTAAATCGAAAGTATGATCATCGAAGCGATGATGGTGCAATGGATAATGCATCTAGATTCCGCGTCAATGACCGCGGCTTCGAGCTCACCAATCCAACTCTAAAATCAGCCTGAGCTTTCGGTGAAGGAAAACATCCTGAGGCAACCATAGTATTTTCTAATAATGCCCGCCTTGGTAGCTACCCTCAAGTTTGAAAACCTGCGGCCTAATACCAATAGGTGTGTTCCGGCAGCATCACTTTAGAACCAATACCTCTAAACTTAGTGTGTTTACCATCCTGGACCATATCGTCAATTAACATCAGTTTTAATTGTGGTCAAAGCACTGAGCCTATAACGTATGAAAAAAAAGGTTCAGCGAATATGCCTTTTTTATTTCTTATACTATAGAATAATATTTATTGCCAATAAATGCTCCTTCAATTTTAATATGACATATTTATTATATCTTTAATCCTTCTTTTTTTAGGCATACTTGTCACACAACTTATCCATTTTTTTTTGTTTAATAGTATTTGACGAATGTTACTAATAAAACATATGGAAACAGTTTTTTCTCTTCAATAATTTTGGCCACCGACTAAAGTAAATATGAATCTTAAACATCATTACTTAATAAAAAATAGATACGACGATAAAATTGTACATTATCAATGTAAACAAAACTAATTACACAGCCTTTATACGTTGCCCTAAAACGATCCAATTTATATTTATAATTTGGTAATATTACTCGGCGCGCTATTAATACAGCCCACCCGCTCACTGTAAGACGCAATCGGTAATATGATAAGCGTTCCCCTCGAATCCCACCCCCACCCCGACAAACATTTCCCCAAAAAAAATTGAATTAATTTCTGCCAAACAATCTATATATGTACCAATATTGGTATTAATGCCATAGAATGTGAAGCCATTTTTATCATTTTCTAGATGCGTTAAGCCAGTAGGTACTTCAGTGTGCATTTTACATAGGCTTTATCTAACTTTTAATGTCAGACTTATATAGCATATTTACTTATTTTTATAATAATCAAAACACAGTAAATACATACATGAATATAAATATTAATTATTTATTCTGTATGATAACAACATATTATGTAATCAAAAATAAAAAGCAAATTTTTTTTTAAAGTGAAAATTTAGTGTCGTTGATTATCGATAGGAGAAACCCTTACAAATTCGCGTTACCTATGTTGTGATGTCAGCCGTCAACATGCTACACTATCTCCAGCATAAGATGGTGTTGAGGTGCAGACGCTCAGAGTAAATAATAAAATCTAAACTTACGCAGCCTTTTGTATATTTTTATTATGGATAAACTGTGTAAAAATGTCTATAATTATTGTTCGGAGCGCCAATCGATGTAAAAACTAAAGAAATATTAAATTATAGGTTAAGTTAATAATTTCAATGAATAAATTATGAAAATGAAACGTAAAAAAAAGTTTCGTGTTTTCGCTTCAGCAGCACCCATGGCTGGTTAGTTTTTTTTTTTAATAAACATGAATATAAAATGTTTACATTAACCAAGTAAACCTGCTTATATTAGTAAAAATATTTTAAAAAATCTATTCAAGAGTACTTTTTGAGACAAAGAAGTAGCTTATAAATAGTAATTTCCTATTCGAATTTATTATACAACAAATAAAATGAATCTAAGTAATATTTCTAATAATAATTTATAGCGTTACTAAACTGCATAGATTTCATAATCTCCACATCTAACTACAATCGTAAAAGTGGCAGACACGAGGACAACAAAACACGATCAGTCCCCAGGGTCAGGGTTGAACTATCATTTAGAATTATATTGTACCATTGCTTCTTATCTACGAGGACACGTGCATGCGCCGATACAGTCGTAATCCATCACCCCTACTTCGCAAACTCTTTGATGTCCAACAACCATGGGATCGATATGTGTTTTTTAATTTTCTAAATATTTGACGCTCTTTAATATTAAATGATGGATCAGAAAGGATTCGTTCTGCGGTTACAGTCGGTTTAGAATTAATAGATTTTTTAATAAAGGTGCGTGATTTCAGTAGTAAAAAGAAAAGAAAATGACGTGGCATTCTAAATATGGATATACGTATGACATTTTTATATTTAAGTACAAGAGCACATCACATACTTGGATAAAATACGTAAAACTATTAAAGGGGCTATTTTTTTTTCTTTTTAACTTATTCAACGGATAGGCTTACCAAAGGCGAAGGCTACGTTTGCTAACGGCTTACCACAAAACCGGATGAAGCTGTCAAGGCTGTTCAAGTCAACAGAAATAGTCAGTTTGAAAAAAAATTAATAGCTAAATTTAAAACACATATTTATTCCTAATCGTTAATTCTACAAGCAAGTGTTTCTTCTTATTATTTGTTAATCTTTTGAAGAGGCATTTGAAACAAGCCATCGTATTGGCGATGATTCTTAGACCCAGCGTCGGCAATCGCCGTTCTTTCTGGACTGTAGTTTAGTACTTACTATCAAGCGCTATATGAAAAAATAATTTATGAAGGGAAAAAATAATGGGCATAATAAAAACATGGACTTACTATTGTAAGCAATACAGATTTTGATCCCTGTGGTTCCACTAAACATTTCAGATGCTTCGAATAAATGTTCAAGATAATGATTATATTTGATTCTATTGGGGTGGAAACTGTAGGGTGTCCTGTGTCACATTGACGGTCACGTATCTGTCTATTAGGGTACATAAACGATAATATTTATCGTAATTGATATAAAGATAGACATCGCTTTAAATAATTAAAGATGAAACGTATCATTCTTTGACAAGATGAGAACAATAAACTCTTAAGTAAGCTTATGCGTGTATATAATTTATCGGCCTGCAGTAGTATTGGACCTTATTATAAGACCTTATTTATAACAGTATTTAAAATAATCGGCAAAAGATGCACTGAAAATGAGGAATACTAATAATGATAACATATCTTATTAGAGTAATAATAGCTCTCATTATTCAAGTGGTTTAGTCTAATTAAAAGGGAAAATATACAGGTTGCTTAATTTATAACGAGTTTCTGACATAATTCAGATCTAAGTTGAAAATGTATTAATTTTAATTTATTTCATAATATTGTAATCGTCAACTGTAAGAAAGAATATGAACTTATTCATTTTTTTTAATACCCCAATAACATATTTACGCTTTACTTGAGAGTAAATGCAGTTCAATAAGAGCATTTAGTGAAAAAGACCGCTTATGTTTACCGCTATAAAACATCTTAACAAATCTTACAATGAAAGTTACTTAGTAGCTGGAAACAGTAATACAAATCGCTAAGGTGAACGCTAATATGAGAACAGTTTTGATCACATGTACCAAAAGAAAACACTTAAAACAGGTATTGCATCCAGTTGGCAGCGGTGAGATAATTAATTCAACATAAGTTGAATCAAAACAAGAAGTTTTAATAATAAATTATCCCTACGCAGTAAAACAAACTTATTAAATTTCTAAACATAATATGCGCAATGTATCACTGGAGCAATAGTGGTTATCATATAATACTTACGCCCAAGGCAAATTTCCCCAAACAACACAGCCTCCGTGCTCGCGGTGAGCCGTGACGGTGGAGAGTTCTTCCAGACTACTAATGTAGCTCCCAAGACATCCCGGACATTTATACCTACGGTACAGTCAGAAACGAAACAAACGGATAGAGATACTACTAGGATAAAATTTAGAATTAACTGTTTTCACCATTACATTTTTAACACTTTCAAACATGGTTTCTGTAATATACGAACAGTGAAGAGTATGCACCAGGAACATTAAAAATTGCCTCTTTATGGTGCACTGTGGTGTTTTTATATAAATAACTACACAAAGCAACAACGGTGGGATTATAAGCTAATAGAAACAGTTTAATAATTTATATAGATGACATTCTGATGATAGCAATCACTGATGAAGATCATAACCATCGCTTCTTAAAAAATGTGTTATACTTTAGAAGCTCTAACCAAAACCGGCCAAATACATAGTACAAAGATAAATACCATCCACTTCATCTCTTAAATTTAAAACTTAAAAACATGTGAATACTAGAAAAAACTCAAAACATCGATAACAAGCCTTAGTGTACGTATAATCTTTTTCTACGAACGTTGCAAACGGCGGCCCGGGACTGAAGCGGGTATAACTGAACGATACCACGTGATCGGCCTTTAAAACAAAGTAGAGAAAGGAAAACGCTTTCATGGATCTGTAGCCGTTTTTACGATTTCATTGTGATAGTAAAATCATGTATTATTCTCATGCTTATAGCAGTGTGAATGTGAGTGGAAACTCTTAGAAGCAAGTAGTTTATTTAATACATTCGAATACCTAACCTTTTTTTTATTGTTATCTTTAAATAATATTTAACATCTGTCTGTCTTTTAACGGACTTGTAGATCGGAAGCTAGAAAAAATAGTTACATTTTAAATCGTAGTTGTACTATTTGGCTATGTTTAATTCTTTACTTTACTACAATAAATAATAAAACAATTTTTTTTGCTCAGTTTATCAATCGATTTTCATTTTGTATTTTTAAATATTGTGTTCTATTATTAGTAGCTATTGCTTCAGAGTTATCAATCAAAATATTCGAAAACATTTTTTTTTTTCCTCTAATTTTCAATAATGATTACAGTCAAATTACCAAGCAAACATCTGTTTTTCTAAATAAATATGTTTAACAACGTTCTAAAAAATAATTAGGTCACACTTAGTAAAATGTGGTTTTATAGCTAAATTAAAAGTAAATTTTCAATAACTAATATACGGTTACATCTGCAATATTTTTAAGTAAACCTGGCACGGCCGGAGGCATAAGCTTAAGTAAGATTAACAGCAGGCGACGTAGCAGTAATTACGGGCATTATTGGCAATCGATGGGGATCCACAGATTTACTACCCCACCTTGGACCCCGTGATTAACCAGTGCAAAGTCTTAGGTGATTCGCTTATTTAAGGCTGTTAAATTATTTATCAGATTAATTGTTTACTCCAAATAGCTTGAAATGTGTTTTAATTGGTTAGTTTAATGTAACGTGGTTATCTATATATTAATTGGTAAATTAAAAGAGTTCGGTACCTTTTTTTCTCCACTTCTTCAGGATATTTGATTGTTTGTTTAATACATAATGACGATATTTAGTGTTATCAATAAGAAATTGTAAACAATTTAAATAATAATTAGTAGAAGATTTTTAAAATGTTTTGTATAATTACATTTTATTATTTTAACAATTTTAACAATGAAACATATATTTGAAATTAAATATAATGAAAAAAAAACATTATTTTATAACCGTAAAATGTTAGTTTGACCAAATTTCTTAATTTCTACAACATAACTATTACTTTCATTGTGAAAAAGTTGACTCAAACTTTTTATCTACTAGAAAAGTCAGTGGGCTTCTTTGTATTACATGTTATGTACATCTACAAAATATTCATGGTTTACGTAAGAAGTTGCAAGGAATGCTATGGTGGTCATTTTTTGAACAACTTCATTCACTATTATAGTCATAGCTCCTTTTATAAACCACCTAATGCACCAAATTATATACCACAACCTATCCAAAAAAGAATACCTACATATCTTATTCTAAAACAAAATCATTAAAATAGGTTTAGTAAGTGATGCCTTAAAGTATTATATAACTATATATATGTATATATATATATATATATATATATATATATATATATATATATATATATATATACATAGGAGTAGCTGTGTGTCCGCGGTTGCGCCCGCGTTTCATATATATATTCATATATATTTTTTTGCTACTAACATTATGTAAATATAGTTCTCACAAATTCTAATACTTGTCAGTAAAACTGTGCATTGAATCGGATTTTATTTTAACTTTTATGAGTTTTTTTTACGTGGAACCCTAATTATTTTCGAAAAAATAAGATAGCATTAGTTACGCGGAGTAACTTCAGCTATCTAATAAAAAGTCCCGTCGAAATCGGTCCAGCCGTTTCGGAGATTAGCCGTTACAAACAGACAGACAGTTAAAAAAATTACATTTTTGGTGTAGGTATCCTATATACATTCATATGTATTTAGTAATGATGACAGACATTTCAATTTTATAACAACAAAAATTGATTTTCTTTGAACGATTTTACATCTCGCAATGGGTCTGTTGTCTTCCATTAAACATATATGTTACGAAACTGTCTACGCTTCAATTTTATTTATTAGTATAAAGAATTTAAAGAAATGGACTTATGATTTAAAAAGGGAATCGTTCATGTGATCAACATCATTTCCTCTAACATTATCTGTGGAAGATTGTAAGAACAAAAGCGGGTAGGAGTTATTCAACCCGCATAACGTCCGGCGACAACCTTCACGGTAAGTTGCCTGAGGACGGCCACGGAGAGATTAATCCGGGTCCCCGTCAGTCTAACGTGGCCTTTGAAACCTACTTATCTATATTAATGATTAATTAACTTGGAGATTTACAGAGGCTTGTTCAAAAGTGAAACAAAGGAAACTTTGCTAATTAAAGCAGGTAATAATGTACAACAGAGAACCGACTAGAAACATTCTGTTATATATATGACAACAGTAAAACTAATATTAATTAAATAATAATAATAATTTAGTAAAAATAATTGTATATTCCAGATATCTATATAATTAAAATTTTGTTTTAGTAAAGTTATATGTTGTAACTTAAATTCGTTGGTTTACATGTATTTAAATTCTGTCAAACTATTTCGCTGTGTATCCAAGCAAAACAATGTTCAGGAGTACATAAAAGTGAATAGATTATTTTAGACAAAGTCTCTTTTAGGTCGTTCATTACATTAGTTAAAAAGCTATTATTTATTTACTTCTTAGTGCATTTTTGTGGTTCATTCTGTTCAAGATGGTTTTGTTTTTAATTAAAAAAGTTTTATTTTTCTACTTTTAAGTATGTACTTTTAGGTATAGCTGTGAAGCCTACTTAATAGCTTTGGAAACAAATATATGAAATACGTGTATGCGTCTATAATATTCGAGGGTTTTAGATCCTGATTGGATATTGAAAATGGGACCTCCTTAGGAGTGTACTGCGTCGATTAAAAAAATGTTTGCAAATCGGTTCACAATTGAAGGAGAAATCGCGTAACAAACAAACAAAAAAAACATACAGTTGAATTGATAAACTTTTTGAAATCAGTTAAAAAGTATCACAGACTAGTGAATTTAATATTGAGTACGAGACTTTAAAATATAGAAACGGTTCTGTAAAACCCTCACTAATTACGTACTATGATTGAAAATGAGTTCATTATATATTGGTGAAGTAAATAATTATTTATGTAGAAATAAATTATTTCTCAAGTCATCAATATGTTCTATTATAAATTCATAATCTAAGGATACCTGTTAAAATTATTAAAAATCTAGATAATTGAATCATATTCGAGAAATTGTTTCAAGAAATACGGTCGCTATCGCTAATGGGAGTAATTAATATGAGCGATTAAGCCCCTAGGCGATGACGTAGATCCAATTTAAGGACGACATTCTGCATACGTTGATGTACTTTATTTTACTTAACATATAAGTTTGTATCATACATACTCATATTATTCACCTTTTATACAATCATCTATTAGCCAATGGATATAAATCCATTGCTATTCGGTACAACGAAGAAGTTTTAGAGATACTTTTCTATCTTATGTATGTGTGTATGCGCATATTTACCTCTAAACATGTCTACATTATGATAATTTAGATCTTATTTTATACATGCTAGATATGAAGAGTTATTTTGACGAGCACAAAATAGCTATGATTGTCGGTGAAATATCGTCTATTGGTGGCACCATACCATCATATGACATTATGCTGTTAAATCATTTTATAAAAATGTAACAAATAAACGAATTCCATTAGTGTTTAACCTTACCAATAAATAAAATCTAAATATTTATTAATAATATTAACGTCTGTTTTAATAGAACGACAAGTAATCTGTGATAATAAAATGGTTACAGTAAGAAAGAAAATATGTCATTTAAAGTATCATGTTCAAATGTTAAGTAGCTTATGAACCAGATAGTTCATTTAATTTTTTTTTACGTTTTTAATTATTTAATATCTGCTCCTTTAATCACGTGAAAATGCTTTTCATATAATATAGAAACTATACGTCTTACCTGGATTAATATGATCCGCTTTAATTTTTGCAATGGTACGAATAACGTAAACATTTCTAATTAAAATTCAAAGCATAGCGTAATGAAATATACACTAGATTATTTTTCGACCAATGGATATTTAAATATCAAGTAAGGAAAACTAAAAAACCTTAAACCACCAATATTGGTTACAATATAATTGTATAAACGCAAACATTTTATTGCACAGATACTACATAGAAACAAACAATCATTTTTTGACAAGTAACATAAAATGTTTATATCCACAATTCTACTTTTCTGAGATAAAAGCCGTGAATATCCAAAGTTCTACAAACTAAAGTCTCAGTGGTATTATTTAGTGATATTCGCAAAGCAGGCAAGGCGATTGTCTCACAACTGTTTCTCATTAGCGCAACAGTCCCAGACATGTTATACGTAATTTAGCCTGTACAATATCCGTTAGTACTTATATGTTTTATTGTAAAAGTTTCATAGAATAGTAGCCTGTACTCTGTTTTTTACTTTATTTGAATACTAATGTGACACTCACTTGTTTGTTCTAATTAAGAATATAAGTTGTGTAAAATTTTCTAGATATTCATCTTAAAATGCACTTTCTGTAAACTGATCCAATCAATCAACACACCATTGCGTGTTATATACACACTTAGGGTTCTCTTCCAGCAGCGACATTGACATTATATGCACTCTAGCTTTACACACATCATACTGCACACGTAATCCTGTACCTCATTTGCAGGTGCGTAGGTTCTATGAGAGACTTCTTCTTCTATGAGGTTCTTTTTCTTTTTTTACAAATCGTAGGGCTAGGGCGAATTCCGGAATTGCGCACTCGCAAACTTCCAATTCCAAATTCTCACCACCTTGGTATGCTTCTTCTACTGGGTTTCGACTGGGTGTCTTAAACATTCGCCTCAAAATTTGGCAAAGCTACCTTTCGGCTAGCAGTGTCAGTCAGGGCGAAAAAAGGAGCGTGCCACAACGAAACCTGTATTAAAAACAACTTATATTTGCGTTATAGATTTAGTATTTTCGGATTGATTTAACTTTGAAATTCCATATCGAACGCAAGCTATAAAACTTTAAACGATCAAGATTTAAAAAATATGAAATATTTATAGGAAAATAAAAATATCGAATACTAACGAGCAACCCAGGCTTCGGACGGATATATAGAAATCTCTAATTAAAAAAAAAAGCGTGATATCGTTACTCGTTAATAGTGTAGCTTTCTACAGATAAAATAATTCAAAATCACTCAAATAGTTTTTGAGTTTATCAATGACAAACGAAAAAAAAACAATTTTACCTCTTTATAAATTAACAGTATAAATAATTTTATTCGATATTTCCAATTAAAAATAATAAATATATTTATAGTATTAATTATTTAATGATACATTATTTTATTTAGACTAAGATAAGAATAATTACAATAACCACGAATGACTATCACATAGCTAGATGAAAAATCAAATCAAACGATAACAACCACAATAATTTACATTGTTAACACATTTCACTTGGAAACTCCGTACAATATGTAAGTGAACGTAGCGAAGCGGTTAAATTCTGACAGTTAATTACTAGAATTTGATTTATTGCAATAACTCACCGTGTTTCTGTTAAATAATAGAGAAACGGTAGTAATTTAAATAGTCCATACTTATACTTAGATTAAACGGTAAAAGAACAAAATCTATATAGTAAAGAGAATGGAGAAAGTAAAGGCACTAGGGAAGAGTGATCTAAAACAAATTTCTAAGATTTTTAGAATTTTCTGTATGTCTACATACTAAGAACTAACACTAAGAAATATCGTTTTCTGTTTTATGACAGTTGACCGGAAGGGCCTTTACAGCTTCACTGAACTTTAGGGCGAACGCTTCAGGTAACTGGCACAAGGACACCAAAATAGTACGTACGAACCTCGGCTTGGCTGTTACTTATGTAAAAAAAATCTGCGAAATTTAATCCTACCTAAACCTATACTTTTATATATTAGCAATAATAATTAAAAGGTCCCTTATAGACCCTATGTACATGCGTGTAATGTGCAGGAGTGTGTGTGCGGTGTTGTATATATAATGCAAACATGCATGCAATGTCACTGTATCGCGTTGGAGCCGGCGTCAAGAGCCTTCCCAGTTGGGGATCGAGGCAAGACTTGGACCGCCACCGAAGAGGGTTTCGAAGTGTGTACTAGAACAAAATTATCCACCCGTCCTCAAGAAATGTTAGGAATATATTAAATTTATACTTATACTAAAACGGAAACAAATTTTGTAATTTTTTTTTAATTGGATTTTATTTACTGAGCTCAGCAAAAGGTTTCCCAATTCATGGTACCAATTCATTGCTTTGTACTGATTAAATAGAAATATAAAAGGTATACAAAGGTTCTGATACCACAGGTCTAAGGTAAATTAACAAACGAATATAATTATAAATTATATTAATAAAAAAATATAAGTGAAAAATATCTATATCGAAAATAATATATCAGTGTTCATTTAGTTACTTTATAAATGCTTTATTTCAGTGTTTTATCATATGGTTTATACTACAGGCAAAATTCCGATATAAGTATCAATAAATTGAAACTTATTATTAACTGCCAATAAATAAGGTTTCGAAAGGATTTTCGGAATGCTGGCTCGCTTCCAAGGTTTTAAGATAGTAAAAACCTCTTGTTCTGTGAGAGCTGGGAGAAAGCTCTAGAGGGACATCGGACATCGAACTAATGGGATTCCGCGATTACATCTGTGATTTATAGAATTAGATAAAGGAGTCGTTCAATGAATTTTTCAAAGGATTTGAACGTACTTTTTAGATGTCACATGTGTGTTTTCTACAATTACCACCTTCACAATTTAAAAACATATATGGAACATTTTTCTTATTATAAAGTTTATCTAATATTCATCGATCTCGCTTAATAAAAGTAGAAATTATCCGATTGTGTGGATGCATGAAAACATCGTTTGAACGTGAAAAAATTATGTATTTACCGACAACATATAAATGAATAAATATCATCATCATAGATAGCTTCCATCTTCCTACTAAGGGATAAATACTATGTCACTTACTCCCTTATATGCAATTATGTTAGCTTTTGCCAAAGAATTGATAGCAAAATTTATGATATTGTCTTATCTAGTCACTGGATTTCTTTCATTCAACTACATCAACTTAAAAATATTGCGTAGAGTTGAATATCAAAACCCAGTAAAGTTATACATATAGATTCTATTCTCAGAAGGTTTTGAAAAATAAATGTTTTAAAATATTCAGTCGTCTATATTTTTAGTTATGTAGCCGTAAGCATAAGGTTTGGTCCCCACGGCGACGGCGGAAGTTTGTGGCGCGGCGTCGTTTTTATTACCGCTCATCCGTGCAACTTGCGGAATAGCTGTCGTGACTTATAAGTGAGCCTTTTTACAACTTAGGTTACGTCACACAACGCCTTACTGAAAACTGAAGCGAGCTTGTTTTTTATATTCATTTTTTTAGTACTGCAGCTCAATAGAACATAAAACAGGTTATATAGACAGCTTTATAACAAGACTTTTATCATTGGTTTTATTGAAGGTAGGAAAATAGTGTCTTTAAACTTTATTAGTAAATTTAATTATTATAGAATAAGAGGGGGGATTGGCGTAATCGCCACGTTTGGCAGGCGGGTTAGCGATCGCAGTCAGGTGTGTGAGGTGCTCTGAGAGAATGCTGCTGCCCATCCTCTGGTTTATCCCATAGTCGCCTTTTATGACATCCACGGAAAGACATGGGGGTGGCACTATTCTTAGCCGGCACTACACAGACATTACAAACAATACAAACAATACAAACATAAATGAGAAAGAACTGTAACATAGTTTTAAGCTAGATTATAAACCAATCATAGGTATGCACAAATATTTTTATATGATAGCAGTTATAATAGAAAATCAAAATTTTATTTATGTTACTACATTAAAAAAAAATAGTAATTGAAAACTGTTTAACATTAAAACAAAACTATGTACTTTATATATATTATGTCATTAGTGGAATCATTATTAGGAGCGTTACATGATGAGACGTTGTTGTACAAGCGACACATGTTAGATATTGGTTTATTGAACGAGATGTTACTTTTTACAAAAGTCGCTAAAGTGACTGTACTCCATCAGATTTGAAATAAAGTATTAAAAAGTACTATCCATGAACCTCTAGACAGATCTGGATATACACTTTCCAATCTGTAAGATGTAGCTTAACGCGTAACTCATCATGCTCCTTTTTTTTTTTTTTTTTTTTTTTTTTTTTTTTATGTGGGATATGCATTTACGCATCCTCCCTCACATCTCTAAACCGGAAGCAAAATCTCCCGGATTAGAGATGCCAGGGGGTATGTGGGGCTCGCCCGGCGTGTGGTGCCAGGAATACCCACTAAAACCCACAGTACCATCTGCCGCCTTTCTTGGGGGTGACACGGGATAGGGTGACATGCACCGCATCACCCCAGCGGCTGGCCCAACCACGGTAAATGACAGGTATACAACCTGTCATGCCGAGTCGGGCCCCTTCCTATTTTTGGCTCAGGGGGGAGCTTGGTACAAAGCTACCCCCTCTTATCTGCCGCCAGCAAAAATGTCTCGCCCCTCTCCTCCTTGGGTTCTTATAACAAGAACTCCAGGGGAGAAGGGCTTGGGACGGGTGGGGCCGACTCAAGGTGGCAGAATTGCACGGGCGAACCGTGCTCTTCTGCCACCCAGCCTTCTGCGGCGGAGAAGATCCGCCAAGGGATTCTCCTCCCGCTCCTTCTCTGCGGCCTCCTTCTGCAGCAAGACTTGCTCACAGAAGGAGGCCACAGTTTGCCAGACCCTCTCACTGCCGAGCATGGCTCTCACCACACTCGGCAGTGACAGGTCCGGTCCCATCTCTGCCACCACATTACGACGCTGCTCGACCCACGCAGCACACTCTGCCAAAGTGTGCTGCGCGGTATCCTCTGCAGCGCCGCAATGATGGCATTCTGCTGTCGGCTCCCTCCTGGCTATCTTGTGCAGATACCACCCGAAACAACCGTGTCCGGATAGTATCTGCACAAGACGGAAGCTTAGGGAGCCGTACCTCCTACTCATCCATTCCTGGAGGACCGGGCGGATAGCGTCTACCGTGCTACTACTACGACCGTAGCGCACATCCACCAGGTCCTCCTCCCAACGCCGAAACGCTGCCTCCCTCGCCCTCCTCTTCTCCTCCACCACCTCCGCGTGTGCAAAGCGGAGCCCTCCACCATCCCTCCTCGCCGCCGTGAACCGGTACACGGCGGCGAGCACCTCCGCTTCACGCTCCCATGGCAGGGATCCTGCGAGTACCAGGGCTGCCGACGCGGACACCGTGCGGTAACCGCGTATCGCCCTTATCGCCACCGTGCGCTGCGTAGCCCGCAGCACACGGATGTTATGGGCGTTAAGGGCGTCCGCCCAGACCGGTGCCCCATAGACAGCCATGCTCCGCACGACCCCTGCGTGGAGCTGGCGACACTTCTGGCCTGGTCCTCCCAAATTTGGGAGGAGCCGACCCAGTGACGCTGCGGCACCGGCGATGCGCAGTTGGAGTCCCTTGAAATGGGACTCAAATCGCCATCTCCCGTCTAAGATCAAGCCCAGATATTTCATCTGGGCCTTCACTCGGACCCGGTGCCCTCCCACTGAGATGCTGGCACCAGGGGGTGGCCCACGCCGAGGACCCTGAAATAGCAGGGCCTCGGTCTTTTCCACCGCGACCCTAAGTCCCAGCATCTCAATGCGCCTAACCACTAGAGCCACTCCCTCCGTGGCTAGGCTCTCCACCTCGCTCCACTCCCCGCCCCCTTGGGCCACGATCATAGTGTCGTCCGCATAGCATATGATGCGCACTCCACTAGGGAGTGCGCTGCGGACGACCCAATCGTAGCCCAGGTTCCACAGAAGCGGTCCTAAGACCGACCCCTGTGGAACCCCGCAGTCCGTCGGACGCCTAACGTCGGGCACCACGCCCTGCCTGTCGACATAGACTACCTCCCTGTGTTGGAGATAACTCTTCAACAGCCCCCGCATGTACTGGGGCACTCCAAAATACCGGAGTGCCTCAAGTATCACGGCATGTGGGAGGCTGTTGAAGGCGTTGGCGATATCCAAGGACACCGCTAACAGCCTATCTCCCTGGGAGGTAGCCGCCATCGACCACCTTTTTAACCTCATGAGGGCATCCACCGTTGAGCGCCCGGCTCTGAAGCCGAACTGGCCATCCGCGTAATCCGGCCCTATCCTATCTCCTTCATATGCTGGGTGATGCGGGAAGCTATTATCCTTTCAAAAAGCTTTCCCACATCATCCAGCAACACCAGCGGCCGGTAGGCAGATGGGCAGTCCGGGGAGCGACCCTCCTTTTCTAGGAGGCAGAGGCGGCCCTGTTTCCAGGGCCTGGGGAACTGTTCAAGCGTGAGACACCGGTCAAACAATTCCCGTAACCTGCCTCCCAAGTACTTTAAAGCCAGCTGCAATACGCAGCCTGGAACCCCATCGGGCCCTGGCGCCTTCCGCCTTCCGTGAAGGCGACTCACCGCCATCTCCATTTCCGCATCCGTCATCTGCATAGTAGGAGTGGCAGGCATCTCTTCCACGCGACTTATGGGCACCGTCTCCGGTGGGAGGAACTCCTGGGAGGCGTGAGGAAAGAGAGCCCCCACGACCCTTTCCAGTATTGCCGGATGGAGAGTTTCCGTGATCGGGGGAGCCAGCCTCCGAAGTTTCCTTCGAGCAGCCTGAAAACGGGCGTCCCCACGGATTCCTCTCCAACGACTGAAGGAGCTCCTCCCAAGCCAGATCCTTAGCCCGGCTGATTGCCGCCTTCAGGGACTCTCTGGCTTCCCTGTATTCAGCACCCAGCAGGGCTTCGACCACAGGGTCCCGTCTGCGTCTCCTTCGATTACGGGCATACTCCCGGTGCGCCGCGCTGCACGTCTGCCGGAGCTGAGATAGCTCCGGAAACTCATCATGCTCCTGGCCTTATCTCATTTTTCTGGGATTGGCTCAACAGCTCTTCCTCTTCCATTCATTGCCATTTGAGATCATACATGACTCCCTTTCTAAGCATATAATTTTTAACACAACACTCTATTTTTTCTTTGATCTTCCCTTTCTCATATAACCGTCCACAATTCATACACAATACCATCCTGCAACATCCTCTTTCCCCTTCGCATCACTTGCCCATACCAGGACAGACAGCTGTTCCTTAACTTCTCTATCACTGGTACCATTATGAAACTTCGTTTAATTTGTTTAAAAAAAAATTGAATCCGAAAATTTCATTAACTGTGTGACCCGTATATTAATATACGCAAGGAAACAATCTATTTGCCAATTACAAATTAATCCTATAGCTTTGATAAATACCGGAAAATAGCGGCGCATTAATTATTAGTAAAGGATGAAAAATATCATTAGTAGCGTACCAGCGGACTAGACATCGGATTTTGATCTGAAACTTCGGTACGTATAATACTTAAAAGCTCTTAGTACGAAAAGATCATTATTACTTTTGATCTCACACAAATTACTCATTCGTGTACGTATATCTACTATGTAATAAAATGATACTTTTTATGTTACTTTTTAAGCTATACAGATTCCGTGCTTTTATCACGATCTCAGCTGATGTTAAGAGACGATGTTTTCCAGGATGGTAAAAACATTAAACCTAGCTAGCTAGTTAAATGTGAACGCGCACTTTGACTTAAAAAAAAACTTTATTTAATAAAACATCTAGTACAATTATGAACATTGAAGAATGGAATGAATGTTAAACTGACTTAAACTTGTATTTAAACTAAGTTACATGTGGCGTGATGCCAGGGTGGAATGTATGGTTATACGAAATCGTATGATGTATTCTCGCTAAACCGTCAGACCATCTCTTCTTATAATTAACAATCCAAAGTGACACCATTTGTGCAGACATAAATTTGAAAGTATTAACATTTTAAAAATTCAAAGAGATAATTATAAAGCATATTCCGGAGTACCATAAAAAATATTTCATTAAAATCGCTGCACTCTATCAAAAGTTATAGTAATTTGAACGATACACGCTGACTTTAGTATGAAGGAAGAGTTGGTAAGTAAATGCTTTTTAGTCTTATTCGAGAATAATGAAATGTATTTATTCAAATTGAACTAAATAAAATATGTAAAACTTAGTAGATGTGACGGGACGGAAATAGATGAAGAATATGTCTATCTATTGTCTATCAACACAGCTAATAGATATTAGTATTCATACGTACATAACATTCCGTCTCTCTTCATAAAGGTACGCAGACACTACATTCTTCCTGACACACGTCTTTTGCTCATCAGCGTTTTCATACATCCTTTTCTGTTACAAGTACTTTCGACATAGCCTCTCTTCAGAACGTGTTCGATCTGGTCGAGATACGTTGACCTAGGTCGACCATCACCGATTTGCTCAATCACACTCACCTTGTAAATCTGTTAAGTCAATCTTCTTTTATTCATCCTTTCCACGTGTCTAAACCAATCCAATGTTTTTACGCTGGCTGACAATGTTTTGACGTTTACGCTGGCATCTGATGCCAAAACTCAGCGTGCGTCAATATGGGTTCATGCCCCAGCGTGGGACAGAGGACTCGCTCTATGATCTGGTGACTCATATCAGGACCCGTGTGGTGGCCAAGAAGGTCGTTGCCCTGGTATCACTAGACATAAAGGGAGCCTTTGATAACGCTTGGTGGCCTGGCTTGAAGTCCCAGCTAGTGGCTAAAGGGTGCCCTAGGAATTTGTACGGTATAGTCTCTTCATACCTGGAAGACCGGAGAGTAGAGCTCAGCTATGCCGGGATAAAGGTGAGTCGGGAAAGTTCCAGGGGATGTGTCCAGGGTTCCATAGCTGGACCGTCTTTTTGGAACGTTATCCTAGACTCCCTTTTGGTGGAGCTCGAATCCGCGGGAGTGTACTGCCAGGCTTTTGCCGACGATGTCGTTCTGGTGTTCTCCGGGAAGGAGGTCGGACCAATGCAGGAGTTCGCGAACCGGACTCTGCAGACCGTGATGGACTGGGGTGTCAAGTTTAAGCTTTCTTTCGCACCACGCAAAACAAAGGCGATGGTGCTAACAAGGAGGCTTAAATTTGAAACACCAGTCCTCATCATGGGCGGAGTCCGGATCTCGCTTGAAAGTGAGATTTGCCTGCTTGGTCTGACCCTCGATAGCAAGCTCACTTTCCAGGCACATGTCACCGCAGCCTGTAAAAGGGCTGCGGATATTTACAAACAACTGGCATGTGCTGCGAGAGTGAGCTGGGGCTTGAACTCGGATATCATCAGAACGATATACGTCGCCGTCATCGAGCCGATCGTGCTGTACGCCGCAAATGTCTGGGGCCCCTCTGCGACGAAGCTCTCGCTTCGCAAGAAGCTAGACTCGCTGCAGAGGGGTTTTGCCCAGAAGATTTGTAGGGCGTACCGCACGGTCTCTCTGACGGCGGGAATCGTGCTGGCAGACTTGCTCCCGCTGGACCTCCGGGCACGGGAGGTGGAGATACTGTACCGTGCAAAACGGGAAGGGCAACTGGATGAGATCGTGGTTGATCGTGTGTTGGAGCGGCACGTTTCGTTTGGCCAGTATCCTCACCTAGCGATATACGAGGGCGAGACGTATGAGAGCCTAGAAGTCCCTCTGGAACAGGGCGGCTCCCAAATCTTCACCGACGGTTCAAAGATCGACGGTGGAGTGGGAGCAGCGTTTACATGGTGAAAGGGGGGCAAGGAATTCAGGTACTCTACGCTTCGCCTAGAGCGTTTCTGCACGGTATTCCAGGCTGAACTGTTTGCGCTCTATAGGGCTGTACAGGCGGTTCAAAAATCACGGGACCGGGAAGTCGGCATCTTCAGCGACTCTAAATCGTCGCTGGAGATGCTGGCAAACCCGGCACCCCCACATCGCCTGGCCCTGGGAGCGCAACAGATGCTCCGGGAAATGCGTGCAGAGGGACGCTCGGTTCGCTTACACTGGGTGAGAGCACACGTCGGTACGGCCGGCAAAGAGCGTGCCGACGAACTGGCAAAACGGGCCGCACACAAGAAGACCACAGCAGACTACGATCGGTATCCGCGATCCTACGCAAAACAGGTTATACGTCGGGACACCATTAGGCTTTGGCAGGCACGCTACGAGGCCTCCGACACGGGGGCGGTGACGCGGGTCTTCTTCCCAAAGGTAGAGGGGGCCCATCGGGTGTTGAAGAAGACTCGTCTGTCACCAGCCCACGTGCAAACCCTCACGGGGCACGGGGGCTTCGCAGCGTACCTGCATAGATTCAAAATTAAAGATAGTCCCGCGTGTGCCTGTGATCCGGATACCGCCGAGACAGTCCTACATCTTTTAGTGGACTGTCCTAGATTCGGCTCGTCCAGATTCGACCTTGAGTGCTGCACAGGGGTCGGGGTGACGGCGGATAGTTTGGCGACCCTGCTGCTGGATGACGACCACCGCCCAGCCTTCTTGCGATACATCGAAGATGTGGCAAGAAGAGCTGGGAAAAGGAACAAATAACGGTGGTCGTCCGTAGGGTGGGGCTGCCCCTGAGCTTCATCAGGGTAGCAGTGGGTCGCCGTTGCCTCGGATAAGATTATCCTAAGGATAGGGAGATTGGGGATAAAAGTGAGTAATAATACAATAAGAACTAATGAACCAAGGCACAAGGGCTGTATTGATTTTAAGGTTTCTAAAATTTTACAATTTAATTTTACAATTACTATTTAATTTACAATTTAATTTACACTTTATTTCAATTTTAATTTTGACTTAATTTTAATTTTAATTCACAATTGAGACCCAGACTCTAACTTTATTAAACTTATTATTTTATGGTAATTTATATATTTGAAATTAAATTAAATTTAATCTCATTTAATTACTAAATCTATTATTTTAAATTATTGAAAATTTTATCTTTAATTTTAAGTTTAATTGATTGATTTAATTATTTAATTTTAATTCTATTGTTACATTTAAGCGATATTAAAAGATTTTGACACTACTGTGTAGTACAAATTGGGAAGACTATGTATATTGTTGCTAGATGTAACTAAATATAGACATGACATGTGATTAGATATAGCTGAAATAAATAAAGAACAAGAATTGCAAAAAAAAAAAGGCAAAAGCAAAAGAACACGCTATAAAAGAATAACAAAAGATCACAATAAAATAAATGTACTAAAAAGGTCTCTGGTCATTCCAGAGGGAAATTGGCGGGAACACTAAAAAAAAAAAAAAAAAAAAACCAATCCAATGTAATAAAACACGACTACATTATTGCACTGTTATACTTTTTACAATACTTGCAACTGATAATTATTTGAGATTAAAAAAAAACAATAATTACTTAATGAAGCGTGGGTACAACAAAAAGCATTTCGTTAGATTTTATAAATTAACCTTTTACGACTAATTTGAATCTGAATTCTTTGACATTACCTACTCGATCGTCAGTTGACTTCATGATGCAGTTGGAATCGATCGATCGTTCCAGTAGCAGTCGCGACGGCTCGTTTGGAAAACGTGACTACCATTGGGATTGCCTATTTATACACATAGGAGCCAGTTAAAAAAGATCTCTGTTCGCTTTCCCTTTTTATAATCTAAGTGAGTATATATTTTTAAATAACAGACACAAAACGTAAAAAAGGTTTTAAAAACTGTTCTTTTAAATATAGCAGAAATACATGAAAATGTAGGAACTCGATGGAAATATAAAAAGTCCAATGTGACTCCATTGAATGTTCCATGGAAGATGAAAAGAAACTTTTCAAATTCCATTACTCGTTAGTTTTTAACGATAGATCGAATGTTTTTCAATGGTATTCATGTTACCTTTCACTATTAATTAGTTGGAAAATGTTGGTATATTTTAGTTAGGATGTAATTGATTCAGTATTTTTGTTAATATTACTAAATGTATTTCTTTTTTAATATGATTTTTGTTTTTTATAAACTATGTCCGTATTTAAAGTAATTTCAGATGAAGGAATAAGAAGTATTCATCTGTACGAATACCAAATTAATAACGTTAATTTTGTGGGTTTGAGGAACATATGTCCTTAGGGCACTAAATATTTATGCATAACATTCATTTATTGATGAGCATTGCATGAGCGAATATGTTCACTAATCTTCCCTGATTGGATAAATATTATGTAACAAATGTTTCAAAAGTTATGAATGACATTAAAAAAAAATTGCTTCGCTTCAAGCACACCTTAGGTAAGTTACAGATGTTACATTGGAAAGTCAAATCCTTTTCCCAGAGTTAAGAGCCTACTTTGTTTGATTGGTATAATGATGACTCAGTGTTGATGTGGTATGATATCGCATCAATCGACGGAAGATCAAATCTTTATCTTTTATTAAAGAAATACAATGTAATGAATCTATAGTATAATTGGCAGGATATTAATTTATTGAAGTCCACAAGCTTAAATTAGCTTAAATTAGTAAACTTTCCCCAAACACTTATAAATGTATTCTGACAGTTTAACATGATAACCAGTTTAGTGTAGCACGATAATTTTTGCGATAGCATTGTAACTTAATAACAAATGAGGTTGTGGTGAAACACAATCATACAAATTTTTTTTAAAACTTACGGATTTGACAGAAGAGTATTTGTAACCAACTGTAAAAAAAAATATAAACGAAAATAATGATAATTAAAAAATGAACGGACTAAAGATTTTGTATCCAATTAAATAACGTGCCGTTCCACCCTCGTCAAAACATAGGCCATACAAATGAACATCCGCTATTTCAGTTCGGACAAAACGCACGTAGGATTAATATAATCGGCCTGCCGTAACCGGTCAGACAGAGGACACGGGATAGCCTGTATTGAATACTAAATCATCTCATTCATAACATAACAAGCAAATATGTCTATATATTCTCTATTCAACCTTTAGACGTCTACTGCTGGACATAGGTCTTCCCCAGTAATGGAGGGATTGCTATAATCGCCACGCTTGGCAGGCGGGTTGGCGATCGTACTAGGTGTTTCTAGTTCTCAGAGGATGCTACTGCCCATCACCTGGTTAACTCCTTAGTCGCCTTTTATGATACCCACGAAAAGATATGAGATGTTACTATTCTTAGGCGGCACCACACGGCAAATGCAAATACGTACTAATTTTATAATATATTTGATTTGATTTGAAGTTAATCTTTTACGCGGAACCCTAATTATTTTCAAAAATCAGCACCCTAAGTTACCCGGAGTAACTTCAGCTATCTACCAAAACGGGACTTCCGTTAAAATCGGTCCAGCCGTTCCTGGAGATTACCATTACAAATAGACAGACAAAAATTGTAAAAATCGTATTTTTGTATAGGTGATGTGATATATATGCATTCATAATTATTTAAAAAAAATTGACATTACAGACAGACACTTTAATTTTATTTATTAGTACAGATAACAATATTACATTAACTTTCTCTCTTCTATTTTTTGACTTCAAGTCACACTGCCGCAGGAAGAAAGTATGTTTTCAGCCTAAAGCATGCCTTTGAATAAAAGCTTACTATAGACCGTGTCTCTTTTTCATTTATTAGGTAATCATCAAATAAAACTAAAAATATTTTTCCATTTATGTGTTGGAAAAAAAAACTACGGAACAATTAATACTCGCAAGGTGTTCCAAAATCTGAGAGCCTGAAAAAAAACGAACGTATATCTCCATTGTTCGCGTGTCTTCGAAGCATTATTTGGAACCGCAACCTCTTGAGAGGTGACCTACTTCTCAAGCCATATCCCTAAGTGCTTACGCATCTAGGTTATTGTGCTATAACAGTATTGAAATCGATAGGTCGTGATATAAGATATCGAGTCGCGGTCGCTTTCGCCACAGATTGCGTAAATTGAATATCTTGATTTCCTGGTGAGTTGAAAAAACAACATGCCGCCGTCTAAATGTAAACAGGTTTCTTCATATGAAAATATGAATATTTTTTGTTTGTTTACATGCGAAAACTTGGTACGAGTTGAATCAAGAACGTATGGAATATATCGGGAGTATGAATGGGTTGCATTTTATTTTTTCAATGGTAACTTTAATTTTAATCGTCTTTATGAAAAACGATAATTATATGTAGCTTAAATATTACCTTTAGTTCACTTCTCTGATAAATTTAAAATTACATCCCTATCAAATAAGTAATCAACTGTTCATTTAATTATATTACATCATTGCCAAATTTAATGTGTGTTGCCAAATTATGAATATTTTAATTTAGATATCATACAAAAAAACGGTTATAAAACTAGACCTAAGTGCACTTCTCACCAAGATTACAAGAAGCCAATTCCGTTCAGGGCTTTACGGGGCCTTATCTATGCTTTTAAATGCTTTCTAGTAAAATATACCCTATTACACAGCAAATCCCATGATGGTTGAGACTAGTTGCATTGTCAACTCTCAGTATGAACAACATTACCTTGGTCTCTCCATCCTATACTGTAATATGCTTTATCCCATTGTTTTAAGAATGAATATTAGTTTCGCTAACAGCAAAATTTCTGCGGCTGCACAGAGTACACTAATGCAGGCACGTGGTGCAGACGCAGATATGTTTAATCTTCATCCCTCTCTTTGATGTGAACCAAAGGTCCCCGTGTTTGTCTAAACACATCGGTTTCATTACAAGCTCATTAATTTTGCATTATTTACAGAGAGTATAGCAAGAGATACGAGTCGGGACGTTTGACGGCCAAGTTGCGATTACGTTTAAACAAAAAGTTTTATGAAAGCAACAGATAAATCCATCTTTATAGCTTACAGATTTTACCTTTATATTTATAATATTTTTTTCTCATAAGAACATTTAATTATTTACTTGTAAATTTTATTTCGTTCACGGCTTTAGAGGTTTGTCTGTTAAGCTTTTGTAATGCCAAATTTGAAAATAAGTCTAAAATGTAATAACGGAATACTGAACATATTAGTTTGTATTTATAATCAGAAGTACATATTTTGTTTAACATAAAATTGTCAAGGCTTAGTTATGCTTAACTGAAGAAAATACAACAAAACTGGAAACAGTGCAAATGTAAAACTTCGTATGAATTAAAGATACCTGCATTTGATTGAAAATATCTAGTAATTTTCCAGTGACAGTTATAATACCATGCAACTATCCAGTGTAAATTTCCAATAATGTTCAATAGTAAGGGAAAATAAATGTTTGTAAAACAGTAACAAAGTGCAGTAATTATTTAAAATTCTTCACCAGGAGTGACTAAACAATGCTAATTTTGAAACATCTGTGACTGATCTGTATGCAGAAGGCTGGTGTGCAATTACAGGGATTATTGCGTCGGGAGTCGCGCCGAGGCACATTAAATAGGCGTTAGGAGGCTCCTTCCGCTTTTTGTTAGCCGACGTGTAGGTGTGACAGCTGCTTCAATGGAGATCAAAAATGTTAAGCGTATTTTTAATACAAGTAATTACGAACTTCCTTCTTCAGGTGAATATTGTTATCATAGGTTTTTCATGGTCACTGGCCTCTTTAAAATCTGTATATCAGTAGATTCAATAGCTCAAAATATTTTTCTTTTCTATTTATCAATCGATTTTTTTTTGTTCGGCAATTATTAGTGTGCATTAGATTTATCAATTAAAAAAATTAGAAACATGTCTTCTTTTATTTTTCAATAATGGTTATGGTCGAAATCCATCTTCAGGAGAGTACTTAATTTATTTAAATAAAACAAAGGATAATGGTATCTCGTTCTTTTTAAAGTTAAAAAAGTCGATATATAAACAGGCAAAGACTTAGCGCAAGACATTTTTCCTCTATTTTGATCAACTGATTTACCTTATACCTTTGATCTATTCTACACTAATAAATAGAATTGAAGTGGTTGTTTGTAATGTCTAAATTATTATTTTTTACTAAATAGGTATGAATGTATATATCATACCTATAGTAAAAACACCATTTTTTAAGTTTTCCTATGTCTGTCCGTCTGTCTGTTTGTTCCGGGTAATCTCCTTAACGGCTTTATGGATTTTGACGGGCCTTTTTTTGGTAGATAGCTTAGTTACTCCGGGTAACTTAGGGTACTTTTAATTTTGGAAAATAATTATTGCTCTGCGTAAAAAAATTAAAACGCATATAAAATGTAATAAAATCCGATTCAATGCACAGTTTTAAGGGCAAGTGCGTGAATTTATGAGATTTTGTTTATTTTATCTTAGTACCAAAAAAAAAATGACGAACATAATTAGGGTTCCGTATAAAAAAATTAAATGCACAGTTCTCGGTCTTTTGGCTAAGATTAAAATGTAGTGTGGTGTTCCTTTTCTAATAATATTTAGCTTGTTTTATAATTAATTTGACTCATCAATTTTGTTGTCTCTTTTATATTCTCCTTCTGTAGGTATGATATTATATAGTGTAAAAGTTATGCAAAGGCTGATACGAGTCGTAGAAGGGCTGTAATAATAATCTAGAACCAAATATTTATGTGTTATGTGTATAATAATAATATTATTATTATTACAAATGTACATTCAGTGTAAACTTTTTCTTGGATATAAAATAAATCTGTTCTTTTCAGTTTATTTATGAATAATATATGAAACGCGGGCGCAGCCGCGGGCAGCCCGCTTGTAGTTAAATAAAAACGCACTCTAAATTAAAAATTATACTAAACAAATGATATAAAATGTCATCTATAAACTATACGCTACATTAAATACTCAAGAACGGTAGGTAATTCATCGCACAAATTCACAGTCATTACGAACTCATATTAATCACAATGAATCAAAACGTTGAACAAACTGGAACACGGATCCGGGTGAAATGCACGGGATAATACCAGGCCATTCTCCGGGCGGCTGTTATCTCCTGTAAGCAGGTGACAAAGTAAGAAAATAAAGTTGGCACAGTAGTCTTGGACATCGAGCGACATAATTCATGTTTATCGCTCCAATGCCCATCCTCCCTCCTTCCCTTCCCGTCGTATCTAGAACACTGCAATTAGCGAATTCTTTCTCAGTTTTAATGCGAAAAGCTTTTTAAATGTTCAAATAATAATATTGTGTTTTTCTTAGTAAAGTTACTCTGTACTTAAATTTACATTATTATTTTAACAATTGTATATTAAATCCCAAAAATCAGTATAAGAATTAAAGGTATACTTTATATTTAACTGGCTTTTACCCGCGACTTCACTCACGTTATTGTGAATTCAAATTCAGGTCGTCTGTGAGCAAAACAATTAACCTAAAAATTCCTAAATTATTTAATTAATTTTGTTTAATTTGGTTTCGCTGTGTAATAGTAAAGTTTTTATGACAAAGGGATCATTTCAAGATTTGCCTAACATAAATCAGTAATAGTTTTTTTTTGTTTTATAAATTTTCTTCCGAGATAACACAGGTCCTACTTTTTAGGATGCTGATTATGACATTTTGAAATTGATGATGGCATAAATTTATCATAATCGTCTGAGTTTGTAAGAATAAAATTGAGTTCGGAATAAAAAGTAGCCTATGTGTCAATTCAGGGTGTCAGCTACCTCCATAGCAAAATTTCAACAATATTCATCGAGCCATTTGAGCGTGAAGTAGTAACAAACGTATAAACTCACAAACTTTCACGTTTATAATATTAGTAGGATTATCAAAGGAAAAGTAGGATTGACAAGTGGACTCTTCAACTAATCAAATTTGAAATATACACGAATTGGGAATTCAAACTAGGAAATCAGGCTAGCTTAGGTTTACGAAGTGTCACATGCAGAACGACGATATGGTAAGTCTTTATTGTTTTATCTATAGGTATATGAATAGGCAAAGATAAAATAATTAAGCAACGTTTAGCTTCTTCTACTTATGAATCGATTTTCTTTCTTTTTCTTTGTTTAGTTATTAGATCGCTAGGCCCTATTGACTCTCTTTAGTATCAATGTAAACACAGTTCTGAAATTGGCAATCCTCCTCATAACAAATAAAACTTTTAATTAATTAATGTTAAATACATGCCCAGCAGATCCCTAATAAAAACAAAAAACTTTTGAATACTATGTACAACACTCTATGGTCGCTATCTATTTATTCCATTAGAATGTCCGATGTCCAGAACTACGTAAACACACACAACTAATTAAAACAAAAACAAGGCGGACACCGCAACAGAAAACAAAACACGTTCGACAAAGTTAGAATATTAATGTGTCTGTATCAGAGGTCTCTCCCTCCTCACCACGGGAGAACCTCACTAATACCAAATGATCCCTCTGGCGTGCTAGTGCCGAGTAGATAAAACCCCCCAGACATAAGCCCAAGTGCCAACCCTAAAAAGATTAAAGAAGTTTTTGTATTGTGAATTAATTATTCGTAAAATTGAATTAAGCTATTAATTATTAAATAGATTACAACTCACATTGCATTCATGAATTACAATTAAACTAACTCACTATTTGTAAATGATACTTATTACTATATATCGAATATAATAATAGAAGAACAATTAGGATAAACTTAGGATAAAATCAATTGATTGATTGATTCTAACGAAAGACGTCCACTGCTAGATATAAGTCTCCCCCCAAAAGGGGGAAATTGGCATAATCACCACGCTTGACAGGCGGATTGGCGATCACAGTTAGGTGTTTGTGGTGCTCAGAGGGTGCTGCTGCCCATTCCCTGGTTTATCCTTTAGTCGCCTTTTACGACACATACGGGAAGATATGGGTTGGAACTATTCTTAGCCGGTACCACACGTAAAATCAATAATAGTAACTAATAACAATCGATATATCAAAGACGATTGAATTAATAATATGAAGGGAATTCATTACTTTCTATTCGGTTTTCGTATTGAGCTTAGTAGGTAATAAAATAATTCATTCTAAATACATATAATACGGTAAGCTCGGAACATAGGATATAAAAGAATTAGCAGAAAGCTCACACTCTTATACTCTGTAAAACTCTTAAGAGTTTTTTTAACTTGCAATTTGCAAGCTAAATAATCGTTTAAATCCTACTTAAATAGATAGAATAATAATGATTTTTTAACCGACTTCAAAAAGGAGGAGAGTATCTAATTCGCCTGTATGTCCAAATACAGTATTGCACTATATGCAATAGTATTGCAAATCGGTCAATCGGTCAAATGATGGAAAAATCGCGTAACAAAAAAAAAGTAAAAAAAGAACATACAGAGGGATTGATAACCTCCTCCTTTTAATAGTAGTTTAATAAACTTAAAATGCACTGAAAAGTTAATAAATAGTTACTTTATTAATCTGGTTAATTAATTTTGGAGTCGAGGCCAGATAGAGTTCACCAATATACTCATTTACAAATAGAAATAACTGCCTAAACTTTATCACAATTACACATAAGCTAAATAAAGGACTAGAGTGATTTTAAAGAACAATTAATGAAAACTGAAAATAATTAGCGACGTACATTTACATTACTTTGTTATCCCTAAGCTGGCACAAATTTCAAAATTAACGAACCAGATTAATGAAGTAATTATTTATTGACTTTTTAGTTCATTTTATAGTATATTCTTTTAAAGTCGGTTTTGTGTTTAATTATAAAAGTTTTTTTATAAGACACTAGTTAAGGTGAATTTGCGTCTAATGTAAATGAACATTTCTATCAATATTCTATAGGAAACACACTCTTTTGAATTATTTTTAAAGTAATAATTTTACTGAATTACATAATAAACCGTTAAAAAGAATAAAAAAACACCACGTCACGACTAAAAACCAAAAAAAGTTAATTCTTTAAAGTCAACTTAGATTAACGAACACGGGTCCTTGGGGTCGGTTAATCTAATAATATATAATCGATGGCTTCACCCCCGAATATCTCCGAGTAAAACCTCATCACGTAATATTTACAGGCAGGTTTTTGAATTCAAATGTCAACTGTTCGATTTCACTTAATAATATAGAGTTAGAATTTCATATACCATTTACGTCAAAAAAGTGTTTTTTGTTTTATAAATCAAATCAAAAATCAAAAACATCTTTATTCAATTTAGACCCTAAGAAGGCGCTAATGAATGTCTAAAACACTACCACCGGTTCGGAAAACAACCCAGCCGAGAAGAACCGGCAAGAAACTCGATCTGGTTCTTTTTTTTTAATAATTATAATACATATCATTTTTTTTTTTTTTCATAAAAAAGCTATATAAATCATAGTCTTAACTAATGTTAGCGGAAGCACAGAGATGTGGGTTAATTCCAGACATCACTATCGTTCACGTAATGATCCACCCTGTAATAACCTTTTGAGGTTAAAACTTGCTCGACATAATACTTGAACTTATTGTCAGGTAAATCGGTAATGTTACTAGGGATCTTATAGTAAAACCGAATACTATTACCTATAAAGCTTTTATTAGACTTACTTAGCCTAAAGCGTGGGACGGCCAACTTGTCTTTACTTCTAATATGAAAAATTATAACGATCATTTACTAGATCTAGCTTGTCTAAATTTTTACGAATATGCATTAAGTTATCGAAGATGTATTGGGAGTGCAAAGTTAAGATATCATATTTTTTGAAACTTGTTCTTTAGTTGGTCTTTTATATAAATAATAATCTTTGTAAAATTTGACAGAAATTTTGCCAATAATTATAATAAACGAAGAGAATTACATATTCATTATTAAAGTATTATATATATGTAGTCGTCTGCATTCATACTTATCTGCATATATGCCTACTTATTTACATTTGTTCAGATATGTAAAATATAAATTTAAAATTTTGCTAGTATAAAATTATTTAAATCCGGTCGTCTATGTACTTAATATTAGAATGAGAAGATTAAAAAAAAAATCTTAAATAAAATACTTTATATGTGTGTTGAAATTATATCAAAATTATAACCCAGTTAAAGCTGGCAACTTTTCTCATATTTGTAGTTAGCTATAGATACCTATTAAGGCTATTTTTAACAGAAAAGTAAATAAAGATTATTTTGATTCATATATTATATTTAAAAGTTACTCTTCTCCGAAATAGTATACTGATGGTCTATACATGGACATTTATTTTTAGATTGAGCTATAATGTTTATTATCTTCATAAAATGTACTAATAACACGTAACAGAAAACCATAAAGTTACGACAAAGGTAAAATTTAGGTTTTAAAATATTTCACAGCATTATCAATAATCATAAATGAAAACTATGCAATAAACACTTGCAATAAATACGTATTCCAAATAAAAGATGAGTAGGCACAACAACAACCAAGACACTCCTCTTTAAGAGATCACGATTCATAAATATGACTGAAGGAATAACATCATTCATCATGCGAAGGCTCAAGGGATTCTCGGGTCTATCCCATTCAAGATGGAACCAAATCTTTTTGCGCCTCCTCTGTTTGGTTCTTTTCGACATTACACTTTCCCTGCGATGACGAATGCGAGACGATTGCATGAATAGATGTCACAGGGTACGCGAAGGGAACTCTCTGAAAAAACGTTGACTTTATGAATTTTTTCATGAAAAATATAACACAAGTATAAATAATATTACTTTATGAAAGTCATCTAAATAAGCGAATAAATGTTATATTTCAGAGACAAGTGTAACCTGTCGACTACTAATTGAATTTTATGTCAATAATAATAAAATATAATTTCAAATAAACAAACAGCAAATACAGTAGTATACTAGCAATAGATACGTTTTAAGAAACAGACAAATTTCGAAACATTATTTTTAATTTATATGTTCTACCACTTATCTTACTTTTTATTTACGTGTACTCTAGACTACTAATAGACAAGGGAAATTTACAATTTTATCCTTATTTAGAGTCTTTTTGTCGGTCTGACTCTCTCTAGTTGTGTTATAACTACAGAATCACTAAATCGATTTACATGATTTTTTTTAAATTATAGACGAGTATATACGAAAAAAGAGTAATCTGAAAAACTTCATAAAGTGTCATTTTCACGTTCCTACTTTACATCCTTGTCCTTATATTATATAAAAATTGGATGGAAAAGACATTTCTACATAAATACATTTGAACATTATTTTCAAATCAATCAAGTGGAACCGCGGGCACACCTAGTTTCATTTAAGTATATGTATTTTAAATACCGAGAACAGTTCATAATAACATCAGACTCATAGTACA
Organism: Samia ricini; assembly: GCA_014132275.2. Lineage (NCBI taxonomy): Eukaryota > Metazoa > Arthropoda > Insecta > Lepidoptera > Saturniidae > Samia > Samia ricini. Next base: position 20,795,731 of record AP028159.1, on the reverse strand, counting down.
AAAAGCTTATTCTTTGTTGGAAGTAAACTCACTAACATTCTACTCACATGCGATGCGATGTCTGGACCCTCATCACGGTGAATCTCGAGACATGGCGTCAAGTTTTGCTATTGACTGAAACTAGTCTGGTTTTTCAACTATTACTTTAATGGCTCCACAGGTTGACGATTTCTTCTGAAAGCTGGCACGGGGACGCTCCTCGCAGCATGCGCATTTTCTCAGAAGGGAAATGGGATGTAGCACCGATGCGTTCAAAGCATATTCGTCCTGCCAGCAGATAGACAAGATAGATCTTGTTCCTCAATATTGCTGTTGCTGTGCTTAATAAGGGCCTGCAGTGGGACTCTGACAAATGAGAAAACGATACCCGTAGTCTTCAGCAAGGTGTGCCAAGGAAACACGCAGGAGTTTAAATTTGACAAAGTTCCACATAACCCATCTATTGTACAACGTTGTAGATTGATTTCTTCTACTAAAAAAAAAATTAATAACATGTACAATATTGATACTTATTCGATGATTTGCAAAGTACCTATAAAGTAATTAAAAATAAAAAAGCAAATACATAAAAGCTTAAGTAATCGTAACAAATTAATCCTTTATTTGATTGAACCAAATGATTTCAGTTCAATTGTTAGCGATAGAACGGCTACAATAGTTACGAAAATGCCGTATCATTTCCTTTAACGACCCTTCAGAGGTCACCAACCTTGACATTCCGTGTATCAAGCGAGAATCGATAAGTAAATTTAGTCTACTCACGCGTAGGTCGTATTCCTTTAATTGGTTGTGTTTTGATACCAATTCCTAATAAAAGTTCAACCAATACCAACGTTCATCAATATTGGCTCGGGTATTTGCAATGTTATTTTTTTCCTAATAAAGTGATTATTGAAACAAATTTTGTTTTATGTACCTATGTATCAAACTTTAAGTAGTCTAGTTTTGTTACATTAATTAAATGCATATTATAATTAGTACGGCCATGTGGTACCGGCTAAGAATAGTTTCAGCCCATATCTTCCTGTGGATGTCGTAAAAGGCGATTAAGGAATGAACCAGGGGATGGGCAGTAGCATCCTCTGAGCAGCACAAACACCTACTCCGATTGCCAACCCGCCAAGTGTGACGATTATGGCAATTCCCCCCTTATCTTTAGGGGAGACAAGTTCAGCAGTATGGTAGCCTGTATGGTTGGATGGATGGATGAATGGAATTAGTCTTAAGTTAAAATGAAAAAAAAATCTAAACAATTTAATTTCAACTCTGCGCTATTCAAACGTGTTCTTTTGAAAAATAAATCAATCCGAATCCATACTTATAATTAAAGATTAACGAGACGAAATCTGTACAAAAATATACTATGAGGGACTTCAGAATCGACTACAGAACACATTTGATAGTCAAAAAATATTTTTTTTTCGTGTATTTATTAATTTTTTCGTCAATCATGCAAAAACTACTGAACCGAATTCAATGAAATTTAATAATGGCATACATTGCATCTAGGGTAGAACATAGGAGGCAAATTGCCTGAATTCCAAGAGGGTGAAGCTACGGGCACAGCAAGTACTAAATATACTAGACATAGTTTAATTTTTGAAATGTTTATTTTTTACAAAATTGCGGTTACATTTTACGTGTAATAAATACAAAATATACTAACACCAAAATAAAGTGTTTGTGCAAAGGATTGTCTAAAAGATAGCTACACGCCCTCCGTTTTCAGGAAATCCGAAATCCTAAATATACGAGCGTTTAGCATTCACGAATAATCCTGTATTTACGGCTTTCATCAGAGCAAATAATTTAATCATCCAGCGATATCAAAGGAGGACTTATTTGAATGGAAAACAAAATGAAAGAAAGAGATAAATATAAAATTATTATTATTAATTATTTATATTGTTTGTTTTTAAATTTGTCATTAATTACTTCACCAATGAGATTGATAAGTCTAAGCTTTGCCAATATATAATGACGTTATGATGAGAATGGTAATAACGTAAGCAAAATATTTACGTATTTTCGTTTTTTTTTCAAAAGTATACTAATCTTTGGGAAAGGTAAGTACTTTGCTTAATATTGATGACAGGAAGTGGAGTTTCAAAAATGTGTCCAAAATTTTGGTATCAAAATACTTGATCTTAATCCCTAAGCATTGATTTCTGATTTTGTTTTGTCTTTTCTTCATTGATTTCGTGTGATTTACATTCTGCGTTTAAGGCTAAAACATAATTATAATCTATGCCTGAAAGCACTATTAGACTATATAAGTTAGTTATATATGGTAGTATTATAATTATAACCGATTACATTAATCATAAATATTCCACTTCTGGACAACTATTATAGATCATATGTAGGTTATCAGTTACCAGGCTACCATAAATTCGAGAAGCTTCGAGTTGATATCGGCTCGGTATTCCACTACTATAATGCGCAATACATAACAAAACCATCTATTGCGAATAAAATATGATATAACTAGCTGTACCCGCAACTTCGTTCGCGTGAAATTTATAGCGCAATTTCACTCACTTTGTAGAAAGGTTAAAAAAACCTATACATACTCCGGGATATAGTTTACATTTTTTATAACGAAATACAAAGTTCGACAACCCTAAACTGATTTATGGTTTTGTAATATGAATCTTGATATAAACTATTTACACGTTATACAGATATTAGATACATATGTATACGCATGTTACTACACAGTATAAACATCTATCATATTAAATTTCATTGAATTCGGTTTAGTAGTTTTTGCGTGCTTGACGAAAATATTTATTTTATTTAGCCTCTTATTATAAGTATAGATATCTAAAATATTTACTCATAAGTAATCCTAAACAATTGTACTAACAATTCTGAATTACATAAATAACAGATATCCAATAAAAAACCATTAACAATTATGTAGACAAAGTGAATATCTGAAACGCAGTCTAGTGCGACATGCCACAAGTGCGAAACGGGTTTGCCGTTAAATTAAACATCAAGCAAGCTGCAGTCAAATAGAGTTAGATAGCAACCAGTCAGCCGTACAAATTCACGTGGAAAATTTCATAGTTTATTGCTTAGTTGATTTTGTAAATTAATCAGTGTACATCTGTTTCTACATATAAATACAATAGTATTAATTGTTGAGTGATCTCCTGATAACAGCTACATCGATTTGGCTATTATTATTATTGACTGAAAATGAAATTTATATGAACATTAAAATTGCTTTAAATTAAAAATTAAAAACGCCAGGTTAGTGCTCAAGGGGTTAAATAATTTTTGTATTAACACAAAAATTGAACTTAGTTTTGCATAATTATGTTTCATATGATTACATAATAATTATTATAAAAATAACGATAACTAATGGAAAGCGTTTAGCTCGCTGGCAGACGGAAACATTCCCAGAAAATTGGCATTACAATGTTGAATGGGATTATGATCTGTGCAAGACCAAGGCCAGGCCACTGGTCGCGAGTCGTTTCGACTAGACGGCTCGCAAGCTTCTTGATAAGACTGTGAGCCTGAAACTTGATAAAACGGCAGAAATGTGTAACCACCATCAAAGGTGCTGCCCTTGTATTATATTTTGTTTTGTTCATTTTTGCGCAAACGGCAAACAAGCATACAGTCCCCTGATTGTAAGCGGTCACCGTAGCACGTTCCTTTCACGCCCTTTTTTTGTTTAAAAGTTTAAAGCAATAATTTTCATAAATTATTATTTAAAATTTTTCTAAACTACTTTTAAAACTTTATATTCAAATTCCTTCTGGTAAATTAATTTAAGTCCAATAAAGGACCATACAGACAAACGTTGAATGTTACAAACAAAGAGATATCCAGGAAGCAGGTAGCTAACAAAAACAAATGACAACGCCGCTCCTATTCAATCCGAAATCAAAAATCGAACGGAATCAAAATAAAACGAGTGTAAATGGGTATCGCACGGTTGAATCGCACCAGTCACGTAGCAACTAGGCTTTGCAGGGGAGAACGGGACAGGCCCGACAGGGTACAGTTGATTTATACACCGTACGCTTCCTACAATGAAGGTAGAGACACGCAATTCAAACGTGACTGTAAATCTCACTATACATTTTATTATCTCATAGCCCTTTTAGAATCTCACTGGCCGTGACGGTTATTCTCTTTGTGTAAGAATAATTCTATTTACTATTGTCGAATCATTACATTACATTCGAGGAATAAAGGAGGAATTATATGAAGTCAAGTTGGCATGTGAATGTTCAAATGAAAAACTCGATTCATTTGGGGCAAGGTTAGCTGATGTCGAAGAAAAAGTACTGGTAATTGAGAAACTTCGTGAGACCGTAAATTGTCTGCAGACAGAATTATCGAAAGCTAAGTTTGATCTCTCGACTTTTGAGCAGCGGTCTCGGCTAAATAATATAGAAATCAAGGGAGTTCCTATTAAAAGGAATGAAAACCTATACTCAATTGTCGATGCCATTGGTCGAAAGGTAAAATATATTTGCCCTAAGATGCAGATCAATTATATTGCAAGAGTTCCAATCTTCAATTCAAATGAAAAGCTCATAGTAGTAAGTTTTCTAAATAGATACGTGAAAGAAGATTTTCTTGCTGCTGCACGCGCTGATAAGGATTTATCCACCTGTGATATAGGATTTCAAGGTACTTCTCATCGAGTTTATGTGAATGATCACCTGAGCGTAGAGTACAAGAAGCTTCTAAGCAAAGCCAAATCCATAGCAAAGGAGAAAGAATATGAGTTTGTATGGATTAAGCATGGTAAGATTCATGTATTGAAAAACCCAAACGCTAAGGTTTTTATTATAAAAAAAGAACATGATTTAAACAAGATTGTTTAAATTGTTGCTCATTCCGTATTTATTCACTGTCATCAATTAGTTGTAGCATTTATATATTTCTATTAACACAAATGTTACTTATTTTTAGAACCATATATATATTTAAATTACACTTTTGTAAAAGATTGAGCACCTCTGTCGAACTAATAGCCTTGTCACGACTTTCTTACTTCTCAGAAAAAATCCTTTGTATGTCTTATCACAGTGTCTATTTTAAAGAGATAGCACTTAATTATACGTTTATTCCGCTTACACTTATACATATTACGCTTTGTTGTCTTTGTCGCAAACTTGTTTATTATTTACCGTCCCTTAATATTTCTTCTCATACAATAAAAATTTGCCACTACTCACTTTCTAAGATTTATTATTTATATTACGTTAAATTCAGTTGCAAATGTTGCAATTTATCAGTAATTTATACTTTAAGTTATAATATTGTTTTATATTCTATTATTGAATCAATTTACAATGGATGAATGCGTAAAATCCCATAATCTAAATGTATACTACCAAAACGTCCGTGGCTTGAGAACCAAATGTGATATCTTTTATCATGAAATGTCAATTAATTCGTATGATATTATTGTTCTCACTGAAACATGGTTATTGGATGGTATTTCTAATTCGGAACTTTTTAATGAACGCTATGCTGTATGGAGGCGTGATCGAAATTACGACGCGACAGGACAAAAACGCGGAGGGGGTGTACTAATAGCAGTCCGTAAAGAATTACAGGTTTTATCCCATCCTAACTTTCAATCTAGTGCTGAGGATCTCTGGCTCAGCTTGCGTTTAATAAACCCTAATACTAAGAGCTATGTTAACCTATACTTATGTGTTATATATCTATGTCATCAAAATTTAGGTAATTCTTTCTCTTCACAACTCTCCAGTTTTCTCTCTAAATTAAATGAAAATGTACTTAATTATACTTCTGATACATTTCTCATTGTCGGTGACTTTAATTTGAGCGGAATAAAATGGGTGTTGTCTAATAATGACTCACTTGTTCCAATTAAAATAAGTACAAGTGACGAGTACCTACTTTGTGACGAACTATGCACTCTTGATCTTGTTCAATATAACGCTGTTAATAATAAGGATGGTAATATCCTAGATCTTGTTTTATGTAATAATAGGGTGAATGTAACCGAATGTTTATATCCTCTGGTACCAATTGATGCTTACCACCCGGCTTTGTTAATAAATTTTGATTATGTTGGAACACCAGTTCTGCAAAGTGCAGCGCGCTCAAAATTTTTATATGATAAAGGTGATTTTGAAGCCATTAATAGTGAGATTTATTCGACAGACTGGAAAAGCGAGTTCTCCTCACGAACAGTGGATGAATCGGTTGAATTTTTTAATCAAACAGTGTTTAACTTACATAATAAATTTATACCACAGAAACGTATTAGTCACGTTACCTATCCGATTTGGTATAATAAACCCCTTATAAGAACAATAAAAGAAAAGCATAAATATTTAAGAAAATACAAAACTTATGGAAATAAATCCGATGAATTAACATTTAAGCTTCTTCGTGAACGCGTTAAGAAGATGGAATTTGAATGCTACTCGACATATTTAGAGCTTACAGAAAAATCTATAAAGAATAACCCTAATTATTTTTGGACATTTGTAAAAAAAACGTTATAACGTAAATTCAGTACCTAATTCTTTGAATTATAATAATAAAATTTTGAATACCGGTGAGTCGATATGTGAAGCGTTTTCAGCATACTTTCACTCTAATTTCTTTAGTACCATCGCAGACAGTAATGATCATAACACTATTGTTTCTATTCCTAACCTCGACAATTCAACAAACACTTTATCTAATATTTGTAACATTGTAATAAATGTTGATGAAGTAGCTACCCTAATTAAAAGATTAGATACTTCAAAAGCTGCAGGTCCAGACCGTATATCGTCTAAATTTCTTATACCATGTGCATCATCTATTGCCATACCTGTATCAATGTTATTTGATAAGTCATTATCTACATGTAAAGTCCCTAAGGTATGGAAATCAGCCTATATAACTCCTGTTTATAAAAAAGGGTCTAAAGCGAATTTAACAAACTACAGACCGATATCAAAACTATGTGTTATAGCTAAAATATTTGAAAAAATTGTATATAACCAAGTTTACTCTTCACTCAATAATTATTTTAGTTCGTACCAACACGGTTTTTTAAAAGGACGGTCTACTGTCACAAACCTGATCTTATTTAACGATTATATCACTGAGGCCATGGATAAAGGGATGCAGGTTGATGTTGTTTATACAGACTATAGTAAGGCTTTTGACAGAGTGGACCATGATATCCTGCTATGTAAGCTGAATAGTCTGGGTATACATGGAGACCTGTACAGATGGTTTACTTCTTACTTGAGGAATAGGTCACAAGCAGTAGTTTTGAATAACTATATTTCAAGTTGGTTAGTAGTTCCAAGCGGGGTTCCGCAGGGTTCTTTACTGGGTCCATTATTATTTACAATTTATGTCAATGATATTCAAAACTGTCTTACTTCTTCTAAACTATTATGTTTCGCTGATGACATGAAGATCTTTAAGACCATATCAAAACTAGATGATATCATAGCTTTACAGGCCGATCTCAATAATCTTGAGCACTATTGTCACGTTAATAAACTAGAATTAAATCCTACTAAATGTTCGGTAATTACATATACTCGTAAACGCTCGGTCATTAACTCAACATACAATCTATGTGGCCAGCCTCTTGTTAAATATAGTGAAGTACGTGACTTGGGTGTGTACCATGATTCGAAATTAATTTTTGATATTCATGTAGACACAATTGTGAAAAAGGCATTAAAATCATTGGGTTTTATTATGCGGTTATCTAAATGCTTCTCTCAAGCTAAAACATTAAAAATTCTGTATTGTACATTTGTACGAAGTCATTTAGAATACGCATCTCAAATATGGAATCCGTCTTATCATAAGTATATTGAGCGAATTGAGAGCATTCAGAAAAGATTTATCAAATATCTATGTTTTCATCAAAAAGTACCTTACCAATCCAATAACTACCTTGAACTTTGTAAAAGATACCATCTATTACCATTGTCAACTCGGCGTGAAATTTATGACTACGTATTGTTATTTAAAATATTGAGTAATGATATTAATAGTGCGGATCTCCTTTCCAAAATTTATTTTAATGTTCCGTGTAAGCTAACTCGTCATAGTTGCCTATTGAAAGTTCCATTTGCTTCATCTAATTATAGGAAAAACTCTTATCTAATTCGGGCTAGTAAAAGTTTCAATGATTTGTGTGAGCGGTATAACCTTGATCCTTTCCGAATAAGTGTTACTTCGGCTAGAAGGTGCTTAAGTCTTACCTTTTTTAATACTTAAATTGTTCTCTTTTCTTATTCTATAGTGTTTTTTGAGTCCGCATTGATTTTTGTAGTAGTGTTAGCAACGTCACACATACCCACATTTTCTTTATAATGTAACTGATTTATATATGCGATGACTTGTTATTGGTAAATATGTTATTATACTATCAACTGTTACTGTTAAATTTCTTTACTGTTAGTCGTCCATAGTAATAAATAAATAAATAAATAAATAAATATTTATTTTGCTAAATTTAAGTATATATTTATTGATTGATTCAACCGAAAGAGGTCCACTGTTTGGACACAGGTCTCCTCCAAAAAGCGAGGAATTGGTATAATCGCCACGCTTGGCAGACGGGTTGGTGATCGCAGTAGGTGTGTTTATGGTACTCACAGGATGCTGCTGCCCATCCCCTGGTTTATGACTTTTTACGACACGCACGGGAAGATATAGGGTGGAACTATTCTTAGCCGGCACCACACGATTTAAGTATGCATATACAAAATTAATTTTATAATTTCTTATAAAGTCAGACAAAAATCAGTAATTTAACAAAACGATGGTTTTCATATTTATAATTAATTTCATACACTCAAATGATTTATGAAAACGTCTCTATATTTATAGTAGGTAAGTAATGTGCTACGGCGTAGTACACGCAGTTACATCAGTTTAAACCAATGGTTCCCAGTTTTTTTCTTGCCGAGGGACCACTTTTATTTTTTTGTTGCTACAGCATTGCATATCATAAATATGTATATATAAGAAGTGATTAATTTGACTAATGTTATTATTTAAATAGAAAACATTTCACTAAAAAGTTATCTGTTAAATTAATGTTTGCATCTTTTTCACAGGTTCGGTAATTCTGGTAATTCAATTATAATTAGCAATAATATTTGAAAACTATAACTATGATTTAACACATTTAAATGAAAATAGTAATTTTTATATCGTAAAATAAACAATTGTACAGTTTTATCGTGAATTTTATGTTTACTACGCGTATTTTAAATAACGTTTTACAGTACCCCACCACAGGCATTTCAAAGTTTATCAAATAATAGTTTAAATAACAAGAAGAAAACTGATCTATATAATATCCGATTCTTTATTCCACTACTAACTGTTTTAGTAGGCTCGTTCGAATATTATAACAAATTGTTTCCTTGCTATAACGATATGTCATAAAAAAAAGATAACCTCAAAAATTACTGAACAGATTTTTCATACTGTTTTCATCGATAGACAGAGTGATTTATGAGAAAGCTTTAAGTATATAATTTGTTAATGTTATTGTTAATTTAACGCAAGGCTGCTCAACCCTATGCCCGCGGGCCATATTGAGGCCCGTATACGATTTTTGAATGACCCACGTGAGTAATTACTACTACCTAGTCGAGAGTACAATAGTATAATAAGGCACAATACCTTATTATAGTTGACAACAGTAACAGTTAGCGGCCCTCTAAAAATTTCTGAATCGTCCGTTTGGCCCGACTGATAAAAAAGTTGCTCGTCTTGATTTAGCGTATACTCTCCGATATCCGTGTAAAGCCGGGTTCAAGTCGCTAGTTGTATTATAAAGTTCTACTATCCTCATAATATATTACCTAATCTAAGAATATATATACTAATATTGGAATGGAAAAAAAAAAATATGTATGTTTTAAAAATGAAATTGTGCAAATCGGATTAGTGGTTCTGAAGTTACAAGGCCACAAATAGAGAGACAGAGTCGCATTGCCTTTCATAAAATATACGAATTATATAAACTTACTTCGAGTAACTTTAAATGTGAAAAGAAAAAATTCTTAATAAATGGCCTACCTAAAACCTAGCTAAAACATTGGATTACGCCGTAACATTTATACTTATTACATCAAGTCGTAACTCTTAAGCGGTGTTTATGTCTAAATCGACAAAAAATCCTAACGCAAGTGTCTGCCTCCCCTTATTTAGGGGTCCCCTAAGTTTCCCCGTCGCGACACCTGCTGCCTGCAAGATGTTCCTCGATCTACAAAAAGGCTTTACACTTTACAGTTCGTCGTTTTTAGTTTATCCAGAATAAAATTCTATAATTTGACTTTTATAGAAAAGAAAGATACATATTATCTTGTATTCAAATTTTACCTTTGGATAAAAATAAATTAATTACATGTAAGATTATTTTATTGTGAATGTTTTATGAATCCCATGAATGTCGAAAAATATTCACGCACGTAGTAATTAAACGAGAACAGGATAATGGTTGGGGGAATCCAAGAAAAAATCGACAGGTCCTTTAAAACCATTTGATATTTGAAAGATACAATGCAGTGAATAATTATTAAATTAATTAATAAATAAAATTATAAAAGTTATTAGTCAGATGCCGGCATGAAATGAATTTATAAAATTTTGACTAAACTACTAAAACTAAAAGATTCATAAAGCAAAAACTAAATTGTCCGCATAATCTACAATATAAGAAATTAATATGACCAAAAATACTTACTCTAAAAATTGAATCGTAGAGCGAACAATATTGCAGTATACACACTTTTGTTTCGTAGATTCACGGTAACCATATATACTCGTAGAAGTACGCTGGCACGGCTGAGTGCAATTTCCCAACCCTCGTTCACGTGATGATGTGGCACACTGTGATATTTCAACAGTTTGAAAAATGACTTTGAATATTAAGGTGCACATGTTTTCCATGGCGTTTTTTTATTTTCTTTTTGTTTTACTCTTATACGAGGATAACAATAATATCCTGGACACGTGGTCAAGAAATTTCAATTAACCGGAGGTTTCTTTTAACCACTTATTCATCCGACAAAAAGAGGTCCAAGACACAGAAACATTGAATTTTTTTTTAATGGAAGGCTTACTTTCATCTATTGAACATAGCTAAAAAAGAAAATACAATAGTACATACCTACGTATTACAAATGCTTATTATGAGCCTCCACTTTAAAAAGTGTTCTGGTCGTGTTTTTAATCTAACTTCAATGCGTTCCTGTTTAAAATTTATCCCGTTATTTTCATCGATAGAGCCAGTTTTATTTTCAAAGTAATATGATTCTGGCCTCTTGTTTTTTACATCGTAATTGAATATGATAGTGCATAATTTTACTCGAAGAAACTTCTAGAAGTTACGTATCTCGGCCTGGAAAGTCATCGTAGTAAATTTATATGACATTGCCTGTGTTTGTAACTTCATTACCCTAAAAGTGTATATATAAAATTTAAACATATACTAGCCGAATATATTTATCATAACGAAATAAAACATACAATGAGTTAATTTGTCGGTTTAAATCATTTGTAAATAATATGCCTAGTGAAGAAAAAGTCATTGTAACACAATAGCATATATATTAACAGAACAAATTAATTAAATGATTATCTATTTTGATTTTGTGCGGTAATTAATGAACGAATTCGATTTATTGCTCGCCTCTAAATCAGTAAACGTCACTGGCATTATTTGACCAAAATATCAAGAACTCAAGTAGTGTAGAAAATAGCTCCGCAAAATTCTGTCTTCAATTAAACGGGGAACGAGAGGTGGTTCATTTAATGGTGGTATGTTACGACACCTCAGCTGCTATATTAATAAAATTAATTAGTTTAAGATAACGCTTCCTCCGCACTACGCGAGTTCTCATGTAGGCATGAGCAATAAGTAACTATATACTTCATTCTGCTAGTTAAGACGGAAGAGTTTAACGAAGATATCTACTGCTCTGAGAACTTTATTCACACGTGAAAAGTGAGGATTTTTTTATTGCAATGTTATTTCATGTAACATATCATATTGAAATATAAATATTTTATAATAATATCGTTTTTGTAACCCAAAGTTCGAAAATAATTGTAACAAAACTAAACTATAATAACATAGTAATAATCATATTTATTGACTGTTACGTTACGATTTCTTCAAAAATACGTATTAATTATTAGCTCCACGATTATGGTAATGAACGTCTTTTAGTTTATTTGTACATATTCATGTAATGGTTGTGTATTATCTTAAATAAATAAATGAAGAAAATACATCTTTTATTATTTGTCAGACACCAAAAACCAACTTTTTTTTTATCAACTTGACCCAACATAACAACAAAAATGTCTTGTCGTAGACGCTATAAATGCGAGCGGTATTGTCAGAGAGAGAAGGCATATAAAACTTAATTATGTATTTGAAACGTCAATAGAAATATAGAATTATAAATATAATTAATGTCTCACTATATGAATTTTTTTTTGTTCTATTTATGCTTTCGGTCAATCGAACATTTTAAATTATTAATTATTCGAAATTTTAACATAAACTACAGCTCTATATGTAATGCTATTGTAAACTTGTATATTTCTTATGTTGATAAAAAATGAAATTGAATTGAGTGGAAGTGAAACCTTTCAATTCCAAAATCTAAATCCGTGCGAGTAACGTTTCTATACACTGCACAGTGGTTCAAATGTCATAGCGTAGGACAAAATATTAAACAATAAAATAAAAAAGTTAGGTAATAAAAACAAGAACGTTGTTATTCATCAGAAATAAAATATAAATAATTTGCATAAAATTTTGATTTCAAGAAATTACTTTCAAATGATTCCAAAAATAACTTACTTAAACTTCGATTGTTCAATAATTAAATTGCTACTATGTATCGTCGACTACATTTATCTATGAAGATAATGTAATTCCAAAATATCTTTAAATCCCGTATGCAATTTCAATTTTGTAGAAAATCACATACACGTATCATTTTATACGTAAATATCCATCATAGAACTTAAAGAATCGATAGTACATAAGAAACTGTAAAATATGTATTGATATACGTATCCACAATTTGATAAAATTAGTTCCACAGTGCATCGATTGCACTGTCAATCAACGCCTCGCGGGAAGCCGTGGGGACTATCACAGTTCGTCGTCGACTCACTATTTGCTATCCTCCTCACTCTCTGACACTTCATAACTCGAGGAAGTGAGAAGTAGAGTCGCATAAAAGGTTCAGCTGGCTACGGATATTACTTCCGGAACTTATTTACTGCTTCAACAGCTTGCTGAAGCGAAATTCGTTTTCCTATGCATACGTGTCTTTAATACGCCAGTTTGAAATTTTAAAACGCTATTTAGGAATTTATTTTGTTTTAACATTTAGTAGTAACATTTTAAAATTGTCATAGTTTTACCAATTATTTTATGTTTCCATATATAAAACCTTATCTTGTTATTTATTAATCGATCTGTTGTACCACATCTGAATATACAACAAAACATCTGAATATACCAAATATTGAATTCAATAAGTCAAAATTACTTTCGTAAGAATCTAAATAGTTTTATATTAAATAGAATTACAAAATTAAAACTTTTACAAATTAAATCAATGTAACGATGATATAGAGAAAAATGCGTGCATTGAAGTAAAAGAAAATATTTCTGAGCAAATAAGTCTTTGGAACTTATAACAGACTCTAACAAGTCCGTAAAATGACGAAGTCTGATTGCAAAGTGAACCACTATTTGCTAAAGAAAATAAACTTTACTTGGCTAATGCAAACATTAACTTTTGCGCCATTTCTTTTCAAAGTTCGTAGACGCAACCGTTCGCCAATTTGGAATATACAAATAAAAATTGTAATTCATATTTTGGATCCCCTCTAATAAATCAAGAATTTTATGTTAATATCTTTCATATTGTCGTTATCGAATAGGTATAGTTTGATGTTTTGAACTTTATAAAACGCATTTAAAACAAATTATAATTGTCTAATTTATTTGCTTTAAATATTTTTATAAGTTTTTAATATAATAATTTAACACGATTGAATGTTATCTATATTAACTCTAATTCCGTATTTGGTTCGTCTTTTTTTTACCTAATTCAATTACCTTGATTTTAAAATTTAGAAACCTACATTTTTATTAACAACACCTAAATATTTCGAAGCGAAACAAATTTAATCTTCAAATGAAATAACTTTGATAAATATTCCCAGCATTTTCATTTCAAAAGTCACCTATAAAAGGATTGTCGTATTTTGTTATCTTTATAAATCGGAATGTACTGCAAAGCGAATGTCCACAGAGTTGTACATAGAGCAAAACTTGCTTTTAGGGAAACACAAAAAGAGGAAAACTCCCCTTTACGGTCGGTCTGGACTGAAACACGAACTGCATTCACTGCGTAATGAATGCATGACATTAGTCGAGTTTGACAGATATTAATTTGTCCACTAGAATATCCAATCCTAAAAAAAATAAGTGATATAAAGTACTACAAATTTTAACTTATCAAATCTCTCATATTAAACTGGATAGCGACATGGAATCAAATATTTAAAATAGTTGACGGTGTTTAAAATTAAAATGATCATATTAGTGATTAATATAATGAAAAAAGTAAGTATGCTGAAAAAAGAATGTGCATTTAATAAAATTCAGACATTCGACAGACTTTTAAAGATTTTAGTGGGGATCGAGAGGAGACGCAACATACTTTTCCCTTAAAATGAATATTAGTTTAGAACACGTACGAAACTCGTAAATTGTAACGTCATGTCTTAATATAATATAAAGTATATTTCTCTTTCTACACTTATAAAATTAAAATTGTTGTGTTCCTTATTTTTAATTAAATTTTAGTTTTTTTTTTCAGACATTAGACTTATTTATGGTTTCCTTTTTACTTGATAAGAGAATAAAAAATAAATCAATTAAGTTACCTAAACCATAGCTTCACCGCGACACGAAATAATAGTTAGTCACAATTTAAAATATAGATACCTAAGTTTTCATGAATGAAGCTAAAGGAAGAACGTAAAAATACCAGTCGCAAGATGTGACACCTCACTTGACCGCACTCATTTATTATTCCATACATGTTATCTTACAAAGTATTTTATTTTGCGCTGTAAAACGCGCTTGAATTCTTAACGAAGCAAAGGTCCTAAATACGTATGATGATACATTCTGCGTTTTACTAGGTAATGGTGACGTCTTGTGTGAATTGCACTATTACAATTAATATTTACTTTCATTGAATTTAAATATCGCAATCCAAATATTAATTACGTTTTCGTGAAGCAATGTTAAACTACCATTTGACTAACGGCATCCGATCTGTCATGTTACTCGTTTCTCGTCTATTAACATAACATAACATATATAAGGTTACGAGAAATATAGCATAGATCCAAAAATCCGAGCCGCGTAAATAAAATAATCACGAAACAAAGAATTTATACTTTATATATACTCGTATATGTATATAAACTTTCTAAAGAACCTCCACATTGTAGAACTTTTTAATAATTACAATTAGTTAATTAATCTATTAATTTAATTATTATTTTATTATAATAGGAAAGTTTTTACTAAGTGTTTACAATAGTAAAAGAAGAGTTAATAGTTTAAAAATAAATTATTAACAGCCGAAAATAATTTCATTACAGTATATTTCGTTGTTAAATCTAGTAATGACTTGAAAATTGTGATATTATAACTCTTTGGTAAATAAATAGGGTCAGCCCTGAACACGATATTTACTCAAGGCACGCATTATAAAACACATAATATCAAAACACACTCAAATTGGTCCCTAGAAAGGTCCTAAGAAATGTAAGTGATACGCAAGAAGCTTTCAACAGAAGTAAGTGGTGCAATGTCAAAATTTGATTTAAAACGGAACGCATAATCTCATAAATACGAATTTAGTCTGACAGTAACTGTTTCGTGAACATAAAAATATCTCTTAAAATGTTATACGAAATCCCATTTTGTTCGTGGGTGAAAAAAATATACTAACACATAATATGCGTAACAGGGACATCCTCGGTTTTTTTTTTTCATTTTTACTTCAGATAAATGTCCATCCATTCAACCATAGGACGTTCACTGCTGGGCATAGGTCTCCCCCAATAAAGGGAGGATTGTCATAATCACCATGCTTGGCAGGCGTGTTGCGATCGCATTTAGGTGTTCGTAGTACTCAGAGGATGATGGTACTGCCCATCCCCTGGTTTATCTCTTAGTCGCTTTTTACAATAACCACGGGATGATATAGGGTTATACTATTCTTAGCCGACACCACACGGTAAATGTAAATGAACAAATTAATAATTGTCTCCCTTGACAATTTGATTATTTTCTTTATTATAATTTAACAAAAGAAATAAGAAATAGAAAAAAATTAAAATCAAACACAAACAATCGATCACGTTAATATCAACAAAACAACGTTCTTTATAACCTTAAGAATTTTCATCCCTACAAAATTATGACAGATGAAATCCTAAGAGAGAGAAGATTTTGCGGTTTCGGCTTTACTTGACACTACCGTGAATCCCCTGAGCTTTTCTTCTGAAAGGCGAGAGGCATCCCCCTACAGCCGCGTTTACCCGAGAAAAGTATCGTTTTCGGTACACAGTGAGTGTACATTTATATCATATCCTACCTTTTTAAGATTACGTTAGTTGTTAAATTTTATTGTATACTAGCTACTACCTATTCCGTGTTTGAAATGTCGATTGTTATAAAATATAGAAAATATTCGTAGCTTCAAAGAAGATATTCGAAACAGATTTACAGACGAGGACGACTGGGCAATCTCAACCAGATCGAAGACGTTCTGAAGAAACATCAAATCAAAAGTAAACCTATTTTAATGTAAATAAATGACCGAAGAGCACGTATGGGGGAACAGACAGACAACATTTCAAAAAATCATAGAAATATGTTCTGATAAACTGTACAGAGACTATCGACAATTCATTAGAGTAAAACGTGGTTGAAAATTTTTAATAGCTTTAGCGTATTAATTAATTCACCAAAATAATTTGTTCGATTGGCTCCATATTTGAAACGTCAAAGCCCAGTCGTAGTATCAATGACTATACCTATACTAAAAAACTTTACTTTAATTGAACCATACAGTATTCAAAAACTTTTCAATGTAAAGTCGTTTTGATAACAATATGAGAGCAACTCGAAAGACAAATAGGCAGCGGCACGCCAAAATGAAATAATGCCAAATAAGCAATATGTAAAGTGTTGGCAAAAAGGAGTCGGGAATCAATAGGAGCCAGCTCAAGTTATGAGAATGATACGATAATTTTATTGAATAGCTCTAGCTTTATTAGCAACTTTGCCAGCATATATTCATATTCGTCACAATTACATAATACACTAGCTGTGTGCCCGCGACTGCGCCCGCGTTTCATATATTCTTCACTGCGTTTTATTTTTTTTTATATGGAACCCTAATTTTTTTTTAGTAGTATGATAAAGTCAAAATATTTCTCATATATTCACTTGACCGTAAAACTGTGCATTGAGTTGGATTTTATTAAATTTTTTATGACTTTTAATTTTTTTACGCGAATCCCTTATTATTTTCGAAAATTAAAAATATCCTAAGTTACCCGGAGTAACTTCACCAATAAAAGTCTCGTCAAAATCTGTCCAGCCGTTCTGGAGATTAACCGGAACAAACAGAAAGACGCACAAAAATTTTAAAAAATGTATTTTTTATACAAGTATCGTATATACATTCATATCTATTTCGTAAAAAAAAAATAATTTTGACATTACAAACAGACACTCCAATTTTTATTTATTAGTGTAGATTATAAATCATCGATAAATATTCAATACTCAAAAATCTATTAAAACGAATGCCGTCAATTATTTGAAAATTATTTTGTATATTATGTGTGTAAGAGAAATGTGGGTAAATAAAAAGTCTTCGTATTTTGGTGATAGTTTTGTTGTTTTAATTTTAGGGGTGATAGCCTAGACGGCCCTAGACAATTTGTAAATATACTAAGATGATACACAATTTTCCTTTAAGAACATGGTTTTTATAGGCTTGCTCGTGACCAATTCAGTACACAACTTAAGTTAGTCAGAATATTAATCTAAGTCAACAACAAGATATAGATTAAACAAAGTAGTAATAGGTACATAATATACTACAAAGTGACTATTATAATAAAAGATTTGTTCTAGAAAGTATAATTTTTTATATGATTATAGTACATCTAATAGTAAGCATATTATTGTAAAGAAAGACGAAGTTAATAAACAGTAATAAATATAATTATAGCTACGATCTGTGAATGTAGCAATACATAATAGTAACAGAGCTTTGACAGTCTATTTTATTTAATGGGGTTGTCAGTGTTTGAACATAAAATCATTATTTGCTTAGATATTTATATATTCATAAACAGTAGCACGTAGTAACAATTCCAATTTAAGATATATATAATATTAAGCGGGCGAGTACGTCCCCGGCCGGTCAGACTAACACTAGTACTTGCCGGAACGGTCAAACAGAAACTTAATTAATAAACTCAGGTGGCCGTGCAAGGCCAAACAGCCAGAGTCAAACATGCAATTATAACAAATATTTAATAAAACATCGCTTACAGGCACGCTTGCGCTTATAACTTATATCTGGTGTAAAAGTTTAGGTTAAGGGTAAAGGAGCAAACAGCTCCAGGGTAAGTAAATACGCTGACGAAGACACCGGTACACCTCACCATTTACCAGAATCAACCGTTTTTATCTGTCACCGACAGCCGATGGGACAAACGTTTAGTGAGCCTTTTTTGATAATGTTGACACAGCGAAACACCCGTGTTCACTTTTTTTTTAGTTATTCCTTTCAATGAGATAGAAACTTGGTCACTCCCATGC
Source organism: Samia ricini (assembly GCA_014132275.2). Lineage (NCBI taxonomy): Eukaryota > Metazoa > Arthropoda > Insecta > Lepidoptera > Saturniidae > Samia > Samia ricini. The sequence continues at coordinate 20,776,779 of AP028159.1, read as the reverse complement.
AAATGTTATCGAAATGCTTTTGCTATTCGTAAACCAGTAGGCGCTTTGTAATTAAAATAAAAATACATTTTTGTTTCTATTATTAGGTCTGTTATTACCAAATTATCTAACAAAATATCTAAAATTAATTTGTCGTAATAATTTTCAAGTGCATTAATATCACTTTCAATGTGCATGCAGTCAACATCTGAGTTAGTTTTTATGCATATTTTTTTGTCGTCAGCAAACATTCTGATGTTAGAGTATCTAAAACAATACTATGTCAAAAAAGTAAGCGTTATAAAGTAGTGAGTCCAGTATAGACCCTTGCGGGACTCCAGAAAGTTTTTTTATAAAGTCACTGCGAGGCCTCCTACTGCAATTTGTACAATGAAAAGGTCAGATTTCATGTCTACGGTCCATTATATACGTGTTAAATGGCCGTACCCGTTCTCCTCTTTGTGCTTTCTCACTCTTCCCATAAAGCATTCCATATAACAACTACTTTATGAAATAAATACCCGAAAACGTTTCAGAAATCTGTGATTTTAAAAAGAGTAAAACAGTACTGACTATTATAACACTATATCAACGTACACAATTTTAGAACATATTATATAAATTCAATAGTGAACTTTGAAATAGACCACACGACTATAACTTTTGTTCTAAGCGCAAATGAGGTTCAACTCAAAAAGAAAAATCAAAAAATTCTTTATTAAATTTGAGCCCTGAAATGGCGCTTATGAACGTCAAAAAACTACCATCGGTTCGGAAAATAACCCAGCCGAGAAGAGCCGGCAAAAAACTCGATCTGGTTTTTTTACATGTTTTTTTTTTTTTTAATTATTTAAAATTATACAATTTATAACAACAATAAACGGTTTTAGAGGAAGCACAAAGAGGGGTGTCACTTCCAGACATCACTATCGTTTACGTAATGGTCCATCCTGTAACAACCTTTGGATATTAAAACCTGTTTGACATAGTGATTAAACTTATCGTCAGGTAAATCGGTAATGTGCTTTGTTACCATGTTGTCTATCTTAATAACCTTTTTGTCTATTTTTTGGCCTTCAGTTAGGGTTACAGGCACTATCAAGTTCTGATAATATATAATGAAAAAAACGCTGATGCCACAAATTGATCTCTATTTTGTTTCAGACACATACTATAAATACGTGATGCATAATTTCATTCTCGGGCATTTACTATAGCTGGATATGATACGAGCTCAGAAAAATTACTGAACTTCAGCTAATGCTAAATAAAGCCCAAAAACGTAGACTATATAGATTCTATCTATTCGCGGTTTTCATCAGTATGCCGGCACACGTTTATAAATCATTTAAAACTTATTGAATGTTTTTTTTTAAATTTCATATGTATCTATTACGTATCTCAATAATTTATTTCCAGTATAATTTACCTCAACCCTCAACTGAAGAGAGATCCGTGGACGGAAATTTAAACCAGAAACCCTACCTCTTTATACAGACAGAGTCAGCACTTTTAAACTCGTAGGGTACAAGATTTTCTTTACTTATGTAATTAGGAATATAAAGTTAAATACTGTGAAACGAATTACATTTCGACTAACATTTACTTTACACAAACGGCTGTGCCAGGTTTGAAAGAAAAAGTGTTAGAATGTTTTTTTTGAAGTGAAAACTATTTAGAGAATTCTCGGTAGGGTAAAAACTTATAGATTCACGCCTCTAGTTCTATGACATCATCCGTCAACATGCTACAGTATGTCAAGTATAAGATGGCGCTCAGAGATAAAGGATAAAATTTATACTTACACAACCTTTCGTATATTTTTGTTATACATAAACTATATGAAAATGTGCATAAGTATTCCTCGGAGCGCCAATAAATGTATAAACAAGACATATGTTAAATGTTTGGTTATATTAATAATTTCAATTAACTAATTATGAAATTTAAACATTAAAAAAACATTATTTTTTTTGTCACTTCTGTCGGCAGTATCCATGCCTGTCAAGTTTTTTCTTGTATGTACTTATATCCACTGATTTGTTCATAAAACAATGAACAGAAAAATTATGACTTATATAGAACCTATAGCGTCTAAATTATTGTAAAACTAATAACATAACTTTGAGAACAAGCGACAGTCGTGTCACGAAACTCGTATGTCCAAAAATTCCAAATACCTATGGAAAAGAATTTTCATTAGCGAGTGCAGGGGTGACCACACTTACCCATGTCGTCCCACGTCACTAGCTGCATAGCGTAGGGTTACCACATCCTCATTAATAGGGCTATCACCGTTCTCATATTTTTCATCGTTGAAGGTGGTATTAAATTCTTATCGCTTCCGTATTTTAATGTAGATATCAATATAGAATTATACGCAGAATAACAATTTAATATGGTTAACACATTAATTATTATCACAGTACACATAATAGGTAATGATCTCTGATTTGTGATTCGAAACTCAATGAAACGAAAAAGCGACATTAAAAAGAGTTACATACATATACCTCTTAGATTTAAAACGTGCGAGAAAATAAAATTGAATACTGTATTATCTAAGCGAACACTGATTTATTGAATTTATGAAATGAAATATTTTTCTAACTATATATATTAATTTAAGATAATAAATATGAAATGAAATCATTTCTATTAGCCACAATATTAATTTATTTTATACCAATATAATTCTGATAATCTCTTCTGCGCGAGAATCCTTGCGACTTATAAACCGTAGGAGATAAATGTGAATAGTTGGAGGGAATACGACTCCATTGTCTTATTATGTTTCTCCTAATTCATTGTCGACAGTAAAAAAAGTTTCATCGCAGACATTCTCTTTGTACAAATGATAGTTTGCTCCCACTTTTATGTTATCCTTTGCGATGTCGTTCAGACTTAATGCATACTAATTTTTTCTTATCATCGTCTTGTATTATAGCGGTTTTACTTTGTTTCTTGTAAAATATTAACTGCGAGACGACATTTTCTTCAAAGATTTATATTGAAAAAGAAATCTTAATACTCAAATTAAAAAGCTTAATTCACTTTGCAGACTGAAAGGGTAAAACGATATCATTAAAATATATTATACAGTATTAAATATATTTTTTATTTACATACAAGGAACAAATTTAGGCTCATCTTATACATTTTACTGAAACATAAACACAAATAAAAGAGTTATTATATGCAAGTACAGTTAATAAAGTTAAGATTTATAACGTACACTAAAATAATAAGAAGACAAAAAAAAAACAAACAAAATCTAAAACCAACGATCATTTTACATACGATTTTTATCCAAATAACTATCGCTGTTGACCAAAAGGAACTTTACAATTTTATCGAACTTTGTGCCGAGTGCTTAGAAGCTTCCCTAGTTAGTAATCGAAGCACATCTTGGGCAAGGAGGTTGGAAGAGGTTTCAGATCACTACTAATTTTCGGCTAAATCTTTTTGTATCTACTATCTACGCAGCGGGATGAGTATTTTATAAATGGCTTTTTTTTATACAAAACTTTACATTTTCCTAATAATTTTTTACATGTCATAACGACAACAAAGTTTTAATTAATTTTCAAATCATACTCCCTGTCGCACGCGAAGCGCTGTATGGTTTACCAAGAACAATATTTGTAGGTAGTAGTATAACTTATTCTGTCGTACATGGTCCGCTGTGGAGACTACGCCGTATGAGCTACGATCTGCTACAAATAGTGTGAGGTTCTTAATAACTTTGTACTTTAAAATTGACATCGTAATGTTCCTTGGCAAGAGGTATCACACATTTCACGTAATTTTAAAACGTTTAACAATTATAAGTTTACATTTTTACTAGGGTTCGCTTTAGTTTCTTCGCTTCATTTTTTTTTTTCTATTTGATAACATTAAAGATCATAAGATAAAAATACCTTGATAAGCGAAGGAGAAAACTGTAGAACTGTTTTATTTTTTATCTATTTATACATAGATCTAAAGTCATTTTTCAAATCTATTACAAGGTATAGAGACAAGTTATAAAATGAAATATATTTTTTTATATACCAGGTATATTCCAAACGGGCACAAAATAAACGGTATGGTGATAAGCAACCACCGTAACCTATGGGCGCCTGTGACATCAAAAGTACCGCACGTGCTTTGCCGTTTCTTAAAAAAGCTCTTTCACGCCCCTTTTAAAGACTGTATTCCCCTGGAAAAACAGCGGCTGAAAGCTTCCCCCTCAAGGGAATTGTGCGCAGCAGAAAACTTCTCTAGGTCCACACTTTTCGTGCCTATTTAGATTCCAAGAGACGAGGACAACCTCCCTGTCGAAGGCTTGCCGTATGATGGTACAAAGCAGAGGTTGGTATTATGTCGAAGAATTCTTTAGAACACAACGAATTACACACAGAAGGAAACGAACTTAGACTTAAATGTACGATACCATCACTCCTCTTTGAGACGAGTCAAGTGGCCCAAGCTGGTATCCGGTATGTGGATCTGGTATGATTTTTTTTTTTCATAATTAATGTGCATATATCATGATCATCATCAATCTTATGCCATGTTGCCAACTCACTCGGAGTCGGTTCAATACGTTTTCGTCTTTCATTCGTTTAGCCTTCAGTTGTCATCACTTCATTTACATCTTTCTCTTTCATATTATTTCTCACGCACTTCATCGACACTTTACAATGTACATACAACAAAAAATACATATCTTATTTAGGAATAAATGAAACAATACATTCTCAATTTAGGATTGAATAAGGTCGGAAGTAGACGTAGGTCATTAGTAATCAATAATGAGCCGTTCGTGTTTAATGCGTACCCGAACCGACATAATTGGATTTGCAAACCAATTAATGTTGAACACTCCTCCTCATTATACGTGTGCAACACATAACATATTATTGTAAAGTCAGTACGTACGTATGTAGTCGCTTCGATTACTAATTGATTAGTTTCTCCGTAGCTATGTGTGCTCTTGAAGGGTTTAATTTCATGGAATCTAGTTGTTTGTATCGATGTGACAGGATTGTTGATGAATTCATGTTACATCTTATTTAACAGTACGATAACGTAGTACGATAATGATTCTACTTAAAAATACAATTTGTTTTTTTTAAATTATATTTATCTCTAGAGACCATAAGACCTCACTTGTCGTTCTGATTACGGAGATGACATAATAACCTGGCTTTTAGGTTGACATAAGTCCTCTCAGGACATGAATTTTTCGGTAACTACATGTTTCACATAGGTTAGGAAATGTTACCAAGATGTCACCATTTAGTTTACCCACGACACGATGCGCAGCAAACCTTGGTCGTCTCTCTCACTTGGCGCTCCTGACCACAATCAAGGTGAAGTCGAAAATGAGAACTGTTGGAACTCAGCCACCTCATTCTGCGACCAAATCATATAGAGTCTTGCAAGACGACCTGCGGTAAGCATAGAGAGAGGCTGCGAGAGCTTTTGTATTAAATGCACAGACAGGATCGAGTCTCCCCAAACACAGAGGGAGATTGATTAAGATTAGTGTTTGATACGCTTACTCGTCGATTCATCGAAGAAAACTCTCAACACCGAACCTCTCAGATCGCAGAAGAGCCTCTTATGAAGAAGTGACCTCACCTGCTGAGAAGTAGAGATCATGCGAATGCAATTCCTACTAATAGGTCAAAAAGGTGAACGTTCGGTAAGTAGAAGTATGACATAAACCACTATGCGCTGCCCGACGAGGTTGAGTATCGTATGTAAGATTATACCCCCCATAAAAAAGGAAGTAGTAACATGGCAATTATATTTTAAACTAGAAGGTAATAATTGACAGAAATATCAAATCTGGACTGAAATGTTCAGTCGCAAAATTCTGGCTCAAATGTATACATATATGTTCTGTTTTTAAAACTTACATATCTAAACTAGCTGTGTGCCTGGGGCTGCGCCCGCCTTTCGTATATTCTTCACTGTTTTTTTTTTTATACGGAACCCTCACTTTTGTTTAGTAGTAAGATAAAGTAAAAATATTTCTCATAAATTCAAGCACTTTCCCGTAAAACTGTGCATTGAGCCGGATTTTATTAAATTTATTATGAGTTTTAAATTTTTAACACGGAACCCTTATTGTTTTCGAAAATTAAAAGTATCCTAAGTTATCCTGAGTTACTTCAGCTATCTACGAAAAAAAAGTCCCGTCAAATTCCGTCCAGCCGTTCCGGAGATTATCAAGAACAAACAGACAGCCAGACAGATAATTTTTTCAAAAAACGCGCATTTGGTATATGTATCGTGTATACATTCATATCTATTTAGTAAAAAAAAAAATTGAAATTATAAACAGACACTATAATTTTATTTATTAGTATAGATAAACTATAAAATCTATTTCTAAATACATTAATTAAATCATCTACAAGACACATAGACTAAATATACTTTCACTATTTGTTACATACAATGTCGGTTTCTGGCCATTGCTATTTATTAAATCTTATCATGATATGTTTGATATAGGCATTAATTTTGTATGTTATTAATAAGTAATAATAAACATTACTTGAATGTAAGTATACTGTATGTGTAGTTATGCACTCTGACATTTTGCCCTAAAGGCACTTCGGACCAAATGGCGAGTAATCAACCCGGCATAGTGGCTTGCACTAATGACTTGCATTTAGTTGAAAGCCTAATCCCAAACCACATCATACCTACTCAATGCGGTGTACAATAGCCATGTATTGTGTATTTGATTTGCATTGACATTGATCGTACCTAATACGAAATAATTTCCTAACATATTATTATCATATCGCACCTTCGGAATGAAACAGACTCGAGTCAAAAATAGAAATATTGAGTTAAAGTTGTAACATGACTGTAAATTAAAAACATTTAAGCTATGTTTAAAAGTTCATTATTATAACTTGATTAATCTACTAGCTGTACGCCCGGGGCTGCGCCCGCGTTTCATGTATTCTTCACTGCAATTAGTTTTTTTTTTTTTATATGGAACCCTATTTTTTTTTTTTAATATCAAGATACAGTAAAAATATTTCTCATAAATTCAAGCATTTTCCTGTAAAACTGTGCATTGAATCGGATTTGATTTATCGCTTATTATACCTTATTATTTTCGAAAATTAAAAGTACTTAAGTTACCTTGAGTAACTTCAGCTACATAGCAAAAACATTTCCGTCAAAATCCATCCAGCCGTTCCGGAGATTACCCGGAAAAAAAACAGACAGACAGACAAAAATTTAAAAAAATGTATTTTTGTTATAGGTTTCATATATAAATTCATATCTATTTAGTAAAAAAAAAAAATCGAAATTAAAAACAGACATTTCATTGTTATTTATTAGTATAGATAACAATTAAATTATTATTTTAGTTTTATCGTATATGCAAGTATCACTTTGAATTTATGCCCTGAAACACAAGCTATACCCATTTTTAGTCTATCATCTTAATGTTGAATCATAGACACGGACTATGCAATATCATAACGACATATCAATCTTAGTTTTTATTCACTTGGCACTTTTTATACTTCACACTAATTGTAAGTTTATTTCCTGAGGAATAATATATAACTTTGTCGCAACCAGTCCAAATTCATTCCTAATAAAATATAAAACCACCTATCTTAATAATTTCCATAGATGCCTTAAATTTTTTCAAATAAGAGACTTCTGTTAATTCATTTTTTACGACGAATAAATAAAGAATAAAAAACGCATAACATCCGAGTTCATAAACGAAGCTTTATTTTAACAAAAATCCGACATGCATACCTCGACCATCGGCTCTCAGGTGGTATTTAGTAAATTGAACGTTCCACGAGCAGATCGAGCTCTATGCAGCTACAATTCGTGTGCAGGCATTCAATTATTATGTTACAAACTGCGTGCTATAGAGCTTGTAATTAAATCTTCACACTACAAGTGGGTAAGTAAGGAAAACAAATGCACCGAATATATTATTATTTGATTTAATTTACGCTGTCCAGTTAGAGACGTCAAGAACCCTCCCTTTACTTATCAAAGTTTTAACCAATAATTCAATTTAACTCTCATGAAGTGATAATTATTTAAACAATAAGCACTGAAACTCCTTCTAATACCTTATCTTAATGTTCGTTCTATCGCTCTCCATTTTCAAAATCTGTCACCAACCACCTATCAGGAATAAGTCTAAAGCCAATACTGTTATTTCTTGCCATCTTGGATCACATCGTCACTAACATCAGGTGCGATTATGATTAAAAATGTAAACTTACGAGGATGCGAACGCCATTTATTCCATACAAACGTAGTCCCCTGTTTCCTGCTTCGATAATATAATCACGGTAAACATTTTTATACCAAATAATATCTTTCCACCATCGCCATGTCCGCGCGTTTAATTTTTTCCATAAACTATTGTAGAAACTAGAAAGAAGCCTTTGAAAATAAAAAAAATACTGGGTTTTCAGACGATTTCAGTTCGACGTTCGTCAAACTAATTTGATAAATAAAAACAAAAAAAGCAAAACGCATAGCCATAGCTATAGTCTTTTTATTCCATAACTGAACGAAATATAAAAATCGGTCCAGTTTTAGAGGAGGAAAAAGGTGATCTATTCGTCTATTTTACATAAGTAAAATCAGCCCGAGCTAGCTATCTTATATAATTTTTATAAGATATATCTATGGTAATAGATATCTGAAATATCTACTTTTCAAATTTGTCGCCAACCGCGTATCCTCCTGAAAATATAAAAAATATTTAATAGACTGTAAAATGATAAAAGTTTTAGTGATACCAAATAAAACTTATTATGTATAGTGTACGAATCTGACTGTCAACCATTATTCTCTGAAAAACCACTATAGAACGAATAAATTAGGAACAAATAAATAATACGAGCTAATGTGATGTAAACATCAGTCTTACTTGCGTGTGAAATATTCTGGTAAACAGTAAACAACAAAATGGTAGACGTAATATAATCCATTAGACAATTTTAATGCACATAATCTTGTTTGGAGATAAACAGCAAATAATTTATTGGTTAAGTGTTTTCTCACTGGCACCTGTATAAGTTACCTATATCTACTTTTATATTTCACTTAACTTCAGCCTTAATTCGTACCTACGCAAATAAAATTCATGATAGTCCTACTGATCTACATGAGGTTGTATAAATGATGCTTTCAAAACACTAACAAAATAAACACCTTAAGCAATCTTCTCGTGCGTTCCCTTTTTTAGCTCTAGCAATCCAACAGCAGTGCAGTGTGTGTCTCCCTAACCATTTTTATATTTTATAAAAAATTACAATCGACAAATTACATACAGTTCAAAAATTATAATCAAATTTTATAATTAAATAAACACCTTGTATGGTTTAACAAACGAAATACATAGACCTAAAGAGATTCACCTTATGATAACAACAAAGCCTTAACTAAAGACGGCGTTTCTCAGAACTGATGCTCAACTTGCTAAAATTATTCCCCTAACCAACTCTCTGTCGGTGCATCGGCTGCTATGCATTCCGTCTTTGAACCAGCAATAATTTAATTGGAACGACTTCTAGCATCTCCGGGGCTGGCTATGCAAAGTTTAGGGCCCGACTCACTTCGATGGACAAACTTTATCACTAACCGACTTAGAATATTCGATTATGGAGATTATAAACGTTGTTATGAGATGTGGTATACTAAACTTCATTTTCCGTATAATTTCTTACAAAATCTTAACTAATTATAATGGCTATTAAAAATATAACTGATATTAAAAAGAATAATTTGAAAAATTTAATAGTTTCCAATAAATGTTTTGGTACAACTAACACTAACCACTCAAAGAAGCAAAATAAACTAGGCAACCATGGGGACTACTCACAGAAGAAAAAACCTCGAAACTTTCAATGTTTATCTTTCATATTGTTTTAATTGAAATTATTAACACAACCTAACATTCAATATAAAACATTTTTCACAGAAAATATAATGTGAGACATTCAAGAGGTATACATATTTAGCGTATTGAGTATAGTATGAAAGTTTAAGTAAAGGATTACTAAGAAGAATCGAATATGATTTGAACCGATGTCGATCAGCAGTCTATGACGCTGAAAGGACGACCACTGATAATCTTAATATAATAAAGAATATTTAATTATTAAAATTACTTTACTAATTTTCACTAGTAAAGAATTATATTAATTACTAGCAGTGTGTGCCCGCGGCTGCACCTGCGTTTCAAAATTATTTACCGCGTTTTAATTTTTTATACGGAACCTTATTATTTTTCACAAATATTCTTAGTAAAAAAAAGATAGATCACAAACATTTATAATCAATTCAAACATTTTCCCGTAAAACTGTCCATTGAATTGGATTTTATCCAGTTGTATTATTTTTACGCGGAACACTAATTATTTACGAAAATCAAAAATACCCTTAGTTATGCGGAGTAACTTTAGCTATCCACCAAAAAAAGTCCCGTCAAAATCGGTTCAGCCGTTCCGGGGATTACCCGGAACAAACAGATAGACAGAGAAAAATTTTATAAATTGTGTTTTTGGTATAGGGATCGTATATACATTCATATCTATTCAGTAATAAAAATCTATTTTGACATTACAAACAGACAATCCAATATTATTTATTAGTATAGATTGTAGCCATTAAATATAACTATAATAATCGAAAGTTTCCGTATCTAGACTAAATTATTATTTTAGTTAATATATGGTAGGTAGTTTAGGTAATGTATTTTAGTTAATCTTCTGTCATAAATTAATTTGCTTTTATTATTGAACTTATAACAAAACTTTTTTAATGAAAAACAAAACATACTTCAAAAGAATATACTATAAACTGCACTGAAAAGTAAATAAATAATCGTTTTATTAATCTACTTCGGCTAACTTCGATATATCCTTTGTTTTAATACCACCAATAATTTCTACTTAAAACAGGATCTACTTAATAATATATTGCAACAGGATATCATTGTTTTTATATCATACACATTCTAGGTACTTTATTGCGATTTTCTTGTCAGCTTACCGGCAGACTTTCGCAAGAAAGCGGTGTCTCTGGTTAAGAACGTTACTTCTGTAAACTTTTACCAGTAACTGCTTATAAGTTGTACGTAGTCTATCACACGCAGCGATCACATCCCGGAAACCACGTTAACTTATCGGCTAAACCTGGTGAAAGGTGGAGCTTTGCACTTCCTGGCAATTTGGGCTTGCTAATAGCTGACAGCGTTAGCAAAGAAATTGCAAGTTAGTACAAAACTTAAGCTGCAACCTAAACGGCATCACAGGTAATGACTTGCCATACCTGTAAGTCCTGCCGTCTAAGTGCGGTTTCCCCGTGTCTTCCAATAGTTGTAAGTCTAGTATTAAATTAGTTGTAAGACAATGTTAGGTTATGTTATTTGATAAGAATAATTGTAACAAATTATCCATTGTAAATTGTAATAATTATTTTGATGAATAAACGCAAAATCGTATCGACTTCGCCTAACCTTTGACGAAGGGAATGCATTTACGCGCTTTAATACCTGCAAAGCTGTGGAAAGAGAGAGATTACATGAGATAACTTGGCTAGCTATCCATCTTGATCGAGAGAGTGGTATTATGGTGTAAGCTCCGCACAAACCTACATTTCTACAAAAAATATATCCCAGACATAGGTAGCGTCCGTGGAGTGATCACTTCATCTACAACAGCTTGCTGTGTAAAGTACAACTGCTAAATTTATTTTGCGTAAATTAAAAGCCAATAATGATAATGATATTAGTTACATATACACTGACAGTCATGAGTAAAAATGATACACATTTAAGATGCCAGAAATGGTTTAATTCATAAAAAAGTTAATACCATTAAAATATAACAAATTGATTCGCCTTTATAAATCCAGGTTTACAATACGAACAATTTTTATTTAGGAGTCTTCCTCTGTGATATTCTAGCATATTTGTTCATATTTTTAGAATTATCTGTTGACGTTGTCGCTTACAATTATTTACTTAAATTACGATTTACTACATTTCGAGAAGGTAAATTTAAGGTAATCAATTATTAATAGAACTTAGAGGTAACTTTCAATCATAATAGGAATTGTGAAGATTCAAGATTCAGATGCAGGCAGCGAATGTGAAATGTGAAATGTGAAAAAAAATATGTGAGAGAAAAATGTCACAATTTGTTTATAGCATATTAGGTACAAACAAATGCTTCTGATTTGTTACTAAAATTGTGTACATAGTTTAGAAATGTGGAGTAAAAATTACTGTAATTATGTAGAAATATCTGGACTTAAATATAAATCAGAACAAAACAATGGAAATTATTAACATTTGAATTGTGTCCTTATTCATATCTTGTGTAAAATGATGAGAATAAATGTCTTTATTGAAATAATATATTTTCTATTTATTTACTTGTATTCCACACAATATTTGATGATTATTTGCTTGCAATGTTCGTTGAGGGCTTTAAGCTGTAATATTTTATAGAGTTAGATTAAGAAATTAAAAGAAAGAAATACAGTCGTAAGCAAATAAACTGCTTAGGGAGAAGTTTTATAACAGTAACACAAATTATATGATAAATGTAAACAGTAAAAAAAGATTTAAAAAAACTTTTTTTGAAATAGATGTATCTTACAACTAATTAATGAAATGCAAATATATCTAATAAAAATGCATTAATCTGTAAATTTATACGCAGCAATTTTTTTTTAAATTTCATTCCTTGTTAAGTTTATAACTGCTATGAAATTTTTGACAAACGAATAGTTATTATAATTTTAATGATCATTTTTCAAATCATACAAAACAATGTTTAAAGGTTTTAAATTTCTAAATATCTCCAAGAAAAGTGCAAACATTAAATGGTAGTCGTATAACAAAGTTATTATTATTTTAAGTCTGTATTCTATCATATAACAATTACAAGATAACATACAAAAGTCACGAAAAATTCATATGATTTAACGTACAAGACTGTTATTGTTGGTATGTCCCCAAATACGAGTTGCAGTTGGGGCAGTAATGGTCAGCGTTCTGGCAAGAATCCATACAGTACGGTACACATACACACGGCCAGCACCTGTAATCAAATTAATCTACTTATTATCAAATTAAATAGGATTTCACGATATTGCTTGACCTCCTTTCTATGGTATCGAATTTCCTAATAACTAACAGGTATAATCTGTTGGTATTTGTAATTAATTATGACATTATTATATAAAAAAATATAATAATAATAACCTAGAGCAGCTATTCCCAACCTGTGGCGTGCCTACCCCTGGGGGTGGGCACGTGGGGACCCATTAGAGGTACGTGAAAATTGTATTGGTAACGGCGGAAAGACTGAGAAGTTAAATCAGTTAACTTATATAAGTTATTATTTTGTAGTTACAAGGTTCTGCAATGAATTTTGGACAAAAGTGATTCGATTATTGAATTAATATAATAAATAAATTTAAGGTTTAAAGTTAAATAGGTTGGTTTAAAAAAAAAAATTCAAAAATTAAAACATTTTTACCGAAATTCATTGCAAAACCCTATTTTAATTGTTATAAGAATATCCGTGAAAACAATAAATAAATAACAAAATGATAAAAAAAATGAATCTACATAAAGAGACTCCTACAGTAACTCTCTATAGGTCATAAATTCCGGCAGCATCACGTGAGAGCCCAGTACTCTTTAGGCTTAGCGCGTTTACCATCTATGACCACATAATCATTTAACATCAGATGAAAATGAGGTTAAAATGCTGTGCCTAAACAGCATATTTGAATAATACTATATACATAGTTTCAATGTGTCAAACAGATATTCAGTCCAACGTATTTTAAGTGGTCATTGCAACTTATAGCAGTTCTTGCCAGAGATGAAAAGTACATAATATAAAAAAACAAACCAGCCATGGGGACTACCGACAGAAGTGAAAATTGCAACTTCAGAAAAACTGTTTTTGAAAGTTTAAATATCATATTTTTTTATTAACACAACCAAATATAAAACATTTGTCTAATTTTTTACAACTGTTGTCGCTCCAAGCAACAATTATGTACATTTTCATTTTATTCGCAATAAATATACCTATACGATAGGCTGAATTATTATAAATTGTATCTATTAGTAATCTCTGATCACCTGCACTTGGGGTTCCTTTGACACCCCATCACCTCAAAAACTACTGAACAAATCAGGATGAGACGTGAGTTTTTTCGTGGATGGTTGTAAGCTATTTATTTTTTCATCCATTCCATCGACCCTTTCTCAATTTTTTTTTTACATTTACTCTTTTGTACTGTTTTCCGCTAATTAAAACAAAAGACTCTCATTTTTCTTCGGTATAAATTATTTAAAAACTATATTACGCACTGAAGAATATATGAAACGCGGGCAAAGCCACGGGCACACAACTAGAGTATACACATTAAAACATAATATACATACAGTGTTATTAAGTGACTAATTATAATTCGACATCTTTCCTCATTTTCGTTGATTCTGCACTGACAAATCATATTTCCTGTTATGTCTATCATATTAAAATATTGTTATAACATCCAATTTTAATTTTTTTATAAAAAATAATAAAATTATTATAAGATGAGATATAAGTTGGACCTGTTTCATCATCAAGTAAGTGTCTCTTAAAGTAAAGTAAAGACTTGTAAAGTATTATTAAGATTTTATCTATATTAATACTATAAAGAGGAAAGATTTGTATTTTTGTATGTAACGAATAAACTTAGAAACTACTGGACCGATTTGGATGAAATTTGGTATGGAGATAGTTTGAAATCCAGGGAGTGACATGGGATTTTAATTCTAAAAACCCCACGGGAATGAGAACTACGGGGGTAAATAAAAAAAACTATATTATGTAGTGAAAAATATATGAAACACGGGTCGCGGGCACACAGCTAGTAAGAGATAAACACCTTTTAGAATAGAGGTCGTTCAAGTATCACGTAAACAGATTTTTAGGCATTTTTGACGCCCTCCAACTCTCTGTCTGCTAAATGAGCATTTAGCATTTACCTCCACCCACCCCCCATCCTGCAACAAGGTAACATCAGCATTGGCATAATTTTCACAATATCCTAATAAACTTTATTTGTTCCTTCCTACTTGAAAAAGAAAATAGATTGACGATATTTTTACACAGAACCTTAATTTATTTTGCAGTAAATAAAAGTAGCTTAAGATACGCGTTATAACTTTAGATATATGACAGAGAAACTACCGTGAAAATCGATCCAGCCGTTCCGGAGATTAGGCGGAATAAGCAGATATTAAAAATTGTGTTATTGGTAGTTCTGTATTCATATGTGTGTTTAGTAGAAAGGTGTTATTTTTATATTACACTTACAAAAACAAACATAGGAGGAGCGCGATGACGTGGGTTTTAGTGGTAGCTTTGCGGTTGACCTTGGTCACTATAGTGGCCCGACATGACGGGCACACCAGGTTAGCGGGATTCGGACCGACCGGCGCGATATTCATTGTGGTGCTGTAAATAGAAAAATATTATATAAGTATACACCATAGATATAGAGACACCAAGCGGGCGTGTTCTCGGCTCACAATTATCGGGTTATAAATAATTATCTACCTACCTAGTCTAGTATTTATGTATTTTTATAACCTCAAAATCTACTAAGACCAATAGGTAGTAAGCGATATTTATTTCAATATGAGGATAGAGACAATCAGTTTAGCACTAGATGTTTTACCATTATGTTCTGTCCAAATCAATGAACCTTATAGTATATCCCTATAATTTATATATTCTTGAATTTAATTATATTT
The DNA here is from genome assembly GCA_014132275.2 of Samia ricini. NCBI lineage: Eukaryota > Metazoa > Arthropoda > Insecta > Lepidoptera > Saturniidae > Samia > Samia ricini. The sequence goes on along the minus strand of AP028159.1, from coordinate 20,760,959 downwards.
GTAAAAATAAAATCAAATTTGTTATTTGTATACGTATTTAATAATATTACTGTTGTATTGTCCTTATTTATTTATCATGTATGTACGCATATTTTCCTCTTCATTACATGTTTGAAATAAATCTTTTTAGATCGCTAATTATAGAGTACTTTGTAACAAGTCTTATTTCACATCGATGGGTAGTTGAACACAAATGTATTGTCAGGTTTCAAAAGAATAATTTTTAATATTTTTTTTACATTTATCACATTGTTTACGTTCAGCAAGATTCAAGGTTATGTAACTGAGAGTTACGTAGTTGATAATAATACAAAGTTAATTATAGTACCGACCGGTGACACTTGATCGATCTAGAATTCGTACTATGATGTATGGAACAGATTTCTTTAAAATTAAAATCACACTGTATATTTTGAAAATTTTATTTTCCAATTTATTTATTAATGTATTATTAATATTAATGGGTATTATTGTATTTTGTATTTCTGTGTTTAATACGTGACAGTTCACAGAAGTTATGTGCCGAGCAACAAAGATGAACCGGCAGTACTGTAAAGTGTAACTACATAAACCTTCAGAACCGTTGTGTCCTACTATCGTACAAATCCCACACACGCCGATTGGTCATTTACCATAAAAGTAATGTATAATATGCATACAAAAAATAACCACATTACAAATTAATACATGTGATATCAAGTCACTATTTATTATTGTAAAGCACGCATCCTGTTTCGTGATAATTATTATTAGTATGTAATAATATAATTATTTAGTTTAAGACATATACAGCATTTGCAAATAATCATAATTAGTGAAAGCAATAAACCTATATAAATATTTTTGAGTAGTTAAAGTTGGCTGAAAAACAAAAAATGTTGTATTGTTTGGTATCAGAGATGATTTAGGGATTTAGAGAAACCCAAAACCGGGTCTTTGACTTTTTTGTTTATTTTTTGTATACGTATTAGATCCTCCCTGTCATGTCGACCAGCACAGATAACGCTTAACAGATATATCCTGTTAACGTTAATTCCTCGATTGTACTAATTATACCTATATACAATACAGATGAAATCATCACTTCGTATTTCCATCTTTCTTCCTCCAAAACTGGACCGACTTGAATTTTCCTCTTAATTACATAATCAGAAATACTTTGGATCTGCCTCTATGTTCACTCCTAGTTTCTATGATAAGATTTTTTTTCTGGATAAAAATATACGGTTATGGCGGTGGTGGATTTATATTATATGCTATAAAATATTTACTATAATATCATTATCCAGGGAGGATAGAAAGGATTACGTCAATATGGAATAAGTGCTGGCCGCATATCTTCTTAATTATTATAATTAACTATAATTGCTCTTTCAAACTGTAGATGCTAGCGTTCGTAATAATTTTACATACTTTTTTTAAACGGTATAGTGTCAGTGGTTTGGCCACAATGACACCTGATGTTATGGTATTTAGCGACAAGTTTTCTAACTTGAGGGTGATAGCTACCCGGCGGGCTTTATTCGAAAATGCCCTACCACCATGCTATGATTTACTCAAGATGTTTTCCTTCACCGAAAGCTCAGGCTGATTTTAGAGTGGGATTGGTAGATTTAAACCCGCTTCCATTGACGCGAACTACCGGCTAATTGCTTCATTTAATAAAATGTAACAATATAAGATAAAAATCAATAATAGTTACCGACTGTAAGATAATAGAATAGTGTTTATAATTTCTCATACTGAATAATTTGAACAGATAAAATAGTTGTATTTCACGCGCGGTTAATTTTGGCTCGACCTTGATATATAAATGTATAAACAAGTAATATAATATATAAAACCATATGTTCTCATATCAATTATCATTCAATTTTAATAGCTTTTTGTAAACCTAAATTTGTTAAAACTTTTCATACAGAACTCCAAGTGAATATTTGTTATTACAATAATTTACGGCAATCGTTAAAATCGCACTATTTTTTTAATCAGAAAAAAATGTATATATTATGATTTTCCTCATAAAACTAAATTCAACGCTTGGATTTTTTGTAATGTATTTTCTATACTTATAATAAAAGGCTAACGAGACGAAATCTGTACACTGAAGATATGAATGTATTTAAGAAAAAGTACTATGTGGGGCTTCAGAATAGACTACAGAATACATTTCTATAGTTGTAAAATTTTATGCATGTCTTTTGTTTATTACTTTCTTCTCCAATCACGCAAAAACTACAGAACCAATTTCAATGGAATTTGGTAGTGCTAGGGAGAGGGCGAAGCCGCGGGCTCAGCTAATAAATTAAATATAAGAGATTATATTGTTTTTAAATAACAAATTTTAACTCCTTTTTGTCCGGTGCAAAAAAATATTCTAAGATGCATCAGTAGTCGGGCTTACTTGATAAAAAAAATCTTGTCATAAAACGGATATGGTAGTGCATATAATATTGGCTATCATGGTTACCGCATAGGACTATATATATAAAAAAGACAACGAAGATTTAGGCCTTTGGGGCATAAGTGCTCCGAGCGTTAAGAGGATATCCTAGTGGCATTTATTCTATACAAACGTAGTCCCTTGTTTCTTTCCTGGATAATAGCATTATGGTAAATATTTTTATACCAAATAATATATATTCACTGCCGTCTTGCCCGTACGTTTTATTTTTTTCCATAAATTATTTATTGTAGAAACTAGGAGTCTTTGAAAATGCTCGATTTCTATCGTTATTTTCAAAAGTTCGGCAAATAAATTTGATGACTAAAATTTAAAAAAAGCAAAACTTATAGGCATAGCCAAAATCCTTGTTATTCTAAAACTGAAAAAAAAAAAATCGGTTAAGTTTTGGAGGGGGAAACATCTATTTTGCATAGGTAAAATCAGCTCGAGCTGCAGCTTGTCCCGTTCGTGTTTATTAATTCTTTCTTCTGGGCGCAACGCGATAGCAATAGATTTCTGAAATACCTACTTTTCCGACCGCATGTCCTCTTAAGCGTGTACTTAACACGTCGCTTCTATCAAATCAATAATATTATAACAGCGGGTTTTTGAGACCCGAGATTATTTCAAATTAAAACATGAGATTATTTTAAAAATAAATCAGTTTTTCTGATTCATCACTGACACTTATCTGGCGCACTTTATACAAAAAAATGGATTGAAATTTCGGATTTCAGTAGTTGAAAACAGGTTGAGATCGCATATTGAAACCGGCCTTATATAACGTAAAACATATTTTGATAAAAGAAGTTTATCTATGTAATCAATCATTTTCTCTGGATTTAGGTAAAAACTACGTAAAAGGTGGTATATTAAAATCATTCGGTACAGAGCATATATGTATGTGTAAAACCAGTATGAATTCATAAACAAGTCATCGTAATACAAAGCACGAGAGGCTGAAGTGTACACAATATACTAACGTTGCATATAGAAGCAATTCTTAGAATAATGACGCGGTATAATTTTATAAGCAGTAGGTACACTTACACTGACTTACTAACTATGCGTGAGTAAGCTTCAAGTAAACATATGCAGAAGTTATCAAGAGAGCCACTAGAGGCTATAAGATAACCCAAACGATTACACTGTTCTCATGAATTACCATAACTTAAATAAATAGGTACCAATTTATCATTCGGCTTATAACCAACCACTGTTATTTATCATTTAATGACGGATACAACGGTCGAAGCTAACGTGATATTCATTAAAAAATTATTGTATTATCATCAATTGTTCATCAGTAAAATATACCCGACATCATAACTAAATCGATTATGTGATCATTACGTTTTAATCTGTTTTTCAATTAATTTCACATTTATCGTTGTAAGTTCTAAAAAGAGCGATAAAAAATCCTGTTTTATTGCTTTATATTTTAAAAATAGAAGAACAATTACACTGTAAATCTTCAAAACACTGTGATGTGTTTTAATAATAATGAGAGAAAAAAACGGTGCTAGAGTTTAACCCGCCGCCACACCGAGCGTGGTTCACCATAAAATTCAATAGTTTACAAACGTTCATGTCGTTTTTAGTTCATGTTAACTGAATATTGCTACACTAAAATAACATTGAAGGTTATTATAATAATAATAACAATAACGGAAGAATGGATAAAAGGTCAGGCATTGTGTTTGAACATTGTCAATCTCAATAAGTAGTATCCGCGCTGCTATGAAATAACGCGTTTTTTTAAAACAATTTTCAAAAGACGATGGTTCTCTTTTCTATAATTTAAGTACTTTTTTGTATCAAAAAACAAACATACGATTTTTTTTCATAGGTCACTAAGAAGTTTAACCGAAATTAAGCGCTGATAGCGCAGTTTGTAATCGTTTGGATTCCGCATCAAAGGACGCGGGTTCGAATCCACCTGTCCAGCTCTAAAATCATCCTGAGCTTTCGGTGACGGAAAACATCATGAAAAAGTCATAGCATGATGGTAGGGCATTTTCTAATAATGGCCGCCTTGATAGCTACCACCCTTAAATTGGAAAAACTATCGCCACATATCAATAGGTGTGTTCCGGGAGTATAACTTGAGAACCAGTACCTCTAGGATTAGTGTGTTTAAGATTCTGGACAACATCGTCTCTTAACATCAGGTGAGAATATGATCAAAGGACTGTACATATACAGTGTAAAAAAAGATAGAAAAAAAAAAAACGGCTGTAAAAATAATTTATAATAATTCAAAAGACGGTCCAAAACATAACCTAGTCCAATATACTAATATGTAGAATGTAGATAGATTAAACATGGACAAGACGAAAATCATGTCTAATGTCCATGTTGTTCCAAACCCTATAAAAATCGGTGACTCTACTACAGTCGAAGTTGTTGACAGTTATGTATACCTGGGACAAACCGTCCAGTTAGGTAGATCCAACTTCGAGAAAGAGGTTAATCGACGAATCCAACTCGGCTGGGCTGCGTTCGGCAAGCTACGCAAAATCTTCTCGTCGGAAATACCGCAGCGTTAAAAGACGAAAGTCTTCGACCAGTGTATGTTGCCAGTGATGACATACGGAACTGAGGCGTGGTCGCTTACAATGGGCCTAATAAGGAAGGACAAAGTTGTTCAAAGGGCAATGGAGAGGGCTATGCTTGGAGTTTCCCTGCGTGATAGAATCAGGAATGAGAAGATCCGCAGAAGAACCAAAGTACCCGACATTGCCCACATTGCTCGCAGAACCGATGCCCGATGGGGCCAACGGGTTCTCGAATGGGTACCACGCACCGGTAGACGTAGCGTGGGTAGGCCCCTCTACAAGGTGAACCGATGACCTGGTGAAGGTCGCGGGAATCCGCTGAATGCGGGTGGCGCAAGACCGGTCGTTGTGGAGATCTTTGGGAAAGACCTATGTCCAGCAGTGACGTCTTTCGGTTGAATGGATGGAGGTGGATTACATAAATAAACTATTACAACTGTTAGCAAAGTATACGTATAAGTGCGTATACGTGCAAATTGTATTGTTTTTTCATCCGACATAATTTTAAAATTGTTATCACCTTTAGAGTTAAAAATTCAGTGCCAGATACAGAAATGTTAACATTTATGAAAACAATTATGAATCACTAATAAAGTTTCTCAATATTGTAACAATGCCGGGATATGACGTAGATAAATGACAGATATTAACTAACAACACATTTAGGAATAACATCATCAGTATTTATAATTACTATATTTTACCGTATATGTAGGTACAAATATAAAATAAATATGTTAATGGAAATTGACTAAATAGTCACAATATTTATTTTTAATTATAATCTTTATTCTTAAACATTACAAATGGTAATGTCTCTCTGAAAAGGAGTTAGTACATTTTTTTTTACTTATGTAATACAGAAAATAAGCAATATGGATTATACCAAGAATTCATCTAGTACGCTCCATAGAATACAATATCAATGAAACTTTAGTAAACCTAAGGTATAATGGAGTGAATACTTGCGATAAACATACAGTGTAAATGTATAGGATTGCAGTCGCTAGCCTAGCTAGTAATATCACATAATCTATTTTCAAAAGAATTTGAACATTTATTTATTTTCGAATATCACAACGCAGCACTGAACATTGTGTTACTGATTGAATATAGCTCCAATACAGTCACTTAATACGTTGCTAATCCTACAACTAAAGTTAACTGGTATATTTAGCATGTTTCAACAGCACATTGAAAAAAGAAAAAAGAAGCTGTGGTTACAATGAAAGGGGCAGCACACAAGGAAATTATAAAACAGAGTAGCCTTTTTTTCTAATGCTCGCATGTCAAACTACCACTTTACGGTATTAATCGCTAGTTTGTGTATTTCAGCAAAACTCCATCCATCCATCCATCCATCCGTTCGTTCCAAGTACCCCGAGAGGGTCATCCAAATCCTTAACTATAAAATATTGTGCTCCGATGTGTGCACTGTGCAGGCAATCGCCAACACAACTGTACTGTTGCAAAACACTATTGCACTTACATACCTGTCACGGTTTGTAAAATATGGTTTGCGGTTCAGTTCACACGAAACAATATTGAATTTATATTAGAAGTAATATTACCTTACGACTGGCCAATACAACAATCCAAAAGCAACTGGTTTTAATAAATACTTGGAATCATAATGAAATTATTACAAGCGTTGGACTTAAAAACACGTGTCTACCTATACTATAAAATATTTTAAGACATTACCTAAAAACTTTAGACAAGGTAAACAAGGATGTACCTATACTATACTAAGATATAAAAACTATAGATATCATAAAAAAATACAGTAGATGCAATAATGAGGAATCAGACACGTATTTCCTTGAACTTTTTGTATCTTTTTTACTGCATAAGACCTTGAGATACCAATGCGATGGTTGTACAAAAACGTTATGCCGACATTGTTTCATCTATAAAAAAAATTAATTCACAGACATTACAGTGATAAGCAAAATTAATCTTCTTAAATCAACAAAAACGTCTGTGTTTCGACATTTTTTATTTATTACATACCTTTGAATTTCGTATGAATGTTTAATATTTAATTAGTAGGTTTTAGATATTTTTCACCACCATTCAGTTAAAATTAATCATGCAAATCAAAACAATATTTTTCGGATAAAGGTATTCTAGCAAATTTACAATAACCATTAATTACAAGAGATATTTTACAAAGATTTGATAAAGAATTCTCTTTATCCGAAGACATCACCGCGAATGTAAACAAACTTTTAAAAACAAAATTAATGTTTTCATTACCGTGTAGGTACCCACTTTTATTCGTACACATACAAACATAGTAGATATGAAAGTCTGCAATATATATAATAATTTTTCATACATGTTTATCTTACCAACCACACCCATATTTGCAAAATGTGGTAATAGTTTCTACCCTTCACAAGACGTTGTAAAATAGTGGAATATAGTTATATATATTTTCCAGGACTAAATTATAGAATGCCTGCTAACAGTCATGGCTGTCAATTAAATCTATCTCTTGTTGGTTGCCGTTGTTTCCAAGCAGTACCTTAGTCACGATTAGGTCACAAACAACAATTTTGTCAAAAAAAGAAAAATCAAACCAGAACTAAATCATACTAACCACAAATTTTAATGGACTTTAGAAGAAATCGAATCAGCAACACCTACAGTTATGCTACGCATCCTCTCCAGTAGGCAACAAATAAAGATATACAAAAAGCCTTTATTATAAAATACATAAATATACTAAGGTGACACAAACGCAAGCGCAGCTGCATCAAAACATCGGATCGTGTCGCGCCTCGCCGGACCGCATCGTTGCCAAAACAATAATCATTCTAAAAATCACAAATTCACTATTACTATACTATACTCACATTAAAAATGACGTAATCGCACCTATCCCAGAAACGCCTCTAATAATAAATACAGCAAAATTCGTTGACCTAGATTTTTACAATAAAAATTAACACAACCACACCGTGGTGTACGCGCCACTCAACTAAAGTGTACTTGTGTACACAGTACACTACACATACATAGTATTATAGTACAGACGATATTGACAATGAAAGAAATCGTCTGCGACTGTTTCTATCTCGTTCTCTCGTATCGGAAGTATAGCAACCGGATGAATCACACATTCATTCCACTTAAAGGCCACCACAGATTTGCATATTTAAATAAACTATTTAAGCAACTTTCTATTTATAATATTAAGGTAATGATAAAAAATCAAAAATTATGATTTAGTAGTTAATTATAACGATTACGTCTATTTAGGTAATTTGTTTTCTGGATCAAGTATATGGTTTTAAGGTTAATTCGTGTTTTAAAAACCCTACGTCTCTTTACCCTACCAATATAATAATTTTAATCACATTATTTCTTCCTATCATGGTTTTTATGTACAGAAATCTTGATATTTTCCATTTACCAACATTATTTTAATGTCGCAGGCCCGCATGCTAGTTGTGCAAATATTAAGGCGCAAATCACTATGCATGTAAACCTGTTGATAAGAATACGCGAAGTACGTCATTATAACAAATTTCACCAGGTGTGTGGTGGTCGTAGTCTTGTCGGGCACAAGTTTTCTATGAAGGCTTTTAGGATGCACACTGCGTGAGTTCAAATTTTACTTTGAAACTCTGCTTTTGAAACGATCATTATAAAAATTTAACCTTGAACATGAGCTTTTAGTGAACGATCATTATAAGATGGTAGGGTTATCTAATGCACGCATGACTATAATTCACCATAGTCGAATTAAAAAGCTATCGTGACACACCTATGGGTGAGTTTTGACGGCCGTTGTTAAGCGTCAGATACACTTCGTTTTAAACCATATCATTTCACAGCACCAAGCTAAATTTTAATCAACTGCTAATTAATTATAGTGTAATATAAAAACTAAAGTAATATAGAAATGTCTTCAGTGTTTGTCCTTGTTAAATAACCAAACTACTCAACTGTTCTTAATTAAATTTAGCACACCGTGTGTGACGTGGTCCTACTTGAATAGTATTATACTATAGTTTTTATCCCGGTTATTTGGCGACTGGTTTTCAAACTTGAGGGTGTCAGCTACGCAGGCGGGCATTATTAGAAAATGTCCTACCACCGAACGGTCAGGCTGATTTTATAGTTGGATATGTTGGCTTGAACCCGAGTCCATCGATGCGGAATCCGGCCGCTTTACGAACCACTCCATCTTCACTTCACTTAAGTATGGTGGGTATAGTTAAAAATGACTTCCTGACAAGTGTATCGAGATTCTACTCCTCATTCGCATACCTATATATACATATACGAATATGTGAGTTAATTAGAGTAGTTTTGTTTTTTGTTCTTGCGGGGAAATGGGAAATGGAGAACGCTACTCTCATTAAGCTATTCCAAAAACTATCATATCAGCGATACAGGCATGCGTATTTAAAACGCTTTTTATTTTTTAAATATCATATAACTTCTATGCTACTAAAATGAACCAAAATGCAATTTGTAGACAATAAGAAACTCTATGAAAGTATGTAAGTACTTACAATTGATTCACTTCAACTCATAAATTTTGTATATACACGTCACCAAAGTGAAACTCCTACGAAACAGTCTTATTTTTTGCATTTTGCGGTGTAATGGTTAATTGTAGGAGTAAACAAAATAATTTTAAAGGAGATTAAATTTTCTACAGAAATGCCTTTGAATGAGAACGATACGATTCATAGCTGAAATGATGAGCATTTTAAGAACTAATTTAAAACTCGTTATATTATAAATGTTTAGCAAAATATATGATAACATTCGATTATTCAAAGCATCGTGATGAAGCCATGGCATGATGGTAGACGATTTTCTAGTTTGTTCAGCGTTACCAGAGACTCATAAAAAGTGAGATTGTACTGAAGCCGTTACAGTATAAAAAATCTCTACGCAGGTTAAAAAAATCTAATTGAGGCGCATTCTCAATTGCGCAAAACATTATAACACAATACTTTACTCTTTCCACAGTCTTTAATCGTCTTATTTAGTTATATATACACTGTTATAATAAAAGTTCAGAGTCTGTCTATTTAAACGCGTACATATTAAGAACTACTAATTTAATTATACAAAAAAAAATGGGTGCGTGTACTTATGTACGCGCGTGAGAAGTTATACTACTTCTTTGGCATCATTAAAAAATAGTTTTTAATTGCATGCAAATAATTAATTACAATAAAATAATAGAAGGATTGGAAAAGGATAATCAACAAAGTTCATTTTAAATTTGAAAAATTAAATAAATAAATATTTATTTTCTTACATTAAGTTTAACATAAATTGTCTTATTATTCGAATTGTATTTTTAATTAAATGATGTCCACTTCCATAGTATCTTCCGTAATAATGTCATAGTAATGTCTGAATCGGAACTATGATAACTAAAATATGATACGAAAAGTTTTGTATTAACAGTGTTGAGATATCGTACAAATTATATATATATACATACCTGGGTGGTCTGAAAAGTTTCCGACCTCAACATGAAGATGGCAGCTCTAATAAACAAAAGCTAGTGAATGTCGTCGTTCATCTGTTGACAGTTATTCACTAAAGTTTCAGCCATTTTGGACGCACAGTTGTTAAGTAACAGTCGTTTGAATGACTTGATGTGAGTATTTTTATGAGAATGGACAAAATCGAGTATCGAGCTGTCATGAAATATTTGTTTTTGAAAGGCAATACGCCTACGCAAATAAAAGATGAGTTGGATTCTGTGTATGGGGACTCTGCACTATCATTTACCACAATGAAATTTTGGGCAGCTGAATTTAAACGTGGCCGTAAGAGCTTGGGAGACGATGAAGGTTCGGGATGTCAAAAAACTGCAACTACCGACGAAAACATCGCCAAAGTTCATCAAACGGTGCTAGACGACCGCCGAATTAAAGTGAGAGAGATAGCAGAGGTTATGAACATGTCAAAAGAACTCGCTTGTCGCATATTAAATCAACATTTAGCCATGAGAAAACTGTCCGCGCGTTGGGTGCCGCGTTTGCTTACGTTAGACCAAAAACGTGTTCGAATGAACATTTCCAACCTCTATTGGCGCAGTTTAGACGCAATAAATCCGAGTTTTACCTTCGATTAATTATTGTAGATGAAACTAGGATACACCATTATACGCCCGAAACAAAAATACAGTCCAAACAGTGGACTGCAAAGGGTGAACCGGCTCCAAAAAAAGCAAAAACTGTTTTTTCGGCTGGGAAAGTGATGGTGACTATTTTTTGGGATAGTCATGGAGTTATTTTGATCGATTATATTAAAAAAGGAAAAACCATTACAGGAGCATATTACCCATCATTACTTGACAAGCTGAAGGCAGAATTTGCGGAAAAACGGTCACATTTGCAGAAAAAAAATCCTGTTTCACCAAGACAACGCACCGTCTCACACCTCAGCGGTTGCCATGGCGAAAATCCATGAATTACGGTTTCAACTGCTTGACCATTCGCCTTACTCACCAGATCTGGTCCCAAGCGACTTCTTTTTGTTCCCTCATCTAAAAATTTCGCTCGGAGGACAGAGATTTTCGACAAATGAAGAGGCAATCACCTTCGTGAACAATTATTTTGCAGTGAAAAACCCCGAGTACTATTTGGACGGGTTACAGAGATGGGAGCATCGCCGGGAGAAGTGTATAGAGTTACAAGGAGACTATGTTGAAAAATGAAAAAAAATAATTCTGAAAAAATGTCTTGTATCTTTGTTAGGTCGGAAACTTTTCAGACCACCCACGTATATATATATATATATAAGACATAATTTGTACTAAATATTATAAAATTCTTAATTTTAAATGTTTATTATTGATTATTTAATATTTTAAAAATAAATTTAATAATAAATTCAAAAATTGAATTTAATATTGGTCATTTTTTAAATATTTTTTTTTATTGATTTCTTAATTTAATATTAACTTTTCATTTTTATCAAAAAATTTTCATTAAATTTATTTAGTTATTTTTATAAATATTTATTCAATTTAATACCAAATATTAAAAATTAATATTATAATTTGATGTTCAATTTTAATTATTATCACAAACTTTTTATTAAATTTATTTTTTTATTTTGTAAATATTAAATAACCAATAATATGTATTTAACATCAATAATTTAATAATATTTAGTGTTAATTATATTAAATAAAAGTATTTTAATTTATATCAATAAATAATACATACGGATAGTTAACCTCAATTATATTGGAGCACTTGAAAAAGTATATAACCACAATTTTTTTCACTAATATTCACAAATAGTAAGTGATATCAATCAAAATATTCAATTTAAATCACTACTGAATATAATTTATTAGCACATATATAATTCGCACTTGTATGAAACTAAAACACGTGTTGTGAATGTATAAACTAGAAACATGTTGATAAATATTATAAATATGAAAACAGTGATCAGAGGTGACGAGCGTACCAACATGCGCGACTAATATCGAGGTTCAATTTCTATTTTGTTGGTAGCTTTTTTTTTTTTTTCGAGACTTAATGAGCGGTTAAGCAGACAGCTTCATACTGTTAATTTTGTGTCACAGATGCGCGCGCATCTTAAAATTTCACTCTCATCATTTTTTCATAACGCGCCTAAAGAAGTATAACTTCAAAAGCTTAATCGTTTATTTGGGTAAAGTTGGTTGGGTCATAAACTATGAACTTAAGGAGTAGAACAGTAACCATAAACATTCAACAATCTGAACAGGTTTGGTTTAATACGAGACTATATGAGACTAGTGTAGTGTAGTAAATATAGAATACGTAAATCCCCAGATGATAACTCAATATGTTAAAATTGTACCGTCGCGCCGCCACATCGCTATATTAACGTGGTGAAATATAAAATGATATCGGAATTGACCTTTGCGTAATTGATAAGTCTCCTCCAAATGAATATTATAAAAGTAAACGCACATGCTGAACAAGACCAATATAGCGTTATTTACCGTCTTAGTTTGGCAACCTCTTTTGAATTTAAGATATTATATTCCCAAATCACTGCGACCTGAAGAGGTCTATTGTGATAGCACCCACATTGCTAAAGCTCACGTCTCAAATCTACAGCCTGGATGTACTGTGGAATTGTTTCAGCAAAGAGCGCCTTCACTGGTAGCAACATGTACTTACCCAAAATTCGGTTGCGTATCGGTATTGATGGATTACGTTCACACAATATGTACTTTAGCGTTTCATCTGCAGTTTCACACAGCTAGCACTCTCTTGTGTATGGGACACCAATGTTGTACATGTGCTGCTTACTAACACATCAGTGTGTCTAGTTATTAATGCCCTCACTAATACTAATTCATCCATCCAATCAACCGCCTTCAGCAGCTCAGCTGTTATTCCGTCATCACCCGGAGCCTTGTTGTTCTTGAACTGTTTGAGAGCCTTTCGAATTTCGTACAGGCTGACGGCCGGAATATCTTCAGTGAAGTGTCGGGTTAATCTAGCTCTCGGGTCTCGGGCTAGATTTCGAGTTGGTTTTCGGATTGATGTGTAAAGCTGTCCTAATACTAATATTAGTAACTAATTCCTGCTGACCATTGAGGACTTTTCAGCTTTGTGCTAATTAAATGCTCTATTATACTCCCTAAAATAAACTAGTCCTAGTACTTTATTTCAAAATTCTATATTTTTGCAATTATATTGCACCCTTAGGGTCAATTTTACAATTAGAGATAATAAATACCTATATATAAAACTAGCTGTGCCCATGGCTTATCCGCTTGGAATTCAGACAATTTGCAGCCTATGCTTTCCCCCTGGATGCAATTTATGTTATTACCAACTTTCATCGAATTCGGTTAAGTAGTTTTTGCATGATTGATGAACAAATTAATAAACGGATAGGCCTTCGGCCATTTTTTTTTTTAAACTATCGACGTGTGTTCTGTTGTCGATTCTTAAGTCCCGCTTAGTATTTTTCTTAAATGTAAATATTTCTTCTCATTAACCTTTTATTATAAGTATAGATTATCTACATTCTAAAGTAGTGATTTTTAAAATCCATTCAACTATAAGACGTCCACTGTTGGACATAAGTCTCCCCCAATAAGGGGGGCTTGCCATAATCGTCACGCTTGGCAGGCGGGTTGGCGATCGCATTTGATGATTGTGAAACTCCGAGGAGGCTGCTTCCCATCCTTAAATTTTTATCCCTTAGTCACATTTTACGACACCCACGGGAAGACATGGAATGGTACTATTCTTGGTCGGCGCCACACCTAATTTTTAAAATATATGGTTGATGTTAACTTTTTTTTGGTTGAATACATAAAACGTGAATACGTAAAGTGTTGCAATATTAAAACTATTGTTATTAAAATTACAATGCAATATTTAAAATTTTGTTTATCAAAGTTCCATAGTGTTATATACGAGTATGAACAGGAAAACTATGTCACTTGACACTTTTTGAATTCGTGTCCTTCAGGCTTGGTCAAACATTCTAGAATGCTCCACGGCGCACTATAAAACGCTCCATTTTGTAACGTTGCAAAATTAGTAAGAATATAATATACTTAGACTCAGTTGGCAGTGTAGTCGGAATCTGCATCAAAGAACGTATGTTCACCTTTCCAACTCTATGATGAACGTGAGCTTTCTGTTAAAGAAAACACGTAAGGAAACCATAGCATGCTGGAAGGGCACGATTTTTATTAATCCCCATCTGGGTGTTACCAATAAATGTTATCCGACAGCACAACTTAATAACGATTACCTCTAGAGTATTAGGTTTACCATCATAACCACATCTTCACTTAACATCGGGTAAGTTTGTGGTCAAAGCCTATTATAATGTATAAAAATCAAACCGTACACGAACGCACTACGTATTTAGCAAGTCGCATTCTGTCGCAGTAGTAGCACCCCATGTTTGATTCACTTTCCATCCATTCAACCGAAAGTCGTCCACTTCTGGACATAGGTTTCTCGCAAAGATTCCTAAAACGACCGATCTTGCACCACCAGCATCCAACGGAGTTTCGCGACATTCACCAGATCGTTGGTCCACTGTAACCTACCACAAGGTCAGAGGCCTACTCACGTTCTGCGTGATTATGATAATCGAAAAATTGTCTTAATATTTGCAGAAAAATTTAAAACATTCACTTAATAGCAAATATATAGGAAAAAACGGAAGGAAGCGCTGAGCGTCAAAATATTTCGACATCAAAAGCACGCAGCGTTGTAACGCTGCGTAAATATCGCCGAGACGCACGCTAAGCACGGTTCCTATGTAATCGAACCTTTACATTTTAATTGTGTTGCCCCGATACATATAAGTGGTACAAATATAGCTCCAAGCTCATTTGCGGGATAAATTCCCTAAAAAAATTGTGTACGTTTTCATTGTTTTATTTTTTTATAAATAGCAGTAAATATCAGATATTTACGAACATTTTTTAATCGAATTTTAGCTGTGTTTGTGTAAAATTATAAATAAGGGAATTAAAGTTTGAAAAAGGTGTTTTAAGTTGGTTTTGTTTTATAAATCAAAGATGAACAACACCGATATGTAAGTATGTACTATGTTTCTTTCAATGTATTCAACGAAGTAAAGTCAGTATAAAGTCAACAATTTCATTAAGAAAGCCTTAGGATGTAATCACTTCTTAATATTTTAGTGTATTTAATTATATCTTTTATTGTGGCATGTGACGGATATTACAATTGCTTTCATTTATGTATCAAAAGACTGTTCTAATTTCAATTAAACATAATTGTTTTACACATTACTATTAGTTATTAAATTTTAAACTAATTATGGTTCCAATTTTAACATCGCATTTTAAACGTTCTGTTAAGCAACTGAGTGTCGTGTGCATACCAAAATAGTAAAAAATAATTAAACTTTTACACGCATTTGATTTAAATAGTACATTCCTTCTCCTTCTTTTAAGACGTTATCTTGGTTGTAGACATTATGATACTACATCCAAGATACCTTTTAAAGTGAGAAATACATTTACGCATGTCCTTTGCCAACCCTACGGTAGAGAGTAGTACATGCCAGAGAGGTATGTGGGATTCGCCCGTCGAAAAACACCAATAATACCCACTAAAACCCACGGTACCATCCACCGCATATGAAAGGGGCGACACGGGTTTGATCTTGCAAAATACCTAACTAACTTAAGTCAAATATCCGATATCCTTTGCCAAGCGTGTCGCCTCTAAAAAGGTTATCCGTACATTAACCGTCTAATAAGTATAAATATTGATAATAAAATTTTACTCAAAACGAACATAAAATGCCGCCATTATTGTTTACAGTATAACTCTTAAAAATTAAAGTAACAAATAGTATAACATAGTTACGAACAAAGTATAAAACTAATTTATTAAAAACTAGTCAATAAAATTAAATTACATTTTAAATATATATTTGTGTTGGCACATTTAGAACCATAGTTTTGAAATCGTTAACATAAAAATTAAATGCATGTAATAATTTTACACTTTTTAGACCATTTACTTCTGTGACAGCTTATGTACAACAAGTCTTTTCCTACTAATGTTTTATTTTAAAAATTCGTTCTTGTGAGTCGTTTAGGATTTGATCAGAATCTATCCGATGATAGTCTAGTAGTATTTACTGGTACGTAAAATCGAGCATGATGACGATATCTGTTGAATTAACTACTTCTCTACTCCTTTAGCTTGTCACGATTATATCAAATTACACCATTTGCTTATTTGAACTCAGCTTGCAGTTATTATACTCCAAAGAACCTAATAAAGATTAGCGAGTCCACGAACAGAGGCGATAAAAAATGATTATAGTCCGCCTTATTTAACCTAAAAGCCAATGAAACAAAAACAACTAATTATTTCGATATACAATTTAGCGTTGTGAATAATTACAAAGGATTTACCGCTCTGTATATTGGGATTAAACTCAATTTCAAAATCTCCCAGAGTTTTATCAAATGTGTAATCTAGTCTAACTTATGGACGTCAAAGCTGCCCCTGATTCGAAAATATCTGGTAAGAAGCTCGATATGACTTTTACCACTGGACTAGAAATCGCTACTGAGTTGGGGAAAATATTTCCAATTGAAAAGGTATTCATCAGAGTTTGCATCGCTTACATTCGTTATTCTTTGTAATTATTTCAACGTTATATATTGGGTCAGCAAGTTATCTAATAATGTTTACCCATTTCGCGTTTTTATTCCGATTGGTTTTCCCTATTTCGTGGTATTTCCGGTTACGTATTTCCTGTCAATTGTCGTGTGCTGATATTTTTAGCACACTGATAATTGTTAATTTAACTAAAGTTACATTTTATTTATTTTGCTTTTTATAAACCAGTTTGGAAATGTAATTATTACTTAATTTATTAATTTATTATGGCTTAGTAACGTATTTTAAATAAATACAAATATGAATTAGAAATGGAGTTAAAGCACATCCTCTTTAAGGCACGCGGAAAATTGTTTGCAAATTATCTTTATTCAAAAATATTTTCTCATCTTCTGGGTAATTGATCTCGATAGCTGAAGTAAAAATCAAATTAAGTGCAATCGTTTTGTGATTTCATATACCTTTTTTTTCTCTTTTTTTGTCGGGGGGAAATGCACCGAAGTCCCCCAATGCAATGGGTAATGGGGCATGGAGGGACGAACTCCGTGCCAGTGTGAGGCTCACCCGGGCGAGAGTCGCTCCGAAAATACCCACTAAAACCCCCCGGGGCTGTCCGCTGCATTTGGGATGGGGGCGACACGGGGTGGCTTTCGCAGTCACCGCATTGCCCCCTGCAGCGAACCCACCGGACCTCGTCCGTGTAATGGCCCAATGGGGATGGGAGGGGAGAACGCCCCCTCACCTCTTCGCCCGCCCCCCCGAAGGGAGGCATGAGTGATTTCATATACCTAACAATTTTTTTTTTTTATATTTATCATATAATTTTTTTTTTTTCAGGTCAAACAGGAACGTTATATTACAAGTTGGTCCGAAACCCAGTCAGATGGTCTGCCCTTCGTGTAACACAACTATTATAACAAGAATTGAAAATAAAACTACAACTAAAACTCATTTAATGGCATTTATACTCTGCATGTAAGTAACTTTGTCCAGTTATTATTAATTTGATAATAGCTGTTCTCGTCAGTGCGTTGCCGATGGCCTCGCCAATCTTTATGTTATTTTTTTAAACTGTTATTTTTTAGTCAGAAGATTAAAAAACTACAAATCTGACTCATGACTGATGTACAAACTATCTTACGATGTTCTAATAATAATAGTATTCAAACAATCATAATCTAGGCAAGCACAATATGGGTAAACCAAATAATTTCTTGTATTACAATTTTTCAAATAAAGATCATCCGACAGTAGACTTTTAAATAGTCCGGAACTAAATTATACTTATCAGTGAACAGATATTATTCTAAACATAACACAGACAGATTACATTATTCGGAATAAATTCATAATAATAAATCAATTAAACACATTACTATAGTATAACACAAACATGTTGTGACATAAACATATACTACTGAGGTAACCAAATTGGCCGAAACAATTAATAAAGTCAGAAATTCTAAGCGTTTATATAGTAGTAATCAGAAATAAATTGTAATTTATCAATAACACTCCAAAAATATATATGTATATTATAATTAGCGCCAATAAATTACATAGTACTTTAATAGTCTCACGAAATGATTTTTATGGGACCTTCTCTAGCTTACGTAGAATACCTGACTAAAGTTTCATAATAATCGGAAGAATGGCCTAGGATCACATACAGTATAAACCATTTCACCATATCCATTTGTTCAATAGGACAGGCAAAAGAATTATCTATGCATACTGCTAATTCTGAAGATCAATCTTATAGCAACAACCTAGTAAAACGATGGTCATTCTACTGGAAATTTTCATGTTGTTTTCGTGACACCTCAGAATAAACATTCGGTATTATTATTATCACCAATACACTTCATTTGTACAGAATAACACAAGTCATTGAAAGAAGATAACAACTACGACATGGAAGACTGAGGCCTCGTCAAAAAAATCCTAAGCCTAATACTAGAATAGGCAATTCCTATTCTGCTGTATTAACTTTACGAGGTACAAGTTTGACCGTATATGGAACAGCATGTTTGCCGAATGTGACCGTGATAGATTTCACTTCTTGAGGGGCATCAGAGTTTTTGCCGGCACCTAAGTCTGTTATGTAGCTATTATAATTAATTCAATAAGTTTTGTTATTTAACTCTATATTGTCTGGGGGTTTTTGGCTTTTAAATAATATAGTTTGGTTATTGTGTACAAGTGAAGTGTGTTGAAAATAATGGCATGAAACGTTTATTCTCAAGGGCTACAAAAATTCAGTAGAACTTTCTAGAGTGATTGCCATTATCTTGCTATGATGTTCATACAACTTTGAAGTTCAGAATAGGGGGTATGGAGAAACGTTTCTCAGACTGTCCCATCTGACGAATATTTCTACTACCACTGTGTTCACAATATTTATAACTGCTAAGCAGAGCCATTCGTAATTACTAGACTATTGATTTTATTGAAAATCTGCTTTGAAATGCTAAATCAGAAGTGGCAAAACAATATTTTAGACAAGCAAAAAAATCCGGTTCTTTCAAGTCTACGAAGAGTGAAACAGACATATTTTACTTACTACATAAATAATAATATAAATAATCAGGCATATAAGGCAATGTGGCAACATTTAAAACGTACGTCTGTTATTAAAAATCCCAGTGACTCATATGCCCGATAATGTAAATAAACCTCAGAAGATTAATGATTTTTTGTTTAAGTTAAATTACAATTTCTTCACCCTTGAATTTTTTATTTGCTTGAAAACATTGTTTTTTTTTTTTACCACTATTTATTTTCAATTTTTGCTTATTTAAAAAATCTGTTCTCGTAATTTAAAAGTACGGCGCGAAGTGTTCATTCATATTAAATATATATATATCCTTTTGTTATGTCCGGAAAAACGGTTGGCGTTTTATGGCGATAGTCATAAAGCGGCAAATGCTGACGCCAGTTCTTATTACCATGTGTTTTATTTCGTTTATATACTTAATTGTAGTTTTTTTTCTTGTAAATTTTGTAATCTATTGTAAAATATGGTAATAAATGTCTTTTCTTTTTTTCTTGATTGTGAGTTAATTAGTTATTTTGTTTTCATAATCACATAAGACGATATGGCTGATCCTGATACAGGTGAAGAACCGCCTTGATATTATAGAGTATACTCTATAATTATTAATTAAAGCCATTAATTCTTCTTATTTTAATCCCCTCGATAAAAGACAGTAAGTCCAGAGAGCTATAACCGTGTTCGTTGTCTTTGGCGGAAACAAAATATTTTTCATAACTGGAAGTTTATTTACGCTTGTTAATTATCGCACTGATATCCACAGGTCAAGATAAGTTTTAGTATGATGATATGATATCATTCTTTGCCGATTACGTAAACGTGTTTTCAATTTTTTTTAAATCTGCATTCTCGTTAATTACACTAACGAGAAATATATTTTATAAAAACCCCGCTGTAATCGTAGTTGTGTCTTAAAATTATTGCAGATATAAGTCAACTTCTTGCTTTATACTTATCATTTTTTTTATGAAAACTTTGTTTGCGGCTTTGAGCAATTCTCGGTAGGGAAAAAACTTATAGATTCGTGTTACCAATGCTGTGACGTCAGGCGTTAACATGCTGCAGTATCTCAAGTATAAGAGGCTCAGATACAAATAATTTATCCTAATATATAAAATGGAAGTGTCTGTTTGTAATGCCAAAATATTTTTATACCAAATATATATCGTTCATATATATTTGTCTCTGAGCCTCTTATACTTGAGGTGCTGCAGCATGTTGATGCCTGACGTCATAGCATTGGTAACACGAATCTATAAGCTTTTCCCCATACCGAGAATTGCTCAAAGCCGCAAACAAAGTTTAAAAAAAAATGATAAGTATGAAGCAAGAAGTTAACTTATATTATATTTTAAATTAAAATTAATAATTATAAGGTACGTATATAAAATACTTGAAATATTTTACTTTGTATCATTTTCAAAGAATAAAAAAATGTCCCATCTGGCATGCATTTTTTTAATAACTATGATGATATGTCGAATTCGCGCAATAAAACTTGATGGGATGGGCCCAATATCAGTGCCGTTTGGAACACGAATAGTGTTCGGGACTTCGGTTTATAGTACGGTAGGTACATATACTTCAATGATTTTTTTACGTGAATTTTGTCTTCCGTAGTTGTAATTGGGGGAATAATCATATTTATAATACATTTTACAAAGTTCTCATTTTTACATATCTAGTTGTATGACGGTTCTGCCCGCATATAATAATTTCATACCATACCACATATTATTTAATAATATTTCAGTCAGTAAAAATCAAGTCATACAATTATATTTAAATAATACTAGGACTAAATTATTTATGTAAAACAAATGTAAAGAAGAGAAAACACAAAACTATTTAACTATATTATTCTATATGTGTATAAATGTTCATAACTAAATGAATATAAATAACCTTTAGGTGCTATAGCAACTATATTACCAAATCACATTACTATAATTTTAGTAACTTTACTCTTTAGAAAAATTATTATAAAGATATGATTTTGCTGTATGATTTAATACCTTTTGACAATAGACGTGGTTAAAATAAATATACGAGTAAAAAAACTTACAATACTTACAAAACATAACTTTAGCAGTAAAACCAAAGACAACACGATTCTAAACCTGTTATATGAAGCCTGAAATTTTATTATTAATACAACTAAATATTATAAATCGTTACTAACCTAACCTAAATAAATGTACATAACATGACGCAACTGAATAATTTCTGTTAAAAAACTTTTTGTAAATATTCTGTATTAATAACGAATCATTAATTTATCCATAATATACTACGAAAAGGTGTAATTTTATAAAAGAATGTCATCGTTTGTTTCAGATGCTGTCCGTGTTTTTCCTGCATTCCGTATTTTATGGATTCGTGTCAAAATGCCGACCACTATTGCCCAAACTGCAACTCCTATATTGGAATGTATCAAAATTAATTTAATAATTTGAACCAAACTTAATCTTAAATAATAGTTAGATATCTACCTATTTATAGTTGTGAATTTCAGAATACAATAATTGACAATAAACATTA
The DNA here is from genome assembly GCA_014132275.2 of Samia ricini. NCBI lineage: Eukaryota > Metazoa > Arthropoda > Insecta > Lepidoptera > Saturniidae > Samia > Samia ricini. The sequence continues at coordinate 20,738,723 of AP028159.1, read as the reverse complement.
TTTAATAAGACTTTGAAAAAATGTTCATTTCAAACCTATAAAATATAGTATATAAGATCGACGGTTATTTTATTTTAAAGTCCATATCTATCCACAAATATTGTAATAATCCATCTACTTGGATTTTTTTATTATATACTAGCCGCGTGCCCGCGGCTGCGCCCTCGATTCTTATGTTCTTCACTGCATTTTAATTTTTTTATACGGACCACTAATTATTTTCTTGAAAATTCTTTAGTATTAAGATAAAGTATATTTCGCAGTTGTGTTGCCAGCCTTTAAGGTATGAGTAGGCTCTCTTCTTAAAGGTTCCCAAGTTGTATCGGTACGGAAATACCACCGACAAAAATTAGTTCCACAAGTTACCTATATAGTTAAAATACTTTATGATAGTGATGATTATATTTTATTAATAGTAAGATATATAAAGATGTAATACATTTGTGTGGTGTGTCGTAAGAACGGTAGGGACCATTCGAGTATTTCGTAACCAAAATATAAGACATTTCCGTTTTCTCTACATCTCCTTTGTTAACAACAGTACCTAATCAAAGTGCTTAGTAATCATTGGCATATTTTTAAGTCATTTACTCGATTTGTTCCTAGTTGATGCTTGAAATTATTCTTTAGTTTTCTTAAACAATGTGTGTTGCAAGTAATGATATACGGCACTGGAACGTGGTCGCTCACGATGGACCTAATAAGAAAGCTCAATGTTGCAATGGAGAAGGCTATACTTGGAGTTTCACTGCGTAATAAGATAATAGCATGGAATGTTGCAAATGTTCGAATCGAATTTACGACAACGAGGATATGACATGTTGCAATTGTAACAAAGTGTATCATTATAGCTGTGGCATTATTAGGGAAACAAACTTCCGGAAAATGACATCTGCTAAGAAATCGTTGTGGCGAGGACCCTGTTGTAATAAATCTAACACGGATAAGGAAATGAAAGAGAACGAATCGGCGAGTGTTAGGACTGTTTTGTTAAGTGATATACAAGATCTCCTTCAATCAGGACAGGAAAATATTCTAAAACAACAGAAATCGAAACTCCTTGATTTTAAAACGGACATGATGACCAAAATCGAAGGAACGATGTCATCATTGGGCTTAAAAGTAGAGAAAGCTATGAAACAAATTACAAATTTAACAAACAGTTGTAACTTTTTAACCGCCATGGTAACACCACTTCAAGAGAGTGTTAAATATTTATCAGACCAACAGGACAGTTTCCAAGTGGCAGTCAATAACTTAGTTAGTTAGTTTAATAATGTGGAAATAATTGAAATTCCAGAAAGAAAAACCGAGAATCTCACCCATTTAGTAATGTCCATAACAAATTTTTTTAGAAATAGAGATGTCCAATGAAGATATACAGTATGCAACGCGTATTACACCGCGTAACAAGTCTGTAACAAAAACCAAGTCCGTGATAATAAAGTTTAACTCCTTGATTAAGAAAAATGAATTACTAACAAAAGCACGTAAAAATAGAAGATTGTCCAGTATTAATATCGGAATTCCAGGCGAGGATCGACAAATATATATAAACGAACACCTTACCCGGCAAAACAAGGATCTCCTTACTAAAACAAGAGTAATTTGCAAAGAATTGGGGTTTCGATATGTATGGACTCGAAGCACAAAAATCTATGTAAGGAGAAATGACAACTTCCCTGCTACTCGCATTCACAACGAAGACCAGCTAGAAAGTCTGCGTGCGGCGCGATCAAGTTATCATGCAACTTCATGCAATCCTTCACAAACGAATACTTCTTCATAAAACGCTTTGTAACCAGTCAACATTTGTACACAATAATTTTAAGTCTAATCATACCATATAATCATTTTATGTCAAAAATATCTCCTACACACTCAAAACACATAACTGAAAACCACAAGAACACGTCACATATTTTAATTTTTCCAGCATATAAAATTGCACAGTATCATACCGACCTTAACTTTTATTCAACTAATTTTAATACAGCGACTATTTCTCCGTTACAATGAAACATAATAACCTTACAGTTTATTTTCAAAATGCACGTAGTATTCGAGGTAAGACACTAGAGTTTCGACTAGGTCTTTTAAATCATAATTAAGATATCATTGGTATTTGTGAAACATGGTTGATAGATTGCGTCAATGACGCCGAAGTATCTGATGCACGATACGAGGTACTTCGTCTGGATCGATCTACTGATCCCCTCAAACCTAAGACGAGCAACACGCGACAGGTTGGTGGGGGCGTTATCTTGTTAACGCGTCATGAAATAAATGCACAACGTGTCCATCCAGTATACACACCCGGCCCTTGCGAATTTATGCATTTAAAAATTGAAGCTCATGCTTTGCGGAGCGAAAACAATCTGCACATTATCTGTGTTTATTTACCAGGCTCGGGCTTAGCCAGAGATAGTCTTTTGTTATCTCTCAATGTTTTAAAAAAATGTAATTTAACGGATATCGGTAACGATAATATTTTGCTCCTTGGTGATTTTAATCTACCTCATATTGTTTGGAATTATGATGATAACACCCGCTTGATATCTTCTTCCAGTAATCTCAGCGATTATCAAAAAGAATTTGTTGAAATACTATCAGGTAGGGGCTTAGCTCAATATAATACAATTAAAAATGATAACGACCGCCTCCTAGACCTAATATTTAGTAATACCAACGCAGTTGTCACTAGATGACAATGTCCGATAGTTAAAGAAGACCTACCTCATCATCCAGCATTAGACATAGAGTTTCCAAATGTAAGTCTAAAATTTTTAAAACATACCCCACAATCCGTTTATAAATTCAGACACGCAAATTATGACAGGATAAAATCTAATTTAAACTCTTATCACTGGGAATACGATTTAAGTAACGTATCTATTGAGGATGCACTAGACATTTTCTATGCAAGAATAAAGTTGGCCATTGATACACACGTTCCCTGCTACCTTAAAACTAGCAAAATTGACCCATATGGTATTCGCAGCCGCTAGTACACATTAATATAGAAAAACATAAATACCACCAAAAATTAAAAAAATATGGGTTGCCTTCGGATTATCACAGTTTTTCACTGCTAAGAACAAGTTTAAAAAAATGCAAAAACAATGTTGGCGAAACTATATTGAACAATGTGAACTCTCAATTCAAAATAATCCCAAGGCTTTTTGGAAGTATGTTAAAAATTTAAAGAACCCACATTCTTTTCCTGCAAAAGCAAATTACCGCATGATATCAGCGAACGATGGCAAAGATATGTGTAATCTATTCCTAGATTTTTTTTTTTCAGTCTGTTTACACGAGTAATAATAACTCACAATGCTATACGGACATCCCTTTAAAAACTAATTTGTTAAGTAGCAGGGGTTCATTACATTTATCTTCAAGCATAGTTCACAAATATTTAAAATTAATTGACTCTGACAAAGGTGGAGGAACCGACAACATTCCCTCTTTTTTTGTTAAACAATGTTCTGATGCCCTAGTTATATCCCTAACTATATTATTTAACAAGTCCCAGTCAACAGGTATTTTTCCTATGAAGTGGAAGGAGGCATTTATAACGCCAATTTACAAATCTGGATCTAGATCTAATGTCGAAAACTATCGCCCAGTTTCAATGTTGTCTACATTCAGTAAATTATTTGAGTTATTAGTTCATGATCAAATATATAATTCAATTGCGATGTCTATTCCCCCAGCACAGCACGGTTTTATGAAAAAGAGGTCGACTCAGACTAATTTTGCAGTATACACGGATTACATAACTGCACAAATGGATAAGGACTACCAAGTGGATGCAGTATACACTAACTATTTAAAGTGTTTTGATAGAATTAATCATCAAATTTTGGAACAAAAACTAGTTAGTCTCGGAGTGCACGGTGATTTATTGAGGTGGTTCGCTTCTTATATATGTAATAGACACCAAGCAGTTCGCTTAAGCACATACGTTTCCAGTTTCGAAGTAATCCCATCGGGCATCCCGCAGGGATCACATCTGGGTCCGTTACTGTTTAATGTGTATGTCTATGATATTTCTTCATGCTTTCAACATGCAGATTATCTTACGTATGCAGAAAACACTAAAATTTTCAAGTGTGTTCGTAATATTGAAGACTGTCATCTCTCTTGCAGCAAGATTTAAATAGACTTTGTGACTACTGCAAAATTAATAAGTTGGATCTTAATATAAAAAATGTAATTCTATAACTTTCACACGCAAGCTCCATCCAATCAATTACAATTATACTTTAACTCACCTACCGATACAAATTGTAAGCTATGTAAAGGATCTGGGAATAATGATTGACTCAAAGTTACTTTATAATACTCACTACGATTTAATTCATCAAAAAGCCATCAAAATGTTAGGATTCATATTTGGAGTTACAAAGCCTTTTAATAAAGTTCAACCATTAAAAATGCTTTATTTTTATTACGTGAGAAGCAGCCTAGAATATCTGTCATCCATTTGGTCACCAGGTTTTATTACACATGACAACAGGTTGGAAAAAATACAAAGTAAGTTTTTAAAATTTCTTAGTACAAAAAGCAAGAACAAACCTGTTGACTACGACAATAATTTAAAGCGTTATAACATCTTATCTCTAAAACAGCGTCGAATTATAAACGACATGAAATTTCTTTATGATATCGTACATTCGACGATAGACAGTCAGGTAATAGATTTAATATCTAATAATTAACACACATTCAACATTTCCTATACACACACATATACACTTACATCCAACACGCGTAATGTATATTGTTTATAAAATGTAATCTGTATTACTTCTCAATTGGCACTTTAAAATTATATTTTATGTTTTTTGTAACTATTGTGAATGTGCTGTGAAGTTCTTATACATAAATAAATAAAGTAATCGAACAAGAACAAAGTAACCGACATTCTCGGAAGAATTGCTAAACTAAGTGGCTGCTACGCACCGGATGACCCAGCGTGGATAGGCCCAAGGTGGACCAACGACCCGGCAAAGGTCGTGGGAACCCGCTGGATGCGGGTAGCTCAAGACCGGTTGTTGTGGAGACCTTTGGGGGAGACCATCTTCAGCAGTGCACGTCTTTCAGTTGAATAAATGGATAGAATAATTACTTGTTATATAAAACAATATTGTAACTACATATTTCATCATTTCAACTAAAAACACTGATAAGATAAGAGAAATGGGCGCGCGCGCGGTACTTCCCCTACTTCGATTATTTCTTGCTGAATTATAATTGCGTAAGAGCCTATAAGCAGTAATCAATTATTCGGGCAAGTCCCTTTTGAGTTTTGAGTATAATGATTAAAGAGGTGAATTTGCTATAGTATATTCAAATCTGTATGTCCTAATTTTTGGGAAAAATAAAAGCGAAAAGTAAATACTTAACATTATTTAACAATAACTCAGCAGACTTTTGAAGATTATGACTTTTTGAAGCGATGATGGCTTAGTTGGTAGTGCGGTCAGATTCCGCGTCAATGAACATAAGCTCGATCCACTTATGTGATTCTATAATGAGCATGTGAACTTTCTGTGAGGGGAAAAGATCGTAAGGAAACCGTATCATGGTGGTAGAGTATTTTCTAATAATGCCCGGCTGGGTAGCTACCACCCACAAGTTTAAAAACCTCTTACCAAGAATTAATAGACATGTTACGGTAGCATCACTAGGGAACTAGTACCTCTATTTCAAGTGTGTTTACAATCCTGTACCACACCGTCACATAACATCAGGAGAGATTGAGGTCATAGCGCTAAGTTTATACAGAATAAAAAATAGACTGAAGCATATATTTTTTTTTTTTTTAGGAATTTATTAATTCCATGTAACATAAAAACTGTACATAAATTGAAGCAGTTCTTAATAAAACTGATCATAGAATCGGTTTTTTTCACAATTTCAGGGATAATGATTTATTTACGCGGAACGCTAATTATTTTCGATAAAATAAACGTAACCTATGTCTATATATGCCCTATGGTCCAGCCGTTCCGAAGAATAGCCAGAGCAAACTGATAGACGGACAAGAATTGGTTTTTTTTCGTTTGTTTTAAAAATTTGTTGTTAAAAATTTTGTTTTTCGTATACATACTGTATATATACATTCATAAGTATTTAGTAAAAAGCTGTTATTTGGATATTACTGACAGACACTCTAAATTTATTTATTCGCATCGATTTCTTTATTATCACGAAAGTACTTGAAGTATCTATTTCTACGCTTGATCATTTCGATCCTGTACACGCATGATCTTTGCTTTTTTAGCCTCTGACAACATAGAAACGGGATTTTAATGATGACGTCACTAGATACGTTTTAAAACGGTGCAATATTTGACAGTATTTTCTATTTAATAATAATACTACCTATGTTATTGAAGCATTAGTAGGTAATTATTAAATCTGAAAAATTATTCGTTCTAATAAAAAAAAAAAATGAAATTATTGACATTTCAAATAGATTGTATTAATAAAATAACGGTTTTACCCTCCGTTTCTATATTTACAGTATCTTGATATTTTTCTTATGTATTTGCTTTCAAAGTATAGTAACAGAACTCACATTGTTCCTAATGAAAGTATTAACTAGTTATGGTAGTAAAGGACAATCAGTGAACTTACGTAATTAATAACAAATAAGGATTATTTCATGTATTTATTAAACATGGCATTCAAAGACCTTCAAATAGAAATACGAAATAATAAAATAACATGTTAGTAGCTAGGCTAAATAATATGATTTTTTTTTTTTTTTTTTTTAAATGTAAATAAATAAATAAATGAAATGCGGGCGAAACCGCAGGGGCATTATAAGATGAGGTGATATACGCTAGTTGTTGGGGGATAACATGGAGTGTGACACTGAGGAGTGTGACACTGAGAAGGAGTTTGGGATGAGGACGCGGGTAGTGAAGGAGAGTAGGGTGTTGCATGATGAAGTGAATTATGAAGACCTCAGGGAGAGGGATTTTCCGTGGAAGAAGTATGCGGGGTTCTTTGAGAAGCAGGGGTTGTCTGTGGAGGAGGTGGTTAATAAGATGGAGAGGGTTAAGAAGATGAGGAAAGTGGATTCGGCGATTGGGGATATGGAGCCGGTGGAGATTCTCGAACATGCTGACATGTTTGTCGGATTTTTGGCGGAACTAGAGGGGAAGATGAATGCTGGTGCGATTAAGGCGTTGAGGCGAGCGGCGATATTTTTGTGGAGGGTTTCGGCATTTGCGGTGGATATGTCGGAGCACACTAGGGAGGTGTACTGGGATCAAGAGAAGGGGGAAAAGAAGATTGAGGAGTTGGAAAAAGAGATTGTTACGTTGAAGACGTGGGATATGGGGAGGATGATGAGGGACTTGGCTACGGAAGTCACGACTTCGGTCAAGGGAGGTTTGGAGGGGATGTTTCAGGGGGTTGATCGGAGGTTGGAGGCATTAGAAAGTCAGGTGGCGGGGGTAACTGGGTCTGTGGGGACAGATGGTGCGAAAGAGGGCACTGGGGTGGAAGAGGGGTCTCGGATGAAGGGGGGGAAAAAGAAGGCGGTTAGGAGAATGGTGGGGAAGAGTGGTGCGGTGAACTCTACCCCTTTAGGGATGGAGTGGGATCCGCTCCCTGGTGACAGAGGTGATGGAGAAGAGAGGGAGAAAGTTGGTGGTGAGGGTGAGGAGGAACAGTGGACGTTGGTTGAGGAGAGGGGAAAAAGGAGGAAGGTGGTGAGGAGGGAGGAAGTGGCGGTCTCTTCTGAGCCTCGGGGGGTTGTGTCGAAGGAGGGAAGGGCTGGGAGGACAAGGGTGAGGCTCCCGTCACCGCCGCGGACGGCGGCGGTGGTTATCACGCTGCGGCCGGAAGCGGCGGGGAGGGGGCTCACCTATGGGCAAGTGCTGGCGGATGCGAGAAGCAAAGTGGGGTTGGAGGCTATGGGGATAGAAAGTGTGGTGTGTCGGCCGACGGCGGGGGGATCTCGCATGTTGGAGGTGGCGGGACCGGAGGGAAAGGAGAGGGCGGATGTGCTAGCGGAGAGGCTGCGCAAGGTTATGGCGGAGGTGGCGGTGGTCTCCAGACCGACAAAGCGGGCTGATGTCCGTCTTGTCGGTCTGGAGGACTCGGTTTCGAGGGATGAGGCCATAGCCAGGATTGCGCAGGAGGGGTGCTGTGGAGTGGATGAAGTGAGGGCGGGGTCAATTCAGGTGGTGGGAAGAGGGATTAGGACCCTATTTGTGTCGCTTCCGTTGGAGGCGGCCAGGAGGATGCAGGACAAGGGGGGGATCAAGATGGGGTGGAGTGTGACCCAGGTGCATGCACTTGGGGTCAGACCGATGAGGTGTTATAAGTGCATGGGCCTGGGGCACACTCGGGCCATGTGCACGGCGGAGGTTGACAGGGCGGAGCAATGTTTCCGATGCGGTGCACATGGTCATAAGGCGGGAGAATGTGTGGTGGAAAATCCGAGATGTGCGAGATGTGCGGACGAGGGTAAAGAGGCAGGTCACCGGATGGGAGGAGCGTTTTGCTTCCCCTCGTTCCATGGTGGGCGCCCTGGGAGTGGAGCCAATGTTGTGAGGGCAGCTTCTTCTTTCTAGGTATCCCTCTCCTTATTATTACGTCTTGTCTTTACAAGACGAGTAATGGAGAGGGACCTAGCTATCTTTCTTCTACAGCGGAGGCGGGTTCCTTCTTCTTTCTTCTTGGCCCGTCTCCGCTCTGTCCCTTTCTTCCCGTTTCCATTTATGGGGAACAGGAAATATATCCTGTTCCCCGGTATGTTTGACCGTTGGGTCAGGCCTCCCTACGGGGGGGCGGGTGAAGAGGTGGGGTTGAGGAACATCCTCCCCCATCCCCATTGGGCCATTGCACGACGAGGCCCGGTGGGTTCGCTGCAGGGGGCGACGCGGTGCCTGCGAAAGCCACCCCGTGTCGCCCCCATCCCAAATGCAGCGGACGGCCCCGGGGGGTTTTAGTGGGTATTCCCGGGCGACTCTCGCCCGGGCGAGTCCCACACTGGCACGGAGCTCGTCACTCCGTGCCCCCTTATCTATTGTATTTGGAGGACTTTGATCCTCCAAATACAATAGATAAGGGTAGTGCGTAAATGCATTTCCCCCCGTCAAAAAAAAAAAAAAAAAAAAAAAAGGGGCATTATAAGATCGCATACAAATATGCAGTAAAAAATAATTTTTAGCGGTAGAATCATTTAGATAATTTAAAACGATGTTAATTTAAATGTAAATATTAAAATTAACATTTTAGGGATGAAAAAAAAACCACAAGAAAAATATACAACAACATTTAATAGGTTTAATAATACAATATTCTATTAATTTTCAAACAAATAATACATTCGACATAATTTTAATGCATACAATTTAACTGTAATATGTTCCTACGTACGCGCTGCAGTTTGGACAATAATGATTGGCATTGTTACAGGAATTTACGCAGTAAGGAACGCATACGCACGGCCAGCATCTGGGAAATAAGGTTTATTTATTCCATTATCTTCACATTATAATTACCAAATACTAATATAACTATATAAAGAAAGTAGTGTGATATAAAAATATGGTCGCGTTAATATTTGAAATTCTTCTAAAAGTAACAAGTACATCCAAATAAATACATATTGGTATACAGGTATCAATATGTTTTTGCTTTTAGAATTGCCTCTTTGCTTTAAAATCTATCTATATACATTATTGATTATTTAAAAAATATATATATATATATATATATTTTCAACGCTCCACAGTAATGTGAGGTCATATTTTATGATTTTTTCTTTATTTACCTACAATTTGGTTCATTGTCTCTTTGAGATACGAGTTTAAGAAAATGGAAAATTAGCTCTAAAACATCTGAGCCACCATCATGGGAACACCTACAACCACGTAAAAAATATTGTATACTGGAAATATTTAAAATATCCGCAACATGAATAACATCACTAAACGTATGTAAATTATTGATAAAAGTGTTTTGTTATTTCTTTCTTTAAAATACATTAATTAATAAACTGTCACAATTGTAATATTTTAATGGCGTACATATGCACAATAACAAGTTCATTAATACTGTAATTTATTTTCCTGTATGTACTCTATATAATTTATTTGTGGCATCGCGCACATAACATTATTTTTTATATATAAACCGTCAATCATCAAAGACATTATCAATTCAAACCCATAAAATATATCAGACTTTGGGTATTAAATAGAATAGTATTAGTGGTGCCGACTAAGAATAGTACTACTCCATATCTTCCGGAGGGTGTCGTAAAAGGCGACATAGGTATAAACCAGGGGATGGCCAGCAGCATCTTCTCAGCATCACAAACACCTACGGCGATCGCTCACCCGCCTGCCAAGCGTGGCGATTAAGGCAATCCCCCCCCCCTCTTATTGGGGAGACCTATTCCCAGCTGTAGACATCTATAGGTTGTTTGAATAAATGAAAGATAGGACAAATTCCGCGGATTTTTTACTACTTTAACATCTTTGATACCCTTGTACTAGTTACTATTTTTGACAGAGTGCCTTAAGCGCTCATGCGGTTTAAAGTACGGTAAAGCTATTATGAAATTCCCATCCACAGAATTGGATAATCGGAACAAAACTACAGTAAATTTTGACAGATTTTTTACATGAAATTTGTAATTAGTCAGATAAAGGCTAAAAAAATGTCTTTATAGTGTTTACATAAATACGTTTTGGTTTGTAGAAACCTATCTAATTCAAGTTTTAATTTTAATTAATGTCGAATTCCTCTGATTTTTATTGTCGTGGATATCGCTTTCACAACAGAAGACATCAGCGGAAAGGTGTTGTTTTGCAATAAAAATAAATCTATAGAAGACGTATCAAATTTATGGGGGAAAAAGAATGTATAATAAAACAAAATATTTTTATTTATAGTATAAAACAGTATATTACAGAAATTAAACTATAGCATATCAGTTTACGTAAGTGCCTATGTAAGAGTTACAATGAGGACAAAAATGATCAGCGTTGTTGCAAGAGTCCATGCAGTAAGGAACACAAATACAAGGCCAGCATCTGCAATGCATAGTTAAAATAATAAAAAATGAATATGTATATAATATTATACTTTACACTTTGTGTTGAAACATTCGCGTTACAGATTTGCAAAGTGTAGCGGATCGATTAAATCAATCACCTTTAGCATACCACATAACATGCACTACATTGGCGACCCCGACTTGGTTAAATAGATCCGCTACACAAAGCAAAGTAGTCGTATTTTAAATACGATTTCAGAAGAAACATTATAACATAGATACCTAAGTTGAGCGTACACGAACAATAGTTAACATGTATAATAAATAATTAAGATGTAATAGTATAAAAAGAAATTATATAGTAAATTTAAGTTTATAACTATTCTTTATTTGAACTTTCTCAGGATTAAGTTCCTGCGTTTTCTGGTTACACCCGGGAAAATAGTAAATAGTGTATATAGTAGCTGTCGGTAATAAAATGGATCTAAGTCAGTACAGAATGACTGCACTATTGGAGATGGAGTCTAAAATATAATCATATCGTCTTGAATAATTCGTCAATACAGCTAAGAATCGGTTTCTGCGAGCAATGTTCCTAACCCATTCCCATTTAGGTATAGCGATTCTTCAAACGATGTTTGCTACTTTGGTTCTTCTGCGGATCTCCTTATTCTTGATTTGATCACGCAGTTGTACTCAAAACGTAGTATTCTCCGTTGCCTTTTTAACAACTTTATTAGGCCCATTGTGAGCGACTACGTCTCAGTGCCGTATATCATCTCTGGCAACATACACTGATCGAAGTTTTTCGTTTTGAGACACTGCGGTATTTCAGACGAGACTATTCTGCGTAACTTCCAGAACGCGGCCCAGTTGAGTTGGATTCGACGATTAACATCTTTTTCGAAGTTAGACCTACTCACTCCCAGATTTACTCTCAATAACTTTGAGCGTAGTCACCGATTTTAAAAATACATTAATTAATAAACAGGACAACATGGACATTTTACATGATTTTAATCTTGTCTATGTTCATTTCGCCAACTCGTTTGAAGGCTCTACTGATGTCACCGAGCATCCTACTAAGGTTATCTGCTACTGTGAACAAATTAACAGTAAAGAAGATATTTATGCTTACAGAAAAACACATAGCAGTACAGCAATGACGTGTGTCCTCGTCGTGGCTTTTCGATCAATTCTTGTTACGATATTCATTTGACATGAAGGGCATGTCATAGGGGCGGGGTTCGGCCCAACGTTGACCACTTGAACGTTCATTTTTCTAGGAAAACAACATAATACATACAATTATAACTCAATTTCTGCAGATTTAGGCACTGGAAATGCAAACACATGTATATTAATTTTATAATATTTCATTGGTGTTTAATTTCTTGAAAAACAGATTTATTTAATAATATTATTAAAAATAATGCGGAGTACGAAAAAAATATGTATTTCGGCTCATAAAATTCTGTAACAAGAGGATGTTCTATCCCTTTCGTACAAAACGAATATTACTATAGAACACATTTGCAGCACATGTAGTGTGACGTCATGTTATTTCATAATGCGCACTCTCTAAGGTGAAAAAAATTACCGTGGAGTTATTTATAGCTATAAAAAGTACTGTAATTAATTAACCCAAGTTATTATATTAATCCATGTTAATTTTCTTTATGAAGGTGATTCCTTAATTCGATTCTAAACTTTATATAAATCGGTCAAATCGCTTAAGATCCCTTAAATACCAGTATTGAACATTAACATTTATCATAATCTATATATCACTATATATACTAATAATAATATTAATAGTATATAATATTTTAATGAATATATATACTAATACAATATGTGCTGTGTATATGGTGGAAATAAACAATTTCTTTCTTCTTTCTAGTAAATAAAATTGAACTGTCTGTTTGTAATGTCAAAATTATTCATTTACTTAATAGATATGAGTGTATATAGATAAAAATATCTAGGCCAAAAATACAATTTTTAAAATGTTCCTCTGTCTGTTTATTCCGGGTAATCTCCGGAAAGGCTGGACGGATTTTGAGAGGTCTTTTTTTGGTAGATAGCTGAAGTTACTCCGAGTATCTTAGGGTACTTTTAATTTTCTAAAATAATTAGGGTCCCGCGTAAATAAATTAAAACTCCTAAAAAAATTAATAAAATCTTGTTCAATGCACAGTTTTACGGGCAAGTGCTTGAATTTATGAGAAATATTTTCACTTTATCTTAATACCTAAAAAAATTAAGGTTCTGTATAAAAAAATTAAAATGCAGTGAAAATATATGAAACGGGGGCGCAGCCGCGGGCACACAGCTAAAAAAATAATGTAATAGTGTTGTTGGCGACGCTTCAAGACTTTAGAATTAAGAATTAATTGTAAATAAAATAAGAACTATGCGATGTGTAAATTTTGTGTAAGATGATAATAAAGATGATTTTCTAGTTAGGTAGCGATGTAGAGTAATTACTCAATGTTTTTTTGCAAACGTAGTGCGCTGTATTATTAAGATAACAATTATTCATATATATAAATAAATAAATACGTACATAATAATAATAATATTCGACCATACAGCGCGCTACAAGTGTAAATTTTAAGCGCATAGACTAAAATATATTAAAGTATTTCTTGTTACCAAAAGGAAAAGATTAGATAGATGGGTTCCTAGAATCTATAAATTATTTCCTTGTATAATTGTATTTTACTTTAATTCTTTATTATATAGGGACAATCACAGATAACAGATTGACACTTTGTAGATAACACAATACCATAGCACAGTAAATCTGAAATTCTTTTATAAATTGTACTCAACATTTACCTAAAAAATTGTAACACATTTTGTTTAGTAGGTAGTGAATTATTCCTAATATTTGGTTATTATTATAAATAAATATAATATTATTGAAATATACATATTTGATGCTCAAACTATGATCTACATTTTGATTTTGATTTTTTTTTTATTGAAGATCTCTTAGATCTACTCGTATTTATACCATCATAGAATATGCGTTGGTATAATATTTTATAAATTATATATATGGAATAATATATTTATAGCAATGATATTATTTTTATTTTAATATAAATTTAGGGTAAAATTATTTGCCGCACCGTGACAAAGTACCATCCACATACATTTTTCATTTATCTATTTTTACTATGTAAAAACTTCTAAACGGTTTAACTTAACACTTAGTCAGTATTGCCAGTATTTAGATATCGAAGAATATATACCTCCATTTGCTTCATACATTAAAATGGCAAATAACATTTAGTAGGTTGTAGACCCACGCAATGTAAATAAATGACTTGAAATCGGTCAGAAACGATGTTTGCCAAAGACGCTTAGTTTTAAAACAACTCCATCTGTATATAAAATATGTGGCAACTTTTTCATTCATTGATACACATTACCCGTCTTTTAATATTTACATTCTTACTTTTTGGTTGCGTAATTTCTATAATTTTATAAAAATATATTTTATTTGTTTGTGATTCTCTTCTGTTAAATGGATTTTTTTTAAATTGCACAATAACGTCGTACACTTATATTTATAAAAATTACTATCATTTTGAAATATAAGACTTTTACGTAAATTTCAAATTCTAATAACCTTAATGTTTACAAAACTTTAAACTAAGATTGTTTATTTGTGACATAAATAAATTTAATTTTAAGTACCTACATACGAGGTCAATGTGAAGTTTATTAGGTGCTAACTTATTTAGTAAATTAGGCCTACATATTAGCCTACGGTTAATACAAAGATAACAAATTGAACTGTGAAAAAAATGATAAACAAAAGACACATAATAACTGCCACATATAGATGACCACACCTTTTATTTATTTATTTTTTGACGGGGGGAAATGCATTTACGCACTACCCTTACCTATTGCATTAGTGAAACCGCCTATTGCATTAGTGAAACCGCCTATTGCATTAGAGAAACCGCCTATTGCATTAGTGAAACCGCCTATTGCATTAGTGAAACCGCCTATTGCATTAGTGAAACCGCCTATTGCATTAGTGAAACCGCCTATTGCATTAGTGAAACCGCCTATTGCATCAGTGAAACCGTAGATGACCACACCTAAAGATATGTCTGAAAAACATTTTTGTGTTTATTATGTATATACCATACAGTAATTATCTTTTATTATACACTAGCTGTGTGCTGCGGCTGCGCCCGCGTTTTATATGTTTTTCACTGTGTTTTAATTTTTTTATACGGCACCCTAATTTTTTTTAAAGTATTACGATAAAGTAAAATATATTTCTCATAAATTCAAGCACTTGCCTGTAAAACAGTATATTAATTTGGATTTTATTCATTTTTTTAATTTATTATCTATGTGTTTTATTTTTTTTACGCGGAACCCTAATTATTTTCGAAAATTGAAAGTAACCTAAGTTACCCGGAGTAACTACAGCTATCTAACAAAAAAGTCCCGTCAAAACCTGTCCAGCCGTTCCGGAGTTTATCCGGAACAAACAGACAGACAAACAGACAAAAATTTTAAAAATTGTATTTTTGGTATATGTATCGTATATACAATTGATACCTATTTAGTAAAAAAAATCATATTACAAACAGACACTCCAATTTAATTTATTTGTGTAGATTAGATTGAACATACTTTTACTAGTTAAATATAAGTAATTAACCTAACATAGAAAGATTTGGGCAGAATCTCAATCTTATAGGTCTTATTTCTCATTAATTATCTAGCGTTATAATATTTGACTTATATATTATACATCTTAGTATATTATAGTTTGATAAATGTGCATAAATCAAGTGTATTGTAACAAATAACACAGAATATGAATTTTACGGTGCCTCTACAGGTTCTACAATTTCCTGGAAAGTTTTAACCACTTCTACGAAGTATTCACCATTTTGGTAAAGCGTTGCACGAAATGCGGTAAAATACGATGTACTTAATTTCACACACTAACATTAGAAGTATTGTGTATTATGTAGCTTAACATATTTAGAGTATTCCGCTTATTCGTATGAATAAATGGATCTAAAAATTAATAATTAATCGTTAATTGGTGAAATAAGAAACAGTAAATAAGAAAAAATAACCTATGTATGGATAGCACTTAACAAGCTTTAATTAAACAGTAATTTTATATTTCAAAATTTAGCTAATCTCAATTAAGATTTTTGTATTGTTTTATTTTTACCTGTACAATAACTCTTCAAATAAAAACTGTCACACCAACGTATTATCACACACTAAAAGTGATTTTCAGTGTCGCGATTGAAAAATGCACATAAATGGAGTGAACCTATATTCATGTTACCGAGTTTTACCGATATGATTAGACCATTCTTGAGTCTCATTCACACTGACACATACGTTATTGTAAATTTTTATTAGTGTTACGCCTTTTTTTAGCAACAGATTTGAAAAGTAGGCATTTCAAAAATCTATTGCTATTGCGTTCCGCCCCAAAGAAAGAGTTCGGCTCGGGCTGATTTTACCGTATGCAAAATAGACGAAGACATCACTTCGTAGTACCCTGTTTCCTCCTCCAAAAGTAAATCGATTTTTTATTTTCTTCCAGCTATAGGATAACAAAGACTTTGGCTATGCCTGTGGATTTTTAAAATTTTATCCATTAAATTTGTTTGACAAGCGTCTGAAAACGACGGTAAAAATCGACCATATTTTTTTTCATTTTAAAAGGTTTCTAGTTTAAGGAAATAATCAAGGTGCGGGCATGGTGGTTGTAGATATATGTATGTTATAGAAATATATACTATAATGTTACTATACAGTGAGGAAACAGGGGACTACGTTTGTATGGAATAAATGCCACTAGCATATCATCTTAAGCCAATACTATCAAGATAATTCCAGTAATTTGCAGTAAATTCCAGACTTAATTATATTTTAATGAGCTTAGTTTCATAGCAAAATTTTTATGGGATTCCATGAATACTGTGTTTTTAATTTTGTTACATTAGATTTTTGTTTGGTATAACTATTATGTAAATCTCCGATGTCTTTATAATAGTATGTACAATAATAAGGAAGAATCTGTAACAATAAAGAAGTAGGCAGTTTCATTAGCAACTTTTTTTTAAATTAACTCTTCACTTCTTATAGAAGTGGTCAAACCGTAAGTTAATGTTCAACGTCCTTTATACGTAATTATTTCAATAAATACATTTTTGTTAACCTTGTACGCAATATTTTATCATTTTTTTTTCCAATTCTATTTTCACAAATTACTATTTATATTTGTCATTTGCTTGTTTTTCTTTGTCTAATGACTCAGGCAGTCTGGTTTATTATTGTCGATTGACAAATCATGTTTTGACATAATTTAGAATTTTTCTATAAGTATCAGTACCTATATATTTTTAGACTACCTGATAATAAATATGGCTTTAAAGCTTTTACATTTAAACATTATATTTAAATTAAATTTGAAACGGCTCTCAAATTGGTTACTTTTTGGCTACAATAGGTCTGCGTCGCGAGCAAAATAAAAAACAAATTGTTGTCAAACTAATATAATACTAATATAAAAAATAAACAAAATGAACATTACCAGAATAAACTATATTCATAAAACTTTTACTGTACTGCCTAACGTTATAGGTAAATGTCTCTTGAAATTACTTTAATGTGCCTAATAATATCTATTGTTAAAACTGATCTGTGTAACTCAGCCTTTACTACATATCAAAGAACACCAAACGCTATTTCAAAATTATCAAGGGAATAACATTATTATAGATAATGTTGGTGGAAACACCACACATACTTATATCATATGAAGAAGATAATATACGATATTGACGTACATTACTATACGTATGAACAACTATACTAAACAGTCACACTGTTTTAAATTATCGCTATAGTTATTAGTACATATTTACTTGGTTATACACCTAGTTTCAATAGCCGTAGTTTTTTATAATTATATTATTTTACATACATTTATATAATATAAAATTTGTTTCATTAAATACATTACACAAAATTACAATTACGTATTAATAATATGAGTATATTGTATAAAAGGTAACGTCGATCTCTCTGAGTGTTCGCAAGTTGACTTGTAACTCGAGAATCACTGAATCATTTTACATGATTTTTATTTATATCAAACATTAAGTTTTATATAAAGAGTTACGCAGAAAATAGTAAATGTATTCGCCACAAAACTGACAACCGTTGCTCTCTTTGCAATATTTACATAAATAATTATAAAGTATATAATCTATTATATGCAATTGTTATAACTGTATAAATACAGCATGTTGCCGCCCCCACTTCTCGTGAGACTGTATCACTGACATCAGATATTCTCATAGGACCTAATTATGACATTTCTAAACAGTCAATTTCAAGGAGCTTTATAATACACGTATATGATTGTATATGTGTGTGCGTAGCGACATAATATATTATCAGTGTAAACGTATATTTCATCGAATCGTAATTCTAAGAATTCACAATTCTGTGTAAACACATGGTACTGAGAAAATTGAAACTAATCTGTTATCAGATTAAAGAATCGTTTTTTAGAATTTTATCAGTTGACATAAAATTATACACGTTGAGCTTAAAAAGAACACTGAAAAATAATCAGCGACAGATTTTAAATATGAAGTAGGTACGTATCGCATCCAAACAAGTAAGAACTAGAAATGATCTCTAGAAAGAGGTTTTATTCTGTCGCATACAAAGAACCTTTTTGTACTGATTTAATGTGTTTTCATAAAACCGGTTTATTCTTGATTCAAAAGATATTTGTATTATATAAATTATTATGTACATATCGTTCATTGTAAAAGAAATTTATCTTCTTGTAATTAAATCTAAACATATTATGCAAAAATGCAGAAAAAGTATAACTATGGAGTTACACCAATTTTGCAATGGCCGACACATACATACGAGTATATCTATATTCTTTGGTTATTTTATGAGTTTAAATTATAAAATTAGGTAATGCAATATTACTAAAATATATCTACATACCAAAAGCAAAAAGTATGCCTAAAGATCTGTTGTATGACAAAAATATCTATTATCAATTGTATGTTTATTCAATTAAGTATTACGTACTGGCTGTTTTTTTTACTCTGTATAAGCTCATTGTTTATCCACAATTTCACCTGATGTTAAGTGACGATGTGGTCCAGTATGGTAAAAGCACTAAGCCTAGGTACTGTTTCTCAAGTGTTGCTGCCGGAACACACCTATTGGTATTTAGCAACAGGTTTTCAAACTTGAGGGTGGTAGCTACTCAAGTGCCCACTATTAGAAAATCACTATGCTATGGTTTCCTCACGATGTTTTCCTTCACTGAAAGCTCAGGCTGATTTTAGAGTTGGATAGGTAAGTTCGAACCCGCGTCCATTGACGTTCCAATTGTGACACCATCGCTTTAAAATACTTATAATAAGAAGGTAAAGGAACAAAAACTATGCTTTGAATATCTTTATTTGAGAAAGAAAACTATTCGGAGGGACTTAAAAATCTATAGTAAAATATTTTTTCATTAGATTTTGAAGCTAACACTTAAGGAACTCAACCTAAAGTGTATTATTTCCAGATGTTATCACCATTTACCTAGAAAAGATGCTTTATAAATGTATTTTATTATAAACAATTCAGTATAACATACATTTAAACGATGACTATTTAATTTATTATTATAATAAAAATAATACAAGTTTTAAATTTATTAGTAGTGTTTAATAGTTACAGTACTCTTTTAGAGTTAGCCTTTTTCACTTTTTTTTACAAATACTTTTAACACATGTTAAAAAAACGATATGCCTTCTTACAAATACAATAATTTATTACCTAAATTATTATAGAGAAAAGGACTTTTTTTTGCATCGTTATTTAATTAATTCGTGAATTATTTCCATCGAAATAACACCAATTTGTAATTGATAAACGGTTACATATACCGAAATATAAACTGAGAACATGAAATAATTTTTTTATAAGAAATAAAACTAATAATTAATGTAAAATTAAATCAAAATACAAAATATTTTTTCTGTTTCAACTTTTGAAGTGTGCCTGAAAGTAATGTACCGCAGTGGGTAGAATCGTAAACAATTAATTTATATTACGAAATGCTCAAATTTCGTTCCAAATCCTTTTTACCAAGATTTATAATATATTTATTGAAATTGTTACAAAATAAAATTATCTACCGATACGCCTGAATTTAATAAAGTTTTTCTAATGAATTATATTAATTATTATTGAGCTACCTACTTTCATAATAGAAAGAGTAGAGAACACTTTAAGACCCTACCTACCTTTTTGATAGTAGAAATAATGAGAAAGCAGTTCTTAATCTTTGACCAAATAGGTGGCAAATCAACATCGTGTTAAGTTTTAGTCGGTAAGAATCTGATATAATCCACCCATCGCTATTCCAATGAGGTGGGTATCTTATGCAAGATATCCTCAATTAAATAGAGTAGTAGTTAGAAAATTAATTATATAATTATTTGTATATTTTTTCAAAAAACCTATCAAAGTTTATATTTACAAAACAGAATTAAAGAAAATCTCTATATTACATTTATCATATTTTAAACGTATACCCAGTTGTATTTACAAATTCTTTGCTAACTTAAAATATCCAGGTTTTTTCTGATATTTTCTTTGTCCTCAGATGCTTACACGAATACTAATTAAATTGATAAGTAAATTTTTGCAAATTAAAAAATCAATGACGATAAAACCTCGGTGCCTTCGTCAATCATTGTTTAATTAGACCAGAGCGGAAAACATGCTAACGAGGTCAATCAAGAATTAAAGCTAGTCTAATTATATACTAACTTATTAGTTAACATAACTTCCTAAGTAGGAGCTGCAGTTTGGACAGTAATGGTCAGCATTGTTGCACGATTCCATACAGTATGGAATACAAACGCAAGGCCAGCATCTGAAAAATAATACAAAATAGAGATCAGAAAACTTTACAGGTTTTTTTAAAATTACATACTCTCATAAAATGATTACCTAAGTAATATTTATTTTTATTTATTTATTTGGGAAAGACACAGTTAATAAAATACATATATGAAATTGCTTTACAATATTACATAAACCATTCAAGTTTCCACTAAAATTATTTTAACAAAAAGTGTGATTTACTAATAAAGGTGAAATAAAATATCCATTCAACCGATAGAGATCTACTGCTGGACATAGGTCTCCCCGAAAGAACTCTATAACGAGCGGATTCCCACAACCTTCACCGGGTCGTCAGTCATCTTTGTAAGGAGCTTACCCTACGTCAACGTCTTCCGATACTCCGCAACTATTCGAGAATCCGTTGGTCCCACTGGGCCTCGGTTCTGCGAGCAATATGCCCAGCCCATTACCACTTAAGTTTGTCAATTCTTCAGACAATGTCGGTTACTTTGGTTCTTCTGGGGATCTCCTCATTTATGATTCGATCACGCACTCATACTACGGGTATATCCCTCTTTGCCTTTTGGGTAACTTTGAGAAATAAAATATAAATTTAAAAATCTAAATTACCCTAATAAGCAGAGTATAGCAGCAAAAAGATGAGTTTTCGTAGTAGATCTCATTTCAACACGAGTAACAATTTCCATGTTACAAGATTTGCACGTTAATCGCGCTGGCTGCGGACTCATCTGCTGCCCAACGAGCACTGGTACTACTGAAGGAATGACTGTTGCTTGAACCACTGTTGGGCCATATTGTTGGGGAGGTACACCCGGCGTCGGTTGGGTCATATACGGAGGTGGATATCCAGAATATGCCGGTGGACCTTCCATTTTCGCTTCTGCAATTAAAGAATACATTCGAATAATTATTTCATTTGTTTCTTAGTACATTTTTTTCATAAACATTCGTCATGACAGTAGTTGCATGGTTCTATGCTGATTTTGCTGATTGTTAAAACTCGATATTACGTGGTAAAATCAAAATATAGTGATTCCAAGAATATTAAGCGTTTATTCAAATAAATACAACCATACAATACCATAATTAGAGGAAACTACTAACACTTCTGTATTTTTCTTTTAATAAGTTAGTATTTCTTTAGAAGATGCACCTTAAATCCAAAAATACAAACTTTCGATATCGAGCATATTTTTTTGATTCCCTGGGATAATTTATGAACATATTTTTATTTTATGAAAAAAAAATTATAATTGTTTGACTAAATTATTCTTGTCATATTTAATATTGGTCAAAGGCAGAGCGCTTAAGTTGACTAAAAGTCAACATGTTTTCTTGTAAACTCGCTACATCTTTCATAGATACCACCAATGCATATAACAGATTGAACCATATTGAAAACTTGCAAGCATATTATGTAAAGCCACAACCTCATTTAATGTAATATTATAATATATTATTTTAATTATCTTCTAAATTATCTTTATTATATAAATAAAATATGTAACATTTAGAAGGCAAATAGCGGTTTAACTCAGTAGTTTTATGTGAAAATCTTTCGTATATGTGACGTGAAAGTTCAAATATTAATATAACCAGTTTCAAGTATAATGGAATAAAAATCTAAATTAAAGATAACGAGATGATAAGCGTGATATGAAACGGAACATCAGGAATGAGTCACGTATATCGATAAATGATATGAGGAAACAATTTAAGTTATATCTTTCATACGTTTACTTATACATTATTTTATAAGGAAAATCGATTACTGAAGTATTTAAAAAAAAATTAAGTCGTATATTACTTACTTTCTGTAGTGGGGTCCATTGTTTTTTTTTCTATTCAAATTCACTCAATTTATCAAAAAAAAAGTACGTTTATATTTTTTTTAACAATAATCACTTTTAATTGTACAATATTTTAATACTTAGGGTTAATATAAAAAATGCAAGGCTGTAATTTATGTGCACGTCTGTAAAAATTTCATATGACTAATAATATGTTCAGGTTTTGTAAGGTTTTATACATAAACAACCGGACAAAGATATCAGTTTATCGATTTTGATAAACATTTTTATCAAGATTTATTCTAATACGTAGATATCATGTATTTGCATGAGTAATGCGCTAATAACAAAGGCATACCTTTCATATTGACTTAACGGAATCAGTTCACTGTACTTCATAATAACAATTCAAGGATACCTATTCAACCGAGTAATCAAGCGGTGGCTAACTTTGCTCCCGCGTACACACCAGCCCTCCCTCCAACAGTGGGTGTTCAAGAAGTGATTCGATCCCCAACTGGGGAAGGTCTTGTAGCCACCGCCAGCTTGATACAGTAACAGCGCATGCACTAGCATCACCCGCATCACCTTCTTTTCTATATTTCCCTATTTCTGAAACGGTATAGTTTAGGTAGGGAAAATTTCACGGAATTTTTTAGAAGTTAAATCCTTGTTGCATTCTGCTCTGGTGCCCTTGGACAGACTACCAATTTTCAGCTGAGTGCATTAAGGGCTCTTCCCAAAGACCATTAAAGCTGTCGAGGTGCCTCAAGTAAACAACGTTCAGTCAGCTTAAAAAATGTCAAGGACAACGACAATAGTTAGACAATGGTAAAATCTATAGACAAGGCTTAATGCATTTTATACATTGACTGATACCAAAAGTACAAGGTTTTAATAAATTTGAAGCAAACGCGTTCAAACAAATTACGTGGATTGAAAGCCATAAAGGAGAGAAGTTAGATCCGCGCGAAGTTCACACTAACTTAAGAAAAACGGTTATAATAATATATATATATATATATATATATATATATATATATATATATATATATATATATATATATATATATATATATATATATATATATATATATATATATATATATATATAAGTAATTTTCTTTGTTTAATAAATCATTTTACATTACAAAAAAGGAATGATAGAATTTCTTGCCGGCTCTTCTCGACTTTGTGATTTTCCGAACCGGTGTCAGTATTTTTGACGTTCATAAGTGCCTTCTTAGGGCCTAAAATAATTTTCGATTTCGATTATATTTTTTTATTTTATACGTTCATTAAGAAAGTAGCATTACTCATAAGCAAATACAGACACAAACAGAGAACACCTACTTCTAGGTACACCTTCCAGTCTAACATGCTCGGAAATCAGACGAAGGTTGATTTTTGCGCATACTTGAAAGAAGGATGATCATTACAACCAATGTTTCGACAAACTTACTTAAGTGGCTATTGCATAATAATGACATGTTTTCGTTCTAGTAATGACGTCATGGCTATTACAATTTTCTTAGATCGGGATTCGTTGAGCTACTTGTGATAACAAAATGCAAACTCTTATTAGAAACATTTATAATATTACTGTTTCCTAATTCGAAATGGAGTATCCACTTTGGTTTCTATTTGAGGATTCTTAGGAAGTAATTAATATAAAGGTAAATTTTGTAATTATTGATTTATTTTGATAACCATAATAGGTGAAATACAATTTTAATTGATATATTATTAATATATAATTAATAGCACAAAATATTTATTATACAGGACTTAAATATTAACAAAAAACTATACAACGAGAAAGACCCTATCTTTCATAAATGTTTGTATGAAGCTATAATGACGCAGTGGACAGTGCGGCCGGATTCCGCGTCAATGGACGCGCGTCTAAACCCACCTATCCTAAAATATAGCTCTAAAATCACCCTCAGCTTTAGGTGAAGGAAAACATCATAAGGAAACCATAGCATGGTAATAATGTCCGCCTGGGTTTACCCACCCTCAAGTTTGAAAAACCTGTCGCCAAATACCAATAGATGTGTTCCGGCAGCATCACTTGATAACCAGTACCTCTAGGCATAGTGTGTTTACCATATTGGACCACATCCTCACTTAACATCAGGTGAGATTGTGGTCAAAGCTCTAACCCTATGTCGTGTAAAAAATAGTTTCTTTAAATTTCGTTAAAACAATCGAAACAGTCTATGCGGATGAAAATTAATGAAACATCTGTTTCCTTCTAAACAATACTTCGAGAAATTGCTACCTAATTTATTTAGCTTTAATTAATTTATTTTATATCAATTTTTGTAATTTTTTTGTAAGTTTTTAATATCACATAAAATAATTTACACGTTTATGTGTAAAATATTTTATATATTAGCCCCATGAGCACCAACCTGGCGTTTACGCCAGCTTTCCAGTGTTTCCTATTGTCTTTCTATTGTCTCATTGTAATGGGTAATCGACATATTAATGCTACCGATATATTACATTAATATAACTAACTCACTACACATTGTATGTGCACAAAAAGAATTGCATCTGCTTAATCATCTATCTATATTGAAATAAGCAAAGATAAAACTGTTCTAGGCATTTTTTCTTTGTTTATTAACTGATTTTCCTATTTTTTTTATTCAGTAGTTATTAATGAGCTTTATTGCTATCAATCAAGTAGTTTTTCTTCAATAAGTATATTAATCACTTGGTTAGAATAAGTAACATTAGCTAATATAGCTTCCTATGTAGGCGCTGCAGTTAGGGCAGTAGTGGTCAGCATTGTTGCACGAATCTACACAATACGGGAGGCAAGCGCAAGGCCAAAATCTGAAATACAACAGAGAAATGGTTGAGAATAGTATCATTATTTATATAGAAAACAAACAAATTTTTAATATATAATGGTATAGGTAAACTATTTAAGATTTCAAAAAAGGATTTACTTAAATTGATTAAGTAGTTCTCGAGTTATAGGCCAATCACAAGTAGTAAACAAAGTATCGATCTGAATATTATATGTAATTCATAAAGTTGTCATTTCTGAATTGTTTTTTGTTGAATGGTACTTGTTTATCTGTTATTTAAGATATGTAGCGTAGTTATCGATAAAAAATATTGATCAATTATTTTTATAAGATAAAAAAAAATACCCTAATAAGCAAAGGAGAGCAGCGAATAGGTGTGTCCGCATGGTTGTTCTCATTTCGACTCGGGTTACAATTTCCATGTTACAAGATCGGCATGTTGTGTGCGCTGGCTTTGGACTCATCTGGTGTGCTACAACGACAGTGGGAATGACCGTCGCTTGGACCACTCTCGGTCCATACTGTTGCATAGGCGGCCCCTGCATCGGTTGAAACTGTTGTTCTGCATATGGTGGCGGATTCCCAGAGTATGGCGGTGGATTTTGCATTTTGCTTTCTGAAATTATAATAAAAAAATATTTTTATTAATTATCCACTCAATCTAAAGACTTCTACTGGTGGACATAGGTCTTCCCCAATGATCTTTACAACGACCGGTCCTGTGCCACCCGCATCCAACTTCCCCAGATCGTCGGTCCACCTTATTGGGGGCCTACCCACACAGCGGCTTCCGGTACGCGTTAGCTATTTAAGAACCCATTCGCCCCATCGGGCATCGGTTCTACAAGCAATGTGCCCTGTCAACTGCTTCTCTAGTTTGACAATTAGTCGGGTAACAAACATCTCCTAATTTCTGATCCGATCACGCAAGGAAACTTTATTAGTTCGAAAATAAGAATCGATTACATCAAAACAATACCATTAATCATTAAATTAATATCGAATTAGGTGACAAAACACATACAAAATTTAATCTAAAATATGAAAAATAATTTTTGTTTTAAAGAGGCCCATTTTTTTTAAAACATATGTTTAAAAAAAAATGATGAGTTGTCATATCCATAATTTACTCACATAGTACCGTCATATTTATATTTTTTTCTAAATTATAAACCATTTTTATACCAACATAAAGTCCCGACTTCCTCTTTAAAAAAAAATTATAAATGATATAATATTTAACAATTTCCGATATCTCAATAAACAAGTAGGTATATAGAATAATAATGTACGTTATGGGGTTCCTTCAGGTTTATAAAGATACGTTACGTGTAATAGTGACTTAATTATGCAAAATAATAAAACGTATAATTATAGAGTAACTCCACTTATGCACATTAGGATTGTAATAACTGTCAACTTCGTATATTTTAATGGACATAAGCAATAAGCATACCTAGATTACAAAAAAACGATGATATTGGAAAATACAGCATGATTCCACGGACCAAACGAGTTCATTAAAATGAGCTTAAGATTACTCTTATCAACAGCAATTTTTGATTAAGGAACGTCACGTTAATTCTTTTTACGTATTATAAAACGGTAAATATGTTTATCTATCTCGAAATCCACATATTATTTACTAACATGACTTTTGGTTAATTGCAAACATTCTTCAAATAGAAAAAAAATTATACCAACGCAATTTCTTGGTAACTCATTAATTTCTATACTAATGAATGAAATTGAAGTGTCTGTTTGTAATAACAAAATAATATATTTTTACTAAATACATTTGAATCTATATACATAGACATATACCAAAAATACAATTTTAAAATTTTTTGCCTATTTGTTCCGGCTAATCTCCAAAACGGCTGGACCGATTTTGATGGTAGATAGCTGAAGTTACTCCGTGTAACTTAGACTACTGTTATATTTTGAAAAAAATTAGGGTTCTGAGTAAACAAATTAAAACTGAACTAAATAAGATTCAATAGATAGCACCATCGAAACGTTATTTTCGATTGATTATTTAATATTACGCGGTGAAGAACATATGACAAGCGGGTACAGCCGCGGGCACACAGCTAGTGAAGTAATGTACCTAACAATGTTAACAATAATAAGCACAATGCAGAACCACTGCCAAAAACAATCTTTTTTTTTCAAATTGACTATATCATGTTTACCGAAAGGCCGTACTTTACCGTACTTTTGGAGTAAGCGCTTTGTGTGGTCAGCCGGGAGAGTTTGGCTAGCGCAAAATGTTACCCTAAACGTAAATTACACAAAATTTGTCCTAGCTGTACCTACATTCTACGAGAATAGAATTTAGTAAGAAGCTCGTAGAAGTGATGCCCGAAGGTAGACGACGACATGGTGAAGATTGCAGGAATCCGCTGGATGCGGGTGGCGTAAGATCGGTCATGGTGTAGATCTTTGGGGGAGACCTATGTCCAGGAGTAGACGGCTTTCGGCTAAATGGATGGATGGATACCTAAATTAAACTGAACTACGAATTTCAAGGTCAAGAGTAAAAATTGCACACACCGCAAGATACTACGAGTAATCTCCGATAAAAGGATTGATATTTCGGATATCGGTAAGTAAAAATAGATTGAGATCACATATTGAAGCCAGTCGTTAATCAAGCTTCGTAACAAATTCTGTAAGCAATTGCATTAAAAGGTAAGGATATAAATGGCGTATCAGATTCGTATAAGTTTTACACAATCAACTACAGAGGCCGCTACATATTTTTCAGATAAGAATCACTGCCATATACCATAAATTTACTAGTTGTAGCAAATATTGGTATTATTCTTCACAATAACTGATTCCTTATCTATTTTAAATGTTTAATGGTTTAATCAATGTATAGTTAAGAACGAGGTTTTGGTAATTTCTGGGTCAACTTCATACATTGTTATTACGAATAATTATCTCCATTACTACCTTTTAGGTGAAGATATATATTACAACATAGCCAAAGAATACATATATGATTTAATAAAAATCATTACGTAAATCGGTTAATTCGTTCTCTAGTAAAGCCAACCAAGAAACGAATAGTTGCCTTTTAAAATACGTAATGATAAGAATTAGACACAACATAATGAAAGTACCATTAATATTACAAAGAAATGCAATACATATATTTATATAAAAATACAAATCTAATCGTAATCACTTACCTGAAGTACTATTAGAATGCATTTAAAGTGTTTATTCAATTAAACATACAACAGACTCCTTTGAGGTTACAAGAATATTCACTTTTAATAACGTACACAAAAGAAAAATCTCCCTTGAGTATATATTTTTTAATTAACAGACCCTTTCCGTTGATTTCAAACGACTAAAGCGTTTATCTTTTAGCCAGCGCACAGGCATGTAGATAAACGAACGAGATAAGATAAAATTTATTGATTTAACACGCAAATGTTTATCAAGAAATGTATTAAATATTTATCTGGACGTTTTATTTTCACGCGCAGTTATTGAAAGAAAGAAAGGAAATGTTTGAGAGCCAACGTGATAATTATAAATAAGAAATTGGATAATAGGTGGACCGACGACCTAGTGAAAGTGGCAGGAGTCCGCTGGATGCGTGTGGCGCAAGACCGGTCATCGTGGAGATCTTTGCGGGAGACCTATGTCCAGCACATTCACATAAAAATAATGTCAATCAACTTGGTCCACGTATGCATCTCATAATTATGTAAAGACTAGCTGTGTGCCCGCGGCTGAACCCGCGTTTCAGGTATTCTTTCTGCCTTTTTTTTATAGTCCTAAGATAAAATAAAAATATTTATCATAAATTGAAGCACTTGCCCGTAAAGCTGTGTATTGAATCAGATTTTATTCAAATTTTTATGATTTTTTAATACGCGGAACCCTAATTATTAAAAAAAAATTAAAACTTTAGGAGTTTTAATTTAAAATTTAATAAAAATTCTTTTTAATGCACAGTTTTACGGTCAAGTGCTTGAATTTATAAGACATGTTTTTGCTTTATCTTTGTTCTTTAAAAAAAACTATTAGGGTTCCGTATAAAAAAATTAAAACGCAGTGAAGAATAAACGAAACGCGGGCGCAGCCGCGGTCACACGGCTAGTATTAAATGTAATACTAATTCGCCGATGATATACATACGAGTACACTCTGCCATCACGAACTCATAGTTTCAACGGCTCAAACACGGATAAATTGCTTAAATTTAAATAGTTGTCTCTATGGAGGCTTCTAATTTTAATAATTCTACTGATATCGGCTGCTTGTGTAAAATTATTTATCAGCAAGTCATAAATGACGCAAACAAATTGTGAATCACTTTTTAAAAATATCTTATTTGTAATGCTATCCATTATCTCATTTAAAAGATATGTATTAGCACTTGCCCCGACTTCGCTCGGGTACATAAAAATCTCCAAGTTAAAATATATTACTCATTTATAATCCCTGCATATACTCGTATATATTGTGTCATAACGTTTGTCCACGATAACCTCAAATACTGCTCGACCGATCTTGATGAAATTTAGCACACAACATGTGATTTGATCCAACTTAAGAGATACTATACGTCATTTGTAACACTACAAATAATTTGATGTATATTTACATAATAATCGCTTTTCCATGGGTTGTCATATGGCATTGTAACGTGAGGGAAAATAAAAAAAATATTATAGTAAATATTTATTCGTATAGTATTCATAACCCGAGGTACTTTTAATTGAAAGAAATATAGAGTAATTGATTTAATATACTACTATTTAAATTTAATTAGTGTTTTAAACTAACTTGTATTTTTTATAATTAATAGGTAGAACGACAAACGTGGCCTATTATAATGTAAACATAAATGCTATAATATCACAAAGAAATATATTCAAAATGGTATACATATCCAATCTATTTAATCACTTACTTCTGTCATATAGCGTATTTTTAACATAAATATACGATTACATTTACAATAAATACTAATAAATCCCATTGATTTTAAATTATTAATTAATTCAAAGCTTTATATTGTTATCAAAATCATACTTACGTATATATTATATATAAGAACCAGTGCATTGCAAATGAGATTATAAAAAAATGATTCATAGCTTGCTTTCCCAATTTACCTTGTTGATAAAATCATATAATTTACCTTTTTAGTACTGGTATCATTCGAAATTTATATCGATAATAATGTAGTTTTCAGATTAGTACAAAATGAGAGCCCGGTAAAGATCTAGGCAACACATAATTAATAGGATTAGGAAATACTAATTGTAACATTATTTCACATACCTAGCAGCCAGAGATTCCATTTGCTTAATAAATATTTGAAGTACCCACTATGCAAAATGAATCACAGCCTTAACTGGCCCAGTTTATTTTTAACCAACTATTTCATGCGTAAAATCATACATAAATTACTTTTCCGTATTTATTTATGTACAGTTATTTAGTTAGTTATGTATAAGGAAAATATTGTATAATGATGTTATTATGTTTATAATAAAGAAATTAATCCTATTTGTATGAACTAAGAGAAAATACGACTTTATACCCTTTTCTATATTGTATAGGCGCTACGAGTATAAAACTCACTCGGTTTTAGGTGATGTGTGTAAAATGGCAAGCACGCTAAGCCTACAGCCTATAAGTACTGGCTCTCAAGTGTTGCTGTCAGAACAAAGCTATAGGTGCTTGAGGACAGATTTTCAGAGACAGACACTCGTAAGATGATTTTTTTTTTTTTAAATGGCCACAATGTTTCCTTCATCTTAAACTAAATCACTACACGATAAAATTCGACTGATTACAGACTCGTTATGAAATTGAACAGGTGAATTTGAACTTTCGTCCATCAACTCGGTTATTCCGCACCGTACCACCACTGAGCGGACATCGCTTTAAACAATTTACTTTAATCAGTTTAGGCCCTGAGAAGGTGCTTATGAGCATTCAAAACACTACCACCAGTTCGAAATACAGCCCACTCGAGAAGAGACCGGCAAGAAACTCGATCTATTTTTTATCCACATGTTGTTAAATATTTTATACAATTAAAAATTATAAAGCATTGTTAGCGTATGCAAGAGGCTCCCCTTTTTCGTCATCACTATCGTTCACATAATTTACAAATACAAAAATTTTTAATTTACAGATAATATGGTGATTAAACATAATTGCAAAACACGTCAATCCAATGTACGAGCTATGAGGCCGTGTGGACTGTTATCGGCGACCTGATAAGTTAATCTTGATGGAAACTCTATTAGGCTAATGGATAACACACGCAGTCAGTGTGATGCAGTCGAGCTCGCACTGAGCTAATCCATCACTTAACAAAACTTTTGCGGTAACTTTTATTATTTATTTTGTTTCACCATTCCTAATGTTAATAATAGAAGATAAATAAATAATATTAGTAGTTCACCTAGTTTAGCGAAATTCGATAATAATCATCACTGAATACTTGATCAAATAAGAAATGTTAATTTATTATTATTTGTAACCTAAAATTTAGTCAAGAGGAGAAATAGAGGAGAAAAAGATACCGAAATATTTTATCTTTGCTTATTTATTTAGAGACTGCGCCCGCATTTCATAAGAACTTTACTACCTTTTTTTTATAAGGAAGTACTAAGATAAAGTAAAGATATTTCTCATAAATTATAACACTTCCTCGAAAAACTGTGCATTGAATCGAAAAATTTTTATGAGTTTTATTTTTTTTTACGCGGAATTGTAATTATTTTCGAAAATTAAAAGTACCCTAAGTTACCCGGAGTAACTTCAGCTATCTACCAAACAATGTCACGTCATAATCCGTCCAGCTGTTCCGGAGATCACACATTACAAACTGATAGAAAAAAATTTAAAAATTGTTTTTTTTTGTTATAGGTATTGTATTTTGACATTACAAACAGTTACACATCAATTCTATTAATTAGTATAGACTATAGACATCATCTATACATATAATAAAAATGTAACGGATCGCTGTCTGTACATGGGAGATATATGAGAAAAAATATTATTAGGACCTTTATAAACGCAAATAGGACCCAAAACTATAATTTTTAAAATTTTTGTCTGTTTGTCTGTGCGTTTGTGCACGCTAATCTCAGAAACGGCTTATCCGATTTAGATGTAGTTTTCACTAATATATTGTAGTAAGCTTCACTTAACATTTAGTGTTTGTTTCATGTCAATCGGTAAATAAATAAAAAAGTTATGTCAATTTAAAGAATCACGTTGAACATTTATTCTATCTAAATTCTTTCTCTGTTCAGATGCATTGTATGAAACTTTACTAAACTCCATAATGGTCTATATAAAAGTATGATTATATAATAATAATAATATGATAATAAATAGAAGTTAAAAATGATCAGTTTCGGAAATGTTACAATTCCAATTTAAGTTGACCTCAGACATATATCATCATTGATATGAAATAGGGTTCAGGTTAGGCTGGCAATTCAGGTTGTTTATATATGTATAGATAAAGCACGTCGAGAGCCGGGCCGCTTTCGGAGGGCGCATGGCGTAACAGTTGCATTCGACAACACTGACTGTTTGCTTATTTTATTTATTTATATTTTAGGGTTTGTAAATACATATTGTATGTATATAGTATAGGTTAATTAGTTTTCAAATTAGGTAAACACGTCTTATTAGTTAAACTTTAAATACAAGTTTATACAAGTTCTTAATTTTTATGTTTAAAAAACAATTTAGTAAATTGCGATTAATTAATACATAAATGTATATATTACACATTTCTTTTATTTTCGATAATTAATAGGTTAGGTTAATACGTCTTAATAGTTATTAAACTGTAATAAAGTTAAACTGTGTAATAATCTGTAAGTATTTAAATTTTTTGTTTATGATGAGTATGTGTTCACTAAATAACGCTGAGTTAGTACTAATTACTACTTCTTATAAGAACGCCTCAAAAAAGATCCAACCTATCCCGGAGCAGCAGAAATGCAATAAGGATGAGATTAGTTCTCATTAGTTCACTGCATTTCAGTAACGTCAGGCCAGGTTTCATATTACAGAAACTTCAGCTCAGCGAAAATCTCGATTGAGTTCACATCGTTCTCAAATGATGGCTACTTGAGTTAGGATGAACAGGGAACAGCGTGAAGCACGTTTGTCCACCGATCGCAAGGCTCATGCAATATCGCGTGAGTCTGAGACCTTTACTTATAGGGAAACCCGGCTGAGCTCTCAAAAAACACGAACTTTGCAGTCTAGAAAGCTGGAAAGTAGCTTAGATTGTGAATCTCGATTAACAGCTGATCGAGAAGAAGAAAGAAACTGCAGAACAACGTCAGTCACGATTAAATGCCGATCGACTTCGGCATATACTCAATAAAATGTTATCAAGTTTGATAGAAGACCCAGAAACTGGAGCGGAAATTGATATCCTTCCATGGATTACCAAAGAGAAAACAGGTTATTTGTATTCGCCCAGAATTGATTACTCTGAATTCGAATCTATAGTAGGTATGGTGGTATGTTGTCAGTTTGTAATGTAATGCTCAAAAATGGAGAAAAGAACCAAATGGAATATGCTATTCAGGTGGCAAAGTGCTCATTTAAACTTATCATGAGCCCCTTTATGAAAGTTTTACTAAATAGTGAGCATCCTCAGTGTAAACATTTTTAGACTATGTCCGTTTATATAATAGTGTATTCCAAATGACATATTTTGTGGTCAAACATATCACATCCAACTTTTAAGGTGCAGGGCCAATTTATCACTTGATTGGATCTTTGCTTCTCCAAAATGAGCCAAAATTTCTTTAAATTTATTTTGTATCAAATTACATTGAACAGGCCCATATACGACATCATAACTTTCCTCAGCTGAACATCAACTTTCTATTTCAACTTGAGAAAATGTTACATCAAGTAAATCCGTATGTCAGAAGTTTCAAAGCCGCAATAGATTCCATCCAACAAGGCCAAAATAACAATTATAAAGTTATAAATAAGGCTAATAGACGTCCTGCGGGAAGAACATCGTGAAAGAAAAAGTACACTATCCCCGTTGCAGACGAAGTTGCAGTAATATTAGTCAATTGGGAATGTGATAGACGTGACATCGTGCAGCGCACTCATGATGATCGCTTACAACGTATTTGTGAAACACACCGAGCATATGATGCCCTGCAGTATCCTTTGATATATTTGCATGGTCAGGATGGGTACAATTTCAGACTCTACCAAGTAAATCCAAGCACTAGCAAAACAAATTATAATAAAAAATATCAGGCTTACAGTTTTATTCATACCAGATATAAATTAGATGAAATTGTTGTATCTATTGCTACTATATTTTCTCTATAGTAACTTGAGATCGGTAACGGTGTGTATCCGCAGGAACAAGCAAAATTTGTTCTAAACGCAAACCTATGCTGCGAAGTTTCATGAATGCGAGACCTCATATCATCCGTGTATGGAAACGCAACGCAAATACTAACTTGCGAAAATTCATGGCTTTGCGAAAGAGCTATTTTAAGTCCACGAAACGACCCAAGCAGCAGCAATAAATGCTGAAGTTTTGAGCTTTGTTTCGGAGGATAATGTAGAGTATATCTCCATTAACAGAGTTATGAAAGATGAAGAATCTACCAATTACCCAGTAGAATTTTTAGAATTCCTCAGTGCTCCTGGACTACCATCTCATAAAATAAATTTAAAGTCGGCGTACCCATAATGCTGCTAAGAAATTTAACACCGCCAAAACTTTGCAACAATACTAGAATAAAAGTGAATTTTTCTCTTTTAAATTTCTGATTCTGCGAAACCTGATAGAAGCAGATATTTTAACAGGTGGTAGTGTTTTTATGCCTCGGGTTCCGGGTTCCGGGTTTAAACGAGTTCAATTTCCAGTGAGCTTATGACCAGTTTTGAGATGACAATTAATAAAGCCCATGGTCAGACGCTAAAAGTTGTGGATGTGGATCTAAGTATTAGCTGTTTTTCGCACGGTCAGCTTTATGTGGTTTTATCAGGTGTTAATAATTCTAGCAGCCTGTATGCTTTGTTCCCCGATGGCTATATGATGTAACGACGGTGATTATAATCCAGAATAAACCAAAATCCGAAAAATGCTGCCTAAAGTCACTATTCCACGCAGACGAAGTTGCGGGCACAGCTAGTTAAACAATAAAATTAAGTCATGATTTTTTTTTAAATAGAAGCAAATTATTATTATTTTTATTCAGTTGTTGAATTATGTTTTTATATTTACATGTGGTTAATGTGAAAATTCTACATGGCACTATTACTTAGAAAAATATGTACGCTCAGAGTAAATAATTCGTTGAATATTTTTCTTTATCGTATCTCATGTGTATCCGACATATAATATTCTTGATCGTAAAGCGTCAAACAATTTATAACATCTACGCTCATGGCAAGAAATTGGCAGTATAATCCAGTACGACTCTTGTGAAGTACTATTTAAAGCATACTCCAGTTAACTAAAACTAACCATCGAAACAACTATATTTTAAAAGTGTAAATTAAAAAAGTAATTGTAAAACATACTCACGCGTTCCTTTCTTAAATATTTAATCATAGTTCATTATTAGTTTTTTTTTATCATGAAATAACATTTGCATTAGAATATTTCTTTCATCGTTATTTTAATATAATTAATATCATTAAATCTTTAAATTTAAGGCCTTCTGGGTAGAATACCCTTCGTATACCGTTTGTAATACATATAGGTAGATATATATTATTATGTACTACGGATATATGAGACAGATAGATAAGAGATAAAATAACAGTTATTCAAGTAAGGCACCCGTCCGCATTGCGTAAGATCTCAATATGCCCTGCAGTACATTCCGACAGATAATATTTGCGAGGCGAGCATATCTCAGACTTTTACTGATGCCTACTCTACAGTATTCCGATATTCATGAATTTCATAGCTATTTTACGCACTCCCATACGATTTGGTTTTCTATGACCAGATTTATCAAGCTTGTTTTTATTATATATTTAGAATAAATAAATGTATACGTTTATTTATAACTAGCGAGCGCTATCGACTTGGCAAACTTCGCGACTGGACAAACACACATAGAGACACAATTTTTTTTACATGTCCGATTCGACATTAGTAACTACTAAAATGTGTCAAAAAATTTGTAAATAAAGTAATTAAATGTACAAACAAACTTTTAGATTTATTATAAGGATCGATATGAATAAGAACGATGAGACTAATTAAATTGATATATAATTTTGGTTTAAACCGATATTGATAAAGTATTGTACTTTATATTCGACCGGCTAAATAATTAACAGCTATTCACTACTCATAAACTATATCACATACTTAAAAGAGCATAAAAAATACACGATACAACATCAAAGTAAAAAGCAGATTAAAAGCACACCTTAATAAATGGCACTACTTAAAAAATTGACATTTTTTTAATGACGCAAACCGTAAAAATAAAAATTGAAAAATCAATTCAGAAATCTGTAATTTATACGTATTATGGTAACGTTATGTTTTCACATTACAAATTTCAATAAATCTCTTTGTAAATTATCTGTAAACGTACATATAATATATATGCAATTTTACCAATTACCAATACAATTCAGCTTATAACATCTTTTATGTAAATAAAATATACATCTTATTTATCTCTCTGCAAATATCCCTTGCGACTATCAATATCAATATTATCTAAAAATATTATATAGAAAAGAAATACATCGTCGACGGAGCAATCTTTCTCAATCAATCTATATAAAGGCACTAAGTAGGAGATTATTAAGTTTTTTCTGTTATTAATGCGAACAAAGGCGAGTAAAAAAAACTCCGGTAGAAAAAGGTTACGTATGTTTTTATTCCTAACTTTCAACGTTAGACCTAAGTTGTTTATAATATGAACGTCGTCATATCTTTGCCACTAATATAATTGTTTTAATTAAAAACATTGTTAAAATGATACGGAACAAAAAAATGTCCCTAGACCTAGTATTAAGCTTCAAGTCAATACCAAGGAAAACTGTTTTTTAGTTGGAAAAAATTTACTGCAAACAGGTTATATGGGACTATACCCATTAAAAACTCCAATATGTCGCCTTGGCGGCCATTGTAGACAACCACAAATAACAGCTTCGAATTCATCCATGATCCCCGTCCCTCTGAATAACATAAACACGTCCCTTCGAAAGCTACTACTTAAGATGTCCATTGCCTGGGCTGTAATTTTTAACCAGGTGTTCTTCAGTCAGAGCGGACGAACATGGTCCTAAAATTATGAGGATTATGCAAGCCGAGTTCACCCCTACTTCATCCCAAGTCCCTTCTGATGGATACCAGAGAGGTACTGGGAGAAGCACTGCCATGTCAGATACTAGTCGCCGACCTAGATTTAATTGATGTTGCTCGGAATGCACCATGTGGAGCTTCTTGACGATTATGATTAATTAAATTAGTTAATAAAGAATTAAGAAAAGGTAATTACTGTAGTCTTCATAACTTGGTCTACATATACCTGTAACCTAATATGCACGAAATACTCTCCATTTTCTAAAATAGCGTGTGTACAGATCACACAACTGGTTGAAGCGACGACGGAGTAGTAGATAGTGTGGCCGGATAAGCGTCAACGGACGCGGGTTTGAGCCCACCTATTCAACTCTAATATCAAACTGAGCTTTTAGTGAAGGAAATATCGTTAGGAAAGCACAGCATGGTGGTAGGGCATTCTAATAATGCCTGCCTGGTTAGCTCAAGTTTGTAAACCTGCCGTCAAATACCAATAGGTGTGTTCCGGCAACATCACTTGAGAGCCAGTGCCTCTAGGCTTAGTGTGTGTTACCATCCTGAACCATGTCATCACTTAACATCAGATGAGATTGTGGTCAAAGCACTGAGTCTATGCCGTGTAAAAATGTTTAGTTTAAGATCTTCATCAAGAACGCACAAAGTGGCAAAGATAATAGGAAGGATAATAGAAGGTCCATTATTTTTTGCCTCTTTTTTTACTACATACTCCCCTTCCACATACATACATCCTTTTATATTCAGAAACCTGGCGCTTAGCGTTCGAATTTCTGACACTTACCGCGTGACGTATTTTGACATTTTCCTAATCGTACGCAAAAAGTTTTATTTCAAAAAGAATAGTGTAAATCAATTAACGGCTCTTCAGTTATTAGAACTCGAAGGAACAAGTTTATAAAGATAAAGACCTGTCATAATACGTGTGGATTTCGTTCTAGTTAGGACATTGTAGATAGTAGCTCATCAGTGGATTGAGCCAATGTTCAGAACGCGACGAGCTCTTGAAACGCGAAGCAGAACGTCAGTCAGAGAACACAAAGGGCCCCTGTTTGTACCGCACCCGGCGCTCAGCAAGCAATCGCCTAATTGAAATGTCGCGCCGCCTGCATAGCCGTGGTCTCAAGTCTGAATGTATGCCAAATGGTTCACAGCGCTTATTAGAACATTCCTTATAGAGTAATAACAAAAGAAATATTTCACTTTATTATCTTAAAAAAAAATTTTAGATTTATTTTAACTTAAGCCTAATCAAATATCATTAACGATTAAATTTAAAGTTAAACACATTATCATCACATAAACATATCCGCCAATAACTGGGAAGTGTTGGAACACATTTTCTAATTCCTTTTTTTCAATAACTGCAACTTCTAGATTGCACGAAGCCGCTAAAATAAGAAGATCATACTACGGACTGTAATTCATACGATTAAATAAAAATAAAAATAATTCCAGTTGGTCGATATGAAGATCATTATACAATTAATTTAATTTGTATTTTTTAATAATGGCTGGTAATGTGTTAAATCAAATGCTTAAATTAGACAAAATACGTTCAATTTATTTATGTTTCCTTAATGTGTCGAGTACCCGTAAAAATAAGACTGGAGACGCCACGAGCCGGCGCAGTAGGCCAAAATGGCAAAGGAAGCGTGGTAGATGCGGGAACAAGGAAGTCGTGCACTGACCTGTTCCTCAGCAGCAGCAAGCGCCTTCGACGATGTAGATCCACCCGCAGCCGCCCGAAAGCTCTCTCGAATAACACACGAGGGGCTTCCGACACCTCACACACTTCAGCCAACACTCGACGTCACCACAGTATGCGGTTATAGTTTATGTTATAACCGGTATAGCAAATATAGAAGGTCCATAAACCTTTTGCGATATATAATATAATTATGCGGTTTTATAAGCGGGTTGCGAATAATATCCACCACGGTTTCGTGGCGGCGCGGGCGCGGTTAGGAGAACAAGTCTGTATAGTGGGGTTGCGAAATGTAGTATATGCGCTGTATGAGCGGGCGCGGTTCACACAGAAGAAGTGCACGACAGGGAAAGGGGTGGAGGTTTTAGGAAGTCACACTAGGTGGCGTTACCAAAGACAATAGGAAGACAATAGGAAAACAATGGAAACCTGGTGTATACGCCAGGTAAGTGCTCAAGGGGTTAAATATGAAGAAAATAGACATATTTATTTATTACCTAGTTTTCATAAACAAATACAAAATATTCGTAACAAATAAATACCGGTTTTAACAATGAATACTATGTATCATAATAAGCAAAATAATTCAAAAACCTTAAAAAAGTGTTAATAAAAAAAAAGAAAAATAATATAGTTCTTAAACCAATGTATAACGGTAAATTGATAAATGTTACAAAGCGCTCACAATATTATTCTACACTAATGTGTCTGTTTGTAATGTCAAAATTATTTTTTTACTAAGTAGATATGAATGTATGTTTGTACAAGATAACTATACCGAAAATGCATTTGTTAAAATTTTTGTCTGTCTATCAGTCTGTCTGACTGTTTGTTTCGGCTAATCTCCGGAACGGCTTCACAGATTTTGACGGGTCTTTTTTGGTAGATAGCTGAAGTTACTCTGCGTAACTTAGGGTACGTTTAATTTTTGAAAACAATCAGGGTTCCGCCTAAAAAATTAAAAAAATCTGATTTTACGGGCTTTTACGAATTTATGAGAAATGCTTTTACATTATCTTAGTACTAAACAAAAATTAGGGTTCCGTATAAAAAAAATGCCGTGAAGAGAATATAAAACGCGAGCGCAGCCGCGGGCACACAGCTGATCGTTAAATTAAATCACGCACAAAACATCTGTATACATATATCAAAATTACTGGGATATACTTTTATATGCACTTTTTAAAGGTAAATAATATGCGCGTATATTGCCTATGGAAAGTAAATTATAAAATTAAAAGGTTCATGTACTTAGTATAAAGCATCTTGACGTACAAAATAACCGTGAAGTGTACTTGAACCTTTCATAACTTTATTATTACTTTTCGGGAACTTTTCTTTACATGGTAATATTACAGATATGAAACAGTATATTAGCAAAGGGGACCATTAAGTATTACGTATCCAGAATTTTAAGCATTTTTCATTTTTGACTTCCCCACCCCTTGTACATAATAGTATTCAAAGCTCCTATTAACCCCCACTACCGATAATATAAGTAGTGGTATAATTTTAAAAAGTAATTGAAATGATTATTCTATTTGTGGCACTCGTTGGTGTAAGACGTGCGATCGCACTGCTCCGAGAAGTACTGTGTTCTCAACCTTTTCACATTTTAACACAAATAAGGATTAATAATCATAATGAAGACGTGTGCAATGTGTAACGGACATTTCTCCGATGGAGCTCAGTGTGGTATTTGTAAGAATTTATTGGACTTTGGATGTGCAAATATTTCTGAATCAGGATGGAGAAAACTTGGTTCCGATAGGAAGATGCAGTGGAAATGTCCAGCGTGTCGACTATCATCGCCGGCTCCATCTCCTACT
Source organism: Samia ricini (assembly GCA_014132275.2). Classification (NCBI taxonomy): domain Eukaryota; kingdom Metazoa; phylum Arthropoda; class Insecta; order Lepidoptera; family Saturniidae; genus Samia; species Samia ricini. The sequence continues at coordinate 20,697,209 of AP028159.1, read as the reverse complement.
GAATCAGCGTCCCTAGAATCTATATTAAGAGAAGTTCGTGACATGAAAAGTCAGTTACTTACTTTACCAACACTGGCCGATGACATTCGAGGAATAAAGGAGGAATTATATGAAGTCAAGTTAGCATGTGAATGTTCAAATGAAAAACTCGATTCATTTGGGGCAAGGTTAGCTAATGTCGAAGAAAAAGTACTGGAAATTGAGAAACTTCGTGAGACCGTAAATTGTCTGCAGACAGAATTATCGAAAGCTAAGTTCGATCTCTCGACTTTTGAGCAGCGGTCTCGGCTAAATAATATAGAAATCAAGGGAGTTCCTATTAAAAGGAATGAAAACCTATACTCAATTGTCGATGCCATTGGTCGAAAGGTAAAATATATTTGTCCTAAGATGCAGATCAATTATATTGCAAGAGTTCCAATATTCAACTCAAATGAAAAGCTCATAGTAGTAAGTTTTCTAAATAGATACGTGAAAGAAGATTTTCTTGCTGCTGCACGCGCTGATAAGGATTTATCCACCTGTGATATAGGATTTCAAGGTACTTCTCATCGAGTTTATGTGAATGATCACCTGAGCGTAAAGTACAAGAAGCTTCTAAGCAAAGCCAAATCCATAGCAAAGGAGAAAGGATATGAGTTTGTATGGATTAAGCATGGTAAGATTCATGTACTGAAAAAACCCAAACGCTAAGGTTTTTATTATAAAAAAAGAACATGATTTAAACAAGATTGTTTAAATTGTTGCTCATTCCGTATTTATTCACTGTCATCAATTAGTTGTAGCATTTATATATTTCTATTAACACAAATGTTACTTATTTTTAGTACCATATATATATTTAAATTACACTTTTGTAAAAGATTGAGCACCTCTGTCGAACTAATAGCCTTGTCACGACTTTCTTACTTCTCAGAAAAAATCCTTTGTATGTCTTATCACAGTGTCTATTTTAAAGAGATAGTACTTAATTATACGTTTATTCCGCTTACACTTATACATATTACGCTTTGTTGTTTTTGTCGCAAACTTGTTTATTATTTACCGTCCCTTAATATTTCTTCTCATACAATAAAAATTTGCCACTACTCACTTTCTAAGATTTATTATTTATATTACGTTAAATTCAGTTGCAAATGTTGCAATTTATCAGTAATTTATACTTTAAGTTATAATATTGTTTTATATTCTATTATTGAATCAATTTACAATGGATGAATGCGTAAAATCCCATAATCTAAATGAAAACTACCAAAACGTCCGTGGCTTGAGAACCAAATGTGATATCTTCTATCGTGAAATGTCAATTAATTCGTATGATATTATTGTTCTCACTGAAACATGGTTATTGGATGGTATTTCTAATTCGGAACTTTTTAATGAACGCTATGCTGTATGGAGGCGTGATCGAACGATTACGCGTGATACGCGTGATTACGACGCGACAGGACAAAAACGCGGAGGGGGTGTACTAATAGCAGTCCGTAAAGAATTACAGGTTTTATTCCATCCTAACTTTCAATCTAGTGCTGAGGATCTCTGGCTCAGCTTGCGTTTAATAAACCCTAATACTAAGAGCTATGTTAACCTATACTTATGTGTTATATATCTGTGTCATCAAAATTTAGGTAATTCTTTCTCTTCACAACTCTCCAGTTTTCTCTCTAAATTAAATGAAAAATGTACTTAATTATACTTCGGATACATTTCTCATTGTCGGTGACTTTAATTTGAGCGGAATAAAATGGGTGTTGTCTAATAATGACTCACTTGTCCCAATTAAAATAAGTACAAGTGACGAGTACCTACTTTGTGACGAACTATGCACTCTTGATCTTGTTCAATATAACGCTGTTAATAATAAGGATGGTAATATCCTAGATCTTGTTTTATGTAATAATAGGGTGAATGTAACCGAATGTTTATATCCTCTGGTACCAATTGATGCTTACCACCCGGCTTTGTTAATAAATTTTGATTATGTTGGAACACCAGTTCTACAAAGTGCAGCGCGCTCAAAATTTTTGTATGATAAAGGTGATTTTGAAGCCATTAATAGTGAGATTTATTCGACAGACTGGAAAAGCGAGTTCTCCTCACGAACAGTGGATGAATCGGTTGAATTTTTTAATCAAACAGTGTTTAACTTACATAATAAATTTATACCACAGAAACGTATTAGTCACGTTACCTATCCGATTTGGTATAATAAACCCCTTATAAGAACAATAAAAGAAAAGCATAAATATTTAAGAAAATACAAAACTTATGGAAATAAATCCGATGAATTAACATTTAAGCTTCTTCGTGAACGCGTTAAGAAGATGGAATTTGAATGCTACTCGACATATTTAGAGCTTACAGAAAAATCTATAAAGAATAACCCTAATTATTTTTGGACATTTGTAAAAAAACGTTATAACGTAAATTCAGTACCTAATTCTTTGAATTATAATAATGAAATTCTGAATACCGGTGAGTCGATATGTGAAGCGTTTTCAGCATACTTTCACTCTAATTTCTTTAGTACCATTGCAGACAGTAATGATCATAACACTATTGTTTCTGTTCCTAACCTCGACAATTCAACAAACACTTTATCTAATATTTGTAACATTGTAATAAATATTGATGAAGTAGCTACGCTAATTAAAAGATTAGATACTTCAAAAGCTGCAGGTCCAGACCGTATATCGTCTAAATTTCTTATACCATGTGCATCATCTATTGCCATACCTGTATCAATGTTATTTGATAAGTCATTATCTACATGTACAGTCCCTAAGGTATGAAAATCAGCCTATATAACTCCTGTTTATAAAAAAGGGTCTAAAGCGAATTTAACAAACTACAGACCGATATCAAAACTATGTGTTATAGCTAAAATATTTGAAAAAATTGTATATAACCAAGTTTACTCTTCACTCAATAATTATTTTAGTTCGTACCAACATGGTTTTTTTAAAAGGACGGTCTACTGTCACAAACCTGATCTTATTTAACGATTATATCACTGAGGCCATGGATGGATGCAGGTTGATGTTGTTTATACAGACTATAGTAAGGCTTTTGACAGAGTGGACCATGATATCCTGCTATGTAAGCTGAATAGTCTGGGTATACATGGAGACCTGTACAGATGGTTTACTTCTTACTTGAGGAATAGGTCACAAGCAGTAGTTTTTGAATAACTATATTTCAAGTTGGTTAGTAGTTCCAAGCGGGGTTCCGCAGGGTTCTTTACTGGGTCCATTATTATTTACAATTTATGTCAATGATATTCAAAACTGTCTTACTTCTTCTAAACTATTATGTTTCGCTGATGACATGAAGATCTTTAAGACTATATCAAAACTAGATGATATCATAGCTTTACAGGCCGATCTCAATAATCTTGAGCACTATTGTCACGTTAATAAACTAGAATTAAATCCTAATAAATGTTCGGTAATTACATACACTCGTAAACGCTCGGTCATTAACTCAACATACAATCTATGTGGCCAGCCTCTTGTTAAATATAGTGAAGTACGTGACTTGGGTGTGTACCATGATTCGAAATTAATTTTTGATATTCATGTAGACACAATTGTGAAAAAGGCATTAAAATCATTGGGTTTTATTATGCGGTTATCTAAATGCTTCTCTCAAGCTAAAACATTAAAAATTCTGTATTGTACATTTGTACGAAGTCATTTAGAATACGCATCTCAAATAGGGAATCCGTCTTATCATAAGTATATTGAGCGAATTGAGAGCATCCAGAAAAGATTTATCAAATATCTATGTTTTCATCAAAAAGTACCTTACCAATCCAATAACTACCTTGAACTTTGTAGAAGATACCATCTATTACCATTGACAACTCGGCGTGAAATTTATGACTACGTATTGTTATTTAAAATATTGAGTAATGATATTAATAGCGCGGATCTCCTTTCCAAAATTTATTTTAATGTTCCGTGTAAGCTAACTCGTCATAGTTGCCTATTGAAAGTTCCATTTGCTTCATCTAATTATAGGAAAAACTCTTATCTAATTCGGGCTAGTAAAAGTTTCAATGATTTGTGTGAGCGGTATAACCTTGATCCTTTCCGAATAAGTGTTACTTCGGCTAGAAGGTGCTTAAGTCTTACCTTTTTTAATACTTAAATTGTTCTCTTTTCTTATTCTATAGTGTTTTTTTTGAGTCCGCATTGATTTTTGTAGTAGTGTTAGCAACGTCACACATACCCACATTTTCTTTATAATGTAACTGATTTATATATGCGATGACTTGTTATTGGTAAATATGTTATTATACTATCAACTGTTACTGTTAAATTTCTTTACTGTTAGTCGTCCATAGTAATAAATAAATAAATAATTGCCACGTTTGGCAGGCAAGATGAAGATCATAAGAAGTCAGGTGTTTGTGGTACTAGAGAATGTCGCTGCCCATGTCCTGGTTTATATCCCTAAGTCGCCTTTTACGACACCCAAGGGAAAGATATGTGATGGTACTCTTCTTAGCCGGCACCACACACATGTCCAGCAATGTACGTCTTTCAGTTGAATGAATGAATGGATAAATTGAAAATTAACCCCCACACCCCCTATTGGTGTTTACGTATTATAAATATTGCAATTATTTATATTACTTTATTAATAATACAAAACTGAAATATTGCAATAATAGAATGCCGCGCATGCGACAAACTCCACAGCTGGCTTCAAAACTCGTTAGGCTGCAAATTGTTTGTTGTTTAAAATTGGTTGGTTGAAATGTGAATGAAATTAGTAACAAAACAAGGTTTCAGGAGGTAGGTTGTTTTAAAGAAAGAAAGGGAGAGTAGTAGTTTCCAGAAAAATTACAAAGTAGTACAATAAAGTGAATTGAAACGACAATGGTTCATTGGTTGAATATCGCATCGGTGTACGTAGGTTTGAATCCTTTACAGTGTTTGTATTGAAGTGTGAATTTCACAATAATCCTGACGTTTCGATGAAGGGAAACTTCGTGAGGAAACTATATTATGGTAATAGATGATTTTTTATCTGTGGATAGGCAGGCGTGTAAATAGCCGTGCTCCAGTAGCGGGATGTGAACAGTTACGACAGTACACGCGGATACGTGACTGTCCAATTTGTCTTTAAGTGGTCTGCGGGTAAATATTTTCTAACAAATGTAGGCTGGAAACAATCCAGGCTCAAAGGACCATCATAGGGATAGGTCTGCGGATGAATAGCCTTTACAATGAACCAGGGGTGTATCTAACACCAAGAACCATCGGGTAAAAATGTATATCGCTTACCGTGATTTATGATGTGCGACTGCTATCTGCGGGTCCCGTTGGCTCGTATCTTCTTGGTGGCCACCAGTAAATATACCACACTTCAAGTTCTTTTTTGTAGGCTAATATTAATTATAATCAATATGGGGAACGTCTGCGCGCAAGGAACCCAGGCGCACGGTAAGCGAGCGGTTGGCGACTAACATTCACCCGAAAGTCCGGCGTCAGAAAACTACCCCCGATTCATTGCATAGGCTAATTAAACCCAAATAAAAAAAAATGCGGATTACCCGCCCAACCAATCTGGGTATTTACCACTCTTAAATTTGAAAATCTTTACCAAAACACCAATTGAGAACCAATCACTTTATGTTTAGAATCTCTACAATCATGAGTCACACAGTCATTTAACATCAAGTAAAACCGTGTACGCGCTGTTTAATATATAGTACATAAATAAAAACCGCAGGGCGGTAAAATTGATTTCATGTTTGTTATGCATAAATTTAAAAAAATACTTAACTGATTTTAAAATATTCTGTCATCTGTATATATCTATATAAACTATCACGTGACATTTGTAAGAACCTGCGTAAAGCCGGAGGGTGTTGCTATCTTCTTCTTTATGTATGTACATATATATACTTTGAGGCACCATTACCTCAAAACTACTGAACGTATAGGGATGGGACTACAATCATTCGACGCGGAAATTTTTGTAGATGGTTATAGGCTATATTTTGGATTCCATCGACCATATCTCTCGTTGTTTTTTTTATTTACTCTTCCATCCATCCATCCATCCATTCAACTGAAAGACGTCCAAAGATTCCAAAGATCTCCACGATGACCGGTCTTGCGCCATCCGCATCCAGCGGATTCCTGCGATTTTCACCAGGTCGTCGGTATACCTTGTGAGGGACCTACCCACGCTACGTCTTCCGGTACGTGGTACCCATTCGAGAATCCGTTGGCTCAAGTGAACAGCCCATTGCCACACTTTAGTTGTTCTGCGGATCTCCTCATTCCTGATTCGATCACTCAGTGAAACTCCTAGCATAGCTCTCTCTCCATTACCCTTTGAGCAATTTAGTCTTATGTACATTTTTTTTTTTCCGCTAAAAAAACAAGACTCATTTCTCTTCATTCATTTGGTTTTTTACCTACGCAGTGAAGAATATATGAAACGCGGACGGAGCCGCAGGTACCAGCTAGTGTATATATATAAATATAGACAGATAATGGGAATGAACTCGAGTAGTCGACGCTAAATAACACTCGCATATGCAAATGCCACACGAAGCTTTAAGGTAAAGCCACCCAACCAAACTCGTTGGTCCCTGAGGAGTTAATGTTTTCATCCATTAACTCAACCGAGCACTTATGAAATTCGTGCCCGCGATCCGAACGAGATTACAGGCTAGCTGACATGTTTCTACTACTAGGGTCGACATGTTAACTATTAGTTGGTCTATTATTTAAATACATATGTACATCAAATAAATATGTGATATGTACCCGATTGTCGGATGTACTGTGAAAGGTAAAATACTATTATCAAAAATTTAAATCATTTACGAACCTATTAATTTATTGCTTTATGTTTCAAAATAACAAGGTTGTCTAATCTGATTTCTAATCGCAATCAGATTGACTGCGTATTGATTGAGTATTTTATATTTAACAGGCAAGTATTTTTATAACACATAATTCATAAAACAAATGTGTGTGTTCCTCTATGCACTGCTAAACTATTTGTCCGATTATTATGGAACTTTGATGAGTTTTTGGAGGAATACGGCAGCGAAAGTTTCTTTATTTTTCTTTCCATGGATTTCAAACGCTTGCTGGCCACAGCTAGTACGTAATATATATATAAAAAAAAACATAAATAAAACATAAGCTCACGCCTGTTATCCCCGAAGGGTTAGGCAGAGGTGAAGTAGCGAACTACACCACCCACATTTCGCCGAGCTTAGTTCCGTCCCAGACCACTTGACCCGACCCGGGGATCGAACCCGAGACCTCAGAACGGAGTCGCACCGTAATACAACTGCGCCACCGAGGCAGTTATATATATATATATTGTTTGTATAATATTGTGACAGCCCTAACTAATTTACCCGTTACCTGGTTGATGGCACCTCGGGCGTTTGTTGCGTCTTACGCCTCAACCAGTCTCATTAGATCCCTGATTAAAGCAACCCGGCCAATATTTCCATCAATCACATAAGGGGCGAGAGAGGCGAAGTAGGTCAAATTATACCGGAAAACTTATAGGCAAGTTACACTGTATTTGGTAATGGAAAACAGACGTGTAGATGAAGAGAATCCTGTGGTGTGATGTAAATACTTACTTATCTTATAATTTGTACGTATATATGTCTATGTATCTATATCTGTCATACAATCTATACTAATAAATGAAATTGAAGTGTCTGCTTGTAGTGTCAAAATTATTCTTTTTTTACTAAATAGATATGAATGTATATACGATACCTATACCAAATCTGCAAGTAAAAAAAAAAAAAATCTGTCTGTCTGTCTGTCTGTTCTTTCCGGGTAATCTCTGGAACGGTTGAACGAATTTTGAAGAGACTTTTTTTAGTAGATAGCTAAAGTTACTTCGAGTAACTTAAGGTAATTTGATTTTCGAAAATAATTAGGGTCCCGCGGAAAAAAAAATAAAACTTATAAAAATTTAATACAAACAGATTCAATGCACAGTTTTACGGGCAAGTACTTGAATTTTTGAGAAATATTTAAACTTTATCTTAGTACTAAAAAAATGTTTAGGGTGCCGTATGAAAAATAAAAAGGCAGTGAAGAATTTATGAAACGCGGGCGCAGCCGCGGACACACAACTAGTATATGATGTATCTTTTTTATTCTGTGTTTAACAATTTTCTTTAGCAGTTATTGTCGACCATTAATTAGCCTTATGAATGAGAAAATTTAGGAAAAAAAAATTTCCTCGTAAAATTTCGAATAGTTATTATGGTCTCATTTCAGCCAGAATGTTAAAACTGGTATCTCTATAAATTGGCAATGATAAAACAATTCCGTACGTTTTCCCTGCTTGTCGGCACCAACAATCCTATTCTATAGTGAGCCTAAGGTTTAAGGTGATTTTCTATCTATCATCCGCAAGTTTGAAAACCTTCACCAATCTCCTAAAAGTATTTTCCGGCAGCATCACTTGAGACCCAGTTATCGTGATTATAAAACTGTTACATTTTATTACTGGCCATCAGTGACAAATAAAAGTTACTGGCCATGTATGTATATTATAAAACCAATTAGAAATAGAATCAATAAGATATCAACTTTAAGTCTTTTGTCAAGAACTTTTATTATGAAGACAGCTATTTAAAGTTTGTACTCAATTTATACATTATAATATTGAAATAAAAAAGGCTTTTATTTGCATTAACAATCATTGATATCAGTACCTCTAGGTTTAGTGTGTGTTCTATCGGAACTCAAATTAGCTGAGATCGTACTCAAAACGCTAAGCCAATGTTATACAGAAACTAATTTTGTACTCTACCATGTTCAAATCGATTTGTATAATGTGAAACTCATCTCGTAAATATGCCAGCAATGAAGACTTCATTTGGTTACTATGAGTCAAAAGTCACATCCGTTTAAATAGCTTCTCGATGGATTGAAACATCACATACAAAGGCTTTCAACCCCATTCTGGTCCGACGAGGCGGTAACACAATCCGGATGAATGCTACGAATGTTTGAGTCTTCATTTGTGGACGGACGTCAAGATAATTTACCTCATCCAATCACGATAGGACGTTTTCAGTGAGAACCTTCTTGTTTAAGCTTATTAAATTATACGAATATGGAAAGCTTTTTACCAATAAAGAATACAAATTTGCCTTCCATTGTTAAATTTAATTCTTTCTCAGTTTATTTACAAGTTAAACTTAAATTACAACGTAAATGTGTTTGCAAGTTTTGTCGTTGTAATAATAAACGCATTTACCAGAGAAAGTTTGTGTATTTCATCTCAGTCAACAATCTCATAGGATGTTTGTTAAATATTGATTTGATCGAACATAATACAATGTAAAATCTAGAAAGGCTATTGAAAAATAAGTTACCTATGCGACGAGTTTTCCAATTCACAAATCATGTTTCTTAAATATTTCCATTGACGCGGAAGGTAGCTGCGAGTTTGGCCGGAAATGACGTAGCAGGTAGATAATAACCCGTGGCCGGGCGCGCCGCCCTCGCATTGTACAGCTTCCGGTCCGTATACAGGGCTCTGACAACGATAATCTTCGACGTGCGTAATTTCCAAATTGAACAGAAAAACACATGGAGATGTCTTGATGTGTAATAAAAAAACACATATCATTTAACAACACTAAAGAAAAAAATTATATATATTCACAAAATAAAAACAGAGAGTAGTTCCTTTTTAAAACCTCTAATATTTGATCTTATAGTAACATAGAGTTAACTTTACGGCTTAAACACAAAGTGTGTCACTTCGTCGTTCATCACTTCTATATTGTATGTTATACATCAAATTTAACTATCATTATTTTGCACACTGTATATTAAAATAAAAATGTAATGATTTATATTATAATTGATAATAAGCAGAGAAACAATATATCCTTAATGCATTTGGAATTAATAGCTATTGACGAAGCTTTAACCTATATTGAATCTGTACAATGTCAAGTGTGTTATTTTGACTGATTCAAAAAGCGCTTTACAACACTTGGCTCGGTGTACCTCGTCGATACGAGGTATTCCGGTAGCCTATTCTATATTAAAATCAATTTTTAGATATCAGTGTAGTGAAAAACTGTAATACTTCAATGGATTCCAATCTCATATTCAAATAGTGGGAAATGAGCAAGCCGATTTTTGTGCTAATCAGTCAGCAAATGAAAGCATGCCAATAAATGGCAACCCAGTGCATAACGAGTACTTACCCCAAGTAAAATCTTGTTTTAAAGACATGTGGAAGGAGTATTTCGATAAGAGAAAAGGAATTTGGTATAAAACCATACATCAACAACCGCACTTTGATTTTCCATGGTTCGAGCAAACTATTTTAAGCAGATCTGAGTTGCTGTTAGCCTTCCGACTTTGATCTGGGTACTTTCCATCAAATAAGATTTTATATATAATGCACAAAGTAACGTCACCAAATTGCACGACATGTGACGTCATTGATGTTTTGCAACAAATTTTCGTGGAATGTGTGCGGTATGAAAACTGTAGAAGTTTAGGGAATTTGACTCGATCCATGGAAATAGGCATTTTAAATTCGATACTGGCAAGCCCTATGTCCAAGAAAGCTAGTTATTGTTCAAAGTCGCTAAATTAGCTTTAGCAAAAAGTTAGTGTCAATTGTGAATTATATAGTGTGTCTATGAATGTATGTGTTGTACTTACTGGGCATCATCGTCGCTAAGCGACAAAGCCCATACAAAAGAATTAAAATATGTATATATATATATATATATATATATATATATATAATTATAAAACCTTGCGATGCGTTCTCGATAATCATTAAGCTTAAATTTGTAATTTGTCTGCAGTGAACTTTTGTACTACGATACCATAATAATTGACAAAACACTACAAATAGAGCTAACACACTTCTAAATAGAAATTAAATTATGAATTCTTAATTAATAGTGTTTTAAACATTATTCTTAAAATAAATTACTGTGTGATTTTTTTTCACACGGTATAGGCTCAGTGCTTTGACGTTCAGTGACGTCGAATCTTACCTGATGTTAAGTGACGATGTGGTCCAGGATGGTAAACACACTAAGCCTACAGGTATTGGTTCTCAAGTGATGCTGCCCGAACATGCCTATTGGTATTTGAAAGCTTTTCATAGTTGAGGCTGGTAGCTACCCAGGCGGACATTATTAAACAATACCCTGCCACCATGCTGTCGTTTTCTTGTGATGTTTTCTTTCACTGAAAACTCAGGCTGATTTTAGAGCTCGAACCCACGTCTATTGACCCGGAATCCGCCCGCATTATCCACTGTGCCAGTAGCGGCATATATCATGTAAAATGCTAACAGTAAAAATACTCAACATATAATTGAATTGAAAGACATTCAATGAATACAAGTAAAATATATCGATTATGTATTTTTTAACCGATTTTAGGCACCAATTTCAAAATTATTAATGATATTAAAAAAGATATAGAAGTAAACAGAAGCAGATTAATAAAGTAATTAGTTACTTACTTTTTAGTGCATTTTTATAGTTTATTCTTTTGAAATCGGTTTTGTTATTAATTATAAAAAAGATTTGTAGGAAGCAACCGTTTTATGTAATATTTTCAGTTTTTCATAGTCGTTTCACTCATACTTAATTCAAATAATTAGCTATCTGCCCGCGGTTGCACCCGTGTTCCATTTATTCTTCACTGCGTTTTAAATTTTTTATACGGAACCTTAATAATTTTCCCAAAATAATTTTTGTATTAAGGTAAAGTAAAGTATTTCTTAGAAATTATACCCGTACTTACCCGGAAAACTTTCATTTGAATAGGATTTTATTTGAATTTATTTGACTAATTTTTTTTACGCGTAACCCTAATTTTTTTCGAAAATTAAAAGTTCCCTAAGTTAGCCAGAGTAACTTCAGCTATCTACTAAAAAAAGTCCTTTGAAAATCGGTCCAGCCGTTCCGGAGATTACCCATTACGAACAGACAGGCGGACGGACAGACAGACAGATAAAAGTGTTAAAAATTGTATTTTTGGTACAGGTATCGTGTATGCTTTCATATCTATTTAGTAAAAATATATTATAATTTTAACATTACAAACAAACACTTTTCAGTATATATGGATATATTTATTAGTAGTATATATTTATTAGTATATATGGATAATCTGGCCAATCTGGCCAGGTTTGACCAGGTATTAAAGGACGATGTGGTTTCAAATTCAAACAGTAAACATATTAAACTTATAATCAGTGGTTCTCAAGTGATACTGCCGTAACACATGTACAGATGATTGATAACAGATTTTCAAACTCGAGAGTGGTAAGTGGGTATTAAAAATTATCCTATTACCGTACTATTTATTTAAACAATTGAACAAAATTAATGACTCTATAGATTTTTCTATTCATTGCACCCTTCGCAACTCGCTGTAGTGACCGGGGGCATTCCCCTAGCGAGTAAACATTGACGTAGTAACCTGGGACACCTGGGCACTACACCAACATAAACGTCTTGAGTATGCTCTCAAAAATATTGTTTAATTAAACGTAAACATTGTGTAAGTCAGCAAAAGAATAAACCGAAAATAAGCGTCTTTTAAGATTAATCACGATGTAATTTGTTTGTTTTTATTTTAGTGGTACGGCAAAATGACGCCAATGTGCCTGACGGTAAGCACAGTACAATACTAAAAACAGTGGTGACTGTCGAGAGATCTACTATCAATCATCAGTCGTTCCTATCATGCCTATCATTTATTCCATCTATGTAAAATGACTAAACTTCGTCTCTTTATCTATTTAACATCTGAAATAAAGTACAGTCCAAAAACAGTGACGACCGCTAATTTATAAGAGACAATCGCCATCAACATTATAGATCTGGATATACAATTGTTGATCCTGGAAGGCGATGCGTCGATACTATGATGGATTTTTAAAAGGTTGTCTGAACTTTCCTTAAAATGAACAAATCCCAAGTGTCCAAACAAATCCATATATCGCATTCAATATTTATGACACGTTACAAACCAGCCATATCAGGGGTTTTCCACGCATTTCCACAACATTGAACGTCCATAACTAAACACAAAAAGGGACACTAGGCCCTTTTCTATAAAATATTAGACATATAAATTACGGTGCTCAAAAATAAATTTACAGTTTATAATAATGTTGGCATAAAAAAAACTTAAACAAAATATAAAGGTAAATTTAAATGTGAAATTTCAGTATAAATATTAATTAATATCTAGTAAAAAACAATTGAATTTCTTTAAAAAAATTAAGAAATGTAAGATATATCTTCTATACAAAGCACAAATTCGACCATGTATGGAATTCTCTTCGCATTTTAAGGATGGGTCCACAAAATAGCTTGTAATGATTGCAGAGACGAGCTCTCCGCATCGTAAATGATACAGACGTTACTAAGTATATCGAGCCGCTTCAGCTGTGCAATACCAATAAGTTCGTATCAGCTTACCTCTGTCTTACCATAAAACTGTGATCTTCCGGCCGCTGTGTTCCTGCTGTCTACAAAATTGGGCCCTTCAAATGCAATGTGAAGAGACACTTGTGCAGGCCAGCATAGCAACGATGACCGGCAAATGACTGATGATCTTGGGGTGATCGTCACTGTTTTTAGATTGTTCTGTACTCACCATCAAGCACAGTGCCGTCATTTTGCAGTGCTAGCATAATAAAAATTAAAACATCAATAAATATAACCATAAAATGCTTTAAAGTATATCATGATGCAATTGATTCCCTAAAGCCTTTAAAAAACATAGGCTTTTACATACACAAATTACTTACAATTAAAAAGCCTCCGCATGCTCTAAGGCTTAGTTTTCTAGAAAAAGGTTTAGGCAAAATTTTGTATGTTTTTTAATTACAAAAGTACCACTATTTAACGGGAGAAACCAAAAAGGTTTAACAATACAAACTCTCCATTTTTTTTTTTTGCTTAAAAAGCTCATGTTTCACTTCGCAAGTTCTATACTGCAGTTTCGTCGACTTTATGACCCAACGACGTATTTTGTATGCAGTCTTGTAATCCACATTTTACACCTATGCAATTTTTACCCCAACGCGCGGCTTCATTGCTTGTCGTAAAATGTTAAAGAAATATAAAGGTGAATAAATTTTTTATTGAAGCTATAAAGAGAGTACAACGTTACTTAATGCAGGACGTTGACTATATTATATTTGTAATGTGTAAATTATAGTGTTTCTTATATTTAAAACTTCATCAAATTTTGTGCCAGGTATAATTAAAATATATATATATATATACAAAGAAATATTTCCTATTAAAATCTAAAGTAGCATTTATTGATAAAATAATTTACAGTGTGAGCGAAGACTATATATCTATCCTATTAGTAATATTTACTGAACGTCAGTTCCGTTTGAAAATGTTACTTCCATCCCAAACTTAACTTAGGTACTCGTCTACAAAAGTCATTGTTAAAAAACGATTCATGAAAATCGATACAGTAATTCTCCAGTCATAACCTTACAATCAGATTTTTTTTCAGTTCATTTATATTTAATACTCATATTAATAATACTTATAATATTACTGTAATAGAAATTTATACGATATGTGGTGTACGCTATACTCTTCCAACATTCCAATTATCAGATATAACACAAGTAATGCGCGCTCTACAATCGACCCCCACACCTGTACAGTACAGAGCTAATCAACTCCTATTATTTATTCTTCCCACGGACGTCCGTGGTCCGTTTAACGATCACCTACGTGTGCAAAACTCCTTAGAATTGGTTATATATTTTAGATAAACACTACTTCCTACGTTTTGTAAGTATAATTCTTAGAGTGTTATTTAAATATAACATTTATATAAGTCAAATATTTGCAATACGTTTAATAAATTGTCGCGAGAACAATTAAATTAAACTTTCACTATTATATTATATATACATATATTACAATGAATAAAAAACCTGCTACTACAATCACGGTAAGGGAAGATCCTGCCTGGCCAGGCACTCGTTCGGGAGCGAGTGCGTCCCTATCGCTGCTGACACAATCCTTGGGAGCCTTCTTTTAATAATTTTCCACCATTTTAGAGATCAAGGATGCAGCAAAATCAATGAAAAGAATAATATTATTCCTCTTGGTTAATGGCAATCTGCGATTTACATACGCAAATTTACTAGGGGCATGTGATAAATTATGTTTTCAATGTTTTGTCTGGGCTGCTAAGCTCCAGCAGAACTGGTGGTATATTTTGCTAAAACTCTCCGTTGGATTTTCGTGGCATCTCAGAATAAAAGCTTAAACTTCACCTGTCCACAATAACCAAACTATATCATACTAGACTTCACCAAAATTACATAATATATGGACAAATACGAAAGTTAATGTATTAAAGACGATAATTACTACATGACAGACTAAGATTCCGCCAAACCCCTAATAAAAACTTTTAAAACATGTTTAGTTTTTGTTTTTATTTATTTTTTATGATTCCACCAAGCGGCCAGTTTTCACGGCACGGCGTCTCTATCCAAGAAGGTTTGCGTCTTGGCACAAGCCTCTCTCGTAAATATGAAATATTACTTACATAAATAGTCAATTTTGCTTTTCCCTGCAAAATATACTGAACAATTTTAAATGGTTCCATCGGAGTTCCGCATTTAAATTGCAGTTTTAAATATTATAGTTCAACATTTTAGCCAATCTGTTATGGAATTGTTAAAAAGTATTATACATATCATAATCCTATTTATTTGGTTAAAAGATCACATTTATTATATAAGACAATAGTATACTTAATTGTTTCTTGTAAAACTGAAGCAAAAGTAGTATAAGCACATAAAGTATAAAATATGAACAAGAAACACATCATGTAATAGAAACTTTATACAACCCTTATTTTTTAAATTAAACTCATTTCTCTTGATACATTTCCGAATACAGAATTAATGTAAAACACGTACCTATTACTCACACATAATACTTACAACTGTGCGACTGTTTGGACGAATGATCAAAGGGAACTATGGACCTACGATGCAAGGGATTCAGACAGTGTAAATATTTATTCAGTAGCTGACTGAGGTTCCAAAAATAACGCCATAATTGGTACCACAGTAAGCGTGCAATGTACACAAATACGGACGGCAAATGACAAACATAAATTTGTAATTTATTAATAAAATTCCGATAGTTTGATTTTGTGACATAAATGTACAGCATGAAGTGACATTTTGAACTATTATGAAAATTACACAGATAGCCAAATCAAAGCAATCAGTCGTACTGATGTGATTACAAAATTTACATCTTTTAATATCAATTTTATACACGGTAACAAATAAGTTCAAAATTATACAGGACCTTGGATATATTACATTGAAAGTACCTTTATTTTTAGTTTTATTCTAAGAGTAGTTGAAACAAGCTAGATTATTGAGCGGTGCTACAACCGGATTCGACTAGACGTTTCCATTTCCCGTATGCTGTAAAAAATAAAAAACATATAATTCGCAGGCGATCGACAGAGTTTAAAGTGGATGCAGTGAGTGCAGTGTGCCAAAATATAATTAATAACTAGGAACAGACGAGGGTAGCTTCCAATGATTACACCGCTGACGAAGACATCGCAACACCTCAGTCGTCTGTCTCGTGACCACGGCCTGTGTAACAAGGTCGAAACGTCGAGAAAATAAAAACAAGTAAGTGCGCGTTCTAGACCCGAAAACATTAAGAAAATATGAACCATTTTTTAAGTTCTCTTTTCATGAATATAAAGAAAAGTTGTTTTAACTCTACATTGGAGATGCTATTAAATATACTTTGCTCGTAAGTTCTATCAATTTTCTGTCACTCCACTTGCATATTGAAGAACATAATCTACCTATTTCCCCGCCACGTGACTATCTATGTCCTTTTGATCTAACCCTCTGTCCACACATGCAAACACTGTGTAAAATTCCCATTTAATTGCCGCCTCGTTATTTTTGGATTATTTACAATGTTAAAACGTTTTTAATCGTTGTCTATTGGACCCTTGTTTTAATCATCAAGCGGACGCAACCATATGTGATAGAGAAATAATCGGCGAGTAACTGCTTTCCCTTTAGAAATGCATGTTAAAATAAACGTATTATTTAAGCGAGTTTTTTTATTTGTGACTCATTATTATAAATAATCTATTTTAAGTAAACTATTTTTAAAAAGTTAAAAAGTATTTCAGTCTGTACGTTAATTCTTTTAATTGTGATTTTTTACGTACTGAAAACAGAAAATAAAAATGGTAAGCATTTTTTTTTTATTACACGCAATAGGATCAGTGCTTTGACCACAATCTCACCTGATATTAAGTGAGGATGCGGTCCAAAATGGTAAACACACTAAGACTAGAGTTACTGGTTCTCAAGTGATGCTGCCGGAACACACCTATCGGTATTTGGCGACAGGTTTTCAAACATGAGGGTGGTAGCTACCCAGGCGAACATCATTAAAAAATGCCCTACCACCATGCTGTGATTTCCGCACGTCGTTTAGAGTCGGATAGGTTGGGTATCGAACCAGCATTGATTGACGTGGAATCCAGCCGCACTACCCACTGCGCCATTATCGCTTAATAAATACAATAATTAATTACACAAGTACATATTTTATAATCATAACTTGTAAAGTAATTTATTTCAAAGTTTAATGCCTTTACCTACCGTTTACCTAAATACCCCCATGTCAAACATAATTTTTTATTATACGTGTCCCTGCTGAGTTAATCCTTCTGTTGTGTTATATAAAACGACAACTTGATTATCATCGCCCGGTTACGTTACGACAGTTGATATTGTAATTTACTCGAATAGCAATTACGACTTATATTTTACTTTGAAAATAATAATTTAAATTGCAATTATATGTGGTAGAGGCTAACGAAATAACTTTTGACCGAAATTTAAAACAAGCCATAACTTTTTGTGTTAAGGTAGATATATATCTTGATTTAATGCAAATAAAATATGATGGCGAAATGAACACGACTAAATAGAACTACTTTAAAAAAATCAAATGCAAATGAGAACACAATGTTCCATTAATATAATCGTAATCAGATGTTATGTTACAAAAAAAATTAAAACCAAATTAGATGTAAGAACCTAAATTGTTTACTTGATTCTGACAAAACGACGTATCTAAAGTAGTCAACTTATAAGGTCCACGTACCTAACATTCGTATTTCAGTTAATTCGGGTTCATTGTGTGGCATTTTTCACTTGTGTAATCTTGTTAAGCAAATCCTAGGGAGGCTGCGTGACGCGGGTCGCTGTATTATATTAGCACCTACTTTTTTGTAGTGCTTCCTGTTTTTATAGATGATAACCGTTTAAAGGGAAGCCACTTATATTATAACATAGTATTTTAAAAAATAACGAATATTTTTCTTAAAAAAGAAACTGAAATATCCATATCTAACGAGTTTTAAATGTTTAGGTTAATCGAAATATTGATATTGGTATATTCGATAACAAAAAACACATAAAATAACTTTCTTAAATAAATTAGCGTAAGTAGGTTAATTAGGTATTGTTACAAGTTTCTCTCGCACTGGACCTTACTGTATACTTATAAAAAAACCTGTTACAATGACACACTAAGGCGCGTGATGTCCCGAGGAAAGCAAGTCTAAATCGAGACCAACAACCTAGAGGCTTTAGACGTGATAAATGTGACTTGGTATAATAGATTCTAATCTATAAGAGATTGTCGTCAATTCCGTACTGTACTTTATTGAGCATCAGACGAAGTGCAGTCATTTTGTAGAGGTTCAATAAACAATCCACTATCTTTAACCAACTTAATCTTTGGCCTTTATACATTCGGCACCATGTCAAGCAAGTTTTAATTTGCAAAGGTTATTATAGAATGGATCATTACGTGAACGATGGTAATGTATAGAAATGACTCCGTTCTATGTGCATTTATTTACTAATAAACATTGTAACTATGAGTTGTATAGTTCCATAAAAAAACATATGAAAAATACCCAGCTCTTCTTAATGACTGGGTTGTTTTCCGAATCGGTGATATTTTTCTTGACCTTACCAGGGACTAAATTCAATAAAGTATTTTTGAATTCGTGTTTCAACATTTTATTGTATGTAGGATGTCAATTTCGCCAGACCCAATTTAAAAGTCACCATTCTTGAATTGGTATTTTTGTCTTCAATTTTCCTTTCTATAAATTAACTGAATTGGTATCTTTAATATCATAAATAGAGGAGAATCGATCCACTTACACAGTACTAATACCTATTCACGGATCGTAGCACCCGTGCACGAGTAACTAAGCCGATTATAATATTCGAGCGACAGTAGTCGAACATCGTCGGCACTGGACTTGTTAGCGAACGGATCTAAGTTCGTCTCGTTATAACTCACAAACTCCACTGTGTGTATGTTATGTGTAGTGCAAATTGTGAAGATTTTAAAGTACACATCCCGAGACGGAATAGGAGTAAAGTTTTCGCAATTCGAATTCATACGACGAGAGCTTCCGATAAAACTCATTCTTCTACGTACATTTACCTCGTTGTATTGGTAGCCGAAATTCAAAAATAATTATTGGAAATTAAAAAAATATATAACTACTAAAGAAAAATGAAAAAAAGTATTTATAAATAGAAGAGAAAAATGCACTGAACTAGTTTATCTTTGCCTGTTTGTAATATACTAGCCGAACCCGGCAAAACTCTTCTTTCTTCTTCTTCTTAGTTTAATGGCAATTTCTGTACACACAATTTATGACAGTGTCATGTGGGTAAGATATATGTATTTTCAATCTTGTTTCAGCATTACCAACCTCCAGCAAAACGGTGACTCATCCTGCTCGAAAATTCTATAGAGCTATGTCGGCACCTCAGAATAAATGTTACGCGTTATCTTCTATAATAATCTTAATTTGAAAACAATAACTAAACTATATCACACTAAGCTCCACCAAGATTACATGATAACATGGATTAAATAAGTTCTCTATGCATGAAATAGAATCAAATACACAAGTTTAATGAATTAAAAAAAAAACAACTGCTAAATGACAGACTGAGATCCCGCCAAAAACTTACCCGTTTGTATAAAGAATAACGTAACCATAGCAACTGTTGTCATGGCAATAGTTATCATAGCTTTACGTGGACGGGTGGAAAGGAGTTGTAAAAGTCGTAAACGTGATGTAATTAAAATGATGAATAATCAATTCTGCATAAGATTTGCGAGAAATGCGAGCGTCTTTTACACCGTGTAAGGAGTAACTATGCGAAATTTCAAGTCAATCGAGTGTATAGATTCGAAGATCAGTAAGTGGTATAACTTATTTGAAGTAAACATACATTGTATTATTTCAACTGATAATATATCGACCAGTTTACTTTGAATGGTCGATTGATGACTAAATAAAATTATCTACAAAAATTAAAATTATTACTTATATTTTAATTTCGCAATATTATGCTATAACTTTTTTTTCCTACGGAAAAAGTAATAGATGGAAATCCCTAAAACTATTATAAAGTTTATTGGTTATTCACCTTGAAATATTAGCGATATTATATACATGATGAAATGACATAGCAATAAATATAAAATACAAATCGGAAGCAAATCAAAACACTGCAACACTATCTTATTACGTAAAGTACAGAGTAAGTAAGTATATTTCCATCGATCGTCATAAACCGACATTACAGAGAATCCTCACTTGAGGCTTCCACAATAAAAGTTAAGTGCCCCCTACCCTCAGTAATCTTAACAGTTACGTGAGGTATTAAGAATTTAGTAGCGACACAGAGGGTCCCATCATCGACTCCCGTGTCAGGTTTTTGTAATGCGACGTTAGTATAGGCCTTGACGCATTACTTTGAAAGATTTTTCTTTGTCCTAAAACTGTATTGGAATATCTGATACTAAAAGTAATTTTTACATAAAGCTTTGTGACTCTTCAGTATAAATGTTTGTATTGTTTATTATTTTAGCATTTAAGGTTCTGAAGAGAATATTGATTTTATGGTTTAATTTAAAATAAAATAATTTAATAACAAAATAGACAACAAAATGTTGAGAATTTCATTTGATTTTTTTAACTTACTCAAATAGTATTTCCGTAACGAAGGCTTTTAATATTACCCTGATCTATATTATAATATAACACAACTCCTATCCCTCCGTATGAAATTTTAATTCGTACTACCATCACAGGTTTCGATGTGCCAACAGAATTACATACATAAACAAGCGGCCGCCATCCCCTCTAACAAAGATCACAATTTATCGGGGGGAGGGGGTGGCAGACACATTAAAACGAGGAAAAAGTTGAATAGATAGGTAGGTATGTACTTACAGTAGTCGTGTTGGTATTTTACAGTAAAGTGAAATCGTTGAAATACGTGAATCTATGGCGGACGATTTCCGTAATATATTTACCTACCGAGTTAAATATATTTTTAAAATGTAAATAGTTATTTAAAAATTTAGTACAAACAACTAGAAGCGTATGTTGTTTTACATTTAATATGTTTATTTCTTATATAGACACAACTTCTCATACTATGTGTATGTTATGATATACGTAGGTAGGCTTTGACCACAATCTCGCCTGATTTTGAACGACGAGGTTCAGGATGGTAAACACACTAAGACTAAAGATAATGGTTGTCAAGTGATGCAACTGAAACACAGTTATGAATAAGGGCTAGGTGATAGATTAACAAACTTTAGAGTAGTAACCTATCATCACACTATAGTTTCAACAAAAAAAATTCCGTCACCGGAAACTCAGGCTTGTTATAGAATAGTATAATTCAATTCCAACCTACGACCATCGATGCGGTATCGAATTTAATTACCAGTGATCCATGAATTATCACTTCAAAACCTTTGAAAATATCTTTATGAATTTCCCTACATGCTGTAAATCGGAACGTCTATCTGGTTTATAAACAGAGTACGGCAAAATCGATTTACCTGATTCGTTTTCCAAAACCTAGACGTACATACTGGCTGGGTTTTTGTATGTACTTACTTACATTTGGTATTATTTGGAAAAAGTTATTGATTGATTCGACCGAAAGAGTGCACTGCTGGACAGGTCTCCCCCATAAAGGGAGGGAATTGCCGTAATCGCCACGCTTGGCAAGCGGTTTGGCGATTGCAGTCAAATGTTTGTGGTATTCAGGAGGATACTGCTCCCCATCCTCTGGTTTATCCCTTAGACGCTTTTTACCACACCCACGGGAAGAAATGAGGTGATACTATTCTTAGCCGGCAAAACACGGAAAATAAAAAAAGTTATTATGAGTATAATAATAGCGAATGAAATTGCCACAAGTTCATTATCTGGTAATACTCACTATTGGGTATTTAAGTAACATCAAAGGTTAACCTGCAGAGTGGTACCCACTCGGGTATCGACTACAATACACATTATTAAAACCACACCTTATTATCTCGTTTCGGCTAGTCGCATTCTGGCATCAGCCAATATAGATCCTATAGATAATTGGGTGGTAAAGCAGTAGAATCCAACAGGGTAGCAGTTACCGTACACTTTGGAAAAATCGGCCGCAATGCGACATTTCTGCGTGTCGTGCGTTCTGGGTTCAGCAAGTGGATATCCAGAGCTGATGTAAGCCGGCGTAATGATGCCGACTGTCAATAAATCTCTCTCTCCAATCAACAGTCATCGTTGTTGTTGGACTGTACTTTATTAAATTAAAATTTAAATAATTTTACTTAATCTTACTTAATACCAAAAAAATTTTTGAAAAATAATTATAAAATTGGTTCTGTATAAGAAAATTAAAACACAGTAAACAACATAAGAAACGCAGTCACTGCCGCGGGCACACAGATAGTATAGAATACAATAAAAGAAAACGAGTCAAAGCATAAAACATATAACGATAGTACTGTATATAGACTATAGTCCACTGTCGGATATATTTCGGATACCTGAGCTCGTCAACAAGACATTTTGCCTACAGCAGTGCCTCAACACGCAAACCGTACACAAGAGCTGAATATCGCTCATGTTGATATATGACGAGCTCTTGCTCGCTGTTAACTTATGGAGTTCCTTACACGCTCATAGTGATGTACCCACCCTAATAAATAAATATCGATAATGCCATGACGCTAAAATGAGTATAACTATATTGTTCAATGTATAATTTATTGTATGTATTTCATAAACTGTTATCACATACAAATCACCAGTCTCTCTTAAATATCCGTATCGTACTTTATATAGTTTGAATCTATTTTTTTTATGGAGAACAACTTTCGATATTACATCTGACGTTTTTTTTATTGTAGGTACAACCTAGTAAAATACAGATACAAAAACTAAAGTATACCTACATTTTAATTTAAGGTGACATTTGGAGACTTCAATAGCTCATACATGGGAATGTGTAGGAGGTTTATTATTTTGTAGAGAGAAATATTATAATACAAAGGGACTTGTTTTGTAGTGTAATATTTGCATGCAGCTAATATTATTAGTTTTAAAGGCAAGCAAACTGTCAATAGTCGAAATAAATAACTAAGATAGAAAACAGATAGAAAAAGAACGTTAATATATATATTTTTTTATATTAAATTTATAAAAATGTTACAATTATCTTAATAAATGTAAAAATGACTAATTATTTAATATCGCTATTAATACCATCATCCGTTTCGAACGGCCGATTTCGATATGCAATCTCAATGTGTTCTTCAGAAACTACAGTCCTTTTTTTCTTTAAAGTCTCGAATCGTGTCTGTGATCACCAAAAAAAACAATGTTTTTGCTTTGATATCAATCTTATCTTTTAAGATTCAATATTGAAATCCTTCGTTGATCGATATATCGTTATTTAATTCTCAAGCCTTTCCATTTCAGTACTTGAACAACTTTATGTTATTATATTTGATATATAACATCGATATCCGAAAATTTCCAACCTTATTATAGCCACTTTACATTCAGCGCCACTCAGGGTGGCGGCAAACGACTAATCTCTTGATATATCGTCGTTCACCTTCCCTCATCTGAAGCGGATCCCAAAAAGTGGTCCTTTATTACGTAGCTTGGATTACCGCCCGTATAGGCTTTAGGGAAACCAAAGCCTCCATACCATTTCAATATAATAATGGACCTCTCAAAAAGTATTAAATTGTAATGTAGAATTATAATTAGAGCAATTACTATAGAAATTTACACAAAATACACTGTAATGCCGTCGATATATGGAGTTCTCTCTTGATCTCTATCAAACGGTAATCTCAGTAACGACAAGACCTTTACTAAGATTACCATCATGACGCTTTTAAGAGTTAAAATCTCGACCTTGGGTTCACTGGAGAACTAATGTTATATTATGGCAACTTTTTAAATTCAATAAAAAAACATCCATTAAATAGTAAATTTTATTAATTCCTTAATTTTATATGAATTTAAAGACGTTTCTTTGTTTAATTGGTTTTTGATGTCCCAATAAAAAGTTATAACGGTCACTGTAAAGCACACTAAACTGAGCTTCTAAAAGAAAGTCAAAAAAGATGATAATAATGTAGTCTAATGTTTTTTTATTTAGTCGTAATATAATATGTACGTAAATTGAAAAAAACATACTGCCAAAAAAACTAGTTTCTTCATGCCTCTATTTACCCCTAACCCCTTAATTAAATGAAAATGATTGGATATATCTCTAATAATGTCATTATAGAAATGTATGCTGAAAAACAAATTATTGTTCTAAGTTAGTATTAGATACACAGTTAAAACTATAAAGTCGAATCTATACCGCCTTTATTTAAGTTTACACTCTTCGTATTCAAAATCAAAACAGAATCTCAAAAAGCTTGCGACAATCCGTCCCTAAGTTTTAGAAACAAACACAAGTCGGTTATCTTGAGCCCGGCGGCACGTCGCGGAGCAAGTTTGACAAAGCATTTATCGTCGCCGTCGGAGAAGTCGCGGGATCCCTAGTCGAGGCCCGGTACTCGTACGATAACGATGTCATGTTAGCATAGACACTCCTAAGTATTGTAAGTCTGAATACAGTTAGGAACTCATAAAATCTTGCCTTCCTTACAATCAGTTATGAATATCTCACTAGTATATGTATTTTTATCTAGCAATGATAATAAAGTTGTTAAGATTACTCTGGTTTACTATTAGTATTCAAAATGTTAAGGCTTTATGTCAGAATAAATAGATTATAGTTATTTTTCAAGTTCAATTTTCACCAAATGATGATTTTTAAATATTTCATTATTTATAAAGCTCACCTATAATACCATGTCCTTTATCAATGTTGTATTTAGTCTCAGGAATTAAATTACCACGTCGTATAATATACCTAATATCGTAGAATTTGAAATAACTATTTATTTTTAAAATATACGCCTTATTGGCGTTTTAAAAGTAAAAAGAATTTATTAATGTCTAATGTTACTGTCTATAGCCAATCACCTATAAGTGTGTTCCAGCCGCATCACTTGAAAACCAGTAATTCTTTACCATCTTCTACCGCATCATATAAAAATAGTAAAATAGTATTAAAAAGTAACCCACTTTTACGCACCATCATCTCAGAACTACTGAACATGTCCGGATGGGACTACTAACCATTCGTCGTTGAGTTTTTCGCAGATTGTTATAGGGTATATTAATCTTATGTCAATTTTTCCGCTAATAAAAAACACACGGCTCTAATTTTATTCTTCATTCATTTGTTTTTTTAGGTATAAATTAAATGTTATGTCCACTTTTTTACTCACACCAAAAGAAAATATGAAACGCGGGTGGAGCCGCGTGCACTAGTAAGTACAATATAAAAATAATAATAATAAACGTGCAAGTTCGACAGAATTCATAATTATAGTTTTATCACGAATTTACTTATGACCAACGTAACAAACAAACGTTACTAATGTATACTAATAAATAAAATTGGAGTGCTGTTTGTAATGTCAACATTTTTTTTACTAAATAGGTATGAATGTATATACGATACCTATACCTAAAATACAATTTTCAAAATTTTAATCTCTGGAACGGCTAGGCGGATTTTGACGGGACTTTTTTGGTAGGTAGCTGAAATTACTCCGGGTAACTTAGGGTACTTTTAATTTTCGAAAATAATTAGAGTTCCGCGTAAAAAAAATTAACACCCCTTAAAATATTGAATAAAATCCGATTTAATGTACAGTTTTACGCGTAAATGCTTGAATTTATGTGAAATATTTTTACTTTATCTTAGTACTAAAATAATTATTAGGGTTCTGTATAAAAAATTAAAACACAGTGAAGAATATATGAAACGCGGGCGCAGTCGCGGGCACACAGCTAGTGTACAAATATAAATTCTAACGAATCTTACCAAAACTATGTCGTGATTAATCTCTGATAGAACTGAACACATTTCACTGAGATACGGTCCCGATGACTGAGTATATCGCATTATGCTAAACTGAAGCAATTTCTTTGGGAACTATTCGAGGAACTGACTTATCTGGCTTCATATTTCACAGGCCACGTCTTCTGTTTTAAGATGTTGAACGGGATCGATGTTCGTATCTCAGTCATTTAAAACCTGGAGAAATGCGGGTCAATCCGTTTTATTTTAGTAAGGGATATTATTTGTAAGTTCTGAAATTGCACTGGTACTAAGTACTCGTACTTCTGCCTCACACCTTTATGTTTTCGGATTGGGATACAAGACCGAAACGAAGTTTTGTTAATCTTTACCGCAATGAAAACTTCTAATAACTGCGAAAGCAAACCTATTTTTAACCGACTTCAAAAAGGTGAAGATTATCAAGTATGTATGTTTTTTTTATGTTCGTTACGCGATTTCTCCTGCAATTGTGGACCAGTAAGTAAAATTTCTTATTGTCATTAAGTCTAGATCTGATCAGTGGATCTCAAGGAAATCGAGAGAAATCCTGTAATTCTATAAAATTATTAAAATTAACCCACATCTCTGTTCTTCCGCTAACATTATTAAGACTATGATTTGTAGTTTTTAATATGAAAAAAAATATGTATTATATTTATTAAAAAAAAAGAACCAGATTGAGTTTCTTGCCGGCTCTTCTCGGTTGGGTTTGTTTTCCGAACCGGTGGTAGTGTTTTAGACGTTCATAAGCGCCTTCTTAGGGCCTAAATTGAATAAAGATATTTTTGATTTTGATTTTATAAATATTTAAGAACACGTGTTTCATATATTTGTTGTCACAGCTATTCCAGTATTTGCGAAGTTACAAAATTTTAACGAGTAAGAGTAAATTTATTTAAATTAAATACATCATTATTTTATTAATCTACTTCTGCTAGAATCTAGAGATCTAGAGATAGAATCTAGAGACACTAGATCACACAGACAAACCAGTACGTTTTGCGGAACTAGGCATTACTTATAGAAGACCAGGAATTACGTATCTACAAATAAATAAAAATAAATCGTAAACGCAAATAATTAATAACCGAATTTACTGAACGTATAAACTGATACACAATTAGTTAAAATCGAGTAATAAAATATTAACGATGAATTGTAAATACTTTTATAAACAATGTTATAAACTCGTTTATAAAAAAAAGAAAACAAATGGAGGAATATAATTTCTTAAGTTTTTTAAATATATTCATTTAAACGAACATGATAGTTAAGTTTAATTTTTTTACTATGAGATCAGAACGTTTTCATGTTCTAATAGTCTGAATCCGAGGTGGTTTTCCATGACTTTTTTTTCTATGACTAGCCCTAAATG
Source organism: Samia ricini (assembly GCA_014132275.2). Taxonomy (NCBI): domain Eukaryota; kingdom Metazoa; phylum Arthropoda; class Insecta; order Lepidoptera; family Saturniidae; genus Samia; species Samia ricini. Next base: position 20,669,386 of record AP028159.1, on the reverse strand, counting down.
TTTAATCAAAATTGAAATTTGGTTGAGAAAAGAATGTACTCTTAAGTCGCTTCCAAAGATATATAGAATATTACCTGAAAGATTAATTTTTATAATATTAACAGACTACTTAACCTACAAAAGGACTCTTAAGTATATGACATACTTACCAATAGCATAGTTTGGTATTAACATGATTGTAGCTGATTATTGAGCAATATATTTTTGATTCATTTAACTTTTTTTTATGTATTCGTAAAATCGGTATGAAGTTACCTCAAAGACAAAAGTACTTTTTCAAACCATTTTACATACGTGGGGGGCAAGTATTACTACAACTTTTACAACTTACAACCAAACCAAAAACAACTAGTAATCGTTTTAAAATCATACATTTATACTTTTTATATCTTCTTGCAATTAATATTTTAATGAAATTAACGTAACTAGTTACTCGCCTGTGATCGAAATTCGACCATAATTCATTAAAGTATTTAGATTCTAGATATAAAAGAGTCATAATTAATTTTAAAAATTATACAATTTTTGTTTATTTTTGCTTAAAGTAAAACCTTAAAAGTAAACATTCTGTCCAAGCGGTAAATAGATGTCAAGTCTGAAAACATATACAATAAAGAATTATTGTGTGTAATGTGTTTTTTTTAATTAAAATAATGTATGTCTAATGTATATAAAACATATTAACTTTCTGCACTCCATCTCAATATACCAAATCGCACACTCCTCCGTACGTGCAGTGTTCTTAACAAGGGATTCAACATTTTCACTTCACGTATTAATATACAAATTATAAATTCTCGCCGAACAAAAGGCGATTTTGAAAATGATTACCTTCTTAACACATTCATAAAACAATCTAGTCATTTATAAGTACTGATAAACAAGATCATTGTATTTGGTACAGTGAATTGTCTACTCTAAATCTGCTTCGTGAATCCTTTTCATGAAAACGACAGCTTAAAACCTCATTTAGTGGGACCCCGATTCTCTTACCACTTAAACGTTATGGCCTAAGAAAATTGTCGCATAATTTAAATAACTTTGTCGAGTCCTTTCCATTGTCTTCGGTTTCTGAAGCAAAGACGAACTTGAGTGCATAAATCTTCCTGATTCTCGAGTGCTTCTTCATTTTTGTCAAAGGTATTTACCTCGTTGTCTCTTTTGGGATTGTTTCAAGACAGGTGTCTCTGTTTATTAAACACGAAATGATATAAATAAATGCTTGCCATCTGAAAAGAGTAGGATTGAAATTTTCCTGAAAACCTTTATAAATTTTGTTACCGCCCCCTCCCCTCCCCCAAACAATCCATTCATTTTATAAGATAATATAACTATATTTGAGATAATAGCTGTATATTCTGGAAATTTAATTTAGTAGATAAAATAGAAAAGATTTAAATTCTAATCAAATAGGTGGACATAACAACATGTACAATAGAAAAATTAGAACTAGATCACTCTCTTTTTTTACATTACAAATTAACTTTAAACAGTCAACACGGACCATGGCAGTCATGAACCTCAAATGTAATTAAGTTCAGTCGCAAGTAGATAACGTGTTCTATCTACTAAGCTTAAAATCTCCTATATGAGTATTGGAAACTAATAAACCATTTTAACTCTACGCCACTTGACCATCCGCAATTTATATCTACGAAATCCTAATTAGATGGTTATATTTTATGCATTTTCAAGTCATATTTCGGTAATTCCATTCAACTGTAAGACGTCTACTGCATCTTCCCCGAAGATCGCCATAACGACCGGTCTAGCACCACCCGTATCCAGCGGATTCCCTTGACTTACACCGGGTCGTCGATCTACCTTGTGGGTATAAGAGGGGGATTGCCATAATTGGCAGGCGGATTGGCGATCGCAGTAGGTGTTTGTGATACTCAGAGTATGCAGCTGCCCATCCCTTGGTTTATCCTTTAGTCGCCTTTTACGACAACTGCGGGAAGATATAGGGTGGTACTATTCTTAGACGGGGAATGAATGAATATTGGTGTAACAAAAATTAATTTGAAAAGTTAAATACACATTACCAACAGGGGGAGTATGAGAGAACATCAAAGGTATTCAGGTATAGCTGTACTGTACTCAAACAATTTCTAGACTTAATTGGAAAGCGAACGGGCTTCGGGTGTATTTACTTAGTTCTCCTAGTGACCACGCCGTGTATACAGACAGCTCTTGCCCGACTTGTATCGAAAATTACAGACGCCACTATTTGTATCTTACTCGTTAACTTAAACATCATTATGACAATAATCTCTTCCTATTACTTATTTAATATATCATTTTAACTGCGATCACAAATTTCGTCATAGGCGCAGATTGAAATGTTCTACAGTTCAAAACTGTTTCATTTTTATAGAACGTTTCCATTTTAGTTATGATACTTTTGAAGAATTCTGTAAAGGTGGCGTGTGATACGAAACAATTCCATGGGATTTTAAGATAGCACGGATGCTATCCTAAAAAAAGGCTTACTCGGAAGTAATCTTTTGTCTATTACAAAGGATTACTTACTTCATTAGCAAAATAATGATAAAAGCAAACAAGATAAAAGCGTATTTCTGGCGACACTAGCAAAATAATTACGATTCACTCGATAGCAAAGAAATTATTAGTAAACAAATTTATTGCCCTCTACGACTTATATTAACTATTTAGTTGAATTAAGTTGTTTTATAATTTTAAAAACCTTAACTCAGCTATTAAAATAATTAGTAAGCAATTTATCTAAAAGGCCCCGTCAGAACTAATTTGATCTTCAAATTTAGTATTCAAAGTTGACGTTTGACGTTTATACTGCTACTCAATTAACCAGACAGCAAATCTGGGAGACGTCATAAACTTTGCACCGACGCAACTTAAATATAAATTGGTTAATGGAGCTTATTGCGAGCCAGAATCGTGCCGCTAATCAATAAACATAAACGTCGTATTGAAGGATTTAGACACGTAAAGCCGTGTGCTGTCTTAATCTCAAGAGGGGAAAGTTCAAAGACTTTCCAATTTAATCACAGAGACGGATTTCGGAAATCTGTTGCATGTTCTAACTCAAAATTAATTCACTTGAACAGTTACATGTATCTGGCAATTTTAAGACAATAATTTATAAACATCTGATTATTATTTTAACTTGCAAAGTTGACATTTGCATTGATTTTATGATACTATAATAGAACTGAATTAAAATTGTTCATTAATATTATCAAGGTTAAACTTGTTGGCAAATTAAATTCAGCCCTGGGTGTATTAGCCAAAACAGCATAAAGGTGAATGAGGCAGGACTCTTAGACGGTGGAAACACACCAGGAGACATGAAGCGATTAGCGTTGAGGGTGTGCAATGAAGGCTTTCGAAGGGTATATATCTTTAAGAAGATTAACGATCTTCAGGTAAAAGAGCACGCCTGGGGTCGGGCTATAATTAAACGCAATGGATGGAGCATCCCCGAAGATTTAGAGTGAGGGGTTGGCGTCTTGCTGAGTTATGATTTCGCTCAAAACGGTGTGATTGGCACCCAATAATGAACCGAGTGATTCGACTTTTTGATATGAAATGAACAATCTTGATTTAATATTTGTATTAAAAGTATTAAAATAACAAGAATTATCAACAGGGATAATATCGTATGATGTTTTTGGATTATTTGTAGGTTATACTTTAAACATTGATACAATTTATTTGACTGAATCTCTAGGACATAGTTTAATAATTTGGGTTACATACTATTCATATATAAACAAGTATAATATATATTTTGTTAACGTTACTCTAATATAAATGTAAGGCTCTAGAGAATAGCCCCTGAAGATTACAAATCAAAAATGGTAACATTTCTTCCTCGCTCCGTGGAGCATGACCACATTGTCACATATATTACTCGTGACTTAACCCTCACTCGCACCCTGTAAATGCTGTAAATGATAAGAAACTTCGTATAAGGTTCTACGCACTAGCATAAATTTTACACAATCCTATTTCTCTGAAAGCTGTTTACATCTTACTTTTTATTTGTTGGATATTGTAATATGATTGATTTATGCAATTGTGCATCTTGTACATTTTGAATTTTCATTTTCAAATAAACATAATGATTGTTGTTGTTAATTTAAATTATTCAAATGATTTCATAAATACATTCGTTAGCGCTTAACGTCCCTAAAACGGCTAATTCCTGCATCCGCAAACCACTTGTCATCAGACGCGTCGATTATCATGACCGCATTCAAACCTGAACCGTACGTACTTATTCTTTAAAGTTTATTTCTTTTCAGAATTTGAATGAAAATATTCATTGCAACTACTATTTATTTGTAAAATGTGTGGAACTTGCGATTTGTGCTAAAATTAGCACAACTCGTCAATCTACATAAATGTAATTCGTAATATCATTTCATGAACATAAACAACATTTTAATAAACATCATTTACGCCAAATACTCGTAAATTGTTAATATTGTTGTTAAAGTTCAATTCGTACGCCTACTCATTTAAGTTTACAAATTCTTAACAACAATGCTCAGTACAAGAAGTTTACACTAAAGAGATTTCTTTTCGCTTATATTCCTATTGACGTTTTAAACAAAGACAAAGAACATTTATAATTTTTATCGGTAACCCAGGAAAGATGAATTGCTTCAGAATAAGCCTTTGACCGGAATGGATCGATTGTCATGATTGTCCGGTAGCGGTAGTGGACCGTCTGTCACCGGTATTCCGGACTAATCCGGCTCTCGCGGAGCGGCAACCGGCACACATACCGATATGTCAATTAGGATATTGGATGCATCAACGTATTGTAGAGGATATCTTAGTTTGTGCGGACTCGGATTGAATAAATGGAATAAATCGATGACAGCACCGATGTTTGTTGTATTAAAAAGTGTACGAGAGAAAGAAAATACAATTGATTAAAAAAATATATATATATCACACTGGCTTTAATCGCATATTGCAGTTGCTGTTTTTTTTTGTAACAATTATTAAACGATATCTCAAAAGTTTTCAATGCTTTAGTTAAAAAACTCCAAGTTGGTTGAAGGCTATTTTGGTTTCTACTCATTTACCCTAATTATTTTTAATTTGAAATATATTACTAAAACTTGGCTGGAGAATATATTATATAATTTTTAAGTCATTAAATCTATGTGCTAGATAGTTCTCGAGTTACTATATTTATGGCGGATAAACTTTTTTATAAAATATAAAAACAATTATAGAAGCTGTAAAATTTCTTGCACATATACAAAATATCTTAAAAGTATAAAAGCCTTTTCCGGAAATAAATATCACATGAGCCAACGACGTGTTGACAATTTTAAAATCCGATTAATCTATATATCTGTACTGTCCTAGTAATAAAGTATGGCGCTATGAGCACTATGGCACGCTTCCTTCCTCAAAACATTCAAGCTTCCTCACTATAAATGCGACATAATTGTGGAAATTTTTGCCGCATCATATCTTTAACGTTGAAACTATCATAACTGTACCAACATAAATATATTCAATAAACAAAACAATGTGTAACGTATCCAGTACCCATTCCATTAAATTTATATGTACATATATTTAGAATGCATTTTGTAAACTGTTCCATTACCGACTTACTATATTTCTTCTTTAAATTACCTCTAGTTAGCTGGGACAACGTACGGTCACTGTGAGACCAAAGACCACAATAAAAATTATTTATAGGAATAAATAATTTACAGGAATATAATTTTTCTCTCCGGCAATCGTTGTTGTTAGTAATGAAATTCAATTATCATACTACAACGAAATCCTATATATTAGTACATTATTGCAAAGGCCGAGCCATAGGCGAGTACTTCACTAATACGAGACAGGCAATTACCATTTCCACTGAGGCATATATAGTGCTTTTCTCAAAATAATGCAGGGAAATAAAACATACTTTTATATTATACTATTACCAACTACCCTTTTTTTACAATGAGAAATGCTTTTAGGCATCCCTCTCTCAACAAACGGAGAGGGGGTATGTGGGACTAGCCCGGCCAAGATGGGCGGCCGGGAATACCCACTAAAACTTCTTGGTCCCTTCTCACACCTTTTTGGCCGAGGAGCGGGAATTGCAAACTGTACTGCTACCGCTCGTTACCAACTACTCTCGACTAACTCATTAAAAGAAATCCGTCGAAGTCGGCGTGCCCGGGTCGTCGTGCCCGGATTGGCTTGGCGGGAGCACTACGGTTAAGCTTCGTACAACGTACGGATGTGACACACTCCGTGCGATATTTTTATCTACTGCAGTTTATTTACTTTGTAATCGGTTCCTGTTGATCTCAACTGATCCAACATTAACTTATTTATTTTTTAATTTAAAGTTCACTTCGTATCTAATAATACATTTAATTTAATAAATATTAAAAGTTACATTAGTCATATTGGGGCAATTACTAAAAAAATGTCATTGATTTCCCTGGTACATTTGTTTGTTTGTTGAACTTCTGATGAGGTTTGCAGGTAGGCATTGGACGTAGTGGTAAATGCCTGAATATACTGATTTGAGGTGGATGGCTGAGGACTTTGATGTTGGCAAGTGGCCAGAGGGTGAGACTCTGTTTCAGAATTAGGTTGTAACGTGATGTTTTGATTTATTTTATTATTTATATCGGTTTTGATTTCAATTGAGTCCTCAATGTAGCCTTCAGCCACTTTATCAGACTTCCAGCTTCCGTGTCTTTTCAGTCGTCAAATTCGCTCCAGAATCAGACAAAAGAGTTGCTGTACGGAAATAATGTCTAGTGTAACATTCAGGATTTGTTAAGTTTAAATAAGTTACTATTTCTTTAGGTATTTTACCTATTTTGTTGTCTTGCCATGACATGCTTCTCGCACTTCTTTTTCTGAAAAGTTAAGAAAAAATCCTATCTGATGTTGTGTTCGCTGGACGAAGATTATATTTTTTTTTGTACAAATGTTAGGAACTCTCCTCGGATTACAAATATTCGGTCAATCTTTGTTTTTAGTGTCGCGCAATGTTATTATTGCTTTTTCATTAAGAAATTTTATGTCTTTTGTGGTAATATTATAGAGTTCGATACTCCTACATCTTTCGTTAACGCCTAATATCATAGAAACCTGTAACAAACAAAACTAAATATCAAGCTACAGGCATGGACAGCATATTAAATAGGACTCATAAATTCTGTGAATCAAAATTCATCCAAATCCATCCAGCCGTTTTGGTTAACTGAGTCTCAAATAAATAATGAATACCTTTGTCGCTAAACATATATCATCTGGGGCTTTAATTAAAAATTACTTTATGTTGTCGCTAGTAAACATTTTCGATTTATTGCATTTGAATCCAGTCGATTGTCGTTTAAAAAAAAAAGTAGTTAAATTTCCATAATGTTTCAAGTTAATGCCGTTATTCACATGAACTATACATTTCAGCATGGAATAAATTGCTCTTAATGTACATGGCTTTTTAGTTTTAGCAATCGAATTAAAATACGCAAAAAATAGTGTTTCGGAGAAAATGTTCACTTTTTTTTAATTTTTCCAACTTATATAATTTTCATATATTTTTCTTGTGACTTTGCTGGAAGCAGGTTTTCCATTGCCTATTTGGCTTCTGATCTTAAATCTGGTGGAGTACAATCAATCTCCATTTCACTCACTGAACTGTTGAAACTCATTTTTTTTAATGTATATTTATTAAGTATGTAAATAACAAATCATTACTAATTTTCAGATTTGCCGCCAATTTTGTATTTATCATCTGGGCTGAAAAGCCAGCGCATTTATGGCTATACAGCCACGTGAACGCACTTTGTACTAAGCAAAGAGACTTGCTTTGGTATACCAAGAATAATAAAAGAGATCCAATAAAAGAGTATTAAGGGGCACACCTAGTGTGAAATTTCGAAAAAATCGATATTTCGATAGGTTATAACTTTAAAAATAACATACTAAAATTTTAAATCGATATCTTAAATAGTTTTTGAGTTACAGCTATTTAAAAGAGTAGCCACTCGGCAGTTAGAGAGTTGCATTGGCTACGGGACATACCTGAGCTATTGTTTGGAGTCTGCCATCTCGTATCTTTCTAATACGATTCCGGATTCTATTGTGAGCCTCCAGGTATACAGAAATATATAAGTACAATTATTTCGGTATATTTTTCATTTATTGCCATGTCATGTATTTTCGGAGCCATATACATTTAGTTTTATTTTGACCGTTGTATCGAGTATTTCGTAAGTTAGCGCGTTTTATTTAATCTAAAATGAGTGAACAATCTTCCTATTCAGCTCAACAAGCACTTTTTTGGGAAGATGAAGGTGAATTATATGGGCCTGGTATAGCAGATTAGCTATAAGTATGATTTTAATCCATTTATAACAGTAAAACGATCATTTTATCTTTAAACGCATTTTTCTCGAAACAGCATTTTTCGAATTTGCTGGAGTGATTACTCTGAAACAAATGATCCGATCGCTATCAATTTTTTTTCGCATCTTCTCTATATAGTTCTCCATACGATGACCATCCAATTTTTTGATCTGATGAAAAATCTAATTTTCGCAGGCCAAAAACGACCAAAATTTTGGGTAAAATTTAATTATTTTTTTCAACATGCCGCTATTTTGTTAATTTTATATTTTTTTTGTACGCCCGAGGGTCATCGTACAGACAATATGTTTTAGTTTAACGAGAATTTTTTTTTTAGGTTTTATCAACGGAAAAGGCTGCAATCACTCCAGCAGTGGAGGACCTTTTTTTTTTTTTTGGCGCCGCCGGAGATCGCCTGTTATTTCAAAAATATTTAATATTTTATTTCAAAAATTTTACTGTGTATTCTCAAAACATGTATATATATACCCTCAATTTTTTAAAACGATTGATTAACTAGTTTTTGTTTTAATTCCCAAAAATTGATTTTTTTAGGCTGTCACACTAGGTGTGCCCCTTAAGTAACCAATCCACGCCGTTTCATTCAACATTACTGGAGCGTTGTAATGTTCCAAGTTCAAAACACGCTCCTGCAATAGATTTGATTTTCTTTGTCCGTAAATTCAATACTTCGCGTGTTCTTTTTTTCGAAAATAATAACTATGTTTCTATACTTGTTTGCGAAAAAATATTTTACTGGTCCTAGCAATTTCATTACTTGAAATAATCTAAACTGTATGTTGTATCTCTAGAAAAAAACTCAGAATGCTTGAGTTTTAATTTAGAATCAATCTCTTTTTGTTTCCAATAAACAGCGTTTTCTCTTTTCAGGTGTTAAACACATTTAAGCATAAATAAATACTTCGAACTCTAGACGTGTCAAACAAATCTATTGTATTCTCAACAGACAAATTCATTAAACATCCTGCGATGTGGTTTGCTTTTGACATTGCTAACTTTGTGCAATGTCCTTCTTGATACTGTTTGTAAAAGAGTATTTAAATTATTAATATATATTTAGAAATTAGAAGAAATTTAAACACTTATACAATAGTCATGGGCTTGAATAATAAAAATAGAATGATGTTAAATATGGTATAATGCTTATGCGAAACACAAAAAACCTACCAATTAATTCCTAGTAATTTTATAATCAAACTTGAGTTTCTCTACTGCACGTACGTAAATGTATCGTTGGAGAGAGTTGACAATATACTAGTATTCAAATTCTAAGTGAATTCCGTGTACGCTCAGACACCCTAAAAAATTTACTACTCATTTGAAATTCCAATGCAATTGCAAACGTGCCCTTTTTTATAACCCCATCCAGTTGCACTTCAGGAATACCTCGATTAAGAGAAACCACAGTTTACAAAAATTACGAGCATCTGAATGGTTGGCTGTTTACAGAAGCCTTTTCAAGCGTATTTATTTGTTCATTTCTATACACCTTGAGATAATTTGTAAAATATAACTACACACATTAAAATAGTACGTATAAAAAATTAAAACATCTTTTTTAATTCCTCATCTATTAGCGTGGTTCATTGTTGATTTTATTTTAGATCTAAGTCATATTGAATTTTTGATTAAACTTAGTGTTTGCTTTACTTCTAAAGGTACGCTTAGTTTACTTTAAAAGAAAACTTTTAATGTTCCATGATATAGACAGAGTGTAACTTTATGCTCGGAGAAGTTTTACTGAACCTATCTGGAAAAACAATAAACCTTCAAGTACGATACTTAACTAGTACTATAAGTAGTACTTACTATGTACGAGTGTTTATAGGATCTTTATGTTGCTGGCGGATTGGTTAAACCATAAATGGTTTTACAATGAAATAAAAAGATATAAGAAATTGTATAAAACCTTAATTCTCTAAAATTATTTCGATAAACTGATATTACAATAATTCCATAATTTATTTATTACTGTCTAATCTGATAACTGCATTTTGTTCTCAAGCATAAAGTTGATTTGTCATTTGGAATTAATGATATATTAACTTCTCCTACGACTTTCATTTTCAAATTAGCATTCCACTTCTCATCAACAATTCTTATAGCGTGGAACAGTTTTAATCTCGGCATAACAAGTGAAGAAGCAATTATTTAGAACTACCTGATACCCGCGATTTCGTCTGCCTTGTTTAAACTATATAAAATAATACTTACTTTGTTAGATAAGGACCAAGTATCTAAGAAGTAGAACTGACAAAACAAAACATAATTGGAATCTATCCGAAGTAGCGTAGGGGTCATGCCCCCCCCCCCTTCCAAATCGTACAAGTGGAATTGACAAATAAATAATTTTCGGTAACTTTATGTAAATTACTTCCTGTTTAAAAAGTCTAAACAATGATATAAAAAATAGGTAAGCATTCAAAACAATTTTGAAAAACGTTTGAAACACTATATTTTATCTATATTGTCAAGATGACGAAAAGTCTGGCTAACTGATCTATCCAGTAGGGTATTGCGTGATGCGCTCACAACGAAAGTTATATGACGTTTATATAGATTGCGAAATCAAAATACAAAGCGGTAGAAAAATTCGGAATGCCTAGTCTATTGATATGTACTCAATTACCATATCAACCGCAAACTAAATTCAGAATAGTTCAAACGATACGCATTCAAATGTGCAATGGTGAACATCCGACACATTTGGAACGGGAGGCCGGCGTCGGCGATAATGCACGCTGAATAAGTGATGCGGCGGCACTACGAATAGCACAGACCACATGAGAGCACATAGCGAAACCGCCCCAGCTAGTATTCGATTTGTTAAGTCTTTATAAACTCGAAAGTAAAAACACTTAATATCTCAAACGAGTGTAGTCGACCGTTTATTACATCAACTATCCACACTAGTACACACGATTCCGTTTGCTTGTAAATATTTTCCTGTCCCAAGGTGACAACGTACGTCGTCTCTGAATGAAAATTACATACTGTCTTTTGTTTTTTTTTTTTTTACTATAGCTTTATGATTAATGTAAGCATTAATCATAAAGCGATAAGTCGCACATAGAAAAGTATAATTATATAACTATAATAGTATAATTAGCATAATAGTAGAGCATAGGCTCTCTTCCGTTCAGGTAATAGTGATAGATATAAAATACCCTAATGTATATTTTAACAAATGAAAGCATACTTATAAAGTTATCAATTACCTTATGTAACATATAGCCAAGAACTCTAGAATTACTGATATGATTCATAAATACATGTTTTTTAAGAGCGATACATGTTTAAGAGCGATAACGAACATATGTATCTCTTAAACTGTACTTTACCATATTAAGAATTAGGTGAAGTGCCAAACTTGAATAAAAAATTAGTCTTGTCTAGCATGCTTTTAGTATATGTTTCTCATGTATAAAACAAATGAAGACAACATAAACACAGTTTGCATACTATACTTTAAAGATTTTACAGACAAATTAGGGTGTAAACGGCTATATAATACTCGACTGATGTAATAACAAGTGATTTATGTATCGATAATATTTTATTAACGCTATAAACCATCCCAGAGCGAGTTTACATGAACATTGAACGCCTTTATTTTATACTTAAGAATATTAAAATATACACAGTCTAACGGTCTTTTACTATTACAAAACTGTTTCTTTATTGTAAAAACTAGCAGTGTTCCCGCAGCTGCGCTCGCGTTTCGTATATTTTTCACTACATATACGGAACCCAAATATTTGTTTAGTACTAAGATAAAGTACAAAGTTTCTCATAATCGGAATCAGAATCGGATTTTATTCAATTTTTTTTTGAGTTTTAATTGTATTACGCGGAACCCTAATTATTTTCCAAAATTAAAAGTAGCCTAAAATACCCGGAGTAACTTCAGCTATTTACCAAACAAAGGCCTGTCAAAATCCGTACAGCCGTTCCGGAGATTACCCGGAACAAACAGACAGACACAAATTAAAAAAATTGTATTTTTAGTATAGGTATCGTATTATACATTCATATCTATTTAGTAAAAAAATATATTTTGGCATTACAAACAGACCTTTCAATTTTGTTTATTAGTATAGATATGTATGAATAACATCTGTATATATAGTTACTAGCTGCCTGGGGCTCCGCTAGCGTCTCATATTTCCTTCTCTGCTTATTATAGTTTTTAAATAATCATTCCAATTATCTATTCAACCGAAAGACATCAACAGCTGGACCTAGGTCTCCTCCAAATATCTCCACGACGACCGGTCTTGCGCCACCCGCATTCAGCGGGTTCCCGTGAACTTCACCAGATCCCACGTCCAGGTCCACTTGGTGAGGGGCCTACCTACTCTGCGTCTTCCGATACGTGGTAGCCATTTGAGAACCCGTTAGCCCCATCGGACATCGATTCTGCGAGAAATGTGCCCAGCCCACTGCCGCTTAAGTTTAGCAATTCTTCGGGCAATGTCGGTTACTTTGGTTTTTCTGCGGATCTTCTCATTCCTGATTCGATCACGCAGAGAAACTCCAAGCATAGCCCTCTCCATTGCCCTTTGAGCAACTTTGACCTTCTTTATCAGGCCCATTGTAAGCGACCACGATTCAGTGCCGTATGTCATCACTGGCAACACACACTAGTCGAAGACTTTCGTCTTGAGACACTGCAGTATTTCGGACGAGAAGATTTTGCGTAGCTTCCCGAACGCGGACCAGCCAAGTTGGATTCGACGATTAACCTCTTTCTCGAAGATGGATCTACCTAGCTGAACGGTTTGTCCCAGGTATACATAACTGTCAACAACTTCGAGCGTTGTGTCACCGCTTTTTAAAGGAATTGGCACAACATTGACATTAGACATGACTTTCATCTTGTCCATGTTTATTTTTAAATAAAAAGTTAAATAATTATTTGAAAATAATATTACGATGTTCACTATTTTTTGCACGTAAATTGTTTTTGGCACTAAGAGAAAGCACAGAACATTGGAAATCTTGGCAGTAAAACTGATAAACTAATTGAATCGATCTTTATTCACAATTTCATGCGCTTTAATTCTTTTACGTGGAACCTCAATTATTATCGAAAAATAAAAGTAGCCTAAGTTACGGGGAGTAACTTCAGGTATCTGCCCAAAAAAAAAAAAAAACGATACAGCCGTTCCGGAGATTAGCCGGAACAAACGGAGAGACAGACAATAATTGTGTTTTGTATAGGTTAAAAGTTATTGTGTTGATATTACAAATGGACACTTTAATTTTATTTATCAATATAGTTGAATCCAACGTTTACATATCTAATTATTATCATAAAAAGACTTGCTAAAATCCCGAAGATCATAGATTCGGTTGGGTTTTTTAGGAAACTTGTTTTTAGAATTGATCTATTAGGGCTAAGTATTGTTTTTTCTGCTTGCATGAAATAAATATAACAATCGTAAATAAGCTAATAGGAGATTTTTTTAGGTTTCTCCTTTGACCACAATCTCATCTAACGTTAAATAAAGACATGTACGTAGGTGGTAACGCGCTAAGCCTGGAGTAACATCAAAATTGATACCGAAATATAAATGAATAGCGATAGATTTTAACGTAAAGTTGATAGGTAATCAGTCGAACATATTAGATACAGTCCTTATACGGTGCAGTTTTTATAGCTTTACAGAAAGGTTCCTTATAAGATTTGAACCCACGTTTTGGACGCAATACCCAACCCCTCTACCACTGATTCATCAATACTTCATCCAACAAAATCCACATATTGGTTATATAGAAACCTTTTTCGTGAATGCATATAAAAATGATGTATAAATTTATGAACATTATATTTTCTCAGTAGACAATATGCGGCGTTTAAAAAACTAAAAGGATTTATTTTAGTGAACTACATAATATAAATATTGTAGTAAAAGCTTCCTTATGCCAAAATATATTTTATTAGCTTCTTAAGACAAGGGTGTCTCTCCCGTGGTCGCCTCGTCGTCGCCAAAAACATTTCTGGTGCCTAAAACGGTATAATTATTTTAGTTATGCGTCCTGTATGGGCTAAATTTTACCAACGAAATTCGAATTTAGTCCGATAAGGTCGTACTTTAACATACATTAGTTAAATAGATATAAAAGTTAGTGTCACACGAAACGAATAAGTAAAAATTTGTAGTGATTTGGATGTCACTTTATCTGGGTTTTTGCATGAGCAGTACTAGGTACTGGTGGTCCACGTCAAATAACGTGATCTTGGTTTTATGTAAATTAAATTAATTAAAACATTATTAAATTATTAAATAAATATCTATAAGATAGCTCAAGGATACTCTAAGGGCAACGGAGAGGGCTATGCTCGGATTTTCACTGCTTGATCGAATCAAGAGTTTTCTGTTAAACATTTTTTATTTAGTAGCTAATAATGAACGTTAAAAAGTAAAATTATTATTGGCAGTACTTTCATCATAGAGGTAGCATTGAAAGTGTTTCGTCTGTCGGAAGCAGCATTTTAACTACCCCATTTCGGAATCGAGCCTGTAATTGCCGAATTTATGGCGCCCTACTGTTGTAACTTAATTGTGGTTTGCGACGGTGCCGTGTATCACTCGAAATTAGATTCGGTGGAAACGAGCAAAAGAGCTGCCATTGAGAGACTAGCTTATTCGTCAAAACAAGATAAATTCATTGTAAGATTAACTTGTTTTTGTCTGAAAACTACGATTAAACCGCTGACGAAGTTAAGTTAGTTAAGTAGTTCATTCGATATTTGCTTTAATTTTCAGACGATTCCCAGTTACAAGAAACGAAATATTGGAGAAAGAGAATTTTAACTTTTCCAAATTATTCTTTCTATTATATTAGATATACGTCACATTATTAGTTTGTGTTACCATGTACACCATATACTCTTTTTAACAGGAAATGTAGAAGTAAATTTTTACCAATCTGCCAATTCTGTCAGTTCGTTATTTGGCTTATAACTCAAGAACTGTTAAACCTATTCACATTTTTTTTAAATCATAGATATATTCTGTGACCTTAGTATGTATTTTGTTACATTAGATAAAATATATGGAAAAAACTATTAAGATATCAGTGAATTATATCGACAAAAAAATGACCACCAACGCGATCTCTTGTATCACATTACCATTGACAAAAAAGTTAAGTACCGGGAGCACTATTTTGTTGTTTTTTTAAATAAAACAATCGAGTCCCCTCAAATTGTAATGTAGACAATGTTTAATGTAGAAATATTATGTAGCTATATTATGGGCATGTTATATTTGTCGCCATACAATTCATAAAACCTTAACACACCTAGTCAGCATCGCCCGCCCATAGCGCACGCCGATCAAACCGTGGTTATTATATTAAGGCAAGGTGCAGGCTGCATAGCTAGATATATATAAATATTTTATCATGAAATAACCTGGATGTAATATTTTCGTAGTACATATGTTTCCTCCAAAGATCTTTACAATGACCGATCTTGCGCCACCCGCATCCAGTGGATTCCCGCGACCTTCATCAGATCGTTGGTCTACCTTGCTGGGAGCTTGATAAGAACCCGTTGGGCCCATCGGGAGAGAAATACGAATTACAGGTAACTACTAGGGGGAGAAGAAACAACTACAACTTTTTTCGGAATATAATTAAGACCGCAGCTACTTTAAGAAGAGCCAATTATATCTCTTATTATCTACAATACATAAAGTAAAATGTTTATTTTAACTTGTTAAAGCCTACAACTCCTAACGTAGGTAATGCAAGTAAAAACAAAATTATTAACAATGAGGAAAGATAAGAAGCACGTCCGACATTTTCGCAGGCGAAACTTTAGACAAAAAGCCCGCTTCCATCGCACAACGCGGGGCGCAAATCCTTTGAAAATTTCATCTAAACAGCTCTTAACTCCAAACATCTAACTGCCAGTTAGTCAGTTTGTTCACAACTCGGCGGACGCTCCGGGCGTCTTCTTTAATTTATTTTGAAAATTAACGTCGACCCGCGAACCTGACGCTGAAGAGATAAACTCTCCCGGCGTTCAAGTGAAAACATTCGCGAGTTTTGAAACACATATGTACGTAATTAAGGACATAAAGCGAAAAACCTTTCGTCTATTTTAATGTGGTCCTTATGTCTCGCATTTTGCATTACACATAAAAATATCCAGTATTATAATTATATATTATTATCTACTAGCTGTGTACCCGCGGCTGCGCCCGCATTTGATATAAATTTTCACTGCATAATATAATTTTTTTTTTTTTATACGGAACCCTAATTATTTTCTAAAAACAATTTTTTGCTACTAATATTAAGCAAAGGCATTTCTCACAAATTCAAATACCTGCCAGTAAAACTGTGAATTGAATCGGATTTCATTCAAATTTTTATGAGTTTTCATTTTTTTAACGTGGAGTAACTTCAGCTATCCAAAAAAAAGTCCCGTCCAAATCGGTCCAGCCGTTCCGGAGATTAGCCGTTACAGACAGACAAAAATTTTAAAAGTTGCATTTTTGGTATAGGTATCGTATCGTATATAAATTCATAACTATTTAGTATAAAAAACAATATTTTAATTTTACAACAAACAGACACTTCAATTTTATTTATTAGTATAGTATAGACTATAGATATAGATAATTAATCGTTTCTGACAAATCTGACCAGCGGTGTCGTAGACGAAAATAATTAACGTATTTATTGGATAACCCCTCAGCTAAATAAATTATTGACAATCGTAATATACTGGAAGAATATGACGCAAGTTATTCTCGCTGAAAAAGATACATCTTTTTTATACCATAATACAGAACATCGTTTCCCACACTCAAAAACTGTAGATTATCTATCATGCATGCGTACTGATTAATCAGTTTACATATTAAGTACAGTGTAGAAGTAAATCCCGAACGTTCCAAATAGATCACTATTATATTCATAGAATAATCTCTTTGTAAATAAACTTTATAGTAAATGAACAAAGTATGGCTATAGTGAGCACACGGAAATGAAGATTGGCGCCGTGTGAACAATGCACCGGTATTACCAGAATACAATAGCTCTAGGACCTGTTCGTTAATCCAAACTACCTCCGCGTTACACTGACGTTATAAACGAATTTTGTAAGGGTATTAAATCGGATAGTTCATATCAGCATAAAATTGAAACGATATAGGTACATGAATAGCCTAACACGAATATGTTAAACAAAGTTTTGAGCTTGCCAATTTCTTAGTGTACACTTTGTAACGACCATAGCAAGACAAAGAGACCATACTAAATCTATACGTATAATAAAAGGCTAGAGGGACGAAATCTGTACGTTAAAGATCTTTCAGAAAAAAATATCATGAATTCTAAAAGTATTCAAAAAAGTATTCTGGGTTCAGAATAGAAAACAGTTTATTAATTTGTTCGCCAATCACGCAAAAACTACTGGATCGAATTGGATGAAATGTGGTATGATTGTAGTAGTATACTCGTATTCTCTGTAGTAACATTTAGAATAGATTTTTATACATATGTACATTAATATAATGCGTAAATAGCGTTTATCTATATTCATATTAAAACATCATAATCAATATGTGTTTGCTTAATAGTTTTATAAATGAACAGTGTAATGAGCAGAAATAAAACTAAATTAAATCAACATAAATATTTACATTTAATTTTAAAAAAAAATATACATGTGTTTCTGGCGGTTATTAATCGATTGCGCTATACTTATTTTTAATAATTTGGACGGTTTTTAAAACATTACAAGGATATAGATAATGTCATAGATAATGTGGACTAAATATAATGCAATAGAATAATAATAGAATATAGGCTGTCTATTAGAATATAAATATCTGAATTCCACGCAAGCGAATTCGCGGGCACAGCTAGTAAACCATAAAACATTTAATTACATAATCCTTTTTTGAATTGAAAACTTCTTTAGCGGAGTTTAGCAATTCTCGGTTGGTAAAAAAACTTATAGATTCGCGTTATCAATGCTATAACGTCAACCGTCAACATGCTATGTCAAGAATTAAATAGCGTTTAAGTGATAAATTTAATTTAATTTGGCGCTCTGAGATAAATAATTTAATTTATACTTTCGCAGACTATCATATGTTTTGAGTATGAATAAACTATATGAAAATGTCCATAATTATTGGTCGGAGCGACAATAGATGTAAAAACCGGACAAATGTTAGGTTATTTAAATAATTACAATGTACAAATTATTAAATTTAAACATTAAAAAACAGTTTTTCCAAAGTTTCGTTCACTTCTCTCGGCAGTCACCATAACTGACCATTATTTTTTTTTATTGGAAGTAATAAAACATCATGCAATCCAAATAATTTAAAAAAATGACTGTAGTCATACATACATAGACATAGTAAATGATAACCAATCTCATACTGAATCACAGTCTCTGAGTTGGAATACCCTACGACATCACTCCAATACATACTCTGATCGCCATCCAAGGAGGCTCCTGTACAAGCCGCCAACTCGATATAATAAAACTTTCATGCCCTAATCTCTTACATGCATTACACTACACACGCACACCTCTGTACTTTACAAGCATGCCTATATAGATTCTCTAAGAGACCTTGAAATTCGTTTATTTCTTCAACCACTAACCTATGGTTCTGTTATAAATTCCACGGAATTAACATTTCAAGTAGCTGCGCAAGCCGAACTCCGTACCACTCTGGTGTCGTTGTATTACCTACCACTCTCTCGGCTGACTGTCCTTAGCGATCACATCAAAATTTTGGTGAAATTGCCATGACCACTTTTGTCAAGAGCGTCTTAATTAGTTCTAAAATAATCCTTGCAGGCTCTATCACTCCAGATGATATTCACACATATAAAATCTTTAAAATACATACAATAAGTAAAATTGAAGTGTCTGTTTGTAATGTCAAAATAGCAAATTCTTATTAAATACATCTGAATGTATATAAGTATATATGATGCCTATATAAAATTCATATATTTATATTTTTATCTGTCTGCCTTTTTGTTGCGGCTAATCTGTGGAACAGTTGGACCGATTGTGACGCGACTTTTTTTTTGTAGCAGATAGCTGAAGTTACTCCGAGTAGCTTTTATTTTTCGAAAATAAATAGGTTCCACGTAAAAAAATTAAAACTCATGATTTTTTTAACAAAACCCGATTCAATGCAGTTTTACGGCAGGTATGAATATGTGAGAAATATCTCTGTTTTTTGTAAATACCAAAAAAATTATAGGATTATAATTAGGATTATGTGTAAAAAAAAATTGAAACTCATGAAATTGCGATCAAAATATGATTCAATGGACAGCACCATCAAAACAATATTTTCGAAAGGTTATTTAAAAACTATGTTACGCAGTGAAGTATATATGAAACGCGAGTGGAGCCGCGGACACACAACTAGTAATAATATACAAGCAGATTATTAGGAGCAGTTCTAAACTTTTCTATTTCGAATATATGATTACACAAAACAAAATAAACATTACAATAAAATTTACTTTTAAGGTTTTATTTTTCTATGCACCGTTACCGATAAAATGTTGGACGTGTGAGATAAACACTAAAATTTAATACCCATACTGTAAATACACTAGAAAAATATACTTAGTAGGTTTATACCGAGAACGTCTAAAAATCGTCTGCACTTGTCCGAAACGTTCGTGGTATTTAGAAATAATAGAAACGTTTCCTCGAGCGTTCTTTATTACTGTAGCTCTTTGCTCAAAACTTACGTTTACACAAACACCGACCTTATTATACCTTATTATACAACGAACAGAAATATTTCCATTGTGAAACGTAAAGATTTCTTTGTGAAATTAGATATATGAGTGGATACGTTGTTTTATTTAATGGCTCTATATTTTATCTATTTGATTCATCAGACTAAATCCTTGATGCACTTACTTAATTATCCGTCACATTATATTATGTGCACAAGAAGTCTTAATAAGGAACTTAGGTGTGAAATTTAGTGTCCAATAACTCTAAGGCAAATAGAAAATTAGTACTCTCTGTAGAATAATTAGTAAGTTGTCTGTCATAAGAAAAGAATAAATAAACGTAATAAATTATTTTATACTTTCCATATTTAAGTAAAATAGTAGGTACATAACAGAAAGTAATTAGAACAAAAGTCTTCAATATTATGTATTTATATATTTCCAATAATATCGAATGTTCCATCGGTACATAAACACGTAGTTTTGTATATAATTTATTACAGCCATGAATAACATTTCTTTAAACCCCTACTTTGTTTTATTTTTTTAACCTTTTATGCTCCAGCAAAATGACGGCTATTTGTTAAAGGGAGTTGTTGTCAGATGTCATATTTTTTTATTATTATTTTCAATACACTTCACTTGTGTGTAATAACCAAACTTTATCACGTAAAACGCCACCAAAATTATAGGGTGAAATTAAAAACAAGGACTGGTATATATGACAAAATAAAATCGTACCCAAAAACTTCTATACATTAATTTCTATATAGAAGTATGCACAGACTAATATTTTTAGCAATTGAACAAAACACGGGAGCAATTAAATTCATTGCAGGTCGATGCGGGACGCGTTTGTGCGTGAACTTTTGGTTACGCTCGACGAGGCGAGCAGAGCCGACGTGAGGGCCCTTCGGGGAGACGTCAAATAAACTTTGCAATCTCTCTAGTAAAGCTTTGTCAAAGAGTAAGAAATAATTTATTGAAATGATCTTTATCCCATTTGCAGTCAAGGTAAAACAAGATCTTTTTTTCTTAACAGCGATAATGCAAACTTACGTAGTTTTACAAAAAATAGATTTGAAAAAATTAGGAAACGGTAAAAACCTCAAGAACACAGTAGTAGAGATATTCCTATTTCACATCCTACACACACGTGGCAAGAAATTATCTATATGTAGAAATCTCATCAAAGCACGAAGGCATTTTGGAACTAGAAGCAATTATGAAAACTAGATGATCTTTATTTCTTTGTATTTAAAGCATGCAGTTGTGGTGCAAACATTTAGACAATCTTAAAAAAAACTCTAGCGAGCCTTAACACAGTAGTGACAGTCACAGTAACACAGTAGTAGAGTGGTTAAATAAAAATCAGAAATTCTTTATTTAATTTGGGCCTTGGGAAGAAAATCGATCTGGTGTTCTTTTAAAATGTTTTAAAATCAATTAGCATGCGATTTTCCGGCTTACAGATCAAAATAAATTAATGTTACATTAGATATGAAGACAATATAGATTACACAATTGTAATATTCAGTGTCTCACATATTTAAAAAATTGTGAAAATATATAATCCGTCCCTCTAAGAATGAAAATGTACATAGGCAGAAACGAAATTACTATTTCATTCATTTAATATCTTTGTATATGAAATGGTATGCAGTTGCCGTCAGGGTAATAATTAAAAGCAACGACTAATCCTACAGTCGAGTGTAAAAACATCACACCAGTCACTAAGCCGTATTAACACCCACATTTGTTTACCTTATAAATATTTTGGCAAATTTACAGGAAAAAAATCACTATTCAGTGAAGTTTGTGCATTATTAAATTCGAAGGAGTTTCTATTGTAGAGCCCAAAGTTTGTCACTTCAATCCTCACACAGAACGAATTTTTAACGTATGTTCTTCTCTGTTGTTGTTCTTTAGTTGTTTGTTTACTATTATATAAGGTATGACCATACGGTGAGATTATGCTAAATATTATTATTCAAAATAAATCAATGATCATAATCAGATGGTACTTTTAACTGCTTCATACTTCTTCTTGTAAAATAAAATTCGTGGATCATAAAATCTAAAATTCAATTAAATTTTCTATGTCAGCGGCGGTCTCACTTCATTTCTACAATTGGACACTCAGTGATGGATGGGTGTTCATACAAATAAAAAAAAAAATTCTCCCCATGACCTGTACACACGACATATCGATGTCATTTTAAATTGATTGCTTGGCGTTATGCCCTGATGCGAATTAATACTTGACAGTTACCCAAAAGATGAGGTGTATATTTATAACACATACTAAAGCTGTTTAACCGAAAAATATTTTATTAAGAAAATAAGCAGGTTGAGAGGTAAATAAATATAAATGAAGAAACTAAAACAATACTATCTTTTAAAAACAAAAGAACAATAGTAAAATCACAGTACATCAAAGTTAACTACGAATCAAGCTATACACATAACGTGTGTTTAAACAGTCAATCGTATCATTCAAGTCAATCGCACGGATTTTTGAAAAATATAAAACTCTAATGGCGGCCTTTATGAAACGAAGAAAGGTACACATAGGTGGTTTTATTCGTAAAAGTTACATGTTTTTTTTCGTAGGATAAGGTTAGCAGTCGACTATTTGTTGTCTAGTAATTTTCTAACGGATTACCTTCATTGTGAGTTTGAGCACCCTTGGTCCATGTACTGCAGATTTTACTTTATATGAAGGAAATTCTGGAAATATGATCAACATATGCTGAAGCCAATGTGCATGTCGATTTCGTAGATCCCACGTGTTCAATTGCAATTACGTGGCTATCATAATAACTTATTTCGGAGTCACATTTCAGGATTAGTTTATATATTTTCAATTACATAGAAGCTTTTACTTAGGTGTTTGAAGGCCGGCTGTTAATGCAATATGTAAGTTCATATCTTACCGGATATCAATATTCTTGAAATAAAATATATAATCATACATCGACTATGATTATGACTATGTTCCTATGACAAACACGAGAACTGCCTATAATGTAAACGAAATTGTACAGAATTGTAAACTATCGAAACCTGCTAAAACCTTAGGAGTTCAATAGTCAACCTTCTACATGTAACGAAGGTTTTAAAATTCTAGTACATTGCCGTGAAAAGTCCGCTCAATCGCCACAGTTTATCAGAAGGAGATTTTCAGAAAGAATCTGTAAACATCTTATATACTTATACTGTTCTTTATAGCTGTAACTATGCCGCCACCTCCTAAACTATACTGCCCAACCAAATTAGAACAACACTTTTTCATCAAAAATATTTAATCTAATACAAATAGTAGCAACTTCTCTGTCACAGTTACCAAAATGGATGTATCATAATGTAATCATACTATTAGTTACATGTTATCAAATTTGTATGAAATATTTAGCATAAATTATATATGTTTTTTTATTTTTAACCGACTTCAAAAAGGAGGAAGTTATCAATTTGTCTGTATGTTTTTTTTTTGTATGTTTGTAACGTGATTTCTCCGTGATTTATGGACAAATTTCAATTTTTTAATCGAAGGAGTACACTTCCGAGTTGGTCCTATTTCAACCAAATCAGGATCTGATCAGTGGAACACAGGGAAATTAAAAAAACCCCTCGAATATTACAGACACTTACACGTGTTTCATATATTTAATTCCAAAGCTATGAAGTAGGTTTCACAGCTATACCTAAAAGTAAATACTTAAACTAAAAAGCAGAAAAAACTTTTTTTTTAATTTAATTAAAACTGACTTCAAAAGAATAAATTATAAAAACGCACTAAAAAGTCAATAAATAAATACTTTATTAATCTGCTACCTTAATTTTGGAGTCGAAACCAGCTAGATTTAACCAATGTACTCGTTTACAAATGGAAATAACTGCCTAAACTTTATCTCAATAACATATAAGCTAAATAAAGGAATATGGTGATTTAACAACAATTAATCAAAATTGAATATAATTAGCGACGTACATTTACTCCACTTTGTTATCCGGAAGTTGACACCGATTTAAAAATTAAAACAGATTAATAAAGTAAATATTTATTGACTATATAGTGTCAATTTCAATTTTTTTTTAACTCAGATTGAATTACGCTTTTCTTTGTTTAAATAATTAGGCACAACCGATTATAAGAAACTTGTTATAGTAGATACATAAATACTTAAGAAAGTTCCATTTAAGTGTCAATATCTATTATTGTTTGTTGAATAGGTGGAAAATCTTATTTCCATTGCAAACAATTCTTGGATTCCGAGTTCATTAACATAAACAACACGCAACACAATAGTCGTTACTGGGCCAGGGTCTTACGTAAGTTTCACGAATAAAGGATGTTGGTTTTGAAATTACAAAACAATAATAAAAAATCACAGTAACTTTTGTTGGCATTGTTTCAGCTAATAGATATTTCATTTTCTTTCAATGTTTATACATACATCTGCCTGTTGTAAATCTATCGGGAAAATGGAGATGAACAATTCACATATAAAATTGGTCCATTGCTATCAACAATACCTTAAAAAGCAGTTCTTATAAAGGGCGTTATTTACCCACGGTTGTTATTGTGCATTTTATATTAGTCTTACATACACAACTTGTATTTGCCTACAGTCATATATCAATCTTGTGTAAACGTTTGTAAGCTCCATTAAAACGGTGGTTCATCTTGCTAGAAACATGCATGGAGTTTTTTGCGATACCTCACGAATAAACGTTCCGTATCATTATTTCCAATATACTTCACCTGTGCACAATTACCAAACTATATCACTCAAAATACCACTAAAATGACCTAATTTGTGTAAGTTACTGAAAACGCCAAAACGATAATAGCTATTTAATTTCTATTTAATTATCGTTTTCATTATTAATAGCTATAATAAAAGAACGTGAATTATTTTTAAAATATAAAAGTATACTTAACAAACATCCTATGGCTCGAATAAGTATGTATGGGAAAATGTCTTCGCGGAACAAAACCGATTTCGCATGCAACCTGGCGACAAGCTTTTTGTGAAAAATGTTGTCGGAATCCGCACGCTAATGTCCATGCAGCACGAACTCCGATCGACCTATATTTCACCATTGACGACACCGTTTATACAGTATTACACAAAATCCGATTGCAAAAATGCCTGAACGGCAGAACACATCTATCTATACTGAAAATTGATTTATTCATTTTACCTCAGCAATGTGAAATTAATTTTTTTTGTTTTCTCTTTCAAAGTTTTAATATTCTGCCAGGCACGAGGGTATTTCCCACTCTTATATCATGCCCTAGCGAAACGATTGAGATATTGGTAAAACTTTCCAGGGAGATTTTGTGACAGGATCTCAGATCATCGATATCCTGGGTCCATATAGCGGAGAGCAGGTGGATGCTCTCGCTGCCTGCCTCCAGAACATGCGGTAATCTCAAAATCGAAGAAGCGGCCTGATTTTCGTCTCGTTGGCCTGAAAGTCTCAGTAACAGAGGCGGAGGCAGTATAGAAGGAGGGTGCAGACTAGAAGAGGTAAAGGCTGGCCCAATGAGGGAGATGAGAAGGTGAACCAGGACGTTATTTATGTCTATGCCAGTGGAGGTAGCCTGACAAGTATCAGACAAAGGGCGAATAAGAATCAGGTGGAGTGTGACCCAGGCTTATGCACTTGAGGTAAAACCACTACGATGCTTCAAATGCGTGTACCTGGGGCGCATACTCCCGACATGCGCAACAGCGCTAGACAGGGCGACTACTTTCGCTGTGGCGTACACGGCCGTAAGTAACTTTTAACGAGCTTTTAGTTTTATCAAAAAAAATCTCGGAAATAGTTTATTTGGCCGCACATTAAAGTTAATCATTATAATTTCAGCTGAAGGACGTACGCTGCTAGATATAAGCCTTCCCCGAGGCACTCCACAACAACCGGTTTTCCGGCACGTAAATCTAACGAGTTACCATCTTGTTAGGAACTTGATCACAGTCTTTCGGTACGTGATCGCTATCTAAAAACTCGTTTGTCTCATCGCGCATGGGTTTTACAGGCAAGGTATCCCGCCTACTGCCCCTTAAGTTTCGCAATTCTTCGGGAAATATCGATTGCTTTTGTTCTTCTGTAATTTCCTCATTTCTTATTTAATCTCGCAGTAAAACTCTAAGCATAACCTTATGGATTGCTCTTTTAGTGACTCTCAGCCTTCTAGTTACACCAATTGTCAGAGACTACATCTCAGCACCATCTGGTTTCACTATCAACAAAAACTAGTTGAAAACTATTTTTGTATGAAGTTAATGGGTAATGGTAACTTGAAAAATTACCTATGAATACCTGCAGTTAATTTAATAGATACTCTTACATGGGTACCAATTATTCCGCCTTGTTCCAAACTACCAGTAACTTCAACTTTACTTAAAATTCCTGTTATTGAAGTAAAAAGAAAATAAATATTAAAAAAAACAGACTAAAAACGAAAACGCAAGTGGATAATTTTTGTACAAAATAGTAAATGTAAATTTTCTATGGGATATTATAAATTTACTACCATTCGATGTGGTAAATGTTCGCCTGATGACCAACAATAAGGTATCCGAGCGTAATGTTACTAAAACAAATGCCACCACATGCGTTAACGGTGATTTATCGGCAACCTTTCCCTTCACATTGTTGTTTATATTTAAAAAAAAAAAACAGTGTTACACATGCAGATACGGACTCTACAATCAAGGTTCCGTAGCTAAAAAAGGTAAAAATTAAATAATATGTAAATTAATGTTAATGTAATTAATGTAAATAATATGTAAATTTAAATAATATGTTTAAATAATAAATAAATACCAAATCACCATAATTTGATATCACAAAATAAGTTCTGCCCTTCTTTAATATCGGATTAAGTCCGTTTACTCCCATTAAAAATAGTAATTAAACGTAGCATAGATAAACTATCTATTACTAATTACTCGAACTTACTTTTATATTTATCTAAAAATGTATTAAAATAAATTTATAATTTTTCCAGTGGTACACATTGAAAGATAGAAAACTGCTATTTTATTATATTTCGTTAAATAAATAGGCAGAGATATAATACATTCCACTAATGTTCTCCACTGCTCTTTTTTAAATTTTATTAGGAGCGATGGGCTATCTGGAGTTATCAATACAGAAACTTAAATATTTTTCCTCAAATCTTCAATATGGTTTATGGTCGAAACTGTATAACCGTCCATATACAGATTAATACTATATGTACTATACTACAGGTATTTCATTCATTTTTTACTGGTTTATCTTATAACTGAAAAAGTTCGAATTTTATCAAAAACATGAAATTATTTAAACATCGTAAATAAATTTAACTTTATTCACCGGAACCTTTCTACTTTGTCCCTTATTTCGTCGTATTGGAATTATCTACATATGTGCATCTCTCAGGCAAATTGTGATTGGGGTACGGGGAACGATAACTTCCATTTTATGACCCAATTTTTGGCGGTGAATAAAAAATGAAATTTCGAATTTTATCGGGATCTAACCAATCCAGGGCTCGTTATCGATGTATAATAATGTATCTAAAAATGACTTGAATAGAAATTTACTATTTTCAGGAATTAAAAATAAAACAGTTTTTTAAAGAGTTATAAGCACAATACTTGTTAAATTTATGCTAATTCACTATTAAATTATTTTTGAACGAATCAAACATATTAATACAGGAACTGTACGAAATGCGTAAAGTTTGACTTAGTATAGTATGCTTATATTTTCCCTAATATTGATCAGATTTTAATTTTACATTAATTAAATGTCTGTTTTTAATGAAACAACAAAAAGTAATCAATCAACATCCTTTCACAATGATATTTTTTTTAATTAGACAATCACTTAGTTTAAATATGGCAAAAATGCGATAATGATCAGTTTTTATTCGACTTCAGTCATTATTATTTTCTTAATTTTTAACACCATTGAAAACGGTCAACCAAATTTTATACACACACACAATATAAAAAACCTTTTGAAACTCATGAATATTCATTAAACTTACTTAAGAACTTTGTACCGTCTTAAAGCAAGTATCTTTACAACCCTTAGGGTGCATCTAAATGTCGAAAGTCAACAATGGTATTCCGTCTGTGTGCTTCGGGAAACGTTACTGTCATGCAAATTTAACGGTCTTCGGAACTAATTACTTCGGTTTGCACGCAGACAAACAAAACGTTTGTTTGCATTGTATTCATACCGTAGCCGCGTAGGCTGAACTAGAATCGTGTACTACAGTTAATACGGATTTGAAACGTATAAGTTCAGTTGGTTTACTTAATAAGAAAGATGGTTTTACATTTCCTGTAAGTATGATGGTTCAGTTATCGTGTATTTAGATACCAAATAGATCATAGTATAAATTTAAAAAATACTTTACTCCATTAGGGATCAGAATAGGCGCTTATGAACGTCAAAAAATTACCACCGATTCTGCAAGTAACAGTCGAGAAACTCGATATAGTTTTTTTATGTAAAAACTATACAATTCATTATTATAATCGGTTTTAGTGGAAGCACAAAGAGGGGTGATACTTCCAGACATCGCAATTGTTCATTTAGTGATAGATCATGGAACTATAATAAACTTTTAGCATAAAAACTTGCTTGTCATAGACGTACATGACGTATATGACTGGACGTAAGTTCGAACCTACCTATCGAATTACACAATGAGCTTGATCTATTCCTGAATGAATATACTGTGAGGAAATATAGTGTAGCAGTAGGGGCATTTTCTAATAATTCCCGTGAGTCTTGGTAGACTCTTAGGCTGGTGCCTCGAGTTTAAAAATCTGTCACCAAACACCAATAGATGTATTCCGGTAGTATATCTAGGTACTAGGTTTAGTGTGCTTACCATCTCATGATCAATTTTAAATACTTTCTTTTATTTTATTAACAAAAATAAGTTAAACCAAAACTCTTATTCAGATATTTTTCAAAGCAATCACAAATAGGTCAGCGATGAGTGCACCGCTCTATTGTAGAAATACCCACAACAAAAGGTAAATGGGAACAGTTGTCAACCAGTGGGCTTTGTCCAATATCTAGTCAATGTACAGATCTATGGCTTTCCGCATTCACAACGGGATTGAAAAGAAAATATTGCAATATGTTCCGATGCATTCAAAAGCTACATTTATCCAATTGTTTTGTAAGTAAATTGAATTTATCAAGACCTTTGTTTTTTCATATTTCTTTTTTTAACTTGTGTTCTCAAATCAAATATATGATGTACTTATTATAAATAATAATTATTTATTTATAATTATTAAATAATAATTAATACTAAACTTATTATTACTTGTTATTCAATAAGTAACAAGAATGGACAGGATTAGGAATGAGTATATTAGAGGAAGTTTGAAAGTGGTGCCAATGACAGACAAGTTAAGAGGCGGTTGTTTGTCCTGGTATGGACATGTGATGCGCACGGAGAAAGAGGATGTTGTAAGAAAGGTATTGGATATGAATGTGGACGGTTACATAGGAAGGGGAAGACCAAAGAATAGATGGATGGACTGTGTGAAAGATGATATGCTTAGGAAAGGAGTGAATGCGGAGATGGCAACAAATAGAAAGGAATGGAAAAGGAAGACATGTTGCGCCGACCCCAAATAAAAATTGGAAAACAGTAGGGAGATGATGAATTATTTATTAATTGGCATAACAACAATACATTAGATAAAACCTATACATAACTCAATAAATCTGTCTATGAATTCTAACATTGGTGTAGTTCCGTCAATGTTAACAGTTATTATGCAAATGCGAAACAGTTTTCATATAGAATCTTTTCATATTATATTTTAATATAAACTAATCTACTATCATGTGTAAAGAAAATTGCAAAACATTAAATTGACTGATTTGATCAAAGCACAAAATGTTGCTGATATCAATTGCTTTCCTAAACTTATAAACGACCATCCAAACTATCGAATTCGATATAAAAAAAAATTTATAAAATAAAAATTAAGTTTAAACCGGACTAAAAAGTAGAAATCTAAACTTTTAAGTTAATAGAATCTTATATCAAATTATTAACCAGAATTTATCTTCAAAACTGTGATTATTTTTGTTCCCACATTACTGAATAATTATTAAAAAACATAATAGCTGAAACCAATTATGGTTTCAATAACACAGTGTTGAGGCAGTAGCTACTATGCGAGAGAACTATATTATGAAATCATTACTCTCGCACGATTGAACTCTTTTGTTTTTTGTCATCCAATCTTCGTTGAAAACAAAACATTTTCAAATTCACGCAATATTTGATCATTTTCAATATTAATATCCCGTTATCGAGCAATCCCAGGCTCGGGCCAGCAGCAGCCGGAATTTAATTTCACAAAATGAACACGTTCACAATATTTGATTCTGTTATGCAAATAAATACATATTTTTTTTCATGGGATATTTTACATTTTGCACGTTTTGTTAATGTTTTTATTAAATTATATACGATTGGCCGAGTCTTTGTTTCAATATTCAATAGAGTTTTAAATATAACATATAGATCTAAGGTTCCCATTCTGATTGTATTCAATAATTTTCATATACCTAGTTATTTTATTAGATCAGTATTATATCGAACGTGATAACTCCCCATGTGTATTGATAAATAAAAACCGATCTTTCAAAATTGCAGATTTTTATTGATTGAATTTGATAAAAAACATTTTATCGTAAATTCATGATTCATTATGTTATAATTTCAAAAAAGTTTTTATAATACGAACCTCTACAACAGCTTCCCCAAATATGTACTTTAGCCTCGTCAATAATTCAAGCAAATGGCGGTATCGTCAAACAAAAAGACAAAATAAAAGGAAACGGTATACGAAAGTTCCCGTTCCCGCAAATAAATGAAAATTCATCCGAGCAAACAACAGCGAGATCTGTGCGTCGCTGAAAGTAAATATCTTAAAGAGACGGCTAATTTTATAGCAGCTGTAAATGGTTTTACTCACTACTTCATATTTATTTTTCAATTCACTTTCATATGAGAATTGCCAAATTGGTATTTTAGTATAAAAATGACGTGACTAAATAAGCAGAATACACATTCTGGTAGTCGGCGGCCCAAGACGTGATTCGATACCTAACTAAGGAAGCGTTTGCACTTACTGTCAGCACAATATACAATGCATGCACTAAACAACACACATTACATACTTTCAAATTACATACAAAGTACATAAGAAGGCACCTTTATTTTCGCAATACTGATAGATTTAGATAGGATATCTTCCAAGAAATTTACATGCCGGTAACAATCCGTGCAGAGATTATGCAATAGTGATGGCCTTCTGCCAAATACCGGTTTTAGCTGAGTACTTTAAGGCCGCGCTACATAGTCCTGGAGAAGCTGTCAAGTCTCTTTGAACTACTACCATACGAAAAATTTCAATTTTTGAATGAGTTTCGTTGTCTTTGTTTTTTTTTTCTCTGAATGTTTATGCATCTGGTACCTAATTGTTTGTTAGTCTTAAATTTAATTTTCATGTTCGTTTTTACACAGATTACAAAAAAAAAAATAAACAAAAACAAATGATGGCTCATTCGTTGTTTTTATCTATTTCAAGCTTACGCAAAAATATTTAAATATTGTTTAATATTTTTATTATCTGTTGACGGTGAACGAAGCGACTGTTGATCCTGAAAAAGCCATATAAACCAAAGCAAAATATTTTTTTAAATCACTAAGTAACTAAATAAGTATTTCGAAATTTAAAAGCCAACAAACTAAGAGTTTTCTTTAAAAAAATAAGATAATATTACCTACTATCAAATCATGAACAAAATACATACATTTGCAACTCCTGAAACAAAACTGCCTTCAGAGGTATTAACATTGTCATGAAAGGTTCGTACATTAGATTAGCGAAAAGGAATTTTCATTTCTGTTGATGTAAAATTCTTATGAAAGGTAAATTAGGGAGGTGAAATAATTACCTTATTATTAGACAAAGTTGAAGGTATGGATTTAATTATCGTTATTAAATTATGTAAAATTAATAATCCAAACAAAACATTTTATGTCACATAAGTGTCGCATGGTGCCGGCTAATAATAGTGCAATTCCTTATCTTCCTGTAGATTTCGTAAAAGGCGACTATGGCTAAAATCAGGGCAGCAGGATCCTCTGATCACCACAGACACCTGCTGTGATCGCCAACCCGTCTGCTAAGCGTGATGATTATGGAAATTCCCCCCTTTTTGGGGGAGACCTATGTCCACCAGTGTACGTCCCACATGAATAATTATTATTATACATATTTTATGTATATTTTTTTTACAAATTATGGCGTATTTCTACGATTAAGTAAGTTTTAATAATGTATTATCATATTATGTAGTAGGGTCGACTTACATTTTCTTTTTCCATTCTCTCCATCGGCTATCGTTCACACATTTCTCTGTACAATCTCACACAATCTGTCCATACCTTCTTTTCTAGCTTAGCTTTAACTTTAACTGTTATATTTAAAATTCTTCTAGTGTCTTCATAACATATTCATAAAGTATGAGTCATACCACGCTAACCTACTACTGGGTCATCTTCTCTGTTCCTAGAGTTAGTTCTCAACTTTAACTAGTTATACAATACAAGCATCTTAACATTCGCCTTTGCCGAATGTATTACTTTTTTCTTTCTTTTTTACACGGTATAGGCTCAGTGTTTGACCACAATCTCATCTATGACGATGTGGTCTAGGATGGTAAACACACTAAGCCTATAGGTATTGGTTATCAAGTGATGCTGTCGGAACACACGTGTTGGCATTTGGCGACAGGTTTTCAAACTAGAGGATGGTAGCTACCAAGGCGGGTATCATTAGAAAATGCCCTACCACCATGCTATGGTTTCCTCACGATGTTTTCCTTCACCGAAAGCTCAGGCCGATTTTAGAGTCAGATAGATGGGGATCGAACCCGAGTCGATTGACGCGGAATCAAACCGCACTGCCCACTGCGCCATCATCGCTTCAAATCGCTTCGCTTACTAATTTAGTACTGTTATAGTTTTTTTTTTGTATTAATTTGGTGTAATTTATGGTCACTGAGTGGTCGAAATTACAATCATTAGGTTTATCACATTAAAACCTCATGAATAAATACAAAAAAAAACAAGATAATCAGTTGATGATAAATCAGATAATCAGGTACTAAAATGTTTTATTTTATCCTTTTCATTTATTATGTAATTTATTGATGAGTCTTGTTCATAACATTATTCCGAATAGGTTAAAAACTATAGCACACAACATAATATTGATACCATGTCAATAAAGTTAAACCTACGCTATTTTTTAAGAGTCTGTGTAACCTCGTAAAGGAAAATAAATGAAAATTAAAAATAATAATAATTAAAACATTAACGGTTAACCAGACAGATAGAGAAATGTTCGCTGTTATGTAACGTTACATTTTTAAAATTCGTTTGTTTATATCTAAATAATGAATACGAAGCTTTCATTTCTAAACGATATATAAAGCTCTGACGCTTTATCGAATCGTAAAGCTGTTCGAGTATTGTTACGTTATAAAATGTTTCATCGTTGAATAGCTAAAACGCGGCGCGAAAATTGTAAATGAAAACAATGAATAATTTGAGGATTGCGGTTTTTATTATGAAAGTCTGCGTGAAAAGGTTGAAAGCTTTCAACACGCCTAATAAGACTTGGCACAAAGGCGATTATGATTCTACTTTCTTCATTCAAAGTCAAAATAATAATAGATAAATTGTTAGTGGTTTTCTTTTTCAAAATAATGTCACTTTTAAGTTGTTACTTTTTTAAATAATTGTATATATAATTGTTACGTTTATAGGATTAAATAAATTACCATAATAGCTTTCCCTTAAAAAGTATAATAATATGAAGTAATTTCTTCATAATATGAAAGTAAAAAAATAAATGAAGGTAGGTGTTAGGGCGTCCGTGGGCATCCGGGATTCATCTGAAGGCAATTTAACGCTACGTCGTCAGAAGCCTCTCGTCTAATTCGTTTCTCTCAAATATGCCTAACGTGACATTGAATAATTGTATACATTTTCTTATTTATATAATATAAGTATAATCTAATTTTCTTAAAACTCGATTTATACGTCGAATTTTTTTATAATAACAGTATATAAACAAGAGACGGGACTTTCATACAAAAAAGATGAACAAAGTTGAAACATGTACTCGAACCGTATACCAACAAAACAAACAAAAATAGCGGCTGTATCAATGCGTGCGATAGAGTCGAATAGGTGTTAATAAAGTAAGACAGCGATAACCGCCATTATTTCCAGTACACGTTTCATGCATGTTCAAGTTTCACTTTTTCACAAGGTAGTTGCGCCAGACTGTAACCATTTTATTTTTTTTTTTGACGCGGGGAAATGCATTTACGCACTACCCTTACCTATTGTATTAGTGAGACCGAAGTTCCCCAATACAGTAGGTAAGGGGGCACGGAGGGACGAACTCCGTGCCAGTGTGGAACTCACCCGGGCGAGAGTCGCCCGGAAATACCCACTAAAACCCCCCGGGCCGTCCACTGCATTTGGGATGGGGGCGACACGGGGTGGCTTTCGCAAGCACTGCGTCGCCCCCTGCAGCGAACCCACCAGGCCTCGTCCGTGCAATGGCCCGGTAGGGATGGAGGAGAATACTTCCCCTCCACCTCTTACTCTTAGCCCGCCTCAGAAGGAGGCACGACCGTACTGGTCGACAGTCCGGGGGAGACTGTGGCCTACTACAGAACACATATATACTACACCTGTGTTGCCACTTCATTAAGTACAATATATCCAAGAGAACAACTTAATAAAGGTCAATTTAATCTGGTATTATGTAAGCATCGAGGCAGGTGAAGGAGTTTTATTTATTTTTGATGACATGGGGGACGGGGAGTATGAATGGTGATTCTCTATCTATTGAACCATTAGACGTCTAATACTGTATCCTGTATCCCCCAGTAAGGGAGGGATTGCCATAATCGCCATGCTTGGCCGGTGGGTACTCAGAGGATGCTGCTGCCCATTCCCTGGTTTATCCCTTAGTAGCCTTTTACGACACCCACGAGAACAATATAGAGTGATACTATTCTTAGCCGACACCACACGGTAATACTGATTATGTAAACAATATTTACTTATTAATTTTGGCTTTATTTTTCATAATTATGCCAATTATTACTTCAATTCATGATACCAACTTTGATTATTAATGCAGATAAGGGGGGGGATTTCAAAAATGTCTAAAATTTTGCTTACGTAATACTTGAACGAGCCCTTATGATAAGTTGGATGTGAAATTCGAATATTATTCGTTAGGGTCGATTGAGACGGAATGGTGTGGATCAATTAAAAAAAGACTTTCAAAATAACTATGTATATACGAACCTCAATTAACAAAGAAATCGACGCCAAGATTGAGAAAAGTATTGCTCCATCCCTTCTGCTTTCGTAGGGACATAGATAGATGGATATAAAGGAATTATATTCATACACAACTTTCTAGAAGTAATTAGCAATAAATTAGGCATCACATACGTAGTTTTCCTTTAAATTAAAACGAAAACGATCGACGCACCTTGACTATATGTGAACCTAATATTATGTTCGCTACAAACTTGTTGCTTTTGCAAATGAGTACATAATTAAACACCGAAACAGCGTGTAAACAAACTGTATAACCATTGCCTCTCGATTAGTTTAGTTAAGCTAAGTTCGTAGTCCGCATACCCACGGCGCAAGCATCCCTGCATAAATTAGTCTTGTTAAGTGCACTACAGGAATTTAATCCTCATATTTCGTCTGCTGGGGTTCGGCATCTCTTTTTAACCCCGAAATGAATTGAACATGAACATGTAAAATTTAAACAAATTTAAACTTTGTCGATTTAATTTTTTGATTCACTTTTCGTTGCGCTTCTCTAAACTTATTCTATGAACTGCAGTCTATGTCTAAAATATTACCATTATATTCTAAACTTTATTCCCTTTAGCATACATACCAATTTAGAATTACATTTTAAACGTTTTAAATCGTATCTACATATTTAATGGTGCTCATTATTTGTTAAACGAAATCGGATTACGAAGTAACAACTAAGCTTGATCTTTCAATAGATTTTGTTACTATAGATTTTAATATTTAAAAGTTAGTATTAAGTTAGTAACGTTTAATACCAATCCAAGTTTTCAGAATCTATGCAATAAAAATGCAATGCCTTAAATGATTTTGGGATCAGTAAATTAGTCACATATTCAAATAAGCCACTGTGTTAATGTGTAGTTGAACATCCGTGGACTGTAATTATATTTTATCATAAAGCAGTTGTTTAACCTAAGATCTATTCGCAATCTAAAGACCAAATAACTGACGACCGAAATTTGATAGTAGAAGAGAGAAAGAAAAGAAACAAGAAATAGCTATTGACAAATTCCGGTCAAATTCCACCAAAGATTATGCCTGAAAGGGCACGTTATTTTATAGTGAATATACTATATACTGATCTTACCAGCACTGAACAACTAGAAAATTGAGTTTAAGTAAACGTAAAAAAGGATTGCATCTAATTTTGGATTTAAAAAAAAAATAAGTAAAACTGATTCTGTTACCTACCTCTAAATTTCTTTCATCATTATTATCACGAGTTCGAGATAAAATTTATTATTTCCCTTAACGTTCAGCAACACAACGGGGGGTAATCTTTATAATCGTATCACGTCTATCAACAGAAAATCCATGGCCATTTCCTTGTTTTCCGGTTTTTTATTTTAACGGCACAATATTAGAAAAGAGATCACAATAAATAATACTCTACAAAATAATAACATTTTCAGGATCATTACGAATAAACAGTGACAGAATAAAAGAACGTTAACTCCAATTACTTATACACAGATTATTCTTCTTAGTCTTAGTTCTTCTTCTCTTCTTAGTTCTTAGTGATCGTGGTTACGGATGGTCTAGTAAATTGGTTACGGCTTTGACGACTCTTCTCAATGTCTATCAATTCGTGGCACTGCATGTACATTGACTAAGGAACCCTTTGGTAATTTCACTTTGACATAACAATATCTGTCCATCTTGTAGGTATGTAGGTATCATACAAATTCAAGATGAATCTTCTATCTATATATAAGGAAAATAGCTTTCCTTTGTCGCACCATCACCTCAAAACTACTGAACGTATCGGGATGGGACTGCTTCCATTCATCGTGGATTTCTTCGTAGATGATTATAGGCTATTTATGTTTTAGATTCCATCGACCCTTTGTCATATTTTTTTTCAGGTTACTCTTCTGTGCATTTTAACTCTTATATACATTTTTTGCGCTAATAAAAAGACTCTTATTTTTCTTCATTAATTTGTTTTTTTAGGTTAGATATAGATAATTTAAAAACTATATTACGCAGTGAAAAATATATCAAACGCGGGCGGAGCCTAAGGCACACAGCTAGTAGAATATGTATTTATAAATATTTACTTTTTAATCAGTGTATTCTGTCGCATTGTAGTCACTGCGGCTAGACTTATGAAAACATAAATGCAGAAGTAGTGGTTAAAGCCTTTGTATTATACTAGTTGTAATTTCCTCACAGACGAGCCTCGCGACAATCCCGTCTTATCTTTGTTCCTTGACAACACTTTCCCTTGGGCTTGAGCCCACAACTGAATTGGTTTTTTCATTTAAAATAAACTGTATTGCAAAGGCATAAAGTTGTAATTGCAATAGCTATTTTGCAGTTTATTTTTGTCGAGACATGACTAGATTTATAGTGCAACTTCACAACTATTGTAGTCGTTTTCATTTCACACACGGCTTAATATGTTTCTTTTTTCTTATTTTTTTAATATTTCAAGTAACTTTAGATCTAAATTAGATCAGAACGTATATGCGACTAAGCTGTTCCTTGTTTTACTGTTACTAAATGATTGTTAAACTTATTTGAATATAGTTTTTAAAGTCACACAAGAGTAACCCTGAAGAATAATATAACTTACATATAATGCCACTTTTCTTTAAGAAAGGTTGATAATATTCCGCAAGTAAAAAAACCGATCACTTTTAATTAAGATAACAACATTCGTAGAACTCCATAAGCATGTGAACCAAATCGCTGGTACGAGTCTGTTAAAAGTATATTTATGAACACTTAAAATTTGTGTCTAACTATGACCAAGATCTGTTCAATGAATATTACCATAACTTTTCCATTCAGTGTAAATTAACTGAGATAATTACAATTGCCCAGCATTATTAAAGTTAGGTATAGCCTGGCTGAGCTTGAATAAGTCTGGCTCCCGCTGCGAAAGACATATGGATTTCACGCAGAATTCACAATACTGAGCAGTATTATTAAACAAAAAAAATTATAAACAAATAGTAATAATATGCATGTCGTAAAATATTGTAAATGCGTACATTTTTTTATTTTATTGCAATATCGTAAATTGGGTCTTTAAACAAGTTCAATTGTAATACATTAAGTAATTTATATTTAACCTCTCAAAAAGCAAACCATATAATAAAATCCACTCTATAATTAGATCAAAAACTTTATGCGATAGAGATCCAAACTGCCAATAAGTGTAATATAAAAACGAAAGTAATAAATTTCCCTATGTTAAGAAACATTCCCGAAGCGGCTGAAACAAAGACATCACGTGCCAAGAGATGATAAAATAAATTTTGAACATCCGCCATTACAGAGCTAATGGGCCGTATCTCGAAAGCTAGGGAATAAAAGATCCGTCGATTAGAAACTTTATGTTTGCAATTTTCCGGAGACTCCCCCCAAGAGTCTTCTCAACCTTGAATATGTGCGTACATAGCACGAAGCGAACTATGGGTGGCTTTAGCTTCAATCAAATCCTATTTTAAATTATCGGACAATTACGACTGAATTACAATTTTTATTATGTACACTTTATATAATCCTTCAATAATAATGTACTTCTACTTCCGTAAATAAAAAACGACGTTAAAGTAAAATTTAAGATTTTGGAGTTTTACAAATCAATATTCATAAGCCCTAATAAACTGAGATGGTTTGAAGGTCGTTACATAAAGCCGGAAAATAAAACGTGAGACATACCCTTATACCTTATACAAATATCTTAAAAATCATGGTCCAACTGCACTACAAAAATGTAAACAGAAGTAAACTATGATTACTAACCACTATGTCATAAAATTGCCAATTTACAATTTTGTAAAATTAAATTAAGTAATTATGTAATCAAAACTATCAATTATTTTTGTTCTTATGTGGTATGAAGAAGCAAAAATATATGCTTTTCACCAGACATAATATTACGATTGAAGCTAATTCCAAAAAAGCAAGCCTAGTGAAAAACTACTCATTATGGCCTATGGGACCGAAACTGCGACCAGAACATAATAAATATAGTAGTGATACTTGCTTCTACTATAAGATATTGAATTAAAAATGTGCCTCCAATATGTATGAAATGCTCTATTAAAAACTGCACACTTATAATCTGATACTTCGTCCCTAATGAACTTTCAAAGAACGACGGAATTCCACAAATGGTTGCCATTAATTATTATTCACAGGTCTATACAATCCGCTACTACTGAAATCAAATAAATAATTTTAACATTAACTAAACTTTTTATTGATTTATTATTTCAATACACAAACCTGTTTATTTATTTATTTATTGACAAATCCATAACTCACACATGTAAAGATTTTACATTTAATAAAGGAACAAAAGAATATATGTGAAATACGTTTAAAAATCTAAAAAGAGATTACAAACTTTTAAAATGTACATAAACGGAACTGAAAGATCCATTCTATCTAGTTCGTTGCGCAATAGACTCAATTATCTAACTATAGATTGAGCATGAATCTAAGAGAGCTAAGCCCGAAAGATATCCACTCGATCCACAACCTGTGATCTTGGGAAGAATTTAAACTACTTTTACAATCTATGTAGACAAACTATTCGCATGTTAATCAATCTTTATTTTCTTATCTTTTTAATTTTTTATTTTCTTAATATTTATTAATTTATTAATATTTCGAATCAGCATTCTTGTTATTTCAATTTCAGGATATTTATTAATTGTAATGAGTAGTTTCAGAATGCCTTCATTCGAAAAATTATTTATTCTCCAATGTCATAATACTAGCAATTAAGGTTACAGATCACTTACAGTTCTTACGATACAAGTGCAGATAACAATGGTAATGAATCAAAGCTATCAAAGCAGTCAAACCATTCATTAAACAGATCAAAGGAGCAATTCCGCTTGACGTCAGATTATTGCCTTCCTCGTTAACAACAGACGTACGCTAACCTATGCCTTATTATTGCAACGAATACACTGATCAAGCTTAAGGTCAGAGTATATTAAAACTTGTGCGAATTTATAGAAATGAAATTACAATTAAAACCCTTGAATGTAAACGTTATTGAGTTTATCAATGACTATATTAGTTTCATTATCTTTAGAAGAAAATAATACAAGTAAATATAAACGACATCTCATATGCCTTCTTGCGTATATCTCTTACATTGAACTACATAACTATAGTCAAGGATCTACAACACGACAAGGATTTTTGGTACTTGAATTACATTGCAAAAGATGCGAGAAATGTACTAAGATAACTGTCAAAAAATATTTTTTTATTAAAAACAAAACCGACTTCAAAAGAATACACTATAAAAATGCACTAAAAAGTCAATAAATAATTATGTTATTAATGTGCTTCGTTCATTTTGAAATCGGTGCCAGCTTGTGTCACCAATGTGGTGAAAAATAACGTTGCTAATTATTTTTAATTTTGATTTATTGTTCTTTAAAATCACCCTAGTCCTTTATTAAGCTTATATTTATGTAATTGTGATAGGTAGCTGGTACCGGCTCCAAAATTAACGAAGCACATTAATAAAGTAATTATGCATTGGATTTTTAATGCATTTTTATTGTGTATTCATTTGAAGTCGGTTTATTTTTAATTAAAAAAAGTTTTTTTCTACTTTTTAGTTTAAGTTTGTACTTTCGGAAAAATCAAGTAACAAACATACAACGAACTGATAACCTCCTCCTTTTTGAAGTCAGTTAAAAAATGACACTTCTTAAGACAACGGTGTTAGTTCCGATTTTGGTCATGTGCCAAAAGATACTTAACTAGTTTATTAATTAGTGCTGTCAGATTAAAACCTGTACATAGCAACATATATACAGGAACGTAAATTCTTTCATCAGAGGCCAACGTTTCTGTTCAGATTTGATTTATTATATGGGTTTGCAGTATTAATTGGAATATAAAACCTTTAATGATGCATAATAAATAAAACAACCCTTATAGCATTAAAACCAAAACGAAAATTCTTTGCAGGGGCCAGCGCTGCGTTCAAATTAAAAATCGCGTAAATTGACAGAGGAACTGAAAACATATAAATCCAAAGGCTAGCGGAAAATTAAAAAGGTTCCCGGGGCGAAAAACTGTCGTTCGGCAGTTTGACGCGGCGTCGAACGTAACGAATAATCATCCAATGTCTCATTGCTTGACGTTGAATCTTTTTTTTTCATTTGTATTTTAATCATAAAGATGTGCCTTTTTAGGTACAAATTAAAATATACTACATATCCATCCATCCATTCAACAGTAAAGACGTCCACTACTGGATATAGGTCTCCCACAAAGGTAAGGGCGGGAATTGCAAGAATCGCTACGCTTGGTAGGCGGTTTGGCGATCGCAGTAGATGTTTTGTGGTGGTCAGAGAATGCTGCTGACCAATCCCCTGGTTTTTATCCCTTAGTCTCCTTTTACGACACCCACGAGAACGATATGGAGTGGTACTATTCTTAATCCCTTGAGCACTAACCTGGCTTTTATGCCAGCATTCCATTGTTTTCCTATTGTCTTTCTATTGTCTCATTTTTATGGGTAATCGACATATTAAGTCTATGTTTATTTAATACACACACATATAGTCACGTATCTCTATTACATACTTCCACTTGCTACGATCTTGAAACACGTCTTCTCTACACCCTCTTTCATACGAGCGCTTCGATTATGGTTACTAAGAATGCTACTATACTGAAATTGCTTTTCTCTCATTCATTTATACAAATATTATGATTATTATCGGCATACAAACAATATAATTATTACAATAATAACTTTTATGAAATTCCATTTCACGTCTTTTCAACAATGTTAAAAAACTTTAAAATAACTTAACTAAAATATTTCAGATTTAACTCCGCAATCCTACAAAGTTCCCGTCTTTTGAAATTAGGACGGGTTAACGTAATTGACTTTGTTATTTACTTTAATAGATTATTTCATTTACATTTATATACATAAAAATATTTTGATCTTGGCCAC
The DNA here is from genome assembly GCA_014132275.2 of Samia ricini. Classification (NCBI taxonomy): domain Eukaryota; kingdom Metazoa; phylum Arthropoda; class Insecta; order Lepidoptera; family Saturniidae; genus Samia; species Samia ricini. Next base: position 20,626,787 of record AP028159.1, on the reverse strand, counting down.
TGTGGAGAATTGCTTAATAATATCCATCACCATCTGATTGTTCGAATGTTTCCGATAATGATGCAGTAATGCGATTGCAGTGTTGCCATTACGTAGGGAGGTCCGCAAAATGGCTCATTAGTACATACTATTATTAAAATCACTGTAATATAACCTATACTGTAATACATTATATATGACAAGAACAAGTGTGTATATTTAAACGCTGATCTTTTTAATTGGTATTTTCGATATTTTCGTATTTAACCTCTTAAAAGTCTTAGTTTAAGACCGAAAAATAGACCACTACGATACTAATAATACTAACTAATGTACTTTGTTTTATATTCAAATTTCATAACCTATAATTATCATAAAGGCAATTTATATCGTTCAGAACAATTCAAAATCGAAATCTCGTATCCCTTCGTAAGAATTCCATTTGTACATTTTCGAGTTACGGCCATCTTTAGATTTATGGCAACCCACTGTCCGTAATATTATTTGTTCTAGATTCAGAAATATTTATTTTCTACTAAAGCCCATAAACGGAACTATAGCGTCGGGGTGGGTATTGAATGGGAAATCGATAAAGATATTTATTATTCAAACTCTTTAGATATTGTGTTCTTTTTTTTAAATCCGGTTTGTAAAAAGTATAAAGATCAATTGTCCAAATAGTCCAATTTATTTTTTTCGAATTCAGATACTATTATAACCCCATTGATATTAATGAAAACTGAATTCACTAACTGCTTAGGCAGATTGTTTGCACGTAATATGATGAAAACATTCTTCCTGGTTTCAACGTACAAAATATTTATATAAGAAAATGTTTAAAACTCTTTTATAGCACCATCTTCACAGAGGCGAATCTAACCCTTGTAGCACCCACGTGCAACCAATATCTCAGCGCCGTCTAGGAGGCGCAAGGTCAAAGTTACAGTTATATTTTCAAACGACAATTCGGATGCAATGTTTGACGTCGAGAAGCAATTTTAACTATTGCCGCGCTCGGTGGCGGCCATAACACAGGCGCAGGATTCGCTACGTACACTTCAGCGCTCGAGGAAGCAGTTGGAATCAAAGGGAACCAACAGGTGGTTTGTTTAAAATCACCTTGTTAACCAACAATCATAGCATAGGATTGCAATTAGAGTTTCACGTAGATAACACGGCCGAAGATGCCGTCAGGGAGGTCCAAAAAATCTTGAACGTCCTTCCCGAATGGCTGCGGAGATGGAGGCTGAAGGTCAACGTAGGGAAAAACAGGCACTCATGACTAGAGTGATGATGAGCAGATTACCACCTTGCTTGATGCTTCAAGGACAGACTATACCGTGGATGAGGAAAGTCAAATACCTGGGAGTCACTATAGATCGAAACCTGACTTTTTCAAGTCACATAGGAATTGTGATCGCACGGACAAGATCGGCAAGGAAAATGCTGCGTCCAGTGCTCAGCTCAAGGCTACCCTTGAGGACGAGGCTTGGTTTATATAAAACCTATTTGAGGTCACGATTTACCTATGCCGCCCCTGCATGGTTCAGTCGCTTATCTGAAACGAACAAGAAACGGCTTAGAGCCCAACAGAGCATATCGCTTCGCATGATCGTGGGGGCACCGCGATACTACAGGAATCACGTAATTGCGCGTGACTTACGTGTGAAGAGCCTGGATGCATTCGTATGAGGGACGCACATTGTGTGCCTCACCCAGTAGACTTGTCCGTAGGCGCGGAGAAAGGAGAGGCCACCGCCGAAGGGAATGCCCTTATGCGGTTTCCCTGTGTTCCCTATTAGTTCGTAAGTTTAGTAATAGTGTAGTTTGTAGTTGCCAACTTTGTTTATTTTTAAGGAAAAAATTGTATATTTTTTGTTTAAATAATAAAGAATTGTTAGCCACCCCGTGTCGCCCCCATCCCAAATGCAGCGGACGGCCCCAGGGGGTTGGTACGGAGCTCGTCACTCCGTGCCCCCTTACCTATTGTATTGGGAGACTTCGGTCTCACTAATACAATAGGTAAGGGTAGTGCGCAAATGCATTTCCCCCCGTCAAAAAAAAAAAAAAAAAAGGGAGCACACGCTGCGCTGTTTGCTAAGCTGTTCGGACGAATACGGGTTGCACGAGAAGATTGCTCATCAACACGGGCGCAGGGCCTTTGAGAGCGTTGGCGCCTCGATGACGCATCTATGTTTGTGTCGTGAGCATCACCTTTCAAGAACCCATTGAACCCATCGGGCATCAGTTTTACGACCAATGTGCCCAGCTTATTACCACTTAAGTTTGGGAATTCTTCGGGGAATGTCGGTTACTTTGGTTCTTCTGCAGGTCTCCTCATTTCTGGTTCGATCCCGCAGTAAAACTCTAAACAAAGCCTTGCCCTTTAAGCAACTTTGAGATTTCTAATAAAGCCTATTTATTGTAAGTGACCGCGTAAATACACAAAATAATTTAATAATATTGAAAGAATGTAATAAATTTCCTATATTAAAATACCGCAGCCATTTCAAAAATCTTGAAGGTACTAATATGATCCTTGAATAGGTATTACGGTCGTCCTTTGAATTTCTCGTCAAATTATTCAATAAATGCCAAGTTTGTATCGAATACCGAATGAAATTTCGCCATAATTCAGAGAATTCCTGTCATTGATCAATTGGCTGATCCCCCGTCGGTTCTGTTCGGGAAAAGGGATTATTTGATTTTCTCACAACACTTTAAAATTTGCCGGATATCTTTCGAGATAGTATCCATCTTAATTTATTATATTATTATTATGAAGATTAAATTTACTGAAGTTACGAGGTATTATTTAATTGTAAAATACCAATTTATTTCAGTTACTTACTTTTATTTAATAAAAAATACAGATCTTAGATAAGAAAAACAATAATTTTTAATTCACTTTATAACGTGCATATGGAACTATTCATTAAAATTACTTTATCGAAGTGTGGTTTCTTATTGACCGTGCGTGTAGCTAAATCTTGTAGATAGTACGATAATATTATTGTAACTTAATAATATAACTGTTGCTATTATAAGACATCGAAACTAAATCATTAATCTAAAATATAACTTCTGATAATAATACCTAACTACACTAGAAACAATAGAGTTTGTATACTGTAATAATTGCAACTTATGACGTAAAAATATCATTTAATCGCTGACATTTTTCAGTGCGATATTGTGTTTTTTAAATTGTCTGTAGCCTGTATAAAATTATATTGTGTGGGGGCATTATTTCTGACGCGGGCACCGTTTTCCAGATTTAATTTTCCGCTTTCCTTAAAATTTATTCGTTTCGAATGTTGATTATTTTTTTATATATTCTATATATATCATTTTGAACCCTAGTAATTATTAATGAAAAGTATAATTGTATTGTTTTCGTTTTTTTACTGTACTTACGCGATGATGGTGCAGCGGGTAGTGCGCCCGGATTCCGCGTCAATCGACCTGGGTTCGATCCACACCTATCCGACTCTAAAATCGGCCTGAGCTTTCGGTGAAGGAAAACATCGTGCGAAAATCATAGCATAGTGATAGGGCATTTTCTAAGGATGCCCACCCGGGGAACTACCACCCTTAAGTTTGAAAACCTGTCGCCAAATACCAATAGGTGTGTTCCAGCAGCATCACTTGAGAACCAGTACTTCTAGGCTTAGTCCTTCTAGTTAGTTACCATCATAGTCACTTAACATCAGGTGAGATTGTGGTCAAAGCACTGAGACTATACCGTGTAAAAAAGAAAAAAATAAGTAATAGTGATTTATTTGTTCTAATCAAAATAAGATGAGCTGATTATTATAGTAACAAACAAGACTTAAATGATAAATCAATATTTAATGAAGCTATGAAAAAATGCAATGGCTAAAGTAATTAAAAACAGACAAAAGTCAAAGAGGTAATTTGAAGCAGGCGCCTCTGTCGCAAGGGTAAGTTAGACTATTACAAAGTGTTTCTGTGACAACGAATGACATCCTACTTTTTAATTACAGACAATACAGATCATAATAAAGCGTTACACAAATAATAAAACTACAATATAGTTACGATAAGTCGATATACAGTCAGGTACAATTTCGACGACTTTAAGGCAAATTCTATTTAATCCTACATCAAAAAACTTACGTTTATATCTACAACTTTATTTTAAAAAGATATTTTCATTAACAACGAAATGGAATATGCCATAAAAATGTACTCAAAAGTAATTTTTTTTTTATTATATCTACTTCTGTTGACTTCAATATATTCAGTTTTCTCACCATTCCATCCATCCATCCATTCAACCATAAGAGGAACAATGTTGGATATAGGTATTCCGCAATAGGGCGGGGATTGCCATAATCGTCACGCTTGGCAGCCGGATTGGCGATCGCAGTAGGTGTTTGTGATACTCAGAGGATGCTGCTGCCCATTCTCTGGTCTTTATCCCTTAGTCGCCTTTTATGACATCCACAAAGTTATGGAGTGGTACTATTCTTGGCCGGAACCATGAATAATTTTGAAATCGGTGCCAACTTACAGATAACAAACTGCTATAAGGGTATATCACTAATTATATTCGATTTTGATTAATTGTTTTTAAAAATCACCACAGTCCTTAGGATAAGTTTTATTTAAGCTTATATGTGATTGTGATGAGGTTTAGCCAGTTATTTTCATTTATAAATGATTACATTGGTTAACTCTAGCTAGAATCATCTCCAAAATTATACAGACGAATTGAGAACCTCCTCATTTTTAAAGTCGGATAAAATATAACACATTTCAAATGAAAAAATAAATCGAAATATAGAAAGCATAGTTCAAATGTTCTAACCTGTTTCTTGTCTGCATAGATATTCTGTGTCATATCAATAAAAGCCAACCTTAATAAATATCACTTTTATATATACTTATCTTATATGATTAGGACATAGCAATTTGATATGTCATGTATGTATGAGGAAACGTTCCATAGCAAGCGATGGGAAGCCAAAAATGTTAACAAAACATTTGAAAATTATACTTAAATGACCTATTATATAGACCGTTACTAAATAAAATACTAAATGGGTAGAAAAACCGACAACGGATAAATTTGCCGAGTATAATTAGCAAACAAGTTAATTGACCTGTAAATGTCAAGTCAGAATGAACCCTTTTCCTTGTTGGAGCTATTGTTCATCGACTTGCGGTTATTTACAAACACCTTAGTAATTTGATATGTTTTTTAAGAATATAATAGACATACGGAGAATCAAGAATATTATAGACATACAGAGAATCAAGAATATTATTTTAAAATGAATGAACGATATACTTTTTGTAATTGCCACCTAATGCTCCCCGGGCATAATCTGAGACTTTGTTTCTCTCATTTTTTTATGTCTCTATGCATTCCTTAAGATTCAGATTGGATTCTTACCTGTGTGTGTAGAGTACTTTGCACTTTTAAATATACTTTGTAAATGTGTTGGTGTGTAAAACAATAAAACTGTTTTGTGTGATGTTCATTAGCCGTCAATTTTCATGATATTTTCTTCGTAGTTTAGTATACTTTCATTAATTTGAAATTGACTAATAACTACTTGAAAATAAACACAATTGCAGCCACAAAGTAAGCACAAGTACATATGTGACCAATATATTTTTTAAACCCCTTGAATTTATTAGGCTTTTATTTTAGTTACTTGCGTTTGGTACTTTTTGAGATAGTTATAGTTCAAATAATAACTCTTCAAATATTTTGTAAGAGCATAGATTATGACTTTGTTGAATAAATTGGTCATTTCAAAAAATAGTAAGGTAAAAATAAAACATTGAAGTAAGGAAATACATTTATTTTGTTTTTTAGAAAAAAGTATTATTAACGGTAAGTAGTAATAACGGGATATTATTAAAAGTATTAAAACAAAGGATATATCGAAGTTAGCATAAGTAGACTAATAAAGTAATTATTTATTTACTTTTTAGTGCATTTTTATAGTACGTCCTTTTGAAGTCTGTTTTGTATTTAATTAAAAATTTGTGTTATTAAATCTAATACTTTAGCTTTTTAGTAAAGTTTTGAAAATTATTCTTTTGATATATAATCTCTTTTCTTTAACTCCTACAATATTATTGTTGCGCTGACAATTCTTTTCTTCAGTCTTTTATTTTTTTCTGAAGCTGTTTTTTTAAACGTTAATTCACACACACGTTTTTTAGGCGCCGACTTTCTTGGTGTTTCCAATATTTCTTCCACTTCCGATATACTAGCATTATCAAATTTCGAAGGAGAGTTGGGAACACTTTGATTTCCACGAACCTGAATAAAAAATTAATGATTTTTTAAAAAAGAACATAATGATTTATTTTTACATTTACTTTTAATTGCATCTACAACAGGAACACTATTGGTTTAAATTCGCCTTCGCCCTTACTTGGTAACATACTTATCGCTACTTTGAAATGATTGCTACAAATTCTACTACTTTTTGATGGCATCCAGTCTAATTCGCTCCTTTGTTGCCGTGTTATTGCGATCTAATCTTAAAATTGGGTTTCATTAGTTGCAAAACCTAATAAGCTAATAACATATTTTATACTATATGAGCGCTACAAGCCACATACAGAACTATTAAAATCTAATTCGATGATCTAATGATAATGTTTGTAATGTTCATAAACACTCAAACAATAATCCATTACATGAAATAAATATTTTTCATAGAACGCAAGAACACAAGAAAACTAGTATAGGGTATTAACAAATTATTTATTATTACTGCCTGCAATATAATACTGGAAAGTCTTCACTTTGCACGCGCCTGTAACATAATATCTGCTTTTTTTCTATATATCATTGGGTTCCGTGTAAAAAATTAAAATTCAGTGAATAGCATATGAAAAGCGGGCGCAGCCGCGGGCACACATCTAGCATTAAATAAAATCAATAACTTCTTTCATTTGACCGCATATTATGTCAATCTCGGTCGGCCTCCGTCATACTCCAATCTTGTTTTACATTATTAGATCATTTTTGAGATTACAATATAATAAATACCTACATACTAATGAAGCCATTCAAACAGAAGGAAAATTATTTCAATTCGTTCATCATCATTATATCCACACTAATAAATCAAATTGAAGTGTCTGTTTGTAATCTCAAAATATTTTTTTACTAAATACATATGACTTATGTATTCGATACCTAATACCTATACCAAAAATACAGTTATAATTTTTTTTTGTCTGTATGTCTGTTTGTTCAGGGTAATATCCGGAACGGCTCGAACGATTTTGATGGGACTTTTTTTAGATAGCTGAAGTTCGTTACGTTACTTTTGTTATTCAAAAATAATTAGGGTTCCACATAAAAAAATTAAAGCTCATGGAATTTCGAATAAAATCTGATTCAACGTACCGTTGCACTGGCAAGTGCGTCAATTTATGAGAAATATTTTTACTTTTTTTTAGTAGCAAAATTTTTTTAGGACAATAGTTAGGGTTCCGTGAAAAAAAAATTAAATCTCTCGAAAATGTGAACAAAATTTGGTTCAATGTACAGCACCATCGAAATAGTGTTTTTTCTAACGATTACTTAAAAATTATAAAAAGCAGTAAATAATAAATAAAACCTAGGCGATGCCGTCGCAGCTAGTTATTAATATTCCTTAATATCGAAAAACTTTTTTATATAATATCAATGGGAACGTTTGTGAACAATACTAAGGCAAATAAACGTCACGTCCTATATCGCTGTACAAAAAAAAACGAAGAAATATGAATCCCGACTTCATAATTTCATATTTTTGGTCTGGTTTTTCCTTCATTACACGTTTCAGAAGACAAGAGTGTAATCTCGAAGGCCCGGAACCGCCCAGACTGTCTCAGCGAATTAAATTATGCTTTCCCATGAATATTATACTTGGTGTCGCGCTATCTCTCTGCGTTGTTTAAACGAGTCTCGACTGTGCAAAAAAAATCACAATGAATCATAATTTATAAACGTTTTAAAAGTTATCTGATAAAGTAACCTAATTTTCCAGTCAGTGAGTTCGTAAGTAGTTGTTACAGTTCTTACATTAATTTTGTTTTAAGAATTAATTTTAGTATATACGAAATAACATGACTATTGTGTTACATAACGTAATTAAATATGGAAATGTTAATAGATCCAAATGCGATGGAGTTGAAAGTGAGCATGCTTGGGTTTCGATTTTAATTGTTGAACTTTAGGCAGTATACGGTTAACATCAAGAGCGGACTGCCAAAACTACTAGTCGCGTTTTTTCTTATCAAAAGTCCTAAAATTTCTACAGCAACGGGATCATTGCACTACCTACAAGATGGTAGAAAGTCATCGAACAAAATGGCACATATCTACTGTAATTAAATGTAAGTAAACTTTGTAAAAAAATGTCTTGAGTTTTCATATAAAAGGTGAATAAACTTTTTCTCTGACCTGATATTTACGAATCTATACCTAATAGTAATGAAGTAATCGTTAAAGCGTTATGAGAGGTAAGGTCTATAGGATTTAAAAACCGAAAACAGCTCAAAAATACTCAGGAAAAGATGTTTCATTATTGCATACTTGTATACGTTTTGTGATGCCATCGATTCAATAGTTTTTTTTTTATCGAAGAGCCAAGATAAATGCCCGGTTAGCAGGGGTTCAACGTTGATTTATACTGGATGTCCGTCAGGCAACGAATTACGGAGGCACCGATGTAAATCACGTAGTGGAACCTGAATCGATACACCCTAATACGATGTCGGTTTGTGCCATCAGTTAAATTACATTTGGCTATTTAACAAAATAAACTTTCGTAATTCCGATAGCATTTTACTTATCCCCATTATCTTTATAGTTTGACCTAAACACTACTCAACTATGTTATATTTTTTTAGTCACAGAAATAAAACACTCACTCAGAAGAGCAGTAGTTACAGGCGGAGTGAAGCCATTATAAGTTGGTTTTGAAAGACCACGTACGCATTTCGTTACATGCCGGTGATTACGTAATTTCGTGTAGGCTACATATACATTTTTTTGCCTTTGATGTTTAGCTACTTTTTTTATAGAAAAGGGTAAATTTGTCCTTGGAAGATAATAAAGAGTATTTTTAGGTATTAATTATATAGTAAGATCCTGAAAGTTTCAGACTGTATTTATATGTTTTGAGGACTGATTGGAATTATATTAAAAAGGTATTTCGGTTGATAGGATCCTTGAAAAAAAAGGTTTTCATTTCAATTTTTAACCATGGTACAATTTAAATATAAAACATTTTTTTAAACTTCATCCTTATTCCTGAAAAAGAATGTTTCTTAAATCTTTAAGAAATGGAATACATTTTATTTTTTCGGTAGAAAAAACTAAAAACCCGCGTGGGCGCTTCGGTCGCACGTCTCTGTTCATCGGTGAAAGAAAACGTAACCGTAGCGATAACGTACCACAATAATTTTTCAATGAAATGACTTGTAAAGGGAATTTTACTTTTAAAAAATAAAAAGGAGGATCTTTTAAATTAATCTCAATACTAACGCGAAAGTAATAATTATTGGTTATAAGCGTAATAGAGTTTTAAAATAAGTATAATATAATAACTTATCTATGGTATAATAAACAAGTTGTTTCTAAAAATATTTGTTGAAATGACTTATTAATGATTATTGTTCAAATTTTTCAACATTTCAAAACCTTAATCATAAACTTGACACATGGCTTTACGGTCAGGTTCCTTCACCTCTGTGTGAAATTAAAAATATAGTTTTATACCATAAGATGGCAGGCGAAAATCTTTCCTGCTAGTAAGTGGATACGATAACCCATGGATTCTTACTACATCAGGAGTATTGCAAGTGTTCTGGCAACTACAAAATCTATTGGTACCTTTAACTTTCATATGCTTGTAAAAAACAATAAATATTCTAAAATTATAAAGGATCTATTTTATTGTGTCTTTTTTAATTTCCATAACATGGATAAATAGACAAAGTTAAAACCTAATTCAGTATTTTTCCTCCTTTATTTGTCAACCGTTTGTTTTATTTAGTTGCATTTAATGTTATAAATAAACAAAAAAATTGAAGATAGTTTTTCTCCGATATTTCAATAAATGATGACTATGATATCATTTCAACCACTAGAAGAATACTAGTTATAAACAAAAACAAATAAAAAAAGTAAAACCTAGACAAAAATCGAAACCAAAGCTGGAGTTTTTGACGGGATCTCAGTCTGTCATGTAGCGATTGTTTTCTTTAATTAATTAAACTTGTGTATATGACTCTTTATCTATATATTGGTGGCGTTTTATGTGATATAGTTTGGTTATTGTGATCAAGTTAAGTTTATTATAGAAGATAACGCGTAACATTTATTCTGTTTATTTTAAGGTGCTGACAAAGCTCCATGGAAAGTTGGAGCAGGATGAGCCACCGTTTTGCTGGAACTCGGCAACGCTGATACAAGGTTGAAAAGGCTGAAAATACATCTTACCCACATAACACTGGCATAAATTGTGTGTACACAGATTGCCATTATCTAAGAAGAAGAAAACCTAACTTCAAAACATAGAGTTCATAAGAAAAAGTTAGTAAAGCAAAGAGACCCCCTGCTTAGAGCATTTGCTATAAGCCGTCGTCACAACCTAATGTTTATTGCACCGACAGGCTGAGTGTTCAAACTTTTTACACGTAAAATTTTACGTCCGTAAAACACGTCCAGGTGGATGAAAAAGGGCGATGAAATTTAGGGGGTGCTTTATCTTGGATAGCGTAGATCCTGTTTTTTTTATTGTAAACGACATATATAAGCAACCAGTGCATAATTCACATCTATTTAAGTTATGAAAATTCAATCTATGTATATTTTTTTTCTAATTTAATGAATCTCTAACAAGAATATTAGCTTCCAAAATTTCGAAGTATTTAGGAAATTATCAAACAATTATGAAGAAATTATATAGTATTTATAAAGCGATATAAATAAAGTTTAACAAACCTATTAGTAATACTCTGTAATTAAAACTGGTAAAAGTGATAAACCTGTATTAAAGTAAATGGCGACAAATAAAACCGAAGAGTCGCAAAAATATAACAAATTCAATCTAATTATTATTAATTATCTAAACAATTTTTTTCCTTCCGTATCTATTCAATTAATGTGAAATAAGAAAGTTATCTGACTGAACGCAATAGGTACGCACAAAACAATAATTCAAGTGAAACAAAACCAATCTATAAAAGCCATTCGCACATGACAACTTTCGTTTTTCAAGCAAAAAGTTTAATTTAGCCCTTGAGTAATACCCAACAGCGGGTGTTGCGAGTTATTGGGCGGACGCCTGCAATATGGCCGCCGAGAAAAATTACAAGTGGGAAATCTCAAGCGCCCTTCCATTTCACCATTGGGAAAAAGAGCTTCTGATGTTACGATCCATAATATTCTATAGTAATATAACAGAAGATACAATTTAAATCACACAATGCTCAATTTGAATAAAAGTTCATTCGTTTGTTTTTTCGTAATAATTTTAATAATAAATATTTACTTCTTCAATAAAACTTGCATTAGAGATTTTAAAAAAATGTTCTTCTTTATATAGACGATAACTACGTAAATCGTAGTCGGGGTACAGTATAAACACAAAGAACTTAAAAAATGACTGGAACATTAATGCATAATCATTTTCTAATTATTATTTAACATGCTATTTTAATAAATATAACTCAGGCAATGGTGGTTAGGACACTTAGTAAATATTTGTTCAACATTACTCGTACAAGCAAACACTTCAATTAATTACCATTATTGTTGGTTTATATTGTAACGTGAGAAACACTAGTTTTTAAAAATCTTTTTAATACATGTATTATCTGGTCAGGTTTTAAAACATATTTTGTTATGCCAGGTTAAACAAAGGATAAAAGTTACTGAGAAAAATAGTGCACGCAGTCAACATAAATACCCTCAGCGCGTTTTCTCAGTACCTATATTTTAACTACGTAAAGGTTGTTGACATGAAGGGCCTTGACAGGTTGAGCGCTTAATGCACTCAGCCGAAAATGGTAGCTAGCGCAAAGGCACTAAAATGGTACTAACCTCGGCTTGCTAGCTGTGTTAACACTTCCGCGCAGTTTAACCTAGCTAACCCAAAGGCAATGAAAAATAAGAAAAAAAAGTACACAGCCACGAGGACTGCAGACCGAAGTGAAAACTTTTAACTTGATAAAAACTCCTTTTTTATATTTCATAATTTGCTCATTGAAATTGTTAACATAATCTAACATTTAACACTAATAGTCTGGCTATTACATCTAGTGGTGGTAACAATAACCATGTACATTCTCATGTAGTTTATTCATAATCAAAACATTTGTCTTTGAGCGCCAGCACTTAAAAGCAATCTTATACTTGAGATTGACGGTTGGCGTTGGTAACACGAATCTAGTTTCTAGTGGGTATTCCCGGTGCTTCACGCTGCGTGACTCCCATAATTATACTCCCTACCAACTCTAATCTAGGAGAGGCTATGCATAATGTGATTTCCCAACGTAAAAAAATGGTAACGCGAATTTATAAGTTTTTTCCCTACCGAGAATCCCTCAACTCGGCTAAAGAAATTTTTGCTTCCCTTAAAGAACCCATGTACCTTTTGTGTAATGTGCAAGTATGTGTGTGCAGTATGATGCTTCCCAAGTTACAGATCGGAATAAGTCTTGTGCCGCTGGCGGAGAGAGACCCGGAGTGTGCCGGAGCAAATTTAGCCGTCCGTATATCAATAGGATAAATAGTTGAATTGTGGTTGTAAACCTTCGAAGAACACATATTAAGTAATAAATGGCAGTAATTTTTTTTTCTGTATTCTAAAACGGTATTATTATAACATTTAATATTAATAATAATAAATGTTAGACATAAACAATCCATTTAGATAACCCACAGATCAAATCACGTAAAATTTCACGGCTTTTTGAATCTCGTTACTATAATTACGATGATAGGTTTAAGCGATTATTACCTACCTAAAATGGTACTTGGGGATTTCACATTATATCACGCTTGGGAGAATTTTGTTAAATCTAGGTTTAATACATTTGTTCATGCTATTGGTTGTTCATCGTATCTGTTTTTTAATTCTATTATATCACTATTCTATCATATTTTGTAATATATTGTATTAGATACGAAGTGAAATTCAAATATAAAAAATTAAAATTAATAAATGTCGATCACTTGAGATCCACATGAACTGAATAATATAAAAACCAAACAATGCGGAGTATCTTACATCCGTACGCGTTGATGCACAGCCACAAGTTCCTGGCTGGATGGATAGTCAGGCATACAGGTCAAGAACGAAAGACTTAGGTCTGCACGCTACTTAGCGAGGAGTTCTGGGGGGTGGTTGCCTCCTTCTGTGAACAGGTGATGTTGCAGAAGGAGGCGGCCGAGAGGGCCCGTGAAGAGGATCCCAGGGCGGATTCTCGGAGGCGTAGAAGGCCCAGGGGGCGGTGGGCACGCTACGTGCGGGGCTTCTTCCGCATGTAGGCGTGTCCATTTCTTTTTTTTTTTTTTTTCTATATAGCGGAGGCGGGCTCATTCTTCTTTTTTTCTGGCCCGCCTCTGCTCTGTCCCTCTCTAACCTTTCCTTTTTTCTTTATGGGGGCAGGAAGTATATCCTGCCCCTGGACTGTCGACCTAATGGTCGTGCCTCCTTTTGAGGCGGGCTAAGTGGTGGAGGGGAATTATTCTCCTTCATCCCTACCGGGCCATTGCACTGACGAGGCCTGGTGGGTTTGCTGCAGGGGGCGACGCGGCGACATGCCTAGCAACCCCGTATCGACCCCAACCCAAATGCAGCGGACGGCCCCGGGGGGTTTTAGTGGGTATTTCCGGAGCGCTTCACGCCCGGGTGAGTCCCACACTGGCATGGAGCTCGTCACTCCGTGCCCCCTTATCTATTGTATTTGAGGGACTCTGATCCCACAAATACAATAGATAAGGGTAGTACGTAAATGCATTTCCCCCCGTCAAAAAAAAAAAAAAAAGGTCTGCACGCTACTTTGGCTCGCACGAGAAGACGGTCAGTGCAACACTGATTCTGATCCACACGCGCGTACGGCCAAGACAACACTGCTTCTCGATGCTTTTTTTTAATCTAGCTAATGCTGTTGACCATGAGGACCCTAAAAGCTTCACCGTATCTTTGTGAGCGAGTGATGAAGCCACTCGCCGCAAAAGGTAACTAGCTCAAGAGTTCGAACCTCGGCTTGGCCGCTATTTGTATTTCTTTTTATCGATGCTCGTTGCTGTCCGCTTGTATAGGAATTGCGTTAGTGAATATTTAATTTAGTTAGAAGGGTAGTTGTCTCCTTTTTTTTTTTGACGGGGGGAAATGCATTTACGCACTAGCCTTATTTACGCACTACCCTTATTTACGCACTACCCTTAAAGGTAGTTGTCTCCTAACAATATCATTATTTTGCTACTAATTGAAAAGTATAGTTAAATTCTTTACAGAAAAACTACTAAACCATTTTAAATGTAATTTTCAGATTGATACAGAAATGTTCCCGCGAAAAAATATGAACTTATATCAAGTTATATTTTTTTTATAGTTATAGTTATAGTTATATTTTTCCATAACGATTAAACATTGTTCATTTAAAATATATAACGAAGTCACAGGTGACATAAATGTGTTTAGTACTACTGAAATAAAATATCTATAAATAATTAAATCTCTTGATCCTATGATTATATGTATATATATTTAATGCTCACATAGTTAATCATTTTAACATAATCCTTAAAAATAATTGATTTGACTTTCTTAATTTACATTATTTATACTTTTACAAAATAATAAAGCGGTGAAAATATACAAAGATCGGAATCAAACATAAATAACATGTCATATAACAAACTTAAATTATCAGCTTTATCAATCAAATATACTAATTAATAGCATGTAATAGTATATTACAAATAACAATAATCCACATCAATAGTGGATATACCTACACTGAATTACTGAGTATTGAGTACCCAGGCGAAACTAGTAACCCAATTTTAAAGGTAGTGTTCCACTTTCATGCTCAGAGAGAGAAATAGAGAGATTTGACAGAACCCAGCGCAGTGTACCTGCACCGGTCAACATCCGTACCGACCGGACGTAATTTCAGAACCGGAAAATCGGCAATCTCCTCCCCGTAGGGACTTTTTATTTTACACGTTCGTGTTACTCGCATCTGGTGCCAAATGTAGATGCTTTACGAGGTATGCACGTATAAGTAGCTGTTCTACTTATATCCTTTCGTAAAGATATACGATTTACAAGTTTTATAAAAATATATAATGCGCTTACGATGTGATTCAGTGCAGTCACTTTGCCATACTACGATAAAAAAAACTTTTATATTCAAATGAGTGGTATTTTTTCTTTATTTCAGTTCTTAAAATTTATCTTCAAGACTTTTCTAATTTTTTGATTCACTTTTTTAATTAAGTTATATTTTTATTACAGATTAACTTATCATAAGAAATTATTTTTACCATATTAATAAATATTTTATTCTGCTTTCCAAAACATAATTTAAATGCGCCAAAAGCAGTTACGTAATGTTTTGATACCAGATGGGATACAAACATAAAACTGACTCCCGTAAAAAAAACATAAACAGAAACCAACCACCTAATTCATACATAACTCAAGCTAAATGGAATATTTTTCCTTTAAATCCCGCGCTAGGTTCCAGTTGGCAATATTTTGTGATTTATCGCCGAGGGATATTTATTAGACCAATAAAATTTGTCCTTAGCTGGTTTCAACCTTCTTCATATTTCATGAGAGCAGCTTTACGTGGCGTAAGAGTGTAAATTGCATATAATACAGATGGAAATGTATGTGGAAGATTCTCCAAGATAAACGTTTGTTTTAATATACCTACATACTCACAGTTGTGAGAATATGTAACTTCTGAATTTATAACCTTACGTCGAAGTTGAAAATGAAAAATGTTATAAATATATTTATAACATTATATTATAAATATATTATATTATAATATTATAAATATATTAACTTATAAATATATTTATATCATTATTATAAATATATTATAAATTATATAAACTTATAAAAATGTTATTAATTTATAGATCTAAATTAATTTTACAATTTTCCATTATACTGTGCACATGTAGGCTTACATTTTGACAAGAATGATACCTGATATTAAGTGACGATGCCACCGTAGATTATAACAAAGTTAGTCTAGGTAAGAAAATTGTTTCTAAAGTTCAACTCCCAAGTAAGGTATTAACTATTATGAAAACACTAATGGAGGAAAGGGGACAAAAACGCTTTGTTTATTTTAATGAGATGTAGAGAGGAACGATTTTAATGGTGATTACGTAATAATATTTATTTATTTAATCTTAATTACTTAATCCTATTTTGTAAAGAAAATATGCCAATGCTTATGTTACCATGAAAGAGGGAAAAAGTTTTACTATTCTTGACAAGGGGGTTGAGGGTAGTCAAAGATGTCTTAAATTTTTCTTACGTAATGCTTGAACTACCCCTCATCAGTCTACGATGAAAATAATACAACACAATACCTCAATATTGCCACTAAATAAATCTATTTTTTTGTAACAAACAAACATTTTTTTGTAACAAAAAACATTATTTGTTATTGCCGTACTTGTAGTCAGACACTCTGCAAGCCGAAACATAGAAATGCGAGATCTAATATCTAGGCAACTAAGTCAACTCTCATCACATACGTACTACCTATTATGTACAAACTATGATGGTATACGGTAGGACTACCATTCAGTTTTTTTTTTTTTTATATACGGTATAGGTTCAGTGCTTTGACCACAATCTCACCTTAAGTTAAGTGACGATGTGGTCCAGGATGGTAACACACACTGAGGTACTGGTTCTCAAATGATGCTGCCGGAACAAACCTGTTGCTATTTGGCGACAGGTTTTCAAACTAACCTACACTACCTAACTACCCTACCTATCTACTTAACTTAGCTACCCAGGCGGGCATTATTAGAAAATCCCCTACCACCATGCTATGGTATCCTTACGATATTTTTTTTGCCGAAAGCTCAGTCTGATTTTAGAAATGTATATGTATGAGCGAAATAGTGGACTGTATTTGGTGTGATGCAAACGATACGACGACAAATTTAGGATAGGAAAGATGGGTACTTACGTGAGATGATGCCGATGCAGGGTTCTTCCACGGATCCAGATTAATTGTGTTCGAGATCAAGATTAGGTACACATAATACACTTATCACTAGGTGGTATGTACGTGCGTACGAGTTTACGATAACCATCAACGAAAGCGATTTAACGACGAGTCAACGAGTGAACGATGAGTGAGTGACACGTACATCTCACAGGCAAGATATTGGAGCGGGGGGGTCGGGGGGTGGATTTAGGGATGCGACATTAGCATATCTATTTGCAATCACCAATCGACAATTACGCGCAACCAGTATAGGTATTTCAACTCGCGGCCATTGACGCGAAATCCGACCGCACTACCAACTAAGCCTACATCGCTTCAAAAACTTGTACACAGTTAAATATTTTGCCGCTATCAATCAATCACTCATAGTGATATTTGAACACACTAGCAGGCCAACCTTGGTCGGGTTTAGCTAGTTTGATTGTAACTATTGAAATTATCTTCTATATTACAGATTAAATCGATGCAGGTTGTGCCTGAGCGTGCAATAAACTCTGGGGTACAGTGAAAGGAGTCACTGATAGCACTGGCGGCGGGTACAGTAGCCTCTTCAGTTGGGGATCGGAACACATCCTGGTCCACTGCTGCAAAATTTACGCAACCCCGTCAGAGGGAGTGATGGTTTTGCGGGTTTCAGAACAAGGATCCTTATATTGGCAAAAATTTACCCCCTGGCTCATCAGGTTACCATCTTTAAGAACTTAGTAAATAATCAACATTGTTGACAAATGCTATCTATAATTTACTAACAACAGATAATGATAAATAAATAATACAAAAGTATAAGATTTTTTTATTAAACTAAACGATTTATTTAATATCTTTTAATACATTTCTATAGTATCTATCATATACAAATTTATATTTCATCAACAAGTTTAAACCGTTGATGTTGCTGTTCAGGTATTACATTGAAATACTTCTTATATATTAATTGATGCTCCCGACCTTTATAGATCCTTTGGACCCACGTATGATCCCAGTTGGGGTCAAATTTCTCACAGGTCACTACCACTTTCCCAGGCTCCATCGCAAACAGTGTTCCATTAACACCAAAACCAACCTGAAAATAACAATTTTTGATAAAAATTTATGTAATTTTTTAACATTCCAACTATTAACTCTTTACAAAAGATTTGACATTTCATTTGTTGATAATTTTTTTAATAATTTATGAACTATTTCCAATATCCAACACAGTGGGTTTTGAACATAAGATTAATTTTGCATAAGTTTCATCAGGTAGATTCTCTAGTTACAAGTATATGAAATTTAAAAGTAAAGCTCTTAATTACTTATTTCATTAAAATTAAATCATTACATTTAATCCAGGATGGAACCGAGGAGTCCTCTGTGTAGCAAGCATATGTCCAGCCTGTACAAAGTGGCCATCTTGTACCTTCCATCCTCGCCTCTTTGGTTTCACTTTGCAGTTAGTATTTTCTGTACTTCCACCAGTTTTTTTACTTGCATTACGGATAAATTCTAGAAGATAAATTATTATTTATAATTCAAAAATCCAAATGTAAAATTTACTTTTAACCATTTTAACCATTGATCCAAGCTCAACAAAACCTCATGCGAGAAGGACCTCTATTCAAATATCATCAGTTAAAATTAACATATTGAAACAGTATATACCCAAAGGGATAGTAAGATACAAAATAATTTATGACATCTTAAGTTCTATACAATTAATGTAAACCAATTAAAAATCTCTATGGCTTTTGGTAATTCTTTTGTTCTTGCATTAGCTGGTTTATACTCATTTTCTAAATTAGTTCAATATATTTACATAAGGGGTCATTCGAGTATTACGTAAGCAAAACCCCCTTGTCACCAATAGCAAGCAAAACTCTTACCCCCTCTCCATGTTTACCATTGGCAAAATTTTTCATTATTAAAAATTATTGCTTTCATAATCACCATTCAGACTCCCTCTTCCCCCATGTTACAAAAAATAAGCAAAGAATAGACCCGACCCCTCCCTCCCTCCTCCTATTAACGTAATAGATACTATAAGTACCAGTTAGCTGTATGTCAGAGTTGATAAATTTCCATCACATGTAAAAATATTTATCACTAATTATTTATAAGACTTGTTAAAAGTTTATAAAATATACTACCACTACAACATTAAAAAAGGCAACAGAGCTCTGAAGTAAAGACGAAATCATGATTATTCCAAAATGTTTGATACAACTTGGTAGATGTGAAGATCCTAAAATCAAGTCCAGTAGAAAGGTTTCTAGGCACCATGGAATTATTACAGACTTCAAATTCAAATGATGGATTTTATGAAATACGTATTTGCTCGTGTTTTGATTTGTTAAATAGAATAATTTTGTTCCAAATATATAATTTAGAATTCAGGTTAAAAATCTGACACATTTACACGTACCTTTCAATGGTAAATTATTTCTTGTAGATCCTAGTAAGAAATTAATGGACATATTTTATAATAGAATAGATACTCAAATTTTTAAGCAATTTTCAAATCATCAAAACGACGTCTAAATTATTTTGCATAACCAAAAACCAGATGACTGATGACATTGACAATTGACAGTTCACAGCAAGGTAAATAATAAAATTTAGAAGTCTGTGTGTTATGAAAAATA
This sequence comes from Samia ricini, assembly GCA_014132275.2. Classification (NCBI taxonomy): domain Eukaryota; kingdom Metazoa; phylum Arthropoda; class Insecta; order Lepidoptera; family Saturniidae; genus Samia; species Samia ricini. Next base: position 20,606,916 of record AP028159.1, on the reverse strand, counting down.
TTTATCTCTGCGCGCCATTCACACAGAATGTGGCCGTTTTTTTCAACGCGTTCAGGGCATTTTAGTACAACGTTAAATTAGTTAGTGAGCTGACTAAAAAAAATTACTTTGATATTTTATTATATGTGCAAGATCGATGCTACAGCTGTTTATGATTTAGACGTAAATGCATCATCCAAGATAAATATCACCCGAGATGAATAGGTATCATTCCTTTATTATTGATCAGTGGGTATGGTATCACCAGAGATGAAGGCATCACTATTCATCTGTCACTATCAATAAAATACTGAGTTTTTAACAGTAACTCAGTCTGTCATGTTGTAGCCGTTAGCTTCAATTCATTAACCTGTGTTATTGCACTCTTATGATGTTATTTTGGTGACGTTTTACGTAACGTAGTTTAATTATCGTGTACAAATAAAGTGTACTGAAAATAATGCCACAAAACGGTTACTCTGAGGTGCCATGAAAATTCAATGGCACATTTTAGAGAGATTGCCATCGTCATGCTAGGTATGGTGTTAATACAAGTTTGAAATTCAGAATAACCAGTAATGAAAAAGTCTTGCAATCTGTCCCATCGGACGAATAATAATTCTACTAAAAAATTCCTAGCCAAAAACTACAAAACTTAGTGCACATGATAACAGCTGCAGGGTCTTTAAGTTTTTTCCCAATATTGTGAATAAATATTTTTTTGGGGAAACGAAATCCATGAGACTTGGGGAAAAAAATTCTGTTTGGGGAAATATTTTATCTCTATTTTTATTGATATAGCACCTATATAATAATCATAAAGATGAATATAGTATGTCTCTTATAATAAATATAATTCTTACTTTACGTATGTAAATATATTATATTTTGTATTATTGTCAACATTTTATTCTCGTTTATACCCCGGTATAAACGAGACTAAAATGTTGACAATAATACAAAATTTATACTATATGTCTCATAAATATTTAACACTATGTTATTTTTATATTTTTGTAATAATAAATAAATCTACTTTTATTAAAGAAAAATTTTGCCGTTAAAAAATTTAGTCGTGAAATATTTTTTTAATTACACCATCATAATTGTACTTTTGTTACTCCCTAAATCATATAACTTTTTTAAATATTTCTAAAGTTACTATATAGCCTTGGTCTGCCAGTTATATATCATATGAATAAACTTAAAATAGTTCCGGTCAATTAATAGATTAATGTAGAAAGTAAATTTGGTGCTCCTATATCAGAACTTTGATTTTTATAGTGAAATTTTACTTAAACAATTACAAATTTTAATTTATATTCTTGAAGCGAAACTTAGTAGGTAGCGCGGCTTGAGGATTCGAGAATTTAATGAGAACTTAAGCAGTCAAATTGCAAGGTGTCTCCAGATTTCGTTACATCAGAGAGAATAAAGGTATAACTCGCATAGATAGAGTGTTTATTATTGTATGGTTTACAATTAACATCGTCGATAGTCTGAACATTTAGAGCGATGATTTGCTTCTGACTTGAGTGAACTCTATCGATATTACAAAACTCACCGTTAATTCAAAAAGAAATTTAAAGACAACTCGTACCTAATAAAGTAATGGACGCGCAATTATTGTATAAAATGACGTTTAAGTGCTGGTGGCGCTTTTAATTAACAAATTATAAAAATTCAATAATCAGACTATAATTTAATCATTAAAAAGTGTTTTTCCAAAATTATAAGTTTTCACTTCTATCGGCAGTCTCCATGGCTGCCCAGTGTTTTACCGTCTTAAACATAATATAATCCCAGTATTCTTTGTGTTTCCTCTTTCACGTATTAGCCCGAAGAGTAAAAACTTTTGCATTACCTTACCCCTTGTTAGGTGCAGGTCCTCCAAATTGAGGGTTCCCTTATCCGCATAAGGAAGTGAGGAGGTCCGCATCTGAGAGGTTGAATAATCTTTGTATAGTATCATTTTAACATCATTTGTTCTAGTTTGAAAAAAATAATTATAATTTATTTTTAACTATGTCGTTGATATAAATTCTCTTCTTTTACGTCTCATTTTGTTATTTGAGAAATATAATTATGTTGTAATATGTTGTATTTACAACATTTTATATGCTAGCTGAACTGATAAAATATAATGAACCACTTTAGTTAATTAGCACGATTTTTGTCTGCGATGTAATAGTTTTTATTTTTAATTCATTATCTTGCAGTATATGACTCAATATTATATTATTTTGGTGAAATTTTGTGTGGTATAGCTTGGTTTTTGTCCTCAAGTTATGTGTATTGAAAATAAAGAAACAGAACGTGAATTCTGTGATGTTAAAAAATGACCTATAATACTTATAATTGTTAATGAATAACAAATGGCCGTCAATTCAATAAAACAATAAAAATTTGAAAAGTAATACATCATTGGGCCTTGAGAAGATGTATTCATGACCGTTATAGATTATAAAACAACTATACTTTAAAAAACATAAATTTATATATTTGGGGAAAAGTTTTCGAAATTGTATCATTTTGGGGAAATTTTTTGTCTGTTATGGGTAAATGTCGAAAACTCAATCTGGAGCACAGAACAATATTACTCCTAGCGGAGATCTGGAGAACCCGGACAGCTGTCAACAAAAACTACAAACAATATAATACTGGAATTATTGTATATCTGATATATATCTTGAACACCTTAGGACAAAACTTGAATTTATTGAATTTACAGTAGAACTTTATGTGAATTGTCAACGGTGCTAATTTAATTCATCAAACCCATTGTTGAATAATTATTTTCCAAGCTGAGTACCTCCAATACCAAGGCCAACAAAACAGCCGATTATTTAAAAAAAAAACATGACAGATGCATTAAATTCTGCTCGGCGGAAACTAAACGAGGTTCTAGGTGATAAATCCACAAAATATTTTAATCATATGAAACAATGGTTTCGAATGAAATTAACCAAGGAAGACTTCGACGCGGAAGCTCGAAAACTGCTGAATTCAGAACAGGTCCACTATCATAATGAGTTCTTACTCGCCTTATTGAATAAAGTTGAGGGACTTGCAGAAACTTCGATAACCATAGCGCAAGAGAAAGCAAGTTCACATAACAGAAACAGGAGGCACAAAAGAAGCTCTCGTACATCTGAAAAGAGTAATTTCGAGCAGGTCGATCTTCTAGAATATTTACCTCCAAATTCACCGCCTGGAGCAGGGAGCGACGGGGTCAAATGCGCTGCACAGGTATCCACCATTGTATATTATAGAATAGAATGCAGCAGTTTTTAAATTTGCTCCCTAACATTAGTTATTTTGCAAATTACTAAATACATTTTCCGATTGGTCCTCTAAAGTTTAACTTATACTAAATCTAATTAAGTTTTTACAATCTTTTAATAAGGTTAATCATTATATTGTCTAATATAACCTATTTTAGAATATGTTCTTTTACATTTCTAATTTTATAACTGGAAATGTGTAGTAATCATTTTAGATATGCATGTTTATTAAAATCACTACTCATTGTAATAATTTTTTACAGGAAATATTCTTGCCTGATCATGCATTAGTAGTAGGTCGTTTCATGCTGGCAGCATGGGAGCTGGGACTTGAAGGTGCAGATGATGATGCTGCAGATATTATTGTGGTTGCTGTTCAAAATTTCCTTAAGAATGTCATCAGTGCCGTTATATCACAACGTAAAAGTTATAAAATGCATGGGAAGCATTTTAAATATGATATTGGAGGAGATTCTCCAAACATGTGGTTGAGGAATACTGCAAACATATATGATCCACAAAGCGAGGGGAGAGTAAATGTAGATGATGGCCCAGATGCATTGGGTCCAAGGTGTCCACCTACTATTGATGAAATGGAACAATCTGCTGCCTTTGAAATTGCTTGCAGGTATTATCTAAAATTTCAACGTTATAAATATGAGAGTTGCTCATATGCTATGCTAACACAAATATTTATTGTATGAATTTTCTTTTAATATGTCGATTACCCAAAAAATGAGAAAATAGGAAAACAATGGAAAGCTGGCTTAAATGCCAGGTTACTGCTCAAGGGGTTAAATATACAATGGTTTAGGTAAAATATAGCAAGAGCAAACTTATATATTACCTGATGTAATCAAATCAAGAATAAGGAGATCCACAGAAGAACCAAAGTAACCAACATTGCCCAAAGAATTGCTAAACTTAAGTGGCAGTGGGCTGGGCATATTGCTCGCAAAACCGATAGTCAGATGGATGCAAGGATAAAGGACCATTTAATTATGTCATAAGCATCAATGGCGGGGTCTTTGCTGATAAGTGGGAGAGGGTTCAACAATGTTCAAAGTTTTGCTTATGTAAATAGTCGAATGACTCCTAAGGATGATACACAGAAATATGTACATACAATGACTATGCAGTGTATTATAAACAATTATAATTTATTAAAACAACAAAACTGTGTGGTAATGGCTAAGAATAACACCACCTCCATATCTTTCCCTCGTAGTTTTAACAGATGTCAAAGCGCATCTTCTGAAAACCATAAATCTGACAGTGATCACCAAACCCCTGACAAGTGTGGCGGGTGAAATGATGATAAAGAAAACAGAATTAGTTAAAATGGTCACAAAGAACCTTTTTCATTTCCTTCTCTCATTCTACCTTGATTATTAATTTTCTAATGTAGTTAAATTACCCTTTGAGTTAAATTTGTAAATACCTGTAGATTAACTTATATAATTATTATGAAGTTGTTCACAATATACAAGACAAATTATAGTTTACTGACAAAAATTTCAGAAAAAAATTATTAAATGGATAAACTTTTATTTGACTTGAAGCTTCTAAGAGATATTAATACTTAATCATTTTTTTTAATTACAGCACATCAAATCCAGAGCCAAATGATGACAAACTAACTATAGAAGAATTCTATGATACATTATTAACCCATAGAAATATTATAGCATGCCATTCTGTGTATGCTGTGAATATGGAAAGACTGGCAGTTATGTTAAATCATCCCAGTTATTGAGCTATCAATAAAATATATGATCATTTATAAGTACTGTAAAAAAAAGTAACTGAGCAAGATCGAACTTAGTGTGGGAATTAACAAATACTATTTTAACCTAGTAAATGATTATCATTTGGATAAAGCTTCTAAAGAATAAATGAAATTGAAATGAAACATCAATTCATGATGCTATTGTAATACAATAATAGAAATTACGAAGTATAGAGCAAGATGAAATGCTGAGTATTACAGAGGTAAAAGAATAGAAAGAAGATTAGAGAAGCATATATCATGCAGGAGGGAACTAAGTCAATTTGGGAGCTGTAGCAGGACCTCAAGATTTTTTTATGATAATAAAAATTATCTGACTTTTATTACTTCATTATTCAAGAGAGCTTATTTAGAGATTATGCTATAAATCTGAAAAAAGTTATTGTCCATGTAAGAGTCATTCATATGTTGCTTTACATGCAAGGATTACAGGCCATTTGCTACCATTCTGCTATATCTTTTGTAATTGCAAAAATACTTTTAAAGTTTATCATATGGGCTTATTCTTTCTTTCAAAGAAACTGAACTGTGTAATATAGTTTTCAAATAATCATTGGAAAAGAATTATTTTATTTATTCCCTGTTCATCTATACTGATAAATAATATTGAAGTGTCTGTTTGTAATGTCAATTTTTTTTTTTACTTTATAGATATGAATGTATATGCGATACTTATACATAAAATACATTTTTTTTTTAATTTTTGCCTGTCTGTTTGTAGTGGGTATTCTCCGTAACGGCTGGACCAATTTTGACGGGACTTTTTTGGTAGATAGCTGAAGTTACTCCGGGTAACTTAAGGTACTTTTAATTTTCGAAAATAGTGTTCCGTGTAAAAAAGTTAAAACTCATGAAATTGCGAACAAAAAACGATTCAATGGATAGAGCCATCAAAACATTTACTGTATACCAATAGTAAATGTTAAAAATAATTATAATAAAATATTAAATAAAAAATAAATAGTTAAACATGTGGTACCGAGAGTTATCAATGTATATGAAAACAGAACTCTCAAAAAATGAAATACCATATATATTAGTTTATCTGCGGACACCAGAGAAGAAACTCATGAAGACTGTCAACGGGAGAAGTGAAAACTTTCGAAAAACTGTTTGTTTTTAACGTTTAAACATCATAGTTTACGCCGAGTAACTTCAGCTAACGATCAGAAAAATCCCGTCAAAATCAGTGCAGCCATTCTAAAGATTACCAGGAACAAACACGATAGGAATAAAAATAATTATTATTTATTAGTTTAAATAACCCGTGTAAGTATTAGGTATATTTTAATTTTAATAAATAATAATTTAATGCTCAAAGGTTTTATTATAATAAAATTAACAAAAACAAATTGCGAATATTAATACAGAAACAACATTAAAAATTACTACAATTTCAAATTTAACAATAAAACTTACAATTATATTAAATATACCACGCTTTGTATAGGGAGTATTTAGTAAAAAGATTGCATGAGACCACATGATCAACGGGTTTTTTTTTGTCAGATCTATATATTAAATATACGTGATGTTACGTGATTATTTTGTTTATAGATTGATGAATTGATTATAGACTTGAAATATAGTAGGTAGTCAAAATATCTCCGAAGTTAAGTTTAAAATCAAGCGCAACTAAAATAAAAACCTTGAACTACTCCGTAAGCGCATTTGATCAATACATAAATTTGTACGGGCAGTGACATTAAGTGTTTGGTAATTTTTTTTATTATACTTACGGTGTTAAATCTTTATTCAATTAATTACCTTCATTATATTCTTAAAGTAATTCAATATTAAAACGAATTATTTTCATATAATAAATATTAAATAAAAATTAGTTTGTAATGCTTAAATAAATTCAAAAAGTGTTTTTTTACAACAAGCAAAAAGCAGCGCTTCCAGAAATATAGACCTCATTCGTTGAGCCGTCGAACTCTAGTATAATTACTACCATAACGGCGTATCATAAGTCATACAAGTAAATTTAGGAGCAAGTTGTTGCTGACGATGAACCTGCATCCGATGGTGACTGAACGAATATTTTAGGTATTACTAGTGACGGTGTTTCGTGGCCAATCTGTTTAAGGTGTGCTAACTCATGTTCTTCCGCTTGTACGGGCGTATCGCGCTGTCTACTTCCTAACAGACTACGTTTTTTCCAAGCAATAAACCCAAGAGCCCCGAAAAACGCTATCAACCCGATTGCCCCAATTGCAATTCCTGTTACCGACGCTTTGGACATCATATAGATTCCTGAAAGAGAGACACATTTGGATTTATGATTTTAATATTAATATGGCACCAATATTCAACTTTCTTCCGAATCTTCAGAGAAAGTTAGTATATATCTGTACTGTGTGAAAACTGTGTTATAGATATGGGACTCCATCCGCGAGGGATTTCGTGTTTGTAATACGATGATTGTAACATAGATATGATAAAATTAAACAAATATGCTACTTATTTTTCATACAAATGTACACCCCTCCTACTCACGAAGTAGGTAGTTTATGTCATTCTGGGATAAATGCTACTAGGTACCGCATTTCATTAAAAATCTATTCAGTAGTTTTTACGTGATGTGTGGACAAACAAATATACCAAAAATCATAGACATGTATTCTGCTATTGATTTAAACCCCCCCCCCCCCCCAACAAGAAATGTCCAGCCTTTCTAGTTTGTGGTTTAAAATATATAGATATCTATGGAATCCACGTACACTGCCCATGCATCAAGCATTACACGCACAACACTGCATACACACTCCTGCACATAACACGCAGGTACATAGGCCCTGTAAGGAACCTTTTTTTTATGTTAAATAAAAAATGTAGGGATTAGCTAGGATAAAAATTCCGCGGGAGTTTTCACAATCCGGTAGCGGCCAAGCCGAGGTTCGAACACTTGTGCTAATTACGTTTTGCGGCTGAGTGCTTTCAGCACTCGCCCTCAAAGTTCGGTGGAGCTGTAAAGGCCCTTTTCCGGTCAACACCATTAGCTAGGTTAAAAAAAAAAAAGGAATACACGTAAGTTATAATCGGTCTAATAAATACAAACCTTCAACATCAAGTGTTATAACATCAGTGTGCTCCTTGTCATCATCGATGCCACCACCGCAAGTCCACAAACCAACGTCTTCGTACTGCACCCTGTTTATAGTTACGGCGCAATCTCCACGATCAAGACTTTTGTTCTTCGGAAAGTAATAACGGTTGAGGATTGGGCTACACAAGGAAATAACGTAATTATATACAAAATAACCATCGTTGGTAAATTTCTTAATGAATCGTTAAAATTGTATAAATAATTACAAACAATAATTCGTAATATTTATTAAGTCATATCGACGGATTTTTTGTCATCTGTGATTTGAGGTCGTGTCGTTTTACGACCCGTTTCGATAACCAATATCAAGCTTTTTCCAAATAGAAATTCGAAATTTTAGTCCTTTTTCTCTAAAGTATCACATCACTGTTAGCGATCAATCAGAAAAAGCGATATATTTATTACTTTGATCTTAATCTTAACTCCATGTCATAAGAATATCATCGAGAGTGAATGAAGAAGGGATATTCCAACAAATATACGTTCATATTTAAAAATATTCACTTACTTTCCTGCCGTAATATCCGAATCAATACTAAACGGTATGCCGTTAGGTGGTTCAAAGCGACAATAGCTTAATGGTTTCAGTTCTTTTGTCGTGGCACACAATAAAGTAACTGGTTTCCCGTGAACCGCTGTAATATTTTGTTGCAGAGCTGCTATTTCCTCCACGATTCGGACGTTGATAAGTTGCGTTTCTTCAACGCCCGCCGTTTTCCTGCCCAAATGGCATTTCCACTCTCCAATTTCTTCGCCCGTGGCTTTGATACTGATACTGCAATGACCGGCATCGAGTGTTGGCCCTGAAAAACTTTAAAAACCAGATTCACATTATTATAAACTAAAGACCCGCCTCGGCTTCGTAAGTGTAAGAAATATGTTATTTAAGAAATAAAAATTAGGCAACTATGAGGACTGCCGACAGAAATGAAAAATCGAAATGTGGATAAACGGTTTTTAAATGTTTAAATTAGCTCGGTGTCTTTTCATGTTTCGACATGCTTCAATTTATCAAAAATAAACTAAATTTAGCATGAAATTAAAATAAAATAAATTTAGTATATATTAAAAAGATATATAAAAGAAAAAAGATTTGGTATAAATTAGAAATAAAATTAAATGTAAATAATTTACGGAAAAACATTTTTAGACGTAACAATACAAAACCGTCACCACATAAACGTCAATCTTGTAGACGCCTGACGTAATAGCATTGGTAACGCGAATCTATAAGAATTTTCCCCTACCGAGAATCGCTCAAATCCGCTTCCATTTTTATTGCATGTTTTGTTTAGAGAACCACAAATGTTGTACTGGCAAATCATTTTGATGTATCTCCCAATCTTTTGCCCACGTTAGCCATGAAAATTGATTTGTTTATGATTTGGTTACTAAAAATGGATTTTCTATACTTACCTAAAAACTTAAATAGAATATTTTATACAGGTAGGCATATAAATTTATATACAGTCTTTCCCTGAAAAAATACCTATCTGAGGGTGAAAACCGCTTCAAAATTCGTTGCTTAGTTTAGGAAGAGTTAGTGGATAAGTAGACAGACACACTCAAAAGCCACTTTATCTATCTACCTAATTAATGTGCCTTTAGTGCGATTAAAATCATTATATATGATTTTATTTTTAAAAAAATAGAGCTACATTTTAGTACTCAAATATTTGACTACATTATGTATGTAATATAATTTAGAATTTAAGAAGATGGCAGTATATTCCGTCTACTACTAACAAATTGTCTTATTCATGTGAATTTTTTACGTGGAATAGAAAATCGGGCACATTTTGCACACACCGTTGCTCGATAATCAACATCAATCATTGGCATGTAAGAACATTAAGTAGGTACTCAATCAATTACATAGATATACATACGAATATCTTTTCCCGCTTTGATGGACGAACCCGCAGTAGGTTATGGGAATGTCTGTCTTGCATTCTATGTTGATTTTTTCATTTTGAAGAGCGAGTATTGTCCTCACACCGTTTACGTGGAATACCCGATAGGCTGTTGAAATATAATAGATTATAAACTTATTAGGTAATACCCAAACAATCCGTTCAACCGGAAGATGTCCACTGCTGCATATACTTTTCTCACAAAGATCTGCACAACCGGTCTTGCGCGAGACGTTTCCAGCGAGCCCGCGACCTCCACCAGGCAGACAGTTCACCTTGCCCACGCTGCGACTTTCGGTACGTGGCAGCCATTATAAGTTTCATCGGGCATCGGCTCTATTAGCAATATGCACAGCATAAACAATAAAGTATTGTATCTAATTTTGATACAACCTTAATTCCAAATAATAACTGATATGCCCAGTGGCGTGGCTTACCCTATACGGGACTTGTATTAAAATTTGTTAAGGGGCCCTTTTACCGAACTATTGCGAAGGTCAAGTTGAGGATACAGATTTTAAACATTTTGCCGTGGAATATTACACTGGGTAAACGGCCAAGCCGAGCTTCATACCACTTTGGGTAATCCTTGTACTATTTACCTTCTTGCTGAGTGTCTTCAGCACTCGCCCCAAACTCACGGTGAAGTTGTAAAATCCCTTCCGGTCAACAGCTTTAGCTAGTTAGAATTATTTTTTTACGAATTTTCACTTTATACGCAGAGTTCCTTGTAACCCATATACATCCCTGGATATGCCACTCACTATCACGTAGATACGCAAATTACAAAGTAAAATGTAATTTAATAATAATGTTCAAATGTTGAGAGAAAAAAAAATTGTATGTACTTGTACGTAAAATAACACATATCGACCCATGTTATAGGTACGTAGGGCAATAAGATATTAAAAAACTACAGCAATTCTAATTTGTAATTAATAACAACACATTACCTTCTATTGTCCCACGGATAATAACTGCCGATTATAAGAACAAATATCAATAAACACTGTTTATTAATGTACATTCCGAATTTTATTAACGCACAGCTTCTTTACTTGTCGCTTTCTATTATCCCAAGTCACTTCGTACTGGACTCAAGTAACTACCCTCTAGTATGTGATAATTGTATGTCAACAGGTCATTATAATATGGTTATTAACCAACGATAACATTCGACTTTATGATGCTCGTAAAAATTACAAAAGCAAATGTGAACAAATTTTTTAATAGGTTAAACAACAATAAAAATTCAATTTTATCATATCGATCTTTAAACAAATCGGACCGAACTGCTAATTGTTAGAAACTATTTTTTTTGTATCAGTAATGAAACGTCTAAGTACGGATATAAGAATTATACCTATGATGTAAAATAAATTATAAGTAGAATATTAGAGAGTTTGAACGAGGCACCAGAGCTAGAAGACCTGAAAGGGAATCCTTTGGTTTGGAGAAACTATACCGCTCGTAGCAAATTGTATGAGGCCTCCGTAATTTTTTTTTGTCAGCTATACCTATAGTTTCGCCACTGTCTTAATACGTTTTGAGAAGAAATTAAACGCATGTGACAAAAAAAAGCGATGGTTATGGTATGTCGATGAATGGAAGGGGGAGAGGACGCCCAAAGAAGAGATGGATGGAGTTGATATGAAAGCAAAAGTGGTAAATAAAGACATAATGGCTGATAGAAATGTATGGAAGAAGTCATACCTACAGTGCCGATCCCAAATACTAATGTTAAAAAAATGTTGCGTAAAATAATTCAAACTTGACAATACCTTGAAGTGGCAGTACCGCTTTTAGTTCTCATGTTTAGTTATTTCTGCCTAATGAAATGATAATTTGTTCTAATGCGTTTTGCGCTGTTCTGTAGCGACTTCGCATTCGAAACGTAAAAAAATCATAACCCGTGATTTTTAGAATTACAATCCCTCGAAACAACATTACTCACTATAAACCAGTCTTAAAGTTATAATTACATTAAAATAATTTAAATTTTAGATACCCAGTTGTTTAACTAAAATAGATTTCGAAAATCGATGTATGTGACAACAAAACATATAACTTTAGAACACCTCAAAAGAATTAGGTATATCCATTAACTTTAGGCTATTACAATAATGTACAAGAACATACCTTGTTTTACATAGGGAAATGCATTTAGGCACCATCCTCACAAGAATATACATATTTAAAACCTTTCTAAAAATGATTTAGTAATAGATAAATTATAAAAATGCTGACGTCAAAGCGACTCGGTTTCACTTGTTATAACGCGTCATATAATACGCGTTCAAGCGTAATAATTATGTCCGAATATGACAGACTCATCGCGGATAAGTTGTATGAATAAATAAGCAAATGTAAGAGCCCTAAGTTACGAGGTTATAAAGTAAAATAAATAGGGATATTTTATAGGGTTAATTCCAAATTTGCTCAAATTAAAGTGAGAATTTTTTTTCGACTTTTTATTATCACCCAAAACCTGGCGCCTCCTACTTGTGTTTGATACTGGCTTCGCGCTAGCTTAATTCGTGTTTGAGGACCAATAAAATCAAAGAATTTGTTAATTCGACTTAACCATTTATTTGTCGAATTTAAATGCGATGATAAATCTCGCAAAGGACACTATCATTTTTTGTGTTAGTTTGATAAAATGATGAATTATGATGGTAAGGGTGGTACATGCATTTCCCCCCGTTATGCATTTCCCCCGTTATGCATTTCCCCCCGTCAAAAATGCATTTCCCCCCGTCAAAAGAAAAAAAAGGGTGGTACACTCTAAAAATAACAGCGACAGATTCCAACGAATGTTGTCGACGTCAAACCGGCCTGCTGAGATGCATCCGATATCATCGGAAGAAAGGAATACGCTGACAGTGTCCATTCCACATCTGTACATTACGGCAAAGGCTTTGAGGTCTATTGCCGTGATCCGTGTGTCCAATAGTCCAGTCCGCATGGTCGTAAATCTCTTCAAAAAACACTCAGCGAACCAATATCCATTATTAGCTGAAGCGATTACCTAGAAGTTATTTGTGGTGTCTGCATCATTAGGAAGTTTTGTACATCACATGGCGAAAACGAAATCGTCTAATTGTAACATATTCAGCAAAGGTTTATATCTTTTATTGGTGGTGTGTGCTAAAACCTGGACCTAGTTAGTGTCTCAGTGATGAGCAGCCTGAATATTAAAAAAATAGGTATTTTTCAGAATACGGAACCTCGTCCGAATGGTACCAAGATACTGTATGACGTAATTAGCTGTAAGATCTCATTATCAACTCTCGGTTAGATTCTAGAAACATTGGTGTACAATGGCACTAATATGTTTTTTATAATAAAAGTCCCTAAAAAAAAGAAAAAAAAATATTCTTCACTAATTAAACACAAATTTGCACAAGTAATATTTTATTACACATTCATGTAACGAATTCAAAAACTACTATTTACAGATGATTTAATTATTTTATATTATTATTCATTTCCTTCTATTCCTGTTTTTTCTACTTCTGTCCGTCTTACTGTCGGTCGTTAGTTCCTGCTGTTTTTTTTTTTCAACATCTGAGGCGTTATCAGACCCTGTTACAGAAATAACATGTTACTTAGTGTTTGAAACAGATTAAAGTTTTTTGACTAATAGGGTTTTTAAAGCAAATAAAGAATAAATTGTTAAAAATAATCAGTCTGTGGATACCATCAAAATTTATTTAAAACAAATCAAGTTATAGGACACCCTTATTTTCCAATTTTTTGAAGCGACTCATATATTAACATTTAAAATTAAATCAATTAATTTTCACAATACTGTGACGCGCCTTGTAAAGGAATGAAGAGACAAAGTTGTTTGCGCTTGGGATACTTATTAAAAAAGTATTGTATATATAAACCAACTGTTAAAGTCCTTATATATTTGACTTTTCTAAGACATTTGGTATCTGTTTGTTTCATTATACAAGAGGAGCGGGATCGATCCCGTCAGTTCAGTTTGACTTGTACATCGAGAAAAGAAAAGAAACGTGTCGCGTTAGCATTTCAGTTTCCCTACCAAAGTAATATTGCAATTATTAATATTTAAGATGTTTAAGCCTAAACAGATAATTCATAAGAAATGTCTAAACCAATGTTTACATGATTTAAAAAAAAACCGTTCGCTGTTTTGCATAGTAATCTGATACTAAATTCAAATATTTATTTTTTACATTGTAAGTATAAATGGAAACTCCATAAGTGTGTTAATTTTAAAATACACATACTAGTATAGCAGAAAAAATAAGTCGATAACCTAAAGGTTAATTTATTATTTATATTACAAATTGCTTATTTCAAAATACGATACAAAAGAAAACAATTAAAATGTATTACATTTCTTTTATCTAAATAATAATACCGAGATAAATGGTGTAAAATAAACCATATAACAAATGGTCTGCTTTATCTAAGTCTCACAATTACATCGTGAAAATCACGAGCTTCAGTATTGAAGATAAAAAAGAAAAAAACCAGATTGATTTACTTTAATCTGCATATTCTCAATTCTTACATATTTAATTCAATTATTATTTATTGTTTTTTTTTTTTTACATATTATAATAGGGATGTGTATTCATTATTTTTTATCCTCTCATAAAAAATACTGTAAAAGGCTGACTACTCTGAAAATAAAATTAAAATTTGATAAAAAAGTAAGGAACTTTTCTACATTTTCATTTTATCATAGAAAAAAAAAGAGAACTATGCTAAAGTATGACACATTATAGGTAATGAATAAACATAATTACACTTTAATTCGACAATTAACTTTATCTGAGATCGATATTTTTAACCGACTTGATTAGTATTTCGTTTAGAAAATACGCTATAATTTTAGCAGCTATAAAATAGCTCAGAAAATATATAAATAATAACATTATTTGAGAAATTTAAGTTATAATAGTTACTATGCTTTGACGCACAACTTCATATTTTCGGATTTTCGTAACGTTCATAATTTTTATATCAATTAAACACGTTAAAGAGAGATGGCTCCTTCTTCTGGATTAATGAGTATCTGTGAGTTTCATGCACAATATTTACAGTATCATATGAATAAGTATGGATACTTTGGCTGTTTAGCAAATAGGTGATCGATCATCTTGCTAGAACATTCCAGAGAGTTTTTGTGGCAACTCAGAATACACATTCTGTGTTATTATTTATTTTATTTATATACATTTAAAAGAAAGTGACGGTGGTATATTTTTCACTCACCCTGGCCACAAGCATTTCTGATAGCTTTCCTTTTGAATCGTCACTACCTTTGGTTTGTGAAACGGAAGACTTCGTCAACCTCCGGCTCGCTTTGAACGAGTCACTGCTGTCTTCCTCGTGGAGAAGCTGTTCGGAATTCCTGAGTAACCTGTAATTCGACGAGTATTTGCTAATGCGTTCGGATATTGTCACATTAACATCGAAATGACGTCATCCGCAAGTACAGCTAGCAAAAAAATAGTCTACAATACCAGTAGATAATATAAAAACACACTAAGCCTAGAGGCACTACAGGTTCTAAAGTGATGCTTTCGGAATAAACCTATTGGTATTTGGCGACAGGTTTTGACACTTAAGAGTGGTAGCCACCCAGGCGGGCATTGGGCAATATAATTTACTATTCTAAATCTATTTTACTACTGCAGTGTATAATATTTTTACTATCCGTTTTCGTTTACTACAAATTACCTGGTTATTTGGAATATTCCTTGTTGAATTATAGCATCCAATTCACTCTCCATATCACGTACCAGTTTCACGTCCGGGAACATATCAGGAAATCTATAACTGTGGGATCAACGCGAAAATAATTCATTTAATATTGAACAAAATCTACTTAACCGCTTGAGCACTAACCTGGCGTTAACGCCAGCTTTCCGTTGTTTTCCTATTGTCTCATTTTTATGGGTAATGGACACATTATTTAACATATTTTTCTTACATATTCAGGATTAGTTTCCTTCCTAATATTATTTATTTCAAGACAGTACCTTCGACTAGTGTTGCCACTCTACTGATGGAATTGTAATATATTTCGAATCACCAAATAACTGTTCAAGTAAATAAGCGTACATACGTACAGCGGATACAAAATAAAAAAAAGGGAATACATTTAAAATCGTCTGTTTTTATTCTACCCATATTCTTTTAAAGTGTACTTTATTTTTTCGGTTATTCTGGAAGCAAAAAATACTACAAAAAATAATAAAAGCCAAACATATTCTTAAATATAACATAACATAAGCTCACGCCTGTTATCCCCGAAGGGTTAGGCAGAGGTGAAATTGCGAACTACACCACCCACATTCCGCCGAGTTTAGTTCCGTCCCAGATGTGACAGGGGGCGAGTCTGTCGCCATATCGGTCACAAATTCCAAACTCTGGGATGATACTGAATAGAAAAACCCAATACCACTTGACCCGACCCGGCGACCGAACCCGAGACCTCAGAACGGCAGTCACACCATAATACAACTGCACAATCGAGGCAGTTAACTTTAAAAGAGATTGTAATCTTAATCTTACAGTGTAAACTAAATTATGCAAATTACTAAATATTTTACTATACTAAAAATAATATCTAATCACTCTGATGTATTTAGTGTTGCTCATTAAAAATACGGAACAAAAACCGGAAACTTTTGGGCCGAAATGGTATAAAAATATACATAGTATATAGAATTATACAGAAATGTATAAAAAATAATATTCACCTCAACCATAAATAAAGTTCTAGAACGTCAAACACAGATTCGAGATGAACCAAATCCATGATGGTCTTTGGTGATGGTAGCGGCCAGTCAACAGCGCTACTGAGCCATTTCTTTGTAATCGGTTCATTACGACTGTATTGTCTCACCATCTAGAAATCATATAAATACTCATTACAGGCATAAGTACTTATATGATATTAATTAAAGATATTTTTTAATACTTATTTTAACATCGATATGTATCGAGACATTTTTTTGGTCCGATTTTTTCTTTTTTAGGGTAAAGGCAAAGGTACTAGACAATGAAGCCAAGTCTGACATTAGAAACACTTTTCATACAAGGCAATAACAAAATAGCGGGCTTTTCTCAGATCTGAAAAATCACGCTCAGTGTCATTACTTTCAGTTGACTTCACTTGTGCACTATAACTATATCACGGAAAATCCTATGAATATTACTTAATATATAGTTAAATACTACAAGCCGATGATTAAAACATGACTACTTAAAAAATAAATAAACTCAGTTTAATTCTTCGATAATAATGAATCACTATTTTTTTTTACATTTTTATGAGATCGATAAATGCTCTAAAAGGGTAATACTAATATTATGGTACGTGACGTCATATCAATCCTAATATGTAGATCTAATGTAAACGAAATTCACAGATAACATTTACTATATTATGACGGCACGCAAAATCCGTTATGGCGGCTAACGTTTTTTATTTGGATTTTACGAGTGGTACGAAATTTAACGATAATCATTATAGAAATTGTGACGCCAAACCTGTATAAATATTTTAAAAAATCTAAAATACATTTTGACCGTACACTCCTAGTTTAAAAAATAAGGTTACACTAACCTTAAGGAATGTAGCGCAAACGAATGGTAGTTTATTGTTGATGGGCGCACAACAGAACACGTAACGCGCCCGTAGAGGCAACGGAACGTGCTGTATCATTTCGGCGAGGAATTTAAACGCTTCAGTGTTACACATAAAGTATAGAGAATCGTCCACTGTACAAAGGTGAACGAATATATCCTGCATAATAAAACATCGTTTTAAATTAATGTCTTTGGTATTAAACACAGCTTTTAACACATGTTTAACAGTGCAACTCAAATTCCCAATAAGTAGTATGTATTTATAATGAAATAGCACTTATAGTTAAATTACGAATGAAAGAAGAATTCATTAAAAGTGATTTAATTTTTTTTTATTATCTTTAACAAATGTTTTTTTTAAATTAACGACTAAGTTTTGATATTAACTATTGACGTAACCTACATGTAATTTTTTCTTAGTATTTGGTTGTCCCGGTGGAGCAGTAAAAACGTAAGGAACGACGTCATATTTTACTACAGCTATTTAAAATGAAAATAATCTGTAACTTTTATTTTTGGTCAATTTTTTTTTTGCGACTCTACTTGTGGTTTGCTTTTTTACCACTTACCATAAGACTACTGAGTGTGGCATGTGGTAAATGATACGCGTATAGTTCCATCTGTTCAGATGTAGGATGGAGTCCGGCCTGTGTGACCGGCTCGGGCGAGTTAGACAATAAAGTCTTTAACGTGGCCAAGTCCTCCGGCCTGAAAGCGGTAACGTAACCCGTCTCCCAGGCGCTGCCGTACCTTCCTGCACGACCTAGGACACCACCAGGCCACTTTTTTTTAAACAGTATAGGCTCAGGCTTTGACCACAATCTCATATGATGTTAAGTGACGATGTAGCCCAGAATGGTAAACACATTAAGCCTAGAGGTACCGATTCAAAATCAAAATATAAAAAAATCTTTATTCAATCTAAGACCTAAGAAGACGGATTATGAACGTCAAAAACTCTACCACCGGTTCGGAAAGCAACCTAGTCAAGAAGAGCCGGCAAGAAACTCGGTCTGGTTCTTTTTTTTTATAAATATATTATAATATATATCATTTTCTTACATGTTTTTTTTATATAGATTCTCAAGTGATGCTGCCGGAAACACCTATTGGTTTTGGGCTACAGATTTCAAAACTTGAGAGTGCGGGCATCATTAGAAAATGGCCTACCACCATGCTATGCT
Source organism: Samia ricini (assembly GCA_014132275.2). Classification (NCBI taxonomy): domain Eukaryota; kingdom Metazoa; phylum Arthropoda; class Insecta; order Lepidoptera; family Saturniidae; genus Samia; species Samia ricini. Next base: position 20,588,020 of record AP028159.1, on the reverse strand, counting down.
TTCCTCGCGATGTTTTCTTTCACCGAAAGCTCAGGCTGATTTTAGAGTTGGATAGATGGGTTCGGACCCACATACATTGACGTTCTTGTACAAGTTGTAGTGTGACCAATCCTCTTGATTTACTAATGCACCCAACTGGCTTACCTACTGTCCTTAGTAATAAGTATAGTAGGCTAGTCGTTCAAACGCTCCTCCAAAGATAAGGTACATTAAAGAACAATGGGCCTACGATCCGCTCCAGTCAAAATGATGCAACGAATGCATTCAACAAGCAATGCGGCACATCTATGGTTGGCCATAATTATTTGTTACTAGCTGTGTGCCTGCGGCTCCGCCCGCGTTTCGTATATTGTTTATTGCATAATATAATTTTTACAAAATCATTGGAAAATAATGTTTTGATGATGATGCCCATTGAAGAGTATTTTGCACACAATTTCATGAGTTTTAATTTTTTTATGCGCAACCCTAATTATTTTCGCAAATATCTAGCATCAAGTATCTAGCGTCAAAATAAATGAAACCGTTCCGGAGATTAGACGGAACAGACAAAAATTTTAAAATTTGTATTTTTGTTATAAATCGTCGTTTATATATTCATAGGGAGTTAGCAAAAAGTTCCTGTATTGATATTACAAACAGACATTTCATTTTTATTTATTAGTATAGATGGACCTAAGCTGTCGTTGAAGGAAAACGTCGTGTTGTTAACCAAGCATGGTGGAAGGGTACACCCTGCTGATTAATTACCACCCTCGTCATGCCTTCATAGGGGTTCTTATAGCATTACTGGAAGGGATGCTTAAACGCATTACCCATTATAACAAAAAAAAAAAAGACTGAGTAAGTATAAATTTAATTATTTATCTCTGACCGCCTTCACTTAAACGCCATCTTATACTTGACATACTGTAGCATGTTGACGGCTGACGTCATAGCATTGGTAACGTGAATCTATGTTTCCCCTACTGAGAATCACTCAACGAATGAAGTTTAACAATACGGGATGCAGGTGTTACAAATATTACATGAACGCGTCGAATATACGATAGAAAAACAAATGTTAGCACATTCACACAGAGACGCAATGCTTATATGATCTAAATAAAAAAAAAAAAAAAAAACAAAAATAAACTTACCAGCTATTTGTAAGGCTTGTGATATACTTATAACATCCATTTCTTTATCGCCATCTTCATTAACAATCGGTTTTATTAATGAGTAAAATATTATTCGACGTATACTCCTGGAATTTGTTCAGTTTTTAATAACATAATAAATAAGTAAAAAGGATTAGGGAAATATCTATATTAAGCCCTAAATAATGCAAGAATAAAAAATAAAGTATAAATTTGGTTGGTGGTTTATATCTATAAAATAAAAGTGAATCTTTCATGTCATGTAAAATCAACTACAGTTTAAAATTAGAGAGTTTAATTGTTTGAGTTTGGTTCCTAGTTTCTATTAACATATTATGTCACTAGATATGTGAATAAGTAAGTTAAATAGAAAAAAAAATGTCATGAGGGCTGCCGACAAAAGTGAAAACTTGAAACGTTGGAAAGTCTTTTTTTTTAAATGCATTTACGCACATCCTCTTTCAAGCCCAGCGGAGAGTGAGTCTCCTCGGTGGAGTCGATAGAGGGGTGAGTGGGACTCACCGGGCACAGAGGGCGCCGAGGTATACCCGCTAAACACCCCGGGATCTCCCAGCACCTTATGTGGGGCAATACGGGGTGGCACCGAATTCTACCGCGATGAAATTAGATCGGTGCCTCGGTTATCAAAAATAAACAAAATAAATTTAGTATCAATTTAAAACAAATCACAAATAACTTTAAAATTAAAATTCTTTTTTTTAATTAAACACTTTGAAATAAAATAAAAATGAAACTAATTTAAAATAAAACACACATTAAACTTCATAAAAAAAAGTTTTAAACTTTATAAAATAAATTCAACACAAATTTAAAATAAGCAATTATGGGAAAATATTTTAAGTGTGGCAACACAAAAGTGCTACCACTACAAAGCCATCCTAAGCTTGACATACTGTAGCATGTTGACGGCTGACGCCATAGCATTGGTAACGCGAATCTATATGTTTTTTCCCTATTGTGAATCGCTCAACGCCGGTAGTTTTCACTTCGAAATCCGCCACCAAACATAACCTCTTCCAGTACTGACTTACTTAAACCGTTATACAGCTATAATGCACTGAGTAAATAAAATGTTACATATTACTCCACAGGCCCAGGCACAGCTCTAGTAAGAGATAAAAAAAATTATTATCACTCACAAATTGATTCCTAGTCCTATGGCATCTGTGGCGACCATCACTTTACATGAACTGCCCGGGTCATTGAACTTATTAGCCTGCGCCAACTTAGTTCCGGGCGGTAAACTACCATATATAACTGCCACTTCATGACCCCTAGAAAAAAACGTGCCATATTATAGTAACTATTTTTAAATGTTTAATTTAATTTTTTTTATATTTTGATTCCAAATATTTTTATAGGCGATAGTTAAACCCTTAAGGACTAACCTAGCGTTTACGCCAGTTTTCCATTGTTTTCCTATTGTCTCATTTTTATGCGTAATCGAAATATTAAGGAAATCGATTATTAATAATATGAGTGATGTTACTTTGCTAATAATGATTTTCCGCTGTCACATCTTTTGGAACCTGATTTTGATTGGAAATAAAAACATATTGCAAAAAGAGGTGAAAGCTGAAAATCATTTAAGAGTGAATTAGCAAAGTAACATCGACCATATTATTTAAATGTTAAGTAATAATGGCTCGATGGCAATGTCGTCAAATATCACGTAGACTGACGTAGGTTCGAATCCTAAAATCCGATTTATATAATGAAATCGAGCTTTCGGTAAAGGAAAACATCGTGCATACCCTAACCTAACCATATCAATGTATTTTCTAATAACCATTTAGCTACAAAAAAATATAACCTTCAAGAAGCTATGACCTTCTAGTCTACCTATCTGTTCCAGCAGAATGACCATCTTAGAACACATTAGATGAGACTGGGATCAAAAAGTATTGTCTAGAAAGATTCATTACATTTTTATGCAAAACCGATTTTTTATTGTTATTACAAAACTTCTATCAATCAAAACTTGTAAAAAAACGTAGTAGTATTAACTTTTTATGACATGAAAATGCTTACGTCCCATCAGGTTTTAATAGTGAGTTTATGACAATAAAAGATAGTACAATTTGATTTAACATTTTTGATTTAAATATTAAATAACGACTTATAGTGTCTTGATTTCAAGACAAAGAGGAAACACACCGTCACGTATATTGAATTATTTTAACTAATCATTTATTAAAGACTCAAACTGTTATATAAAGTAGCTTTTTTTTTCTTGCAATATATTGAGCACTTCTAATATATACAGAATTTGTATCTTCAGGATTAAATCTATAACGATAAATAAAATTGAAGCGTCTGTTTGTTAAGTCAAAATTATTATTTTTTACTAAATAGATATTAATGTATACACGATATGTATATCAAAAATGAAAATTTTAAAATTATTGCCTGTCTGTTTGTTCCAAGTAATCTCCGGAACCGCTGGACTAATTATAACGGGACTTTTTTTGGTACATAGCTGAAGTTACTCCAGGTAACTTAGGGTACTTTTAATTTTCGAAATTAATTAGGGTTCCGCATAAAAAAAAAATTTAATAAAATCCGATTCAATCCACAGTTTTAAGGGCAAGTGGCACTATTTATGAGAAATATTTTTACTTTATCTTAGTACTAATCAGAAATTAGGGTTCCGAAAAAAAACGCAGTAAAGAATATATGAAAAGCGGGCGCAGCCACGGGCACACAGCTAGTATATTATATAATATGACAGCATTGTATATACATATTGCATATATATATATATATATATATATACAAGGAATTCTATTGTATTATGGGATACCTGCCTGATTAGGGACTGACCTCTGTTCTATGGCTCGACTTACACTGTAAATATCATTTTTATTGAAACACACTATGCAGTCTCCGGGTTTAATATTATCCAATGACCCGAGCGCTGAATCCTCTACTTTTAATTCCGTCAACCTTTTGTACGATCTTACCTGAAAAAAACATATTTGGTAAACATATTATTACACACGCACGCTTATGTTTAAGGTCATAGGACGAAATGTTAGTATTTAACTTACTTCCATTTCTTCGCCTGTTGTGTTACAAATTTCCTCTATGAGATTTATAGCTCCTGCTTCTCCGCACAGATGTAATTCTTCTGCTTGCAAACCTATAAACATTGTTGTTGTAAACATGACTTGAGTTTAAACATAATGCGGCCGGATTCCGCATTAATGGATGCGGGTTCGAGCCCACCTATTCAACAGTAAAATCAGCCTGAACCTTCGGTGAAGGAAAACATCATGAGGAAACCATAGCATTGGCGGTAGGGCATTATCTAATAATGCCGGCCTGGGTAGCTACCACCCTCAAGTTTGAAAACCTGTTGCCAAATGCCAATAGGTGCGTTGCGGAAGCATCACTTGAGAACCAGTATCTCTGGGCTTAGTGTGTTTACCATCCTTGGCCACATCGTCACTTAACATCAGATGAGATTGTTGTCAAAGCACTGAGCCTATATCGTGTAAAAAACAAATATATAAATTATATTATACACTAGCTGTGCGACCGCGGCTCCACCCACGTTTTGTATATTCTTCAATCCGCAATATAGTTTTTAAATGATCATTGAAAAATAATGCTTTGAGGGTGCTGTCCATTGAATCGGATTTTATTGACAATATAATAAGTTGTAATTTTTTATGTGGAAATATCTAATTATTTTCAAAAAATAAAAATAGCCTAAGATTTGTGGAGTATATTCAGCTATCTACCAAAAAAGTGCCGTCAAAATCGATCCAGCCGATACGGAGAAAAGTCGAAACAAACAGACAGACAACATTTTTAGATATTTATGTATATGCCGGTATTGGTATATACAATTGTATAGGTACCGTATATACATTAATATGTATTTAGTAATAAGTTGTTATTTTGAGATTACAAATAGACACATCAATTTTATTTTTTAGTATAGATTCCGTTATGATTATTATATGTGTATGTGATGCAACTTTGAAGTAATTTCCTATATGAACTATGAATTAGAGTGTATGTGGGTTTAATTACCTAGTATTGCTCTTGTCCACGCCCAGCCTCTACCTCTATCACCAATCATTTGTATTTCATCTATAATAGCCACTTCATCTGAAGGAGATATTTAAATTATAATATGTTTAACTTAGGGGTCACCTTTGTTAATCACGTGATGTGATGAAATTTAGACTAACCTCTACCTCGTACCCAAATCTACAAAATCATCTTAAAAATTTTCAGACTATTATCTTTTTTAAACAGGTATTATAATTACAACGAAATAATTAATACATGTTATATCAATGAATATGCAATATTGATTAATTCCCACTTGTGACATTTATGAAACCCTTCTTCACTTGTTTAGAGCATCACCTGATTATTGGACAATTCCTTAATTAATTAAATATAATATGAGTGAGAGCTATAATGAAAAAGAACTTTTTTTGGTAATGAAAAACATCGTGATAGTCATGACCCAAAGAAATTGTTTACATCGAATTGATAATCACTTAAAAATAGAAAATTTATAAAAGTTTAAAATGAATTATCAATTTCCTGTTTAAAGTATTTAAGCAATGAAATACATTATAATATAGATATGTATTCCTATATGAAAAAAAAAGCGATGATGGCGCAGCGGGTAGTGCGGCCGGATTCCATATCAATCAACGCGGGTTTGATCCCCACCTATCCGACTCTAAGATCGGCCTGAGCTTTCGGTGAAGGAAAACATCGTGAGGAAACCAATAGCATGGTGGTAGGGCATTTTCTAATGATGCCCACCTAGGTAGCTACCACTCTCAAGTTTGAAAACAGTCACCAAATACCGACAGGTGTGTTCCAGCATCATCACTTCAGAACCTCTAGGCTTAGTGTGTTTACCATCCTGCCCCACACCGTCACTTAACTTCAGGTGAGATTATGATCAAAGCACTGACCCTATTCCTTGTAAAAAAAATACCTAAAAAGCCCTGCAAAAATTGTTAAAATAAACTTACATGTATTATTTAGTGATGTCATTTCTACAGTACAAGCAACATGACTTGAAGCTGTTAGTTCTATTTCATCAAGCAATAATTCACCAGTCTTTGAAACTTTTTCTGTATCATTCTCATCAGAATCTGTTATAATTGTATTGAACACAGAAGCATGCCTTCTTTCTTCGCCTGTTATCAAATCACATGGAGTACCCTGCAATTTATAATTAGATTTAATTATTTTAAAAACAATAATTAATACTATTAAAAAAAAAAGATATGATTTAATGAAACATGAGTATGGTTTAGATCCTAGTAATGAATTTAACCATCTAAAGTCCTTACATCTATCTATTCAGTGCTTGATATTTTTTTTACTATTTTTTATTACATGATTATTTTATTAAAGTAACTGGGATAATATGTTACTGAGAAATATCAGGACGATTTTTGTCAAAATAAATTCAAGAATGCTAGCTAGTATAAGGAAATATAGTAATGGGTTATGATGAAACTAGATATCTTGATGTATATCTGATGACATACTTAATTAATAGAGTTTTTTTTGCTTTAGACTTAATGTATTATGTAGTAAATATTCAGCAGTGTTGCCAGAAAAAGGCACATAAATAAAGAATAAAAATTCTATAATTTATGGAATACTCGCACATCTAATATACTGGTTTTAAATGTAAATATAATTTAATTAGAAATCATTTTTAACTCACATTTTTATTAGATTTATGGTAGATTTCTGTTGCTAATAATTTTAAAGGACCACAATAGACTCCAGATTTTGCTTTTAGAAACCTTTCCATGGCATGGTAAGTTTTTCCAGAATTTGTTGGGCCTGCATGAAATATTATTTTTCTATTCATACTTCGTGCTTCTGGATACCTAAAAAATATTTGAAATGAAATGAATGGTTTATTTTTTAATTTCAATTAACTATAATTAGGATTGGTAATTATTTCATGCACATGCCAATTCTTTCAAATTTACAATGATATAAACTGTTTTATGAATAGGATAGAAAAAGAAAAAAACCTCATGACAAAGACAAAGTATAATGGTAAAGCATTTTTCAATTATTTTCCAGCCAGTTATCTCAATCAAAGTGAAAAGAAAAGTACTTAAACATACATGCTACATCAATTCAGTAATTTATTACATCATGATTTAAACATTCATTCAGATTTTGGCCATACAATGTAATAATCCATTAATCACATATTTTTTTTGCACAATTGCACATTGCAAAAATATCAAACATTCAAAGAAAGAACATGTGATTTCTCATTGCACCCTACTAGAGCCTAATAGGATTACTGAACAATCCATAGTCACTAATTTGATCAAAGTAAAAAAGCTTTACGTACACCTTTAAAAAAATATATCACTTATGTCTTACACCAAAATCACACTATAAAGTTTAATTATTAACATCACTAATTATATGAAATAATAATATGTAAAAAATCCTTAAAAACCATTAATAATAATTAAAAAATTAATCCATTAGTTTCAAAGGAAAAGAATATAAAAATATCATAATAATCAATAAATTTTACAAAAATAAAATCATAATAAATAGTAAATTTTACAAACCAATTAGCAGGTGTTCTCAAGTCAGATATTTTTTTCAAATCATCTAAGCAGTCCAAGTGAGGGAAAGCAAGTCGGGCATGTCTTAAGAAATATGGAAAAAGATCATCTACATGCCCAGCACCTATAACAAACAATTTAAATCAAAAAGTAATTTATGTAATAATTTGTAATTAAATTAAAAAAAACTATAAATAATGAATGCCATCCAGCTCGCCATCAGACGTGAAGGTTCCCAGAAGGCTGGCCATATTGCCATGTCGGATGGCAATGCTAATTTGCTGTGTCAATTTAAATACAATTTAAATAGTTATTTTTGAGCTAAAAATAAAATTACATACTTGCCATTGTAGAAATATTTTTATATCATAGGTATCCAATAGTTCCTTATTTTTAATTGTCTTTATATTAAATATCATTTAAGTAGATTTTAAGAAAAGATTTAACTTAAATATGTTACATAGCTGATATCACATTGAATTTAGAAAATTAGCTAATTCTAAGTGAATACTAGGAAATGTATGTTTTGGTTATATATCAATGTTTCCAACTGATAAGAATAATTAAATATATATTATTTTTGCTTATTGCTTTAGTAACATGATTAAAAATGGAAGGAAAAAGACTCTAAACACATATATGTATTACAATTATACAGAAATTCTGACAAATATTCCTAAAAAGATGTAATTATCATATCTAACCTTGTAAAATATCACTTATTGTTATATGTAAATCTGGTGGTAAATCGTGTTCTAAACAATGTCGCCTAAACGAAAGAAAAGCTTGATGTAGCAATTGGTCATCTAAACCATTCTCCGACGACAACAATCTAATCTCTGGTTTCTGATAAAACTTATTTAAAATTTTTAACAAATCTTGCTTTTTAAGACGTCCTGTTAATTCTTCGCCAATGTTTATGTCATCGGAGTTCGGCTTCACTGGTACAGGAATAAATAAAGCAGGATTGCCTCGATCGTGTTTTTTACTCCTCATGAAAATATAACCTAAATAACCCGGTTTACTTTTACGTATACAAAGCACCTTAGTTCTAAACAATGACGGCTGCACTTTTTCCGCACAATGTAAAGCCAATATTCGAGTAAAACCTTTGTACATTATGATTATGAAACAAATGTATAAGATATATTTGTAAATAATTTTTTTTTTTACACTATAGTATTATATCAAACTAAATCTTTTTTTTAAATTGTTTATTCTTTTTTAAAAAGGCAAAGATACTAAACCGTGTAGCCAAGTCTAATGTTAGGAATTAAGCACGGTAACAAAATTATTGCTTTTATTACAGCTATTTTACAATACCACCAGAATTACATAATATAAAGACAAATGTAGCAAACATATTTTAATGAATTAAAAGTGAGAACAACACATGACAATTCAAAATCACGTTATGCAATCACACTTCCATATTTTTTTATATTGTACTTTATTTTGATCCTTCGAAGATAATAGTACTAAATTTTTTTTCGATATCTTTTAAGTGCCCTAGAATATTATTTTAATTTTAAATTCCCGAACTAAAACGCTAGCTCCATGCTGCTTAAGTTTGGGACTTCATTTATCAATAATAACACTTAATAAGATCAATATTGTAGTCATTGTTTTAATTCATTAACTTCCAGTTTTATTATTATGTTAAAGTCTTTGGTATTACATCATTTTGGTGTCGTTTTACACAATATGGTTTAGTTGCCATGCACAAATAAGGGATATTGAAAATAATAACACTGAGCGTGAATTCTGAAATCTTCCTAGGAATGCTTAATAAATAGCCGCCACGAGAGATAAATAATGAAAGCCGCCGCTTTGTTGAGCATTAAAGGTTAGTACAACAGGGAAATTTCTGGGGCAACCCACAAAGCTAGTTCTAAATAACATTTATTCAAAGCCATAATAAATTATAAACAATAAGAAAATAGGGATGCCGGTGCTTACTGTTTAAATTATTTTATTTATTACAGTCGAACAGAGATACATACATTGATCGATCGATTCAAAAAAAATAAGATAAAAAATATTAGTTTTTAAAATCGATTTTATTTGGTCTCTTTTTATTTTTAATTATTATCCAGTGAGTGACATTTGAACATAACCATCATTACCATTTTTTTAAAATTTATAACACTATATATCAATGACACAACTAAAAAAATAGAAACTTTTATTTTGCTGAAGCTTAGTAACGCTGATACAAAATTGAAAATACATCTTACCCACATTACACTGCCACAAGTTTTGAGTAAATAGATTAGCATTAATTAAGAAGAAGACATCTTAAAGTTCGAAGTACTCTTAATTTAATAAACTTCTGAAAGTTATAGAGTCTACTCACCTGAGATAAATAATAAAAATAAAACTACTCACTATCGTGGAAAATGTTTTTCTGCCATATTAGTAAAATTTTTAATTCACAAAGACACGAGAAAACCTGACCACAAAGCCATGTCTCCAGTTTTGAATAATTCTTTTAAAAATTAATATCATATCTGTGTATGAACTCGGTTACATTACAACTTTAATAATTTTTAACTAACATAAAAAAATGAATTTCGACTCTTTATGTTTAATATTGATTCACTGGATTCTTTTATTGCGATATAATGTCAATATAAAAAAAAATTAGAAATCGATTCGTAATTAACATATTTAAGGTCGTTAGTTCGCAACCCTATTTTAGAACATACAAGACGAGACAGTCGGACACGACGACGTTTTGATTGCCTAAATTTTTGGCTGGGAGATTAAATTTAGTGCACCGATCACGTTTCACATGATAGAAATCGCAATATATAGTAAAACAGTACATTTTTCTATAGGCATTGTGACTTAGTATCGCTTCTGACGCCATGGGTAAAACTAAAAAAGGAAAGAAGAATCCTACAGCGGAAGATGGGTAATTTATAATGGCATATGTTTTCATTGTTATATGCTGATGTTATACATAAATATTTTTCTTATTTATATGTATTTCTTTCAGTGACAGTGATATAGAAACAACAAACATTAACAATGTAAAGCCGACGCAAAAAGGGAAAAAGTAAGTAAATTTTTTAGGTTACTTGTTAGTTTTAAAAATCTTACTTTACACACTAGATCTTAGATAGATAGAATAAGAGGTATTAGGAATCACTATCCTGAAAGTTCATTGGCTGGGCTTTTGATTATCAAATTAACTTCATACTTCACAGAATAACTAGAATGTTTTTTGTATAGAATTTAGTGTATGATTATAAAAATGATAGGTAAATCTTATACATTGGTTATTAAACATGAAGTTGTATATAATATCCTTATGGTCAAATGCATATTTTCTGTTTTTCAATATTTAGACTTTCAACATTTTCAGTCTGTAGTAAAAGGATTAGTTTTGAGATTTTGGTGTCAAATTTATGAGCTTAATATATATGGACAATAAATCTATCTTATTTTAATTGTATTTATATTAATTCCATGTTATTTGTTGGTTTTATCATTCACATTAATAATATTATAATTATAAGAAACTATTCATAGATTAGGTTCAGATGGCTATATTTTCACTAATTTGTTAGGTATCTATAATATATATTTCTTAAAGGTAGTACATGTGTTATTTACAATCTATCATAGTTCTTGATTTGAAAATTGTTTTTTATTTCTGATATATTTTGTAATGGGTAGGGTATAATAGCTTATGGCTTGGAAACTGACTCCTCTGCTATGACTACTAATAGCTTAAGGTTTTATAATAACTTAAAATTGAAAAATATTTATATCGTAATTTAGAATACCTGTGGAGTCAGATGTTAGTGGAGATGAAAAGCCAAAATCAAAGCATAAGAAGTCTGTTGATGAAGATGTTAAAGAAGTCACAAAGAATATTAAAAATGTGTCAATTTCAAATAAGTCTCAAAAGAAAAAGGTGGAAGGAAGTAGTGAAGGTAATTCTTAAAATTTAAATTATTGAGTATTAATTAGTGTTATCTTATTATTTTTAAAAACACTTTGTTCGTTTTATGTTTTATGTAGATGAATTGAGTGATGAGCCAGAGCAAAAACCAAAAAAGGGTAAAAAGAAAGAAGAGAAGAAAACTGCCTTTTCTCTTTTAGAAATAGAAGATGCAGATGTATCTTCTCCAGAGGCACCACTTTCTTCAGATGAAGAAATTCAAAAACCACTGAAAAAAGTTACAGAAAAAAAGGAACCAGCAGGAAAGAAAGGAAAAAAAGCTAAGAGAAAGAAAGATGACAGCGATGAAGATATTGAAAAAGTTTTGGCTGAATTAGAAATGGAATATTCTGGAGTTAAAAAAGAACCTGTTGTACTTACTGAAACCATAAAACCTGAAGAAATTGTAGAGGAAAAGTCTAAACCTAAGAAAAAGGGTAAAAAAGAAGAATCAAAGCCAGAACCAGAAAAAGAAACTGAGGATAAAGATGATACTGATAATGAAAATGATGTCACAATAAAGACTGCAGCTCAAAAAAAGAAGGAGAAAAAGGAAAGGGAAAAACTGAAGAAACAAGAAACTAAAAAGAAAGAAAAAGATCATGACATAAAGAAAGAGACATCTGAAGCAAAACAGAAATCAGAAAAAGTGGATAGTAAGAAAATTGATGAGTCTAAACAAGAAGTTGAAATTCCATCCGAAGAAAAAGATAAAGAAGATGATGGGGATACTCCAGCTACTGAAGGAAAGAAAAAAAAAAGAAAGGTGATAAAGACAAGGATAAAGATGACAAGGGCAAAAAAGGACCTACAAAAAAAACAATTGCTGCAATGCAAGAGGCATTGAAAAAAGTTAAAGAAGAGGAAGAACGCTTAAAAAAAAAAAGAAGAGGAAGAAAAAATTAAACAAGAAGAAGAACGGGAACACCAAAGGTTAGAAGCTATAAGATTAGAAAAAGAAAGAAAGGATCGAAAGAAACAAAAGGAAAAGGAGAGAAAAGAAAGACTTAAAGCAGAAGGCAAATTATTGACACCTAAACAAAAGGCAGAAAAAGCTAGGGCTCAAGCTATGTTGGAGAGTCTTAAAGCTAAAGGATTAGACATTGGATCCACAGAGAAAAAACCTCCTAGACCTGGTACTAGAGTTAAACCAGGAAAATTGAAGAGTCAAGTATCTCAAGAAGCACCAGTGACTCCTGCAGAAGAAAAGATAATTGAACTTGAAATTGTGGATAAAAAGGTAAATTTTTCAATACTTTTGTCCAGTATTGATTTGATTTTTTATTATTTGTTGTCAGTGCTATATTATAATCCCCAGTCATTTCTCGAATATTTATAATAAGTATTATAATTGATGTGTGGGGACCAAACCAGCAACCAAAGATGTTTGATAAAGTAATCGTCTTTAATTTGATAAGTAGTGTGTTTTTTATAGACTAAACCAACAGTTAAAATATTGAAATGTCAACAATTATTGAATATTTTAAAGATTTCAAATTGTTTTTAAAAAGATGTAAATGGTAAAACTAAAGCTCATAAATGACTATTAACAAAAAAGGGCAATTTGTTAGTAAACTGAGAAGTATGACTTGAACTGTTTTATGTATGTCTATTTATATATAGATTACATAATGTTTTGGATTTACTCCTTAGGAAGATCATCAAAAACTGGATAAAAAGGAATCTGATAATGAATCTGTAAAAGATGCTTGGGATGCTGAATCTTCTGAGGAAGAAGTAGAACCACCACCAAAGCCAGAACCAGTGACTCCTGTTAAAGAACAAAAGGTATCCGTGAATGAAAAATCTAAAGAGGTAAGATGACAAAGAAATAAAATATCCTGCCAATCTAAACTAATAAATAAAATTGAAGAGTCTGTTTGTAATGTCCAAATATTTTTTTACTAAATAGGTATAAATGTACATACAATACCTGTACCAAAAACACAATTTTTAAAATTTTTGCCTGTCTGTCTGTTCCGGGTATTCTCCGTAACCGCTGAACGGATTTTGACGGGACTTTTTTAGCAGATAGCTGAAGTTGCTCCGCGTAACTTAGGGTACTTTTAATTTCTAAAAATGATTACCGATTCCGTATAAAAAAATTAAAACACGTTGAAGAATATATGAAACGCGGGCGCACCCACGGACACACAGCTAGTTTTAAATATAGCTAATTTTAATATATCTAAGGAATAAGAGTTTGCTCAAGTATTACATAAATACCAAAGGGTCTATGTTTTGTTTATTTTTGATGACATGGAAACAGGGGTTGGTGTGATTAGGTAAGCAATGATTTATTATTTACTTTTAATTACTTAAACTGATTTTGATGCAAATATTTATGTTACCATAGGAGGGGAGGGGTAAGAGTATACGTTTATTATTTTATTATCCTTATAAAAATAATTATTAGATGGAAATGTAGATGTAAGTACTAACACTAGTTTCTAAGTTGTATGTATACTAACCAAATGGACTTTTATCTCAAATAAATATATATTATTATTATTCCTGACAAAGGGGAGGAGAGAGTCAAAAAATTTATAAAATTCTGCTTAAAGCTTACAATACTTGAAGGACCCTTAAGGATAAAATTATTTTTTAAATGAGTTGGAGTAGTCATATAGCTATAGAAAATAGTTTATACGGAGTTTGCAATATAACTGCATACATCATCTATTGTTAAATGAAGTATAGTCTAAGAATGATGACAAAAGATGAGAATCCAAAGATACATTACCATCATCAAGCTGGCCCTCATCTATGATGGTGAAATAATTGCAATTAGTAATCAATTTTAATAGGCAAAGTTCAAATCATCTTAATAGCTTTTGGAATTTGAATCTAATGATAAACATTTTACTACAGGTTGAAGAAGAAGAAGAGGAAAGTTTGGATGAGGATGAAGAAGACAGTTCTGAAGAAGAAACTAGTTCAGATGAAGATTCAGATGATGAACAGATGACTGATGCACAGAAAAAGCGGGAACTTATATTGAAGAGATTAGAGGTACTGATACAAATGTTACAATTTATACATATTTTAATTGAAATTTCTTTGTGTGCAATTAAGAGTATAATTGGCAGGGTTTAGTGTCATAATTTTGAATTTTAAAGGAAGATAGAAACATGTAGTGAGAGACAAAGAGACAAGAATTGTAAACAATCTATATTTTTTGACTGTAGAAGTATTATTTTCTCCTCTTTATGCTATTTTAATTATTGACGAAACACGCACATGAATGTATTTTAAAAACAGCATTCCCTGATATCTTTCCGTTGCTAACAGCAATTATTAAAGATTGCCAAAGAAGTTTCACTTCTGTCATGTGTAGTCTATTAATTGAATTTGTTAATTTATTTATATTTTAGAAACGCCGGGAAGAAAATGAAGCTAACAAAGTGAATAATCCATTACGAGCTGCAGTTGTCTGTGTCCTCGGTCATGTGGACACTGGTAAAACGAAGATCTTAGATAAGCTGAGACGTACTAATGTACAAGATGGAGAAGCCGGTGGTATCACTCAGCAGATTGGCGCTACAAATGTACCAATAGAAAACATAAAGGAACAGACAAAACATGTGAAGGGGGTAAGTTTTACGTTTAGTTCCGTTTAATTATACTATCTTCTTTTTTTTAGTTTAGACATAACATTATAGTGTCCCATATGTTGACATGAAAAAGATTGAGATAGTACAAGGATCACCAATAATAAAAAACTATTAATTGTTATAACAATACTAGTGACATACATTAATGTCATAAGTGTGTACATAGACAGTATTCACATTTCTAAATGGAACTATACCATAGCATCATAAACCCAATATCCCTTAAGGGGTTATATCCACTTGTGATTTTCAAAAAAATCGATTTTATTTTTTTTTAATGTACATATATTCAAGAATATTCTCTGAAAATTTCGAATCGATCCGACAATTAGTTTCGGAGATATGAGCGTATTAGTAAGAACGTCTCCGAGCGTTCGAAAGTAGGCGGAGCACGAGCCGGAGTAGCAGCTGTTTCTGGTAGCTTCTATCCTTTTGTTCTCGACTTATATTGTGTTTGGGACCCTAATATAATAATACAAAAGATCTCGTTTATACCTGAAACGTATGTTGAGGAATTTTAGGTTAAAAATATGTGAACTCATTAGTTAGAAGTGATCTTCCACGTGGACAAGTTGTGTTTGTGCTCAGTTTATGTATTTCTCAGTGTTAATATATTAATTAATTAAAGTAAAAAATGCCTCGTAAAATTAGCAGAGAAACTCGTAGAACTTCCAATGAAATTTTGTCTCGAAAAAAGAAACGGAAGAACGTTTTTAATCCGAAAACCGTGGAATATGATGAGAGCAGTTTCAGCGCCTCAGCAAAAAAATTTAAAGCGCAAGAGGAAATATGTGTAACTCGTGATACGTCAGTTGAATATAGAATTTGAAATTTTATAACTGTGTTTACGGCTATTAGTGAGTATGTATTGTGTAAAACTTGCCGTGAGCCAGTAAAATTTGAAACAGCATCAGAACGTGGACTTGGTTTTAAAATTGTTATCTTATGTGATAAATGTAGTCCTCGTAGTATAAACTCTTGTAACTTTGTCAAACACTCGTATGAAATAAATCGACGATTTATATTTGTGATGAGAACCCTTGGTTTAGGTTTGAAAGGTGCTACTCAATTTTGTGGACTAATGGACATGCCAGCTTTTTTGCTCCAAACTTCATATGATATGATCGTTAAAAATATCCACGAATGTGTGTCAGTAGTCACAGATAAACTTTTAAAAAAAGCTTGTGTTGAGGAAATGGATGCCACGTCTGAACAGCAGGGTTCTGAACATAAGAATGATTTAACAGTCTCGGGAGATGGGACTTGGAAAAAAAGGGGTTTTACTTCTCTATTTGGAGTTACATCTCTAATTGGATACTACAGTGGAAAAATAATTGATCTTTTAGTTAAAAGCTCTTACTGTAAGCAATGCGAGCCTTGGAAATCTCACAAGGATACTGCTGAATATCAGGAATGGTGGAAAGAGCACAAAGACGTATGCTCAGCTAACCACGATGGGCCATCAGGAAAAATGGAAGTTGATGCTGTTATTACCATGTTCAAACGTTCATTGGAAAAGTATCAAGTTCGTTTTAGAAACTACATCGGTGATGGTGACTCTAAAACTTATTCGGGGATTTTGAAGGCTGCTCCTTATGGTGAGACAGAAGTAACGAAGAAAGAATGTATTGGGCATGTCCAAAAAAGAATGGGCAAACGGCTAAGAGACATAGTAAATAATACAGTAGAAGAAATGAAAGATAAGAATGGAAAAAAAAAAAGAAAAAAAAAGTTACTTGGTGGCAAAGGTAAATTGACTGGGAAAGTTATTGATAAATTAACTGTTTACTATGGTTTAGCGATTAGGAGACACTGTGATTCTGTTGACAATATGTATAAAGCCATTTGGGCATCTTATTTCCATAACTGCTCTACAGATAAAAACCCTCAGCATGATAATTGTCCTATAGGAGAAAACTCGTGGTGTTCGTGGCAAAAAGCGCGAGCCTTGAGAACTTTGCCCAGCTATAAACATGATTATGAGGCCTTACCACCTGATGTTGCAACAGCTATTTTTCCAATTTACGAAGATCTAAGTAACAAAAAATTATTGGAACGATGCGTTGGTGGTTTTAGCTAGAACAATAATGAAAGTTATAATCAGCTGATATGGAAAATAACTCCAAAAATTATTCCAGCTGGCTCTAAAATTGTGGAAATAGCTGCAAACATTGCAGCCGGGGTCTTTAATGAAGGTAAAACATCTCTTCTTTATTATATGAGTGCTATGGGATTATCACTTGGACCCAATGCTCATTCCTACGTGAGTAAAGAGGACGCAGAGCGCATCTCAATTTCGGACGCAAGAGCGCAAGGGTCGACGCGCGAGGGGAGAATGGCTCGTAGACAACAACAACTAAACATTTTGGAGGCAAACGACGAAGCAGAGGGTTCCTCTTATGGTGCTGGAATAGATGACACGATGTAAGTTGAAAAAAAAAATTTTTAATTTAGTGTAAATCGTTCCCGAAACTTTAAACGCGTTTATCTCAAAACCGTGTTTTCAGAGTCGGTGAACAAAATTTCTCCGAAACCGTTAAACCGATCGGTTTGAAATTTTCACACGACTTACTCAGATATATTTTTCAGGTAATGATCGAAGGAATAAGGTTTTGGACAATAATTTCGATTTTTAAGCCAATTTGAAGTGAAAAATTTTCATGAAAAACTGAATTTTTTTAAACGGCCGCCATTTTGGTCAAAAATCAAAATTTCGACTAGACCTTCGATCATTACCTGTATTTATTTATTACAAAACTAAGTATTTTTGGTTTTTGGTTTTCAGATAATTTGGACCAGAGATATCTTGTTCACCGCCAAGCACTTTTTTTTGGAGGTCTCTCCGCAGATCATCTACAGGAGCTAGGGGATCCAATATTTTTTTAAATAAACCGCTGATTGTTAAAGTACATTAAATTCTGTTTAAGTACATTTTTTCCATTAATGTATAAAATAAAATGCCTCTTTGGAAAAAAATCACAAAAAAACGCGTTTTTTTCTGCCTCGCAAGTGGATATAACCCCTTAATAACCTCAAAACCCCAATACATATTTAGGAGAAAAATATTAAACAAACATTTCAAGGTCATTCTCTAACCATTTTGATTTGCTATATAAGAGGGCAAGAGGTCTACCCATACAGGTCAGTTCGTGTTAGAAGAAAAATAAGAAAAGAACTGAGATAGAGAGAGATCTATGAGGGAACAAATAATAGGGTTTTTTTATCATATTATGAGTGTGATTTAATTAATGTATTAACATACTTTATACCTTACTTATTTATGTTTGATGAAATGAATGTGAATATTATAATGATAATTTAGAGCTGACTCAATGAAAAATGTATTTGATTTAAAAAACAGTGTTAATTATGTTAAAATCTTCTTAATTGCTACAAATAACATAATGAAAAATGTATTTGATTTAAAAGACAGTGTCAATTATGTTAAAATCTTCTTAATTGCTACAAATACGTTATGCTTAGGGTTAATAATTTAATAATAATTGTCTATTGTCAGATATCATAAAAAGTTAACATTAATTCAGGTAAAATGATTTTTTCAGGTGAATGAGATAGCTTTCAAACTACCAGGTTTGCTAATTATAGATACACCCGGTCACGAATCTTTCAGTAATCTGAGAAATCGAGGATCTTCGTTATGTGACATTGCAATTCTAGTAAGTTTAAAAGGTTTCTTCAATATTAGTAATGATCGTTTTATTTGTTTTTCCATATATAAAGCTATTTTTTAGTAACATACCGTAAGTATTTTTTGATAGTTAGTCAAGATTGAGATATAAACGCATAATAGACCCGCGGATCGGACCGCATAAATGGTATGGTGAACGACCAAAATGACCGAAAGTTATAAGTTGTCTTGTGGGCAGTCAGGTATGGACGGCAAACTTCCGAAATTAACGAAATGCTATTAATACAAGCAGTGAACATGCAGACAGTTAGATGTTTAGAATATGTATAGATTTTTATGGTGGGACTAACGTTGCCGCTGCAGTAATAGTATATTATTGCAAAGGCAATGAAATAGGCAATTGCATACGGCTCGGCCTTCACTAATACTAGACAGGCAATTGCCATTTCCGCCGAGGCATATATAGTGCTTTTCTCGAAAGAACGCAGGGAGATAAAATATACTTTTTGCATTATACATTTAATTAATATTAAAAGTTACATTAGTATCAAGACCTTTCAGCTTTGCCGACAATTTTCAATTTAACATCTGTGCCGAAAGGCAAAAGCATTTATGGCTATACAGCCACGTGAACGCAATTTGTACTAAGCAAAGAGACTTTGGTAGGTATGCCAAGAATGATAAAAGAGATCCAATCAAAGAGTATTTAATAACCCCCCAGAACACCATTTCATAGAACATTGCTGGAGCGTTGTAATGTTCCAAATTCAAAAAACGCTCCTGCAATGCATTTGATTTTCTTTGTCCGTAAATTCGATACTTCGCATGGTCTTTTTTTGGAAATGATGTCAATATTTCCATGCATGTTTGAGAAAAAAATATTTTGCGCTTCGATAAAGACGTCTGTCCCTGACTGTGGCCACAAGGCGACTGATTACTTTGGCCGTCCGCCGTACCATGTAGGCTTGTTACGGGTTTTAAATTGCACTCAATTCTCTAATATATTATAAAACCTTTACTTTTAAAGCCAAACTCAACTATTCATGTACACACCAGTTACAACAATTATTATATTTTACACATTGTTGTACCATAATTTAGTGTTTATACTTCTAAGATTTATAATTATTCTTTATGAAATTTGGAGTTTTTTTTTTTTTTAAAAAAAAATATAGATTGCAATGTAACAATTTCTTCTAAAAAATTAAAAATAATATTTTTTTTTTTTGCAAATAATAATTTCAGGTGGTCGATATTATGCACGGTCTCGAACCGCAGACAATTGAATCGATAAACTTATTGAAACAGAAGAAAACACCTTTTATTGTTGCGTTGAATAAAATCGACCGTCTGTACGACTGGCAGAGCGCACAGCGTAAGGATCTTAGGGACATACTCAAGATGCAACAACAGAACACCCAACTGGAATTTGAAAAGAGGAGTAAAGATGTCATCATACAGTTCGCTGAACAGGTATGTTATATCTATCTATACTAATAAATAAAATTAAAGTGTCTGTTTGTAATGTCAAAATTATTTTTTTTTACTAAATAGATATGAATGTATACACGATACCTATACCAAAAACGCAATATTTAAAAATTTTATCTGTCTGTTTTTTGTACTGGATAATCTCCGGAACGACTGGACGGATTTTCACGGGACTTTTTTTGGTAGATAGCTGAAGTTACTCCAGGTAACTTAAGATACTTTTAATTTACGAAAATGATTAGGGTTCCACATGAAAAAAACATAAAACTAAAAAAAAAAATTGAATAAAATCTGATTCGATGCACAGTTTTACAGATGAAATGCTTGAATTTAATTAATCCTTAAAATATTTAATTTGATCTCTGGAAGTAATGAACATGACATTGCAATAAAAAAAAAACTAGTCACTGTTATTTTTCAATAAATGTGTATTCGTTGTGAATATTTTCACAATTGACATTAACTTGTTTTTGTAATAATTATAAAATTATTTTTATAGGGTTTGAACGCTGCCCTCTTCTATGACAATCCGGATCCACGTACATATGTGTCACTCGTGCCGACATCAGCTGTCACCGGAGAAGGTATGGGCAACTTGCTCGCTATGATCGTGCAAGCCTGCGAGGGACCCCTCCATAAACGACTTGTATTCTCACAGCAGCTTCTTGCCACCGTATTGGAGGTAAAAATACAATTAATTTTTTAGACCTTTCCATTTAGACCTTACATTTCCCAACGAGGGCGATAACGCCCTCTTGCGGTAGTAGAAGGTCCAGCTAAAATTAGGGGGCCTTTGAGATAACGCGGAGGGGGTGTGGTCAGATTAAAAATGTAGTCCCAAAAAAGGCCAAAAAAATTGACTCTAGAAAAAACATATTCTCAAATTGAGCGCTGAGCAAAATATAGTTGAGAAATCATGACTTAGAGTTATAAGTCATAATGACGGCTCCAAGTGTTATTATGTCTCGTAAAAATACATTATATTAAAATAATAAGATGGATTATAATATACTTCTTTTTTCTTTTTTTTTTTTAAATTAAAATATCGCACTTTCAGAATGACACTGGCTCATATCAAAAATTGAGTTACAGTTGTAAAATGACTCTAAATGAAATATTTAAGTAAACTAAGTTGTGTTAATTGAAAATGATTAATATAGTTACTTATTAATTTTTTTTTTTTTTTTTTTTTTTTTCTTCTTTGTCATTTAACTGTGACCTGGCAATCTGTTCCTATTATATGGTACAATAAGCCATTCTGTTGTTGTTTTATTTGTTATCCTAATTTAATTTGTTATCTTCCAGCGACTCCCATGAGTCTGCCTTCACGGGTTGGATGTTTATTTTACTAAGCTCTATGTTTAAGGTTAGGTACACTTAATCTTTTTAATCGACTGTGCACCACACTTCCTTCTCCTTCCTTATTAATGTATAAGAAAATATTGACGAATAAATGTAAAGGTGCAGATAAAAAAAGATTTTTTTTTCTAGGGAAACCTAGTTATTTTACTAATGTGTTTTTCGGTGCTGACAGAAAACAAAGAGATTTCTTACATATTCAAATACCTGCCATTAAAACTGTGCACTGAATCGAGTTACATGAGTTTTAATTTTCTTTCTACGCGGAACCTTAGTTATTTTCGATAAAATAAATATAGGCCAAGTTCCGCGGAGTAACTTCAGCTATATACCAGGAAAAATCTCGTGAGAATCAGTCCAGCCGTACCGGAGATTAGCCAGAACAAACACAGACAGTCAGACAAAATTTTTAAAAATTATGTGTTTTTAGTATAGATACTGTAATAATACCATAATTTATATTTAGTAAAAAGTTGTTATTTTGATTTTACAAACGGACACGTTTATTTTATTTATTAGTATAGATTTCGCATATGTTTCGATACAGGTAAAAGCTATACCAGGTCTGGGTACTACGATAGACACCATATTAATAAATGGTACCCTTCGTGAGGGAGACACCATGATATTAGCCGGTACAGACGGACCTATTGTCACACAAATACGTTCCCTGTTGATGCCACAACCCATGAAGGAGTTAAGAGTCAAGGTAAGAAATATATTCTCTTTTATATAAAACCAACTCTTCCTGCGGTTCCGCCTGCATATAACATTTTTAAATAATCATTTTAAAAGATTTGTACTCTATTATGTACAGACGGTAAATTACTTTTGGTACTAACAGAGAGCAAAGATATTTCTTACACATTCATACGCTTGTCAGTAATACCGACCGATGAATCGGATTTTGTTCTGGCTTTCTAGAGTTTTTTTTTAAATGCGGAACCTTAATTATTGTCTTACAATAAAAGTAACTAAAATGTAGGTATGTTGCTTCTTGTATATCATCTATCTGCCATAAAAACTCCCGTTAAAATAAGTTCAGCCATTTTGGAGATTAGTCGGAACAAACAGACATTTTTTTAACTGTTTTCTTAGTATAGGTATAGATATGTACTATTGTCTTTATAAATTTTCCAAATGCTATTATATCTAATGCTACAAAATCATATATACTAAAATATATATAGGTTTGGGGTCCGTTCAAATATTACTTAAGGAAAGTTTTGATTATTTGATTCTCCCGCTCCCCCATTTCAGCAATAGTAAACAAACCTCCCCGTCATGATTACATAAGCGTTGGCATAATTTTGTAGAAAAAAAAACGAATAATAATAAGTCAATACTGCTTATGCAATCAACATTCGGTCTACTCCCCTCTCCACCATGTCATCATCAAAATAAGGAAGGCTCTGTAAATCCATTCATTTCCTTTATTATATGCAACAATATATAAATAAGTAAAAAAAAAACAAAAACAATTTTTTAAGGTGTTCTCATTATGTTATTTCAATATTTTTTGTATTATAATGATTAATAATAACAAAATGAGTACAGTTCAGTGTAAATAGATTTTTTTTTTAAATATTATTATTTATTTTTGTCCATTACTTCTTGTTCAGTCAGAATACCAGCGCTAGGCCTATTTGTTCCGCACAACATTTGTGTATACTTTTTAAAATATTAACGTGGTAATATTGTCTTTTCGTCTGTGTTTCTGTATTTGTGTTGTGTTCTGTGGCACAAATAAATACGTACTTTTTTTTCTTTGTTTTTTTTTTTAATAATTTTTATTTATACATTCAGAATGCTTATATTGAACACAAAGAAGTTGTGGGCGCTCAAGGGGTCAAGATCGCTGCCAAAGAACTTGAGAAAGCAATTGCCGGTCTCAATCTTCTCATCGCCCAAAAACCGGACGAAGTCGATGTTTTGAAGTAAGCTTTACATTTATTATTTATTCATAACAATATCTATAATTTATTAGTAAAAAATAGTTTAAAGTATGTCATTGTCTTTTATATTTATGACTTTTGCTACAATTATTTTTTTGATGAATCTTTAATTTTAATAAAGTTTATTAATAATTATTATTATAGTTTTTATGCGTTAAATGATAATGGTAGATATATAATTTAACAAATAGAGAGGAATGGAAGAGGAAGTCATGTTGCGCCGACCCCAAATAAAAATGGGTAAAGGGTAGGGAGATGATGATGGTAGATATATAATTTATGTATTAAATAGATTCTACTCATATGTTTAGTATATTATAGATCAGAAGGATCCTTTTATGTAATCAGAATCTGTGACATATTTGACTCCCCCTTTTCAGTAATGGTATGTAAAGTTTTACCCCCTTATGGTAACGGCATAGTTTGGGCATTGGCATAGTTTTAACAAAATCTAATCAATTAAACCAGAGCATATATTTGAATGGCCCATTAACATATTTCATTTATTTATTAATGCTTTAATAATTTTCTCATTGTTTCAGGGAAGATGTAGCTCGGGAATTGAAGTCTGCACTTTCGTCTATAAAACTGTCTGAACGTGGAGTATATGTTCAGGCCTCCACTCTTGGATCGCTTGAAGCGTTACTAGAGTTCCTCAGAACAAGTAAAATACCTGTAAGTTTTTATTTTATTTAAGTACTTTAACAAAGAAAAGTGTTTATATTTGCCAGGCCATAGAGTACTAAGAAATAAATATATAAGAAATAAATAATAATATTAGACATAAAACTTTAGGAAATTAGAGCCCAGTAGAATAACAAAAATAATAAAAAATACTCGAGAAATCATGATAATTAATTGTATCACTTGAGTGATTTTAGGTTATAATTTCAAAATCTATATACCTCATATATACGGTATTCCTTTTTCAACAACAACAACAACCTTCATATTTGTGTGAGCGTCAAAATTTTCTATAAACTTTACAGTGACTTAAACAAATTAGTTTTAATACAGAACATATTTATTTGACACTAGCTGTGTTCCCGCGGCTGTGCATGTATACATCACTGCATTTTTTTTACGGACCATAATTTTTGTTTAGTATTAAGATGAAATAAAAATATTTCTCATAAATTCAAGCGATTGCCCGTAAAATCGGATTTTTTTTATTCAATTTTTTTTTAACAGTTTTTATCTTTTTACGCGTAACCATAATTATTTTCGAAAATAAAAAGTTACCCCAAGTTACCCGAAGTAATTTCAGCTACCTACCAAATAAAGTCCCGTCAAAATCCGTCCAGCCGTTCCGGAGATTACCCGGAACAAACAACAGGCAGACAGACAAAAATTTTAAAAATTGCATTTTATACAGTGTATACATTCATGTCTAGTTAGTAAAAAAAATTAATTTTATCATTACAAACAGACACTTCAATTTTATTAATTAATATAGATTATATTTACTTTTTTTAGTATTCAGCTATCAGAATAGGACCGGTCGTGAAACGTGACGTAATGAAGGCCTCTGCGATGCTTGAACATGAGTCTCAGTATGCTACTATTTTAGCTTTTGATGTCAAGGTAAGCGTATAAAATCATTTTTTATACCCATATTCAATACTAGATGTACCTGCGGTTCTGCTCTTCATATATAACTTTAAATTATTCTTGATCGTTCATTGGATTTATGCTGAAAATATCGTGGTGGTTATTTTTTTGTTGCCACAATTTAACCAATAAATTTGTAGAAAAAAAATTAACGTATAAATTAAACATTGGGATATACATTAGATTTATGTTTTAAATTTGTTCAGTAGTTATTCACTCTTTAAATTTTCTACTACGAAACGGGGGGAAGGTAGACTTTTTCTTAGAGGGGGCTGAGATATAATTCCAAAAAGGGACGTAATGCTCTTCCCGGAAGAGAGCTAAGTGTTCTTCACGGAAAGGGGCTCATTGCCCTTCCCGAAAGGGGGTTAAGTTCCCTTCCCGGAAGAGGGACAAGTGCCCTTCCCGGAAGGGGTAAAAATGTAAACGGTTCCCAGATCGAACGCGACGCTCAAGAATTGGCCGACCAGCTCGGCGTGAAGATATTCGCTGCCGACATCATATACCACTTGTTCGACAAGTTCACGGCTTACCGCGAGGAGCTCAAACAGAGGAAGCGCGAGGAGTTCAAGCACATCGCGGTCTTCCCGTGCAAACTTAAGGTATATTCCATATTTAGTCCAAATTCCAATAGGTCTGTTCCGGCAGCAACACTTGGCGATCAGTACCTACGTTAAGTGTGTGTTACCATCCTGGGCCACATCGTCATTTAACATCAGATGAGATTGTGGTCAAAACACTGAGCCTATTTATTAGACGTCCATTACTGGAGGTAGGACTCCCCCAAAAAAGGAGGGATTGCCATAATCGCCACGCTTGGCGGACGGATTGGGGTTCGCAGCAGGTGCTTGTGGTTCTCAGAGGATGCTGCTGCCCATTCCCATGTTTATCTCTTTGTCGCCTTTTTTGACACTCACGGGAAGATATGGGGTGGTGCTATTCTTAACCGGCACCACACGGCTAAAATAGCGTATATCGTAAAAAATATATATGGTAACTTCTTTTTTTTAATCAACCTGTAAATTCGCTGCTATATCCGGAAGTCGGTACGAGTAAAGTTAAAAGAAATATGCACCTTTTTTTTCATTTTTGAAACAATTTCCACCTTTTCTTTAATAGTAAATGTGCGTCTAGGAGTCAGTCATACTTATTCAAAAGATTACTAAACCCAGTTATCACTCAGAATATCACTTTTTAATTTAACATTGAAACGTATCCCCACCCCTTAATATTTTAAGCTTTGAATATCTATAAGCAAAAGATCACCGCATCTGTTGTCCATCTGTGGATGTAAACTAAACTTGAGAAAATAAAGCTCTTTGTCCCCTTTGACAACCGACTCCGGTCGCATTATCTTCATGGGTCTGGTAATTTGTTACAAATAATTTACTAAAACAGTCGCTACACCCAAACTCGGCATTACACGCAAACTCGGCGTTACACCCGAACTCGGCGTTACACCCGAACTCGGCATTACACCCAAAGTCGCTATAGTCACATGAATCTTGTACTAAAAGTATGCTTTAAATTCACGGAACTTGGATTTAACGTCGCTATATCCAAATGGTCGCTACAACCAAGTTCGTAATAAGTGGAATCCAGTTTATATAGATTTAGATTCTTAGGAAACAGCTGATGACATCGATTTTAGTGCTTTTTTTTTTATTTAATTTATGTAATTTAATTTATATTTGGTTGGTGGTGATAGTTATTTTCGCTATCGGACATTCATAATAGACAATTATAATTATAATTAAGTTTTTTTCTACACATTAGCAGGTGTAATTGCGTTATATTTGGTACAAACGATAGGTACTTATATGCAGTACAGTTATGCAATAATAGGTGACGAAGTACTCGTGTGGTAACTATCAAATTGATTATAGCAAGAAAAGTCTGATGAAGCTTTAAATGGCCCTCAGGCCAATAATAGGAAAAAAAATGTTCGACAAAACATAACCATGTTTTTTAGATATATTAATATTTTGGTTAGATAAATATGTAACCATGTGTGTTAAGTATTCGATGTTATAGTTTTTTTGTAGTAACGAGTTCGAACAGTGCATCGGTCAATGTTTATTTGTATCCTAAAACACGAGCCTGAAATTTTGATCAAACATTGTGAACTCCATGCCCCCTTATTTTTTTCTGGTTTTTTCACGCCCACAAAGACTAGTTATGGTCCACGTGTTGATATAGGCTCTGTCTGATATAATACTGACTAACTATCTTTGGCTTAATAATCATTTAATTTAAACTTCTATATAATTTTAAAAAGGCAAAAAGTATATATTTTACTTTTATATAAGGTGATTTTATTTTAACTGTATAGGCTCAGTGTTTTGACTACAATCTCACCTGATATTAAGTAACGATCTGGTTTAGGATGGTTAACAGACTAAGCCTAGAGGTACAGGTTCTCAAGTGCCGGTTGCCGAAACACACCTATTGGTATCTGGTGACAGGTTTTCAAACATGACGGTGGTAGGTAACCAGGGGGGCATTATTAGAAAATTGTCCTACCACCATGCTATGGTTTCTTTCAACGAAAGCTCAGGCTGATTTTAGAGTTGGACGGGTGGGTTCGAACCCGTGTCCGTTGTCGTGGAATCCGGCCTCACTACCAACTGCACCGTCATCGCATATGTATTAAATGAATAATAATTTATGACGTATTGTTCTCTATATAGGTTATGCCTCAATTTGTATTCAACTCACGCGACCCGATCGTCGCTGGAGTTATGGTGGAGGCCGGTATAGTGAAGGAGGGCACCCCCATCTGCGTGCCTAGCAAAGAGGTGAGGTTTATTTACATTAGTATACTTTTGTGCGGGTTGAGGGGGGGGGGGGGGGGGGATGAGACACGTGCACCAAGTCAATTTCTTGTTTCAATCAATTTATTTTATACCACTAAAGTGGCATACAGACATACGATCCGCCTGATAGTAAGCGGTCAACGTAGTCTGTGAACACCTGCAACACAGGTATCACGTGCGTATTGCTAACTTTTTTAAGATTGTTCTATTCCAAATGTTTTTAACTACTTTAGCAAAGAAGGATCTTGACTGATTATATTTTATTATATTATATTATAATATTATTATCTGATTATATTATAACATAAAAAATAAATAGAACTGATAACTAAAATTAAATTCTGATTAAAAATAGCATTTTTACTTTTTATGCTAGAGAGACAAAGTACTATAACTTTAATATGATATTACACTATAACGCGTTTCGTACAAATTCGATCCTTTAAATGCTTTTATTTTAGAATTTTATTAACTGAATAAAATATTGTTTTTTAGTAAAAGTAGAGATCTGTTGTTTTTAATAAATTAAAAATCAAATAACTGAATGATAACAATGGTAGTGATGTGAAATGGCATTTCATTGTATTGGAAATAATAGCATGGAATGTTTATTCTGGAAATGTCATAAAAACGCAATGGAATGTTCTAGCAGGTTGGCCATCGTTTTACTAGAGCGTTAGATTCAAGATTTAAATTTGGAATTGGTATTATGGATAAATAAATATTTCCTCGCATGTACTATTTGACAAATATTTCTACTACTGGTTAACAAAGTTTCTGGGCTACTTTGATACTTCGTTCCGGATACATCCCACCTAATAAATTCGCATTTTTTATGGAGGATATCTCCCATGTTATGGTGGTAGGCATCCGAAACTATTGTTGTTGGAGTTTCTAATAGTTTTTTGGCTTCCCCCTTCTCGGATGAGACTAGAATTCTATAAACTAGGGATGTTATGGATAGGAAATTTCGCATCTGGATACGGATATAAGAATAACATTATACCGGTTTTAGATACGGTTATGGGTATTAATTTGTTTCGGTTTATCCCTTAGTTTCGATTACGGATATTAGATTTTTAAAGAATGATAAAAGTAAAATTCAAATAGCAAGATAAAAGAAACTATTTGACTTTATTTGTAAACTGTCATTTGCTTTTACAATCAGTCATTTTTTCAAGACATTGTAGTATATTAATGGGATCATCGATGTAATTGTTGCAGTAACACTACTTAACTCCTTTGGGCTACTACTCCCATCTTTAAATTCCATACCGTTTTATTTATTTGCATAATTAAATAAATATTTAATTATAAATTAATTAATTAACGAAACGAAACGTTTCGTTTTCTCATACACTCCTGCAAAGATCTCATCAATTGAGGTTTCTGTGGTTTTTTATTGATTATCCTTTTCCAGTAACAATAAATCTTCATGCTTAACAATGTGTTTTGTCATTCGAAATTATTCGAAACTTTTTATATCGGTTACGATTAGGGATAAATTTTTATTTCGGATATCCGATATTTTCGGTTACGGAACCCCATAACATCCCTAATATAAACATGCAGACTAGTGAATATACGTGTAAAGAGGAAGTGAAGTGTATTATAAGATAGACGGATATTATGTAAAATAAATTCTGTATGTTTATCAATATGGGTGATATGGTCGTATTATGATCAAAGCCTTTAATGATAGAGAAGAAAAAAAAAACACAGTTTCTCTTGTGATGATGACAGTTCGTGGAGTTGGGTTTGGTGACGTCGATCGAAGTGAACCACAAACAGGTGGAGACCGCTCGCAAAGGGCAGGAGGTCTGCATCAAGATCGAACCGATACCCGGCGAGTCGCCCAAGATGTTCGGACGACATTTCGATGAGACTGATATGCTAGTCAGCAAGGTAATGTATTTTAATTCATATTTGTTATTGTTAACATTATAAAAGGAACCGCGACCTGCAACGAATTTATAGAATACTAACTGTGTGCCCGCGGATGCGCCCCGCGTTTCATGTTTTTTTTTTAGTACAGAAACAAAATTATTTTCAACAAAAAAAAATTGCTACTAATTTTAAGCAAAGATATTTCTCACAAATTTCAATTTATCTGTTAGTAAAACTGTGCAATTAATCGGATTCTATTCACAATTACATGAGTTTTTTTTTACGCGCAACCCTAATTATTTTCGTAAAGTATAAGCGTCTGTAAAAATTGGGTGTTTTTCTCATTTTCGAAGGCTTCTTCTAATTTCTATAATAATTAATTTTTGAATAAATCAATCAAATCAGCGGTGTTGGATATATATTCAATGATGCAAAAATATTTACTATAATTCGTATTGCTAAATATTTGTATGGATAATAAATGCCGTCCGCATTTCCTCCTAAAGTGTTATTTAACTGATTTCAAAAACACAATAGTTTCTATGTTTTTTAAGTATTACGTAAGCATTGGTAGATGCTTTTTTTTATTTATTTTTGATGACATTGGTTAGATGTTAGGGAGTTCTGAATTCTGATTTCGTAAGATACTTTTATTTAATAAAGAGTGAGTAAAAAATTCTATTTGCGTTATATTTGTGTGTGCCTTAATGTTTTGAATGTGAGCGATTTATTTTGTTTCAAATAATATACACGACTTGTTCATATGATTATTTTTCTAAACCTACTAGACTACTTGCGAAATTAAGTGAATACGATAGTGTACAAAGGCACTTTGTTAGCGCGATACAGTGACACTGACCATGCATTGAGCATTACACGCACAACACTGCATACACACTCCTGCACATAACGCGCAGGTACATAGGTCCTGTAAGGAACCTTTTTTTTATGTTAAATAGAAAATGTAGGGATTAGCTAGGATCAAAATTCCGCGGGAGTTTTCACACTCAGGTAGCGGCCAAGCCGAGGTTCGAACCCTTTTGCTAGTTACCTTTTGCGGCTAAGTGCCTTCAGCACTCGCTCTCAAAGTTCGGTGAAGCTGTATAAAGGCCCTTCCGGTTAACAGCATTAGCTAGGTAAAAAAAAGGCACTTTGGTACGTTTTGTGCAACCTCTGCTCACTTCGTTTCACGCCGAGACGTACGAAATACGCACGTAGTTATAAGACTCGTGAGTGTATATTGCAATGATAACTGTCACTTGAACATTGCCCATGATGATGCAGAGCGCAAAGGCGGCTCTTCGCAATGTTATCGAGTGTATGGTGACATACTTCGGTTCAATTTCGAACAGTACTTCATCGAAGCGCCTTTGCGAGTAGTGTGTAGTGGAGATTTTGGTATTCATTAAAATAGTTTTCTAATATTACATTTATATTCACGGACGATTTTCTTTTAAATCGTCTTAAGGCAGAGGAAACAAAAAAAAAATCAGATTTTATTTTTATTTTATTAAACCAACTACATATGTAGATAAACATAAAATTTGATAATAATTCACAGTTTTAGTTGGTTAATTAAAATAAATTTTAATTTCTTCATTCAAGAAATTATAAATTCGCCAAGTGCTTTATTAGATTTATCGATAATAATTAACATAAAACAAAACCAACCTTATCGGACTTTATTATCGCGCTATGTGATTAAATTATATTGTTTATATTAGGTTTATTTTATTAACACATTAATTATATTTTTATCAGTGTTAAATTTTGGTAATATTTTTACAAATATCAACATAAAACATTTATTTTAAATTGTTTAGTTTGACATATTATTATCTATGCTTAATAAATGAAATTGAAGTGTCCGTTCGTAATATCAAAATAACAACTTTTTGTTATCCAAAATAACCATGAGGTCTAGGATGGTAAACTCAGTAAGCCTAGAGGTACTGGTTCTCAAGTGATGCTGCCGGAACACACCTATTAGTATTTGGCGACAAGTTTTCAAACTTGAGGGTGGTAGCTACCCAGGCGGGCATCATTAGAAAATGCCCTATCAACATGCTATGGTTTCCTCACCAAAAGCACAAGCTTATTTTAGAGTCGGATAGGTAGGGGTTGAACCCGTGTCGAAAGACGCGGAATCTGGCCGCACTACCCACTGCGCCATCATTACTTCATCGTCACCAAAGTATGTAATTTACAGGCGAGATACACTATGTGACGTCACGCACTCTGATTGGCGTTCAATGCCACGTGACTAATGGCCGCACACTATTGAATTTTTATTTCTCAAAAATAGAAATTAATCTTTATTATTTTAATTTGAACAATTTGTTTTTTATATGTTTAGATTATAAACTATCACATAAATTAAAATCTGCCAATAATTTTCATACTGGCAAGTACCCTATTTTTACCTAATCTCCGAAATGTCTGGCCAGATTTTAACGAAACTTTTTCTGCCAGATAGCTGAAGTTACTTTAAGTTTAAGTAACTTAGGCTACTATTATATTTCGAATATAATTAGCGTTCACCATCAAAACATTATTTTCCAATGACTATTTAAAAACTATTATGGCCAAATAAAAAGTATTGCGATTTCGTAAAAATAATTTAAAAATAATTGACACTTTTTCAAAAATGTTAAATAATCCGTTAGCGTAATATTTATATTTAAGACTACCCTCTCCACCTTGTCAGCAATGATTTTTAGAAAATAATTTAAAAAAGTTAAATATTAAACATTGTTATCGTAATCAACATTCAGACATCTCAGTTACACATCTAATCAAAAATAAACAAAACATAGATAGGTTTTTTAGTGCTTTCTTTCGCAAATAGCCTTTCATATTATATCACCATAATTCTGGACATTATTTAAATTTTTTATTGTACGGTTTTATATTTCAGTTCTTTTTTTTTGTAACAAATAAAGATTTATTGTGTAATGGAGTGTGTTCATTCTTCTCCGTTGGCAATCTCTGCGCTGTATGTCACCAGTGACGTTTTAATGAATGGACCAACATGTCCATCGCATCGGACTAAATACATAACATAGCGATTATTTTAACTCTCTAGACAAATGGCATCGATTGATACCCGGCTATTTATAGGACTATTACATTAATTACATGTTCGATTATTTACTCGCCTGGTTTCATTAAACATGCCATACTCGTTTATAATTAATATAATGTTTTATTAATAAATAAACGATGCTATCATTTTGTATTAATAACATTTTTAACCCCTTGAGGACTAACCTGGCGTTTACGCCACCTTTCCATTGTTTTCCTATTGTCTCATTTTTATGGGTAATCGACATATTAAAACGATTTAATATAAATGAGTTAATTAATTTATATTTCGTTGAGAAAGCAAATATATTTCTCACAAATTCAAGGACTTTCCTCTAAAACTGACCGTTGGAGTCCTATTTTTTTTTAATTAATATCTTGGTTTTTAATGTTTTTACACAAAACCCTAAACGTTAAAAGTAAACCCTTTACGAAAAATAAAAGTAGCCTAAGTTACGCTTAGTAACTTGAGCTATCCGCCAGAAAAAGGCCCGTCAATATGTAAAAATGTTTAGTAAAAATGTATTATTTTAATATTACAAACAGACACTTCAGTTTTATATATTAGTATAGAATAACATCGAATTATTTCATTTTGAAGGTATGGTAGCTTAATGGTGCAATACCATTGAGTCGTAAGATGGGAGTTCGATTTATATGAGATTTAGTGGTAGAATATTTCTTGAATTTTTTTCTTGCTACCACGATAAATTAAAAAATATATCACCAAGCATCATATATAAGCACATATAAGCATATATTTATACCTTTGAAGTTTTAGTGTAACTATTTTTTTCTTCGATTAAAAACTAAACAACTATTTGTAACATATTTTTCTTCTAAGAATCTCTTGTACATATGATAATGTGTCACAACTGTTTGTTTTCATGTCATTAGCAAATGTTCGAAAGTGTTTTTGTCAAGACCCATTTCTTACGTTCATTAAACCAGTGTCTTCGAGAAATATTCAAAAGATCACCTATCAATATATTATTAGGAGCCGTTAACTTCAATGAAATATTACCGGTAATCATTGTGTAACTAAATATGTATTAACTGGCAGTCGTATGTTAATAATATATAATGTAATAGTACATTTTGCAATCAATTAACAATTGTACGCGTTCTATTTCCCTTTTCGCTTTGTTACAATGTAACGTGCGTGTTTATCGCGTCGACCTTTCTATTCTAAACTCGCCTGATGTGTGTTCTAAACTTGTACTTCATTGTGTATGATGTGTTATTTAGATTTCAATACGTAAATCGTTTCGATCGGGATCTTTTTACTTGAAATTAAAAAGGCAATTGATATATTTATTTCATTCATCGTTTTGCAAAGGGTTTGAATGCAGCTGAGAGGGGTGGTGTGAATTATCGGGCGCCCGTTTCCTAGGATTCATTGATCGCTTGCACGTCGGGGGGGGAGGTAGTGCGGGGAGGGTACGGCCCGGTGTCACTAGGTCGAGGGGAAGCAAGGGTCGCCTTCACTCCACTGATCCTATATCGTTAATAAACGAGAAATAGCTGTTGCTAAGCTCTCCCTGACGTCAAACATCTAGTTTG
Organism: Samia ricini; assembly: GCA_014132275.2. Classification (NCBI taxonomy): domain Eukaryota; kingdom Metazoa; phylum Arthropoda; class Insecta; order Lepidoptera; family Saturniidae; genus Samia; species Samia ricini. The sequence continues at coordinate 20,553,286 of AP028159.1, read as the reverse complement.
TTTATGATTACATTTTTCTCGCCTCTTTACGCGTTTTTTTTTTTCATTCATCGTGAATTAAATTATACAACGTGCGAGAATATGCTCCGTGACAAGAAACACTGCTTTTTAACGAAACGGTGCTTCAAAAATATTAGTCGAGTATCGTTGAGATTAATTATAATTTCATAATAACCTATTTGTTTGCTATCACCTTGAATCGTCCGGGGCCCCGGTTCACCCATCTCGCCTATTTCGATGCTATCTGGATTATCTCTATGGAGGAAATTCGTTGAAAATGGCTACCACTCAATCAAGTGTTCTCGATCGAGTAAATATATATGGGAAGCATATAACTAAATCATTTTGGGCAATCATTACACTGGAAATTTCAATCGTCACTTTTAGTTGTCACAAAATAGAGGGTACATTGTAAATTAGTGCAGTGAAATAAAAATTGTTACCTATATATTATTACTTTTATAAAATCTGACCGCTCGTAGATAACGCAGAAATAAATATTTTCATTTGATTTAGAATTCCATTAAAATCTCCAATAAAATTTGTTTTTATAATTAATATTGTACTCTTTTACAATTAACTGTAGTAATACCATATTATTTAAGAGGATATACGAACGGCGTTTATTCCATACAAACGTAGTCTCCTGTTTTTCTTCCCTGGACAATTAGATTATAGTAAATATTTTGTTTAAAAAAATATATATCTATTATCGCCATGCCCGTACTTTTTTATTTATTCCATAAATTAGTTATTCTAGAAACTAGGAGCCTTTGAAAATAAAAAATGCTTAATTTTTACTGTTATTTACAGACGTTCGTTAAACAAATTTTTTGAATAAAAAAAAAGCATAACGTTGAGGCATAGCCAAACTCTTTCTTTATTGTCTATAAATGAAAGAAAATTTAAAACATGTTCAGTTTTGGAAGAGGAAACAGGGTACTACGTAATGATGTTTTCGTCATTTTGCATAGGTGAAATTAGCCCGAGTTGCAGTTTTCCCCTATCGTGTTTTATAACTCTTTCTTTGGGGCGTATCACAATATGAATAGATGTTTGATATAACCACCTTTTTAAATTTGTCGCCGATCGCGTACCCTTCTTAATCACATAAATACTTTATCAGTTAGTCTTTATCGACAGTAAAGTGTCAATTGAATATACTTTGTATAGAATTTATTAATTTGTTTAAGACCAAAATACTATTTTCTTTTCCAATTGACTTACCCTTGTGACCTAAAGGACACTTAGACAGCTTTACTCTGTGTTCTGGCGAACGCTTTGAGAACTCAGCCGGAAAATGGTAACTACCATAAGGGCAGCACAAGGTAACGAACTTCGGATAGGGTTATTACCGCCATGTAATTTCCACTGATATCATCTTAGTTAAAGTTTAAGCAATCAAAACATCTATATAGATAGTACCGATAAATATTGGTATGCGTTAACGAATTATTTACAAAAAATGTCAATTATACTAAATGTCCTTTACTCTTCAAGCTCTTATATAATTTGGTAGATAAACAACTGTTATTGAATCGGCTCATATTGTCTTTGTTATAAAAAAATCTTTATATATATATATATATATACATACATACATATGCTCACGCCTGTTTTCCCCGAAGGGTTAGGCAGAGGTGAAGTAGCGAACTACACCCACCCACATTTCGCCGAGCTTAGTTCCGTCCCAGATGTGACAGGGGGCGAGCCTGTCGCCATATCGGGCACAAATTCCATACTCCGGGATGATACTGAGTAGAAAAAACCCAATATCACTTGACCCGACCCGGGGATCGAACCCGAGACCTCAGAACGGCAGTCGTATGTAATACAACTGCGCTACCGAGGCAGTTATATATATAATTATATATATATAAATATCTTCTGTGCGTGTGTATGTGACTAAACTCCTCCTAAACGTCTGAACCGATTTTAATGAAAATTTTTGTGTCTATTCCTGAGCATTCGAGAATGGTTTAGATTCACAATTTGGTCTAATTTTTTTTAATATATGAAACGCGAACAAAATCGCGGGCACAGCTAGTATATACATAAAATCTTTAAATTTTCTTTTTGATTGCTGTTGTACATCAATCTTTCTTGCCTGCGAAATAAAAGCACTCAGTTAGATCTCGGGTTTTCCGTCACCCGACCGAAGGCCGTGGTTATTTTCGGACTAGTATGACGTCACTGCTTTTCATGCGTGTGTTAGGCTAGTTTTGTCCACAACTGTAATAACGATTTATAAACTTGTATTACAGACTAGCTATTTGCCCGTCACTGCGTAATATAGTTTTAAAATAATCATTGGAAATTAAAGTTTTAATGGCGCTGTCGTATTGTATCGTATTTGGTTCAAAATTTTATCGGTTTTTTTTTACATTTTATTACAAGGTACCCTTTTTTGGGTGCTTACAGGAAATAAAGACGTTTGTCATAAATTCTACGAGTGAAACTGTGCATTGAATCGGACTAACCAAAAAAAGTTTTGTCCAAATCGGTTTAGCCGTTCCGGAGATTAGCCGGAATAAATAGATAGACAAATTTAAAAAAAATTGTGTTCTTGGTAGCGTATATATTCATCACTTTGGATCATGTCCGAGGTATGAATTCTCAAAACTCAAATATTAATAAATTTGATGTGATAATTTCTTCATCGATGGAAATATAGTTTGCAAAAGTGCTCGATATAGCTAATTGTACATTTACAGTGCTTTTCCAATGCTAATTTACGAGTCAGTAATGGAATTTGTTTCTATATTATTCTGATCCGAAAATTCATTGATATGGTTTATGAATTACCTATTTACGTACATTTATCGATATATCATTTCACTCTTTGGAACCAACAGTGACATTGCATCCATTAGCATCACACTGCACACAAATACTTGCACACTACGCGCAAGGTATATAGGTTATGTAAGGAACCTTTTTTACTTTACAGGTGAAGTGGGGAACATGTATAAAATTGATGAATCAGAGCGTTATCCAGTACGGTCGTGTTTATATTGAATCTCCCCGCACACCCCACACCTAGCTTTACTAACCCCTCGGTTAGCGTGGAGCAAGTTCCGCGGAACTTTTCACGGATAGCAGCTAAAGCCGAGGTCGTACCATTTTGGTGCTCCTGTGCTGGCTACCAGTTACAGGCTGAGCGCCTTAAGCACTCGCCTCAAAGTTCGGTGTAGATGTTAAAGCCCTTCCGGTTGACAGCGTTAGTCAGATTAAAAAAAATCTGGAACCTTTTGACGCTATTTGTTATTCTTTTGTCTCGAAAGGATACGAATGATTTTAAATTATAATAAGTACTAATCTTTATGAATTTCTTGATCTTACGAATATAATATTAATGTCAAATAATAAATAATTCATTTGAATGCAATTCGAATTGAAATGCTTTTAACATTTGAATAATTTTTTTTGTGATCTAACATGTTGATAATCGTGCGGTCGAATAAGTCAAATCAGTATAATATTTTGCTGAATTGATGTACTATGTGTTTTTCTCATTTGAATTTTATTACAGTGAATGAAAGTATTTTGAAGAAATCGGACTAAAATTTGAAATGGGCGATGTAGTTTGAAAATACAAAACTATTATTATATATGCCGTTTGTGATATCCGTTTTATTTATTACAAGTATAATTACGTATACTGAATAGGTCATTTACCGAATTATACATTTGCACTATTTGTTTACTGATTCTTTGTTAGATCATTCCTTTAAATCTTATTGTAAACTAGTTGACTAATTAGCTTTCTGCATGTGAAAGAATAGTTGTTGAGTTTATCCTTAAAAAAAATCAATTTTAACTCTTTATATAATAGTATACATAATTATTTGTTTAACAAAACGGTTATAATAACAAGAATTTAATTGAACACACAAGATCCGCCAGGTTCCCTCCTTGGCTTGATTCATAATGATATTTGGGCCATCTTTGTAGTAATAGCTCTGTAAAGTCTCAAAGTCTAATACAGAGCTTATTTTTATGTTTACAAAAGTGATATTACCCTGTTCTAAGTTTGCAACACGAAGTTACGCACACATCACGTATTCCCCTTGTGATCGAATGCACACAGGCGCATTGACCGGGTCAGACCCCATTCTAGAAGCTCCATTGATATTTCGCAGTAGGTACGGTTTCATTGAGTAAACTGTTTTATTCATGTTTGAATTTCGTATCGATTTCAACGTAAATTGTATTAAATATATATTTTTAATAATTATTCAGAGTTATATATCTACTAAGTGTTCAACCGGTAGTCAAAATTCGACAAAAAAAATACTTTTATTAATAAGTGATAACACTAAAGCTCGTTTAGTTAATAATAGCTATTAAAAAAACTGTTTATTTTATGTTTATCTTCAAATATCTCTATTCGAATGGCTTAGTTTTAATATTACAAGGTAATTTTTTGACAATTTATTTTACCATTTTTATTTATTTATTATAAAAATCGTTTCAATAGGCTTTGATTCAAAACACATTAATAGAAAAAGAGAGATGTTTCTTTTTAAATTACGTAAGGATGAAATCTCATAACAGAGAGTAGTGCTTCAATATCAGTGGTCGTAAAACAGCAGCCCGCGGGCCACATGCGGCCCTTGGCCGGTATTTGTGCGGCCCGCGATATCGCAAATATTTTCGGTTTACACATAGTTAGTGAATTAAGTTGTTAAAAATGACTTCATAGGTTGTTATTGCCACACAAAATCTATGGCGAATTCGCTTTTGACAGATCATAAAAATATGTAAATTAATAGACTGTATCAACTACCATGGTATCCATAAAAGTGTGGCCCGCAGTAGTACCTCTCATTGACCTATGTGGTCCTTGCCGTTTTCAGTTTTCAGTAAATTTATATCCAAACCTTACTTAGAGATTTATCGGCGGTCGCCATTGTTCTCAGCCTGTGCTTTATTTAACATCAAATTAAGCGTAGTCAATTGACCGAGTCCGTTTTAAAAAAAAAAGTAATAACTATTGTCATGTTTAAAACAAGATGCTCTTTGTTGATTCTATGGAGACAAGAAAAACCTTTGTAATTTATGTCCGTTTGTGTGTGTGCGTGTGTTTTTTAGATTTATTATATTCAATTGAGAAATAATATTTGTTGCAAGCTGCATATTTTAGAATGTATGATTTTATCAGTATTATCTTACCGTTCGAGGCTACGTTTATATGAATTTAAATGATATAAAGTTTAAACTTTACCTACAAGAACAATATTTTCTTCATTATCCTTGTGTCTAAAAATAAATATCCAATACTCGTCTCGTTTTGATAAATGTCGTTAGCGACGGCCCAGGGGCCTCCGGCTGCATCGGGGTCGTTTGGGGTGCGCGGGGTGCTCGCTGCTGACCCAATTCTCTCCTTGCACAACCTGCTCTATTTTCCATATGACGTCAAAGCCCCATTCAACCCCGAGTTGCTGAATCGATGCGACCAAAAGTAGGTCGACTTGAATGAAATCAACTTGTACCATTCAACATGAGTTATTTTTAGCATTCGAAGGTGTCTCGATTGCGTTACAAATAATATATGTTACAATTTTTGTTCGCGTCTCATTCATTGCGTATAGGTATAATATTTGTCACTACTGCCGTTGTTTTTAATGTTATATAAAAAGCATTTTAATGTATGTATAACTTTAAATAATCTACTTATTACGACTTTTATCATTTTATGAACTAGAAAGAATTTTAAATAATGAAATAATATCCGGTGTCAAATGTAAAAAGTTCGTCGTTATACTGCAATTGGATAGGGGTTTTACGCCAAAAGAGACATTAAAAATAGTTTATCTTTTTTTTTTTTCAATTTTAAAGCTAACAAAATCTGCAAGGCGATTGATTATTACGAAAAATATTCACCCTTTTGGTCTTTTACAAAGCGCAAGGAAACGTATAAATTCATATATGCCTTTTTTGCATTTTCTAACGATGCCATAAAAACATATATATTTAAATATAGTATTTAATATGTCGATTACACATAAAAACGATGGCGTAAACGCCAGGTTAGTGCTCAAGGGGTTAATTAATCAAATTGTTTTCCTCTGTGTGTCTAACAAATTATAATTGACCATGCATATTATTGTTTTGAATACGTTTACTGTTTTGTATAAGACAGTGAATAGATGTTGCCTGTTTACAGATATCCCGGGCTAGTATCGATGCGTGCAAGGATTATTTCCGTGACGACTTGATCAAAACCGATTGGCAGTTGATGGTTGAACTGAAGAAACTATTCCAGATCCTCTGAGCTGTGCTTTCTACATTGGAATCTAGTAAAGTCGTCCGGCCAACGATGTCATAGTCGCGGGAATTTTAAAGCTCTGTCTGTTCCATCGCTCAGTAATCATCCGATGTATTCTACAATAGAATCTCACATAGTAATGAATGAATTAATATTGAAATTCCAAATAAATAAAAAAACAATAAAATAAAGTAATACTTTGTCAATTTATTATAGCAGCCGTGTATCTGACCGATCTTTATCTAGTATTATTATGACTCATGTGCATGCCATGTCCTAATTGTAATTTATTTAGATTTATAACGTTATTACAATTAAATAAATAAATCTATACACATTTTAGAAGTCATAATTTATTGTAAATATAAATAATATGATTGATGATGATATTTGATTTATTTTTATCGATTGGATAATAATTTACATATACGTTTGAAATTTTGTTTACCATATTGTTCTTAAACTATGCATTTTTTTTTTAAAATGACAGTCGTCCGGTATATATATTTGTATATTAATCCAATAAATTATTATTTTTTTTATCTTTGCAATAGAATTATATTGATATATTATTGTAAATAAAGTATCAAAACTGTTCGCTTTTTAATTATGAAAAAAGTATACATTGTCACATACAAATGAAACAACATAAAAAGGTACAATAAACGATCTCGTATAAGTGTCTTTCTGGAGCAATATCGATTATAAGGTGCTTCTAAAGATAGCAATATCGGGATTCATATTTCAAGTGAAGAGTTTTAGATCGACACAATAAGTTTGGGACGACGTAAATCATAACCATTATAAGTATCAATAATAAAAGTTAATACGATCGCGAAATCATTTTAAAGTATTTGAAGAAAAATAAAAATAACCATATAATTTCAAGTCCCTCGTAATATTACGAGTTACTAATAAGCCATGTGCAAGTAATTACAGTACAATGTAGACTTACTCCAAATGGGTCCTTCGAGAATGACATAAGCATAAATAGGGGGTGGGGGTCTATGTTTTGCTCACTTTTGATGACATGGGGGACGAGGGAATCTAAAGAGTAATTACGTAAACAATATTTGCTTAATATTTATCTTCTTTTTTTTTTTGCAAAACTATGCCAGTGTTGACATAATCATGAGGGGTAAGTGCGTTGAACGTACTATTGCCAACAACAAGGTGGTAAAAATCAACAAAATTTTGCTTACTTGAGACTTGAACGGCCCCAAAGTTATTGTATCGTGGTGTGGTGGTGATAGAAGCTGCTGGCTTGATTCTAATGTTGCTATCAACAGAATACGGCACAGCGTGATGATCGTCTATTGTATTTTATTTATTTAAATATTCGGAAAACGTTATCAATAATGTTCGTGCATCGTGCGCATGATTCTGAAACTGAATTCGATTTATTAATGTAGATCGGGCGTGTCCACAATCGGAGAATGTAATAAATGAGGTTGTATTTTATTAATTACTTAGGTATTTTCCCTTTTTGAAAACGCTTTGTTGTGTATCATAATAGATGGAATCGGACATATTCTTATATTGAAGGAGTTTTATTAAATTGTAAAGTATAAAATATTGTTTTGTTTTTTATTTGACAACTGATTTAAACCCTCGAAATGGCGTTATCTCACTACTGTGTGAAATAAAATTGCTGAACATTCACAATAAAAGTGCAAGTGAGTTGGTAAGTATTGGAAAATTCTATTACAGATTGGTAATTAATTTCTACAGTGAAAACGATGAGACTTGTTTGACTTATGTGTGGTTATACTCATTACTTAACCTTTTTATAGTGCTACCAATTTTGGGTTATCACGGTTTTTTTATACCGTACAAGTTTAGAATTAACCCTATCTCACCTGATGCTATGTTACAATATGACCTAAATAGGTGATACACTAAAACTGACAGGTTCTCAAGTAATGATTTCAGAACATACTTATTCGTACTTAGTAACAGATATTTCAACATTTGGTTTATCGTTTGTTAGACGGGTATTGCTATAGTTTGATCAAAACGTTTTATTTAGCTCAAAGACCATAAAACGGGTAGTTCGAATCAATGTTAATTGACACGGTTACATTTATGAAGCGATGGCTCAATTGCTAATTTGGTTGGATTCCGCGTCGATGGGCGTAAGTTCGAAGCTACCTATTCGACTATAATGAAAAGTCCTTGAAAGAAAACAACATGATATTAGAGCATTTTGTACTAATGCCTATCAAAGCTACCCACCTTCAAGTTTTAAAACCTGTCGACAAGCAATAAAAGATGTGTTTCGGCAGCATCATTTGAGTGCCAATACCTCTAGGCATAGTATGTTTACCACCTTGGAACGTATAATCATTTAACACCAGGTCAGGTCAAAGCGTTGAACCTATACAGTAGTGGTCGATACACTTTTTTTTTCCACTAATTTAATCACACATTATACTACAGATTGTATCAAATAGAAAGTGCTACCGAAAATGATAAACAGGAAGCCGTTAAGAACAATAAATGAGCAATTTTAACATCATAATTATATAGTAGACCGATAATAAAATGATCCGTCGGTTAAAAGTTAAAAAAGGAAGTAGCGATTAGTTAAGTATTACAAAAATAAAAATATTCGAAGTTTGATTAGTAAATTTGATACAATAAATCTAGACCAACACTTACTTATTTACTTTCAGCCTGGAACTAAAATAACAGGTTAGACAATAAAATACTTAATTCGAAGAATAAAAAGAGAAAATTTATTTTACATAAATAACAACTCGGAATAATGTTTACAAATTTGACAATTAAATTAAGAAAAATATGTATCTAAATTAATTGTATAATCCAAACCATAACATCTAAATGTTATGTTGCCAGATAATGTATTTACTTCTGAATATTCTTTTACAAAATGTAGCTGAACGGTTATGCGTTGCTATATAGCAGTTTTCATTATCTGATCACTAATTATAACGGTATTTTTTATTAATAAATCGTTTTCATCTTATTAACACAAAAGATGTATCAGTTACAAGCATCATTAAAAGTAATTTCCGTAAACATTATTATAATCCTTTATTAGTACAAAAATTAGTTATTATTATTATTATTTATTTATTAGTGTCAAGATCGTAGCAAGTGGAAGGACGTAATCTCTGCCTACCCCCACGGGAGAAAGGCGTGATAATATGTATGTATGTATTAGTCCATTGGTTAACCTTAAACTGATATAATTATACTTTCGGATAAACGGCCTATTTTTTGCAGAGGAAGCTTGTAAGAAAAGAAACTTTTAGTGAAATATCACAGAGATTCGTTTGGTCGCGGTACGTAACGAAATAGTAAGAAATTACTTAAATATTTTAATAATATTTATTATTTTCCTCTGTATTACAAATGTGTTTAGTGACTAGTTCTGACATTCTGACATAACAACAAATATATCCAGTCACTTGTAAGTTTTCCGTCGCAATTAACGACAAATGTGATGTCGATTATACGTATCATCATCTTATCAGCCGAAATACATCTACTGCTGGGCATAGGTCTCCCCCAAAGATTTCCACAACGACCGGAATTGCGCCACTCGCATCCAGCGAATTCCCGCGACCTTCATCGGGTCGTCGATCGACCATATTGCGGGCATACTCATGTTCGTGATCTGGTACATGGTAGCCATTTGAAAGCACATTGGCGTCATCAGCAATGTATACGTAGGTAGTTATGTGTTTCTTTCAATTTATTTTACTGTATCAATATAAAAAAGAACAAATATTATTCACAAAAAACGGTTTGAAGTTGAATTTGTCACTTAAAAGTTTAGCTCTTCATAAGGACTTACTCGAATCTAGAAACTACAATTTAACACTGTTCTATGTGAATTAAATATTTCTTAATTAATTTGTAGCGATGATGGTTTAGTTGGTAGTGCGGTAGGATTTCGCGTCAATGGACGCGGGTTTGAGCTACCTATCCAACTCTAAAATCAGCCAGAGTTTTCGGTGAAAGAAATCATCGTGAGGAAACCATAGCATGGTGGTAAGGCATTTTAAAATAATTCCTGACTGGCTAGCTACCATTCTCAAGTTTGGAAAATCTGTCGTCAAATACAATAAAGTCTGTTCCATAAGCATCACTTGAAAACCAGTACATCTAGGCTTAATGTGTTTACTATCCTGGACCACATCCGCACTTAACATCAGATGAGATTGTGATCAAAGAACTGAGCCCATACCTACCGTATAAAAAGGTACTATAATAATGCATGAAATTAGCAAGATCGTTTACTAGTTAGAAAATTAGGTTCAACACAGAAATGATATTGCAAAAACTTTTCAAAATGATTGACACATTGTTCGCTTTATAGTTTTAATTATTCTGTTTAGGTTGTTATTATAACCCGTGTCGCCCCCATCCCAAATGCAGCGGACGGCCCCGGGGGGTTTTAGTGGGTATTTCCGGGCGACTCTCGCCCGGGTGAGTCCCACACTGGCACGGAGCTCGTCACTCCGTGCCCCCTTATCTATTGTATTTGGGGGACTTTGATCCTTCAAATACAATAGATAAGGGTAGTGCGTAAATGCATTTCCCACCGTCAAAAAAAAAAAAAAAAAAAAGGTTGTTATTATAAAATGTAGGAATGAGCCATTAGAAGTGAATTCCTAAGAGGATTGTTAATGGTTTTAATTTGACGAGGGCAATTTAATTGCAGCTATTATATATTTTTTAAAGATTTATAGATAAATTACGTGCCTTTTGAATTTCATGTATTCCTTAAAATAATACACCAAACACTAGTCATTAGGTAATAAGCATTTTTGTGTGTGTATGTAACGTTCTTAATTATTTATATTATTTGATTAAATTAGATGATTGCGTTGGCTACCGTATTTTCTGTTGATTTTAATATGTACCTATAAAGCCTTAGAGAAGAAATTCTTATATCTAACAAAACAATCATATTAGGATTGATATTAGCTAGGCAGTTTGCGCTTCTCGTCAATAATATGTCACAAGGAAGGTCATCAAATCTCATACTATCCGTGTATAGACCAATACCGTTCCGCTTCCGTACTTCACGGGGAGGAGCTTTGACTATACCTACCGATATTAGTTTATCTGTCCTTCCGTGAGACGTAAATGAAGTTGCTTTTTCAATTTTTTTTAAAACAAAGCCCTAATGCTCTAAACAATGGTTTGGCTGAGGAAACCCAATTAAAAGATGGTCTACGTAATTTGTTGAATACGTCTTAATGTTCTATGGGTCCTGGAGTGCATGTAACCATGGAAACCCGGTGTGCGTGGGCGAGGGGGTGGGTTTTTTCATGGTCTAGGTCACGCCCCAGGCTGGAGAGCGCGTGCGCGGGCTACTGGGCTCCGTTCAAGAACTTGTTCCGTTCATAGCTCGTCGGTCGCTTCCTCTTGACAGGGTTCTCGATCATTCTCAGTGAATAAACTGTAACTCTGATTTTGTTACCTTAAAATAACTATATGAAATAAAATAAACAATAATTTAGTGCAAGTGTTCGTGATTTTAAAATTTTCTTACAGATTGTCAGCCAGCCTATACGAATTCAGGACACGAATAATTTTCCAGTTTTGTGAGTACCGAAAATCCTATATCTTTATTTTAATGGAATAAATATATGTTTAATATAGATGTTATTAACACTTTATACATAATAACTATCTTGTTCAATGATTGTATACATATTGTTGGTAAGGAAATTAATTATAGTTATATTTCACTAAAATTGATTTATGTTATTTTCAATAGACTTGAAATAATTTTTCAAGTACCTACACTGAAGAATATATGTAGTTTGCTTTGTCTTATAAATTATTTCACTATTTATTTTTCTGTTATATTTATTTTAAACGTAAAATGCGATTATATATAAAATTTCTTATAATTTTTATGTTATAAATAAAATAATTTAAAATGAACAATAGATTATCTATACATATAATAAAAATGTAACGGATCGCTGTCTGTACATGGGAGATATATGAGAAAAAATATTATTAGGACCTTTATAAACGCAAATAGGACCCAAAACTATAATTTTTAAAATTTTTGTCTGTTTGTCTGTTTGTCTGTGCGTTTGTGCATGCTAATCTCAGAAACGGCTTATCCGATTTAGATGTAGTTTTATACATACTAATATATTGTAGTAAGCTTCACTTAACATTTAGTGTTTGTTTCATGTCAATCGGTATACAAATAAAAAAGTTATGTCAAATTAAAGAATCACGTTGAACATTTATTCTATCTAAATTCTTTCTCTGTTCAGATGCATTGTATGAAACTTTACTAAACTCCATAATGGTCTATATAAAAGTATGATTATATAATAATAATAATAATATGATAATAAATAGAAGTTAAAAATGATCAGTTTCGGAAATGTTATTATTACAATTTAAGTTGACCTCAGACATATATCATCATTCATATGAAATAGGGTTCAGGTTAGGCTGGCATAATGGTTGTTTATATATGTATAAAGCACATCGAGAGCCGGGCCGCTTTCGGAGGCGCATGGCGTAACAGTTGCATTCGATAACACTGACTGTTTGCTTATTTTATTTATTTATATTTTAGGGTTTGTAAATACATATTATATGTATATAGTATAGGTTAATTAGTTTTCAAATTAGGTAAACACGTCTTATTAGTTAAACTGTAAATACAAGTTTATACAAGTTCTTAATTTTTATGGTTAAGAAACAATTTAGTAATTTGCGATTAATTAATACATAAATGTATATATTAGACATTTCTTTTATTTTCGATAATTAATAGGTTAGGTTAATACGTTTTAATAGTTATTAAACTGTAATAAAGTTAAACTGTGTAATAATCTGTAAGTATTTAAATTTTTTTGTTTATGATGAGTATGTGTTCACTAAATAACGCTGAGTTAGTACTAATTACTACTTCTTATAAGAATGCCTCGAAAAAGATCCAACCTCCCCCGGAGCAGCAGAAATGCAATAAGGATGAGATTAGTTCTCATTAGTTCACTGCATTTCAGTAACGTCAGGCCAGGTTTCATATTACAGAAACATCAGCTCAGCGAAAATCTCGATTGATTTCACATCGTTCTGGAATGATGGCTACTTGAGTGAGGATGAACAGGGAACAGCGTGAAGCACGTTTGTCCACCGATCGCAAAGCTCATGCAATATCGCGTGAGTCTGAGACCTTTACTTATAGGGAAACCCGGCTGAGCTCTCAAAAAGCACGAACTTTGCAGTCTAGAAAGCTGGAAAGTAGCTTAGATTGTGAATCTCGATTAACAGCTGATCGAGAAGAAGAAAGAAACTGCAGAACAACGTCAGTCACGTCTAAATGCCGATCGACTTCGGCATATACTCAATAAAATGTTATCAAGTTTGATAGAAAACCCAGAAACTGGAGCGGAAATTGATATCCTTCCGTGGATTACCAAAGAGAAAAAAGGTTATTTGTATTCGCCCAGAATTGATTACTCTGAATTCGAATCTATAGTAGGTATGGTGGTATGTTGTCAGTTTTGTAATGCTCAAAAATGGAGAAAAGAACCAAATGGAATATGCTATTCAGGTGGCAAAGTGCTCATTTAAACTTATCATGAGCCCCTTTATAAAAGTTTTACTAAATAGTGAGCATCCTCAGTGTAAACATTTTTAGACTATGTCCGTTTATATAATAGTGTATTCCAAATGACATCTTTTGTGGTCAAACATATCACATCCAACTTTTAAGGTGCAGGGCCAATTTATCACTTGATTGGATCTTTGCTTCTCCAAAATGAGCCAAAATTTCTTTAAATTTATTTTGTATCAAATTACATTGAACAGGCCCATATACGACATCATAACTTTCCTCAGCTGAACATCCACTTTATATTTCAACTTGGGAATATGTTACATCAAGTAAATCCGTATGTCAGAAGTTTCAAAGCCGCAATAGATTCCATGCAACAAGGCCAAAATAACAATTATAAAGTTATAAATAAGGCTGATAGACGTCCTGCGGAAGAACATCGTGAAAAGTACACTATCCCCGTTGCAGACGAAGTTGCAGTAATATTAGTCAATTAGGAATGTGATAGACGTGACATCGTGTAGCGCACTCATGATGATCTCTTACAACGTATTTGTGAAACACACCGAGCATATGATGCCCTGCAGTATCCTTTGATATATTTGCATGGTCAGGATGGGTACAATTTCAGACCCTACCAAGTAAATCCAAGCACTAGCATAACAAATTATAATAAAAAAATATCAGCCTTACAGTTTTATTCATACCAGATACAAATTAGATGAAATTGTTGTATCTATTGCTACTATATTTTCTCTATAGTAACTTGAGATCGGTAACGGTGTGTATCCGCAGGAACAAGCAAAATTTGTTCTAAACGCAAACCTATGCTGCGAAGTTTCATGAATGCGAGACCTCATATCATCCGTGTATGGAAACGCAACGCAAATACTAACTTGCGAAAATTCATGGCTTTGCGAAAGAGCTATTTTAAGTCCACGAAACGACCAAGCAGCAGCAATAAATGCTGAAGTTTTGAGCTTTGTTTCGGAGGATAATGTAGAGTATATCTCCATTAACAGAGTTATGAAAGATGAAGAATCTACCAATTACCCAGTAGAATTTTTAGAATCCCTCAGTGCTCCTGGACTACCATCTCATAAAATAAATTTAAAGTCGGCGTACCCATAATGCTGCTAAGAAATTTAACACCGCCAAAACTTTGCAACAATACTAGAATAAAAGTAATTTTTTCTCTTTTAAATTTCTGATTCTGCGAAACCTGATAGAAGCAGATATTTTACAGGTGGTAGTGTTTTTATGCTTCGGGTTCCGGGTTCCGGGTTTAAACGAGTTCAGTTTCCAGTGAGCTTATGACCAGTTTTGCGATGACAATTAATAAAGCCTATGGTCAGACGCTAAAAGTTGTGGATGTGGATCTAAGTATTAGCTGTTTTTCGCACGGTCAGCTTTATGTGGTTTTATCACGTGTTAATAATTCTAGCAGCCTGTATGCTTTGTTCCCCGATGGCTATACGATGTAACGACGGTGATTATAATCCAGAATAAACCAAAATCCGAAAAATGCTGCCTAAAGTCACTATTCCACGCAGACGAAGTTGCGGGCACAGCTAGTATCAAATATATCACAATGACGAAATATCCAGTTACAAAAAAAAGCTTGTTTTAGTAGATCATAAAACATGTACCTAAACCACAATTGAAACTTTGTTACTCGGAATTATAAACATTATAAAAGTTAAATCTACGTTATTAATAAAATTGTTAACAGAATGATAACACAATAATTAATTAATTAAGTTTTTGGTAGGCTAGAAACTCAAACTCAGTGAATTATTAGCGTTTTCTTCCATTACCAATTCGCTAGATTTAACGACGAGTATTTGAATTTTTGAGCACGTGCTAAAGATCGTTCATTCATGCGTGCGAATGAATGAGCCGCACCGCGAGCGCTGCTTGCTGATACAGTCGGTTGCCGCTCGGCCGCGCGCTTGACGCGCAGCGCAGGCGCCCCTGCGCAACGCGAGTGACTACATTATATTAAAACACTGTGCCAAAACCAAAGCCAAACCAGCACACCTCACCGGATCTTCTCTCGGTGCGTCATCTATTTATAATCACTCTTTAAAAAAACACGTAACCCCCGCCGCCGACGACCTTGAGTACATGTGCTGTGGTTTCATTCATAGAATTATCACTTTCAAACGTATCACTAGCGCACAATGCTCTCTTATGTTTAACAATAATATGATGACGAATGGTTCTCTAATTGAAGATAATTGATTAGATCTTACGAGATGGCAGTAATTGGGTGACTGGCACCCAATTCAACTTTTACAGGCAACGTTTCCTGTGGCATCATACACCGTAATATACCGTAACACGTTACTATTACTATATTATATCTGAAAATATTAGGTAACATATGTATTATGTGTGTACTCATATTAAAAAAGTTTATATATATTACAAGTAAACCACTAAACTTAAGAAACATAGCGCCATGCAATGATACTTTACACCGTTCTACGATCATGATGCAGGGAATGTTTCTCTGCTTTCACGATGTTGACTTATGAAAATTGTCTTATTCAATATTCTGTTCTCGTAACTTCATTTTTTTTTTAATAAAACTTGTAACTAACGTGTAAAGCAAAAAATGCCTGTCCGCGTGCTATGATAAGAACAGCCCTTAATAAGAGCTTCCTGTATGTCGTAGTTGTTTATTTTTCAAAAGAATTCTATTTTATCTATTTAAGGCATTGACATATGACGGGCTTTTAAGATTAAAATAGAAACCTCATGCTAGTTTTTTTTAGCTAGAGTGTAAAAACTTTTGGGCCCGATTACTATAGCTAAAGAATTATTTATTCTTACTAACATTACAACGGTAGAAGTTCTGATCTAAACTGGGCCTTAAAACTGAATTTACATAACCAAGAAATACAAAATTTAATAAGTTATTTTTATGATGTAGATATATTTTAATAATATTTAATATTTTATTTATTTAATAAGTTTTGACTCTAATCTTGATATCCTACTCCAGATAATCTATTTGTATACTTTTGATTCTTAATCGAATAAAACGAAACTTTTATTAAAATTATAAACAATACGTTAAATCATAATAAGTGATTTCTTAATAAGCGTAAAAAATTTAATAAACCCATGAAATTATTGTTACCTATTAAATATTAAGAGTATATTTAATGATATTCTTGTTCTCACAAAAAGCAACATCTATCTTAGGATCTGTCTATCCATTATATAATAGAATGCTTATAATCGTAGATACACAGAAACTAGAAACAAAAATCTTCTTTTTAATCAAATATTATTTCTGTGATGGGTTGTTCATAAATATTTTGTTACATTTGGCAACATACTCAAATAGTTATAAGAATAACAATGAATCAAGTTGACAAAGAAATGTCAATCACCAGCTGATCACCACGTTCTTTTGTTTATCCTTTGTCTAAATTTTTAACACAATTGTGTTACAATAGAAATGTATTATATTCGCCGCGTAAAAACATAATATTCTGTCTCTGTCCATTCTGATTGTAAATTCTAAATGATAAAATACTTCAGGTACTAAAGGGACCTTTCAAGTATTCCCGTAAGCATCAATAGGGGCGAGGGGCTATGTTTTGTTTATTCTTAACGGCATAGGGGACAGAGAGGGAGGGTCTTTATGGTGATTACGCACCTATCAAGAAAACTACCACCCCATATCCACCTCTGGGTGTCGTAAACGGCGACTAAGGGATACAACCAGGGGATGGTCAGCAGTATCCTTTGAGTACCACTAGTACCTACCGCGATCACCAACCCGCCTGCCAAGCATGGCAATTATGGCAATTCCCCCTTTTGGAGGAGACAAACGCGAAGTAATAATAATAAAAATACGATTTTAAAATCTAGCTAAAGTTAACACGAAATAATGAAACCTCTATTAATAACAACAATATTAATTTACGTCACCTCTGATCCGTTTTCGGTAACAGTAGTGGCCTCTATAAACTTGATCTACACTTGGCTTCCTATTGCTTTGGCCTTTCGTGTGTTACACGATTTACACACGTGTGTAAATATTTATTTATCTAAGGACGTCTTTCGGTTAAATGTATGGTTGCAATATTTCCATAACAATATTTTTTTTTTTCAAAATCATAGAGTAAAGAGCTTTTAATTACTATCGCAAAAATCTTGCGTACGTAATACTTGAAAGCCCCTAGACAAGTTTCAAATACATACATCCAAGTCGCCGTAAAACAAAATTTATTGACAATTAAATAATTTCATTCATAATTTTAATATAAAATATCAGATGTCAAACCACTTGATATACAAAGCTTTTACATATATTGGTCACTCATGTATTTATACATTTTTTTTTGCCCTAAAACTTTATAAAAAAAGTATTTTAGCACTGAAAAATTAATTCAATTATGTTTTTAATAGTGAATAGTATTTGTATAATAATAGAACAACAAAAAACCGATGACTTCAAATTCAGTAATTTGTGGTCGTAGTGTGAAATAAGGTAAAAATTTGTAGTATTTAAAAAAATCATATCTTAAGAACTACCTAAGATATATTTTGTTTTTCATTTTTTTCTGAAAGGCCATAAATTCTGGTAAAAGCTATTTCAAGGTTATCCATTCATTACCGGACACCCTGTATAGCAGTGTACATCGTCGCTGGCTATACGTGGCGATCGCTTTCGAGGAAACCAATTTCGCAGAACTCCAACAACGTATAATTTGTGTCTCGTCATCCCTTCTTGTTTAAAATATATAAAACAATATATATATATATTGTTGTAACCTCGGTTTCACTAATGCAATGGGTAAGGGTAGTGCGTAAATGCATTTCCCCCCTTCAAAAAAAAAAAAGGTCATTTTCTAATAATATCCGCCGCCAAGCACCAATAGGTGTGTTTAGCCAACCTCACTCAAAAGCCAGTACCTCCAGGCTTAGTGTGTTTACAATCCGGGACCACGCCGTCGCTTAATATTAATATTACGTAAGATTGTGGTCAAAGCGCTGAGTCTGTATATTAAAAAAACATATTCGCATGATTCCAACGCCCACTCTCTTTTAAATCCAAAGCATTGGATATTTAACAGATGATGCTGTAAATGATGATGGAGAATAGAGAAAGAGAGAAAAAGAAATAAGAAGAATAGAGATTTATTTTATTTTATTTTTTATTTTATTTTAAACTTTTAAGAAAACTTACAGCTAATATAAATCATAAAATTGTACACAATAAAAACAGAAGGCCATTTACAAGTTTCCACATATATATATATATATAACAGAAAAATAGAAAGAAACTAACAGCAGTCAAAAGCACAAAGGGTTTAAGTAAAGAAAGAGGAACTTAAAATATTTTTCAGTTTCTTAGGACTACTATTGAAGAAATCTAAGTCTACTTCATTGAGCACTTTATTTGTGCTATCGGTCACTCTAATGAAATATGAGTTCTGCCTGTATGTAGCTCTAACTAAAGAATTGTAAAACATATTACATTTTCTACACTGCACTACCGGTACACTTAAGTTAACTTTACTCAGTATCTCCGAACAATCAATATAACCGTTGAGTATGCAAAATAAATAAAGTATATCAGCTATTTTTCTCCGTTCATACAATGGAAGCATATGATGTTTCTTACAACGCAATGTATAGTCAGGCACAAACATACTTGATCTAAACTGGAGATAACGAAGAAATCGTTTTTGTATCTTTTCAATGCGAGTAATATATATATTATAATTTGGATTCCAAATTTGAGAGGCATATTCAAGTTGGCTTCTAACAAATGAACAATAAAGGACTTTGAAGGTTTTTATGGACTTAAACTCGTTGGACAATCTGAAAACGAAACCCAATGCTTTCGAGGCTTTGTTAGTAATGTAATCGACATGTTTATCGAAAATTAGTTTTGAATCAAAGATAACGCCAAGATCATTAGTTGTATTAACTCGTGTTAGTATAGTATTTTTAAGTGTATAATTATAAATTAGTGGGTTGGGTTTACGAGTGTATGTTATTACATTACACTTACCGACGTTTAAGTCTAATTTGTTTAAAATGCAGTAGTTTTCAAACCTTTCTAGATCATTTTGAACAGAAATTGCATCAGATATAGTTTTTTACAGGACGTAGAATTTTGAGATCGTCAGCATATAGAAGGATTTTACAGCTAGTAAAACAGATAGATATGTCGTTAATGAAAATATTAAAAAGAAGAGGCCCTAATAAAGATCCCTGCGGAACTCCTGAAGGAATCTGCATAGGTGAGGATGTATAACCATTCAGCACTACTGTTTGGCATCTGTTCTCCACATAAGATGAGAACCATCTGTATAGATTACCATGTATTCCTATGTCTTTTAGCTTGCGAAGTAATATCTTGTGGTCTATTCTATCGAATGCCTTGCTGAAGTCCGTATAAATTACATCAACTTGGCCTGGCTCAGACATGTGATGAGATATGTAATCACTTGATAGAATAAGATTAGAGGTAGTTGATCTCCCTTTAATGAATCCATGCTGATGGTCACTCAGTGAGTGTTTGATAGTAGCAAAGAGTTGCTTAAAAATAACTCTTTCTAGAACTTTGGCAAAAATGCAGAGTTTGGATATTGGTCTATAATTAACCACTAAGTCTTTGACACCTGTTTTATGTATAGGAGTAATTAAAGCAGATTTCCAAATAGTTGGCATTACTCCAATGCTAAGAGATCTTTGGTACAATAGACATAGAGGAACAGACATGCTATTTGCACACTTAATTATGAAAACAGGAGGTATATTGTCTGGTCCTGCCGATTTATTAATGTCAAGAGACTTTAGTAATTTATCCACTTCATGAGAGAGAATTTCGATGGAGTCTATATTGGAGGAGAACCTACGAATAGATGTCGAATGATCAGCAATAGGCGATGAAGTAATATCATTACTATGTAAAAAAGTAGAGTAAAAATATCGAGCAAACATGTTACTGATAGTCTCACCACAATCAGAAGAAACTTGTTCATATTTCAATACAGATGGATAGTTATTACATTTTTTCTTATTCTTAACATAGGACCAAAACGTTTTGGGTGATTTTACAATATTATTCTCAACTTGAGATATATATTCATGATACATATCCTTTTCCATATGCTTAGCACGCTGCCGCAATATAACATACGAATTGTAATCAGAAACATTCTTATATTTTTTAAATTTAGTATAAAATTTGTGCTTCTCCTTTAATACTTTGATTAATGCAGATTTATACCAACAAGGATATTTATTGGTGGGCATCGTAGTTTTACTAGGAATAAACTTATCCCGTAGGGTATATAGAGTTTGGTAGAAAAAGGAAACCGCATCTTCGATGGATTTTGAGGTAAATTCAAGATGCCAATTTATTCGACTGATCTCTGTTGATATCGAGTCGAAATCACCTAAATGGTATAAAAATTTAACATGTGGACGTTTTGGTAAGGTGGGAAATTCAGTGTAATCTACAGATATAATTAAAGCTTTATGATGTGGATCCTCTGGTACCAAGGGTTCCATACAGTCTGTAACTGAGATGCTAGTGTTAGAAAAAGTTAAATCTAAAATCCGATTATTTATATTAGTAAATGAATTGTATTGCAGCAAGTGACATGTGGTAAGATTATCTAATAAATTTGTTTGAACCTCGCCCTGAATATTGGTAGGAAAGTAAGATACACCATCATCAGCTAAAGACCATTTTAAATTAGGCATATTAAAATCTCCTAAGATAATATATTCATCGTTGGGGTAATGATGCACAATTTTAGTTAAACTATCAGAGAAATTAGTTAGCTGCTTTGATATTGAATTACCTAGGTTTTGGTTACAAATATACACTACACATAGATGTATATTGTAATAAAACTTCGGTTTCCTATTTTGCGCTTTTATGGTCACCCAAATATCCTCTGCTGACGAGAACCACTCGGAGCGTAGGTCAGCAGCTAGATCACGCTTAATAGCTATCAGTACACCGCCTCCCAACAACTGATTTGTATTTAAGTAGTCTCGATCTCGCCGCCATACAATATATCGGTTGTCGAATAATTCACTATTATCAAAGGAATCGGTTAACCAAGTTTCAGTTAAACATATGACGTCGTATGATTCCATACAAATGTTTCTGAGGAAAATAGCTGTTTTTGAACGAAGTCCACGCACATTTTGATAAAAAATCGAAATCATTTTTGTAGGTATTTTAGTAAAAATTGAATAGAAATACTGAGCAAAAACAATATTAAATTGGTTGTAATAAAGTGTAAAATTAAAAGCATATAATAAATTGTACGATAAAAATATTTAAAATTAATTATAAAGTGCGGTAGCAAGAAAGTTAGTATAGATAAATTGAGTGAGCCGAGACATGTAAACAAACATGAAGGTGACCTGACATTAGCGAGCACAATAGAGTAATTAACTCGAACAGCGATGTTCAAACTTTTTAAGCAAGCAACAATACAAAATAATTTTAATTTAAAATTCTCTTTAAATCCCTTTCTGACGATATTCTTAAAACTGGTGAACTGGAATTTTTCCTTAAAAAAATCTTGCATCCCTTTACCCACACAAACGCAAAACCCCTTTCTTTTGCCAATAATTTGGTTTTATTGAGTAGGATTTTATTATGGTAGGTTAGGTGATCGTTATATAAACTCTGTGTTCCCCTGAAAGTCCAAGATCCTTGGGTGTAAGAGACTTACATTTTCTTGCTGCAGCTACAAAGTCGTCCTTTAGATATCGGTTATGCACTGAAACTATAATGGATTTCTTATTACTGTCACTGCGCATAGGCACTCTTGAGAGGTAGTTAATCTGTTCTTTCGTAATTTTCATTCCAATGCGATCGCCGACTTTAGAGATTATTGAGTATAAGTTTTCGGAGTTAGTTATTGGAACGCCTTTAATCTCAATATTATTCATTCTTGAGCTTTGATCGCCTTCTCGGAGAGCACCTTCTATTGCTTCGACACGTTGCTGTAAATGTGTTATGTGTTCTTTATTATTCTTAAGGTCAAGAATTTGCTGCTCAATGTCGCACACTTTGGTTGAAAGTGTCTCAACTGCACAGTGCATAAAATCCATCGACGATTTTACTTCAGTTAGTTCCGTTTTCAATGATATTAGACCCGCAAGCTCCTGTTGAATTAACTTAACATCTTGAACCAAAGTTGGCAGAGATGACATCCGAGATGACAAACCCTTAAGTTCCAAAAGAATTTGATCAATATCTGCAGTACCAGCGGCGATGATGGGTGCCTTAGTTGTTCCTGCACTTTTACAGGAATTGCATTTCCATGTGGCTTTTCTATCTCCAAGTCTTCGGTAGCCCACCTCTGTTAATCCGGAACAGGGCAAGTCAAACTGACTCGAACATAACGAACACTGAATGCCATCTGCTGAAACATCGTCGCAAGTTTTGCACCGAAACATAATAATTAATTTAAATTAAGAACAAAAACGTTTGGGAATCTCAGACTTTAAGATATTGAACAGTTGAGCTATGAGTTGACGCGGGTGATTACGTGCGATCGGCTTGCCGTCTACTTCCCAACTGATTATTATAACAGATTGTTATAATTATGCGAGTTCAAACGCAAGCACAGTTATTTTTACTATATGAATAGAAACTTGTGCAGGGTTCGAACTAAGAGATCACGATCGTGGCATTTTTTTTTTGTCAAAGTAGCTTCTGTGTTCCGGTATAAAGGCAGGCAGGCACACACACCTGCAATCCGGATAGAACTGGAAACCAGTTTGACGTCGGTTATAGACGGCCATCGGTTGTAATGACACGGCCTGCAGTTACTGTAATAATATCAATAATTGAATCAATAATAAATGTACCATCCGTTGACGAAGGAAAATAAACTTAAGGTTTCATACAACTAGGTATTCATAGCCTTCTAAAATCAAAATATTTCACTTCGGAATAACCAATTTATGTTACAACTAGCTGTCTGACCGCGGCTGCGCCCGCGTTTCATATATTCTTCACTGCGATTTTTTTATTTCGATGTACGGAACCCTAATTATATTCCTAATAAAATTTAGTACTAAAATAAAGTAAAGTAGTATTTCTCATAAATTATAGCACTTGCCCGTAAAATTGTGCATTAAATCGGATTTTATTCAATTTTTTATGTGGAACCTAATTATTTTTGAATATTAAAAGAACCTTAAGTTACCCGGAGTAACTATTTACCGAAAAAAGTCCTGCCCAAATCGGTCCAGCATTTCCGGAGATTACCCATTACAAACAGACAATAATTTTAATAATTGGATTTTTGGTATAGTTATCGTTTATTTAGTAAAAAAAAAAAAATTAACATTACAAACAGACTCTTCAATATTATTTATTAGTTTAGTATAGATAGTGTTCGATATCTCCTGAGGTCCAAGAGGGGGTCACACCTGTAGGAGAATTAATATTTATTTTTATTACAGAAATCAAAAGCTCTTAATTACATGTTCACTTAAATAATTATTACATACTAGCTGTGTCTCCGCGGCTACGCCCGGGTTTCATATATTCTTCACTGCATTTTTTTTTTTTTTCTGCGGAACCCAATTTTTTTTAGTTCTAAGATAAATAAAAATATTTCAATTACTTCCGAAAATTAAAACTATCCTAAGTTACCCGGAGTAACTTCAGCTATCTATCAAAAAAAGTCGCGTCAAATTCCGTCCAGCTGTTCCGGAGATTACCTGGTACAATCAGACAGACAAAAATCTTAAAAATTATATTTTTTGTATAGGTATTGTATATACATTCATAGCTATTTAGTAAAAAAAAATATTTAGATTTAACTAACAGAAACTTCAATTTTATTTATTAGTATAGATTGGTTTAGTCAAAGACAATTTCAAAATGACTAAAACATAAATAGTGAAACCAAAACGAAATAAATCACTATAATATAATACAACTGTTTACAATAAGATTTTAACTATAAAATTACATTATACTATAAAACAGGACTATAAAGGATAACTACATGCTACTGTGTAAGAAAATACATAGAAAATAATTTAATTTAATTGAGAAATAATTAAACAGTTTCTACAGCTCGACTAAATTGGTGAACGAAGTGAAAGCATGGGTAAACTCTGAAATAACACACCATTCATGCCCAGCAATGACTGGTTTTTCACAAGAGTACGATGGTCATAATCTAGTCATGCTTAATAATTCTTTCTAATAATAAATAATAAGTAACATTGTCTTTTTTATATTAATAGCATTGGAAGGAGAATGGAGTGCGGTAAATAATATCTATTTATAGGATTTATAGATAAGGAATATTGATTCAACTGAATGAGAAAGTCTTCCTGAATTGACGAAATGTTTTACAATGATAGTCAGTGAATAGTATCGAGGATAAATACGGACAAAGAATAAGGAATAAGGAGGAACAAGAGATGAATGACACAAACGTTTTATTGAAAATAATAATAATAATTTTGTTTCGGACAATATTGTTGGTAAAATATTCTAAAAGACATAAGCTACGGTTATAGTTTACAAACACTTTGACGTTGCGGCAAGTGCACTGCACACACCATATACTTATGTAAGATAGCGTTTTAAAACATACGAAAGGCCAAAGCAATAGGAAGGCAAGTGTAGATCAAGTTTATAGAGGCCACTACTGTTACCGAAAACGGATCAGAGGTGACGTAAATTAATATTGTTGTTATTAATAGAGGTTTCATTATTTCGTGTTAACTTTAGCTGAATTTTATAATCGTATTTTTGTTATTATTACTTCGCGTTTGCCCGTTACTTCGTCCGCGTTGACTTCAGAGAGAAACTGTGTTATTGTGTATTAATCGTATCGTAGGAGTTATTTTTATAGATATGCTGTCTTTCTACCATTATGCCAGTTTCCTCTAGGATTTTTTTAAATAACTACAATTTTCTGGTACTTCTTTGTGATATACATATCTCTAATCGTGAAAATTGTTTTTTTGACAATTTGGTCACAAACTTTTTTTTACACAATAGTTGAAGGACGCTTACTATAGGTAAAAAAAACTTCCTTAAATATATGACTAACTGATGGAAAAAGCTTGTTCTAACTCTTCATGTGATAATTATAAATGTTTGCTTCTAATTTCACTTGACCAACAAAATGTCTTAGCACAGCAGACCGGCATGACAGGTACGACTGCCGATGCATAACCGATCTCTCGCCAGTCGCCACTGTTTCAGGATTGCATCGTGCTTACCATCAGGCACAATGCTGTCATTTTGCCGAGATACTATAAAAAAAAACAGTTGTTGTGGTCATGCTTTCCTACAAATAATCTATATAGTGAGCTGCTCAGTCTAACAAGTCACTATACCTAGTTTTTTCTCTATGCTCAGGATCTAGCCGGTAACGAGTGGCCTATCACCGCACTAATGGGTTTTTTAACCGTTTACTTGTCTGTTAACCAACAAGGTGCATCGTTTCTACTTAGATATTCTAATTATTTCATTGAGTAACGGGTTTAATTTGATGTAGTTACATTTGTAAGAAATATGTTATAGAACGACTAATAAACATGACATTATTTATAAATTACCGGATACTATTAATACTGGTGACAGAAATGATACGTAATTGTTATGTGAAAAATATTAAATCTAATTTTCGGAGCTTTGGATACGGCAATTTAATTTAATCTGTAAATACAAGCAGATAAATTTATTACAGTATATATTGTTCAGAAATTATTTATGACTCGCTTTTTGATACATTATATGTCAATCCATATCTTCGAAAGAAAAAGAAAACACTTCTCTGATAATTATAGGATCTATTAAGTACAGATGGTGACAAAAAATATTTTTGATTTATTCAATTTAGGATATTGTGTAATTTTTCAATTTTTGTTTTTCAATAATTCCTTTTTCAAATATGAAAATTCTGTCATTAAAATTAACAAAGGCTAATTTTTGTTTATTACTAGTTTTTGTGAAATTAAAAATGTGTATATAAAATTCGAAAATTAATACTTTTACTTATGTAGCATAACTTATGAAGATTTTTATGGTTTTATAAAATTTAGTTATAGGATAAAAATAACAATTTTGATCATTTCCATTAAAATCGAAAGGGATGAATTCCAATTATTGATCGAGTTTGATATTGAATTACTCATATATTAAAAAAATGTATGTTTGTATACATGAGCTCGCTAAACTATAGCACAATTCTTCATATCACCAAGAAAATTGGCATGGATATCTATTATTACATGGAGGTTTTTATGTAGTCATTTTTCTTGTGACTCGACACTAGATGGCGCTGCATGCATATGAATTTTCATACCGTACAAAACTTGTATGCCAATAAAATTTAAAATATTCAGTCTTGCAAACTATTTTATAGGCATCCTGGCAGGACACTGGAAAACATCAAATATTTTGTTTTATACGAATATTTATTTGCGGTGTGGTGTGCATTATTAGACATTTCGCACTGTTGTGCGCGCGTGACTAGAGCGAATCGTCGAGCGGACACCGTGACCTCGTCCAGATAAATCTATCAATGAACGAGATAAGGGGAGCTGCGCGTGTCACGCAAACGCAGGAAGTGCCCCAACTAGCCTCCTGCACTCTGAACTGAAACGAACGCACCGTATCGTCGACAGTACTTCATTCAAGGGCCTAAATGCAATCCGCTTGGAATGTGTGTCGCGATATTGCGACCGCCGCCTATTCAAATGTAGCACACGACTATAATAATTTATAAACTCAATTAATATACGGTATTAGCAAACATTTATAAGAATATTCAAGAAAGTAATTTTTGTTAATTAATTCCTCGGTCAATTATCAAATCAAATGCGAAGATTACTTTTAGGTTAACGTATTTGTTTTAAGGAGACACAATATTTATTTGAATGTACGGTGTATAAGTCAATATCAATAGGTCGTAATATATTTTTGATTGACGTTAAACAATCAATTTTTTTTTAACTTATAAACATTAAAGATTTTTTTTAAATATTTACTTTACATATATAATTTTATTCAACTTCCTATTTTTATTCAAATGGTATGTTTTAGATGCTATTTTCTTGGAATTATGTAGAACGCGAATCGAATATTTTGAAAATGTTTCTAGTTATGTTATAGCTTAAATAAACTATGAATAAAATAAAATATGTCGTCAGCGTGTTTTAAAATATCACTTGATTCACTTTTTTTCTAATGATTATTACACCTCTATTTTTAAGTTTATTCTTCAATGATACCGTTTTCAGTAACGCCTGAATCTTACCCATCTATTGCTATAATATTATCGTAAAATTAAATTTTAATGTAATAGTTAAAATTAATTAACATAAGCAATGATAATGGCATATGTACACGGATTTACTTTACCTACATATTTTTTTTTTTCCCGACTTCGGCGAAACCAAAAGGAAGAGTTATGATTTTAGCAGTCTATCTATGTATGTTTGTATTTACGTATGTAAATAGCTAACGATTTTGTCATCCGATTCTGACGAATAATCAATCGATTTGTTATCTATGGCCCGAATGTTCTTTCCGTAGTCGATTTAAAATTAAACAACAAATATTATATAGCTCACAACGCACGGAATTAAAGTTGAATTATAATTAAATTGAATTTTAATGTTATTAATATGGAAGTGACAGAAGATTTCAATAGAACTAAATAAATAAGAATATGTAAAATATCAAAGGACTTGTTTTACTCAATAAGACGATGGTATTAAACAGCACCTACCTTGTGTCTTACCTTATATTGTTTTTTTCTGTAGTCGGGTTACAGTTTTTACAACTTATTTTCTTCTTAAATCTTGTAGTAAGATTTTCGGCGTCAATTGGTAATTGGTATCCAAGGCTTCCTTCGTGATAAAGCCTTTGCATAAAATGCAACATTTGCCCCTTGTTTAGAAAATATTGTTTTATTTCTACATTAAAAATGAATATAGACTGGATACATTTAAAAATGATAAGTGTTATTTGAATTTATCATTAATAATAACCTATAAGGGTAAGGTCTTATTGTATTTTAAGGTAATGATGGCGAATAATATAATATTATTCTCCAGTGTGGGCTGCAGTATCTGTTTACGGTGTGATATCAAATGACACAAACCCACCTAAGCGTAAACAGAACGTCATTCCCTCGATTTGCAAAATAAAACAGAACAGAATGCCAACTAATTTAACTATCGCATATAGATAGATGAAGGGCATTTTGCTTTAAACCCAGTTATTTTAAACAAAATATAATGTTATCAGTAACATTGAAACAGTTTATTACTATATCTATTACCAACAATGAACACATTTGAATTAGGTATTGTAAACAATTTTTAATTTATAATTACCGTAATAAAACAATTAACGAATCTACTTTATCCTTTGGAAGATTCGACAATTTTAATCGTCGAATATAGAAAACTAATCTTTTGGTATTTTTAACCGACTTGAAAAGGGAGGAGGTTCGTTACGCGACTTCTCCGTAATTGTGGACCAATTTACAATTTTTTTTTTTTAGTCGAAGGAGTATACTTTCGAGGTTATCCCATTTGCACAGATCTACAGGATCTAAAAATTAAAATTTATACTAAAGGAAACGTTTCAAAAACGTGACAACAAAAATCTATATGTACATTTCAATATTTTTTTCATAGAATTTAATAAAGCACACTGATGCTATTTTTGGAAACTATAACAAGAAAAAACCACGCAACATTATCAAAGAAGCCGCGTTGACTCACGCAATCGTCGTGGCCTCCAATGATTCAAATCAGAAATACCATTACCATTTGAAGGACGTCGCTGTTAACTTTCGCATCAAATATGGTACACGCCTTATCGATAAGTTGCATAACGATCGGGGTATCGGCTCGGTCCACTTTCCACCTGCCCACGGGCATCAGTGGGTTAAGAATTAGGTACCTACCTACCGACAGCTCAGGCAGAGGGGCGTTGCGAAACACTACGTCGAAATTGGAGTTAGAACACAGATATACGTAGGCGCCCAACGAATAGCATACTCAGCCCACGGCCGGTTTTAATAATCAAGCCTCTCCGTGTCATTATTGTCATGTTTAGTGCTTGAGAAATATTAATGCGCAAGTTCTCACCGTTTGTGTAGGAGTCGCATTTTAGATATCAATATTGGAATCACCGTCTACAGTATTTAAGCGTGGTAGTTGCTTTTTTTATGTAATTAAAGTAGCAAACGGGTATTCATCCCACAATTCCACTTGAGATTATACATTTAAAATAGCAAAAATATAGATAATGCTAAAATTGGTAACTAATAAACAACCGCAACCAATCTAATAAAGAATCACATAGGTTCTATTTATTACTTATAGGTTATACTTAAACGTACCTTAATGAATTGAAAAACCTCTTTGATATTACACACACATATCTTGTAAACTTAAAATAAATATGGACAAACCAATCAACAATAAAGAGTGGTGAGGGTTGCAGTGTTCCACAAAGAAAATATATGTTAGTCTGTTTTACATACAATACAATACAATTAAATTTGTAAATAATAGTATCGCTCAAATACTAATACAAAATTGAGAGTAGGAAAACAATTGGAAGCTGGCGTAAACGCCAGGTTAGTGCTTATCCGGTTAAATAGGCTAATTAGTACATACGCGCTTAGTATTCAATTGATAAGAATAACTAACTTTTATTGGCATTTAGTTATTTTTATACATTTTGCACTATTCTCGACAATAGTTGGATGAATAATTAAACGGATATTTTTTTTATTAATGATATTAAAATGATTACGTTTATTATAATTCTTTATTACTGCATTAATCCTCTAAGAAAAAATAGTTTAGTTTCTGTACTGTAATGAACGGTCATTTTTCGTATCGACTTCGTTGACTATTATCTTTGGAAATAGTTGCATACGCAATCTAAAAACATGGTCAGGTAATATTAAATTTTTTTAATGAAAATCGGTACAGTAATTATGGAGTTATAATCTACTAACTGACATATAGAGATACGTTGCATTATGTAATGTGCAAATATTATTCTTTATTCAAACAACTAAGAAAATCCCAAAAAAGGATTTTCGTTTTAGTTCAGTAAAATCCAGAAAAAAAAAAACGAATCTTACCACAGAACATAGACTACAGAGTGTTTAAATAGCGAATGTATTCTAAATATTTATGTTGCCATATTTAGTTGACAATCAATAAGTATAAGCTTGCTTAACTTAGGTAGTAAAACTTAGGTAGGTGTAGCCACATTCTTCAAGCTTCGATACAGGTTAACAGTGTACAGTTTGGTGTGGGTACCATCATGTGGGAGCGCCCCCGTTATTAATCTGGGTACGTAGAGAGATTTAAAATAATTGACAAGTGATAATATTTTAGAGCTCTGTATGGAAGTAATGTTATAATCAGAACTCATACAAGATCATTTTGGTCATCTTTCGGTGTATGCGTTTGTCAAACCACTTTTTCTCAAAAACGGCTTCAAGTATATAATGAAATATTTATATCTATATGGTCTCTAAGCGCTATAAAAAACAAAATGACCGAAGTTCTTGTTCTAACAAGTACCCAACAAGGAGAGGGGAGGGACCTTTTGACTGGGGGCGAGCGAGAGGGGGAAAGCGGGGAGCTGCTTTGTACCGAGTTCACCCCTTTCTTCTTTTTTTGACGGGGGGAAATGCATTTACGCACTACCCTTACCTATTGTATTAGTGAGACCGAAGTCCCCCAATACAATAGGTAAGGGGGCACGGACCGAGTTCAGCCCTTTTTTTTTTTTTTTTTTTTGACGGGGGATATGCATTTACGCACTACCCTTATCACCCCTAGACGAAAGATAGGAAAGGCACCGAATCGGCATGGCAGGTTATGCCTTTAGTCGGACCTACCGCTGAAGTGACGCGGAACATGCTGTCCAAACCCGTGTTGCCCCTCCGATGCGGCGAATGGTAGCGGGTGGTTTTATTGGGTACTCCTGGCTTTACATATCCTTCTAACGTCTTTAATCCGTGAGATTTTTAACTCCGGATTAGGAATGGCAGAGTGGGGCGTAAAGACATTTTCCCAAGAAAAAGAAAATTCATACACTAAATAGATATGGTGTGTCAAATTAGGAGTCTCGTGTACTGATTAAATATAAAAACAAGTAAGGAAATCCCCGGAGATCTGACGTCTTGAAATTCGGCACATTAGTAAAATTTTGTGACGTATTTTAAAATCGAGTTACAATAAATTCGAAAAGAATGAATATCGAATTGCGTGTGATATAATTATATAACAGGGAAATAAAAAATACTTTTATATTATACATTTAATTAAATAATATTTATTAAATAAAGAAATCAAGTCGAATTTTCAGCTTTGCCGCCAATTTTCTATTTATTATCTGTGCCGTAAGGCAAGCGTATTTATGGCTATACACCCACGTGAACGTAATTTATACTAAGCAAAGAAACTTACTTTGGTTCGCTAAGAATGACAAAAGAGATCCAATCAAAGAGTATTTAATAACCCCACCACGCCGTTTCACACAACATTGCTGGAGCGTTGAAAAGTTCCAAACTCAAAAAACGCTCCTGCAATGGATTTGATTTTCCTTGTCCGTAAATTCGATACTTCGCGTGTTCTTTTTTCGAAAATAATGACAATATTTCGATGCATGATTGAGAAAAAATTATTTGTTACTGGCATGCATTGCAGTGCCATGGAAAGTATTTTTTGCAGGAGTATGCGGAACAACTCACTAAAGTTTCATCATAATCGGATTATAATCGTTTAGGAGTGCTTTGAGGACAAAGATACTTACATTTCTATTCTACTTACACCTTCTATTTACATAAATTGTATATGTTCGGAAATCTGGATGTTTTTATTTAGTTTAGTATTATTTATAACATGAAACATGAAGGCACGAGTTCTACTTGCTGCTTATGCTTTGTTTCTATTGCATAATAGTATTAGTATTAGTGAACGTCATAGTATGATTTTTGTCATAATAGATTGTCAATGGACTGTCCAATTTGCAACGGTGATTATGAGTAAATTTGCAAGATCAATACATTTGCACGTCTTCTATACTAGCTAATAAATAAAATTGAAGTGTCTGTTTGTAAAGTCAAAATTATTTTTGTTACTTAATAGATACGTGTGTGTATACGATACCTTTATCAAAAAAAGAATTTTTAATTTTTGTGTTTGTCTGTCTGTTTGTTGCAGCTAATCTCCGGATTGGCTGGATGGATTTTGACTAGAATTTTTTGGTACATAGCTGAAGTTTTTCCGCGTAACTCGGGATAATTTTTAGAAATTATTAATGTTCCCGCCTAAAAAAATTAAACTCATAAAAAATTGATTAAATTGGATTCAATGGTTTTACGGAAAAGTGTTTGAATTTATGAGAAATATTTTTACTTTAACTTAGTACAAAAAAAAATAGAATTCTGTATTAAAAAAATACCTGCAGGGATATATATGAAACGCGGGGACACAGCTAGTAGTAAATATATAATAGTGAAGAAACGAAATACGTAGTCATTATATTGCGAACAGAGCCACGGAGTGCAGCTAGTATGTAGTAATTAAAATAACTCGCGACAGACGTTGACGAGACACTCGAAACTATGTCAATACAGAAATAGGTTAAATTTATCTTATAATCTATATACATGGTAACTATAAAACAAAGTCGCTTTCCGCGTCAGTCCGTCTGCTTATCCGCTAACTCTGCCTAAATTGTGCAACTGATTTTAATACGGATGTTTTCACCGTCAGTTAAATATTTCTTAAAAAAAGAATCATGTATTCCATCCATCCAACCATAAAGGCGTCCACTGCTGGACATAGATATCTCCCAAAGAAAAGGAGGGAATTGCCATAATTGCCACGCGGGTTGGCGATCGCAGTAGGTGTTTTTTTTTTGGTACTCAGAGGATGCTGCTGCCCATCCCCTGGTTTATATCCCTTAGTCGCCTTTTACGACACCCACTGGTAGATATGAGGTGGTACTTTTCTTAATCCGGCACCACGCGGCAATCATGTGTTAAGTAGAAGAAAAAAAAACAATATTTTGTAATCAAGTTGTCAAAAAATCATTTCTATTGCTCACGTAAATAATCAAAACAATATATAGAATTATTATTCTTCAAAAATTCTCTAGAAAACTTTCTATGACATGTCTCTATCTCCTATTATTTAATTAAAAAAAACAGAATATCTCCGGATCCAATTCTAAAATCAACGCGGACAGTGTCGCCGGTAGCTGCTAGTTAAATCCATATCAACGTACTTTGATAACAATTTGGTACATTGTTATTTATTAATAAATATACCCAAATATTATATATTATATACGAGTATATACTAACGCACATTCAGATAATATCATTTGTAAGTTTGAAGAGATTATCCAGCTGAGAATTGGATCACATATTGCCGTAAGGGGAGACGCGGAATGTGTGAGGGTAATTTTTCCACCCATTCCCGATGGTGGGAATTCTCAATCTAGATAGGAAAATCGTGATCGACATTTCGTCACTGCGATTGTTTAAATAGGGTAGTGCGTAAAAGCATTTCCCCCCGTCAAAAAAAAAAAAAAACAAAAAAAAAAGGGATTGTTTAAGTATTACGTGGGCTGAATTTTACACATTTCGAATTTATTCTCCCCCTTACCAGCTATAGAAAGCAAACCTCTTAGGCTTTTAATATCTCTTATTCCCTCCTCACGATATATGTTACCAGGCTGACATTTCCCTTTTGGGGCTTTCCGATGTAATAACAAGTAATTATTATTATTTATAAGGAGCCGTCGAAATATTACTTATTGTTGTTCGTTTTAATATTCAAAATCATGCTAATGCTTATGTGCAAAATATTACTTATGTAATACTTGACGGTAATACGGTCCCAAAGTGATACAGTGTTTTCAATTAATTACTAATTTAATTCGTTACAAAATGGAGAATGGATGTGAAGCACAGGATGCGGCGGTTACCACAAAAGTGTTCGGATGCGTTTTCACTCGATCAAAGTTACTACGTGACTTAAAACAGGACTTCTCCGAGGTGTAATCTAAAAAATTATGTTACACTAAAGTAATTACTGAAAATCGAGAAGAAGTTTTTACTATTGGCTATTGCTGCGAATTCACATCGCAATTCAATCAATAAATAAACCGTAATATTACTAAGGAAAATAATACCAAAGTATTATTAAATACTCAACAATGAAAGTGACCTAAGTAAAAAAATAAAGTTTTGAGAAAAAGCGATTAAAGTTGTGATTTGCCTTTGCGTTTGTCATCAATATGTTCTTATAAATTAATAAAATAATAATGGAGCTTATTTTTCAAATATAATAAAGTTAATATTTGTAAGTCTAAAACAATATATGGATTTTTGACTTAAGATGGGGTTCATTATGAAGATGCGATATTATGTCCAAACAAATTTCATTTAAAAGCTTTAAAAAAAATTGATTTTTTTTAAATTGAAAACTTCCTCATTGAGTGTAGTTTCATGGTAATACTAGATATAGAATACTCTTGTTCGTGAATTTATTCGAGTGGCAAAGCAATTGTGCATAGGGTTGTCGACCGTCCCGCTTGACCCGTGACGTCACGTTTCTAGGGGCCAAAGCCATTGTTCCGTTATTCTCTTAAGTTGTATGAGATGGTAGATGACTTTGAAATAATAAAAAAAAAATTAAGTAAATAATGTAAAGTCAAATCAAAATTAATCTCATTATCGTACCGTTTTTTAATTTCTAAGTTCAGTAAAAATTATTTTCAAAGTTGATAACCCTAGTACTGACCTTTCAGTTTATAGTTCGAATCAATATCCGATCTGTCGGTAATTACATTATTCTTAGGGATGTTACCAGAAACCTTATGCTATAGACATTTCATCGTCAACTATAATGCAATTTCTTAAAATAAGCTTGTAAATTTTTCTCAATAAATAAATAAGCATATTTCAGTAGTTTTGAGATTTACCGAAATACAAAATTGACCCATTTTTAATAACGCCCTCAACAGTTTTCATAGATATTATTATCATGGATCAAATATATATATATTTTGCAATAAAACATGTTTAAACAACTCATTCAAACATCATTATGTATATTAAATCTTACATTGTTACATAAAAATATAATAATCGGATCATTGTGCAAATTTATATTTGTTATTTTTATCAGTAAAGATTGCGAGACGTTAGTGCTATTAAAAAAAATTGTTATGTCTACGCAAAACGTCTACGGCTTAATATCAAAAAGGAAACGAGCATGGAAGCATTAATGACCTGTATCATAATCAGAGAAAGGATTGAATTAGAGTTCCAATAATTTCGGTGTGGCAGGGCGTAGGGTCGTCGACCGCACTCTTCGTGCTATTTTGAGGCAGCGACCGGCGGCGAGCACACCCGACTCAAGCCGAGTGCGCGATGTGCCGTGCAACGCGTAAACAAACATGGCCGAACTGTCATTCATTAATTCATTCATAAATGATCATTGTATTTGACAAACTAACTCAAACTCATTATCTCAGGACCTCATTATAGACTGTAATTTTATTTTTACGTTTTTTTTATTACAAATATTTTCAACACTCGTATTTTATACAAACGATGAACCGTATAGTAAAAAAATCTATCTTCAATATTTTTTATATGTAGCGTTGAGTATGTCAGAATGAAATTTAAATCTATAGAAATAGAAGATAAGTAGAAAACGAAATATTATAATCCCTATATAAAAATGTATCCGGTAATAAACCTCAGCTTTTACTATATTTTTAAAGTAAATTACGGAATTACCACGTGTTCACTGAACATTGTTAAGAATTGATTTTTCTTTCGTCTTTTTATATTATTTAATGTATTCTTCAATGAGGCAATGTATTTTGTCAGATTAATACCGTATGAAGTTTATTTTGACTGTTAGTTATTATAGAATAAGCAATATTGTATGAAACTTTATTTTTATAATCACTTAATTAGTCTTAAACATGTTTACTTTATCATATAGTATATCAATAAATGCATATATAATTATAGCTTTGAATAAATAACAATTTCTGTATGTAGATAGTATAACGAATTTTAACGTATTCTGATTTGAATAAATTTTATCATTAAATACATGTAGTGATGTTGTTCGCGTACGAAAACATGAATATTATACATAACTCGGATCACTAGATAAACTTGTAACCTTTTATAATAAATGTAAAAAACGTGTAGGTAGAATATATTATTATATAATATAATATACATTCACATATATTCTATAAACTGAATTCTATAAAACTCTTCCTTCTATTTTGAATCCTCAGTGCAATTATATTCTTGGTAAAATAATTTGTATATTTTTTCCCTCTGATATTTAGTTCTGTAAGGAAACTATAAATATATTAATTTGTCTTATTTTCTAGTAGCTCTGGCTAACGACAATTAAATAATTTAAAACTTGTTCGTAGATTTTGTGATTAGAGGTAGCACAATTACATTGATCATATTATTTTCTATTGCACAGATAATTTTATATTCTTCTCCTTCTTAGTTAATGGCAATCTGTGTGTACACACAATTTGGGCCAATGTCATGTGGGTAAGATTTTCAATCTTGTATCAGTGTTACCAAGCTCCAACAAAACGGTGGCCCATCCTGCTCGAACTTTCCATGGAGCTTTGTCGGCACCTCAGAATGTATGCTACGCGTTGTCTTCTATAATAAACTTAACTTGAACACAATAACTAAACTATTTCACACAAAACGCCACCAAGATTACATGATATAGAGTCAAATACACAAGTTTAATGAATTAAAGAAAACAATTGCTACATGTTAGACTGAGATCCCGCCAAAAAAACATAATTTTATATTATGAAGACTAGGGTTGTTCATCTGTAAAAAACGATATATATTTCGATATTGTATATCGAATCGTTGTATCAACACTGAACGATAAATAGACCAAATATATCGTATGCTCAAGTTAAATCCACCAGCACCCTCATGGTTATAAAATCTTATAATTATCTATTATTGAAATATAACATTAATTAAAAAAATTGATTACCGGGACGAAATAGAAAATATATTCAGAGTAGTCATCATCAAAATTAAGTAGAAAGTGTTTTTTAAATTTTGTTCGATATATGTTATATCAATATCTGATGATTAAATAACATCGGATTGATTCGATATATCGAGAGTATGTATCGACATTTATTGAATATCGAAATATATGTAACAATCCTACTGACGGTTATTATTATTTGAAATGTATCATATCTCATAAATTTATGTAAATAACATAACGAATTATTATTATTATTGTCTGAGTAAATACGAGTAATATTTCGCGGCCGGTGAAGGCGTGCATTGATCGTGACATGTGGACCGCATAACACATCTGTAACGCATATTCCAAGCGCGCTTTTGTTCCAACCCTGACCATGTGGCTTGCGGCCGGAATGCGCCGCTTTTTGTCGCATTTTTTTTTTCAATTGATGAACAAAAAATATGAAGACGAATACGCGACGACTTCTTTCATCGTAACGGAGAGTCTCATACTAGATTCTTGTATTACTGTGACTGTATCTGGATCTTATTCAGTACTGAACGTTTATCAAAACAGTAATAACATTATGTAGCCCACACGAAAATGTCCTATATTCTTATCTCACCAAGTTAAGAAATTCAACTAAAATCATGATTGTAAAATTGAAGGGAGAAAAACAAACTCATCTCAATTTTCTTCAAGGCTAAAGCTCTCCAATAGCTACTAGACACAGAAATAAAGAAAATCGATAAAGATAAACAGAGGGAGAAATGTCTTGAACAGTTTTAACTTTATTTATTTATATAACAAAAACCTAACATAATAATCATTTGGCTCGAATCAGGAGATGTCAGATAGATTAGAATTGATAATGACTCAAGCCCGGAAATCTCGTCGTGAATATCGATTAAAATCAGTTTATTTTAAAACATATTTGCTGCATTGACAAATACTAACAAAAGTATTAACTCTAAGATTAATTTAATTTACATAATATTATTAATAGGTAGGTTTTGCGCTTATATATAAAAATGATTCTGATTGAAGTGTTTTTAAATAAATAGTTACGTTAACCATACCGTTATCTACTGAATTATTATATGGAAATCTGTCGCTAAGTCGCAAATAACGGTGTGTTCCGGCAGCTGCCCTTCAAAGCTAGTTCCTTTTCTGGGCATAGGTTCATACCTTGTTACCATCTTGAGTTGTATCTTTAGTTAATATCACGTTTGATTGTGCTCCGATGATATAAGTTATATATGTATTATAACTAGCTGGTGCCCGCGTCTCCGCTAATATTTATTTTATTTTATAGGTGTGTGTGAAAAAACAGAAAATGAATAAAGAAAAATTAGAGTCTTTTGTTTTTATTAGCGGAAAATAATCGGTATAACCTATAACCTTAGTAGATAAGATTAAATCGAAATGGAAATAATGCACATAAGAGTAAATCGAAAAAAAAAAGAGAAAGAGTCGATGGAATCCAAAAAACAAAATTCCGCATCGAATGGCAGTAGTCCTATTCCGATATGTTCAGTAGTTTTGAGGTGATGGTGCGTCAAACGACCCCCATTTTCCTTTTATATATATTTAGCTATAATATATAATTTTATAATAAATAATATCGACACTTCTGTACTGTACTTTTCATTTTTCTTATTTAATACGATTAGCACTGTCACGAAATTTATTTATATAATAATATGCCGTTGCTGTTATCAGGGTTATCCTTAAAACTACCACCGGTAAATTTTCCAGACTGACTCCGGGAAATGAAATATTAATAATACAAGGCACTATATATAACAAAGTTGTTTTCATGTTTATGTACACAATAAAATTATATACACAGCTCTATTATCACATTTTATACGATTAAATAATTTGTAGTAATGTTGCAGTGAGGCAACGTTGCAGGAGATGTGGTTGCGTAGAGTTTATTATAAATGGTATGATTTATGCGTACCTTCATATCCTGTATACCGGGACGTCTGTTAATGGTTCCAACACACAGTAGGTAGGTCGAGAGGCCAGCGCACTCTGCTCGCGTCGACGTGACGTCTTCTATGGAAAAATCACGTTTGCGTCCCTATACGCCCGCTGTGTGTTGAAACATAACCATTATACCTTAACAGGGCTATATAAGTATAGACATAAACCAACAGTAAATAAATATAATTTAAAACGAGAATCTTATCGTGGAAAAAGTAATTTTAATGAAT
Source organism: Samia ricini (assembly GCA_014132275.2). Classification (NCBI taxonomy): domain Eukaryota; kingdom Metazoa; phylum Arthropoda; class Insecta; order Lepidoptera; family Saturniidae; genus Samia; species Samia ricini. Next base: position 20,513,121 of record AP028159.1, on the reverse strand, counting down.
TTTATGAATAAACACATTAAAACATCTTTTGTCCGTCTTAATTTACGTACACCGATTGGATCGCGACCAACGTACACTTGTGAAAAATCCGTTATATTGTTAGGTTAAGGCGCGTTACATTTTGGAATTAGCAATTATATCTAGACATACTTTTAGATGCTGTAGCTGTTTTTTGGGCTGTACTTTATTTAATAAATAACACCAAGTCTCATTTTGCCGAGCTCGAATAATTGTTTTTTTTTTCAAGGAAAAATCTTGCATGGGTACTGCATACTCTCTGCTTGCATTGTTCCTTTGTTCCTACATTATTCCTTCTAGTATATTTTTGGCCCAAGGAGTAGAACTGCTTGTGCATTACACCTCCTTATTGAACAAAATAGTAATAATTACATACACCAAACAGTACAGCTCGTGGCTGTAATTTCATTTTTTTTTAAATTTCTATAAGTAATATTTTTTAAATGTTCAGCATTTGATTTATCCATATCCTTTAGTGTGTTTTTATAATCTGTTATCTGTATCTGTGAATATAATAAAATCATACAATTATCGTATTCGAATGTAGTTTTAAATTTAAGTTAAAACTACAAAACAACAGTCCACTTTTAATCCTAACAAAACATTAACTTACTGGAGCATTTTCACGTGAACGACGTCGCTGTAATCGAGTGTAAAAGAATAAAAAAAAAACTAGTGATAATCTAAAGAAACCTAGCTCACAGCGGGGTACATCACGAAATGTATATTATGTCGTGAGTTGTTCTGCTAAGAAACGATCGAATAAAAACATTTTTTCCTCGATTAAAGCCAGTTAAGGAGTGTGCGAAAGATATATACGTGTATATACTACTAGTTTTGCCCACGACTCCGTCTGCGTGGAATTTTTTTTTCAAGGTAATCTATATCCCATTTTCATTCACTTTAGGGTAAGCTTAAAAAAATTTGAACCTCTGTTACTCTGAAATATAGACTACTTCTTTCATAACTAAGATCTTAAATCAATGATATATTATGTTCATAGTATTTGACAATAAAAATTTGATCCCACAATCTATTGTTCCTATTAACTGTACGTATCTTGTTAGGTAGAATTACTCAATAGCACAAAAAATACGATAAGAGCGTAAGTGAAAGAGATAGCTATAGATCAGATAGTAACGCTTCCAATATTTTGTAGGGCATAGATTATGACTTTGTAGAACAGTATGGTCATTTCAAAAAATTAGAAGGTAACAATAAAACATTGAAGTAAATACATTTATTTTCTATTTTAGTAAATGTAGTTTTAATAGTAAGTAGTTTTAATAGTGAATTATGAATGGTATTAAAACAAAGGATATATCGAAGTTAGCAGAAGCAGATTAATAAAATATATTTATTATTTATTAATATTATAGTTCATTATTTATTTACTTTTTAGTACATTTTTATAGTATGTTCTTTTGAAATCCATTTGTTTTATTATAAAAAAAAAACTACAGCTTTTAAGTAAAGTTTTGAAAATTGTTAGATTGATATATAATCTTTTTTCTTTAATTCCTTTAATATTATTGTTAAGCCGCCAATTATTTACTTCAGACTTTTATTTTTTTGAGTAGGTAATTATTTTATTTTTCTTCTGAAGCTATTTTTATTTAAACTTTAATTCACGCACACGTTTTTTTTGGCGCTGTCTTTCTGGATGTTTCCTATATTTCTTCCATGTCCGGTATACTGGCATTATCAAAACTCGAAGAAGAGTTGGGAATACTTTGATTTTCACGAACCTGATTAAAAATGAACACTTAATTTTTTTTAAAGTAAATAATGATTTATTTTTACATTTTTTCTACATTTACTTTTAATTAACTCCATAACAGGAACAGCATTCGTGTTTGGCTTTTTTTCGTAACATACTTATCATTACTTTGAAAGCGATTGCTACAAATTCAACTAAATCTTGATTACATCCAGTCTAATTTGCTCCTTATTGCCGTCTTATTACGATCCAATCATGAAGTTGGGTTTCATTGGTTGGAAATGTAATAAGCAAATGAAAAAAAAAACACGTTTTTTACTAGATGAGTGGTACAATACTACATACAGAACTATTAAATACTAATTCGATAACGTCAATAATGTTTCAAATGTTCATAAACATTCGAACAATGATCCATTACATGAAACAATATATTTTGCAAAGAACGTAAGAACACAAGAAAACTAGGTTTGGGTATTTACGAATTTTTTATTATTACTGCCTACGATGTCATATCTGCAGTTTTTAATCTAAGTTTGGAGTAAGCGCTTCCTAATAGCTCTCTCAACAAAAATTATTTAAATATATTCGAAAATATATGAGAAAATATCCCTTGTGTTTACCAAATTTTATTTAATTCAGTTCAGGAGTTTTTGCCTCATCATACATACATACCTACCTATAATATATATATATATATATATAGCTATAAAACAAAGTTGGATTATTTATACCATTTTATTTCTTGGGTTGGCATTCGCCCCGAACAGCGCAATAACTATTAAAGCAATATTTTTTTTAAATTCATTTTTTCATACGGTTTGAATGGAAATGGCTTCTTTGATAATATATCGCGAACCGTTTGACTGATGTCGATAATTATTTTATGTTCGTCTCTCAGACTTGAGAAGTTTCTTCGCTTATTGAGAATAAAAAATCTGAAAATAGATCCAGAGGCGGTACGAACTTCGCCGGAACATCTAGTATTTGAATAATAGTCGATTAACCAAATATGTTTGAAAGAAAGTAAAGATGCCGAATATCTGATTTTATAGAACAGAGTTTCTGTTTAAAAAATCTGTTTAAAAAAGGCAAGTATTTATATATTATGGCTACTATTATAACATAATAAAACATGTGACAAGATGTAATGAAATATAATAATGAACTTGCCCTTGTTATAGTTGACACGGGAGCTGATTATAACGTCTGCAACAATAATTTAAAATTTACTGAATAAATAACGCAAATCTTCTTAACGTGAAGTATTAGGTTTAATAGAGTTATTTTTCTTCTATCTGGGAATACTATGTGTATATCACGGTTCTACAAAGATCTTGTGTAACTATTTTCAAAATATTGCCGTATGTCTTTCATAGAGAAGAAGAGTGTTAATAATGAAGGTGGATATAGGTAGAGAAAAACTAAAAAAGATGTTAATGGATCGTGGGAAGATTGATATGCGTGAAATGAAATGAATGAACGTTGGATATAACAGCTGATAGAGAAGATTGAAAAAAGAAAACATATTGTGCCGACTTTTAGAAATGTAGGCCAAGGGAAAGAGTATTATGATGATTGAGAAAGTCGTCGAAACAAAGCACAGCCTTCTAAGACCAGCCATCCTTTTTTTATTTTGTCCCATGTCTCTATATATCTTTGTCATCATTATTCACAGCATTACTCTTATTTACTATACCTAATATAAGAAAATAAAACCTGGCTTTATATATACTAGCAGTGTGCCCGCGGGTGCGTCTGCGTTTTATATATTCTTCACTGCGTTTTAATTTTTATACGGGACCCTAATTATCTTTCTAAAAAATGTTTAGTACTAAAATAAAGTAAAAATATTTCTAATTCAATAATAATAAACAAATTCAAACACTTATCCGTAAAACTATCCATTGAATCGGATTATATTAAATTTAAAAAAACAATTAAATTAAAATATAAATTAACATTTAAAAATGTTATTTTTTATTTAGTTATCAAAATCAAAATAGTAACAAAATCTATTTATAAACCAATTAAAAGGACAGACAGAAAATCTGATGAAGATGTTAAGGCTGTTTAAGTGAATTATGTTTAGTCAGTTAAAAAAAACAAAATAGCTCTACATTTTATAATCCATAAAGATGACAAATACCGAATAATAAACATTACATCGTAATATTACTATGTAAATTTACAGAGGATTCAAAATTAGACTTAAGTTACACGATCTGATATGGTGATGTAACTTATGAGTGTGTATCAAAAATTGTTGTTATTATCATTTGTATGAACTGTTTGTACATTTCTCATACGCCCCCTTTGACATCTTTGACATTGGTGTGGCTCGTCTTTAGTCAAATATATGTAGGGACATCGAAAAGTTGTTATTGAATTGAGAGTTCCGCGTATGCGGTGGCCTTGATACGAGTTTGACTAAATATTTTTTCTCGTCGTCGAGCAAAGTAGACAGATAACAAACACATTGTCATCTTATCTTACTAACCAAGAACGAATACGAAACGATTTACGCTCGAGAATTTAAATGATTCTAATAAAATACCTACTTATACTATCTATATATTCCATATTAGCTGTGTGCCCGCGGCTACGTCCGTGTTTCATATATTTTTCACTGCTTGATTTAGTTTTTAATTTTTTATACGAGACCCTAGTTATCTTCCTCATTTTTTTTGGTACTAACATTAGGCGAATATATTTGTCACAAATTTAAATACTTACCAGTGAAACTGTGCATTAAATCTGATTTTATTCCAATTTGTATAAGTTTTTATGTTTTTACGCGGAACCCAAATTGTTTTCGAAAAATAAAGTCGTTACGCGGAGTAATTTCAGCAACCTAACAAAATAAGTCCCGTCCAAATCTGTCCAGCCCTTTCAGAGATTACCCATTACAAACAGACAGATAGACAAACATTTTTAAAATTGTAATTTTATGTTGTATCTACATTCATATTTATTTAGTAAAAAAAAAACAGACATTTCAATTTTATATATTAACGACAACAAAAAATAACTTTCTTTGAACGATTCTACATCGTGCTATGGTTCTGTCGTCTTTCATTATACATATGTTTCGAGACAGTCTAAAAACACAGGTAACGGCCAAGCCTTGGTAACCCTTGTGCTAATTACCTTTTGCGGCTGAGTCCACGCCTACTCGCCCACAAAGGTGGGTGGGGTGGGGTAACGATGCTAAGAATCTCCGGCAGAGATCTGCCTACCACAACCAACGACGGTTCGACCTGGCAATGTACAATACGCGAACACTGCGGACTGACGAGAGGTTCCCTGAGCTTGAGGAAGAAGTAAGCAAGTAACGACGGAATATATTGGGATTATCTGAAGTCCGAAGAGAGGGGAAGCACTCGATAATTCACAAATCCTATAAACGTCTGTATTTCCGGGAGGGCGAATAACAGTCCTAAATTGGTGTCGGGTTCCTCGTTTGCAAGTCCCTTGTAAATAAAGTGGTGAAGATCGAGAGAGTGTCGACCAGGATGCCGTTCCTGATACTCAGAGTAACCAAAGAGTATTCCTTGATGGTTATCCAGGTATACGCCCCGACCTCGGCACACTCTGACGAAGAAGTGGAGACTATGTATGGCGATATTTCACAGGCCATACATAGTAACAAAACCCACTATACCATTGTTATGGGGCACTTCAACGCAAAACTAGGGAAGCGAAGTAGTGAGGAGCTGCGAGTGCGGCAATTTGGAGTTAGACGTCGGAACCACTGGAGCCATCGATTGGCCAGCTTTATAGAGAACGAGGAACTCTTTATAATGAACTCTTTCTTCAGAAAGCAGGAACACAGGAAGTGGACCTAGATGAGTCCCGATGGTGTTTCCAAGAATGAGATATACTTTTGCATGTCGATAAAGAAGCAAATGTTCAATGATGTCTCTATGATCAGTTCGGTAAAACTGGTAGCGATCACCGCATGGTCAGAGGCACATTGAATCTGAATATGAAACTTGAGATATCCCGTCCGTCCGTCCGTCTACGTCGTCCGTCTACGCTCCGTCCGTTGCTCGTCCAAATACAAAACCCCGAGAGCTTTCAGCTCAAACTCAAAAACCGCTTCGATTGCCTAGAGAGTGAAGTGGACGAGTACAATGATGGGTTTGTGGAAGCTGTCCGCACGGCGGGTGTAAGTATTTAAGACCCATTGTATACGTAGAACCGGCAAGCTCTCTGACTATATTCTCGGGGTCACGGAGGAAAGACGTGAGATGGTCTTGCAGTAGTCAGTCGATGCTAATAGATATCGGCAGCTTAATAGACAAATCTCTAAGTCTCTTAAACGCGACCTACGTCGGTATAACACCGATATTATTAGAGAGGCTATAGAGCGAAACAAAGGATCCAAAGTTTTAGGTAGAGATTTAACTATCGGGCATAGCCGGCTGACCAAGCTGAAGACTGACGACGGTAGAATCATATCCTCTAGACCTGAGCTTTTAAGGGAAGTCGAGAATTTCTACGGACAGCTACACGTACACATCGACACGAAAGGCCACTCGAAACCTAGCTAACGACCCCAGAACTATATTAACCAGACACTTTGCCGAAGATATGCCGGACGTCAGCCTGTACGAAATTTGAAAGGCTCTCAAACAGCTCAAAAACAACAAGGCGCCGAGTGATGACGGAATAACAGCCGAGCTGCTGAAGGCGGGTGGAAAACTGATCCTTCAGGTCCTTTAGAAGCGTTTTAACTTCGTAATACTTGAGGGAAAAACGCCACAGGCGTGGCTCAGAAGTCTGGTGGTTCTCTTTTTCAAAATAGGTGATAACACCCTTTTGAAAAATTATAGACCCATCTCACTTCTGAGTCATGTCTATAAGCTGTTTTCGAGAGTCGTCACGAACAGACTAGCGCGCAAGCTTGACAACTTCCAGTCTCCCAAACAAGCCGGCTTTCGAAAAGGCTATGGCATCGTAAACCACATATATACGCTGCGGCAGGTTATACAGAAGACCGAGGAGTATAACCTACCCCTTTGTATAGCGTTTCTAGACTAAGAAAAATCCTTCGATTTGTTCGAAACCTGGGCTGTGCTACAGTCTCTCCAGCGGTGCCAAGTAGACTATCGATATATCAAGGCGTTAATCAATTTTTACGAAAACGCCAATATGTCAGTCCGATTACAGGACCAGACCTCGAAACCTATACCTTTGCGGCGTGGCGTTGGACAGGGAGATGTTATTTCACCGAAAGTGTTCACCGCTGCGCTCGAGAATATCTTCAAGGTTCTGGATTGGAAAGGATTTGGCGTCAATATAAACGGCGTATATAAAGTACATAACACACCTCCGCTTTGCCGATGATATAGTAGTTATGGCTGAGACCGCTGAAGACCTAAGTACGAAGTGCTCGATGATCTCAGCAGAGCCTCCGTACGAGTTGGTCTTAAAATGAACATGGATAAGACGAAAATTATATCTAATGTCCATGTTGTGCCAACTCCTATAAAATCGGTAAGACTACGCTCGAAATTGTTGACAGTTATATATACTTGGGACAAACTATCCAGTTAGGTAGGTTCAACTTCAAGAAAGAGGTTAATTGTAGTGTCCAACTCGGCTGGATCACGTTTGGGAAGGTACGCTGAATATTCTCGTCCAAGATATCGCAGTGTCTCAAATCAAAAGTCTTCCACCAGTGTGTGTTGCCAGTGATGACTTATGGCACTGAGACGTGGTCACAATGGGCCTTATCAGAAAGCTCAAAGTAACCCAAAGGCAATGGAGAGGGTTATGCTCGGAATTTCCCTGCGTGGTCGAATCAGAAATGAGGAGATCCGCTTAAGGACCAAAGTAACCGACATTGCCCGAAGTATTGCTTAACTTAAATGGCAGTGGGCTGGCCACATTGCCCGATGGGGTCAACGGGTTTTAAAATGGCTGGCATATACTGGAAGACGCAGCGTGGATAGACTCCCCACAAGGTGGACCGACGACCTGGTGAAGGTCGCAGGAGTCCGCTGGATGCGGTGTCACAAGACCGGTCGTCGTGGATATCTTTAGGGAAGGTCTATGTCCAGCAGTGTACGTCTTTCGGTTGAATGAATGGATGGAAATATGTTCATATACCATAAACTTTATTTCCCTAATTGACTGCCATAGTCATTAAAAATGCACTCGGGCCTCATTTATTTAATCTGTACTAATAAATAAAATTGGAGTGTCTTTTTGTAATGTCAATATTATTTTTTTTGGCTAAATAGGCATGAATGTATATACATTACTTTATACCAAAAACACAATTTTTAAAATTTTTGACTGTCTGTCTGTTTATTCGGGGTAATCTCCGGAACGGGTTTACGGAGTTCGCTGGGACTTTTTTGGTAGATAGCTGAAGTTACTCTGGATAACTTAGGGTACTTTAAATTTTCGAAAGTAATTAGGGTTCCGCGTTAAAAAGATAAAACTCATACACGAAAGTTTTACGGGCAAGTGCTTAAATTTATTAAATATATATTTACTTTATCTTAATACTAAACAAAAATTAGGGTTACGTATATTCAAAAAAATGCAGTGAAGAATATATGAAAAGCGGGCGCAGCCGCGGGGACACAGCTATTAGATTAATAGAATAATTATTAATATTTATTTTTATTCAAATTACATGCTAAATAAAATAACTGAATAATTTAATGTAAGGATTTTTATTCTTGAAAATAAAATATGATTTGTCTGAAATGAAACACGTAGTACTTATATATATTTATGTGTTTGTACATAAGTGTGCACTTTCCACATTCAGGTACGAGATAGGCTTAACGGAGGACGCAATTATGATGATTAAATATGAAACTGGTTTTACGGCGCGGCTACGAGACGTCCGCGCTCCGGGTTGTATTCTATCGAAAACATTCATAATCATCTACACAAACCTTAAAGATCGAACATATTCTAACAGCATATTATCTTCAAATAAATTCTATACACCATTTCGCGTCACAATCATCTACAGT